>CM036586.1:92358359-97352109 GCA_020745705.1 Hemiprocne comata | reverse complement strand
TTCATTTCAAAGTAATTGAGACTAATGTTGCAGTGAGCAGAAAAAAATATTTCCCATTTCCCTAGCTCGAGCACATACAAGACACATGTGACTGCTGTGGTGACACCATCTGCCTTGAATGTAATACGATTTGTGGAGTTTCATATATGCAGCAGAAAACAGTGTATTGACTGTATTATTTCACTGAACTCACAAATCTTCACTTCACTTTAATTGTATTTTAAGATTTTTTTTGACATTTGAGTTAGTTTAATTATGAAGGTTATGAGCTGCTCCACAGGCAGAGTTAAAAGGAATTTTGTACTAAAAAAGTTTCTTTTTCTTAGTACGTGCCCTTCCTAAATGACATCAGTTGTATTTGTGAAGGCTTTACAAGTTAAGCATACTGATTAGAAATTAAAATTAATTCAGATTAGTATGCCAGAGCACGCAACAACCAATGTACATTTTTTTGTGTGTGGGTGCCCTTTATCTCGCTAGCAAAAGCACACAGTGTTATCTCTGTCTTTCTACATGGCAGCAGCCTTCCAAAGGAGCTGCCTCTTCCCCTTCCCCCTAGCTGAACTCAAAATTACGGTGTTGACTCACAGAACATGACGGCTGCAAGCTACACAAACCCTGCTGTGTTACCTGGTCTCTGAAACACTGAACCAAAGCCCCGCTGGAGGAGTTATAAAGCATTTTGAGTGTTGACCTGCTATCTAACTGCACAGCACAGGTGTGTATCTCACACCTATGGAAGTCTTATGCCAGGATTAATTTCCATAAGAATGTCCTTTGGAAGGAGCAGTGGTCATTTGCTGCTGCTCGTCCTCACAGCTGACTGTCCCTCAGACACCAGAGGTGGTTGGTCACTGTAGTTTGCTAAAACATCTCCACAGAGGACATTTGCCCTAACATCTGCCTCTGCACCCAGCAAAGACGAGGTCACATAGCCCTCAGCAGGGGCCATTTCCAGGAGCACAGCTCTAGTGCTGTTCTTGGGTCATGGCTAGAGAAAAACCCCTGCAAGGTCGTTGTACTTACGACCAGCCTTCCGTTTGCCATAGATAAACTCACAGAAGAAAAGGCTGGGGAGAATGGAGGGGAGAGTGATTATTAGCCCCCTGAGGCTGCAACCACCAGGCTGACCCCACAGCTGAATTTGCCAGACCAGACTCTCACAGGGATGCAAACTCCAGGTCACCCCTGGTCCTATTGTTGCTCTCCAGAAGCATGAGCAATTTATTTTAACAACACAAAGAATAAAAGGTTGCCTCTTCTGAAAAAGAAAACATTTTCAAGGAAGATGATTTTCAAATGCAGAAATAATAAGGTTAAAACTGAGTGTTGATCCAAAACATTATTTTTTTTTTAAACTCATGAGATACTTGCTGTATCTCCTCTGAAGAAGAAAAAGGGAAAGGAAAATCAGACTGCAGAATATGGGATGTGTACAGGAGGGGCTGAGAGGTGGTACAGCTTAACAAATGCTGTTTGGCAGGAGTGTTGCTGTAAAGCCCCTAGTTGTCATGCATTGCTCCAGGAAACCAGGCAAGCATCTATCCAGATAGCCTTGTGGTTCCTGTTTCATTAGCATTTACTTTAAATACATGTTCTGGTTATTTATTTTTAATGTTTTCCCCTCAAGGTGTCACTGTAGGGTAGACTTAAGGCTATTTACAAGAGCCAGATGTATATTTTCATTCCTAAAAGTGTTTGTCTTTCTTACAAATGCAACCTTAACTAAGAACACCTTGGGTAAATACTGCATGGTTTGAAGGTAATGTAACATCTCCATATAATGTTTGTTTCCATTAAGTTACTCTTCTTCACTTTCTCATCTTTTATCCACCTTTACATAGTTCACCTGGCAAGGGAAGAGTAATGAATGGTTAAGGCATTGGGTCTCAGCTCATAAAAAAGCAGCTCTTTTGCTGGTACTAGGGAGATGCTGGTTTGGGATACCACATGTCCTTCCCATCCCTGCAGTAAGGTTGCTACCCACAGTAGGGTATTATTGAGAGCCCTTTCCAGGAACCTTTTAATTTCCTGTGCAAGTCTTGTCTCCAAGAAGCTGTCAGCACCGACAGATTCTTTACCTGGGATCTCAGGTGGTCAAAGGCTTAAGGAGAACAACACAGGCTTACTTCAAGTGCTTGACTCTGTTGAACAGGAATTGAGATGGACTCCTTTTTTTTGTTTACTCTCCAAGTGGTGCGATTGGTAACAGCCTTCAGCAGTTGGTAAAACAGCCTTCAGAGAGGAAAAATCAATTACTTCACCAGCTGAAGGAGAAATAAGGCCTCATACTCCTAAGCCTTCGTACTTTACAATAATCTCAGTTACCTTGTCTAGACCCTGTGATACCTCCTCCTGTGAACAAGATACATGTCTGTTGTCCAGCCAGAGGTTGTTAAAAAGGATGTGTAAGACCTGAAATTTGCCTGTCTTTCCATCAGGGAGATGAAGGGATAAATGAGGGGATGTCTTTTTTTTCTATTTTTTTTCTCCTGAGTTCCTGGCTGTAGAGTATTTTAGACATGTCCCTTCACATTTGGCTGCAGTTAATTGGTGATCTAAAACGTGGTGGTTTGTAAGCATAATTTTCTTAGGACACCAAGCTGCTGGGTGAAAAACATCCAGTAGATGAGCTAGGGAAATTTTTTCTAGTGTGACTTGAATCTCGCAAGATCACTGTCGTGGTTTGAGCTTAATCGACAATAAAGAACCAGCCACATGGCTGCTCACTCACCCTCCCATGCACACACAGACACTGGGGTGGGGAGGACGAAGGCCAACTAGGAGCTCGTGAGTGGAGACAAAGGACAAGGAGGGCTTGCTCACCAGTTGTGGTCCCAGGCACAACAGGCTCAACTTAGGGAAAAAATAATTATTTAATTTCACACTAATCAGATGCACACGGAACACAGACAACACACAGAGCAGGGCTTACATATGTTACTCCACCCCTCCTCTCTTCCCGGGCCCAAATTACTTTGTTCCCGATTTCTCTGTCACCTTCCCCCCAGCGGCACAGGGGGAACAGGGGATGGGTTTTGGAGTCAGTTCACAGTCTGGTGGTTCCTGCTACTCCTTCCTCCTCAGGGAGAAGGATTCCTTATAGTCCTCCCCTGTTTCCCCATAGGGTCAGAGTCCTTCACAAAACTCTCCAACGTGAGTCCTTCCCACGAGGTACAGTCCTTCAGCAGCAAGGTGCTCCAGCGTGGGCTTCCCACAGTCACAGGCTGCTTCAGGAACAGTCACCTGCCCTGGCACGGGGTCCTCCACAGCTGCAGATCCAAGTCCAAGGTCTGCAGGTCCCCGTTTACCCTTCCTGGTGCCTTCAGGGGATGCTCCGCCACATTCTTCCCTGAATGCGGGGGGACAGCCTGCCATCTCACCATGGGCGGCAAGAGAACTTCTACTTTGGCACCTCCTTCCCCCTTCTTCCTCACCAACTTCAGGATCTCTACTTCAGCACTACTCTCACCTCTCCAGCTCAGCTCTTCTACTTTGCTCGCTCTGTTCTCGAGTCTTTTATCAGTTTCTTCATATGTTAATCGCAGAGGCACATCTATTGTCTCTCTAATGGTTCGGCCTTTGCCACCTGGGCCAGTGGAGCTTTTAGTAGCTTCTTACTGAAACCACCCCTGGGGCCCCTCCCCCGCTACTGAAACCATGCCAGAACTGAACCAGCACAATCACTCATCTACTTGCTTATGCACAGATTGCAGAGATGAGCGAGATGATGTAACTTATGCTTATTTAAGCATTCTCTATAAAGGAGTTAGTAATCTCTTTACAGGCATGAAAGTGAATGGGGAGTCTACTGGTACTTGGGTTGGTGCCTGCTCTGCTCCCTGGTTCTTCTATGTCCCATACGTAATACACCCAGCTGCTAGTGACAAGTATCTTCTTCACAGATGATGCTTGCAAACAATGTTCGCCTCAGTTTTAGCAGATACTGTGATGGAGCTGATGAGCTGTGGAAACCAGCCCACCTTCTTAGTCTGAAGTGCTTCATGCATGTCAAGTCCAAATGTCTTTGTGGGGGAGGGTAGCTCCCACTGGTGGTCCTCATTCCACATCTGTTTTCTAGATGTTTTGACTCCAGGCTCTCTTGACTTTTTTGTCCTGTCCTATCTGCTTAGCCAAGTACTTGATCAAGCATCCCTGAGATGGAAAGTAGGCACACAATGAGAGTCAGCAAGAGGAATCTGGCTTCTGTCTCTCCTTTTTCCCCAGCTGTATTTTGTCCTATGCCCTCCATCTTTCTTGTGACATTTTCATATTGTTGACAGCAATAACATACTAGCATTATTTTTGCTGTCAGTAGCAGAACATCAGAGCTACTTCTCAGAAAACTGATTGGCTCAGCAGCAGGTAGTATGAGGAGAATCTGAATTAAACACGCCTGGCTGACATATAGAGAGATGCAATTAGGGGCCATTAAGTTGAGCATCTGTACTTGTGATGCAGTTATGATCATGTTTTAAGCCAGCCTCTGCAACCTAATTACATTCACTAACTATATTAAGAAGGTGTTATGAGGGAGTTAGAAAATACCAGCATTTAGGTTGTATCTGTGATCCAAAGTGCATATTACACAATAGTCTCCAATTACTTTGTTTTAAATTTATATTTTTAAATCCCCTTCAGAATATGAAATCTAAACAGAAGAGCAGGACTGGGAGGCTAGATGTGGGCTGAAATCTTCCTTGTGGCCACTGTCTTACCTTCTAGGGTGTACATGGTCAGTGGAAATTCACTCAAGCCCTCCAGTTCACACCCCTGTCAGCTTCCAGATACCTCCAGCCATCTCTTTCCTCACCCTCTGTTGCTGTTCTCTTTTCTGTATTGCTCTTTTCCAGCACAACCATGGTGCAAACAGCCTCTTCACAGAAATTGTCTCCTACCTACAGATTTCTGTTTTAGTAGACCGTTGTCAGGATTTCTCCCTCACACTTTTATAAATGCAGGCACCCCCTGTGGCTGGTGGACCTCACAGCCATTCTTTCACACTGTGTTTGTGAAATATGGTTGCTGCCTAGTAAAAGGATAGAAATGAAGAGTGGAAATCCTGTGGAGTGCAGAGCCTGGGGCCTGGGCTTGCCTCAGTGGCAAGTCTAGAAGGGCAATCACCCTCAGACCATAAAGAAATCAATGTGCAAATGATTCAGAGGAAAAATCATCACAGATTACTAGCCATGAACCCAAAAAGGTTATGCCTACATTGCAGCCACAGATGTAATTGCTGTATATGCTGGCATATCCAATCAGGCTTAACCTCACTAATTCAATAACAATAACAAGTTCAAGCAATTCAATAATAGTACAAATTAAATCACAGTAACAACAGTAGTGAAGATATAATTATACGAACTTCATCTCCAAGCAGTTGCCCAAGCAGCCAGAGTCTCACATGATCTGGACAGCTTGAAGATACCAGGGCATAGGTTTCAGTGCATTGTTACTATCAAACCTGTCAACTAAATTGAAGTTAACTCACATGTGCACTACAGTGCATACCTTGGATTTTATCACAGGTATCAGAAATAACATGGTTTACGAGTGGCATATACCATTTACCTGTCCCTGATTATGATTATGACAACTCAAATGCAAACACTGCTAACCAGTTAGACAAGTTATGATTTAATTTCTTCAGGCACAGCCAAGTGCCAGATTTCAGTAAGATAGAGCTATGTGAAAAAATCAAGGAGTCTATGCCATTATTTTATCAAGCTCATTAGAGTGAACCGCTATGAAATTACTCTCTCTGAATTAAAAAAATAAAATAAAATAAAAAATTTAAAAATATTCCTTTGAAATCAGGAAAAACATCCTAACCCATGAAAACTCAGTATTTCTCTGGCAAGAAACTATGTTGTATTTTTAAACAAAGTCCCTTAGAACAGCCCAGACTTAGACTACAGGGATACAAGGTAAGGATGCTTTTCATTTCAGAAAAGAAAAGCAGACCCCTGAGTTACCCAGACCTGTTCAGCTCTTCAGCATCCATTAAGCTGTTGAGGTCCAGAGAACACAGCAGTCACCTTGTAGTTTAGGATGTATAATTGCTCTATCTAATTTTATTTGCCCTCCTTAATGCAGTATGTCAATTCATGACATACTGATTCAACTTAAAGAAGTAATTTTTTTTCCTAGTCCATTTAAATTATAGTTTAGATCGAACATGCTTGAAGGAGATGTCTATAAATTATGTCAGCTTTCAGTAAGCCTACATTAATAAATACAATTAAAATCAAAAGTACTAACTAATTTTCTTTAATTATTGATTTAAGCTTACTCTGTTTCTGGAAAATGTAATTACCAAAGTTGAATTTGGCCAGATCCAAAGAGGATTATTTAGATTCAAGTGGTAAAGGAAAGAATTCCAACTCCTAGATCAATGATGGAAATATGTTCTTTGATAGTAGCTCCAAAGAAGTCTAACAGCATTTCAGAGCATCTGTTTGTCCTTCTAGCTATTCCCCAGAGGCCAGCAAGTGTCAGGGAGTTTCTGAGTTCTTTCCAACATGGTATCTCACCAAACAGCTGGCCAGAGAGGTTCTGTTTGAACGAAAAGAAGATCAGATTAGGTATCAAGCTTAAATGAATGTCTGCATATTATACACAAATTATACCTTCCTGACTGCATATTTATCACTTCTACTTTCCTGTACACCCCAATACCAACTTCAGCAGAAGGACAAGAGAAGTCTTCTCAGGAGGCTTTCAGGGGAGGGTCATTCCTGGAAGCATCTCCACCAGCCTCAAACATGTGAAGGAGGGAAGGACAGAGTCCCAGGCCCTGGCAAGAGAAGAGGCCTTAAATGGGGATCACAGTTTCTATAGTGATTATTCAAATGATTCCTGCATGTTACCCTGGAAGGAGACAACCCCCTGAAATTTTGTACACCTAGAAATCAACCAGGTCATTGGGAGGTGCTTTTTGCCCAAGTTGGTCCCATCCATAGGGTTTTCTGTGAGATCATTTTGCCAGACCAGCAGGTTGAAAAGTTTTAAACTAAAGTTTTTAATTATAGCCTTTTAGACTACTGTAACATTAATTCAGTTGTCTTTACTGAATGCCATAGTACTCTTGAAGGTTCAATTTATTACTCCTAAAAGATTTCATCACTGATCAAACAAAAATCTTTTGCTGATACATTCCTGAAGGATAACATTAGGTTTGTAGAAGGCTTTGAAAGATTATGTGAGAGATTGTAGAACAATTTCAGGATAACCTCAAATATGGGTTATTGAATGACAGCAGCCTCAGTGCAGGAACCACAGTAGGATGCTTTCTTTTCATTCATCACAAATCTTGAGCTCGCTTTCTGTCAGGAAAAGGAAGTCTCCAAAGGGCTTCTCTTTCTCAAATAATTCAGGTATGTTAGCAATCCCCCTCCTATAGAAGCTGTTTGTTTTCCACTTGTCTGCACTGCTGAACAGTTAACGAGTTGCAAAGTAAGTCAGAGCCAGCAAGGAGCCCAGCCACACTTGTTCCCCTGTCTGTTCAGCTTGCCCGACCTTTGCCAACCTCAGCAATCTTTTTGACAGGGCAGTGAGAAGATCATGAATCTCTGGTCAAGGATTTGAAGGTCGGCCAGGAGAATTAGACTGGGAGCGAATGTCAGGCTGCAGGGATTATTTGCTGCTAAAGGAAGGTTCTTATTTATTCAGGATTGACCTACAAACCCTGTGCTCCTTGCGAAGTCAGGAAGCTGAGATCTGATTGGTTTTTTTCAACGCTGTATGTTTGAGAGCCTTTCCCTCTATAAACCTTTGCCTCATATCCCATCTTCAGGAAAGAGATTCCTGTGAGGAGCTGAGATAAAGTAGCTGCATCTCTGTCGGGACTTCCCTGTGATTGAAAACAAACCTGAGATACTGCCCCACTTGGTCGGCAGCAGGGGAAGATGTCCCTGCTTGCCAGTCAGCTTGTGTTATCTCTCTCCAAGCTGTGGGCCAAGAGGAAACAGCTTGCAGCCCATGTGGCACTTCAGTGCAGGCAGTAAACATTGCATTAGCATTTGTAGGGACCCAATGGCCTGTCACTGCAGGTTTGGCAGCACTGCCTGAACTGCTCCGGCATCTGCGAGCTGTGTGGCCGAGGCAGCTGGGGGTGCTTAGGAACAGCTTGCCCCTGCCCTTGGGGCCTGCATGGGCTCAGGCAGGGGGAGCGGGGGGGCTGGCCCATGGCCAAGCCATCTCTGCACCCACCTTGTGAAGGAAAGCCAAAACTGAAATAAGAAGCAGCCCCCAGGATCTCAGCCCTGCTCTGGCCTAGGGAAGACTGGAGTGAAAGGGAGGGAATGTTGGTGTTACCTAGTGTGCTGGGCAATGAAGAAGAGTGAGTGGAGACTGGGAAGGGCCTACCTAGCCATGTGTTGGCAACCCCCTCCCTGAAGCACAGCGGAGACTAAAAGTCTCTCCTAGCACTCTAGAGCCTCAGTCTCTGTAAAGGTTCCTTTGGGCTGTAGCTTCATAAAAATACATGCTTTTACCCTTCTTGCTCTTTTATTCATTACTGTTGTTCTTGCCTTAAAATAGGGACTCAAATTCTTGCCTGGCTTCGTGGGCTGTAAAGCTGTTCAGTTCCACCATAGGTTAGCTGCAGGGGATGATGAATGGAGCTGTCTTTTGCTGCGTTGTTCCCCAAATGGGTGCTGAGGAAACCTCAGTCTTTTCCCACGCGTGGTGGTGCTTCCAGGAGGTTTCTCTTTCCCCCAGGGGGAAGCTCATGTGCCTCCCTGCTCAAAGCCCTGTGGCCTGCCCTACGCTGAGACCAGTACATGCTGTTGGAAAAAGCAGCAGCCCAAAACCCTGGGGAAGCGCAGAAAATGGGGAACATGGAGAACCGTGGTAGGGAACCTCATAACTCCTTCTAGTGGAAGCTGGAACTGATGTGATAAACTCATTTGCATATGCATAGCTCCAGCAAGAAGACATAATAAAGATCTACACCCCAGTGTGTGGGAGAGTTACTTTTTTGGATATTGTTAGTTTTCCAAAAACCTTTGCTGAAACTGACACAGGAACAATGGGGAAGAGTTGTATTGTCTGGGAAGATTTGGGTGTCCTTTTTTAGTCTTCTGGATCTGAGATACATAAGTAATGTTAATGTGACAGAATGGCCTGCTGGACTTGCCTTTTCACTAGGATGCTCTTAGAAAAATCTCTGACAGTCATCTTTACGGTTTTGTTTTTTCCTGTTAAGGCAATTTCTTTAAAAGTTTCTTTATTCCTTTAAATTCCTTTATTTCTTTAAATTCCTTTAAAATTTTCCCACTGCAGAGATACAAGGTGCAACCCATCATGTCCCCAGGGGTTTTGGGTTCCAGGAAAAAGGCCAGAGGTCTGCTCAGAAACTAGTCTTTGGGAGGAAAAAAAAAAAATAAAAAATGAAGGAGTTACAAATCAATGACTGGGAACACTCCTGGTAAAAGAAGTAGTTTGAGCATAATGCTTATGGCTGAGATTTTCAAAAGTTCTTTATGATCTTGAGTGCCTTACTTCTTGGGTATTCCACCAGCAAACCCTTTGGAGGCCTTACGGTCAGAGAATAAGTGCTTAGCATTTCCTGAAAGTTATGTCTCTGTTAACATATTTCAAGTGGTGCATGAAGAAAGGGAGTTATTGAAAATTCACAAGGCCAAGATTTTCTTTTATGACTCAAAATGGTCAGACAAAACATATTGTCATGCTGAGACACAGCTCTTCAAGGATTTTGAGCGGTTTTTTTCTTTCTCTGAAGGAGAGATTAAATAATAGCATATCTGAAATCTTACACTACACTTCAGTTGTGTCATGAAAGATAGAATTCATATTTGATATTAATGGATCAGGTGAAACGTGAAATGATATTTCTTTAATCTTTAATGAAATTTCTGGTTTTAGCATTTAGCTCATATGTTCAGTGACACAGAAGAGCTAATAATAACACTTTTTGAAGTATTCATTCAGTACAGGCAGCCAGATTTTCTAAATCTGTAGGAGACTGTTTAGGTGCTCCAATGATGCTTGAAAATAATAATAATAAATAAAATACTGTGTCCTTGAAGCCTAGTGAGCAGAGCTGAAAAGGTATAATTAAAAAGGAAAAAAAATCTCCCAATAAACCACCACCCTGGAACAGGCACACTGTAGTTTAGAATACAACAGTTCTTTGTGAATTAGCAGGAGCAACAGGGTCTCAGGAAGTCTTCAACTGAGCATGCTCTATAGCTCAGTTAAACACCTGTACATTCAACACTGAAAAGCTGAATGATGCTTTCTGTAGCAAACTGATTTTTGCTGAACATCTCCATTTATTTAAAATTTAATAATTGCTTTTGTAAAACCCCATGAGATGGAAAAAGTTACTAAACAAGCTGCAAATTTTTAGTGGGAAGAAACTGAATTTTCCTTTTGAGGAGTAAATGAGAAAACACTATGCATGGCAAAAAGTTTTCTATCTGTTTTTCTGTTGATGTTTGTCTCTTAATTTCTTTCCAGGTCCTAGCTGCTTATTCTTCACCAGATGGTTGTTCCAGGGCATAGTGATAGAAAGGACCCCTTGACTGAAGAGCAAGATGGAGCAGAAGCAAGAGGAAGTCCTGGGATGGATACAGCGAAAGCTCCTGTGGCTGTATGACCTGAGCACTCACCATGGGCATCAGCCAGGAAACAGGGATTTATGGGACAAAGATAAAGATGAGACTTCTTGCAGTCCCCCAAAATCCCTTCCAGCCTCTAGACTCACTGATATACACCCAGTGTCCTCACTTCAACCCAGACTATTTGGGGCTGAATTAGATTATGCAGTCTCTTATGGTCATTCCCACCTTGATTTTCCATGGCAATGCTAACCTTCGTGAAACAGAGGAACACTGGAGTAGTGGCCAATAGAAGCAGTTATACTTCCAAAAATCATAGATGATCTCCTGTACCAATAAAACGAGTTGGTAATGGAGCTTGGCCAGTCTCCCAGCTAACTGTCCTAATGATAGAAATTACCCTCTGAGTGAGTAGCTGATACTGGGGATCTGCCAGGTGGTTTTCATTAAAAGGAGCAACTGGTACCAATATCCTTGGTGGAATCTTGTCTGTCTTCCTTGGAGCATCACTGGGATGAGGAAGAGGAGGTCCTTTCTCCACTCCCTGTTTTCAGTTTTCCTTTTGTCATTAACACTATTTCTGAAGTCTCTGCTCTTTTTTGAGTTCTCTCAAAATCCTGCTTCTATTTGCACTTTTTTTTTTTTTGCACACATAACAGTGCAAACATATTCACACTCTCTCCAGTGCACCAGCTCACAGGGAACCTCCCAAGCCTGTGTGACTGCGCTGGGGAAGAGCACTGGCTGTGGTTTGGTGTTGGCAGGTGAGTTTTCCTCCATCTGTCTTATTTTACAGAGGGCCTGACTCACTTCTTCCATGCAGCCTGTAGGGAGAAGAGCTAGTGAAGCCAGGAAAGGCAGCTATTAAACCCATCAGCTTGCAGTGGCCAAAGACAGAATGTGCATGAGGTTGTTGCAAAAGCTGCTGGTGTGTAACCATGTGCCCATTTAACTGCAGCTTTAAAACCCCAGGGTGAACATTAGGGCTTAGCCAGCTTTGAAAAGGCAATTTGACAAAGCTGTGATGACAAGATTAAACCACTTGTAAAGCAACCTCATCTTAGACTGCTTTGAGGCCCACCAGTCCAGATGCCCCGTGACCTGTCTGTTGCTGGAAGGCAGGACTCCCTGTGCCCTGCAGGAATCCTGGGAGTTTGGGGTTGATTTCCCAGGCAGGGGTGCCATGGGGACCTTCCCCAGCTGCAGATGAGGCTTTTGGAATCTTTCTGAGTTGTTGTGATTCTTCTACCAGCACAAGGCACAGGAAGAGGTTGAAGAGCTCTACCCAGGCCTTTTAGTTCATGTTTCCCTTCTGATTTATTAATTTCAGCTTGGATTTTAATTTGCAGAAGAGATGTACCTCAGTAGTACCCAAAATCACATTTTCTGCTAGACTATTCAGATGTGACCCAGAAACCTTGTTAGAGAGCACTGGGCAGAGTGCCTTCTTGGCAAAACTCACCACAGGTACATCTGAGTGCTGCCATTTGCAGGATGCCTGAGCCATGTCTCAGCTATTTCAGATGATACATATATTTAAACCATGGCAGCATATTAGCAGATAAGACTTAGATTAATCAGCCTGAAGATAACTTTTGGACCTTTTCCACAACTAGGTCAGAGATAAATAAAGTAGAAATTCCTCTGTGCTATAACACTAGCAAGTACTGGGGAGCAGTGAAATATTCAGGGACATCAGCCAAAGAAATACTGTAACAAGATTAAAGGAAGCAAAGCAAAAGGGGTGTGTGCATATCTGCATGTGTGTGTACAAATGCAATTCAATCTTTTCCATGTGCAGAAACCATTAATTTCCAGCAAGATTTTCTCTGCTGTTATAGCAGCAAAATGCAAATTTCCTTTATGCTAAAATATCCTCCTCTGCTTCGTTAGTGTCATGAAATCAGTCCTGCCCACTGATATTCACACAGAAAGCTACAGCTAGAATAACAATGCAGCTGTTCAAAACCAAGGAAAACTCCTGACATGGCAGGAATGGGCTTTGTGTTTTGAGACTTGGTGATGCTTGGGATACGTCAGCAAATGCACAGGAATTAGTTCCTTTAAAAATAGAACAGGTCACATTTAGGATGTCTAATGTAAAATATGACTATGGGCCACTACTTTTCTGCAAATTAAAAAATGAACTAATGTTAATAAATCAAAGGAAACATTAAAATGTTTTTTAGCCTCTACCAATGTCCCTTGGAAAAGGCCTCTGAAGCACTGTTACACACACAGATTCAGATGAGAGGAAAATTTGATTGACATTCTACGTGATGTTAAGCAAATTCTTCATTTTTGTACTCAGTTACTACACTTGAAACACCAGAAGGGTTAGCAATGAAACCTCTCATTATGGTAATTCAAGGAAACACAGTCACTAAGCTCCAAAGTGAAAAGTAAATGTGCCATAACAGCAGGCAGCTGAGGTGCAGGCTGAGATCTTGCCCATATTGAAGCTTTCACCGACACCTTGTAATGGCCCAGATTACATCCAAGGTCAGCATAAAAGCTTCTCTTGGTTTTCACTTGAGCTACTATGAGAAAAAAAAGTCGAGAAAAAAAATTCAAGAAAAAGATGCTTCTCTTTGCATTGCTTCTTTCATGGGTTAGTGGAAGATTTTTACATTCTTTCAAGCAGAGAACATGCTTTCAGGGACCTATCACAATGAAAGTAATGCACATGGAAGGGGAACCCAATTTTCCTGCATCAGGCAGCTCTTCATGCTCTTTTTTTTTTTTTTTTTTTTTTTTTTGCTAATGGCTCAGTAACAGCCCTGCTCTTCACCTCTCCTCTGAAGAGCATCTTTGGCAACCCATGTTAGGAGCTGTGCTGATGATGTCCCACATATCTCCCAGAGGACAGAATTCATTAGCTTATTACAAGAAAAATGTGCTCACTCTCCTTTTCTAAAGGTTAATTAGCTCATCATAGACATTTGT
Source organism: Hemiprocne comata (assembly GCA_020745705.1). Classification (NCBI taxonomy): domain Eukaryota; kingdom Metazoa; phylum Chordata; class Aves; order Apodiformes; family Apodidae; genus Hemiprocne; species Hemiprocne comata. The sequence goes on along the minus strand of CM036586.1, from coordinate 97,338,577 downwards.
CCATATTGTTCTTGTTATTCTCCCCAAAAGCATCCATACACCTCTCCCCTTTGCACATAAAGCAATGACTAAGAGGATATCTTTAACCACACAGTGGCAGGCTTCTTCATTTTCAGACTCTCGGGCCTCTTCATGACATCTCTGCCTGCCAATGCAGAGAGAGGAAGAGGCAGTGTTTCTAGTGTCAAAGAAATCACTAGTGCTCTCCTTTTCTCACAGGAAATCCTTGCTAAAGAGTCTCTCCAGTTCCACATGCAACATTATGATTTTTTTCCTGTTTGGAAAAATCCTTTCTTGGAAGAAATCCCACTAATTTTCAGTACTGCCCAGTGACAGGACAAGGGGCAACGGGCAGAAGCTGGAACACAGGAAGTTCCATCTGAACGTAAGGAAAAATGTATTTACTGTGAGGGTGACAAAACACTGGAACAGGCTGTCTAGAGTGGTTGTGGAGTCTCCTTCTCTGGAGATACTCAAAACCTGCCTGGATGCAATCCTGTGGAATGTGCTCTAGGCAATCCTGCTCTAGCAGTGGGGTTCGACTAGATGATCTCTAGAGGTCCCTTCCAAGCCCAATGATTATCTGATTCTGTGAGCACATGCTCTATCAAGTGTTTTGCAGTCAAGTTTTCATTTTTATTAGCAGGGTTGCATGAAGCAGACAAGACTGAAGATATTCTGTAAATATGTATTTTAGAGACTTGACTCTTCTTGGATGGCTTCTCCCTGTTCCTGCTAGTCTGATCTGGGGTGGGCTCTGCTCTTGGCCCCACCACTGCCCTGCTCTGTGGCCATTACTGGGCCACTTCCCATCACTGTGGGTCCCTTGGAACCCTGCGGTGGGCACAGTAGGTGCCTCAGGCCAGGCTTACAGAGCAGCCCAAGATGGTGTCAGTATTGGCTAGCTCATTCCCACATCTTACCACTGCCAGCACTCCTGAGCTCCTTTTCCTCTTGCACTAGCCCTTGTGCTCCTCGAATCCCACTCTGCACTCTTCTCTCACCTGGAATGGGAAAGAACAGGCAATTCCCAGGTTACTGCAGGGACACATCCTCATATAAGCATATTTAGCAATGCTGCAAATACCAATAATACATTTGATTTAGTGTCTGTTCCTTGCATTGGCATAGCTCTTTTCTCTTTTTGGACTAAAAGGAAAACAGGGAAGGTGTGTTTTGAGTGCTGCAATGTTTCTCAAACTATTTTTGCAGCCACAGCGGCAACACTATTGAACCTCTTAAGGGATGGGATAGGCTGAATGTGCTGGTAAAGAGGTCCCCGAGGAGCACTGGAGCCAGGTTTAGCACCTACAGCATGTTCAGTTTTAGCATCTGCTTCAGACCTGACCTGAGAGCCTCAGAGGGCTTTCTAGACAGTATATCCCAGATTTGGGCTCTCAATGGAGTCAGAAAAGGCACCCTTGCATATGTGGTTCTTCTCCTACACCATGCACCAATGGTGCATCCTCCCTTCTTTGCTTTTGTCTTTCCACTTGGGAATTTCCGGGCACTGTGTTAATGACCATCAAAACTGTTTTTCAAAGGCATGTCCACATTGCAGTGCTCTGAGCATCCTGTGTGGCAAGCAAAGAGGACTTTCAGCTGAAAGAAGGGAATCATCCAGGAATTATTATCTGAGATGCTTATTTTGACTCAAGTTTCTATTCTTCCTCAGAAGATACTGAAGACAGCTAATCCACTCTGAATATTTTCCATCCCAGATTGTTTCTGCCTCTTAACATTGGAAACTTATCTTTCATTAGGGACTGATCTAGAAACTGTTGAAGTCAAGGGATAAAGACAGGATTTCCAGACATGTCCAGACGTGGGCCTGATCCTGCTGCCGTGATATCAAGAGTAGCACCCTGCATTACTTCAGGGAAAATGGATGGATGTCAAAGCCAAGGGAAGCCGGAAATCTGTGAATTGTTCAACCCATTTGTGTAAATGAATTTTCACTAAGCACCACTAAGGCCTATATTCCCTCTGTGCACCCTCAGAGGCCTTCCTGTTTTTATCAGGCAGTGGAAAGAGGAGCAATGTGTCCAGCTGCCATCTCCCTGGCATGGCATATGTTGCCCACTGGCCCCAGCAATAGGAACCCACTCTACTGAAAGTCAGGTTCAGGCCTCCTAGAAAGCTGAAAAATCTATTTTTTAATTAGTTATACAGGTGGTCATATGAACAGAGAGCATTTTATATTATTTATCTGAATAAAACTAGTTTTTAATGGAAGTGAAATGCTGTCAAGATCCCCAGAATTCACTGCCTTTTTTATTACTATTGCCTCACGGGGTTTCTCCATAGCAAATCTATTAATTTATCATGTTTGTTTCAGCGGGAACTTAAAGAACTGTGTGTGCATTTCACAAAGTCAGTTTTCCTAATTATTATCTGAGATGCTTATTTTGACTCAAGTTTCTATTCCTCCTTAGAGGATACTGAGGAGAGCTAATCCACTGTGAATATTTTCCCTCCCAGATTATTTCTGCTGCTTAGCATTGGAAATTTCTCCTTCATTAGGGACTGATCTAGAAGGTATTGAAGCCAATGAAGCACTTTTAAAAATTATTATTATTTTTATTTCTGATTTCAGTGGACACTGCTTTGGAAATGGAAGCAAATTGATCAGATTAGTTTGTCTGGAACTGGTGAAACTGCTTTTGTTCCACAACTTAGCCCTAAATGTGATGACATTTCACATTTTCCATGCAAAAACAGGAAAAGTATCTTCAAATGGCATGAATATCTCATTTTTCTTTTGCTGTCAAACCAGAGAAGACTGATTTTTAAAATAAAATCTGTGAGGAGCATTTATGGAGAAAGCATGACTTTGCTCTGATTCTCCTAGGCAGGAGTTCTTGTAGGCAGCCTTGGTTTCAGCCTTCTAGTTTTCCAAAATATTTAAAGGCATGAACTTCTATGTCTAAAAAGTATTAGAATAAATTACTTTGAAAGTCTGGCAGAAACATATTTTTTCACAGATACTATATTACAGATAATGAAAATGAATAGTCATTAAAATTATTTTCATACTATGTGTAATGCAAATCTCATCCTACAGCTTTTGTTTCTTTGTTCCTTCCTGTGTTCTAATTTTAAAGGAATGAGGACCAGAAAACTGTGCATAGACTATTTACATCCACACATCAAATATATTTCTTTCTGTACTTAGAAATACATTGCTAAATATAAAAATGTTAATATTGTACTGGGTCAGATGTTTTGAATAATTTCATGTGGTTTCCAGGTGATGTAGAAGCCTGTTGCTGAGCCAAAGACACCAGTCAGACCAGTGAGACCCCTTTCCAGGAAATGGCCATGCCTGTGATCTCAAAGATTAGTTCCAGGTTCCCCCTGAATGTTTTCAATAATGTCAGCTACATAGGGCTGGAAGTTTTGGTGTGTGCCTCACCTTTGGTCAGCAGCTCCTGTGCCACCAGTGTCAATGAGAGGTTTGCATGAAGATGAAAGGCTGTAGGAGTTCAGCTTGTGGTAGATGAACATTATCTTTCCATCAGCTCTTTCCTATTGCCATCAGCATCTCATGCTGGGAAAGAAGGGAAGCAGGGTGAGAAAGTCTCAGTGTCTGTGGATGAATAGGACTGGCCTTTATTCCTCACCTCTGTAGGACAAGAAAAGATCTGACCCCAGAAGCATCATGTATCATGGAGTTGTCCCCCAGCAGTTAAGAACTGCCTGTATCTTGTAGCAAAGACTCCAAAAGCCTCTACTGCTACACCACCAATCACCTAGGATTCCGTACATCAACAGTGATGGCTCTGTGGCTTGAAAAAGTGTGGCAAAAAAGAAACAGGAAAGAGGAACAAAAAGAAATATCTCATTTATCTCATACTGCACTTTTTTTTTTTCAATTTCCTCCTTTTGCAACAAGGTTTTTCTTAAGGATGTTTTGTTGACTAGGCTTTGTCATAACACATGACAACATCTATCCAGTGAGAGATGGCTAAACATTTCTCCTTAAGTACTGAACGACTCAGGTCCAGCCTGTAGCAACAGGATGCCAATGACCTGACCTGATGTTGTATCCTTTAAAGACATGCTTAAAGCTTTTTAAGCTTTCTTGATAAATTAGAAGTCATTATAATTGGTTTATAGCTAAATGCAAGTCGTTTAAATGCCCTAGGGCTTCATTTTGTCTTATCAGCTAGAATTGTAACCTGCAGGTTTTCCAATATGTCTGGAAGATTCTCCAAATTAATCCTGGGTCTCTTTCCTTTCATCCTGCTGTGTCTCCTGATTCACAAACATTATTTGTCCAGGACTTGTTTTCTAAGCCAATCTTTTTCCTCTTGCAATATTGTCTTGATATGAAACTGCTTCACTGTTTAATTCTGCTACTTCTCTGAGTGCAAGGTGACCAGTTTTTGAGTCTTGTTTCTCTCCTAATCCTACTGAGAATTTGTTTAGGAAAGTCATGTCCTTTTGTGAGTCCTGCTACCATTTTTTTTTAACTTTTTATGTGCAGGCATTTTCTCAGCCAGTATACATCCTTCTAGTGCCAGCCACGTTATTTGAGGAAAGGTTCTTTGATACCCATCTGGTATCAAACCATCTCTGTGTTAACCATTTCACAGGCCACTTGACCACCATACCAAGAACTCTTCTGTATCATGTGGCCATTCTTAATTACCATGCTTGGTGGGCCTTGTCCATTTACATGCATTGTTTATGTCCAAAATTCAGTCAGATAATTTCAAGATTAACAACTAATTGCCATTTAGCTATAAAGGTCTTTCTGTCTTCAAAAAGAGAGAGCCTGTAAGGATTTTGTGCATGGATTACTCCCATGACTGGACCTAAGTTTATATACAAGACAACAGCAGAACAATCTTCCAATGCATGCTGTCAGCGTACACAAATCTGATCAGCAGACTATCTTTTAGCAAATTATTTAGTCAGTGCTAAAAGCCCAGCACTGCGAAGTGTCCAGGTGAGTTGGTGATGTGAGCGCTGGAGATAGACCAGGTTCACCTCAACAAGGGATGTACAAACATCCACCAACTGAGAATAGTTTTGCATTCTTATTTCAGTAGGCTATGATCATATGAGGGAGCTATGGGCAATATAGGCTCTGACACTCATTAGCAGCACATCTGTGCTCTAAGGATTAACATTAATCCTGGCATTACACCTTCATTTAAAGAAGAGTTTCTGGGATAAGGGACTGGTAAAAGTGAGCTCTGAATATTTATGTACAAATGAAGCCTCCTAACTTCCAACACAAGCACAGTTTACAGCTGGATATCCTCACCCTGCCAAAACTCTGGGACTAGGATTGCACTGAGGTTATCCTCAACTATGTTATCCATTGATGAAATACTGTTCCACTGTAAAAAGGAATAAAAGTAAATCCTACAGTATAAAAATTACAAATATTACGGTGGCTAAATATGAGTCATAATTTTATTTTGCAAAGCAAAATATTTTGGACAGTTGTCTTGAGTTTCCCCTTTAACTCCTGGTTCCCCCCTCCAGTCAAGGACATCTGGGAGGGGTGCCAATCACATCTGGATCCACAGTCTCAAGGAGATGAAGATGACTGTTGCCCCCTCTGTCACAGATTTAAATGAAGGAGTCAACAGAGCTGAGGAGGGTATGGGGAGCTAAAATACACAATGGCTTCTTAACCATTTATTTACTTAATTGTTTGGGAATCAGTCTGGTCAAGATGTCTAGATGTCCTTCCAAGTCCTGGGAGGGGAATGAAGCCTGGTAATTACAGGCAGCCATGCAGAGGAGGATGGGGCCTGGACACAGACACACACAAATATGGACTCGGCCAGGCTGTGGTAACTGCTGCCACAACCTCTCAGCAGAAGCTGGTCCAGGAGTCAAAGCAGAGTAAGAAATGTTGCAGGTACAGTGTGTCCCTCCATCACATTTCACAAGGGTAGGGGGGAAAAATGTCTGTACAGGGCAGCTGCAGGATGTGCATTGTGGCATCTCAAGGGAAGGGCAGTGAGCTGGACACAATTTCATTTGCTTTTGAAGTATCAGTTGTTACAAGTCTACATGAGACTCCTGATGTAGCCCATCTCAGTGTGTCCTTCAGCTCACCAAACTGGGGAAGCTGTAAGAAGGTCAGGAGGAAGTTTAGGATGACCCCAAGACAGGCACAGCAATGTGTGAAGCCGAGGTGTGCTTCTCGCCACGCACAGATGCTGCGAGTGGGGGGCAGCGTGCCTCTTCCCCCAGGCCTGGCTCCACAAATGCAAATGTTCTGCTAATGCTTCTGTCGTACCACAGCCACATTTCTGCCACAGTCCTTGACATCCTCCCAGGGGCTGCATCTTTCCTTTGCTGCAGGATAGATACCAAAGTTTTGCATGCTAAGCCATGTCAGCAGAAGGTTACTTTCCCCCCTCTTTTTGCTGACAGAGCTGTGGAAGAGCTGGGCCCTGGTGTGAACAGCCCTGCTGCTGCAAATGAAGAAAAGAGTGAAGGAATGTTAGTACCACATTTAGCTTTATTTAAATTGAACAAATACCTTTTTTTAATAAACCCTTTTACAGCAAGTGTAAAATTTTACTGTTTGATTCATCTTATGTTACAGGTTGTCTTCTTCTGTGTAAGCAAAAATACCATCTTTTTTTTTTTTTTTTACTTTTCTATTTTAAAACATGTAGCAAGGATTTGAATAATGCAGATCCGGCACCAAAAGGTAACAGGTTCTGAAAATCACAGTACAGTTTTAAAATTCTTAGGTTGATTAATGATATTTAAAACGATAGCCACTTTGAGTAAAGATATAAATTAGAGGTCTGTAAACAAGTTGTGTTTACCTATAGAGCTATTGATTGCAGCTACAATGAGAGCAGTAATAGAAACTCAATGCTAAACTGAGCTACACCTTTGAGGAAACAAGTTTTTACTACATAGTGTGGTACAGGGTAGCACAATAGGTAAAATACAGTTTGGCACCTCAAGTTGCATGTAAAATCAGCAGAAATAAAATTAAGTAAGTGCACTGTCTTCCAACAAAAATAAACTGGACAGTTTCACTGGTTTTGGAGTGTCAACTATCAAATAAACCACACAACACGCAAGTTCAACCCCAAAATTACAATTCTAGTAAAGCAAGATAATATTAAAATGCACACCCACAAGGATAGTAAAGTATAAATTTTTTTTCTTTTTTTAAATTTTTTTCCTCTCCCTTGTCAGTAGAAATAATTTACAACCCACAAAAGGACTCCTTGGTGAAACCACTAACTACAGACATGGTCATGGAATGTAGCTCAGTAGACTTGTTTCAAATAGAAAGGCAACATTATCCTGAAAAAATTTGGTCCTCTTATAACTCACTGTACTGTAGCCAACACAGTCTCTTGGTAGATGTTTTAGGTTTGTTTTCTGATTCTCTTTTGTCTTGAGAGATAATATCTTGGTGATAAAGCTGGGTAAAATTTGGCCCCATTGACAGTTGTCTGATCAGTGCTGAATCTGGAAGAACAGCACTGAGAGTACACAGGGAGAACCCTCATTGACGTCTCAAGGCATATTTTTTCATGTGATCACTTTTCCTTCTATTCTTCTTTTCATCTTTGTTAATTTGTTCTTCAGTGTCCGGGGGGGGGGGTGGGGGTGGGGTGGGAAATAAACCCTTAGTCCAAATAACAGAAAGACATTTCACTGTTTATTTACATGTGGATCACTTTGGCGAAGAAGTCCTGGTGAACCAGAGTTGCCTATTTCTTGTGAATGTCCTCATGCCGTATAATTTTGTATGTAATCCAGTAAAAGATATTGAAAATGAGGAAGGCGAGTGGGAACGCAGCACGGGATATTGTATCAATCCTTTTTGCACGATCAACAAACTTCTTTTTGATGGAATCTGAATCTTTTGGTGGTGCTGGAGTTGGATTGGGTGGAGTAGCCTTGACTGCTGTGCCGTCTTTGACTTGGAGGCAGTGACCCATGCCATAGCCACTGAAATTGAATCGACTGTCACGAGCAACTTCATCTTCCTGGGGGATAAAGAAGACAAATAAGACACTCAATGACCTGTCTATTGACCATGCTGTATACTTGAGTAATTGAGGTGCTCCCCTCCAAAGCACCTAAGCAAATTAGATGGTTAAACTATGATACAAAGTCCAGGTTTCAAAGACAAGTAAACAATTAAAACTCACATAAAAATACATGGAAATTAGGTGACACATTTGTGAATCAGAGCTCTAACTTTTCTAGCCATGACTAAATCAAGTGCCCTGAGCAGCAGTCTGTATCCCAGCTCCATAGGGAAGAGACCTGACTCCACAGGTTTCTCATTGCTCTCCTTGGGCTTGCTGTGGGTAGAAAACATGGTCATGTTGGTAGCAGGGAGTCTGCTCCACCCAGGTTGAATTGAATGACCCAGAGATCCAGGGGCCCGAGTTCATCTCAATGATTCTCAAGTTCATCTCAGATGTGTATCCACGGCTCAATCTAAATGCAGCCTTGCACCTGTGCAAGCTATGGAATAAGGGTAGATCACAGTCCCTCCTTGCTCATAGGAGCACTCTGAGAATCAGTGCTTCAAAGTGCACTGGACACTGAGTGGTAACCAGGAGTTTAGTGCAATAGCATGAGCTAATATAGCATCATCTTGCAGAAATCCATTTTCTCTCCTGTCCGAGTGGGTAATACTTGCTTTTGAAGAGGTGGGTAACTACCACTGAACTTTGTCACCCTGATAACTGTGTGAGGAAAGGTTCATGACTGTGCTAGCAAATTCTCACTGCCATTTCTCCTGTCTGATAGCACAATAATACACAAGTTAACAGTTACTGGCAGCCCTCCATGGAGGATTCAAAACCAACAATCAAGAAGCTCTGTTCTTTTTCATTCAGGCAGAGATGAATTGTAGGTCCAGCAGCTTGCCCTAGTTAAAGAACTTCTCTTCAACTGAAAAATACTTCATTGTTGACTTAAAATTACCACTTCTTGGGCTCAAAAGAAGCCACTCCCTCACGGGGAAAACTCCCTCATATCTCTCGCTAAACTGCAGGCTTCTGATCTTAAAAGACAATCAGAGAATGCAAAAAAAAACCCAACAAAACCCATCACAGCAGCAAGATACTGAATGAGGAGCACATTTGCTGAACTTGGGGCTGGGAGGGAGGATAATTTACACCTATTCAGGATGTAAATCACCTCTCATTCACAGAAACACCTCTTTCTGTAATTGCATTTTTTTCTTTCCCCAGGTCTAGCATTGGAATTTAATATATCACCAGACTTCGTCTTCTTACCTTGGAGCTGACACGTAAATGTGAATAACCAGTAGTGGGATCCAAGGCTACCAAATGAGAAATAGTCTCTCTGACTGCTTATGACATTGAGTGCTTATGGAAGGAGAATAGACAGTAAACACTGCTTTGGAGCCTCTGTCACTTCAGCCTGAGGACTATGCTACAGTGTATCCATAAATAGGTGGAAAATTGTGGTATTGCAAGGCTGTTTGAGTAATTATCCAGGATTTATATTCCTTTTATTTCAAAAGTGCACCATCATTAAGAAGCATGGTCCTCTCCTTTTTCAGTTTTATTTATTTACAGTTCTCAGTCCCCCTGTGAAAACTCTGAAATTCTACTTGTCCTAGTGATTCTAATATGTAAAGTAGGTCACACGTTAGGAAGAAATTCTTTAGTGTGAGGGTGATGAGACATTGGCGTAGGCTGCCCAGGGAGGTTGTGGATGCCCCCCTCCCTGGAAGTGTTCAAGGCCAGGTTGGATGGGGCTTTGAGCAACCTGGTCTAGTGGAAGATGTCCCTGCCCACACAGGGGGTTTGGAACTTTGGATCTTTAAGGTCCCTTCCAATCCAAACCATTCTGTGATTCCATGATTCTATGATTCTGTGAAAGTATTTTAAAGATTAACCCACTGAGACCTAAATTCTGTATAGTCTTAAAGGCAAGGCTTCTCTTACATGACTTAATAACACCACAAAGTCCCCCAATAATACAGGGGGGCTGCCTTCCTCACAGCACTTTCACTTTTACTGAGTTTGAAGTATAAAACACATGCCCAGGACATGAGAGGTGATTAAAAATGGTAACAGATTTTCTGCAGCTGTGCTGCCATATGTACTTCATTCATTTAAAAAAAAAAATATTTCTGTTACTTTTGAGGGATTTATGGGAGGGAAGAAAATGTACTGAGAGCAACGCAGGTCTTGGAGAGTCCAGAATTCCACCCCTGCTGGGTCACAGCTTTGACATGTGGGGCTGAGCTATTTGTCATCAATGTCACAGCCCTGCTTTTGAGCTTAAACTGTTGCACCTTTGGTGGGAAGCCATCTGAGATTAAGGACCGGGATGTTTAAATCACATTCTCTCAAGCCTTCAGCACCCAACCTTTAGCTCTAAGGACCCTCTCATTTCCCAGTGGTATTCAGAGCCTTGCTTTTCCTCTCACAGGCAGTTGGCTGTGGCACTTCTTTCTCACAAAACCCAGAAGGAAGTGTGTCCGGTCCCCATGCTAGTCTTTATTTAGGACTGCAGTAGATGCTGATTTACCCTGGATACAGGAGATACAGCATTATTTATTTACTAGGGCTTGTAGAAGGAGGACAAGGGGTAATGAATTAAAACTTGAAGAGATTTAGATTAGACCTTAGGAGGAAATTCTTCGTTATGAGGGTGGTGAGACACTGGAACTGGTTTATCCAGGGAAGCTGTAGCTGCCCCCTCCCTAGAAGTGTTCAAGGGCAGGTTAGATGGGGCCCTGAGCAACCTGGTCTAGTGGGAGGTGTCCCTGCCTGTGGCAGGGGTTTGGAACTAGATTATCTTTAAGGTCCCTTCTAACCTTAGCCATTACATGATTCTATGATTCTATTATTCACCTTGGGTATAAGGAGTATGTGCGTAGTTTCCTTCTCTGCTTGAGCAGATATGAATCTCCTTCTTCCCAGTAAATCTCTGGATCTGTTACCTGTTCTCCCAACATGGAACTGTTTGCTGGTTGCAAAAAAAAAAGTGTGTATTTATTTAACTTTTTTTTTTTAACTTTATCAGAAAATCTTTTTCAAAGGCTAAATAATTAGAGATGACTCAAGGGGGACCCTATAGCAGTTTTCCAATACCTGAAAGGATCTTACAAGAAGACCTGTTCACAAGGGTATGTAACTGTAGGACAAGGGGTAATGGTTTTAAGTTATAAAAGGGTAGACCTAGGTTGGACATTAGGAAAAAGTTCTTTCATGTGAGGGTGGTGGATCACTGGAAAGAGTTACCTAGAGAGGTGGTGGAGGCCCCGTCCTTGGAGACTTTCAAGGTCAGGCTTGATGGGGCTCTGAGCAATCTCTTCTAGTTGGAGATGTCCCTGCTTATTGTAGAGGGGTTGGACTAGATGACCTTTACAAGTCCCTTCCAACCCAATACATTCTACGATTCTATGATTCTAAGACCATGGCACTGTGTTTCTACTCTGCTACTTGTTTCTATGATATTACTCTCTCACAAAGAGTTAACACAAGAGACACCTAAACTGTAGCTGTTGCAATCATCCAAATGCCACGGGAAGCATGCAAAGCCACAGTCCCTACAGCCCCACCTCTAGCCCTGGGGATGCTTCTGCTTGCCATTTTCAGCACTAAAATCCCCCAAGAACTGAAGGGGCTTTTCAGTCTGGCACCTGCCTGCCCTCTGAGCACTGCCAGCATCTGCATTCTCACAAGGAAGGCCTGACCCCATCAGAACTCTCCCCCACCTGAGCAGGCATCACCTGAAAGACCTCAGGATGGTGAGATCTCTGCCCTCTTTGATGAAACCGGCCAATATATTTTGAAAACTGACAATGAAACTGTCGCGGACCGAGATAGGTAAAGCCGCGACTCACACCCCCACCTCAGGGGATCGAGGGCTGAGGACCACTCCCCGTCACACTCACAAACAACGCTTAGGAATCAATAGATTTATTAAAGGCACTGAGGGTTTGGCAAGTCTGATATCAACTAACACACAGGGTCTACCTCTATGTATATCCACACCTAGATATCCATCTCAACGTCAAATTTAGTTCATACCATCTGACATACTCTACCATTGAGACTCATCTAAAGACAGTCTTCAATCTGTGCTGTTCACCAGCTTAGTCACTGGTAAAATAGTGCGAATGACTTTGCAAACATTTCTATAGTTATTTTAATCAGTTTACACATAAAACTCACATTTTAAACCAGATATGATCTCACTCTATCAAATCCCAGTTGGTAATTCTACCAACTCACACCAAAGCAATCAGGAACGGGAAAACCACTTTGGAAAATCTAGTGCATTCACCCCCTTGCATATGCAGCTTTCTATTCAATGCATTCTGAAGTGTTTTGTTCTGACCACTTTAAAATGCTTGTTGTTTGCATTGATGCAGTCCTAACAATGAGGAAAGAGAGAGAGAGGCTGGCTTCAAACAGTGTATGTAATTTACTCTCTGATGTGATTTATTTGGTTAATTTTGCTACTCTTTTTTCCAACATATGGTGAGCAAACGATTTAAAAGACTATCCGGTTTAATTAAATTTCAAGGACACAGGAGATTAATTTTAGGTACAGGGTAGAGAACATCAGGGAAATTTTCCTTTTGGCATTCATAAGCACAAAGTTGGAAAAACCACAGTAAATGCAGACTTCAATGCAAACTGGAATCAATAGGAATAAGACACCAATTTGGCTTTGGAGACTTCATTCCTAAATCATCTTTATGATTTTGAGACACCTTCCATCTCTCAGTACTTTTCATAATTCAAAGTGTCGTTTTGTGAAGACAGTCATGCTCACATAGTTTCTGTTCTCTGGGGTTACTGAGTATGTGGATGAAGGTAGTCCAGCTAAGAGGCCTGGTTGGGCTTTCACATCCTCTTTGGTTCCCCGCAGAAGGCTCTTACAAAGCTAAATTGTCAGGAGATAAGAGGGAAGGCCCTTTCAGAGATTAACTATTTAAAAGGCAGTAATGGATCTCATAACTGAGGGATTCACTGGAGGAGATCCCCAAGAATCTGTGCAAGACCAGTAACAAGTAAGAGATTTATAAATTAGGTGGGACAAAAGTTTCCAAGGGAAGGTACTTAGGTGAAACATGCTATACAAAGCAGACAATCTAAGCCAGGCTTTCCAGAAGGATTTCTAAATGCTGAGTGTCTCAGTAACAAAATGGCAGTAAGTGAAATATAGTATTGATAAATGCAAGGCACAGCACATTTCAAAAGGTAACTCTAATTATACATAGACCATAATGGGCTTCCCATGGGGAAGCTTGGGGAATTCTCATGTACCTGACATTAGTCCTCTGCTAAGCAGCCATCAGGCAGTGGGCAAACAAAACAGAAAACATCATTCTGCCACTCCAGGCACTCGCAGTGTGAACAGTTTTTCAACACTAGGAACTTCTCTGGTCACTCAAACTCAGTAAAGCAGAATTAGAGACATTTTTCTGCATGAAGATAAACAAAGTAGATGAGATCTTTTCAGCTCAGAAAAGCTGTGTTTGAGGGAAGGTATCACAGAGGTCAAAAAATCATGGGGAATGTTAATAAACGGAAGGAAAATGGGTAGGTTATGGGCTTTTTTTTTGTGTATATTTTTTTCAAGGCAAGAAATAGGATAAAACACAATGACACTATGTGGCAGAAAGGGGAATAACTTATTTTTAAAAAGGAAGTTATTTTGCATTTACCTGTGCAAATCATTGTATGAGAAAATAGCACAATGGCACAAATTCATAGGTCCATGTGCAGCTATCCAAAGTGCAGCTGGGTTCACCCAGAAATGCACCCTTGATTGCTTATTTTCAAAAGACAGAAAAGTCCTTCTAGGTTTGTCTTGGAGCTTTGAAATACAATTTGTCTCAATATCCATGCCTGACCCCTGCTGGAGAAAGCAGCTTGAAGCAGAGGCCATTCCTTCTCACCAAAGATGGCATGTTCTATGGGAATTCAGGTCTTCCACCTCTTGATAATATGCCAGGAGCTAATGTTGAAACATCCTGCATTTCCACTAGTTTTTAGTACTTTGAGTATAATTTTTTTTCTCTTCTCATATTTCTGCCTTGAGGCTAAATCCTGCCAATGCAGAAAGAGATGACTCTTACGTAGCAAACCTATACATCCCAGTTTCTTAGATGAGAGCAAAAAGGGAAGTTGGAGCAAGCTCTGGTGGCATTTGGTAGTAAAGAGGTCACTAATGGACTTATTTGATTTGTTCCACCCTGAACACCCCTGGATCTCAGCTCACCTACACAACATGATATTCCCATTCCTCCTTAATCCAGGTTTCAGAGAAACAGAAGGTGGTGTAAAATTGTCGGTTTCTCATCTCAATACTGCCCGAAGTATAGATCAAGCACACGCTAGAATTTGGCCTAAGCATTGTTTTTTTCTAAATATTCACCAAGGTGTTTCATCAAAAACACAGAATCACAGAATCACTTAAGTTGGAAAAGACCTTCAAGATCACTGAGTCCAAACATTCACCCTACTCTACCTAGTCTAGCATTAAGCCATGTTCCCAAGTGCCACATCCAGATGACTTTTAAATGCATCCGGGGATGGTGACTCAACCACCTTCTTGGGCAGCATCTTCCAATGTCTGACAACCTTTCCAGTGAAAAAGTTCTTCCAAGTGTCTAGCCTAAACCTCATCTGGAGCAGCTTGAGGCCATTTCTTCTTGTTCTATCACCAGTTGCTTGTGGGAAGAGACCAGCGCCTACCCCTTCAGAACACCCTTTCAAGTAGTTGCCGAGGGCAATGAGGTCTCCCCTCAGCCTCCTTTTCTTCAGACTAAATGGTCCCAGTTCCCTCAGCCGCTCCTCATAAGACTTGTTCTTAAGGCCTTTCACCAGCTTGGTCGCCCTTCTGCTTCTCCAGCACCTCGATGTCTTTCTTGCAACAAGGTGCCCAAAACTGGACACAGTACTCAAAATGTGGCTTCACCAATGCTGAGTACAGAGAGATGATCACCTCCCTGGTCCTGCTTGCCACACTATTTCTAATACAGGTGAGAATGCCATTGGCTTTCTTGGCCACCTGAGCACACTGCTGGCTCATATTCAGCCACTTACTGATCAACACCATGAGGTCCCTTTCTGCTGGACAACTTTTCAGACAGTCTTCCCCAAGCCTGTAGTGTTGCATGGGATTGTTGTGATCCAGGTGCAGGATCCAGTACTTGGTCTTAGTAAACTTCATACAATTGACCTCAGCCCATCGATCTAGTCTAAGTCTCTCTGTAGAGCCTCCCTACCCTCAGGCAGATCAACACTCACTCCCAACTTCCTGTTGTCTGCAAACTTACTGAGGGTGCATTCTATCTCTTCATCAAGATCATTGACAAAGATGTTAAAAAGAAGCGGTGTCAACAGTGAGCCCTGAGGAGCCCCACTAGTGACCGTCCGCTAGCTGGATTGAACTCCATTCACCACCACTCTCTGGGCCTGGCCAACCAGCCAATGTTATATCTAACAGAGAGCATGCCCATTCAAGCCATGAGCAGCCAGATTTTTCATCAGAATGCTATGGGAGACAGTGTCAAAGACCTTACCGAAGTCCAGGTAGACAACATCCAGAATCTTTCCCTCATAGACCAGGCAGATCATCTTGTCATAGTAAGACATCACGTTCATCAAGCATGACTTTCCTTCCCTCAGAGATATAAGCAGTCTCTGAGCGATCCTACTGTGTGATGTTTCTCCATCAGGACCCACCATTTTCTGTGTGTGATGGTGGCATTCACCCATTTTCTACCTCTCTTAACGCCAATTTTCCTGCTCAGTGAAGTTGGTTTTTTCTCTCATTTGGACACTCATGCCTTATAAAATCTAAGTAAAACAGACCTTGTATTATAACTAATGCCAACATTTTAAATAATGGAAGAGAAACTGGTCATTGTTTTTTTACAGGAAGGGTTTCTAATGGACAAATTTAGGTTAGTTTAGAAATCTGTTTTTAGTAATACCTTCTATCTCCAATAAACAGTGAAGAATCTTTGAAGCATGAGTGATTTACTTACTCATTCTGTAAGAAAAGCAAGTGAACTGTTGTTAATAGAATAATGAAATGGTAGTTAATGTGGCTTCACGCTCTTCAAGTAGGAATTGAACCTTATCCAACCGAAAGAGTAACATAATTTAAACATGTTGTGGAGCAAAAATATTTTCCTGACTTGAAATATCTTTAAGTGGAATTTAAATTTTTCAAGGATTACTTGAATAATAAAGATTATACAGTAATTAGGGGGATCAATTTGTAAAAAAAAGAAATATTTTCCTTTTACTTTAGTGAAGCAAGGCTTCCTTCTCTCAATTTTACAAATGCTGTTAATATAAATTTCTTATTCAACTTCATGTTTTATATATAATATAATTAATATTTTAATTTTTAGGGAGGCAGGTTGGAAGAACCAGATGAAATTGTGTTTGCAAAGCATCACAGATGCTATGATAGAGAATTATAATCGCTAATTAACAGCAGAATTATTCCTGACACAATGTCTTGGTTTCCCTTTGTTTTGAATGAAAGTAATGCTTTAAAATAGCCAGACACAGGGATCTGTAAGTGTTTAATTGACATAATTTGCCTGGGTGTTAAATCTTCTCAAGATAGTGAAGTCTTGAGACTTGACTGCTCTTGTATATCATCTTCCTATCTCTGACGAAAGCAGAGGTTGGCCAGTTTATCAGTGGGAATGGCACATTAGTCTGTTTTACATCAGACTAACACATTTTAATGACCTATATTTGAAGACTAATCTGCTCTGACCATAAATCTGTCAGATACAGGGCAACTAATTTCTGCTTATGCTGTCTGCATGCAAGGCTGAGCAAACTGCAAAGCTAGTGTTTAAATATGTGATTATTTCAGGTAGAACATGGAATAGCAGTTAATGGGCGCATCTAAGGAAAATAATATAAAGTAAGACTGTAGTTGCTTACATTTTAGAACTTCAAAAATCCAAAACACTGAAGGAAACTTACCTAAAATTTACCCTTCTCACTTTTTCTTTCTCCAAAATATCTTGCCCTCAAAAAATGCTGAAGCATCCATTCCTCAGCTTCAGACTTCCATGCTTTCCTGCCCTGAAACCTGTGGCAGGGCCAACACTGCCCAGAAAGTCCCTTCCTGTGACAAGGGTGCATGGTATTCCCAGCTGTGTGGCAGGCTGGCAGAAACGGTCAAAGCAGCATGTGGGACATCTGAACTCACAGTCCATAGTCACAGATGGGGCTATCTAAGCCCCTGCCCTGGCAGGATTTTCCCCATCATGTAATCTGGTGCTTTTCTTCAAGCAGATTGAAATATTTTGGGGAAGATAGTTTATATCACACCTTTGCGAAATCTCTCACTGGTCTCTGCCTCAGCTGTAATTATCCTAGGTCAATTTATTAGAACACTCCTCTGCCCTGATCTTGGCATCTCCATGTACTTCATTTGTTAAACAGTCAAAACTTTTTTTTTTTTTTTTTTAAGGTGTGTATGTACATACAGGGCCCATAAAAAGCACTCGTGATTTGTTTAATGCAGATAACCCTCTAGAACAATGTCTTGCTGGGGATTTTTTCATTCAGATTTCAGTTTCACCAGCTGCACCAGTTTTCAGGGCTGATCTGCAGACCAGGGACAATGAATTCTTTCCTTCTGTTGGTGGATTCTCTCCTTCAAGCCATTTGCTTCAGCAAACACCCAGAACAAACCATAACAGACGCAGAGGGAGAATACCAGAGCTTTCTCAGACAGACTTCATGCATTTAATTTATGCAAATACTGCACAAATGAATTAATATTGCAAATTTTATTAATAATTTAAATTCTGTAGCTAAAAATAGTCAAGAATATCTGAATAATCTGAAAGTGTTCACATAGAAAGTTTGTAGGATTTGTGTGGGTGTTTTGTGTTTGCTTTTTTTTTCCTGAGGAGACGGGCCAACTGATAAATAAACATCTTTATTTTCCAGTTATCTGTCCATAGAATCGTAGAATCATTTAGGTTGGAAAAGACCTTTAAGATCATGAAGTCCAACGATTAACCTTACTCTGCCATGTTCACCCTTAAACCATATCCCCAAGCACTACATCAATACAGCTTTTAAACACATCCAGGGATGGTGTCTCAGCCACCTCTCTGGGCAGCCTGTTCCAATGACTGACAACCCTTTCAGACAAAAAAAAAATCCTAATGTTCATCTTAAACCTCCCCTGGTGTAGCTTCAGGCCATTCCCTCTTGTCCTATTACTATTTATTTGTGAGAAGAAACCAGCACCTACCTCTCTACAACATCCTTTCAGGTAGTTATAGAGGGCAATGAGGTCTCCCCTAAGCTTCCTTTTCTTCAGACTAAATAGCCCAAATTCCCTCAGCTGCTCCTCATAAGACTTGTTCTCAAGGCCCTTCACCAGCTTTATTGCCCTTCTTTGGACCCGCTCCAGCACCTCCATGTCTTTCTTGTATTGAGGTGCCAAAAACTGGACACAGTACTCAAGGTGTGGCCTCACCAATGCTGAGTACAGGGAGAGGATCATTTCCCTAGTCCTGCTGGCCACACTATTTCTAACACAAGCCAGGATGTTATTGGCTTTCTTGGCCACCTGGGCACACTGCTGGCTCATATTCAGCTGCTTGTTGATCAGCACCACGAGGTCCCGTTCCGCTGGGCAAATTTCCAGCCACTCTTCCTCAAGCCTATAGCATTGCATGGGGTTGTTGTGGCCCAAGTGCAGGACCGGCCACTTGGCTTTGTTGAACTTCATAAAACTGACCTTGACCCATCAATCCAGTCTGTTTAAAAAGAAGTGGTGTCAACACTGGTGGTGTCCGCTAGCTGGATTGAACTCCATTCACCACCACTCTCTGGGCCTTGCCAGCCAGCCAATGTTTTATCCAACAGAAAGCATGACCATCCAAGCCGTGAGCAGCCAGATTTTTTATCAGAATGCTGTGCGAGACAGTGTCAAAGGCCTTACGGAAATCCAGGTAGACAACATCAACAGCCTTTCCCTCATCAACCAGGTGAGTCATCTTGTTGTAGAAGGAGGTCAGGTTCGTCAAGCAGAACCTTTCTTTCACAAACCTGTGTTTACTGGGCCTGACCACCTGGTTGTTCTGTAAGTGGTGTGTAATGGCACTCAAGATTATATGCTCCATGACCTTCCCCAGCACTGAGGTCAGACTGACAGGTCTGTAATTCCCTGTATCCTCCTTTCAGCCTTTCTTGTGAATGAGTACCACATTTGCTACCCTCCAGTCCACTGGGACCTCCCCAGTTTGCCAAGACTTCTGGTAAATGATGGACAGAGTCTTGGTGACCACATCTGCCAATTCCAGCAGTACTCTTGGGTTCAACCCATCTGGCCCCTTGAATTGTGTATGTAATACCAGACTCAATACCAGGCTTACAATAAATAATGTTTTGGAGTCAGTTTTCTTTTCTTATCTTCTATTACACAAATTATAATTTCTGGCTTTGCATATCATGTAGTTGTTGGTGTCAGCCAAGATCTCAGTCTTGGTTTCTCTACCTGTTTTTTCATACCTCTGAAATGTGATGGGTTAAATGAAATATTTGCCAGCTATCTGCTCTTCAGACTGGTTTCTAAAATTAAAATACAGCATCTTAGAAACATCTTGACTGTTTGACACAAATAGACTTCTATATTTTCAGTTTGATTTGCTTCCGTACTCTGCATTGGTGAGGCCACACCTCGAGTACTGTGTGCAGTTCTGGGCCCCTCTCTACAAGAAGGATGTCGAGTTGCTGGAGCATATCCAGAAGAGATACCAAGCTGGTGAAAGGTCTGGAGAATAAGTCCTACGAGGAGAGGCTGAGGGAACTGGGATTTTTTAGTCTGAAGAAGAGAAGGCTGAGGGGTGACCTCATTGCTCTCTAAAACTACCTGAAAGGAGATTGTAGGGAGATGGGAGTTGGTCTCTTCTCTCTAGTGAATAACGACAGGATGAGAGGGAATGGCCTGAAGTTGCGCCAGGGGAGGTTTAGAATAGATATTAGAAAGAATTTCTTTACTGAAAGAGTGGTTGGACAGTGGAACAGGCTGCCCAGGGAGGTGGTGGAGTCACCATCCCTGGACGTATTTAAAAGAAATATAGATATAGTGTTTAGTGACATGATTTAAGCACTGAATAGGTAGATTAGGTTATGGGAGGTGGATTTACATTATGGTTAGACTTTATGATCTTCAAGGTCCTTTCCAACCAGGATGATTCTGTGATTCTGTGACTTATTCACAGCAAAATAAACATTGATCATGAGGTAATAAACAATGGCACTCAATGCTATACAAACTTGATAGTCTAATCTTTATACAAAATTGTTGGGGTTTTTTTCTTATCTGGTAATAAATCCACAAATCCTACAAGGACATTGGAAGTATGCATACAACAGAAATGAAATGAGATTTCATTTAAATTTGGTTTGATGGATAATTTTTCTTCTACATTATTACACACACACAAATGCACACTCACACAGTCTGTATGCACCTACACATGTATGTATGTGTACATACATAAAAGTAGGCATCTACTTAATTTAGTAATCTAACGCCTTTTGTATTCCTTAAAGGGATTTGTTAGTGGGAGACCTACCTAGTGAGAATTTTTCCAGCCCAAGTTTGGGAGCTCTCTCCAGAGCATTTATCAAACTGCAAACTCCATTTCAAATAACTTCTCAAAATGCTAACTTTTCTGCTAGCTTTTTGCCTTCATATGGGAATGGATTTTGAGGAGCAGGGATACAGAACAAAAGGGTAAGGGTCTTTAAACCTTCCCAATCCTCTCTGCCTATGAAGGTATGCCATGGTTGAGTGCTGGCACCTCTCCAGGAGGACCATCTGCCCAGGCCCGTAACTAAGCAACAGATCACCTGGTGGTGGACTTTTATTACTTAGCAAAACTGATTAAAGGATAACCTGAAACAATGGATTTAATAGTATATGAGAGAAGTCAATCCAGAAAGGTATAGGCAGACAAAGTGTGGAAGCATGGCTATAGCAGTGAAGAGCCATTTTTGGGAGACACTCATCTTAGATGCTCTTTTGAACTTCAACCTTGATCAAGAGTGTCAAGAAAAATGGGACATGAAGTGTCTAATTAATTTATCTACAGGAGAGAGTGCAAGAATAAAACCAAAATAAAGGGTCAGTATGCCAGCAGCTTTCTTGAAATGCACATGTTGTATGCTTCATGTTTTATGTGTCATGGAGTAATTCTAAATCAGTGTTTCCAGTGCAGGAGCTTTGGAGAAGCCTGACATTTGGTATACTGAAAAGGGCAGGAATCACTTTGAGGGCCTACAACCACCTGACATTGACATCCTACTTTTGTAAGGGCATAACATCTGGGGAACTACTGGGTTCAGAAAATATGCCAATAAATATCTGAAGGGTGGATGTCAAGAATGGGACAGCATCTTTTGAGTGGTGCCCTGTGATAAGATGAAGGGAAAAGGCACCAAGTTACAACACAGGAAGTTCCACCTCATCATGAGGAAAAACTTCTTTACTGTGAGGGTGACAGAGCCCTGGAACAGGCTGCACAGAGAGGTTGTGGAGTCTCCTTCTCTGGAGAATTTCAAGATCCATCTGGATGCATTCCTGTGTGATCTTCCCTAGGTGTTCCTGCTGCAGCAGGAGGGTTAAACGTGAAGATCACAGAGGTCCCTTCCATCCCCTATGATTCTATGATTCTAAACCAGAGAATGAAACAATGCAGGAGCCCCTCCCAAGATTAAGAAATACCCTCTTCTACATCACTGGACCCCCAACAGCCTCATGAGTACTGGGCAGGAGCGCTCTACCAGGATCAAACAAGATTATGAGATTGGAGGTGATACTGCATGATAGGATATCACAAACTCTGTGCATCTATGATGAATGGGCATTAACCTGAGGTGTTTGTCCTCTGAGCTGGAAAAATGAATGAGGTCTAAAAACCACTAATGTGAAACACTAGCAAATTGTTTAAGGAAATTATATTCAATGGCTGCTCTTGGCCCTTTTCGTTCCCTGTGTACTTCCTTCTGCACCTATCTCTTCTCTTCTTGACTCCTTTTCTACTTTATTGTACCTCACATTTTGCCTCACTAATCCCCAGTTCTGCCCTTGCCTACCTCCTCTTCGATGCTTTCATTCTTACCGATTCCCAAATACGTGACATAATCACAGAATCACTTAGGTTGAAAAAGACCTTCAAGATCATTGAGTCCAAACATTCACCCTAATCTACTTAGTCTAACATTAAGCCAAGTCCCTAAGTGCCACATCTAGATGACTTTTAAACACATCCAGGGATGGTGACTCAACCACCTCCTAGGGCAGCATCTTCCAATGTCTGAAAACCCTTTCAGTGAAAAAGTTCTTCCGAGTGTCTAGCCTAAACCTCGTCTGGAGCAGCTTGATGCCATTTCCTCTTGTTCTATTGCTTGTGAGAAGAGACCGGTGCCTACTTCTTTACAATGTCCTTTCAAGTAGTTGTAGAGGGTGATGAGGACTCCCCTCAGCCTCCTTTTCTTCAGACTAAATAGCCCAAATTCCCTCATTTGCTCCTCATAAGACTTGTTCTTAAGGCCCTTCACCAGCTCGGTCACCCTTCTTTGTATATGCTCCAGCACATCAATGTCTTTCTTGTACTGAGGTGCCCAAAACTGGGCATAGTATTCAAGGTGTGGCCTCATCAATGCTGAGTACACAGGGATGATCACTTCCCTGGTCCTGCTTGCCACACTATTTCTAATACGGGCGAGAATGCCATTGGCCTTCTTGGCCACCTGGGCACACTGCTGGCTCATATTCAGCCACCTATCAATCAGAACCCCCAGATCCCTTTCAGCTGGACAGCTATCAAGCCACTCTTTCCCAGGCCTGTCGCATTGCATGGGATTGTTGTGGCCCAAGTGCAGGACCCGGCACTTGGCCTTGTTGAACTTCACACAATTGACCTCGGCTCATTGATCTAGTCTAAGTCTCTCTGTAGAGCCTCCCTACCCTCAGGCAGATCAACACTCACTCCCAACTTCCTTTTGTCTGCAAACTTACTGAGGATGCATTCGCATTCTATCCCCTTATGTCCTGGTTTGAGTCAGGGTGAAGCAAACTTTCTCTTTGCTGATTTTTTTTTCTTTCAGTGAACTTTTTAGCAGCATCAGTGGACTGATAATAACCAAGGTCACTTCTGACTGTCTGCAGCCTCCCCCCCTATGGGGGAGCAGATTAGACTGAAGGCAGGATCAGCAAATCAGAATATTCCCTTCTCATAATATTTTCTCTATTTGGTTTTCAGTATAGGTTCAGACATCACAGAAGTCAAGCCTTTCGTTTCCGTTTTCTCTCACTTTTCTGCTTCCTGTCGCTTCTATCACCCTCTCTTTGGCTCTCTCTCTTTTTTTCCATTGTTTTCCTTCCCAGCCGACACCCGAGGACCCCGTCTGTGCGCCCGGACACTCCCCCCTTCAGCTGGGAGTCACCAGGGAGAAGAGTTGCTGTGAGAGTCGCTGGGGGAGGAGGGAGGGGATCGGGTGTTGCACATCCCTTTACAAATATATATATATATTCCCTTATCACTAATAATTAAAATCAATCTGTTTCACTTTTCAACCCAGAAAGCCTCTCTTTCTCATTTTTTCTCCCTCTTTCCCTACCTTGGGGGAGGGGGGTGGGACTGAGATCATTATTGTTATTGGTTCGACTGCCAACCCAGAGCCAAACGGTGACACCTCATCAAATTCATTGACAAAGATGTTTTAAAAAAGTGGTGGCAACACTGAGCCCTGAGAAACCCCACTTGTGACCAGCCACCAACTGGATTGAACTCCATTCACCACCACTCTCTGGGCCTGGCCACCTGGCCAGTATTTTACCCAGCAGAGCGTATGCCCATCCAAGCCATGAGCAGCCAGTTTTTTTATCAGAATGCTGTGCGAGACAGTGTCAAAGACCTTACGGAAATCCAGGTAGACAACATCAACAGCCTTTCTCTCATCAACCAGGTGGGTCATCCTGTTCTAGAAAGAGATCAGGTTCATCAAGCAGGACCTTTCACAAACCTGTGTTTACTGGGCCTGATCACCTGGTTGTTCTGTATATGGTGCATAATGGTACTCAAGATTATATGCTCCATGACCTTCCCCGGCACTGAGGTCAGACTGACAGGTCTGTAGTTCTCTGGATCCTCCTTTCGGCCTTTCTTGTGGACAGGTACCACATTTACCACTCTCCAGTCCACTGAGACCTCCCCTGTTAGCCAAGACTTCTAGTAAATGATGGAAAGAGGCTTGTTAAGCACATCCACCAACTCCTTCAGTACTCTTGGGTTCAACCCACCCAGCCCCATAGACTTCTGGATGTTTACGTAGTGTAGCAGGTCACTGAGAACTTTCTGCTTGCAAAATTCAGTTCCTGCCTCAACCCCTCTCTGCTCTTGCCCTTTTCTGCTCTGTGAGGCTAAATTCTCTTCCTTTAAAGAAAAGACGAATCATAAAAGTAGACCTCCACCTTGCCAAGGCCATCTCTGAACTGAGAGATGTTATTGTGCCTTTTAAGAAAAAACAGGAAATAGTTGATTTTATTTTTTTTAATTAAAAACTTCCACTTTTGGATATCCACAGAGCTCCGAGTTGCTCAAAGAGTTTCCAGTACCATAAAGCATTTTGAAATGTATTGCATTTCATTTGTACTACTGTTCGTGACATATTTCATGCCCCGTTGCTGGCATGGAAAGCTGAAGATTGACCAATTTGTTGGCCCATGAGCAGTCTGTGCCTTTGTTCTGACCCAGAACAAGCAACACAAACCATTTGGAGGGTTTGGAAAATGAACACAATGAGTGCTGCAAAACCAGCAAGTGGCATTTTATTTTTATTCCAAGTTTAAATCTAAGCAAAAAGAGTTGTTTGAACACAGTACACGTTGTTCTAGTCTACTGAAAAGGGAGTAGTGTGGTAGTATATGCAAATAATAATAGATTAAAGATTTGGCATGCTCTGGAGTACTCCAATGACATGTCCAATCACAGCAGTACCATCTGCTTTTCTTTATATGTGCTAAATTTGTGACACTGTGCTTATTTCTATATTAGTTCACACACAATCTTGAGGAAACTATAATTAACAGATAAGCAATATTTGGGCTTTGTGACTTATCTTTAGCAAACAGTTAGTAAATGTCTCTCTGGTTACTCTCAACTCTGTTCTTAGAGAAAGGAGTTTAGAAATCAGTAACATTGATAATGTATTTTTTTTTATCCCCGAGGAAATTACACGGACTTGTAATTCAAATGTTATTTCCCTCAGTTTTTGCTCATTCAGATCTGGCTAGAATTTTGATAGATCAAAAGGTGATGAGACTTTTATAGAATCATAGAATCATATAATAGTTTGGGTTAGAAATGACCTTCAAAGGTCATCTAGTACAACCCCTCTGCAATGAACAGGGGGTTCAACTAGATCAGATTCCTTAGAGCTCCATCCAACCTAGCCTTGGATGTTTCCAGAAATGGGGCATCCACAACTTGTCCGAGAAACCTCTTCCAGTGTTTCATCACCCTTGATGTAAAAAATTTCTTCCTTATATCTACTCTGAATCTACTCTCCTTCGGTTTAAAACCATTACCTTTTGTCCTATCACACACAGGCCCTGCTAAAACTTTGTTCCTATCTTTCTTCTAGGCCACCTTTCAGTACTAAAAGGCTGCTATAAGGTCTCTCCAGAGCCTTGTCTTCTCCAGGCTGAACAACCCCAACTCTCTCTCATAGTAGAGGTGTTCCAAACCTATCCTGTTCACCTGGTTTTAAACTTCTCCTGTTCACCTTGAGCTTGGACAAAAGTACAGCACAAGAACCCTGGTGCTGTACAGCAAAATTAAAATAAATCCGTTCTTTATGCAGTAGAAATTTTACCATATTGCTAACTGTACTTCTCTTCAGGTGGTGTTTAGTTTGATAGAAATTGACAGAGAATACCACCTTACTGAGCAAGCCCATAAGCAAACTGACAAAGCATATGGATATGTTCTTCCTTTAATTTGGAAAGAAAACAAAAGTAATGGAAGAAAACCTATGGAGATATCCTCCATGACAATAGGAGGATATCATGCTTAGTCATTGACACTCTGAAGTCAGGCAATGAAAGGCTTCTTTCAATGGCTGTCTGGGGTTTCTGTGAGCCTCTTGCCATCTTGTCCTCATGGCTAAGTGGTTTACTGATGATCCCAGAGCTCATTTGCAGTGTCCCTGCATGATGTTGCATAGAATGATTTCCCCACACAGGATGAAAGGCTGAGTTATCTCTTCTTTGGGTCTGAGGGGAGCAGGTATTTCAAAATGCAAGACCATTGAACCATCACCTGAGGGGACAGGGGGACAGCTGTCTAGAGGATATTTCAAACGTGCTTGACACATTTAAATAGATGGTTTCAGCTTGCCAGTCTCGGAATAGCTCCTAAAATAAATGTCAATATAAAGAATAATGCAATTTGTTTTGAATGATTAAGAGAATCTGGCTCATATATCCAAGGCGTGACAATTCCAATTACAACTTCATTTCAATTTACAGGAAAAAAATAAACTAGGCTTTGTTATTGTTCATACTGCTGGTGCTATATATTTGACATGATAATCTACAGTATTAGTCAGTAAGTTGACTCACTGGACTGCCCTTGATCATATGCTCCGTTTTCTGCTCAGCAGGGTCCTCTCTAACAGCTATATATATAACCAGGGAGGGAAAAATAGAGACAGTTCTCTCTTAGATCATTATAAGATGATGTTGTGTTCAGTTTTCCTATTTCTTCAAAGGTTATAAATGATGTGATCTTTTCATCATCACTAGCTAATATATGGCTGCTGTTCGTCTGACTTGTCAACTCCGCACACAGAAATCCAATACTCCCCACTTGTCACATATTCATTTCAGGGTCCAAAATGAAATAGTCACAGTATTCTTATCTGCCAGTTTTCAAGTCTTGCCTTGTGTGGTCCTTCCTTGTCAAACCACGGCTGTCACGTTAACAATCCACAAGAGTACTTGCAGTAAACATAAACTCTTCGAATCATAATTAAAATTCTGCATGCTTCTCTATTAAATAAAGAAAATAATCATGCATCTTAATCTGTAGCTCTGCTCTTCTGGTACTCTTTTTTAAATGTCTGATTACTGAGCTAATTGCTCAGGCAAGTTGTTTTTAGACTGCATCATTCATTCATGGGTTTTTTATCCCTACCAAAGTAAGTATTGGATTAATCCTGGCTTCTCATCTACGTGTTGAAAAATTGTTTCCTCAGTCCAGACAGAAGTTAAAATTAGGAGTAACCTCTAAAAGGGGCTAGGGGATGAAGGGCAGTTCTTAGCACTAAGAAAGGATAAGAGCAGACTCAGAAAGCAGACAGCTCTGTAGGAGATTGGCATGAGTTACAAAACACAAACTTACATAAATAGCTGTATCTCGGCAGTGACCTGTGCTGCTGCAGAAGGAAGGGGAACCAAAAAGCCTTAGGATAGAAAGAACCTATTGCTATTCCTGTCCAGAATGGTAAATAATTGTTCAGAGACTTTTTTACTGACCTGTGTTCCAGGAGTAGTTGCAAGTCAAGGAGAATTACAGGATGTAAATCAGAAATACACAACTGCAGGTCAGCACATCCACAAAGAGATATAATTCAGCTCACAGTCTCCCTGAGGATCAAACCTCTCACAAATCTCTCTTAAACTCACTCCTGATATATTGGGCACATTAGAGAAGAAACTGTTTGAGAGCACTGATTAATATTTTCAGCCACTGTAAATCTTCCAGCATACTGCCTCGTGCTGGCTCTGCCAGCTGGCTCTCAGGAGCTCTTCTGGTCCTGTTCCCTCTCATTCTACAATTCTGTGTTTGTATTTTGAAGAACAGAATAGAAATCAATAATCACCCAGGCCAAATATTTTTCTCTATTTTATAGTGCTTTAAACATGCAAAGAGACTAGTGTGCAAGCCTCTTTGTTTTGAAGCTTTGAAATCTGACAGCAGAAAGATCCCCAGATTCATGTGAATTTGGTACCGATTCCTAAGGCATCTTCATTTTGGTATGAAAAGCAAGATGGGAGGACTTGTGGGGGAAGAAAGGTCAACATTCACATCCCACCCTGGCATGCTGATTACACTGGGGGCACCCCTGTGCCCCTAGGGTACAGTGCCTTGGGAGTACAGGCATCTGCCTCAGGCTAAGGCAGCCCACTGCTCTCACAAGAGATAAGGTGTCTTACATCTCCCAAAAAACCTTTCTATTTCCCCTATGATGAATAAGACCTCACTCCAGGAGTATTAGATTCTTGTTTCATACCCGAAGGAAGTAAATATTTGACAGATTCACGAGTGTCACATTAGGCAACAAGGAACGTATAGCAGTGACAAAAAATTAATGAAACTCTGAAAACACTGTCTGGGATACCACATGCAATAAAACCATCTATTAGTTTCACGTGGGGTTTGAAAAGTATTCAGAAAATAACAGCTGTTACGATCAAACACGGCATCTGATGAAAAAAAATCCTTTGTCATGATATAAGCCTGTTATTCAACACCAGCTACACAAATATCCACAAGATAGCTCACCAAACAAAGGGAAAAGCAGCAACACAACAAAGAAGGGTGACAAAATCATCATACTTTACATGTCACATGCAAAATTCAAATAAATTATTTTTACAACAAAATAACACAAGATAAGCCACAAGGAAAAGAGAACAAAGATCAAAGAGCAAATAAGAGACAGGCAACACAGACATCCCCAGTATCTAGAAATAAGAGAACAGGAGCATATAGCACCAGAGTATCTTAAAAGAACTGTCATGTATTTGGGGAAAAAACATCCTTTCTGCAAACTTGAAAAAAAAGACTATTTACAGCTAGGGAAAAGGGCATTTTCTTCAAAAGGCTACCCTCTCTGGACTTTTTATTACTCTTTCTTCACATGCTTGTTTGTTCCTTATGAAAAAGTACAGTTTATGCCTCCACTTCATGAACAGGTAACAATAAGGGCAGAATAATAAAAATCAACCCATTAATAAAAAATACAGAGCTGAATCCACCAAAGTTCTTGACAGAAAAATCTAGGACATCTCCAAAATAAGGAACAAAAGGGTAATGTTAAAAACATTAAAAAAAATAACTTCAACGGCTAGCTAATAATTAGCTTTTATGTCAGATCTGAAGCTGATGTGAAAGGTGAAGATTTGGAACAACAGTACTGACTCAGTGCTTCATGCTTTTTTTTTTTTTCTTTAATTATGGGAGCAAATAATCTTGCTTTCCTCCATTGTTTTTGCTTCCTTGCTTGCATGGACTAAAGATCCCCAGCCACCACCTGAGAAATCTGAAATGGCAGGATGAAGGTGGCTTATGCTAAGTCCTTAAATATGCTAAATTTGTTGCTAGTCTTGTTCATGTAATTGTACAAAGACAAATACCTCAGACTGGGAAAGAAAACTAGCTTAACTAGCTCACCTCCTTTCACTTTCAATCCTGCTCTCCTTGCAGGCACAGTCACTGAACTCAGTATTAGTTTGCTCATCACAAATACCAACTGGACCCTGCAAATACGTGTTACAATTTGCAAAACCATCAGTCATCCCATTTGCTTTCATCTGATACATAGATTTGGATATTTCTGTTTCTTGGTTAACCTTGCACAAGATTTTCCTCTACTTCCAACACCCTCTTTGCTCCTGATGTGTCCTCCTGCTGTCTCCCACAGCCATATGTACTCCTAGTTTCACAAATGCTGAGGAGCTAATATGAACAAGTCATAGCAAGTTTAAGAAAAGTGCTTTAATAATTCATAAATCATCACATTGAACTGACTGCTCTGTCCATAAATAGTAAAGGCTACTCATCACAAAAATACCACCTCTGGCTTAGAAAATCATTGAGCTGCAAAGTCCTGGAGCCCAGGAGGCTACATTGAGGTTGTAGTGCTGTCACATAGAGTTCTCGGGCCAGGCCGAGCCCTGTCTTACCATGGAAGTGCCTTCTTGGGGTTTATCTCCTCCAGAGGGAGCTTCCTGCAGTGAAGAGATGAGCTAGTTGCTGAAAAACTGCCCCATGAATTTCAAAGCTACACTGACTATTTAACTTCTAAGTTTGGATTATGACTAGACGACATTTTCCTACCAAGTCTCTTTGCTTTCTGACTATGATAGAGCATGTTCAACTTAAACATGTGACAAGTTCATTTTGGCTAAGATATACACTAGAAAAAAAGAATATATTATGTAACATGTAATAACATATAACATAGAGTATTATATAATGTTATATATAACAATTGTTTCAAAATAATGTATATATTTTAATCTATAACAAAGATCTATTATTCCTGCCCTGATAGGAGTGCAGTTTTATGGGGTCTGTGATATGAAATTTAGCTATTGCTAGGTAGAAAGGTTAAGCTGAAAACAAATGCTACATGAAAAACACGTGGACTTGGCTGAAAAGCCAAAAAACAGATTTGCAAACTGGATAGAAAGAGCAACTAAGTTTGTACTTAGTAGAAAAGGGTTGAAAAGTAATTTTAAAAAGCTATACAGAGCAATAATTTTGAAGGTAGCAGAGAAATCAAGAAACAATTCATCTTCTTTAGTTTTGCTAAGGAAATAATTCCTAGATATATTGGTGAAGCTTCCTGGAGTAAGAAGCATGATACACAAACGAGAGAGAGTCAGAAAGAGAACTAAAGTTAATAAATTCAGAAAAGATTAATCCCAGGCATGGCAGGGCGTACCAGCATTTGAGAGCCTGAGGGAAACTGGAAATTACTAGGTAGACAGGAACAAAAGAAATACAGTGATCTATGTGGGAAACATATATCCTAAATATGTCATGCTTCCTCTGTTTTTTCATTTTACACATACACACATACATGCACAAATACCCAAGGAGGGATGTGCCCAATGGAAGATTAGCTGACGTTATGGTCTACTGGGGAAACTGCAGTTGAATAGCTGCATGATTTGCCATGGCTCCTCTGTAAAGGGTAGTGCAAGAACTTGCAAAACTTGCAAGAAAGGTAATTGTCTTCTGAAGAAGCCACTGGAACGTTATACAAAATACTTATATAGTCCATCGGTAGGGCTGGAAAATTACCAAGCAAGAGGACAAACTGATTTTCAGAAGTCTTGAGTGCCCTCTCACTGTTGTAACTATCTGCAAATGTAAGAATGTTTCCCAAGTTTCACATGAGAAGTTCTGTGACAGTCTCAGGGTCACCAGCCTTTCAAAGTTAGGACAGTGTACTTAGGCAGTGTAAGCACTCGTGTTGCAACGAGACATATGGGAAAAGACAAATACATCTTAGTTCTTCCAGATTTGTAATGGTGAAAAAAAAGAGTATTAAGATGGTAACAGAAGATACCAAAGGCTGTAAAAGAGCATTCTGTGCTGAACAAGTTCTCTCTATTTCACCAGCTTGTACTGTTATTTATTAGACTTGCTGTCATTTCCCTTGCCTGCCATGCTCAGCACAGTAAAAAGCCTACAAGACCAAAATGCTGCAGATGGGGCAAATGAGGAGACTAAGTGTCTGATTCTACACCGTGCTTTGCAAAACCTGAAGACCATGAATGTGGTAAAACAGTTATTTTGTGAAAATGTCTGTTGTACAGCTCTTTCCTGTTAACTTGATGACAGAGATAAACCATATTAGAAAAATGAACCTTCCATGGAATTGAAACAGAAAGGTGGCATACGTTAACACACAATAGAGAAAATTAATTTCTCAGAAAGTTTGTGCTAGATTATCAAGACTGCTCCTTGCAGAGACTTGTATGACTTTACATCCTGAAGAGGAAACACACAACTTGCTTCCCTAGAGTGACATGCAAGATCTCACATTTGTGCAAGTCAGATGATCTCTAAGGAACAGAGCTTGTGATCTCCACCTTTAATTAGTTATTCTTTTGACAGATGAAGATTACAGAGCACCTGAAGGCAAGTCCTTCCCCCCAGCAGGCTTGGGAATGCTTAACAGAAAAATGAATCTGTCAGTCCCAGGCAGAGCAATTCTACACGACTAGTAGAAAGAGTCGTCTCAGAAAGCCACATGGAGACCCACTTGAAGAGATTGAGGTGAGGCATGAAAACAAAGACATCATGTCTCCTAGAAGTCTTGTCATAGTGTCACAGAGAAATTAAAACCTTAGCAGCTTGGTAAAATAGGTTGTATATATGCAAGTGGATTATGTATGTGTGCATACCAGTGTGTGCACAGTATCTATGTGAGAAATTAAATACACAGGTCCAAAGTTAAATTATTTGAAGAACTAAGCTGTTGCTCAGAGAGAAGTTACAGGATTGATGTTGAAATTCACAGGTAGGATTCTGGACTTCTGTTGCTTTGAGTGATTAGAAAACCACAGTAGCCTTTTCCGACCGTTTCAATTGGCTTATTCAAGAACTAAAAACACTCTGGCACACTCAGTATGGCAGATAAATTCAACCCACCACTAGAAAACTGAGCTTTCCAATAATAAGTCCTTCTTGACATTGGTCTTTCTGTAGAAAAGAAGTATTGTCTGGGAAGAGCCAGGGCTTTGCAAGCTCTGAGATGATGTTGGGAAAGTCCAGTCACACGAGCAGAGGTGGGTATATTTTTAGTGACCTGTGGCTGGGCTTGGCATGGAGTTTTCAGAGGCTCCTGACTTGAAATGGGTCTTTGTGAGGACTCTGGGAAAACTCTGCAACAAGCACGCAGAATATGTGGAACTTCAAGGTGGTTATTCCTTCCTTCTCTAGGCCCCTCCTCATGTTGTAGCAAAGAAAATCTCCTTCCCCACCTACCAATCTACTCCCAGTTGTCCAAACACTTCTTTTGAGCAAAATAGATTAGTGTTGTTACAAAAAAATTTAAAAAGCAAGAGAAATACTAAAGTATGGATATCCATATTTACAGTAAGTAGCACCTTGCTCTAGCAGTGGTTCAAGTGAGTGAATATGTCTGATCAGTAAACAAAACTAATTGTGTGAGAACCAGGCTCTGATTTATCAGTTCGCCATAAGAAATGGCTGTTGACTTGAACAGAAATGACTAAACAATGCTGGTTTCCCTCTGGAAAAAAAAGGACAGCTAAACAAATGTCTTCAACACCACTTTTTAAAAAGTACTATAATAACTGGATTTTACTGGAACCTGTTATTTTTTTTCAGACCTTGAGACAGTGTGAGTTTTCAACAGTCTAGTTAATACAATTTGGTTTTGCACAATGTCATTTGGACAACATCATTACAGAATGCTTCACAATTAATTACATTCAAATAGCAGCTTCTATCCCCTGTGGAGAAGGGGATTAATTGGGTCAGATGTAAATATGCATTTCATGGATCCTACTGAACACTCGCCCATCTCACCAATTTACCATGTAATTTGATACAACTGGTGTACTATGCTCTGGAGATGCACAGGGCGAGCACAGTTGCGAGTCAGGGTAGGAATGCATGGATAAAGCAGTGCTGGTGTTCTCAGCCTGCATTATGCTTGGCTCTAACTGTGCAACACCTTTCATTCTCTTGCAGAAATACTGATTTATCTTTCTTCACGCTGAAATACTCTGCTATTGAAAATGAAGCTTGGGATGGAACTCAGAGCTGATGTGAAGTGTTGGGACCCTGGCAAGGAGAGATCACAAACTGTTCTCTTCCCAGATGCCTTCACACCCCATTGGAAAAAAGGTCTGACCATCACTGCACTGAGAAACCCTGAGGCCAGAGCCTTAGTGGGTCATGACTCGGGGCAGGAAAAGAGTAAAAATAAGCTACCCACAGGGAAAGAATTAAGGAGACAGCTTTGGGGCAAAGTTTTTTCCTGGACTTCTTGCGCAGTCTAAGCCTAAATCTTAAGGCTGCAATGGCTTTTCATTCTTCCTGGCATCTTGGGTAGGGGTAGTTCAGGTTAAACATACTCCTGAAGTCCTCTTTCTTCTTTTTTTTTTTTTTTAAATCATGTAACTCATATTCAACCAGCTTTTTTTCCATGAAATAAGGTGGGACAGAACACATCCAATGAAAAACCACCATTTTCTAAAATAATCTGGAAAACAAAACCTTGTGCCTGTGGCAGGTGGTTCTTGTAAAGCTACTTCTTGTTGCTTTAAAGTACCAAAAATAAGAACACGGTTTCCTGGCACTTTGTAGCTTCCTCTGCCCTATTTTCAGTTTGCACTCTCCCCTAGGTATAATGAAAAGTGAGACATTTGCGCCCAGCTGGAGAGTACCTTTCATGAGCTGGAAAACTGCAGAGCTCATTTCTGGCGTGTTTCCTGCTGTTCATGAGTAACTACCAGGACAAACTGACTCGAGTGAAGTGCAAACTTCAGTCCCCAAGGCTTGTCAGTTCAGAGCTGATCTTTTCAGCCACTGAGTGCTGGGTAGGTACAAGAGAGGATTTGAAGTTCCTAAAGCAAAGTAACACTACTGAGCAAACAAAACAAAAAACGTTTATGGAGTATTCTTTCCGGCTTTTCCTGTCCTACCTGTCCCACGTGGTGCAGTATACAGTAATTTTGTCATCCCAGATCTGAAGTATTGTAATATTACTGTTCTGTAGCCCATTTAAACTCAGTTTTACAATGCTTATATCCTGTTTATATCTTGTTAACATTAAGGAGTAATTTGCTAAAGTATTTGCAAGCTGGCCAACATGAGCCATTACACTGTATCACATCCTGCTTTCTGCTTCCATGTCATCCCTACTGTTTGATTATGTCTCCCCTGCTCCCATACAGTTCTCTGTGTTGCAGCTCACTGATCATTTCAGCAGACATAAAGATTTCCCATTCTGCAGCATTAACAACAGCAGTTGTTAACAACATCAGAACCGTTCTTTGGGTTCCACCACCTCTAGAGTAGACATTTTTTTCTCTGTCCTCAATTTTAGTGTTTTTTTATTTTGCGTTTTTATGTTTGTTTATTTGTTTGTTTGTTTGTCCATTGGGGTTTTTTTTGGCAGAACTATAAATTTTGTTCACCTGCTTTTGCTTTTCTGGCTTTGTCTCTGCTCTGCTACCTGGAGTCCAGTATTTCAGTATGTGCATTGGTACTCTACCAGTTTTATTAAACACTTAGATATTTTGAGGTCTTTCTCAGCAGCTGGTATTATGTGTTCTATGAATTAGTCTGCCTTTGATTACGGAATGTTTAATGTGCCCAAAGTGTTATTTGATTTTCAGAGTTCTCTCCCTTGAAATGTAACTACCATTTTTCTCTTCTGTTTCTTGGTTTGGGGTGAATTTTTCACCCCATACAGTCTGTCATCTTATTGTGGCTGAGGCTGTGAGTCACATGAAACACAAAAACTTGTTTTGAGCTTTTTACCTTCCGTCCTCCAATAAGGGAGCAAAAAGCTTCCATTTCACTTTTCAAGACACTTGTAAACAGTGTCTTATAGAAAACAATTTCCTTCTTCCACCATATCTTAGACTGTCTTTGCTTTTCATTGGAAAATCTGAATTTCCAATAAGCTTAGTTTGTCCACCTGGGCAGACTGCTCTTTCTAGATTTTTGATCCATTGCTTGGATACCACCTCCACGGCTCAACTGTTTATCCTACAGGTTACTCTTTCTTTGGGGACTCCTGTCTCTCTTTAGACTTGTGCCTAGAGCTAGACTAAGGATTTATATCCAGATGTTTTTCCTATTTGAAATAAAGCTTTTTTAAAATGTTCAAACGCACTGCAGTATGTCCATTTAATAAAGATACTTTGACTGATGTTAACTGAGGTCATTCCTAGCCTACTCTTGCTCACAGTAAAAAGACAGACAAGGTCATTCAGATGAAGTCACAAGATGACATGGCAACATGTTGAAATGTATTTTGTTTGTTATTTACCTGGTTCTGTGCAGTCATATGCGGGATTGTAACTTCAAGCTAAACTATAATTTTGATGTGTTTACCTCCTGCTGGATTTTTTTTTCTGTGCAGTTACATTAAAGTGCTAATGCAGTTGCCCTGGAGAAAGAAAAGTAACTGCAATATCTTGAGGGTGTTTATCTACAGCAGAAGCTACGTCCTCTTTAATCCGTTAAGTAAGCAAGATTTGAGAGAGACAGAAAGCCATTCAGACTTGGATTCCTATTTTTCACAATGAAACTCGTGTGCCTGAGTTTGCTCGGTGAGTACCAAAAATAGCTCAGCAAAAAGGGCTTTCCTTGAGCACTTCCATTATTCACATGATGCGGCACCTTACATAACACAAGGCGTGCACGTCATCCCACCGAGTGCAGAGCACACGGATGCCAGTGGGCAAAAATTTCCACTGGGGACAGTAGCACCAGGTTTTTAAAAGGCAAATTCAGGCCAGAGGCACTGATTTGTATTTTATTTTGTTGTGTTTTTTTTCAATGGACAAGTCTAGAAAATCTTAGAATATTGTTTGGGGGTTCTCACGGAGGGATTTCGATATGATCAGAAGAGATGGCCTCTGAAAATCGGTGTTACTCAATGCATACTTTTCTGCTTTTTAAAGATGGAAATATTATATTACTATCTTGGCAGTCATGGTGACTTTTTTTCAGCACTTGGGGTACCTATGTCTCCACCAGCAGCTCCATCCAGACACCAGCATTTCTCTGAAGCAATTGACCAGGTGCTGCTTAGTGGAGTTGCCGTTGCTGCTGTAATCACTTAGGCTCAGTCCCAACTCTCTCTATGGAAAACATCATTTGTGCCTCCCTTTGCTAATCTGCATGCATGTGAACCCCCCTGGCTGCAACATTGTTATTTGTATTGCTCTGTGCTCCCTGCACATGGGATTAAAGTCTGTCTGCCACAGGCTCCAGCTGCACAGTATTTCATTTAAGCTATGAAGTATTGCTTTTAACACTAGCGACTCCAAACTTAACCCCTGTTCTTGGTCACAGTTGTAGCCATCACACATATAATTTAGGAAGTCTTCTTGGAAATGATTGTATAAATACTAGTGTACTGTGACTCATTTTGACTACTGATCATATAACATAATAATTACTGTTTTCAAAAGGGATGATTGAAACTGTGTAAACAGAGTTCTTCTGCTTCCCTGCAAACCTATCATTTTGAAAAATAAGCAAATCTGGTTTGATTATTGCAAATCATATTTTAAAAAGAAGTTATTATCTTTCAGGTGTGTCAATTTATATTTTAATATAACAAAACTGTACTACATCCTCAGTACCATCAGACTCATGGCTTCTGCAGCTTTCTCTCTGTGCAAAAAGTAGTATTGTGATATACAATAAATAGGCAAGCATTTTTATTGCTGTTGATAGCTGTATTTCGCTTAAAGCAGGAAGACTACACTAATGTTTAGGACAAGCACCGGATGCTTCCTCCAACAGAAATGGCATCGGGGAGTCAGACAGGTTGAAGCACTGATCACCCAAGGATTAAAGGATTTATTCTGTATGGAAAATGGCAACAGGTCCTGACAGCGAAATTTTTCTCTAATGCAATGACAGGTCAATAGTTTGGCTGTAATAGCCAATCTATTGTACCATCAATAGTACAATCCAGGCTTTCCTACAGAAATATTAACTTGTCTGAGCTTTGGCTTGAGAGATCTGGCAGTGTCTTAATGTGCCTTGTGCTTTCGTGCAATGCTTTGAGAGTTGTAGCACTAAAAAGAACAAGACCCAGTAGAAACTATTATGAAAGCAGTGACACAGGTATAAGCTTACAAAATTGAGAGCAGTTTTTTTCTTGTTCTGTAGATCTAGCTGCTAAATCCAGGGATACTGGTCAGGCATGATTTAGCACTTTTTTTTTTTTTTCTCCAGATTAGCACTGAATGATGCAGTCTAAATATTCAGTCACCCCTCTTTTACACTGTCTCCTCTTGATTATGACTTAGATTTACATTCACTGTAAACCCTTGGTTCAGTGAGCAATACTTCAGCAAGTCAAGCTCCCTGATTGTGAGGCTTGTGGTGGCACCACAGGCTATGTTGCTATGTTCTCCTCTGCACATAAATAGCCTTCTCTTGAGCAGAAATGTATTGAGCTGGAGCTGCAGTAACATTGCTCCAGAAACCTCTGTCCTGGTATGTCTCCTCTGCTCACCTTCTCTGTTCACCAAAGGCACATCATTTCTGTGGTGAGAATTCTCCAGGAGAAATCAATGCCAGTGCAGCTCCAGCTCTCAGGGTTCTGCACCAGAAGTATTGCAGTGACACAGCCCCTCTGTGAACTGCCCTGGCTGCATATGTAATACACAATATTCAAAAGAAGAAGAGAGGTTTCTGGAAGCTCTTCTTACAGAGAGGATAACCGGACCTTACATGAACCTTAGCTGGACTGATAAGACAATATGACACTGAATACTTACTTGGACTGCTTTTGTAGTCATATGGCATTAGATTTCCAGTGGCAGCATAGTAATATTGCTAGTATCTTCTAGAGAGACCCTGAATATTTTTCTTTTTATGTTCCATTTTTTACATATGTAAACATGATTATTTCTACAATATAAAGCATCCAGAAATGAAGGCTTTCTTCTGCTGCTTCATACTGTAGCTCTGAAAGTGAACAATTTATTGCATTGTAAACCCTCCATCCTAAATTTCTGTGTAATATGAACTGTGGTTTTTGCTTTGATTTTGCAAGCTACTAATTCCTTTTGCAGTGTGCAAAATCCACTGAAATAATCTGTATCTTATAATCACATAACTTTACAGAGCTTGATCAAAGTCAGAGGTCCATTAGAGCTCAAAAGCTGCTCAATGTTTTTATCCTAGGAAATCAAGTCCTAAATTATTTAAATCCTGGTCCCATTTTATTTAAATAAATATATTTAATTACTCAGCTACCAGTACCAAGCAGTGAGTTGCACACTAAGCTCATTCCTTTGTCACTGATTTTACTACCTCTACAACTCACCCCTAATCCAGATCTATCAGATGGTATCATGTTGCTTCTGATCTGCTACACATTCCATTGTGTAAAAGATTTCAACCCCATGGATCTTCTCCAAGCAAATAAAAAGAAACAAATTAAATACATTTTTTCATTCATAGCTATTCATGCTCTACTAAGCAGGGCTCAGAACATCATGAGGAGGAACACTGCAGGTTGATATCACAGAATAAATACCATACTAATAAAAATGCATTTCATTATACATACAAAATTTTTTTAATGGACTCATCTGAAAGATGACACAATGTGGGAATTACTGTCTCAAGGCATTTCCTAGGCTCCTGCCCCTAACCCTATATTTATACAGGACCAGGCTACTGAATATACATGCACTTTCCTTGAGAGGTTTGGAATGGGGGTGGCACAAGCCAGCCATGGAAAAAAACAAGCATAAGGGTGGGCCACAAGAGCGTACATCATTAAACTGCTGTTCATGCTGGGGACAGTACTGTGCATTTTGTGTGGACATTTCGCAAAGAGAATGCAAGAGACTACTAGCGATGCCATCAAAATAATCCATTTTGCTGATTTTTGACATCGTTGCACATCCTAACACTCTCTTGCTTTCTCTTTCTCACTACTTTTACCCTCAAACTTGAATTGCCGATCTGATTCACTGTCCCGTAAGCTGGTGACTCTTTGCTCCGCAAGCCATTCAAACGCCGCACGGACTCGACGCTTTCATTCCCAGCAGTCATAGCCTGTGCCTGTCCCCAGAGTGTCAGCATAGACAGCAGCAGCAGCAGCAAGAATGAGAATAGTGCAGCAGTAACAACACAGCGACACACACACACACAACAGGCAGAGAGAAGAATGGTTCAGTTAGAGAAGACCATCATGCAAAACAACGTGGAACACTTTCAATGCAAAATAAACTGAGGAAATCATGAGAGACAAACTCAAGTGAAAAGATGCAGAAAACACCTCCTGAAGAGATGGCCCTAGTAACATTATTTCCTATTTTGAAATTCATGCAATCAAATTAATAAGAAAAGGGGAAACAAGCCTGTGCAAATGGGTAGGTGTCTCTTACTCCATCAGAATGTTTTCTTGTCTTTAATTAGGACATTAGTCATTCTGCAAAGAATTCGTGTAGTGACTGGCTTAGGATAGACACAGATCTTCTGGCAGTTTGGTTAGAAATAACTTTATTTTAATAGTCACCAGAATAATTATTCCCACAGCATGAATGTCAGACCACTTCTGTGCATAAAAACTTCATAATTTTGAGCAATGCCGCTGGATACTGTTACTTACCAATGGCGGTTTCTTGCCTTCTTGTTCATCTCTAAAGAAGACATTGTATCCAAAACTGAAATTGCAGGCCCCATACAGCAGCTTCTGCTGCTACTATGATGGTTTAGGAAACAAAGACTTCCAGTGACAGTGCATCTGGCATGTGTGCCTGCAGACAGGCAAGCATTTCTGCTCTCTTTGTAATCTAATCTTAATGGGAATTTCAATACACCTGGAAATAATATTAAACCAGAGAACAGCACTGGATTGCTTTCCAGAGCATCCATCAAATACTACATTGGCTACAGAACATTTATTAGACAGACCTGTCAAAATGTAAATGCCCTGTGCCATTGTTGTCATCCCTCTTGTAAAGGAAACCATTATTCGCAGCTCATGAAGCTCAAGCAAATATTTACTTCGCCTACCAAATGCATATGTACAGCATAAACCTAAATGTTTCTACTGATAGTGAAAACCAGTGACATGGATAGTGGAAGGATGAAGCTTTTATAATTTTGGGTATTATCATAACTGGGCTAAAATTAATTTCAATGCCTATTTTTGTCTTTCCATTTACCAAAGAAATAAAATCAGGAAAGACGGACAGACTTCCTAAAAATATTTCTAGACCGACATCTAGGTTAAAAACTAGCCTCTCTTCTACCTGTTAGTCACTGGTATAAAAAGATGTGACAATGATACTGACACATAGGCCTTTTTTTTTTTTTATAAACCTGAAGTTTGTATCAGTAACAAACTGAAATAGTAGAATATAGAGAAGAATTTCTCCTAATCCTTCTCTTTTTTAAAGTGGTCATGTTTCCTAGTTTCAACTGGGCAAGACAGCAGTTTCTGGTGTTTTTTAAAAGTGAGGACAGACCTGCCAATAACTCTGCAATGGGCTACCCTAAGGAATCTCCCATTTTAGCATGACTAGTTAGAGTTGCACTAGAAAAGACAGGTTTCAGGCATGTGCTGATGTCAGCACATCTGGACGACGTCAAGGAAATAATATTGCTCTTGTATCTATCTATATCATTGCTTCCAAGGTTTCCTTATCTACTGGTGGATGCCACGTAGTAGCATAATATTTATAAAGGTGCAGCTGCCTCAGCAATTGCAAGAAGAGAATAAAGTTCTTTAAATCAGTGATCAATGTATTGACATTTATCAATAACTTCATAAAGTGCAAATAAACCCAGTGACCAGTAATCAACTCTTTATCAAGGAGCAAACCACTCAGAAAGAAACTTTAGAATGAGACTCTCCCGCAAGGGCAAGAAGAACTGAGGTGAGAAATCAACTGCACATCCACGTGCTGTCAGGACAGACTCAGTCATCCCAAATAAAGAACACATCTACCTTGTTTTGTCTTCTTTGCCTTCTTCGAAGCCTCAGAAACTCCTTGTGCTGCCTTGAAACAAAGTTGACTGCTGCATATTCCAGTAATGCAGCAAAGACAAACAGAAGGCACACAGCCATCCAAATGTCAATAGCTTTTACATAGGAGACCTAGAAAGAAGTAGGACACAGCATGTTATATTTCAAACTTCTTCATAATCTGAAGATATCAACATGAAAAAATAAACATATTTCTGCACAGCATGAGTTCCAGTTTTTCAATGAGATGATTTTCTTGCTTCATGTTTTGGTCTGTTAGTTTATTGGCTTATAACAAATAAATAAACCAACTATCAGAAAAAATGCATGTTCACAAGTAATACACAAATTATGAGCTACTGCCATTAGGAATAGAATCAGGATTAGTCTAACATAAGTGCTCTAATAGTCACAATCACAGCTTATCAGAAAAAAAATACTAATACAAGGCGCGATAAAACACCTATTGAAAAACAACTGTAGAAATGTTATGGTTATCACCTTTTTCATCTTTTATGAACCAATTACTATATTGATTAATTAGCTATGTTTATTATCCATAACCTCAAAGTAAACTGTATCTGTACCGTATCCTATGGGTTGATATTACTTTACGAATTAAATATCTGCTCCTATTTGCTTGACCTTTATCCAACAACTTCATAAGAAAAATAAATCTTCATAGATAGTATTTACAGCAATTTTCCAAACACCAGACGCTTCTGTTGTATTAAAAGACTATTCTGATTTGAATGGACTAGTCCACAATAAAATCAGTATATTACAGCACTGCAGTGTCACAAGATATATTACCCACACTGGGCTAAACAGTAGCCAATTAACGAGCTACACACTTTGCATATCAAAGGTACATTGTCCTGCATACCTGTATTTGGTCTCTGCCTTCCTTTGTAGTCTTGCAGTTTTTAAGCAGAGATCTTAGTATTAGGCAACAGCAGGTGTTCTCTTTTGTTTATCGGGTATTAAGTCCAGGGTGGAATTAAAATAATCTGATTTTTAACGTCTAAAACGTACATTTCAGCTAATTGTCTAAACTACTTTGATATAAATAAATCAAGGAGTGAAGAAGAACAGGAATTTCTAGGATGTTATACATCTGAACTGTTTTTGATATCTTCTCTATGATGAGGTGCGTAACACACAATCAGTGCTTCTTCACCTTCCTGTCTGTAAAGAGGAGCTTAGAACCACTGTCTAAGCATAGACACGTGCAGCTTTACTCGGCTGCCTAAATAAAAGCATCACATACTGCCACATTAGGTACCCAGCCTCCATTTATTAATCCAACCAAGTACAAATCTCCAGTATACTAAGCAGCCCTCTGGAGATGCCTGATAGCCAAGGTCACCTCAAATGGCACCACCATATAACTGAATCAAGATAAGCAAAATGGATCATACCTAAACTCTGCAAAAGTATATTCAAAACTATTCAACATCTGAATAATAACCTGCAGGCCAAATATTTTGATGAAGTCAAAGCATAGAGTGGTCTGAAAAGAAAGCAGAAAAGGATGTGTTGTGCATCTAACATTCTAATGTTTAGGAGACCCAGTCTCCACCTTGGAAAAGTCCCCATCTACTCTTTGAAAACACCACTGAAGATGACCTTCCTCTTATGGTTGTGGCTACCATTTCATGCTGAAGAGAAGCACACTTGTTTCAGTAGATTTTGCTCCTACTTGCAGTGTGATTAAATAGCATTGCCTTCAAAGTCTGTAGAAAATGTTTTTGTTACAGTCAAATGAAATATACTCCGTTATGTGCTCCAGCAAGCAACATGAGCAGAGGAACTGGCATCTAAAGCATGGCAGAAAGGATACAGACCTCCATCCAGCAGATCCTGAACATTGAGCAGGAAATTTTAGAGGAGCCAAGTACTGTTATGCAGCCTTGCACGATGGGATTTCAGTCACTGAGGCTATAGTGCAACTCCACACTGCAATGTCCATAATACAACTTGCATAAGGCTGAGATGGAAGAGGAGGATTTAGCAGCTTAAGGTGACACTACGAATCTGTGCCTTTCAATTAGATACACAGCAGGTATTCATTGTTCTCTCCCACACATTAAAAAAAAATAAATAAATTCACAAGTTACATATTACTGAGCAGCTGCGAAACCCAGTGAAAACGCAACAATGTCCCAG
The DNA here is from genome assembly GCA_020745705.1 of Hemiprocne comata. Classification (NCBI taxonomy): domain Eukaryota; kingdom Metazoa; phylum Chordata; class Aves; order Apodiformes; family Apodidae; genus Hemiprocne; species Hemiprocne comata. The sequence goes on along the minus strand of CM036586.1, from coordinate 97,294,868 downwards.
GCACTCCGAGCTACAGGCTGAGGCACAGTAGGAATCAAGTCACTGTAATCTGTGTAAAATGCAGCTGAGTTTAGGTTGTTTGTTACGTTCCTTGAAGGGGCAGCTTGTTTTCCTTTACAAATGCCTTTAGGAGACGTATTAGACATGCATAAACAGCTGGACTGTGCTGCCAGAGACAGCACAATGCAGGGAGCTGAAGCTACAAGAATCAGCATTTCTGACTGTGCAAATCCTGTCCTAGTGGGCTTAAAGCAGGGAAGGCAAAATATTAAAGGAAGCCCTGAGTTAGCCTTCCTGCCACTTACACAGTGCTGCCATAAATGGCATCCACACAATTGCTGAGCCAGCTGGACTATTTTAACTCCAGCCTGCTGGGCTAGAATCAGAGGATCATGATATTCTTGGCGAGTATGTGGCTTGTTTTATTGTTTAGCCATTGCCATACCATGGCACAGCTTAAAATGATAAAACAGAAAGCCATTGTTTCAAAAAACAGATAAAATAGTAAATGGAAAATTTGTGCAATAAGTGAAGGCTGAGCCCTTTGTTTTCAAATCATTTTATGCAATTTTATCTTTGTATCCCTGGTGTGTACAGAATTATGTTGTTAGAAGCCTTAAAACCCATACAATTTTCTGAAGCAAGACTTCTTCCTAGCTACTCCTGTGCATGGAAAATAACATGGATCTATTGCACCAAGCCTAGGAGGCCCTCACCTAGAACGTATTTCCGAAGTGTACTCACTCGTAAAGTGAGTGCCCAGATTTTAGACCACAACTTCAGTATCTAAAGCATGTACAATGCAAAGTTTCAGTGGATTTTAGGGTCTGTGTCTGTTTTAGCTGACTTTAAACTGTGTCTTACTTCAACTAGGAAATGGTCACATCTACCAGATTGTAGAGTGATCTGAAGTGGACATCTCTCAAGCACCCCTGCTGAAGGTGTCCCATCTTGTATGAAAATACTGCAAATTACATTTGGCTGGGGACTAGAAACAGTCTCCCCTTCCTAGACACAAGTCTTAAGCAGTGGAATTTGATGTAATTCTCTATATCTGTGTCCAAAACACATGCAGTTATTGAGAAGGCCCTAGCACAGAGTATTTCACGGTGCTTGAAAGCTTTCCTTAGTGACATGAGCACATAAAGGAAGTGAATTTGATCTGCACATTCAAGGTGAGTGTTATAGTCATTTGCCTGCCAGATACGGTAGCTTCTTACTGTAATGTCTCACATGTCAATTAAATGCCTTTTTTTAGGAGTTCATCAGCCATTTCTCACCTATACCCACAGGAAACTCTCCACTTGGAAGGCTCTAGTGGGCATGTCATTCCTAGGATCTTATTTCTCCTTTGCACTGTGCAAGGTACCATTCACATCTAATGTTCTGTTAAAAATATTGCTGAGTGACATGCTCTTAGGAGCTGACATCTGCACAGCTAAGTACTGCATGATATCCTGGGGACATCCATTGCTTTGGGAGATTCTTCCACCAAACTCCAAACCAGTGTTACCAGCTATGTTTTTTCTCAGATTATAGTACAGCACGAGAACTCATAGGTTTGCTCAACTAAAAGCTTACATGACCTGCTTTGGTAAGGCCTCATCAAACAAAACTGTTTCTCCAGCTTCCTTAGCTACCATGTCCATGCTCCATAGTCACTACTATGTACATGTGGGACAGTATAGACCCTCATTTTTTTTGAGAAGGTTTCATCTCGCGTAATTGAAAATATTTTATGTATGTGTTCCTTTTTTTTTTTTTTTTTTAATTAGTGGTAAGAAATAAGCATCTTTAGGACAAAATGCATCTAAGTGGAAGGTAGGCATCTGTACTATAGTCAATTGAACTGTACCTGAAAAAGACTAGAGTTTTGGATGGTTATTTCAGGTATGTATGTCTGCTTGATATATGCCAACTTTGCTAAAAAAAAGCCAATGAATCATCTCTGTTAGCTAGTATCTTGATGTAATCCTGAGCAGAACAGAACAGAATCACAGAAGTTACCCCACACGAGCCTATGTAATAGAGACTATTACCCGAGCATTTGACACTTTTCCCATAATTTCATTTACAGGACAGAACCCAAGGTCTGCAGTAACACTATGAATTCAGAGTTGACGTCATCAAGCTACCAAATATAAAATGAAAAATTAGTGATTGTCTTTTTCAAACGTAGACCTTGTAAAACTTCCTCTGAAATGCCTGTAACCCCAACAGCACGCTGACTCCATTTACTTTGCAGTACTTTTATAAGTGCATATTTTGAAAACTCTGCCTCGTTCAGCATTAACATGCTCAGAAAACATGACAAGATTTTCTCAACCTTTTCTTTCTTTAAATAGCTGCTCTATTTTTTACTGCATTTTGCATTCATATCTAATATTATTTGGGGGCAGGGGATTTAATGGTTCTCAGTAATAAAATAATAAATAATGTCAATTATTCAGATGCTCTGTAGGTGTTTTAGTGCCAGCTAATGAGGGAACTTTTTCAGAGTGAGAATTACCTGCACCAAGAGCCAAGTATGCTAAGGCTGAGCAAAGGTGACAAAACAACTCCTTTCCTTTCATAAGTTTCCTCATTCATTATTTGGCCATGCCCACTATGTAAATAAAAGACCAGTTTATGCTCTATACAGCACTGTTGTAGAATCCATAACCCCCATGAAGTTCATGGAAATGAAAGTCCAAGGAGGATTACACTGTTAATGAAGGACTTGCAAAGATGAAATCTTCCACTTTTCCAGCTCTCTTTACTTTAACACTGTGACTTTCTCACAGCTTCTGGGTACCTTTCGGCATATCACCATGTGTCACCACCAGAATGAAGAGTGCTTTAGTGGAGAGGCCAGGAAAAAACATGGTCATGGGTCCTCCAGCTGAGCAGCTGTCATTTGTTGACATTTGTGAATCAACCCAAATGTGAGCTCTATTTCTGCTGCAGCACCAGCCTCAGGGGACTCCAGACAACCGCTTTAACTCTCTGTCAAACAGGTGTAAAATGGAAATAAAGACACACCCACTCTCTCCCAGATTTCTGCATTGTGAATATATCTTCAAAATGCAGTGCAAAGTGCTCAGCATGTATTAAAATCCATAAACTCACTTATTTTTGTTGATAGGATCTCCTTAAAATATCTTTGACTTGTGATACAAAGCCCCAAATCTCTGCTTTTGCACAACAACACATTCTAGGCAAGATCTTTTTTTAAATAAGAAAATTTTCAGCTACTGGGAAATACTACAATTTAAATTTCTCCCATGCATCAAAAGAGTCTCTTGGGGAAAAGAGGTTCAGAAAATTTTTCAGCTTGGAAATGTGGAAATAGAACAAAGTAATATTTTAAAGCAAAACTGAAACAAAAGTTATGTAAAACTGTCCTTCCAGTACAAGGCATTGATGTTGCATTAAATCTCATTTAATTTTTTTAAATAAAAACACCTAAATGAAATCCTGTTATCATAGAACTTACTACTTTCTTCTTTTCAAATATTGAATTTGTAAAGAAATCAATAACTCTTTCCTGCATATCATCTTTAAGTGGGTTAAGCTGAAAGTACTGGCCCTGATTTCATCAGAATTTCCAGGCAGAGAAGTTTCTGAATGAAGAACGTACAATCAGCTGTTATGACAAACAAAGTATTTTCTTTTTGTCTCACTCTTACTCTGGATATTCCTTTTCACCCACGTCTTTCATGTCCACGAAATATTACAATTCTAAAACAAATTCATATTTAAAACACAAATTACTTTCCCAGTCCTAAAACCTCAGTCATTTCATACTACTCTTGTTGCAGCACTTTCTAATTATCCTTCACACTATGCAGTTTTAAAGGGCCATATCAATGGTGCAATATCTTGACAGGTCAGGTCAACAAGACTTTTTAGCTTCATGGACAATATGGCATAAAACAGAAAGTGTTTTAGATTCCATCACTTTTTCACCTGGTAAGGAAATCTTCATGAAGTGTTCAGAGGAAGGTAAGTAAAGCAACGGTCCCTCACAGCTGGCTTTGGGACCTGTTCTCAAAGGGAGCTGCTTCTGCAGGAGAAGGAATGAGAATGAAAGCTTTTGTCTTCCAGACTGTAGTAAATGTTTGCTTGCCTCTTCAAGAATTTAATGTCCATAATCTTTCCATAATGTACTTTGCAATGAAAAAGGTGAAGCTATCGAAGCTATTATCCGGTTACTGGAAAATAAGTGCTCATAGTATGGGGTAGATTTTGACAGGAGGTGGTTCACCAGTGAGTGAGTCCTGTGGAAGTTGTAGGCATCCTTTGTCAGGCCACTTATTGCATTGCTGGGTATTTGGGAACACAACCGGACTGGCTGGTGACGTTCTTTCCTTTTCAGATGAAATGGGGTTAAAATCAAGTCCCACATGTCCCACTATGGAGCTAAGCTACTACCCACAGAGTAGAATGTCTGCTCTGAGATGATGGTATAACTTATTTGGTTTGTTTGTTGGAACAAGGAAAAAATGACAATATTTGGTCAATGTCAAATACACTCTTTCCAGTTATTTTCTCACCTTTTACTTGGCTCTTTGAAGACGCCACCTGGAGTACAGTGTCCAATTATGGAGCCCAAAACATAAGAAGGACATGGAGCTCAAGGAGAGAGTCCAGAGGAGGGCCACAAAGATGATCAGAGGGCTGGAGCACCTCTCCTATGAAGACAGGCTGAGTGAGTTGGGGTTGTTCAGCCTGGAGAAGAGAGGGCTTCAGGGATACCTTATAGTGGCCTTCCAGTACTTGAAGGGCCTACAGAAAAACTGGGGAGGAACTTTTTACAAGGGTATATAGTGATAGAACAAGGGGTACTTGCTTAAAACTGGGGGAGTGGAGATTTAGGTTAGAAATTAGGAAGAAAATCTGCACTGTGAGGGTGGTGAGACACTGGCACAGGTTGCCCAGGGAAGTTGTGGAAGCCCCATCCCTGGAAGTGTTCAAGGCCAGGTTGGACGTGACCCTGAGGAACCTGGTCTAGTGGGAGGTGTCTCTGCCTAAGCAGGGGGGTTTGGATCTAGGTGATCTTTAAGGTCCCTTCCAACTCAAACCATTCTATGATTTTATGATGATTTTAATGAAACTACTGTATTTTTTTAATTAACAAAAAATTTTGTTCTACACTTTTTTTTGTTTCAGAAACATCTACTTCATCTTCCATTTTTAAATTATATGTGAGCAAGTCTCAAAACAAAACAAGAAGCAATCAAGACATATTTTATTTAAAAACACTGAAACAAACTCTCCCATCCTCCCTCCATTATTCAGATTCCATCTGAAAGTATCCACCTAACTTAGCAGGGACTCATAAGTTGTTCCAGTCACCCTAAATTGCCTTTTGCAATGAATAAACTATTAATCCAAAATTTTTTGCTCTATTACTGGTTGTACCAACTCATGAGATGCTAAGTCTCCCACTCACTGCTGATGCAGAATAAATGGAGATTGCATTCAAACAAAGAGAAGTATGGAAACCATTTATGGTTTATTTTTTTTTCTTCAAAGTTGAAGTCAATTTTTCTTCAAATCTTTGAAGATGATCAGAGGGATAAGATATTTACAAAGGCCCTCAGAGAGATTACCCAGGGCAGGGGCCAGAGAGGTGATCACAAGTGTGCAACAAAATTCACTAATATGGCTAATACCTTTGTTTTTTGGAGGTAATCAGCCCAAGATGTTGCAGATACAGTACCAGTTTGTGAGTGATGACTGCTGTGCCACTTCAATCCAACTCACGCTGAAGAAAGGGAGCAAGATGTTCCTCACCTTCAGACTGGGGCTGGCCCCCAAGAAACTGCAGGTATTACCCAAGGCTTTGTGAACCTCTGCAACACAAGGCTAACACCTGATTCAGATGACACAGGACTGTGTTATAGTGCATCCTGCAGGACACGATAAAGAGAGCATGTAGCAGTAACTGCCCACCCAAGACTGAGAATTCTTTAAATTATGTAACTCTACAAAAAAAGTAAACTTGTTTTCCAGGTAAAGGAAAGCCATTCTGGAGAAGCAATAAAATACTTATTTTTGGCACAGGCTGTGTCTATTCATACGTTATGGTCTTTCTTCTCAAACAGCGTATTTCCACCTTTGAAAAATGTAAACCCATAAATACAGAATCAGTTATCTGATTGGTGAAGCCAATACTGCTTGCTTTTTCTTCCCAAGGGCACACGAAACATTGGCATATTCATCATGTGTCATTTTGTGCAATCATATGGTATAGTTGCCTTGTATTTCCCATTCCTGACAGTTTATTCTTTCTGTACAGGAAATCTAAGCAGAATCTAGCATTTCCACTCCAAAAGCTTTTGGCTTCCTTGAAAATAGTGTGACTGTGTTTCAGACATAAAGAAAAAATAATCTGAGCAATAGCTTAAAGCAGTTTTTCTAACCAAGCAGATTACAGTTTAGAAAACAAAGGCTTGTTCTTTTCACACATAAAGGTGCTGGTGCTCAGCTTGGAAGAAAACTGGGTGATTTTATTATGCATTGATAATGCAGGGACAAGCTGGCCTCTGCTACTGGGAAAGGAGTAACACTAATTGAAATTACAACCAGGTCAAAAGCCCACTTTTGAAAACAGGTGGTCAACTGTGTATTGTATCACTTTTCACTAAGATGACAGCAAAGTGGAAATGTCTCATATCTAGGCCAGGAGTTCAAGTCTGGATCAGACCACTACAGAACTTGTTAACAAAAAGGTACAGAAGGGAAACAGGAGGTTCTGGTGGCCCTCCCCAGGAACTGTGCTGAGTTCATGCCTTGTAAACAAGGCTGTAGTGGAACTAGGATTGAGATCCACATCAGTATGTGTCATGGTCAGATGCACAGAGGGACCAAATAATAAAGGAACTAGTAATTTCTTTCTGATTTTCTCTTTCCAGCCCCCTGAGGAAACAGATTTTAGAGAGAATCAAAACTATAAAAGAGGGAGAGGGGGTAAAATGCAAATACCTGTGTTCATCATTAATTAGGACTTTGGCATCCACCAGGACACTGCTGACTTTCCTCTCTGTCCTGATCCTGAAAAACACTGGGCAAGGACAGATCAGGGGACACCACCAGCTAAGCCACATCCTCAACACCATGTGGAAATAGGAAATTGTGGTTCTTGTCACTCTCCAGCCTGGTTGCCTCTCTCTGCCCTCTTAGTAAAAAGAGTCTGGCTTAACTAGCCAACAAAAATGTGCTCTACAGTAGTTGCAGACCTAGAGGCAGCTAACCCCACCTCAGTGTCATAGTCAGAGATGGTACGGTTTGGCAGATCCCAGACAAGCCAGTAAGATCCACAGTCTGGGCTTGAGCTGTCTCAGAAGCAGACCTATAACACCAAGCATCAGCTTCTCAACACTAATATTCCTCAAACCTCTGCTCTTTTCTTCGATACTACTTTCTATGTTTTGTCTTCTTCTGTCTTCAAGAAATTGGCCTTGAACAGGAGCTCACAACCATTTGACTAAATCTTTTTCTTTTTTCCTCCAAAACCAGCCAGACTTCCAATAAAGCATTCTACAGCCGAAGGGAAAAACAATCCTCCTGTTCCCACAAAAAACTAGGACCCTCTATGCACACAGACTCTGCAAAGGTTACTACAGCATCCCACCGCCCCACCAATTAATCCTACAGGCTTAGCTTGTGAATACAAGGCAGAAAAACAAGCTCATGTTGCCAGAAATAAAATAAATACAAATATTTGTGACATTTCTTGTGTATGGACCAAAGAAAGCAATCAACAGATTGCTGAAGTCATGGCGATCAGTTTGTGAAGGTGACAAATTCGGATTAATGTCCTTGCTACAAGGAAGCAGCTTCTTATTGGTAAGTAATTGAAAGAAATTTATCACACAGAAACATCCCCATATCCAGCTGAGATCAGTGAAAATTGAGAATTATATGTAGCTGCATTAAGACACAGGCAAATGCAGATAGGGGCAGGCTCTGTAGCTAGATGACAATGTCATTCTCAGGTCTCATCTACTATAGAAGTTTCTGTCTCATCTTTCCTAGTGAAATAAAAAAAAAATAATATTTCTTTAATGTCATTAAATGCCCACTTGACTACTTGGATTCTAAGTGGTAAATTCTTCAGTGGATGAGAGTTTGGATTAAAAAAAATCACAAAGGACGAAAAACTGAGGAAGATTGAAGAGGAGGCACAAAACCATGATTGCATGATTGCTAGCAAAAACCACTGGCAGGATTTTGAAACAATGTTATTAAATTCATAAACAGAATGAAATGCTGATCCTTACCAAAGGAGTATTTATAGGTAAGATTCATTTGAACTACGAACCCAATGTGATATGTGCCTGAGTACAGCCAAAGTGCCTACTTCTACAACACCAGCTTTTGTGCTGTGATTACCATTTTCTGAAATGTTTTGGGTTTGGTTTGGTTTTTGTTTGTTTGTTTTTTTCTTTGTGGTGTTTTGTTTTTTTTTCAACAGAACATTAACTCAGGTTCAGAAAACCCTTTCCATTTCTTCTTAAGATGTAAAAATGCCTCAGCCACCTCAGGTGAAAAGTAGGCTTCATTCAGCTCAGCAGCAATCAGATGCAGTTATTACCTCTGCTACCTAGTTAGGAAGAATTGCACCAAATTGCATCATTCTTTAACCTTTGAAGAGTTAACTGACTCAGTGCAGGACTGTTATCAAACAACAACTCAGGATTTTATTTTTGTAGCAATAGGAACAAATCTGTTCCTTTAATGTAAAGCAGGAAAGAATCACAGAACAGGTGGATGGCAGTGCAACTGCCGTGATCAATACTAAGAACGTTTGCATCTATATGTACATTTTTTGGTATTATTTTTCCATTGGGTAGCATGAAAATCGTGTTAAAGCTCAGGTGACTGCAGAACATTCTACAGCATCCTCTCTGTGCTGTATTTCCTATTGTAGTCACAACCAAGTGAACCAGTAAAAATAATCGATTGACTGAATCAAACAATAAAACCCTAAAATTAGAAAAAGGATGCCTAGGGCAATGTGCCTTTTTTTCCTTTCACTCTTGGTCTCTGCCGTTTGTGAATAGAGAGTTGATTTTCTAATTCTTCCCTGAGATTATATTCCTAAATTCTAGATTTTCTCAGGACTTCCAACAATGTAATTTAGTGGGAAAAGGCATATGTTTATTTTTATGACTGCCAATCTCTCTAGATTAGAGATGGGTAAATTAAGTTAATCCTTTGGTCAGAGAAAATTGCCTTACAACTACTGAACATAACGTCAGAGTAAGACAACTGAGAATGGGATGGTTCACTACATTACTTGGTATGTCCCTATGGTTCTTTCTTGACTGTTATTTGATCAGTTACTTACTATTCCTGAACCGCTTTTCATTCTTCATGATTCTGTTGGCTCTGTATTCTGAATTGCTACTTTCATCTGATTAATCTAAAAGGGAAAAAATGTTTTATCTTTGGATAACTTAAGCAATTTGTAGCTAACAATAATGGTGCAACAAATAGATTTGCATATGCAGTCCATCAAATTATTCTCTTTCCATCCTTGAAAAAAAAAAAAAAAAAGGATTTTAAAATGAAAAATATAAATGTCTCTAAAAAAAATCCCGAAGCTGACATCAAAGAAAACATTGGCTCAGGAGGGATAACATGGTCCAATTCCAATTGTATCTGTAAGTGAGCCATATTTCATGTACAGTAAAGCACTTAAAGAAATGCAGAATTGAAAGAGGATGTACAATGGGAATAATAGAATGTGGCAAAAGTGAAAATCTATGTAAATTGATAGTTTGAATTTTAATAAGCGGAAAGAAATAAAATGGGATCAAGAAGGCAGGTTAAAGGAAAGAAAATGGAAAGGGAACAAACAGCAGCATTTAGCAAGATTCATACAAAGATTTACTTTTTTTTTTTAAATTAACTGTATCTATTTTCATATTCTAAGGGGATCAGAGCTGCCACAATAATGTAAATGTACCTATCACACAGCCAGATTAGCTAAGCCGTTAGGCTCAGGACCTGGGATCAATGCAGTGTTTGGTGAAACACAGGTTGCACACCCAGACCGCTGTTTTGCAGAAAGCCACCTCGCACGGGACAGTGCAGAAAGCCAAGCACTTCATCCTTTCCCATGGACTTCTCCAGCCAAGGATTCCCCCGACCCACTCTGTACATCCCACCAACCAGCTCTTGACCCTCAACCTACACCACCTGTTTGGAAGAAAAATCTGGGACTAAGGGCTCATATTGCTCTAGGTTTGAGATAGAAGCAGACCCACACAGCAGGTTTGAAGCTACTGGCAATACTTCCTGCCCTGTTTTTCCTGTTCACATTATTTGAAATTCAGTGATCACAGAACCATAGAATCGTAGAATGGTTAAGGGTCACAGAATCACAGAATCACAGAATGTTAGGGGTTGGAAGGGACCTCAAAAGATCATCTAGTCCAACCCTCCTGCCAGAGCAGGATCGCCTAGTGCAGGTCACACAGGAACACGTCCAGGCGGGTTTTGAATGCTTCCAGACTAGGAGACTCCACAACCTCTCTGGGCAGCCTGTTCCAGTGTTCTGTCACCCTCACAGTGAAATCGTTTTCCCTTATGTTTACGTGGAACCTCCTATGCTCCAGCTTGCACCCGTTGCCCCTTAGCCTATCATTGAGTATCACTGAGAAGAGCCTGTCTCTGTCCTCCTGGCACTTGCTCTTTACATATTTATAACCATTAATAAGGTTGCCCCTCAGTCTCCTCCAAGCTAAAGAGACCCAGCTCCCTCAACCTTTCCTCATAAGGGAGATGTTCCACTCCCTTAATCATCTCTGTGGCTCTGCGCTGGACTCTTTCAAGCAGTTCCCTGTCCTTCTTGAACTGAGAGGCCCAGAACTGGACACAATACTCCAGATGCAGCCTCACCAGGGAAGAGCAGAGGAGAAGGAGAACCTCTCTCGACCTACTAACCACACCCCTTCTAATACATCCCAGGATGCCATTGGCCTTCCTGGCCACAAGGGCATATTGCTGGCTCATGGACATGGTCATAAGGGTGGAAGGGGCCTTAAAGATCATCAGGTTTCAACCTCCCTGCTATGAACAGGGACACCTCCCACTAGACCAGGCTGCACAAAGCCTCATCCAACCTAGCCTTGAACACCTCCAGGGAGGGGGCTTCCACAACCTCCCCAGAGCCTTCTCTTCTCCAGGCTGAATAGCCACAACTCTCTCAGCCTGTCCTCATAGCAGAGGTGCTCCAGCCCTCTCATCATCTTCGTGGCCCTTCTCTGGACCCTCTCCAACAGCTCCATGTCTTTCCTGTGCTGAAGGCTCCAGAGCTGTACACAGTACTCCAGGTGCAGCCTCACCAGAGCAGAGTAGAGGGGCAGAATCAACTCCCTGGCCCTGCTGGCCACACTTCTTTTGATGCAGGCCAGGATGTGGTTGGACCTCTGGGCTCCAGCGCACACTGGTAGCTCATGTCGAGCTTCTCATCTACTACCACCCCCAAGTCCTTTTCCTCATGACTGCTCTCTAGCCATTCTTCCCTCAGCCTGTATTGGTACCTGGGGTTGTGTCAACCCAGATGCAAGACCTTGCACTTGACCTTGCTGAACTTCATGAGGTTGGCATTGGCCCATCTCTTCAGCCTGTCAAGGTCCCTCTGGATGGCCTCTCTGCCCTCTAACATGTTGACCACACCACACAGCTTGGTATCATGAACAATGTGCTGACAATACACTCAATCCCACTGTCCATGTCTCCAAAGAAGATGTTAAACAGCACTGGTCCTAATACTGACCCCTGAGGAGCACCACTAGTCACTTGTTTCTGCTTGGACACTTCTGCTCTCTTCTCCTAACTCAGGGAGTACTTCCTAATCAAGACCTGCCTGTCCTTTCCAGCCAGACGTGTCTGACGAATTAACATTTGTTAACTGAATTATGTGTTCGTCACACTTGTGGAAGATCAGACATGGAATAGAAAAACAGTGAAGACCAGCACAGAAACACATCTTCCTAGGCTCCCTCTTGTGTTCATGTGGAACCACTAGGAACATCTGTGAGGACTTACCAGGCTACTCCAGCACAGAAGAGACAGTGTCACCTTTCATGCTCATTTTCTGCTGCAGATTATTTGTAATAGTTTACTGATAGTCTGCTGCTAACACTATAACTCAATACAATTGTTTCCTTGGCAATTCAAGACACAGAATAATCTGTTGATTTATAGTAAAAGTTGGGCCTCTCAAATTCTGAGACTTTTCTTCCAAGCAGAGTCTTGTATTAAGGTTCTATTTGCAGTTATCGTGTTTTTCACAGAATTCCATTTTCACCTGAGCTGTAAATCCAAGTACTTTATGAATCATACTATAACATTAAATTGTCTCCAGGACTTTCATACTAAGAGCTTTTTTCAAAACAGTGCCATCACACAGCAAGGCTGAGTGAAGTCATTTCCAGCAACAACAGTTAGGCATCTAGTGCAAACACACACAAAAAAGAAATCACTAAGAACATCACTGCTTCTCACTGAAGGATGGTTGTGCAGAAGCCTTCTAGCCATGCAGTCCTGTGTTTGAGGCTCATCTGTATTCCCTTCTCAGCTTAACTTTGAGCCAAAGTACTAGACCTCCATAACAGGAGAATTATTTTCTGAAGGTTATTTGATTGCTTAGCCAAAAGTCCAATGTTTACTCCTATAAACTGCTCTTTCTTCCTCATCCATTTTCTAATGCCAGAGTGGGTGCATTTGTTCTGTACTGTCAGCAGCTGTAGGTAAAACATCCAGAGACTCTCCAAGGAACAGGAAACCAGAGCCACACACCATTGAGCACTAAATGTGACCACAACATTCAGTACTAGTGACTGAGGCAGTCTAGAGTAAGGATGGAGAGCTACATGCAGGATCGTGGAAGCACCTCTCAGAAAGCCGTGGAGTTGATGTTAGCCTCAGAGGTTCAAAGCACTGCAGCACAGGTGAGGGGAATGGTTTTCATGTCAGTCGGTTGCCACGTGCTCTAGACTTAATGAAGTCTGTTGCTCCCTAACAAGCAAAATCTTGCTGTCTGCTTGCAGGATGACTTCACGATACTGACAGATGAATTTTCACCTTACAAAAAGACTGGAGAAATCCTGGAGGAAGCTAACAATTCCATATCTACTGAGCATAGTGAATATTCACAGTGAAGATTGCTCATCTGTGTAGGAAGTAGGGAATAAATCACTTCTGGTTTTCTTATTTCTGTTAGCAATGCTATAGGCTCTCATATACAATGTCTTGGTTCATATCCTCCTGCAAACATGGCATTGTAATTGATGGTAGGGATTTCTTTACTTCCTTTTTCTGTGTGTGTGTGATCCAAGTTTGTGTCACAAGCTGTGTCTGTAAAACAGTGAATATGTAAGGCTGAACTGCCTACAAGGAGGGGAGGCTGCTGCATCCTCAGGGAACTGCTAATCCTGCTTAAATGGAGAAGGTTCAAAAGATTCAATTACATGGCATCTGGAGAAACTGTACTGAGAAGAAGCTAGACACACCTCAGAGGCAGAGGACAGAATAATTTTCAAAGACCCAGAGGGGACTGAACTGAGTTTTCTGCTACTCAAAGTCATTGGGATGGCTGGAATTGAAGACACAGTAGGTAGGAGGAGACCTATGTATGAACCTTTGCATTTCTTCTCAGTCTTACCTAGTTGCTTTGAGTTTACTTTAAAAAAAAATAAAAATTAAAAAAAAATAAATTCAACTTTCCTTGTTCTATTAATGTCCCAACATAACATGGTTAATTTTTAAGTTCGAAAAAACTTTTTCTCTCTTGCAATATCTCATAGTGAGAGGAAAATAGGGGCTGACACAAGGGGCTGACAATAGGGCCTGACCTGATACAAGGTCCTGACACAAGCACCGTTTCTCAAAACAAAGAGGTTCTGTGCCTTTCAGCTAAGTGCCCAGCCTTTCACGTGTCAGACACAGAGCCAGTGTGCATTCCTCTGATACTCCTCTCTGTACTCCCAGGGCCTCAGAGCAAGAAGCAAAAGACAACTTGTTCACCAAGAGCATGATTTACAGCTGCCCTGCAGTGCCCCTGACAAGAAACAGCCACATTGGCACACAGGGCTCTTGCAGGGATTTTTCCTCTTGCAAAAATCACACACCTGGATGGTCCACGAGCCCAAGTTTTCCAGGTCGAGCAGAGCACATGTCAAAGGCAGGAGAGAAAAGGAACAGCTTTTCTGATTTTTGGGCAATTCTGACCTGCTTGGATGAGTCGTATAACTTAAAAGAAACAGTAAAACTGAGCCAGCCTACGCAAGAGAAGACAACAGCCTATATATAACTAACAACCTACGTAACTTTTCCCCTGTCATTTCCACCAGTAGCTAGAGGAGAACAAAGCTTTGAAGTGAGTCATGTTAACTCCTTTTTTATCTCTCTTTTTTTTTCCTAACTCTGAACATTATAAGGAAGCTCAGAAAACACATTCTTCAAAATTTTCAACCATGAAGATATTTCAGGAAATTTTAATGAACTGTCTAAGCCAGTAATTCTATTTGCATAATTGGGAATGAAAATATGTCTTCCTCAAATCATTTGGTAGGCATTTGCCCTACTGGAAAGTCTAGGGTAGTAATAGCTTACCACCATCTTCCTTCCACTGCTACACGTTCTTGCAACATCAGTCTGTTCCTGCTACTAGCTTAAACACAGGAATGCACAACTACATCCTTTATATCCACGTGGTTATTATTAGCTCCATTTCCATTATGACTCAGCAGAATTAGCACATTATACACAGTTTTGACTCCTATTAGATCAAAAGAAGAGTCTGATAGTCCTGTATAGAAGCCCACATCATGCTGCCCTGTTGCTCAGTATTAGCATTCAGCACTAATAAATACATTTTTTGAAAGGTTTCCAGCTCTTAAAATCTCTGATCCCATTAGCAAGTTGCTGAAAAGAGTGGCATATAATCAAGAGCTATCTTATATTTAAGAGCTGTCTTCATGTCTGATAAGTGATTAATAGATGCCCAAAATTTCAGTAGCACTCTCCCCATTGTTATGCTTCAGAGTCATAGGAAAGTATTTGCCTGGATGGTGAATCTGTTCAATGTTTTTCACATTAACTGACTTTTATGGACTTGTAATTATGTTGGAGATGAAAAAGAAAATAAAAAACCAAAAAAGTCAGATAACTCTTCTTTACTGTGAGAGTGACAGAGCACTGGAACAGGCTGCCCAGAGAGGTTGTGAAATCTTCTTCCCTGGAGATTTTCAAGACCCATCTGGATGTGTTTCTGAGTGACCTGCCCTAGATTCTGTGGTGGTCTTGCTCTGGCAGGGGCGTTGGACTCGATGATCTCCAGAGGTCCCTTCCAATCCCTAACATTCTGTGATTCTGTGTTTCTGCATGGAACTGCACATGTTAGCAGAGAGTAGCTTGCATCAAATGAGACTCAAAGCTACAAAAAAAAGGTCTCAGTATTTCTCTGCATCTTTCATCTGAAAGATTTTAATGAAGAGTCTTAAAGAAGCTAAGCCACCTCCTTCTCAAAGAGTATTTGCAATGTAGGGAAATATTACTAGCTCCAGTTTACAAAAAGGTAAATTAAGCTATGCATACAGCAAGTACAGTGCCTGGGGCTGCAAGAGGAGCCAGTGACAGAGCTGTGGACAAAATTACTATCTTTTGCTAACACATCCATGGTTTAGAGTCCAGATCATTCTTCCCACCTGGTTGTAAGGGAGATCGACATCTCTGGCTCTTCCACAGAACCGTTTAATTTCACAGGAACTTTCCTGTGGAGAGTTTGCATCAACATTACTCTGCAAATGGCATTTTGCAAAAGATGCATATCTGTGTCACTGTCAGATACATCAGGAGGAGAATGGGAGAGAGAAAGGGAAAGAAGTGCAATAATAGTAACCACTCCTTCTTGACTGTTGCTGTCAACTTAGATTTCAACAGAGTAAGAATCAATGATGATAAATTTTTAAAGATTTGGGGTTTTTTCCTGTGTAGGTTATACTCATAGTTAAGTGGGTTTTTTTTCCAGCACATGCAGCTGCAAGAGAGATTTTGTTTAAGTTGTCAGTACAGCATTTGTTTTGTAAACATATTTGTCAAGTTTGCAACACTTACTCTGCCTAAAGGGTACCTTGAACCTAATGTTACTTCATCAGCCATGACTTTGACTGATTGCACACCAAGAAGCTTAAGTGCTGAAAACTCCTACACAAAATCCCTTTAAAGTACAGGAATAAAAATCTAAAGATTGTTTCTTCAATATTCTTCTTGTGTGCCAGAGCAGCCACAGCCCCAGTGTGAAATGTGGGGGCAGGGGGGAGGAGGAAGGGCACTGCTATTCAGCCCTACTGAGAGGGAAGCAAAGGAAAAGAGCCTCCATGACCTCTTGTTTCAAACAAGCTCACATCTGTTTCACATCCCTAGCTGCCAACTAATTGCAGAATAGCACAAAAAAAGCTGCAAGCAGGACCTGGTTCTCCAACAGACATGACAAGCATATACCTTTCTTGCATATCCCACCAAAGTCCATCATTGTCATCCAGTTGATATTAATATGCTTTTACCACAGGAAGGGCTGCACACAGCATCCTCAGCCAAAGGTTTGTTATCCTTAGTTAATACCTTCAGAGCTGTCCAGTGTGTTTGACAGCAGCGTTCGCAGCACTGGCTGATCTCCACAGAGGATCTGTTGAGCTCTTGTGGAGCTCTTTGCATTCTTATCTGACAGCTCCCCAATAAATCTTCAGGAAGGCTGCGAGTCAGTGTTCCTGTTGGCATTGGTGTTGCACTGCAGCAGGTGCATTGACACTGATTTTTCATTGCTACAATAAAACCTCACCATCTTATTCCTGAGGAAAATGTCCCCCTTTTACAGGGCAGGTGAGCTCTTATGACTGCATTAGGTCCAATGGCCTGAGAAGTCATTTACTATATCATACTATATTCTTTCTTTCAATTCAACTTAAGCAATGTTCCCCTCTTGGCCTTTCTTAACAGCCCAGTTCTCCTAAGTATTTATTCTTTTGTTTTCTAGCCAACGGATGTGCAAATGAATAACAAATAGCTGGAGGAGAGTGTTTAATCTTTTCTCTCTGTCCAATATCCCTTTGATCATAGATACGTAAAGGCTCTGAGGGCCTAAGTCCAAATATTTTGCCCTTATTCAGCTGCTGCTTAACTCTGGAGATAACTTAAGTTCAATAGGTCCTTCATTGTTTAACATATAGGTTTTCTGGGCAGCTTAGTTCAAGTTATGCCCAAAATACCTGTTTCTACATGTAGGAAGGTATCTCGCTCCAACCTGGGTCCAAACATCATTCAGGAGATACAAGGAGAACACACAGGGACTGTGCACAGGAGGTGTATTCAGAGCCCACCAAATACACACTGAGTCTCAGGTACTTTAAAAAATGCCTTGGTAGCTGCAGGATTATAAAAGCAGAATCATGCCAGCCTTTCCATTGGAAACTTTATGGTACCAGCACTGACCAAAGAAGATTGAAATACACCTTAAATATTTTCCCAATGCAGCAGGACCCTCCATTTCTCAATATGCCTGCCTCAGTTTCCCTCTATGATTCAAATGTTTTTTGTCTCTCAGTTTTTCAGACTCAGGCCTGCAAATGGAAAGTTTCCCATGAGAAAGGAAAAAGCCTAGCAAACTCTGAGCTAGTAACAACCATGAAAGGTACAAACGGAGGCCAAGTTGACGTTCATAACACCAGCTGGTCTTCAGTGTTGAAGGACACAGAGCTCAGCCCAGCCACAACTAGGCCCAGAATGGAGATAAAGTAAGAACGAACAGATAACCAAGAGAAATTTCTTGGTGAGAATAAGACCTTCATGTTTTTTTCTACTGCTTTCTTTTTATTCTCCAATGAGAGATGTTGGAGGTATGGCTAATGGTTAAATGACAGCAGTCAATCCATTTATTCTATAAAAGCCTGGTCCCATTTTTGACTGGGGAGACTTCCATACACTTCCCCAGGAGATGTGCTGGACCTTCTCTTCTCCAGCGGGGACACCTTCCAGAGAGATTAATTCTCGAGAACTACAATTAACCCAAGGATACCCAGCTGTGGACTGGCAAGGGTGAGAAATATTACCTCTTTCATTGTCTTTACTAGTAAACTTAATGTTAAGTAATCTTCATCATTAAGCTTAAGACTGTAGGGACTGCTAAGAGTGATAATTAATATTCTAGGCCTAACGTAGAGTTTGAGAATAAGTAAGTTGCCGGCATTTTAAAGGTTAACTTTTGTTGTTTGATTGAATTAAGTAGTATAATTCACTGCTAATATACCCTTTGTATTCAAACTGCACTTCTGTTCGGATCTCCCAATTTTTCTACATTTTTGCTGTGTGTGTATCCTGTACAGTTAAGACCCAAACGTTACATGCAATAAATTTTGTTTAGTGTGTATACGTCTTGTCTGCTGTGCATTCCGTCCGGGACACCCAAGCCTGAAAGGGTACCACTGCATCTCTCCTACCTCCCACAACTATCTATATCAGGTCATGGATAGGGCTGGGAAGAGAAAGAGCTTTAAAGCTCAGTAAGAGCTTCTGCTGCACAAAAAAGGAAAGGAAGATTAATGACTTTGGGAGTAGGGAAGAGGAGAAAGGGAGCTATACCTTAGGTGACTCTGGTATGTTGTCAGTTCATGGATAGAATGAAGAAGTACCTTATCTGGTTGGTAAATTATTCGCTCTCTGTCCAATTTGAAATAATGGTACTGCTGCTGTTAGGAACAGCTCTCAGCTGTATGAATGATAGGGGGAGGATTCAGCTCACCATCTGAACAGATAGGCAGCTCCAGGGTAGACTTCATCCCATCTACTTTAGTTGTTGATTAGTCATAGGGATGAATTTGCTCTCTGGAGATCTAAGTTGCCATCCTCTGAAGAGGGAACTAAGGTAAGGAATACCCGCTAGCCAAATCGATCCAAAAAGCAAGGCTGGGCATTCAGGTAGGAAGGAAGGGGAAGCCAGAAATATAGGAAAGAATAATCCAATGAAATTAACTTGGGTTCAATTCAGAAAGTACAAAGGCAGGGGGTTTCCTGACTTGTTCTGTCCTCTTTCATGCTGCAAAGTCTCCCAAGTGCAAGAGCAGTTTTATACTTGTTTATCTATTTATCTTCAAGGCTTAACAGAGGCAAACATGATTAAAATACAGTTTGGAAAAGCCTTTCAACACTGCCATTATTTTAAATATTATTATTTAATCACCAATTTCCCTGCGGTAATTATGCTATGTTTAGGCTTTGGGGTTTTTTAATCGGTGTTTTCCCGTGGCTTGGGTGTGATTCCTGCAGAAGCCTTGTAATAACCAAATAACTAGGACAGCCTAATCTAATAATTTGTGCATGCATATGATATTCAGGGGGATTATTAAAGTTATTTTCTCACTAAAATGTTATCAGCTTAGAAAGCTGAGCTGTTCCAGGCTCATGGCTTTTTATTGCAAAAATGTTTAATTCAGTCATATGCACCAGACTGCAGTTGAACACGCTGCTCTCATTTATTCCATTGATTTTGCCTTTTGAAAGGAACCTTCCTGCTCCCTAATTTTTTCTTCAAAAAATCCTAACAACCAGAATAATGTTCTTCAAATGGCAAATGTTTGCTGAAACTGAGAGCTGGAGTATTTTCTGGGACTAAAAAGCTTGGATATGCTTTAGGTTGCCAGGACTTACGCCATGAGGCCTTGAAGAATTTCCTCCTCCTTTAATAGCACTGTATTTCAAGCCCCCAGCACAACTAATTTAAATGGTTTCAGGGTAGAACCTAATCAATTTTGCACACCAAGATGGAAGTCCATCCCTTAGTACTAATTTCACTACAATGTAAAAACAGTGATAAAAAAGAAAGGCAAAGAAAGAAAATTAAATAGCATTAATTCAAATAGAATTACTCAGACTTTTGTGTTCTGCTGGAGTAGTCTAAATTTCAAAGCCACCTCCCACACATACACTTATATATAACATTTTGAAATATAATACTTCCTCAGATGTTGCATTCATTGTCACACAGTTTATTGCTAGTTATGGAGTATTTTGCTACAGAAAGCAAAGCTATCTCAGTATTTTCTGCTCTAATGATTGATTCTGGACACTGAAAGAAAGACCTGATATACAATAAAACAGGAACAAAAGCAAAGAGAAAGAGATAAAGATAGAAGCATACCTATCAAATACTGTTCAGTTACTTAAGCCATGATATGCACAGTATGTCATGACTCTGCATTCGCCCATGCCTCACATATCTCATTTAAATTATAATTCTTGGTGTAATTGTAGCAAATATAGTCATACTGCAATTAACATTGTATCTGTTATCTTTTCAGTGAATTATTTTAAAGGGGTTTTTAAGTTTCAGAATGCACACCGGGAAGTCTCTGTTTAATCAGCTAGAGAGACCATAGCGCCAAAACATGACAGCCTTTCTTAGAGACTCTAAAGAGCCTTGATTACTGCAGAAATAATGTTCACTGCAGAAAAGTTCAAATGAAGCCTTACCTTCTAAACTTCTGTTGCATCTGACTGTTGGCCCATTTTTTCAAGAGTGTTATGCAAAACCTCTTGTTAAACAAGGACACTAGTAGATGTGGTAGGGAAAATGAAGATATTGCCACTTCCCTGCAGGCTCCAACAAGGCTTTGTTGCCCTAACCAGTTTCACTTGAGTCCCCAGCCAAGTTCCTTCTGTCTGTGGGCCCAGGAGTATTCTAGTTTGGGCTGTATCATACATAGGCTGCACCCAGCCTCATCTCCTGCCTGGACCTTGGACCTGTGTTACAGTTAGCCTTATCACCAACCTGGTCTCCAGCTGTCCTGACTGGCTTGCCTGGGTTTCCTGGATCAACCCTGTCTGTATGTGGGATCTCTGCTCTTTACCTCTAGTCCTGTCTCTTCTCCTGATTGCAACTCAGTCCTTGCTTATCACCTCACTTCATCTGGAACAGTCAATGGATCATATCACTTTCAGCATCCCTGCCCAGATCCTGTGGGTCAATGCCCCGGACCTGTCTGTGCTGCAAATGCCTTTGACTCCTGGCTTTCTCTCTCTCATGGAGTAGCTTGGCTTGTGCTGCTCCCTGGCAGATATCATTGGGTTATCACTGCTTCTATCACAGTCATTTCTGAGTTAGTTCATTTTTTGTGGGTCTTTCCAACTGCTAAGTGTTTGGACTTTGAAGACATTTTACGGACATCAAACTACTACAGTGGTGTCTGGAGGAGAATGATCAAGATGGTGAAAGTCCTTGAGGGAAAGTCTTACAAGGAGTGGCTGAAGTTACGTGGCTAGTTTACCTGAGGGGTGACTGACCTCATTGGAGTCTACAAATTTGTCAAGGGGGGCAGCAGAGGGGAAAGGTGGTGACCAGCAATAGGAGATACGAGGAACTAGAATGAAGCTGCATCAGGGAAAGTTCAGATTGGACATTAGCAAAACTCTCTTCACCAAGACGGTGGTCAGTCACTGGAACAGGCTCTCCAGGGAAGTGGCCATTGCACCAAGCCTGTCAGAGTTCAAGGAGCATCTGACGATGCTCTTAGTCATATGGTTTAGTTTAGATAGTTCTGCGAGAAGCAGGGAGTTGGATTCAGTGACCCTTATGGCTTCCCTTCCCCTTGAGATATTATATGATTCTATGATCATGTAAATTATTATGCAAAATTAAGAACAAATATTATTCTTGAATTTATTTTTTTTTAAAAAAAAAGTTTGTCAAAATCAACATTTAGTGTGCAAGAATTGTTTTCTAGCAGAAGTATGAAAGGTACAGAGCTTTCAAATAGTGATCCTGGGGAATCTCAAGTCCAGTGAAAACCTAATTTTTGGACTTTAACATATACACGATCTTGTTTTAACTTATCAAACCTGATGATGAAAGACACAAAAGTAGTAAATACATAATAATTCATGACTGGATGACTAAAAGGTGCTGATGGAAAATTATAAAACTTCAAGACAACCTTTCCACTTTAGGTCTTGCCAGAAATATCAGACTTCACAGGACCTACAAGACAATAAATGCTCTATAGTGGAAACAGCCTGGGCAGTCTCCCCAAACTTTTGTGCTGCTGGGGCTTTAGGTAATTCACCTGCTTTTCTTGAGTCCTCTATGGCTCTTCTGCACAGGTAGGAATGAGAGAGAACAGAAAGCTTCTTTGGGGAATTTCTGACTTCCTCTTTCTAACTTCCTCTCCATGTGTGACCTCGCTTTCACTCTCTGCAAACAATGAGTGAATTGTTTGCATTTACAGGAAGTGTAGTCTTCTCCACTTTTAATCTTTTCTTTTTTCCTTTTTTTTTTTTTTTTTTTTTTTTTTTTTTATGGAACGCAGGTCTTTTTCAGTAATCCAGAATAAGCACTTCAAAAGTAAAACTTGGAAGTAGTTTTGTGGTTTGGGGAATTTTATCCTGATCCTCCATCTAATTTTTACAAGTCCTGTCTTCACATTGTGACCCATTAGTTACACAGGTTCATCTATTAGGATACTCAGAACAAGGATATGTAAACTGTCATATGTTATAATTAATTGGTTTTGGTGAGTTTTGAGATGGACTGTATTTAAATCAGAATTAAGTTCAAGAGAAGGGAAAAAACAGTAGTCATTATATGATTTTTATCCCCTAGTATGAAGCATACAAGTATTGATGAACATTTATACCATGTGAAATCTTCACTTTTATTGGGCAGTTCAACTGTATCACAAAAGGGAAATGTCAGCAGTTTGTTGAGAATATCAACTTCATCTTCCTAAAAGCACTTATCAGTCACTAATCTAAGGTAGAATATAAGAAGTCCCAAAATAAGGCTGTTTTCCATCATTATTTCTGTTTTCCAGTGACCTTATGGTCACAGAAACTTCCACTGCCAGGTAGAAAGTATCTTTTTTACATTTTTACTGAGCTCCGGGACAGCAGAGATTTTTCCTTTTAGCTTCTATGAGCCTGACACAAAATACATGTGTAAAAGGGTGCCCTAACTGCAACTTTTAAGAATCTAATGTAGCTTCTTTACCTGGCCTTACATTTTCACGCAATCGGCCCACCGAAGTTCACTTTTGGTCAGTGTCACTGTCATTTCTAGGCTCATCTTCATTAATGAATAATGGCAGAACTTCCTCTCTCCATTTCTACCCTTAGGTAATGGCACGATACCCATGATTTGTGGGTACTGACTGTTTCATACAAGACCACAGCTGACTACATTGAGGAATTCAACATAATATACACATCAATTCTTTGGTCCTGCTAAGACAAGTGAAACAATATAATGATATGTTAGCATCTGAGGAGGTCTGATGCTATGTTAACCTGCCACGTGAAGCATCCCTAGGAAGCCCCCTTAACTGCAGCAGATGGGAATCAGCTAAAGTCTCCAGCAACACACGGTCTCCACATTCATTCATAAACATTCATCAAAACTTTGAGTCAGTGCCCAGCTGCACTGCAGGACTTATGCTCCACAGTTCGCATATTCCAAAATGAAACATGTGGCTCAATTTGGACAAAGAAGGAATACTCAGCACCTAACAAAACAGACCCTAACAGAGCCTGCAAGGTGACTTCCGGCAAGTGGAGAAAACTGTGCCGTTCCCTGTATTATTATTTTACCTGCTTTCAATAAGTAATGTTTTCAATAAGTAATATTTAATCCTTGAGTAATAAATTTATTTCATAGTTACACATGTGTATGCAACTTCAAACCATTGTATTTTCCTGGTAAAACATGCAATTTCTCTGCCAAAAGGAGATATAAAGAGCTTGAATCCCTTTTAATCTATATTTGGCCAGCAGCAATACATGCTAAAACCCCTAATCACATCTTGTGTTTTACCAGGACCACAGGTGAAGAGATGCTGTTAAACCTTTGCCATCCCCCAGCTGGTTCCTTCCCATTCAAATGCTGCATTCATGAATAATGACTACAAGAAATGGGCTACAAGAAAGTTTTTATCCGCTTCATACTCTTTGCATTGAGAAGCAGAGGGATGAGGACACAGAGGCCACCTGATCTTGGGGACACAGGAATTGTCCATGCGTATCTGGGCAGCTGGACCATTCCCAAGCTTGCCTGAGCACAGTAAAATTCCTGTTCCCATCCTCAAAGGTCTTCTGCTCTCTTCCAAAATGAAGCCAAACACTGAGCTCTGAAGCACTGAATGCACTGCTCAGCACAGCAGACTGGTGCACCTGCACCCAGGTTGTGCTGTTGGAGTAAAAAGAGCAGTCAGGAAGCAAGGTCTGACCAAGAGCACACCCTGTCTTCCCCGTTTACATCACAATCAAGCAGGAAAGAAAACACAGTTCAATTCTCACAAGAAACTACTAGCCGTGAACACACAAATCTTTCTTCTCTCTGTCACTCAGAGACAAGGACCAGGTGCTTATAAGCCTTGATGCTCAAAATTCTTCAACCCCTGGAGGTGCAGCAAGCAAAGGCAGTGTGTTAAACTGCCTGTAAAATCCTTTCCAGCACAGGTCTGCGCAGCATAACGAATGCAAGCACCCACAAAATGTCACAATTTCACACGAGAGAGTTTCAAGAACCTGCATTGTCCCTTGAGGCTTGCAATTCTAAAATACTCAAAATATGTTTGTATTGTGTTTATCCTCTCCATTTTCACACCGGGAAACCTGTCAGCAATTTGCTGTGGGGGCAGCTGGAAGGCTGGGGGGGAGTGTGCTGGAAATGCTAGAAAATCGCCTGCCATCTTCATCAGCTGGACACACAATAACACATCAAGCCAGGGCACAGTTCGGCGGTGCTTTCTCTCAAGACAAGACAGAGCTTTAGTGTAAGCACCTAAAGAGATGTGTATTTTGAGAGAGTGGTGGCTGCACCACCTCAGCTTTCAGCTTCTCCCTTTCAGGCAATGTCAAACTAGTCATGCAACCTGTACAGTAATTTTGTCACAGGAGAATGGGCAAAACAGTTTCTTTGTGACACAGATCTGACCCAGAGGTTTTTCCAAGAGAGTGTTCATTGCAGCTGGCAAAGCTTTATAAATAAAGCCACAATTTTTAGTGGGGTAGTAATGGAAGACTAAAAAATTCCTTTGCTTTTTTTCCTCCATGGAGCAGGACAAACTCAAACCTCAGTGATATCAGTTTGTTTTCTTGAGAAAAGTGTAGCAAATGGCTCCTGGTTTAAATTTGCTCTGTTACTATCTTTACATGACTCAGAATTTGGAAGGATTCTTTCCAAGAGGCAAGGTTCGTGTTATGATGGGGACAAGTATACAAACATGCCCATGCAGTAATTTTTATGAAGAGTTTTATGAATTTATAGCATTCATGTTAAATTAAGTTTGAAATACCAAGGTTCATGGGCAAAATAAAAACATTATTTTGGTTTCTCTAACAGAAGTGCAGTCACATCACAGCAGGCTTTCTATTCCTTTAGTATTTTTACCTGAATGCACACCGAAATAAACGTTCAATGATGGTGTCATTGGCACATAATTTGCAAATGGATTTCTGAGATACTTATTGCATTTTGTGTAAGTATTTTTACATGACCCATGTATTCAATGTGGGTGAGTTGTGGGAATAGAATGAGTATGACAACACCCTAATGTACATACAAAAATAAGTGTAACAGGCCAATAATAGTTACTCATATCTTGAGGAGTGCTAGAAGAACAACTTACTCTTTTCATGTCAGATTCATTACCTCTTTTTTTTTCTCTGAAAAATGTCTAGCTTAATTCCTTGCTTAAATCATGACATTTTTACCTTGTTCTGATCCTGACTTAAAAATAAAACTATGTAAAAACCTGCATATGATAATGTGATCTAATTTTCCTGGATATCATGTTTACTCACTGCCTTTCTCTGCCATGAATTTTACATACCTTGCAGGTAGTCAGACCCCAGAAGGATGTATGTGCAAGGATGACGAAATGTTATTAAATTCCAGAAGACCAAAACTGATCACATAGTTAGGTATGGCATCTTTTATATACACTTTGAATAAACATTATAATAACAAGCAAGCTTCCAGCTCTCTCTCATTAACTTTGCCCAAGATGGACATTAACTCTGGCAAAAGATAGACAACCAGCTCCATCGTTTGGTGGCACCCATGCATGTTGTGCATCCTTCCTGAAAATGGGGCCTAGTTTATCACAATTTAATGATGTGGCTAACTTGACACAACTGTCTCGCCAGCAATATTTGACATTAACTGACAAGAGCTATCTCTCTGTCACCTATTTAATCATAATTAGCTGACATGATACTGGATCTTAAGTTCCTTGAGAGAGACAGTCATGCAGAGGATCGTGTTAGTTAATTTGATTTTTGGCTTTCACATTCAAATGAAAAGAGATGTCTAATCAAGAAAACAAAGTAATTCTCTCATTTCTCTTGTGTATATTCTAAGGTTTCAGACTGACACATTCATTTGAGGCCAGCCTAACCTTGACGATGTGAAAATATGCAACATGTTTGAATGTGAATGAAGGGAAATAAGTTCACTGTATGTACTACATATTTTGAAGTTACAGTTTCTGGAGTAAAGACACCTGTAAAAAGTTCTTCCATATTTTGATTTTTTATTTTAGCCTGATTTCTAAGGGAAAGAAACTGGGTTCTGTACCTATCCTGCTGGTTCACTCTGTCATTTCTCAGTAAAGAAACTTTAAGAAGCCAAAAAATTTCAATGAAATTTGACAGCAGGGCAAAAATTCAAAGATATAAAATCTCCAAAACTATTGAATCAGTAAAGATACCTATGCTGGGAAGAAAACCCCAGAATCATAGAAAAGGTCAGGTTTGGTGGGACCTCCAAAGATCATCTATCCAATCTTTCAAGGAAAAGAAAGCCTAGATGCGGTTATCTACCACCCTTTCCAATTGTATCTTGAAAATTTAAAGTAATGGGGACTCTTACACATGCTTGGGGAGGTTGTTCCAGTCAATGATTGTTCTCACTGTAAAAAATTTCTTTCTCATATTGAGGTAAAACCTTTCCTGATGCAACTTCTACTTGTTGCACCTTTTCTTCCCCATGTGGCTCCTTATGAAGAGAAAATGAAGGAATTTTCCAGTCTTCCATTACTACCCCACTAAAAATTGTGGCTTTATTTATAAAGCTTTGCCAGCTGCAATGAACACTCTCTTGGAAAAACCTCTGGGTCAGATCTGTGTCACAAAGAAACTGTTTTGCCCATTCTCCTGTGACAAAATTACTGTACAGGTTGCATGACTAGTTTGACATTGCCTGAAAGGGACAAGCTGAAAGCTGAGGTGGTGCAGCCACCACTCTCTCAAAATACACATCTCTTTAGGTGCTTACACTAAAGCTCTGTCTTGTCTTGAGAGAAAGCACCGCCGAACTGTGCCCTGGCTTGATGTGTTATTGTGTGTCCAGCTGATGAAGATGGCAGGCGATTTTCTAGCATTTCCAGCACACTCCCCCCCAGCCTTCTAGCTGCCCCCACAGCAAATTGCTGACAGGTTTCCCGGTGTGAAAATGGAGAGGATAAACACAATACAAACGTATTTTGAGTATTTTAGAATTGAAGCCTCAAGGGACAATGCAGGTTCTTGAAACTTGCTCGTGTGAAATTGTGACATTTTGTAGGTGCTTGCACTCATTATGCTGCGCAGACCTGTGCTGGAAAGGATTTTACAGGCAGTTTAACACACTGCCTTTGCTTGCTGCACCTCCAGGGGTTGAAGGTAGCTCCTATCCCTTCTATCTCCATAGTTACTTTCTTGCTATATGAGACTGCATCTATTAGAGGCTGCAACGTGTAAACATGGCAATAGCAAATAAGGAAACCCTGTGTTTGTAGTGTGTTTTGTGACTATCCTCTGGAAACCTTTTCAACCTGATTTTGAAGCTTGGAAAATTAAAGCATGAAGTTTCATAGGATCATCATAGAATGATTTGGGTTGGAAGAGACCTTAAAGATCATGTAGTTCCAACACCTCTGCATGGACAGGGATACCTCCCACTAGATGAGGTGGCTCAAAGCCCCATCCAACTTGGCTTTGAACACTTCCAGGGAACAACTTCCCTGGGCAACCTGTTCCAGTGTCTCATCACCCTCAGACTAAAGAATTTCTTCCTGATGTCTAACCTAAATCTACCCTCTTCCAGTTTAAAGCTATCGCTTTTGATGTCTTGAACTGAGCCTACAGCATGCAGAGCTGTGTAGAACTTGCTCACCCATAAGGATGACCTCTGGGCAGAGAAGCTGCAGCAGATTTTATATGGCAGGTTCGGTGCGCCCATTATCATGAGGTGCTCCCACTCAGTTGTGTGCTGCATACGTATGAGATCTCACATTGGCTCTATTGACTAGGAACACCCAAGTAATCTGGTTGCTTCTGAACCTGAGCCATGTCCTACAACCTCAGAGAAGTTAGGAGTATGTCCTGAACCTGAAAATGCTTGGTCCAAAGAATCCTGGTATTCCTCAGCCCTGGAAGTATCTGTACCTACTCTGTTTCCAGGGTATCTCACAGTGAAGAGACACCCTTAATTACTGGCAGGATCTAAACAACAACACGTATTGCTCTGAGCCCTGAACAATAACCAGCAGAAAAAGAAATTAATTGTAATAGGGATTCACTGTAAAGCACTTCTCATGCACAGCTTACAGACTGCTAGGTTCAGAGCTATTCCTTAGGAAGCATCATTCCCCCACTGCCTGTCCTGTGCAGAAGCACCTCTACTGAGCCTTTATTCTCTCCCAATCAACTAATTAGTTTCCACAATGAGAAGCAAATTGAATCAGTCTTGTATTCATCTTGCCTCCCCCATCTGATCCCTACATGTGTAACTACCTACCTCTGCTGTCTTCTTCTCTGCTCCCCACAGCCAATTCCCTTCCCCAGTGTCTCCAGCCCTTTTACTGATTCCCTGCTGTGCACAAGCTCTGCTCAGGAGCTGAAGAATCCAGCACAGAATCTCCCAGCTTTCCAAGGAGCAATGCTGAGTGAGCAGGGATTCCTTCAAATAGCATTTATACACTGTATCCTTCCAGCCCCTGCAGCTGAGAGTACACATTTCCCATTCTCATTTGGCTTCTCCTTCAATAATAACCTGCAGCAGATGTTTGATGTTTCACTCAGTACTAAGTAGAGATGCACATTGTTTTAATTTCCATTAGTGAATCCCTGACACTTTCAAAGTCTTTGTTTTGTGTATTTTAATACTGAGCAGATATTCAACACAATTAAAATTTTAATCTCTCAGAGCTGTTCGAAATCTGTACCAAAACATGGATTTTCTCTTTCTGCGAAGAAGTGATTAGAATGACCATGCAACCTACTGAAGAGTTGCTGTGGCTGCACAGTTGTTTAGTACAAAACCTGCAGAGGATAATGGTGGCAGAGTTTTGGTCAGACACTCCAGGATATTATTCCAGAACCATCCAGTAGGAATCTAGTCAATGCTGAGGAAGGACATAGCCATATGACTGAGTTTTCTAGTCCTATTTTTAGCAGCTGAGACTTGAAGTCTACTACGATTCAGCAGAATGCAAATAAACATTAACAGAGGAGTTGTTGCAGACATGATGGGCTAGAGACTCAAGAGAAACTGGGTTTGAGTAGCTAAGTTCCGTTTTATTAGAGCAGACAATGTTTCTGAAAAAGATTGGTTTGGGAATGAGAGACCCTTAATGAGCATAACGGTGACAGGAAGCATCACAACGCGACAAACCAGCAGAAGTACAATAAAGGAGCCTCTTGATCCCTTCTCCGTTTCCCTGCGGTGCTTCTCTGCTCTCACCCCCATCATTCTAGAAGTCTGACCAAGAAGGGCTCTGGCCCCTGTCTTTGAGACTGTCTCACCAACTCAACTCTCAGCTGATTTTTACTCATGAAAATGAAGTTAGGGAGGCAGTCCCAAGGACATGCAAGAAGCAACTGGAGACATGTACTAAGATACAGGAGGTTGTGCCTTTCCCCGGTCTTGGTTTCTTGCAGTGATGGTTCACCCTTTAATAGCAACAGAGACAATGATCCTACATCCTCCTTACTCAAGCTTTGATCAGAGGCTGCTGTAAAGGGGTGGCCACAGCATGGCAAGATGCAGGGGCAAGGGTGGTCCAGAGAAGTTCCTAAGGTGAAACGGCAGGTTGTCAGGCATAAAGCTGGAAAGACACCTTCAATGGGGCAAAAGAGACCTCTAGATGCAGATGCACCTTTTATCTGACTCTTCCTCTGATTCCCACCTCTGCTGGAGCAAGGATGGGGAGAGAAGGAAAAGTTAAGTGGCTGGACAGTGGATGGCATGGCAAAGACATGTCAAGGAGGGCTTCAGAAGGCTCTTTAAGACTGACTACTATGTATGTGCTGTGTATGGCCACGTGTGTGCATCAGGATAAGATGCTTTTTTCTTTCAACTAGAAATGCCTAATCCATTCCAAAGGAAAACAGTTCTCTCTGCCTCTTCCTGTCTGTCCTCATATTGGCAATTGTGTTTTGTCCTCCTGCAAAGTGCTTAGCTTGATAGTTTCCAGCACATGGATCGTAGGCAAAATTGACTTTATCCTGATCAGGCATGCATAGAATTAATTTCTCTCCATTTAATAATAATAACAATAACAATAAGAAGAAGAAGCGAATATTCAATATATCTCAAAACCTTAACAACTACTTCCTTGCTTAATACACTGAGGTGGTTTAAATTTAATTAAGAATATAATTTTCATATAAAAACACCAGTTCTTTTCTCCCCCACCCACCAAATATTTGCTTGAACTTCTATCATAAGGAAATAATATATGTTCAGATAATAATTTTCTCACCAAGAGCTATGTATTTGCCCTGAATAGAGAAATGGTCATAAGGCTTCAGAGAAAGTCCATCGCAATGGAAAGGATTAAAATAATCTCAGTTATGTGAGCTTCTGAATACTCTTCTTCCCACAGAGTTTCAGCACAGCAGCTACCCTGACTTGGTGCTCCCTGAGCCATTTGAACAGCTGTCGCTCCCACTGCCCACCCCACTGGGTGCTTCCCCTGGACTCACACACATCCAACCTTTGAGCTCTTTCTTCTACAAAGTGGAAGTTGACTGAGTTGTAGGAAGCAAAACATGGTCTTCAGTGTAAGGGTTTATTTTGATTCTAAGTGCATAAGAAAAGGCATGAAGTATTGCTAAAAGCATCATTTGTATTCAGGAAGGAATACTCAGGTGTCCTTATGGGTCTTTTCTATGCTTAAGTCATAAACATTGAGGCAAATCAGCAACAGACATTCAGTTTGAGTTTGTCATTTCCTCGAGAGAGGGCAAAGGGAAACTCCCTTTTACTTTTCAGTTTTTATTAGGTCCTGTCCACTTCTAAAAGCTTCATGTGTGTTATTGTCCTAATGGTTCTGAGGAGGCACAAATCTGTCTGAGAAACAGAAAGAGTTGAGTGATGTTGCCTATAAAGCAGTAAAATCCTGCTTCTCAGGGTGTTTTCTTCCTCAGTCCTTGTTATTTGCTTCCGTCAGTCTCAGCTGTGGGAACTCAGCAGTTAAGGTGGCTTATTGTCACACCTTTTTTAAAAGTCACAATTAAAAGCAGTAGGACCTCTGCCATGAGGGTGGCAGAGAGGACTGACATGCAGCAAGAGTAGTTGTTCTTTTCCTCTAGAAGGTGAAGTCACCAATTATTCTTGTCCCTTCACACAAGGCCTCATTTGCTCAGTAAGTTTTAATTACTATAATTAAACCTCAGTTTCTTTTTTTCTTTTTGTCCTAACTACCTGCAGTAGGTAAGTTGCATTCTAAGGTATTCCATGTGAGTGGGCAGGACTGACTCCTTATACAGGCTAAAAATATTTGCTTTCTTAATGCCATGGTTGGTTCTATCCATAAGGGGATTAATTAAACCATGGCTGTGAATATACAGATATCATGGTCACCAACTGCAGAGCATATACACACACTCTCTCACAAAGACAGCAGAGTGAAATGAATGCCTCCAGAGAACTGTGTCATGATCTACCAGCAAACTTCTCCATCCAGACTGACTCTGAAGTGGGAGCAAGGGATCTCATCCCAATTTTCGGTCCTTTCAAGAAGAATTGAGTCCTAGCACACAGGAGAGAGCAGAGAGTGCTCCAGACGTTTTCTCCTGCATCTACATAGACCCAGAAGATGCCAAGAGATGTTTGTCTGGGAATCCCCAAACACAGCCTACAGGAGGCTGCAACACTGTGCAAGATTAACCCACTCTTCACCAAGGAGTACTGCAGATGACTTTACAAATCCCTTGTTGCAGGTCTGAGGATGCCACCAGCTGTTCCCTGGGGCATACAGAGTCTTTCTAACCTTAAGATGTCACGATGTGGCAACAGCAGCAGTAGCCTTATTTTAAGGTGATCACGCAATACCATGCTGGCCAGAGCAGGGCAGAGAGCAGAGTTGGCTCACCTACTATACGTCAGGTTGTAACTATGTTATTTCACTTCACAAGTAACCTTCTGTGATGCAGTCTAACCTAGGGCTAAGGTACTTCCAGAGCTGATCTGCCATTATTCCTGTGAAACTCAGGGCTCCTCACACCAAGGCAAGCCAAGGCTTTCAGGTCCTAATGGTGTCAGTGGTAACTGTCTCAGTAAAAGGGTGAAGTGACAACAAGTGGGTCAAAAATAGATTGTAGGACAAAGCACTAAGGGATAAGATGATCTTGCACTGGCTTCATTGAAGTTATGTTACAGTGAATTTAGTGTCACATTGTCCTGGTCTGAGCCTTTTCTGGGAAGGGAAAGTTGGTAATAGAGAACATCTGTCATTCATTTAGCTGCCAGCCCAGTGTTAAACCTTGGCACACATCTCTATTCTTGCCTTGCTAAAGAAGGCTGTTAGTACCTTGAATTTTCTGGGATTTGTTACTATAGGAGTAGGTGCCATTCATTTGTTGGATAATACTTAGATCTTCAGGTGAACCCAGTGGGTTCAACTTCCAGTTCCTAGGCACCCTGAGGATTATTCTGTCTTGTCTTCCTACGTCCTTCCATTTCCTGGGCAAAGCCAGCCATGCAAGGATTTCTTCAGAAACCAAGTTGAAGTATGTCTAGGCTTTTCAGGAATGAGGTGCAGAGAACACCAAAAAGGCTTAGACACCTAACTGTCTGCATGTGCTATGGACACAACCGCCCTGCTTTGGATTTGGGGGCTGAAACCTACATCTTCTTTCAGCACATCATCACAGAGTGAATGTACCAGCTGCAAGCATTTGGGTAGTCTCCAACCTTGCTCACAGTCAACAGTGGTGTCGCCACTGTTACTAGTGGGCTCTGCCATTGTCTATCCTGACAGCCAAGTAAGATACTGTACTTTTTTATATTATTGACCAAAAGTTTGCGAAGGTTGAGCACCAAAGATGCACAGCAAGTATTCATCAGATACAAAGTTGTGTTCAACATGATTCAGAGAAAAATAGGTACCAGATGAGTGTCTTACCTCCCAGCTACTGCCTACTCTAGAAGATGTGCCAAGATCAGGGTGCCAAGAGATCAGGAGAAGGAGAAAGGGAGGAGAAGGAAAGAGAGGTTTTTGTCTACTACACAAATAACAATAGATTTTTAATTAAACACATTTCAAGAAGAAGCTTCCTGTCTTTAGCTCTAGGCAGAGCAAGAGGTGATTCTGAATCTTTTATGTCCCTGAAGCATTGCTGGCATTAGGACATGACCACGTCTTGCCCCTCTCAGAAAATGCCTACAGCTCATACTGGGCTGCCAAGACATACTGGCTCTGAGAGCTGCCTTCCAAGGCTTTGGCATGAGCTAGGGTTTCTTAGTTCTCATCAGGTCAGTGGTGAGACTGGTACTGAAACAGCATAGAGAGCTTAGACATTTAAAGGATTAAGTTACCTTATGATGGGAGGGGGGGTGCGTATGATCATGAACCATCTACATTTGATTCTCATTTAACAACTGTGAAGCTTAGAACATGTCTACATGGTATGAGGATGACTTTTCAGAAGAGTAAATTAACCATTAGCTAATTTACCAACATACCTTTCCCATGTTTGTTTGCTTACCATCACTAAAAACTGCATTCTCAAGCAGTTTTTATAGGAAATTGGTGGTGAACATTTTCTTCTATAATTTCGAGGTTACTATGTCTACATTGCAAGGTGTGTGTGTCTACAGCGCTGTCCTGGTTTGAGCCAGGGTGAAGTGAGCTTTCTCTTTGCTGATTTTTTTTTAGCAACACCACTGGACTGATAACAGCCAAGGTCACTTCTGACTGTCTGCAGCCTCCCCCCCTATGGGGAAGCAGATTAGACCAAAGGCAGGATCAGCAAATCAGAATATTCCCTTGTCATCACATCTTCTCTATTTGGCTTTCAGTATAGGTTCAGACATCACAGAAGTCAAGCCTTTCATTTCCTTTTTCTCTCACTTTTCTGCTTACTGTCACTTCTATCACCCTCTCTTTGGCTCTCTCTCTTTTTTTCATATTTTCCTTCCCAGCTGACACCCGAGGACCCCATGGTCCGTGCGTCCGGACACTCCCCCCTTCAGCTGGGAGTCACCAGGGAGAAGAGTTGCTGTGAGAGTCGCTGGGGGAGGAGGGAGGGGATCGGGTGTTGCACATCCCTTTACAAATATATATATATTCCCTTATCACTAATAATTAAAATCAATCTGTTTCACTTTTCAACCCAGAAAGCCTCTCTTTCTCATTTTTTCTCCCTCTTTCCCTACCTTGGGGGAGGGGGGTGGGACTGAGAGCATTATTGTTATTGGTTTGACTGACAACCCAGAGCCAAACCGTGACAAGCCCCGACTGTGCGAGCTCAGTATCTGTATAGCACAGCCCCTTCCCATTCAAAGGCCAGCATGAGTTCAGGCACCTGACATAATGCATCAGTCTTTACCTCATAGGACACTGAGCTTTCTTGGGGACCTGTAAGCAAATTGTCTACTCGATGCCAACCATACAATACCACCGCAAGATCTGATGGGCTAGGTAGAGGGGAACACTGGCTGAGCATAATCTTCCTGATTCACTCACATAGCTTGTCCTACCATAGTCCACAGAGTTCTTGTATACCTCGGAGGGCTTAAGCACAGTACTTGGGAGCTTAATGCAGGTCACCACTGGCTCTTACTGTGCTGCCCTTGACAGTATCCAAGACAGCTGGTGTTAAGCTAGTGCAGCTGAGCTTACCCTCAGCAGCATTGCTGGCACACTGGAGACAGCTAAGCAAATGGATTTTCTGTTAGTTAGTTTAGATGGGGAATTTATTTTCAGTTAATCCAAGACAGGCAAGAGAAAAAAGAAGTTAAATTCTTGTAAAGCAATTTAGCCACCTGGATTTCAGCTCTGGATCACATCTTATGACAAATAAAAAAGGGAGGAAACTCTGAAATGTGACTTTATCCTTTTTGTCAGTGCCTATGCTGTCATTGTCTGTGTAAGTGGTGTGCATGTTTATAGATTGATTGCAGCTAACTGCATGAAACTATCAGACCACGCAGAGCTTTATTGTATAAGACAGCAGGACAATGTCAAAACGCAACGCAAAAAAAGAATGAGAGGAGAGGCTGGTAATTTCAACAAAGCCTGGGTAAGAGTAAAACTGTATCCTGGACCATTACACAAAGAATACAGTTTAGTTTTATAAAGTATGAGTTCTATCTGGCCTGTTCACACAAAATACGCAATACCTAAATGTTAGTCATAAAAATGCTTTATAAGGAGGTAAAATCTTCTTTCCATTCCCATTCACAGCTGACACAACCACAGACCAAGTTAGCCCCTTTTGCACAGCATCTGTCAGTAGTCCTTCTGTAATGGCTTGTCCACTATAGTTTCTAAAAACTAGGATTTACCGCTCTCCACAATGTATTTCCTGAAATGTGATCCATGCATGTGTAACAGTCTGAAAATAAAAACTCTGTATTGGAAATACTTGGAGTTTGATTGGGGGGAAGTTGTTCTTCTATTTTAAAACAAAGTGGTGATCTGCCTAGCTTTTTCCTAAAAGATTGTGCAGGGAGAAGGTCATAAACTAAAATAGCCAGTAAAACCATAGTTAGTGCACTAGCAGCAGATACATGTGATGGCAGGAGGGTAATTTCATTTTACTGCAGAATCTTTACAGCTCTACATCTGATCAGTAATTTCTATAATAAAGAGAAAGAACAGACATCTCTGGGGCATAATTCTGCCCATCTAGTTAAGTAATTTATATTTAGACAGTGGAGCTGAGGTTTAGTTTACTCTAGAGTTAAAATCAGGCCTGGTTTTAATCTGACTCAGAGATCTTGATTTCCCAGTTTTGTGCTTCAGTCTGCTAGCTACCCTGGGCTGATAAAAAATTATTCTGACCCCAGGAAACTCTTCTGAATTTGACAAATTGATGTTTTCAAATAATAAAAAAAAATAAGGCTGTGCAAAAGACCTTCTAATACAGTCAAAATCCCTATCCATCAACAGACAACTAGGACACTTGGCTACATGGGTATGAGTCCAGAGCATCACTTGGACCTCTGTGCACTGCTGGAAGGTAGAGTAGTTGATGTCAGCACCTTCCTTGTTGCTTCTCCAAGAGCCAGAAATGCCAGGTGTATTTGCATATAATCATGTGCCTCACTCACGGACCACTGAAGTAGCATCCCATATCTCGCCTCTGATGCATAGCTCCCAAGC
This sequence comes from Hemiprocne comata, assembly GCA_020745705.1. Classification (NCBI taxonomy): domain Eukaryota; kingdom Metazoa; phylum Chordata; class Aves; order Apodiformes; family Apodidae; genus Hemiprocne; species Hemiprocne comata. The sequence goes on along the minus strand of CM036586.1, from coordinate 97,258,230 downwards.
TTGCCAGCACAGCATAAGACCTCCATGAAGAGAAGCTCCCTCCAAAGCAATCACAATTAGGTACCTGGTCACAGCTGGGAGGCCTGTAAAAACAGCCTTTCTCACAGTATCCTGGCAACTCCAGATTGAGTGTGCTTATGTGGGAGGGAACAGAGGTAGGAGGGGGGAGGATGTTGTAGTTGTTCGAAAACAGTTGTATAAATATGTTCACTTTAAGTTTGTTTTTACAAGTGACACAAATGGTACAAGGACAGATTGCTTTTTACATTTTTTTCCAGTGCAGCTTTGGTTTTATATAAAAATTTGTAGATTTTTGGCCAAGTTCACAGCACCAGAAATTACAGTTAAGGGCAAAAAGGATACAAGATAATTGCTTTCCTCTTGTTCTGTTCTTACACTCAAATCCCAGTTGCATTTCTCCTATCTACTGTTATATCTGCCTGTTATTACTGGGCATTAGTACCAATGGTAAAATAGTCAAAGGCCTTTTGTGATGAAGTGGTAAGCAGAAGTGTTGAACAAGCACAATATCCTTGATAATATTCTCAGAGGAGGGGAATGTTCTCTGCAGTTGGCAAAGCATGTGCTTATTTGTCAAGTAAAATGGAATTTCACTTTTGGTTTAATCTCATCACAGAATTCTTTCACTTCAATCCATTTTTGAGAGTGTAACTTACAAAATACACTGCTTTTGTCACCAAATTCTTGTATAAACAATGACATCTGAAAATGTAAATCATTGCCTATGAAAAGTAAGGTGCAGTGTACCGACCATTGCTAGTTTTAGTCTAAATTGTTGCACTGATTGTTACTTAGAAGAATAAAAGAAGAGCAAACACCTCCACAACATGGGCATATTTAAAACCTGTTGTGGTTTTACAGAAGTGTTTTCCTTAATCAGCAAAACTTCCTGTTGTTTCAGAATCCTAGTTTGTAGAAATGACCAAGAGACAAAAGCAGAGGGATATGATAAATCACATAAGGTACTCATTGCTGGTGAGGCCACATCTCAAGTACTGTGTTCAGTTTTGGGCCTCTCACTACAAAAAGGACATCAAGGAGCTGGAGAGAGTCCAGAAAAGGGCAAGGAAGCTGGTGAAAGGTCTGGAGAACAAGTCCTGTGAAGAGCAGCTGAGGGAACTGGAATTGTTTAGCCTGGAGAAAAGGACGCTGAGGGGAGACCTTATCGCTCTCTACAACTACCTGAAAGGAGGTTGTAGTGAGGTGGAGGACAGTCTCTTCTCCCAAATAACAAGCTATGTGATGAGGAAATGGACTCAGGTTGTGCCAGGGGAGGTTTAGACTGGGTATTAGGAAAAGTTTTTTTACTGAAACGGTTATCAAGCATTGGAACAGGCTGCCCAGGGAAGCGGTGGAGTCACCATCCCTGGAGGTATTTAAATGATGTGTAGATGTGGTGCTTAGGATCATGGTTTCGTGGTAGACATGGCAGTGCTGGATTAACAGTTGGACTTTATGATCTTAAAGGTCTTTTCCAACCAAAGCTATTTTATTATTCTATTATTCTGTAAGTGATTACGTGAACAGTGTTGGAGTGCTAATAGCAGCTTCTTTGTAATTGGTAATTGGAATTAGCAAGGGCGCACACAACAGCATCCATGTCAGCCTTCCCATTTGGAACAAAACAAAAATCATTCAGTAAGGAAGGGTTAACACATTAGCTCGAGTATGGTTTAGCTCTTTGTTCCTCTGGGATCTCTATGGGTTTTTCTTTCAGCTCAGACTACATGTCCTATGATACATTCCCTTGGAAGAAGGCAGTAGTGCATTATAGGAAGAAGTGAAGCATCTGAAACGTCAGAGAAAGACTCAGAAGAAAGGGGAGCATGACACAAGGGATTACCAGCTGTCCTGAAGCAATTGCAGTAGTGGAAACACTTCAAGCTTTTCTTGGATGTTCTTATTTTGAATCATCTGGAGAAAAAAATGCCTATATTTACCATTAAAATAAGATACTTATCTACGAAATTTGATGTATTTAAAATATATATACATATTCTTCCATCAAAAAATATGTGCTCAAAGAGGGTCTTCAGTAGGTAAATTAGCTAGAGAATTTGTGTCAGTTTAAAGGAACTGAGGATTTGGCCTCTTTTCTGAAAAGTGGATCTCAGTTGAATTGTATGTGCTTGCTCCACACATATGAGAGATCTACACATCTGACAATATTGCAGAATTTATCCAGGGAAGTTCAACTTTTTATTTTCCATAACGTTTTGCAATCTTCCTACACAGCCTGTTGGGTACACTAAAGCAAGGGACTCAATTAAATACTTTATGTTAGATTCTGAAACTTGTAACCTTGTTCACTTACTGAATTCTATATGGACTTACACAAAAAATATCAAATAAAATCTGCCCCCAGTGAGTAAGAAGCTCTGACAGTATATGCTAGACTTGAGCATTGGTCTTCTGCACAGGGGGAGAGATACCTCCAGAGCCTGGCATGGGCCTTGCATTTGCCTCTTCTTCCTGCCAACATCCAGAATCACAATGATGTCCACAAAAGTCTGAAAATCCACTACATGAAAAAAAATGCAACCCAGAGTTACTCATAGAGTAAGGAGTGTTACATAAATGCTCCATGCATGGCAGACCTATGCACAGATGGGAAAAAGCCACTGGTATATCACTTGAAATGATGTAAGAATACCAATATTGGCTCCAGTCTGTATGCAATATGACTATGTTATCCACAGGAGTTGACAAGATAAGATGATGACAATCCAGTCTTGAAATGCTTAAATAGTTTTTATCTAGAACTGCTTGCACTGAAGAAATTACTAATAAAAGTCCTTTTCTCTGATATCCTCCTAGAATGCAAAAAACCCTGTGACAGTTTATGCTGAGAACTGATTTTCTTAATCCACTGTGAAGTTGCATATCTACTGTTTCAATTATTTCTACTTTGTATGTATTCAATGTTCTTTTTTAATGTACAGCTCCAAGATTCAAACTGAGTCTTGGTGACCATGCAGTTCTTCGCCTGTACAACTGATGCTGGAGGCTGAATGATGCCCTGTGGGCAGCCCCACTGGCTCTACACAGGGCCTTAGGGTCATCTCCTGCAACCTACTCATCTTAAAGATTAAAAGATGTGTAACAGACTGTAATGAAACAAGGGTTTAGATACCACCTCATCCACAAGTCATTTGCTCTATTTTGTGTCAGCACTGCACGCGAAAAAGAGTGAGGGGGGAAAAATTAATTTCTTTTCCAAACCAATAGGTTTGACCTTAAATACACACAAATACTAGATGTAGGTAAGAAGATTCTTATCTAGCCACTTGTCTGGAAAAATAAAAAGTCCTCTGTTTTGAATACTACTGTATTATGATGCACATTTCACTATATGTGAGATTGTGTGTTTGGGATTGGATTTACCTCACATCATTTCAGACATCTGACTTTCAGACTGGTCACACTGGCTTTCCCTTGTGAGCACTTGAAACAAGCAGTTCATTTGCCCAACCTTGCCTACCTATCTGAGAGTCGGAAGAATTTGGCGGTGGAGGTGTGTCCTTCTCTCTGTTGACTAGAAAGGCAGTCTAAAAGAGCTTTCAGCCATCTCAGCTTTGACAGTTGGATCTCACAGCAGGTTTACAAGTCAAATATTTACTTTCTGGTCTAAAACTGGTTGTGAAGTACAGATGCCTATAATAAGGTAGCAATCATTACTCTAAGTGGGAAAATATTTCTCCGGCTTTCTCCTGAAATCTTCAGAAATGAAAATGCAAATGGAATGCAATTTCTTTCCATTATGTGCTATTTTACTCTTTCCTTAATCTGTTATTACAAACCACAGATGAAAAACGGTCCGGTAGTCATATTCTCCACATGGAACTACATATGAATATTTTCAGTGTATGTATATCACTAGTTGATTTTAAACAATAACTACTAAAGGTCTTGTAACTTATCTCCTACTCTTTATTCCCCTTACCCCCTATTGTTAAGCAGTTTTTTTTTGTTTTCCCATCTATTTTTTATCTTTCATAGATGGAAAAGTAACTCTTTACATTATTACAGTTCCTCAAATCCAAAACCAAGTCTGTATTTTTTTATTCCTACTATTTTTGACATTGTCTTTATTCACTTCAATTTATACTAGAAATGATTGCCTATCCGGCTTTTTCTCCTCCCAGGCAAATGTTACCACTAGAACTCTGTTGTCTCACAATTCATGAAACTTAAAGGTTTCTCTTTTATGTGTTTCATCTTAATTCACATTGTTCCTATTTAATGCTCCACAGACTTAACTACTTGCCAATTCTTACTTCCCCTCACCCATGCACCCAAACTTTCAACTGCTTGTTTGGCTGTGGACCTTTAAGACTCTCATGCACTCATGCCTCTCACCACTGCCCTAGACTCTATCTCTATTTACTGGTTAAATGGACATAAACTGCCATTTTTAATAACACTGTCTGATACTCCTTACAAGTTGCTAATTTTATAATTTATAATTTATAATTTTATAATTTTATTTCAATTTGGTTCTCAGTATACCTTCTTATTCCATACATGGCAAGAAAAGTCACAGAAACTTTTAGAGTCCTCTTTTTTGTCCTTATTTACATGCTGAAACATCTTCAGCTATTGGTTTTTCTGTAAGTTTCCTCCCACTGAGAATTAACCATTTACAATCAGCTGAGTTTTGAGAAAGCAGTAACTTTGTCCTAACTTACATGGCATAAGCACAGATTGTCACAAATCTTTTCTTACTTTCTAGCTCTAAATACTTTACAACCATGCAAGAGTTAAAGATTTTAATAACTGCAATTCCACAACCATCACACAGGATAAACTTGGGTTTTAAATACCCCTTATAGCATTACAGGAAAAGAAGAAAAAGGCATTACTATTGAAAAAAAGCTAACAAGGAAATACTTAAAAGACCGGTAAAACCAGAGGAAAGTGAGCACCAATCAACAGAAACAAAAAGAAAGAAAATGTAGAAAACATCAGAATATTTTATAATTCTACCAAAGTAGTAGAATTATAAGCAATGACAGGAACAGTATAATTAAGATGACTGGGTATCTCCTTACCAGGTGTTTGTGAAAAGAACCCAGTACCAGCCTATCCTGCTGGAGTCAAGGAGGGGACCACATCTGTAGGCAGGGTGGCTGTACCATGCACCGCGGGCAGTACTGAAGGGGGACTGATGGTGAGCATTGGCTGTGCAAAGCTGTGTGGAAAAGGTGAACATGACTACTGAGTCTATTAACAGAACAGAGGAGAGGGAGGAGGAGAAAGAAAGCTATATTAAGAGTTTCCAGGGTAGCATAGTTGTAGTTGCTATTTTTTAAAAAATTGCATTTGCGCATTGAAGAATGTACAAGGTTGAAGACTGAAGAAAACATGAGTGAGAGACAAAAGAAGCTCTATCTGTTTAGTGTACAGAAAAAAAGATCAAAAGGTTTCTCAACTTCTTCATAGGATTTCGTGCATGAGAAAAGACACTGGTTCAAGGAAATATTTTTAGTTCAGAAGAAAAGTGCATATCAAGGAAAATTCACTGGATGGTAAAGCCAGGGAAACCCCAGCCTCTAAAAAACATTTCCCCTTAAGGGTGTGCATGGGTAGTTATTGAAATAAACTTCCCAACTTCATTTTCAAAACAAGACTGCATATTTTAAGGACATGCTTAAGCTAAATATGGAGTATATATAGAACACTAATCTAACAGCAATTGGTGAAAAAAAAACAGTGTTAACCTGGAAGGTCACATTGTTCCTTCTGGACTTAAAAAAACACCCAACCAAACCAAACCAAACAAACAACCTCTGCTTTCTAGAAGTCACTGAGCCACCACAGAACAGAGAAAAAAAAAAAAAAAAGTAAACTATCATCTCGTGACTTGTAGCTCCATGTGTTGGCTACAACTAGTATGGCTGGAGCTCACTATGAGGCAATTTTGTCTTACTCCCTTCTCAGAGTATTTCAGTGCTCTAGCTTGAGCCTGTGGCTGAAGTAAGGTTTTAATTAAAGATTTTTTTTCTCTGAATTCTTAATATTATTTACAGTTGAAAAGTGCCTACCAGTATCTCAGTAAATGTTAGATCTGAGTGGGATGTGGTTTTTCCCTTTCCTGGGGATTTTTGTCCTTTCAGAAATGTGTTCTATATGAGAATAAAAAAGAAAATGTAAAAAAAAGTCACAAATCATTGATTTTAAAAAGTCATATTAACTGAACTGTTTCCATAATTTCCATTTTCACATAAAAATTTTCAAATATTTTTACATTTATTAACTTTTGATTTCCAACTAACAAAGCAGTTTCAAAAATATTAAAAAAAAATTCAAACAGTGGTGGCTGGAGGTCAACATCAATGCATTGAGAAACTTTTCAAATAAATGAGAATGTTATTCTAAAGTACCCTTGGCATAGTTTCAACAAAAGGATATGTTTTTAGGAAATGCATTTCCTCAAAGAAAACGCTTGACCCTACCTAAAATGTACATCATTGCTGGAGCACAAATGTAATGCTATGTGTACCACACAGCCCAAGAGGAGCTAAGAAGAACCATTTATTTGACTTCAGAAAAAAAATAGCAGAATTCTTTTTTAAGATTAAAATATTATAGCTGAAAATTATTTTTCACTCTCTCTTCAGGTTTTCAGTTGTCTTTCAGAAGGGCATCTCAAAAGAGTAAGAATTACCAAAAAATCCATAATGAGGAAATGGCTAGCACTGGCAATGATTATTTTAAGTGTCCTTTTCACAGATGGCAGACAGAGGAGCTGGGTAAGATGCTTTTGAACTCTGCTGTGGTCAACAGCTGCTATTTAGGCTGTCTTTCCTTAACTAAGAGGGAAGTACACCTGGAGGAAGTCAGCCTAATTGCAGAAATCATGAATGAAACTGGCCAGATAAACTTGCCATAAAGTGCAGTTCCCATATTCAGGCAATCCACAGTCTTTTAATTAGATGTGCCTTTCAATTTGGGAAAAGCTTTTACTGAAATCTTATTAGTGTAAGAAGCTAATCAACTCTTATACTATACTCACTGAGAGAGTTTTCCCTTTAAACAATTTACAGTGAAATCATTTGCCAAGCTACAAGTCTTGCCTGGAAGCATGTGTATTACACACTTTTTTGACTTGATGTAAACTTCTGTCTCCTGCTCCAGTCAATGTAGAAAAAGATAAGAAGTCAGCTCTATACTCTGTGGTGTGGTTAGCCCATACCACTTCTAGTTTGAGCAATACAGTGTTTCTCTCCATTCTAAAAGAGCATTGGATAAATGTTTAAAATTATGTTTATCATTTCCTATTTATTAAAAACTGCCTAGCTGGCCAAAGAGTTGTACTGAACAGAGTTGAATCCAGTTAGTGGCTGGTCACAAGTAGTGTTCCCCAGGGCTCAGTGTTGGGGCCAGTTCTCTTTATCAATGACCTGGATGAGGAGATCGAGTGAATCCTCAGTAGGTTTGCAGATGGCAACAGGTTGATCTTCCTGAGGGTAGGAAGTCTCTACAGAGGTACTTCGACAGGCTGGATCAACAGGCTGAGGCCAATTTTATGACATTCAACAAGGCAAAGTACTGGGACAAGAAGCCCAACAGCATTCTAGCTTGTATCAGGAATAGTGTGGCGAGCAGGACTGGAGTAGTGATTGTGTCCCTGTGCTCAGCACTAGTGAGGTTGCACCCTGAGTGCTGTGTTCAGTTTGGGGGCCCTCACTACAAGAAAGACATAGAGGTGCTCGAGCGAGTCCAGAGAAAGGCAACAAAGCTGGTGAAGGATCTATAGAACAATTTTTATGAGGAGTGTCTGGGGAAACTGGGATTGTTTAGCCTGGAGAAAAAGAGGCTGAAAGGAGACCTTGTCACTTTCTACAACAAATTCCAATGCTCGGCCACTCTTTCAGTAAAGAAATTTTTCCTAAATTGTCAGACATTGGAACAGGCTGCTCAGGGGAATGGTGGAGTCACCATCACTGGAGGTACTTAAAAGATGTGCAGATGTGGTGCTTAGGAATATGGTTTAGTGGTAGACTTGGCAGTGCTAGATTAACAGTTGGACTTTATGATCTGAAAGGTCTTTTCCAACCAATTCCAATTGTTCCAAAAGGATTATAGGATCATATGAAAAAGACAATGCTACCCAGTTAAGGCCAATGCTATGCTATTACTAAGAATGATGAATGAACCAACTTGAGAACAATAATTAACCAATTAAGAGAGTAATTATGTACTATTCTTCCCACTCACTAAATTGGATAGATAGAGAAAATAAGACATAAAAAAAGACTATGTTTTTTCCTAGAGTAGTATTTTAGCCATTTTGGGAAATACAAAACAAGGTTATTTTTGGTTTTGTACCCAGAGATAGATACATGCATAACTGAGTTGTTCTTCACTGTTATCTTTGTGGCGTAACCCTTTCACCCTGGGCTTTGGGGAGCCCTGGTAACAGTAACAGCAGCAGTAAAGCCTGAGAATCTGAATGCTTGAATTCAAGTCATTCCCAGTGACAGGTTTTTGTTTTCATTCCAAACAGTTTCTGTTTCTGCTAAAAGGTTCAGGGGACAGCAAAATGCAGCCAACAAGCTCATAAAACAGATCCTGTCAGACAGCTACAGCTGCTTTAAAAAGGTGAGAGAGTAGTATGATTGTTTGAATTAAAAAAAAAAAACAAAAACAAAAACAAAAAAACCCCAAAAAACAACACATGGTCTAACTCCGAGAGTTTTTATTATACTCCTGACATTTGGGCTGCTTCACTTCCTTAAGTTTTCATTTTTTTCTTTGTCAGCACAATGCAAATTTAAACTGCTTTTAAGTCAGTTTTTGATGAGCAGAGCACACTCGAGCATAGAGTGGTGCAGTCCAGGAATGTGGTATTCTCATTGCTGTCTGTGACAATCATTCCTTGGAAAATTAAGAGGCGTTTTTAAGTTGACCATGCCCTGTAAAGCAGCACTGTTCATCACATTTTAGTACAAAACTATCTATATAGTGTTTTTATTGCCTTATGCACACAAAGGAAAATGCCTTTCTGCAGAGAAAAAAAAAAAAAAAAGGAATTATTTATATCAATGAAATACTTCAAACTAATTTTTAGTTTCTCAGCAGACCATCTTCTAATAGAAATAATTTCTCCTGTATATGACAGATACTGATGTGTTCTCATTATAATAGTGCCATTCCTAATAATTACTTCTAACATAGCTTGTACAATTTTTTTTTGATGAATACATGTACTGAAGAACATTTGTTATGTGTTCCCCCTTTATTGTAAGTTGCATTTTCTTCTGTGATTTAGTCACTTCAGTTTCTGTCCAGACATACTGAGAGTTCAGGCTCAATTCTCCAGAGCCTTAACCTTTGGTAGAATAAGGAAAAACAACACGTTATGTCTGTTTCTCACAGGCAGGGAGGCCTAACATGAGATACATGCTACTGAGGATCAAAGCTCTTTGCTCTCATGCTCCATTCTCTTTGAGGCAAGATAACTCAATTAACTCCAAGCTTCTAGGAAGAAGAACTAAGGAGAAAAAGAGACTTCTTCATCAGGGTTTTAAGCTTTGCTACTAAGGATCTGTGAAGAATGATGCATTCTAGAGTTCATTATTATACTTCCATGCTTTAAAAACAAATTATATTTTTTCTTGCCATTGACTAGTTTAGAATTGATTAATTTCCAAAGCTGATGTTACTAAAACAAAGAATAGTGTGTCTCACTGGTGGCAAATTAAAGTTATAGCCATGTCATATCACAGATGTTGTATTTTAAGAACAGACACTGAGTAAGTTAGTTCCTCTTCTTGCAGAAGTTTTTTTGATGCATGCATGAAGAAAAGTATATTGCCTCTCTCTGTTTTCTTGGGAGGGGATGGGGGAAAGAGAGAGAAAGGGATTAATACATCTAGGCATCAATATCAACAATTATTTTTCCATAGAAATGTTTCCCAAAGGAAAGAAAAAACAAAACAAAACCAACCCACACCTGACATTCCAGCAATGGATTTCATACAGCTGCACTGTAACTCAAAGACAACTTTGGGGGAGTAAGGTGTCAGTGGCCCAAGTGCCTCAACAGTCCTATGCAGTGTGCATTGATTCTCAGGCTGGAAGGAGGTAGCTTTAAGGTACAGTGCAAATGAAAGTGTTTTTCCCAGACTCCAAATGGTCCCATCAACATTATTTCAAATGAAACATTAATAGAGGATATTCATAAGTAATACTCCTCAATGATCTAATAAAGTCAAATCTTGCAATTATTTGCAATGAATGAGCCACACAGCCTACACTGTTCCTTCAGAGTGGGTTTGCAGCTCTTGTGTGTGTAGAAGAGTGGCATGGAACATTAGTCAGAGAGCTGCTAAAAGCCACCAGAAGGTCCTGGAAGGTGTGATAGTGAAGCTGAAGAGCCCCAGTACCAGCCGGGGTTATGAAACAACTGGCAGTCTGGTGTGCACAATAACTTCAACTCTTTAATGCTTGAAATAGGCTCCACTGAATGCCAGCCCTTCCAAATGACTGCATTACAAAACCTGCTGAGGAAGTGCCAGGAGTACTCAAACTGCATCTCAGAGGTATTCAGACACATCTTATTGCATATTTTTAGTTGTCACGCATGGCAGCAGCTACTGCTTTTGTAGTACAGTAAATACCACTGTCTCCACTATACAGGAAAGTAAACTTTAAAGTTTAGGTTAGCACAGTGGGAAAAGTGACTGATTTACTTAGTGTGGGGTTTTTTTAGTTTCATAGAGTGCTACAGAACCAAATGCATTAGTCTTTATCCAGTCAGTATCTCAGCAGTCAGCTTTGCACGAAGTGAAGGATAGCAAGGATTTCACTATGTAACCACTTTAAGACCCAAAGATGGACCAAGACACCTCATTTCTGTGGCCAAACTAAACAGAATAAGGTGACAATGTCTAGCAACAGATTTAGGCACTCTGTTAACATCTACTTCCTTCTTCCTTCTACTCTTCTCACAAAAAGCATGGATCCTGATGGTTTTTGTCTTTTTACCCATGCAGCAGACCCAAATCTTCACTTTCACAGAGCTGGAAAAGGTTGTGTAATGGAAGAAAAAATTATTTCTATAATGGATGCATGATCAGCATACATAACTGTGCCAAAGCACATCCAACATAGCTTTAATTGAGATACTGCTCCCAGGGAAGTCGTAACCGCACAGGCTAGCTGCATAAGTATCTACGTGGATCTCAAAGGAGCATGATTTGCAAGAAAGAAAAGTACAAGATGTAGGTGGAAGGAGCAGAGAAGTTTCTGAACACCACACAGTATTTTCATCTGGGCCAGGTATGTATTATGAGGCTGGTATTACCATAGCCATGTCATGGTGTTGATACATGAAGTGGCTAGAAAGTTCTCTCTGGTACATCATGTATCATCTGGTATATGTATAACATCTTCCACTGCAGTTGAAAGACTCACTTGCCCTCGAGCACAAACACCTTAATATCTTGCCTTCAAGCCATTCATGAGAAGGCGTAAGTAAAAGGGGAAGAAGTAAGAATAAAAAATATAAGGTCCCTTCCAACCCCACACATTCTATGATGCTATGATTCTAAAACAAGGACTACATGTTCTATGTTAAAATTGTAATAGGGAGGGAAAGAAAGTTAGATAAGAACATCAGAAATGAACAAAACAAGTGAGTACTAAAACATTGGAGTTGGCATAGCAGCAGCAGCAGCAGCAGTGGTGGCAGCAACAACGACTAAGGTAAGCCTGAGGTGGGGGTTCAATCGTGTGGTACAGGGGGGTTTCCGAGCTCAGGGACCCCATTGCCCACCCGAGCTTCCCAGCAGAACCAGGAAGTCCATGGCAGCCAATCAGTCTTGGAACAGGCGTGGCCAGGTGCTGTGCAGGAGGTTTAAACACCCCTGGGGAGTGCGAGCGACCCAGAGTGGGCAAACAGGAGCGTGGCATGGCAGTTGGAGAGGGGCAGTTGGAGAGGGGAAGGACGCAGACGAGCTGCAAACTAGACAGGGGGCAGGGAGCTGAGGTGTGGCAGTGAGCATCAATAAGACAGTTAGGAGCAGTGTGTATATATTTATCATGGTGACCACACGGTCAAAAGCTGTTGCTAGGAAGACAGTGGGGACCCAAGCGGCACTCCCTCCCAGACATGCAGCTGTCCAAGTGTCTGGCTGCAGGGAATGCCTGAGCCTGACACTGGTGCCAGAGGACAGCAAGGAGGAGGCTTGTGTGCGGTGTGTGCAGGTGAATGATCCGCTTAGTCAAGTAGCAGAACTGGAGGAGAAATTGGAAAGGTGGAGGAGCATCAGGGAGTGTGAGAGAGGGATAGACTTGTGGAGCCACACTCTGGAACAAAGGCAGCAGACAGAGGCTCATCAGGAAACTGAGGATCCCCTCCCCTCCTGCCTCCAGGCAGTAGGAGGAGAGCTAAGAGACAGGGGGGAGTGGAAGCAGGCCCCCGCTTGGGGACATAGGCGAACCCCCTCCTGGCCTCCCTCACCCTACCAGTTGCCCTTGAACAACAGGTATGAGGCTCTGGAACTGGAGGGCCAGGCAAAGGAGGAAATAGATGAAGGTCCACCCAGGGAGTTCCCTGGGGTGATTCAGCCAGACTCATACATTAAGACTACTAGCATCAGGAAAAAAAGGATAGTGATTGTTGTAGGTGATTCCCTTTAGAAGGGAACAGAAGGCCCCATATGCCAACCAGACCCATCCCACAGGGAGGTCTGCTGCCTCCCTGGGGCCCGGGTCAGAGATATTACCAAGAAACTCCCCGGTCTGGTATGACCCTCTGATTACTATCCACTATTGGTCATACAGGCTGGAAGTTATGAGGTTGAGGACAGAAATACCAAAACCATTAAAAAGGACTTCAAGGCACTGGGGCAATTGGTTAAAGGCTCAGGAGCATAGGTAGTGTTTTCCTTAATCCCTTCAGTGGCAGGGGAAACTGCACTTATCACTGAGAGGAACAGGAAAACACAGTTGCTTGACATGTGGCTCAGGGGCTGGTACCACAAGCGGAACTTTGGCTTCTTCAATCATGGGAACATTCACGTGGCACCAGGCCTACCAGGGACAGACAGAGTTCAGCTGTCTCAAAAGAAGAGAAGTATTCTTGCAAGGGGGTTGGCGGGGCTCAGTAATAGGGCTTTAAACCAGGTTGGAAGGGGGAGGGGTGATAAAACCAGGCTCAGTAGAGATGAGCCTGAGGGTGGTGTGCCCCTGTCAGGGATGAAATTGATAACCCAGCTCAAGTGCATTTACACCAATGCACGCAGCGTGGGTAACAAACAGGAGGAGCTGGAAGCCCTTATGCGGCAAGATAACTATGACCTAGTTGCCATAACGGAAACATGGTGGGATGGGACTCAGGACTGGAATGCTTCAATAGATGGCTACAAGCTCTTTAGAAGGGATAGGCAAGGAAGGAGAGGAGGTGGGGTGGCTCTATACATTAAGGAGTGTTTTGATTGTATAGAGCTCAATGACAGAGATGATAATGTGGAGTGTTTATGGGTGAGGATGAGAGGGAAGGCAAATAAGGCAGATATCCTGTTGGGAGTCTGCTACAGGCCACCCAACCAGGAAGAGGAAGCAGATGAAACATTTTTCAGGTGGTTGGTAGAAGTCTCAAAGTCACCAGCCCAGTTCTGGTGGGGGACTTCAACCTACTGGATATCTGCTGGGACAACAACTCTGCTGCAAGCAGACAGGCTAGAAGGTACCTCGAGTGTATGGAAGATAACTTCCTAACACAGCTGGTAAGTGAGCCTAGCAGGGGAGGTACCTTGATGGACCTGCTGTTCGCTAACAGAGAAGGAGTAGCGGGAGATGTGGAGGTCGGAGGCCATCTTGGGTTTAGTGACTATGAAATGGTTAAATTCTCAATTCTTAGGGAAATAAGGAGAGGGGTCACCAAAACCTCCACTATGGGAGAATCTCCACCCCTTATTGGATGAGGGGGGAACATGGCAACCAAGGATGAAGAAAAGCCTGAAATACTTAATGCCTTCTTCGCCTCCATCTTTAACAGTCAGACCAGCTGCCCTCAGGATACTTGGCCTCCTGAGCCAGAATATAAGGATGCAGAGCAGAACAACCCCCCCATAATCCAGAAGGATGCAGTTAGAGACCTGCTGCAGCACCCAGACACTCAAAAGTCTATGGGGCCAGATGGGATTCACCCGAAGGTACTGAGGGAGCTGGAAGAGGAGATTGCTGTGGAGGACTGGCCTCCACAAAAGGTATGTCTCTCACACAAATTGATTGCAATAGAGAGACGTAAAAGTCGAAGGAAAGAAAAATCAACTAACCAACCCAAAACCGAAGCGGCAACAACCCTTGGGGGGGGGTGCGGCTGGGATTTACACAAGGAAGGGCAGAGACCCCTGCCCCCTTGCTAGGTGTGCAGCCAGGACCCAGCCTTTGGCTAGACCATGGCAAAATTGTTACAGGAGCCACAGGTAGGAGCTGAGGACTGAGCAGACAAAAGGCCAGACCAGCCTGCATGACCATGTAAATAGGACAACCATTATGGATCATAATTGGTCATCAGTGGACATTGCTCTTTGCTGCTGGAAGAAAGACAGAGAAGAAAAGAAGATAGAAGGAAAAGGAATAGGAAAGAATCACAAAAAGCCTCCGGTGGCTGGGGTGGAACTCCAGCTATACTCCCTGCACCCCTGCACTCCGGGACTGCTGCTATTCCCTGCTTCCTGCTTGCTTGCACTCCTGCCTCTTCTCTCATGGAGCCTGCTCGCCAAGGAGCTGCGTGAAGGGAGCTGAAGAAATGGAAAAGAGAGCTAGAGAACACTAAAAAAGCTAAATGAGCTGGAATCACTGCTCCCCAAAACCCTCTGTTATCAGTGCTCCCAGGCCAGTCAGTGCAGCTCCAGCTGGTTGTAGCCATTTGCCACAGCCACTGCCTGCCCAGGCCAAGGCAGCCACCATGGGCCATCGTCAGCACGTGCCGCAGCCACCTGCCCGAGCCGCCTGCCCGAGCCACACTCGCCGAAAACTGCACTCACCGAAAATCCGTTCTTAAAGCCACAGACGCCGCCAAACCTGTCAGTGCTTCTGAGTCTGTAAGAATCTTTCCTTTCTTTGTGTACTTTTCCCCGGGCAAAAGCAATCGGCCACATACACACACGCACCTCGTCTGCCCTACATGGGAAACTCGTCGGGCACCCTACCCCCAACTATAATACTGTTTCTTTCTTTCTCTTTACCAAGTTACACACCCCAAGTTTGTCTCCTATAACTACATTTGCATATCCTCTCCCCCCCACATACTCCTTCTGCTCCAAAACTATTACAGTAAAGTGGTATTTTAAACACACAATCTCTGTGTTTCTGCTGGTGCACGCATGCATCTGGGCAGGGTTTGTGTTCTATAGACATACCCGGTGTAGCCAGCCAGTCCCAACCTAGGGACAGACCCACTGGGAAATTAAAACCAGCCAATTAGGGGCTATTCCTCCTCTAATTGAGGAGAAGAGAAGGTGCGATCTGTGTCTTGATTCGAGTTTTCCAGCCCGGGTCAAACTCGGACTTCAACATTTCTTATTGGTGTCAGAAAGTGGGATATAGACCAAACAAGCCCAGATTGCATGTTCACCCACACAAACCAAATACAGCACAATTGGAATTCTGGATATTCTGCGTCCAAAGCAGGCCAAAGCACCCACACACCCTTCCTCCCCCTTCCAAGAGGAATTTAAATCTTGCCCTTTTGTGGTTCCCTTTTATGAATATCTTAAAAGAAGGAACTGTATTCCCACTAGAAGGAACTATGAATTAATGAGGGAATATTATACCTCTAATGATTTGGAATATATTTGCCATGAGTTGACAACTCTAGAGGATAGCTCACAACTATCCGAAGGGCAACAACAGAAAGTCCGTGAACATGGCATTGATTATTACAATGCAAAAACTTTCTTCATATTGGTCACATTAATCTGGCAGGAAAATGAAGAATTAAAACAAATAATTAAAGAAAATCTGGAAACAAAAATTGAAATTATACCTAGTGTGCCAATCGAAGAATCATAAACCAGTTCAGATTCCTCTGGAAGAGATGAGCTGGTTAAAGGTCCTAATACATTTGTTGTAGGAGACATAAAGAAATCCACATATAACACTCAATATGAGAAGTAGGATAAAATTGAAGTCCAATCTAATTTGGATGCAGGGAACACTGAAGACAAATAAATTATATCATCTGGTCCACCCAAAAAACAGGTCAGATTCAAAACACAAAATATCCACCATGATAAAACACATAAACATGACACAGCAACATCCTCCACCATACATAAACTAGAATCTGACATAATAATGTTTAAACATGTTATTCCAGTTTTGGAAGAGGTCATTAAACTTTGTGTAAGCACAGGGGACAAAGGAATGAAATTAGTGGAAATGAAATTAGAAAGGCTAAAAAATTTAATTGAAACCCATTTGATTAACTCATCTGATAACTCACCTCACAATCATAGTGACAGTTCAGATGAGGAAGAACAAACACATGTGACTCTACAACCTTTAATACGCACTGAATATTCTGTTGCTGGTCGGGAGAGACGCACAAACATAACACGCAAAGAAACACACTCCCCTGGAAATGGCCAACTTAAAAAAACAATTTAGTAGGCAACCTACTGAGACTGACACTGAATATGTTATGAGGGTGTCAGCCTCAAGAGGGGATAACATCTAATTATCAGAAAAAGAGGCTTCTGGGTACTGGGGACCCGGAACCCTATTGACCACTGGTGACCATGAAGCCCCATGGTCAATCACACAAAGAGCTGCATACAATATCAGCATGATAGACCCCATGTAATGAGGGCAACCTTTTGTTTTAAAAGGGAATCTCTCACAGCTCATGGATAACATACACAAAGCAACTGTAATCCGATTTATCTATCAAGGCCAGCTAAACACAGGTGAAGACTTACCATTAATGTTGCAGGTGGACCCTGACCAAATGGATGTGCTAATTAGGGTCTGCCAGGAGACCTAAAGAATATGTCAATTCAATTAAAAGGGAAACTGGAAAGCTCAGACCCTGAAGAAAACCCATTCACTTGGGGAGATTTAGCCAAAATATTAACTGAGTATGGCAGAAAGTATGGTGTACAAGAATGTGACTATTCAAAAAAATCAAACATCAGACAAGACACAGTGAACACTAATTCCAGAAATCCACAGCCAACCTATGCTACAGTGGCTGCCCGAACACCTTTCAACCCCCCTCAAAATCTGGAGGGGCAATGGGGTGACCGTGCACCCACCAATAGGCAACCAAACCGGAACCACAGTGCACGTGATTCCGAAATCCAAAATAATGAACGATCTCGCCCACAAGACGGTACACGACTGGGACCCTTTGCACACCTAAAAAAGGAGAAGGCTAGGCTTAAAGGGATTCCCCCCGAGCTCTTGACTCAGAACTACAGCTATAATCATTTAACAGACCTTGTAGAAAAGTGGCCATCACACCCTGTGGGTGGAAACAATCAGTGCCAACAGGGAAACTGAAAGAGCCTCCCTCTGTTAAAGGCAAACACAGAAAGAAAAGACAGAGGGAGGAGAAAGATGAGACTGACAATGAAATAGAAATTGAAAATGCAGTAACTACTCCAGGAAAATCATAGGAAAACATACCTGGAAACCAAAATTATTTGCCAAAATAAAATCAATTAGACTCCAAAATAAATGTACCTTCTCAAGATTGGCAGAATGTTCTAAGATTAACCTAAAATTCAAAAGGAGACTTGGAAATCACTTGCAGTGAGAGGTTTTGATAGATGTTGCTAGTCAAACTCGGACTGCAACATTTGTTATTGGTGTCA
Source organism: Hemiprocne comata (assembly GCA_020745705.1). Classification (NCBI taxonomy): domain Eukaryota; kingdom Metazoa; phylum Chordata; class Aves; order Apodiformes; family Apodidae; genus Hemiprocne; species Hemiprocne comata. The sequence continues at coordinate 97,240,375 of CM036586.1, read as the reverse complement.
GAAAGTGGGATATAGACCAAACAAGCCCAGATTGCATGTTCACCCACACAAACCAAATACAGCACAATGGGAATTCTGGATATGCTGTGTCCAAAGAAGACCAAAGCACCCACACGCCCTTCCTCCCCCTTCCAGGAGGAATTTAAATCTTGTCCTTTTGTGGTTCCCTTTTATGAACATCTTAAAAGAAGTCCCAGACGACTGGAGGCTTGCCAACGTGACACCTATTTACAAGAAGGGCCTGAAGGAGGATCCTGGGAACTACAGGCCTGTCAGGCTGACCTCAGTACCAGGGAAAATCATGGAGAGGCTCATCTTTAGTGCGCTCATGTGGCAAGTGCAGAATAGTCAAGGGATCAGGCCCAGCCAGCATGGCTTTAGGAAAGGCAGGTCCTGCTTACCTAACCTGATCTCCTTCTATGATCAGGTGATGCACCTGGTGGATGAGGGAAGAGCTGTTGATGTAATAATCTATCTAGACTTTGGTAAATCCTTTGACACCATCTCCCACAGCATTCACCTGGAGAAGCTGGAAGCACATGGAGTAGGCAGGTACACTCTCTGCTGGGTAAAAAACTGGCTGGCTGGCTGAGCCCGGAGAGCTGTAGTGAACGGGGTTGGATTCAGTTGGCGGCTGGTCACCAGTGGCATAGTCCAGGGTTCAGTTTTGGGTCCAGTCTTGTTCAATATCTTTATTAATGATCTAGATGATTTAGAATTGAGTCCTTCCTAAGTAAGTTTGCAGATTACACTAAACTGGGTGGAAGTGTTGATTTGCTTGAGGGTAGGAAGGCTCTGCAGAGAGACCTGGACAGGCTGGATCGATGGGCTGAGGCCAATTGTATGAGGTTTAACAAGGCCAAGTGCCAGATCTTGCACTTCGGTCACAATAACCCCATGCAAAGCTACAGGCTTGGGGATGAGTGGTTGGAAAACTGCATGGTGGAGAAGGACCTAGGGGTGCTGGTTGACAGTTGACTTAACATGAGCCAGCAGTGTGCCCAGGCTGCCAAGAAGGCCAACAGCATCCTGGCCTGCATCAAGAATAGTGTGGCCAGCAGGAGTAGCGAGGTAATTGTGCCTCTGTACTGGGCATTGGTGAGACCACACCTTGAATACTGTGTGCAGTTCTGGGCGCCTCACCACAAGAAGGATGTCGAGTTGCTAGAGCACGTCCAGAGAAGAGCTACGAGGCTGGTGAAAGGCCTGGAGGACACGTCCTATGAGGAGAGGCTGAGGGAACTGGGGTTGTTTAGTTTGAAGAAGAGGAGGCTGAGGGGTGACCTCATTGCTCTCTACAACTACCTGAAAGGAGGTTGTAGGGAGGTGGGAGTTGGTATCTTCTTTCCAGTGAATAATGACAGGATGAGAGGGAATGGCCAGAAGTTGCACTAGGGGAGGTTTAGGCTAGATATTAGAAAGAATTTCTTTACCGAAAGAGTGGTTGGATAGAGGAACAGGCTGCCCAGGGAGGTGGTGGAGTCACCATCCCTAGAAGTGTTTAAAAGAAATATAGATGTGGTGCTTAGGGACATGATTTGAGCATTAACGGGTAGATAAAGGTTATGGTGTGTGGATTTAGGTTATGGTTGAACTTGATGATCTTCAAGGTCTTTTCCAACCAGGTTGATTCTGTGATTCTGTGATTTCTGTGTAGGCACCATGACTAAAGAGTAGATCCTCATGGCTACCTGACAGCACAACCTGACTTCCTGAGGGTTTGGACAGCATGGCCACTTTTATTACGGTCAAGACAACTGACAACCACTACGGTGTTTCTTTTTAAATCCACTCAAAGCTCCTTAAAAAAATTTTTTTAAGTGGAAGTTTGTTTACAGTTCCCCTATCATAATACATAAATGTTTTACATGGGGCAGGCTTATTAAGTATCATGGTGATGTTTTAGGACCATCAGGTTTACAACAGGAATTTGTAAACATCTAGTAGAAATAGGGTTGACCTAACTATTTAAGCAGCATATTAGGTCCTCAGATACCCATATAAGCCAAGCACCAATTAACATATCTCATGATCACTGAATTACTCTTGTATTTTCTCTTCACATCCTGAGACTAGAGGGAAAGTAATTTGTTATAAACTCCTTCCATTTCAACTTACTTTTCTATTGTTTTATTACAATAATGGTGCACCAAAATATGACATCTGTTTTGTTCTATGATAGAGTAAGAGATGAGCTTAGATGCTCCATTTCCTATGAAAACAAATGAACACACAATAACATAATCTCTAAGAATAGCATCTATTCATTTTTCTTTATTACGATTTCTCCTCATTTCTTCCTTTGAAAAAAAAAATAATTATGACAATATTTTAACCTTATTTCAAAATAAAAAATGTATTGTATTCTTAGAGCTTCTTACTTGATAACTTTTGGCATTAAAAAAACGAGAGGTTACTTTATCAGACTGGTCTGCCAGAAGCACTAGAATCTTGAAAAGTCTTCCAAAATTCTGGGCATATTGGACAGCACATAAAACCAGTCATTTACTGCCAAAGGGGACTCGCGTTTTGCAAGTCTCTGCACCTATTGGAATATAATGCTTTTATTGTGTTTGGTAATGCATTTAGTGATCCAAAGCAAAATGAAGTGAATGGAAGGGCTCCAAGTGGTTTCAGAGAGCTTTGAATGAGCATTTTTTCTGCATAGATTGCTCCCTGGGGAACTAACATGCTTTCATTAAGCACTGAGCATTAAAATGACAAAATATGAATGCTATGCAACTGTGTAAAATGTAGTTGCTATCACTTACTTGACTTGAAGTATCCACAAATGTTTTGGTTTAGGCAATTAAAAACAATTCACTTTCTTGGACTGTTGTTGCTAAGGTTTGGTTTATATAAGTGTTTTAAGAAGAAAGCAATCTGAAAAATACCCAATTACTAGCACAGCAGAGAACTCATTATTCTTTCAAAGGCTTATTTTGAAAATGCTTTAAAACTTTTGATTCTGTTGATTCAACAGAAGGGACGCTGTTTAAAAATAAATAGTATAGCTGGAGAATAGTCATTCAATGTTCCGAAGAACTGTTTTCTTATATTTCTCAACAATTCTGCACTGTTGTACCTCAATATTCTCCCCTTTACTCCCCCAGCTTATACACAGCTGGAACCATAAAATATGTAGAGGCTTATTCTATGCTTCCGTGTCCCTTATGATGCCCAGGTGTTCCTTAGCCTATATTTTGATGAATACATACTCCTCTTTTTGTGCTGTGGGAGTGATGCTCCCAGAAAGTGTTGGATTGAAACATGTACTGAGTGTCGAATGGCTGTACAATAGGTTACATCAGATTCCTGATTTGTGTGCCGTAGATTTTCTCTGCAAGCCCTGGGTGCAAGGGAGTCCCAGGCTCATTGGACAGAATTTGCATAGAAAGCTTTTGAGGGTTTCCTGAGGGTTTAATTGTGGGTGTGTGGCCATGCCGATCATCCATCTGGCAACCAGGATTTCTCATCCGCTGGCCAATTGGCAAGATCTACTGGTGTAGCTGGGTGCACAAACATTTATCTAGCCAAAGTTTCTAATTGGAAAATTATTACACAATCAGAGGAATCTGAACATAGAGTATCAGATGTGGGTAAGACTTATAGATGTGAATGTGTAGGAAGGAGAACTTATAATGGAGTACCGTGTACAGTTCTGGAGCCCTCAGCACAGGAAAGACATGGAGCTGTTGAAAAGGGTGCAGAGAAGGGCCACAAAGACGATCAAAGGGCTGGATCATCTCTGCTATGAAGACAGGCTGAGGGAGTTGGGCCTATTAGGCCTGGAGAAGAGAAGGTTCTGGGGAGACCTTATAGATGCCTTTCAGTACCTGAAGGGGGCCTACAGGAAAGCTGGGGAGGGGCTTTTTACAAGGATGTTTAGTGATAGGACAAGGGGTAATGGTTTTAAACTGAAAGAGAGGGGAGATTTAGGTTAGACATCAGGAATAAATTCTTCACCATGAGGGTAGCTAGGTGCTGGAATAGGTTGCCCAGGGAGGTTGTGGAAGCCCTCTCCCTGTCAGAGTTTAAGGTCAGGTTGGATGAGGCTTTGAGCAGCCTGGTCCAGTGGGAGGTGTCCCTGTTCATAACAGGGAGGTTGGAACCTGATGAACTTTAAGGTCCCTTCTAACCTTAACCATTCTATGATTCTATAATAGGAAGCCTACTATTTTGGATCACCATTCCTGGGCATTCTAGCAATGGGTGTTGCAAACTGGAGAGAGGGTATTAGACCCCTATATGAACACCCTAGAATATTCACAGGACCCTTCAACTAATCTTCTGTAACATACACAAAATAATTTCATCACTATAAAAAAGGTTGACACCATGGTGAATATTTCTCTGAAACACACAATGCAGGTCTCCCTTCCTAGAACAGTGGCTTTGTTGGGATGCAATCTCTCTCATGGTTTATTCTTACATTTTGTAACAAAGAAATCAAGTTTGTAGCAGAATAAGGAAAAATAAGTATATTTATTTCTTTATTACTATGTTACTGATGGTGGAATTTGACCCATATTCTTAGCCAGAATTTCAAAGTACTGCAAAGGTAATAATTCCATGGAAATATTACAAAATTTACCAAATAAATATATTTATATTTCATTTGGAAGAAGCTTTCTAGATGTTTCTGTTACGTGCAGTAAACATGAGCCTCAGCTGGAATGAACTTCATTCTTTCATTTCCTTTTCTTTTCAGCAGTCTCAATCTTATTTTTAATTTTCAATAACTGAATGCTTAATTTCTATGTTGCTGTGACCTTCCATTATGAAATCTGTGTATTGAAATGAATAGTACTTATGAATATGGAAAAGACGAGTCTTAAACAAATAGAACTCTTTCATGTAATCTTATACCAGTGTTGAGAACAATATTTAGGTTCTAAACAGTACCACTTTCATCATTAAGATAGTAGCTTGGAAATGACAAAAAAAATAACCAGAAATCTCATCCCAATTCTTTGCCTTTTTTACATGAAAGATTTATTATTTTTAAAGTTGGTGAGTTTTGATGCCTTGTTGTTACTTGCAGTAAAGCTCTACTGTATCAGAGAACAATGAGAAGAAACTCTTGGCATGAGACTATCAGTAAATTAAAGGTAAAGCTAAGTTGTATACATATGTGTTAGTAAGGATAGCACACAAAGAAGGATGAGACAAAAAATATCTTTTATATTCAAATCTAGGCTGTGTTCATAAAACAAAGTTGCATCTGTTTTTTCAGTGCTCTTGCAAAAATAACCCTCCTGTTATGTCTTATTCTGTTATGTATTCATGCTTGGAGCAATTTTTAAATGGATGTTTTATTGACAGTCTAACTTCCTGTGTCTTGGCAATACGTAGAAAGGACTTTGAAAAACATTACTTTAAAAGACCCATTTTGAGACTTTGGATTTAACATTGATTTGATTCAATTCTTCTAATACTTTTATTTCTAAATGCATTTCAGCTGGACAGATTTTATTAAGAAAAACAGTTTTGGTATTAAGTTACAAATGAGGTTTAAAAATAGATAGGTGTCTGCCACAGCAAGAAAAGCTTCCTTCTTTGTGTGAGGAACCACATAGTGGTGATAAGACGCCTTGAAGGCTACATTTGGCTACAGAGCTACATATGCACACAAAGCCTGTTTCAAAGCACTTTTGTTTTGGTCAGTCCCGTGTTCGTTTGAGTACTCGAGTCATCCAAGGTGGGAGTCAGCTGGCAAATATGCTAGCATTAACTTAGAATCAGATTTTTAAGTCAACCAGCACACCTTGAAGCCCCCGTGAGAACTAACTCACTTATATAGAGACCAAAGCTGTAAAGAACAGCTCAGCTGAACTCCACAGTGGAATTCCAACAACCGGGTGTACCCTGACTGAAATAAGTGTGCTGGGCACTCTGCTGAGGTACTTTTCCTTAGTGCCTATCTTCTGGCAAAGGAATAGAGCAGAAAACACTAGGAGAGGATGGAGCAGAGCCAGAGCATCACCGTTCTCTGACAGCTGCAAAGATAAATCTGTTTAATCCGGAGGCTGGATAAGAACCTCGCTGGTAATCAAACAGCCACAGTCCACATATTGTGGATATTCCCATTTCTTCCACTAAGCAGAAGCCCATAAAATTACCCAGCAAGTACTTTTCTATTCAAACAAGGCAGAATATAGAAACATTTCAACTGGATCAAAGGCATATGACGAAAAGTCTAAAGTGTTAGCATTTTTGGACATGCTAACACTGCAGAGCTTCTTAACAAGGTATGTTTGCTCTGTTGGAAATGTGGGTGTAAACCTCCATTACAGTGACCATCTCTAATTCTCAAACCAGTTAATTTGGGAGAAAATTGGAATATATAAGCATAGAATTGTGTTGTCCCATCTAGACACAGTCTTAGGTGACTCAAGCTTGCTATCTACAGAGCCTGTATGCTCCTTGTCAAGACTATCTCTTTGCTGACTTTCTTTTCAGAGTGTTCACTTAGTAATACTGACTGATTTGGCTGAACAAATGTTTAAGGAATTACCTGTTTGAAATTTTGAGTTAATATATTAAAAGCTTTCAGTTTGCATGGAAAATGATACATATCTCCAAGTGTACAAGTGAAGCTGAACCAACTGTTGTAGTCACCAGATTTTTAAGTGATACTTTACCAACAGAAGAGTAACACAATCTGTGCAGTTTTTGCAGTTGCCCTGTATATGATCCATTTGAACAAATTACAGTATTTGGAAGACTAAATATGATTAAAATGATATTGAGAGTAAAGCAGAACAAAATACAACATGCTTTTTGGAATGCATTGTGATCTGTACAGTCAAAATTTGTGCTTTCATTGCTGCTAGGGCGATTTTATTATCCCGGTCCCTGTAATGCTAGACTGCTGTAAAGAGGTATACTCTTCAGGGTGTGTATACTCTTTAGGGAGTATATACTCTTTGGGGAATATATCTTGTGACTCCTTAGGTTATTTTAAACTTAGAGACCTCTGAGGTATCTTCCACCAAATTGTACAAAGCCTGAGCATGCACATGAAACTCTGCTGGGAAAGCATTCAGGCTGCGCTCACGCTGAGAAGAGCTGTCAGCCTGACTAAACAAAGAATCTAGTCTGTAATCTGTCAGCCCATCTACAGCATCTGGCCTGGATTAAAAAACCTTCAAAATTCAAGTGAGAAGGTATTTTTGATTGTAGACAGGATGGATGTCTGCAGATTACACTTGAATGAGAACATGGACAAATTCTGCAGTGAAGCAAAGACATCAGCAATTCCTCACTGAAAAGAGTCTCCAGAGAAACCTTCTAGGTGTACACATGTTCTATGAATGTATTTCATATATACATATATTTATATGCCCATTGGATTAAGTGCCATATCTAGAAACATCAAGATATTTGAGAGTCTAACAATCCAGAAAAGACCAGAGAGAGTTTATCAAATCCCCAGTCAGATAGAATGCCCAATTCAGAATGCATTCAGAAATCCAGGTACCTAAATACTTCAGAAAAATCTAGCTTCTAAATGCTGAAAACTAAGTAAAAACTAGTAAAACCTAGCAAAAATCAAACAAAATCCACACCTTTGATCCTTACCGCGATCCCACAAACTAGCAGAAACCTGCCTTAATCCAAACACAGGGGTATGGGTATTGCAACACTTTAACACCACACCACTACCACTTTCTCCTTTATTCTTATCAGATACATATATACACAGATCTGTCAGAAACTTCAAAATTAGGACCAACATTTCTTTTTAATTCAAAATAGGGGTTACAAAATTATTTTCTTACTTTTGGAAGTGAAGCTCTCGATCCTGAACTTTGTGTGGTCATTGTCAAAACTGTAGTGATGCCCAGTGCAACTCTAGCTGGAGCAGCATCCATATTGATCCAGAAAGAAACCCAGGACAAAATGACAATCAGCAGGCTAGGAATGTACATCTGGATTAAATAGTATCCCATCTGACGCTCCAAATGAAACTTGACTTCAATGCATGTAAACTTTCCTAGAACACGAAATTACTTTCATAAATGTTTTTGCATATTTTTATCTTATTTTCTAAACATACATTAGATGCATGGCCTGTTTCCTAACCTGACACTATAAGCAGTTCCTGACACACAAATATCAGTTGGCCATTTTTTGCACACTAGCTTGAGAGACTCATGGGACTCCTTAAGCAGACTGTGCCCAGAACTCCACATTAAGTGAGAAAAATAATGTTACAGCACAATGGTTTCACCTCCAAAACATACAATGTAATGTTTCCTTTCTAAAGTTTTAGTAAGATTTTACTTTAGTCAAATATAATGTTTAGTATTAAAAGGGAGCAGCATTTTCCTCTTGTAATTCGATAAGATTCAGCAAACATACTTAGACAAATTGTAAACAATTAGTCTTACAGTCCTTTGGTAGACCATACCCCGTTCTCATACTGGTCATGTCATTTGCCTGTGTAAGTGGATTGTTTCTCACAGCAGAATCAATGCAAAGCCCACTTTGAATTTTGCCAAAAGTCTAGCTTCAGGAAACCCACAGCCATCTCATGTGGGAGGCGAGTGATTCTTCAAACAACAAATGGCTGCTCCACAGGGGTAGAGGAGAACAGAAGTTTAGGATAGCAGACAGCGGAGCTAGTCATGCACCAGGGAATGCAGTTATGAGTTGCAACAGTTCGTCAGCTAGTAATTCAATCACTCTGTGCTGCTCTCCAAGTTACTGTGTATCCTAACTGTGGCTAGATACTGTGAAAGCTCTCACACGAGGCAGACTAACCCAAGTACAAAAATGTTTGTTCTTCCTGAGGTGTCATGCTAATCATTTCAAAGGACCCCTGTTGTGTTGGTTAGTCAAATGCATGAAGATGCTTTATTCCCTGGTTCATCCTTGCAGATGAAATGACATTTTTTAGTCCTTCTAGGTCTAGTGGAAGGTGTCCCTGCCCATGCAGGGGGGTTGGAACTAGATGATCTTTAAGGTCCCTTCTAACCTTAGAAGAATTGAATAGACACAAGCTCATATTTGAGTGGCTTGACCTGTGAACCTGGAGACAGACTCTGAGACCTTGATAGTGACTAATCCTGGTTGGTCTGCCCATACAGAAGGGGACTCAAAAGGTGTGGGGTGGCTGTGTGTGGCAGCAATGGCATTAGAGTAGTCCAGTCTGTCACATGCTCTCCCCATTCTGTGGTGCAATCTGGACAGAGTGCCTTGCAGTGTGGGTAAGAGGAGCAGGGTTAATAATACAGCTTTTATCCACATTTTAATTTCACAGTAAACCTGCAGGAGCATGCTACAGAGAAGACAGCAATGTGGGTGCCTATAAGCAGAGTTTTCTTTTGCTTGAATACTGTTTTTCAGTTCCCCTGGTCAGGCCACACACTTTTAATTTTGATAATTAGACATTAATTTTGTTTAACTACTTATAATGGGAACTACAAATTGACATTTTTATCCTTTGTGGGGAGCCTTCATGGGTATACAAGGAAGCTATTGTTCATGCTCTCCCTCCTCTCTTGCTTTCAGTGTTTGAAGCTGCAAAATGGTTATCCAACAGTAATTAGAAAAGCAGGTGAAGTCAATTATTCAGAGTGTGAGTTATATGCTGGGAAATGGCTAAACTTTGTATCCACCAAATTACAAATAGGTAGTCTCCGTCTATTGCAATATACTTCTCACTATCCCCTTTAAGTGTGAGAAAAGATGAGAAGTTGCAGCAGTGTGTTTGATACAACCAGATTAGCTCTTACACTGCAATGATGAAAAAGCTATTTTAGATGAGAGGGATTATATGTAATCCCAGAGAGTACACAGCAAACCATTCTCTAAATGCTGTCCCTATTAAATAAACTCCAAGCAGCTAAATCCTAATTTTAACAGTTCTCTCTGCCCTGTAAATCTAAAAATAGAAAACACAGCCTTTGAAAGACCATAATAGCAAATATAGGAAAAAGATTACAATATTAAGCAAACATTTAATTTCCCAACATTTCACATCTGTATACTATTAAGATCAGCAATGAAAGCATTGTCTTGTCAAGTACTGCATTTCATAAATTAGATCACGCATAAAAGCTGGTGAAAATCTGATGTTTTTTCCTCACTGGCACTTTGAGATATTGGAGAAATGAATCAAGTTCAGAAAAATCAGTACCTTAACAGAGCTGAATCAATATTTTTTTTAAAACTGTTTTTTAAAATAAAATAATTTTAAGGAAAAGAAATAAAAATAGATTTTTTAAATTCGTTTCTTAAGACTTCAAGTTCCTTCATAATTTTAAGGATATTAGAGTATGTATATTAGAGCATCGTTAATGAAATTCAAGTAAATTTGGAATAAAGATATTTCAAACAAACAAAAATAAAAGGGAGAAAACATATTTTCAGATTTAAAAATATGTATGACTGAATCAAATTTTAATTTCTTTTTTTATTATTATTTTGCCCATCTTTTCCCTTTACAAATTGACAGTAGGTATCATTAGAGCAATTAATAGAAAAAAAAAAAAAAAACAGAATAATGCTCACCAGTGTTGTAATGCTTTGTGCAATAACCAAGTTCTTTATCTTCTTTCAAAATAAACTGGGGCAAGGTTAAACCCTCTGCAACTTGCACAGGTCCATCACTTAACCACTCAAATATCAGATCATTCATAGTGTACCCAACTACAATAAAGAAATCAGAGTTTGTTAGATAGTAAGTGACTGGGAAACATCAAAAACAAATATTATTATTTCTGAGAAGCATGTCTTTTATTGCAAAACATGTTATCTGTTATAGATTTCAACTGTCTAATTAACAACACTATTGCTGTTAGTTACTATTACTGCACTATCACTCTATTAAGAGCAACAAGTAATGTTCTGAAATACTGCCCTGGTTTGGCAATAAAATAATTTTGCTGGACCATCAAAATACTGTTTACAACTGAAATGACATTTCTCTGTGTCTATGTATCAGCCTGGATTTTGCTTCATTTTCCTAATTCTTTGATGATGGAGTTGGGCACCAACAAAACAAGAATATACAGGCTGCAGAATGCTGAGCCCTTACAAAAAAGAAAAATACAGGTTTTGTAACCTGTGAATCTACCACTGAGAGGTGAGGAGGGGAAAGAGAGAGGCTTTAACTCACTGAAGTATCTTTTTCTACAGTGGCTAAATCTTTATGGGTAAATTTAACCAGCTGTGGCCACCCTCTGGCCTCAAAGGCAGGTGGTAGCTAGCAGCTCATACCCGTACAGCTAAACGATTCTCCTCTCCCTGCCAAAATACCAAGGTGGCGTGGCCTGGGATCTACTGACTACTGGGAATGATAGCTTGCACATGTCATAATCTGAGCCACTCCTGGTTTGGCTTGGTTGTTACCTGGTACAGGTCAAAATGATGCCACGGTGTGTGCTGGCAGCTGCATGGCATGGATGAGTGTGTGTTGGTAACTAAGTCCATGCCTTGGCTGTGTTTAGCTTACCAGTGTAAATTTACCTATAGGACCTCTGCTTCATCGAGGACATTGCTTCCATTTTTCAAAAGACCATAGTATGACTTGGTCAGACATAGCTATTCCCTGGCTGTATACTGGTTGTCCCTACTTTCCTGAGATTTAATTTCTCCTGCACAGCATCACTGTGGTTATCCCTGGACGTGACTCAGCCTGGATGTGTGAGGTGATGTGCTCCAGGAGGGGGAAAGGGAAGGGAACAGCATAGAGACATGGTATGGTGATGGATAGTTAAAGCACTGTTTCTCCTTGATTTTCCCTTACAAAATAGGGTGATGAGTCTCACCATACAAATATGACAATGACACTATCTAACCACCAAATGTTACGGTAAAATCTTGTTCTTCACTAGATAAAACAATTGGACACTCACAGCTCTCTAGCTGCATTGTACATGTCTGTACATCCATAGGAAAATTCTTCAAGTCCATGGGACAGGATAAGGTTAAAGTAAGCCTAAAATTGGAGTGGGAAAAAAAAAAAAAGAAAAAAAAAAGAAAAAAAGAAAAGAAAAGAAAAAAAGAGCTATTGTTAGAAATCTACAGAAATCTACAGGCTTTATCCAAACCCCCATATTTAGTTTGAAGGATCAAGACCAAATCTGAACACCTCCGAAGTTGGACACTCTCTCTTCTCTGAGCTTTTAAGGACAGAAGAGCTATGAAGACAGAGCATGCAAGCAAACCCGGCTTTTGCTGGCTGCATTGGCTGAGCAGAACAGGGACAGGAAAGACCACATCAAGATAGCAAGAAATGTTCTCCACTAATGTACCATTGAATGTTTTATGTATAATACTGAACCCGAGTAATGCAAAAGCTGAAATGACTGATCATGGGACACATAGTTTTAGGCTTTGTTTTGGAAAAGCAAAGGAAGAAAACAACAACACTGTTTTTTTTTTAACGGAGAGTGCTTTTGTTGTGATGAGGCCCATTTCTAACTCTTCATTCTTACTGCTTAGCCATTAAAAGAAAGAAAAAAATACACTGTACACTAAAACTAGACTCACACAGCATTAAAAGATAAAGAGTGCAGACAGAAGAAAGTAAGCCTAAAGGAACATTATCATACAAAGTAAATTTCTCTTGTAATTTTTCAGTTGTTATTTTCCCAGATAAAGCATAACCATACTTGGATAGGAAAATTCTTAATGTTTCCTTCTTTTTTATTTCTTTTTTGGTGCCGCTTACTTTTCCACATTTGATTGAAATTTATTTCAAGACTTCTCCTCTGCTTTATTTCTTTTCTTGTTTGTGTGAGGAGGTGAAACCATTTTTAACAAATAGTGATACCAGGATGACATAATTACAAACACGTAACTGCTTTGAAAAACAGAAGGGTTGTCAAGATTTTAGGTTGAGTCATATAAAAAGAGTACATGTTTATTTCAGATTATTCTCAGCACAAAAGACACTTCGATACACAGGAAGAAAATAAACAAAAAGTTCTGCTCTTATTTATAATCAAGGACAAGAACTAGAATGTCTGATTTGAGGATACACTGAAACATTAAAGCAGTAAAATGATAATAATTTTTTAACTATGCCAGTAAACCCAAGGGCCAGCTGCTGATCTAGAAAGTATGTTGTCCCACAGACAAATGTGATTTTTATGGAGAAATACTTCACTAAGCTCTGTCTGACATAGTGATTTTGTGCTTCTTGCCACATATACCTGATTCCAGCTATTTAAGTCTATTTCTTCATCATGTGAATTTTGGGGGTGGTCTGACTGGGCCTTCTAGTCCTAATATCCTGCTATCAAATTACTATGGAAAGAAGACTGTATTTAGGTAACTGGGATCAAAATGTTCTCAGCCTGGTCAAAAATCACATTCAACATCTCTGCTTTTGCCTACTCATGGGCTACATAGAAAAAGTCACATTATTTTCCTCTTCATACAGGCTTCAGTGTGCAAGATGATCACATCAGCATATTAGAGATCTGTTGTTTATGGCAGTGAAGTGCACTGAGATGAAGAAAAGCCCCCAGTAGTCCCCTCAACGTGGCCATAGTACCTAAACTCCCATTTAACTTTTGGGAGCAAATAGCATAAGCATTAAAAAAATAAATTAGTCAACTAGAGGAAAAAAGAAATCTAGTAGACATATAAATGTAATTGAAAATCTGCCCTTTACTTATTTAAATATTATAAGTGCCCTGCAAATGTTAACTCTTCTCATTTTTACTAGATAATTTCCTGGATTAAAGATTGAGCTATTTAAATTGCTAATCTCCGGTACTACAAAAAGACTGCCTCTGCCTTTTTTTTCTGAAATGTTGATATATCAAAGTGTCTTCCTTCTTTTCAGTCATCTTCTAAATATGGCTTAATATTTACGTTCATTTTAAACATACCTTTTACATAAATGCAGCCTTTCTATGTATGTCATTTGTTTGTATTCATTGAAGTAGGCATGGCCTATCCACCCCTCAGATTTTACTGTGTGCATTGCACTCTGACTATGCTTCCTCCCACCTTCATCCCTTTCTACTCCCCAAAACTCTCAAATGATCTAGGAGTTTGACTCCCATTGGCAGGGGAGTCTCCTTTATTGGTTTAGTATCCAACTAATGAGAAAGAGAATACATCCAGTTGCAGCTTTCGGGCCTCCTAGGGTTATCTCCAATGATGCTAGGTAGATATATAATTTTTTTTTTTTCTAGACACGACCTGAAAAAATGGTCATTATGTTGGTCCACACAAAGGTTGACATTTCTTCTTTCTTTTCTTAACCAACAGTGTCTTTCAGGAAGACTAAATTCTTCTCAGCACATCCTTAAAATGGGAAATAATTTCTTTTCATTATATTGATGAGGCTAGCTTGAGAGACTGTGCCTTTATAGCTTTACCTCTACTCATTGTTCGTCTCAGCAGAGTAGCCATTCATAGTTAACTTCTGTGATCCCTTTTACTAGGAGCAATGAAATGTTGAAACCAACACCTATTGTCTGGTATTGTCCACAGATCCATAGATTTTCAACAAGATTGCTATATGCCAAATGTTCAGCTGCTGGAGTTTGAAGTAGCTCCAGTGAAGTCCATGGTGTTGGGTCAATTTATAGCAGTGGACCCTTTTTCAGTAAAAATGGTTCTGCAAGTGTTTCCAAACCCTGGTTACTATATCACTACTTTATATTCACGTTAATAAAGAAATACTGTTAGAAATGGAAACTATTAGGCAGATATTGTTTCCCACATTGCCTTTAATAACAGTGTCATTGGCTGAAAATGTTTCAGAAAAATTAGTGTCTCCTTCTTGGCAAATTCAAGAAGGGCCCTTGGAGATTTGATGCAAAATACAAGTTTAACTGGCAAGTACATTGATTAATACTTTAGCCCTTAATAAAACAGAAGAAACTACTATACAACAATTATTTTATAATTTTAGGCACCTCACCACCAAGGCATTTGAGATATATAAACAAGAGATTTGGTGATGTAGCACCATAAAAGGCTAATGTGAATAGTTAGTTGTATGATCACTTTGTAAAGCTGAAAGAAGGAGCTGACCAAGGGCTTGATTTTGTCTTCAGTTACCTGAGCACCCTTTGCCCTGTTAGCCAGGCTTGGGTTGCACAGCTCACTCAGGGAGAGCACTGGATTTGGGTACACCAGAGCCAGCAAGCCACCCTGGAAGAGAGGCGAAGTTGCTCTCTTCTCTCCCTCCCCACTCCCTCACCCATCTAGAAGTCAAGGAATAATCGAGCCCTGGAAAAATGCAAATAGAGTATGAACAGATGAAAATGTAGAACCAGAGCCAGAAAACAAAGAATGAACCACTAGCTGGCATTGTGGCAATAATTATTTAAAAATATATCAATAATAATAATACTGAGCAACATTGTGGCAGAGGCAGGGTTGTAATCCAAATACTTCAGGGTATCATTGCCTGTCTTAAACTTTGGACCCTCTTCCTGAGGATTCCCTGACACATCAGAAAAGTTTTTCTGAGCAGCATCTGCTGATACTTCAAAAGCCTTCGAAGTTAAATGGGCATTGTCAGAATTTATCCACTCAAAATATCATTCAAACACCCTTTTCTCATGCCCTGGTTTCATCTGAATGTCCTGATAAATCACTCAGACTTGGGCTGTGGGCCTGTCTCTCTTCCCACCCCAGCTCAACATCTCTCATTTCTGGTCACCCCAGAAACTCCTTTACAGCATCACTCAGAGGTCTATATTTCCCACTTCTGCAGGCAAGAAGGCAAAAATCCTGTAGTCTGTGGCCTCCTTTGTCACAGGAGCCAGAATAAGGCATTCTGAGAGCATAAAAAACAATGGTCTGACAACGTTATTAATCAGAAACCCTCATGCTGGTGATCTTTAACACCTGAACACATTATTTTGCAGCATCCATTTTTTCTCCAGATAGGAGCAGACATGCCCTCAGAGGGGCCAGCAGCAGAGCTCAGCACAGGCACATCTGCTGTCCTAAACATAGCTGTTGTAGCCAGCCATTGTCCTCCAGTTAAAAGCCAGAGGAAAGGAGTGACACACACGTGCAGCCAAGGGAGTTCAGAGGTATTTATGTGCAGTGCAATGAAGTCCTGAGCTCAGTGGTGGAACTGAGACACCATGCTTCCTATCCATCCTTCCCCCGTTCCTGCCCTTGTCCTGTCCTTTCTCTTGTCCTGGACACACTTTCTCCACCTCCTCCTATTCCTGCCCATCTACCCTGCATCTCTCCCGGAGTTACCTGCAGAACCCAGAGCCCAGCTTCTTTCCTCTGCATCCTAGTCTGTCCTTGTGCCCTTTGCCCTTCCCTTTCCTGTTGCCCATTTCCTGACAAATACCAACCCCACCTCTCTTCAGGGTAATATGCCTTGAGGCCAGTCCTCTCTTTGACACCTAATCCTCAAAGTAGCACCGTTAGCCGAGGGCAAGGTCCATAAAAAAAATAAAATAAAAATTTCAATAAGCAGTAAAATGTTTGTAAACAGGTTATGCTCAAGATTATCTCCAATCTCATTATTTCTCTTAGGGGTCTGGAATGTTGATGCTCATCACCATCATACCACTTCTCTGATAATCGCACAACATTACAGAAACGCTTCAGCACGTTACACACACAGTCTGCTTGTGAAAGATCTGCAGCACAAAAGCGACGTAAAAAGCTGCTAGTAGCATATTAAACTCTTAGGGAATTTGGTTTACACATTACACAATCCAAGAATGTTTTTATACACTTAAGATAACATCTAATTGTAATGGAGGTTTGATGCATTGCCTAATCTGAAGCTACTATTAAACTGTATTCTAACCCTCTTCTTTACAAGCAGCTAGCACACAGAATCAGAGAATGGTAAGGGTTAGGAGGGACCTCTGGAGATCGTCTAGTCCAACCCCCTGCTAGAGCAGGATCCCCTAGAGCAGATTACACAGGATCACATCCAGGCAGATTTTGAATGTCTTCAGGAATGGAGACTCCACTATCTCCCTGGGCAGCTTGTTCCAGTGCTCTGTTACCCTCAGAGTAAAGAAGTATTTTCTCATATTTAGGTTAAACCTCCTGTTTACCAGTTTGTGACCATTGCTCCTTATTCTGTCACTAGATACCACATCTTAGCCTGATGTGTTGTGACTCACCCAAAACTTCTCTTGATCTCAGTGATAACTGTGGCCCCAGAAGAGGACACTGATCCCACAAGAAAAGGGCCTTGTGGATCACAACATGAGGTGTCTGATGACAAAGGGTATATAATTTTCATTAATTATCCTGCAATGCAGTGGTTTGTGAGTGGGCTACAGAACAACAGTTTCCACACACTTTTTTTCAAATGAGAAATACCAGAGTCAGTCTCAATATGGAAGTATTCCAACAGAAGCACTGTTGGGAATTTAAATAGTCCTGGAGGGAAAGACATGAGTCCTTTCTGTCTCAAAAAAAACCATTATTATTTCCTCATAAGTGTGAATAGCAACAAATGCCTTACCATAGATGGGCATGGTATCAAAAATAGCATTTCGCTTCTATTCTTATCCCTTCATTCTTTCAAGCTACACCCATCTGCAGCTCAACTTTTGGGACAGACTTCACAATCCAGGATTTCGTGCTGCAAATATCACAACACAAGCAGTACGTTCATGGTCACGGCTAACATTGGCCATGTGCCATTTTTATGAAAAAGTCTTATACTTGTATGAAGTCCACAGTGTTGGGTTTAGTAGGCAAATTTTTTTCAGCACTGCTAATTCTTAAGATGCTATCATAAATTGCAAGATTTCTGGTATTTTTCTGAAAGCTCCAAGCTGACAATAAGTGTAAAAATACCCTTACTGATATATTTTTCTTTGGAAGATTAAATACCTGATCCTTATAGCTGCTGAAATAACATCAATTTATTACCTAAGCACAAGCAAAGTTCCCCATTAAACTGGCAGGGGAGATGGAGTTGCACAGCAACCATGACAGCATCGCATGACACGGGAGCAAATGCCAGTCAGGCTAGTGGCACTGAAACAGGGAGAAGAATCTAACATCTCCTTATATTCCTCCCAGCCCCCTCCCTTGGGTGATCTGTGCCTGAAAGAAGGGCACACACACTGTTCATGTATCAGAAGGCAGAAAAAAAAAAATAATTCCCAGTGACATTCTTCTTTTAAAGGGCTTTTCATTTTGTAGTCCATCTTACTATTTTTTCAGGGACCTGACTTGTCATTTTGAATGTCAATTCTGGTAATTTTGACAGAGTGTAAGCTTTGTCCCATTAAATGGAACAGTCAACCTGTCTGCTTTTTCCCATATTCTTGAGAAGTCCTGGAATTCCTCTCTAATATTTGTCATGTTCTGCAGCTTCATGTCTGTCAGAGAGGAATGGGCTGAAGTTGAGCTTAGAGGAGACATGGAGCCTTCTCAGCTATGCCAAAATGTGAGATGTAGGCTGGAGTTTCACATGCTGCTCTTTAAGAGCTCGTTCTTGATCCTTCCAGTGCTTTGCTTGGCTTCCTATACTGCTTAATACACACAGGAGCTGGCATGGAGCGGGGTGGTGGATTTCTCATTACAGCATCCCACTTCTCATTGTAATGCAATCATTGTCTGTAGATACACAATGCCAGCACATGAGCTGCCAGCAAATGATTTTCCAATTATTGCTCAAGCAAATCTATGAAATTAAGATCAAGTATGATTTTATGTAACTGTTAAATTCTGTAACCACCTGGTTCCTTGCCACAAAGAACAATTTTTCATCTCTCCTTTCTCCTCTGTAATTTTCTATCTTAATTTTCCTTGTATTACGTATGGTGTTGCTCTCCTCCTGGCATGATGACATTTCTGTTCTAATCCATATATTCCAATTCAATTTGCAAAAGACCTTCATCCTTGGCAGCATATTCCAGGAAAACATGCTTTTTTGTTTCATTTAGAAAGGACTTGCACACCTACATAATTTTATACCTAACCTTTAACTGCTCCAGTGCAAGTTGAATGGGTAAATGGAGTGACTGGTCACCAGCAACCAAGGACAGGCATTACCATTGCCCACAAGGAGAGCAGGTATGCAGATATATGTCTTGGCTATGCAACTGTCCCATT
The DNA here is from genome assembly GCA_020745705.1 of Hemiprocne comata. Lineage (NCBI taxonomy): Eukaryota > Metazoa > Chordata > Aves > Apodiformes > Apodidae > Hemiprocne > Hemiprocne comata. The sequence goes on along the minus strand of CM036586.1, from coordinate 97,221,337 downwards.
GGATTAGAAGTAACCACCTGACAATATTTTTTGATCCTTTCAACCAAAAACAGCTTTATGTGTACAAATAGTTCTCCAGTAGCATTTCCCACTTTTTTACTTAGAAAATAGGTTTCCTTTTTATTTGAGACACAGTAATGTAATGTTATAGAGGACATCTTGGGCCATCAAATCTGGTAATCTGCTATCACACATAGTCACATAATCTAATGATCAAGGTTCATTTAATGATATCTAGTGTGGCTCCTTGCAAACACACCCCCCACGCCTCCCATTTTGGTTGGAATATTGTTCTATTAATTCAATGGCTGGAAACTCCATAACTTCTACTTTAATCTTATTTAGGGCCAGTTAAGAGCCATTTGCTTTCCTAGCAGTGTTGTTCTTCAGTCTAAGTCACTCTTCTGTTGTGTTTGTATTTACCTCATCCCTAGTGCTCCAGTGTGTCAGCTGGAGATGTGCACAGCATTAGAGGAAGAAGTGAAGCAGTACGTGTTCAAGTATAATATCCATATCCCTGCTTTGCTTTAAATGTTTTAAGAAGTGAAAAAGCAACTAATTTTGTGTCATTAAAATGTAAATTATTCTTTCCTTAAGCGGGATGATCAATAGGATTTTGACAATAGCTGTGCTAGCTGAATAACAAAATACCTGCATTTGGCTTTATTATTTATTTAGTAGCTTTTATTATTTGTTATGCAAAACAAGTACTTTTGATGCAACAGAAAAATAAGGGTACTGGAAACCCAGGGCTAGATCCTCAATCTGGATTTGTACAGTGGGAAGGAATGAGAAAAAGGGTGATGGAAGGGAGCAGTTAAAAGAGTGTTAGGAAATCATCCCAAAGGATGAGAAGACTCTCAGGCAGTTTAACTGAAAGACTCCAAAAGAAAGGGACAGTGAAGATGAAAGAAGAGGAAGGAGTAAGGAAGGGCAAGAAGGAAAGAATAGAGAAAGTGAAAACTGGGACCGAGAACATTGAGTTCAGCTATATGAGAGCAGCTGTTTGTCCCACAAAAGACTGCCATTTTTTAGCCTCTGAAACCATTGTTATTATTATAATCATGCCCTTGGGAAGACAAATTTGTCAAATTCACTGCATTCATATTGCATACAACCACAATTTGGGAAGCCACTGTGTCCCAGTGACACTGTGCAGTTTAATAAAGTCTAGTGATTCTATTATATAATGTCTATAAGGTTTCTGCCTGTAATATATAAAAATTGTCAAACCAAATGTTTTGTTGTGTTTTTTTTAATGTGGAAAAGTTACTTTAAGATATATGAAGAAGGTTTATGCTTTTTGAAAGTCAGGGTAGGGAGCAGGGGACAATGTGCAGCTTTGCTAATGGGAGAAATTAGTAATTTTCTATGAAAATGTTCCTGTGTGTATTGAGATTAACTTCCAAGAGAAAATCCCTGCCTTGTCAATATTGGTATCATTCTGGCAGGAGCTGAGGTAATAAATACGATTGTATGAGGTCAGAGAGAGGAGTTCCTACATGGTAAACAGCCAGGTCAATAATGATAACAGTCTTTCTGCTCCCTCCCTCTGCTAATCTGTCACATGGAAAGACAATGCTGCTGGTAAAGTCCAAATCCTCTTAAATCCTAACATTAGATTGTAAAATAAAATTGAAATCATCAAATCAAAATGCAAGATGCCCACAGAGCTCCAGAACATAACATTTCCTACCACTCTCTGACCCGAGACTGTACCGTGCCATGGATGATTGATGCGCAACCATGTCCTCAGATGTAACTAGATCTTCATTGTCGTGTAGCTGATAAGGTCTATACCCCAACATTACTTTAGAAAACCCACACCTGACATTACTGTAACATGGCAAAATATTCTGTAGTAGCCACACTAAAGTCCTGACAACTGAAAGATAATGGACTATTTTCCCTATGAATAGTCTATTGCAGAAGGACCACTAGCGTTACCTACCTATTTCATAGAATGATAAAATCACAGAAAGGGTTGGGTTGGAAGAGACCTTAAAGATCACCTAGTTCCAACCCCCTACATGTGTAGGGACACCTCCCACTAGACCAGGTTGCTCAAAGCCCCATCCAACCTGCCTTTGAATGCTTCTACAGAGGGGGCAGCCACAACCTTCCTGGATAAACTGTTACAGTGTCTCACCACCCTCACAATCATTAATTTCTTCTACATCTCTAATCTAAATCTACCTTCTTCCAGTTTAAAGCCATTACCCCTCATCCTATCAATACATGCCCTTGTAAAAAGCCCCTCCTCAGCTTTCCTGTTGGCCTCTTCAGGTACTGGAAGACCACTATAAGGTCTCCCTAGAGCCTCCTCTTCTCCAGGCTGAACAGCTCCAACTCTCTCAGCCTGTCTTCATAGGAGAGGTGCTCCAGCCCTCTCACCATCTCTGGACTTGCTCCAACAGGTCCATGTTCTTCTAGTGTTGGAGGCTCCAGAACTGAACACGGTACTCCCAGTGGGGTCTCATGAGAGCAGAGTAGAGAGGGAGAACCACCTTACTTGACCTGCTGGCCACACTCTTCTTAATACAGCTCAGGACATTGTTGGCTTTCTGGGCTGCAAGCTTACGTTGTTGGCTCATGTGGAGTTTCTCATCAACCAACAGCCCAAGTCCTTTTCCTAAGGGATGTTCTTAATCCATTCTCCACCCAGTCTCTATTTGTGCTTGAGATTGCCCTGGACCAGATGCAGAACTTTGCACTTGGCCTTGTTGAACTTTGTGAGGTTGGCATGGTCCCACCTCTCAAGCCTGTCAAAGTCCCTCTGGATGGCATCTCTTCCCTTCAGTGTGTTGACCTCACCACACAGCTTATTGTCATTGGCAAACTTGCTGAGGGTGCACTCAATTCCACTGTCCATGTTGCTGACAAAGATGTTAAACAGCACCAGTCCCAGTATCAACCCTTTCTTATTCTGCTTTCTATTTCCTTCCCATAGAGCAAAGCACACAGGCACAGAGGACACTGGAAAAGTTAAACTCCAACAAGCTGAATTATAAAGCTGATATAGATTAGTTCTGATTATTTACATGAGAGACATGTAATCATAGTCCACTCAGTGCTCTGTCACTCAGCACTGTAGCCACACTAGGAGGAGCTGATCTTGGAAACTCCTGAGTAGCACTGCTGGCATGGGCAATAGCATTGCGAATAGCAGGTGAGGGCTTTTGGATGTGCCAGCCCATCCTGTCATCTAGTTGTTGCTGAATGGAGAGGCTAGTAATCACCCTGAGAGCAGCTGTACAAAGCAGAGGAATCCAGTAGCTTGAACTGTCTCTGTTTCATGGTGCCCTGATGGCACAGTACTGCCTTCATCCATAATCACATTTATCAATTAAATATAGGACAAGAGTTTGTTTTGGTTTGAGCCAGGATGAAGCTCTTTGCTGATTTTTTTTTCTTTTAGTGAACTTTTTAGCAGCGTCAGTGGACTGATAATAACCAAGGTCACTTCTGACTGTCTGCAGCCTCCCCCCCTACAGGGGAGCAGATTAGACTGAAGGCAGGATCAGCAAATCAGAATATTCCCTTCTCATAATATTTTCTTTATTTGGCTTTCAGTATAGGTTAAGACATCACTGAAGTCAAGCCTCTCTTTTTCCTTTCCCTCTCACTTTTCTGCTTACTGTTGCTTCTATCACCCTCTCTTTGGCTCTCTCTCTTTTTTTTCCATTTTTCTTCCCAGCCGACACCCGAGGGCCCCGTCCGTGCGCCCGGACACTCCCCCCTTCAGCTGGGAGTCACCAGGGAGAAGAGTTGCTGTGAGAGTCGCTGGGGGAGGAGGGAGGGGAGCGGGTGTTGCACATCCCTTTACAAATATATATATATTCCCTTATCACTAATAATTAAAATCAATCTGTTTCACTTTTCAACCCAGAAAGCCTCTCTTTCTCATTTTTCTCCCTCTTTCCCTACCTTGGGGGAGGGGGGGAGGGGGGTGAATCGAGAGTGTTATTGTTATTGGTTCGACTGCCAACTCGGTGCCAAACTGTGACAGAGTTGAAACCACAAAGAATTAATTGGCTACATAACTGTAGTCAGTTGCACTATAAAGAGAAACAAAGACAGAAAAACAGATATTCTTAAAGATTTGAGGAAATTCTTCCTAGGTATTTCGTTGCACTTTGAACAGAAATAACAAAAACGGGGGGAGAAATGTAATTTGTGAATTCACACAAATCTCTTCCCTAGAATCCCAAGTGGCTCTCCTGTAAAATTATGCAACACCTTCTAAAATATTTGCATATTTAAAAAATATGAAGCAATCTGCCTTGTAAGTCTTTCTGGCTAAATGCACTGGCACTAAGTTTCAGAGCAGAACTCTATAACCCTATCAGGCAATTGGGAGTGTATTGTGGAGCTGCAGGTAAAAAAACCAGAACTTATAGCCCCTTTACCTTTCTGACCAATATATTGTAGGTTCAGTGCCATGGAACAACATTACAGTTAAGTTATATCATGTCCTACATCAAGCTCGTATGGCTGAGATGCACTGAAAATATTAGAGAGGGAGGCAATTCATGCAGAAAAAAAAGCCCAAACCTGAAATAAAACCATTCCACTTTCTATCACTTTGCTAAAATAAGCTTTTTGGCAGATACTAATATTCTGAGCTGGCTGACAGCCTGAAATGAATTTGTGGGAATCAGGTAGCACAAATGGGTGACTCGGAGAGAATGCGAAGTCTACCATGAGGATATTTAATATTTTCCTGGATCCCACGTGTCCACAACGGGCCAGGGAAGATATGATCCTTGCCTGCAGAACATAAAATCAGTGCAGCAGTGTATACAATGCAAAATCCAGGTGTCAGACAGAATGTGACTGCCAGGAACAGGATTCTCTGTATCATCACACAGCACTGCCTCTCTTTCCAAGGGCATGGTCCTCTGCGAAATCTAATCCTTGCAGAGATCATTCAAGGGTCAGGAGTGGATGAGTCACAGGAATTTGAGGGGTGACATTATGTGAGTTCTGATTTTAACTCTCACAGCATAAAAAAAATGCACTCAACTTAAGTTAATTTTATTGAATGCTGCTAAAAAACCCACACCCTCTTGTTCACTGTTATCTGCAGAGGGTTTTAAATTCAAAGTTGCAGCTATTTTACTGTTTTGCAGATCAAAGAGTGCAACTGAGACTGATCTTCACTAAAGCCTTATTGTTTGCTGAATATAACTTGGCTGTAACTGATGACTTCTCAAAATACCTGCACCTCCAGAAGCTGTTGTGACAAGTCTAGCAGCAATCACATATATTTGCAGTATTGAGTGGTGGCTAGGACTTTTGTTGGTTCTTTCTGCAGTACTTGTAGGGTTAGACCAGTTATCCAGATATAGAGCCTCAGGCTCTATATGACATATATAGCATGCTATCTGAGATCAAAACAAATACCAAGGTAGTCATTTGAGCATGCAGCAAATATCCAAAAATAGGTTTGGGCTCCTAAAGTTGTATGATTCATAGGTGGGTACATCAGCCATGAATAAATCCGGCCTATAACAACTCCCAGAGAATTAATTATAGATCTAGGAGTCTGCAAGCATGAGCATCATAACTAATTATTATAAGGTAAGCTATGATGGAAATATAAGTCATGCTTACCGTCACCAGTAAATGCAGGATGGCTTATGCTTCACTGAGAGAAGGATGAAGAGACTCATGCTTGCCATTGAGTGAGATCATTCCCAGAGCCAAGCACTGCAGTGGAGGTAACACATGAGCTGGACCCTCACTGACCTTTCCGTAACTTATCTGAGCACACATGTCCTACACCAACTGTCTTGTTTTAGTAAAATATGGTGACCTTCCAAATTCCTTTCAGAAGGGAAAGGATTGGCCTCTGAGAACATTTAACAGCATAAGGCAGTTGTTCCTCCTGTGTAGCATATTTCTATTTTTTCAGTGCAGTTTATGAGGAAGAGGAATACCACTATTGTATGATACACGTGCCTGGCTTCTTACCCATTAATTACTGGGAGCAGTTCTAAACTTATCTTATGCACAGAATGGCTTATATTTATGTGAGATTACCCTGATTTTTAATTTTATTAAGTTTGGAAATACAACAAAATACCTTAAACCTCTGCTTCTCAGACGTGTTTGTGAAGTGCTTTAAACATTCACAGCACGCTAAATGCTAAATGTTAAATGATGTCAGGCAAAGTGCTATTGGTGCAGTAGAGAAAATGGCAGCATTGTAACATTGTCAATGTACTGAAACCAATCACTAAAATATTCTTGTTTGTTTCCACATAGCACAACTAAAAGTGAATGGCAACACAGAGGTGCATCTAGCCCAGTACCTAGAGAATAAGGACAAGCTTTTCTAATTACTTCTCACTTCAAGTTTCCATACTCTGGAAATTTTTCTTCACTCTAAAATGCTAAAAAAATATATGTCATGTTAGAGGCACCAGGCACCTGGTCTCTGTTACTGCTGTGTGATATGAATGAGGAACAATGAGTTTTGCTTAGTACTCCATTGGAATACTGCTTATTCTGCTTCAGGTTAATCTGCATTTTGGTGTGGGAATTTTATGAACGTGATGAGACAGCTCAAAATATTACTTTTGTCGCATGGAAAAATGTCAGGAAAATCATCCATCTGCATTCAAAATAGCACCCAGCTGCACTGTTGCCTCTAGTAAGATGGTGTCTGATGTCATTCAAACAAACACATGCATTCATTTTTTTTCCCAGGGTGAAACAAGAAATATTTGTAAGTGACAGCATATTTATCACTCTGCTAGTGTTAGTTTTGCCCTTGTATCCTGTTATTTTTCTCAAACTGTTCAAATAAGCCAACTTGAAACCTCGCTCAAGAAACATGTACTTTCCACCCTCCTTGATCCACCCAAATATTACTGGCCTCTTATCAAGGAATTTCCACAAGAATTAAGTAAATGGAGGAAGTGCCACGTTATTATATATTTATTTGCTATGTTAAAGAACACAGCTGTCCTGAACCTGGATCAATAATAATTCCTTAATGAAAATGCAGGTTGCAAACAGAATGCCCAGTCAGAAACAACTGGCTTCTAAACTAATCTGCCTTACACATGAGTAATTTCACTAAATAACCTCTTAAACAAATACTATCGTGTTTACTATCCATCATGTGAGGCATGCAAAAGCTGAGAAGCATTCCCAGGAACAAATAAAACACAGTAATTACCTTTTTTTGAACAATTGTAAGAGCAATAATGCAGTGTTTTTCATCTTTGACTACCTATATCATGCAATTAACACTGCACAGTAAGCTGAATATCAAATAAATACTGCAGATTATTTGCTGCCGTTTATGCCTGTGCAATGCAATTCTGATTCTCTGCATATGTCCAATTTCATCAGAACATATCAACTCATGTTTTGTCAGTGTTTATTAATTCAGCCCAAATCCAGTCACATGACACACACATCAATGTACTTAGTATTAAAAAATGCTTTCTGTAATTCCAGTTATTTTTAATGTGAATAGATACATCCAATTGCCCAGTGACCTGCATGTCAAGTTTATTACATTTCAAGCTTGTTTTTGCTTAAGTTGCTGAGCAGTCATTTAAAATACTTTTACTTTTAAATTGCAGCCCACAAAGTACTGAGGAGTTGATTTCTTCTTTTTGAGAGAGAAGTCACTTGAGCTAACACTAATGGGAAAAATTGAGGCATAGCATTAAAATTTTAGGCAGCCTCAAGTTTCCAAGACTAAGAAGTACTGCTGTGCCACTTACAGACTATTTTGCAAAAAGTAAAAGCTTAACACAAAAACATAGGCAAATTTTCCTTCTACTCTGCTATGATTAAGTCTCATTTCAGTTGTACACATGAGACAACAAAAAATTCAATATCAAAAATAAATAAATTAATATACATTATGTTCTGTAAGCCTAGTTACATTCAGAAAAACAGGGAATGAGGGGAAGGGAGGGGATGAAGAGAAGATAATAGAGTTAACTTTTTTACCTTATACTGTACAACACTTTTCCAGTTTTAGAAATCCTCAGCAACTTGTTGTCTGTCGTGACATCATGGAAGTTTGCTCCCTTCTCATTGGCAAAGAATAAATCCGGCTTCCAAATAGAGTCCAACATAGAGGGATCCAAATCCAGGGAATCATCAGGATATTCACTGTAAGCCAGACGTGAATCATTCCACTGCTGTCTCAAAAAAATGTTCACTCTGTAGTCCTACAGAAATGCCATGTAAAAAGGTTACTAAGCCACTCACCAAAATGGAAAGCCCACTTTAGCTTTCTTTATGCTCTTAGATTTACTACAGTACCAGCATTACAACAAACATTCACATTATCCTTTGAATGTAAGGGTTCCCATTTGAAAATAAAGCAGTCTAAATGTTGTATTGAACCAAACAAACACAACTGGTACATTTTCCAAATCAAAATTGCTTTAGTAATGAAAAAAATATTCACTACAATCCCAAATATTACATACAGCCCTTTTTCAAATTCTATGGATTAAGTCAGAGGTACTTAGAAAGTCAAAAAGCATTGCAGCTAGATGCATCCAATTTCAACAAAGATTCTATAAAATTGCTAATTTAAATAAATTGCTTCCAATATGTAAATCAATTATTTCTAATGTACTCATGAATCGTTGCTAATTCCAGTGAAGCCAAATTTGTACAGAAGAAATTAAATCAGCACTTCTTATTTGCTGTTTGTATCCTTTTTCTATCTACTGTATGTTTTTCTCCGTATGTTCCTTCATTCACTCCTCCCTCTTTGCATCCCATTAAAATTGTTCTAATTGCATTCTTCTGCTCAGTGGTCTGCCAGTCATAACTGGGAAAGGCAGCAATTATTCAGAGGTTCATTCAAAACCAACATCAATGCTGTTTCAAGAACTGGCTATTAAGCAGAGTGTGAAAAGACCTTCAAGGGGCTAAAATCTCTGGAAAGACCGGAAAGATCCTAATGCTTATTCTCCTTATCCTGAATTTCCAAAGTCAGCAAATAGCTTCATTTCTCCCAGCTTTCTCCGTTATCATAACATAATTATCTGAAATTACTACATTTAACTTGCTTGTGAGCACTGTCTTAGAAATACATCTACTCTTCTTCTAAAATTAAAATATTTAATAATATTTGTATCAATTATACTATCTGGAGGATATTTCTTACAACAATATTTCTTACAACTGTACAAACCTCTCACATTTAGGATTCGCTTCATTGTAGCAGCAGTACTTTAAAATGCTAGCACTGTGCTTTTGACTTGGAAAATGTATTAGTTGACCTGGATTTAGTTAGGCCACCAACCTGTATGGTCTGAAGAACTTATCATCCCTGAAATGTAAATAAATATTCTCACTCTGATTAGAGGTTTAGAAAGCAGCTTGCCCAATATGCAGACTCTGTGAACAAGCCCCTCCAAGCTTCAGCATTCCCCACCCTTCATTCAGTAGATCAGTGATGAGGGTTGCTACTGCCCTGACAGAACACTTCTGACATCCAAACTGATGCAGTTTTTGAACCCTATAGGTTGATGCTGTACAATCTCACTGGGAACATTATTTTTCTCACTTTCTTTAGAATGTTCATTTTGCTGTTCTGTAGATGTGAGTCAAAACAGGAATGTTTACTAATGAGAGCAAGAAAGACCTGAGAAAGGTGTCGAGAATAGCACATTTATTAAATATACTTACAAAAGCCTGTATCCTTCATTCAACAACCACTGTACTTTTATGATGGTGTTGCTTCATACAGGTAAAGATCAAATAACTACTTGCAGTTCTGAGCTTATGAAATGTCATCACACCTTGTGAGGATACACTAACCCTAAGCATACTTTTGCTTGTTTCTTGGTCTTAGAAACTGAGTGTCTTGTAAGTTTATATGGGACAGTTTTGTTATAAAGCCAGGAAAACACTTGATTTTTATTCTGCAGAAAAGAAGGCTAGAGCTGTCATCAGCAACTTCTGACAGAATAAAACTGCTACAACTAGTTGTGCAACTGCCTTTATGTTTTCCTTGAAATAAGATGTACAATGAAGTCTATGGAAAACACAGGAATTTTTCCTCCCATAACATTGAAATAATAAATCAGTCAAATTGATAAATTGTTTTGAAATATCTAAAAATAAATGTGCCTTCATAAATTTCAGTTGTTGGTTATTTAGATAACAAAACACAGTCCGAAAAATTATTATTCATAGAAGAGCTTGCATGATGATATATATTATACCAAAAGCATAAATAATAAAATAGGATTACACTATCTTTTTCAATATATACCTTCATAAATATATCAGAGTCATCACGCTGCTACACTTAGAAATGCTTTCTCTCTGCAAGCTTTGTTGTCAGAGGTAAAACAACACTGAAACACCTGTTTATGTCTGATAGGATTTGCATATATACATATATATGTATAAATATTTTAATAAGACATAAAAAATAAAATAGAATATAACATGCACATCACAAAACCATCATTACTTTTTTTTCTCCTATGCTTGCAGTATAAGCAGCTGAGAGGGATGTGTGTTTACACAGTCAGACCTAATCATGTGCAGAATTTTGAATTTGCTCTTACTGTGCTAACATATCTTCTGAAGAAGAATTCTCCTGAGAACAGCATCACAACATGGAGATGAGGCAGACTACAGTGTGTATCTTGCAAGCTCCTGAGGATAGAAGTGGGTGGACTGTAGTAAAGCATGTCTACACCACCACGAGTACACCTGTTCCACAAATTCTTTCTGACAGCACCACTTCTCTGAATGAGCAGTGTGGACCTGAAAATTCAATCTCAGTTGCAATACTGATGCCAGCAATAGCTCAAGGCAACTCAGATAAACGGTTTTCCTCTGTTCTCAAGCCATAAGATCAGGGTAATACTAACATACTAAAGGAATATTAATCTGATTAGTATTAATAGATTTATCTGAAGATTCGGGACTCCATCCACAGATATTATATAGTTTTGCTATAGGAATCTAGAGAAAAATGTTCTTAAGACAAATCCATGGCCACCAGATTGACTTCCCAGAGGTTCAGCAAAGCTCTAGGCCCCTTTGGCCTCTAGCACTGCAGTTGTAGGGGTGTACTGGGGAGCCCTGCTCCATCTTCAGTGTTATTTTCTGTCCCCGAACTGATGCTTATCTTAGATGTTAGCCTTCCTCCCATCTTCCCCTCCAACAGCATTGATCCCCCAGGTGTTGACTCAGATGTCTGAAAAGACTCAGTTGGCCTTCCATACGTAGGAGAGGCTTGCCAAAGAGACTACTTTCTCCAAATCATAAATACAGTTGCTAACTGAAAAGTGCTGGTTTAATGACCTATTTCAAGGCCATATGTCTGAAAAGCACTTGGTTACCTATGTACCTAAGCATGCGAGGTGTCCCCAAAGGCTTCAGCGGGAGTCTCTTATGCAGTTAAAACTATACATGTTAATTCATTAGGAACTAAAAAGGTGGTTTGCAAGTATGCTTTTTTTCTAGTGGGAAGTTTACATCATACAGCTAACCACAGCTAAGCTTTATTGCTCCTAAAATTTTGAAAGAGATGGCAATTTTTTTTTTTCTGGTAACATAAATACTCAAAACAACTGGAGTTTGAGGCATTTACCCTGTACAGAGAACCTGCTGCATAGCATCAGTCATTGATTATAGGGCATAACGACAGTAACAGTGTCCTCACAGTTAGTCATTTCTGTAATTAACAATTAGCTCGTCAATGCACAAACTGCTTGTAGCTTCTCCTACAGCTGATAGCTAAAAAATCCCAGTCATTAGCAACACTGAACATCTGAATTCTTTGGGACTCTGCCCAGCCTGATGTAGATTACTCATCTGTGATACTCAACTGCAGTCATGCTGTACAGTGAATTTTCTGCTGAATGCTGCATAAGTGAATACTTCTAAAAATAGATACAGAGCTTATTGGCATAACTGCTTTATTCAGTGAAGTTACTCAGGAATGTATTTTTCTCTTTCTTTGCAAGTTTGGGCTTAAATGAAAGACAAGAGAACCAAGGAGGAAAATTTCCTACAATTCCATTTTTTACTATATTTACTTTGGTATAATATATATCATTCTAACATGGAAGAAAATAATTTATTTTGGAGAAAAAAATTAATCAATTGTGATACTGTCCCATATGAGCATTATAGTGCAGAAAGACTAATACATACACACTTTTTCCATACATCTTTGGGAACAAAATTCATGAAGACTCTATAGAAAACATTCATTTGGAAAGAATCAACACAAAATCCTCTTTTATTTCTGAGTGAAAGGTGTTAGCTTTTAGAAGAATAAACTGGACAAAAGAGTTGTGCTGGCTTTTCACACAGGGATGAATTTCATCCCGGTGCTGTCCTAATCAGAAAACAGAAGTGATTCCTGCTAATGTTTTTAAGAACCTGGCTCACTGAATTCAGTAGGTCTGGGACTGTAATCCTGTTTGATGCATTTATTTCTGCTACTGAACACTTCTCTAAACAAGTTTTCATCTCCCAGGTTTCCAATGAGCTGCTGTCGATTGTCCAAGTTATATTCTGATTATGTCCCTTCAGTACATATACACATGGTTTCACTAAGCATTCCTGTCTTCCAAGACAGGAATGTCTCTATCGAATTTACAATCCAGGGTTTTAAATCAATCTTCTAGTTTTATGTCAAAACCATCAAGAGCATTTTATAGGGAAAAATGGATCCTAGAAGTCAAACAAAACTCATTGTTTATCACAAGGGATGCCAACATTTTTACCAGATAATGACATTTATTTCAGAAAGGCAAAGTCGATGGAACAGTAATTGATCTCTGCTTCCCAGAGCAGTTTTTAAACATCCTAAAACTAGTCACAGTACTCATTGAAGAAGTTACAGTATTAAGAAAATAAGTATCAAATCATTGAACATCATCTCAAATAAATCTTTCCACATTTTGGCAGATACTATGAATAAAGCAAAATAAGAAAACCAATAGTCTTTGTTTTCATCTAGTTGAATCTTTGGCTGTTTTCAGCAGAATGTGTTAATGAACAGTGGAAAGGTGCACATTAACATATTTGATAGAAAGTAAAATGCAATGAGGGGATTTAATCAAAGCAATGAAAGAGTCTAATTAATGCAATCAGCATTAGGTCGTGCAAATATTTTCATTGAATGCCATCTTGTAAAGACAGTGACGTGCAGAATTTTTGCTACTTAACACAGCCTCTACATGCTAGGATCAACAGACATGGCGGGATAAGAAAGGCTACATTCATAGCTGCCTTATCAGAATCTTTTAAACATAGGTAAACAAATGAAGTTTCAAAAAAACCTGAAAATTAAGTCGGTTGATAGTTTTGTTACATCAAGGTATGCTTTTTCCTGTCATTTTAACTTGATCTTTTCTTTTAAGGTAAGGTGTTTTTAAACTATTACATCTGTATACTCTGAAGCGTTAACTTACCAGTTTATTTTATGGTTCTGTATTTTATAGTTTGTAATTTATAGAAAAGTCTTTCCCACACTGTGTAAGAGAGCAACCTGCCCTAGCAATAACTTATCCTTTATCCCTAGAAAACATTGAATAGCAGAGTGTTGGGGGGTTTTTTAATGTATTTAAGAGCAGATTTGTATTCCAACATTCCTTAGGCACCACTTTCTAAAATGATGGCATGAATTACAATGGAATTTAAAAGAAGTATTTGAATAGTAAATAAAATCATTAAGTTGGGCTAAATCTCTTCTCTTCCTTAATAATGCAAGAATTCCAAGGCAATACCTACCCCATTTTATTAAAAAATAGTTCTTTGGTACACCTGAACTCCTTTTGTGGGCAGGAATAGCTAGTTCAGTTTTAGTTAGCAAGAACCTTTAGTTAGCTAAGCACCTTTAATGCCTCTGATTTCAGCACATACAGGAAGACCTGTGTAGGAATCCCCAGAAAACAGAAACTACGCTGTAGTGAAACTACACTGCAATTGCTTCAAAAGTATCCATAGCTGTCCATAGTGTCCTGAGGCAATGAGAATAACTCTTGTAAAGTTTCACTGAAGGTGAGATCACTCATTTTTAGTTTACTTTGTGGCAGCAATGAATTGAAGAGGTCAAAGTCAAGCTGGGATTTGTCACTAGACCCTTTCTAGAATGGGTTTAGCCCACTTCTTGTAGATGAGCACCTGATAATTATAATAGGTTTATCACATTATTATAAGAAAGCCATCAAAAATCTCTCACTGGGCTCTTCCCAGGAGTCAGGTGCATGTATACTTGAATAAATAACTGATCTTTTCTGTTCATTGTTTGAAAAAGAAGATTAAAATCTCAGCATGTTTTCAATTGGACTCAGAAAATTATTTTTCATTTTTCTTAGCAGATATTGGAAAAAAAAACAACTTCCAAACTAAAAAGGAAAATAGATGAACTAAAGTTTTAATTTCCAATTTTTTAGCTTGACTTAGTTAATTCTGAATTTTGTCATTTTTAAAAAGAAAAATCTCATCTTTAAGTGAAACATTGAACTATTTATACATATATTTATATTCTGTAAATGTATTTTATGTATCTATATATATATAAAAATTAAAACAGTCATTTTCTGATTGGCCTTATTTTTTTGCCTAATAGCATTCTTTGAATTCAGTCAAAATGTACATTTCAGTCAGCTGGGACCCCATAATTTCCTAGTACCACTTCCTACTACCAGTTTAACTCTCAAATTACCCAAGTATCCTTATACCTATAAATCTTAGTCTTTTGACTCAAGTTATGCATTCACTTCAGTTACTGATGTGGCTGCACTTCACAGAGATTTAGCTAAGTTAACCAAGGCCATTCTGGGAGCCCTGTCAGCACAGTCTGCAGCAGCAGATAACTCAGCATGTATTGTAAGACCCTCTTAAAATATGGACCACTTGGCCAGGAGCCTCACAGCTGAGCTCCAGCCATTCCTCTGCCTCTTCCATGTTAATAAAGCCTGAGAAAGCTGGTTTGCACACGCCTGTATTTGCTGCCGTCACAGTCACTACAGACTACGATGCAGACACTACGTAGGTACAGTTAGACTTGGTAGTTGAAGTGAATAGTTTATGTATCTTTTTATATAGTTAGTTTATATTAATTTTCTTTTAACTTAACGGGTAGGCTTTTAGTAGCTTAATAACTTAGTAAATGTCCCCATGTCTTGAGCATCTCTATTCTACATCATATCCCACTCCTTCACAAGATGGCTTCAATGACCAGTCCCACTCACCATTGTAGTTTCTGCTATTGAACCAAAGCTGTTGATAAATATGTTGCAGGTAACATTTACAGGAGGACCTGCAAGTTGAACAATAAATAGAAAAATTGACAGGTTGTGTTCATGACATATATTAAGTATTGTTGTTCTCTTGCCAATGGCATCATAGCACTTACCATTGTGGTTTCTGTGACTGATCCAAAACTGTTGATAAAAATATTGCAAGTAACGTTTACTGGAGGACCTGTGGAATGCAATAAAAATGTTGCAATATACATTGACACAAAAGTACAGATCCCTCAGCCTCCCTACAATCTGGTACAGACGTGGCTGAAAACAAGCAGAAAGTGAGTTTTCCCAAACAGATCATGTAAATATTGATCAAAAGAAAAACATTATCAACACTGACTTAATTAACCTAGTTTTATTGGAACTTGCTATATAAGTACACCGAGCTACATCCTTCCATCTAAGGATTTATGAGAAGAGTTGGGTGAGGGCATGAGTATAACAGCTTTTTCTTTATCCCCAGTATCAGAACAGAATATGTTTTAGCATTGCAACCACTCCTCCATCCCTTCTTTCTCTCCTCTCTCTCTTCCTTCTCAGACTTAATATTAAAATAATCTCTCTCCACACCTATTCCACTCTGTATGCAAAGGCTTGCAACTGAAATTCCCAACAAGGAAGGGCCTCTTTTCACATTGACTTAGACTAGAAGCTCGTCATGCACCTGATCTGGAGCTGCCTGCCTTGCCATAAAGAAATATTTTTTCAATATATGTTCTAGCTTGACATTAAACAGCCATTTGTAATCTCTTCCCTCCCACCTCCTTTCCTGCTATTCAGGAGTCACTGACGTGTAACAGAATGAATAGGATCTTGATACTTAATTAGTTGTCTATGAGCCTTCTAGTCTTTTTTAGGGATGATGAAATAAACAGGAGCTCTCAACTGAATCAAAAAGGATTAATGCTAAATGCATAAATATCATTGACCCAAAAGTTGATACAAGTATTGAGTATCAAGTACTGTCTTCTCTCTTTTCTCGTTACTATTTTTAATAACATATTTTCCTTATTTAAAAAAAATAATAATGTCACTGCAAAGAATATAAGTATGTAGATTTGGTTTCATATTTAAATCTGAAATTATTTTACAAAAGATGGAAACATTATTACTTTCTTTTCTGAAAAATGAAAGCCACGACAGTAATGTGTTCTGAGGCTGTTAAATTCCAATGAAGTGTGTTGTTCAACTCAGTTACTGCAACAATTACTTTTTAAAAAACACTTCCTTTTTATGTTGTAAATGTGTTTTCACTTTCAACATCAAGCTAAACCAAGCCAAATAGTCTGCCACCCTCCCTTCATAGTATCATTTTTTTTTCCTTTTACTCAATGCTGTTTTCACTGGCTGGGAAGCTTGACCAACATATTTCTCTACATCTAAACAAATACAACCACTGGATAATTGAAGTTGGAAGGAACCTCTGGACATAACCCTGTTTCCTTAGTCTGTCTAGTCCCAGAGGAGGGTGAGCTAGAGGAGGTTGCTCAGGACCACGTCACATCAGGTTTTGAATATTTCCAGGGATGGAGACTCCACAGCTTGTCTGGGTAACCTGTACCAGTGCTCAATTACCCTCACAGTAAAAGGTTTTTCTTATTTTTAAGTGGAAAGTCATGTGTTTTGGTTTGTGCCCACTGCCTCTTGTCCTTGCACTACTGAGAAGAATATGGATCCATCTTCTTTACTTACCCCCCATTATTTAATTATGCACATGGATAATATCCCCCTGAATCTTCTCTTCTTCAGGCTGACCAGCCTCAGCAGTCTCAGCCTTTTCTCATATGACAGATCCTCCAGTCCTTTGATTGCCTTCATGACCCTTTGCTGTGTCCATACCAGTAAGTGCATGTCTCTCAAGTACTGGAGAGCCCAAAGATGGATCCAGCAGCCCAGATATGTCCCACAGATGTGCCTCACTAGTGCTGAGCATAGTGTGTCTCACCTGCTGCCAATGCTATGCCAATGCACCCCAGGAGGCTGTTGGCCTTCTTTGCTGCAGAGAAACATCGCTAGCTCATGTTCAACTTGATGTCCACCAGGACCCCTGTGGCCATTTCTGCAAAGCTGCATTGCAGCTGGTCATCTCTCACATTGTTCCTCCCCAGGTTCAGGATTGCATTTCTCTTGCTCAACATTCTGAGACTTCTTTTGGCCCATTTCCATAGCCTATCCAGGTCCCTCTGAATGGCAGCACAACCCTCTACAGCATCAGTCACTCTTCCCAGTCTTGAGTGTGCACTCTGCCCCATCATCCAGGTAATTAATGAAGATGTTAAGCAGTGTTGGCCCAGTATTCACCACTGCAGTATACCAGTAGAGTCTGGGGTCCAGCTGGAATTTGTGCTGCTGTTCATAACCCTTTGAGCATGGAAATTCAGCCAGTTGTCTGTGTACCTCACTGCCCATTTACTTAGTTTGTTCCAATAGTTTGTCTGTGATGATGTTGTGAGAGAAAGTGCCAAAAGCCTTGCTGAATTTGAGATGAATGACGTCCACTGCTCTACCCTCATCCATTAAGCCAGTCAAGTCATTGTAGAAGGCTATCAGCATGGTTGGGAATTATTTCCCCTTAATAAATCTGTGCTGACTACTCACAGTCCTGTCCTCCATATCTGAAAATGGCTTCAAGGAGTATTTGCTCTAAGTTGCAAAGTAAGGCCAGTCAGCCTGTAGTTCTTGGATCCTTCTCCTTGTCCTTCTTGAAGACAGAAGTGACTTTTTTTTCCCCCCATGATGAGGAACCTGCTCTAGCCACCATGACCTTTCAAAGATAATTAGGAAAGACACCACAATGCCATCAGCCAGTTCACTCAGCACTCATGGGTGCTTCCTATGTGGTCCCATGAACTTGTCTGTGTCCAGTTTGCCTAGGTGCTGTGTAGCCTGTCTCTTCTCCACTAAGTTTTTCTTGATCTGGACTTTTCCACAGGTCTCAGGGGCATGGGATTCGTGAAGACCAATCTTGTCAGTAAAGAATGAGGAAAAGGAGACTTTGAGTGCTTTGACATTTTCCCATGCTCTTTGTCAACATTTCTTTAATCTCATGATGTTGTTTTTCCAAAGCTGCCATATGTGAGCACCACAGCTTAGAATTCCTGAGTGCCAGCAGAACCTAGTAAACTTTCTTACCTATGTTAGGAAATATATTACTGCATCACAGACAGCAGATCAGATGTACACTAAGTAGGTACCTGCTAGAGCACTGTATCTTGCAACAAAAAAATATCTCCTTCCATTTCTCTATTTAATTGTATAATGTTTAGCACTTGCCTTCTGCTGGTAGATGTGGAATAACATTAGAACTCAGTAAACTTAATTGCTTCCAGCAAAAGCAGACACATTCTTTTCATCCCCAGAATTTTCTGGAAAGAGTTTTATTGGTGAGATATCACCAATTCAGGTTCTTTTCTGATCATTTATGTTTGTTTATAAACATCAAAATGTACTGCAAGATTTGTAACCAAATGAGAACAGAAGACACTGACCAGAGAATCTTAAAAACTAAAATTTAATCCTACAACTCACAGATTCTAAGCTAAAAGTCCAACTTTCTCTTAAAGTCAATCCGCTAATAAAGAGGTTTCTAAATGTGCATAGGAAACATGATCTGAATGAAATAGATAAGAAAAAAATAACTGGCTGAACACTGAATTTTGCAATGCTTTTATTCTTTTTTCTATTAAACTTTATTTTTTTTTCGTACTGTTGGTATTATTCCATTCAGAAGGAGTGTATAGGTGTACATATTAAGAAAGAAGTGCACTTTAAAGAGGGCACACAATACCACTTTTTCCAATGAAACATTTCTCACACTCAATCCTATGAGATTTCTTTTTTAATCTAGTATTTCATTTAAAATAAAAGTAGCAAACTTCTATGAAGTATAGCCAAGGTTTGAGAACATAATCTAAAACTCTTCAAAGGCAATGGAAACATTTAATTCAACTTTACTGCCTAAAATATAAAATGACATTATCTCTGAAAAATTAAGCAACGAATACATTATAATGAAGTCCTTTTTTCCCCCTAGTTTTTCCTTTGTCACCTCCTTTGCAACAAGGTAAAAGTGCAGGTACTTTTCAGGTACATTCAAGATAATCAAAGTGATATTTGAGTCATAAGGAAAGTGTCTGTTTCTTGAAAATTCTTGCGGGGGGAAAAAATATTAAAAAAACAAACCCAAAACAAACAGGTAGCTCATGCTTGAAACCAGCAGAAACTAGATGTCTGGTATTCTGACAAACAGCTATGACAAAACTTCTGTTCCCTGCAGCTCCCATCCCCGTGCTTCCCCAGAGGGTCTGCTGTTGCCACCAGTCAATGGGACTCTCACTGCTTTCTTGAAAAGCTCTGACACTACAATGTATCATACACCTCCTGTGTCTTCAGGGCACTTAGTACTTACAGAAAGTCTTCAGCACTCATCTGCTAACCTTACCCACAAGAAACTTGAATATAGTTAATATTCCCCTGAGTTTGCTGTGACATATTGCATCATAGCTTCTGTACCAAAGATGGCTGTGACCTTGACGCCATCTGGCTAGAGAGTTGTGGTGGGTGGACCCTGGCTAGATATTAAGTGCCCACCAAAACCACTCTGTCATTCCCCTTCCTCAGCTGGACAGAGGAGACAAAATATAGCAAAAGCCTCATGATAAGGACAGGGAGAAGACTCAGCAATTACAGCCATAGGCAAAACAGACTCGACCTGGGGAAAATTAATTTAATTCATTGCAAATCAAACCAGAGTAGGATAATGAGAAATAAAAACCAAATCTTAAAACACCTTCTCCCCACCCCTCCCTTCTTCCAGGACTTAACTACAACTCAAATTCTCTACCTCCTCCCCCCTATTGGTTCAAGAGGATGGCAAACTGGGGTTGAGGTCTGTTCATCACAAGATGCTTCTGCTGCACCTTCCCTCTAAAAGGGGACAGCTCCTCACACTCTTCGCTGCTCTAGCGTGGGGCCCCTCCCACAGGAGACAGTCCTTCGTAAACCTCTCCAACATGAGTCCTTCCCATGGGCTGCAGTTCTTTATGAGCTGCTCCAGCATGGATCCCTTCCACAGGATGTAGTCCTTCAGGAACAGATTTCTCCAGTGTGGGTCACCCATGGGGTCAAAACTCCTGCCGGCAAAACTGCTCCAGTGTGGACTGCTCTCTCCATGGGTTCACAGGTCCTGCCAGGAACCTGCTTCAGCACAGACTTCCCATTGGGGCACATTCTCCTTTGAGCGTCCACCTGCTCTGGCAAGGGTTCCTCCACAGGCTGCATGTGGATATCTGCCCCACCATGGACCTCCATGGGCTGCAGGGGAACAGCTTGCTTCACCATGGTCTTCACAATCGGCTGCAGGTGAATCTCTGCTCTGGTACCTAGAGCACTTCCTCCATCTCCTTCTTCACAGATCTTGGTGTTTACAGAGTTGTTTCCCTCACATATTCTCACTCCTCTCTCTGTCTGCAACTGCTGTTGCACAGCAACATTTTCCCCTTCTTAAAAATATTATCACAGAGGTGGTACCACCATCACTGATGGGCTCAGCCTTGGCCGACAATGGGTCCATCTTAGAGCTGGCTGACATTGGCTCTGTCAGTTATAAGAGAAGCTTCTAGCAGCTTCTTATAGAAGTCACCCCTCTAGACCTCCGCTACAAAAGCCTTTCACATAAACTAAATACAAGAGTGAATACTTTCCTTGTCAACTGCCAGAGGGCTTGAATCCACCCCAATGCATGGAGGAGTGCCCATGTTGAGTGATGAGTGCTGAGAAATGTACACTGTGCCCCGTCCAGCTGCAAACTGCAGTTTTTGCTGAATATTCTCCAGTATTGAGAATTATGGCCTCCAAGCTTCCTACATTTGGTAGGTTATTGAGAAGATGTACTTGTACTCTTGCTCTGGAGATCATCTTAACAGCAACTATCATATCTATATTCTCATGTCCCTCCCAGCTCTGCCTTTTTGGTGTACAGTTTCCAGTCTGCACCTGGCAGCCTTTTTGTCTTCACATTAATTTCAGCCAAATAGCTAAAAAGTCCTTAGTGAGAGTATTATAATCATACAAGAGATTTAAAATGAAACCTGTGCACTTGCCAATTTTCTTCAATATGTGTATTTATTAAGGGATTTTGTAAGCAAACTGAAATACAGTAGGGACACCTAAAGAGAATTGGGCAAGGCAGAGAGGTGTGGAAGCAAAAATGAGAGATAATGAGACAGAACCACTTTATGGAAAATACTGGCAAGATATTCACAGATCGGTGAAGATTCATGTGTCTTTCTCTATACTTAGCACTTTTTGATCTACCTTCTGACTTTGGCCCATGTGTCAATGGAAAGAGTTTTTTTCCCACCATCTGGAATGGTTTATTTTGTTCTATATACAGGGAGAAATGAGAGCTGAACTGCCCATCTTCCCTTACCACAGAGAGCAGGATAAGCATCAGGATTGTTTGAAAAGACTAAAATCAATTCAAACTGAATGTGCGGATAGAGCAGGGATCCAGGAACAGGACCAAGGGGCAAAGTGAAGGGGCAGTGATCCCACCAGGGACTGAGCATCCCGTTGTCTGTGGAGCAGGGATTTCATGTCCAAGCTCAAACGACGGAGAGGATCAAAATATGTTTGAGGGCGGGACAAAACCCCACATGCTGAGGTGAGCACTGGTAACACAGATCCCAGGACAGCAGGGGAGAGTATCAGAGCTTGTTGGAGATGGTTTTTTGATTGCCAGTTCTGAAGACATCTGGAGTTTTAGCAACCATTTCTCTGCATTCAAAATGAACAGCCTCCAACATCCAGCACTGTCCTTATGAGACCTGAAACAGAGCTAACCCCTATGGAGAACTCTGCTTTTGTAGTTGCAGTACTACATGTACTTACCACTTCAAGAGCTTGCCAATGCATCGCTTCATGGCCCTGCAGGCACATCCCTGTAAGTCAGACAGCAAGGCTGAACGACTGCTGGGACACCTCAGCTGGCCATGGTCACTAGGCAGGAGCAAGTTCTTTACCACCCTAGCTTCCTCTCTACTCAGAGTGAGGCAGGCAAGGTAAGGACTGGAGAAGTGGTATCAAAGGCAGCTCAGCAAGTCCTGTGGCCAGGGACCATGGATATTGTGCTGAGGACAGAAAGGCAGCTTTGATGCTCTAGAATATTTCCTCTAAGCCATGGGGATTCTGCAGCTACTTCAAAAGCAGTGCAGCTTGCAAACTTATTTTCAAGGATATGTATAATGCATAGTCCAAACCTTGACTAGAAAATTCACAAGTTTTAACAAGTTTGCTTAAGGTTCTGGTAAGAAAGCAGGAGGTAGGCCACAGCTAGTCTTTCGTGCAAGTAACTACATAAGTCTTCTCTCTTTCCCTATCATTCTGCCTTTGGGCAAAACCAATGTTCTCCTCCATTTAAACATCATCATCTCATTAGAGTGTTAACACCAAAGGAAATGTACCAGCCACAGGAGGCAAAATTAATGACACCAGAACAACATAGTTACCCTCCGGCTTACAAATCAAGTTGACATTTCTTGTTGGGGAGTGATGCTTTTCATTTATGAGGTTGTCTCTCTACAGGATTTCCACAGAGTGCATCACCCTGACTCCCTTAGTGTAACCATGCTGGCTAAACAGAATTCCTTCTTCTTTAGAAGCATTCACCACAACCCAATGTACCAGAGAAATTATTACACTTATGTCACTTTTATTATTAATTGATGACAATTCTACCTACTAAACAAACAAGGAAACAAAACTCCAAAAATCAAAAAACCCACAAGTGCACAGATCTCAGGAATCTGTGAAATACAGTAATTGTATGGTACTTTGAGCAGATGCAATTTGCTGGAAAAAACAAATAAAGATAAAAGATACGCCCACATCTGCTGGAAAAGCAGCGAGGTGAGCTGTAGGCAATCTGGGAGACTCCTGGAGTGTACTGAGCATAACTTTTTAAGCTACATAATAAACAGCCTTACCAGAGGGGATGTAATACTGAACTGGATGGTCACCAACACAAGTGAGCTAACTGGCAATGTCAAGACTGGAGGCAGCCTGGGCTGCAGTGATCATGCACTGATGGAGTCCAATCCTGAGGGATCTGAGTCAGGCAAAGAGTAAAGTAAGGACCTTTAATTTTAGGAAAGTGAAATTCCAGTTATTCAAGAAATTAGTCAATAGGACCCCCTGGAAAACTGTCCTCAGGGACAAGGGAACGGGACAGAGCTGGCAGGTCTTTAAGGATGCTTTCCATAGAGTGCAAGAGCTCTCAGTACCCAGGTAAAAGAACTCAGGCAAGGAAGGCAAGAGACCAGCATGGCTGAGCAGAGACCTGCTGGCCAAACTCAAGGGGAAGAAAGAAATGCATAGGCAGTGGAAGCAGGGACAGATATCCTGGGAAGAGTACAGGGACACTGCCTGGTTGTGTAGGCATGGGGTCAGGAAGGCCAAGGCAGAGCTGGAGCTGAATTTAGCAAGGGATGCAAAGAATAATAAGAAGGGCTTCCACAGATATGTCAGCCAGAAAGTGAAGGTCAAAGAAAGCGTACCCCCCTGATGAGCAAGACTGGCAAAGTGTTAACAATGGACAAGGAAAAGGATGAGGTACTCAACAATTATTTGCCTGAGTCTTTGCTGGCAACTTCTCTTTCTGCACCTCTCAACTGGATAAACTGGAAGGCAGAGACTGGGGGAGCTAATTCCCTCACACTATAAGAGAAGATCAGGATCACGACCACCTGAAGAACCTGAATGTATGTAAGTCTATAGGTCCTGATGAGATGCAACTCAAAGTCCTAAAGGAATCAGCTGATGTGGTTGCCAAGCCACTCTTCGTGATATTTGAGAAGTCATGGGCAGTCAGGTGAAGTCCCTGGTGACTGGAAAAATGAAAACATTGCACCCATTTTAAAAAAGGGTAGAAAGAAGGACCCTGGGAACTACTGACCTGACAGCCTCACCTCTATGCCTGGGAGGCCAGCTGAGTGGTGGAGTTGACATACCTGAGATACAGCATGCCACCCGCAGGCACCTGGACAAAAATAATCAGAGGGATGGAATAACTCTCTTATGAGAAAAGACTGAGAGAGTTGGGGTTGCTCAGCTTGGAGAAGAGAAGACTCTGAAGTGATCTTACTACCACCTTTGAGTACTTACAAGGGACCTATAGGAAAGATGGGGATAAACTTTTTAGCAGGTTCTGTTACAATAGGACAAGGGGTAATGGTTTTAAACTAAAGGAGAGTAGAATCAAACTAGATATAAGGAAGAAAATATTTTAAAATGAGGGTGGTGAAACACTGGCACAGGTTGCATGGAGAGACAGTAGATGTCCCATCCTTGGAAACATTAAAGGTCAAGTTGGACAGGCTCTGAGCAACCTGCTCTAGTTGAAGATGTCCCCACTCACTGCAGGGGGGTTGGACAAGATGACCTTTAATGGTCGCTTCCAACCCAAACCATTCTATGACTAAAATTTTTGTTCTGCTTCATCAAGCTACAACCAACATCCTCTGAAAGTTCATCTGTCATATATCATAACTTTGCTAGCCAAGAATGACATAACTCTGGGTGGGAATGTGGCAACAGTTTTGGATACTTACTGTTGCATCTGAGACCCAGAATAATTTTCTGTGATATCAGCATACGTTTATGATGAACAGAATAAGGCTAAGAGCCACAAAGACACCTACAGAGCTAGATCAAGGCCTGCAAAAATATTTAGGTGTTTAAGTCCTTATGGCAATGGTATTTACAGACTGGAGGAGACACAACATGTGCTACACAAAGCAGGTGAGACATAGAGACAACACTGAATGGAATCAGCAGGAAAGCATTACAGATAGAGGTGAGTATATTTTTTCTCTATTTCCAGCTGCTTATTTCCAGAACTGCACAAGCAGGCAACACACAAATATAAATAAACAAAATGACATCAAAAGAACTCTTCTCTTACATCAACATTTAAGCTGCTTCCCTTTGCTTGGTTAACTTGGAAAACATCAGAGAAAAATCCAGCCCTACAACATGACCTGGATATAAAAAAGGCATGTCACATTCCAAAACTGAAAGCTCTTCTTCAGTAAAACGCCACTGAAGAGTCATAAGACAAATACCCCAGTGACTGTCAGATCCAGGTGATTACAGTATGAGTCACAGAAAGAAAATGTCTGTGGAGTAAGTACAGCTAAAGCCATCCATGTATATACATTGGTGTAGTCTGAGGTCAAAGAGTGAGTAATCAATTTCTGAAGTGGTATCTGAGTTTTCAGCTGTGGACTGTTGCTGAATGTAATGGCAGTCACGCCAGTAAAATCCTATCAGCGCTTCACGGAAGGAGAATCCCTGCTAAGATGCACTTTTATGTGCCTTAAAGCACTTTTGAAATTGTTGGATTGACATGCTTCACATTCAGTGAATGCCTTTGTCCACAGAACGAGCTCTGG
Organism: Hemiprocne comata; assembly: GCA_020745705.1. NCBI lineage: Eukaryota > Metazoa > Chordata > Aves > Apodiformes > Apodidae > Hemiprocne > Hemiprocne comata. The sequence continues at coordinate 97,195,608 of CM036586.1, read as the reverse complement.
AAGAGGAAGCTAGGTCTCACACTATAAAACCTCTTCTGTTCTGTACTTGGTATTACAGGATAGTCCATATGACATGTTCATTCTTCCCTGCCTTTTTCTGCTGAGGCTGATAACTGAAACATATATTACTGTCAGCTCTGGGGTGCACTGGGATATTTCCACATAGGTTATCTAATAGACACTGCTCAAGAACAATTTTCAGGTACTATTTTATTTCACTCCACAAACCAGGAGCTCATAAATGAGAAGTCCTTTAAAACAGTTGACATGCTCCTGATTTATCCAGCTAACCTGAGCAAGTCTACAAAGAATATATAGACATAGCAGTCATGATGGATTGTATAAATTCACTGGAGCTGGCCTTTGCATAGGTAGTTTGAGGGCTGGTACCCATGTAGTCATGGCAGGCTGGAATTCACCGGGGGCCATTAACCTCAGGCTTTATAGCTTGTGCCAAGCTCTGTAACAACTCGCTGTGGTGCAGAGCGCTTCTGAGCAAATTACTTAAAAGTTAACTCAGATATTTCTACATAAGCCTCAGTCACTGAGTGAAGGCAGTTTCAGAGCTAAAGCCTTCCATGTGCAAATGAGTCTGTGGAAATAATTCTTAAAAATAGTGAATCAGAAATCTTACATCCATAAACTTCCCATTGGAGCTACAAGCATATGGTGCAAAATTCCTTAGTACTTCTGTCAACTTTGAAAACATTTAAATAAATGCTTTCATTATTCATATGTTCATCAAGCTATTTTTTTTCCCTCTGAGCTCTCCTCTCTTCTTTCAAATCTTTCCATTTTATGTCATGACAAGCATCTCACTGCAAATCATCTCTTTCTGAAGTCTTCCTTCCTCTGATGCAATAGAGCAATGAATTGTATTTGGTGAAATGTAATTGTTTGTTTTTCTTGTGACACAAAAAAAAGATCCAGGCACCTATTTCTTTTCTTACCACAAAACCATGCTCAATGAAGTGAGTAAATGGAAAGGCAGGGGCTCTTGGACTCAATGAGAGCAGGTAGCAGAGATGTTCCTTGCATCTGCTTTCGAGAAACTGCTTAGTTGCTTTGCATTAATGAAGACAGAGCTCTTTGCTGCTGATTGGCATGTGAACTGCATATGTTGTGCAGAGGCCTGGGACACTCCTGAATGTCGTTAAACAAAAGATAGTATTACATCTCTAGTAATGAAATTTGCACTCCAGCATAGGGTCAGTCAATCTCCTCCTGGGTAATTTCATTTTTAATAATGTTTTATGAAGTCAGTGCAGCCATCTCATCTAAGAGACCACATGGAACCATAAGATAAAAAATGTTCACTGAGAAGAGAAGATGGGAGGGAAGATCTGCTTAATGAATAAAGAAGTATTAATGATAATATTGAAATGTTGTCAACCAGTTTAGGCTTCTGTTTTCAGTCAGAATGAACTGTTTCATTCTACTTGGCATACTCACCACAAAATATTTATTTAAAAGAAAAACAAATTGGTACTCAGTTCCTTTCTCTCTAAATATTTCTTACTTTGTTCCTTTTCTGTGATTCTGCTCTTGTGCTGCAGACATTAATGGAAACTCAGTTATAAATGTCAATAGCTACAGTCTCAAATACAGGACTTGGTCAATACCTCTCTCTGTGGCCACAGAGAGGTCTCAGAATCAATTTTAATTCCTTTCTTTTTGTTCCTCTGAGCTCAGACATTCACTTTATTTTACAATCTGCCAGATTTTCCTTTAATGTCTCCATAATGTTTCTTGCTTTACTGTCAGAAGGCGTACGCAGGACTTGAAGAAAAAGAGCAGTTTGGGTAACTAACATCGCTGAGCAGACATTGGTTTATGGATTCTAGGGAATTATATGCCAAATAATATATGGGCAACAGGTGAGCAGTGGGATGTATACAAATGGGATGGCTCAGGCATAGGGACAAATGACAACAGAAATGGTCAGGAGCAATCTGCAGCTGGTCAGAGACACACAGGCCCATATACTCACCACATCTAGCACTAATAAAATAAAATTTTCCTTTTCTTCTCAAACTTTCCCCATTTTTTACCTCCTTATAGTTCAACTCATTTCCATACAATCTGAGCAGAATATTACTCTTCAATTAATTCCTCCCTCCTGACTCTCAGATTCAATACTCCCATCAGCTGATCTATTGCATGTTTAGCTCAGCCTCCTGTCCTCCTCTTTCACACATCCCCACTCCCTTTGAGAACCACCTATGTAGCCTCCCACATACTGAATACAAAAAAGGATCTGTCTATTAACTGCAAGACATCCTTAAGGCACTTGTTGGGTGTCTTTCACCAGCAATTTTTTCAGTCACTGGTTCTTCCTATGTAGAAAAAATGGCTGGAAGAATGAGAGAGGGAATGAGTACTCTTCACCAGCCTAGAAAATCAGCATCTTATGAACGGACTGGCTTACTTTTTTACTGATACAAAACCAGCTGTTTGATGCGAGATGCTCACTGCTTTGCTGTGAGGAGCATCCCCTGGCTTTCACATAGGCTAAGAGCTCTGCTGACACAAAGTGTATTGCAGGATCAGGGCATCTGGTCTTTTTCTGGTTTCCACCAGCAATAGTCATGCTGAGTAGGAGTCTTCCACAAAGTCATCCACATGAGACCATATCCACACAAAGGATCTTACTGGCCAAGCTTAATCTGTCCCTAAGTATTCATCATTTGATGGGTTTTTGTTTGTTTGTTTTGTTTTGTTTTGGGGGATTTGTTTGTTTGTTTTTTGTTGTTTGTTTTTTAAAGTTAAAATCTGCTTTTAACAGAAAACACACCTCAGAAGTGAGACAAAACCAAAATTCTTAAAATTTTTAGGATGGCTTCTACAACCAGACTGACCAAAGGCTTTTAACACCTCAGATTGCTCCATCTGATGGGATATCACTGTCTGGAAAGGATAATTGCTGCAGTCTGAAACTCTTACGTGGAGTGGCCTCATCTTCATTTTAGTTTGGCATGGGGGAGAGTATGTACATTCACATTGGGCAAAAACAATAGTTTTTACATGTGCTCCTTGTTTGGCCCCATGCATGTAATTTGAATGCATCTCCTCAATAATTGCTTTAAATTTCAGATTGAGAGTTTATAGCAGCATTCCAGCCAAAGAGTTATTGTTATTTAATGAATTTTTAGGACTAATTCTTTATTAGACATAGTAAAAAGCACAAGAAGAAAGAGCAATCCTGATAAGACAGTTTTATAGCCTAAGACAAAGACATAAAGACAGCATACACTGAGAACGTAGTCATTAGGGGCAGCCTAACATGAAGAATATTGATCTGGTAAATTTTAATCCTAGGTTTTCCCTGACTAACTGTGCTGCTTAAGAAAAGCATTCAGCCTCTTCTTAGCTATATTTCCCCAAGTACAAAATCAAGGGAGATAACCCATTGTCATGTTCCCAGGATGGAGGATGAATTAGTTTGTTCATGTGGTGTGTATCAAGTGAGTATCAGTTACTACGATTTAAGGGAAATTGCCCACAATTCTGCTAGTCACAGATGTGCCCTATTGCTTCCATGCAGTCTTGGACTTTGGAGAGACAGAAAAATACAACCAGTTTTGCAGCCCATAACAAGTGTTGAGAGATTTCAGGCAGAAAAAGACCCATTCTAGGGTCTTCTAAACCTACCTTTGATTGAAGGGATTCAAACTTGCAAGTCCCAGGCTACAAGGTTATTGGCTTCTCAGGAAATGGTGTAGAATCTCTTTCAATGTCTCCTATTCAGAGCAGATGGGATTCATCTCAAAGTGCAACTGTGGTCACTTTTAAAAATATTTAATAGGTGTGGATAGCCTATCGAACCCGGCAAGTTGTGCAGCAAAGCACTTAGGATACAACATTTGGAGAAAGTCCATTCGTGCACAGTTGTATCTTAGTGGTCAGGGCAATTTATAGGGAAGAATGAGAGAAGATGAGGGGGGAACTTAGTAACGGAGGACAAGGAAAAGGCTGAGGTACTTCACACTTTCTTTGCCTCAGTCTTTAACAAAAAGACTAGCTACCAGGACAACTGGGCTCCTGAGTTGGTAGACAGGGATGGGGAGTGGAACACCCCTCCTGTAATCCAGGAGGAAGTAGTTAGGGACCTGCTGTGCCACTCAGATCCCAACAAGTCCATGGGTCTAGAGGGGATTCATCCTAGGGTGCTGAGGGAGCTGGCGGAAGAACTGGCTAAGCCACTCTCAATGATTTATCACCAGTCCTGGCTGACCAGGGAGGTCCCAGATGACTAGAGGTTGGCCAATGTGATGCCCATCCACAAGATGGGCCGGAAGGAAGATCTGGGGAACTATAGGCCTGTCAGCCTGACCTTGGTGCCTGGCAAGATTATGGAACAGATCATCCTGAGTGCCACCAAGCAGCATGTAGAAGACAACCAGGAAATCAGGTCCAGCCAACATGGGGTTACGAAAGGAAGGTCCTGCCTGACCAATCTCATCTCCTTCTATGACTGGGTGACCCACCTAATGGATGAGGGAAAACTGTGGATGTGGTCTACCTCGATTTCAGCAAGGCCTTTGACACAGTCTCTTAAATGGACCAAGGCTAATGGCATGATATTCAACAAGACCAAGTGCAGGGTCCTGCACTTTGGCCACAATAACCCCCTGCAACACTTCAGACTGGAGGAAGATTGGCTGGAGAGTGGCCCGGCAGAGAGGGACCTGGGAGTACTGGTGGACAGCTGGTTGAACATGAGCCAGCAGTGTGCCCAGGTGGCCTGGAAGGCCAATGGTATCCTGGCTTGTATCAGGAATAGTGTGGCCAGCAGGAACAGGGATGTAATTCTCCCCCTGTACACAGCACTGGTGAGGCCTCACCTTGAGTACTGTGTGCAGTTCTGGGCCCCTCACTTCAAGGAGGATATTGAGGTGCTGGAGCAGACCCAGAGGAGAGCAACAAGTCTGGTGAAGGGACTAGAGGGAAAGTCTTACAGGGAGAGGCTGAGGGAGCTGGGGTTATTTAGCCTGGAGAAGTGAAGACTCAGGGGGGACCTTATCACTCTCACAATTACCTGAAGGGAGGTTGTAGTCAAGTGGGGTTTGGGCTCTTCTCCCAGGCAACTAGTGACAAGGTAAGAGAGCATGGCCTGAAGCTGTGCCAGGGGAGCTTTAGGTTGGATATTAGGAAGCAATTTCCCACGGAGAGAGTGATTAGACATTTGAATAGACTTCCCAGGGAAGTGGTGGAGGCACCGTCCCTGGATGCATTCAAGGAAAGGCTGGATGTGGCACTTAGTGCCATGGTCTAGCTGATGTGGTGGTGCTAGGTCATAGCTGGACTTGATGATCTTAAAGATCTTTTCCAGCCTTGGTGATTCTGTGATTCTGTGATTCCATGAAATTCTGGCTCTCAATCCCTGTTCTTACAATATTTTCTGTAACATTTACCTCAGCTGCCCCTAAGGTGTAATGACTACAACAGTCATTTCTGTGCATCGCATCAAAATGGTCTAAAGACCTTCCCCTCTTCGACAAGCAGCTATATTGTAAGGCTGAAAAGCCATGTTCCTCTTGTATTTTCTGTCTGGCTTAATGAAGTTTGAATTCTTCTGATTCACTGAGAATCATTTATAGTCCTGTGGATCAGATACTGAACCTAAGGGGAATCTGGACCAGAAATCTTATGTGTATTGTAGAATCATAGAATCATAGAATCCTAGGGGTTAGAAGGGACCTCGAAAGATCATCTAGTCCAACCCCCGCTGCCAGAGCAGGGGGCTGCAGGCCACCCATAAATACTGTTTGGGGTTTATGGGAGGGTTTTTTTGAGATCCACCTGAGAGAAATCTCTTTCCCATGGAATACAGAGCAAGCTCTGAGGCACCTGCTCCCTATAGTGAGATGGATGTGGAGAACTGCCTCAGCAGAGAGCCTGGCTTTGGTTTAGGATTAAGGTGGGTGTTAAGTGAGGCAGCCTGGGGCAGTCCTGGACACACTCAGGAGCAGAATTGAGAGAATCTGAGGAAACTTAAAACAGTAATGTACTGCCAGGTTTACACATCAGGTGGATGGGGTATTTCCAGGTGGTTTTGTTTCTGGACTCATATTCCATCTTAGTCCTGTTTTAAAAGCTTCTTTCTTTTATTGGCTCATGAAGTCTTTATGCTTCTTCTACTCTTCCCAGCTGCTGACATGTATATGAGGAATAAGGAGCAATCAATGCTGTCTTCATGCCCTTGCAATATTTGAGGATTGCTGGTAGTTTACACAGTTTAGATAAACCACTAGGCTGCTCTAATTTATCCCTGGTAAGTAACTGAATGCTTGGTGAATGTCATATTTTCCAGAATCAGCATTTATATTACTGTACATTTTTTTATTTTAACCATGGACTTGGTGTTTATGACATTGGCAGGTCACTATTTATACCAGGCATTAGGTACCCTTCATTTTAGAGCTGTATTAGGCTATGCCTAATTCATTTTGGGGAGTTTTCTCTGTAGACTCTTAAAATCACTCATTCCTGTGAAAGATTGTGAAATGCATTTTTGGAAGCTGAACTATCAAACATACATTTTCAGATTACTTAATCAGAGATTTATATTCATATTTCCAAAGGGGAAAAAAAGGATAACAAGTCTGTCTAATAAAGCTGCATGTCTGCTTTATATATATCTATTCCTAGTTATTATATCATTGCATGTAATAGATTTGGGATTTACAAATATGTATATTTATAGTAAATTAAGTGTACATGTTTTAATATATTCTATATATAAATTGTATGTTTTCTAAGACAGCTGAAACACAACAAGCTACTTAATAAGTGACCATGAGGCATTGACTTCAACTGTATAGAAAATTTAAATCTAAACCTGATACTGGATGTGATGAAAAGAATAAAATCAAATCAGAACACAATCAGAACAATAATGTCTCCTGATCTTATACTGAAGGTCTTTGGCTCTGCTCTGACATTTGTTTTTCACAAATTCCCTTGGCACTTTATGCAGCAGCAAACCAATATTCCATGACAACAACCAAGTCTATTGATATGTCTTAATTAAATCACTGGTTCTGGATAAAGAACACACCAGTAGGATATGGATCACTGTGGCTAACCTTTTAACTATAAAAGAAGAGCAGGGACAGACCCTCATCTTGGGTGCCAAGCAGCACTGGATGGCTTGTACTTACACTGCTGCATACTCACAGCCTTTCTGACTTTCTTTGGAGAGAGCTGGCTGCAGGAAGCTCAGAAAGAGATCCAGGGAATGAACAAACTGCTAAAAAGCATAGATAATCGGGGGTCTGCTGGAGCTTGCTTTCTGGCCCCATTTGTCCAGAAGCCTAGACATAACCTAAACAGCCATGCAGCTCCCCCAGCTTACTTGTGTTCTGGGAAATAATATGAAATAAAAGAAAGAGGAGAATAACAACGAGTTCTATAGCTCTATTTACCAGCAATTTTAAAAAAACACAATTAAATGAATCCTTGCATATTTGCAGTAAAAAGGCGTTCTGCATGCCCCCTAGGGCAGGACCTGAACATAATTCCCTTAGCTACATGTTTATAGTTGAAGAAAAATAAAATAAAAACAACGAAACCTGATATCCTGTGGGTATGGACCCTCATGCAATATCTAACTGTGCCGTGAGATTTGTGTACACAGCTTCACCTGATAACAGCATAAAGCTGTAGGTATGTTTCAAGGCAGAAAATAAACCAGAAGAATACCTCCCTAACAATGGAAGCTTTCACATCTCATATAACCTCTATTTAGGGAGTGCAATGTCCTGGCCACATCCAAAAACTGGCCAGGTAGCATCCTTCCTCCTACAACAAACCTTCATCCCATGCCCTACAATGAGAATGCACCGATAGCGTGCAATTCCTTCCTATATGTTGTCATGTCTGGGTGGAATTTCAATCTCTGTGACGCATGGATGGCCCTTTGAGCCTCAAACTGTGTGGGAAATAGCCCAGTAAAGCATACTCACTGCATCTGTCTTCATGACCAGTAGTCAATAGCAACTGAAGTCTGGTTTTGGGAAGGTTGGAACCATTGGACAACTAATCTTTGCAGCCCTAAAGCCTATCTTAGGTAAGCTTTTCAATATTTATATGTATTTACAGATTGTTTTCCCAACAGGTATTTATTGCAAAGTGTCATCTCTAGATTAAGGTCAACTTCTGCAGACAGTGTCTCTTCTTAGCACATACAGAGACACTGCTTTTATTTGTTAAGCCTGATGCCATTAATTTCATCCTTAAATGTCATTCAGTGGTTTCCATTCATGCTTTTTTAAGCATTTCATTACTGGTCAACTCAGGGGCCAAATAAGTAAGCAATGGGCTTGAACATATGGGAAAAACTGACCCTTGCTGCCAAGGAGTATTAAAGTGCATAAGCCATTTCCTGTAACAGTTGTCAAGCTAATTTTCAGTAAATTACTTAGTCCATGTGTTTATTATTCAGATATAAACCCACTGACTCAGCATGAAAATGACATTACACCACTGTAATCACAGACTAATCTTTTACAACTACAGTCACTACACTCCCAAACTGCATCTCTCTAAGAAGACTTCATTGAGTTCAGAAACAGCAGCTTTGGGGCAAGTTAATTCACACTGCATTGCACCATCCAGTGACAAGGTAACACTAATGGGGACTGCTGCTGCCCACCCCCATGTAACTCAATAGAAATCAGAATACTCTTTATATAATAATGACTTAATGGTAAAGAATGCACTTAAAACATAGAATGAAATTCAATACAAAAGAAAATTGCTACCATCTTCATTGCAATTGTTTTCCATACCAAAAGATAAAAGTTCTGGAGCTCTCGGTGACAAATTCCCCTTCTCTCCAACCAATGCATTTCAGCCTGTCTACTACTTGAAATATTGGCGTAAAGGACATGGTAGTGCCTATAGATAAATAGTTTTCTGTACCTGGTAATTTCTAGCTTAGGTTTAGTTTGTAAGTGATTTTAGAAGATGAAGGTGTTTAAAAGTGGAAATAATTTAGTAATCTCTGAAGGTCAACACCTGTTAGGAAATTTTAAATTCAAGCTGACTTTCAGTAAGCCCCCATCTCACCTTGTGATTAATTTGTAGATTGATCCCTTGTATAATGGCATTGCACACAGAGCTCTTGAGGTAGCCTGAGCTGAATATACAATAATCTAAGACATCACTTCACCATCCTTGGTTTCTACCAGTGACAAAGCACATTCTTGGTTAGTTTTATAACACAAGTGCCCTGCGCTGCTATTTCTGGTTTTGTTGAGGAAAGGAAAGTGAGCAGTGGAGAAAGTAAAAGACACCAGTCTGATTTATTTGTTGTTTTAATTTTAAAATATAACATTAATCAGACAAAAAGTGTATCAAGCAGGTTTCATTTTTTATTATTTTACAGAAACCATGCTCAACTGATGTTATAATTGAAGAAGAAACAGCAATTCAACTCATAAAACCACAAGCGTATGTTTGCTGTCAGCAGAAAGACTCTCAGGGACTTCAATTAGTATCCGATTGCAGTCTTTATATTTACATTTAAAAGTATTCCCCTCTGTGTCCTTATACAAATTATTAGCCTGTTCAAATTCAATAAAAGCTACGTGTAAGATGAAAAAGTATGCACTAAATATCTGACAGACAGTGATTAAAGAAAGGCAATTTTGAGAGCTGTCACTCTGGCACTTCTCTCTGGTGGTTCATCAGAGGCACAGTCCCTCTCAGGGCCTGGTCATTTTGTATCCGACCACTTGGTGAGTCAAGAAGAACTAAAAATCTGCTCCTTTCAAATGATTGTGTAAGACAACAACAACAACAAAAGTTTCTTTGGTATAGAGTACTTCTGTAAAAAAAACCCCACAACAAACAACACCTTCCCCCCCCCCCCTTGTTTATGACTAAACATTTATACTTTCACCTCTTTCTCTCCCACTATCTTCCTGAATTTTCTAATTCACGAGAGGAAGTTAGGGAAAAAAAGTAACTAATGATGAAATGCTTTATCTGGATTAAACACCTTGTTCCAATAAGTAACATTTTCCTTTGTCTTTAGAATGCATAGCCTTTTTCCCACAAATTAATCAAATAGCTGTTGTTTTCCAGTGATTCAGACAAATCATAGAAGTATATTTAGTTACTGTATAATCAATGGTATAGGATAAATGGGTTCTACTCAGTTGCCATTCCATGAAATCAGACTTCAGACACTTTAAAATGTGTACAGGGGACTCTGAGAAAGCTATGGAACTGGTCACAGAAAGGAAAAGCTGGACAAATGCACAAGTAGTGGCACAACTATCTTGATCCGCGAAGTCTTTTGTGAAACACAGGAAAGAATATTAATCCCAGACTACTTGCAAAGCCAGATAGCAGATCTCTATTTTAAACCGTTGCTCCTGCAGACCTCTTTTACACTTACAATTCTTGCTTTAAAATACAAAAAGTGTTATAAATTGGAGAATAATTCAATATTTCATCCATCCATTTATATGATTTAGGGTGCCAACATTGTACAATAGCCCATACCCACAAAAAGATCTCAAACAGATTAATGAATGTTAGAGGATGAAAGAATTTGTATAATGGTCACCATCAAGACTCAGTGCAAAAAATACCTGTATAATACTTAACTCCACACAAAATAAATGTATTTTGACCTCTTTGCAGCTATACTTCTTATTCTTTAAGAGTAAAAATCATGTAACATAGAAGAATAAGTATTTTCGATTTTTAAAAAAGTTAACAGTATTTGGGCAGCAAGAGGATGGGTGTACATCATACTGACTAATAAAAATGGCTACCAGCTGACAAGGTTTTGAGGCGGACTTTTGATCACAGACTAGTGATGTGAATTTCAAAACAGTATGACTTAACTCTCTAGTTCTGAACTCTGAGATACAAATTGCCCTTCAAAGGAACATAGCAAAGAACAAGAAAACATTTTAGACCCCTCACCAAAAGAATGAGAGCTCCAGGAGAGCTCAGAAATATAGAGTTATGAAGAAATGTTGAAGACCTGTTTATCAGTTCAAACTGCTGCAAAATACCATGCTGCTCTGGAAAGTGACTTAATAAAAAAAAAAAATCAAAAATAAGAAATGGTAGATTCTTTGCTGTTAAGGATTCACAGTTGTCATCAGGCAGCAGCTTCCCTTTGGGAACACAAGCAAACCACAGGACTTGGACGGGAGCTGTGTCTGTCAAACGCCTCAGCATGCACCATACAACATCATGCAGTACCCACTTGCACATCAGGGTAGCAAAGCTGTGAATCTGTCCCTTCCTCTGTTTTTTCATGAAATGGGTTTAGACACGTACTGGGGGGCACTAAAGAGCTGTCTTTAAGTTGTCCTACATGCAGGGACTACTACTCTTCCTGGTTTTATCTGAGCTAATAAAGATGAAGCAGAAGTCTTCTGAAAGTGTTCCACCCATGTAAAGGGCAGGGATAACTTCTTAATAATTGTTACCTTAGTCAGTTAAGACACACTCTGCCTTCTTTGCATTCTCTAAAACTTCACCAATAGTCATGGACCAAATGAATGTGAGAGCCTAACACAATTTTACTTACTACAAGCTAATGTGGACTCCAGTTCAGGAACTCAATAAGCACTCTGAAAACTATTCTGAAAATAAAACCTAAGTCTTGCTCACTAGAGTTTTTTTAATTGGTTAGCTTCCAAACCTGTGGATCTGAAAGGCATACTAGGTTCCTCCTCACTCCATTGTAGGAAATAGTTAAAAAAGGCACTTTGTTCCAAATCTTGTAATTTGCACTTGTGGAACAGAGAGAAGAAACTGATCTTTGATCTAAATTTAATTAAACACTTTTTCTCATTGACATGCGAGCTTCCTCTTCCCTAACAGTTCATTCACTGGCTCGGAAGTGATTGTTTTTTACAGACATTATCAACTTTCACAGCAGTACTAAGCAAATGTACACTGGCATGAGATTTGTTAAGGAAGGAAGTATTTTATCAGTTTTCAGAGTAAAACCACATTCTGAGCTTTAAATTGGCATAGAAGAGAAAGTTTTGGTGGAATTATAAGGCTCTCCAGAAATGCTAAATATTTGCAATGAAAACTTATCTCCCAACTGCTTTAATTCAAGGCCATGAGACATTCCGTGCTCACTTCCACAGGGATTTACAGGACTATAGCAAGGAAAATTTGGTGTGAATACTAATGGTTGCAAAAGAAGCCTCCAGCCTTCTTTGTGCTGGAAAGGTGGTGATGGCTCTTCACAACTCAGTCCAAATTTTGGAAAAGGGGAGGAAGTGACAAATATAACATGTTTTTTTAAATTTTATAGGTATCCTGAGAAATTGGTTCTTATGATTCAGTCAACTTTTGCAGGATAAAATCTGCTGTGTGCGTACCTTGAGTCCTGTCTCTCTACTTTGGGGAAGAAGGTTTTACTTTCTTCAAGTTGAACAAAAGCATAGACCTCTTCTTCAGACAGTGCTATATAGAAGACAACCGTTCAGCTTGGAAGCATTGATGTTATTATCTTTATGGCTTAAAAATCTCAGGAAGAAGTCACCTCAACTGCTTGTAGTGTGAAATCTGGAATTCTATTTACTACATGGAATTAGTAAGGTCTTTAGAAGGAACCTCTGGCAGTAAAATATTATTGTCATGTGAAAAGAGGTTTTTCAAGCTCTGGACCCTTATTAACTCAACTACTCTCCTAGTCCTCTCTATGGATCAAGTGATCTCCATGACATACTTCCATTGGAAAACTGAAGTTATTTAAAAGAGAATCAGAACCCGGAGGGAAAACCCTCAAACCTGTAAATTGTCCAAAACTTAATTGATTAATTAATAAGAAATCTTCAAAAAAAACTTACCTTTAAAATTTGGTCTGATTCTAGCATCATACCCCGATGTCCTTCCCATCAGTTTGTCCAAAAAATCTGAAGGAGACAGGGTCTGTGAGGGGGATTTTCCAGATCTTGACTCATGCTCTTTACAGAAAGTCGTCCTAAATGAATTATTAGCCACCATTAGTTAATATTTAGCTTGTATTGTATTCAAGTCATGGAGAAATTATAGCACTAAAAAAAAATTGTCTTAATTCAGTGAATATAACAGTATTTCTATAGAATAAAAAACTCTGTTTTTCACCTGAGAACTTTATTCTAGGATAAAAATGAGCTTAAAGTAGTACGCATGAGCCCAATTTACTACTGAGAAAAAAAAATCAGCTTTAAAAATAAATGTATTACTGTTCTAAGGCTTTAAAAGGTTCAATTTCTTCTTCATCTTATTGTGTAGAGCAATCTTACAGGGTCTTTGATACCCTATTTCATATCCTTCCTTCAATTATGTATGCCGTTAAAAACTATATGTTAACAATGTTTTAAGGTGGTCTTAAACTTCTAAAAAATAGCTGGCAGCACTGAAAAATATTGGTTAATGTTGAGAAGCATATAAATGGAAAAAAAAAATAATAATTTACAGATGTTACCCAACAAAGATTTAAATCATGCTAGTGAATATCTGGATTCTTACCCAACATGACAAAAAGTGTTCCAGAGTCAGTCACACCTGATCTCATGGTTTTTTTATCAATGAACATCAAGTAAGAACATTTATCAATATTATCACGAGTTGGTATTTATATGCAAGCTCTTGGAACACATCTCTGTTTTCAGGATGTAAGAGCAAAATTCTGGTACCACATAATGCATGCAAAACATGGTGTACATAGCATTTAGTACACACTGCAAGCACATTAAGTACTGCAGAGAAAGAGAATTTAGGAGTTCCCCATGGTTGTTTCCTAGGGAAAAAGGAACTAGAATGAAATGGTTGTATTTGGTGTGTAGAAGCACAGATTTCATCATCAAGCATTATCTGGATCCTTAAATAACCAATTTCATTGTATCTATGTTTCGAAATAATCTTTGAACTATATTGGAAGTAATTCTATGACTGTGTCTTCTTAACCACCCTCTACTTAAGTATTTGCCCACAGGGAACTACTCTGTTTCAGGAGTGTCTTGTGAGGGTTTTTTGTGCATCTCTACACAAGTAAAAACAAATTAGACATACAGGTGAGTATCTGGAAAGAGAAGCAACTATCAAATCCTTTATCCCTTTACAAACACACCAGAATTATTAAAAGGCAAGGTGAAAGTAAGTTCTCATGGCATGATCCCCCATGTTTTTTAGGTTCCAGTTACAGGAGACAGTTGCTTCTTTATGCTTTTGTCAATGACACGGTACCAAAATATACTTAATTTTTAATAGATTCTATTCCCCACTTAAATACGAAAAGCATTCAGTTAAGGTAATAAAAACTGGAAAATTAATCCAGTTCATTTATCTGGGATGTCACTATACAATTTACTTCTGTTTTCATTCAGATCCCACTAGTTATGTGTTGTGTGGTGATCCCAGACTCACTAATAAAAACACTTTTTCATTCTGTCACTGTATATATACCTCATTACTCATATAAAAACACTTTGTATGTGTACATGCAGATACAGAGAAGCATACAGTATAATGAATCTCAGCTGAAATGTTGTTTTGGTTAATAAGACTGACCTGTTTGCTTTGGACTGCAAAAACTCAATAGTTGAAGGAAAAGCTCATGAAACATTAAAAAAAAAATAAAAATTGAAACAACCATCATATGTACTGGTACTTTAAGTGAGTACAATATTGGTCTGATTTAGGATTTTCCCAAAATCAGAGGACTGGTTCTCTCAATAACTACATCCCTGACAAAACTGGTTCAATCGTTTCCAATGCTTGAAGAGGAGGGAACCAAAGCAACTTCCTAAACAACCTCTGGTAGAAGCAGAGAATTTGCATTTTGGAAGGAAAACTGAAGAAAAATATTTTTAACTATATTGATACTCAGTGAAAAAAACCATGTCTTTGTATCAAAGAAACAGAAAATAACTAATCCAAACTTGAGATTATTATTTTATGTATTTGTTACCAAGCAACGAGTCTCCTCGTGTAAAAGGGATAGCCTCTATAGGATGAACATGAAATACTCTCAAATATAGCAAACAAACTAGGTTAATGTGACGTAGCATCTGTATAGTTACAATTTCCACAACCTTTTAACAAATACCATTACACAGAGTTGTATCACCTACCTGAAGTGGTTTGTCTCTAAGAAAAATGCAAACAAGGTTGTCAAAATTTTCACTAGCTGCCGGTTCATTCCTCCTGCTTTCTGTGATGATTTGGAAAATATCCCAGAAACGATTCCAGAGAGATGCAAGGGAAAAGTAAGCTGGTGCTGCCTAGATTCCCAAATTCAGCGATAATTTAATTTTCTTGGCAATCAGGAAGAGAAGGTCTGGATCTCTACAAACTGGGGGCAAAAAAGAAGTGCCAGTCCTTGGAATCATGGTCAGGTCAAGCCTAGGCTCATCGCCAGCAGCCAGCACAAAAGAGACAAAGCATCAGACCTGGTTGTTCCCCCGTCTTGCTTGTGTTGATGGAGGGAGGGGAAGAAAAAAAGAGGAAAAGAAAGAACGGGGAAAAAAAAAAAAGAAAAAAAAAGGAAACCCAACTATGCTAGGAGCATCACACAAAAGGGAACAGCGCTGAGAGCAGTCTGTTGCCGGTATGTTTTATTCCCCTTTCGCTTTGAAAATTAGTATTGCTAAACGGTGGTGGGGCTACTGGGTCGGTCTGCTTTTCCCCTCTTTGGGCAGGGAGGCGTCGGCTCTCCCTGGGCGGGAGGGAAGAAGGGATGGAGGGATGAAGGGAGGGAGGAAGGGATGGGGGCTGGAGAAGGGCTGGAGCGGGCGGGGGCGGCGGGGAACCCCGGACCTGTGTTGGAATGAGGCGGGCGGGCGCGTGCCGCGCCAGAAATTCAGCGCTCGGACAGCTCCGCGCGCGCACTGCGCACGCGCCTGGCAGAGGCCCCGGGGGGGGCTGCGGGGGGGGGTGGCGGGGAGCGAGTGCGCGCCCGGGCGGTGTCTGCGCGGAGTGGGGCGGTTGGGAGGGGGGCAGGGGGTGTATCTGGAGGGGGTGTTTGCGGGGGGGAGGGGGGGCGTAGGCGTGTTTCTGCTTGGAAGGCGTGCGGTATGTTTGTGCGGGTGGGGATGTGTGAGTGTGTTTGCAGTGGGGGGGGGGGGGTGTCGGGGAGCGTTTGTGCGTGGCGAGGGGGTGTAGCTGTGTGTGTGGTCGGGAGTGTGTCTACGGGGGGGCGGCGTGTTGCCGGGGGGGGATATGAGGGGGTGTCTGTGTGGGGGGTGTATGTTCAGTGTGTCGGTGAGCGTGGGGGTCGCTGGGGGGGGCTGTGTGAGGGGGTGTCTCAGTGTGTGGGGTGGAGTGTGCATCTGCGCGGTGTGTTGTTGAGTGGGGGGTCCCTGGGAGGTTTTTGGGGGGGTGTCTCTCTGTGGGGTGTATCAGAGCGATATGTTGGTGAGCTGGGGGTCTTTGGGGTGCGTGTGAGGGGTGTCTGTGTGTGCGACGTCTCTGTCAGCGCGATCCCGCGTGTGGCGGTGGGAGGTGGGTGCGTGGTGGTGTGTGCACTCACACGCCGCGGGGGCGATGCCCCCGCCCGGGGCCCGACCCTGCCGCCGCATTCCCCCTCTCCCTTCCCGGCTGTCCTATCTCCCCAGGGCAGGAGGGTGCCATGTCGCGCCCTTCATGGAGTTGTCGCCTTCCCCAAGCTGCCTGTGGCGGGGCAGGGTGGAAGAGCTTCTCTCCCGTGGTGGGCAGAGGGAGGAGGGAGCCCCTGAACCCCGTGGCTGAGGAATGAGTGTGGGGAAGGATGGCCCCCGCCACGGGAGCTGGTAGAGGTCTTGGGAGCTCCTCTGTAAAGATCTGAGTGGGTGTGAAGAGGTTTACTCCTCTGGTCTGTGGAGAGTTTGTGGAGAACCAAAGGGGGAGGATTGCATAGTTTCCATTTCCAGTTGGTTTTCTCTTCTCCATGGTGCAGTGAAGATAATGGCTGGTTACTAGGGGCTATTTCCCACCTCCAAACCCCAGCACGCTGGAAGGAGATCCTTCTCCTTTTATAAATGGGAAGTTGAAGTGGTATGCAGTTAACCCAAGACTCCACAGATGGTCAGTGACAGAGCAGGGGTGATGACCAGCTTTGCCATTCTTCACAATCCTGTGTTCTTCCCCCAACACTTCCCACAGCTTTAATTGCTCAGTTACAGGTCCTCACGTCAAACCCAAGCTGTCACTGAGAAGTTAGTCGTTCAAGAGGAAGAACAGAATAACTTCCGCCTCTGAAGCACGTATGGTGGCTGATGGAAACTCTCCTCAACACACTACAGCCCTTAAAGCATTTTGATAACGTAGTTTAAAATGGGCAGATGGGGAATCTCATCCAGCGATGTTCAGGGAATATAAAATGCTTTTTTCTCTGCTACCACCATGGTTTTTGCTCCCTCCCTCCACCAGTTACTCTCTGGTTCTCTGTTTTCTGCAACACCCTAAGAAGAAGCTGGGTGCTTCCTTACCAGTTCAGTTCATTCTCATCGGAAAATCCTAAAATTTGTGTAACTCAGAATCAAATCTGTTTCAACAATCTGAAAACCAATTCCTGCAAAGAAGTTGTCTTTTTTTACCAGGAGTGCAGGATGAATTATTGTTCTTTCTCAGTTTTTGGTCTAGCTGCCTCAGAACCAGTCAACCTGAAGCTTGCTCCAGTTCCACAAAAGTATTCACACACACACATTTCTCATATTTTCAAGTAAGAACCTGCCACTTAACGACAGATCCTTTTACCATGTTTGTAGTCATCTTCAACATTTGTTTCTGAAAAGTAGTTGCTCTGTTCCCACATTAGCAAATCAAAGCCACTTCATTAAATGAAACTAAGTTGTTGCGTTTTGTTTATTTTAGTTTAATCCTGTAGGACATACCTGAAAGACACGTACCTTACTAGCTTTTCATAGGTACAAATGCTACATAATGCAACTTCTTATGCAGAAAAGGTTGAAAAACTGGGGAAATAAAAATAGTCCAAATATGCAAATCTCTGTTTCCCTTATTGCCTTGCCTGTTGAGTCTCTGTCAGTAGCATAAATGAAGGTCCGTCCAGCAGAAGAAAGGCCACAAAATTTGTTTTTATTAAAACTATTAATGTTTAACAGTAGACATGGAGGGTTGATGCTGAATCACTGCACTGTAACATCCTCTAACCTCTTCAGAAGATGGGTTCTCCTGCTAACATAGTAAAGAAAAGAGGTTTTATGTCTCTTACTGCAGTGTCTCATTCTGAGACGTAAAGCTTACAAAGCTGCATCTGTTTTCAGTCAACAAAGACATACTATTCAAAATTTGTGCCTGTCCCCATCCAGATAGGAACCCACTAACTGCTATATATTGTTACCTTAGGTTAAGATACATGGTGAAATTGCAAAGTGACAATTTCTATCAAGCTGCAGGAAAAATCTGTCTCTCTAACCTACACTGCCACCTGCTTAGAAGTGAGGGGAATCTCAGGACTGCTTGCAAAGTCTCTAAAGCAGAAATCACTGAATACAGCAGGTATCTTTCCGATGAGGCTGTTCACATGGATTTTGTGACAAGACATGCTTTTAAAGACCTATCATTACCTTTTTTGGTGGAAGAAAGTAACTGAATATTTCTCTAAGTTTTTAACTAGAGAAAACATACTTGAAAGCCTGCTTTCCAAGACTTAGCTGCTAGTGGCCATTTTCCACACTTCAAGGCTATTTGAAATGCTAAATAAGTACATCCCTAAGTAAAATAAATGTTGCAGGAAGTTCTTCAAAATAGCCTGCCCTTAACTTGGGTGGGTTTTGTAAAGGAATGGTGAGAGATGTAATAACAACAATTTTTAGTATCTACTTCATCTTTCTTTACACCTCCAAGTGCTTAGAGGCTTCAGTGGCACATGACCCAGCATGGCGGTTACATGGAAGTACAGAACAAAACTTAATAATTAAGGGATGAAAATAGTACTTTAGGGATACTAAAGTAAAAGATACATTCACTCAAAGCTCTTGTTAACTCTGAGGGCTCAAAGCAACCATTTTCTCTAATCAGAGGTTTTCAGATCATGCTGGATCTACTTTCTCCTGGGGAGGAGGTAGATTTCGGTGCATTCTGCACCACTTTTCCATGAATTACCACATGCACGAAAACGTTCTTGCTTTCCATCATACTTGCAACACAGTCTCTCCTCATCCTCCTCCCATTAAAAATAAAATAAAATAGTTGTTTATAGTTGTTTTGAGTACTGCAAGTCTCTAAGTTGTCATTCACCCACAGTTAAACAGTGTCTATAAAATGCACACCCAATGGTGAAGGATGATGCACAGCTCTGCAGACCAGGAGGAAGGGAGCCATTTGGAAGCACTGTGCCTGGTTGTACACGGCACTTCCTGGTGTTCCCTTCCCATGCAGAAACCCAGGCTGCAAAGAGTACAACCATTGAAGTGCAGCAGTTTCTGGGTGAGCTGCGTACATCAAGTTGCATAGATATCATTCTTTCCAGTGAAACTCATTTGTTATCTCTCACAACACATTTCTGAGTGGAAAAGTGTGGCACATAAACAGGAGCCTTCAAGGACTCCTGTTTGGGATGGGACAGGGAGGCTTGTAGTAAAATAGCATGGAGAGGTGAAGGAAGGTGAGAGGTACCTGCTGTTCTTCCAGTGTAGGGGCTAAATAACAATGTCCTCATGGTTCCCCAGGCATATGCCAAAGCTTAATAATTGTATTAAATATGGTATATTATGTGAAATATTAACTAATTCAGCCATTTCTCTATTCAACCTGAGTTTCTTAAGCACTAACTACCAGGCAGATAATAGGACAGAATCACCCTGTTTTCATGTAAATGGTTTTATAACAGTTAGTTGATGGCATGTGATTTATTTTTTTTGCACTGTGCATGCATTTTTGGAAACCAAAGAAATGGGAGAAGTAAGGTCCTATCACTTTCTCAAATTATGATAAAAAAGTGATCCAGAAGCACACTTCTGAGGAAACAAAATCCATCACTTCAAATATGCAATTAGTGTCTATAAGAAGAAAAAATTCAATATAACTTTCCAAATGGTATATCAGGTTATCATAATTGTTGGATGTTTTGTTAACAATGCCAAGTGTACTTCAATATACTGCCAAATATAAAGGAATAAAGAATACAGTCTATGTAAAAGGTCCAATTAGAGTGAAGGTAAAAATGCTAAAGCAAAAACCTGAAGGTAATCTAACATGACTGCATGATGAGATAAGGATAAGAAACCAACTGGCCTGTTTTTTTAACTGTACCATAACAAATTATTTAAAGGATCAAAAAATGTAAGCAAATTTGTCTTTAATTTTTTAGACCTGTGTTAATAAGAAATCTTTTTCACTGAGGGACAGTGATAGTCTTATTCATGATAGGACAATACAATACCTAGTTCTTCAGCTCTCCAATATGAAATCAAATTAGGTATTTCAAACATTTTTATATCTGACATTAACAGATATAACAATGCATTTGTTAATAAAGCACCATTCTGCATGTATTGAAAATATTTTTACATCTTCTCTTCTTTTTTCTTATTAGCTGCCTGGGTCTCTCTAAACTTTTCAAAAAATAGAGTCCTCATTGTTATTTTTTTTCCTTGTAAGTAATAACAAGCATATCTGGAAAGAGAACTTAGGAAATTTATCTTGCATGGAATTAAGTATTGTAAATACATTTTTGCATTGAGCTTACTTCCTATTTCTGAATTTTACTTTCCAAAAGTTTAAATACACGTTATATTTAGCACAAATGTATTGTGGAAAAATGGCACCCCCTTTCCCACAAGATAGCATGATGGCTTTATGGGGACAGTGAGTTGGACACTAAATAAAATGTGAACAATGACCCAAATATGGAGCAAGGAACACAAAATGGCCACTCCAGTGTTTCCTCTGCCTCTGTCTGCTGTCCTTGAAGGACTGAGTTTCAAGGACAAACACTGAAGTTGATGGACAGCAGAGGAGGCGGGAAAGAAGATATATTGTTCCCATGTGCACCTGGACTGCTTAAACCCATCATCCACTGCAAGAAAAGTAGCCATGGGACTGGACTAAAGCCCTGCTACATATGCAGATCAGTCACTAATCCTAACTGCACCTGAAGTACCTGATACATAAAAGGCAGATGCTGACAAACCCTTGTGCTGGGCCTTTGTGGGCTGTTGCTAGCTGGTTGTAGCTGGAGGTGGTGTTAGAGGAAGACCTGCTGGCTGTTGGAGGAGAAGAAGGAGCTGCTATGTGTGAGGATTACTAATGGATGTCCATGGGAGAAGAAGAAGGTGCTGTTTGTGGGAGCTGCTACTGAGAGCCTGCTACTGGTTCTGTGGTGCTTAGCAGGAGCTACTTGCTGTGGCTGTCTCCCTTCTATTTGGATTTACCGCTGCAAGAGCAGGAAGACTGATGGACCACCAGAACCCAGCAGATGTGGGACATCTCTCTACCACTGCATGTGGATACAATATCTGTGCTAGTGGGGAGAGTCACCTGAAGAAATTCTAAATCCTCAGACCATCTCAAGGATAGCCAGGTGCTAAGCCTCACTTAGTTCCCTGCTGCTCCCGCCCCTCAAGCTCACATGCATAGCGCGACCCTTTAAGGGAATCCAACGTTGGGCATTGGTCACTCTCATCCTCCTTTCCTCCTCCCCATTCTTTACTATAGTGTATCATAGGTATATTGTTATTCATAGTGTGTGTGTGTGGTTCCATATTCCTTATTTACTCCTCCTGAACCCTTGTCTCCTAATTGTAATTGGCACCCCCCAAATAAACCGTTTAATTCGAGAACCTTAAATCTGTGTGCAAAGCGTGGTTATTGTGGACGTGGTGAGAAGCAGCACCTAAGAGTTCACTCCAAGATTCCGAGCTGCAGTCTCCAATCCTCTGAGCGAGGCGAACTCTGCGTGTGACCCTCAGTCCCTTTAGATTTTTAAAACTTCCTGGAAGGAATCATCATAGAATCATAGAATCATAGAATCATAGGGGTTGGAAGGGACCTCGAAAGATCATCTAGTCCAACCCCCCTGCCAGAGCAGGGTCACCTAGAGCACATCACATAGGAACGCATCCAGGCGGGTTTTGAATGTCTCCAGTGAAGGAGACTCCACAACCTCCCTGGGCAGCCTGTTCCAGTGCTCTGTCACTCTCACAGTAAAGAAGTTTTTTCTGATATTCACCTTGAACCTCCTATGCTCCAATTTACACCCATTACCCCTTGTCCTATCACTGGTCATCACTGAGAAGAGCCTAACTCCATCTCCCTGACACTCACCCCTTACATATTTGTAAACATTGATGAGGTCACCCCTCAGCCTCCTTTTTTCCAAGCTAAAGAGACCCAGCTCCCTCAGCCTTTCCTCATAAGGGAGATGTTCCACTCCCTTAATCATCTTTGTGGCTCTGCGCTGGACTCTTTCAAGCAGTTCCCTGTCCTTCTTGAACTGAGGGGCCCAGAACTGGACACAATACTCCAGATGCGGCCTCACCAATGCAGAATAGAGGGGGAGGAGAACCTCTCTTGACCTACTAACCACACCCTTTCTAATGCACCCCAGGATGCCATTGGCCTTCTTGGCCACAAGGGCACATTGCTGGCTCATGGTCATCCTCCTGTCTACCAGGACCCCCAGGTCTCTTTCACCTACACTACTCTCCAGCAGGTCAGCCCCCAACCTATACTGGGACATCGTGTTGTTCTTCCCCAAATGCAAAACTCTACACTTCCCCTTGTTGAATTTCATCATGTTTCTCCCCGCCCAACTCTCCAGCCTGTCTAAGTCTCTCTGAATGGCAGCACAGCCTTCTGGTGTGTCAGCCACTCCTCCCAGCTTAGTATCATCAGCAAACTTGCTGAGGGTACATTCTATACCCTCATCCAGGTCGTTGATGAAGATGTTGAACAACATCGGTCCCAGTACCGACCCCTGAGGGACTCCACTAGTCACAGACCTCCAACCAGATTCTGCCCCATTGACTACAACTCTCTGACTCCTTCCCATCAACCAGTTCCTGATCCACCTCACTACCTGATCACCAAACCCATACCTGATCAACTTATCTACAAGGATGCTGTGGGAGACGGTGTCAAATGCCTTACTGAAATCAAGATAAACCACATCTACCGCTCTACCATCATCTATCCACCTAGTAATCTCCTCATAGAAGGCTATGAGGTTAGTCAAACATGATTTACGCTTGATAAAACCATGCTGACTGCTCTTGATGACCCCCATGTCCTTGATATGCCTAGAGATAGAGACAAGAACAAGTTGTTCCATCACCTTTCCAGGGATGGAGGTGAGGCACGACTCTTATACATCCTGCCAAAGCGGTGGGACAGTTCACCTTAGAGCCTCCACACCCGATGCGACATGTATGCATACATTTATATTGTAAGGTTCCTATAATACAGTTTTGTGGTGTATTTTTTTTCTCTATAAAGACAAGAAATAAAGAATATACTGAATCTCATTTGAAAATTTGTTCTCTCCTCTATGAGTCTGAAACTTTCATAGTGTCATTATGCAGAGAGTTACTTCCGGCTTACCGCTTGGCTCGAGTGAATTCAGCTATTGGTTTTTGGCATTACCATCAGATTTCTGATTTTCCCAAGAAATTCCTATGCCACAAGGCCTGTTTGGGTGGCTGACAATACTTTACTCCTCCTTTGGTACCAGTGAGGCCATTACAGAACAGGGGAGCATGTCATACAAATTAAATTACAATATCTGGCACTTGGATCAGGATAAAGTTAGAAATAAGTGAAAATATTAATATGAGGTTGTACATACTTCAACTTGTCCAAAACTTCTTGGGGAGCAGTAGGAGAAATAAAGGTTAAAATGAGCTACTCATTCAGTCCTTGACCTTCAGTCCCAGTGCACGGTTCATACTGGGAGGGACTGGCAGATTCCCAAACGGGAGAAAAAATAATACTCAGAAACATCACAAAATTGGTTTTGCCCCTTCTTTCATATTGCCTTCTGGCAATTTAGATGTGATTCTGAATAATTCCTAGCCCTTAGGTGTCATTTACGACTTAAATGACAACACACATTATATATCGTGGATTTCAAGAAAGTATCCAAAGCAAACCCTTCCAGCAAAGGCAGCCTCTAATAATGATAAAAAAAAAACAAACAGCCTTAAACTTCGAAGTGGTGCCTTGTTTTTTAAATCTTCTCTTTTGAAATCAGAACCTCCTTTATTTTATGATAGCCAGGAGGCTAAGGAGAAGGAGGCATGAACCAACAGGTAGCTGTCCATTGCCTGCCTTTGTGCAGAGTCCAGGAAGTGGGCAAACAGCAAATAACCTTGTTTACTTCTCCACACTTATACCAAAAGTATAGTTTATTTTGTTGCAAGATAATTTCTTGTTCCTTTGTATGTGTCTGAGCTTTGAATCACCACCCTTAGGTCATCATTGCTACAGGAAAATAATTTTAAAACCTTGTTTAAATCTTGCTTGAATGGAAACATCATCAGTAACAATTTTTACAAAATACATCATGTGCAAATTAAGATTACTAAGTGGGGCCACTGAAAAGAAAAATCAGTGATGTGAACTAAGGTATATTTTTATTTGCTGTATATGAACCTGTACTCAACAAATTTATTGTAAATACATGTTCCTGCCTACCTCCTTTGTTTACGTTATCTGAGCTAACCACAGCTATGAGATACAAGAGGTTTTGTAGGAAATAAACAGCCCATTAGTATCTAAGAATTTGGTAGCTGAACTCAATGTCTGACCAACATTCATTCAGCTTTAGTATTTCAATTTTTTTTAAGGTCTGACAGAAACAGCAGCAAAAAAAAGCTATACTAAAGATTTATCTCATGTATGTCTGATAGGATAACAAAGAGTTCTGTTATGTCAGGATGATTTATCTAGTGTGTATATATATATATATACATGAAAATTCTGTCACAGTTCTCAATGTCATTTGCAGTAATTACTTTGTTCCAGATGTTATATATTAACCCAATGAACAAAATATCTTACTTGTACTGTAGATTAGAAACTTCAGCAGACAGCAGAATTGTGTAGTAACGATGACTAATGCTGTGCATCGTACTCAGTTTAATCATGTCTTCCCTTAATGCTTATAAGCTGAACTTGCTTCTACTCTGATGGTATTATTTTGTAAATTTTGGTCTTTGATACTTAATCAAGTATGAATTCTTCCTGGCTTGTAACAAAACAATTTTTTACCCCATTTAATGCTTATCAAGCTCATTCAAAATAACATTTTGCAATAGACTTTACAATGTGGCATCTGATCTAGCTATGAGGATGCTGAGATCCAGAGTGGTGTAATCATGTATGCAGACTGAAGAAAAGCTGTAAAGCTTAATTTATTTATAAATGGATTACAAGAGTTTCTTTAAACTGATCTTTTAATTTTATATGCCTGGTG
This sequence comes from Hemiprocne comata, assembly GCA_020745705.1. NCBI lineage: Eukaryota > Metazoa > Chordata > Aves > Apodiformes > Apodidae > Hemiprocne > Hemiprocne comata. The sequence goes on along the minus strand of CM036586.1, from coordinate 97,170,218 downwards.
AAGAGCATGATGAAAGCAATCATAGTACAAAATATGGATGATTTAGATAATTATGTGTGTTGTCCTTGTGCTGCTTCTGCCTTACCAGGATTAGCCATCCCCTAGCAAATCCAAAATACTCCTTTTCAGCAAATGTAAAAACAAAACAAAGCAACCAAAATGGAATAGAAAGGGGGAAATACTTTGTCCCAGGTGATACTTGAACACTTACCCATGGCATTTGGACTACAAAGATCTTTAGCCACAGAACAACATGCTGACACTATAGCGTGAAGGATGCAATAAGGTAGAAAGCAACATCACAAACCAAATACTGATGTGTGCTCTGAAAAGTTTGTTTTGTGGTTTTCCACACCACTGAAGGGTCTCTCACTTCAATTTTTTTTCTCTAGCATTTACTAGAGAGGAATATCAAGAGCAAACGTGTGAGTGCATAAATGCTTTCCCTGTCTTTTCCACAGTTGCAGCTACTGGGAGGGAAAGTGCTCTTTCTGCCTCATCTGACAACCTCTTGGGTTTCTGTGGTGTAGTGTAGGGAAGGAGGGATCTCAGTTTCTGCATTCCAGTGACTCACTGCTAGCTCTGCAGCCACCAGGTAGCAGGCAAAATTTGGGTATTCCTGCGATAAGGAGTTCATTAAACTTCAGGAGCAGAGGAGAGACCCAAAGATGTGTTGACTCTAGACTCACAGGCTACATGTTATTGGTATGTACATGAATAAGTAGTTTTGTCTGTGAATCTGCAATCTCTCTGTATCTGTAAGGTATCTTCTAAGTCATTAGCAATATTAAAGCTATGATTGTTTCTTAACTTTAGAGGGTTTTTTGCCCATGACCGTAATATATCCTGCAGTGAGGTCAGGTGCTTGGAACCTTAGAGGAAATAAAATGCTTCTGAGTTATGTCTCAGTCACCTGTAAGGCTGTCTGAGATCCAAAGATGAACCGTGTTCCAGAAAGGGTTATTTATTTGTAAATTTGTTAAACAGCATTAGCATGCTATGTGATTTTACTTAAAAGATTTTACTGGATTCTCCCTAGCATACACTGAATACTAGACAGCACTAGAAAAATTGCATAAGCCAGTATTTAAAACTTTTTGAAGAAAATTACATTATTCAAGAAACAGTATATGATCACATCAATAAAGGCTATAACATTATGCCTTATTCATTATGAGGTAAAATGAAGAATGCCCATACATTTCCTGACTGGAATGCTTAACCATTATTATCACTCACCTTTATTTTTGTATGAAATTTTCATTAATCCGATATTTAAATTATCTTCTCACATCTGGTGGTATTCACTGACAAAACCAGTACTGAGTGACAGAGAGATAGTATACAAAAAAAATATTACAAAACATATATTCTAGTTAAACTCTCCTCTTTGGAAAGTAATTAATCAACAAGTTTCTATTAAACATTTTACCTCTATTATAGATTCTGCTCTGACAGGAATTTGACTAATGCTTATTAATTCACTGAATTGAACAGTGGCCTATAGAACGGTTGTAATAAGATTTTATGAAGAGTTACCAATTTAAAATTTCCATTCCTTCCCAGTGCATGTGCATAATTGCTATCAACACCAATGTGAGTTACACGTTCATTACACAGTATGTACTGAGAGGCAAAAAAGGCTCCTACAGAGAATATGGATCTGTTTGTGTCTATCTCTCAATTGTTTACACTACGGGGAATAAGCAAGGTCATTCTCCCAGGATTTTCTCCTTTCCTGCCAAAGTATGAGCCAAATTAAAGTCAATTGGTGTTTCATTGGAGCTTTCAGACATTATAAGTATTCAGCTTGTTAAACAGATTTGCTTCAAAGCTCTTATAAAAAAAAAAACCCACCCTGCTTTGTTTTCAAGTAAAGTCAGTAAGGACTGCTTATACCAAGATTTCAGTTGTCTTCACAGTAATATTTTATAGTTAGGTAGTTACTGTGTCTGCTAAAATCATCTGGGTGGTGGCCTATCCTTACAACATCCCATCATCTGCTATTCATAAGGGAAATTTTTTTTATAAAATCAGAGCTCTCAGATTTTGCTAGTTCAATAATCATTAGTATACAACAGGAGCCAAAACCAAAAAAAAATCATTGACAAATCCAAAGCTTTCTTAACAACATAATCTTAATATACTGAGATTATCTTGCAGCTGTTGACATCTGTACTAAAAAAGACAAGAACACTACTGAATTTTGAAAAGAAACATACTGACCACCCACTAGGTAAAGTTGTAGTGTTGTGGAATTAATCCTGATAGGAAGCTAAAGACTGACACTACTATTGAAAGACAGCCTTCAAGTTTATTTAAGCAAATACAGATCTGGGAGTAATCAGCATCCACAGCATAGACAATGTTACACTTAGGCCATTTCCATGGTCCATTTAGAAACACAGGGACCTTGGACTGCTAGTATCCTCAGTTCTTTGTCCTTTTCTCTTAAACTTGAGGTCTTCCAAGCTAAAATACGCAATTTTCTATCTAATGTTGAGTGCTTCAGTCATATGAATTATATAGGGCTTAAAAACCATGGGGAAACATATTTAAAATAAAACAAAACACACCCTAAACTTTACAGTTTTGTTTAATGGCATTGCAAAGAAGACAATTTAAAAAATTATGCAGCCTGGATGGTTTCCCTTTTTTTCTTTTTTTATGAAAATCCTCTCTATAGCATGGATAAAGGTTCCAGTACAGGGCAGGATGCCCTCCAAATCTGATCTGGCAAAACAGGATGCAGAGAAACTTCAAAGCCTGTGAAGCTTTCACTGAGACTCAGAAAGAAGAAAATTATCACCTAGGAAAAGGTAGGAACTATCTTAAGTCCTCCACCCTCTCTCCGTTTGTGCCAGCCAAGGCAGCTCTCATGCCTGGCTGCTAGATCTGGTATTTCAACAGTTCATCAGCACATCTAACTCTGCTGTCTTGAATGTCAATGAAAAATTAGTTAGGACCAGGGTCAAGAAAAATAATATTTTCACTATAAATGCAGAGGAAATACCACCACCACAGCAACTGTGTAGTTCTTACATAACCTCTCCTTGAACAGATCTTGAAGGATATTACTACAAATCTGTCAATTTTCACAGTATTTAAGATCAGAATTGCAATTCACTTACATGTGAACCCTCTGGAGACCTGAAGACAGCCTTCTAGCAAACTTTCAGATAACTCAAGTTTACATCAGCCTGCCTTACCCTCTCCCACCTAAGCCATTCCAAACAGTGAATTCCAGCTGTGTCACATGAAGCCTCATGCACTCCAAGATGCAGAAAGCTCAACTGAAGGTGTATGTGTTCCACAGACAACTACTGTCTTGGAGCTGTGGGACTAGAAATCCACAGTATTTATTGAGAAAGCAATTCCTGTCTCTGAATTAAACCTAAAGCTCACGTGTTTCTGTTAACTGTCTGTTCCTTCTTTCTCTTTTAAGAATATTTTGCTAGAATGCTGAGATCTTCCTTGTGACAGTAGGATTATTTGGTGTGTTTTAATGTGAGGATATCCTCCAGTAGCAGTTCTGGAGATAACACAAAGTAACTGGAACATGGAAAAAACCCCCACCAAATTAAGATAAATGGTAATCAGTGCATAGTTAATGATTCGTCTTCCATGCTGCATTTAACCCAGGAGGATAATCAAATGTGCTTCAGGTGAAGCTACAAAGTGATATACTATATCAAGACCTACTAGCAGGTAGGTAAGTTGCTTGCAGACTTTTAAAAACTTAGATTTATATATCTAGTGGACCTAACTGGTCCCTTTGGAGTATTACTGAAGATGTTTCTATGAATTATTCATACAACCTGGTTTAGTATTTGAAGGCTTATAGTACATCATTGGTGGTGCTTTTTGTAAATAAGCAGTGCAGAGAATTTAAAAGATTGATTTTATGTGCACTCTGACCACATCTTTCTGTTCCGTTGCTGCCTAATTTCAGTGCTGGAAATGGAAACTACCCTCAGTTCACAAGGGAAGCTTTACACAGTTAAATTCAAACTTCTGTTTACTTATTTTTGCTTTTTAAATCTAAATTACCTTCCCTGATCTGCATACTGATTTCTACATGTCTTTGTATAGAATTCATGCTGCTATCAAGAGGAATTTTGACTATTTAAGACTTGCTTTACCTCCTAATGCAATCAAAACAAGTCTGTGTTATGACTTCAATTAGAACTTATGTTCATAGGGAAGAGCTGAATAAATATGCAGAGAATGAAAGGGAGAGTTCAGACCTTTGCTTCCTTTTTTATTATAATTGCTTTTGAAGCAACTTTTTAGAAATGTAAAAATGATATCTCTCTGGATAAAAATGCTAGTCTTTTTCATTTAGCAAACATCTACCTTTTTGTCCTGTATTTTTGTTCCTGCATGGTCTTCCTTCATTTCATTTCCTTTCTTGTGATGGAACTTTATTTATGATGCCTCTGATCCTTCACAACAAATTCACAGAGCAGTTAAGTCTCTTCCACATTATTTGCTTTCATTTTTTAACATATATCCTCAAAGTAAATTCTGACTTAGTCATATGATCAACACAGGTTAAGTCCCACAAAAAGCACTGCTTCCTAAAATATCCTTGACAGGAAAGATTCCCCAGTTCCTGCATGGCCTGCACAGAGCTACAAGACACTTTTTAGGATGATTCCCCATGAAGACAAAACTAGAATTAGTCTACAAGAAAAATAGTTTAAAATGAAGATGGTGTTCAACCTAGAAGGGAGAAATCCTATTTGGACAGACAAGATAGTATCATTTATATTCTGGATTTTGTGTGGAACTGGGTAAAGATCTGTAAATATTATTCAGATTATGCCATCACTAAGTCTCATTAGCACAATTTGTCTGAAGAGTAGTGCTTCTGGGTCATCAGTGCAATACTTCTCTGACAGAAATCTTGTTTCAGGACAGCTGCCTGTGAACAATGAGAAATCTGGCTCAGCTGTTTTCTTCATCTGGTGGATGTGACTAAATACCTCCCCTTTATCTCCATGTCAAAAAGTTACATATAGTCTTGACATATGTCCAGCTACAGAAATTTGTGTTTGACTTCCTCTGTCACCTGAGTGAGGAAGACATCTGGGTCACTGGGGACATCTGAAGCCCAGTGGTCACCTAATGCAGGTCTAAGTTTCCATGCAAAATATACAAATTAGGGGAAAAATTATATATACCAACAAGGGGATGCAAGATTTGTTGAATCTTCCATAGAGTTATAAAAATAAAATTAGCTTAATCCAATTTTTATTCCTACATTTTTAAAACAAGCTGGCATTTACTGCAAATATTTTGGAGGTATTTGCCAGTTCTTTTTCAGTTGCAAATCATATAATAAAATGTTTCTGAGAATTGGAGCCGGGGGAGTTAATGCCACCTTCAGGAGGTGGTAAGATTATTGATGAACCATTGAAGCTAATTAAAGAAATTTTAGATAGCTGATTATTAAGGACAACAGTATTTTTGCTAACTGATACAACCTCATTTTCATTCTCAAAGATTATCTCTCCTTCAGCTAAAGCAAAACAGCGCAAAAACTTCTAACATTTTATGTGTAGTCTGTCTATTTCCAGCTAGACATTTCAGTAACACCTGCAGTACTTTTCAAAAGGAGAGGGCTGTATAATCACCAATAGTACAGCTTGTTAAGAACAGTTAAATCCATTACTTTTTTTCTTCTCATCATATTTCTAAAACAATTAAGTGAACCTCCAGTCCTTTATAACTGTTTTTAATTAACATGTAGTAGGAAATGCAGATGTAGCAGGAAAAAATAAACCATATACAGCTAACCTCATATAAGGTAGATAAATTAGTAGCCCAATGTTATGTTTCGTGGAAGATGTTAATGGAATTTCCACACTGAGAACGCATGAAGTTTTTAATCCAATGTTTAAAAAGACATGCACACATATATGTATTTAAAAGTAGTATGATAGATCTTATGTATTAATGTTTTTGTTTCTCTAAGAACATTGAACATTTTTCAAAATTAGAAGACTAGATGTATCACTTTTTTGTTTTTATTTGCTGCTATGCCATGAGCATTAGTAGATAAATCCACATATTTATTCAGCTTATGACTTTTTCCAACTGTCATTTTGAAAACGCTGTCATTGAGACTAAATGCTGTTCTCGGTCAATAAGTGGAATTGAGTGAAATCATGAGGGAGAAAATGACTGTCTGGCTAGGACATTTCAGACCATTCCCTGCTTGCAGACAGGTGTCCTGCAATGTCCTCTCTAAGGTCTTCCTTGTGTTAGATCGGCAGTTTCAAGTCCTGGCTCCTGGGCTCTTTGTTGCCCTGTCTTTTCTTTCCTGCCTCCCCAGTTGTAGCTCACAGTACTCTCCTCAGTACCAATCTCTTGTTCACTCTGCTCCTGCATGTATTCTCAGAATCAGGTATCTTCTGGTCTTTCTTTTAGCTGGACTCTGAAGGAATCTAGTGACTGGATGCTTAGTATTGCATGAAGAATGAACAAGTTAGTGCAGCTGTTCATACAAAAAGATCAAAACAGCCAACAAGCAACAGGGGAAAAAAAAAAAAAAAAAAGAGAAAGAGAAGAAAAAAGTCTGCAGCAGATTTTGGGAGAAACAGCTTTAAATGGCCAGTAAATTTATCCTGATGTACAAAGAAAATAAGTATCTATTACGTAAACTGAACTATAGCTGTAAATGCTGAAAATTTTCTTACTTGATGCTAAGTCCTGGAAGTTATTCTAGCCACATTGTTGGTGTAGATGTTAAAAAGTGCCAGCACTGTGACACATTTGTTCAGACTACAATTTTAGTTTCCCTTTTATACCCACAGGAGACAGCAAGAGCTTTGTGATCTGTATCTCTTTGCATGAATGACTCCGTAACTATTGTTGTATGAATGGCAGCCCACTGGTGTGGGTGACATGGTCAAAAAGAAGTTCTTTCAGTTAAAAGTTGCAGAAAAAGAATGCCCAGTGGTCCATGAAAAGCTGTGAAAGTTGGGTAGTAATATAGTCAGGGACTCCGAGGATCCCTGTTATAGACAACTTGTAAGATGAATGGGAGGCTTTGCTTTTGCACTACAGTTCAGTAGGATGTGCACAGTATCAGCCCTCCTGCCATTTGATGGCTTCCCTACTCGCCTTAACACAGCTTCCTTCATCTGTATACCTTAGTAGCAGCATGTACCTAAACGTAATACTGTGTGGCATGTCTCATTTAGCTTTATAGCCACCTTTTGTCCTTCAGTTCTTTAACTGAACAATGCTTCTGCATTTTTCAGAACAAGATTCATTAGACATGCTCCATTCTCCCATAGATTTCTTGCAGACCGGCCTCACAATTCCCTCTGGTCTCAGTCTTCCTCATGAAGGAAAGCATCCAATGACTACTAATGGATTTAAAGGCCAATATTTCACTGTTTTTTACCACAGTTTGAGGTAGAAAGAGCTAAAAAAAGGTTTCTGTGAGGCATCATTATTTTAACTAATCTGAAGTGATCCATCCTGTGCATAGAACTCCTGAGGCATTCCTAGAAGCATTCATTTAAGTGATAGTGTTTTGTTGGCAAGGAAGGCAGCATTTCAAGGCCTCCTCATTATTTCTAGATGTCCCTCAGAATATGACTGCTAACAATTGCATTTGGTTGCAGAGAACACAGAGTAAAAATTAGAACACAAAAGGTATTGTAGCTAATAAATAAATCCAACCAGGTACACGAACTGTGATTTTATTTTAATCCTTTGCAATGAGTAGGAAATTTAATGCAGCCTGCTGTTCTTTCTGATAACAGATGATAAAACAACATCCAGCATTTGCAATAATTAACTGAAAACACATGCTAAGATGTCATTACTTGGCTATAAGTATCCATTGCTCCCCTTTCAGAAAAGGTCATATATTTCTCTGGGACAAGGAGGCATATAGCGAAGTCCATGTTCACCTTTTCCTTTGAAATAGAGCCCTTCTGAGTACCACAGACTTGCAGCTAGTGGCCTCCTATAAAGTCTGATTGCTGCTGCAGAGAGCTGTAACTCACCAAAAGACATAATAAAAGCAGTATGATCACTGAAAAATGTTTGGGAACTTGCAGAGTGAGGATAACACTTTAAAATGCTTACACTGAAGTTGAGTCAGTGATATTATGCTGGTTTTAATATGATATATTTGTTATCTACAAAAATGAGAGTACTTGCTAAAACAACTAAAATAATCTCCGTTCTGCTCAGCACTGGGAAGGACTCACCTGTAGGACTGAGTCCAGGCCAGGGCTTTGTTTTCTTGAGGTCCATTGACTAATTAGAGAAGGTTCAAAAGAAGCAAGAAGAATGATCAGAGGTCTAGATTTTCTGGAGACTGAAGAAATACGGGTTGTTTAGTCTAGGGAAAAGGAGCCTAAGGTGATGTACAGTTTTCTTCAGCTGTAGAAAAGGTAGCTGCAGAATGAAAAATTAATTAACGAATCTTTGTCAGCACTGGGTTTAGGGCAAAATATAATGGGATTAAATTACATCAAGGAAGATTTAGGTTTAACTCTGAAAAAAAAATCCCTAATACTAAGAATAATTGTACAGTGGAACAGATTTCTGGGAAGCTGTAAAAATGTCCAGGCACAGATAATATTCCAAGTACTTCAGTCCTGAGAAACAGGAACATGTGACATTGCACCAGGAGAGGAGGAACTAAATGGCCTCCTGAAGCATCGTGCAGTGCAATTTTCTATGCTTTTTATGTGATAAAATTACACCTATGGAGTCAAATTTACTTTGTAAGAGATCTCTGAAAGTCATCTGGTCCTATTCACCTGCTCAAACAATGCCAATTTATGTTGCAATTGCCCTGTTTGGTCAGATTGCTCAGGTCCCTTAGGACCCTATCTTTTTGCTATTACTTGAAAAGGAAAATATCCATCATGGTTTGTATGGTCTTTTCTATAATCAATATTCTATGTCTTCCTACTTTCATCCTGAATTCTTAATAACTAAAAACTTTGTGTATCCTTGTGCACTAGCCTTTCCATCAAAAGGACAGGCATTTTTCACAATCCATGCATGTGGGTACTGATGTAACTGCATCTTCAGATTCCTGTGTCTGGAAAAACAGCAACTGACACCATTGCACATGGAGTTAGAATATTTATCAAAGTGCTCACAAGAAGTTAGTATCGGTCAAATTATCTGTGGAAGCAGCATTTGGAATTAGGCACTTCTGGATTATTATTTTTCTGAATACATCTTCCGGTAGTCATACCGTTAAACCTCTTGGCTTACAAACATTGTGAGATGTTTTCAGAAACCAGAAGGTTTAAAAACCAGAACTCCAAGGAGAAGGTCTAGTAACCAAAGATCTTTTCGTTGAAGTATCATTCGCTTGATTAACAGGAATGGCTGAGGAGAGACCCATGATGCTGAGTTTCAAACACTGCTCAGCTCTACAAACAACAGACAGAAAGCACTCTGGGAACACGCCTCTTAGTTTCCTCTATTCAAAACATTAGATATCACTACGGCCAATAGAGATAATACAGGTTCCATTTTAGCTGCATAACTTTACTCCACAAATGCAAAAACTGTAACTAATAATTTTAACAACCTAAATGGTCAAATAGATCGGAGCCTGGAATTTAGAAGCACTATAATATGCACAGCTGCCATCTAGCAACCAAAATTTTTTCCTTAGAGCCCTCCTGATTCTTTTTCAATAATCTCTGTACTGTAAATATTAAGAATGCCATAGAAAGTAAATGTTCAGCTATGGGGATTTTCAAATTTCCAACAAGAGCATAAAGTGTATGAGAATTATGTCTAGTTGGATCACACCTTTGTGTATTAAAGATTAGTTAGGTTAGGAATTAAACCAAGTCAGTTGAGCAAAACGTTTGTCCTAGACAGAGTCCTGGCAATAATCACCATTCTTAAAAGAGATCTGGAGGTAAATGCTGCTACAGATGTCCTTGAAGTCTTCATCATTGGATTTGAGTGTAGGTAATATAAGTGACAGCTAGGAATGATGAAGGGTGAAAACTTTCTCCCTTTTCTTTGGCAGAGGGATTGGACTTCCTGCCCTTTGAGTCTTTGATGATATTCTCAATGCATACAGATTTGTTTAATGAGGCATCCTTTGCCTCATATTAAAAAAATAAAAAATAAAATTAAATGCTAGGTTATTCTGGAATTTTCAGCTTTCTAATTTCATGTGCATTCTTGGAGCAGCTCTTCAAAGTAGTCTACTGTTAGTATTGTACCTTCTGTAAAATTACAGTCTAGTCCCAAAGAGACAGAATCAATTTGAATGTACTTATTTTTAATTTGCAGAATATCCAAAGAACAGTTTTGGTATTTTTAAGGAACTGGAGGAATGCCAACACTACTGCTACTAGGACTTTTTTTTTTCCTAATTACAATGTTGAACATGGTTAATTTCATACCAGTCATGAGATTTTACAATAGGTTGTAATATACTGTGAACCTACACTTCCACATTATATCAGAATCAGAAGTGATAATTGCATTGTACCATCCTACAATAATGGTCCAATTAACCTATCATACTCTACTCTAGTAGATCCCATTTTGATTCAGTAGCTTTGTATAGTTAAAAAAAAAATAGATTAGGTTCACTCTGAGCATTAAAGAAGAAGATAATTCCTGACTTCCTATGCCAGAGACAGCATTAACTCCTAAATTAAATTACTATTTTTCTACTACAATATGGGTAGTCCAAGGAAGGGTACCCTGGGGGTATTCTGGAATATCACCAACAAAGGTCCATCTGCAACAAGGATGAAGTAATTATACAAAAAAGTCTTGACAGCACCCTTCTTCTGTTAGACTAAGATTCACACTGAAGAAAACTTTTTAGTTTCCCACAGCTGCTACAAACATCTTGAGTCTGAGTCCCAGTTCCTCCCAACAAAGCCTGATTTCCATAGGCCAATTTATTGATATTTTCCCATTTTCTAGAAACATGTTTTCCTTTTGGAATTTCTGAAGTTCACTTACATTTCAAATGAACTTACACTAACACAAAGTTTCCACAATCTGCCTGGTCCTACACCCGCGTTGGAACTCCTGTAGGTAAAGAGAAGAGGAAGGACTTTGGAACACTTTTTCCACTGGACACAGAGTGAAAGAACCAAACCAATTCATTTCATAAGGAACTATGGGTTTGAATTTCTATAAAACCATTTCACACCGAAGAACTCACAACAGACAAACATCAGTACAGTGTGGCACAACCGTAGTGAGGAGGATTGGGGATTTCAGTGTCCTGTCTCTGATTCCCCTCCTCAGTTCAATTCCAAGTTAAAAAGTTTTCCTGCTTGACTTGGACTATTGCAACTATTATAATCGTTATATTAAAACCCACCCCTGTCTCCATGAGTGAGATGTTTTCAAGGGAAGGCTTCAAAAGCATTGACTTTTTTCCACAAGGGAGTTGCAAGAAGGAATTAATCCTTCTGCTGGTGGGAGGCTGTGGGTGACTTTCACAGAAACCAGCTTTTCAAATTGTTCTTGATATAAATGTGGATCTTCTGAACTTATTTGAGGGTGATTTTATTTTACTTTTATTTATTTTTTATTTTTTTTTTCTGTCCCAAACCTTAGTGCAACTGCAGCAACTCAAACTCAGAAATAATCACCATAAAAAAAGTGAGAAAGCAGTAGGGGAAGGTAGTCCTTCTATAGATGTAGAAAAATGACAAATGAAACTGGTGTGCACTGGAAATATTTTGGGAAAGAATTAACAGGAAAGAATTAACAGGAAAGATAGAAATAAAAGGGGAAATATTTAAGAAATAAGGGTGCCTCAAAAGCGGGCAAAGTAAGCTGTTCTACTAAAAAAGAGAGTTGAAAGACAAAAATGGTAGAATTTATGCTTTATAAAGGCATAGTGACTTGAAATGTGGAAAAATGTTCTCTGCAAAATAGAGATGATAAACATGTTTTTCTTATTAATGTCACTAAACAATATCTAAACTCAAGTTTGCAGAGTATAATTGGCAGATTTCCATTTATGCCAGTTTCTCGTTTCCTTCACATTACAGTTCCTGGTATCAGCAAAAAGATGTATTAATTAACCTTAGCAGCAAAGCAACGTAAATCCATGTTCTGAATTCAGAATATCATCTGAGAGGAGACTGCAATCTGCAGTAAATTTTAAGTAATGCTGGGCTGTCAATTAAACAGGACAAGAGAGGGAAAGAGGGCAGAAGATCTTCATACTGTTTTCTTGAACTGAAAAGATCAACAACTCAGTCAGTCAGAAAAAACTGTCTGCGTTACTGCCTGCAATTACTTTTAATGGGACTGTGATAGTATCTGCATGCTGTGCCCATACAGTACTCGCGAGCCAGAGAGATGAAACAGTGTTTGTTCAGCTTTTTGAAAAACATGAACCAAGGAGAGATGTTTTTCTTCAAAATTGTAGGCATGTTTCAGAAAGAAATGCACAGAACAGTGATGTTGTAACATGGTCCAGAAACAAGCACAACGAACTTCTGTAATGGGCCAGAACTAATCAGGCTATTGTATCAGGCTTGAATAACAGCAGCAATGCTGTACATGGGCTGGCCAAATAAAACTAACGTATTTGAAGACACTTTGTATAATTGCTTTTTTAAAATTTCTTTTTGTAATCATAACCATTATTATGCTCTTGAGCAGTTACCCAGTTTCTAGGAAAGGAGGCATCATGCATAAGAAGTGCTCCTTCCATGGAGGGGAAAATTTCAATTCCAGTGAAAAACTATTGATAACGTGGATGAAAACTGACCAATGGTTGTATGTTTCTTACCTGTTTTTTACTTAGTAGAAATGGTTTGTGTATTTGGTCTGGCTGAGATGGAGTTAATTTTCCCCACAGCAGCCCTCATAGTGCTGTGCTTTGTGTTGGTAGCTAGAAAGGTGTCGATCACACCCCAGTGCTTTGGCTGCTGCTGGGCAGTGCTCCTGCAGCACCCAGGCTGCCTCGCCAACATCCTCCCTCACCAAAAGGCTGGGGGTGGGGAGGTCTTGGGAGGGGATACAGCCAGGAAAGGTGATCAAAACTGACCAAAGGGATATTCCATACCATATGATGTCTGCAGTAAAAGCTAAGAGAAAGGAGAAGGGGGGGCATTCGTTGTTGTGACATTGGTCTTCTGGAGTAACCGCTACTGAAGCCCTGCTTCCTGGGAAGTGGCTGTACATTGCCTGCTGATGGGAAGTAAAGTATAATATTTTGTTTTCCTTTGCTTCCACATGCAGCCTTTGCTTTTGCTTTATTAAAGTCTCTATGAGGTTTTCTTTCATCTTATTTTCTCCCCTCTCTGTCCTGCTGAGAAGAGTGATAAGGTGGCTTAGTAGACATCTGGTGTCCAGCCAAGGCTGATTCACCAGTTTGTATTTTGACTTTTTTTTTAGGAAAATAGATTTTTCTTGATCTTCTTATAAAGTTTTTTTCATATCTCATTAGAATTTTGTTTGTTTTTCATAAGCAGTTGGTCTTTGATTTTTTTTCACCTGCTCTTACAAAGTTCCTATCAATCAGAAAAATGAAAAAATAGCATTTCTAGAAATCCAGTTAAAAAATTCCAATGATATTTTCAATATGTGGAGTCAAGAATGACTGGGGTATGTGACGGTCTTTTGTTTGTTTTTCTGGAGTAAATAAGCATTTAATTACAAGTTTGTTAATTTATTAAATTAAATATGCAATAATTAAAATTCAACAGCCAGCTGAAAAACATGATAAACACCACAGGCTTCCTTAGTTTGCTAATAATGAAAGTTTCACATACATAAACAAAATTTTATTGAAAAACACATACACGAAAGGATATAATTATGGATGGCATACTTCCCCATGAATTAAATAAAAATATTATAATGAATTTCAATGGATTTTATTTTTTTTTCCTGTGGCTTTTTCATCTTTGCTCTACTGAGGTCTTCTTGTTTAAAGAATCCACTGCTTATTGTCCAAATCATCTCATGATTTTGCTAATTAATAATAAAAGTGTTTATTTGTGCCAGTAATGGAAAGAATTTAAGTTCTGAAACTGAAAATTATCAGTCTCAGTTCTATAGACATATGTTATTCCAAGAAATTAAAAAAAATCCCATTTACTGACTAATTATGTGCTCTGTTGTCTCAAGGGTTTTCTCCACTTACTGTTGGAATCAACTTCTCCTACCTTCTACTGCTCTTTAAAGAACATACTTCATTCCTGTGGGAAGGATGTTCAGTGTAAACACATTTTGCATAATATCCGTGCACTGAATTTAAGACATCTACTAAGAAAAAAAAAACCAAGACCCCTTGTACTGTTTGAAAATTGCTTAAAACAAACTCTGCTTTTCATTATCCAGGCCCTTCCTCTGGGTTCATACCAGAGGTATGAAGAGAAATTCTTTGCCATACATTAACTGCAAATAAATGCCTTCTGACATTCATATGACCACCCCAATACCTTACCTTTCAGAAACAATTTGCTCATGCATTTTGCAAGAGCAAGGAAGCATGAAATGACTTGTCCCTAGCATTATAGCAATGTCAGGAGAGTTCCCAGCTTGTGCTAGATCTATCATTTGTATTTCTAATTTAAGAAGCTGAATTCCAACACCATCATCTCTTGCCCAGAAATTATTTACAATTGCCTGCAAACACTTGTGTTTTTTCTCTCTCTTAACACAAAGGTGGACGTTCTTCTGTGTAGCAGCTGCTGTACAGTGGTTTGAAAAAATGCAGTGCTGCACTCCTGCATCCCAGGGCAACAAGTTAGACTGGAATAATCCTTTTAATAACTGATGGCAAGGCACGGAGACCAGCCGGCATCACCTTCTGTTAAGTGGAGACCGAGCTCAGTGAGCCCCTGTCCTCCTGCGATGTGCTGAGAGAAGGAGGCATTGATCCATGTCTGAGGAAAGATTTATTGCTACGTGATAATCCTCATAAACTGGTACACTGCCATCTGTTTTCACTACAGTACACATATAGCAGGGAAGATTATCCCTTAATTTTCTACTTCCCTGAACTGCTGTTTCACAGACACTCTTCTGGAAGCTTTTGGGAGGAGTTTGTATGGATTGTGGAACTTCCCTGCTTTTGAACTTGACTTATACTTGACTTTTGGACTTCTGGAGTAAGCACTATTAACAGAGCCTTCTCCTAAGGTGAGCATAGACTTGTGCTTAATGAGTAGTTGCCTACTGACTGATCACACTGCCCGATGCCCAACCTCTCTCAGCTTCGGAGTCCACCTTGTGTAACAGACTTCCATAAAACCTCCACCTACTGCTATTACCTAATGCCCCCATATCTGTTGTCAGTCCCCAGTATCCAGGAGACCATACAGGAGGGCATCTGACACCTCCACTCTGGCACAACTATGGATGTGCACCCTGGTCTATGGTTCTGCTGAACAGCGCAGGCTGCAGCGGTAACACTGAAATGCCGAAGCACACCAAAGGTGCACATTTTTATGCAATACCTGCATTTCCTGTCCTACTGTGTTGCTACTAACTGAACTAGGATGACCAATTTTTTAAAGAAAGAACATGGATAACACATTTCTTTGGAGAACTGAAAAGCAGCAGTCTCATCAAAGAATTAGTATTTTCTTAAACTAAGAAAAACAGCACGGCAAACACTTGGGCAGTTATGTCTTTGCTCTGGCTAACTGAGAAACTGACAAAATGCCACTTGTTTAATGGTATGCTTGTTTTCAAACCAAATCCTAATGTTTTTCAGGGTCATAACAGATTGTGTTATTCCTTTTATGTGCAACAGTGAGCAAGAATTTGTTTCTTTTCCTTTACCTAAAGATCTCATCATCTCTATTAATAAAAAACATCTATAGCATTGAAATAAAAAATGCTGACTTTCAGAGTGTCCAAGTGTTTTATTTTCAAGTTAGCTGCAGAGGTGACATTTAGCTACAATTGACTTAAAAACTAGGGAAAAACCCAAACCAAGGTCTGCAATTTATGCATGCCTCAATAAGAAGGCAGCATAGACAGTACAGGCAGTTGTTTACAGCAAAATATACAAACATTTAAATGCCTGAACAAGGATTGTCTACTTAATTAAAAAAAAAAAAAAAGTAATTGAAAAATTAGGAGAGGCAACTTGGAAAAACACTTGTGAAAGACTTTAACAACTCACCTTCAACACACTCAGTGACTAATACTGCATTTATGGGATGCAAGTAGCAGCAGTCAGAAGCGAAGTCCAACAGGGAAATCTAACTTCTAGGAATGTTTAAGTGAGAAGAAAGAAGGATCCTTTAACACAAACTACCCTGTACACTGACTCTCTCTGATACTCTCTCTTAATCTATAATCACACACCAAATCAAGAGGTCATCACTGGGGTCCCAATTCACTGTGCACTAGGACTCAAAATAAAGCACACCAAAATGTTGTAAGTCCTGCTACAGAGAAACAAGACTCATTCCCAGTTACTTCTAGAAATGTCTTTCTGCTTTCTAGCTGTTTTGTTGGAAATTTGACCCTTCTCTACACAACTTAACAGTAAACTTCCTTTCGTGTTATCTGGTCAAGAAAAATTGTACACAGGAAGAGTGCTGATGCCTGAGACAGTCAAGCCTGAAATACAGGTCAGCCAGCTTGAGCAGGAGAGCAGAGCTAGGAAGCTACCGAAAATATTTGTGCAGGGAAGAGCTTTTAAGATTGCACAAGCTTAGAATAAAGCATTCATCACAGAAGTCAGTTTTACCCCTTCCTCTTCAGTGGTCTGGAATTTCACTTCTACAGTATACAGGAGAAAAGAGCTCTTTATCCATTTCACTCGTTACCAAGAAATTCTTATAAAACAACCTGCCGCCCTCTCAAAGCAATCAATACCACAAGCCTGCCAAGTGCTACAATTTATGACCAGATAGCTCTTTAGGGCATAAAATTAAAACCACACAAGCCTACAGCCAGCACATGGGGGAAGGCATGTACTTCCTTCCAATCCTGTTTTCCCAGCCAGCAGTATTTCATGGCTTCAGTGCTCCAACAGACCTCTGGCACCCAGAGCTCTTTCTTCCATCTTCTTTAAGGCCTGTCTGTGAGTCTGATCCTTGCAGAAAGCAGCCACTTTCTTCTGTCTTGTAGTTTGTTCCTTGTCACAGGCTCTCTGCCTGCTCTGCCTCCTCCAACCTCACCTGCCTCATCTTGGCTTCAAAAGCTTCTCCTGACTGAGAGAGCCCAGCAGCATTCAGAGTAGGGGGAACCTCTTCTCTGCAACAACTTTGCCAGTCAGTATGGGACAGCTAAGTGGTTTTCCACTCTGCTACCCAGCCGTGTGCTCTTTAAGAAAATTTATTATATAAGTACTAACAGAATAAACTTCCATAGCCTCTGTTGCATACCCCCGTGTCTCATTTGCAAGGCTGCTCGAGAACCACACTGCTTTCCTAATTAATTGAGTTCTCCTACTGATCAGATTAAAGTTAATTCTTGATCTCTTCACATCCACTTGTTTCTGTGCCAATAGAAAATACCAGGTGGTGGAGAAGGGCCAGACACTAGACAAAACTCATTTCCTTGAGTGTCACAGTGCCATGATAAATCTCTAGATGCTGAGGAACAGTTACAATGTTTCCTGGCTGTTTTCCAACCCATCTATCTGAATTGAAACAGAGTTGTTTTTTTGGTGAGGACCTCTAAATCTGTTATTGGCAGAGGAACTTCTGGGCCCACAAGCAGCAGCCAGCTGCTAGGCAACAGCTGGAGAACTATGGCAAAGTCCACTGCAGATGGACACCTGTGGAGGAAAGGCCAAAAACCTGGCCTGGGAAGTCCCCAGTGTGGATCCACACAGCTTGGACCTGGAAACAATACACCTAGTTTTGAATAATTTAACACCCAGTTAATGCAACCTTCCCTGGGCTATTAGGCTGGGAAGAAGTGTTTGAGCATACCCTCTGTTCCCAGGGCTGACCTGTTTCTGCACTGCACTGCCCACTGACTCAGCTATGCCCTAGATGGCTGCAAGCAGCATCAAGGGCCACCTTTTCTCTTCTCCAAGACCAAGCAAGAACACAGGTGGCCAGACCAAATGATTCATCCAGAAAGTGTTGGTACCAAGTAACAAAGATGGTGAAAGCTGGGGATGGGAATGGGGGGGGGTGTAAGTTTAAGAATTTCAGTATGAAAGAGGGAAAGATCTCTCCATAATGATGTGCTGGAAGAAGAAATGGTATTGAAAACCCTTTCTCACACTTACTTGTGGTGTGATAAACTAATGCACAATGAAAGGCATTCAGAGTCAGCTTTTGAAAGATTTTAAGCTCCATTGCAAATTGCCCTAAAAATACGTTAGCATGACATGGCATAAATTTGTTGCCCATGACATTTATTTTAATTCCTGCAACATGACAGCTTGCCATAGTGTCTGCAGTGTTATTCAAGAATGGAACAAAGTACAAACAAATGTTCACTTGCCATATGCAAGCAACATTTAAATTTGCTTTTGGCAGCATAATTTGAAGCATGATTCAGGAAACTTCCAGCCATGACCCTTCTTAAAAATGTCAGTCTGCAGTGAAGTACTTGCATGTATATAAAAAGAAATAAATGTGCAGGGTCTTTGAAATTAGCTTTTATTGTGATATGCTTAAACTTTTTTACTTGTTGCTACTGACACCAGCATACACCTTCTAATCCTGAAAAAAAAATCTACCTTTATTAATAAAGTATTGAATCACATACTTTATACTGTGAAAAAGATTGAATTCATCCACTGCAATAGTTTAAGGACCAGAACCTTAATTTCACTTTTAATTTCAGAATTTTACATCAAAATAGAGAAAAATTAGCCAAAAAGTCAGTACTCTGGTAGGGCAGTATCTCTTTTCATACGAGCAGAGCTCTCTCCAGTGGAAGCAAATCTGTTTATTGACTTAGACATTTTTTGAGAGAGTGTTGAATTAAATGGTACATGCCTGTATATTTAAGTGGGGAGGAGAGCAGAGCAGAGTGGGGGCAGTGTGCACAATAGGGAGACCTAGAGCAAATTTAGCCACAGTCCATGTAATCATTTTATGTTTAAAGGAATTTTGTCCAGGCAACAACACCTAAAGCAACACACTGCTCTAAGATGTCTGAGTTCTGATGAAAGTCCATTCCAGGACAAAAGCCTTTACAACTGCAAAATACATCTTGAAGTAGAAGAAAGACTTGGTATGTTAATATAGCCAGCAGAATATATGCTCTGAAATGCTTTCTCATAACACTGAAGCAATTCATTCTGATAACCTCAAATAACAATATAAATCAAGGCACACAGTGTGCACTGTCCTAATAAGGCAGGCTCCTGGGTAAATTGTGGATAAGGATGATCCTGCAGTTGCAGCTTTCTTTTCATGTCAAGCAGCAATGGAGAGATCCCAAAAATGCTTAGCCATGTCTCTCCTCTGACAATGAGGGCATCAGCACACCCCAAATAGGTATCCTGCTAACTGCAGCTGTTGCAATACACTGCAGATAGGTCAGATACCTACCTTCTGATCTCATCAAAACAAAATATTTCGGTCTTGTCAACATAGAAGGTAAATGTTACAGTTCTTCCCAATGGCTTCTGGTGTGTCAGCACTATATATGTGTGTGTGTATAAATCCTATGAGATTGTGTCTATGTATGTGTTGGCCAGGAAACCCTTTAATGCAAGCAATAATAAGACATAGTTATCTTTCTTGTGTCAGATTCTTCTAATGTTTTTTTTTAACCAAAAAGCAAATGCAACTGGCACACTTAGCCCCACAAATATTAATCACAGGTGTCTGTATAACACCTATTCCTAGCTGTCTATGCTTATATGTTTTGTATTCATCACTTTTGTGGCATTAGAAATTAGTCTTTAAAATCTCACAAGTTTTGTGCAGTTTGGATGTTTTTTGTTTCATACTACAGTGGAACTCTAGCTATATTTTAAGTTTTTCACTGCACTGGTTTCACTAATATGATTTTTTTTTAGGAAAAAGATGGTGAATCAGTGTACAGTATTAACATCCCAGTTGAAAGTACACCACCCTAATAAACATACTCCTCGGGTTTTAAGTTTATGGCTGATAAACCCATTTGTGAGAATCAGGTCAGCAGAGATGGACACAAGATGACCTGCACTTATTGGTTAAGCAATCTCATGCAAGAGAGATCCTCATAGCTTACTGAATTTGAGATTCCTAAGGTTATCACCAAGTAATCTTAATTTGCTTTTTTTGTTGACCAGACAGCAGATCTAAGCACCAAGAAGGGGAAGGTATGAGAACAGCAAGGGGGTTTAGACCCCAATTCCAATACTCACTGGAAGGAGAAGCTGGGAAGCTGCATAGGCAACTGACACCACCATCTTCCCACTAAGACTGAGATCAGGACAACTCAATTGGGCTGGGAGAAGTCTCAAAAAAATAAAACCTCACGTTGTGGCAAGTGAAATTCTTCCATTTAATTAAGATTGCCATAAGACACAGGATTCATATTACTAGAAAAGCTTTGGGACATTCAGTCATTGAAAAGCATCAACAAAATACCACTTATTTTCAGCAGAGCATTCTGTCTGAGAGAGAAGAGGTAGATTAGCCTCTGGGTGCTGAGGATGGAATGAATGGAAGAGATTTAAACTCAGGAATAAGTGAGAAAGTTGGCATATAGTTGTATAATCACCATAGTTGGTCCTAATATTCAGCAAAGCAAAATTCAATTATTCAATTCAATGATTACAACAAAAGAGCGTCAAGTCCTAGAGGCTTTACATCCTGAAGAAAGAAGCTGGTAGGAGTATTTAGAAATGTAGTAAAACATGCAGTCTTCCCAGACAGCTATACATAAAAACTTGTGGTTCATCCACACAGATGCTGGGTAAAACCAGTAAGAAATGCTCCTTAATCGTGGCTGGTCTTTGGCTTATTCCTTTTCCTATTCACAGTAATACCACTTTATGCAATGCAGAGTTGCCTTGCTTAAAACTCACAGCAACACTGGGAAATTGTGCTGTTAATTTATCAAGGGTTTCATTCTCACATTTACAACAGCACCACTGCAACCCCTCTTTGCTAGTATTAGTAGGCAGTTCCATTTGCTCTGACCTTGGGCCCCCCATGCACCCAGGGCCAGCCCAGCCCACCGGTGTGACAGTGCAGCCCCACCTGATCCCTGCTGCCAACAGCTGCACATCACTCGGCTTTCAGGCCACTGAGCAAGGGCTTGAACGAGCTTTAGCTCTAGTAGACTTTGAAGCCTTGTGCAGGGATTGGAGGGAGTGTCAGCGGAAAGAAAGTAGTGTGAGCTCCTTCAGTCTCTCTCACCCTGTGGGCATCAGGCCAGAACATACGTTAGCCTTGCAACATATGGAATTAATTTGTCCAGCTGCAGCTTATAATGATTGCATGGTGCTTTATGTACATTGTTCTTAAGACGCCCTAAAGCAATGTGCATGTTCGAGCATAATCTGTGCTTTCAGAGACGGTTTCAAGAGTGTGTAGTGTATCAGCTCTCTGTTGCTCCTGTTAGACAGTTAGGAACAGGTAGCTGAAGTTTGCAGGAGTTCTCTATTGTCTTTTACCTAAACAATGTATATCAGATGTCACCATTTATATTCTAATAACAAACTCACAGGGCACAAATGCCCAAGTTAATTTAAATAAGTGAAGAATAAAAATAATTAGCCAAATCACAACTCAGATATCTGGTGGCTGTGACAGATTTCGTATCTCATGATACTGCACTTTTCTAAGTGATCTGAGACCTCTGCTCATGAAACATGCCTGTTCTGTGTTTACCCAGTCTTTGGGAAGGCTGTTCAAACAATCCTTTGGACCTTCCTTTTCATGGTGTGGTAAGCAAAGTAGGTTGCTTGGGTAGTCACCTTCCATTATGCAAAGAGAGTAGGTGTTACCTGTTCAGTAGGTAGCATCCTTTCCATTGATCTCTTACAGAGCTCACCTTGAGACCTGTGGAAGCTGAAGAAACAGGAGGCCGTTGGCCTCATCACAGGTAGGTGAGCTGATAAGTCCCTTCACCTCTTCAGATGTGGCCTGCATGGACTGGAGACAAGTGGCATGGATCCCATTCTCACTGGCCATTTTTGTCTTTTGTTCAGACCTTTTAGTTCCAGTAAGTGCTGTTATTTGTTTGTAACACAGCCCAGTGATGTTTTCAGGTTCTGTTAAACTTCACATTAAACCAACAGTTTGTGCACACACTTCAGTGTCTTCTTCTGCAGTTTCTTCCCACAGAATCTATGAACTGGGGGATTGATCAAGGATCAAAGTGGGACCTGATTTTTCTGGTTGAGGACAGGAAAAGATCCTTGAAAGATTCACCTTTTCACCAGGAAAAAAAAAAAATAAAGAAACCACCTTTCAATTACTGATGAAGACAGTGGAAATCTATTTCTGCGGAGGACTGTCTGTTCACACCATTTCTCATGAAGCATTTCAATACACTTATTTTTGTGGCCATGAAGGCATAGGTAGAGTTCCAAAGCTTTCTACTCAGATTAGAGGGGTTTTTTGTAGAAGGGAAAAAAAAAACCTCTCTGCTTCTCGCTTGCTTAGTTCAGGTCAACTATTTTGAGAAGCCTATTTTTGGATTTCTGATTAAAGCCTACCTAAAGGTCTCAATCAATCTGAGTTTTTCTTTCTTCTTGAGTTGCAATTACTGTTCTCCGTATTTGAAGGAAATTTAATTAAAATTAGTCCAGTATTTCAGAAAAAAAATCTGAGGTTGTAGAGATCAAATACCTGAAGTGAAACCCTGCTTCTCTGCAAGTCAGTGGGAATTCTACTGAGGTACAAAAGTTACTACAGACAGAAGAATGAACGTTTGTTTGAAACTCATCCCTCAAAGACATCCAGAGAAGTCCTCTTCTAGGTCTGCTTTTCAGCCTTCAGCTTTATCAACGGATTTAATCACACAATCACAGAGAGGTCAGGGTCGGAAGGGACCTCTGGATACCACCTACTCCAACCCTTGTGCTAGAGCAGGATCACCTACAGTAGATCACATAGGATCACACAGGTTTTGAATGTCTTCAGAGAAGGAGACTCCACAACCTCTCTGGGTGGCCAGTTCCAGTGCTCTGTTAATCTCACAGTAAAGAAGTTTTTCCTCATGTTTGACTTGAACCTCCTATGCTCCAGCTTGTACACATTACCCCTTGTCCTGTCATTGGACACTGCAGAAAAGAGACTGGACCATTTTTCCTGACACCCACACTTTAGGTATTTATAACCATTGATGAGATCCCCTCTTAGTCTCCTATTCTCCACACTTCTCCAGCTCTCTCAGCCTTTCCTCATAGAGCAGATGCTCCATTCCTCTAATCATCTTTGTGGCCCTGTGCTAGACTCTTTCAAGTAGTTCCTTATCCTTTATTAACCCAGAGCCCAGAATTGGATGCAGGATTCCAGATGTGGCCTCACCAGGGCAGAGTAGAAGCAGAGGATGACCTCCTTCAACCTACTGGCTACACTCTTCTTAATGCACCTCAGAATGTCATAGCCTTCTTGGCCACAAGGGCACATTGCTGGCTCATGGTCAGCCAGGACACCAAGGTTCTTTTCCCCAGAGCTGCTCTCCAGCAGGTCAGCCCCAACCTGTACTGACACATGGTGTTTTTTCTCCCCAGATGCAGTACTTTACACTTGCCCCTGTTGAATTTCATTAAGTTTTTCCCCATCCAACTCTTCAGCCTGGCCAAGTCACACTGGATGGCAACACAGCCTTCTGGTGTGTCAGCCACCCCTCCCGGTTTTGTATCATCAGCAACCTTGCTGAGGGTACATCCTATCCTTTCGTCTAGGTCGTTGATGAATATTTTGAACAGGGCTGGACCCAGTACCAACCCCTGGGGGACTCCGCTGACACCGTTAGACACAGAATATCTCAAGTTTCTTTAAGTGAACAAGATGGCAGGAGAAATTACCCTCTGAATACTGTGTCTGAACATATGCAGGTATTTGTTATTCCCATTCAAGGTAGTCTGGGATTACAGATTCCACACCTTAGTCTCACTTGGTTCTATTTTTGTTACTTATGCCGAAGTTACTGCCAAATTAGCCTACCATAACATTTCCTTCAAACTATTTCTGGGTCTCATTATGGCTCTTGTTTATCACTCAGTTCCCTTCTGATGATGATGATGCATTTTATGTCCATTAAACCCAAACAATGACTCAACCTGCAATGACGACATGAAGCTGGAAAATTATTTCTGAACTCCATCCTCATTAACATATTCAATGGAGAGGTCTCTAGTAGCCGTCAGAAGACAAAAGCACAGAGGAGCTGATTCAGCTTCCAGTCAGGGGATTGGGCTGCCACTGTTTGCAAGTTGATTCCTATTTAACCACAAAATGCTTTCTAAAAATGGAATTCTACCAGAATTAAATAACGCAAACTTTGACACAAAGTTAAAAATGGCCTATTTCTGGCATTTCTTTCATTTCCTTTCCATCATGCCCTGTGTTTTTGGCCCTTGGTTTCATAATGCTGTCAGGCTGCATGTTTTCACTTTCACTCTCCAAAGGAGAATGTTTGTCATCGGTTTCGATCAAAAGGTAATTTGAGCTATTGTGTCCTTCCTCTTTAAAATATATTCAATCAAATATACACAATCCAGCTCCATTTTTCTTAGAATGTTCCTGAATATCCTCTACCACCCAGAAACATTTTTAAACATCTCAAATTATCTTATATTTGGTAATGACTATGAGCTTCCCTTTTTGGAGATACTCCAACAACAGGATCCTAAATCTAATTTGAGTTTCTTGCCTCATCCAAGGATCTTGTAAACAATCAGTTTCTTCTCATGGGAAACCAGCTTAAAAGGAGAAACTGTGGAGAAGTTCCTTTCGGACATGTAGAAAGGTGTTTTGCAGAAAGAAAACAGTAACCTCACTTTTCCCTTAGCTGGAAGGTACTAGAATTGCAATACATGAATAAAGTGCTTGTGAAGGCTCAGTCAACCGAGCATAACTTCACAGTTATGGCTATGTCTGAGGGAAACCAGGTCAGTTCCCTCAGCTGCTCTGGTAGGTGAACATCTTGTTCCCTCCTTTTTCTGTTGTTTGTTTGGCAAACAAAAGGAATGATTTTTGGAGAGGAAGCTGGTTGTGTATGCATTAATCATAGCCATTTGTGGGGCAATCTCCTCTGAGGCCATGCAAGTAAAGGAAAAGCAAGCACCTACTTCAGGAAGCAGGTCCTTTGGGAGATGCTGCAAAGATGAGTCAAGGCAAATAGTTACCTTGCTGGTGAGGGTAGGCTGAGGAAGACCTTCCTATAATGCACGTCAGCAGTGGAATGTGGAGGAAGCCATGTAGGACAAGACTTTTTAGAATATTTCAGCACATAAAGATGCAATCAGAGGCCACTGGGATTTTCCAAAACATCGGAGCAACTCAAGTTCTTTACACCTGCTTACTGGAAAACCCTATCTGGTTCTTGTCACGATCCAGGTAGGGCAACCCAGGGAGATTCAGATTGGACTCCCTTGCTTTCTGAACTCTTTCTCAGAAAGGAGCCTAGGTGCAGCTGGATCCAACCTTAGTCTCAGACCTGGCCCTTCCAGGGAGAGTGATTAAAATGCCACACGCGAAGGAAATGCTCAACCATTCAATACCCTTTGTTTGGAATAAGGTGAAATGACACTCAAGGTCTGTATTTGAATATTAGGTTTAATTAAAACTGTAGAAGGAATAGTACTAATTTTAGGGGTTAGTAAAGTGATGGCTCAAAATATGTTTTCTGGGAGCAGGAAGAAGTGTACTGTGCCGTTATAGTAATTGACAACTAGTCTCACCTCAAAGCATCCTGTAACACCGCTGCCAAACCACACAGATCCAGTTTTCACTTGGATTTCAAAAGACCTTTAATCCTTCACAGCTGTAGCCTGAGATTAACAAGTTAAAAAGTGTCTCAGGTGCTATAATTTTAAAGATAATTCCATGGCACTCACTCTTTTATTTTTTCTTTTCTTTCTTTCTTTCTTTCTTTCTTTCTTTCTTTCTTTCTTTCTTTCTTTCTTTCTTTCTTTCTTTCTTTCTTTCTTTCTTTCTTTCTTTCTTTCTTTCTTTCTTTCTTTCTTCCTTCCTTCCTTCCTTCCTTCCTTCCTTCCTTCCTTCCTTTCCTTTCCTTTCCTTTCCTTTCCTTTCCTTTCCTTTCCTTTCCTTTCCTTTCCTTTCCTTTCCTTTCCTTTCCTTTCCTTTCCTTTCCTTTCCTTTCCTTTCCTTTCCTTTCCTTTCCTTTCCTTTCCTTTCCTTTCCTTTCCTTTCCTTTCCTTTCCTTTCCTTTCCTTTCCTTTCCTTTCCTTTCCTTTCCTTTCCTTTCCTTTCCTTTCCTTTCCTTTCCTTTCCTTTCCTTTCCTTTCCTTTCCTTTCCTTTCCTTTCCTTTCCTTTCCTTTCCTTTCCTTTCCTTTCCTTTCCTTTCCTTTCCTTTCCTTTCCTTTCCTTTCCTTTCCTTTCCTTTCCTTTCCTTTCCTTTCCTTTCCTTTCCTTTCCTTTCCTTTCCTTTCCTTTCCTTTCCTTTCCTTTCCTTTCCTTTCCTTTCCTTTCCTTTCCTTTCCTTTCCTTTCCTTTCCTTTCCTTTCCTTTCCTTTCCTTTCCTTTCCTTTCCTTTCCTTTCCTTTCCTTTCCTTTCCTTTCCTTTTCTGTCTTCTTTTTTTTAAATTAAGAAATATGTTTAAAGATGCCCTTGTAATTGTGTGTGGTCACATATAACCACTGTTGCAAGATTACTGTGGTTTCATATTACCATTAATCAATGCAACACATATTAACTAAGTACTTCATTCTGCTCTTGCATGATTTATTAAGTCGTCCTTCATTAATGTGTTTGATCAGAAAACTAATTAAACAATGAACTGTGGCAGCAACATATACTTTGCATCAATTATTAAAAGCAAGTTTCTTGGAATAAAAATGTGGTAATGAATACTTGAGTTACCATGGGTTACACTTTATGTCAAATTATCTGAACTGTTAGTAGCACTAATCCTTGGCTTTCCCATTTATGAGCAAACTAGATATGACACAGTTAAAGACAAACATACTAAGTTTGTTTCCAACACCAATACATTAAATATTGGCTAATAGGGAGTGAGTAATCAGACTTGAATTACTATACAGGTAAGTTCTATATATTAACATCTGTTTTTTTGAAACAATGTAAGGCCTTGTTTGTCATCCTTGTTACCAGTCACTGAGAATACACATGCCATATCTGGAATTTGCTACGTTGAACACCAAAGATTTTAGTACTGTCTTCATGATTAATGCAAGATTTAGTTCCCCTATGTATTTTAACTTAATAAACTTCAGAGCTATTTGCTTACTTGTTCTTTAAACTGCATTGTTCTTTCACCACTGTGGTCCATTTTCCCATGGTTTATTAAGCCTGGTTTATGCCAGTCAGACTGTTCACACTGTTAGTTATTCAGATCTTACAGACAGCAGAGCATCTTACCTGCCTGAGCCTCATTCCACTCACATTTCACCTTCATATACTGAGAATTACTCTTATGGGGCATATTTAATATTTGTTTGCCTTCTGGTTATTTCTAAGGAGAGTCTCTCATAGAGTTGTGTAGAGGAAGGCTAAAAAAATCTGGTAGCCATCCCATGCCCCTGAAGAGGGAAGCACTTGTTACAACTTTACATTAAATGCCACCAGCTATTTAAAGCTCCCCCACTCTATCATAATTGGGGATTGAGAAAAAAATCCAGCAACCACTTTATTTCATAAGCTTGATGAAATCCTTAAACCTGGGACCCAGTTTGTTTTGAGAAATAGTGCATCCCTAGAACCGTGCATTCATACTGGCCTTGTTAAAATGACCGATTTTGAGAAGCAGTTACCCCTTTATTCCCTGTTAATTGCACTCTGGCTTCAGCCTTCTGTACCTGGAGTGAATTTCCTCAGTGACAGTTTCAGATATTGCTCAGTTCATCGCCCAGATGTGACTGACCATGAGCTGATTAGCTTCTCTACCAGCGGGACATTTGGAGGAATACATTTCTGTAATGGGTTTTAGCTTGTGCCAGGGGAAGTGAATATTTCCGTGAGAGTTTACCACCTTTCCTGAAATCGGCTTAGAGTGTACTGTTGCCATCTGACTTATAAAAGGCATGTTCACTTCCATCTGGATGAGTTAGTAAGTCATCTGCCTGCACTTACCCTTCACTTCTAGCTGATAATCACACATTATGCTAATCCCTGTGCTCTGATGGAGAACAAAGATGAGCAATAATCAGAGGTTTTCATAATAAGTGTATGTTACTCTTACCAGCTCCTACTTTCCTTTCTTTACCTGGCATCTCACTAACAGAAAGGTGCATCTGTTTTCTTTCTGCCTTACTCAGAAGCCAGAGTACATGTGCCCCACACATGAAAGAAGTACATAAGAGCCCATACTTGCTTCTCTAGATACTAAAAAGAAATGGGCTGTCATTTTTAATCGGGAAAGGATTTAAAATTGAAATTGTTTTGAAATTAATTTATTCATTTCAGTGTTAATCCCATTATGAATTTACAAATATGTATATTCTACACATATTTACAGTATCACATGAAAATTTTAACAAGGTGCAATCAATAACACAGCTCAGCCTAATTTTCATTACACTAGAAACAGGTTTTTATGCAGAATTTTCTAACAGATTTCACTACATTAGACTACAAAGCGCAAGTACCAGGATGTTTTGAAGCATTCTAGTGTTATGCTTAATATACTTAAAATCTATGTTATACACAACCAGATAAAAACACAGTTTCAGATCGAGAAATTCACTTTAATCAACCTAAATCAGAGAATCCTGAACCTGTGATATGGTAAATATATTATACAATATTTTTAGGCTGACCACAGCTTGATAGAGCCTCACAGCTCCCTGAGTTTGCATATTCTAGCAGTTGACATTAATTGTGATACAGCTAAAAGGATACTATTATCTGCAGGTGAAAAAAAAATACAAAACAGCCCAAAAACAAACCCAATCCAAAAAAGCCCTAACCTTTCTGCATGCAAAACACACAATCCTTTTACTCAAGCAAAGATGAAAAGTTAACTCTGGTAAGCAGACAGACATGCCTCTACCTGACCCATGGCATTCTCACTTGTTTCACCCTCCCCACGATTTGCTGTGGCACTAACTAATACCCTTGTTCTGCCTTATCAGCTCCCAACCTTGGGCTGAGCTCTCAGAATCTCAGGCTTTTTGAACACCGTTGGAGTCGCGCTTCAAAAAGTTGCCTTCTGTTATCTCAGGCATTTTGTGAAAGTCCGATTGTGGATGTTTTTCCCAAGGGAGTGCTGGAAATCGAATGCTTTGTTTTATCATGTGCCAGCTTAGATGCAGTATGTGCTCCCTAGGCAGCTCTCAGAAAGGGATTTTAGCTTGTCATACACTTTAGAGCTCATTCAGAGCTCAGAGGCCACAGAGCTCACTGTCCTCCAGCATGTGTTTCTTTTAAGGACAAGGCTGGAGTTGCCTTTAGGTGACATTAATGTATTTATGCCTTTACTGCAACTCCCATGTTGCCTTTACTGCACTCCAAGGCCTGGACCTTCAGAGCCAAAGCAATTTCATAATGCCCCGGCATTGTCCAACCTTCCTGAACTGATAAGGCTTATTAAGTACTTCTAGTTGTTTTGGGATATGGTAGAACAAGGCGAAGAGTGTTTCAAGGGAAATTCCTAATGATTAATATTTAGTGCTCTTTTTAGGATTTGGCAATAAATTCTCAAGCTACAGGTGGGATGAGGAACAACATTTTATGGAAAAAAATTGTCACTTCAGAGAAGATCAAGCATAGACGTCAGGTGGTAGTAGAGTGCTTCTGCCATGCCAGTTGTCCCAGGAGAACACCTGCTCCAGAAGTTTGTCTCTGGGGTAGCATTTTCCTCTTCACATTGTTTTAACTCAGTAGGTTCCTACATTTTTTATCTTGCTAGTACCCAAGCTGACCATGCAAGGACTGAGCACCCACAGCCCCTAGAACAGATGATGATTTATCCTTCTGTTGTGCCAAAGAAAAGCCTCCAACTTGCTGATCGAAAACCAAGAGTGGAATGTCATTTGCTTTTTGTAATTGCATTTTCCCATTTATGGCAGCGAATTGAAGCTGTATGGCTGGTGAAACAAAGGAAAGAGGAGTTTTAAGACCCATTCGCTATGAAGAGTGGTTGGAAAAAGATCTCTTAAAATAAAAGAGCAGAAGTTGCTAGTCTGCTAAGCATTGCTTTTGGGCAACTGCTTGGTAAGTCCTTTTTCTCCCATAGAGTTTGCTGAGGAGGTTTTAAACTACAGTGCTTCTGACAGTGATAAATCACTCGGGGGAGAGGCTACTTGGTGTCCCTCCAGGGTGCCCAATTATCTGTGCAGCTGAAGATCCATGGATCTCAAATATCTTCCATACCCTTCCTCTGCTCTGTGTAGCAGGAAGAAAGAGATGTGTCTGCACACTGTTTACGGCTTACTTGTCAGGCTAATTTCTTGTCTCTGAAGACAGGTGGCTCAAAACTACAGCGGAATTGCTGCTTCTCAGAGTTACTTGTGCAGCAGCCTCGCCCTCAATTTGCATCAGGGTGGCAGAGCAAATGTCTGTGTTCTTTTTTTAAATTTCCCTGTGATACGAAGTACTGCTTGTGCGTAAAGACAGCCTTCTGCCACTATACAGAACACATACAGCCTCACTTAAAAACAAAAAAAATCCCTACTTTACATGGCACAGAGTCATTTGCAGCAACATGAAGATCCCATAGATAGAACCCAGCTGCTGTTATGTTGATATTTCAGCCTCCGAATAGCTCTACTTCCTTCTATATTGGGCCACTGTTGTTGTGAAATCCCATGCTGGGAAGCTTTAGATTACTTATGCCTTTCTGGGTCCCTTTAGTTCTCATATCCTCTTGCACTACAGGAGGAAAAAAATTCCCAGTTTGGGGGTTTGTTGGGTTTTTTCTAAACGATTGAAAAAATAATGTTCTCCAAGAGCAACATTTTCTTAATATCCTGAAGCATTTGTACATGTAAAGCATGTCTTTAATTAGATCTTGTACTTTTCAATTCACTGCCTCTCCCTTGGCTTCTCTCTCAGCTCCCCAGGCATCATTGAAGGCAAAAGGCAGATGTTGCTGTGTAGTGCCTGTATTCTTTGACCCAGACCTGATCCCATCCTTCTTATCATGTTGCAATCAAGTACAGTATGCTTTTGTCTTTCAAGCAAAAGTGCCAGCTTTCATCCCAATTAACAGTGCTGAGACCAAATCAAGTTTTTTTTCAAGTAGACTGTTTTAATAGCCGTTGTTTTATTGGTTATTTTTCAAAATGGAAAACAAATTATGAAAACAAAGCCTAGCACCCAGAAGTGAGTGTTTTAGAAAGACCTATTAGACTACAAGCAAACTCAGAAACCGAGAATAGTTTCTAAAGCCAAACATACTTTATTTGACCCAAACCATCCAAACCTGCTTTCCCTGTAATTTCTCTGCACTTCTGTAACATGCTCAGGTAGGTGTGTGTCCTGAAATACATATGTATAATGCCATTACACAGTTGTTGGAATTATTTAGAGAACAAAGAATGAAAGGCCAAACTGAAAGGAACATGTTCTAGGCTGTGGAAACTGAAATGTGAGGAATTTTAGATAGATATCCAGTGCAGGAAGAAACCTGGCCCCTGAGAACTGGTCTTTTACCCTGTTGTTAATTTCTGAGGCTGACAAAACCAAAAAGAAAACGGTGTATTTTCTGGACCCTGTAGGTGTGACTGGAGTACCATCTCTCCCTGGTCCTAGGTAGGGCGATCAGGTTTCTATTCATATTTACTGGCTAGACATGAAAGAACAGTGAAGATCCATGAACTGCACTTAGTACCACCAGCAGGTGAGAAGAAGAGGGCCGTAAGGAAGACACAGATATTATGCCAAGAGGCATTTTAGGTCTGGGTGAGATAAGCACATGAAAGCAAAGCACCTGTGCCTGAAAGCAAAACAGCAGACAGCCTCCTGGAACAGTGTGTGAAGGCAAGTCCAGCACTCCGTCTCCTCCTCTTTCTCATAATCATCATAATCACCATCATCACCAGCTGGCCATACACTTCTGCACCCCTATGCTCCCCTATGGCATGCTGGATGCACACAGGCTGCTCACCCAGAAGACTGTGATGCAAGAATCAAAAAAATATACCTGCAAATTGCACACAGCAAAAATCTGTCTTTCATGTTGCCATCAAATGGGCTCTGCTGAGTCACAGTTGAAAGGACAAAGTTGGCTGAAATAGACAACTAGCCCCAAGCTTTCTGCTCAAAATATTTTATTATGTCCCTCCTTTTAAGTTACTTCCCCTCATTTTGAAGAATTTGTGTCACACATAACCCCAAATTTTCTTGGGTAGTGTAGTGTAGCTTTTCTTGGTTATGTGGGAGGGTAAAGCTTTGTTTCCACTCCTGAATTACACTAAATTTGAATGACTAAAGAATTTCAAAACAAATTTAATTTTCCTGAAAGCATTTGGCCAATTTATAGCTTTTGCAGCACATTCTCCTCATATTTTAAGGAAAAATATTGCTTATCTAAAATTTGCTCAAAAAATTAACTTCAGTTATCCTCACCAGGTACTTCTAGTAGTACTTCAAATTTTCTTTAAAATCCTAAACTCAGAGAATTAATTGTGAACATTCCAGGTGTCTCTTCACATTCAGTGCTCAGGAAATCTGTATTTCCTCTGGGTGTTGTACTGCAGATACACCCCCCCAAAGGAATTAGGGAGTCCTTACAGGTCTCCAGGTGCTTAAGGTATTGTCCTTTCTACAAGGTTAGATGCTAAAGTCTGAACATAGTAGCTGAAAAAAAAGAAAAATAAAATTAAAAAGAAGAATATTTTCATTATTATTTTCTTTGTTTGTACCTCTATGGTTTTCAAAGCCCCTCATAAATTATTCTTTTCTGCTCTCTCTCCATTCATTTTGTGACTATACTACAGTTGCCATAACTAAAGTGACGTTTGTAACTCACCAAAGAGCAAAGCAAACACAAATTAAGAATAAAGTTTCCAATGAATAGCAACATCAAGAATTTCTCATGCAGGCTACTGTCAAAGGTAATTCTGAAGGTTCTTTCGTCAGTAAATGCTTCACAGCATAATAAAATGAAATCATTTAAGGCAAGCAGTCACAGGCTGTAAAGGATATCATATATAACACAATGACATTTAAAGAGGCTTCAGAAGTTCTGTAAGTGCAACCTGTATCTAAATCAAGGCATTATGTCTCAAACTTGCAGCTGTATGTTTTAATATTTTGCTTCAGTGTGACACTAACTCCCTTTGGCATCTTTCGAAATCATAAATCCACACAAATCAAAAGTTTAAATATTGTCAAGATAAATAAAAGTGTAGTGATGTGCCTGGAGGAACTCTTAAGGTCTTTGATTCCTTTTAGAAACTCTGTCACCAAGTTGATGAGAGGTTGGCATGATTTTCCTGCTTCTGATGGAGATAACTCAGTGCTGAACACTGCAGAACTGAAGCTACAGGAATGGGAAATGCACTGTTGAGTTTACTGCCATGGTTAGCCCAGTGTATGTTATTCTTCCACCACACTCATCCCAGCCACTTTGCATTATTTGAATATCACAGAATGGTTTGGGCTGGAAGGGACCTTAAAGATCACCTTATTCGAACCCCCCTGCATGGGCAGGGACACCTCCCACTAGACCAGGTTGCTCAAAGCCCCATCCAACCTGGCCTTAACACTTCCAGGGAGGGGGCAGCCACAACATTCCTGGACAACCTGTTCCAGTGTCTTACCATGCTCACACTAAAGAATTTCCTCCTAGTGTCTAACCTAAATCTACCCTCTTCCAGTTTAAAATCATTACGCCTCGTCCTCTCACTACACACCCTGGTAAAAAGTCCCTCCCCAGCTTTCCTGTAGGCCCCCTTCAGATACTGGAAGGCCACTATGAGGTCTCCCTGGAGCCTGGACATGTTGTTGGATGATCAGCTGTAGGTGGCCCTACTTGAGCAGGGAATTGGACCAAAAGATCCTCCAGAGGCCCCTTTCTACCTCAGCCATCCCGTGACTCTGTGATTGTGTGAATTCGACAACTAGGAATAATAACAGTAAAACAAACACTAAACTCTACCCTGCTGAAATACCAGGTAAAAATATTGTTTCTTCCTTAGCAGTATTAATTGTTCAGGAGCATTAAGAAGAAATGTGGCACACAGGAAGTCTGTCTCTCCATCCATTCATCAGGAAAGTGCTCTGACAGCACCTGTGTCAAAACATGGGGATCTGTAGGGATGTTGAGATGATGTCTTTTTTTTAGTCTTTCCTGCTTGCTCTCCCTAAGTTAGGTTCTATCCCCAGCCACAATTTAACATCTTGGTTTTCTTTCTACTCTGCTTTTGTGCAAGTGGGAATGAAGTCCTTTGTCCCAAGCTGAAGTGTCAGCCTTCCCATAGCTGCTGTGAACATTGAAGGAGTCTGCTGACTGCCAACTGCTGCCCTCAGCTACACTTTATTTTTGATGCCATAATGGCCTCATGAAATACTAAGGTCTACAGTGCAGAAGTAAAGCTATTATTTTGCTAAAGCATCTACATTTCTTCAAGTGAGCCTAAAATGTACTCAGTATCTGTCCACACCTTCAAAAACAAGAAGTTCCATTGGCAATTTATCAAACTCCAAAAAGATTCTTAAACTGAAATAGGAAGACCTTCTGGAGTGTCTTTGCAAATGTCATGTATCTTGTGGCACACAGCCATTAGAGCTGAAGGCTATGCAAACTTCAAGTGAACTCACCTATAAACTTAGACTTTGTTAGCATGTCTCTTTGGCATGAGTACTAAATATTCATGCTTTAGCACCCCATAAAAAGAAAGGGGGAAAAAAGTATCTGCAGGAAAAGCAGATGAGCAAAAAAACCCCAAAGGGCAGAATGGTGCACCAGTGATCCAGATAGTTGCTTGTATTAAAGCACAACAGAGAAAAAGGTCATGAGTGAGAATGGGGTCCCTCAGCCCCACCACCAAACTCAGCCTTACGCACCAGCATTTCAGAAATAAAATGTTTGCTTTAGTTTGCTTAGAGTGCCTAAAGGTTAGAGGATAATAAAGACTGTGGCAGTGGCTTGTTGAATAGAGTGTGGAGGGGTGGCTGAGCCTAACAGAGCTGTTATTCATCAACTTCAATACCCTGTTTCTGAGAGTAGTGAAGTACCACATGTTTCAGTGAGTGCTACAAAAACAGCCTGTCGTGGACAATTAAGGATACTACTTCTTCATGGAGGGAATCATCTTTCAGGCCCTGGGTCTTAATCAACAGAATGGAGAATTGATCAGTGAATCCAGTCTCCTGCTATTTTAAGCGACCACATCTTGTAATGCCTTTCAGGAACTGATCAAAAAGAATTGGCTAAGCCCTGAATTGTAAAAGTTTGTCTCATTACTCTAAGTGGATCTGTCTCCAATGTAACTATGATACATGCACACATCTCTTTTTCAGCCTTAAATTCTTCGTATTACTGTTTTATAACAAAATGCAACATAGGCTAATGTCTTGTATTTGTTGGTAGGATTTAATTCTACAGCCTTCCAAAGCAGCAAGAGTGGAGTTCAGCTCATGTTCAGACACCTAAGCTTATATGACCAAATGCACATGCCGTAGATGTCTCAAATTTGGGGGCTGACCTCCTACTGACCCAAACAGTAAAGTTAAACATGAGCAAAATACATTGTAAAGTAACAGGAAGAACAGAAGCTACATTTCAGTGACTCATTTTGAACCTGGTCTAGGCCAAAACATTTATCTTCAGAACTGAGAAAGGCCAAATCCACCCACAAAGTCAAGATACTTCAGTTGGGCTGAGAGGGGTAACTTGTAAAGCCACTGCCACTGGTGTTCTTCTGATTTCTCTCAGACATTATGTATTTGGTTTGTGTGGCAAGGTTTTGGTAGCAGGGGTGCTACAGAAGTAGCTTCTGTGAGAAGCTGCTAGAAGCTTCCCCCATGTCCAACAGAGCCAATCTCAGAGAGCTTCAGAATGAACCCACTGCTGGCCAAGGCCAAGCCCATCAGTGATGGTGGTAGCACCTCTATAGTAAGATAGTTAAGAAGGGGGGAAATAAAAACTGTTATGGAACAGGAGCTGGAAAATGGGGTGAGAATATGTGAGAGAAACAACTCTGTAAACACCAAGGTCAGTGAAGGAGGAAGGGGAGGAGGCGATCCATGCACCAGAGCAGAGATTCCCCTACAGCCTGTGGTGAAGACCGCGGTGAGACAAGCTGTCTCCCTGCAGCCCATGTAGGTCCATGGTGGAACAGATAACCACCTGCAGCCCATGGAGGACCCCATGCCGGAGCAGGTCATAAAGAACTGCAGCCTGTGAGAAGGACTCACATTGGAGAAGTTCATGGAGGACTGTCTCCCGTGGGAGGGACCCAATTCTGGAGCAGAAACAGAGTGTGAGGAGGAAAGAGTGGGAGAAACAACACGCAATGAACTGACCGCAACCCACATTCACCATCCCCCTATACCGCCACAGGGGGGAGGAGGTAGAGAAACCAGAAGTGAAATTGAGCCCAGGAAGAAGGGGTGGGTGGGGAGAAAGTGTTTTAAGATTTGGTTTTATTTCTCATTATCCTAATCTGATTTGATTGTTAAGAAATGAAATTAATGTTCCCCAAGTTGAGTCCATTTTGCCCATGGTGGTAACTGCTGAGTGATCTCCCTGTCCTTACCTCTACCCAGGAGCCTTTTGCTACATTTTCTCTTCCCTGTCCAGATGAGGAGGGGGAGTGGCTTTGGTGGGCAACTCGTATCCAGCCAGAGTCAAACCATCACAAACTAACCAGTTGCCTCAATCACCTCTCAGTGTGCTTTTCTCCAAGTGCTATTTTGGAACAAAGTAAAGTGTTTCTTGAATTATTGTGGCACTGATTTATATGCCACAACATTTTCCGTGCATCACCGACAGATGTAAACATGCTTTTGCTGTGCCTGAGCCCAGCTCTTGGAGGACCTGGATGATGTTTAAGCTGTGGGTGGTTCCTTACTGAGTGGCTGTAGCTCATGCAAAATTGAGCAACATTTCAGGTGGCCAAAGAAGAGATACTTAGCTTCTAGGGCAAGCTCTGCTTATTGGAAACACTTAGAAGTTTAAATGCCTGACAATTTCAAGACTGAAAATTTTATTAACTGAACTTTTCTAGATGTATAAGTCTCAGAGTTATGAAAATAACAATTACTGGTCCCTGAAATGCTTATTTTTAAGGTGTTTTGTTTTGGTTTTGGTTTTCTTTTTATTTATTCAAACACAACTGTTAGAGAATCTTATAAACACTGAGACAACTCAATGGATTACACTCAGTTTATTTTAGAAATCTTTGCACTGAGCCATCTGAAAGTGATAAATCATTGGGAAAAAAATAGTAAGTTTGGAGAATAAGCTAGAATCTATAAATAAATATCTGAGTGCAAATTTATATCTTCCATATTGTGTATGTGTGTCTTGTACAACCCTGTAATTTTCCTGAGAAGAGAATCCATCAAATAGTACATTATAACAATGAGAGAGGTTTTAAAATGTGAGCTGATGGCAGGACTGGTGAGAAGAGAGCAACAAGCTGTGTTGTGGGCCTGGAGTTTAAAAAGGTGATTAATGTATTGCTCTGCACAGATGTGTAGCATTGAAAATTTCTGATTAATCTGGTTTTGGTACCCAACAGGGTTTGACAGAATGTATGTTTTCCACTTAACAGAGAAATAATAGCAATACTGAGTTTATTTACAAATACCATTCTTCTAGTTCAAAGAAGTTGCACTTCGGATGAGCCCTGCTCTAGTTCTACCCTGCTGGCTCAATGTCATCTTCAGGCCATTGACATCCACGATGAAAAAGGCCCTTCCCTCCCCAGAAATGTGACTGACTTCTGATTATATGTAGTATAAGCAGAAGAGTCTGCTACAGAAGAATGGATATGCAAGGCAACCAAAGGGCACCCTCCATGAGACATTATGGAAAAACATCAGCAATTTAAAGTCCATTTTATCTTGGCAACAGTTTGAAATGTGTATCAACACTAAGAGAAGTAACATGTGTAGCCCAACATCAGACAAGTGCAGCTCAGCTTTCTAAGTGCACCTTGTCACAATCCGATATTCAGATACGTGGCAATTTTTTATGATCTCGCCAGGACAAAACAAAGGTGCACAAACAGACATTGGGGCTGGTGTGCGGTCTGACGAGAGATGGGGCAGAACCCCCTGGCTTTCTAACACTCCTCACCACAGTGGGAGGCTGTGGCTGCTGGACTCTGCCTTCCCTCTCCTGGTATAAGCCACACAGCAGCTGCACCCGTTTGTCCAGCAGGACCTGTGAAAAGTTTTAAAGGTAATCCCAAATGGTGAAATTAAGACACAAACAAGGTCAGATGTCACGTGCACACTGAACTTTATTGGAGTTACACAGAAAAGTCCCTAGAGCGGAGAAGACAGGGAGGAAAACAGACAGAAAAGAAGAAAGCAGAATTATGGAGAGAAGCAAGATAATAGCTACCACCGTGGTCCAGCGACGTCGTCGGTGGGGAAGCACTTCACTGCACCCATCGTGTCCCAAACTTTTATACAGTTCTTGCCCACTGCCCCCTCCCTGCCCCCCCCCCCCCCCCCCAACTCTGTTTTCTCCCAGTACAGGGGAGGAAATTCCTGTCTTCTCTGTGCTCCTCTGTGACGGGAGGGGTGGGGGGTATGGTGCCAGGCTATACCTTACAGATGGTCTTTGTCGGGCTAATTAACAAAATAAGCCATTGATTGAGCCACCAACGGGGTCCTTGAACCGGATGAGACAACTTTGCACCTCAGGATGGTTTATTAGGTGGACGTCAGCTTGCCCTTTACTTTTCTGGCCAAGTCAGTGATTTACATGAAGTCTCAAGGCCTGGTTATCGCTGGATATCCTGCTCCCAGCACCAGATGTAGAGCTTCTTTCTCTTCAATCTCAGCATATCCTACATCAAACTCCCCAGTTTGCAGGTGCACAGGGGGGAGTAAAACAGCTTGGTGGGATCCGGAGACATAATCCAGCAACAAATCCTGTTTAACTCTTGGATATCTCAAGACAAACACCAGGCAAATCCTGTTTAACTCTTAAATGTCTCAAGACAAACACCAGACATCCTGAGTGTCCAAATACACTGTTTATTTCTTAGATTGTTCGAGACAGACACTATATATCCGGAATGTCACACACCTCTTCTATGTGCTCAGTGGAATAAGGTGTGGCTCTAAGTAACTAAAAGCAGCAATTAATGAACAGTCACCCAAAGAGGAGTGATATAGACATTGCAGCTATTTGCTATGTTGTAGGTATGTGTTTAATAGCTCTAGTAGTCCTGCCTCTAAGTTCCATCAAGAGAATTAAGAAGAAATAAACTTTCCTGGCATTCACAGTCACCATGAGCACATGTACATCCCAGGATCTAGACAGGTTATTCAAAGGGCTGTAGAGAGCATCCTCACAACCAACAGATAGGCATTATTTAACTTGGGGTGGAACTGGGCTGTGAGCTCGCACTTCATTCACAGCTACACAGTGCTACAGTCACTAACAAACTCTTGTGGGTTTACACCCCTTCACAAGCACAAAGAAGCCATCAGCCATGCCCAACTAGAGAGGCTTGCAGTTGTTTGGCATTGTCAGAACAATGTGAAGAGACAGACTGAACAAGGATATCAATGCCAGCAACTTAGGTTTCTCATATTGTAGCAAAGCTTATACTCACTTTATTTGTATTCACTTATAAAAGGTCACATATCTTGTCCTTTGTTGAAGAAAAGCATCAAGAAGAAAACACACAGGCCCAGCTGGGGGCCCAGAAACACCACATAGTTATTATGTAAAACCCATGAGATGCATCTGGCTGCTCTGGCAAGTTTCTGAGGGCTTCCTAAACACAAGAGCCAACAGAGAGTATGACCCCTCTAAAGGAGGCTTTTCCATTCCTGTGCATTATATACAAAATCGAAGAGAGAGAGTGGTATAAGATTTTTTTTTTTTTCCCACTCAGTCATCGTCCACTCCCAGACAGACACAATACAGTTTTAAAGCCACTTCTGTTTACAAGCCCTGAAGACTTGGAGCCTACAGCAATGGAAAGGACACACATAATAAAAGTAAGAAGGGTTCACATCTATAATATCTGTTCCTCTGGAAGCTGGGCAATTTTCTCAGCACTGAAACATCTAACTTGCAGCCTCAGTTCACTTCAACCTTATGATCTCTTGGTTCATAAACCTGCCACTACGGCTTACTTCCATAAACTCAGATTGAAATTGCTTTAGTGCAATCATGTCTGGTCTATTAACTCACAAATTGTCTTGATACTTTGAAGATGGCAACAGTTGCATGTCCTCAACATAGAACCCGGAAAAAAAAAATAAAATCCTCTCTCTTTCTTCTCACACACAAAATTTGTTAACCTACTGCACAGTGTTTGATGAGAGCTCTGCAGCAGAGGGAAGGAAATGTCTGTTTGGTAAATAAACCCAGAGCTCAGAGCATGGCTGAGCCACAGGGACAGGTATATAAGTCAACAGATTGTAAGGTTTCAGGGTACAGAGGTGCCAAGCTTGATGATCATCTGATGAGAAAATTGCTTACAGAGAAATAATCTAAATTTGCTTTAAGTGAATGTTTGAGCAAGTAAGTTTCAACTAAATTTTCCATAAATGCTTATGACAGAAAAAAATTAATCATATATATATTTACAGTAAGAGAAAACAAAAAAGATTACGAGAGATATTTTTCTTCCGAAATTACAAATTAAGATCCAAAAGCCCTCTCACTAAATGCTGCTATAAGTTTATTTTCTTCAGTTGTTACCCAAGATGTACTTGAAGGCACACAATAGGCAAGTAAGAAAAATAAAAGAGTTTACGTACACTTACATAGACCATTCAGCCACTGCAACCCAGAAGAAATCAAGCTATTACTCTCTTTCTGTATTTTAAAATGCTGGTGCAATATGCACAATAACAAAGAGCAAGAGGTAACAATGACAGTAAAACATGGAAAATGAGATTAAAATATTCACCACATGTAATAGAAGAATACCAACAAAATTTTAAAAAGGTTTCTTCATTGCAGTTTGCAGAGGAGAAACAAAACTGGCCTATGCTCTGTTCTCCACACTGAGTACTGTTGCTTGTTCCTGATACAACCTGTTTCCTGCGTATGCCATGCATAAAGAGAAATAAATCCTCCCTCTCACTCCACAGACCTGCAGAAGTTTTTTAAGTCAGTTTAACATAGAGCAGAAACAGGAGTTTTTCTCCTGCTGCCACACTAGCTTGCCTTCCTGCCCTCTTACCTCCCAGCAGGCAACTGGATCCTAACTGCTGCTCTCTTGCACAAGAGGGCAGAGAAACACCAGTACACAAAAACCTCTTTTGCACCCTGGCACTAAAATCTCTCACACCTGCTCCTTGAGGGTGGCTCAGGGCTTGCAGGGCTGCCTGCCAGCAGACCAGGAGAAAGCTTCACTGGAATCTGTGGACTTACAAGCAGAAAGACAAAGCTCAAAACACCAACACAGTGTCCAGCAAGCAGGCTAAGTATTTCAAAGTGTAAGAAATGACAAAACTGTTTGCTGGAAAACAAACAATAAAAAGCTACAGATAGACATTGAAAAGTTAGATGCATCCTTTGGTTGACCATTCTGTATGACTCCTCAGAATAATATCATATGTTCACAAATTTTTGAAAATGTGAAATATGACTTGTTAGAAGTTCA
Organism: Hemiprocne comata; assembly: GCA_020745705.1. NCBI lineage: Eukaryota > Metazoa > Chordata > Aves > Apodiformes > Apodidae > Hemiprocne > Hemiprocne comata. The sequence continues at coordinate 97,128,437 of CM036586.1, read as the reverse complement.
CTCATTCATTTTTCCATAGTCACAGTTTGTTTTCTCAACTGACAACCCAACAATCATATCTGACATATAATGTCCTTCCTTATATGTCTTGAAGATTAAATTTTATTATTTTTTTTTCTTCTTCTTCACTTGAAATTCCACTAAAATACTGGGCTTGAAGTTACACTGAAAAGTCAAAAAGTACATCATGGATAATATCACTACACCTTTAGGGACATCTGTTGGCATAGGAACTTATATCAGCTGAAGACAGAAGTTACAAACTTTGAAGCAGCTAACTTAAACAGAAACAGTCTTTGTCACCATATAGAATAAGAAATAACTTGCTTACTTTTTTGCCTTCTTCTTTCCCAAAGCTTTGTCTGAAACACACGTTAAAGACTGAGCCTGTGATAATGGATATCTGGCGTGATTCTTCTCAGCTCTCTCTAGAGTTTTCCTAGCATCTCCCAGGTGCTGCTTCCTGACTGTATTCATTAGCTACCTTCAAAGTGCTTCCACAGAGCTCCCTTCTCAGCAGGATTTAAAAGTTCTTAACATCCTCCACCGTGCACTGGCAAAATCTGCTCAGGACTGTCTTCACCAATTTGTGTGAGCAGCTTTGCTTCATATATTTCTTTGACAGTTTTGAAACTTAAACAGTAGCTTTGGTTTATTCAGCATATACTCATAATTAGTTCCCTCCTGCTTCTTTTTTGCCTCTCTTTTGCAAGTTGAAAATCATCACTCAGATACACTCTTTGTTCTAATTTAAGAGCCTGGAGGAGTCGCACTGACTCTGGATGAGCCTGACTTGAAGAAGACCTTCCAGATTTCTTTCTCCTTGCAACTTTATTCTGCATTCTTGGTTGTTTAAGTGTGAACATTGACTGATTAACAGCAATGTACCAGGGCTGAGCTCTCAGTTCATCAGCAAGATGTTTACCTTCCACTTGTCACCCCAAACTTTTCCAACCAGTCAGCCTTCCAGTGCATGGTTAGACCAGCCATCCTCAGAAAGGAGAAGGCTCGTGTAACTGTACTGCATTTCACATAGATTTGTACCTGTAAATCTGCTTGCCCAGCTGTGGAAAACTAGCACTACACTTCCCCCAGGAAGCATTTACTTATGCAAGTATAAGATGGGTTGCAGAGCAAAGTGCCTAGCTGCAGAACCAGGACTGCCATCTCACTTGTGATGGGAAAGGACATTGCTATGAGATTTTACATGATGGAAGTGTGTGCAGTGCAGCAAAGCTCTTGGAATAAAAGATTTTTAAGAATTAATCAGCTTGTTTTGAGGCATGTTGATGGCAAAGGTTTTGACTCGAGGCTGCTCATGTCTGACATCATCTTTGCTTGTGCTGAAACTATTCACATGGAAAGCAGAATTTTTGCCCAGTGTAAGTAACTCACAAAGACAACCAAGACCAGGGTATCTAGGACTGAATTCCCCTCTCTGCTCCCACCTCCTCTGAATAAATTAAATTCCTTATACTCTGACAGACTAGGGAGATTAATTCAGAATTTGTGTGCACAGTACACCTGGCAGACACGATAAAGCCTGACTCAGAGAGCTAAGATGAAACAAAGGCATAAATAGTACTGGAGAAGGATTTACAAAAGGACAAAATACAGGTAACCATTTAGAGGTGACAGTAATTACTTAAGTGAATGTCAAAACTCTTCAAAGAAACAAGGAGGAAAATATTCATGAATATTTAAGGCTGAAATATGTGAGCATGTTGATTTGCCATTTGGAAGGTTATGTTCCTGTCTTATCTTCCCTGTGATAGCTACAGGAATGGATATTAAAATCTGTTGCAGGACAAAGTCTTAGTGTTTGAGGGTCTATTGATTCCTAGATGTATTGAAACCAATGGTCTTTTAATTCACTCAGGGCACCTAAAAAAGATGTATACCATTCCTGAGCCTAGCCACAAGGATGGAAACAAACAAGTAACAGAAAGAATTCCAGATACCTGTAAAAATGTAAAGGCATTTCCCTGCTACAGCCAGTATCTTCTAACCACAGTGGAACAAGAGAAGTTCCCTGGACTCCATAGTAATTTTTTTCTCTCAGTTCCATCCCAGCTTCCACCATCAGAGGTAGAGGAACTGACAGGTGATCATATAGTTAACAAGGGTGCCCAGCCAAAGTGCAGTGCTGCTCTCCCAAACGCTTTCCTTCACCATTAAATGCCTTTTCTGCAGAGCTCTCTACTACCCTGCTGTCGCTGCCTGACCATGAGTGTGGCCATACATTAGGAACACACTAAGCAGCTGCAAAAAAGAGTTTACAAAGACTGAGCAGCATCTCCAAAGAAATGTGTTAGCTGTCAAGATTGACAGAAGAACCTGTTAAAGTCAAGTGATGGTAAACAAAAAGGCAGATGAAATTCAGTATATTGAATTCTATACTCAAGGGAGGAAAAAGATTGAGTTTATCATAGACAATTACATTAAAACTTCAGTTCAGTACCTACCAAAACACTGAATCAGTGTTAGAATTAATTAGGAAAGAAATAGAAAGGAAAAGGAAAAAAAAAAAAAAAAAAAAAAAACCAAAAAAAAACAATATCATGCCCCTATGTAAGTGCATGGTTTGCTTGGTGCAGTCTTGGTCCTTGTATCTCAAAAGTGATACAGTGTTAACAGCAGAAGAGCTGAAGAAGGACAAGAGGAGTGATCAGAAATAAGCAAGAGGCAAGAGCTTCCACACGAAGAGTTACTTTGTAAGTTAGGTCTCTTCAGTAAAGGCATGACTGAGGGCAGTCTACTGAAGATCTACACAATCACAGCAGCGGAATAAGGGACAAACTGTTACATACATTCATTTTCTTGCATGCTTTCTGGGATAGCTGCTTTTGACGGTCATTGGAAATAGTTTATGGGCTAGGAAGCTTGGATCTGATTTAATTCAGTTTTTACCTAACGTTTTACATAAAATGTAGCTGCTATAGAAGTTACGGGGCTCAGTGCTGCACAGAATTATCCAGTGTTTAAATTTTGCTTTTCTGCCCATTTGATCTGTTCATATTTAAGTCATAAACAAGTCCACTCTATCTGAATCCATACAGCCACATATAGAAGAAAAAGGGAAAGGCATCTTATATTGCAGCTAACCCAATCTCTGAGGCCAACCTTAACTGGCATAAATGACATAATCCTCAGTATTTTCTCATTTGTACTAAAGACAAAAGCAGCAGACCCATAAAAGAAAATTTTGTTTCTCTTCTTCTTGTTGAATTGTGCCAAGCACATACATGTCTCCAATATGTCATGTCTCCAATATGTCATGTCTCAAATAAAGGCCATCAGGAGGTGACCTTTAAAATCCAGAAAATGTTTTACACTCCTTCATATTGCAGACATTTTTAAAATACGATATAGACAATGCTGACCACAGAGGCATCCAGCTAGTTTCATTTAATGCAGTGATTTGTGTCAATTGCTACTTTTACCTAGACTAAAATTAGGCCATGAGCTAGCACTCTCTCACTTGACATATCTTTAATGTTTCTGGTAAATGGTGAACAGAAGGACACAGGCTTGCAGTTAGCCAGAAAGTCTCTTCTTTGTTCTCACCTATGACTAATCTGGGTTTAATATAAATGGAAATAATATACTTTATTCCATGTTGGAGAAAGAGAGCCTATTTCAAGTATAGGTAAGTGGAAGAACTCAATCTGATGATGAATATATTAAATCCTATAACCTGCAACACAGCGCAATCCAAAGAATATTTCACTCTGAAAAAAAATCATTCTTATCTGAAATTATCACCAGTGTTGAAGGACATAATTATTAATTAACATCAGTAAATGTGATTCTAGCTTAGGAAGTTACAAACTCAGGTCAAATCCACCAAGAATTTACTTTTTTTTAAAATATAAATTGGAAATACAAATTATTCTACAGAAAGGAAAGGAACGGTATAGAGAAACCTTGATAACAGACATTAAAATATTTGTCTGTACAAGTTATTTGCTCTTGTAAACATGAGCTATACCCCAGTGCTGCTCATAAAAACTCAACACTGGAAGGAGAGACCTGATCACCAATGACAAAGCCAGTTTTCTGCAAGTGTGAACAACCATTAAGTACAAAAGGGATCACAGAACATCTCCTGCCCCGAATGTCCTTATTGGTAATACCGACCCATATTAATCTGAAAACTGTCTCAATCCTTGGCTATATTGTAAGGTGTCATTATGAGGAATAGATGTTGTTCTTCAAAACAATAACAGGCTAGTAAAAAAGCATAGGAATAGGGGCAGTCTGAGCACAGAAGAAAGAAATCAGTAATTTCAAGAAGAAAATGTTTTGCTTTTCCCATTTAAAAAAGTCCAAATTTGTAATTGGCATGGCAAACAGCTTAGGGAATGATAATTAAACTCCAACTCCCATCCATCATAGAAGGACAAGAGGTCCAGCTGCCTGCTCTGTGCACAGCACCATCTGCTGCTTCCACCTCCAACATAATTCACGATGCTTTGTGGCAGTCCAACAAGATCAAGCAGAAGGTGGACTATTCCAATGATGCTGCGTGAATGGCGGCTTTGATCTCAGGTATCTGTACTCCCACGTTTTCTCTCCTTCTTTTGCTTATGCCTATATTGCCAGAAAAATAATAATATACATTCAGTTCATAGCCAGATGAGAGCTTTTTTTTCTTTTTTTTTCTTGCATAGGTAAATGCTGTTTACCTACATTCAGACATAAGCATTCCTTATTTCCTCAAACTAATGCAAAATCTGACCTCTTTAAGGTATGATTCCAGTCCACATCTTAGGGCTGGTTGTATCACTGGCTATTTTACCTTTCATTTTAGTTCAGAAAATTGTCATTCATAATCCTCAATCACAGAGGCCAAAAAAAAAACCACCACCATCCACCCCCATCCCTCTCCCCACTCCCCTCCGCCCCGCCCCCCTCCCCCCAAATCCAGTGTGAAGGACTCCAAGGAAACATCTAATTTTTGTTGTGATGAATGACAGAGAAACACTGAATTGCTTCTTTGTGTGCCTGGGCTATTTGAGCCCTAGAAGCTAAGCTGTTCTCAAATCAAACCAAACCAAACAGAAAAACCAAAACCCAAAAAAACCACAAACAAACAGAAAAAATAGTTCCCGCACCCCCAAACAGAAGAGGACTCTTCATTCAGTGAATTAAGTGTGCAGGTGCTAAGCACAACTCTCAGACAAACAGGAATTCCCAGGGAACAGGTTTTCATGGAGGTCCTGGGGCTATTAAGGCCTTGTTTAGTCCTAAGTCCTTCTAAGCTTCTACTTCTCTAGAAACAAAGTCAAGTATTTCTAGACAAGCCCAGGAAGCTTTCTGCACACTTAGAGCAAAAAATTAGCTGAACCAATGTCCTCCTTCCCATCAAAGGTCTCTCATGCCTTCTGTTACCAGCTATTATTGCAAGTCCAAGCATGCATTTGTGTCTTCTACTAAGTACCCAGCTGTTTCATTCCAAGAAATTAATTACTGCTACATCATCTTCTCTGCCATAAGCTGTAGCCTCCAGCATGGAGGTGGGTAGGGTTTTTTTCCATATTTATCATATTAAATTAAAGATAGATGTGTTACTAATATTCTGCATATATGGGGATAACTACTTTCACTGTAGAACATTAGAGGGACAGAGTACTTCTATGTAGATTCTGCAGGCTACTGTAAAGACTACCACCAGTAGTTGTTCAACAGATTATTCGATTGTCTTAGTAAAATTAGAGCATTAACACCCAGTTATTCTGTACTACTTCATTTTAGCTCCTCAGTATAGGGCAATATTAGGATCCTTCAGGCTGAAAAGCAGCATGTTAAGTCCACCTATCACTGTTCAAAGTAATAGCACTGTCATTACATTCCAAAGGAATTTAATTCTTCAGCTACATGAGATTACCATTCCTTTCACTCAGCTGTCTCAGGCTGTACAGTCACTTCTGAAGAACACATCCAGCTTCATTTGATGAGAATTTCTTGTGCCTTTTCCTCTGTATGTACTAAAGTCATGCTCCAAGACACCCAACTGTATAGGTCCTAAGAGCAACTGGTCTGAGGAAACATCAGCCTCAGCTTCCTGAACTCTTGGTGATAACAAGAATTCTAGTGTTGTCATAGAATTATAGAACGGTTTGAGTTGGAAAGGACCTTAGAGATCATCTAGTTCCAACACCCCTGCATGGGCAGGGACACCTCCCACTAGACCAGGCTGCACAAGGCCTCATTCAATCTGGCTTTGAACACCTCCAGGGAAGGGGCTTCTATAATCTCCCTGGGCAACCTATTCCAGTGCCTAAATATTGTCTATTCTTTATGCTTCACCTCACAATCACTTTCAAATGGCAAATTTCTGGTAACTTACTTTTTCAATAGAATATACTACAGGCTTCCAACAGATGATCCATTTTACATTAATATACATTCCTTTATTTTTCTCCTCTTCCTAAAAGAGAAACTTGATACTTTAACAAGATTCAAAACATCTACATTTAAAATCATGTTCATTCATCTGAATTTAATGAGATTTTCTACTCTCTGATCTATGTATTGATTACACCTACTCCTACAGCTTTGCTCACTTTTGCATTTTCTCTCCTATTTTTCATAGTAGCAATTAAAATGTATAAACCAGGCCTTCTCTGAAAAGGGAATATATTAAATTTTTTTATCATAAGATGAAGTAGAAGAAAGTCTCTAGTACACTTGCCATAACAAGCTATCTTGTGATTTACGTAATTCTTGAGAAGATCTTACAGTGCAAATACTATCTATGTATTTGTATGTGAATAAAGAAAAGACACTCCTGTCTTCCACACTGGCTATGAAGGCACAGGACAGAAAAATATCCAGCCAGTTTTTGCATTAGGTATTAATCTATATTGCAAAAAGCTCACATTCAGGTTCCTCCCATCCAGGTTAAAAACGCTGTTCTTGATTAGGGCAACAAGTAGGCTGTGCAACAAGCTCACCACCCTGGACTTCAGGAGAGTAGACGTTGACCTCTTCAGGGATCGGCTTGGTAGGGTACCATGGGATACAGCCTTGGAGGGGAGAGGAGCCCAAGAAAGCTGGTCAATATTCAAGGATCATTTCCTCCAAGCCCAGGAGCAATGCATGCCAACAAAGCAGAAGGCAGACAAGAATGCCAGGAGGCTTGCATGGATGAACAAGTTGCTCATGGACACACTTAGATGTAAGAAAAATCTACAGAGAGTGGAAGAAAATAGCGTGGGAGGAGTACAAAGAAGTTGTCTGAGCAGCCAAGGATCAGGTTAGGAAAGAAAAAGCCCCAGTAGAGTTAAACCTGGCCAGGTACTGGACCTGTGCAAAGCTTTTGACACTGTCCTGCTCATGGAGAAAGTCCAGAGGAGGGCCATGAAGATGATCAGAGGGCTGGAGCACGTCTCTTATGAAGACAGGCTGAGAGAGTTGAGGTTGTTCAGCCTGGAGAAGAGAAGGTTCCAGGGAGACTTCGTAGCAGCCTTCCAGTATCTGAAGGGGGACTACAGAAAAGCTGCGGAGAGATTTTTTTACCAGGGTGTGTAGTGATAGGATGAGGGGTAATGGATTAAAACTGGAAGAGGGGAGATTTAGGTTAGACATTAGGAAGAAATTCTTTAGTGTGAAGGTGGTGAGTCACTGGAACAGGTTGCCCAGGGAAATTGTGGAAGCTCCATCCCAGGAAGTGTTCAAGGCCAGGTTGGACAGGGCCCTAAGCAACCTGATAGAGTGGGAGGTGTCCCTGCCCATGCAGAGGGGTTGAAACTACATGATCTTTAAGGTCCCTTTCAACTCAAACCATTCTATGATAGCCAGAAAAGCTTCTAGAGGTACATCGGTGATAAAAGGAAGACTAGGGAAAATGTGAGCCCTCTCCAGAAGGAAACAGGAGACCTGGTCACGTGGGATATAGAGAAGACTGAGGTACTCAATGACTTTTTTGCCTCAGTCGTCACTAGCAAGAGCTCTGGCCACACCATCCAAGTTGCAGAAGGCAAAGGCAGGGACTGGGAGAAGGAAGACCTGCCTGTTGTAGGAGAAGAGTAGATTGGAGACCTTCTAAAGAACCTGAAAGTGCACAAGTGCATGGGACCTGATGAGATCCATCCACAGCTCCTGAGTGAACTAGTGGATGAAGTTGAAAAGCCGCTTTCCATCATATTTGAGAAATCATGTCAGTCCGGTGAAGTTCACACTGATTGGAAAAGTGGAAACATAACCCCCATTTTCAAAATGGTGAAAAAAGGAAGACTTGGGGGACTACAGGCCAGCGAGTCTCATCTGTGCCTGGCAAGATCATGGAGCAGATCCTCCTCAAGGTTCTGCCAAGACAAGAGTGAGCAAACAAGAAAAGTTTTCACTGCAGTCAAGGTTGGTACATTCTACATTGGATCTGTTGAATGCCACCAAATGTCTTAGTAGGAGATGAATGGGGATACATTTTCAAAACCACTACATTTGGCAAATTGTTTGAAAAGTTAAGTTTGCACAATTAAAGCTGCCTGCAGCATAGTAGCAGATGGCATTACAGACAGATGCTAGGAAAAAAAATTGTTACTTTCTGCAAACATATATAAGCACTGAAAAGCTGTTTAGATGAAAAGGTTACTCCCTCATGTACTAGTTGCTAGCTGCTTTCTCAAAAACAGAGGCACAAATCTAAACTTTTCTTTTTCCTTTGCAAATGGATATGACAAAATAAAACCATATTTTAATATTTGCACTCAAAGGAGACATTAAGAGAGAAAAATTAACAACTTGGTTTTGAGTTCCATCTTAGTTTCTCTCTTTTTTTTAACCTTAAAACACTGTATTAGTCAGAAAGACTGCCTTCCCAAGTTTAACAGTGCTAGCTTATGCCTTGCTTGAAGTCTGCCAAGATTGTGAACACAGATTACAACTGTAATGTTGCATAATATTTCTCATTCTAGGTTACAGTTCCATCTGCTACAGAACTTTATTTACATGTAGAGCTGTTCATTGTTTCTCTTCTGAAATAAATCTTGCAATTAAAATCAAAATTTTCCACAGAATGAAACTCAGAATACCGTCAGCCCAAAGTAAACAATTTATTTTTTAAAAGTTGAAACACTTCAACAATGACATATTATACATATATAATTATGTTAATGTGGCAGGTTTTTAACTGTACTATTAACATACATCATACAAAACTGCATACTTTTTCATTGAAAATGAAGTGGAAACAAATTTATTTTCAAAATTTTCTTAACAAAATCCCTCTGAAATTCTCTTGATTTAACGATCTCCATTTTCTGATGGAAGGTGGTTCCATAGAGTTGTCTGCTAGACAAGATGAATATCTCATTGTAGTAGTATAATGGTTACTTTTCATAGCCTTATTTAAGACATCTACTCTTGTTTTCGTTTCTCCTCTTCCCCCAAAAACAGACCCCTCCAAAACCCCTCCCAAAAACAAAAAGAGAGTGTACAGAAAGAAACTGTACTATCATTTACCTATGCTGCTATCCAACCTCTGTTCAGGCAGCAGATGATTTTTAAAAGTAATTCCTCCCATGAAATATGTCTCTGACCTTCAGAAGAAATCACTGCTGTTTTAAACAACCATATCTCTTAAGTACATGTATAACTAGAGAGTATAATTTTTTAAAGGAATCACATGAAAACCTGGACCTCTCACTTTTAGGGTCTTGAGGGAGCAAGCTTTCCCATCTGGCTTACTTTTATTCTGTGTAAGCCATCAGTTATTGGCTAAAGGCTGTTTAGTGACAAATAGCCATCATGCATGTTTTAGTTTGTTTTTCAAGGTTGCCATTTTGAAACAGAATTATGAAAATTCTATACACAGTTCTTTCAGTGGGTTGCTGATTTTAACACCAGCTGAAGTAATACATTTGAGTTTCCACAAAGTAACTAGGCAATTTAATGATAAAATGTATTAATTGTATTTTCTAGGCACAGTAAGTAGGAGAGATAAGTAAAATCTTCAACCAAGCTTAATACACTGTTAGGAAAGTCTGAGGATAATAGTGCTTCTCGTTTGTAAAAGGTATCACCATTCAGGGAATTAAGCTTTTTGTTACAGCAGAAAAATAAGTCCGACCTTCCCATTAATCTACTCTATTGGTATATTTTAGCATTTTTCTTGTAGATACCACCAAAGAAGAGAAAAGTTAGGGCAGTTTAAAAATATGTGGGGAGTTTTGAATGGTCATTCAATCAATCAGTGCCTCTTACTCTGTTAGAAATTGATAGGAGATAAACTGGTCTTAAATATTTCAAGGATAAACATCACTGATCAATGGTCAAGAGGAATCAGTGCCAGTACGATGAAGCAGAGGAATGCACAAGATCTAGTCATTCTGGAAGAGAAGCAAGCCTTTTGTTTTATATGTGAAAGATGACTCAAAAATATAAGACATTTTTAGTTCAAGTGACTTACGCGTGTCAAAAGTCCAGTTCTTGAGAAGAGCTATGAATTAAATGACAAACAACCCTAAATTCAGTGCTATAATATCAATACACGTTTTTGTTCCTTTACCCTAGCATATGTAGTAGCATATCAGAAACAGGTATTTTAAGGTACATATTTTAGCAACTCTGGGGCACATAATTAGTTTTCATAAACCAAGCATATGGCTTACATTTAGAAAAAGCAGGTGTGCCTCACGCACAGACTAATTATACTGCAAAACAAAATCATCATGTTCCTCTACACAGAATTACCAAAGCCATCATCCTTGAACTAGATCTGGCGACTTAACAGTGTTCATTAGTAGGGAACATTTCCCAGAGCAGTCTATTAAGGCCATTTCCAAACCACTTTGTCCTAGATTGGGAAGGAAAATTAGCACATGTCCAAACAAAAACTGCAATGATTTTTTCTATGTCCAGAACAAAAATGAAACAAACACACTTGAATATTCTCATACATGACATGAGAATATAATACAAATTTAATAAGTGTACAAATAAGAAAACAGCTTCATTGCTCATGAACAACTAGAGAACCTCAGCTTAATAGTCTGCCACTGTGTCTGTGTCAGTGTGAGGATTAGAAGGAACAGTAGAGAAAAATGTGTTTAAGTGTATTTTTATGAATAAAGGTGACTAAGTCACTTCATTGTTTTTTGTAGCATAGTTTACTTGTCTTCAGGGCACACCTCTGTGAGCAATCTCCATTTCAAGCAATCATTTTTGAAGTGCAAAAGAACACCTTTCAGTTTCTAAGACCAACACATGTCACATGAGTGCTCACTTACAAAGTATTCATGCCTTGATGTCCTCAAGCTTCCTCTCCTCCAGGTCATTACTCATGTAGGGTAAAGAGCAAATTTTCAAGGCAAATGTGGTAACAACTCATATGCCAAAAGGCACACATAAAATGCTATGTAAAACCATGATGAGTTTTCATATTAGTAGGTATGGCAAAGATACAGGACATCTCTAACCTACAAAATGCACTCTATTAATACATATACGTGAACCTCCCTTCTCTTCTCTCTGCCCTGTCCTTACAACCAGAGTGTACTCAACTGAGAGGTGATATAGACAGAAATCTTTCAAATAGATATAGGACATCTGGTGTTATTTAGGTCTCCCTAGTCCCACTTGGACTATAACTTTCTATCTAAAAGGGTACAGATCTCTGGTAGGATCCATGGCTTACCTGTCTGAGGTGACCCAAGGCATCTCAAATAGTAGTAGACACTGATCCTTAAGCACCTGAGTCCTACCCCATGATTTGTGAGGTGAAAATCTCAAATGTAACATGAGCATGTTTCCTTGCAGGTTCAGTTTTTGTTTCCTCTCAGCAAGTGGTTCATACTTTTATCTATATCAGTGTTCCTTGGCTAGCAGGAAAAAATAAAAAAGTCAACGGCAACATACATCCTCCATTTCTAAGCCTATGTGAACTGAATGCCTAGTACAGACTGAAGAACCCTCAGTGCAGCTTTTTTCAAATAGCATTCAGCAGCAAAGGATTGCAGCATTCATCCTGCACCCAAGTATTTTCAGAATCCAGAAACACCCAAGAGAGACTTCCTTTCTTTTAAGCCAAAAGTGCAGTATTTCCCATATTGTAATGCTGGTTTTGACCAGAAACAGCACTGACAGCTTCCAGGAGAAACCAAGCCAATTGAATTATGGAACAAAAATTACAAGAGAGGGAAAGTTGGAGGTAGCACAAGGAAAACTGTATTAAATTAAGTGCCTCAGAATCTACTTTAGAACCCAGCTCTTCGCAAAATTAGTGCTTGCTGATAAGACAACTCGTGTGCTGGATCCTCTTTCTCTGAATTCAGCTGCTAAAGAGAGAATTTATTTATTTAGGAATTGTAACCAATGGAAAGTAAAAGTATGAATAAATTATATCCAAGAAATGAAAAAACAGGCTAGTTTTTTTTCAGATTAAGACCTTACTCAACAAACCAGTAAAACATTTTTTTTAACTTGAATAAACATTTCAGCCGCATTTATATAAAATATGTGCTCTAGTGATAATTGTTACTTAGAAGCCTACCTGTATACCCCAAAGAGCCAATGTGTTAGAAAAGTGATGGATTGTGTTTACTGTAAGACTAATTTTCCAGGTCACATTTGCACTGTATCCTTCCTGCAGCAGTAAATTATGAAAGCGTTTAGCTCAATATTTTTAAATTCATTTGCTCATGTAAGGTAGCACTGTGAATACAGATAATATTAATCAAGTCTCTTTTCAAGCGGCAGCCTGTCAAGACAGATAGAGTTCATCACTGTTTTTTTTGCTGAATGTGCATACATACTCCTATGGTTTCAACAGAGCTGTCAAATTACGTCAGCTTTAAAATTTGGAGTGTTTCCTGGCTTGAAGCTGTCAGCATCAGAGCATTCTTTCTTCCTCTGTCATGATGCTTTGTCAATTTTATTATATCATCTCCTTCAGATTTGATTGGTATCAGTAGGAAGATATTGTCATATCTTTGTTCAATTCCTTCTTTAAAGGTTCATTCCAAAGAGCAGTGGAATACACACAGAGAAATATATGCGACTGTTGATTACTTTCTAAATTTCTCTAGACATAATGTTTGCTTAAGCTTTGGCTGAGAAAAAAAACCCTCACATTTTCTTGCAGTTAGTATAGTTACCTCAACTCCCCTGTCAGTAGGACAACTTCTCATTCCCTGTCAATGGGCCAACCCCTCATTTGAAAAACCTGTTTGGAAAGTCCACTTATGTATAGGTTTGAGGCCAATTCCACATAAGACTTTCCTAGGAGGAAGATATCTTCTTGCAGTTCATTGAAATGGTGGCTTCGAATTCTGAACATTTATTCTCCAATAGTAGGGTCTGTACAACAATAATCAAGGTAACCAGAGACGTTGGTGAGCAGTACCAAAAAAAAAAGAAAGTAATTTGGAATAAAATTTTGTCCCAACTTTTATGTACCCATGTTGTGAGGGCAAGTGCCTCATCCAGTCTGAAGGTAGCTGCTTAAAAATGTGAATGAGAGGTCACTTTTCTGTCTGGTATAAGGCCATCAGAAAACACAGCAACACTCATCCTTAACTGTGCATTGGACCTGACATAGCCTGACACTTCACACTGTGAAGTTACAAAGGAGGCATGAAAAACTACACATGTAACATGATAGCTGAAGAGCAATAAAATGCGGAGCACCTAAAATATTAGTACTAGTGGGAATTTGCTGAGTGCAAGTGTTCGCTATCAAAGTTTTAACAGAACCAAAATTTTAATACATTGCAACTGTTCAGCCCAAATAAGGCCACAAGAATCAGTCTAGAAGACATAAAAAGATGAAAAAACTCATTAAAAAAACCCCCAAAGATACTGGAGAAAGCAACTGTTATCTCTTAGAAGTCAACCTTTATCAATATCATAGAATCACAGAATTGTTTCAGTTGGAAAATACCTTTAAGATCACTGTCCAACCATTAACCTAACAATGCCAAGTTCACTAAACTAGCCACTAAACTTGGCAATGGTGAGGCTGCACCTCAAATACTGTGTTCAGTTTTGGTCATCTCACTAGAAGAAGGACATTGAGGTGCTGAAGCTTGTCCAAGGAAGGGCAACGAAGCTGGTGAACGGTCTGGAGAACAGGTCAAATGAGGAGTGGCTGGAAGAAATAGGGTTTTTCAGTCTGGAAAAGAAGAGGCTGAGGGGAGACCTTCTCTATCTCAACAACTACCTGAAAGCAGCTTGTAGCAAGGTGGGGGGGTCAGGCTCTTCTCTCTAGTAACAAGCAATAAGACAAGAGGAAATGGCCTCCATTTGTGCCAGGGGAGGTTTAGATCAGATATTAGGAAAAATTCCCTCACTGAAAGGGTTGTCAGGCACTGGAACAGGCTGCCCAGGGAAGTGGTTGAGTCACCATCCCTGGAGGTATTTAAAAGATGTGTAAGTGTGGTGCTTAGGGATGTGGTTTAGTGGTGGACTTGGCAGTGTTAGATTAACCTTTGGGCTTAATGGACCTTAAAGGTATTTTCCAACCTAAATGATTCTAAGATTCTATAAGCTAGGCAAGTGCAGTGGTGAACCCACCTGAGCTGGGTTTGACACCCAATAACCCCACACAACACGCTACCTCTCTGTTCCCAAGTGATCACTGCAACAGATGAAGCCCAAGTCATGGATTAAATGAGCTCAATGGACATTTTATGGACATATTATGGATGTTTTACAGACATTTTACAGGGTGGCCCATAGACCAAGGGAATGATAACCATATATATCAAAGATGTGAGGGGTGTGTTGGATAGTGATGATGTATTGGATAATGGGACACCTGAATATGATGGAAATGGTATTAAATAACAGTCAGAGGTAGTACTGGCTTTGACGGATATGGAGTTAATTCTGTCCATAGCAGCTTGTAGGGTGCTATGCTTTAGATTGGTGCTGATAACACACAATGTTTTAGCTATTGATGGGCAGTGCTCACTCAGCATCAAAGCCTTTTCTTTTTCCCACTCTGGCCCCTGCATGAACAGGCTGGGCAGGGGACACAGCCAGTACCTGAACTGACTGAAGAGATATCCCACACTAGATGACATCATGCTTAGCAATAAATTTTGGGGAAAGGGGGAAGAAGGGGTTTATGTTTGGAGTTATGTCACCTGCCTTCCCAAGTAATCATTAGGCATGATGAGGCTCTGCTTTCCAGGAAGCAACTAAACATCTGCCTGTCAATGCAAAACAGATAATACATTCCTTTTTTTGGAGTTGCTTGCATGTGCAGCTTTGATGCACTTATTTAGCTCTCTGGACCTTGAACCACAAGTTACTCTTGCTTTTGCCCTTCCATTTCTTCCCCCATTTGCTGGAGGAGTGAACAAGGGACTGGGTGGGGGCATAGCTGTCAGCTGGGATTAGCCTACCAGTAGATTCATAAATCTAAAGGGCTGGAAATTGAGAAAACAAAACTCTTTTTCTCATTATTTTCTCTTGTCATGCTCAAAAATAATGTCATTAACTGGGAGGGAGGAGCTAGAAGATTCTTGTTTTCATGTGTAGTGTTGAAGGTACAGCATACTGAAGAAACATTTCCACCACTTTGCCTACTGACATGAAACCACTTTGGACAACAAAAGTCAGACTCAGTAACACCATATACAAGCATTCAAAACCCATTTGAGTTAGCCAAAATGCCATCAGGTCACAAGCTACACATGATTTCCACTGGATCAACCACTGTTTGAGCAACCTTATAAAGCTGTTCTTTGTAATTCAGGACAAAAGCTAACCATCCTGAAGAATGCAATCTGCTTGAGCATCCCTGGGAAAGCACAGAAAGATGGCTCTAGCCATCTGTGGAGACTGCTGCCCTTCAGAGGTGAGGCACATCAGAAGGCACCAAGGGGTACCTGGAGAGGGGGGATCTGCCTCCTGTGTGGGAAAGCAGGCACAAAAGGAGAAACACATGCAGCCTGTCCCTGCTAGGTTCAGCTGGGAAATCTTTGGTGGCTTCTCTCCCTCCCTAGGCTTATTGTCCCTGCTCCAGGCTTCTTGTTGTCTGTAACCAAGATAAGGCTTTCTCTTCACTCCTTCCAGACAAGTATCACTGCTATCCAAGACCTGGCAATCATTTTCTGACCAAGTGTTTAGTAAGAATATTTGCATTCAAAAAGAAAATTTTCACCAGTTAAAAAACCCCACAATTTCAAAGAAGAATTTCCAATCAGATCTTGTCCCTCTCACCCTGTTTCTCATCTATGCTGGGACTGCATTCACAAAAGTTCTCACAGCTGACCTTGCTGTGGCACCATATCTCCACAGATGTTACTGAAGAGCATCAGAATGTAGCAGTGGAGCTGCAGTGAGAGAAGACCTACCTCCCTCTTCTGTCTTTTGCATGTGTTAAAATGTGACAAAATGAAAAAACAAAATTTTGCTTTCAGTTGTATCTGGTCATCCTTTCCATTGAACAGGAACATTAGACCACTGAACCTGCGGTTCTTCTTGCTAAAAAACATGTTTCTGGTCATGCACAACAGAAAATGCTGTGCACCTTTGGATCAGGGCCAGGAGGAAGCCTATGGAATCATTGAAGCATAGAGTAGTTTGGGTTGGAAGGGACCTTTAAAGATCGTCTAGTCCAACTCCCCTGTAGTGAGCAGGGACATCTTGGTAGGGAATTTATAAGAGATGGGAACAAGGTATTACTAGAACGGGAAAGGCAGGTATAGGGGACAACATGAAGGAGACCAGAACTATCCACCGTATCACCTCATCAGTATATGCTATTAAATTTTCTGTTCAAAAAGCATTGCAAAAGTCAAAACACAAACTAGCAAGACATTGACAAAGTATCTTTTAAAAACTGATGTTCAAAAACTGTTCAACTTTAGCTGCCTCATGTTGCAATGCTGAGAGGAAGTTTTGCTTCAGTGTGAGTAACTGAGCACAGGATTCTGCATCTTGGTGACCTTTCTCCCTAAGAAGGAACTTTACTTCCTATAGATTGTTTTAGCAAATCAGATATTTTGTCTCATTTTGTCACTTCAGCCCAACATCTCCTTTTTTAGTTTCACTGGCTGTGTTTAACATGCTTGTGCTGGATTCTGTAAACCAGCACTGCCATTACATCCCTTGTCAGTCTGGGTCATGACCTCTCCTGGCTGCTTTCTGCTCCTGAAACAGGGTTTGTGGCTGAGATTACAATTTAGGATATTTATCCCTAACTTGACTCTATTCTCATTTCTCAGGAATAATTTTCTTCCTGCTGTGTTTATAAGCCTGAAATGCAGTTGAGGACTTCCAGGCCACCAAACAAATTTAAATGTAATTGTTTCACGAAATAGAGCTGCTCTCTTGAGAAAACACTGGCAGAAGCCCTGCCTGTGATATTAAACGAGGATTTGGATGGGAGATTCAGAAGCATGACTGCAATGTGATCTTAGTGTTAATGTAAGTAATTATTAGGCAGAGGAGGAAGATTTACACTGCTTTTAGAGCCCATCTATCCAGCATAAGAGGAGGCTATTTGTTATACAATGTAAACCCTTATTCCAGCAGCTCTTTCTGAAATTCTCCATTTCCTGTTTGATAATTGTTATTGAAACTCCCTAGAATTCATCCCAACAGCTTTGCCACTAGCATATCTGGCTCTACCACAGACTGAGCTCAGCATCACCTGCAGGAACCATGGGTATGAAGATGCTCCTCAGCTCCACATCATTTCTAGTCCTGCATTAAAGCACAGACACTTATAGCTCTCACTGGGATGCCCATCTACACATGCATGGTTATCACAGAGCTGACCTTAGCAAAAGTTTCCAGAGCACTGTGCATTACCCTGTGAGGAGAGGAGACATAAGATGTCTCCTTTGTCCTTCAGTCCAATGTTAACAAGCCTAGGAACTGCTCCTAGACCAGAGACCACCTCTCCCATTAAGACAGACACCTTCCCCTGTGAAGTGAGAGGTCCAAGCACAGTACTGGTCAGGTGCACGTGTATCAAGGCTTTAACAGTGACAATCACAAGGACATATCCTGGTTAGCAAGTGTTCTCCTCATGAATTTATGCTTAGTTTGGTACCTCATTTTTTACTGTCCTTTTTTGTATCTAAGCTGGAACTCCAGGAAGGAGATGCAAATGTTTCCTGAATTTTCAGAGAAGTTGCCTGCCTAACTCAGGGCTTTTGAACAATCTTTTTTTAACCATCTCTCTTTCTAAATGTTTTCAAACCTCAGCATCACCTAATTTTACATATTTTTCTTTTACCAGCAGTCCTGGATACACACTATCACACCTCAGTTAGGTATAACTGAATAAAATATACAGCTCATTATTTAGGACAAGTTAGCTGGGACATCTTAGGTTAGGTTATGACACAGAGCCAATCATGTGCCATGAGTATGTTATGTGAATCTTAGCTTTTCACATAAGAAGTTATTCTAATACAACAGTTACATCCATGAATACTTGGCAGTTTGCTAGACTAATCTCTGAAAGAGATACTCTAAATTGCATAAAAATAGGACATGATTTCTACATGGGGCATAGAGTTGGGATAGAACATGAATTGGCAATAAACTAATTATGAATGCAGAGTTTAGTTTAAAAATGCCCATGATGAACATCCCCTGAAACAGGTTGTGGAACACTCAACAAGGAATAATACACAAGCTATATTTAATCTTTTTTTCTTTTTTTTTTTCCTGTCTGGAACTTGGGAGCATTTCACCACAGAAGCTGTGTATTCATGAGAGGCCAAATCACAGCTCATAGCATCTGTATCTGCACCCTCAGACTATTTATTCTGACTTTTAAAGCCAACTAAAGGGATGACAGAGAGAAGCAGAGGCTGTTGGGATGCAGGTTGCAGATGCAGGAGCAGATATTCACATATGTAGTGGACACTCCTGACCTTTAGTTTTGCCAGAGGATGATCTTTAAATTCATGATATCAAATCTTCACAGTGAGTGAGAAAATGAATAAGTATTTGAGCTTCAGAATATTTCTTCAGCTTCCTCCCACTGGTTCTCTGATAGCACCTACAGTTATTTCCGCTTCAGATCCAGCCTGCTACTCTGACTCTTCTTATGGTTATATGCTTTTTTGGTCTAGAGTCCCAAGCAATTCCTCTGATAACATTATCTACTGTGAGAGAAAAATCCACCTGGTACTTCTTCCAACAGCCTGGATATGTCTCAGCTCTCTTGAAATCTGTACCATTTGATAAATTCATACTAGGTCAAATGACCTCTGGAAAGGGCAGAGGACGAGAAAAATGTGCTGTTACAGCTCTATTTGAAAACAGCCTGCCAGCTCTGAAAAGTGGAGAGCAGACTCATTATCCTCAAAATTGGATTCTCATGCTATTTTCTGCCCTCTTCCATTAGCATCAAGAAAATTCCCTAGTTTTGGCTCAGGAATCAGCCATCCACACAGAGACAGCCCCTTTCAGTACAAGAGAAAGAAAGGTGACCCTAATACTTATTATCTGCAAGAGGGTGCAGCTATTTATGATATGTAGGCCACTGATCATAAATTACAGATTAACCACATCTGGAAGGATAAATAATACTACCAAGTTTTGTAGCAACTTACTTCTTAGTTAATATTTTTCTATGAGGTCATCCCTTGCAAAGTCTGATTAAATGTAAGAGTTACCTCTTTAAATATACTACAGTATCTTTTGAAGAGAAAACACCTTCCACTCTTCCTGATCAGAAATGTTAATCATTATTATTTTTTTCAAAGCAGGATTCATTTCATATTAAAATTTGTTTAACAAGCTTCCTGGCCTCCAATATCTTACTTCATGTGATTCAGTATTGCATAAACACACAAAAGCACAAAGGCATTCTTTTTTTCCACTTGCATAAAGTTGAATAGAGACTTTTCTTTACCATTACTCTCTTATTTCTGAGATATAAATTTCAGCCTTCTCCATTTTTTTTAAATGTCTTCCTAGAGGACTGAAAAAACAGGTCTGTGGAGTTTTCTCAAACCCTAAGTGTCTGGCAGGTGCCTGAGTTAATTAAGAGTCAACAAAAACAGAAAAAAGAAAGAGTTGTAAGCAAACTAGCTAAAAATTCATGTCCTCTTTCCCTTTCTCACTGTTTTTGTGCTTCTGGTGACATAAACTTGGGATTTCTTCAGTTATCCACATAGTCCCATAATCCTCTGGGGAAAAGAGAGAAGACAATGGATTTCTAGTGGAAAAGAAAACAGAAAGACAAATAATTTAAAAGAAAAGGCCAAAATAAATGTTCTAGGCTTCCTTTATCCAAATAAATAAACAAAAATGAGACATATGACCTAGACATAGTGTCCATTTAAACCTTGTTAACATTTGAAATATCTGAAATAAACTGCTCTTGCAAAGATTTTCCTTGTGATATACACCCACAGCAGCCTTCACCTGTAAAAACAGCCTCCAGTCTTTTAAAAAGGCCATTATATCCATACACCCATGAGGGTAGAAACGCTAGGTGTAGGGTCCCAAGTGTACTCAGCTTCCACCAGACATGACACTGCAGTGGCTGTCTGGCCAGTGGTCCAGGCAGACACGTCAAAATTCACAGGCAAGAATTACTTCTCCTTCAGCAGCTTGCCTAGATTCATTCTGGCAAGAAATTGACACATTTACCAGTAACTGAGGTGGTTGG
Source organism: Hemiprocne comata (assembly GCA_020745705.1). NCBI lineage: Eukaryota > Metazoa > Chordata > Aves > Apodiformes > Apodidae > Hemiprocne > Hemiprocne comata. The sequence continues at coordinate 97,107,844 of CM036586.1, read as the reverse complement.
CTACAAAACCTTGCCACTGCCTCCAAAATTCACTGTTGGCTGACTCGGTCCAAAACCTGATGTGACTCTCCTCTCAGCTGAACCCTGTGGGAAAGGGCCATGCACCATTCAGCTCTCTGTCCTCCTGGCATCACTCCTTTCTCCCTCTGAAATAAGTAATGCTGCTGAAAAGGTTACATACAGAGACCTCAAATATTGTTTTAGACAATATATGCTATGGCTGACTACAAATACAGGGCCTCCAGCAGAAAAACTTCCAGGAAAATTACAAGGAGAAAAACTATGAGAAACATTTTTTTCTTTGACTAATGAAGTAAGCACCCTGTCAGGAGAGCTGTGTGCTATATTTATTCCAGCAGCGCTGAGTTATCTCCTTTAATACATGAGGCACAGGGGAAGGCAGATAGCAGATAGTGCTGAAAATGGTAATAGGATGAGGAGCCAAATGACAGCTGAGCCCGTGGTGCATGTTCCTCCTGGATCAGCTTGGAGTCCGTGAGGATCTGCCTGACAGGGACATGGATGTGGAAAGTCATCAGCCTCCCTCAAACTGTAGCAAGTTTAGAAGAGACATGCAATCACAGCCAGCTTAAGCTTTTCAGAAAGATATGAAGTCCTGCTTCTCCACTGCATTGCGAATCACCATGTGTCTCAAAGAGTTATCAGCACCCTCTGCTTCATGGGATACATGTTATTTTGTATTCAGCTGGTACTTCAAGGGCTAGGATAACAGGGCAGTGGAAAACAGGGGCACAGGGTCCTTGAAGGGAGCACTATCTGCCGCTCTGGTTCTTCAAGACTATCTTGGACAGCCTGAAGCACCATGCCTGTCTTCCCAGGCATGCTGAAGCTGTACTCCTGCAATTTAGATGGAATGGATTCCCCTGCCTCTCCATGTCTGCAGCTGGAATAAGTAGTAGGAGATCATATGATGTAGCTGAATTATTCCAGTAAAAATTGTGCCTGAAAGGAGTAAAATGTGGAAGACAAGTGGCTTTCCTGCTGTTCAAACCACAGTGCATCAGGTCTGCATTGATGGTGGCCTTTGAGTGCTTGAAAAAGCAGGGAAGCAGGTCAGGGAAGGCTTGATGTCTTCTTTGTATTGAACTAACACGTGCACCTTAGCCAAGGGTGAGCCAGGGGGTTTATGTGCTGGCTGCCTTGGCCCAAAGCTGGAATCTATCTGGGGTCATTACACCTATAACTATGGATACTGCATGCTACCAGTAGCCAGAACAGGGATATGGTGGGTGAAGAGCAGTGGAGGATAAGATGATCTTTAGCAGTACAGCAGTCTAAATATTTATGCAATAGTCAGCACAACTTTAGCTGTGTCAGGAGGTTGTGGTTTTTCCACAAATAATTCCTCAAAAAGCAAAATCATCAAAGCTCCAAAATTATCTCATGTCAAAACCAAAATCGGTTTATTTTTGAGAACAATGCCGCACCAGCAAGTCAATGGTCTAAGAGGGTGACCTAATGCTTCCTTTTCCCAGCAGTTTTCTTTTCAGCTGGTCTCCAGCCACACGCAAGCAGAAAATGGCTTCTCTTCAAGCACAGTGAACGTCTTAACGGGCTTTTGAAACCTCCCACACTTACCTCTTTCCCAAAACTCAACAGAGTTGCTGACCCTCAACAGCTGCTCTGCAGAAACAGTGTATGGACCATCCCAGATGATCCTACCATTTTTTCAGGCATTCCCCTCATCTATCAGTTATTGCCACACAACTGGAAACTATAACTGTCCTTGCTGCTTTCAAGGTCAGCTTTTACTCTACAGTGTTATTCCTGAGAGATGTTAGTTCCATTAATACCATCCTCCTTTTCAAACAGAAGACTCATATCAGGAAGATACACAATCCTGTAGAGAATGTGGGTTTATTTATCACTGAAGTGATACACATTAAAACTCCTCAAGTTACCTATAGCCAGGAAGATAGATTATTGTGGCTGTGTGAGAGGAACAGCTCTACTGAGGGAAAATGAAGCTCCAGCTAATTTGTTCTAGGCTACTAAGAAATCCAAGGAAGCAAACCTCAGTCCATCAGAAGACTAATTCCTCCCACTCATTTACAATATAATTCCTCTATTGTACATGCTTTCAAAAGATTTTATTCTAAGATATCCCATAGACAATGTCACAAGAACAGATTGTGTATGATGTTCTAATGACTTCATTTTCTGAGAGCATCAGCATTTTTCTGAGAGCTCTTACCCTGCGGTATTTGCTTGAGATTTCTAGTCCCAGCCTGTGGCTAAAACATGCCAGATCTACCCAGAACCCACAGCTCTGTTGTTCTTCTGATTTATGATGTGTCCCTAAGCAATTCTAGCAGAAGGACTGGGTGAAACCCTACTTCTTAACTGGCTATATGCAGAGCTGACTGAGGTTTTTTGATAAATGCATCTTCCAGATTTTCTTTTGCCTGGACAGATTTGACTATCCTTGGTGTGAATGAAAACAGACAAACCCTATCTAAAGTTTCTGAATTTGGGAAATAGGTTGTATGTGAGAGAAACTTCTCCATGTGGCAACTGGAAATGGAGATTGCTGACATGCTCTCAGTGTCTGAACTTATTTCACAGTATAACCTAGATCTCTTTCAAACACAAGCTCCACTGTTTCAACTATTCAGACAAAATGCCTGCATAATTGTACAATGAGAGAGAGAGCATAAAAAATAAACCTTAAAAGAATGCTAACTTATAAATTATGGAGATCTGTATTTGCATTTGAGAAGTAGAGTGGCATACATATGATAAAACCTGCCTTCCATCATCTTTCCAAAGAAATTGGATTGCCTGTGACTGCACCCCCTGCTGTGCCCCGCCACAAGTTATACAGGAGCATTGCTGGGATTCTACTGAGCTCTGAAGTTCCTGGCCCCTCTGTGTTTTTCTTTATAGACTGCTAAAGCTATAAAATGATCTCTACATAGAACTGCACAAACTTGCTGTTTTCAGGCTGAAGTGACAACCAGAAAAAGAAAATGGCAGGAAAGCTGACTCCGAAGGATGTTAAATTCTCCCAGCCTCTCATAGGGTCCAATTTTCCTTTAAAGATGCTGTAAGGAGAGTGTAAAAGTAGCTGCCCTCACTTTAAAGGTGCACTTGAATCCAACAGCATTAGGATAAAGGAGACTGAGGCCCATGCCTTATTAGCACTGAGGTACTCATTACCTCCTAAGCAGCCCTTAGCCATTTGTATCCCATAGAGCAAGTATCCTGTTGGATTACCTTAAAGGATGGGGGCAGGTTTTTCTCAACAGACTGCAGCTGACTTGGTTCTCGTTCAGCAGTGTTTCGTCTGAGGAAGCTAAGACCAGAAGCTTTACATTCATGGAATAGAAATGCTTGTCAGAAATACAGAAAGCATGAAAACAAGGCACATCCCTTCAAATCTGTGTTAAAGATTTGCTTATTCAGATTAGATTTTCACAGAGTTTAGAACTCATTCCTTTTAAATGAGTGTTTTAACATGACTGATTGATGGCTCTGGGCATCTGACAGATAACTGAATTCATAAGGTATTGTTCTTATTCCCCTATTTTAAGCTAAAGCATGATAAGTAACGAATAGCAAATTTCTTGTCTGTGGAAAAAAATGCAGCTTCACATTAAATCTGTATGAGACCAGCTACTCCCTGAATTCTACACAGATAAAAATGTTTGCAAATAGACAGTTGCAAAACATCATCGAGCCTGGCAGCTATCAGGCATTTAAGTGAAGTTGCTATAAACTCTATTTGAGGTTTATAAATGCAGTAAAAAGTGCCAAAAGTTGGAAACTAACCATAGTCAGTGGTTTTATCAGCCTTAGTTCAGAAAAAAATATATGCTAACACAGGCTTTGCTTCAGGCTGACTGACCTCTGGGCCATACTCATCCATATGAAGCTAAACTTGCCAACATTCCCTTTTCATCTCTCCAAAATAAATCAGGCTTTGGAGCAATTATATCAATAAGATCACAACATTCAGCAGGAAAGTACAGGAGAGCAGAGACAGTCTAGACACCAGCAGCTACTCAGAAAGGTTTTCCTCCAGACAAGGTTTCAATATAACCTTTGATAAAAAGGTAGTTTGCGTTCTGTATGATCCAGCTTCTTACATATTTCTTAGAGTAACGCAATAATAACTAAATTACTTGGTTTTGTTGTTTACTTAAAACATAGATGTTCTACTATGTCATTTCAACACACTGCAGTAGTGCCCTTTGTAAGCAGCCTTTCCTGCTTTGATAAAAATCTTGTTTTTTTCTTTCTAGCACAATTGCTGTTGCACCACATACGGTGACAACTTGTTATCCCTGGCTCAGGGGACATAATCTTCCTTTTTTTGGTCTTCTAATCCATCACTGAGTCACTGCTGCACTCTGAAAGAAGAAAGTAAGAAAGAATTTCCTGTTTGTTCCATAGGATTCAATCACTGCATGGAATAAAAAAGCAAGAACAAAAAATGTATAAGGGGCAAAAATCATATGTTATACATTATATACAGAAATTATATATTTATATTTTTATACAAAATTTTATAACATTATGGGGAAATGACACTATAAACAAGATAGATTCATAATTTTAGATACCTTAACGTCAAAAGACTCACTCTGGTCAACTACCTAAGAAGAAGCATGCTGCCTTTACTACATATTTTTCTGTAGCAGATTCTTTTGTGATACTCATAAGCTTTAGATTTGTCTTGCATTCTATTGTATGTAGGGTGATCAACACAGGTCTCAGAGGCTTCTCCTGCAAGGCATGGGATTGTCTACTGCCTTAGTGGAAGGTAAGCAAATATTCTTCTTGAACTCTTCGACACCTCAAACAAGGCCACAACACCAGCATATGTGAATTTCATCTACTTGGCTGCCTGACATATTTCTATGTGTTTCTTCACAGGTGACAGCTACCAGAAAAGTCTTCAGCCCAGTAAACTCTTCATCCAGTGGATTCTTCTGATATGCTCTTAGGCCAGAGACTGTATAGAGAATGACTGAGAGATGTGCAACTGTATTAGCTGTGACAATGCTCTTTTATATTGTCAGAACAACAACAACAACAAAAGCAGTAGGATTAACCAAATGCTAATGCAAAATGCTTATTTACACACTTTTCTTCTTTAGCATGGCTTTTCTACTCTCATTTGGGAACTTCACAAAGACCCCCCTCAGCAGCTGGCCATTTCCACTGATGGGAGTTGCACGACTAGAGGCATTTGTGGTGTTGAGCAAAGTTTTTAAGCAGACAGACTTTCTTGTCTAATGGAGTTGATCTACGAGAGTCTCTGTCCCTAAATGATTATTTCATCAATATATATCTCAATCTCTCAATAACAGCTTTCAGATCACAGTGGTAGTAGTGGTGTACAGAGGTTTCACTCACCTTTCATGTGTGGATTCAGTAAGACCAAGCCCATGTTTAAAGCATCTTTGAAAAATGGCCTGCTCCTCCTTCTAGTGCCACCAGGATGTTACCCTGCAGCTAGCACTCACTGAAGGTTTGAAAAAAACATCTTCTTAGCTAATTGTGACTGAACCTGTGTCTTCAGCTTCACTATGTTCTTGTGTAAGGATTTTGATGGTGGGGGAGAAGCAAACCCTTGTATCCTTGCAATTCTGCAAAAAGCAGGGACAGAGACTCAGTGCATAGAGAAGACTCATAGCATTGGAGAACCATATTTACTGCAGCGTAACTTTTTTTTTGCAGGCACCCTTGAGAGTATGTCCTATTGTAGATACTCACAGAGAAAGATGAGGCAAGGGATTATCGGTGGTTTCTGCTGAACACTGATTATTGTATTGCCCTCCTGAACCTGGCACCTCACGCACTGCCTAATTCTAGTTCCTAATGTTCTATAACATTTTTTGACTTACACCAGTCACTGCTTTGCAGGTTTCTGATTTGGCATGTTTTTGATACCAGAAGAAAATGACCTCTGAATTCTGCTTCAGTCAGCCTTGCTGTCTCACTGAAGAGCTACACCAGCTATACTCTTATTTGCCTTTCAATCCATACTGATATTCTTTGAGATGAGATAACTTGCCCTTTAGTAAACTCATCTACAGCTGAATATGCAAGAAATGACAGCCTGAAATGGTGTATTCTTGTCAGGATAATAAAGCCAAGCTTCAAAAAGATCTAATGTATGCAGATTCCTTTTCTTTCAGGGGTGACTGTAATTTCAGGAAAAAGGCAAGCAGGTGATTGATTTGCTTATAGGGAGTCATGAGAGCACACTGGAGGTGAATTTCAAGTGTGCTTTCTGTTACAGCTGTGGAATAATGCATGGGTGAAAGGATCAGTCACAGTGCCTGCAGCTCAGGTGCAGTCCTGGCTACCTGTTGGGGTTCAGAAAGATAGACCAGGGTAAAAGTATATGAGCGTTCTGAGAAGCATTAAAACAGCCCATAAGATGTGGGAGGACTGAATAGTTAAAATTGTAGTTCTCCTTTGAAAAATTTTCAATACCCATGATTAAAAGAAGACTCAGTGCAACTGCACTATCCAAGATTTCTGAGAGACTATATAAAGCTAAATGAATTATGAAGGTCTCTTTACTGTGATAAGTACTCAAAGATTTTATAGTGACTACCTGGAATAGGAAGCCCACCTATATGGCTGCATTTATTAGTAATCAATTCCACCTGAAGAACTTGCATTCTCAGCAGAGGTTTTCCTAATCTGCAACACAATTTTCTGAACTCCTGAGAAGTACTTGCTCACCCATCAGCTGTCGTGGCTTTGGACCCATGTATGTCCATGGTACTGAGAGACAGTGTATGGGTATATTGATAGTTGCCTTGGAATTGTGATATCTGGTGTATATCAGTCAGCTAACACTGCCTCAACTCAGCATAAGAGTAATTTTTCTTTTTTGGTTCTAGAAGTTATCCTGGGAATTGGGGAATTCATTGAAGAGGCTGGTCTCCGTTTCACTGAAGGAAAAATAAAACCCATGACTCAGGACTTAGGCTCCCTCCAGAGGAGAAATTCAAACATTTCTTTTAATCCCTGATAACTAAAAACATGTCATAAGGGATTCCTATGAAGCATGGAGCCTCCACAATTGGTCATAGACAACCTGCTTAGCAGGTTGCTGACATGTTGAAAATGAGGGCAATAAGAAGAATCTTTTAAATATCTATACTACATATCATGGTGATGATGGCACAGTGGCACCCATTTTTCAAAACTGTCCTTATCTGATTTGTTGAATGTAGCCTGTGAATTCTGCCCAAACAACCCTTCCAGGAAGATTAAAAAAGGAAATGAAGAAAGGCAGTGATGCAAGCACAAGCACTGGAAGGGAGTATTTATGGCTATCCATGACCTTGAAATGAACTCCTACCAATGCACAGGCGGACTGCTTGTTTGGGTTTCTACTGATGGCACAGCCTGAAAAATGTTGCCCAGACATACTAAGATAATGGGAATGAGTAAATTATTAATTCCAAAGGCACATCTGCTTGAAAAAGTTCTAGAATGATGACTTACTTGAATTATCAAGCAAAGTACAGATCTTTTGTCTAACTGTCATCTCAAAATGACAGTGAACTAAACCCTTGGTAATGGGTTCATTTATCCAGCCCAGTTAAATTCCAATTTATCTTTTTAGTTTGCACTGCAGCACCACAGAAGGAGCAGTTCTTAGGGTTCTGCATGTTGCTGTGAATGATTGAATATGAAACTGCCAAAGTTTTTTGCATCACATTCATAGTATATGTTTGGCACAATTCTGTATTCATTATTGCCAGAAACACAGGATATAGAAATTAATTAGTTTAATTAAAAATCTATTTGTACAAATGAAAGCTGACCTTTGTTCTCTTCCATAATTTCGTAGACTTTTTGCATTTTGCTGAGAAACAACCAAATATATGTTTTTCTCTCACACAGGAATGCACACTTACTACTTATTTATACTCCCAGAATCCTAAAGTATAATGGATTTTTCCAGATTTTTTGCTAAGAATTGTATTGTGTAGCATCTGGGGCTGATGTTCTGCCACAGGTCATATTCCTATAAATAGCTCATGTGAAGAATCATGCTCTCACCCAAGAGGGTGCTTGGTTAGGGAAGACTCCCCCTTGATGTTGTAATCTGACATTTCTCAAACCTGCAGTATTTGAAGTGCAGGAGAAAGAATAATCTAAAAAAAAAACTCTGTATCTCAAGCTTTATTTTGTTTGCATTATACTATATAACTCCTCTCTATTTTCTGTCCGTGAGGCCTCAGATCAGATGAAAATATATCCAGCTTTCATAGAACAGAATAAAATCCTACTCATTTTGGACTTGAAATACAGGCCATGTTTTGGCACACAGCTGTTTTACGTAGCTTTTAAACAGGTGCTGTTCTCAGGTCTTCCATCAGCCTGTGAGGCGCTTCAAAACAATCTCAGCTTCACCGTTCTTCTGTTTCTCCATCTCTTATTGTGATTCATGCTCCTCTTTGCCATGTTGTCACTAGCCATGACAAGCAGCCACAACTCACAACTGCAACTGTGAGAAAGCTCAAGTTGTGCAATAATATTTTTTCGGATGGACAGACACAGTCCATTCAATTTATTTATTTATTTGTTTATTTTCATTTTGATCCCAAATAATCAGTTTATAAACATTGGCAATAAGATATGGTACATGTCCCTTTAAGTGTGTGATTGCTCCTACATTCTCAATACTGTTACCAACTTTCTAACAACGTAAAGTTTCTTGTATTGGCAACAAGGACACATGCAATGCCTTTCTCTGTAAGTCTTGATGGAAGAGAACTTTTGCAAAAGTGTATGAAGTCCTGTTTTGAAATTCTGATCCCAAGTGTGATGATTGAAATCAGATTTTTGCAAAAGAAAATCTGAATCTGCCTATTTGGTAGAGTTGTGTAATGCATCATAAGGTACATAAAATGAAATTTGTTTATGAGATACATCAGAGAAGATCTGGGATACAATGTCTGACGAAATCCATAGAATGTGCTCTCTCTGTGCTTATTCTTATAAACAGTCTTTATAGTGGAAATTATGTCCTGTGTCAAATTTCGACACATTGGAGTTTCCCTTATTTGTGGAATATCCACTCTGGAATATGTCTGTTTCTCTGGAATGGGCCCATATTGCAACTGACAAGGTAAGGAACAAGTTCAAGCATAAGCTGAATCACACATATCTTAAGCAGATGATTTATATGTACAATATTTTGAGAGATGAGGGATAAACTGAGATGTGTGAGGTTCCTCTGGATTATTATATATTTTATACAGTAGCTACTTTTCTTGAGAAAGAAGTATTTTAGTCATCACAGCCTACTTTTTTTTCCCCACACACTGTGCCATTAACACATATTTTCCTTTCACTCAGTGTCTTAAATGTACACTGTCAAGAACGACTGCTATGTTGTACTTTCTGCCCACTAAATGTATGAATGCATTTGCGAACATACCTGCATGCACAGGAATGCAGAGCATAAAGACTCCTCTATTTCAGACTGGCTGGAGAGATGAAAAGGGAAGAAATTCTTTATGCAGCCCCCTGTACCTCCAGTGTGTTGGTCTGCATGAGCTGCAACATCTCACAGCACCCAAGTCAAACTGAACCTGCCCTCCCATCAAGGACTCAGCATCCAGGGGAACTAGCAGAGCCAGTGTAAGGTCTGTGCTGGGGAGCAGGTTCATCCCTTTGCAAATGACAAGGGCCATCTGCAGAGTTCCCAGAGGCAGACCCAGCCCACAAGAATGATAGGATCACAACAAGATGATTTTTCTTCCACTCCAAAACATGGTGGTAGCACAGAGCAAGCTTTTAGTATACAAAAAGCTCTAAGTATATATTTAAATGAACTGAGCACAGGCATTTGTACATATGCCAGATCCACTGTCCGGCTTTTCCAGCCTAAGTGACAGGGAGAGCATCTGTGCAGAACTGTAGTAGAGATATCATGCCCTGAGGGCCAGAGTGTTCAGTCCTGCTGAGCTCTTACACTGGTCCTTTGCAAGAAAATTATTCAGTTTCTCTGGTCCCAACTTTCCTCCCCCTTTCATCTTGCCAGCTCCCCCTTCCATTTGTGGAAGGAAGCCAGATGTATTGAGTCTCTTATGGATATCTCTTAAGGATAAAGAAAGTGAGCATTTACAAGCCTGGCCCCTACAAGAGCTGGTTGAGCATGTTTTCCTTGGTCTGGTGCCACAACAGTGGTCTCTTTGCCATGTCTCTTCCTGTCCTCAATAGCTTGTCGTCTACCATGCTTTGATTCTCCATCTGCTCCAGCAAATGGCAAGACTCAAGAGGCATCCCCCAAACCCAATTTTTGAAGTCCATGTTCCACTTTCAGGCCTCCTCTTCTGCCTTCTCACATACATCCACAGACTGCCATCCCTATTTAATCAGGAACAGGCACACAAGCCCTTTTTCAGAAATAACCGCAAATGCTTTCCCCAACGGTTAGTGGTCTACCAGAAGTCATCCTACAATAGCAGCTATTGCCACAATATAATCAACCCATCTTGAAACTGAAATACAGCATGGAATGGAGTGGGATACAACACTACCAGCAAGCATTAAAATACTTTACTTGATTGGGTAAAATGTAATACGGTAAAATGGAATACTGAAATGAAAATTAACTGCAACCACCCACAGCAGAGAAAAGTTGCAATGTAATTGTGGTTTCAAAGAAAAAGGCTTTAGGTTCCATCATACTTACAATAAAATGTCGCTGGCTCAGAAAAGGGAAGATTTTGAGTTTTCTTACATTATTTCTTGTGTGCATCAGTAACATCAGTCCTTTGTTTTCCTGCTAGCATTTTGCATATCTCACTCCTGCATAGCAGTGGATCACCATTCTGTAAATTGTAGATTGTCAGTCTAGCTTGATTTCTCTTCATTCACGTGTGAGAACTACTAATAAAACACTCAGAAAACTGTTGTTTTGTGTGTCAGGGAATAGCTAAGTACTTTTATTCCTGTTGACAGGCACTTACCTGCCTTTTTACCGGAGTACCTGGAATGCCTTGTAACACACAAAGGAAATTAAAAAAAACAAACAAACACAACAACAAAAAAAACCAAAACTAAATTCTGAAAAGGCCAGTCACAAAAACACAGAATCATTATGGTTGGAAAAGACCTCTAAGATCACTGAGTGCAGTCCACCCAGGAGGAAAAAGAACACAAACAAAACCAAACCAAACCTAAACAAAACCAACCAAACAACAACACAGCAACACCCATCGTGTCCCCTAGAGCATGTCCTGAAGGGCTAACAAAGGGCTTCCAAAGGAAGGGCTAAGAAAACGAACATTCTTAAGCAGCTGCTGGTATTCAGAGATGGTCCCTTACACAGGACTGGCAGAGCTGTGAATACAAACTGCCACAAAACATAGAATAGGCTGGAGAGTTTATTGTCCCAGTTCCCACAAATTTTAACCTCAAACACATACTGAAATGGTGAATCTTTATACTTCATGTTGAATGCACACATGGATCTGATCAAACAGTGTCCACTGCAGTTATGCAACTAGGCCAGTTAAACTCCACTGGGATGCAGCCCAAAACATAAAGATGTGCCAGGATGAGCCTTCTGTTATGGAAAAAACCCACAGAGGAAGAATAATAAAGTCAGCCCCAGAATTTACCTATTAATGTAGGCTCATCCCATACAGTTTGTTCTTGATTAGAATTATAGTTACATAACATAGTTAAAGAAATAATTAATTCAAGATTTTAATGGTAAATTAAGGCAAATAAGACTCTGAGGGTGTTAGGGAGCCACTAATTATATCTGCCAGAGGGAAAGCAAATAATACTTAGAAAGCATTAAAACAAATGTGCTCTTGAGGCTCCAGTTCTGAGCCCTTGTTTTTACAGAATGCCTTGAATTGGTTGCTCATCAGCTTCTGCAAGATTTTATTTTAAACTGAAATTAATGTATTTTTAACATTGAAGAAATTTATTCAAAACTAGAGTTGTTACATTAATATTACTATATTTACTGTTACTAATATTAGCTTCTATTAATAAAGTACCTGGTATCTGCTAGGGCCAGCAATTAGTTTATTACTCATACTCATCTCCTCTGGCTCATGCCAAAACTCCACGTCAGTCTCCCACCATGGCCTGCCATTCAGCTGATAGCAGTGCCTCCACAATCTGTTCATTCTTCATCTAGTGCACAGGGTTGGCTGTGACCACAGCCAAATCAAGAACATTTATGCCTGTTCCAGGACCTCAGGCCCATGAACAAAGGAAAGTCATCAAGACAGAGAGGGCCATCAAAAGCAGCTCTGACGACAGCAGTGCCTTCCTTAAGTGTCCACTTGGTCCCTTCTGGTTCAAGCTTCTTGCCAACAGAATTAAGTCTTGGGCTCACATGGACCAGTGAGCAGAGAGCAGATCCAGCAAGTGTCCCTAGGCCAGGAATGGGTAATGCCAACAGGCACTAAAAGGTATTGTGGTACCAGGAGGACACACAGGCCAGTTGTTTCTTCTTGAGGCTGATGGGCAAGGTTTAGGGCAGTAACTGGCAGCATCTTCCGGATGAGTGCCATGATTCCTGGTCTAGAATTAAGGACATTTATCCATAGCAGAGGAGAGATGTGAGTAATGATACCTGCCTCAATTCCATCCCATGAAAGTTCTCTCCAGTATCTGCAGGAATTTTGCCACTGACTTCAACGACAGCTGGGAGAGTTGCCTCTGCTCCTGTCAAAGCAAACCAAAATTTTGCTCTGGTTATTAAGAATCTCTAATGTAAAATGGATAATTCTGGGTCTCACAACTCTCAATATGTTACTTTCCCATTGATACCTTGATAAATTAATAAAGTAAAAAATCCTCACTAACCCTCCTCTTTTAATTACCAGACAGTGACATAATATATTAAGTCTATTGACTCACGGCAGTGGGTTGCATAATGGAAATGCCCTTGGAAATGCATGTTTTTGTACCCTTCATGTTTCCCTGTTGTAATTCCATAGATTTATACATCATCAATGTGCTATTTTAGGCTAATATATTGCAAGGACATCGGGTTGGTGGCAGTTTATCAATTACTTTTTGTCCTCCTTTTTTTTATTAGTGTTATTTAAGAAGGCAAGCTATTTCTGTCAGGAGCTTCCTATAACTATAATGGATTTTACAGTATATCCATAATAGTGCAGTATTGTGCCTGTCCCTTCCTTGTATTAATTACAATCACATTTGCATTCAGGATGCAACCTTTTCTGAATCCAATGCAAATTACTACCTTTGAAGGAGAAAGGCTTTAGCACAGCGATTGTTAGAGCTGTCTCTGGAGGTAATATGACACTACTGCATGTGCTGCCTAAAGGACAGAGCGATACCTTTCTTCACACAAATATATCTCAAGCAACATTTCTCTGGAAATGGAAAATGTGCATTGTAATGTAGATTTTGGGGTGAGTCTAACTCTTTCTCTTTGCCTGTGCATTACCTCACCGTCAGTCTTATGTAAGACCACAACCACATTCACCCCAATGTACTTTCATTTTCAAATCAGTCAAAATAGGCAGTAATCAATTTTTCATATTTATTACTTTTATTAAGAGAGATTTAATAGTTCCTCCTTTGACTGAGATCTACCCAAAACAGCCTGGCATTTTTTATCTACTTATCTCACAAGTGACAGATAAGTAAGTTTTTGCTTTTTTCCCGAGCTTCTAAGTCAGCAACATTGTGAAAGGCACTTAAGTACATTCTGAAAGCCCACTTATTCAGTGAGATCAAAAGTATGGCTTGTGTCGATTTCAATTAAAAAAAAAACATTGACTCCATCTTGATAACTGTGCATGCTTGTATATAGTCTCAATTAACAGACTATTTTTCCTGTTTAAAACACATGCATAAAAGCTCTGATAAATCTTGACCTTTGAGTCACATGTGTGACTCAGAAGAGCAGGGTGCTGCCTGGAAATGTGACTGTCCATGATGCTAACTGCTGAAATAAGCAAATCAGAAGTTCACTGACTTCAAAAGTATATAACTTCAATACTTTTTGGTTTCATAAAAGAGAAGTGCATAGGCTATGTAAAACTTCAAAACATCCAGTCCTTCTGCAATCTTTACCCTTGCAGATAAAAAGCCAAAATAAAATCTGGGGGGGAAAAAAAAAAAAAAAAAAAAACAACCAAAAAAACCCTAAAACCAAAACAAAAATCAAAACCAAGAAAAAGTAGTGAGTTGCCTTCGCAGTTTGAATGACAGGTAGTCACAAAGATCCTTACAAAATAAAGCTGCCAGGTGTCCTGGGGCCACCAGAGACGTGTAAAATGCAAAAAGTGCAGATTTGACTTGATTTTCCAGGTGAACCCATTCCATGGGTCAAACATGAAAGCTGGGAAGGGACTTTTTACGAGGGCTTGTAGTGAGAGGACAAGGGGTAATGGGTTCAAACTGGAGGAGGGGAGATTTAGGTTAGACATTAGGAAGAAATTCCTTAGTATGAGAGTGGTGAGACACTGGAACAGGTTGCCTAGGGAAGTTGTGGATGCCCCCTCCCAGGAAGTGTTCAAAACCAAGTTGGATGGGGCTCTGAGCAACCTGAAGATGTCCCTGCCCATGCAGGGGGGTTGGAACTAGATGATCTTTAAGGTCCCTTCCAACCTAAACCATTCTATGATTCTATTCATGGGTATTGGAAAAGCATCTTGTAGATCATCAGCTAGAAACAGTCCTTATACCAGGAGATCTCCCACCACGCAGCAGCACACCACTAGCTGCAGTGAGAGCCAAGAGGACCTCTCAGTGTGCCTTACTAACCCAGCAGCTTGCAGGACTGTTTCTTTCCCACTGGATTTAGTTGTAATACAGTCTTGCTGCAGCATTGTTTGGGGCTTCTCCACTCTGTACAGGTAAGAGAGGGGAGGAAGAATAATATGCTACTAACACTTCATCAAAGAATTATGTATTATAAAGTTTACAGTTAAAAACATCAAATTCTGAGAGAAAATATTAGAAATATATCCAGTGATACTGCTTTGTGTAAGCTGAAGATCATCCCACTACAGCTGATTTCCAAGAGCAAGTATCGGTGCATCAAGTGCCTGCTTGCATCACCTGAGTACCTGCTCCCCATCACCACCACCTTTCATGGGCTCAGAAGTCCCATTTCAACCCAGTCCTGGGCCATCCATTCCTGCTCCAGTGATGCCATAGCAGTGCCAGTCCCTTGGAGAGCAGCCATTCCTCACTGCCCCCTGACAGTATGCAGGCAGAGTTGGCAAGAAGTAGATCCCTAAGATGTATGTGTGTCTGCTGCATGTTGAACACCTGTCCATCAGAGCAGTTTCTCCTGAAATGGCACCTCTCTTTTGCCATTCTCAATATGAACCATCAGAAAATACTCAGTTGGAAAGAACCTCATGGTGCCTTGATGTACCTTTGTAAGCTGTACACTGACAGAGTGTCACCTGAGGGACAGACCTCGAAGATATCAATTCAATGGCTTCATGGTACCACTGGAGTTTTCCTGCTGCTTTTAAACCATGTTTTCATTAAGCATCCATTCATAAGCTCATCACTTAATGACAGAAAGCAATCAAATGGACAAAAAACGGTTGCAGAAAATCACATGTATGTGGCTGTACTGATGGATAATAATGGTTCTCAAACATTTTTAAGAAAAAAATCTCATTTTCTCATATATATAAACAGAGGAAGACAGACGCACACAGAAAATATACAAGCATAGGCAGGTGCTCTCAGACTTTGGTTTCCAAACAATAAACCAGGCCACCTGAGGCTTTCCAAATTCAGTCAGATGGCCTTTGCATCGCACAGCTTCCTGGACCCATCTGTACAAGCTTCTGTCACACAGCCATCCTCAAAGTGCATGTATTAAAATTTAAGCTAGATTGTTTACAAAAGAGTTCCAAGACTGTCCCTTTGTGGAGGTACTGGTCTGCAGAACATCTGTTGCTTTCAATAGTCAATACAGAGCCATTTGTTTCATCTGAATACAGTGGCATTTCCCTGTGCTACAACCACGGTCCCATGAATCAAAGGAAATATGTTAAGACCACTCAGCCATTATTAATCTTTTATCTGGGGACTCTGCCTTTCTCTGATCACATATTTATCAGCATTAATTTTGCCTTGATTTGTAATAGCATGTTCTCTGTGGTGATTTTCACTAAATAGGAAGACATTCAGAATCTGAATGGATAGAATGGCTCAGTGTGGATTTATCAGTGGTTTTGGCTTCATTTCTGTATGTCCAAGTTGTTTCATTGTGTTGTAAAAGCAAATAGCTAGCAACTGTGTCAGCTTCTCTTTGGCTAGCATCAATTTCTCTGAAAAGGAGTTTCATCAAGCAATGCCAGCCTGGCCCATAGTGGTTTATTCCTGGTTTTGTTAAGACTTGCCCTTTTTTTTTCACTTTCAATTTTTGTTGCTGTTAATCAGAATTTAATATAGAACCCAGAAAATATTTATATGGAGCGTTACTAAAGTTACGTCACTGCAAAGACAGGCAGGCTAAGGGTCAGATGTTCAAAATATGATTTAAATGCATTGTTACTGAGATTTTTATTTACAGGTTTCTTTTTCTTATCCACATCACATATTTGGAAAGCAGCAGGATTACTGAAGATGTCTGAAAAGCACTAAATTAAGGGCCTGATTTTTCTCTCAGATGAGTGTGTAGAGAAAGTATTGCATTGATCCATTCTGCCTTAGTAGAATCTCGTGTAATAGGTCACCAAGATGCAAAGAAGTGGGAGTTCAAGTAAATCCCATCTTGAAATTGTGTCTGCAGTAAACTCCACATTGTAAAAGCTACTGCAACTTCTAAATTCAAAACAATGGGACTAAAAAGATGTAAAAATGTGCAACATTGGTAAAACAACAGAAACATTTATAGTTCACGTGATGCTCTTAACTCTGTACATCATATAAAGATCATCAGAGGAACTCCTAATTAACACTTCTATGAAAGTTTTTAATTTTAGTTTTAGGAATCAGTTGAGGTTAATAAGTAAACAGATTATGTGGCAGGAAATTCCCTTCTAGCTTCTATGCTAGGCATTAGTATACTCTGATTTTTACCCTTTGGAGGAAATGCTTTACATTCAGGGAATAATGAGTCAATAAAAGAGTAAATTTACAAGAAACATTTGAGAGTCTGGGGAATTCCTCCTGACAGACTTCACAAGCTGAGGCTGGATATCCTATTTCGTAGGAGGCATGGCCACAGCATCTTAAAAGACAGATAATATTGTGAACTAACCTGCTTGGAGGACAAGCCATTGTAACATGTTTGTGATAGAGATGTCTGCCAGTAAATGACATGGTGACAATGTGTTTGGAGGGGAGGGATCTTGACCTTACCTATCTCCAATAAAAAAATTTAAAAACTAAAATAGAAATAGTTCTTTTTAACAGCAGTTTTGATAAATTAATTTCCAAAACTAAAGCTAGGACTAAGCATTACATTGAACTACTGCCTTCTTTTTTGATTGTCCCCACAAAGAATAACATGAGAGACATTGAAACTGGGACATGTATAGCTTTTTCTGAGACATATACACAAAGCCAAGCTGCTTTGAAATATTTTATCAAATAAAAAACCAGTCTGGAAATTCACTGGAGAATCAGATGTTTATTCAGCCAACACTTAGAGATGGATGCAATATCTCCATGTGTGTTCTCATGGGCAGGTTCAGATCTCTACCTCTCTTCCTCTTTCCACAAAAATCACAGCAGCTATTCTTCCACAACAGAGAAGTTGTTTTGGATCTCCAGTGAAATTACATTGCATGAGAACACCATACTATTGTGCTGAAACATGGTACTGAATTAAGCATTTAAGGCATGCTAATAGACCTAGACCTTCAAATGCACAAAAATGGTATTAAGGCAGTGGTCATGCAATAAGAATAATGAAATAAGGGTCTTTAGAAGTTACACTTCTAGCTCTTAGATTAGTTTGAAGGATTCTTGCTGCTGTAGTATTTTTCTGCTCACTTGACTTCACAATGGAAATCCTAGTAATCACCATTCATTTCGGCTGCCCCAGTCATTTCACCTGAAGCACAGAAATCCTCCTGCTTATTCCCTCAAGCACATATCAGACTGCAGAGGCTGTGAAAGGAGTGCTGTGTGATTCCACTAGTAAAGGAGAAGAAATAGGATACCTGAAAGGAAACCTGAGTCGTTTTTTGATGGTAAAAAATATTAAAAATATGTTATCTCCACCAGCCAATAATTTGGAAGAAAAACAGCACATTAAGATTTTTTTTCAATTTCTGATTTTTAGTATTTGCATGTAAACTACTACTATTTCAAAATGAATAAGTTAATTTTTCGCTTAGGAATATAAGAGCAGGAAGACTGCCATTTCATACATAGGTTTCTTGAAACATATTTTCCAATGAGAAAAAACTATGAAAGCCAACTCATTATTTCAGCCAGTATTCTCCTTGAAATGTCAGCAAGAAAATCAGTGAAATTAGATTTGCAGGAAGTTTTCCAATTTTCTTTAAAAAAAACCCAAACAACCAAAAAGCAACAACAACAAAACAAAAACAAAACAAACAAACAAACAAAAAAACCCAAACAACCACAAAAAAAAACCAAAAAAACAACCTATCTGGATTCCCTTCTTGACAGTGCCTCCATTTCTATAAGCTCTACATTTGGACAAAATAAATAAATAAATTAGAAAATGCCATTTTCCATAGGGAAAGGATTAATTCAAGGGAGATGGTGTGCAAAACAGATTCCTACTGTGTAGCATGTATAGCAGTTGGTTACAAATGTAATCTCCATTATCTCCTGAGCACAGATGGCATCTTGCATAGATATGAGGAGGGCTGAGGTTGCAATATACTGAATATTGGTGCATTCATCCTTCCTGAATAGCAACCACTCTCTGACTGCCTGTGAAATGATTTAGCTTTTGCACTACTTCTGCTGGGCAGCACCTCGCAGGCATCATACAGGCCAGCATTTAGCAGATGAAGTCAAGTGCAGGTACTCTGGGATCTGTGAGCTTCTGAAAACAGCTGGGGAAATTCCTGAGGCACACACAGTGGTTCTGAGCATGTTCAAAGCAGTTAGTTAATGGAGGTGAGCACTGCAAAGCTTCAGCATCTCAGAATTCTGAAAGGAACTCCTGTTTATCAATTCAAAAAGTGTTTTGGTTTTGTTTTTTTTTTTCCTAGCGTAGAAATGTCCAGAAAAGTCAGTGGCTTTCTCCACCACTCTTTATTTTTCATCTGAGACCCAGTGGCAGAGGTGCAAACTGAATTAAAGGCTAGTATGAAGAATGAACTGTCTTCATCTTGTAACTATTTGTATTTGTAGCTACAAAGGCCTTTCCAAGAGAATAAGAGGTAACTTAATTTATGCTATTATGATGAAAATGGGGAGAGGAAGAAACTGATAGCTTGTTCAGTTTTCAGACTTCCATTGGCAATTTTATTTTTTTGTAAATGTATCTCTTTCTTACATCTGGCTCAGAAACAAGCTCTGTAAGTACTCAGAATTTCCATAGGGTAGAGAAACCTGTAGGCTATGAAGAAGGAAGCCTTTGTGGATTTCTGTTGTTGCCAGGAATAACAAAGTTAGAAAAATAGACCTCTTAGACTAACAATGAGGTTGAGAAAGTATTCCCTTCTACAGATAAATACAGCATTGCTTTACTCTTAAAAATCACAAATATATGTGGATATCCAAGTGATTGTAACAAAAGGTCATCAGTAATCTTTGGGGAAAATTAACTAATATTTTACACCGTAGAGCTACTAAACACATAACATTACTGATTCTCCATCTGGATGAACTAGTTCACACAGAAAGATTTACAGAAATGGAACAAGATAACCACCTTCAGTACCCTGCAGCAAGATATAAATCCAGAAACTGGTTTTATATGTGCATAGTTTGGGTGGTTATTTTTTTTTCTTTTCTTCTTCAGTAGTCATTCTTCCCCTTAAGGCCATTGTCAAGTGCTTTGAATTTTTTGCTGTCTGTAGGAATGGTTGAAGTTGACTTCAGGGTTATTGCTTTAATCACCTCATGTTGGAAAAATCTCTCATTTCTTCATCTTCTGATATTTCCTTTCCAGTTTCCATTAATGAGGTGCATACTGATCCTTAATTAACTGAAGCACCCTTACTGGACTGAGTAAAAGGGTTTCTAGACAACTAATGATTAGTTGGGTTTTCCCCAGAACATAATTTAAAGCTGAATTCTTCTTCTCATAGTGGAAATACTTTAAAGGTTTATCGTAATGGATAAAATTATATGATTAACAAAAAAATAAGTCAATAACCAAGGAAATTAGCTGGCTAAGTAGCAAAGCTAAAAATCTGCCGAAGTGCAGTTGGCCTCATTCAGAAGAAAGAAATCTGACCCAAGAAAAATCAATTAGGAAAACAGCAAGCCACCACTGGCAATGTGAGGGAAGAAGATGGAAGAGCAATGAGGGAATATGCAGAATAATTGCCAGATGTAACACAAACCTGATTAAATTCTCTAGCTGTTAAAGAAACAGGAAGTCATGAGTGAATTTGCAAATCCCAAGACAAGATGACCAAAAACTAAAAAGAAGCAACAATGGAAATAAACAAAAATAATTTTTTTATTTTTTTTAATCCTTCCCACCATTTCACAAAAAAAAATTATTCACTCACTAATCCAGGGTCATGAATTTCAAGTAGTGAAGATAAATCACGAACAGAGATTCCAGGTGAACAAAAGTACAAGAAGAGAAGCTGGAACAAACTGGACAATTGAAGAGCAACAACTCACTAGGAATGACTGGTACCTATCCAAAAATTCTGTAAGTGCTCAAGATGGAAGAGATTGAACATCTAATAAAATGCACAATCTCCAATTAAAATGAGCAGCTATATTGAAGGCCTTCAGGGTAGCAACTTTTCTAGGTCTCAAGAAGGTAGCAGGGATCTGGACAATTACTGATCACAGATTTTTATTTCAGTATCAGTTAATCTTGTCAAAACACTAGTTTTAAACAATCTTTTAAAAACCTGGACTTCTAAAACATCCCAAGGAACATAATAGGACCAAGGCATGGTAGAGTCCTAGGTCTTTAATATGTGTAAAATCAGCAAGATACTATAAGAATGGTGAAGCAGGCAAATTTGCAGATGGCAGAGAATTATTTCATTTGGCAAGGTGTTCTGTAGGGACTTCATAAAGACATGCCAGTGAGAAGCGTAATGTCTAAAATCAGCACTGGATGATATTCAGGAGCAAAAATTGAAAGGAACAGCTTAAACTATTTGCATATACAGCTACCCTGAGCAATTTGCTGACCCGAATCAGGCTGTTTAGCCTCACCTTAATCCACAGGGAGGTGATGGAGCAAACTGTTGTAATCAGTGGTGCAAAGTCCCGTTAGCAGACAGTAACCAACAGCATCCCTCAGGGGTGGACACTGGAGTCCATGATGTTTAATGTCTTCATTACCCATCCTGATGGCAGGACAGAATGCATTCTTAGCAAGTTTGCAGGCAACACTAAATCAGGAAGAATGGCCAATATGCTAGAGGGCAAGGTCACTACTCAGAGAGACCAGGACAGGCTGGAGAAATGGGCAAGCAGGAACCTCATGACATTCAACAAAATGTATGCAATCAAGATCTGGGATGGAGTAACCCCATGCAACAATACCGGCTGGGAGGAGACTGGAAGCTGGGAGAGGTCCCTAGAAAAGAACGTGCAGATTCCAGTAGGCAACAAGCTGGACATGAGACAGCAGTGTGCCCTAGCAGCAAAGAAGGTCAATTGCATTCTGGAATGTATTAGCCCAGATGGTGGCCAGTAGAATGAGAGGGACAATTAATCCCCCTGTGTTGAGCGCTGGTGAGACCCATCTGAGGTGTTACGACCCATTCTGGACTCCCAGTGCAAGAAAGACATGGGCATACTGGGGCAGGTCCAGCAAAGGGCCATCAAGCTGATCAGGGACTGGAGCACATGATATATAAGGACAGACTGAGAGAGATGATTTTGTTCATCCTAGAGATGACAACAATCAGGGGAGACCTATATTGCTGCCTACAGCTACATGATCAGAATATACAGAGAAGGTGGAGCCAGACTCTTCTTAGAGGTGTACAGTAATAGGAAAAAAGGCAGTGGGCACAACTTGGAACATGGAAAATTCCAATTAGATATAAGAAAAATATTTTTATCCCAAAAGTGGTCTAATACTGGAACAGGTGTCCAGAGAGGTTGTGGACACATCCTTGGAGTTGTTAAAGACTTGACTAGACATGTCCCTGAGCAACCTGACCTAATTAGACATCGTTTGAGGATTGAATTGGATGAGATGACCTCTAAAGGTCTCTTCCAACCTAAATTATCCTATGTTTCTCTCATTCTAACTCCTTTCAAATCTGTTCACCACTAGTAGTCATGAACCTTCCTTTGAAGCACCTGATACCCAGCTGTGTAAGAGATGGCATACCAACTACTTTACACCTCTTTAGATCCCACAGCCTGTTCTGAGTGAGTAATGCAGGGCACAGAGGTGTGGTAACAGTTTGCCTTCATGCAAAGGTAGGCAAGGTATGCCAGGTGCCTGTGACTGAGCATGAAAGACTCCACCTGGAGCAGCACACTGACAGGAAGATAGCTTTAAAACTTACCTCAAAAGATAGTAAAGACTTAGCTCTAAGGCATCTTCTGTCTAATCCCACATGGTTCTTCCTGTCTGTTTACCAGAAAAACTCTTCTAGTGGGATTTTTAAACAAACAGCAACATAGTTGGAAATCAGGGAAAAGAAATAACCAGGCACAAAGATATTCAGACATTCACCATTTTGTCTAGATATTTGATAGCCTTTCGTTGATGAAGCTGTGTTTGTTACACATCTCAAGTTGAAAGTTTATTCATCTTATTATTGAAAAATCACATCTACATTCTCAAAAGGATGGAGGGTGAAAGGAAAAAAAAAAGGCTGAACTCATTAATAAAATTTAAAATATATAAATTAACAATTTCTTTGAAGATGATGTATCAGTACTTTTGTACTGATATTTCAAGTATGATATAGTTGCATCAATCTGGAGAGGCAATTTAGAGCTTTAACCTTAATTCCTAATTACCTGGCCATGTTTCCTTATACTTTTATGAACTCATTTCCACTGATACGCAATTGTTTATCTGTATTGGTTCTAGTAGTGATCCAATTCAAAATGTTTCTCTGTCTAAGAATACAGGGTAATAGTTGTTCTGAAGAGTGAAAATTATTATGGTTTGTTTTGCATGGAATGGCAGGTTAGAGGAATAATGAACTTGATGAAGAACTATAAGCAAAGAGTAGCAATATTGACAAGGTATCAATATAGATCAGAACAAGGCAGAGGCATATTCCAGATGGGTACAAGAAATGTTGCTCAATTGATTGAAATCTTCCCTAACTGGATTAAGGAATCAACAGCATGTTACAGGTTATATTAGAATAGGAAACACTGCACTTACTAATGAAATGAAGGGAGAAGAAATAAAAAAGGACGAGAAGCAGAAAAATGAGGTCAGATTTTAAATATGTAGACTGATGCCTGTAAGGGGAATAGTTCAAAATATAGATATTCACTTGTGTGGAATATTTTTAAATACAAAGAGTTAAGAATATTCTAACTTGTGCCTGAATATCAAAATAGGTTTCTGCTTGTAATGCAGTATTGCTGTATGACACACTATGGTTGTGTGGATTGATAGTCTTGTAACATATCAAGGAGGTTAAATCTTCTGTTTATCACAGTGGCAAACATCAGCTACTACACTGCATACATATCCTAGCACTTCTGCAGGAGAAAGATGTCTGTGAAGGACTTTCAAGAAGAGAAGATGTGATTTGGGTGCTTCTATTAGGTGAAAAGCTGCTGAGAGCAGAATACTATTAATATGTTTTATAAACCCTCTCTTTTCCTTGTAACTGGAAGACATGAGGACACAGTAGGACACTTGTATTTCAGGCAGTCCTACAATGTTAGATGTGCTTAAAATAAGAACCCTTCTCTCTTTCTCAGACCTTTGGCAAACACAAAATTAAATCTGCACTCCACATGTATTGACATTTTTAGTTCCTGAACTAATACTTCTCAAGCGTATATTCCATCTAATATGAGTTAACCTATCCATGACCTTCCTGCCTTCCACCACCTTTCCAAAACTCCAATTTCTTTTTTAAGTTATTGTCTGTAGAAACACATAGGAGAGTTTGAGAGAACTGTCCTTGTTCTATCTTAAGATGAGAAGGCTAAGGGAGGACCTCATTACTGTCTTCAACCAGCTAGTGGGAGGTTAGAGAAAAGACAGAGCCATACTCTTCTTGAAGATCCATAGTGAAAAAGAAAAGAGGCAAGAGATATCCATTGCAACACAGGGAAATCTGATTAGGTGTTAGAAAAAATCTTCTTCTAACAGGAGAGATAGTCAAACTCTAGAACATGTTCTTCCACAAAGGCTGTGAAATCTCTCTCTTGAAGCTCTTCAGAACTTGACTGATAAAGGCCTTTAGCAATGTGTTCTAACCTGTACCTGGCTTTGAGCCTTGCTTTGAGCCTCTAGAAATGTCCCATCCTAAGTTACTCTCTGGTTCTAAAAAGCATCTGGAGAAGAAACCAACACACCTGATACCCTTCGTAAGCCAACAGTATTCACAGGGTGAAAGTGAATGACATACCTGGGAGTAGACATGGCACCAGTTTAGCAGGCAAGTAGGCCAATTGCTGCACCTCATTGCCAGACTCTGCATTTGCCATAGCTTTTATATTAATGAATTCAGAGTAGGATTCTATCTTTTTGCCATGGTGATGGCAACAAGATTGAAAAGTAATAATCAAAAGCTAAATTATCTCCACAGGGAAAGAGGAATAATCCTCTTGCTGTTTGTCTTCAGGTTGATTTTGTTTATTTTTAATAAAAGCTTCTTAATTTAGGAAAGAAAACCAATAGTTTTTTTGACAAATGTATGGTCTGATTTCTCAGTGAGAGCTTCCTATAACTGCTTACAGCTTACTTCAAAAAATTAATTTCTTATACTTCCTTTTTTCTCCTACTGATAACCTTCTGATTTGCAGGGGCTCAGCTGCAATAAGGTCTTATTAATAAGAAGATTCACAATGCATATCTGAGATACTTTTGCTGATTTGAAGCAGCTTATGGCAGTAGCAATAGCAAATTTTACTCATGTGTCATAAGCCTAATACAATCATTAAATTAGCCTCTCCTGCCAAATGGCAAGGGCCTTGTCTGGTATCAAGTTGAATTCAATACAATGCTAAAAAGGAATTTGCAGGCAAATGCTCCAAAAATCAAATGGTTGTAGATATATTAAAACAGCAGCACGTGTTCCATACAAAAGTGGGTTTGACAAAGAGCAAAAAAAGCTCACCACTCTTTCGCCCACCACATTCAAGGACAAGTTATACTACTTACATGTATATATACAAAACCTCATATTAAAATAAGGACAAGGTTGATTCACAAGCCCATGAGGATACTTGTATTATACTGGAAGTGAACTATGGGGATGGCATAGTCTTAAAGCAGTAAATACAGTGATTTCTGTGCCATCTTTCTGGCACAGCAGGAGTTTTGGTTTTGTTCCTTTTTATCTTGTACAGCTATAGCAGCTAAATCCCTTGTTCCCACCACCGCAGAAGGTACAGAGGTAGGTTTTGTTGCCTGCTGAACCTGGCCTCCCACCCCCACAGGTGCAGAGTGGGGCTTGGAATCTGACAAGAGCTTATGATCACAGGAAAAGGAGACGACTCCCTGTTTTCACTCCCCTGCTGCTGGAAACCTCTGGATATTGAAGATGGTAGAATACGGCAACCCAGGTTAGACATTTCATGCCACACCTTCTGATGTGGCATCAGGTACCCACACAACCCTCGACAACCATCTTGGTAGCCTCAGTTGCACCTTGCTACTGCACTGTGCTAGCCAGGGACAAGTGGGAAAGACAGCCACAAGGCATGTCTTTTTTTTTTTTTTTTTCCATGGGGCAGGACCTCAGCACAAGCTACAGAAGCAGCAGAGGCAATCAAAGTCTGAAGAGAAGGGAGGGTGCAAAGTGTATGGGACCAGGAGGATAGGAAGCTTAGGAAGTGGGACAGAAGTGTGAGGTGAAAGATCTGATTGCCAGATGACTGCTGCATCAGTGGTACACGCTGGATCAGAGAGACTGTGAAATCAACAGAAAGACCAAGCTTCAGGTGACCACTGCAAGGAAAAAACAGATTTTGATGGCAGCTGTTGATGATAGCTCAATGTGTCAGATCTCAAGGGCTGCTGTTTAAACAATGATGTGCTAACTGCTCTGAGATGCTCAAAAAGAACTAAACCAGCACCAAAGTAAGGTACAAGAATGATAAAGAATAAGCCCAGCTTTGGTTAGAGTAATGTAAAGTATTCCCCATCTGACATAATTTCTGTGGATTAGTAGCTTGATACATTTCTTCTTACCCAACCAGGACACCCGATCAGCCACTTTTACCATTGTCCATGAAAAAAATAATAAATTTATAAATCTATCAATGTTGGCTGGATTCATAAATTTGCTGACATTTCTTTACCTCTTGTACATATAGCTGAGGCACTGTGGGCTCAGAGCAGTTAGAGACCTGTGATACAAGACTCTGCACAGGAAAATACTACATTGGCAGGAATCTGTAAGAAGGTATATTAACTTCTTCCACATACCTAAAGTACCAGTGAAAAACCCCAGGAATCCTGTAGGCAGCACATGGATGAAAGAAGGGAAGAAGGGAGACAAGTTACACTTCTGTTAGTCTTGCTGTAAATTGCAGAAAACTACTTCCTGTGTTATAAAATTGGAGTGTTCCTAAGCCACTCCGCCAGATTAATTGGCTTAACAGCTCTGAATCAGGGAGTTATAATGAGTTTCTTGGCCCTTTTTTTTCTCCTCAGTGCTCACTGCTGTATCTGCGTACAGCTAGGACAGGGTGAGAAAGGTAGCTACCAGTTAATAGAGGAGAAAACAAGGGCCGTGCTCAGTTCCTATAGAAATCAGTAGGAGTAATGACACTGACTCCAATGGGCCCTTAATTATCAGAAAAAAAGAAGGCTTTTGGAGAGATAATTACTGCTACAGGTCTTGGAGTGTTATTTGCTTACCCATAATGCTAACCATAGACACTATACACCCTTTCATTCTTCTATTCTACAGTATATATCAAACACTTCACAGAACTGTGAGCACAGGAACAAAACACAAAGAATTGTAAGGAGGCCTAATTAGTGAGCTGATGTCCCACACCCACCAGGCTGATCATTATCAGACTCTGTCATTTCCCTGGTTATTTTATTGTGTTTCCTCAAAGCAAGGGAGAGATTCTGCCCTACTTACTCCTACTGGATAATACCATGTCCCACAAGCTCTTCAGGCAGGACAACTGAGAAATGAGATTTGACATTCAAAACCCATCTGGATGCCATCCTGTGTAACCTATTCTAGGTGAACCGGCTCTGGCATGGGAGTTGGACTAGATGGTATTCAGAAGTCCCTTCCAACCCCTAACATTCTGTTATTCTGTGGCATTTCTTACTAGTAACAGGAGCTTCAGTAAAACACACCTAGCAAAGTATAACAGTGTGAGTGGGGTGGAAGAATAAATTCAGCATAAATCTATATATGCTTAATGACCTCTTTTTCACATGGCAGTGGTGATCTCACTGGCCACCTAGACATGGTATGCCAATTCAAAAGTACAAGTGTGAAAACCCCAGGTCGTTATTGCAACCTGTCCCAACACTGGACACCCACAAAAGTATTGGTGTATCTCTTTGAAGTGGTGGTATGACATAGCACTGTTTAT
Organism: Hemiprocne comata; assembly: GCA_020745705.1. Classification (NCBI taxonomy): domain Eukaryota; kingdom Metazoa; phylum Chordata; class Aves; order Apodiformes; family Apodidae; genus Hemiprocne; species Hemiprocne comata. The sequence continues at coordinate 97,080,010 of CM036586.1, read as the reverse complement.
AAGATCGTGTCAACTGTTGCATACCCAGTTTGACTTAGTGAGTGAAACAACAACCTCTTTCACAATATTTTTACATCCATCGTAAAGAAAAATAAACATTTTTAAAGCTCTGATTAGTTCCAAGTCTGGAGAAAACCGGGCCTTTCAATTTAAGGTGTTTCTTCCTCCCAACCAATTTCCTAATTCAGTCTGATTCAGCATTTCAGAAAGATCGTGAATATCTTGCTTTCGTACTGAAGATAATTTCCTCAGATTTGCAAACAGAGCATTCAGAAGTCTCATTACAAAGAGGCTCTCTGAACAGCGGAGCCTGTAGCCTCACACAGAACCTCAATTCCTTTTTTAATCAGCACAAATAACTGAAAACCTTTCGGGCAAAAACTTTCAACTTTTTTCTCCTTAAATATTCCTTCAGCTGGAAATATTAATCTCAAAACTCATATGTTTCTATTTTTAACATCTTCTGGAAGTTTGGGGGTTTTTTGGTGGGGGCTTCTGAAATACCACCATCTTTTTACCAATCAATCTTTGAAATTATTTTCCCAAAGAGTCTCTTTTTAAGTTTATTGCAGTTGACAGTTTCATTAGAACAATATCCTGATTTTTATCCAACTATGCCTTCTTCCTAAGGTGATGCTTCAGGTGCTTCTCTAACCTTTGTAATAGATTAAGGAGTCAGAGGTAGGAAGATGTAGATTCTGCATCTCTCCCTTATTTTCTGACATTCTGACAACAGATAAATTCCGATTTCTTCTTTTCTTTTCAGGATTGTTTGGAATACTAAGAAATTCTTCCAGGTATCAAGGATTACAGTCTGTATAAAATGTAAAACCTTTCTGATCCCCCTTTGGAAACAACCTGAGTCTACTTAGGTGCATGCAGAGCTCACCTCCTGAGAAAATACAGCAAGACAGTAGCATGAGAGGTCGCATTCTCTATTGAGAAATCCTGCTCAATCTGTCCAGCTTGTCAAAGCTGCCTTTATCACTCCCACCATTTTTACACTTCTGCTGTTAAATAGTGATGCCACTTAATGGATCTGGGTAGGGATTTTTAGTGGCGAGGTGAGTTTAGACTGGGGATGCATGACTAAATACCATTTCTACAATCAACAAGTACCCACAATATGGGGTTATAAGACGTAGGGACAAAATTACAGCAAGAAAAGCAGGGATCCTACTCCAGTGCTAAATAAAGATGCCATAGTCAACACTTCTGAAAGTCACTAAGTCAGCAAAGCTGGATTGTATTCTGCATGACAAGGAGTGGGAATTTAGCCCTTTTCTAGTCACCCTAGTAACCGTTCTGGTTGTTACAGAACATTCATCCATAGATGAGTTGTGTATATATATATATAAGTCACTCAGAGTGCCCCAGCTCCTGACAGCTCAAAGTCTACAACAACACAAGAGTAAAGACAGTTTCCTTTCCCTTGATACAAAGGCAAAGGCACACCACTTCCTACCCTTCAAACTGCTTGGCAACCAATGGCCTGACCACAATATATAGGCCATCCATGGTATGAACCTGCACTGTCAGTGTGGAGCTTCTCTCTTTACAGGAGATTTTCTTTCAACGGAATAGCTGTCAGTTGACAACTTGTGTCTGTGTCCAAGGCACTTACAAAAACAGCTCAGAAATTACCCCTAAGCACAGTTCAGCTCCTGCTGTCACAACCAGGACTGACACCTTACCACAAGTCAAGACCCTATAACGCTGCTAGTTTTCCAGAGCACCAGCTCAAAATGTTACTGACCTTTAAAAGTCCACACTAATTAAAAGACCTGTTTTTTTTCTAATTTTCTGCAGTAGTAGTCTGTTTTTCCCACTGACATTTCACGGGACTGGATGGAGTCCCTCCTGACAGTCAGAGTCCTCACACCACCCTTTTCAGGGGCTCATGAGCATGGTTTTTCCACTGGTTTCCTGGACAGAGTCAGTGGCTCCATGGCTGTTTGACAATAGAGCTGGCAAAAGTTGCAAAAAGATCTTAAGATTTTGCCACAGCTAATTTGTATGTGCAGAGGTTTGAGAATGCAGCTGGTATTCAGATGGATGGAAAGGTTTCTGCGTCAGTCCAGCACAAAATCTACCTGGTTTTAAGGCTACTAGCAGAGTAGTATAGGGGCTTAAATAAATAAAAAGTCAAAGGTAACAGGCTATTTACAGAGCTGCTGAGTGCTCACTGACTTCTGCCGATGAGACACCATTAGTTCCTCTCTTACAATGATAATTTCAAGCAGAAAAACACAAACCCCACCCCTTCAACAAACCTGAAAAAACTATACTAACATCTGGATATACAAGGCAACAGCTCACAGATCTAAAGAAAATTATTTTTTCTTATCTCTGGGCCAATTTCTTATTGGGCCACATGGATCAGAGGAATATCTGATCAGAGGAATATCTAATGGGAATGGTGATTGAAAGAAGGCTGCAGAGTTTCCCTTTGAATGGAAAACACCATTCTACATTTTTGAAGTGAGTAATTTCAGTATTAACACCATTATTTACACATACCCACTGAAGAGATTAATTTCTCAATATCTGACTTCTGTCAGAAAAGCTGATTTTTTCAGTTTTATGCACCCTGAACTCCCAAATACACTGTGGAGGTACATGTTTACACATTCTTCTTACTGAAGCAAATGGCTAAAAATATCCCACCTTTAAGGAAAAAAATGTAGACATTTTATTTGATCAATTAAAAATTCCCATTCCAGTAGTCTCTGTTTATCCAAGGTTTTCACAGCTCTGTCTGAGTGCTGGATAGATTAACTGGTTTAATTAAGATTTTTAAAGGACAATGTCTGATAAAATAATTTTCTTTCTGAAGACTTCATTCCTGCTTTCTGACATGGAAAATCCCGTTGTATTCTCAGAATTCATACCTGTCTAACCTTATTATTTCTGTTTGTTTTTATCCTGGCACCCAATCTGATGCGTCATAGGCCCTGCATTGGAAAACACAATAAATTACATATCCATACCACTGGTAACAGCAATATTGGTTGAAATGTAATTTCATGGCAACTAAAAGCTTAATATCACCCAAAGCATTCTTTGACAGAGGTGTAAATAATTATGCCCACTAATGAATGAAAGAGATGCCTTTTTTTTTCCATCTAGGAGGTCAAACCACTGCAAATTTGCCTCCCCAAAGTCCTCAAACCCCTCACAAGATAAATAGTGTCTGTGAGAGTCAGCACAGCTTTGGGTATAAACGGCTAAGTGCTGTTCAGGCAGAGACAAAGGAATATAATGGAACATTTATACAATGGAACATTTGATTTTGCTTTATTGACTTCTCAAGGAACATTGGTTTTTAGCCTTGTCAAACTCCAGATGCAAGGGCGTTTTGAGTTCTCCACTGCAGTCCTCCACTCTGCAGGTAGAGATTCATGCTGAGGGCAGAACATTACCAAGGCCATGGGTTTGCTGAATGTCTGAACAGACCTATGCCACCAGCTGCTTAAAACTATGTAAAAATTGCTGGCCCCTTTATAGAGATGGCTTTGTATAGGAGAAGACCTAGTAACCATATTACTAGCTATTACACTTTTGAAAAAATATTCTATTTTCTTTCTTTTTGACTGAAGGTCTTTGCTACACTAAATATGGTTTATGTCTTGCTGATACCACAACATTATTAAACTTCCCTAGTTGAACTTGTTGCTGGTGTGGATGTGCTAAACAAGGTTTGCTGATGTTTCAGAAAATAATACACATTTGTCTATACCTTATGAAAAAGAAAGTATTTTTTTCTATTAGTTTTCCATGAAAATCAAGCCTACGTTTTCCACTGTGTTCTTCTCATCTGCAAAGCAAAGGGATTTTCAGGGTATCAGTGATGTCAAAAGTTTTGTAAGAGGCGGTTTTGACAGCTGATTGCTGAGTAACAGACCCTGCCTCTCCAGACAGACACTTTCCTGCTTTAAGATGCTAACATTTCTACTTAGTAAAGTAACATGTACACTGACCCAAGGGGGCTGACGGATACTCCAACACACAGGTATTACATTTCAGGCCCAGTGAGTTTTGAGAAAGGCAAGTAAATTCTTCCCATCTGGCTACGAAGAGACAAAATTCCCATTAAAAGGCTTGCAAAATGATGCTTTCAAGAAACGAAGTAAAAGCTAACCCAGATAACAATAAAATGAAGGACCCCTCTACCTAGTTTGGGAACAGATCTCCCAAGAGAATCATCATCAAAGAAGCACTTTAATGATGTTTTGCAGCATTTGTGTATTTTTGCATTAGTACATTCCAGAAGTATTTTGAATTACTATTCCAGTTCCTTGTGCTCTTGATGTATCCGCTTGACATTTAAAATCCAATCTCTGTTGAGGATACACACAGATTAAATTGATTACATAATGAATATGAAAGGCAATAGTGCACAAACATATCCCTACAGTGTCTTTATCCTCAAAAGAGAGATTCAGTTCAATGTAAGGCAAGGTGGAAAATGTTTGCCAAATACTAAGTGACAAAAAAACTTCCTCTTCCTTTAAATAATTTGCCAATAGATGAAACTAAATCTTGGGAGAGGTTTTTCTGTAATTTACAGCAATTGTTTGGGACTTTTTAAAGATCAAAACAAATAGATTTGGATTCTACTTGTTGATACTGGCAAGCGGGAAAATATCATTTTCTTGGTTGATTTCCACTGTGAAAACATTAACACAACACAGGCAGGGAGCACAGAAAAGATTAGTAATGTTCTGCCATAGTTTTCATGCAGAAAGAGCCCCAGTCCAATTCATCTTTCATCTTAGATCAAGATAATTTGACTAAGTGAAAAAGTAACATGAAGAAATCACTAACACTGCTATTCTTATCAGCCTCTTCACACAACCCTAACATCTGCCATTGTATCTTTGCAACTCTCACTATTGCAAGATTCTTGAGCAGGTCTTCATTAGGCAGTAACAATTTTCATTATGTCGTATAATTTTATACTGTCATTGGATTTTTTCACCTCCTCATTCATGCCATTTTCCTGATCATTTATAAAAACGTTGAGTGGCACAAATCAGAATGAGATCTCATGTTCAACCCTTCTTTCTGTTCTGAAAACTATCCATTTATTTCTTTTTGTTGTTTTCTGGTTTTTAAGCAGCTCTTAATTCATAAGAACACCTTCCTTTTTCATTCTCTGATTGTTTCATTTCAGTAAGAGCCTCTACTGACAGACCATGCCAAAGTTTTTTAAAAATTCATGTACACTAGATAAAGCAGATCCTCATTTTTGTTGCACCTCTAAAGCCTTCCAAAAAGTGAAAGATTTTGTGTAGAACTACTTCCTTCTACAAAATTCGAATAGAGTCTTTGTCATGGTTTGACTCAGGATCAGCAAATAAACCAGAGATAAACAGTGATGTCTATCCCCTCCCCCACACACCCAGGTAGGGAAGGAGAGAGAGAATTAAGGAGAGAGACTTTCTGGATTGAAAACTAAATTAGACAGCTTTAATTATATTTAGAATTATAAACAAGTATGTTCAGGAATGAGCAAAAGCCTCTTGCCTCCCCCCACCCCCAGCAACTCCCCCAGCACTCTCAGCTGTGAACAGTCCCAAAAAGTCTCAGCCCACAGGCAGGAGATAAGGCAGAGCAGACAGGGGCTGGGGTATGAGGGTTATGAGGTCAGGGCCTAGGGGTCGACAGTGATGGATGGATGGAGTCCTCCCTGGATGCCAGCCATGGATGGAAGAGAAGGGAAGAAAAAGCAGGAAGGAAGTTGTCTTCTGTGATCTCTGACCTTCCTCAGAGCTTACGTAGATGTATGGAATGGAATACCTTTGGTCAGTTCTGCTGTCTGTCTAGTCCAGCTCCCCTACGGGGGGGTCACAGATATGACTCCCCTGCTCTCAGTAACATCTGTAGTGGCAGATTCACTGAGTAGAACAAACTGACCTTTGTGTCTCAGCAGAAACATAAACATTCTAGTGTTATCAGTCCACTAGCTGGAACACTTGTTGCTAGTTAAAAGAGAGCTTACTGAAGGAAAAACAAGTCAGTAAAAGGAAAATCATCTTCATCCTGGCTCAAACCATGACACTCTTCCTCATTATATTAATATTATGTGGCCATTCACTTTATTCTTTGGTATTATTTTTACCAACCTGACAGATACCTTTTTTTCTAACGTGTAGTTCTCTAGAACATTCTTAGACTCATTTTAAACAAATTGTACCATTTTTCTCCCTCTGTATTTGTCTGGTACTGAGGTTCTTTTGACTAGAGGTTATATACTGCTATCCACTGCAATTCAGCAATTCTCTGAATTCCTTTCAAACCCCTTAGTAAACATCCTGTTCAAGTCTTAACATTTTTGACAATTCATTCTAAAGTCTATTTTATTGATGCCATAGTTTTGAGTGAGTTCTTCCAACTCCTCTTTCAACAAAGATTATAAACAATTTAGGAATATTACTAACTTTTTCTATAACAAACACTGTTGCAGAGAATTCAAGACTTTTTTGCTCTGGCCTTATTGTCCTTGAGTAAGCTTTCTATACTTATGCCAGCTGTCAGCCCCATTGACTCTCTGGCAGGATTCCTGCTTCCGATGTGTTTTTTAAAGTAATCTTTTTATGGCTAGTTTAAATGCTTTTAGCAATTTTCTCATCAAAATCTTTTTTGGCTTGCATAGCTATGAATTAACTTTTAACTTCCTAGAGTTTACGTCTATTTCTACTTTCCTCATTTGAACAAACTTTTAAAGATGTCTTCTTACTTTTAAGACCTTCTTTCTTTCTCTTCCTTTAGCATGGCCTTTTTTCTTTTTGAAGTTCCTTTTCAAGTCCTTTCTCATTTATGATACACTTGCTCTCAACCTAAAACATTGATTTGTGATGCACATTAACTCTGGCACAAAAAAATTAGTCTGAGCTTTCAAACAGTTTCCATGCTGTCTGCAATATTTTTATGCTTTTAGCCAGTTTTTAATTAATCACCTTCTCACTCTTGGATAGCTTTACTATCATGCCAGTTCGGGGTTTTTTTCACTTTTTTTTCACCTATCAGGATATTAAATCTGACTACACTGTTATATAGGTGGCTGATAATTGTGTCTTAAACCAGTCCCTGTACACTATCCAAGATTAAATCAGGAGCTGCTTTTTGACAGGCAGGACAATGTGCTCTAAGGAGTATATCTAATGATGTTTGAATACTTTAAGAGTGCATCTTGGTGATATAACTTTTCTGAATCTAAAATGGACAAGGGAAGTTACAAGCATTTGTTATTATGTATATGTTTTCTTTTTTGCCTCAGTCTACGGACAAGGTCTCCCAGCCATATCAGGAAAGATCTCATACCCTTTCTGGGAAATAAGCACATGTCAGTGCCTCTGTGAAGTGCTGTACACTACTGTCCATAGCATGGGGAATAAAAGGAGGAAATGGAGGTCTGTGTGCTGTTGCAGGGCTCCGGTCTTGTCAGCATGTGGTGGGATAGCTTACACAGCTGCAGTTCTTCAGATAACTGGAAGAAATCTCATATTTGAAGACCCTGATATCTACTAAAGGAATGATATGGTGTGGCACAAACAACCCAGGAGATTTCTGCAGTGCATTGATGACAACATCCCAACACAGGTGATCAAGAAGCCAACAAGTGAAGATACCCTCCTGGGCCTCACATTTAGAAACTAGAAAAAGCCAAGGCAGAGTTCAGAATCTTGAGAGGAGGAAACAAGACAAAAAGCAGTATCACAACCCTGGTTCAGAGATGTGCTTGGAAGAATCCATGGGACACAGCCCTGGAGAAAAGAAGGGTCCAAGAGAGTAGACTGATTCTCAAGGATCACCTCAAAGCTCAAGAATGGCCCATTCCAACCAGCAGAATACCAAGAAAAGGTGGCAGAAGGCCGGCATGGATGAAGAAGCAACCGCTGACTAAACTCAAATGAGATACGCACAGGAGGTAGATAGGAGTGACAAGATGACCCAGGAAAAGTATAGAGGCACTGACCAGATGTCCAAGGGATGGGATTAGGAAAGCTAAAGCCCACCTGGAGGTGAGGGACATGAAAGTCAACATGAAGGGCTTCTACAGGTACATAAGCAGAAAAACTAAAATGAGGGAAAAAGGTGTGCCTGCTGCTGAATGGGACAGCAGCCCTGCTGTCAAAAAACACAGACCAAGGTTCTCAATGCTTTATTTGCCTCAATCTTTCCTAAAAACACTGGCCCTTAGGAATGAATCCCAGGCTCCTGAGACCACTGGAAAAGTCTGGAGAAAGGAAAACTTGCACAAGCCAATGGGACCTGATGGGATGGATACACGCACGAGTGGGAAGGGAACAGCTCAGTGTCATTGCAAGGTCACACTCAATTATCTTTGAAAGGTGGAGCAGATTGCCTGATAGGCTGTGCCGTCTCCATCCTTGGCTATTTTAAAGACTCAATGGGACAAAGCCCTGAGCAATTTGGTCTAACCATAGAGAAAGCCCTTTGGAATAGAGATTTTCTGAAGTCCCTCCCCATCCAAATTCTTCTGTAGTAGGTAGCATCCCATGGTTGCTGGCTCTTAACACTCACTGGCACCACTGGTTACATGGGCTATCATTCATACTTTTGCCACGTTCTGCTGTGCATGTTTAGGTGTGGAATTTCCACCCACAAGAATCCCATGGCACAACTTGTTACATCACCTTATTTAATTTATATTGTCTGATACTTTCTATAATTTATTAAGTCTCTTTCCCAGTGGAAATATCTACTCTGTCATTCCAACATAATTGGTGCACTGTCAGTAGTGTCCTTCTGAAATTCTGCCCTCTGCCTCCTTTCTAAGATGCCTATAAAGTCATATTTCACCCATTTTAACTTTCAGATTTAGTCTGAGTCTGTCTGCTAAAAAAAAAAAAAAAAAAAAAAAAGCCACTTTTAGGCTCTAAAAATTGGTCTGCGTGTTTCAAAAGTGCCAAACTACCTCACAGAGCACAAGAGCTGCTGGCTGTGCTAATGAAAACTAGGTCTTCAGGCAGTCAACTACGGGCTTCAAACATTCATGTTTGGCACAACAGAGATAATCATAATCTAACAAAAAATGAATGGAGCTTTCGAGCACATTGTTTTGCAGAGAGTATCACTCTTCAAGCTAAGCTGTAAACTTAGCTCACCACAGACAATAAGATGGGCATTATAAAACATATTATTTAAAAGTAGCTCCCACAAGCCTGGGTTATAAGACCTTATGAAACCTTGCTGAGTTTCTAGCTTTAAAAATGGATGTGCAGCATTGCCTTCCCAAAAACAGGTTTGTTCATCTAGAAGAGGTAAGATTAGTACATAGTCAATAAACATTTAAACACTTCTATAAATTAAAAGGTTCCATTTTTTCACCTTGAAAACACATGCACAGTTTTAGCTACTGTTTAATTTCTACAGTATATGTTGTTTACCATGGTACTTCTTCATATCAAACTGTTAGTCCAAACGTAATACTGTAAGACAATTGTGAAAAAGAAGAAAATATTTTAATGGCAACTTAACAAAAGCACAATATGCATAGAGTGCCTATAGGAAAAGCTTGATGAGCTCCAGGAAAATGTGATTGTAAGACTAATCACTATATTGTTTCAATAACTAATCAAACCAGATATTCCTTTCTGTGGCTGGCATAAATCAAACATAATTATTTCGACCAAGACTTTTTTGTTGTTGTTATATTAATTCCTGTTGTCTGGCAAATACTTAGTGTGGGAATTCCAGCCTGCAGTGATTTTTGTCTTTGCCTTTGCCTTTGTCTTTGCTTATTTGTTCTCACACACTGAGTGGAAGATTGCAGACTCATGGGAACTAATGAGGTAATTTGTAAACCTGTCAGCAAAAAACATAAGAATTAATCTAGTGGTGGTCTGGTGAAAGGGGAGATGAGGATTACAGGGGGCTTATTTCACCACTGCAGAAAAGTCCTTTTTTCTGCAACAAGCCAGGTTTTACTTGCATAGGCAAATCTCAGAGTTTGATGTTCCAGGAATAAATGATTGCCAGACAGGCCTGAAGTCACACCTGAATTCCCTCTTCCCCTAAATCCCACATGAAACGTCCTCATTTCAACTGCATATTTCCCTCTTTGTGACTCCTGCAAGGAGTGCTACACCGAGTATAAACTCTGCAACACGTGATATTCCATCTCCAACATTTCTGCTCTTTGCATGAATGTCTGCTTGGGGCCCTACTGAAGGAGACTTCTCAAGGATGAAATTGTGCCAAAACCCATACTGGCTGTTTGTCAGAATATAATATGTGATACTTAGCAACAGTAGAATATTTTTGAGAAAGTATTAAGCAACAAAATAGGACTTTACTGCTAATGTTCTGTGTATTTTTTTCTCTTAAGAGGGACTGAAGAGAGCAGTCTATTGTGCAGCTTGGTGTTTGTTAGTTTTATTCTGCAGGGACGTGAGAGGGATCTTCCACATCTGTTGTTATTCTTTGTTTTTCATGGGGGAATGAGAAATTTTGCTGGCTTTACTGTTGCCTTATTTTTCCTATTCACATTTTCAGGAGAGGCATCTGGGTGGAAGGCTATGAAACTATGTGGAAGCAGAAATGGTAGGAAAGGCAAGAGAGATGGTTTTATAATAACCAATGAGGACACCTTCCCAATGGGAAAACAATCTTTGGAGAGGAAAGTACTATATGAAACTGAAAAGATCAGAATGCTTGGATAAGTCTTGTCTCACTTGTATTATGAGTTTCCACACAATTCATGAGCTATTGCTATCAATAACATGAACCTGTTTAATTGTTCTATTATTCCGTATGCTTTATCAATATCTAGTGATGTGGTTCCACACTGGTGCTGATCTCCTCTGGCTATCTGATGATTCATCAGTGCCATGCCAAGCAAAGGGCCATTTGGATAGCAATAACAGTTTGCCTTGCAGTGACCAGCCAGAAACTACTTCTGTTTCACCTTTGCTTGTCACAGACGCTCAGATCCTTTCCCATATATCTGTCTCATGGTGCAACCACTATCTCTTCTAAGACAAGCTCACCAAAGACAGGTGAGACTTCAGAAATTATTACAGGTTTGACTGACACGTATACTGTATTCTCAAGTTGAGTGGTTTCTTGACAGCTCTCAGAAGAATGTTTAAACCCCTCATCTCATGCCATATTCTCATTTTCTCAGCTCCTTGTAGACTTCCATAATAAAAAAGATTTTTAAAAAAAATCGTTATGGTTTAATGAGAATCTTCACATCTAGTTTATACTTTAGAGACAAGAAAGCTGAAGAGTTGCTGTCTTGCCCTGTAAAGAATAAGTACATGCGTTATAAAGCAATGAGTTTGTCAAGGATAAATCTTATCAAGCAAATCAAATGTGCTATCACATGACAAGGTTTTGGGGGGGTAAAAAACGAAGCAGTGGTGATCATCTAAATAACCTTTAGTAGGGTTTTAAAGGCAGAATACAGAGGAAAGCAGCAAAAGTCTTCAGAAGTCTAGAAAGCATGACCTTCAAAGAACTGAGCAAACTCAGGTTTCTTGGCACTATGAAAAGAAGTTGAACAAGATGTGTGAGAAAAATATAAAAGTACATGAAAAGCTGGTGCAAAGAAAAAGGAAATAAACTTCTTCCCAAATACATAGGCAGTAAGACAGGACACATCTTAAATCGATGCAATAAGACACAGCTTAAATTGATGTATAGAAGTGTTTGGGTAGACATGAGGAAAAATGAGAAAAGCAAGGTTAATCAAACACTGGGATGTGCTGTTAGATGGATAAATGGTATCTCCATCATCAGAGAGTTTCAAGAACAGGTTAGACAAACAGCGGTCAAGAGTTCTACATCTTGATCCTGCCTTCCAAGGGGCTGATAGAGGAGTGGATATCTAAAAGCATCTCCTGACCTTTCGGTTTTATAACATATATCCTTGGCCTTAGGTACTGAAAAAAGCTGAACTCTTTAGTAAAGTACACTCTTCTTAAACAGTTCTGAGCTGATTAAAATTATCTTCAAATGTCTTCCTCCCCAGATAAGTTATTTAATTTATGCTGCATTCTTGCATGTTGTTATTTTGCCCCCCCCCCCCCCCTTTTTTTTTTCCAGGGGTCAAAGGGTCTCAGAATCACAGATTCATCAGGGTTGGAAAGGACCTCTGAGAACACCAAGTCCAACCATCAACACAAAAAAAGCCCCTAACAAATACAACCACACACACTCCACCAGAAAACACCCACCAAAAAAACCAAACAAAAAAAAACCCCAAAAAACACCACAAAACAAAACAAAACAAAAGAAAACAACAACAACAAAACAAAAAACCCAACAACAACAAAACCACAACCTCGGTCACTAGAGCATACCCTGAAGTTTCTTGAATGCCTCCAGGGATCGTGACTTAACTACCTCCCTGGGCAGCCTGTTCCAGTGCCTGATCACTCTTTCAGTAAAGAAATTCTTCCTAATATCCAGTCTAAACCTCCCCTGATGCACCTCCAGGCCATTTCCTCTAGTCCTGTTGTTATTTACTTGGGAGAAGAGGCCAACACCCACCTCACTACAACCTCCTTTCAGGTAGTTGTAGAGGGCAATAAGGTCACCCCTCAGCCTCCTCTCCTCCAAACTAAACATCCCCAGTTCCCTCAGCCACTCCTCGTAGGACTTTATTACGAACTTCCCGTGTATTTTATTTTCTTAAGGGGAACTGAGGAGAGCAGTCCATCATGCAACTAGGTGTTTGTTAGTTTTATTCTGTGGGGAGGTTAGAGGAATCCTGTTAGTTGGCTGCCATCTTGTTTTAAAAACAAGGTGTAGTTCAGTTGCTTTACCTATTCTGTTCATTATCTTTTTCCTGAGCTTGTAAAGCAATAGGGCAATTATTTTATTTGTATGATAGTGATAATTGTCCAGTAGGAGCAAGTCTGAGACCATCAATTAGTTTCCTGAAAGGCACCCATTACTTAATCATAATGACTAAAACACTGAGATTCAGCTGAGTCAGATACAATATTAATATTGCGCTGTGCTGTTTGTGGGTAATATTTGCATTATTGGTACATAAAATTCTGTGTATTGTGTATCATACTTCCATAAATACTTTAAATATGGGCAAATACTGCAGAACAATATTTACAAATGTTCATTCAATACATTATTAGCTTTCTTTTTAATATGTTTTTGAAAGCATGGCAGATTGTGAGTGAAAACAGAGGCTGACACAAATATGTAGGCACACTATAAACATACCAATCCATCTTGAAAGCTCTTTGTGGATTTAATGAGCCTTTGAATGAAACAGTAGATATAACACACGCATTTTGGGTTATCAGTGACACAGTAAACATGAATAATAATGCTGACAGCCTTAGCAATTAATTCAAAGGCAACTCAGAGCTTGAGCAAGTACTGTGCTAAAGCTCATTCCAGATGATACTTAAATAGAATAGAGCAAAGAGATCACAAGCATTGTACTGTGAAACAAAGTTTGCCAAACTCTCTAAATGCAGTTCTTCTTTTCAGGTTCCCTCTCTTAGATCCCTTAGCCACAGCAAGGCTCCCCATTATCTCCAGTGCATGGACCTGAACAGAGACACTGGTGTTTATAGCTTAAATGGAGCTCATCCATCATGTGTGAGAAAGCTTAACCTGGGAAGAAGCTTAAAGCTTGTGGTTATATGGTTATGAGAAGAGAGTTTGGATGAAGGTCAGAAACATCAACAAAAAAATGAGATAAACGCAAGAAAGGAAATACACTGGATTTGAGAAAACAAGTAGTCATACAAAGTGACCAAAAGAAATGAGAATTTACTCTTATAAGAGGAAATTTTGCATGAGAGATATTTGCTACTCATTCCAATATAGTCAATAAAATGTATTGCATTAAAATATTCTCATCAGTTTGAATCAAATGTAGAAATTAACAAGGATAAATTAAGAGAGGCAAATAATTTATCAAAAACATTATCTATGTAAAGAGGTATTTATAAAACTGTACTAGAAGGAGGTAACGATATGGAATACAATCATAAAAATCTCATTATCTTTGTAAGAAAAGACAACAATAGTCACATTAAAACCTTATAAATTGAAAACAAACCCCAAACGCTGCATAAGACCTGATGTATTCATGTGATCAATCTCACTTTAATACACGGGAATACTTATGTAAATAAAATCTCTTGGATCAGCCTTAAAATAGTAGTATTTTGGGGAGTATTTACTCTGGGCTTTCTAACCCCTCATGTTTTAAGTTGCTTCATTTGCTTCTTCAGCTCCATCAATATTAGCAGCAGTAGGAACATCATTGTATGTGCTGTACTCCCACATGTCCCCACTTTTTGTGTTCTTCTATGTCAAGCAGAGTTGCTGCTGAGCTGAGTTGGCTCTATGGTTGATGCCCAGAACCACCAGGCAGGGTCCTCTGGAGTACAGTCTGCCAGTCAGCATGTTGAAGACTGCCTCTGATTCTCTCATGTGTATCAGGCTGTTCTCAGACTTGGGTTTGGGAGAGAGGCACCCCAGTGCCTCTACACAGTGAGGTTGCTCAAGACACTTGCCTCTTATTTGGGTGTGAAAAATGCCCAAGGAACTTATGTCTCTGTCCTTGAGAGCCCCTGCTTATGCTTGGGAGATTTCATTCTCTCTGCACCACACTCAGCCAAGCTCTGGCAGGGTGTGCAGGCTTGGGCTCTTTCTCTAGCACAAATATATAGACCTCATCTGATGTCCTCAAATTGCCAGTGTGGATTTTTTGCCATTGCATACCCTTCTTGGCACCACTTTCCCACCTGCTCAAAGCCTCCTTTTGTGAGGAAAGGTGTGAAGGTGGGGTAGGATGACCTTCCTTCTCACAGGAGCATGCTTTGGGCTTTTACTGCCTGATTGCATGAGACTACATTAAGGGACAGAAGTGACCACTGAAGTAATGCACCCTGACAGCATCATAGATACAGAACAAAAGAATAACCTACAGGCTGGAATTTTTAGGATGGGTAAATGTATCTGTCTTACACTTTTGTATGCTTTATTTTCTCAGCACTCTGTCTTTTCAGCTGCCCTGGGTCTCCTGGCTGCTATTACAATCTTCAAAATGTTTAACCCTAAGGTTCCTGTCCTAAGCACTGACTTTATTTCTATCCTTTCTTGTCCTCCCTCCCCTGCATGGTGTTGCTGTCTTTTCCTCCAATGAGACAATCCGACTGCATGAAAGGATTGTCTTTGATCTTAAAGTATTGAGTAGATGAATTTACATTTATGAGGAACAAAAACAGGAAGCAGAATCTTCACTTTCTTTTATGAGATCACATCAGATTATCTGAAGCAAAGAAATAGCTGAAGAAATGTTCACCAGAGCTTTCACCACCATAATGTCAGTGAAAGTCAGTGAAGACCAGCATCCAGAGAAGAAATCTCCGGGGAAGAGTGAATAAAGCCACCTGTGGTGAGAAAAGTCACTCTCTTTTCCTGAGTAAGGAGACCCAGGAAGTATTCTCCATCTGAGAACAGCTGTGGGGTGAGGCCACATCAACACTGGGGGATCCACGTCGAAACCATCTCCTTACTATATGCAGTGTGTCATGTCCCAGATCCAGTCCTACACAGCAGAGAAGCCATGAGGGAGAAAAGCATTATAAAGACAGAGAACATGCTGATGGAGTGCAAAAATATTCCAAGGAGACACAGCACAGGAGAAATAATACACTGACATCTTCTCCTCTGTTAACTTGTAGATGATCTTTGAGGGCCATCCTACCTACCCTAGGAGGAGACTGGAGTACTTCTCCCTCAGTTTTCTTTTCATCGTTTTTGCAATTATTAAAGCAAATGTGCAAGTTCTACTCCCTTTGCAGTATGCTTTATCCCAGAGATTTGGGTCATGGAGTGGTTGTACAGCAGTTACTGCCTTAGTAGGTGAATCTCCTGTCAGAGACAAATAGAAGGCTAGACTCTGCAGAGGCCCAACCTCAGCCCCACGACTCCTTGCCCACATCACTGCATACCCAAGCTGGCTAACAGCAGGCAGCTTTCCCAGCTTTTGCTCCTTTGAAATTGAGGGTCAGTGTGATCCCCACTGAGCAGGCAGGTGGCATTTCTGACTCCCTCTCACTGCTACAACAAAGCCACCACGAAGTAAAGAGAGATGCACACAGTAAAAATTGCTGCCAGCATCCCCCATGAAGTCCACTATTCACTTGTTTAGCACCTGCAACTTGTTTGCAGATAGTGGGGTATCACATCCACTCTTGAAGGCTAACTGCCCAACTCCCTTTCAGAACTGTCTCTTTTAGTACTCTTGCCCCGTTTTTTTCTCTTTTGAGGACTCTTGTCCAACCTGCTTTGATGAAGAGTGGAGGAAAAGGTGATGAACAGAGCTCACTTACAGTGTTTGGCAGAGATTCACAGTGCTTCCCCTCATTTCTGTCATTACTCTGTGTGGGTAAAATCAATGATACTTTCCCACTTGGCAGAAGAATCTCACACGTGATATACGGAAATTATTGGCTCAGTCTATGTGATCTGAACTCTAACAACTTCATTTCTTTTCCCTTGCTCCTCTGCATCACAGCTGACTTTTCCGTAACTGTCTGATCTTGTTCAGTTACAGTCAGAGCGATTGTTCTCAGTCTGTATTTACCTTTGGAGGTTATTACTATTCACCTTCCATTTCAGATCTGTGAGGGCCTTGCATGCCTTCTCTAAACTTTTTCCAGTCAGTCCAGAAAAGGTATCACTTCAGTCAACAAATCTTGCAAGGGTGGGCGTTCTGTCGTTCATACTAAGAAAATCATCTTTCCAATCTACTGGGTAAAATTTATTTTCCATCTTCACACTTGACAATTCTACCTGTGTTGAAAAAGAAAAAAGAAAAAAGGTAAATATAGAATTAGCTAGGATTCCATAACATTAGGTCAGCTATAAATACGTGGGAAACATACAGCTAACATCCCTGGCACCATAATACAACAGCATCGTAGCGACAGATTTCCGGTTTCAGGCAAGTTATGATTAAGAATTTTTCAGTAAAACAAAAACTGTATTAGGGACTTAAGGAAAATATATGGTGGAACAGAGGCCCTCCTCAGCGTGCTTAGTGCCTTGTACACACTTTTTTTAGGTGGAGTATCCCAGGGACTGATACTGGAACCAATATTGTCTCACATCTTCATTAATGACCTGGATGTTTGGATAGAGTACAATCTCAGCAAGGTTGCAGATGGTGCAGAACTTGGTCAAGTGATTAATGTACCAATTGTGTGTGCTGCCATTCGAAAGGACCTGGAAAGGCTGGAGAATTGGACCAAGAGGGATGTCATGAAACTCAACAAAGAGAAATGTACAGTCCTGCATCTGGTGAGGAATAGTTCCAGTCATCAGTACAGGCTGGGAACAACTGGTTAGGAAGTAGCACTGCAGAGAAGGACCTGGGGATTCTGGGGCATAACAGACTGACCATGATGCCAAAATGTGCCTTCACATCAAAGAAGGTGAACAGCCTCTTGGGCTGCACTACGCAGAATATAGTCAACAGGTTGAGGGAGGTGATCTTTCCCCTCTACTCAACACTGGTGAGACATGTCTGGAGTACTGGGTCCAGCTCTGAATTCCCCACTATAAGACATGGAGCTACTGGAGTCAGTCCAGCAAAGGGCCATGAAAGTGATGAAGGGATTGCAATATCTGATATATGAGATGAGGCTGAGAGAACTGGGACTGTTCAGCCTGGAGAAGAAAAGTTTAAAGGGGATCTTATTAAAGTATAGAAATACTTGCTAGGATATAATGAAGAAGAAGTCAGATTTTACTCAGTGTTGCCCAGCAACAGGACAAGAGGTGATGGGCACAAATTGAACACACATGAACTTAGATCTGAAAAAATGAAAAAGTAGTATCATTTTGTATATATTTGAATGTATCGAATGATTTTCCTGTTAGCATTATTATTTATTTTCCATTTTATAGTTTCATTCATTCATTCATGTCATTGTTTCATTAAAGCTGTTTTAATGTCTTCTAGCCCATAAACATCTCTCCCTTTTCTTTCTCCCTTCTCATTTCAGGAAGGGAAAGGGTTAATAACCAGCATCTGTCCTCGGTTTAGTGGCCAGCCCAGCCTTAAACCACTCTAAAGCTAAAGTCACTATTCTTGAGTGCCATGAGGTCTGGCTCTGGGAGTTCACAAACCATATCTGGATACTAACTGAAATTACAGGAGGCAAAATTACTTGCTAATTTGTTCACTTGCATGACACTTCCAGATCAAACCCTCCAAGTGAACAGAGAGGATATGGTCCATGCCCTCCACTAGTTGGCTGCTTCATCCCACCATCAGACAGCATGTCAGATAGTCCATGCATTGCTCAGAAGCGAGAAGGGGTAAATCTATGTTCCCATGGTGGGGTATTCTCCATAGCTCTTACTGAGGTGTCTAGTTTCAACTTTTTAATCTATTAACTCCAGTCTTTAGACACCTCATGCTCCCAGTAGCAGCCCTGAAGTAGGACCATGTGTTTCTACTATGCCCTCTCCTCCATTCTCCAAGAAATGAACTTCATGGTCTGTCTGAAGCCACCTTGGGCTCTGCTGGTGACAGTAGGTCATATCTACCATTGATACCAGAAGCTTGTGTGATGCTTACCAGAAAGGGGAAGGCAGAGAGAGATAATGGTTACTCTGAAGAATGTGAGTAAAGAAATATTCTGCAGAAAATTAGATCACTTCTGTTACCTCAGGCTAACGTAAAAATATAAACAAATAAAGAAGAAGGTATTTGTTGTATGCACTCTACCTAACATGTACTAAGTGTAAATAGGTAATGTGCTAAGTGTAAATAGGAAACATGATTTTAAAATATTTCACGTTTTTATCTAGGTTTAATGACCTCCATATTAACTAGGTGCGGGATTTTTAGGTGTGGGATCTGAAGCCACTGTTGCTATCAGCACGTCAGGAAAAAATACAAAGTACTTTCAGCCACAAAGTCTGATGAAGTCATTAGGGACAGATTCATGCTAAGAGCTTTGAAGGCATTTCTTATAAAGAAGGTCTAATTGAACAAAATACCATGCACCTTATCTCCACCTTTAATTCCCTGGAAGAAAAGCAAAGCACAGAGGACAGAAGGCAGCATCAGGGCACCTTGGCAGTCTTCCAGCCTGGATGTCTGAGGGACCATGGCTGTATCAGGTGTCCACAAAGCCACTTGCACTCCGGTCTTAATCTGTGAATCTTTCCTTGACTTCAGTGACTTGACTTTGGTTAGGGCACTCACTCTTTTAGCTACTATTATCCTTAAAAACACTTCAAATCATTAAAACTATTGCAGCTGGGGACAAAGGTTTAGTATAGATTGAACTCATGGAAAGTAAGATTGGTTTGTAAGTCCTCCTTAGCAAGACATAGCTAATACAACACCAGCTCTGCTCCAAGTCATCAAATGGAAAATAATTTGCTGCCATTTTCCAGCCCGAAAAGTTCACTGTGACAGAACAATCAGCTAAGATTGCAGATGAGCCTTTAAGAAATTAGGTTAGGAATGACTGCAGTATGAGCCAGGTATAAAGCATCCAGAGGCACTAGTATTTGGATTAAAAATGCATGAAACCACTGCTTTCTCTGTTGATGTGAAGAGTAATCACTTAATGTACCAAGCTACTCACTTTCATCTGTCTTTCCCACTTCCAGCATAGAGCTTACAGAAAAATCATTAGAGATTGGCAGATTTCTCCTTTCTTGTGTGACCACCTTCTTCATAAAATCAAGTACTTAACTGCCCCATCTATGTTTAGATATTTTGGGGCAGGGAGGAAAATGCCTGTGTGCTTTTTAATGTAACTTTAAAAATATGGATTTTAATTCACCTTTTTGATTTACAACTTCTAGCACAGACACCATTAATAACTCCTTCATTATATTTTCCTAATTACACCCACTGTCCCACCTCATCTTTTATTGCTATTTTTTTACACTCAGGTTTAAATTAAATGGCTGTCAATTCATGTGTTTAAAGCTGAAGAAAATGCACAGAGAAAATTTCTGCATTTGCCATTGAGTCAGATGAAATGGAGCCTCCTGCCAGGGCAGTGGAGATGCATGGCACTCTGGGTTATAAGCAAGTCTCTCTGTGAGGTGAATATTGACAGAAGAACTATACCTCTCAGGCAAAGCTATTACATCAAATCCCAATATCTTCATTTTTCAAGGTAAGGGAGATTAAGAGCTGACATTTCAAGACCAAGTCAGAGAGCCTACTGATTAAACACTAATCCAAACTGTCCCTTCTCTCCTATTGTCAAGGAGGAGAGAGAGTTATATTAAAAGGAGAGTATAATTCTGTTGATTGATTTGCTGAGTCCTTGTGTATTTCTCAAGGTTATGACACTACAACTTGCAGGGAAACATGGAAGTCTAGTTTTGGTTTGTTCCAACATGAGAACGATAGAAAATACGAGATAATCTATTGTAGTGATAACTAATTAGCTTTATACATGTAGATCACTTATATTCTCACAAATTTTAGTCTTCAAATATATCACCCAATTGCAGATCTGTTCAAGGAAACCTTGAGAAGATATTTTCAGTTACTGTTAGGCTGATTAAACTAGTAATATTAATATATCTTCTATTCTTAAAGTTAGGATGCAGCCCTCCTCTGATGTAAGAGTATCTTCTGGTAGATTAATTGGTACCCCTAGTTGATTCACCTGTAGTACAGCTCTGTAATGATTATGATCAGCATTCCAGTAGCATTAGCCTAGGGACTAATTGTGCAAATAGTAAAATTATGAACTTTGGATGCTAAAACGACTCTCTGGCTTCATGTTCATGGTACATAAATTTTAGAAGTTTCTCAGTTGTTTTCCCTTAAATGCATTTGTCTTTTCTACTGTTTTAAGGGACAAATCCAGATTTGTTGCAAAATAAGTGCTACCTCAGTGCAGAGCTGTACCTTGCACTGCATTTTAGTAAAATCCTTGGCTAGAATCTTACGGTTTTTGGCAACTTTAATTACTATAAAACTAAGGAGAAATGAGAAAAATGCCAGCTCAAGATATTTCAAACAGTCCTTTGTAGAACACCTTGTAGAGTATAATTCCCTCACAGAAAACTCTTTTGTGTGATTTTATTTAATTCATTGCACTAAAGTTCTACCAAGAAAATATGTTCTTTTCTGATCTCAGCTAAAACCAGAAACAATGGAAATATCAAGATATTTGAAATATTACCCCTGAAGACAATGTTCTTTATTTCTTATTCTACTGATGGAGCAATTGCCTAGATGGTAGTGACTTTGTTGAGCTTCCTCCTTAGACATAGAGTCACCCACCCTTCTGCTGAGTATGCTCAGAGTGGGGATTTCAGAAAAGCAGGGAAAGGATGTACAAGTGCATACACACACCCCACTCACCCTCTCTTGCTCCTGGGTGGTTTTTTCTTTACATAAACAAATTAGGAATTCACCAGTCCAGAAAGTGAGAAAAAGAACATGTACACATAAAGAACATGCACCACATTTTAGAACACATTGGTGGTGTGCCTATTTATTTTTACTTTAAACTATTAATGAATAAATTGCTAAAATAATTTTCAGACTAAGAATGGGAGCTACATTTAAATCCTTTCCAAGGATTTCACAGTCCCTCATCACAAGGCTTTACAGCTTTGCTCTTGTTGACATTTTCTCATTGGTGAGCATGAAACAACTCCATGCTGAGTGGCTCATTGATAGGATCTGCCTGGGGTAGAGAAGCAATGACAAGGTCCTTTCTGAATTCTTGGGCTGTTTGGGGCTGAATTTTATTTCCCATCTCCAAAGACTCAAGACAACCTTGAACCTGGCATTCCTGTATATGAACAAGTGCTCCAATCACCTTATCCAGCAGCTTTGCCCTAAAAGCATGTAGAAGTGTGCTGCAATTTATCAAAGACATATGTACAGGGATGCTGGGTATGACAGAAGGACCCCCATACCCATTTGGACCAGCAGCAGGAGGCAAGGAGAGGTAACCTAGAGCACCTCAACCGGCATCAGGTGCCTTAGAGTGAAGAAATCAGTGTAGCTCCAATGTGAACACCTACATAGAGATATTTAAGTTCAGGAAATTAATTAAATTTGTGGAAATGGAATCTCACCCTTCCTGTAAAATGCTGTAGTATTCAATGTCACTTTTGTAGATACTTTCATAAGAGCAGGAAATAAGGATATGATTTTCATTATAATTTGCCACCTCCCCATGATACTACAGAGCCCCTTCACTTTTACCAAATTCTTCTACCCTTCTCTGTGGAGAAGAGAAACAGGTATACTGCAACCAATACTATCCCCATTAGATCTTGCTACTTCTTGCAAAATGTGGTAAAGATTACACCCATAAGTGTCAAGTCCCTGAGGGGGAACTAGGTCTGTTTGCAAAATCTCTTCAAGCTGTTCCTTGCTCTCTCATTCCCACCTGTGCTTGATGTAATTTATACAAGCCCCACTAATAATTGCACTGACATAACTGGGGGAGTTACAAACTGCTGCAGAAATCAGAACCTGGAAGGCTCACCTCTTAAACAGGTTTTACTGTTTTACTGACTGTGTTTTAATGCAGACCTCTGCCCTGAGACCTCAGGTTTCTTACTGAGCTGCAAATAAAATTGCCTCTGTGGCATGTCTATTGCCTTGAACTCTTCCCAGATCACAGCTGATTTGGCAGGAGTGACACCTGGTGACTCTACTTCTACTCCAGTATGGGTTTTTACCCCTGAGGTCTCCCATTTGAGCAGTAGTAACCAAATGCAATATTTGCTTTAACAGCATGATACCATGAGATCAGTTTCTGAGGCAGCTTGTCTGACAGGGAATCTCTGGCATGAAGAAAAAAGGCTAGATGTGATGGGACTTTTTTATTATACACATCTGTCACTTTTATCTCAATCTGTGAGTGAATGTCTTGTTTTCTTCAACTGCAAAATTCAAAATTTCTGCTTTGGCTTTGCAAGACATTCCACTGGAACCACAGATAAGATGCATGATAGGCATGCTGATTTTCAGCTCTTCTCCCAGAAAACAGACATGCCAGCAGCACAGAAAGTGTAACATTTTTTTGCCCCCTTACATTTCAAAAAATAGGAACGACTTTTCCTATCAATGAAGTGCTATCTGAAAGGGCATTCTGTTTTTGAAGAGAACAAAGCCATACTCCTGCGTTATCCAGTGTACGAGATGAACCTAAGATACATACATATTCTATAATTCACAGTCAGGTGTGTTGGTTCATCCTATATAGAGGGGGTTTAAGATTGTTTTCTTAAAGAGCCTCTCAGCATAAGGCAAGGCAAAGATAACAGATACATAAAATGAATACATAATATGAACTTCACTTTAAAAAAAAAACAGCCAGGCATATGCTTTGCCTACAAAGAGCACATCTGAAAGAGCTGCTTGTTCAGGGCTCAGCTAAGGCCACTTTGCAATAGCTATAGTATCCTGGATGGTGATTAAAGAGAGCTGGAATTTATACCTACAATAAATTTTAACATTTAGAGGTTAGCAGACAGTATGTGAAAGAACTTCATAATTAGGAAGACTCATTTGTCTCCTTCAGTCTGTTAACTTTGTCAGCTGCTCACCTCCTAACTGTATATTAGGTGGTCTTAAAGACAATTGCTATAGTTTAATTCAAGGAGTGCATATGAGTGAATATATGGAGAATACTCAGATCTGCAATAATGCCTGTCTTGGTGCCACTTTCATTGACCAGAGAGGCCAGGAAGGGTGGTGGCTGAGTCATACCTTTAGAGTGGCCAGCATTTCCTGGGTGAGCACTAACAGGAACCATTTCCATCTTCTCCCTTTCCCTACATGTAAAGCCTCTTCTTAATCCATCCATTTGATTAAATAGAAGGAGAATGCAAGCTCATCAAATATATCCGTAATGAATGAGGGTATGGTTCTCCTGACTTCTGAGAAATTGCATCTCTTTCTGCTAAAGGTGGATTTGGCATGCAGGTTTGCCCAGAGTTCATTTTCCTTCATTATTTTATTCCATTTAATCAGAGCTGTGGGTTGAGTGGTACAGCAGAAACATTAAGCAACTCTTAAAGGTGTAGAGAACAAGGTAGCAAGTGTGCCAAAGCCATTCCATTTTCTCTTGTCTCTCAAATGCAGTTGCTGCCGTTCACCCACCTAGACTGAGTATGCAGTGACTGCAGCTCTGAACAGCTCAAGTGGACTATAAACACACCTGTACACTAAGACTGACCATGACATCTCTAGCGATACTGCCTGAGTTTATAGTTTTCAACAGCTCTCTCTTGAAAATGTCTATGAAGGAAGAACCCCCATCTCCAGGAGTTACATTTCCTGCAGCAGGAATTGCCCACTCTAGGTGGCAATTTATTTTTTTTTCTAAAACACAGCTTTCCCTCCTCCTACAAAATGGCATCTTTCAACCCAGCAATAATCTGTATTGTTTCCTGTATCTTTTGAAGGTTGCGTTTTCCAGGGAATGAGGGAAGGGCAAGAGAAGAAATAGGACATACTGCTGATTTTCTGCTGAGCCATATCTGTAATGTACCTCATGGGATTATTTTACTCTAGGCAGCCACTCGGGATTAAAGAGTTGCAGCATGTCACCTTTAATTGCCATATCATAAAATAGTTTTTAAAGCACTGAACATTAAGGGGCTTAAATCTCTTTAATGTTCATGACGGCAACCTCTCAAGGTTCATTCTGAGGCCAGCCCCTTATAATAAATAGAGCGTGGGCAAAAAAGCAGTAACATAAATTAATGACGTGTATTGTAGAAAAGGTTTGAAACAGTTGAAATAAGATCTCTGTGAGTTTTGAGTTTCCAAGTAAGCCACAGCGGTAAGTGGGAGGAAGGAGAGGAAATTTCTATTCCTTCACCACACAGAAGTAATTTATTACTCTCCAAAGAAAAGATTTCATATAATTCAGTATCGGTACATCCAGATGTCTGAAATCAAACCTACACAAGACAGGACCCAATCTAGCAATCAAATTTGCATAGACTGAGACAGAGCAATACAAAAAACTGTGGTATTGCTGTGCCCAATAGAAAGTCACTCCTGAGGATATGAGAGTATTATGAACAGAGGCATAAACAATGTTTTAAAGACACGCAGGTACACAATGCAATGTGAGCTAGCTGGGGAAATGTGGAAGCTGTCTTTTCCCAAATATCTTTAATAACCATGTAATTTCCAGAAGTATTCGGAAGTCTAATGTGGATAGAGATAAGCATGCAACTGGAAAAAAAATTGTCATTTTAGCCAGTTCCTGCATTTTCCTATCAAATTCTTTGTAAAGTGAAAGAAAGACCCAAGATGTTTATGTAACTGAGCTGCTCAACAGACAGGTATTTGAAAGCAATAAAAAGTTGTGTAGGCACTGTGTGTCACTAACTAACAGTTTCAAATAATGAAAAGCTGTGTGAAAAATAGCCATCCACAAACTTACCAACACACACACATGTGAAAAGATACTCAACTTGGATTTCAGTGCATCAGGTCTGGCCAGAGGAAGCTCCTTTTGATAGCACATTTTTACTGTGGTCACAGAATCAGTCAAATAGTCTCTTGTTTGAACATTATTTTTTTTTTAGTATCCAAGATAAAAGCCTGTTATACAAATCTATGTTTATTTTATTAAATCCTAACACAGGTGATAATGGTGTTGTTTATTTTTATAGTATTTACTTTAACAGCTTTCTACTAGGTTTTGATGTCTTTCATAAGTTGATCTTCATTAGCTTACTACTCTTACTGTTATGCCTTGTACCTGAGTGCATGTATTTGTAAGTAACCTTCTAAATTTGCACAGTACAAATATATCAAGAATTTTCCATAATAAATGTTAGTGCTTGGAGTAGCAAATTCATTATTGGTTTTGTAAAACATCTTTCTTAATTCCTTTTGAATTATTTCAAGGACTTAACAGTCTCTTTCTGCTCATGTTATATGGCTAAACAGGTGTGTCACTTGTAATTACTATGATTTTTATGTCAAAAATCTGAGTCACAGCTGACCACCCCTATGAAGTTTTGGAAAATTCAGATTCAAGAAAATGCATCAAATTTCCCACTACTTACACACAAGCAATAACTGGTAAGTTGCTCCCAGTATCCAATAGCCCAAGAAACTCCCAATGTTTCCTTTTCAGAGACCCTTCTTCAATTCTGAAAGGCATTTTCCATAGAATAAAAGTGACCTCTGTATATAAGGAAGTCCATCTGTTAGGTATTAAATTACTTAACTGGCCCCTTTCTCAGACTAAGTTTGTATTTAGCAGCTTTCCAGGAGCTACACTTTGTGTCCATCTAGACCAGACATTTGGCTGGGTGTGACAAAGTCAAGAGGAAATCATGGCACCTGAGGACAATTTAAAAAAAGAAAAAAGCTTTGCTGTCAGCAATCTGAGCACTTACTCAATTTCCAGGTGAGAATTATTATTTCTTAATGAAAATCAATAGAAACAAAAGATCTTTGAAGGCAACTTGTATGGAAAGCAGCCAGATATAAAATTGCAGGACCTTTATCTGGTAAAAGAAAGCTTGAGAAACTGGGAACACTTGGAAAAGCAGCCTTGGGAAAGTTTTGAAACTTCTATAAACAACAAAAAATTCCTGACTGTCTGATAAGATAGAATCAGTGTGGCAAGAAAGCCCATCAACTGAGGATGAAGAGGAGGTAGTATTGTGTGGAGTTAAGGCTAGGAAAATGGGGGACTACATAGAAAAAATTGCAATTTTATAAATACATAGAGAAAAGGAGGAGGAAAAGGCCAAGGGCAGGACTGACAGTATTTCAGATTCTGCCAAGAAATAGAATTATAAATTAATAGGTGACTTAGGGGAGATGAGCTTTATTAGCCCACCAGACATCAAGCTAGGAATGGCTGAAAGTAAAGAGAAAAGAATCATCTTTAAGAAAACAAAAACTTAAGAGTTCTCTCTAATTTTTCTCTACATAATTATCACCAAGCTGTCTTTGAACAACCATAAAATCATGCTTGTTTTTTGGTTAGCCTTATAAGAGACTGAACTACACATACTCCAGCACAATGTTTCAAGCCAAAACCAATTACCTGGGTACAATAAAGAATCTGAAGCCAAAGACAGGAAAAAAAATACCTAGTAAATGTGAAGCCATAAACAAGTTATAAGGGCATGCGATATCAGAGATGGGGATGTTTAGTCTGGAGAAAAGGAGGCTGAGGGGAGACCTTATCACTCTGTACAACTACGTGAAAGGAGGTTGTAGTGAGCTGGGGGTCGGTCTCTTCTCTCTGTTAACAAGCAACAGGACAAGAGGAAATTGCCTGAAGTTGTGCCAGAGGAGGTTTGGATAGGATATTAGAAGAAACTTCACTGAAAGGGTTATCAAACACTGGAACAGGCTGCCTGGGGAGGTGCTTGATTCACCATTCCTGGAGGTGTTAAAATGATGTGTAGATGTGGTGCTCAGGGACATGATTTAGCACTGGACTCACTAGAGTTAGATTAATGGTTGGACGTGATGATCTCAAAGATATTTTCCAATCAAAATTATTCTGTTACTACTGCACTCCAGCAACTCATAAGCAATGGTGCAGGCTTTACCTGTGTTCACCTCAGCCCTCTAATTACTAACAAGCCTTGGCAGGGGAGATCCTAGGAGAAGAGAAATCAGCCTTAAGCCAATAAAAAACGAAAATCTTTTTGAGCTAATGCTTTTGCCATGGTGGATGCACCAAGATTCTCTTCCAAGTAAATAAATTATGCCATTTAAATCACAGTCTTTCTTTTCTGTTAAACACATCTAACAGGAGAAGTGAAAGCCTGATCTATTTCCCATAAATTCACTTGCAAGGCCCATAATATGACTTCATTGTATATAAGGGCCTGCGTTGCCTTGGCTGTAGCCCTGAACCTTCAGCTTGAATATGGTGTTACAGGCAGGTCATTCAAGATCAAAAGGCAAGTGCCATGACCATACAGACCATATTGTGAGTGGTTTACTGCTCTCCATGCATGGCTGTGTTGTACTGTGAATCTTCTAATTTAATAAGATGAGACTATCCAGGCCTCTCTCAGCGCTGCTGAAAACTTTCAGCTCTAATTCAATCTTTTTGATCTATGCTAAATCTTCTTCAGAAGTTTAGCAGTTCCTCAAGTCACCAACAAAAGGCTGCATGGTGTCCTCTCAAGACTGCTCCCACTGCAAAACACATGCAACAGAGGAACCCCAAGTCCTGAATGATATTATAGTGGCCCTAACTGGAACACCATTGTACATCAAGGAGCTAATGATCCACACAACAGTTAAACTGAGCAGGTCCAGGCCTGTGTGCACTGCTGTGCTGTTCTGCAAGTCCAGCCTGGCCTTCAGGCAGTGTTGCACTGCACAAATCTCTTGACCTCAAGATAAACTCTACTAGCTTGCTGTAACAGAGGAGCCTGCAGGCAGCTTCCACTTGATACCAGGGATTATATCACCAGCCTGACCTTATCTTTATCTAAAATTACAGCAAGTAGTTCCCAAGTTTGACATTAGAAATGACAAATAGAGTTGTTTTCTTGTAAGAAAATTCTGTAATAGCTCAAATGATCAAACTGGTACAACTTCTTCCCTGGACAAGGTCTGAACTACATCATGCACATAGATCAGAGGCCCCTTTAGTGCTGCACAAACTGGGGTTCCCAAGATCTAAAAGGCTGTAAGATTATCTATTATATTCTCTCCTTACAGTGTTACAACTAGTAAATAGCATTTTAAATGATACCTTATGAAGCCTGAGTGCCTTTCCTACCAGGATGATAACAGACCAGCAGTTCCCAGTGCAAAACAGATACACTTAGAGTCCAGGACAGTGCTGGTAAATAGTTATGATCCCCAAAATAAATAAGATACCTTCATCATTTTCAAAAGACCCAGAACTGTTAAGTTATGCCTTTGCTAACTGCAAGCTGTATGTGAGCTATAGGGCCCAGAGAGTGATGGTGAATGGAGCTGCATCCAGCTGACATCCAGTGACCAGCGGTGTCCCCCAGGGATCAGTACTGGGCCCAGTCCTATTCAATGTATTTATTGACAACCTCGATGTGGGGATTGAGTCCACCCTCAGTAAGTTCGCAGATGACACCAAGCTGGGGGGGAGTGTTGATCTGCCAGAGGGTAGGAACAAGCTGCAGGAGGACCTGGACAGGATGGATCGATGGGCCGAGGCCAACGGCATGAAATCCAACAAGACCAAGTGCAGGGTCCTGCACTTTGGCCACAATAACCCCAGGCAGCACTACAGGCTGGGGGAAGAGTGGCTGGAGAGCGGCCTGGCAGAGAGGGACCTGGGAGTGCTGGTGGACAGCCGGTTGAACATGAGCCAGCAGTGTGCCCAGGTGGCCTGGAAGGCCAATGGCATCCTGGCTTGTATCAGGAATAGTGTGGCCAGCAGGAGTAGGGATGTAATTCTCCCCCTGTACTCAGCACTGGTGAGGCCTCACCTTGAGTACTGTGTGCAGTTCTGGGCCCCTCACTTCAAGAAGGACGTTGAGGTGCTGGAGAGGGTCCAGAGGAGAGCAACAAGGCTGGTGAAAGGACTGGAGGGAAAGTCTTATAGGGAGAGGTTGAGGATGTTGGGGTTGTTTAGCCTGGAGAAGAGAGTCAGGGGGGACCTCATCACTCTCTTCAACTACCTGAAGGGAGGTTGTAGTCAGGTGGGGGCTGGGCTCTTCTCCCAGGCAACTAGTGACAGGACAAGAGGGCACAGCCTGAAGTTGCTCCAACGGAGGTTTAGGTTGGATATTAGGAAGTACTTCCTCACAGAGAGGGTGATTAGACATTGGAATAGACTTCCCAGGGAAGTGGTGGAGGCACCGTCCCTGGATGTGTTCAAGGCAAGGCTGGATGTGGCACTTAGTGCCATAGTCTAGATGGTGTGGTGGTGTTGGTCATAGGCTGGACTTGATGATCTTAAAGGTCTTTTCCAGCCTTGGTGATTCTGTGATTCTGTGAGAACAGTAATGCATAGGAGGCTTCACAAAGGTCTTTAAGACAGGATTCCCATTCTTTACAATCAGCCATCTAAAAATTATTCATATCACCTCAATTTAATGTTTAGGTGCCCTGCATATTGAGTGAAGAGAATTAGGTCATTCAGGATAGCAAATCATCCCTTTTTAAGATCTGTAAAAGGTAAAGTTAAGCTTCCTCTGCAGATGCACTTGGAGAGTCCGTAGAAGACAAGCCTGACCTACAGCCAACTTAAACTTCCTACCTAACAGTTACGGGTTTAAAGTCAAGTGAGGTGATTTCTACTGCCAGTTGGTACTGACAGGGAAGTCAAAACAGGTTGGAAGCAAAGTGTTTGTAATGTACTAAAGACAAGATAACTACAGCCATCTGTTTTGTTATATTTAAAAAAAAGGAATTCTGAAAAATATGTACACCCATCTGGTACTGCTGCATCCATTTGTTTTGCTATAAGCTCAGTTTGCACCACACAATTTTGCAGGAGTTTCTTCAGATTGTAATGAATGATCCATCTGCTGACACCAGACCAGAGAGATGTATTGCTCTGTCAGTGACTGTTACAACCCACCTCTTGTTTATGCCCACTAGCACTCTCCATATGCTTGCAGGCGGTTGTTGTGACCTCAAGAACTAATTACGAATAGGTAACAGGCAATTGATCTATCTTCTGAGAACAGCCTTAGCTTCATCGGTACAATCAGGACACCAGGGTATTCTGTAAGGAGCAGGCTGCATGAGAAAAAGCTGCAGAGTTGAAGCTAAAGGAGTAGAAAAGTACAAAAGAATTGGGGTGGCATGAATGCAACCGGAATGTATTTGCATAGATTGCATTTGCTACTACATCATGTTGTTAGAGAGGGTCTCAAGTTTAAGCCCAAGCTCAATTTTTTTTCAGCTGAACACCAAGTCTATGAGTACACTCATTTCTGGAGTTTGGAGTGGAGATGCACCCCTGGGGAAACACAGGCAGTGAGTTACAGGGAGGGAAGGAGGGGTCTTGGCACAGACCTTTGGAGGCTTTCTGGGCAGAGTTACTTGGCTCAGGGAACTTGGCCTCGACCTCAAGCAAATCTACCTGCAGCTATGTGTGTGTATATATATACGCACATGAATATATGATGGGATTGGACAAAAAAAACAACAATTTTTTTACTATTTCTGTATCATTATAGCTATGTCTTAAATGCTTTCATCCTACAGTTTAGTGACAGAGTTACCCACAGTTTTCTACTACTTGGCCGCTCCAAATACAGACCTACGCACACACAAAGATAAACACGAAGATTATTTCAATCTCATATCTAAATAAACAGTTAAATATAAGAACTCAAGGGGAAATAGTTGGATTAGGACTCCATATTCCTCTAAGCACTTTTAGATGCTTTCTCTAACATATCAGAATTTCTTAGTAATATTCAAATGACATTCATCCTTGATTCTGTTTTTATTCTCCAGTTCTTCCTTTTTGCTTTCAAGAAAATAAATGATAGAAAAGTGGTATTAAGTGGTCAGTTATTTGCCTAGATAGTTGTTTTACTGCAGGGCTTATCTTTATGCTAGACTTAACTAGGCTTTTGCTTCTTGCTCCAGATACTTCCCACTTACAGGGAACAGCTATTAGAAAATTCTAGCCCCATGTGCCATGAAACACAAGTAATAGCTTCAGGAACACGTTAATGTGCCAGTTGCATGGCCTGGGCACTTTGCAGCCAGGCTATTGGGCATTGCCCAACTTGAATTTGGGTCTACTTCATCCCCCATCAGGCAGAAGGAGGGCTGAACTCAGAATACATGCTGGGAACCTCGACTGTCACATGTTCAATCAGACCAGGTCTTGTCTAATCATCACATGTGAACAAGAATTTGGTGGGACACTCAGTCTCATACCCTCAAGAACGTTTCAGAGGTCCATCTAAATCTGTCTCTCCATGTATGCTTCCAAGTAAAAATGCGTACAGCAGAAGAGTGGACTTAAAAAAAAACTCAAGAGGAATAATTGACAATGTAGGTATATTAATTTCCTTGCACCTCCACCTCCTTTTTGGTTTCTTCAGGCTAGAAGTAGATCTGATGCTTACCCTGAGACATAGAGAGTGAGTTTCCCAGTGGGGATGAAAGTAATGGACTCAAAAGATTTTTATTAAAAATCTTCTGATTCCAACACTACTTTTACCACAGACTATTTCTGTGGAAACTTGGTAGGTTCAGCAGCCTAGCACTTAAACCCTTCTCTGTACTCCCAGGACAGCCTTCAGTGATGAACCAGAATCAGAAAGAAATTAATCCTCCAGAAGGAAAAAAGAGAAATATGGTGAAAATACTGCATTTTAGTTAGGAGATGAGAAAAAAAGGGAAAAAAAATATTAACCAGGACAAAGAATTAGAAAAAAGTATTACTAGACTTATGACCTTCCCTGAAATACTGACAGTCAAGTAAAAAAAGCAATCACAGAGATTTGCAGACCAGAAAATCCCAGGATCATGCTCACTCAGGGAGGCAGGTTTTTAATTGATCACTTACACTCATGACACAGTTGAATGTACTGCAGAAGAAAATAAAGATTGTACCCAGCTCTTACAGTAACAGACAACCAAAGAGTACAAGGCATATTAGATGTCCCTAACTGACCCATTCAGGAGCTGTGCCAGAAGCTCCATCCTGGGTCTCTGGTTCCCCACCCCAGGCACAGAGGACCTCAAGACTGCCACTATACCCATTGTCCCGGCTTTATGGCAGCACCCGAGCTGCCTTGCCCCATGCTCAAGGTGCCCTGGCATGTACTAAACTCACCAGCACCACCCAGGGGCAGACCCCCGGGAACCCTGCCTGCAGTGCTACTGCCAAGTGGGACAGAAACACCTTGTGGCCTCCCCCCTTCAACTCTCCAGTGCACAGTTTGGATGTATTCTGCCTAACAGCTCAAAATCATCCATGGCAGAGATTACAGCAGTACATAACTAGAACTTACAGTACCATCTACACTGCCATTTGCAGCAGCATTTACTTCAGTGTTTAGAGACCCTTGCCATATTCACATTTGCAAAAAAAACCCAACAATTTCCATATTCAAGGTCAAAAGTGTCTTAAACAAAAGGAGCTTATCCCTTCATGTAGGAGTCCCAAAAGGCATACAATTCATTTTGTTGTTTTGTCTGCAGCATGCCATTTGGTCAGTTCAACAGACTGTTGAACTGCTTGCAGCCTTTAAAACCTATTTGGTTGTTATGGTTACCAGCTCTTCAAAATATCACCACAAGATCAAAAAAACACACGTGAGGTTTGATGACTCCGCCATGATTTTGCCTGATTTCATCACAAAATTGTTCTACATTTAGGACTTTGAGAGTTAAAGCGGGATGTAAGTCAAGTGCAAAATGTTGAAAGGATGTTTCCTCTGTGCCTTGCAGCTTTAAACTGTCACATTAACCACTGTAACCAAATGATTGGAAGACAAAACCACTGAAAGCACAGCAGCTTCAGAACAGCATGTTCAAAATTTATATTTATGGCATATTTAATTTCTACACAACCATAATGCTAACTTTCAGATCTTCAGATTGTCTACAGTTGGTTAATATTAATGGGGACAGCATTAACTACATCAGCTAAAGATTTTGCCAGATACGTACAACTTTACAAGTTCTGTTTACATTTTTATCAATATGTATTGATCAAATAATTTTACATTAAAGAAAATTATTTACTACCAACATTAAACTACACTTCAGAAAGTTTTATAAGCACAGGTATAAGATCACCTGAGCACTTTCATTCCTCACCAGCTCTTAAGGGCCCACAGAAAGCAATGAATCTATAACATAGGAGCCAAAAGCTGGATTATGAAATGGTACCTACATAATTCCTTCAAGCTACATAATTTACTCCAGCTGAAGCTTTGGCCCTGAAAGCATTGCCCCAGCAATCTTAATACAAAGAACTTGGGTTTTTTTCCTGAACACAGAAGTGAAATATGACATCAAGATCATGAAAGGTGATAGAATTTTCTAAAGTTCAATTATTACATTGTTCCAGACAAAGGTTTTCACATGCTTTGAATCAGAGAAACAAGGATATCCAGTGGCTCAAAGGATAATAATAGTATACACTATTGAACAATATTAAAAATTGTTTTATTAAAAATAGTTTGAAACATGCAATTAAGCATAAATACTATTTTTTATTCAACATATAATATTCAGATGAAGTACTAGCTACCAAATGAGCTTATAACACTTCTAAAGAATAAACAATTTAATAGGGTAACCAGGTGACCAGGTCCCATCAGCATGTATTCATGAAAGGTAGGTCCTGCTTAACCAACCTGATCTCCTTCTATGACAAGGTGACCTGCATAGGGCATGAGGGAAAGGCTGCAAGACCTTGCGCTTGGCCTCGTTGAACTTCATGCAGTCTGCACAAGCCCACCACTCAAGCCTGTCAAGGTCCCTCTGGATGGCATCCCTTCCCTCCAGGGTATTGACCTCACCACACAGTTTGACGTCATCAGCAAACTTGCTGAGGGTACACTCAATGCCATTGTTTATGTCACCAAAGATGTTAAATAGCACCAGTCCCAGTACTGACTCTTGGGGAACACCAGTCGTCACTGGTCTCCATCTGGACATAGAGCCGTTGATCACCACTCTGAGTGCAACCATCCAGCCAGTTCCTTACCCAAGGAGTCATCCATCCATTGAATCCATATTGTTTCAGTTTTGATACTAGAATGTTCTGCAGGACAGCATTGAAGATTTTGCATAGGTTCAGGTATATGACATTGATTGCACTTCCTTTTTTCACCAATGCTGTGATCCCATTGTAGAAGGCCACCAAATTAGTCAGACAGGATTTGCCTTTGGTGAAGCTGTGTTGGCTGTCACCAATCTTTTGTTTTCCATGTACCCTAGTAGAGCCTTCAAGAGGCTTTGCTCCATGATCTTACCAGGCACTGAGGTGAGACTGACTGGTCTATAGTTCCCTGAGCCTTCCTTTTCTCCCTTTTTGAAAATGGGAGTTGTATTTCCCCTTTTCCAGTCAGTGTGGATTCCTCCAGGCTGTCAAGACTTCTCAAATATGATGGACAGAAACTCTGCAACTTCATCAGCCAGCTCCTTCAGGAGCTATGGATGAATCTCATCAGGTCCCATAGACTTGTGCACCTTCAGGTCCTTCAGATGGTCATGAACCTGCTCTTCTCCTGCAGTGGGGAGATCTTCCTTGTCACAGTCCATGCCTTTACCTTCTCTCCTCTAACTTGGATGGTGTGACCAGAGCCTTCATCAGTGAAGACTAAGGTGAAGTAGTAATTGAGTACCTCAGCCTTCTGTGTTCTGCATGGCCAGGTCTCCAGTTCTCTTCTGAAGCAGGCCCACAGCATCCCTCATCTTCCTCTTACTGCTGACATACCTGTAGAAACCTTTGTTATTCTTAACATCCCTGGCCAGGTCCAACTCTATCTGTGCTTTGGCCTTCCTTACCCAATCCCTTGCTTCTCTTACAACTTGTCTGTACTCCCCCCAGGTTACCTGTCCTCGCTTCCACTCTCTGTATACCTTGTTTTTACATTTAACTGTGTCTAGAAACTCCTTGCTCATCCATACAGGCCTCATGGCTCTCCTGCCTGCCTTCCTCCTTGTTGGGACACGTAGCTCCTGGGCACGGAGGAAGTGATCTTTGAAGATGGACTAGCTTTCCTGGGCTCCCCTTCCCTCCAGGGATTTGTCCCATGGTACCCTATCAAGCAGCTCCTCAAAGAGACTAAAATCTGTTCTCTTAGTCAAGGGTAGTGAGTTTGCTTCACTCCTTCCTCGCTGCCCTAACAATCATGAATTTGACCATGTCACGGTCACTACAGCCTAGTCTCCCACTACATCTTACATCATCAACCAGCCTCTCTCTGTTCATAAGAATTAGGTCTGGCAAAACACCTTTTTTAGTTGGTTTCTCTATGACCGTCCTTAACCTGCCAGCCACGCTTCTTCTGATGCAGCCCAGGACACTTCTCAGGAAGCAAGCACACATTGCCAGCTCACATTGAGCTTCTCATCAACCAACAACCCCAGGCGCTTCTCCTCAGGGCTGCTTTGGATCCATTCTCCACTTAACCTGTATTTGTGTTTGGTATTGCCCTGACCCAGGTGCAAGACCTTGCACTTGGCCTGGTTGAACTTCATGCAGTTTTCACAAGCCCACAACCACAAGCCTGTCAAGGTCCCTCTGGATGGCATCCCTTCCCTCCAGCGTGTCAACCTCACCACACAGTTTGACATCATCAGCAAACTTGCTGAGGGTGCACTCAATGCCACTGTCCATGTCTCCCACAAAGATGTTAAACGGCACAGTCCAAGTAGCTGTTTGAAAACCTGAGTCAACTAGCTAAAATATTAAGGGAGAAGAATTGGAAAGGAACACTAGAAGCAAGCTGGTAAGAACTTGTTCTTGAACACTAGCACTAGTGAACACATGTACAAACTACATTTCACCAGGTACAGCTCTGCAAAACAGCATGATAGAGTGACATGACTTTGTCCAAAGGGCAGTGATTCATTGGTGATGCCAGTCTGATCTGAGGATGACCATTGCCCTGCTGCAGTCACCTCAGCATGCCAGGGAGAGCCAAAGCAAGCAAAGTCTTCATTATTCATAAAAACCTGGACAAAAGAATAAAAGAAATTAAACAATGTTAAGATTAAGAACTCTCTTTAGTTGTCAGGCTGTGAGGTACATGAAGAGCATCCTTCAGAACAGACAATACTTGCCTTAATTGGATGTGTCACCTATTATAATTGATAGATAGCTATTAATGTGTTTGATACAGAAAAAAAGAGAAAGATGCCCTACCTTCATTCTCTATATTTTTGTTGCTTTTTCATATTTTTATGACTCATAAGCAATGTTGAGACCATCTGCCATTCTTATTAAAAAAACATATAATGCACAAAAGTTAACAACATGTTGAAGCAGAAGACAAAAAAAAAAAAATTATTGTAGTGCTTATGTTGCTTGCTGCTAAACAAAGGCATAGCCTGGCCCAGCCTTTTCCCAGGGGCTCTGCCCAGGGAGGCTGCAAAGTAAGCCTGGTACTACATTCAAGAGAACTTTCAGCATTGAGCCTCAATATAGGCACATTTCTATAGGAAGAAAAAGGAGAGGAAACCCAGGGGGTGCAATTAAACAAATAGAGATTTCACAAAACAGCTAAACTAGTTAATTAATATATTAGCACTAATATAAAGTAAACAAAGCTATACTCAGCCCAGTCAACATACAGCACTCCTAACAAACTAAAAAGCATTCCCCAGCAACATGATTTTGAGAGCCCCTGCAGCAACAATGCTCCTTGACAGGAGAAGAAGAGACAACAAGGGGAACTCTACTTACTCACTTTAAATTGAGCCTCTTGTCTCTGGTATGGGATACACCTGTTGGCCAATTGGATTCGGCTGCCCTGGCATTGGCTCCTCCTTGCTTAAGCCTCCAGCTGACTCCCAAGTGCTAACAACCCCCATTCCACAGCTGGCCTGTGATTCTATCCCAGCAAAACCAGGACACAGGTTCTGAGAGTAAGAGGTTGCCTCTGGAAGTTTGAAAGCTGATTTCTTGTTGGTTTAATGACCAGTCCAGTCTGGTAAAACTGGAAAAATACACGGCTTCAAGTATGCAAAGATATTTCATGTCTTGCCTTTCCTGATATGCTCAGCCCTGCCCTAATCAACTGGATCGCAGAGGAAAGTCAGGCTTAACATAATGTTTAACTATAATAACTATAGAACAAGACACTTCACTGTATCTTGCCTTGTTTTCTTCTCTGTTTTGATCTGTGTGTATGTTACCT
Source organism: Hemiprocne comata (assembly GCA_020745705.1). Taxonomy (NCBI): domain Eukaryota; kingdom Metazoa; phylum Chordata; class Aves; order Apodiformes; family Apodidae; genus Hemiprocne; species Hemiprocne comata. Next base: position 97,042,189 of record CM036586.1, on the reverse strand, counting down.
TGGCACCATATTGAGGAGAAGAGTTTCAGAATAGATATTTGGCTGCATCACAGGTGATTCAAGTCTATACTTCTTTTCAAATGGCTTCAGCTTTGAGGGGAAAAAAAAAAAAAAAGGAGAGGAAAAAAAATCCCAACAACAATGTTGTTTTCTATCCTGTTTCTATCCAACCTAAAGACTAAATAAAGTTTAAATGCTTAAGATTGAATTGGACTTAAGAAAGTGTTTTGCAACAGAACAAAGACAAGCAACTCTAAGGCCCAGTCCCTCAGACCTCAACAAGTGCTGCACAGGTCAAACACTGAGGGATTAAGACTGTGCAGAGGATTGTTAATGTTTTTGCAACCATTAGTTGCAAATGCAAATATCTCTGACACAGTGATTTGGTAATAGAAAATAAAATTATTTAAACTGGAAAAGTTATCATGTAGAAATATAAGTTTTAACAGCTACAGTAAAAAACAGCTGCACAGTTCTAAGTTTAAAGGCAATAAAAATCACTTAGGGAAACCTGTCTTTTGAAAGAGCAGTTGACATGAGGCAGAGAAGAGGATCTGGGGAAATTTTGGGCACCTGAGCCCTCCTTTCATGTATGAAAGAGGTTCAGAACAGGTGCCTCAGGTTCAGCCCAGCTATGGGTGACTGCACTGTGCAGACCCACTGCCCAGAGGAGGTGGATGGTGGGACACTGGACGTTTCACCGTACGGCCCTTTGTCCAGCAACAGTGGGGGGAAAGTGTAATGGGATGCAAAACCAAAACATTGTTTTCTTGTGCCACCTAAGACTATTTAGTTCTTGTGCCCATCTTTTGACAATGTTTTACAGATTTTACTGGAGACTTGGACAGGACTGAGGTTGAAGTTGTTGTTTCCACAAGAAATGTTCCCCAGCTGAGGATAACCATGCTTCCTGGTCTCTGCCTGTCCCTGCTGGCATACATACTCCCTGGAAGAGTCCTTCATCTGCCACAAAGGCAGCAGGCAGCCAGGGTGGGGGTCTGCACCTGTCTGTTGGAGGGCCAGGGCCATGGCAGGGAAGGCAGACAATAAAGGCTGTCAGGGCACGTTTTGCCCTTGCTCCTGCAGGATGCAGGGCTCAGAGGAGCTGCCCATGGTTCCTGCCCCAGCCAGGCATGTCAATGGCAGGAGCTTGTTGCAGCAAAATAGGGCAAGATATAAGCAGAAAATCAATCCTATCCTAGATAGACTAAGAACCCAGCTATAAACGAGACCTCCTAGTTTCGAAAGAGCCAGGACAGGTGTACTTTAGAGCCTTGACAGAACTTAAAATTAAAATTTCCCCAGTTTCAAGAAAATCCATCCCTTTGAAGACAGAAACTAGCCAGTTATAGAAATTCAACCAACAAAATCTTCCCTCATGTTACATAACAAGACTTGAGAAACCAACAGGCCATCTACAAAGAAAAACCTGATTTCTTTACTAAATGTTAAATAGTCAACATTTTTCTTTCTTAACATCAATCGCATTAACAGTTCTTTACCCAACAGCTATTTCCAACATACAGAATCCTATACAATACAATACATCCGAAATCAAAACATGGCAATTAAGATAAATGTGTAATTTTTTTCTACAGATGCAGCATTAAAGAGAAGCTGTTCTTTACATGGTGAATAATAGAGCCTCACAGAAGACTACTATGGAATAATGCAGTTCTTCCAGTACTTTCCCATATGCATGAACGTGGACATAAACCCTTCAGTCTCTTTTCTAACTTCTTAAGAAAACACAGGTACACAGCTGTGAATGTTTTAATGGAGTATCAAGTAATTGAAAAGAAGAAGGTCAACAGAGAGAAATAAAGCCATGGTTTACCTGACATGATTATTACAAGCTCATACACTGTTTTACCCCCTCACAAGTACTTGATCAGGTGTAAATGTTTTAACATTTCTGGTTTTGTAATTAAAAACTAGATAGAAATTTGGCTTGACTGTTGCACTTCCTTTACAAGCCCTTACTATTTACTAGTACACTGCTTTCCAATTTAGTGTTAAAATTAATCTTGGGAATAATTATCACATTATTTTCATTGTTATTATAAAAGAACAATCAGATCCCTGTTGCACCACCTTGACTCAACAGCCCTATGATGTATCTCCAGTTTACATGCAGAGACCTTATTCTGCAAGAGATTAGCAAAATCAAACCAAAACAAATTATTAGAAATAGTTTGGTTTCCAAATTATATTCAAAACCTAGTATGCATACCATCCACTACTGTTTGTCAATATTTGTGTAAAATGTTTTCCTGCGACATCACAAAAGTCTACTGTCTTTAAGCTTGTTTTTTTTACATGTTAAAGATGTTGGCTCAGCTAAATGGAACAATTGACTCAAATGATTTTTTTAAAGCAAAAAAAAAATTCTGTGTAAGTGTTCTCCCAGGCAATGTGACGTTCATTTCAATATTGATTTATATCCATCTAGTTCAGCTCTACAGTTACTTACTAATTGAATTGTCACACTGCTGCTGCACTCCAGTCACCATCCATAACCCCACTGACTAAAAACTGAACAAACAGGACTCAGATCTGCCAAGTTGTCCAGAGAAAAAGAGTTTGCATTTAGTCACAGGTAAATAGAGGGGATCATTGAACACTCAGGAGGGGGTACCAAAGAAAGAAACCAGGATTTTAGTTTGAGTGAGAGAAAATCTCTGGAGTTGAGTTTGTTTTCTGACAAAATTATCTAAAGACAATGCATGAAATTAGGGAGATAAAACACCTATGGAAAACCCAGAGGAGGTTAAGGGAATTGCCTCCCAAGAAATATGATTAGAAAGTCAGGAGAGAAGCACAGAGAAGACAGAGCCCCTTGGGAAGGGTAAGAATCCAGAAAAGCCTGGTTAAACATGCAGTCTGATATTTTGAAAAAGATATGCCTGCTGTTCTGGATCTGATGATGCAGCTGCAGTCACCAAAGGTCTTGGTGACAGAAGTTACAGAGATGGGATGGAGGAGAGATTGGAGATGGGATGAAGTCAGAAGAGAGTTTAGAGTAACAACAACCTTAGGAATAGAGAAAAAGGAAGGTCTGGAAAGGGGTTAGACAGGCAGGTGAGAGTTCTGGGTGTGCTTCTTAAGTGTGGAAAATGGGGAAATACCCTGAACAAACAGTCAGAGAGAGTGCAAGAATGGCACCTGAAGACAGTGGGAGGTAACATGGAAGCAAAGAGCAGAAAAGCAAATGAGAGAGTTATATTTGTGTCTGGAGGAAAGAAGGAAGGAGATCTAGGAAGAGAGAGAAATCAAAGGCAAGAGAGTAGCTGTAATGTCTTTCTTACATCTTCTCTTTGAAGAAATTTGTGAAAATTTGTGTGGAGAGTGAAGTGGAGGCAGGAGAAGCAATATGGAGGCAAGACAGTAGTAGTCCTGAGGGGATGAGTCTGAGGAGTCTTAATTTTCCCAGTAGGACTTTCCACAGAATAAATGTACTTGACTAGGGGACACACATGAACTATCAGTGTTATACACACTAGCCACTGAACATGGCAACACCAAAACAGGGACCTGTGCCCACGTAGAAAAACTGCAGGCACTTTAACTCACACAGATCCCCTTCCTAATGGATTTGACACATCTATAACCTGCCTACATGTAGAGATGAGTTTCTTTCAGTAAACTGACCTGGGCTAGGAGATTTTGTAAAAAATCTTTTAGACTTTGCACTGCTCTGCTCCAAGAAGATTCTTCAACCATTTTGAGAAACATTTACAGGGTATACTGAGCACTGATATGTCCTCTGTGCCATGAAGTTCTCTGATTAGGTCTTCGTGCTTCAAGAAGACTGTCACAATAGTCTCTGAGCTAATGGTATTCACATATGATGATTTGGAAGACACTTCCTCTGTTTATGACTTGCTCTTAGGGGGAAAACAAAAAAAAAAAAAAGGGAGGACAAACAAAAAGACTCCATGACTGCACACAAATATTATGCTTCACATAAACTCAGACTACGTGTTTTCTTTCAGCTCCAAAGGCAGGTAAAACTTTACTAAAGGCACTTGTTGGCTGTCCATACAAAAGAAAATACAATTCACTCTTAAGTCTTTTACTACTTAAACGCAGCAAGTGGACTGCAGGTATTTTCTGTCTCCTTGCTTTCTTGAAGCTCAAACAGCCATTAGATTTCACTGGATAAAATAAGATTGTTTCAGAACTTTATGTATCTGACTTTCCCAATAATGTCTTCCTGGGTGCAAACGCCATCTTTGGACTAGCAGGAAATGTCCTTTTTCCTATCACCCCTACCAATCACCCTCAAAACAGACCCTTGTTTTGTTTCATTGCATCTGAAAAAGCTTATGCTACCTTTTTCAAGGGAAAGAATTTAGTGCATTTACAATTCTAACATTTAGACCTATAAATATGTGACTTGATCATCAATGCTAATTATAATTTGCAGTTCACTGTCATTCCTAAAGGATGCCTAGCTGCCTCATGCTTAATGCCTAATCTCAATCAATGGATTAAGAATTGCCCTGAGGAAAAGGAAAAGGGGGTTGATGAGAAGCTCAACATGAGCTGACAATGTGCACTTGCAGCCCAGAAAGCGAACCATGTCCTGGGCTGCATCAAAAGAGGTGTGGCCACTAGGTCAAGAAAGGTGATTATCCCCCTCTACTCCGCTCTTGTGAAACCCCACCTGGAGTGCTGTGTCCAGTTCTGGAGCCCCCAATATAAAAAGGACATGGAGCTGTTAGAGCGAGTCCAGAGGAGGGCCACAAAGAGGGTCAGAGGGCTGGAGCACCTCTGCTATGAAGACAAGCTGAGAGAGTTGGGGTTGTTCAGCCTGGAGAACAGAAGGCTTCAAGGTGACCTTAATAGTGGCCTTCCAGTACCTGAAGGGGGGCCACAGGAAAGCTGGGAAGGGACTTTTTACAAGGACTGGTAGTAATGGGACAAGGGTGTCTTGTTTTAAATAGTAAGGGTGAACCACAAACCAGAAGGCAGAATTGCTCCCTATTACCCTGGTGGGATTGCTCCACCCTGCCAAAGGAAGATAGAAGGGCAATAAGGAAGAGAGACTTAAGGGCTGGAAATTGAAACAGGAACGAATTTACTGTAACATCAGAAAGGGAGTAACACTTGGGGAAAGAACAGATATATACACTTATATACAAATAGATACAAAACTGATCTCGCTGACTGTAGGAATAGGGGAGTGGGAGTCCCTTGCAGCAAGGCCACTTCAGGAAAGAGGTCCATGGCACCTTGCAACACCAGGTGGAGTTGGAATCTGGAGATTACATGGAGAACCAAAGAATCTCCAAGCAGCAACAGCAAGGAAGGAGGCACAGGAAGGAAAAGAGCTGAGCTTCCAGTTCTCCTGCTTTTATGGAGTATGGCAGGAAGTGGGGAGAATATTAACACCTCCCTGTTTTGACTCTCACGGGTCTTTCAGGGTCCTCAGGACCCTCTCTCTAGTTCCTCTTATAGGTGTTCAACACTATACCAGGGTCATTCAAACCATAACACAAGGGGTAAAGGCTTTAAACTGGAAGAGGGGAGATATAGGTTGGACATCAGGAAGAAATTATCCACTGTGAGGGTGGTGAGACACTGTAAAAGGTTGCCCAGAGAAGCTGTAAATACCCCCTCACTGGAAGTGTTCAAGGCTAGGGTGGATGGGTGTGACATTCCGGATATATAGTGTCTGTCTCGAACAATCCAAGAAATGAACAGTGTGTTTGGACACTCAGGATGCCTGGTGTTTGTCTTGAGACATCTGAGAGTTAAACCGATTTGTTGCTGGACTATGTCTCAGGATCTCACCAAGCTGTTTTACTCCCCCCTGTGCACCTGCAAACTGGGGGTTTTTGATGTGGACAAAGGAGCTCTACAGCTGGTGCTGGGAGCAGGATATCCAGCGATAACCAGGCCTTGAGACTTCATGTAAATCACTGACTTGGTCAGAAAAGTAAAGGTCAAGCTGACGTCCACCTAATAAACCATCCTGAGGTGCCAAGTTGTCTCATCCTGTTCAAGGACCCTGTTGCTGGCCCAGTCAATGGCTTATCTTGTTAATTAGCCTGACAAAGACCTTCTGTAAGGTATAGCCCGGCACCATACCCCCCTCTCTCCCTCTCATCTCAGGGAGGAGCACGGAGAAGACAGAGGAATTTCCTCCCCTGTACTGGGACAAAAAGGGGGGGAGGAGGGTGCAGTGGGCAAGAACTGTATAAAAATCTGGGACACGATGGGTGCAGTGAAGCTCTTCCTCACCAAAGCGCTTCCCCACTGACTACGTCGCTGGACCATGGTGGTAACTATTATCTTGCTAATCTCTGTAATTCTGCTTTCTCTTTTCTGTTTCTGTTTTCCTCCCTGTCTTCTCCGCTCTAGGGACTTTTCTGTGTAACTCCAATAAAGTTCAGTGTGCACGTGACATCTGACCTCTTTTGTGTCTTAATTTCACCATTTGGGATTACCTTTAAACCTTTTCACAAGTCCTGCTGGACAAACGGGTGCAGCTGCTGTGTGGCTTATACCAGGAGAGGGAAGGCAGAGTCCAGCTGTCCCAGCCTCCCACTGTGGTGAGGAGTGTTAGAAAGCAAGGGGGTTCTGCCCCATCTCTCGTCAGACCGCACACCAGCACCAGTGTCTGTTTGTGCACCTTTGTTTTGTCCTGGCGAGATCATAAAAAATTGCCACGTATCTGAATATCGGATTGTGAAAATGGGGCTCTGAGCAACCTGGCCTAGTGGGAGGTGTCCCTGCCCATGCAGGGGGTTGGAACTAGATAATCTTTAAGCTCCCTTCCAACCCAAACCTTTCTATGTTTCTATGATAAAAGAGCTTACAATTCATGTTTAAAGATATAATTGCCCATATTAGAGCTAACTGTCTCGTCAGGTTGGCCAATGTGATGCCCATTCACAAGAAGGGCCGGGAGGAGGATCCGGGGAACTATAGGCCTGTCAGCCTGACCTCAGTGCCTGGCAAGATTATGGAACAGATCATCCTGAGTGCCATCCAGCAGGATGTAGAAGACAACCAGGGGATCAGGTCCAGCCAACAGGGGTTTAGGAAGGGAAGCTCCTGCCTGACTAATCTCATCTCCTTCTATGACTCAGTGACCCGCCTAGTGGATGAGGGGAAGGCTGTGGATGTGGTCTACCTTGACTTCAGCAAGGCCTTTGACACAGTCTCCCACAGCATCCTCCTGGAAAAGCTGGCAGCCCATGGCTTGGACAGCTCCACCCTTCACTGGGTCAAAAACTGGTTGGATGACCGGGCCCAGAGAGTGATGGTGAATGGGGTTGCATCCAGCTGGCGTCCAGTGATCAGCAGTGTCCCCCAGGGATCAGTACTGGGCCCAGTCCTATTCAATATCTTTACTGATGACCTGTATGTGGGGATTGAGTCCACCCTCAGTAAATTCGCGGATGACACCAAGCTGGGGGGGGGAGTGTTGATCTGCCAGAGGGTAGGAACAAGCTGCAGGAGGACCTGGACAGACTAGATTGATGGGCCAAGGCCAATGGCATGAAATTCAACAGGACCAAGTTCAGGGTCCTGCACTTTGGCCTCAATAACCCCAGGCAGCACTACAGGCTGGGAGAAGAGTGGCTGGAGAGCGGCCTGGCAGAGAGGGACCTGGGAGTGCTGGTGGACAGCTGGTTGAACATGAGCCAGCAATGTGTCCAGGTGGCCCGAAAGGCCAATGGCATCCTGGCTTGTATCAGGAATAGTGTGGCCAGCAGGAGTAGGGATGTAATTCTCCCCCTGTACACAGCACTGGTGAGGCCTCACCTTGAGTACTGTGTGCAGTTCTGGGCCCCTCACTTCAAGAAGGACGTTGAGGTGCTGGAGAGGGTCCAGAGGAGAGCAACAAGGCTGGTGAAAGGACTAGAGGGAAAGTCTTATAGGGAGAGGCTGAGGGTGCTGGGATTGTTTAGCCTGGAGAAGAGGAGACTCAGGGGGGACCTTATCACTCTCTTCAACTACCTGAAGGGAGGTTGTAGTCAGGTGGGGGCTGGGCTCTTTTTCCAGGCGACTAGCAACAAGACAAGAGGGCACAGCCTGAAGCTGTGCCAGGAGAGGTTTAGGTTGGATATTAGGAAGCGCTTCCTCATGGAGAGGGTGACTAAACATTAGAATGGACTTCCCAGGGAAGTGGTGGAGGCACTGGCCCTGGATGTGTTCAAGGAAAGGCTGGATGTGGCACTTAGTGCCATAGTCTAGACAGTGTGGTGGTGTTGGTCATAGGCTGGACTTGATCTTAAATGTCTTTTCCAGCCTTGGTAGTTCTGTGATTCTGTGATTAGTGTGTTCAGAAACAAAAGGAGAAAGCAAAGCTTTCCTTTGCTCTTTCATTTTGCATGCCAGCAGTCAAATGCCAAGGTCAGATATTGAGTTAGTGCTGAATTGCAAGCATGTCAATCACCCATGAAGCTCAATGTGGACAGGAGAGATGCGATTTGACTGAGCCAGTCACCTTAAGTGTATTTTATAATCGACACAGAGAAAGAGCCACTTAAGTGTGATTCACCTCATCCTGAAGAACTCTAAAAAAAGTCAGATGGGTCATGCCCTAGAAATGCCTATTTCTCACCAAAGACAAATGGGACCTGTGGAGGGCTACCTTATATTTAGTTAACTACATTTCTGAGGTCTAAAGTTAGGTAGGCTGAATCTCATCAGATGTTTCTATACTGCTGCCTACTCACTCTGAGGAGAAAGGCATGAAATGAATACAAGTAGTTTCATTAACAGTGAAAAACATGTTCAACAAAGAATTTTTTTTTAAATAAAATCTAGATCTTCTAGACAAAGCAAACTTTTTTTAATGTATTTTTATTATGCTTTTGGTGACTGGTTATCAAACAACAGCATTTTTGGGTCATAAGTACTGCAGTAGCAAACTATCCTAGTGACAGCTAACAGCTATTGAGTAGAACTTGAAAGAAGTCTGCACAATAATATAACTTTTTTATTCTAAAAGTCCTTTGGCAATATAATAGGTATATGAAAGCACTAGAGGAACAGACCAAAGCAGGCTGCTACTGGCTTATTACTGGCTGCAATCAAAGGAAAATTGTTGAGAAAAACACTGAAAAAGAAAGAAGACCAGGATGAGCCACAAAAACTCCCTCTTAGCTGGGAATGTGCTAGAAAAATACACAGCACATGAGAAAAAGACTGGAGTATTAAGGAAATTTGTTAAAATAAAGGAAGACAGTGAATTTGAACAATAATTGGGAAGATTTTCTTCCCACTATTATAGGCTGATGGAAAGTATATTCCTCATTACCAGTTTAAAGGGTCTAGCAGTTTCTACCACAGTAGTAAGGCAAAAAAAAAAAAACAACCCAAAAACCTCTATCAGACCATTTCTTTCTATCAGTTATGCATGGACACTGAAATTATATGGCAAATCCAAAGTATTCCTAGAAAACTGGGTTATATGTCATCATTCATAAAAAATACACCCTGCCTCTCTGAAGTATAGAAGAACGAAAGGAATGCTTCTCTTTTGATTTAAAATGCTGTAGTAAAGGTTCTAACCACTTCTTACTGCTTTTAGGGATGAAAACAGGAGAGCTCTTTGCAAAAAGTGGCACGTTTTTGACTGAACTGAGTAGAAAATACATAATTTGACCATGGCTATCGGCTATCCAAGGTTACAAAAGCCTTCACTGTTTTTCTTCATGAAAACTGGCAATGCAGCAGGAAGGAAAAGATAGCCATCATGATGTATGTGTTTGATAGTAGCAGGGCCAGAGTATGATCTGATAATGAATAACTACCTGCCAAATATTACAGTTTTAGAATCTGGTACAAAATTCACTCCCTGTGCCTGTTTGTTTTTTTTTTCCCCATCAATGATGTGACTACATGACCTGAGAGCTAGCATTCATATCATTCTACTGTCAGATCACACAATATGGGTGCCTTTGAACCTTTTTGATTGTATCCATCTGATCCTAGAGGGGCATCCCTAACAACCCACAGCTGCTAGCTCTTGGACTTCCTTCAGTGCGTCGTAACAGAAACCTACTGGTAGAAGAGGGGCGAACTTGTGGGAAAATCCATAGGTAACTGGCTGGAACTGGGCTATTCACTGGGGATGCAGTAGTCAGTACAGGATACGTGCACCCAGATAGAAATGTATATATTCTTTTGTTTCACTGATATCAATAACATGGTTAGAAAAGAGCATTCACAAGTTTCTGGAGGAAACAGCCCAGCTTCTGAAGCACAGAGACATAATATGCATGGTGTGTGCAGTGTCAGCATGCACAAATTACACAGTGTGATTACTGATTTCCCAAAGGCAAGAGGGAAAGGTACTCCTCATTATTACAGTAGTCATGGCTTCTTTCAGAGAACACTGGATGTGATTCTTGATGACCTTATAATGTTGAGCATGCCACATTTCCAGAATGAGGTATATATTAGGACCCTTACTGTTAGTGTCAGTTCAGGACTCACAATACACATAGGGTTTTGCATAAGTTGTCACAGCAATTGCCACAGCAGGCTGATTTTTAGTACTGCACTGCTGTGCCACAGCTGGACAGCAAGACAGTGGTGCCAGCTTCCATCTAGAGATGACCAGATGCTTCCTGACCACAATGAGGCAATTGAAATCAGTATCCTGTTCCTGAAGAGCCTGGATCACGTCCTAGCATATGGTCAGGAAGGACATCTTCTGCAATCATAGAATACTAGCCTACTGCAAGCCATTAACTCACATTCACAGGCCCCGGCCCTCATGGGGAACTTCAACTACCCCAAAAAATTTTGCTAGCGGGAGAATACAGCAGGACAAAAGCAATCCAGGAGGTTCATGAAGTGCAGTGATGAACACTTCCTTCTCCAAGTGATTGAGAAGCCAATGAAGAGAAGTACTCTATTGGACCTCATACTCACCAACAATGAGGGGCTTGTTGGGATTGTGAAGGTCAAAGTTAGCCTTGGCTGCACTAACAATGAGATGATGGAATTCAAGGCACCTCATGAAGCTCAACAAGGGGAAGTGCAAAGCCCTAGACCTGACGAAGAACAACCCCATGCACCAATACATGCTGGGGACCACTTGGTTGGAAAGCAGGACCAGAGGCATTGGGCAAAAACTGAAACACAGGAGGTTCCATCTGAATGTCAGGAAACTCTTTTTTACTGAGAAGGTGACTGAGCACTAGCACAGATTACACAAAGAAGTTGTGGAGTCTCCCATGTTGGAGATATTCAAAAGCTTCTGGGGCATAGTCCTGTCAATGAAGCTGGGAGGACTGGCTGGTTCACCTGAAGGCTGTGCGGCCATTCAGCAAGATTTGGACAGGCTGGAGAGCCGGGCAAGAAGGAATAAAATGAGGTTCAACAAGAGCAAATGCAGCGTCCTGCACCTGGGAAGGAACAACAAAATGTACCAATACAGGTTAGGAGGTGATCTGCCAGAGAGCAGCTCTGTGGAGAAGGACCTTGGAGTCCTGGTAGACAACAAGTTATTCATGGGACAACAGTGTGCCCTCGTGGCCAAGAAGGCCAATGGTATCTTGGGGTGCATTAGGAGGACTGTGTCCAGCAGATGGAGGGAGGTTCTCCTCCCCCTCTACTCAGCCCTGGTGAGACCTCGCTTGGAGTATTGTGTCCACTTCTGGGCTTCCCAGTTCAAGAGGGACAGGGATCTACTTGAGAGAGTCCAACAGAGGGCTACGAGGATGATTAAGGGACTGGAACACCTGCCTTACGAGGAAAGGCTGAGAGACCTGGGGCTTTTCAGTCTAGAAAGGGGAAGACTCAGGGGGGATCTAATTAATGTCTATAAATACAAGGGCTGGGAGTCAAGAAGGCAGGGACAACCTCTTTTCACTTGTGCCCAATGATATGACATCGGGCAATGGATTCAAACTCAAGCACTGGAAGTTCCACCTCAACATGAGGAAGAACTTCTTTACTGTGAGGGTTACAGAGCTCTGGAACAGGCTCCCCAGAGAGATTGTGGGGTCTCCTTCTCTGGAGACTTTCAAGACTTGTCTGGATGCCTTTCTGAGTGATCTGCCCTAGTTTTTGGTCCTACTTTGGCAGGGGGGTGAATTCAATGATCTTCGGAGGTCCCTTCCAACCCCTAACATTCTGTGATTCTGTGAACTGGCTCTCAATAGTCCTGCTTGAGCAGGGGGGCTGGTCAAGATGACCTTCAGAGGTCTCTTCCCACCTCAACCATTCTGTGATTCCCATCTGGAGGACTGCATGATGCTGTCATTGATTGGTCAGGATGTACACAAAATCATCAACATACAGTGGGTCTGAGAACAAGGTCGGTGTCATCCTGTGACTCTTCCCTGATTTTGGTGCATTTAGCTAAACCAAAACTATGTGTGACATTGATCAGAACAGCATTGACCTTGAGATTAAGTGGGAGGTGTCCCTGCCTATGGAGGGGAATTAGAACTAGATTATCTTTAAGGTCCCTTCCAACCCAAATGATTCTGTGAATCTGTGGGTACCTAACATGAATGTTGCTAGATCTTCCTTTGCTTGAAACTCTCTGAAGGGCTGAGATGTGTCTGCAACTCCCCTATGAGGGCACTGGCAGCACTGAGGTATACTCAGTTTAGAAGCCCTGGCTTCATATTTCTTGTGTGACTCTGTAGGTGTGACCTTTGTCATTTGTTGCTGGCTTCAATACCAACATGAAGCAATTTTATAGCTACCATGCAGGATTTACTGGCACATTTTTAGTTACAGTTGAGGGACTTTGTTATGCCCCAGTGAACAATGCAGTTCCCCAACAAGTTAGTATATGCGTTTCCTTACGCATGGGCCAGAAGACAGATAGAAATGTCAGGTGTGAATCAGCTATTATAACCAGAACTATTTCTTCACTTTCCAAGCAGTGAAAGTGACTACATCGCCTGCCTCTCTGCAGGAGTTGTGCACAGCAGTGCTGAGACTTGTCACTATTTCCAATCCTAACATTAAGTATTGAGAAATCCAGCTAAATACTGTTCTTACCTTTTTTTCTTCTTCACTTACTAGGATTGCTATTGGGGTGGGGTTAGTATTACTACCACTTTCATATTTTTTATCATATTTGAATTATTTTACTACACCCCAAGCCAGGATCTCACCTGGCACAAACAGCAAACTAGTTTTCCCACTTCCCTTGTAGAAAAAACCTGAAATTGTAGCCTTACAAAAATAGATGGGAATTTGCAGGCCAAGGGTTTACTCCAAATGTTTTAACCTCTCCCACTGGAGTTGTACAGTCAAAATCCATCTGTCAAGGACACCAGGAGTGCATCATATTATTATATTATTGTGCCTTACTGTGTTGCTTTGGTAACAAATGTTCCTAGTGTTAAAGTGATGCTTCAGAAAACCTCAGAATAGATATCATTGCCAGTAAAATCACACAAACTAGTGGTTTTTAAAATACAAGGTCTTTCTTGATAGGAATATTTTTTCTTCCCACTGAAACTAGTGTCAAATCAGGATGCGATTCAGTTGCATGAATGTTGTCATGACAATTAAGATGCCCTAAGGCAGCTTGACACCTCCAGGCAATTAGTAGGGCTTTATTAGGCAGTAGTTTGAGATCATCAGATGCATGGTAGCAGAGACCAGGCAAGAGCTGCGCTCTGCAGCAACCAGAACCAGTAACCTAGCCAGGCTAGCCTGGGATGAGTGAGAGCTGCTGCCCAGACAGGGCTTCTGTCACAGTTTAACCCCAGCTGGCAACTCAGACCCACCCAGCCACTCACTCACTGCCTGGTGGGATGGAGGAGAGAGTTGGAAAAGTGAGAAAACTTGTGGGTGGACAGGATGAGAGGGCGCTGCCTGAAGCTGCACCAGGGGAGGTTTTGGTTGGATATTAGGAAGCACTTCCTCACAGAAAGGGTGATCAGACATTGGAGTGGACTGCCCAGGGAAGTGGTGGAGTCACCATCCCTGGAGGTGTTTAAGGAAACACTCGATGTGGCACTTAGTGTCATGGTCTAGCTGACATGGTAGTGTTAGGTCATAGGTTCAATTTGATGATCTCCAGCCTCAATAATTCTGTGATTCTGTGAATTGGTAAAGCAAAAGTGGTGTGCACAAGTGAAGCAAACCAAGGAATTCCTTCACCACTTCCCATCAGCAGTCAGATGTTCAATCATCTCCCGGAAAGGAAGAATCCATCATGCCTAACTGTTACTCAGGAAAAAAAATGGCATCACTCCAAACGTTCCCCATTCCTTCTTCTTCCCCCAGCTTTGTATGCTGAGCACGCCATATAGTATGGGATATCCCTTTGGTCAGTTGGGGTCAGCAGTCCCAGCTGTGTCCCCTCCCAATTTATTTTGCACTCCCAGCCTCCTCGCTGGTGGGGTGGGGTGAAGAGCAGAAAAGGCCTTGACTCTGTGTAAGCCCTGCTCAGCAGTAACTAAAACATCCACCCTTTCTTCAACAGCCTTTACAGAATGATGCATGTCTTATGTTACCTGCCAGTTCTATGTGTATGTGAGAGATGTGTAAAATGTTGCTAGATACAGAATCACACCATATTTACAAAAGAGTTAGGTATGTAGGCTACCTTTGCAGTCAGACACATCTGGTCAGTTGAGCCTGGAGAAACATTTAGCCCTCCCTGAAGTACACTTTCCACAGCTAAACTTCCATTGTCTATAATGGGAGCTTAGACACCTAAAGCACCTGTATGTAGACATTTAACTTTAGGTATCTTAATCTGTAAGCCTCCTATTTTACCTTTGGAAAATACCTTTTGGATGGTAATAGAGTTCCACTCTCAGATCCTGACCAACAGCTCTAAACCTTTAAAAGAACTGTAAGTGAAAAAGTGTGCCTGCATATATGCTAGCAGTTAGGTTCTTGGACTGTATCAGTATTAATCATGCAAACATCACAGTGAATATTATTGTGGGGAGACACAAGTACACCTAAAATGGAATGAAGGCATATAACCCGTTTCCCATAATCTGAAATTCACCTCTCACTTGAAGAATGTTTAGACTCTAGCTACAGTCAATGTAGATAAATAGGAACTTCCAAAGGCAATAGATGATACAAATGGTTTTTGAGAAGGTATATCTCCAGCTAGTTTACAGTAGATTCACACTTTTAGACATATAAAATCTTTCACCATGAGTCCACCTTTACTGATTTAACTCCTATTGAACCTGAGGTATATAATACAGCTTAAGTGACATCCCTCTCTCACTTAAGATAGGTGTTAGCATCACAGAGTGGTTATTTCACGACAAGTCAAGACGTAGGATGCTATTCTGTATCTGCAAAAAGTAGCTCCTGCTCACAAAGTCCTGGCTCACTAACCTCAGAGACACATTTCGTTTAAGAAATGGAAGAAACAAACTCACAAAGTACAGGAGATAAATCCCTGCAAATGCTGCTAACATCTGAATTGACTAAGAGAAGTTAAATAACAGGAAGGTATTATAAATCCTCCCCCGCTTCAGCTACACTAATCATCTGTACACATTAAGATGGCATTTAATAAATGGTGCGCCGGGAAAAGTAAAAAATCTTCTTGCTGGTGAACACTGCCAACAGCAGAGTGAAGCCAAGGTTACAGTGGCCTTTTAACACAGTTAACAAAAAAATCAATAGCTTTTTATTTTTATTAAATTACTATCAGTGCAGAGAATGACTGAAGTATGTTTCCCATGTACTCCATAGAATCATATCTGCCAGGAGCTTGCAAATAATTGGATACAGAACCCTTTTGATGGAGCAGCTCAGATATCTTCATTGTTGGAGGGGATGCTTAACGCACTGCCTTCCTGTGGCCCTTCAACAAGGAGGAAAAAAATCTGAGGACTCAATAATTGACTGCTGCTTAAAAAAAAAACAATAAAAAGCACTGCACGTAGACAGCAGTTATAGCTATGAATGAGCTGCACTCTCAGTTCCTTTGTTCTCCTAGAAACCCTATCAGAATTTCTATTATTAAACAAAGTGCATACAGCCTCAACAGGGGAAGCAGAGAGGGGAGGAGAGATGTAATGATAATGAATATAAAATGTGTTTTATTCCAAATACTACTCTCTTCAAGTTCAAATAACCGCACATCATTAAACATACCCTGAAGGAGCATAGATCAACAAGATGTACATTTCCACTCTTAATAAAGATTTCCACTTTTTCTTTACTCCTTTTCTCATCCTTTTTACATTTACCTGCAAAGCAGTACTCAAAGGATAAGACAGGATGAAGGACCACTGCAGAATTTCCTGCAAAAGACTACTCCAAGTGCACCTGCCTGACTGTGCTGGGGGAAACTCACTTCCAAACACAGACTATTTCAGTGATTTCAACCTGCCTGGAAACTGTAGCCCTACACTCTTTTTCTGAAAGTGGCGTCACTCCCTGTGCTGTGAATTTACAAGTTCCTCTGCAATTTTTCACACAGCTCCAGGGATCCACAGACCCCAGGTAAAAAAAAAAAAAATCACTGCCTTTTACACAGTTCCAATGAGACGTGTTTCTACCCTAGGCACATTAGGGGGTCACTGAAACAGGAAGGCTTCCCATTCATCATGCACACTAACCACCTAGAGCTGTACAACAGGTAATGGCAGCTCTGCCTGGACTCTGACCCCATCCCACAGTAAGCACACAGGCCAAGAACAATAATGTATGCAAGGCAATGCAAGGCAGCTGTGATGAGACCCCCTGACAAGACTCAAGGTATCCACAGTGGTGTGGAGTGGGATGGGACAGGATGAAGAGAGGTGTACTTTGCACGCAGAATTTAAGGGACCTTTACTAACCACAACAATCCTGAATAAGGGGGAGCTGGAAGGGAAGTTGTGCAAAAACAACCAGGAGAAGCAATTATGGAAAAACAATAATCTTATGACAGCTTTTTCTCAACCTCAGTGCTGACCTGAATATAAAGCTCATTTCTTTTCCATAGAGAAAGCAGCTCAAAAATTCATCTCAAGTCTTAGAAAAGTAGCAGTAGCAGAGGCAAAAGACGGGTGAAACAGAATTTAGTTAGGAGTAAAGAAAATACCATTTTCAATCAAATTCAGAAAATGATGGAACTGTTTTTTTAATAATCTCACGGTACTGTGCCCAAAGTAATCCCATTCATTCACACTGTCATACAATTACGCCATATCTGAGAAAATCAGCTATAAACAATTCACAAGATCCTTAACTAAGAAGATAAGAATGTATCTATTGAAGAGGCCCAAGACTTACCTAACTCTATATATATTTTTTTTACAGTAGTCAAAATAAATGTCTGTGAGAGAGTAGGAACAGATCAAGCACATATCACAATGCCTCCTAATCCACCAGTCTCCAACTACTTTCAGCCCAGGCATTTACTGAGCTGTGTATGATAGCTATACATTTTTTAATTCCCAGTTCCCTTTTGAACTCATGTAAACTGTTCCAACTGAAAGAATTCCTTGGCAAGGAGTTCTCCAGTTCTATTATCTGCTGCCCGAACAGACACATCAATTGATTTATGTTGAGCAATCCTCCTCCTAGCTTGACTTGAAGCCTCCAAGGTTTTGTGCTGAAAGGTATATGGCAATTGTGATTCTATAGACCTGTATCACACCCTTCCTTGGTTCTCTCTTTTGCATGCTGGCAGACCTAGTTTACTACTGCCCACAATTGCATGCAGTATTCAAGACTGTCCTGGTTTGAGAGGCACAGTATAAAACTTGCCTGCATCCATCCTGACCTGAGCCACCCCAGGCCCCCCAGGCACCTCTGGGCTGTGGGTGTGTCAGTGACAGTGGGGGGAGCAGCTGTGCCTGTGGGGAGGAGAGGGTGGGTCAGGGGACCCACACAGAACAATCACAGGGCTCCTGCCTGTGGGGCTCGGTATGAAATGGCTCCTCAGAGAGCCCTCCTATGGCTGGATGGGAGGCCATTTGACAGTGTTGCCTGGGCCAGTGTTCCTGTATCCTGTTTTCTTGATGGAGAAGTGTTGGGATTTATGGAAAATTAGCATGGGATTTGTGGAAAATTAATATGGGATTTATGGAAAATTAATATGCCTGAATGAAAACAGCAGTGTTGCAGGTACTACTGACCAAATTGTACCCTGAAGCAGTGGGATCAGTAAACAAGTGGATGTCTCACAGCCTGGTACCTCACGGGACCAGCAAACAGCAGGTGTCCTATCTCATGGTTGTTATCTCATGAAGTAGTGAGAAAAGAATGTTGTAGCAAGAACTGAGAGGCACCGGCTGGGAAGCGAAACACCTTGGGTCATCATGACACGGACAGCAAGTGACAAGACACGTAGCCAATCATATATGAACTGTGTATGTATGTAACCAACGGGGTTTGTACTGGGGTGGACCAGCTGGAGTCAGAGGGGTATAAATTGCCGCCATTTGTAACAATAAAGGTCTTCAGTTATAACTCTATAGAGTTGTGTGAAGTCCATACGTCGACTCCGACAGAGAAGAACATTGTTCATCAAGACAGGCTGCCTTCCTCTGCCTCCCTGGGTAGGACTGTCTTGGCTGCTCCAAGGCTGTTGTGGACTGTCACTGGGACCCTGGACTTGAGCACCCCCATCTGCTGCTGATTCCAGTTTGGGACATTTCTGGTCAGGAAGCAATTATCAGCTGAGGAGCATGGGGTTCATATTTATGTATTTGTAGATATTTGTAATTCAACATCATCATTATTATGACTACTTCATTAAACCTATTCTAGGTTTTTTCCCCAACATTAAAGTCTCTCTCCCTTATTCCCCTTTTTATCTTCCCCTGGGAGGGTAGTGGAGGAATAAGAGAGAGCATCTGTCATCAGGTTATTGGCTAAAACCATGACAAATTTATTGGTCCACAACATGGGGCATGAACCCACAACCCTGAGACTGAATCTCATGCTCTACTAACTGAGCTAGCTGGGCCCCATGTTGGGTAGTGGGGCTTAAGTAAACCCTGGATTTTCATAATCATACAATGAGGTTGTTCTATTATCTATTCTCCTCCCAGCAATTCCTAAATTTATGTTCTTTGTTTTGACCTCTATTTAGTGCTGAGCTGATATTTCCTCAAACTTGCCTGTGACAACCCTAATGATCTTGCCTTAGAGCAGAAATTATTTACTGAAAGCTTTTTTAATGTAAATTTGTGTGGGAGGGCTTCCTGAGGTGCATCACCTCATATTTAGCTGCACCTACTTTTACCTAAATAAGGGGTCTGATTCTCTAGCAACCAGTATTGTTGCATATTTATGCAAATGCAGTGTGAACAGTATGTGTCATGTGATCTTGGTGCCATTAAAACAGAACCAGAATATCAAACCTTTGCCTTGGATTATGAGAAACTGCCATTTGTTACTGGTTTTTACTGCACTTAGGAAAGATTAATACAGAAAATTTTCTAGAAACAATGACAGTGCAAATAAATTTTCTGAAAACTTATAATGGAAAAATCTGAATTCTTATATTTGAAATACCTTCTAGGTGGTCCTACAACAGGTCTATAAATAAACATGGGAATAAAAAATGAGTACCAGTTTGCAAAGCCAATGACCTCCGAAGAAGAAAGAAAAATGTTATGCAATTTTGGTGAGCATCAGCATCTAAAGTTATAAAATATTATAGGCTTGGCTATGTTAACTATTCAGGCATACATTATAGTTGTTATAATGATTCAAAAAGCTATGGAAAAATTCAGGGACTAGAAAGAAATCACTACATATTGAGAGTTTTTTTAAAAGCATGTACTAAATCCATCAGATGCATTTTCATTGAAAGCTGTCTTTTTTTCATCTGTACTATGGTACCATGACATCAATAAGGAAATTGTAATATTCATATTAAAATGATTAGTCATAATTTTCCCAGTAGCCCATAAAGTTTCCAACATTAAGCAATGTTATGGGAAAGACTTTCTATTTCATGTTCTCTGTCATTATAACTTCGTAGAATAATTCAAAATACTCCTTTAACATTTTTACTTTCCCACCCCTATCCTCACCCTCCCATAGGAAATATCACATCATTCAGCAAATCTAAATACCAAAGCATTGAAATATCACAAGTTAAGCGGTGCAGAAGATAAATGAAAAACAATTTGTGGAAAACAAAGCAATTCCTATCCACAGAGTGTTTTATTTAATCTGAATAAGACAGGTTAACACAAGTAAGTATCATAATCTCCAGTATTATTTAATCTTGTAACATAAAGTTTTTCCACACTGTCAGAAAAAAATAAAACTAACAAATGAAAAAAACCCAACCCAACAAAAAAAAAAAAAAAAAAAAGCAAGAAAACAAAAAAAAACAGGGGCTTATCTATAGGTGGAAAATAATTTAAATCTTTTCCACAGAGATATTTTAAACCACATTAGCACAAACCCAAAGAAACCACTACTTATATTAAAGATAAACAAACTGAGGGACAGGGCAGGCTTCCTTTTTTTTCAGCGTGTAAGGAGACCATTGAAGAAGAGGGCAGGCCCTGATGGTGCCTCAGGCATCACCACCTTTCATCACCAGCCCTTGGTCCCATGCTCAGCTTTATGCCCTGACTCCCAGCCCACCTTGGCACAGCCTCCTCCCCGTGGCTTGCAGGGCTTCTGCTGATTAGTGTTTAGGATCCTCTGCTCGGGCTTGATGAAAAGAGTACAATCTGGTTTTTAGCACAGCCTGATGTTTATGAAAGTCCTTCCTCTAAAGGAAATAATAACTGAAACCATGCTAACATTTGCCAAGAAAATTGTAGCTAGGAATGGCATGTTTTCACAGAACATAATGTAAGACCCCTTCTTGGAGGTACCTGGCTGATAATGTGGTAGCTAGATGACATTAAAACACCAAAAAAAAAGAGAGAATTGGAAAAAAAATCACAAACCAAAACAAAAAAGAATTAAACGCTTGCTGGGGTAACCTGGAACAGCTTGTCAGTTGGTTAGAAAATGGAAAGAGACAAGTCATTGCTGCCAACTCTCTGCCAGGACATCTCTGTGCCATGACATCTCTATGCTGGAACACTGGCACAGCCCTATGTCTTCTGCCAATCCACAGGGAATTGTCCCTGGGGGCACAAGAAGGAAGAGGCAGGGCTCAGCTCTTTAGTTTGTTCACCACCTCATGATGTACTTTCAAGGGTGTTTAAGTCTCTTGGATCTCACCTTGCTGTTGGGCTGGGCTGAGAGCACACACACTGCCCATTCCTTCGTCTTACTTAACAGAGGATAATGTGAAGCTGCAGTAACTCACACCTGTGTCTGCGTGCTGCAAAATCCAGGCAATAATTTGCAAGAGTAAGTTGCCTGGAAAGGGACATCTCAAAGAAACTGTAGGATGCCTATGAGTGAGATGTGGCCAATATCTGCTTGGATACAAGAACAAAAATGTTCACAGGGAGTGGTGAAGCTCTGGAACAGGTTGCCCAGACAGGCTGTGAAATCTCTGTCCTCAGAGATTTACAGAAGTTGGAGACAAAATGCCCCAAGCACATTGCTCTAATCTCAAAGAGGAACCTGAGCACGAGGCTGGACCACGTGTGCTCCAGAGGTCCCTTTCCTTCTGAATTATCTTCTGCCTGAGCATAGGAATGGGCTGAAGTCAAGTCATAGGCTACATCTACAGCAATAAACAACACTGTTATATGGAACACTTCTGGGGAGCTGAACTAAATAATCTCAATTATTAGAACAGTCCCTGGCATCGTTTTGGACTGCCCCAGACTCTAGACTGCTAAACCATTCACTGGCACAGCTGGGGAGACAAGACACACTCTCAATTAATAGTTTGTGTGTAAGCTACCTTTTGGAAGCAGCTGAAAGACTTCAGCAGTGTGGAGTGAAATTTCTGTATGCCAGTTGGCACCAGTGCCAGAGAACACTCCTGGACACCTTTTTTTACTAGTTTGGAGCAGTCCCAATGTAGGAATTTTGCATGTATTTCTAGGAGTCCCACCCAAGACTTCAAAGTGGTACCTCAGTCATTATCTACAAGAAGAAGATTTTTTGAGCTTATAACAGGATGTTACAGTCCATAGATACATGACTTTTTTTCTTCTTTGAGCAACCCCCCTCTGCCTGTCGTTCAGTCAGAGACCAAGAAAGACTGGCACACATCACACTGCACACAGGTCTAGCACCATGCAAACACCACAGACTCAACTACTGTTTGAGAGATGCACAAGCTTCCCCCAAGTCCTGTAGTGTATCTTTCTGCCAACCCAATGAGGATGTCTCAGATATCCCAGAGCATCCAAAATGATACTCATCTCCCCTGTTTAGGCAAATGGATCCCAGCCTCAGTTCTAGAGTGACTTGGTTTCACAGACACAACAGAATGGGCAGCATGTTAAATAAAATAAAAGGAAATATGGATGTCTAAGGTGAAGTTCAGCAGTGTGCAAGGGTAACTATATGAAGCAAGAACTGTTCAAAGGGATTGACCCCTCTTTGGCTATACAGTTGTGGAGAACGAAGACTGTGCCTCAGCTCTTTGCCAGCATAATGCTGTAGCATGACATTAGAACAGAACACTACTTTTATTGGATCTTGTTATTCTAGAGAGGAAGATGTTTTACTTGCCCACCCACTACACCAATGAAGTTCTCCTGTGCTGTCCTGTTAGAGTTATCTAAATTTAAGGGGTACCTTTCCTGAGAGGCAAGAAAAGGCAGCTTTCTGTCTGAAGAAGGGAAGAACTATTCCAGCTTCCTTGAGCAGGAAACAGCAGCCATTCTGGCTGAGAACCCAAAATATTCACAGCAGTACTCTGCAGATAGGATTTGTCAATACCTGAGCTGCAGGCAAAGCAAACAATTGCAAAACACATTTGTTTCAGATGAAAACAAACAAGCAAATTCAGACTCTTGCAAAAATGGGCAGTGTTAAAAATTCTATTCAAGTCTAATGACTTGAATAGAACTCCAAAAACAAATGTTGTGTTTTTAAGCACTTGTTAAAGAAATGAAGGAAAGGACGAACTAGATGCATAAAGCTGCTGCTGCTTCACTTCCTTAGCTCTGCCCCAGACTTCCTCCAAAATGCCTCAGCTCTGATTCATCACTTCTCCTTGGATCTTTCCTTTAATTCATCTCTGCAGGATTGGGTTTGGCTTCATTTCACAGAACAGTACCCAGAACACCAGACTTGTTATTGATAAGGGATAGGACTTGCTCTGAGCCTCCCTTTGTAATAATCTTCTGCCTTGCATAAAAAATTAAAGGGCCATTGCAGCAGCAGTTACCAACTTCCAGATGAGTGCCTAATCCACTGAGACAGAAGTCCTTCTTCATGCTCTGCTTTTCGAACCAAAGTTTCTTTGCTTTACCTTCTAAAGGGCACTCAGTCCCTTTTTGGGAGAAATGAGAGAAGAACACCCCTTTCTTTCATATGAATTATTTGAATTGATCAACCAGTTCTGGAGAAATCTTGTTCTCACATAACGAAAAAAACAGTCTTGGAGTTGTGTAACAATTGCACTAAATAATAAGAGCTCCTTACCTACTGCATTATGGTATTGCTAAAGCTGTTATTTTGGCCCACTTTTATATTTTTTATTCTACTGCAGAACTATTGAGCCCATGGTTTGGTTTAGTAATTTAACAGAGGGTAGAGGGCCTTTGAATTTTCCATGACGGTCTTCACCCTTCGAGCAGTTATTAACTCAAAGGAAATATTTTCCTTTTCAGCTATGCCTTAGGTAACCTGTGGGTGACCTTACAGTTCAGATCACTTAATTTATTTTTTATTTCTCATACAGCCTCAGGTTTATCTATCTGCATTACGAAACCCACAAAGTAATTTTTGGTTTTCCTGTCCTTAAATGCTATTACTCCATATCAAATAAATGTAATGCACCATTTAGCATCACCAAAGTCTATAGAAACAAGGAATTTCTTCTAATTGCATTTTTAAGATAACAGCATTCAAAAGAAATAAAGTCGGTGAGAAAGATGAGATGTAATTGGATAACATGATTGCAGCACACCACACTGCAATTCAAGAGATTCCCCAACTCAGCCAATTTTACCCAGTAATTAAAAATATCAATCACTTCTGCATTCCTTTGTCACGCAGGGACAGGTTGAAACTTCAGACACCTATATTCCTAGAGGTATAAACCACAATACCCATGGTAATTTTGTCTTGTTTGAGTTTCCATGGAAACAGTGTTTATGGTATTGCAGTGTTATCAGGGAAAAAAATGAGTTATAAATAATAAAGAGGCTAATGTTGTTTCTCTTGGTCTTGCTGAACAGCTTCAGGCACTGAGACAGATGAATTGGATAGAAATGGAAGACAGCAGCTGTAACATTAATGCATATTATCAGCTGCGCTTTATTACTGGAAAGCCCATATTACTGCAAAAGCTTCATTATGTGATGGTGCCAAATTACCTTTTATTAACTAGTATAACCACTAAACATCTAGCTTCCTTAGAAATAATTGGCTCCACTATTTTCACTCTAGTAATTTGCAGAATTCCAACTCGTCTTTTCAAAAAAATTCAACCTCGGTTCTCATTTTGCTCATTTATTCTCCATATTTCAACCAGAAACAGATTTCTGTCTGTTTTACCTTCCTATTCTGGATTCCCATCAGGATTACAGAATATCACTCTTAAAACTACTTTACTTTCCTTGAGATGCAAAACTCCACATAAATATCTATTACCCCAAAGCTAGGCAACTCTCCCTAGTAATATGAATGGGTCACTTTGTAAAGGCAGTGTTTTTTATCCATTTCTGTCATGTCATTTAGTAAAAACAAGTGGGCCTAAACTACTGCACACTCAAATGTTAGTATGTAATTGACCCAGCTGTCAGGACCTCACGGCTCTCTGTCAGTGTTTTCTGCCCTCTGTAATTTTGAGAACTGGTGCAATAGAAATCACTCCTGTGAGATGTTCGGTATTGTCAAGCCCTGCTGAAGTCATGAATAATTGAAAGCACTCCATGCTTCACAGGAGGCCTTCAGGACCATGTTCACATGGAGGACTTAATCACTTAAAGGAGGAGGTAGGCATCCATGTCATGAATAAGCTGAGCTACTTGCCACCTAGCTTTCTTTTAATGTAGAGAGAATCTATAAGAAGAAGTATTGGCATTGTAAGACCCAATTCCGAAAAAAAAGATGAGAGGAAAGGACTGTGTCCCTCTTTCATCACTGTTTTAACTCCTTATTATGCCTTTATAATTCTCCTCATATTATCAACACTTCTACTTGCAGTGTGAGACTCAGGATAAAAGCCCTTCTGTTTTTTAGAAACGAGATTTTAAAATCTGTCTCACATTTCTTACAAGTGTTTCTTGATGACTGCTTTTAATTGCTGGTATGAATGAGGTCTCTGTTGAGATGTAGCAAAATTAGCTCCCTTTGTAAAAATGCTTCAATGTTCTTTGGACCCAAGAGAAAAGGGTAACTTCATGTGTTTATTAGAACATTCAGCCTTTCAATTACAGTGAATGCAATTAATGAAGTTCCTATGTTCATATAAATAGCTATGTTCTCTAAGTTTGGGTCCCATTTCAAACTTTGCAATTCAGTCTCATCACTAATTGTTTCTTATAGCAACACTCCGAGTGAAACGAATGTCCTATTTTGGTATTTCGTCTCTTGTACTAGCCAGAAGAAAAATCTTCAGGGAAAATTCATAATGAACAATAGAAAAAATTCACAAAAGAAACCCCTGCCTAAGCCTACACTGAAAATTGCTGCTTCATACTCATGAGCTTCTCACCTTTTTTTAAATCTTGTTTTTACACTGGGTGTCTCATGGACAGCATTATTTTTCATCTGTCTTCTGTATTTACTTTCAAATCCTTGATCTAAATACTTTGTTTAAGGACTGCACTAGTTAATTATGCATTGCGAAAGAAAATTTATTCAATTTGTGTATCTTAAAAAATGTTGAGACAAGCTTAACGTTTAGATTAGATATTAGGAAGAAATCATTTAGTGTGAGGGTGGTGGGACACTGACATGGACTGCCCAGGGAAGCTGTGGATGCCTCATTCCTGAAACTGTTCAAGGCCAAGTCAGATGGAGCTTTGAGCAGCCAGGTCTAGTGAGAGGTGTCCCACTGGTAGGGGGGTTGGAGCTAGATGATCTTTAAGGTCCCTTCCAACCTAAACCATTCTGTCATTGTATTATTAAGTGCATAAAGATTTCTTTGCAGAGTGCATGGCATGCAATAGACTCCAGTGATTAAAGTTGCCTTCAGGGAAAAACAAAAAAGATAAGGAGAAAGAGATTCTCATCCTGGTGGCAAATATTTTCCGTGACAAAACTGACAAAAGAGGCATAACAAGATGTCAGGGTGTGGAAGTGCAAGACGACAAGAGCAGCAGAACAAAAGCAGCTGCACAAAAGCACTGCCCAGCAGCTTGGCCGTGCCCAGGTGACAGCTCATGCAGAAGCAAGTGGGAGGCAGCCAGCAATGTCACAGGGTAAGGGCTGCAGAGTGGCAGAGGGAAGACCCTGGGCATCTCAAAGGTTCAGGTACTTCAACTGTGAAACTATTTAAAACATTCAGGGGGGAAAAAAGCCCTAATGTTCAGAGCGGGACTTGACAGCAACATTTCTATTAGCAGTGAGCATGCTTTATTTGCATCACAGAATCACAGAATAGTCAGAGTTGGAAGGGACCTCTAGAGATCATCTAGTCCAACTCTCCCACTAAAGCAGGATCCACTAGAGCACATTACTCAGGACTGCATCCAGGCGGGTCTTGAAAATTTCCAGAGAAGGGGACTCCACAACCTCTGTGGGCAGCCTGTTCCAGTGCTCTGTCAGAAGTTTTTCCTCATGTTTAAGTGGAATTTCCTGTTCCAGCTTGTGCCTGTTGCCCCTCGTCCTGTCACTGGGAACTACTGAAGAGTCTGGCTCTACCCTCCTTGCACCTACACTTCAGATACTTAGAGGCATTCATAAGGTCTCTCCTCAGCCTTCTCTTCTCCAGGCTAAAGAGTCCCAGCTCCCTCAGCCTTTCCTCACATTAGAGATGATCGAATGCCCCAGTTAGCTTTGTTGCCCACCACTACTTGATATGACTAGTGCCTGACTTAGGAACTCCTTACTAGCTTTTTCCTATGGCTGATTGAAACTGCCTAGGAAAAGTTTACAGGCAGCACTGATGCAAACAAGATCTGTTCTGAGTTACAGTGATTCGATTGGATTGTAGTGGCACACAGGACCCCTTATAAGTACACATTGAACAAGACTAGAAGATAGAAACTGTCCATCATAGACACAAAGAAAAAGACATATTTAATTCCATAGCTAAGTTATTAAAAGAAGATATTTAGAGCTGTAAGCTATTTATACATGTGGTCTTTCCTTCCCCTATGTACAAATGCAGTGTAATGTGCCTCAACTGCATTTGCAAATATTTGCACGCACATGCACGATTTCCTAAATTAGTCAACTCCATGTTTATTCAGAGCTAGTCTAGAAGCTTGTGTTTGAAATGTTGATGCAGTGAAAGTGAGAAAATTTATGAACTGCCTGGCATTAATGTACCTGACTACAATGATCACAAGTTTTTCTAACAGCTCACTGAAATCAGTGGATTCTTGCAGTTCTTCTTTTGCCTAAGGCAAAACCCAACTGTAGCAGTGAGAGGTTTCTGCCTTTGCAAGGTGGTGATTCCATTTAATTGCTTACATCAAATTAATTTTTTTTTGTATGAATGTTATTTAAAGGAGAAAATCAATAACAATTCAGACTCTTGGCCTCTTCAGTGAATTATCGGGATTATTTGGGAGGATTACTACGTTGACAGGAATGCTTAGCAAATCTATCAAAAATATGCACAAAGCTTTCTCACCGCAATTTATTCTTTAAACAGATGCCAGTTTTGTGCTCTTATAGCCATATCTATATGTCTAAATTTGGAAGCAAAAACTTTGCATATACTCCATCTTCTACAGAAGGATAAGGGAGGTAGGAAGTGCCTTTTATTTGTTTTTTTTTAATTTTTTTTAAAGTCAAGGGAGACTGCTACCAGCAATGCGTAAATGTGGATTTAGGAGTTGAAAAAATCATCATCATCATAAGAAAGACTGGTCTTATCAACAAAAGATACATATTTATGCTATTCAGAACTGCAGGATTCCAGTTCCCCTTTGAGCCCCCAGTGGATGAGCCTGGAATGGTATTTCACTATGTGGATCCTGAGTTTCCATGTGCCCCTTTCTAAAATAAATAGGTGGCAGATAAGAGGCATTTCCCCATGGCCTACGGTGAGCTTTCCATTGTCTTTGCCATCTCCATCAAACCAGCAATTTTTTATTATGCTTACTACCAGACCTGTGATATGGATCTTGTGGAAGAGACTGGAAAGCAAATACTCTATAATATCATCAGATTAAGTTCTACCTTAGGCAGATGACAGGCACTCTTTCTCCAATCAGTAACATATATTTGTGCATGGATTTTTACTTACTAAAGGTCATAAAAGTATAAGAAGATAGAGTTAAAATTTCTGAAACATTTATTGTTAGTTGCATTCAAATAAAACAGAAAAACAGTCCTTTCGAAAGGAAAGAAAGGCTATTTTATATCTGTAAGATAAATATATTTTCCTTCAACAATGTGGAAAAACAGCGTAGGTCAATGGCAGCTGTAATAATGTAAATTATTTCTATAGCATATAACGTGGAACTCAGATTCTACTTATTTCTTCAATAGTAGAGCTATCATACTCTTATCTAGACCATTAGTGGTATCTTGGAGCCCTCTAGCTCACAGCTCTTGTGATATGTTAAGATCTATTACAGCACTGCTAATTGTGTTTTGAAACATTGATTTTAGGAAAGAGATGGTGTGTACTACATTAAAAGCATTTGAGCCTTTGCAAAAATATACTGCATATACTGGAAATGAAGTCAAGATTGACTTGTACTTGTACCCCATGGGGAAAGCATAAACACTTGTTAATTACAGAGGAAGCTAACCACCAAGGTAGATGGGGACACTAATTCATCTTTCCAAACAAAAAAAAAATAAACATTCAGTTACATGACCCCCCTAGAGAAAGGGCTGTGCAGATCTCTCTGCATTAAATGAGCTACTTCCCCAGGGCAAACAAACCCAGCAGTCCAGTGCCTCTCAGAGACACAGCACTGAGAAAGCTGAGCTGTAAAGTGGAACCTCGTCTTCTCATGGCCAGCCCTTTCACTACCCTTCACACCACCACGGTGAGGCCACATTACCACATCCCAGCTCCACCAGCAGACTCTTGAGGTGCTGAGGTTTCCTGCACCCCTTGTATCTCTTATTGTCTTCTCCAGTAAGAGAATAGACAAAGTGAATTAGGGTGGGCAAGGAAAGCTTTTCAATAAGTAAATAAAGCTTTAATTTGTGGTCATGGGAGAAGTAGGTAATTCATTCACTGCTGCTTACCCAGCATGTGCTGTTGTCTCCATGTTAGCCAAGCAACACGTTTTGGCCAGCTTGCACTCCCAGTCCTTCTTCCTCTGCCAATGTCCACAAAAAATCCTGGGGCCACTGCAAGTCCCAAGAGCTATGTCCATAGCATGGCCTCAAGCACCCATCCCATTTAATTGTTAGCATGCTTATGTACTGGCAAACGTTTAGCCAGTGCCAGCTAGCTCCCACCCAGACCAGGCCCCTAAGCCCACTTCACAGGAGAGCAAGGACCCAGCAGAGCTCATGTCCACCTTGTACCCAGCAAACCATACGGATGAGACCACTGCATTTTGAAGGAGAGAAGAGTTTGGCACACAGGCACAAGCTGTGCTCTGTCATTGGTTCCAGAGGCAGAGAAAGGCTCAGCCTCATTATGCTTGTTACCATAAATACAGAGACATCAGTGGGGTGAATTTGAGCTCTGCATTATAAAAAAGGAGCAATAGCAACATTTTGAGAACCACACTTGCACATTACTTTAAAGTTGCTGAAAACACCCAAAGAGTAGACATTAATCCGTTTTTTATTCAAGCACACCAATAAACAATAAAATAATCACTTCCAATGCTGTCCTCTGCTTTTGCAGTTCTTTTTCCACAGGAATTTTACTTGTAGCAGAAAACTCATAAGAATATGAAGCAGTTTTTCAGATACCTGCTGAAATGCTGTTTTAGTGACAATCTACATGGCTATGTGAGAGGCAGTAGATAGAAGAGACTCGTCTGTGACTCTTTGATCATAATTGGAATATAAATGTTTGGTCTAGTCAGAGAGATTCTGCACAGTGGACATAAATTAAGATCAGAAAAACAGCAGGCTTTGAATGTATGAGGAACAAATTCTTGTCTGGTATTTCTGCAACAGTAACAGAAGGGGCTGAAATCAAACTCTGTGAAAAATTATTCTGTGTTGCTGTATATGCTAAGTGAAAATACAGGAGAAGGTAGAGCTTTCTGGCTCAATGCACAGATGTCTTTGTATAGTTATTTGTTTTCTTATTTATATTATTCACAAAGGATTGTAGTGCATAAGATTAGTGCAGCTAGACAAAGCAAAGCCTTGCTGCATTAGGAAATTACTTAGCATGGTATCTCGGCTGAACAGGAGGGAGTTTGTTGAGCTGGGTAAGTGAAAACCCATTGCACTAGCTGATAGTGAGGCTAGTATGGTGGAATGGGCAAAACCCACACTGCCTTAGGTTGACACACCACTGGAAAAACTAGATCAGTGAATTTCATCTGTTTTAGCACATATGTTCAGAATGAGCCAGCAACAAGAGATGTATTCCTCAGTTCCCAGTTTTTTTAAAACAAAAACACACCTATATTCTCATTGATTGAAAAAGGAGGTGGGAGAGTAGGTACAGAAGAGAGAGCTGAAGAAGAGAATGAGAGAAGTAAATAAAGGTTAAAAACTAAAGCAAAAGTTTTTCAGAGGCTCACACAGATGGAGAGCATGAAAGGAAGGTATACCTTCAGCCCAGCTGACAACTGATATTTTGAAAGGGTGTAACGGTTTGACTCAGGATTGGCAATTAAACCGATGAAAACAATGCCCTTGATCCCCTCCCCCTTCCACCTAGGTAGGAAGGGGACAGAGAGAATAAAGAGAGAGACTTTCCGTATTGAAATCTAAACTAGACAGCTTTAATTAAATCCTAATGATAAAAGAAAATACGTACAATTATATACAAATGTATTCAGGAATGTGCAAACCCCTATTATCTCCCCCCACCCCCAGCAACTCCCCCGGCATCTCCTGAGCTGTGAGCAGCTCTGAAATGTCCCGGAGCGCTGCCAGAGAGATTGGCAGAGCAGGCAGGAGCTGAGGGGAGAGTTATGAGGGTCAGGGATGCACGAGCCTGGGGATTAACAGTGATGGATAGACAGAGTCCTCCCTGGGCACTGGCCATGGACAGAAGAGAAGGAAGAAGAAGAAGGGTTTCACTTCGATGATCCCTGACTTTATACCAAGTCTTATGTAGATGTATATGTATGGAATACCTCTGGCCACCTCTGCTGTCCATCTAGTCTGCTTCTCCCTACAGGAGGGTTGCAGATACAACTCTTCTGCTCCTTCAGTATCCAAAACAGTAGATCCAACAAGTAGAGTAAAGTGTCCTTGGTCTCTTGGCAGTATCTATAAACACCCAGTGCTATCAGTCCACTAGCTGGATAACTTGCTATGCTACTTTCAGCAAGTGTGCTGCTTAAAGGAGAGTTCACTGAAGAAAAAAAAACACTCATTAAAAGGAAAATTGGCTTCATCCTGGCTCAAACCAGGACAAAGGGAAACATGACAGGAGTGGAAAGACTACGAGTCAAAATACAAGGGCACTGTGTGTTGTTTTCAAAATTGCAAACCCTTCTTTTAACCTTCACTTTGTCAGAATAAAGCAAACTGATTTCTTTTATCCTTAAGTCTCATCTACTAAAAAAGCCAACTCTGAAAAAGAATACAAGCAAAAAGGTCCCCCATTCTTCTGATCAGGGAGTTCAACAGAGTGAATAGGCAAACTCACAGAGGGCCTTTCATTCAGCAAGCACTGGGAAAGCCTAGAAAATCGGGGCACACATTTCGCATTCCTCTGCAAAGGCCTGTTTGGCACTGGGAACACTGACACTCATACTGTCAAGATAAATCCGTTTTGGCAGCTGGTAACTAACACAGACCTGAGGAGCCACAAAATATCTATGAACCCCAGAGTTAAACATTCTCAATACCCATCAGAAACAGAATACATTTTTTCTGAGCTACAGTCAGATACAACTGAACAAAGCTCAGCTAATTGCAAGCATCTGCAGGAAAAAAGGCCACAAATCACCCACCCAGTTTGCTTGAGCCTATCAACAGTATAATCTGTAGATATGTCTCAGTAGGAGGCATACACCAGCTCCCCAAAATTACTTCATATGTGAACGTCATTCAATGTGTGTTCAATTCCCTTCCAAGCCACAACTGACTTCTTGCTAAGAGTACAGTGTCCTGGGTTAAGCCAGGTTTAAGCTAATTTTCCTTTTACTGATTTTTTTTTCCTTCAGTAAGCTCTCTTTTAACTAGCAGCAAGTGTTCCAGCTGGTGGACTGATAACACTGGAATGTTTATGTTACTGCTGAGGCTCCAAGGTCGCTTCTTAGCTCTGCTGCTACAGAGGCTACCAGGGCAGGAGAATTGTATCTGTGACCCCCCCGTAGGGGAGCTGGACTAGACAGACAGCAGAATTGACCAAAGGTATTCCATTCCATAGATCTACATAAGCTCCGAGGAAGGTCAGAGATCACAGAAGACAACTTCCTTCGTGCTGCTTCTTCCCTTTTCTTCCGTGCATGGCCAGCATCCGGGGAGGACTCCATCCATCCATCACTGTCAACCCCAGGCTCAGCCCTAACCCTCATAACTCTCCCCACAGCCCTGTCTGCTCTGCTGTTATCTCCTGCCTGCGGGCTGAGACATTTTGGGACTGCTCACAGCTAAGGAGAGTGCTGGGGGAGTTGCTGGGGGTGGAGGGAGGCTAGAGGCTTTTGCACATTTCTGAACATACTTGTATATAATTGTAAATATAATTAAAGCTGCCTACTTTAGTTTTCAATCCAGCTAAGTCTCTCTCCTAATTCTCTCTCTCCTTCCCTACCTGGGTGGGAGGGGGAGGGGATCGAGAGCATTGTCGTCTCTGGTTTATTTCTCCATTCTGAGTCAAACCTTGACATACAGAGACAATAATATTGTTCTTAATAACAAAATAACATACAAATAAATAATGAAACATAAGTGAGGGGAAAATTAGTGATATGTTCTACTGACATTAAGGAGGGGTTTGCATGGAGAGCATCACCTTTTCAGTACAGTGATACCTAAGGGTATCCAGTACGATTCTCAGATGAATTTGACATGTTGTCTTCAGTTTACATGGTAGGGTGTTGGTAATATGGGGGGGAGGGGTGGCCTTTTTGAGAAAAGACCAGGAGCTGTACCTATGTTGGACAGAGCTTCTTCCAGCAATGCTAGTGATGCCTCTGTGATAAAGTGTTTAGGAAAGGGTAAAAAATACTGTGCAGCAGCTGTGAGAATGAGGAGTGAGAAAAAATGGGAGACAACTCTGCAGATACCAAGGCCATTGAATAAGGAGGGGAAGCAGATGTCCAAGGTGCCATAGCGAGTCCCCTCCCTGCAGCCCATGGAGGACACCACTCCAGATCAGCTGGAGGTGCCTAGAAGGAAGTTGCAGCCTGCAGAGAGCCCAGGCTGGAGAAGGTTTTCTGGCAATACCTGTGGCCCATGGGGCACCCATGACAAAGCATTCTGTTTCTGAAAGACAAAAAAAAGTGGAAAAGTGTCCATGCAGTGTGTGGGAAGGACCCATGTTGGAGCAGTTCATGAAGGACTGTAACCCATGGGAAGGACCACATGCTGTACCAGAGGAACAGCATGGACAGGAAGCAGCAGCAGAGACAAAGTGCTATGAACTGACCGTAACCCACTTTCCACTGCACCACTCAGGGAGAAGAAGAGTCAGAAATGAAGGAGTGAAGTTTAGCCTAGGAAGAAGTGGGAGGAGAAGTCTTTAATTGAGGTTTTGTTTCTCACTGTCCTACACACTATCCATTTTTAGCTGGCAAAAATTTGAATTAATTGTGCCCAAGTCAAGTCTGTTTTGCCTGTGACAGTAACTGGTAAGCTATCTCCCTATCTTTATCTCAACCCAGGAGCTTTTTCAGCTTATTTCCTCTATCCTGTTCAGGAGGAAGAGTGAGAGAGCGGCTGGGTGGCCATCTGGCAGCCAGCCAAAGTTAAATCCACCACACATTTCTAATATAAGAATACAAAAAGAAAAAGATTGTGAAATTGCAAAAATATTGGCTAAGTCATAATTTAAAACTTGGTACCAACAAGAAAAACATGTGAACTTGTACTACAGCACAACAGTGGCTTGGTCCTCCAGGTTAATTCTGACTATGTTCTTTAGCCATTCCAGCAGAGGCACTCATTCTTTGGGATATAAGACAGTGAAATCAGTTTAGGATGAGATTAAGCACACATCAGAAGTCACTACTATTGCACAAAAAGAAATTTAGAAATATATTTTCTGTTCTAAAAGTGGATTAATGATAAAGCCCTGATGATAAATTGCAGCTGGGGGTGGGGGTGGTCATTATTTTCCCTCTCCAATACAGTAATCATGAGAGTGCTATGAAAGCTGGGAGCATTGCCCAGAAGAAAGACTTTGCTTTCAAGTGAACTTCACAGGTTCAAGGAATTTGAACTGAGCATACCATTTGATGCATTAATTGGAGCACTTGTCAAATGTAGCATGACCATGTCTTCATTAATCATGATTATACTATGTCTACGATAGCCAAAATGGAAAAGAGCTTAAGAGACCAGATTGCAATTACCTCAAACCCCCCACAGGAGGGAAGAGCTTGAGAATTTGGGCTTTATACTTTCCAATTTGCAGGATGCTACAGGGCCATGTCCTAATTTTAGATGTGTGTTTTGAGCTCCTGCTGCTATTGTCTTTGGCAAGCACACTTTCAAAGTTACACTGTGTGACTCTGCCTACTTATTCATACTTGGTAGTGATACAGAAGGCAATTGAGTTAAAACTAATTTGAGTTTTTACACACAAGAGAGGCTGAGTCTTTTCTTCCTCCAGCAGAAATATGATTAAGTTTTCCTATTTCATTTTGTCCTACAAACAGGAGATATCCATAAATTATAGCAGCATAAAGGCTTGGCCTTTTCACATCCTGATAAAGCAGCCATTTGAAGAATGTTCTTCATTTCTTCAGCCCATTGAAGAGATGCTCTGCTTTTCCCAGTGGATCCTTTGACTCTTCAAACTCACTCTTTCAGTTTAGTTGCTTACCTAATATGACATTGATGTTTTAATTTATCTCATTTGTGGCAAGTAAAAGGTCTTGTCAATAGGGATTTGGCACATCTTAAAGTTTCGGTAAGACTTCTTTTCCTTTTCATGAAATCATTTCCTAATACTCAGTCTTTTTGTAGTGTCACGTTGAGCTGACAAGAAATTGTTTCTTTTCAAGGTTCCAGAGACTTCTCCCAAGGTAGCTACAACTCGATCAACACAGAAAATAGTCTTGCAAATTTTTTTTTCAATTTTAAAGGGCTAGAGGTCTCAGCAGCTCCTTGCTATGATGTTAAGAGATGACTCAGAATCTGTATCTGGAGTGTGTTAGATTTAATTATAAAAGAACTTCATGCAAGTCAACAAAATTCTTTTAAAGGTTAGCTTGTTCCAATATGCTTTGTACAAAGTATTGCAACCGAAACATACAACCTCTTCAAAGGGTTTGAAAAGGAAGTTGTCTAGTAGAGTGAGCAGGAACCATGTTACTTACAGGGAAACAGATGCAGTTGTAGAACAGAGAGGTGATTAGCTTGTGTGTTCAGCACTATCATGGAGAAAGTTGCCAACTGGTGCTATTTGACAGCCCCATGGGAGTGAACACCAGCATGGAAGTTACTGATGATTCTACTGGGAGCACTGGAAGCTTGTCCACATGACCTTGGGCACAGCTGCTTTCAGGGAAAAGGATCATACCATCTGCATCTATGCCAGCCAGATGGACTGCCACAAGGCAAAGACCAGAGGGAAGAAAAGGGACTGGAAAAAGAGGGTGCCTTATCTGGCACACCAGGTAATGGGTGGCTTCCTCACATACCCCAAACTGTCTTTTTATGTCACGCATAAAGACGTTGTCACTGAATAGTGTAAGCGTAAGCCAAAAAGAGTTGATGATGTATTTAAGATCATATTCTCACAGAAAACATTCACTTTTCATCCTTCTTCAAGATACTTTGTAGTACTTTACTAAATAATAAGGCATATAAGCACTATTTCTTCAGTTACATAGGTGTCAAATCAAGACACAGAAAGACTTAGTGTTCCTAAACACAGGAATCTGTTTAGGATCTTAGCTATTCCATGTGCCAGCGCTCCCATGCATGCACCCTCCTTCCAGCCATGCAGGAGCCATTTTTCTTTATACAAGCAGATGCAGATTTGTTCTTTCCAGCAACCTAATTCTATAGTCAGCCATGGAAGAGGCCTAGATGATAATTCATTTCTATAAGTTAATGGCCGTAACAAGACATTTCACCAGGCATCAGTTTTTGCAGCATGCAATTCTGGTCTTTATTTACAGAGTATGACCCTAGTGATGATTTTAGCACATTTTACTAGTCCAGCTCTCATTTAGGACTCCTCTTCTGCTAAGGAAAAACCTTAGGGAGAAGGTTTTTTCAGATTCTTATTAAATAAATGAGCTTTCATCTGGACGGAAAAGGAAAAGGAAAAAAACCTTCACATTTTTGTGAATACATATTAATTGAAAAGATAAATTAAACTTAGACTATGCAACTCATCTGGGCATATAACCTTACATCTAAAAATCAAAGAATACCTTTGAAAGCTTGGTGTTATACATCAGAAGTTGAGCACCCACCACAGCCCAAGTAGTGCCAGAAAACACAGGGAAAGATGGTTCTACTGTTCCCATCAGCTCCTAGCTCTCCCCACACAAATGAAAAGTGAGTTCAGAAGCTGCTACTTATGATTGAGAATATCTGAAGCATCTCCTTATTCTGGGGGATAATGAGGAAGATGGAAAGGGTTGTGATGTGTCCTCTTTTTTTTTTTTTCCTGGGTAAATAGATGAAAATTGGGGTGCCCCAGAACAGAGTCCCCAAATCAAGGTCTGGTAACAGTTAGATATAAGTGACATGCCAAATCACCATTTTATCTCCCCATTTTGTTTAAGATTAAACAGAAGCTATCAGCAGATCTTTATTGTGATATAAACGCATGCCTCATAGCTGATGTGACAGATGGTACTTCTTGAGCATAGCAGTGAAACTGGCTGTGCTTATATGAATAGTCAGACATGGCAAACGGTCTTTTGCATTCTTCCAACATGCACAGACTGTTTCCTCTTTGATACACTCATATGCTAAAATTAAATGTATGTCAATTTGCTGTCTGGATTTTCCACCTAATCAAATTTGGACATAATGACAAGTGCTTTTCCACTCAAGATAACTGAACTACCTTAATATATTCTTTGCAATAGTTCACAGAAACAGACAGGATTATTTTTGAGAGATGTTTGTTCATATTCTGAAAAAACAGCTTGGTGAGATGTTTAACAAACTGAAGACTTAGTACTTTTTGGCTACTGAGTATGTTAGTTAGGAGAACAGGAATAATCTGTTTTATTATGTCGCAACATTCTCATTCATGGCCAGATGTTTCCCAGAGAGGTACCCAGGGAGTTCTTATTGAAACCAATGGGTGCTGCCTGCATCCAGGAGCAGATGTGCCTCCATATAGAAATCATAGACAGAGGGAGAGGGAGCCATATCTGAGTACGCCAAGCCTTGTGTGGGAAGAGTCATAGTCTGTACTTTATTTATTCAAAGGCACAGAATTAGACTTGTCTAATTTGTTCTGGATTTGCTTGAATGGTGGGAATGTCTTGAAGAGATTATACATGTCTACTTATGTACCTGTTCCCAGAATGGCTGGCTGTTTTCATAATTATTGAATCAAAACAAAAATATCACTAATCCAAAGAAAGAGAGAGAGAATAAAAAAAATCATAGGAGAAAAGTTATGTCCCTTCTTTTTGGGTGTAGAGTAGAGGATGTTGCTACTTTCCACCAGTATTCGTACTCCTTTCCAGCTAAGATTCAAAAATGTAAAGAAAACAAAGGGAAGCTTTTGTGAAGGGTCACCACCGGGCAGGACTGGGTTCCATGAACACCACAGTAGTGGCAGCTCAGTCTGTTCTCAAGCAGTGAAGTTTTTTCACTCTTATTTTTTATTAGTTTTTGCCATCTTTCAAGACTTGCATTTTTTTTATGCAGCAGAGATAGGATTTAATCATATGAATACACTAACTCATTTGCCTTTCACAGAGGGATTATTTCCCAAGTATTTCTCTCTTGTTTGCCACAGGCTTTACTGCTCCCAAACATAAGGCTCCCAAATTCTTATGTGCCCTTTCCCTAAGAGTGCAGAGCTCTCTGAGGTCACCTGGCTCTGATGTATTTTTGGCCATTATTCCTGATAATGTGAAGTCTCTTTTTTTCAATGGACATTGATAAATAATCCAGCCACTTCCAGATTTGCAGACCCTTTCCAAATATGCCACCTTCTTCCTTTCATGTTAAGTGAAGCGAGATTCAAAGTCTCTGAACAGAGGAAGAGGTAGCAGACATCTTAGAAGACAGTAATTCTCAGATGATACCAATGAATTTGTCTTCTGTCTAGGCTGAACAAAGAAAATTGCATGAAGATCACTAAAAAATGAGAGCTGATAACAAGTATCTGTTTAGAAACATGAACAATTGTTATATACATGCAAAACAAAAAGCAAGAGGGAATGGCTGAAGATCATATTTATGCCATTCATGTGGAAATCAGGAGTTGCAGCAAAATCCCCACTATCCCCCAAATTATTTGCTTTGGGATAAACTATAGAAAGGCATATTGGGGTCTGTTGTGGATTCTAGCCTAAATGTAAAAAAAATTTTAAAATGTGCAGATTAAGATACATAAATAATTTCTACTTAGCCACTCATTTACATTACCTGGGGAAAAAACAAGAACAAATACATTTGTAAGCAGCAGAAACAGTAAAGTTTGGATCAGTTGTCTGGTTTCTTATAATTTGCACCTTACAATGGAAGTACTACGTGATTCTCTACTGTCTAACAAAAGATGAGCAATCTTTCTCTCTATAATAGTACCTACAGAATCTGTTCCCCTCCTCCTGCAGGCCACGGAATGGCATGAAATATGCAGGAATGTACATATTTGCATTTTCCAATGTTTGTCAGCCTGGTTGAAACTGGCAAAAAATGTTCAAGTTACTGGAGCACTGTCAGGCACACAAGCATGTGCGTAAGTGTGGTTATGGCATGTAACCTTATAAGCTTTATGTCCATATGAAGTCAAAGCTAAAATCTGTTACCTTAAAAAATTAGTTTGAGCTAACCTGAAAACAGATGGATAATCAAAATCTAGCTGTAATTTTTCTTTTTTTTTTTTCTCTAAACTGCTGCTTTGTGACCTGCCTGGAGTGAAGAAGGAAGTTCTGATTAGATTTTCCTCAGTGAGAGAAAATAGGAAGCCAAGAAAAGTTAAAAACAGGAGAGAGAGCCCTGCAAAGCAGACAGATTCAGACCATCTGGTAAGCAGGAATCGCTCTGCTGTGCACAGACAAATATGGTCTTTTGAATACTGATAGGGCAAAAATGGTTACAGGCAGCAAGGCATCACTTCCTGCTTTTGAAGAATCATGGGATTTGTATCATCCATTATATCAAGACACAGCCTAAGGAATGGCCACTAGAGAAATCAGAGGGAAAACAAAAGAATTGAAATATCCCTCTGAAAATCACTCTAGCAATGCAAAAGTCAGAGGTGATGTTTGTTCCACACAATTCATCCAAACAACGTATCTTTATGGTAAGGATTCTCAAGATAATGCCTCTATTTTGTTGCTTTGTATTCAAAACAATTTAGCAAGCATTTCTGTTGTCTCTGTAATGTCGTCCATTACATTAGCCATAAATGTTTGAATGTTAATTAGTTCTGTGTTGGTTCACTTCCTTCTTTATAATATCTACATCTGATTCTGTCTAATGTTTCCTGGGAAAACAGAAAGAAAGATTAAAAAAAATCCTGTTTCTATGCAACAACAGAGAGTTATTTGTAAAGAAATACACAAGCAGCTGCAGAGAATGTGTTTTGATAAGCCCATTACACAGTGCCCAGAGACAGCCTTTGGAAGCAGAGCGCCAGATAGCCAAGAACTTCGACTGCTGAACTAAGGTAAGGTATCTTCTTACAGGCTTTTCAAAATGTGGCAGGAAGATAAATATCAGTGTGACAGCAGGAACGCACAGTAGGTAAACAAGGAATATAAAAGAAAGGGGTGACTCATCTTGATGCCTTTGGAATTATACTAAGAGTAATCTGTCTTCCAAACCTGAATACAATAGTCAACTTTTAAAACCTAGAGGCCTTTTGTGAGTGTGAGATCTGTCTCATCAGGTACAGCTTTAAGAGAACCATGCCAAATGAAATCCAACATGTCATTTCCTGAAGGAATAAGAAATGCAATCTATTGCAATGTAATATACAACAATACACTGGAAAAATACTAAGGAAGCTGGGAGAGGGTGTCCTTCACGACACGATCTAGAACAAATCTCATATACTATGCAGGATTAAAAACCTATTTCTGATAGTTTGTCATTTTTATTAAATACATTCACACCTTGTGTCCAAACTTTCTTCCCAAAGGCCTGGCACCACAACCCTTAATCATGTGCATAAGGCAGCAAGGTTCCTAGATGAATTTAGTACACCCAGCCCTTTTTCCCAGTGAGATGACTGATCACTAGCCAAGATATTTCAGGCAAAGTGCATCAACATGTTACAATCAATTAGCAGTTTTCAGTGTAAGTGAGAGAAGTAAAGAAAACCAAACACAACCATGTGATCCACATTCATATATCCATATTCCAACAGCCCCATTATTTTACATTACTGGAAAAGTGCCGGGGTTGAGCAGGTTATGGACTGGATCACCTCCTTTACTTGTGGCTGTACACCAGAGGAAAAGCAATGCTGTATTTCTTCTGTTTCCATAGTGGCTCTTAGCGTGGTCAGATTTCTCTCTGAACAATGTAAAACTAGGTGCTTTGCCACAATGTCAAGAGTCTAAGTGTTAGTGCTGCCACAAGCACTAGCAGCTTCCTTGGACTTTTTTTACAACAGCAAGAAATTTAGGGTAAGGGTGCGTTGGACAAAAAAATATATTGAGATGAGATAATTTACCTCAGGAGAAAAAGAAGGAGAGAGAAGTAAAGCAGCGAGCATGGCT
This sequence comes from Hemiprocne comata, assembly GCA_020745705.1. Lineage (NCBI taxonomy): Eukaryota > Metazoa > Chordata > Aves > Apodiformes > Apodidae > Hemiprocne > Hemiprocne comata. The sequence goes on along the minus strand of CM036586.1, from coordinate 97,000,892 downwards.
GTGAAAAGCAGTTCCCCCCGGCAGGTTCAGAACCTGTCCCTGCTATAAGACACTGTGGCTCCAGAACTCCTGAGACAGGGGCATCAGCCTCCTGCCTTCCTGCTTGCCAGGTCTGCATCCTCAAAACAATTCCAGGGGGGATCTTCTGAGCCTGAAAGAAACTCTTCAAGGAGTGTTTCACCAATTTAAAAGACTTAGAAATTAAACAAATGCTGTTTAATTAAAATCTTAGGCAATTTTTATAAGAAAAGCTGCTAAAATAATGCTTAGAGTTGTCCCAGACTGAAAAGTGATTAGCACACTTTTACTAAAAGGTATACTTCCAATAATTCTCTTCCCTGCTTATTATTATAGCTGAGTGCCACTTGTACTGAAATTAAGAGCATGCTCACTCTTCCTCATCAATTCATCTAAGTGCTTTAAAATTTATATAGATGCATGATTAGCATCAGTGTGCCAGATTTGAGAGTATTTGAATAAGGCACACTTGACAAACATATTTCTGGAGAAATATATACATATAACAAAAAGTGAAGGAAAACAGGAAAAATTTCACTCATTTGTTTTGGCTGCATCTGGAATTAACTCTGGCTCTCACTGTTGAAAAAATCATTCTAACAGCCTGGCTTTTAGGTCAGCTGTGTAGTGGTGCACACCTGGAGGGAGAAAAGAGCACAGTTTTCATCAGTGCTCACTAATAGGAGTGATCACACTTTACAAGCACACTGTGAAGATGAAAGGTCATTCAAACTTTTGACTTTGAGGTGTCTAGCATGAGCTGGGCAGTATGTGAGTCAGATCAGCATTCAGTGCAGCTGCCTCTTATCCTGCTGTCATCAGTTCACATCCAGCCTTTGAAAGCTGAAGGAAGAAAGACAAATGTTTGGATGCAATCTTCTCTAGCAAGGGCTTTGGGGGAAAGGTTTTAAGCTGTACAAAAATAAAAGGGCATAGTATAAAATTCAGAAGGAGCGCAAATTCTTCTACAGAAGAAACTGAATAATACCCTTGAATGTGTACTGGAAGGGACAGGGTGTTCAAGAAGTCTGCAGCAGTGGGAAGAAGAAGGAAGATAACAAGGAGCATAGCAGCGTCTGGAAAACCAAAGGAAGGGCATTACAGTATTAAAGGCCATATATCTCTGGCATTTCCAAGTCTTCTTCCAACCCCTCTGCTTGTGGTCTCCTCCAAACTCCTTCAAGTCTTTTTCAACAATCTCTTCCCCTTCAGACACCCCCACCCCACTTTATGACGTACCCCACATCATGACAGAAACATCCTCAGTTTCATATGGAAAAAATAACTTTCCAGAAGACTGCAACACAGACTTCAGGCTGCATTCAGACATTTTGAACTGAAACCCAACTTCTCAGACACAAAAAAGTAAATTATATCTCAGGGGCACTTACCTGTGCCCCAAAGGACTTGCCACAGGGCAAGGATGTTTACAGCCTGTGTGTTCCGCCAGGGAAAAACTCTAAGCCATATGAATGTATTACAGTTCAAGCCATGTTGCATTGGCACCAGGGCTTGGTCTCTGTCTCCTTTATTTCTCAGCATTAATAGATCCAATGAGCTCTCACCCCTGTCCCCCAGGGTGCCTGGAGAGGTCCTGCCCTTCACATGTTGGATCCAGAGGGGGTATGGAAGCTTTCCCCAGTGAACAAATAAAGCTGAAACTGCAGCAGTTAAAACCTTCAGCCAAATTAACCAGCCAGACTCAAAAGGACTGACTTGGAAAGAGAAGACAGGTAGCCCCCATAATCTCCTTACCTGTGGTCACAGCTAATCTGGATGTAATCCCACTCCTGTATGGAGAACTGTTAGAAACACTCCTTCTGCAGCTGTTTTTTAAAACTGCCTCCAGCAAGTTCCGTCCTTTGTTAGCGATGCCCCTCTCCCTCTGCCTGCACTGTCTTCTTTCCATCCACTCACCATTCAACACCTCTGCTCTACAATTGTGAGGAGCACATCTGCATAATTGAATCTCTTCACAGTGTTAAAGCAGTGGTACGCAGTCAGGGCTTTTGCTCATCAGGACACTGCCCTGTGAACAATGAAAGCTTTCTGATACCTCAAGAATGACAACAGTCCAATGATGGAGGAAACAAGGTCTAAAAGTAAGACAAATTTGGAAAAAAAGAGAAAAAGTTGAAGAAAAGGAAAAATTAGGCCCCAACCTTGGTGGTCAGAAAAGGACACTTACCTCAAAAATCAGCTTTTAAATACATCTGCAGCCATGCATTCTACAGACACGGATGACACATTCTGGCTTTCCTGTCATCTCATGTGCCTACCAAATGCTAGCACAGGAAAACACATCTAAGCCCTGATGCACATGGAGCTCTGAGGCCTTCATCCAATCTTATGCCTCTGAACATAGATGGAAATGTTCACAGACAGAACTCTCTGCTACTATCAAAAGCGACTATCTTGTGTAAGTTTGTTAAAAAATAAAACATCTTTATTAATTTAATAATTGAGACTTAAACTGCTTTATCTTTATCTTGTCTAAATAAACACAAGGAAATAAAGGGAGGCAGAAAAGAAAGAGCAAATTAGAACCTAACCTGGCCAAGTACAGGGTTAAGTAACAAAATGTCATTTATTATAATCAACACTTCAAATTGCATGAATTTCCTAGTTCTTGGTTTGAAAAGCAGTGTATATATTTTTAATAACAGCATCAGTGTCTGACCAAAAAACCACAAAAGGTTGGTTTGTAAATCTATTTGACCATGGAGAATCAAAAGGGATGAGACATTCTCACTTATCTACTGGCTGCATGACCTATAAAGTGAATTCCTCTGTACAAATTCTGTAGAGGCACAAGAGACAACTACTGAAAGAAAAACTGAAAGAGTATTCACTTATTGTTGGCAGCACACATTAAAACCCAAGATTTTTAATAGTCTAGAAAAAAGTTCTGCCTTGTGCAACTGACAGTTAACTGTGTTAACTGTGAGGTTATTGTTCCTTTACTCATCTATACAATGTCATGTACAGTCTGGAAATATGAGAGATGTTTATGTCTGACACAGAAAAGCCACTCAAAGTTGCAATAAATATTGAAACTGGTTTCAGCACACTACCTCCACTTGTGGTTTTCACTGACTGTCCTTGCTAAAAGTCCCTGTTCCAACTTTGAATTTTCCCCATGCAAAGTTAGTAGGAAGTGTGTGCAATGATTGCCAAAGTCCCAAAAACTGATACAAAAGATCACTCTAGTCATTTACTTGAGGTGTGAGTCACCATTTGCAGCTGAGCCAGCAAGGATTTTCCTGACTATGAAGGCACTTGAATCTCCTTTTGCAAACTGCCATGTTCAGAGTGTTAATACTATGCCTTTATGAGCAGGCATTTAGCAAAAATTATTTATCAAAAATGTAATTAACATCTCTCATGATGCAGTCAGCATCATATTAAGAAAAAAAATCTCCTTTGTAGCATACCTACAAAGGAGACATAAAGATAGTATAATATTTTTAATGTGGTAAAAATTAAACCACCTAGAAGACTTGGCTTAGATGATCCACTTAAGAGAAGTTTGGATAACACCTGTTCCATCTTCATAAGTCAAATAAAAATTATGGTCAATGTTATGCAGTTAATGAAGACTTGGAGATTATAATAATTTATAAAGTACACAATCTGAGTGTACACTGGGAAACAGCCTATATGTTGCTAAATGCTGCCCCGAGAGGCTGTCTTGCCCTGTAGCCTCGTTTTTCAGGACATTAATCATGTGCTATAATAATCACAAAGATTAGTAATGCTAAAACTTAAGTAAACTAGGTTTCATAGTAGGCTTTTTGGGCTTTTACCAAGCTGTTTTGGACATCATGAGTAAACTACTCTAAAGCTACAGGAGTATGTTTGCCATAAGAACACCATAAACATGGATGGTCTGTTTTCTCAGGCTATCTAGACTCAGGGCTGAAGAACTGTCTCCAACCAGGGTCCCCAGCAACTCTTGCTGGGACAGCCAGGACAATCTCCTGTGCAAATACAGCCTCCCACTACCCTGCTCTCCTCTCTGCCCAGTATCAGCTTTTCACTGGCACCACTCCCTGGCTCTGCTCTCCAGATAGATCACCTTACCTGTCTTTCCCTACTCATGTATAGGATATAGTTTCTAGCCACAATGAGAGCTTGTAAACTCATCATGCTGCTTTATAGAGAGGGCAAGAAGACAGAGTGCTACAGACAGGCTATTTTTTGAGGGTTAAAAGGTTATGAGTTGTTTTTCTGTCTGTTTTTCAGGTGAAAGATTGGAGGAAGAGATGGGTAAGTTGCTTTAGAGTTTGGTGCCAGGTAGCTGAAAATAGGTTTATACAACTGAAAAAGAAACAACTAGGAACAGCCTTCCTTGGGACATTTCACATTCCCCATATTGAAATCTCTTCCCTGCTACAGCCTGTCCCCAAGTCCTAGATGTTTCTACCTTGGCAGCATTCCCAACAGGTCAATCTCTATGGCTACAGGGATGCCAAGACCAGTGCATGCTACACCAGTAGAATTTGGTGAACAGGGTGAACTGCTTCAAACACTGTGCTTCCCAGAGTAAGGACCAGAACAGCAGCCGGGTGACAGACCACCGTACAAGGACCAACAGGAAGTACTTCTAATGCCTTTCTCTCAAAAGTAAATAAAAAGGTGAGGATTCTTTTTTTCACTTTTTTTTTTTGTTTTTTAAACTTTACACTTGATTTACATTACCTCTTCACATGAGGAGGGCAACCAGACTTCTCCCTCTAGATTCCAGTATGTGATGGCTTCATATATGAGGCAGCAAACGGGTATTAAACATCGAGGTGGGAATTTTCAGAGTCTTCTATGGGAATGAGATTACTACTTTGTACTTAATTAGTATGATGCATATTTGTGTACATATTTAAGACCCCTATGAAGTCCCTAAAGGACCAGATATTTAAATCACAGCAAAATTACAATGTATGGTCACAGAGTGAACTGTATTGTAATATTCATTTCACAGAATCATAGAATATATCCAGTTGGAAGGGATCCGTAAGGATTATCAAGTCCAACTCCCTGCTCTTCACAAAACTACCTAAAACTAAATCATATGACTAAGAGTGTTGTCTGGCTGCTTTTTAGAAATAGAAATAAAGTCATTTTATTGTGCTAATAAAATATGCCTAGAATTCCTAAAATACTTCCACAAGGGGTTAATTTTAAGTCTGGAAGTCCCAGAAGGAATGTAGCATGTGAATTTTAAATGTAAAATCAAATACACTTTGAGGAGAAGGCTACTGTCTTGAACTATGCTGTTTTCAGGCTGGTGACAAACAATGAACTAGAGAATAAAACAAGAACAGCAAGTAAAAAAATCAAAATACTTAGTCTTTCTTTCCAAGGATAAACACAGCATTCTTTGCAATTCAAAAGATATGGAGGACATGTCAGAACAGCAGGTGCAGAAGAGGTTTTTCTCCAGTGTAAATTATTGTACCATTAATGTGTTTTATTGTGCTATTAAGTAGCTTACTAGCATTCTTTCTCATGTTATTTGCAACTAATTGGTGTTTTCTTTTGCAACTAATTGTGCCTGTTCTTTTTTACAAATTCCTTGCGAGTTCTTCAATGTTCCCATGCAAGTGGTGAGACAGCTTCATTGCTAGTACTTTATGTAGTAAACAGCCCTCAGGTAACAAACACCTGCACCAGACAAATATACCATGAGTGTCTTACTGTAGAAACTACAATCTCTGTTTTAAATATTAGGCTTTGTTTTTTGAAGGGTTTTCCAGCATTAATTTAAACTCAAGACACCTGACAAACGATACTAACCATCTGGCTTTAAGATGTACTGATTTCCTGATTTCCCTGAAGACTGCATTGCACATTTCAAAAAATGCAGAGTAGGAGATCTGCCTAGCCTGTTTTGTAGCTAACATTGCAATAACGCACATAAGAAGTTCATGCAGCTTATAATAATAATATAATAAAGAGACTTCAGTAGGCTGTGCTGAACTTTGGCATAAAATTTCATCATAGAACAAGAAAGTTCTCTTTCACTGAGCACTTTGTTGTGCTTCTGCAAAGGTGAGTTTATCAGACTGACCCAATAATATGAAACACAAAAACGTCAGACTTATAGTTACGTTGTTCAACTAACCCTGGCTGTGGCAATGTTACAAAGAGGGTGTACAAAGGCTTTGTAATCAAATTATTGATTGAACAGGCTTCTGAATATGTTATATGAAGAAATACTATTTTTACTAAAAGATTACTTGGGGATTTTGCAGCTGAACTGAAATGGACATAGATAAGACTTAACAAAATGTCTAAAACTGTTAGGGAAATATCAAGTGACATATAAAACCTAAGAGGGAAAGCTTGACAAAAGATAGGACTTTTCACAAGTGAATATAAATGGTGAAAAGCATGATAGCATTTATCAGCAAAAATAGATTGGATTTCACCTGCACAAGTCATTCAAAGCCTGATTGATTGTCGGCCTGAAGAAGGCTTCAGTCATTTTTTTTGTTAAGCTTGTTTAAAGTTGCAGACATGAATTAGAAAAAAATAAAACCCCTTCCTGTGCTTCAAAAAGGAATATAATAGCAAGTCCCTTTGCCCTTCAGAGCCCTTCAATGTAGGACAAGACAAGTCTCCTGCCTAAGGCTAATGGTAATACCGTGCTAAGGGACTTTTACTTAAAAGCTGAAGGTGAAATAGAAAACAATGCATTTAAAGGCTAGAAAATCACCAACGCAGAGTAACATTTCTCTATTTCATATTATTGCACTAAGATCACTGAGGCAAATAGCTTCTAGGTTAAAAAAGCCAGAAAGGTCAGACAGATCCATATACTGGCTGAGCTGATCTCCCTAACCCATCTGTAAGCCTAGCCCAAAATTTCCTTTTGGACAAAAGTCATCATTGCCAAGAAAAGCACTTTACTGACACTGCTGTGACAGTGCAGAAAGAACATGGTATGTCTGAGAAAGAGTTAGTAGGACTGGTCTCCAAGGAAGCCCCACGGGACCATGTCCTACTGCCAACTGAAAAAAAGTTGAGGATTAATCCCTGGTACCAAGCCCATGTGGCAGCAGCAAGCTCACAGCCATGTTGCCCACACCTACATAAATTTTATCTTAGAAAGAGCCAGCTGGAGTGGTCCAAAGCAGAGCCAGAGAGAGAAGTAACAGTCACAAAGGGATACAGTGTTCAGGGTCACTCTTTCTACCACTTTTATCTAACTGTATATAGATTTAGCCATCACTATAGTATTCCACAATGCAGTATCTGCCTAAGAAATGTTTTTTATTTGCTTGAGAGGCCTTGAAGATGTCCTTTAGACAAGCAGGTCATAAGCTGCGATGTACATCACACAACATCCCTCTTCAAAGAGATGAGACTTCACTTATTACCAAAGTCTGATCTGAAAGCTGTTTTTTCTTCTTAACTCTGATGTTCCTGTTCAACCTAAAGTTACATGGTACTTGTGAAATGATGGCATAAATTAATAATACTGTTTTGTTGCCATAGTCTGACTCCCAGCACACCATTTTTCTAGATCCTGTTATGTAGATGAAGGCATTTTGTTATTTATAGTTAGGCAAGTTCATCCACTTCTACAATTTGAATTAAGAATAGTCTAAATAATTAGACCATTACTGTTCCCCTAATGATCTACTCTGTTTCAAGTATAAACACAAGTGGGAGAAAGCAGGTCAGTCTTGGTTTCATTGATTTTTAATGACAAAACAGGGCGTACCTTCTAACCTAGTTTATCCTTTATTTTTCAGATCAATAAGAAATCAGTAATAGCTTTACTCTTAGCAAATGGGGACTGTGTTCATTAAAACATTTTGCTGCTCCAACCTTGATCTTACCAAATACATTAAGAAGTAGGCCACTTGACACGTCTTTTCTTTTTCCTTTTAATTGAAATCAATGAAGCTGACCCTGGCAGGTAAAACTAATTAGATTATTAAAGAAGTAGCAATATTTTTAATGATGAGATATCTTGTTCAGCTTGGATTTCTTTCCAAAGGAAATGAGTTTTAATCTAATGTGTAGGAGAAGTTGTTCCTGAAGAAATATCTTCTGTGAACTTTAGAGAAAATGCTACAGGACTTGAAATCCAGCCTTTCATGGTCACGAGCATTGCAAGAAAGCTGAATATGACCCTAGCACATCTTCTCCACTCAGGTAAGCAGTGGCAAATCCATAAACACAAGCAGATGTTGGGCTCCTCTATTGGAGGAATTAATTCTCTTGTGGCTGAAATTAACAGCCTTACATCTACAGATCAGGCAGTCTATCAACTCTGGTGTTCTTCAGAATGTCTTCTTAGGTCCCATGAAAAAACCTGCAACTTCAAAATGAGCTTTAGATTGAGTGAATCTAATGGGCCAGATGGGATTCACCCGAGGGCACTGAGGGAGCTGGCAGAGGAGATAGCCAAGCCTCTTTCCATCATCTACCAACGGTCCTGGATAACAGGAGAAGTCCCAGATGACTGGAGGCTTGCCAACGTGATGCCTATCTACAACAAGGGCCTGAAGGAGGATCCTGGGAACTACAGGCCTGTCAGCCTGACCTCAGTACCAGGGAAATCATGGAGAGGCTCTTATTGAATGCGCTCATGTGGCAAGTGCAGGACAGCCAAGGGATCAGGCCCAGCTAGCATGGGTTCAAGAAAGGCAGGTCCTGCTTGACAACAGGAAAGGCAACCCTGCTTGAGCTGGGGTTGTTTAGCCTGGAGAAGAGGAGACTCCGAGGGGACCTTATCACTCTCTTCAACTACCTGAAGAGAGGTTGTAGTCAGATGGGGCTTGGGCTCTTCTCACAGGTAACTAGTGACAAGACAAGAGGGCACAGCCTGAAGCTGCACCAGGGGAGGTTTAGGTTGAATATGAGGAAGTAATTCCTCATGGAGAGGGTGATTAGACACTGGAATGGACTACTCAGGGAAGTGGTGGAGGCACCATCCCTGGATGTGTTCAAGGAAAGGCTGAATGTGGCACTTAGTGCCATAGTCTAGCTGATGTGATGGTGTTAGGTCATAGGCTTGTCTTGGTCCAAGCAGCAACTCAGACTCGGATGGGCCCGAGCAGTTAGCCCTTTTGTATTTAGGATCCATCCCTGATTTTGGGGATGGCAATGACGCCAATGTATGATATACCAGAAACCCCAAATATGAGAGCACGCACATCCGCATGCAATGGAAATTGGACACTGGAATGTGTTTTGTGTGCTTTATTTAACAACTTAGATGGAATTAAAGGTACGCGGGGAGGGAACTTGAAATATGGGGTGTAAGGTGTCTATGCAGATAGTGATTTAGGTTTGAAAAGGAGGAAAGAAAATTATGATAGAAGAGGTGGTTTATCTAGCGCCTCACAGTTCCCTCCTAATAGGGTTGGCGTTGTGAGTGGATGTAAGGGCCATTTACGGTTTTTATCCCAGGGAGAGACTGCTCTTAGAGATAGAATAGAAAGAAATATTATTAAAGCTTACAGTCCGGCAGGCTGCACATGGCAAAGATGAATAGTGTTGGCACGTGGAGGCCGCAAGCTGCAGGTAGTGGCAGTGGACTGCAGGCTACACATGGCGGCTTTAAGATGGTGGCAATAGGCTGCGGGCTACACGTGGCATCTTCTTTTCTTCCCCCATGGAAGGAGGGAGAGAGCCTTTTGGGGGAGATTTACAGCTCTTTTAGGATTTCTCGAGGCAGTGGGGCTAGCAGTTACTGAGCTAACAGCTCCTGCTTTCAGCCCTGCTCTCAAGTAGTGAGTGTACAGCTCTTTAAGGTTTTTTCCCCCTTTCAGAATCTTGGGTGGTGATCAAGCCACCGTAGCCGAGATCTATTGCTCTTTCTCCTCTCCTTCTTTCTTCTTTCTTCCTTCTGGTGAGTGGGCCAGTGGTGAGTAACAGGCAGACCAGCCATAGACTCCTCGGTGGAAAAAAAAGACAGAGAAGGCCAGGCGAACAGTCCGTTTATAGCTCCTGGGAGTCTTCTGACTGGTGTATTTTTCCAATCTGCTTATTTGCATATAATTCCTGCCAATCAGATAGATGCTTTAGCTGGCTGCAGTGTCCAATCTGAGACTTAGCAGCAGTCTGTCCTTGACTTGTTCAGACTTGTCCTGGACTTGTCCAGGCTTGTCCTTGACTGAGTAGCAGTTCCTGGTGCAGCCCTTTTGTCTCCTTTACCAGGTGAATAGCTCTTTATGGGAGACAATTTTCCCTTGGTGAGGGGTAAAACCTTCACAAGGCTTGACTTGATGATCTTAAAGGTCTTTTCCAGCCTTGGTGATTCTGTGATTCTGTAATTCTGTGACTAACCTGATCTCCTATGATCAGGTGAGCTGCCTGGTGGATGAGGGAAGAGCTGTGGACGTTGTCTTACTAGACTTTGGTAAAGCCTTTGGCACCATCTCCCACAGCATTCTCCTAGAGAAGCTGGTGGCACATGGAGGTACACTCTCTGATGGGTAAAAAACTGGCTGGCTGGCCAAGCCCAGAGAGTTGTAGTGAATGGGGTTGGATCCAGCTGGCATCCGGTCACCAGTGGTGTCCCCCAGGGCTCAGTTTTGGGTCCAGTCTTGTTCAATATCTTTATTAATGATCTAGATGAGGGAATTGAATGCTTCCTGAGTAAGTTTGCAGATGACACTAAGCTGGGAGGAAGTGTCACTTTACTTGAGGATTAACAAGGCTCTGCAGAGAGACCTGGACAGATTGGATCGATGGGCCAAGGCCAATTGTATGAGGTTTAACAAGGCCAAGTGCCGGGTCCTACACTTCGGTCACAATAACCCAATGCAAAGCTACAGGCTTGGGGAAGAGTGGCTGGAAAGCTGCATGGTGGAGAAGGACCTGGGGGTGCTGGTTGACAGCCAACTTAACATAAGCCAGCAGGGTGCCCAGCTGGCCAAGAAGGCCAACAGCGTCCTGGCCTGCATCAGAAATAGTGTGGCCAGCAGGAGTAGAGAGGAGATTGTGCCCCTGTACTGGGCATTGGTGAGGCCACACCTTGAATACTGTGTGCAGTTCTGGGCCCCTCACTACAAGAGGGATGTTGAGTTGCTGGAGCATGTCCAGAGAAGAGCTGCCAAGCTAGTGAAAGGTCTGGAGGACAAATGCTATGAGGAGAGTCTGGGGGAGCTGGGATTGTTTAGTTTGAAGAAGAGGAGGCTGAGGGGTGACCTCATTGCTCTCTACAACTACCTGAAAGGAGATTGTAGGGAGGCGGGAGTTGGCCTCTTCTCTCCAGTGAATAATGACAGGATGAGAGGAAATAGCCTGAAGTTGGGCCAGGGGAGGTTTAGATTGGAGATTAGAAATAATGTCTATACTGAAAGAACCAAAAGTGGTTAGACAGTGGAACAGGCTGCCCAGGGAGGTGGTGGAGTCACCATCCCTGAAGTGTTTAAAAGAAATACAGATGTGGTGCTTAGAGACATGATTTAAGCATTTAACAGGTAGATTTAAGTTATGGTTGGTGGATTTAGGTTATGGTTGGACTTGATGATCTTCAAGGTCTTTTCCAACCAGGATGATTCTGTGATTCTGTAATTCAGCCATAATAACAATTTACTTCCATGTCCTTAGGAACATTTCCTGAGAAATAAGTGACATTATCCTCATACAAAAAACTTCCAAGCAGTTCTGTAAAAGGGCTGAAATCAGCTGTGACTTTACCTTATATCACTGCATAACTGCAATAGCTTTCTGTCCATTCTGCTGCCCTGAAGGAATAAATGCCTAGAACTCAATTCATTTCAATATATAAAATAGAAGCAATCAATATCATTCAACACAGTTTTTGAAAGTGAAGGGATTTTCACTGTTTTTGAAAGGAGTCTGTAATTACACACTCATTTATGCAAAATTAACTCATCTTGCAGGAGAGCAGTTATTAGTGGAATGAAAATCATCATGCTAAGTAAACAGCTATAATAAATTGGTACAAAACCCAAACACATTTATAAAATAAATAGTTATATAAGAAAAAAAATTAAAAATACCCTATATCTAATTTTAGAAGTATATTCCTCTTATTAGTTACAAAACAGTCACAATGTAGATAAAGCAATGGAAAACACACACACAAAAAGGCAGGAACATGTTCAAAGTGAATACATTATTAAAAATAAGTCAGAAGAAAAACTGAAAAATCAGTAGTAAGGTATTTGTTACGAAAAAGTTGCCAAATATACAGTACGTATTTATTTTTCCTTGAGTGACTGAAGAACATCTATCGCAAGGAGCTATGTTACTAGAGAAACAAAATTAATGTGGGATTTAACAGCAGAATTCAGGCATCTGAATGCACGTACCTAGTGCCAGAAGACCAAAGGCTAAGTTATATGGAATAAAACCTCTGAGATTATTTCCCCTTTCTGGAGTGGCCCATAGGTGGCAGGCAGGATCCCCAGGGGCATTTCCAATGGCACCTGACACCTACATGAGGGCAACTGAATCTGATGGTGAAAGGTAACATTGAACACTTTGGGTGGGATTTGGCTTACAGAGTATAGTTCCTAAGTATGAGTTGGGTGTCTAAGCTCCAGTTTTGTTCAAGGCAACTGGAGCCTCAAAATTAGTTCAGCTCACCCTAAAGCAGACACCTATGCCTGGATAGGTGAGTATATCCCAAACTCCTCAGACTGTATTGGCCATATAGATTAATGGATAGTGTGGAAAAATGAGGCTGCTTGCAAGAATCTGAAACTCTCTACTGCACTGTTTTTTGTTACTTGGTATTTGTCGGAGGCGGCGTATGGACTTCACACAACTCTATAAGAGTTATAACTGAAGACCTTTATTGCTAAAAATGGTGGCAATTTATACCCCTCTGACTCCAGATGGTCCACCCCAGTACAGACCCCGTTGGTTACATACATACACAATTCATATATGATTGGCTACATGTCTTGTCACTTTGCTGTCCATGTCATGATGACCCAGGGCTTCTGCTTCCCAGATGGTGCCTCTCAGTTCTTGCTACAACATTCTTTTCCCACTACTTCATGAGATAACAACCGTGAGATAGGACACCTGCTGTTTGCTGGTCCCGTGGGGTACCATCCTGTGAGACACCAGCTGGTTTACTGATCCCACGGTCTGCTTCAGGGTGCCTGACAATTTGGTCAGCAGCACCTGCAACACTGCTGTTTTAATTCAGGCATATTAATTTGCCATAAATCCCATATTAATTTTCCACAAATCCCATGCTAATTTTCCATAAATCCCAACAAGTATTATCATCAAATTTGCTTGGGATAGGAAGATGTGGGGAACTGTATCTTAAGAAAGCCTTGACCTAGCCCAGCTGGAAATACATGCAGTATCCAGAGGCTGATTAGCTCTCATCACAACAACATATCATGCTACAGAAGGACATAAATGTCCAGCTGAATCACACCCCAAAGCTTTCTCTGGAGAAATGTGATTGCTGCTAGCATGGAGCCAAGACAGCTAATTCAAAGCCCAAGAAAATACATCTGTGCTAGTAATCCAAAAGAGGAGAAAGAGAAATCAGTATCTAAATACTATACTTAAAAGACCAGGCAAAGTAATGGCTTCCCATAAATATTGAATAAAAGGCATCAATAATAAATGTTGCTTCATTTCTACCCACATCTGAGTCTGTAAGGTTGTATTTTGGAAAATTAAATCTACTTAACTCCATGAAGGTGGATTGCTCCCTGGTGATCAGTGAACAAACTTGGCAGGCAGTGGTCACTGGGGCATGCTGGGGCTGGGAATGCTCTCTGATGTGTGAATCCTCTTCTACAGGAACGAAGAGCCTAAAATGTCAGAAAGCATATTAAAGAGCAACTCTAAGTCTTTCCTAGGGAACAAGAATGAAGTTCCTACTCAAGACTGTTGTCTGCATATTTTAATATTCAGGGGCTGAATGTGGCCCAAGACTCTTCCTAAGTTTTAACCAACAGTTGTGAAAGATCTTATGTTTCAGAATATAAACTCCAGCTCCTCAGACTTCTTCAAACTAGAGGCAGCTGCCATGCATTTAACCTGGAGGGTGGTCCTCAGAAATAAAGCCACTTGTTTCCATGCAGCAACTCCTCCCCTTCTGCAATTTTGAAACTCCATCTCACTTGCCTCCCACTTTTAGTGATATCCTGGGCATGCAAGTGTTTCAACATCTTTCTTAGGTTCCAAAGGGCAGGGTTAGGCAATTGCAGGATTTGAATTCTGAATATGTGAGGGTAATGTGATGATCTTTATTCAGAAATATCCTCTGGTTTCAAAATGACTCAGAGTGCATCAAGCAGTTGCATTTCAGAGTCCTACAAATAAGTATTTAGACTACAGTGTTGCCTATTATTTGTGTTAACAATTAACCTTTATTTATAGAAGACAAAACACGGTAAAAGGATATTTATTCCAACACAAAGCATTAATCTTTTTATTCTTCAATGTTGATTTATTGTTTTGTTTTGTTTTGGTATTTAAGGAATAGTGGAAAACTAATTTCTCAGTCTATGTAAATAGGAAATTATCACCTTATATTTTCCAGTTTATGAGGTACCTCGAGCTTGCTTCTTGTTTATGAAAAAGTTGATGAGAAGTCCACAAAAACTCTGGAAATTATAATGAGAGCTCTGCAACTGCTTTTGTGCTGGAAGATCATATACCTTCTCCCCTCCCCAAGACTACTTGTGTAACAACCTGGAATGATCCATTCTCAACTTCTTCCTTTCAACATGCAGTTTAAGATCTTTCTGATATGTAACATTATTAAAGACGTTGCCTGTAAGCATGACCCTCATTAATCACCAATAGTTCTGATATATCTAAATTAAAAACAAAACAAAAAAAAAACAAAACCAAAACAAAACAAAACCCAACATCCTTTTTCACAGCTAGACAGAAGAACTGCCTTCTCTGATAGGCCCAAGTACCCTCAATCTAAATAGGGAAACAGTAAGCCCTAGTAATTGCTTCTGAATCACTCCTTTTCACATGAGCAGATAATTTGGTTGTGATGTACAGATGGTAAAAGTTTGTATACACAAATATAAAAATGAATTGCTCATATTTCAGCCTGCTGCAATACTGAACTGACAGCTATTGGCCCAGAAGATTATAATATTAATTACTGAACATACATTTTTGTTCCTTCATGTAAGTGTTGTGCTGCAGAGCCGCAGAATTCTTTCATTAGTCAGCTGAGTTAGAAATATCATCTCTTGGATGTGCTCATTCATTTTTCATCCTTACCAGTGTCACGGTTTGGCTCTGGGTTGGCAGTTAAACCAATAACAATAATGCTTTTGATTCACTCCCCCCCTCCCCCAAGGTAGGGAAAGAGGGAGAAAAAATGAGAAAGAGAGGCTTTCTGGGTTGAAAAGTGAAACAGATTGATTTTAATTATTAGTGATAAGGGAATATATATATATATTTGTAAAGGGATGTGCAACACCCGCTCCCCTCCCTCCTCCCCCAGCAACTCTCACAGCAACTCTTCTCCCTGGTGACTCCCAGCTGAAGGGGGGAGTGTCCGGGCGCACGGACGGGGCCCTCGGGTGTCGGCTGGGAAGAAAAATGGAAAAAAAAAGAGAGAACCAAAGAGAGGGTGATAGAAGCAACAGTGAGCAGAAAAGTGAGAGAAAAAGGAAACAAAAGGCTTGACTTCTGTGATGTCTGAACCTATACTGAAAGCCAAAGAGGGAAAAATATTATGAGAAGGGAATATTCTGATTTGTTGATCCTGCCTTTGGTCTAATCTGCTCCCCCGTAGGGGGGGAGGCTGCAAACAGTCGGAAGTGACCTTGGTTATTATCAGTCCACTGGTGCTGCTAAAAAGTTCACTGAAAGAAAAAAAATCAGCAAAGAGAAAGTTCACTGCACCCTGGCTCAAACCAGGACAACCAGTAATTTACATTTTCACTGTCAGCAAAAGGTATAGCGTGGGAGAACTGGACAGCCTACCCATAATGTGAACATACATTGAATAAGCTGTCCCATGCACTGTGAATGCAGCCCATCACCACCCTACTGTAGTTGATTTTTTAATGTAAAAACTGATGCATATTTTAATCTTAAATGTATGTTTCAGTCACTGCAGTATCAGGCCAAAAGCTGATTTTGATCTAGGGCTAGAGTTAGGTGGTGTAGATATGCACCCATTTCAGAAGAAATTGAAGCCACCAACTTCATTTCAAATGTTAATCCAGGCAAAATGATGAGATGGAAAGCAGTTTGTGATGCCAGTGAATATAACATCTCTTACATTAAACAAAGCAACCTTTGCAACGGAGTTTACTGGAAACTCTTCATTGTCTGGATTCTGAAAATAGTAGGAGACATTCCCAGGCAAACTGACCCTCAGGAACCAGGTTTGGCAGAGCTGCTATGGCAAAACAAAGAGTAGAGCAAAGCATGAGAATTACTGGTTTTCAGTTTTGTCTCAAATTCTGCCTTTAAACACCTGGTAGGATTTCTGGATCTGCCACCTCCAGTAAAAAAAACAAACAGTTAAAACAAGGGAAGCAGAGCCTGGTAGATTCCAGCACTGTTTCTCCTTTTTGCCATACTATTTGCTGCAGCAGACTGGGACATTGTCTCACAGACTCACCACCTCTGCCTGATCTCTGAAAAATGGTCCATGCCCACCAGAGACCCAGCTTCCCCAATTCTTCCTGAAAGCAAGGGTTCATACAGTGCCCCAGTACTTGGGTGTCCATACACAATCAGGCAGTATTGAACCCTTGCTGTCTTCAGGTTTAAGTGCATACACATTGAGCTATATTTCAATATTTGTCTCAGAGATGACAGCACCAGTTCATCGCAGCTAACTGAATGTCACTTGCAGTCTCAGACTGCAATAAAAGCAGGCTGTTTTTATATACATCCTGAGCCTGTAGATTTTAAAGTCCTGGCACCATTGGCACTAGTGATTTTCTTAATAGGAGAGCAGAGCCTAGGGGGATAAAAATAAGTAGCTTTTGATTCTGAGAGATTTAATAGAAACAGATATGTCTGCTGTGAAAAATTCAAAGGGTAAAAATGTATTTGGAAATCCCAGCCCCGTGGAAATCCACATTTTCCATTAACTTAAATAAAGTCTCAATTTTGTTTCTGGAACTCAGCTCAGCTGTTTCTCTCCTTGGCTCACCCAGAGGTATTTCCTCATCAGAGATGTCCACACTTCCTACAATACAACTAACGGTTTTACCCCTGGAGCAAGCCCAGGGTCCCTCTTTATCCTTGTCCTACATAACCACTGCTGGTTGCTGTCAAAGACAGAGTACAGGACTAGACAGCACTTTTGTCTGAACAAAATGTTCCTATGTTCTTAGAAGATAAAAATGCTGCATGTTCTTTAACACACCATTAAACTCACAGGAATAGTTATCTTGCATCAGCACAGATGGATTACTCCTTGTCCAACTGATTTTAATCACACTGCAAAGTCACAATCCATTTAATGGGCCTTCACTGGTACTCTGCTTCTTCACGTTATCTTTTTAGATCTGCGGACATCTCCTGTGGTTCTTAATGCTACATTATGCTGAGCTACTCTAATCTTTTCACTGAGGATGGCTTGGAAACTTGTTTGTCTTTCTGGACTCACTGAAGGGAATTGTAGGACACCATTAGTGGACCATTAGTTCTTGAGAGTGACTTACCCAATGTAAATGGAAGTGGCATCTGAGCCTAACTGGGCAGATTAATCTAAATATGATGCATCAGCACACTTAGGTGAGAGCTAAGGATGGAAGGAGGTTAACTGAGAGCACTTTTCCTGCTCTGGTGTGTCTAAAAAGTAATTAGCTTGCTCCCATCATTCTTACAGGAAACCTGTTATCTACTTCTGATTTCCTCATTGCTTCTGATTGGCAACCTACAGTTATTCATAGCCCCTGTATACATCGGAAAAGAAATGTCAGCACTTAGAGTTCTGATGACTAACAACATGGAAACAGAAGGTCTTTTGCTTGTATCTGGGGAGCCACTGGCAGATCCATGTCATTGTCTGCAAGCAAAACATCCACAAACAGCATGGATGATAAAGTCAGTGACATACCTTGCACACGATCTCCAGAAACCTACCTGCAGATATATGCTTAAAAGCGCAGGAGTTGAGGAGTCTTGCTAGAAGCATTGAACTGCAGCTGAAACCCAGAACATGTTTAATCAGAGAATTAATAAAGCAAACCACTTGTTCAGGGGCTGTCTCTCCTTTAGCTAATTTGCATGAGCAGAAATATATCAGCCAGGACAACGGTCTGACAGGTCTCACTTCAGCCAGGTCTGACATATCAGGGCTGCAGAAGGGGAAGAAGGCAGGAGGCTGCACCACTAAGTTCACCACGAACAGCTAAGAAGCAGTGACCCCAGCCCTGGTGTATTATTTCTCAGATTGCTGTTTTGGTCTGTGGTAAAAATGAAGAGCTGGAGCCTCCCCAAAGCCTTACTGCAGTCTAAAAAAAAAGACTAGAACTCTGGGAAATAGAAGGGGCAGAGGGGTTGCTGGAATATTCCAGTTCTCTCTCTCATCTAGGACTGGATGGTTAGTTGTTATTCTTTTGATCTGAATATCATTTCTCAGGAGGAGAAATGAAAAGAGAAGACATATTCACTCCTGTAGCCCCTGCAGGTAGGCAGCTGTACAGACAGGAATGCAAAAGTCAGGGAGAACAAAACATTCAGGCAAGAGGAAGCCTGATCTATGAAGGGACAGCAGTGGAGTCCCAAATGTACTTTCCACTTTGTGCCTGTATCAGTCACTAGGTAATCTCTGGACAAAATCAGGGATAGTACCCTGATATCAGGGAGCATAAGCCTAAGTTCATCCCTTTGCAGTTCCCTAACCAGCATCTGGGTGAGGAATGGCTGCCTGTCTTCTTATGCCCCAGGCTTCTGAGCAAGCTCAAGCCCTAAGACATGGGTGCCCAAAACCACTGAATGCATCCAAATGAATTGCAGTGCCCAGTAGTGAGGAAGAGGAAAGGACCATGTGGAGTTTTCAGCCTCCACAGCTCAAAACACATCCTGGCTTTTCTTCTCCAAAGCAAGAGGGCTCCCAGGAAAAGAAAACAAGGCTTGAGGCTGAGAAAGACAGAGGTACACTCATACTGGGACAAAGCCAAGGGCACCCCAGGTACGTGGTGAGAACTCTGAGGTATGGCAAGGACATCCTGCGGGCATCCAGCCCTGAAGGCTATTGCGTTTTCTACCCTTCCAGTAGGCACAAGGTGGCTTGTTAATTTCTTACCCTCTTCATTCACCTGAATGGCCTTAACCATTCAATTTGCAGAAAAAAACTAAAAGCTCAAACCAAACCTTATGCTGCCACCTGATGTGATATAAGGTGACACACAGTGCCAGCTGCAGTCACAGCCTATATCGTAAAATAACTTAACAGAATATGCCATGACATGAAATAATAGGAAATGATGCATGACAAATTAATACCTAAAAAAAGCAGTAGCAGCTGGGTGTGCAATCCCTTCTTCAATAGTTCTCATGGCAGACGCTCGTTGGAACAGTTTCTGATGTTCAACATTAAGAGACACTGCACACTGACTCCCTCTTCAGTACACCAGATCATGGCTAAATTCCTTAGCTTTGCACCATAAATCCATGGCCTCTGGAGTTTTTACTTTTTAATTGGTATGATACAGTGGGAACCTCTTACTGAGCATTCCCACAGTTCACCACATGTAGTAGACAGCACCAACATGACAGCTTTGATTTTGGTACAGACATTTCAAAAGCCACCAAGTTCAGAGGTCCTGCTTGATTTCACAAAGTTAAAGTGAAGAGTTGCCCCTGCATTTCTTAGCCCAAGGCAAGTTTCAGGGGGACTTGAAGTGTTTGCACAATAAGGCTGAGTTCTGCTTTTTTTTCATTCTGTAGAGTTAGTGTGTGAGGGTATTTTTCAGAGATACAATGCTTTAAAGGGTCTATAATACAAGCAAAGGATTTTTCATGACACTGACATATTCTCATTTCACAAATTTCACTTGAGTCAGCTGGACAGCACAGAAATGTGCAAGAAACATGGAATTATGCTTACTATACAATGAAATGAGCTGCTACAAGTTTTTGGGGTGAAGAAAAAATGCTTTAAATGCACACCAAAGCCAATGAGCAATTCCATAACCAATTAATTGCTTTTTCAGGGGAAAAAAAAAAAAAAAAAGTTTTTATACAGTTGCAAAAGTGAACCCACTGTTTCAAACTGTAATGGCTCAACTCCACCCAACTGACTGTTACTACAGTAATGACACAACATATGTTGCAGCAGGCAGTCTGTGGTCTTAGGTTATTTACTTTGGTTTAGGTCAAATGAACTACATGTATTTTTTTCTAGCTGAACCACCCTACATTGGTTGTTTAAACTTAAGAGGTCAAAACTGCATTATTCATTCCAAGCTATTTTGATAAAGAAGCATTTTAAGATGACTTTTTTATATAAATATGCATAAATATACACACATTCCATTGAATAAGTATGAAAACTAAACATGTTTCTGCAGACACAGATAGCATCATTGTCGAAATTTACTCTTCAGTCACACACTCATTTTTCCATCATGTGTTCCAGATGATCTGGAGTGCAGTCATATACCTCTGTGATCAGAGGGATTTGAAACTTTGCTATCAATAATCACATTGGTTGCCGAGACGGAATGTATCTAGGCTTTAAAGCCATATTTATTTCCCACAAGGCCTTTAATCTGCTTAACAAGAATTTGAATCTCTCTGATATTTAGAGAACTGCAGGAGTCGGTTAAATTGGCTTGCGTTCACTTCTATAGGCTACCTTAGCTTTTTCATATACTGATTATTTCCTAGCATTACTTTGCAGAGTCCCTGGTATTATTCACACTGGTATTACTAATATTATGTTCTTAAATCTCTTTCCTGTGTCTGCCATATTTGTATGAGAACCTTTGATCCAGAAGTGCCACCCTTTTGAGTTATGTATAGAGCACTTGGCCTCTGGAGTTCCGGGCAATAAAGATTCCTATGTGCTCTGAAACATCAATCTCCAAGTCAGTCCTGCTAACACAAACTGTGACTGACTTTAAATATATGCAAATATATGCATATATACACTTAGGAGGTTAGCCTTGAAGAGGAAGGAGAAAAAGGAATTGCTATTTCATTCCAGAGAACATAACATAAACCTTCACATCCTAAGCAATTTTCTCTATAAAAGCTTTGCTGAAAATAGAAAAATTGCGGAATTTGCCTAATCCTTTTATAAAATTTTGCTTTCAATTTTAGGAACACGACCACAGGTTCTGGATCTTCTCCTACAGCACTCGAGAGCTACTGTGTCTATAAAAATGAGAACAAAATAAAACAAAAGAAAAGTTACTGACAATCACACATAATAAAGCACTTGCATAACACAGGCTTTCTGTAAAAAATGCTCTACCCAGTGTTCATTACCTTACGCTTGAACAGGTTTCATCGAGCAAAGGTCAGGCCAAAATACTAAGAAATAAAATGTTATCTGAGTCAGCTGCAGAATTATGAAGACAAATCAGGAATTGGCGGCTTTCAAGTACTTCAGAAAAATGTTACCAGCTGGTGCACTGAACTTCTATTTCGTACCTTCAAGGTTAACAAATAGCCTGTCACGTTAGCTCCTGCAATGTAATTAGCATTAATAACTACAGAAAGTAAGCAATTACTTTCAAAGTATGATGGATGCAAGTATAGTTTCTTAACAGTAACAACTGAGCATTCCTATTTAAAACCAAGGCAATTCATCTTGAATGACTCATGTAATACTACTTCTACTCTTCAACCAGTATAGATGCTGATTCAACCCCAACAATGTCTTTGCTTTCACAAAAATAAAGTCCTCAGAGGCAATTTTCCAAAACAAATATTCTTAATCCTCCTCATAACGTGAAACAGAATGTCAATACAATCACACAAAAGGTTTGAAATGTATGGATTTAATTCTCACTTTGTGGAAAACTTTGGTCTTTGCACATTTCCCTGCACAAATATAAATGTTTGTGACAACCTTGGGAAATCAACTTTCCTTTGGGGATTATAGTTGACTTCTAGTATATATGTCTTGGCAGAGATGCCAAATTAGGGTTTAAGATCATACAACAACTCGGCAAAAGTATAAACTTTCTCTTTTTTTACAAATTTAGAAACATTTGCATTGCTTTTGCCAGTGGTTTCAAATTTAGCTCATTAAGCAAAATAAAAAAATTACTTTATTGCATTCAAAAGTAATCAGTTTTTAACAGCATTGGGTACTGATAATAAAGCTTACAGACATAATAAAATATTTTTTGCAATATTTAGAAATGCTTTTTTGAAGTAACAAATTTGCGGTGTACATGGGTATACCCAGCCTAAAGCATCCAAACCCACTTGAAGAAATAATTTCATGTTGAGAAAATAGCAAAAACATTACCTGTAATATGTACACACAGGGTGGGAATGTCCTGCTTGCAGTTTCATTTCAGAAGGATCAGTAAGGAGAACAGAACTAAACATGGAAAAGACTAGTGAAACACTGATACTATCAAACATTAATCTGTTGTGAAGTTAAAGCAAGCAGTAGGTGGAAACTATGCTGAAAGACTGGAGTAATTAACTGGAATAAGAAATTTATCCTTCTAATAGGGTAGAGAATCTCTATGGTCATGCAATCACTTAATATCTCTTTAGATTTGTATTCTGTGGGTTCTTTGAGTTCAGATACTCAGAACCTCAGAAAACCTCAAATTGTATGGTTGCCTCAATGAATTACAAACTGAAGAAGACAAAAATTTCTACAAAGAACCTACAGTAGAAATAAAATGCAGGTTTCTCTAGTTTTCCATGAGGTGAATACCTGGTCTCAGTAACACTGGAAGAGCAGCTGCAGCTCAAGACAATGCTCTTACTATGTTTACTTTGCTGTTTTCTCTAGATGGTGACTATAAAACCTGTATAGACCAGAGGGTGCTGGGAGGTTACATTTTATTGTTTTCCATGCTTTTCGTTTCATAGTTTGCGTATTTTGCCACTTCTTTTCAATTATTTTTCACAATATTTAAAATTCTTTATTTATATAATTAGTATATCATTAACCTAAAACATACCTCATATTCTTATCAAGGTAAATGCGTGGTGTTTTGGAATAAACTTACTAAATAAGTTTATAAAAGTATGTCTAACACACTCAAGTAAAAAAAATAAAGGTAAGCATAGTGTAATCTTTCTGATAACAATCCTCTGTCCTCTTATTCCCCAGACTCCTTATGTTTGAGTAACCAATGACTAGATTTTGACCAGCCTGTCACACACAAAATGTTACAATATGCTAGAGAATCGAAAGAGAAAGAATGTATTATTTTTATTACCATAGAAAAACCTGCTCATGTTCCCAAACAGGCTCTGCAAGAGTAAACAGTTGGCAGGGGCTCCCTACCCCAGTGAAGCATTCCAGTTTGCCCATCCTTTCCTCTGTGCCAGAACACACCAGACTGAATTGTGATAGGTAACATCAACAATAAATTGTCTCCTTTGTCTTCAAATATTTGCTGCTGTTGCATGCACACAGTTTGTGTTTCTCTCAAAGCACACTGTCCAACTTGCTCCAAGTACTGCGACCTCCAAAGCCTCAGTGTCACAATCAAAAAGCTGTACTGCATCTGCACAGGTCATATTTGCTGTCATCTGCCATTGGTAAGGCCACGGACATGCCTGGTGTTTGCTCTAAAGCTCTTTGTGCTGAGTTAGCACTGTGCACAAAGTGAAGTTTGATTCTCTTGCATGAGAGCTTGACTGCAAGATTAAAAACTATGCACCTAAAAAGTCACTGCAGTTGTCCCTTCTGCAAAAGCATGTGCCCATGAGCGACTATGCTGACATGAGAGGTTTGACAGGAATTCCTGAATGTGCTGAGGTAATGTGCTCTGAAAATGAGATGTTTTATATTATGTTGGAAGCTGTATTAAAATCTAATTTAAAAATTGAATTTCTAAATTCTAAATATTCTAAACTCTACGATTTCTGCAATTTTTAGTGTCTCAGGCCATATTCTTTTATTGCTATATATCTCACCATAATGTGTAACTTGTTCACAACTGCAGAGCATGCTATTCAGTCCATAAGTCACTAATCCCAAGGTTATTTTCTATATCAGTTTTCCTCATCTTGTATTTATCATTCCAAGATCTTGCTCCATCTTGCTTTTATTCAAATGAATATTCCTACCGAAATATGGAATAATTTCTTTAAGTTTTTGAAGCACTGCTGCATTCAGCTTCATCATATATTTTCTGGGACTTTTCACTAGCTTGTTAAGGTAGTTTGGATTTCTAATTTTATCCCTCAATATGATTTCTGTATTGGCAAAGTAGACTCTTATTCTTTCATTCAAGTCTTTAATAAAAATATTGGACAGTATGAAACCAGTAATGAACTTTACCCTGCACAGTCCCCTGGTGTGACAATGAATGACTGATAAGCTTTTGCTCAACTTGGCAGGCTCTGCAGTTCTGCTTTCACTTTACAGTAGTTTCAGCTAATTCAGATTTCTTTAGTTCATTTATCATGCTATTAAGACTATATGATGTGACACTGTCAGAGATCTTCCAAAAGTCATGGCAACTTTCTGTTTACTGCTTATTGCCAGCAACAAAGTTAAACTGGCTGGCCTGGTCTTACAGTTTTTGAAGATAGACATAATGACATCATCTGTCAGAGATGCCTCCACCTCCAGGATTTCTCAGAAACAATTGCCTCAGCCAAATTTTCTGTTGCTGCAGTTCTGCTACCATGTCAAGAGATGCCGAGTGCTTTCACTGAAACAAAAGATGGTTTAATTTTTCTGGATTTAGACAAGCTGTTCATAATCAGACAGAAAGCAGTCAGCAGAGCCACAGACGGCACTGGTCAACCCATCCTCAAACTTGGAGCTTAGAAGACCTGTTTAGGTGTAAGAGTTTGCAAAATCCATAAACTGAGAGAACTTACAGTAGAACCAGTAGGAGTATTTCACAGATGCCTCTGCTGGCATAAAAAAACCATCTGGTATTCAGTAGAGGTCTCTTCTGTAACTCTTGAGATTCATGAATTACACAGTTCGCCACTTCACCTGCCCACTGATAGAAGCCTTGCAACTGTGAACAGTCTAAGGCAAGCAACAGAAACTGCTGAAAACTTTATGTATGGCAACATTATTGCTCAGTTCACAGCAAGAGCTGATTTTTGCAGCTAACTTCTCAAGTTATGTATTAGAACAAAACAGAAATTTTGAAATTTCCTGCTGAACAAGAATCTTGGGGTAGAAATGAATCAAAGAGAAAAAAAACAAGTTGTGGTTTTTTGGGTTTTTTTTCTCTAAAATGAGACAGATCATTCATCTAAGAAGCTGTTCCTGTGGAGATACAGGCAGTCCAGGAATCTTTCACCATAAACTGAGGAGCCTGGAAGGGCAAAGACCAGATTTCCAAAGATGATAAACTCAGAAGCTCTGAAGCTAGAGTTTCCATGGTACTATAAGGGTCGCAGGTTTTCAGATGGATATTTGCAAGTACTAAAACACCCACTTAAAATTCAAATCATTAATGCTTCTTCAGCTGCTGGATACCCTGCCTTAGAGCATCCAACAGTGCTCTTAGTGTGCTGCTGAGAAACCAGGCAGAAATGGTGAGCAATCCCCATTCTTCAGTGAAAGTTTACTGAAACCACTCCAGCTCTGCAAATGAAGTCACTTTCTGTAAATTACTGCATGTAGCATTCCCACAAAAAGTAAAAGATAGATGCAATCCACCTGCCCATCACCAAAGCTGCCAGCATCCAGACAAGGAACAGCCCCAGAGCAGTACTTCCTCCTATGCACTTAACTGCTGCAATCCCAGGACTTTAAAAGGAAGAAACAAGATGAGCTCTACTGTCTCAATGACAGCCAACTCGTAAATTAAAATGAATTTAATATCTGTGAATTTTTGTTGCCAAATTTCCAAAACCAAATTTGTTTGATACAGCCATCCATATCAGATCTTAATTTGGCTCCAAAGCTCTGACAAACAGCATTACAAACCCCTCCCTTATAGCCTTTTAATCCCCACTTCTCAGTTTCTACAAGTGACACATAATATAGCTGCTCTGTGAACAAAAAGGCTCCAACACCTTGAAGCAGCTTTGGCAGCTGAGAAGTTGTCATCATGGCTTTTAGGGCAAAGCTCCTGTTTTTCAGGTAATGGTGCTTTAAAACTTTCACTTTTGGCAATTTTTAGAGAAAAATCTCTTGAACGTTGGACTTGTAAAGCATTCCTTTTACCTGTGAACCTGCCAAACTCTATGAAATCTTTAGCTACTGGCTTTTTTTCATATCATTCCTGGCTAAAAACATGTAGAGAGTGAGCCAAATGCATAATAATGTACATGGGTATTTTCTGACATGTGACGGCACCTTTTATACCACTGTGTCTTAGCAGACAGGGAAGGCATTAACTCAATAATGGTGTGAGCACAGAAACTCAACACTGTAAAAAATTACAAGGCCTATCAGATTTTTCTCAGTTGCTCATAAATCACTGACATCATCTATTGTGGTCTTTATTCAGTACTGAACTCTTCCAATAACAAATTGCTGTGAAGCTTTAGTGCCTTTCATGGTACTTACTGGCAGCAGATTTGGGTTATGTTCTACATATTCTACTTCAACAGCCGTCCAAGGCACTTGGATTGGTTGGAAACAGTAACATAGATTTAGAGGACGCAGAATGCATTAAGACTTTGAAACAAGTCATACTGAGGAGACAACAAGAACATAATGCTTTAACCCAATGTCTGGTATGCTATGAACCATTGCCACTACAAGCAGAGGTAGCACAAAGCACAAGGACTTAGGGTTCTGATCCAGATCTCAATTTAAAGCCAAGACCAAATGGGATTTGTGTTTAGACACTGCTGAAACCATCTGACTGCTCCAGAGCTTCTCACTTAGAAGTATGGAGGTCTCTTGAGAGTTCCAAGTGCGAAGGCCTTCTGCCATCTTACATGTTCAGAATCTAGAAAAAGCTGCCATTCCTGCTGAGATTTTTGTTATATGGAGGGGAAAAAAACCCCACAACTACAGAAAGAACAACTCCTAGAATTTCCAAAGCATCTAAAAATATATCCTTTAAAACTATATGTCTTCCTTTCCCCAGACATTATCCCTTCTTTTTGCCCAGAAATCTTGTCAAAGTAGACTTAAAAACCTATAGGTATTTAACACATTTATATTTATGTATAGAAACCCATGTATGTATGTATAAACCTGATGTTCTTGGTGGGAATGTTTCCTGTCACCAGATGTAAGTGTGTAGTGCCATTTTAGATAACCTGGAGTATTTTATATGTCCTCCAGATGATTCTCAACATGGACAAAGATCTCCCCTGTGTCCTATGCTACATCCACCAGCACTTCTGAATGTCTTGTATACGCAGGAACATGTGAAATAGCCCTAGACTCCTACATGAAGGTATCTGATTTGCTCCATTGATGTCTGATGTGATGTATCTCTAAGAAATTTTCAAGAAATGTTACATTTATTGTACACAAGTTGTGTGAAGTATAGCTTTCCTGCAAGGATGGGCATGCTGCATGTGTGCTGTCCAGTCAGTCCCAGGGTCTCTGGAGACTCTTGTTTCTTGTACATCTTTAGCCATAGTTCATCCATACAGATTTCTATTTTGAAAATCCACTAACTGAACCACGGAGATCTAGTACATGGGAATAAGTCTACAGAGACAACTTAAATTACCCTTTACATATTGCCAAGGACAAAAGATTAAAATGAAAATGACTGAAAGTTTGTCATGTGACTTTCATAGCAGTTAACTCCACTAGTCACTATCGAGTTTGTTTTCAGAGAGAGCTCTGGTCAAAATTTATGTTAAAAATTATAATCTAACTAGAATGAAATCAATGGAGGAAAGAATATGTCAGTTAAAAACATATCATAGGGAAAATCATGCAAATTAATTTGAATCATTTCAATTTTCCATTACTTTTTGATGTTATGGCCTATTGTTTCAAATATAATTAAAATCAAGTTTGCTTTGTGTTGATTCACTTTGCTTAGCCATATAAAGTATGCAAACTACCATTATATTATGTTACAATTATATAACATATTTTACTTTATAATATCTTGATGTTATCTGAATGAAACAATTAAATGGTTCTGAATCATTTTTCTCATTCTGTGGGAAGCTGGTAAGTGATTTTCCTTTTTACTTTTGTGTGATTATTAATTAAGACAAATCTGAAAGTGTCAAGATTTTCAACAAACTAAAATTATAATTTTTACCAGCTCCAATAGGAGGAGAAGCGTAAAAAGAAAACAATAGAAGAGGAAGAGGAAGAAAGAAAACCAAGCAACAAAGGAAAAAGAGGAGAGGAGAACAGAACACGGGAATAGAAAACCAAGCAGGGCAGGGAAAAGAGAAAAGGAAGAAATCAAAGGGTGAGGGAGCCAACTAAAAGCTGTCTCCACCTGCACACCTGAAGAAGTCTGTTTCTCTCAGGGAGGGAGGATGTACCTGTGGCAGTACAGGGGGAGTACCTGTACTCATGCACACCCCCCAACCCCACCCCCCTGCCCCACCCAGTGCTGGGGGCTGTTCTATTATCTGTTAAGCTCTCTGGAGCTGGCAGAAGCAGCTCACCTTTGTTGGGTTAGTCGTGGTGGCACTGTGACCGATTTCTGGTCTTACCCCATACTGGGCTGCAGAACTGTCAGCAGACACAGTGGCACCTGTTTTTTGCAGGCAATCTGGAGGTTGCCAGGGCAAGAAGGGACAACTCTTCACCACCAGCTCTCAACAGGACGACTCACCGCTGAAGCCAACTCGCCACCAGGAAAACTCACCATTGGACAACTCTGCACTGGACAAGTCACTGCTGGGACATCTCTACTCCAGGACATCTCTACACTGGGACATATTTACATCGGGACATCTCTCTGCTGGGACAGCCTTCTGTGAGGACAACTCTCCACAGATCAGAAGTTGAGGAGAGGTAACCTGACGCTACCTCAGGCCTGAAAACAGAGGCTCCCGAACATGTTTCTCCATGAAAAACTCGCTTGATTCGTCTGCAGATGAGCATGGAAGCATCTCAGAGGGGACCCACATTTCCCAACAAAAGTCTTGCCCTGACATACACTGACAGTGTCTTTGTTCAAACAAGCTCATTTTCTGGCAAGTTTGCCATTGCTCTCATGGTGGTAACAGAGGTCTCTGCTGCAAGCCTCCTCACAGCTGCGTCTTCCACTGGACCCTGGTTTTGCTGAACGCCTGGAAGCCAGCTGGATCGCGGTCCTTACCACATGCAGATCCTTTTCTATTGAAGAGCCTAAACTATGTAGGAAACAACTCCTAGCTACCTTATCTACGCTCATTCACCAAGACTATCCTGCAGTCCCACAGAACCGTGGGTTTCTTGGGGTGGTATTCCTCAGCTGGAGCTTGCAGGTGCAGGAGGGAGCGGCACAAGCAGCACACAGTCAAATTTGTTGTCCTTGTCGGTGCTCAGGTCTTTGTAGGCACTGCCAACTCCCGTGGCTGGATGCAGCCTCATTAGCAACTTGCTCTTGGGAAGAGCTTGGCACATGCAGTGGAGGTGCCCACCTTACCCAGACTAAGTCTACCCTAGACTTGTCTTGACCCAGAGTGTCTTTGGAGTCCAGTTTGTCCTCCCAGTCATCCTCCTCCTTCTCCTCCTCTGCACTACTGGATTCTTGTCAGAGGCAGGGCTCCTCTGCCTGGGCAGCCAGTAGAGTCCAAAGAGCAGGAGCAGGGATTTGGCAGATGCCCAGAACCACCAGTGCTGGCAGGCAGTGAGGAGCATGCCTTCCTGAGGGAGCCCACGCAGCTCCTGGCTCCTCGGCTCCATCTCCTCCAGCAGCCAAGTCATCTGGCACCTCTGCTGCTCCTCATGATGCTGCAGAAGGTCTTCAGTGACCACGTCTGGCTGGTCACCCACCCTCAGCATGAACTGGAAGATGCTCAGCATGGTCAGGATGTGGGTGATGCCCACAGCCGTGGCCTGGAGGAGCAGGGAGAGAAGTGGCTCAGCGGGGCTGGGTGGGAGGGAGATGGCAGCCGGGCCGTGGGGACACGAGACGCAGGGTCCCCATCGGGGATGGGTGGGAGAGGGGGCGAAGGAGCTGGGAGGCAGCAAGGGGAAGGTTGGACACATCCCCGCAGCCCCGGGCACCTCTGCGCCCAGCCCCGAGGGCAGCACCCGCCCTGCCCAAGGCGCTCCCCGCAGCGGCTGCGCCCTCGCCCCAGCCTCAGAAACACCTCCTGGTCCAGCCCAGCCTTCCCCCGCCTGCCCCACTCACCCCTGGCCCCAGCCCTACTGCAGCGGCAGCGCTGCCGCCTGGCGCCTCTGGTGGGTGCCTCTGGGACCTGCCCTCCGTGATGTTATGGGCACCACGGCCCCATGGTGACACCCCGTCTGGCCACGGCCATCGACCCCGGCTGTCTGGGCCCTGCACTGGGCAAAGTTAAAATTCACTGGAAGGAGCAAGCTCCAAGGAACAAGAAACCTCCTAAAAAGGAGCAGGAAGGACACAACTGCATGGGGAGCAATATGCCATACTAAACCTCACCATAAATTACAGAGACATCTGCCACTGGTGGAGCAGAAGAGAAAGGTGTAGAGACCAATATTTATGCAGTGCTGTGCTCCAACTTTAATGTCTTGTCCAGCCCTGGTTTCCCTGGACCCTGGGATTTGTGACACTGAGGCCTCAGTCCCCAGCACCTTGGATTGCCCAGATGAGAAAGGTGTGGAGGGAGCCATGTTGGTGCACTGCCATGCTCCCCTTGGCACTCCCTGTCTAGCCTAAGTGTCCCTGGATCTCTAGGCTTTGTGGTTCTCTGAAACCTAACCCTAACGCTAATGGTAATGGCGGCTGCTTGGTACTTGGCTGTGGGCTGGGGTTAAACCTTGACATCAGCCACTCTTTTTATCTAATAAACCATCAGGATAGGTGTGTGGAGATAGTAAACAATATCATTCTGTTAATTTTAGAAGATCCTGATAATCTTAACTTCCATCGCTTATGTTGAATACTAGCTCAGATAAACTCAGTTTCGTTCTCATGTTATAGAGTATGAGACTGAAAACTATGAAATAATTAACTTGGCTTTAAGACTATCTCAGTTTTTCAAAATAAAAACAATCATCACAGCAGGATAAAACATAATACTACATAATTATAAGCACTGATATTCAATATTTGGCTATAGAAAATTAGGGCTTTCTCTCAAATACCATTGAGAGAGTAATTATCTTTGTACACAGAAAAGGCTTGTCTCTTACAAATAATTTTAAGAGGAAAAGTAGTAATAGATAGACTTGAGTATTATCCTGAGGTGAACCCAGGATATCACCCAAATGTGTATCCATACAAAAATGGAGAAGCACTCCCATTCCTCACCATTTAGATGCAGCCTGGCTGCTGAAAAAGAAATATATATCCTATCATGAGGAGTCAGTTACTCAGATATGTTAAAAATAGCCCCCTAACTTCTCTCCTGTCAAAGAAGATTTGTTTATAAGGACATGAGACATGAGCAAGCAATGAAACACAACTTAGGTAATTCATTTATTTGCTTTGTCAATTATTTGAACAGCCTAAATGAATGATCTTAATATAAGGAATGAGTTTCCAAAAAGGACTGTTTCCAAGTTATCAGTGGGTAAAAGGAAACCTACTGTTACAGCACCCTTTAAAGAAGGCTGGAGAGATCTTAACCATGGTTGGAAAACTGGTGGCATCCCTAAAGGTAAAGTTGACCTGGGTAAAGAGAAATTATACTTTATTAATTCCTTCCTTACCTCTTCTTCAGGAAACAAGGTGCACCCTGTGACACGGTATCTCCAAATGACACAAGTAGAGATAAAACTGATAATAAAATTAACATACACGAGTTCTGGCTCCCCCATCATATCCCACCTGATTTATTGAAAGTAATTAAGGATGAAAATTAGGTACGTGCTCGTTTTCCATGAGATAATAGGCATTGTGCTTCCTGACTGCCTCTGTACAGTTAAAGACATTAGAGGATTGTGTCATTGACTGTCAGTGAACTTAAGTTTAGAATTCTCTATTCAAAAAAATTCATACGGATTCCTCTTTAGCTGAGGCCTCAACAATAAAACTGTTAGCTGAATACTTTCAAGTCTGATTTCAAACTGAAATGCACACTAGCACTGTCAGTTTATTTATTCAGCATTAATAACGGCTTTGATGTTTTATGGTTCTGCTGATAAAGTAGAGCAAATACACAGTACCCATCTCCTCCTGATAAGAATACAGAAATATAAAGATGCGATTTTGTAAACAGGTTATTTTTAAAGAGAGTTTGTACCTAGAGTTCTTAAACAATACTGAAAGAACCAAAAAAGAAAGAAAGGCTTTTCAAAAAGAGGAAAATACTCAGAAAAGTTTAGACGCTTAAGTGACATCAGCTCTCTCCGAGCTTGTGATGGGCATGAGATAAAACAGTTACATGCCTAATTAGTTATTTTCACTAATAGCTGAATGCTGGTTTTGGACCAATATCCACAGTATTTGAACTAGAACTTGCATCCTAGTGCAAAAATGGCTGTGTTCTGGATAACACACACTATTGTTCCCGATGTTAAATACAATTCAGAATTTCTAAAAATTAGTATGCTTAATTCTTGAGTGTAAAGGTATCAAAAAGATAAAAAATCTGTCCTTGTTTCTCCTAGGCAATATATGTGTTTCACATCCTGGCTTGTACCAGGAATGCTGTGGCCAGCAGGAGTAGGGATGTAATTCTCCCCCTGCACTCAGCACTGGTGAGGCCTCACCTCAAGTACTGTGTGCAGTTCTGGGCCCCTCACTTCAAGAAGGATGTTGAGGTGCTGGAGCGGGTCCAGAGGAGAGCAACAAGGCTGGTCAAGGGACTAGAAGGAAAGTCTTACAGGGAGAGGCTGAGGGAGCTGGGGTTGTTTAGCCTGCAGAACAGGAGACTCCAGGGGGACCTTATCACTCTCGTCAACTACCTGAAGGGAAGCTGTAGTCAGGTGGGGGATGGGCTCTTCTCCCAGGCAACAAGAGGCCTGAAGCTGCACCAGGGGAGGTTTAGGCTGGATATTAGGAAGCACTTCCTCATGGAAAGAGTGATTAGACATTGGAATGGACTGCCCAGGGAAGTGGTGGAGGCACCGTCCCTGGATGTGTTCAAAGAAAGGCTGGATGTGGCACTTAGTGCCATGGTCTAGATGGTGTGGTGGTGTTAGGTCATAGGCTGGACTTGATGATCTTAAAGGTCTTTTCCAGCCTTGGTGATTCTGTGATCCTGTGATTCTCACAAAAGTAAACGCAGGCTTTCCCTTTCCCGTTCCTTTCCTTTCCTTGCCTTGCCTTGCCTTGCCTTGCCTTGCCCTGCCCTGCCCTTTCTTTTCGTTTTTCTCCTCTCCTCCCCTCTCCTCTCCTCCCCTCCCCTCCCCTCCCCTCCCCTCTCCTCTCCTCTCCTCTCCTCTCCTCTCCTCTCCTCTCCTCTCCTCTCCTCTCCTCTCCTCTCCTCTCCTCTCCATTCTTTTCCTTCCCTTCCCTTCTCATCTTTTCTTCTCTCATCTTCCTTTTTTGTTCTTTTTCTTATTTATTTCTTTTTTCCTTTTTCTTTTTTTTTTCTTTTTTCAGCATTACTTTTGCAGTATTCTGATCCCTTAGATTCAAGAAACATTTCAGCATATGCTTCTTTCAATACCTCCTTATCTGAGGACAATAACTCAAGAACAGTAGCTCTGGCTGTGCCTGGCAAGATCCTCTTGAAGGCTCTACTAAGGCACATGGAAGTCTTCACCTGTCTAGTTTGGTGGCCTTCTACAATGGGATCACGGCATTGGTGGACAAAGGAAGAGCAACCCACGTCATCTACCTGGACCTGTGCAAAGCCTCTGACACTGTCCCACACAACATCCTGGTATCGAAACTGGAATGATACAGATTCAGTGGATGCACCATTCGTTTATAAGGAACTGGCTGGATGGTCACACTCAAAGAGTGGTGATCAACGGCTCGATGTCCACATGGAGACTTGTGATGAGTGGTGTTCCCCAAGGGTCAGTATTCGGATCAGTGCTATTTAACATCTTTGTTGGTGACATGGACAGTGGCATTGAGTGCACCCTCAGAAAGTTTGCCGACGACACCGAAGTGTGTGGTGAGGTGAACACACTGGACGGAAGGGATGCCACCCAGAGGGACCTTGACAGGCTTGTGGTGGTGGGCTTGTGAAAACTGCATGAAGTTCAACCAGGCCAAGTGCAAGGTCCTGCACCTGGGTGAGGGCAGTCCCAAGAACAAATATAGGCTGGATGGAGAATGGATCAAAAACAGTCCAGAGGAGAAGGGCTTGGGGGTGATGATGAATGAGAAGCTGAACATGAGCTGGCAAAGTGCGCTTGCAGCCCACAAACCAACCGTGTCCTGGGCTGCATCAAAAGAAATGTGGACAGCAGGGCGAGGGAGGTGATTCTCCCCCTTTACTCCACTCTCGTGAGACCCCACCTGGAGTACTGTGTCCAGTTCTGGAGCCACCAACCTAAGAAAGACATGGAGCTCCCGGAGGAGCTGATGATGATGATCTGAGAGCTGGAGCACCTCTCCTACGAGGACAGGCTGAGAGAGCTGGGGTTGTTCAGCCTGGAGAAGAGAAGGCTTCAGGGAGACCTCATAGCAGCCTTCCAGTATCTGAAGAGAGTGTACAGGAGAGCTGAGGAGGGACTTTTTACAAGGGCATGTAATGATAGGACAAGGGGTAATGGATTAAAACTGGAGGAGAGGAGATTTCAGTTGGACATTAGGAAGAAATTCTTTAGTGTGAGGGTGGTGAGACACTGGCACATGTTGCCCAGGGAAGTTGTGGATGCCCCTTCCTTGGAAGTGTTCAAGGCCAGGTTGGATGGGGCTCTGAGCAACCTGGTCTAGTGGGAGGTGTCCCTGCCCATGCAGGGGGGTTGGAACTAAATGATCTTTAAGGTCCCTTCGAACTCAAACCATTTTATGATTGCATGATTGTCAAGATCCGACAAGAGATTCAAATCCTGACACCAATTAAATAAATGTAGTGATCCAGGCTCTTGTATGTAAGTGTATATGGGTGGTGCTATGTATGGGCGGAGTATATGCAAAGATCTTGCCCTCACACACCCGGCTGTGATTAAAGCCCAAAATCACAACGTTCAGGGGACTCGAGCGGTTAGTCCCGTGCTGATACCTCCGGTGCACCCCCGCCACTACAGCTATTTTAATGGATATTTGCTATAGAAACAGAAAACTCCACACTCGGGAAGTTTAAACTATGTGCTTGTTTTACTTTACAATTAATTCAGAAGGCACAATGTGACTAATGCAAGAATTAGCAACCACTTATCAGCTATAAAATGTATGGGAGGGGCACCCGCACCGAATCAGGGAAGGTAAAGGAAAGGATAAAAAGATCAGAGAGTTTCCCAACTCCCCTCCTCCCACCTCCCACCTCCCAGGGTAATTTAGAACAAGGGAAGAGCAGACGGGAAAGGCGGTCTTTATGTAAATTTCTTACGTCTCGGATCCCGGCGGAGTCAGGGGCCAGCCCTGGCTCTTGTGGCAGCTCTTTCTTGTAGTTCTTCAGGGGGAGAGCACCAAAGCCTCAGCTCCAAGAGCCTTTAAAAAGGCTTTTAGCCTGGGCTCGATCCCCCACAGTGTGGTGAGCGGTCGGCGTGCTGGCTGGAGACGGCGGCGGGGGGGCGGAGCGAAGCGGCGCGCGGCTGGCGGGACGCGGCGGCAGGCGCTGGACGCTGCAGGCGCTGGACGCGGCTACCGGAGCGGCGGGATGCGGCTACCGGAGCGGCGGCGAGGCGGCTACCGGAGCGGCGGGATGCGGCTGGCGCTGGATGCGGCGGTTTCTTCTCCCCCTTTCTTCTTCTTCTGGCGACCCCGGGCTTCCAACTGCCCCGAGGCTGTGGAGGCGGTCGCCTTTATTGGAAAAATGCCAGGCGGGGTCTGGCTTCTGATTGGTCTGTCACTTTTCAATCCGCCCTGCCATTGGTCCCTGGCGCTGAGGCGCCGAAAAGTCTCTCAGAGCCTGGTATGCTGGTTTTTTTTTTTCTTTTTCTCCTTTTCAGTCAGTCCTCAACCAGGTCCGCCTTTTAACCCTTTTCTGCCTCTAACCCTTATTGCCATGAGAATCATATATATGGTTTATGTGGGGCATATCTTTAATGAATGTAGGGGCCGTCCCCCACAATGATATCTGCAGCCATGATCTGGATACAGCTTCTTAAGACAGGAACCCACCACACACATATAACCGGGATCCCCTATAATTTCTGGGTGTCAATTATTTATTTGTCAAAGATAATCTAATTGACAAATACCTAACTAATAGAACAGTTGTTGTCAGCACAAATCTAGAGCAGTTGCCCCTGTTGCAGACCTCAAGAAGGGCTCATGCCCCAGAAAGCTTGGTTCATCTCTGACAGCACAGTGTGCTGTCTCTACCTACAATCTTTGCCCTGCACGCACCCCTAGACTGTCGCAGCTATGGTCTAGAGACCACCTAGACATGTCCTACCATGTTTACAGCCATTTATAGACAGAGCCAGGAGAAATTCAGACCCTTGCAAACCCTGAGCAAACTGTTATCTCTGGTCAGCTTTCAGTTAGAACAACTGCCCTGGCTCCTCCAGAGAAGAGGATCTCTGTACTAGGCCAGGAAGGTAATGCACATCTTGAGCTGGTGGCAGGAGGTGAGCTCTGCTGTGCAAAAGAGACAGAAGTTTTCCACTTTTCCCATGGAAAACTTTATTTCTACTCAAGGTAGAGAAAACATCCAGAAGCAAGAGGCTATTAACCTGGTACCCAGCAGAGACAAGATGCCCTCTCACAGGGTGGTGGCAGACTGAAAGCAGGAGGCAGCCGTCTAAGCCACAGGCCATGCAGCAACCTACAATTAGTATTTACACAGCTCTCAAGTGCTTTGCAAACATATTTTATCCCCATATTTAACTCCTCTTCAGCTCCATTTCCTCATGGATACACAAGTTTGTGGCTGAGCGGGAAAATTTATTTCTTGCTGGCTCCAGTCTTTGCCTAGAGAACAGGTGCTACTTTAGTAGCTCACTGTGGATGCCTTCATGACTAGCAACAACAAACTGAATTTTTCTGACAGTAGAATGATTATAGAGGACTTCAAGTAATAGAAAAGACAAGTGTAAAGTGCCCCGCTTCAAATTTTAAGGCAAAAGTATAACCCGTGTTTGCCTGAATTTTCTTTTCCCTGCCATGAGTACCAGTTTCTTCTTACTGTCTCTTCAGCTAAAGAAGTGTCAGTTAAACCTGATTTTTCTCAGCCTCTCTGGAGAATACGTTCCTGCCAGCGGGATTCAGCTGAACCCTGACAAAAACATAAAATCAGTGGGGCTTCTACATACTCCACCAAGCCAGAATTTGATTCAGCGTCTTCCTTTCCTCTAGTGACTTGGATGCCCTTTTCACTAAGCATCACTATGCAGGAGAAGCACTTGTCTGAAAGACTCCAATATAACCTGAGCATTTAGGCTGTCCTGCAGGCAACAGTCTTATACAGTTTGGACAATTTCCATAACAATTTCTCAAAGTTATTTTTTGATCAAGCTTTGCCTTGAAATACCATTCTTTGAGGAACCATGGGTGGTGAATCCAAATCAGTGCTCTGATTTGGTCTGCACAAAATTCAGTCCAAGGATGAAGGAAGGGAGGAAAACCAGGGAGGAAAAGCAACATCTTCTGGATGGTAGCATTACAGCACTGTGCTAGGATGCACCAGAGCTGCAGAGATTTACTGTAGAAAAAATTAAACTCCTTTTTTATCTTGAGAGAAATTCAAACAGTGAACAACAGGGTAGTCAGTGAGAACTAAATTATATCTGGTTAAACGTTGTTGAAGATACTGTTTAAAATATTTTCCTCTAGAATACAACCTCTTTGTAAGACAGTTAAAGACAGCTATGATCTCACCTAACTCTAGACATCAACACCAGTTATATCAGGGGCCCTTCATAATTCTGTTGTAGATATTTCCTTTAGGATTAGGAGAATTGCCCCCTTTCCTCCCTTGACCACAGAGGGGGATTAGGCAACAAGCAATGATGCAAGCACTGAATCCCCCTCAGATGGTCAAGGGACAATTTTAACCCAGCACTACTTTTTCAAACAGAACAAACACCCACTTTTCCTTCTCTAATTAAGAAGAATCCAACTTTAGCCAGCTGAGCTAATAAATTCTCTTTCCCTTTTGCTATGAATGAAGCAAGAGGTAGCAGGTTTCCAAATCAGGAGTAGAGAAGAGCTGTGAAACAATGGAAGGAAGGAAAGCAAAGAGGATAAAGCACCTGAACTAAGGCAGAGAGGGATTTCTCCCAGTGTACCACACTGGTTTAGCTCCATCAAACAGAGACACATACCGTGTAAACATGCAGCTGGGGGAAATGACAGCCAATATGGAGCTATCCCAGGAAAATGTAAAACATGGAAACTGTTGTAGTATCATAGAATCATAGAATGTTAAGGGTTGGAAGGGACCTCTGGAGATCATCAAGTCCAACTCCCCTGCCAGCAGGACCACCTATGGCAGGTCACTCAGAAACACATCCCGACAGGTCTTGAAAGTCTCCAGAGAAGTAGACTCCACAATCTACTGAAAAGAGACTGGCCCTTCTTTCTTGATGCCCAGCCTTCAGATATTTATAGATATTTATATCCCCTCTCAGTCTTCTCCTCTCTAGAATAAACAGCCTCAGGTCTCTCAGCCTTTCCTCATAAGACAGGTGTTCCAGTCCCTTAATCATCCTTGTAGCCTCCGCTGGACTCTCTCAAGTAAATCCCTGTCCCTCTTGAACTGGGGAACCCAGAATTGGACACAGTACTCCAGGTGTGGACTCACTAGGGCAGAGTAGAGAGGGATGATAACCTCCCTTGACCTGCTGGACACACTTCTTAATGGCCCCTGGATACCACTGGCCTTCTTGGACACAAGGGTACATTGCTGCCCCATGGATAACTACTTGTCCACCAGGACTCCAAGGTCCTCCTCCACGGAGCTGCTTTCTAGCAGGTCGGCTCCTAACCTGTACAGGTGTATGTTGTTATTCCTCCCCAGGTGCAGGACTCTGCACTTATTCTTATTGAACCTCATTAGGTTCCTCTTTGCCCAGCTCTCCAGTCTGTCCAAATCTTGCAGAATGGCCTCACAGCCTTCCAGTGAATCAGCCAATCCTCCCAGTTTCACATCATCAGCAAACTTGCTGAGGATACACTCTGTCCCTTCATCCAGGTCGTTGATGAAGATGTTCAACAGGACTGGACACAGCAC
Organism: Hemiprocne comata; assembly: GCA_020745705.1. Classification (NCBI taxonomy): domain Eukaryota; kingdom Metazoa; phylum Chordata; class Aves; order Apodiformes; family Apodidae; genus Hemiprocne; species Hemiprocne comata. The sequence goes on along the minus strand of CM036586.1, from coordinate 96,961,529 downwards.
TGATCCCTGAGGGACTCCACTAGTTACAGATCTCCAGCTGGACTTTCCACCATTGATCACCACCCTCTGGGCTCTATTGTTTAGCCAGTTCTCAGTCCATCTCACTGTCCATTCTTCTCCCCATGCTTCCTGAGCTGGCTCATGAGGATGTTATGGGAGACAGTGTCAAAAACCTTGCCAAGGTCAAAGTAGACAACATCCATTGCTCTCCCTGCATCTACCCATTCAGTCACACCATCATAGAAGGCTATCAGATTAGTCAAACATTATTTCCCCTTGGTAAATCCACACTAACTACTCCTGATAACCTTCTTCTCTTCCATGTGCTTAGAGATGACCTCCAGAATGAGCTGCTCCATCATTTTTCCAAGGGGTGGAGGTGAGGCTGACCGGTCTGTAGTTTCCTGGATCATCCTTCTTGCCCGTTTCGAAGGCGGGAGTGACATTGGCTTTCCTCCAGTCCTCAGGCACCTCTCCTGTTTTCCATGACCTTTCAAAAAGGATGCAGACTAGCAGAGCAACAACACCAGCCAGCTCTCTCAGCACTTGTGGGTGCATCCCATCAGGGCCCATGGATTTGTGTATAATCAGTTTACCTAACTGATCTCCAACCCAATCCTCATTGACCAGTGGAGAGTCATCCTTCCTCCAGGCCTTCTCTCTTACGTCCAGGGTCTGAAGTTCATAAGGGCAGGTCTAAGGAGTAAAGGCTGAAGCAAAGAAGGCATTCAGTAACTCTGCCTTCTCTGCATCCTCTGTTATCAGGGCTCCTACCTCATTCAGCAGTGGGCCCACATTTTCCCTATTCTTCCTTTTAGCACTGATGTATTTGAAGAAGCATTTCTCGTTCTCTTTTACTTCCTTAGCCAGGTTTAGTTCTAAGAGAGCTTTGGCCTTCCTTGTTGCCTTCGTACATACCCTGACAACATTCCTGTCGTTCTCTCAAGTGACAAGTCCCTTCTTCCACAAACTATGAACTTTTTTCTTCCATGTGACTTTTTTCAGCAGCTCCTTGCTCTTCCATGCAGGTCTCCTTCCTCCTCTTCCCCATTTTTTATTCAAAGGAATGCACCTATCTTGTGCTTGGAGGAAGTGACATTAGAATATTAACCAGCTCTCTTGGGCCCCACTTCCTTCCAGAGTCTTAGCCCACAGGATTCCTGCAAGTAGATCTTTAAAGAGTCCAAATTTAGCCCTCCAGAAGTCAAGGGTTGCAATCCTACTTATTGCCCTGCTTCTTCCTTGTAAAATACTAAACTCTATTATGTCATGATCACTGTTGCCAAGGCTGTCCCCAACCTTAACATCCCCAACCAGACTTTCTTTATCTGTTTCTTTTTTAATCTGTATCTTATATCTGTCAACAGATACATTAACTGTATTACCTTTTGTTATCTAAAACACATACTTGAGCTAAACATTTAGGTGTCTTTGATAATCAATGGAGGAAATGGGCAAAACTGAATCAGATTACAAGTGTATACTGCAAATCTCCAAGACTTGTTTGATGAATCCTACTTTCTGCAACTGTCACCTGTAGAAAGTCTGCCTTTGGTTAGAAAATAAAAAGTCCATTCTAGCTGTTCCCACTTTGTGAACTTGAATCCAGTGTGGTAAGAAGCAGCAACAATAATGAACAGGATCATTTTGAACTGTGTCTGAGTGGCTCGGCAGGGGCAAGGCAGCTGTTCTCTGTGATGCTGGAAAACACTCCCGTGGCCCAGAGCTTTCAGAGGTATCCATTTTATTACCACAAAAATTTGAGGGAGCCAGAGGGAATTTAGAGAAAGAGAACAAAAAGGGCTGAATATCTGGAGGGAAGGAACAGTAATGAAAGTACAGAAACAGCAAGTACATGTTATAAGTGGAGATGTGATTTTGAAGGTATCTTGACGAGTGCTGGAAATTTTTTTAAGATAGGGATTTGCTGAGATGAGACCAAATTAGATTTTTTACATTGAAGGATATGAAAAACCAGGAGGACTATGAAAAAGACAGGTTGTTTAAAGCTGAGGTATAGATAAAGTGGCAAAAAATCCATGAGAAATGTGAAGACAAATTTGCCTGAAGCTGATATCCAGTAAGCTAAGTCTCCCAAAATGGAAAGTAGTTCCTTCACTTGAGTTTATTAAATACCAATAAAGCACTAGATAATTTTTCAAAACAAAAAACTCCATGCTAGGAAAAGTATTTATACTTTGACATTCTAGTTCTGGCTTCTACATGTTTTTTATACATAGCTTCATCTTTTGCAAACTGCCTCTTCAAAATAGTCTACTAGAACAGGAAAGCTTTATATTAACTCAGAATGCAAAGGCATGTATTGCACCTTGTGTGTGTACAGGCTAAAACAAAGTTGCCTGGCTTTAAAATGTGCAGAATGCCTGCAGATTCCACCCGCTTCATGTACAGCAACGTGAAAGACAGAAGAAAGATAAAATGAAAAAGCATCCTGTGGATTTGTCTCCCGTGACATTTAAGGCAGTCAGTGTTGTTTTCTCCTTGTCTGCTGAATTTTGGCAGCTATATAAATGATGTCCACACTAACTGTGACCACCTCAAATGGATGTGCCTTTGAAATACTCCTGTGGTGACTCCCAGCCCTCTGTCCTGCAGCAGGGAGTGCAGGAGGGTGAGACATACACAACTGGGATCCCACAGTTACCCTACTCATACTATCTGTGCTGGGGAGCAGGCAGCCCACAGGCAGATGTCCAACCTACTGCAGGGTTTGGGTAGGGGCAAGGTGGTGTAGGCAGGGGTCTGCCTGAACTTCAGCAGAAACCTTGCATTGGTGGGTGGTCTTTGTCAGCTTACGTTTTGCTCAAGAAACCTCATTGAACCTTTGTTTTTAAACCACCAAAGAACTGAACGGACAAGAAAAGCTGATATTTCCACCTGTTCATCTCCTCCATGACCTTTCTGTGCCCAGGAAAGGAATCAATGAATGAGAAGGACAGGCAAGAAAAATGTGGTTGAGTAATGGCAGAGAGTGAAGGGTTGAGAAAGAAAAATTTCAGCCCAATGTTTAAGTTTGGCAAACTAGTGAAAGTAGGGCTTAAGTGGATCTGTCTTCTGTGCCTATACAGTGAAAACCTTGTTACTGTGTAGTAGACTCCTGGCTTTGATCCCCCACTTCACCTAGCATTAGGTTTAGTTACCAACCCTGAACCACAGCTCTCCTGACCCCAAGTTTAACAACATTCTAGGGTCAAATGAGGTTGTCATAGCTTGGTGAGCCTGAGCTGGGCTGCTTGCTCAGTTTGTCAGCTGCTGCCTAAACCTAAGGGTATTCTTCATCAGAGCATCTCATTTTTCATAAACTGTGCTTTTAAATGCTTGAGCAATCACTCACAGTTGGTCAGATGACCCTTCATGCACAAAACCAACACCAAAAGTCCAGGGAACTGAACGCTCATTCTCTGGCATCTTTACAGAGGTAAAGGGACATGGTCTATTTCACATCTAGCATGGGCTTTTTATTTTCTAACCACAGGTGGACCCTCTACTGCTGGCAGTTGCAAGAAGAAGGCTTCACCAAACAGGTCTTGGGAGATTTGCAGTATACACGTTTAATCTGCTCCAGTTTAGCCTTTTTCCTCCATTGATCATCAAAGGCACCTAAATGTTTAGCTCAAGTATATGTTTTAGATACCAAAGGTTAATACAGTCGCAGAAAGTCACTGCACAAAATTTCACAACTAATCAGGATGCATAACCAGCATTATCAGATAACTGCTGGTAATGGCCACAGCCCTGCTTCCTGCTTTCCAGACCTCCTTTTCTCCTTCTGGAAACCCAAAGGAGCCTGTCGCAAATCAGCTCTACCCCTACGCCACCAATTCTCTGTAAATTAGCAAAACCAGCATTCATTCCTTAACAGCCACTCAGTGCAAACTAGGCTCAAGTTGCACTGTTTGACTGCTGAGACACTCGATTAAAAGAGAAACTGTGAGAATAAATTAGTTGTGACAACTGACTCAGAGGATTAGATCCCCAGGGTCTGACTACAAAATCTGTGCATCAGGAAATTGATATCCTGATGCGGTGAGGAAGGACTTCTGAGTCACTTATGGCTGCTTTCTCCTCTTGCAGCAGAAATTCAGTCAGATTTCTTCAGGTCCCTACTGTTTTTTCTAATTATCATAAATACTTTCTAGCAATAACATGATCATTTTTTGTTCCTGAGACTTCATCTGGCAAGTGGAAGTACAGCCTGTTCCTTCTTATCTCATGTGGAGACTGCTTTGCTGATTTTTCTGGAGTATACTGCATCAGTGGAGCCTACATGGATTTGGCTGGGAGGGCAGGCAGAGTCTGGAGGAGGATTTTTCAGGACATGTATGTTTTTGCAGTTCTTCCTTCTGAGATTTACCTTGTCTGGCACTCAATACAAAACTGGGTTCTTTACTGAGTGCACACCCTGAGTGAGAAGGATGAGGACCTACAAGAGGAGATTCTCAAGGAAGTAAAACACACTCACACATTACCAAGACAACTGAAAATTAACATTCCCCAAGGTATGATATTGGGAAGACTGTCAGAGTGAATGTAGCTCTGAGGAGCAGCAAAGATGCTCTCCAAGGAGGAATCAGATAAATCAGTTCAGCATGAAAAGTATTCACAAAGGTGTCCCTGACCATGACAGCCATTGCACAGGAGAGGGATCAAATCCATGTTAGAAATGAAGTAAAATCTGCAGTGGGAGCACAGAAATTTCTCAGCACTGGGGAATCTTCCCCAAGGAGAAACTTTGCATAAACAGCCACTGTAGAGGAGCTGGAGATGCTGCCTGAGACAGCATGAACAAATTCTCCTGAGAGATGCTGTGTAAATATTTGAAATGGAAGAAGAGCTTAACATAAGAGCTGTCTCAGTCATAAAGGATCATGCCAGCTCCCCTGGTGGAAAAGCAGGAGAGGACACAGCTTCATGATGAAATCAAAACAAGAGTCCGCAAAGAAGGAACACAGATGGATGACGTGAAAAGATAAAAAAACATCCAAAAGCCATCCTTGTTAAATCACACTGGATGAACACCTCAGAAGTGTGCTGAAATAGAGGACGTTCTTTCTGATGGGGCACGTTTTTTGGAACTGGAGGACTCACACAGGAGAGAGACCTGGGAAACCATCCAGATGGGAAAAGCCCCATTCTCTGGAGAAGTCCTTGCAAAAAAAAAGAGGCCAGTTTGAACCCAGAGATGATCCCTCTTTTGCTCCTACACCAGGGACGAGGTTTTTGTGTTTATATGTAGGCACCTGGGGAGGCTTTTGCAGAGCACTCTGCAGTTGGAGGGTCAGGGACCAGGGTGGTGTGAGAAGGATGTGGAGCCAGGCAGGCACTGAAAGGAGCAGTTGTGGCAGCTGGGGAAAGGAGGAAGGTGGTGCAAATCCATGTTTTGGCTCATTCTGGGTGACTGAGAGCCCAAGAGAAAGTGGCCAGCTCCCAGTGACCTGAAGGCACATTGGAGAGAGCATCCAGCCCAACCAGTGATACGACCAGGAAAAGAGATAGGTGAGCAGGGGAGTGCAGGAGAAAGGTTTGTTTAATAGAGGTGGAGGAACACTGCCTTACTAATACAAGGATTTTAAACTGCTATGTTCCTATTTGACTCCAACTCTTCTTCTCATCTATCCTGTTCCTGGGAATTTCCAAAAATCACTGCTTTGGAAACTGCATGTTTTCTATGCAGTACATTTTCATTATCTCAGGATAAATTTAAATACTGTCTGTCCTGCACTAATGGTAAAGGGTTAAAATCACTCAAGCCCTTACTAAGCATAGTCCCTGTTGCTATTGCAATGAATGAAATTTAATTAAAGAAGTTTAGTTATTCAACAAGTAATTGGACCTGCAGTCTGCCCCTTGATAGGCATTTTTTATTGAGACTCGAATAATCAGAAGTGCCTCCAGCACCCAGTTTTTACAACCCGATAAACCTTTTCCTGAGTGACATGGTCCAGAGAAGAGGGGTGACTCCAAGAAGAGGGCTCCATGGCTCTGCCAGGCACTTCCCACCGTGCATCCCCCACAGAGTTATGGGTGCTGCCCCAGGCAGTGCTGCAAGCCTGGTCACAGCTATTGCTTCTTTGCAGGGAGACGAAAAGGGGGAAAAGGCATTTTTGAGCTTTCAGCAGCTCAGAAAAATGGAAACAGGAATTTGTTCAACTACTCAAGGCTTTCAGAGCAGCATGAAGAAAAGGCTACATCAGGCGAAGGAGTCCTCTGGCCTAGTCTTTTTTGGAAGCACAAGAAAACAAAGCTAGATGCCATATAGGTAGGAACTAGAAAGTCTTCCTGAGCCTCAAGCCCAGTTCCAGAGCATAAGCCAGCAGTGTCTACCACAAGCATGGCCAAGCCACGGAGGCAGATCTTTCTGGAAACACCAGTGAATGAGGCACTGATGCACATTAACTCATGGGAAGCACTGGGCTGATGACATTGAAGGTCAAAGGGATGAAGGAGGTAGTTAGAGTAAGTGAAAACAGATTTATCAATGTCTTTCATTTCAGTTTCTTTTAGTTCTGAATTATTCCCATGTGCAGTTCAAGTCTGTGTGCATATGTATACATACATAATTTCTGTTCAAGGTACAATCCTGCATTTCATTGGTAGTTCTAGTTCTGGTACACAGAGAGACAGTTCTCTCTCTCCTCACAAGAGCAGCCCTGTGTTTCAAAAACAGTGGCAGCTGAGTTTCAATTTTAAAAGTCCACAGCACTTTATCTTCTCCTATGATAGAAGACTTCCACTTCTGTTCCCAAACAGTGCCGATGGCATACTCCTTATCTTCAGAGATAATCAGATTATCTTCAGAGATAATGTCTTGTGTCTGATGTAAAGAAAGACTTATGTTGTTTCCAGCAGGGCATTCTCTCTGTTGTACACTAACAGGTACACACATTTTAAAACAAACAAAAAAACCCCATTACCAAAAAAATATTTTAAAATTCAATGACTGCGAAGTTTCCATGAAAGACTCCACAAATCCTGTAAAATGACTTTCCGCTGCTCAGCAGCAGTGTGTGTTCAGAGTGTGAAGGATGCAAAGGCCACTGTACAGATGGGTTGGTTACCTGTCAGTCTGTTGGCTACAGCAACCTGAAGGAAGAAGCATTTTGTTCCAGGTTCCTAAGAATTTAAACCTACGTGTAGTCATAGAATCATAGAATCATAGAATATGCTGAGTTAGAAGGAACCCATAAGGATCATTAAGTCCAACTCCTGTCCCTGTGTAGGGCACCCCAAGAATCACACCATGTGCCTGAGAGCATCGTCCAAACGCTTCTTGAACTCAGGCAGGCTTGGTGCTGTGACTATTTCCCTGAGGAGCTTGTTCCAGTGCTCAGCCACCCTCTGGGTGAAAAGCCTTTTCCTGATATCCAACCTAAACCTCCCCTGATTCAGCTTCCTGCCATTTCCCTGAGTCCTGTCATTGGTCACAGGAGTGAAGAGATCAGTACCTGCCCCATCTCTGCCCCTTGTGAGGAAGCCATAGACTGCAATGAGGTCACCCCTCAGCCTCCTCTCCTCCAAGCTGAATAATCCAAGTGAACTTAGCTGCTCCTCCTAAGACATCTCTTCCAGACCCTTCACCATCTATGCAAGCAGATGCCAAGGTTATAATACATTGGAACAGGATGGGGTTTCTCGATTTTTTATTTTGGCCTTGCTTGTAGACCTAAGGATTTCTTTGTTATCATCTTAAACAATACTGGAAAGAAATTTGGACTGCCCTTTAGAATCGTGACCCCCTGCAGACTGCAGGTGAGCAGCTCCCCCTTCGAGATAAATAACTTGCCCCTGCTCTTCCAAAGCCACATAGAAATTTTTTTTTACCATCTCTAAACAAAGATCTTAATATTGATAACTGGTACATTTACAAAATGGGAGGAGTATCCATTCAAACCCATACTGTAACATGCTTGTTAAATTTCATGGATTAAAATATTTTGAGTTTATGAAACACTGAGTCCATTTTTATACATATTGATCCTCAGTGATTCATGCCATGCCGTTTTCCATGCCACACTAATCTCATGCAAATCAAAATCTTCAAGGCTGATAAACATACTTTGCTTTTACATTCTGGAAACTTTTTCCAGCTGCCTGTTTACTGGACACGTGTAATTAGGAATATGCATTTCTGCTTCCATTCAGAACCCTGAAAATGTAAATTCAAGGTTGTGTTTAGTTTTAAGTGGACATAAAACATAAATTACTTTCTACATCAAAGGGCAGTTCAACACAATTCTGTCTGGACTTGCAGTTTTTGTCCACACACAAGCAGCATTTATCAATGGAAGTTTTATATGAATATTTGACCCTGATAACAATGCCAAGACAGCATATACGTCTAGCTACTTTTAGAACAGCAATATCACCTACAATTTAATAGACAGCTAATGTAATCTCCACACGTCAAAGTCAAGCAAAGCCAGCATTTGAAGGGACAAATTCAAATATACCATTGACTGTACTTCAAAATCATTTCTTTTTCCAAATGACATTTTCATTTCAGAATTCTGCAATAATGTCAACATTGCAGAATGAAACAGGTCTGGGGATGTTTAGTGTCACATATTTTGAAACACTTCCAGGATCCTGAACACTGAACAAAGGCACCCAAATTCTGACCCATAAATATTTTTTCTTCCCTGTTGCTGCCGGGTGAAATGTTTTTTCTTAGCCAAGCCAACCCAGTTCCTTCTTCCTTTCTGTGCTTCTGGTTGCCAGCAGACAAGAGGGACACATGTGACAGGCTTAAACATGTTATTGTGGGCACATGTTATCTGCACAGTCCAGACCTACCAAATACCACCTCTTTATACAGAGAGGTATACAGGATATTAACAGGATAGAGTATTTACTGGTGTGCACCTATCATTTTGTCTCATGTCTTACTGAGTGAAACTGGTCCTTCACCATTTGTTCCATACATGGAGCAGGTAGATATCCTTAAGAGTGACTACCACAATCTAAAGTAGGCCACTAGGACCTAATATTTTTGTATTCCAGTAATTTGCTTCCTGTGGCTCCATTAGCATTTCTCTTTACTTTTACCTATGAACATTTCTTAGCTTTTGTCCCTTTCACAACCAGCTCTCCTTATTTTACCTTTGTGCTCTTCCCCTGTTAAGTCCCTCAAACACCCTTACTAAAAAGTTTTGTTCCCTTGCCCAATTTTCCCTATAGCCATGACTGGCACTGCACCACACTGCCCAGCTCACTTCTTCTCTGAACAGCTAAGGTACATACAGCTGGGTCTAGGAGAACTGGCCACTGCCAACTGGCTGCTGGACACTATGACACTGCCAACTGGCCACCGGAACATCTGGACACCAACCCATAGGTGGTGCTCGTTCAGAAACATGAACAGAACCTTGGGGAGCAGGCAGCTCTGCTCACCACGCTCTGATTTCTGCAAGGAAACTGTATATATAGGGAGTGCAAGTGTATGAGTCCCACAGTTTGTAATAAAAAAATTAATTATGAGATAAAGGTAACTCAATCAGACATGAGATATTTTCTGAATGTAATGTTAAATAAATGCACTTAAAAAAAACATCGAAACATAGTTTTTAAAAGTGATGTTCAGGACTGCAACCTGAAATGAGCTGTTTGTAGTACGTTTGATTTAGTTGCCTTTATCTCATCATTAATTTTTCCTTTCTCATGATTGATTGAGTTGCCCCTCTCTCATCATTAATTTTTCATGTTACAAACTGTGTGACTCAAACACTTGCACTCCCCTTTACATACACACTTTCCTTGCAAAAATCAGAGCACCATGAGCAAAGCTGTCTGCTCCACAAGGTTCTGCTCATGGTTCTGAATGAGCACCACTTGCTGATCAATGTCCACTTGTCCTGGCAGTCAGTCAGAGGTGTAGAAGCGTCCAGCAGCCAGTGGTGGTGTTCACTTTACAGTGGCCAATTGTCCATTTGCCCCATGCAGCTAGCCACTTCTTAAACAGAAGTCTTTTTCCCCTAGAACCACAGCCAATTTTTTCTCTCATAATTCCTTGCAGCATCACAATATCCCCAGGGAAGCCATCTCTTATTAAGAACCATAGGCAGAAGCTCTGTTTTGCAGATCTTCTCTTCTTTCAAAACCATATGAAATCTCAATGTCTTTTAAAAACACTTATGAAAAAGTGCTGGTTACAAGTACCCTGCTTCTCAACAGTTTGTACATTTTCAGGCCTTACTCCCTTTTGCTGCCACTGAAGGCTGGAAGCAATAATTCATGTGTGAATATCATCTGTTCCTCCAGGGCACAGGATGGTAGAAAAAAGAGATCTAGAGGGATGTACGTAAGGCAACTGTTGCTCTTCTTATTAGCATTGTCCTTCAGCTAGGTGTTTGCAGTGCACAGACCTGTAAAGAGTTTTGAACTCGCTCCTGATACTTTGTAGTGTAAAAGTCTCTGATGCTGCTTCATGGCCATCTGGTGCTCTTGCTGGCTTTATATTATGGGGTGCTGATTACTGTTATAGGTAACATGATCCCATCTGCATAAGCAAAGAGACAGAACAAAATGCAGTACCAAACAAACACTGGGATTTTCATGAGAAAAATGTGCTGACCCTTTATTTAAATACATCTCTACTCCTCCTAGCTATCAAGTTTTGTCAACTTACAAAGAAGACTCTCCAAGCAAGCAATAACCCTTAAAATGTATTAGGAATCTGGCAGATTTATGGTATTCAAAGATGGGGACATTTCCTTCTTTGAGGTCTGTTTCTTCTTTGTGTGTTTATTAGTACTAGAAGTGTCCCTGAGAGGAGCTGGAACTAGATGATCTTTAAAGTCCCCTCTAACCGAAACCATTCTATGATTCTTTTTTCACCAGAAACGTACAGATCATCAGCAGGTCACTGAGTGTATTAGAAAAAAGCTTCTACTCTTTGGCAATTAGAAAAATAAGTCTGTAAGCAGAGTGTGAACCCCAAGGACTGGGGCAGCATATTAAAACAGAAACATTTATACCTGTAAACAGGGTTATAAAAATACATGTAGCCCTGCTGCAGGGTCTGTGGAAGCAGCCATCTTTCTGTCAGAAGGCTGTTTTAAGATGTGCAGAAATCAGTCCACTTAAAGCTGCTGTTTTTACAATTTTTAACAGGATAGTGAGGTCCAAGTCCTGCCTGTGTCTCAAGAAACAGCATTACATTCTTGCAAGAATATGAGCCAAACCTTTTGTGTCCCTAAGGCATAGAGGAGATCACTGTTCTGGAAGAGGGATATTTAACACATGTAGCAAGAAAAACATTTTTCTTTGTAAAAGTAAAGCCATCAATTTTGCCTGCCAATAGCAAATAAATGACTAAAAACCCCATGATATTAATGTCTCTCCTCTGAGTCCTATGAGGCTATACTGCGTGCAGGCAGGTTTGCTGCCATGAGGAACAAAACCTTTATGCTTTATAATGGGAAATTAAAATGGGATCTCAAGCAAGAGGGGAAAAAAGGGTCAGAAATAGTGACAAATTACACTATCCGTGCATAAACGTGTCTCAGTCATCTCTGGAGATTCTCCATGTGTTCCAAAGCAGTAGATAATGCAACATTTGTTTTCTCTTCCTTGTATTAACGTGAATTTAAATCTTTGAAGTTTTTGCCTTCCAGTTGCTGCTTTTTAAACTAGACATATATAGGGACTGGTGAAAGAACATCTGCTCTGCTTTCCACAGATAAAAATGCCCTGGACTCCTGACTTCGAGAAATTGCACATAGAGAAATGATATGAAATCCAGCATTTACGGTATATATTACCGTTTAAAGGACACTTGGTTTTTGAAATACAGTTTTCAGTCCTTTTCTGAAAGACACTTGTACTTATTGTAAGCCACAGACACTGATAACTAACATTACGGCAGTTTAAGTATAAAGGAGGTAAATACAATATACTGTTGAAAATAGGCAATTTTAGGTAGCAAAAATGTCAGTTTTCTTATTGCCATATCTTTATTTTTTTAATAAATTTTATAAAATATTTTGTCCTTCACATTATAATTGGCTTTCATTTTACATTTTAGAAGAGTTTTTTTCACTGTTATGGAGAACACAATAATGTGAGGGATAGATCAATATGTTTCTCATAGAACTTGTTTAAAGACTATAGACATTTCAAGAATGCACTCTGAGAAAGTGTATACTTGTTATCTTGACACAACATTCACTTTTACTGCAGCAATAGGTTGACAGAGTGCTTCTGCATAGAAAGATGGTTAATCTGGCTGCATCCACATGAAGAAATTAGTATTCATATGCTAAAGGACAAAGCTGTTTCTTTGCCCTGTGTCCTGGTTTAGCTGGGATAGAATCCTAGGCCAGCCATGGCTTTTGATAGCCCCAGGTTAGCAGGGAGCTCAAGTCAGGGCAGCTGCCCTGGGCTGACTAACAGGGGTGTCCCACACTATTCATGTCCTGCTCAGGATAAAGGGGCAGCTGGCATGGGGGTGGGGAGTTCTGTTTCCTGGAGCTCCTCCCTCTTGGCCTGCTGCTCCCTCTGCTACTCCCAAGGACTAGGCTGAGAAAAAGCCTATAAACTTTATGTTGGTACTTGTTTTAGTTCTGTTATTTCATTAAATCAGTTTATATTTAAACATATTTCAACCCACAAAGCTTGGCTCCTCTTCCTGATTCCCCTTCTCATGTGGGGAGGTGTCCTGGTTTGAGCCAGGATGAAGCCAGTTTTTCTTTTCCTGTTTTTTTTTTTTTTTTTCCTTCAGTAAGCTCTCTTCTAACAAGCAGCAAGTTTTCCAGCTAGTGGACTGATAACAACTGAATGTTTATGTTACTGCTGAGATGCCAAGGTCACCTTGCTCTGCTGCCTCAGATGCTACTGAGAAGAGTTGTGTCTGCGACCCCCCCATAGGGTAGCTGGACTAGACAGACAGCAGAACTGACCAAAGGTATTCCATTCCATATATCTACGTAAGCTCCGAGGAAGGTCAGAGATCACAGAAGACAACTTCCTTCCTGCTGCTTCTTCCATTCTCTTCCATCCATGGCCAGCATACAGGGAGGACTCCATCTATCCATCACCGTTGATCCCTAGGCCTGTGCATCCCTGACCCTCACAACTCTCCCCTCAGCTCCTGCCTGCTCTGCCACTTCATCCGGCAGTGCTCCGGGACATTTCAGAGCTGCTCACAACTCAGGAGATGCCGGGGGAGTTGCTGGGGGTGGGGGGAGGTAATAGGGGTTTGCACATTCCTGAACATATTTGCATATAATTGTACATATTTTCTTTTATCATTAGTATTTAATTAAAGCTGCCTATTTTAGTTTTCAATCCAGAAAGTCTCTCTCCTTGTTTTCTCTCTCCTTTCCCTACCTGGGGGAGGGTGGAGGGGATGAAGAACATAGTTGTTGCTGGTTTAATTGCTGGTCCTGAGTCAAACCGTGACAGGAGGGTCATCAGGTGAGAGAGCAACTGCTTCAGTTTAGCTCCAGATATGGATGAAACGTAGACACCTCCACCATGTAAGCTTCCAGAGCAGGACTGGGGACACCCTTATGCCAGTTATCAGGTATGGTAGGAGGAGGCAGCTTTCCCCTCGCAGAGGTGCCTGGCACAGCCCTGGCAGGCAGGTGAGCTCACACGCTGCCTCACAGGGATAAGCACTGCCAGTTCCCAGAACATGCCAGTGCTGGTCTCTCCCACCCAGCTTTCACCACTGACAGAGGCGCAAGGGCAGGCAGTGAACCTGAGCTACAGAGGGCATGAAATCAGAGGCCCCCAAACATGCTTCTCCATGAAAAACTTGCTTGATTCGTCTGCAGATGAGCATGGAAGCATCTCAGAGGGGCCCACATTTCCCAACAAAAGTCTTGCTTATACATACATGGAGAAACAATGTTTATTCAAGCAAGCAATTTTATTGGCATCTTAGTGGTCACTCCTACAGTGGTAACAGAGGTCTCTGCTGCAAGCCTCCTCACAGCTGCATCTTCCACTGGACCCTAGTTCTGCTGAACGCCTGGAAGCCAGCTGGATCGCGGTCCTTACCACATGCAGATCCTTTTCTATCGAAGAGCCTAAACTATGTAGGAAACAACTCCTAGCTACCTTATCTACGCTCATTCACCAAAACTATCCTACAGTCCCACAGAACCATGGGGTTCTTGGGGTGGTATTCCTCAGCTGGAGCTTGCAGGTGCAGGAGGGAGCGGCACAAGCAGCACACGGTCCAATTTGTTGTCCTTGTCGGTGCTCAGGTCTTTGTAGGCACTGCCAACTCCCTTGGCTGGATGCAGCCTCATTAGCAAGTTGCTCTTGGGAAGAGCTTGGCACATGCAGTGGAGGTGCCCACCTTACCCAGACTAAGTCTACCCTAGACTTGTCTTGACCCAGAGTGTCTTTGGAGTCCAGTTTGTCCTCCTAGTCATCCTCCTCCTTCTCCTCCTCTGCACTACTGGATCTTGTCTGCTGGCTGCTGCTGTCAGAGGCAGGGCTCCTCTGCCTGGGCAGCTAGTAGAGTCCAAAGAGCAGGAGCAGGGATTTGGCAGATGCCCAGAACCACCAGTGCTGGCAGGCAGTGAGGAGCATGCCTTCCTGAGGGAGCCCACGCAGCTCCTGGCTCCTCTGCTCCATCTCCTCCAGCAGCCAAGTCATCTGGCACCTCTGCTGCTCCTCATGATGCTGCAGAAGGTCTTCAGTGACCACGTCTGGCTGATCACCCACCCTCAGCATGAACTGGAAGATGCTCAGCATGGTCAGGATGTGGGTGATGCCCACAGCCGTGGCCTGGAGGAGCAGGGAGAGAAGTGGCTCAGCGGGGCTGGGTGGGAGGGAGATGGCAGCCGGGGCAGTGGAGGCAGGAGACACAGGGGCCCCATCGGGGATGGGTGGGAGAGGGGGCGAGGGAGCTGGGAGGCAGCAAGGGGAAGGTTGGACACATCCCCGCAGCCCCCCGGGCACCTCTGCGCCCAGCCCCGAGGGCAGCACCCGCCCTGCCCAAGGCGCTCCCCGCAGCGGCTGCGCCCTCGCCCCAGCCTCAGAAACCCCCCCTGGTCCAGCCCAGCCTTCCCCCGCCTGCCCCACTCACCCCTGGCCCCAGCCCTACTGCAGCGGCAGCGCTGCCGCCTGGCGCCTCTGGTGGGTGCCTCTGGGACCTGCCCTCCGTGACGTCACCGTTGCCACAGCCCCACAGTGACGCTAAATGAAGATGTCATGCCAGAAAAAATGTGTGGATAAAATTCAAATCAGTACCAACTGTTGTTTTAACTAAATCTTATTTTTGTTAGGGCATATTCCTATGGAATCTTTTTTTGACTTTGCTACCGCTTTTAAACCTCAGAGTCTGTGAAGAATTGACACAACAATGCCACTGTCCGGCTTTTGTTAATGACAGAAAAATGGGGAAATGTGACTAGATTACATCAATGTACACATAAAAGTAACCAAAGTGCAATTAGTCACACATAGAATTTTTTCCAAATTACATATTTTCACTCAAAGCAAGCATCTTATCAGTATAAAGCAGGTTTATTTGTTCAGAATCTCCTAACTGCATTTTTATAGACATATAATTTCAAAGAGGGTTTTATAGTTGCATTTTTATACCATTCATCCTACCTAAGGTAGCAATAAACCAGTGGACCTAGGATTAGGTGTTGACATTGCTTACTGTTGTCAATATTTTATGATCAAATCTTTTTTCAAAGTGTTTTATACTTTTTGTTAGCAATCATTTACTTCATAGACTGTATGAAGTGTACCTTCATCTTTTTGGTCACATTAATTTAAAAAGTCATTTTGATATTTAAATTCTTACATTGCCCTTTACAAGGACAATTCCTGCATCAAATGCTGTAGCATAAGCACAAAGAGCTTGTCACGTTTTAGTACTACTATAAAGTTACTGTTAATATCAGTGTTGCTAACAAAAACCTCAATATCAATTTATTCTTTATACTGACATAATTCCAATTCAGTCAACTGCAGACATGCCTGGACCATCTACACTAAAATTCCCAGTTTCAGAAAGCTCGTCTTTCAAGATGATGATTAAGAGTGCTAAACAGTGAAGTTGTTACAGCTCTCAGCAACTTTTTCCATTTAACCTTCTAACTAAGGACCTCACTTTCAATATCTACCAATCATCTGAAGGCTGCTACAACCTCTTTATCAGCCTTTTGACATCTTCTTTGCTTATTACTTCTGCACCAAAAACTTTTTTCTGCACCTTTTTCAAGTGTCTGGTAGCAACAGGCAACAGAGTCACCTAGAGACTTTGAAAACACTTCTTCCAAAGATGAAAAGTTCACAAACAAAAGAATTAGCATCTATTGTGTATTGCTACCAACTTCACCTGCTTGAAACTATCTTCATTTTGGCATCTATTTGCCTGTGCTTCACTCAGTCCCCACAGACACATCACATACACTGATATAAACTCTTATAGGTATTTACATATATACATTTATGTAGATGTATGTGTGTATTTATGTATTTGAGAGACTATATGTTCCTTTATAAGTTCCTTAGCTGTAGAATGCCCTAACTAGCCACATCCCACCAATTAAAGCTTTGTGGGTATATAGCTCATGTAGCATTAAGCTTAGGCCAGACAGAAACAAGACATACCTGAATCCAAATGTAGGCTGGGGAATCCCAGAATTCCTATATATCACATCTACCCAAGGAACAGACCAGACGTCTGATAAGATTTAATCAAGAGCTTGCTTTGTTAGACCTATCTTTTTTAATTGGTTTAATTCGTTGCAATGGGGATGCAGGTTTTTATATGGGTCTGAGTGTCGTTATACAACATTTCCATACGCATCCTCTATATTTTTACTTCATTCAGTTTGAGAAGAGGCACCTGGACATCTCCGCTCTCAGCTGTGCCCTCTGGCAGTCCCGTTCCCAGGGTGAGCACACAGCAGACATTAAGCAACAGATCTGAGGTGCTCCTGAGCAGCCAGGAAAGATATGAGAGAAAGGCTGTTCAACAAAAACTTGCTGGGTATATAAAACTTTACCAGATAATAGGATTGTTTTGTGGAAACACCCAACTCCTATCTCTCAGACTCACGTTAGCTGCAAAAATGACAACAGCAAGTATGACATTGGAGTTGCAGCCAGACTGAAGAATAACAAATAAACGTGGTGCTAAACTGGAATCTGGCTCCCAGCTGGAGTTCTGCTGTAGCCTGCCAAGCACAACAGGGAAGAAGGCAACAAGAAGACTAGTCTGGAGATCAGAGCAGAGGTGTCTGTAAAGAACAAAAGATATCCAAACAGTGTTGTCAGCTGCAGACACTGCACTGATAAGTCAGGCAGCATTTGGAAAGACGAAGCTCACAGGAGGAGGAGGAGGGAGAGAAAGAAAATGTAGGTGCCAGAGGAATAGAAAACAACAAAGTGGTACAAAAAAGGTAATGAGAAAAAGGCAGAGCTGTGGTGTCCTTCAGCGTTTAATGATGAGAAATCTTTGACTGGATTATAACTATTGATCAACAGGCAAAAAAAATTACATGAAGAGGAGAGACAGTGCTGCTGAGAGGGGCCAGACACCCCAAGACAGGAGGTTAAAAGAACTGAGACCTACTTTAGTTCTGCAGACCCTTGAGACAAATACCACTATAATTAAATGCTACACTCTCTGCAGCATGCAACCCCACTGACATACCCAGGGGTCATGGACTCCTCTATGAACTGGGTAAGAGAGCTGGTGCTAAAAGCAGGAAGAGAGGGAGAAAATTCTTCATTCATAGTATTTCTTAGAGGGAAGTGTAAGAGGATGTTGCCTCTTGTACCATGTCATCTTAACCTGGACTGACTTGCTGAGGGGAAAAGAAGATACGTTCTAAATTTTAAAAATTTCAAGAATAGTAATCAGTGAGGACATAACTAAGCACAGGGACACTAAGCCCTGCAGAGCACTGTTATAAATAAAAATACGGTTAATATTAAAGACTTGGCATAAAGAAAGAGGGCTGTAGCCTTAAGTAATAGATTTTCCCTCTGAATAGTTTCCTTGGACTACTAAACTGTTAAGCTCAACTTCCACCAGGTAAATCCTCATGGGTTTTTTGCAAGCCTTTCATGATTACTTGTCATTCTTTTCTCTTGCCTTCCTTCTAGACTTCTAACACTTAATCAGATGTAATTTATTAGCAAAGTGAGTTTAAATTGCTTCAAAATAATGAGCAAATATACACTCTCTTTCTCTATTTAGCTCATCCCTAGTTAAATCAGTGCTGCAGACACCGACTACTAAAGGATCCAGAGAACATCTGTGTGTTATGTCCTTTTATGTACCTTATCTGGTTCAGTTCAGTAGGGCAGACTTCATGTTCTGAACTCACTGGAGAATACTTTTAGCATGTGGATAGGATGCTACAAGAAGAAGAGAACCATTTGGGAAAACTAAACTTCTTGCTATCTCTTTGGGAAGTGGTAAGCAAAGTTCAATCTTTGTGCAGAATATAGTCAACACAGAGATTTATTCAGAAGGATTTCTCCAGTGTAAGTTCCCAACAAAACCTTTCAAAGACACCAGCCCTGGGAGCAGCCAGTCACACACATCTTAGGTGATTGATGTGGACATCACAGCTCAGCATGTCTTCAGCCTAATTTAGATGGAGCTGGTACATCCATGAGCCAAATAACTGGACTGTTGGCTTTCTTAGAGCTTTTCCCAAGCCTTTCACTATAATGAAGCACTCCAAAGAACGTGTTTCTCTGATGCAGAATGACACAGGTTTTCAGAAGTTCCATCGAACGGGAACTCTCTGTGGTCTTGGCCTATAATAAAAGCTCCCCAGTGAGGTACTGAATAAGCATATTTTTCTAAGCACTCTGGGTAGTGCTCTTTAGTTCTGATTCATAAATTATTGGTGCCTCCCTGTTTTTTTCTGAAGACTCCTACAGCCCAGGCTTCAGATCTGTGGTGTCAGGTAACTCACAGCTGGCTGTCCCTTACTTACATAGACATAAAAACTTCCCTGTTTACTCTTCAAAAGCACCATACAAACCAAAGGCACTGTGAAGAGGTTTGGTTTTTCTTTTACACTTCCCAAAAATATGAGTGAGCTATTTCTTTTAAAATCTCTGATCCTAACCAGCAAAATAGAGGCATGCAAGTTGAAATTGAACTTTGAAGTTGAAGTGAGCAAACTGCCTCTTGTTCATTTTCTCCTCTTCCTGGAAATCAGTGGATACACAGAGTTCCATAACTACTACATTGCAAAGTTGTGTTAAACAAAAATATTGCAGCTGCCTGCTACAATTTAAAAAGAAAATTCAATCAGCTCTGTCAGCTGGGTCCACTTCGTATGAGATAGCCTCATTTTCTTTTTAGTCACTGACTTCAGGAATGGCTATCATAGATGCTTCATTTTCATGTTCTGTGAAGTCCTCTTCACCCATATTAGTCTCTGGGGAAGGATGTTCAAAACATAAAGGCAGTACATACAGCAAGTAGATTTCCACATCATTTGATGGGAATGAAACCATTGTGAAGATTCATTCATTCTGCAAATCACTGCTGCAGCATCTGTGCTTTCTAGTCACATTAAACAAACTGATGCTTTTAATGTAAGCCAGGCTGATAAACCATATGAATTACATCACACTGTTTTGTATGTAGACCTAGAACTGCTCTATGCCACCACCGGGCAGACAGAATAATTGAAGTCACCACAGAAGGCGAGTGCAGAGACTAGAATATAATTAGGCTAGATGGTAAATCCAAGTGTCTGCCAATTCATTAACAGCTTGACCGGGCTTTTACAATGTCTGTTTCCAACAGAATACTGACAACCAACCAAATCTAGTCTTTTGAGGTCAAACTTTGGATTGTTTTGGAGTGTGCACTGCAACATTAATAAGTCACCATGTTATGTGACATGTCAGACAGTGTGCCACCAAGACAAACTCAAGTTGCTTGTTCTGTCACTGGTCTACCCCTGGTTGTGACCTTGTTGACTTCTGGCAGAATAAGGCCTACATTTGTGAGAGTCTTTATAAAGAAAAACAAAGATGCTGTAGATATTTGGAGAATGATGGGTTCCCTTACCTATTTTAAACATTCCTCTGGAAAATGCTCAGTCACTCTCCCTGTGTAGATTAGATCTCCTACAAGAGTGCTGTGGGAAAATGCCATAATTTTACCTCCTTCAATCCCAGCACTTTCATCAGCACACCTCATTTTGAAGAATATTAGTCTCCCAACTTTATCATGAGTCTTGCAATATATGACATTAAAGCCAGCTTGTTACATCAGGATACAGCTTTTCATCAGACCAAAACTAAGCTCTTTGAGTTATTGAGAAACTAAAAAACTATTAGCTGTGTTCCTGAATGGTTTCAGATTATAAAAAATTCAAGAAGTATGACTAAGATCACTATCTACAAGCCAGTCTCATAGGCTTGGGTAATTTACTCAGGATTTTTAATCTTGGGAGATGTGAATCCTATAGCTATGCTAATAAAAATCACAATGTACACTTGAAAAATACTAGGATCATATCTAGTTCCTGTAGTCATGCTCAAGCAGTTGCATGTTTAATTAAAGATATTACTTTAAATTTACCACTAATCCCATATAAACACCTAACAACTTCTTTCCCTCTAGTAACTAGAAACTGTGTAGCAAATCTTTTTATATTTATTCCAGACTTTATTTCTGGACCAACCCACTAAACTATTATAATCCGCTGTTCTTTAGAGAAGTTAATGCATATGTTCTGGAACTGTAGTGAATTTTTTCATACCTTTGTAGTAAGATTTTCTAAGCAAAAAATCTCAAAGAAAACGAAAGTTCTCTGCTGTATATAGGTGTGCAAGCCCCACATACCATGATGACTAATGGTGTTTTATCTGTCCCTTGTGCTGGTAATTTGTTTGTCTAGTGCCTCTCCTTTTATATTTGGGTTGTAAGCTCTTTTGGTCAAGGACCGTTTTTATACCTGTCTGTAAAGCATCAAGTACAACAGCATCTTGGTCTGACTTAGTTCCTGACACAAACAACAACCTGGCTCTTAGATCTTAGATGAAAGAGTTTTTGAATCCTTTTAAAGGACAAATGAAATACTGTTATTTGTGTAAGCACAGAAGCAGAACCAAATGGTGGGGGGAAAAAAGCAAACAAAAAACCAAACATACAAACAAACAAACAAATCAACCAGAACAACCCCCCCAAAAAAACCAAACACCAAAACCAAAACAACCCAAAACAGGAGGCCAACAATGCTTTCTGCAGAAGCCTAGAAATATTAAAGGAGAAATATCTGCCTCATATTAACATTAATTATGTATCTGACTACCAGGAGGTCTTCTGTCATAACAGAAATCAAAGTGGACTCAGGAGAAACGATCAAACTCTGATCTTCTGTGAAGCTGGAGTCACAAAAACTGTTAAAGGCAATTGGAAATGGACATGCTATGTAAAGTTAGCAACAAAGGTGACAAATTAATTTTGAAAGAATTAAAACTACATTAAGGTGGGCAGATTTTGTACACAGAACATTTATATTATTTTTGAGCCATCTGTCAAATTAAACTCAAAGACTTCCAAATCCATGTTGCAGGGAGTGGAAATACCATCTGATGCTTTATATTGGCTTTGATGTAAGACTAACCGGGTTAGTTCATTGTCTCCAAGAGTCATTGGCTCTGTTATCTTAAAAATCTAAAAAAGGGAAGCAGTAAAAAATTGAAGTGAGAGAAAAGCCAAAAGAAAAATAGTAAATTTTCTCTTCTTTGGTAATACCAAAATGCTCTTTGATTTTGCTTTGGACAATAAAGTGACTCTGAGTCCCCATAGCACCCTGGTAAGTTGTTTCTGTCAATATACAAAAAAAAATAATGAAGTTTTCTGTTGCACATATTCTATTTTCTTCTGAATCTTGGAACTATTTACATTGTTCTAAGAGCAAAACAAATTGCTTAACACCTGAGCATCAAGCTACAGTCCAACTCCTGCTGATAGCAAAAAACCCTCAAAAAACTCAAAAAAACACACCTTACAAAGGTGGCAGATCTTTACAGAGACAACAATGATTCCTTTGCCCTGGTGCCCTCAGCTCCAGACAAAGGCAAATTGGCAGCCACTGGCATAAAAATGAACTATTGAAGGTAAGACATCTTCAGCTGATGCTCTGGGAGAGGTTGAGGGTTAGAGAAGGGTTAGCCTTTTCCTTCAACAGGAGAAGCATAAAGCCCTGGCTGCTCCTTTAGGATCTCTCCCTGGTACTCTTCCCAGGAAACTAAGATACACAGGAGAGTAAACAGTGTGGGTTGTCTGCAAGGGAGCTGGAGAGGGAGCAGGTCAACACATGAGGCAGAGGGGATACTCTGGTGTCTGATTAAACTCGGGGGAAAGTGGAAGTCCCATATCCCAGGGGGAAACAGGAGAAGGGGGAAAGAAACCTCAGGCTCCTGCTCTGACCTCTGATCTCCAAAACTCCAATTTATTCTCCAGACGTCCCAAAATCTTCACTCCTGTTACCCAGCCTAAGTCATCCATACATCTGTTTCACATCTTCAGAATAATCTAAAACCACCACATTCTCTCTTACCCCTTTCTCTCTTCTCATTATCCCCCTGGAGTCCTCTTTGCAGACACTGAGCTTTCCTCACAGAGCTGAGTGTCTTGAGCCACCTCTGACTGTAACAATGACATGGATAAGGGCTGTACAATAACTTTGTCACCTCCCCAACATGTGGTGGACAGTATCTCTGCTAATGAAAGTTTCAGAGCATCCCTCTGATCCTAATTACACTCCACATTGATCCTTTGACTGGACATGTTAATGAAACCAGGAGCAGTGGAAGGAGAGAAATAGCCACTGTTCCACTGCTTCTCTAAAGTACAATGCTTTTAACTCCTTCCATTGCCCCAAGGCTACTAGGTCAAGACACATCACTTGTCATTGCTCACATTCTCTGTAATAATCATGCTCACACTGGCTGTGTCTGAGCTGCACATATGCCACCCCACCTAGGAGTCAGGAGGAACCTGGAGCAGGCACCCACACCTAGGAGCTTGGGAGCAAGCTCAGTCTGCATGGTCATTGGGAGCTCAGTCCTGACGTTATTATACACAGTGAGAAAGTGGAGGTCAGAGACCTTACCATTAAAGAGTTCTTGAAATACCTTTTTTTTTACCTTGACCACCACAGGATGACATTCATTTGCCTACCCATGTCCACAACATGTCCACTGATGTGGATTAGCTTTGCTGGAATTGAATTGGATTGGATTGGACAGGGAGCAGTAGACATAGTGCCCCTGCTATGCGGTGGCAGTAAAATCTAATTATCTGCTTTTCTGCTTTTAATCTATCAGTCTAACTTTCTTTGTCTTCTAATCACTTTCAATAAACCTCAGTGATACTTTTCTTTATCCTTTTCATTATGTTTTTCTTATAAGATAAATGAATGTCATGGATTTAAATCTTCCATTAAAGTAAAATGGGCTATCCTCTGACTTATAAGGGAAGACAACATTATGCTATATTGGATATTCTAGATAAGATATAAAAATTTTCCCTTTCCCTTTGCTTAATGATCAAAATATATTTTCATTGTGAACTGTTGTGAACAAATATTTGCACAGAGTCCAAATGAAGTTACTTACTTGCAGGAAAACTAAGAAGGCTCTAGAGAACTTGGGACAAATCCTTTGTTAAATTATAAAACCATTCACTCTGTTTTCATTTGTGAGAATAAGTGAGCACATTATACAGATTTCTGAAGGGTGTAAATCAGCAAAGTCCCTCAAACTATCTTAACACTTGGAATTTACTGTGTGATTTGACTTCATGCATTTCTGTTGAGCATGACTCCTCCCTCATCCTCTGTTCTGCGTTCATTCTCTCTGCCTTTGTCAATAGATGCATCACTTTTTTCCATAATATGAACCAAAATTTTAAGCAAGGTCTTTGCTTTCTGGGAGTTTTTTTGTTTTGGTTTGGGCTTTTTTCCCCAACAACTCCATTCCACAAACAGCTGCTTGTTCTAATACATTTCAACTCTGCCTCATCTCATTTCATATTTTTCTCTCTCCAATGTAGTATCAAGGAGATCCACGGCTTTGCTTTTCTCCTGTAAGCTGCATGGAACCTGGTTGCCAAGCCCAACATTGCTGCCAGAAATCCTCATGTTTCCCTTCCTATGGCCCTCCACCACTGCCATCGCCAAGAACAGAAACACAGCAAGAGGAGACCCAAGTCCACTGGGCTGAGAGTAGTTTCTGAAGGTTTCAAACATCAGTCCCATAATGAAAGTAAGTTATATGACATCATAAAACATAACTAAAGAGATAAAGCTAAAATTAGACATTGGATTCCATCCTTGCAATGGAATAATTCTTCCCAGCAATCTCAGAAGGCTGTTGAAAACCGTTGCTACGAACTGCCGGTGAACTCAAAGAGCAAGAGTGTGAGTTTAAAAGCCTTTTGCTTCTCAGCTGAACCCAGGGAAAATCAAGGCAAGTAACAAGTG
Organism: Hemiprocne comata; assembly: GCA_020745705.1. Lineage (NCBI taxonomy): Eukaryota > Metazoa > Chordata > Aves > Apodiformes > Apodidae > Hemiprocne > Hemiprocne comata. The sequence continues at coordinate 96,937,059 of CM036586.1, read as the reverse complement.
GCCTCTTCCATCCCAGCACTGTTATCGAGACCCATGTTTCTTCTATGGGAACGTAGCAAACTATAACTGAGCTCATGCTTGTCATTTAATGATTGCATTGGAGTTCTTTATGTGAAGCTTTTCCTCTGGGTCAGGGCAGAAGAAGCAGTTTAGATAGGAATACCTAGGGCATGCTCTGCTGTGGCTTCAGAAGATGCATTGTCTCCCATTGTTGAAAGTTTTCTAAATGTAAGCCTAAAATAAGGATGAAATACCCTTTAAAATGTTTACAGCCCCAAAATTCATGTTTCTGTGACTCCAGCTGAGAGTAAGGATACAAGCAGAGCTCTTTTCTCTTACTTTGTAGTTTCTGGATCAGAACACAGGATGATATTAAGTTTGTCCAAAAAACAGCGGGTGTTAAATCTTTAGTTTTCACAGCTAATACTACACTTGAAACAGTAACCAAGAAAGCAAAGATTGAACATTTGGGCTGATTCCACAGAGAATAAATTAAATTCACTGTTTATAAAAAAATGTCTGCGTTGCTGAGAAATATTTAATCCATTGGCAAAAGAAATTAACAGAAGGAAAAAAAGCAGGAGGAAATCCAAGAAACACTTAGAGCTGTGACTATTTGTAAGGACATGAAGGTGCTCTTCAGAATATTGAGATATTGAGATTTTTTTCAGTTTCAAATAAAAGTAAGTTATCAAATGTTATGTGTGCATACATTTATATATAATATGGGTGTATGGATACATAATGTGTTTGGAACAGGCTTTTCAGGGAGCTATTATTTATGGATTTTTCAACCAAGCTGGGAGAAATTGTTTAAACTCTTTTTGAAGCTTCAGTGCTTCTTTTTCCATCCTTGAAGTAGATGGAAAAAAGATGCCTTTATGTGACTCTTAGAAACACCATAATAGTATGAGTGGCTGGAGGAAAAAAAAAATGTATTCAAAGAAAGTAAATAGGCTAGATAATTCAGGAACAAATGGAAATATATTAAAAAATAAAAATAAAAACAACCACCACAAAAAAACCCTAACAAACACCAAAAAAAAACCAAAACCAAAAAAACCCCACAAACACACCACAGTTGTTTGTATGAGATTTATTTCTTTTTTTGGGACTGGATTTTTAAGCTTATGCTGCTCTGATGGCACAAAGGAGGTTTAGACCCAGAAGTTTTGCCTACGCTGCTGAATTAAGCATGCCTGAAGCTGCTCCCTGATATTAAGACCAAGTGGCATGGAACAGCCTGTACCCAGACTATTAAACTCTCTTACCCTGTAAAATAGGGTGGCTGCAGCTACAGTGCATTTGGGAGCAGTCCCCGGCCTAACTTCTAAACTGTCCCTGAGAATCATTTGGAAGAGCACTACTTGGCCAAATGCAAGCCAGGGGGCATTTCAATAATTTAACAATATAAATAATCAAGTCCAGTGATGTGCCCTGGCACTGCTTAATTTATTAGAGCAGACACAGCTGACATGGCCAGCTGCTGATCCCTTAATAGCACAGAGAAAGCACAGATGGCCTTGGACTGCTCTCCTTTTCAAGCAGGGGTGCCGGGAGTGTGCTGAAGCATATGCAGCACTTCACCAGGGGCCAGAGGAAACCTGTTCCACACAGAGCCAGCCAGGGCTCATGCTGGTAGCAAAGCTGCTGCTTTCCAGCAGCTGCCTCCCTCCTCCGAGGGGCTGTGCAGGAAAACAAGCCACCTTTTGCTTGGTCCCAAGTCTATGGAGGGCTGGAAGATGCTGCTGTAGCCTGCTGGGACACTGGAGAAGCAACCAGAGTTGGCAGTGGTCCTCTGCATACAGCGGCCAGAGTCCGTGCCCAGGGCTTGGAGGCAAAGCTCTCTGTGCATGAAGCCTCCCTCACCATGCTTTGCTGCTGGGGTTTACTCACTCCAGTGTAAATATTGAAGAGGGCAGCTTTAGCAATGCACCGTAACCAAGTTTGCTGATACGAAACTGGGAGGTGCTGTAAGACTCTCTTGAGTGACAAGAGGCCTTGCAGAGGGATCTAGATACATTGGAACATTGGGGTATGATTAATGGGATTGAATTTAACAAGTTAAAATGCCAGATTGTGCACCTGGGATTCAGTCACACGGGGCACAAGTATAAATGGGAAGAGGAGTGGCTGGAGAGCAGCCCTGCAGAAAGGGACCTGGAGGTGCTGGTCAGCAGTAGGCTCAATGTGGGCCAGCAGCGTGCCCTGGCAGCCAAGGGGGTAAACCCCATCTTGGGGAGCATCAAACACCGTATGACCAGCTGGTCAAAAGAGGTGACTATCCCACAGGATTCAGCATTGGTGCGGTCTCACCTTGAGCACTTTGAGCAGTTCTGGGCTCCACCATTTAAGAAGGATTTTAAGGTCCTTGAATGCATCCAGAAGAGGGCTACAAAGCTGCTCAAAGGGCTGGAATGAATGTACTATGAGGAGCAGTTCAGGACTCTGAGTTTGTCTAGTTTGGAGAAAAGGAGGCTGAGGTGTGACCTCATTGCTCTCTACAGCTTCTTTGAGGAGGAGGTGTGGAGAAGGAGGTTCTTTTCCCCCTGGTATCCAATGACAGGATGTGTGGGAATGGTTTAAAGCTGCAACAGGAGAGCCTCAGACTGGACATAAGGAAGCATTTAACTGAGAGGGTGGTCAGACACTGGAACAAGCTTCCTAGAGAGGTGGTCGAGGCCCCCAGCCTGTCAGTGTTTGAGAGTCATTTGGGCAAAGCCCTTAACAACATGCTTTAACTTTTGGTCAGCCCTGAATTGGTCAGGCAGTTGGACTAGGTAATTCACACAGGTCCCCTCCAACTGAAATTATTCTATTCTATTCTATTCTATTCTATTCTATTCTATTCTATTCTATTCTATTCTATTCTATTCTATTCTATTCTACTCTACTCTACTCTATTCTTTGGTATCTGGCTTTTGGTGTATAAAAAGACAAATCCTTCACTGCTGAGAAGCACAGTTCAGCTGGGGCTTGGGAGGCGTGTGTGCCTCTCACCAAAGTGCAATGTGCAGTGTGGAGAGAGACCAGATAGCTCTGGGCAGGCAGTGGGATCTAGGGGAGCTGTGTTACCTGGGGGCCACAGCAGGAGGGACACCAGGAACCACAGCACCTGTTTTTCCAAGTGGCAGAGGCTTGCCAAGGAGCAGGGAGGGAGCTGCTGGGACCTGTGTGTACCACAGCAAAAAGCTACAAGCAGGCTTAGGATAGAGGCTGCATTATGTACTGCAATTTACATTTCTTAGTGCAGTTCTCAAAACAAGTGTCTTGTTTCGCTCTTGAGTAATAGTGTAAGTGTCTTTGGTGTGCATTTTTTTAAAACTATCCCCTTTTTAATAGAACACTGTTTTGGTTTGAGCAAGCTCTTTGCTGATTTTTTTTCTTCATTTCAGTGAACTTTTTAGCAGTGCCAGTGGACTGATAATAACCAAGGTCACTTCTGGCTGTCTGCAGCCTCCCCCCCCGCTGCCAAACCGACACAAACAGTTTCACTACTGGACTACTCTGATCATTAATTTTTAAACAGAATGCCTAGAAAGGCAGTAATTGCTTTTTGTAGGTCACTGCATAAAAACCTATTTTTTCCTTATATCTTGTTTTAAGAATTATAATGAACTAAAATACAAATATTTAAATGACATGAAAAAATAAAATAAACCCATGCAAGGCAGCCAAGCATAGACTAGCCTCTAATGTGAGATTCAAAATGCAACTATTTTGTGACTGTCCCTCTGTTTATGTCAGGAAAGAAAATAGACAGCCCTTTGGAATTCAACAGTCGTTCCTTATTTGACACACAGCACTCTGCTGCGAAGACTCCATGGATGAGACACGTGCCGTGGGCCTCAACTCTTTCCCAACCATCCAGTTAAGATTGGCATTCCAAACTTCTGGTCACTACTGAAGGCTGACCCTCATCACTAGGGTCCAGCCTCATGTCCATCACGTCCATCATAGCCTGGATAGTTTGACTCAGTCTCCTGTTAGAAAACTGTGTCTTGCAGTAGTGTCCATTGCCAGCCACCAGCTGAGACACAAGAAGAATGCCACATTACAGGTATGTACATGTGTTCATAAGCTTGTCTCAGAGATAGTCCTTGTTTTCCTTCAGTGGATGGTGGGAGAGTACTTTTGTATTGGCTTTTCCTTCATTCTTACTCATTTGCATTCACACACTATGTAGTACATAGCGTACACTTCAGAGATTGCCATACTTCCACAGAAAGATTAAGAGTTTGGGGAGGGGAGAATTTGGTGCAAACCTGATATGACAGCAGGTGGAATGGGGCCTGAGGATCCACCTGGAGCCAGGACATAGGAAGTGCTTCTGAATTCAGTAATACAGACATGACCTTAGACTGAATGTAAAGTGTGGGGCTGGTCTTAGGCCACAGACATCTGTGAATGAGTTGGCTTGTCTCGGCTGAATTCACTAGAAAATTAAACAATGCCAATAATACTTAATTAATTAATAAACATTGCCCTAGGTGTGCTGGATCTAGACTGAGTTCAAGCCTACAGAAGCTATAAAGGAGGTGTGAACCCAGGTGTCTGTGTCCTGAGCACTCCAAGCAGAGCCTCCACAGCTAGTCCTCCGAGGCAAAAAAGAGATCACATTTTCTGGCATGATGATGGGCTTGTAATCTCATTACAATCTAAACAGTATGTTACACAGATCATTATGGTCTTTTCCTTTATGAACTGATTGTTTTCCTAACAAGAACACAGCAACTTTCACATATACAGTGAAACAAGGTAGTCCCTGACTCAGAAGAAGAAACTTAGGTAACAGGAAGTATTGCATGGGTACCAAAAGCAGATAGGAAAACATGAGCTGACAGTGAGATACTGATGTTTTGGTATAAAAAGTAGAAGTTTCAGCATTAGCTTACCCAGCCATTTATCGATTTTTGGGCCTAGCGAGCAACAAAGAACCATATGGCTACTCACTCCTCCTACCCCGGTGGGATGGGGAGGAGAAACTATGACGAAAATCTAGTGGGGTCACGACAAGGACCAGGAGGGTTCACTCACCAATTATGGTCATGGGCAAACCAGACTAGACTTGGGGGAAAAAATCTATTTAATTTGTCCCCAGTCACTTCCCTGCACTCCTCCCTTCTTCCTGACCTCAAACTACTTTTACTCCCACTTACTTTACCTCCTCCCCCACAGCAGCACAGGGGGATGGGGAATGGGGGTTAAGGTCAGTTCCTCACACATCGTTTTCTGGCGCTCCTTCCTCTTCGGGGAGAAGGCCTCCTCACAGTCTTCCCCTGCTCTAGCATGGCATCACTCCCACAGGAGACAGTCCTTCACTAACTCCTTGGACATGAGTCCCTCCCACGACGTGCAGCCCCTTGGGAACACACTGCTCCAGTGTGGGCTTCCCACAGAGTCACAGCCTGCTTTGGGTGCAGTCACCTCCCCTCATGTGGAGTCCTCCATGGCTGCAGGTCCACAACTGCTCCACCATGGTCCTTCACAGGCTGCAGGTCCACACCTGCTCTACCGTACTTCTTCACGGGCTGCTCCACCATGCTTCTCCATGGGCTGCAGGGGGACAGCCTGCTGCCTCACTGAGGGCTGCAGGTGAACCTCTGGGCACCTCCTCCCCTCCTTCCTCACTGACCTTGGTATCTCTGCTCAGGTACTGCTCTCACTTCCTCCCCTTCTCTCCTCTGCAGGTTTTTTAGTGGGTTTTTTTTTCCCATTCTTAAATATGTTGATCACAGAGGCACATCCGCTGTGGATTTGCTAGCTGGGACACCTGCACTCAACATGAGGCAAGAAGCAAGAGTGCTACTCTCACCTAAACAGTGAGCTTTCAGATGGGACTGCATTCCTGAGAGTGCATCTGGAAGCCCCTGCCAGTTACATGTGATGACAGCATCCTTTTAACCAAGCTCAATGACCATCTCAGCAGAAACACATTACTGAAAATCCTGAAAATCTCACATAATTAAACCTCCTGCTTACACAAGCCCTACCAGTTAGAATGACTGCAGGTGAGAAGATAAAGAGCAATAACAATTCTTATGTTAAACATCCATGACAATTTATTGTGAAAATTTGAATTCAAATGCATAATGAAAAATCAAAAGTAGTGAATTTTTGACACAGCTAATTTTACGATATTTACAGTATAAAAAGAGGAGGCAATTATTCAGAGGTACCAGAGCACAATATTCCTTAAAAAAGGTTATATTCCTAGGAATCTGTATACATTCAGGACCATAATCATGTTACTACATTCACTGAAAAAGAAACAGAAGCAGTCTAATCTGATCATATTTCCAACACAGAGTGTCTTATAAACTGTGAAGCAAGAAAAGGTTAACTCTAGGAGTTTCCTCTCTGCTAACCCAGTTTACTTTTAGCAATGGCAGAAAATAAAATTATCAAAAAATAACAAATTTTTTTGAGACTAGAAACATAAACAGTTTCTTGCTCCAAATGAATCTGAAAAGTGCAGTCCCTGCATTTTCCTCTCTGGGGTTAGAAATCATTCTGCTCCTGCTCTAGTCACAATTAAAAGTCATGGTAGCCCTGGCAACTGGATCACTGAATGTCTGAGGCAGGACATAAAAAGCCTGAGAAACTTCCCAAAAGCCTGGAATAAACCTAGTTTAAAAAGAAGCATTCTTCTTCACTCCTTGACTACCATCTTCTTGTTGCTGAGGAAAGAGGCAAGTCTCCAAACTCCCAATATGATATCTCTGTACATTAACTAGTTAGAATAAAGGCTAAATTCAAAACTAAATCACTCAAGTAGAAATTCAGTACCTAATTTACTGTAATATTAGGCCCCTGGCTCCTATTCTCTTCAGTTCATAAATGCAGATTGGCTAGAGGGACTGCAAAACACAAAGCAATAACATAAAATAAACTATTAAAGCAAAGGACACTATGTTCCTTTGATTCTCACACACACCCACGCACATACACCCACACATCTGCAAAAGCTCCTCAGGAGTAAGAATTCTGAAATGTGAAAAATCCAGCACACAACAAGGCTGTAAAATAAGACTTATTACTCTTTTATGTACATGTCCTGTGCCATTAAGCAGCTTTCCTAGAAAAAAGGCCATGACATCTACGTGCCTTTTTTGCTGCTGGAGACGTAATTGCTTTTTCAATAGAAGCCATTTCAAGCTACTTGCTCTACATTGAGTGAGACACTGGACAAGTAATTTTGTGTTCCCACAACAGCAAATTAGAAAGGCAGCAGAGCAATAGAGTAACCACAAGACAATCCTTTTCTCCCCTTCAAATTATCGCTTAGAAAGCACTAACACCAATACTATGTCCAACTATTGATTTCACAGTGGACCATAATCCACCCCAAATTCTTTTGCAACAGTTTATGTCTACATTATTTTTTTAAAGATTGCAAATGTCTAGAAACTTACAGAAGAATGTTGTCAAGGTTTGATTTTACAGTGATCCTTCTAAAAAATTAGACTGTTTTTCCATTTAGAAAGAATTTCTTCATTATGTGTGAGGCCTGATTTGCCTTTCAGCGTTTTCCTGCTGTACACTAGGCCCCCGTTCAGGCATCCACATTCAGTTGTGAGTCCCATTTACCAAACCCTCAGCTCAAGCTTTTAAAGTTACTCCTAGATAACACTTTCCTTCTGTAGCCTGTTCCAGTAATATCATGCCCATGTAAACTAGGAATTGTCTGCACCAGCAAAAAATTGTTTCCATCAATACCATGATTCTTCCAATTTTAATTATTTTTAAAATAAAAATTCAGCTGTCCAGAAGTCACAGTGATTGCATTCTCACCCTCCCCTTTAAAGCATCTGGTGTTTCTTAACAACTTTAAACTTTAAACTTCTTTTTTAACTTTAAAGACCACTTTTGCTATGCAGCTATGTTTCCATCTGGAGCTCACACTGCAGCTCTAACTTGCCCTCAAGCCACTGCTGCTCTTTCCTAAAAGAAGAGCTGACCTGTGAAGAGAAAGGGCAGGTAATCCCAGCTACATCATTTGCACAAGAGTAAGGACAGGTATTTGTACACGTGAAGCAAAACAAATCTTCTGGGACCTGGAAAACTGGAACGGTTCTGGATAGGAGAGAAAGGAATGCAGTGCTCGTACTGAAAGGCAGCAGAAAAAAGGGTAAGAGAGTCTGGAGCTGTCACCTCCATACTGGATGCTACAGTGCAAAACTGGATTCAGTGTTGAGCTCAGATTGCACCATTACCCACATTTCATAGCAGATACTTTATAGCACTGAGAGAAAGAGAGCTGAGGAAGGCCAGCCAACACCAGTTTATTCAAAAGCATGCAGCCTCTCCCAGGGATGCTCTGATGTCCAGCTAAAACTGATCTAGCTTGTTGAGGAAGAGAAAAGGAGTTAAAGTAGGTTTATTATTGTGTGCTCCAGTTTACTTTCCCTCCTCATCTATGTCCTCCTTCCCAAAAGAGTCAAGCACATGTGGACAGAGAAAGGACAGATCCTTCTGAAGAAGCCAGTTTCACAATATGCATTGACAGTCATAAGCACACAAAATAGAAAAAAAAAAATACTAATATTGAAAGCATGCAAAATACATTTCCAGATGCAGTTTTACAGGACAGGCAAACAGAACTTCTTACAGAATAAATCAAAGCAATTATAACAGAAAAACAAACATGCTGAAACCCATAACTCTGTACTTTGATAAAATACATGCAAAATTTAAAGCAAGTTTTGCAAGCAGTTACTAACTGGTTGTTCATATTCCCTGACTATTCAGAAATAAAATGACAAATACATAAGGTAAACATCCAGATGCAGTACATTGGTTTTCCTGTCTGCAAATCCAAGTCCAAAACAAATTACTTGCCTCTTGTGCTTGGACTCAAAATTGGAAAAAAGTAGAGCTGGTTCAATTTTGGCTCGAGGGATTGGCTTTGAATTGGCTTGCTGAGCTAAAGAGCAGCAATAAGCTTTCTGTTTGTAGAATATAATCTTAAATTTGGCACTTGTTGTCCCTGCAGTTCTTTGGCACAATGGCATCTATTCAGATCGCCTACTTTAGTTGCCTAACACAAGTGCTGAACATCTCAAAACTGGATGCCTGGCCACAGCAGGCATCAATAATGAAATAATTCAGAGTACCCAGCTTAGCGCTACTTAGCCTGTGGAAAGAGCCAGGCCTTAAAGAAGGCCCCTGAAGAATTATTCAAAGCACTAAAGAAGATGCCAGCTTCTCTCTGCTGCCTGGAAGCCCCTTAACAATGAAGAAATAATCGTGAAAGTTTCCTTGGGAGTGTTAGCACATTGCTTAATAGACAATAGTCCATAGGAGAGGAGAAGGTGGGTTACCAGCAGGCAGTTCTCTGAAAGTTTTGCATTAATTATTTGTGTCTGTCTGAGTGTGAAACAATGAGACCTCTCCTGTGGGCTCCACATCACTGCCATGTCCCTTTCTTGTGCTGCCCTGGCAAGCAGAGCCCTGGCTCGGGATGAGCAAAACTTTCCAACCCCAAAACCTAGTCAGAAAGGAGCTGAGCCCATCAACTTCTTTTTCCAGGGATGTGCTATTTGCTGCCTTCTTAGAGGTCATCTAGCACAGCTCATCTTCACACAATTTCACATACCAAGGTAGCACAGTGGATACATTTCCCTGATCTATTTGTTAGCTAAATGAAGTAGCCTATATCCCAGCCTTCAGCTCCACAGTAGGAACTGGAGAAATTATAAGTCAAAGGATTTTTCAGGCTTTCTGGGATGCATTCTTTTAAAGCACCTGCCACTGCAAGAAAACCTGTATCCCCAGAATGGGATGAACAAAATTAATAATGCAGTTCAACAAAATATAGTGTTGCAGTGAAAATACCATCAAGAGCAGGAATAACGTAATGCAATCAGCTAAACTGAACCTCTATTTCCTCTGCTTTCATTTTTAAGTGTGAATAAATGTAGCATAAATGTAGAACAGATGTAACTCTTGCAGCATCTCCAGTCCTGTCTCCCTAGTTTCTGATGGAATTGTTTTAATTTTGTGACTTCGTTTTTGCAGTATTGCTATTCTAAATCCGTGTAATATACAGGCATTGTACATTAAAAAATTGTAAAATGTACAAATAAATTTCATGTATAGTTACATAAAGTCACATTAAAGTTAAGCTGGTCTGCAAAATAATAGCCTGTGAAAATCTCAGGGTAAATTTTACCCTGTTAGTGTAGGCAAGTATAGAACATTCTAACTGGAATCAGTGGATACTCTGAACTTTTATCAACAGAAGCACGTCTAGAATGTGGATTAATACCATTAAGAAAGCTTTAGCAGTATTTTGCCCTTCTGTTGAAGTCACAAACAATTTTCAGGTTGTCATCAGCATGTCCGAAAGAGAGAACTATGAGATCCAAAACCTTTTTCTTCAAGAGCAACAGTATGCAAAATGTGACCTTATATCCTCTGATCTGTGTCAATCCTCTCACATTCACCTAAGAGTTTTTCCACTGCATCTTTTCTAGTCCTTGTCTTCTTTGTGTTTGTTTTCCCACAAAATGGCACTTTCTTCTCTTGTGAAGTTGGTTTTTTACAGCAAAAATATCAGAACATCTGGGGCAGTATCAAAAGGCGTTTTGTGTGATTTTATGGTTTTGGCCACAGGTTATTTTCTCTCCGACGATGCTACCTACTTTGCTCCAGCCTTATCAGTAAGTAAAAAACCCCGAAATGCCCAGATGTTATAAATGTCTGGTTGTCAAGTACAGACATCCCGCAGATCTGGCCATAATAATTTGTGGACTCAGTGTCTTCTAGGCATCATAAATAAAGCTCATTGTATCAAGGACAGTAACCTGAAGTCAAGAAGAAAACTTTGCATGATACAAAATACGGCCGTACACCTGCGTAGCTGCACAAGTTGTTTTACCCTCAAAAACTAGCAAGTGTACTGTAGAAAGAAGGCTACAACTTATAGTTATAAAATCATGCAATTCAAATTACAGAGTTTGTAAAAAGAGGAAATTGTCTTCAGACATTTAGTCACAAATATAAGATGACTGACACTTACTATTTATTCCTCCATCATTTGCATGGTACCACTGGTGTTCAATACAGTACACAATAGCTGAGCTGAGGTAAGATGAAGAACTGGTCATTACGCAGAGTCAGTTGAAAAGCATGGCTCATGCTCCAAGATAATAAAACACAGTGGGCTGTATTCTGGCTGTAGATCTTGATCTTGCTTATTTGCCTCTTCAGGTATGCCCAGCTGAGGTGTGCAGCACCCTATCTCTGAGGATCACCTCTTCATTGATACATACTTTGTGCCAAGACATATACACCTCAGTGGCAGTACCCTGTGTCAATGATCTCTACTTGCTCACAAGTCACCATCAAGTCCTCCAATTCCTCCACCTCACAGCTGCCTTCCTCATCAAAGCTTTTAATGGGTTTATCATACAAAAACATTGCCCAGACTAAAATTAATCTTCAATACTACAGAGGCCTGAAATATGATTGCTGTGGGAATTCTTCCAGCTTTGCATCATTTAAATTCTCAGCCACAATCTTGTGTTAACGTAGAAGTTATTGTGTCTTGAATAGGTTTGTGCCTTCCCAGAACAATGTTAGATTAGAGCTTAACACTTCTGTATCACCCAGCTTCTTGTCAAATGCTTTTTTCTTTTTTTTTTTCTTTTTTTTTTTTTCCCCCCAAAATTAAATCCAGCTTTACCTAGTACATACTAATGAGTCCAAGCTTCCTTCTTCTGTTTACATGTTGGGAGTTTCCTAAGGCTTATGTTACAGGCTGGAAATTCTACTGTGTATTCTGTTTAAAAGAAATAATGAAAAAAGCAGATGAAAATTAAGCCCTTAAGTAAAAAGACAAAACTAAGAAAATTCCCCAGCCCTCCAATTAAGAGCTTGCTCATTCAGGCCTCATACATTGCCAGCAGACTACACACTGATAAAACCAATTTTGGATTATTTAGACTTCAGCAAAGGTTCCATGAGTTTAGGGAGCCAGCATGAAAATCATTGGCATAACAACAAGTTCCAGCAATAAGAAAATTCAATTAAATGATTATACAGAAACATAAGCACTGATGGAATTTCCACAGCTTTAATGAGGCCAGTATGGAGTTCATAACCCTCTATGAAAAGTGTGTTTAACGATGATGGGCTGGGCCATTGAGTGTCATTATTTATTTAAAGTCCTAAAAGGGAGCTTGTCTTGCACTCTGGATGAGTCTAATAAGCAATACAAAATGATAGCCTAAATAGAAGACGTCTCTGCCTCTTTCAGCTTCACCTCTACTAGCAACAGAGAAGAAAAGAAAATACGAGTTTTGCAGCGTTCTCATAAACTGAGAACTAGGCAGCTGTTGGTGAATGAAGGCCAGAATTCAGCTCCAAGGCTATAAGGGATGTCAAAGAAGGATCATTTTCTTACTTCTGCAAATGCTACGGAAGTTATCAAATTAGAAAGAGAACAGGTGAACTGGAGTTAGGGTGTACAAGTCAAAGAGCCATGTATATAGGAAAAGAAACAGGGCAGGAAGCTCCTGAGTTTAAAAGTAAAGCACAATCAAGTAAATCCAACATATAGCTGATGATGCATTTAATGTGGATAGCTGAAATTCAGAAAGGCTATGCCTACATTTGTAAATCAAATCTCACCAAGGCACATTTCAGACTCAACGCTGCCTGTCTCCATTCTTTACACTATTAAATTGTTAGTGATCCCTGGTATAGTTCAGGATCATTTCAACTAACACTATCCAGAAATTCCCAGTTATGGTTCCAAAGTCAGCAGGGATAGGCAGTTGGCATGCAATAGCTTGTATTACAGAGGAAGATGGTTTAGCAGTGTTGATTTGGGGTGTCCCAGGTCATTCAGTAACAGCACCAGGCAGTTTCAATTAACTGATGTAGCTATAGCCAGGAAGTCTGTCCCTGTTGCTCCAGCTGTAAGAGTTGTCCCTGGCCTCATTTCTGCTCTTGAAGGGAATGAGCAGGAGGGGATGAATTTCTACCCCAAGTCACCACTTGAGAGTGCAGGATACTGGCATTTGTTGCAGGACCCAAATTGCCGAGATTTTACAAGGAATTAAATTAAAACCAGACAAAAAAAAAAAATCTCATCTGAATGCGTCACGAGATTATTTTCATAGTCATTTTTATTTCCTTTGGCTTACTTGGATCTCAGATCAGCTCTTGAGAAGACAAAGTCCTTTGGACTCCATATGAAGTCCTCAAATCAAAATGTTCCTAAGATGAATCTGAACTCCCTCTTTAGGGAATAGAGAAAAATCAAACCCAACACCAAGTAGAAGAATCACTTCAGTACTCCTGGGAGAAGTGAAACGCTATTAAAAGAAATGCACAGAAGGTAAACACAGCTCCTCACAGTCTCTCTCAGTGTATTTTTGAAAAAATATTTTATTAGGGTTAATAGTACTTTTAAAGTTGTTGTGGAGAGCTAGGGAGAAAATAATCCTTGGCTTTCCCAAAATTGTGCTTTGCAAACTTCAGAGCATCTTTCTAACTTTTGAACTTCTAGTGTCTCCACCTACTGCTCTTCCACATGCAGCCAAGACCTTTTTTTGAGTGTTTATTGAACAGGTATACATTACCTTGCCACATAAATACTGTTCTGTTTACATTTCCCATGCTAAATATGCCTTTTTTGGCTGTTTAAAATTCAACCATATAATAGTCAGTGTTTGTAGAAAGGTGCTAAATAAAGAGAAGGAGCAAAAAAGAAAAGGAGAAAAATGCTTTAGGCAAGGTTTCCCATCATCTTCTTCTTACTGTATTTATCACCACAAAGCATAGCAAAAAATGGTCCAGAGCAAAATTATTTTTCTAACATGGTAAAGTAATACAGGTCTGATTCTGATTTTCTGATATTCATCGGTATTAGTAAAAAGAAAGTCAGCTCCTCAGTATTTTACAGCCTTCTCATAGCATAAATGACAGCCCAAGGTTCAAAAGAGTGGGGTCTGATGCATTTGGGGACATCAACCTCATTCCCTCCCAGATCCTGACCTTGGTTGTTTTTCATGTTTACTCTTCCAAGTAAGTACTCAGCCACGCTGTTTTCATCAGCATCTCTGTTCTCAAGTGCCTCCATGCTGCAGGGAACAGTTTGCAGTCAAGATAGTTTTGCTCAGGAGGATGCTGTATATTGTGCTGACCACCGATTTTCATCCCACTTTAAAAAGCATAGAGAACCATCTGTGGAATAAGTGTGATTTTCTGAGAAGCTAGAAGTTATTACTAAGAGAAGAAGGAAAGAACAGAAAAAAAAGTAGGATAGGTCCAGGAGGGGACATTGGAAGAAAAACAAGCCCTGAGTTGCTGTGCTTTTTATAGATGTAGAGGGATTGCCCTTTAAATGTTTATGTTTGCCAAAGTAAATAAAATATTTATTAAGGAAATTGCCTGCTTGGGTGAAAACTGGAGCTTTTCAGAAGTGATGATGTGCTTACCTGGAGCAAATGGACTTTTTTTTTTTTTTAATAATAATTGTCCATTATAAATAAAAGTGAAATCGAGACCTTGACACAGCATAGTCAGAGCAATTACTCTGCACCGCAACATTTGGAAATAATGCAGGTTTTCCAACATTCGATATCTAATGTAGCTCAGCTTCCCAATTGCACTCCTAAATGAGCTGCAGCCACTGCTATAGGTAATGCCAGTAAAACAGATTGTCTTGCACAATAATCTGATGAGGGTGACTTCAGCTTCATTTTACTGCTCTAGAGCAGATTATCTTGCAAGTGTTCACTGCAGTGCCTGATTATACCTGACAGAAATATAAAAAAACCCCACTAGGTTCTTGCCAAGAACCATGATCATCTACAAAATTCTAATTGCTGTGGGCTTTTTCATCCACAGAAAGGAATCACACCATTTTCATTTGAATGCCATTATTGAAAATAACACAAAAAAACCCAAACAAAACAAACAAACAAACAAAAAAAAAAAACCTTTCTGTAAGAGAATTTCCCAGTGTTTGTTTGCTTTGAAACAGCCAGACTTTATCAATTCTGCCCCAGAAATATCTCTGTGGCAGACAAATTCTTCTCTACCTTCCTGCTTCCACCTCCTTTATAAATATGGTTACCTTTACTCAGCTCTACACTCTTGCCCCTCCAAATTGCACACTCTCTCCCAGCCATCCCAAGTGTAACAACTATTACCTCTTTTCTTCCAAACAAATCCTTGCAGCCCGAGCCACACCGGCCCTGTCCATCCCAGCTTTCTGCATCCCAGTTGCACCACAGCCTCCCAGAGGAGTTCCTGGTACCTTGCCTCACCCAGACCTCAATATCTTCTCACTTGTTAGCCAGCTCCCTCCACATCGACCCAGATCATCGCAAAGACCACTCTTTTCCAGGTATCACTGCGTCTTAGTCTTTCCTGCTTCCATTTCTGGTGTCCCTAGCTTCACCAACATCCCCAAACAGAACTGCGTGCCCCTGCCACCACCACCTTACCCCTGCACTGCCCCTCACCACCCCTGCCTTGCCCTTACACTGCTGGGGTTGTCCACTCTCTCCTAGCTTGAACATTTTAAATACAAGTGGTAATTCACAATTATTTTAACATGTTTTATAATTTAATATACTTCATATTATTATCTTCCATGCTATGTCATCAAAATTCCTGAAGCATCAGAGAGAGAAAACACTACGAGAAACACTTCTGGCCATGCACCAGCACAGCCCAGCTAGTGTGTGTTCATTCTATTTTTCTTGCTTGATGAAGGTTGATGGACTGTGGCCCTGTTGTATAAAGGTGAAAATTGTATCTCTGTAGTTGATAATCCTTCTAAATGTGTCAAAAACTATAACTTGTATTAATGTGCTAAGGAAAGACTTCTATAACCATTACAAGATAATGAAGACATTGTGATCTCAGTTAAATCTATTCTAGGAAGATAAAATGAGTCAAAATTAATCTAAACTAAAAAATTTGAAGGCTATGTGTCTTGAGAGTTTGAAAAATGTAAAATCCTATGAGCAATGTCCAGACAATCTAACACAATGAATTTTGAGTTGTATTTAGATGCCAAGAAAAAGCAGAGAGCTCTATTTCAAAATGTAAAATACAAAATTACAAATTTCCGTAAATTCTGGAGCAATGAGAATAGTAATGAGATAAATGAGAGGAAAGGAATGAAAGTGGAAGTAATTAATTTCTTATATCCTTATGATTTAAGGCTTTTTGTGCAGCTTTTCTGTTTTTACCAGTGGTTTTCTGGGACTTGCATACTTTTTTTTTTCTTTTGACTCCTCCACCACAACTACTTTGTTTACTTTCTTTGAACTTCTGAATTATATTGCCTGAGGTTTAAGGAAGTCTATGAAGATGTTAGCATATGTTATACAGCACTTTTTCACCTAGAAAGGCATGCCACAACAAATACTCTGGGAAGAATGGGAAGAAAAGGCCTACAGGGAAGTTGGGACAGTGCCCTAGAAATCTAGAAATCTTCTGCCTTTGAAACTCACCTTTGGGGACACCAGCTCCTGACTACAGGAGATGATCCAAGAGATGTTCTCACTTGGAACAACCTTACACAACAAGATATCAGTTTCCCTTGGCCACTTTCACATCCCACCATTTCCTAAAACAACAAGGGTTTCTTTGAAAGCAGCAAAAGGTGCTTTGAAGGCAGTAAGGCTGCCTAACTCCAGGCTGGACTGACAACCCAGGAGAAGTTGTAGCCCTACATATTATCACTGCTCAGCATAGTTCATGTTGTTCCCCATATGACTGTCACTACCCCATCTTTGCTGCAGCTGCATCTGACCTTGGTAACAGCCGAAAGTGCATCTGAATGGCAGTTTTTCTTCCAGCCAACAAAGTGATCAGGGGTACCCTTAGGCTACACAACCCCTGAAACTCCTGGATACAAAGTTAATGGAAGTAGGTGGTGCAGACCCTGTTCTGTTAAGAACACAGGGCCAGCACAAGAATAATGCACCAAAAACTATTGATGTCCAAATAAGCAACTGCGTGTGGTAAAACAAAACCATTCTGTGGATCATCCCATCCTCAAATAACTCAGACCTTGGTACACATCATAGATCTTGGTGCCAATGGACCAATAGTTGCCATCTCCTACTGCTGCCCTACAAATATGCTGTTGTACTGCTGCCTTCTCCTCATCTAACACTCACACAGTTTGTCACAGACAGGAGTGGAAGATCTTAAAGATCACTTAAATAATCACTGACAAAGGTAATTTTAATATAAATTTATGAAAAGTGACTTAACAGAATTCGATGGCAAGGTTCACTCCTTTGTGGGAGGGATGTGTGGGAGTTGGAATTGGATTGGAGCAACTTACACAGGGATCAGGGGAAATTATTTATAGAGGGATAGGGGAGACTGAGTCAGGATCCGGCTGGAGTTATTTATACAAGGATCAGGGAAAAGGATGAGGACGGACCTCCCAGTGAGTCACGAGGATCAGAGTGGCCCCCTTGCTTTCTAAACTCCAAGAGAGGAGCATAAGTGCAGCTGAATCCGCTCCTAGTCCTGGACTTCGTCACCAGTTTACAGCTAAAGGGTTTAGGTGTAGGGATTTCGTGTAATGCTTTAACACATAATTATGGTTAAAATACCAGTAAGTTAAGGTTGATTGACACTATTATAATGAATCACAAAATTAGATTATATGATTTCTAGCAATACTTAATCAACCATCAACAGTTTGTTACAATCAGATACAGAGGTTCA
Organism: Hemiprocne comata; assembly: GCA_020745705.1. Taxonomy (NCBI): domain Eukaryota; kingdom Metazoa; phylum Chordata; class Aves; order Apodiformes; family Apodidae; genus Hemiprocne; species Hemiprocne comata. Next base: position 96,919,344 of record CM036586.1, on the reverse strand, counting down.
ACTAAAAATCTAACAAAGTTTATTAACTAAATTGTGTGTACACACACACACACACAGATATAGAGGTTAACCTATGTTAAAATGTTAAATTTTGCTAACTAAAGATGAAAGAAGTTGCAATGAAATATACCACCGATTCACAGACAGGATCAAATTATAGTAAATAAATATAATTTGACCTTTTTGCTGTATGTGAGAAGCAGATGACTGCTCACTCTTTCCCATCAGAAAGATGGTCTCTCCTTTGTGATACATTGGGTAGCAGCTTGGTGCGACCCTGGAGGAGAGCTCCAAAGGGCCTTCCTCTCAGGACTAACATTTGTAGGGTCTCAAGATGATTGACTTTGGCCAGTACTTTTCCATGATGGCCATGATTCGAATTAGGTCATCTTTGGCAACTTTCAGAGTGGGATTGTGATCTGGGCAGGAGGGGAGGGGTCTCAGGTATGTTTTGCGAACAACAGAGTTCCAGGCACCGTTAGGGAGTGCCTGGTTGGCCCAAATCGCTGTATTTGCACTAGAACTAGGAGGTACCCAATTATTTCAACTCACTGCTCCAGGAAGCAAGGTCAGAAAGTGCCAGATTGTCTCAGCCTACTGCACTTGCTATTGCAACCAGAAAAATGTTGGGCCCTTTGCACTTGTAACTAAAGGAAGAACAATGTTGGCCGGTGCTGCCCTTGCAGCACAGCTCTGCAAACAGGGGGTCTGCTCCACCACACCCTTGCAAGGAAACATGTCTCTCCTCCTGCCACATCCTGCTTAATCCTCAGTGCTGGCTCACCCATACAACTGTTGAAGCCAGCAAGAGTGTTTCCACTGAGGTAAATTACCTAAGCTCAGAGTAATCGTGGCTGCAAAGGTGGCTATTTTAGCTGAAGACTATCACAGTACTGCAAAGGTGCTATGGAAACTAACATTACCTTAGCAGAGGAGAGCTTGGCCTCCTTACAGTTCACAAAAATGGCAGATCATAGCGGTTCTGAAAAAGGACAAGAACTCAAAAGATGATTGCATTAGCTTATGAAAATATATTCTGAAAACTAACACCATTAACCCAACAGAAATAAAATTAGCCTTGGTAATTCTGTACAAGCTAAGGTAATTCTGTACTACCTAAGACAGCCAGAAGGATTCTGAGAAGGATTCATATTCTCATAAATTAGTTGTTATTTTCTAGGAAAAGTACTCTAAATACAACAAAAAAATGGCAATGAATTTTTACAGTGCTTTCATAAACCTGTACAATAACAATGCAAACGCACAAGCATTTTTGGGGTTTTTTTGGTTAAGTGTATCACAGAATGCTGATGTGTAAGAGTGGAATTATGTTCTCAGGAATAAATCTCTGGAACCACCACTGAATCGATCCATTTAGGTCATATGGTATCCATTACAGCAGCATTTGAACACCTTCCAACTACTTACAATACAAATAACAATCTCTGTCTCCTTTACCATAATAGAATTGCATTCATATTCCTTTCTATGCTAGCAGATTAGTTGGTTTGCATATCTGGGGTCTCTATAGTGTATATCACAGCTTGTCCACTGTCTCTGGGACAACATACAGTAAGTATAATAAGAAATAACAGAAGTGAAGTAACAGCTGGTTTATCTAGTAATATTGTGTGTATACACAAGCCTGGGAAATTCAACAATATTGCATTTGCTTTTGAAAGCAAGTATTATTTATCACACCAACATTTCTCTCATTTTGTAGATGCAGATTATCATCTCTGCTCTGAAGATTTCTTGTCACACTGGTTCAAGCCCATGTGTATCTAATTTTAAGATAAACCTTCCATGAAATACTGGTAGTGAGATTTTGATTTTCACAGTCATTTAATAAAAAGTACTTCATTACTCATTCTATAGGAGCCTCTCTGGAAATAGCAAGCTCTCTATTAAGAGTGAGATGCTTCAGTTGCAAATCATAGGATACCAAGCTGGGAAGATAAAGCTTGCAAAGAACATTTAAATTAACAGAGAATGGATGAACAATTCGTAATTAATTATTTGAGAATGAATGCCACTCCAATTTGTCATCAAATATTTGCAGAGGCAGTACATACATTTGTATGCCTTCTGCCATTTTTATAGGGTCATTAGAGAGAACTGGCCCAATCCATTCCAGTATGACTTATACAATATGTCAGGTCCTTAGTCCTTTGCTGACTTCTCCAAAAAATTGTATGAAGGATAACGTCAGTAATAAACTAAATGCTCATCTTCAGCGATAAGAGATCCAGAACTTTCAAAGATTGTGCCTATTACTTCAGTGTGGCTCGATGGAAATCATTATGTGATGATTTGTAGAAAGGCATGTACAATTTAGAACCAGCTTGATATTACGAATGCCCTGTGTTTAATTTGTGAAGACTGCAATTTCACTTCATACACAGAGCTTGTCTTCCTTTCTATTGGTTGTTTTTTCTCATAATTTTTATTTTGTACTGAAATTCCCAAGGATGGTGCTTCAGGGCTAACAGCTGAGCAGTGATGCCATCTTTCTGCCAGCATGTCTCACAAAACCTGTTAAGGAGACATCCAGTAGCTATTCACTGCTAAATCACACATGCAGCATCCTACATACTTCTGTCTATGCGGTGGGGCATCAGGTCTTCTAAGTGACTTCACACACACATCTCAGACCACAGCAAGAATGTCCTGAGCATGTCAGCTGCAATAAATACATTTCATCCCCAGTCTTGTGAAGGAAAAGCCCACTGAGTCTTCAGAAGAGAGAATGGCAGGGAAGAGGCTGTGATCTCCCGAAACAATTCATCCAGCCCACTTCAGGCTGCCTCTACATCTCCAGGCTACACCCAGGACAGAAAGAAGTAGGATGTAGTCCACAGACAGGCTGAGCTCTTCTAGTCATAACATTTTTGTCATCCTCTGTTCATATGGAAGTTTTATGGGACAAAATGTTCATGATCACACTAGCCAGCTGCTTTCCTAAACCTAAATTTCAAGAGAGAAAACAAGAAGCAGAGAGCTTTTTAGTGGGGTTCTGTATCATTTGAGAAAGTAAATAAAACATTTGATTGACACCAAGTACTTCAGTCTAAGCAGAGAAGCAGAAGTTGAGTCCAGGAGAGGAGGCCAAAAGCTGGCTACATGCCAGAGCAGAGACCCTGTAAGGAGGAGATACTACCACTGCAGGAGGGGGATTCTGGCTACCCCAAGCCCCAGGACAGTTCCAGAGCATGGAGAAAACTGGAGAACATAAGTTAAGACACGCTGGTTCTGATTTCTTGTACAAGGCAATGTAAAGAGCTGTCACTTTCTGGAATGCTTACCAAAACTGAATCCTCAAATAGGCAGAGCTCTGAGAAAGGGTGCATGCGAGGGGCATCAAGGGAGCACTATTGTTCCTGGCTACCCCAGGCTTCTAGGTATTAAAGTCTTCTTTCTGAGAAAGATGCCCAGCATCCACTAGGAAGTTTATCAAAGAAACCAAGGAGACAATATCAGAATTATTCAAGTAGCACACAGGATCAACAGGAGCCAACCCAGAAGCATGACATGTACCCAGCTTCTTTAAACAGCTTGACTCAAGGTTCACATCTTTGCATCCTTTAGGATTCTCATAATTTAGCTGGGACTTCAAGCCACAATATCTCAGTCAAATGCAACCCAGATAATGAGACCCAGAAGCAGTAATTATTGAATTCTCAAAGAAAAATATGTTTGCTTTCAATGTTACGAGACTAGTTTCTGTACAAAGTAATTTTACTTAGATTTACCTGTCCTGGTTTGAGCCAGGATGAAGTTAATTTTCCTTTTACTGATTTTTTTTCCTTCAGTAAGCTCTCTCTTAACTAGTAGCAAGTGTTCCAGCTAGTGGACTGATAACACTGGAATGTTTATGTTTCTGCTGAGACTCCAAGGTTGCTTCTTAGCTCTGCCACTGCAGATGCTACTGAGAGCAGGAGAATTGTATCTGTGACCCCCCCGTAGGGGAGCTGGACTAGACAGACAGCAGAACTGACCAAAGGTATTCCATTCCATATATCTATGTAAGCTCCGAGGAAGGTCAGAGATCACAGAAGACAACTTCCTTCCTGCTTCTTCTTCCCTTCTCTTCCATCCATGGCCAGTGTCCGGGGAGGACTCCATCCATCCGTCACCGTTGACCCAAGGATCAGGCATCCCACTGACCTCATAACTCTCCCCACAACCCTGTCTGCTCTGCCTTATCTCCTGCCTGCGGGCTGAGAGTTTTTGGGACTGCTCACAGCTAAGGAGAGTGCTGGGGGAGTTGCTGGGGGTGGGGGGAGGCGAGAGGCTTTTGCACATTCCTGAACATAGTTGTATATAATTGTAAATATAATTAAAGCTGTCTAATTTAGTTTTCAATCCAGCTAAGTCTCTCTCCTTAATTCTCTCTCTCCTTCCCTACCTGGGTGGGAGGGGGAGGGGATCAAGATCATTGTTGTCTCTGGTTTAATTGCCGATCCTGAGTCAAACCGTGACATTATCAAAAATATTTTGAAAGATTCCGACATTATGCTGTATCAATGTTTCCCACATTCTGAGGTTCTCATTCAACTTTTATTCAGTCTGAACCCAAGACTGACAACAGAAGCGAAGCCTTTAGGATTTGATGCTCAGTGGGAATGTGTTTCCCAAACCAGTAGCATCTACATGTTGCATGTAGGCCATTCCTTTGGGCTTGCATGCAGATAGGCTCTCTTGGACAAGCTCTTTTTTCTGATTTGGGAATTTTCAGTGGAGGAAATCTGAGGGATATATCCATTTGTCCAGAGTTTCTGGACTGCTGTATGTGTGGAGGCTCCTGAGGTTTTGCTGCCTGTGCACAACCCAGCTGGACAGCAGCTATTCAGCCAACTGTACAACTAGACAGGCCTGCTGGAGAAGCAGTGCATTTGCTGTAGAATAAATCTCGTATGTCCAAGCTGCCTTGGTTTTCCTATACATAAGCAAATCCGTGGTACACCCATAAACAGCAGATCTGAGCTTTATAGCAGAGGCCTTGCTGTGCATTTATCGTGCAATGCATCACCACAAGCCTCTGTTCAACATTTCCAAGACTCAGATGTCACCTCTCCTGCTCAGAAGCAGAAATCCACTTCCCATAGATCTCCAGTAGTCAGGTCTTGTGAGCGAGAGCTGAAAATATATACTGAAGGCAAGGACAATATGACTCACTTCCCTCAGTCTTCACACAAACTTTTTTGAAGAAAGTTGTTTCCCTTCCTAAGCCCCCATTCCTAGGGAGACCCCGATGTCGTGGGCTCCCAGGTACTTCTGCACAAACAAACTACACTGAGAGCAATAGCAAATGTTTCTATGAAAACTTCAAGCCAGTAGAATAACATAATAGAGGTAATTATACAGAGAAATTGGGTCAAATTCATGATTAGACAAATAAAGTAAAACAAACTGTTGATGAAAAAAATATTAAAAAATTATTAACCTACCTAATACTTTTTGTCATGGTTACTCATTCCTACTGCAACAAACATGTTATTTATTCCCCTAAATTTCAAGTCATTTTGCTTGTCTGTTTTTTTCTCTAAGGTGGCCAAAATATTTTGATCTGGAGCACTGCAATATCTCTGGCAAAGCCTGCAGAATTGCTTGCCAAATAATGCCTGTGGACACATGCAAAAGCTGGAATGAAAAACAAAATGTTGATGCTGGCCTGTAAAGAGGAGTCAGGCTTTCAAGGTCAGTGAGAGGTAAGTGGTTTGTTTGTTCTCCTGGGGGTAAGTATTAAGCATCTGAGGCTTAGAAGGGAATTAAACCCAGATGTCTCATTTTCTAAGGAAGTGATGTATTTAACAAGCTATTCTATAATCAGAGGGAGCAAATTAATAACTACTTTCCATTGCCACCTAAAAGAGACATGCATTGCTTTTTGAGAGAATAGCTCCAGTCTCCACACCATAGTTTCTCCTTCTTCTCGCCTACCTTTAAATACATAGCAGAAGTACCCAAGCTTATATCTAGGCTTGGTCTAAGGTCAATGGAGGCAGCCATTTCCAGACAGCTTAACTCAGATGGTAGATAGGAACTGTGTCTCCTGGAGGTGCAGGTCTTCATGACACTAAAGAAAGTACAGGAACCTCAGCTGGAAGCCCTGCATTGGTAGAATGAACACAGGTACCAGTACAAAGGTTTTTATGGGGCACCCAATGCTCTTCCTGGGCTGAACAGAAAACCTCAGACTTGGCTTTCAGCTTTGGATCCCAACTTGTGTATTAAGCACCTAAAAGTCATGCACTCATGTCCTCTACTACATCTGCCTTTTTTCCCCTCTCCTTCCTGTTAGTCAAGTCAGTTTCAGGTTTCACAGATCCAATTTGACCTCTAAGGAACTACCCTGGAAAATCTCTTGAACTCTGATAATAAAGAGCCACCATGTACCTCTGGAACTACAAGAGACTAATGAGCAGTTCAGATGTGGCTCTTCCATCAAAGCTGTACCTCTCAGGGTCATGCTGGCCTGACAGCCGATGAGTCAGCTAAATCCATGACTGTTCAAAGAGGCTGCTGATACTGACTTTGCTGGATTGCAGTCCACCTGGGCACCTAGCTCAAGAGCCATTGCCATCTCCTGTCATTGTATCCAGAACTTTCTGCAGCTCTTGGGGTGGTGTAACAGGCATCTTGTCCTTCTGAGTTCTGTGGAGACTGAGCAATGCATTTGCAGACTCAGGCAGCCTCCCTTTATTTGGAGCAGGTCAACATGTGTAAACACCTAATCTATAGTCCTCATGGCTTCTCAGTGCACTTCTAGTTTCAGTCCTGCTTTTTACAGCAGAGGATACAGAAAACACAGAGAAAGTCTTTTGGCTCCTCAGAGTCCTCTCATTGCAGCATGCTGTGATCTGTCTCAGGATCTAGGTGCAGCTATGTGTATCATTATTATCACCTTCTGTACTGAGCACTGACATTTCCAATTATGGGAAGTCAAAAGGTCATGGAAACACCATCAGTGAGCTGGTCCACAATAACAATTCAAAGTGTGAGCAAGCTACAGCTCACAAACAAGCAGCCACCAATAATAGCTATGGACACAAGAAGTAGGTACAAGAAATAATCAGAGAAAGGAAGAAAAGAGGAAAGATGATGGAGGACAATGCTAATAAATCAAACAGCTACAAGGCCTGACAAAGTACATAGCTGAGTGATTTCAATTGAATTCAAAGTGTAATTCAGAACTTCTGTGACTAACCTCTGGTCAATTGAAGGCTGATTTTTAAGGCTATGAATAGGTTAACTGTCCACAATAATAAACAAACCTGATCCCAAGCCATGGGATTTGCACAAACTCTTTCCATATACAGATGCCTATTAATTTAGGTGGAATCTGCACACTCAAACCTCTTAGGCAGTTCATGATATTTCAAAGACCAATGAAGAAATTCAGTGTACAAATAAAAAACAAAACCTAAAAATTCTTTTAGGAAGCCATGTTTGTAAAAGCAGGAAAAAAAACAACCAAAAAACAGCTGTATTAAAATGTTGACTATTATTATTACTGGTCATAAATTATTTGCAGTGTCTTACAACACTAACATACAACTGCGTGGATTAAATACTACTTTGGGACATTAACTTGGATATAATGACTTTTGTCAATTCTAATAACTAGGAGGGTTATTTCAGTATACCTATGTGTGCATCCCACATGCATTTGGGAATCTCGGGTCTTAGCAATGTTACGAAATATGGAAGGGAAATAATGAAGCCAGCTAAAGCACCAGTTTAATTCACATGTTCTTTGATTCAACACACTTTCTTGGAGCCACATTCATGTGTGATGAGCTCAAACCAAAGAGACACTTACTTTGTACACAGCAGCATTTAAACCAGTAGAATTGCTGATGGGGTGGAAGCTATTCAGCCTAGACAGAACAAGCACAAGATTTATCAGGAGACCCGGTCCCATCCCTCACCACTGTGGTCACAGCCGTTTGGCCACACAGCTCTTCCCTGATCCAATCAATGCACTGAGTCTCTGCTTCAGCAGAGGAATCAAAACCTGGCCCACCCCTTCTGATGTCTTTACAGTCTTCATTCCTTCTGTGGCCTCTTCACACATTAAGAGCTGACTGCATGCATTTAAAGCACATCTGACATTAGTAATGAGTTTTCTGAACTAAAAATAACTGGTGACAAATGTGAAACAATCTCATTTTTTCTATACAAGAGAAACCGCACACTGTCATCCATATTTCCTAACTAAAAACTTAAAATACTGTTGCTGTATAATAATGCCAAAATCAACAAAGACACATAAAATAAATCCAATTACTAAGGACCAACAGAATAAAATTCAAATACAAGATCAAAATGTACCATTATGTTTTATTGTGTGTGTATACTGCAAAGAATTACCACATAAAATTCTGATCTAAATCATCATAAGTTGCTATGCCAAATGTTCCAGTGTTAAACCTCTCGAAATGGAAATTTAAGAAGTAGCTAAGCACTCAGTCCTTATTTGCTATTCAGACTCTGGAAATCTGGACAGCACAAGGTCCCTTTGTTAGCTTTCATGGAAAAGGGGAACTTGGTGTCATCTGAAAGACAGAAGAAGACAGCCTATTTTACCAAGCCAGAGGTACACGAGTAAGGGTTAGCTGGCAGATCTTTTACTCCTCCAGACCAACGAGTTCAGTCTCCCCAGCACTGCTGTGTCACAAAGAGGGTTGTGCTTTATCATTTACAATGCTGCCATCTATTGGCTTTTATCTTTTATAACCTGTGTTGCCACATTTATCAACTTTTTACAATTTTACCGTTTTTAAGATGGGATTTATCTGGCTAAACACACACTTGAAACAAAAGGGCCTCATGAGAATTGCCTCAAGCTTCCTTGAAAGTCAGTGGAAGGCACAAGTGCTTCTGGGGTGTAATTCATTTCACCCCAAGCAAATAACCAACATACCTTCATCAGAGAGCACCCAAAAAGCATCAGTGTGCTTTGCCCATGGCTCTAATGGGATCTGAAGAGCGAGTAGCTGTGAGAGACGGACTCTATAATGGCCGTTAATCCAGCGACATTCACTGACCATTCCTGGCGATGCGCCCCCCCCCGGCACTCGTGGGGAGAGGACAGAGGTACCAGGCGCATGCGCACAGACTACAGACTACAGCTCCCAGGAGGCACGGCGGGGCCGGAACTGGAAAAAAAAAGGGAGGAGCAAGAAGGCGCGCGCTCTGTGAACACACACGGATCCAGCCGCCGCGGTGAGCGTACCGCTGCGGAGGCTGCCGTGCCGTTACGGCGCTGCTCCCTGTGGTTGTTGGCGTATGGACGTACCGAACGGACCGTTTGCCTAGAGTCTCAAGGGAAAGGACGTGGATCCCGACCAGGGATTGGCTTCGGCCGTACCCTGGTGGTGAGAATTGCGGACATCTTACTAACATTCCTACAAACATTCCTACATAATATGCACACATACCAGACATTCACTTCTCTTTTCCCATATTCTTCTATTTCCCAAAGGCTCTCTCCAAGCTTTCCCTCTTATCCCTGTCCGGGAACGGGAACAGGGGGGAAGGGGGGAGGTTCTCTCTTGTTTTCTGTGTGTGTTGTTATTGGTATATAGATGTAGTGTTGTATAGCTGTTGGTATATGGATATATAGGTGTGGATATAGATACAGAGATAGACCCTGTGTGTTAGTTGATATCAGACTTGCCAAACCCTCAGTGCCTTTAATAAATCTATTGATTCCTAAGCGTTGTTTGTGAGTGTGACGGGGAGTGGTCCTCAGCTCTCGATCCCCTGCGGTGGGGGTGTGAGTCGCGGCTTTACCTATCTCGGTCCGCGACAGTAGCTCAAGCGTAGGGATGCCTGTCACACTGTAAGTGAGCATACAAAGACAGCAAAAGGAATACTACCCCCTTATCCGGTGGGGGAAGTCTTCAGAGGTGCTGTTGAGTTTTAATTCATTAATTTGTATCCATGCACAAAGAGGCCACAGATACCACAGAAGAAAGTTATTAACTACATCTAACTTTGGATAAGAGTGTTGACATTTGGTCCAGACGTCTGGCTCCACTTCATATTTTCTTCGGTAGTACAATCGCCTTTAAGGTTTTTCTACCTCTTGCCCCACTCCGCCTCAGGTAGCCTGTCCCTTTCCCTACTCAAAAAGTTTGAGTGAAGTAAGAGAAGTCTCACACGTAGTTTCCTGCACACAAACACATGCACAACATCAGTCTTTTCCTATACATTCTATGAATTGCAGATTTAGATTATACAAGAGCTAGATCTAAGTAGGATTTGTTTTAATCCATAAATAGATTTTGCATCATGGTTGAAAATCAAATAATGTAATATTAAATATGATTTTGTCTTTACAAAGAACAAGCAGAGTCAATAATTTCAATGCTTTGGCCAGTCAATAATTAGTCTACAGTTCTAAAGGCGGCTTACTTTGGATTATGCTTAACTCAGAGCAACACAACAAAACACAGTCTTTGCAAAATAATAGTCTACATGCGAATTTGCACAAGTTTAACAGAATCAGACATTTGAGTGTGACAGGTGGATACTCCTTAAACGGCGGTACAAGAAAAATAGGGTACTACCAAATTTCCAGCTTCCTGTCATTGGCCGCCGGCACTGGAAACTAACATCCCTTCAGACCTGATGGCTAGTATGCTCTTTTCAGCTTTTCACATTTCTTCCAAGATACTCCTTCTCCTCTGATAAAAGGTAGACTTTAAATACATGAAAGATCTACCCTGGCTTCCAAGGAAAACACAGCTCTTAACAGCAACAGATATTTTGTGAAGTGAAAGATTCAGAAGTGATCCAGTGACAGTGACAAGGTGAAACAAGAGGAAAGAAATCAGCCTTCAGCAGGCAGAGTATGGATCTCACCACAAAATACACATAAATCAGAGCTTTATTTAATGTGATTAAATCAGTTTGCATTGATGCCTTTGTCCCATACAAAGTGCATCGGTTCAGCAGTAATGCATGCCTTCATTTTAACATAAATGTAACATAAGAATCACTTCAAGTCCAACCAAAGGTCTATCCAGCCCATTACACCGTTTCTGAGAGTGGCCAATGTTAAGAGTCCTCAGGAATGAACAGGGCATGCACACAACTCCTTCTTAGCACACAGCAACTGCCTAAGCCAGAACTGTATCTTGATGACTAACAAGTATTCCTTGTATGATTTGCCTCATACCTTTTTTTAACCTACTAACTCTTTTGAGTTAACCAAGATGTTCTGCTGTCTGCAACTTTCCCACATCGGTCTGCCATGTGCAAAAGCAAGCGCCAAGGCATGAGCATATCTGCTCACATGCAGATCAGAGGGGAGCAAGAAAAGCTGGAAGTCTTTTGAGTGGATTGGGTGCTCATAAGAACAAGCAGGCTGGCATTTGCATAATACACCTCCTCTGCCTCAGAGACAGAGAGGCTGTCTATGAATTTCTTGGTCACACCCAGGGAAGTCAGAACACACTTGTGCTGGGGCTGAACAGAGCCACAGTTGAAGTCCACTGCAGTATCTAGATCCCTCAGCTCTACACAGATGCCTAACTCCCATAGGAAACCATACAGTGACAGAGTAGCTGAAGAAAAAGTATGCTATTGAGATGGTGTATATACTATGCTGCTGTTAATTCTTATAATTAAACTCTTGCATGTTTTACTTCAGGGCCACCATTGCCAGACTACCTCCTCTAGCAGTCCTACCATATTGGTGCTAAAAGGGCAGTAGCAAAAATCTTCAAATTGGAGATTTTTATACTCATGATAGCAATAAAGATTGTACGATTTTGTCAATAATTTAATCATCTGAAGAGACCAGGTATAATGGTATTATCCAAGTGCTGCTGATGAAAAAATGTGCACCTCAAGTGTGATGACCAGCAATTGTAGTGCCATGCAGCGTGGTGGGAAGGTGAACCAAATTCAGCATGTACATAGAAATTGTTTCAGATCTGTCCAAAGTAAGTATCATTGATTAGACAATTCAAAGTGATAGGTGTCTGAAACAGTCCACTGTTGCTGTTGCAGAAGCCATAAACAGGATCAGAATGCTCTTACAAAGGGAAAATATACCGGGTAAAAATACACCAGGAGAAAAATTCTCATCTTCACCTATCATACCTCATTCCTGTCTGTTCTGATTTAAACATTCAAAAGATTTGCCTAGTAAGTAATGGTTTGTTTCTTTCGTTTTGGGGGTTTTTTGCATCTGTATTCATCGTAGAGAAACTTGGACAAATTCCTATGATAGCATGTTGAGAAAAGCACTGGAGGATCTTTCTCACCTAAAGTAGAGCAAGTAACAAAACAGAGAAACTGAGCCAAAGTATTTCCCCATGAGTTCTGAAAGGAATGCAGATTTGAATTAATCCTAAATTATCCTTGAACTTAAGTATCAACAAGTCGCAGCAGTGCAAGTTCTCACTACAAGAGCACAACGTAGCTAACTTGACATTACTTAAATGGGTTCCTATGAACATATGAAGATCTTATTAACTGTTAAATCTGATGCACATACCAGGCAAATAAGTAGAAATTATTTCAAGGAATTAATTCAGCAGATATGTGGGAGATAAATGTATACAGATTTACTATATGAAGGAGACTCAATATGCCTGTGTTTTAAAGTGAAATAATGTTTCACCATGAAGTTTGTTTTTTTTTTTAATTCAAGCAGGTAACAAAGGGAAATTGTCTCGATATAGTCTGCTGGGATTTTCAGCAGACAAGAAGCTAGGGCAGTAAGCTCACCAGGAGAACTAAAAGATGCGAATAAAACATGAGTTTCTTGTACTGGAAGTATTGATTAAAAGCCAGGGAAATAGAGAGGAGAAATAACTGTTAGCTCTGACAATGGGAGAGGAGCTTTGGGGGAGCCCTCCCTGCCAGGATCCATGGCAGCAGCTGTGCTTGCACTGTGCAGCCCATCCATGAGAAGGGGATGAATGATGGAGTGCCATAGCCTGGAGAGGGTACTGAGCTTCTCAGTACACTAAAGCTGATGGCTTTACCAACCATAAAGAAACACGGAACAACATTACAGCACCAGATAATAGCAGACAAATGTAACATACATACATGTAAAATGCTACATGGCGGGAAAAGCAATACCTGCAGCCCAGGCCGTGCCAATAACCTGTTCACACACAGCCCCGTGAAAATACTAGCTCAGTAGTAACAAAACCTGAACAGAAACTTTAGAAATTAATTGGGGGCCAGAATAATCAGAGGACAAAGTCTCACAGTGCCAGCCAGCACAGCACGCTCAGGTTTTGAGTAACGATCCAGCTTGCTGATACTTGTACGTGCTTGTGGGACTGGAGGCGGAACCAGGGGAAGAGGGGGGGATGGGTTGTGGTGCAGACGGGGCGGCGGGAGTTCGTACCCCGTCCCTGTGAGGGGCTGGTGGACTACACAGGGCCGCTCCCTCCCCGAAGGAGCCGCTCGCGGTGCCGGGGATCTATGGCCGCCGGGGGACGGCCTAACCGCACCGGCACCTCCCAGCAGCCCCACAAGATGGCGCCGCGGGACCGGGGAGGAGGCGAGCGGAAGCGGCGGGAGGAAGCTCCGCCCGCCGGGCTGCGCCAGTGCTCGCCGGAAGAGAGGGAGGAAGCGCCGGAGGTATCGCCGCTCGGCTCCCTTTATCCTCCCTTTGCCTTCCTTTGCCCACCGAGGTCTTAGGCTGCCCGGCGGGCGGGTGCGGAGACAGCGGTGCCCCTGTGCAGGCTGCTACCCAGGCCCCCCGCCTTGCTGAGCCGCGGTGGGACGGCTGAGGGAGAGGAGCAGGTGGGGCGAGGGTGGCGTGGAGGGGAAAAGCGAAGAGTTTTGGGGCGGGAGTTTTCCTTTCAGAGCCCGGGCGCCTTGTGGTGGCGGAGAGGTAGTGTTAATGGCACGCAGATCGGCTCTGCGGGCTCGGGGCCTTTCCCTTCCCTTTGCTCTACAAAATGTTGGCCTCCGGCCTAAGGCAGGGGTGCAGGGGTGCGGGGTTTCGGGCTCGGATCCGCCGTGTGCCTGGGGTCGGGGCCGGGGTGAGCCTGGGCGTGAGGGATTGTTTCCCTGACAGCTCTTAGATTTAATTGTTTGTCCTGTTTGGCGGAGGCATGAGCTGCTCACCGGTGATCCCTGTGATCGTGAGCAGAGCCTGGGCACGGCATCTGTGAGACCGTGAAATGAATTTTGCCTTTAAAAGCAACATTAGGCAAGTAGCATCTTCTTCACTGATGACTAAACTGACAAGCCATATATGAGACAAGCTAGCCAGGGCTACTAATAACTGCACAGCTTTTAACCCTTCACTTTTGACCTCTGATTTTTGGCCCACGTGGTTCTTGGCCCACGTGGTTTTTGGGTTTTTGTCCTCGATCTTGGAAAAAAAAGACTCTCTTTTTGGCAGCAGTAGAGGACTACACTGTCTCAGGTGCTGCTCAGGTCAAAAGAACCATAATACATGCACTACAGTTTGATCTGCATGCTGTCCCTGCAATGAAAATAATTTTGTCTTACAGGAAGTTTGTTTCCCTTCCATTCACAGGAATCACCACTATTGGCGTAAAGACTTTGGTGTGAAGACATCATAGTCATAGGTAGGTCTTCTTAGCTGAACTGACTCCTGTTGGGATGATGGCCAGCCATGATGGTATCCTAAGTGCCTGACAGGTCTTGTATTTACAGCCATTCACAAACAAGTATGCAGTGTATAGTGTTGGGAATTTTTAGCCCTTTTTCTTTTTAAGGGAAATAACTTGCACTGGCAACGGTCTCAGCAATCACAGGCTTAAATTTCTGCATGACTGTAACTAGGGCACTTTGGTATTAAAGTTAACGTCATACACCAGCAATGCACAGTATTAAATCTGAAGCACAGTGTCAAAACACTTCTCAGGCATTACCCTCTTCTGGTGGTAATTCTGTACCAAGAGGAAACATTAGAAGTATAAAACGAAATAGATGTTTGTGGGAAGATGCACAGTGTTGATGTTGTTACATGGCATGCTTTTCTTACTGAAGTCTTCAAATACTTTTTAAGAGTATGTAGTAGGGTAAGTTCAAAATACACAGCACAAATTGATGTTTAACACCTTAAATTGTGAAATGTTCTGCCATGGGGTGTTATGGAAACACTTAGTATTCATGGGTTCAGAGAAATGACATGTGCTGGCTTTAAATACCAAAACCAGTTTAGAGCTAAAAAATGTATCTCAACTGCCACTTGATGAAATCAGGAGAAATGTACCTGGAAAAATAATTCCTGTATGCATACTACAGTGTTATATTTTGCTGAGCATCTTTTACTACCCATTGCCAGAAACTGGAATCTGAGTTAGGGACATCTCTAGCCTGACTGAAGAAAGCACTTTTCACATGCTAAAGGAGCTGGGACAAAAGTGGCAGAGGGCAAGGGATGTGGTCGGCTGTCTTCTTTGGGATTTTTCTGATTTAAACATTTGGTTTTTTTCAGGAAATCTTTATAAAATGTTTTTAATTGAAATCTGCTGAATTTAATTAAAAAATATATTTCTACCTTAATACCATGCACCAGATAATTACTCTTGTGCTCATTTGTGTTCTGAATGAAGTCAAACCCTCCTTGAACTTGCATTGGTAGGTCTCTCTGAGCTGTACCTGTCACCTCCAGCATGGCAGCCATGTGGCAGCACTACATCCAACAGACCACTACAAGGCTTTGCTCCCAGAGTATGAACTACATTACCAAGTTATAAAAAAACAGCATTTCATGGTTGTGCCTCACAATATGACAGACATTGTCTCAGCTTCTTTTGACTCTGGTGGAATTAAATGCTGTCATTGCTTTGATCAGATTTATTCATTTCCACTAGTGCTTACTTGCCCCAAGTTGGTAAGGAGACAGGCATATTTTGATGAAAGGGAGTACATACATATTTAATTATCAGGGAGGAAATATTTTAAAACTGAGAAAAGGAAGTAATAACGTTTATCAAAAAATAACTTTTCCATCATTAATGGCCAGCATAGGCAAACACATCTCTTCCTTGTTCTTAATTCTACATTTGCTGGTGCGTTTCATATGTTCAATTGTTTCCGTAGTTATTATTGAAAGTATAAATTATAGAAGTAGAGTAAATCACATTTATTTTCTCCTTTTGTCATGTTTCATATTTTATGTGGTTTATTTTGGAAGAGTAATTCAGCTGAAAATTAATTCTTTAATTTAGTGTAAGGGCTTGAAACATTGTTACGCTCTGCTTTGTAGTTGTAGTCTAATGTTCTGTAAATAATTATGAAAATTAACGTTTCTCTGTTGGCAAAACAGGTTTTTCATATTTGGTAAACTAATATAGTTGGATAGTTTTGCCAGGGTTTTTCCCCTCCTTCCCCTTCAGAGGGGAATATACATGTTGTGTATTAATAATAAAGTCTCAGACAGCACCACTTACTGCTTTAAAAAGTGTGTTTGCATAAATGTCTGAATGTGATTTCTATTAATGTTGAAGCTAGTTCAAAGAATCTTTTATCATGTAGGAATTAGTGTGAACGTGAAAATGAAATATACATACTTTTTCTGAAGTGGAAAATGGAAGAATCAACTACCATGTACTAGGATTTTTAAGGATGGGAGGAAGAGATTATGGTAACTCTTGGCAGTATCCAGATGTATATGGGAAAGGGACAAAAAATACATGTGTTTGTCATGAGAGTGGAGATAAAAGTTTTGAAGAGTGCTAGCGTGGGAAATTAGATGTTTGAAATTAACAAAGGGATAACCCAGGAGTTTTCTGGGCCTCTCACTTTAAGAAGGATATTGAGGTGCTGGAGCGGGTCCAGAGGAGAGCAACGAGGCTGGTGAAGGCACTAGAGGGAAAGTCTTACATGGATAGGCTGAGGGAGCTGGGGGTTGTTTAGCCTGGAGAAGAGAAGACTCAGGGGGGACCTTATCACTCTCTTCAACTACCTGAAGGGAGGTTGTAGTCAGGTGGGGGTCAGGCTCTTTTCCCAGGCAACTAGCAACAAGATGAGAGGGCACAGCCTGAAGCTGTGCCAAGGGAGGTTTAGGTTGGGTATTAGGAAGCACTTCCTCACAGAGAGGGTGATTAAACATAGGAAAGGACTTCCCAGGGAAGTGGTGGAGGCACTGTCCCTGGATGTGTTCAAGGAAAGGCTGGATGTGGCACTTAGTGCCATGGTCTAGCTGATGTGGTGGTGTTAGGTCATAGGCTGGACTTTATGATCTTAAAGGTCTTTTCCAGCCTTGGTGATTCTGTGATCCTGTGAAGTCATGGCAGTGTTTTACAGTGACGTCAGCACTGGGTTTCATCTTCCTCTGGGCATGCAGGAGAGGACACAATGAACTCCACACTTTGGTTGCCTAATGCCTGATCCTGCTGTCCTGTGCTTGCATGAGTTATGCCATTGATTGGGATGGGACTGCTCATGTATATAGGGCTTGTTGTATGTGGGTTATTGTGACCAAGGGCTTATGGCTTTGAGCTTGGTGTGAGCTTTTGCGAAAGACAGTAATTTGCCTTTGTGGTAGCTGCATGATTTGCATTTTCTTTGAACATGGCCCATCCCCATCTCTTTTCATGCAATACAGCTTGTATTAAAATGCAAAAAGTTGCCATTTAATCAGTGTTGTTAAATACGAGGCAGAGCACAACTGGTCTATGTACTATATTCATATGCATTTTGGAAAGTCTTAGTTTCTATACTGGGCTAAATCTACAACAGTTGTAAGTGCTGTCTTGGCTATATTCCAGCTTTGCTGGGAATAGCATTTGACCATGTCTTAATAGTAGCAATGGTAGTTTAGTGCACTGAGGTTCTGTAGCTTCTCACTGGCATTCACCTAACATCAAATTCAAGTTGAGGCTGAGGGCATCAGGAGAAATATGTGGATGAAAACAGCTAACCGTAATAAAATAATTATCAGATTGGGGGAAGATTCATAGTATTTCTCAGTGATTCATTTCATGCTGAAGATGGTGGTAATTATAAATCCTGCCTGATGGTTATAAATACCTTGTTTTCCCTCTCTCATCCACCTTTATCTTCTTTTTTTTTACCAGTTGTCCCTCTTCCCTTTGCCTTTTCCTCTCATTTAAAAAATATGATTGCAACCTGAATTGGCTTGTGTTTTCTTTGTGGGTAGAAAGATCAAATGTCTGAAAAAAAAGATAAATAAAGTTAAATAAGGGATTGTATGTGGTTATAAGTGCACCATAGGTTAAATCAGAAATCTTACTACTTGAATGGAATCAAGATAAGTTTAATCATTTTATGGTAATTGCTTTGATAGATGTTCCTGTGCTGACACCACTAAAAAGTGAGAACAGTGTGTTTCATTTAAGTTTATTATTTTTGTTTGGCTTTAATTTGGAAATGAAAAGTTGTAGAAGCATAAAGTGTGGGGAAAAAAAAACAAGAAAAAAGGAAAGAAAACAAAAGAAAAATGACAAGAGTGATGGTGGGAAAAAAGTGTCCAGTCCCAGCATTTTAGGCTGCATTGTGTAAAAGGCTTCCTTGTAACCTTCTCACTGTAGTGATGAATTTTAAGGAATGGGATTTTTACTGATGTTAATAAAAGGATAAATAAGATACTTCAACTAGCCACAACAGAGAAGGGATATTTAATAGTTGTAGGCCATAGCACTCAAGTTTAACAAAAATATATTCCCATCTTTTATGAATTAAAAAGGTACTGTTTTCTTTTCTAGCTCACCTCGATCACCAGAACAAACTCCACAAGAGATGGTAAGCGGTCTTTATGGATTTCTGTGTGATAACTTAGCCATATTTCATGTACAAAATGCATATAAACACTTTTATTGAACTGTCAGTGCAGACATGTAAAAATTAGATGTGAAAGTAGCTAAATTGCTTTGAAAATAGAATTCAGATTACAACAGTGAGTGATTTGTCTACTCTTGGGAATGTTCCAGAGACATAACAGGAAAATAACAGAGGGCTCTGATCATTTGCCTCAGATTTATAGCTTTTGTTTCCTTGAGGAAACCTCTTATTTCCATTTATTCCGCAGCTGAAAAAGCACAGACATAGAACTCCTATACTTTAAGTGTTCTTTTCCCTTTTCCACCCCAATGTAAAACTTTTCTGTAATTTCTTTTTTACAGCTGTATTTTTAAAATTAAAATGTAAAAGGGGCTTTCAGGGGTCACTTTGAACAAAATAAGCCACAAAAAGTAGTTGGACAGTCACCAGCATCACAGTTCTGTCTACATGAACTGGCTTTTTGTCTTCCTTTCCCCTAAATTAACAACTGCAACTAGTCAGCTAAATGAATCAGCCAGCTGGATTCCAGAGCTTTCAGTAAAGTCATCAAGGCCCTTTTTAGAAACATTTTAGAAGAACTGGAGATAATTTTAAAATAATATGTTGTCTTCTTTGGAAATACACAGAATATAGGAGATACCTGGTTTTTTCAAGCTTCATGATGTTTCAAAACTGGATTTTTAACTGGTGGAAAA
Source organism: Hemiprocne comata (assembly GCA_020745705.1). NCBI lineage: Eukaryota > Metazoa > Chordata > Aves > Apodiformes > Apodidae > Hemiprocne > Hemiprocne comata. The sequence goes on along the minus strand of CM036586.1, from coordinate 96,899,881 downwards.
ATTAGACAAAATGTTCTAAAAGTAACCTGTGAATGTATTGGATTTGACAACAGAACATTCTCATCTGGCTGCTGAAGGATGAAGACTCAGTGTGACATTCTTAAGCAAAGCAAGAACAGTAAATAAAACATTGTTCATCGTAGCCTTTAGGTGGTTGGATGATTAAGAATGAAGAAATGCCATATGGAAAGCAGATGCTTTCCTTGCACCCACTCATTTTAGGAATTAATCTTCTGCAATGCATGGTCTTGTAGCAGCACAATGTTAGACGAAGTGGAGAATCAGAATTAAGTTTCACCTCCACTAATTGTTACTTTTCAGGAAAGATAATTTGTCTGGACTTTTAAAACTCATAGCTGAGCCCCACAGCCCTTAACAAATAGGGTGCAATTTTTGATCAGAAATTCTTAAGGAATGCAAGTTTGTTGTGGGTTTTCCTTACAGACTGTATTAGGGCTAGGTATTTTGTTTCTGAGAGCATGGGATAATGGGCTTAGTTTTGCAGAAAGAAGGGAAACATAAGAGTTGTAACTGTGATTCCAAACTCTCTAGTATTTGCATTATTACCTGAGAACCGGAAAGTGAAAACAAATGTAAGTAAATTAAATTAACCTCTCTTGATATTGTTAACATTAAATGAAAAGTAGTTCTTAGCTTTGTTTTTTCTGTTTTGTTTTGGGATTTATTTTTTTTCCAGAGAATCATTCTTTTAAGGCTATGGAATAGTGCCAGTGCACTTTCTTTAAAAAAAAAAAAAAAAAAAAAAAAAAGGCAAACTAATAAAGGACTGTAGATGTCACATTCATCTCTGGAAACCTCAACTAATTGTGCCATAGTTTTGAGTGTTTGCCAAAACATGGCTTCATTAAAATTATTCCAATTTAGAACACAGGCATTCTGGTTTAGCCCAGATAAAAGATTTTCTGTAGAAATTAAGATGTGAGGGGAAAGAAAAAAACATTTGCTATTTACTTCACTTGTTCTAGGCTCTATTTTACTTTATGGTTTTCTTTTAAGATCTTCTATTATCCCCTCTTTTTGAGAGAAGGATGAGGAGGGAGATGAAATGGCCTGTGGAAAGAAGGCGTAAGGCTAGAGGGTCTGTGGGACTTTGTAGTCGCTGGTAAAATCTGAACAGCTTGAAACTGTTTTTTCAGGAAATATAAGATTAGCTGTAAGACACGAGAAGGTGTGTTACGGTATATTTTGTTCTATAGAACTATTTTTCCACATACTGTAGCAGTAGTGCTTTATTACCCTTTTTGTATATTGGTTGATGATGAGTACAAAAGGCAGATTTACTGGCAGCTTGTGCTTGGCTAAATACAGTCTTGTTTTTGATCGAGGCCATGATGGATATATGAACTTGGCTGAATTGCCATTTGACCTTTTCTGAGAAACTTATTTTGGCAGGCAGATGGAGGAAATATGTTACTGGGTAAAATGAATGCCTTTGTGTAATATGAAGGAATTTTAATCTCTTACATTTTCTGTCTGCAGATTTGGAAATCAGGTGTAGGTTTTAATACATACACCTTGGAATGGTTCAGTTCTTAAAACTCACATGAGCAGCTAAGGAATTGTGGTTGCCCAGGAAGGTTGTTGATGCCTCATCCCTGGAGGTTTTTAAGGCCAGGTTGGATGAGGTTTTGTGCAAGCTGGTCTAGTGGTAGTGGTCCCTGCTCATAGCAGGGGGTTTGGAACTCGATGATCTTTAAGGTCCCTTCCAACCTTAACAATTCTATGATTCTATGAATATATCCACACAGCGTATCCCCTAGAAAGAGCTGATTCCCACCATAGTAGCACAAACACTTGGAAAATACCTTCAGGATGCTACAACTTCTCTATTGCTAATTCTTCCTGGTAATTGTGTTGATGCAAAGCCAATATCCTTTAAGAGTAATGAAGTGTAGTTCACTTGCACTGTGTTAATATTTGTCTGCTTTCAGATCTATATGGTTTATCTTAGGAAAAGGATGACTGGTGATTAAAAAGCAAACTTTGTGCTTGTGTTTACAGTGTTTTTCCCCACAATTACTGTTTCCTGTCTCTCTTCTTTTTCTGTTTTGTTCTTTCCCTCTGTCCCATGTTTTGGCCACAGGAGGACGCTGAGCCATGGTATTCTCACCGAGTGTATGCAAGATACTGGAAGCACTATGACTTAGCCATGCGCTGGATGCGCAGGCACCAGAGAGCCTACAGGAAAGCCATGGAGTCCTTTTATCTCCTACCATGGCATCCTTCTGCAGCCTCTCCAAGTAGCCGCTACTCAGATTGGGATGGGAATGATCTCCCACATACCCAAAACTATTCTTCCAGCTATAGCCCACATGGCAGAGCACTGTACCATGGGGGAGCTCAGCAGTACAGAGATGCTGACCAAGGGGGAAAGGATGACGACAGAGACTCCGAAATGGAGGAGGACTCTGAGTCTGAAGGGGAGATAGAATATGACTTGAGTAACATGGAAATCACAGAGGAGCTTCGCCAGTTTTTTGCAGAGACAGAGAGGCACCGGGAAGAACTGCGTAAGTCCTTGATTGTTCTATGTTTTCTGGTGGTTGGTGGCCCTAACATTGAGTGATGGATGGCTTTACAGGTTTTGTAAAAATTCACAGAAATAGGCACTGCACTTGAGCAAGCCAAACAGAAGTAGAAAAACTGGTGGGTGCACTTAAGTACCTTGATTAGAAACAAGTCTCAGAAAATGTTTGAGAGAAAATCATTACTGAAAAGAGGAGAATAACACATTTTTCCAGAGGACGATACTCATCTTCAGTGCTGAAGGAAAAACTTCAGAACTTTTATGGTTAAATCTTATTAACGTGGTATGTGTCTGAGAGGGGAACCCAGAGGAAGTGCTTTACTACATGACTGAACCCTAGAGTAAGCCTCAATGTATTTTATGACATGGAGCAGCCATTTTGTTTGTTATTCTTTGGCTAACCCAACAGTAAAATTCCGTCACCTTTTTCTTCTCCCCCTGCATCCCTAGGGTACTTCAGCTTCTTTCTGTACTACACCACAAGTTTCTCTTTGTTTTGCATCTTGATCTGGACCCAAGTCCTTAAGCAGGGAATATAAGCCAAAGACTTATGATTTTTCTGAAGTATTGATCCGCAGAGGTTTGGTTATCTTTTTTTTCTGTGAAGTGCTTAGAAGAAATAAAAGATTATGCAGTACTTTATTGACACTTCAGTGCATATACAAATGTTGAGAGCAAATTTATTATCTGTTTTAAGAAAGCAGCATGATGAAAATAGCATTTCCCACAACTCCAATAGGAAGTATCCAGAATGAATGTTTAATAGAGCTTTCTCTGCTTTCTCTGAAAGAGGAGAATGTTCTAAAAATGCAGAATAAAGGCAGTGATTGGGAGGGAGAGATAAAAATTGTGTTAATTTAAGTTAATTGACCAGACGATACCCAGTGACGTAAAACACCTCAGCTTAACTTCACATTTCCCGTAAGGAAGATGCACAGTTGGTCTAGTTACCAGAGGAAAGTGAATTAAGGAGCTCAGTGATAGTGCCTGACATACATGCCTTTCTCATCAAGCTTTTGTAGAATCAGCTTCATTTTCTCTGTTGAAACATTCCTTTGATGAGATGCAGGATGCTTTAAGATGCTTGGCTACTTCTGGAAATGTAGTACATTTTCTTTGGATTTATTTTGTCTTTGTGATTAGTGGTGTTCAAAGGTGTGCGAGTGATTAAAGTGGTATCCAGGAAATGGGGAAATCTGTGCTTAGAGACATTCTCTGTGACAAATATCCTATGTGACCTTGGTATAGATATTTAATCTCTTCCTGACCTCTCACTGGTTGCTTTTGCTAAAAATATGACTTGATTATGATGAGCAGGTGAATTGGGAAGAGGTTTGTGACTCAGAATACAGATTTTACTTTCCATTCCTTCTGCCACAGCAGTGCTTGGAGCCTTTTGGAATAATTAGGTGTCTGCTGTGTGCCATGTACTAGCCAAGTTCTGGGTAGGTATAACTCTGTTCGCTTCAGTGGCACTGTTCCAGATCTTTGTGCAAATTTAAGCAGAATCTGGTCTTTAGCTACAGCATGCCTCAGTTTATGTAATAATTTCACTGATAAAATGAGGATAAAAATAGTAATTGTCTGTAATTCCTCAAGCCATAAAAAAGTAAACAAGTGGTTGATTTAATTCCAATTTCAAAGTGCCACAGAACTCTGGGGTGAATGGTGCTGCCTAAATGCTATTTTTATGAGTAATTAAAAATATAGTATAACCTTGTTCAGAAAGAATTTTTTCTCGTGTGATGGGGGAAAAGGAAAATAGAATATATGTTTTTATTCTGTTGAAGTGTCTTAAAAGAAGAAACATAAGCACCAGGAGGAGGGGAAATTCATTGTTTCCCTGATAGTGTGGAAATGAGCTGGTATGGAGACCATGCGGAAGGCAGTACCACTCTACTTCAGGAGGTAGTGCTACTAATTTTCCTGGATGCTGTTCCTGAACAAAATGAAATTTAGGGATTCATTAAGCTGCAATCCGTAATGACACTACCATGTTCTGTCTGTCATACTGTGCTAAAAAATGACTGTTGTTCTGTATCACTGCCCAAGAAGATGGAGTTAATGCATTAACAAAGAAACCCAGGATTACTGAAGTATTTTCTCTCTGATGCCTTTTCCTTTTAATACCAAACTATATGTCCTGGGCTGCCCCCCCCTCACCTTAGGAGCAAATTCGTAGAGAAACTTGTACACTATAACGTTCAGTAATGCCTGAAATTTAGGCATCCATCTCTGGAAGAGACATTTGTAGTCTTGAGGTAAGAGTTTTAAATTTTCTTTAAGTTGAATGAGAGTTTGGGCATGTCAAAGGGGAATGCCAGTAGTGACCTTGATGATCAGTTGAAGTATAAGCCAGCTGTTAGGGAATGCTAAAGGGAAGACTGTGTCTCATGTTTTCTTTCTCCAGCTTTAATAAGGGGCTCCAGGTAGAGTTCACAGCTTTTGACCCCTGCACCTTGATATGCACTTGGGAGCAGACACCTGGCTTGCTCTTCTTTGAAAACGAATGCTGTGCAAGAGTTTGATATATGTTTATTGCTGACTTGCTCAAGTGTGAGGGATATGGGAAAATAAGAGCAAAGGAACAAAGAGAAAGGAAAATTTGGTACATAATGAAAGGGATACTAATACAAAGGGTGGAGGTCTGATGTATCTTTGTGAAGGATGACTTCTGTTAGTCTTGTGTTTTTCAAGCCCTGCAAAATTAGGAAATACTACACAGCCTTCATGCAGCTATTTTGGACATGCATAATGAGAGTCTTGATTTGCCAAGTAAGATATAGGTGGTTCCCACACATGATCCACATCTCATCAACATGGAGAAGGATAATCCAATGGGCTGAAACAAATCCCGGCTGATGACAGACTCTATTTCTAATGCCTGCTCTAGAGTCTGCTGGAGGTAAACGTGATCACAGGCATCAGAGAATAAGATCTTGCAGACTTTAACTGTGGAAGACTTAAATAGGCCTGAGATATAGATGGGAAAGACTCTTGTGTCTGGATGGTAAAATGGAAGTATTAATGCTAATTGCAAAGAGAATGGTTTCAAAGGTAAGAAAGTTATCACGTCAGAGTAGCCAAAGAAGACTTCAGGTTTATTTCATTTTTTGGTAACTACTACAGACTTGAAGAGCAAGCAGATTCCTAACTTCTGTAGGGATTTTTTTGTTTAGTGTTGTTTTCACAGGAGGCATCTGCAGTGATTGGCTGACTTGCACAGTAAAGCCTTTGGAACTGGCAAACTCTGAGCCTTGCTGCATGTTTTAACGCTTCAGCAGTGATACTGTTGTTCACAAGCAAACTCTTTTAAAACAACCTCTGTTTTTTGTCTCTGAATTCATGTCAAATTCTTACTAGCTTTTATATTCAAGTTATGTGTTCCTGAAATGCCCCAAAGTAATTGTGAGCTGAGGCTGTGTGAACTCAAACATGTTAATGCACTACAAATGTATCTTGTATTCTAGATACAGAGTGCATTTGGTTAAAATCCCTTAGAGACAGTTTTAATTTCTTTCCTCTTCAATTGTTTCTTCATGGACAATCACAATTATCTAGAGAATCTATTCTATTAGGGGGGGTTGTTGTCAGGCTAGTCTCTCGGTTCTTCATGTAACTAATACACTCTTCTTCTTGGGGATGTTTTTAGTTGCATTTAAAAGTATTCCCTGTGGCTGTTGAAAAACACAAAGTTATTTTGCTGGGTTACCATGCCTGTCAGACCTAGGTAGTGCACTGAATTCTCCAAGCATTCTAGATGTTAAGTACAGAATACAGTAAGTTGCCTTTTTGTATTTGGAAGAATTAGAAGGACAATAAGAAAGAAAGATTCATAAGCCTAACGATTCAGTAAATTGGCTAACTACACATATTTATTACATTTTTAAATTTAGCCTTTGAAACATGTAGTTTTTCCTGATGGTTTTCATTGTTTCCTTTTTACATATAAGAGAAAATGACTGCTCTAATTGAGTGAATACAGCATTGCCAGTACATTGATGTCACGCTTTGACTCAGGGTCGGCAATTAAATCAGTGACAATAATGCTCTTGATACCCTCCCCCTCCCACCCAGATAGGGAAGGAGAGAGAAAACAAGGAGACTTCCTGGATTGAAAACTAAACTAGTCAGCTTTAATTAAATACTAATGATAAAAGAAAATATGTACAAATATATACAAGCATGTTCAGGAATGTGCAAACCCCTGTTGCTTCCCCCACCCCCAGCAACTCCCCCGGCATCTCCTGAGCTGTGAGCAGCTCTGAAACATCCCGGAGCGCTGCTGGAGAGAGCGGCAGAGCAGGCAGGAGCTGAAGGGAGAGTTGTGAGGGTCAGGGATGCACAGGCCTAGGGACCAACGGTGATGGATAGACGGAGTCTTCCCTGTATGCTGGCCATGGGTGAAAGAGAAAGGAAGAAGCAGCAGGAAGGAAGTTGTCTTCTGTGATTTGGTCAATTTTGCTGTCCATCTAGTCCACTCCTCCCTGCAGGAGGGTTACAGATACTACTCTTCTGCTCCCTGTAGCAGAAGAGGCTGCAGTTTCAACAAGTAGAGCAGTGACCTTGGTGTCTCAGCAGTAGCATAAACATTCCAGTGTTATCAGTCCACTAGCTGGAAAACTTGCTGCTAGTTAAAAGAGACCTTACTGAAGGAAAAAAAAAAAAAAACAGTGAAAGGAAATTTGGCTTCATCCCAGCTCAAACCAGGACAATTGAGAACCAGTCTGTAGTAGTCAACATGCAATGAGGCAGTGTCCTTTATAAAACACAAAGAAAAGCAAAGTACCATCATGTCAGGTCATTACTGAAGGATAATAGTCTGTCAATTGTTAATGCTATGACTAATTTTTTTCCACTAAAGCCTCTGTATTTCCTACACATACCCTCCAGCTTTTCCCAAGATAATGTTGTCTCAACTTAAAACTTTAATGCCAGATGGAAAACCTTTAAAAAAAAATTAAAAGGAAATGGTGAATTAAGATGTTAGTTTCAAATCTGCAATTTATTTATTTTTTTCCCTTGGGTTTCTTTTTCTCTGAAACATGATGATTGCCACTGCCTCTTCCATAAAGAGGGAGTGATGGAATTTTTCTATGTTTTGAAGCTTCTTCGAATAGTATCAGATCCATGAATCTTTGGGGGTTTTTAAGGCCTATGTGCTTTTTTGGAAAATATACTTTGCCCTTTTTTTGCCACCATGTTTGCTGTCATTCCTTTGCTTCTCATAAATGCTTCTTCCTGTTCTTTTTCTGTCTTTTTCTCCATCAGCCTGTAGTTCAAATAATTGCTTTTGGTCTCCAGCATGTTTCTTGTTTCTTCTTCCCCACCCTAAACTGTCAAAGTAGTGTGGATGGTGACCTTACAAATATCCACCCAACTTCCTTGACTTTGCTAGCCTTGTCATCATATGAACTTTTACCACTATCTTTAGAAATTTAATTGCTGAACCTTCTGAGAAATGCCTATGAAATAAGAGTGCTCTCTGCAGTATGTATGGGTGCTTGAGAGGTGTTCCGAAGCACATTTTTTTGTGAACTGAAGGAGAAATGTGAAAGGCATTCCTTTTGAACCACATCTCTCCTCTTGATAATTGAACCTTTTATCCTGTAGCAGCAGCATCTTGTCAAGTGCATGCACTGTGTCCAATGTGGAGTCTGTGCTATTTGGTACTGGAAGCCACCAGCTGAGAAGATGCCTCTGCTAGGGAAATAAGGAATTAAGTGCCACAATTTTCACTACCTTGACATTGAAAACTAATTTGTATTTGCAAAAACAGAGGATCTGAATGGCATTTAGAGAGCAAAAGTTGGGCACAAGTTTATATCCTTTTCGTAAGAGACAAGGTTGTCTTTGAACTAAGAGTATAAGTTTGGGATCACAGCCATTCCTAGAGTATGTAATAGTCAAGAAAATGTTCTTGGATCTCATGCTGGGGAGAGAATTTGAGCTTAGAAGAACATATAGCTTTGCTATGTGGATCTATGTCTTTCCTATTGATCCAACACATTTTGCAACAAATGGACATTACGCTGTACAGGTGTACTTGCTGCTACAGGAATTAATGGAAAAGAGACACTAGAAAGCTTGAAATGCTGCTGAGGAAACTGCACTTTCTGTATCACTGGACCAGATACAGTTAGATATGGATGTTGTCTGCTGTGTGCTCGCGAGAGTTGTGTGAGGGTGAATATGTAGAACTGTAAATTATATGTGAAGTGTTTCTTATTTGTTACAGGCCTCAGGCTGACACTCTTGGGTAGTGTTGGCAACTCCTGAAAATACACAAGTGCAAAGCCAGGCTTGTTTTGCTGCTAAGTGATGCCCCAGGTTTCAGCTCCTACCTGGCATCTTCAGATGCCATGGACCACACTCCCATGCATGCAGCCTAGACAGTTTGGTGGAGCTGGGGCCTGGAATGCCACTGCTCTGTCTGCCAGTGGCTGTTCTGGGCTCAGTTCTTCCTAAGCGTCCTGTGGAGTACTGGTAGTGGAGTTACAACAGGTTTATAGCTACAGGCATGGGAAAAGAAGCTTGTGTGGTTGGTTCAATGTAACTGTAGTGTAAACATTGCTTTAAGAGGAATGCCAAGATGTCAAACACTTCTATTTCCTCTTATGTTTGATGGGAATTCAGAGTGTTGTCTTAATATGGAAGTATATGTTAAACTTTGGAAGCCTGTGTTTGAAATTGTCACCCTCTGTCTGTCTGTCTAGTGTTTTCCTTTTATTATAGTGGAGATAGTACATACCTGAGGTGTCTCGTTGTGAGGTTCAATTTATTCGTATTTATGAAGGATTTTGAGTACCTCAACAAGAAGTAATCAAAAGCTTCAAGTGGTAGAAGAATGAAGCATGTGATCTGAAAAGAATTGTTTATTCCAGACCTTTTGTTTAACAGTTAAGTTAGATGTCAATCCTGTGACCAGAAGGCATCCTGTTGACATCATCTTTGCTGAACAAATACGGGATTTGAGCTACCCTTTCTGCCAGGGAGCTATTATCCGTATGTTATTCATGAGTCAGTAAGAGAAGTCTGGCAATCTTGTATTGTTGCCACTCTTAGTAAATCAGCACTGTGTAAAATTCCTTCTGACTGGGCTCGTCTTGAGGATATGAGAATAAGATGTGCAGGACACAGACAAGCCATTGCTCCTCTCAGCTGCCCTGTCCCTCACCATCTGTGTGGTAGACCTGCTTTGATAGCTGTTTCTTGGTAGTTGCTGGTCTCAGAAGGATCCTGTGGAAACATGTCAGTAGCTTGTTGTGGTGGGTTGGCTATTGGAACTTTCTCTTTACAAAGAAAATACAAACAGTAATTCAGTTTTACGTCAAAGAAGCGGAGTGTCAGCACCCATTTTGTGTCCGTGCAGTTTCCAAGGCTTGAGAGCATTATTGTGACATACCTGGGATCTGCAAAGCTTTGGCAAAGAACCACCAGGCAGACCCAAGGCTGAGAGGCCGTGTGTGGAACAAGAAATCCTTTCCATGGTATTGTAAGAGCAAAAATAGCTTTCAGAAGGCTCGTATGGAAGATTGTTTCATGTACAGGAACAGTTTGGTGTGGGAATTTTTTGAAGGCAGGTTTGCCTGCTTGCTTATGCCATTAGCATCTGCAGCTGCTCTGAATGGCTCTCCCCTACTCTTCATTCTTTGTCCCTGCAGGGGAGCCTGTGAAAGCAGATGCAGTTGCTGTGGAAAAGAGCAGGTGAGACCATGCTGACAGACACAGCTCTAGGGAAAAGTGGCATAAAAACTGTTCTGTGCTAATCACTCTTCTTAGGCAGTGTTTCTTCACAGTTTCTGCACTTTTCCATTCCCCTAAAATTCCTTGATTACTGGTTCCATTTAGGTGCTACATGCAACATTTCTGGATCTCTAAATGATTTTACTTAGAGAGATCTGACTTAGTTCTGTGCTATTCATCATCTGTAGCACGATACTTGCAACTTTGTAAGTGGACAGAGGCAGTGTGAGCTGTGCATTAAGCATTTTCTAACACAACCTTTTTTTGTATTTACCTGAGGGAACTGTTACTGTAACAAGATTGTTAACATTTTCAGGATTTTCAGCACTGGAGTGACTATGAAACACATTGTCAAGAACCAAGGTGGAAATGGGTATCATGATGTTGTGTGCTTTCTATGTTCTTTACCCACAAAATCAGCTCAGAATCTACAACAGAGCATGGCAGCAAAATATCTCAAGCATTACACATTTTAGCTGTTTCTGTTATGAAGTAAACCTCTTGTAAAGATTTGCTTTGAGACGCATAATTTACCCCTGCTAATTTTAACGGGGTGTTGTTAATGCCAAGACTTCAGAGGCACCATTTGCTTTTCAACATCTTTCACCATGCCTCAGTTTTATCAGAAGCATCCAGATGTAATTCACATCCATTGTCATTAGGGGTATGTGGGTGCTGTGGAGGCAGAAACCAAGCGTTCAGAGATTTACATCTGCCTGGGTCTTTTCAAAACTCATTTCCTTGCATGCTCAAAATCAAGGGAAAGAGACAGACAGAGGCAGGCGACCCATCTCAGTTCTTTACAGACTTCTGTCATGCCCTTGAACATGCTGTTTGGGACTAGATCCACAAAAGCTTTCAACACAGGTGGAATTTAGAAAGAGATTTCCAAAATAATAATCTTTCCATTCCAACCGTGCCTTCAAGGAAGAAGGGAGTCATTCATACCCACAGGGTGATGCATCTTAAGCCCCAAGGTGCAAGGAAACACTGTCACTCTTATCTTTTCCAGCAGCTGGGTTGACCACCTGTGCCACCTTGTGATGTGATCTGCTGTGAAGCCCATTCCTGCTTTAGGAATTTGTGTGGGGTTTTTGTATTGTGTTTTTTGGTTGTGGGGGGTTTTTTTGGACTTTTAATACAGGCATGATAGCAGTTCCCTGTCCCTCAGAAAAATAAAGTTTGTATGACAACACACTGAGAAACAGTTGGGCTGCAGCTGTTTGAAGTACTCAGTACAGATTGATCCAGCTCTTCATCAGTGTTAAAATTGTTATTGGCCTCCAAAGTATCCAGACCTGTTTATCTGGATCAGAGCTTGCCCCAGATATTTTCAAGGACATATGTCCAAGTTGTCAAAACACTGCTCTGCGATACATTGAGATCATGGAAGCAATGTAAACTGAAGAGTAAACCTTAAATGGGTATTTGTACTGAATCTAGGTTTGTACTGAAATAAATAACATGGATGTTATACTGTTGATTGTTACTGTTCACATTTAACTGGATAAGAATCTCCTGGGTTTAATTTCATTTGTAGTTGCTGAATTGGTGGTTGTTGCTCTAGAAGTCAGCTCTGTATTCACAGAAATTGGAGAAATTTTGCCAAGGAGTGTAGGTCTCCAAAGAGCATGCTGGGCCTCAAAGTTAATATGGTTGTTCAAATACTAACAAGCCAATGCTGCTGTTCTCTCACTCTACACAAGCCTTGCAGGGCACCTTCAGTTCTAGGACATCTGCAATCTCTGATGTGGTTGCTGAGCAGAAAGAAAGGTTGGAAAACCCGCTTTAAAATTGATCAGTTGTCATTGCTTCAGGAGTTTTGGCTACTGGTATGGTGGGAAGGAGGCTGAAAATTGTAGAAGAGTCCAGACTATGGAGACTGCATCATGTGTGACACATTGGTGGAGGAGGTGTTGAGGTGGTACATAGCAGAACATCTGGTTGGCATTAGAGGAGTGCAGGAAGAAGTATCTGCCTTTTTCTGATCTCTCAGTTTCTCAGGAGGTAAAGCTGGTGAGGTGTAGTTATTTGCATTCCCTGCTTTTGCATTCTTCCCTTGGCATTAGTTACTAACCTTTGTTGTGAACAGGCTGCCAGGCTAGATAAGCTTTTAGTCCGATGGCTCTCCTCATGTAAAGCTTTCTCCAGCAAGTCACTGAAACACTTCCTTCATGTGCGAATTGCCCTATTGAAGTGACAGAGGGGAGACATAGAGCTCCCCCTTGCTAAGTAGTACAACTTAACTTGCTGAAGGGCAGGATGCCAGCTCCCTTTCTAAAGGACAGTGCTCAGACTTCTACTCCAGCAACCAACTGTAGAATTTTTTCTAGTGTCAAACATTTCCCTTATGTGGAAGGTACAATAGACACACATTTAAACATTTTCTCTGGCATATTTTCCCAGTGTGTTTTATTGCCTTTCAATACTGAGCATAGCAATTATTCTGATGTATTTGAGTATACTTAATTTCATTTACTAGAGTGCTGAAATGAGCATTGAGAAACTTGGAAGGTCAGAGGTCAACTAAGTTTCCAAAGCTACCTCTCGGCCCTTTTTTTCACAAGTTGCAATATATTTTGCTGATTCCTTTAGTTTGACCCTCTTTCCAGATGGCTCTTTAAAAATGATTGGTCAGGCAGTACACTGTAGTTTACTAACAGCATGGAAAAAATGCATATTTACTTGCTGAAATTAATTCTATCTGGATCAGAGATTGTAATTTAATTCTGCCCATCTGCAAAAAGACTAATTTATGGACCTGCCACTTACCAAAAGGTCAGTTCACAGCCTGAATATGCTCCCTTTCAGAAAATCAACAACATGGTTACAGGTTGCTCTCAAAAATTTTTTTCAAATGTTTTTTATAAAGTTGCAAATTTCCCTACATACATTATTGAGTTGCTTTCTCATGTCATGCAGTAAAACAAAGTTAAATTCAGGAGTGTAGTGTGTGGCTGGATTCAAGAAATTTCAGTGTCAAGCTCAAATGTGCAAGTTTGATTTAGAAGACTGGCATAGGCTACTTTTTTTTTTTTTTTCCTGAAAGCACCAAACTTTCCAAATTACTTAGCTGTATAGCTCTTTGTGCATCGTGGAACACTTTCTTCCAAGTGTATGGGCTTCATTTCTATTCAGGGCACATGTGAAAAATTACAGTGAAACTTACGTTTCTTCCATGTGCTGCTTTACTTTCAAAGAAGCACTTTTAAATTTTAACATTTCCTTGTTCAGTCTCCTCTGACTGTGCCATATATGTATGTGTGTATATGTGGATACAGTTATATATAGATTTAAGTAATCCTTCTGTTTACTCTAGCACTCATGTCTTTGTCTGGCGTCAGCATTGTTGCCATCAGCTACAGATTGGAGTTGTTTTGGGGGATGGGAGTGCAGAGTCAGCTGGTCTGTATTTAATCTTATTGCTGTAGCCTTGATCCTTACTAGAAGCAGCTGCCAGTGCCTGATCCTGTACTAATTTCTAAGCAGTTGTCAGTCACTAACCTCCTGGCAGTTTAAATCTGTCAGGCAGCACAAGTGTACAGTCTGGACACCTTGATGTCTCTGGTGTGATACAGACCCCTGGTTATGCTGGGCTCTCCTGTGTGTTTGCTATCCTAGATGCACATATTACCTACTTATAACGTGTAAAGAAGGCATTCAAATTTCTAGAGCAGGCTTTGACTTGAGGTTCCACTGGGCTGGCTAGTTGCATCATGTTTATGGGGTTTGATTGTTTCAGTTAATTTCCTAGCTGAAATAAGAATATCCCTTCTTAAGTATTTCATTGTGGAAGGTAATGGAAGCAGATAAAAGAAAGGTGGTTTATTGTTTAGCTGGGCAGTAACCAGTGTAGCCTACTGCTATGTAAACGTGGATATGAAGGCTTGTATTGTTTCCATCTAGGATCTTTGGCAGTTTGTTTTGGAGACCACAAGACAACCGTTCTTGGTTTTTAATCCTATTTCTAAAGCAGAAGTCAGCTTCTTTATTTGCCAGCTCTGTAACTTTCTGCCAGTTACTTAACCCACAGATTTCAAAGTAATGTGAGATAATTAAGTCTTTAAATCTCTCTGTCAGGTAGGAAACCATTAGATTAATTTTACAGATTCATTACGATGAGGCATGTGGTTAATTAACTTGAGATTGATACACACCACCCAATAGCAAACCTGGAAGTGGAACACCTTGGTTCTAACCTTACTTCCTTACTTCCCGTTCATTTTTATTTCAAAGGTAGTTTTTCTCCTCTTGCTAAGTAATTTTGCCATGTTTCTACAAAGCTGTCCTCTTCAAAATGTGTGGAAAAATCTGTATTATAGTGAAAGAGAAAGTATCAAACTGAGTACTTTGGATTTGCAAACTCTGTTTGCTGTCTGCTTAGACAGCCTGTTGCAACTGTGTCTTTCTTAGGGAGCACACTCTCTTGCCTTACACTATTTTGCTTTTACCAGTAGGTTTTCAGTCAGGCTGTGCTTCAATTAACATCCCTGTGCCAAAGCCAGGTTAAGCAGTTTTTCTTCCTAGCCATTCACTCCTGCTTCAGTGCTGCCCCCGTAGTGGTGCCAAGACACTGAGCTGTACCAGCATTAAATATAACTTGTTGGGGCTTTGGTTTTCTGGGTGATTTTTTCATTAGGATTCATTGTATGACCCCTTAGACAATTGTGGTGGCATTCCTGAGGGGCCTGGGAGCTGGAGCATGCAGCCAAGGGAGGAGAAGGGGAGCAGAAACTTCATAAGCAGGTCTTGTAGCTGAGGAAAGAAAAATGTCCATGGAACCATGGTTTCAGACAGCCACAAGCTGGCCAAGGAATCACATCTGCTCTTACTTCAAAGCCTGTAACAGAACATTTTCTTTTTTCTTTAGAATATCGCATTGCTTGTAGATATATGTGGTGAAATATTCAATTTCTTTTAACTCATTCCCTGTGGGGATTTATGGAAAACTAGCATGGGATTTATGGAAAATTAATATGGGATTTATAGAAAATTAATATGCCTGAATTAAAACAGCAGTGTTGCAGGTGCTGCTGACTAAATTGTCAGGTGCCCTGAAGCAAACCGTGGGATCAATAAACAAGCTGGTGTCCCACAGGCTGGTACCCCACAGGCCCGTGTCCCACGAGACCAGTAAACAGCAGGTGTCCCACAAGTAGGTATCCCACGGTTGTTATCTCATGAAGAAGTGAGAGAAGAATGTTGTAGCAAGAATTGAGAGGCACCGGCTCAGAAGTGAAAGCCCTGGGTCATCGTGACATGGACAGTGAGTGACAAGACACGTAGCCAATCATATATGAACTGTGTATGTATGTAACCAATGGGATTTGTACTGGGGTGGACCAGCTGGAGTCAGAGGGGTATAAATTGCCACCATTTTTTAATAATAAAGGTCTTCAGTTATAACTCTATAGAGTTGTGTGAAGTCCATACGCCGCCTCGACAATTCCCTTCTCAACTAGCAGATGGTAAACTTGTCAGTGTGAATGTTTGGAGTTTTAATACCTTCAGCATTTTTGGTAGTTCTCTTTCATGGTGGTTGGAACTCTGGTGACTGAAAGCTTATCATTGCAGGCAATTACTCATGCAAAAAGACACTTTGATTCCAAATTAGTGTTTTCAAGCCAGCTACAGCATTTGTTTTTTCTGCAAAGGTTGAACTGCTGGCATAGTAAGATATGGCCTAGCTGCCTCCACTTGTTTGAAGAGCAGACATCTGCTGTTAAAAATGGGAAGGGGGTAGTTACATTGTGTTATCTGTCATCCTTTTGTTAATTTTTTTTGAAGCACAAGGTTTTGCATTTACAGAGAAGTTTAAAAGTAAGTCTATTTTATCCCAAGCCAACTGAAAGCTAGAATGAGGCTGTTCATTCAGCTATAAAATCACTGTTCTTTCAGTACGTTTCCACAATTCCTGTAAGTTTCTTAGTGTTCCAAAGTAACCTTCCAGCAAGCAAGACCGTGCTGTTTTCTTGACAATCCAGAATATTTTATCTTTACAGATGTAGGGGTAAGTCACAATTATTTCTATCTCACAGGCTCTCACTGATGGAAACTCTTGTCTTGCAAAGCTTTGCACTTGACAAAGAGTAATGCTTGAGATATCAGCCCTCTGGAAATCCAGAGATCTGTAGAGCTCTGCAGAAATGAAACTCCTTGGATATCCTGTTTACAAATCCTCAGATTTAAATCCTTATTTTGTTGGAATTCCTTTAGGCAAAGATTTTAGGTTTCCCCATGGTTTGCCTGGTTCATGAAAGTACAAGTACATAATAAAATGGTCTGATGCTATCACTTCAGAAAAACTCCTATGTAAGTTTATGGTTAAAGGTACTTAGCTCTTCTAGGGAGGTGAAGAAGCTGGCATTTTGCATTGAGAAGCCTGTGTGGGCAGAGCATTTAACACAGCAGATAGGGTTGTGGGAAGTGGCATTCAAAGAGAACTAGGAGTTTATAATCACTAGAAATGGGTAGTGTTTTTAACTCTGTTAGTGTGGGCTGCTCAAGATCAGCTCAGGTAGCATTTAAGACAAGATGAGAAAGCTCAGAAAGTGCTCATGCAGCAGTAACAGAAAATTATTCATCATTTGAAATAAGCAAGCAAATATGTGAACGGAGGTATAGGTCAATCTAAAATCATGGAAAACAGATCAATGCTGAGGAAAGTACAGTATTTCCTTGAGGAATAATGTGCTAACTAAGCAAAACCTGGAGTAGAGGCCATTTGGCACTTACATGGAGCAAGCCCTTACTCTCTTTCGTAACTGCCATTATGTGGGGCAGAACAGGGCAGACTGCAGAGTGTGTGCACTTAGAGAACTGTGGAGAAGGCTGCCTGTATAGGAAATGTCAGATTGCATGTGATCACTGTCCAGAGTGAGCTAAGGGTTGTATGTCTAAATATTAAGAGCTAAAAGCCATACAAGAAACCACACAATGCTGAATATTAAAAAATATTTTGTAAAAAATCCAACATGGATAATTAACCTCCCCACTTCTATCTCCTTTCAACACTGAAAAGTCTGTCCATGGAGGCTTCCCTCCAAATAAGGGAATTTCCTGGGGTTTTCATTGTGAGGTTGTTTTTTTTTTCTTGTTTTGGTTGTTGTTGTTTTTTTCTTGTAATAAGAAAAGGATGGATTCCAGAGAGGAAATTTTTATATTTTACTCCTTAAGCTTCTCAAAGGATATTACAAAGAGAGAAGAGAAAAGTGGATCAGACTTACGGAAAGTATATGACATTTTCCTTTTCATAAAATAAGAGAAACAAGACATCTGAGTTTCTAAGGGCCTATGGGGAAAATAGCTTAAGGCCTGTAGGGCTTAGGTCATAGTTTTGCTGAAATACATAAGAGGGCTTTTGTGTGCGTATGAAACCCTAAATGCAACAAACAGCTAAGATACTAGTTACTGCTTACCCTGCTTTTGGCAGTCCTTGAGGATTGGAGGTAGTTGTCTATATTTGTTCACTTTTATTTTCAGATGCTATATTGCAGATTAAAACTCATCTGTAGAAGATGGGAAAAGTAGGGGGGAAAACAACTACTCAAAACTTCATTTCAAAAGGCCTGGAATCCCTCATGATGTCCCAGGATGCAGTATGAGTTAGGTAGAGATCTCTGTATTCCTTAAATATGAAGAGTAAAGGCTGTTTATTGTGCTAGAAAAAGATGTCTCAACTGTTTTTGGCCAGGTAATGATGATTGCCCAGCAGAACTGGACTTGGTGGGAGTAAGTTAATTCTGAAAAGAGCTTCAAGAGAGCAAGAGCATCTTTGGGAAGAAATGGAACTGACCAGTTAGGAAGATCTCAGCAATGCTTTTCCTTTTTGCAGGAACCCACCAGCACTGCAGCTGCCTGCCTTGTTAACATTTGCAAAATACTGTTGCAGGACTGGCAGAAGCTCTCCAGTAGTTGAAGCTGAATGGTGTACAAGAAAGCACATTTATTTTATTCTGAAGGAGGAACGAACTATTTAATAGAACTATGTAAAAATTATTTGCTTCACTTTTATAACTTGGCAGCACAATGACTTAAAAATTTGGAGCGTGAAACTCTGATTTGAGAATGAGCTGGGGACTTCATTGCACAGGCTGAGAATTGGTGTTTTGATAAACCTTGCTATCTAATTCATGGATGAATATTTGGTGCTTCCTTCAGAGAATTTCCAATTGCCTCAGTAGGTTTAGGACTATAGACAGTTTTGTTTGTTTGTTTCCATTGTCAGATGTTTGTTGTCGCCTTTTGGATGAAGAGGTAGCTGCACATTTAGTTCAATTTGCATTGCTTTGTATGGTTTTTAAAGTAAATTTTGAGGTAATGGAAAGAACCCAGTCTGCTGGAAATAAGAGTAGTTCTACTTCCCAGCCCCTGCCCCACAAAAGAAAGTTTAGTGTGCATCTCAACAGGACAGATTTTTCTCTTCTGTCATCTCTTTCCTGTCTCTGTGTTTGGCTGGAAATACTGCTGTTGGAAAAACAGTTACATACTCATTTAGTTCTATGGCTCCTCTTCCCTTGATTGCCCATGACAGCAAATAATGCCGTCACTGACAGTTGAGTTTGTCATGGTGGTATCTCTCCACAAATAACTAGTTTGAAACCGCAACATATTCCACACAGCTACAGTGGTACTACCAGCATCAGCTGCCGTGTTCTATCCTCAAATTCAGCCTTTGGTACAAAAAACTGCGGGTCCCTGTAGCAGATTTCTGTCCCCAGCCTCTGCCTGGACTCTGTAGACCTGATTTACGTGTCTGAGACACTGTAATACAGTCACGGGGAATTTTTTTTTTTACCAGTAGCTATGGAATAGTGAAAGTCAGGTTAAAAAGTTAAGAGTAGTACATCTGAGTACTATAAAGTAAAACACATACTCCAGACATCCGTTAGGTAATTTTGAGAATGGAATTGAAATTGATATTATTATTTTGATTCTTAACATTAGGGTCTGTGGCTTTATGAACTACTCTGTGCTCCAAAATGGAGATTGATGCACACTCAACTGTAATCCACTTACCCACCATAAAGTTCCTGCTATAGACCCATTTAATTTCCAAAGAGAAGAATTCATTATGTATCTCCAGAGAAATTAATTTTTCTTAAGTGCTATTGTGTGCAGTGAGCTATCAGCATTCTACAGCAAGTGAGGAAGCATCTGTCTCTAGCATGCAGCTATGGCACTAATGAATAAAACTTTTCCATGAGCAGTACAGACATACAAGGAATTATCTTTGTGGCCCTAAAGAGTCAACAAATACGGGTTTGATTCATTGCCCTGACAGAATTTTGCTGCATAACCTACAGCAGAAGACACTGGTTTTCCAGCAGAGATTTTTGTTTTCTGTCTAACACTGTTCATTGTAATTTGCATCAAATTCATGCTTAAAACCATGCTACCTAGTTGCAGGCAGTCTGGTGTCCCAGTGAGTTTGTTTCAGTGGGATTCAAGTGACCTGTATAGTCACAGCCTTAGTGCTGTAGCCTGTCCTCATAGCTGGGCACTCTGTAGGCAGTGTTAGTTCTTTTAATTCAGACCTTCTGGTTAAAATGGCCTGACACCAAATAAATCTGACTCTTCCAAAAACACATATGGACTCTAATGTATGTTTCCTCATGAATTCTGGCAGCACAGCACACTTTGGGGGTGTGCCCTTAAAGCAAAATCACAGAAAGTGAAATGTCTCTCTGGAATAGATTTCCAATAACCTCTCAAGTACTCCTGCCCTTTGACTACCAGCTGTGGTAGTCAAAAAACTGTGGATGGTGTTTGAAATGACAGGACAAAAACTTTCTGTGTCCCTGTCATACAAACAGATGCCAGAATTGAATTTTCTGATTATACTGTTTAAAATACCTATTTTCTGTGAATGAGGTACAGGGCATAATTAATTTAGTAAGGCTGACAGTCAGTTGGCTGCTCTGTACAGTACTTTCCAGTGTAAAAATAAACTGCAGATGTTTGACACAGATTTATCAGGATACTTAACTTTGGGTTAGGGTTTGCAGATGTCATGTGTTTTGTGAAAGTTTTATCTCTGTCTTAGGGGAAGAAGGGAAGACATACATGGCACCAAACACTGAGAAGCATGTCCTGTGTGTGACGAATACATCCTGACCTGTGGATATCCTGTCCCTTTTGAAGTTGTTGGGTTCTTTTTTGAAAAAAAAAAAAAAAAAAAAAAGCACTTTTGTTAGTAGTGAACTGTTTCCGTGATGCAGTTTTGATAGTCATTTGTGATTGGTAGGTGGAGTTCAACAAGTGCCATGTGATTCTCTTCACTTCGTAGAAGTGTCCCTGTAAGAGGGGAGTCTTGTATAGCATTTCACTCTTTTAACTGCATAGAGCATTATTATCCATCAGAGCAGCATCCAGGAAGTGGAGGTATGTTTGGGCATGCAAAATCAAGTTCTTGCTTCCCGATTGGGCTTACCAAAGAGGATTTTTGATGACAAATTGGTGCAAATGTTTCACCTCTCTGGCCTGTTTTAAATCCTCTTTAAAAGATGTGCAGGGATTTATGTTGTGTGCTGGGTTTTGTCCTTAATAGCAGTAATGCTGTTAGTTTTGAACTTTGCAAATCTTGAGAAATGGATGAGGTTGGCTAGTTTATCTAAACTGTTTCTTTCTTCACTGTGTTGCATTGTTGCATTGGATGCACTTGATGGCAGACACTTACATGAGAGATAGATTTATTCCTTTTCATAGCGTAGTAATTGATTGCATTTTCTCTTGGCTGTGGTTCAGCTAAAGTTGCATTGTCCTGTGCATTGTTTGCTTATCTCAGCTGCTAAGTCATTATACCTTGGAAACCAACTCTCTTGTGTTGGGTTTGCTTGGGAGTTGTTGTTTTGTTTTTTTCTTTTCAGGGCGTGTGTGTGTTGGGGTGAAATGAAGTAATGCTGATTTTTACTTGTCATTACTAATACAGAGGCTTTCTGCAGTCTGAGGCTTCAATTCCAGGATCATCTTCCCTTCTCTACACTTTTCCAGCCTGGCTTTATCATGCTGCCTAGTAGGAATTTGTCATTATGCATAATGAGCACAGCAGGATAAATAATACGCAGTTTGTTTTGTAAGTTGCAGAAGTTGGCTGTATGCTAGAACGTGTGTGTCTCAGCTCTCTAGACCCAGCACAGATTTGAAAATGTAATATTTAAAAAAATCAAAATAAAATGTCATTTTTTGATAGCTCAGTAATTTACATCTCTTGTGGTTTATTTGTCTAGGGAGACAGCAGCAGCTGGAGGCTGAGAACCAGTATGTGGAGGCTGATCAAGACCTTCACAAAAGGATGGAGCGTTCTGTGCAGCCACCTACAGAAAGACCTGGGGAGAGGCGAATGGCAGAAATGAAGAAACTGTATGGTGCTGAAGCTGAGAAAATCCAGGCAATGGAGGCTGCCATGCAGCTTATCTTTGATAGAAACTGTGACAAAAAGCAGCCCAAATACTGGCCCATTATTCCCCTTAAGTTGTGAGTACCTGGACTGTGCTCTGACCTGGCACAGATCTGCAGGGATAGATAGGTGCCCCAGGTTGTGCTGCTGAAAGAACAAACTGCAAATGTTGGGTTTGGTTGTTCTTTGGGGTAGAGGTTGGCAAGGGCAGCATGTTTCTTTGCTCTGTGTTCCTTTTACACTCTCTCAGCGATGATCACAGTCCATTCTACTACATACAGTTGTCAAATAGTACTAGGAGGGACAGTTATATCAAACCTGTCTAAAGTCATTATTTCACTCATTTGATGCCCACCTTCCTTGAGCATGCTTGCAAGAAACATAGCAATGTCTATACTCAGTGAACTGGGAAAATGAATAGCAATGCCAAAAAGAAAATTGTCTGCTCTTCCCGTTTAGGAAATTGAGTAGTCCCATTTTCCAGTCTTGTTTAACATAGTAGCATTTGGATCCTGTTTAACACAGCACAGCTTGAAGTGTTATGTCTGCTAATCTTTGGGTTTTTTTTTTGAGAACCAGGAGCCCACTGGCCAAGATACAACATATCAAATTACTGTAGCCCAGCCATTTGAATTCTTTTTCAAAGGTTTATAATAAAGCAGGAAGTTTTTCTTCTGGGCTGATACTTGTCTGGCAGGAGTTGACTCTAAAGCAAAATTACATAGAAGAATATTTTAATTATGAGGGGGTGGGAGAGAACCCTGATGTAGCCCTGTCAGTTAGAGAGCTGTTTAACAGAAGAGAAACTTAAGAGGACAAAGCGCTCTTTGGGCCAATGTCTACAGTGATTTTTGGCATTCTAATAAAAAGCATCTAATTAGTTTGAAGCTTTAAAGAAGACCTGCTAGTTGGATAGATTAAGGGTATGTATGTGTGCTGTATATGGAGCTGTGGAAGCCCCATAGCTCTAGGGGCGGTGTTTATTCTAGGTGCAGCATTGCAATGCCCACCTGCATATTACATGCACAAAGCTTAAACACAAGCAAGTTAGGTGTGCCTCTGTGTGTATTCATCCATCCACACGGGCTGTTTGGCTCCACTTCTGTCACTCTTTACTGTTGGTCAGTTGTGCTTGCCCCACTAATAGCTGACCAGGTGAAGTGAGGCACACAAGTTGTCAGTGTAAGAGAGGCAGAATTGGCCCCTTAGTACTGCTGACTCCTTAGAAAATGGTACCCTGAGCACTTCCAAGGACTTTCTGCTACTGATCATTGTGTGCTGAAGGGCTGTAGTTTGTAATAAGCAGCATTTCTGTGCCAGGGCAAAGGAACCTTACGCTGTTTTAATCGTTTCAAACATTCTGTGCCATTTTGGCAACAGAGGAAGGTCACAACTAAAATTCTAACATCAGTTCATGCCCATTGTGTCTAATGTATCCCTGTAGCATGTCTAGTTTGTAAGACACACCAGATGTTGCCGTGCCCTCTGCAGTAGCCACCTGCACCAAAGGAAGTCTGCAGTGCAGTTTAGAATATCTTTAGTTTTGCTAGTAGTTACTATTAATTTTCAAAGCAGTATTTTCATTTCAGTACCACTTCATTCACTTTAGATGTGATGAGATGGAGTTAAATTGAACACTGAAATTAAAAGCCCCCAGTCTATTACTGGTGTGATTAATCTGAAAAAATTGTCTGAGACAGGAGAGGGAAAAGGTTATGAACAGTGCTGCATTTGTCTTCACTCTTGGTTTTGGTGATTTTTGTCAGATGCTCAGTGTTTTGTTTGGGTTTCCTTTTGTTGACCAATAAATTCTCTTCATAACACCTTGTGGTTTATTTATTTATTTTTTTTATAAACAAACTGCCATATTTCATCACTCAATTCTCAGATGCTAAAGCTTTCTTTTAGCTGCTGTATTGTTTAATGAAGATGGAACTAAGAGCAAGGACAGTTTTAACATATTGAGAAGCACAAAGAGTGTTGAGAGGACGTTCACAGGAGTGCCAGTCAATACCACGCACTCGTGGTATGGAACAAAATGACTGGAAGGGCTGTTGCATCTGCTGGGGGAAAACCCTGTCCCAGATTAACATGCATAGATCTCTCTGTTCTTACCTGAAGTGTTTCCAGTGTGGTGATGGTGTCTCCCCTGTGCAGTCCAGTACACAGGAAAGAAAGGATGGGTAGGACTGCACTATTCTTACTTCCCAACCCAGTTCCCACTTTCTGTTGTGGTTGTTCCTGCATCCAACTGGCTCTGCTAGCAGAAGCAGAAATTCTGGTCTCCAAAAGTATTTGTAGAAACCTCATGCAAGACAAGCTCTGAAATCCTTTCCTGTTTAAGATAAAACAAGAAATTTCTTTGCCTTTGGTTCTTTTAACTAATTCTTAGAGGATTTAATATGCTTCATGAGATTGGAAGTAGAGAGAACTGGATGAAATGTTCCCTAGAAACAATATATTAAGGCCTGAAATGGAGGAATACACTACTGCAGACTTAGAGTTGCTGCCAAATAATCTCTAACACTGCCTCTGAATTTCAGGGGGTGGGCTGTTGCTGGTAGTTGGCCAGGTGTCCCATTTTGCTGGTAGTTCAGTGGAACTTGGAGATTTTGTGTTGCGGTTCTTTTACTCCATCTCCCGTGTCACTTTACATTTCTAAGAAATATCTCACACAAAAACATGTCATCGTGGAAGCAATACAACTGCAACTCAAAAATGCCTGTTCAGTCCAAATGTCTGGTAACATTCCCCTTTCTTGCAGACATGTATTATGCTGCCATCCTCACTTATGGGACTGTGTGCACTGTTTTCCCCCCAAAATACAACGTTATGCCAACCTCTTGACTAGAATGCAACTGTGATGCTGCAGACTTGATTCTTCCTTGTCCAGAATGTTGCACCTTTGCTTTGAGCTACAGCAACTGCTTCTACAGTTCCCAAAGAGAATTTTTCACTTGCTGGTGGTGCTGTTTCTCACAAGCTTTTCCCATCTGCAGCAGGAGTTACACCCTGGAGTTGCAAATAAAAGTTGTTAGACCAACTATTACTCTTAATTTCAGAAACTGGTTTCCTCATTTCCTGTTTCCGATTGGTTGAAGATGCTTTGAAGAATGGAGAAAAGTGGCAATAGGTCTTTTCTACTGAAAGGATTCTTAAAATAAATTAAAAAAACACTTTCAGACCTTGCGCAGTATAAATTTAACACACAAATGAAGCAACAACCTCTATGTATCCTATGAAAAGAAAAACTGCTTACTCTTATGCATTGGTGACGTTGTTGCCTTCTTAGAATCATTTCCCCATAAAGCAGCTGACAGATTAGTATGCCTGTATACACAGGCATACTGAGAAGAGATTAAACAATCCTGATGAGCGTAACCTTTCATCAACCCCCTTTTTGATGGCAGTCTTGTAAAGTGGCCAGCTGCAAACATCACATACTTAGAAGTAGCTTTAATAAAAAGCAACCTAAATTTCCATAACTGCCTTTGTGAAGGATAAACGTGTATATAATCCATATGCATTTGTCCACTCTATGTATTTGTTCACTCATGTCTTTTCTCTCTTCAAAACCTTCTCGCTCAGTCTTTACATGAAATACATTTCAAATATTGGCATCTTCATCTATTGTTGCATTAACAGGAGTACAACTCTCTGAATAGAAATTGAGAAGTGCAAGACATTTTTATTCAGCTGGTTAAATTTGGATTTTTAAGTGTGATTTTTGGCATGCTGGTCTGAGTATTTTGGCAGAAAGAATTACAGAGGAGACGAAATTGTTGCCCAAAATGTGAAATACAATCTGTCAAAAGGAAACATCCAGAACTCTGTTTTCCTTCTGATTTCTTAAAAGTCTAAGTTGATGGGGAACATAGTATTTGATAAAGAATATGTTCATGCTGTGACAAAATTCTGTTTTCATGTTTGTGTGCTAATTCATCAACGATCTACCCTGTCTAACCTGCTCACTTGTCCCCAGTGATCCTGCCTGGATAGTCCAAAGGAAAGAAATTCTTACAGGCTTTCTCCTAGGTAGCATAGCAGCCAGTGAGAGAGTCTCAGCTGCTCCTGAAGGGTGATTATAGCCAGAGTATGAAGTTCAAAGCCTCACATCATTTCATATATTTTTACATAGCTGGAAATGATAAGCTGATACACAGAGACATGTGCAGTGGACCTCTGGGTGGGTAAGTGATAGACCATGACATGACTATTTGAGTATTCTCCTGGAGACCTGGCTATCGTCGTGGAAGAATTGCTTGGACTCAGTCCATCCTTTGAAGTAGGTGGGCACATGTGTTTCAGCGTCAACTATTAATTTTGGTAGAGCAGGAGCAGCACATAAATCGTGCTTGACCAAAAGTGGAGAAAGACTTGCTCGTCTTGAGCTTTGAGTGTGTCTTCAAGATTCTCTGTGCATGGATTCTATTAATTACACAGTCACAGAGGGATTTTTTCCCCTTTAGCCATGAATCATTTTCTTGTAAGAAAGCAAGCAAGCAGAGCAAGTGAGAACAAACATAGTTTTTGAAAAGAAAATACTTCTCAGCCTAATGATGCCAATACCACTGCTGGTTCCCTAACCTACACTGAGATCTTCTGCCTACAAAGCCTTTTGGAAAGCCAAAATACGCAAAACTGCTATTCCCCATGAACATTGTTTACAGCCATCCCAAAGAAATACCTTTGTGGGGAGGAAGGGATGGAAAAAGTGGAAAGCATTGGTAGGGATTTTTTTTTTCCAAACAGAGTATAAAGTGGTCCTCCTTAATTTTTAGACTATGTTTTACATAAAAGCAACAGTTTACCAAAATCTGGGTTCAATAAAGATGTGAGGCAAAAGTCTATGAAAGGCTGTTAAAAAATTAAGTTCCACCACTGTCTCGGGATGTCCCTAAGCTCCACCTTACTGGAAGCTGGGATGGGGTAACAAAATACTGCTTTATCCATGGAATTTTTTTATACCATCCTCTAAACAGCTGCCATTGGGTGATGGCATAGTAAGCTAACTAGACTTCTGATCTATTTATAGCCATTTTTAGAATCTTTCCAGATGCTTATACTGAAGATCAAGATTGAAATACCAGTCTTGAGAGTCAGCTTTCAGCTATCCCATGCATTTTTGTTCCTAGGTACAGAAATCACCTCTGTGGCTCAACTTCACCGAAGTTTACTGCCATTGAGGTCTGCCAGTAGCTCTTAATTGTGTGATCACTCCCTTGCTGTAAATCAAAAGGAGTCGAGCTGAAGAGGCCTCCTGCTAAGCTGTTTAACATAACCCAGTTTATTTGTCTCTAAAAGGCTTAAGGGAAGCACTTGCATGAGCCACTGGATGAGCAGAGCTAGAGCTGGCAAACTCCACAGGCATAAGCATTCATAAGGCAATATTGCTGTCACTAGAAGTGAACATAAGAACACATTTTTGTAGTACTCAGAGCCTTCAAGGACATTTCCTGCTTTGGTATAAAATCAATCCCATTGTATTTCTTTCATCAGGCATTTTACCCAGATTTCTTTATTACGAAAGATCTAGAAAACCATGCATTTATTTTCCTTGCTGAACACCGTAAGGAAGGGTTTAGCCCAAGATTTCTAATTCTTTTTTTCATCGTTACTTTCTCAAAGTTAGAGTCTTGAGTTTGCAGGTTTGCATACACTGTGCCAAAGAACATAGTTGCACAAATCAGGTTGATACCCTTTGCTTCACTGTGAACCATAGCAGTAACCAGAGGCCCAAGATTTAGTCAGCCCTTTTGGTCTAGATATAGGCAAGCATGCAGCAAGAAGTCCGTGCCTTGTGTTTAATTCATTTTTATTCTCACATAGCTAAGTTCTCTAAGTGCTCTCCCATCCTTTGACCTGGACAGAAGATCATCTCCTGGGTCATAATTTCTAGTTTTGTTACCTCCAGCAAACACATCGTCTAATCCGTTTCAGACTCTAATTAGGCTCCACTTTAAAACAAATTCCATTGCCTGTCACCTCCACTTCTACTAGTTAAAACTGCGTGGCCTGCTTCTCACTTGAAAAGCATAATAAAATACCAAGACTGTCATAAGTTTAAGTTGTCCTTTGTCAGAAGGCTCCAAAAATCTAGATGTATCTTGGGTTTTTTTGTATTTGTTATGGTACTCTTAATATCCTCCCCCTAGACAGAAGGGAAGGAGTTACTATTGTCACAGAAGTAAATGCTTGAAATATGTTTTTACTTAAGAAACAATTCATCAAAGGCCACACTTCTGATCTGTAGCATATTCCATGAAGTGGTTGAGTAATAACCAAAGGCTCCCATCCCTCTAGCCTCCTTTCATGTGAAGTGGTGAGGCTGAGCTATAAGTTCAGTCAGTTATTCTGTAATGCACTTGAAACACAAAAGTTTGATGAGTTGCTCCAAACAGAAGAATTCTTCCATGAAAGAAGACGACAGTAACATTTATGACTTTTAAACAATTTTCTATGTTAATGAATTAAGGATTTCCTGTAATGCCAGATCACTGTGTGCTAGACACAAGAAAGTATTTGTTATACTGAGGTCCTAAGCATGACATGTTTTCATCTGTACTGCTCTGCCACAGAGCTGCATCTCAGCAGCTTTTTGGAACACAGTTTTTTGGAACACAAAAGCCATACTGCCCTTTTTGAGGCTTGTTCTTGCTCTGAAAGCCATGGTGCCCAGTGTGTAATGTGTGTGACATTACTGGGTGCCATGACAACAGGCTGTGATATCATAAATACCAGATGGTTAATTCATTTCAGGGACACACCAGAAAGAAGAGCTGCACTGTGCAACGTGGAAGTCCTTACTCCAGAACCTCTATGAGCAAAGAAAACAGAGTAAATGAAAGACAAAATAAGTGCTCAGTGCTTCCTCCTATGCTTGTTTTGTTGAGCAGATGCCTCCTGAGGTCATCTACAGCTCCAGTGTGAGAGCATAAAGATGTATCTCCAGAGTGCAAAAGTGCTTCTACAGAGAGCTTTTAAAGAGATTAGTTACTTGCCCTTCACAAGTGGGTTTTACTATGCAGACCTGCTCTAGAAAGATGTCCTATGCTTTTCCTGTCGACATCAGTTAAATCTTATTTGGAAGGAGAAAAAGAGCTGCCTTACTGTAGTCTCTTTCCTTCAATAGCTCTGTCTAGCGGTGTTACTTGAATTATTGAAGTCTAGCAAAATGAAACCTGTTTCTATGGCATGGCTGTGGCTAAAGCTTTTTTTGTGCTAAAGACATTGATGTTAATTAACTGCACTAGTGGCTTGTGTTACACTGTGGAAACTGTCATTCCTGGCATAGCCTGCAGTGTGATAGTCCCCATCAGCATAACAGAATTGTTCCCTTCAGTCCAAGAAGGTACCACATCCTTCTGGAATAAAGCATACCAACAGTTTATATTGTTGAAACTCTAAAATACCATATTAAACCCCAGTAATTAAACAATTTTGGGTTTTTAGTTTAACTTCCTTCATGCCAGGCTTTTGAAGCATGGAATGATGTAAACCCACTACAACGCTGGAAAACATACAGCAGAATCTCAAGTACAATGCAGATTTTTTTTTTCTAGTAGGGTGCCCAAAATTATAATAATAATTGTGAAGAAAATGTGTCAAAAAAATACTGTGTTTGGTTTGTTGATTTTGCAATATTATTTTAATGTCCTGGTTTCCAGAAATAAAATGTGAGGGGGTTTTTTAATACTTCTTAGCTGAGCAAACTGTTGAACGGCTTAGCAGTCTCCCTTTGCAGGGCTTGAAATAGCATCTCAATGCATACTGAATGTAGGAAAAACACCTACACCACCTCTCCCACTGCTGCCATCCCCACCAAGCTACCTGGAATTAAATGGATGTGCACTGTGATGCATTTTTCTGGCAATGTCTGTCATACTTTAGATATCCAGAGATCCAGCTGAGCAGTTTCCTGGGTTTCTCCTAACTCAGTCATTTTCAGTCCACCTACATTCTCTTCTTGCTCCCTCATCTTTTTCTCTAAAGGCTCCTGAGCTTGTATCCCTCCACCCCAACACATGCTCTTCTGCAGCCTGATTGTGCTCTCTCATCCCTCAGCTCCTACACCCCTGTCCACTTCCCACACGTAGGGCACAAAATGTTGTCTGGACACTCAGTAGCCAGCAGAGCAAATGAGAACTAATCTAGATGACCAGAAAAAAGTCAGTGCCTCTGGCACCCTAAATGCTAAAAACAGAAACACCAAGATCCTTCCCACAGTGCTGTCCCTGAGCTGTCAGTTGGTGAGGGAAGATCATTGTCTCCTCTTTTACTAATTAAACCACAAAACTTCCTCACTGCTGTGTGAGGGGTAAGAAGGGTGTCACTGCCAGTTCATCTCTCTCCCCTCCAGTCAATGACCCACTAAATACCCCCCCTTGTCTTAACTGCTGACCAATGCCTTTCTAGAGTCGCAATGTAATGAAACCACCCTGATCCTCTTGAGCACCACGGGAAGCTTTTGTAAGACTTTTCCCTAGTGGGAGAAACAATTACTGGATAGAGAGCCTAGACTTCACAATTCATCTGTTTAATTTATAGTGTGTTTCAACAGTACATCTCTGTCAAGTCCACATCTCCAATGGCAAGGCGTAACTGTAATTTAGGAGCTCAGCCATTTGAAAGACCAACCAGGCAACCATGATCTATTCGCACTCAGCAGATGAGGATGTTGCTAAGGCAGTTTCTCAATTTAAGAACCATTTTATCTCTTTTTCTCTTTTTTCAGCCCTCTTTGCCAGCTGGCATCCCATTTTCTACTTTTCCAGTGGGCATTGCTTCAGCTCAGCGTGATCCTTCAGAGGGGGAGCAGTAGCCTATTTAGAGCTTAAAACACATAGAGATTTACTGGCTGGAACCCCAGAGAACAACCTAGCAAGAGCTTGATGAGGGCACTCAGCCCGATCATCTCCAAATCACTACTGTTAAAAGAACCTGATATGCATGTTAAGTAAACATCAAATATGCAAAACCCAGCACATGTAACATGCAGATAATAGCATACGGTAGTGGGCCCTATCTCCAAATAAATAATAGCATTCCCATAACCACAAGGCAGTTCCAGTATTTTCTGTTCACTTTCAGTGTCCTCCAAATGGGTCATATCTATAATATAATAAAACTCCCACAGGCTCCAGCAGGACTAGGATTTAGCCCTGGCTAAAATGAGGAGAAGAAATTTCTCTTGCACACCAACAGGCAAAACTTCTAGAATAAATGTGATCCAGGAAGTGATTATGTAAAGGCGTTGATAATTTCATTTGCGTATAAAATAATAACAACAAGAACGGAAGCTAAATTATCCCATATATACAGAAACCTTGGGTGTTCAGGATTGGCTACTCATTATTCTCTCGTCATACAAAGCAATTCAGTCTGCAGCTGCATTTCTCTCTTACAAATCCAATTCAATCAAGAGAACCGAAACATCATTAGCAAACCCACTGATTTATCTACCAGTAAAGTGCTGATACAAGCTTCTACTCCTGCTGGTAATAAATTCTCTACATAGCAGTGTTTGCTCTCTCTAGGGATCTCCCATTATTCTAATGGCTACAGGTTATCAACTTTATCACTGGCATTTTTAAGCCTGAAAATCTCTAATAGTAGTGTCCAAAACCTGTGGGAGTCATAGGAAAGAAAGAAGGATGTAAGCCTGGAACATGTACCCAGTTACTACAGAGATGCAGCTACATGGAACTGCAGGTGAAGCAGGAGCTGGTGCCTTAAAAATTGCTGTAACAAGACTTTTTTTTTTTTTTTTTTCCTTTCTGAAATACCACCATTATCTCTTGTTCTGTTCATTGTTTCATCTCCCTATTTCCCTCAGTGGTCTTTCCTCCAGAGCCTTGCCTCCCTCCCTGTACCTTTCTCTGGTCTCTGCTTGGTTTGTTGCCCTAATTGCCAGCCCACTGAGCTCATTTATTTACCTCTGCTCTGGCCTCTCTTCTCCTGCAGAAATGCAGCAGCTCTGAAAACCCCTGCTAGGTGTTGTCTCCTGTTCCTCCTGCTCATCATTTACCACCAGGGTTCTGGGCAGTCACCTCTGAACTCATTTCAGCATCATCCTTTTGCTGCTTTCATATCCATGAGCCCTTACACACTATTTCAAGGCCTGGGCACACACTTGTGTGTCCTTTTCAAGGTAGGCTCAAAACAGGGAAGGCCCAAAGGGTGTTAGAAGTGCTGATGTCTCTTGGGAATAATTTCCCAAGCTGCAGTTTCCGTAACTACTTTCATGCTCCTGGGTAATTTTGCCTGCCAGGTTAAAGCGATGTTTGGTTTGCCTGTTGCCCTTTCATCTTTTAAACCCAAAGAAGTTATTTCCCTGGAATACTGGAGGCCAGAATTAATCTTATAGGCTATCTGGCAGCTAAGAAACATTTGGGTTTGGCCTGAACTTTTTTTTTTTTTTTTTTTAAGTGCACAAAAAGTAAGAATCCAAATCCACATATGACAGTAGCCCATGTTTAATACAGCTTTAATAAAAAGTTTTATTACATTCCTCCCTTGGAATGTTAGTAGTTTTCTGCTTGCTGAACATGATATCCAAGATAACAATCTTAAAAAAAAAGAGATCTTTATTTTAAAAATACAGGCTCTTCAATCTGTCTGTATGCTAGAAATGAAAGACAAAATTATTACTAATGTAAGATACTTGACACTTTCATTTATTTACTTTTTAATCTCTCCTAAGTGGAGAATGAATATATCTAAGTGAGTAGTGTGTTTTGCTTTTCTATTTTTAATCATATTCTTATGCATTTACAAAAATTCAGTGTCTGGACTGAAAATAGGAGGAAAATGCATACATTTAGAATAGCTGCTTGGATTTTTTTAAGAAAAAAACCTGCCATGTTTATTAGTCTAGGGATGTTCCGTGATTCTGTGATTCTGTGATGTTAAACTAATCTTCCTTCCAAAACCAAGATTTAATATCAAACAATCTCACTGTTATATTTCAAGTTCCTCAGGCACATTCATCCTGGTGGGGCTTTCCTGGAGTGCTCCCACTCATCTGACCAGAGTGCCTTGTGCTTTTAGTTATTCCTGAATGTCACGGTTCTGGCAGGTCTAAAGGTCTAATGCCTTTGGCTTTCTGTGAAGTCAGAAGAAGGCGAAGCATTTCCATGATGCCAGCAGACCTGAAGCCACACCTTCCTTCCAAAACCACGCCTCACATTGCTGATGGAGGACATAGTGCCTTGGTCCTGTTTCTATTACCTACCAGTGAAGAACCTGTAGGGTTGCACCAGCCGCCATCACTCCCCCAGCCGTGGACACCCATCCTCTGCAGCCTGTCTGCCCAAAGCTGCTGCGATGTTGGGCATGCCAAGCAGGTTACACCACTGCTGAGTTCCTGAGTCATTCCCATCTCTTCTCCAACACATTACATTTTTTGACACAAACCACAACTCTGGAGTACAGCCATTCGCTAGAACTGGACTGTGTAAAGCGTGAAGAGCAGTACAGAAACAATAAAACGTAGTGTGCGCAGGGGGGGAACCCCAACACAGAACCTAAACCAGCATTTTTAAATGAAAATTGGTAGAAAACTAAAGCTGGGTAGCCTGTTATGAGAGC
Organism: Hemiprocne comata; assembly: GCA_020745705.1. NCBI lineage: Eukaryota > Metazoa > Chordata > Aves > Apodiformes > Apodidae > Hemiprocne > Hemiprocne comata. The sequence goes on along the minus strand of CM036586.1, from coordinate 96,866,600 downwards.
ATTTAACTCAGCTTTATGAGACAGTTTAAGTCTTAGGCACCATTCGTGTTTACAGGGCAGCATTAAAATCTTCTGTAGTAAGTCACAAGCTTGTGCCTATTGACACAAGTGAAAGAATGAGAACTGAAATGAAATCAGCTGGCTGCTACTCAGCCTTCACTGCCCAACTGGATCAGGAAAAGTGTTAAAATAAGTCCTGCAATTTTCCTTCCCAGTTCTTCGAGCTTGATTTTCAGTTTGCAAAAAAAAGGCACCTGAGAATGTTCTTAAATGCTCTCTGTGCCTCCCATCAAAGGGGTTTTCTACTTTGGAAAAAGAGAGCAAGCCTTGTCTCAAAAGGTACTTCTGCCAGGAATTCTGTCCTGATTAGGCTGCCTTGGAGCACTTTCTTGGGTGGGTGCCATACTGAAGTTATTGGATGGCAGCCATGTGTTCAACACTCTTAAAGTCCGTTCCCTTAATTTGCAACTCAACATAAAACTCAGGGTAAGTCTATTGATACCGTGGAGGGTGGACCTAACATACACATGTATGCAATTATTTTCAGGATATTGCAATGAGTAACTGCCTCCCACAGAAGGTTCTCTGAAGTTGAATACTAACGAACCTTGGGTATGCATTTTGTCTGGTTTCTTCATTTGCAAATTATTCCACATTCATATCTCTTCACTGGTACTAAAGAAAATATCAGGCAATCCATACATTTGAGTCAGCTCCTCCTAAAGACAGGCTGGCCCCTCCAGCCCACATGATCCTAGCCCACAACATAACAGGAACTTAGCAAAGCACTTCAATAAATGTTTATAGCCAAGCCTGCTAGACTGTACCCACCACCTCTGACCAGACTTAAGTGCATTTTTGAGCCTAAATGTTTTAGAATGAGGCGTGTGGAAGGATGCCTTCAGCGGGATCATTTTATCATGACTCACATAGCCCAAGGTAAGACTTTCCTCTCCCTCACTTGGAGAAAGGGTTGTCAGCATTTCTCATACACATTTCACAGATCCATTGGGGAGGATGAAACAAGGTGGGCTGCACATGAAAGGAAATGTTGTACAGTAAGGTCCCTCATGTGGAGCTAAGTGAAAGATGATTCTTTAGTTGCCAGAGGTCCTAATCTAAACATTAATCTTTCATTTTCAATGATATCTTCTAATTAGGTATTTTGTATCTTTAAAATCACAGTGACATTGGTTATCCCACAAGTGGCTTGGGATATATGAAACAGAGATGAGTCTATCTTTAATGCTGAAGATGTATTTAGTACTCTGTAATTAACAGCAAAATGGTAATCACTAATTTTCAGATAAAATTAACTATGGTTCATTGGGAAAAATTATGCATTCTGTTGAATATATAATTACATCTATTCTAAAGCAATCACTGCTCATATTTACATATTGAGAAACGGTTGCTGGAAACATGACCTACTTGGTTTCTTGAACAGTTTTTGATTTTGAAGAATATTTCCTCCTCACACTATCATATCTGACTGTTAAATTCCAGGAAGAGTATCTACATGTTGGCTAAACTATCAAATTACTTCTCATTTTTTATCTTTTCCTTTCTCTCTTTTTCCCCAGACTACACAGTACCGATGATCAGAACATTTTTGTTCAGCATTTTGCTGGATGAACTTTGCAAACAGCTCTCTGCAGTGAGCACTAAGAAGGGGTTTCTGTAGCAGCAGTTGGAGTCTAAAGCAGATCAGCTTCACATAAAAGGTACAAAAGACATAGGAGAGCATGAGTCATTCTTAATCTACACTGAGATGCTGAGTTCAAAATACAGAAAGGTCACTTCTTCTTTGCATGCAGAGGACAGTACAAAGTGATCCAATTGTCATCTTATTTCTCTTTAACATCCATGGCCTCTGTAATGACGCTTTGAACAGAAGATCACATGGGAGAGAAAAACCCCAGCATGCCTTGACTGTATGTGGGATCACAGAAGCTCGAGACAGACAGGACAGAAGAGAGAAGGGCCACAGAGAACATTCTCTACAACTAAAATCAGATTTTATCACTTGTGATTCCCTTAAATCTAAAATACACTCATGCTAACATTGAAAGGGAGGTTGGTTTATGAGTCCCCTATTTTATGAGGTTTCAGAGATTCACAGGATTTCTGCAAAATCAAGCATAGGAGTGGCACCCTAACACTCTAATCCTTTGGAAACTAGCACTGACCCACTGTGCAGTAGCCAGAAGAAGTAATATTCCCAATTAACCCTTTGCTTCACTATTAGCAGAAGGAGCCATGGGAGGGGGGGCTCACAGCCAATGGTAGGACATGGTGTGATCTGAGAACCCACCAAAGCAGGTGTCCCACTAGAACATCTTTTTATTAAACCCTTATCTTTAATGTGACTCAGTGTTTAGTCAAAGCTAAAACATTAAGTGGAAACAGTGTCTTTGATTCTGTTTTTAATTGGGAAAGTTTCTATATCTAGGATAATCTGTCTGGTTAGACAGCCCAAGGAAAGAGGGTAGGAGTGAAAAATAGAGACAAGCAAACAGGTAGTGGCAGCTACCACGCCATTCCGTCCACAAAGAAAACAGGGATTTGTTTTAGAGCTAGCATGGTCTCCAGTGAAGAAGTGGGGAGACAGATGGAGTCTGGTAAATTAGAACAAAAAACAAAAAGAATTATATGTAACCAGATTTCATTTGCTCTTGAAATCTGCTTCACCACTGATGGCTGGAAAAGATGAAATGTATGGGAAATGCAGAGTTTCAGACTGATACTGTACCCACAGTTACAACTGATTAGACCCTCCAATGCCTTCTAGCCTCTCATTGACTGATCTTGATATTGAAGCTTAGGTTCAATTTTCTTCTGCAGATCAGCCAGAGAAGAACACACAGCTCCAGACTAGGTCAGGAAATGCACCAAGCATATTGCTACAGGGAGTTGAAAGTGTTTCTTGAAATACCTGGTATCATCGCACTGGTATTAGGGTAACACTAGAAATAGAGAAATGTTTGCAGGTTGTTACTCAAACTATGGAAAAGGTTTTGAGCACCCAATGTAGACAATGAATGACATTAATGAATGCAGAATTCTAACCTTCACCTTCTCTTTTTATAGATCAAATCTGCAATGGCAGTTTTATAATCCTCTTGATGTCAAGATTGTCTGGATAGTCTGGCTCCCACTGTAATTCACAGCAGGCCTTTAGCACTATCCTACTGCTACCAGCTTTAGCACCCAAGGAGCCATTCAGCTACTGAGACTCACTGAAATGCTACACACTGCAGCCTTTCCCCTTTCCATTATGTACTAGATCAAAGAGTAAGAGCATGGACCTGAATCCAGCCATAAGCATTTCCTAACTAGGGAAGTACCTGTTTCTACAAACATCTTAGTTCTGAAATGAAATCCATTATCTTCTATTCCTAGTAGAAATTCCAACTAACTATTCCTGCCTTCTTGACCTCATTTGAGTGTTGTAATGTAGTTTTGCTTAAGGAAGCAAAACTTCTGACATCAGCCCTGACAACTTCTCTCTTCACTTGTCAGAGACTCAGTATCTTTGTGAGTGAAAATCCCCGTTGATTGCTGAGCCATAACCAATATTTGGACAGCTGTTCTCTCTTTTACTCTTTGGAGAGGAGAATGACCGACATTTCTGAGGATAAGAGAAAGCTAATAAAGGACAGTGAGTCTCTCATCTCCCTACATACATCTTAATATCGACAACTCCTTCTGCACTGCCATAGGAATGTCCACCCCATAATTTGGTGCAAGTATGTGAACCCAATCCGGACAGCACTGACTGTGTTGACCAACTTCTCTTGAGCAACTAGTCCCACGGATTTCAACAGTGCCAGTTACCCATAAGTGCAAACACAGTCAGAATCAGGGACATACTTTTCAGCTGATCCTAATGTTAGCCAAGCAGTATGCTCCAAGAGCTTCACAAAACATAAATTTATCTAAAGATGTTATTAAAAAAAAAAAACAACAAATTAATTTATGCACTCACCAACACATAGTGCTGCACACAGTAGGGTGCTCTTCCCATTTGCCTCCAGTTCCCAGCATATTCAGTGCTGTTTAGTGCCACGCTAGTTAAGGGTCATGTGTTATTTCCATAATAAATCTAATTTCTCAAAGGTGCATAGCTCATCTACTTTAATTCCCAGTGGAAACAGCTTGCTAGTGATCAGCTTTGGTATTAATTCTTTTTCCTATCTTTACAAAATGGCTTACTCAATCAATCCACTTACTACCTCTGAGACAACAGGCATTTACTCCCTGATCCTGCAGTGCTTGCATGGTGTTGGGTCTGTAGTTCTTATTGGAAAAACGTGCATGTTCCCTGATCAGTGTGAAAGCCTCGGATTATTTTGGCTTGAGAGACTTGGAATTTTCTTTTAATGGAAAAAAAAACCCACAGCTTTAACACTGCAACTTTATATATGAGCAGACACTCACTACTTGGGCAGCAGGGGCCTGATATCGCAAAGTATAAACTAATTTCACTGAAAGGAAGTGTTCACATTTTTGTCACTCCTTTGCCTTTGTGTTTTATTAATATGTTCTTAAATAATCAATCTCATGCAGAAGGGAATAATATGGTTACATAATTTAATAGATCAATTTGTTAATAATCTTGGAAGAAGATGAAATCCTTATACTTCATGTAAATAAAAGAAAATTAGGATACTATTATTGTGACAAAGGCGAAGGAAATGCATGCCAAGTACCCAATTAATGTAAATCTGCATAATATGATGGATATTAGGCACTGCAGATGTATTTATTCTGACTAAAGAGCTGGCCTTCGCATCGGAAGCAATCAAATAGCTCTGATGGTAAAAGTCCAACTTAGAAAAGCAACCAAACTGAAAATGCCAATGTTGATGCTCTCTGCCATACCCATAGTCTGCATCTGTGATGTCTTGATCATGTGCAACACAATTATTTTTGCCTCCCCCGTGTCTTGTCATGGAAGAGTTTTACAGGTAAGCTCCTAGGGCAGAAGCCACCCTAACTCCCCAAACCACCCAGTACTTAAGGGTCCCCCTCACTGGTTTGCCCAAAAGCTAAGATACATTTCTCACACTGTTGAAAGAAATGAAGAAGTCACTGCAAGCACAGTCACAGCAGGTTGTGTGGCTGGAACATCCTTCAAGTGGCAGCTACCGCAGTGCTATATAACGCTGGCGTTTGTAGGTGCAGAAGAGGCAGTGAAGGTAAGAATCACATTGTTGAACATAAATATAGATATTAATGAAATTACGTCATGTTTGGGCGCACAGTGCCCTTGCCATTGCCACAAAGAAACATTACAAAGCAGACACTTCTGAAGGTCAAAGGTGCCCTTCGCCCCGTGTCCCAGATAAGCTCCTGAAGCCGAGAGTGGCCGGCGTCCTGCCTGGGCCAGGGGTGCTCGTTCCTGGAAGCCGTCTGAGGACGAACGATAAAACACTGGGGCCAGCATAAGAAAGCCAGCACTAGTGTCAGGGACACCTGGGCGCCAGGGCGCGGGCGGGCGGGAGGCAGCATCCCCGCCCGCGGCGGGCCGAAGGCGGGCGAAGGCGGCGGGACTGCCCTCCGCCAGGGTCTTCCCGCCAGACCGCGGGGCGGCGCTCCGCCACCCCTGCCCCGCGGCTGACCGGGCCGGCCTGGGCCGGGCGGGCCGGGAGCCCCTCGGGCGGCGCAGGCAGGCGGGGCAGTCCCCGCCCCTCCAGCCGCGCCGCAGCCGCCGGAGGCGAGGGGATCCCGCCAGTGTGCGAGTTGCCGCCGCTGCCCTTCGCCGCGTCTCCCGCCCAGCCCGGCGCAGCCCAGCCCAGCGAGGCACGGCAGAGCGAGCCGCTGCCCTGCTCCCTCCGCACCGCCCGGGCGACGAGGACCAGCTATGGGTAAGCGAGCGAGGCTGCGGGGGAGCCCCCACTCCGGGGCCGCAGGGGGAGCCGCGACTGTGGGGAGGGTGGGAGCGGGGGCAGGTGCGGGGGGGCCCCGGGACTCACGGCGGACCCGGCGGGGCGGGTGGAGGAAACCTGTTGAGCGCCCCGGCGGAACGGGCCGGGGGCGGCCGCCCCTCCTCCCCCTTCGCCCCGCACGGGCTGAGCCGCTGCCACAGAAACTCGGCGGGAGCGGGGGGCTCCGGGCCGGCGGGGAGAGCCGGGCGGGGGGAGGTGTCAGCGGGACCTCGCCGGCTGAAGAGCGGGCCGTTCCTTTAAAAATAGATGAATACTAGCACTACTACAGAATTCCGGAGCAGTAGTTTCTTGGAAGTCGGTTGTACGCAGCCGGCCCACGGTGCCGGCTTCCCCGGTGCCGCCGAACCTGAGGAAGCGGCGCGATCTGGGGGCAGCGCCGGAGGCAGGGGCGGCCCTTGGGGGCCGAGCCGCAGCGCGGCCCCCGGTCCGCCCGTGGGGCTTGGAGCCACCGCCCGGTGGTTCGGTGTCTCCCCGGCTTCCCCTCATAGTGAACCTGGGCGAGAGGATCCCGCTCAGCCCCTCTGTGCCAAACACGGGTTTGCCCAGGGGAGGGATTCAGGTTTTGCCCGCGGGTGAAGCGTGGTTCTGAAGAATAGGAATCACCTCTGGGCAAGGAGGAAAGTAGACGTGCCTTTTCAGGGTGGGAAGCGTTGAGTACCTACCTGTGTGCCAGGGTGCGTTTCGGCGTGAGCATTAGGGAATCCTGAGGCCTGTTGGGAAGAGCTGGTGCACTTTTCTCTCATGTAGCTTGGGATCTGCACTGTGGAGGGAATTGGGCGTCGATAGAAACTGGCAGCATCTGTTCCCAAACTTCTGGGGAAGGAAGCGCTTGCGTGAGTGTGTTAACGTGAGCAGAAGTGGGGCCCTGGCTAGGGAAGGGTTCGTCGTGAACATGGGTCACTCGGTGGTCAACATGCACGTTTTAGCGTTTGCATCCTTTTAGCGTGGGCCTTCTAGCATGGGCTGCTTCCTGCGATCTTTCCTTTCAGCCAACAATGAACCCAAATGAATTAAACAGTAATGAAAGTTCTGAGGGGGGGGGGGGGGGGGCGGGGAGAAGATAGAAAAATACAGCTGTATCTTTGGTCTGGTTTGCCAGTGGCGTATTATTGCTCAGAGGTTGCAGCTGCAAAAGCAGAGCTATCAGTGCATGCCCATGTGTTAATAAGCACATACTGATGCTGGCACTGTCTCTGGTTTTAATTAAGAAAAAAAAAAAGAATTGCTTAGCCAAAGCCAAAGGAAGCTGACAGAATTCCTATGGTTGCTACTTTGTTAAATTAATTCACATCATCTAATTCCTTAATTTATAAATGCTTATTAACTGGTTTGTTTCCTGGCTTAGTGAAGATCAGGCTCCTGTAGTATTATGGGCTTTTCACTAAGCTTTTTTGAAGTTTCCAACATCCTTTTCAATGCATGTTAAAGTATGGATTTCTGCAGTCTCAGCAGCTCTGAAGGCTGAAACAAACCAACAAGCTGTATTATTGGCACCCAAACACTTTTTTTTTCATGCATATTCTGATACTCACTTTTTTGACTAAGCTTTCCCTATGGGAACTTTTGATATTAAGTGAAACTGTAAAGTTGACGGCTTCTCCCATGTCTGTATCTTAGTATCCTTCTCTTAACCTACATTTTTACTTTACTTCCGTGGATTGATGTCAAATCTTGGAATGGGGATGGAAGAGGGAAAGAGAGAAAGGAATATTTTCAAGTGTTTTATTAAGAAGTGTATTCATTGGATTACAACATATTTGGGGGGGAATAAAATTTGTTAGGTAACACATGTTAAATTGTTCTTAAGTTTCTTTGCTGCTAAGTCTATGAATTTGATTTTTTTCTTCAGCAAATTAATCTGCTAGGGGTTTGAAATAAAAAAGTTGTTTAAAACCTTTGTGTGTGATTCATCTTGAGGAGAATAAAATCTTTTATTTTACTCCTAAAATGTTAGAGAAACACTAAAGTTAGTCTTGCAGACTGTGGGTCTGCAGCAGTGTGTGAAATGTATGTTTTATGATTGTATAGAATATCTTGTCCTGAATGTAATAGTTGGAAAAAGGGGAGCAGAGAGAAGAAAATATTTATTGGATATTTTGCTAATAATCATAATAGCACAGAACTCCAAGGTCTGTCAACTTCTTAGCTTAGAAGGGTTGTTGGATGATGTTGCCTGATGGGGCAACAGTGGCATAGTCAGTCAGGAGAGGGGACTTCTAGCACAAATTTCAGATTAAATACTTCAAAAAGAAGTCTTTGTCAGTTGGGGATCCAGTCCCTCATGAATACGATGTTTTGTTTATGCCATTGCGTAACTGCTGCCTTGGCATTAGGTAGACTGAGGCTGATGTGACCCTCTAACCAGGACTTGTTTGGAGCCCCAGCACTGTATCGAGGGCTTCCTGATCCAGTGGCAGGGATGCATTTGACTGGGTCTCGTTGGGACCATTTGAATTGTCCTTGCTTGCACAAAACTTTTGGGTAGGACTGTCGCACTGAGGCTGATTATCGTGGCACATGCTCTCCCAAATGTAGTGTCATGTCTAGGTGGTGGGGAGAGGGCTGTTTTACAAAATGAACAAAAAAGGCAAGAGGCTTTTGTTCTTAAAAGTTTGCAAAACATGATACAGTATAATTTCTTGGGAACTGTTTGTTTTCATAATTTTACACCTTTTCTTTTTTGTGTTTCCCCAAACTGTTGCTTTCAAGCAAGAACAGTGGCTGGAGCAGAGTGTGAACATGTATTATGTTTCAGTATTTTGTTTTTTAGAAAAAGATACTGAGGAGAATGCTGTGCACAAACAGGGGATGAAATTATGCCCGTCTTCGTGTAGGTTTGTTTCCCCTCTGCCTGCAGTCCCTGCAGGAACTGCTGCCTCACAGAGCCACAAACCCAGGAGTTTCCAGGAGTGTCATACTGTGCTGTGTCAGGGCAATTGCCCTGACCTTTGTGCCTTCTGCAGCACATCCAGATCCACCAGCAGCACTTGCTACTGCATCCCTTCAGCTCTTGCCTGCATCCTGGAGTGGACTGAGCCTTTTCCGTAGGCAGTAACCTAAGGAGTTCCACCTTCGGCGTTTCTACCACCAATAGAAATGGTCCTCACTTTTATGTGAAACATGTCCAAAGTGCCTTTAAATATTCCCTAACCCAGGCTTTCTTCTTATAAACAGCTGGGGGCAAATCCTGAAAGGGAATCGGCCCTCTTTCTTTCTCTTCATCCAGGCAGGAACTGAAATCTTTTGTGTGTCACAGTAATAGTAAAATCTGATTAGTATTGGTCATCAAGGGTGGCTGGATTTCAATTGCCAATTGTTGTAGTCCATATTCTGTTAAATCTTGCATCTCTTAAATATAATTAACCTTGTTCCTGTAAAAGAAAAATTAATGTTAAGTTGATCTTCTTTTAGAACCTGTGAAATACAACATTTTATACTACTGCCCTTCCTTTATTTCCACAACACCTGCTTAGGCTATTAAAAAGTACTTAATTTTGTGTTCTCACTATAATCCTTCTTGTCTGAGAAGAACGCAGAAGAGAAAATGTGCATTTCAGATATTTCCCAGTGGTTCAGTAACATAGGAAATCTCGTGTCCTGACTGTAAATTGTGATATGTCTGATAGATGTTTAAATGTTATATTTCAGAAAAACATACTGGATTATAGATTACATCCTGGGGAGGGCTGAACTGTGGCAATGCCTGATTTTCTAGATGTCTTTTTTAGTGTGTTTCTAGAATTTCTTAAACCAAGTCACTTTCAGTATTTTTTCTATAGCCTTTGTTTTTCAAGATCAATGTAATCTAATCACAGAATGGTTTGGGTTGGTTTGGGACCTTTGAAGATCATCTAGTCCAACTCCCCTGCCCTGTTCAGGGACATCTTTTCACTTGCTCAAATCCCTGTCCAGCCTGACCTTGAATACTTTCAGGGATGGAGCATCCAGTTATGCGGCATCACAACTTCTTTGAGCAGTATTTACTAGTATTTAGAGTCATTACTCTATAAAATAAGTCCAAAGTCATTTTCATGATAAGGTTAAAATAAATTGAAAATAACCTCAGTAAAGCCCACTTCTTGGTATCTCTTTTATTCCTTCTGCAGCAGCATCTTGTCATCCCTGAGTGAGCGCACATTCTCACAGTGAGGATTTTGTTTTCCCTGAGATACACAGCTGGTACAGCCAGACCCAGACTCACTGCACATATTGCAGTTCCACTGGTGGATGTGAATCTGTTTTTATCTTTTTACAAGTGCGACAGCATTATATCCAGTGAAATTTCACTGGGATTAAGCGTTTGCAGAGGGAGATGTTGTGGATTGTTACATTACCAAGCTTCCCACGGAGGCTGTTCTTCCCACTGCAACTCCTGGATTTCTCTTCTTTTTTACCTCCGCCATGTGCATCCCAGCTGTGTGCGCCCTTCACCCCTCCTTAGACACACATGCAGCTGGTTCCCAGCACCTGCCTGGGCTGTGTGTCACCTTGCTCCTCTCTGCTCCTCTCTGCAGCTCTTCGGGCCGTTCCTGCCGAGGGACCGAGAGCTTGCACAGAGCTGTGAGAGCTGCCTTCCTGCAAATTGCTCGGGTCCATCTGCAAAAAATTTGAACCCTTCGTGGCACTGCAGTGTTAATGTTGTGTAGCACGTATGTATTTGCTTACAGTGTACTTCTAACATAGGTGCTTTTTACCTTGGAGTGTGGGGTTGAGGCTCACTCCTCATGGAGCGCATGGCATCTTGCTGGGGTGCCAGTCTCATGGTTTGTGTGGTGGCACGCTTGGGGGGGTCATTCTCCAGGGTTTGTCTCAGCGTGCTTATGGCTAGAGCCACCCAGGGAAATAAAAATCCTTTTTGTTCTTCTGGCTGATTCCTTAAAATCTGTTTGGGTACATGTGCCCCTGGGTTTGAGTTCTGGTGAGCAAATGTAAGGAAAGATAATTTAGTCTCTATGTGGGACATCAAAGATGGTTATATTGAAGTAATGGGTCTCAGCTGAGCCTGTGGCGCTCTGCCTGCACTGGGAGGATTATCAGGTCAATATGGGATCAATGGGCAAAGGAGGAAACAGCCATGGTGGGTCTTGTTCGTCATGTCCATATTGTAAGGTAGCTTCTTCTAGGTTGAATGCAGTGTAGCCTGTGGCCTGGAGGAAGCGAACTCAGCAGGACAATTCCAGGACGTCTCATGACGCGCTCTCAGCTTTTCTTCTGCAGGCAGGCGTGAACCTCTGACAGCTGGGATGTCTGTGCTTGTCGAAATACCCTGGCACCCCTCCCCTGTAAATGCAGTGAACAACAGTGAAGAAGATTTCACCATTCAGTGTAACAAATAGATAGCATCATATGTACCACTTGGTCCTCAGCTGTTTGATACTTTCTGTTGCTGCTCTGTCTCAGTACTTTGGCAGTCTTCCTCTCCATAATTATTTGTCTCTTGGGTTTTAGGCTCAAAAGGTTGCATGTGGAGTTGTGGCTTGGGAAACATTTACAAGCAACACAAAGAACCATGAGATTTCGACATCTTTTGTTCTCCCTGTTTTTGGAGCTGTTTCAGTAGCAGCAATTTCAAAACGTGAATGGAGCTTATGTTTCATTAATAAAAAGATGTGCTTGATGCAGAGCTGTGGAGGGATACAAACCTCATTGTGTAGCTGTGCATCAGTTTTGTGTGTGTTTGTTTTATGATTTGATAGCTGAGTGCCTGTGACGCTTAGAAGTTTTAGCCTAACATTACATATATATGCCCAGAGAACAACTATGAGAAATATATTTGCATTTAGTGTTTGGGTTGTGGTGTTTTTTTTTGCCTGGGGGGAAGAATGGTGAAAAGGACTGTGGTTCAAAAATAGCTGGGACCTGGTCACGAAGAGGACTGGACTTCTTGAAGTTTTGAACTGATTTGGAGTATGCAACGTAAGATGCAGCTTTCATAATTTTGTGGGTTTTTAAAAATGTTTTATTAAAAGCATAGACCAGTCATTGCATATTGCAGCTTAAAACTTTATTCCTTCAATGCCAGTGAAAATATAAGAATTGACCTGGTCTAAAACAGTACATAAATTGGAGAGTGGGATTGCACTGAAGGCAAACAGGGCAAAACTTGCTCCATTAGTGGCTCTGGGGTAAAGGGGAAGCAGCTGGCTTGCTTTCCAGGTGCTGGTTTGTGGACTGGCAGGCAGAAAGGACACCTCATATTAACAATGCGGTTGTTTGGGAGAGCCAAAAACCAGAGTAAACGATGGGAGTCCAGCCAGGGGAGGATTATGTTTTGAGTATTGCGCTGCTTTTCTTAATATTGGAAACATACATTTGGGCTTGTTGGTGGTTTTACTGAGCTGGAGCTGTGGAGCCTGCAGCTGGTGGCCAATTGAGGAGGAATCTGACTCACTCATGTTGCCAGCAAGGCGCAGCTAACTGGGACTCTCAAGTCTGTTTTTTTCTTTACCTTTTAGCCTACGTTTTTGTCAGCTTGCATGCTCGTGGAGGCTTTTCAGTCCTAATGCTGAGTGTACATCAGTGAATCTGCAGGGTGAAGGTGAGCATTGGCTGCCTGCAGGCTCCTGTGTGTGCCCATCGTGAGCCTGTCCAGGAGAGCAGCTGCTGTTTGACTTTATTCAAGAGAGATTTCCTACCAGTTTTTTGAAACTCCTTGTGTTTATGTGTGTTTTGCTTTCTGATGGGATACAAATGCTTTATAACATTAGAGAGTGCTTTTGTCAACTTAAGATGTCTTTTTTAAAGCTGCTTAAATTCTAGATTCTGGGAACCTCTGTCAGGATTTGCTGGAGTGAAGTCCTGGGCATGTATAGTGCCAACAAATGCCATGCTCAGAATCACAGAATGTTAGGCGTTGGAAGGGACCTCTGGAGATCATAGAGTCCAACCCCCCCTGCCAGAGCAGGACCACCACAGAATCTAGGGCAGGTCACACAGAAACGTGCAAGTTTGAATTAGTGTAGAGGTCAGGCTGGATCTTCAGTACTTTTTTCTAACTTATTGACTAAAGTAGTTTTCATTTTCTTGTAGGTTGTTTTTTGTGTATTTTATTTTGGGGTTTGTGTTTTTTAAGGAATAACTTTTGGAAGGTTTTAAATTATTGCTTTTTGTGTGTAAACTTGGGCTTTTGTTTCCAGAACTGTGTTGACATAAATGTCAAGCACTTTCCCAAACAAAAGTGTAAAATGAGTTGTTGTATTTGTTAGGCATACAGCTGAAAATAAGTTTACCACATGGAACTTCCCTTGTGGGAAATTGAAGGCTTTTCTTGAGCTGCTTAGGCATGTCTTACAATAAAAAAAAGTGAGGAGGAAAAAGAGATGACTAGTGGGAGTATTTGGAGCTGAGAACTTCTGGTGCAAGCACAGGGATCTGCTCCAGCACATCTGCCCAGAGCCCACAACTTGAAAGGTGTAATGAACAATAACGCTTCATGCAACATCTGCTTAGGCTCTGTGATGGGTGCTGGTACAAAAGCCTTAAAATCTCTTCAAATATCTGAGATATTTGTCATACCGTGTCAGGGGAGTGTAAAAGAATCTTAGTGCATCATCTCCTTCTGCCTGTTCCCCAGCCAGTGAAGTTATTAGGTACTAAAGCTGATAACTGTTTTCATTGAGCCAGATTTTTATGTAAGCAAACACAAGGAATGCAATGCAGAGGGGGCATTATGTCACATATGCTATATGTGACTGATGCAGCCTGTGTTAGTAATAATTTCCCTCATGCAGTGTGTACCTTCAGTCCATAGGTGTATTTCCCATTCTGTGATGAAATTAAAGTGGCAACTTCTCATGCTTGGTGGTTGTCTGATGAAAATCACCCATTTCAGATAATGTCTGGAAATTTAAAGAAATAATGACATTGAATGAAAAATAGACACTTAAGTCATTTTGGGTTTTATAGCTTGTAATTTTTGGTCCCTCCCTTTAAATTATGTTTAACCAGTTTGAAAATACCTGTTTTTTTTCCTCAAATTTGAGCTATGAGAAACATGTAAGAGATACCTAATCCTTAACCTCCTCCTGAAATTCTTCGAGGTTTTTCATCCTATCTGCCAGTAATTTGCTTGCAACACCATGTTTGAGAAATTGTTGTAATCTACTACGTATTAAATTCCTCTTATTCCTCAGTGGAAGTCTCAAGGAGGCAGAAAAGAACCAGGAAGGCATAGAAAAACTCTTGAAAAAGCTCATTAAAGTAGCCATGGCGGACTAAAGGTAAGTATTTGGGAAGTGGGTGGAACTGAAACAGAACACAAATGAGGTAGCAGCATGAGGCAAGACTCCAAATTATTTTAACTTTAAACAGTCCGCCGATTTCATTAAGATTATTTTCTTTTCTGTACAACTTTATTTATGGCTTTTCTTAAGTTTCCCGTGTCTATCATCATAAAAATTACTTATGTCTTCCCTGTTAGGATCATCTCCCCAGTGCACCCCAGCATGGTTTAGGCTCTTCCCATTACCCTTGGAGAGAGGAAGTGCCAGACCTCATGGTTGGACCTCATCCTTGCTTCCCTCTAAGCTGTTTTCTACCAGGTTTCATGGGCAGTAGTATGTGTGTGGATAGTTGGTTCCCTGCCTCCCTTACTCTTCTTGGTGTTAGATTCTCCATTGAAGGCTTTCTCCCTGAAATGGTGGCCAAGAGCACTTGCTAGTTTTACACATGTGATGAGCTGTGACACCACCTGATGGTGCACTGGGCATCTTCAGGTGTTTTCCATAGACAGTGTGTCTCTGTGATGGCTGCTAGCTTTTTCCTGTCAAATTAAGTGTCTTACATCTATTAGGGATAGAAACCAGTGGGGATGTTGAGAAACAGATAAAAAAAAGTAAGTCAGGAACAGTCTTTTAAAGCAGAATGCAGTGCTTTACTGGAGGGAAGTTGGAGGCTTGGCTTTCTGTTTCCACAGTAACAGAAGGGCACAAGCACACATGGAATATTAAATGTTGTTGCCAAAGCTAATGGGAATGTCCCAGCTGCTGTTAAAACCTGATGTATAAATGTGTTAATTACTGAACACTGAATCTTTTTTTCTGTTCTTACAAGAACATACAAAGAAAAAATTCAGGAACATACCAATGTAGTTACAGTCAGGGCTATCTACTTCTTCCCCTTACAAAATGCATTTGGTTGATGAAACTGTTTTGTTTCATGCTTGATTAGTTGGTCTTAGATAGCATTGCTGGTTTTTTGTGTGTAGAGGTAGTTGCCAAATTGGTCAGTAAGCTGGCTGTAGGATGGCAATCTACTTTCAGAAAATTCACCTACCCTTTTAGAAAGAATTCTGTTCAAATGGTTTAGAGAATTAGGAATATTATTTGTTTGCAACATGATTGTTAAGAGTTTAACTGAGGGATGAGAATGGAAACAGTACCTCAGTTTCTGTTTGAAAAACAAAAAAAAAACCAAAATAAACCTTACCAGCCACTCAGAAAAGTGGTATCTCTGTTCATTAGTTCTTCCTCTGGCATGTTAAATGGGTCTCTGTGCAAGACTCCTGAGGAGGGTCTTATACCAACTTCATAAGAAGACATAGAAGGACAGAAGCAGTTATACAGCCAAAATGTGAGTTCCTGAAGTATTCCTTCCTCTTTCCCATTGTATCAGGCAGGTTTATGGATTTAAAAAATGTAATCATTCCTGCTTAAGTTCTCATCTACTGTAAACCTTCTTAAAATACTTGATCCTTAACCCTTTGTTTTTTAGGGAAGAGGATGGTAAGATTAGTAGGAGGGAGGCATGCCTTTTTCCTTCCATGTATGTTTGTGAGTGTGACTGCTGTGGCACTTCCCACATGGTCAGTAGACTGTCATCCTCTGCATGTGTGAAATATCCCTTATGTTAGGTCCTGTACCTTGTAAATAAAGTAAGTTTTCTTTTGCCTTACTCATAAAATATGTCAAGCTTTTCATTGTGTATGCTTCATTGCTGCAACATTGGTGCTTTGCATTTGCATCTGGTTATTAGATCTCTATGGAAAGAGATTTCCTTGCCCAAGTTTAAGCACAGGAGAGAAATCATAGAGTCACAGAATGGCAGGGGTTGGAAGGGACCTCTGAAGATCATCTAGTCCAGCTTCTCTGCTAGGGCAGGATCACCTGGAGTAGATCACACAGGAACACATCCAGATGGGTTTTGAATGTCTCCAGAGATGGAGACTTGACAGCCTTTCCGGGCAGCCTGTCCCAGTGCTCTGTTACCCTCACAGTAATGAAGTTTTTTCTTATGTTTAGGTTGAACCTCCCGTGTTCCAGTTTGTGACCGTTGCCCCTTGTCCTGTCACTCGTCACCACTGAGAAGAGTCTGATCCTATCCTCCTGGCACCCACCCACCCTTCAGATATTTATAAGCATTGATGAGATCCCCCCCCTCAGTCTTCTCTCATCCAGGCTGAACAGACCCAGCTCTCTCAGCGTGTCCTCATATAGGAGGTGTTCCATCACTCTGATAATTTTTGTGATCCTCCTCTGGACCTGCTCCAACAGGTCCATGTCTTTCCTGTACTAAGGACCCCAGAACTGGACACACTACTCCAGATGGGGTGTCATGAGAGCGGACTAGAAGGGGAGAATCACTTCTCTTGACCTGCTGGCCACGCTTCTTTTGATGCAGCCCAGCACACTGTTGGCTTTCTGGGCTGCAAGCACACATTGTTGGCTCATGTCTGGCTTTTCATACACCAGTACCCCCAAGTCCTTCTCCACAGGGCTGCTCTCAATGCAGTCATCGCCCAGCCTGTGTCAATGTTTGGGATTGCCACGACCCAGGTGTAGGACCTTGTGATTGGCTTTATTGAACTTGCATTTATTTGCCATTTTAATAGTATGTTCATGTGTCAGGCTAAATCATTGACATCACAGCAGTATCACAAAACTGAATTGATCCTGAACTGCTCTGTGGGGTCCCAGAAACATTCAGGTTTTTGCTCCTGGGCATTCAGATGACTTCCACAGTCATGCTCTTTGGTGGCAGATATGGCTGGAGCTGTGACACTTAAAGCCTTCAGGCTTGGCAACTTCTGTGTGCTCCTCTTTGTCCTGAAGGGGACAGCTGGGAAGAGCACCCCAGTGACAGCCTGCATCCCAAGCCTCCCACAGCACTCAGGATGTACTGTGCTGGTATTTCCTGCTAGGAGATACTGGCAATTCATTTAAAATACTTCCCTTAGATCATCATGGCTTTTTAGGAGCTTTTGCAATTATTATCTCAGAAACTGCCTTTCTTTGTTGAGCATGTCCTGCCAAGACAGCTGTGTTTCTCTTAAGCACTGAAGTTAATGATACAAAACATGAAGCTTGAGAGAAGGACAGTAAGATTACAGCCCTTACCTGTGTGCCCACTTCCATTGTCCCTTGTTTGGGACACCAGCATGATCAGGGGCTTTTTGTGGCTGCAGGGCAAAGTGAAAGGCATGGTTCAGGCATCTGTGACTCTTTCTGCAAGGGGTCTTCAAGGATGGTACTTTTATGGCCTTTCTGGGCTTAGTGTTAAACGAGGCAAGCTTGGTTTTTATTTTTTTTTTAACTTGTGTCTACTTTGTTTGTTTGTTTTGTTGTTGTTTATGGAATGCAATGGCTGCAACAGAAGAGACTTCCTGCTGGGGTAGAAGTGATATTGCATAAAAGCACAACACTCCTTGTGTTTGTGTGTACTGCTTACATATGCTTTGTCTATGAAAAACCCAGTGAACTACGTGGCTTTGCATTTAGGGGTAATCACAATGCCCCTGTGTGCACCTGGGCAAAAATTGCTCTGTGTGGATGTCTGGTAGTGTCCTGACTGGGCTTTATAGCTTCTTTCCTGTTGGGGGATCATAGAGTAACCTCATCTGTTTGTATGACCTTAAATTGGTATTCACTTGCTCTCTCACACTCTAGCATGCAGACTTCTTGATTTCCAGCTTTGGCTGAGAGCTCTATTTCCTGCTGTCTCTCTTCAGGGAGCTGTGTGGGGGCTTACTTGTAGCATGCATGGTAGGAGTTTGCACGAGGAAATACCTTCCCAAAAGTGAGTGCTGGCAGTTGTGTCACTGTGGAGGCACGTGGGAGAGGCAGGGCAGCAGTGCCAGCAACCTTCACCACCGTCTTTTGTTTTCCTCATAGCTATGGTGACCCTGGATGTGAGACTAGGAATGTATGCACTGGAGATGATTTAAGGAAATGTGCAGCATTACACACTAATTAATTCAGGTCAGGATAAGCAAAGCAGCTTCCTGCCTCCCAAGTAGTTGCTGTGGTTCTGATGTGAACCCCTTTGGCTTATGCCAAGAAAAAACCTGCACAGTAATTAAAATGAACCTGAACTGCTTCAGAGAAGGCTGGTTTGAATTAGGGTGTGATTATTAACTCTAGCAGTATTTGGCTTTGCTTAATCTCTCCCTTTCCTTCTATGCCGTTCATTCCCCTGCCACTCCATCAATCAGCTCAGTAACATCTGTTGGGGTAGTGTCTGTTTAGAGGAGACCCCTCAGCTCTGTAGAGAAAACAAGAGCTTGGCTAACAAGTACTGCAAGCCTTGGTAGGACTCTGTCAGGGATGTAGTGCCCACTGCAGAGCTCACTGGTGGCTGACACGGTTTCATGTTAGCCCCATCTCCAGAAAGCCAGGACTGTGGGAGCAGAAAATGGGGAGTGAAAAGGTAACTTAGTGTGCATAACTGTCCTGAATGTTGTTCTTTTCATGGTCATTTGAAATAGTTAACAAGATCGGACTGCTTGGAGTTGCTGCATTAAATCCAAGTTCTTTGGGCTTTAAGGGCATTGCCTTTTGTATGCGTGTGTGAGAAATTCAGGAAAAAGCAGTACAAGAGAGCTTTAATCTCCAACCATGGTAGTTCTGTCAGTTTGAGGGCTCAAAGCCCCTTTATTATGGTTTTCTTTCACATGAGCTAGATTATGTGCCTATTTTTATTTTATATGCAGATAACACCATTTAAAAGAGTGTCTCCAAGGCTCTGTGTTGGCACAGTAAACTCTGACATGGGCTTTCATCAAAAAATGAAGTAAAACTTTTTTTGAAAATAAGCTTTTGGCGTCAGGTTGTCTTGTCATCATGTCACAACTATGGAGCACTAGTTTCAAAGTTTCTCATGTTACTGCTGTGCTACTTACTTTCCAAGGCATTTTTCAGACAGAATCCACTGGGAGCTGCTGAAAATTTCCCAGATTCTTCTCTGATGTAGTGCCTAGATGCCCTGATGCCCCTGCCTTGTTCTGATGTGCCATACAGTGGTGTGGTAAGGCCTTCCATGTGTGTAACCCCTCGTGATGGAGTGAATATTCTTCTTTTTAAACCGTGGTTTGTTTTTACAGTCTTTAAGAAGTTGATGTTGGCTGAAGAACAAAAAACAGTAGGATTTTATTTATTATTTTTTTTTATTCAGAGGAGCAGGCTACTTATACTAGAGAGGCCTTTCTCTCATAAGAAATTGAATGTCTTTTGTGGAAAAAATGTTTGAAATGTACATTGTGGTATGCTGCCTTTAGTTTTTTGGGTCCTTTTTGTAGCTGCTGTGTAATGAAACCAATCCTTAGTTTGAAGGCTTGTATGGGACATCCCCTCAGCTTGGGAGTGACTGGAAAGGAAAGCAAATGTATGAATTGTGCAGAGAAGCTGTGTTTCAGGCTGTGCTAATTTTCCATTTTCTTCCTCTGAAGTTCTAATTTATCGTTGGAAAATCTGATAAATTAGAGGTCAGTTTTCTTTGGTCCTTTAAAATGATTAGGCATTGATAATCTCTAAAAGTGAAAGTCCCTTCTCCCTTTTTAAGAATGGGATTTTTGCAATATTCCATTAACCTCCACTGCCCATAAGATGTGTCATGCTCTTTAGAGGGGATCTTTCTGCTGTCTTCTTACTTTCTGTGCAGGAAGTGGATCAGCCTTTGGAGAACTGCAGGCATCTAGTTCTTAAGCACCACAAAATCTTTGCTCTTGGTTCCTGCTCCTATGTAGCCATTGTTTGTTGTAGTCCTTGAATGCTGAAAAAATCAAAAGACCTACTATTATTTTGGAGGCTTTTGTTCACTGTTTGCCTTCTGAGCACTTAGTGGCTGGTACTTATTTTAAATTTTTCTTTTACCATGGTGGTGAATGGAAATCTACTTCCTTTTTTGTTTGTTTATTTCCCATAATAAAAGATGCAGTTTTTCATGCATGCTTTAGAACCAGCACTTAAATTTAGTACCAGATCTTTATAAACTTGGTGATGGTATTGCAAGAGGCAGTTCAAGTGTAGCTGGCATGTCTCTTTTCCTCTTTGACACTAGTACCTTTGCTCTTGCTTTGGGAGGAAGAGGCTAGATATGTTCCATGCTACCTGCCTCTGCTTTTTATGCTCTTCTGTTTTGTATAGGGCTTACTGTTGAAGGTCTGTAGGAAAGCACAAACCCTGAGCCTAGAAGACATATGAAAGATTTATGTTTTAAGGAAGCAAATGTGAAAGAAAACTGTGGAAACAGAATGGGGATCTTTTTTTTTTGGTAGGTGATATCTATTTCAAGAGACTTAGAGTGCCTGAAGGAAGTCAGCTCATAACATAGGGAGGGTACATTTTAAATTCTCAAAATACTTTGTGCAGTTTTCCCCATCTTTTCCCTGTGGTGAAACAAGATCTTGCTATAAATTTATTGTCCCTATTTGAGCAGTGTAGTATGACTATCTGATACATTCCCTGTTCAGTCGCTAAAGAGGCTCCATCAGTTGTTACGTCTTTGCTACAAATGTTTAATTTCAAAACAATAAATTTGAGGGTGGGGGAATGGGGATTTTCACAGTAATGTTATCAAGGAAATGTTGCAAAACTGACCTAAGCGCCATATTTTTTTGCTCTGGAAACTCTATGTTTTTCATACAAACTTTGTCGTAACAGAGCAGTTAGGAAGCAGTGGTTAGTGGGTCAGACAGGCCCAGGGGGCTAAATTGGGTTTTGTTCAGCCAAATGTTAGTGCTTTTTACTCAACGCTGAATTCTGCATGCGACGCTCTCTTCCTTCCCCAAAGCCATAACAAAATAAAAATGGGTATTCAATTGGGTCATGCACAACATCTGCCCTTTAATGAAACAGTTAGGGAGTTACCACAGTGAGGGAAGAGAAGGTGCTGATAGCTACTGCTAGAGCAATATTTCGCTGCCATGGCTTTTGGTGCTCTGGTACAAGCAGCTCTCTGTGAAGACCTGCACATGAGTCCTCAAACACCCTTTATAAGTAAGAGAAGAATTGCCTTTCATGTTTCTTGCAGCATTTTTACAAGAAGGTGCAGAATTCCAATAAAACGTGTCCTGAAAATGAGAAGTGCAGTTAATCTACAGTGCTGTGAAATATTTGCATAGATTTTTTTTTTTTTCACCCTGTACACCTTCCATAGGTGTTAGGCTACTTTGCTTTAAGGAATTGTTTTTCAAATCTTGCTACTGCCTCCTGTTCAGTCTTGAGTAAATGTAATTAACGTGATGGTAGAAATGCTGGAGGCTTTGGACTTTCTTGTCTAAATGGCTTATATGTTCTCTACTGTAGTTTGTGTGTTAGGTTATCCTCAGAAGTCTCAGTTTGACTTGATATAGGTCTTTTTTTGACAAAAGGCTTAATGCAGGCCCAATCCATTGGGGTGAAAGAGACTCAGTGGACATCTAATGGAGGTGCCTTTTAATTTGAAGATTTTACATTCTGTGGAACTTTTCTCAATTAATAGGAGTTTATTAAACTCTTCACTTAAAGCAAGCTGAGTCATTGTTGTATTTAAAGTTAAAAATTAACCATGATTTACTGGATACTTACTGGTGGTTTCTGTAAAGCATCCTAAGAGCAAAAAATGGTACTTTTCTTTTTTAAAGTTCTAAAGCACTTCACCATCTTCCATGAGAAGAAATAGGAGGATCTAGATCCAGGGGATATTGCCTTAATGTTGCAAAGAACAGGAAAGTTGACTTGGTCTTGCCTTGTTTTGGGTGAAGAGCTTAAAAAAACAAAGGCATTAATTATTTTTAGAGGGTTGTTTTCTAAAAAAATAATACATTACTGCATGAGTTTCTCCTGAAACTTCCAAATACAAATAGTTTTACAAGTAATGAAGATAAGTTTGTGGTGGATAACTCATGTCTGGAAACCTAGGACTAGTTGTCTTCTCATAATGTTGTCTTCTCATAATTTTTAGTGTTGGCCTCTCCTTCCCACATTACATGGCAAGCTTCAGAGAGGCACTGGGTGCAAGTGGAATATGAAGGGCCTACTTGAAAAAGATTGGCTAAAATGTGAAACCAAATGCAGGCTTATTAATACAAGTACTTTTGAGGGGAACTGTGTCTCAGGGTGCAATCTGTTAGCAGCACATACTCATTAATACAAAATTTTGTCCCAGTTCAGAAACGCAGTGATACATGTGCTTGTCCCTAGGCACAGTGGCAAGCAACCTCATGAGCTCAAGAGGCAATGCTCAGTGGACTTGGCTGTAGAGTACATAAGTAGCCTGCTAGATCAGGGTCTGTATGTTCATGTTTGTGTTACAGAGACACATAAGAAAATACACACACACAGCAGGTAGAATTTAGCCAATTTAGCACCTTGCAGCAGTGTTTTATTACCATTGCAAATGCTTGCTTGCTTTAACAGACAGGAAAAGTCATATTTTCTGTTAGACTTAGAAGTAGGAAAAAATGGTTTGGAGTGATTCACAAAGCATAACTTGGAATAATTTTGGTTTGGCTGGCACATTGCATTAAAGAGCAAACGAAGTATTTATTTCCTTAGCTTCATCTTTCACGTAAGCAATTACAGAAATATGCATTACAATTTGGTAATTCAGAAAAAACTTTTGATTATACTAAGACCTACGAAACATGTTTCATGCTATGGGCACGATTTTGGAAATTGTGATTGAAGATCACTGCTGTAGGAGGAGATAGCTCTTATGGAAATGAAGTACACTGCAACTTGGCTACAAATAATTAAGGTTATTGACCTTACCACTCTCTTCAACTACCTGAAGGGAGGTTGTAGTCAGGTGGGGGCTGGGCTCTTTTTCCAGGCAACCAGTGACAGGACAAGAGGGCACGGCCTGAAGCTGCTCCAAGGGAGGTTTAGGTTGGATATTAGGAAGCACTTCCTCACGGAGAGGGTGGTTAGACATTGGAATAGACTTCCCAGGGAAGTGGTGGAGGCACCGTCCCTGGATGTGTTCAAGGCAAGGCTGGATGTGGCACTTAGTGCCATGGTCTAGACGGTGTGGTGGTGTTGGTCATAGGCTGGACTTGATGATCTTAAAGGTCTTTTCCAGCCTTGGAAGTTCTGTGATTCTGTTATTTAAATAAGTGTCCCATGAAAGCATGATTAGTGGCTCTACCAGATGATTCAGGATAGCAATGGGGTGACATGCACAGAAGCTTTGACTTGGAACTTTTTTTTTTCCATAGCTATGCAACATTTTCTTTAAAATTCCACTATTACCACTGTTTTCTATCTAGCCATCATATGCATTGTGATAAGTAAATATTTGGTACGTGGTGGAGATTTTAAGTGTAATTGCAAAGTTTTGTAGTTGTAAAATATGTTAAATGTGCTTATATTTAATTGAAAACAGAACAGGGCTTCTGACAGAGTAACGGCTGTGTTGAGAAGTGCATTAATTGATTGCCAGGATGACAGGGGAAAATGCTGGTTGTGCTTTTCTGGGTTGCATTTTTCAGCCTTCCATAAAAATCCAAAGACAACCCCAAATGCCAGTTAACTTTTCAGTAAGAAAGTGCTAACAATTACTTCAACTGCAGCCTTCCTGGGTGATTCCTCTTATATAGATAGCTCCTGTATAGATATATGTGCATTTAATGGTATAAACTAACACTGTAATACACATACTATTCTAAACCTGCATTATATTGTGAATGAACTTTCATCTCTGAAATGCTGAAACTCCTTTAGATACAGGTGTACATAAGCCTACATGTAGCAGCTAGGTGGCAGAAACTGTGCCTTTTAAAAATAAAGTGATACTATAAATGCAGCAATGTTGCATTGTAGTTACTTCAGTTTCTTTAAAAGAAAGAATTTTGGTATCCCTTTGTATTGCAGAAATGTGTCCTTTGAGAAGACAGAAGTAAGCAACTGTCTTCCATTTTATTGATGGTATATTTTCTTTAGGTGTCTAAATGGTCAGAAATAGATTTTTCTGTTGCGTATCTACCATCTACATGGTTTTAAAATAAAAATAGCTCAGAGATGTCGTACCATCTGCTGTCAAATCATTTACCTGTTGTACCTTGTACAACTATATACATACATTAACCTACTCTTGTGAAACAAGGTTTGGTATGTGAGCATGCCTGTGAGAAAAGAAGCTTAGGGTGTAATTGTTCGGGAGCAGGGACTATGTTGTGGGCTTGTGTGTCACTCAGAGCTGAAGCTCACCCTTATTTATATGGTCTAGGGCAATTATTGGAAAAAAATATGGGGGCAAAGAAGTTTTCTCTATTTTAAGATATGCTACTGTTTCAAGAAGAACGCGTTTTCTCTTAAATCAACCTAAAATGGAAATGCAACTAGTAACAAACACTGTGCCCTGCTCGGTAATTCTCTAAACTCAGGTGTTATTGCAATTCCATGCATGGCTTTTTCAGTCCTTTGCTGGGCACCGCTTACCTGCAGAGATGGTAAGTCATTTAGGTGTGTTGCTTTAAATTCTTTGACCTTCCAACACTTTCGTTGTAGTGTCTGACTGATGTCCACTGCGATTTGGATAGGAAGCCAGAGAAGCCTTAAGCTCAGCTCTGCATATCTGTCTGAACTTTGAGACAGAGTCGACATTAGAGCTGGCAGCTATTAGACTAAAGCATAATAATGGTGAGAGTGAAACCCTTGCTTTCCTGCATAAGAAACTGTTTTAGGGTTCTTCAGTTATACGGTCAAAGCAACAATACAAAGAAGTGTCATGTGCTTTGATGAGAGTAACTGTTAGAAAACAAAGCAAGAAAATGCCCAGCAGTTTATGAGCAATGGTAGTTCAGTCTTCCGGGGTTTTTCCCTCCTGTGGAACATTGGGTCAGCAATATGTGAAAGGGCGGGCTGCCTTCAGACTCCGTTCATTGCAGCAGATTTGCTAGTCTGCATATTAGCCATGCTGTGTCAACAGCATAAAAAGTACTTCTGAGTGCACTATCTTATCAAATTTACACAAGTTAGTTTTAAGAAGAATGCAGTAGGGTTACTGAAGAAGAACCAGGTTATTTTATGTGACAGGTTTGGAAATAAATGCCTTGTTACAAAATGGGGTGTGTAGAAAATGCTTGAGGATACAGAACTTACGTCCTCTCTAAATGAACATTTTGTGTACAACAGCTGTCTTAATTATTGAATTGCTAAAAAACTTGATTCCTTGACAGCCAGGTCTGTGAGAATTTGAAATGTAAGAGCTGTGAGATGGTTCGTTTATCGTGATCTTCAAACTTTATTAAATGTGACACTAACTCAGAAGATATAATGCAAGTTTTCTTAACAGCTAAAATTGTCGAGAGCATGGTGTCCTAAACAGTAATG
This sequence comes from Hemiprocne comata, assembly GCA_020745705.1. Taxonomy (NCBI): domain Eukaryota; kingdom Metazoa; phylum Chordata; class Aves; order Apodiformes; family Apodidae; genus Hemiprocne; species Hemiprocne comata. The sequence goes on along the minus strand of CM036586.1, from coordinate 96,841,123 downwards.
AGAGGGGTCAGTGGATCTTACATGTATGAAACGTCAAGGAACACAAGTCTTACACAGCGGTCAAATCAAATGTCGTGTTACTGAAAAGCTTTTTTAGCCACTCTTGCTTTTTAATGTCAATTTTGCACATTACCATTATTGAGAGAGCATTGTGTTTTTGACTACAGAAAGTGTGCAGTCTGATGGGAAGATTCTCAAGAACATTTTCAAGTGGGTTTTTTTTACAGGAACAAGCATATTGACTTAGCAAAATGCTAAGCTGTTCATTAAGGCAATGTGCTGAAGTGGTAAACATCATGTGACTTACGTGAATTTTAAGTCATATCTGTATCTCTTTCTTGGTTTTATGGCTTTAAGCAAATGAGTGGAATTCTTTTAGCTCACTTCTCTTCCATTTGTTAAGGTATTCAGGATGCTTAATGGGTAATTATTATATTGAAAATGCTGTGGTGCCGAAACGGAGGGTGATGCTGAAGAGGTTTCTCTATGGAAAAAACATGGCTTACAGTTGCAGGTTTAATTTATACTTAATCTCAGCATTTTCAACTAGTGTGTGTGTCTGCATGCTACAGAAGAGTGGTGTTGAAAAGGCTTATAAATCCTGTCCCTTTGGTTTCTCCTATTGCCTAACACTAAAGCAGCAGATGGGAAGAAGTAACAGGCTGTGGCTGAGGAAAAAGGCATTGCCTTGCCTTTCAGAAGCTAATGTCAAATTTCTCTTGCAGTGATAGTTTCCTTCCAACACTGTCTTGGCGTGTTATCTTTCTTCCTTGCCTTTCCATGTGTGTTTGTCTAAATATGAAAGACTTGCTGTTTCTTATCATTTAAGAGAGGAAAAAGAAACCAACCATAAAGCAAAACTCCAAAACAAACCAAGAATAAACCCTGAAGAAAACATTGCTGATTCAGATTTTTGATTTGGAGCTGTGTCTTTGCCATCTCTGGAGCTTCTGAAATAAGAAGCATGCCCTGCATGCAAACCAGCCTGTTGCTGTGTTCTGTGTTTACGTGGGAAGACAATGGTGTTTGTATGGTCATCCAGGTGATGGAGGGATCTCTGCCTTGGCTACATGACGGAGAAAGAGCTGGCTGACAGGGGTTAGGGTTTAGAGAAGGGTAACCACGTTTCCTAGAGTTTGAACGCTTGATGGCTCTTGAATGGAGAAGTTCTTCTTTCCTGTCTTGGAGATCACAGAATGTTAGGGGTTGGAAGGGACCTCTGAAGATCATCGAGTCCAACTCCCTGCCAGAGCAAGACCAAAAACTAGGGCAGATCACTCAGAAAGGCATCCAGACAGTTCTTGAAAGTCTCCAGAGAAGGAGACTCCACAGCCTCCCTGGGGAGCCTGTTCCAGTGCTCTGTAACCCTTTACAATAAAGAAGTTCTTCCTCATGTTGGGGTGGAACTTCCAGTGCTCGAGTTTGAATCCATTGCCTGATGTCATATCATTGGGCACAAATGAAAAGAGGTTGTCCCTGCCTTCTTGACTCCCAGCCCTTGTATTTATAGACATTAATTAGATCCCCCCTCAGTCTTCTCCTCTCTAGACTGGAAAGCCCCAGGTCTCTCAGCCTTTCCTCGTAAGGCAGGTGTTCCAGTCCGTTAATCATCCTCGTAGCCGTCTGTTGGACTCTCAAGTAGATCCCTGTCCCTCTTGAACTGGGAGAGGGGGAGGAGAACCTCTCTCGATCTGCTGGACACAGTCCTCCTAATGCACCCCAGGATACCATTTGCCTTCTTGGCACATTGTTGTCCCATGGATAACTTGTTGTCTACCAGGACTCCAAGGTCCTTCTCCATAGAGCTGCTCTCTGGCAGATGAGCTCCTAACCTGTATTGGTGCATTTTGTTGTTCCTTCCCAAGTGCAGGACTTTGCATTTGCTCTTGTTGAACCTCATTAGGTTTCTCTTTGCCCAGCTCTCCAGCCTGTCCAAATCTTGTTGAATGGCCGCACAGCCTTCAGGTGAATCAGCCAATCCTCCCAGCTTTGTGTCATCAGCAAACTTGCTGAGAAGACACTCTGTCCCATTATCAAAGTCATTGATGAAGATGTTGAACAGGACTGGACACAGCACTGATCCCTGAGGGACTCCGCTAGTTACACGTCTCCAGGTGGACTCTGCACCATTGATCACCACTCTTTGGGCTCTATTGTGTAGCCAGTTCTTAATCCATCTCACTGTCCATTCTTTTATCCCACATATCTTGAGCTTGCTCACGAGGATGTTATGGGAGACTGTGTCAAAAGCCTTGCCAAGGTCAAGGTAGACTACATCCACTGCTCTCCCTGCATCTATCCATTTAGTCACAACATCATAGAAGGCTATCAGATTAGTCAAGCATGATTTCTCCTTGGTAAATCCATGCTGACTACTCCTGATAACCTTCTTGTCTTCCATGTGCTTCGAGATGACCTCCAGAATAAGGCATTCCATCATTTTTCCAGGAGTGGAGGTGAGGTTGACTGGTCTGTAATTTCCTGGATCTTTCTTCTTGCCCTTTTTGAAGACTGGAGTGACATTGGCTTTCCTCCAGTCCTCAGGCACCTCTCCTGTTTTCCATGATCTTTCAAAAATGATGGAGAGTGGTAGGGCGATAAAACCAGCCAGCTCCCTCTACGCTCTTGGGTGCATCCCATCAGGATCGATGGACTTGTGTACATTCAGTTTGCATAACTGATCTCTGACCCACTCTTAACTGACTAGTAGGGAGTCTTCCCTCCTCCAGGCTTGCTGTCCTATATCCAGGGTCTGAAGTCTATAAGGGCTGGTCTTAGTAAAGACTGAGTGAAGCAAAGAAGGCATTCAGCAACTCTGCCTTCTCTGCATCCTCTGTTATCAGGGCTCCCACGTCATTCAGCAGTGGGCCCATATTTTCCTTATTCTTCCTTTTACTGTGAGATGTGCAGTCCCTCCCTGCTTTGTCTACCTATCTTTAAAGATTAATTTTTCCATGAGCTCTGCAAGTAAAGTTAGCTGTTCCCAATGTGATCATTCAAACAAAAGCAGAGATCCCACAGCTGGAGTAGAGAAGAAGTACATCTGCTGTGAGCCCTTACAAAGTGCTAATCTCTGCTCAAGGGGTGACTGAGTGACCTGGGTTGCGAAGGAGAAGGGGGTAGGTGACATGCGGGAGGATTGCAGAAAGGTTGTACATGGGGGAAATGCAGAAAGTCATGGGAAAAGAGGCACTTCTTGCATAAGAGGTTAAAAAAGAAAAAAGTGTCTAAATGGGAAGTGCGTTCAAATTTATGCTTGGGACCCCATCAGTGCTTGGGACTGATTTATCTCTGCAACTTGTGGATGTAGCTTAATGTATCGTTACATCTATGAATGTCAGTATATGCGTTTTATTTTGGGTACGTAATGCTAGTAATGGAATGTGGCATAAATCAAATGTGGCAAATCTCTTTGTCTTCCCCATTTTATAAACTAATCTCAGTTTTAGCTTCAGAGTCACCAGTTCACATCCATGAGCAGTTTCTGGCCTGAACAGCCTCTACTCAAGCCTCAGGTAACAATTGCTTATGAAACAAAAGTCGGATTCACAGTCTGGTTCAAAAGAATTTGGGAAGCTTTGTCAATACTTTACATTTTTCAAGGACGCATGGCACAGTATTTTTCAGGCCAGATTCTGATATCCTTTCTTAATGAACAGTTTTTTATTGCAACAGGGTCCAAATCCAAACGTTGAATGTAGCAAATAAAAGCAGCAGAATTTGACCACTTTTTGGCTCTTACTGTGTCTGCTGTGAACTTCAGTAATGTTTTTTCATTATATTTCTGAGATAGTCCTGTTCTTTTGCTGCTTGATTTATTTCTAACAACTCTGCCGGCCAATGAATATAGTATTTTCTGGAATGAAGTGTGTGTTTGGAGGCTGGGGGGGAGTGTCAAGCTGGTTTTTGTCCTTTTGTTTTTAACCCCTCTTCCATAGAAGACACAGTGTCCCACAGACAGATAGAACAATGCTATATTCCATTTTAGCATCGAATCACAAGCAGGGTCTTTGGAATTAAATTTGGCGAATTGCCTGGATATGTTCAGTTTTAACAAGCACTGCTTTGTGCGTTAGCACCCTACGCTTCACCCCTCGCTCCCCCCCCCGATGCTGCCACTGAAGAGAGGAGGAGAAACAAAAAAACTCAGAATAAAAGCATCTGTTAGAGTCAAAATGGGGAAGAAAGAAGGGATGAAAAGAGGAGGAAAAAATATATTCCAGAACAGCTGTCATGTATTTGTTAAAAGAGCTGGACATAAATTTTAAGTTAGTCATATTCCTAAGTATCTATTACTTCCCCCCCCCCCCCCAACATTAGGTGCAATGTAAATGCAACACAACTTTTTGTACAGAATGCAGATAAATTTTTCACAGAATGTCTGAATGCTCATTTATCAGGAGCTTGAACACAGGCACAAGCATGTGAATATTTTCACTAACTTGTTCTTTTTTCTTGTGTGTGCAGTTGGAGGTATGCTGCAGGGAGGAATATAGATTATCATTGACCATAGTAGCTAGGGTAAAGCTTTGACTGACTTTGAGGTCTGTGTTAAGACTGTATTGTTATTGAACATTGTTGTTTGTGCTGCTTTTTTTTTTTTTTAAATTTGCTGAAGCATAAATGGAAGTGTGAAGCTCAAAGGATTATTTTCCTTGAAAGAGATTTGTGAAAATGTATCTTGTGACCTGTGAAGAAAAGCACTGTTCTGCTGTAGGTTAAGATTGTTGTTAACTTATTGACAAAACGGTAGGTGAAGATCTTCCCACCCCACTACCCTGTTTTAGTTAAGTCAAGCAGTGTGACTGATTGTGAATCACCAATGAGGTACTGTTTTTTGCTCTGCTGAAAAAAATGTTTGTCTGCTACATTTAATGCAGTGTGTTGTTTCAGTCTACCTACAGAGAAAAAATGTTGATTTAAATGAGGATATATTCCTAAAATTAACTGTCCTGCAGTGGCTGCACCCAGTACTGCATTCCTAAGAGGCAGGATTCATAAGCAAGTGTGCAAATAAGCTAATCCATTAATGAGACAGGGAAAGAGAGTGAGTAGTGCAGTGGAGACAGCCCTCTCTGCTCCACAGCTGTGCTGTATTCATAGGTGCTGGGGTCACCAGGCAAAGCAGAATATTGAAAGCTGTGAAGCTGGAGGCAATTCTTGTAATTCTTTTGAACGGCAGGCAAAATTATTTCACAGTGGAAATTATACCAGAGGAATGTATAGGCTCAAATATTTTAAGTTTAGAGAGCGAAGGGAAATTCATAGTCAAGAAAATGGTCACAACATATGGTGGGTGTTTCTTCATTTGTGTTCTGTTTTTGACCCAGGAATGAAGGCTCTGAAGCAAATCTCAGTTATCCTCATGCACTGTGCTTTCATTTGAATCTCAGAGCAGTTCTGGGGCACGTGAACTGGGTTCTCTTTGGATGAAACCAGACTGAAATATACCCTCCAGGAGAGCACTTGGGAAGTTCCCACCACTGGGGGTTGCTCAGTTCATGGGATCAGGCTATAGCTGGCCTGAAGTTCACCTCCTCTCCTCTGAAAGTGAGTACTCAGTGGGTACTGAGGCCTCAGCAGTGACTGTTTGCCCTGCGAGTCAGCTGCTGTTGCTTTGCAAATTTATTTCTCTGTTGATTCTCCAGTGACCACTTAGTACATGTTGACTGAGCTATAGATAGCCTTTGTGCTTTATTTGCCCATGGTTTTGTTATGCATACAATATGAAGGTCTGTTTTAAGAAGATTCATAATCTGAGTTTCTTAATTTATTAGAAGATGGAGGATGACTATTTTAAAAAAATAAATCCGTTTAAAGTCAGGTGGTGTTTGAATGAAGAGCACATCCTTTTAATGCGCTCCAATAGCTTCAGTATTTATTAGTTGACCAAAACAACATTAAATAATACTGTGTACCAAGCCTCCCTTAAAAAGGGACATGTGTAGCTAGTAAGTAGAAGTAGTTGTATCTGATTGCTCCTGACTATGGGTATGCTGTATTTTAAACCTGCATATGATCTCCCACGTGCTGCCAAAACTAGTGTGGATTGCTAGCACATGTCTTGATGAGAAGGTATGGGTCTGAGGGAAGCCAGAGAGGTGGGGAACCCTCCTGGGAAGGTGGGGGAAGCAGGGGAGCTCCTGCTTGTCCTCCTCTCTGTGCGGTCCCTGCCTCTCTCCTTTCTGCAACACAGGTAGGCTTGTGTGTGCCAGGGCAGGGGCAGGCATGGTCTTGTTCATTGAAATGAGAAAAATGTTTGCACCACAGCGGGGAAATAAGGATTTAAAGAAAAAAGTCATTTCGGTAGCCTCTAATTGTGGGTGCTTAGCTAGTGATGGCTGCTAATCTGATTTGTCTGTGTTTAAAACCTGAAAGAAAGCATGAGCTACTCAGGTATATGCTATACACAGTAATCATGGAGGTGATATATCAATGGAAGCATCAGCATAGGTTTTCAAAGCTCAGAAGTAGTTTTACTTTTGAAGAAAACTAAAGCAAGTCTTTAGGACATCCCCCAGCCATGCTTGGATAGCTGACTGGAGTTCAGAGTAGTGTCTGTACCAAGGAAATGGTGCATGTGAAGTATGAAAAGTCAGAAGTTAATAGGGAAACCACAAGGGAGTACAGTTATTGTGATGTATTTTGCCTTGACTTCTAGCTATTTGATACTTCTTTTGATTTGTAGTAGTTTCTGTAGTTCTCTCTTTAAATTGTGTTTAAGTTTGAGAGAACAGACTTCAAGAAGAAGTAAAACAATGAAGTGATGCTAAAATGGTGGTGTTGAATAGGCTGTAGCACAACTTCAAGAGTGCTTGCTTATGCAGGTAGAATATTGATGGAAATACTTCAGTATTTTTAGTCCAACTGCATACGTACCACAGCCCAGTAGCTGCATCTCATGCTGAGCCTGATGAGAGCTGTGGCTCTCCTGCACCAGGTCCAGGTCTGTGTGTAGGGGAGGCTGAGCACAGCTGGTAGACAGAGCCCGAGGGGGCTGTGTCCTACAAGAGGAAGTAGTGTGGCTCATTAGGGTTGCATCTGTAGGGTGAAACAGCTGTTGGCAAGGATGCAGTGTCCTTGCTGAATGTGTTGCTGGAAGGTGGAGGGTCATACCACATTAGCTGTGGTCTGAGCCTGAAGACGGAGTGTGTTTAAACAGTTGAGGTGCATTAAGTGTGCTCCTGGAGCACACGTTTTGGTTTAGTTTCATTAAAAAGAAAGCCAGTTTGTGTACTCTGAGACTACACTGCAATATGGGATAAGGTATGGTGGGGGGGCGTGACTGGGAGGTTTGTATCAGAAGTGCACTTATAATTTCATTTAAATAGTAATTTTTAGGTGTTTGTAGTCCAGATGCTCCCTAGGTCTTCAATCCTTATGTGTTTCTGTAAGAGGACAGTGCTAATTTTTTCTGTTCAATTTATCATTAGTGTTCCCTGGCAACTGAATGTGTTCCTGCCATGTTCCTAGCTTTTTTTGGGGTTTTTTTGTTGTTTTTGACTGGAGCATATAACTGGGATATAATTCAGATGACACTGTCCATCAGTACTGAACCTTGTCAAAACTTGTCTCCAGCTGTTCACCAGAGTGGTGTGAATGGTGTTTGAGTGTGCACATCTGGTCATTTTGGAACATGTTTAGTACATTCCTTTCGGTGCTGGAGTTTAATTTGCAGCTGGAAAGCAGACTAGCGCAGCACTAAATTACTCAGTTTCAGATAAATGCTTTCTTTGTGACTGCTTTGTGAAAATGATTTATGGGAATATTCTGTATCCTGATATGCTTCTTCCCCTTCTTCCGCCACCTGCCCAGAGTCTGACATCCTGCAACTCTTGTGATAGTCTGCATCTGCTTGCTAAGTATATAATCATTATGTAAGCTGAAGATATGGACCATATAATTAAAGCAGTACACTGAAATAGAAATTTAAATTGCATACCTTTTGGCAGTTGTAGGAATTGGGAAGAATGAAAAATGAACTTTTGCAGATGAGTGCCAGCAAATTGTCTGTCATGCACTTGAGGAATGTTTTTGTAATCTGTTTCAGTACTCTTTAAATAAAACTATTTCAAAGTAGGAAAAGGGGCTTTCACTGTCTGGGAGAGCCAGGAATTGATTCTGGGAAAGCAAAATTAGATTGTTTCCTATAGAATTGCACTTGAATGCAATTTGATTAGTCAGGCATTTTCCAGGGGGAGGACGTATGCGAAGATAATTACTGATCTGGTATAGAGCTCAGTGATGCTTAGATTCAGCAAAGCTGAATTTTCAAGACTTATGGTAATAAACTGAAAATACTTGTTTTCCCTTGCAGGCTCAGATCTTGATATTTCTTTCTAATAAGCAAGCAGAGAAGGAGAAATGAAGGGTGCCTTTTTGCCACAGTTGCATCTTTGACTCTGCTCAGCTGTTGACCTTGGCATTGCTAGTGTCCTTGCATCTCTAATCCTCTATGAGTGAAGATCATAAGGCTGTACCTGTTTTACTATTTGTGATTTCTAAATGTGGAGGAACAGGCTACTTTCTTTTTCCTTAATAATGGTTAGCCCTTACTAATTTGGTTTTAAATTATTGTAAGAGGGAAGTTTAACTTATTCATGAAATTTGAGCAAAGAACTTGACTGTTGATAGTTGCCTGTATTGTGGAAGTGTAAACCTTTTTTTTCTTTAAGGTGCGAAATGTCTTTTAGAGTTAGTTGTTGGACTTTTTTTTTTTCCTTCTTCAGTTCTCATGGACTGGTTGAGGATGCTTTTTGTCTGACCTCCCCCTAGTAATTTCCTACCTGCTTCATTGCTAGAACCAGCTGGTGCAAGCTGTTTTTCTATAATAATCAGTTTGCTGCTTTAGCAGTTTTGGGGATGGTATGTGAAAAATAAGTGGTATGTCAAAAATAAGTGGTATGTCCAGGACCAGTCAAAATTGATGGTGAAGTATTAGAGAAACCATGGGAAGTGTGGGTGATAAAGACTTGCTAATTGCCACCTCACCTGAATTGTTGTACAGCAATATTACTGCTTTCTGCCTGGAACGCAGGAGGAGAACTTGCTGCCATTTGTGTATAATCTTGCCTAAAAGCCCTCTCCATTTTATTCTGCTTTGTATAATGGCTTTGAAAAATAACCTCATCCAATTCCTGCGAAGAGGAAGCCGCCTAATTATTTATTTGTCTTACCATTGGGAAGATGAATAGTCAAAGTGGAAAAACAGATGTGCTTGCTTTGTACCCCCATGGGCAAAACTGATCAGGCAGTATATGGAAGAAGCTACATATTTGAATTCCTCTCTGGAGATGTATCACTGTGCACAGTAATCTCTTGACAAACTTTCTGCCAGTGTAAAAGTTATTTCTGTTGTGCGGGCATTTTCCCTCTGCCTCAAAACAACATGAGTTCACTCACTGCGGCATCTTCAGCATTATACAGCTTGCTCACTTTCTGTCTTTGCTATCTTAATTTAGCTAAGTTAGCAAACTGCTAACTTAAAAGATTAAAATGCTCTTTCTAAATAAATCACTCAAAAGTACTTTACTCTTAAGAAGACCCATAAATGACTACTACATGCTTCCCGTTTGATTTAGTTAAGTTTGAAGCCTGAAGCTTTTTGTGGGCTCCTGATGGTGAAGTAGTTCATGTGAAAAGAAGCACTTATCTAGAATTTAATTTTTGTTTTGAGCGGCAAGAATGCTGTACCAATGTGGAAAGTCATGTTTTGTTTGTTGGGAGGAAGGCAGAATGCTGTTTCTTGAATTGCTTTATGGAGCTGAGTTGGGGCTTGGACTGTGAAATTGTATTTGGTTGCAGGAGACTACTACTTATATAAAATTAGTAAGACATCTTTGGGTTTTGCTTCCTGTAAGCCAGTGAAGGAGCTAATGCACAGATGTACACACACACACACACACACACACGTAGATACACACACATAGAAAAACCTTTTCTACATGATTAGAGTATTTATTATAATCCCTCTCTCTGCTGTCTTAACATGAAATGTATACACTGTATTTATGGGAATACTTTAAAAACAAACAAACAACTGTTGAACTTGCTATGTGTTTGTTACAGCTTATAATTAGAAGAAGCAAACTCTTAAGTGTCCAGCAAGTTTGCTTTTTATCCAAATGCTGTCTTGATGCATCTGGTTTGTTTTTACACTGCAAATAGATTTTTTTGTCCATTATGGTAGAAGACTTTTGACAAGGGTGGTGGCTCTTAGCGAGACGCCAATGAAACTGAAGGTATTGACCAACGTAGCTGTTGCAGGAAAGGAGGAGCATGCCTTTTGCATACTTCGTTGTGGTCACTATTTGTTCAGAAAAGGATTTTTTGGTGCTTCTCTCCATGTTCCGTCAGTGTAAGAACCACTCAAATGCTCAAAGCAAATAAATAATGATTTGTTGCTGCTTGAGCTGCCACTTCTTTGCAACTGCTTTATCTTGGATTGAGATGTCGGAGAGAGAAGTCCAGCAGAAATCTAGTTACATGTTTAGGGGACTGGAGCATATGATAAAAGAGGCTGAGGGAAGGAAGGCTGGGGTTGGGAGCCAGATCTTATCCCTAAATCATAATGCCATTGTTGTACAGAAGGTGGATACTTCTCATATGTGCACATTAAAAGCACAGGAGTCAATTGTCACTTGTTGGAATATAAGACAATTTTTATTGGATATAAGAAAAAAAACTGCAGTGAGAGTGGTTAAGTGCTGGAAGTCGCTGAGAGAGGTTGTGGAAACTGACCTTGGAAATTTGCAAAACTCGTCTGGGTAAGGCCCTAAGCAAACTGGCCTAACTTTGAAACTAGACCTTTGAAACTCCCTAGCAGAAGTTTGGACTTGTTCTCGTGCAGAGGTGCCTTCCAAATGACTTAGTTTGCGCAGTTCATAGCACACCTTTGTGAGGTGTGTGTTGTCCTGTTTCCTCCCCTACATTCTTCAGGGAAATACGGATATATAACTGTGGAAGAGAAGTCCCTGATATAAAAAGGACTTTGTAAACTTGTTATCTGAGTTACTTGAGAAAATCCTGTCAGACAACTGGTCTTCCAAAGAATTGCCAAACAGGAAAATTTACTTAATCTGTGATTTGTAACGGCTTTCTTGGTAGAAAAGATCCAAGTCAAATTTTAAATAGATACTTAATATCAGTGGGAATGCATTCCTATAACTCTTAACAGCTGTATGTGACCAGGTAGTGTCTTGCATTGCTTTTTGCAATGTCCTTCTGCGGGGTGAAGACTCTGCAAAGAGGTAAAGTTTCAGCTCTCATTTAATACACATTTGTCTTCTCCACCACACTTATCATGTAGTCTTAGAGCCTATTTCTATTTTTTTTGATGGCAGACACCTTCTGAATATTTCATTAATGGAAGATTTAGTATGAGTGCCTATTGCTTAAGCATAACTTAATGAGTCATGCCAATTTTATGGGGAATTTCTGGTTGACTGTGTGATTACTGCATAATGCAAACACTGGGCAACCTTAGATGGAAGATGGAAACAGCATCAGGCAACACAAGACAATTTTCCATTTTCACCGTGAAATAGCAAACATTTCTTTTATAGAGTTGATGAAATTTTAATTATTTCCCTATACATTAGGTAGTCAAATTAATTTGTTTATCTGTTACTATCTTCACTCAAGGATCAATCACCATTTTAAGAAGCCAGAATAAATAGTGCCACCAGTTTTTCACATTTGTGTTTAAGCTGAGGGATTTTTGTTTTCCACCACTTTGAATAATTGGTGACTCTTGTGTTTCAGTTAAAAACAGAAAAAAAAACAAAACAAGCAACACAACAACCAAGATGCCTACTACAATGCTGTTTGGTAGTCAAGAAATGTGGTTAGGAGCTGAGAACTCTGAGTTAGCCTTTTTCAGTCACATAATTGTGTATTCTCAGTGTATCAAGGATCTGTGGTAACAGGACTCTGCTCCCTTATGTCACAATTGTTGGTGCCTTAGTTCTCAGTGCCACTGTTCTCTTGTCAAGCATGTTAGCTAGCTAGTAAGGGGAGAAACCAGGGAGCTGCACCTTGGTCCTCTGCCCTCTGTGGGTCTTCTGTGCATCACAGGATTGCCCAGCTCTACAATTGCTTCCACGCATATGTGCAGGTGTGCAAGGTAACCTGTTTCATAGGCATACATAAGATGTTTGAAATTGTTATTCCATGTTATGCATTAATAGACTACAGATTTTTGAAGGGTTTCCTTAGACACTAATTTAACTATTTACTGACATTGAAGACAGCTGCTGAATGTTCTGAACCGTGGATGCTGGGTTTTAACTTCTTGTAAAAATGAGTCTAATATATATGTGGTGTTTTTTAGTCAAATGGTTTTTGAAACATATTGTTATGTGGTTAAGGTTATTGTATTGTAGGTTCATAACCAGACTTAGCTGAGTGGAAAAACTGCTTCTAAAAAGCTGCGGCCAAGTAGAGCAAATACATACGTTGAAAAGTTACTTTTGTGGAGTGCAGCCAATACCAATTTGTGGAAAGAATTGCATAAGTCTTAGGAGATACTGGAAAGATCTGGTCACTAATGAACTATAAAAGATTTTCAGAAATCCCTGGTATTATTTTTAAATTTTCTGTTGCTTTCTGTGACAGCTTTAAGGACAAAGATGCCAAAAATCTGTGGTTAAAAGTTGTTATGCATTATCCGGAGCATTACGGTACCATTTATTTAACTATGTAGTTAAAAAAAAACACAACAAAAACAACTTCTATAAAATTTGATCTTAAAGGATTTAATGTATATGATGAGCATGAAGAGGGAAGAAAAGAGCTTAGTTGTATTGTCCTTGAGTCAATAAAAAACGCAGCATGATCAGGCCTCTCTTATTGACCTGGAGAAATAATTGCTATGCTTTCAAAATAATGAACTTTATGACTGAACAACATAATACCGAAGGAGTTTGCTTTCCTATCACATACCATCCAGTAGAAGATAACTCGCTAGCTGAAATTGGTGAAATAAACTTTATTTCCTCTCAGTCCTTGGATCAAAAAGGAATTAGTGATGTCCCTGTTCCTAAAAACCTGCCGCATTCCCTTGGATGGATCTTTGCATTGCTTTGAAATGCAGGACGTGTTGTCAAGGGGATAGCTCAAAGTCATGAGACAGGACAGTGTTGAATTGTTGAAGGTAAGAGCTTCTCTTCGTTTCTTCAGACCTTCTAAAAAGTCTTAGGTTGCCTTTTCACCTCTGGTGAATGCATTTCCTCTAAGTGGTAGTCTCCTGCTACCTATCTAGTAGATACAGTGCTGTTGGTGAAAGCATTTGTAAGACAAAAAGGAAGTGAATTACATCTGGTAATCATGACACTGAAAGAGAGCACACTGATAGCTATCATCCCCAGCTCCTCCAAGTCTTTGTCCCAGCACACATTTGTCTCACCTGTTCTGAAAAGCCCCCAAGGACTGATGCTGTGAGCACCTCAGGGTAACCTGTTCTGGTCCTTACACCTGGGGCAGGGGTTTGTCTTTGTTCTGTTGTTCTTCTTCCCTCAACCACCACCTCCCCACAGTTTCCTAATAACCAGTCTAAGTTTCTTTTTATTGTCATTTTAAGCCAACTGTGCTGTTTGTCCCTGGTGAGTAGGGAGGATGATACACTCATCCTCTTTACAGAAACCTTTCTGATGTTCAAAATCTTTTGTCACGCTTCCTTCTTTTCTTTATTGATCTAATGACAGATGGAGGTCTATTCAAGTCTAAAAAATAAAGACATCTGTAAACCCCTGGGTATGTTCAGTAGCAGATATGTAGCATAAGCAGTTGAGGGAACACGCCTATGCCCTTTCTTCCTGTTTATCACTCTAACCTTGATTTATTTGGCTTTAACCCATAATGCTCAATTAATAACCCTTAATGCTCAATAACACATAACCAGACAGTGAAGAGTGACTTAGAAATAGCTGGCAACAGTAGTTAGCTACAGTTACTGGTTTATGCATGTCTGTCAGGTTCAAGCTCTGCCTGTGGGTCAGTTGGAAAAGTGGGCTTTCTTGGCGGTAGCTGGGTTTTGTGACTCTCTGATGTGTGCCCACACCTGAGGACATCTTGCTGCCTGGGTCAGTCTTCATGGAAACTGCAATGAAACACCCCTCTGCTTGAGCCAGAGTGGGGGATTTTAATCTGGCCTTGCTTAAAGGCTCCTGTTCTCATTTTTATGGAGTGCAAAAAGAGGTCTTTCTACTGTTTTGGTTCAATAAGGCCTGCAGGTTCTGGTAAATGCCACCATCCAAGATCCAAAAGCAGTGCTCGAGAGCCAGGGTTGAGGGTCTGTGGGTTTTATGGTTTCTTTTAAAAGTGTATTAATGAGGTGAATTATGCACTCTGCTTACAGAAGTTCTAGATGGCATTGCCTGAAAGCCTTTCTCTTCAGGAAATAAAAAATGGCTTTTTAGTGAAAGCTTTTGGATTAAGAAAGAGCTTAAGATATTCTTAAGATTCTTAAGCCTGATGAGCTCATATGCATGCATCCACTGGAGAATATTTTCCATGCAGTATCACTGCAGACACTACTACTGCTTGTGTAAAGCTGCATGGTTGATAATTAACCAGTTTTATACTGTTGTAATTTTACTTTTCATTTTTTACGCACACTTGGAAAAAAAAACAACAAACCTTGTATACGTTTCAGAAGAGGTTGCTGGATGATGTTTTCTAGCTCAAGTCAGAAAGCTCACAGTTCTAGGAGTTTCTGTGTACTGGTCCACAGTAGCAAGTGACTTAAAGGTGTTGTGTATGACCAATCCTGGGGTTGTGCTAGCAGAGGATTTGCCAGGTGCTAAAACTTCTGGCTGTGGGAGGAAATGGTCTCCTTCGGTCAGTGGTATTTGGTTACTGTGGGTTGATGGATGCTGAGGAGAGGTTTGTCCTACCATAAAAAGTGAGACTCCGAGGAAACAGTTTCTGAACTATTATTGGGACTTCTCTTTGCCTTGACACCTACAGCTGAGACATGTCTTGCAAGTAATGACCATATAAGAAATAATCAGCACCTGGCTTTATCTTCTGTGGGACTTATGGTCAATGGTATAATAGAAATAAAAAATACTACTAGGCTGGGAATTTTTTTTTGTGAGGAATGTACCAAGGCATCTACCCTTGCATCTGCCCGTGCAACTGAAAATCTGCTCAGTTGGGTTTGTGGTGGCCTCTACTGGTGTTCCTCTGCAAAGGAAAGAAATAATGACCTCTGCTGTTCCAAGTTGGCTCCTTTGGAAACCTAATAATCCAGAAAATATCTCCTTTTTAATTGAAGTTTGGGGGAAAAAATGAAAAAATCCCTCTAGAGGATCTGCTGTTGTGAGGAGTCCTTCAAATCAAGACTTACCACCAAGAGTACAGCTCTCAAAGCTGCATGCATTCCGCTGCTGAATGTTATGGTTTTGTTGCCTCCTTGAGCAGATGTGGCCTGGGAGAAACTCATCCTGAGCCTCAAAGCACAGCACAGCTCCCACCAGCTTTAGCTCTGGGTTGCAGCTGCAGGCTTGTTGGGGTTGGGTAGCCTGGGGGCACTTGGGGTGCTGTGTCCAGTGTGCTCCTTGGCGAGGCTTGCTTTCTGCAGTTCAGGTGTATCTGCAGTCTGGCTTAACCTCTTCCCACCCTCCCAAAATAATCCAAGCCCACAGGTATTTAAAGCTACTGAGAAGCCTTCCAGCTGTCATGGATGAAATAAAATGGTTAAAATCAAGAGAGGCCTTGAGCTGTTACTAAGACACCTTGTGTTTATTGCTGAAAGGATTATTTGAATTGATGTGGGTACAGGGCTCTTCTCTGTTCCTGCTGGGCCAGAGAAAGCACATCAGTGGGTTTGCATGCCAGGGAGAGTATGGGAGTGTTTGGGTGGTGGGGAGAAGCTGGAGCCAGGGGAAGAAATGTCACAGAGAGGAATCGGTGTCTAGGTTGTGCCTCCATCCTTTTCATCTGAAGAGCAAGGCATTTCTTTAAATAGCAAAAGGCCGTCTTGCTTCAGGTTTAAATGGCTCCTCATGTGCTTGTGAACACCAAACCATGGCCTGTGTAAAGCCCTTTTGCCAAAAATTTTCAGTGGGGGAGGGAGGATCTGTGGGCAGTTTGTCCATCAGGCATGTGTAGTTTTTGCTAGCAACTAGGAAAATTACTGAGGTCTCGGATGTGCTGCTCCCTTCTGCCAGTCGTAGCACAAGGAAGGTGTGGGCTCATATCTTGCAGTTGGTTTTTCCCCCTCTTATGCCCAAAGTTGAGCTCTGGAGATGGTAAAGAGGGTCAGACCTTCTCAAATCAGACCATGAACTCATTTCTGGGTTTCCAGTTACACTTACCTAGTTCATGAGGATGTCAGTCTGATGCAGAAGGTCAGGCTGTCAGAAAGTCGTAACCCAAAAGCACATGTTTTGTTTTTATATTGTGTGCTTTGGGTTCATCAGTTTTGCTTGTTTGTGAGTTGTTAAAGGTTATGTTCTCAGGCTCTTTCTCAGAAAACATGGAGGCTAGAAAATTTCAGTTTGTTTGGTTTGGTTTTTTTTTTTAAAAGAGCTTACAGCTGAGCTTTAACAGTTAAGAAGCTGGAGCCCTGATAAAAGCACTGAATATCATGAGACTTGAAATAAAAGCATGAGATGGCAGTGTTGCTTCTAGCAGCTGATCTTTTTGGCAGTGCTTCATTTTCTAGGTCTCTGTGCAAATGCTCTATGCTTGCTAAAAGCCCTATGTTGATAAATTACAGCCAAGGCTAAATGCATGATTATTTCCACTATCTAACCTGTTTATCACTTCCATGTCGCTTCTGGTTTTGCCAGTTAAGTTCTCACAGGCACTTAGTACACTTGTTTTCCTGGCAGCTCATAGCTTTTGAATACTGTTAAATATGCTTGAAGTAAACTGACATCTGGAGATGTGGGTAGTGAGAATGCGTTTCTATGTTACCAGCTAACTTTAGCCTCGTAGCTGAGGAGGCTTTCTCTA
The DNA here is from genome assembly GCA_020745705.1 of Hemiprocne comata. Lineage (NCBI taxonomy): Eukaryota > Metazoa > Chordata > Aves > Apodiformes > Apodidae > Hemiprocne > Hemiprocne comata. The sequence continues at coordinate 96,824,161 of CM036586.1, read as the reverse complement.
GGTAACGGTGCGGGGTGGCAGGAGGAAGCTCACAGAAGAGCCCTTTGGAAATGGCTGCTGTCAGGTATGCTCCAACAGTGCTGGCTGTTGAGAGAGCCTGAAGGGACTGGCCTCTTGCCTGATGTGCTTCAATTTAATCAGACCTGTTTCAACCACAAGGGCATCATTGGCCTAACGGCAACTAGAGAGCTTTCCCTGACAAGTTCAAGTGATCCTTCAACTCCTGGTTTCTCACGTGGTTAGCTTTTAGCCTAAGTCTATTCAGGCATGCTATGAAGGAAGGCACTGGCAGTGGGTGTGGGTGTACCCCTGATCTGGTGCAAGTATGCTATGGCAGGTTAGTGCAGGCAGTGCATTACAAGCTGTGTTCTAAGTGTTTCAGATTAAAATGTTTGAGACCTTGCCTGTAAGGGCTTGCCAGGTGCATTAAAACTCAGCTCACACTTGCCACCAGAAGAGGTTTCTGTGAAGCCAATGTCACATGTTGTTTGCTTATCATAGTCTGGTGACACTGTAGTAACACTGCAGTGCTTCCATATCAAGCTTATAAAAGGCATCAGCATACTTTTGCAGCCCTTTAACTAGGATCCAGTCCCAAGCAAGATCTTCACGGATCAAAGGGTAACTATACCCTTTATGTAATTATTTTTTCCCCAAGCTTTTATTCTCACACCCAAGCTTTCCTGCAGTTAGGATACTCAAACAGTGACATTTTGTTACTTTCAGCCAGAATAGTGGCAGCTCTTGCTAAGCTTGAATAGTGCTGATGTCTTTTGAGCAGAGGAAGGCAGAAGCATTTCCAAGCTAGACGGTAAACCCAACTAATGCAGGAATAAGCTTTTAAACAGCTTGCTTGCTGTGTGGGTAACATCCATGGACTGCAAGGGTGGGAATTTAACATGTGGCTTTTTTGCATAGAAATCAACAGTCTTACTTTCCAGGAATGTGTTCAAGAGAATAAGGCCCAGGATTTGTTACTGGCTCTTGAGTGAGGCTAAGTGCCATAGTCACAGATACTTCAGAGCTATGGTAAGCTCAGGTGACTGAGCTTGATTTTGCGTAATACAGTGGTGACAGCCTCTTGGTCCCTTGTAGTGCTGTCCATAAGCAATGAAACATGGTCTAAGAGTGTGAACTCAGGAGGAACAAGTATAAAAACAGTGGGGTAAAACATAGCAATGAAATGTAAAAATACTCTTTACTCTAAAGGACCTTCATCCCGTTTAGAAAGGAAGTAAAGACAGCACCTTTGGTCTTCTGTCAGGATCCTCAATGCACATTGGCTCGGCTTCAGAAATTTTTAACAGAATTCAACTTTACGTGCTCCCAAATGAACAAACAGGAATTGAAGTAGCTTAAAGGAGGACTTTTCTCCCTTTGAAATACATAGATAATATAAGGAAAAATCGTTATAGATATTAATGAGTTGCATTTACCTGCCTGTATCTTGTTCTGAGGCTTTTTTGTGTGACTGAAATCTGTGCACTGTTGTTGATCAAACTGCAGCACCTACCACAGTGAGGGTTAGTTTTGGAAGGCTGTAATTTACAGCTAGGAAAGGCTTCAGGATTTCAGGGAAAATTTCAGTGTTAAGTTCCAAGTACCCACTAAATTCTTCAATATAGCAATTCTAAATCCTCAGGGAGTATAAGGGGAGAGAGCTGCGAAAAATGGCCAGACTTGCATGGTTTTTCTAAATAGCTTCTGCTTTTGTCATTCTCTGAGTCAGAATACTGGGCTATATGGCTATTGCTCTGACATGGCTGGGCATCATTACTCACATTTTTAAGCAACACTAGATTCCTGTTCCCACAAACATCATGCTATAGATATTTTTCCTCTGTGTATACATATGGACATGTTTATTTCCTGGGGGATGCATGCACTCTCATAGTGCTTATCTTCCCATGCTATTATTTCAAGACTAGCTGATGGCTGCAAAAGATAATTCCCTGAACAGGAAGGTGTCAGGTTCAGCTGCTTTCAAAACTTGTCTTTTGCATACTTCTCATTCGTTGAGGAGAGGTTTCTTGTTGTGTAATGTGGGGCTTAGGAACCTGAAGGGAACAGCAGAATGTTTTGTTGCTCCACACAGAAGAAATTAATTTTCTCCAACCAATTGCTCCATCTAATTTTTTCTGTTAGGTATTTGCATCAAAAGCTACATGGATATAATCCACACTGAAGACTGGATATAATCTTTATGAAAACTTCAGAGTTGTCTTGTATGAAGTACCTTCAATTTTAGGTTTGTTAAAACTTTGTGACCTTGTTCTCAGAACTGTCAAATGAGGAATTTCATCTTGATTTTCTTAAGTGGATTAGCCCTGGCATAGCTGCGATGCTACTCAGTCTTCAAGATGCCTTCAAGGTTGCAGTGTCATAATGATGTTAGCTATATTGCTCTCAAAATGTGCCTGCTAGCAATCTTCAGTATTTATAATAAACAAAATGAAGTGGACAAGTGTAGAAAAACTTTACAGGGAGTTTTATCTTCTGTCACATGGTAGAAACTTAACTGATGTGCAACTTTGTACTTTAGGAATTATGGGGTTTTTTGGTTTTTAGCAAAAACCCCATTTCAGAAACTGATGCAGCTGGTTGACAATGACAATGTGTCTAGTTCAGTTAGCTTTGGAACCAAAATTCTAGTTTAAGGTTGTAAAGAGCTGAGACACAACAATATTAAGGTGGAATCCTCTAATAACTTAGGGCATTTGTGGACAAACAGGTGGAAGAAGGAAGCAAAATGCTGTGCTCAGGACAGATGACTGGGAGTCTGACTTGGGTTGTCCTCATGGGTTCATATTGCCTTGATCTTCTCTGTTGGTCCTGTCAAAACTGAGGGTGGATAACACTTGTTTTGCTGATGACAAGGAATTTTGAGCAGATGTTGTTTTAGATGTGCAGCTTCCACAGAGTAGGACAGCATCTGTCAGACTGTTTCAGGTAACATTGACAGTGTGTTGCAGAGACTAGATAAACAAAGTTTACACCTCACGTAAAAAAAAAAACCTTAAAATTGCTGTTCTCCTGCAGATGTTGGCTGTTGCAAGCCCGTTTTGGGATTACAGCATTATGATCCAGAGATGCCACTGTATCTCCTACGGTGCTGTTTATCCATCTGTGCTGACAGTTTTCTCCTAACTCTGCACAGGGATGAAGGGGAAAGACAGAAGTCTGGATCTGATTATTTGCTCTATCATTCTCACACTTCAAAGGCTATTTCTTGCTCTTGTCACCTTGTGCACTATTTATGTTGTATGTAAATCATCCAATCCATGTTGTGCTCCTAATAATTCTCAAGCTATTTGCCAGAGCTGCTCATCACATATCATGGCTGCTGCCATGGAAACAAATTGTTCCTAGTTTCATAGGATGAATATTTTCTTTTTCTGTGACAGCTTTGGCTATGATGCATCAGAAGTGGAGAGGCCAGGCATTGTTCTCTGTAACCAGGTGCTCTTGGAAGTTTTTGGAGAAGTAAGTGACGGGTGATACTACTTAACATTTGTTGTTTATTCTGTTCTGAGAATCAAGGGAAAGAAGCAGGGGGATGGGCATTTGATCATACTGATTCATATGAAGGAAAGCACTGCCCAAAAGTCTTACTGCAACACATCATTTTAAAAAATGAATTACTGCCTTTGTCTTTCTCCCGTCCTTTGCATCTTCATTACAGTATGACTACTGTGTTCCCATTGACTTCTTCTGTGATAACATTGAGCAGTTGATACTTATTTAAGTCACATTTGACCTTTGCATCCTTGTGAACAAGAAGCGATGAGGGGAGAAAAAAAACAACCCCTTTCCTAATTACAGTATCCTATGCATACCTCTCGGACTTGGTAATGATACATGGTGGTACAGTCCTGACTTTTGCTTGCTTTGGGGTAACTTGCTGCTGGATAGTTTCTGAGTATGTTCCAAAAGCACAAAAATTGATTAAAGCATTTTTCCTCTTCTATGCATGTGAAAAAACAGGGTATTCTGACATCAGCTTGGTCTGGATGTGAATTCTTACTCCAACAATTCTTGCTGACTTTCATCGTGCATTTTTTTGCACATTCTCTCTGATTCTTTGTAGTGCAACTGTGTGAATGGGGAAAGCTCTCTGCCTGGAGTAGTGATGCTTAGCCATCTCATCCCTTCCCAGGCTATGCCTATGTTGGTAGTATCGGGCTGGCCATGATCTTGAGCATGTGATTGAAGTCTGAGATTTTGATTAAATGTGCCATGATTTTACTCTTGCTTTATCCTTTTAGTTGAGGGATATTTCCTCCCATCTGTTTCTTTTGTTCTGCTCCTGCAACTTGTCTATATAGCAGAGAAATCAGTCTAGGATCACAACAGCCTGTTTTCTTTGTTTCTGACATACCTAGCACAGCAGGAGCCTTCTCCTTAATTGAGCCTTGTAGGAGCTAATGCAGTAATAGTTCTGCTGTTGGTGGCAGCTTACAGCATATGGTTGCTTCTCAGCAGAACAAGAATACCATCACACAGTAGAGCTGCAGGGTGAGCAAGGTACCCTCAGCAGGTCAGTTGCATTTCTGCATTTCACCAGATGGAGCAAACTTGAATCAAAATGGCTGTGGATTCCCCTCCATGCTGCCTTCAGTTGATTTTTTTATTCAGCCCTTACTATCTGTGCTCTAGGTTTTACCTGTCAACAAAGTTGCAGTGGTGTTTGATTTGCAGTGGATGAGCTCCCTCACTTCCACTCGGTCTCCATCTTTCAGTAGTTTGGACCTTGAAGGTACATTGTTCTAAGCATATCTAAAATTATTTTTTTTTTAATCCTGCCTTAAATTTGGCAGGAAATGCTCCAGAAAGAAGCATATTTTCTTTTGGAATTGAAGGTTTTAATGTAAAGAAGAAACTTCGAATAAGGACAGAAAATTTGCAAGTAAATATTTACATTACATTACATACTAACGATCTGAGCCTGTCTCATACGCCTGCAGTCGTGAAAGTAAACCTTGGTACTGGACATGGAAATGAAAATGACCTCTTTTTTTGTTGTCTTCCTGTGATTTACAGCAAATGAAACTTGACAGTGGAACAAAAGAAGAGAAAGCTATAAAAAACGCCCTTTTGTCCAACAGCATAAGCAAGTAAGAGGTGCCTGGTGCCCCGCCTGGAAGACTTTGGTTGTGTGGCATGTGCTGTGGTTCTCAGCCATCCCATTTTGAGATGGATCAGGTGCAAAGCTCAACAGACACTTCAGAGCACTAAGTAATTGGGGGTGAGCGGGTGAAACACTGATTGACTTGTGTTGGCAGGTGGGAATTCAGGGATTCATTAGTCATGCTGTAGTCTCTTGTTCTGCAGTGTGTTATGATGAAAGGAGAGAAAAGAGTTGCCTTTAGATAGCTGAAGAGGGCTTTTAAATTCTGCAGGCTGAAGGATGCTGTGCTTGAATGATGTTGTCTTCCACAGCAGTTTATCACTTTGGTAGTCATGTTGCAGATCAGGGAAATGTATGTGATGGGATTAGGATTACCAGGCTCTGTTAATTATGGGGTGTAGACTGCTGGACGTTATTTTGGAATAAGCAAAGAATAGTCCAAAGAGATGTTATCCTAAATGCATTTTCGGTAGACAGGAAGACCTTTTTCACCTACAGCATAGTCATACAGTGATAAAGTTCTCATCTTACCAAATTAGGGTCTGTTCAGTAAAAATCAGTCAACCAGAAGATAAACATAATTTTTTTTCCGATGCATCTTACATAACGGAACCTTTGTGATACCCAAATTTGGGTTCCGTATCTATTTTCTATGGCCCTCTCCTCAGGAGACTGTAGTGTGCCTATTTAAGAGAAGATCTGCCTTGCCATTCTTCAGTGATTCATTTTTTGGGTGGAAATTGGGTCTAGACCTGTGCTGTCTGTCAAAGAAGTATAGGATGTGTGAGGAAGGCTGTCCTGGTCACATAATTTTAATTTTAGATCACAGGAGGGAGGAGGAAGACAAGTCTTTCCAGCCACCTACATCTTTGGTATTGAAGTCACAAATGTCTAAAAGGGTGTTAGTAGAAATGATTAGCAATGAAATCATCTATGTAAGTTAATAGATGGGTAAATATATGATGAAGTGAAAGATGCCATAAAATTAATAGTTGAAGACACATGAGCATTTTTAACCTCACTAATGTCTGTGGCAAAATGAAGTAGTCTTGAATAAATTAGAACAGCAATGAGAGGAGTTAGCTTACAAAAAGTTTGAAGTATCTTCTGTCAAAACTGGGCAACATTTCTTAGTCAGGCATATCTCAGAGGCATACTTATTTCTGTGGAAGCATGGACAAGCCTTGTGAAACAGTTAATCCAAGAGGGAATAGAGTTAACAGGCGCCAGGCCGTTTTGCAGGGGTTGCTTGGTAAAGAGAGGAGTGCCAAAGTCCTTCATGCAGTGAGACCAGTTTAAAGGAACTGACAGCTGGCAGCCCCTGGGCTTGGAGCTCTCCAAGCTCGGTTTCACCCTTCTCCTACTGAAGTGTAGGTAAATGAAGGGTTTAAAATAAGTGTTCCTCAATGTAGTAAGTGCAATTTCACCAAAGTCCTCCCATATCTCAGCTGCCTCCTAAGACATTAATTATCGTGCTTTGCCTGTTCCCTCTTCTCTCCCATTTGCTCTGCAAATTTTTCATGTTAGCAGTCAGCCATTAATCTTTGGTTTGTAGTGCTGGTCACAAATACTTTTCTAGCTATTAAGATAAGGGACATAAACTGCCTTTTTTTGGACAGTTCAGGTAACCATGATATTCGAGGTGATCCCAGCCTGTGTTGTTCTTGAATTAAGGGGACTGAACAGCTTTTTTGTTCCTTTGTTAACTGTGAGTGTCTGAGCAGCTAACTGCTGAGCCTTTCTGGGAAGGGTACCTTTGGGATGCCTAAATGCAAATCACAGGACTAGGTTTGTGCATCTCTGAAAGGGGCTGCTTCTGCACAAATATGACCAGGGTCCTTGCCATGCTATGGAGAACCAGCCCAATAAAAACTGAAGCCTCATCTTTGAATAGCTTCTGGATGGATGTACAGTGCAGGAGCAGCTTTTGTACATGTGTGTGGGGGAAAGAACTGAAGCATTTGGTATTTCCAAAATGTTCTAACCATACTGTCAGTGTTGCTTAGCAGCAGAGGGTTTAAAATAGTGGCATTACTCAACAGTGTGAGCCACATTTGCACATGGTAATGTTCTGTGTCCTGTATTGACTTGCTGCATTATAAAAGCGCTAAGTTAGTGTAAGGAAAGTGAAGATAGCTCACCTCCTCCTCTCTTAACTTGATGAACAAATGGCTGATCAGTGACATGTCTTCCTCATGATTTCAGGAAGCAGATGTCCAGTACAGGCATGCCATGGTGTTTTGGTCCCCACAGATACATGTCCATGCAGACCTCACTCAGATGTAGAGGCCTTTCACACCCCTGTTTGCCTGTGAGCACATTTAGCTCTCGACCCAGCAGCCCACACTGGTAACAGCTAGGACTGTGCTGTTAATGCAGCATCAGTTGGTTTGGGGGGCACTGGCAATGAACAGTGGGGACAAGAGCCAGTGCAAATAGTACTCAGTGATCTTTCGGCAGCCTAACTCCTTGGTCATGTTGGTGCACATTTCCACTACTCATCTGCTTCCTGGGTGGTTTGGTCTTCTGAAGCGATGCTGAGAGTATCTGAGGTGAAGATGTCTCTTACCCACCATCTGTGGGAGTCCCAGCCTTCCCCAGAGTAAGTCTGAGGACTTGCAGGACTGCAGTCCACTTGCTGTCTGCTCCAGAAGAGTGGAGTTACAATGATGAGGGCAATCATGGTGGCCAAGTGAAAAGTTTGATACACATATCAATGAGTTCAGGAGTTTCGTCTTCTGCAGGATTAAACTAAGGGTGAATAGTTAATAAATTGTATGAGAGCCTACTGAAAAGTATTGTTTGCTGATACAGAGATGAACAACCCAGTAAATTACACATTTTACCTACTCTGAAGAGATTCAACGCTTGCTTTAGAGCTATAAAAGTACTCCCTTAGTATTGCTAATGATCTTCCTAACAAACATGACTACATATTATTATTTCAAAATAGGACCATATTTTAAAGCCCTGCAGTGAATTAAAATAAGACCTGGATCTGTCATTAGTGTTTTGTATGCCGTTCCAGGGAAATAAAATGTTTATCAGATGCAGATGTTTAAAAGCTGACCTTAAAACAAGGAAAATATGTTTCTTAACCAGATCTTTCTGTTCTTTTCAGTATTTAAAACCATGGCCTGTTTCTTCACTGAAGGCTTGTGAACAACCTATCTTAAATAGCACAGTTAGATCATAATTTAAATTCATGGTTATTTTATTTGCCCTTTGCCATAAGTGTGAGCCATTTTATGATAGGCATTGCCTCAGTACACAGTATATGAACAGTGGAGGAGTATGGCCATTACATTTTAATCTAAGACTGGACTGCATGGAAGGAAAATACTTGATTCAGCCACTTGCAGTTTGCAGGGTAGTGTTTCAAAAAGAAATCTGGTAGTGCTTGTGACAAATACCACAGTATAAATTATGGGAACCAATATTAATTTTAAATGCCCATTTAATCTTTTTGAGAAAAGCCAAGCTCAGTGCAAGTATAAGTGAAATCAACTGCTTTGGGTTGGGGATCACAATGGATTTAATATTTCCATACACTTACCTGCCATTGCTTTACCTCGGTAGAGACTTAAGATACAAGTGACAAGGACACTGCAAAAAATTATTATGCCACAAGTTGCTGGGAAAGATGATGACTTTCAGTTGTTAAAGCAAAACAGACGTAACATTTTAGTCAGAAAAAGGACACCTGATGTGCCAATGGCTGACGCATTTTTATTCCCCAAAAGGATTATGAAAGACATGGAGGTTGTATGACAGACCTCATATTTCCCTGCACACATGCTTTATGCTTCAGAAAGCAGTGAGTCTCATGAGATGTCAGTTGCTAAGAAAAACATGCTTCTGTTTCTAATTAGGCAAGCGGGGTCTTGTGAAACTCATAGAATCACAGAATGGTTTGGGTTGGAAGGGATGTTAAAGATCATCTGGTTCCAACCCCTCTGGCATGGGCAGGGACACCTCCCACTAGATCAGGTTGCTCAGAGTCCCACCCAGCCTGGCCTTGAACACTTCCAGGGATGGGACATCCGCAGCTTCCCTGGGCAACCTTTCCAGTGTCTCACCACCCTCACACTAAAGAATTTCCTTCTAATGTCTAACCTAGATCTACCCCCTCTTCCAGTTTAAAGCCATTACCTCTTGTCCTCTCACTACAAGCTCTTGTAAAAAGTCCCTCCCCAGCTTTCCTGTAGCCCTTTCAGGTACTGGAAGGCTGCTGTAAGGTCTCCCTGGAGCCGTCTCTTCTCCAGGCTGAACAACCTCAACTCTCTCAGCCTGTCTTCACAGGAGAGGTGCTCCAGCCTTCTCAATCATCTTTGTGGCCCTTCTCTGGACTTGCTCTAGGAGCTCCATGTCCTTCTTATGTTATGGGTTCCAGAACTCGACACAGTACTCCAGGTGGGGTCTTACCAGAGCAGACTAGAGAGGGAGAATCACCTCCCTTGATGCGCTGGCCACTCTTCTTTTGATGCAGCCTAGGACATGTTTGGCTTTCTGGGCTGCAAACGCACATTGCTGGCTCATGTTGAGCTTTTCGTCAACCAACACCCCCAAGTCCTTTTCCTTAGAGCTGTTCTCAATCCATTCTTCTCTCAGCCTGTAATTGTGCTTGGCATTGCCCACACCCACATGCAGAACCTTGCACTTGGCCTTACTGAACTTCATGAGGTTGGCATGGGGCCACCTCTCAAGCCTGTCAAGGTCCCTCAGGATGGCATCCCTTCCATCCAGCATATCAACCACATCACACTGTCTTTGCAACCTCCTTCAGCTTTGTTTCAAAGTTGCTGTCAGTGGAGGTGCATTCACAGGAGCCCAATTTGCAAATTCTTCTGGTGTGTAGGAGATGTTGGAAGTAATTTCTGCACTACTGGCTTTTCGTGTTTGGACCATATGTTACTTAGCTGATGTACAGAGTGCCACATGCACACTGAGGATATTGCTGTCCTGTGCTGGCTGGTCTGCTTCTGAGCTGGCAAAGCATTTTAGCAAGTGTGGTTCAAAGGTAGCAGTTAAGGATGCACTGCAAAGAGGAGAGAGATTTTTCAACTGGGATCTCTTGGTGAATTGCACTGAACAGATTCTCAGCTGGAGGGGAGGAAAAGGTTGGAAGGCACTTGGTCCAGCTGAGTGCTGCATATATATTATTTACCACTTCTGAATTTATCCATATATGTGCATGCACATATGCTATAACAAGGCCTTGAGATGTTTATCCTGTATTTCAGAAGTATCTTGTTCTTGTGGTTTCTAGTAATAGTGCTTATCTATGACCTGTTTCCTGGATAGTTTCCAATGAACACAGAATTTATTTAGTTAGAAGAAAGCAGCTGAATGAAAATTAGCTGAACACAAGGCAGTATTGTCCTTCATATGGTTGCCTGCCCTTACTGATAAACTTCACACAGAGATGAGCAGGATTTCTTCCATTTGTTGCAGATCGAAATCTTGCTGAAACTTGAAGTTGTTCACAGGTGTGCAAAATTAGCTGTTAGTAGCCTTACAAGACTCACCTGGGACTTAGCAGGGCTTGGATTTGGTCCTTTGAAAGCGTTTTTTCTTTGTGTGCTCAAAATGCCTGTCATCTCAAGACTTGTCTGTTGCTTTAGATTATCAGTTTGTTTTCTCTGAGACCCGGTGTCTTGGTGCAAGGATGGATGAGATGCCAGTTCTTTCTGCTACCTTCCATGACTGTCCTAAAGGTTTATTTCCTCATTCATTTTTTCATATCCATATGTGCTTAGGATCTTGAAATGTAAGCCAGTTGCTGTGGAAAGGAGGAAGAAAGATCCACATTTGAGCTGCTGCTGGCATGAGCCCAGGTTTGCCATGAGTGTCTTGCATCAGGCCCTGAGGCCAGGCCAAGCAAAGAGATGAATTTCCTGGTTCTCTTTGGCCTTTGAAACTAGTCTTACATCTGGAGAAAATGCTTCCATGAAATGCTTATTCCCTTTGGACGGAGGCAGATGTGGACCCTGCACACAAGCCACATACCAGGACCCGGATGTTTGTTCCTCTTGGCTCATCTGCTTGTCTGAGAGCTCCTGGCTCCTGCTGGGTTTGCAGCAGCAGACCTGGGGTAGCAGCACCCCTCCTGCCTAGACATGGGGCAATGAGTGCTTCAGGGTAGGCACCTCTTCTTTGTGGAACCCAGGAATGGATATTTGTCTGCATCATCTGTTAGCTCTAGGTGTGTGTAAGATTAATTTTTCCCATCCACCAGGTAAGTGATGCAGAGTGAGTGTGGTGGTATTTCTGTTTATGACTAAACATTGCAATAAGCTGCTGCATAAATTACATTGCTGATGAGGTCTATGCACATGCTTGACCTAAGTGTCCAAAGTATCTAAGGTCTCTTCTTGTGCTTTTGCACCTTTCCAATTCAGGATCTAAATAATGAAAAATAGATCTCAGCTGCATGATTTTGACTTCACTTTCCTGAAGTTTGATGCTTTACCATATCAGGCTGGTTTCACTCTCTTTGCCAGCCCTGCAGGTAGTCATCAGCTGTGGGGAGCTCCTTTGCATGTCATCCCTCTTCTGGGATGAGTTTACCTTTTGCAGTTCCTTTCATCTTTTGAAGGGAGTTTTTCTTCTTAAAATTTCCCATGTGGCCAAATGAACATTTGCTTGTTTTTGTTTAATTCTGGAGCTTTACTCTGTTTCACTACCCTGGACTACCCTGAAAAGGCATTGAGCTCTGAGTGCTTCATTACCATGTGCTGTCTTATGTGTAATTAAGGGGCAGATTAGAACGTGGTGAGCTGTGATGGTTTTGAATTATGTTGCTTTGTTGGCTGCCCAGTAGTTCTTTGTGTTCAAAGCATCCATCTTGGTGGCCTTTGTCAAGGGAGAGCTTGGGATGTTACTCTGGTGCAAATTCTCCCCCTCCAGGTGCTCCGTGCAGGTGTGCTCCTGGCAGCACCTGTGTGCAAACTTGTATGGCTTGGTAGGAAAAGCTCAACCTGACACAGAGCTGGGATCCATACTTAACAGCTGGCTGAGTTGTGCTGTTTAGTGCCTCGTTTCTGAAGCCTCTCTTATGGTTTCTGAAGCCTCTCTTATGTTTTGGTGGGTAGAAATGTGTAGCAATGGATCCAGGAGCTGGTAATTCCAGAAGTCAAGCCAGTGCAAAGTCCACTTAATATTTCTTGGATTTTTTTTGTTTGTTTGTTTGTTTGTCTGCATATTTCCTGATAGTCTTTTCTCTGCAGTTTAGATGTCTCAGAACTGCCAACATTTAGTGTTGTGTACGAGCTGCGGGATGGGAGGGTGTGAGCAACGTGATCTTTGGTATCTCCTTGCTGCTTCCTGCCTCCTCCAGCCTATCTCACGTTGCTGTGGCAACTCTGAGCACCTACAGGCACGGAGTAGTTGTTGCCTATCCTTGCCTTCATGCTTCATAGTCCTCATATTTCTGTGCCTCTCAGTTTATCAGATGTGGGGTTGGGGATTCTTTTGTTCAAGGCTAGAAACTGCAATTTTTTAGGATGGCATTTGTCTACAAGGAGATGTCTTAGATTACTTTTGGCTGTGCTGTATGTTGTGTTGCATTTGTGTTTGATTAAAATTCCTCAGGCTTCATTTCTGAGTAAAATGCAGTGTCCCAGTCACACGGTAACAAAGGACTCCATTACAACATTTCATTAGAAATCTGTGTATATCACAGTTACTTTCATTTCCAACAAGAAACCCACAGATGACCCAGGGGAAAGTCAAATGTGTGTACGTTGTTGTCCAGCTATCTGCAGCTGGCTAGAAAGTGTTTTCCAATCCCCATCCTATGTGTTGTTAAATATTTTCGCCTGCAGAATTTAAGACTTTTTCATTTTATCAAGTATTGCAAAAAATTAAGAATTATATGGAATGTATTTTGCTGTCATTTTCTTCAATTGAATACTTTATCTTTCACTAATTAAGCTCTTTATCGTGAGCAATTACTGTCGTCTTATAAAAAACAATTGCCAAAAGGTTATCTTCCTTTAATAAGAGAACAGGAAATTGTGCTAAGGATTTACAGGCTCTGTGGAGATTTGCCAATAAAGCTTCCACATAGAATATTTGTAGTCATTGTAATTGCATACTGTACTTCGTGCTAGTGCAGAATCCCATTCTTCCCTTGAGTTCATCATGCCTAAGTCTTAGGGCTTTTACGGTGCTCGTGTGTTTAACAAGCACTTGCTGCTGCAGTCCAAAAGTAGATTTAAATCGCAGAGGAAAGAAAATGGACTCTATTTTGCTTATCTCTACTACTAGTAACACAGATGCAGATGTAGGCCAGTGGAGGGAAGGACTGCATGCCTGAAGGGCTGTGGTGTTCCCTCTTGCTGGACATGGCTGTAGAGAAAATGCAGGCTAGACTGAGGGGCGTCAAGTCAGATTCATCAAAGTAGATTTGGTTTCATGGGGGCTGCAGCGAAATGGTGGTGTTTTGCCCTTCATTCCAGATGCAATGCTTGTGTACTTGAATTTGTACAGTTTGTTCTTCTGTCTTTTTCCTTGTGACTTGGCTTGTGGTTAATAATTGTGCTAGTTAAAGATAATCTAATTTGGGCATGTCTTCCTGTGCTACCATCATACCTCTTACAGTAATATGTGCTGGAAAAAAATGTATGAAAACTGTATGGGTCAGTATGAATTCTTGCAGTTGTCCCCCTCTCAGTTCACTCCTGTTATGTTCTTAGCTTGGTTATATTGTTCTATCCAGGAGTCCCACAAAAATTAACATTGAGTATTCAAACACAAACAAAGCTTTTTTTGTTTTGATCCTTTAATGGAATGCCCTCTTAGATTAAGCAGCCATATCCTTTTAAAAGGGTCTCTGGAGTAGGATTGTTGGTTTGACGTTGACCTCAAAGGAATATGGGTTTGGTTCAGAGAGATCTTTCAATAGCAAACTGCTTTCTGAACTTTGCCAATTGTGAATCCATCGATAGGATGGTTATTTGACTGCTAACATTTAATTGTATTTGCAGGCACATGCCTGAGTTCTGTATGTACTATTTTGATTTAATGCAGCAATTATGTATCCAATACATTGAATCTGAAAAAAAAGGCTGGTGCTGGAGGAGGAGGAGGAGTATTATTGTAAGGTCCAGTAACTTCAGGCCAAACCCTGCACCAGAAGAGGCTTCATCTTCCTTAGGCTGAATTAACAAATGAGAGAACCCCTTTGCAGTTTAATTCAGAAAACTTGTCGGACCCCATCTTTGTGTGGGGGAACCAAGGATATTGTCTTCTGTTTAAATCTGGAGCTCTGGGCAAGTTCAGTCCCTCTTCCTAGTCCTGATCTATTCTGTACCAAAGGCAAGGAGGGGTGCAGAAGAGAGTTTACATGTCTCCTATGAATGGAGGTTTCTGAGATTTGGTACCTGCAATCAGTGCACTGATGGTAACTGTGTTCTCCTAGAACGTCGGTGTGAAGGAGGGTATGGAGGTGGAGCTCCAGATGTCGTCCATGCTCTCACACTCGTGTGTGTTCTTGCTGTGTATGTAAGTGACTCCCACTGCTGTCACCCTGGCCATTGCCACCTTTTCACGTAGCCAGAAGGTTTCATAAGAGAGGCTCTCAAGAAGTCTTCCTTGACCAGAGTTTTCTGCACCTGAGTCTGGAGTGTGCAGAAGTCCTCACCTGAGATATGAAAAAGCTTAGAGCTGAGGTTCTCCTCATGTCATGCAGTGTGATCGTGCTTCTGGGTCACAGCCTGACTCCTGGTCTGTGTGCAGCAGCCATCTTCTGCAGAGCCTCGTTGGCTAGCTCAAAGTACTGAAATCCAGCCAGGTACCTAGAACTTGTGCCACTGCTTTGCCTAGACCAGGGTGGACCAGCTGCAGGTGTTAGCCATGTATGGCAACTCTACATCTCCATTGTTCAACTTGTGGTGGTCCCAGCAGTGAGGCAGTGCTGGGAGTAGAGGTGTGCAATGGTGGGGTGCAGAGAGACCCCGCTGTGCACCTTGCATAGCAGGTCCACTCTGCACAGCCCTTTGGTCCTCTTGTCCGTCACCTTAGTTTTTCCTCAGCTTTCCTTCATGGGTAACTTTTTGCTCTGGTGCAGGTAGGATGTCTTTTGGTTCTTACACAGATTAGGATTTTAGTAGGCAAACTGGATTCAAGAGTGTTTTCTGTCACTTGATCCAACTCCTGTTCTGTAATATGTTAGGAGCTTTCTTCTCATCTCATACTAAATTAAAATTATGTAGAGCATTTAAGCTGTACATTACTTGTAATTTAGTATTTTCAAAAGTTTTTAGCATTTAAGCATTTACTGCAGTAATCTAGTTCTAGTGCTTATCTGAAGGTACAAAATTAAAACAAAAGCTGAATTTGACGTTTATAGGGTCTTACTTAAATACAAAAATAACAGTTTCCATCTCCATTTGCAGACTTTGGAGTCCAGTTCTTCAATGTCTCAGCAGGCCTCCAAATCTGCAATACTACACGCAAAATGAAGCGACCAGCTACTTTGAAGCCAAAACTGGTCATTATAAAACCTCTGTAAGCTGGCTGCCAGCCTCAGAGTTCATTATGAGAGAGGTCATTCTTCCTTGCAGGAATGAATGTAGCTTTTGAGTACATCTTAAAAGTTTCATTTAATCACAATGTGGATGAATTGTTTTAGCTGTGATCGCCTGATGGGAAACTAACTTTCTTCTTCCTGGAAGAAGAAATACCATGTTGATTCTTGCAGCAGCTTTTAGAGCTGCAGGATGTGATTTCCTTTTTTTTTTTTTTCCTTTAAGAATCGAACATTTTGGCACTAGTGAAATAAATTTTTCTCCCTCTTCTGCTTTTTCTTTAATACTGAGTAGTCAGTTTTCTTTTGAAATCTGTAAATGTGCAGAATAAGATCTTTAATCAGACTCTTCCTGAAGCATCCTCTCAAAGTATTTTTTTACAACTATTTTCAGCTCTTCCATAAAAAATTGTGTTACTGCAAAATAATTGTATTTGGCTAAAGTGTTTTAAATGGGGTAAAGAAAGTGAGTGTGTTCTCTTTTTTTTTTCTTTTTTTTTTTTTTTTGTGGTAAATTGTCTTTCATGCCCTAATGGAAGGGTTTGGAGAAGAAGCCAGGCTCATCTTGAAGGTGTGTGGTGTTAGGATGAGAAAATATGTCCTCAAGATGAAACTCGGGAATTTCCGATGAGATCCAAGGAAATCTTTTTTTCTCCTATGAAGGTGGTTAAGCACTGGAAGAGGTTGCCCAGGGAGGCTGTGGACATTCCATTCTTGGTGATACTCAGTACAGAACTGGACAAAGCTGTGAGCAGTCTGCTGTGACTGACCCTGCTTTGGCCAGGACATTGGATTAGAAACCACCAGGAATCCCTCCCAGCCTAAATTATTCTATGGTTTTGTGAAATAAATCTTCATTGTTTGTGCAATATCTATGGCATTGCATGAATCTGTCATTCTATTATGTGGTTGTATTTTCTGTATGGTTGCTGAGAAGTGCAAATAAATGGAGGGGGAATGGTCTTGGTAGAGGTTAAATATCTACAGCAGCAACTAGTTGGTGAGCACCTAAAGGTCAGGAGTCCAGTGCAGCTAAACGCTGCACTTTCAGTGTACTATCGTGCAGCCATGAAGTGGAGGGGAGTGTGTGTACATCACTCCTTGGTAACTGTCTAAGGATTGTCAAGTTGTAAGTAGCCGTGAAGAGGTGTGCTGAGGATTGATTTTCATTATGTGCATAAAAATGTGTTGGTGAATGAAAACAGTAAGTTTAAAGTATTGTGCATCTTTACTTTCCCTAGTATAAACCCTTTGCGAGGACCGTTTTAAAAGAATCCAGTCTCAGAGCAGTAGCCCCTGAATGCTGAGATAAACAAATAGCAGTGCTTTCAAACACCTGTCTCCTCCCAGCCAAACTCCAGGACTTCTTCCAAGTACTTGTATCAAAACATGTTTATATGTTAAATTTTCACATGGCTTAAACTAAACACATAAAGTAGCAAGGATATCCAATTCTAATCCTCTGTAGACCTTTTGATTTACTTTATGGTTGTTGGAGAGGATACTGATTGCCTGTTGCAAGAGAGAGTCAAGATGAGCAGCAAGACATGGTATTGTAGATGCTTCCCAACCCAACAGGTCAGGGAGGGAAAATTCCTTGGCATTAGCTAACTTTAAAGGCTTCAGCAGAAAATAGATGTGGCTTCCAGAATATAATGTGGTCTTTATTATAGATGTTTCCTTTCTTGCTATTCTGAAGTATGTAATTAATTCAGATACACTAAGTTTTTAACATGGATGTGTCAGTGCTATCCTTGTGTGGGTCCACAGAAATCCTGGGCCATCAGTGTCAAAGCAATTTTAAACCAACTAGGTGTGTGGTCCAGGCTGGAAGGAGGTAAGTAAGAGAATTTGGTTTCCTGTTTCATTCTGCATATTAGTGTCCTTATACTTATTTTTTTAAGTGGCAGGTGACTTGAGGAAGAGTACTAGGCAATATTCACCAAAACACATTCTCCTGTTTTGAGATACTTCTGAAGAATCTTTTTTTTTTTTTTCGGAGAACTCAGCCAAGTAGCGTTGAGATGTATCTTCTATACTGTGGAAAGTTGCAGAAACCATTTAAAACTGTCACACTGCTGAGCTGAGATGAAAATCTTTGTAGCTGTGGCTCAAAAAGTAATACCTGGATGTTTTCTTCCCTGCCATCATCCCTAGAAGTGGAAAAGTAACTTCATGTTAGTCGTCCCTGGAGTACCTGGCTGCATAGTCCAATGAGTCTAATTAAGGGTGGCCATTATATCCTTATTAACAAATAAAGAAAAAAATGTGTAAGAGAATCTTGGGAACACCATTTAAACTGTGAAGAAATGCTACTGTGAGTAAATTACACATGACATAAACTGACTTCATAAAACTCCGGTGGGCTTCAAGTAGATGGGTTTTTTTTGGGGGGTGGATGGGGGAGAAGGGTAATCTCTTTTAAAATTAATTCAACCAGCCATAGGCGATGAAGATAGAATATTGGTGAAGATAGAGTATTGAAACAGTTGAAAAAGAGATTGACCTACATTTGGTTTCTAGATACACAATCCAAGAGAGGGAAGAGCTGCAGTTTGAGAGGCACAAACAATTTGTGATGGAGCTCTCGGTGTAGCGTACTCGATAAGGAAACGCAGCTGATCCTTGGTTACAGGAGTGATGAAGTTTCAGTACTGTGTGGAAGAGTATGATTCAGGGAAGTTGCAAGGAGAACAGTAAGCCTAGAAAAGCTGTGAGGGAGTGAGTGAGCTCTTCCTCTAATCCAAGAGAAGGCTAAGATATTGCCAGATCAATCTCTGTGTGGGAGAATGCTTTTACCAGCGGATATAGACTTGATTCATAAGGCAGTGGCATAACAAGATTTGGTGTCTGGAAGTTGGAACATAAAATGCATGCTACTAATAAGTAATACTCTTTATTATGTTGATGGTTCGTTTATGAGAGAACTGAGGCATACATTTGGTAGGTTCCCCATCAGGCCAAGTCTTTAAAGACATCAGATTAGCTGTCTTTCTAGAAGAAATGGTACAGCTTTGCAGCAAAGGTAGATGACGGTGAGATAATGCAGGACTCACTGGGTGAAGTCTTCTGGGCTATAATAATCTGGAAGCTTTGTGATCTGGAATAAATCTGTCAGGAACTGGAGTGAGGCCATCAGGTTTTTTTTCAGATAGGCTGCTGAACAGCTGTCAGACAGTAGCTGCCAGTTAACATAAAGAATGTGTCCTAGGTTGCCAAAATGTCTAAGTGGTTTTGGCAGTGGAAGGAAATGTGGGCTTGCTTCGTAGTCTTTTCACTGCAGGAATGGATGGTGCACATTAGAATCTGTTCTAGCAGAGCATTTGTTTGGGCATCAGAGGAAATGAGAGACTATAGAATGAAAATCCAGATTAGTGCCCTGTGCAGAAGAAAGGGCAAGACTTAGATCTTGGAGATTTTTACGTGTTGTTAAGTTCCACTCTTCAGGAGACTGCTAGAAGCAACTTTTAAAATAATGTAAAAATTTCTGTTGACAGTTCTGACTTGTTTGGATCTGTATGCCTCAGTGCTTGAAAGTAGCTTCTGATGAATTCACCAAGGTTATAAATGGGAAATGTGTCTGCTTTTATATTCCTGTTGTCCAGCAAGCCTTTCTTCTCTTTGTTTATACTGTGCCAGTTTGAGACTAGTTCCCTTTCACAGGTGTCATGGTCCTTTACACCCATATGAGTGCGCACCTGCTGCCGACTTAGGTGTCCCCTTCTTCCAAACATGACCTTCTTACATGCTCTGCTCCTCGCATGGGTAGATGCGTGTTGTTTGAGATGCAAAATGTAGACCGCAAAAATGCTGACAGGGAAATGGAAATCTCTTGTAGTCCAAATAATTTTATTTTCTTCACTACTCTGCAGTACTATTCAAGCGTATGTCCTGTAGGTTTTGGGAGTACCAGACTGTCTAGCTTGGCAACTCTCTGTGTGGTATATATTACCTCCAACTAAATGCCAGTAAGAAAGTTATTTCCTGATGTTGCAGTGAGTCTTGTCCTCCTACAAGTGATAGGACAAGAGGTAATGGCTTCAAGTTGCACCAGGGGAGGTTTAGATTGGATGTTAGGAAGAATTTCTTCACTGAAAGGGCTATCAGGCATTGGAACAGGCTGTCCAGGGCACTGGTAGAGTCACCATCCCTGGATATATTTTAGTCAGATAGATGTAGTACTTAGGGATACGGTTTAGTTAAAGACTTGTCTGTGTTAGGTTGACAGTTGGACTCAATAATCTTTAAGGTCTTTTCCAACCAAGGTAGTTCTGTGATTCTGTATCATTCTCCTACCTGTCTTGTGACACCTTTACCTGCTATAGCACTTTGTCACCAGGTGTTGGGCCAGTTCAATGATTTGTCTGCAGTGTATTAGGGCAGACTGAGATCTCCAAGTGCCACATCTTTCTCTAGAGCCCTCTATATGAATATCAACATGAATATCAACCCCGTTAAGGGATTTCATAATTACCTTTATAAACATAAAAATAAATAATAATAAGGAATCCTAAATTGTACAAAGACCACTGAGTGCTGCCTTGTTCCTGTGTTAAGATACCTCATCTAGAGAGGGGCCTGAGTGAGGAAAATGCTTGCACTTGGCAACAGTGATCAGCTGGCAGCAATTCCCAACTTCAGAAGTTGATAGTGAGGAGTTATCTTAGAATATAATAGTGACTGCTAAGGAGATACTAATCAATGGGAAATCGAGAATTGAGAAAGAATGAATATATTACATAAGCACAGCATTATTCATATACCATAGGTGTTAAAATACAGCTTTTCTGCTAGCACTGAGGATCTGCTGGAAATCAGTCTTAAAAAGAATCCATTGCAATGAAACACAACAAAGAAGTTAGAATTACTTTCATAATAATCAGTAGATATGTGATTTATGACTACTCAGCTCTGTGAGAGACTTACACCTCTAGCAAAACAGTTCAGTAAAGCTTACAGGGTTCACATGAAAAGGGGGTTCAATGCACTTTAAGTAAGTTTATTTCCTCAGCTAAAAAAAAGCATATGCAAACGTTACAGGGTTCAAGGGAAAAAGGAGCGAACCAGCTAGCTCATAAAGATTTTATTGTCCATCTGTTTCCACAGAAAAGCACCTCTACCCATCACTGTATTTTGAAGGGCCACTATTGCTGGGGAATCTTTTTGTTCTGTAACTGACATCTAATCAAGAGCTAGTAAGAGAAGTTAAAAGAATCTTTTATAGGGATTCGGGAGTAGTTCAGTACCATCAAAGAAGAGCAATTGTATTGGATGCTATCACTCAAATGCCCTTTTTTGTTGTTGCTGTTAGATCCTCATTTCTTTCTGCAAGATGCCTACTTTGCTGTTCTGAAAGATCCTTATAAATCACATGGAAGGTCTTCTCACTAACTCCAGGCTGTGCCTGTAGACCAGGTCTGTCGTCTTATAAACTGACTATATACACCTCCTTAGGAAATTCTCATAAGCTCCATGAATTTGCCATGCTTTTCTGCAAACTTCTGCTATATTGCAAAATTCTGCATGATGTTGTGAGGGTTGAAGGAAGACAGTGTGACATAAAGTCCTCCTTTGCATGTGGGTTGATGAGGGAACCCCCAGTGAGGTTCTCATGTGGTCTGGTAACTTCTGATTAGCCACCCAGCCTGGGGCTGTGTATGTGCCTTATGCTGTTTAGTGCTGCTGTGTGAGAAAATGAAGTAATAAGACAAAATCTGTGCAAAATTTTACCTTCTTTTACCAAAAATGTATTTTGCATGCCAACTTTTCTGAGGCTTCAGCCTTAATTAATCCTCTTTCTGATTATTCATTTAAAAATAAGCCAACTCCAACAATTCTCCAAGTCCACTTTGGCATATAGAGGCATGAGTTATGTCTGTATGTGAGATGATTACTTCTATGAGCTTTCCTTCAGTCTGGTGAGCAGCTCTCTGAGCCTGGCAGCATAACTGAATTGCTGGCTTCATAATGCCGTGCTGGCCTGTGCTGGTGCTTTTGGAGAATATTTTAGATGTTGCATGCTGGAGGGAGAAAGTGGAGGGCCCTTCTTCTACTTGCTGTGAGACAACTTGCACACCAGCATTAACTAGTGAATTAACTCTTCTTCATCAGATGACAGAATTCACAAAGAGGAAAAGTTTCTAGAGCACAAGAGCTTTCCTGACAGAGGACAGATTTTTGTATCGGATGCATTGAACAGGCTGAAATTATATCTAATTAATGACTGTATAAGCAGGCCTTGGGCTAGAAGGCCATATGTTCACTTGTGTAGACATGGTGAAGCAAACAACATCTGCAGTTATTACAGATCTGCCTTAGAGCTGCTTACTCACTGCAAAGCACTTGATGAGGAAGGCAGCCCTGGTGGCAACCACCTGAAGAATCTGGTGCTCACAGGTGATACACAAACAGGAAACAGGTACAGCAATATGTGAATATTGGTGGCCTGTTGCTGCCTGCAGCATTTTGTCACTATGGCATGGGGTCCTCAGCTGGTTTGTTGGAGGCACTTCATCTGTGGAAGAGTTGGATCTTCATATAAATGCTGGGATACTCAAAGCAGCCTGTTTATGCATCACCAGCATAGCAAATAGTGTATAAGCAAGTGCTTTTTAAAGAAAGAAAGGAAGCAGGCATGAGTGGGAAGGGCTACTTATGTGAGTATGGAGTTACAGCTGAAAGCTTTTCTCTAGCCCATGGTAGCAAAGTGTCTTTCATCACCAGGTTCACAAATCCTGAGGATGTGTGCCAAAGCTAGCACAAATGTGTTTGTGCATGTACCTCTTTTAATATCATTCTCTCCAAGGAGGCAAGGGAAGGTGTGTTTTAAAGGTGGGCACATAGTAGTAGCTCAATATAAAATCCCTTCTGGAAATCTCTCTCAGCCTTTGAGAAAGTACTGTGAGTGCTTTTTGGTTGTTTGTCTTTCCTGCTTGAGGATTTTTATATTAACAGTAGTTAAAGGAGTGAACAGGAGGCTTTGGGAAGGACCAGAGCAAAGAAGATAGTTCTTATCCATTTTGGTAAAAGCAATGGTGACCAGTTACCTTTTACTTGGGTTACATTGTTTCAGTGGGGAGTTGATGCCTTGGATTGTGTAGGAAGAGCTGGGAAAACTTTCATTAAGCTAGAGGAAAAAAAGGCATTTATTTGTCCATGTGGTGTTCTGTGTTTGCCCTGTGGGATGAAGGATAGGTCAAATTTTGGAAAACTAATAAGTCCTGGCAATCTTCTTCTGGCATTTTTGCCATTTCAGGACAGCTCTGTCTTTCTAGTACTGATTTTGCTGTGAGTCTTACTCTGCTAGAGACCAGCTCCTGGGTGGATAGCTTCCAGCGCTCTTCTGTGCATGAAGAAGTGTTAGCCAGAGAAGGATGAAGAGGAGGGTTATTGTTCAGCTTCGTGGCCACACATATCCTCACAGTCTCCAAACAGGAGCATTTAAATCCTCCAAAAGTGAGGATTTGCATTAGGAAAGGTTTGTAGTTTCTTGCAGTGATCTGGAACCACTTTTACATCCACCTGTACACAGTCAATGGGCAAGTAGGCTTTTCTGATCAATTGCAGAAGAAATTTGAGAGATTTTAGTTGTCTCAGTGTCTCTGTAGGCTTAGTCCTTAATTATCCTTTTGTGCAATTCTGCTGAAGCACGTTTGTTAATCACTCCAGAGTACTTTAGCTTCTTTCAATATATTGAATTCCACTTGGATGGTTTTAAAAGTGTTTGCACAGCATATGCCTTTCCTAGGAGTATGGGAAATATCCACAGTCTGAAACAAAAGCACAGTGTTCTGAACTCGGCAACCATGTTGTTATCCCATAAATTAGTACAGTCTGTGCTGTTACATAAGTTTATCTCTTGTCAGAATAATAAAAGCTGAGTGTGCTAAAAGGCTGATAAGCCTGCCATGAAGGATTTCAGTGTTCAAATTCTTCTGCCTTAAAATAACACTTGTTGCTTTACTGACTGGTGCTGGTAGGGTAGTCTGTCTTGAGAACTAGTATGAAGAGTGAAAAAATAATTTTTAAAGAAAGCATTTTTTTCAGGCAGTTCAGATCTGAGCCTTAGCAGCCTTGAATTTAGTATTGTCTTTGAGCCACTCTTGTACAAAAGGACTACAAGAAAGCACAGCTGTTCTGTATTTCTGGATATTAAAAATGGACAAAGTGACTTTTCAATAATACTGCCATAGCCTCGACAACCTAATGCAAAAAAAAACAAGTGCTCCTTCTGTTGGCAGGTGGGAAGTTCAATCCCTTATAATGCAAAATAAAAAATAATCAAGTAGATGGTCGTGCAGATTCTGAGGGTAGCCTGCAACGAGGGCGAAGGGACAAGCACCCCACAGCTGCCAGCAAAAATCGCTGCTGGCAGTTGGTGCGCATAAACCAACAGCGCCCTTCCAGCAGCCCGTAAATAAGTGGTGGGGGGGAGAGGGGAAGTTCATCCCTGATACCATGGATCTGCACAATGGTTCCCTTTCTGGGTGCCGGGGTCACAGCTGCTGTCTGGAGATTATGTACAGAAGCGCTCTTCTTCTCGGGAGAGTGAGGTTTCCTGGAGGATTAAGTGCAGGCTGAAAGCAGGAGGAGCTATTTGGGAGGGAGACAAAGGAAGTGAGCCCGCTGTGACAGGCGATGAGCATCAGGAGAGGAAGACTGTGAATGAGAAGACAACTCTGGGAGTTACTGCTTGTAGGGGAGAGGCTCTGGTTTGGGTTCCTGAAGTGGTCCAGTTGCGGGATGAAATTCACTGTGGTTTTGACATGACCCTACTTGCTTACAGGACTTGAAGCATTGCTTTCCCACTTGTGTGGGAGGTGGATGGAGACTGACAGAGCTCTGCCACTTCCTGTGTCTGAACTGAAGTAGTTTCTTTGCTTGCCATCTCAAGTCTTCAGTCATTCAGAAATAGCGATCAATGCAGTAATCTGAATTCCCATGAAAAGGTGCATTTGCACTCCTCATCTGCTCGGAAAGCTGTGCTTTTTACATTTTCCTCTGTCACAAACATGGTGTCACCATGCCTTCTGAGCCTTCTGCTTTGGTGCTTCCTTCTTCCCTCCTCCTTCTCATCTTTTTTTTTTTTTTTTCTCTCTTACCTTGCTATTTCACCTCTTGAGTCCACACGTTTCTGGGAAAGTACCCAGAAAAATCCTTCTACCCACATATCATGTGCCAGCACCTCTGTTTTGTGTAGGAAGGTCTTCTATATTTGAAGCCAGGGCCATCTGCCTTGTTCCTAAAAAAAAAAAATAAAATAAATCAACAAACCCAAAACAGGTTTCCTGCAGTTTTCTGTAAGGGCAGTGGCTACAGTTCTTCTGTATAACTTTAAAAGGAAAATCCAACCCATCCTATAGTAACAATAACTGAAGAATCTCTCCTGTTTTTCAGTTGCTTCTACAGTTCAGACTCATTTCACTTACTGCATCAAATTTCCCACAGATTCTATATGCCAGCTACTTCTTTTTGGTGGCATCAGAATCCACTAGTGCTTTTTATAGTCTGAAACAAACGGGTATTGCACATAATGTAGGAAAGGAGAGGTGGATGCAGAGGAGGCTGACAATGCACGCATTCAAACAATGTGAAAATGCAAGTGGGAAAAATATGACTGTGTCAGTAGAGTTTGTCAGAGGGGTATTGAGGCACATCACGTACTAGGAAATCATAGCTATTTTCAAGGCAAAAGAATGAAACTTCTTAAAAGGAGCAGAATTCCAGAAAGACACAAATCACTAAGTATTTGGTGCCGGCGTTTAAATGAAATGTCATAGTTGCTAGTTGTTGTCCCTGCTGCATGGATATTTCCTAAGTGCAGTATGACTCTTAACCATCTCACTTTGGAAAGTTTTAAAACTTTCTATTTGCCCTTAGCTCCATAAAACCCTTTCTAAAAAGGTACATTGTCCAATAACATGATTAAAAAACATAAAGTAACACTGCTGTTGCTTCGGAAAAATAGTTCATGCTTTTGATGCTGCATTTTAGGCACAAGCAGATACAAATGGTAAATTATACTAAAGCTATTGACAAGAGAACTTGCTATGAGGTAGAAATGTAACCTGTGCTGCTCACTTCAGTCCTGCATTAATACTTCTAGAGCAAGATGCTGAAGAGTGCTCTGTTGCCAAGGAGGAACTGAAGCAACTTCAGTATTTTTTGAATGACAAGTCCTTAATATGAAGACTGCTGATGACTGCCCACATCCAGTGAATTGGATTAGAATCTAATTAGCATGAAGAGTTTAGGAAACTTTTCTGAAGTTTCAAAATTGGTATGTGAAAGAAAGAAATATCTTATCTAAAAATTCAGAGAGGTATTACTGAAATGTTCCTTATGGGTAACTTGAAAATAGCTTTCCTGCCCCTGAAAGATGTAGCACACGTGAATGGTAATCTATTTATTACCATTTTCTGTTCAGATAATTTGGTGTGTTTAAAGATATCTGTTGTATCTAATTGACCCTGGTAGTTTAGAATCCATCTAGAAATCTAGACACATACTGTGAAAGATCAATAAAGTTATTTTAGTGTTTGTGAAAGCAATTTTTCTGGCCTAGTTTATGCATTGAAAAGGATAATACACCTGTCCTACATTTGTGAAGTATCTCAGCAAACATAAAAGTACAGTCTATTTAGTTTATGTACTTTGTTTTCCAACCCTGTATCATAATGACATTTCCAAGCAAAAACATATTTTCCTCTACAATCTCATTCACTTGCATACACATCAACTATTTTGTACAATGTAGAAAGGTTAAATTCAGGCTGAAATGTGAGCCAAAGGAGAGATGGAGGCAGAAACTCTTAGGGTTTACACCAGCACTGACAAGAAAAGGCTTTTTGAAAAGAAAATGATGAGTTATGTGGTAGAAATTACAAATATTTTGAGATTGAAATAGCTGCTTTTGTCTTCCCTCTCTGTGACAGTTCTGACCATCTGCTCAGCTTTAGGTGTGCAAGTTCCTTTTTCCATGGGATTGCTCAGGGTTTATTTGCACAGCGTATTCATGATGGTGCTTCAACTCGTAGGGATGGGAAGTGGGACCCTGCATGTATAATTTGTAGGTATTTTGTGTCCTGAGGAAAAATCGTGAACAGTAGTTATCAGAATGTACCAGCATGTCTAACACTACATCACATGATTCAAAACTGGGAAAATTATATTTGACTTCTGTAGGACATCTGATATATCTGGTTGCTACATCTTGGATTGATTGGAAGGGTTGTTTTGTATGAAGATCTAAACCCTTTTTCTTAGAAATTTATTAAAAAAAAAGATGAGGTCTTGTCAACATCCATGGTGATGTCATATTGCAGATATAGGTAGAAAGGAAAGAGGACTATGGCTTTTGGGGAGAGAAGGGTTTGTGTGTTTTTAGGCTTTCAGGCACTTGAGTGGTTCTGGGGTTGTCATATTTCAGAGGTACATCTCTAGAAGGAGGCCCCTCTGTAGCAGAACACAGGATGTTCCTCCCTGGTTTGGGATCAGTTCATGCAGCATGCGTGGGACCATGAAGGGTCCCTGTGGGAAGTGTCAGTGCTGTGAATGATGGCCTCCATCCAGGCACTGCACTCCAGCTTGGATGGAATAAGATGGATAGGATTAAATGTGAGGAGGTACTTCCTTCTCTTCTCACGCTGCTCTGTGGGTACTTGCATCCGTCTCCTGGTCTTGGTCATGGTGTGGCCAGTGGCCCAGCTCAACTATTTGGTGTTCCCAACTCCCCAGCCTTGACTTGATAGGAGTCTTCTGTTTTATGGGGTCCTGTTCCTCAGTCCCAGGGCAGTCTTGAGGGCCCAGGATGCTTTTTTCTGTAACATTTGTGTGTGTGCCTGAATGAGTGCTGGGGTTCTTGCATTTAGAGCATAAATTTTAGACTAGCAAGTTTCTACCATATCCTGAGAAGACCGAAAATCATCTTTGCCTTAACTTGATACCTTCAGCCAGATTCCCCAAGTCAGGGCAGTGTTTAGAAAGTAGTAAAAATGGTAGTGATCTAGGAAGTCAATTTTGTTAGACTGAGTTAAAAGGACAGGAAAGGAGACATGAAGGACTTGTCCCACTTCATAGCAAGTCAGTCTCTGTCTGAGTGCCAGTAGTTTTGGGGTTTGTTTTTTCAAGAGATTAATATAGAAGCCCAGAAACTATTTCTGCTTGCAGGAGCAGGCATAGTATGTCCTGAACATTTTCTGTGGCTTACTCTTCTCACTGAAAGCTGATGTGTGAAGCATGTTCTGAGATACTTCTATGTTGTTTGCTTGCACAGAAGAACATAGCAGTAGGTGGGATACTGGAGAAGTTAATAGCACTTACTCAATGTGGAGGTGAGAAGATAGTTTTGTTTCAGCAAACTAGTGATTCATGATGCCAAAATGAACATAAGGAGGATGGTTTATTTTAGCTTAGATATCATACGTACCTGTTGAGGTCTAAGAAAAAGCAAGTGAACCTTTAGTAGGAATATTGCCAGGGTTCAATGCCCTGTAGTGATCCAAGTTGTAAAAGCCTGTCTCATCACATGAGAATACAGAGCGCTCTTTCTGGGGCTTTTTGAAAGAAAGAGTGGTGCTGTTGTTGGTAGGGTGCTGTCCTGTGCCAGAAAACCACAGCGGATGGCAGCATGTGCTGTGTATTCATTGTTGGTCTGAATCCAGCGAATCTGAAGAATAACTGGAATTTGAGGATGTTTCCTTGATTGGCAAAGTACTATGGTTAGGTCTCTTTGGGGCACAGGCAATGTGAAAGGCACTGCTTTACACTGCTCTTGACTTTTTTCACTTCCTTCTCTTTTATTGATCTAAATTCAAAGTTTAGCTTGGAGAAGAGGAGGCTGAGGGGTGACCTCATTGCAGTCTATGGCTTCCTCACAAGGGGCAGAGATGGGGCAGGTACTGATCTCTTCACTCCTGTGACCAATGACAGGACTTGGGAAAATGGCAGGAAGCTGAATCAGGGGAGGTTTGGGTTGGATATCAGGAAAAGGCTTTTCACCCAGAGGGTGGCTGAGCACTGGAACAAGCTCCCCAGGGAAGTGGTCACAGCACCAAGCCTGCCTGAGTTCAAGAAGCATTTGGATGATGCTCTCAGGCACATGGTGTGATTCTTGGGGCGCCCTGCCCAGGGACAGGAGTTGGACTAGATGATCCTGATGGGTCCCTTCCAACTCAGCATATTTTATGATTCTGCGGTTGTGAGACTATTGTACCTAAAGTTTCTGTTGATAGATCCCATCCCCAAGAAGCCTAGAATCTCATTGCTGAGTTTACTTGATCTTTTTAGTGGGCATTTCTCTTACCACCTTTTTGTAACCTGTAGGAGCTGTAGTGGTGCAAGTACATCTGTTTGTAAACGGCGCTGAAATTGGCTTTACTGCATGTTCTCTGCCAAGCTGCCGTGGCAGCTGATTGAACAGCACTTCCAAAGGACTCATCTCAGAAGGATTGCTTACAAAGTAAAATTCTGCTCATCCTAGTATGAGCGAGAAAAGCGATCTCCATTTTGGCCTTTAGTTCCTCTGTCTCCTGCCTAGATTGCTTTATTATTCTCATCCATTAACGTTTAAGTGAAGGCCTCTGAAAGGCGTCCTAAGTCCTTCCTCCTTTTGCTTTGATGTAAGACCTTTCTATGGTGACATGTGAAGATCTTGTCCACTATTTTGGTACCAAGTTGTGAAGTGCCTCAGATCATGGGAAAATGGGTGGGCAGCCTTTAAAGGCAATTTACAGGTGGTGGTGAAATACTATTAAAAGGCATGTAGTACTCTCCAGCCAGATTTTTTAGCAGCTTTTGGTCAGAAAGTTGCCATCCAGTCACGTGTGGCCCCAAGTGCAGCAAACACATTGTTAAGGTGTGGCTATTGGAGATGATGAAAAAGCTTTCCTGGGGGGGAAAGTTGGCTCATTCCTGGCTGAGGTAGTGCATCAGAAGAGAGCGTGACTCATTAGCAGATGGACCCTGAGGCTGTAGGCACTTGACACTGCAGAGAAAGTTTTGGTGAGAATGGTGTGAGAACATCTGCCAGAGGGAAGGCTTTGTATACTGTTAGACCTCAGTCAGTACTGTGCAGTTGCCATATGGACACCATACAGTATCAGCACCGGGAATTCCTTGGTTCTGGTGGAAATAAGTAGGTGAAATGCCTCTCCTGCCAGGTAATGCAGATTTGTAAAATCCACTGGGTTGGCACTCTACGGGAGGGAGCACGGCACTGTGTGGGCCGCTTGGCACGTGGCTGGGTAAAAGTGGATGGTTGAGAGTGGAGTGCTCATGCACAGCAGAGACTGATGAGTATTTTGAGCATTGCTGCTGAAGACATCAAGGAGAGGAGACGGATCCTGATCCTCAGGAAAATTTCCTGAAGCAGAACAGGAGGCGAGTTTGAACAAAGCAGACATGTCTCCTACAAGACTCCTTCTGCAGGCTGGATCCTGGGCTTTTTTATCTGAACAGTTTTTACATCCACCTCGCTTGCAAGCTGCCTGCCTGGGATCTCATTGGCATTCTGCTTTTCTGCTGTAATCTCATGTTGTTAAGGAGCGTGATTTTTGTTCTTAGCTGTGCCACATATAGAAGATTACATAAATACCTTGGAAATCTTGGGAGGGGGAAGAAGATGAAGAAGGAAGCGCAAAACCACCTAACCCTTTATCTGAGGAACATTTTGGCAGTGTAATCTTATGTATTCCTCTCAGAGAAAATTCTGCTCAACATGGGAGGAAGGCAGACATGCCTCTTTATCAAGAAAGCCCCAAACTGGCTTCCTAATGGTCCAGCTGTGCTAACAAGCAGTTACAGACCAACAAACTGAGCTGGGGTAGAGTTGTTCTCCTAACAGTTGTTGCCCAAAGATGTTCTGATATGGGAGTGTTTTGCCCTCCTTGTCTCCCTGTGTTGAACTCTTGTCACTGCCATCTCCTTCCCCTGGTAAATAGCTATTCATTTTCTAAATTGAAGCCATTTCATAAAGGCTGAACTTCTGAGGTTCAGGTCTCCTCTTCATAATCAAAGGATAATCCCAGGGGTGGGGGAACTGGTTTGTTTCTCCGTGCAGCACAGCGGTTTAGTGTCCTATTGAAAAATGGTGTTTTCAGCAGTGTGCCTCTGGTACAGGGGGGAAATTGAGCTGTGGGTACAGGACTCCTTTATATTGGGTTACTGTGGAGGTATCTGAGTCCTGAAATCCTCCATGACAGGGTCAGTGCAAGTGCTGGGGGCAGCCAGACAAACTCACCAAGATGTGGACCCCGAGCCTGCTGTTCAGTGGAAATACTGCACAGACACCGTGTTGCTCTTTGCCACATGGAAAGAGTGGCTTTTTATTTTATTTAAAGTCTGCAATGTATCAAATAATACAATTTACTTAAAAGATTTTATTGGTTGTTCTTCCTTCTTTTCAGAAGGAGTGAAAACTCGTTAAATATGCTTGCAGCTCGGGAGAGAGGGGGAATAAAACTTCAAACAGCACTGCTAAAAACAGCCTGGGCTGCTTTTGTTTGGACTTTCAAAACGCAGCAGATTAATGCCTCCATTGTACACAGGGGGAAATATGCTAATTCGAAGCACATTTCCCATCAGAAGCCCTTTCAGTCCTGTCATCGTTGAGATATGAAGGATGATAAAAGCGGGGAGAAGGGGGAGGCCCATATTATGGGAGCGCGGCGGCTGGTTATTGTGCGCGGAGAGCGGGGCTGAATAGGGCTGACGAGCCCAGTCACCCGTGAAGCCCTGTGGCCTCAAGGCCGTGCAGGTTCCCATGGGTGCCGGCTGCCCCGGTCCTGCTGGGACCCCCTGCTGCCACCACCACAGGGGCAGGTGTCCTCGGGGGCACTCCCTGAGGCCACCCCACCCCAGGCCAGGGCAGGGCAGAGGGGCTGCCAACAAGATCTCCAAGCGCCTACCACCATCACGCATCCTGCAGCCCTTGTACCTAGTGTTTCTTTCTGGGTAACATGGGCAGCTGCTTTCTGTTTGCTTTAAGTGCAGTTTAAGCTGGAATAACCAATTTTTCCTGACAAGGCCTTCTCTGTTGTATCCTTTCCAAGTTGCTGGTGCTTGCAGGGCGGTGGTGCTTGCTGGCTGTTCAGGGCTGAGGTCCCTCAGTAAAGAAGTGTCTTCAGCTCGGGAAACGGGTGCTGCTGCAGTTGAGGTGGCTTTTCTTCTTCACAGTCATGGAACATAAGGGAATCTGTAAAATGCTACTTAGTCTGGTACCACTCATTTATATGATTATATATTAGGTTGAAATAAATACATTCATTAGTGTTTGGTATGTATTAAAAATCTGTAAGCGCTACTCTTTAAGTACTGCATGATAGGTAAAAAAAAAGAGTGTTTTTTTTTTTCTTGTCTTCTTTCTTGTGGTCATGAAAAGAACTTTAAATGGCAAGTTTTGTCTCAGGACTCTGACCGTTTGTTCTGGGCCCAGGGAGATGCTTGATTTACCCCGGAGGTCTACATTTTCTCTTTTTAACAGGTGCTAGTGTTGTTTTACTGCAGAGAATTTGGGACTAAATGAACTCAAGGTTCTGAAAATGTTGCTATGATATTTGCTTGGAAACGGTTTGAAGTGGCAATGAAATTTTTGTTGTAGTTGCTTGTTTGGCTCTATAAACGTGCAGTGTACTAATGGCAAATTAAACTAAGAAAATGGACTTTTGATTGCATTTGCAATCTGCTGATGTTCTGTCTGCAATGGAAGCATGTGCTACACTCAAAGACACAGTTAGTTTAAATAGTTCAGAGGGCCATATCTGATAATAAGTGCTTAGAAATACTTCTACAGCAGTGGTTGGTCTTCAGTTTCTTCCCTATACAACTGAACTTGGGAACAGGCAAATTGGGCTGGTTGATTTTGGCCGGGCATGAGAAGCTGCAGTCTTTTTTATGCAAACTGTTTGCAAGTCTCTGATCTTCAGTGAGAGGAGATCTGTCATGTGTTGAGCAACATGTCTTCGGTCACCTCCAGAACAGGGGGCTCACACTTGATGTCATACAGCTTTTTTTGATACAGAGACACAGTTCCTCCTACAGACCAAAGAAAGAATCTTAGCCAGAGGCTTGGGTGTTGTTTCTACCTTGTGATTTTCTCCATTATTTTATTTTTTTTTTTCAGTATATTCATCCCTTTTCCCTTTCTCCAGTTCCTTAGCTTTGTTGTTAGTTTTTTTTTCCTCTCAAAAAGGTGCAGAAAGATGGAAAAGATGATGGTACTTCAGCAATCAGTAGTGGTGATAGATACACAAGATGTGTATGTAGTACTACTGAGTGCAAAAATACCCAGTGTCATTTTGAATAATGAATGCAAGGGACTCCAGGGCAAACACGTAATGATAATGCTTAGTGTTTACACTTGGGAAGCTCTGAGTGCAAGAGAGATGGTTACAAATGTGCTGAAACCCAGAGACCAGAAATAAAATGGGGTGGGAATGATACAAGGAGAGATGAAGAAAAGTAGATGGTAAATGAATTTCACTCTGACTCATTATGAACTGCAGAAATGATGCCTTTCAGCCGTTTAAAACAAGGGAATGTCATGTTTGGAAAGAAATGGAGAAATGGGGACGTAATAGGCAGTGTCGGGGTGGGATCGCTCAAAAGAGAGTCCGGGTGGTTTTCAGGCAGCAGGATGGGAGGCCAGTTCAGAGGCTGGGATCCAGCTTCCAGCTCCTTTTGGAGAAGCAACTCCTTCTGCATTGGCTGCAGTGGGAGCCTGGCCATTGTGCAAGCCCTCCTTTGTGCTGAGCCTCAAAACCTGCCGGGCTGCAGAAAGGCTCTTCCCGCGAAACCACCAAAAGGCTCCAAGCTTGAGGCACTTAAAAAGTTAGGCGAGACATAGTGATGGAAATGTATACTTGAGGGAATAATCCTGCACTGGCAAGGGATTTTATTTGACAGCCTATCTGGGAATCCACACTGAAAGCTGCTACTTTGTCCTTAACTCACCCTATAGCGCTTTTGTCCTCGAGTTCACTTTGTATTCAGGATCAACCACTGCTGAGGTTCGGCAAAAATCGAGGCATGACGTGATCCAGACGGAGCTCCAGTCACGCTTGGTGTTGGCAAGTTAAGCCATTCCCTGTTTAAAAGGTAGAGGGTGGGTTTTTTTTAATGGTGCTGAACTCTCCAAGTGCACACTTAGCTTTTTATGGGTGCAAGTGAAAGACCTGTTAAACACTTCAGCGGCTGTTGTTTGTTGTCCACCAGTGGTGTTCTCAAAGGCATTGTAAAGCACAGTGAGAACCGCTACTTTATACATGACTGGGATCCCAATTGATGCAGCTAGAAAGAGGGCATTGGAAAAGCTGAGGCCAGTCGAAGGTGCCTGGCACATATTTAGTCGATGAGTTAATTGGACACCCTCAAAGTAGAACTTGTTCATGTTCTGCTGCTTTCGTAATGAGGATATCTGCTCTTGCAAAGAATACGACCATTAATTTGGGACCATTTTGTTAATGTCTTAACTGAGGATTTCATGACTAATGCTTTGTGTGTGAACAGACACTGTATGTGCAGTTCAACAGGTGGTCCAGGGCTGCATGACAGCTCAGGTCCAGGATTTTTACGGAAGTATAGTTTAATTATGTTGGAATGGGCATCATTACTGGGGAAAGAGCAGTGACTTACAAGGTACTGAAACATACTAAACAATGAATTTCAGTACTCTGTACCAATCATTATTTTGATGTTTTCTTTTATGTCAACATTTTGACTGATGAAATACATGACCTTTTCAAAACATAGACACACAACTGCTCAATAATCCATCAGTGGGTCTTGGAGTGATGTACATCTGAACCTGGCACTGGTGGGACCAGCCTTTCAACCTGGTATACAATGTGAGCAGATAATGGTGCATAAGGAATGGTTTAGCTCTGCCACAAACTCCAGTCTGACATGGGGTAGCTTGATTCTCAGCCCTGAAATCTTGAGCTGGAGGAGACCATAGCACTGGTATTGTGCTT
This sequence comes from Hemiprocne comata, assembly GCA_020745705.1. Classification (NCBI taxonomy): domain Eukaryota; kingdom Metazoa; phylum Chordata; class Aves; order Apodiformes; family Apodidae; genus Hemiprocne; species Hemiprocne comata. The sequence continues at coordinate 96,789,534 of CM036586.1, read as the reverse complement.
AGTTGTGCATTCACTTGTAAATTTAGTACCTATTGCACGACTCTGTAAATTAGTTTGCATTCCTCATTGTGGTTCTGATGATGCTGATAAGGATTTTCTGCTCAATAAAAATATTATTGTAATCATATGCATATGTTTTCTTCATATATAGACATGTAGACACACATTTTCTCCGTATCTATATACACACACACATCTGTGTTTATGATTTATGTATGGAATCCCTCATGAAATTCAGGAGGTGTCTTCATCCCTACCTCTCCCCATGCCCCTTCAATATGGGGTACTTCTTATAATGAGTGTCCCTGGTTTCTTTCTGGGGAGCTATAGGGTTTTGTAATTCTTTGTATTTCCCTGCTTTTTTCTGTGCTTTGTGAAGAGACTGGACTGAGGCCAAGACTGAAGAACAAAACGAGCACTGAATAGATGAGAGGTTGTAGGTGGGATGCTGAAGTCTATGCAAAGAGTGGGAGGGCAGTTTTGAAAATCAGAACTGGATATAAAGTTAACACGGGATTTTCTGATTAAACCTGACTTTGTGGAGCAGAAGAGTAAGTTTGTATCAAGGCTGAACTCTGTGAAGTTTAGATTTATTTATAGGTAAGAGAAAAAAATCAACAGGTAGCCTCCCAATACCAATCCTGTCTCAAACTCTCATGTGCTTAGAGTCTAAGTAGCTGTATTACCAGGAATGTATTACAGTGATATGAGTGTATTACAATGATGCCTTTGCTGTGTTCTAAAACTCTGGCAGAAATAGCTCTTCTACCAGTACAGGAGTCACTTCTACTTAAGTGCTAGCAAATGCGAGACAAATATCTAGAATGCTATTTCAGTATGTCCAAGCACTTAGGAACTCTTGTTTAAGGCTTCTGAGATGGTAGTAGGCTTTAGCAACAATATTGGAGATGAGGGTCTGTAGCAAAAGCCAAGTAGGTTGGATTGTCTTCAAGGCGCAGAATTAAGGGAGCAAAGACAAAAGACCTGAGCATATCATTTTCCTGCTGCACTGCAGCGGTCCTGCTGCTGCCAAATGTGTGACTCATGGCACGGGGATGGAGCCATAAGCACGACAGCTGAGAGTCTCCTTTCTATTGTGAAGGTGACAGAGAAAGCAAAAAAGGTGGTTATGTGTGCCAAAATCAAGAACCTAGTGCTTAAAATGATGGAGGAGCATTTGAAGCGCGGTTGAAGGGTTGCCATTGCTGAACAGAGAATGTATTGGGTAACTCAAAGTCTTGTTTTGCTGCCTAATTTTAAATTAAAAACGTTTAAAACTTGCCATGCATTACACTTGGAGGAAGCCATGCATACTGCCATAAAATTGTTGAGCTGGAGTAGAAGTTGAAGATGACCATTGAGGCTGACAGACTGAATGCTGCTTGCTGAATGAGAGCTGCTTCTGGTGGAGATGCTAGGATGCCTTTGCTTTTGTTTCCTCTATTTCTGCACTCTTTCAGCTGTGGTATAAATGGGCTCCAGTTTGTCAGTGTTTTTCTTTCTGGCTTGCCAAGAGCGTGGCGCTGCTTCAGGCAGCCTCGCAGGAGAGGGATGCAGGAGGTGATGTTGCTTCCAGCTCGTTTTCAAATGTAGCCTGTTACGTTTTCGTTTGTATTGCTTTTCCTCAGAAGTTTTTGGTGTGGTTGAAATTCCTGTATTCTTTCTGTTGGGGTTTTGAATTATTTTTTGCAGGTCTGTTTTTTTAAAATCACCCAGAAAAACCTTACTAAAGCTGTTAGTTAGGATAAAGAAATAATATCTAGCTTTTTTTTTTAAATTACTTCTGTGATGTTGACTGCCTTTCATAAGCAGAAATGGACCTCCCAGCTGCTTAAGAGCATCATCAACTTTTGCTTTCGTTTTGACTTTGATTATAGCTCTTCAGGCTTTTTTTCTTGGGTAGCTTTCACATCTCTGCTATTTGAGTCATCTTTTGAGACTAGGATTTGATGAGACTTAACTACTGGAAAAGCCATACAGAACCAGTTATTCACTCTTTAAGGGATTTCCCCCCCCCCCCCTTTATGTTCCAAATAAAGGTTAGCCATCCATGTATGTTCTGGATTTAGGCTGTTTGTTGCCCTTGATTCTCTCCAGTGGCTGTGACTGCAACAGGCTAAAGCAGTGGTCCAGCAGAAAGCTAGCAGGCCAGCCAGAGAAATGTATGAAACCCAACAGCTGAACAGAATCTACCTGCCTGCTTGCTGCCAGGCATTTAGCTTGCCAGCAGTTATTGCCATCTTTATGTGGCTCTGTTAAGGGGGTTACAGGACTGGCACCTTCTCACTGTTAAGGTCTGCTCAGCCTCCTGGACTTACCTGCATCACCTAACTCAGTGATTTTCTTTGGTTGCAGAGATAACTGCCATCATGCTTAGGCCTTTAGTTTGGCCCATTCTACAGAAATCCAAGTTTGAGATCCCTAAGTGCAGTGCAGACTCGTTCTTTAGTAATCTATATTTTATACTGTGGTAAAAATGTGGACTTCTACTGTTACTTGTTCATTAATTCGGATTTAATTTTCCTAGTAGTTTAGTATGTCTGAAAGAATGGTCCTCAGTTTTTTAAAAAGAACTTGCCAGGTATATGACTGCTGTACAACTAACAGCTTGTTGTTACGCTTCAATTTTATCCACATGGAAAATTTGCCTGCTTTTGCATAAGTGTTTGGACTGGACTTCCTACTCCAGTCTTTGGTAGTTGGTCTAAAGCTGATCTGAACATAAGCAGTTATGTTGAGAGACAAAGTGGCTGCTTGTGTACTTGTTCTTTCTCTTGAATATTTTTGCATGTTTCCTAAAAAAATAAAATTAAAAAATGTATCCTATGAATTATCTTTAAAATCAGTTGTTTAGAATACGTTTCAGACTTGTTTGAGGGGCAGTCTCTGAATTTTAACTTCTGGGTCTCAGATCTCATAGGCTAATCTCCAATTGCTCTTTAAGTATGTGAGAACACTCTTTATTATGGGTCTGTGAAGCCTCTGTAGAACTGGCAAGTGTGTATTCATCTCCTGAAAGCTTGTGAAGAATTCTCTGTAGCTTATGATAGAGCTCCTCAGCCTTTAGGAATGTAAACTAGATTCAGTGACATTAAAGATAGATGTTCAAAAGCAATTGGCACATGAACAGAATTGGGTTTTTAATACCTTTTTTTTTTAAACTTGAGAGCAAGTTTTTACTTGACTGAGAAAAATGATTAACTGTTTTTTTTAAAAAGCTAGATAAAATAGATTAAAACTTCTTTTTTCAAAAACTATTTTTCAGTGAATGTCACTCAGTCTGCTGTGCCTTCACATACTTTGCTCCATTGCTATTCTTCCTGAGGTTTGGCTGTAAGCTTTAGAGCTGTGCTTTTAGCAGCAGATACCCTTACAGCTTGGCCCATCACCTCCTTTTCAGTTTTGTTTTGCTGGGCTGAACTCCTGAAATGTAACTAGCCACCTACCCTGGTTGCTGATAATCTAAATCAGCCTGGTATGTACAGCAGGTTTTTATGAATATCTGTCTTTAAACCATTTCTTCTTGATTTCTGCCATAGTGGCTTTGTCTTTTACCATGTTGTCATGGGCATAGACTTGATGTCTCCTAGTCTCATCACATATTATGAAAAGGCTGTATGTAATAAAGGAGGAAGCATTGCGTGAGACAAGTTGCTGGCTGAGATTAAGGCTCAAAGTGCATGATCAACACCCATGTTAGTACTGGAGGAAATATCATGTAGTTTGTTTTGTCTGCTGTGTTTATCAGTGATGATAATCACTGATGAAGATTATTGCTTAAGATGGTAAGTGCTTAAAACTCATCTGGAAAGTAGTAAGAAAGGAGGGGAGAGAACTTTACACTCATGCATCACTTGAAGCTTTTAGAGGATGATTTAGTAGGTAGAATTAATGTTTGGGAGTGACAGCTTCTAAAGTCTTCAGTCCAAACTCTTGTGAAGTTAATTCTGGTCCTGTGCACTGACTTCTTCATTGTTCATTTGAGGAAGGGATTATGCTGGGAGAAAGCAGGAGAAATAGTCTACCAGCCTGTTCGTTTTGTGTTTGTAGAACATCTGCTCTGAAGGCCTGAGCCTGCCTAGCAAAATCTGCTCACCAGCAGGAAAAGCATGCAGCTGTTTGAAGGAGCAGGTCTCACTGATGCAGAGGGCTTCACTAATGGATTTCTTCCAGGGACAGTGTTAACCAAAAGTTCTGTCTAATGTATTTTCTGTTCAAAGAAAGGAAATTCCAGATGATGATTGTATTTTCTGTGTATTTATACTGATAAGTGCATTACTATTATATCACCCAAATCAGTTTCTGAACACGCCTGTTGTAACTTGGGGTAGTCAGAAGAAAGTTTTTCAATCTTTTAAACTTCTACATCTTCCAAAGTATGCAAAGATCATTAAGAAATGGAGATCTAGACTATGACAGCAGCAAGCAGAAGTACCGACTGAACAATGAGAAGTTCCAAGAGGGAATTTTAATGTCAGAGGCAATCCAACTGTTTTGACCAGTGATTAAAATTTGTGTGACTTTGGGAAAGTAATGTGTGTTTGCAGTGGATTTTCTATCGTACTGATGTTAAATGGGGAAAAAAACCCCAACACTCTTTGTAGAACTTTTTCTTTGTATAATCATTATTCCAAATGTAAAGAAGTTGTCCTTGCTTTCTTGACTTTTAGTAATGGTTCAAAGAAATGGCGAACACATCCCGTATGGTTCCACCTTTCAGCTGCTTCCATGTGAGAGTGCTGGGTGTGTGGTCTTGCTGGGCAGGGGTTTCAACATGTGTACAGACTGCTATGTGGGCATTGGAGGGGGAGATTGGAGAAATATGCCCTGCACCTGGGTTGAGGTCTCTGCTGAGGCTTCTGATTTGATTACCTCTGGGAACCCAATCCATTGCCTCAGTTTGGATAACTTCATCTCTTCTACAAATAAACTTCATTCTGTGTATAGAAAGGTTTGCTGAGGTGGTTGCTTCAACTGCGGACTTTTCTTGGACTCCAAGAAAGCTTTTGAGGCAAATGCTGGACTTTTTTTTATGTTTTGATGCCGTGATATGAAACCTTAGGATAAGTCCAAGACCTCTTGGCAGCTGGGCTGCAGCATGTGTCTGAGCAGGAATGTCCAAAGCAAAGTACCAACTATGGTGACCGTGGTGAAAGAAGAGGATTTGTGCTATGGTTTCTTGTAAGAGAAATGAACTTTTGAAAGGTTGGGTCTGAGGGGTTTTTGTGCTTTTCACTAGGCATCTGCAGAAACAAAAATGCACAGCAAAATTGTGGGTGTAGTAACTTCAACCAGAAGAGGCTGAATTGCAGCTTCAAATCTTTGGACTGCTTCCCTCTTCCCACTTTCCTGATTGAATCTATTATACAGAACATGCAGTGTGGAGGTTTTAACATCCCCAGCATTTGCTGAATCTGCTAGGTGTCTTTGCAGCCTGCAGAATTGGGTGCAGCAGCTGGACCAACAAAGCCTGCCAGACCACAACCCATTACTCCATGGTTGCTCTGTCATCCTGCACACAAAAAGAGGTGCTTTTGGGCATGCCTGCCCTGTGCAATGTGGCATACTGTGAGGCCATTGAAATGAGCCAAGTGATAGGCAAGGTAAATTAGACTCAGTACAGTACAGCCTTAAATCTGTCAGGTATCTCGGGATTTGGAAGGTCAATAATATCCCCACATGGTGTCACCTGGTCTGTGGCTCCCCAGCACGGAGCTGCTCAGTGCAGGCTGGGGACACCTAAAGTCACCTTGCACAATGTAAGTAGATGTGTCCCGGTTTTGTTGCTCCCAGGGCCAGGTTAGTACAGCTTGTTAGATCATGCTACAGTCAGTCGTGATTTGACCAAACACGTGCTTTGCTACAGTCAGTCTTGATTTGACCAAACACGTGCTTAACAGCAACTCTGCCTTCACTTCTAAGCATGGTTTTAGGTCTCTAATGGCAGACATTCTTTTAAAAACCCAAGCTGCGCTTTTTTAAACATTTTATCCTTTCAAGTATTGCACGTGCGTTTTAGGTGGCTCGAGCTTGCTTCCTTTCTGCTTCCTTGGATTTTTTGTCCTTTTTTTTCCATCGTGCTTGCTAGTCAGGGGAAGCATTTTAAGTTTTCCTTGTGTGTATATATATATGCCCACTTTTGCTTTTATGCTTCTCTCACACAGTCTTTTGCTGTGGGTCAGCGGAACTTACTCAGCAAAGAAAGCAAACAGAGGGAACAGACCCATCGCCCCCCCGCCCCCGAAGGAGCAGAGGGCATGTGGAATAAATCAAAACGTGAAGCACAATAACGAGGTCCCATGGGAAAGGGAGCCTCGTGATTGTGTGCTGGTGTGCACTCCCCTTGGAGACGGTGGCCAGGGGGCTCACCCCACGGCGCCCGGGGGGCCTCTTTCTTTCTCGCCTGCATCTCCCCTCCCGATGTCACCAATCCATTCACCGCCGGGAGAATAGATTAGCATTCGCCAGGAGCCTGGGGAGATGGGGGAAGAGGGAGAGAGTGGAGGGCGAGGGGAAGGTGGCGCAGGCGGGTGATGCCGGTCCCCACAGCGCGGCGAGCCGGGGCACGGTGGGGCGCAGGATGGCTATTTTATAGCTGGGGACCGCGGTGACGTATGGCTGAGCGCTCGCTGGCACGGCTCCTCGTGGACCAGTCAGCGGAGCGAAATTGAAGCTGACAAGACTTTTCTGGCGTTTTGGAAAGGACTGTAATCTACTGTAGGGGAGAACAGAGCCGCTCAATCACCACCGCCGTAAATAGGAGACGGAAGGGAGTGAGAAAGGAGGCGAAGAGAAAAAAGTGCTTGGTGGGGGGGGAGGGGGGGGGCGGCATTTTTGGTGGATGGTATGAAGCCAGCCATGGAAACTGCAGCGGAGGAAAATGCAGAACAAAGCCAAGAGAAAAAAGGTACCCAGGGGTCTAACAATAGCCTGTTTAAATCTTTTCATTCAGGGGGCTTAAAGAGGTTTAGGCCAGTTTTGTCACTTTTTCGAATAGCTCTTAAACAATCATTACTGCATCTTTGGGTTTTTAGCCGTCCTTCCCTGCATGGCTTGACAACAAATTAATAGAGCAGCAATCTTTCTGTCTGCGTCTGTATTTGCTCTGAATCTGTCCTAACCCTACCAGAAATGATATTTGCGAAGGAAGTCATGTTTTTGCTGCGTCTTTGATGGATTTTGGTAAATTTGGTTTACAGAGGTAGTGTGTGCCTGTGTGTTTGCATGTTGTTTTCAGAGCCCTAGTCTGGTGTTTGCATCAAGACTAGCCTTGTAGCAAGGCTTTGCAAATGCAGCATGGGAGACCTAGGCTATAATTACATGTAACAGATTATAATATACACAACCTTTGTGTAGCTAAATTGGTACCAAATGCTACTTTCAATTTTAAATTCCTTGTCCATGGTGTCGTCTAGCAAATTTTGCTTATGTAGAGGTCTGCCTGTGCTATAATGGGGAATAATGCAATGAGTTTTGCAACATTAGGTCTCAGGATGTGTTAATCACCAAGAATTACTGCTTAATGGAGAGAACAATTCCATGGTAGTGGTTCTGTGGTAGCGTGATGGCAGCGCAGGAAGAGAGGTGCTTTTATCCATCCCAGCTGTACAGGTGATTTATTTGGTCTGGAGTGCTGAACTTTAGAGAGTAAATTCAGCTAGCAAAGAACTGTTTTGTTTCCGCATAATATAATTCAGTGTAGCAGACTACTGTACCAATCACAGAAATATTTTTTTGCTAAATGATACAGCATTAACAAAAATATTAAAATTGCCACTGCCTTTGAACCTGTTGTGTGTCATTTATAAACGATCTGAGTATCTCATAGGCATAAGCAGCTGGTACAGATTTCCTCAGGTAGAACCGTTTCATTTATTGTTAAACAGGTTAGATATTAACATAATGATAAATCCCAATACTGTCCAGTACCAGATTTCGTTTTTCTACTTGGAATCTGATTCCTCCTATACACTTTGTAGAATTCAAACCTAGCTTCAGTTTCAAGTAAATGAAATTTGTCAAGTGATTAGACATAGTACTACATAATCCCTTAGGGATTTCACAAAAGGAGGTCCACTGATGAGAGATTAAACTCTGAAAGCCATTAGTGTGTATGGACAATAACCCACCTCACTGCAGATTTTGAGTAATTAATGTACAAAATGTCCTAAATACCTCGGCTGTAAGACCATCTTGAACTCATAGATCATTATTGCAAAACGACAGTTTTTCCTTCTGATTGATGAGTTTCCTTTAAACTGGTAGAACTCATGTGCAATAAACACCGAAGTTATCCGCATGCATTAGCAGCTGTTCAACATGAAATGCGTTGCTGAGTGTGTCTATGATGAGTTTATAGTTTCCTTTTTATTTTGGGAAGGATGAAAGCACAACACGTAGAACAGTAAATCTGTTACCAAGTCAAGGTGGTTGATCTGTTGTTTTCATAGGATGCAAGCAGGGGAAATTCCTGTCTTAATTTTACCATAATTTCCTAGTTTTTCTGTGATAATATTACACTTCCAATCTGCTAGATAGGTATGTGTACGTAACACTTCAAGGCTTTGTTCTTGCCAGTTTCCTAGTTTCTGAAAGTAACACATGGTCTCTCTCATTATGGCCTTTATTTCCATTCACTTAAATTGCCAATATGTTTCACAGCGAATTAAAATGCAGAAAACTCGAACAGTCCTACTTTCAATAGCAAAACAAATAACTCAGATCCCCCTGCAAATTTACTGCCATGAAGTGGTGATGTAGAAGGCATATTCGGTTAGAGGGGGGAAGGTTTTTTCAAGGGGGGGAAGGCTACCAAGCCCAGTCGGGTTTTTATATGGGCTCAGCAGGCATCAGGTACCTCTGAAATAGCAGGATTTTTCAAAAGAGCTCTTTCACCAGCAGGTCTCGTGGAGAAAAATGAGCTTTTTCTCTGTGAAAAAACTTCCAAGAAAATACTGCCACTTTGTTTTGGGGTGTAAAATGGAAGCTGATCACTACAAAAATGTGTCCATTTACTGTCCGGACTGGATCTCTTGCTGTCTGCGCCTTCTATCCTTGCCGGGCTTTCAACACTTGCTTCTTTTCTCTGAGATCCCACCTGGTCTTAGTGTAATGCCCATCTTTTGTGAGATGCTCTAGATCCAGTGATAACAAGACAACCACCACAGCTTGAAGCAACTGAAGTGATACCACAAAGTCTTTTAACTTTTTCTTCCAGAAATGAATTGCAAAGTCCAAGGAGATAATCCAGCATCTGAGGGGGTTTGGGGTATGTTGTTATTGACAATGCTGAGCAAGAGAAGATCCTGAGCATTTTGCTGTGGATTTTCAGGTTCACATAGAGTATGCTTTACACAATTTCTGGAGCAAGTATCTGCATTTAGCTATGACCAATTGTACTTTTAAGCTAGAAGTATTTTTTTTACTTCACCAGACTTTTAAACTACATGTTTCTGGATTCTATTATGTACTGTAATCGTATAGAATGAATACTTGGAGGAAGATGGGCCAGGACTCCGTGCTTTCTATATCCAGGGCTCCCTGTACTTGTAATGAGAGTGTTGGAGAGCAGTTCTGCCCCAGCACTTGGGATGAGCAGCTTGATCTGTGTTCCATTCAAGCACCCAACACAGTCAGATAGGAACAGCGGTGCCACATAGGGACCAGTTTGTGTTTCCCATCCCTGTGGCAAATGTGGATGGCCAGCTATTTTTCATTGCAGCGTAGTTGAAACAATTTACAGAAGCTAATGTGCTTTATGAATACTTAGTGATTGGTAAATTGAATTTATTTATCTCATTTAGATTTTTTAAGTTGGCTAAATTGTATATGAAGTCCAGTTTTATATTTTAATAATTATTTTCATGAATCCCCTGCTGGATTCAGGCAGTGGTATTACCCAGCTGATGGATTCAGTGTTTATCAGACATTTGTTTCCCTGCACCCAGATGAGTGGCTGCTGCCCCAGTTTTTTTAATTGGAAATGGAACAACACCCATGTTGATGGAGATAAGAAATAAGTCAGCTTTATACTGTGTATCAGCAGCCCTTATCAGAGGAGAACACCATGAGCAAGCTGAAGCAAAATGTTTAACAGATACTTTACAGGGCTGCAGGACAGATTGGATGCATTTTAAAGATGAAGGTTTACAAATTATTACAAATGACAGGATTTATCTTGCAGGCATTAAATTAAATCAAAACGTGAGGACTGGGCAAGCAGATTTACTGAGGTGGAATAAATAAGAAAAATGAAATGCCGTTTTACATCAGCGGTGAAGGATGTAGATTCTGATGCACATTAACAGAGACAAGAAGCTTCCTTTTCATTTAACTATGATTCTATACTACCAAGTTGCAAAATTAAAAAAAAAAAACAACAAAATAAAACCCAACTGTGGATGACTGTGGTGAATTCTGGGAGAATTTCTGGAATAAAGCCATTATAGTAGGATATAGTTTCCTTGTATGAATGCATACAATGTTCAAATTGCATGTGCTGTGCTGAGGAATAATGAAAACCAGCCTGAGCAGCTGTATCCAAGGTTTCTTTTAATTGGCTCTTCCTTACTAATATGCTCTCGATGAAAGAAGACCTCGTGCTTAGGAATGGCTTTGAGCTTTGATTGTTATTTTCATGGTATATGAAGCGATGCTTCCGATTTTAAACTCTAAATAGACAAATATGTGCTAGTCAAAAATAGAAAGAAAATACTTCTCTTAAACACAGCTGTACAACTGCAGTGCTGTAAATGAAGCTGCTGAAGTGTGACTTGAGAAAGGAGTAAATTAATGTGCGGTTTATTTCACTTTTAGCAAAGTTCTTTTTATGCAGTGAGCTTATGACATTTTGATGCATCACAGATAGATGTATTTTTTGTTAAAGCAAATTGAAAAAATAGCCTTTTTTTGTATACGTGTTGCAGTTATTAGCCAAATTTTCCAAACATGCCTCCTTAATGTTAGGTTCATACAGTGATTTCAGAGCTGTCAAGACGTTTAAAGATTTTTTTGTATCCTGCACATTTTTTCCCATTTCAAAGCAGTTTATTGGTATTTCAGACCTTCTGAAAACAGTAACTGCTTGAAGTATAAGTCCTTGAAGAACATGACCATAGGAAGAGAGGTCCAGCCCAGAGGGAATCTGGGACACGCGATATTCTGGGGATAATAATTTGGCAGGCTTAGTGATTTAGGTTTTAATGAATAGGATTTGTTTCTAAATAGGAGGGGGTTGAAAAACACTTGGACAACGTACTCATACTGGTCTGAGTGACCTCGTGAAAACAGAAAGGCTAGACATATGTGCCACAGAATATGGAAGCAGGGGCGGAGAAATCCAGATGGCACTGTATGTGCACAATGGACTCTGCAGTGGGAGCACAGAGGCTAAAGAGGGGAGAGAAGAGGGGTGGGGGGCACCCCCTGACCTTTCCCCATTTTCTGGCCAGCCTTGCTCCTAATGCAGCATTCATCACCAGCTCGCCAGATCATAAATGGCCAAATGACAACCCTCTCTTCGCTCCTGTGAACCGCTTTGTCAGCTGCGACAGATGAGTGTTGTAACTGTTTGTTTCCTCCGGAACCCTATGCTAAAGGCAGCAAGTGTGAGGATGTTGGGCACCAGGAATTTTGTAACAGGAGTGCAAGATGATTCATTATAAATGAATATTGAACACCACAGGTGCCATCAGTGTGCCTGCGCCGTGTGACATGACAACATTGTCAGTCCTGTAGCTGCTGCGTCTGTGCAGGGTCAAGGATAACCTGGCTCACAGGAGGCCTCGAGCCTCCTGTATGAGCTTGGCTGTGCATGGGGAGTCTCGTAACCTAGTCCTGGGAATGCAATTTGTGTACTTAGCTCCTGAAAAAGCAAAAGGTAAAGAAGTAATTTAAACCTGTTTCAGTTCCTAACTATTCTGAGTACTGCGTTAAGCTCTAATCCATGCATACCATCTGCAGTACTTGTTATGCCACTGAAACCCACGGGGCTTTTGAGCTGGGGGTTATTTTGCCTGGGTGGGTCCCAGTGAAGCCATCAAAAGATAGTCTTCAACTTCAGAGGTTGTGCCAGGCATGCAGTAAAGGCTACCAAATAGCCTTTGCTAAGTGGCTCTTTGAAGAGCAGTGGAAAAACTGAGATTCCGTATGGAGTTTGAACTGTCTCCTAATGAAGGGAGAATTACTTAAAAGGGAGGTTATTTCAAAACCAGAAATTAGTAATTAAAAAAACCCGACTTCACAGAGTATTTTAGCATTACAGAAATGATGCTACAAAGTTTTCATGCCATCTCCAAATTTCGGGGTTTGATGTTTGTCCCACAGGAAACAGTGGTGACTTCACCATCACCATCATCACCTCAGGCTAGGGGAGGAAGCCAGCTGCCTGCTCTGCTGCTCTGAGCAAGGGGGTTTTGTAGCCACTGCCGGAGAAATCTGGAATTGTGGGTTCAGGCCTGCTAGGATAAAATCCTTTTGCCGCCAGAGGTTTTGTCTGGATGCTGCTGCAATGCAAATGAAGAAATTTGATTTTTGTTCCTGGAAGTCTTTGCAGCTAGTTGTTTTTAATTTACTTATTTTTAAACCTGAATCTGTTACTGATGCCCACTAAGTAACTTCAAAGAAGGAGGAGGGAGCAAGCAGTTGGGAGGGAGGGGAGAGTCAGTATGCAAAGAATTCTGTTATTTTGTGTCTAATTCAATGACTATAGTGTTCCTTGTGATCTCATAAACAAGACTGTTCCTGTGTAAGCAGAAGGAGATTGTATCATCCTGAGCATGCACAGTCATTTTGGAATGATGCCTTCAGCACATTTTGTATATGGTTATGTACTTAAGATGTAGAATTTGTCTTTCCTAAAAGGAAGGATAAGCTGTAGCAAGTGGAAAAATGTATATTAGGAAAAATATATTACTTGACACCTGCTGGTTGGTTTGTGCATGAGTTGCAGAGAAGGGAGAAATGCCCAGCCACGCAGTTTCCTTTAGAGACCTAGTGATACTAAGTTTGCAGCCCAAACTCAAAAGGCTGTTTGAATTTGAGTTCATTCCCTAGGAGATTGAGATTCTTGTTTCGCCTCTAGATCCAACATTTGGATTTAACCTAAGATTTTTTTTTTATCTTCCTGACGTATGCAAATGTAGCTGTGCCAAACTTGTCATTGCAGCAGCAGCAGCAAAACCACGTAAGAGAAGCACCAGGTCAAGGACCTTCCTAGCTCCTCACAGACCAGAAATTTGATGGCATTTGCTCCCACTGACGCCCAAAATTTGTCTCTGATCTAGTCTATGATAGATAGGTTTTCAGCATCATAATCTTCATTTCCCCCACCTGCTGAAACGCTGCTTAAGTTGAGTTTATTTTAGCCAGAGATGATGGTTACTTTTTATTTTAGCCCCCACAGAGTGGGACTGTGGTACATTTTATCTAAAGATTTGTCTGTCTCGCCCTGGCACCCTTGACAAAGCCACAGCGGTGCCGAGGAGGGGACATGTTGGTTCAAAAGTGGCTTGATGTTGTTTTGCCAGTGGCCTCTTTCACGGAGCTTGGAAGCCCTGTGCTAATGAGTGTGTGAGCGGGTCAGCTGTGTTACTGTGTGTGGGGTCTTGTTGCTAAACTTCATCTGTCCTCTGAAAAGATGAGGAGCCTAACTGCTCTTCTTCATTGTAAACTGGGAATAAGTCAGTTTTAAAGTACTTGGTCCAGATTTTTGGATGTGAGCAGAACCTGGATGAAATGAAGCCCATGACCTTTTACTAATGTAAGAAAGTAATGGCACAAACTCATGTATTTGCCCTACCTCTGCACATTATAATAACAATTTTTGTTGGCTGATTTAGGGTCTTTAAAAAAAACAAACAGGTAACATGGTTTTTCAGAACTTTGTCTTCCTTCTGGAGCAGAGCTCTTCATCATGGACAAAGAGAGGGAGACGTGAGAGTGGGTGGGGGGAAGGAATAGTCCTTCTTTACATGTTTAATCCAAATCCTAGGTAGAGCTTTAGCTCTTCAACCTTTCTTAACACCTGTGTAACTGTCTTCATGTCATTGTCCCTCCCAACTTCTCCCTTGCTTTGGTAAAGTTATGTAATTTCAGTTCTGAGACTACAGCGTGTTTTTCTGGGCTCTTATTATTAAAGTTAAATGACTGAAAGTACTGAACTAAAACTTGCTGGTGACACTGACTTTTTACCACCTAAAATTGGCAGTGATCACCAGACCAGAAATGGAAATTGGCAGGTACCACTGGATGTACAGGAGTTCAAGGCCACACCGGTACCATCATGTGCCAGCATTGAGAGGCAATATTAGTCCTTTGGGGATTCAAGGTAAATAAAGGGCTGGGTGAGAGGGAAGTGGAGAGTTCAGAAATTATAGTAACGTATACATAATGCTTTGCACTAGTCCTGACAATTTAAGATACGTGTCCTTCTATTTTTCTTATTTTGTTTGTTAAGGCTGTAAGGAGTCTAGTTCTTTCGGATGAATATTTGACATAAATTTTAAATATGGTTGGTTGTTAATGTTTGAAAGGCAATAATGTGTGGTGAGGGACACCTCCCATTTAACTGTGCTGCCTGATTGCTTCAGGACTGTTTAGAGATGAGAGGGCATAGTATGGGCTTTGTATGGAGATGAAACTATCAAACTGATCAGCCACAGATGCTGTTATTGACACTAAAGCAGTGACAGAACACCTGATTAACTGGTCTCCTATAGTGTGCTTCCTAGACAATTATTCTGTGGTTTTGTTTGCATTTTCCCTTGCTAGAAGCAGTAAGTGTGTATGTCAGAGTCTAAAGGAGGATTTCAGCTGAGGGTTTAAAAATTGTTGGGTGATTCTACATGCCTGTCCTTTCAATATCTGGCTTGAGTCCTCAAAAACACCCTATTTTGTTTTCCTGAAGCTTCATTTTAAGAGACTGGGGGGAATTTAGTTTTGAAGCATCTCATAGAGGCTCCTGAAATCAAGCACACGATTGATTGCATTGGAAAATTCCAGTCTGGCTGAGGGTTAACATAGCAAAGGATATAAATGCTCAAAGATAGCATTTGCAGCTAGCTCTATCCAGCAATCCTCTTCTCTTTATGGAACTGATTGACTGAAGTCTGCTTGACACTTGTTTGCTGGAGATGCCTACCTACGCATCAGAGACTTTAACAGCAGCTGCAGGGAAATATTCACCAAAGCTTGCTGCCTGATCCTTCCCTTTTCCATTATATTTTCACACGTTTGTTTTTTAGAATCCAAATGTTTTTGTATTTCAAAATGTTGCACTTTTTTTTCCCCAAAAAAACCCTAAGTTGCAAATCATGATCTCCATCTGCAATATTAATATTAATTTTGGCCATAATTTATGATAAATTACCTGGGTGACAGACTTGGTGCTGCCAGAAGACATTCCAAGACTTCAGATCAGTGCACATGGGATATTTTATCCAAGGGAGAAGTTCTTCAGGAAGGAGTGACAGATCACAAATGCTGCCTTCCTAGGAAGGAGGACATGGAGGGAGCAGGCCAGGTGCCTGGTTATCAGGATCTTGTGCCCTGTCAGCTGTCCCCAGTGATGAGACAGGTCTGTATGTGCTGGCACAGATGAGCCAGGACGCAGAGGAGACGCGCAGCCTTCTGTCACAGCAGCTGGGAGTCTGGCACCTAAAATGGTGCTAGAAACCCTTGCTTAGACGACTGAACCCTATACAGGCTACCTTGGGAAGCTTTCTGAAATAATATGCAGGTAAATGTGCCTGTCATGGAGGAGTTGAAGAGGATGGGGGGATTCTTGCTGATGGGGGGAAAGAACCCCACCAACAAAGACCAGCAATGCCAATTCAAGGGAAGGTGCTTTAAATGGCTGCACTGAAAGAAATTTAAGGGGTTTTAGGCAGCAGTGAAACTGCTGTGAACAAGTCTTGAGTAAGATGAATCTACTGGTGATGGATCCACCACAGTGAAAATATTGGTCTTTGCTTCTTTCCCATGATTTGGAGGGAAGTGTCACTTCAGTCACAACACAAGTGGCAGGTGTAACATGCCTCTCCCCTCAGTGCTGACATACAGCTCCCTGCTGTTGGGTGGCATTGGCTACTGTGCTGAGATAAACCCTCCCTTTCTTTGACAGGCTACATTATTTCTTGGGTGCCTTTGCAGTGCAGATATTTCTACCTTGCCTCTGTCAGTGTCTGAATAGACATCACTAGCAGAGCACCTCTGTGACAGTCCTCGTGGCATCCATCTCTTCTCTCAGGTCTCCATGTACAACATGATCTCCCTTCCCCATTTTAAGCTTTAATCTGGCACTTGAGCAACAAGGGAAGAGTCAGTGTGGGATTTCACTGCAGTGCTGGAGCCAAGACATCCCCAGAACACCTGCAAACTTAATGAGCCTTTCAAAATGCCTAAAACAATTTTTTCCCAGGAAACAAAGGACCACCTTTTTCTTTAGTAAAAGACACTTAGCAATGATTGTTTAACATGAGCTTAGCTGTAGGCATGCTTCCAGGCTGGGTGGGCGTTGTTTGCTTCATGGGAATCTTTTTTTTCTTTTTTTTTAAACTTCCTCTGGATTCTGGGAGGTGTTTCATCTGCTTTGTGAGTGCATAGGGCATGTGAATGTGGAATATCTCACTGAAACTGCCTACTCCCTTAGTGAAGCCAGCTTAAATTTTGAAAATTGTGTGATGGAGACTCAACTGAGGAAGTTCCTGTGTGAAAGCTGTTGCAGGGCAAAGGACCTCTGCAGTTGTGGTTTAGGTATCTTATTGCTTCTCTACTTCCATAGTGGTGTAAATGTCTGGGAAGATCCTGGCAGCTTCAGTTATGTCCAAAATGGAGAATTTACCTTCCAAATCTTAGATCCACCAAGTTGAGGTGTGTCACTCCACACTGCTTTTGGCCTTCAGCTCTAGGGAGAGAGGGGTTGTGTTTCTGTTTGCTTCTTTGTAGCTAGGGAGGAGTCAACTGGGGAAGCAGTCCATAGCGCGATGGCTGAAATCCAGTATAGCAGAACTCTTGCTCTCCTGCTGGGTGCTGAAGGCTGATAGAGAGTGAGTTGATTCATCTGCCAGAAAGGTGGAGCTAAGAGTCTCAACTCCAGTCATCCAGGTAAGATACTGACCTTTGATTTGCCAGCTTTAAAAATGGTGTCAGTCAAGTACAAGTGGGTCTGGAAGCTCATTGGATCTAGGAAGCCCAGTCCTTACAGGAAGTTTCACAGAACTGCTGAAGTAGCCCAGGGGACTGAAGTGCTTAGGTGCTTTTGGACCTCCCACAGCAAGCGTGTCTAGACCTTCAAGCATTTTAATATCTTTGGCAGTCTGCCCATCGCTTCATCTGTTTTACCTCTATGGCTTGAATTTGTCAAAAAAAATCACCTGGGCTGGCACCTACTGAAGCAGCAATTCTTCCACGTTGACCTTACTGAGTGTTTCTCCAAGAAGGCAAAAATAGGTGAAGCAAAGAGAGTGAGGACAGAAAGGAGGAATGTCTTCAGGCACATTGAGCACTGAGTTGTTGATATGTCAGCTCAGACCAACAGCCACAATTTGGACCCAAGGCTGCCCTTGCAGGTGCATTGTGTTTGCACTTTGAGCTCTGTGTGTCCAAAGAAGGGCAAGGAAGCTGGTGAAGGTTCTAGAGAGTAAGTCCTGTGACGAGCGGCTGAAGAACTGGGGTTCTTTAGTCTGGAGAAAAGGAGGCTGAGGGGACACCTTATTGCTCTCTACAACTACCTAAAAGGAGGTTGTAGCAGGGTGGGGGTTGGTCTCTCTCCCAAGTAACAAGGGACAGGACAAGAGGAAATGACCTCAAGTTGTGCCAGGGGAGGTTTAGATTGGATACTAGGAAAAATTTATTCACTGAAAGGGTTGTCAAGCATTTGATCAGGCTGCCCAGGGAAGTGGTGGACTCACCATCCCTGGAGGTATTTGAAAGACCAGTAGACATGGTGCTTGGGGACATGGTTTAGTGGTGGACTTCGCAGTGTGCTAGGTTAATGGTTGGACTCAATGGTCTTAAAGGTCTTTTCCAGCCAAAACGATTCTATGATTCTGATTCAGTGAGTCCTTCCACATGCTCATGGTGTGCAAAAGTCCCAAGGGTTATTTTGATAGTAAAACTAGAACGAGCATAGAGGAGGAATACTGCCAAAGCTTGTATCAGTATTGTTTGAGCTATTTCTTATGTGAGAAGTCTCTTATTAAATCACCTACTTTATTTTTTTTTCCCTGCAGAAGCAGCTTACAGCTAAAAAATATCCACCCTCAGGAATTCTCCTTATAAACCTGTTTGAAGTATGGCCTTTTCCAAAGTATTAATTAGGGTTTTTTTTCTTCTGCTGTGGTTTCCACTGTATGGGCCAAAAATAAAACAGTGAAGACATTAATTAAAATTCTAAAACTTTTCCCTGACCTTTATCCAAGAGGAATAAAGCTGGACAAGAGCAATTCTCTTGTCCTACTGTCTTCTAGGGCAGCAACATTCTTCCCATGCAGGTCTGACTGCTCCCTCCCACACAGCAAATGCCTGGGATGGGTGCTTGCAATAAGCATGGATGTGATGATTTGTATTTCATAAATTGCATTGTCTGAAAAAGATGCCTTCAGAACACCTGTGAGCTTAATGAGCCTTGCAGAGAGTGGGAATGATACAGATGGGGAGTGTGTGTACATCAATGAATTTTAAAAAGATAAATTAGATAAGACCTCTGAAAGACCCCTCAGATCATCTGTCCTCGCATGAAACAGGTTTGATTCCTGCAGTGGGAATGCTAATATTTTTTCTTAAAGAAGTGCTGGTTTGGGCCTGAGATTTGAAGAAAAAAAAAAGGGATTATATTTACTGCTGTCTGTTCTTAGACTCTTCGCTGTGTCATTTAACAGAATCCAGAAGAGAAAGATCTTGCCTTGGTGAAACAACCTTTTCTCCAATTTGAACATCATATTTTCTTTAGTGAAAGGAAAAAAAATCTAGCTTTTTGTTGATGAACATTGATAACCTCCGCAGGGTGTTCTGTTTTGTTTTTGTTAGTCATGTTAGAAAAAAAAATGTGCTTGATTTTAAACCTATGCTTACTGTATTATTGCTGGGCTATTCAGGAGCAGCTTATTATCATTACTTATACAGTACCACAGAGATATTGGTGCTTTGTGGACTTAGAAAGAGGTCTGCCAATGGTGCTTTGAGGCTGTGAGATGCTTGTTCTTTGTGTGCACCAGCTCTCCAGCTTCCTCTGTGCCTATTACAACAGGGGAGGCAAGAACAAGTATTTTTAGTTTCCTGCTACACAAGAATATGGAAGAATCTAGTGAAGTTTAAAGATGGCAGGCTTAAAACTGATAATGAACAATAAATAACTTCTCAGAAGCGGGGAACTGGCTCCATCACAGCAGTGAAACCAAATATTTGTATCAAGAGTGTCTGGAGAAATTGTAATTAATGCTGATAATCTTCAGGAAGGAGCTACTTGTTCTTTGAGTAGCTGTTAAATAGTAGAGAATGGAATGAGATTTACTGGATGAATCAGACTACCCCAGATCTCACTGTTTAACTTGAATTAAGCATTTTGTGCTAGCCACCGTTGAGGGTGAGAGTGGTGGTCTTGCTGGATTTCAGCAAGAAATTTGTGGCAGCCCAGATGGCTGTGGTCTCCAATCACAGATACTGTAGTGGCTCAGAAGGAGTTTCGATTGTTTTACAATGCTGGAAGATGGGGATGCAAACACGGGGGGGAGATTGTTGATTTGGCTAGACTAGAGTGTCCTTGCATCAAGTCTGCTGGTTCTCATAAAGTGTTCATTTTCAGTAGAAATTAATCTCACAAGTTCAAATTTGGGGAGGACAAAAAGTCAAAATTAGGAAAGGTTGAATCTGAAAGGAAGTGTTCTGTGGAGGAGCTCCAAGAGGTTGTGGGAGGAAAATAAAGGAATTTTCTCTATTTGAGCTCATCACTTCTTTAGTCTATTTAATGTTACTTAATCCTAAAGCGTGCTGAGCATTTATCATAACTAATAACAGAGGTTTTAGCTTTGTATCATGTTCTGTAAATCTGCAAAATTTAAAATAAATGAGAATAGGTAAGGATAGAACTTCAACAAAGACATCCATATGATCAAACACACAGCCTTTTTATCTTAGTGCCCCTATTAAAGTGTGAAGAGAAATTTGTCTGTCACAGGCTTTAAACTTACCCTTTTAAGATTAAATGTTTTATCTTATTGTATGGTTGCCACTGACCCTTGGCTGCTGGTGTGAGTGACAGATGTGAGAAGTAAAGTTATTTTAGTGCCAGGTACTGACTTACTCTCACACAGGAAAGGAGGAGGTAAATTCCATTTTGGCTTCTGAGGTATTAGTCTATTCCTGCATCCCTCACTGCTTCCCCTGTAGCCATCAATCATGCTGCAAGGTATGAAAATGTACATCCTAGCATGCATAAGCCTTTCAGAATGGAGATTTTAAAATAGACAGTATGTGGCAGAAAGCAAAATTGGCATTTGCTCTCATTGACATAAAGTTCATTTTCTGATGGTGGTTTAGGAGTCCAATGGTATTATGCACTCTTTGTATCAGGTAATCTTCAGCACTGGGGAAACAGGAGGTGAATGTAAAGTATTAGAGTTCTCCCCTTACAGTTATTTGTGAATGAGTAATGCTCCCAACACCAGGCTCCTGTGGATGACTAATAAAATAAGCCCGATTTACATGTGATAACTGCATTTAAAATGTCGTGTAGTGCTTTTTCTTTCCTTGGGACTCTTGCAACCTTCTTTTTTGTTAAAATGGTTCCTTTGCTCATGCTCCCTGAGCTGTGGTGCTGAAGCCAACTAGATTGTGGTTCTGTGGTGGGATGTGTCAATGTAATTTCTACCACATACTAAATGGACAGACATCCAATATGCCAGGATTTCTAAAAATGCATGACACAATTACAGGAAATAAGTTATGAGAAAAAATGGTGCCCATTGCTTCCTCTTTCAGAACAGCAAGCCAGATTTATAGGAGGTAAGAAATAAAACTTCTAGGGAACAGAAAGTGGGAACCAACTCAGAAAACAGCCATGGGAGCCCAGAGGTTTAGCTCCCTGAAATGGAGGGCTTTTCAAACCTTCCTTCAAGTTTTCTTTGTTCCTTGTGACCTTGACAGTGGGATCAATGGTTTGTACCTGAGATGTGTTGAGGCGCTAGTTCGACCTAGGAGGAGTTTGGGACATTACAGGGCAGGCTGGTTTTCTCTCTAGGAGTTGAGGACAGTCTTTACTTATATCATGTTTTCCATGCTTCACTTTGAGGGATGGCTTTGTGAACATGTTTGTCTCAGCTTTTCAAGTCTGGGCTTCAAGAGTTGATGCGTGAATTTCCTTGAGGAAGCCCTGAGAATACTCAAGACAGCTACCTCATCCCATTGCATTGTCTTTTGTAGTTTCTGAAGCACAGATTTTGTCATTCCATGCATCTCGAGCTTAGTAGGATGAGTTAGAATCTGAGAATTGCTTTTTTTTTTTTTTAAGACCGCTTTCCATTAATTCTGCATTACCTTGCCTTCTGAGTTTAAATCTTAAAGCCATACTTAAAGTACCAAAGAAGGTTTAACCACACAATTGCCATTCGACGTGGGAAATTGAACAGCTAAGCCCCTGCATATATGCAATAGCTTGCACACTGCTGGGTGGATTGTATAATTCTTCTTCATATATTAAGCAACCAAGTCCCGATTTGTGTACATATGTAGGTTCATCCTTTACCAATTTCCTGTGACTGATAGTTTCCAGGAGATTAAAAGAATAGCTGGTTCCTGTTTTTTTCTCTTCTCTTTATTTTTGTCCTTTAGCAAGAATATTTTTGTGTGTGTGTGTTTAATAGCATTCATTCCCTAGAGAATAATCTCAGTCCTTGTTTTAGCTGGCCTCCTTCTGAGAGTGTGTTAAATCTGTAGCCAAGATCACAGGCAGCTCTGGGCAAATCATTGGGCTGTTATTAACCTGCCTCCATGGCAACTGCTGCTTGCCAGCCTGGGGACAAAAAATGTTTTTATTCTGCTGAGTTGCACAAAAGGTTCTAGTGATGCCTTGCACAAAATGGCCATTGACAAGGGAGATGCAGGGATGTGTGTTTGTCCTGTACAGTTTCATATTTAAATCATTTTACACTGTTTTATTGGAAGTGGATATACAACTGAAAAGTACAGCATGTTGGCCACATGGAAAGTAAAAACTATCAGAAAATGAGAACTAAACATATTTTAATACTGCTTAATTTTGTCAGCTTGAGTTCACAGGCCTTCCACCTTCACTTGTCATCAGTGCAAGTTACCGCATGAGCGTGAACGAGGCAAGCATCTCTTAGACTTTCAGTTGTACTGTGAGAAGATGCTGGCTCACTTGGGGTTACAGAGAAAGACCATAAAGCAGGTTGCCTGGAAAGTTTTCATTTTTTAAGGAATCCTCTGTTTTGCATAAGTGCTAGTTTGGGAAGCTTAGTAAGCGTATCTTAGTGCTTGATGCTTCAAACTTTAGCTGCTCCTGGTGGTACTGTTTTAGGCTTGCTTTAAAACAAAATTATAAAACCAGCTTATGCTATGCATAGTCTTAAGCTCCTCATAAAGAGTGTTCACAGCAGGATCTGTGGGGGGGTCTGCAGCCCCAGCACTATGATGAGATTACATCCCGCAGTTAGTTACCCTCTGGTAGGAGGCTGTGCAGCTCTGCTGTTGATTTGGGTGCAGAATGACTGTGGATGGATAGATACTGTCTCCTGGAAACGTGCTGGTTTGGGATGCTTCCTCCTCTTGCAAGCTGGCAGCGTGCTATCTCCCTGTGAATTGAAATCCCTTTGCTTCCTGCTTTAGTTGTGGTGCAAGGACAAGTAGTTTCTGCAGTCCCTACATTTGGGCAGTTTTCTCTGCTTTGCTCAAAATAGTGTGGTTGCTTTAGAGACCTCTCAGGACATCTGCCTTGGTCTACATTGATAAATGAAGGCCTCCCAAATATTTTGATGCCTTTATATCTGGGCAGTTGAGGAAGACATAAAGAGTATAGCCACAAAGATGCTATGTGCTGCTGCCAGCCTCCAGGAGGTGAAAGTGGCTCTGCTGCTGTCAGCTTGTGTTTTGTGGATTAGTGGCAGATACTGCAAAGTGTTCAGGTAAGGGATGCAACAAACTCCCCAGAGCAAATGTTCTGCTGGTGGCTTGGAAAGCTGGTATGGGGTACTGGGAGAAAAGGTGCCTAGTTGGGGGGTGTTAATTGTCAGTTCTGGGTCTACATTAATTTTAAGTTTTGTCAAGCAGGCTGCTCCTGTTTTCCAAAACTGGCAGCTTTTCTTTCAGAGCTCAGCAGTCCCTTGCCTTTGCTTCCAGCTGTTTTAATTTCCTATCTCTGATGGGATCCTTCTGTGAAGCAAGCTGTGGATCAGCCTCTTCCATGGCAAGCAATGATATAGCATTTAGTCACCTTCTCCTTTAGTAGTGAAGCCTGAAAGGCTGTTCGTTTTGTGCTGGCCTGTGGCCACACGTGTGTTAAGCGCTGCCTGCTGGATTTGACCGTGGTTACTCTTGGATAATCCCTTTCTGCTAATCCTGCGCCAGGTGCAAGCGTTTCTTGGATTAATTCTTGGAGGTTTGGACCTGACCTGGGAGCAGATGCTGCGGGGGCGAGCCAGCCTCACGTGTACAACTGCCGTTGTGTTTCGCTTATGAGCTGCACCCGGGCAGATTACCCAAAGCAGAGGATCGCTCTGCAAGGTCTGATGTCTGAACTCAACTCTGGACCTCTATGATAAAATGAAAATCAGAGGTGATTTTCTCTGATACCACGCATTTGGATTTTGTTTGCCCCATCACTGCTAAGCTGCAGTGTTTGTTCATTTGGCAGTATTTTTGTCATGAAGATAGTTCCTATTGAGTGGACTCCAGCTGTGGGCTTGACTATAAAAGCTTCCCAGGCTTGTTTCCGTACAATTAGGTCTTGTCTGCAGTTAGTGAAGTGGCATTTCATAAGTCATTTTGGTGGTCATAGCTGCTTAAGTCTGTCTGGAACACTTGCTAGTGACTCTCTAAAAGGAGAGTTTCCCACTTACGAAATGGGAAAGCTTTCAATTATTGGATGCATTATTATTCCCCAGTGCTTCATAGAAATGCCTGCTCTGCAACTCACTCATTAGTAGAAAAGGCAAGGCGATAAAAATAAACTTGTCTCGGGTGGTGGATGGAGACTTGCTGATCTTCGTGAGGGATTGTTGGGGTGGGAAAGATGTATTGTACGGGTTTGCCAGCTGTCTTCCTGCCTTCAAATGTCCTGTCCATTTACTGCCTTCCTGTAGAAGCAGCAGGCTGTTCCTGCAATGTGCAACGTTGGTCGCTCCATTAAGCGTTGCCTTTAATGGCTTGTGTTTTGCGCAGTTGTATGAAATGCACATTAATGGAGACAGCTTAATGCCATCACCCTGAAGTAATGAATTGGTATGGATTGCCATTACCATTAAAGTGCAGTTAAAAGCTATGTTTGTTTCCAGTTTACATTTCCCAGCTCTGGAAGCAGATGGGTTTTCAGGACGCGCAGTCGGGAGGAACCTGGCAATTCAGCTGCAACCTCCTTCTTACAGTATTTGTCGAGTAGCAGTTCTGGGGGGTGTTTTGTTAACTCAGACTGCTTAAATGGTACATTTCATTAAAACTATGATTATGTTACTGTAGACTGTATTCAAGGATCACCGTAAATCCAGTGTATCCTATAAAGCTGAAAACATATTGTCTGTGTAATACAGGTTCGTGTCACTGTCTCAACAAAAATTGCTACTCTTTGGCCCCCATTCAATTTCCCTGTTGTTAAAATACCTGTATCCATATAACCTTAGACAGATTTATACAAAAAGATACTAGGGAGCCGTGGGAGAGTATAGGGTAGTTGAGTTTTGTAGATCTAACTGTGTTCTTCTTTAAATGAAAATGCAAAGTATCTTTTACTTTTTCCAAAAGGCTTTGTCATCTTGAGTATTTGCTTCTCTGGCTTGCTGAGCAGTGCCAGCATAGCTGGTGCTCCTGCCATTAGTAGTACTGAAACACTGGGAGCTCTGTATGAGCAGCTGAATGACAATCAAGCACTTCAGACAAGTGATTTTTTTTTTTTTTTTTTTCCTTTTTCCATGTCACAGGCTGTCTCATCGATCTCTTGATCGTGTAAAGACAGGAGCACTCAGTCCACTTTCTGGGCTTTGGGTCTATACCAACAGATCTGTAGGTCACTGCTTTAGAGGGTGATGCTGTCTTGCACCACCTATAGATTTTTGCTTAGCGTGTCAATGCCTAGACCTTTTAGTCCCTGTGGCTTTTTACCAAGTGGAGGACAGATACTTTTTTCCTCATAATTTGCTTTTTGCTCATAACGTTTCCTTTGCTTTCTCTTTTCTGCTTAGGTTGCTTTGAATGTTGCATTAAGTGCCTAGGAGGAGTGCCATATGCTTCACTCGTGGCAACCATTCTCTGCTTCTCGGGGGTAGCTTTGTTTTGTGGCTGTGGCCATGTGGCACTCACAGGAACGGTGTCTATCCTCGAGCAGCATTTCAGCACGACTGCCAGTGACCATGCTTTGCTGAGTGAAGTGTAAGTATGCCTCCCATTCCCATTATTCCTCACAACAACCTCATGCTAAATGAGTAGCGATGGATTCAAACCTCAGTCTCCATCCCTGAGTATTAGGTTGCTTGTTTGTCCAACTGCACTCAGTGGTTTTTTGGTGTTGATGCACAAAGAACCAGAGTGTGTATCCTGCTTAACCTGTTTATATTGGGACCAATACTATTTAATATCCTCATCAGTGCCATAGGCAGTGGGATTGAGTACACCCTCAGCAGATTTACAGCTGACACCAAGCTGAGTGGTGCAGTTGCTATGCATGAGGGAAGGGATGCCATCCAGAGGAATCTGGAAAGCCTTGAGGAGTGGGCCCCTGCAAACTTCATGAGGTTCAACAAGGCCAAGTGCAAGTTGCCTCACATGGGTTTGGGCAACCCATGGTTATCAATTCAGGATATGGGTAAAGGAATTGAGAGCAGCCCTGAGAAGGACTTGAGGGTACTGATGGATGAAAAGCCAGACATGAGCCAGCAATGTGCACTTGCAGCCCAGAAAGCCAACTGTATCTTGGGATGCATCAAAAAGAAGCATGGCCAGCAGGTCAAGGGAGGTGATTCTCCCACTCTGCTCCACTCTGGTGAGTCCCCACCTCAGGACTACTGTGTCCAGGTCTGGAGATCCCAACACAGGGAAGACGTGGACCTGATGGAGCAAGTCCAAGTCCAAAGGAGGGCCACAAAAATGATGACAGAGCTGGAGCACCTCTCCTGTGAAGACAGACTGAGAGTGCTGGGGCTGTTCAACCTGGAGAAGAGAAGGCTCTGAGGAGACCTTATGGCAGCCCCTCCAGCTGGACCTCCAGGCTTTGGAAAGGCTTTTGTCCAGCAGCAGTGAGGAGTTCTGCCGAAGTTGTGTTTCACAATGTCTGCACACTATGTTGGGGTGCTGCCTGGGCCTGGGCTCAGCCTCCTGCCTGCTTCTTGCCACAGGTCAGCAGCAGCCGCAGGTAGAATGTGTGGCCAGCACTTAGAGATATCTCTGTCCCAGGGCAGGGGAGCAGCATGAGGAAGGGCAACTGAAAGCTGCTGCAAGCAGCCCGAGGTCTCCAGGCAGAGGTCTCTGTGCAGGCTGTGCAGTCTGTGAAGAGGGGGCCCATGTGACATATGCTTGTGGACCAGTTTGCTTGCACTCAGCCTGAGACTTCCTCAATTGACCCCTTCCCATCCTCTGGGAGCACTGGCATCAGTCCCACAGCACCACTTTGGGGCTTCTTCCCCTCGCAGGACGCCCTGTACTCAGACCTGCCACACAGCTCTGGGACTGCACCCCACTGGGGTCTCATGTGTCCCCTCCTCCAGCACCTCCCAGCCCTATGGTGTGGTGGGGCATCTTGTCCCCCAGCTCCAGTGCACGAGCTGCAGAGACCCTGCAGTTAGCCACCAAATGTAGCAAGCAACTAAGCAGCTGCTCTTCAGCAACCGACTAACAGAATGTCCTTGTGCTTTTATCACTCTTTGTTTGAGCAAAATAGAAGAAATTGCAAAGGTAGCTGTAACAGGCCGCAAATTTTAAATTTTGGAGAATTGTTGACAGCGTTTCTTGTCAAGTCAGTGTCAGCAGCTGGGGAAATGTATCATTCCTACTGAAGCAGCTGAGGTCTTAGGCTCTGGGAAGGTCTAACACGGCAAGGGAGAAGAGTTGCTAGAAAGGGGCAAGTAATGTAAGGCACCCTTTGTGGAATGGATTTTTAACCAGGTTTCACATTACTAATTTCTGGAAACAGGTATCAAGTTCCTCCTATTAATGACTGTGAAAGGAATTCTTCTATTCTCTCTCAAACTGTGACTTAATTTTTTCATGCTTTACAGCACAGGTGCAACAGATTTATCCTGTTATTTTTAATCAGGTTAGAAAATAAACATAACACTTCCTCCATATAATCTAAATGAGCAATATCCTATTTTGATACAAGGGATGTGGTATGGGTAAATGGTAGTCAACAATTTTCTTTAAATTAAGCTAACATGCAGATGATCCTTGGAGATCTATGCTAACAGCTACTTAGTGGAGAGTGGTACAGGTTGAAAAAAACTCTCATGAAAAATATGTCTATCCTTAGAAAATTGGCAGTGTAGATGTATAAAATAAACCTCTCAGTTCTGTGAATATCTTCATCCAAAATAATAAATTTTAAGAAGGCAGAAGTTATGGAGAAGTTGTGCTAATAACAAAGTACGATTTTTGGAGACCAGACGAAGCGTTGTATGGAAGATTTGGCATTCTGGTCCACCAAAACAATTGGCTTGAGATCCTGAATCTGATTGATAATATTTAGAAATTATTCCTTACATTTACCTATTGTAGCCAGAGTAAAAATACCATGCAAGTGTCATTGCAGATGGTAGATTTTTAAAGAATCAAGACCTGTTTCAAATAATAACTGAGGGAAGTGCTTATACCAATGGAAATATTCACTAAATACTTTGTTCTGTTTTTACAAAATGTATTACACTTTGGGGAGCTCAACACTGCTGTGACTTGAGGCACTGAAACTACCTGCTCGCTTGGAAGTACCATCCTGGGCTGTAGAGAAAACCATTCCTCAGGAGACGTGACTGCATATTTGCTGATTTTTTTATCAGACAAGTATCACTGAGCTTAAACATTTTGCAAACATGTATTTTACAGATGGAAACGATGAATTTCAGGGCCTGCTTCCTTTCCCTAAGCCAGAGGAGTCACCATGGAGCCTGGAAGTTCAGCTGCAGCCTTTGCTGTTTCAGAGCCCTGTGTCGTCTCTGTCAGACATGCCCTGAGCTAGGTGACAGGATCAGTAACAGGAAAAAAAAAACTGTTTCCATAGTGGAGGCTTGAAATTGCAGCTTTGAGCTTGTGACTTGTGTAAGAACTGCAACACAATCAAGGGGTGCTGGAGCAGACTCAAGATGAATGCACATCAGTATTGCTCAGCTGTAGAAGCAGGAGAGTTGTCCTGGTGCTCTCCTGCAGCCTGGTTGGTAAAAATGCATTAAGGAGCCTTGAACTGTGTTTCTAGAAGAGGAGTTATCTCATACCTATTATCATTTGGGAGGACTAACTTTGTTTTTAAAGGCCTGAAATCTAATTATATCTTTTTTTATTTCCCTTTTAGAATACAGCTAATGCAGTATGTAATTTATGGCATTGCATCGTTTTTCTTCTTATACGGAATAATCCTTTTGGCAGAAGGTTTTTATACAACAAGTGCTGTGAAGGAGCTGCATGGAGAGTTCAAAACAACAGCCTGTGGCCGCTGCATCAGTGGAATGGTGAGTAGCATTAGAAATGGGAACAGTCATCTTTGCTTGCTAAAACCTGTTGGGCTTGGTCTGACTCCTTTGCTTTTGAACGACAGTCTCCTGCTGCCTTCTTTGTTTAAATCCCTGTGTGAGTGGTCAGAGCCAATCCCTGCTGCTGGACCTTCTTTGAACTTGACGGATGCTTGGTCAAATCCAAGTTGTGCAGATGGACTGTTGGGGTGCTACCATGGCCTCCCCTACCAGAAAGCTGACCCACTGGTCTAAAGTTGATGGAGACTACTAACTTTAAAACACTCAGTGCAAGACAAAATGAAATCCGTGCTTTCAAACATGCAGCACAATAGCAATGCTTAAAGGCAGACTGCAAAATGTCTGTGGTTTGCAGAGTTATTTAAATAACAAACTGTAATGCCTCTGACTTCTGTAGTCAATTCTGCTTGAGGATGCTTGGATCCTTCAGACAGTAATGAATGAAGCTTCCCAACGTCTTTGCACTTGAATCAAGTATTGGTGTCTTGCTTTTGCAGATGGCATAAAGATGTAATAGTCAGTCTTTTTCACAAAGCTGGAACACTGAAAGCCTTGAAGTTACAAGCCATCTTCTCTCTTCAGTATACTTCTCTATTTGAAAAACAATTTAAACAAAGTTTAACTAAAAATAAAACTTGAGATTCTCACCCACGTTGCCCCCTAGGGCGCACTCTGCGAGAACAGAAACATAGTTATGTTTCTGAGACAGGATTTCAAAGCTATTTCTGAAAATCTGAATTCAAAGCTCGTATTTATGGAGGAAGCTAAGCAGTATGACAGATCGCCCACGGGAAAGTGTGGGTGAAAAGAGAAGATGGCTTTTGATGTGACTGTTGCATTTTAATATACAATCTATATCCTGCACTTAAAAAGTAGGTACTTTCAGCTGGTTAAATAAAAAGGAGATACATGTTTATTTTCAAGGGGGTTAACAATTTTCCACTGGGCTGTTGGATACTGACTGAATTTTTAAAGAGCTAATAAAAATAAGACATCCTGTCATTTTCCAGTTAAGCAGCTATTTGCTTGCCCTTTTTCTAGGAAGTATGGTCTTCACTGAGGAGCAGATTAGATCTAAAGCAGTGTTTTCCAAAGATGCAAAATACAAGAGAAACATACACATACCTGCATCTCATTAGTGCAGAGAAGTGCTTGTGCAGTTGAGGGGTTGCAGGCACGTGATTGTCAGCTGCTTATACAAATCCCACCGTGGCAAATGGAAATACACAGAAAATTGTGTTGTCATGTTTGCCTATATTTGTCCACACGATGAAGGAGAGAATTTAGCAGCTGAGTAATGGCTTGGAGCTCTAGTAAGTCATGGTGTAAAACTGCCTGTATGCCGCTGTGTAGTGATAGAGCTGCTGAAAGCACCTGGGTGAAAACAAGGTTTGTGAGGAGATACAATGATCTGAACGGATTAACAAACAGCTGCAGCTGGGCATGCACAACAAGTTTTTGGACACACAATTTTTTTTTTTTTGCCTGTTTGACCAAGAGCTCCTCTTCTTCTTCTTCCCTTACATTACCCATCGAGGTCCTGAAAGGCAGTCTCTTTGATCTTGCATAAGGTTATTACCGAAGACAGACTTCCAGCTTTCCTAAACTATTTGTGTTGGCTGTGGTAGTGAAGAAAAGCCATTTCACACAGTTACCACATTAAATGTGAGACCGAGTCTGTTTTTTCCTGGCTATTTTGGGACTTAAAGGCTTTGCGTACTTCCTCTTATGCACACTTCCACAAAGTAAGTTTGCAAAACCACCTTTTACATATAGTGCATCTCTAGAAATCCTTTAAACTGGTCCACTTGGTCCTTGCCAAAGTCCAATGAGATAATTCTCAATTCTCACATAAAACATACAGATCTGGTGTATGGCACTATCTCATATGAAATAAGGTGTTCCAGTTCAGTCGAGTATAAATTAATGTCTAGCTGG
Source organism: Hemiprocne comata (assembly GCA_020745705.1). Classification (NCBI taxonomy): domain Eukaryota; kingdom Metazoa; phylum Chordata; class Aves; order Apodiformes; family Apodidae; genus Hemiprocne; species Hemiprocne comata. The sequence goes on along the minus strand of CM036586.1, from coordinate 96,758,701 downwards.
GTTTTTTGGTGGGCCTTAGTTTTGCAAGCACTTCCACCTCCCCACACACACCGCCTTCGTTGACTGGAAAACCTAACCCGTTGCTCAACCTTTGCTCTAATGTTCACAGTGTGGTTCAGGACAAAAACCTATGGGGATGCAAACTTCCACCACAGCAGCATTGGTTGAGTCCATCAGTTCTGGATCAGGCTGAGACAGCCTTTCCTCTCGGAGCCTTTCCCATCCTTGCTGTTCTTCTCTGACATGCAAGTTTCAAGGGAGACGGGACAGCATCAGTGCTATACTAGGAGTAAAGCCTTTCCAGTTCACCTACAGTTAAATAACAGTGAAAAACAGACACACAAAATGTAACAGAATTGCCCCACTTTCCAAGTAGGATCCTAATCCTAGTCCCATCAGGAGGAAGAAGCTAGGAACTGATGCCAGAGCTAGTGTTTCACCATAGAACTCAGAAGAAGAGGGAAAAGGGAAGAGGTCCAGTGGGAGGGGGAAGCTGGATATTTCCAAAGCAATGTGTGACCTTAAAATCTTACCAAAGAAAATGCATGTAATACTTTTTTTTTTTTAAAGAAGAGCAAATGCAAACCAGAAAATTTCAATGGAAAATCCATTCTTGTCTAAGGTGAAGTAACTAATTTTCTTCTTGGCAGTGTGCATTGCAGATCAATTGAAGCTTTTGATTTGCTGTAATGATTGTGGTATGTTTTCAAAAATAAGTATTCTCAAATGTTACATTCAGAATTGATTTCAATAAATCAGGGAGTACAGGAGAGCTCTGTGAACACTGAGTCACTCTATTGTTTTGATTTTTAAGTTCCAAAAAAAATGCTGGTATGTTTCAGTTAATTAAAAAAAACTTCTTAAATTGATTTTTATTGGAGTTTTATTGATTTTTTTTTTTTGCCTACAACCAGCATCCCTGCTTAGTTGAGAATCCTGAGAATTCTCAGTTTCAGGAGGGCAAGCTGTTTACTCATGCAGATTGATGCAAAAGGAAGCGTCAGAATTACTTTCTCAGTAGCACTTTAACTACCAAAGTATTTGTCAGCAACAGGAATAGTGACTTTATTTGTGCTTGGAAATAAAATGGTTTATTACCTGATTTCTGTAAGTATGCTTAAAGATTATTTGGAAGCATTTTTAAGGAATATTCAAGTACTCTTTTCAAAGAATAAACGTGAAGTGCTTGTGTTTTCTCTGCCCAGTTTGTTTTCCTCACGTATGTGCTTGGAGTGGCCTGGCTTGGGGTCTTTGGCTTCTCTGCTGTGCCTGTCTTTATGTTCTATAACATATGGTCAACTTGCGAAGTCATCAAATCTCTTCAGACAAATGTGACAGTTCCAGGGGACCAGATCTGCGTGGATATCAGGCAATACGGTACTTATTTAAATCCTGATTAAATGCCTTATCCTTTCTCCTTGGTCTGTCTTCAGTACTTTTGCCTCAGCCTTATCAAATGAACCAAATGCAAAAGCATCTTGTATCTCTGAATGTGCTATTACTTTTCTAATTAATTCAGATTACACTGAACTCTTTCCAGATGCAATCAGTTTAGCTGAACTGGCAAGTCATTTATCTAAAATGATTTTGTAGCGCTTTCCAATAGTATATTATTAGGTTTAAAAATAGATCAGCCTCAAAATAAACTGCTTAGAAACAGTGCTGAGAAACTGATAACCAGATTCTGGTTTTTGAACCCAGATGCACGTATTCTTTCCTTTCAAAAAGCTGTTTTTACATTTAAATATGAAGTTAACACCCAAACTTTGCTCTTAACGATTACTGTCATTTGAAAGACCAAGAACCTGCAGTCAAGCGTCTGCCTTAACTTATTAGTGACTTCATACTGTTTTTTGATGAGACACAGAAATCAGAGGGGGGTGCAGGTAGCAGAGGAGTGGGGACAATGGCTTAAAATCGGGTCAGGCTTTTCAGGTAGTTTATTCCTTAAGGTGGATTTTTCCTGAAGTTAATCCTTTCAGTTTCCCTTGTGCAGAAGAGCTTTTGTCACTGTTTCTTTTGGCCTCATTTCAGCTAGCATTTTCTAGGAACGTTTCTTTCTTTGGACTGTCTCATTCAGCTGAGAAAACAGATTCAGAGTTGAAACAGTAAGAAAGCTTGGGTTTGCTTTTCTATTTGGCCTGTAAGTCCAGTAAGAGAAGATAAGATATACTAATTTTAAAAGCAAGAAGGTCCCAAATCAGTTACATTTTTGCACCTGACAGTTACATTTTAGCAACTGACAGCATGAGGGTGGGAAGATGTCTTCTTCAGCAGGAAAGCCTAGGAGCGCAGGGAGGTGTCCTCTCTCACCTTTTTCTGCCTCTCCTGGTTGTTCCACAGCTGTACAAGCTCCATGTGGGGCTGTGCGGTTCCTCTGATCAGTGAAATCATTGGGGTTTCCAGGAGATGAGAGAGAGCAGCTCCTTAACAGGCAGCTTGTGTCACTGAACTGTCCTTGTGTTTTTGGATGGAAGTGGTAGCTAAAAGGCTTCAAGTAGATATTGCAGTTGCAGAGAAGAAGCTGGCTTTCAAGTAAAGCCTATAAAATCTTTTGGAAAGCCATACCATCTTGAGAAGATTTCAATTACCTGTCCATGACAGGGCTGCTAATTCAAGCCAGCTGAGTTTGAAATGCAAGTTATATGGAGGAGACAAACTGTTTTTCTCCTGTTTCAAATGGCTTTTGTTTAAGGTTTACATCTGTTATGGGCCTAAAAGTTTAGGTTATTTTAAACCTTCTCAATCCTGTTGACTTTTCAGATTTTCAGTTGTGACAGAAAAGTAATGGGGAGCACAGGAGGTACAGCAGACTGAATTGTCTTGTAGAAAGTTTAACTTCATGGTTTTAACTTCATGGCCAAAACAGGAAAAAAGAAAAAGAATCCTTCTGTCATTCTTGCCTCCAGCTCCGTATTCACACTCTTCTACAGTAGTTACTTGTTCAAGTAGAACTTAATCTAGAAAGTGGTATCCTGAAAAGTGCCAAGTACCTCTGAGATGCAGATTATCCCGTTCGGTGTTGAGTAGGGCAGTAGGCAGCATGTGACTGGACCTGAGGGGCAAAAACCCAACCAACCATTTGGCTGCCATATGGGAAAACCACATCTGAGAACATGCCTTGGCAGCCAGCCTCGGTATAAGGAGGAAGCACAACCTGGGCGAGTTGTTTTAATTCCTCCTGCCAAATTAAAGCTGTAAACGGTCAACGCACGGATGCCCAGAATGGGAACACAACTGGCAAGTGGGCGGAAAAGATGAGGGAGAAACAGAAAACGTGTTGATTGCTAAAATGAGTTTTTTCCTTTGCTGTGGTATTGCAGGTATTATCCCTTGGACTGCTGTACCTGGCAAAGCCTGTGGCCCAATTTTAGAGAACATCTGCAACACGAATGAGGTACAAAAACATAACCTGTGTGCAGCTTTTGCCTCCAAGTTACTTGTAATAAATAACTTGATGAAAGTTTTTGGAGAAAACTAATACTAATAGTATAAGGAGATTGATTTCAACACAACACTGAAATTATGTTAACTCATCCAGAAAATGAAAATTATTTCAGCATGTTTTTATTTTCTAAAGTTTTGAATACCTTGCTACAAAGATGGTTCTAATATCCTTATTCTCCAGAAGAGCTAACTTGTTTTTTACACTATCCTCAATTATTTCAATGTGTTTACACTTTTTTTTTTCTCTAGTTCTACATGTCTTACCACCTGTTCATTGTGGCTTGTGCTGGAGCTGGTGCCACTGTCATAGCATTGGTGGGTAGCATTTTTTTTGTTGTTTTATTGTGTAAGGTGTTTTTTTCAGGCTTAAGATGCTTAAGATTGAATTTTGTGTATCTTAAAAATAGTCATGTTAGACATTAAGGAGGGTGAGCTGTAATCTCCATTATTTGCTGCTGTGGTTTGGACATTACAGATCAGCAGGTCCTGAACTTTTGTGTTAAGAAGTCATTTTAACCCGCCTCCCCCATCCTTAGGATAAAATTCTTTGCATGTCCTGTGAAAATCTCCTCCTGCCTGCATCCACTTTTTCTTTTCATTTTTGTAGTTTATTTGATCAGTTGATTGTAACCTCTTGATCTTTTTGTCTGGATGGACTCAGGCAGTTTGACTAGTCCAACCCTGACGTGCCAGTTACAGGTCGCAGTTGGGAAAAGGGGCGTTAACACGATGACTTGCTTCGGATGTCCTAACGCATCCTCTAGCTGCCAGCTTCTAACCTCATGTCAGCCAAATCCAGCTGTAATAGTCACTATTTCTCAACGAAATAGCCTTAGGTCTGTATGTGGGTTATCCTCTCTGGATAAACGGCAAGTTATTTATCTTGCATCTTCACCCTGGAAGAAGCTCAAAATAACGTCTGTTGTAAAAGTATCGACAGTTGCCCATGTGGGCTTGAGCCGTCACCTTGCTGTATCTTACTCTCCTGTATTTTGTTCTCTTCCACCAGCTGATCTACATGATGGCTACTACATATAACTATGCTGTTTTGAAGTTTAAGAGTCGGGAAGATTGCTGCACTAAATTCTAAATTGTATAAGCCCAGTAAAGAGCTGCATTGCGTAGCTTGAAATACCACTGACACCCTAGGCTAAAAGTCTAGCTTTCTGAATTTTGTTACAGTAATTGTAAATAGCTTCAGTAAGCATCACTTAGCTTATCAGATTAATAAAATGACTTCTTGTATATGAACTATGATGTGGATGAGATCTGGCTATTTTTTCATGTTGAGAGGACTCAGTTACTGTAGGGGTGTTTACAAAGCATCCTTCTGAAGGGGGGATGTTTCCATTTCAAGTCTCCACTTGTTTTCGAACAGTCATCTCTGAAACAAATACTGAAACAGTTCAGGGTCAGAATTACTAATTTATTCTTCATCCCCAACACCAAATAGAACCCCCCTGAGCATGCAAAATATCTATGATACAAAAGAAGAAGAACAGTAAAGTAGCGCCGGTCTCTTTTGGAGGAAATAGTTCCTTGATTTAGCTCTGCGTAAAACAATCACATTCTTGCTTTTGGACCCTGAACTAGTCAGAAACAGCAGATAAATAGCTTCTGTTCTTGTATGGCTTGCACTTCAGTAACTGATTTCTCAGTAGCCAGATCTCAAAACTTGTAAGTATGACTGCACGGGAAGCAAAACCATGCATAGATCATAGAGACCTTTTTACAGTGTTGGGATTAAAAAAAAAAAAAGTGAATCAGTGTTTTCAGATGTAGATTTTTTGCATGAAGTACAGTGAAAAGAAGTTGGGAAGAGGTGAATGCACAAACTAGAAAAATTCCATATAATAATAATTAAGAGCCAGTTGCTGTATCTGATCTAAAACTCTTCACCTGAGGTTTGACAATGGAAGTTGAAAATGTAGTTATTGAGACTTCTTAACCCAGAGATTGCATGCTTTTGCTTAGTTTTGGACTCATGTTTTGTTGTTTAATTTTTCACTATGTTAATGTAGCCTTGTTCACATAAATAAAACTGTTTACAGTTTCAGGCTTTTTCCAGGGGGAGGGTGGAATTCTCATCTGCTTGTTGGGGGAAAAGAATTACCAGGATCTGGGCGTGGATATGCATAAACACCACAACCTTAGGAAGCAGTTCTTCTGAGCACCTCATAGTTTACGGATTACATATATTGCCACGTACAAAACTTTTTTCCTGCTTCCCCCCGTTCTGCATTTTAATTGATCCGTACAACTCTGTAGCTCATTTTATTGCTGTTACACTAACTTTCTCTAAGTTGTGAATAACCAACTGAAATAATTATTAGCATGCCAAATCCTAGAGATCTTTGGAAATAGCCTCTGTGCTTGTTTTAATAACAGAATGCTTATTAACGTAGAGTAACTATTTTTTTTGTTGTTATTTTAAAGAGCGTCTATTAATCTAACTAGCAGCTTGCTTTGCCTCTTGACATGCTCACTAGCCATCATGCTCACCCTTCTCTTCCAGATCCACTTCCTCATGATACTGTCTTCTAACTGGGCCTACTTAAAGGATGCAAGCAAAATGCAGGCCTACCAAGATATCAAAGCAAAAGAAGAGCAGGAGCTTCAGGATATCCAGTCTCGGTCAAAAGAGCAACTCAATTCTTATACATAAATGTTTGCCACAGTAATTCAGCAGAAGAATTCTGTAGCTCTGACAAATCAACAAATAGCTGCTCTGCAGTACAGATGTGTGTCTACCAAACAAAATTAGAGAGAAGTGCAAAAGCTTCACATTCCAGCTCCTGGAACACTTTCGTAGGGAGATCTTCCCATGGGTAATCTTCCATCCTTTCATACAGAGAATGGAGGTTTTATTCCAGGCATTTTAAAAGGCAACACTTCACAACAAGTGACCAAATTACTCTTCCTCAAGACTTTTGCTGTTTAGTATTTGACGTGTCCTGCACGAGCCGTGGCAGGCGCCCCGGGCCGGCAGGCAGAGCTCTCTCTGCAGCCCTTAGGCAAAGGCACGTGTACGGGCTGTGATTTAGTGTCTGTTTATAAACCAAATGGAGCTGTGGCCGGCCAGGATTTCCCACAGCTCGTGCTGAGGTGACAGCACAGCTGCAGCAGTTCCTGACTTGCAACGGGGGGCTGTCTTTGGCCCTACTTTTTCCCATGGGCCACAGGAACTGCACTCTGCTTCTGTGCCACAAGTTTTTAATGACGAAGCAGTCACGCTCCTGTGCTTACGTGAGTGTTGAGCAGATGTCCCAAGTTTTAAACTTTTTATTAACTATTTAATGGAATGTAGATCCCTGGATCTGGATAATGATCCCCTTCTTTGAAAATAAATGTCAGCTTTGCCTTAATATTTATTTTCTATAAATGTCTTAGCATTTATATAGTGGCAGGAGACCATTATCCTACACTTCCAGTAAGTGAAAAGTGTTACCTTATTAAAATGACACTGATCTGACCATTCCAAATGAGTGGATGAGGAAGTTTGCAGAGTTTTACACAAACAATAAAAATTACAGCCATAAAACAGAATACAGGATATCCACCTTTCTCTATCTTGGTGCTTAGCAAATTTATAGTCAGTGCTTATGTGTTTTCCTTTTTACAAATTAATTAGCACATTAGGAAAACGTGGTGTTCAGAAAAAAAAACAAACTGGTGCCATTTTACAGTCATTTCCCATAGAAGTCTGCCTTCTAATTAATGTTTTTTTTCAGAAGCATTCAGTGATATCTTGAGTATTAGTGATGGTATATTTGGTGTTTGTTCTATATGATATATATATATAAATGTTGGGAGGAAAACAGTAAAATACATCAGTCATTTGAAAAATTGAAATATTCAAGTCATGCCCATGTTAAGCTGACGTGTGATTTGATAGTTTTGACTTTGCTGAATATAAATCAAAGGAAGCACAAATTTCTTCAAGTCAGTATTAAGAGAAGAGGCATTTGGGGGGGGTATTAACTTCAAATATAACTTTTTTTTTGTTAAATATTGAAGTCTAATTTGACAGTTTCAAAAAAGGGGCAAAGTTGATCAATATAGAGCAAATATGACAAAATAGCCTAGTGTATGTCCTTACCTGTTGCATGAAGGAGACATTTCTACAGCAATGCAGGTGATGTTCTAGCCCAGTGTTTGCATAAGGGTAATAATGGAGGCAGTGTCTTAAAGCCTAATTCTTTTCTAATTCAGTGTAGCTATTACTGGGAGTTTTTGAAGTTTTGTTTAAGTAGTCTAATATTTTTATGTAAAGAGCATTAAATTTTGCTATGTATAAATTTTTGTAACCTAACAGTGAATCAATATTTTCTATCAGTGCCAAGGGCTTCCTGTAGTTACATCCAAGTGTTAAAATAAATATTTGTAGATAATAGACAACACTTGTGTACGCTTATTTGAAAACAGACCTACAGCTTCTCTGTCCTAGTGCATCTCCAGGCTTTATGTCTCTACCCGAAGTGAAACACATTTTGTTTGATAGTGTCTGTCCCTCTGCTGGTGTCCTGGGCAGGGATGCCCTGTAGGTGTGCACTTCAGCATGGTAAGTCAGCCAGTGTTTCTAGCATGAAGTAGGTGGTAGTTGTTCCAGGCCAGCATAATGCAACAAGCACTACCTGTCCCCTTCCTGACCTCCAACAGGAGTCGCCGCTCCGAAATTTTGCTGCAGCAACAAATTAAACGGCATGTCAAATTAGACCAGCCACCAAATGATGTTTCATCTTCATTCCTAAAAGCAAAGTTTATTTCTGTCATTGTTTTGGTACCTTATGTTTCAACATCCAGCGAATTCAAGACAGAGCTTTGGTTTTTGCCCCTGAATCCTGTCAAACTTGGCTTCATGTTCTGGTAGTTAGGTCAAGATGAGCAGCCTCAAATGCAGTGCAAGTTGTAATATATGCTGCCACCCCAAATTACTTCCTTGGTAAAACACGACTGTATTTTATACTGTAAATAAAGTTTAATGATCTTGCCTATAATCTACCTACAAAATACAAAGCTTAAATAAAGATGAGTTAAATAGCATTTTTATCTGAATCTCTCCGTTCTGGGCTGGTTAATACCAACAAGGTGATACATGAGAGAAGGCTGATGGTAACAGATGTTGCTTCCCCTGCCACAGCAGTTGAAGGGGCACATCAGCTTGGGTCTGTCAGATGCTGCTCTCTGAAGCTGCGCAAGCCAAGGGTCTCCACGGGACAGCTTTAAAAATGTGTGATGATGATTGACTTTCGTGTTACCTACACACTGTTACTTTCAGCTACAGTTTGTAACAGTTGGAGGGGAAGGGTTTGGGCAGCGGGTTGGTGGCAGGGGAGAGTACGACTTGAAAAGCTGTCGAAGTTTATAGGAAGTCAGTGCCAAAGCAGATCTGCCTGAACGTACTGATTCATGTCTTTGCGCTGCTTTGTCCTCTCTCTCACCCCACTCAAGGGCCTCCTTCTGGATTAGTAACACATCAGGGCTCCCTGTTTGAATTCAATGACTGAAGCAATGAGACAACTCAAAATCAGCTTTATTAATTTATAATTACACAGCCTGCAAACTTGGTGCCTAACAGTTATTACAACTTTTTGTAGGCAGAAAGATGCTTTATAAACATTTGTATTGTAAAAAAATAAATTTAAAAATCTGTAGCTATTGTTCACCAGAAGTCTTCATCGAGGTCTCCATGAGAAATGTTTGCAGTGCTGTATAAGGATAGGAGGGAGGGAAAGAAAGTGCTATGAGTCCAAAGTAGTTTCTTATCTTAAATTTAAATACTTGGTTTTTAAAAAGACAGTTAAGAGATTCCCTGTGCTGCAGTTCTCTTGCTGTTGCAGTGAACTGAAGGAAATAAGCAATCCTTTAAGGGTGAGGATTTGGGCTGTCATGAGCAGAAAACTCATCTATCAGAGCAGTACTGTCTATCCACTGCTTCTGTGGCACTTGCCCAAGCGAGAAGAACCCTGCACAGATGCAATTCAGGAGCACCAGCATAGGGTCTGGTATGTAAAACAGCACTGTGAAGGCATAGCTAATACTGAATCATTGCTACAGTTAGTGGGAGCATTTATTTTTTTTTAACCGTATTTCCAGTTCTACAGCTTCAAATAAACAGAGAGATCTGACAGACTTAGGGTTGGGCTTGTCTTTTTCTTTCCCCTCTCAAGCAACTTTTAAAAAACTCCATATCCATATTGATGGGTGTCTAGAGAGAACCAGCAGAAATGCCCGAGCCCTGCTGCCTCAGTTGGTGTCCCAGTGCAGGCAGCCAAAAAAAGTCTCTGCAGAAAGTGTGTGAACTGGCTTGTTAGAAGGGCACGTTGCCACGTACAGATCAAGGCTAATTCAATGCCAGTAACAGACGACCGGCAAGGTGCAGCTCAGACAAACCTTCCCAGGGCCATTCCCCAAGAAGAATCCCTCAAACTTCAGCTCACTGTGAAGGAACTGAGGTGCTGCTCAGCAGCACATAAAAAGTTTTAATTGCCATAGCTACTGAAACAGATTATTGACTGTAGTTCCCAGATCCAAATGCCATCTAGTGCATAACTTGCAAATTCTTAGACAGGTAAGATACTCCGTTTTTCTAACACATTTTCCTTTGATTACTAGTTTATTTTGCTTTCTAAGGAGGCAGGTAACTCTTAACCATAAATTCATACCGTAAGTATTTATTAATATGAGGTCAGACAAGTGATTAATAGGAACATATGAGCCTTACCTGTCATCCTTTTCACTAGATACAAGTCCCCCTGTAAGTGACTGTTCTATTTCTTCTTTCTTCGAATCCTGGCAGCCAAGAGGAAAAGACACTTTCTGTAACTGGTTCTTAAGTCAAGGTTTAAGTGACTCTAATAACAGTACCTGTATTTTAAGGCATCTAAGGGAAAATAAAAATCTTCTGATGGAGCCACCTTATTTCTACCAATGCTGAACTGCATCTAGAGTAGTGGTGCTTTGGAAAATCCAGTTTGGGTAACGCCTGACCAAAAGCATGCTGCATTCTTCCATCAAAGTCACGTTCCCCCACGCACATACTTTAAAGTCAAACTTTCCATTTTGCCAGAATAATTCCATCAGTTGTGTCAGTGAAACACGAACTGACTCGTGTCGATTCTAACTTATTTAAATACGTTTAAACTAAAAATTGAGGATATTTATAGTTCAATACTGCCTTAGTACCTAAAAACCAACCAAACAAACCCCTCTCTCACAGTATACAGGAACAAAAACCCTTTTAGAATAAAGTTTTTTTCTCTTGAATCAACACAGTTCTGCAATACAGATCCAAACACTCATCTCTGCTGGTTGTTACATAAAGCTTCTGAATGAAGAAAAAAATGAAAGAATGAGAATATTGTTTTCATTCTAAGCATATTTAGCAATACACAAATTCAACCAATAATATTTTTGGAACTCAGTTTTGAGACTAATCACCTTGTTTGCCAGTTCGTGCTCTCTTCTCTGCTGGATTATTCTCATGTATTTTTCTAATGGATTTGGAGTAGAAACCCTTGCATTATCTCCAGCACCAGAATTAGTGTTTTCAGGTTTTGGCCCCTCCTTATCTTCTTTTTCTTCATCAATTTTCATCGAGTCTTGGATCCACTTCAAGACACAAAAATCAAAACTAAATGCTCATCAGCCCAAGAAAAAAAATCCTTTTACAGTTAAATACCTGCACTAACATGCAGGATTTCACATTAACCTTGGTAAAACGTGGCAGTCTAAACAGCATTGAACTTGCTACATGCAGTTCAAGATTAATTCTTACCACTTAAAGTGACATTCAAGAGACCCCACTCTAACCCTATCTGGATGTCTGAGGTGCTGTGAGGCCAGAGGCTTCTGTGTCTGACATCTACATATGAACTGAAGAAGATTAACTGACACAGGTATGCAAGTTTCTTGAAGGCTCCAGGGCCCAGTTTGCTGGTGTGAAGGGTAGCATGAGCATGTCTCATCAGCACCACTAGACTTAATCAAAGTAACCAAGGTTTAAGGGTGGGAAGCGGAAGACAAAATGTGAGGGAGCAAAAATCCAAATTCTGTGCAAGTCCTAGAAGTCCAGAACACTACTTCAACAAATGCTACATCAGCTCAAAGGGATTTAAGCAAACTCCCTAAGGTCTCCTTGTAACTTCTACATCCAAGAAAGTACCCTAGATACCCTGGATACCAGCTAGTGAACAGATGGGCATTAACATGTTCTAGTGTTGTCCCACCAGCAGCGATCCAGACCAGAAAGACAGCAAACATACAGTTTGTTCCAATAGTGTGGTGACAGCTGCCTTCTGAGTTCTGACCATAGAACTGTAGTTTTCAGTCACATGAAGCATGGATGAGAAGATGTCTGTTTCCAATGAAAACATTACTTGGCATAAGGAGAAATTCTAGCAAGACTCTTTGGTTAATCGCACAAGTACAGAAACGAATTTAGCTTCTACTACTTTGACTTAAAGAATAAAATCTATTTTAACCAAGTAATACATATGGCAATCCTAAAATACATGGCACTACAAAGCTGCATTACTGTCAGAAATCAAGGTACTAAACCACCACCTCTTTGTTAAGCTTTTCCACTTCTTTTTGCTCTCTTTCCAAAGCTTCCTCTTGTTCTCTCCTTTCTTCTCTTGCTTTCCTTTCCTCTTCTGAGTTTTTCTCAGCCTCTCTATTCTGTTCTTCAAACAGTCTTCGATCCAGCACCGCTGTGGAAATTTATTTCAAACGTGTGAGAATTGATTTATGTAGTTCAGGAACGTACTACAGTGGCATAAAATCAGTATCAGGTTCCTGTGTAACATTACTAGTAAACTAAAAACAACTGGAGATATTGTTTATACATATACCAAAGTTCTTGGGTATCTGGTAATATTTCTTCCTATCCCTATACACTGTTAGCCTGATACATGACTCACTAATAGTTAAACAGTAGAGCCAAAGTAGAGGTCAGAGAGCTGACAAATTGCTCCATGCACTTCTCATTCCTAACATGGACTTTCTCATTAAATCTCTCTTATGCTCAAGTTCACGTTGCTATATTCTTCCCCTCTCTGCACTATGGTTGGATACAATTCTTCATAAAGCAAATTACGTAAAAAAAACTTTGACAATTATTGCAGGACCCAGTGCTGATGTGACCAGTATACTTAAAAAGCTGTATAAGTAGAACAGCATTCAGATAGTAATTAGATGGGCAAACTAAACACTGGGAATTGTTGGAAGCCATAGAGCTTTTCTCTAAATAAAAATAATTGTAATGCTCCCATCTAGAGAAATTAGAAAAGTGCCATATGCTGCACTCAAATCATCCTCATCTACCCAAAGATTTAAAAGAGAATTGTAGTAATGCAGTTTGCAAACAGAGTTAAGAAAAATGAAAAAAAATTCAGACAAGCAGTACACAAAATACTTTAAAAAACAAAACAAAGCCTTTCAAGTCTCATTTCTTTCAAGAGCAGAAATAATATTTAATATTAATAAAATATTAAATAAAGAGAAAAGAAAAAGCCAAAATCACCTCTCCAAAAGCTGGACAGGGAGGTGGGACAAGTGACAAAAGTGTTTAAATTAAAAACAAATGTAACTGAACCCAGGGTAAAAAAGTCATCCTCATACAGTAAAGCAAAAGAAAACGTTCCTTCCTCTTTATTACATAATTAACACTTCTGGAAAAATTCTTCAATCATGCCAGCATACATACCTACAGAATGGTAAGTGTTTGGCTTTTTGTTTTATACATTTGCCATTTTAAAAGGGTATTCACTTTTGTTTCTGAGCTGAGAACTCACTTAAGTCCCGAGGCGAAGTGGCTGTTGCTGGCACAGTGGCTGTGACATGGTTTCCATTGACGATGTCCCCAGATGGATGCAAGGCATCACTTTCACACTGCTCTGGAATGTCCCCCTGATCTGGAGAAGAAATTTGAACAATGGCTTCATTATTTTGTAATTACAATAGTGGAGCACAGCAATCGACACAAAGTGTGGGAATGGCTGAATTAGAACACATAAATATCCGCACTAATTGAGCATTTTCCCTTCAACTTGACCGTTTCCCTGAGGATGAAGAATTATCATAGGCTGTACTTGCTGCTTTAATTACAGAATTGTTAGTTTTGAAATTAGCTATTGGAACACATCTGTTTACAAAGCCAAAACAGACTCATGAATAAATATACAACAGAAAACCCAAATGTTTTCATTTCTTTACATAATCAAGACACCGGTCAGAGAAAAATGACATGTCCAAGCTTAGCTCATCCTTTCCACGCACATAAAACAACCTCCTTTAACTATTTGATCACGTTGTGTTTCTTTATTCCGAGCCTGGCCTTCTTCAGTGCACAGGATGGATACTGCTAACTCAGATATTCTACATCCTATTTTCTTCTCCCTGCCATGAAGTGACTCTGAACTTACAAAACCACAATTACTGTACTTCCTTTGTGATCACTGGTATGATACTCAATTGCTGCTTAATTATTTATTTGCCAAGTGTGTAGGCTGCTATTATCTCATTTTTATGGAAGAACACAGAAAGAGGTAAATAGAAGGATGCAGGTAGCCAAACTGAAATACACAAGAGCATTTTTCCAAGCATTTAGTGTAATAATGTACAGACACCTCCTTAGGTTTTGGGTTAATATTTAGAAAATATCAATTTCCCATCCTTCAAATATTTGCGAGGTTTCAAGCATTTTTCTTCTCCACATTACAATAAAACTGAAATATTTTGCACAAAGGACAACAAGACACCCAAATCGATGAGCCTCTCTCTCAAAATGGTCTGAGTATCTTTAAATTAAAATTATTTTGAAGGAATTATAGGTGAAAGTATCACAAAAGTTTCTGCCACGCTGTCAGTCTGGCCAAGTTAGAATAAACTTTTCAGCTTCTTACAAAAGCAACAGGAAGTCCTACCATCATTGCCTAGGAAAGTAAATTTTATATATGTTTTATGTAAGACCAAAATAATGAGTTACCACACAAAAGAAAAATCTGTTCCGCTTTTTTTGCTCTCTCTTTAACTTCAGGTCTAAACTATGAGGCCATCAACAACAACATATGAGACAACAGTACGTTTCAGGGTATGTAATATTTAAATAGTCAAAAAATTCCTTTCACAAATTGGTTCCTGTTAAATATTACATCTAACCCAAACAAACAAACAAAAAAAACCCTAAACAATATCGTACAAAACATATTTACATTAACTGTTCTGCAAAGGGAAAAAAAGTAACAGTCCTTCTTGTACACCTTCACTGCTTTAGGTAAAGGGTGGACACCAAGAGAAACATTATTTCCTTAAGATGAGCACATCAACTAAAACCAATTTTCTGGCCTCTCCTTCACTCCATTGTTTTCTTCTACTCTCATCAACTTCTTCCTTCATTATATCTTATCCTACATATAGTTTTTAGATTACAAAGAAGTGTGGCCAGCAGGTCAAGGGAGTTGATTCTCCCCCTCTAGTCTGCTCTGGTAAGATCCCACCTGGAGTACTGTGTCCAGTTCTTGAGCTCCCAACATAAGAAGGACATGGAGCTCCTGGAGAAAGTCCAGAGAAGGGCCATGAAGATGATCAAAGGGCTGGAGCACCTCTGCTATGAAGACAGGCTGAGGGAGTTGGGGCTGTTCAGCCTGCAGAAGAGAAGGCTCTGGGGAGACCTTAGAGGCAGCCTTCCAGTACCTGAAGGGGCTACAGGAAAGCTGGGGAGGGGCTTTTTACAAGGACTTGTAGTGAAAGGACAAGGGGTAATGGATTAAAACTGGAGGAGGGGAGATTTAGGTTAGACATTAGGTGGAAATTCTTCACTATGAGGGTGGTGACACTGCAACAGGTTTCCAGGGAATCTGTGGATGCCCACTCCCTGGAAGTGCTCAAGGGCAGGTTGGATGGGGCTCTGAGCAACCTGGTCTAAGTAGGAGGTGTCCCTGCCCCTGCAGGGGGATTGGAACTAGATGACCTTTAAGGTCCCTTCCAACCCAAACCATTCTATGATATACAATATGCAAACTCTTAAAATTACTCTGTTGACTACCACACATCAACCACTGATACAGTGGTAACTTATTTAGACACAGCATCTACTCAAGTCTAACTGCCAAGAAAATAACAGTCTATTTTCATATGCAATAAAAGTGAAATATGTAATGTATTCCTAGAAGTCTCTAATATGAAATTAAACAAATAAATAAAAATCTAATTAAAATATGAGATGAGCAGAAGCCATTAGCAGCCACAGGCTCTACTCACATTCAAATAATGCATTTAAAGCTTATAAAAAGAAATTACATAAATTAGGAAACAACAAATGTACTAAAACTTCACAGAAAAATACATCAATGATTCATCAGTTGCTACTTATCACTAAGCAATATCAGCCCATTTGCTCTTTAAAGAAACATCCCTCTCTTCAATAAGACCTAGCCACAAGCAAAAGGATAAGTGAGTTTCAGACCCAGGAATTCCAGTTAGGAATGTTTTCTTTGAAATCAGCAATTCTTCTAACTCTCCCATACAATAATGATAATCTCTTTACCAACTATGAATTTAATTATGCGACCCAATGATGTATCTCCACCAGTCTGAAGACTGCAGACCTAACAAAATTTAGAAATGGGAAAGGCATTTAGCTTTCCTCACACTGACCCTGCAGGCCTGACTGCAGCATATAAAGAGAAGGAAACATTTGACAGCCCACAATGCAAAGCAGCACATAATGAAAAAGCTCTTCCTGCCATCAACAGAATACAGAAATGTAAATAAATAAACTGGTGACCTCAGAGGAAAAAAAATAGGATAAAACTCCTCTTTCGGTAATTCAACCATATATTCCAAAACTACTCAGAGATGCTGATCGATGCCAGTGTAACTGCAAGTGTTCTTCACACATTTACACGTGCTTCCTAAAGTAACTTCTAATTCATAGTACTATTTAAGCCTCAGTTACTGAAGGAAAAATCCCCAACAGTATTCTGCAGCCAAGAGTAACAGCTTCAGAATTACAGAGCTCTGCTCTGATATTGGTCCATGATGAACATGCTTTGAAGTTTTCCTTTACGAAGCAAATATAACAGAGCTCCAAGTTAGTTCATACACTACTCAACTTTGATGTTTTTTTTAAAAAATCCTGCACAATTTCAAAACTGTCAGAGCTACTTGCATGAATCAAAGTTACGTATGATTGCTGAACAAGAAGTATGTTCCCAAATTTCAGAACCATCATGATTTTAGTGTCTACTTATTAATACATACCCTTCTCCTCTAACGATGCAAATATGAAGAAAATTAATCCCTTCTCATCCGAGACAGTTTGTTCTTCCTATTTCCAACATCAGGTGAAATTTTTTCTCTCCAATAACATTCTTAAAACTAACAAGGGAATTGTCTTGCAAGTGTTAAGCCCTGAGGTGTTAAACAAAATGTCTAAAATACCCTAAAACTTACACTCAGGAGAAGAAATGCGTTCTTCAAGTTCCTCATACATTAGTTTCTCTGGTTTGGACATATCACTGAAATCTTGTTTGTCTGTTTGTTGATTAGGAAGTCTGAAAGAAGAAGGAAGAACATCAATAATGTAATAAATATAAATGCTGAACTTTTAAACAAATAGTAATCTGAGATTTAAATACAAGGATTACTCACATGCTTAGCAACAGACTAAACCAAACGTAAAAACCATGCAACCAAAATGCTGTAACTTTCTGACCCAAAAGTTAAGGTATTTAAATGCAATTCTCTAACTTTTACCCCAAGTCAGCTCCATCTCTGATAGCCATCTCCCTGCAGCCTTTGCCCCAGGCCTATATTTGACATAAAGGTTTTACATTAAAACAAAATACACTCTCAAAAGGTACAAAAAAAAAAAAAGAAGAGAGCTATAATGAAGTGTGACAGTCAACTGCAATTTAGAAATTTGCCTTTTTAGGCTCTGTGTTACAGTCTCATTCCCACTTTGATGTCATCTTAACAGATGTGTTTGAAATGTATTAGGATTAGATGTCTGGCACAACATATATGCAGGGGTGAAAATCTGGGCGCTGTGAAAAATGGGGTTAGTGCCCTCATTCTAAATCCCCGATTATCTCATCAGAAAGATAATGTGAAAGAACAATATCTCCCACGTGACCCAGCTACTAAACTCTGACCAGAACTAGAATAGCAAAAGGAGTGCAGGTCACTAATGAAATTCAGCAGCAGCACTCCACAAAGGAGCTTACTTCACACCAGCTGGTGCTCTTTGCCGTGGCATAAATATGTTTGTGCTTACAATTTATAAGGCATTCAGGTCTTCTATGGGGCAAAAGTGGACAAAAAGTGGGACAAAACATACCCCCACAATGAGACATGTTAAATAAAAAATGTAAATCTGGGTACAAACAAATCAAACTGCATTGTCAGAAGGGCAGTTCAGTAAGGTCAGTGGGGAAAAATACCCTGTAAATTAAATACAACCGAGCAAGTGGAACGTCAAGGTTTTGGAAGTCTACTTTTGTTTTCAGTCATTCCTTCACAGAAATGGTTAGCTGGTGAATAACTGGGAAGAATGCAAGGTTCAAGGACATGCAAGGTATTTTCTTCAATACAGTGTTCTGCAACACTGCTAGAAAGACAGTCAGTACACTGCCCCAGATTCAGCCAACAGAAGAGGTCTGCCTCAGGAATACCTCTAAACACATGTATTTCCAAACAGTTTTTAAAATTGATTCCACCAAAAACATCTGGCAACCAAACCTTTACTTGTATCTAATGTTAACGTCTCATGTAACAGTACTGGTGTGCTAATTAACACTAAATGATTAAATCGCATGAGTTATGCTTAAAACTACTATTAAAGATTAAAAAAAAACAAACCCCAACACACCACAACAGAAACTATTTTGTTAATGTCTGAAATTACTTTTTTCACCTAAAACTGGTAACAATTCCCAGAGTTGGTTTCTCCAGCCTTAAACAAAACAGGAATTGTTTAGATAATAATTTGCCTTATAACTCTAGTCTTCCTGTCTGTTTATTGGCTTCCTTCATACCACTCATATCTTGAAACATAAACAAGGAGCTCCTGTAGTCACAGAAGCAATTGTTCTTCCCCACTGAGAGAGGTCTAACTTGGTGTTCCAGCTTTGTATTTTCTTTTCTTTTTAAAGAAGTTCCCATCACCACTTAAAGCCTACAGGTCATAAACTAAGCCCCCAATATACACCAATGATGTGGCCTTTGCCTAATAATGAGAGTAAATAGCTGGAAAAGCCCACACACACATTTCTCAAATATTTTATGCAAAAGAAAACAGTCCAAGGCATAAGAAATTAAAAAAATACTCAACAAAAGGATGTTTTCTGTTTAAGAAAGTCTTGGGAAAGCAGCAAGTTCAAGAAAATTATTGAGACCTCATATCCTTGGTTTGTCATGAGGAGCCCAAGAAAGCAACAACCACCCACAGCTGCCTGCCCAGACCCTGGCCTGTTCCTTGCCAACACAACTTGCTCACACTGTTCACTCTTCAGGCAGCATAGGCTCTACAATATCCTCCGAAGAAATACTGCCCCTCACAGTACTGAAGTATTTCCCTGTATCACCTTAACATGCAAGTTAACACCTTCACTTTGTTAGGTCTGCCACAGGAACACAGGAAACCTCAGACACAACGTAGAAAATGTGAATGAGAAGGGAAAGAAGAGACAGCCCCTTAAATTAACCTCACAGTCCCTTAGAAATCCCAACAGCTTCTTTTCAAGGTCAGGAACATAAAGGCTCTCTCCAAATTCTAACCAAATTCTAACAAAAGAGACCCTCTCTACATAAAATGTATATTGAGACTTCATAACAACAGAAGAAGAAAGCCCTAGGAACACCTGGTAGAGCTGCCCCAGGACAGCCATCTTCCTTCAGCCATCAAATCTGGAATGATGGTTAGCAGGATAAGGCCAATTCAAGTGTCTCCTCTTAGGAAAGAAACATGAGAAATCAAGTACTCAAGCTTTTTCTTAAAACACTTACTCAGGATTCGCCATTTTTGGAGTGGAGGCACCAGGGACAGTTAAGAACAGAAGAATTTCATACACAGTAATAGAAGATACGGAGAGGAAAGGTAAGTAATTTTTATGCAGTTTAATTTTGCCAAGTTATTCATTTACTTAAAAGACATCTTAAAAAAAAAAAAAAGGAAAGGAGAAATGTTCTGCTACCCATCCCCTTTCCCAACTGCAAAGGAGACTGGAAATTCCTATTCTGAAAACAGTTCTACAGGCACATGAACAAGCTCTTGAGAGAAAAAAAAAAATAGCATTACAGCTTGTTATTGAATGAAGTGAGAATGTACAACTGTTTGATTTACATTCTCAAAGAGACAGCACAGACTACTGAGATTGAATCTGCAGAAGCTCACAGCTCACAGATGTGAAAAACGGAGACACAATAAAAACATACAGCTTTTGCTGGAGGAATTAGTGGCCTCTTACAATTAATGGGTTTTGTGTGCATCAAATATAACCTAAACAGATTCTGAACATCGAGGGTATCCAAAAGGCCTGTTGTGATATGGGAAAGACAAGAGATTATCACTACTTGACACAGGAATTTGTGATGAGCTCCTAGTTTTACCTTTTTCTTGAGAAATTTTTTCAAGTCATTGAAACATTAACTTTCCCCCTCTAAAGACCCAACATAGTCTTCTGAAATGAAACTTGTTCTCAGATTAGTCTACAATGTCAGCAGGAGTTCCTGTTAGCCTTACCAAGGATCACATTATACGGTTGGCACAGAGATTCCTCTACTAGAGGAATCAAACCTGTCAAATCCCAAAAGAGCCCATGACAGTAAACTGCTAAAAATACATTCACATTCAGGCAATTCATATGAGGGTGAGGATCTCTGATAGGATTGTTGTAAATAAGACATGACAATTGATAGTTAATTTGCCACTGTGGTACCTTCACGTTCCCTTTTGCAACACAATACAGGCATTATTTTTGCCCAAAAAGTAGACAGTCTACATTTTTAAATTATCAATAGGTCCAAAGTTATGGGACACCAGAAGTCAGATATATCTTGGACATATGCTTGGACATGTGCACTCCTCACATGCTCAAAAAAGATTTTTTCATAGATGCGATACATAGGCATGCAAGTCAGAACTACAAAATCAATGGCTTACTTGAACTTAGTGGTTGGAGTTGATGATCTTGAAGGCCTTTTCCAACCAGAATGATGATACTACTATGACACTAACTGTAAAAGCAGCTGTCATCATGAACAGGTAAATAAATTTTTCTTTAAAAAGCAGATTTATAAGCAAATGTTGCTTTGTAAACAACGTTACCTGATTTTCTGGCCACGACTGGATGGTGAGGAAGAAACAGAGTCAGAAGATGAAAATAGATGTGGCTTTGAAATAGGAGAAAGCACCCGGTCAACACTCTGCTGTGAAGAGGCAAGGTACAAGCCATTGATGTCTGCAGATAAAAAAATCCCAGAATTTATATTAGTCTGTTATTTGTCCGACCACAGAGGGAGGGTTGTTAAAACTAGGAAATTACAAAAACATTGCAAAGTAGTTACACTTCATAGCAACTCTTGAACGAAACTCTGCATTTTGCCTCTGACTTCTGCTGCCTTTTCACAAATGACAAATGATTGGGAAGACTGCCACTGCTGAACCTCTCTTCCCACAGCCCAAGAGGAACCCTAAAACACACCGCATTAGCAATCATCACTTACCATCTGAAATTTTCTTGTTACTGAGACCTCTTTCCAGTTTGGAAATGGGAGTAGAAGAAAGGCGTCTTGAAGAAGATGCTCCTCTGTGTGGTGGCGTTAAGGGATTTTTAAAGTCATCCACCTGCTCCGTTCTTTTGATATATTTTTCACCACTTGGACTGCTCAGGGAGGAATGCTGGGAGCTGGGACTTTCCTCTAGAGGTTCACGCTGGGT
Source organism: Hemiprocne comata (assembly GCA_020745705.1). Taxonomy (NCBI): domain Eukaryota; kingdom Metazoa; phylum Chordata; class Aves; order Apodiformes; family Apodidae; genus Hemiprocne; species Hemiprocne comata. The sequence continues at coordinate 96,737,313 of CM036586.1, read as the reverse complement.
AGACAAGGCGGGCATACTAACAGCACACTGTAGAAGTAAAGGGGACCGTGTCTTTTTCGCAGTTCTGCCTGCTGCTGCACCCTGCACGACTCTGTTTTGGTAATTCCTGTAGGCTTCTTCAAAATACTCTGCCTCTTTCTTCAGCTCTTTTATCCTAGCCCAGGTTTGGGCTATGGACTCCAGGTCAGAATCTGGAGAAGTACCACATGGCTGGAGCTGCTGCTGATAGCCAGCTCTTGGCACAGCATTCACGTTCATCACACCAGTCGTAACTGGATTCTTCAGGAACATGCTATCCACATAAATATCAGGAGGTACAATTCTGTCACCAGCTAAGTCAAGGACAGAGCGATCGACAAGTGAAGGCTTTGGATTTCGGTACACTTCATTTTCCAGAGCTAAATGATAGCAAGAGAATGTGAGGGACAGTAAAGAGTAAAAGAGGGAGACCCATAACGAAACAGAAACACTAAAACACAGTATTTAAATTCCGATTTGATAAAAAATATTTTAACATGGAAGTGGCTTAATTTTTGAGAATTTAATGGGCTGATTTAAATGTGTTTTTAATGTAGCTGCATAGCTACAAATGATGACTGATATTATTTATTAATATATAATCATTCCATGTAAAGCTACCTGAAGTATGCACGCTTCAAGGTTATTTCTTAAATTATGTTTAAATAAATAAATAAAAATGAAAACATCACCACTTTAAATATTATATCCAATTATGCTGCTTAAGGGTGAGGGAGACAGGATAGGCCACAAGTCTTAACAATTTCCCTCTATTTAGATAAAAAAGACATTTGGAGAAAAACAACATAGCACATAAACACATTTTTTTTAAAGAAAGTACTTTGCAAAGACTGTCAGTTAAATGGAATGTTTCAGGGCTGCTTCCTGGCTTGCACTTGCATGCTTCAGCAAGCCCAAAAGCCCAATCTATAGGGTCTATTGAACTTTCTCAGCGAAGTTACAACACTGCTTTTGTTCTACATAAATGGTTCTTCAAAGACATCCCTAACTCTGACGCAGTATCAAAGTCCATGCTGTATTTCCAGTCTTTTAATTTGGAAATATATTTGTTCTTTGACACAAACAGACTTGCAACTCCAAATGGTACCAATACTTGTACCAGAGATGAAAATATTCATATTGGTATCGCAAATAATACAAAGTATTGCATACACTGAACTGTGGTGCAACACATGCTTTATGTAAAGAATAATCATTGCAGAATTTAATCCCAAAACTTTTATAATCATATTTGATGTTAGCAATTTGACAGATAGGCATCTTTAGAACTACATTTCTTCAGCAAACTGAAGTGCTTTACACAAGTGCCTCTCTCTTTCTAATGCTCCTATGATGTGCCTAAGTTGACAACAACTGTTTAAAAGTTGGATTTAAATTGGTGAGGTATGCAATACAATTTCAAATTGATTATTCTGATTATGAACATTAAAGAATCAAAATGCATTAAAACACAACTCGCCTCCTGGAAAACGGTGACTATGTTACCACTAAACATTAATGTCTTCATACTGAGGAAAAACAGACAATAAAATCATACAAGTATTCAGGGAGGAATGTCTTCCGTTCCTCCAAGGTTTGTTTTCTCAAAGGAAGTAGTAATTACTCTGCTTTTTAAAATGGGCTTTTAAACAGATTGTTATTTTAAACTTGAAATCTACCCACTGGTGGTACATTACTTATATGCAACTGCAGTTTTTTTAAGCTTCTGGAAATTCTTACACTGGTTAGGTAAGTGAACTTCATGAAGGACTGCTCCGGTGCGAGATACAAACCTGCCTGTGTGTGTTGCACTTGCAGTTTTAGCTCTTCAACCTGCACATTTAACTTCCTGACAGTGGCTTCAGAGTCCAACAGTTGGGTCTTTAACTGGGCACAACGCTCAACCTATAGGAGATCAACAGAAAAACAAAACCCAGCATAACTCAAACAAAAAAGAGATTCTCAACTGCCTGAATACTTGTTTCTACATGTTTTTCATGTCCAGTCAAAACCATACACACATAGTATCCTACTAAAAGTCAGTGCTGACAACTTATTGACTTGGAAAAATTCACTTTGGTTACGTTCAGTTTTGGGGTTTTTTCGTTGGTTTTTGGTGTTGATTTGTTTTCTTCAGAGTTGTTTACATAAAATGCAGAATACAAACAACCCCCTTAACTACACAGAAAAACCTAAACAAGATGACAGGAAGAAGAAAGGATTCAAATTGTCTAAAAAGAATAATTTACCTCACTTTGTAGCTGCTTTTCCAAAATCTGCCTATGACTTTCAAATTCATCCTGCGCCAGCTTCCTAGAATGTTCCACTCTCCTCAGCTCCACTTGACAGGCCAGGTGCTCCGCTGATGGCTGAGACAGCTCTACCCAGAAAGAGAAATACTAACCACACAGCTGTAGAATATTGAATGTGCACTTTTCTACATGATAGCCCTTTAAAATGTAAAGCTGATTTGTTTTTAGGAACATAACAAGGCTTTGTTTGAATAAAGTACTTAGAGATTTTTTTTTTCTTCCTTTTACAAAGGACTGTCATTTTTCTTGGCTAGTCACTTAAGAACTAGACTCAGATAGTCCTATTCTGGGAGAAAAATACATATCCCTTCCTTACATAACTGGTGTACATCTTCACTCCCTCTCAATTTCAAATGCACATTAAAAATACTTGGCATTTTATAACTACAGTCAGGCAAGCAGCTAGAAGTAACAATGCAACGTTCTTCTACCATTATTAACCATACTAATGCTATGGTTAGAAATATTGCACTGTTTTTTTCAAAGATTGAAAGGAATATTCTTACTATCATTATAGCTACCACTTAATTCAGGCTTTCTACTATAGAGACATACTAAAGAAAATAAACTTACAATGTCAAGGACTGTTTCATTTTACACAAACATTAGTTGGGGTTTAATGCAAGCTACTGGTAAACATAATATGAAGAACGTATTTTAAAGAAAATGTATTTCTAAAACAATACTTGTAGGAAACAAGAAAATTACTAAATCATTCACACTGACTGTCTCGAAGATGTTGGTTCTCACTGCGAGTCTCATCCAACTGTTGCCTAAGTAGTTTATTCTGCACTTGGAGCTCCAGTTTCTCCTCCTTTAGCAAAGGATAGTCTGATACCTCTTTCAGTTTTTCTGTCAACAGCTGATTCTGTTTATTTACCAACAGAACCTGGGCCTTCACTGACTCCAAATCCAGCTGCAGATAAAGAACATTTTAGAAACTTGAGAAAGGCTGTACTACTTAACAATTATTTTTATTTCACCTTATTTTTTAAATGTACCTCAAATGCACTGATCAGAATACAGTTTCTTCAAATTAACGTTTACAATTACCTCAAGCTCTCTTGTGCGTGATACAGCTTGCTTGAGTTCCTCCTTTTTTGAATTAACAGCAATTGCTTCTTCATGCAAAAGCATAGCTTTCTCTGCAGGGAGGATTACAAATGCTGAATTAGAATTAGTTGAGTATTACAGTAAAAAACCGTATCAGCAAAAAACAGTTTAAGCTGCTAACCCCAACGTTCAATTTAATTAAAGCCATAAAAATGACTGAATGTCACACACACTCCCTCACTCTGTATATATATACACATGCATATATATGCATATATATCCTTTAGAATTAAGTAAAACAAATTCATATGCACACGATATATAATTTCTTTCACATGTTCCTAACGCTGAAGTCTAAATATGTTGTCTGTCCCAGCTCTCTTCCTCAAGCTCCAATTAAACATCTTGTGCACAATAAATGTAGAAACTGGCAACCATTCCACAGCATGGTACCAGGCTGTACCAGAGTTCAATTAGAGAATGAATGCACTAGTGGGACTTCAGAGGGAGACTGGAAACTGAAAAAGGGAAATGCTTTGCAGCCTCTGTACCATGCAGCAGCTCACAGATGCCATCTGAACAGCAAGGAGTTGCTATTCTGTCTCAGGATTCTGCTACATGTTTTCAAAATCTACTTTGATGGCTACTTTATTCATCTCAGACAGATGGTTACCTTTATTTTTTTTCTCATCTTCAGTAACTTTATTGGTTCTGGCTATGTATTCTTCTTTCAATTCAAGCTGGTATCTAGAAGTAAAAAGAATTATGTATTCCCAAAGTATGTGTGTGCCTACATGCACATGCATTTGTGTTAATTGCAGTCTTTCCCAACTCACCTATAATGAACCAATTATTAATTGATAAAATTAGTTACTACAGAACCACTGAAAAGGTTGTAGACGGCCCTGCTAATCACTTAATTCAACCACCTGCTCAAAAAGCAAGATTACCACGAACTCTAGATCCAGTCAGCTGTGGCTCTTAGCCAACTCTTGAAAAACTCAATGGATGTATATTCCACCACCTCCCTGGATGACCTGTGCCAATACTGCTATAGCCTCCCAGTAATTTATTTTTTTTCTTCCAAGCCACAATTTATGGATGCTGCCATAGGAACACAGAAGTCACGTCTGATAGTCCCATAATTATCTTGAGAGACTTTTACTAGGCCCTCTCCAGTTTCTTCATTACTTTCTTGAACTGAGGAGCCCAAACCTGGGCATGGTATTCCTCGCAAAAGTTTCACCAATACCTGAAGGGGATAATAACTTCCCTCAGTCTGTCAGCCATGTAGCTACTAATGTTGCCCATCATGCTGTTTTCCTTATTTCCCCGAGGATGCTGCTGGCTCCTAGTAAACCTGGCATTCACTGTAACTCCTACGTCTTCTTCAGAAATGCAGCTACTCAGTGAATTCCTTTTCCCCATTTATGCTACTTCATAGGGATACCCTTCCTCTGAGCACAGAACTTTGCAGTTCTCCTTCTTAAAATTCCTAAGATTTATGCCGACACAATCCCCAAATTTATCAAAGTCTGCCTGAACTGAAAGTGTCTGCCCGAACTGAAAGTCTGCCATTTGTTGTGGAAGCCATTCCCCTGATTTAGGCCTCACGTTCAAAGTTGTTGAGGATGCCCTGTGTCAACATCCACATCACAAATTAAGGTGTTGGACAGTATGGGTCCCAGTAGCAGCCCCAAGAGCTCTCTGCTCATCATCAGCCACCAGCTACATCGACACTGAGCACTGCCCAGGTATACCACTGCTCACAGCCCAGCAGTCATCCAACTTCACCGTTCAATTTTACTGGAAATTACAGGAGATAAGAAAGCTCAGCATTTTCCATGACTAGGACATAGATGATCAGTGTTTTCAGGTATTGCCATACCCATCCTCCTGCATTTTTGCAGATGGCCCAGACCACTCAGATCCTTCTCCCAATTATGGCATTTAACGTTTACCATAGAAATAGGAAAAGATTCATTTTCTAGCAAGCATCATTATTTCTATGCAATAAATAGTAGTTCTTTGATCCTTTTCACCAAAGATCTGGGACAAAAGGACACAGATTTCATCTTTCTGAGCATTTGCAGTATGTCTAAAATATTCTGTACGTTAGTAAAATGAGCTAAGCAGAGTTCACCCTTAAAATAATTTGCTTCTCCATCATGGACCAAAAACATTTTGCAAGCAGTATTCATAACTAGTTATTATGGACTAGGTAAAATAAGACACCAAGGAGGGTCAATTATTTGCATTTTACTTTCTCTGACATAACCCTCAAATCTACTTTATTTCAGCTGAGGCACCATTCTTATCAAACCTACTCTTCACATCTTTCCTCTGTAATATAAACAAAGGCACACTAACACAGATAATACTTAACTGCTCACTGGTTTGTAATAAAAAGTAATGATATATTGGTCATTTGGCTTAACTGCCTAACTGGAAAACTGGTTCACACCATCAAATACACATCACTAATAACATGCCTGTGTTGAAATGCTACCTTTCTTTTCATCCTTTTAATTGTGGTCAAAGGAAGTCACTAATACTGCTTCATATCCTTTTGTCTAAACATGCAACTAATATCGTAATTCTTTCCCAGATAACAACACACAAACAAAACCACAAGAATAATATAACCTACAATAAAAAGAGAATTACTTTCTATAGCAAGGTTTTTTTGAACCTGACAAGATTGTCTCACTAGCAAAGAGCTAAGCAATTACATAAAGAATTCAAACGGATTAAAACAAAACCATTTTCAAATTCCTTGCTTTGCTACACTTTTCAAAAGAAAACCTATAGAATTTATTATTCTGTTTTCATAGGAAATGGCATGTGTCCTATTAGAGACAAAAGAAAAATTTACTTCAAGAGTTCTGCCTGAAGCTTTTGGTCGTATGTGTCCTCTATGTTCTTCACAGCAATCTCCCGACGTCGAAGTGCTTCATCAATAGCTTTATTTTTCTCTTCCTGAAGTTTCTGAGTGCTGAAATATCCATAAATATCCATAAATATACAGCCAATGACGACTTATAAAGTAAAAACTTTAGTTTTTGGTTGTGTGTTGTTTTTTTTTTAATAACATTTAGAGACACCGAAGAGGAATATGCTTGCTTGGAACATGGCAGCAATTTAAAATTATTATAAAGATCTGTCATTGTAATTCATTAAGAACAAGGAGATGTGACACATAGTAAATCGCCCTATTTAAAATCCAGTACCAATCAACTGTAACTATCCCGGTTTAAGCTTAGCTCAGTTTCCCACACCAGAAAGGCTTCAGAGGAGACAGTGATGAACATGCTATTCTATCAGCACCCTCTGCTGGCTAGTTAAAAGAAACCAAACCCAACGTGTTTTTGTTAGCTGGATCCTCATTCTGCTCCAAAAAGCAGATGCCAAAGTAAATGTCTGAAGTAGTATTAAGAACATGGCCAAATGTGATTTATTTATTTTTTTATTTAGACAAAGAAAACTTATCTTACTGAAAAAACCAAACCAAAACCAAACCAAACAAAAAAACAGGACTAAAGAAGTAAAGTATCAGACACACGCTTTATGAGTGTTAGGATTACATACTGTGTTGTTTGGTTGTTGGGATTTTGGGGTTTGTTTTTTTTTAAGCATTTCAGTGCCAATATCTGGTTCCTAGCCTCCACAGTGATGGTGCAGTTTTGGTTGGATAAGAAGCAACAGAAAAAAACCCCTGCTAACATAGACAGTATACAATACTGCTTGAAATGCAAAATACCACTTATGTGATATAAAATCTATTTTAACATCATAGAAGCAGTAACAACTTGAAACATGCTTTCCAGAAGCAGGACAACATCATTTAGCATTCTGCATGCCTTTCAGCAACTTACACTTCAAATGCCTCAATTCTTTGCTTCAGTTCCACCTCTCTGGTCCTTATGACTTCAATATCTTTCAGTAGACTTTGTCTCTGAGCGTATACTTCCTTTGCTTCTATCTGAATCACAAAACATTATCTCTAGTTTTATTGCACACTTTGTACAGTATCTACTATTTAACACATTCAAACTTTCAAGGATCTGTTTCACTAATTGGTGTTACTCCAATAATTATTATTTATATTGTAATAATTTAAAATAATATCCAGAAATAGGTTTTTTTATTCCCTTTTTCCCTTTACTCTGAGTAAAAATGTTTTAGATGGTGTCACTACTGGCTACTGTCCCTACTTCACTACCTGTAAACACTCCTCTTTCAAGAAATGGCCACTGATTAAAACTCACATAAAAGGAAAAATTGTTTTCTAAAAATTACAGAATAAACATAGTCAAACATATAATAGTTTTGTAGGTTCTTAATAAAAACAAAATTGAAAAACCAAATGCCAAAAGCCCCTAAAAAAACATGATTTCAAACTGAAACTCAGTCAGCCATCAGTCCTTCAGGTTTTGCAATTTAACTTATAGAAATCAAAGAAATTGTAAAAGGAATCTTCCAACTGATGAAAAATGCTCATACCAAAAGTCACGTATCTTCTTACTAACATAAAATGGCTTTTCTTGTTCTTAAGCACACAAGGCATTACTTGCCTCTGTGCCTAAGAAGAAAAAAATACATTATTATTGCCCTATGGATGTGCATATCAAGTTTACAAGCCACATGCACTTGACGGTGCTTAAAGACCTAGCTGCTGTTCCTGGTGCAAAAAATAGAGTAGTTTGTCCAGCCATATTTCCTGGGCATAAAGTTATCTTAGTAAAGGGTTAAATTACCTTCTACCTTTAATACAGATATATTTCAATTCAGTAGAGCTGCTGGTAAATGAAGCATTATACTTTCCAGGGAGTGCAGAAGCTGACATGAGCAACCAAATACCCATACATAATGCGTGACTGATAGGCCGATCTCATCAGCCTTCTTTTTTTAATTACTGAATTAATTTCCTGCTCACCAAATAAAATTGATAGCATAAAATGGATGGTTTTCTTGTAAGCTTCTAAAGATGTAACAAATAATTTCATAGAGTAGTTATAAAACATTTAACTTTCAGACTGGAAGGAGGTCAACAGTAGGAGACCTGTATGATTGCTTTGTTAACCAACATTATGTGGTCTCCAGGGGAATAAAAAAACCCAACAAAAACAAAAAACACCACCACGACAAGAAAAGAAAAAATAAAAACAGCAACCACCACACCAGAGCAGAAAGGTGGATAGCATTTGTGGATGACTAAATTATCTGGGTAGAAAGGTCTACTGCAGACAGCAGGGGGATGGGTAGGCAAAGAGGCAACAAAACAGCAACCAAACTATCCTTTCAAAAACTGAAAGGTAATAAAGACTAAGAGAAGCAATTTAGAACTATACAGAAATTACTGTGTGCTGCAGTAGCAGTTACTACTATGGCAAAACACCAAGAGTTAACAGCCCAAAGGAATAATTAATCAACAAAAAAAGTTTTCAAAGAAATGAAGATGTTAGCTTATAGTAACGACAGTGGCTATTAATATTATTCAACATATAAAAACATATGGAAATGGTTTATCCATACCATACAGACTATGTATTTTATTTAGAGTCCTTCTTAGCAATTGAAATAATTTATACTATAACTAAAAGCTTCATTCTGGAAAGAGAAAAGTCATATCCACTTTCTGTTGAAAAACTCTCACTGATCTGAATTCAGCAAAGTTATTAAAACAGATTAAAAAGTATTTATTTCATTTAAGTTCTCTAATCCTAGCTTACAGAACAGTTACTCTTCTGGACAGGTCTACTTCAATATTTACTCATACTCATTTTTGTGGTTGCTTAAATGTGTTCCCTTATTCATGAGAACAAAAGTAAATTCAAAGTTTACATTAATAAGCCAAGTAAAATCTGAAGATAAACATCCCAAAGAGAAAAGTTTCATCAACTCACAGAATCATTTTTTACTAGATTAAGAAAAAAATATTTGGAACTTTACCTCTTGTTGTTTTTGAAGCCTCTCAATAGCATTCTTTTCACGAGAAATTAGGGCTTCAGACTTTGCTTGATGTGTCCTCTCTAACTCATGACGCAGCTCAGAGATTTCTTTCTGGGTCTGCGCTTTCTCCTCCATTTTAATCTTTGCTATTTCAACTTCTTTAAAATGTTCCAGCTTTTACAGAAAGGAAAAAGAGAGCGTTAAGTAGAGCCATCTTCAAACCAACAAAGACAATCTCTTGCCAGACAATTCTAAATTTCACTTAGAAACAAGAAATACATGATAGTTTGAAGAAATTAAACTACTGTGATAAAAGCATCTCAGCAGCACGTAGCATTTGTGTGCCTCACATAGTTTCCATACATTTATTTGGCATCCCAAAGCAAATCTTATACAAAACCAATAGCTTTAGACAAGAGCAAAACAGAAGCCTATGAAGAAAAAGACACTACAGGAGTGACAGTCTGCTTGCAATTAAAGAATGGCCACACACTTTAATTCCTCCTCTGAGACTGTCTCTATTCTTGCCTCTTCCTCAAAGAACCACTTTTGACTGCTTAGGTGATGGAAGAAATGGCAGAAGCAGACACATCCTGAATAGCTCAGGAACAAGAGAAATGTATCAGGACACAAAAAAAGTGAAGGATATGTAAAAAAATGCAGAACATACAACTTCACTTAAAGAGGGTTACAGATACTGAAGTCCTGAATCACAGACTTCTTAGCACAACTGAAAAAAACAAATAAATGCATACAAACAGGAAAGTGTGCATCTTGCAACTGTACAGAAGAACCATAGGGCAACATGTCTCCATACAATGTGTGAAGTGCAATATCTGCACGGACAAACAGGGTTATAAAGAATTAGAATAAAAAATTGGGAGAAAATTGAAAGCAAGCATACAAGAAAAAAAAATGTGAGGAAAAATGAGCAAAAGAATAAAAACAGAATTATAGAAAAACTGAGACTGGAGAAAGCAAGAAGGTTTAAGGGGGGGGGGAAAAGCACAGCAGGAATGTTTGATCAAGGTATTCAGGTCTCTGGGCACAAATTCTGTGAAAAATTAAAAGAAATGTTGAGACACTACAGCCTCACTTGTAAATACATAAATTGGATTAGAAATGTCTTACAGTAACTCACATCACATTACTAAGAAATCCATGTAAAGTTAAGTGAATTTAGAAGTTATTTCTATCTGGTTAAGATTCCAATCTCCTTTGTTGCAACTGGGAGGTTGTCATGTGGGTGTCCTGGACATCCTGGTCTGCAAACTGACAAGACATGGATTTGACAGATGGACCACTTGGTGGATAAGTAATTGGCTGGATGGCCGCACCCAGAGAGTTGTGGTCAATGGTTCAGTGTCCAGGTGGAGGCAGGTGACAAGTGGTGTTCCTCAGGGTTCAGTATTGGGACCAGTGCTGTTTAACATCTTTGTTGGAGACATGGACAGTGGGATTGAATGTATCCTCAGCAAGTTTGCTGACAATACCAAGCTGTGTGGAGTGGCTGACACCCTAGAGGGAAGGGACGCCATCCACAGGGGTCTTGACAGGCTGGAGAGGTGGGCCAATGGCAACCTCATGAAGTTCATTCAACAAGGCCAAGTGCAAGGTCTGCACCTGGGATGGCACAGGCACAAATAGAGTCTGGGGGGAGAATGACTAGAGAGCAGTCCTGAGGAAAAGGACTTGGAGGTGGTAGTAGATGAGAAGCTCAACATGAGCCGCCAGTGTGTGCTGGAGCCCAGAGGGCCAACCACATCCTGGGCTGCATCAAAAGAAGTGTGGCCAGCAGGGCCAGGGAGGTGATTCTGCCCCTCTACTCTGCTCTGGTGAGGCTGCACCTGGAGTACTGTGTACAGCTCTGGAGCCCTCAGCACAGGAAAGACACGGAGCTGTTGGAGACGGTCCAGAGAAGGGCCACAAAGATGATCCAAGGGCTGGAGCACCTCTCCTATGAAGACAGGCTGAGGGAGTTGGGGCTGTTCAGCCTGGAGAAGAGAAGGCTCTGGGGAGACCCTATAGTGGCCCTCCAGTACCTGAAGGGGCTACAGGAACGCTGGGGAGGGACTTTTCACCAGAGAGGGTAGTGATAGGACAAGGGGTAACAGCTTTAAACTGGAAGAGGGTAGATTTAGGTTAGACATCAGGAAGAAATTCTTCACCACAAGGGTAGTAAGGTGCTGGAATAGGTTGTCCAGGAAGGTTGTTGATGCCTGTTTTGGTTTGAGCCAGGGTGAAGCTCTTTGCTGATTTTTTTTTCTTTCAGTGAACTTTTTAGCAGCGCCAGTGGACTGATAATAACCAAGGTCACTTCTGACTGTCTGCAGCCTCCCCCCCTACGGGGGAGCAGATTAGACTGAAGGCAGGATCAGCAAATCAGAATATTCCCTTCTCATAATATTTTCTCTATTTGGCTTTCAGTATAGGCTAATATATCACGGAAGTCAAGCCTCTCGTTTTCCTTTTCTCTCACTTTTCTGCTTACTGTCGCTTCTATCGCCCTCTCTTCAGATCTCTCCCTCTGTTTTTTCCCATTTTTCCTTACAGCCGACACCCGAGGACCCCGTCTGTGCACCCGGACACTCCCCCCTTCAGCTGGGAGACTGTGAGAGTGGTTAGGAGAGGAGGGAGGGGGTCGGGTGTTGCACATCCCTTTGCAAATATATATTCCCTTGTCACCAATAATTAAAATCAATCTGTTTCACTTTTCAACCCAGAAAGCCTCTCTTTCTCATTTTTCTCCCTCTTTCCCTACCTTGGGGGAGGAGGGGGGGGAGGGGTGAATCAAGAGACTGCCGACTTGGTGCCAAACCGACACAATGCCCCATCCCTGATGTGCTCAAGGCCAGGTTGGATGGGGCTCTGAGCAACCTGATCTAGTGGGAAGTGTCCCTGCTCATGCAAGGAGGTTGGATCTACATGATCTTTAAGGTCCCTTCCAACCTTAACCATTCTGTGATTCTATGACTGCCTTTAAAAGTGTGCCTAAAAATTCTAACTATCAGATTATCATTTTTCTATCCCAATAAACTATTGATCTTGATAGAAATGTATGGAAAAAACCCAATTCACTTAAATGAACTGCAGTATATTCTCTCTGCTCCGTTTTTCAGACATAAGGATTACTGATGGATTATGTGACAAAAAAATTCTGGTTTTATTCCCAAAATGAAGGAAAGTGCTCTAAAAGAGCTGCCTTCAATTATAAGAAGGAAAAAACCCAGAAATTATTCATAATACTGACTATTACTATTTATTGTTTCTGCGTGATACTTTGAACAGTATGCAGATCCTCATTGGTATTACAAATTAACTATCTAACACGCAACACAGCAGCATGTCACACCTCAGTTGCTATGCATTATATTGAAATACAGGCTTCAAAATCTTAACTTGGAAGGGAAAGGAACACTATGACTAAGCAGAATAGAATTTTCCATAAAACAACATAATTAAAGAGCAAATAAAAGTTACCATATTAACACAATCAAAATGAGAAAAAGCTGTGTTAAAAATTAACACTAGAATAAAAAGCTTAACATTCTGTATACTTTTAACAAAAAAGAGGAAGGGAAAACATACACGTGCTCTATCATCAAATTAGCAATTTATAGTGGATTAACTTAGCCTTTTGTGTTTGTTGTAATTCACTATTAGATATTTTCTTTCAATTTACCTTAAGTATTAAAAGTTCGTAACATGCAAGTTCAAAATTAAAAGATGTGTCTCTCAAATTCAATGATCAGAGTTATACCTTTTGACACATTTCTGCTTGAAGCTGCTTCTCTATTTCTTTTCTATATTCATGAAGTTTTACTTCTAAAGATTCATATTTCTGATGCTGGGGATAAGAGTCTGCAAACTGTTCTTCAATCAGCTGAAGCTTCTCAGCTATAAAAAGAGCAACATACCCATCATAATTTAAAAACAGCCATTACAGTTAGCCTACCAAAGTGCCTGCAGGAACCTGTCTCTACAGGAAGTTCCTTAGTTTACCAAGTAGCACTGTCACAGAAAGACCCGTGTGGTATAAAAGCAGAGGGAGCACAGAAATGCCATTTATCAGCTTTATGCCACACAACACATACCTAGGAGGAGGCACTTAGCTGTTTAGGCAGTATTTGTGGTATTAAATAATCATTCATCCTCTTTATCATGAATGGACAAGAATTTTCTTTTGCACACAACTTTGAGGTTTTTTGCATTGCTAATCTCACTGAAATGCTACCATAGAAAGAAAAGCACACATTTACAGTTCAGCTTTTCAGAACACATCTCAGCACGTAACATTTACAGTCCATCTAAGACATTCTAGCTCTTAGCTAAATGCCTCAGAAAACATCTGACTGATTAATTAAGAAAAAAAAGTCCTAATAGGACCTTTGCCTTATTTTAAGAAAGGTTAGAAAACCAGTGTACTAGTGACAGGTATAACCTTTATGTACGATTACTTTAGGCTGCATCTGAGTAAGTGACAAATTAATACCATTCATACAATTTAGAAATCCACACCATTTACCAATATGAAAATAAGTGGGGAGACTTGCTTGCAGAGATAACACTTACCAAGAGATTGCCTGAAAGGAGGCACTGAGGTTGTCTGAGTTTCTGTGTCATGAGTTTCCTTACTTAAATGATGCTCTGTAAGTCCAATTAAAATCTGCATAAGAAAACCTATCAAGATCCAATATATTAGTTAGTTCTGTTTTCATACCAAATCCTTGAGCCTGTAAAGAAATTAACAGTATCACCGTACAAGAAAACCTATTTAATTTTTGGAAAGAGCTAAGTATTTAAGTAAAAATCAATACTAGTAAACTATTAAGACTTTTATTATAAGCATATTACAATCTATCTCACTCTCTTCCTTTCATTCATTTCTCTTTGTCTCTTTGACTTTCAAGGTCATTTGAGAGAGCAGATTATTACTCCTAATTAGGAGGTCATTAAGCAACAAGGTTTTTTTGAAGATTGAGCTACTTTAGGCTATACAGGATCGTTAGGTTTCATCATGCAGACTTAAGAATTATTTGTTATATAAAACAATGGAAAGTCAGTCAAATCTTTAACTAGTTTTTGAAGTACATTACGCAAGCTAATACAGTCAGTTATAAACACAGACCAAAATCTAGGCTTGCCAAAGTTAGCGTGAAAAGTTTCCAAAGAGCATTACATTTAATACCAGATTACAATTTTTTTTTCACATTTCTAACGTTCAAGTCATTTATTTTGTAGGTGAATGTTAACACTTAATACACACCAAAAAGAGGTGCTGGATAATCTAGAAATAAAGTATTTATCACCCTGACGTAGTGCAAGTTTCAAAATCTTATCGAATCTGTATTATTCTATACCAACAAATACTAGAAATTTTAATTTCTATTGCTTGCATCTTAATAAAAACGAAGCTAACACAAGTATCCTTGTCTGTATCATGTATAAGCATCTTGTACCTTTTTTTTCCTTCTGAGTTCCTGAAGTCTGAAAGAAATAAAAGATATTTTAGCCAGTCTGTTTCAACAGAACTGTAATTCAAGCTTAATTTCAAAATCGAAATAACTTTACCAGTGATTTGTAAAGACTGGATTTTGGATTGATCCTCATTAAATGAAGAAGATCTTGCATAGTCCACAGCTTTGGGGGAAAAAAAAGTTTAAAAAGGTTTATTAAATTAAAATAATTTCAAATAAGTAATAGGCACTATTTTACAGTTGTAGAATGTTTTCCATTCAAGAAAGGTATATTTGTTGCCTTCTAAAACCATTCTCGTAGAGGCCTGCTATTCTAGTACTACATTTACCTGTCTCCACTACCTAAGACATACAGGAGCCAGCATGTGGTTTCATGATCAACTGAAGCTCTGATAAAGAGATAGATTGGTTTCCTCCCCACCCTGGACACACACTCTTGCTACTTTCCTTGCCCCTTGATTTATCATACATTTCAGACAAGCTCACTAGCCCAAATTACAACTAGCTACTCACTGGGTCAAAAAATTAATTTTCAGTTAGGAACAACTTCACCCCATCACATACTCAGAGGAGAAACAAAGAGAGGGCAAGGACTGCCCATTTCAGCCACAGCTTGTATTTAGAACAGCTTAAACTGACCACAAACCACACTTTCAGGAAGCTGAATGGCCAAAGAAGAGGCCAGCTTCAATCAGGATCGGTTCCACAAAGTGTCACAAACAGTCACACCCGACCGCAGCTGGTTGGGGGAAACAAGTGTGAGGTAAAGAGGCTTGTGCTGTGCCTTTCCAGAACAGCATCCTTAGCTTATTGCCAATTTAAAGTATTCACGAAAATGGCCCTGAATAATGAAATCTTTATGTAGATGGTCGAAGCTGTACCTGTGTTTGTTTTTCACTATCACAAAAGGTGATTTTTTTCAATTCTGTTGGGATATGGCAACCCCCAAAAAGCAAACTCCTAGAAGTCTTAAAAGCAGTAAATTACTGAACTTACCTTCTTCTTCTCTAATCCACTTTCTGGAAAGAAAACAGAAAGCGAATACTCGTAGCCACATCTCTGTAGATGATCTGCCACCAAACTGTTGGAAGCTGTGGTCAAAAGTGAACTTTCATCACTCGGAACAGCCTGTGGCTGAAGTTGTCCTCTAAAAATCGGGTGCACTAGTTCATGGATTAGCTGGTTTCGGAGCTGCGTCTGATACAGAAAAGACATTATATTCTTAGTTTACATATTATTCAACTGGACTTTTTATTTTTCAAAATTCATGGGAAGTCTCATTTTACTTGTACATGTTATATTGCCATCAACATCACAAAAACAGACAGACTACCTTTGGCAAAACTTAGAAGAGTGCTTGGGACACCATGCCTTTCTTCAAAACACTCTAACAGTGGCTAGTGACCTTTGACTTCCCCTCAATATGTATCAAATGTTTGACTAAGAAGCAGCATTGCTCTCAGTCAAGAACTCACATATGCTCCACTCTAATACCCCAGCTTCATTTTTAGATCACTGCTTTCCTGTTCTACTTCCCTCTGGCTTAAATAAAGCCTTCCTGATGTAGCCTCAGTTTCAGATGTACTTGGAAAAACTCTCTAGTTTTCTTCTGAGTCTTGTATCAAGAAGCTGCTGATACCATCATAAAAATAGACAGGAAAATAAACAGGAAATTCAATGTCTTTAATAACAATTATTTTGCAGGGAAGACAAGAGTACTAATTCAAAAAGCTGACAGGCACTAATAATAATTAAATTGCAATTTTTATTATTTATTTGCATTTGGTGAGTTACAATGAAGACAAAAAGTAATCTAATATCAGAGTATCTTCCTCCTTGAAAAGGAAGAAATAATAATTTTCATTATAGTATTATACAAATTGTTTATAGCATATTAAAAGATCATGACAGAAACAGTGTTTCAAGCTTCCAACAGCAGGTATGCAACAGGGACAAATTTGGTGAAAAGAAGTACCAAAAATGGGATGAAATACCGACCAAACTTAACAAAGCTAGATCATCAGATTAGCCTGGTATCTTAGCACAGCTTTCAACAGAAATCAGGCTGCCAATAGAGACGTGAAGACAACAGAAGAAAAAAATTGTTTTCCTTACTAATTTCTGAACCTCTCCAGTTTCAACCAACTTTGACAGAGATTACATTGTCTCAGAACAACTGAGACCAGCAACCTCTTATACATGTCGTGACAAAGTGCAGGTGGAAAACACAGGGCTCCATCTCTGTCCCTACTATGGGAGAGGAAGGAAGAAATTGTTTCCCGTTAATGTTGGCCATTCAGTGTAACTGTAGCTCTGCCTCTTGCCAGCAGAGGCAGTCGGATAAAAGCACGAGAAAGCTGGGAGTACTCTCGTTAGAAGATGTAATCCATCAGAACCCATAAGAAACCCAACTGTATTAATTATTCAGCTCAGAAAAGCTACAGAATCTTTAATACAGTGTACAAGCTTCTAGGCAAGGAAAATGAAGCCTGAAAACACACTTAAATAGCACACCACCAGACAATTAGTTAAGGCAAACAAGAACAGAAACAGTTCAAGCATTGCAGGCTTGATATGGAATTCACTGAGGGAGAAACAAGTTGTCCTGAACTGGGAATTCCTGCCCATAAGATTATCAATTATATTCTTAAAATATCAATCTTTATTTTATTTTTTTTCACTTAAATTAATTTGACATAAAAATTAAAAAAAAAAAAAAAACAGGCTAGTGAGATAAAAATGTGTATTTAATTATAGAAAGATCAAGGCATCATAAAAAATACAATCAGATTATGTTTTGAAACTAGCAAAACTGAAACCGGATGAAATACAACATTTCAGCATTTAAGGCCTGATACAAATTCTGCTATAACACAAGGGATTTATTATTTGGAAAAAGCAAGATGTGGATGTGTCAATCAATGACTAGCACTACAGGTGTAACATGCCTCAAAAAGAGATATATGCAGCCTTCCACACTTGCCCACAAAAAGAGGGAAGAACTAATACCATTCTAAACTTTGCCTGAAAAGCTCCCAACAATCATGATCTACTTCATTTAAAAAGGGGGAGAAAACTTCCAAGTGTGTAAGGGCTACTGGGATAACCAGCAATGAGAATACTTCAACTAGACTTGTTTAGCACTGTAGAACAGAATCACAGAATGTTAGGGGTTGGAAGGGACCTTGAAGATCATCTAGTCCAGACCCCCTACCAGAGCAGGATGACGTAGAGTAGGTCACATAGGAATGCTGAAGAAAAGGTGTGACTGCTGCCTATAAATCATCTAGAGGAGTAAGAGCTACTTAAACTGAAGGATACTTTCTGCACAAGAAAAGAACACCAGAGCAACCATAAAGAAAAGCAGGCTACAAATCTGAACTGTGTTCACTCCTGAACACAGCCATATTCTAAGACATTCTCCTGACTGAGCAAACAGAAAAAACAGCTCAAACAGTTTTAGAACAGAACTGGAATATTTTAGGAGGGTAATTCATATAGTATGCTTACTTAAAGTAGGTAATGAACAGACTCTGTGAGCTAACAGATCTTTTCCAATCCTGTACTCTCATTTATTCCTCTCTTTGCTGCTTGACTTTTTTCTCAAGCATGGAGATTTTTGAAGACCCGATAAAGGCCTCTAACCTTCCTGGAAAAGACTCAGTCTACTCCACAATCAAAAGCATTTTTGTTTAGGTAGAACCTTTTATCTGGCAAAAAAAAAATGCTGAATACGAATTAGGCTGTGGCAAAAATAATAACTTGAGAAGAGTGGGAAGCACATTTTTTTGGCATCACACGGTTTTCAGTGTTAAGTAGTACAGCGAATCATAGGTGAAAACAAAGCACACCTTCAGTGTGTCCAGTACACCTCGGTTCTTAAAAGTCTGATAGAGCCTTTTCCGGAGTTCATCTTGGGACAGTGTCTCCCTTTCAACCGAATCCATCTTGCCCTACAACACCAGAAAAAAAGAAAAAAAAAAAGAACATTAGTGACTCCCAACTCGATCCCCGGCCAGTGAGACGGCGAGTGCCCAAGCCCCCCTGGCCTGCCCCCACAAGCAGCCCTTGCTGGGGCAGCCTCGCCCTACCCACAGGGAGGGAGGGCGGCAGGCCCCGGCCCCGGCTCCCAGTCCGCACCTCTACCCCTGGTTCGTGCCCGAGCAGCGGCGAGCGCTCCTTGTAGCCGGCGCCGCCAGACCCCGGGCACGGTGCCGGGAACCGGCGGCCGCAGCTCGGCTGCTGGCGGCCTCTGAGGCGTCACGGGGGCGCCGGATGCCGGGGCGGGTGGAGGGGAGCACTTCCGGGCGGCCGTTGGGAGCCGTTGGAGCGCTGGCGTCGCAGGGTAGGCGCGGGCCCTTGCGGGCACAGACCCCCCCTTCTCCCTTCCTGCCTCCCCCCTTTCCTCCCCCGCCTGTTCCCTGGGCAGCCCCCGCGGCGTCCAGCCCTTTCCCTGGAGACGCAGGCCCGGCCGTGCGCAGGGGAGCCGCTGGCAGCCCGGGCGCGCCTCAGTGCGCGGCGAGGGGATTGGGGGTTCACGCCCCTTGGGTAACTAAAGTTCCCGGGGATGGAGTTGTAGGACTCTCTGGGTCTATCCCACACCTGCTGTGTGCGAGGGATGACGGTGTCCGCCGTCTGCCACCCTTCCCTGTTTTAGTGCTCGTCTGTAAGACCCCCTGGGAGAGGCAGATGAGGGGATTCTTCAGAGCCGGGTACAACATGTTATTTCATGGGGTCGTTGCTCTCCAAGTCACCGGGAGGGTTGTCGGTGAATAAATTAAATCATCAGTCAGTTGTAGAGTAAGCATGTTTAGGTAATAGTAACTGGGTTCACTTCCGGGAGGAGTTCCAATTTCTGTGGAAGTTTTCCCCCTATTTTGGTACAAATATGCTTACCTAAGAAAGCGTTCATTTCTCTTTAGCTTATGGTAAATATGAGTAGGAAGCATGTTGGCTGATTCTTAGGAGCGCTTTCACATGGATTGAGAGTTTGTATGTAGACTTGTCAGTAAAGTGTGCCTTTTTTTTATAAGGAACATTATATTGAAGCATGTCTGGAAGTTTCTACTTCGTGATAGTTGGTCATCATGATAATCCCATATTTGAAATGGAATTTCTGCCCCCTGGAAAAGTAGAGTCCAAGGTACGATGTAATTATGGTGCATTTTCTTTGGTCATTTTACAGTGTATTAGAAGTATGACCAGCATGTTGTTAAAAGTGTTATGAGTACCCACTGTTCTCTTTTTACAGAAACTTTGTCTTTGGGAGTAGAACTCTGAAGTTCTTGACTCTTAATTAATTCTTTGCCACATCATACCAGTTCTTCTTAAAACATGGTTTTCTTAAAGTTTTGATTCTGTATGGTGAAGAATACATTGCTCTTAGTGTGTAGAGCTTTTATAATAACTGTTCATAACCTAATGCTATTTACTGTTACTCTATTTTAAAGGATCTGTATGCAGTAATAAGGCAAAGTAAGGAACATAAATTTGAAAGCTCTAGTCAATCCTTTATTTTTACACTATAAAGAAGTCTTATTTTTAAATAACATTCATTAGTCATGCCTGCTTTTAAGTAAAAAAGGTTTTAAACTTATGGGTTTGAGAATGTGAGAATTTTAAGACTACTCAATAAGTAGTGTTTCTAAGTGGGAAAAAAATGAATCTACCCATTGTGCTATTACATCAAAAGAAAAAGCAGACTTTGGAATAAAAGTGTGTGGATCTGTGCGTGTGTCCAAAATTGAAGTATATTGTGTCCCTGATTTGAACAGCATGGTGTCATCTGTGTTTTGAGCTAGTGTCTAACAAAGAAATCATGACTAGTCAGACTAGACTTGGTGAGTGTGAGGATGTGTCAGATACTGGAAAAAGTAATTTTCTGCATTCTGCTAATGGAATTAGCTTAGCTTGGTTAAGCTTCTTGTCTGACTGAGATTGAAATACTAAATTTTCTCCTGACAGTCTAAATATGCACTGAAGGAGAACTAGCTGACATTGATATGTTTTGGCAACTATTGCTTCTGTTTCTGACATGTGAATTCAGTGCAGATGCAAAGCTGCCTGATGTAAGTGATTTGCATCATGTACATAGTAAATAAGCATAAGCTTTTGCCCCTTAAACTTCACTACTCAGTCTCTTCCAAAGTGTGGTGTAATGGAACTTGTAAAGCTGTTAATGCCCTGAGCCAAACGTGATCTGGGGGAAAAACATAGTGCACTGAGAGGTGTGAGAGTGGCATTAATAGCATCCCTGTATTTTGAGGAAAAGTGCAAGACTACTCATGTTTCCAGTCTCATGGTAGCTTACAGTATGGTGTAGTCCCATGTTTCTTCTTGGCAACTGCCCTCCAGTGTTCTAGTTAGTATACCAAGTAAATGGCTCTTGCCCCACATGGCTCTTGTAATGTTAGGGCCAAACACTGTAATCATGCTATGGCCATTTGTATTTATTATAAGAAGAGGTGCAATTTTCCTCTGCAAGCATCTATTTAATACCAGTTGCAGGATATTTTTCTGCACTAGGACCTTAGGAAAAAGAAAACACCCCAAAACAATAAAAATTCATGTTTCTAGGCAAATAACCTGAAAAAACCCAGAATCTTCAGGCAATAATGTTACCAGTGTATCTTTTCCCAAGCTTTTAGACATTCTAACCTATGCTAAATTTCTGTAAATTTCACTAAAACAGGTGACTGGAAAGCAGAAGAAAATACTTTCATCAGGGCCTCTGTTGTGGAATAAGTTTGCAGTGGAAGATTACCCACTGATAAACAATTTACAATTGAATTAAATCCTAAGCTGTACATACAGGCTTTAATAGTTTTGCTGCTCTCAAGACTGTTTTTGTGCAGACTTTTTTAGTATGACCCTTTTTCTCCCTTGAAATCAAGTATCATGACAAAATATACTAGTTTCATTTTATTACAGGATGGCAGGTATGTGGCAGGAAAGAAGGGTGTATATATAACTTTACATAACTTGAGCACTATTTTTTAGCAGCTTGAGCAAATTGTATTTCAGTCCTTTCACTGAATTACTAATCCTCTGTCTTCTGGAAATATATTAGGATGATCATCGCCATCTCAACCAGTTCATTGCCCATGCTGCTCTTGACCTAGTAGATGAGAACATGTGGCTTTCTAACAATATGTATCTGAAGACTGTGGACAAGTTTAATGAATGGTTTGTTTCTGCTTTTGTCACAGCTGGACATATCCTTCCCTCTTCTTTTTCCTTATATTTATATAGGAAAAGCCTTTTGCCTGAAAGGGACGAGTCGGATGAAATGAGTGTAGAACAGATTTCTCTGGCTGTTCACCACTGTTACTGCTAGAGAGAGCCACCAACTTGAGGATGAAGTATGTTGGGAGGCACAGCTGTTGAAAAGTAGAACCAATTGGAAAGATGGATTTTTCCTTTGGGATGATCTGGAATAGCCTACTGAAGTGTGGAGCTCAAATGGAGTATAGGAAAGAGGAATGAGAGAGGAATAACATATGAGGGTCTGAGCAACCTTCTATGATTCTCTTGAAAATGTGGTGTCAAGGCTTAATCTTACGTACAGGTAGTCCTACAAGTGTTTGTTGTGAAACATTAGTTATACATAGGAAGTAACACTGAATGTCATTTAAACTTCAGGGGTAGATGGCAAAGGTGCTGAGAGCATCATCCACATTCAGAATTGTCTAGCTTTAAAAATAATAACCTTGAATAGACAGGTGATTATTTTTCTTTTCAAATAGGGGAATTTTAAAATGAAAAGGTAATGCTTTCTTAATTTCACAGCTCCAGCTACTTCTTCTAATGCTTCCTCCTGTAGTCACTGCTATTTCTTGTACAGCTAAGTATTTTAAGTATATGCAGAAGTAGGTGTAAATGCTTACTTCAGGATATGTTAAATGTCTCTCTTCTTCGTAAAAGTTAAATTTTCCTTAATTTCTTTACATATGAGATTTATAATGCTTCATGATGTAAGGCAAGAAGACGGAATAAAGAACTTCTTTAATGATGTGTATGACTTGTATATAAAGGTAAGAACCCTTTTCTTATGGTCTCACTGCAGTACTTTTAAGTGTGTTCTGTTGTACATGCTCAGGCATGCCGGTGTGAGCATGTTTTCTCGTGGGGGCCTGTGTAAAAGGAGAAGCACCCACGCTGTATTAGTTGATACTGTGGGATGTAGAGGCTGTATTTTCCATTAACAGAATAGATTTTTATAAATTATTATAAACAGTGGTGGTTCAGAATTTATTTTCATTTTAGTCGGTGATTTTGGGCAGTATTTTGTCATTAATGGTGATAATTAAAGCAAAGGACTGTTCTGCAGTAGCCTGCTCAAGGTGCTTCACTCTTAAAACAGGCAGCCCGTGTTCTCACAGCCTAGTGGTACTTCCACTAGACAAGGCAATTGGAAGCACTGCCTGGGAGATGGTCATCTCAGCCTCCTGTGGGGATTCAAGTGATGCTAATTTCCGTAACAAATAACCACCAGTATCATGATGGATTTGCTCTTAGGAGCTGGTACTGAGGGATGGCTGTGCACATAGATGAGGAGAATGCAAGGTCCTGGAAAGCAGGTGACTGTTGAGGAGCTCTGTGCTCTTAAGTGTCACTAAATAGGCTGAAAACTAATAGTAGTTGTCATCTGAAGTAACATTTTCCAGTACTGGACATTGTGCTTATTGAGTTTTTCTTCTTTCCTCAGTTTGCAATGAATCCATTTTATGAACTCAATTCTCCTATTCGATCCAGTGCTTTTGAAAGGAAAGTACAGTTCCTTGGGAAGAAACACCTTTTAGGCTGAATAATAACTTTCCAGAGTGAGTGCTTTTTCCACACTTTCCCGATTATTTGTACTATAGCTCTTCTGGTTAGTTCTCTGCATGTTTGATATTCATCTTTCTGAAGATTGACAGATTGGATGCTGAAGAAGGTTTTTGCAGTTTTTTTGTTTGTTTGTTTTTTCTGGTACAGATAAGAACAGCCAAGCTTTTCTGGTTAAAACGCTTATCTTAGTAAGTTTCCTTTCATGTGTTATGAAAACCAAGTTTGAAAATGTCAAGGGCTGAACAGATACAAACTGAGACAGGGGTGTCAACACGTATGCAAAATACGAGCCTCTTCTACAGGGTGGGACGAAACCAGACCTTAACTCAAAAGACATCTCCAGTCATGCGATTTAGTATGAGCAAAAGGGAATTCTTGACTGTTTGGCCTAAGTGGTTAATTGTGTTATAAACCTTTCTACTTACAGTCCTTCAATAGAGAACTTGCTCTACAGAATAACCAGACTTAACTTTACTCTTTGTGGTATTAAACCAGGTCTCTATTAATATTGTAATGTGTAATGTATATATATTATGAAGTGCTAAATAAAAAGAAACAAGGATGTATCAGCAAAGCTTTGTCTTCAGTGTTTCAGGAAGTTTTGAGAAAAAAACTTAGTTTTAAAGCTTAAAACTGCAAATTCACCAGATGTTTAGTGCAATACATGTTTACCTGCAGTGTTGCATTAACAAAATGAATTAATAAAGCAGACCAGAACAGCTGTGTCTACCCTGACTTTAATTCTAATTTAATTCATTATAATTTAATTCTGACACATGGAAAAAACCAAACTAAATTGACACGTGAAAACCCACTTCTTTCTATTATCTCTGCAAGTGCTGAAATTTTCTTTGTGAAAATATATTTAGGCTTGGATCTTTGAACCACAAAACTCTATTTGTTGAGGTTTTAGAAAGGTATTATTTGGTCTGGCTGGCTACTATTCCATTGTAAAATGTGGTTAGGGACCATTTTGCAAAACTTCTAATTCCAAAATAGTTTTTGAATGGGTCATTTGGCATATATGTAGCTAATATTTTGGTTGATTTCACAATCCTTAAGTAGTTTGTTTCCTTTTGCAGCAAAGCTGTATAAGCTATCTTGGACAATGTTTTAAAAGTCTGAAAACTAATTTCCAGAGGAGGTGGCATGCTGTTCTAGGAAGTACATTTTGCATAGTCTGTATAATTGAAGGGACCATTTATGCTTTAAATGTATTGTCAGTCACTATTTCTTTGTAATTTACACTCACTGCTAAACTGTCACTTGAAAATATTCCATGAGAAAAAGAACACAATTATAAAGGCTGCAATATTTACCTTAATAAAATGTGGAATGATGCAGTATGGATGCCTGTTGAGTATACTTGGAATGTTTTAGAGAGAAACTAGATTATCACAGTAAGGCTACCTTTATTGGTAGGGTGCTACATTTAGATGGAATACTTGTCTTTGTGGTAGTTATTAATAAAAACTGCATTGTTCAGCATTTTGATAATAGCGTGTAATTGTATGTAAATCACCTAAGGTTTTTGGGTTATTTTACTTTATACATGAAAGCAACAGAAACACACTTGAGGTAAAACATTCTCATTCATACGAAAAAGAGTCATTACATTGGAACCCTTACACTGCTTTCTGCCTCCTACCAGTAGCACTATAGTTGGAAAAATGCTAACAGTTAAGATTCATTGAGGAAATATATACATTAAGTAATCATACACATGGCAGTATGAAAAGTTTAGGTAAAGACAAAAATTGAGTGCTAAGTTTCCACTTTTAGAAACTCTGGGGTTTTGATAATTGTGTTCTTTTCTCCCAGCACACAGTAGGAAGATCTATAATGAAAGCATTTTCTCTCTCGCCTGATCTCTGAAGGCAGTTAGCCAAATGGTACCTTGTTCTTATGTCACCGCCCCTCACGTCTTCCCCCTCTTCTTCTCAATATAGAAGTTCTAAACAGGAAATCATGTCCCATAGGTCCATCTGGGCATTATGAAAACAGACTGTTTCTGGTCCCAGGCAATGGAGAATTACGTGCTAACTCATTATATTAATTATAGAGTTTGCAGTGAGGAACATTGTCTCATGACAGAATTCTGCAGGATCTTGGCTAGCTAGCTGTGATCTCCCCATGTGCAGAGGAACACTTGTTTATGCTTTGGTTTGTGACTTTTTACAATAAGCTGAAAGACTACTGTCTGGAGTGACAGGTGAGAGCTACCTTCTGATCAACTGTAGTCACAAATCTGCTCTAGGCCGGAAAGATGCAGGTCTAGCATGCATCAGACAAACATTTCCAGCACTACAAAGGAAAATGGACAAGGCAGGAGAGAGGCCTCCTTTACACATATTATGTTCATAGCCAATCTCAGAGGCTTAGGAATAGGGATTCAAATTAAAATTGCTGCAGTATTAGAAAGCAAGAGTTTTAACATGTGCTGTTGCTGTGTCCTGTAGTTTTTTTTTCTGCCCCATCCTGTTTTGCTGTCTGTCCTAATATGCACAGCTGCTCAGTTTAAAGGACATCTATAACTACATATGTATCACACAGTATGTTCTGTCACTCTACAGAACTCTAAATACTGCTAAGAGGACCCCCTAATATTTGAGGTACATTAGTACTTGAAATATATGAGTCAATTGAAACATAAGCCACAAGTGCCTACCTTATCTTCCATATGGAATGACAGATAGCAAGTTTTCAGAAAATACAGAAATGCCTATTTACTACTAAGCATTATGAAGATTTTTTTGTTTTGATACCTGTCATCTACATCTGCTTTTCATAGGACTTTTGCTTCTTTCAAGTACTTGATAGTCTCCCTCTCAGACCAAATCCTGACCTCAACATAATTCTTATACCTCCTTATCTCTTATAGCATATAAACACCCTTTATCTTCACTAGCTACTTTTTTGACTAGGGTACAGTTGTGGTACAGCAGCTCCCAGGGCACAAGTAGTACACATCTATTGTATTAAGTTTTATTTAACCTGCTTCTCAGAGGGAGGCTTAGTAACCATAGTGTTACATGGAAAGGAGACAGATGGGAAAACACACAATGGAAAAACACAGATGGACTTTTCAGGACAAGAAAGACCACAATGGTTCTCCTCTTTGTTTCTTTTAGCATCCTTAGCCACAGTAACTTCATCTCCTGTTTTGTTTCAACCTTACCTTTGCTAAAATGAACACTAGAAGAAGCTTTAAATAGTAAGGCAGTAGTGTTTTACAACAATTTCATGTCACTAACTTAGTAGCCCTCAACGCAAGCCATCCTAGTTTTTAAAGCTTTTTGCTCCCTTAAGAGGAATTTAGCTAATATTTTCTTCACAGATTTTTCTCTCACTGACTAGAAATTAAACATAACAGAAGTAGCAGCTCAACCTATATTCAGCTGTTAGGTGACTGAAGCTTAAGTTCTGTTGCTATATATGCAGGACTGCAAGAAGGAATTATTAAACTCAGAACATACAGAAGGCAGATAGATGTCCCTTTGAAGCGGGAGTGGCAGAGCTACAGAGTAAAGGTGTCCTGGACAGGTTCAAGCAAGAATACAATACATTCAGGAAAGTGTACTGAGAGCAACAAGAAGGGTTTGTTTTGCAAGCTTTACTTCTGAATCATTACACCTGGTACAGAGTGAACAGATACGTTATGAGAAAACTCTTGCTGTTAATGTACTCTTGAGAAAGGCTTTTCTATTGGAACATGGAAGTTGCTGTACAGAAAGCAGAGTCTGTAGATTAGCAAATAACATGGCCCATCCTATAGGCCTCAGACTTCCTTGTGAAGTCCACAACACGTGTACGTCCATGCCTGTTAGCAGTCAGTTTACACATTGAAGCAACAGTGTGCCGTCAACTTTGCTATACTAGGATAGTAGATACGCCAAGCGCCAACTTCCAATAACTTCTCATACAAGTATTGTACCATTTAACTGCAACAGAGAGCCTCAAATATGCCACCTGTGGTTTCACCTGCATTACTGCAGAAAGACTGTCCATTAATGAATGAGTACAGTAATATAAAAGACATTGTCTTAAATAGGTAAGTCCATATCCTAAAATCACAAATTAAATAAGGATCAAGTTCAGCTCAATCACTAGGCGTAGGTGTTTACTTGTATTAGGGCAGAAAGCTGTCGCAACCTACTGTAAATCAAGAGCTTCCTGAGTTCTCTACATATTGCCAATCCTTAAGTTTCACAGTGCAGAGATTACTGGTAAACACATTCATAGCTCAGGTGAACAGGAACAAGAGGTTTGGGATCTTAAGGCTGTATACTAAACGTTCTCTTACAAATATGTCATTATGTGGATCCCTTCAAGTGCATTAAAGCTGACTGAATAAAGCATATTTTTTCATATCTAAAAATAGTTATACTTCAGTGACTCTGATTTTTTTTTTACCTTATTGAACAGAAACATGCAAGAATGGGACTTAAGGCAAAGACATGTCTTAACTTAGAAAATCATCATTAAACTGCTGGAAAAATTAGTATAGCATTACAATAGTAAATTAAAGGAAAAGGGACATTAAATATGTAGGAAATTTATTTCCTACTTAAAATCCTACACAAATTATAGAAACATTAGGCAATTAGAGAAGACCTGGAGGTAATTTATATTAACTTATAATAAACACATTAGAGATGAAGTACCACTCACAGCAAAAGGGATGTAGTGACACTGAAGTTTAATATCTAACGTTGTTAAGAAACTGACTTCTAGAGAAGCAAAAATGGAATGCTGATTTCATAAAAATATACACATATAAAAGTATCTTTGCGCCTGAATTCCAGAACAGTTTCTCCAAAGTAGTGCTTCTAGAACTTTCAAGTTTTAATTATATTCAAAGTATTTATCATTTGAATAAAGTTGGCAAATTACATTCTTACATCAATGTTTTTACTTGACACCTTCCTAAACAGAAAGTGTCACTAATTCAATAATGGGTCACTCATGGATGAATTTTTTTTCTTTTGCTCCCCCAAGAAAGCAGCAGAATATTACAATTTTAATATTAGAGTGAAACCCGTTAGTTATTTTATCTACTACACCTTCCTCATCCTTTAACAGAGCAAGCTAGTCAAAAGTAATTTGGCGAAAAAAAAAGTAAGTCAACAACAAGATGAACTGGGTTTTGGTTTCCGATGAAGGTTTACTGTATCTGTTTGAATAAAGTGATCTGATCTGTCTTCAGAGGCTAGCACTCTTCTAACTGCTTCTTCAAAGGCTGCTGCAACGTTAGTGGCATCTTTTGCACTGGTTTCAAAATAGGGATGGTTGCCATTATTCCTGCACCAGTCTTGGGCTTCTTCTGTAGACACTTGCCTTTCATCGATATCAACTTTGTTACCCAGTATCACAAATGGAAAACTTTCAGGCTCCTTAACATCTGCATAATAAATGAATTCCTTCTTCCAGTTGCTTAAGTTTTGGAAGCTTTGAGAGTCATCCACGCTGAAGGTTAGCAGGCAACAGTCAGAACCTCTATAGAAAGGAGTCCGCAAGCTCCGAAAACGTTCCTGACCTGCCGTGTCCCATATCTGCATTGTAACAAAATGTCCATCAACTTCCAACTCTTTATTTAAGAATTCCACACCTATTGTATGAAACAGCTGTGCATCGAACTTGTTGGTCACGTATCTGTTCATAAGGGAGCTCTTCCCAACTCCACCATCTCCTAGCAGTATTACTTTAAGGAGTGATGATTTTGCTGCCATTGTTACAGGAACAGATCCTCCTGATCTCCTAGACCTGTAAAGATTAAAAACAATAATTAAAAAGGAAAGAGTTGTGATCAGAAAAATTTACAAACAACTATATAGAAAGTGTTAAAGCCCACTAACAAAGCTTCACGTACAAAAGCAGAACAATGCTAAATAGGTGAAGTGTAGATGCTCATAGGAAGAACACCCACTCATAGGTGTCCACATGTTTAAGAGGTGTCTCTTCCACAGACTACAGTCTGTATGGCAGTCTAAGCAATATACTGCATTAATTATGGCTCTGCCACTTAAAACCCCAAACCGTTCAATGCTGGTGCAGAAGGGGTATCAAATCACTTTCGGCAAGTGCAAGAACGTCCACAGAAGAAACTGGAGTGAGAGCATGTGCCTTGAACTAGTCACCTCACTGCTGTAGTTCATAAGCAAAATTATTTTTGCACATGAAAAAGTGGAGATGAAGCTTTATGAATAAAGCAGGACATTATCCATTACACTGGAATAACTGCTGTGCTTGACCCAAAATTGCAACCACACAAGGAATTTTAAATCAACTCACATTGTTACCTACAGAACAAATGTGAATGCTGTAATTTTATTTTTAAATTTAGGTGACTAGGTCCTGGTACATAAACATTCAGTATTTGACAGTTTACTCCTTGTAGAACAGCCATGATGAACGGAAGACTACTACAACAACTACTACAAAAGCAAATTCACTTTTGCTACTTTAAGTGATACTCAAGATGCCAAGTACTGAGGCCAAACCTACACTGACAATTCAGTTAGTAGGTGTCGACTTCCCAGGGTAAAAATGCCAAAAAGCCTGGATGTGCTAGTGAAGGCACACCTGGATGCCAGCACAGGACTGGTGAATTAGTGGCTTTTTTATTGTTAGATTTTAGTGTTTAAGTATACACTTTTTTTTTTTAGAAAAAAGTAGTTAGCTCATTAGGGGTTTGTGCCAGCCCAAGGTTTGCCCTCATTACAGTAGTCATCTACTGTATTTTAATTGCTTAAGGACAAAGTTTCATTTTAAAGAGCCCAAACTTCAGTTTCTGTACAGAAAGAACTGCTGTTCCTACCCATTACTAAAAAAACTCGAAGTAATTCAGCCCAAAGAAGCTCCTCTGAAAATAGGACCTATTTAAAATGGAAATAGGTCATAAGTTGCCTAGTCCATCCGCTTCTCTCAAGAAAGGAATGCAGTCTTGCTAGTTGTAATTAGTGTTACTGGCATATACATCATCACAGAGTATGGTTAGGGAATTAATACCTGATACAAGCTGCATGAGAGTCATATGACTCTGTACTGCCTTAAAATCAAGGCCTACATTAGAAGCAAGAAATTTCAGGAATTTTTTCATCTCTAACTTTCCATCTTTGAATGTTTATTTGTTAGACATGATCCACAGTAAGACAGAAGAAATGTTTTATAGTTTGAGAGCAGCTGAAGCCTCAACACAAAGAAATTTCAACATTTATGCAACAGTGGCTGCTTCCATTAAAAATATGGTTAAAGCAAATCATGTTATTCATTCATACTGTGCAATTAAAACCTATGTTTATAAATCCTTAATTTTGTATAGGTTTTTATCACAACGATGTTAAAAATTCTTAAGAGCTACAAGTGCATTGTTATATACCTTTCAGAGAGCTATGGAATAATTGCTATGGCTCAGGATATGAACATACACATTTTTATGTATGTGAAAAACCTTATTATAGTCACAGGACTACCTGTGTATGAGCTCTGGGTTCATGTTGAAATCTTAAAAATGGTCCAGTGTCTAAATTTATCTCCCTAATTCCTACCATTGATTAACAAATAAGTTATCTGAGCTATGCCATTAGATAGGAGCATCTTCTTAATAAATAATGCATTAATGAGAACAGAGGTACCGAATGTTCCCCTGTTCTTCCACTTCAGTGTAGGGAATAAGTTAAAATTTATTTTTATGTCCTACTGAAATCACAAGTTCCCTAAAAGGGATAATGTGAAAAATATAAGTGTTAAGTAGTTCTGACTGGTACTATGCACTTGTTTGAAGAACTGCAGTTGTTATCATTAAATTGTCCATGAAGCCATATTTTAAACAAAATACAACTACGGAAACTCTGTTAACAGTATCTAGTACTTTGGTGCATCCAGAACCTGCAAAGTTGATTTGCAGCGTGGTCTAGGAGACTGATGACCATAAAAATACTTCTACTGGGCAGGCAATTACAGACCAGCCACAAACCATTAAAAATGTCTTTTCAACCATAATCAAACTGGTCTTTCTACATGAAGGCTACTGAAACAGTCTTCCCAGGACTGATAAGCAACATGGTATTATAGGCAGCATAACTTTTCAGGACATTCAACTTCCGCAGTAGAAGCTGTCATGCTTAGCTAGCAGTTTGCCTTACATGCTATTTTTGCTATAAGGGACTCACCTGCAGCCCCACTGATGATACGATTTAAAGTACCTGCAGAACTAGGATGTTTTCTGCACAGCAAGCTGCTGCATTTTTTCCACTTAAACATCTAAAGATTTTTAAAGAGCTCAATTTTTGTGACTGTTTTTTCTACATTACAAAGCCTTGACGCTCCAACAAATAGAATAACTATAAAATCCTTAAGACTCCTGGAAAATTAATGTTATTTATCCTATTACATACTTTGAACTTATCTGCATAATACGCTTTTTGACAGTGTTTTTGGAAGAAACAGTCAACATCTGATACTGTATTTCTCAAGATTTGTTACCATAATTGTTCCGTTTAAGTCATCGTTCAGCACCTGAAACAAAAAATTTCCAGTGTGCAGCTGATTGTTTTAAACAATTATCAGGAACTGTAAGATATCACTATTTCTTCCAGTTGTTTCTTATTACACTGTGCAATTTTACTTTAACATAAAAGTAGTCTCAACCTTCTACACTGAAGAATCTCTGAAGAGATTTTTCCCCTCATGTTCCTCTATCATTTCAATATTCAAACAAACTCAGATCAAGTAAATAAAAAGCTGCCCTGCTCTGGTCCATTTTCATAATAATTTCTGAATTACCTCCACCAACTTCAAAGGACTCAAGCTCTCACACCACTGAATTCAACATTCCTGTTAAAATCTGGGAACAGTTTCTTCTAAATACCATTTCTAAAAAGATCACATACCCTAATACAAAAAGTCATTTAATTGTCACCTTCCAGAATCTCCCTTTTAAACTGTGAACTGAATTACAAGTCAAACATTTCCATTAGCAGTCCAAAGATTTGCTGGCAAGACTAAAACCAACATGCTAAGCAACTTCGAAAAACTTGGTGTGCATTACATCATCTCTGATTCCCAGCCCATCAAAGCTTAGAGAAACACCACTGCCTTGTCCAATCTATCCATCTATATTTTCTTAATTCCATGACTGTCAGCTTAATATCCACCTTTTATTTTACATGCAATTACCTCTTTTAACACTAAGGTACTGAGGCAGCACTCAAAGAAAAGCAAGATTCTTGGTGTAGAAAACCATAGCAGCAACATGCAAACTTAGTTTAGGGATTTGACCTTTTTTACTATAAAAATCCTGTAATATATTAAGAAGGACCTGAGTACTGAAGGCTGAATACAAGTGCTTAATTCAAGCTTTGTCTATGGAAAAACAATGTAGCCAAGATGGTAATTGCACTTTATCTATGACATTAGCAACCTACCATCTCCCTTAAACTATTAAGCAGAGTCAACAGGACTAATTAATGGTTTCACTTTTACCATAGTGATACCAGGCAGAGCAGCACACCATAAAAAAAACACCAAAACCCACACATAGCAACTGAAATCTCACCTCCACTCTCTGCTTTTGTAACAAATGACATAAAAACTGGATCTGTTGCAATAGCACCACTGAATTCCCTCCATATTCTTGAAGAAACAGATGTAATGGGCACTTAACATTTCTAGACTATTGTTTCTCCACTTCTACCTACTTTCTAACTTGGAAACAGTGAAGAAGTTATTTAAAACACCATTTTCAGCCTGTGGTCATTGATGAACCACCTGCTATAAGAAATCTAGACTAAACCCAACAGTTTCCTGAAAGGCATGTGGTATACTGTCCTTCAACTAAAGTTGTAAAGAGCAGCCATTTGACTTGGAGAAGGAAGAAAAATCCAAGGTAAGGCAAACTGAAGTTTATTGCAAGTAATCACATTTATTTACAGCCTAACAAGCTTTCAGCCAGCACTTCTTATAAAAAGGGTCCATCTTCGTTCAAGATTTAAAAAAAAACACTGCCTCAAAGTTACTGATAAGCAGAATTAGCCCTTCCATAACTAGCATAACAGTAACACTGACCACATTTAATAACTTCCTATCTATTCTGAAATTTACACATAAACAACATCCATTTCGGCTCTGAAGCTTATTCACAATTTTCTCTATGTCATCTTATTCCGTTAGACCACAGGTATCAGGCATGAATAGTTTAAAAAGGCACACCAACACTTCAAGTATGTTGTCTGACAAAACCACTTGTCTTTCAGTAACAATGTAAACTTTTTATTTTTTTTTCCTTAACACTATTAAAAGCACTTGACAATATTTACCAGTCTAGCATAAAAAAAAAGTTGCTTCCTGTGGTTTGTTAGTTGCAGCAGCTCATGAAAAATATTACATAATTTGCTACTCTGTATAATGTCTGAAAAAAAGTCCAAAGAGCTATCAGAGCTGCAGCAGAAGGGGCAGAATACAGAATTAATCTGTTTTTCAATACTTACTGTTTGTGGAGTTTTTACATCTCTCAGCCCTCAATCACTACAAAGTTACACTTGTCACCTACAGCAGATTTGCAAGTTTCCAGAAATCTGAAAAGAGCAGAAGCAAATTTCCTCCTCTTTCTCTGCTTAATTAATCCTTCTTGTATTTAGAAGGTACTAGTTTACACCTTCACTAAGTAGCACAAGAATGGCTTTTTAGTGCATAAGAGACTACCAGCCTGTTTGACCTTGCAAGATTTTGCTCTCAACTCTAAGGGAAACATCCAGATTTTAAAGTCAAGATGCTACACACTTCATACTTTTGAATGCATTACAAGCTCTGACATTAATCAGCCTCCAAAACTACCTTCCCCTCCACGGGGTACCTACATAAGGGCTGTGGATCTGCAACAACCCCTTACTGACAGCCACTTATGAGTCGCCTACTTCTCTGGAAGACTGGAAGTCCTTCAAATGTATGACTTGACCTACTGAGATCCTAATCATCTTGCAAGTCTTCCTTCCTTTATCTATGGTTTTGCTACTGCACTTCGAAGGTAGACTGTATTTTCTGTTGGACAGATCTTTAATAATCAGATGAAAGGTTATCTGAAAATTGCCTGTAGCATTAAGCAGCCTAAACACACTTCATCTAACACCACCATATCACTAGAATTTATTCATAATGATTTGTAATATGAACACAACCCAAACTTCACTGACATACAGCTGTTGCCCCTCATGTGCATACCAAAAACTTGTATTTTGGGGTTTCTTTATAAAGTTATTTTTAACTCCTATGTAGTTCAGCACTGTAGTTCAATCAATTGCCTGGCATGACTCAGGACTATGAAAGAAGTAGCAGACAAGAGGAGGAATAAGTCCACATAACCCCTGGATCATGACATCATCCCAGTCCCTACTGCCAGAATCACTTCATTTATATCCTAACTTATATCTAGCCACAAGCTCAAAAGGCAAAACTTGTCCAGAGAAATACCTACATTTATACCTCTGCTAGTTTTTATCTTGCAGAGACCTGGCCTTTCTTTTCATTCCCCACATTCAACTAGAATGAGCAAACTATTCTTTATTCTGATTTAATAACAGTTGAAATTTCTCAGCAGCTCACAGCTGAGCATCTCTGAACTTAAATACTCTATTACTTTCAACCAACTTCAAAACACCCTTTAGGTGCTGCTGCTCTTGGTCCCACACTTCTAACAATTCCTAATTTAACTGGCTTTCTCCTTACAACCTACTTCTCTGTTACTGCTTCTACTCTTTCAATAACTTCCCAAGCCATTATTTCTGCTCATATGTGCTCATCTTTCTTGTTTGCATTAGTACCCCCCTTCCTCCAGGGACCCTTTGCAATAGGAGTCTCTGTTGGCCAGGCTACATTGTGCATTCATATTCTTCCAAATATAACTGTAACCAAAGCTCATTCTAAAGGGAGTAAGTGGGTTACACTGTACCAGGCAAACATACCGTCTGCTCTGTAGAGAATGAAAACAAAAAGCAAAACACAAAATAGAATGAACATTTCAAACAAACACAAAAACCCAAACAACTTAAGGATTTCTTAAAAGCCTTTTTCATAGAATGGTTTGAGTTGGAAGGGACCTTAAAGATCATCTAGCTCCAACCCCCCTGCATGGGCAGGGCCACCTCCCACTAGACCAGGTTGCTCCAAGCTCCATCTAACCTGGCCTTGAACACTTCTAGGGATGGGGCATCCACAACCTCCCTGGACAACCTGTTCCAGTATCTCATCATCCTCCCAGTGAAGAACTTCCTCCTAATGTCTAACCTAAATCCCCCCCTCTTCCAATGTAAAGCCATTATTACCCCTTCTCACTTCAAGCCCTTGTAAAAAGTCCCTCCCCAGCTTTCCTGTAGGCCCCTTCAGCTACTGGAAGGCCACTAGAAGGTCTCCCCAGAGCCTTCTCTTCTGCAGGCTGAAGAGCCCCAACTCTCTCAGCCTGTCTTTGCAGGAAAGGTACTCCAGCCCTCTGATCATCTTCATTGCCCTTCTCTGGACTCGCTCCAACAGGTCCTTCTTGTGTTCTTGTGTTGGGGGATCCAGAAATGGACACAGTACTCCAGGTGGGGTCTCAAGAGAGTGAAGTAGAAGGGGAGAATCACCTTTTTCCTGGGAAACTTTATTCCCTGTGAAACTTTTATGTAAAATTCCAGTCCTAAGGAGCTGAAAGATGTTTCTCATTATTTAGTACTAAGTTGACACAAAATAAAATACAACTTGAAATAGAAACACCTCACTTGACACACTGCAATTTTTCCCTGTATTTTCAATTCAAGAAAACTGATGGTTTGTTTGAGCACTCAAAAGCAAAACAAGGACTGCTAGAGTTTGGGTTTTTTTTTTAACTACACACTCCCTATTTTTAACCTAATGGAAAAGGTTTTACTAAAATTAAGCCAACAAACAGAGCTCCATACAACCTGAAGAAGGACAGAAAAACATAACAACTCATTATAAATTCCACCTTGATACTGAAACACAGATGTAGCTGCACCATCCTTCAGTTCATTTTTTCTAGAAATAAAACTGCTAGGAAAAAAAAGTTTTGGCTTTATTTTGAGTACATCTGAGAAACAGCCTTTCCTCCAGTTTGCCATTAGAGCTTGTTACCTTATAAGCTACTGAAAAGTCACAAAAAAAACCTACACACACAACCACCCTTGCCCTATAAAAAGCAAGCACTGACAACTTCAGTGTTGTACAACACTTTAAAAGTAAAGACAAATAAAAACCACATGTTTATTTAGTAGAGCTTTAAATAACTGTGGACAAGAAGAAAAACAACATGTAGGGCAGCAGACTGCATGACAGCTATCTGCAGACAAGCGTTTTAATTCCAAAAATAAGATTTAGCCAAGAAGTTCTCTACTTGCCTGTCCCATCCAAGTTAATAAAATTAAGTGCTCGCTCGTTATATGTAACCTTGCCATAAAGGCCACTAATACAGGTTTTTCAAATGAGTTTTCTTGCACTATTGTTATTTGTTCAACTATTTTGCACAAGTTACACTTAACATGGAATACTTATACTGAAAACTTCTCATTAAGCACTCGGATGTAAGCAAATCAGCAACCTTAACCTAATCATTTTGGTTCTCCAGCTATCACATCTTAATTTGCATAGACACCTGTCACGACTAGAAAAGCAACCGGCCGTTGCAGGGGAGAGCTAAATCAAGTCATTTGTTCAAAAAAGAAGAACTAAAAACTACATTGCTCAGGGTCCCCTTGGGAACACGTAAGTCCGTCTTCAACAGACAGCAACAAAAAGAGGCGATAAAGGAAATAGTTTTTCCTCGGTTTGAAAGGCGTTAGGGAGACAGGTACGAAACCGAGTTTCAGTCAAAGACATTAGAGACCTCTATCAATGGTAAGGAAGCACTGTGGAACCTGAGACCGATCATGAGCCGGCTGGGAATCGCCTGGCGGAACCGCTTCCCAAAGGAGCCCCCGCCTGCCCCAGAGTCACGGGATCCCCGATCACGCCACACTGCCCCACCGCCCGCACAGGGCGTGAGGAGCGCCCAGGGCCCTCGCCTACCGGGGCCACGGCAAGTGGCGCACCGCGGGGAAGGGGGGCGGCTGGTACACTCCTCCTGCTCCCCGGAGACCATCAGTTACCGAGCAAGAACCAGGGAACGCGGCCGGGTGCCGGCAAGCTCGGACAGGGGCGGAGAGGGGAACAAATCAATGAGCGGAGAGTCGAGAAGAAAGAATATAACGAAACCTCAGTCAGCTCCAGACCGCTCCCCTCATGCCCACAGCTGCCGGGGTGGGAGCGCGGCACGAGGAAAAGCGGCCCCCTCACCCCCAACGGCGGGCGAGGAGCCCTCGGCGCCGGCCGCACTCCCCGGGACACCGGCCCCGGAGCCAGCGGCCACTGCTCGCCCCGCGTCTGCCGGAGAAAAGGGAAGGAGACGCGGCGAGGAGAGGGTGATCCCGCCACGACGACCGATACCTGCCCGCGGGAAAGGGGCTGCCGCCAGTCCCGAACCCGGGCTGCGCCACCGCCCGAAGCTACCACCACCGCCGGGCGCTGGAGGAGGAAGAAACAACATGGCGGAGCGAGCAGGGGGCGGGGCCTGATAGGATCACGTGAGCCTAGTACCGGAGACCCGGCCCAGAGGGGGCGGGGTCTCCCCACCCGCCCCTGCGGGCCCCGCCCCTGCTGGGCACGCGCCGTCAGCGCGGGTGCGGGGGGGTGGGAGCAGAGGGGGTCGGGGCGGACGGGGTTTGTTCAACCGTGGACCAGCGGGATGGTTGGAGTTGGCAAGCACCGCAATGGCGAGAGCTGTGCTCACAGCACGCACGCCGCACTGAAGCGTCCTTAGAGGGCCATACCTCATTCATCATTAGCGTGTGACATTTAAAAGCAGATGCGCTGAGGGTAAGACTGACTTGCTTTAGAATGCCCTGAAATATGAAGCTTTCAAACGCTTTTATGTAGTAGTTGCAGGTCCGAGTTATTTGTTAAAGGCAGTAGTCTCGCTGTGCCCCATGTCAGGGGCCCCGTGTAGGCCAACTCATGGCTGTCAGGCAACTGTGCTTTACAGGTAGAGACATTTAAAAATATACGTGTCAGTGAAGGAACTAACCAAAATCCAAAGTATGCTATTTAAAAAGAATAGTCAGACACTTCTTTCTGCAGGAATCCAGAATAACATCAGCTTGGCTGTTTAAACAAGACGACAGGAAAAAAGTCTACAGAAGCAGGTGATAAGCAAGTGTCTTCCGTGCGCTTACGGCTGATCATGAGGATAGGGCAAAATGTAATTCAAATGAAAAGAGCAGAAATTATTTCAGTGAAAGAGGTTCCCACATCATCAAGAGGAACAGGCAATAACAGGCGTAAGGAATGAGCATTTGAAATGCATCTGTTTGCTCGAGCAGTCATCACATGCTTCCAATCACAAGGGAGATGCAATCGGACTGGAATTGCGACTTGCAGAGTCATCTTGTTTGGAATCAGATTTACAACTCAGCCCAAGGAATGGAAAACAAGATCTCAGTATCATCAAAAGGAAATGTCTCCTCCTGACAAGCGCAGGATTATTTCAAGGCAGTCCATGGTAGAGGCAAATCTGATGACAGTAGACCCATTCTTATTTAACAAAGCTGGACATTGAAAATTTTGAAGTACTTTTTTCCTGGGATCTGCTTTCATCCAATGCTGAAGTTAAATACAAGTGCTGGAGGGGTCAAAAATGGCCTCTTTAAGTGACTGTAATTCTAAGACATAAGTTATGAACAGTTATGGCATTATTTTGTGATCTAAAAAGAAAAAAAAAACTCCATTAGATGTGGAGAAAATAATTATTTTGCACTTGATACCTAGTGGGGTGAAGCTCTTTTTCAGGGCACAACACTGGTTCTCCGGCACTTGGATACATTTAAGGAAATACAGAATCATAGAATCATAGAATGGTTTGGGTTGGAAGGGATTTTTAAAGGTCATCTAGTCCAACCCCCCTGCAGTGAGCAGGGACATCTTCAACTGATGAAGGTTGCTCAGAGACCCATCAAGCCTGACCTGGAATCACAGAATCATGAAATCACCAAGGCTGGAAAAGACCTTTAAGATCATCAAGTCCAGCCTATGACCTAACACCACCAGATCAGTTAGACCATGGCACTAAGTGCCACATCCAGCCTTTCCTTGAACACATCCAGGGACAGTGCCTCCACCACTTCCCTGGGAAGTCCATTCCAATGTCTAATCACCCTCTCCGTGAGGAAGTGCTTCCTGATATCCAACCTAAACCTCCCCTGGCACAGCTTCAGGCCATGCCCTCTCATCTTGTCGCAAGTTGCCTGGGAGAAGAGCCTGACCCCCACCTGACTACAACCTCCCTTCAGGTATTTGAAGAGAGTGATAAGGTCCCCCCTGAGCCTCCTCTTCTCCAGGCTAAACAACCCCAGCATCCTCAGCCTATCCCTATAAGACTTTCCCTCTAGTCCTTTCACCAGCCTTGTTGCTCTCCTCTGGACCCGCTCCAGCACCTCAACGTCCTTCTTGAAGTGAGGGGCCCAGAACTGTACACAGCACTGGTGAGGCCTCACCTTGAGTACTGTGTGCAGGGGGAGAATTACATCCCTACTCCTGCTGGCCACACTATTCCTGATACAAGCCAGGATGCCATTGGCCTTCCGGGCCACCTGGGCACACTGCTGGCTCATGTTCAACCGGCTGTCCACCAGTACTCCCAGGTCCCTCTCTGACAGGCTGCTCTCCAGCCACTCTTCCCCCAGCCTGTAGCGCTGCCTGGGGTGATTGTGGCCAAAGTGCAGGACCCTGCACTTGGTCTTGTTGAATTTCATGCCATTGGCCTCGGTCCATTGACCCAGCCTGTCCACGTCCCTCTGCAGCTTCTCCCTACCTTCTGGCAGATCGACACTCCCCCCCAGCTTGGTGTCATCTGCGAACTTACTGAGGGTGGACTCAATCCCCACATCCAGGTTGTCAATAAAGATATTGAATAGGACTGGGCCCAGTACTGGTCCCTGGGGGACATTGCTGGTCACCGGATGCCAACTGGATGCAGCTCCATTCACCATCACTCTCTGGGCCCGGTCATCCAACCAGTTTTTAACCCAGCGAAGGGTGCACCTGTCCAAGCCATGAATTGCTAGCTTTTCCAGGAGGATGCTGTGGGGGACTGTGTCAAAGGCCTTGCTGAAGTCTAGGTAGACCACAACCACAGCCTTCCCCTCATCCGCTAGGAGGGTCACCCAGTCATAGAAGGAAATGAGATTGGTCAAGCAGGACCTTTCCTTCTTAAACCCATGTTGGCTGGACCTGATCCCCTGGTTGTCTTCTACATGCCGCTTGATGGCACTCAGGATGATCTGTTCCATAACCTTGCCAGGCACCAAGGTCAGGCTGACAGGCCTATAGTTCCCTGGATCCTCCTTCAGGAATGTTTCCAGGGATGGGGCAACTACCACCTCTCTGAGCAACCTCTTCCAGTGATCCACCACCCTCATTGTAAAAAATTTCTTCCTTATATCTAGTCCAAATTTACCTTCTTTTGGTTTAAAACCACTACCCCATGTCCTGTCACTACAGGCCCTCCTAAAACCTTTGTCCCCATCTTTCAGTATTGAAAGGCAGCTATAAGGCATCCCTGGAGCCTTCTCTTCTTCAGGCTGAACAGCCCCAACTCCCTCAGCCTGTCTTCATAGCAGAGGTGCTCCAGTCCTCTGATCATTTCTGTGGCCCTTCTCTGGTCTCATTCTAACAGCCCCATGTCTTTCCTGTGCTGAGGGCTTCAGAGCTGTACACAGTACTCCAGGTGCAGCCTCACCAGAGCAGAGTAGAAGGGCAGAATCACCTCCCTGGCCCTGCTGGCCACACTTCTTCTGATGCAGGCCAGGATGTGGTTGGCCCTCTGGGCTGCAAGTGCACATTGCCAACTCATATTGAGCTTCTCATCAACCAGCACCCCAAGTCCTTCTCAGGACTGTTCTCAATCCATTCATCCCCCAGCCTGTGCTTGGGGATTGCCCTGAACCATGTGTAGGACCTTGCACTTGGCCTTGTTGAACCTCATGAGATTCATGTGGGACCACTTCTTCAGCTTGTCCAAGAACCTCAAATTTTTTAAATTCTAGTTAGAAACAAAATTCTTAAGCTTGTGAGATGAGATGTATTTCTTTTACATGAGAACATAAAAGAAAATAGAAAAGGACCATGCTGTAACCATGTCCTATTATGCTTATGATTTTGTAGGCAAAATGGAGTATCGATAGAATTACTCCTATGGTTAAAACACGTGTGCTTGATGATCAGGAATTGAAAGCCCTTTTCCCTTGTGTCCATCTTGTTACTATTATACATGTATGTAACAAAACCAATAGTTGCTGTAGAGTGATCTAAAACTGTAGAACAGATAATGCTATTGATAGGGCTGGCCACCTGAAGTATAGATGCTGGTTCTTAGGAACAGACAGAAGAAAATACCCAGCTAAGATGTGGTTTGAAATATATACACCAAAATAACTCCCGTTTCAAATTCTGCAGACAGCACAGAGTCCTGATGGTGGTTGCTGTGGGCTCTGCCTGACATCCCAGTGAAGGTGAGCAGGGCTGGGGCAGTGCTGGTGGAGGCAGCTACCTCAGAGTCCCCCCAGCCACACTTCTGCTCAGGCCCTGTCTGAGTCTGGTGGCCCTGGTTCTGCACCGCACCTTGTGCCCTGACTCCCTGTTTGACACTGAGCCCCACCTTGACATGGCCTCCTGGCTGCAGACTTGCCAGGTTTGGCTGACTGTTGTCACCAGATCTGTCCTGCTCTTCTTGTTTGGGTGCTGTGGGACAGTGACCTGTTTTACTGAAGTCACTGTCTCCGCACTCCTTGTCACTCACCCTCTGCTCCTGGCTTGCCTCCTCTTGCACAGCAACCAATCCCTGCTGCTCCCTCATGTGCACATTCATCTAAAAGCTTACCCTGCACCTTAAGGATTTTATTCACAGAGCTGTATTCATGAAGAGATACTTGATGTTACGTCACATGCTAGTAAACAGCACAAATAACATCCCAATGGCAAATAAAGGGCAATTTTGTGTGTGTGTGTGTGTGTATGAGAAAGTTCTGTATCAGCAAAGCTTTCATATAAAAGAGCTTGTGAATAATGCTTTTTACCATCTTTAGTTGGCAAGGAGACTTTGTCCCATCCTGGAAAATGATGACATGGCCTCAATAAAACATAACTCTGTCACCTCCTGGCTGAATTACAGCAGTACAAATTGAGGGGATGTGAAGTCATCTGCCTTTATGGCTTTCCCAATACCAGAATGCAGCAAGCCAGCCCCCAAGTAATCAAAGAAATTATCAAAGTGTTCTTGTTTCTTTCCTTGTCTTCAAGGCACTCAATGAAGCCTGAAGATTCTCTGAAGGAATTCAACATATTTGTGCCGTAACCACAGCCTGTTACCAGCTAACCTTTCTTTTTGCCAGAAAAAGAGCTGTGGTGTTTTTTTTTTGTTTA
Organism: Hemiprocne comata; assembly: GCA_020745705.1. NCBI lineage: Eukaryota > Metazoa > Chordata > Aves > Apodiformes > Apodidae > Hemiprocne > Hemiprocne comata. Next base: position 96,694,175 of record CM036586.1, on the reverse strand, counting down.
AAGAGTTGCAGTTCTTGGCTTTAAAAATGAATGTACATAGCACAGCAGACTGAAAGGAACACATTTTAAATAAACAATAAACAGCACAAATTTCCTTTAGCTTGGAAACGAAGAAAGATTTATAAACAGCAAATGGCAGCCGAGTACCTTCCTGAAGAGTACTAAAGTAAGAGAGTTATAAGGGAGATACAAAAGGCCCTCAACAGAATGAAAGTAAATAGATCTAGCAGTAGATCTCCAGGAACTAGGAGTTTTGTCACTGGTGTTAAGGAAGCAACGCCAATGCAAATTAATAGAGCACTTTTCAGTATAGTATCTTTGCTTTTACATTTAAAGTTGTGTGAAATTCATTGTTCATTTAGCTGTCATCTTCCTAAGACCTGTATTACAAGTTCTGCAGCTGCAGGCTGCTTCAACCCTGAGTGCAATCTACGTTTAAGCCCTTGCTCCAACTATTAAATCACAGGATTCAAGAAGCAGCTGAATTTACAGAGTCTCTGGAAAACCCAGTGAAAACAAATAGAGACTTTAGCCTTATTCAGAATATATTTGCCCTGTGTCTCTGTGGATAACCTCTAATGTCATGCTCCTTTGTGGAGTAGCATCATAGATATGTTGAACGTCATAACAAAATTAATTGTCTCTGCGTAAAAAGTAAGGAGACCTTTTTCCCACCTGGAACAAACTGAAAAAAGACAACTTCAACAAGATAAAAGAATCTCACTTTTCAAAGCTTTCATTTTATTCTTGTTTCTGGACTCTGACACTCCCAGTAACCTAGACCCTCCTGCTGGTGCGTACACTGTGTAGTTGACTTTTCAGAGCCATTTTGAGCCAAAGCATACAATCTTACCCAGTCAAACACTTTAAGCCTGGGCAGTTACACAATCTGGGTAGGGGTAATATAACCTAGTGACAAACTGCAGCCTGGAGCAGTACTTTGCTTAGTGAAACTGTGACCACACCTTCTAAAGTAAAAGCAATTATTTACTTGAATGACTGTCTCTCATATTTGGCACTTCACGTCGTAGAGTGTTCTGATATATAGTGGCACATGACACTACACAACATCTGCTTTCTACTAAGCAAGGATTGTATGCAAACACAGATGGAAAAATGGCCAAGGTAGTAATGACCTGTGTTAGGTAAAAATAACAAATGGCATAAGACGATCAAGAAGGTAATATAATAATTTATGATTTTGTATCCAGTTTCACTAACTGATAAATGTGAAGTTGGCCACATGTTTATCAGTATGAACTAGGCATAAAGTGAAACCAAACCTTGATGAGGTTTTTCACAAGCACTGGAACAACAATCAATTTTTTGCCTATTTGTAGTTACTGACAGTTATTCTTATATAATGAGTTGCAACTGCAGTTGTTAGCAACAGGATTTTATTCTTTTCACATCTTAGAAGAAAGGCCAAGATGTGAAGGATCTTGCTGCTGCAGGTACAGCTCACTCAGATCCACAGTGAGGCAGGCTTGCTCATTGATTTGAAAAAGTTTTAAGAAATCTGCTGTTTATATTTTCTTCCCTACTCAATAAATACAGATTTGTAGAAAGCCCCAGTCATGTTGGGGCATGTAGCTTAGCACTATACATTTAGTGATGGGCAGTTCAAAAGAGAATTATTTACATGCTATGTCACAAATGTAGTCAGTATTATGGCTACAAATTTTACCCTTGAAATATATTTTATCATAAACACCATCCATACCTTCTAACATTTCCCTTCACCAAGATAAAACCTGGATTAGCTGTACATTACTGGAATGGCTTCAGAACTATTCACAAGTAGAAATTATTTATAACTGTCCATTGTTCACAGCTAAAATACTCTCCTGCTACACAGCATTCTGACACAGTGCAGTACTGGTGTACAGCTCTCCTCAATAGTGGGATTGAGTGGATCCTCAGCAAGTTTGCTGACGATACCAAGCTGTCTGGAGTAGTCGACACCCTACAGGGAAGGGCTGCCATCCAGAAGGACCTTGACAGGCTGGAGAGGTGGGCCAATGGCAACCTCATGAAGTTCATTCAACAAGGCCAAGTGCAAGGTCCTGCACCTGTGTTGGTGTAAATACCCCCAGGCACAAATACAGGCTGGGGGGAGAATGGCTAGAGAGCAGTCCTGAGGAAAAGCACTTGGGGGTGGTAGTAGATGAGAAGCTCAACATGAGCCACCAGTGTGTGCTGGAGCCCAGAGGGACAACCACATTCTGGGCTGCATCAGAAGAAGTGTGGCCAGCAGGGCCAGGGAGGTGATTCTGCCCCTCTACTCTGCTCTGGTGAGGCTGCACCTGGAGTACTGTGTACAGCTCTGGAGCCCTCAGGACAGGAAAGGCATGGAGCTGTTGGAGAGGGTCCAGAGAATGGCCACAAAGATGATCAAAGGGCTGGAGAACCTCTGCTAGGAACATAGGCTGAGGGAGTTGGGGTTGTTCAGCCTGGAGAAGAGAAGGCTCTGGGGAGACCTTATAGCAGCCTTCCAGTACCTGAAGGGGCTACAGGAAAGCTGGGGAGGGGCTTTTCATCAGAGATGGTAGCGATAGGACAAGGAGTAATGGTTTTAAACTGAAAGAGTGGAGATTTAGGTTAGACATAAGGAAGAAATTCTTTACCATGAGGGTAGTAAGGTGCCCAGGGAGGTTATGGATGCCTCCTCCCTGGAGGTGTTTAAGGCCAGGCTGGATGAGGCCTTGTGTAGCCTGGTCTAGTGGGAGGCTAGAACCTGATGATCTTTAAGGTCCCTTCCAACCCTAAACATGCTATGATTCTATGAAAACAACAGCACACAACTCTATGCTTATTGTGAACCAGTAACACAGAAGTGTTTGCTTTCCTATAGTTTATTGAAAGCTAAAAAGAACACTTTGCACTGAAGAACTTCCACTTAAACAAGCAGGACTACTTGTATGCATCATTTCCAGAAGATGCGTAAGGGCTAGAAAGGAAGGTCAGTTATTAGTCATTGGTTACACAGTTGAACACTGGGGGTCTGTCCTAATGCCTTCATATTTGTTTTACATCACTGCAATTCCACTAAACCACAGGTTTTCATATGATAAAAATCTAGGTAATAACATAGTAAATCACACCGCTGACAGTTAACACTTCAAGATTTTTCTCGTGTTTGGTTTTTTTTTTTTCGGTAGAGTAATAGTGAGCACCTCTTTGTAACATCAGGTTACACACCATTTTCACCATATGGCAATAAATGCCTGTTTTGTTTTTTGTTTTGTTTTTAGTCCTCGCTGGCCTTTAGTTCACCAGCAGCTATGTTCTCATTTCAAGCCCCAAACTCATTTCTCTGTCAGGCCATGTGGCAGGAGAGCTGCAAGACTGCCCAGAGAAGCTGACCAGCCTCAGCTGTGTTACAGCCAGGTGGACACAGGCACTGTCCTTAATTCCTCCAGTAAATAGCAGGTTTCTCTGCTCAGCTGATGCATTTTAGCCTTGCACTGAAAAATGCCTGTTGTGCATTTGTAAAAGGTATCTCCATTAATGCCAAGTATGCAGTTTTATTGTGTTTATACAATTGGGTGAAAATAAACACTTTCCTCTGTGTCTAATGCATCAATTTTGGCAATTGACCCATTTCACTGTCTCATCCATACTCCCAACACGGAAACTCATGATGAAGGTTATGTTTCCAAACAGTACTGCTGCTTTGCTTCAGGACCTAACCTCTCAGGCAAGGCAGACTTATTCTTCATAACAATTTCCTTAGGTCTGTGACCTGACACATTCATGTGCTCAGAAAATTAGGACTCAATGCAGGACCCATTCCCTCTCATTGAAACGTTTACAGTAAGTCAAAAACAATGAAGAAACCAAAACAGGGGGACACATCATAAACATAGTCTTCTACAGACCAACAGACAGCTGTGAAAGATACTCAAACTCTGGTGGTTCTCCCAATTCAGAAAAGACACACCTCCCTGACTTCTGATATATACTCCATTCAAAGTATTGAGGCAGCTGATTTTTTTGAGTAATTTTAAGTTTTCCAGAAAAAAACCCCAGGGCTATTACTTGAGTAAGAAGGAGGCTAAAGTGGTATTTTTTGATAAACAAATGCTTCTACTATACAGCCAGTGGGAATCCTGTTGACTCTGAAACAAGAACATGTATAAAAACTTTAGCCATTATATTTCCTTCTAGTAATTTTTTTCTGGGTAACCTGTGCTATATAAAAACATCAATTTGCTCAGTTCAGGACAGATGTCCTAGTTCAAGAGAGGATATCCATTCAGAAAGTGATTAACTCCTTTTAACTTAATTCCTTTCTTTATTAAATAAATATACATTTAATAATGTATTTACATAATTTTCTCAAATAAACCACTGTCTGATCCTGCATTAATTTCTTAACAGTTGCAGGGCACACCACCTTACATTGCAAATCTGAACTGTCAAGTGATAGATTGTCAAAATTCCTATTTTCCTCACTATAGCTAAAGCAGATTTTCATTTTTGCTTTGATATGCTAACTGCTTTCTCCCCCTTTTACACTCTATTTTTCATTTTCTCCTTTTACACATTACATCTCAAACCAACTTAATAACCTAACACTTACTTGCAAAAAGTGATCTAATTAAGGAGTGAATCCATGCTGAACATTCTGCAATGCACACAAGTATGTGCAACTGTTACTGTAAACAAAATGCATTCTGTGAAAGAACTCCAGCTGAAGATAATGAAAATTCCAAGTACTCAGTACCTTGGGGAAAAAAATTGCAGCACTTGGAATATTTGTAATGGGTTTACTAGTGAATACATCTCTCTCAAATGTAGTGTTACCACTTTTTCCTTTTTTTTCTTTTATTTCTTTACATATTGACATTACTTAAAAACACAGATTTACTCATCTTCATAAATGTAGCGATTCTTAAAAACTGATTTTGCACTTTTTAGTGGCAGCATCTACATAGTATCAATGCAAAATTTTAAATTATACAGTTTCAACAGAAATGCCTTCTCATACCTGTGTTTCTAAACCACTTATTAAAGAGGGATAGCGTTAAAAACAAATCCATCTGCTGTGATACCACTGTTCTCCACATTCATTACAAATAACGTAAGTCAACATTTGTTCATCTGGATTTGTGTTTCGCACCCAACCTGGAAGAAAGAGAGTTCCTCTGGCGATCATAGTGACAGTGCAGTCAAATTTTTCACAGCGCCTACACTTTATTTTGTTTGTCCGTGTGCCATTAACAACTTGTGGAAGCTGATGTTCCCGAACAGACGATTCTGTGTACAAAGCCCTGAGCTCTCTCAGTTCGTTGCTGGCCATTTCCATCACTGTCATCTCAGCAAAAGCCTTTGGACTCAAAGTCCCTGAAAAAAGGTTTTGTTTTAAGTGGCAGCTTTTAGGGTTCTTCAGGTTAGAGATTTTGCTTCTGATGCAGTTTTTATACTTTTTGTCATTTTTAGCATGAAGAGCAAAAACATGTTCTTCAATTTCTTTAGATAGCTCTAGCCATTTATCTGTTTCTTGTTCATCTTTGGCAGAACCAGCCAAAGCTGTATAAAGAAGATCTGTACATTTACACCTCAGAGCTCTCACTGGATCCTGCTGCAGACTTGCTTCATTAACAAGAGGTTTAGAATCTTCACTATCAATGTGTTGTTCCTCAAGTGAAGAAAGCTGATTCATGCTGCCTTCTGCATCATTATGTACCACATTTTTAACAGTTTGCAAGGGGACCAAATTTTTAGAACTAGTAGCAGCTAATGCCTCCTGTTCACACAGTCTTTTAGACAGCGACTGCTCTCTAGGAACCACATTGAGATGTTCAGTTTCCTTTTTCATGTACACAGAAACTGACTTTTTAACTTGCATTGACTGAGCATAGTTACTCTTGTAAAATGCTTTCCACCTTGATAATAACTGCTTTGCTTTCTTTTTCAACTCCACTGAAGGGCAGTTCTTGAGTACTAGGTATACAGCCTTGACAACTTCTGTTCCCTGAAGATACCTTACAGTCATATCAACATCTTCAAGCTCTTTCAGATGATGCTCAACATCTTGGAAATTGTTGTCAAACAGTAGCTTTTCAATACAATGGGCTCTGTGTACAATATTTTTCTGGTCAGACATTTTTAAACCTGAAAGGCAAACATTTTTTATCATATTTACTGAAGTTATGACATTAATTAATTTTCTCTATATTCTCACAAGGTTTCCTTGCTATTTTACACTCTTTTATTTACATATATTACTGGTTTTGCAGTACAACTTTTTTTGAAACTATATATAGTGGAGTTAGTGGAGCAAATGCAAAATACAGAGGAGCTTGGGGAAGTGCAAGTGGGCCTGCTACTCTTTAACTCATGCAAGGAAAATACTGGTGGAAAGAAGAGGCCAGGGACCTCTGCCAGAGAAGGGTTAACAATTGAAAAAGTAGGGTATGACACTAATTTTTAGGGGAAAGCACAGTGTTTTTTTCAAAAAACCCACACTAATAAAGACATTGCTGGGATGATAAAAATGTAGAAATATTTGTTGTATGCATGTACAATACAACAGAATTTTGCAACTGCTACAAGAAGGTAGGTGGCTACACAACCACTCTGGTATATGAGAGATTACATGTAGACTTGGGCAGTGTTTTATGCATTACTAGACTCCAGTGCCACTGGATTACCATGGAGCAATCAGTTCTTAAATTCAGCATTTTTCACCCAAAGCACCTGTCGACGCTTAAAATCTAGACACTTATCAAATGATGTCCTCTCTCAAAAAAAACCCACAAAAAACCAAAAGAGGCTATGTATGTATGAGCCCCCTCCTCATTTATATGAAGACACAATCAAAATATTGTTGACACAAGTGTTAGTGTCAACAAATCTAATTTAATAAAATGTTTTTTTTCTGAGAATCAGTTTGGTTTTCTTTTACACACATTTAAAGCCTATTAAAAATTAAAAGACTATTAAAACCCATGTCTGCAACCTTCTCCTATAACAGCTATTTGAATAACCTAATACCCTCATACTGCTGTACTATACATTCTGTACTATCTTCCCAATAATATCCAAAGGCAGATTTGGATGTAAACACTGCATTAATTTCATCTGGACATGTAATGACATGTAAGTTTTCTGCAAGACTCAAAACTCAGAGAGATCATTGTCGCCATCTTCCAGGATGCAAATGCAAAATAACCCTCTTCAGAAAAACTGACTTACTTGTAAACTTCTGTGAACCTGTATTTAAACTGCATTTTCCATTTTCCTACAGTTTTCAAGCAGGTGCAAATACCCCCAGGCACAAATAGAGGCTGGGGGGAGAATGACTAGAGAGCAGTCCTGAAGAGAAGGGCTTGGGGGTGGTAGTAGATGAGAAGCTCAACATGAGCCACCAGTGTGTGCTGGAGCCCAGAGGGACAACCACATTCTGGGCTGCATCAGAAGAAGTGTGGCCAGCAGGGCCAGGGAGGTGATTCTGCCCCTCTACTCTGCTCTGGTGAGGCTGCACCTGGAGTACTGTGTACAGCTCTGGAGCCCTCAGGACAGGAAAGACATGGAGCTGTTGGAGACGGTCCAGAGAAGGGCCATGAAGATGATGAGAGGCCTGGAGCACCTCTGCTAGGCAGACAGGCTGAGGGAGTTGGGGCTGTTCAGCCTGAAGAAGAGAAGGCTCTGGGGAGACCTTATAGCAGCCTTCCAGTACCTGAAGGGGCTACAGGAAAGCTGGGCAGGGGATTTTCACCAGAGAGGGCAGTGATGGGGCAAGGGGTAATGGTTTTAAACTGAAAGAGGGGAGATTTAGGTTAGACATCAGGAAGAAATTCTTCACCATGAGGATAGCAAGGTGCTGGAATAGGTTGCCCAGAGAGGTTGTGGAAGCCCCCTCCCTGGAGGTGTTTAAGGCCAGGTTGGATGAAGCTCTGTGCAGCCTGGTCTAGTGGGAGGTGTCCCTGCTCATGGCAGGCAGGTTGGAAACTGATGATCTTTAACGTCCCTTCCAACCTTAAACATTCTATTATTCTATGATCTGACTACAAATCAACTCAGTACAAGCTGCAAATGATAAAGAATAATTAAAAAGTCAAGGCGCATCCAAAAACTCCGCATTTTAAGGTGTTTTTTTGGTTGCTGTTGCTGTTTTTTTTGGGTGTTGTGTGTTTCATTAGTTTTTGGGTTTTTTTAAATCAGTAATTCCTGTAAATATACATCCTTATAAGAAATGCTGAGATATCTGGCTATCTGTAGTTTCGTTTTTAAGAAAACATGCTAATTTCCACTTTGTTTCTAAGAATAAACTCTTTAGTTAACATCTAATTAATAGGTTTGTGCATTAGAAAATTAATTTGCAGTAAGGAGTAGTGTGTAGCACAGCTGTATTTTTCAGAGATTTGTTTGTTTTTGCCACTGTTGTATATATGTTGTAGCCTTTATAATGGAGAATCATTGACAAATGAATAAATTGATCTATGCATTAAGAATGACCCATAAAACATGCATAGTTAGAAGGTTTAAGAAAACCTGCATACTCACCGTGTTTTAGTTAACATTAACTTCTACAGCAGACAGATGAGATACTGTGTATGGGTTTTTTTCATTTCAGACTTCTTCTCAAGCCTTTTTTACTTCGAAAGAATAAAATTAACCAGCCAGTGTGGGCATGGTGTCTGACCAGAAACCACTGACCTAAATTATTTTTTCAAACATCTGGTGGGTATGTCAGAGTGTTCAGGCCTTTTGGGGAACTTCTGTATGTATAAGGGATTTCTTCAAGTAATAAACAGCAAGTAGCTGAACACATTTTATTGGGAGCTGCAAAACTAAGGCTTGGGGCTACTCTGCAGCAAGTTTAAGCAGGTGAGACTGACATAACTCTAGGAATCTTAACCCCAAAACACCACCCTGGTTCCTACATGACCCTCAACCTTTCACTTGCTATGCCAGAGATCACGTTATATCTCTTCCAAAAGTTTATCTTTATAGCAGCTAACAGAGAAGCAAGTTGAACTAGTAAAATTTTAACTTCGGTCCCTGCCACTGCCCTTCCCCTTGCTAGCTCCGTCATCATACTACAGTTTTATTATCAAGGCAGGGCAGCTCAAAAATGGTGAAACCTGCAAAACAGTTTCAGAACAGTAACATCTACAAACTCCTAACTGCTATTTTTGCCAATTCTTAATACTTAAAGACACATCCTCTATATCATAAAAGTACCTGATATCCCTACTGTCTTACAGCCATAGCATTATGAAAACATGTTGCCATATATTCTGACTGGTGGGAAAAGGGGGATTTCAGAACGCAGAGTCTCATGGATTGACTAAGATTTGCTTCTGACTCCTTTTTATCAAGCCCTTTGATAAAAAAATGCTCAGTGCATTGCAATGTGCAAATTTACACACACACACACACACAAGGTTAATACTACTAACATTATTGTCCTGTTTGCTGAAAGGGAGAATTAAATCATGGAATCATAGGAGTTGGAAGGGACCTCTGAAGATCATCGAGTCCAACCCCCCTGCTGCAGAAGGAACACCCAGGGCAGCTCACACAGGAACTCGTCCGGACAGGTCTTGAAAGTCTCCAGAGAAGGAGACTCCACAGCCTTTCTGGGCGGCCTGTACCAGTCACCTCACAGTAAAGAAGTTTTTCCTCATGTTGAGGTGGAACTTCCTGTGTTGTAGCTTGGTGCCATTTCCCCATATCCTATCACAGGACACCACTGAAAAGAGACTGGCCCATTCTTGACATCCACCCTTCAGATATTTGTAAACATTAATAAGGTCCCCTCTTAGTCTTCTCTTCTTAAGACTAAACAGCCCCAGGTCTCTTAGCCTTTCCTCGTATGAGAGATGTTCCAGTCCCTTAATCATCCCTGTAGCCCTTTGTTGGATTCTTTCCAGTATATCCCTATCCCTCTTGAACTGGGGTCCCCAAAACTGAACACAATACTCCAGATGTGGTCTTAGGAGGGCAGAGTAGAGGGGGAAAAGCACCTCCCTTGACGTGCTGGACACACTCTTCCTGATGTATCCCAATATACTATTTGCTCTCTTTCCCAAGGAAAACTTGTTGTCCACCAGAACCCCAAGGTCCTTCTCCATGGGGCTGCTTTCTAGCAGCTCCAACTCTAATCTATATTGGTGCATGGTGTTTTTTCTCCCCAGGTGCAGGACTCTACACTTCCTCTTGTTGAACCTCATTAGTTTCATCTTTGCCCAGCTCTCCAGTCTGTCTAGATCTCGCTGAATGGCCGCACAGCCTTCAGGTGTATCAGCCAATCCTCCCAGCTTCGTATCATCAGCAAACTTGCTGAGGATACACTCTGTCCCCTCATCCAGGTCATTGATGAAGATGTTGAGTAAGACTGGGCCCAGTAAAATGTAAAATGTAGAATGCAAAATTGAATGGCTTGTTGTGAAAGTATTCCTCTTTTCCTAGGAGTTAGTCTTGTACATCTGTACACAAAACCAGTGTTTTGTCTGAAGTTGCATACATTCTGATTCTACTCTAGAAAAAGTCATCTGCCTGATAGAGACTGATGCAAGGCTAGCTACACATGTCCATATTTAAAGGAAATCATAAGCAGATTCCTTTCACCATCACCGTCCCCATCATGAAATCTCCTAAGCATGGGGAGAGAGGAGGGACAAGTAATACAGCTGGATAACTTGGGTGCTCTGTTGCTTTCAATGGCCACCAGCTCAGGCAATTTGTTTTTCTGTGCCAGAAATAGTTCAATTTTAGGTAGGGCCTGCAGTCCTCAAACTAAAAGGACAGAGACACACAGCATAAACCTTCCTCTGTTTCCATAATCATGAACCACAGACCAACCTGACCACCATGGTGGATGCTCTCTGCATTCACTTTACGTGTATTTAAATAGCTCATTCTTGTCTGAAATCTTTAAGTCCTGTGAAACCTCAACAATGGTTATTACAGAAACTGATTTGCTACTCAAGAGGCTTCAGAATCAGAGAAACAGGATGCATTTTTCAAACACCTAAGTTGAACTGCATGCATTGTCATTCTGAAAAGCACACATAATTCCATCCTTGCATCTGTTCTGCTGCTGGAACACACAGAGACTGTGAGATAGGAAGGAGGTGTTTTCTTATGTAGGGTGGCCATCGCTACAGCGAGACAGTTCCCTGTTCCCCAAATACTAAGAAGCTGACATGAGAAAATTATGATCTGCTGGCATTTACTGTTTTTCATGCTATCTAGGGCAGAGTTGGTGATACAGTTATATGCTCAACCAGTTTGATTGCCCTATGTCTTAAAAGCAGGTCTGATTCTTCCAACACACTCAATTTCAAACCCACATTTTCTCAGTTCTTGTACTTATCTATTAATGTATTGTAGTATGCTATAGATACCATAAAATATACTTCTCCAAATGCAATATGACTTCATGAATTCTCAATATTTAATATGTAGGTTTTAGCATTAAGGACTATGGGCATGTGAAGAAATTACTACACATGGAAGTGCTCTGCTGATAATTTGTCCATACATATACTTTTACCCTGAGACAAAGGTGAGGTATTTTGATCTTTCATTGAGGACTACGCTTCATAAAAAGTTTCCTCTCTAATATTGGTGGGTGAGGATCCATACATAATAAACGGTTTTAAACTGAAAGTGGGTAGATTTAGGTTAGGCATTAGGAAGAGATTCTTCACCATGAGGGTAGTAAGGCACTGGAACAGGTTGCCCAGGGAGGTTGTGGAAGGCCCCTCCCTGGAGGTGTTTAAGGCTAGGCTGGATGAGGCCTTGTGCAGCCTGGTGTGAGGTGTCCCTGCTCATAGCAGGGAGGTTAGAACCTGATGAACTTTAAGGTCCCTTCCAATCTTAACCATTCTATGATTCTATTAAATGGTGCATAAAGTCCATGGTTATCATCTGCTTTATGGCAGTGGTCCTTGCTTAAGGTTCTCTAACTGACCCTTGGCAGCCCACCAGGTAAGGTGAAGATGTGCCTGCTCCTGCGGCCAATCTCACACAAGAAAATTATATGGCTGAAAAAGACTCCTTTGGCTCCACAGCTGTGAGTACGCATTGACCGCTGTGGTGACTAACACAAAGCCTCTGAGAGGAGCTGGAGGCCATGTGTTGGCATCTGCAGCAAGAACACAGCCACTCTGTCACGCACTTGCAGTGAATTACCTTACACTTACCAGACACCTACAGCTCTGAGAAGGATGTTAACTCACCTGCCCTAAGATGCTTTTTTTCTAATAGGCAAATCCAAGACAACCTCTTTTGGCATTTTTAACCCACTACCAGATATATAAAAGGCTGGCTTAGATTGGATGCAAATATATGTTTTACCTTAGGACTTTTTTCCACACAAGCATTAAAATAATAAATTAAATTATTAGAAATTTTAAGGTCTTCCTAGTAATGTATTGACTTTTTCATGTTTATACAACACTAAATTCAAGTACATAAATGTCTGGCAGCAGTTAAATAAACAAACTGAAAACAGAATATGGATACCAAAATATGAAGAATGATTTAAAAATAATTTTGGAAATTCAAGCACCTAACATACTACTCACATTTAAGTCAAAATAATCACTTCCAAGGGAAAGCCTTCCTCAATATGTACAGCATAGACCAAAGACGTAGGCCTGACTGACTCCCTTCAAACTTACTAGGCAAAGCTAGGTAAAAGTAACAAAAAAAAAAGTCACCAAAAATATGTAACAAGAACAGAACCAAATCCATAACTAATTACTTCAATGGAGTGGAGTATTTACTGGTAACTGGCAGAAGCACAAGAAACAGCCAGCAAAGAAACCACTAAATAAACGTAATAACAACTTTATCAGTGACAGCAGTGACTTTCTGTGAGGAAAACGTTCTTGGAATGGCACTGGCTTTGCTGTGTGTACCTGGAACATTCAAGATTAAAAGTAATGTATACATCTGAAATACTATGGTAACTACTCAGTAATAAATGTCAAGGCAGAGTGGTGAAAAAAAAAAAAAAAAAGAAGTTGTTTGTTCATTTGTTGCTCTGTAAATCAAGTAAGGCCTGGATTTACCACCGAGGTTGACAGAGACCCTTATTTTACAGGATCTGAAATTAAACAGAGATTCCTTAACTTACAAAGAACATAAAACATTATGAAAGGGTTCATTTTGCTACTGCTAGCTTCCTTCAAAGGATGAGGCAGAACACCTCTGTTATACTGGGAATCCTGGGTAGCATTTCATATTAAGCCTAGATGTCAAGCACCTTGTCTGCTTCTCTAATCAAGGCACAACATGATTTCCTCAGACAACCGTAGAAAACATGTTTTTAATTTTCATATAGGGAGAAACAAGAAATGACTGATGCAGTGGTAATACCTGAGTGTATTTTCTAGCCAAAGTTCACTGGGATCCTACAGAGCAAGCCTGAGTTCTTTCCTGCTCAGACTCTCGTTGCTTGAATGCTGATGTTTCTGCTGTAAATCATGGCTTTGGTGTTCTATGGAATGATGGCAAAACCTCCAGGCATGTAGAAGTTTTTGTTACTTTGATTTACTTGTGTTAGTTGATTTTGTTACTTTGTGGAAAGAATAGTGGAAATCTGTGATGCCCAAGACAACTTCCAGACCTCTGCCCACTGACAAGGGATTTTTGAGTTTTCTATGTCAGGTCAACAAAGTTATTAATTGAAATAAGAGTTACTTTCAAAAATAATTGAGAAGTGGGCATTAAAAATACTCTAGGCAGACTACAAATATTTACCTGTAGTTCTCAGATGACAGAAGTGAGGCTTACATGGTTCAATAGGTCAGCTGCATAATGAAGATCACAATCTAAGCTTTTAATACACATCTCTACTTCTCTGATAACCTCGCAGTCCTAAGAAGCTGTTCATAATGTTCAGTATTTGAGGGGACAAAAAAACCCACAACAAACAAACAAACAAACAAAAAACCCAACCAAAACAAAGGAAGTTCGGGGAAGTCTCAAAACTTTCTGAAGAGAAAGCAAGTGCTTCCCAGAAACCAAGCTGCAATTCCAAATGGAAAATAGTATTACCACGTGAGGGAGCTGTAGCATAGCACACATGGAATCTTGCAAAACGTGCTTAATGAGAAACTCCAGCCTGTTAAGAAAAAAGATAAACTTCCCCAAGACTTTCAGGAGACTTCACATTTTTATAGTACCTATTTGCCTAAATTAGGCAAAAACCTTGTAAATCCAAACGTGCTGGGATATAGACAGGAGAGAAGGGGTGCATCCTTTATCCAATCTTTGCCCTGTACACTGCTCTCTCGTTTGAAATGTTTTAAATTTGGAATTTGACCACTTTTCTATCTGATTGAAAGCTATTTGGCAAATGCTGCTGAACAACTATTTATAAAATTAACTGAATTGTACTCAGCCAGCAAGGTTCTGCTGTGTTCCTAGTTCCAAAAGATAAGAAATACACAAAAAAGGTTGTTTTTTTCCTTGTCATTAAATGAATAATGCATTTTTGCTATTGTACAGATTCAAGAACAAAAGTACAAATGACAGCACCACAGTTTTGTGGAGGACAAAATAAACATTCTCATCCCTCAGGCACTGTCATCTTGCTTAACTTTAGCAATGCATGAGACCACTGCTAATGGTGTACTTTCTGCCATAAAATGTGGTTAATGCTACAGCAGAAATGCTGCCTAGCACAGTCCTGGATTTCTTGCTTTGGGCAACCTAAATTCCATATAAAGAATGAAAGTGATCAAATGCTATTTTAAACTCAGAGCCTGACAGGAAATCAGAGAACTCTGATTTCAGCCTTCAGACCCAAAACCATTCCTTTATCCGATCTACAGTGGGAGAGCAGATATCAAAGATGTCACCAAGAAATCATTTTCCAGGGCTTTTATTCCATCCTGGCAAAAATCAGAGCTTTTCCTGCCTCCCAGCAGGACTGCCCCCCACCCCTAAAAATTTCTGAACTTTACAGAAATTAATCTTTGAAGAATAGCCACATGAATAAAGCTAAGTTAATTAAACAACTGTGACAGTACAACAGTACTACTGACAGATGTCCACGATCACTGACACCTCACTGACTAAGAGTAATCTCTCGGTCAAAGACCCAGAAGCAGCAGAGTATGTGACCTCAGGATTACTGCAAAACCAGTTCCCAAACCCCTCTACTTCACTTGGAGAAGATTACTGTAGCACCAGAGGTAAAATACATCTTTTATTCTTCTGAACACAATATAATAGAAACGTGGTGAGCAAGAAAAGGAAAAGTAAGAAAATTGTTTAAATAAATTTTCCAGGACAACATATGATGAAATAGTTTGTGCATAATGAAGGGTAGTGTAATAGAGCAATAGCTTCGTTCTGCATCTTTTACATCAGAGACTGCTTGAACTACAGCACTCAACTAATCTGGAGCTATAGTGTTGCTACCCTATGTTTCTCTGACTCAAACCACGCTCCCGCAGCTCTCTTCCCAAGAGAGGGAGTTTGTAGGGGAGAGAGGTCAGAGTACACCACATTCCTGCGAGGATGCACACAGTAGCCTCTTTTAGAAGGTAATTTTTTAGTCCTGATTTGAAGTTGCTTCTCCCAATAAAAGAGAATTCTTATTTCCTTTAAAAAAAATTAAAAATCAATAGCCTGCATAATGCAGCTATCAAGCCTCAGGGATCAACTCCAAAGTAGAGCTGTCAGCACATTTTTGTAGTAAGATGAAATACAAATGGATTTAATAAGATGGGAAAAGCTGTTGCCGTTACCAAGCTGCTTAGCCACTGGCTTCATTTGACCTCAATATAGAAGAGGGAGCCCGGGAAAAGACTCAAAATACTAGTGTTACACCAGATGAATACCACCTCTGACTTGTCTCACAGAAAACATAGCTGAGAAAATTCTTTACGAATTGAACAACTACAGCTATTCTGAGTTCTAGCAGCTCCAGCTGATGTGGCAGTGGACACACACATCCCAGCAGGGATGCTACCTTGCTAATCGTTGCTGCTAGTAATTTAGCTTATAATTAAACTGATTCTCTCTGGAAGATACTCCTGCACCTGGGCTGAGGTAACCCAAGATATGAACACAGGCTGGGGAAGGACACACTTGAGAGTAGCCCTGTGGGAAAAGACCTAGGAGTACTAGTGGACCAAAAGCTGGACATGAGCCACCAACGTGCAATTGCAGCCCAGAGGGCCAACCGCATTCTGCGCTGCATCAAAAGCAGTGTGGCCAGCAGATCAAGAGAGATGATTCTGCCTCTCTACTCTACCTTGGTGAGACCTCACCTGGAGTACTGTGTCCAGCTCTGGTGCCCCCAACACAAGAAGGATGTGGACCTGTTGGAGCGTGTCCAGAGGAGGGCCATGAAAATTATCAAAGGACTGGAGCACCTCTCTTATGAGGACAGGCTGAGGTAGTTGGGGTTGTCCAGCCTGAAGAAGAGAGAAGAAGAGAAGGCTCCGGGGCGACCCCATAGCGGCCTTCAAGTACCTGAAGGGGCTACAGGAAAGCTGGGGACTGACTTGTTACAAGGGCTTGTAATGAGAGGACAAGGAGTAATGGTTTTAAACTGAAAGAAGAGAGATTTAGGTTAGAGATCAGGAGGAAATTCTTTAGTGTGAGGGTAGTGAGACACTGGAACAGGCTGCCCAGAGAAGTTATGGAAGCTCCATCCCTGGCAGTGTTCAAGGCCAGGCTGGATGGGGCTCTGAGCAGCCTGATCTAGTGGGAGGTGTCCCTGCCCATGCAGGGGTGTTGGAACTCGATGATCTTTAAGGTCCCTTCCAACTCTAACCATTCTATGATTCTATACGTTAGCTTTTCCTGTATCTTGTGTGTCTTACCCATGTTAAATTTTTCTACTGAACTGACCACTTATCTGAGTTAGACAAACACCTTAAACCATGAAAATGTTACAAGTAGTGCATTATTCCACTAATTTGAAATCTTTATTTCTATTTATATGGTTGACCTTTTTAATAAAATACTTCTAAGGAGTTTTAAAAAATGAAAAAAATTATTTTTAACAAGTTACAGATCGCAAGTGGAGGTACTAGCTAATCTCTTCCACAAGAGGATGGCTACACAGATTCACAACCCATTATAATACACTATGATTCAATGGGGCAATAATAAAATGCATATATCGTTCAGAGAGTTTTGTCATTAACAGTTTCATCTGAAATTACATATAAATAGTCCATGCTCCTATTTGCTTTACAATTTGCACCACTCAATGTAAAGAAACACATGGTTTCTTTAATCTACAATCAGATTATTTTTCAGCATTAACTGACTACATTCAAAATGATGCTTTCAAGTTTTGGTACAAGGTGACATAAATTTTCCATGAGGCCTTCTGGTTTTTCAGTTTTTTATGACAAAGCTTTATCAAAGCTGTCAGAGGAATACCTTTTCTCTCAGTCACTTGCCACTACTTACCAGTATGAGGTACTAGCTGGAGCTTCCAGCAGGTCAAAAGCCAGGCTTTTGGTACACCAGGTACATTTTCAAAACATGAACTACCGTTTTGGCCAAAAATACACACAGGAAAAGAAGAGTGTTGAATGAAATTTAAGCAGGTGACTCAGACATGAATAAATTCTGCCTAGCTATGGTAGGGACACAGATCATGACATATGTATTTTACACTAACTAAGCTGACCTGCTAGAGTGAAGTTTATGAAGGGGTTCAGGCTTTTTTTTTTTTGGGGGGGGGGGCTGCACACAATTTTTTGCAAAAATACAATAATTTCTATGATTAGAAACTAACAGAGTCTCTTGCAAACTAAAGAGTACAGCTTATCACGTGCATAAAAAGCCCAAGCTTGCTAGAAGAACATTTGGCATCTTCCCAACACACCTCTGTTACAAAGAGCAAAGCTTAACCTGGGACAAGTAGAAAATGCAAATACCACTCCTGTCACATCACCGACCTTAGCATCCAATCAAAACTTCACTGTGTGAAATTATTTTATTTGCATTTTGTGAAATGATTGCTTCATTTCCTAACATTCATGTTTTTCTAACATAACAGATTTTGAACAAAAAATAATTTATTTGTATTACGGTTAAATTTGAAAGACAGTATGAAGAATATTTCACAATTTTCTCACAGTGAGAGGATGCTAAAAACTCAATGTCTGTGCACAAAAAGCAATCCTAACGCTGTCCTCCAAACACCGGGAAAACCTAATTCAAAATTCCCAATACACTGAGATTGGCTTATCCACTATAATACTATAGAAGTAAAAAACTGCAAGCTGTTCTGCACTTTTTTTAAGGCTGTAAGCCTCTAGTGTTCCCATCTTTCCTCAACAGACATACTGATTAGTAGTTAACTTTTTTGAAAAAAAAAAAAAAAAGGTTACACTTTCATGTACAACATGGCTTCAAGGACCAGTACTTGAAGAAATCGGTTTTGAGCATTTTAACTGTAAAAGACTTAAAATATTTTCCCTGTTCATCTATAATGATGTCACCTCTCATGCTTCTGCTTGGTATTAGAGCTTTCCTCCACTATTTTCTAACTTCCTTTTGAATTTCTTGTTAATTTATCTAGGTAGAATTAATTGGGTAGGTTTCTTTTTTAAAATCTACTGAAGAACTTGTTCTGAGCTGCAGGTTTAAAATTGGCTTTTAAGTGACAGACCTCATCTAACATTTTTGCACATCCACTTTTTTCAGTCTCCATAAATACGGTGTATGTCCTTTGGCAGATGTACTGATTTGAAACCTGGACAGCCTCTATCTAAGCAAAGCTTTCCTAAGGTGAATCTCACATCCTCCTTTCAGTAAGCTTCTGCTTTGGCACAGAAGTCCAACAAACGGACTGGCTCGCAGATAGGAGCCTAAATCAACAAGTAAAAATACACTTGAGACATACCTATTCAAAGTACATTTGTTCACTTAATAGTTTAGAAACAAAGTATTAGCAATTTTGGAGAGGAATAAGCAATTGTTTCTCTTGAACACATTTTCTTGACAAAATACAGAGCTAGCAAAGACTCCAATTCTAGCACACTACAACAAAAGTAAATATTCAGTCTGCAATGTCTTTTTATGGCAAACTGCGCTAATATAAAAGTGGAATATATAAGTAATAAAAGCATGTTTTATGAACTTTTACGACTTTTCAATTGTTTGTCTGATGAACATTGCTATAATGTTCAATTTCTAGTCAAGCCTTGGCTCAACACTATTTCTATCTGTCATTCCTCTGCCCAGGACATACTTATATTACATATTGCTTTATCATCCTTTTACAGGTTTTCAACTGAAAAATTATGTAACTTTTTCCCTTTAAAAATAAATCCTTTGATGCATAAGAGCACATATGTTCCTGATCCCTCTACAGAGAAATTGTATGATATACAGGTATTTATAAGATATTATTAGTGTCTGCTAAAATTCCTTCTGCTAAAGCATGAATACTTAAATATGAAAGTAGACAACATCTAAATATTTGAGAGTCTTGATCAAGACATCTGATGTCCTGGTTGAAATATGTGAAACACACTTGAAATGAAACTGGTCGTTATATATTTAATTATTAATAACAATACTACATTAAAAAGTGTGAACTCTTTAATTCCTTTCTATATTTATGCCAGTGTTTGACTTATCTCAAGACATCAAGGCTTCATGGAGACTAGTATAATAAATACCTAAATATTCTCATAATACTGCCACCACAGCTACCCATCCTGTGATTTTCAAGGTCAGCCTCTTCAGTGAATGGGAATTACAGCTGCTGGGAGAAGCAGCCCAGCCGTATTTGTCCGAAAGCCGCTGACAGTTGCCTGACGTGGAAGCCAGGCACAGATGACAGCTTGCCTGGATGAGGTTTGGAGTCAGCCTCAGGACACCAGCAGCTGACTACCAACACCACTGTTACTTGCATCTCGGACACCGGCCCAAGAAACGCGGTGGAGATCGGCCTCCAAATCAGCCCGCAGTCACTCCCGTAACGCGGGTGGGTCAGTTCACAGTGCTGTTACTGTGCTTCAAAATGCCACTCAGTAATGCCACGGGTATGCCAATCCCGTGGGTTTTCTCCAAATCCTTCATTAAAACTTCCTCACGTCTGTTTCTCCCGCACATCCTCGGATCCGTCTCGCTTAACTTTGACCCACTGCTGTATTGCTTAGGGGCGAAATGTCGCCTCTCCTTAGACCCCTGGCTCAGCCGGGGCAGGAGAAGCAAGCACGGACCTACCTACCACCCACCCACCACTCCTAAGGGAGCTCTGACCGCTGCACCCACTCCTCCTCCCCCCCCCCGCGGCCTGAGCCAAGGACTCGCACCCTGCTAACGCGCAGAGGGCACCTAGAGAGAAGCGGGGCGGTTCGTGCCCTCTCGGGTCGAGGCCAGGCATGGGGCCCGCGCACTTCGGGGCGCCATTTCGTGGCTCTGTGGGGTTCCCCACACCGCTTGTTCCCACCGCCCCTCCGGACCTCACTCCCAGCGCCCGGGCACAGGGAACCGTCTGTCCGACATCACCTGACAGGCATCACCGAGGAGGCGGAAGCTTCGCGTCTCCCTCCCGCTGCCCCTGGCAAAACACACAGCGCTGCTACCACCAGCCCCGCTCCCCCCCGTACCCTGGCAGCGAGGCTGGCGCCGTTACCTCCGCAGTGGGCCTCAACATGGCGCGTCCCTGCCCTTTCCTGCTCCGTGCCGGACCGCGCCGCCGCCATGTCTGCTACCGGGTGGGCCGGCTTGCGGCGGCGAGCGGCTGCGCGCTGGCCCCTGCCCCGGGCTCACGGTGAGGCCCGGCCGCCACGCAGCGCCTCGAGGCGGAGAATCGCCTCAGCGTGGGCAGCTCCGTTAGCCGTTAGCAACCGGGGTGGGCGGAGGGGGCCCTGGCGGGAGCAGTCCCCAAGCTGAGAAGCCACGTCCCGTTGTCAGACTGCCATGGGAGTGGCGGGGCGGGGGGGGGGGAAGGCACGTTCAGTGTGAACTCCTTGTGCTGTCTCCTTGGGCCAATGCAGGGCTGACAGCACCACAGGGAAAGCAAGAGCCGTGGCAATAACTTGCTTTCCTAAGCTGTCTCAGGTGTGAAGGCAGAGCTTCTGCTGAGGCTGCCGCCGCATTTTGAGCATTGCTCTGTTCTGGTATCTGACACGGCCGTGGAGTGAAAGGGGCACCAGGATACTCCCTCGGGGCCCCTGTGCTGGGCACGGCCTTTCCTCGACCCCGGCTACAGCTGCCGTGCTGATGGAGTGGGAGCTGGACATAGGCCTTTGTGAGCAGGGCTTTGGGAGGGCTCTGCTTGGGAAAGCTGCAAAGGCTTTTTGGCTCTTCTCAGCCCTGAGCCTGATAAAAAAGTAGACGGTATTTCACATAATTTTAAACCTCAGCCTCAGTCATACCATTGTCCTTCTCGAGCAAACACAGCTGGGGAAAGGCAGTGCGACACACCAAGTGGGTAAAGGAGTATCACAGCTAAGGCTAATGGAGAACACAAAAAACATTGTACTTCTCACTTTCAACACTGTACTGCATTGCTTTTGGTATAACCAACTAGTCTTTTGGATGACAAAGCTACTGGCATACACAGGGTTAAATAAAATAAATATTATAAAGCTTACTTCACGGGGCAATAGCTTTTAGATAAAATGAAGTGTGCTGGACATACCAGATTATGCAGTAAACAGCTAGAAGTTCACATATTTTAGTCAAAGCAAAGGTATTTGTCATTGTCTTTATTGCAGTGCTTTCCTCTTTCATATAGGTTTTACACAGGCATTCAGAATGGTTTTGTAAAATATTAATACTTCTAGAACTTCACCTGTACAGCAAATGTACAGGTAATTACAGTAAAAAGTTGGTGTGTTTTTTAAGTAAATGTTTTGTATTTGATTCACTGGTGAGTCCTATGTTCCCCTCTGTTGACAGTGAACTGAACTCAGTACCTGAACTTGCCAAATGTGTTTTGGCATGAATATCATGTATGGCAGACACACCTCTTTTTTCCTATTTTCACGTGAACATCACCAGAACTAATCACAAAGATAAAACCCAAAACCCTAGCATTGTTGTATAGGATGTAAAAAAACAACCACATAAGCATTTTATTAAATTATAATCAATCAGTGATCTGTGTTTGTTATTGGGTGGTATAAAACTTTCCTTGCTAGTGCTGCAGTGGTTGCATTATACACTGATAACTGAAGAACCCTAAATAATTGCTGATTCTGTTTAATACTTAACTCAAAATGTATTTGTGCCAAACTGAGAATTCATCAGTGACTGAACACATGGTGCAATGGGGAGTCCTGGCTCACTCAAGTAGGAAACAGCCTGCAAAATTTCCACAACTATTGTTTATTTATTGGCATGTACCCAAATCTATGAAAGAGATAACAGTCACAGAAAGCAGGACAGTGTTAATGTGATTTCTTTTAATGAAATTAAAAGCTTTTTTTAATTAGTTTTGAACATGATGTGTATTGATGCTACATTAGCAATTAAATACTGCAGAGATGTACTCCCCTTCACAAAATATTTGTAGTGTAGTTATTTGAAACAAAATATGTGCATTCCCTGGAAGTCTTCTTTCTTCAATTTGTTTTACAAAGGTTAAGCTTTGGTTTCTCTTTTTTGTTGTCCATTCTTGAAATTGTAACAACTGCCTCTTCGGAATAGCTCAGGCAAATGTGTTGTGGTGGGAAGGACTGAGGGACAGGCATTTCCTCTAAAATCCCTAGGTACAGGCACTAGAGCTCTGGTTTGAACCTTCTGAAGCCTTTCTTTTAACCTAAATATAAGAAAATACTTCTTTACTCTGAGGGTAACAGAGCACTGGAACAGGCTGCCCAGAGACGCTGTGGAGTCTTCATCCCTGGAGACATTCAAAACCTGCCTGGATGTGATTACAGAATCACAGAATTACAGAATGTTAGGGGTTGGAAGGGACCTCTGAAGATCACCGAGTCCAACCCCCTGCCAGAGCAAGACCAAAAACTAGGGCAGATCATTCAGAAAGGCATCCAGACAGATCTTGAAAGTCTCCAGAGAAGGAGACTCCACAACCTCTCTGGGTTGTTCCAGTTCCAGTGCTCTGTAACCCTTTACAGTAAAGAAGTTCTTCCTCATGTTGAGGTGGAACTTCCTGAGCTCGAGTTTGAATCCATTGCCCCTCGTCCTATCACTGGGCACAAGTGAAAAGAGGTTGTCCCTGCCTTCTTGATGCCCAGCCCTCATGTATTTATAGATATTAATTAGTTCCCCCCTCAGTCTTCTCCTCTCTAGACTGAAAAGCCCCAGGTCTCTTAGCCTTTCCTCGTAAGGCAGGTGTTCCAGTCCCTTAATCATCCTCATAGCCCTCCGTTGGACTCTCCCAAGTAGATCCCTGTCCCTCTTGAACTGGGGAGCCCAGAACTGGACACAATACTCCAAGTGAGGTCTCACCAGGGCCAAGTAGAGGGGGAGGAGAACCTCCCTCGATCTGGACACACTCCTCCTAATGCACCCCAAGATACCATTGGCCTTCTTGGCCACGAGGGCAAATTGTTGTCCCATGGATAACTTGTTGTCTACCAGGACTTCAAGGTCCTTCACAGAGCTGTTCTCTGGCAGATCACCTCCTAACCTGTATTGGTGCATTTTGTTGTTCCTTCCCAGGTGCAGGACTCTGCATTTGCTCTTGTTGAACCTCATTAGGTTCCTCTTTGCCCAGCTCTCCAGCCTGTCCAAATCTTGTTGAATGGCCACACAGCCTTCAGGTGAATCAGCCAATCCTCCCAGCTTTGTGTCATCAGCAAACTTGCTGAGAAGACACTCTGTCCCATTATCAAAGTCATTGATGAAGATGTTGAACAGGACTGGACACAGCACTGATCCCTGAGGGACTCCACTAGTTACAGGTCTCCAGCTGGACTCTGCACTATTGATCACCAGCCTCTGGGCTCTATTGTGTAGCCAGTTCTTAATCCATCTCACTGTCCATTCTTTTTATCCCACATACCTTGAGCTTGCTCACGAGGATGTTATGGGAGACTGTGTCAAAAGCCTTGCCAAGGTCAAGGTAGACTACATCCACTGCTCTCCCTGCATCTATCCATTTAGTCACAACATCATAGAAGGCTATCAGATTAGTCAAGCATGATTTCTCCTTGGTAAATCCATGCTGACTACTCCTGATAACCTTCTTCTCTTCCATGTGCTTCGAGATGACCTCCAGAATAAGGCATTCCATCATTTTTCCAGGAGTGGAGGTGAGGTTGACTGGTCTGTAATTTCCTGGATCTTTCTTCTTGCCCTTTTTGAAGACCGGAGTGACAAGTGACAGATCCTGTGTAATCTGTTCTTGGGGATTCTGCCCTAGTAGGGGCATTGGACTAGATGATCTTCAGAGGTCTCTTCCAACATCTAACATTCTGTGATTAAGTGATTCTGTGAAACCTTGTTCACAGGTAATGGCAGCAGCTGTTCCTTACGAGTGGAATAAAGGAAATTGTATTCTCCCTGAAAACCTGAAAGGGCACTGGTAAATAGTCACCTGTTAGAAATGTTCCTAGACAGGGAGACAAAGTCAATGTCAGCTCTCCAGAACACCAGCATAAATCAGAGTGTCTGTAGTGAAATCAAAAGAGTAAAAGGGTTACATAAACATGTCAGAGAACAGAATGTGTCTCTGCATCTTCAGCAAAAAGCGTGAATGCCAAAGTTGTGATAAATTATTAAAAAATATTCTTGCTTCCTGACTGAAAATCAAAGAAAGGCAGAATTACAAATATAACTGTTTAAAGTTCTTTTAATCCTATAGAAAATTACATTTTTTTAAATTTATACCTCATACAGCTTTTTTTTTTTTTATAGGTATGTAAAGCACTGAATTGGCCACAGGATAGTTTTATATTAAATCTTTGTGATAATATGATGGTAAAGACAAAATGTGAGGTGGCAACAGTTCAGAAACTCTTTATTAATAGGATGAATAAATGAGTTTATTCAGAATTCTGGACATTCTCTGGCACTGACTTTAAACTATTATTTTTTTATTGTGTTTCCTGCCTAGGAAGACTGAGATCACATTATCCTTGAAAATGTAGAAAGCCAAGAATGATTAATCACAGCACTGACCAACTAAGGAGATGGGCCCCAGATGGCCTAGTGTTCAGGAAAGGATGTTCCCAGAGTAGCAGAGCAGCAGCAACAAGCAGAGACAGGTATTGAAAGTAGCAAATTGATGAAGCTGCAGGTGTGAGAGGCTACTAGAAAAATATCCTGCAGTGATTTTGAAGACTTCTTTCCAACTGTCAGAATTCCCATGGGAACCCTGAGTGGCCAGTATGTTCATGCCTCAATCTGTCACTGGCAGAAGATTTCATGTCTTTGCAACTGTATCTGTCTCCCAAATCCAACAGACACTAACCAGATGAAGTATCTCTCTCCCGACAGGGGAATGTACATGAAAAAAAACACTTTTGACTTTGCATGCAGTTTGAGTGGAAGTATACAATTATATCTATTCTAGCATAAAGCCCTCAAAATAATTTCCATCTTGTGTGGGAAGGCAGCTGGGATAGCAGGAAAAGCAGAAGTACACAACACTTTCAGAATAATTTATTTGTGTAATGATTGATTGAGAAGCCAAATCTTGTCAATTTTATTCCTTTTCACTTGCATGCAATCAAAATGTTTAAAATAGAAAATTCATGTTTTAGGAAATGGTGCATACCAGACACCACCCAAGAGGACATGAATATGGTCAGGGAGCAGTAAGGACCAGACACAAGAAAATATCCCTCACTATGTACCTGTGTTTGAGGTTGGCTTTCACATTTTTCCCATTCTGCAATTAATGACCCTTATCCTGAGTTCCCTTTCCTGTTCTTGGGTTGCCTAATGTCAACTTCCTCCAATGTTCAGTTATGTAGTGGCCAGTTTGTTTCAGTGGCAGTATACCATCACAGATTTGTGCTCTCTTAAGAGAGGTGCTCAGACCTAGCACACTTTGAAGGAAATAAAACAGGGCATACAGAGAGGCCCTCCCTACGGCATTAATTTTGTGGTTCAGTGCTGTAGTTCTTTCTGGATAGCTTTCTTCAGTTTAAGGTTTCTTCATTTCAAAGGTCATTTGGTCAATACATCTTGAATTTCTATTGCTTTTAGAGTTCCCATAAAACCCCCAAATCTCTCTATGATCCAGAGATATGATTCAGTTAATGAAAAGGCTCCTACCATTCTGCTAGCAAGTAAGGAAAAAGGTGACAGAATGCGAGCACTATTAAGTGAATCGTTATAATTAAATGAAATTAGGACCAAAGTGTTTTAAACAGTCATATAATCATAGAATCATGGAAGAGTTTGGGTTGGAAGGAACCTTAAAGATTATCTAGTTCCAACCCCCTTGCATAGTCAGGTTCACCTCCCACTAGACCAGGTTGCTCAAAGACCCATCCAATCATAGAATCATAGAATGGATTGGGTTGGAAGGGACCTCTAAAAGTCATCTAGTCCAACTGCCCTACGATAAACAGGGAGATCTCCAACTAGAACAGATTGATCAGAGCCCCATCAAGCCTGACCTTGAATGTCTCCAGGGGTGGGGCCTCCACCACCTCTCTAGGCAACCCCTTCCAGTGATCTACTACCATCATATTTTCTATCATGGAAACCTGGTGGGATGACTCACACAACAATGTCTACCAACTCTTCGAAAGGATAGGTGTGGCGGGAGCACAGACTAACGCACCACGATCAGTGTGATCAAGCAAAAGCCCTTTATTATTAAAAATGGTGGCAATTTATACCCCTCTGACTCCAGCTGGTCCACCCCAGTGCAAACCCCATTGGTTACATACATACACAGTTCATATATGATTGGTTACATGTCTTGTCACTCGCTGTCCGTGTCACGATGACCCAGGGCTTTCGCTTCCCAGCCGGTGCCTCTCAATTCTTGCTACAACATTCTTTTCTCACTACTTCATGAGATAACAACCGTGGGATACCTACTTATGGGACACCTGCTGTTTACTGGTCCTGTGGGGCAACGGCCTGTGGGGTACCAGCCTGTGGGACACCAGCTTGTTTATTGATCCCACGGTTTGCTTCAGGGTGCCTGACAATTTAGTCAGCAGCACCTGCAACACTGCTGTTTTAATTCAGGCATATTAATTTTCTATAAATCCCATATTAATTTTCCATAAATCCCCACAGATATGTGAGGAAGAAGAGGCAGTGGAATGGCCGTCTGTATTAAGAGAGACATATGAATGCCTAAAAACTAATGAAAGTGATTATGGAGTTGAGTCCCTATTGATAAGAATCAAGGGGAAGGCCAACAAGGGTGATATAGTGGTTGGAGTCTGTTATAGACGACCCAACCAGGATGAGGAGGTGGATGAAATATTCTATAAGCGGTTGGGAGAGGTTTCACAATCGCTACCCCTTGTTCTAATGGGTGACTAACTTCCCAGATATCTGCTGGAAATACAATACAGGAGAGAGAGAACAGTCCTGGAGGTTCCTGGAGTGCATGGAAGATAACCTTCTGACGCAGCTGGTGAGGGAGACAACCAGGGAGGGTGCCCTTCTAGACTTGCTGCTAGTGAACAGAGAAGGACTTGTGGGGGAAGTAACAGATGGAGGAAGTCTAGGGCATAGTGACCATGGACTTACAGAATTTTCAATTCTTGGAGAAGTAAGGAAGGGGGTGAGTCAAACTGCCACTTCAGACTTGCAGAGGGCAGACTTTGATCTGTTCAGGAGACTGATTGACAAAGGCCCTTGGGAGAATGTCATGAAGGGTAAAGGAGTCCAGGAAGCCTGGACATACTTCAAGAAGGAGGTCTTAAAGGCCCAGAAGCGGGCTGTCCCCATGTGCCAAAAGACGAGCTGTCAGGGAAGAAGACCAGCCTGGCTGAATCAAAAGAGTTGGCTGGAGCTCAGGAAGAAAAGGAGAGTTTATGGCCTCTGGAAGAGAGGACAGGGCCTCTCCTGAGGAATACAGACATGTAGTAAGGCAATGCAGGGAGAAAATTAGAAGGGCCAAAGCCCAACTTGAACTCAACTTGGCTACTGCTGTCAAAGATAATAGAAAATCTTTCTATAAATACATTAATAACAAAAGGAGGACTAGGGAGAATCTCCATCCTTTATTGGATGCAGGGGAAACATAGTGACAAAGGATGAGGAAAGGGCTGAGGTGCTAAATGCCTTCTTTGCCTCAGTCTTTAGCAGTTGAACTGGTTGTTCCCTAGACACCCAGTCCCCTGAGCTGGAAAATAGGGAGGTGGGGCAGAAGGAGACCTTCGTAATCCAAGAGGAAGTGGTCAGTGACCTGCTACACCACCTACACATCCATAAGTCTATGGGGCTGGATGGGTTGCACCCAAGAGTACTGAAGGAGTTGGTGGATGCACTTGCCAAGCCTCTTTCCATAATTTACCAGCAGTCCTGGCTAACTGGGGAGGTCCCAGTGGACTGGAGGGTAGCAAATGTGATACCTATCCACAAGAAAGGCCAAAAGGAGGATCCAGGGAATTACAGACCTGTCAGTCTGACCTCAGTGCCAGGGAAGGTCATGGAGGAGATAATCTTGAGTGTCATTACACACCATAGACAGAACAACCAGGGGAATAGGTCCAGTCAGCACGGGTCTATGAAAACCTGCTAAGGTCCTACTTGATGAACCTGATCTCTTTCTATGACAAGATGACCAGCCTGGTCAATGAGTAAAAGTCTGTGGATGTTGTCTACCTGGACTTCTGTAAAGCCTTTGACACTGTCTTCCACTGCATTCTGATGAAAAAACTGGCTGCTCATGGCTTGGGCGGGTATACGCTCTGCTGCGTAAAACACTGGCTGGACAGCCAGGCCCAGAGAGTGGTGGTGAATAGAGTTCAATACAGCTGGTGGCCAGTCACAAGTGGGGCTCCTCAGGGCTCAGTGTTGGCACCACTTCTTTTTAACATCTTTATCAACAATCTTGATGAGGAGATAGAATGCACCCTCAGTAAGTTTGCAGATGACACCAGGCTGGGAGGGAGTGTTGAGCTGCCTTGAGGGTAGGGAGGCTCTACAGAGAGACTTGGACAGACTGGACTGATGGGCGGAGGTCAATTGTATGAAGTTCAACAAGGCCAAGTGCCAGGTTCTAGAACAACCCTGTGCTCCCTGCTCTGTGCACACCTGGAGATGACAGCAAATGTCTGACCCTGTGTGTGGGCCAGCTCCTTGCACACCAGGTGATGGACCCTGTGTCACAGTCCGGGGATCCTATGTATGTATTATGTGGCGGGGTGTTGAGTGCGGTGTATGTTTGTGTCTCGCGAGATGTGTAATTATAATGTGATGTTTTAGAGCACGCACGCACAATCACTCCACTCACACACTATGTATTCAAACACACTCACACCCGCGCTGTCCTGACACGCCTTTCGCTTCCTCCGTCGCTGGCCGTTTCCCTCGTGGGAGAACGGAACCGCAGCTCGGGAGTCCGCACTCGCTTCGGGTCTTGTGCCCCGTCTCAGTCACTCTCGCACGCACACTGTTTACGGGCCGAACCCCTAGACCGTGCAATCAGGGACGCCAGCGGAACGTCCTGCCTTGATACTTCCGTAAACCCCCCCCACGACAGGTATTTAAACAATACTGATCAAGAAAATAAGGAGCCTCAGGCTAGGGTCAATTTAACCAATGTGCTTTTTACTTTATAATTTCACGAAGCACAGCCAACAGTACAATAAAGCAGCAACCACTTTACAATGCAAAAATGTGGGGGCTATACCCGTGCCAATTCAGGGATGTGTAAAGGTAAGGACAAAGGAAAGGGAAAAATCCCCAACCCCCTTCCACCTCCCCGGGTAATTTTGGGTATAAGGAAGGCAGGTAAGGGCAGACGGGATTTAGGGGAGGAGCGTCCTTACGCTATCCTCGGCTCGGAAGAGTCAGGGTCCAGCCCTGGCTCTTGCTGGCCAGCTATCTTCCCTGTGCAGTCTTCGGGAAGCGAGCTCCTTGGGCTTCAGCTCGGAGAGCCTTTAAAAAGGCTTTTAGCCCAGGCTCGAGCTTCCTTGTTGGTATCGCGAGTAGCGGTGGCTGGCGGTTTTTCCGGCAGTTTTTGGCAGCGAACGGCGAATCTTCTTCTCTTCTTCCTTGACAACCCCCCCAAGCACACGAGCAGGCAGGCAACAGCATAGATGGTCTTCTTTTATAGTATTTTTGGTGGGCGGAACCGGCTCCTGATTGGTGAGTCACTTTTGGATCCATCCACTGATTGGTTATTAGCGTCCCTCAGTCCTGAGGTGCTTCTTGCCGTTGGCAACTTTGTTGCACTTTTCCCACCTTAGCAGGCAACGTCTTCATCTCGGTCCGCTCCTGCCTTCCTGGTTTAAGTCCCTATCCTCCATGAGAATCATTAAGTTCCGGGGGGGGGGGGCACAGTCCAGTGTCCATGTGGGCGTGTTCTCCACACCCTGCTCTGGGGACAACTCCCTGTCCTGAAACCACTTCAAAAAACAACAGGAACGGAAAAAAAGAAAACAAAAGTAAATGTTGTTTTCATTGAGCAGGGCAGAGAGCACACGTGCCCTGGGTGTGAAAGGGGGTCCCGTCCCACTGGGTGGGCATGGGGAAGTGATCTTTTAGTCAGTCTGTTGCAGTGCCAGGAGTTACAACAAGGACTCAGGAGGGACAGAAGCATTCTACCAGCCCCTGTCACTTGACCAGCCCCAAGGTGGGAGTCATGACATGGGCTCCTAAACTGTCAAAAAAGGCTTTATTCCACATGTGGCTTAAAACACAAGCCTGGCTAATTTGGAGTAGGGGATATCCTGGAGAAAAAGCTTAACATCTAACAGGGAGGTAAGATAACAGCTTTGAACACCTAACAAAGAGATGAGATAACATCTCTTAACACCTAACAGTGAGGTAACGACTCTTATAATCATAGCATTATAGAATCATCAAGGCTGGAAGGGACCTTAAAGACCATCAAGTCCCAACCCCCCTGCCATGAGAAGGGAACCCTACCACTAGACCAGATTGCACAAAACCTCGTCCAACCTGGCCTTAAAAACCTCCAGGGATGGGGCATCAACAACCTTCCTGGGCAACCCATTCCAGCTCCTCACCACCCTTATAGTGAAGGATTTCTTCCTAATATCTAACCTAAATCTCCCCTCTCTCAGTTTAAAACCATTACCCCTTGTCCTATCACTATCATCTCTGATGAAAAGCCCCTCCCCAGCTTTTCTATAGGCCCCTTTCAAGTACTGGAAGGCCACTATAAGATCTCCTCGGAGCCTTCTCTTCTCTAGGCTGAACAGCCCCAATTCTCTTAGCCTGTCTTCATAGCAGAGGTGATCCAGGCCTTTGATCATCTTGGTGGCCCTTCTCTGGACCGTCTCCAACAGGTCCATATCTTTCTTGTGCTGAGGGCACCAGAACTGTATGCAGTACTCCAGATGGGGTCTCACCAGAGCAGAGTAGAGGGGCAGAATCACCTCCCTGGCCCTGCTGGCCACACTTCTTCTGATGCAGCCCAGGATGTAGTTGGCCCTCTTGGGCTCCAGCGCATGCGGCTCATGTTAAGCTTCTCATCTACTACCCCCCCCCCAAGTCCTTCTCCTCAGGACTGCTCTCTAGCCATTCTCTCCCCAGCCTGTATTTGTGCCTGGGGTTGTGCAGGTGCAGGACCTTGCACTTGGCCTTGTTGAACTTCATGAGGTTGGCATTGGCCCACCTCTCCAGCCTGTCAGGGTCCCTCTGGATGGCATCCCTTCCCTCTAGGGTGTCAACCACACCACACAGCTTCGTATCATCAGCAAACTTGCTGAGGATACACTCAATCCCACTGTCCATGTCTCCAACAAAGATGTTGAACAGCACTGGTCCCAATACTGACCCCTGAGGGACACCACTTGTCACCTGCCTCCACTTGGACTTTGAGCCATTGACCACAGCTCTCTGGGTGTGGCCATCCAGCTAATTACTTATCCACCAAGTGGTCCATCTGTCAAATCCATGCCTTGTCAGTTTGGAGACCAGGATGTAATGTGACACCTAACAGTAAGGTAACAACTCTTAACACCTAATAAAGAGTTAAGGTAACACTTAACAACTAACAGTGAGGTACTGTAACAACTCTTAGTACCTAACAAGTGAGGTCACAACTCTTCATACCTAACAATGAGGTAACAACTCTTAACACCTAAACATGAGGTAACAACTCTTAACAACTAAGAGTGAGGCAACAATTCTTAACAACTAACAGTGAGGCAACAACTCTTAACAACTAACAGTGAGGTAACAACTCTTTATACCTAATAGTGAGGTAACAACTCTTAAGACCTAATAAAGAGTTAATGTAACACTTAACAACGAAGAGTGAGGTAAGGTAACAACTCTTAATACCTAACAGTGTGGTAACAACTCTTAACACCTAGCGAAGAGGTAATATAACACTTAACACCTAACAAAGAGTTACGGTATCAACACTTAACAGTCACTAATAAGTTGTAAGAGAAGAAACTAGTACTTCATGAGGCAGTGGAGATGGAATGAGCTGTTTCCCACCCACTCAGGGGCAGACCAGGTTTGGGCTTTGGGTCTGTGAGCAGTCAGTCTCCAAAAGAGGCTTTCCCAGGGGAGAGCCAGGGGGGGCAGTTCTGAGGGCTGGGAGGTGGTCTGGCCTCGTCGGTGTGGGTGGCAGCTCTGGTGCTGTTGGAAGCTAGCAGGTTCAAGAGGTGGGGGAGCAGCATGCCAGGGCCCCTGGAGGGCTGGCTGGTGGTGTGCCCATGGGCCCCCGTGGGACCCTTGTCTGACTTGTTGTGGGGGCCCTGGGCTTTGGTGGCCTGGGATAAGGGAAGGTTGCCCGCATCCAAGGTGTGCCCTGGGAGGTGGGCTGCCCCGGGGAGGCTGGGGTAAGGGAGCAGCATGCCAGGGCCCTTGGAGGCTTTGCTGGCCTTGGGCTGGTGCTCATGGGCTGCAGCCGTGGCTATGGCTGCTGCTTCCAGCTCCTCTGGCAGAGGCCTCTTGCGAGAGGAGGCGAGGGGACTGTGGCCTTTGTGGGGCAGAGGGCTGGGCATGGGGCTGGGCTGGGAGCCTCTTGGCTGCTTGTTGGCCACACTGCCGGGGCCGCCGCCAAGCTGGGGGTGCAACCGTTGGTGAGAGGGCTTGCTGTCTTGTTGCCCTTTCCTCTTCCGCTGCTGCTGGACGAGGAGATCCTGGGAGGTGTAGGTGTACTGGCACCGCACCTTGGCCTCCACATTCTCCAGCTGCCACTGTTCTGCCTCCAGCTCCTTGGTGTGCTTGGCCGCGTGCTCCTGGAGTGACACTTTGCTGCTCTGGCCACTCTGCTTCCCACAGCCAGTGCCACCTTGCTGTGAGGGATTCTCAGCTGTCCAGGAGCGTTTGTTCCTTCTCGGCGTCTGCTCAATGTCCAGCCTGGCTGGAGGATGCCACCAATCAGGCTCTGACATTTCCACCTCCCTCTGGTGTCCACTGGAGATGGCAGCCTTCAGCTTCTTGGCTGCTTGAGAGGCCTGGAATAAAATCAGTGACCAGTCATGTACCTTGGGCTGTCACTAGAGCTGCTCTGATGCAAGCAGCTCAGCTGGTACATCATGAACTCTCCTTTCCAGACAGATCCACTTTGCCCTCATCCCTCGTGGTGGGAAAGGACCCAACCACTGGCAGCAGGGTTGCTAGGGTGGTGGGAAAACAAGGTCTCTGCAGAGCTAATTCAGAGCAGGTGAACTCAGGCACTGCAGGGACATTTGGCAGATGCAGAGGGTTCAGATTCCCCCACATGCCCTTCAGACACTGCTTTCACTGTCATCCTGGAGATGCCTCACAGCCTGGTGCACCCCGGAGAAACCAGAGCCTGTGCTCTCCTGCCAGCAGCCACGCTCCAAAGCAGATTCTTACCTGCCAGCTCCAGAGGCGCTTCAGGTGACTGGGAGTTTTCTCCAGGATTTGTTGGAATTCCTGCGCCAGTTCTGCAGAAGAAACACAAACCCAGGCAGGAGGGTCAGAGGCAGGCAGGCCAGCATGAATCCATCAGGGCAACCCCCTAATTACTAACGAGTGGAGCTACTGAGGAGGTGGAGCTACTCCTGGAGGGGAAATACTAAGAACTAGTATAACTGACCCCATTGGAGCTCCTCTCCCTGTGTGCCTTTTGCCATCTCTGTCGTGCCACAGATGCTGCTGCTCCTGCCCTGCAAACCTTGGCAAGATCTGCAGTCCTGGACACACTGGACAGTGGCCATGTTTGAAGTTCAGACCCAGGAACACAGATCCCAAAACAAAAATGTAAGCCTTTGGGGGAGAATGTCACTCCAAAACTTACCCTTTAAGAGCTCCAGAGTGACAGTGCCATCCACGTGTTCCCAGCAGTGTTTCCCATCCTTGGAGACTGGGATCTTCCAGCTGGACTGCTTACAGGCCAGGTGGATGCAGACGCAGGCCACAACGGGAGGAGTGTAGCGCAGGCTGAAGATGGTCAGGTGTAGGCTGCCCTCACCAAAAGGGAGAGAAGGAGAAAGCCCTGAGCTCCCAAGCCTCAGCTTCAGCCCTCACACCTGCCCCAGGAACAGATGCTGTGCCAGAGGTGGCTGTGCTGGGGAAGTCCCTGCCATGCTTCCCCCAGGACAACCCCACTGCTATGGGTGTCTGTCTCCTGCTCCACCCACGTGCTTGGCCCTTCCCCCTTCTGCTGCAGATCCTTTGGGGCCAGGCAACTGTGTCAACTCCAGGCTCTGCAGCTCGTGGAGGAGCACTGAGGCTGCTGCCCTGCTCCAGCCCTCTTTGGAGGGAGAAAGCGAGTGGCTGGGTCACTTGCCAACCCCAGCCTCTGCTCCACCTGAGAAGAAAGATCATGCCAAGTACAACTCCTGGGATGGCATTTGAGGAGCAAACTGGCCCTCTTTGTGTTCCAGGAAGGCTCTGGTCTCTCCCAAAGGATTTTTGGGCAAAGCACTGAAGCTTCGGCTCTGAATGGCACTGGAGTGACTGCAGAGTGCCTACAGGGAGCCTGGCCACCTGCTTGAACTAACTCCCCATCCAAGAAGGCAGCAAAGTTCTTGAGCATCCCATGGGCCTTGCTGGGATGGCAGCTTGTGCAGCTGGTTTGCCCTGCCAGCGAGCTCTTGCTGAACCCAACCCAGCTATCCCCAGCTGCTCGCAGGCTGCCCAGCGCCCCAGGGACCCCCAGCAGCAGCAGCTCATCTGCTCCAGAGAAGACCCTCTGACCAACTGGGATCCATGATGAAATAATAACCTCTTGGTTGCCAGGAAATAGGCAGTTCAGGCCAAGTCCTTGCTGGCTGAAAGAGAAAAGGAACAAGCCACAGGTCAGTCTGCACACCCTGACAAACCTCACTCCATTTTAGCCAAGAGCCCTGGGCCTCTGGCCACCACACACAAAACAAGAGAGTCATCATGGTTGGACTAACTCCATGCCACAGCTAGAAGGATTTTAAAAGTCCCTGTAGGTGGAGAGCTTTGCGTGGTTCAGCAGGGCCACAGTGTCACCTCAGCCCTTTGCAGCTGCCTCTGTTTTGTCCCCATTTGTTGCAGTCCCTAAGGAACCTGACTGCAGGTAGGCTCTTGGACAGGCCCTGCTCAACACTACAATGCATTTTCACAGCCCTTCTCTGCCAAGCTGAGGTGACACGGAAGAGAAGCTGCAAGCACCCAACAGAGCTTACCTCGCATGAGCTGCGCACACTTCACCACGTGGCTATAGCGATCAACTTCAACCGCCCAGCGGGGACAGCGACCGGTAGAGAACCTGTTGTGGGGGTAAAAGAGATGAGCCCCACTTCAAGGCTGTAATTCCTCTGAGCATGGAACCTGAGCCCAGTTATACCTGAGAAACTGATGATCAAGGGAAAACAGAAAGAACAGGTGTGAAAAAGAGAGTTTGTTGCCTGCACTCTTGCTCTCCCACTGGCCAGCTGTAGCTCTACTCTCCAGCTGTGGAGAAGACTGTGTGGTCAGGCTCTCCGCTCTGGGGAGCTGCCTGACCTTGCCTCAGGATCTCAGATCCCCCCGGGCCCAGGTTTCCCCGAGCCCCACTGCCCAGGTCACAGCTTGTATCCAAAGGGAGTTTTATAGAGCATGGATCTGTACACACCAAGGACAAAGCACCTCAGGTCTGTGCTAGGAGGGGGGCAGTGCTCCCTGCCCCCCGGGCTGAGTCCCCCTGCCCCAAAAAGGCTTCAACAAATCAAGACAAAAAGAAAAAAACTGTGACTTGAAAAAAGAAGCCTTGAGGAGGGAAAGAGCACACAGCCTCCCCAGCCAGCACAGGTCATGCCCCCCCCTGCTAAAACGGGGGTCAAGGGCACGGGGTGTGCAAGAGCACAGGGGGGTGTG
Organism: Hemiprocne comata; assembly: GCA_020745705.1. Taxonomy (NCBI): domain Eukaryota; kingdom Metazoa; phylum Chordata; class Aves; order Apodiformes; family Apodidae; genus Hemiprocne; species Hemiprocne comata. The sequence goes on along the minus strand of CM036586.1, from coordinate 96,657,875 downwards.
CAAGGGGAAAAGGGGGTGTGTGAGGGGTCTATGGGCAAATGGTAGGAAGTGGATGAGAGTTTGGGTGTGCCAAGGGGTGTGCGGAGTCACAGGGGTGTGCCAAGGCGTGTGCAAGGGCTAAGGGGCATGTGACATAAGCATGTGCACAGGGGTGTGTGAAGGCCCCTGTGGACAAAGGAAGGGGTGTGCAAAAGGTTTGCACGTGCAAAGGAGTGTGCAATGGCAAGGGAGCGTGTAAAGGGGTGTGAGGTCCCGGGTGTCCAAGGGGTAAAGGAGTGTGCAACACCAGTGCACGCAAACGGCATGTGTGAAGGCTGTGTGTGCACAAAGGACGGACAGGGTGTGCAAAGCAGTGTGCAAAGGCAAAGGCGTGTGGAAAGGCGTGTGCAAGGGCCAGTGTATGGAAGGGCTAAAGGACGTGCAGCATCAGTATGTGCGGAAGTGCAACATCAGTGTGTGCCAAGGTGTGTGTGAGGACTGTGTGCACACAGGAGAGAGGGTGTGCAAGGGTTTGGGTGTGGAAGGGCCAAGGGGCATGCCAGGGCTTGAACCCCAAGTGGTCTGCAAAGGCCATGTGTGCAAAGGGCAGAGGTGTGCAAGGCTTTGCCTGTGCAAAGGTGTGTGCCTCCCCACTTCAGAGCCCCCTGTCGCCCCCCATAGGGGACGCCTCGCCCCACCAGGGAGGACCTGGGTGTCTGGGAACCCCCTCCCTCCTGCAGGACCCAGCCTCTGCCCCCCCAAGGGGACCCCTCCACCCCATAGGGGCCCCCTTCTCCTCCTTAGGGGACCTCTTCCCACCTCCCCCAAAGGGAACACAGGCATCTGGGAGCCCCCTCCACCCTGGAGGGGAGCCCTACATAGATTGCCATTGACCCCATAAACACCCATTGACCCCTATTGACTGCATTGATGCCATAGCCCCCAATTGACCCCATTGATCCCCATAGCCACCCATTGATCCCCATTGGCCCCCATTGATCCCCATTGATCCCTATAGCCCCCCATTGACTCTGTAGCCCTCCATAGACTGCCATTGACCCCCTTGACCCCCATTGATCCCCATTGACTCCTATACCCCATAGACCCCCCTTGGCCCCACTTGACCCCCCCTTGATCCACATAGCCCCTCATTGATCCCCATTGATCCCATTGAACCCATAGCCCTCCATAGACCACCATTGACCCCATAGGCCCCCTTTGATCCCCACTTACCCCCACTGACCCCATAGCCTCCCATTGACCCCCATACACCCCATTGATCCCCACTGACTCTTATTGACCCCATAGACCCTCATTGGCCCCCCTTGATCCCCAAAGCCCTCCATTGACCCCCATAGATTCCTACTGATCCCTTTTGATCCCCATAGCCCTCCATTGTTCCCCATTGATCCTATTGATCCCCATTGATGCCGTAGCCCCCCATTGACCCCCATTGATCCTTACTGATCCCATTGACCCCTATTGATCCCCATTGATCTGTGTAGCACCCCATTGACCCCATAGCCCTCCTTAGACCACCATTGATCCCATAGACACCAAATGATCTCATATACCCCCACTGATCCCCAGTGACCCTCCTAGCCCCACATTGATCCCCATTCATCCCCATTAACTCACACAGAGGTGTGCAAGGTTTTGCCTCTGCAAGGGGTGTGCAGAGGCTCCATGTGAAAAGCCAAGGGGCAGCACAAAGGGCATGTGTGCAAGGCCATGCCTGGGGTGTGCACTAGACAAGGTGTGCAAGAGCCAACAGCCACGGAGCTGCACACAAAGGCCGAGGATGTCCTGGGGTGTGCATGGGGCAGCTGCAGGTGCACAGGGATGTGCAAAGTGTGTGCAAAGGGCACTCACCCACCTTCCCCTGGCAGTCGTTGGACAAGGGCTCATTGATCTCCTTCAGCTCCTCCATCAGGTGCAGCCACAACCACAACGTGGCATTCCCAAGAGGGCCCTCCGTTCATGAATAGTTTTTTGCTCCAGAATGCCACAAATGGCTTCCTTACGGTCTGTTCCAAATTGCCATTGCCCTTCAGAAATCTCAGATATATCTCAGATTATATATATATAATCTTCAGAAAGCCCAGATATATTACAGTCTGTCTTGCTATTTGAGCTTTGTTTCTGGATACCTTGTACCTGTTTAGTCTAAGACAATTTAAAAGTTCTGTTGTTACCTTTATGCAGGCAGATCTCTCTTCTGCGACAATCAATATGTCATCCACATATTGTAGAAGCAAATGTCCCGGTTTTGTTCTTGAATCGTCTTGTTTCCATATCTGGAGTTCTTTTGCCAGTTGCTTTCCAAAAATGGTCGGGCTATTCTTAAATCCTTGTGGTAGCCTTGTCCATGTTAGCTGCATCCTTCGCCCTGTTTGTGGATTCTCCCACTCAAAAAACAGTTTCCTGCCTTCCTTGTCCAGAGGTATGCAAAAGAAAGCATCTTTTAAATCAAGCACTGTAAAGCACTGATATTCTTCCCTTAAAGCTCTTAACAGAGTGTAAAGATTTGTAACTACAGGGTGTACGTCCTTAACTAAGTGACTTATAGCTCTTAGATCCTGTAGCAACCTATACTCACCAGAGGGTTTTCTAACTGGTTAGATTGGGGAATTGTACTCGGATTCACATTCTTCGAGAACTTTATATTACACAAACTTATCAATCAATTTCTCAATTCCTTTCCTGGCTTCTTGTTTAATCGGATACTGTTGGATCCTTACTGGCTTTGCACCCTCTTTCAATTCTGTTTTCACAGGTTGTGCTAATTTTGATTTTCCAGGCTTACCTGTTTCCCATACTGTAGGGATTACTGCTAGATCTATCTCCTGTGGAATTTCTTGTTCCTTTATTGTTTCTTGTATCATCAAGATTTCTCCTGTCTTTGACTCAGGTATTTTTAGGAAGAGTTCCCCTTTTTCAAAAACAATTTGTGCATTTAATTTAGATAACAAATCTCTCCTTAATAAGGGTATCGGGCATTCTGGTACATACAAAAAATTCATGTGTGATTATTTTATTTCCAAATTTCAAATCCAGGGGTTGAAGGAATGGCCTGTTTTCCTCCTTTCCTGTTGCTCCAATTATATTTGCTGTTTTGGTTCCCAATTTCCCTTTACAACTACTCAAAACTAAGGATGTTGCTCCAGTATCCACCAGAAATTTAACCTTTTCTCCCAGCCTAATAACAACCAGAGATTCAGCAGGGTTCCCCTCCAGTCCCCTTCACAGAATCACAGAATCACAGAATCACAGAATCAGAATGGTGGGGTTTGGAAGGGACCTCTGGAGATCATTGAGTCTAACCCCCTGCCAGCACAGGACCACCACAGAATATAGTGCAGGTCACTCAGAAACGCATTCCGACGGGTCTTGAGAGCCTCCAGAGAAGGAAACAACACAACCTCTCTGAGCAGCCTGTTCCAGTGCTCTGTAACCCTCACAGTAAAGAAGTTCTTCCTAATGTTGAGGTGGAACTGTGTTCTAGCTTGCATCCATTGCTCCTTGTCCTATCACAGGGCATAACTGAAAAGAAGCTGAACCCTCCTTCTTGATGCCCAGCCTTCAGATATTTATAGACATAAATAAGATCCCCTCTCAGTCTTCTCCTCTCTAGAATAAGCAGCCTCAGGTCTCTCAGCCTTTCCTCATAAGACAGGTGTTCCAGTCCCTTAATCATCCTTGTAGCCTCTGCTGGACCCTCTCAAGTAAATCCCTGTCCCTCTTGAACTGGGGAGCCCAGAACTGGACACATTACTCCAGGCAGGGTCTTACCAGGGCAGAGTAGAAGGGGAGGAGAACATCCCTCGACCTGCTGGACACACTCTTCTTAATGTACTCCAAGATACCATTGGCCTTCTTGGCCACAAGGGCACATTGCTGCTCCATGGATAACTTGTTGTCCACCAGGACTCCAAGGCCCTTCTCCATGGAGCTGCCTTCTAGCAGGTTGGCTCCTAACCTGTACTGGTGCATGTTATTGTTCCTTCCCAGGTGCAGGACTCTACATTGTTCTTGTTGAACCTCATTAGGTTCCTCTTTGCCCAGCTTTCCAGTCTGTCCAAATCTTGCTGAATGGCCGCACAGCCTTCAGGTGAATCAGCCAATCCTCCCAGCTTTGTGTCATCAGCAAACTTGCTGAGGATGCACTCTGTCCCCTCATTCAGGTCGTTGATGAAGATGTTGAATAGGACTGGACAAAGCACTGATCCCTGAGGGACTCCACTAGTTACAGGTCTCCAGCTGGACTCTGCACCATTGTTCACCACCCTCTGGGCTCTATTGTGTAGCCAGTTCTCAATCCATCTCACTGTCTACTCTTCTACCCCATGCTTCCTGAGGCTTGCTCATGAGGATATTATGGGAGACAGTGTGAAAAGTCTTGCCAAGGTCAAAGTAGACAACATCCATTGCTCTCCCTGCATCTACCCATTTAGTCACACCATCATAGAAGGCTATCAGATTAGTCAAACATTATTTCCCCTTGGTAAATCCACACTAACTACTCCTGATAACTTTCTTCTCTTCCATGTGAGATGACCTCCAGAATGAGCTGCTCCATCATTTTTCCAGGGATGGAGGTGAGGCTGACAGGTCTGTAGTTTCCTGGATCATCCTTCTTGCCCGTTTCGAAGGCTGGAGTGACATTGGCTTTCCTCCAGTCCTCAGGCACCTCTCCTGTTTTCCATGACCTTTCAAAAAGGATGGAGAGTAGCAGAGCAACAACACCAGCCAGCTCTCTCAGCACTTGTGGGTGCATCCCATCAGGGCCCATGGATTTGTGTATAATCAGTTTACCTAACTGATCTCCAACCCAATCCTCATTGACCAGTGGAGAGTCATCCTTACTCCAGGCTTTCTCTCTTACTTCCAAGGTCTGGGATTCACAAGTGCTGGTCTAAGGAGTAAAGACTGAAGCAAAGGAGGTATTTAGTAACTCTGCCTTCTCTGCATCCTCTGTTATCAGGGCTCCCACCTCATTCAGCAGTGGGCCCACATTTTCCCTGTTCTTCCTTTTAGCAATGATGGATTTGAAGACGCACTTCTTGTTCTCTTTTACTTCCTTAGCCAGGTTTAGTTCTAAGAGAGCTTTGGCCTTCCTTGTTGCCTTCCTACATACCCTGACAACATTCCTGTAGTTCTTCCAAGTTCCCTTCTTCCACACACTGTAAATTTATTTCTTCCACGAGACTTTCTTCACAGACTCCTTGCTCATCTGACACCAAAATCTAAAATGTCGCGATCCGGGTTCCCTAGTGTGTTTTTGGCGGAGAGTGTTGGATGGGTGGAGGTGAGTGTTTCATGGGCCAGATTTATGAAGTGCTGTGTCTTTAGAGCAAGGGCGCCCACTCAGTCTTGCACTCTGTATTCCCAAACACGCCCGCGTTCACGCTGTCCTTCCACGCCTTACGCTTCCTCCGTCACCGGCTGTTTCCCTCGCGGGAGAACGGAACCGCGGTTCAGGAGTCCACACTCGCTTCGCGGCTTGTGCCGCATCTCACACACACACCAAACACTCTGTTTAGAAATAGGAACCCAGAACCGTGCGATCAGGGACTCGAGCGGCAAGTCCCGCTTTTATACCGCCTATACACCCCGCTACTACAGCTATTTAAACGATATCGAGCAAGAAAAGGGAAAATGGAGTCTCGGGAAGTTTAAACTATGTGCTTTTTACTTTATAATCACTGAAGGCACAACATACAATGTAACATTAAAGGGAAATAAACCAGCAACCATAAAATACAGCAAAATTGGGGGAATTAAATCTACACCCGCGCCAATCGGGAAGATCCAAAGGGAAGGTAAGGCAAGGGAAAGTTATCCCCACTCCTCCCTCCCACCTCCCAGGGAAATTTGGAATAAGGGAAGAGCGGGCACGGAGAGGCAGCTTTTAGGGAAAGTCTCTTACACCTCTCATCCTGTGGAGTCGAGGACCAGCCTCGGCTCTTGTTGGCCAGCTCTTCCTTTCGGTGGCTTCAAGGGCGAGCATGCGAGACCCCAGCTCCACAGAGCCTTTAAAAAGGCTTTTGGCCTCGGCTCTAACCCCACAGTGCGGCGTGCAGAGAGCGGTGGCTGGCGGCTGCAGGCGGCGATCGGCTTTCTCTTCTCTTCCGTCTTCTTTGGTCCCGGACCCGCAGCAGCAGCAAACGGCTCCGGGGGCTTCCTTATATAACGGAAGTCCCAACTTCTGATTGGAGCGTAACTTTTGAATCCGCCCTTTGTTTGGTTCTTGGGCGCTCCACAGTCTTGAGGCGCTCGCCTGAGGTTGCAATATTGTATCGATTTTCCCGCCGTTGGTTTCCCACCTTCGGACCTTGGCAGTCCTCACCCAGGTCCGCGTCTTCCCGCCTATGGCCTAATAGCCATGAGAATCATATCCAAGTTTATGTGGGGCAAACCTTAATGTCCGTGGGGGGGGGGGGGTATGCTCCCCACAAGGTCTCCTTCCTCCTCTACCCAGTTTTTTACTCAAAGGAGTGCACCTATCTTGAGCTTGGAGGAAGTGATATTTGAAAATTAACCAACTCTCTTGGGCCTCCCTACCTTCCAGAGTCTTAGCCCACAGGATTCCTGCAAGTAGATCTTTGAAGAGTCCAAAGTTAGCCCTCCAGAAGTCCAGGGTTGCAATCCTACTTATTGCCCAGCCTCTTCCTTGTAAAATACTAAACTCTACCATGTCATGATCACTGTCGCCAAGGCTGTCCCCAGCCTTAACCTTAACCTTCATTCATCTAGAATCATTATTCTTGCCACCTCCTGCTGACCACCCCTTAACTTTGGACATTCTCGCTTCCAATGCCCTTCTCCTCTACAGTAAGCAAATTGATTTATTCCCTAAGGAGCACTAAAGTTCTGATTTCCAAGGTTTACAGATCCTCCTCTCCCTGTGGTCCCCCTTTCCTCCCCCACATCCTCGGCCTCTCATTGGTGCTCCTGTTACCACTGCCAACAGCCTCTTCTCCCTAGTTTTCCTTTCTTCCTTTCTCAACTATTATATACTTTCCATGCCACTTCCAACACCTTATTCAGATTCCTTGAATCCTTCTCCTCCAATTTCTGGAGCTTTTTTCTTATATCTGGTGCGTATTTTCTGGCAGCTTCCTTTACTCTTTCCAGAAATGCAGAAGATTTGTTCTTATCCTGTGTCACTTCAGACAGCTTTGACCAATTGACAGCTCAAGGTACTGCATCTCTCACACCATACAAAACCCACTTCTGGCAATGATTTAGTTTCTGTCTATGCTCCACAGTTCGGGTCCCGCTCAGGATCTCCAGAAGGAAAATTTTGCACTAAATTCAGTCAGCCATCCCACTCATGACCGCCACTCCTGCCTGCACCTCACCAGATCTCAGTGCTGTTTGTTTTTCTGTCTCATCCAACAAATTACCCAATATCACCTGTAAATCATGCCAGTCTGGGTCCTGCATCCTAATAATTGTGTCCACTACTCTGCCTATCCTCTCAGGATCTTTCCTATAAGTTCCTGCAGCCTGCTTCCAAGCCATCAAATCCACAACCATCTCATCCACCTTTCAAGCCCCATCTATGCTTGGGCCACAACAACTCCATGCAATGCTACAGGCTGGGGGAGGAGTGGCTGGAAAGCTGTCCAGCAGAAAGGGACCAGGGGGTTCTGATTGACAGGTGGCTGAATGTGAGCTAGCAGTGTGCCCAAGTGGCCAAGAAGGCCAATGGCATCCTGGCCTGTATTAGAAGTAGTGTGGCAAGCAGGACCAGGGAGGTGAGCGTCCCTCTGTAGTCAGCATTGGTGAGGCCACACCTTGAATACTGTGTCCAGTTTTGGGCACCTCAATACAAGAAGGACACTGAGGTGCTGGCGTGTGTCCAAAAAAGGGCAACAAAGCTGGTGAAGGGCTTTGAGAACAAGTCTTATGAGGAGTGGCTGAGGGAACTGGGGCCATTTAGTCTGAAGAAAAGGAGGCTGAGGGGAGACCTCATCACCCTCTACAACCTAAAGGGGTGTTGTAAAGAGGTAGGCACCAGTCTCTTCTCACAAGTAACTGGTGATAGAAGAAGAGGAAATGGCCTCAAGCTGTGCCAGGGGAGGTTTACACTAGACATTAGAACTTTTTCACTGAAAGAGTTGTCAGACATTGGAACAGGCTGTCCAGGGAGGTGGTTGAGTCACCATCCCTGATGCGTTTAAAAGTTGTCTAGATGTGGCGCTTGAGAATAAGGCTTAGTGCTGGACTTGGTAGAGTAGGGTTAATGGTAGGACTAGATGACCTTAAAGGTCTTTTCCAGCCTAAGTGACTCTATGATCCTATGATTCTATGATAAAGAACTTTTCCCTAATGTCCAACCTAAATCTACCCTTCTCTAGCTTGAAATCGTTACCCCTTGTCCTATCATTTCAGGCCCTTGTGAACAGTTCTTCCCCAGCCTTCTTGTACGCCCCTTCCTGGTATTGCAAGGTCACTATCAGGTCCCCCTGGAGTCTTCTCTTCTTCAGGCTGAACAGCCCCAACTCCTTCAGCCTGTCTTCATAAGAGAGATGCTCCAGTCCTTTGATAATTTTCATGGCCCTCCTCTGGACATGCTCCAACAGGTCCATGTCCTTCTTGTGTTGGGGGCTCCAGAGCTGGATGCAGTACTCCAGGTGAGGTTTCACCAGGGCAGAGTAGAGGGGCCGAATCACCTCTCTCGATCTGCTGGCCACGCTTCTTTTGATGCAGCCCAGGACACAGTTGGCCCTCTGGGCTGCAACTGCACTTCGGTGGCTCATGTCCAGCTTTTGGTCCACTAGTACCTCCAGGTCTTTTTCCACAGGGCTGCTCTCTAGCATGTCTTCCCCCAGCCTGTACTGATATCTCTGGTTGCTCCAGCCCAGGTGCAGGACTCTGCACTTGGCCTTGTTGAACCTCATGAGGTTCACCTGGGCCCACTTCTCTGGCTTGTCCAGGTCCCTCTGGATGGCATCCTGTCCCTCTGGCATATTGACTGCACCACCCAGCTTGGTGTCATCAGCAAACTTGCTGAGGGTGCTCTCAGTGCCACTGTCAATATAATTAATGAAGATATTAAACAACACTGATCCTCGTATGGACCCCTGAGGGACACCACTTGTTATGGTTTTCCATCTGGACATTGTGCCATTGATCACTACCCTCTGGATTTGACCATCCAGCCAATTCCTTATCTGCTGAACAGTCCATCTCTTCCATTTAGAGAGAAGGATGTTGTGGGAGACTGTGTCAAAGGCCTTGCAGAAGTCCAGATAGATGACATCTGTAGGTCTTTCCTTGTCCACTGATGCAGTCGCTCCATTGTAGAAAGCCACTAGGTTGGTCAGGCAGGATTTGCCCCTAGTAAAGCCATGCTGGCTGTCCTGAATCCCCTCTCTGTCCTCCATGTGCCTTAGCATGTGTTTTAGGAGGATCTGTTCCATGATCTTCCCAGACACAGAGGTGAGGCCGACAGGTCGGTAGGTCCTCCTTTCTACGCTTTATCAAAAATGGGCATAATGTTTCCTTTCTTCCAGTCACTAGGGACTTCACCTGACTGCCATGATTTTTCAGATGGTCACGAACCTTGTCTTCACTTACGGTGGGAGGGACTTTGTCTCCCTGATCTCCGTCTTGTGGCCTCCATCCTTACTGGTATGTGAAAGAGAATATACACAAATTCTACACAAATGTCAAGTCCATAGACTGTGAAAAAACCAATAAATGGGCCATACTTTGGAACTCTGACACTTTCATTTGGTGAGAGCACCTTTCCTTGCAGCATTTGAAATGTGTTCATTCACACGAAGAAGTCTTGGGCGGCTATTTGTTTCAGCTGTCTCTTTCAAGTTTTTAGGCTTTGATTCAGTTTTGAGAGATCAGGCCATGAATTTTCTTAGGCCAGCTTCGAACTGCTGCTGTGTATGTGCCATCAGATCAAACCTTCAGACCCTGGCAATGTCTGAGCTTGGCAGTAACACTACTCACCTGTTTATGGCTGCTCATGCTGTTTATTTCCATGTGCCCCAGCCACTGTGGGTTAAAACCTCTCCAGCTTGTTCTTGGGCACTGGGTAGGACACTCACAGAACTGCCACCCACCAGCTGGTCTGTGAAATCAAAAGTAATGCCTTCATGTCTCCATGCACTGCAAAGCTAAAGCTTCTCTCCTATCCTGTGTCTTGGAACAGCAACAGCAGTCAGCTTTTGGTTTGGCTGTCTTGAACCATGAAGGCAAACTTTGTCATCTTGCTGTTCACACTTTCACTGAACATTTTCAATAGTGCACATAGTTGGGCCATTCTACAAATGCCTCCTTGCTGCTAGAAAAGGTGGCTATTCATGTTAAAATTCTGGCAATTTCAAAGAAGACAATTAGGACTGCCACGTGTTTGTATCCTGGGCAAGGGGGTGATGTTAGTAAGTGCGTGTGTGGCTTTCTTGAGTACATCAGCTGCTCTAGGACTTTTAAAACCTGCTGTGAACGTTACATAGTTTAGAATAAGATTAGTATTTGAGGGAAGAATAGGTTTTGGGTTTTGTTTGTTTTTTGTTTTGTTTTGTTGGGGTTTTTTTTAGAAATACATAGCTCCTGATCACCTTATGGAATGATTTCTTGAAGTTTTTAATCATTATTTTCTACCATTTTATCAAGGTTGTGACTTCCTTTTTTTATGGTGTTATATAATTGTAAATTGAGTCATATTTTCAGGTGCAAAGACAAATCCTGATGCAGTACACAAAGATTTCATGTTATTAAGATAGCAAGTATAGCAAGAACACCAACAGACTGCAATGAGTCAAAACACAGAGATTTAATGTTACAATGCTATCATCCCGAAATCAAGGGCCAGATTATGATTGCCTGGTTTATCCACCTAAATTAGATTTACTGATTGCCCACAAGATGTGTCCAGTTCAGCAAACAGATTTTGAGCATCAAAGTTAGCACTGATTTTCCCTGTTCAACCAAGAGAAAGCAATGGAACAAGAGCAGTCAGCTCAGGAAGATTTAAAATGCCTGAATGGGCTGCTAACTTTGCAATTGTCTGTATACAGAAATGAACAGCAGCAAATCAAACATGCCACCTCCTCCATGCTTCAAAAAATTGGGTTACTGCACACAAGCTGCCTCCTGCAAGTGGTTTCTGGAGAATTTTGACTTCCAAACTCTGCCTGGGAATCATTTGAGAGAGTGCTTGGAGTTTGGCCTTGACAAAGCATGTTTGTGGAGCTATTTGGTGCTCCTGCACACCATCCAGCTTGTTGGAGAAACCATCTCTCCATGGAAGTAAAAAAAATGTTCATATAGAAAAAAGAACAAAATGCTATTTTAAAGCAAGTTTAGGGAGATGCTATTTCCTTTAACTCAAATATGTATTTCTATTGGGATCAAAACCACTGATTGTTTATAATAAATGGTATTATTCCTGATGATACACAGCTTTGAAATATTTTTAGTGACTTTTAAAATGAATTAATAAAACACTTTAAATGTGGGATTAAAGTTAGCCTTGATCTGAGGACCTAAAAGGGTCACCATTCAAATGTTTCTCAAGTCTGTCTAAGAATAATATTCTTCTCAGGGGTGGATTTGAAATAGAAATCGGTATAATGCATTACACAAATGTTAAGAAATTGAGAGATTTTCAGACAGAGTATTAGGCTATTTCATTAAAAAAAAAAAAAGAACCTTCTAAAATATTCAGTCATTCTTTACAGAATCACTAAAGACTTACTATTCCCCAAAGAAAAAAATCAACACTTAGTGTTCTTTCAGCATTTTTATTATGTGCACTTCCTGAAGAGCTGAGGTTTGAAAGGGGGAGGGTGAGAGACAGGATGTCTAACTTTGTTGAAATCGAAGTTTAAAGTTAAGTATTTGAGAAGTTAATAACTACCAAAATTAGAAAATCTTTTCCATCAGAAGTCTTGCTGTTGTAAACTTTTATGTAAAAACACACATATGACCAAATAAATCATTACCACACTTTCTTGTTATTTACGTTTTCATTGATATATTGTAATAAATGTCAATACCTCCAGTACATGCAGGTGTATGATTCTGTCCTAAAAAATACAGCAATTAGGAAGTAAATATGAGAGGCAATCAGTCATTAAAAGCATCTCTCCATTATCTTCACCTTTGTGATCCTTAAAAATTGCAGTGGGGAATCCTTATTTAATGTAGAAAAATAACATCTAATAGCTGGAAAATGTTTTAAGTTCCTTTCAATTGCAGGTTACAAGATGATAATCTTGTGCGAACATGCCTCAGCATTTCCATGTATTCAAGGCTGGCAAAATGAAATGTCTCCTTTAATTATTTTGGCAGTTGAAGAAAAGGGATTGAAGCCTTTTGTTATACAACCTTCAAGATTAAGGGATCACATCTGTTGAGTAGTTTTTGAAGGATGTAATATAGATTTGGGTAATTAGCTACAAGCTCTTTTTTGCCATTAACTTTTAGGCAGAGTACTGTCTCCAAAGTTTATTATCAGACTTAAGAGTTGCAAGTGATGTTACGGAAGTTAAAGCCACTTGATTCTTGCATATTTTTACCATCTTCAAATAATCCCAGTGCAGTTTCCTTGCTGTTTGAACTAATCAAGCAGATAATGGATTTCACATTTCACAGTAATGGAAAACTGTCAGGAACATTTTGAGGCATTAGTGACTGTGGGCATAATACGCCCTTTAACTGTTTCCATCTGAAGGAGAAATGTGTAGCTTTTGCCCTGAGCAGCTGCATCTTTTGAATGAATGTTGAAATAATACCGGTTAATTTGCTGATGTGCTGGTGTGGTTTGTGTGAATGCCTATACATAATGGATTTGTTTTGTGGTTTCTGCAGAAGCTATCTTTGAATTTATTCACAACAAAGAAGGTTTCAGTTTTGCTCCTCAGATCTTATTATGCTAGAATTATTCTTGTGATCTGCTGTGATGCAAGCTATCTTGTATCTGACAATCCACTGCACAAATGAGAAACAACTGCATCTACTACAGAAAGCCTTATGGCAGCTATTGTAGTCAGCACTGTTCTGTGTTCTGTTCTTACTCATTCCATGAAATGCAAAATCTTTTCTTTTTATATTGTCTTTTGGATGGAATGCCACTACTAAAGTAATTGTCACAGTCATGATTCATGGTGGGCTACAATTGCACCCAACAATCAATCAATATGAGCATATCAGGCTCCATCTCAGACCATGTTCATAATGTTTATTCTCTATTGTTTGTGTATTGAGTAAATAATCTTTAGATATTATGCCTTCCATAGTATTTCTCTTTCCATGCCAAAAAACTGCACATGCGAGAAATGCCTAGCTGCACTTTTTTAGGTATACTCAGTTTGCTCCACATATATATTTCAAATTTATCATTTTCACTGTAATTCTCAAGACTGTAATGATTCTTAGGTTTCTTAGGTTTTAGGGGTACTGTATGTGTGCAAATTACTGTTTGAAGTTAGAGACAGAATTTGATTTAAATAAAATTGATCTTTCATTTGCTCAGTCTTCAGTAAGGGTAGTTCAACTGCAGAGAGCCAGACAAGAAAGAGTCCAGAAAAATACTTGTTTTACTTTTCTACCTCATGGTGACCAGGTTCTTCAGGCATCAGAGATCAGAGTCAGCATCTGATCCACAACGGAGGGAATTTTCCTCTTGCTTTAAAACTCCCAGAGTCTTTGCCCTGACATTCTTTAAAGAGAGTTTGGTTTTCTCAAGTCCTTATTCTGTAATTTCCTCAGCACCTCCAAAAACATCAGGAAAGATATTAATATATCAGAGCTGAAGCCCATGTACAGTTCTCAGAGCACTTGTTTCGTAACACAAACCAGTACTAACAAAGAACAAGCATTTCCTGATTACATAGCTATTGTAAACTTTCCAGACATTTCCAGTCCAGGGTGGCAGCTCCTAGTTCATGGGAGAAGGTTCTGCTCACATCCCTGCTCTTGGGTATGGTGGGTAGTCTCCATCCCTTTTGATGGAGTTTGAAGGGACATGAATGGACTCGCAACAAAGATTTTTTTTTTTTTTTTCCCAATGTGTAAGGAGGAACCTTATTGTGTGGCCACCAGGCTATACTGTCTCTTGGAAAATGAAAACTGTTATTTCACACTTCTGTGGGGTAAAGTAGGCCTGCAATGCAGCAGGCACCAATTTGGTGCTGAAGGTCAGCATATAATGTGAAGTTTCTTAAGTGCTAATTATGGGTCATTCTTTTTGTCTTTATTTCAGTGTCAGTTGGTAATGTCATCTGTTAATAATGAACATTAAATACTTATGAAACTATAACGGGATAATTTCTAAACAGTGATTTGTGTGACTCAAAAACACAACAAACAAAGTATTTTAAAAACTTTATTAGTAATGAAAATATTCCTCAAAGCCATGACTCCACTTAAAGCTTGCTTAGCTCCGTCAACAAGGAAATGTTTTCTTACTTACTGAATAGACTGAATATCTATGCAGTAAGTAAGAAGTTAAAATTATGTCACCAGAAGTAGTAGCATCATCTTAAATACTGTGTTATGTTCTTATGAAGTAGAAGACATAAAATAGAAAACTTATGAACAGCCTTGAAAAGAACTTTAAGGAATAAAAGTATGTAGAATTTGTAACAAAGTTAGACAAATAATACTTAAGAAACCCTGACCTCGATATATAAAATACAGTAGTGCTACACTCAAAGCATGGGTTTGAATTAGAATAACTCATTAAAAAGTTTATTCTGCATCTTGCACATGTCAGTTTTTCTGTTTGCATTGCTCCATTAAGTTCAAGGCACAGTTATTATGGTTTGGTTTTTTTTAATAAAGAAAATGATACACAAATACACTAGTAGTAAGGCAAATATTAAAAAATAGGATTAAATCCAGTATACTCAAATACCCATTATCAGGTATCTTCTGGGCATAGACCAGAAATTAGTATAACATTATCCACTCCAATTTCTCCAGTTTTGCCCTTCCCACGTTCTGATTCAAAAGTGACCTGTCATAAGAAAAGAGATGCATTAACAGTGAAAATGTAGTTTATCCAACCATTCAGCAGCTCTTTATGTTAATTAGTTATAATGCTATATCTGAGGAATATTTTATCACAATACAGGAATTAATTACTTAAATCCTTGCAGTTTTTAGAGTTTCTGTGTATTATTTTAACTAGATTGATAATCCTCTGCACAGACTTAAAATACCAAATTGATTCCTTTAATAAGATTACTTATTTTCATTGCACAAAGAAAAGGCAAATTAAGTGAAATCCTGTTATAATAATGTAGTTTTATCACAGTACATGATGCTAGTACTCTCCTTTTCTTGAAGATGTTACAATTGCTCATTTTTTATATATTTGGATCTTCAGATTTTGGGTGTATATGCTATATATATTTACTTTCTCTCTATATATAGTATGTGTATATATATTACGTATACTATATAAAGAGAGTAGGTTCATTTTTATGAATAGGATGCCGGGGTTTTTATTTTATAGTCTGATTCTCATTTATGTGAGGGCTTTGCTACATCATTCCAGCAGTGCAAAGAACCTTGACAAGGGCATTTCATTTACACTTACAGTATTCAGTTATACGGTACAAGTCTTTACACAGCACTGGAAGCATTCAGTCACATAAATGAAAATCAGGCCCTAGAAATTCAAGGAGAAACTTGCTGACATCCTGATAGAGGTAGTTTTCAGCCATACATCAGTGCACAGCATTCCCTGTTGGCTAGTGTGTCTTGCTCCTAAGGTGGCTGACCATCCTTGATTATACATAAAACATCTCCTTTTGCTCCAATGGTCTGGTTTGGTGTGGTTTGAGAGCATCCTCTTCTGTGAAAAGGAATTTTTTTTTTTTCCCAAGCATGTATGTATGCTTCTGTTGCATGAGATACTAAGGAGAGATTTTAATTGCTTATGTTAATTTATGATCTGATGCACTTTTTTTACAAACTGACAGAATTACTGGCATCAGTGTCCTAACCAACTGGGGTAATTTGGTTCTGAAATTACAACCAGACAATACCCTTTCTGCCTCCTAAAATGTGTGTTCCTGTTTCCCATTTCAGATAAGCCTTTCAGTTGCCAGTAAGCAATGCCTATAAAACAGTTGGTGGAACACTTGAGGATTAGGAAATAAAGCTGTTGTGCCGGTTACGGTAGTTGGCTTATAAATTGTGTTATACTCACACTGTTGGTTGTTTCAACCCCCTGAAATATCTCTATTTTTCCAGTTCTCCATCTTTCATCATTTCCTTTGTTCTGCTCCCAGACAGGAGCAGTTCTTTTGTTTGCCAGGAACACTCGAAGTTTCCCCACTCTCTCGCCAGCAAGCCGGTAACTGAAAATCAAGCAGTAGCTGCTCTTTGGTTTGAGCTCAGTGAGGAGAAGTTTTAGACGTCCCGTGTCCTTCTTGTGCCCCACAAAAGCTGGAACTGCCATATAGTACCCATCACCTTGTAACAACACAAAAAGGAAAAGGCCTCTTTAATGGATATGTGTTATTTATTAGCAAATTGAATACATATTTGCAAAGAAAATATGTGGAAGCTTTGTTACTTGAATAATTTAATATCAGACTGGAGAAAGGCAGCAGGGAGTGTACTTTGGAAGGAATGATCTTGCACTGTTGGAAGTCAGATCAGTTTACAGAAGAGATGCGTTCATATTTCACTGGCAATTAGAGTCATTCTTCCTTGCAGTATCTTTCAAAGGCAAAACCATCTCAGTTTTTCAAATGCAACAATCTGAAACATACTGCTGTGCCCCTGTGGTCAGACCATTTCCAGTACTTGAACTAGCTCAATACTCTCTCCACTGTCCTTGGGAGTGATGACAAACTCATAAGGAAACTGACAGCTTATTCCCCAAATCCCAGAATACCAATGAAAGGACAGAGACACACAAAGTGATAAAGGGATAAAACATCTGGGCCCACAAATAAAGTCATCAGCAGGAGATGTAAGTTTGGGGAGATGGGCTGAGGCCAGGATAAGGTCTTCCTGGAAGTGACAGCACAGAGATGGGACATAGAGAAAAGGAAATATAGAGAGCAGGAGAAGAAGGATTAGTGAAGAAAGACTGGGATGGAAAAACTGTGAGGGAAGAGGGACAGAATGTGTGTTTAGGAACTGGAGTGAGTGGCCTGTAGGATCTGCAGGATTCAGTGGTCCATGCTACAGCAGCAGCTTCTGCAACACTTCCTGGGTCACAAGGGAAGTGACACTCCTTAAACATGTTTCTTTGGCCACAGCTTGTTATATACATCAGGGCAGCAGTGACACATTGCACTCATGGAGCTCTGTCTCAGGTTTTATCAGGCCTGCAGGTGTTGCCAGGTTGGGTATTGGTTGTTCTCAACTAGTTCCCTGCCCTTGGCTCATTCTGAGAAATGTGTCACTAGTTTGTCTTGCAGAGTTTGAGATTTCTGAGCAGTTACCACAGTGATGTCAAAGCCACGTGAGTGACTAGATTGCCACATCCACCTATACAACAGATGTGTGCTTAAATGCCCTACCGGCCTCGGAGAGGCTCAACAGGTAACTAATAAGGTTTCCATTCCTTGCACTTCGCAATTCTGAACAGTTATAGTCTAGTCATTTTTCTCATATTTTGATTCATTTGTGTTGAAATCCGTTGCCAATTACCAGTCGTCAATGGATATTTCAAAGAAACAACTTCCACTCAAAACATTCTCTGCCTCCTTTCTTTCTTTTACAAAGATAACCCACTGAAAGGAAAGCTAATTCTTGATTCTGTTTTCCTCTCTATCCTCCTTTCTTTTTGAAGGCAGTGAGCGATCAAAGAAAAGCATAGCTAGAGGACAGATTATTTAAATACCTCTATCTCGATCAGCAGGATTCCAGTCAAAGTCATCATCAGCCTCTTGTTTCCAGTCACAGACTCCTTGGCTGAAGCTGCAATCAACTGAAAAAAAAAAATTGACAATGAAGGCTTGGAGATAAGAGGAGCATTGTATTGTAAGTACTGATAAAAATAATTTGTTCTTCATTTAACCAGTTATGAATGTATAGGTCATTCTAAAATTTTCTGCAATCTGAGTTCAGATAGTGTTGACCTAGATTAAATTGCAAAAAAGAAAAACATCAGAATTTATGCATGTGAGAGACGGACTCTATAATGGCCTTTAATCCAGCGACATTCCTGGTGATGCACTCCTCGCACTCAATTTTTTATTTAACTCACAGAAAAATAATCTGTTGTGTCTTTTTATGGCCAATCTCCTGTCTGTGCATGAGTTTATATGCTATGACTTCCGTATACTGAGTGCTTGCTGATGGCCAGGTAGACTTGGAGGTGTTAGTTTTGAACTCTAGCATAATAAATAGTTCGGGATCTGCCAACTTTAGAGCTTTCCTCTCTCCTTTTGTCACACTGCTGTAGTTGTAATCAGCTGAGATGCTCAAACTCCAGTGCCTTCCACTGAAAGAGAGCAGCTGGCGAGAAGAGAAGAGAAGAGAAGAGGAGAGGAGAGGAGAGGAGAGGAGAGGAGAGGAGAGGAGAGGAGAGGAGAGGAGAGGAGAGGAGAGGAGAGGAGAGGAGAGGAGAGGAGAGGAGAGGAGAGGAGAGGAGAGGAGAGGAGAGGAGAGGAGAGGAGAGGAGAGGAGAGGAGAGGAGAGGAGAGGAGAGGAGAGGAGAGGAGAGGAGAGGAGAGGAGAGGAGAGGAGAGGAGAGGAGAGGAGAGGAGAGGAGAGGAGAGGAGAGGAGAGGAGAGGAGAGGAGAGGAGAGGAGAGGAGAGGAGAGGAGAGGAGAGGAGAGGAGAGAATCCTTCACATGAGCACTTGATACTCATCTACATAGGGCTGGCTGATAGTCCAAGTAAGTTGGCCTTTAGAGCACACTGCAAAAAGGGTATCACCCAGAGCACACCACAGCCTTCATGACTATGCAGATGAAAAGCATTATGTATTTATAAAGAAACAAACACTGTGCAATCCAATCATGACAATTCAGATTAAGAATAACATGTCAGCCATCTGAACTTCCTCAGAAAAAGGCATCCTTTTTGTTCTTTTCATGTGTGGTATGTGGCATTTAGAAATCATTACTGTATAAATCCCTCATTTCTGAGACGACAGCTTTCTGAGCTGGAAAAAAGCCAGTATCTCATTCTTAATGTCAGCCAGCATGTTTGACTATTTTGTTTTGTTTCATTTTAAGATTTGGAAGCTTTTGTGGATTGTTTTCTTAAAAAGAATCTTAGCTACAGTGAATCCCAGCATTTCAGCCCCTGCCTACTTGGCTCCTCTGAGGATGCTCCTGCCCTGGAAATGCATCAGGTTAATACGACCTCTCAGTCCCCCTTTTGGACTCTGTTTTTTTCTGTGGTTCTCATAAGCAGGTCCTTGTAGTGAGCTTCACAAATCTGTCCACTGAGGAACTGTTTCCCACCAGGAGAGAGTGGGACACTGCCCTTTGATCTGCCTTTATGCTCTTCTTTGGCTAGAGTAATGCTGAAATCTGTTGTGGTTCCCAGCAGGCAGCAAAGTTTTCTGCTTGAAAACGTGTGAACTGCTTTCTAAGGCATGGCAAAAGCTTAAGTTGTGTACATAAATTGACAGGTCTTGGACTTTGTATGCTCCCCTGACTGATTTTACAGTAATATTTTTTATGTGAGGAAGAACAGGTAGTATCATCTTACCCTGATATCTACAGGACTTACTGATGAATTGGAAAAGAACAGAAAATAATAGGCAGGATATTTAAGATTTAGGGTAAATATTTATTCAGTTTTGTTCAGGGGAAACTCCTATTGACTTCTGACAGAGGACCAGGAGGAAAAAAAAGATAATAGGGCTGAAGGATGTTGGTGTATGGTTGCATGCTATGCAACACTTTAAAATGTTTCGTTTTATAGATAACCAAAATTACTATTTTTTATGACTCTGAAATAAATCAAGTGAAATTCAATTGCAAGTCAAGTTTCAATGTGAAGGAACATTGCATACCTGGTTTAAAAAAAAGTTTAAGTATGCTTTGAAAAGGACACAAAAAAGCTTCTCATATTGGAACTAGCAGAATGGTTTGGCCAGATGCTGTCTCTAATGTGCTCCCCAAACCTTTATTTTATGTTAAAGGCTTTTAAACTGGCTTTGGCTTAGCTAATAAAGGTTGTAATGAAAACGCACAATATACAGGAAAATAAATGTCGTAGGATAAAAGTAATCTACCTTCCTGGTCTGGTCTTGACACTGGAACTTTCCTCTGTGCCAGGTGAGGGTTGAAGACAGCTGCTTCTTTCACCTTGGAAACTAGAGAAACACAACTTGTCAAGTGCAAAGTCATCATGGGAACAGAAAATGGAACTTTATTCCTTTATACCAGTTGCTATAATTTATTTAAATAACCCAATGTATGTGTTTCCCACTCCACCACCAAACTCACACTCCTAACCCCAGTTAGATACTAACTCTGAATTTTAAAACTTTGTTTAAATTGCTGTTTTTCCTCAGCACTGGGCCTTCTAAGCTGTAGGCAATAGAGCTGCAAGATTCACAAGGTCATAAAACATTGAACATCATCTTTCTTTGGTGTGGTGATCTGCTTTCTTGCTACAGAACTTCAACTAATGATCGAAGTACTGAACTCTATCAGACAGCAAAAACAATGGACTCAATGGCTTGGCAGCACTTTGCCAACAGCAGCCTCAAAAAATGGGTAATGTCAGAGACTTTGTAAAAGCCATCAATGTTGGGGTATTACAGGTCCACAGCTCTGTACTCAGGTAAGTGACAGCTGGTGCTGCTGTAACAGAAGCTCCATGAAATTATTTTCTTGAAGCTGTACTCATGCTGGAGCACATGTTCTCCTGCAAACCTGATCAGCTCTGCTGCCTGTTGGGAAGGAAAGGTGCAGTGACTGCTCGAGCTCTTCCTCCCTTCCCTGCAACAACTGGCAAGCACAGCCTGATGTTTTGATAAATGGCCCCGATGGGAACCTCCAAACAAGTTATTTTGTAAAAATTGGTTGAAGTGTCTCGTGCCAAACTGGAATAATTTGTACAGCAGCATAGTCAAGGAGTGTTAGGTGCATTCTCTAAGATATTTGCCTCTAAGATATTGGCCTCTAAGATATTGAGGTAGGTACTCAAGATGCACTAGTTTTCAGCAGCAGCAGCCTCAGAGATCAAGGCAAAACCTCTCCTGTCTGATGAACTACAAAGGTATAGCAGATTGCAAACTCTTATTTACTCTAAGTAATACTCTAAAACACTCTAGGAATTTTTAGAGTTCCATGATTAAGATTCTTTTGCACTATTTCAGGTGATTAATAGAGAAGTTCACCCACTAAAAAAAACCCTAATAGTCTCAACTTCCTCGTGCAAAGCCTGTGTAAGTAACTAATCACACATGAGATAAGGGCAAGACCTGCTCACACTGGCAGAGGATCCTATCCTTTGGAAATATATATGCAGATGGTAACTATGATATAGATATACACCCCCCCCAATGAAAACAGAAGGAGCTTATATGTGCCACTTTATAGGAGGAGTGAGGGAGGATCCTTTGGATTACTCCTTACAGAAGGTGTTGGTGAAAAACCTGACAGAACGAAGTTCACTTTTCAGCCACATCCTGTGGGCAGCAGTGCTAAGAAAAGCTCAGACTTCCTCAACAGTGCCAGATGATAGGAGCTATGGAAATTACTTTTCCCTACTCACCATTGTATCATTCATGCTATTGGAAAGTAGCAAATGCCAAATATTTAACAAAATGAATTACTTTCACATGCACGCACATTTGTTCAGAGGGGAGTTCGTTCCAGTGAGCTAGGGCTTTCCATCTAAATACTGCAACTTATTCATAGTTGTATGCACACACAGATTTAAGAATATACTTAGAATCCACTGCAATCCAGAGCCTCCTAGCACCATAAAGACTATGCCATCTACTTAACCTTTCTTCTCCTTCAAAAGTGTCAAAAATTGCTCTGTGTGTACACCAGAGTAACACGCACCACCAAAGAGGCCCTGGAGACACTTCCAGAGGTGCTGAATTGAGCTGAGAAAGGAGACTCCTGCAGTCTTACAAGCTTTCTGATGAATTGCCAGGAGCGTGTCCTCTCTTGTTGTCCTTGTAGCCTTCCCCTCACCCACACCATTGCTTACACCTGGATAGTATTCTTACTTAAGGCAAGGATTAATACATCTTTCTCCAAATTTATATATGTCTAGATATACACATTTAGGAACAGGCACATAGAGATTAGGTGTAAAGTTTACTGTCATGCCATAAACTTGTACTTAGTGAAAGAGGCTCAGGCTGTGAAAACCCTTGCCAAAACGAAGAGAGCTATTAAAATATGATCAGTTCTGGAGAGAGTGGAGTGATTTAACAGAAGACAACAGATGCCAGAATGATTTACTGAGTTATTGAATTACACTTGAATTCACTTGAGGGATATACATGCAGGTGTAGCTGTGTGCTGCAGATGCTACAAGTGAAGAACTGACAGGCACATAAAAAGAGCCAAATTTTCTATCCAAATCTATTTTTGTTTCCAGAGTCAGGCATTACACTCAGGTTCACCCCTCACTGGAAGATATCACCAGTGTGTTAATGAGAAGCTGTGAGTTTCAGCTTACAGAAAGATTTCCAAGAAGCCTTACTTCTTGGAACATGCTTACATTTTACATCGAACCATCACTGGACATAGCCAGGATCCAAGGTTTACCCCCTCTGAAGTACTAGGCAGGAGTCAGGATTGCTCTTTTCAGCTCCTCAGCTGTCAAGTGGTGCTTGCAGAAAGGCAATCCTTGTCTCTCCCTGAGAACATACCCTCACCAACAAAAGCTCACATACATCCCACTTTAATCACAGCAGAGTCTACCCTTCCTTCTGTACTGCTGGTGCCCACCCATCAGCTTATCCACAGCACTAGCTACTAAATGATCTCTACATATAAAACCCTTCATATCATAGTGCCCCACATTCTTAACCATTGATGTAATCATGATACTTTTATTAAGATGGGTTGATCTTATGAGCAGGAATTAGTGGCAGAGAGAAGTAATACCTAGGTCTTCAGAGGTACCTATGTAACTACCTACCACCAAATTCCATAGGAGTTGTGTCTATGAACGCCTGTAATGAGCTAAGCATAAGTAAATTAGTGACATTCTGGTCCTGAGAACAGCCACCTTGTTGCTGACACAGGTTCTTGGCATCTGCAAGAAATTGTATTGCTGGCTGCAACATATATCTTGCCCTGGTCTGTACTCAGACTCACAGGGAATCTCTTTAAGCCATGTTAGATGCAGTTTCTCCATTGTATTATATATCAGGAACTGCAAGTAAGGAAAGAGACTTTCTGCAAAACAGAACAACTCCAGCCAGCTCTATCAGCCTGAATTAGTTCCATAAAAAATAACAGGACTCAAGAACAACCCTGAAACTACAGAAGATGTCTGCAATCACGGAAACACTTCTTAGCAATTACCTCAAAAAACGAGAAAGTAGAGCTGAAAAGAAGCATTGAGACATTGTTCTAGCATAAAAGTGCCTAAATAGAGTGCCATGAAGGGGATTCGGAAATAAATTTATACATGAAACTGGAATTCCCCTTTAAAAACACCAGGCTTCCAGAGAGCACTGTGCATAATGAAATTGATGAAGTTTGAGAGCTACCTCCAAGACACCCCCCCTGTCAGGGGACCTTTAGACAGCTAAGTAAAGAAAGAAAACAGACTGCCATTAAAAGAGAGCAAAAGAGCTAGTTAGGTTCAAGATATCCTTTTGTACTCTGCACAGCAGTGTCCTCCTAGAAGTGCAGGCAGCCACCAGTTCACTCTGCCTGTAAAACAGGTTTGTTAGCGCTCATCTGCTGATTGTGGCAACTCTGACTACATGACTTCTTGTTTGGAGCTGGCTTGCACCTGGCTTGCTTGGAGCACAACTGGAGTGAGCTCAGGTCTATCTGAAAAGTAGAATCATGTAACAGTTTGGGTTGGAAGGGAAGTTTAAAGGTCATCTAATCCAATCCCCCTGCAAAGAGCAGGGACATCTTCAACTAGATGAGGTTGCTCAGAGCCCCATCCAACCTGACCCTGAATACTTCCAGGACAAGTAGTACCATGTAGATAGAACCTCAATTCAGTCTACAGGTAAGGGCCAATGCAATCAGGAAAGCAACAGGAAGCTTCAGGAGCACATCTGGAAAAGCACTGCTTGGACTAAGCTGTAATGTTAAAAGGTTCAAAGTAAAGAAAAGAAGATGCTGAAATCCCAAACCCAACAAGCAGAAGCTCAGTTAAATAGGTGTATGAAGCACTGTTTTATGGGCACCCTTTAGAAACAGTACAGAAACACTGGTAAGCAACTGGTAAGTGACTCTGTCGTGCTACAGGAGCTTACTGAAAACTGACAGATTTTCCTTTATGTGCACGTGGTTTCACCTCTCTGTTTTGCCAAATGCTGTATATGAAATTACTTCTAGTGCAAAAATGACATTTTTGTCTGAAAAAATACGGGTCGGTTTATAGCTTGGAAGTAATTTTCTATTTGTCTGCAGTAACGCATGTGCTATCCTTAAAGCTTTAATTCCTTTCTTTTTCCTGTGAGTGGGACTTTATCTCTTACACATCATCTGTGGCACCACACTGAGCTCTTGCTAAGGATGCTATACTGGAAGAACAGATATATAGCAGAGTTTAAGCACTCATGTATTTAAGTGTGCTAGTTGTGGGCAATGTGGTATATTTTTATTTCTTGTTATAGCTGTTTCATTTTTCCTCTCCCCTGGAAAATGCCTGTACCTGGGTTTGCCTATGTAGTCTAGTTAGTTTAAATGTAAAAATAACACCCAAAATTAGGGATAAGTAACTCACTGTTGGTAATTCTAACACACAGAATTCTAAAGTGCCTGAAAACTGCAGCATGTGGGGACTGTCAAAAATGGTACTTGCTGTCTTTCGAACACTGCTCTCTGATGTTCAAAGCCCATTAAAAAACCCCAGAAAACCAGAGTGGGCACTGTAAAAAAATCAAGCAGTATATAGGGTAGTAAAATTATGATTGGCTTCCTATGTATATATGGTATATCACTATGTCAGCCTCAAAGGAAAATGCAACATCTCTGCTACAACATCTTCCTCTGAAGGAATTACATTTGCCAGATGTCTGACATCTTTTGAGCCTTTTATCTATAGTTGTGGTCTGAGTATTATTTGCTCACACAGTGGTCTAATTATTAGCAAAGAGTAAGATCAAGAGAAAAACATCCTGATTAACTGAGAGAGTGGTTTTGTTCAGAAGTAAGATCCTAGAACCCGTAAGGGAAACAGCCCACTTTTAGTATTCTCAAATAAAGCAAAAAAACAAAACCTCTTTATAATTTTTGGTGCTAAAGGAAGGGGCTCTGTAATTAACACAGCTGGCTATATGATACTATGGGAGTGTTTTAAGCATAATATAACTGTAATAAACTTATAAACTACAGTACATCACTTACATAAACAAGCACTTTGGACACCTCTTGGTGTCTTCTTCTACGTACAGAAAGGACGTGTCTCACACAGTAAGGAGCTTTCCAAGACTTTAGTTTACTCTCATTTTATATACACAACTGCAATTTTTGCAGTCAATAGGACACAGTCCTATTTCTTAAAATTCACCCTTCACAGCAGGACAGGTTCTCCTTTCACACTGAACGAGGTAAGGATGCCAAGGAAAATAGTAATGTAAAGTTATTACAGACACTATATAAATACAAGAAGAAAAAATTAAATTTTCATATATGACCTTAATTTTGAGGTTTCTTAAATGCTGGGAGCTTCACTTTGCTATCTTGAACTATTGTGTTTTTAAGAAAATCTGTGATTGATAGCTTTCAAGAAGGTCCTGTATTTTGTTAGTTGGCCTATTTTAATAATTTCAGTCTCCATATAATACTTCCTTTTTCCCTACAGTACTTTTTGTGGCTCCCTATATATTTATTACGTAGTAAAACTACTAGGATAAAATAATACATACATTTAAAAATAATAATGAGGATCTCTGGAAAGTGTGACCTATCCATTTTTCCTAATTAACCCCTCTTCCTGGAACACAAACAATACTAATATGAATAATACAGATGGCAGATGCAATGTCAGTACTTGAGGGAATTATATGGAGGAACTTAATGTGGTAGCAAAGGAATCACTGCTGAAAAGACACCAGCAGAAGAGGAAAAAAACCCAATGTGTAAATTTACCAGATGTTAACTTGAGCTCTGAAGGGTCATTCAATATCATTAAAATGAAAGAGTTTTAAAAGCCAAAATTTCAAACAATTAAGTGCCTGAATCATGACTGAATTTTTAGAACTACAAAGATCAAGGACAGCATATGAAAATTTTAAAGGAAAGGAAATACAGTTAATATTTGCAATGTGCCCTCACTCAAACTGAAATCTGAGAAATTAATCCATTCCAGATAGTGTCGCACTGAGTACTCAACAGGAAGGTTACATGATCCACCCTTTCCAATTGCATCAGGTCACGTCGCCCAGTACAGGAAAGCATGCTCCCCTTGTATCACCAGGCACAGAAAGCCAAGCCCTCATAATTTTAACCAAAAACAGAGGGTGACCCTACCCTGGGGGCACTATTTTTGGTAGTTCTTCCTGAAGCCGGTTACAGAATAAACCTGTTGAGGTGTCTGGGCTAGTTCCCTCAATCCATCAATCCATCCATCCATTGCAGAAAGGCAGAAAGAGATAGGAGGACTGACCTGGTTGATTTTTATTTTTTTTCTAACAGGCTGCCTTGCCTCCCAATTAAGGAAGCTGAAAAGCCCACAGTCCTTTATGAATTTTGAATATATCTATAACTAATAACAGTATTACTTATTAATATTTAATTAATTATTTACAATTTAACAGAACCTTAATAGGACTGTGCCCCTAAAAATGCTAGACCAACAACATTCCTGCAATTCCATTTGGAAAGAAAAGCTTTTGACCCTGCAGACATCACAACTATGGAGAAACACACTCTTGCCGAGGGTAAATATCCCTTCAGGTTCCACTAGCATTTTGCAGTTAATCAGTCTTTTTGAATACTTCCCAGGTCTAACCACATTTAGCTGAACATATTTGGTGCTGGTCAGTTCACACCATTCTCTTGGCACATGCAAGCTCCCTATCAACCTACCTTCATGAAGAAGCCTGAGTACCTGAGATCCTAGGTTTAACAAAAGGTGCCATATATATTGCAACTTCCGCAAAATTATGTCCAGCTTTGGATTAATTAACATGACTGGGTAGAGTTATGTCCTTTAGGATGGTAGTTTAGTAGTAATGTGTGTGAAACAGAATTCTCATAAAACTATGAGACTGGCCCTCAGAAGATCTGGGGTTTATTGCTTCTTGTGAGGTAATAGGGGCAAATCACTTAATACTTTTGTCTGAGACTCTCCAATGCACTTGGCAGCACCAGCACAGTAAGGCTGAACCCCAAGGGTAGCTCGCCATCCAGTGAAAACTTCAACCCAAATTGCCTTCAGCTCCTGCAGCTGCTACGTCTTTCAGGTAGAAGATGGATGATCTTTCCTTAGAAGGTGGGTGGAAAGCTGCATAACTTGTCAGGAGTGAAAGGCTGAGTAAAGAGTTAGGTGAGCCTTAGGTATTGAATCTGTTGTGGCTTGCCAGAGGGGGAGTTGCATCCTGAGCACAGGACCCTCAACTTCGGAGGCATGACATCATTAGCCAAAAACTAATCCCAAAAAGCAGAGAGATAAGAGTGTAGCCTGGAGCTCAGGACAGTCATTGGAGAAGGTTAGGTGGGTGGAAGTCTCTGCTGTCTGTGCAATACAGATTTTGAATTAGAGGACGTCTCCTGCATTCTAGCTGAGCTTCCCAATTTTCAGACGGAAGCATGAACATATTTCCTGTGCTCTGACTGTTGATGTCTTTTGTTTGGTGTTTGGTTTTTTGTTTGTTTTTTACTTGAGCATCTTGCTGTTTCCTTTTTGTGTTGGCCTATGTGCTATTTGCCTTCTACCTCTGACAGTCATAAGGTCTGACGAGGGCTCTCAATAGACCAAGGCCCCACCAAGACAGAGAGAACTCTATAATTCCCTCACTTTGGTAATCCCACCCTAAGCTTTTCTTCTTGTGCAAGGAAGGGCTTGAAAAGGCGTGTCAGTCCTGAGCATTTTCACCATTTGGTCTGGTTAAAAGCTAAGAAGCAGAAAGATATTTTTGCATGTGCCTAAGTGGCAGTTGTGTTTTGGAAATACCACTGATTCCTGAATTGTGAGCTTATGAGCTTATAGTACCAGAGGTGCATCTAAGATCTTCCAGGATGCAGGTTCTACACATGCTGGATACCACTATTTTGTAAACTATTTTGAAATGCTAAGTTGAAAGTATAGAACAAATCATTGAATCATGTAGGTTGAAAGGACATCTGTAGGTCACCTAGTCTGATCTCCTGGTCAGGAGGTTGCTAAAGGCCAAGTTCAATCATGTTAGAAGTATCTTCAAGGATGGATATTTCACAATCTCTCTGCATTCCTGTGATGATTTGTGGCCACCTTCATGGTAATAAATTATTTTTCTTATATCTAATCAGAATTTCTTTTATTCCAACTTTTACCCATTGCCTCTTGTCCTATTGCTATATATTTTCAAGAAGGGACTGCCTGTGCCTTCCCTATAACTTTCCATTCGTTAGTTGGAGACAGCTATAAGACCATCCCTTAGTCTTCTCCCTCTTAACGCTGAAAAAAAGTTACTCTCTGCCCCTCCTCTTATACCCTGTTCTTCAGGCCCCTGACCTTGGTGGAGCACTGCTAGACTCATGCCAGTATGTCTACATCAGTCCTGTAACGTGGAGTCCAAAACTGGACACAGCACCTCAGGTGTGGTCTCACAAGTGCCAAACAGAGGGGAAGAACCACCTCCTTTTTTCTGCAAAACTTCTTCCTAAGCAGTGATCTCATGTCTGTAATGTTGCTCAAGGCTCTTCTCTCCCTTTGTATTTTTGAACTTCATGATGTTCTTGTCAACTCATTTTCACAGTCTGGCCAGGTCCCTCCCTCTGAATAGCAGTGCTGCCTTTTAGTGTATGGGTCACTCTTCCCAGTTTGGCATTGACAGCAAAATTGACATATGCCATAAGCACTCACTGTTATCATTTGGAGGAAGGGAGAAAGTGAACTTTCTGACTTTTGATCTGAAGATCTGACTTCCCTCTGTTTATCAGCGCGTTAGCATAATTTGGGGCAGCAATATTAGGCTAAATCATAGAATCACAGAATGCCAGGTTGGAAGGGCCCTCCAGGGTCGTCTAGTCCAATCTTTCTAAGTAATACTATAGTTATATGAAATGGCTCAGCACCCTGACAAGATGAGACTTAAAACTGTCCAATGTGGGGGAATCCACCACCTCCCTTGGGAGACTATTCCAACGTTTTACTCATGGTGAAAAAATTACCTCTTTTGTCCTTAGCCTGAACTGAAACAGGCCAATTACCACTGAAAACTAAAAAAGAGAGGCAATTTTAGGAGAGGGCTTTTGCCAGAGAACCTAATATTCTCAAATGTATTTAGGTGAATGATAATATTTTTTCTTGACTTTCTTACGGTAGCGATCTACAGACCTCTTTTTCCCATATATATATATATATTTTTTTTATATGTATTTCCAAAATACATGTATTTTAAAATTGAAACCTGATTTTAAAAAGATAATGAAGGAACTTACAAAAGACATCTCCTCTAAGGCTTTGCTTGTGGTCAACCTGATTCTCAAAATCTTCTTTCTCCTCTTCGTCTGATTCTTCTGCCTCCTCTTCTGTAGTAGCTTCAGTTTCTTTCTCTCCCTCAGTGTAGCTCCCACCAAGGCCAATAACACCTTCATAGTCCAATAATTGCAAGTGGTTCTTAGAGGCTGGTGTCACAGCTGCTTCTGGGATTGCATTCTTGATTGTTTCATGCTTTTTCACACTGTTTTTATGTGCAAGAATTTTCTTAATTGTATCCTTAGCTGTTCCAGGGGTTCTGGGAATTTCCTTCACTGACTTTTCAGGGATAACTAGGACCAAGAAGAAGATATTAAATATTCATCTGAGGAAACATCCAACAATCACAACATTCATAACTGGCAGCATGATGGCCTTCATAGTGTCCAGAGACCTATATAGCCAAATTCTCCACCATGAGATAAAAGTTCATGTCTGCCCAGAACTGCATACACATGCACTAGTTACCCGTTTAGCTTTGTTGTAGTGACAATCCATCCAAGGTGGACTAGAACATAAACGTAATATTTCCTGAGTTTTTTGCTATTTTATGATTCCTGTTGTCTACAAAATACTAAAAAGGATATCCAGCCTTATAGTATCATGCAACTTTGGATTCTGCTCAGAAACACAAAGGCTGCCAGAATTGAAAAACTAAGGCTGGGGTAAAAGTCTAACAAGTTAAATCTGTAAAACAAAAGGAAAAAAAATCTGAATTTGAGGGTTTCCCTATTAAGAAGTATAATGAAGAGAAATATCCCATATGAACAGGCAAAAACTTCAAAACATTCCAACCAGGATGATTCTGTGATTCTGTGAGAGAGCCTTTTTACATTTACATGGCAGCCCTGATTTTCAAATCATTCTTTCCTTGTCATTGTATTGAGTTTCAAGACACGAGCCTTTTATTTCTTTTCAGTTCCAATGTTCCTCTTTCTACAATAATCAAACTCTGTCTGGATGCTAAAATGAGGGACATTTTTCATAGGAACCCATTTGAAAACACATTTCTAGAGGTGAGAGGAGGCAGGATTGATTTTCCACTAGTGGTGGGACCCAGTAGTAGCGCAAAGGGCTCCTTTGAGACAGGATGTTGGCCAGCTGTTCTCCATGTTCTCTTAAGATAGGAAAAGTATCAGTTTACATGAAATGATGCAAGATTTTAGTTACATATTATGAAAAACTTGCTTGTTATCCTTGCCATAAGATAGTAAACCACAGCAGCAAGTGACTTAGATAATTTGAACTCTATCACTACAAGTTTTAAAAAATTGTTAGGCTATCATGTGTCATTAATATGCTGGATATGATCTGCCTCAGAGCAAAATAACAGACTAACTGATCTTTTTTAGTCCCTTCCAGATGTATTTTTCTGTCATCTGACAAAGACTGATGGCTCTTTGTACTCATGGCCAAGTCATAACTGAGGGTTAAAGCCAGGACTACTTCACATCAGTTTGTTCAAGGCACGTGTATAGTACAAAGGAAACTCAAAGGAAATCATATGGCAATACTGCAGGTGTTGCTTTTTATCAGCAACATCAGTTGCTGCTCAACATCAGTCAAGGAACACCACTGTGCCAAAACTAGGTTTGTGAGACGAATATGCAGGTTTTAGAGAAGACAAAAATGTGACGAGTTGTAGTTTATGAGATGACTGCATCCCACCACAAAGATTTCACTAGACTTAACCAAGTCCCTACTCCTCACAATACCAGAGCTACTAAGGAAGAGAGATTCCTTGGGGTTTAATGTTCATGGCAATGGACTTCAAGGTTTGACACAAGCTTTTGAATCAACTCAGGATTTCATGACTGCTATGGCATCACCAGTCAGTATGAAATTATATACTCAGCACTGTAGTGGTGACCACAGCCTGAATCAGTGTGGGTGAGGAAGAAGTAAGAGAAGAAGATCGCACAACCATGTCATTAGCTACTGACAGCCTTTTGCAGTTTGGAAGCTTTATATTAAGTACTTGGGAAATAATGAGAGCTGAGCAGTTCCAGTGTGCTGTACAAAGGCTCTTCCATAGGTGGAGACCATTTCAGAACAGCCTTATATACTGGTTCCTTTCTTTGATTCTCGATCAGTATCAATGCTGTAGCACCTACAGTCGTTTGGAATTGCAAATGGTGGGGAAAGTAAAAAATTTTTATTTCCTTCTGCTTTTGATGCCTAGCAATTGCATTATTTGGGCAAGAATATGTTCCTATTTTGCTCTTCGCTTTGTGATAATAAAAACTTTATAGTAGTATTTTGGGATAGATGGACTGGCTTGTTACCTTGGTAGCACTTTTTTCTGTGTTTCTTTTCACAGAAACATAGCAGAAGAAAAAACACCATTTAATAAAATAGAACTGTAGTCTAGTGGGAAAAGGGGAAAATTCCCTGCATTTATATTCACTCCTAGAAAATGCAATCCTAACACTGTGAATTCATCACATTTTATTTACAGCAAATTCAACTACATGCTATTTAGTAGCCCAGGAACACAAACAGACTCTCTTGGTGTGCTCACTGGAGCATTCACATTTTCTGAGGCTACACATGGTGGTATAAAGTAAATGAATGCCAATAAAAAATAAATCCAAATTGAGGATTTTGTTTTTCTCTTCCTTTGGATAAAACCTGTAATCCTGCTTGCCAGATACATGCAAGTAAACTATTCACTAATACTCCACTAAATGAGCCTTTCCACTGGAGGATGATATGATGAAGGAGGTAAGGTTTCTGGGTGTAAATTCAGAATGCAGCAATAAAAATAAACAGGGAAGTTTCATTCCAAACAAATTTCCTCTTGACACTCAGCTACAAGAAACTTCAAGCTGTTAATAAAGAGGCTATGGAGATTTTCAGGCCAGAACTGACTGCTTGGCAAACCTGAACATGTGCTTTTAGTTTCCGCTTTGAAGTCTTCCTAGTGAAAGGAAAAATTCTTACAGATCAACACAATAACTGCTGTGGAGTCAGAAAACCAATCTCCTTGTATGAGCAAAACTAAGAAGTGCACAAAATCAACTGACGGGAGTGACAAAAACAGGGGGCTGAAAGTGCATAATCCCCACATGCTTGCAGACTCCAGTTTGCTGCTGCAGATGCATGCTCATGGGGACAAAGAGGCACTAGACACCAGGCATATTTTAGGATATAGCACTAATATCCTTCTAATCTGCATTCAGCTTTAGAGCAGCCAGAGGTGTGGATTTAAGGCTTTTTATGTCTACCCATAAAATGCAGAAGGATCAATCCAGTGTAAGGGTAGAGCACCTTAAATTTGGTCTGTTCTGTTGAAACCCCTGCCTGTGGACTTGTCTGAATGAACAGCTCACCTTCTCTGACAATCTGGGGTGCTACAGCTGAGGTGGTGGTTTTTCAGGACCCTTCACCCCAAGACGTGTATAAATGCACAGGTGTTGCTCACAAACATTCATGCATTTATCCATCCAGGTGACTGCATACAGAATTTTGGAAAGTGAAAAGAAATGTAGTGCATTTCATCCCAGCTCTTCTGTATGTACCTTCCATCAGGAAGCATGTACATTAATGTCTCATGTCCTTATACAGTTTGTGTTTTATTACCCTAGTATGAAAATATCGCAGCTTTCAAAGATATTTTATTTCTTTGAATTGGAGAGAATTAAAGCAAGAGGTGGAAAAACACAAGCAAATGGTGGCTGACGGGTAAAAGTAAATCTTTTCTGTCATCAGTTGCTGTGTAAGATTTATAAAACCATAGAAACTTGGTGTATGATGTCTAATGACCAAGTTGTGAAAGCTGAGTTGGAAAAAATATAGAGACAGTAGATGCCAAACCCCTGTCTGTGTGCTACATTGCATAAAGGGAAATAGTCGGTGGATGGTACAGGAGAGGGACAGCCAGGGATCTGTTTTCCTGTCACACACCCTCTGACTGCAGTCAGCGCTGGCTGGGGCTCTGAACAGAAGGCAGCAAGAAGAGACAGCCTGCTCTGCACTCCAGCAGGCACTGCACTGCTTCCACCTTCACACCTAGCAATGTATTTAAAAACCTGGTGACAGACAAGCCTAGGATATTGGCTTCCAAGTCCTTTTGTAGCTCCCTTTGTAGCTTCTGTATAGAAAAGCTGGAGAGGGGATGAGGGACACTGACAACCATTTGCCATGTTTAGGGGGAGTCTGTAGATTTGAGTAAAGACTAGATCAGCAGGACATGGTTTCAGAAATAATTCTAAAAGTTCTTAACATTTTTTTAGATAATCTTAAGAGAGTCTGAAAGCTTTCACAGATATGTTAAAACAGAGTTTGGATTGTTCTTCTCTTTTATGCACCATGGAATATCATCTAGCAATATGTATTTCTGACCTGTTTAATTTCTAAAATTTTTACCATCTTACTTAGGCAAGGATGCTTCAGAAATCAGAGCAAGGTTACCATGCAGGACTGTGCTTAGTACATGACTAAACGAGCCAGCAATGCTTCCAGTAGGAAATGTAGTGTGACAAAAGCGTGTTATTCATTAAAGGATGACAGCAGCATTTGGCTCCATACTGAACTGAACTGTAAGACTCCTCAGTGTTATGACCAGAATCTCTTTTAAGCTTTTAAATTTTATTATGTCAAACCCAACTTTTCTCAGGACTGGCAAGCTAATAAGAAAACAAAGTAATTTATGGGTTGTAGGGATTACCCAATGAGCAGAAAAGAAACATGACTAATACAAGAGGGACAAAAGGAGTTGTCATGATTCTGTATTGCCATATAGATATCCAGCAAACCATACTGAAGAATAGCAACCTCTGCCTCCAGCCAGGCAGTAACAAGAGTGTCCTTGTGGAGCTCCTCAGAGTGACACCTAAAGGTTGTAGAAGTTAGTACTGCTTTTTTTCTACTATTTTGTAGTTTCCTACCAAAAAAGGGTAATATTTCCCCCCAGGAATCTCAATTGCTTATGGAACCTTGCAAGACTCTATTCTTAAAGCTGACAAACACATAGAAGCATGTGGTGAGGGAAAGGTGGCTTTTCAATGCACAACAGGAAATCAGGAAACACATGAACCTGAGAACAGCAACAGATTGCAGCAAGATAGAGGCTGGATGTGTAAAAGGCTAAGAACCATTTTAGGGAGCATTTAAAAGGTTACACCTCTATGGATTCTCAAATGCAATGTGTGCTAGAGACATTTCAGAAACAGCTTCCAACGTTATGTGCGTACAGGAGTGTTGAATGGCAAAAGGGTTCCTGAACAATCACAGCAAAGCCTACATACAAGCAGCACTGCTTGCAGCCTGATGTTTCAGCAGCTTCCTCCCAAGTTAGTACATACAGATAAAATGAAACCATTTCCCCCACTTTCTCTGCAATGCTGAATCTTACATTGGATTATTTGATAGTATTAGGAGATGTAGTCATAGAAGCTTCATTATAAACAATGTGCTTAGTTACTCTTATTTCATACTCTGAAAATTCAACTAAATATTAAAATGTTTTTCATTTGTTACAAAAATCTACTAATGCTGCCATGGTAGCCAGTTTGTTATATATTAGAGATAATTGCTATAAAGAACTAATGGTTCCCTGTTGAAATGAGATTCCCACCCTGAGGGAACAATGGAGTACTGAGGGTGTATTTAAGAAGCCTTTCTTTTAGCTGCAGCACAACCAGGCCCATCTGTTGGGAGCTGGGATGGGCTGCAGGAGCAGCAGTTGCTGCCACAAAAAGAAATGTGAAGCCACAGCCTCCAGCCCCCAAACTCCCAGGATGGTGTGCTCATCCTATTAAACCCAACAGCAAAACTTTCTTTGACTTCAGTAAAGCCAAAGGTTTTCCACAATTGATGTATGACACAGAGAACACTTAGCATTTCAATGTAGGTTGGTACCTCTAATCGGGGTTTGTGTCACTGGAAAAACATTTTCCCCAACAATAGCAAAACACATACCCTGCCCCCATCATTACACTGATCAGACTTTTTTGCAGGCTGCAGTAAAAATCAACTGTTGAAACATTCAGGATTAAAAGAACCTCCTCCTCTCCCTTAAAAAAGGAGGTGTATGTGTGGGAATTACCACCAGATAAACCAGCCTCTTTTTAGCACCACTGCTTTTCAGGTTTTACCTACCACTGTTTCTCTATTTCTCCCCACCCCCCCCCACCCCTTAATTGTTCTAAACGTCTGTCTAGCTAGATCCTTGCCTTCTGACCTTCTGCCTATGGCTCTGATTTCTCTCTTTACTGTCTGCTATTCCTCTATGCTTTCTTATATTAAGTCTCTTTTCCATATTAGTGTCTTGTACTAAGTTTATAAATGTGCAGCTCCTTCCTCTTCTAAACATCTAATGGACTTAAGAAATTGGAAATATGTCCTGAGGAAGTATGCAGAGAGAGCAAACAATTTAATAGAAACATCAGTGAGAAGACAGAAATCATCTATCTTCAGCACTGCTTTTCTTACGGGGCTACACATTAAAAATGCATCATAGCCTCTCTGTAAGCTAAAATATTTCCTTTGTTCACATTTAAGGAAGGATTCCTATTGAATAATTTCTGCTTGAGGAAAGAATATATTATACATAGACTCAGTAAAAATCAGATTTTCCTTTCTAATGTTCAGCTTCTCATTAAAAGAAAAAAAAAAACCCAAACCAAAACAAGAAAAAAACAACTCCAGACCCTTTTGTTCAGAGATGTATTTGTTTTTCATTTCATTTGTGGTACATTTTGTTTTAACGGAACTGTATCAAGATGTGTCATGTCAATTTGCTTTGATACTCAGTCAGGTCTCAAGGCCCATTTTGGCCTTCCGTTGCAGTAAAATGCAGTGACATATCAGAAGGGATGTGGTCTAGCAAGGAAACTGGCTCATAACATTGACTTTGAGCATAAAACCACTTCTGAACAGCTCTGCTGAGCCACTCTGGGTCCAAACTAATTCTTTCAGTACCAGTCAGGTTTTTCTTGTTAAAACGCAACATTTTTCATTGGAAGTAGAAACGCAACAAGATTTTAACTTGGAAGAAATCTCTGTGCTTTTTTTATTTTCCAAAATGTAGTTTTAGCCCTAGCAGTGTATGGAGTTGCTTTGCCTTTGTCTTTAACACATGTCAGCATGCCCAGATTATATAGTTATAGGTACGAACAAAAATTTCAGATTATAACAATAGGTTATAAATGCTTCACTGGATTTATCACTCATTCTACTTGTCACTGGAATATTCAATTTTTTTAGACCAATTTGGAGCTTGAAAAGCTACCTCTGCATAACTCCAAGGACAGTATGTAACATTTAAAGTCATGTTTCAATGCTGCACCAGAAAGCATGAAAATGCACAAGCCATGTTATAACAAAACCAGCACTCTTTAAATGAAGAACAAATTAATAAAACTTATTAAGCCTGGAGGAGTGCAATATACATGTTGTTATGGGTTCCAGCAGTAAAGGTAGGAGAAACAGCATACATACACATCTGCATAGATGTGTCATGTATATACACACACATATATATGTATACACACAGTTTTAGCATAGCACTGTCAAGTTCTTCATCTATAA
Organism: Hemiprocne comata; assembly: GCA_020745705.1. Classification (NCBI taxonomy): domain Eukaryota; kingdom Metazoa; phylum Chordata; class Aves; order Apodiformes; family Apodidae; genus Hemiprocne; species Hemiprocne comata. The sequence goes on along the minus strand of CM036586.1, from coordinate 96,620,618 downwards.
AGCTACCTCACTCAAATTATATGTTTTCAGTTGACTCTGCCAGGGATCTTCATGATTTTTAGACACTAAGTACATTATTGCAGTATAAAATCGTAAAACATTGTGAAATAACTCATGCCTGACATTCAAAGGGTACGAATGGCTTTGGAGTTGGAATTACTGATTTCAAACCAGTGCCCATACTGAATTAATATATTTAATATTAAATGCAGAGAGGATATTGGTTGATAATTATCACACAAATAAAGCACTATTCCAAATGCAGCAAGTGTCAATATCAGCGTGATATTGGAGACTTCAATTAATGTTATAATGGGAGCAGGAACATGAATAATAGAGAGATTCCTAGAACATCCAGGACCATGAAATATAATCATAATACAAAACTGATCAGGATTACTTGAAAAAATCCCAGAAAAAAAGGTGTATATATTATGTAGACTTCATCTGCTACAGACAAGAGCTTTTAAAATGTTTTCACAATGTCTTTTGTTAAAAAATTTTGAGCAGGACTTGGATGTCCTCCTGAGGAAAACATCTCTAACTACATTGCAGCATAAATCTCTGTTAGGTTTTATACAGGAATTAAAATAAAATGTTAATTTTAACTATAAAGACAAGAGGAACCTTTTCTTTCTTTCTTCTTGTAAAGTTAGAACTGGGCAATGACATATTTATAGGAAGTCTTGAATATTCAGTAGACAAAAAAGACAAAATTATTAATGAAAACATTTTAGCATAGAAGTCATGGCTTTCCTCTCTTATCTCACTTTTTGCTAAGTTGGCTTGAAACTCTTCTGGAAGGGACTGCACAACTCCCCAGCAGGCTAGCTATGAAGTTTGAGGAAAACAGACAGTAGACTTTTTAAAAGTTATTTTCTCTGTGTCTTCAGGCCAAATTCTCTTCTTTGGTTTACTTGTGATTCCTAGTGATACTATGAGACTTCAGTACTCACAGGCAAAATCAATTTGAACTAATAAGACTTGTATCGACTCTGCAAGGACTGATACCATAAATAAATTATTTCATGGAAAATTTTGCTTTGGTTAGTACTGCAGCACAGTTCAACATGATCTTTTCTATAACCATCAATTACTGTAGAAGAACAGTACAGCACTGTTCCTGACATCCAGTGGCACTCACCAGTGCAATCGAATCCATTTCCTCGGTAGCCCTGTTTACATTTGCATTTGAAGGAGCCTTGGGTGTTGAGGCACTCTGCATGGAGGTTACACCTGTGTGTGTTTGTCACACATTCGTTTACATCTAGGGAAAGATACAAATGCTTTAGGGAAAACTGCGCTGAACCCCAAGCTTCATGACCCCCTGCTTGTGCTTGCCATCTGCTTCCAGGTACTGTAATCAGTGCTGTTAGACCCAGACGGCCTGGAGACCATTGGAGGTAGAAGTATTCCCACTAACATCAGCTCCAACTGCACAGATACTGGCATATGCATCCATGGAAAACGCAGAGCATAGGAAAAGAGAAACTAGTGTTTTTCTGACTGAGAACAGGGTTGTACACTCTAGAAGAAATGCGATGGAAAGCAACCCTGAGCATGCCATGATGTTGAGATCTTCTCTCTACCTCTACTGTTCCAACATACATATGATGCTGTATAAAAAAGTCTAATTGAGAAAATTCAGCAGAAAATACTTTGTTCACCAGATAGCAAAATGTACAGGCACCAAGAGTAATTGATTTTGTTCTCTTTTTCCCTTATTTTGCTACATCGCAAAGATGCTTCTGATTTCTCCCACATGAGGGAGCCAAGTTGTTGCACAAATATTTGCACCACTTGCATTTTATCCAGATTCCTTCATTTTAACAGCTGACGGGTCCTCTCGTAATGTAAGTCAGCTAGGAGACAAGTAGCAGGAAGACTGACTCAAAAATATCATATGTCTGAGAGTGAGATTCAGGTTTGCAGATAAAATCCTGATTACTGAAACCTCTCCAGTATTTCCCCCATGGACAGACACAGTATGAAGTAGTAAGTATTTTTTCTACTTTAGACTCTCAAGGTTTGCATACAACAGGAAATGCAAACTTGAGTCTCCCAAACCTGCCTTATGATCTCCTTCCCACCTTTAACTCTCAATACCAAGCAAAGATAAACAAAACCCATGAATTCTCTTTTTGTAGTAGTTCCAATCATTCCAGGCCCTCGTGTAGTCAACTGCTTGAACACTACTGCTGCGGTAACTTACACTTTGCAGTTCTTCCATCATTCAGCTAATAGATGGAAACAAGAGTAAAGGTGATCTGACATTTGTTTTAAAACCTGGGCATGTCAAGATAACTTTTTGCCTGTATTTATTTTTGTTTGGGAGAAACTGAGGAATGCAAAAGAGACCTGAAAATTAATTAAAATCTACTAGTTTAATACTTCTTTTTTAAAGTTCTGTATTGTCCACCCAAACAATTGTTCTTACAGTCATGAAGGAACTTAATTCTTGTTCCTCATTAACACCACCAAAAAAAAAAAAAAGAAAAAAAAAGATTGTGGGACTGCTTGTTGATACAGCTTGAAAGACAAGATGACAAAAACCAGCTCTTTAACTAAACCTATACCAGAAATAGCAGTTCTTTGTAGTCAGCTGTCGCTAATATGCTACAAGTCCCTTGTACATCTTGACTTGGAACAATGAAGCAACTTAATTTGCAAGTGCCAGTGATTAGGTTTTTCATAAGGCCACAGAGAAAACCCAGAGAAAAGTTCAAAGTGTCACCAAATATATTCTTAGTGACACCTTTTATCCATTTCTGAGGCAGTATCCCCAGACTAGGCCAACATGCTTCAGGCAATGACAGGAAAGATGCACGGTGTGGGAATGAAAAAGAATGAAGACCAAAAATTAATGGGCTAAATCTTACCTACACAGTCATAATGGTCGCTGTTATATTTGAGTTCATAACCAAGCTGGCACTTGCAGTAGTAGCTTCCAAATGTGTTGACACATCTGCGGTTGTAAGGGCACACAGCTTTGCCAGTGGAGCATTCATCGATGTCTAGAACAGGAGAAGGGAGGCTGGTCAGATCCATGAGCAAGTAAACCGGGAAAGCAGGAACTAGTTGGGATTTGCACAGAAATGGTTTGGTCTTGGCTATCACAAGTTGTTTAATAAAGAAGTCCTGTACTTTCACTCTTGGGGATGGCTTTTGCATATGGTAATATGAATGAAACAGCAAATTTTATGGAAGATTTTGGGACCTGGCACGGTAAAATGAAAGGGGAACTGGCAACAAGGATTCTCCCCCTTGAGGACAATGATTTGCCCTAAGGTCACAGAGTAGGATCACAAGGAATGTCACAAATTCCATAATTTCCCTGAGAAAGAAAATGTCAAAGAATAGCTTAAGAGAAAGCCCCAGAAACAGGAAACTGAGAGCAGCAGCAGCCCTTCTACTGAGCATCTCCCCTGGCTGGACTAAGTCAAGATGTAGCAGGGAGAGAGTTTGCAGACTGTGAGCAATCTGCCTAGCAAGGTAGATGACAGGCACAGATGTTTTGGAGAGAGAAGAAGGCTTCGTATGGGAGGAGCCTTAGAACATTTTTCAACAATCATTGTAATTAAACGTTAGTAATTTGATTTGGGGTTTTTGTAATGTCAAATTTAAAATAGTGCCAATTATGTATGATATTCGGCATTTGTCCTTCCCTATCACACTTTAGTACAGAACAGTGACTTTGCACATAATTCATGGTGCCATGCTGCTGCTCTTTACAGCTCAGAGGTGCTGCTGAAGTGCTGCTGAACACCACATTCGTCTTTTTGTAATTTCTACCAGTCTTCTACAGTGCTTAGGTGATCAAAGGAAAGTGGACAACAGGAAAATATTTAAAGAAACCTGCAGTCAAAAATCCTTCTTTATGCCCATGCTAAACACTTCTGATGATGGTCTCTGCTCCTTAGCCTCCAGGACATTCCAACACCTCTCCAGGTTCTGAATTCCCAGTGCCTCTGCCAGGACCTGGATCTGTCACAAGCTAAAGGACAAGACTGCTGCACTCGATCCTAGCATGAAGATAATGTCTGCAATGAACACTGAAGACTCAGTTACTCTTAGAAACAAAAGGTTTTGATTTAATTATTTTTTTTTTAAATCTAGAACTGTTGTTTTCTTCTTTCCCCTATGCACATGTAGAAGAAACAGCATTATTCAAACCAGTAAGGAGAGCTAACTCTTCTCTTTCACCAGACTCTTAAATTTTTTGGGATCCTGTAGGAAAGAAGCTGAGAGTGAGTTCCCAGACCATACCAATGCACGTCCTTCTGTTCGGTCCCAACTGCAGGCCACTTGATGGACAAAGACACTGTACCTCGCCTTTGACTTCTTCACATCCATATTGGCAATTCACCATGGCACATGTCCTAGAACCTGAAAACAGTATTTAAAAAACAAAGAGAGCAAAAATCTAGGCTGGGATCGTACATTTAAAAATTATGTTTGATTTGGATAAGTGCAGAAAATTTATCAGAACAACAAAATTCCATTAATCAAGCTGTTCATGCATCAACGCATCAGTAATACAATTCAGGAGTCCATGAAATAGATCTTAAATTGCCCTTCCCCTTCACTTTTTTCTTTCCTTCTTTGCCCTTACTCCTCCTTTTTTCTCTGCTCCTATTTCGTGACTTCTTACTACTATCTTTTAGATTCAGAGTCAGAACTGCTCAAAGTAGAAAGAAGGTTTTTTGTATTTTCCATTCCAATAGTTTTACCATACAGAAAACTGTTACTCAGTAGTGAATTGCATTTCTTGCTTACCATTAAATATGCTTCCAGTATAGAATTTGATTTTAAAAAACTATTTAGCCTGATGGACTTAAAAACTGCCCTGTAGTTTGACCCTTTATAGAATCTAATCAGGCACTAGCAAAAACACAAGCCATGGTTGCGATAGGTTGGTTAGGAGTGTGAAATATTGGAGATGACTTTGATTAGCTTCTAAAGTGAAATGTAGGCATCTAGATGGTGTCTGAGAGACCTATGAGAGGCTAGAAAAGTAGGAGAAATGTATTAAATAGATAGGGAGACATTCCTGAAATCCTGAAGATAACCAGAAAGCATTAGTGTTATGATGCTAGAGACAGAAGTGTTTACTGGAAGAGATCGAGGTGTGTGCAAAGGAAGTATTTCTGGCTACTTCACTCTGGTTGTGTTCAGGGAAACAGAATTGTATACAGGTTCTTCTTAAGTGGAAAGCCTGGAACAGCTGTCAGTTTATTTCAGACAGAAACCAACTGCAAGAACTTGAAACTAGCTCACCACTTAGGTAGAAAATTATATTAATTCTATTTTGAAATTCAATGTGTTTATTTTCAGAGGTACTAGCACATTCAGAACAGTGTATAATAACAGAGTGTATAGAAAAGACAACGTGTGCAGGTGCATATATATCAAAATTAATCCGTTTAATCTGTGATAAAATTATTTCTCTTAAACCAGTTTGTTTAGACTATGTGGCTAAGCTATAAATAGCAAAGGCCAAGAATTCACTGTATTTGCAAATGCATTTTACTTGTGTATGAATGAGAACATACAAGAAGAGATTAAAAAAGATGGACTGTAAATCATACTTTGTCACATCATCTACTTCCTAAATGGTAATAAAGAAACGTACTGAACTTTATTCTTCTCTAATTTGCAATGGTCTGTTTTCTCTTTTGTTTGAAGCTCCTATCCCTGGCTTTGGTTAGACATTATACTGGCTTAGATGATCTGCTAATCAGATCTAGTATAGTAATTCCTGCAGAGTTTAGATGATTTTGTGCTAGGTACTAACCAACTATCTATTTTAAGCAATGGTTCCCTGTGCCCCAAAGCCACCTTTTTCTGATACCCTTCTTCCAGCTCCATGGTCCCTTGGTGTGGTTGCAGATAAGCCTGACTGCTCAGACTAGGTGGACTTCATCTTGCTAAGAAGAATTACATCATGGAGAATTCAATTCAAAAGGACCAACATGATGCTCAGAATGTTTGCCTGAATAAAACTACAAGAGTTCTAGAGCTGGTTAAATAACCTAGCATTTCATCTGAGCACAAGTTTTAGTTAGCATCAAGTGAAATGGGAGGCTAGTAGACTTAAACAAGAATAATGTTTACTTAAGTAAATAATTTACTACTTCCTTTCCTAAGGATAATTTCTGCTTAAGAAAATAAAGGGGTTAGGGAAGCACAAGCTGGATGAACATTTTTTGCCTTCTTCACTAGAGCTGTGAAGAATGAAGACTTCCCTTCAATGGGAAACCTGGTTTTCCCCCTGAACTTTGGTTTCATTCTGTGTCACTGTTTGTTGGGGTTCCACTGAGGAATAATGTTTCCATGTGCCAAAGTGAAATGCAAGCTCCAGGGCTCACAGCTGCTCAGGCAGTTTTTTCTTATAACCTTGACACTGGCCACCACTGCTGCTTAGAGAAATTCATCATTTTGTGATGACTTAAGCAAGAGCTGGTGCAACTGCGTATTTGGTACAACTGCAGAGTTTCTTAAATCGGGAAATGACTCCTGAACTGGCTTAAAGCTAATTCAGCAGAAATGGTAGGTAACAACCCAGATCTAGTTTTCTTACTTAGTTCAAAAGTGAGGCTGCAGCAAGCATTTGTGCTCAGAGGAGTGGGAGTGAGGGATGGATGGGACAAAGCTGCCGCTGGGCTCAAAAGATAATTTATTTGGACTGTAGTTCTGGATTCTGTAACTTCAGCTTTCCAAAAGACAGTGGCCTTAATGAAAACTGCTTGGTGTGTGATGTCAGCAGATACACAAATTATCTTGGAAAAAACGGGAGGAATACATATCAATTTCTCAGTGATCTCACGACCCTGCAGCTGTTGTCTGCTGGTGATACCCATAATAATTAGTAATGCAGAGGCACAACCCTGTGATGCAGGGAAGGGAAACCCTCCAAAAGCTCTGGCCCCAGGCACCTTTTGCAGCAATTTCAGTCTTCCTGCCATGAGAGAGAGAGAGTAGGAGCTCTGGCTTTTCTGCTTCCCTCAGAGCTGCAGACCCTGCACTCTATGAGTGTTTGCCAAGGCTGAGTCTTTTTCCAGTTATCCCAAAACTGCCAGCACAATCACCAGATAGACACCCTGCCTGTTTAGTGCTTGTCTCCAAGGTTTGGAGATCAAAGCCTTCATTAGTTTATGGTTCTCTGTCATATCCACAGGAAAGGTCGTGCTGCACCCCTGCAGCTAAGTCCATTGCTTTAGGACAGACCTCTCAAGCAGATTGTTCCACTGTTGCGATCAACTAGCTCCTTGTCCAACTGATGCAGCTGCTTCTCTCCTGTGGACTCCAGAAAGGGTTGTCACCATGTTACCTATGGTTTTGTGAAATTCAAAGCTAAAATACCTGTATGGAATAGCTCAGGTGAAGAGAAAAAAAAAAAAAAAAAAGAAGAGTGTTTTCTACAAACAAAACAGAGTCATTGAGAAATAAGAAGCTTCCTCAGGTCTGAAAAATCAGGTTGGCTAAGAAAGCAGAATACTTCCCATTACATTGCCGGCTTAAAGACAAATAAAATACATAGAAATACAGTTTAGATAAGCCTTAGCTCAGTGAACAAATGTTTGCAAGAAGCTGGTGGCAAGTGTGGGATGCGTATCAAGGCTCAGAGAAAACACGAGTCAGGGAACACACAAAGATAAAGCAAGGAGTGATGGCATGAAATTCAGCACAGTAAAAAGTAGCCTATATTGGTGCTTTGCCGGCATAGATTAATTTATGTGTATTCAACAGATGAACTGGCAGGACTATACACCAAGGTTGTACTAGCTGTGCTTCACCTGAAGTAATGCTATCAAGAGATTTTTACTTCTAGCTGGACAAAAGTTCCTCTGAACACCAAAAGACCAGTATGAACTAGTTTACTTTATCTAGACACCAACACACAGGAAGTCTTTTTCAGCTGCTGGCAGTACCAGAGAGCTGAGACAAAGACCCTATCCTGAATAAGCTAAATCCATTCATCACAAGAAGAAAATCTGCTGGGATCAAATGGAATTAGACTATTTTGGTGTGTCTGTCCTATCAGCTCTATTACTTACTTGCACATGTGCCATCTGGCATAAGCATGTACCCGTTGAGACAATAGCACTTGTAGCTGCCATGTGTATTCATACATCTGTGTTCACAGGGACGTGGTTTCAGTCCACACTCGTTCAGATCTGCAGAAGTCATTGGAATGAAGTGAGTGCTGGGTTTATATACATTTATTCATAGATATAGGTGGATAACATTGCCTAATGCCTTGAATTCCCCACAGTCAAATTGTCTGGATTGAAAATGAGCCAGGCCCTTGCAAGATGAGAGTTCAGCAGACCATCTGGCTGAAAGACTTCTAGCAAAACTAACAGACATGGACTCCAACACCTGAAAAAATAATGCAAACTCTGGTCACATCTGTCAGCTTGTTAGGAAGTGGTGGAGGGGTGGGGAGAGAACTGAAGTTTCTCTATTTTGTGGGAGTTATTATTCTGGATTTCTCTGATTCTAGCTGGAGATTTAAGCCCTCCAACTGACCTCTATACTAGAAAGGCAAAAACGTGAGACTAAGAACAACAAGTCAGTTTTAGATAAAGTGAAACAAAGATGTTTTTTTCTTGCTCTACACATCGGTACCAAGGTTATCAGGGCAGGGCTGTTTATCAAAGATGAAATAGCATATAGAAAAATCATGTGACTTTAAGAATAAAAGGAAAAATCTCAAAATCCTTGGGATAAAAGCATCCTAAATCGTTCACAGAATCCAGGATTTAAAAGGCTTTGCGGAAGCTAAATTAATTTCAAATTCCCAGTGGCTATCCTTCACAGGGAGACAAACAGAATCCTAGAGTTTGATTTGTGTGGTATAGGCAGAGCAGTGCTGACAATGGTATTGATCCTACAACAAGGGGACAACATCTGTGCTTGTGACTTCTGTGAACTGGCACCTCTACCTCTTGTATTTTGAAACCTTGTTAGTAAACAAGCAGAACAAATTAACAGAATGCACCAGAACATGCAGCCCATTCAACATGTGTTTAACAGCACATACGACCAAGAATATAATTTCAATAAAGATGCAACTCTCCAAGTGCTGAGCTTGTGCAGTTCCCCTTCTAATGGGAGAAGTATCTGTTCTCATGTCCATGCACCCTGCAGACCACAGAAAAAACTCCAGACCATTCAAGCATAAACATTGTTGTGATTACACATGTGCAGGAGAAGTGTTTGTTACAGCTCAGCCCTGGGACGAAAAAGAGGGTTGCATTCTATTATTTAAACATGGGGTCTGTTTGAAAAAGGACAACCTATTTGTTTGCAAATCACATTGAATTTTTGTGCTACGGTGGCTGAACTATATAACTGAGACTCTCCTAACAAAAAAACTGGATGGGAACAAAAGTTATTACACTTTGACCATACAATTTCCAGAGTGCTTAGCTGCACCTATCTTGCACAATGCACAGTAATGCACAGCTAGCACACACAGCTCTAAAAGAGAACCTGTGAAGATAAGGCTAATTTAGCTCAGACTCAGTGGTAGACTAACACAGTCCCCTTATCTCTGTTATTTTAGTTAGCTCCTGTTGAGCTTGCTCAGCAGGGCAATCTGCTGTAAGGACAGACCAAGGCTACATTAGTAAATTAAAATTGGGTCTGAGCATTCCTGGTTGCTGGAACATGACCACCTATATAGCTATACTACTGAAATAGCTCCAGGACATTTCTGGCCTATGCCAGCCACCACTTTGCTAAAAAAGTCCTGGTTGTGCTCTAGAAGGCAGAACAGCCCAGGGAGCTAACAGGCAATTCCCCCATACATGTCTGCGTAGTGCTTCCACTGAGCCTCAGACTTTGAATCTACTGCAAGCGTGCAGAACTGATCTGCTTGCATACAGAGGGCAAATCAAATCCAGCCTGAGTTACTGCACAGAAAACACCTAAAAGCTGGGGGCTTCTCTGTTGCTTTTTGGTAACATTTAAGATGTCAAATAATTTTTTAGGTTAAACTTCTGGGTTTAGAGGGTGAAGATAATGAAAGGGCCTGGAGAACCTCTTTTATGAAGACAGGCTGAGAGAGTTGGGGTTGTTCAGCCTGGAGAAGTGAAGGGTCTGGGGAGATTTTACAGTGGTCTTCCAGTACCTGAAGGGGCTACTGGAAAGCTGGGGAGGGACTTTTTACAAGGGCTGGTAGTGACAGGACAAGGAGTAATGGCTTTAAACTGGAAAAGGGGAAATTTAGGTTAGACATTAGGAAGAAATTCTTCACTGTGAGGGTAAGGAGACACTGGAACATGTTGCTCAGGGAAGTTGTGGATGCCCCATCCCTGGAAGTGTTCAAGGCCAGGTTGGATGAGGCTTTGAGCAACCTGGTCTACTGAAAGGTGTCCCTGCCCATGGCAAGGGGGGTGGAACTAGATAATCTTTAAGGTTTCTTCCAACCCAAAACATCCTGTGATTCTATGAGGCTGTGATACCTACCTATCCATTACACACAACCACCAATCACGGCTGTTGCTTCACTTTCCTCTCTAGTGGTACTTTTTTTTTTTTTTTAACTTTTTTCCCTGTAAGCAACATCAAAAGTGCAAAAAATAGAGTTTCCCAAACTACTTAACAGTACAGTTTTATAGCATAGTGTTTGAAAGATACTGTGTCATAAATGGGTTGTTTATACTCTGAAAAACATGTTTTTAGCATGTTAATGCAACATTTTCAAGCAAAGGCTGCAGGTGCTTAGGAAGGCAGCAAGGATAGACCCATCCATTTATGTGGCCTATATGTCATGCTTGCCCCACAGCACCTGCAGTTCACTCTGCAGTGCAGTAGGATGTCCCCCCTCCATGCACAATGACACCTTCCTTTAATCTGATCCAATGCAGGTGTCTCATATACTGGAACAGGAAACTAAAAGCTGTGTTCTCACCAATGTGTTAGCTGAAACATTTCCATGTCTAATTCCAAGTTTATGGAGGGAAAATGGTGCATACAATGTTTTGGAATATTCAATTCTAAAGGCTCCCAATTCTGTGTTCTCAAAAATACCAGTCAGCACAATGCAAATAGATGGCACTGGCCCAGGCAGCTTGAGAAATTACATGTCTAGCACATGATTGCATGTCTTTCTGATGAGAAGGTTAGTTAAGAAAGTAACATGGCATGGGTTGCTAGTTAATAAAATGAGTTCTGGATTTGAATTCCAGATATTCTAATAATTTCCTATATAATCTCTCCATGCCTTAATCCTCTGACTATAAATATGACAGTTTGTCCTTGTCATCAGCCTGCAGGAGACACATGATATAGATCCAAACTTCTGTGTGCTGAAGGAGGCTAAGAGCTTGCCTGGGATGCTGGAGATGCAAGAGCCTTAAACTCAAAAGCTCTTTTATGTAAACAGAACATATCTTGTTTTACTATTTTGGAAGATGACTATCCAGAGTATGAGAAAAGGAGATAGAACATCAACTGTCTGCTTTCCGGAGTAATATCCCCATATGCACAAACCTTGATTACAAGTTTTTCCTGTAAATCCAGTGAAGCATTTGCATTTGTTTGGTCCCGTGCACTCGCCATACTTGCAGCCATGTCCACAGATAGCTGGAGGAGTCAGGCAAGGAAAGGAGAGAGAAAAAGTTAGAAGTACTTTATTTGAGAACTTTGGCCATGCTTAGTTGCCTAAAAACTTGTTGCACAAGTTCAACATCCTCCATACCTCTCCCTCTAGTTTGGATGTGGTAGCTACTGACCAGCACTTAATTTCTGATGGAGAAAAGTGATGCTAGCACAGCTTACACATATGAGTGCTTTTCCAGGTTTGTAAATTATCTTCCCTAGTTTCAGAAATTCATTCCAATGTACTAGCTTTGCAGATTAAGGAGTATTTCAACAATAACCATATCCCTGAATACAATGTGGCATGGATTTACAATGCAGAACTACGTTATAGTTGGCTTAAAGAAATCTGCTAGAGAATCTTAAAAGTTTACAAAAATTAATTTTACTAAGAAAGCAACCTATTGCTACAAGACAACTTACTCCACTGGCTAATCGAATTTACATTTGCCAGTTGTCACTCAAAGTATAACCTGCATCAAAACTAAAGTGCTATTAAGCAATGCATAAATATTAGTAAAGGTATTAATCAATTTTTCCTTTTTTAAACCGTCACGCTATATACACAGAGCAAAGACATTTTAGTATCTGTCCCTTTTAGACATCAGTCTGTTGATTTTCAGCAGTGAATAACCCTAAGCCTCTATGCAAATTCTCCAGATACACAATAACAAAGTTTCTGGGACAACAGGTACAACATTTGAGAAGGATTCCTAAAACACGTATTTTATGACTTTGCTGTGTTTTGCCCAAGTAGTTAGATGAAGATTCCACACCACCTTCTCCTTGGGATATATAGACCTTTAGGACATTAGGAATCTTTTAAAAAACCTCAACTTCTCATCGCGCCAACAATCCACAGACCAGAACACTGGTTGGCTACCCAAGCTCAAGTCAGGTGCACTTAGGGCTTGTGTTTTATTTATATTTTTAGAAAGAAAAAACTCCTTGTTCTCGGAGGCTGTGAACTTCTGAAAATAAAGGATAGCAACTGATTAAAAATATGTATATGTGTAGCATTAGAAGACACTACATTTTTGGCATTTACTTGACAGCTCTAGCAGTAGAGGCACTGACCAGGGCTGTGCAAGAGGTATGAATAGATGATCCCTCCTGGACCTAAGAATTTTTTAATATTATAGAATCATAGAAAGGTTAAGGTTGGAAGGGACCTTAAAGATCATAAGGTTCCAACCTCCCTGCCATAAGCAGGGACACCTCCCACTACACCAGGCTGCACAAGGCCTCATCCAACCTGGCCATAAACACCTCCAGGGAGGGGGCTTCCAGAACCTCCCTAGGCAACCTATTCCAGTGCCTTACTACCCTCGTGGTAAAGAATTTCGTCCAGATGTCTAACCTAAATCTACCCTCTTTCAGTTTAAAACCATTACCCCTTGTCCTATCACTGCCCTCTCTGGTGAAAAGCCTCTCCCCAGCTTTCCTGTAGCCCCTTCAGGTACTGGAAGGCCGCTATAAGGTCTCCCCAGAGCCTTCTCTTCTCCAGGCTGAACAGCCCCAACTCCCTCAGCCTGCCTGCCTAGCAGAGGTGCTCCAGCCCTTTGATCATCTTTGTGGCCCTTCTCTGGACTCTCTCCAACAGCTCCATGTCTTTCCTGTGATGAGGGCTCCAGAGCTGTACACAGTACTCCAGGTGTGGTCTCACCAGAGCAGAGTAGAGGGGCAGAATCACCTCCCTGGCCCTGCTGGCCACACTTCTTCTGATGCAGGCCAGGATGTGTTTGGCCCTCTGGGCTCCAGCGCACACTGGCACCTCATGTCGAGCTTCTCAACTACTACCACCCCCAAGTACTTTTCCTCATATTTTATTGTTAGGTGTTATTTACCCAAAGCTCTGCTTTTTTGAGGAGATAGTCTCTTAAACATGTTTTATTGACTCTCATCCAGAGTTAAGTGATTTCACTCCTCAGAGGGTTTCTTTTTGTAACTTCTGGCAGACATATATGAAATCTCTTTATCAGTACCAAGTACACAGCTGTGGAGAGGAGAAAAGCATAAAGTGTTAAAGTTACCTTCACAGCGGCCCTTGTTGTTCTTTTTCCAGCCATAACAGCAATCCAACCTTGGACCATAGCGACACACACCAGGCTGGTTCACAGTCACCAGCTGCCCACGAGCTCTTGAGCTGTGTAAAGAAAGACAAACACTAGCTCCAGGAGGCACACATGCTTTAATCCACTGCTATGTAAACTCCTTCATACATTTCCCCCATGTTTTACCCAGTGTCAGGCCTTTTTATTTCACCCGACCTTGGGGCATTTGACAGTGCTCCTAGACAGGAATGTAAAATTGCATTTGGTTGGAGAAACAGGGGAGATGGGAATGTTTCACCTGCAATAAATTAACTGTACAACATAAATCCTTTCTAATGAGAAACACAGCAAAGGCAAAAATACAGCCAGGTCCCCTGCTAGAATGAGTAATTTTTAATATCAGTGAAGTCAGTGGCGCTACTCCAGTTTGTGTCACATGAAGAAACTGGATGGGACATATGAAGCCACACCTGACAATACTATTGCTTTGGATGATGAAATACTGATTCTGCAGAAAGGCACCTTTCTGAACATCAGTCAGCTCCATAAAAGCTAGTGACTTGCAGGCTCCTAGCCACTGCATACATGCAGATTGATTGCATAAATGCAGACAGTCCCCCGCATTCAGATTGCACAGGACTCCTCAGCCATAAAAATTAATGTTAATTTAATTTGCCCGTAAGCCCGGGGGGATGAAAGTCACTGTGGAGATTAACAGCTGCAAGAGTTGGAAAACCTGCACCATTACTTGCCAAAATTACAACTCTGATAGAAATCCACCACTGTGTAAGTCTTCTAGACCTACTCTATGCTTCAACGGCTGCTGTGGCTTTGGTTCTCTTCTCCCTCTGCTATTACTTAATTTTTCCATTACCACATGCCTGTACCCTTCATGAAATTCTTTATCCAAAATCCTCTGTCCCTACTGCTTTTTCCAGGCCATAATTTAAAATGCACTTTCTTCAATGAGTCCAAAGTGTTGTTTCTGACACAGAAAAATATCTTATCTGTGAGAGCTTCACAGCAAGAGATTTGGGCTATTGAGGGGGACAATGAACTTCTGCATTTTTTTTAGTCTGATGCAGAATAAAGGCATCACTTTATCACCTTACAGCAGTGCTTTGCACATACATTCCTGTGCCTATCTGTCAGGGTGGCACTCATACTGGATCAGTCACAGCAAACATCAGTAAGGCAAACTAGTAAAATAAATACATGCATACACTTCAAAGAAGCAAGATGTTGCTTCAGAGTTTTCTTTAGTAGCAGAACCAGGAAAGACAAGGGAGTTCAGAAGAGCTGCGTAAGCTCGTGTATCTGAGACACCCTGAATGAAAAGATGGTTCTCATGTCATCTGGCAAGTAAAAAGACTTCAGTGTTGGAAAAAGTTGCTCTGAAGTCACCCGGCCTTTGTCATCCACCCAGTGATGCAGTTTACAGGACTACACATACCCCATCTTCAGACAGGGAAAAAAGCATATTGAACAGCTATGACTCCTGTATAGGTGTCTATCAGAAATCAGCACCCTGCCTCTGGATTTATAGACAATAAAAGAATCCTTTTTCCTTCCTCAAAATGCTTCTGGTTTACATCTCTTGCAAGTATATAAGTTAAAGAACCTATGTTCTCCATACATGCTAGAAAGTGCCCTTGAATTCACCTGAATAGTAAATGTATATTCTGTTTATACCCCAGAAAATCCCCTTTTTCTGCACCTGGATAGTGCTGTGACTCCCCTGGAAGGCTAAAATGTCTAAAGCCTGGAGGAAGCAAGATCTTGCTACTTTCCAAAAGATGTTAATTTCCACAGGAAGACTAACTCATTCAGTAATGACTTATTTAATAATTCACTTAAAAATGAAATAACAAAAGCATCTTTATAAACTACAATTATCTTGCAAAATTGCAGCACAAACTTGTTCCATAAAACCGCAAACTGGAAAATTACTTTCATTTTCGCTGACTTCCACAACAAGCACCAAGTTAAATCCTACCTTTGGCAGTGGGAAAGGTCAACTAAATCACTGAGAGCTCACCTGGATCCCAAAATCTAGGAGGAAAATCAGTTTTGCCAGTTACTATCTCTGACCTGTGAAGAACCACTAGCCATCAGCTCAGTTATTGCTGTCACATGTTCAGCATTTTGTCCAAAAGAAAGACTATTTAGAATGAGGAGATCCTTTCTGTCAGGCAGATCCTTTCCAGGAGAATGTCACGTGGACCCTCCTGGACTCTGGGGGAGAACTGATGAAGACTGGACATACACGATGCTGCTGATCATTCCCTATATGATATTTATGTAGGATTTTGTGGCAAGTAGTTAGAAGCCTGACTGAGATTGCTGTGCTTGTCACTGCTCAATGTGCAAAATACAGCTGGCCTGGAAGTACCTGTGACTGAAGAAGAAAGGTTGCATCGTGGTACAGGTATGGCAAGAGTGGTCTCCACATTTCTAGTGAAGAACTCTGTCCCCCCAAGAGTCAGCAACTTACAGCACTGGTGCTCAACGTAACAAGTAGCAGACTGAGCCATCCAGGGTGCCCAGGCTGACACCAGTAGTAGGATGGGATTTAGCAAAGAATATTGAAGACGAGTAACAAGAACTTCTACAAAAAGCCAGGGCCTCCTTTGTTGAGGTGACAAAAAGAAGTGACAGAAATCTGTCACAAGATTACTGTGAGCCACTAATACCATGATAAAATAGATGGGGTTCTCACATGATTCAGTCAAAATTCCAGGGAAGCTCTATTGCTGCTGTATCATGTATTGCATACAGTTCTTAACATCTGTGGTGAAGAAATATGAATTATATATGGTGATAAAAGCTATGAAGAATGAAAAACCTGTTTTAGAGAGGATGCGACAAACTTGGCTATCACAAAACAAGTCAGATCAGTTCAGAGCAAAGCATTCAGATACTGGCCAGGACCAGTTAAGTATATAACTTAATACCTACAGTGCCCTGAGCAGCAGACAAAATAAATTGGGTGTGTGATGTGAGGACAGACCTTAAACTCCTACACAGTACCTTTGAGTTCTAGCAGTGATTTACTTAATTTGGTATTAAAAAAAGAAATCTTTGGTATTTACAATAAAGCATGTTCCAGAAGTTCACTTATTCCACTGATCAAGTGGCTAGATAGGTCTTCTAGACGAGTGAGATCGATGGATAGGCTAGGACTGATATCCCCAATAGCTTAAATAAACATCTGCAAAGGAAAACACTACAAGTACAGTAACTGGTGAAAGAGGGGGGCAATAAAGCACACCCGAATGTTGGGACTTGATTATCCAACAGACTCCCCCTTCCACTCCCTATTCCTTCTTTTTTATAGAATGAAATACAAAAAGAAAACAGTTTTACATTGCACCTGTTTCCCAAAAGCAGTTATAACCTAGGCCAAACCCAAGCTAAAAATGTCTCTTTACCAATGGGCAGTCAAAAATTTCAAATATAATAACTGAGCTGATAGCTGTGCTGAACTGTAAAACTCATTAGCAGCCATTATACCAGTAAAGGCTAAAATAAAGAAGTTTAAAAAGTTACTTGTCATGTTCTCCTGACCAGTGATTATGAGTGGCCCTGCTGAATGAAGTTATGTGACAGTAACAGCTACACAGGATGAATGAGCAAGACTTCAAGAGCTTGATTTAACTAGGTAGGTAGATAATAAAAAGTGAGGTATGATTTAAGTTAATACAGTGGTTTGTTTTCATGTCCTATTCTGTCTTTTTGTAAAGTTTTCTCTGGAAAGGAAGATTTATGAGCTTTTTTTTTTTTTTCTTTCCCCTGAGAAACAGCTGCTGAAAAGTTTTAGTGCACTGTTTCCGTAAGATCTCTACAGGACACTTTTGGTTAGCTCTTGCCCATACCTTAGCTGCCTGCTCTGCTGCTGGAGGATGAGCAAGGGAAGGCCTCAATTGTATTATTAACAGCTTCCAGTTAACTTCAAAAACAGGATATTATCCCTTTCCTTAATTTTCCTCTTAAAAAAAAATCCTGGGCATTTGTCCTGGTTTGAGCCAGGATGAAGTGAATTTTCTTTTTACAGATTTTTTTTTTTCTTCAGTGAACTCTCTAAGCAGCACACTTGCTGACATTAGCAGCAAGTTTTCCAGCTAGTGGACTGATAATGCCCAAAAATGTTTATAGTTACTGCCGAGAGACCAAGGACACTTTGCTCTGCTTCTTGAATCTGCTGCTTCAGACACAAAAGGAGCAGAAGAGGAGTATGTACAGCCCTCCCGTAAGAAGAAGTGGACTAGACAGATGGCAAATCTGGCCAAACAGATTATTCCATCCCATATATACATAATTCTTGGTATTAATTCAGGGATCAGGAAAGTGAAGCTCATTTTAGTTCTTCCATCCATGGCGGGCATCCAGGGAGGACTCTGTCTATCCATCTCCTTGAGGCCTGAGTGTTCCTGACGCCTGTATCTCTCTACCCTCCGCTCCTGTCTGCCCTGCTGCTACCTCTGCAAGCAGTCTGGGACCCTTTTCAGAACTGCCCTGGCTCACAGGAATATCCTGGGAGTAGCTGGGGGTGGGGGCAGGCGATAGGGGTTTTGTACATGCTTACACATACCTGTACACATTTGTACATATTTTCTTTTATCATGAGTATTTTATTAAAGCTGTTTAGTTTTGTTTTCAATCTAGAAAACTCTCTCCTTAATCTCTCTCTCCTTCCCTACCTGGGTGGGAGGGGGAGGGGATTGAGAGCATTCCTGTCATTGGTTTATTTGCCAATCCTGAGTCAAACTGTGACTGCATTGTTCCTAGCAAAAAACAAGTAGCACCAAACCTAAAATGTTGGTATATTAAGAAGGACAAAAAAAGACATTATCTCACATCTTAGCAATTTGAAAGAAATTCCTAAGCCTATGACAGAGAGAAACTTGGGCAATTTGCCAAATGAAGGCAAATTCTTGGCTGTGGTGGCTGATTGGTGTTTGTTTGTTTTTACAAAAGTTGGGTTTTTTCCCTCTAGAGAAAAGTACACCCGTCACCTATTATCTTTTAATAACTGTGTCTTAAGATGTCCCTCAGCCATTTTCAGGCACTCAACATGACAACAGTTCTGCTTCACTGCGAGTCCTTCCCAAAACACCAAATTAAGTTTAGTTTGGGCTTGAAGAAGTTCCTTCAAGGCTTAGTATGCCTACCAAACTCCTTAAAAAAAGTGCTCAGAGCAGAATTCCAGATATGAAAGCCACATTTCTATGAGAAAAAAAAAATCATAAATAATAATTTTTTTTCCAAACATTCTAATTTTCACCATTTCCTGTTCCTTCTTACTAGCTTTTCAAAGCCAATAGGATTTGTTTGTCCTTTTAAACTAAAACCCCTTGTCATCGGAGACTTTCATCAAGATGTTTGAAAATCTCTTACTTCCCCTTCCTCCCAATGGAAAAGGCAGAATGACAATCTTGTTAGAAGGGTGGTGCCCCGACCATAATCCAACATCAGCTTAGACAAAATAGGCTGTAGAGCAATCAGTCTTAGATAGGTTGTAGGTTTCCTACGGATTTCACGACTTACTGTCAAATAACATCATTTTTACTGGACACATCCCTCTTTGTTTCAGCTAACTACAGGTCATACTTTCTCCTGGAAGAAGATAATGCTCTTATTTTGCAGTTTTTCACCTTTTGAAGTATTTGAAATGCAAATACACAACATCAAGAAATAATTACCATAAGTATTTAAAGGCAGCTCTGCTTTGCTTTAAGAGCAAGTCCAGTGTTCATGAGGAATTGACCACTTGATAGCCCCACATATGCTGGAACAGCACACTGCCACTTGTTTATCATAAACATTCCCATTCACAAACCTGATCCTAAACAAATAAACCACACATCTTGAAGGCTTCATCCCCAGTTGCTGTGAATTCTGCTTTTAGCAGATACTCCCCTGCTGTAGCACTTGTGGCCTTTTTATTTGTTTGTGGAGAACTGGAAGGCGGAAACACTGGAATGGCTTGGTCTGGAGTAAAGAGTTTTACAGAATCACAGAACCTTTCTGGTTGGAAAAGACCGCTAATCATCAAGTCCAAACATTAACCTAACTCTACTGAGTTCAGTGCTAAACCATGTCCCTAAGCATCACATCTGCATGTCTTTTAAACACCTCCAAGGATCCTGACTCCACCACTTCCCTGAGTAGCCTTTTCCCATCAGTGATAACCCTCTCAATGAAAAAGTTTCCTCTAATACCAGTCTAAACCTCCCCTGGCACAACTTGAGGCCATTTCCTCTTGTCCTGTTGCTTGTCACTAGGGAGAAGAGACCACCACTGACCTTGCTACAACCTCCTTTTAGGTAGCTGTAGAGAGCGGTAAGGTCTGTCCTCAGCCTCCTCTTCTCCAGACTGAACAGCCCAGCTCCCTCAGGTGCTCCTCTTAAGACTTGTTCTCCTGACCCATTCTCAAAATCTCATTCTGTTTCTGGAGAATGTAACATCTGTTATGGTAGGCTGAGCTGATTTTAAAGCATCTGTTTATCCAGGCAAACCAAAGACTAGAGCACCTCACACCTCGCTGTGCGTGATGCAGCTGTTCTCACCGCTTGGATCTCCATACTGAAGTGACCCTTTTACCCCGGCGCAAAAAACCCTCACAGCTCCGGTGTGGTCCCTTCGCGGGACGCGGTACATGGACACCAGCTGGCAGGCCCGCACCGTTACCTGCCGCCGCCGGGGCAGCTCCACGGCCACGGTCGGAGGAAGGGACTCGCTTCCACGCCGGCTCTCCCGGCAGCCCCCGGCATGGCAGGGAGCGCACGCCGCCGCCCGGACCGGACACCCGCGGAGCGGCCGCCCAAGGACCCGGACCCACCCCCGGCCCCGCCTGGACCCCACGCAGGAGCGGGGCAGTGGTCCCTGGGGTCCCCTTCCGACCACCACCCCGCCGTCCCAAGCTCACCTGCCCGCGGCGGCCAGCCCGGCGGCGAGCAGGGCGGCGAGCAGGACGCCCCCAGGCGCCGGCACCATCGCCCGGCCGCGGGGAGGCGGCCCCGGCCCCGCGGCGGTGAGGTGGTGGCTTGCTGTCCCGCGGCGGCGGGGCGGCAGGACCACAGCAGCGCCGTGCCCCGGGCCGGGCCTGTATAACTTGGCGAGGCGGGGCGGGCCCGCCTCCGGCCGCGCTCGCCATACACGCCCCGGGACGGGTGGGGCAGGCAGCAGACCCGGCGCGGCGGGGAGCTCTGATGGGCGAGCGGAACCACGATGGCGGGGGCGTGGTACGGGCTCCTCTGCTCTGGGAGCAGCACCAGCCGGTGCTGTAGGCTTGTTCCGTGCAATAGCCGGCGGTGACTGCCTCCGCACGTACCCACCACCCGCAATGGCACCTCTGCGGTGGGCTTCCATCACAGGGAGCTGGACATTACGTGGCCAAACTTTATATATCTGCTAAGACAAGCGCTCCTGGGAGAAGTTTTTCTTTAAGCTTGGTTACATTACTTCTTACTAGCTAGTCCTTCGGCTTTGGTGTGGCTGCCACGGTTCATGAACTGCCTCATCCCCTTGTGTATCCTCCTAGGATAACCCTTCCATTTTGGGCATGCTGAGTTTTCTATTTTATTTCTTTTTTCAAGATTAATTAAGAACTCCATTTTTTTTTTTTGCAGTGATGGAGAAACTTGGTTGAGATGTGACTGATGTTTGCCAGCAAATTAAAAATTTTTCAGTGCAGTGATGGTAAGCTGTGTTCTGCCTGTGCTGTGTCCCTTGGTGCCTTCCTCCTACTATGAAAAAACCCAGCAAAAGACGGGTATGTCTTTTTTTTTTTTTTTTTTTTAATGCCATTGCTCATACTAGCCTACTTGCTGAACGCTTTTGGCATTAAAGGATATTGCGTCAAAAAACACTGACTCTGTTCTCAATTTCCAGATCGTACTATGAACAGTTTTCCCAATCCCAAACTCTGGAGAGTTGTTCCTGATAAAAACAGCTCTGCTGTCTTAAGCATATGGAGAAGGCAGCCAAAATCAGCAGAGATAACATAGCACCTGTACAAAGAAGGAGTTATTTAGGCAGGTTTAGTGTTCTTATCAAAAGTATCTGGGTGCCAGATTCTGAGCCCATCTTTAGTTGGACACATCCAGAATTAGACCAGAAAGTATAAAGAGCAGCTATTACAAAGACCAGCTTGATGGAAAGTTACAACCTGGGTAATCACAAGGAAGTGGTAATTCATACTTAAATATCCCAAGTGCTGAAAATACATATATGATGTAATAGTCACAACCAAGGAGTTTATTCAGAAAGCAGAAATATTTATAAAAGCAGTGTTGAAACAAATTTGAATGTTTAAGTTGGGAGAATTCTGACCTACTGTGTTAATTCTAGAGTAAAAAGTAACCACCCCTACCACAAACCAACATTGTTTGCTGGGTAAATTTCTTACAAAATACCTACAATAGCTCTGATTGCAGTTAATAAGGTATCTAACACAAAACAGAATAGGGAAAACTTTTAACCTTCTTGGCTGTTTGCATTTGAATCACACCACACACTCGGTCATCTCTTAGACACTTTTGAGCATTTTTGACTGAGGGAAAGCTGAGGAATAAGTGACTCAGGGACTACCAGGAATGCTGCAGGGGAGCATTTGTATGCTGGCATACTGAATTCAGGATTTTAAGCACAAGCCTTTGGCCAGCCTGTTCTTCTGTCGTCTTTTCTCTCCTGTCATCCAGAAAAGCCGGGATGGCAACTGTTTTAGTCACTCCAGCTTAACCCTCTGATGAGCAATATCTACACTAATACCTACACTCAAGAGAGGTATCTGAAGTATGTGCCTCCACAATGCTTGTATCAAAACTTTAAAAGTAAGTTATTTTTCCAATGTTTTTAAATTGATCGGATGTTTTCCTGTGTTGCCCATCCACTCTTGGTTTTCAATATGTGCCAGGCTGTCATCTGCTGCTGATTTCTTCAGACTCCTGAAACTACAGATATCCTCCCAAGCTAGGTTTAAATAATCATGGAAGTTGGAGCAGTACAAAGTTAGAGCTACCAAAAAATGGCAAGTTTAGTCCCAAGACTCAAATTACATCTAATTTTTTTTTTTTTTAAGTACAATGTCGATTATATGCTGTACAGGATGGTAAAGATGTTATGGTTTGATTTGGTTTGTTTTTTCTGGCTGCTGGACACAAAAGCCATTGCTGGTTTGAGGCTTGTTTGCTATTTTTCTGAAATGCAGTAGTACCTGGAGACTCCTTCTCTCCTACTCTCTTCATTAGACTTCATGTATGGGAGAAGTACTCTTGATTTTAGTTAAACCAGCGCTGTGTAGAAACCATTCCGATTACTTAAATCTGTATTCAAAGATGAATGGTTTTCATAATGTACATTTATTCCAACAAAACAAAACAAAAAAGGAATCTGCAGTTTTGGTCAGTTAAATTGGTTTAGTAGGAGTTCCAGTGAGCATCAGGGCTCTAGCATTTATGCTAGAGCTAGGAGGGAAAGCAGAGGAACAAGATGGCTTTCTCCTGGCAGGGGAGAACTTGGTGCCTGATCCTGCACAACAAACTACATCCTGTGACCCTCAGAGCCGTGTTTATGTTAAACTGCACATGTGTAAGCAGACTACTGGTGTGGAACTGTTGACATTTCAAATTAAAACCTCTGATCAGGTTTATGTCTGCTTGACTTAAATACTGTATCTCTACAACTGTCTAATTACGTCCTTGAGGTATGTGTGAGAATGAGCTTATGCTGAGGAAGTGAAAAGCCTGAAAATGTGACACATGCAGCAAGCTGATTTCTGCTGTTGTTACAACATTGCAGCACTTTGCGGTTGATTTTATTTCATTAAAGGCTTGGGATTTGCAAAAAAAGGTAAGCAAACACTAAATTTTAAATTGCACCTCCTGCATCTCAATGACCTTTGTCTTGATGAAATGAAACCCTCTTTTCATCACAGATATGAAATTGTTCTTATGTTTAAAGGACTTGGGGCTGATGGTGGATGAGAAGCTCAACATGAGCTGGCAATGTGCATTTGCAGCCCAGAAAGCCAACTGTGTCCTGGGCTGCATCAAAAGAAGTGTGGCCAGAAGGTCGAGGGAGGTTATTCTTCCCCTGTACTCCACTCTGGTGAGACCCCACCTGGAGTGCGTGTCCAGTTCCGGAGCCCCCAGCATAAGAAGGACATGGAGCTCATCGAGAAAGTCCAGAGGAGAGCCACGAAGATGATCTGAGGGCTGGAGCACCTCTCCTATGAAGACAGGCTGAGAGAGTTGAGGTTGTTCAGCCTGGAGAAGAGAAGGCTTCGGGGAGACCTCATAGTGGTCCTATAGTACCTGCAGGGAGCCTACAAGAAAGCTGGGGAGGGGCTTTCTACAAGGGTATGTAGTGATAGGACAAGGAGTAATGGATTAAAACTGGAAGAGGGTAGATTTAGGTTAGACATTAAGTGGAAATTCTTTAGTGTGAGGGTGGTGAGACACTGGAACTGGTTGTGCCCAGGGAAGTTGTGGATGTCCCATCCCTGGGGATGTTCAAGAGCAGGTTGGATGGGGCTTTGAGCAACCTTGTGAGAGATGGACTCTATAATGGCCTTTAATCCAGCGACATTCACTGACCAGTCCCCCCACACATACCAGACACTCACTTCTCTTTTCCAATATTCTTCTATTTCCCAAAGGCTTTCTCCAGGCTTTCCCTCTTATCCCTGTCCGGGAATGGGAACAGGGGGGAAGGGGAGAGGTTCTCTCTTGTTTTCTGTGTGTGTTGTTATTGGTATATAGATGTAGTGTTGTATAGCTGTTGGTATATGGATATATAGGTGTGGATATAGATATATAGATAGACCTTGTGTGTTAGGTGATATCAGACTTGCCAAACCCTCAGTGCCTTTAATAAATCTATTGATTCCTAAGCGTTGTTTGTGAGTGTGACGGGGAGTGGTCTTCAGCCCTCGATTCCCCCCCGAGGTGGGGGTGTGAGTCGCAGCTTTACCTATCTCGGTCCGCGACAAACTTGGTCTACTGGGAGGTGTCCCTGCCCATGCAGGGGGGTTGGACCTCAAAGATCTTTAAGTTTCCTTCCAACTGAAATCATTCTATGATTCTGTGATTAAAGCCAGTATTGAATATATGAAATAATAATAAAAGAATACTACAAGATGTATTTGACCAATAAGGAGCTATGTCTTTGAAATTAAAGTTTCTTACTAGCACAAAAGAATCCCCCCACATTTCCCTTGTCAGTCACATGAAATTATTACCATCACTACTTTTAATAGGCAGCTTTCAGTCATGCACAAAATACTGCCAGTAAAATTGCCTGGTCAATAAAAACATAACGGAAAAACTTACTTTGGTTTACAGGTCATAAAGATTGCAATTTTTTGCAATAAAAATGATAGACTAAGCGATGTCAATTTTGCTTTCAAAATTGAAAGCTGTTTTAAATTAATTTTAGTATATGGATATGTCATTTTAGCTTAATCAGAAATTACCACACAGTAAGATTTGCACAACCTTTATGGTTATGAATTTAAGAATCAGATGTTTGTCTCAGTAGTCACAACAGAGCTTCTATCTGAGGTCATTCACACAGTTAAGCCCTGATGTATAGATCAGATTAGCTACTAAAGAAAGTTACAGTTCTTTTTTGACTCATCATCATAATTGCCCATCATAATTGTCATTATCAGTGACAGTCCCTGTTAAACTGGGATTGAGCTGGCACAGAGAAGCATTTTTAGAATCACTACAGAAAGGTATCTCTGGCCTCCAAGGACCTAAGATTTCCTAGGGTCCAAATTTCAACCATAATTTTTGAAAATGCTTATTCAGTGATTTTTAAAGGCACAAGTGAAACACACATGCTTTCCTCTTACTGAAAGCCAATGGGAAGTCAGTATCTGTTTCCTACTTACAGTGGCAACTCAATTGCTTTGGCAGAGGTTTGCAAAGGCCCTTGCCTGACTGCTCTTGCCAGAAACTCAGCAGGTTCCTGCTGGACAAAAGAACCAATTTTCTGCAGATGTGGCCCTCTTGGCTTGCACACTAAACATGGAATAGTAGTGACAGCAAAGAGAAAGAAAACACAAAAAGGGAAAACAAAATGAAAACCAAAGCCGGTCATTTTTAACAAGTGAAATTATTTTGAGGGCCTTTTATTACTGTCCATATTTTTGCTATCTTTTCACCAGGATTTAAAAGTTAGCTATACTATATGGTAGTTGTAGTAATTATGAGAAGGCTTGTATCTCACACATGACTGCTTTCTACTCTATGATCTCTGAATCCAGATTCTGGGTGGAAAAGCTATTACTTCAACTTGATGCATCCCCTCATGCACTTCAGTCTCCTCATGGTGTATTTTACAAAGCCCTAGGAAATCCACCAAATCTGTACTTGCTTAGTTTTTTCCTACTTTTTCTACTTGCTATTTCCCCTCTGAAAGTTACTAATGAACTGGTTTTTAGACCCATGGACTCTGGACGTCCCATGCAGGGAAAGAGATTAAGTCTCCACAGCATGCTGAGGGACATGAAGTACAGGCACTGAGGGGACTCTGGCTGAAGCACACTTTACCATGTTTTTTACTCTGGGGCAATAACACTTGTACTCAAAGAGACAGAAGAGTGGGATGGAAGGTGCCTTTCTGAGGCTATGGCAGAGGTGAGCTATGTTTGCCCCTTTCTTCTCCACACTTCCAAGTATCCCTTCTGATAGAAAGGGAAGGGTTACATTTTTGAAATTAAACCTTGTACTCTAAAAGTGCTGCAAGTCCTGTGTGAAGAATCCAACACCAAGTATCTAAGACATAATGCCTGCCATGTGAGCCCTTGTTTCCCACCTGGCCTATTTTAATCAATACCTATGCAATCCACATATGGGATTGCCATTCCCAACAGCTTTATGGATGAATATATTAAGAGCTTACTGTGTGGTTTTTGCTGAGGAATGTTATAAGCATAAATTCCTGGCTTCTGAAGTGATTTTCCTTAGTTTCAGGTCTCCTGCCAAAAAGATTTAGACATTTTTTTCACATATTATTTCCTTAAATATTAAAGCACGAGTCTTTTGCTGCTTGACTACATTAGCCTGGAAAGAAAATAATTAAATAACCGTTCATCCTTTTATATATAACACTTTCCATATGGTAACCTGTTAACATGGTACATCTGTCCTTTAAAGTTTATTTTTTTTGTTACAGAAAAAAAAAAGTTATTTTAAAGTTTGTTCAGTAATACTGTATTTAAAAAAAAATGAAAAGTACATGTAATGTATACCTTTTTTTTAGGAAGTGTTAAGGAAGTGTTAAGTGTTCATTTGCTGTCTTGTAATTTACTGCTTTGGACCTTTAAAATTTAACAATTTGTCCTTTTCATTTGAATCATCAAAATGTAGCAGTTCAGCATGTGGCAAAAGAGTGAAAAAAAAGTCTGAATTAAAAGCAGGTAGGGCCAGACTGAATTTATCCTGGGTCCATGGCTGCTGCTTTTCTGCTTTTGCTAATTTGCTGCTGGCCTTTGAAATTACTGTATGGAGAATGGCAGTGGATTTCTATTAACTTGGATTCTCAAGATGCATCCCTGTTTGTTCTTCCCTAGCATCTCAGTACTGGCATGCTCAGGAACAATGCAAAAATCTTAGCTTAATGGGGAAGCACAGACTGTCCTCCATGTAGCAACTGTGACTTTAGAGATCTGATAGAGAAAGGAGATTGTAGCAACCTGAAATTCAGAGGTCTGACATTTTATTTGATCTTTAAAAACTCAAAACACTTTAATTAAATTAAACAATTTTAAGGGTTTCCTTGAAAATCTATAGATACAACCCTTTTAGGATTGTTACTACTTTTACCTTAATGTTTGTTATAATTTAACATTTCAGTTGCAGTACTGCTTCAAAACCACAGCCATCCATAAGGTCTTTTACAAACTCTATCATAGGAAGTACTCGTTACCCTAATGAGACCAATTAAAAAATTTAAATTACAAGACAAACTTAAAAGAAGTAATTAATCTTTTTTTTTTTTTTTTCTTTTAGAGTTTTTAAAATGAAAGCTTCTCTTCAGGTAAGAGGTATGGACAATTATTTTCAAAATTACAGCTACATCTTTTAATAATCACCTGACATTATAGGGAAACTGTCAGTGGTCATGAGGCACCCAGGATGACAGGAGTGAGAAGAATGGGGCAGCTGCGCTCTGCATTTACAGGAGGAAGCCAATGATCTAAGGACTCTTAGCCTGTATTTCTCTAAACAACCACATCTAGCTTGAGAGCAGTTGTATTTTTGCGAGTCAGGATGCAGAGCTGCTTTTCAGACTTCATTAAGCCCCCTCTGCATGTTAAAGTACTCAGTTCCTAGAACACATATATTCTTACGTGGCAGCTGAAGTTACCTCTAGACTGAATGTGAAGGTTTGTATCTGTCAAAAGAGTGAAGTCCTTTTAGTCCATTGGGATAATAAGTTATGTATGAAGACCATCTGCTACGTGTATGACCATCTAAATAGCTTTGGATAAAAAGCATTCTCTATAGTATGGAAAGTCCAGTTTAAGAGTGGCCAGAGACTCATAGCCCCATGCAAAGATGTATTGGTGTTTTTGAGGATCATGGTTTTACAACAAAGATATTTGGTCCTGTATTCTCAGCAGACAGACTGTTGTAGTTACAATGCTAACTGCAAAGGCTACATTTCTGTTATCATGTGAGTTGCAGGTTCTCTCTGGGAGAAGAGTAGGTGTTAGTTTAAGATTCCAATTTTTCTTGCTGGAAGTGTAAATTACCTAGATGTAATTAAGAGTCACAAAGGACTGATGAAGTTGAAATAGAAATACTTTAGCTAAGACATTTACATCAAGCTTTGGATAGAGTGAAAAATAGCTTATTTAGAGAATTAAAGACTGAACTATTGCTACAATAGCAATCCTGACTATGTCCCCTTTTTTAGGTAACTGAAGTTTCCATTTGTATTGCCAAATAGTTTCAGATCAAGCAATTTTTTAGAGTTTTTGTGCAGTGGAATAAACAGAGGAATAAAAGCAAACCATTCATTTCTTGTTCCCACGAATCATTCTATCAGCTTTAACAGGCCATTTTGCAGCACTAAAAAGTCATGAATGGAACTTCTGAATTGGGTTGGAATCACATTTATAAAATGAATTGTGCTTATTTTTTGTTTTAAATGGTTGAGTCTCAGAAATAATCCATTTAGTATTGCTTCAGGCTACCTTGAGAAACAAAATAAAGTTGAAATTCATGCAGCTACTTAACTATGATCTGAGGTTTTAGGAACACTATAAAATATCCAGATACTTATGAGACTTGGTAATACTGCTTCACTGAGACCATGTGCATGAGGAAATGTTGGCAGACTAGGTGGTTAAAGGTAGAGCACCATTATTAACAAACCTCTGCCACTACAAAAGTTTATGGAATCATAGAATGGTTTGAGTTGGAAGGGACCTTCAAGATCATCTATTTCCAACCCCCCTGCATGGGCAGGGACACCTCCCACTAGACCAGGTTGCTCAAAGCCCCATCCAACCTGGCCTTGAACCTTTCAAGGGAGAGGGCTTCCACAACTTCCCTGGGCAACTGTTCCAGTATCTCACCACCCTTACACTAAAAAATTTCTTTCTGATGTCTAACCTAAATCTCCCCTCTTCCAGTTTAAAGCTAGTACCCCTTGTCCTTTCACTATAAGCCCTTGTAAAAAGTCCCTCCCAGCTTTCTTGTAGGCTCCCTTCATGTACTGTAGGGCCACTATGAGGTCTCCCCGAAGCCTTCTCTTCTCCAGGCTGAACAACCTCAACTCTCTCAGCCTGTCTTCATAGGAGAGGTGCTCCAGCCCTCAGATCATCTTCGTGGCTCTCCTCTGGACTTTCTCGATGAGCTCCATGTCCTTCTTATGCTGGGGGCTCCGGAACTGGACACGGCACTCCAGGTGGGGTCTCACCAGAGTGGAGTACAGGGGAAGAATAACCTCCCTTGACCTGCTGGCCACACTTCTTTTGATGCAGCCCAGGACACAGTTGGCTTTCTGGGCTGCAAGTGCACATTGCTGGCTCATGTTGAGCTTCTCATCCACCTTTACCCCCAAGTACTTCTCCTCTGATCTGTTTTCAATCTATTCTCTTTAGTTGGAACCTCAACATTCTTTTCTAGCTGAAAATATAAAATACCCCCAAAGTGAACAGTTTACATCCTTTTGATATTTGATAACATTTTTCAGGTTGCTACCATGGTTAAACAGCCCTGTAGTTCATAGGCCAATGCTTGATATCTTCTCTGCAGCAGAGGGTATGGATCCATTGACCTGGTCATCATGGATCCCAGACACCCTAGGAAGGGATCAGTAGATCTAACCAATTTCTGGTTTCTATAAGAAAATCCTTACTTCTGGCCAAAATAATGTAAAGAATAAAAGTGTAGTGTTTAGGAAAGGCTTTGTATTTTATTATAGTTAAATAATTAAAAATCATGTGTTCAGGATGGTAGGTGGCCTAACACAACATTAACATGAGCTTGTTAAATTACACCATTAAGCAGTACTTCACTTTTCAAAACATGTAAGTAAGAGGTTTCACATAGTAGGTTTCTATTCCACACTTCCCAAAGGCGCTCCTTCAAACCCTCACATGCTTAATCTGGCTGTCTACCCTTGTCTTTATGTGACTCCTTTCATAAGCTCTTTCTTCTTCCCTAGACCTTAATTTTCAATGCTTAAAAGCCTGGCTATATGCTTTTTCTGAAAAAAGATCCTGTCTTATCTCTGCTTCTATAAGAAGTGTCTCATCACATACATGTGTAGAAAGTGTTTTTCACTTCTAGATATCCTCTAGGTGAACATTTTGTCAGTTTTCATTCTTTGTCACAGAAGAGAGAATACACAGTGCCTTCCTAATGTTCTTAAGTGGAAACTGGCATTTCTAGTAGTGTATCCTACTTGAAATGAGATGGTGAATCCTTTCTGTTTCTGGTAATTTTATATGTCTATAACCTCCTGTAGAATGGGATGTTTCATTATTTCTCTTTTGTTTTCTTCTGGGATATCTGGTTTCTGGTTTGGAGTCACTCACTGACCACTGTTCATCAGACCCACTGATATACCTCTAGAAACTACACTTGTGGCATTAATATTTCAATTCTGCAGTCAGATTCTTGTAATTTGTTCTTGGTTCTCTCCTGATATTACTGGGGTCATCCCAAACATCAGGCCAGAACAAGTGTCTGTCTGTGAGATGCTTTTGGTGCATTGCGCTAATTGGGTGCACAATTCTTTGTAATTATTGTGGGCACAACAGAAACCATTGATTAATATTTTGCATGCCTTCTCTATCTGATTTG
Source organism: Hemiprocne comata (assembly GCA_020745705.1). Taxonomy (NCBI): domain Eukaryota; kingdom Metazoa; phylum Chordata; class Aves; order Apodiformes; family Apodidae; genus Hemiprocne; species Hemiprocne comata. The sequence goes on along the minus strand of CM036586.1, from coordinate 96,589,624 downwards.
ACCCAGAAGTATTAAGCTCCTAGGAACTCCTGCAAAAATGTCTCTCAGCCCCTGAGTACACAATGACTTTCTAGTACAACATACTTAATAATCCTTCTTGTGGCATCAACTGATGCTTATAAAGCTGGCTGTAAACTAACCAAACATTCTTGTACCATCTATAAATTATGAGACATAAAAAGATAAAAGCATGCAAACATTTTGACTTGGAAAGGAAGAGCCTCCCAGAGATGATATTGTTTTAATGTTACCCAGCAACTATGTAGGAATCATTCAGCAGTCTGGAGTCCAGGTCAGTAAAATACTGAAGTATCAAATAAGAGTTTTGGTGGAGGTATTCTTACTCCTCAACTGAACTTTCTGAATTCCCTCAACATTTGATCAGTGTCCTTTACCTCCTTTTCCCATGAATGCTATGACTACTCCCGCCCTCACACAAATCTTAATAGATTCTAGAGAAGATCCAACAAAAATAAAAGCAATACAGAATTAAATAAAATTTAAAATTGTCTAAATATGCAATATTTTATAAAAATTTGTTTTTCAGTACTGACTGTTCACATAAACATTCAGTTGATACAGTTTCATATTTACACATGCACGCATTTCAGTCTTTGTTGTGCCAGTGCTTTTGAAACTGTTAGAATTGGCTTTGGTCCTAATTTGAGCTCTAAGTATAAGATCTCTGATTTGTATTTAATGTAGAATCAGGACTGTCCTCTTGAAGTTGATCTGCTGATCTTGCTCCCAGGGCTAGAAATCTTTGCAGGCTTTTGAAGTTCGAACATATTAATTTCCTTAGGGAACACAGACATCTTTCACTACTCAGCACTATTGTACCACATCATTCTATCTTCCAGAGTGGCACTTAATCCTACTGCTGTATTTGCATTGGTGAGTAGACATCCATCTCTTTGGTCTTAGCCACTCTGTCTTGGAACTTTTTCCTCCAATATGTATTCTTCTCCTTTAAATTTTGCATGTGAGCCAGTTATTTATGAAGTCTATATGTGGAGATGTATTATTATGGGTATTTTTACCACAACATCTGTTTAACATCTATCTGCTGCTAATATGCACAATGTAAACCTAAGTGTATGCCTTAGGTCCCTCCTGGAAAATATTTTTGCTGCATTTTTTTTGTTTCTCAGCTGTGTACATATTGTAAATAAATTTGTACTCTGAAGCCATAGTGTTTATGTCCAACTGCCTTTCTCCCTCATCCATCCCTGCTCTCCTTTCCTTCAAGGTGGCTATTAGAAACATCTGCTTTCTATTACTCTCTGTGTCAATCCGAAAACAATCACAATGCTCATTAAGAAGTTTCCATGTTTAACCTTTGCATGGCAAGTTTCAGAAAAAGAGGACCTCCCAGCGTTTTTATTGAACAGCTTTTTTGTTTTCTCACCATAAACTCTCAAGAAGGCTTTTGGCAGCTCTTCCATGATGCTTGGTTTCTTGCCTGGAAGCTGGACCTCCGGAAATGTCCCATTCTTATAGTCTTTAGTCTTCAAGTCACATTGGGTGGTGTGGTTACCACAATAACTGGAAAATGACTGCTGTTAAAATAATAGCCGTTGTTTCAAAACTTATGCAATATTTCAGAACATCCTTGTTCACACCACTAACAAGCAGTTTGTTCCCATGAATGCATAGTGTGGTTCTACATCAATCCAGACAGCTGATGAAAGCTTAAAAGCAATCAGTGTTTCAGCCTGCTTGGTAGGTCTTCCATTAACGAGTCATTTCTAATGCGGTCTTATCACACTGTGTGTTGTCTGGGTTTGACACGTTCCTCAGTGGGATTGACTGGGAACTGCCTTCTTCATTAGTTTATTTTTTTTAACCCTTCATCTGCTGCTTCTTCTGGTGTTTTCTCTCTCTCTCACACACGTTTCCATTCGCACTTAATTCTTACTAATCTCAATACTTCTGTTACAAGTGTCTATGTCTTGGTTACAGTTACAGGAAAAACTTGGAATTGCAGTTTTGCAGGATGCAGGCATAGTGAATAACTGGTGCTCCACCCAAAAAGGCAAGAGTTGTCGTTCATTATGAGAACATATTATGGCAAACACCACAACTCAGAAAGCTGCATAACTCGAAAGCTTATAGGAAAGCAGAATATAACCAAACCCCACATCTGCTCCTACTTACAGCCACATGTGGAAGAAAAGTGTACCAGTGTGAATGCAGTATTTGACAAGGAGAGAGGCCACCTCTCTGTCCCATTCAAATACTACCAGGTCATGTGTGATATGGCTAAGTCTGAGAAAGCTTTTAACCTCCAGTTTAAGGATTAGCTTTCTTTTGAGGGGAAAAAGAATGATACCATTATCCTTTGAGTATAATGAATATTATTTTTTTTTTTACATTTTGAGCACTTGCCTGTTTCAGAATTCTTATTCTGTGAAAAAAATGTGATTTATTCAACTGAATAGGTGTGGCCTCATTTATACCCTCTTGCAATAAACTTTGGGATTTTTATGCCATTGTGTTTGGTCAAACAGAGGCCTTGAAGAAAACAGACATTGTAGACTAACAATGGGAGGCAATAATGAGTGATGGTAGGATTGAGTAGACTGGTATCTGCTGTGCTTAAGCATGCAAGAGTGTTCAGTTTTTCTGTTCCTGCTGTGGACTGTATTCCCTGCTTCTCTAGATGGGAGTTGTTCCGTTTTGAAATCTAAAGTACTTCTCCATTGCATGGCATTTAGCATTAACTCTTGTGTAATTCAGTGGAGATAGATTTATATGCTGTCTGGCTTTTTTTCTTTTTTTGTCTAAGCCGACAGGTGGAGGTGGATAGGGATACATGCAGGCTGAATGGATGCCAGATACAGAAATGATCGGTATGATGTAATCTGCAGAGGCTTACCACACTAGTAACAAAACCAGACTCATAGCCTCCATATCAGCAGTGACAATTGCCCCAGTGGGATGTTACTGGGCACCATGTGTTTTCTGTATCATCATTCTTGACTATGCAGAGTAACTTCAGATGGTTTGTGAGAATGAGTAATGGCTAATCCTGCTCTGCCAAAGAAAATCCAATTTAGGTTGGGTGGAATTTACAGACTCTTTTTTGCTGCTCTGTAATGGCATTTGGCTGTCATGTTGCCCTGTACTGTGTAATCACAGTTCTCCCAGCAGTGGCCACAATATGGGACTGGACACTGAAATGTTCCTTAGGAAACAGATGCATACAAAGAACTTAGATCCACGTGGCTAAAATACTAGCATAGGATCCATCTAATTGCAGCAACTGTTTTCTAATGCCAACTCTAGCATGCCAACAACACATAGTTTCTAAGCAGGTGGAGTGCACAGATTTCAGAAGCTTTCAAGATGAAACTGAGCCCTGGAAATATTTATTGACTTCAGCTTTCTCCATGTGTCTTACCAAACCAATTCTCCTTTCCCATTTAAAGGGGTAAGTGAAGGGGAAACCTGTAGTGTATCTATATGACATTTCTAGGTAATTTAGCCCTTTACGAGAATGGTTTCCAAGTTTTCTGCACCTTAGCCCCACCTGAGAGGAGTGAGTGTTCTGCATGGTGCAGTCATGGTGCACTAAAGAACCTCTGCAAGACAGCAAAGCCTGTTACTTTGACCCATTTTTCCATGTGTCACCTATAGTGTGATCCATTAGCACCTCAACAGTGTGACCCCAGTTGCCGTGTGGGAACTGCTGCACAGAGGTGGGAATCAGATTTCATAGGCTATACCTGCTATCCCATTAGTCCCTTTTTGGTGGTTCCCTTAATCCCCTCCCTTCTGTTAGCTGCTTGGTGATGTACACTAATTAGCAAAACTCGATCACTACAGGTAAAGTACTTTAGTCTTCTGTATGAAAAGCATGTCTGCTCTTCTGAGGGGGAAATGCAGGAGATCTTCACAAAAGCTTAATTAATTTCAAAGTCTTCAGAAACAGCTCTTGATGCTCTTGGAGTTATGCTTGGTCATCTACAGTAAGAAGCAGTGCTATAGTAAAGCATAGAAGAAGAATGTGTTATTGTCCAAGTGGCATCCTTTTAAGAGACTTGACTATTTCAAGGCTATTATGGTTCGAGTGGACCCAGCAGGCTGTTGACAACTGTAAGAGGAAGTAGAAAGAGAGGGTCTTTAGGACACCAAAGGACCCAGGAGGGTAGGAACGGAGAGGGGTCAGTACTCCCTCCCAGTTCCTGCCATACTCTATAGAAGCCACGAGAACCAGAAGCTCAGCCCCTTTTTCCTGCACCTTTCTTCCTTGCTGATGCTGCTTGGAGGTCCTTCAACTCACCATGTGCTCTCCAGAATCTAGCTCTCCCGGGTGCTGTGAGGAGTTCTGGACCCCTGTCCTGAGGCAACTTTGCTGCAAGGGACTCTCACCTACCTATTCTTGTGATCATCAAGATCAGTTTTGTATATATTTGTATATAAGTTTACATATCTGTTCCTCACCCCACATATTACTCCCTTTTTCCTTGTTACAGTACTCTTGTTCTGGTTTTCAAATTCCAACCTTTGTGTCTCCCTCCCTTATTCCCCTTTTATCTTCCCTTGGGAGGGTGGAGAAGGGGGGGAGTAGGGAGCAATTCTGCCCTCTCATTTGTGGTTCACCCTGACCACTAAACCCAGACAAAGGCCAACTCTGCCTATCTTTCCTTGCTACATTTTACTTTTTAAGTGATATAATAATCACTACATTACAAAAAATCCCACAAGCAGGAGTTGATTCTTTGTCCATGGATTGTGTCTTGACAAAAGTGTTCTGATAAGAGATGGAAAAGGAAAACCGCTTATTTCCAGAAAGCCATATCAGTCATCTAGCGTGCTCAATGATTTGGAATTTAATTTATCATTTATTTCAATCATCACATTGAGGAAATTGAGATTCCTCTTGCTAGAAGCAGCAGAAACTGCTATGCCATGGTTGAGAATTGCACTAGCAGCTAGTAAATTCCTCTGTGTTTGTGATTCTTAGGCTGCAGAAAGCTAACATTGTGCAGTTTTCAATACTGTTATCAGTTAAATGGACATGTTTATTAAACTTTAATATAAATAATATGATACACAATTTGTTAAAAGGGAGAGTCTGGCTGGTCTTAGTTGGTGGGGTAATATTGAGCTCTGGTGACAGGGAAAGCTGTGCAGACCCTGTGGGCTATGTAAGCAGCAGGGTGCAAGGAGAAGGAGGAATGCAAGGAAGAAGATGAGTTGTTCTCCAGAACTTCTGACAGCTCAGGGTAGACTTTGCTTCTTGCTCAGAAGAAGGAAGGAGTCAGTAAGAGGTTTAGAGCATTAAAACCTTTTGGTTCAGTGTTTGAAGTGGGCTGTATTTGCCACTGACCTGTAGGAGATGGGCTTTTCCATTATTGAAATTAGTGTTGTCTACAGATGAGTCTGAGCCATTAGCAATGTACAGAGAGGCAACATGTGTTTGTGTCTCTTGGAATCAGAAAAAAATGTACAGTGCCCTGCTTCTCCCCAGCAATCTGTTTGTTACACTCTGTTAAGTTACATCTCTTAAGTTACATCTCTTGCCTTTCACAAAAATCATCTCTGGAGAGAAATATCTTCTCTAGAAACAGAATGGTATACCTTTGTGTCACAGAGTATTCACTGGTTTCCTGAGGAGGTTCATAATACTGAATTAATGCCGGTGCCTGCCTGTGTTTCAATTTGCATGTTTGTGCCAGTTCTCTTTATTTAATTGAATGTTTATTTCACAGGTGTGCTGCTAATTGATAGAAGAGCCCCATGTGAGAAAGAATGACAGGAAATATAAGATGGAGAAATCCCAGCCATCTCACTGCAAAACCTGTGCTCTTTTGTGCTGCACACTATAGGGTGCATTCTTTTTTTTTGTCTCATTACTTCGTTCATTTAAGTATTTTATTTGCCTACGATGCAGCTCTTGATTTAGAAGTGAGTAGATCAGTTCCTGTACATTGAGGGTGTTCCTGAGAAACTTCAGGCTTTTTGAGCCCTAGTCTACTACAGGAACTAAATGGTTGAGCATGGATTTTGTGACTCATGTCCATGTAGGAATGTTACACTAATGAACAACTAATTTACTGAAGATGTCACTCATAAAAAATTTCACTTTCTTTAGGTTCTCAGAATTTTTGTTTCTTTCTCCTTGAGGACTAGATTGACCTCTACTTCTGGCTGAAGTGGGTTTCTGCAGGGAATGAGAATGTGAAATGCTCCTTGTCTCTTTTAACAAGCCTCATGTTCAACAAAACACAAAATTAAATCAGTGATGAATTCATGTGGTACAAATTCAGTTTGGAATTTTGCTATTTAGGGAATGTGTGCTGCTGGTCTAGCAACTGTTCTGGGTGCAAACATGATGTAGGCAATACAGATGGGGGCAAGCTGGCAAAGAGCTGGCTCTTAACTCTTCATTTGTTGGTGCAATTACAGCGTTTGAAGGCTTCTTCAGGCAGGCCAGCAGCAGAGGTTCCTTGCACTAGTCTGGAATTTGACATGTGAAAATGTGGCAGCACCATCAAGCCAAGACAAATCTACTGATACAGCAAAAAAAACCCCAAACAACCAGCCACAATGTGGGAAAAACTCAGCTCTTTTATGACGATACACAGCTTTTGCATAGGCTGGATTCCTCTGTTGGGGTGGTACTGCCTGATAATGGTGTTTAGATACTCATAGTAGAGGTGGCAACATAAATCAAAAGATACAGTCTGTACTGCCTTCTAATTTGTTTCTGAGATAGACACATCAAAGATAATCGGGGAGCGGTCCTTTGCCTTTGGTAAGCAACTTAACTCAAAATTTATGGTCATGACGACACCAAAATTAATTTCTCTGTATCACACTGCTTAATGGCATTCCTCACTTAAATATGAAGAGACTGGATTGCAGGTTGTTTTTAATTTGATGTCTTAATGTTACTGTTCCTTTTTGTCCTAGGTTGAGCCAGGTTTAAGCTAATTTTTCTTTTACTGTTTTTTTTTTCCTTGTACATATAATTAAAGCTGTCTACTTTAGTTTTCAATCCAGCTAAGTCTCTCTCCTAATTCTCTCTCTCCTTCCCTATCTGGGTGGGAGGGGGAGGGGATCGAGAGCTTGTTGTCTCTGGTTTAATTGCCAATCCTGAGTCAACCTTTGACACTTTTCTTCACCTTCTCTGATCTAATATAATTCGGTGATTATTTTGTATGATTCTGCAAAAGCTTCCAGTCGTTTCCTGCTGGGACAGCGGCATTGTTATTAGTGACCTGAGCAGAAGAGAAAATTAGCTTTGGTAACTTTGTTTTGTCTGTTTTTTTCCTATGAGATATTGATATGGAGAGAGAGTCAGGTCTCAGGGAGAAATTAATGTTATCTGCTCAAAGAATTTATATGCAAGGTTTTGCTTTGTTTATTTTGTACTGGGCCTCTCTCTGCTTCGTTACTAAATGATGCAAGGACGACTGCCAGAAGTGTAAGGAAAACTTAGTACTTTTACACTTGCATTGTGTCCACAGTAGCAACAAGGGACAATAAAAATCTCACAGTATAGAAAATAGGAAGCCTTAATTAACTATTACTACAGCTTTATACTTCTTTCCTATGGTCTGCTTAGTGACAAAAATGGTGGATGCATACCTATTATTGTAAATACACTAGCTTTATTTTTGTGTTTTGGTAGATTAATCTTTCTCAGTAATTTCACTTTGGAAAGACACTAGGAGTAGCAAAGATGTAACAGAGAGTCAGAAGAGGTGGTAAACTATTTTTCCTGTGTTGCTTAAGGGGGAAATATTATTATCTAATTTCTTCCACATTATTCTCAAAAATGCATTTAGGGTTTTCTTAAAGATGCCAACTGTAATGAAATACAGTTGAAATTTTAGAAATACTAAGCTAAACACATACCTTTTTTCTTTTTTAATCCTCTGTTCAAATTAATGGTAAAAGGAATAAACAGTTTTGTTCCCTCAGCTTTGAAAATTACCTTTAAATCTGTCAAGAGGATTATTGCAACTACAAAGCAATCACTTGCAAAATGAGTTTGTACAGCAAATGTTGCCTTTGTAGAATTTGAGGCATTTCGTAACATCAAAGTAGTAACACCAAATTATCAAACTGAGATAAACTTTCTTTTAAATCAGGACATTACATATTGAATATATGCTCCACATTTTGACAATGTGTGTAAACCTGTTCCTATGTCATTGCTATATCTGCCTGGATTATTTCTAGAAAGAGCTATAGGCCTGAAGTAAGGAAACAAAGGTTGGAAATGAATTTTACAGCTCAGAAGACTATGTCTCAGCTTCATGGGAAGACTTTTAAAATAGCCTTTTCTTCATATTAGAACTGCCTGCCACAGAAGAGCTGGGCCTATGCTATTACATTATGAACAGAAATAAAACCCCAGAATTCTGATTAGGTGGCTTATAAGAATGGACCTTGAATCTAGCTTGAATTCACAGTGAGGGGATGTTCAGGCCCATATCTAGTTTAGTAAAAGGAGGTAGAGTATTTTACTAAAGATCTTGGAAAGAAATTCGGGAAATTTGGGGGTTTTGAATTTGGTTCTACCATTTGTTTCTGATATGATCCTGGGTAAGCCACATGAGAAAATTACCCCTTATGTGGTCCCAAAAGTTAATTTTCTGGTCCAAGATTTGCTAATGGCATGGTTGCATAAATGCTATTTCATTATGTATAAAGTTAACATGATTTTATTCTTTTCACAGTGATAAAATAATGTTATCTCTGTCTTTTAAAAATTGAAACAAACTTGTCTGTTCTAAGATCTGCTCTTACAGTGTCTCCAGAAAAACCTACAGAGGATAGCTTCCAACAAAAAACAAGCTTAGGGGCTCAATTTATAATTAAAAAGAAGACACAGCCAATGAGAATATCATTGCCAGAATCATTGTCATTCTTAGCATCTGAAGTATTTTATAGGAAGAATATATTGAAGTTAGGAAATAGTCAACCATGCCTGAAAAATTTCAAAACCTGAAATTTTAATAAAGCTTTAGATTACTTTTTCTGTCTGAACAAGGAGAGTAGAGTAGATCTAAATTTAAAAAAATAAAAAAAAATTGTCAATAAAATGATGTGTTTGAGTACAATTGTTCTAAAGTCTACAAAGCTGTTAGTCTTCTTAATCCTCCATCAAAACCAAGCAGACATCCTCACTACCTTTCCTTCATAATACATGGTGACAGCATGTCCACAGCACAGTGGAAAAGTACTGCAGATGATGAGCTAAAGGAAAACCCTGTGTCCTGTTCTCTGCTTGGCTGGACAGTGGATGTTTGGCCACAGTGCCTGTGCATACTCAGTTAAGTGGCACGTTTCAGGTTGAATTTGACCCGAGTCCCATTAGTTGTTTGCTGTAGACAGAGCTGTTTTACAACTATAGAGCTTTCTGAGGAGAATGCTACTGTGATAATGTTTGTGGTGGTATACATGAAACTGGATATATATATATATAAAAAATCTATATATGGCCATATTAATTCTTGCTTCTCCCTACTCTGTTGGACCACACCAAGTCTGTTACAGTCAGGGTTTGGCAGAACCCTTAATAGGTCCTCTGGACATAGTCTTTAAACAGAGAGGGATGCTGCTTTCCTCAGCTACACAGAAACCGTGTTTCATGGTAATTGTGAACACATGAGCACGTTTAATACTACAAATATCTATGTTTCAGTGTCTCTGTAGTAAAATACAGGCCTCAAGGTACCTTTTACTCTCTGTTAAGCACCAGAACAGGAAGGAGTGTGTTCATAATATTATTGAGCTGGGGATATAGAAACGAATGGAGACTTGTTCAAATGTATTAATGCTTTTGTTCAATGCTCATTCTTGTGGTATTATGGTATTATGCTGGTTAAGCGTATCTCTTCGTTTTCATTTTTGTGTGATTGCTTCACCAAATTAGGGGTTAATTTGTAGCAAACTTTTAAAGTAAAATAAATGAAATGTTATCATTGAAATGTATTAATTCCACAGAAGTCTGGCATGTAAGTAGGAAACTTTGACAACGAGTAAAGTGTGTTGCAGTTCTAGTCCACCCGTTAATTACCAGGAGACTGGAGAATAGAAAAGGATCAGATCCTAGTCTGGGATGTATTATGGTTTGTCTTCTCAATGAGAACTAAGTACGTGCATCTCAGGGAGGAACTTGGCCTTGCAGCAAGGTTTTTCAGACCTGACTGTATGACCAGCCTCCTGAGACAGAAACATAAACTATATTGTTCTTGTTGTGGGACTATGCTTCTTGGAAAAACAAACAAACAAAAAAATGTTTCTCATCCCTATTCTCATCTGTGCAATCATCTGTTCTCCAACTTACTAAAATGGGGTTTGAGACACTACTTTTTTTCTTTTGTCTCTATTGCTTTTTCATCTCTGTAGTGGTTAGATTTTTTCGATAGTATTCTGAAACATAAAACCATATTTCACTTAGCTCTTGAAAGTTCCTGAATATTTGCCTTCTATATGTTGCCAGGCCTTGTTTTGGTATCCCAGAAATGTTAATGGAACTTGCATACTCAAAAGGCTGTTAAAAAGAAACTAACAGAGTTCTTTCTTACTTAAAAGTATTTGTTTTAGATATATCGTACACACCAGTTACACTGATTGAAGGAACTTGAAGAGATGTAGCCCATTACTATTGCAAAGCCATTGTACAAGAAGACCATTCTTCTATGATTAGAAGTTTTTCTGGAGAGAGCTGGCTGAAAGTTGCTACCTGATACTTGATTTTATCTGGTTGTGGCTCCACATGCTGTGGGATGTGGGTTTGACTCTGTTAGATTTGTGTTTACTCACAGCATTATAGCTGCAGCTTAATACCTAGAAAAGACATTTAAGTTAATCAATCACAGTCAATGTGATTGCTACTGGAAGCTCTCTGCTAAAATAATAGCTGTAAATTCATTAAGTATTTTTTTGAAAATAATTAAAACTGAGTGTTTGTGGCATTGAAGTAGTTTATGTGCCTCAAATCCTGCAATACTTTGACAGAATATGTCTTGAGCTTTAGTGCTTTGGACAAAGAGAAGAGGTATTGAGTGATAAGTGTAATAAGTCTGTGAGGTACTATACAAAATCTATGGCCAAAGAAAGGGAGCTGAAACTTGTTATTCACTATAGGTGGTGTAGGTCTTATCCTTGGTTTTGGTGAGAAACATTTGCCTGTTGAATATCTGTTGTTGAAAAATTCTACTCATGTAAAATGGGGAAGCAGCATAGGAATTACTTTCTTCTGTTGGAATGTAAAATGAGGAATAAACAATAGATTTTCATTCATATTTCTTTAGCTTTGAGGTTAAATTGCTAATCGTTTATGCATAGTCACGCACTTAAAAAACTTCAAGATTAGGTCAGCAGTGGGATAGCTGAAGGTCTGCATATGTAATGTACAATAAAGGTTGTAAGCAAAGATGAACGGTCTGAAGATCTTCGAATTTGCTAGTACTGCAACAAGAAGGAGCCTGTCAGAAAGCAGCTTTCCAGTCACTAGTGGGGTCCCAAAGAGCTCCATCCTAGGCCCAGTCCTCTTCAACATCTTCGTTAATGATTTGGACACAGGACTTGAAGGAATTCTAAGTAAGTTTGCTGATGATACAAAACTGGGAGAAGCTGTCAACTCCCTCGAGGTCAGGCAGGCCCTGCAGAGAGACCTCGACAAGTTAGAGAGATGGGCAGTCACCAACCACATGAAGTTTAACAAAGGCAAGTGCCAGATTCTGCACCTGGGATGGGGCAACCCTGGTGGTAAGTACAGACCAGGGAGCGAGTGGCTGGAGAGCAGCACGGCAGAGAAGGACCTGGGGGTCCTGGTTGATGGCAAACTGGATATGAGCCAGCAGTGTGCCCTGGCAGCCAGGAGGGCCAACTGTGTCCTGGGATGCATCCAGCAGAGCGTTGCCAGCTGGTCGAGGAAGGTGATTGTCCCGCTCTACTCTGCACTGGTGCAGCCTCACCTCGAGTACTGCGTGCAATTTTGGGCACCACAATATAAAAAGGACATCAAGCTATTGGAGTGTGTCCAAAGGAGAGCCATGAGGATGGTGAAGGGTCTGGAAAGGATGACTTACGAGGAGTGACTGAGGTCACTTGGATTATTCAGCTTGGAGAAGAGGGGGCTGAGGGGTGACCTCACTGCAGTCTATGGCTTCCTCACAAGGAGCAGAGATGGGGCAGGTACTGATCTCTTCACCCCTGTGACCAATGACAGGACTCAGGGAAATTGCAGGAAGCTGAATCAGGAGAGGTTTAGGTGGGATATCAGGAAAAAGCTTTTCACCCAGAGGATGGTTGAGCACTGGAACAAGCTCCCCAGGGAAGTGGTCACAGCACCAAGTCTGCCTGAGATCAAGAAGCATTTGGATGATGCTCTCAGGCACATGGTGTGATTCTTGGGGTTCCCTACACAGGGACAGGGGTTGGACTCGATGATACTGATGGTGTCTCCCAACTCAGCATATTCTATGATTCTATGGTTCTATAATCACTTGGATAATCATCTGACATTGGCTGTTGAACTCCCACATGTTCTGTTAAATTATCCTCTACCCTTGACTGATGGGTGGTAGTTTGGTTCTTATTAAGTTGTATAGAAACGACTAATGAGCTGTAAAAGTGGGATTCTTCTTACCTATTGTAATCTGACCAATCATAGGTTGGGACATGCAGCTCCCTGAAGGTGACTATATCCTCTCTGTAAAGTGAACCAAGGATGACTAGCTCTTGCATAGGCTTTTATTAATGCAGATGACTTTCAGCTGCCACTCTCCTTTATTGTACTCCAGGATCTGATTCAAATCGCATTCTTTACACATACCAGTTGTCTCTAACTTTCTGGTAGATCCAAATCATCATAATCTCAATAATCAGACTGTACACATTATTAAATGATATAGCCTCATCCGGCCCTTCAGTCAGCATCTGCTCAAAGTCCATAGAAGTATTTTCACACACACCTTCTCTGGTAAAATCCAATAAACTTTAGATGAAGAACTACAGTGTTCCCACAAAATGGCAGTATTCCAGACACCAGACACTTGCACCTAATTTGTGATAGTGTTGTTTAGGATTTTTACTGGCTAAATGTGCATCTTGTATCCTTTCTTTTCTTAAAACAAGCTAAAAATTACGTTGAACGCTACAAATATACGAAATAGTCCTTCAGGATTATGACAGTAGTGGAATTTTCTTACTTATCTGAAATAAATGTCTTCACTGATGGCACTATTTTCACTCATGTATAAATGGCTATAGGTATAGGCTGTCTGTTTTGATTAAATTGCAGTAAAAGACTCACAAATTCTAAATTTGCCACCCATCTGGCTTTTCATTTAATCTTCATGTCACCCATGGGAACTACTGTAGAGGCATATTTTTTGTTCACTTTAGAGGACCTACAGAAGGTACCTTAGGAAAGGTACCCTTGGTGGATACATGAGATAAATCTGAACTTTGATTAGGGAACCACTACATGGTTGTAGCAACCGCTGCACTGGAAGGAGATGATGAAAAGCTGAGAGAGAACTTCTGGATTTAAGCTGGGCTGTGGAAGAGTAAAAAACCATTCCTTGAGTTCTAGTGTTATATGGTCTCATACAGAGAGATATGCAGATCTTGTCAATGGAATGCAGTTTGGTGGCTGCAAGAACAACTCTTAGTTCTAACATTTGCTCACTTCTCACTGATTAGCTGAGAAACGTTAATATTTCTGTCACAACTTTCACATATAATTCACATGCTGCTGAGAAGTACTTTGACACTGTATCTTTATGAGCAAAAATAGATTAAAAGAAGACTTCAGACCATTTTGCACTGTGATATCTGAGGATGTTTGTGAAGTGTTCTCTGGATAAGAAGCTCTCCTGTCTGTATTATTCTTTACTGTTGGCTTCTAGGCATACTAAGCGCCATGAAATTGTAACAACAAATGATTTTTCAGGAAGCAAGAAATACTGAGAGTCTCAGAATGACCTGTAATTGTATGCCTCCAGCTTATTACTGCTACATCAACATTTTGTTAAAGATTCTGTGTGACCAGAGCCTTTCTCTAAATGTAAGTGCAGGAAAATATAAACTAATTTATAAGATACCTAAAACAATATCCTTCTCAAGAGCAAACACAGACGTGAACTTACAGTATATGAAGGGACAGTTATAGAGTTGAAATTAGCTTGTAAGTAAAAGCCTGTGAAAGGGGAACAGAAAAATCAAAGATGTAAAAGAAGGGGCAAAACCCTCCACAAAACAATCTGAAAAAGCATTTTGGTTTGGACAATGATAAATGCTAGAAAGAATATTTGAGTTAAATACTGTCAGGAAAAGGTGCTTGGAACCATTAGCAAAGCTTGATTTTTGCTAAGTTTGGGAAACCAGAACTTTTGGAATTATTTGTAAATACTTTTACAGTGTTTCGTAGGAGCAACATCTGCCTCTTGGCAGTCTCAGTTTCTACCTACAAGACCTTAAATTTTACTTTTTTTGGCTAGCTGTTCTTGCCTAAAAGATGCTCGGGCTAATGAGAAATTGTCAGCTGAATTTACCTATGACAAATAATTCCAAGTACAACATTTCAAATACAGGTTTTTACTGTGTGTGTAAAATTATATACAAAATACATGTTATCACATTTCAAATCAAATGCTTTGAGAAGATCTCAGTAGTGCTGAATATTTTTAACAAAGAAAACACAGTGTTCTGCATTTGTAGGAAAAAAAGAAGAGAGTCTGACTATTCTAACGAAAATTACTTGCAAAGCACAGAGAATTTGTTTCCAGCACTGTCCTTGCCAGCAGTCTTCACCTGTGAACCACATGAACCTGTGAAATACGCCTTTGATCCAGTTCAGCATTTTTAGCAAGGAAAATTTTGATAAAAACTTTTGCCCAGTTTGTAAAACAGCTAGAAATAGTTTTGAACTGCTGGTCTGAAGAGTAAGTTTTAGCTTTGAGGCTTCTTCACTGGTGGGAGATATTACTAAACATCTACACATCTCTTCTGAAATGAAATACTTCCATCCTTTCCCTTCCTTTGCTTTTCCCAGTAGTTTCCTGAGCTAGTACATGCAAGAGTATTCACAAGAATTCGGGGCTTATTTCCAGTCTAAGTGCAGCAGTCTGGTTTCAGATAGGACACTCAAGTGATTGGATGAGACTGAATAATTTTACTTTTTTACTGCTAGAGGTATCTGACCAACCGCTAGAAGGAACTGCACTTTACAACACGTACCCTCTTACTGTGAAAATGTAAGGAAACAGAAATATTGCAAAATAATGGGGATGAGTGAGATTTTATTAGTAATCTTTCTTATTATTGTGGTGCCTGCAGACCCACCAAGATGGGGACTCAGTTCTGTGCAAACACACAAAACAGGATGTTTTGCATTTCTTGTATCTTGGATCAGCTGATTGTCGTCAGACTTGGAGAGCTGAACTATATACTTTCTTATGGATTGGTCCTAACCCAAAGCTCATTAAAGTCTCCTATGTACATTTAGTTGATTTTGTCTTAAGTTAATGATGAAACTGTATCTTCATTATTCACACTCTGAGTTGAAAGCTGCACATATCTTTATGGTAGTGACTGTCTCCTCCCAGCCTCCTCCATGCTGTTCTTCCTTAGTTTTCACATTACAGAAAGTGGGTCACAGGTCATAGGACCTGAAGACACAGAAGTGGTGATTTGGGAACTACCAAATACTGACCTCTGTGATACAGAAATCACCTGCTTCTTAGTCGTTTTTGTAAGCTACCCAGGCTGTCTATCTGTTCAGAATCATGCTCAGAAATATGGATACCAATGACCCTGTGAGATGGTAACGACACTCATTATCATTCAGAGAAGAATTGCTGTCATTAAGTGGAGAAACTCAATCTGAAAATGGACCTGAGAATTTTGCATGTAACTAAAAAGATCACTATTAGTTAAATTAGAAAAATGTCAAGTAATTTAATTTTCCCACAGCAATCTGTGAATGTCCCCTTCTTTCATTTACACTGCTGCCTGATTGTGGCTGGATTCCTGAGAGGGGTGAGAATGGACTGTTAAATATTTTCATGCAGAAATATATGGCATAGGTTTCAACTCTGTATCCATATATGTATGTACATCTCTTGCAGATGTAATATTAGTAGCTGTCAGTTACTCACAGGCACATTAATATCTTTTATCACTGTTCACATCATGAAATTTAAAGCCTGGAAAGAATGTATTTTGTAACAGCAAACATCCTTCCAGCTCCAGGTGCAGAGGAGTGTATCCAGGAATGCTCAAGGCTAAGTGCTTTTGAAACTGCAGTTTTGTTGCCTTGGAAAAAAAGAACTGACCATTGTTTAAGGGAGTTGGCTAGAAGGTGTCTCTGGTTCCTACTCTGCTAAAAGATGTGGTATAATTTTGGGCAAGTCACTGGGAACCTTACTCCTGTGTCGAATATTAGAAAGAGGAGGGAAGTCATACAGGGGATTCATTCGGCTTCACTCAGTACTAGACCTGGGTGATATTTTAATTTTTTCACAATTTGAAATATGTTACTATCAGTACTGCTCAAGGCTGTTTCCTCAGCTGGTATGCAGTTCCTGAGTAAGCCAAAAGTGCTGTAGATGTGTCAAAGAAGCAGCCTGGGAGAAATTACACATTCACAACACTCAGCTGATGCCAGAGAAGCTACACTGGTTTACTCTTGCTGAGTAGCTGGCCAGTTTCTTTGCAAGTAACTTGCACATTTTCTTATTCCAGAGTAGTGCTGTGGAATAAGTGAAGTAGGAGTCAGCTGGGTTCCCCACCCCCCTGCTTCCCCCCCACCCCCTGTTTTTTTTTCCACCTTTCAAAGAGGCCAGTAGAAATACTTACTGTTATCATATACCTTATTTTCCTGAAATAGAAACTAAATTGGTAGTGATTTTATCTGAAAATATTTTTTCTATTCCTATTTTCTTAAAGTAGTTACATTGCTGTGTAGAGCTAGCAATTTACTGAAATGTTTTGTCACTTACAATAGCAGTTTACATTAAGTTCTGTCCTTGAGTCTCATTCTGACTTTTGCTTTGTAGTCATTGTGACTTCATAGGTCTCAAGGGACCTTCTTATAAATAATTTCTGTATTCTGTTGCTCTAAGTCCTAAAAATTTTCAACAACAAAAGAATTTAATTACAAGTAGAAAAAGAGAAAGATGGAATCATAGCACCTATGGTCCAAATAACAGGACTATTTAGAAATTTTTTGCTAAAATTGGATTTTTATCAATTGAAACCAGAAATATTTGTTGGTTCTTTTAAGTATTGCCTACGATTTATTTTTGGGGAAAAAAAGTTGGGTAAGATTAAGATTAACCCCAGTTATTACTATTGCCTCCTTGGCAGAGGTTTTTACCACCTCAGTTAAAGTGTGGCTATAGAAACAGCCACACTGGATTGGGATTTGGCACATTTGAGGGTGTGAATATATCTGCATGGGAAAGACAAAATGCAGGCAGAGTCAAAGGGGCCGGCAGCTGCTTGAAGTGGATCTCACATTAATAAATGAAATCTGTTGGAGTTTTCTGCTTTCTAGTTTTGCAGTTGTCCCATGTGTCCAATCCAGTGCGTGCCCTGAAGGAGCAGAACGATCCAGTAAGGGAGAAACAGGTAGTATGAGAATGGCTGAAAATTACCATGTGAAGGTAAACTGGTGGCCACCCCAGAAAATTAAAATTAGGAGAAGAGTTTCTTGCTTACAGCTCTATTTGAAAAACTGTATTATAACAGAAAAAAATAGTTTCCATTCTTCTTTATAGAGTATTGTTGAAAGCCAGCGTATCTCTATCATTGTTCTGAATATCTTGATTTTCAAATTTCTGTTCCTAAGCCTACTTTTCTTAGAGAATTTAGATGCATTATATTTACATTATATGTATGTTTGGAAAGCAGCAGTACTTGACCAAGTCTAGAAAGTATAGTACAGTAGATTGTATTTATAAATACCATTCCTTAGAAAGTTTATTGTCTCGGGAGGAATGTATATGGCACCATTAACAACCTTCTCCCTTTCACATTTGATAATAGCTCATGTTCTCTCTAGTGACCAGCGATAGGACAAAATAAAATGGGGTCATATTGCACCAGGGGAGGTTCAGGTTGGATGTTAGGAAAAATTTCTTCACAGAAAGAGTGATAAGACATTGGAACCGGCTGCCCAGGGAGGTGGTGGCGGCACCTTCCCTGGAGGTGTTCAAAAAATGGGTGGACGTGGTGTTTCAGGAGATGGTTTAGTGGTTAGGGATTGTAGGGTGGACAGTTGGACTTGATGATCTTGAAGGTCTGTTCCAACCTTGATGATTCTATGATTCTATGATGGACCTTTTTAGCCTGTAGCAGGTGGCTTGGACGACACTGCTCATAAAAAGTAGAATATAATAGAAAGTAACACTGACCTAAATTTAACTTTGAAAAGGGCTTCAGTCAGTAAGCCATATCAAATAAATGAAGGCTAGCATGTGGCCTGCTCTGTTATTTGTAACATCATCCAGAATATTACATCCTCATCAGAAACTCTTTCATGACCTTGGCAAAAAAAAGTAATAAACAGAAATGAGGAGGTAGTGTGTCTACATGCCAGTAATGATTTCATGTACTTGCATGCAGTGCTGATATGCTGACAGCCTGAATCCTATAGCAGCCCCAGCAGGTCAGAGCAAACCCTGTAACCTATTTTCTGAGCTTTATTGCTCATTTTTCAGACTGGTAGTAGCTCTTACTACATGGAAAGGAAATTGCTGTTTTGCTGATAATCTATTTTTGTTACGATTTATCTTTGGTACTTACTTCAGATTCTCTTTTGCAGTTCATCATTTTTCTACTCTCAGTATGTCCTTGGGAATTCTTAAATTAAGGAGCCCACAGTTTATATGAGCCTGTCTGCTTCATCATCAAATGTTACCTTTTTCCCCATTAATGTCTTTTGAAGCTTTTGATTTCTAGCCAAATATCTGACAGTAAAATCAGTAAGAGGCTTCTATCCCATTTTTAGAAATCAGTTAATTAGACTCCCTTAGGGCCCCAAAGAAAAGCCTCTTATCTTTTGTCAGTTTAATTTCTGCTGTATCCATTTGTGTCAGTGCTTTGTGAGAGAATACTCCTATTCTATTGCTTGTTTAATTTACTTTTTTTTCATTTTTGGTTGCTCTTCAGAGTCTAGGGAACTTATCTTAAGAATTCATCTCTGACCAGTAGTCTGAGTGGAATTATAAAAAAATATTTAAAAACCTTATTTCTCTTCATGTTTCCCTCTTTCTCAAAGTCATGACACTTTCTATGGAGGGGGCATATTTGGGGCAACTATGACCTATTACAGTAATTATTATATGAAACTGAAATTAATATGAAACAGAGAGCATAAAGCTTCCTTCCACTTACTCCTTCCACCTTCTTTCAAACAGTTTTAAGAGGAGAACATGTTGCAAGGAAAATCTGGAAGTGAAAGGGTGTGGGGAAATATATGAAAGGACTGAGTTGCAAAGAAAGGGAAAATTAAAGTACATGTGTAAGATAATAAATAGCTTGTGTATAAATACCTCTTTTGTGCATACATGCTGTTACTATGTTACCTCTAAAACCCTTACATGCTAAAATGATTAAAAATGTCCGTATGTTCAAAATCATAATTAAAATATAATTTTGTACACTGCTATTAAAATGTGAATTTTATGTCTGCTCCCACTGATATCAGTGACAGCTTTATTTGTTAATAGGAGGTAGTTTGGGATCCCAGTGAAGCAGTCTGACAGAGAAAAACATAAGATTCTCTGGGCTCCAGTTGCTCATAATCTCCTGGAATATTCTTGTTAGTAATCTTAACCTCTAACATTCTCAAACACATTGTGAATGAGGAGGAATGTTATGGAACTGGTGAGAAGAAGAAGAATAATTTCGCTTGACATGAAGAAATGTTCAGGGCTTGTTTCTTCTTTGTTGATGCTCACGCTGAGTCCATTGATGCTGCCATTCTGTAGCTCAGTACCGTGCCTTGTCAAAAGATAAATCAGAACAACTGTTACACTGAGTAAAGCTTATTTCAGAGACAATCGTGAGAGGAAAATTGTGCAAGAATCAAAAAGAATGAGAAGCAGGAGGAAAGGAAGCTCTTGAGTGTCAGCACGTGCTGTCATCTGCAAAGATGTGCAATACAGCTTTCAGAAAGGTCATTTTTCTTTCTCGTATTTATACAGCGGCTCCCAGATTAAATTAAATGGTCATTTGCTGAAAATTGATTCTGATAAATTGAGTAAAATAATGGTTTAAAATATTTATGAAAGGCAAGTTAAAGAAGCTGAGCAGTTCAGTTTCTTCATTCTCAGTACTGAATAGAAAAATGCACATGCCCATTTCTGCCTGATCTAAGAAACGTGTGCATTATTGCATGGAAAGATATGGTGATTTTACAAACAAACATACAACTGATGATTTCTTCAGTTATTTATCAGGCATATTATGGTTATGAATAATGGAATATACAGCTTAACTCCAGTATTACCAGTTACTCTGGTAACTTCCTTTCTTCCCCAAAAAAGCTATAATAGACAGATGTGCATAATATACCTGTTCGGTATGGCAAAGGATTCATTTCCCACACCAGGAGTAGTAACAGGACACAGACATGTATGAAAGTGAAATAAATGGTACAAGTGGAAACAAGCTTAGAGGATTCATCCTAATGGTAGTGGTTTGTTTGTCAGTATTTAAATGGGTTCATACAAGGAGGAGTCCTCAAAAGCAATACTGAAAAATACTGCTTGTCTAAATGTCATAGAAAGAACAAGACTTGGAAAACAATCAGCCAAGAGGAGAATAAACTAACGGACCTTGAAGTAACTGAAAATATATTGACTAAAGAAGAAAACAGATCAAGGATTCATCCACTCCCTCCCCCCCCCTCCCCCTTTTGGCTCCAAAGCATAGAACAAACTTTTTACATGTCACTGTAAAAATACTACAGTCCTCACACGGCAGTGGGCTAAAGCAATTCCCAGCTTTCATTCTGCTTCACTATTAAAAGAGTTTCTTTATATCTCAACTCTCTGCGGCCACATTATATATGATGGAACAAAGCCATTAACCTCTTCATATACTTGTCAAAATGTGACGTCCCTCCAGTGAAGAGCTCTGTATGAAGCTTTACAAAAGTGAGAGCTCTCAGGAGTCCCCAAGGTTCATTCAACTCAGTTGGCCACAATTGCTTTGATTGGGCACAATACACAGATAAAAAAATTCCCAGATGGCAGTTAAAATATATGATCATAAAGCACAAAATCTCCCAAACCAAATAGTTGTAAACAGGGCTGGGGAGGACCCCAAGGGGTCCTTATCGAGTTCTGAATATCCCTGGAATGCAATGCTAACAGCTGTGCTGCTGTTTAAGTACAGCAGAGCTGCATTCTGTTGACCAACACTTTGAAATAAAGAATAACCCATCTCATATAGGAGGGGTCCTTTGCTCTGTTTTTTCCTGTGCTTCCATGGCAGTGTAACTTCAGAGACAGCTTTCCTCTCTCTGATATAAAGCAACATGTATTCATGCTTCCTGGCTCACTGAGAGCTCGCTCTGTGAGTACCTTCACCATCTCACTGCATGATCTCCCAGGCTGCAACATCCCAGTTCACTCTGTGGAAAGGACGGCACTCCAGTGTGTAAGAGTCTGAGCATATCCAGCATCTCTCATCTTCCTTGCTGCCTGCTTCTTCCCATTCTCTTTTCCCTGGGAGCAGACAGTCATGTGAGAGGCTCTTGGTTTCTTCCTCCACTCCTGATATCACCGTATACCCCCTGCCAGGTGTCCTGTGCTCAGTCTCTCTGCCCACCATGTTTCCTGCTCAGAGGCAGGAGCAACACACACCATTTGCCCTTTGCTTCTGCCCTAAGGACATCACAGAATCACAGAATCACAGAATCTTAGGGGTTGGAAGGGACCTCGAAAGATCATATAGTCCAACCCCCTTGCCAGGCAGGGTCACCTAGAGCACATCACACAGGAACTTGTCCAGGTGGGTTTTGAATGTCTCCAGCGAAGGAGACTCCACAACCTCTCTGGGCAGGCTGTTCCAGTGTTCTGTCACTCTCACAGTAAAGAAGTTTTTTCTGATATTTACATGGAACCTCCTATGCTCCAGTTTGCACCCATTGCCCCTTGTCCTATCACTGGATGTCACTGGAAAAAGCCTGGCTCCATCATCCTGACACTCCCCCTTAACATATTTGTAAAATTTGATGAGGCCGCCTCTCAGTCTCCTCTTCTCCAAGCTAAAGAGACCCAGCTCCCTCAGCCTTTCCTCATAAGGGAGATGTTCCATTCCCTTAATCATCTTTGTGGCTCTGCGCTGGACTCTTTCAAGCAGTTCCCTGTCCTTCTTGAACTGAGGGGCCCAGAACTGGACACAATACTCCAGATGCGGCACCACTAAGGCAGAATAGAGGGGGAGGAGAACCTCTCTTGACCTACTAACCACACACCCTTTCTAATGCACCCCAGGGTCGAGCAGAGGTCTTCTGTTGTGACAAGCTGTTAGTGGAAGCAGTTTTTGGAGCTGTAGGTAACTGTATGAAGAGCTTCATGGTATGCCTGTGGAAAACACCTTTCATTTTTTGACCAGATAATTACAGTCCTGGCTAGGAGACTTATATTGCCTGAGATTCTGGAGTTCATCAACGCCTCATGGAAAAGTTATCCCAGGAATCACAGCTGGGGAGAAAAAACTGCAAAATCTTGTTGAGTTCAGCCTAAGTTGTTGCAAGTCAAGCCTGGTGCTGCACTCTTCCCAGGGAGGCAGGGTGAGAGGAATTCAGCTTCAGTGCAGATTTGGTGAGTATCACATGAGGACATGGTGACCTCTGATGTGACTTGGCTGGTGCCCTCAGTCCTCATCTTATGAGGTGCCCACAGGATGGTGTCCCTCAAGAATGTGGGTCATTAAGACACCTGAAGCTTTCATGTTCTTTTCATGGCATTTCCTAAAAAAAAGTAAATTTCACTTAAAAAACCAACCAAACAAAAACCAACCAAACAAACAAACAACCCACAAAAAAAAGCAGGAAAATGAGGAAGTTTTCAGGAGTGATTAAGTGGTCTTTATTTTCTTCTCTTGATTTCACCAAAAGCTGCGCAAGACAGTTAAGGTACCCGTGAGACATTTTAACCTAATTACTATTGTAGCAAAATTGTTTCCCCTCACTTTCATGTCCTTTCACCCTACCAACGACCTGAGTGTGCTTTGGATATAATTATAAATCATATTCTAAAGGAGGATGTCCTTAAGATCTCTCTCATAAAGTAATATCCTAAAATATACTTTTAGATGTATTGCATAACATATATTTATACAATTAAGTGTCCGCTTTACTTAACCTCTTTTACAAAGTTCTCTAATGAAGAGAAAACATCAAAAACCAGAAATACTCCTGGTATACCACTATCCTACTTGTGATGTGTCTTTTTCTTGCTTGTTTAAGAAGCTCTCTTTTGGGATGCCAGTAGCATTTTTGAGCGTCAAGTGGTACTCCCCTGGTTGGATTCTTTGCTTGAGGAGGAACACTGGCATTACTTGTGTTTCTTGTAAAGTTCCAGCATTGAAGGTTCTGAAGGTGCTGGTGAGAATTTCTTCTTGTAAGTACTGCAAAATAACAGTCTGAGGATACAGTAGGAATAGGATCTGGAGTACTGGTATGATTAATTTGTTTTAAAGCAGTCTATTACAGATTTTCTACAAATCACAACTGGTTACTGATTGGACAGTGTTTGTTCCAATATTACTTATACACAGCTTGTTCTCCTCTGCTTTTGATGGCATCTGCTAGGGCCATCTGATAAAGCTTTTAACAATTTAAATATGCTAGTGTTCATATCATGCTCCAGGAATTCTTAAACAGTTTTTTTGGCCTCAGGGACAAGATTTTTGGGGTAGACTAGGTCTTTTAATTTAAGGATTCAGCTTTCAAGACTCAAAACCATGGCAAGTGTAAAAGAGCAATTCATATTTAGAGTGATATTTTTTCTAGTCTCGAGGCAACATGATTTAAGCACATTAAAGGAGAGTTTTTAATAATTAGAATCACCAGATTAAAACAGAGATTTTTTTTAAATTTTTATAGCAAGCAAAAACATTAATCATAGATTTATGGCATAGAGTCAGGTTTTTAACATAGTGACTGGAAATGGCAGTTTCCACTTTCTTACATTAAAACTTTTTTGTGTGGTATGAACATGACACCAGCTTGGCTGAAATGTATTTCTGTTGTGTGGGTTGAACTAGTGGAAAAAAAAATAAATCGTATTTTTATTTGCTTTTGTTATCTTGTGCTCAAATATAGAGAATTTTTCTTTATATACTCAATCTTAGTTAACTTCATATACCACATAATTGTTTCTGAAGATATTATTAATATTTTTAAAGGATTTTTAGGGCTCTCTTTCAGGCACTTTAGAGAAGTCAAAGATACGATCTTTGCACTGAAGAGTCTGAGGGAATGTGAGGGCTTGTGTTAACAGATAAGCTGCACAACTTTAATTTGAATCATCTTTGACAACATCAAACATCCAGGTGCAACATAATCTGATATGGCAAATTGAAATTGATGTATGAGAACAGGGTTATCATATACTCATGTTTTTCATAGTTCGTTTGGTTATTTCCTTACCAAGAATCTTTTTGAAGCTGTATTTTAAGTCTGTTTTCGTACTGGGAGTCCATTTATCCATTAACACAGAGCAGCCCACTCAGACGAGCCTTGCATTGACTGCAGTCAGCAGTTGTAAAACTGTACCATGTCTGTTGTGATGGTATGGCTATATAGGTAGATGAAGCTATAGGGGGCAGAGGTAAGCACAGAGCAAATTAGGGTATGAATGGTTAAGAGACCAATTCTCTATAAAACAAAGGCTTCCGTCTATGTTCTTGACCCTACACAGCAGTGTGGAGTTGCTTGTCTTTGTAACAATTTCTATATTTATGGGCTGCATTAAGTTGATTGTGTACAATACCCTGATTGAGATTTCTGCTACCTAAATTCAAGGAATTTTTTCATTAGTATCGGTAAACTGATCCTCTGTGATCAGACACAAGAGATAATATGTTCTGCCTTTTAGCAGCCATGAAACAGTATGGATTTTCAGATGTGACATAGGGACAACTCTGTGGATGAAAGAAAAGCAAGGAAATACATTCTGTGAGCAGTAAAGCAACTTAAAAAGCACAACAGAATACATACCCTCCTCTGTTCCTGATGCAGCATCTTAAAATAAAGGGAAGGAAAAATGTTCATGTTATTATACCAGGCCTAATAGACCTATATGATTTATACACATCTAAGAACTGGGAATACAGGCAAGGGATGTGTGTTTATTGGGGTGCACATATTCTCCATAATTAGTCTACTGCATGATTGTCTGGAGAACCAACTGCTCAACCTTAGATATGAGCCTCTGAATAGAGTGTAGTTATATATAGAAGAAACTTGAAGCTATAAAATGTTTAATTATATATGCAATGGTAGTTGAGTTTGTGCTGCTACATGCCTTCTCCTCTGCTTTGCCTTTGCATAAATGTTTAAATATATCTTCAAGTTTAGGGGCATGTGCTTTCCTCAGGTGCAAAGGAACAACAACCAATGGCTGATTCACATTAAAATTTGATATAACTCAAAAACATGTCATAATATACACAGTGAGGGAGTACCAACTAAGTGGTACATAAAAGCTCTCTCCATGTCAGGAAGTTAGAGGACAAATTATGCAGAGCTACACTTCACACCTTCAATACAAGACAGCTATTGAAAAGAAAGAAAAATTTTCTTAAGCAGATACATCATGAATATGATTACAAAAGTACTAGTAAGCTATCAATTTAAATGTGTAAAACTTTTTCAAAACAAGTACTTTGCTGTTAGCTAAGGAGAACAGAGAAATGGTACTAAATGCTTGTGGCATCTTATTTGGGCATGTCATGCTTTTAACCTTTCTGAATGCCACTAGTCTGAGGGACAGCTCTACCACTCATCTTCATTTGCCCATCAGGTGAAATAATGCAGCCTCTAATTTGGACTGTGGGTTTAGTTTGAGGCAGGCAGATATTTTGGGTGACATTAAAATACAGAAAGCCCCACCTGCCTCATGATATGGACTTCTCTATTTAAAAGCAATGAGGCCACTGTTTTATTAATGTGTATATGTAGAAACAAGGAACATGCAGTATGTGGCAAACAAGCCACACTAGAAACAATCATTGATTTCAATGCAGCCACGTTTCTGCACAGCACATTTAAGCACATATATGGTGTTTGTGACAGGATCAATGCCAGTTTGATAACACAACTTGCAGCACAACTGAAGCCTAAGTTCAGTTGGTCAGTTAGTTCAGAAGGTCTAGAGGTCTAGAGATCTATTCAGTACTACGGCAACACCACCAAATATGCTTATGTGTTAATTTGTTTTAAAAAACAAACCATCTGGGTAGCTTTTCCCACAAAGGCTCAGCCACTAACCCCTAATTGCTGCCATTTTTAAAAGGAACATATTTTGTCTGCTAGGTTCAGGTTTCTGGAGTAAGGTCTTCAGAGAAAAGCTCACTTGTCAATTAGACACACTCGTCTCTTGATCTTGCTCAAGCTGTAGAGCTTGTTCGCATAGAGAAGTCAGTGTACAGTAAATTAAGCTGTGAACTTTGTAATTGTTCACAGATTTTATGCTATTTCTCTGCTTGAACATCTACAGAGCACTGTATCAGGCAGCTTACCTTAGAAAATACAAAGAGCTACTCCAAGTGTATGGTGGATAACAGCCTCTAAATTCACACACTTCTTTACCTGTGTTTTATCCTATGTGGATAAACCAAAAAATAAATGCTTATCATTTGTGAACTTGTGAACTTAACAAAAATCAGACATCCAGGACATGACTGGGAAATTCAGCCTTTCTGCCAAATTCAACATAATCTCTAACTATAGGACACTAAAAGTAAAACCAGTTCACTGATGGGATTAGCTGCATCCACATTATCGGAGCATTTCTCAAAGGCGCAGATCTTCTGAAAATCTGAACACTGCACCAGCAGCCGGCAGCGTCCAACAGCTCTCAGAGAAACACTTTTGTCTGTTCTCTGGGCTTTTCTGCTTGAGCTACCAGTTGGAAGCCCCTTTTGAGGCAATTTAGAGGCTGGATATAGTCTCAGAATTTAATAAAAGTGCTTGTTTTAACTTGCTTCAGAGAAGGCCGAGGGAAATTCCAAGTGACTGAAAAGGCACAGACTAACTAAAGTCTCTGGACTTTAAATCTGTTACAGCTTTATCTAATTTTGGGTGCCTCAATGTGCACACTTTCATATCCCATAGAAAACAGGGACTTGTAAGCAATCAAACAAGTCTGAAATATGTTCCTGCAAGTCAGTGAGTTCAAAGTGTATCATGAAGCATTTCCACTGTTTTTGTAATCTACTGTAGTACTGAAAGTTAGTGGGTGATGGCCTGTCTCCACACCATTATAGGTGGTAATTTCTTGTTCTGATGTCTGCTGTTCTTTCACAGAGTGAATTTTAATTCATAGAATCACAGAATCATAGAATGATTAAGGTTGGAAGGGACCTTAAAGATCATCAGGTTCCAACCTCCCTGCTACGAGCAGGGACACCTCACACCAGGCTGCACAAGGCCTCATCCACCTTGGCCTTAAACACCTCCAGGGAGGGGGCTTCCACAACCTCCCTGGGCAACCTATTCCAGCACCTTACTACCCTCATGGTAAAGAATTTCGTCCTGATGTCTAACCTAAATCTACCCTCTTTCAGTTTAAAACCATTACCCCTTGTCCTATCACTGCCCTCTCTGGTGAAAAGCCCCTGCCTAGCTTTCCTGTAGCCCCTCCAGGTACTGGAAGGCTGCTATAAGGTCTCCCCAGAGTCTTCTCTTCTCCAGGATGAACAACCCCAACTCCCTCAGCCTGTCTTCATAGCAGAGGTGCTCCAGCCCTTTGATCATCTTTGTGGCCCTTCTCTGGACCCTGTCCAACAGCTCCATGCCTTTCCTGTGATGAGGGCTCCAGAGCTGTGCGCAGTACTCCAGGTGCAGCCTCACCAGAGCAGAGGGGCAGAATCACCTCCCTGGCCCTGCTGGCCACACTTCTTTTGATGCAGCCCAGGATGTGGTTGGCCCTCTGGGCTCCAGCACACATGGGTGGCTGATGTTGAGCTTCTCACCTACTACCACTCCCAAGTCCTTCTCCTCAGGACTGCTCTCTAGACATTCTGCCCCCAGCCTGTATTTGTGCCTGGGGTTGTGCTGACCCAGGTGCAGGACCTTCCACTTGGCCTTGTTGAACTTCCTGAGGTTGGCATTGGCCCACCTGTCCAGCCTGTCAAGGTCCCTCTGGATGGCATCCCTTCCCTCTAGGGTGTCAACTACTCCACACAGCTTGGTATTGTCAGCAAACTTGCTGAGGATACACTCAATCCCACTGTCCATGTCTCCAACAAAGATGTTGAACAGCACTGGTCCCAATACTGACCCCTGAGGAACAACACTCATCACTTGTCTCCACTTGGACACTGAGCCATTGACCACAACTCTCTGGGTGTGGCCATCCAGCCAATATTTTCCTATATTTCTTTAAAATTTCAGAGATTGTTATCAGGAAACAAAATTATGAGAGTGAGGAAAGAGGTCTGAAGATGGAAAGCACTTGGGTAACTTGGTATGGTTTCAGGATGTAGAGCTGAAACTTGGAATATTTTTAAGGTGCTTTGTTTGTTTATTTGTTTGTGGTTTTGCTGAAGTGATTCATGTTTGCCTGACCTCCTGCTTTTGCAGAGACCTCAAGTTGTCTGTGACAGACCTGAAGACAGTTCAGCTCGTGCTTTATTAAACTCATCAGAACTGGATTTGTGGACTGGAAACTACAGGGTTACCACTATGCTTGTGTGACAAGATTTTGCATTAAAAAAACCCAGCAACAAGTTCCTTTATTCTACTGCCATCTCTATTACTACAACTTGGTTTGTCTATCTGACAAAATATTTATAGTTGTACCTGTTCAACAGTAGCTACCCTGAAATTTAATCTGGCACCTAAGAAAAAAACATAATTAATCTGAAATAGAAAATAATATACAAATTAGAGTTTAAAGAATATAAAGAATCTGAATATAAAATTGATTAATTTTTAAAAAATACAGTTATTGTTTATGCCACTGGATATACCTTAAATAATTTCAGTTTACTAAATTATCTTTGAATGCTCATGTCTTTAGCATGCATTTGAAATATTTTATAAGATTTTCTTGAAAAGGCCTCCCTGCTGCATGGTGAAAAAAAAGTCTATTTCTCAGCCTGTAGCTCTTGGTAGCATTACTAACACAAAGTAAGGCTGAGAGAAAAAGTAGTTATTAACTTGCTACTTATTTTTCGGCCATGCAAGTCTTTCTGAGGCATGGTGTTTTAAGTGTACTCGTGTGAATCAAGACCGCCATCCCATGGTTGCTCAAGAATTAGTTGTCATGGCGATTCCAGAGAACAAGCGCTGTCCCCTCACCATCTCTCTTTGCAGGGTGGTTGTACTTAAACGTAAGATAACACTGCCTACAACGTCTTAAAAATTCTGTTTTACCATGCTGTTAAACTTCTTCCAGCTGCCAAAACCCTGCAACTTTACTTGTCTGTTGCAGCTAACTTTCCTAGCTATGAAAAGTTACCAAAAGGGAAGAGAGCACAGGGAGCAGATTAAAGCAAAAGTTTCACATAGCCAGATTAATCTAGCATAGCCAGATTAAAGTGAACCTGTAGTATAGTGTCCCTGGATAAAAAGTAATCGTTATTTTGGCATCATAAAATAAGCATTTTAGATGCTGCTGCATCTTTGCTTGCCAAGCTGAATGCTGTAACAGAGCTATGGCCAAATTCAATCCTGAACCTTAACTTTACTTGGTAAAGAGACCAGCTGTGAGGCTACAGTAATTACATATTACCATAGTACTTCAGTATGCTATAGTTTCTCACAGGAGTCGGTCTAATACCTAATATTGTTTAGGGACCCATGATAGCTTATCTTTCATATCCTTCATGTAGTGATAGGACAAGGGATAACAGCTTTAAACTGGAAGAGGGGAGACTTAGGTTAGACATTAGGAATAAATGTTTCACTATGAGGGTGGTGAGACATTGGAAGATATTGTCCAGAAAAGTTGTGGATGCTCCATCCCTGGAAGTGTTCAAGGCCAGGTTGGATGGGGCTTTGAGCAACCTGGTCTAGTGGGAGGTGTCCCTGCCCATGCAGGGTGTTGGAACTAGATGATCTTTAAGGTCGCTTAAACCCAAACCATTCTATGACTCTATGCTTCATAGACATTTTTACAGATGCTTTCTAAAATAAGCCAACATCAATGGCTTGTTCCCTAAGCCATTGTCTGTAGAATGGCTTCCGATCTCTCTTAACATAAGACTACAGTTTCTACAATAGAAATCCTCAAAGTAAATCCCAACAATTGGAGGAAAGGACTGAGCAGTTTTCTGTTTATAAAAGTCAAGTAGCTGTTGTTTGAGACTGCTTGTTGGTATATGTCCCAATTGAAATGTTGACTGTGGCAGCCAACTCTTACAAAGCATTTATGTAATTATCTAATACAGATTTCTGCTGAAAGCATAATTTTTATTGACTGCATTGTGCTTGACACTAATGAAATCTGAAGACATACCCATATGTGAAACTTAAGAGGCCTGATCTGCACAAGAACAATCTATAAATGTAAGGAAATCAGCTGAACATATAAAGTCAATGCACCTAAATTACTGTATCTTAAACTCCTCCGTGGATAATTTCATTCTCTAGTAGTGTAGTTTCAGTGTACTGCAGACTCAGCCAAATGGTAAAATACATCACAATTGAATGGGAACATTCACACTATGGAATAGGCTCTAATTTAAGATGTGTGAAAGCATTCTCTTGTGAGTCTGGTTAGACTAAACTAAGAAACTGCTTTCCCCAACTACTCACCACCATTCAGCAGCCAGAAGCTGCTGCCTTTCTCCATACAGCTGGTGGAGGTTGGATGAGCACTCTCTGACCTGTTTTAAGTACAAATTTAGGCAAACCAGGTTTTGAGTTTGTTTGTTTGTTTGTTTGTTTTTGTTTTTGTTTTGTTTTGTTTTGTTTTGTTTTGTTTTTTTACTGGGTCACGTAATTGGCATGGAAGCTTTGAAAGAAACACTTTACTAGCTGAATTGGTAGAATAACATCCATTAGATGAAACAGCTAGAGGAAGGCAGGCAGGAAGGCAGGAGATAAAATTTTGAGCTGCTGTGAAGGAAGGTGGATTTCTTCATTCTATGTAGTTCTTGGGTTTTTACTGCCAAGGCTGGGGTTGGACCAGAATTAACAGCAGCCTTCCTTGAAATACATCTTGTTCTACCTGCTTTGGATTATCTTAGGAAAATATTGCAGATCTGATTAACTATGCTTATATAATGGATTTTTTCCTTCATAATATGGTGCCAATCTTTGATGCTGTGTAGATGTAGGAAAATTGTATTTGCTTTAATTGCAGTTAAAGTCATTGATTGCTAACAGCAGAAATGATGCAATAGATTTATTGATGCATGCCCATTCTTCAGATAGGCCGTGACCTTGCTTAAATATGATAATATTTCTAGCCCTTACACCCAGTCAGAGATTGGTATCTATCCTGCTTTAGGCAAACAGGCCAAAAATATGTCCTCCTGCCTCAGACATCTTCTCTAAGAAAAGAGGTGGGTACAGGCAGACCAGAACACTAATTAAATTTATGATTAGTCATATTATACCCTCTAGCACAGCCAAATATGGCCAAATGATGGAATCTGTAAATGTACAAAACTGCTTTACCAGTAAACTTTAAAAAGAGAAGCCACTGTTAAGTGTCATTGCCTCACAGGAAAAGACACAAGCTATTAATTATTCTATTATTGGTGTATTTCGTTTCCAGATGGAGAAAACACACTGATTTTGTCATTGATTTTGTACACTTGAAATCACCAATGGTATATTAATATTGCAATATAGCCAGTAGGTGGCAATAGCTATTTAATTTAGTAATCTGAGTCAGCTATCTGGCTCATGTTCTGGCGCTCATGATAGCTTTGAGCCTCATGAGGTAACTCAGTCCCCAGAAGCCTTACCCAGTGTATTCTCAGCTTTATAGTTGAAGAATCTGCTGTGTAGGCAGGCAGTCTTTTGTCAAAGCAGTGCCAGAGCTGGGAATAAATTTAAGTTCCAGTTTCCTATTATTCTATGTATTCTATATTTTATCTCATTAGGAACTTCTGAGCATTCTTCTGGATGTTACATAAAAATTTATGATTTGTTCTGAAGTAAGGATGGACAAATACCTTTCTCAAGGCCTCTCTTTCTTACGTACACTTTTGTACTTGTATTGAGACACCAGAAAGCTGTAGGAATGCATGTGTATGCACACTGGGAGTATAGATACATCATATAAGATAAAAAACCCCTTTGTTTTCTGTGGATAATGCAGAATGTTATTATCTGTAGGATACAAAGAAGGAAGGGCTTGTATACAGTCCTTAAAACTGATGGGAGTATAATAGCTGTAATGCTCAAGAGTTAGCTTGGGATGAGGTCATGAGGTGTTTTCTCAGATTAGTGAGACATTACTCTCATAAAGTTTTTGGCAACGCTGCTGTCAATAACTGCTCAAAAGTGCATGTGAAAAGAAAAGGTCTTGTCCTTGACTTGTTGAGGGTTTGGTTTTGTTTTCTGCAAATAGATATCAGGTGGCTCTGCTGTTTGGACCAACTGTGCAGCGTATCTTCAGCCAGAAATTTAATATGAGGTGAGAATGAAAGAGAATGTCCATGAGAGAAGGGGATAAACAGGAGGCAGACGGTCCATGTGTGAAACTTGCAATGCCAACCAGTGGATTAAGATGCTCTTTTAAAATGCTACTTCACAACCTTAGAGCAATCGAGGAAGGTTACATTTACACTAGCTAAAGAATGAGAAAGTTTATTCTGGTCTTCATCAGAACATCTCCCTTTTGCTGGACTAATGTAGGACCTGCTTGTCTAAACAGTCACCTATGTAATAGCAGTTGATTACTGTTCTGTAAGTAGAGGGAAGCATAAAAGTGCCATTTCCCTTCCTGCTTTTATCAAACCAGTTTACCACACTGATCTGGGTCAGTGCTAGGAAGCGGGTGAGTGGTAAGAAAACTATTTGGGCAGTCAACCATTTTCCAGGTTGCAATAATGTATCAAAGCTTCTTCAATCTGTCACCATGTTCTAGGATAGTCCTCATGACTAAAGTGCTGTGATGAGTTCTGCTCTACACAAAGAAGAAGCCCAGATGCATGGAGCTTTGCTATGGAAAGGACAATAAATCTGTCAACAGTTCATGGGATCAGAAGGGATGTCACAAAGGGAGACCCAGTGGTAGGAGTCTGCTATGGACTGCCTAATCAAGAAGAGAGTGACAAAAGCTTTTCTTAAACAGTCTTGAACAAGTTTGACATCTGCCAGATGGAAACCATAGTAGGGTGCAAGCAAGTAATGAGATTTCTGGAGTATATGTGGGACAAGTTTTTGGTTCAGGTGCTGGATAGGCCAATTTGATTATGTGCTCTGCTAATCTGCACTCCTGAATATGCAAGAACTGGTACACAATGGGAAGGCAGTAACTATAAAAAAAATCCTGATGAACTGGGGGAAGTAGAATAGCAGTCTGAAGACCCTGAACTTCAGGGGCTTGTTCAGGGAACTAGTAAGAGAGATCTCATGAGAGGCTGAAAGGCAAATGAACCCAGGAGAACTGACTGACCAATGAGAATACCCTCCTTAAATCAGAAGAAAATACAACAAATTAAAGAAAATAAGCAGAAATAGAAAGATGTCATCTAGGCTAATCAGGGAACTCTGGACTGAGTGTAAACACAAAAATGGAATGTATAGAAGGTGACAGCAGGACCCATAAGGAATACGGAAGCATCACCTGGGTGTGGAATATGGGCGTGCTACCGAACAAGGTGGACAGTCTTGTGCCAGAGGACACAAAAACAGTCAATGTCTTCTTTGCTTTGGCCTTTACTAGCAAGGTCTCCTCTCAGGCTTATCTGTTTTCTTTGTCTAGTAGCAAAGCTTGAGAGAGAGAGGTATTACCCATGGTAGAGGATAGTCAAATTAGAAACTGCTTAAGCAGATTGGATACACACAAGTTCATAGGCCTGGATGGGATGCATATGAAGCTGCTGAAGAAGTTGGTGCATGTCATTACACAACTACTCTCTCTTATGTTTAAAAGGTTAAGTTGATAGCAGGTTTTTTTATGACTTGAAAAAGAGAAATGTCATGCCCAACTTTAAGAATGGTAAGAAACAGGACCTGGAAATTGCAAGCTGGTGAGCTTTACCTCAGCATATTAGAAAAACAGGTAGAAAATCCTGGAAGACACTTCCATTCACATGAAGGAAAGGAAGGTGAGTGGGAAGAGCCAACGTGGATTTACCAAGGGCAAACTGTGCCTCACCAGCCTAATTAACTGCCATAGTGAGATGATTGGTTCTGTGGATGAGAACAGTGTCTGTAGATTATCTTGATTCTAGCTAGGTTTTTGATGCAGTTTATTAGAAATCCTTATAGCCACATGGAGGAGATATGAAAAGGATGGCTGGATTATGAGGTGGTTGGATTGTTTGGCTAAAAGTGTAGAGGTCAATATTTAGAAGCTTAATTGATAGCCTATTACAAGAGGCATTCTTCAAGGGTTGATATCAGGGATTATATTGATTTTTAACATCTTTCTCAACAAATGAGTTGATAGGATGGGATGTGCACTCATCACATTTATGGATCACTCCAAACTGGAGAAAGCAGTTAATACACTGTAGGGCTGGACTGCTACTCAGAGGGTCCTTGACACTGAAACAAATGGGCTGGCAGAAACATCATGAAGGTAAATAAAGTCCTGTAGCTTTGATGAACTATAGGGATAACTACCACAGAAAAGGACACTGCAAAAAGTTGAACATGAGGCAGTGTTGCACCCCTACAGCAAAGATATATATTAGGCTGCAGTAGCAAAAGTGCAGACAGAAACCTGAAGGAAGTTATTACTCTTCTCTCAGCTGTAAGACTGCATTTGAAATACCTTTCCTAGCTTCAGGTTCCTCGGTACCAGTAAGATATTGACAAAGTGGGAGTGTACTTTCACGATGAGAAGCTCAATATGAGCTGGCAATGTGCGCTTGCAGCCCAGAAAGCCAGCCGTGTCTTGGGCTGCATCATAAGAAGCATGGTCAGCATGTCAAAGGAGGTGATTCTTCCTCTGTACTCGTCTCTTGTGAGACCCCACCTGGAGTACTGTGTCTAATTCTGGAGCCCCCAACACAAGAAGGACACGGTTGTGTTGGAGCGAGTCCAGAGGAGAGCCATGAAGATGATCTGAGGGCTGGAGCACCTCTCCTATGAAGACAGGCTGAGAGAGTTGAGGTTGTTCAGCCTGGAGAAGAGAAGGCTTTGGGGAGACCTCATAGTGGCCCTATATTACCTGAAAGGAGCCTACAAGAAAGTTGGGAGGGACTTTTTACAAGGTCTTGTAAAGAAAGGACAAGGGGTAATGGATTAAAACTGGAAGAGGAGAGATTTAGGTTAGACACTAGGAAGAAATTATTCACTATGAGAGTGGTGAGACACTGGAACAAGTTGCCCAGAGAAGCTGTGGATGCTTGTTCAAGGCCAGGTTGGATGGGGCTTTGAGCAACCTGGTCTAGTGGGAGGTGTCCCTGCCTATGCAGGGGGGTTGGAATTAGATGATCTTTAAGGTCTCTTCCAATCTGAACCATTCTGTGATTCTATGATTCTATGATATAACATACAAGGAGAAGCAGAGAACTGTAATTGCTTGGCTTGGGCAAGGGTAAAGGTCAGTGAGCGTCATTGCTATCTTCAGCTACCTAATGGATAGTTACAGAAAAGATGGAGCTAGACTATTCTTGGAGGTGCACAGTAGCAGGACATTTGACAATGGACACAAGCTGCAGCCAAAAATATTCTGGCTCGACATAGGGAGGAATTTTTCACCATGAGAAGGGTTAAGCACAAGAACAGATTCCTGAAGAGGCTTATGAAACTCCATGCTTGGAGATACATGTTTTTCTGTAAACGTATGGTTAACTTAATGTAAGTCCTTAATGCAATTCCTGGAGAGCTGGATATGTTTTGTAAATAAGATTAAAATTTTTAAAAATATAATTCTCCATGAAAGTCTCCAGGTAATGAAGGCAATGAGAGGTGTGGATTCATTAATCATGCTTGCCTATGCCTAAAAAAGAAAAGAGGATTTCAGATATGCATTATTGCCCTGAGAGTACTGACAGCCCTGCCTCTCCCTCTCCAGCCCCTCTGAGCTCCCCTCATCCTTCCCAGGGCCCGGGACCCCACATCAGCCCCCTAGAGCTGCCAGCCCTCGCCCCATCAATGCCGCAGACAGGGCCGGCCCCCAGCTCACCACAGCCCTGCCTGGCCATGGGGCCCCTAGAGTGGGCCCGGCCATGGGGCCCCTAGAATGGGCCCACCCATGGGCCCTTGTCCCTGCCCAGCCTTGGCCTGTCCCTGTCCCCAGGGAGGTGCCCCATGCCCAGGGTTGGGGCTGCCCCGGTGGCCCCCAGTGCCATGTGCCTGACTGGGGCTGGGAGACAGGCTCTGTCTGCCAGGCCCTGCCCCAAGACCCCATGGGGAGCCCTGTGGTCCTGGCCCCAGGGAGTCTCTGTCCCCCATGGGGCCCCTCTGTCCCCCACAGGGCCCTGACAACTTCCTGCAGGGTTCTGCAGACTGCTGGAGAACTTTTACTTAACAACCAAATTATTTATATTAAAATGTTATGTAGGACACCACAGAGAGTCGGCTGTGAGTTTCAGATAAATTTCAGTCTCTCCTGGATTCAGGAGTCCGAAACAGCATCTCCCAAAACAGAGGACAGCCTTTCACTTTTGTCATCATGCCAATGGCCACATTGTGGCTGCTGCTGTATGCCTGCAGGGACAGGAGCAAAAAGCTGGAGTGTTTTAATGCCCCTGAAAATAAGCTCTTCTCAGGGATATTGGGAGAACAGAGAAGGTGCCCCATCTGGGATAAGAGGAAAATAAACCTGGGAACAAAAAAACTGGACGAGAGACCATCAGAATTCTTGACAAATCTGGCTTCTGTGAAACAGCAAGTGTTCAAAGAAGTTGTGGTAGAGCTGATCTGGGGCTTATTTTACAAACACTGAAAATGGCTCATTCCTCATAAGAAGTGTTTCTTGGGAACAGGACATATTTTTTGCAAGTTTAGCCAGAATGGGTCTCCTCACTTCTTGCTGGACTATCCAGGTAGAAGCAAGTTTCTCACAGCCACATTTCATAAAAGTCACTGATATGGTAAATAGGACATTTGCTCAGTATAAGCCCTGCATTCAGCACTTGCTCTGATGCAGTTTGCAGAGGCCAATGAAAATGGCCTTGACTGTCAAGGCTGTGATTTTTTTGTGTCAGCTTTCTTTTTATTTCTCCTGTTGGAGCTCTTTAAGTTTAAATAATTTAAATACACATTCGAGCAATGTGTTTAACATGACTTTCTGTATCCTTTGAGAAGGATCTAAACACAGGGCTGTAAAAACATTTGGAAGGGAGGAGGAAAGATAACATCCAAAGTCTCTTTTTCAGGACTAAACACTGATTCTTTATATCCCTGCTGTATGCCATAAACACAAAGCTTGCTTCCATTCCAGAACTGTACTACAAATTTATAATTTATTTTCTTAAGTTTTTTTCATTGAAAACATTGAGAATTTCTTGGAGAGAAAAAAAATCTAAAATATATTCACAAAATGGGGATTTACTTCCTCAGCCACTTTGTCCTGTGGAAAAGACGATCTCTGTTGCTGAGCTGTGCTGCCAGAACTCTTCCTTTTCATGAAAGGAAATTACAGTTCTTGCGGAAAGTGCCACAATTGATGGCTGGCAGTGCAGAATCATTATTGCTTGTTGAGTAAACATGCTCAAATAGAGAATAAATAATTCCTCATCATAAACAAGGGTTTGGAGAGGGGTAATAGAGAACTGTGTTAGGGCATTGTTACTGTGTTAAATGTGCCTGTTACCAAGCTATAGCAAAATTAACCAGCGTGACTACTTTTCTCCACCCAAAGAGTGAATCACAGAATCATAGGATGGTTTGGGTTGGAGAGGACTTTAAAGACCACCTGAAGATTGGAGTGGGCAGATGTGGGGTGTCCGTGTTGAGGGAGGGGGGAAATGTGGTTACATGTCAGAAAGGTGTGGCCAGTAAGGGTTTATCTTCTGCTTTCTGCTGCAGACTTCTCTGTGAGCTCTCAAACTCAGGACAAATTCAGCTGGTGGAGAATAGGCCCTTAGATATGTTATTTCCAAAGGTTTTATTGTGTTTCAGTACTTGATGGTACTGGAATATATATATATATGTAAATATTGTGAAAGAGTCACATGGTATCTCCTATCATTGAAGTGAGTTTTCTTTTATTTCCTACCTGAGTAAACACATTACTTAGGAGTTTGCTGATGACCGGTATTTCTGACAGCATGACAGTGAACTCCTAGCCTGACCTTAAAGCAGCAGTCAGCTTGTGTTTGTACAAGTTCCTGATGTACAATTAGGAGTTTGCATGCGTGAATTCACACTTTGCAAAGCTCGGTATAAGGGACAGTTTATACAAGATTGCAGGGGATGAAAGATGACCTTTAAAAAACTGCACAGCATACTACTGTCTAACTAGGATGAATGTCCATGTAGGCTGGTGACCTGAAGGTAACAGCCCAGATTTTGTCTTCAGCTCCCGATAGCAGAATGCTTTCAATGCATGATCCTTTTTTTTTGGAAATTCACTTTTCTAGGAGTCTTTGGGAATGCAAAACCCCTTACTTTAAGGTATGACTGAGACTGCAATTGTTCATTCAGGCTTTTGCCTTTGAAAGTGCAAGGTGTTGGCGTTTCATATAAATCTCTTTGTAGGTTTCAATGGAGAGCAGTTGACTGATGGTACATTTTTGCTACCTTGTCACACTAGTTCTTACAGACTTTCATTCTGAGCTATTTTACGCGACTAGGAAAATAAAAAATAGACTACTCAAGACTGTGTCTATTTTGCTAAATAAAATGGGACCAGCTTTCTGAATCTTAGCTCTGTGACTAAGAGACCTCTAATGTTGAATGATTTCTTCCCCATTTTTCTAATTCTTCTAGAACAAGGTATTTATTGAGCAATCTGATCTAGTTAAAGATATCCCTGCTTATTGCAGGGGAGGTTGGACTAGATGACCTTTAAAGGTCCCTTCCAAGCGTAACTGTTCTATGATACTGTTATTTGCCTTCTTGCACCACTTCCAGATTTGGGGCTTTGTAAAAACCTGTATTAGAACTGTTGTAATTTGCAGTACATCACAGAATCATAGAATCATCATGGTTGGAAAAGACCTCTAAGACCATTGAGTCCAACTGTCAACCCTGAAAAAACTCTCCATGCCTACTAGAGCATGTCTTTAAGTGCCACGTCTACATGGTTTTTGACTACCTCTAGGGATAGTGACTAGACCACCTCCCTAGGCAGCCTGTTCCAGGGCCTGACCACTCTTTAGATAAATAAATTCTTCGTGATATCTAGTCTGAACCTCCTCTACCACAACTTCAGGCCATTTCCTGTAGTCCTATTGTTCTTTACTTGGGATAAGAAGCACGCAACTCAATTTCTTCTGTTTATGATAGAGTGTGGACTGAAAGCCAAGCAGATAGTAAAAGTATATTTGAAAACAAAGCAATCCATACATGTAAGTCAAGCCAATTAATGCTAAGGCATAATCAATCCTATCTGACCCGTGAATAAACTCACAAAGCAGCTAATAGCGAAGAAACTGGAGTTCCTTTAGGCATGCAAGAAGAAATCTATTGCATAGTGATTATGGAGTTTTTCTCCCTGTGGGTTGGTGGGGGGGAAAAGACTTACACTAGCCTCACATATGATTCTAAAGATCAACATTTTCTACTTCTTCTACACATTTATTTTCTGTCCTTATAAGAGGCATTTACTTTGGGAAAATAACCCAAGTGGTAGATCTAGGCAGAGAAACTCTTACCTACACCTCAGCTTTCCACAGGAAATCCCAGTGATTATTGCTTTGCTAATGCAGGAGCTGAGGTCAAAAAGCAGCTTTGAGCATATGTATGAGATGACAGCCACCATTTGCCCTTGCTTGAGCCAGTCCAATCTTAGCCCTTTATTTTAATAATTAGGTTCCCAGTGGGCCATGTTCATTGCCTAGCCTTACAGAAGGTGCCCTTACACTACTACTTTTGTTTCCCATTTTTTTCTCAGGTAGTTGTTTTTAACATTGTTTCCATCACTATAGTATTTGAGTCTCTCAGATTAATTTTTTTCTTTTGGCTTCCAAATGAAATGGGGAAAGGCTTTGTGGGTTTTTTTGTTTTCAAAACACGGGAAGAGAACAGAAGCCCAGAGATTCTACGGCTGACTCTCAAGCCTGGTGAGGTGCCTGATTCCTGCATGGCAGAAATTCCTCTGTGTGTTGGAGGGTCTGAGCGTGACTTGGTTGGAATCACACAGAAAACACATGGCTGACCAGGGAATGTGGACAATGAATTGGCCTCCTGTGTTTTTAGTGAAAATGGACTTGTGGGCATGCACTGAACAGCTGTTTGGCAGCAAGAGGCAGAGACAGTGAGCAGAACGGTTTGGAGAGTGCTAGATCTCAGCCTAGTGTCTTCACTGGGTCTAACTCAATCCTCTTTTTCAGCATGAATTATTACATTGCACTCAGAAGAGGCACTTCATTGGAAGATATTAAAATAAAAAAGAGTTGCATTATCAGCAGCTGTGGGGCAAAGGGAAAGGAAAGAGTGTTAATTCCAAACATTTTAAGGATGTATGTGTTGGTATCATTATTCCCAGTTTCTGACCCAGTGACAAGAGTATATGTGTATGAGGTGGTGAGTATTTCCTGAAGTTCACTGTTCTGACTGGACTTGCTGAATGAGTTTTGTTAATCTTCACATTAAGCATAAGAACACATCAGCTACAGTCTTCATACATCTTGTTTTTCCTTTTGACCCACAAAGAATTCCCTTTAATGATATTCTATTTACTTGGACTGTTTTAATTCTGAAGACTACAATATTGAAATAATAATAATAATCAGGGCATACCAAGTTTTTAAAAGAAGTTTCTGAAAGCTTGAACATGGGAATAAAGCCATAGGAATGACTGGACAGTTTGCTGGAACAAAAAGTTTACTAAAAATGTAAGGTGAAAAGCAAAAATAATACAGATAGATTCAAAATATCTCTGCTGTACTTCCTTGCTTTTTTTTTTAAAATTTAAACCGACCTTTTGGAAATGAGATTCATCTTCAGAACAGTGGCTCAGGTTAAAAAGTCTTCATTTATTGTAGATTAACAGCATTAAATAGACCCTAGGCAAATTAACGGAAGCTTCACTGAACAACACTCCCTGTCTTATCATGTATTTTAGTTGCTTCTCTCTCTCAGCCAGAAAACATTAATGTGTATCTGGTGAAAATGCATTTGGTGCTCAATAACCTTTTTAGCTCAAGAAGATCCATCTGTCTTTCCTTTTACTTCATGCATCTTACCACTGAATTAGAGTTCAAGGAAAATCAGGTTTCAGTTTTCAAAACTGATGCCTAAGAAGGTTTATGTGGCTTGTGTTGTGAAACAGGCAAGAAAAGCAGCTGAGTATTTTGTGACTTAATTTCAAGATTCCCATCCGTGTTATAAAGAACACAGCTGGGTTTTAACTACTTAGTACTACCAAGATGATGTAATAAAGCTGATTATTTTGGTGTTTTCTATTACTTATTTAAAATAAAAGCAAAAGTATCTTCCCAAATTACATTAATATGTTAAACACAAACTACTTCAATTAATTTCTTTATAAGCTCTACTATAACTAGTTCCAATTAATTCCTAATTATTGCCCATAACATCTGGATATTGCAGTAGTGCACAGATTCTAGAAAACCTTATATTTAGATCAATCATATCCTGAAGCTTCACATCATTGAAAGCAATATTCTGCCAAAAAAAGGTAAGAATGTGGATGTCTGTGCTAATTCCACCCTAGCCGAATCATGCATGCACTAGGTGTGATATTAGGTGCTTAACAAAAGACAAAAAAGGTCACTGCCACACTGGGAATCCAGCCCACAGCCTTGGTCCTTTTTAAAAAATACATATGCAGTAAAAGACAAGTAGATTGTTCTGTAGATGGGGAAAACTGAAGTACAGAGGCTGAAATATGTCAGAATAACACAGTGGCAAAACCAGTAATGAAACACAAGTACCTTGGTCTGACAATTTACTATGCAATTTAGTCAATGTTTTTTGGGCAGGTCCTTCAGGCTGATAAAGGTTATGGTCTACACGAAGTCCACACTTGCACCATTGTGCAAACCCAACTTTACTTGCTTTTGGAACGTGTCCAGAGCCCCTGGAGCTCTGAGGGGAGCTAGCGACCTGCCTGCGGGTAGGATGGCAAGTCACAGATGAGAAGTGGTTTAAGAAACAGTTTCTAGTTGCCTCTCAGCTGCTTGCTTCCTGGCTGAGACCTAAGTCCATCTGTGCAAGCGTCCTTCATTTCAGTCCTGGCAGAAGGCAGCAGTCTCTGCTTAGGAGCAGTGCCACTAGATGTGCCTTCCAGGAACAGAGGAGGATGGATGCACGGTGTCCCTGCAGGTGTGCAAGTCATGCTTTGGGCCCCAGCCACAGAGACAAGATTAGCACAAAAAGCAAAGTGGGAAAATGGAGTGTCCACAGTGAATGCCTGGTTTAACAGCCATCAACTGTTCGTATTTCATATACTGGTGTCTGTGTTAATAACGTGATGTGTGTTTTCTCTTTAACATAATTCTCTTCAGAGACTCTTTAAGACTTTTTCTTTTTTTTTTCCCTTTTGGGTTCAAAACTTACAGTTGACTTAAAATAAGCATGGATTCTTTTGCGTGTTTTGTCAGGATAAGAAGCCAGAGACATTAACTCTTTTATGATAGGCTCCTCAAATGACCTTTCCAATGTGGCCTGTAAAAAGGAAGTAGTAGAAATTTTATGAGGAAGCCCATAAACTTGCAACTTTGGTCAAGCCTGTCATTGTGTGTATTTTATTCATATCAACTTGCTTGCCACCCACCTTAGCTTCTCATTGACTCCACAAGCCAACACTTGCTTGAAAATACCACCATCGGAGAACAGTCTGATACAAAATGACCACTGTGTCTTTTCTTTTTCTCCTTAGATCTTAACATGCTTTTCTTCTGAGGGCCACCAGCAGTAATAATTACCCCCTCTTCAAGTACATTTGAGTAACTCTAGTGTGTTGCTGTTCTTTATGTAAGTGAGAGTTGGTCTGAAGAAAACCAGATACCATCTAAACACAAGACTTCCAGATTGTTTTGGTGAACCCAGGGCACTGTGTAGCTGCCTGATACTGTCTGTGTAACTTAAGGGACAGTTTCACTTGTGTCATCATCATACATGGCTACATAGAAAATTGCTTCCCTTCTGTCCTGCTCACAGCTGCATGCAGAACTTGTCTTCATCATACCACATACAATGAGGGAGGTGCATGGGAAAGGCTGTCCCTCTGACTTCCCCATTTACCCTTAGCTAGGGGTGGTTCCTGTGTTTACTCAGCTGGGGAGAGTTGTTCCAGACCTTCCTAGGTCTCCTGCTGAAATGGCACCAGGATGTAGTGCTCAGCCCAAGGGCTCTTTACGCGTAGGAAGGCAGTGGCAGCTCCCACTTTCTGAAAGCGAGAAGGATGTTTCGCAACACGAACAGCAAAGCAGGAAGTAAATATTCCGAGCCGAGATTCTGAGCTGAAGCTCAGACTCTTTTTGTGATGTTTTTGTTTGCAAAGACCCGGGGTGTTTTACAGCATCTTCGTGCTCTTTGTTCAGGGTCTCTTAGTGACTCCAAAGGAAATGTCTGGCAAGGAAAACCAGCTTTTGCTGATAGCTGGAGATGTGAAGCTCAGACCAGAGTCCCTGTCGTTTCAACACCCTCCTGGAAGGGGCAGCTTGTTTCTACTGAAGGTTATGCAAGTATTCGGGATATACTGCAGCATAGTTGATTCCAGTGAGCGTGTACGGGTGAGGAACGCAG
The DNA here is from genome assembly GCA_020745705.1 of Hemiprocne comata. NCBI lineage: Eukaryota > Metazoa > Chordata > Aves > Apodiformes > Apodidae > Hemiprocne > Hemiprocne comata. The sequence continues at coordinate 96,545,442 of CM036586.1, read as the reverse complement.
CCTGCCATCCTTACCTGACGCCCCCCTTCTTCAATGAGATGTACACAAAAAACAAGAGGAAACAAGTTGCCTTCAGAAAAACATGTTACTGGAAGTACCTCTCCTCCGACAGTTTGTGCTACTGGAGCTCGGGATCATCTACACTTGAAATAGGAGCCGGGCACGCCCCAGTTCCCTCCCCGCCCTCCCAGGGCACCCCCGCGCCCAGTGCTCGCCCTGCTCCCCTCGGTCGGGAGTCGCCATCGGCCCGGTGCGCCTGCTGATTTAACAGGAAACGACGCGGGAGGAACCCAAACCAGAGCTCGGAAATGCCTCGGGAAGTGACTTTTCCTCGAGAGAGGGCTGGGGACTGGGGCCGGGGGGGGGCGGGGGCCCCTCTCCCTACGCCGGGACCGCCCTGCTGGCCACCAGCGCTGCGGCGCCGCCGCCGCCCAGCAGAGGGCGCCCAAGGGCCTGGCACCGCCGAGGGCTCCCACTCCGCCAGGCGCCGCGGGGCTGGACCCGGGCTGAGGCGGGCCCCGGTAGTGGGATTAACCCTTCCGGAGCGCCGTGTCTTCCCGAGCCGGGCATGGGGGCCGGTGAAGGCAGGGTGGGCAAGGCGACCCCGGGAGCCTTTGACAAAGGGAACCCGCCCGTGCACCCAGCGAAGGAGGCGAAAGCCCGTGGGAGGGAGGAGCGGGGCGTGTTTCAGACGCGAGGGTTGCTTGCCCGCGGGCAGGCGCCGTCGATACGAGCAGGGATGCGACGTGCTCCGGAGCTCTGTCATTCCGGCATTAGGGACTTGGAGGGAGAGAAAGGAGACGTTGCCTGCGGGGTATGGAGGAAGGAGGACCGGCCGCCTCCTTCCCCAGCAGTAGCTGTACCGCGTCCGGGGGCATTTTGGGAGGAGCGTGACCCAGCCGAAGTCGCACGCATAAACACCCTGCGGAGAAGTGCGTAAATGGCTGCAAGTGCCCACGCATGTGCAGACATACGTATCTATGCAGGGTGGTAAGCAGAGCTTGCCACTGAGGGAAAATCACATCCATGCAATAAAAAGCACATTAAGCCATTCTTCTGCAGTGAATGGCCTCTCTGTTATTTATCGGTAATCGTAGCATCCAGCACACACCCCCCAGAGCCCCGCTGTTGTCGCTGAGGAGGTGTACGCCCACTCGGGGTACCCCCTGAAGACTGCTCTTCACTCCAGCGAGCGACAGCATCCAGCGGTTCACTCTGTCCTGGAACTGGTTGGCACTTCAGCAGCTGCCGTGGTGAGGAGTGCTCCTCATCCATCGCTGCCTGCCGTCATACGCCCTCTCATCGTGGTCATTGTTAGCGAGCCAAAAAACACCCACGATCTTTGCAAGCCGCCTTCTTTCCCTGAGTATAAGAATTTCAGTGTGTCTTAGTGCTAAGCATGCCAAGAAAAGGCACAATTTTTAATGTGAATTCCTTCAGGCTTTTGTTTACATCTTTGGCCAAAGCCCCTGAAAGCAAATAGTTCACGTTTTGTGAGGTGGCAGATTTTTTTGTTTTAACTGCTCTTCTACCAATATACTTACACTCCGCCCTCGAATAGCATTTGTTAAGATTAGCGCACAGAGTAATAGTTTTCCCATTACCAAGGCTCAACAGCCTCATTAATAAGGAAGTTAATGCTTTGCACCTCTAAATATCTGAAACAGCAATTTTAGAGCTGGAACCACTGCTTAAGTTGGTAAGTCAGTCTTACTTCCTGTTGCCTAATGCAGCAGAGAGAATCAGAGAGCTTGCAGCATTTGCGAGCAACCAAGGAATCCATTGCCTTTCTTAACTAAGGCTCAGTCGCATACAGCTTTTTGATCATATATGCTCTAAATTAAAAAACTACTCAGCTAGTGTAGAGGTCTACAGTTACTCCTTAGTCCATGAGGTATAATCCAAGAACAGGGAGAAAATGTCTAACAGTTTTATGTGTGTAAAATGCATAAATTCTTTCTGATCCATGTTTATTGTGAGTGTGGCAAAATGGTACTGAAATATACAAACTGACTACCAGCAAACATTTTTTTCCTCTAGTCTGCTGATGGAGCTTCATGTGCTTTGTCTTTCTTTGTCTCCTTTTTCTTGGCATTTAGGATGCTCCCATTTTGATGGCACTTACCAAATGTCTAATGAAGATTACCCTATTATTTGCGTTTAAGGTGTACAGCCGTAGGGAACTAAGGGCTAAGATCCACTACCAGGCTGAAGAATGGCAATCATCTTAGGTCCCTGTTTTGGGGCCTGGGATTTATCAAGATTAATTAGGCACCTAAATTGCATGTACAGGTAACAGGGGAGGTGCTTGGAGATGGCAGTCAGAACTGTGCATTAAATGGGAAGGTACCTGCAAGTTAGTAGATAGATACTGTGAAATGTAGGCATCTATCACCAACTCACATACCCTGCAGGGTGCTCAGACTCGGAACTCAGCAAGGGCTTTAAGTCATCCCACTGGATGTAGGTGATAAAATCCATGCCTTTATTTTGAAAGTAACCAGAGGTAATGTTGTGGTTTTTGGGTTTTTTTTTTTTGTGGGTTTTGGTTTTTTGTTTGTTTGTTTTTTTTTTTTTTTTTTTTTTTAATATATACAGTATCTCCCTACTTTCCTCAGAGAACTAGCCAGCAAAATAGGAGAGCTGTGGCCTGAGGGGGTACGTCCAGGCTGCCAAAGGGGAGGCTGGGAGCACTGCTGAGGCTGTCCCACTGTAGAAATAGCACTTGAAGGTTCAGAGAGGAGGAATGTGTGGGAACAGGCTTTGTAGTTATGGGTCTGCAATCTACTGGTGAAGAAACTTAGCAAGGGATGGGCAGCACAATTTCAGTTGTGATTCTGTGTGTATCTGTCATTTATTCAATGCACAGGGGTTACAAAATCTGGGACCAGAATTAAAATCTCTTGCTCCAGCTTGTCCTTAGTTTTCCCAGTCTTTTTTTTTTTTTTTTTTTTTTTTAATGAGTATTATTTTCAATGAAAAAGAATTGTGACTATGGTGGTTTATGCTTAACAAAATGCTGTTGGTGTGTGCTGGTGCTTGCTGGGTATGCCTGTCAGCTTGGGTTCCCTTGGGGAAACGTAAGCATCAGGAGCCTGGTTTGTAAATCTGCAAAGGGTGGTAGGGGCTGAGCACAGCTTAGCCAAGATGCTTGCTTCTCTAGGCATGCACAATGCTAGAATATTAGGCTGGCAAATATAAAAATAAAATGGCTTCTACAATGGTTGTAGTTTTTTGGGTGTTGGTATATAAGTTCTATCTAAATTTTACAGTAGTCTGTTCAGTTCACAAAGCTTCAGAAGTGTTCAGAGCCACTTTTCATACAAGACAGTCCTTGCAGTTATATTTTCTTACCAACATTTGTATTTCCTTTTCTTTGTTCCCATGTGCAGTTTCTCATGTGGGTGTGAGAACTATGTGATATGCTCCACCTGCCATATGGAGCAAAAGTCTTGAATTTATGTCTTCTGTATTAAATCTCAGCTGAAAAACCCCATTTGCTGTCTTGTCTGAATTCCTCAGAGACAGTGCTGCTTCTCTAATCAGTTTTCTCACAATATTGCATTTGCAATGGGGGGGGTGCAGTCTGCCTGAGAGATAACAGGCAAAAAAAAGTCTGTAGGAAGCTCATTCATGTGCTGGTTTGCTCTGATTGCACCTGGATGCGATGAGAGGGGCGCTTAGTCACGCCAGTGTAAGAGCTGCACCCTGTCCCTCAACCAGGCCCGAAGGGAGCACCGCACCACGAAAAGCAGCAGGATGCTCTGCTTTGACACCAAGTGAGTGCCAAGTCCGGAGCAGAAAATGATGCGAAGAAGTGGTGACCTTGTAGCTGCCTCATCCAGGGTCCACTTCCAAGACATCTGTTAATTTAACGTTGACTGTGAGAACTGCTGGAGCAAATGGTTTGGAAGCGAGGTGCCATAGCAGGAAAAGCACCACTGGTTCAAAAAAACCTTTTCAAAAGCAGTACACCCTCCGTTCCTTCGCAGCTACAGCAAGCTCTGTCATTGTCAGTGTCTCCAATGCACAGGGTGATGAATTGCATTTTAGGCAGGCGGTTTATGGCTCATAAATACTTGGGTGTGTCAGACTGTAATGGATCCCTTAGGAATGGCAGTACTGTTTGGACAGTGGCTGAACACATCCCTCTGAATTCCCATCTCTTCGGCTTAGAAAATGGATTTTAATGGTCACAAACAGATGGTGTTCATGAAAGGGAGAAAAAAAAAAGTCAGATTATAGTTTGTGTCAGACAGGGTGGAGAAAATAATCTGCTATATTTAAAGCTTTATTTTATTAGAAACAGGAATATAGCTTCTAGCAGTTCTTGTACAATAATAATTAAAAAACCCCCTAACTATTATTACAAGCAATAAGTGGGTCTCAAAAGACAAAGCAGTTCAGGTCAGACTAGGTAAGAAGAATCTAAACTCCAAGACTGGGGCTATATTTTAGCTTGCTTTTTTAAATGTTTCTTTTGTTCAAATCTGCGGGGTTTGATTGCCCCGGTTCAGCTGTCAGGTAGCAGAAAGAGTTAAACCAAAGTGTCCTTCATTGCAGCCAAATGTCATTAGCAGTAGCTCAACTTCTTGAGCATTATCTAAGTCCATTAGAAATCTAGTTCTTTGCACTTGTTAGAAAGGCCAGGGAAAAAATACTCAGTCTTGGCTCACCCTGAAATAATTATTTTAAACAGATACTGCACTGAAAAATCACTGATCTAGCAACTTTTGGCTCAGATGGTTGTTCAAGTCTCTAGAGAACACATGAACACCCATTAATGCATAGTTCCTGTGTAATATAGTGATAAATACAACGCCTGTTATTGACTGAGGCTCAGACACATGAGACTTAAATTTTACTGTAGACACTTAACTCTGTGAGTGTGATCTATAAAAGAAAAATAAATCTATATAAAGCCTTAGATGTTTGTTTCCTTTATTATATCCAGTCACTATCAGCAAATGCACCCAGGATCCTGGGAGTCAGGACTGGAGCCCTTAACACTCAGTTCTTTGTGGCTTATGGTGGTAGGTTTGCTGATGATACATGCTCTTTATGATGCTTTGAATCTTACATTCCTGCCTTCATGCATGCCCAGTTTCAAAGGGGTTGAATATTGTCTCTGTTCTTTCACTTTACCAAACAGAGTGCATGGGGTGGTGGCTAAGGTGGGCCTTCTGAAGTACCAGGTGCCCTTCTGAATGCCATTTGCCTTGATGATGCACAAGGAGCTTAAAGGTGAATGGCAGCAGCTCCTCCTTGAGCCATGTTTTCAAAAATAAAGATGTGCATACATAAAGCAGTAACAGTTATTCCAAACATATTTGTAGACTTTGTGTGAGGAATCTTTCATCTGCACTGACATCTCCTGCCGGGCAGCAGAAAAAATTGGATCCTTCTTTTCGCTATTTGTTTTTCACTCCTGAGTGTTGCATATTACGAAAATAAATTTATAAATATTTAACACTGTGTAAGGATTTTGGACTAGGACATCCATTCCTAGGATCCAGTGCCTGAAGCATTTTATAGTTCCAGCTTAGTGTGTGACTCTGGAGTCAATAGGGAGGTAAAATATTTTTGCCTACTCTGATGTCAGACGAAATCTTCCAGTGAACATCTTGCAGGGCTTGGCAGTAGAGAAGAGCTGAGGTGAGATCTTGGATTGCCAGATTAGCAGGAATGGTTCTGCTAGCCTGGTGTATTGGTACAGTGCCCTGTGATGCCCAGCTGCTCTGTGGAAAGGTCCAGTGCTGGTGATTAGGTTTTCATTCCTGAATGTGTCACCTATGAGAATTGCAGGCCATTTCCTTGATATAAGGTGGAAAATCAGAGGAAGAGTGCAATTAAACTGCTGAAGTGATTGATGTAGCCAGTTCTTGTGATCCTGGCTGGTGGCCAGCAACACTGGGAAGCTGCAGTGAGCAGCCTGAGAGTACAGGAAGCACAAGGACGTGGTGGAAGTGGATAATGGGCAAATAAATTGAACAGCATATGTGAGAATGCAAGAAGAAATTAATGTTCTGAAGACACAGTGTTCTTTGCCATAATCTTTTACATGAATCCTCTTGTGGGGTGGATAATGGCACGAAGGGGAAAATCAACTTTCAGAGTCAAAACAAAAAGTGCAAATTTTTTTTTTTTTTGTGAAATGATCAAGGGATCTTTATACTCTCTAAGAGAGCACAAAGATTTAGCCTTCAACTGCCTCTGCAGGGAAGGGTAAGAAGCAACTGGGACCGCAGCTCTGTCAAGTTTGTACCAGAGAGTCTTAATTTCTTTACAGGGCTTTTTGTGAGACTTGCAATAAACAAAGACCCAGTATTCATCTCTCTGGCCCTCGACCAAGCATATTATAGTTGATTCTCCATCTCACTAACCTCCTCTGAGCTCCACTGGGGGCCAGTTACTGACATTTGCACTGTGCGTGGAATGTGAATATCAGCATGTTAAATCAACACTAGCATATAGTGTTGCCAGCTCCTATTTTTTAGGAAGAAATAATCACAATGTCTGAAATATTCCTTGAAGGCTATGCTTCTGGATCCATGCAAGTACGAATATCTCATAATTCCCTAAAGCAGGAAAAAAAAAAAAAAAGAAAGAAAAAGAAGTTGAAAATATGAACCAAATGCAAAAATGAATAGAGAACTGAGCAATATAAAAGGGAATGTGCTTTTTAATACTCATTATTTTTGTGGCATGGCCAATCACTTGTGAGAGGGAAAAAATTACAGAAAAGTGTGGACAACATTTCTTGCAGATCTTTTTAAGGGAAGAAAGAACTGAGGAACAAAGGGACATGAGAAGGCCTTTGTCTCTTTCTCAGTGGGTGAACATGCCTGTCATTGTGTGACACAGAAGGCCATAGTGTATGCCTGGTGGCCCTCAGAGCTTCAGGCCATTTGGATGATTATTGAACGGCCATGGCTGGAGCCTAGGAGAACAGTAATAACTGCAGGGCTGGTCTGTGTGATCTGGGCAGCTGTCCCTTCCAGGCCATGCAGAGACAACTGACTCATTTCACTGAACACTTCTCTGATGGTAATAACTTCTAGTCCCAGCTAGCTGAAAATGGATGGAGCCTGGTGACCTGGAGGTGAAAGGTGCCATATCCCATTCCAGTGCCCTGACTCACTTGTGCTCCCCTTACAATGAGCTTTCTGTGCTCTTCTGAGGGATGCTTTTGCTCTGCTGCTTTCCAGCACTGGTTGTGAGCCATCGTTAAACCAAATCAGCTGCTTTCCACAATCTCTTCCCCTATGGCCTCTTGTTTATCTTAAAGAGCATAGTAGCGCAGAATATGTAGCCTGGGACTGTATTGCTGATTAGAAATATCACCTTGCTTTGGCTTTTCTCACCTTGAAAATTCAGATCTTTGCTGAAGCCTGGAGACTGTACAACTCACACCGGCATGTGTGTTGTGGGCTACTGGATGTGAGTGAACGTAGGCTGTGAGTTCAATGCAAATTATTTCATTTCACATTTTGTCCCATTTTTACAGCAATGTGGGTCTGTAATTCCTGGAAGCTGATAGCATTTCAGCCCAGGAAGTTACTTGTATACACTCAAAAGATGTATACTACTGTTTGTAACATGTTGGTCTAGTCTGGAAGGTTTTGGATGTTCGTAATGTCCCAGAGACTATACAGTTTAATGCTGTCTGTGCATAAAAAGCAGCAGCAGAAGCTTGTCTATTTAACTGACCCTGGTCTAGCAGGTCAATGGCAATACTGTTCTGATGACATATGGAAATACAGCTCATTATTTCTGCAAGTAGCATTTGAAGCTCCCCACCTTATGGAGGGCACCACAGAGTGGACAGACACTGTGTTCTATGTCAAGGTAGGATGGGCTGGTTGTGAGAAATTTGCAGCAGTCATGTGCATTAAGAAAACAGTATTAACTAAAACTCTTCCCTTCACCCCACCAAAACCAGGGAAAATCTGTTGACTGAAGTGAGATGAATGAGAAAGGACTGATGAAACTCCCTCTCACTATCTCCCATCCACCATGCTTCACTTTTTTCTGTTCTGAGGCATCACCACTGTGTTGTCTGAAGTGCAACACTGAAGCATTAATCCTCATGTGTGTGTTTGCTCTGATGGGTTAAAACAATGCCTTGATACTATTTATTTTTGTGAAATAAATGTAGACTTCTGTAGGGCCCTTGTGCTTCAGTGTTCTGAAGCAAAGGTCAGTAGTCTATTCATAAGGCTTGCGAAGTGTTATTGTTAAAACATCTCTTTGGTATGTCACTGTTTTCCCTTTCCTCTCCTCATTCAAAATAATATATTGCCATTAGTGACTTATAAAGCTCTCCCTCTAAGTGCAGCATGTCCAGCTTTCCTTGATTTTTTCCTAAACTTCCTTCCTATTTAAACAAAGAATTGTTTTAGTCTGTTCAAACCCAAATATTCCTAGCCTTGGTATAATGAAAAAAAAAATAAAATCATGCTGGTTTATGCAGTGATTTATAAGCACTGCAGTTTTATTGCTGTTGTGAGCTGCAGCATTATGATTTGTTACAATAGAAGAGATACATTCTAATATGGGCATTCTTACAATGTTTGCTCTGACCTTTGTTAGAATCTTTATTTGGCTAATGTGGCCAGAACTTCAGGCTTTTAATACATTAGCCAGTTTATGAATCCCTGTAAATGGCTCTTCTGGAAGAAGGGAGAAAGGGAGGAAGATGTGCTGTTATAACTTGGTAATGATGTATGCTGCTACCCCTTATACTCAAAGCTGAAGGTTGTCACTTAACATGATATGTCTTGGTTTCGGACACCTTTAACTTGACATTTAATTTTTTACTCAATGACTTTTCAAGTCCAAAAGATCCGTAAGACCATCCAAAGTGACATTTTAGTGATTTGGACTCTCAATTACTATTTAGCCAGTCTTTACACTGAGCGCAACTTGTTGTTTCTGACCAAATTGTGTCCTATGGTAAAATCACCCATCCCCCATCTGAGCACACTGAAGGATGCTGAACTCCAAACTTTTCCACTACATGCCAGAAATTAATCGTCTTCCTTGTTAACCTACTTATATATTCAGATTTATCTGTCTTTACAGCTTGAAACAATTGGTCCTTCTTAGAGTTTATTCTACTGCATTAAAAAAAAAATCTTTATTTTCCTCTTGTGAGAGCATTTATTCACTGTAACCGTGTTACCTCTAGGTGTCCATTTTGATAAACGTAGCAGAGCAAGCTCTGTAGGTGTCTCGATAAGGCAAATTCTGAAGTCAAGGAATATTTTTGTGCCTCTTTTTGCACTCCCATGAAACTACAGTCATGGTTTCTGAAGGAAATGTGACATGTGCCTGTCTGTCCGACTCTTACTGAATCTTTGGCCAATTAAACTCCAAACTGACAGATGGGTAACAGTGTCAGAGTTATTACAGTCTGCCTATTTCAAGTTTCATGAAAATTGTTGTACTGGGAGGAGACAAGACACATCTGTGCTACTGTGAAAGGAAAGGCAGCTAGAGCTCAGCCAGCTGGCCAACTGGCATGTGTCCCTGGGCTGCCCAGCCAGCACGGCCTCCACACTTTCCTCAGGGCAATAGTGAGGAGACAGCAACAAACGCCTTAAGGGCACAACTGGGCTATTGCATAAGTGACAGAGGAATAAAGAAATGAAGGATGTAATTTCATAGGAAACTAATTTTCCTAAATTGTTTAATGAGCTGCAGAACTAATAATAAACTACAGGCATTACTACTGGATGGAATGCTCCCCCCTCAAAAGAGACTTTCCTGTAAACCAGAGGTAGGTGTTACAAAATTAAAGATGCCAGCTATGTCAATTATTATTTGCAAGCTGGGAAGATATTTGCTATTTTTGAATTTTTATGTCTCTATGTCTGTGAATTTGAGCTTTGTTGATCCTAGTGAACGCTTTACAATTATTTGGCCAGAAATGTGGTTTGCGTTATACAACGCTCCACAGTGCCATGAATAGCAAGCTGAGGCATTTTAGACATTTCTCTGTCCTGATGTGTATCTGCCATAACACAAATGGAATAAAATGCTCCAACCAGCTCTGACAGTCAGCCACCTCTGGTAACTAATAGATTTTATGATGAGTTTTACTATCTCTACCAAATTATAAATTATTATCCTGCCTGTTGCCTTAAACAATCAGTAACACAAATTCCAATATCCTGCCCCATCATCCTGACAACCCACCAATTATATATCTAAATGTATGGACTCACAAAATAGGTTATCTTCTCTTGGAGGAAGCAATTATAGGACAATGCGTGTCAGCCGGAAGATTAAGAGCCCCATGTTAGTTCTAAGAGTTGAGTTTCAGTTCTCACAATCTGTCATGTCAGTGGCTTTGGGATTAATGGCCACCTGAGATCAAGATGATTTGCATAAAAACATTAATGGTGGTACAGTACAGTGTGTGGGGGTCAGGAGTGAATGACTGGTGATCGGCATTCATGGAGCTCACGGGATGACCATCAGGCATCTGGGAATGGGCTAAAAAGAAAACATGTAAAAGTTGTTTCCTTGTAATTGTAGACAGTTTACAGGCCTCTAAATATATTTCCTTTATGTTTCTTTTAAGAAACCTTGTGATGATATGAAATGACACTTGTACTTGCAGAGGCTTTGGGTAATTCAAAGATCATTAATACATTTTTAGTCATTAAAGGAAATGCTCTCTTGATAGCATGCAAAAACAAGATGAGCCACATTGCTTGCCACAGAGAAAGTGTTCTTGGCAGTTTTTATCTAACACGTTATAGTAAGTATGTATATTACGATATATATTATACCTAATATACATATAAATATCATATATATGAAATATAGCATATATTATACATTACTTTGATAATATCAGTTATTATACATTATATATAATCCATCAATATTTTGTATAGCATCAGATTCCTTGCTACAGAGGCATTTTTACTCAGCATTTGAAATCATTCTGACTTTCTTATTGCCCAAATGGCTGACAGTACAGTTGCAAGGAGGTAGCCATAATTGGCATATTATGTGCAGTAAGCTAAAACTGCGAAAGGTGTAGTAGCATAAAACAGTGGGGGAAGAGTTACTATGAGCATACGTAGGGGAAACTCTGCTAAAACTGATGGATTTATTTGTTCTGTGTAATAGTGCCTCAGCTAAGGTACATTTACATCACTCTCTCACCATTAGAGACACCATCCTGATTTCTTTACTGAGGATATTGCAGGACACAGGAGTGTGTGTCTGTGTAGCTGTGAACTGGCCATAGTGAGCATGAACTGCTTTGGGGAGAGCTACTTGGAGTGGCCCAAAGCAGGGCCAGGGAGTGAGCTAAGGGTTTGGTGGTGTGGACGAGCAGCAGCCCATTTCTGGGCTTCATTCTCTTTTATTTTAACAATGCCACACTCTGTAGGGGACTACGTGAGGAAAACTGGATCCTGCATTCACTTTTGTCCTCAGAACTTGAAGTGATGGAAAATTTGTTATACATTTAACAACTAGTAGTTCGTTATCTTCACTGAACTTTATAGCTCAAGGCTGAATTTGTTCAATTTCATCTTCCAACTACTGTGTCTCATTAGGCATTATTTTCGTTAAATCTCTTCCTCGCTGTAAATGTATGTAGGCTGTAATTAAGTAATTTCTTAACCTCTGGAAGACCCAACGGCCGTATTTTCCTGCTTTAACTTAAGCCCTTCGCAGATTTTCAGCCTCCTTTTTTGAAGTGTGGGTTCCCCCAAAGGACACGGTGTTCTAGCAATGAGCTCACTGATGACAGATGCAGTGAAAGTACATCCCTTTGCCACTCAGTATTATTTCCCTGTTTCTTCATCCAAAAATCTTTTATGCTTTTAAATATGAGCTGTTCTGCTCAATTAGCTGTCTTGTAGAGCCCCGGGGCAGTCCCCCATTGGGGAGGGCTGATCTCCATTCTTTCTTCCCAGCTGCCCAAGCTTTTGTTTTGAAAACACATTTTGCTTGACTGGGCATGGTGTACAGGGCAGACAAATTGCTCTGACTGCTCTTCTAACCTTCGTGATACCTGCATATTTAATCAGCAATTTTGAACTCATTTTCAGATGGATAATGTAAATTAATATTATTCTGAGCTTGCAGCTTCCCCACTATCTTTTAAAGATCTGTGAATCAGCCAATCCTTATTCAACTTAACATATGTTCCAGTGGTGGCTTATAGGATTGCATTTTTCCTATAGTAAGTATAGAGTGGCACGAGTGTAATATTAAATCATGTGCTGGGCAGTTACTTAGGAGTATAAAATCTTCCAGCTTGCTTTTTTAAATTCAACTTGTAGTCTCAGAGAAAAAAAAAAAAGGATTTGTTTGAGAAGCAAATTTCCTTTAAATCGCGGTAGCTGCTCTTAGTCTGTAACCATTGCACAGCTGTACTTTCCATTGACTACAAGACAGTTTAGTTTAACCCACTTTTTCCTGTGCCTCATGAATTAGCTCCAAGAGTCCATAGAATAAAAATCTATAATGAGTCACTAATTAAGAAAGACTATTCCTTTTTATTTATTTTTGCCTTCTGAATTAGAGGGGAAAAGGGGAGATGTTAGATTCAATTGGTCTGGTGAAAATGCAAATTCCTTTTGGTGAATGAAAGAAAAAAGTGGAGGATTTGAGTAAAACAAATGCATATTTCTAGACTTGATAGATATGGACAACACAGGTAAAATCAGGAACTTTGCAAACAAAAGTATGGTTTTGACAAAACATGATTTTCACTTCCAAAAGTTATTAGGGTATAAAAATGGTTGGCAGATCCTTTAAACAGTGCGACACAAAATATCACATACATTATTATGCATCTGTAAAAGTCTGAGTGATAGCTATGTGGTTTGGGAAAATGACTTTTTAAAAAAATACCTTTTCATTTCTCTTAGTCTTTCTGAAATGCAGGTTATCAATTGTTATTGTGGACACAGAAGAAAAAGACAGGTAGAGAACTTTCCTGTGTAGTACATCCTCTAGATGCTAGAACGCTTCTTGCTCTTGCTCCACACTACATGCTATGTACAATGCAAATCTAAATGTTGAGAGCTAGCTGCATGATTTTAGAAGGTGACCATTCATAAATAACTTGGTGCAAGATAAAGTTTTTCTTTTGTATGCTTAAAAGTAAGCTCATCAAGACTTGTTGTCTATGTAAATACCAAGAAACCTGCACAAAACCCTCTTGAATAAAACCTTTCTTTTGAGCATCATTTTCAAATAGAGGAAGATTGATTTCACTCCATGTTCTCTGGAAAGGCCATCACTACTAAGCCACCTTCACATGTTCTGATTAGATGCTTCTTTATATTTGGATGTATATTAAAAGAAATAACTGATTTTGCCCATATTTTGCAATTTACGCAGATCACAGAGTCATGAATCCATCACAAAATTTAGTATTAAAATGCCTACAGTTTATTATGCAGTTACTCAGTTTAAAAGATTAGCCCTCCATAAATTACTGTTTTTTGAAGAAATACGAACGCCTTTAAAAATAGTTCATTAGCATTATTCTCTAGTCTTCTCTATCTCCGGCTCAGCAGGATTGTTGCCCTTCATTTGGAGCCAATGGTTCCCAGGGAGACTCTTGAGTGGGAAGTACATCATACACCATGGTTTGAATCACATTCATTTTTTTAGTTAAGGATCTACCAAGGCTTTTATAGGCATGATGCATTTTTGCTTTCTGTCATGGCTTTCTTTTCTGTCTCCCAAGCAGGAAGAAGACAGAAAAGGTAAACATTTTTCCCCTAATTTTTGTTCAACTTAATATACCTTATATTACAGTAGCAAAGCAGGAGGACAGCATACTGTAAAAGAGTAATCTGCCTGAAAGAGATGGCACAGACACACCTCTCAGGGTTTCTTTGCTAGTGTAATGACTGATTGACATGATCAGAGCAGAATCCACATGGTGGGCTTCTTTTAACGTTATTTTTAAATAATAATAATGCTGCTCCCAGTCCTCTAGAGTAAATGTCTCTCTGTCTGCCTTTGAAAACATCAGCTGAGAAACATGTATTGTCTCCTAGGTTGCTAAGTGCCTAACAAGTCAGGGGTTCAGAATTAAGTCAAAGGAAAAACAAAAAAAATACACCTTTGGAACCACTTTGCATTGTGAGTTATCTGCCTGCAACCTGAAGTGCCTTGCCTCAGCCTAGAGGCATACAGAGACTAGAAAGTGAGGCTCACTGAGCTCCCTCCTGCTGTAAAAACCTGTTAGGGCTTCAGAAAAACAACTGCAGCGTGGAGAAGGGCACCTACCTCTCCTTCCACAAAAAAAGACTTCCCCAACACAGGGAATGATCACAATGATCAGAGGGCTGGAGCAAGTCTCCTATGAAGACAGGCTGAGAAATTTGGGGTTGTTCAGCCTGGAGGAGAAGGCTCTGGGGAGACCTTATAGCGGCCTTCCAGTACCTGAAGTGGCTACAGAAAAGCTGGGGAGGGACTTTTTAGGAGGACATGTAGAGATGGGACCAGGGGGAATGGTTTCAAGACGAAAGAGCATAGATTTAGATTAGACATTAGGAAAAAAATTCTTTACTGTGAGGCAGGTGAGACGCTGGAACAGGTTGCCTAGGGAGTTTTCAGATGCCCCTCCCTGGAACTGTTCAAGGCCAGATTGGATTGGGCTTCGAGCAACCTGGTGTAGAGTGAGGTGACCCTGCCCATGGCAGAGGCGTTGGAACTAGATAATCTTTAAGGTTTCTTCCAACCCAAACCATTCTGTGATTCTATGAACACACACGTGCAGAAGGGAGCTGGAAGGGCTTTATCACAAACTGCTTATTCTGAGTATCCCAATGGCCTGAGTGGGAATGCACAGCAATGCTATCTCAAAAGTGTGTTGACTGACATCCATAGGGCTCAGAGATGGAGTTCAGGATACCAAAGACATCCCTGTGGTTGTGTGCCAATTACTTATGGAGACAAGAGGCATGCTTTATGTGTAAACAGCTATTCTCTCTCAGGTTTGTAGGGTGAAATACCTGTGTGATGGGTGGCTGGTAGGAGAAGCATTTGTGGCTGATTAAATGTGGGATGAAGCTAAGGCTGGAACTGGCTTTGTTCTTTTTGGCTGATGAAGGCAGATAAAGGGTATCATTGGTAGCTTGCCTTTGAGGCTGTTATAGCAATTAACTTCTAACTTTCATTTCACAGTTTCTGCTCATTATCTTTGATAAATGAAGGGTGCTTAGGATCAGGAGTGCCTCTTGAAATGGAAGGGCTTAACCATGACACCTGCACATGCAAACACAGGTTGAAATCACTGGCACAGTATTTGCTTCACATCACTGCAGTTCTAACACCTGTTAAATTGCTTTACCTCGGTGCTGAGCTGGGTCACATTCCAGTGAGCGTGACTTTCATAACCTACCTGTGGGCTTAGGCAAGTGGATGAAATTCACTCTTCTCCTTCACTGCCTCACTTACCTCCTGCTGGAGCTTTACAGGACAAGATGAAATGTGTACCACCAGAATGGAATAAAACAGAAAGCCACTTGCAACTTCTTTAATATGATGAGGACGATGTGGCAAAGGGAAACAACTTTCTGAATTGATCGAACATCTAGGAATCTTAAAGAACATTGCTCAGCTTGTCCTGAAAAAGATCCACAAAGCTGAAAAATAGTTATAACCCCCAAACACATCCATAACCACTCTAAATCTTCCTCTGATTAAACTGCTTGGAATTCTACTTGGCAGCGATAAAGGATGGCATTTGAGAAAGGTCACAAGAAACATTTTCATGTTCACTCATCTGGAATAGAGATGTATTTAGATTGCTCAGTTGCAGTGTATCGATCAACATAGTGGTTTCAGAGCTCTGCATTTCTGGTTAGGAGAATGACCTTAGGTATCACAGAATCACAGAGTGGTTGGGGTTGGAAGGGACCATCTAGTCCAACCCCCCTGCTAGAGCAGGGTCACCTACAGAGTAGATCACACAGGAACACGTCCAGACCGGTTTTAAATGGCTCCAGATAAGGAGACTCCACAACCTCTCTGGGCAGCCTGTTCCAAGTAGTAGACTCAAACCCATCTGCCCCTTGTCATGTGCTTATGGCAGGGCCACAGAGGAAAGTTTCCTCATGGCAAAGTAGGTGCATCATCTGCATATACTCCAGCATTCTTCTTCTGTGAAGGAACTCAATGAAATTGACCCTGCCATGCAACTGAGGAGGCTTCTTGCCATTAACCATGGGATAAGAGTGTGTTCATTGTCTCAGAAGAGCCAGTGCACTGGATCACCATTGCAGCTTGCCTCATGGTAGCAGTTCTTGCCTGTGTTGTATGTTGTGACCCCTTAATAAGCGACTGGTTTAGACTAAGGCAGCTGATCTTCCTGAGCTCACAAGCCACATACCAAAATCTTCTTCTGCCAAATATCTCCAAGACATGTGTCTCATAGTCCAGAAAGCCAAGAGGATGAAGAGCTTCAGGAGCAATCCACAGATAGGATTAGCCAATGGTTCCCCCAAGGTCCCTGGGAGGGATGCGACTGTACTGTGGTGACAGCTGAATCCAGAGCAATTTAGTGATGTTAGTAATGACTGACCCCACTTGCTCCACTGGGATTGAATTAACCAGCAGCCCTTGTGCCTGTACAGCAGCCGTGGTCATGCAATGGTACACTGGCCAGAAAGAGCCACTGGAACACCTCTCCTTTGAATATCTGCCTACAGCTAAAGAACCTCTTTTTGGCAACAACTGTAGACTGAAGGATGCTCCTGCTGTTTTTGAAACACAACTGAAATGAACAAACAAGCTCAATCTATTTGCTCTCAATGGACTTGTGACTGTCCCCAGGAGGATTTGCTCCATGACTTTCTCACTTCAGTCCCTAGGAAAGTCATGGAGCAAATCCTTCTGGGGACAGTCGCAAGCCAATTGAAGCATGTGATTGGGAAAAGCCAACATGAATTTACCAGGGGCAAATCGTGCCTGACAAACCTGATCGCCTTCTACGACAAAGTAACCTGCTCTGTTGGTGCAGGGCAAGCAGTGGACATCATCTACCTGGACTTCTCCAAGGCTTTTGATATGGTCCCCCGCCCCCTTCTCCTGGAGAAACTGACTCATTATGGCCTTGACAAATGGTCTATGTGATGGGTGGGAAACTGGCTGACAGACCATACCCAGAGGGTGATAGTAAATAGTTCCTCCTCAAAATGGCAACCGGTCACAAGTGGGGTCCCCCAGGGATCAATGTGGGGCCCAATGCTGTTTAACATCTTCATAAATGACCTGAATGTTGGGATCAAGGGCACCCTGATGAAGTTTGCTGATGACACCAAGATGAGTGGAGAAGTTGACACTCCAGAAGGGAGACCCACCCTCCAGGATGACCTGGACAGACTGGAGGAGTGGGCTAGCAGGAACCTTATGGTGTTCAATGGGGAGAAGTGTAAGGTCTTGCACCTGGGAACACATAACCCAGGAGTGCAGTTCAGACTGGGATCTACCTGTCTGGAGAGCAGCCATGTGGAAAGGGACCTGGGTGTTTTGGTGGATAACAGGCTCAACATGTGTGGACAGTGTGCTGCAGTGGCAAAGAAAGCCAACAGGATGCTGGGCTGCGTCAACAAGGGCATCACCAGCAGAGATAAAGAAGTCATCATCCCACTCTACTCGGCGCTTGTCAAACCACACCTGGAGTATTGCATTCTGTTGTGGTCCCTGCTCTACAAAAAGTATGCAGACAGGCTGGAGAGGGTCCAGAGAAGGGCCACAAGGATGATCAGAGCACTGGAGAATGTGCCATATGAGGAAAGGCTGAGAAAACTGGGTTTGTTCAGCCTTGTGAAAAGAAGGCTTCGGGGAGACTTCATTACCATGTTCCAGTACTTAAAGGGTGGCTACAAAGAAGATGGAGATTTCCTCTTTACAAGGAGTTACATGGAAAGACAAGGGGTAATGGGCACAATCTCCTGGGGAGATTCCGATTGGACAAAAGAGGTAAATTTTGCACCATGAGGACAGTCAAACATTGGAATAGTCTCCCAAGGTAAGTGGTAGATTGCCCAACATTGGACAGTTGTAAGTCTCAGCTTGACAGGGTGCTGTGCCATCTCATATAAACTATAGTAGTACCCAGACAGGTTGGACCAGATGATCCTTGAGGTCCCTTCCAACCTGCTATTCTATGATTCTATGATTCTCTCCAGCCACCACAAACTCCTTTGAACAGTCCAGCTCTATCCAGCTTGTTGATACTCCACCTTTGATATAAAAGAATAAATCCCAGCTTCCTAGCAGAAGCCTGAGCACTAAGGTTTCTGTGTGTGAGAAGCTGTTCTGCAGAAACAGTGGTGCACCTGAGCTACTGAAGTTATTACCTGGCTGTCAGACTGACTGCTTGCAGACAAATCTGTAGAGAATTCTCCATTTTGTATTTCAGTGTTAGCTCTGCTGCACTGGAGCCTGAGAACAGAGAATAGAGCATCTGAGTTCCATTGGGACTGCAACTCAAGATAATTCACACATTGTTTTAAGTCCTCTTGGTCAGCACTAGTAGAATTCCTGCCAAACCCAATTACTCCCACCCAAAGCTGAATTAACTTGCTTCTGTAGCAATAACAGTAACTTTTTTTGCTCTACCTCGATACAAATTGAGGGAAAATGATTTTACCAAGTAAAACTTCTATACTTATCTGCCTTCAGAGTTTCACTATGGAACATGTGTAGCTGGGTACGTAAGTACACATTTCAAACCACTAGCACAACATTTTTGAATATAAATACCTCTGCTTTTGAATTAGATCTCTATTGTCATTGGCCATCTGGATATTAAAAGCCATTGAGTGTGTCCATCCTTTCAAAACATTTCATCTCCTCTGGAAAAAAAATGAACAAAGACTGTCGTGTTCTGTGCATGTGTTTTGGGTCTGTGTCTCCTGATTTTCCTCCAAGTAGAAAAGTGTCTCATTGAGGATTTATGTGAAGAACATTCTGCAGAAACTGGAGTCCAAAGTAAAACACAGGTTTTAATCAGTGTAGCAGAGATAGTGGGCAGTAAAGAAACAGGAACTTGTTAACCAAGTCTCTGTGTTTGAACTATAAGACAGGGCTATGATTGCAAAAAATTGTGCCACTTTGTACACGTCTACTTTGCATGTGCAGTTCCTAGTTTTACAGTTGTTGGCAGTCAATCTTAGTGTATACAGGGGAACAGCATAAAGATGCCTTGAATCACACCTGAACTGGTGAGTTCTGATGCACCTGATCCCCCTACCTGCACAGAGCAAAGAGTAAATGGAAATTCTATCTTACTGTATCAAATGTTATCTTCTTACTCCTTTACATATTTTTTATTGGTAATAAATAAAAATAACTTGACCTTTAAAATTACAAACTTTCTTTTCCTTTTTTCTTTTCTCTACAAATCCTTGTTTAGAACTTGCTTACAGTTTGCTAGAAGCTATAGATGACTTTGCAGGAGATTTCTGAGAGCAAGAAGAGTGACTGTCCTGTGTGAATCACCAAGATGTGATGATGGAGCATACAAGGAAGCATGTTTGAAGTAACAAAGTAGGAAAATGTCATAGCTCTACATTTTCACTGTACCATCTAGATCCTTCAGTATAAGAGGAAAGACAAAATATAGTTCTCATTAAGACACTTTCTCCTGTTCAGTGCAGGTGGAGTTTATCCTTGAGATATTTTCTCTTCCGTAAGAAGAAGTGTGGGGATCTCAGACTGGAGAAGAGCAAATTCTGCTATATGGCAAATAGGGATGTGTTATAACCCTTAAACTTTCCTGAAGTTCATATCCTAATTTTACTATTCCAGATAGTTTTTGTGGAGAGCTTCATAGCTTGGGAGACCTCTGTCTTTCTCATCTCACACTTTATATAGCCACACAGTGTTAGAAGAGTTGTCTTGTTGCCCCAACACTAAGCACGTGGTTATGGCTGAACCAGAGAAGTGTGTTTCTGTGTTTCTGACTTCAGAGCAAAGTCTAGTGAAGCTGTGATATTCTGTCACAGACCACACTTCCTTATTTAGGCTCCTTTTGGAACAAGGTTCTTGGTCTACACATCAAGACTTGAAATGCTTAAAATGAAATTTTAATTTTTAAAATCTTTTAAATTCGCTCATAAAAATGGAAAATGTAAGAATTACATAAGATCAGCAATAGCACTAGAATAAGGCAAAACTGGTCATGCAGGCTTGTACACTCTAAGGTTAAATATGTGCTATCAGAAAATTAATCTTACATATGTTTGTGGCTGCACAATCCAGGGAATGGTGACAAATGGAACATAGTCATTCCAGCAAGAAATACCAAGAGGAATACCAAGGGGAGCCAGGAAAGTGTTAGGCAGCAATGACATCAGCCTGCAACCCTTGCCAGCATCTCTCCACCACGTCCACAATTCCAGATCGCCGGTCTCCAAAGGGCCACTCCCTTCCTGTTAAATCACTGCACACACAACCAACTCAAAGTATTTTTAAGTTTTGTTTTCCAGTTTATAAGAATGCATCCTGACATCTAACGTTGACTATGCAATTAATTTGTTCATATGAACAAAATGTTCAGCATTTCAGATGGATTTCCTTCCTCTTGTCCTACTGTGGCCCCTCTTCAGTTTTGCTTGTTAAAGGGATGAAGGCTCCAATTTTAACAAGAAGCTCATCCCCTCCACGGTGTGGTTTGTTACCTTATGCTTTTGGGCTGCATCCACTCCTGCAACTCTTTCTCCATGCTGCTTTAGAGAGTGTGTATAATATATGAATTCCTTAGTGAAGAATCTGTCATTTTGGGGTTCAAACAGATGAACTGGTGCCTGATGTATGGTTCGTACTTGCTTGGTTTGTTCTTTTCATAAGTAGTAGAAAATGTTCTTCGGTCGATGACTGATTTATTTTCAAAGTTTAAGGATGTAAGAAAATACCATGTGGGAAGTGGAATTTAATCTTCCCAGAGGAGACACTTGCCTTCAGCTTTCAGATATTACTTTAAATATACCTAAAAATCATCACTGGTTAAGCAGAGCTGCTTCCAGGAATGCTTTGATGGCTTACAAAGGTCAAACTAAAGGTTAGTTTAACTAGTTTTAAGTTGCATAACCTTCAAAAGACAGTGACAGTTGAAATAACTCAGTAATTTTATGTAGCAATCAATACAATGACTGGAAAAGCATGAGGAGGGATATGTAATTTTCAGAACTCCCTGTAAAAACCAGAAGCAATATTTTTATTGAAAGAGATGTATCTTTACTTCAGGATAGATAATGTGCTTTTCTATAGCATTGGAAAAAACTCAGTGAAGACAAAGTACTTCAATTTTACCATGCAGCAAACTCAGCAAAATCAATTCTGTTGTCCTCATTGACAGTTATTGAATTATCTTGGAATACTGCTAGAGTTTTTCCTCTGTTTTTATGTTGGAATAACTCACACAAATTAGCATTACCATTTGTTAGCATTATTCTAGGTAAACAATGTGAAAAATAAATTATTTCACTTGTATTCAATTTCAATGGGAATTAAAATAACAGATAATTTACTAGAAGTTGTGGTGTTTTTTTTTTTCATTCTTTGCATCTACCAAGCAGCATCTTGTCACATAAGCACTCTTGTAATTTTGAAGTGAACATGTTCAAGCCTGAGTCTTGATGAAGGTAGGAATTTGAAGGCTGTATTTAAAAAAAACAGGAAAAAAACCCAGAGTCAAATATATTGTTAACTGAAAGATGATCTTACATCTGCAGCAGTGTTTTTGGACTTAGAAACCTTGTGGTCCCTCCTATTTCTTCTGCAGTTGTCCAGAGAGATTCTTCACCTGTGATTCTGCTCTCCCTTAACCCTTACCTTGGTCTGCAGATAGATCCATTCTGAGTCTTAGTCTTTTTCTCAGATTTATACTACTTAAAGTCTCTGCATTTTAAGAATGAGGATATTGTATTTATTTGTGTTTGAGATTACAATAACAGATGTCTTAAAAATAGCCACAGTTTTCTGTAGGAGTTGCATGTGAATCTTTGAGTGCACAATTTATCTCCTTTGTAGTTTGATCAACACCCTACAAAAATAATACTAGAAAAACAGTAAGAATAGAACATTGAAAAAATATGGAATAGAATTGATTAATAAATTTAAGAATTAGTGCAGATTTAAACTTCTGAGTACACTGAAACGGAATTAAACATGGCCCATGTCTTTGTCTTCCCATGTCTTCCAAAAATAACTTTGAACACATGTTCCAAAAATCACATTAAACTGTATTAGCATGTTTGAAATAAAGATGTAAAATAGTCAATTTTTAATTTTTATTTGGATAATCCTAGGGTTTGTTTGTTTATCTTTTTATTCCAAAACTAAGTTGTTAATAAACTTAATTAATTAATAAAACTTAATTTACTTTCTTGAGAGGTTGGGCAACTTTACCTTTTATTTTAAACCACCAAGTTTATTTGTAACAAAAAAACATTTCCCCCTATTAAAAGATATTAAATATTTGCTGAATCAGTTTTTTATTATTAGCATAAGTTGATTTAAAGCTGTATTTTAGGGAATTCTTTTTAAAAATATTTTTCAAATTTTATCCAGCTCTGTTTTGGGTAAACCAACCTTTTTTATCCTATATATCAGCCTAACCTGTTAATTATTCCTGGAAGTTTGCCGTTGTTAAAAATTAATTTAATTTAGTATTGATTCATCCATAATTTTTTCAAATGTATATTTAAATTATATACTACTTTCTTCAGTCATTGACTGGAGCAATTAATGGCTTGCTTGAGGTTTGTCCTTCATAAATATCATTAAAAATTCCTCCCTCAAATGGAAATGGAGCTTCATAGACCTTGTTCTGTCGTGACACTGTTACGGCTGTTTTCCTGTTCCAGCTCCTGGGGAATGTATATCCATTAAAGAGTCATAAGATAAAAATGCACAATCAACTCCTCAGTGGGAACAAGAACCCACTCACCAAACCATGGGACCACTCTTGGCGACAGGCTGAATGCAGATACTTTTTTATTTACTCTCTTTCCCTGACTTTATCGATCTACCACTCCTTCCTGCACACTGATGTAGCTTCAGTGCACTGACATCAGTATGGCTGAGTGTGAGGTAAAGCCAATGATGTATTGTATTGACCTCCCTTCAGCTACATCTCCATTAATAAATTAAAAGGATTAAAGATGTTCCTGGGCACTGAAGTCAACTAGCACAGAACAGCCCACATCTACAGTAGCAAATTTTTGTCACCCGACAGCTGAGTGACTGCTTGCATGCTGCTTTTTGGGAAAGGTCCCTCAGATCCTCCAGCTCCCAACCCACGTTCAGGAATTACTAGGTAGAAAGCTGGTTGTTGCAGGCATAACTCATGCCATGGGCCATCCTCAGAGCTTATTAGTTTAGACAAACCTATCCCAGTGGCCAGAAATGTTCCCATGCACTATTTCATTTACTAATGAAAAGCTTGGAAGCTTCACTGCACTTGGAATGAGGGTGAGAGCTTCCAAATTCCAAGCTGTTAAGGTGCCCCGCAGAGTCAAGATGGCTTTTAGATAGGCATGGTTGCAAAAAGGCTTATTTACAAACTTCCAAGTAAAGATGGGCTTTGTGAGATTTTTTTGTTTGTTTGTTTGGATTTGTTTCTTGGATGCAAATATCGAAATGCTACCCTCGGAGTCCTTGGCTTCACTGCTCTTCCAAGAAAGTTTCACAGTGATAGCACAAAACTGAAGAGAAACAGCTAAGCTGAAAGGCAGAGCCACCTTATTCCTTATACTGCTTTAGCCACTACCATGGGGTTTATGTGAATGGGAGAACTTGGCCAAACATCACACAGATAGTGTCACAGTGGAGAATACCCTGTATGAACACTGGTAGATAGCTACTGAACTACCTCTCCATTTTTGCAGATCCCTTCTTTGTCTTCTGAGGGGCAGGCACAGCCCTCATCTGAATAGGAGGCTAATGCACGTCTAAGAGCCTCCCGTAATGTAGCAAGTCACTCTAATGTGGGAAGTTTGCTGGTCAGTTTGCCTTTATAACATCTGATTAATCCAGCTGGAAAGATTCTGAGTCATGGGGTTGCTGTTAGTAAACACTCTTGTGGGGTTTTTTGGTAACATTCTGCTGCGGGTGGTAGTGAAAACTTCAGAAACCTGACTTTTTCAGTGAACTGATATAGTTCACTGATGAATCTTGGAAGGTGCAACTCACAAAAAAAACATTACAACTTGTACTATAGTGATTTCTGCTTGACTGAGAGATTGTTTTTCACCACAAAGAGGTTTATAGTTGACTGATCTGTGGGCAGACTTAAGGTAGGCCTTTATGTTACCATCTTCAGGTTTCTTTTTGTTTCCATGTTTCTTCTAGTTTCTGTGCAAGTAACTCAAGCAACTCACACAATCCCAGGCTGACTTGATGATCGTAAAGATCTTTTCCAGCCTTGGTAATTCTGTGATTCTGTGATAATCTAGAACTGTGTAAGGGCTAGATCTTTATTTCTAATTAGATGAGTTGCATTTCTTTCCAGAGAGATGAGCTCTTAAACACAGCATTATGCATTAGTGTTTATTTCTTTTGGATCTCCTTTGGAGCTTCCTGTTGTCTACACTGAAATTTCAAGATAGCAAAATGCTATGTTTTATTTTCAGATAAAATCAGAAACTGAAAGAAAGAAATGGTTAAAAGCTATCACTGATCATCCAGTTAAATGGAATTACATGTGCTGAGTTTATTATATAAGGAATAATGTGGGAAAAAAGGAAAGAAAGTTATGCAAGTAATCTCTTTGCTTAATGTCTCTGTATGTCTCTAGGTATTTGCTCCCACTTCTCTCTCACTTTGCCTTCCCAAAATACAATTTTTTTTAAAATTGTTTTGGAAGCAAAATAGCAAAAGTTAAAGCCTTTTAACCCTGATTCTGCATCAGTTTACAACGCATGTCTGTTCTTTGGGTTCTTATACTAGATGGTACTAAAGTGTCAACAGAGATCAGTACTGCAACTGCATTTTAGTTTTGCATATGATCTTTCTGTATCCCAGGGTGTTTCTGTAGGCTGAAATGTTGCGTATTTTCTCAACAGGAGTAGTTTTGCTGACTGATTTTGTGGGGAAGATTTACAACCAAGCAGTGAGTATAGATGATTTCCAGTGTTTGTGAGGGTTCATAATGTAAATGTCCCAGCTGCAGCGCAGCTCTGGATCCTATATCTAGTTTTAAGACAATCTGAGACCCTAGAAGTGAACAACACTGACTTTCGTCCTAATAAAGATCCAAGGCATTTCTTCCCTCACAACACAGTCTTCAAAGTAAACTTGGCCCTGGCTGTGAAATTCTCTCAGGCATTGAGATACCAGCTTTTTGTATCCCAAGGACATGGCAGGTTTCTGAATGATGTTTGCTTCAGACATACACACAAAGTGCCTGAGACCCCTGCTGAGCCTAAACAAAGAAGCCCGGGGAAGGTCTCACCATATCTATTGTCTTATACTGACATCGGCCTTTCCATTACAAAGCCCTTCAAGACCAAAAGTAATCAATAGTGATGAATGTGGTTTCTTCCCTGTGTGCATCTGAGACAGATGGAGAGTCACTGTGGACAACAATAGCCTGCAGGCAAGGGCCCTGACATGGTTGTTAAAAAAACCCTCCAAAACCTTACATAAAAACAAGGTACAAAGTTTTGTGGTGTTTTGTTGGGGTTTTTTTTCCATATTTGCCTGCTTAATGACATTCCTTCGGCAAGCAGTAACTTCATTGCCTGCTTGCATGAGGATCAGTACTGTTGCTGAGCAGCATCCCTCTCTCAGAGAAATTATGGACAATTTTTCTGCATGATTTGCACTGCATCTCCCTTCCTTTCCAAACTCCCATTTCCCAGGCTCTCTTTACCACTTCCTCCATCCTTCTCTCTTGCTTATGCTGTCTGCTTCCCAGAATGCTCATTTATAGAGGCATCACATAGCTGAAATTAAATGCCTCAGTTGATCTTGGGAAGAAATTGGTTATGGACTATTCTGTGTTTTAAACCTCCTTACATATAGCCATGTTCTGTTAGGGTCAGATGGAGGAAGCAGTGTCATGTCCCCAGAGAGACTTCAAGTGCCACCACGATGAGCATGGATGTAAGAAAGGATGTAAGAAAGGAGACCCGAGGGGCCAGGAGGTTGATTTCATGTTGTGAGCAGATGCTGCATGTCCCTTATCCCATCCCTGCCTGCTCTCATGTGTTCCACCCACAGCACATCACCCCTTTGGCAGATGCATATGCCTGTCCTGTGAAAAATGCAAAACTATAGGAAACCAAAGCAGAATGGAATTGATCAGAACCTGCTTATTTTTCCAGTGTTGTTTTTGTTTTTCATTTGCCTTAGAGTTCCTGTGTGATGCCAGTAGAGGTACAGCTGGGTAGTTGGAAGGGATGATGAAGAGTCATTAGTGGTATCCATAAAAACACTTACTGTAGTGCTCACTTAAGAAAATTACTTTAGTAAAGCTAGGAGCAATGAGAGGACAAAGCAGAAACAAAAACAGGAACCTGTGGGGGATTTTGGTCCTCAGTTCTAGTAGGATGAGAGAGAAGCTTTCCTATTTAATAGTTGTTAACCGGAAGCCCAATGTAAACATATTAGCAGGTTTTTATTATAACATATTAGCAATTAATCAGTAATGGCCTTAATAGTATTTTACATGGAGTTCAACAGATTGTGCAGCAGTGAGTCTAAATAGGGGAATATCATATGAAGGTCAGAAGATATTTAATTAGCATATGATGAGACTACTTGGTCTGAAGGTGTGGCTAACTTTGTTTCTGAACAAGTGATCCCCTCACCATCACTACACAATGCCAGCTGTGTGAACTGCTCCACTGATCACCTAAAAGGATATGTAATCATGCTGGCATGCTTTTGCTTTTCTGGACAAAGGCACATGCTGTCAGTCATCTGCAACACCTTGGCTAAATTATTGACCAATATTGCTATATTTGTGCATTGAGGATGGAAAAAAAAAACAACTCATTGGAAACAAAGCTTGTGACATCTAGTGAATGCTTCTTAATTCCCAGATTCAGATTTATATGGAACCCAGCCATGAGTGCCTTTCTAACCTTTCCCTCTTTCCTCAGTCTCAAAGCTGCACAGAAGTGCAGGCATGCTCCGTTCACTTCAAGCCCTATTTCTGCCACACCAGTGGAAAAGAAAGAGGAGGGCTGGCATTTTTAATAGTTGATTCCAGTCTTCCTGTGTGGGGGTGATGGGGAAATCAAAGGCTTCTGGAGTGGGGCTGTACTGTTGCAAATGAGGGCACCATGTAACTCTGGATCAGGTTAATTCCTCCCTGTGGAAGCCTTTGGAAGAAAACAAAAAAAAGCACACCCAAAGACAGATTGTTTCCTTTACATTACTAACAAAAGTGTTTATTCTAGTAAAAGGCTGGAGAGGAGCAATTAGAGACTTCATGGAATACGCTAAGCGAAAATGTGGTTTTTGTTATCATGGAGTAGAGATAATTTACTAAATTGCTGTATTTTACTTCTTGTGGTCACCAGTGACACAGTGACCCTGCTGTGGTAATGCTCCTCTGCCATGCTCTGATGCCATGCATTGGAAAAATCAGATAACCCTTGCAGCCACCCTGAGATGCTCCTTGTTGCTGCATGTCCTAGCCCCAGAAATGTGCTGTGCACCTCGTGGAGGGGACTTCCATGGCAAGGACCCTGCCCATTTCCTGCTGCTGGGCTGTATTTGCTGCCCTGGCTGCAAGGAGGGCAAACATGTCACATTACTGTGTGAAGGGGAAGGGGTGGCAAGAGGAAAATTACCCAAAAAACCCTTTCTGTGGTTTATTTGCAGGAATTATATATTTACAGTATGCCTAAAAAAGCCTTCATCCAAATCTCTTTGGCAAGCAACAGTTACCAGTTCCAGCCCAAAAAACTGTTACGTATCTGATCTCTACTGATCACAAAAGATAAAGTAAGTAGGAAAGAACAGGATGGTCAGATGAAAATGAGTCAATGCAAGCTTTACTTTTAAAATAGCCCTTTCTTCATTATTACATGTTCTGTCCTAAAGCTATGCCTGGTCTCAAAGCACACACCTGAGTGTTTGCATCTGCTCCTTTCCCTCTCCTAATGCCAAACGAAGCATTTGCCTTGAGCCCCTGCATCTCAAAGGGATCCCAAGGCACTGGGGTGAGCACTGGGGTGAGCATCAAACTAGCCAAGAGCTTTCAGCAACCTCACTGCATGCTTGGTTGTTATCCTTTAGTGCTCAGGGGTTGGTTTGCTGGAGTATGAGACACTATGAGTGTACTGTAGCTTTGCCGTGTGTGTGTGTGTGAGTGCACACCTGTGTGCACTACAGCATGTAACAACAGGAGGGCTGGGTGTTATTACTGCACTGTTGCAGCAGCCAGTCTCTTCAAGACACATCCTTGCTGCATCTGACTGTCTCAATCAAACCATCTGATGCTCTGAAGCCACTGATGGCTTTCCTTCAAGGACATTCAACAGTGTTTCTTAACAGAAATGAAGGAAACCTTGAGAAACGACCACCCTTCCCCTATTTCAGTCTGGTATGTTCTCTAGTGTGGCCCCAGCTGTTTTCATTGTTGTCCACAGTATACAAACAGAATTGTAAAAAACCCATGTACTTCTAATCTGTACTGTCATTTAAAGTTTTCTCTCATGCCTTAAAGACTTGTACACAGTTCTAAAACAGAAGACAACAGCTGACAAAGATGAACCCTAAAAAACCCCCCAGCAGTTAAGAATACATTATTTTCCCTGAATTCTTCCCCTCCCCTTTTTTTTTTTTTCCTGACCTCTATCCAAATCTCAGAAATTATATGTTTTGTAGGTCAGCAGACTTGTATATACTGAATTAGCTGATTCTGGATAAAGCAGCAGGCTGGATTCCAACATTGTAGACTGCTTCTGGGTCTCCCTTCCTGCCTGTCATCTGAGGTCTATAGCTCAGCCTTCTGCAGCACCAATAGAGAGAGAGGCAATAAGTTACATGGAAAGGTAATTGGTCCCTCTTGCAGATCACTGGTTTCATGCTTCTGATAAGACATCCATCACCAATGAGTTGTCAGTTTCCATCTTCAGATGTTTTAATGCAACATTGATCTCCCTTCTCTGCCAAAAACATAGCAGTGACCTTCTCCTGAGATGGCTACAGCCTGGGCATCATTAGCAAGATCCCTGCCTGAAAGGAAAGTCTGTAAGATTTTTACTAAACTGAGGTACCAAAACACTGGTCTGGCTAAAGCTGCCACTGAAAACATCTGTTGCTATAAAAAGCAATAAAAAATTGTAAACCATGAACAGAGAGCAGATGCACAGTCTTGGTTGGCTGGTCAGTGCAAACCCTGCCAGCTTCAAGCTGTTTTCCAAGCTTGTCAGCAGTGGCTCTGTCTTGCGTGGGGTGAATTTTGGATTTCTCATGCTCTTTCAGGCTAATCCTGCTGAGTCACAGGAAGTAGAACCTTAGAAAGGGGCACCATGTGTTAATCCTGTGAGATGCACTGAACTCAGAGGCTGGCCATACCAAGTGTTATTCCTACAAAAGACAGGCATCATGTTAATGAACAAGTTCCTGATGGACTTCTCTCAGCAATTGCATGAATGTTTTGTGTTTTGTCCTGTATTACATGCCACAGACCAGGTAGATCTAGTCTGGATGCAAAAAGTTGTGGCCATCTTCTGTGTACTTTCCCTATGCCTGACCAACAGTCCGAAGTCCGAAGCATCTCTGTGGCATCATTCAGTCAAAGATCTTTACTTAATTAAACCACAAATGGTTAATGTGTTGACTTCCAATGGTAGATTCAGCAGTCCAAACTGAACAGGTGAAACATGCTCTTCCTTAGAGGTCTGATTCCATGAAAAATCAGGAGTGGCAAGAAGAAAAAATCTGATGAAACTTCTTGATCCTGCCCCACTTCTTCCCAGCTGGCTCACCGTTCACAGAATGCAAGGGCTACATCTGTACCCCTGGACTGAGCACCCTGGAACTCTACTTAGCAGATGGCAGAGGATCAACCTCATCCATCCATGGTATTATCCTCTCTCTCTCCCTAGCACAGAGTGGCTTCAGGCAAGCAGCAAGCTGGGAACGGTCTCTGGGCTCTGCTAACTCCCAAACCACACCTGTGGACTGTGATATGGGGTTGTGACACAGGCTTGCCAGAAACTGTTCTAATAAATTAACAATACAGATGATCAAGTTTCGGGGATGAGGAACACAGTTGGCACTGTAATAGATATACTACAGTAGACACAGCCAACCAGCCCACGTTCTGGACAAAAAGCTCTGTATTTTCAGCCTACAGCAACTGTTTTCTTCTGTCTCAGACGCCCTCGCTTTGGATTTCTAAAGCACACTAAAAGCTGCCACATCAACACACCACATAGCTACTTAGGTATCTTGCCTGTGTTGGACATTCCTGGTTGGTAACTTACCCTCCATTTAATCTTCCTCTGTTTCATCTTCTAGTTTTAACTGTAGCCAAAAGCAATGCTTACAGTTCACAAAGAGTTTAAATTATACTGCTGATGCTGAAATTACAGTGTTCATACTTTAAATTATACTTCCAACTTCGACGTTCCTTTTTCTTACTACATCAGGATCAAACCCATGGGGCTTTTCCTTTCTGCATGTGGTCATTGAGTGAAAATGCTTTTCTTCTGCCTGACCCATGCAATCTGCTGTGATGGGCAGAATGGTGTGGTTGTGTGTCAGAGCACAGGGCCCAAGTGATGCCTTCTTGAGCTGTACTGTACTGAAACTGCCACCTCTCGTGTGCTCTCAGCACCATGTGATGGGAATTATGTTGTGTTTGATCAATTCTGCCTGTTGTAAATTACCTTGTAGAACTGAATGATGCATAAGTAAGGCCTATTAATAGCAAGAATAAAAGCTGCTCCAAAACACTTCTATTCATCATTCAAAAGAGTAACAGAGCTCACTCTTCAGT
Source organism: Hemiprocne comata (assembly GCA_020745705.1). Lineage (NCBI taxonomy): Eukaryota > Metazoa > Chordata > Aves > Apodiformes > Apodidae > Hemiprocne > Hemiprocne comata. The sequence goes on along the minus strand of CM036586.1, from coordinate 96,514,475 downwards.
TTTGCTCTCGATCCTGAAGATACTTCTTACTCAGTGTTTTTTTACTAGTCCAACTTACAGTGCATGCAGAGATGTACATGCTTGTTAGGAACCCATTGTGCTTGGTTTATGCTCAGTGTCATCTTGTTCTCCACCCCTCACCCTGCTGATGGTTACTGGCAGGACACTACTCCCAGAACTTGTGGGCCACGGTGCAAACTGAAAGCTGCCGATCTGGAAACAGAATGCTTAAAGGCAGCATTACCTAAATGAGTAAGTTACTGAGTGACAGGGATTTTTAGAAGTTTAAAAGGGGTCCATTTTTTGCTTGACACTAATTTTTCTGGTTGTTCTGGGGAAGTCACTCTTTTGCTGTACATTGTACTGAAACTCAGGCAAAGGCCAACCTAGGTCGGGAGAGAGGTTGTCAGGGCCTTACCCGCTGCTTTCTCCATCCCAGCTGGTGTGTTGTCCCTTCTCGTGGCGTATGAGGTAATTGCTGGGCTAGGCTGTGGAGTCCGTCCCCTTTGCAGCAGGGTTGCCTTCATCCCACGTGCTTCCAGTTTGGCAGGCAGAGCAAATCCAATTCTTTCCTCACCATGACAGAACATACCTGTCGTGAGGCTTAACTGTGAGGTTTTTTGCAAATCACCTGTAGTGAAAAAGCAAGGCTGTCTGTTTCCAAGAAAGTGAATCTGACAAGCACAAATCTGTCCTTCAGGTGAGCTTTCTATGCAGTACAATGTGCTAGCTATTGGAGCCTTGTGGAGAAGAATGGTGTGAATTGTGTGGTCAGGGACTTAATAATTCTAAGAAATGAATCATTGCTGTCAGAGTTACTATGGGAATGGAGAAATAAATGAATATTTAAGCTATTTTCAAATTAATTCTCTCAGAAGATCCAAAGGTTGTGCAATGGCTAAAAGTATACAAATAAATAAATCATTGTATTATTTAGATTTCACTAGTTACTGTTACTGAGTATGTTTTATACAACTTAGTCACAAAACATTTAAATTCAACAGAAGACAAACAGGACATTTGGCTGTAAGTTCAGAACAATGAACTCATGAGGTTTATTTTTATATCCAAGTTCGACTTGGATGTGTGCCATGTAACACAAAAAAAGTTACCACTTAATGCATTTTTTTTTCCTCTCTTGAAATGATGAGGGCATCTGGATCCCATTTTAAATTGCAAACTGGGCTTTTTAGCTTTTTAAAACAATTTGCATAGCTTGAACTAATTAATGCTTTGGTTGATGGGTAGGCAGTAAAAGACAACATGACCCCAAGCATGAGAGAGGTGAAGGAGAATTGCATGAATTTTGTCATTTCCTAACTTTTGAGAGCTTTCATTGGCTACCCGAACATTCCAATGCAAGCAAGGCATATGTGCAGTGGATGTCATGAAGTAATACCAGAAGGAGATCCCTAGGATAAGCTGCGCATGCTTCCCACCATCCCAAGTAAATGTCCACAGAACCTAAATATGCAGTCTAATATTCTGTTACCATAAGCAAAACCAGCAGCCTAAGCCAGATACATCTCTCCTCCTGAGTTAAGAGTTGTTCACTGCAGTCCTTGAGGCATGAGCAAGTTCCTGATGCCAGAGGCCTAATTTCTGTGAACTGCACAATTTCTGCTGATATTGGGTTGATCTCCCTCAGTTCCAGCTGGCTGGACCAGCATCAGACAATACCCAGCCAGTTTCCTCTCGGGTTTTGGAGTCATGATCTCCTCTCTCCAATGAAATTCAAGTCTGCGTAAGCACCCCTCAAATTATGTTCAAGAATGACCCTTCTTCAGTGCAAATAAAATGCTGTGTCTTATGCCTGAACTACCATGAAAGATGGTGCTGCAGGGAATCAGAGCCCCCATTGTATGGAACAATGGAAAGCAGGAGGAACAGAGAATTTCTATTCCAGACAAATCCAGTGTTTGTGGAAATGAGGAAACATTAATGATACTCTTGCAAACCCTAGGATCAGGTGCATACCCTAAAAGAGACGGCTTGGATTAGGTTTTGCCCAGGTTGCAGCACATTGCAGTACTGTGGTGAGGATGGCTGGAGGAGGGATTGCCTAGCTAGAGCACAGTGCTACAGGCTAGTGAGGCATTTCTGCAGAGCTCTGCAGGAACTCAACTCTTGATGAAACATTTTGGTTTCATGATACAGTTTGTTCTGCCAAAAGCATCCTGGCATTTTGATTGTGCTACCCTTCAACCTTCTGCAGCCTGCAGTTCTTCACAGACAGCTTGGTTACAATTAGTGGTTTTTTTGTGGGGGTTTGTTGTGGTTTTTTTTCAGAAGATGGCAAAATGCATACCCTGAATCCCAAGAACTGGGGAATGACTGTTGCTCGAAGAAAATGTTGCTGGATTTTTTTTTAACTTGGACAAAACCATCTTTGTTACTTGTTCACAAAAATGGTTAAAGTGTTTTACTGGAAGTGTTCCAAAGCAGTTTTCTTTAAGGCAGATTCTTGCCTGGCACCTGGGAAGGATGAGTCCCTGCAACAACACTATCAGGGGACAGAGGGCCTGGGGAGCAGCTCTGCAGGAAAACCCTGCGGTGGTGGTGGGCATGTAGCTGAACATGCAGTGTGCCATGGCAGCACAGGCAGCCAGCAGCTCCTGAACTGTGTCATCAGGGCTATGGTCTGAAGATCACAGGAAGGGATTATCTTCCTCTGTGTGGCACTCGGACCACATCTAGATACTGAGTCCAGTTTGGGGACCTGACAGAGGAAAGACATAGACAAACTGGAGGCAGCTCAGAGGAGGGCCCCCAAGGAGGTGGGGCTGGACCACTTGCCCCATGAGGTGAGATGGGGGCAGCTGGGCTGGGTCAGCCTGGAGAAAGGATTGCTTTGTGGCAACTTTGCAGCAAAGATGAGGGATCATGCAGGAGATGCAGCTGGGCTTCTCAGAGCAGCACAGAGTGTGAAGAAGCAATGGGCACAAGTTGAAATGGGAGAGGCTCAGGCTGAATACAGGGAGAAACTTTCCTCATGAAGGAGTGGAACAGGTCACTCTGGGCAGCTGCGCAATCTCCATCCTTGGAAGGTTTCAAGCCCCCACTGGTCCAAGCTCTGAACAGCCTTGTTTAATCCTAGCACTGGCCCTCCTTTGGGCAGGAGTGCAGACTGAGTCCCTCCCAGACTGATTTAGCCCATCATCCTCTCATCTTAATCAACTGAAAATGGGGTCCTGCTCTAAACACACTTAAGAAGTGGCAGTGCTGCCAGACTGCTCTCAGTGCAGATATGATGGACAGCATCCAGCCACCAAATAGTGGGATGCCTTATTCTTCCTTTTTTGCTTTGTAAAGCTATTTGAGAAGCTTGTGAGGTCTGGGTGAGTCTTCCAAATAGAAAACTAACCACACATTCATCTGTGATAAAAACCATGTAGGGTCTTAAACAACAGTGCTCAGGTCAACACAATGTTATATTTTACTGTATGCTATTTGATACAGATTAGATTTGCAAATTGAGAAATACTGTAGCGGCCCTTGCCAGGGCTCAGCAATCCAAGACAGATTAAGTTTAAAGTCGATTCAGATCTGAACACTGGAGCTGTATCTGCAGTCTTGCACACCATCCAGCTTTTCTTAGTAACTATCACTGTTATTATTTGTTATGACAGCTACATTATTTGTGAGGTAATGGAACATTATAAAACGAAGCAGAACTGTTTAAAGTACCAAAATTCCCTTATTGTGAGTACTTTTGTCTTAGGTTTCATCATTTTTTTGGTCATTCAGAATGTACATTTGTATACTATACACATGATAAATCTCTATATTAATCTTTGTGACCTGCATTTGCCCTGGCTCATGTGATCTCAGTATTTCCATGGTAAAAAATAACAGAAGACTCAATGTAGAAAATTTAAGGCATTTACTGTGTTTATAAAACTCAGTATGGGCCTGATCTTGTAATTCCTTTTCTTGGTTAAATTTTCATTATTCATCTGTGGACTGTCTCTGAAGTGTAAGGTTGCATGTAAGGGGAGATTTGTAACATTAGGCCCCCGTGAGATGTTAACATTAGCAGTGATCATCCCTGTCTTCCATCAAATGAAGGAAGTAATTGAAATGAAACAAGAAGTTCTTGTGGAAATTATTACAGCCCTGTGGCCAACTGAGAGGCCAAGGGGCAGGTGAAGGCAGCCTGCAGGAGCCTGGGCTCAGTGCCACTGAAAGGAGACCAGGTGGTGGCCATAAAGCTACGTAGGGCACCTGAGGGACAGAACTAGAGGGGAAAGAGGCAGCTGTGGGGATCAGTATGAAAGCAGCAGCATTTTTAAGAACTGTTCTTTGCATTAGCCCATGATGTCAAGGCATCTCTGGTTTATTACCCTTATTCTTACTACATTCTTATTCAATTTCCTTTTATTACTCCATTTAGTTTGATACTAAATAAAGACAAGTAGTAACCAAAAACAGCACACTTTCAAGGCCTGGGTGCTCTGCATGCCCTCCTTTTTCTCACCATCAGCGCTTTCCAGGAGTCAATGAAGACTTTCATTGCCTCCCCATTAGGCATAATGGCTGATGAGGAACAGCCTCCATGTATGAGCAACCCTGCAGTCCCTGCCCAACCCCAGGAAGGGATGTGATGGCAGCAGCTCTGGGACATCCAGCCAGGGCTGCAGGAGGGAGAGGGCAAGGGGTGTTAGGGCTCGGGGGTGCAGAGGGGACCTGGCACCAGCTGGAAATCCCATCCTAATAATTCCCACAAAACCTGAGGAAAACTCCTCATTCTTACTTGCTCTCATGGAAAATAAAGCAAGTCTCAAGTCCATCCTTACCAATTTTCCTAGCCAAAACTGTAAGAAAACCAAACAGGTTGATTAAGAACAACTAACTGCACCTTAGCTGTTGCTTATCTATGAGAAGATGCAGTAAATCAGATTAATCAGAGGAAAAAGGAGGAGAGATTATGCTCTCTGCTGTAATTTGTTTAGTTTAGATGAATACTAGATATTGCTAGATGCCTTCAAGGTTCTGTCTTTAAATCTCTTGCCAAAAGGTTGAGAAGATGTATACAAGAGTCAGCATGACTGGCTATTTCATTTCACTTGTCCATCTTTTCCCCACTTCTGAGGTCTTGTTATTTCTAATAGAAACACTTGTGTGTACTGCCAAAGATTCTATATTTGTGAAAAAACTGACATTTTTGGCACATGAGAAAGTTACATGAAGTCAAAGAAGACAGAGAACTCACCCGATAGATATATTTATATGATTAATAGTTTTGCAAACTGCCTCTGGAGATTAAAAGTTGACAAGGCAAGTGTCTTTTCTCCTGTGCTGTAAGGACAAATTTGCATGAATTTTCTTGACTTTTCTGAATGAAATTAATTACTTTAAAAAAACTGCTCTCTGGGAGACCTAATTTTTTTTTTTTTTTTTTGTGTGTGCGTGTGTGCTGCTGACAGATTCCTAACCTGGTGTTGATTTCAGAATCTTCTTTTTCCTCAAAAACTGGCTGCCTCTCTAAGAGCAGAACACAGCAGCCTCCAGGCACCACATTTCTGTTGGGGAGTGACTGGCCCATGTGAGCTAGGAGGTCAGGAGCTGAAGCAGTCAATTGAGCTGTTGCTTAAAATTACATTCATTACCATCTGTTTGCCAATACATTTTTCTCCAAGAAACTTAAAATCAGTTTAACAATTACTTCCTGATAATAGTATTCATTTCAATAGTCCTTAATTCAAAGCAATTCAGCATGCTTCAGACTTAGAGATGACTTACACCTCTTTCATGAACTATATGATCTTCAAATCTCCACAATGATATTTGGCCTCCAGCAGTACCTGTCTCTTATTTTGCCCTATGGTGGAGAGGCTGTGTCAACCATCTCATTCAGCATAGCAACAGTGATCCCTGAAAAGCTTTGTTCTCTGGCTTTCAGCTGTTAGTTACTGGCTTCTAGCTCTGACAGACAGTAAGTTGCCACAAGCAGGGCAATGGCTCACAGCTCCAAGTAGGGAGGGATGTGTACTGCTAGCAGGAATGATGTGAAATACCTGGGTTTGCAAGATCCACTTCTAACCCTGCAATTGAGTGGGCCCCACCAGAGAAAAAGAACAAAACTGGTGCTATAATATTGTGCTGAAGGCTTCCCACTTAATTAGTATAAAAAACCTAGCTCATTTGTGATGTTCAGAAATACTGAATTCCATGCATTTCCAGGAGATATGCTTTTGCTCTGTTAGAAAAAGAGACAGCTTTATCTCTTCCTTGTACCAGCATGCGAAGAAGTTGTTTTGAAAAAGAAAATCTAATTAAAAACTGTTAACACAATCTTCACAGCTGAGTCACGTTCCCAGGTACCTCATGTTCCTCCTGTTGTGTCAATCAATAAACATCTGACTGAAGACAGAGGCTGCTGCTCTTGGGGGCAGGCACCCGAGTGCTCAGTGTTACACTATTCATTATCATGGTGCTTGAGACCCTTTTCACATCTAGCCAGGAGACTTTCCTTCTCCGCAGATAATTTTGCTTTTTCTTCTCCAGTTTCTTAAAATATTTCCTCTGGCTGATTAGATTCCTGGAATTGTGAGGATCCTGGCAAATTCGTAGGTGCAGTTTGTTAGAGGTGGAATTGCAGGTGTTCAGAAGCAAACCTGGAGAGGGGGCAGCATTTGTTAGTGGCACTGTTAGAAGCAAAGGTAGTCCCTATTCCAGAATCAAGTCTGCAAAAAATAATTGAAATAAAAAGCAGAACATTTTATTTAGAAGAATAGCAGAATGAGCTGAACTCAGTACTACTGCTACTACAAAGGCTACATAAAGCATTGCGATCAGAGGGGTAGGTACCTGTATTTATATATTATAATGGATTAAAAAGTTATGACCCTCTCATATGAAGATGTTTTAAACTTACCTGGTTACACTGGAGCTGACTAATTTTGCCCACATGGGATTAACATACTGCATTGACTGCTGGCTGTTTTGGCACGGGATTTTTTTCAATATGTATTTTAAATAGTACATTCATCAAAAATAAGTGTAGTTGTTTCAGCTGGGTTGAGGTCCAACCTAAGGTGCTAAAGCTTATGTTGTTGATATTAAAATATCTTCCCAGTGTGTCATACAAGCTGTTGCAATTTTATGTGGGGACAGATCACAATTTCACAACATTTCTGTGTGAATATTCATATTGCATTACCTAACAAAATATTAATTACTGTTTTTTTAAAATTTTAACACAAGAAAACATGAATTTATAGATGGATATTTCACCTTAAAACTTCTATTCTAATCTACGTCTTTGTTTCTGTGGCTTTCTCTTTTTCTAAGGAATAAAGATTGGAATTATTTCAATTCCTTTTCAAAACAGGTTTTTATACTAATTTAGTTTCCACATGCATACAGTATTTAGGTTTTAAAAAAAAAAAAAAGGCAGTTCAGAATGGATTAAGTACTCCCAAAGACAGTGAGATCCCAGCTGTTGGGGAGGGTGGGCAAAGGCACATGGTAATGCACAAATACTCATCTCATGAACTAGAGACCTGATGTGCTGGAAAGCTAATGGAATTGATGCAAAAGGGCAATGTGGGAAGAATCGGCCTAGTTCCTGCAACCATAGTATGTGTTTGATGTGCAGTGACCTTACACTTGTGGAAATAAATTACTTACATTATTCTGAGGGGTCAGCAGAGAAATTCCTATGCCTAGACATGAATTGTCTTCTGACACTTCAAGTACCTTTTCAATTTGTTTGTTTTGGGTTTTGTTTTTGTTTTGGTTGTTGTTGTTGTTTTTCTCAATTCCTGTTCTGTTTTACCTATGAAAGTGGTACTAGACCAGAGTCCTCAGTCCTCAGTTAGTCCTGGATCTGGCTGATGGATCACACTTTTGCACAAGGAGAGAGAACTGTCCATGCTACATCTACAGTGCTTTTACATGTTTGATGGAAGGAAAGGGCTGTCAGTTTTCTGTGCGTAACAGCATGGTTATGATTAGATTGTTCTTTGGGTGCTGACACAACATGAGCTGGTCCTTTAAAAGATTTGGGTGAACCTTTCCCTATGAATTAATATAGTGACTTTAGTCTCAACAGAGTACAATGTAGGGAATGTGAGTTTAGGAATCAATATCCATACCAACTGTTGCGTTTTTCAACATGTGCTTAGTTTTCTAAATCAGAAATGAGATGTCAGTGTCCATAGTGACTTTCAAAAAGACCCAGACATTTCCTAATATTTGTAGAGGACATGTGCTATACATAAAAATCTAGTTCTTTGCAAGAAGTGGCAAACTATATGTCTCTTCTAGCAGTCAGGAGCCCAGTCTAAAATATTTTGTTCTCTTATTTGTAGGTCTAAATAGCTAGATATGTGGTTACTAGGAGTGCTTTCTGCACAGCTCCTTGCTCCAACACTTGTGCATTCCTCAAGTGGCATCTAGGCCACTCTCCATCATCTTTGAGAGTTCATGGAGAACAGGAGAGGTACCTGAGGGCTGGAGGAGGGCCAATGTCACTCCAGTCTTGAAAAAGGGTAAGAAGGAGGACACAGGCTGGTTAGTCTCACCTCCATCCTCAGTCAGGTGTTGGAACAAATCGTTCTGGATGTCATCTCAAAATATGTGAAAGCAAAGAATGTCACTGGGAGAGGTCAGCTTGGATTCACCAAGGGGAAATCATGCTTGACCAATCTGATTGCCTTCTATGATGTTGTAGCTGGCTGGCTAGATGAGGGGAGAGCAGTAGATGTCATCTACCTTGACTTCACCAAGGCTTTTGACACTGTCCCCCATAACCCCCATAACTTTAGGAAACTCAGTAAGTGTGGGCTAGATGAGTGGACAGTGAGGTGGATTGAGACCTGGCTGTGTGACAGAGCTCAGAGGGTTGTGATTAATGGAGCAGGGTTGAGTTGGAGACCTGAAGCCAGTGGTGTCCCCCAGGAGTCGATACTTGGTCTGGTCTTGTTCAACATATTCATCAATGACCTGGATGAGGGGACAGAGTGTATTCTCAGCAAGTTTGCTAATGATACAAAACTGGGAGGGGTGACTGACACTCCAGAGGACTGTGCTGCCATCCAGCAAGGCCTGGACAGCTGAGCAGAGAAGAAACTAATGAGGTTCAACAAGACTGAGTATAGGGTCCTGCACTTGGGGAGAAAGAACGCCATGCACCAATATAGGTTAGGGGTGGACCTGCTGGAAAGTAGTTCTGAGAAGAATCTGGGAGTCCTGGTAGATAGTAAATTATCCATGAGCCAGCAATGTGCCCTTGTTGCCAAGAGGGCCAATGGAATCCTGGGATGCATAAGGAAGAATGTGGCCAGAAGGTTGAGAGAGGTCATTCTCCCTCTGGTGAGACGACATCTGGAATTCTGCATCCAATTCCAGACTTCCCAGTTCAAGAGAGGTAGGGAACTACCAGAGAGAGTCCAGCTGTGGGCAATAAAGATGACTGAGGGATTGGAGCATCTCCCTTGGGAGGAAAGGCTGAGAGAGCTGGGACTCTTTAGCCTGGAGAAGAGAAGGCTGAGAGGAAACCTTATTAATGCCTCTAAGTATCTAAAGGGTGGGTGCAGGGAGGATGGAGCCAGACCCTTTTCGGTAGTTCCCAGTGACAGGACAAGGGGCAATGGGCACAAGCTGGAACATGGGAAGTTCCATTTAAATATGAGGGAAAACTTTACCTTGGGGGTGACAGAGCACTGGAACAGGCTGCCCAGGGAGGTTGTGGAGTCCCCTTCTCTGGAGATATTCAAGACCCGCCTGGATGCAGTCCTGAGTAATGTGCTCTGGGGGATCCTGCTTTAGCAGGGGAGTTGGACTAGATGATCTCTAGAAGTCCCTTCCAACTCTGACAATTCTGTGATTCTGTGAAGTGTCCTTGAATCTCCACAGGAATCTTTTTCAAAGGATGTTTGCACTTCTCAGTCCACCTCAGGAGCAGACCAACCTGCACCTATGTAGACTGCATATTAGATCTTAATTCTGTTCAGTTCTAATATTTGTAATTCAGTTTGCTTCAAGTATTTCTTTTTTTTTAGTGTACAAAAGAGTTTCAGATTGTTGCATAACATTTGCTTTAGAGCAGAACATGAGACTAAGAGGACAAAACAGCTGCAGGCCTCTGTGAGACTTCAGCCATCCAGGACTCTGGTGGATAGCAGAGACAAGATTTCTGGGATTTTCAGCCTGTTGTGATGTGCACAAAATTAATCAGTTTTTATATTTCTGTCCTTGAAAGGTTGGTTTAATATGTACTTGATGAGATTAGGCTATGTGCTCCACTAATTCTAGTTACCTTGCAGTCAGTTAGATGAAGAATAAATTTGTAATGTTGATAAAGTTGAGCTTTTTGTTTAACGCAATTGCTCCAGGGGAGTGAGTGTTCTCTCTTCTTGAAGGAAATTGCTCCAATTTAAAGGCATTAAATGTTTAATAATTTGTCAATTGTCTCACTTGTAGATACTCATGATGGTTATGTTGTTTACGTGGACTGACTCACTGAGAAATGGGAGGTGGTAAAAAATTATCTTAAACTTTTTCTGAAGAACTTGTGAATTGTCTTATAAGGTGTTTTGTTTTGTTTTTTTTTTTTTTTTTCCCACCTGAGCTTAACTGTTAACCTGATGTTTGACAGTTAAATCAGTAACAGAAGGCAGCTAGTTTCTGTCTGTTAGTAATTTGAATTTCTGTACAGTGAATGAAATTTGCTCTTTTATAAAAGAATACATTTGGGAAGTATAAGCAAAGTCATCAGAGTGTCTGCTGTAAAACTGGTATGAGAGCAGACTGGATGATTTTCATGGGATTATTTGGCCCAAAATAGACAGTATAAAAGTGGAAACAACAATAACTTTGGATAGCTTTATCTCATCTGAGAGCATTGGAAAGAAAGGAAGACAGGAACTGCTGACCCTATGTACAAGCAGCAGTCCTGACTCCTTTGTACTGAGTCCTGCCAGTTGCGTTGGAAATTAATACATAATAGAGATTACCTCATAATAAAAACTCACTGTAGCATTATATATTAAGGATCTTCTCATTTGAATTTAATGTGTAAGCCAGCCAGAGGAGCTGGTCAGTTTTCTTTTAGTTCTTTTTGTTTGCTCATGTTGGGAGTTAGTGTTGCAAGGTAGCCACTCTGCTGTAATTATTGATCTCTCACTCGTTGCTTTCAAATTCCTTCCTGAAGATCAGTTTGGAAAAATAGCCACTATTCCATGGGTGAAAGGGAGCTAGTTTTTTAGCCAGAGCAGTCAGTAGTTGTCTCACTGCTGAAAATGTGAATACTAAGGGCCAGACAAAAACACCTTAACTATGGAAAAGACTATTCTAAAGCCTGTTGTAATTAGGGGTCTCATTAATTTCCCTCCACTTTACATCATGTTCTGATAATGTGGGCGCTGGTCTCCAGGGACAGCAGGTGAATTTGGACATCAAGGAAGGATGAAATAAACTTATCAGTGTGGTCATCATGCTCATGGCCCAGGCCTGAGCTCTGTAATGCTACTTGAAGGAAAATTTTCACTTCTCTCTCCTTGCTGTACCAGGCATTGCAGCTTGCTGCCAACTGCATCTGGACCTTAGCAGATAAATGAGTGCAGTTGTGTATTTTTTTCACTCCTGCTCTAAGGCAGCTACATGTGTAGGCATTGAGATTGCACAGACCATTCCTGCCCTGCACCTGGCTGCTTTGGAGCACAAGTAGAGCTGAACTGCTTGTGTCCAACCTTGTAGACAGCATCTTCAATTTCTTCTGTTTCCACCATGATGTTGAAGCCTGACATCCTCTGGAAAAAAAAAAAAAAAAAAAAAAAGATGTAGTAATTTCTCCTCTACTTCTCCCTCCACCCCTCCCTTCCTCCCACCTTCCCTCCCTCTTTCTTTCTAAATAAATAAGTTTTTAGGACAGACTGGGATAGATGGGAGCCCTAGAACTGCTTATACGTCTGAATGAGTGGCTTCACTCCTCCACTTTCCCAAGGGAACAGACTGATAAAGGAATACATTTCAGTGTATCATTGCGTCGGTCATTCACATTAACAATGTGTTGTTCCTCTGCATAAACCTCATGGTTCCCATGGCACTTTTTACTGGTATGCCTGGCAAAAATCTCCTCCCTCTGCTGCTGCCCAAGTTAGGATCATAGTGAGCTGTTGCATTCTTCTCTAGGAAATAGCTATATCTGCATTGTGCATGTGCAGTCTGCTAATATATAATGTAAACTTACAGGAAGAAAGAGGGAATGTAAATGTAAGATCTGTTACTTCCCTTTACAATGAAAGTTTCCCAGCTGTAATGCAATGGTACACCAGCATGTTGAAGCAGGGCTAATTTTGTGACTGGATTAGAGTAAAAAGATAACATGCAGTGTGTATATTGTTCTGATCCCAGCAAATAGTTCACAGACACAAATGCTGGGACCCGGAATAGTCAAGTCAAGCTCAGTGTTACTTTATACTTTATAACCACTTAAAGTCCTGCCTTTTCTTACCATGCTCTCAAATTGAAAGGCAGCAATTTCACTTCCAGCCGTGTTTTATTTTGTTGTGTTCCGAGTTTCCTGCGATATAGCTGTCACCTCTCAGTCATGCACTGCTTGCTGTGGTTATGGCTGCTATTTGTTTAAATGCACATAGTGTACTTTGTCCGCCTGTCTTTGACCACTAAGCCTGTTTGTGTATAGTAATGTTTCCCCAGGCTCCATTCTAGCCTTGCTGCATTCTTCCTAAAAAAATCTGATGTGTGACAGAAAAAAAGCCCAAAGATATTTATTTCTAGCAGGGAACGAGGAGTGTTATTAAAGAAAAAAAAATGTACTCCTGGAGAGTCAGTTATTCTGAGAATCATGCTTAACTTTTTCTTCTCAGTATGGATTTAGAAAATAATTGTAGTTATCCTAATAAAGCACCTTTTTAGAATGTGGTTTCATCCAGTGATATCATTGAACAACATTTAGTCACACACATAGCCAAAGAAGGCAAGCACAACTATTTCTGTCTTAAAAAAATACATGCTGTGAATTGTTTAAGTGTTTGGGAAAAATTTCCACTTCTGTCCAGGTTTCTAAATTCTAGTTGTGTTTCATCACACTGTTTTTCATTTTAAGTAATGCAGCTTAAAAAGCTGAGGCAACAATAACTGAGAACACAATTCTCCAGAAAGTTTCTAGTCTTGGGAAACTTTCCTAATTGTTGGTATTTCCTATATAATGAAGCATTTGGCGCTTAGCAGGTCTCATTTACGAAGCACTCTCTTTGTACCTTCTCTGATGGTATTAAGAAGAGAACTTGCATTTTGGAGATACTTTCTGCACTGTCAAGCAAGATAAAGCCAAAGCTGTGCCCTTGTCTGTTTTCTAGTTTCTTGAAAACGAATACACAAAAAACCATTTTGGATACAAATCTTGAATAGGCTGAGGAATGGGAATCTATGTGAGTCTTCAGCAATCCTGTAACTGCTGACATACTCTGAACAGGTTGTCTGCTCCCGTGTCTGGAAGACAAAGATAAAGATCATTTTATCGTTCAAGTATTTTCCTTTTTCTGGCTTCTATTCTCCTGACTGAAATAAATATTTCAGGGCTAATGGATGAGGACATCTGCTGTCGCTGCCTGAAATGCTGACCTTGGCAATCAATATATTTAGCTTGGAGCATTTGGGATGTCAATTACTATGATAATACTTCAGCATTTACTGCCTGCAAAATGTCTGGGTTATTGGGTTAGAGCTCCCCTGCAACCTTACCTTTCCCTCTTTCCCTCTTTTTATACTCTGTAAGTGCTGGGGACTCCAAACCCTCGAGCACAACTGTGTTAAGCAATTATTTTATTAAGGCTGGATGAATGATGGTTTTTATTTTGTTTTCTAATTTGCTTGTCATTTTGAAAGTGCAGAGAGACAAGCAAGCTGTTCTGAATAATATGTTTCACATCAACAGAAAGTGCTTTGTTCTGATGTTTTAAAAACCTTTCCAAGAGGATTTTGAAAATTTCTAATATCAATGAGGTAAATGTTGCCACTGAAGAAACAGGACACTTTTTTTGTAGAAAACACTAAAACTTTTTACTTAATTTTTCCATTGTGGTCTGTAACTTAAGTGAATAATTTGATTGTATCTAAATGAGTTTAGTGTCACTGATTGCAATTTTTTTCTCAAAAAATAAATTAATTAAAGAAATACCACACAACCCAGGATTTTAATGCTAGTAACTGCCAAGAGCTTTCAAAATGACACCTTTCTGCCATCTCCTCTTTGTTTTATGCGATGTGAACTGCCTAGTCTTTGGATTTTTCCTGCTCTTGCCTGAACAGAATGGGGTTAAACACCATAATTCCTGCCAAGACTGGTGCTTTCTGTCTGTTGCATGTTAATTTGTCGCTGAGCTTCTGTACCAAATTACCCAGATGTGTTAAAGACCTTGACCTTGACATCAGATTGCTCCTTGCAACCATAAAAGCTCTAAACAGATCTAAGAGATTATTGACCTCAGTGCAGAGCTTCAGTAAAGTTTGTCAGTCTCTGTAGAGTGTGACAGTAGATAGACTATTACAAATGATGGTTTATCATTCATAGGGCAGTCTTGAACTGCAGCATCTAATCTTACTAGAGAAGATTAGGTCTCTTGGAGCTTTAAAATCTGTTTGTGGGGCTCTGGTCCATGAGTTGTCAGTCAACTAAAACCTGTCACAAAGGTTTACAAAGACTAACCATAAACTGCTAAGGAATGACAGTGATTGTATATGACTGCATTGCCTACAGATCTGTCCAGATCTGTATTTTTTGTAAATTAAAAGGAGTCTGTGGTTAGCAGAATACATTATTTTTTTGATAGAGTATTGGAGACAGCTGAGTATTGACATTCCTTGTATTATGTGGTGTTCTTTTCAGGAGGAGCAAAGACTGCTAAAAATGAAACTGTGAAAAGGTATTACTTGTGTATTTGTATCAGTTGAAAAGTTTGTTCCTCAGTCCAGGAATAGCCAATACCTTTCCACACATATGGCATTGTTTAAAGGGTTTTCAAATGCTTCTTGTAATGCTGAATAAGTGAGATCTGGCCTGAAGCCCTTCAAGGTAATTGGGAGTTTTCCATTTAATTCAATGGGCTTTGGCTGTGAACATCACTGAATTTGGTCTCTCAAAACCACTTGGACTATTGTTATCCTTATATACTTACAGAGAAATGAGCCAAAAAAGTGAAATGACATGCTGTCAGTCACACAAGTTGGCAAAGACAATATAAGAACTCAGTGTTTTAGCTACCAGTCTAGTTATTTAATCATCTCTGCTCTCAAAAAAATAAAAAAGAAGAAAAGAGATCTGTTTTTATGCTAGTTAAATAGCCCTGTGAATGGCTTGAGACTAAGGAGACAAGCTTTCATTACATGTAGGCTATCCTAGCTAATGATATCTCAGGTATGCCCTGAGCTCCTTGGGGTTTATGGCCTTGCTGGGGACGTTGCTCACACAGAATGCAGTGATGGGATCCTTCCTCTCTTGGCATGCGCTGCAGTTTCCTTGTGCTGATGAGGAAAGTGTTGGCAGCCAAGACCCATGCTCAGCACCTGCTCCTGTGTGCTCTAAAGGTGCCCAGACAAAACTCAGTAACAGTCAAACTGCAGGAAAATATCTATTAGATGATACATTAGGGAAAACAAATATTGACTCAGCAACAGCCTACATGACTGCTTCTATCCTACCTTTGCCTGGGATTGGTGAAGGTGCTCTCACTTTGCACATCCCTGTAACGTCACCTTTTTGGATTCACAGTCTGTTCTTACCAAAATAAGTTTTGCACTGTAAAGCAGAGCTACGGTGCAGACAGCCTCTAAGACAGGAGACTTTTTGGGAGCTAACAGCCTCCTTGCAGTGGTGCTGCCTTCCCTTTGTACCCCTCCTGTGGTAGGACAGACCTGTCTTGGACTCCCCTCAACCACATGACCTCTTCAGAGCTCCACATGTTTTTTTGTTCTGTGCTTGTGGTAATCCTAGCAGCCTTTGCTGTAGTTTGTGTGATAGTTCACAATCTGTAGTTCTTAATTTTTCTATTTCTTTTCCTCCTCCTATGGCTTTATTTTTTAGATTCTGCCTTTTAGTGTGAGGGAAGGAGCCTGTTGCTCACTAGCTGCACTGGTAGATCTGCCAGCTTTAAGTCCTATGCTTAAATAGCATGAGGATGCTATTAGCATCTGAGATGGACGTGCTTAGGTATGAGTGAAGAGTACAACGTGTCCAACTCCACATTTTTGTAGATTGTCAGCCCTAGGCTGAGTAACTAGCCCAAAGCAAAAGTTTGATCCCATCCAAGTATAAGGGATCAGACACACAATGAATCTTTTGAAAAAGGTGGTTTCTGATAAAGCTACTTCTGCAGGTTGTTCCAGGGGTCATTCTTAGCTTTTCTCTGAGGAGATAAGAGATTCATGCTATTTCCATGCTGATAGATATGCCCCTGCTAATGCTGGCTGTATGAACTAGTCAGGTATGTCAAAGTAGAACAAAAAGGCCAGAAAGCCCTGGAGCTTATTCACCTTCCTTCCTTGACCTGCATACAGATTTGATTTGAGGCTAACTCATCACTATATTGAATGTGATTGACATGGTTCATTAATTAATAAGGCAAAATGATATTAAGAAGCTATGACTTCAGTTTTAACTAATGGGTCTGTCAAGCTCTCACTGAAATCTTCAGGGATAACGCCTAAGGTGCAGAACTTAGATTAAATCCATTCATATCAACTGCCACTACCTAAGATGTATCACCTAACTGATGGGTCATAATTGGTTGTAAGCCATTGTGACTAGGTCCTACATTTGGCAAAGAAAAAGAAGCTCTGAATTCTGCTGACCTGAAAGGCTTTGAGAAAAGCTGTCAAATACTTAAGGGCACAGTCTTCACCTTTGTCTGATATTTTGTATGTATCTGAGCTGCAGTGTTAAAAAAGCTCTGGAAGGCAGGATTCTTTACTTAAATATTGTAGGAGGAAGAGTTGAATGTGTGCTTGTGCAGGGACATAAAAGATGCTGAGATCTGAACAAAAAAAACATAGATAGCAACAACCAGATGTAAAACTAACACAAGGTCTGCGGGGCAACTGGCTACCTCAGGATATCACAATTCTCCCCAGAAGTCTTTTATTTCCTGATCATTGTTGGAGTTTCGATGGAAATCATGGGCAACCCCTGAATGACAGTCCCATTCCTGCAAATAGCAAATAGTAATTGGGAACTGTTCTCCTGGAAAACCATTTAAATCCTAGTGAATAAAATAAATATTTTTTCCTTTTAAAAGTGCTTTGCCTAGTGTAGGGAAGGAATAAAGAAATAAAGCAATATCCTGCATTTGTTCTCTGTTCTGACTGGCTGTCATTTGAAAGGGTGATAACTACATTCAATACTTTTAAAGTAGGTTTGTATAGATCATTGCAGAACAAGATTTAGAGCAGGTTTAGTGGACAGTCACTTTATTCTATTGAATATATGTGCTAAAGATATAATTTGAAATATTATTGGATAAATCTTTTTCACTGCTTTCACATTTATGGATCTTGGAATAGTCATAGCAAAATAGAGAAGTTTGTCCATCAGTCTTTTTTTACTCTCTTTAGATCTTTCTAATGACTGTCATAGATGGATCCAGTCATGGTATTTTCTCATGTGATGTTTCAGATCTATTTGCTTGAAGCATCAGGCAATATGGGTGTCAAACCTGTATTGAACCTAAAGCTGTATTCACAGATGTGAAGTCTGGACTCACAAATTGGACCAGCCTGTGAATTTTCCCAGTTTACACTGTCGCAAATGTGACTTTTTCCTGACAGTATCAAAATTGGAAAAAAACAAAACAACCCCCCACCCCCCAAAAAAACACCCACAAAACACCACCCAGTCCTAATTATTCTGTTATCAAGGAAAAATACATTACATTTCTCAATTATTTGAAGGTTTTCCATTATTTCAAGACCTAAAATGGCTTACACACTGCTTTCTAAATACTAAAGCTGAGTTCCAGATCTAGGTCAGATCTTTATAGCATTTCTAATATATAAAGATGATCTGGTTTTAAAGTTAATCAGATTGTTATATGTTTTAATCCCCAGTCAGAGCAAGAAGTCTCTGTGCCAGTATGGTACAACTGAGCCTTCATTGTTACAGGCTTCACTGGGATCAATGGAATTTCAGTAGTAAAAGAAATCTGGGGAGAGGGTAGAGAGCAACATGAAGGATTTCCAGCAATTGTTCTGAAAGCTGAGCAGATTTAAGTTGTTTTGAGTCACTAAGATTAGCCAAGTTGAAATATTAATCTCTTCTTTGATTTACCACCATTCATGTTACAGAGCAAATTGCATTTGCTCTGTAAGCACCATTTTGTTCAATGGAGCAACTAAGTATTAACACTGCCCCAGTAATTGCTCAAAAGGCATTGTATTGTTTGCTTGTTTTTTGAAAGTGCCTACAGATGCCATTTAACACCTCACAGTACTAGATGTTATAAACATAAAATAAATACCAATCTTTCTCTCAATGACCTAGCAATTTCAACATATAGTGAGAGATGAAAGGCAGTGTGAGGAATAGAAAAGGAGAAGAGACATTAATCAGCATGTTAAGTAAATAGGTAGCTATAGTTGCATTCATTCAGGCTTATCAGAGTGAAGTGGAAAAAGCGAGAGGGCTGGAGCCACCCCTTTGTTAACTCTGCCTAGTGCTGCTTCTACTTCAGTCTCATGAGAGAGGAGAGACTGCAATATAGTTTATCTGCCCATCAGCAGCCCAACCATGCCTGGCTTTGAACTGGTGTTTCATATGCTTTTGCAATAAGAAAGGTTGCATCTGTTGTCTCTGACTAAAATCTAGGTGTATATGGATACGATTAAAACATGTAAAACAAGAAAGGGCTTTTTTTCTGTGCTAATGCTACTTTTCCATCAGCAGAAGTAAAGTAGATCTTGGAATGAGATTGAGTCCATCTGCATTTTTGATGTCTCATGAAGCAGTCTTCCTGAAGCAAGTGTCTGACATCAATACTGAGTTGATGACGTGATACAGGTTCCCCTGTGGAAGACGACCCTACCTGCCCTAGGTTGTGAGTTCTTCAATTCCAAAGGCATGAAAAAATCCCATGACTTTGCCACCCTTCTCTAGCTCTTGGCTTGAAGTGATATTATGGTGTCTAACTTCTGAGGTGAAAATGAAGTGAAAGGAATGCACACGTGCTATGTTCAGGGCTGTCTGAACTCTGAACATGGTGGATCCTGAGCATGGAGTCCTGGAGTTCTGGAGGCCTCTGCCTTACCCATGCCTTACCCATTAAAGAATGTGTCTTTAGTAGTGGCCATATTTGGTTTTTCATTAATAAGACAACCAAAAGGTTTAGTGACGTGGCTTTGTGGGCTCTGCAGCTTACTGGACAAGGCTCTGTTAGCTCAGAAGAACTCTGTGGCTGACAGCCACAGTTTTGACACCTAAGACTTGAAAATACATTTTAAAACTACTCATATCTATCTTTCGGAGTGAAGATAGGTTATTACATGAATATGTATGTGAATGGTTTATTTAGCTGTGTGGTGAATACATCTATCTTTCTAAATTGCTTAGTACATCTACATTTCTAAATTCTTAATTACCAAAGCAAAAGAGTGGAATGTTGTATTTCTAGTACATAGTTAGGTCTGATTCATTCTGGTCCTCCTGGATGAATAAGATCCAGTGTTGTTGTTAATGGATGCTTTCTATGACCATCAGAGAACAGTGTTGCATTACTGAGGATTTTCACTTGTAGGTATTTTCTGTAGTCATTGCATAGCTACCAAGAGAGATATTTGTTGGTTTCCAGATGCTACCACTGTGGTCAGGGCCGCTTGCTCCACTCTCTGTTTAATTCTCCTCTGAACCTTCCTTTTCATTAATTTTAAATTATGAAAGTATTTTCTATGTTTAGCTACACAGAAGACAAACAAAAGCTATTTTAAAAGCCTGGTTGATTCTGTGCATTACAAAAGTGTAGCGAGGGTAGGTACCTAACAAAGCATGCTTACTGAACACTTAGAAAACTCACGTACCAGAAGAGAAAGCAGAACTGAGATTACTGTGCTTTTTACATGAGTCACAAATAACAAGCATAGGGAGCAAACCAAAGCACACTTCATCGTTCCAGCAGTGCTAACTCTGACCAGAACAGGTAGGTTTTCAGCTTCTATCTCCATGGGAGTCTCTGGAAAAAGAAAACTGAGAGACATTTTGCAAAGTCATGCCGAGGAAGTGCTCACAGTTAATTGTGCCTCCTTGCAGGCCTGAAGGCGCTCTGTGTGTGAGCATTTGCAAGAATAGACCATATGTTAATGACTCACTCACTAACCTCACAGCCAAGTCCACATGCTCTAAACCACCAGTGTTACCTTTTTTTTGTGCACTGTGTTAGTGCATGAACAAAACCCATCACCTCAGAAAATGTCAGGTACAAGTATTGTATCAAGATGTGAACTGTGGAAAGTCAGCTCACACATTTACCAGAAAGCCATTAAGAGAACACGTGTATGTGCTGAAAATGAGATAAAAATAATAGATAAACATATCCACAAGCCAAAAGCACAGTGTTCTGTTATGATGGAAGATGCTTGAAAAACATTAAGAATAACAAAGCAGATTCTTTCCTACCATAAAAAGCTTTGCTTAATGCAGGAGGGCTCCAGGACTGCTGGAAAGTATGAGAAAGGTAAATATACTATAGTGATACCACTCAGACAGTTTGAAAGGAGGTTTTTGTTTTTTGAGACTGTAATCAGGCTGCACATTGGATTTGCATGACTCCTGGAAAGCTAACATATCTGTATGATAGGTGAATAAGCTGAGACTTTGTATCTTTCAGTGATTTTCTTGTGGCTTTTAATTTTCTTTAGTAATTTCCTCGTGCCTTTTTTGTTGCAATAGCTTTGATAATTCCCCATATATATGGCTTTTTTACCCTGCTGTTAGACCTGAAAGAAATTGACAGGCCCCCTATCTGACTTGTTAAGCTCTTGAAGCTTGCTGCATCCTGCATGTAGCATGTTTCTGATTACGCTGGCAGCACAGACATTTGAGCTCACAGCTGCTGTAGAGCTGCCAGATCAATACATCCACAAAGCACAAGCAAGCCTTTTGTGTAGGTTCAGAAATCATATTTCTCTTGTCTAGAGGGCAAGCTGTAAAATAAAATCTCCTCACATGAAGTAGTCCTCCTGGACCTTCATTGGGGTATGCATTTATCAGTGTATTTAACAAGGCATTGGGTGACAAGAAGGGTTTCCTTGCTTCAAGTAAGTGTCACCTCCCCCTCTGCCTCGCCCCCACGCCACCCTAGACTCCACACATGATAAGGCACAGCATATGTTTCTCCTTAGACTTGTCTGCAAAAATATCAAACCTTTAAAAGACTCATCAGTTGCGGACATAAACCTGCCTAAAACAATTATCGGTTCTATCTCTTTGTGATCTTATTAAGTCACTTGGGTCTTGATAACCTTGCAGATACCCTCTGTAGTGGAAATAATCAAGGCAGAGATAAAGAAATTTAGTGATAAATGACGGAGTCTGACTGGATCAGCTTGAAGCCCACTCAGCTGTTTGTTGTGGAGCAGGACTGTTAATATCTGTTTAGTTTTTTTGGCTTTTGTTTGGTTTTGGGTGTGTTTGTTTTTTTTTTGTTTGTTTTTTATGGCTGTGAGGACTCAATCTGTATTCTTTCCTTCCCTCTGATACAAACAAGCTCATTTTTTCCCTCCTACTATAGTGAACATTTAGCCTTATAGCTAGTATGCAGGAATTGTCAGCTCAACAATCAAGAGAAAGAAAGGGGAATGGTGTCCAGGGAAGGATCAACCATAGCATGTAGTAGAGAGCTGATTAAGATAATCCTCTCCCAGACATTTGTCCCATCACTTCCCTGGGAATGGCTGTGTTAGGGTGAGGCTTGCAGGATTGCTAATAAGTTGCAGTGGCAGCAGAACTTTTCACTCTGCAAGGGTATGAGAGAATAAATCCGTATGAACTGGGATACAAAGAAAAGGGTATTGCATGTATGGGATTAAGTGATTCTTTTTGTAATTTGGGTTTGTCTCTATTTGTGCTTTTTCACTTTCTTCTAAATTATTTCATTTGGGATTGGATTTGGAGAATCAAATTTGACCAGATTTCACCTGATGGTGAAATTCAGTCTATGTATGCATTTTTCCACAGGGGAAACTGCTGCCCCAGAGAAAGGAGGGTCCACTTCTGAGGAAATGGCTGGTCTCAGCAAAAATGTGGCAATGTGGCTTACATTAACTCTTGAGCAATCATTTTCACTTTTTGTTTGCTTGTTTGTTTTGAATAGAAGCTTTTAAAATGATATTTTGCAGAGTGGCTTCAAATAGCCCCTAAAGGAAAATATGTCAGATTGAATGGCAGGACCTGGCACTGGCTTGAAATGGCCCTAAGAATATCCAGGTTTCTTACTTGGACCACATGAAGGCTGGAAGTACTTTGCTTTGGACACTTCTGTGGTTGAAGCAAGAGAGTTTGATTATGGATGAAGGAGGAGTTGCCCACAGAAGAAGAAAACTTAATAATTTTTAGAATTAGACTTTACTAATGTTTTTAATTGAGTCAAGGAGGATGACCAGTTTAGGACTTCAACAAGAGTAGAGGCCTAAGAAAATAATCAGTTAGAAGAAAAGCCTTGGAAACACTCTGCAATGTATATTCAATAAGGTGAATCCATTTTTATCAGGGCTACAATTATGCAAACAATTTTATATAGCTTGGTGTCAGAGCAACCCAAATTCCTCTTATCTGAAGAACAGAAAGAGGAGATAAGATTTTTTTTTTTGAACTTCATTTACCTATCTCTTTGCAGTTCTCTCTCAGTTGAGTATGTTTTTCATTTTCCTTTCCATGTGTACTTTTGTTTCCCATGTTGAAGGTTATATTTTTAAAGGAAATCCATTTCAGTGAGGAATGAAATCCATCACTATCCCTCAACATTTACAACTCCATTTTAAGGATGAAACTTTCTACCAAGCAAAAGCAGAGGCAGATACCTCATCAGTATAAATCTGAGTACACGTGAGGACTTTTTTTCCAACAGGACAACAATGACAAGAAGATACTGAGTACAATCACTTAGGTGTGCTCTAAGACGGAAGCAAGGCTACAGGCTGTCAGAAGCTTGGAAACTGATCCAACTAGGAAACGTGATGACTCCTGACTGTCCACATCACATCAGTTCCTTCTGTAAGCAACTAAAAGCATTTCTGTGACAAGGGAGTGGGAACAGTGTGGACCATCCCCAAGACTGCCCAGACTCACAGCTGCCTCCTGCTACAGAGATGAGTATGGTTTGGTGCAAAGGAGGAGTGGAGCAGTGTCGCAGCAGACCCATGACATTTGCATGTCTGAAAAAAAGTGCTCAGGTGTCACTGCTGGTCAGTGTCTTGCCATGACACACTTGGTTGTTTAGCCTGGAGAAAACGAGGATGAGGGGAGACCTTCTTGCTCTCTGCAACTATGTGGAAGGAGGTTGAAGGGACTGGGGGTCGATCTCTTCTCCCAAGTAACAAGTGATAGGATGAGAAGAAATTACCTCAAGTTGTGCCAGGGGAGGTTTAGATTGGATATTAGGAAAAATTTATTCACTGAAACGGTTGTCAGGCACTGGAGCAGGCTGCCCAGGGAGGTTGAATCACCATTCCTGGAGATGCTTAAAAGGTAAATGTGGTGCTTGGAGACATAGTTTAGCAACATGGGCCACTTGTGAAAGGAATATGTATTCTGAACCCTGGATGATTTTGATACTTCTGCATGGTTGTAGGCTGCCTGACCTCTTACTCTTTCTACAGAAAAGATATAACTATCTTTTTTTTTTTTCTTTTTTTACATTTCAACATCTAATGGTTTTCCAAGAAAGGAGAACTATGGATGCTGGTCAGATCCTGCATATTTTCTCCCCCTTTTTCAAGCCCCTTTGTTTGCTTTTTGCTACGCACTTACTGTGATGCATCCCATCTGTTTCTGCTGTATTACATGATCCAAGATAATACTTAGCGCTGCTAGCAGTAAAGATGGGACACATCATAACTTGCTCCCAGTGCATGTTGCCAAGGGCCTTAAACTTCTGTTTCAGATAGTTTTTAATTTCTTTGTAAGTTATAGGGTGGTAAGCATCCCACAGAATGTTACATTTCCATATTAGTGCTGATTCTGCACCCAAGCAAGCTTGTTTAAAACTAATTCAAGGGATCTTTGTACCAGATATACCATGACTGGGCTGAAGGTCAGGCAAGCAGCTCTGTCTGTCTTCCTGAACCACCCAGTCTCATCACAGACACCTTGATTATGTTTCAGCCCTGTTCCCTGTCCTGCCTGGTACACTCCTTTTGTCAGGGAGGGGCATTCTCAGGGTCCATTTAGGGCAGGTTTGAATTGCTGAACTTTGGAAAAAAAACCCAGTGCAGAGGCAAAGAACAGAGCTGGTCACGAGAAAGCATTTGTTCTGTGCCCTCTGATTTTCATGTCCCATATTCGAGTTTGGAACTATGGTATTTTGAACTCTGACTCACCAATTTTGCTTTGTTGTTGATGCTCCGTGGTCAGTAAATTTTATGAGTTTAATCAGTCAAGCAGCTATACGCAAAGTAAAGCTGATACTATTTGATTTCTGCACAGAATAGGAACAGATAAGGTAGTCAGGCTTTGTCATGTCCAAAATCATATAAATTAGTCTGCCATAACAGGCATAGCCATTGCACACTTGGGCACAAAAAGCAAGAGTTCCTGCTTTTGTTTATGTTGTTACTGACGTAGTTTGTTTATTGCTGTGATCTGTTCATTGGTCAGGTGGACACACGCGCTGGGGCCCTGGAACAAAAACCAGCCATCTCATGGGACCTACAGCTCAATCAGGGGCAAGAGCCCAAAGGGATTCAGTGTGGTCATAAAGAGTGATGAGAGAGAAATCTCCCCTGGTGAGGATTATACTCTTCCACAGATGCCCTGATAATCTCAAAATCCCTAACCTATGACTGGCCTCTAATCTCCTCTCACTCCAAATTATTTAGACTTCAAGTAAGAGGAAGTTTAGAGAAGAAGAACAATTATGAAAAGCCATTTCCATTAAGCTCCTAAAACATTTTTAGCCAGTTTAACAGAGCAGTTAATGAGAGCCATAGAGGAGACCTTGGGAGGGTAGCATAGATGTCGTTAATCTTTCTGCTCCATTTTTCTTATCTCCACCACATCTGCCGAAGCAAACAAGCAAACAAGATTTGTTTCCAATATGCACTTAACACTTTACATGCTACAGTTGAAAAAGTGCAGAAATGCTTTATTTTTTCATTGATTTAACATTTTTAATTGATGTGATATATACAATATGAAATCTTCCCTCCACATACACACAGGCAGACTTGTAAATGATAGATTTGGTGATTACTCAAAAGTAGATCCACTGTACCACTTTTTGGATGTGGTTTTTTTCATTAAAAATTGATTATTCTATTACAGCCCTGCAGTAAGCCTGTCGCACTACAGTGAGGAGATGGTTAGTATATCCTTTCTGGTTCTGCCTTTTTTATGGATTTCAAAAATAATTTCAAATTAAAATAACCTAAAGCATAAAAGAGACTGACATTGGTTATTTATACTTTATACACAGATGTAATAGTTGTAGTTTTTAAAATTTTGTTATTGACAAAGCTCTAAAATACACATTCCTCTGTTTTATGTGTCTGTTTTTATACAACTTCTGGGTAAAAGTGAACTTTTACATAGCATTTTTCCTTATTGTTTTTAAAATGTAGTATTTAAAATATTTGCCATTTGCAAAACAGCCCCATTCTTCATCTCTCCCTCAAAGTATTGCACTTTCTTTTGTTCTATTGGGTTTTCTTTACAGTATGAAAAAGAGAAGAAAAAATATGCACATTACAGAAATAACAATAATTAAAAAGAAATATTTATTTTTCATGAATACTGAATAGTGCAATTAAGCAAGGCTAGTAAAAACAAACCTTACAAGAATATTTGAAACAAGAAACACCACAAAGCAGGTTTGTTGGTGGTTTTTTCAGTTTAGCTGAAATGAGGGAATGTAGCTTGTCAGAGAACTACAGTTGGAATTCATTACCACACATCACTGAGTGATTCCCTGTCTCCTTCCAGGCTATTTTCTATTTGAATTGTATGTTTTTGGGGTGATAGTTGGCTTTTACTGTTATTTAAACTCAGTGCTGTGATCTCAACTGGAGTTTCAAGGTGTTGAAATAAAATCATTTGGACAGGTAAAATGACAAACATCCATTATTATCTCTAGCAATTTTTTTACAAGACCATCAACAGAGCTGTATGAAAATTGTCCCAATTGTTTGGCTTTTGAAGGCAGATTTAGCCCTTCTGTACTGAGGTTTCTGCAATATTTAATGTAATGATTTGTGCACTAAACTGTACTGCTATATTAATAATTGGAATAACTTTGTAATTGTACAAAACCAAAGTAATAAATGTCATCACCACTAAAACTGTAATTCATTTAACGGTGTCACATCCTTTTCCAGTCACTAGTACTCTGGATTATATCTCTTCCTTGCTGTTACATAGAACCATGATATAAAAATGCACTGTTCACTTTTTAGGAAGATATAATTAAAACTGAGTGCGGTATCTCTTTTACTTCTTTGACTTCCCCCTCCCAGCCGTAACTAGTTTACTGTAGCTGTGTTCTTCCTCTCCTAAAGCAACAGTAATTAATCTATTTTTGAGATCTGCAGAATCTCATATTTCAAAAAATTACCTGGTTTTGCTTAGAACAACCTTCTTATCTTTGCGTGATTGAAAAATTATCTGAAACACTTTATCAAACAGTCACAAACTGCACTTACCATTAGCTAAGTATTTGGCCTGGGCTGAGTCACCCCATCACATACTGAGGTAGTCAGCTCAATAACATCCCTGGTCAGTGCTGGAGCATGGCACCCACAGGTTTAATCAGACTGCAACATGTCTATAACCGAGTTAAAGTTTAGCAATAGATAGGTGTGGCAATGGCCTTGTTGTTTTTCTGCTGTGGTAAAGACTGGGCTTTTAAAAAGCACAATATAAATTAAAAGTAACTATGACAAACTAGAGGAAATGGTTGATGCAGAGCTTATGAACTCCAATTTAAATTAGAAGCTTCTATGTGAGATTTCAAACTACAGTGTGAATGTAGCACTAGGTGCCTTCACTACTGACTTTCCACTGCCATATTTGGCTGAAATTCAATGGAATGATGACACAGCTCTAATAAAGGAAAGTCATTAACCTGAGGAAATCTCATTCAAATTAAACTAAATGGGGCAATGCAATAGCTGAAGCTTGCCAGGGTAAGTTTAGTCTGACTTCTTTTCATGGAGCTGGAGCTCAGAGCAGTGGAGTTTCTCCCTGAGGCAGAACAAAGGAATTAGATGTCATTTTGTCACCCTCTAACTAGAAGTTGTTTCAAACCTTTTCACAGCAGAGAAGATGATGCTTCTCTCAAAGTAGGATTAGCCAAGGAAGGAGAAAACTGGCTGTGTAAAGAAGAGAAAAAGCCAGTAAGATATTCAAGAATATTCAAAAAAAGGATCCAAAGAATAAATACCACCCTAAATCACACATAGCTCCAATAGAAAAGAGAAAAAAAATTGGACATAAAAAAAAATGGGGAAGGAAATAGAGCCATGTGTGTCCATTGTTTTGTCTGGTTCTGTATCCTTCCTGTGCTAACTGAAGTAGAAGGTAATTGTATTTACAACTTGGGCATCTGTTAACTTTCATCTGGCCTATATCACTGAAGAGTAACATGTAAATCCAGCATGCTGCAGGCTAGATTTAAGGAATTCAGTGTGTTTAAATCACTGCAGTGTCTGGAAGCTTAGGACAGTCCAGGACAGCCTAGGGGCCATTTAGCTCCATTTCTGTGGGGAGATAACAGATATCCATATTTTTTTCTAAGAAGTGTGTCAGAGGTGCGAAGGATGGGACAAAGACCAGTAGACCAAGAGCAGATGAAATTCACATCTCTATCCTTGAGATCCCAAGACAGCAACCTGGCTAGTGTCCAGCTAGGTTTAGCCCCATCAGAGTTGAAACAATAACCAAGAATAATAGAAGAAATACACATCCATAGTAGTAAGTGAGCTTACAAACTGCACTCTTCTTAAGTTCTTGGGCTCAGACCAGAACTCTTTCATTTAAACTATATATTGAAATATCACTTCCCTCTGCCCATCCTCCCCCCACTTGTTCATTAAGAAAAGCCTCATACTGGAGTGCAAAGAGTGAATGTTTGAAAAAATAGACACATTTTGAGTTTTTTCCTAAGTTAGTTCCTTCAGAGATAAGAGTTCCACTTGGTTAGAATTTGCTCCAAGTTTGTGAAAGTTTATGCAAAAATCCCATTGAGCTTGCTTGTTTCCATCTCCTACACAGATTTTTCCTACTTGTCTGTGACCTCAATTCCCCATCAATTACTCCCTCTCAGTGATCTGAGCTGGTTTAAAATCTTGTAATTAAGATATTGACACTAAAGAGGACTCATCCATAGAGGAAGGGAATCTGGAGGAGCTAGTCTTCAAAAAAGGAAGAGCCAGTGTCTCTCAGTCAAATCAGTAATCCTTTTTTTTTTTTTTTTTTTTCCTGCTAAAAGCTTCTAATGTTTGTTTTAGCCTCTGGGCATTACATGGATCAAAGAGGAGGACTGGAGGGGACAATGCTTATCTGAGATGCTCATGCTGAAGCGCACAATCATCAGTTGATCAGTTGATCATCATATTGAGACTCATGCCACTCATATTATGGAGCTAAATATAGGTGACAGTGTTCATATCAGCTTAGCATTACCTAACCATATCTTGTTGTGAGAGACTACACTACAATTATGGAGTTGTGAAACCAGAAGTAGAAGTATTTCAAGAAGGCAGCACTTCTTACACATGCACAACTTTTTACTGTGTCCTTTCCTCTTCTTCCTGCCTTGTCTACATGGAAGTGTCTCTTCCCCCATGGTCATACTCTCATGTGGTGTGTAGATACTGAGAGACTCCACTGAGGCTGAGGGGGCTAATTGCTTCTGTATCTGCAGGTAGCTTACACATCTTTGCATGGCATAGCGGTCCATCAGACAGGCAGATTTCTGGGTAGTGCTCAGACACCAATTTAATCTACAAGTTAATACAGGGCGTAACATGTAACGTGGAGCCAGAATCCTCCTCCTGGGACATGGACCTCCCCACCCTTTGCACTCCTCAACACACACATGCAACTGTAGCAGTTTTCTTCAGATTTTTTAAATGCTTGTGTAAAGGGAGGTACTACAACATGGACTTAGAAATCTTTTCAATGCAATCATAAATGCAGTTAAATTTTATAGTATTCTAAAGCAGATCTCTGTCTTAGTTACCTGGGTATACATTGGTTCTGTTTTTTTCTCTAAACCATTTTAAGTGGTAATTCACTCTCATGTAATTTGCTCAGTGCAGAAGAGGAGAAACTTCCTCTTCCCTGGCCTTTGACCTGCCTTTGATGTCTGCTTCCAATTATATCTCATGCTTTGTAGTCGATTTTGATTTATTTATTATATTTATTCTGTGATCTTTACATCTTTCTAACATTTAATGTTAGAATGAAGCCTTTTACAGTGTTGGGAACCTGTAGCCTCAGACCTGATGTGAATTGAAGGCTGGGTAGTGTGTCGTGGGGACAGCGGGAAACATCCTCCTCATGCTTACTCTGGTGGTGAGCTCAGGATACAACGCTGCACTGCATATTGTGGGAAAACAAGGGAAAGGCTGGAAGAGAGACAGCTTTGGGTCACCTAACAGCCCCCCAGTGCCTATGAGGGGTCATGGAGGAGATGGAGCTGGACTCATCACTGCAGTGAGGGGAGTAAAGGCAAGAGACATTGAGCACAAGCTGCAGCAAGAGAGGTTTAGGCTGGGGATAGGGAGAAACAGTTTGCTGATCAGGACAGTCAGGCAGTGGAGCAGGTCACCCTGAGAGGCAGTGCCACCCCCATCCTTGGAGGGTTTAAAGCCCCAGCTGGACCAAGCCATAGGTGCCTGGTCTGATCCCAGAGCAGAATGTGGTTTGGGCAGAGGGTTAGACTAGGGACCTCCTGAGGTCCCTTGCATTCTAAATAGTCACTGTGGTACTGTGATAGAACATTGCTTTTCTATGAAAGATACCAGGAATAATCCCTCACTGCAGAAAGCCATCACTGCAGCAGAGGAATGAGGGACATGGGCTGTGTGTGAGTTCTGAGGGGTTCTGGTCCCCTGTTCCTAGGACTGTGTGAGTGTAAGTCTTGGGACTTGCTCTTTCTCCTCTTTTGGGAGAGCTGGCAATTCACAGGAAAGAACCTCCTGTCCCTGTGGGGAACACAGGGGTTTTGGGCTTTATTCTCTTCAGAGACACTGGCCACTGTGTACCTCTCACTTTCCTGGGTCTGTGCTCTCTACAGAGTCAGCTGTCTTTAGTCATCTCTGTGCCCTTCTTCCCTAGCTTCTTCATCAGAGGCTTCCTGTGACTGTAACTGCTTGGGAGACCCTAGCGCTGTAGGATCCTTGTGGTGAGGATGTCTGTGGTGTCCTCCTCATGCTCAGGCCCTGAAGGTCTCCTGGTTTTGAGATGGACCCTGGCTGGAAACTGTTCTGAGGCTGGGGAGGTGTCCAGACTGGAAGAGGCTGAAGGATGTCCTTGCATCCCAGTGGAAACAAGAGGGTCACGGAGGGCTCTCCTTTGCTGGCACACCTGGCTTCAGTGACAATCTTCTGGAGGAACTGTTGAGTGTGACCCAGCAGGAACAGCCTTGGACCATCAGCAAAGATGGTTCCAACTCAAATGGGGTGTCAACATCCCACCTCCCATGCTGGAATGAATTGGGCCTTTGGCCTCCAGCACAGTGGTTTCAGAGTGAGAATCAAAGGTCACGCTTGCTTTTCCCTCAGTCCCATTCAGGAGTTACATGCAAGTCACTGCCCTCTTTGGGGCCATTGACTCCTTTTTGCTAGTGCCCAGATGCTAATGCCACACTCCACTAAGGAGATGGGGACCAAGACCAGTCCCTCCTCTGGAGGGCAGTCAGGAGGCATGAAGTGGAGGTTGCCTTTTGTGTTCTACGGGATTTCTCCTCCATGTGGAAGGAAGTGGAGCAGCCACTTGCAGAAGGGAATTGTTCTTGGCCAACCAATTGTGTGCATCACATATGTTATTCTGTATGCTATGCTTTTCAGGATAAGTTTGATTCTGAATGCATGAAGTCCTATGGGGTCCAAGAGAGGGCTATATTTTAATAAAATCTCCCAAAGCTGAGGAACTTCTGACCTTTATCAACCCTCTAGCCCAATGATTAGGCATTTACCTTAGAGTGTGAGCAGAGGAAACAAGAGCCAACACACCAGTGCTTCAGTGAATAAGTAAGGGATAGTAGAAAGGCCTACAAGAGATGTGTCCTACAGCCCAATGTTTAGACCCAGATGTTTGCAGAGGGGTTATAGTAATCTCCACTGTCTGATTAAAAAAATAAGCTCCCACAAACCAGATGATGCTTCTAACTGTGAGGATATATTAGGATGAGGAGACCTTGCTTCTTTTGTTCAGTTTTTCCCATTTATCTTTGGAAATATAACCAAACAATCAATATATTTTATTTTGGAAGCTATATTTGTTCCATTTTTTTTGGGTTACAAGGAGTTTAAATGAGCTCAACTTTCAGATAGTGATTACAAAAGTAATCTAAGAAACAGATGAAAATTACTTTTTTTATCTCTCACCTTTTTTATAATCTGAAGAACCTCACAAGAGCATGGTGATTCCAGGTCCCTGCAAGGACTAGAGACTCCCTGTGGGCTGAGAGCACTGGGGGCTCCCCATGGTGGGCTCAGGGCAGGACCTGGCAGCCAGGGCCCGTCCCAGCCCCAGCCAGGTGCAGGACAGCTGGGGGGACACTAGGGCAGCCTCAGCTCTTGGCCTCGGGAATGTCCCTGGGAACAGGCCAAGGCTGGGATGAGCTGTCAGTCCATGGGTGAGGACAAGGATCAGGCCTGGTGATGGGGACCAGGGTAAGGCACGGCCCTGGGGTGGCCATGTGCGTACCCTCAGGACCCCAGTTGATGTCGTGGTAATTATGTGCTGGGCTGTCAATTAGTGACTGGTAACAAATTGTAGACAGAGAAGTAGTGGGGTTTCCCGATTTCAGGTTGAAACCAGATACGGATCACAGCCTTGCATGTCCCATGTTGCATTATGTCTTGAGCAAACTTAGTGCTGGCTTTGGGCCAGGAAGTAATTTTCCAGCCATTTTTTCAGCTGCAGACTGGAGTGCCCTGAATGTAGCCTTTATACTCCTCTAACATCAGGCCCTGAAACAAAGACTATGTATGCTCTACAAAGACTTTTTGTTATAACTAGGTGGATTGCATTTACAATTGGTATTACAGTGCATGGGAATCAAGATACAGAAATATAAATAAGAAAAATATCTTTCTAATGATACTGAATAAAATACCCCCCACAGGAATTGCCTATGCACTTACATAGTCACCATGTGTATTGGGAAAATGGAAAGTAATAGTCTTGTAAGGGTCCTGGCACATCTGCAGTTATACCCAGGAGTCTGTTTGAATATAGTACAAAAAAAAATGCTATGCATGTTTACAGCCACATTAATTTTAGAATTGCCATAGAAAATGCTGGCATCTCAATACTTAATTTTATTTCACAACAGGACCAAATCCAGAGATTTCAAAACTTTCCTTAGAATGGAAAGTCTAAAATTCTTAGGAAAAAATATTATTAAAAAATAAAAAATCTGGAGTTCATTGAAATGTTTTATTTTGCTTATTCAAAGCATCACAATGGTTTGTGTTGATTCATTTCAGCACTGAACTGCAGATCACGACTGTGCATTGTCTTGAGGGAGCTGTAGTACCAAATCTCATTCATTCCCACGCTGTGAGCAAGGTCCCTGGCTTGGCTCCATCTTCTGTAACGCACTCAGAATCACAGGGCTTCCAAGACAAATCCTACAGTTTTGTTCAGAAATTATGTGCATTACAGGAAATGGATAATTTCAGCAAAAGCACAAGAGAAATGAAGTCGACCACTCTAGACCACAGAAGGCATAAAACATTAGGAAATGGTCACTGTACGTTTGCTTATTCAGGCCAAGTAAAAAAAACTCCCCAAAACAAACAAACAAACCTTTGGAATCATTCATCCACACCACAAACACTTCTGGTTTGTATACAACCACCTGAAAATGAAGTATTTTTCTTTGATTTTTATGAACGGTTTAAAAAAATAAAAATGCAGCAACATAAGGCTCTTTAAAAAGCATCCAATACAAAAAGACAGGTGACAGAGGAGACTTACAGCCATTTCTTCTGTCTAGGACTTCTGACAGGAAAATGGATTAAATACTTTTAAACCCAGGAGTAGGAACTTCAGCTGTGGGCAAGCATTATCCTCTGCTCCTGCCTCTCCCTGTACTGCCTTTGGTGCTCCTTTTTTGCTACTCCTTAGCATGGCAGAGGGATGTCCTGGCCCATGTGAGTCCAAATGACTCTAAGTCCTATTATTTAAGGTATTTAAATAATTTGACTCATTTTGAGTGAAGTGGGTGAGAGAGAGCCTTTGACGGCAGCAGAGCTGGAAGATGGGATGGCTGGTGGATTGCATGGAGAGGCAACAGTAAGCAGCTAGGAGCAGGGTTTGAAACTTCTTCCACTGGCCCAGCTACAGCTGGGAGAAAACCCATTTGTAGCCATGTTTCACTGAAGTGCAAAGTGTGTTTCTGCTGGTTTGGTCCACAGTTTTAAAAGTTCTGCTTTTCTAGCTTACTTTATCATTAGGTACTCCAAAATAAATAAGGTTGTTTGAACAGAAGATGTACTTGCACTGAAAAAAAGAGCCAGTGAATTAATGTTAACACATGACATCCTTCTGTGGGTATGTTGTAGGTCTGGGTTTTTTTATGTAAGTAAATCTACTGCGCATGCCAGTGTGACTGTCTTCACTAGAGACAAAATACAAATTGATATTTTCAAATTGCTAAGCATACTTAGTGCAGTGGGCTTTGGTGAGTATCCAGAGTCCCTGCAAAGGGAAGGTGGGCAAATAGAGAGTTAGGATAGCAACTTCAGGAATCTTAGACTACATTAACTGGATGGGAAGCTTGCATACTAAGATGAAAAACTCCATTTCTCAGTCCAGAAAAGGTTTCCCATTTTGAATCCAAAACAGTCTGTAGATGCGGATTCCATTTTCTGAATATGTTTGTTTTTAAGAAAATCTTTTAAAATAACATTTTGGAAAGCATGAAATTCAGCTACTTTTGGGGAATCAGGCTCTTGCATAATGAAGAAGCCTGCCGTTTATATCAATAAATGTGGTTATTATTTTCTTTCTAAACGTAAGGATCTGGTAAGCATAGCTATTCAGGTGATCTCTTGCAATTTGGAAGACTGTGTAATCCCAATATTTATAAGTGTGCCACTGTCAGATAAAAATATGCCTTATGTGGATAAGACATCTACAAGGAATGTATACTCTTAATAACTACAGTATTCACTTTGACAAATACCAGTTGTGTTTGACTATGAGTTTGCAGACCCAGCAGGCTGTTCAGGGCCTTACAAGGTATTCAACATAATTGGTAGTTGTTTGGGGGGAAGAAGTAGAATTCCTTCATGTCTCAATTTGACTTAAAAAAAAAAATTCAACATCAGATGATGGAGACTAGGGTTTTTTTGGTTTTTTTTGTTTTTGTTTTTTTTTGTCAGCTGATGGTAAGGTACATTATGCAATCTAATTCTGTGGACATTTTAGTATCTTGGAGTCAGAAACATTGGGTGCACATTGGGACGTAAAATATAATACTCAGTGCTCTGAGGTAATAGACATGAAAATGAGGGTAAGTAATGTGACTTAAAAGTGTGTCAGAAGAGCACATGCTCCTGAGCAGGTCTCTGTTTTGTCACCTGATTTCTTCAGTGTAGTCTGCATTGTTGTTCAAAGACATTTCCTCTGCTTCCCCATATGACCCTATAAATATGTTGCATCTTGTGGAATATTTTGCCTCATTCTGGTGCCTTGCTCTATCCATGACAAAAAACTACCAGTAAGACAGGGACAGCTCCCTACCCCCAGGACCGATGACTCTAGAAAACTGTTGATTACTCTTTTTGCATTGGTGTCTTTTTCTTTGTCTGCAAAGACTTGGGTTGCCATTTCATTCCAGCCCTATGAAAGGCAGCATATTCTTTTGTGTGTGTCATGTAGCAATTGATCATATTTTTCATCTGTGGCATTTCCTTTTATTTTTGTATTTTCCCTTCAAATCTAAATTATTACTGTGTGCAGAAATCGGTCTATCTGGAAAGGTTGTTAGACTTGTAGGCAGCTGGATGTTTCTGTCATTAGAGCAATAACTTGGAATTGAGGCAGTGCCACAGAGTTCTTGCTTACTGTGGAAAATCTGTTGGCTGGCCTCTCCCTACCCAACATATTTTAGCCTCCTCTACTCCTCTTGTCTATGTTGGGTTTAAGGTCTTTGAGGTAGGGGCTGCCTTTGACTAAATATTTGGACAAGATAAAGCGTGATGCAACCTAGATATTTTTTGGAACCTTTAGCAAAATAATAATGTAAACAAGACTGTGTTATATGAATCAGGATTTTATCATTTAACAATTTACTGGCACGCCCTAGTGCGGGGATGAAATGCAATTTTCCTTATGCCATATGCATGCTACAGAGTCACTGTGACAAATTGTTCAGAAGCTGGAGCTTTTCCCCTCCACAGGAGAAATATTGAGCTAAAATGGAGGCCAGTAAATGCTTAATTACTGATACTAAACCATCTTTCGTATATATACTGTGAACATGAAACATATTGGATGGAACTGCTGTCTGGCGCATTTTCATAATATGTGAAACTGGTAAATCAGAAACAGATGGAAGTACTGAAGTGGGAGAATTGCCCTGTTCCCTTATTAACTTGATAACAATGCAGAAGAAGAGCAATATTTGGGATTTAGGGGAGTTCGTTGGATCAAATATTCTCCCAGATAGATGACAGATAGCTGGGTCATGAAAATTGTTAACCAGGATATTTATAAATTATTCTATTACCCATTTCAAGGAGGAGCTTATAAAACAGCTGGTGTTACGGTTCTCTTCTCCATCATTATCTTTTGACCCATCAGATGTTCTTCTCTAACGCATTGTATAATGTGATTTTGCATATCAGCACAGCGCCAGACACAGAGCTGGAGGAAATGGCTCTTTTTGCAATGATTTACTGAAAAAATTAGGTGGGGGGTGTTTTCTGAAAAAAAAAGTTGTTAATTTAAGGTGAATTGGATCATTACTTTTGGCAGTTAAAAATGAGTCTAAACCAACAAAATGGTTGAATGTCCCTTGGGACCAAATCTTTCTTCAGCTGGATTATAATCCTTTCTGTGCTTTTAAAACCATGCCTCTGGGCTATTCAGCTGTGTAAACGTGTGTACAAACTTTTGCTCTCCTATGTTTACAGTTCTGCTTTATGTATATGGTCAGAGGTGCAGCTGGCTGGGAACTAGAAGTCCACCGTCTCAAGCCTTGCATAGTCCTTCAGCTAGAACAGAACTAGAGACAATACAGCCTGGGGACTGGAGTTTCCTCATACTACCTTGTAGCCTCATCACCCTAAAACTCCTGCAAGTAGGTCTTCACCCACTTTTGGCTGAAAAGACTTAAGTGTGATCAAACCTAAAAAGATTGTCATAGAAGTGAAGCAATCCACCATGTAACTATGGTTTGCGGGTTAAAAACCTTTTCTGGGAGGTAAGAGATGTAACTTCAAATTGCCATAGGCAGGGAATAAGATGGACCTGGATCTCTTAAGCCCTGGGCTGAGAGTCTAAAATCACTGAGTTACTGAGCAAGATTACAGCTACTGTCCAATAGCTTTCTAAACTTAAACCTTCTGCTCTTTTGCCTTTCTTACAAATGCCTGTCAAAAACAATGTTTGGGTTTTTTTTAGATTGCATGGAAAACCTTCAAGTGCTCCATTCACCTTCTGGTTTTTGCTTTATTTGGCAAGAAAAAGGAAGCTTTTCATTCATTTTGATCCAAAACAAAATGCTTTATTTTTCTGTTTTCTTCTGGCTTTAGATCTAAAAATCCAAATATTCTAACAGTCCCAAACTTAGCAAATGTGAGAGCACGGGTTTAGTGCCATTCCTCTTTCTAAGGGTTTTCTTCTGGGCAAGCTGCTGTATAGGCACACCCCAAAGTAAGATTCTGCTCTTAGTGAGCATAAGATGTATACATAGATGTATAAGAAGACTCTGAGATGCATGTGTCAACCTTTCTGAAAATGGGGAGCCCAGTCATTCCATTTCAGCCCTGGTTGGTTGGTTTGTTGGTTGAAGCCAAATGCAGTGGGCATTGTTCAGCCATGGCTAGAAACCTGAAATCCCCTGCTAGCTGCAGGAAATGGGGCGTACTGTACTTATGGCATATTTTTCCTGAATCATGTTTATGTTAAATGCATTTACTAGGTAAAAATGGAAAAAAGAGGGGAAAAAAGGAAAAGGATTCCATGCAGTTGCTTTTTTTATCTACTTCATATTAGAAAAAAACCAAACAAACACTTATATTCTGGACAGAGGAGAAGGGTTTTTTCTTTCTACATTTTCTCTGCCTTGTCTCTGCTTGCTGTCTCCCCAGAATAACCCACAAAATCACTTTCAAGTGAAGCTTTGCCCTTCTTTTTAGAATTGGCTTCACAGCACTAGAGCAATTATAATTTTTCAAGCATTTGCCAGCTGTAGTCTATGGAGCAATTGCTGATCATCTCTGAAGAGCTCTTTGGCATCACATGCATGTGACTAATGGACATACCCCTACAATGGAAGAAGGCTCAGGGGACAGGTGATGTGCTCATGAAGCTCAGGGAAGAATGTAGGGAGTGACCACAACTATTGCACATGCAGCTGAATTCATCTCAACACAAAGGGGAGGTGTGGCCTTTGTTTTAGATAGATGGCTGTATCAGTTGAGTGGATAAGCTGATCCATTCAGTTTTCCCTGAATTAATCAAAGATTGTGACTGTCTTCTTCAGTTAGGGAGATCAGCGTGAGGCAAGTGTGTACATGGCTCAGCATAGAGTATAAAAACTGAAGGATCAATAAAATGAACTTCAAAGAGAGCAATATGCTTGAACCAGCTTCTCCTCAATGTCCTCCTTCCCAGTGACTGGAGGTGCCCAGCGTCATGAGAGTGAGGGTCAAGAGATTGGAAATAAGAATCTCATTTGTATTGTGATCCAACTGGATGTTGCAATCGCTGTATTGTGCTTGTATTCTGATTTCAGCACATTGCTGTATCACTCTGTTAAATCAAACTCCCGTGTAACATCAAATATCTTCAACTATGTAAATATGGTATTGAACATTATACCTTCTTTGTGTGGAATACAAAAAAAAACACCCCTCAGTCTGAGAGTGTTGCACTTTGACACTGCTTATGGGCTCTTATTTTTTGCTGCTAAATCGAGCTTGAAATCTGAAAAGCCCATTTGCTGTTTTCCCAGTAACACTTTCTCAAGGAGGCTACTTAGGTAGCCCGAAAACTATTTGCAGTGAGAAAGGGAAGTATGCACCATACCAACTCCTAAAATAAGGATTTCAGCTACAGTATTACCCTGCCTGAGACTGCACCACTGTTGCATCTTTGAGAGGAAGCAGAATCTTCCTCAACTGCCACCCAGATTCCTTCCAGAGCGATAGCTACCCTGCTGGAGGAAGAATGGGCTGGAGGGGCAACAGAGCGATAGGAGCTCTTCTTTGCCTAGTTGGTGTTGACATGTCCACCTACATGAGAACTGATGTAATTTTTGTTAATCTATGAAATTTTTATGACTATCCTAATGAATGTAAATAACTGCATATTTTTTTAATCTTGTCAGTTCCTTTGCATCAGTAACTTCCTGAATCATAGAATCATAGAATGTATTGGGTTGGAAGGGACCTATAAAGGTCTTCTAGTCCAACCCCCCTACAATAAGCAGGGACATCTCACTCTAGACCAGATTGCTCAGAGCCCCATCAAGACATCAATATCTTTATTGACCACCTGGATGTGGGGATTGAGTCCACCCTCAGTAAATCTGCAGGTGACACCAAGCTGGGGGGTGTGTTAGTCTGCCAGAGGGTAGGAAGAAGCTGCAGGAGGACCTGGACAGGCTGGATGATGGGCCAAGGCCAACGGCATGAAATTCAACAGGACCAAGTGCAGGGTCCTGCACTTTGGCCACAATAACCCCAGGCAGAGCTACAGGCTGGGGGAAGAGTGGCTGGAGAGCAGCCTGGCAGAGAGGGACCTGGGAGTGCTGGTTGAAAACTGGTTGAACATGAGCCAGCAGTGTGCCCAGGTGGCCCAAAAGGCCAATGGCATCCTGGCTTGTATCAGGAATAGTGTAGCCAGCAGGAGCAGGGATGTAATTCTACCCCTGTACACAGCACTGGTGAGGCCTCACCTCGAGTACTGTGTACAGTTCTGGGCCCCTCACTTCAAGAAGGACGTTGAGGTGCTGGAGCAGGTCCAGAGGAGTGCAACAAGGCTGGTGAAAGGACTAGAGGGAAAGTCTTATAGGGAGAGGCTGAGGATGCTGGGGTTGTTTAGCCTGGAGAAGAGGAGACTCAGGGGGGACCTTATCACCCTCTTCAACTGCCTGAAGGGAGCTTGTAGTCACGTGGGGGCTGGGCTCTTTTTCCAGGCAACCAGTGACAGGACAAGAGGGCACAGCCTGAAGCTGCACCAGAGGAGGCTGAGTTTGGATATTAGGAAGCACTTCCTCACGGAGAGGGTGATTAGACATTGGAATAGACTTCCCAGGGAAGTGGTGGAGGCGCCGTCCCTGGATGTATTCAAGGAAAGGCTGGATGTGGCACTTAGTGCCATGGTCTAGACGGTGTGGTGGTGTTGGTCATAGGCTGGACTTGATGATCTTAAAGGTCTTTTCCAGCCTTGGTAGTTCTGTGATTCTGTGACTGACCTTGAATGTCTCAAGGGAGGGAGGCCCCTACCATCTCTCTAGGCAACCTATTCCAGTGATCCACCACCCTCATATGAAAGAACTTTCTCCTAGTGTCCAACCTAAATCTACCCTTTTCTAGCTTAAAACCATTACCCCTCATCCTGTCATTACATGCCCTTGTGAACAGGTCTTCCCCAGCCTTCTTATTCACTGCTTTCAGGTATTGGAAGGTCACTATAAGGTCTCCCCAGAGCCTTCTCCTCCAGGCTGAACAACCCCAACTCTCTCAGCCTGTCTTCATAAGAGAGATGCTCCAGCCCTCTGATAATTTTCGTTGCCCTCCTCTGGACACGCTCGAACAGGTCCACATCCTTCTTGTGTTGGGACTCCAGAGCTGGATGCAGTACTCCAGGTGAGGTCTCACCAGGGCAGAGTAGAGGGGCAGAATCACCTCCCTTGACCTGCTGGCCACACTGCTTTGGATGCAGCCCAGGATGTGGTTGGCTTTCTGGGCTGCAATTGCACATTGGTGGCTCATGTCCAGCTTTTGATTCACTAGTACCCCAAATCAATCACTTCTCCTTCTTTACTCATGTTATATGATAGCTTATGGAGTAAAAATATTGAAAGCTCAGGAGTCAAGCATTCAACAGTTAGGAAAAGTAATATTTAAAGCTCTTTGCATCATTAAGTACAGGATAAGGTACTGTTTTTTGAGAAATCTTATGATGCAGGGCTGGGAAAATAAATTATATGTCACACTTTAATAATTAATACTTTAGTTGTAGTTTTTTCTTAGTCACTGTATATCTCTTGTTGAATGTATTGAAAATATTTTGTTCAGAACATTTTTCTCCTGTCCTTTTGCACAGAAGATATCTGCCAAGTTCTCAGCTTAGAATTTCTGAGTTCTTGTCACAGTTTGGTTATTGATTTACTGGAAGATATGCCTGTTTCTCACTCATTCTGTAGACAAGGACAACAGTTTTTCAAAATCCCCTTCACAGTTTAACACAGTTTAACATTTGAAGATAGGAAATGTTTAGGAGAGAAAAATTTTATTATTTGGAAGTATTTTAAATGTTATTGTTCACCAGAGTTAATTAATAAATGATGCATTCAGACCTGTACAGAACTATTTCTGAACAAATCTCTAAAAGAAACAGAGTTTTGATTTTCTTCCAACATTTTATGCCTTACATAAAGTTTTGTATAATGCAGGGATATTATTTTAAAGTTCGAATAACTTAATGTCTTTATAAACACTGTACTTAGTTTGATATATTCCATCAAACGATTTCAAATAGGACTTTTCCCTAAAAAATTAAATTAAATGAAGCTGAAGCTGAACCTGAAAATGGTGCTAGAATCCCTACCAGAAAACAATTATCTATAATTGTGTTTCAACTACTATTTCCTACAGGGTCATGTTTTAAATCACTGAAAATCTTACTAGTATATACTTTGGTGTATTTGGGAGTGAAATATCCATGTGCAAAAAAAGTGATTAAATCATCCTACCTTCTGATTGCTCAGTTACTGCTGCTTTCTGACAATCCAGACCATTTTTAATGTACCACAAGCTCAGTTACACAGTATTGCCACATCATTCTTTGCAGATATATATTCCTTTAATGGTCTTCCAAAGGCCAAGAGGCAACATTTGGCAATATTTACATTATGTGGTGGTCACATCTGTTCAAGGAAGCATTTCAGCTAACACACTTACTTTGTGGTGAGGGTAAGAATGACACTCAAATAATTGAGCAAAATCCAGATATAGTATAAAATGAATGTATTCAACGAGCCAATTAAATACATGGAGTTATATATATACTGGGATGTGACATGCTAGGATCCCTCAGCCCTACTTTATTTTCTGAAGCTGTTGAGTCAGACAAAATTTAAAATAATGTTAAACATGTCTTTAACACTTTGGCGGCTTGAAATGCTAAGTCCTGAAAATTTAGTCTAATGTCAAGCCAGCTGTGGTCAGCCCTCACCAAAATTGCTTTCCCCTGAACTAGTAATTTAAAATGCCAGCTGGGTGGCAACCAGCATATACGTAATGCATTGTGTATTGACATTGTGTGGCTGATATGGGGCTCAACATGATTTTCAAGGCAAACTTGGGAAACTTCTCAAATTATATCCTACAACCACTGAAAAGATCAGACTACTGAAACGGAAATAGCTTCACAGCAGAACATAGCTTTTACTTCATTGTGTAAATATTAAGATAATTTTAAAAATATACCCAGAGACAATTTCATTTAATTTAAGACCCACACTAACTCTTGTAGCAAAAAAAAAAATCTGCTTATTTGCTTTACACCTGGCCTGAAAAGGAAAGCTCTAAGTGTGTGCAAGACTACACTCATTTCCTTGGAAAGGCCCACAGGCTGGACGAGAGTTTCCATGTGTTTTGACCAGGCTGAGTCAAGAGATGACATGAAAGATAAACATGGCCATCATTGTTCAGCGTCTGATTCTTCTCTTTTGCCTGTGTATGTGACACACTACAACAGAAATAGTCTTTTAGCACCATGGAAGACAGACCATCTTGAGAACAAATGATCTAAAGATGAATTAGGTCCAATAAGCTATGCCAGACACATGATTTTTCTAAGTGCATGTATTTAGGTGAATTGTTTACAAATGGCAATCTTTCATGCCCAAACTATCTTCACATGATGGGGCATTAAAGATTTTTTTCCAGGCTCTGTATTATTTGTATTCCCTAAAGGTTTAACAAGTTTACATGAATCTCTCTTTGCCTGGAATTGCAGTTGTTTTTTCCCAGAATAATGAAGCTGTTTCACAATCACTGGCAGACATGAGGCCAATAAGATAACATTTCCCGCATAGTTCACATTCCAGTGTCTTGGAAGGGAGCTTTCAGATAGGACTTCTTAAAAGCAGTTGGAGGGTTGAATTAAAATGTCTCTGAAAGTGGCTCCAAGTCTCTGTGAGTCCATTTCTTGAAACACTGAGTAATACTGATGTGTTGACAGAGTATGGCTATACAAATCCATTAGCAAAAGTCAACACCTGTTCAATAGAAAGGAAAAAAGTCTTGTATTCAGCTGCAGCTGTACAACAAACAAACAA
This sequence comes from Hemiprocne comata, assembly GCA_020745705.1. Taxonomy (NCBI): domain Eukaryota; kingdom Metazoa; phylum Chordata; class Aves; order Apodiformes; family Apodidae; genus Hemiprocne; species Hemiprocne comata. The sequence continues at coordinate 96,471,336 of CM036586.1, read as the reverse complement.
AATTAAACTCTTTATCTTCCAAGAACAACTTAAAAGGGCATTTCTTTTTTACTTGCTCCTGCCCACTCTAACACAAATCTTCCCAAGGAGTAGGAGTTCATATGCAAATTGCCAGTCCCCTGGTGCTGTAATTCATCCATTAATCTGGCAATTTCTTTTTTTAAAAACAGAAAATACTTTTCTATTTTCAAAGGAGAAATTGCTTCGTCATCCATGAACAAACAAAGGAGATTAGTAGTGGGTTGTTTTTTTTACTGTAGTAAGGTAGAACTTGGTGAGGCATAAGGTTTTTCCTTTTAGGCATAAGGTACTACATGTCCAAGAGCCTATATACTAGCAATACTGGCAATCCAGAGAAAGAGTTTGTATTTCCTCCAGAGTGCACAAGAGAGAAATACCAGTCATTCCATTTGTGCACAGTGACCATTGCAAAGCACCCCTTTTCAAGGCAAAGCATTATTAGAATGGTTAATGAACTTGCTGTGTGCCTTTTGACTTGATTGTCTTAAAACTTCCAGATTCTTACAGTGTGTGAGAATGTCACATGTGTAGATCTGCATCCCTTCGAATCTGATACTGCAGATATATTGCAAGGCAGAAGTATTGCATGAAGCTTTACCTTGTTTCTCCTTCATCTCTGTAATGTCAAAGTACTTATACTTGTGCTTTTGGTACAGCTGAAATCTGTCATGTGGGGCCAATTCTTCTTCAGGGGAGGTGTTATATTTCGGTATGGTGATTTGGCTTAATAAGGTAGTTAAGCTTTTGCTGTGGTTTTTCTTTTCCTCTTTTTTAATGGTGATACGTGTTTACCTTAGAGAGAGCAGGGTCAGGGGCAAAAAAAAAAAAAAAAAAAAAGCAGCATGCTTTGCTGCGGTCAGTTTTTCAGTTCCTGAGGAAGTTCATTCCATGGTCTGTGCACTATCCCCAGGAGAGTTCTCCCCTGCAGAGAGGGAGGCATTACCTACTACTGCAAAATTCCTTTCTGCTTAAGCCTTAATGTTAGCTGCAGTTCTCACCCCAGACATTTAGCTGAGCTTTTGGATTTGCTCAGCTTGATCCAGTAAGTGCCTTGAAGGTTTTGCTGTTGCATAGCTAGTCTGTGGGAAGCTGATGTCAAAAGCTGATGCAAGCCTGGTGCAGCCCATGTAGCCTGTGCTGCTGAGGAGGAAGCTGTCCATTAACAGCAGTCCTCTTCAATTTTTCTTTAGTGGATGTCTTTCCAACAAGTTCGGGCATTCCAGCAAAACACAATGAAACAATTTTACCAAACTGCCAAAAAGCTGGCTTATTCATCTTTTCTCAAGGCTCAAAACCTCATGAATTCTGTAATGCATCTGAGTAATGAAGCAGGGCAGGGGCCCTACATGACACTTCTGTGCAGAAACATTAAGGCTAGGATCTGATGGAATGAGTCAATGCAGTGCCAGCTTGGGCTAAAGCCATCCATGGGGGAAACTGAGGGCCTTGAAATGAATAGCTGTCTCCAAGCTGCAGACCAGGTAACTTAGGACACTCAAGCTTTTTCTAGGGGTAGTATGGGGAAGAGAATGACTCTTTTTGCAACAATGACACTTCCATCCCCAAGATGGCAACTGACTCTGAGGTTTCAAGATGAGACTTATAGTCACCCAGGCAAAGGGAAGACTACGTGCCACTGTGCAATGAAGAATAAAAGAGTGCAGGACTAAAAGAGTACACAAGAAAATGTAAGCCTGCTTTTGAAACCTGATGAGGAGCCTACTTCCTGCTGAGCATCAGTCCTGCAGTTGGGTTAATCCCCGCTTAGCTTCAGAGTTGAATGCTTCTGAGCAAGGGTAGAAGCCCAAGATAAGTCAACTCCTTGGCTCAAAGTGGAGGCAGTAGTTGAATTTTAGATGCTTCTGAGAGTTACAAGTTACTTTGCGTGGGTTATCTAAGGTCTTCAGGAGAGGCTGTGAATGGAACTTAAGGTCCTACTGTTAAAAATGGCAAGTCCTGCTCTCATCTTAATGATCTTGCCAATTCCCTTCCATTGAATCTGGCCAGACTGCCTGTGGGTGGAGTTAGCTCCTCAACTCCCTCTTTCCATCCAACTTAGATGGCAAGTTTGTGCTAAGCTAATGAACAGGACTGGTTTATAGAAGGTCCAGTGAGCCCCAACGCTGTTATGAAGACTAAGGTGGGACCACGTAGCTGAGAGTGCCCTTCCCTTGTGCTGGCAGAGTACATGTACCCTCAAAACAAACCGGAGTCACAGAGTGGTGAGGGTTGGAAGGGACCTCTGGAGATCATCCAGTCCGACTGCCCCTGCTAGAGCAGGATCACCTACAGTAGATCACAGCGTGGGAACTGCTTGTCTGAAAATTGACTAGGTTATTTTAACTGGTTATCACAGACAGATAGTAACTAGGGAACAGTAATCATACATGCAGAAGATATACTCCCACTAGGGAAAGGGTCAGCCGGAGAAATGATGCCCCAGCACAGCACCTCAAAAGTGAATAGTGAACACCGGATATTCAGAAGCAAACAAGCTCTCACCACTGAGAAGCCAACTCATCCTGATGCAGCTTTGTCTGTCCACTGAATACAAGACCAGAGATGTATTAAGGATGCTCTGTGCACACCAGGCCACTGCTGTTTTCCCTCCAAGTGGAAAACAAGGGGGGAGAACTGTTTCTTGCTTGAATATAGTTGCTGCATTTATTTCCTTTGGGTTACTTCCAAATGGGGAGCAATATGGCCACTTTTTTTTTTTTTTTTACTTTTCCCACATCTCCTTTTCAGGAGGTTGCGCATAATGCTTTTCTCCCAGAGTATGTGAGAACTTATGTACCTTATAGACATAAGGTCTCTCGCCTCCATTTGTTACTGCTTATAAGAGCACACAAAACACATTTCAGGTCTTTCCCACTTCTTTTGGTCGGTATATAATTTGCTTTGTCTCCTTCTATTCACTCACCATAAATGAGTGGGCTCTGCAGCCTCTGGGAACGGAGACTTGCTAAGCTGGTACAACAGGTGTAGCCCAGCAGGCTCCCTCTGACACAGGCACATTTTCTGTAAGGTTGCTGGCACCACAGATGACTCTGGCAACCATTCTTGTTACATGTTCCAGATCTTGCTGCCAATTTAAGGCTGTCCTGTGGGCAGAGTCACTGCTGCCCCTAGTTGTTGAGCACAAGAGAGGGTGTAATGTAGCCTGGGGCATGTTTTGAAGTTGAGAATTCCTTGGCTACTGTAGTCTTGGCTATTTTGTGTCTGCTAGACACTGTATGAGGGCAACTAGTACTTAAAATGTGGAAACACCACAGTGTCTTGAATCTAAACCCCTAACAAGTCTGAAGAACTGAGGTTTACTGGGTGAGTTATTTTTTTTTTTTCTGGGATTTTATCACTCAGGTTGAAAGGGTCTAAAAAAACCCACAGTGTTTCCATTTCAGTTATCATGTCAATGCTAATGCATTTTCATAAAAGCACTCACAAGATAGCCACAGTTGCTCATCTTTTGTAGACTCAGGGTGTCAGAGCCCAGAATCACACTGAAAGTGCTTGGAAACTTTCAGCGCCTCTACACTTGAACTGAGCCTCTTGCTTTGAAGCATCTTGTAACCTTGTAACCCAAACATTGAGTCTTTACCAAAAGATACACTCAGTATTGTAGTTTAAATCTGAACACATTCTACATTGTCTCCCTGTAACTTATGTTAAAACAATGTCTTACATTTCTGGTTGGTATTAAACCTTAATTAATTACAACATGAAGAAGAATGTTTAGAACCGTCTTATGTTATTTACTCAGCTGTTAGTAAAAGTTTGCATCACCAAATGAATCTTCACTTGCATTGTATCTCTTTATTTCTGTTTGCAACTTTTGACTTTCGCTTGCAATTTTGTAATTTGTTGCCTAGAAAATATATTCCAATTCCACCAAAAAGAATTCATATTTGCAAGTACTCCATTGCAACCATTCAGTCCAGTTCAGAGCTGATTTGCCTGGATATGGAGGTCATGTTACACTTCTCTTCCTCTCACTGCATAGGCATAACATCTGGAATCAGGTTTCTTGTGTGCATGCTATCATTTCCACATGTAAAATCTGCCTTCTGTGAATATTAAGCAGCATTTGTTTGCAGTTTGGTATTCTGACAAGCGTTTCTACCAGTGACCTCATCTGCTAGAATTCTGGGGAAAGGTAATACATACAGATGCTGAACATACTGCTGCAGAACCAGCCATCAACATTTGTGAGAGCTTTTGTGTTGAGTTATTTACCCAAATACAATTCTCTGGGATCAGAAAATCACTACCTGGAAAGTTGCATCATCACCTTATTTAGAAGAGCTGAGAATTCACTGAAGCTTGACTTATGTACAATTGAAATTATCTTACCACAAAGGAGCCTGCACAGTTTATTAAAAGCAGGCTGACATAGGTTTCTTTCAAATATTTTAGCCTTTTTTGTATTCAGGTGGTCTCTAATGAAAGAGAGAGAGCGAAGTGGGAAGGAAGGAATCCTCTCCTCAAAGGTACAGATTGTAAAAGTTACTGTTGCTTGTGTAGGGAAAGGATCTTTATGTGCTGTTCCTGTCAGAAAACTGGAGATTCTGGAACATTCAGAGTAGCCTTTTTCATTAAAAATAATTAACTTATCCAATGTAGCTTCTGGTTTTGCTACACTTATTTTTTGTGACATCAAGTAAAATGTGACCAGTAAGGGAGCAATGCCTCATTTGTTGCTTTGCATGCAGCATAGAACAGTAATTACAAGAAAGGCAAGAAGTATTCCAATATATTCAGCCAACTGCTGTGAGCAACATCTTGAGAAGACCAGTGTGCCAGAGTTCCTCTACCTTTTGATCTTCCAGTTATGACAACATAGTCTTGCACTTCATAGCTTGTTACTAGAATAAACACTATTTGCAGTTCGGCTACGGGTTCAGGTAGCGTAGGAAAACAGCCTGCCTTTCCATTTGCTTGCCCAGGGATGCCAAAAGTCATGAAGCATGTTTTCTCAAGACTCTGGTTGCTGGTCTGCACCAAACCCCAGTGAAAAATCTAAGTGGAAAAGTGCAGCCCTTATATTTTCATAACACCATAGAATCATTAAGGTTGGAAAAGACCTTCAAGATCATCATGTCCAACTGTCAACTCTACACTCCTGTGACCACTAAACCATCTCCAAAGCACCACATCTACCCCTTTTTTGAACACCTCCAGGGACGATGCCTCCACCATCTCCCTGGGCAGCCTGTTCTAATGCCTCAAGACTCTTTCAGCAAATAAATTTTTCCTGATATTCCATCTGAACCTCCCCTGGTGCAACTTGACCCCATTTCTTCTTGTCCTGTTGATAGTCACTAGGGAGAAGAGGCCAACACCCACCTCACTACAACCTCCTTTTCGGTAGTTGTGGAGGGCACTGAGGTCTTCCCTCAGCCTCCTCTTCTTCAGGCTGAACAGCCCCAGCTCCCTCAGCCTCTCCTCGTAAGTCCTGTTCTCCAGGGCTCTAATCAGCTTAGTTGCCCTTCTCTGCACCCTCTCCAGCACCTCAATGTCCTTCCTATACTGTGGTGCCCAAAACTGCACACAGTGCTCGAGGTGTGGCCTCACCAAGGCTGAGTATAGGGGCAGGATCACCTCCCTGGTCCTGCTGGTCACACTATTCCTGATGCAGGCCAGGATGGTGGTGGCCTTCTTGGCCAGCTGGGCACACTGCTGGCTCATGTTCAGCTGCTGTCAATCAACACAGGTCCAGGTCCCTCTCTGCTGAGCAGCTCTCCAGCCACTCCTCCCCAAGCCTGTAGCGCTGCTGGGGGCTGTTGTGGCCAAAGTGCAGGACCCAACATTTGGCCTTATTGAAACTCATGCAAATGGCCTTGGCCCAATGGTCAAGCCTGTCCAGATCCCTCTGCAGAGCCTCCCTGCCCTTAAGCAGATCAACACTCCACCCAACTTAGTGTCATCTGCAAACTTACTGAGGATGCACTCTATCCTCTCATCCAAATCATCAATAAAGGTGTGAAACAGGAGCAGCCCCAGCACTGAGCCCTGGGGAACACCACTCGTGACCGGCTGCCAACTCCATTCAACACAAGTCTTTGGACCCAGCCATCCAACCAGTTTTTTATCCAGCGAAGCATAGCCACATCCAAGCCATGAGCAGCCAGCTTCTCTAGGAGAATGCTGTGGGAAACTTTGTCAAAGGCCTTGCTAAAGTCGAGGTAGACAACATCCACAGCCCTTCCCTTGTCCAATAACCAGGTCACCCTGTCATAGAAGGAGATCAGGTCTGTCAAACAGTACCTGCCCTTCATGAGCCCATGCTGACTGGGACTAATCACCTAGTTGTCCTGAATGCATCACTTAATGTTACTCAGGATGATGTGCTCCATCAGCTTCCCTGAAGTCAAACCAACAGGCCTGTAATTTCCCAGATATTCCTTCCACCCCTTCTTATATATGGGGGTTACTCTGTCTGATTTCCAATCTGCTGGTACCTCTCCAGTCAGCCAGGACAGCTGCTAAAGGATGGGAAGTGGCTTGGTGATCCCCCCTGCCAGCTCTTTCAGCACTCTTGGGTGCATCTCATCCAGCCCAGCCCCATAGATTTGTGCAAATCTATATGGTGGAGCAGGTCACTGACCATCTCCTCCTGTATTGTGGGGGGACCATTCTGCTCCCAGTCCCCTTTGCTTAGGGAGCTGGATTCCCTCTATATAATTGGTCCTGTAACTAAAGACTAAGGCAAAGAAGTCATTAAGCACCTCAGCCTTTTCCTCATCCTTCATCACTCCTGCATCTAACAGGGGATGGAGGGTCTCTCTGGTCTTTCTTTTGTTGTTAATGTATTTATAGAAGCTTTTATTTTTATCCTTTACCATAGAGGCCAGATTAATTTCTAGCTGGGCTTCAGACCTTCTAATTCTCTCCCTGCATAGCCTCCCAGCATTTTTGTTGTTGTTTTGAGTCATCTGCCTCTTCCTCCAAGGGCCATAGATTCTCTTTTTCTGAGTGCCAGCCAGAGCTCCCTGTTCAGCCAGGCTGGTCTCCTATGCCACTGGCTCACCTAACAGCACATGGGGATGGTGTAAAGGAACAGCTTACAAAATTGCCATGGAATAAGTCGGCAGAAACCACTGTGCTCTCCACCCCAATGCAGGAACACACAGTCCAAAGCAATGACATCTCTATGGCATATGGTGTTTTGGTGGCTGTTGTTTAATGGTGATTCATGAGCAAATGAAAAGGAAAGAAAGAAAGGGAAGCAACAGACACGTTAGAGAGAGAAGGCAGCAACACTCCACATGGAAAACATGGCTTAGGGATATCAGTCACCTAGAGGAAGACGCAAAGAGCTTTTGGGCAAAATGCTGGTTGTGAAGGGGCCTCGGTGCAGTGAAGAAACATAAAGTCTCTTGTACTTTGACTCCTGCTGTCTTCAAGAAAACTGAGCATGATGCATTTCTTGTAAATAAGCAGATTTTTATCACAGACATGGGATCCTTAAACTCTCCTAATCCAGTTAAACCTGCAGGGCTCACATTTTTAACTAACTTGCAGATCTGGGGGTTAGCAACATAATTACTGTCTGGGTTAGCACGCTTGCAGCTAGGAGGCAACTATTCCTTCCCACATCTAAAGACAATTTAAACCAGGTAAAACACAGGTTCATTTATGAGTAAAATTAGAAAACAATATTACAGTGTGTGGCTACAAGCAGTCACTGTTGACAGTACATTGTAAAGACAGAGTGCAATGCCTCATCGTTTCCATGTTTGCTCCCTCTCCCATACATGTATTCCCCTTCAGCTCTGCCACGAGTGCAAAACCTCTCTGCATTCTGCTGACCCTCCCCAAGACTCAGTCTTGGGGTATAAAAGGTCCCTTTTAACATGAGTGAGAATCAGGCTCTAGACCATGGCAAAAGCTCTCTTCTCACCTCTTGGGCCAGCTATAGGGGCTCTACTGTATATATGCTCAGCTGGCTTCTCCTTCAGCGATGTAGAGAGGAGGAGGAGGAGAGGTGCCTTTACACACCCAGCCTTTCCACACCACTGATCAAGCCTTTTTACACTGACATTTCCTTCTCTAGGGGCTTGCTTCAATTTATCACCATTCAGGCCATGTTAAGAAGGTAGACCTTGAAAGCTCTATAAACTCAATACAGCTACTTGGGAAACTGAAATAATGCTGGGACAATGTCATGGGGCCTTTAGAGACAGCAGTGGAGCACTCATGGACGTGACACCATGCTCGGTCCTGGGGCAGAAAGGACCATGATGAAGAAAGGAGGAAGTCTGTAGAGGCAGAGTGTGAGTTCGTTTACAGTCGCCATGAAGAGACACTAGAAAGACTGAGGTTCTTTCTACAGAACAATACGAGGTTCTTTCTACAGAAGTACAGAAAGTAACGAGTAAGTTATGTATGATATTCCTGTTTTCATGGATGGGATGGTAAGAGCTAAAGGATTATTTGGTACTTGAGGCTTATTGTTATTAATTCCAGGCTCTCTTGTAGAAGTTTTTCTATCAGTAGGTCTCAAAATGTTAAATAAAGAATGTATTTTTTTCAGCTTAATAAACAGTAAATATATGTTAGGCATATCATGAAGCAAGTAGTAAAAATAAATGCCTCCAAAATGCCTGAAGAAAGTAATAATTTTGTGTTTCTACGATGATCAGCCCCATTACAGAAAAAAAATAATTTTTGTAAAGCACCTAATAATATTCAGTTTTCCCACTTGAGACACAATCATTTGCTGAAGTTTTAGAACATGCTAAGCCTTTACTTTCTGAAAATAACATACCTTCTATTTGACATATGAAAACAGTGGTCACATTACAAAAATTTACATCAGAGCATTTTATTAAAGGAATCCATATAGCTTATAGAAAGTCTCTATTGTTAAGAGTGAGCAAACATATGGATAACATAAGAACCATTTTGAGCTTGAAACCTGAAACCAAACTTCGAACTGGTTAAAAATGTTTATTTAACTCAGGAAAAACCCACTGCCTGCATCTGCAATTTCTAGTCCCCATAGGCAACAGAAATACTCAAAATAACACAGGGGAGAAATGACATACTGATATTCTGATACAAACAGAAATATGGACACATCTTAAGAAATATGTGCTCTTCTGAAATATAATGTGATTCATCACTCAGTGTGTGCTAATCTAAAGTGTACCTCTGTGTTTGACAGATTTAATCCTCCATAAATGTAAAAAAAAAAAAAAAAGAAGTTGTCTGGTGGCCAGCAGAGTTTGCAACAGTGCTGACAAATTTACTTTGTGAATTTTTGTGATGAATAGATAAGCTTTAGGTTTTAAGGTCTTCCTATTGGAGCTTTTTTTAGAGCACATTGTCCATTTTGCTTGGATTTTTTTACATGCAACAGGAAAGGAATCAAAAGAATGGTTTGTGATTTTACTCTTAAAGAGAGACTGAAATGCTGAGGTACTTTATTACATCTCACAATCTGATTTATTTATTTATTTTTTCTTACCAAACCTCCTTGCCTTTGCATCAGGAGGCTCTGGCAAACACGGAGATTTTTTCATAAGATCCCATGTGCATTTTAGTGATACTTGTAAATGGAGTGCAATAAACACACAAGAAATGTGTCTGTGGAAGTACAGAAACAAAAGGTTTATATTCCCTTTTTGTTGTCATTACTAGGATACCAAGTGGTATAAAAATTAGTCTTGGGACTGATTCTAATCTTCTGATAAATCTGTTGGGAGAGCTCCCTGGCTGTGAACCTGCTAGGAGATTAGAGAGAGGCTGTTAGTGCACTGACTTCCTAAAATATGTGATTAGTCATAATCATGCTTCAAAACATTACGCCCATTCTCCTAGGTATTTTTTTATAACTTAAAAGGGTATTCTGCTCAACTGGAAGTCAGGGAGCTTTCCAAATTTCATTCTATAGATAACAGTTTGTGGGTCACAGGGACAATAATATTGTCATGCATTTGATTATCATGTACAAAAAGGGGAACAAGAGGATGTGACTCCCACATCTTAACACCTAGCCTGTGACCGTTTGTGCTTAGTGAAGGCCAACTAAGTATTTTTTTCTGTGTTAAGATATTTGGAACATGAAATAGCCTGTACTATTCACTCCTGCATCCCTCTTGGCGCATTCTGACATTTCACAAGATTGTTTCACAGTCAGCAAGAAGCACTGTGGAAGACAATGGAGAACTTGCCCAATTCTGTCCAAGTGCTGGAGTCCCTCTGCTCTGTGCCCAAGGAAGAGCAGAGGACAGGCCATGCCATGGTCTGTACACAGTGCTGGGCAGATGCAGATGGACCAAAGCAGCGTTTGCCAAAGATCCACTTAGATGTCATGTAATAGCCCAAGATCCCAACATTTTTATGATAACCTGAATGATGTTATGCAGCCTTACATTGATGTTAAATGCAAATCCTTACGTAGGCAAGGCAAAAAGTGGTGCCCAGTTAAGTATAGTAATTCATAGCTACGTATAGCATTCATGATGCACAAGCCTCATTTGTTAAACTGTCTGGACTGTGCTTTTGGCAATAGTGCTATTACAGCACAGTGAGCCCTTGGCATATTGTATTTTCTAGCATTGTTGGAAAGGAAAGAATGAACAAAAAGGACTACAAAGGCAAAATGCCTTCTGAGGACTAAGCAACTCTGGAGAAACCCAGGCATCAACCCCCTGCTTACATCTCCTAACCACAGCTTGGAATACACTGGCCTGAGAACATCAACAGTGGTGTTTGGTTGGGCAGAAATACCAGTTTCAGCAGTTATGGTGAGGGCTGCACAGAGAGAAGCTTTTTCTATAGACTGATCTGACAGTATCCTCAGGCCTGGCCATGAAAGGGCAACTGTTTCTCATGCAGGTCTGGGCTGTTGCCTTCCTGCACATATGTGGACTGAGCCTCTCCCACATCGGCACCTGTTTATTCCAGCCTGTGTGACAGGGCTGTTGTCCCTGTCATGTGAATGTCCTTTACCCAGGAAATTCAGGCTCCCTGAGGTGGCAGCACAAAGGGGAATATAGGTATGGGTGTGTGTACGAGAGAGAGAGGAAGAGGGAGAGAGAAAGAGATATTTTCATGCTTTACATCTGGCCAGCTGAACACATGGATGTTCCCAAAACCACTCAGGAGTGAAAGGAATGCTTCAGCAGCCTTTCACTACCAGAAATGTGGATGTCATTTTCTCAGTGCCGTGAAATATTCTCATTTCCCGCAGGCTGCAGGGGGGAATCCAGATTGCCCCTTCTTTTGATTGACATACTTTGTGTTTGCTGTTGGGTATTTTCCTGCTAATATTCTTTTGCTTTTATAAATTTTTAATTATTTCTGGTATGGAAAGCCATGTGTGTGCAGCTGGGAATTTAAGGGGACTCAAATCCAAATGCAATTATTTGATAGGCTCAATCACAAAAAAATTAATATATTCAGAGTTAGTATGGCTTTTTCCAAACAACTTCCTTCTTCATTAGTGCTCCCAGAAAGTAGTGTTATATAGTTTTAAAGCATGAGGAAGCACCAGGCAGTTGGTGGGAAGGCATGATGATCAGGCTGCAGTTCTGTGACATGGTTCCTAATGAGCAGGAATCAACATCCATTACCTCAGTTTGCGACATCAGTCCCCACTCTCCTGCTTGCTCTCTAACCACTCCTTCAGAAGCTTTTTTATAAACTCTAAGCTGCTGGAGGCTCATGGGCTTCACGTGACCACAAAACCTCATATGCAAGCACATATGCATAAGGAGCAATGAAATGGTAACTGTTTCACTCTGTCATTTAATGCTTGTAATTTAGAAGAGATTATTCATCTTGGTTTTGCTTTAACAGAAGAACAGTGTGGGGTTTTTTAATTATATTTTCCCAGTTCAGAAGGTTAAGAACAATTCTGTGCCTGCAGGGGAGGCAGTGAGGTGGGGAGGGGGAAAGAATAAGAAAGAAAGGGGAGGGAAAAAAGGAAAAAAAGTCCTTCCCTGTCTGGATTTCAGAGAGATGGATCCAGCAGCCTCATTTCTCCCTCCTTCCCTTGCTCCCCCACCCCTTTGTGTGCTAAAGTTACAACCCAAGAACTTGGAGACATTTCAAAGGAGCGTCACTAATGAACACCACATGTGCACTGTTCCTCTTGTTTAATCCAGAACAAAGCTGAACTGTAAGAGCCTTTGCTCTATGGGGAAAAAAACAGGTCCCCCTTCCCACTCCTTGATTACCCACCCACAGTTTATGAATGAGGCTTTCTCAGGTAACCACCATTTGGTATCAGAACAGTTTCAGGAGGAAATCAATCATCCTTCCAGTAGAAAGCCGTAAGGCAGAGAGCATGCATTTCCTTTGCCAAAATGTCAGTGGTGACAATAAAACACCCACACATTTGACAATGCTGCAGCCTTTGACCTTCGTTCTTGCACAGCGGCAGTGCATTTGCTGCAGGTTTTTTTTTGTTTGGTTGATTTTGGTTTGCCTCCTCTGCATTGCCTACCAAGCTGCTTACAAAGACATGGGCCACAGCAGGGCCTGTTCTTGGGGCAGTGTCAACCAAGAAGGATGCTGAAATCCGAGACCAAAGCACGTAATTTCCCATCTCTGTTCACAATTTAATGCATTGCAGTAGAGACTTTCATCAAGTAATGCGCACTAGTAGTTTTATTGGGGGGAAAAAAAAGGAAACTGCCACCTGAATTTGTGGTTTCATGACCAGTCAGTGCTCCTCCTCAGCAGGGTTTTGCAGTTCAGTGCTGGTACCTGTCTAGCCCTGACAGTGGCCATCTAAGAATGATGCAAGTGGTTGAGAGCTCCTTTTGAGACAACATTTGCATCTTTGCTGGGCTTATTGAGGGGGCCAGCTCTTACTCCCAGCTGAGCTCCCAATGTCCTCATTCCCTGATGGTGGTTAACAACAGCACTGTGGGGTAATGTCAAATGGGAAGGGTGGGCCAGCCTCACCTCTCCTCAGATCCTCCTTCTGGAAGGGAGACATCACTGGGAGGTAGCATTTGTCTCCTTAGACAACCAGTTGGCAGCCCTTGGACTGCTGTGATAACAGAGCACAGGCTGTGTCACTGGGCAACTGGAGTATCTTCCTTCCTGCATGGCACATCTGCAGGAGGAGAAGCCCCAGGAGAGTGGTTGGGAAGGGGATAAGCCTCAGTCTCTCATTCCACAAACACCTAAAAAGGGATAGGGAGTCTGTTGTGAAGAGGGGCAGGGCTGACTATGTGAAGGGATCAACTAGCTGAAGGACTTGGAAACAGGGCATATCTCTTCAGTGTGGTTTTCTAGCAAGAATCAACGTGCTACAGAAATGCTTTGCATGTACATGTGTGCTTCATGCTTAGATCCATCGGAAAATTTCAGCTGGCAGAAAGATTTCAAGGATATTAATTTTCTGACACATTCATTAAAATACATGATGGGGGAGCCAAATCTCCTAATTCTGTTGCTCACAAAACTTTCTGGCATAAAGAGAAGCCAGTAGCAATGGTCCAGGATATGTTAGGACACAGAGAAGATGCCCAGAAGATACCTACCTACCTATCTACAAGCTGACAAACTCATGGATGATTGAGCATAATGCATAAAGGCACCCACAGGCCCTGTTGTGGTGGCATCTCTCACAGACACAACTCTGCTGCTCTCTCAGACAGTTGAATGGTGATGGAATAAATAAATATGAAGAAAAAAGTAAGTAAGCAAATAAATCCAAAGAACATCAAAGCCAGTGTGCAGTACTGGTTGCTGCTAAAGCTGTACCTGTTTTGTGACAGGAAGCTCTTCCGACACAACTGGCTTTCAGAGCCATTTCTGGTTACCAAGAATATAGAGGTTTGTTTCTATAACAAATATATTCCTGTGGATGAGACTGCTTCTATTAAAAATAAATGGGAAGAGGGAAGTGGATTCTATGGAAAAATGACTGCAGAGGAAAAGAAGTGACCTCTGTGTGTTGGTCAGTAAGAAAAAAATTAGCGGAAGCGTTTGAAGCATCATAGGACTTTTTATAAAATCACTTTTAAGTATGAGATTAAACTCTAGTATATATATATGGAAGAAGACATAGTCTGAGGATGGTTGTTTGTTCATAAGTGATCCAGGGTTAACAAAGCATTCCAGGGTTTTATGAAAGCACTTTTAAACAAATAAACATGATCCTGCAGTATTTACAAGCTAAGCACTTCAACATAATCTCTATGCCTGAGAACCTGAGAGGAAAATTGATTGAAACCCCATGATAAAGCATCTCATGCAATTGCCTAACTTCATGGCAGCAGAGAAAAGCAGATACAATAAATAATGAAAAAATGTCAAATTTTAAATTTCCAATGCATTTCATCAACCAAAGTGCAGTTTGGTAATCAACATGGAGTGCCTAAAATATTTCCATCCTGGAAGTTTCTCTTTAAAGTGGTATCTGAACCTTTTTTTGAGTAATATCAAAACGGATGAGGTTTCTTTTTCCAGCCTAAAGTGACATTATCTATGCAGACCGAGGGATTGCCACAGCCTTTGGGCAGCTCTTTGAAGCCTCCCGGGGCTGCAGTTTATTCACCAAATAAGGCATTCAAAACATTTCTGCTGCTTCTGGATTCCTCTTCTCCCCACCAGGTTTTTTTTTGCTGAGTATCTTGTCTGCCTTCCAAATACATCGTGAGGTCCTTAGATCTAAAGCAGCTGTGATTTCATTCAACACTGATAACATTAGATTGAGTGGAGCATGGCTGTGCTCCTGGGGTAAGGAAAAGACAGCTCTGGAGTATGGTCATGAACAGGAAAGCAATGGTGAGCTCCTCCAGAGTCCTTCCCACCTGGCCAAAATGGGATCATCCAACCTCCCCAGCCTCTTTGCTCTGGGGTACAGGAGTGCTGCCTCACAGCCCTGTCCAAGCAGAGGCCAGAGGGCTCAGCCTTCTTGCAGGTTTTCCTCTCTTGCTCTCTGAGTCCAGCTGGGGTGTTTTGGGGGGGCTTTTCTCTAGTCTGCTCAGTAAGCAGAGCAAAGTGCAAGGAGTCAGTGTCCAGGTAAACCCAGCTGACATTGCCCAATGTTACTCAGTGTAGAGTTTGTTCCCCTCATTTCTCCTGGCCCCAAAGGGACCTGATCTCTCACACCATTCCACAGTTTAAATTTTTAGGAGTGACCAGCTTTCCAGAGTGGTTTATCTTTACAGATGGCAGGAAGTAAATAAAAAAGGAGATGTAAAGTGGGGAAAAATAAATTGTATGAACCCAAATTCCAAACAGCTTCTTTGAATATTTTTATTGTGTAACAGATGTCACCTTCACTGCTAAATTCCCTTTCGTTTGGAAGATTGACCTAACTGGCTTGTTTTCTGCAGCCAGCTGAGGCAGTGGAAATGTCACCTCTGTGAGGCCAACCCCAGGCACAGCACTGCTGTCTGTCGAGTGATCCAGACACCAGTCCCATAGGCATAGTCCCAGCATGGGTTACTGCCTCTGTCACACTTCCTCTGGGCTGTTTTATATAGTGGAACAAACAAGACACTGACTGACTCCACAACCTGTTGGATCAGTATCAAAATTGACCTTCTCTCTGAAGAACAATGTAGACAAATTAGCAGCGATGCTTTGGGTGTTGGCAACCTCCCTCCCTTTGCATGTGTCACGAGACCATCTGTGCACAGGAGAAGATGCCATTGCAATGCATGTATGCAAATGTATTTCCCAGAGCCACAGTATATTCAAACATAGACACACATGTGGCAGCAGGCAGGTTTGTTTGAGAACATCTATCTTTTTATGACATGGGAGACCTAGGAGTATGAAACAACAAAGCAGAACTGTGTCCTTTCCTTTTGCTCATGTGACGGTGGTGAGCAAGAACTGTGAAGTGAGAAAGCATTTTACATCTTTAAAGGCAAACATTCTCATGGCAGTAGCTGCTGTGGAAGCAGCCCAGTTGATTCATACAGCGTAACACTTCCTTTAAGTGAAGATTAGCTCTGGAGCCCCAGTATCTGTTTTAAGGCATTGCAACCCATTTTTTTTCAGGGAATTCTCCCTTAGCTCTTGCCTCCTAAATGTCAATAGTATTCCCCTATCTCTTTAAAACCTCAATACTGACTCAGTCTGTTTGGAGACAGCTATTTTGACTTACAGGTTCAATTCCTGTTGACTCAAAAGGGAGGAAGAAAATGCAGAGGCTGAGAATGAAAACATTTCTTATTCCAGAAGTTACTAACAGGCAAATGCCATTAAAGATCAGATGCCACTTGTTCAAAAACTTTTACAAATATTTTTTCCCAGCTGAGGTTTAACTCCTCATGTGTTTTTTAGCAGACACTGCCATGAAGGCAAGTGAATCGGGATGTGCTCTTTGCTTCAGCAGTTGGATGAAGACGCTTTCTTCTTGGGTAGTATCTCAGAAATGAGCCTGAGCAGGGTTTGTGCATCCTCCTGTCCTCCCCAAGACACCTACAGGATCTCTGCCATCAAAATGAGCACAGCTCTCATTTCCTCACCCATCTGGCCAAAAGCGAAAAATACAGTTATGACTGGAAGGGATTTCTTTTTTCCAGCAGACTGCAATTTTCATGATTCAGCTTTATGGACTTTAAAATCTTCCATGTCACAAGTCTGGGTAAGTATGATGGAAAATGGATGGGATGCAAAGCAAGATCTCTCTCCTCCCATCACCACACCATTTCAGCAGCTCAATTTCTGGAGACCTTTCTGCTGAAGGTCACAGGGGCATGGGAACAGCTGTCTGGGTCTCTCCTCTTCAGCCATATTTTTTTTTTGTACCAGTGGTGTCTAATGGAGTACAACCGGAAGAATTCGGAAAATAGGAAGTTCCCCATTGTCACTTCTAAGAGGGGGCTTTCTTACCAAGGGCCTGACCACTGAAACCTGCCTGTGCCTGGTGCGTTGCAGTGGAAATCACTTGTCCCTCTGCTGCAGGAATCCTCCCTATGCAGATTTCAGTCCCATCCATGTATGTACCAGAAATGCTTCCAAGTCTGACTGCTCCTTCCTACCTTCTCAGCAAAAAAACTCATCTCCAGGGAGACGGGAATTTAATGTGTGATAATTTAGCTGTCTTCCACCAGCCTTTGGGCATTGATTATTGAGTATAGCAAGTGCCCTCTGCCATGCTAGTGTGCTCATTGCTTTTCCACCCTCCAGCACTGAGTTTATTAAGGGATTTCAACCCATGCTGCATCTCCAGGAACAAGTAAAATTAAGGGGTTTGATTAAACAAGGGTTTTTAAGCCACAGATCACATCCTGTGCCAAAAATAGGCTTTTGTGCCTGAAAAATACATATCGAGGTGGTGACTCTAAAAAGAAACAACTCTGTACCTATTTCATCCTGGTTGCTGCTGATTGTACTTGAAATGATAAATTATACAGGGGTGAGGAGTGGGGGGGAGAGAGAGATGATGGGCAGATGGACTGTCAAGCCAGCTTCCTGACAAAACCGAGCTGTTGGAGGAGTTGCCAAATGAAGACTGATCCTATCAAAAGTGCCAGAGAGAGACCCTCCCCAGGCTCTTCCCCATAAGGAGGAGACGGTGCAATGGCAGGAGTGGGTAGGGAGAGACCGCAGGACGACAGGTCTGGGTAAGCACATGGCAGCAGCAGAGGGCACTTGCATGATTGAGCTGGGCCCTGGAAATATCAACCACAATTTAATTGACCTTCCGAGGCTCCCTCTAAGCAAGTATTAAGAGATTTTTATGCAAGCACAGGAGCTGATCTGGGGATTTCTTTAGCAGCTGCTTATTTAAAAATCAGCCATTGTCCTTCCTTAATCTGAATTCAGATCAAGCCAGCTATTAGTGTTTCTGTTACCCTCATCAGAAAGTCTTATTTTTAATTCTCTTGGAGCAAAGTGACATATACAACAAACACAGGATCATCACACAGCTTTGACACTGAAATGTGAAGAGCACAGCATTTCTTTATTGTGTAGCTAGCACAGAATTCTGGCACTGCACTGCTACAGGTGTAAAAGGAAGGTGCATTAATTTCAACCGTTCCAAGATCTTTTTTTTAAAAAAAGTTTTGTCTGCCATCTTATTGTCTAGATTTTCATACTTGTCTACAGCTATTTTCAGAAAAAAATAAGCAGATGCTGGAGTGTTTGAGTCTGTGTACTGGAGTTTGGTTTGCTTGAGTGTAAATTTGGCTTATTAATGTGAACAGAAGGCAGATGCAGATCTCTAGCGAAACTTATATTTAGGTGTCAGACCACTATAATTGTATAACTATCATTCCACTAATTAGAATTGTATGATATCTTTAAAATTAATTATTATTAAAGGTTATTTTTCAATTTTTTAAAGCCTGTTTTCAGTGCAATAACTTAAGACCAGATCAATAAACTGTGTAAGTACAAGTTTTCCCATCCCAACACAGTACATAACCCAGACTGAACTCCAAGATTATGAGTTTAAATGGAAAATACCACTGTTCTCTTCAAATACCTCTACTGGGATGGCAATGGGGAAGGGGATTGTGTTTCCTGTTTGTAATAGAATCCATTGCAGCTGAAAAGTAGTTCTGATTTAGATACAGTGACCACTGAGTATCAGGTTAACTTCAAAGCTTCCCACTCCATTCTGAGCCTTCCTATCTCTCTGTGGGGTTCAAGTCAGACTGCTCTTTCCTTCCCAACCCTTTTCTCCCACAGTCAAAATTCTGAAAGGCCAAATTTGGACCTTGTAACTGCTATGAAGCCTCTTCTACTGGGTGACTCTAGCTGAAAATCTAATATCCCTGGTGCTGTGGGGCAGAGCAAGACATACTTTTACCATTTATATGAGATAAAAGTTGTAAATCTGATTGAACCCAGAGTCTGGATCAGCTGAGAAGGGCCCTTTTGATTGAACAGTATGTATCCTGGTGTACAATAATTGCCATTTAGTAATGCCTCCATGAGGAAATGTTTGCATTACAGGTCCCTGTAAGTGCAAGCACTAAGCATAAAGCAGAATAAACTTCTCTCAGGGCTGTGTGCATCCGACAAAAATAAAAACTGATTTCCAAGCCACGATTGTAGGTGTGTGTGCAAAAAGATCCTGTGCATGTCAGATCTAGGCTCCATGAGAAATAGCAGCTGTCCTTGTGTCTTTCCCTTGGGACAAGGCAGAAGAATGATGACTCCTCAAAACCTCTGCAATTTGGTTAGGCTAATTACTAGGAACTACATGAATTTGTAATAAATAATTTATCCAGCATATTGAAATCTCATTTAATGTTCACTTAGTGCATTATATCTGTAAACAAATGTAGGACTTAACAACCACACACAAGTCTTTGAAGTTATAAATGAGCTTGGACCCCAACCCTGAATCTCAAGACCCTCCTGAGATGCCAGTACCTGCTGACCAAAGAGCTGAACTGTATGCTGACAGGCCTGATTCCTCCTACCCCTGGGTGTCTGGGGACACTTCAGCCTTCTTGCCCCTGAAAATGGCTCAGCCTGGCCTGAAGCATGAGTTAGTTAGGCAAGGGGCAAAGGGCACGAGCTGGAACACAGAAAGTTCCATCTGAACATGAGGAAAGCTTCTTTACTGTGAGGGTGACAAAGCACTGGAACAGGCTACCCAGATCAGTTTTGGAGTCCCCTTCTCTGGGGATATTCAAAACCCACCTGGATGCTGTCCTGAGTAATGTGCTCCGGGCAATCCTGCTTTAGCTGGGGAGTTGAACTAGATGATCTCTAGAGGTCCCTTCCAACTCTGACTATCCTGTGATTTTGTGATTAGTTCTCAGCATTAGTTCTCTGTGGTGGCTTTGTCCAGGCTGGGTGGGTGAATTGACTCTGAAATACAGACTAGAGTAAGAGCTCTCTCTGCAAGCTGAGGTTTTCTGCACTTCTAAGGAAACATGGCCAGCAGGAGTGAGACTTCATCTCCACTGTGTCAGGCTGATGATGGGGCCCTTGATCTCACAAGAAGCCAAACCTGACAACATTAAACTCTACATCCAAGCTCCACTGTGGACTTCAAATGCTGAGTTGACTTTCTTTGCTCCAGTCTGTATCTAGAAGCATTTTGTAGGCTCATTGCCCTCATAAGCATTTTCTAAACAGATGCATTAGGTACAGGCTTCCTGATGACCTTTTAAAGCAGAACCAAAACCCTATAAAATCGTGATTTGTCAATGAAAATAGCCAAAAGCTGGGTGAAAGCCCAGATTGTGAGAAGTTCGTTTGATGAATGAGAGCAGAAGGATGATGATTGCACAGGAAATAGCTCCATGACAGCGGTACATGCTGCTTGGTCACCCTATCCCATTGATGCTTGCATCTGTACCACACTCTGTCCTGCTGTTACATATGGACACTGTGTGTGACTTGGAGCCAGGCAAGGCTCTGCCTTACGTCTGACCGGGTGGGCTTGACCCTGCAACACCACCAAGCATTCAGAGATTTCCTAGGCAAGAAATTTGCTGTGACTGAGCACACTGTCCTCATGCATTGTCCCTGAGCTGCTACAGAAGCAAGAGCCATTGCTTAAAGTTTGCAGAATAACAACCGTGGGTGTGGGCAGCTGATCTTCATACAGAACAAGCCATAGATAAGTTATTTGGTGCTTGATGTTAGAAAAAATATTGCTTGGCTCTAGGGAAAATCTAACATGCATCGAACTGGAAGTTGCTCTGCCTTTAGGGATCAATCTGTGATTTGGGTAGCAAATGGAAATGATGCAAAGTTGTCCTTTGAGCATGCTGGCTGACTTTATTGCTGCACCAAGAAATACATCACCTCTTCAGATCCTTCCTGCCCCTTGTCCCACTGTTGTGTGGAGCCAGCTCAGGAGGAAGCAGCACCAGTGCCGCTCTGACGGCTGCTGCTAGGAGGAGGGAAGGGGAGCAGAGTTGAAAGTGGCAGACCCTGACTTGACAGAGCTCAAGAACTTCTCCCTCAGGGATTTCCACTGTGTGTGGGAATGGGAACGCTCTCCACAGTCTGTGGGGCCCCCTCACCTCTCTTTCTGGCAAGGAAGCGAAGGAAGGCTGTCTGAGGCAGGTTGGCCTCTTCCCGTAGATTTTCCATGGGGCAAAGGTGACCTAGGGTGCAGGATTTAACTGATGTACATGGCCTGCCCTTTTGAAACCGAATTAAAACCTTATTTAAGATCCGATTTAGGGTGTGACGAAAAAAAGAAAAAACACATCAGAGGCAATCTCCCTCACCCTCCCCATTTTCTCTGCACTGGTTACACCTGTTTGTATGGAAATGCTGGCCCTGTCACTCAGGAGAGCGGGTGGAAAGCCGCCTGCGTGAATCGGGCAGACGGCAGCATTCCTCCGGACCCAGGGACGAGGGTGGGGTTTGATCATCCAAGGGAGAAAAATGTCAACATCTGTCTGTCACCGCAAGGCAAAAGGCCAATTACTTTTTTTTTTTTTTTTTTTTTTTTCTCCCTGCCTCCCAAAGCTGCAGTCAGACAAAGCCGCCGAGCTCCCGGCTTTGTCGCCTGCGCCATTTCCCACCACCGCTCCACCTCTGATATGCTAATAGCAAAACTGAACGGTTTTGTGTGGCTGAAAAGGATCTTTGGGCACATTCACCAGGTCAACAATCCCAACTGCTGCTATGGGGCTCAGCCTGCTGTGCCAGAAGCTCAGAGCCAAGGGACTTTCCCTCATCCCACTCCTCCTTTTTTTAAAAGAAAAAAAAAAAAAAAAAAAAAGAAAAGGAGAAAAAAAAAGGAAAACAAAATTGGAATTAACCATCTGGCTGTCTTGGTGCCCAGAAACTCAGTCAAACTGATTGTGATGTGATATGTTTCCCCCGAATACTTTCTAGACTAACCAGAAACAAGCTGAGCTGGGGTCTCCAGCATGAATCACTGCCTTGCGAGATGCAATTTGGGAGATGATAGAGGACCATCTCTCTGCTTCAGAGCACCACAGAGCAGCTAGGTGGTACAGAAAAACTTCTGTGTTTATACAGTTGGGTTTGCGTGCCTTAGAGCAAAAGTAACACTGACAAACAGTCTTTTGTTTAGAAAATAAACCCTGTCATACATGCAATGCCAGGCATAGAAAGCCAACTTGATGACCTAATCCTATCTATTGAGTAATAATAGCAATGCACTTAAGTAGTAATTCTAGGTCTGGTTGAAGAATAATTGCAGAATTTATTGGGTGACAAGTTTCCCATTCACTGATGTTGTGGAAGTGCCAAGGGAAATGGGCTATAGCGCCTGAGACAAGGTGCTCGTAAGTCTGTGACAAATTGATTTTGAAGTATTTATAGTTCATAATTAGTTGCCTGAACTAAGTGCAAATAGTATGAATGATACACCACGCCTTTTCCTGGTGCTGTACTAATACCATCATTGCTTTATAAAAAACCCAGCAAGTTGGCAGGTTCTTCAATGGTAAAATTTGAAGCAGCTTCACGAGCAAGCTAATGTTTATAAGCACAGTAATATGCCATCATTGCTCAAAACAACTATGACACATACAAGTGTGTCTGCTGCAAGCACCCTATAAAAACTGCTGGACATAAGGCCCAGTAACATGAGATAAAAGCTGAAAAAAATTAAAAGCTGAATAAACAAAGCAGTCTAATAGTTTGATAGCTTCCAATTGGCCCTGAGCTCTGTCTAAAGCTGGATGACTGCTCCAGCCAAGAAAACAATGATAGTTGTGTGTTGTTTATGAGACTACAATTTTGATGAAGCCCGCATGGTAAGCAGAGCTGTAATAAAAGCTGACCTTTGCTACAGCTTGCTTTACTCTCCTCTTCTTAAAACCTACTTGTGGGCAGTGAGAGAGATGTGGATTGTCTGGATCCAGAAGCAATTCACCGTGAAGACTTGTACTTATTTATTCCCACACAGGAGAATTAGCAAGATGAGCATTTTCTTCTTGTTTTTGAAGAAGATTTTCTTCTTTCTCAACTTTCCCTGCTTTGACTCTGCTGGGAGGCACTGGTGCATCACCTGTGCCATAGTCTTGTGGCTCTTTCTCATGTGTCTGCATTGACTCTCACTGCTGTGTGTCCTCTGAAGGAGCATTCACCCAGATTCTGGGAAGAGCTGGTGGTGGTGCCTTCTGCTGCATTCCAGGGAAGGACTTTTATAAAAAGCATGCACAGCATACAGGAGGAAGCAGATGCAGGCTCACTCTGAGCACTCCTCTCCAGTTCCCAGCATATGGTGGATAGTTAAAAAAAATGGATCTGAATGGTGTGAAAATCTATTCATCTTGTATCACAGAGAATAAATTATTTCCTTTTGGTCATATGCTGCGTGTTGTCCTGGCTGCACCCGCCTGTGTGGTTGTGAAGGAATGCTTTAGACTCACAGGCTGTACAGATAAGAACAACTCTCTGTGCTGGCTTTCTGCATGACAGAGGCCAAAGATTTTCATTCAATCACTTTTTTGTCTGAGCCATCATTTCTGCTTGTGCATGTGCCTTTAAGGAAAGAAACCCAAGCCTGCATGATGGTACTAAAAAGATAGAAAATCCAAGGCAACTGTAAGTAAGTATGCTGCCCCATTACCTTCTTGCCACTCACACTTAAAAACTTGCTTTATCTGTGGACTGATATTTTCTGACTTCAGACTCAAGCTGCTGGCTTTTGCTACACTAGAGCTGGGGTTCACAGTTCCTGCTGCTCCCCTGTCCCACAGCTTCCCTCCTGGTCCCCAGGGCCATGAAACAGCTGCCCATGTCCAGGAGCTTGTGGGATGGCCCAGGCCGCTTCCAGGCATGTATGAGCTTCTGCGGGGCAGGCAGGGCTGCAGAAGGTGGACTCCATCCTCCCTAGCCCTCTCCCATTCCCTGTAAATCTGCATCTGCTCGTATTATCAGCAAACTTTTCTCTGATAAATTAAGTATCCTGTGTTTAACTTAACCTCTCTGGCATGCTTCCAAGAATCACTTTTGTAGCTCTTCGCTGAAATGTCATTATTTTTCCAGCAGCACTTTTAAAGCCTAGGCACTGGACTGGGACAGAGACTCTGTATTTGTCGTAAAGAAAGGTAGAAAACCATGCTCAAATTAAGCTAAAATTTCATGTTAATTTCAATTATTTTTTTTTTGTTTGTTTGATTACTCTTACTACCTAAAACTGAGGGGTTTTTGAGAGCATTGACAAGTCCTTGCAAGTCTTTCAAGGATTCAGGCACCACATAATGCATTACCGAGATAAGCAGTTAATGACATTAACTTTCCCTCCCATACAATAAAATAACAACTGCCCCTTTTAAATAACATAAGCATTTCTCTTTATTGAATGCTAGTGGTGGATAAACAGATTTGGAGGAAATGAATTATCTTTATTAATAGATTATTATTGCAATATTTTACGCCTATAAGCTTTCTTGGCCTTTCTTCTCCTAAAAGAAATTGGAGTGGGGAAGTGTGTGTGCATGTGCACGTACAGAACTCAGCACCTGCAGGGTGCTGCAGTGGTTGTTGGTCTGGCTTCCTCAGCAGGAGCACAGCCCTTCATTTTTTGATGGAACCTTGTACTCCTCCAGGGAAAGTGTCACTCCGCTCTCACTTGCAGGTAGGGTGTCTCAGCCACCTCACCCTGTGTGTCTGCTATTTATCCCCTAGATCTAAATACGCTCCAGGAGCTGATAACTGGCAAATAACAGTGTCCTCAGACTGCTTCCCAGACTAGATGTGGATTTACTTATGGCATAAAGAAGCAGCCAGTGACCGAGCCTCCTCCAGGAGAACCACCCAAGAGCGTGGTCCTGCTGCTGGTTACATCCTGCACTATCAGTACCTGACTGCCTTTTTCCCCTCCCCATCAATTCATGCTGCAGTTAGAGCTATGTCCTGACCAAAACAGTGCTTGTACTTCAAAAGAACTGAAACCAGAAATTCACTGATGTTGTATGCTACTGGAGATGGGCTTTCAGGAAAAAGAACAGACTGCATCACAGGAATCAGGCACTGGGAGAGTTACCACCCTGGGGCAGGTATAGCATAGCCCTGCACATTGTAGTTTATATGCATGGAACCTGCTCACAGACACCTAGGAAATCATGCAGAAAGCCATGAGTCTAACAGTTCAGGCTGTCACTGAGGAAGGGGGGAAGGAGTAGAAGTGAGCAGTAGAGAGGGTTGATCCACTGCACAACTGCACCTCTCCTCCCATCCTTGAATAGTATCATTAACAGTACTAGTCTTGCAGGGACCCAATGCTCATCAACAACATTACTTAATAGGAAAATGCCTGAAGGTGCCAATCAGGACACTAGATTAAGTCCAAACCTGTGGGAAGAAGCAGCTGTTTGTTACCCGTTGTGCAGAGAATGCTGAGCACTGGTCGGACACAAAATAGCCTTGTACAGAGATGAGAGGCCTATTGTTTTTCAGAGGCTGCTATTTTTGGGCTGATATGACAGCCACAGAGATATGTCTAACCCTTCAAAGGCCTGCATCCTCTATTTTGTTTGCAATTGAATTAGCTCTAACTCCTGCAGCCTCACAAAAAACCCTAAATTATTTTTCTTCCTGTCCATAGGATGCATACAAATGTGTTTGTATGTATTTGTGCACACACACATGTACATACGTATCTTTTTGAGTCAAATATGTCACAAATATAGTCCAAATATGGAGAACAGCTGAAATAAAATAACAGACCTATGGCACAAAGTCACGTTAGATTTTGAAGTCAGCACTCTACACCAGCAATAAGCTGAAAGCAAAAGAAGCAAATAAATACACAATCTTCTCTTTTTTTTTTCTCCCACTCAATACAGAATGCAAGTGTATTTAAATTGTTCAGCCTACTCTTGAAATTTGAGGCAGCTGCATACATTTGATTTTGTTGTGAAATAAGGCATAACACTTCAAAATGAGGATGTGTAATAATTACAGAAGCCTGCTTTTCTTTTTGTAGATTATACATAATACCAGGCTTCAGTCCAATTTCCATTTTAGTGGATACTAGGGAGGTGAGAGGAAATGTTTATTTTAGCAACTGGACAAATCAAAATCATTTTTGCTCAAAACACAGAGGCTCTGAAAGGCTCTGAAGACACCAATTCAGTGTGGCTGGACATCCAGCAGATCTGGGGATCTGCATGGGGTGCCTGGGGACTCTGGCAGGGTCTGTCTGAGGGCACAGGATGGTGAGAGCTGTGCAGAAGCCTTTTGCTTCACATCTTTTGCAAGCTATTTCACTTGAACTGGTTGAAAAGGTCCAGGAAATTAGGTGGCCAGGGTGAAACTGTTCTTATAGGGCAGTTATCCTTCTTTTTTCAATAGCTTGATCCCACATATAACAACATGTAATTCACTCAAGACCCAGTGAAATCTTGCAAGACACTCTTTTTGTTGTTGTTATTATTATTGTTATTTCACAGGCTCTGGACAGGACCTGATGTTTTTGAGACCTCAGCTCAACATGACAGAATTGCAGTATGTCTTTTTATATTTATACTTTTATATTACATTTATATTGAAGCAATAAATATTCTGTATTTATTCAGGAATGGCCTTTGGGCTTTAGACACCCAGGGTAAAAAGCCCTTTCCTTCCAACAGGGGCAGGTAGACTGGGGTCTGAGCTGGGGAGAGTATGTTTGGGTGTTGGCTCATTGTCTGTGGGAAATCTTGCAATGGCAGTTTAAGAGAGAGTCTCTGCCCACTGCCTGCTCTGCCCCTCTGCCAGAGATCATCACTGTCCTGGAGCTGGTGAAAGGAAGTATCCTTCCATGGGATCCTGTGCCTAACCTCAAATCACTGATGAAGCTGCTTCAGTCTAAAACTGGATTTTGCCTGGAACTCTAGTGTTCCACTAGTGCAGATGGGTAGAGGGAGATGAATTACCAGAAGGCTGAGGACCAAAATAATCTTCAATGACATCAGGTTCATCAGCTACTACATCAAGGTTGACCTCCATGTTTCCAGAGAGAGGCTGTCCATCCCAGGCATGGTGACTATGAGGAATCTATGTTGTCCACAGGAACTCCACGTTCCTGTGGCATCTGCTTTGATTTTTCATTGTAATTTCAAGGCAACAAGGAATCAACTTTACTTACCTCTACTCTGCCCTCTCTCTTCCTTTAGTGCTTGTGGCTTTTCTAGCAATAGCTGCATATGTGCAGCTTCCAGCATACAAAGAAGAGATTGCATAGCTGGGCATAATGTGAAATCTCTCTCTCAAACAAATTTTTTCTGTGTTTATCCCCACAAATATGAATTGCTAATAGAGTAGATGGCCTGGATATGAAACTTTATTACAGGTAACAGAAGAGGGGTTGTAGCAGAAGAGAACATGCAGTGCTCATGTTTTTGTAAATGGCCTAATGGCATCTTTAAAATAGACGGAAGGAAGGTCTGGCTTGTACTGGGAAAGCTGGGACAGCCCAGAGGTTTTGGTCTAATCTGCACCATCAGGTGCAGCATATAGTAATCTTACCTGATGATGTTTTATGTCTGCTGTTATTCCTGCCCGTGAATAATGGAAGACGGCACTACCAGAGGAGAAAGAACAACTTGTTCCATTAACTCTGCTCTATTGGTGATTTCTTCCTATCTTACTCTGCCTGCTTTCCTCTTATCAGGCCCCTATATTTCTCTTTTGTCTGAGTGGCTCGTGAAATACAGCGGAAGAATATTTCTATATTCTGCTCTCCATTACGAGCACTCCAATTGTGGGCTCTGTGTGTGCCTGCACCGACGTGTGCGCTGTGTTCAAGGGCTGTTAAATGTCACGTAAACCAACCAGACCATTTCAGTCACGTGGCGCTGACAAGCTCCATTCATGCGTAGCACATGCCTTCCCTCAGCACAAAACAGATGTTGTTTCCTTTGACAGATGCCTCTCTGGATTCCTGAAGATAAAGTTGGGAAAAATTTTGTGGGTTTGGTTTTGTTTTGTTTTAAATAGCTTCTGGTTAATAAGTACAATCCCAAACTGAATAGCAGACGTGAAAGGCAGCAAATTGATGTTTCTGAGTTATTGATCTCTTTCTCTCTGAAATAAATTATGCTAAAGAGCTGTTCTCAGGGCCTTGGCTTTAATGAGAAATGCTTCTGTGACTACATTTCCCTTCTCTATAATACAGACACCCTGCAGCTGAATCCCACTTAGGCCTGGGGATGTCATCCTTTCTTATGACTGCAATGCTTCTGATGCTCAGCATCTTTCTTGCAATGTTATTCAGACAGATGTGATAATAATAATTTAAAAAAAAAAAATGTGTTTTGGCTTATCTGACTGCATGTCTAACTTGGTTTGAGCACTCTCATACAGACAGAAATTACTGTCAGGAAATTATTACCTAGCGCTTTTTGGGTGAACCATGCTGCTGGTTGACTGAGATGGCCATTAAAGGAAATTGTGCTTTTAAATAGTTGACAGAAAAACTACTTGAGATACAGAAATGTCATCTGTTTGGATTTTGTATAATGTTTTTTACACAGAGAAGGAAGGTTAGACTTGAGCAAGCATGCCATACTGAAGTAGAAAAATAAATAAAAAAATGATCAACTAAAATGCTTGCATGTCTGGAGGAAAGGAAAAAAGCAAAAGAAATTAGTCCTGCAACTTCAATGCACATTTCACTTTGCTTTAAAAAGAAACAGGTACTGTTTTGAATTAAATTACATGATTGCAGGACTATGTACATGCATTTCATTTGTGTGGGATTAATAACAGAAAGAAGTGGGGGAGAAGACGAAGGGACTAAATATCTTTCTGGCTGCCAATGCTTACACTTCTAGGTAAGTTAGAAAAATTGACTTTATAGCTGCTCAGTGTGTGTAAAATTCCTTCTTCTCCTGTTTGGAGATTCCCTTTGAAACATGGGGATCACAAATGGCTCTTGTACAACTCTCCTCTTTTACCATCTACAATAAAGGCCAGTTTCTTTTCGTTGCAACTCGTTGCTGTGATGACTCATCCTGATCAGCTCTCAGGACAGACCAGATGTGTATGACTGAGCACACTGAAAGCAGGAAATAACAGAAACCTGTGCTGTGGTGAGCTTCACTGCGTGCTGCTGCCTAGCCTGGGACTGCAATGGGCTGGTTTCAATGCTCAGCATCTACGGAAGGCAGGGACCAGCCAAAGCTGCACCTTGACCAAATGTCCTCAGTTGTTTTCCTGAAATATGAATCTCAAAATCATCAAACAATGTTTCAAAATCATCTCCGGTGTTCTTCAGAAGCAATGGCTTTCATTTAACTAAGACCTTTGAAAATGGCACTGCTGAAGTAAATGAACCAATACCTTACACTGTGAATCATCATGTGAATACTGCTTTATTACCACTGGACTTACATATATATATCGAGATAGATTTGGTTGTAGAGAGTTACCATGACTTGAAGACTAGAATGAGAAGTACAGCTGCATTCCTGGATAAAAACAGGCATAATATACAGTGGAGGATGCTGAAGATGTTACCCAAGTTTAAAATAACCTTGATAAATTCAGTACACAAACACGCCTGGAAGGATCATATTCACAGCTGATAACTGCTGTTGCCAAGTTTTAAAAAGTATTCCTCCTCCAGCTAAAACATCTGCAAAGGTGATGACCATGTTAGCTACTCGGATTAATTTTATAAAAGGCAGTGCAGGTGAGTCAGACTGTTCCCCTTACAGCTCAAACTTTAAATAGCTTGCTGTAAATAATCTTTTTTGCTTAACAAAAGCTCGTACAATTCCTCATAATTAATTCATCACCCACACTGACATTCAAAAGATTGAAATCCTTTCTGGTGTTGCCTGTTCGCTGTGAAGACATGTCCAGAGAAATTATTGAAGACTGATGTTTTTTGAGGTAACTGTTCATGTATTTAGGGACAAATTCATCACTTGTATAAACTGGCTTATTTTCCTTCAAAGTCAGCTGAGAATTTCTGAGCCTCAAAAGTTAATCAAAAGTCTTACGAAAGGCCTGTGGGTTCCCTTTTGAAGAGGCAAAATCAGCTGGTCCATAAAAGTCCTATTCCATATTCCAGCACTGTGGGCACAGCATGGGAAGGTTCCCTTGCTCTCAGACCGGGGTCGAACTGATGAACCAGGCTGTGAAGTATTAGGTCAAGCCCAACAGTAGGTCCCAATGTAGCAGGGGAAAACAACCCCACTGTTCCTTCTTTCCTGTTTTAAGTGTAGTTGTCCATCATTAGTCAGTTAACTTCATTAGCCATGGCCTTTCAGAAAGAACTGGAGGATGTGATCTTCCAGCATCTCTGCATTCCCCAATGCCTCATCAGGAACCTGCACCTCCTTTGCATTTTATAGATGTCAGTGACACCAGCAAAGAAAGGGAAATCCCTGGAAATGTCTTGCTTCTGTAAGTATTAATGATTCGCACCACAGTGCCGACATGGGATGTAGCAGAGCTGTTCCCTGCCAAGCTTGCATGCCAAACAGATGCGACAAGCAGAATGAGAGAAAAGATGAACACAACCAAGTTTATTCATCAGGACCAAAGCGAAGGTGAGACCAGAGCATGACTTTCATGTTTCCCTTCAAAGTTTCCCTAGGGATCCTTTAAAAAGCAGCCTGTCCGGTTTTATGCCTGCATTTCCACTTGCAGAAGTGGATGCATTTGAGCAGAAGGCAGCTGTAGCTCCTTCTGCAGCCTCCACTCTGTTCAGCCACTGCTTGTACTTACACACCAGGAGCGTGGTGGTAATGCCATATGCTGCCCTCTCCATCGCCAGGACTTTACAAGGCCCCAGCCTGGCACAAAAAGCGGGTAAACTGGACAAATAAAGAGACTGAAAAAAAACCCCAGCCTCAAACCATGAACACTTCCTCTTCTTTCTGCATTTTTTTTTTGTTTATTTGTTTGTTTTTTGTAACCCCATTGAGAAAAATCTGTCCAATTAGAAACGGAGATGCAGGTAAGCTATGAGCTGAAGCCAGCCAGCATGGCAGCTTCAGCCACTTTGTAGTTGTTTTCTAACTGGAGGAAAAGCAGTTGCAGATACTTATACAACTGACTGCCAAATCTAAGGAAAAAGAACTCATTTCTTCACAGCTATTGTGCCCTTCTGGGGGAGTGTGAAGTGTATTTACTTTGTGGGGAAAGTAAAAGCTGGGGAGGTGGCAGACATGAGGAAGTTATCTTCCTGAACATGTCAGGAAGACACTGTTTTCTTTGTAGAAAAAAAAAATAAAAAATGCTGTAGTTGGAAGAGCAGATGCGAGAGCCGTGGCAGAAGAGGATCAGTCACACAGATGGACCATAACTGGGATATGTGGGCGTGGAGGAGGAAGAAGGACATTTGCCCTTGTAGTGACAATGAATTAATGGGTACAGTAAGTTTCTGTCTTGCAGTGACTTTCAAAGGAGGAAATGAATTGCCAACAGCAGCAGCAACAGCAGAGTCATCACCAACACCTCCAAAGGACTGCAGCAGTGGCAGCCATACTTGGGATTTATCTGCAGCTGCATTCTCAAGTGGTGGAAGGTGTTGGTGAAGCAAGGGAGCAGCGCTGCCACAGGTGCTACATCCAGCAGGTCCTTTCAAGGATTTGGGACAGAGATAATACTCATGTTGTTGTTCAATGAGATTTCATCCCTCAACTGCCTATGTGGACCCAGGAAATGCCCTCGTGAGGCCTCAGAGACAGAAAAACTGGCTATGGCAAAAAATCCTCCAGCTTCAGAAAATGGCTAGAAAAGCTTTTCCTAGGTCCTCAACCCATTGCAGTGGTGGGCAGCTGAAACGTCCTGGCACTCAGGAAGCCCTTGCCATGCCCTGATGTGATGCTGTGCAAGTCTATGCCTGTGGCAGCTCAAGGGCAGGTTTTACACGTGGAGTTGGAGAACGACCCTGAGGCCTCTGTGAGCCAGGGGCAGGCACAGCATGGTACACGTTGTGACAGCCAGGATAGACAATGAGAAACATCTATGAGCTTCTTGTTTCACACAAAGGAGCTTCTGGTGACTGTGCCTTTGCCAGAGAACTGTGTTCCACCTCCCTTCTTGCAGATTATGTGAGAATTGACCCAAACCAATGTAGTAATGTCTTACTGAATTTGCAGGAGGCACAAAGTTGCAGCTTTGGGACGTGAATGATCTCATGCATCTCAAAGGCATTAGAATCTTGAGTGTAGAGGCAGCAATTTAAGTAGAACCATGATGAGTTATTTTACTTTTGGTTGCTGAGAAGATGCATCCATCTTATTCCATGATATCTAGCTGTCTCTTGTCTCTGCACATGCTCTCAAGCCCAGCTGCACAAACTCACATCTCTCTCCAGACAATTTAGATGTAATTGTCTCCTCATCAAGGACAAAATCAGTGGCACTCTGCAAACTTAGAATCTGGGCAATATTAAAGGCATCACAATTAATGTTGGAATAAATGACATACAGGCTACTGAAAAACTTTGATTTTCCCCAGTGGGTTCTCTTTCACTTCTCTTTTTTTTCTTTAAATCAGCGTTTTCACTGAATACAGCATATAAATTCTTTGTCATCTTTGTTAAATCTAGGCTTTTGTAGCAGAAAACATACAAGATCCTGTCAGTTAAATTTGCAACAAACTCATTCCTCCATCATAGGAGATGGGCAATGAAAGTTTCATGACAGTAAGAAAGGGCCTAAGTGGGCATATAGTGCTATTTTAGGTGCCATAACCTGTGTTCTCTGGCTCCAAAAGAGCCCAGATCTTCTGTATATTCCTTGTTGTATTTGCCATTTGATTGTCTCAGACCAAAAATACCCTCTACAGAGTCACTGTTTAAGTGTCTGAATTGCTTCCTAACTAGGAGGTGGCTAGGAAGAGTCTGGCAATGGCTAGGTGCGATGTGCTGCAGTCACAGGGGGCCCTTGGTGCCTAGAGGCCAGCCCTTCCCCCATCTGTGTAGTAGCGATCCTAGGATCTGGTGCTTGTTGTCATGGCTGATGATGTCTCAGCGGAAAATAGTGCTGGGGAAACAAGGAGCAGCTTCTTACACCTGTCTGAGTGAGAGTAGAACAGGCTGCTGCTGGTCCAGATGCCTGGTTGGAGCAGGTAAGGCTACAGGGCAGATAATTGGTACCAGCAGCTTTAGCAGTGACTCCCAAGTACAGGTCTGTGAGATGAAAACATCTGGAGTCATAAAAAAGTGAGTGTGCAAGAAACAAATGTAAATGTGGTTGTAGATTTGATAAGTACTCTAGTCAAATGAGTCATTTGCTTCGAAGAATACAGAAAACATTAAATAAAAAAGTGGTGACTGATTTCAGAAACTTGAGTCTCACCTGGATGATCTGCTGCTTCATATCCTTTCTTTTGCTCACTGCCTTGTCCTCAACTACTATTAAGGCACCTCTGGAGACCTCCTTTGATTTTTTTATTTTTGTTTTTGTTTTTGGTTTGTTTTTTCTTTTGTATCTCACAGTAACAGCTCTTGCCTCTGGAGTGGCCTTTCTGCCTTGTTGTATAGTGTTTCTTCAACAGCTGGAGGGTCACACACACAGTCTGTTCCAGGATACAGTCACATGTGCTGACCACTGTAATCCAATTGCCTGGCTATGTCATACTCTGAGGCTCCTAAAATGATTTCTGTACACTTTGTATTCTGCTGTCTGCAAATCAGACCTCTGTGTTTTTCTGAATATGTTTTTCAACAGGTGAGTCAGAATGGAAATAAACAGTTTTCTCTCATAAGGTACTTTATTGTAGCACCTCTTTCCACAAGTGAAGATTGTAATATCCCAGTGCACATGTGGCAAGTATGTGGATGTAAATACTGGTGAACTGTGTCCCTGGGATGATGCCTCAGATGAGTGTACAGGTTGAGATGCACCAGGAACTCCAGCCAGACTGGTTGTCTGAGCCTGTAGGTGAGGAGGCTGTGAGAGGTAAAAGAAGATTGGAATGTTATTTAACTATGAGTCTTAAACGGGGATGTAGAATATTATTTGAATAGGCCTGCTATTTTGCCACAATTAATTACTGATTGAGGGTAGACTACTGAAACTAGCTAGCAGTTCTTTGGTGTTGGGATGATATGCTTCTTCTCCACCACCTAAAAGACCAGCTCTGAACTCCACTCAGTTAATGGCAATGGAAGGCCTTTATTGGAGAGGATATACTAAGTGTTTCTCTGACACAAATGCTTTTTCAGTGGCTTCACAAGATTCTGCATGTGATTTACAAGGGACAGTAAAGACCTGCTCTTGCCCAAGACCCCCGTTTGGATGTCTGTCTTTAGTTAGAGGGGAAATCTTTAACCTGTCCCAGTGAATCACAGTTGCACAGCTGCAGTACGTGCACGGTGCCTCATGCCAGGCAAAGGCATGCTCAGCAGTGTTACCAGAGTAGAACCAGTGCTAACCCTTCCCCAGGATGTCCCTTCTGGGCCTGTTCCTCAAAATCCCACAGTTTCCACAAGGGTGGACATTTCCCTGAGATCACTGACAGCGACATATTTTAGCACACACTTAAAATTAAGGCTATTGTCAAGAGGTTTTCTGAATCAGGATTTAGGAACTCAGACTCTCCCATGTTCCTCATTAGAGATGCTGTGATTTTACCTCCAGTTGCAGACATATTGATTTACACTCAGTAGAGAAAAGGAAAATCGATGAGGAGTGGAATGACTGCAGGGCAAGCTGCACACAGGAGAGGTCTGAGAGAGGGAGGCTGGAGGAAAGCTGCAGCCATTTTGATATGGCTCTTTTCCCCTAAACTCAGTCTTGAAAAAAAACCCCAAATTCTTATTTTAGTCAAGAGGTTTAGTTTCAAGCCTCACATTTCTGAGGACAGGACAGCAAAGATCGATGACCAGCTACTTCTGCAAAAGCAGAGGCAGCTGGGATGCACCGTGTTTTCCTCTTCCACTGTTGAGACACCTGTCATGTTGTGTATTGACTTTTCCTTTGTTTGTCAAAGGCACAGTTTGTGTATGGGAACTAATCCCCTGATCCCTACAGGGAAAAGAACAAAGATAATTTCTTTCCAATGAGCTCTAAATGAAAATCCAGAGTGCCTAATTAGGTAACTTCTTAGCTCCCTAACCACTGCAGTCTCTGCAGCCCTGTTTGTTGCCGTGCACGAACTGCTGGACACTGTCTGTCTGTCTGCCTGTAATCCTTTCACAGAAATAGGAAGTTAGCATGCAGCTGCCACCTGCCTGCTAATGTCCCTCTTTCTCTTGCAAAAATTAATGATTTCTGGAGTGCTGCTGTACCTCTCTCAGATAGTGAACTAGTTGAAGCAGATAGACAAGATTGCCAAGGTCTTGATTATTCTGATGTGGTTAAGACAAAAGATGTAGATGTCTTGACAAAATATACACAGGTTTCCTTGTTTCAGTTTGCTCACTGGGTCAGGGCTTTTCTCATGCTTAGGGCAAGGCCCTGTGCAGTGCCCTATTTCTCCCATGTTCTACTGCTAGCTTCTCCTTTGAGCCTTGCTGACTCCTGCAAGAGAGGTCTTTGCTGCTGGCTTTTTTTTCTATTTTAATTTATTTTTTTCCTCTCTCTCTCATTCCAAAATGCTTAATTTCCTTTCTAAGCTCTCATCAGGTGAATTCCTAATCAGCCTCGAGCAATTGAGCAATCCTTCTGCCCAGCAAAGAGTTGCCTGGCTACAATCTCTCTGGCATTCGGAGCTGTAAAACTGCCTTCCCCCCAAGACCCAAAGGTAGCTTTGTCCAAAGGTGTGCTACATAAATAGATAGTCATCAAAGTTTAATCACCTCATTAGTACTCGTTTGCAGAGTGCGAAAGCGAGCACTTTCACTTTCTGTGGGTTATAGATCAAAACAAAAGAAAAAGGGAAAGGAAAAGACAAAGGAGACTCATTTTCAGGAGGACACTTGCAGCCCAATCTGGGCATAAGTGAACCACACTTAGCAGTCAGCAGCAGACACTGCTAATCATAGCTTTCTGCATCGCCATACCACTGAAGCTGTGAACGTGTATATACATCCCTGTATATATGGAACGTCAGTGGCAATACACAACCCAATTGAGAATGTGTATTTCTTCAGTCTCAGATGACAGAAAAATGACCACAGGTCTTCTGAAAGCTCATGGATGTTTGGCCTTTGTAATAGACTCATGGAGGAAGAGTCTACTCTAAGAATGACTCCCACAGTGAGAAAACTGTCCTTAGGCTGGACCATGAACCATAAACATCAAACCCATTATTATAATTATTAATATGGTCTATTTTTATGCTACTGTAAAACCTATGTAATTGATTTGGAACAGAGTGGACTAAATCCTTGAGGGGTAGGTGTGAAATAATTAAAAGTCTTGTCTGGTGCATTGTGTGTGGTTGCAGAGAAAGCTCCTAAAGGTCCTAGGGTTCACTGGTGAGGTTTATCTCACCTAACCTGAAAGACCTGAAATGTAGGTGGCCCTTATGCCTCAGTCACTAAGGTCTCCTCTTTAGTCAGAGAAGAAAAAGAGGCAAAGGGTGAAAGGGTGCATCATCCATGTTCATCCCAGTCTCAGTTTCACTTTGATGACTCAGACTAGCTACCTAACTTAGATTAAGTGGGGTGAATCCCAGCCTGTGATATTAGTAACTTGCTTATATAATGAGTTCTTCTCACAATGTTTTTACAGGGTTGTAATTTTTTTGGTCATTTTTACAGGTTGAGTCCTGTGGGCGAATTAGACTTTTAATTAATCCATTTGTGCGCTCTACTATCCCATTAGATTGTGGGTAGCATGGGACATGAAAAGTCTATTTAACACCTTCCCTTTTTAGCCCACTGCTGTATGAGATGTGAGGTGAAGTGGGTTCCATTGTCAGATTGAATATTTGTGGGTTTAGGCAGAATCCCAAATATTTTTTCCAAAAAGCAAACTGTGTTTTCCCCATTTGCTTTGGAAACAGCTTTCCTAATTGGAAAGAAGACTGGCTAGAGTAGAAGAAATGTGCTAGTTCAGACACAGCAGTGTAAATGGAGAGAAAGTCCTAGGGGAGAGAAAAATATGCCATGTTTTGCTTTCACCGCTAGGATTTCAGAAATGAATCTCTCAGAAAATGGGAGGAGAAAACTTAGAGTCACCACAGCTGTATTTCGTACAAGGAGCTGTATTTTTGTTAGATAAGAGCTATAAGAGAGTTTTTAGAAAGCGGTGTGGGGAACTCAAAATGCCATGCAGATGAGGGAGACAGGGTAGTCAGCCCATCTGCTAGGTCAGCTGAGACTCTGAGCACTTAGAAGAAACCTACTATATTGTTTTAGTTTAATTTATAACTCCATTTTACTGGTATATTTTTTTCCTGCTTTGTAGATTTTGTCTCTCATTTTCTAGATGTCCATTCTTTATTGGAATAACCTTATTGCCTTAGGTTTGTTAATGTTAGGAATTATCTCTAACAGGCACAAAGTGCTTTACTACTCCAGGATAGACTAATCCAAAAATAAAATTATGTCTGCCAGTGAAATAGATGCAGATCTCTGAGCCTCAAAGAGCAAAGCATGCAGGTCAGCATGGGAGCCAGCACTGTCAAGGTTCAACATGCAGAGCAGGCAAAATGAGATTAAACAGCATCTTTCTGGCATGGCACAGGCCACAGAAAGGCAGCTGCTGCTATTATCTCCTCCTGTGAGCATTTTTGAGACTTCAGAATTTTCCTATCCCATACAATGACAGTGGCTTTCAGAAGCTGTTGTCACACATGGGAGAGACCCTTTAGTTGGTATCACTGTATTGTTAGTACTGAGAGAGGGTATAGAGTGGGGAAGCTCAAGGCACTGAGCTTGCTTAGGATGAGCAAGGGCTTGACCCATGATCATCCTCTTCCCTGCTCAGCACCCTAAGCTCCAGGTGCTCGCTCTCCTCAGAGTCTGCAAATACTTGCTAAGGAAAAATGATCCAAGACACACATTCTTATGAAGATTTCGGAGTGTTTGTTGTTGTTAGATCTGTCCCTCTTGAAGGAAAAGTGCTGTACTGAACAGTTAGTGACTTGGCCTAGTCACACTTTTGTTGTGATAGCCATGGACTCCTCCTCTGAGTGACCTTGGGAGTTAACTTAGGAAAGTGAATTGGCTGGCATTCACTCTGCACAGAAATGCAACTCCACAGGAAAATCCTTAGGGATCCACGCCATGAAAAAAAGGTTAACTTCATTATGT
Organism: Hemiprocne comata; assembly: GCA_020745705.1. Lineage (NCBI taxonomy): Eukaryota > Metazoa > Chordata > Aves > Apodiformes > Apodidae > Hemiprocne > Hemiprocne comata. The sequence continues at coordinate 96,433,334 of CM036586.1, read as the reverse complement.
TACCTGATATCCTAATAGGAGAGTCCATATCCCATAAAGTTTTCTTAAGTTGTCTCTGAATTAAAAGTTTGCAGGACAGGATCAACAGGTGTGTCTTTCTGCAAGGCAGGCTTTATGGTCTCCACATCCTGACAGGCTCAGTTGTGCTCTTTAGTGTAGAAAGGAAGAATGCTGCCATTTCAGCCTTCTGCTGAAAAAAACAAGAGCTGAAGACAAAAACAAACCCATGGATTTCTACAGGATGGCTTTTACAGAAAGTCAAACTAAATGATCATGGCAGTTTCTTGCAGTCTGACTTGGTTATCCATCAGTGAACCTCGAAGTGATTTCTGAATGTGGCACTGGAGGGAGAAACCAGGATGGTCTCTTTGAAAAGACACTGAAATGTTTGAAGAAATCCAGCCTGCCAGCTCCACCTCTAAATCCTTTGAGATTCATGCTTCAGCTATTACTTGCAGTATCAGTTACCAAGCATGTACACACATGCCAAATAAATGGCTTAACAAGGTACACATGGGCACTCACTCTCCTTTCCCCATATAGCAGAAAAGGAGGTTCCTTAAATCAGCCTGCAGGCCATTTCTTCTCTACATACAGAATTTTTGCCAGCAATGAGAAAGAAACTAAGCAGCTTCCCTCGTAAGAAACCTTAAACAGCTAAGCAGCTTGATTAATTACTTAGGGATTTCCCTTGAGTTGTTACTAAGGTAACAAGAGTAGAAGTGTCTAAAGATGTCTGAATATGCTGTATGCACTCGAGGATATGCGGTCGCTTTTCATCAGCAGTCTGCATTGTGTGTTTTATACAGTATTAATGTAGAAAATGAAAGGTGTGTGCATGTGTGCATGTACCCATAAAAGTGCAGAGCCCACACAACCTTATGAATCCCTGAATGCATCTAATGAACACAGGGGAAAAATCTGCTTTGGCTTTCAGGGGGATATAACAGGAAAAAAATACACCCATTTAAAGGGTTCAGGTCACACATCTCTTCCCAGCTCTACAATGCCTTCATTTTGTTAGCTAATCTAAAATATTTTCTCCCTCTCTCTCACCAGATTTGGAGAGACAGCATTGGCCCAAGGCTAGCTGCTTACACTCCAGGGCTTCTCTCTCATGTGGAGCCACCCATGCTGCTGCCTGGCCCCCCTGTCTTACCCACTCTGGCTTGCTCCAGTGCAAGGTCCCTGTGCTGAGTGATGGTGCCACATAAGTTCTGGAGGTTTCATGTTCCATAGCAGTAATGTCTTTTCTAGTCAAAACTTGTGAGAGACGAAGCAAGAGGTGGTCATGGTAAAGAATATGCCCATTACACCATTGCTTTGTGGGTAATTTGGGAGAATTTGATTGCATGTGAGAGCAATCATCTTGCGTGATGTTCATGCCCAAATTTTTCAAAGTTAATGTCCAAGTTAGTTAACACAGAACATGGAAATAATTAAAAATTTTGGGCTTTTATTCAGCCAGAGAAACCACCTCCTCACTGATCAGCTTGCATCCGTAAGAGAGAAGAGTTCAAGACAAAACTAAGCAAACTCATAGCTCACAAGACTGATATGGGATAAAAGCTTGTTCTGAGTTTAATGACTAGCCGGTAGTGGTCTGAGTTCTTCCACCACCAAGAGAGCTTATTTTTCTCCTTCTGTGACATCTTTCTTCTCCTCAAAGCTTTTGTATGTACCTCACAGCCCCGTCTCTCACTTCGGACAAATGACTCTGCCCAGCTTCTACAGCTCTACTCAACTCTATGGCTGAGGCCAACCCAAAGCCTTGAAAGAACTCATGCTACCTTGGCAATTTTTTATTTGTAGACACTTGTTTACTTTTTATCATGTTCCCAGCAGACACTGCAAGGAGAAACTCTCAAGTTTCCAAAAGGAACTGGTCAAAAACGTAACACTTTCAGGGCTTTGTGCTAGGAGATGCCAAATACCCATGGCTCTCACTTGGCACCTTGCTCAAAGTGTGCAAGAAATGAATTATTCTAGTTTACTGACAGTGCCTAAAAAATAAATAATTAAAAACATCCTGGAGAAACTGAAATAACTTCTGTGAACATCTTTTGGATAAACTGGGAAAAACTGCAGGCTGAGCAAAACAACGTCTGAAACAGAAGGCAGATGTGATTTGCAGAGAGTTTGATATTTGTCAATAGCCCTTGAAAATTTAGTAAAAACCTTGCCTTGTGTTACTGCATCTGTATTTTCCTCCCCAAATTGTTTCATTTAAATTGTTGTTGAGTTTTGCTTATCATCTGGCAACCTATGGCTACTGTTGCTCTTCTAAGCCATTAATTACCTTTAAACCATCTTTTGGGTAGTTCTGCTATCATATAGCTGAACACATAGCACCAATAGCTCATTAGAGCACAGCAGATAAAAAGTTTTTCAGCTCTCTGGTCCTATACTGTTGTCTGCAGGTGTCTCCTGTACTGCAGCAGCAAATTTCAGCCTCTAATCCAGCAGCACCTCAGGCACTGCTGCCAGTCCTGCCTCCTGCTGCATCTCAGTTTGGATGTGCAACTCCTGCCAGGGACGGCAGCATCCTTAAGGGGGTGATCTGCAGATAAGGATGGACTGGTCCCCTGCACTGTGACTGCAGTCCCCACTGGGGCTCTCCACACGTGGAGGCAAGACAGCCCTGCCCACTCATGTCACAGCCTGCAGCTTAGCAAGAGAACATCTTGCCATGGACAAGTAGAAATGGACATGCAGTCAGCATGGTTTTATCAAGGGTAAGTCATGTTTGATTAACCTTATAGACTTCTATGATGAAATTACTAGGTGGATAGATGATGGTAGAGCAGTAGATGTGGTTTATCTAGATTTTAGTAAAGCATTTGACACTGTCTCCCACAGCATCCTTGTAGATAAGTTGATCAAGTATGGGTTTGGTGATCAGGTAGTGAGATGGATCAAGAACCGGTTGAAAGGAAGGAGTCAGAGAGTTGTAGTCAATGGGGCAGAATCTAGTTGGAGGTCTGTGACTAGTGGAGTCCCTCAGGGGTCGGTACTGGGACCGGTGTTGTTCAACATCTTCATCAACGACCTGGATGAGGGTACAGAATGTACCCTCAGCAAGTTTGCTGATGACACTAAGCTGGGAGGAGTGGCTGACACACCAGAAGGCTGTGCTGCCATTCAGAGAGACTTAGACAGGCTGGAGAGTTGGGCGGGGAGAAACCTGATGAAGTTCAACAAGGGCAAGTGTAGAGTTTTGCATTTGGGGAAGAGAAACACCATGTACCAGTACAGGTTGGGGGCTGACCTGCTGGAGAGCAGTGTAGGTGAAAGGGACCTGGGGGTCCTGGTAGACAGGAGGATGACCATGAGCCAGCAATGTGCCCTTGTGGCCAAGAAGGCCAATGGCATCCTGGGGTGCATTAGAAAGGGTGTGGTTAGTCGGTCAAGAGAGGTTCTCCTCCCCCTCTATTCTGCATTGGTGAGGCCGCATCTGGAGTATTGTGTCCAGTTCTGGGCCCCTCAGTTCAAGAAGAGTCCAGCGCAGAGCCACAAAGATGATTAAGGGAGTGGAACATCTCCCTTATGAGGAAAGGCTGAAGGAGCTGGGCCTCTTTAGCTTGGAGAAGAGGAGACTGAGGGGTGACCTCATCAATGTTTACAAATATGTAAGGGGTGAGTGTCAGAAAGATGGAGTTAAGCTTTTCTCAGTGGTGACCAGTGATAGGACAAGGGGTAATGGGTGTAAATTGGAGCATAGGAGGTTCAAGGTGAATATCAGAAAAAACTTTTTTACTGTGAGAGTGACAGAGCACTGGAACAGGCTGCCCAGAGAGGTTGTGGAGTCTCCTTCACTGAAGACATTCAAAACCCGCCTGGACAAGTTCCTGTGTGATGTGCTCTAGGTGACCCTGCTCTGGCAGGGGGGTTGGACTAGATGATCTTTCGAGGTCCGTTCCAACCCCTAGGATTCTATGATTCTATGATTCTATGGATATGGACATCTCTGGCCAGCTGAATTCCCACATGGGGATTGCCATGAGAACATGTTAAAAAATAACCCAGAGTTTTTAGGACCTTCCCATATTTACTTTCTTGGAAGGCAACTACACAGAATTTTTCCTTAACATAACCAAGTCCATGGCAAGAGGAGGCTGTAAAATACATACAGTGTTGGGCAGAGAGGCAGTTTTATCAGTCTAAGACCATGATGCTAGGATTGCCAGGTTGTGACAGACTGTGAGGCAAGTTAAAACAGCCCCAGCCCTCTGCTCTGGATCTTACAGTTGTGCTGCTGGTGTTTTCCAGTGTTACAGTCCCCAGTTTCCCAGCGCACACCTGCAGAGCCAGTGGAGACCACACAGCAGATGCATCAATTCACATTCAGGTGGATTAGTTTAAACTGCTAATGAAAGCAGACCAGACCATGAAATGAAGTGTCTGAGCTGCAGTTGCAGTGAGGGTATGTGTCCAGTACTGTTGACTCTTTTGTGGAGATGTTGTCTTGACTTGATAGGCCATAACAAGAAGTGTGAAGGGTTGGATTTTTAAGTGCCTCAACTGTTTGCTCCATGAACTTGAGTCAGAACCTTAAGATAAAGCAAGAAACACCACCCAAAATAATCACCAAAGGAACTTTGAGGAAAACACTGTAAGAAACTCCCTGCTTCAGCATCATAATGAAATTGTGAGTGCAATTTTAAATGATAAAAACCAAGTTCATGTGGAACTGAAGTAACACTAGGACAAAAAAACAGAGATGATTTCCAACTGTTTAAGAAACAGCTGTGGGAGTTGTTAGGCTCCATGTTTACAGCTCAGATTTGAGGTTTTTCAGGGCAAACTGCAGTTCTGAGTTTGTATGGGACAGAGGATGAGGAATGATAGTGATTCTTTTCGTGTTGGTGTAGCAGAAATAGAAAATAAAAGGAAAATGACATGCCCCTTGGCATTTATTGCTTTGTTTACTTTTATTTACTTAATGCTTATTTTTATATTCTATGAGCTAATTTCCTTGGGAATTGATAAATAAAAACTTCCTGGAATATTTTCACCCCTGTAGAATCTTGGCATGCTGTAATGATCTCTCAGCAAACATAAGGCATTCAGACAGACTTCCCACTCTCCCCACCCCCACAGAAAACTGTTCGGAGAAGAATCATGATAAAAGAAAATGTAAGATGTGTTATGAAGCAAGAAGAAGAGGAATAGCTTTTGCTTGGTCAGATATCTTTTTGGGAATCATGAACACAGAGTTGCCAAGCATCACAGGTGACTAAGAAACATGTAAAAAAAGGAACACATTATTAACAGTTTTACTACTACTGGACCGCTGGGGTAGATCTAGCCACATACAGCTCTGTGGATACACTCTGATAGCCCATGGAAGGAAAATGAGTTAACAGAGGCAAGGAGCAGTGGAAAACCACCAGCAAGTTATTGAGAATCCATTTGTGATGCTACTTGTTAGGGCTCCTCTGCTATAAATTATTCTTTCTGTGATAAGTGAAGATACTTATCACAACAAGATCAGTTTTATGTTCCTGCCTGAGGCCTACCTCGGCAAGTTTGCCTCATGCTAAAACCAAAATTGCCTTGACTTCATCTCATCTCTATCTCAGGATAGGTGTGTTAGTTCCCTTTGTAATGGAGAAGATAAATTTTTGTGCTGTGGTTTTCATCAATCTTTAAAGTGAAATTCAGGTTTATAGTTTTGAAACTGAAGCTGGAAGATCAGTTTTGAAAAATGAGTAATAAATACTGATAAGTTGCAAATGATCAGTGCAGAATTGACCCATTACCAGTCTCTTCTTTCTTGGCCTATCTCATCTTGGCCTCTGTGTCCACCTTTTCTACCTTTGGCTACACTCAGCTGGATCAAAGTGGAAAAGAATGAAAATTAACTCGGTAGAAGAAATTTTCTGTAGTCATTCATCTCTGGAAATTTTTTTAATTACTAGTATAGTTTACTGTTAATGTAGTGGATTTATTGAGCTCTAGACAATCTTTCAACATTTCATATGAGGCAGCGATTGCTGCTGCTGTTGCAAGCAGCCTAGACCCAGATGTAAGCTCTGTTTTATGAAAACCGTTTTCCTTGCATCTGTCTCTCTAAAACCAGGAAGAATGCAGGTGCAGATCCCAAATGGGATGATCAACATCCCAAAGTAGCATCACTGGGACACCATAAAGCCAGAAGAGAGATGGATTTTGACAAAATGCTCAACAGCAGAACACAGAAGGGAAGAGATGAGACCATCCATCTCCATTAACCTTGATACCTCCTTCAGCAACAAGATGTGGCCATGATGACAGGTTTTAGTTTAATCAAAGGTAGCTGATGTGCTTCTGATAACTTTTAGAATAATGTTACCTTTGGAAGGAGAGGAAAATTAAACATTTTTGTGATGAGATGATGGCTGAGAACTGAATAAGAGGTCAAGGCAGGGCTTGAAGGCACAAAAAGAGGTTTCTGTGCATGTGATCATGGGTGATGAGGATTATTCTTTTAATGGTGCCGAAAGACAATTGGCCAAGGCTAACAGGGAAAGAAATTACAGCTGTGGAGAGCTACAAAATAACTCAAGACATCCACTGACTATTGGGGGGTGGAGGGCTCATTTTATGTGCAAAGGATAGCATAGATGAGAATTAGGATACTTGAGAAAGACCATGCATTGGGACTGGTGTGTGCTAGATAACAAAAGCTGCAAAAACGGTGATCATGAATGCTAAGATGAATCTCTGAAGGCTGTTTGGGTAAACCATGAAGATTCCCCTTTGTCTCCAGTGGACAGTAATGGCATAGCTTACTCAGTCATGGCAGGTAGCAGCTTCCATGCTATGTTGTCTTGTTTCAGAATTCGGAAAAGTCAGGTGCTATTGCAAGGGTGCTTGACGTTTAGGGCTTCTCCAGGAAGACCAGGTGGATGTTGCCTCAGTCTATTAGGGAAGCAGGGGAGAGGATTTACAGGGCTATATCTCCATGCATGCATCACCTGCTGTGGGAGCATAACCCATGCTGTCAGGTGTTTGCGGCCTATCATCAGTGGGATGGCCACTAGGACCTTGGATTGCTAATTTGTTCCCCTTTGTGTCATTCAGTTAATAAACACTAATTATGCTTTACAAGCCTTATAGTTAAATATAATGGGTATGTTTGGGCTGGGGGAGGATACAGCAGCTGGCAGTAAGCAAAATATAGCTGCTGTATCAGAAAAGCTAACTAACACAGCTCTGCATTATTGTGATTCTTTTAAATTATTCCCCTCCTCCATCACATCCTGCTTATGTTTTAATCACTTTCTCTAGGCACATACTGACAGTCCCTCTTTTTGGCTTGCTACCAGATGGACTTCAGTAACTATTGTTATATCTGGAAACACTTTCCTAGATCTTCATAATTGCTCCTTGCAGTACGTACATGTGTGATGCAGAGTTGTCAGCTTCCACAGTGATACCTATTGCTATAATTGACCGCTATATTGTTGCTTGCCTCTTTTTTTTTCTTTTTTTTTTTAAGGAATCTGAATTATATGACATAGTCTCTTGTTTCTTTCCAACTCACTCTTTTCTTTGTTCACCCTACAATATACAACAAGCCCTGTGTTCTGGTCCTTACTGAGGGTGTGTAGGTGAGGTATTAATGTTAAACTGCACTCTCTGAGTTGGCAGATTAGTGACATGAAACCAACTTCTGCATCCTCTCATCTCCAATACAGGATGGATGGGATCATGGATTTAAGTGTTAAGGAAGTTAATGGCTCATTTACAGTAGCAATGTTCAGCTCTCGTCAAGCAGTTTGACTATGCAAGCACATTGCATGTGACCTGGTGGTTTTGACTGAGCACAGTTCCTTTTCCCTACTCTAGCGTTTGGAATAGTACACAAAAGGTATTCAGCAACTCCTTGGACACAAAACTGTATTCTCTTTGTAGGCATAAAGCAACACATTTCCATGTCACTACAAGATTGTTGCATTTCCCATTATATCCTATGAATTGTTGTAAGGAAAATTATGCATGTTTAAAGCAAGTCTGTCCACATCCAGCTTAATCTAATTTATCTTCATTGGTCTCTGATTCTGATCTTTCCATTATTTAGGAGCCCCTTCTTTGCCACATTTCAACATGGAAACAGGTCTCTCTTACAAGAAACTTTAGATTCAGGCCACGAACAAACAAGAAAGGAACAATTGTTGAGGGCTCGTAATTTTCCAAACGAACAATGTCTCTACTAACTCTCTTCATCCTCAAGAAATGTCACCATTATTTCATTAATGCATATTAATGAAAGCTACATTTTGATGAAAAATATGTATACAATTAAAAGAAAATATATGGACTTATGAGTGTCCCTCTGAATTACCTCAAAGAGCTGTTCAGGTAGACCACCCTTGCTTCTTAAAACTTCAACCCCAAGAGGCCTTCGGATGAAAATGTAGGGATATAGGGGAACGGACTGCTTGAGAAAATAGTATAATATAATCTCTCTGTCTTAGACTTTTCTCCAAAAAGCATTGTCAGAGTATATAATCATTCCTTCTGGATCCAATTCAGTCCAATGGGATGGAAAGTGATTTGTGATTGAATAATTTTATGAGCTCTAGATATAAATCATTGCTGGCAGTGATGATTTAGCAGTTTCAAGAAATGGAAAGAGGTATTTCAGGGAACGGAAATGCTCCAACATTCCTTGAACACCAGTGACAGTCTTCAAAAAGGCCTGCTGGGCCCCTTTGGCACATAACTGCCATCAGAAACTGAAAGAGCATTTCTGAAGAGTAGAAATGAACCCCAGTTGCTGAGAAAACAGCTTCTGTCCCTCCTGAGAGCCATGGCACCCTTACTATTGAAAAAACAAGCATCCACTCAGAGAGAGCTGAACAAATACAAGTGCTGGGGTGATGTCATGCTTTTTTTGTGTGTTCACCAGCTTCACTGTTCCAACTCCTGCTCAGGAGCTTGAATAACATTTGGTTTGGGGAGCTTTCTGCAAAAATTACTTAAAACTTGGAGGCCTTTCCAGTTCTTCTATTTCATTCTAACCTGAATGATCCTGGAGGGATGCTACAGGGAACAGAAGAATTCAGGACGGAGTTCCGTATTTACTGCTGCTGTCACCAGCTGAGATTTGGAAAACAAACCTGGGAGCTGAAAATCATCTTACAGACACTTTATTTTTCTGGTTTTGTTTCAGGCAAGCCAGGAGTAAGGCTAGTATGTAGGATTAAATGGCATGTTTTTCAGCTGTGGAATGTCAGTTTCAGACATTTCCACCATTCCATCTCCAGGTCCCATCTCCACACTAATGTTACTGCCCTCTCAATCAGTCCTTCCAGGAGCAGTACCAGAACAGGCAAGGGGCAGCAAATCGTAATGAAGTTAAGAGGCAGTAGCAAAGGAGAAAAGAATATCTTAAACTGACTTTTCTTCTGGCAAAAAATGCTTCAGTGAGCTGGTTGGTGAATGGGTCTGCTGCTGAAGTTGCTGTTCAGTTTCTGACAGTACAAGTGTGTTTTTTATGGAGTGTCACTAGTAGTAAAAAGTAGTAGCAAACACTAATTTTTTTTGTTCAGATCTGCAGTGGTGGTCCTGAAATCACAGAAGGAGGTGGTTTGTTGAGAATAGTAATTATAATAGCAGTAATTGAGTGGACAGACTACTGTTGATGTTTGAAAAACCCATTGCATGGTTGGGCTCGGAGGGTGGTGGTGAATGGTTCACACTCCACCTGGAGACTGGTTACAAGTGGAGTTCCTCAGTGGTCTATCCTGGGACCTATTGATGATGTTTACTACATGTATCAGTGACCTGGTGTGCTCTCTCATTGAGTCTGGTGATGAAGCCACACTGGTGGGACCAGTCCGTATGCTTGAGGACAGGGCAGCTGTCCAGAGGGACCCAGACCAGCACTAAGAATGGGGAACAGGACACTCATGATGTTCAGCCAGGACAAATGCAGAGCCCTGCACTTGACACAGACTGACCCTGCATTGGGGTGGGCTAGGCCATGGAGCAGCTCTTCTGGATAGAACCTGGGTGTTCAGGTGGCTTTCAGGCCAAACATATTGCAGCAGGGAGCCCTGGTAGCGATGAAGGCTAACAGCATCCTCAGCTATATCAACAGAAGTATATTCAATAGATCAAGGAAGCAATTTATTTCCTCTGCAAAACACCTGCAAGACCATTAGAGTATTGCACCCAGTTTTGGGTCCCCAGTGCAGGAAAGACGTGGATAAACTCAGGGAAAGGCCTCCAAGCTAGTGGGGCTGGAGCACGTGCCCCAGTAGGAGCATCTGGGGGAGCTGGGCTGGGTCAGCCTGGAGGAGAGATGGCTTTGGAAGCATCTGATGGCGTTGTTTTATCACCAAATGTATTCTTTAATAAGTATTCTGTAATTTTGTTTTGTCTTCTCCTTGTTTTTTAATTTTCTGCTCCAATTTGGCATTACAATTCAGTAGCTATTCCATGATGCCAGAACAATTAGAATTTCTTTGTAATTCCACTATCTATATTATTTTGCAGGGACAATGATAGCAACAGATATTTTCTCACATATCTATGAAGTACTTATTTATCATAAAAAAGTATTACCCTGCCTCTTAAATGTCCTCTGCCATATGGTTCAAGAGCATAAAGCAACTATGAAAAGAAGTGTGTAACTATAAAATAACAGGCAAAACTGGATATTTGAACATATTATTTTGTATAATGCTACTTGCTTTTCCACTTGCATGCAAGCTTAAAGAATGTCTCTGCAATGCAAGGACTGACTGCCAAAATATGGTTTTGTTTTCCCTTAAGCTTTTTTTTGTTCTTTTTTTCCCCCCACATGCTTCTGGGCTGCTATCTGCTTGTGATTTCTAGCATTCAGTTATGCTTGTTCCAGTCATGTTTCTTATATGCACATCAATGACCATAAATGGTGCCTCTTTTTCTATGTCCACTGTATGCTGTGAGATACTGACTCTGAATCTCTGCAAAGGGATTCTGGGAGTCATCTATAATAATTCAATATTCTTTATTTTCAGTGATACCATAGTATATCAAGTTCAGGGAATTCAGCACACATCTGTAGTATGTAAGAGCATTTATGGTGAATGAGAGTTGAAGATATTTCTGGCAGGTAATTCACACTCGCAGTGCTCTATCTGACTGTATCCCTTTCTCCTTGGCTGTCCAGAAGTTACGAGCCCATGCTTTGCAATATCCACATGCTCCCTTCCTTTAAATTTACTGATTCTTTGCACAAGAAATTCTGAGCATGGTTGAAGCTGTAAAAAAGGACTAGTGGCCCATAAAAACAGGTGGGTGGAAATATTTTTAATCAGTAGAGGCTTTGCTAAATCACACTAGCTGACAAATTGACTTTATAGGGAAATGCATTTGTTTTGAATCCACAGCAAAGTGATTCTTGTGTGAGGTCAAGAAAGAGCTGAAGTGTCAAAGCTGTTAATGGGAGAGCAGAACAGCCTGGCTTAGGATTCATCTGACACAACGCGATCATCTTGCAGTCTGGGTGTCTACAGAAGAGCCAGGTGCCTCTGCTCCCTTCACAGATCAATGGAGAGAAAGAGCTACTTCCTTAGTGATAGTAACATTTCCGATAGTACCTGCTCAAGACAAGGTAGATGAAGAACTGATTTTTTGCCTCTGACTACAGGCAGAGTCTAGGGTGGCTAATTTGTATATCCACATGGCAGACATCTAATATGAGATAGGAGGACTCCTTCTCCATATGTCTCGAATTGTCCTCTGAGTTTCAAATTGAAGCAAACAAGATCAGGAACATTTTGCTTCATCTGCTTTTGCAGTGGTTTAAGAGACAAAATGCATGAAGAGCTTAGTTGCTCTTCAAAGATTTGTGCACTCAGACTGGCCACTGAAGCTGCTCTGAGCACTGTCTTTGCAGTGGGACTGAAGAAGATGCAAGTTTCATGAAATCTGGAGAGTTTAATACAAACATATAACTTCCATTTAGTTTTAAATCACTTTTTGATACAATGGAGCATTCTGCTTTGGTCCAGGACTGCTTATGACAAAAGCCTTCTGAACTATTTATTTCTAATAATGCCTGTCCTGAATTTCTAGCATATCATGAGGAAAAAAAAATAAAAATTATTCCTGACAGCGTTCAGATCCTGTTGCCATTTTCATCCAAAATCTTTAAATGGATAGCCCTCATGGGAGCATGAATAGGCAATGCAATGTTTAAGATAGGAACATAATTTAAGCTTTGCAAAGGTCATATGCTAATGCTGTTTTGTAATCTGCTGCTTGTTTAATCCAGCATCCATACCCTTTTATCTGGTTCTACTGACATTCTAAATTCTTCAAAGTTTTAGGAACATGTCCAGTGAAAAAGCTTCCACTGGTTTCTGTAGGCTTCATTGAGGCTTAAATCTGCGCATTTAACTGCAAGGAGTCAGTATAAAAAAATTCTAATAACTGTAGTGCTGGACTATATCTGGTCAAATTCTGGATTTCTAGCTTTTAACTGTAGAATCAGATCCATTTTCATATACCTGTCTCCAGACCAGCTCAAAATACCTTTTGAGTTATCCTGGACTGAAAAAAATTCTCCAATTTGGAAAAGTGTGACATTTATAAAGGAACTAAAATAAGTAGTCTGCTACTAGGCTGTACTGTGTTATTTTTAGTATACTACTTTTAAAAATAACATTTGCAAAAATTAAAACACTCTCTTGCAGAGGAAGTGTTGTTTTCATAGGTCTGAGACACTGAGAAGCCTTTGGATGAGCTGTAAATTTTCCCTGCTCCTGACTGCACCTACTCAGAGGGCACTGAAAAACATTGGGTGCAAGCCAAGGAGCTCACAAGTGTCCTTAATCCAATTCCTTGGCACAAGTGATTGATACAGCACTTGTAGTAAGGAGCTAATGAGTCTTTGCTTAATAATGAAAACTATCTAGATGAGATGAAAGACTAATGCAATTTATTCTGCTAACTGTCCTTATTTGGAAGAGTACTTAACGTTTTTGAAGTGACAGCGTAGAAGAGCAGGTGTCTCACTTTGTTTGTGAATTATATCTTAAAGCTGGTGTAGCCTGTACACCTTTGCAGAAGTTTTCTTGCCTTACAGGATAGGAACAACTTCTGCAGGCTGTGAAGTGGGATGTCTATAAAAAGCTTGAAGGTGGTTTAGTGAGTGAGGTCACGTGGCAGAAAGAACAGGTGATTCCACCTGTGGCCCTGTGATCAGAAAATTCAGCTCTATTGAGGCCATCCTCATTTGGTCCTCTGAAAGAGAAGCTGCATGTTTATGCAGTCCTCCAACTCAACAGATCTATTTTTCAGAATTCCTTTTTCTCCTCTGTTCCTAGCCCTTCCATTCCTGTAATAAGGCACAGACAGCTTGTATATCACTACCTCCCCAAGTTAGTGCTGTTGCCCCCGTTTGCTGGAAACAATCTCATTGCCATTTCCTATTTTGACTCACAGAGCAATGGTAACTCTCAGGGGAAGATTGTGCTCCCTGACACTGGAGTTTCTAATGTTTGGACTAAAACTGCAGGTTAGATTCAGACAGCCAGTTAACTGGTGTATGCTTTTCTTAGATGAGCTCAAACCCAGTGAATCTTGCTGTGAGATTCATGGTGAGATTTAAATATGGGAAGTCTCTTCAGTCATGAATCTGTAAAATCCAGATCTGAAGAAAAACAATCAACAACCAGTTTCAGTCTGGTGCTTATGAGTTCATACAGATTGACTTTTACTAGAGTTCCAGTTTCTATGCATGGATACAACATGATTTTTTTTTGTTCACACCACCTATATCAACTCCATCCTTAGCAGTAAGCTACTACATGTTATTTCCCTCCACAAGTGTTGCTTAGGTAATAAAATAAGAAATGCTCTGAGGTGCAATCAACCTAACTCATGAGAGAGAACATTCTTTAGAATCTGGATTTCTTTTCTAAATTAACTGAAGTTAGGATATATTAATAAATCTATTTAAACCACTGTCTCTAAGGGGCTGACCAAATGTAATTCTTTTTGGGCATGTTAAATGGAAAATCATTTTCAAGGAAAAGAATTGCCAGCGAGGTCTAATATGTGATCCTGTTTTGTTCAAAATACATATATGTATATAAATTATCTATCTGAATAACTTTGTTAACAGATGCATCAAGTGAAAGAGCCATCCAGTCTGAATTGCTAACAGATTAATTCTAGGCATCATGTGAAAGATGACTAAGAGTGACTGTTTCCCCAGCAACACATTTTCAAAGGACAGTGCTAAATCTTCATGGAGAGAAATGGACATTATTCTTATAGAAATTTCTGTTTTGCCAAAGGCCTGGGGTGTGCTTTGGAAAGTCTAAGGTCATTATGAACAATAACAAGTTAAGGCAAAATTGTGTGCTAAAAATAGTGTGTGTCACTGGAAGCATCTTTTAAAGTCACTGGTGTGTTTTATTGGAACAAGATACTTATATCCACAAAATACTTAAAAACAAGAATGGGCTGATTAGAGCAGTCACTGTAAATATCCCTTCCAGGGAAAAGCATTCCTGAGGTGCTCTATAAGGGTTCCTAATTCTCTGGCTTGCTTCAGTTTTTTAACCAGCGTTTGCCTGAAACGCACCAGGCACAGACACCTCAGCCTTCTCTTGCCTTACAGGAGGACTGCTTGGCCAGATTTCCTTTCACAGAGGTGTCTGAAACCACTGTGAATACTATTTGGTCACAAGGTCCTTGATAAATTTCCAGCTGCATAGAAACATTATCTCAGGGAAATCCTCCCCTTCCATTCAGAAACTGTCTCTCTTCCAGCTGGCAATTAGATCTCCTGTTCTCCCACCCTGCAGAACATCACCACATCCTGGGATAATGGCAGCAAGTACATTTACATGGGAAAGCTAAACTGGGAAGACAAGATGTGTATTTTTAGCTATTACAAATGAGATTTAGCAGTAGGAGACAGAGGGAAGCGTTAAAACTATGTGACCTGTCAAGTCTCTGTGGACTAGCTTGTTGGGAACTTTTGAGATGGCAAGACACACCATAATGTGAGCACATGTGACCCTATTTTTGTTTCTCTTTAAATCCTTAGACTATTAATTCCTTTAAAAAAATTAATTAGAGAAGGAAAACAAACCAACCCTTTCGAGAAATAGTAACTTTTTTTTTTTTTTTCCAGGGAGTGTATTTTTACCACTAATTTTCAAACCGTTTTTGTTGGTTTTTTAAGGTGTCCTTGAGATTACTCCATGCTTGGCAGGAATACTAAAATGTGCTAGTAACAGAAAGAAGGGAGCACTCTAGCAGCTGTTCCATGCCAGCACATATCAGGCAAGTGATTCCCCCATTTGCAGTTTTGGTGAAAATTTTGTAGGTGGGTGATTTCACTTGTCTTTAGTCTGTGTATGGCTTTAAAATGGATCATGCTGTCTGAATTTTGGAAACAACAAATCTCTTGAGAACCTTAGCTGAAAAGAAAGGATTTTCTTGTTCTCCATGGAGCTGAAAATACAAACTTGGCAGGGAGTAAACTGTCATGCTTGGCCATATCACTCAGTCGCTATTGAAACAAACGTCCTTTTGCAAAGAGTTCATCCAACAGTGTCAGTGGGAAGGAGGGATCATCCTAGTGCAGAAAATACAGAAAAGATAGGATGAAAATAACATTTCCTAGCCTTCTAACATTTGCTACTCTCTTTTCTGTGCATTCCAAAGATTAATGGGAATTACTTGTTTCCTTCAAATAGATAGTTGAAATGTTGGGAATAAGATAATAGAATAATAGAATAATAGAATCGGTTTGGTTGGAAAAGACCTTTAAGGTAGTCAACTCCAATCACTAAACCATGTCCCTAAGCACCACATCTACACACCTTTTAAATACCTCCAGGCATGGTGACTCCACCATTTCCCTGGGCAGCCTGTTTCAGTGCCTGACAACCCTTTCAGTGAAGAAATTTTTCCTAATATCCAATCTAAACCACCCCTGGCACAACTTGAGGCCATTTCCTCTTGTCCTATATCTTATTACCTGGGAGAAGAAACCAACAGTCACTTTGCTACAACCTCCTTTTGGCTCCCTTCAGCCTCCTTTTCTTCAGGCTGAACAACCTCAGTTCCCTCAGTCTCTTCCTGTAACACCTTTCATATTTGGTAAGAATAGCACTGATTCAAAAGCAAAGCAATCTGACTAAAATTAACAAGGCAATCCAGCCTCCATTATAATTGTCTTAATTGCCCTTGAGTAATCTAAGTATCTTATGTAGACACATTATATATTTCACTAAATTTAAATTTTTTGACATTTTATGAACCTTTATTTAATTAACTGGTCATCTTAAGAATCTGCAGAAGATTCCACTTAGTACCTGAATCTCAGGCTTAATGGGAATGATGATACCTAAAATACAAAGCCAATCTCTAGTCCTACAATAAGTTCCTCACAAGAAAAAGCAGATAATTTTTCATAAACTCACTGGAGGGTACTCTCCCCCAGTACAAGCATCCATTTATGTAAATTTTAACTCAAGACTAGAGTAATGAAGAAAATTAGTTACATTATTTACATTATTAATAAAAGCAATCGCAATTGAATTTACAGGATTATAATGCAGAGGAGAATGAACTTACTGCTATGGTTGGAAATAAATCAAGCAAGTTGAACATGAAACACTCTTCCTATAACCTTTTAGAGTCTGCTGCTCATATCTCCTATTCCTACATACAAGGTCACCAGTCTGATGGAGAAATTAGACATCTGCTGTGGGAGTCACCACAACATCAGCACTGAAAGAAAACTTCTGGTGTGCAGGCAGATGAGAAATCTATATAGAAAACAAATAGATCTATAGAATCTGACAGGAGCTTTCCCCGTTTGTGCAACTTCAGTTACAATTTCATAGCACTGGCACCACATTGACTTTGGCTTGCAAACAAACAATTTGTTCCTACCAGTCCCTGTACAGCCCAGATGACACAAAGGGCATATTGTTGTGATCACCTCCCTTATCTGACATGGTAGCAAATGATACGTAAGAGTTCACAAGTAACTCCTGTGTCACTTTTTTTTTTCCTAATGCAGCAGGAAAGGGCAAGGCCACCGTTTCTCTTCTCATTTTCAATTTCTGCTTATTATTTCCTACTCTCCCAGTCCTCATTATCTTTTTTGAAAGAAATATGTTGAAAATAATGGAGTGCCTTTGAGAAGGCTGAGAGGATACTGGCCACGGTGAACAATGGCATTGGAAATGCTCCTCTGCAAAGTGGCCGTGCTAATTTGGGGGCCCTGACTACAATGAGAAGAGCTGCTGTATGCAGAAACATGCCCAGACACATGGTGTGGAGCTAGCAGGTTTGACTGAGTGTGGTGAGGTCTGAGCATAAACAGACATCAATGAGATCAACCTATGTAGGTGCCCATGTCCCAGTGCAGTCTGTGTTGACAGTCACACCCCTACCACAGTCCCACATTTAGTACCCTAAGCAGTTAAACCCAGCCTAAGTCAGAGACTGGGTGCTTCCCAGATGCTCTCTTGAGTTCTAGGACTCATTAGGAAAAAATACTTACTCCAGGGTGATGCAAGCAGAACTTAAACCACCCTTTCAAATATTCATGGGGCAGCAACAGTTTTAGATTCAACTTCTCCATCATGTAAATTATTAGGGTATTTGGGTTTATTTTCACAAATAATTACCAGTTCAGATCTTTACCTGCTATACATTAATTTTTGTTTGGTTGTGTCAGTTTACACCGCTACAAATCCAGTCTGATGACATAATTGGAAATCTGGGATAAAATGTAAATCTCCAAGAGCATCACAGTCTCTTCACACAGATGTTTCCATAGCAACATAACCATCGTGATACAGCCATGGCAAATGAGGTTTTCGTATGTTTTATTTCCTCTTCCGTGATTTTTGACAATGAAATAATATGGATGGGGACAGTATAGAAATAATACTAATGGATCCACAAGTGCAGAGAAGGATTTGGCAGAGAAAACATGGTTTTGTGTGTAAGGGGGATATGTAGCCATGCTAGGAATGAATATGGTCTCCCTCTGATATATATGTATTTTAGAAAAAAAAAACTTGGCCGTTTCCACCAAAAAACTATATAGTCTTTACAAATATTAATTTTTTCACTAACCAAAATAGTATCTTAAAGTGCTAAATCAACTGCCTCTGCCTTGTCTGTTACAAGCAGAGCCAATTTCCTGACATAATCAATCCAAGTCAGTGGACGTCCCTGCATAAGCCTGTTCCCCAGTGTCCCTTTCCCAAAGGCCCAAGTCCTTGAGCAGCAGGACTAATAATGCCTGGTTTCCTAAAGCTTTGTGTCTCAGGTGTCTAACGCAGTGCAATTTCTAATGAAGCATTTTTGAGGTTTATGGCAGTCATGATAGCTCTCCTGTAGGACTTCTCTGCCATGTAATACAAGTTGGGCTCATTAATCTCCCAGTGCAAGAACTGACAGGGTCCATCTTCCACACCTTTTTTGAAACTTTTAGATCGATATCCTATCAAACAAATATGGCTGAAATTGATGGGCTAAAAAATAAGTGTGAGTGGGCAGGCATGTACATTTGCTGTGAAGACATATCCTTCTTCCTATGAAAAAAAAGATTAATGAACTTCAGAACATATGTGAAAAATAAGAATCTGAAACTTTTTTAATTTAATTGTCTCATCTGTAAGATTATTCAGCAGTCCTGTGCTGCACATCCCAGATCTGAAATGCACTGCAGGAGTATAGAGTTGGTGGGATGATGGCCACTGGCTTGGAAACTGCTGAGAGCTGGAGGTACAGTGCAGGGGAAGAGAAACTGGCCCTGGAGAAAGGAACTGATCACCTGGGGTAGGACCCACCTAACCAGCTTTTCTGGTTTGCCAGAAGTTATCTCTGTACCTGCAGGAAAAAATTGGCACCTTGCTTGGATCTTATCCAGGGTAGAAGTGATTTTAGGGTCTTCCCCCTACCACAAATGATTTATCATGCACTTACTGTAAAAGCTATGCCAATAGAAAATAATGTGAATAAATCAGGCATTATCAACAGCCACATGTTGCTACAGATGAGACTGGGACGCACATTTGCTAAACTTGAAGTATTTCATGCAGACTTGAGTAGTCTCTCCAGTTTTACTTACTGCTGGAACTTCAGCTGGGTGTTTACTGAAGCCTGGACTGCACCTTCCAAATTAGCTATCCCTACTTCCCTGAAGGAAATGCAGGAGGAATTGCTACTCTCAGAAACCCTTGCCTACCCTTCCCCTGACAAAGGGCTCTGCTTGGCTGAGCAAAGGAGCTATGCCCTGTCGGGAGCTCCCAGGCTGGCCCTCAGGGTCTGTGGGGAACTGGAGGGGCTAACGCACCCCAAAATATGCCCAGCAATGGGCAGTGGCTCACGAACCAAACCTGCCAGCACAGGTGTCATCATCACTCTCCAGCAGTTTCCCTGAGGCGCTACCAGGGTGTGCAAAGCTCAGGCACAGGGGACTTGCAGCCTCCTCACAGCTCAGGTTTCAGGCTTTCAAAAGTGAACCATTTCCCGGATTTGATGCAAGTAAACAGGAGCCTCTCTGCTAGCCCATCGGCACTAGGATGGTTTCATTTTTTTTCCTGAGCTCATGGGTTAAATAGGCAATATTCCCCCCAGTGTCAAAATTTGCCCATATGGACAAACTGGGGGTGTCTTCCAGACCTACTTTGGAGCAATTCAAAACGGGGTGGGTGGTGGCATCACAAGCTAGCCTCAAATGAAGGGCATGCTATAAATCCAGGCTTGTATTTCTTGCCCATGGCAGGGATTAAGTGCCAGGTGCAGAATCTGAAGCCCTGCTGAAGCTTTCCTCTTCAGTCTATCTCACATTACAGTTCTTGTTGAGCCATTGGGAGTGAGCTGAGCCAAAGAAAAGTGCTTTTCTCAAAAGTGTAAAAAAGAAAATAATTTGAAATGATACTGCAAGTACAACATGAATATCTGCATGACTGAAGAATTCTTCTGTTTTTAAAACTGAAATTGAAGAGACCACAAATTCAATAATATGGTGTACTGTCTTTAGGTATTTGGAGAGAAATCACAATCTTTTCATTGATGACATTAATTGTTTTGGTTTCTGAGTATAACCTCACAGAAAATGTTCACATGTGTATTTTTACTGTTTATGGCTGGCAGCTGGATGACAGAATAGACAATATTATTACGGATTATAGGATCAATAATCCGTGTGCTAAGAAGGATTTATGTGAGAGACCATAACATCTTAAGCTTCAATAAATAACCTGTAACAGAGGGCAGAAATAACAAACATTCTCTAAATAAAACCAACATTTCTCTATACCAGAAAGAAAAATCATATATGTAATATTAAAATAAAAATTTATTTTTAAAATGTAAATAGAATGTATACCATTGCTTTGGAAGAGGTTTTGGTATATTTGCATGAATTGAAATATATTTTGAGGCCTGAAAGATCAGAACAAAAGAAGCTTTTCTTTTCTTGCCTTTTCCCATTTTATCAGCTTCCATGATAAAAAAGATTTTTTTCTTTTTCCCTGTTTGAAGCTCACATCACAATCCCTGATGGAATTCATGAGGCAGCAGAGGAGGTAAATTAACCTCCGCATTAGAATACTATGAAAACCAAGACATCACAAAGACATATTGGAGCTGATATTTCATTCAAGGGTTTTTTTGCACCCTATTCCTTTTTATGTGCGGTAGTGCATTTCCTCTTTTGCAGAGGGAGCATCAGTCTAAACACTGAACATCCCTTCTTTCATGGCTTATAAAAAGAAGTAAATGTGATCAAAATGTCTTTCTTTTTTTTTTTTTTTTTTTTTTCCTCAGGGTTATAGCAGTAGCTTTGATTTCCTTAATTACACCCATAAGTCTGGAAAGGTCATAGTCTAATTCTGGTTACTATTCTGGGAGCTGAAGGAATAATTCTGAGCTTTTTTTACCTGCTTTCACAATCTGGCGAGGTTTCCTTCTTCTTTCTTTTACAGGAACAGCTACATCCTCCAGAGATTTGACTGGCATGTAACTAGTCAGTCAACAGGAAATTATTTACCATTTGATTTTTTTATTGCTTGTGATAACACAAATGCCTGAAAAATTGTAATCCAAGAACAAACCTTCCTCTCACTGAGAAAATTTGGATAATTTAGCACTGTGATGCCACATACTTCTCTTTTACAAACCAACCAACAAAACCAGGTTAAACTTGTCTGGGTTTTTTTTTATTTCCCATTCTGTGCATATAGGAAACCCCGAGCACGGATCAAAACACCACCAGAGCAGACGACATTTTGCAGATGACCTCTCCATATCTCAGGGACCACCAGTGACCCATGGGCTGGGAAACTGCAGTCCACATGGCATATCGCAGTACTGTCCTTGGGATCCAAAGAGCTGCAGGCTGCAAGGTGCTAATCCTTTTGTCCTCAATCCAGCAACACGTTTAAGCATGTACTTACCATTAAACAGCTGAGTTGCCCCAGGGTCTTCAGCAGGATTACCAGTGTCAGAGTGCTCTACTGGATGACAGCCAGAGCCCTCCGCACCGTGCTCTGCTTTCAAGGGGGAAGAGTAAGGAGAAAGTTCACCTGCTTGGTGGTGACTAACAAGTGCTGAAGACACTGCAGCTCTTTTTTCTTAATTGCTGGCCTGAAGTCAACGGAAAGATCCCTTTTTCCTTAATGTGATCACACAAGGCTCCATGTGATTAGCTAGATAAACTTGTGACTTTTCTGGCTTTTCTGATGAAATGACATTGCTAGCTGATGTAAATATGGATTGTTGCACCATCTCACTAGTTTATCTCGTATCCTACTTTCCAATGGATCATGGATGGTACCAGCAGGTGTCCTCTTTCTGGGCTTAACAAAGGCATCGTTATAGTAGAATCCACTTCTCAGTGTAATCTCTTTTCTTGTTTTGGTTTCCTCAGTTCCTCTGAAAAAACACTTTGAGCTTTGAACAGCAGTGTGTTTGTAAATACTATTTCAGAATGTTGTTAAGAGTAGTTTATAGTTCAGCAGGATACTTCTCGCATCCGGTTCTTCTCAGGATATGACTACAAATGCAATTCACCCCCCATTGATGATGTCATTGTTTCAGCCAGCTGGAAATTAGGGTTGGAAACCCTGGTGATTCTTCCCTCTTGGACAGCTCTGGGTTGGCTGATAATTTTGGTGATGGGAATATCTTCAGGAGTTCTTATGGTGTGAATGCATGTTGCCTTCCACTCATCTTTTCCCTGGAGGACTGAATTATCACCTTTCTTCTTTCACTCAAAGGGTAAGGGGTCAGTTGCCTCTCTGTGGTTTCAAAGCAAAAGTGAGGATTTCTCCCCAGATGCTAGTATCTGCAATGTACACCTGCAGGCCGCCAGAAGACACTTGCTGGCCCCCAGCTGCTGTTGCTGGTTCCCAAGTGGGTTGGAAGCCCTTCTGGCAGCTTTCCTCACTCCATAAAAATAAGTTTTCTTCCTTTGGCCTCTCCCCTGTGAAATGTGTATGCCTGGTGTTTGCTATGGGCAGCATATGGATTTGACTAGTCAACTGTTTGGTGGATGAGGAATTGGTTGGATGATTACATCCAGAAGGTAGAGGTCAATTTCTCAATGTCCAGGTGGAGAATGGCAACAAGTAGTGTCCCTCCGGGTTCTGTACTGAGACCAGTACTGTTTAATATCTTCATCAGTAATATAGACAAAGGGATACAGTGCACTGTCAGCAAGTTTGCAGATGACATCACGTAGAGTGGTGTGGTTGACATGCCTGAGGGAAGGGAGGACATCCAGAGTGACCTAGACAAGCTCAAGAAGCAGGTCCATGTGAACTTCATGAGGTCCAACCACGCCAAGTGCAAGGTCCTGCAACTGGGTCAGGGCAATTCCCAGGATCAATTCCAGCTGGGGGACGAAGGGATTGAGAGCAGCCCTGCAGAGAAGGACTTGGAGTTACTACTGGATGAAAGGCTGGACATGAGCTGGCAATGTGCACTCACAGCCCAGAAAGCAAATCACATCCTGGGCTGCTTCAAAAGCAGCGTGGCCAGCACGCAGGAGCACCTCTGCTATGAAGACAGGCTGAGCAAGTTGAGGTTGTTTAGCCTGAAGAAGAAAACGCTCCAGGGAGATTTTTCTGTGGCTTTTCAATACTTAAAGGGGGCCCATAAGAAAGATGGGAACAAACTTTTTAGCAGGGGTAGCGATAGGACAAGGGGTAATGGTTCTTAACTAAAGGAGGGTAGATTTAGCCTAGCTATAAGGAAGACGTTTCTTAAATGGGGATGGTGAAACACCAGAATGGGTTGCCCAAAGAAGTTGTGGATGCCCCCTCCCTGGAAACATTCAAGGTCAGGTTGGACTGGGCTTTGAGCAACCTGATCTAGTGGAAGATGTCCCTGCTCATTGCAGTGGGCTTGGAGTAGATGACCTTTAAAGGTCCCTTCCAACCCAGACTATTCTATGATTCTATGAATGCTTGTTTTGTCACAATTAATTTTAAGAAGATCAGGTTTTATCTCATGCTAGTGTTCCTGGAAAAAAATTAATTTATTTCAAGGAAGTTGTCATGGGTGGTTCCAGTACTTCACTGTTCTTCTCTTCATGTATTTTTTTTTGGTTGCAACACCATTTTCTGAATTCAGGCTAAATCACTCACAGCAATTTTAGTTCTCTAAAAGGTGTTTCAGGCAAGCCCAATGGTTTCTCAAATATCTTTACCTGCCTCTGTTCTCTTCAGAACACACTGCCCTTAATATGTTATATGAAGGCAAAGAACGGCCAGACTGGGTCAGAACAATAGCCCAGGTGACCCCATGCTCTGTGTCTGGTACAGTGAAGCCTGTACCTTGGCTCAGCACGAGGAGTTCTCTAACATTCCCAGAAATGCTTAGGAAAGGGAGTAGGAAATGCTGGCATGATCCTTCCCTTCTCCCAGTACCGCATTTGGCTGCCAGTGCCTTGGGGACTTGCTGAGCTGAGTCAGGCTGCAATGGTTTAATAGCCAGCTCTGGTGCCTTCTCGGATCCAGTTGGACTTTAGCCTTGCCAGCATCCTGTAACAGTAAGTTCCACAATTTAATTTCCACTGTGTGAAAGAGGACTTCCTCTATTTGTTTTAAGCTTGCTGCCTGCTAATTTCAAAGGGTGCCCTTAGTTCTGTGCTGAGGCAGGTGGGGGTGGCTGTTCCCCACCCACCTTCTCCAGATCTTTTAGGATTTATATACTTCTTTCTTCTCCCCTCCTTGACTCCTTTCCAGCCTCAACAATCCCAGCCTGTTTAGTCTTTTCTAGTACTGTTGCCTTCCCATAAACTTAATTGCACATCTTGCTCTCTGCAGTTTTTCTAGTTCTCTCGTGTTCAGCCATGTCCTGCTGTGAAGGAAGGAAAAATCTAGCTTTGCTTTTTACACTGTCCTTCCACCCTGTCCCCATCTGGCAGGCAGTAATCCAAGGGACATGCACCTAGAAGGTTTCAAAGGGACACTGCAGGGCTGTTAGATGGACTGACGGGTCTCCCAGGGGAACCAATCCCTGCTCCTTAAATAGGGCTCTCTGCAAGGGCCTCTCCAAGCAAAACCCGTGGGAGGTTTTATTCCTTCCTATCCCAATGGCTTCTCAGCAAGAAACTCTCAGTTCCCAAAGCTTCCTCCCACCAGAAAATATCCCAGCCAAGGAGGACACGTGAGGGGTGCTGAGAGCTTCTCAGCATACATGGTAGGTCCCTGGTGACATGGCTTCAACCCAGCACCTGGGCTGAGAACAATTTCTATCAAAAATAAAAAATTGGTGTGCCATCTTTTCGGGACAACAATCTCAAGCATTTTCCCTCACAAGCTGGGTCTTTCCAGGCAGACTATGGCCCACAAAAATCCTGTTTGTTGGCTGTGGTGGTACACAGCTCTCTCAGGTGTGCAGAGGAATTTGAAGCTGCGGCATCAAGTGCAACAGCCCCAAATGCCAGGCCTAGGGTAATTTTAAGTCGTTTGATAATATCAGGCCTCCTTCCCCATTTACACATACCGGGTTTACTCCATGGATTTCAGCCAAGACAAACCTTCCTGAAGCTGCCAGAAGAAGCAAGGAATGGAGCAGGCCTTTTGTGCGCTGTGGGCTGGCAGCCAGCTATTGAAGTGAGCTGAGGACCTGGTCGAAGGATGGCAGTGACATTTACCACAGTGGAAAAACTGATTGCTGGCAGTCCTGCTTCCTCTGCTGAAGGGACAGGATAGCTGGGCAGGCAGCTTTTGTGGGGGAGACATGGTAGGAGAAGAACAAATCACTTGTTTCTCTCTGACTTTCCATTTTCCTCATCCAAATAATGATCTTCTGCATTTTGCCAGAAGGGCTACTGCTTTCTTATGAGATGTTATTGCCAAATATCTATATTAAATGTCACACGCACACACACACACACACACAAACACACAGAGAATAAAATGCATATCAACAGAATACTAGACGTGAAGGGGTGTTGAGAACCAGAAGCTGAGAACAAAATGACCCTCATGGGGTGTCATGCAAGCACTGGTGTTGAGTGGAGCCATCTTCTTCTGCTGAGATATCTGAATGAGCACTTGTTGTTGCTGACTAAATAACAGTTTAGACTGAATTAATCCTGGTGACAGGTGAGCTTTCTGTCAGAAACAATAGCATCAGCTGGGAGAGTTAACTCCTGGGGTTGTGTTACTAGTCACCCCAACCAACTCGCATTCAAGGCAAGCAGTGCAACAGGACACTGTGGTATTTAATTCCTCCACCGCTCCATTCTATTTGTTGTCTCTTGCTTTAATTACATGTAATTAATCAGTCACTGGTTAATGAGGAATCCATATCAAAATGTTCGGTGGACAAAATACAACTGGAGCAAGATCCGTTCTTGCCACTTGAGCTTTGTGTACCAGCCCATATGGAGCTGCATTGCAATTGCAGCTGTTGAGCAGGCAGCTGCAAGCTCATCCAAGCCCCATTCCATTAAATAGGTGGCATTTCTTTTGCTCCCTCTTTGGTTTCCACCACAATGAATAACTGTGAGCAGAGGACTGAGGTCTTATTCTGCTGTTTGCTGTACATATGGGAACAGGGATGGCTGAAACTTTCAGAGGTATATTTAAGCCAAAAAGTCACAATAGAAGCCAACTGGGATTTTCTAGGGCTTTGGGATACCAAATTCCCTGGAAGTTGGAGAGTGTGGAACAGGGAAGACAGAAAGCTGCTAAGATATTGCCACAGCTTATTTCCATGAAAGTTAGGCAGTTAAACTGCTTTACAGTATTTATTTCAAAAATATCTGTGGGCATCTATTTTTATTTTTTAAAATTTTATTCATGTTTCTTACCCAAAAGTAAGGTTAATCTTCCAATTTTGCACTGAGGGCAGATCACTGACTGTGGTTGGCTTTGTAAGTCTGAAATATTTTAGTCAAAATATATTAATCACTGGGTGCTCAAAAAGGCACAAAGGTCTCCAAGCACAGAGCTCAGTGAAGGACGGGAGTTTCAGCAACAAGCTAGACAACCACTGAGAGAGAGAAGAACATGTAAATATGGAAATGTAATTATTGTAAAATTGCATTTATTTGAAATAGATCACAAAATTACAATAAATTATCTACTTCTTCCAAATATTCTTTAGTTGACTTTGCCAAGTGCATCTCCCTTATGCACAGAATATTTACTAATTCAAAAAGCATAATGTCAATGAGGGGTCATTGAAGAAAGTGGGATGCTTTGCCATGTAATCAGGCTACTCTTGGCTACTGTTCACTCAATGTTTGCAGCAATTACTATGGCACAAGGGCTTCAGACACAGAGCAAGTATCTTTTTTGTTCCAGTTATCTACTTTCTGTTGTATGTGTTTGCTGTACAATGTTAGTCCTAACTTAGGATATAGCCTTTTGTCACCTGAAATTATTCCACAGCCTTTTATAAAATAAACTGAAAAACTAATTTGAATTCTCAGAAGATCATAAAAATATCTTTACTTGATTGTCTTACTTTTGGTTTCCTCCATCTCCTCATCCATATGCAATTGATAGCAGTTGCATTATGGAACAAGATACAAGACCATTGGCTTTGATAATAAAGCAGAAGTTTCTATCGCAATCACTTATTATAGGTTGTTGGTTTTGTTTTCTGCAAATTGTCTTTGTGAAAATGGTCTTTGACTTGCAATCACTTTCCAGGCTTTCCAGCTACATTGCACACTCCCATAGACACAAAGTGGGAATGGTCCTGAGGAGGCAAAAGTGAAAATTCCATTGAGTGGCTGTGCTGTCTTATGCAGCATTTTTAAACTTTTAACTCTCTTTAGTTAGTATTTCTGCAACAGTTTCCTGTGAGCCAACTCTGACACTCTGGATATTGCTTTGAGTAGTAACCCACCATATATTTTGGTATTAGCATCCCTGGAATCACAGAAGTCCCACATCTCATGCACAATGAAACTAGTTTATCCCAGATGTATGGGATTCAACGTGTAAGAGACATTGAGTCTGTCTGCATTCACCATGTCCAACACGGCTGGAACATGTTGCAATCATTGCACATACTTGAGTGGGCACAGTGAGCCCAGTGCACCTGGGTGGCACCAGAATCACCACTGATGTGATGCAGAGCTCATCTGTGAACAAACAAAACCTGGGCTAGCTGGACCAAATGTACCTAGGCTGATCTGCTCATCTAGAGAGTAGATTTATTGGACTTCTATCACCATCTAAATAAATTTTGACATATATTCCTTTTCATCCCTTTTCCCTCTTATATTGTATGCTCCACTTCTTGAGACAATTCTCTTGACCTGATAATCCTGGACTTCGAGTAATTTCACCAATAAGCTCCAAGGATACCATAGAGCATTGTCTCTGTTCACTGGAAAGAGAAACATTTTGGAATTTCCCAATTCCAAACCATGTTTCAAAGGAAGAAAAGGAGATTTTTTTCTAGTGAAGATCACTTTTCAGTAGAGTGTTTCTCTGCTTATCTTTTTGGTAAAATGCTATTCTCTTCTAAGCAGGGTAACAGTCTTACTAGTTTGACATTAAAATATTCTTTAAAACAGCCATAATGACAGCATAAGTAGTTTGATTCTATACTGTAAGGCATCACATAGACTGAAACCCCATTACAAGTTGTCCAACCCAAGGTCAGAGTAGCTGACCACAGTGTGCAGGAGATCTCAGAGCTGGCATAGGTAATGGCGTCTGCCTAATGAACCAGCTTTGCCCCAACTACAGCCAAAGAAAGAAAAAGTCTTTCAAATAGTTGTTTGCATTTTTAAAGGTATTTTTGACAGCTAGGATTGCGCATTTTAAAGGCAGAGTAAATACGGCGACTTTTAAATTTGACTTCATAAATATTCACAGTGCTGGATTCAAAGTTTACTCATGTGGACATTTGCTCTTTAAGAATTAGTTCTTCCATCAAGTTGATGCACAGAAATCGTATTACTAGACTTCAGTGACCAATTACTAGTATATGGTTATATAGACATCTGAAAAAACAATTTTTTTGAAGATGCCAGTTTTCTATAAATACTATGTTGAAAGCAAACATGTTAAATACTTTTTAAAGTTTTCTTTTAGTCCTTAATTATTCCCAAAGCACTAATTACAGAAATATTTTAAATGTCCTTAAAGAGTGCACTCTAACATGACTCCTTGTTCTTTGTTGACTTTCTGAACTTCAGAGGCTAAAGTAGATGCAGAAGTGGAGATGAAGGAGAACCTAATGAATAGATTGCATTTAGCACTTTAAGCATTTGTACTATCTGTGCTCTATACTAGGTAGACTTTAATACGAAACATTAAGGAGCATTGCAGTAAACAAGCATTTCCTTATATGAATAATTTGGTCTCTGAATACTCTTGAGCAAAGACTACTGAAATGTATCTGAAGGCTTTGACAGTCAGTGCTTATCTGATGCTCAAAACCTGTTTATGGTATTCATTTCTGTAAGTAGCACGGAGCTTCTAGGATGCCAGTGAAATGCATTTTTGTGTGACATGGGTAATCTTTCATCTCTCTGTGGGCTATAGAATTCCCACATAATGCTGTAGCAAAAACATCTGCATCTTGGTGCAAAGAATATGATCACAGTTTTTAGAACCTATGCATTTATAGTCACTGCCTCTTTCTTTTTAGCATTAAATTCCTTCATATGCCCACAAACAAAAAGTAATGCATATTTGATTCAAAGCTGTTGTGGTTTTGTTTGTTTGTTTGTTTGTTTGTTTGTTTTCTGAATGCAGCTTTGTGTTCATTTCTCTCTTTTTCTCCTTCTGTTTCTGAAAAGAGAAAATAAGGACCTGAAAATCCATCAGGGTTTCAGGCTGCTGTGGTTCTGGTGGTTTAGATCTGCCTTCACTAATGAAAAAAAATAATCCCCATCTACATGCCCCATTTTAAAACCATCCTTTATTTTAAGCTTTCAAGATGCTCATGGTCCTGTCAGTATCAGATGAAACTCGTACAACCATAAGTAAAATTTTGGAGGATGAATTTGAAACAGGACAAAGAAAAACAACATTTCTGTTATTGAGGAAGCACATCATTCTGAAGAATAACAACTTTATTTTCATTTCCATAAAAAAAAACCAGCAATGACACTAGTGGAGATTGTTTATTATTTTTTATAACACTCAGAATTGAGTGGCATTGCAGAGACAGCCAGACAGCCTCTGAATAATGCAAACACATTTGTGCTAAAAATTACATGTACAGTATTCCTTACTGATGCTAATGGTTAGTATTGACATGAACTCCATGGTAAGCTACTCCAGGGCATGCATGTAGTGGTACTTTCTGTCTGAGCATCCATCATCTCAAAGCATTGCAGCATCTGATGTCCCTGTTACTAGTATATTTAACTACTAGAGCTAATGCTTGGGGCGATGGAGGGGAAAATCCTTTTAAAAAAATCTTGGACCTTTGAGTCACCTGAACCAATCATCTAACCTGCATGCATTTTAGTTTTATCTCACAGATTAGTGCTGGGGTTATATTAAAATAAATACTTGGTCTCAGATTCACCAATGTGAATGGCTTCTTTTAGTCTGT
This sequence comes from Hemiprocne comata, assembly GCA_020745705.1. Classification (NCBI taxonomy): domain Eukaryota; kingdom Metazoa; phylum Chordata; class Aves; order Apodiformes; family Apodidae; genus Hemiprocne; species Hemiprocne comata. The sequence goes on along the minus strand of CM036586.1, from coordinate 96,403,316 downwards.
TGTTCACATCTCTGGCAGCCATCATTATAAAATCATATTCAGGCAGGTCAGCCCTGGAAGATAAATCATGTCAGCACAAAGACAGTTTGTGAGTACTGATTTATTGGCTTTGTTAGGGCTGCAGGGCTTGTGAATCTCCACACATTGTAGTCTGCACTTTGAGACCAGCCCACTATGAAGGCTTGGATTTTTTTCCCTTAATTAGAGCACAAATAAGCTATTACAAAAACATTTGTGGCAACATGAGATGAGCAATAAGAGACAAGAGGTCTGTCTCTTGGGAACAGTGCTATAACAAAGCTGCAATGTCATTATATGAGCCGATTTGAGCTCACATAACAAAAGTTTCTATTGGGGTCAGATGGGATGCACCTCTTGGGTTGCTGGTGTACCTTTGCTGCAGGGGTTTTGTAAATTTATTACACTTTGGTTTCAGAGCCCTGAAAATTCACTTTAGTTCATACAGCATTCTCTGTTTTCATTGTGTTTTTGCCATTTTTCCAACTGCCAACATCACAGCCTGTTTCATTGTGAAGCAAAGACAATCTAACAAAGCATTATCTTTTTGTATATATTAGGATGTTTTTATTAGTTCTTTCACCTCATGTACTATGAGGAGCGTATAGTCCAAAAGCTGAAAGTGTCTGTGTATGGATATAAGACCTACTCCTCAAGCTCCACTAAAAGTTTCCCACTACAGAGTAGTGAACACCTTTCAAGATCCCAATAAACACTCTTGAAAAATTGTTATGCTTTCCTTTCAGAACCATCTTCCCAAACTATGACTCCAACCCTGTCAGCTAACTCCACCCTTCTCTCACCATCCCATTGCTATTCCATGAGACCAACTCCATCTCACCTGCCAAACCAATCACACACTCCAGCCCCCAGATCTGCTCTGCTCCTGCCTCCCCACAAGCACACTGCATGCACATCCAGGGAGCTGGCACGGTACAGCTGCCTGACTTACAGAATCATAGAATCTAAGATCATCAAGTCCAACCATTAACCCAGCACTGACAAGTCCACCACTAATCCATGTCTTTAAGCACCACAACTGCCAGTCTTCTAAATACCTCCAGGGATGGTGACTCAATCACTTCCTAGGACAGCCTGTTCCAGCGCCTGATGGCTCTTTGTGTGAAGAAATTTTCTCTAACATCCAATCTAACCCTCCTTTTGCACAACTTGAGGACATTTCCTCTTCATGCGGAGCATGTTGTGAGAAGAGCCTGACACCAACCTCACTACAAACTCCTTTCAGGTAGCTGTTAAGATCAATAAAGTCTCCCCTGATAAGGTCTCTTCCTCTTTCAGTGCTGTAGCTCTTTGCAGCATACATCTACACTGTGCAAATGCAAAAAAATGAGGGGTCAAGCCCTGCTGAGCAGTGGCTCAAGACGTACCATATCTCAGATATTTGCATCACTGCTGCCTCTCTCTTGGTTCATGGTCCCATGCAGCTGACACAGCTAACATCAGCCTGTTCCCCAGCAGTTCCAGTCTCATGAGACCTGAGATAGCAAAGGACTGAAGTGGTACAACCAGGAGCAAACCACTGCTCAGCTATCTGCCGGTGCCAGCACATCAAAAGGACTATTAGAAGATGCAAACCTGGATACTGAAGTCCTTCACCCTCCATGTAGCACACATTCCTTCCCTGCCAGGTGACCTGATTTAGTCCTTCTCCCAGAGGTCTGTCAGATAAAGAAGTTGGGAGAGGGCTGGATGTGTCAATTAGCTCTTTGCATGTTGCACAGCAGCAGTTTGGAGACACTGTCCTGCAGAGAGTAACTCACTTTGACCAGAAGGACTACAAGTGTCTTTTCACAATGGCATTTCATTGTGGCAGGGAATGCATGGCTCACTCTCCCAGCAGAGCCTGGACCCCAGTCTGAACCCCTGAAATTGAAGGGATGTATGCCACTGACTCCCAGTCTGCAAGAGTCTCCCTTTGGCTCTGGGCTCACATACACCATTTGCCAGGTATTCTTCTCCGTACAATATACAACGGGGTCCAAATCTTATTGCAGTTGATTGAATTCTCTCCATTGCCAGAGGGATGATGGAAGGCAGGCCATAGCGGATACTGCATGTGTTTTGAGAGCAGTAGTAACAAAGTTCATACAAGTGAGGAAAATTTAGTTCCCTAGATTTCAATAGATGCAACAAGCATCAATATGGATACAAAAACGCACAGGGTATAATAGTGCAGCACTGTGAATTGTGAGACTGTGTTTATTCCTTTGAATTCAAGCAGGAAGGAAGGGATTTTTGTGGTTCAGGCGCTGGGCCAGCTGGTTTGCCTTTTCCTAGCTCCCAGCTTTTGGAAATGGGAGCTGACTTCTGCCTGTTGTGCTCTCCAACTCTGCTCCTGCCTGCCCACGGGCAGGATTCAGCTGCCTGGTTCCCAACTGCTGCTGCTCCACTCCCTACCCCAGCAGTGCACTCAGGGGTCTCTTCACCCTCTTCATTGTCACACAGGACAGTTTTCAGATACAACTCTCTGTGACTGCTAGCACTGCAATGTACACCTGCACAGTGAACATCTTAAATTGCCTGTGGAGTACAGTTAAAGTCGTCTTCCCTAAGCAAATGTGGCATGCATGTTTCCAAAAAAAAGCTTAAAAACTTTGGTCACTGGCTAGGTGATCATCCAGGTCATTTACTGGGCTGCAAAATCTCTTCTATTTTTAACTTCTCATTAGAAACTGAGTTTATTCTTGCATTTTTAAAAATCATAGAATCATAGAATCATAGAATCCTAGGGGTTGGAAGGGACCATCTAGTCCAGATCATCTAGTCCAACCCCCCCTGCCAGAGCAGGGTCACCTAGAGCACATCACACAGGAACGCATCCAGGTGGGTTTTGAGTGTCTCCAGTGAAGGAGACTCCACAACCTCCCTGGGCAGCCTGTTCCAGTGCTCTGTCACTCTCACAGTAAAGAAGTTTTTTCTGATATTCACCTTGAACCTCCTATGCTCCAATTTGCACCCATTACCCCTTGTCCTATCACTGGTCATCACTGAGAAGAGCCTAGCTCCATCTCCCTGACACTCACCCCTTACATATTTGTAAACATTGATGAGGTCACCCCTCAGCCTCCTTTTTTCCAAGCTAAAGAGACCCAGCTCCTTCAGCCTTTCCTCATAAGGGAGATGTTCCACTCCCTTAATCATCTTTGTGGCTCTGCGCTGGACTCTTTCAAGCAGTTCCCTGTCCTTCTTGAACTGAGGGGCCCAGAACTGGACACAATACTCCAGATGCGGCCTCACCAATGCAGAATAGAGGGGGAGGAGAACCTCTCTTGACCTACTAACCACACCCTTTCTAATGCACCCCAGGATGCCATTGGCCTTCTTGGCCACAAGGGCACATTGCTGGCTCATGGTCATCCTCCTGTCTACCAGGACCCCCAGGTCTCTTTCACCTACACTGCTCTCCAGCAGGTCAGCCCCCAACCTATACTGGGACATCGTGTTGTTCTTCCCCAAATGCAAAACTCTACACTTCCCCTTGTTGAACTTCATCATGTTTCTCCCCGCCCAACTCTCCAGCCTGTCTAAGTCTCTCTGAATAGCAGCACAGCCTTCTGGTGTGTCAGCCACTCCTCCCAGCTTAGTGTCATCAGCAAACTTGCTGAGGGTACATTCTGTACCCTCATCCAGGTCGTTGATGAAGATGTTGAACAACATCGGTCCCAGTACCGACCCCTGAGGGACTCCACTAGTCACAGACCTGTCTTGGCCTTGTGATAGCCCTTTGCAGAAGGGTACATTTTGATTTCTGATAATTGCTGGAAAGTGACATTCTCATTAATTCTTACTAGTACAATCCAAGGATTTAGAAACTGATTTAGATATAAGCACAGCTCTACAAATCCCCCAAGATGGAGCCACAGGTAATGGGAATATAGAGGTCACTTGAGTCACTCTGTATCCTGTCAGATGGTATTATGAACGGAGGAGAAAGGAAAATTATGTTTGCAGGAGTGGGAATGTCGCGGACCGAGATAGGTAAAGCCGCGACTCACACCCCCACCTCGGGGGATCGAGAGCTGAGGACCACTCCCCGTCACACTCACAAACAACGCTTAGGACCCACTCTCAGCTCGAGCAGCTTGAAGACTGCAACAGGGGAAACCATGCAGGGTGGCCATGAAGGAGGGTGGATACCCTGCATGTGGGAACATCGTGACGAATGAGTTTCACTGAAATACTCCAGGAAAGCAGCCCTCTGTCACACACACAGGTGTGCCACTGTAATGCTGAATTTCAGACCATCATGAGTGACAGTATCAAACTATTTTCTGAGTTTTTTCATCCTCACAGAGAAGGATGCCTCACAGAGAAGGATGATAACATCTCAGTTTTACAGAGGAGCAACCTGGGGCAAAGAGAAGAACATCCAAGAGGCAGAAGATCACCTTCAAGCCGATGGTGCAGCAAGTAACAGATTCAAACATATTTCAGTGCTTGTGCCATAAAAATATCAGCTCATCCTGCTGCTTGTGCTGTACAGATTAGGCAAGACATAAAACATGTAGGTCAGTCAATATGCAAGGAAAGTTTGTTGTCTCCCATGTAGTCATGGGCTCTAACAACAGTTTCTGTGGAAATAAAGAATGAGAATGGATGGATTTTAATTTTTTTCCTGTTACGTCTCTGTGAACACTTTGGGTCTTGCATATAGTGCCTAGGATTTTTCTGAGTCCTTTATCAAAACTTTCTCTCTTCAGCAAGGTGTAAAATGGTTAATTTTTGCTTGCTGCAAAACCAATAAAGTCTGCAGCTTTGTCCAACTAAACAATTAACACTTCAAAGTTTCTACTGGTCAGAGCTAACTGATAACAACCTGAATATGCTGCTGCTTGGGTAATATATTATTCAAATGAAATATTTCAAAGGAATTCAGGAAGCTATGGAGAGACCCCAGCTTAGGGTTACCATTTCAAAGAGATTTTTAACGCAACTTTTAGATGCAGCAATGTCGATGGTGGCGGGAGAGCTGATTTGCAAACTGGCTAGACTGAATAAGCAGGCACCAGCTTTGTTGAAACAACTCATTAGGTGTTCTGCAAAAGGCACTGTAAGACAACCTCAGAAAGGCATTTTTTTAACTGGAAGGATGAGGCAGAATATAACTGAATTTTCAGGTTTTGCATTTGCTCTGGTTATTTTCAAGCTGGTCTGAGAACAGCTCAGAAAGAGAGATGTGTCAGAAAAACATACCAAGATGAAAACCCAAGAAAATGCATAATTGGTTGTTTCTGTCTGGGTACCATTAGAACTCACAGCTAGATGTAACTTTCCTCTTGAACTCTCTCTGTCACATTGTAAACCTCAGCCTGCTCACTGCAAAGCAGGACTGCTAACCCTAAGCATTCAGACTTCATAAATCAAGCATCCAGACTATGAGATATGAATTTCAAGACCTCAAGATTTAAAAATAGTACTGCATTGTGTTTTAGTCTGTTTATTTACAAAATTGAACCTTTATATAGGCTAGCACTTTTTTCAATTGTACTGTAACAGCAGCAATCACAGACTAGAGTCCCTTTTTGATGGCTGTTGTATTAACAGAAAGCAAAATCAAGGTCTCATTTTCAAAGGCTCTAAAAGCCAAAAATCATAAAAACATTGCATGACCTGAGGGATTTTGACAACTAAGACCCTTTTTTATAATTTCTTGGACATTTAATCTTCTATATTCCACCAAAAGCTATTTACTCTTGCAAAGCTAAATGACGAACAGTCTACATAGCCTTAAAAATCTGAGCCTTGCCATCTGCAGTCATCTGAAAGAAAAAATTACATCTTAATCAAAAACCAAAATTGAATGAGGCAAGGGTGGTAAATAAATTGTAAATAATAAAACAGGGAAATTATTGCTAAGGAGACACCAGCAACTTCTTTCACTACCTATTAATGCTGTTCAAGTGAATCTATAGGGACGATTTAAGACAGGTAGCACAAAATATTAAATGTAATTTGCATCCCAGGACCTTTGCTCCATAAGCCCTTTGACTCTATTTGTTCAGTTCAGTTGTTTCATTCTTAGAGTAACAGAAATAAGCTTTTAAGGACACATTTCCCAACGACGCTACTTCTATTCTTTTATTCTAGAAAGCCAAAATGAACTTGGCTTCCCTCGTGAGGCTACTATAGGTTTGTGTTTAAATATTTTATGACTGCATTTTAACATACTGTCAAATAATGTCATGTGTGAGACTGATCTTTAGCCTACTGAGTTGAACTTTGTTATTTTGTGTAGGATAGACTGCATTACTACAGTTGCAGGCTTGGTCATTCTTTTGTCCAACTCCAGACATGGGGGATGGTTGAACTGTTGTAGGTGAGGTGTGATTCCTTTTGAGTCAGGCCCTTATGCACACAAGGGATTTGGCCATAATGTTGTAAAATGCAGGCTTACTCTCCTCATCAAGTCATGAGGAAGCAGATCAAAGAAGGAAATGGATGTTTTTTCTGGCTTGATAGTGTGGCATGCTTCAGTCAAAGATCAAAGGAGACTAATATAAGTTGGAGACTGCAGCAGGCACCCTCTTACAGATGCTGGTGAAATTATACTGACATGTGGCTTCATCCATCAGAATGAAAATCCAAGCATAGACAAAAAGGAAAGATCAGCAGATTACCTCCCCAGCACTAATGTAATGCTCTGGTCAATGACTGACAGAGGCACAACCAGAATAATGTTTTCTGGGTATGCTACTCGTAATGAAATAACTGATTCGATGGATGTAGCTGGTTTCCTGCCCACTATGTAGAGCTGCCCATGATGAAGATCTCAGTTCAAATGTATTTCAGAAGAGGAGGACTGCCTTCTGAGGAAGGTGAACCAGTGTAAACTGAGCAGGTGACTTCTAAAGATATCAATGGCTGCAAAAGACTACATCAGTCAACCCTCCTTTGACTTAAGTGAGAGTTTTGTGAGGGTTTTTTGTTTGCTTTTTTTGTTTTCAGGTGTTTTTTTGTTGTTGTTCTGGGTTTGGGTTTTTTTGGTGTTGTTTTTGTTTTTGTGTGTGTGTGTTTTTGTTCGGTATTTTCCTTAATTTTAAATAAAAAAATACAAAATAGTAGAAAACAAGCCATTCTTAGACTGGGGTCTAAGCCTGTTCTCATGGATTCATACAAATAGAAAGCCAACATGAGTACAACACATCACCTACATAAGCTTTTAGGCCTGGTTTCCACATGGCTATAAACTAGCATAAATGTGGTCCTAGGGAAATGTTGGGTTTTATAAGAGGACTCAGCTTGCAGTGATGCAACTCTGAACACAGCTTTATGTGCAATGACTGCTATCAGATCCTGGAAGCAGCTTCAGCAATGAGCCCAGGACTCAGTGCTTGTCCCAGAAATAGTCTCTGGTAGACAGCAGCCTTTGGCCTGGTCCAGCCCAACCACCAGTCCCAGCTGCCTCAGAGGCAGGAGAGCCCATAGGGGCTGTAGCTGTCTGTTATGCCTGCTGCCATCATTGCAAGGCCAGCAAGGCTAACAGGAGGCTCTACAAAACGTTGATATCTGCCAGTCCTGTTGATGGGTAAATGCACTTCCAGGGATACTCTAAACCCCAGGGATACAATCATTTTTCACTGGAAATACCAGGCCTTATAAGGTATTGGCCTGAAGGCTGCTGCTATAGACAGGTGATGTGGTATTTGCTGACTTTGATTGACTTTGAGGCTGTACAGGAAACAAAATCCAATCACACATCAGTTTTAAGTTGCCCAACAGCAACTTTCATAGGGGAATGAACTATACCGGTATAAGCAGATAAATCTGTCCCAGTATGGGGGTTGCACTATATAAAAACTCTTAGTAAAATTAGAGCTGCACACACTTTTGTCTATTGTCAAAGCCTAGTAATTCCTTTCAATAGGCCATAGCAGTTGGAGCTGGTTAAATTTCTGAATTATTTTCAGAAAGGAAATTTCAATCAGTGGTTATTTCCCATAAACTGTTCACTGTCACTAATCGTTCTAACACTTGCTGTTTGTTATTCATGGTAGGGGAGTGTCAGGTTCTTTACTTCAGGGACTTATTTTTCCCCAAGAGTTCATTTACATTGGTTTCCTTGGAAGTTAAAGCCAGTCCAACAGCAGGGGAAATATGTTCTCAGATTTTATGACTGGAATTTCTATAAATAGAAGTGACTGATGCAGAGCTATGAAAATAATTGATTTTTCACTGTGGTGGCTGAACCAAAAAACTGAGGGGAAAAAATAATTTAGTCCATCTTAGCTCAATTTGTTGGACTTGGGTATTTTGTTTTGTTGAGGTTTTTTTCAGTCTGTATGCGGAGCAAAATATTACATTGAACTTCAGACAAAGCCTTTAATTTCCCAACTTGGTTGGTTCTGATGAAAAGATGGTTGTTGGAACAGACAAGTCAGATTTAATCATCACCTGCAGAGTGGATGTGGAAATACACCTCCTACAAAAGGGCCTGACAGGTAGACTACTCCTCTGGGAGACCAGGCTTCAGAGCCCTCCTTTTCTGCAGAGATCTGTCTCTGCAGCAGCAGGTTTCTCATCTACCACATGCTGAAGAAGCAAGTGATGTACCCTCCAGGGGGGGGGCTACACAAGGGTGTAGGATCTGCCTCAACTCATCTTCAAACCTAATTGGCAAAAGAGGCATGAAAGGGGTTAACCCAGCTGCCTTGCTTGGTAGGGAGCACTTTTCCAGGGTGGCAGACGGCTCTTCTTTCAGAGACAGGCTCTGGAGTTAAACTTAAGCTTCCCAGGAACACGCCTTGGCATTTGATTTCAGCATAAATTATTCCCTAAATTTGATGAGTGCAACTTTGAGAAATACAAAATGGTATTTTTCACAGAGAGACCATCAGCTCCATAAAAGGTCAATTCCTAATTGATCCTTGTACATTAATATCTTTATGACAACCCTTTGGTAGGACAGATACTTTCCCCTGCACATCCATGTGAATAACTTTGTACACATTTCTGTAGATAAATCAATGAAAAGGGAAAGAGCATCAAACCAATGTGTGTAAACAATTTCTCACAAGTTTTGAGCATTTGTGGGTTTTTTTTCTCCTGATAAAATTGAGAACTGTGTTGGTTATTGCTGTTTAATTAGACTGAGAACTGAGGCTGCCATGACACACGTAGCCGAGCCAATTTAAGAGCTGCGTGTTACTGAAGGGGATGAGTTCTCACTTCCCATCCTTCACACCCCCATCTTCTTCATCTACATCATCTAGTCATCTCTTAGGCCAATGGAGGTATGTGAGTTGACAGGTGATTTTATGTGAGCTGACTTAACTCATCCACATGAAGAAACAAAGCCACCTTTTCCGCTGGGTTGATTTTGAGCTGGGTTAAAGAGCAAAAAAGTTCCTGGAGCTGCCCAGGCAAGCACCTCTCCCTGTGCCTCATTGGCAAGAGAAGGGCTGGGGCTGCTCTGGGCTGGTACTGCTGTGTCAGGACTCGTGTTTGCTTTCCAGACTCAGTCACCCGTTGCATTTTGTTGTCTTGCGTTAGTGCTTATCTTCTTGGTAACTAATTCTGGCCCTTAAACCATTGTTAAAGTTGATGAGGTTCTTTCCAGGCACTTCCGTGGAGCTAGATAAGCCTCCAAAAGGGTAGTTTTCCATATTGCTCTGCCTGTGAGTCATGCTGTGCTTAATGTGCAGTCATGCTCGTTTTGCCAAAACAGGAGATAATTCACTGCTAGATAGGTCTTCAAAATGAATGTGAATAGTCTTGTGATACTCTATATTATATATGATTATAGACATGGCTGTACTTGTTCAGGAAAGGAATTTGTCCTGAAAGAGACAGATGCATAGGAAAATCTCTTTCTATTTTCCTGCTCTATATTTTATTTAATAATAAGGGATGAATAGAGTTTAATAGAGAGAATGGGAGCAGCTGTGTTGTAATTAGACAGTGTAATTTGTATTTGCCTAGAAGTTTGAACATATGACTGCACTGGGTACAGGGATGGCTCAAATGATCAAAACTGGCTAGTTGTGTGGTTGTTGCCTCAGAAATCTGGTTCCTCCTGTGCAGCTAATGTTAAACTAATACAGTACACCGAAAATATAATCCCTTGCAAATCACTTTCTGGATCTGAACATAATCAATTATCTGTGACTGATTACTGTCTTAGGGCCAGAAAAGTACCAGACACCTGCTATTTCCATTCAAGCCACTGAGATTAGTTGCTGCCCTTCTTACTGTTAGATCATTCATGCTCTCAGCATATTCAAATTTGGTATTGTAGTGTATTGTTTGCTAAAATGAGGACAAGCACTGACTTGCCAGCAACAACTGTCCCTAATGATGTCCTTATTCTACGTTTGAGATAAGAGCAGTTCAAATACCCTTCTGTTTGACTGCCAGTCTCACACAATTTCCTAATTTAGCATGAGACCAAGGGCAGTGTAGTCTTATTTAGTATTGTGCTTTCAAATTGTATCTCCAAAAGCTGTACTGATTTAAGAGTACTTTTGAGTGTCCAAAGACAGGATGAGAAGATTAAAATGGTGACTGGCTAGCTGTGGTATAAAGAGGTTTTCAGATCAGATCTGAAAACAGATGGAGAAATTTAAGAGGGCTGTTGCTGATGCAAGAAATCTCAGAGGAGAGCAGTCAGTAGGGGTGAGATTCTGCTTTGGGACTGCTAACAAAGCCGTGCTCTCACTCTTGACAAAAATGCATTTGCTTCCTGCTCCTGATAATCTCATGTGACTTCTGTTACTAAGCAGGGAGAGTGTCAACATGCTAACTGTCAGCCGGAAAAATTAAGTAACTCTCTTTGTAATCTGGTTAGTAAGGAAATACTTTAAGAGTAGGCTAATCAGACAGTAAGGTCCAATTATTAAATAAAAGCAACACTATTGGTTTCTGGAAATATTAAATAATTGCCATAGCTATTAACAGTGCAGTAACTGGAAAGTTTCAGAAGGGAGAAAATCTGGCTCACAGTTGGATTTTCTTCACCGCTCTTCCAAGGCTGGAAAAGCTGGCAGTATGGGATGTGGATGCAGACATGAATTAATTTCATTTAAGAATATGAGCACATGGCATATCTGAACAGGAGTAAAAACATGGGAAGGACAGACTGGTTAATGTGCAGATATGAAAAAGAATTGGAGGATTTTCCTGTTCAAAGTGGTGTGGATGCTCTTTGCTGCAACAACATGTAATAAAAGAGTTTTATGGCCTAATCTTAATTCCAAAAAAAAATGATGGACCTTTGTTTTTGTAGCTCTGACACTGATGTGACGGTAGGTGAACGTCTGCAGGAAGTCTCTATGGAAAGACTTAAGTGTGAGCAGAACCTCTGCTATAAATCCATGCAATGCCAGTACAGCATCCCTCACTTGTTCAGAACTCTTCCTAGACTTTCAACACTTTCTCAAATACAGCAGAGTACAGCTTCATATAAGCTATTTGCTACCATTAAAATAAAAAAAAAGGTTTTCTATACTGTAACTGTTTCATAGGGTGTCAGTAAGCATATTCATATGCATGACTTTTCCTTTTGGATGCTTCTCTCATTTGTACCTTATCTTGAGCTAGTTTCCTTTCTAGGAGAACTGAGTGATATGCCTCCTTTTGCCAAAACTTCAGTAAGACTAGGGAAAACCACTTCCATCCCTTAGACCATTCAGCAAACTACTCAGATGAGACACTTCTCAGAACAGTTCAACTGGAAGATCTTAATCATGCTTCTGTTTCACGTATCTTCATGTCCTTGTCAAGTTTTCCCATTGCCTTCAACCTCAGAGGGATGAGAACAGATATTTCCTTCCTCTCTTTCACAAAATACTCTTGCTGCAGCCGAATAACAACCAAAAGGCTCCATCAACACAAGGCAGATACCATAATTTCCTTGGAGATCTGTTCAGATGTTCATCCCCAGGTAGTCAGGCAAGAGCTTTGAACTATTTTCCTCCCTGCAGCTGCCAACGCTTTGTTCCCCTGACTATTATTTCATTCGTGATAGGTATGAGCAGGCATCTGCCTTCCCACTGATATAAACCATTGTAACTGCACTGAAGTTTCCAACCAATTGGACCTAAGAAGACAATTAGGAAGGTAGGAAATATGTCTCTAATTCTCTTTGCCCTCTGTACCAAGAATGGTTCTGGCTCTGCCCTCAAGAACAGACTGCCCTGCATGTAAGCAGCAGATTTTAAATCTGGCCCCTGGTATGACCAGTGCATGCTGCCTGGGGCACCTGGGGCTTTATGCAGACTGGCACCACCCAGGCAGACCTCCACAGGCTGTCCACAAAGTGCTTCTACACCTGGTAGGTGGCACCCACTGGGCTTTCAGCATAGGGATTCCCCACACCTCCCGCATCCTCTCCATGGGGTATGTACACAGCCACAGCATCTGGCTGAACAGAGAAAGGAACAGTGACTAAAAGATCCACATCTGCAGGTATGGACATTTACAAAACACTCTCTCAGGCTAGTAACTGCAGAACCACGACAGGTTTATTAATATTTTAGGAATCAGATGATGGATCTAGGCCCCCTGTAGCAATGGAAGTTGCGGTAGAGGAGCTATGTTGCTTCTACAGTTTATGTGCTGCTGTGACAGTGGTGGTAGAAGATGTAAAGAGCATGCCATGCCTCTGTAAAAAGAGTTTTAAATTGGATGCTGCCTTTTGAACTGGGAAGAGGTGATTAGAAAGTAAGTGTGGGGTCCGGATGAATGTTCCCAATTCCATCACTGACATACTTGGCAATCTCACTTCTCTCAGCTCTAAAATGAATATAACATCTGTCCCCAGTGGTATATTAGGTACTCTGTTCTTTTGGTTCAAGGGAGAAAAAAAACTATGTCTCTCTGGCACAGGGCAGTGCTGTGCACAAGTTGCCCAGGCTAGGAAAGCTGCATGTGTTCTGTAGTCAGAACAAATGTACACCTGTAGTAATATTGACTGGATTTTTTTTTAAGGGGTATGATCTCTCAACACTTCATTTTTACTGTATTTCACCTAGAGCTTTTAAAGTTTCATGAAAACTGGGTATTGGGGCATAGCATATTCTTAAAATCAGGACCTTATAAAAATGGAAGCACCAGGAATTACTAGATACGTTAAAGTCTCTTACCACCAGCTTCCTGCTGTCTTGAATTAATTGTCTTCTTCCATACCAATGGTCAGTTCGGGAACTTCTTGTGACAGTGGCATTTCAAACCCGGAATTGGACACTTCATCCTGTAATCTCCATTAATTAAGAAAAAAGATGCTCAATGACTCAGCCATTAGATTAATAGTATTGATGGAGCTTTGATGGCCTAAAGACTTAGGAGCAAGCCCCAAGAAGAAAGGCTAAAGCTGGGGCAAAGGGACCATAAATAATTTGTGCACACATGTCAGAAATACATGTAGCTATTATGTCTGACTTCTTTTCCCTTCAAGTTGCACAGTGTCCCTTCCACATGTTGAGAGCTTCCACATTGCAGTAGTGCTGCCATGTATCTGGGTGGGCTGAGGACCCCACCAGAGCACTGTGGAGTGGCTGCACTGTCTGCACCTCCTCCACTCCCAACTGAGAAGCAGTGGGGTGTGCATCCCCCAACATGGGGGCAGACAACCTTGCAAGATCTGTGTCATGCTGAATAACCTTTAATTTGCTTGAGGCCACATTTCTCACACAGTGATTGGCAAGATTCTTGTTGGACATGGTTTTCATTAATTCAGTGCTAGCATCTGTTTTTAACCGCACATTTAGTGTCTGTGTCTAACTGCGCTAGAGGTCATTCTGTGTGTAATTTCAAGATTGGCTGAATGTAGACATACACTGCACTTATTAGGAATTTACTTATTGCCTCCCCATGGCTAGCTGAGTTCCTGGATAATCGTATGTTTCAGGTTGCAAGGACAATGATGGGATCAGGATATTCTTGCAGCCCGTTCTGGTGAATCAGCAAGTAAAAGGCAGGACAATTTAATAAAATATATGTTGGATGCTGTTCCTTTTTCCTGTCTTCTTAATCCCAGTATAACCTGCTTGTCAGATATCCAGTCTATGCCACCACGTCTTCTTACTTGTTGACACACAAAACAGTGTGTATATAGAGTGAGAATAAGGCCATGGCCCCCATGGTGGCCATTGTTCTGCAATACTTTTACTGCTGACAGCATTCCTGAGTGCAAATGAGTTTATCGAGGCAGAGAATTTTTCTCTCTCCCTTCAGAGTGATCAAGCAAATGCATTCTACAAAAAAGAATAACTAAAAATAAAAAAAATATCCAGTGATGAAAAGCTGAGCCATGACATAGGGAGACATTTTACTCCATCAGGAAACATGTGGCAAGATCTGCTAACAGCTGCTTTATTGTAATCTCCATAGAGGTGAAGAAATATAGATGCTGAAACTTACACAAGGTATTCTAAATAAGCTGAAATAAAGCAGTATTTATGGAGACAGGACTGAATGCTGCTTTCTCTTTAATGCCTGGGGGAGGAAAACTGCCTGGGATGATGTTATTTTGAAGCAACACTTACTCAGTGGCTACTGATTATATCTTCTATTCTCACAGAGCTCCTCAAAATATTAGGTTTTCCATTAAAACAAAAAACCAAATCCAGTTTTATTGAACTGGCAGTTTTCAGAAAAGAAAAAAATGCTCAACACATTGACTCCTTCAACTCATAAACACCAGTAGATAAAAATATCTAACATCAAACACATTTAGAGATTAAAGTTGAAAAGATGTGTAGTGAAATCAAGGGAGAAGTTTTGTCAAAAAGAAGCAATTAAAACCCAGAAGAGTTAGAGTAATAATGCTGGTAGGATGGAAACAAATGATCAAGAAAGATCAAAAGTGTCAAAACCCAACAAGGTGCACACTGAGAATAAGCTGTTAGAAAATATCAGGTATTTTCAATGCAGCTTATTGCAGGATGGCTTTAAAGCCTTGCTTTTTGAAGAGAAATCCTTGCAGGGGTGCATGAGGAGCATGATCTCATTAGCTTCTGTGGCCACTCTTTCATAAAAGGCTGAGTTGCTCTTTCAACACTCCCATCCCTCAAGGCCTGTGGAGGCTTTACAGCAATGATCAAGGACTACCTTGCAGAGGTGACAGGAGAGGGTGTCTGAAGCTGGGACACAGTACTGGTAAAGGAGCTCCTGTGAGAGGATGAATCAGGGCCTTCTCCTGCCCACATTACCTTCCCTTGCAGTATCGGTGCAGCTCTTCCAGGGTAGGAGTTGCTATATTCCTCCAGGCAGTGTACATGATGAAGCATTACAGATCTACCCTGATGGGGTCTCTCAATGTTGTTGTGTATAACTACAATCAGAAGTGCTCCCCCAAAGGAGGAAAAGTTGGCACTGGTGGTGCTGGCAATGCTTTGTACAGTGCGCAGTAACTGTATCAAAGGATGTCCTGACCACAAGTTTTCCAGCTTTGTAGAATCATAGAATCATTTAGGTTGGAAAGAACTTTAAGATCTTCAAATCCAGCTGTTAACCCAGCCACTAAACCATGTCCCTAAGCACAACATCTACACGTCTTTTAAATTCCTCCAGAGATGGTGACTCCACCATTGCCCTGGGCAACCTGTTCAAATGCTTGATAACCTGCTCAGTGAAGGAATTTTACCTAATATCGAATCTAAACCTCCCCTAGCACAACTTGAGGCCATTTCCCTTCATCCCATCACTTGTTACTTGGGAGAATAGACTGACCCCCACCTCACTACAACCTCCTTTCAGGTAGTTGTAGAGAGCTTTAAGGTCTCCTCTCAGCCTCCTTTTCTCTGAGCTAAACAACCCCAGTTCCCTCAGCTGCTCTTCGTAAGACTTGTTCTCCAGATCCTTCACCAGCTTCATTGTACTTCTATAGACTAGCTTCAGTACCTCAGTGTCCTTCTTGTAGTGAGGGACCCAAAACTGAACACAGGACTCAAGGTATAGCCTCATCAACATCGAGTACAGTTAATGGTCTGGAGTTTACGAAAATGTGTATTTCTCTCAACAGTCAAAGCTTCTCTACATGTTAATGCCTTCACATCCTCTGTCCCAGCCTTTGCTCCTACTTTTTGCTTCCTCTGAGGGTTTCTTCTTTTTTCTTTCTCTGAGTGAATTAACTAATGAAGAGAGGCCTCTACCTGCAATCACTCCTGCTCCCCAGCCTGAGCTATTCCCCTGGTATCACCTACACACATACATGCATACCCATGCAAGGGTTGTGCAGGGGGTGTCATTTGTCTTCCTCCATCTTCTCTGCTCTGGAGAAAATGATCCCACCCTGGGGGTGTGGTCACATCCGAAAGATTTAGCAGTAGTAGTGTCCCTTACAGCTGGGATGGCCTGAGGGTACATACAGTGAAAGGTATGTTAGGAATGGTAATATATTTTCCTGAGTCAACTGGTGTAAACGGTGGAAAAGAGAAACCTTTAGGTGCAGAGGGCCTTTCCTGGAGGGATTATTTACAGGAACAGCCATTTGTTACGCAGGGAACATCTCTCCCTTGCAACCAGCTGTGCTGTGTTACCTGATACATTAGTGATTGCCCTGCTAGCTTTGCACTTTCTTGTCACGTTTTGTTCTTGGGTCCCAGGAACACTTGTGTGCCACCAGATCATCACAACAAGTCTGTCTAAGTAAGGATCCAACATGTCACCCTATCAATAAATGCAGCCATCTCCGTAGGGGGACACAAAAATAGCAGTATGGAAGCACCAGAGGCTTTGTAGTGTTCAGACCAGGCTGCGTAAACACAATGAATTATGGGAGCATAAACAAAATACAAAAATGTGACACCTTGGCAGCATTAGGGTAGGTAAGAGATATCTAAGGTCTGCTGTATCTGAGGCGTGGGTCCCTAGCAGAGGTTCATTTCATTTGACCTTAGATGTCTGTAAAGCAACTGATCTAGTTGCTCTGGGGCTCCCCCTGCAACTGGGGAAAGAAATACATCTCAAAGGTGTGATTAATCTCACGTAGTAGTCAGTAGCAGTAACAGTAGATCAGATCAATCCTTCCCTGGAAGCACTCATTCCTCTCTGATGTCTGTAAAAAGGAGTCAGAGTGACTAATACAGATACCAGTGCCCACTTTGTAAAATGTCTGTAGTGAGACAGAGGAATCCTGCCTACTCTGCCTATCTTGGCTAGTAGCCAAAACACTTAAATTGCTGCTGAAGTTTAAAAGTACATTTGAGGTTACTCCTTGTATTGTGGGTAAAGTGTTGTCACTGATGCTGGGAATCAGAAAGGGGGGAAATGGTGTGGGTTTGTTTTTTCCCCCTGTTCACCAGCAGAGTAAATGCTTGAGAAACAGACAAAAAACAAGCACCAGTGTTGCCTGGATAAGGACTGATGGCATGGGCTTGGAAAAGTGAAACTGAAAGCACTTGATATGGCTGGCTGAAAGAGGTTTGAAACTACCATCTTCTTTGTAAGTACGTGTGATTGCATCAGAGGATGTCTGACCCACCCAGCAATTCGTCTTCCTCACAGAAGTGATCTGTTGGGGAGCACCTGGACCAGTCAGCAGGAGCAGCTGGCACACATCTGTCTGCAGAGTCAGCCCCCCAAACTTCCTACAGTCTTTCTTATCTATCCCTTACCGGGCCAAGACTCACCAGTTTTAATTACACTCTCAGTTTTTTTTTCTTAGTGACTCTCCAGATTTAAAAGCTCTTCAAGCTACAGTCTGCTTTCTCCTCCATGCCAAATACAGAAGACTGGTTTTCCCATGCGGTAGCTGTCCCTGGCTACCCTGCTGTCAAAGCCCAGCAGTGGCAGGCCAACTCTAATATGTCTGCAAGGTAAGAAAGGCAAAAGAAACCACAGATTGGACTTGTGATTCTGACTAAGTTGATGAACCAAGTGCAAGGTAGGCACTGGTATCCCTCAGGAGCTCTGAACAGAAGAGCTAACTTGTGCTTGGTTTCATTACAGAAGAGAAACCACCTTTGCTGCTCAGAAGAAGGAAACGGTGGAATTACAGGCTGGGCTGTGGATGGATGACCTCATCTGCATTTGGGAGCAGGTTATTTCCCCCCAGGTGCTAGACCCCACAATGCTGATACTTGCCAGCACCTCAGGGCTGCCCAGAGGGACTGCTCCTCCAGTAGCTGTGAAGATCTGGTGATACGCAGGATCTGTCTCCTGGGCTAGGGGCCTCTGTTTGTGGGCTTCACAGGAGCTGATGTTGGCAGTGATGAACAGAGCTGGGCAGGCTCTACAGGGTGGAAGGTGGCTCTGCCACCCTGGTGCCATGTAGGTGGAACAGTGGGAGTTTTTTTCAGTGGCAACAGAGCATTTGGCTTAGCTGTATGCTGCACAGCTGTAATTCTCCTTTTGGATGTGACTTTTGGAAAGAAAACCTCCTTCATTCTTCTGTTTCTCCAAATCTACTTCTGACTGTGAAGTACCACCACCCTCCCTTAGAGGATTAAAGAAGAGAACAGCAAGTACCCTTGGAACACAAGATATGCTGCTAAAAGCCACCAGTTCTTACTGAACATGGTTGTTTTGCATCAAAACTGTGGATGATTTGACAGAGAGAAAAAAATGAATGCTCTGATGAAGCTGTGGCAATACTGAGGCCAACATGCTTTTCAAGATCCTCTCCTGACAGTTTCACTTTGGTAGAGATGGTGAGAGCTGGACTCTCAGTTTGCACTGTTTTCAGCAAGGAAAAAAAAATCAGTAAAAGGAAAATTAGCTTAATCCTGGCTCAAACCAGGACATCTCCAGATTGGGTTTTAGCCTTATCTGTTGGTAAATGTGTTTCATTCATGGGCCAGTCTCAACCCATCTCAGACAAGAGGGTATGTTTTGCCTCCTGGGAACATTTTGCTGTTCTTCAATTTCAGTTTTTCACGTGAACAAAACTGTCTTTCAAATATCACTTTTTAGAAAAAAGAATAGCGGAAGAGAAAAAAAAAAAGCTCAAGGAAACACCTAGATCAACTGATCGTTCTCAGTTATTTGTATCTGGCTTGTCACACAAAGCCATTGCTAATTTTCTGTAATTTCCCCACAGGATTAAAAGAATGCTATCCAAAAGCATCCATGTGAGGACAGATGCCAGGATTAAGAGGCATGATGAGTATTAACTTCACATAAATCTTTATACTGTTTGAGTCTGAGTCAGAGTATCATAAAAGAACTGAAATGTAGCTTCGCAAGAAGGATGTGAAGGTATTTTACTCTGTTTATATTTGGAGTAAATGAAAAGGGAGAGAGATGGCACCTAAACAGAAACTGGATCAGGAAAAAAGATAGAAAACAGTAGACAACTCAGATGAACTGCCTGATAGTCTGCTGTGTCTAATACCCAGATTTCTTAGAATGAATGCAAATAGATAGTTTTAGGAAAAGCACAAAGCATTGTCTGTTCTCCTCCAGCATTGTCTTCCAGCACTGGGAGAGAAAAAGAAAGGTGCAGAATAATCTGTTCCCTCCCGGTATAAGGTAGGAAGTTATTTTCACCAGAGAGCAGTGGAATCAGACTAAATTGCATGATATCTGCATGGAAATATTTTTACATGTTGAATCAAACTCTGCAGGGCCAATATTCTTCCCTTCAGCAGGAGAGATGCATTTTTCTTCTGGGATCTGTGCCTATTACATGGTACATTCAGTACTCCGGCAGCTTAATTCATGTAATATGTGAGGTACTGGAAAGATCAAATGCTTTAAGAAAAACTATCAGCCTGGGGACAAATGGCATTACCACTAATTGCACTTTACTAATTCTACCTACTCAAAAGGAAAGGAGGTAATCTGGAACAAAGTATGGGTTGCTGCAGGATGAAGAAATTCTGCTTGGAATTGCAGCTCGCAGCAAGTGACTCATATTGTACAAACAGCCGAGGTGTGGGTAGCACCAGCAGACAATTGCCTGTAATGACTACTGTGTGCAACATAATGAATGAAGCACTGAATAAAGAGCTCTCCGCAAGATGCAGCTATGTGAATGGCAAGCCTTTCATTTTAAGCTAGAGCCTGGTATCACAAATATTAGGTTTGATAAACAGGTTTTTAAGATGTTTAAGTATATTCATGAATGGGGGAGAGAACTGAGACAGGAGACACTGCATCTTATTTCTAACATTTCAGTCTGGCTGTATGTAGCATTTTGAGAGACTCAAAATGCACTTCTATAAAGGCAAACAATAATTTCTGAAAGGTACCTTCCATTTTGGGTTTGATGTCATACATGAAAAGGATGTGGTTTTTGTTTTCATTCTGGTACAAGCTCATATGCTCATATTTTCAGATATTCCATGTATATCCACCTGTTTGTAAATGTCCTTCTGTACCGACCTGCAGTAGCACTGCACAGACTGTGAGCAAAAAGCGGTATGTTCTCCTGACATGAGTCAAATATGCTGTGATGGGGAACTGAGGACACTCGTGGCTGACATCAGACCAGCAGCTATGGTTCCCAAACCGTATCTGGCCTGTCCATTGTCTGGGGCTGCCTGCCCTAGCAAGCTAGTGTGAAGACAGTGGAAAGAAATAAGTGGGTACTTCGTTCTTGTCTTAATATAGCCTTTAGCAGTTGTGATGATGTTTGACAACGGAGCTGAAAGTCTGCCAGGTGTTATTTCAGATGTAAGGCTGGGGTCTGAAATAGACCAGGGATTTGTGAATTACTCCTCATGTCCTGTTTGAATAAGTATTTTAAATACAGTAATGATTGTATGTTAATAATTAGATATGCATATATTAAAATATCAGATACAAAGGCTTATCAAGTGAACCTGCACCTCTAGTAATAGGCCATATAATGAAAGAAGCAAGGAGTAAGTAAAGAAACATCTTTTATGAGAATGGGAAGCCTGTGATTTGAAGCTAAAGCTTTACCTTTGTTCTTGATCCCAAAGTGTGTCCTCAGCGCCGTGTTGCAAGATGCTTCTTGCAGTGCAGCCCATCCCTTTGTGTCAGCGCCTTGGCATGGTAGTTAGCATAGGTCAGATGCTGAAACTGCATTTACCAGCATCAGGGTGAGTCCTATTGTCAAAGCAGCCCCCTGCGAAGCCAAAGGCACAACACAGCCAGAGTTATTCACTTACAGGAACAGTGTGTTATTCAGCATCCATTTTATTTAACCAATTTCAATGTAGTTTCCAGATTTTGAATATGGCCACCTTTATTTCCAAACTGATTTTGATCATGCTGAGCTTTAGGCCAGATCTGAGGTGCTGCTTTTCTGCTATGCCCTCATGTCAGTGTCTGATCACTGTGTCTATGATACCTAATACTCACTGGGTACAGGTGTCCTGTCTAAATACTGGCTAATGAACGTATTTCGTTATCTTCCTTCCACTTTTTTAGTTGACATATAAAACTCTCAATCCTTCAGAAACAAGCCAAGTCGTAGATACTGTCACTTTTGTTATATACTCAGAGCAAAATCACTTTAGGCTCCCTGATTTGTACTTTGTTTTCTGCAAGTCTTAATAGAAAGAGGCTGCAGTTTGGGAAAAGATTTTATCAAGTCAGATGGCCCTCGCAGACACAGAGCAATACTACATCCCTTATAGATGCTGCTGCTGTTTTTGTGCCACTGCTGCTGATGTCTAACAGTCTTGTTTAAAGAAGCCCTTTCTTTTAGAGGAAAAGCTTTATGCTTTCTCAGGCTTACTTGATAGCTTCTATTCTCTTAAAAGGTCTTCTGACAGGATCCATGATTATTCACTGACCTCTTAATTTATGTTTCTGATATGCACAGCCTTGCTGGTTTAACAATGTCTTCATTACATAATGAAGAGTGTGCTATACACAAAGAGAAAATCCCATTTCTGACATAGTTCTACTCAGGGAATCAGAAACAGGGGAACTTGAACAAATCTAGCACACATTCTCAGCGCAGGGTTAACTTAAGATCAATACTGAGAAACGTGTAGTCTTTGGGCCTTGGGGAAACAATAGCCAATGCAGAAGTTTGTATTATTTATAAAAAGGAAGGTGATCTCATGTACTACAGAACCACGGAAGTGAGAAATGGAAAAATGTGCTCGATCATCTTGACCTCAGCTTAGGCTTGTTCTGTGCAATACATTTTCTGATGCTTTCTGCACATTTATTTTAAAGGTGACTAGGCATTTACTTTTTATTTCAATCTTTGTTCACTTCTACAGAATAGTTTTCACTCAGAACTGAGAGGAGAGCTTGAATTTCCTCTATCTTAATTTCAGGTCATTTCTCCCATTTTTCCCAGATAAAGGCTGCTTGTCTCCTGGCATTAATTGTACTGGAAGAACAGACAGATTATCTCTGAGCAACGAACAGCACTGCTTGATACAGACAGCACGACTATCAACAAACAAAAATGCCAAGGCATATTTCTTGAATTAAAAATATGAGAATCAAATACTGATGATTACAGCCTGATCATTGATGGGACAACTTGTGCAGAAGAACTGGGAGTGGACAGTGGGCTGTGCTGGTGCTTAGCCATGACTGCTCTCACAACTTGATTAAGTTGTGAGACAGAATGGGGAAAAAAAGCAAGTCTATTGAAAGCCTGTTGAAAAGGTCTAAATTAGAAAGGTTAAGGGTCTAAAGCCAAAAAACAGGTTTAATTTTTTGTTGTGTCCCATTTGAGAACTTCACAGATGTTTACTAACATAGCTGTTAGACTTTTCTCCATGACAGGCCATTTGCCTCTTATGAAACTGAAAGCAACTCAAGTTTCAAGCATCCAGTAGGATACAGACGGGTCTACATCTCCCCCGTGTTTCAGATTCAAATGTTTTTTGATTTTTTTTCCTTATTTTTGAGGGCAGTTTGCTTGACATAGGATCTAACTTGACCAGTTGCAGTACTAATGACAGAAGAATAAGATGAAAAAGAGGTAAAAATATGTTTAGTGAAAACCTGGCCCTATTACTTCAATGAAAAATTTAATGACTCAAGAGAACATAAAATGGACTGAATTCTCCATGGCTCCTCAGTGACCCCCACAGATGCTTCCTGCCTTGATTTCAGCATGTTTGTAGCCTTTTGTCCCACGCAGACATCCCTTTACCAACATCCTGTGAACCTCTAGCTGTGCTTCCTTGTGAGCACTTAGCTTCCTACAGCAGGAGGATGGGTTTGTGTGAGGCTGCTTTGCCACAGCCAAGCATTTGGGGAGCTCATCTCTCCTGTACAATGATGCAAACTGTGGTAAATGAATGGTCTCTGACCAAGGCAAATATATCTCCTGTAAACGTGGCAACATTCCTGTTTGATTTTTAGTATTGACTCAGACTTATGTTTAAGTAGATATAGTGAAGGCAAGTGACTCAGGAGTGTAAAATCAGAGTGGTGCTCGGTCTCCACAGGCACCATTCCACACATAGTTTATGCAGACTTATTCCAGCCTCTGTACTGCGAGTGCATGACTTGTCTCTAATAACACTGCTAATAGCGATTCACTGCTCAAGCATGTGATCAGCCACCAGTAACCTGTTTTTGGAAGAGCTCAATCCCAAGCCAAATAAAAGCTTTCTAACTAGTAATGACACGCTAGTACACCTGGTGCACTTCCTTGCAAATAGCTCCCCAGTTAATGCATGATATGAATCTTAACATAAACTTTATGGGAAGTTTTCAGCCAAATGTAACTGCTGAATTCCCCATTTTCCTCTCCTCCCCGAATGTTCTTTAACTCCTCTGCTGGGAACAATCCTTGGCCTTTAAACCATAATGTTCAGCTGCTGAGTTAGAAACAGGCTTGACACAAAGGGTTACCTAAAGCATACACGAACCAGTTTTTCCAGTTGTGTGTGAGGAGTGTGGTTTAAAAGAGTGGAAAGTTACCAGAAGCAGCACAAAGCCAGGTGTTAGTGGATAATCAGAAGGAAGGATCACAGAAAAAACTGGGAGGCCTTGGCCAGGAGGATGGGAGACAAAGTTTGCGTTTGAGGGGTTGGTTATGGCAGGACCTCTGAATTCAGAGAATGCAAACCAGGAGCTATAAATGCTAATCTGAGCTCACTGTAAGTCACTTTGCCCCAAACCAGTGACGTGTGAGTATCGTGAAGAACCTGAGGGAGAGAAATGCACACAGCATGTACTACTTGTATCAAGAGCTATTTACTTCTCATGCTACTACGTAAGCCTTTGGTCTTGGTTTTCTGTGTGAGGCATGTGTATGCAATGATATACGTGCAGCATGTGCATGTGCATTGCGTGTGCACGTATATCATCTTGGGCATGTCATCTGCGACCGAAGAGTTAAGTGGTGAAAAGGAAGGCTTTTCTTCCTGTGGTAAGAGAGGAGCTGGAGGCCAGTACTGAGTCTTGTGGGTAAGGAGGCAGACCACCATCTCTCAGACAGCCCTCTAGATAAGGAATTTGCACCACAACGGTATAGATAAAAATTCAGAAAGAGGTTACCCACTCTAATTTGGGTAATGTACAGTCTCCCTGACTTCTTACTTATGGCAAATAGACTCTTTCAGCCACTTTTCTTTACTTTTGTACCATCACAGCACCCCAGGAGCAGAGATGGAGGCAAGAAATGCATGTGGTGCCTGGTGGCTTCCAGAAGTCATGAGGGCATGAAGACAAAGATGGGAGGTGAGCAGGCAACACAGTGGTCTCTTGAGTGGCCAAAGAGGGAGCTTGACCAAACTTCTCACCCTGAAATAAAGTCTTTTCTCTTGCTTTCTGGTCCAGGGCAGTCCCAGGGAAGCAAGAAGCCAAGTCTTTCCCTGCGGGCACCTTACCTCTCTCTGACCTTGCAGCAGGACTGCACCAGTGTTGCTGTGAGTAGGGCTGCCAGGACATTGGGAAGATGTAATGCCATGAGAATTTCTTTCCAGTGCCTTTGGAGAATGGGGTAAATCCCATTGTAGAGCTGGTAGCTAGTGCTCCACTGGTGCTATTGACTGGTTTTGTGCTGGCCATGACCTAGCTTAGATGTCTGTACTGCAGTTGGCTCTGGTCAGTTAGGTGTTTCCCTTCCTTTGGGAGCTATTTTTTTGTCTTTGCATAGAGGAGGCTAGAGAAGTTCAAGGTGTTACTAGATGTAGTGATGTATTTCTATAGAAAAAACTATCTGATGAGGAAGTTGCTGAATAAGGAGGCAGGACTCAGTCGCAAGACTGAGGACATCCCACCTGGCTTTGAGAATCCTTACACAGAGGAGACTGTAATCTCCTATCTTCTTGTTGATGTCTCTTATCGATTTGGATCATAAAGGCTGTGAGACAAGGTTACTGTGCACATCTGCAACAGCAAAGAAAGCCAAGCTCTGATTTTGTTCTGGCTGTTAGGGCTACTGTCATATTAATTGCAAGATGGGCAGATACTCTGGCCAGGTAAGACTTCCTCCTTCAGAGTAGCCTCTTGCTCTCAGCAAGCCCCTCTTTTCAGGGTGCCATCATATGACCTTTACTTTTGTATGTCATATAATGGATTAGATTTTTACAGCGTTCTCCTTTTCAAGAGGCATCTCATCCTACTCTGTGACTAATTTAATGGGCTGATTCATGGAGTGAGCCATTACTTAATGTTAGAAAAGGATCAGAATTTAGTCCATCAATGAATTGGCATTATTTACCTTAATTCTTGGTGGACTTTGTTGCACCTCCCCCTTCTTGGTTGCTTTCTATCGTGCATTTTAGCTACAATGACCCGTTTGGTATACTGAAACAAAGGTATCATTGTTTTGAATCTATTTCTTCTGCTGAGACTTTTCAGGCAAAAAGGGGTAACAAAGCACTGGAACAGTCTGCCCATAGAGGTTGTGGAGTCTTTGTCTCTGGAGACATTCAGAACCTGCCTGGACGCCATCCTGTGCAACCTACTCTAGGTGAACCTGCTTTGGCGGGGAGGGTTGGTCTAGATGCTCTTCAGAGATCCCTTCTAACCCCTAGTATTCTGTGAATCTGTGAGAAAAAAGAAGATGGGAGGTCAATAACAATTTGGAATTTTCCTCTTGCCAAACCCCACATTGCCTGAGGAACCGCATACCAGCCAACCTGTTGAGAAGAGATAACGCAGTGCCTGGCTGGAGGTGCAGGCTATTTCTGCACCACCTCCCTGCAACCAGACACCTCACATCTGAGCAAGGGACATCCCTGGGGAGAGATGCCCTGCACCAAAATGGCCTGTGCTCAGATGAGCCAAAAACACAGGTGATGAGAATAGGCTGTGAGTGCTGCCCATACCCGGGGCCACCATCCCTGCTGTCAGCAGGACATCACAATGTCATCCCCCCCTAGTAGGCAGCAGCAACAGCAGCAGCTCAGCGGGGAGGCATCCACCCTTTGCCATCACCCTGGTGTCACCCTGTTCTGGGGTGCTGCTTAGTGGAGGAAGGAGGTCTGGCAGGGTGCAGGCAGTGGCACAACAAGGGGAGGGCAGGCTGAGGGCGAAGGGGAACAAAAGGAAATTCATTAACAGAAAGCAGAGGGAGTTATGGTCTGGTTTTTATTTTTAACAACAGGCAGCTGTGAATTTTTACGAAGGATTATTTTAGGTCTCTGGCCAGGCTGTTTCATGCTTCATCGATGTCTGAGTTTCCCCTCCAGCTATCTGAATCCAAGTGATATTATTTGCAATGACTTCAAGAAAGCAGAAGCTCAGAGGGAGTGTCCTTGGTGAATGGCTGTAAATTCTGTGCTGTGACTGCCCAAAAGCTATTACAGCTCTGCTATCTCTGGCTGCCTGCCAGAGGGAAGGATTCCTTCCAGAATTAATTGCATTTCCTGCATTATAGGTATTCCAGGGAGCAGGTTCGCAATGGGTGTATCGCCTGGCAAGTAGATAGTGACGTCTTTGCACGTGTGCTGTAGAAGGGCAGTGTAAGACATGCCACTGATTTCCAGTCTTTGTCCATAGCTGATAATTAGTGAAGAGAGGTGGGAAAGAGAAAATATTGCCAGTGTTAGGCTCGTTCTTGTTTCCGGTATGGAGGAAGTGGGAGCTGCTCCAACAGAGCATTATTCACAGTGATGTACAGAAGCTGTCACCACTTTGCTTTGCTGCGTAAAGGGGGGATATGCAAGAAAACTGCATGCTCAGGGGTTTTGGCTTTGTTTTACTTACATGTTATTTATAGAGAGTTATCTTGATTGCATATATATTGTATGGTGAGAATGTGCACAGATTTGAACTTGCCCTTCATCTACACAACAAAGCCACGTTTGGGTGTAGCCTTTGAGCAAGGTCTGAGATGTGCTGCTGGAGCTCTGACTGCCTTTAGCACAGGCACCTTGCTTGCAGCACAGAGCAGGAGAACAGTACTATTCCCTACTTGGTCCACCCCCTCGTATCCTGTCACACCACCAACCACTGTCAGGAGGGACCTGCAAGGCAGGGTGCCAGGCCATGATAGGGACTTTTAGGCAGTTGTAACACATCCTGCTCATGCAATATAGGGGATGTACTACGAAGAGCTTGTGGCCTCCTCTGATGACCAGTGTGGCGCCAGAGCAAGGAACACACTAAGCCTCAAACCCTGGCCTGGCACCAAAAGGCACTGCCTGGATTTGGCAGATCTGTGAGGTCCGTTTCTGAGAAACAGTCTGTAAAGCTCATTGGAACCATGGCTGCCCCATCTCTTTATCATGTTCAGGAGACAGGGAGCCATGCCAGCCGCCCCTTGGTGTGAGCTGCATCCATGTGTCTGTGCCAGGTCCATGCTGTGCAGCAGCTCTATCCCCTCCCCCACCCAGGCAGGAAGGGAAGGTGGAATTGCCTGAGAAAGCTCCCTCCCTCCCTCCCTCCCTCCCATATAATGAGCTTACAGGATGGACTGCAATCTGGCCCTATAGATTGCTGTTTGGTAACTTTGGTATTTTTACGAGAGGCACGTTGAGACATTAATTATTAGTCAGATTTTCATTAGATGCATTCAACAGACCTGAAGTGGTGGTTAAGCAAGAACCAGGCAAATGGGAAGAAAATATAAAGAGAGAAGGAAAGGAGGAAAAAGACCACAACAAAGTCTGTTTTCTCTCTCTTTTAACACTGAAGAGCCAAAAAGCCCAGAGCTGAGACCTTTTGTAAACTACCACAAAAATGTTCATGTTAAAAAGCCAATTTATTAAAGCTCTGGGGTAATTTTATCTGCTGTCTTTTGATCTCTTCCTCTGTAAGGGAACATAGAAAATTAGAAAATTAACTAAATGTTCATGTAACCTATACGGAAACAGAAAATGTTGCTACTGCATGGTTCTACATAGCTAGCTTCTAACCTTCTCTGGTTCAGAACTATTAATTTTGGTTCTATTTCACCAAGCCTGATGTAGTATAATATTATTGCTAACATTTGTATATGACAGCTTTGAATGAGATTAGTGATATTTGAGAAGGAGTCACATTCCTCATTCTTCACCTGCCAAGCAAAACCCAATTCATTCAACACCCCTAATGATCTTCGGTGGCTACTCATGGTATAGGACCCATGATGACAACATACACTGGAGTCAGCATCTGAGCAGTGTTATGAGTCATGGGCCAGATCCCCAGGGGGATTCAGATGTCTGACAGATGTCTTACATCCCTGCATTGCTGCTCAGCTGCACATAACCATGGGAGCAAGTCAGTTCTCTCAGGGTCTGTGTTTCTGTCCATGAAATCACAGAGGTAGCTACACTGCCGCCTCTGCACGTGTGTATACCCTTCCTTGCCAACAGCTTGTGCTTGAGCAAAAGTGGGAATCACAAGTCTTGGCTGCTTCGCCTCTGGGACCCAGTGCAGAAACTTACGGTGGGATAAAGCGAATACAATGTCACCTTAAACCCAGCAGCAGTGGGGAAGCCTACACATGCATTGTGACCACTCTTCCCACACCTTCTGCACACAGAAGCAGTGAGCGGACTGTATAGACTTTCCACCCCGAGGGGCACAGGGGAACTCGTGAGCTGTAGAGCACTGCTGGATGGACGTGCTATTGCAATCTCTCCTAGGTAGTCTCTTCTGCTTGGCAAAAATAATTGAATGTTACTGGGTCACACAAGAAGAAAGTGAGATTAGCTTGGGAAGGCACTTGCTTGAGAGGCAGAAGAGTCATCCTGGAATCCCTGTTTGGGCATTTAATTATTTATACTGAGCAGAACAGTTTTGCCAGAAGAGATTAAGAGACACCCACCTGATTTAGTAATCTGCTTATCATTGTGTTTAGTAATGGTCTAGCAGAACATTAAGATGACTACTAGTATATATCTGCTTAAACAGAATCCGGTCTTTTGTTTACAATCCTTAAGTTGACCAAAAATGCACAAAGCTTGCTTTTTCCACAGCTCCAATATCAGTAATGCAACTAGAATTGTTACAACAGAGCATTAGTATTTCACTAGCAAGAAATTATCTGACTTTCCAGTCATAGGCACTGAAGTAGTGAAAATTATACAGGCACCTATAAAATGATTGAATGCTGTTGCTGAAGGTGGAATTTAAAAATAATGTTGGCTCATGTGGGATGCAGTGAAAGAGGTAGCTTACAATGTGAGACAGGCCATACATACCAGAAAAGATATCACACATTTGGTGATGTATTAGAGATACTTTAAATGTGAACTACAGAAACAAAAGGATCCCATTTATGCAATAGAAAATGTTTATTTAGAATTCAGAATTTGCTTCCTTTAGCTGCTGTCAATGAAATGACCTTGGTGTTAAAATATTGGTGGAAAAATTGATTTAGCTGGTGAGTGCTGCAAGTGGAAATAACTGTTGTTGGCTGTTTGTGTGAAAGTGGAGAGCTGATGTGACAGCTGATTTGGTTGAACATGACAGAGTTGTATTAACCCACAGTAGCCAAGTGTGGTGAAGTCTGGGCTGTGGTCACGGAAAAATCATTGAGAACATGGAGAGGCTGCGTTCCCATACATGGTCAGACAGCTCGAGCTGCTCACTAAGACAAGAGGCATGCCTCAGTAATTTTTTGATAATATTTCTGGAGCAGTACAACACACTCAAACTGATGCTTGGACTATAATATTCACATTTATCACTGTGAAGACTCCTGTTGAGGTTCCTGGGCAGCTAAAAGGCATGGCTGGCTGGGGAGCGTCCTGACATAGGAGGGTACAGCTGTGTCCTTCACATCTGCCCTGCTCTGATTCCTTTCAGTTGTGCTGCCCCACTGCACTCCACAGCTAATCTCACACCCAGCTGTCTGTACATTGCCATTGCTGTTGCTGTCACAACCATGCAGGCTCCAGGCTCTCGAGACCTTAATTTCACTTCAGGGTGAAGAGAACTGCTTGCATTTTCAGGTAGCACTAGAGCTTCATAGGGACTGCAAGGCAGAATTGCACATAGTGACTGCTCTTTTGTGTTATGAACTGCAATGAAGTGTTGCTACAATACAAAGGAGTAGCATTGGTGTTGTTAAGCAGAAGGTATGCTTCTGATGTCAGGAAAGATGTTTATGTCAAGGTCTTCAAACACCCAGATAATCTGGAAACTGTTTAAAAGAGACATTTATTCTACTCATGTACTTTATTTAACCTACAAGGCTCTCTCTGATTTCACTCCCTCAGCGTTACTAGCACTTCTCATCAACTATTTCCTTGTTAGACCATCAGTTGGAGAGCTTTTATGTGGTTGTTATTGCTAAGAAAACTTCTTTGCATATCCATCACATGTGATTTTGCTTATCTGTGTTTTTCAGACTACATCTTGGCAGGAATACACCACAGGGCATTATTAGTGTTCCCAGTTTCTGGTTAAGACACTAGACACATCAGTGTGCAAACCTACAATAATGCCACACTGTATTTTATGCTCACATTGTTTTCCTACGGAGAAAATGGGAAAGCTGGTGACAAGGGTCACTGTCCCATTTTGGACCCCATTCACCACATAAAAGGGTTGTAAAGGGATCCTAGTACTCACTGATTTTAACAGTAGAAACCAGAAACACTAAAACCTTCTGAGCACTCCTCTTGTACACAGGACTTGAAATGAGCAAAAATGGCTCTAGGCACCAAAAACTTTAA
Organism: Hemiprocne comata; assembly: GCA_020745705.1. Classification (NCBI taxonomy): domain Eukaryota; kingdom Metazoa; phylum Chordata; class Aves; order Apodiformes; family Apodidae; genus Hemiprocne; species Hemiprocne comata. The sequence continues at coordinate 96,372,390 of CM036586.1, read as the reverse complement.
GGTCTCTCTTCAAATTCTGCTCTGCATCTCCAAAAGGTGGGGTATGGGATCACATGCAGCATATTTATGTTTCCTTACACCTGTCACTGTTCTTTAGAGCTACTTATGCCTTCCTGCACCTGCAAACTGGGGCTGAAGAAAGGTGGAAACAGAGGTCAAAACAGAAGGAAATGTTCCTTCTAGGAGCTTCTGCGCTTTGCTGCAATTGCCTCTTCTGCTCCCTCCTCAACATGCAGGTTGTATAAAGTTCTCTCAGCTTCATGGTGGTCTGGAAAAGGGATTTAGCTTTTTAGAGTGAAAATGCAGCTGATACTATGCTCAGAAATGAGAGGACAATTGCAGTGTAAAATTGGCTTGCATGTGGGCGACAGACTGGATGGTGATGTGAAAGGAAGATTGTAAGGGCTGGTTTGATTAAAGGGCTGTGAAAGCAGCGTCTGAATGGGCATGTCTGGAATGAAAGGGCGTCTGGGGGGACCATTCTCCTGCAGGGTGGGGCTTTTGATGTTTAGCTTTGCAGATGTTTAGCTACAGAAATGCTAGGATTTAAGAGCATACTCTTGGCTTTAACTCTGGAACAGGCCATATTTGCAACAGTGCATGTGGATACATCAATAATTTCAAATAATTTAATTTTATTTTCTGAAGACAAGGGAAATTTTGTTTTTCTTTTCAGAGCTAGAATTATATTTTAGGAGTTCTGCACAAGACCTTTTCATTACTTTGTAGCCTTTGCCTACCACAGACCCTCTTTTCCCAATCATGATAATTTAATAAAATATTCTCTATATAATAAAGGCAGCCTGTAACAGGGAAAACTCACAAAGTTTACAGGATCATGTGAATGTATTTCATATCCAGACATCACAGTGGGTTCCAAACCAAAACTGGGACTCTCAGATGTGGTTACAGCATGAACTATTACACTTACTAATGAGAAGAGGAGCTTCAGGTTGACAGCTAGGCAATAAACAATAACATTTTGCTCTTCTGTGATAGCTATATAGTAAAACTACATTTGCCAATCATGCATAGTGAACTATTTAAACATATCAGACGTGCTTCAAAACCCTGCAGAAACAATCTGCTTACAGCAGCACTGTGCTTTGGCAACATGCCACAGGCAGGTGCCTATGGCTAAAGACATGACCCAAATTTTACACGTTGCCACAGATATTTAAAGAAGGGAAACCGAAGCGCATGTTGGTCCATTAAATGTACTGGCCTTTCCTTTTTATATTCTCAGGAATCTCTAATCAAGTTGAAATTGTTTTCCTAATGAGTTATTTGCTACCACAAACCCCAATGCTTTATTAATGAACATTGCTGAGGTGCCTGGGCAAAACCAGTCATAAATCATTACTCACATAGCTGAAATTTTTGTCAACATCTTTCATTTCCAATTTGTATCAGGACAGGGCTTGCACTCACTTGAGTGCACAGAGTGACAGGCTGAAACCTGAGCTGGGCTTAAAGTGATTTCCACTCACGAGAGAGCTCCTCTCTGTCGATGGGAAGCACAGGGGAAAATTCTTACTGCATGCAATACTCAGCAAGCATTCACAATATTTATTGAGCATTAAGTTCCTTCCATTAGATTAATCTGTATCAGTGGAGTTATTATTCATATGTAAGAGACATAAATAATAGAACCGGAAGACCCCAGTGTCCAACAGTCTCAAAGCCACATGATATATAGGGATTTGAGCAGGGAGGACTAGTATTATACAAGTGATTTGTTAATGAAAACTTGTAATTTAAGTAAAACTCACTTCTATGGGTGGAGAAAAGGGTCTTTAAGGAAGTGGAAGTGGTGTGGACTTAGTTTAGGGGTCTCTGACTTATATTTATTAAGAAAGCAGGAGGCCAAGACAAGCCTTGCAAAAGCTGGAAAAGCAAGGCTGTCCCTCACCCAAGCCTCAGGAAACAGGGTCAGGCTCCAAGGGAAAGAAAAGGAATTTATGTAAACACACGAACTCCAGCCAGAGGTTTAGTTGACATATTTGGTCCTTTAAAATCTGAAAGAAAAACCTTCCGCAGAGCTGGCTGCCGGGATTCTGGGGTTTGGTAGAGTAACATGTTCCCCTGTGTTTTTATTCATGTCACCATAATGAAAGCTGACTTGATTTTTGAATAATATATACTTTATCTACATAGAGAGAGGAACTGAAATGAACATCATTTACTGCAGGTTTATTTAAAGGGCGCCTCATACTAAATAGAGTGCCCATTAGAGCTGTAAGGGTTTTTCAACACAAGGAATGGAAAAACTAGCAGAAAGTACATTTTCATTGTAAGCAAAATACTTTTGAAAAGCTCATGTCTCCTGTCTTGTAAACAGATGAAGCAGACATTGCACGGGTAGAGTACTTGCTAGCTTTAGAATGTCACTTTGCCAAAGACCAGGACCTGGAATCCTTGAGTTTTTTTATGACAAAACTTATCTGTGAATACAGAGCAAAACAGACTTTGCTTTGGCATTTCCCTCAGCAATGTCTGGATGTAAAAGGAACAAGATTTGGGGCTTGCCTTGTCACACCATCCTTGTGACACCGATACTGAAGGAGCTGTTAGCCCATTTGACACCTTTCAGCAGCTTGTGCAAGGAACAGCTGTCAGTTGCTGCTGGCATGCAGCGGTCAACTTATCCCATAACAAAAGACTACGGACTACAGCTGGATCTGGAGCATAACTGGGGAGCAATACAGGAGTGGTGGGAGTCAAACTGTAGAAATGTCCCTGGTAAAATGTTATGTGTCATAGGTACTTTTGGGAATGGCTTTTTCTCCCTCACCTTATTGTAAGACCAATCCAAATGATCTCAGCAACCAGTGCTGCTGACTGCTTTTATATCTTGTATAACAAAACACCCCGCAGTGCATCAGTCACCAGCTGATCAGGCAATATTTGCCTCACATATTCAAGTATATTCTGGCCCTACAGTTCCACTAAAATTCAGGAAGGCACAAAGCATTTGGATACACAGCTTCCTCTCTCCTTGCTTGTCCTAGTTAATATAACCCCCTTGCATTGTGCATAGATGTCATTGCAACAGAAAGCAAATTATTTAGGATTTAGCTGCCCTCCTATACACACCTCTTCCACAGATCACTTGCACTTGGATGCAGGACTCCACCTAGCAAAACTAAGAGGCAAGGGACACCACAAGAAGTAGCAGTGTATTTTTCATCCCTCAGCTATTGTAACTCCCTCTGCTATGGGCTGCTCATGTCCCAGCCCTGCAGATGAGTGCAACTGCAAAATTCATTTGCCTAATTCACTTCATCTGTGCAAAGAAGTCTTAACCACGTCTACACCATTACCAATGGTCACATTGCCTTTCCATCCCTATCTAGGTCCAACACAAGAACACAGTCCTCCACTGATTTTTGGTTTACTTTTATTAATGTTTTTTTGGTGAACAAAAGAAGTGGCAAAAAGACAGAGTATATAACTGCTAATACTAAATCTTCTCAACAGTTTTTGCAGTAGAAACAAGTCCTGGACCTGAGGAGGAGTTCTGTGAGGCCTGGAAATCTAAAAGATGAAATCCACATACCCTCATCCCATCCTGGTGGTAGAGAAGAAGCAAGCTTTTCTTTCGGCACCTGCATTTCTCCTGACTGGTGAGAAATGCTGCCTTCAATAGTGGACAGTTCTATGAAATGAATTAGGAAAGGTGGGCCCACTTTGATGTAATATTGTTAAACAAGAACAAAATTAATTCCAGAAAATAAATGCCAGCAGCCATACAAGCATGCAGCTGGACAAAACATCTGTGTTTGAAGAACGCAGTGGGAAGTGACCATATGCGCAAGGAATCCTAATTCCTTTGTTCAAAACTAAGCATGAAACTATCACAGGAAGCCTTCCTGGTGATTAAAACCAGAGCGTCACTGTAATACCTGATAGCCAAACAGGCATGGGCCATTTAGAGAAGGCAAAACTTCGTTTTAGCAGAAGATCATTGCATCTGAATTGGTTCTCTTGGAAGTTGAAAGTGTTTTATTCTTAACAGTGTCTGTGCACAAGCCAGCATGAAGCAAACCAGTTGAGTGACAAACCACGGACAGAGTTGTTCAGTCCACAAGAAGCAAGTGTAAGGCTGGGGACAGTTGATGTCATGGTTTTATGGGACTCCGTGCGTATTAGGAACCCCTGCCACCAGCTAAGATGTGATTTCAGCTACAGAACTTAATAGCCCATATATTCTTTTTTATTGAAGAACATGAGCTGGGGCCTAGTAGTAATTCGCTGGAGCTCTAAGAGAAAAACTGCACAGTGAAGTTCAGACATGGCCCTGCTTCTGCTAGCAAAAAACCCTCCTGCCAATGCTTGCAAATAAAGCAGAGCAGGAAGTATTATCCTGGGTCTATAAAGTTCTCTGCCAAGAAGGATCTGACTCTCTCAAGAACTGTAAATAGTCCCAGTACCTTCTTAGTTAATTAACTGTGCAATGGGCCAGGTGTTACTCAATGATTAGTTTGTGCACGGGATTTTTAACTAGCATAGTGAAGAGAGACAGAGCCCCAGTAGGATGTAGAGCTCCCCCCGTTCCTACTTGTGTGCCTGTAAGGAATCTGGGTAGGATCCAGACCTCAGCATTAATCACAATAACACATGTAGCTTCAAGGGGAAGGATTAATTTTACCTAATTCAAGTTGTCTGGCAGGTAGATACCCAGCCTAAGATAATTGTACAGGTTCTTTCTGTAGTTAGTGAAGAGCATGAGCAGTTTATCCCACTCATCTCAGGTGGCAGACAATCTGAATTAGGATTTCTACAACTCTTCCCATACTTGGTTGCGTATCTAAACCCTTGCACTCCCTCTTTGGTTCTTGACTAAACGGATGCTCAAGGAAGCTGGTTCCGTTTCCTCTCCTCGCTTAGTTTTTGGCTGGATCAGTTCTCGTAAGTGGTTCATAGGACACTTTTAAGATGGAAGTCTAAGCATCATACATGACATTGACTAATTTCAAAATTTTGAAAAATTGCAAGTTGAGATTAACACCATGTTATTTGTCAAGCTTATGGCTGGGGGGCTGGGGAAGGAACAGAGAAGAGGAAGGGGAAACAATTTAATTTCACATAATTTTTGCAGGAAGTGTTAACCATGAGAAACAAGTGCACTTTGAGGTAGTCTGCTCACCCTTTCTTCTGCCTGGTGACCTCTGTCTCCCCTCTTTACCACAAGGTTGTTCCCCTCAGTAATGTGACCTTGATAAAATGAAGTGAATCATGGACGTACTCTCACCACACTGAAGAGGCCAGGAGGGAACAAGGACTGGGGAAGACTTGAAAAGTAAGCTGTGTGAGAGTGAACAACTGCAAAACTGTACAGGGAGGTCACACATTTGCTTGAAGTATTGAATGCACCTCTTCTCTGACTGGTGCCACAGTGTCTCAACAGTAACTCAAGAAAAGCAATGTTTTTGCCTCAAAAAGCAAATAATTGCTATGAAGGAATTTGCTTTGTTTTGAAGCTATTAGTTAGTTTTTATTTTCGTGTCTTAAATCTACTTATGTTTCACTAGGGTTAGTAGTTGCAGTCCTTAATTCAGGCACTTAACTGATTAATCTAGTCCTAAAATCAGATAGATTTTTAGAGATAAGATAATTAAATTTTGACCCTGTGATCAGAAAAACCACAAACCCAGAAAGAAAACCCTGATGTTCCACCCACTCCATGGAAAAAAGCAATGTTTTGACTGAGAGAATTCTTCCTCTTTATTTTCTGCTGCCAAACTTTGGCCACCATCAGTCTTAATATCTCCCTCTATTTCATGGGACTAACCGTGGGTAAAGTTATGCCTCAGCAAGTATAAATGAGAAAGAGCTTGGGCCTTCAGCAGCTACAGGTTGGGGGGCGGGCAGGATGAAAAAATTACTCTTTTGGTAATTCAGCTTAGATTTTTCTCTTATTAGCTTATTACCACTTGAGCCCCACAAAGGTTTTACTAAGCCTAATCCATTTATTAAACATGATCCTGTTCCTATGCATGTAGAGGCAACCTTAAAGTAGTTCCACTGGAGCTTCTGCTGCTGCTTTCTGGAGCGTCTGCTGCTGCTTTATTCACTTGACCAGGCAATTTTTATTCACATGAACACATCTAGAACATGTTATTTGCATGAATAACTCCAGATGTTTCTTTAGGTTGGCAGCCTCAACACCAGATTCAGAAACCTGTACACACTTGACTACCTTGTGGATGCAGTAAGCCTGGTGTACAAGCTTCTGCTGTAGGCAGTGGAGAGCTGGGGCTTGGTTAGTTACCTTTGTATCAGCATCTGGGTAGGGCCAAAGACGTCTTTAATTACCGTGATTGCACTGAACACTTAAATTCAAGCAACAGAGTTGAGCCCTGATCAGTTCAACCACTGGAGCCCAAAGAGGGATTCAGGGCACAAGCTTAAGTGCTCACCTGAGGGTGAAGTCAAAGGGGTCTCTAGACCCCTTGGACTGTACTGGCTGGGCCACCAAGGCTACAGCAGGAGCAGGGGCATGCAGCGTGCATGTAGGCACTTGAGCCTCTCCCAAGCTAGCTAAGGGTAGGTCTGTGCTGGTGTGTGTGCTGCTCACACACTTAGCAGGCTGCAGCTGGATAGGCAGGTGGGAGACATGCTCAGCCCATGGAAATACACACACCGACTCCATGCAGGGTGGGTTAATTTAGGCTTGACAGTGCTATAACCATAGCTACAGGGCTTCTGGATGTGCTGAGCAGAACCAGGGCAGGACTGTCTGCAAATGCGAAGCAGACGTAGCCCAGGAATTAGCTATCTTTTCCCTCTTTCCCTTTTAGAAGTTTGACCAGATTATTATTATTTAAATAGGCTGAGTTTTCCATGTAATCAAATGTAAATATGCACCATTTATTTTCCTTAATGTTCAGGGATTGTGATGCGTTCCATCTCTTTCACAGCAGTCTGTAGAACAGTGTTCATTACCATCCTTTGTTTTTCCAGCACATTCTTTCTTTCTGTCTGTGAGATTTGACACTTCGGAGTCTTTCTTTATCTGCAGTGTTATCTCTTAAATCTATGTCTGGCTATATACTGTGTATTTAATTTTCAAGCTGCATCAGAAGAATCCTTGAAGAGCTCAAGCCAATATAAAAAAAAAATAGATTTATTTCCACCTGATGCCCCCCCACAACAACTATGTTTCTTGAGAGCAACAGGACTTTATTTCCTAAATTCTTTCTCCAGTGAACACAAGTGTTGAATTTGCTGTTTTCGGTCTTATGAAGAAAAATGTCCAAAAGAAGAAATATTCTGAAACATTTTGATTACAAAATATTCCTGTATTTCATTTTGGTCTGTTTAGTTGACATGAGCTCCATTTCAGATCACCCAAGTGTTGAACTTGATTTCTCTTTTGGGGTGCCTTGTGATGTTGTCGTTTGGAGCCTGATGCTCTCATTTTTCCCTGGAAAAGAGTTTGACCACATTATGCTTTCCTTTATGGTAAGACCTTTTTGTAGGTGTTATTTGGAAAGCGTTAGTCTTCAGAAACTCTAGCCCAAAGCAAAATAAAAGTGCTTGTTCCTGTGTATCTAAGTGACATGATAAGAAATGTTAAAATTGATCAGACTTGAAATTAAACATGTTGAGCATAGACTTCTGAATTAAACTGAACTTTACCAAAAACAAAATTGAAAATTCAAATATTTTTTTCAATTAAATAAATAAAGCTTTGATAAAGCTTCCTGCTGACCATCTCTTACTGCTTACTGACGTATGTAAATATTGTCAGCTGTAGCACAAGTGATTCTAGAAGATGTAAGTCACACACCAAGCATAAAGCTGAACTTAGTGTTGAGGAAATAGAGGCTGATTCCCAACCCTTTATTAATGTCATATGTCAATGGTTCATATGCACTACAAGTCAAGCTACATTTTAATTAAAAACATAAAGATATCCTTGATGACAGTGCAATAAGTAGCAAGATACTTGTAGACTTGAAGTCATCTATAGACGTTTACCAAACTGGTTTTTCTTATGTGAATATTTCTTAAGACAATTCTTTATTAGGTGGCCAGATGAAGCAGTTCAGAAGTATTACATTTATGGAGTTTTGAAAATGTCAAATAACTGACTAATATGAGTGCATAAGGAAATATTACTGCTTGGCGAGACACAATGGTACCCACATTTGCCACCCACAGTTTTTCCTTCGAGCAACTAGCATCCAATTTAGCTCTCCCCAAGCCATGAGTGGACACATTCATGGCAATTATCACTTTCTAAATTGTCATTCATGGCTGACTTTTTAAAGGATGGCATAATTACAGAATCATATTACAGATACTGCTCTTTATTGGATAGACTTTCCTAGACACCTGTCCATAAATAGCTCTTCTTTAGCCTTTTTATCTGTGGGTACATCTCAGAAATACATCTTCAGAAAGTTCTGTACATCAGATTTCTGATTTTCCACCTCCAGGTATTAGTGAGTCTTCTAACTCTAAGGTCTTGAAGATATACGATGGAGAGAATGGCTAAGAATAAAGGTGGGTTTGAGGAAACCTTGAAAGAATTTATTGCTACAGAAGGAAGGTTGAACAAACAAAACAAAACAACAAACAAAACAAAACCAAAAACATTTGTACTAAATTAAATTAAAACTAAAATTATCCTCCTAACTAGCATAGTGATTTGGGCATGAAAGCTTTATAGCTTCAGCTACATAGACACTAATTTGTCAAGGAGCAGGGAAAAGACATGACACTGCTATTATTTAGCATTATTCTCTCTAGCACTCAACTCTGTTGGTTCTGTTGGCTCAGGGACTCCACAGGTCCTTGGCAGTAGGATGCCAGTAGGTTTGTTGTGTTTCTTGGAACTGATGTGGAGGCATAGCATCTCATTGCCAGATGTTTCATTGATTCCTCGGGAGTCCCATGGACCTCTGTCCAGGGCAGATTGTCTCCACAGAGGACAAATATCCACAGAAAGAGTTCTTGGTGCTAGTAGGAAGATAGAATTCTCCTTTACTCTTCTGCTCTCCCCCCTTTATATTCTCCAACAAGTTTGCCAACCATGTCCATGCCACTTAGCACAGTGGATATTTTATCTACTAAAAGCACAGCATTAGTCTGACAGTGCTTTGCACACAGAGGAATGCAGATTTATATATGAGTCTTCTGAGATAACTGCAGATATATTACATGAAAATGTGCTGAAAATTGATGTGTATAGTTTTCCTGTTTGACAAGGAAACTCTTCTGAAAATCACAGAGCAGACTAATGGCAGCTCATATAGGACAGGATCATCTGTCTCTACAAATATCCTTGAAGGAGATGGGGAGGAGGATGCCATAAAGCATGCATCGAGATTGTCCAAGTAATTCCACTGGGTTGGGCTATTGCTGTGGCAAGTGAATGCTGCTCCCAGAAACACCCATTTCAAGTTGAATTTGATTTTTCTTTTCTACCCAATGCACCTCTGGCATTCCTGCATACCCAGGCAGGGGTTTCCCTGCTCTGTTCCCTCTGTCCTGGTGTGGAGAGCAGGCCCTGCTATTTCTGGAAGATGAGGAGGGACTAGTGCCTGGCAGACAACTAGTCTGAGGCACACACCTGACCGCAGAGTTGATTATTTTTGTAGGCTTCCTCTTAGTAAGGTATAAAGTGCCCTTCCTGGTCAGGGACTAGGGCTGGGATAGCTCACAGGCACTTTGCCTTTGGTGAAGTTACTGCCCATACCTAGAAAAAGAGGTCCCAAACAACCCTGAGCATACCACATAGTGCACCTACACTTTATTGATTATACGGACTAATAAGTGTGTTTGAAAACTCTGCTCTCAGGTCCTGAAGATTTGGTTTCTTTTGCAGTCTAGGTGTGTTTCCTAGAACATGAGAACACACCTTTATCAGCTTTTCATGAACATTTTTTCTTCACCATCCCAGTTATTTTGTCAGGGGGTTGCTAAGGCATATTTATATTGTGCTGTTGTTGCACCTGTGTACAGGTGTTATTGCAGAGAGAGGGGTTGGCAAGCCTCTGTGCTCCCAGGGAATTCCTGGGGAGCTGGAATGTCTCCAGAACAAGAAAGATGCAGAGAGCTACAGACATTTTTTTGGCAGTGCCCACCAGCTACCTGCAGGGCTGCAGTCCTTGTCCCATAGAGACAGGAGCACGGCACACCCCTTAGATTTGAAATAAAACTGGATTTGAAATGAAGCTGGGTTTGATTCACAGGCCTTTCACAGCTTTCAGTATCTCTACAGGCAGCATGCAAAGTGGGGTAGCTGACTGAGTTCCCTGAGCTGGCCACCTGGGAGCCTGCTTCACAGCATGTTCCTTTGGTTGTGCTGAAGTCGGACATGGTGTTGGGGCTGGTGGATGTCTGACACCTGAGGAGCATGAAGGCTGGGATGAGTGAGTTACAGAAGGGAAAGTCACAGAACTTGAATCTTCTCTGGCTTCCCCTGTATAACAGGCCACTGTATCAATTCCAATTCCCACTGCTTTGACCCTCAGATGACTTCTGGCCAGTGTATCTTTTTTAGTTTGAAGACCAGAGTGTGAATCCACCATTCTCTTTTTTCATTTGTTCCACTGGCTGATCTCCTACACTATTAAAAAAAGTGTTTCCTACAGCAGAATATCCCCTGCCTGAAAAAAAAAAAAATATTTGGAGACACAAAAATCTAAGTAAAATTAGAGAGTGAATGAGCTGTCCCCATTCCAATATGAAGTTATTGCCCCCAACTTATCAAGTATTATTTCTGCTGGCAGGGTCTGTCCCTGAAATAAAAGGACCTCAATTTAAAGAACCACTTAGTTTCTCATATAAACAATGATGAGATATTAAAACATATATGAGAACTGAAGGCTCCATCTGTCTTGTAAAAACAAGTCCCACATAGCCACATGTTACTATGTAGGCTTCCTGGTGGGAAAGCCCTTGTTTTGCTGGGCAGGATCACTTGTCATCGTTAGGGAGGGGAAAGAGACAGTCTGTCCTGCCGTCTCTCCCAGTCTGGCTGCTTTACTGGGTAGAACAGCTTTATGGTGACAGGGATCACTGGGTAGAACAGCTTTATGGTGACAGGGATCACAACTATTACAATTTATGGAGGACTCGAGATTATTTCATTGCACTGCTGACCTTGTGGCAGAGCACACCACCACGCATAAGGCTATAATCCTCTCGATTGTTAGAACCACAGGTAAGAAGACTGGGAAGACAGCAGTGCATGCTTCTGAGAAGACTAGACACTGAGATTTTCGGCGAGGAATTTGTGCTGTCAGTAACCTGCCCTTGTGCATGTATGTTTTTCTCTTCCCCCTCTCCTGTAGCCATTGTGTAACCTCTTTGGAGCAGGAATTATTGCAACTATTGCAGGCACTATATAGCTATATACAAATAGTCACACACTGTCAAATGTAGACGTTGGCTCCTGTCATGCCATCACCCACCAAGAAAGTGTATGTCACCATTTTGAAACTGCAATACAGCATTAGAGAGACTAAACAGTTACATTCTTATGGAAATCAGGCATTTTGCTACAACAATTCCCCTTCCTTTTGTTTTTAAAATTGCTTTCCTGTCATACGTTTTCCTGTTTCCCCTATCCCTTACTACTGGTTGCCAACCTAGTGCTTGCATGTGTGTGGAAGCTGGCTTCCAGCAACAGCACTGCTCCCTATGGGGAGGCTTGGTGATGCTGAGGCATGTCACTCATGGCTCTCTTCCTAGAGAGTAGGGCAGTTTGCAGGCTCAGCATCCTTGGCCCGGAACCTGGAAATTGTCCCTGCTCCTCCCACCACTGTGGCCAGGCAGAGCTACTCCACAATGGCAGGAAGGAGCAGGCTGCAGCCCTCCTCTCCTGCAGCCACCTCTCTGAGGGCACATGTTCCTAGCCCATGTGCTTGCAGACAGCGTGTTAGGAGAAACATCAGGAATACATCCAGCCAGAGTTTATGGAACTGCAAACAACAGAGAGCAAAGTGCTATTAGCAGGCAGACCTTCTCCCTAGGCAGATTAATGCCAAAGCCACAGGGGATCGATCACAGAGCAATGTGGGATGTGCAGGAGCCACAGGAAATGCTAGATGAGGCAGCAGTGAGAGCAAGGCCCGAGCTGGCAGGATGCATTTTTCATAATGGGCTGGCTAGTTTGGATGGGTACTGGTGCGGGGCTGCCAGACTGGCTGCTGCCCCGAGTAGTGATGTACAGGGGGGACTCAGGCAGAGGAGGAGAATCTGTAAGAACAATTTTGGAAAGGAAATGAGGACTGAAGAATAGCAGGCGCCCTGTTTGGCAAGCCAAGAAATAAAGCACTGAGGTAGCTGAAACAATAAATAGCTATTGCTCATCACTTTCCTGTTCGTTATTTGCTGGCTGAAAACAAATGAAGGCTTTGGGAAATGGAGGGGATTTTCTTGAAAGGTGTGGGAATCAGGAGGACATAGAAAGGGGGATCAAGTCAGGGACAGAGGAAAAGAGAAATGCTCTCAGCAGTGGCTTCCCTGAAAATGTCAGATGCAGGCATGTGCCAGTCTCCTGGCAGGTGGGCTCCATTGCTGAGGGCAAATGACACCAGAGGAGAGGAGTGGAAGGTCAGACCCCACATCTTGGGTGCAGAAAACCAGCCAAAACTGTATGGCATGCTACAGTGGCTGCTACTCATGTCGACATTAGGAAGTGACTGAGGGAAAGAGCTGCCTAAGTCCTTTGGTTTCTTGATCCGTATAATCAATTCCTCCTGGAAAAACGAAGGTCGCCTTTTGTAACAGATTTGTTTAGAAACTTGCCCAGGAGAATTCAGTACCACAATAAACGTTCAAGATGGGTAATAGACACTAATTTATTGTGGGTGAGATCCTTCTTTGCTCCTGTGACCGGACTCAGGGCACAGTACGAATTGCAAGCTTGTCTTGAAATAGCAAGGGTGTATTTAATAGAACATTTCCAAGCTGTTAAATCAGACTTGGGAAAAAAGGCTGCCCATATTTGGCAGTAGAGTTAATTCATTCCCCAAGCTTAGTAGCAACCTGACTAATCAACTTGCATATTCTTGATTACAGACTCTCACTTGCTTTTAGAGACAGACTTATCTCTGCAAATTGGGTGATTCTTTGATGTTCTGTATCTAGAAAGAAGAAAATGACAAAGGAAGGATTTATTCCTGTCTTTATTTACTTACTAGATATCAGAAGTGAACAGTCTTTTGTCTGTCTGTCTTTCTTTCTGGCAGCTTCTTCCTTTCACCAGAACAATTTACATTAAAACATAAACCTATCTGTCTATGTAAATACAGACAGATAGCTTGCAGAACAATAGCTTAACAATGCTGATAAAAAGAAACAGTAAAACCAGAGCCATGGTTTTATGTTTTTTCTATCAATTCTCTTTAACAGTTTCTATACAGACACTTACTTGCCAGTAACCTTGCCCGTTTTTCATATCTGGGACTTATTTTAATACAATGAATACAATTTCCATAGAGCAGAAACACACGCATTGATTTTTACATCTAGGATGAAAGATGTTTGTTAAGGAAGATGAGGAGTTAGATGAAGGAATAAATCAGCTAAAATTCCCAGCTGGCTCTCACTTTTTCTTTTCAAGCATGGGAATCAGCAAAGATTATGCTATTTGCTTTAATGAAAAAAGAGAGTTAATATTCAGATGAAAAGTATGCTTGTGATTAGTCAATATGATTTAAGGTTTCTGGAATGAAGCAAGTTTGATGCCAAATATGGGGAGTTCCTTCCTAAATTGCATCATAGTTGCTCAGAGGGGTTATTTGGAGTTAGAATAAAAAGGTTAGGCGTTAACTTCAGGGCATCTTAGATTACAAAGGCTGATCTCTGTCAGCTTTAGGCACAGAGGTTTGTTTTTTTGCTGTGTTTGAGCTGAAGTCTGGTAGCCCAAGAAGGGAGACGTGAAGTGCTACCTATGAACTGACTGATGTGTAGATTCCCTTGCAGATTCTGATGTATAGAGCAGTGTGGGATTACACAGTGGACATGTTCACTCACTTTGTGTGATTATCTGGGTTATATTTTTCCATTTTTCTCATGGGACTCAGCATCCTGGTAATTACACAAAAGATAAAGTGCCATCTGAGAAAAATAACAGAAGGGTTCAATGGTACTGGTGGAGAAGTATCATTTGGAAACAAAACTCAGAGAAGATGAGTAAGGCTTGAATGTCCTGCTGCAATATGACTGAACGTGTCAAAGGCATGTCAATCAATGTCATGTCCTTGCATGCATTTAAAAACAGGTTTGGGCAATATTTTATCATTTTGGAGGTTGTTTCTCTACCTTCCTGCTACTGGCTATTCACCCTGCTGGAATCAGGTCTTGCGGAAGTGGGGAAGGGAGGGTGAGGGAGAAGAACTTGGGTGAGGGAGGAGACACCTGCCTCTGGGAACACTATCAGGGGGAGTAGCCCAGGGGAACACTACCACTTCCATTTTAAACCAAAATCTGCTGTAGCAAGTAGAACATGTGAGGATAAGGCAGGGTTAGGGAAGAAGGGGCTCCTCAGACTTTTCTCATTTTGTTCCTGCCTTCCCATAGTTTTCCTCAGAAGCCAGGCAACCTCATGCAGCTGTAGGCTTTTGTTACCCATATTTATAAGGCTCTTGGAAGATGCGCAGAGCATTGTGTATGGGGTGGGGGGAAGCTCTGCCAAATAAATAGCAGGTTTCCGTGCTGGAGAGTAAAAATGAATGCAGAGGCATACAAACTCAGAGATCCTGATGGGCTTGGGATTTGAAAGCAAAAGTGGCAGTTATTCAGCAACTTTTTACAGGACATCCATCTGCACCCTGTCCCGGCATCCCTGTGCTTGTGTAACTTGGGGGGATGTGAATGGGAGTTTTATGGGTGTGATTGAAGGACACACTGATGTCTGAAAGAATTCTTTCCATTGACTTTAATGGGCTTTAAATCAGGCACCATTATAGCCAGGATTTGCCAAAGTGATTAGTGACTCTGGATTACTCAGCATTTGGGAAATCTCTTTTGTGTCAGGGCTGATGTCAGGCACAGTTAAGTTTGAAACATATGTAAAAAAACCCACACATGCACGAAGTGCACCTATCGGTGTTAAGAAAACAATTTATATGCGCTATACAGCTGAATCCACTCTTAGCAAAAATAATTCTGGTGTGGTACAAAATAAATTCCAATTATTAAAATGGCTTTTAGATAAAAAACAAACCCTGGAGTTGTCTGTAGAGAGCAGAACAGTGCAGCCAGGAAATGGAGTACATTGACAGTGCATATCTGCTTTCTTTGGTATGTCTGTATTTGGCTGGGTTTAGCAGGGACATCCCAAAAGTCAAGCCACCCCCGTCTAAGTCCGTTAATAGAAGCCCAGTTTTGCCCCACAGTTCCTTCTGAATGCACTATTTTTCTGTCTTCTCCACTTAAGCTGTAGCCCTAGGACCTAAGCCTATGTCTCCTGCACCGCTGTGCAACATTGTGGGGGGGACAGCTGGCTATACCTCCAGCTCTTGGGTAGCCCAGTGATGGGTTTGGCCCCTTCTCTATAAGAGATGTGCCAGGCACATACCTTTGTGTCTGTTTAAAAAAACTCCAAGCTGTTCCTTTGCAGAGCATCATGTACTTATCGGTACATGGACGCGTACATCAACTGCTCCATCTCTTCAAAAATCCACCTTCTGCCTACTGAGAAGCACCTCCTGCTGCAGTGACTTGAATGTCTTGAAACATCAACTGAATCAAGACCTCTTGCAAGGATATCACATGGGAAGCTGAAGATTATGATAGGACATCACTGAGCAAACAGCCGTGGACATTTAAAATGTGCCTGACCTGCTGGCAGGGATGATTTTCCCACAGCAAGTTTGGCAGAAGGACAGGTGAACTTGAGCCTCAGCTGCTGCATTCCCTTACCTGGCCCCCCGAGGATGTGGTTTTGCATTACACCTCAGCTAATAGGAGACCTTTTCAAACGGTCCTGCTTCTCAGCCTAGAGGCTAGAGGATGAGAGGATGCAGCAGCTGAGCTAATGAGAATTATTCAGTTCTTTCCCCCTACCCCATATTTTTCAGGACTGGCTGTTGCCAGCTCAGGCAGCTGAACTGACTCACCCCACCGCTGCTTGAGCCAGCACCAGCACTGGCAGGAAGGACTAGGGAGGAGCAGGGTAACTGCTTTCCACAGTAGCTTTCTCTCCTATCTCACTAGGTGCAACCTGAAACCAAAAACTTGCTTCAAAGACACTTTTATCAGCCATCTAAACTACTACATCTGGAGGTGAATTATTTAAAAAAAAATAAATACAATTAACACCCAGCTCACCTTAGGTTGGGTGTGTTCTCCCAGGATCCCCCTTTGGCCTGTCCTGCTGCCAGCTGTCTTTTGCCTGGGATTCCTCAATGGTGATCACAGAGCAGGATGTGGGTCAGGTGAAGCAGGGTCACTTCCTGCTGCCTGCTCTCCGTGGTCATTCCCTGATCCTTGGACCATGATCAGGATGTGACAGGAACTGGCATGCAGGTATGCTCCATCTTACTTGATGTTGGCACATCCTTTCACATGGTAGGAGTGGCCCTCTGCCTTGGTGACAGGTTTAGCAGAGCTCACCTGCCATGCTATTACAGTCACCAACATCCTGTGACAAGAGTTATCTGTGTGCTGGCCACAGGAGAGATGTACAGTGAATCAAAAAGACTAGACCACATAAATTGCCCAAAAAGCTGATACTTCCATACCAAACATTAAGCTTTGCCAGCAAATTACTGGGGTTGTTCAGCCTGGACAGGAGAGTACTCCTGTGAGATGGCCTTTCAATGCTTAAGGGGAACCTATAAGAAAGATGGGGACAAGCTTTTTAGCAAGGTGTGTTGAGCTAGGACAACGGGTAATTTTAAACTACAAGAGGGTGTATTTAGACTAGATGCACAGAGGAATTTCTTTACAATGAGGGTGGTGCAACACTGTATGAGATTCGAGGGCTCTGGAATCGGGGCTCAAAAAATTGCATGAGTAAGTGCTGTTCCCCTGGTAGCTGAGATAGGTAATGCTTCACACAGGGGCTCACTCTAACTCCCCTGACAGCAGCAGTTCAGGGTATTTTCAGCTATCAGCCTCGGGAAACTGCTGGTTTTTTTCTGGGTGTGGGACTGCCTTTCTGTCTCATGGTGGAAAACAGCAGAGAAGCTTGCGGTGATATAAGTTTTGAGTGATCCAGTCCCAGCTTTGCTTGCTGCTTTCTGCTTGGGAAAAGTGCCAGGGGTGCTGTAGCCTTATGAAGAGACAGCCACCTCCTTTAGGTCCTCAGAATAGCACTTGTTTGAAGCAGTGCCAGCTCCTGCCTGACTTTTTTGCAGGGTTCCTTATCTGTTAGCTGAAGGGAGATACTGAAATGATATGTGCCAGCACTGGGTCCTTGCATTTCTCTGTGCCCTACCTGAAGCACCAAAAAGCACAAACCCTAAAGCCATGGCAGAAGTAACCCCAGTGTGACTTCATAGGAGGGAAGAGGAGGTGATTCTTATCTCCAGGATGCTTTACATCAGCTCAACTTCCTTGATTGAGCTCTGGGTACGAGTTTATGTAGGTGAACATCAGAGCTGCAATGCAGGTCCCCACAGAGGTGAATGTGTGTGTATAGGTCACCACCTGTCCACACCGTGTCTTAGCTTTCCACTGCCCACAATGTCCCTGCATGGCCACAGCTACTCCCCTGCTGTAGTGTGCTCAGCTGTTGCTCCCATACACCCATGCACATGGCAGGAACGTGGCAGGAATGGAGCACGCACAGAGCAGGCACAGGGCAGGCAAATGGCAGGAACAGGGCAGGCATGGGACAGGCACAGGACTGGCACATAGCAGGAACACAGGAACAGGGCAGGCAAGGCAGCCACTGCACTCCTGACATGCATGCTGACTGAAGCCTGTTTCTCCCTCACTTCCCTCAGGTACCTCTTGTTTCCAAGGGGAACAAGCTAAAGAAAAGCCATTAGAAGAGGTTAGTGCAGGGATGCAATCCACCACAGTGGAGAGAATACTAAGCTGCAATGCCATTCTCTGTTCCTCCAGATCATTTTGAGAAAAACCAAACCCAACACACTGGGTTGACAGTGTGAGCAATATTTTCCCCCAGATTCTGGCAGCTAGCTACCAGCCTTTGCTCTGGTCCAAAGCATGGCCATGTTCATAATTTTACTGAAGTTGCAAACCACCCCGTGTTGGTTTATGAGCCCCTCTAACAGATCTTGTGCTTTTTTCTTTTAGGAGGTGGGCAATGCTTTGTATAAAAACCTCCCACAGATGGGTGCATTTCAGCTTCTGGTGGCATGGCTATTTGTGCCAAATTACTTTAATTATTCTGAGAAGTTATAAACTGCTTGAAATTGAGTTAATTGTAGACCCTTCAGTCTAGTCGTGCTAGAAGACAACTACTACAAAGAATTGAGCTCATACTGTGTGCAGCCTTTATCTTCAACCATAAGAAACAGGAAACCTATGTGGCTTTTCTTGCAACAACCCAACATTTATAGTTGCTTTCAGAGCAACAGCTAGTGAGATTATACAGCCATGCACCACAGCTCTCAAAGGGGAAAATTTATCAGAGAGGCTCCTGTCCAGCTTTGATATGCATTTGAAAGAGAGCCATTTCAATTTGCAAATGGTCCTTTGTTTACCTGTTTTTCTTCCCAGTAGTTTGTCTGTTTTCATCTCCACCGGGGTGCCAAGCAAACCGGGATGAACCCTGCAGTCTTGAAATTTGGAGTCAGCTCAGGGGAGCAGCAGGAAACCTCTTTAGGTGTGCCAGGGACCTGCGCTTCCCAGTCCACATATTCATAATTTGCCAGTTACTTCCTCCCTATTATCCAATGAGATCCTAAGGAAACAAAATCCACCTTTCCTACCACTCCACGTAGGCCAAAAAAAGAAGGATTATGAATACTCCCTCTTGCCCCTCACCCTCTGCTGCCAGCTAGTTGTCTGTATAATAAATTGCCATAATTTCTCTAAGATGGGAAAGTTCTGGCTTGGGACAGGTGCTCTCAAAAGTGCCTTTCTGAAAGCACCACACTCTAATTGTCATGCTCTGCTGCTTGCTGAGGTTTAAAAGTAGGTTTTGGTAGTGGAGATTACAGTGGCCATGCAGAGATGTTTAGGGGAGCATACAGTTTTGCTTTCTTCTTACTTTTTTTTAAAGATGTGGGTATGGTATTTATCAGGGGAAGAAAAGAAATGAAACAGATTGGAACAGCATAAAACATTTTTACATGTTGCTATGTGTGCTTTTAGCAAAGGCATTATTTAGTGTTACCTAATTTTTACTTGAAATTGGGATATTCGTTGAAAAACAATTTGGGCTTTGGGGGTTTCAGATAAACATAACAAAACTATGAAAAGCTAGAGCTCCTCCTAGAAAACACCATTTTGATGAAAAAGTGATATATTTTGTCAAAAAGGGACTTTAAAATGTTTTCCAGATTAGTGCTTGAAACTCTCTGTTAGAGGGGTTTTTTTTTAGTGCCCACTCTCATCGCTGGGGGCAGGTTTTCAGACAGGCTCATCTTCCACTGCCACACCAGAAACAAGTGTCCATTAATGTGATGTAGCTGAAGATTTGGCACTTTTTGACATCTGGCTACAGTCACTCCACTTGAAAGGGCAGAACACCTGAAAATATGGACACTTGTCTCAAAGGCTCGTGGCTTTTGGAAAGTAGTTTTGCATCTAAGCTTCAGCTCCTTCAGCTTCTGAATTGTGAACCTATGAGCTAAACAGCCAGTAAGCTGTATGCATGGGCTCACTTGTCTGCCACTGGGTTGTGTTTTCTGTAGGATCACTAATTGCTGACTTCCCAACCAAATACAGTGATTCATCAGTCTTCTGATATTGCAAAGACATCTTTGCTTCCACCATGACAGATACTGGTACTGAAGTTGAAAAACGATTAACCCAAAGCAGAAATAGCAAAAGAGAAGTCTTTTTATCTTAATTGCACTGCTTTTTATTTTGCCTTAGAAGTACTGGAGGAAATAAAAGACCTAGTACAAGAAGGTTTCCATGTCTGTAACTGGTGCTAAGGCACAAAATATCAGGTCCAGTTTTTCCAAAGGAACAGTTTGATTGACTAAATGTTTAAATGTTCGAACGGTATAAAATCTGTAGAGGTAGAGGGGCCAGTAGGTCCCCCAAATGCATTTATGTACTGAAAAGAGGCAGATGGGAGCAGATGGAATCTGCAGAGGGGTAGCTGACCCCTCTCAGGGGCTGTCCCAACTTAGCCCCTGCCACAGCTTTGGGCAGGAGTTTAGGGTGGCTCCGTGCCTCTCCGGTTTCAGATCTGTACAGGAAGAACACGATGCTCTTTTCTGATTTCTAAACGACTTGTGCAAGCTCCCTGCATAACAGCCTGCGGCATGCCACTGTGAGAGACTTCCTGCCCAGTTGCAAGGATGATTTGGACACTGAAGCTCCTTCTGTAGTCTTTGCTTTGCTTTCGTTCTTTAGTTTTCCCCACAGTAAAGCCAAGCCACAGAGCCCACACCATAGACCCAGCCAGGCAGCTTTTTGACAAATATGTAACACAATTTCAAATGCATTCACAGAAGGTAAGCAGTAGCTCTAACAGAGTAATTAATAGCAACTGGAGGGGGAAGGAAAAAAAAGGACAGAAAGAAGGGAAAAATTATGGAAAAGCTGGGGAGCTAATAAATGGTTGTCAGCATAAACAAACTGAAAGTAAGCACTTGAATAGAAAGCTGTAAACTGTTCTTCGAAGCTGGGATGAGGCGGAGATACCAGAGTATCAGGTGACGTGCACAATGGCTGATGTCTGCCCCGTGGGGCTACACGGAGATGGCAGTGCCTGGATGCACTTCCCAGTGATGTCGTTGCATCCTAACTGCCTGATGGGATGCAAAGCCTTCCCTCGTCTTCTGCCAGTGTTCAGGGGAATCCTGGGCAGCCAGGAACACCAGTGCTCTTCCAAAAGACCTCCCATCTGGCTTCCTGGGGAATCAGAACTGCGAGGCACAGTGCTGAGCACAAGTTCAGGTACAGCCTGGGAAAACACCCCTTGCCCTGGTCAGGGTATCACCACCTTTTTTCCAGCCAGCTTCAGTCTAGGTCACATCAGCCTTCCCTAATGATGAAAATGCTTTTAATATGCCTGCCAGTTCTTGGTCATAGATAACTGCAACTAGGCTTTAGGTAGAGCACAGTTGATGAATCCAGCTAAGCTCTGGATGCATTGGTGAGTCCTAAGAATAAAATGGTTCCTAATTCAGCCAAGCAGGAACTGAGAATGGTGAGCACACCTCATGTTACTTGCTGTATCAGGCTCTTCCTCAGGCTGCAGTTTGCAAGACTCCTCCAACATACTGCCAAGCTTTTTGTCTCTGGCTGGAAGGAAGAAAACAAAATGGCTTTTCATTCAGCAGTTTCTTGACAAGCAGGGGGCAACAGGACCCACGAGTGCCGATGGCAACATTTTCCCATGCTGTCTCAGTCTTGTCCACGGTGTTCTCTGAAATGTGTGGAGACTGTTGAATTTTATGTGTAGATGTTTGGATTGGCAAATCAGTTTACATTATGAATAATAACTCATCGACGTTTGACCAGAAAGAAAGATTATAATTAAAACAGACTCTAAAAATTACTTACATATTTTGCAATACCACAGGAATGTCGTGGTTTATTATGTCAGGTCTGTAAGGATAGGATTATTCCTGTACATGTCAAATCTCAGGTTCCTGCACACTCATGGCAAATTAACTGCAAGAACAGAAAAAAATGTGTCTGCTGCTTAAAACTGCATAAATTCTGAAGAAAAAGCCATTTAACAGTTGTCCTGTGTGTACTTTTATTTTATCCCTAGCCAGGCCTTCTTCCCTCTCAGGGAAGATTTCAAAAGTAGTAAAAGCTCTAACAACCCCAAAAACAGAAACGAAAAATGATCTTGTGACTGATCTCAGTTCCCTGTGTGGTCTGAGGGCTTGCCTCAAAACCAGTCCAAAGAAGGCCCTGGCCCTGGGTGGGGCAAGGTGGAATGACCAGTTGAGGTGGAACTGTGAGAGCCAGAACACTGAGGGTTTACTCCCAGCACTTGCAGTCCAGCAGTGCAGTATTTCAGTGCTTTGGAAGACTGACCAGTGAGATCGCATGCCTCACCCTGAGGTAATCTGTGAGACTGTGTTTTTTTATTTTTTTTTACATTTTTAAAGGAGGGAAAGCCTGAGAACCCAAACTCTTTTAAAAAATTACCTCTAATTCATGGAGATGCTTTTAAATTGGCCACTTTGCTTTGGTTACCCCAAAGAGAGCAAAGGGCAGAGCAATTGAGCTAATAGAATTATAACAGGTGATTGACATGTTCATAAAATTGAAGTTATTTGAGCTACTAATACAAAGCTCTGTCTCAATAAAGCTCTCCATTCCTCCTTTCCTACAGTAGGAATAAGTAGCTTTGGTTGTAAGAAATAGGCAATGAAAAAGTGTCAGAATAAGTAAAAAGAAGCATTGGCAGTGCAATGTTGCTTTCAATTTAATTAATTGGGAAATTAATAAATTGGAAGTTAAGTCTTCATGAGATATGCTATGCACTTTTGATATGTTATTTTAAAAACAGCCATGCATAATTTTCACATAATCAAATACACACATGTAGCATACCTGCAGTTTGTTAGCTGTTGTGTTGTTGGGTTTTTTGCAATTGCAAATGCTTTCCATCAGAAAATACCACTGTGCTCACTCAAAAACTTACGTCCACTCTGACTTTGAGTAGCTTGCCAGGCCTAGAGATTCCTTGTCAAACAATGGGAATTGGGACATACTCACCTGAATAGTCACCAGTGCACAGACAAGATGTTGGAGACCCAGCACACCACCAGAGCTCTCTCCTAATTGCAATAAGTTTTCAACTCCTACGCCTGGAGACTTGTTTCTTCTTTCATCATATGCAATTATTTACTGACAAGAGAACACCTCCAGAAGGAGAAACTGAGAAAGCTGCATGCACTTGTTTCATAGCCCTTTGGGATCTAGCAGATGTAGGTTCAGCCTGCTGCATGAATTGAAGATGGTGCAGGGATTTGAACCTTGGTTATCTGTACCCTACAGCAGTGTCATATGAACTCTAGTGTGCAACATACTCGCAAAATCAGCTTGTGTTCAGCTTCAGAAATCAGTTTCTCTGTAGATACTCTGTGGATTTGATCTCTTTGAGGTTCAGTTCACCAGCTGGGCCCCAGTCTGCTGGTGGCTTTCAGGCTGCTGGTCTGTAGGACTTCCTTCAGAAACAACACCAGTGTCTTTTTCCCCATTCTTTGCAGCCTGCCCAAAGCAGGCAGGAAAAAAACACAGTATGTGTAAATCATGGCACACCAGGCTTTGGTTTACCCTTTTGTCACTGGGTAGTCACAGATGTCACCAACACTGCTTGTTCTTTGGAAGAAAGCTTGGCTGACAAATAGGACAATCCTGAAGCCAGAACTGTGAGCTCCACAGGCTGGAGGGAATCATGGGGTGCAATACACCAGTCACCCCCTTAGTCAGTACCCAGTCTCCCACAGCAGTAAGCACCAGGTACCTTGACAAAGCTGTAATATCTTCACAGTTGACATTATTATGTCTGTGGAGCAGCTTTAATTTTTCCCCTCCTCCTCCAGTTTTTTGTTGTTC
Source organism: Hemiprocne comata (assembly GCA_020745705.1). NCBI lineage: Eukaryota > Metazoa > Chordata > Aves > Apodiformes > Apodidae > Hemiprocne > Hemiprocne comata. Next base: position 96,348,747 of record CM036586.1, on the reverse strand, counting down.
ATTATTTTTCTGTTTGGTCCCATTTCCCATTTCCAACTGCAGTCAACCTCCTCTGAGATCTAAAGGAGATGGCAAGTTAGTAATACGTGATCTGTTAAACAGAGGGACTAAATGACACAGGAAATAATAAGGCAATGTAGGTAAGCTCACGCCTATTTGAGATACCTGCTGCAAAGCCTTCTTCCAAGGCTTGCATTAGAGTAAGCAGCAGCTTTCTATAGCCCTACCAACCACTGTGTATCTTCTGTGAAGGATTTCTGCAGTGCCAGTTACTTCTGATATTGTATTACTAATAGAATCATCACAGAATCATAGAATGGTTTGGGTTGGAAGGGACCTAGAAAATCATCTAGTTCCAACCCCCCTGCATGGGCAGGGACACATTCCACTAGACGAGGCTACTCAAAGCCCCATCCAACCTGGCCTTGAACACCTCCAGGGAGGGAGCAAACACCTCCAGGGAGGGGGCAAACTTCTATAACAGGGAGAAGGGGAGCACTTCTATAACATCAGGGCTTAAAAGGCCAAGATGTCCAGAGGTCCCTCTTGAAGCTGGATCATTTATTGATGCTCAAACTTAGACCAGAGCTGTGTCTTTTTCAGTCAGAGGCTGAATCACATCACACATAAAAGACATCTTTCAAGTCACATGACCTTTTTTTTTTTTTAAAGTGAGATGTTATTTTTTTAAGTTGTGCTTAGTAGAAACCAAATATTTTATTTGACCTAAAAGGAAATGCTAAATTTTGTTTTCAGGATGTAAACCCCTTTATTAGTAACTCTTGCTCCAAATGTTGTTTTGAAAAGCACTGAGGATAACACTTTTTGTTGATACAGATTTTCTACCTGAAGAATTCACTAGATCTGTTAATTTCTAGGAATAATTTCTGTCTTCCCATAAGCCGTAATTTTGATGAATAACACATCTTTCACCAAAATATTTGCATGTTACCTGGTTCATAGAATATGTTAAGTGCTTTTTGTCTGCAAAGCTGTTACTTCTTGGTTTAATCAAAAAGGCCACCCAAAAAATGGTAACCCTGGATGTTATTCAAGACAAAAGCCTTGCGGGCTGGCTATGGTGTTATGATGGGTGCACATTTCTCTTTTTACTAAATACAGAAGAATGGAACTTTAGATAAATATTGTTCCATGGGAGACAAAGCAGGAGCATTGAGTTGCGGATTTATGGTTCAGAAAACATTCCATAACATCAACCAAAAACAAAACAAAAAAAGGAAAATACAAAGATATGGAACACCAACCAAATATAGCATCAACTGTTCACTGCTGAGTGGAAAAACACAGTAAAATCACTTGTAAAGTTAATGAGTGCTCGGCTTTGCTGTGCTCAGGTGTATGGGGCCAGTGCTCAGCAGGACCTTTGGTGGAGCTGACGTGTGGCTAGTGGTGGCTGGTGGTGCTAATGTCCTCCTGTCACCTTGTCCACTGTCCCACGCAGCCATGCTGGAGAAGGGCATGCAGAGCCCCACTCCAGCCAGGATGCCCAGAGCAGCACACTGCAAACAAAGGAAAAAGGTCACCACTACTCTGGGTCACAGGACCCCCAGGAAAGGGATGACACCAAGCTTTGCCAAGCGCACAGCTGGAGCTCTCCCTCATCTAGACATCTCAGGGAGAGCAGAAAGGGCACAATGCAGGTCAGAGACCAGGCAGCAGTCACAGGCTTGCTCCTTTCCCTGCCAACCTAGGGGGTGTTCACCCTGCCACTGTGCTCAGCACACAGGCCAGGCACCCAGGGCTGGATTAATCTCTCCCTTGTTCCATGTTCAGCTGAGCTCCAGATCCCCCTCTGCAAGGACTACCCTTCTCCATCAACTCTACAGGGGGCCCCTGGTGATTCTCCTCCTAATTGCAGCACTTGAGATAAAATTTTGCTGGAATGGTTATGGACCCAAACATTAAATTAATAAAATCTGATAACTCAGCTTCTCTATTATGTCTTTCATTTCTATGGGTAGTTTGCTTCAGCTGCGAGTTCGTTAAAGCATCATCTGTCTTTCATTACATGATTGCACAGTATCTGGGACTCTGGAGCAGTTAGGCATAAAAACACAAATGAGAAATGTATTTAATTTATTTCACTTATGTTTAACTTCATTGTGCTGAATGATAGTAGGGAAGTATTGACCTTCAAATAAATAGTCTGCTGTTTATTCATGCTGATTTTTATTCATGTCTGGTGTAATGTGGTAGCTCCTCTTTGAAGCAAATGCCTATATCATTGCCATATGAAAATCTCAGTGACCTGAAAAGAGGAATTTACCAATTGCTGTGTCCTGTGCTGTGCAGTCTCTCCAAAAGTCTTGCAAGCGCCTTTCTTTTTGACTGGGAGGGCATTTCATGTGTTTGTGTGTGAATCATTAAGAAAAGAAAGATGCATTCTCACTCTTAGGCTGTGGAACTGGCACACATTTTCGTTGGAAAACACCAGGGATATCTGAATAAAAGCTACTTCACACTAGCTACTTGCTAGTGTGTTCTGCTCCCTAGGAAAATGAACAATGGATTTGTTACCAGAAGTGTCATAAATTATATTTTATTTTGCTTGCTGCCTAGAGAGCAATTAAAAAGCCATTTAAATGGAAAATAAATTATGTGGAAAACATAAATTGAATTTTCATGCAACAAGATGGTTCAATAATATAATCATACATAAAGTTCATGGTTGAGAGCTCTGTTTTGTTTCTTTATGGGATTTCTGAGATAAATTGCCCCCCAATCTCTAATGAACTGCATATACCTACACTTTCTAATAAAAAACCCTATTTAATGGTCTGTCAGATATGGCTACTCTTGTGTCTGGATGCTCTGCTGATCTAAATGTCTTTCTGGCCACTGCTACTAAAAAACTGAACACAGTTGCAGTCAAGATCATCTCTGAAGGTAGCTATGTAAGTGAAGCCAGAGATTGCACCCTCTCTTTCATGTAGGAGGCACATTTCTCATTATCGTTAGTTTTTCAGCCCTCTGCTCAGCTACACAAGAACAGTGGTGGTTATTCACAGCAGGACCAGTAGGTCACTCCCACACACAACAGGCTGAGGGAGGTAATACCAACTTTTGCAGAAAATGTAGACAGCATTATCACTAATAAGCCTGTTTACCTCACTTCGTTGTTTGGCTAACAGAAAAAAAACCAGTGGCGTCAGCAGAGAAAATAGAAATTGGAATCACAGCATCCTCTGCCTGGAGGTGAGCATAGCCCTCTGCTGAAGGCAAATCCCTCAATATCAGCAAATTGGGAGATTTTGCAGTGAATTAGAAACTTGTGGTTCACTCTTATCCTAGACATGCCTGCAAGGGAGGCAGCAGTGTGGGGCGAATGGAAGGGTTGCAGTTGGACCAGCCAAGTCCCTTTTGTTTTCCTCCGTTTCCTCACCTGTAGTGGTGACTGACAAGCCATAGGGATATGCACTCCTGCAAGCAGTTCCTCCTGAGCCAGAGAGTGGGAAGAGATGCTCATGAATGGCTGAAAACTGGAGAGCTGAGCTGGTGAACTGGAGGGTCGGGCACAGTCCCTGTCAGGAGGCCCAGCTGACACTGAGGGCTGTATCAAAGCACTGAGACTGTCGGTAAGACCTCAAGTTCATTCCTGAGCAGGCAGTGAGAGCACACCAGGCAAGGGATGTTACCCTGCAGAGGATGAACAGGGTGCTCGCCCTGCCAGCAAAGGGCCTGAAACACCATGAGGAAAGGATGTGAAGCAGAAAGGCCTGGGGACCTCCAAGTTGTAGTCCACCCAGAAATGCTGCATATGCAGTGGGAGACATCAGCCAAGCCCAGTACTTGGGGAAAAGCTGCAGAAAGTTATTTTGCTAACAAAGTTTTGCAAGCATTTACTGACACCCACAGAGTATGTGTTGTGGGGGCAAGGATGGTAATGCCAGCCCTGCTAAAGGGTTCTGCCTGGGGACAGAGGATTACATTGTAGCAGAATACTCCTGGGTTATCTGTGTAAAAACAATTCAAATTCTTCCTCCTTTTGAGCTGGATGTTGGTCCATGATAATGTCATTCCTGTGACAGTGACATTGAAGGAAAAGCCACAGACAGCAGGGTGTAAACAAGTGAAACCCAGGACAGACCATGTTGCTCTCTGTCCTCTCTAAGGCATTACATGAGCTCAGCATTGCTGAAGCAGCAACAATACCTCGGGGAGAAGGAAGCAACAGTTGCTGTATTTAGAATATATTGAGCTGTTGATCTCTTTTAGGAGTTTGCATTCATTTGAGGAATGTGGGGCCAAAACAAAAGAGGAAGTGTCTAAAGTGTTTGAGCTCAAGGACCACAGTGCCAGAATATATATATATGCCCCTCACACAGAACCTGGGAGAGAAACTGGGCAGTCTCATTGCCTCCCCATTTAAAGCAGAAGAGCCATAGATGGCCACTCCAAGAAGAAAAAAACAGATCCTCTCACTAATCAAACCCAAAGAATACAGGAAGTAAAAAACAAACAAAAAACCCAAACCAAACCAAACAAAAAAAAACCCCACAACAACAAAAACAAAAAAAAACCCAAATGTTTTGGACCAGTCAAAATAGGAGCCATTTCTGCAGGCAGGACTGGTGCTAAATATGTCACAGTGCTTGAGGCATCAGCAGAGCTCTGGCAGGGGCCCTTGGATAAACATTGCAGTGCTGTGGCCAAGCAGCTCTGCCCTGGGAACCCCTTTGAGTTCCTTTCATAACCACAGGTTTTTCACAGGAAAATAAGAGTTTGGAGGGAACTATTCTGTATAGCAGAGAGTATCCCGGGGTCTCCAGCATCTTTAGAAACAGCAGCAGTGGCAGTTTGTGCATCACAGCCCCAGCAAAGCCCAGGCAATGCCAAAGAAGACAACCTTAGCCTTAGTCTCTCACGTTCAAAATGTTTTTCTTTGCCTATGAGAAGGCACTGTTAAATGAAGCCAGACATAAATAATTTCTTGCCTCGGGTGAATGAAGAGGTGATTTTCAGTTTGAAAGAATGAATTTCTAATCAAAATAAGGCTAGTGGGAAAATGTTGTGCTTTCAGCACACTCCCTGGAGGTTTTGATGAAAGTGCTGAGGAGTAAAAGGCAAGAGTTGGAGATTGTTATGAAGCGCCGTGACTTATAAAAACCACACAAACAGGCAAAATTCTGTCGAAGTCATAGACAAAATGTAGATTGTTTATTACCAGAGCAGAAAAAGATGCTGCATAAAGTAACTGAGATTGTTGACACAGGGTGGCTGACACAGCGTGTTCCCCAGCTCTTTCCACAACTGAAAGGCACGTTCTTGGAAGTCTGCTAACAGACACCAAGCTGGCTAATTCTCAGATATTACCAAAAATATGCAATAAAAGTATGCATGGTTTAGGGATGGAAATATTTAAGGGAAGGAGTGTTTTTTTATTAACTTCACAGGAACACTAATGTCAAAGGAGTTAATCTGGCAAAAATGCAAGACAGGTAAAGGAGCTGTTTTTGTTATGATTGGGGAAAATTATATTTTTTAATGGAAAAGTAGGCATAAGTAGGTGTAACTTCTTTGGGAGAAAGGGCATTAATCCATAAGATAGAAGTACTAACTTTTATAGTAGTCAGGGCACATCTGAAACAGGAATCCCTTACTTCACAGTTTGGTTCACAGGGATTTAGTATGTGACATAATATTACTGTGGATATATCAACACCCATCCTATCATTCCTCTTTGACTGTTAAGTGAAGAAGGTATCAAAATAACAATATGTCTTATAAAAATAGCATGGAGTCTGTCTCCAATCTGTGTTTATCTCTGTTACTGAACAAAGCTTTGCTAGTAAAGCATAGATTATCACCTACTGGTATTTGGTTCCCACAGAGTTATGGTACTTTTTTTCTAAATGGTAGTTTTGCACAATGATACAGTATAAGCTGCATTGCTATACAGCACATATGCAATTATATATGGTGCCCATTCATGATGAGCATTGAAAATACAGGCTATCAAGGTATCCACAGCTGCAGAGGTACAAATGGTTCAAATGCTGCAAAAAGCCTCACTAAGCTCTGGGAGTCTGAAATGAGTGAATGTGGTTTCCAGCTGTAAGTTAAACCAAAAAGATGCCATGATGGCTCTCCTCCACGCGGGTGAGGGCAAGACTGGCTCTGAAGTGGAGTGCCTTCACGGTGTGACATTGCCAGGTCTTGGGGAGAGTCATGGCCCAGCAGCTTGTGGCTGGAGGGTAGACTTGCCCCACATGGAGACACAAGTGAAGGGGAAGAAAAAGACACTGTATGTGTGTACAGGAGGAAAAGAGACAGCTCAGAATGTTGGCAGGTGCCCCAAAGAAACTTTAATTACTAATATAATCTATGTAGTTACTCCTGTTTTGTTTGTAGGCCTCTGGTGTGTTAAACATATGAAACAATATTTGTTTCCATCATAGCCATTGGACTTGAGTTTGATTTTCCATTAGAACAGCATCATGGTATTCAGATTGGACACAGAGGATTCAAATAGTAAAAATAGGCAGGCTTGTAAAATGCACTTCGAGACAATTTCTTCTTTTGTCTGGTTTCCAAAGGAAATAACACTTGTGCAACAACATTGTTCGTGTGTATCGCTTTGTCTGCCTCTCTGCCCATCTGTTTAAAGTCTGAGCCCAATCACAGGTGCCAAAAAATTTGAGAGAGGGGCAGAGGCATCAACAAAATATGTTTCATGAAAGCCAGTGACCAAGAGAAGAAGGCTCCATGTCTGCAGAGGAGAAAGGCTCTAACTGTGGTGTAACACAGGGAAGGCTGCAGTCTGAGCTTACAAAGTCAGGCACTGCCACTCCAGAGGGAATACACAGGAGAGGAAGCTGTGAAAACCCCACTCAAAGCCAAAGCTTTCATCAGAGCTTGAACCTCACTAGCTGTAAATCAGCCAGAGGACAAAAGAGTAGAGTAAACAGATTTCCATGAAACTACCTGACTAATACAAGGATGACATATATTGGTTAGCCAGGCATTGACTATGGCTTGGTTTTTATTCAGTTCAAGATTTTATCCAAGCTGCTTGGTGGCAAAGAGGTTAGACATTAGCACAACCTGTGATAAGCTGTGATCATTTTTGGTTATGTAGGAACATGCACGAGATCTTGGTTACAGCAGTTCTTTGTGGCTTTTTTCTTCTGTATTTGTAGCAGGAGGAACCACTTCTCTGGGGATGTAGGCTGGCTTCACAAAACTGTTTTCAGTTTTGGATTTGAACCAAAATTCTGGTTTCGAGTACCAGAGGAACTTGGCAATATTCCCTGCTGGATTTTCTAATAGAGAGTAAAAATGACATTTCCATAATATTAGCAGGAAGCCGGAAGAACCTGAGGAGCTGGAGAAGAACAGAAGAATCACTTCACCACTCTCATCCTTTCTTCAAGCAACAGTCAGTTTTCTGTATACAATGTATGCAGGATGGAGAAGGACACAGGACAGGATTAAAGTTTAGCATGTATATAGCTCATGAAAAAAATTTGGAAATTAAATGCATTAGTCAGAGTCAAGGGATACCAGCAGATATGTTTGCCCTGGAGTCCTCTACACTTCTGTCCAGTCAAAAGTTTAAGTTCATTGCTAGAGGAGAAGCTAGAAATGGCTACAATCAACTCCTGTTTCTCCTTTTATCCTTCCCATCAAACCATGAGAGAAGGCTGAGGATAGCCTCAACTGTACAACTGAAATTGCACTTGTTACCTTTCCATAAATAAGGCTTGCCTTTCAGATGCTTAAACATATCTGGGCCTGGTCATGACTGAAAAAGCTGGAGCTAAGTCAGGTAACCATGCTGTGTTTTACATCTCTGTTTCTAACACTCTTTTCATTTTTTTCTTGGTGGCATTGTCTTATGTTGTACTTTGTCCATTTGTTTTATGATGCTTCAGATCACACACTGATGTGCAGTGCTGGGTTGCAAGCTAAGCATTTTCTTCTTTTTCACCCGGCTCCCAAAAGTTTTGCCAGCAGTCACTACTAAGTTAAGCTTTTTGACAATATCCAGTCATACCATGTTAATGAGAAAAATTTAGCTTGGGCTCTGAAGTTCTACCACCCACCAACATGGTACCACCAACAGACATGTTGCTGTAACCTTGTCTTCCTCCCTTTATTTTCTTTCCCCCTTTCAGTAGGCACGAAGACTGTGAGCCCTTAGTGAGCAGGGCTTCTCACTAGCCCCTCTTCTCTGCTGTCCTGTCCCCTCACTTGTCTCCACTGGGAGGTCTGTCGGAAAGCCTGGTCCCCCTGCCAAGCCATGTTCTGTAGGAAGCAAGCTACACAGGGCACAAGTGGGACTGAAATTGTGTATATCTGGGTCCCAACCTAAAATTCAGTCAGGATTTACTAGACATGTTCACATCTACCTGGCAACTGGGGAGCACACATGGGGTTTACTGCTGCAACATAGCCCCAAAGTTGTCAAGAGCATATTTTTAGACACTCTGCAATAGATTTAATGTTGAACTGAAGCATTTAACAATTGGCTTGCTCTCACAATTTAACAAATGGTATGGTAGGTAACATATCTTTGTACACACCTTTAAATGCTTCTGTTTGAAAAATACTCAAACAGAAGAGAGAAAATTATGAAAAAAACCCAACAAACAAACCAAGAAGTGGAGTGGATGACATGTACAGAACTTGAAAGCATGAAATATGTGGTAATATAACAGCTGGTGAAACAATGGCCAAGGCAAACCCTGGTAATTGTCCACAACAATCTGAGAGTGTAAACAGGCAAGGCAGAGAGAGCGAAAGGGAGACATTATTTAGCCTGGCAGTCAACAGTGATTCGGGGTTGCGGTGCCACAAAAAGAAATAAAAATAAGACTGCCAGAGCCCCCGCAGTGTGTACACGCTCAGTCACGCAGAAATCGCCTCTCTGGGTCAACCGCTCGGAGGGGAGGGCTCCCGTGGTGCAGAGGCAGCTGCCGGCACAAGGGAGATGCGGGAGCCGCAGCCTCCGAGGCTCTGCACCGCGTTCCTGCCTCCCAGATGAGACTGGGAAAGTGGAGCCCATTGTTCCTGGGGCTTTAGACGTTGCTCTCCTCCGTTGCTTAATTTCCATAACGCTCCCTGGCCTCCCAGCAGCCCAAATTGATTTGATGAATACGGTTTTGTGTGGTTTAGGATTCATTATTCCTCATGTCCCACCCTCTCAGTTTTGTACTAGGTAATCTCAGTCCCTGTGCAGAAAGATCCTGCTGGAGCCTTAATTAAAAACTGTGGGCACAAAATAAAAGCATTTTCCTCTGCTCCTCTGTGTGCCAGCCGCATACTGCTGCCTGCTCTTCTGTTTCAGCTGAAAACAAACAGGAGGGAAGATGATGTCACAGCTTGTAGCTCTGGGATGGGCAATAGCATGAGTTGGGAGAATGGGGGAGGATGCTCCTTTGCATTTAGAAAACCTGGACACGTGAAAAACACAAAATTCAGAGCGGAGAGAGTAAGAGTGAAGGAATTCTTCCTTTTCCACCTTCCCATCCCCAGGCATGCTTACGTTTCTCACATCATTGCAGCTGAAGCACTGGACACAGAAGGGTTACTGAGCTTCTTTCCAGAAGCTTTTTGGTGCATTTGCTGCATGGTGACCTAGAGGTTTTTCAAAGGCTTGATTGACTCAGCCTTCACTGTGCACACTCTTGGTAGTCCAGGGAAGTGTGAGAAACCAAAGAGAGGAGTGGGAACTTTTGCTTCATGTTGAAGCCTGTAGGAGGTAACCTTGATTTTTGGATGTCACAGCAAAACTGTGGAATCACGTAAGTGATAGAGTTAGAGGATATCACTGCATATTTGGTGGCATTCACCATCTTCTTGCCAGCACAGGCCAGCTCATGCCAACAGACCTTCTAGTGGTTTTATTTACCCCAAAGGTGGAAATTACTCTTCACTTGGGGACTCTCCACAGCTTGTGCCTTAAGAAATATTTTTTTTCTGTCATTAAACTTCTGGCATTTTTTTTTTCTCTTCCTTGGCACCTTATCCCCAAAGTGGCACTAGGCTAATAGTTTATTTTACTCTGTTCAAGCCTGGCACCACTATCATCATTCACCCATACTGGTGTGGTGATCCAGAAGACATCTTGTCAACCTCAGTGATGCATTTTGGTGGGTATACCCTGTGTATATCTGTACGTCAGATCTAAGACATCACAGTCTCCCATATGAATATTTGCAGGTGCTCCTTCAGAGTCAGCAAGAATGATTTATTTAGTCCTTTCTAATAAGTCACTTGTTATATAGCTCATTAATCACTGTTATTACCCTCTCAGTGCATTTGGTGAATGTAGCAATATGGCATTTTAATACTTCTGGAAATAAGACAGCTCATTAATTGAAGCAGTGTCTAAAACCACTTTTATTTTGCTATTCATTAACAACTCCATAAGTAGGCTTTAGTTCATACGAATCTTTGCAGAATTCAGCAGCACTGTAAATATTTGGGTAAATAAATAATCATATTCAAAATAGGAGGTCATATTTGTACAAAAGATTTGTCTGATCACTATGTGGTTTTTTGGCTATTTCATCTATTCAAATAATACATTAAAGGTTGTCTAAGATTATTAGCCTTGCTGTTTAAACAGAGGCTATATGTGAGAACTATTTTTCCAAGCAAATAAGGTAAAATTCGTGTATCCAAATTCTTTTTGCAATAATTACAAGTGATGCATAAATTCACAAAAATGATAATTAAAAAAACACAAACAAGGTCACTAGTGCTTTAGATACAAAGGTCTCATTACTAATTTTGTTGTTTTTCAGTTCTTTTGTGTAGAAGTGTATTTAGTGTATCTGGGAAGATAGTGAAAAAATTCTGTCCCTTCCCTGCTCAGGAATGTTTTCTCTCAGTAGGTGACACTAAATATGAATTTGTAATGGTATACTGCAACTCCCAACTAACATTTGTCCCCACTGTTCGATATTTGACATGACTGTCTCCTTGGATTCCTCTTTCCCAAGTACAGTGTGACCTTGACACTATTTGTGTAAAACAACCTTGGGCAGACCCTGGTCATCACCCACAGCCTCACTCTTCCTTTCCTCTTATGAGTTACTTTCAATCAGAAGTGGATTCATTAGAAAGGGTGGGGGGATTCTTGTCCCTCTTCCCATGTCCAAATGCCAACATACATTGCATTTTAGTGCAAATATGCAATACTAGAGATGGGGAAAGGGAGACAGCGGGTTGTGGGGAAAGAGCCTCCTCTGATACTTGCTTGTGGTGAGCCCTGGCAGCCCCACTGCTGTCAGGCTTTCAACACTAGCCCTCACACCACACTCAACCTGGGACCCCAGCAATGCCCCATGCTGTCTTTTGGATTAACAATTCCATTACCTATGTTCACATAGCTCCATACTGGTCCTGGCTGTACCTGAGAGCTTACGGATTTAATGGGGTCTCATGCCGGAAAACCTGGGCTCCTCACCTGTTTTGTTTCTCTTCCCCTCACTCACATTGTGTCTGTCCTGGTCTGGATGCATTGTAGGGTAACAACAATGGGTTGACAGATGCAGGGTAACTTCAGTGAACAAAGTTGTTAGTTTGACTTCAGGATGGTAGTCTCGGATCTTTGTACTCTTGTGTAGCTTGTCTTTCACTCATCTGTGCTCCTCCAGTCCTCTTGCCATTGCTGTCTGGGAAATGTTCTGTGGCATAAATCTCAGTTCCACAGTATTCCTCAAGTTGATATCAATGCATCAGCTCTTCTGCAAAGTGAAGAGACAACAAAAAGAAAGAGAAGAGAAACGAGAGAATGGTTAATAAACTTTGGCAAACGCCATGAAAGATGCAAGCTTAATTTAGGCTCAAAGATCTGAAAGGATTATTTCAGCAATGGCACCATCTTCTTTTGGGCATTCTGTGCACTAAATGTTCAGAGCTCTGCCATCCTGCACCTAAGTAGATGTACTTCTATACCACGGATTACACGGTGCTTAAAATGATTGCGGGGGGGGGAACCACTGGCCAGCAACTGAGAGATGTTTTCCTCAGTCTGTTAGTGCGTGCACAGTGAAAGTGAATGCAGAGCACTGACCTCAGTGGGCACCGTTGGGTGGTAAAGACAAAATGCTACAAAAGCCAAACATGTTTTTGAAATATAGTCACTAAATCCAACTTCCTCCTCCTGCCCCGCAGGAACCAGGCATCTGCAATGGTGATGAGGGATTGCAAAAGAGCATTTCTGTGCAGGGAAGTACAAATGTAGGTTAAAGCAATGCTTGCATGGTGGCTCTCCTGCTCTGAGTGCCCGTTGAACCTCCTTTCTCCCTCCACACTCCATCAGACAAGAGGCATTGCTACTGCCACACACACTTTGCAGGAGCCGCTCACACAGCTCTGGTAACATTTACTAAGCCCAGGTTATGATGCAGCCTAAAAATCTGTGTCAGAAGCAAAGCTGGCCAAGAGCCATATTCCTGTCTCCTGTGGCATTGGGTGGTTTTGCTTTCATTCATTTGGATGTGCTAATGGCAGGTATTAAAGTAGAATAACATTAAAATACCTTTAGGAATAGAGGCAACACTAGAAACCATGTCCTGTGTCAAGGAAAGGTAACATTTATGAAACTAGGCATGGAAAAAAATGCTCTTTTGTTCTAAAATATTTTTTTATGATTGCTTGTATGCTGAGTCGACTCTTAAAAAGTCATGTTCAGATAATTTAAATCCACTGCTAACTTGCATTGATGTTCCATTAAAAATGTTTCTTAATACCAGATATCATTCCACAGTTACTATAGGTATCTTACATACTTCTTACAGGGATGAAGTGTTCTCTTAGATACACTGTGGTAATTATTAGCAAATGTTCATTGGCAAGGGTAATTAGCAAGTAATTATTAGGAAATAGAGGCAATCAGGCCCTGCAAAAAATCCTCCACTGGGATGACAGACGGGAGAGAGGAGATGCAGAAAATCCTCTTTTTAGAAGCTTGTGGAAAAAAAAAAGTGCGTTAATTAAAGTAGAAAAATGCTTCAACACAGCAAACTGGGGCTGCAAATATTTTTGAGGGATGCTGCAGCCCCAACAGTAACCTCCTTCACTTGCAAGGACAGTGCATCCAGGGAAGGTTATGATGAGCAGGTTTGCACTGTTCGCCTGAGAACAGCAATTAGTTGACGGGCAAGAAAGCAGGCAGGAGCATACATAAGTAACTGCTGCCGTATCCATACAATTGTAAATGCAAAGCACCGAGGGACATCAGGGCTGGCACATACTACTCACTAAAACTGGAGGGAGAGGACAAGAATGCAATCACAAAATTGATAGCTCTTTTCTAAAGGCGACAGCAATTTTAACTTTTCACGGACAAAAGGCTTGACTTTTAATGTGAGGATATCTTACTCACTAAGTATATACTCATTCATCCTCAGGGAAGCACAAACAAGGACCTGCTGTTTCCGAAGCAGCCCACTGTCACACGCAGAGCAGCTGATGGAACAAAGAACCACATCTGTGCATGCTCAGAGTGACACCCGTGAATGGGCATTGCTGCCGGAGCCTGGTGCTGCTGGAGGGGTATTGCTCTGCCTCCACAGAAATAATCCTCTCACCACGCTCTGGGGTGCATCCTGCTTCAATGTTAATATTTTGGTTCAGAAGAGTATACTGGGCAAGGATGTGAATGGAAAGGAAACATACTGTATGTGAAGTTGATGGATTGCTTCATACTTTACTCCACATTAAAAGGGTGATTGCTTTTTTTTTCCCCAGTCATGAAAGTGCAAAACCTTTTACTTTGCCACTTACTATTTTACTTTCACCCATGCCAGATACTATTTCTGATGCCCAGTCACTCTGTTCCCTCTCAGGATACTGGCAAGACCTGGGGCTAGTTTTCTCTGTATGAAACAGAGGTTGACTCTGGATTGGGACAGGCGGACATAGCTGTCAGTTCCTTTTCATTATCAGCACCACCCAGCTGGATGTCTGGAATTCACAGACACTTGGGGGGGTGGGGGGGGATCATGTTTGCTTGAATTTTAAAAACAGGTTGCTTGCTGGGAATGAATACCCCGCAACAGTTGCTCAACTTTGCCTCTCTGAAAGCAAAAGTAATCCTGGAGGCTGCTAAAAGCAGAAGAGAAATCAAAGTGTTCATTGCTCATCAGTTCAAAATCTGATTAGTGCTTGAGAGTTTTGCTTTTGCTGTGAAATAATCTGCACATAAAATACTTTTAAAAGACAAATATCCATAACAAAATCCAGGTTAAGGAGAAAACCCACATTCTCTTTGCTTGAAAATCAGTGCCCATTGCCACTAATTCCTTGTGAAATAAATAATTACCCAGCTCTAGCATCTTCGGGATTTCCATTAACTTTGGATGAGAATCTGTTGCTGGGCACTTTAAAGTTAAGATCATAAATTATGTTCTGTCAAATGAGCAACCTTTTCTTAATTCACAGTTCAAAGATAAGGATTTGTGCACTAGCACTGCTGCTCGGAACAAGAAAATCTGCTGAATTTCTCCTAGTGGGGGCTTGCAGCTGGTGTTTATGGCAAGAGTTTAAAGTATTTCCCAGCTTAATCCAAATTCATTAAAAGTAAAAATCCATTAAAGCAAATGACTTGGAGGAGTCTTTTATTACTAGCCTCTCAAGTAAACCTCCCATTCCTAAACTAAGCTTGTCACCTGTGACAGATGAAGGCAGTTTCCTTATGGGACTTCAGGCTGCCCTTAGCATGGGGCTTCATTTCTCATCATATTGGCCTCACTTTGAAATAAGCCTTGTTTCAATACTTCCCACAAAGGAACAGTGTGTCAGGAATCCTGATGGATTCCTCCTTCCTTTCTTTAATTTTTTCTTAAGCTACCAAAAATGGCTTGGGCTAGTTAAGTGGTCATTTCACTCCCATATCTTAGAAGTTTGAGCTATTTTCCACCTAGCTGAAGTTTTGACCATCCCTCAGTTGTTAAGTCTGGGCCACACTTACACGTAACACATTCTTCCTAATGACTGAGAAATCTCTCTGCTTCTTCTCTGCTTCATATACACTGGAGTTTTACCAATATGCTGAACTAACCATCTGTTTTGGTTTGAGCCAGGGTGAAGCTCTTTGCTGAATTTTTTTTTTCTTTCAGTGAACTTTTTAGCAGCACCAGTGGACTGATAATAACCAAGGTCACTTCTGACTGTCTGCAGCCTCCCCCCCTCCGGGGGAGCAGATTAGACTGAAGGCAGGATCAGCAAATCAGAATATTCCCTTCTCATAATATTTTCTCTCTTTGGCTTTCAGTATAGGTTAAGACATCACGGAAGTCAAGCCTTTGATTTCCGTTTTCTCTCACTTTTCTGCTTACTGTCGCTTCTACCACCCTCTCTTTGTCTCTCTCCCTTTTTTTCCATTGTTCTTCCCAGCCGACACCCGAGGGCCCCGTCCGTGCGCCCGGACACTCCCCCCTTCAGCTGGGAGTCACCAGGGAGAAGAGTTGCTGTGAGAGTCGCTGGGGGAGGAGGGAGGGGATCGGGTGTTGCACATCCCTTTACAAATATATATATATATATATTCCCTTATCACTAATAATTAAAATCAATCTGTTTCACTTTTCAACCCAGAAAGCCTCTCTTTCTCATTTTTCTCCCTCTTTCCCTACCTTGGGGGAGGAGGGGGAGGGGGGTGAATCAAGAGTGTTCCAACTCAGTGCCAAACCGTGACACCATCACTCAAAAGTATAACCAAATTGTTAGCTTAAATAGCTAGCTCTAAATGCTTGAAAAAACCCCCAGTGTCTTTTGTAAGAGATCATTTATTTACAAACCAAACTAACCAACAAAACCACAAAATTACTTTTATGTGTAAAAGTAAATAAGAGTCGTTTGATAAAATACCTAAGAATATTAAAAGGGAGGATGCATTGAATGGTAGTGGGCTGCCATCTTTCTCATGCCTCAGAGCTTGCGTGGCAAACTCTAGGCTCATTCCAGCTAACCTGTGTTAAATGGGATTTATTCCAGTGGTGTACAATTGACTTCAGTGTAACCGTTCTAAAATCTCAGTGTAGAAGTTTCTTCTGCTGCTCTTCTGTTCTTTACACTTGTGCTAGGTCACCCGGGACAGAATTATTTGGTCCTGCTCAGTTCTAGTGCACCAGCAGCCAGGTCACAACTAGGCACTCATTACAAATATTGCTGATGGTTTCAAAGCATTAACTGATAGAAACACAGTCTTAGTAAACTGACACACACAATCAGAAGTACATTGATATTATTACTCTATCATTAGGGTAAGAGAGAAGTGAATCCTGAAGTTTAAGCAATTTTTAGTCCCAGCTTGCAGTGCACACTCTAGCTCTATGTTGGCTTTTTTTCTGAAGTGTTTATATTACAGAGTCAAAACATTAAGAAATATCATCTAAACTCACCTTCGCCCAAGGCCTTCCAGGATTCTTTGTGAAGAAAACTGCTCTGTTCCCACCCCAAACTTCTTGAGCTCCAGGTGTGTATTTAGAGATGTGCCTGGCCTGCAGAAAGGCACATCTTTTTCTAAACCAGGGTGTATTAAAAACTCAGCCAGACTGATTGCTATGTGAACGTCTTTTGGTGTTATCCTCTCTCTAGTGAGTCTTGGCCTCCTGGTGTGTGCTGACGTGTCTGTTCATGGCCACAAGTTCAGAGCAGGTTATTTTAGAAAAATCTGGTGGCTTGAAAGTCTCAGCCCTCTGTTCATCCCCCCAGAACATGGCTATAGGGTATTGAAGTCCAGTGGCTAGAAAGACAAATGACAGCAATGGGAGGAACTGTCAGCTTTAGTCAAGTTTGGTGCTGAGCACAGCAGAAATCAAGTGTACTGGCTCATATCTGAAAACCAAATGTGTTTTATAAGAATAAGCAGCATGGCTACTTTGTTTTGGGGCTTTCATTAATTTTGGTAGGAAAAGTTGCAGCTCTCATTTCATGCTTCAACACGATCCTGTGATGTTCACTATCAGAAATATAAACCAACAATCAGGTGTGATTTGAACATAACCTAGGCAAAAAATGGCATTTCTGTTGAATGAGGCATAGTTTGCAGCAAGGTGTTTATCTCATTCTTTTGGTTTTATATTTATGTCATGCCAATAGTGAGAACAGAAACACTCAGGGCAAAATTAGAGCAGCAAGGACAAGCATATAGCAGATGAGGCATAAAGTTTCCTGGGACAAAGTTAACCCTACAGAAGTTTTCACAGACATTTGAATCACAGAATGCTTGATGTTGGAGAGAATGTCATGAAGTCATCCAGTCCTTCTGGAGGTCAACTGGTCCAAAAAAACAGAGTGCATTTCTACCAGATCAGCTCTCTGCATCATGGAACAGCTGGATTTTTTTATATGCTACTCAACAAAAGAGACCAGCTCCCTGCATGACTGAACTACAGTTTTACTGTTGATTTTAGGTGTTTTGAATGAATATTTTCTTTTTCATTTGTTTTAAATATGCTTACGTTACAAGGGAGAATCTGGCAAGATGGTTGAGATGCTGTGTCTTTACTATTGCATAAAAGATGTCCAGGGACTCATCTCCCACCACCAAACCAAGTCTCACAGTCCCCTCCAGTGCAGATTTCTCTCGTTGGAGTGTCCCAACTCAGGGCTAGGCAGTGAGCAAGCAATGGGGCAGGGAAGGTGATCAGGATCCAGCCAGTCTTGTGTGTCCTTCCTCCTTCCCCTTTACTTAACAGTATAGGCATGCTCATAAATACCTGCTGGATTCCTTCATTCTGGTGGACTATATTGGGATATAAACAGGCAAAGGTTGCTTTAAGTTGCCTTGATAGTTCCCACAGTCCTTAGGACTTTTGGCCACACATCCATTCTCAGCATAAAACACAGCATATTTAAATTATCTACTTCATAATCCCTGAACTGCTCCAATAGCTTCGGGTGCTGCAGGCATACCTTTTTCTTCCTTGCTTTTTCCCTTTCTTCACTGCAGACAAGAAGAGCACAACTCCAGAGCACTTCCAGTGTGGAAAGGAGCATTTCCTGACCCAATCCAGGCATTTAAAAAATGGTACAAGTGGGGCAAGAACTTCATGAATGACCCTTATCCAGTTTGCAAAATATCAATCAGTGGTAACTCCACAGTCAGGAGATAAGCTGCAGAGACGTAAAACCAGAAGAAAGTGCAGGCATCCCACAGTGGGTTTTGCAAAGTTTTAGAAAGAAAATACACAAGCCTGTGTTTGGAATAGGTTTTAAACGCACAGAAATTTTTCAAAAGGTGGTCTGAGTTTTACCAGTTTGAAGGCATTTTTCGAAAAGCAAACACACCTGAAAAAGACCTCTTTGGATTTGTTTTTATTTTTTCTTAAATGGTTTATCTATTCCCATACATCTCATCTTCTGAGCCTAGCAAGTGGTCTGAAAAGTGCACCTGGCTCCATCCAAACTTCAAATTTGACTTTCCTAAAGATAAGCCAAGCCCCCAAAGCTGGCTTTGTCCAGGAGCTAACGCATCCAGGCAGGATCGCTTTCTTATCTGAGCATTTTAGAGCTGCTGTCAAAGCATTGCAATTAAATTATGCATGCTTCTGTCACAGTGTGCTTGTCCCCATAAATGCCATGTCATTCAGCGGTGGCACATCAGCTTGTCTCATGGCTCGGTTTCTGTGGTGCTATGGCCCTGTCAGGGTGTGCGCTCTCATACAACTGGAGGGACACATGATGGTGTTGATAGTCCTTTGAATGTTCAATTCACCCTGAGCACTGAGGATATGAACAAGGGGTGCTCTCCATATGAGAAAGCATTGACTGAGGAAACACTTCTATGGCAGCTGCTGAAGAACACGTCCCACGGTGGATGCCTTCTTTTGAAATAAGATTATTTTACTAAAACCCTTCTTATCAATTGCAAATAGTTATTCTACTCCAGTCATAACCAGGGAAGAGTGAATGAAAGCCAACTTTATTCCAGGTGTTTGCTTAGTCTTATGGCTACCCTTCAAAATCAAACACATAGTGCAGATTAATTCTCTGGGAAGCACAAGCCTGGGCCTTAAATGGAAAGCTGTGGAAAGGGCCTCCTCTCTGGTGCTGCTTGAGGCACTGAAGAAAACCAGATGCTTGCCACAGGGACAGCTTATGGCAAGGTGGAAGAGGAGCTGACGATATGCCAGCTTTCTCCTGACTCTTCTGATCTGGAGTAAAGTATGATGGTTTCTGGACTGGATAACCAGGAAAATACCCAGTGCTTCACCTCCTCCTGCCTTGCTCCTCCCAGTACTGCAAAGGTGAGCTTTGGCAGCAAAAAGGTGATTCAGACTTTTCTGGTTGACTGACTCACAGCAATTCACAGGAAAATGGGAACAAACACAAAATCTGACACCTGTATTGCAAAAGCACATGATGACATTGGTGAAAAACAATGAATGGCTACTTGCTTCAGGGCACAGAAGGTACAGAAGGTGCTTTCAGTGAAGTGTCATTTAAGAAGAAAAAAGGGAATGAGATCTCACTTTCTGTCCATAACATAAATGGCAGCTGTGTAATGTGCAGCATGCTTTCCCATATACTTAGAAACAAAATAATATCTTCTTCTGGTAAGCAGTACCAAATGCTGACAAATCTTATGCTGAATTTTGTCTCCCTGAAGAGAGTTATTTTGGTGTGTCACAGAAGATTTATTATGTGGTGGCTTTTCTCCTGAAATTAACAGCTGTCTTTTGTTTTAATCATTGTGTATATAAAGAAAATAGAGTCATAAGAAAACAAAGCCTAGCTCTTAAGGGCATTCCACGTTGCCAAGGAGAAAGCCTAAAGTTTGCATAACAGTAAAAACCAGAGCAGCCTTTATCTTGCAAGTGTGTAGTAATTTTGCTGTAGCTCAAAACTCCAGAAGGAAGCCTCCTCTCATTTCCAGCACAAATCACTTGTTTGTGTGACTTTTTGGCACAGAAATGCAGGGAGAACTAGTAGGGTACTTTTCAGCTAGCAGGCATCCATTTCCTTCTCTGAGGCAGCAATAATCATTGCTGAAATCCATCTTTAAAAACAGGAAGCTTTATCACTATGATTTTCTAGCAACCTCGCCCTTTCTTCTGAACCTGACCCTGGTTACTAATCGTCTGCTTTGATTTAAGCACAACTATTGTAAGACTGAAGCACAGGTATTTCCTATTTTGCTTTAAAACATATACAGTGTGTGCCTAGAAACAGTCCTGCTCAGGGTGATTCACCTGAGCTTTACACAGGAGACCCAGATGTTTGTATCGTGCTTTTGTTTATATTTTATTTCCGCAGAACAGAGGCAATGAAGCGAGACCACTTGCACGGGGAAAATATTATCTGAGAGGAAAGCAGCAGGAAAGTGCTGAGGATGAATTTGCAGGGACCACAGCAAAGATTATGTTTTCTGATGTATAAGCCACAAGTAAATGTCTCTCCCAGCAGTACTTTGCAAAAGGGCCTCTCTACATAGCAGTGTAGCAGACTCACTGCTGCAGTAGTATTTTCAGATGCATTTAATCCCTTCTCAGATGCATTCTTGACAGCACATACGGAGTTGGACATGCACATGCTTGGAGGTCCTGGCTGTTTGTTCCGAGGAGAGGAGTCACTGGCCAAGACCCCTGCCCACCCAGCGATGCCCTGCAGCATGGCAGGCCTGAGCTTGCTGGAGGGAGCCACCAAAATCCCCAGCCCCACTCTATGTTTCTGCTGCTGAAACATCCTCTGAGATGCCCTCGGCACTGAGCTGTGGGAGAAAACCCCTCCACTCCCCTTCCACAAGTAAGCCAGTGCCCAGCTGCTGAGCCCCTGGGCCATGTTAGCCTGGGAGACCGCTGTCATCACTTTTGTCTTGGGCTTTTGGCATTTGCTGGCTGCAAAGTAATCCTGGAGTGATAATGGTGGAGGAAGGGACATTGGCTTGGATGCTAAACACTGCTAAGGTGCTTTATCCCCAGGAGGGCTTGTTGAATGCCTCTCTAACACATGGAGTGGGCATTTATATGGCTGACAAGAAGAGCCAATAAGCAACACTTTGGGAAGGATAGTAAACCAGGTAATTTGCAGGTTTACAGTCATGTCCAGTTCCAGTAGAGAACAGCATATCTGATACTACTTTGTGCAGGGATTTTATGGCTTTCCTCAAGCAGGTGGAGACGGGCGTAGATTTAGATTATATATTCAGGATAAATTCTTTTATGTGAGGGTGGTGAGTCACTGGGACAAGTTGCCCAGGGAAGTTGTGGCTGCCCCATCCCTGGAAGTGTTCAAGGCCAGGTCTGATGGGGCTTTGAGCAACCTGGTCTAGTGGGAGGCATCCCTGCCCCTGGCAGGGGGGTTGGAACTAGATAATCTTTGAGGTCCTTTCCAACCCCAACCATTCTATGATACTGTGGTTCTAACTTAGTTTCCATGTCTCCTTGCAACGATTTGGATAACTCTAAATCTCTTGTTTGTCCTCAATCTTTCCCCTCTGTATCTCCCACCCCCAGTATAGGGGCCATCCAGAGGACCCTTGTGCTGGAGTACAAGGGTCCAAGTGCACCAACTCCATACAGGGTACATGCAATGACTGAGCTACACTGAGGCCAATGTGCCTAAAGACAAGGAACCCTGGATTCCCATTCCAGTACTGGTGGCACCTTCTTTGTGTCACTGTGTCTTAATGGCATGTCTGCTCTGCACAGACATCAGCCAAGTTAGCTGCAGACCCAAAAGCCAGGGCTGTGTTGGAAGTGACTGATCTACCTTGCTAAAAACTGTTGTTAAAATCACAGCCAGTTCCTGAAACAGCTGATAAGACATCCTCCAGCAAGCTCCACTCATTGGCTTGGCTGTTGTTGTCTCTTGCGGGCAGCTGCCTGCGCTGCCTCCAGTGCTCAGCCCCTCCTTCCTTTCCCACTACCTGTGGCTCCTGGGACCATGCCCTTTGCTAGCAACCCCAGCACCTCCAGCAAAGGAGCAGGTGGGAGCCAACTGTCCAGGCTGCTCTTAGTGCCTTCTTGAGCCTCCCACAGAACCTTGCATGATGTGGGCCCACTCAGGTCCCCTGCATGCCTTGGCATGCCCAGAAGTGTCTGTGGGGGCTGCTGAGGAAGTTAAGAGGGCTGGTTGCAAATATAAGATGTGTCCTGCCTGTGAACTTGACAGTCAGCAACTGCAGAAGACTTCTCTGGTCTAAAGCAACATTTTCAGTATTTTTTCTTCTCTGGGGTTTGTTTTGCTTTGGACACACCAGAGATCACTGATAAGAGATGAGAAAAGTGAAGAGGAGGGTTTCTCATTTGCAAACACAACACTCTTGCTTCTGGCAGATGAGATTTTTGCAAATCCTCTGCAAGCAGGGGAGCAGAGACTCACCACAGGAAATGCACCAGGCTTTACACATGCAGTACCTGTGTGATGCTGGCTGACAAAAGCATGCTCTCTCAAGCTTTCTGCTTACTGTCGCCAAGAGGTTTTGAACATGTTCATGTCGCACTCCAGGAAGATTAATGTAACCATGACACAGGGCAGAAAGTGTTTCAGAGGGAAAGGGAAGAAAAAAACTCTACAGACTTGGAAGGAAACACAAAAACAAGCAAGTTGGGCTAGTAGTCTGAACTTCATCCTGAATGCCTTCCCAATTTGGGACCTCTCATTATTTGATTATCACAAGAGAAATCTAACGAGTGTACTCGCTGATTCCTGAATAAATGAGAACCCATAAGATGGGCTGTACTTGCGTACTTCACATTTTTACTGGGGCACATGGTGCCTGAGCACTCTGCTACCAGATGCTGAGACAACTGTGAAGAGCCAGAACAGCTGAAACACTGCTCATTGGAATAAATCAACCAAGACAGACAAATACAAATTTTGTTTGATATTGGTTTTTATATTTCTGCATTATAAGTTTAATGGATGTATTAGTGCCCAGCAGCCTCACCTGTGGTTTCTGCTATGCATGGCTGCAACCAGAGAGCTTTCTGAAGGCTTTTCCTGGTCCCATAAGGTAGCAGCTGTGTAGAAGGTGGACATGGATGATCAAGTAAGAGAGTAAATGAGGCAATACTGATCAGTACAGCCAGCTAAAGGTATCGTTTCCTTGTTGCAGTTCAGATTTTTGTAGGCAAAGCAGCAAAGGAAATTTTAATAGCACATTCAAAGAGCTGCACAGTAGCCTGCTACCAGGGAGCAGTGGGCTCTCTAGTAAATGCACCCCAGCTTGGCGAGGAGGCCTGAGGGGGGGTAGTGGGCCTAGGATAGACCAAATGGGGTAGTGAAGATGTGTGGCACTTGCCTATACCAGGGTGCAAGTGGTGTGACGTAGACAAACTGGTGTGCCAGGAAAAACTCAACCCTTGGTAAAATCGGAAAAGGGAGGAGGGAGAAGGGGCTGCAAGGGCTGTGCCACTGCAGCAGAAGGGTAGGGCAGCTTGTGACAGTTTGGGAGGGAGAAGCAATAAGGGATAAACAGCCTCTTTCCTCCCCAGCCCTTGTGGTACAGAGATGACTAAGATCTGAACTGATTTATATTGACTGAAGCTTTGCTGTCTCACTTATCAGAGTTCTTTGCAATGTAACCCACATCTCACGCCCTAGCCATCACTCTGCTCTTATTGATCATGATTTTGCATAAGAAACAGTTTGATTTTCCTTCCCACCCACCTGCACTTGTCAGGCTTTTTGTGTACAGTAGTGATTCTTAAATCCTTGGGCATTGAATTTCTTGCTCTGAAATCTTCCAAACCACCCTTGATATTATCATTGTATCTTTTTCTCCTGCAAAGCACTCAGGGAAATCAGATGTAAAGCTAGCTTTATTGTAGCTAGTGCAGAAATTTGAGCTTTGCATGTGGTATGAATCTTAGGTCTCAGAAAAATTTTCCATTTCCTCATGCAATGGGGATGTGGATGCTCAAATCCTGGCTTTGCACATCAGATGTTGTACGAGTCAGTCAGGCACATGCAAACTTGCAATTCTGTCTGAGAAGCAGGATTCAAACAAATGGCTTTAGTGGCAATCCCCTGCACTGCTGTTCTCCTCACATATCCCTGGCTGCTCCAGGCCCTGGGAATTGTCCTAATACTATATGTCTTTTATAAAAGGAAAAAAAACCCTCCTCTTTATTTTTCTGCAGCCAAGCCTTGAGATACACATGCTTCAATTCAGGAAACCCAAGGAGGAAGTGATTTTTTAATCAGCATCAACAGGTAGTGTGTAGGTAATTAAATCATTAGCACAGTGTTTAAGCCATATTAGTGAGTTGCATAAAGGAAGCAGGCAAGTAAGAGGTTTCTTTCATTTTCTGAACAAGCCTAGATTTGCGTTCCAAGAAGCTTCTTGACCAAACTGAGTAGCTACTGACTTTAAGAGGACACCTGAAACGGAATAACCCTTACAAATTCTGCCTGTAACGCAGCCCCGGTGCACCCAAGAGGAGAAGCTGTTCATGATGAGATTGTCTTTTTGAGATGGGTAAAGTTTTGCATCCTGGCTGACCTGGTCCACACATGCCACTGCTGAGAATAGTGGTGTCCCTGTATCCTCCTGGTGCTTTGCTTCCTCGTGGAACAAAACAAGTAAAATATTCACTGTACCAAAGGAAGGGTTTAGCTTAGCACCCTGCACTCAGAGTGCTGGCACAAGGGAGGGGAGAAAAGGAGAAGTGAATCCACCTTCAGTATCTGCATGTTGTAACATGGATTTGCACCCTGCAGTCTTGCCCACGCCTGCCTCTTTGTTTCCTTCAGATTGTACAATCCATTTAAACTGATTAACTAATGGAATACAAATTCACAGTGTACCCATGTAACAATCAAGTCTGTATTAAAGAAAAGCATTTTAAACTCCTTCTATTACCAGCTTTGGCAAAGTGAGCTTGACTCCAGCACAGCCTGTTGCCCTGGCCCCCTGTGCCATGCATCCTTGCTGCTGGCAGGAGCTTCCTGCCCAGCCCCACCCCACCAGCTCCCTCCTCCCCGGGGCACAGTCCCTGTGGGGATGCTTCTGCAGTGTGGGGCTGATGCAGCTTCTGTGACCCCAACCTCAGCTTGTCACGCACAGGGAAGGTGCTACACAAAGCCTGAGTTTTCCTCATGCTTTCTCTCTGCCCCTTCATCCTATGGCCACCAAAAAGGAAGGGGGTCCCAAAAATAGGGAGAGAAGGAATTAAAACAAAGGTGAGTTGGATTTTTTGCTGGTCCATCTCTGTCCTCATCCTCAAATTTATTCTACTCTCCTCACTTTGAGAAGAACTGAACTATTTCACATCATCTCGGCACTCTGACTAGGCTTCGGTTTTGATAAAAATTTATCACAATCTAAAAGAAAATAAGATAGGAAATTTCCCAGGTGAGGGGTTTTTTGTGTCCTAGTGCAGTCTATAGTTATTAATGATATTTCATGCCTACTCTCAGTATACATGCATGAGGAAGGGATGCTAGTGTTAGAGTTGCATTTCAGTCATCTCTGTTGTCCTGGAAAGGTTTCCGGCAGGCTAAATAGGAAGGATATAGAAGGTTTAATGACATCAAAGCATGGGTTGTTTTTACAAACATATGACCTCTCAATTTACAGCCATAGGTGAAAGGTATGCTTCTGTCTTAGAAGGAGAAGCACTTCTTGTTCTGGATGGTGACAAAGGACATGAGTGCATGTTGTTTCCTTCAGAAAAGCATTTACTTTCACATTATGAAGAGGAGAGATGGAACTTAAGCAGATTCACTTTTAAGCACTGGGGAAATAGTCAAGTGTCAGAGTATAGGTATCTTTTTTCAAACTAAAAATGTATTGATATTCTTATCCCTCCAATCACGCTTTACCATCCAAATTTGCTTTAGGTGGTTTCCCCAGGCAATTATGTAAAGAAAGCAGCCCAGTACTAATAATTTGTCTTTATCTTGCTTCATGCTGTGCCTGGTGGCAGAGTGTTGTTCTTCAGTTTCTCATGCTTTTTCATGAAAAATGAGAGCACTGAAATCTTTGCTGGCCAATGCAGTTCAGCCCTCATATTTGTTTTTGCAGATTAAAACCCTGCTTATCACAGTGTTAGCTTTGGACCTAGCAGCTAGTATTAGCATGATGTAGGTTTGGCTACTAGATTTCTCCAGGTAAAGCACAGCTGGCAAGCCTTAGATCCTCATGCCCAAGTCAGCTTTTTTCTATAGCAGAGCACCCAGAAAAAAAATGCAAGGATAAACTTGATCCACCAGGTTTGATGCAGTGGTTGAGCTCATAACATTGCTTAGTGTTCAGCAGGGTGAGCATACCTGAGCACTGGTAGCGGAGGGTGGTAGCAGTCATTTTTGAAGAAGAGCAGAGGGGAAGCACACACTGAATGAGAAGAAGAAGAGAAAACAAGTAGAGGAAAAAGATGAGGAAAGAAAAGGAGAAGCAGACAGAGCAAAACAGAGAAATAACAAAAGCACAGTGGTGCGCCGGAGCTGTGAAAGCAGAAATGGAAATGAAAGAAGGTGTTTCAGAGGGACACCCAACACCAACCCAGCCATGGGGGGCTGTGGGGCACTGCTCAACTGTGCTGCACCAGACGCTGATGTGATTCCCTGGCATAAGCCTGGAGTAGCAATCTTTCTCCTGACTGCTGCTTAGGGACACCACTGCACGGGCTGGTGACATCAACAGTCCCGGCCTGCTGTCCTTGGTCATGCAGAGCAGTACTAGATGAGGCCCTCTGGAAAGGGCAAAATAAGGTGGGAAATCCCTCCTGGCTAAGAGAAATAGCCAGGAGTCAAAACATGCAAAATCTCAAAGCTTCTCATCACCACAGTTATTCATATAACTCCTGATCCATTTTTATGCTGAAGTAGCTTCACATTTGGCTGCCCCAGTTGTCTGAAGCTAAGAAAAAAATGAAACAAGCAAAGGCTAGCACTTCCTCAGAGTCAGAAGCCTCCTAGTAAGTAGCCAGCTTACTGGGAAAGAGGATCCTTGTGAAGTCATGGTAATTTGTTATTTTTGTTCTGCTGTGTCAGCCTTTCTGGTGTCTGTGTCAAAGAAAAAAGTCAGTTGCCTGAAACAAGATCCAGTTGATCTGAAGTCTGAACTAGCCCTACCAAAACCCTAACAACTCATTCCCATATGTTCCCTATTTATTCACTAGTCAAGAAAATTCCCCTTGGTTTGCCAAATTTTGAGAATTTTCAGTCCCTGGACTGTAAGTTTGGAGGGATTTTTTTGTGGATGGTTTGACCTGCTCTTTTCATTCTGTTCTTCCTTCGCTCTGTGCTGCTATGTAGGGTGGCAGGCAGCAGGGACAGGAATGTGCTCCCCTATCCCATGCACATTCCACATCAGGCAGAGGCAACATGGGAGGGTGAGCTCTCTTCTGGAGCCCAGGCAACACGTCCTATTGTTCAGTTACTCTCATAGTTGTGGAAGTTGGTAGTGAGGCCAGTGGTGCTTATTCTGAAGTGTTTGTCAAGTTGTGCTGTGTGAACCCACAGGAACAGCTGGTCTGAATTTTTCTAGAAATGGTTATCTCTGAGCAGATTTGGCTTATTTCTTTAATTTCTGCTTTGGTTTTGGTCTTCCTGGTCTCCATGCCACCACACCAATGGGACAGAACTTCCTTTTGAAAGATGTTGGTGATTCATGTGGTCCCACCTTGATTCTTTACAGCCTTCCAAACAACTGTTTCACTTGCAGAACAAAAACCAAACCAGAAAAAGGAAGTTCATAGCCATGTTGCTGGTGGTGTAGAACTGAAGTAAATACATTATTAAATTAATTGTGCAGTCAGCTTACACACTCTCATTTTGACCTTGCAAAAGGTTTTCCAATGGCACTTTTCCTTGGCTATTCAATACTCTCTCACTGCATCGCAGGTTGGCAACGTCATCTGTCAGTGACGAAGCAGAGCAGGATGAAGCATCAATGGCAAACATTAAACTTTTAATTCAATAACTCATTTAGTGGCTAGAGTTTGCCAAATTTTGACAAAACAAACCAAAACAAAACCCTCAATACTTTATGACTGAATCACAGTCTTGGTTCTTACAAGCACAGATTTTAACAAGGCTACAAATTTCTTCACTGCTTACTAATTCATGTTCATTGTAGGCTACATTTTAATGACTTGTGTCAGACTAGTGTCTTAGCCTACCACAAAAATTCACTCCAACCCTTCTTTTTGCAGTGATCTTCCCATGCAGATGCTTCACAGCGAAGCTGGTCCCTGGCGAACCCAACGGAGACAAGCCAGGAAATGAAATGCTGAGAATCTCAGGCTGGAGCTGGAAGGCGGCCAGGGCGCACTCCAGCAGCAGGCAGCGAGGCTTCTGCCTTGAATGTAGGTCACCACTCACTTATGGAAATTCACTGCTCACGTGAAGAGTGCCATGAAGCAGCGCTTTAGGGAGAG
Organism: Hemiprocne comata; assembly: GCA_020745705.1. Taxonomy (NCBI): domain Eukaryota; kingdom Metazoa; phylum Chordata; class Aves; order Apodiformes; family Apodidae; genus Hemiprocne; species Hemiprocne comata. Next base: position 96,320,440 of record CM036586.1, on the reverse strand, counting down.
GAGGCAAACGTGTAATGCTTTCTGTGCAGTAATTACAGTGGCGCGAGGGGGAAGGCTTCGGATTGCTTTGGCTTTCTCCACTCCATTTTCAGCAGCTCTGTAGAAGTGAGGCTTATGAGTGTCTGACATCACTAGAGAGATTCCTCGAGGGCACATTTCACTTGGAAGCATAGTTTAAATAGAAAATTTCTTGACATAAATGAGGCATATGTCTTTTGTCTTTTTAAACAGATTACGTTCCAGAAGTTGGTCCAGGCTGAATTCTATTGTCAAATCGAGGAGCTGCCTGTGAGCTGATCTCCCCATTGCCTGCAGATCTCTGCCCACAAGACTGCCCGCAGCAATTAATGGGGATCATTCCTCACTTGTGGAATACAAATAAACACACACACAGATACTCATTGTGGAGATCTGACTTCTGATGGGCTCTACTGAAACCATCTGCAGAGTATGCTTACTGTTTGCACGTAACCACACAATTAAATATGCCGGGTATTGTGCTGTGAAAGCAAGGAAGAACTAGTTTGGTTAAAGTTAGAGCAGACAAACCTTTCTTTGGTTTTCATTTCACTGAGTTGTCATACTCATCAGAAGAACATTCCCTCTCTTGTATCTCTTTTAACCCCAAGACAGTAATGCCCAGTTCTCTGTCACTTTTCCATCTCTTGTTTTGAAGCTACATCATCAGTCACTTAATGCCCTGCTCTGCTGGCTACTTTCATTGCACTGTGCACCTCTGATATACCTTAATGCTACTCGGGCACAACGATGCAATGAAAATGTAACTGTTCCAAGAGAGGACTCACACTAAAAGACTTGCACTGGTGCTTCCATCTCACAGATGAAGCAACAGAGGTCTTACTTATTGGTGATGTGTTCTGAAAAGACAGCATCTCCTGATATTAATGATCGTGTTCCTGCCTTGCCATCCTCCACACTGTATATACTGTCCCTGTGCATTTGCACTGAGTGTTTTTCTTAGTCCCTGCAGGCATTCCTCTCTATTACACTAAATCTTATCATAAAAATGGCGTTTCTGTACATCGTAACACTAACTGTTGCACTTGCCAGGAATGCACTCATCACAAATAATGCAGTTTGGTTGTATGACACACAGCAGCATTCGGATTAGCTTTGGGCCTGAATCAGAGATTGCCCCTTGTGTGGCACAACCATTCCTATGAAAAAAAGAGCCTCCTAGCCACCAGTAGAAGAGGGGCTGTAAAAGGAAAGCATGCTGCTTGGCAGGCAAAAGTAGGACATCAGGCCCCAATCTCATACTGTCTCAGTTCTGGCTTGGTGTCATTATTATTTCATCTTGCTGGGAAATGCTGTGGTTAGAGACATGGTGCATCTTAGTTCAGTAGCTCTGAGCTGAGAAGAGAAACTCATGCAAGTGAGTTTCAGATCTCAAACCTGATACATAATTGATACATTTTTTAACATAACTGTCAGGACAAAATACTTTACTGGCCATGACCAGTTCTGAAGAAATATACCTAGGATTTAGGGAGGAGATAGGTACCTACACCCAAAATTAAACTGCAAAAAAACCCACTGGCCCTGACTCTTTGGGATTTTTAAAATTTTTTCTTAATACTTACTGTTTGAAACTCCTCATCCAGAGGTGCATCTCTGAGCACGCCTAGAAGTGCCTCACTGTTAACCTGGTTGAAAAGGTTGCTGTTCAAGCCAGATTAGGATGCACAGAGTAGAATGCAAATTATCTATTCTGCCTGTTAGTAGCCAGCGAGATGAATTTCCCAGTTCCTCTAGGCTTATTGCAGCTAGTTGCAATGTTTCTGAGAGTGGCCAGCTTTTCAGGGCCGGAGCCAGACAAGGCCACAGCTCTTTCTGTGAGCTAACAGACACTGAATTGCGGTTCTGCTTCTGGAAGGCAGTGTCACTTGTGCTCGAAAAAAAATAACCCCAGTGTAGCCAGAGTCTGGACTCCAGCACTCCACTCTGCAGCGACTTGGTGAATCACTTAACCTCCCTGTGCCCTGGGTTGCTGAGCTGTGGGACAGGCATGCTATGAACTCATCAGATGCTGAGAAACTTCGTTCAGAGTTTGTGCAATGTTTCATACAATGAACTGTCAGTGGGGCTTGTCTACAAAGCCTCTACCTCCAAACTACAAGCTTCCACCAATTTAGCACAAGAATAGCTGAGTTAGATGATAATGTCAGGAAGTGACTGTACTTCATTCAAACACTCATCAGAGAAGGGTATGATAATATGTGGTTATTGTGCAAAATTCATAAAATGCCCTCAAAAGGAAGAGCTGATAGTACTTGAGCTCTGAGAGAGTAAATTATTTATGACCCACCTATCTGAATTTTTTATTATCCATTAATTTCTATGCCCTAGAGGGAGATTTCTGCTACGCAGCTCTAGTCATCTAAAAGTTGGGTATCTAGTCAAAGCTGATTGTCTAAGGTGGCTCAGCAGTGGAAATATGAGCAACTCCAGAGAGTCACCCCTCATACCTTAGACACTTCTCTTAGTCCAGAGAAGAAGCTGAGATGCTAGCTCAGACTAGACAGCTGCCTTCAAATGCTGAATCTTTGGAGGACCCACCCTGCATATGGGAATAGACCCTGGCGTGGGTGCAGCAGTGAGCCTGTTGCTGCTCCACACTCGGCCAGGGCTTGTTGCAGGCAGGGCAACCTGCCCCTTCTTGCTTCTGCTGCCAGACTCACTCCAGAGCCACCAGCACCTGGCCCAGGCAGCACACAGGCTGAGTGATAGCAAGGGATTAATAATTTGGGGAAGATGATGGAGATGGGGTGAAGGAGAGAGAAGAAAAAGAGATGGAGAATGAGAAAAAGAAAGCAAAAGTTGAAGTAACGAAAATCACCTGCAGGAAAGACAGCAGTAAGGGGAGAAGGGATGAAAGGAAGAAAAGGTTGTTTGTGAGAAACAAAACACAAAACTGAATGCCATTTGCACTGTCATTTAAGGTTAGTGCTTGGCATTCCATGCAGGAAGGTGGATGGGTGCATGACCAGACAGAGCTGTCCCCCAGAGCAGGGCAGGTGGTCTCCTCTCCTCTTCCCAACTTTCCCAGCACTCTGCCCTACTCCAAGAGGACTACCTAGTGAATCACACTGACAGCCAGGCATCATAAATCATTTCCCACCACACAGCTCTCACACTTCCATCCTTGTACATGCCCATTCTTTACCGTGGCTGGGCATGCCAGAAATATGGATGCCAAAGAATCTCCTCTTCGTCAGAGGAAGGAGAGGCATTGCTGCCTATCCACAGCCCAGCACATGCTGCTCCCCATCCTGTAGAGAACAGCCTCCACCAGGCACTTACGGGAAGGGCAAGAAGATAACCGGCACACAGATGTCCTGAATGTACTGATTTATATTTGGACGCTGTTACAAATAAAAATTATTTTAAAGCACTCACATTAATCAAAGCCTTTTTATGCATTTGCTGCAATGAGACACAAACGTAGAGAGTCACGAGTGCATATTGAATATAAAGGTTAATCAAAGGCAGCTTCTTCTTTTGGCAGCTACATCTTTCTGCTGGTCTTTGCCAAGAAACATTCATTTCATTGCTTTTTTTTTTTTTTTTTTAAATGTATATGTCCAACTCCTTCATTTGCAGATTTTCTAAACATTAGAATTATATCACACCCATTTTTAACCACCTGGAGAACAAAATGGCAAACTTGTAACATTTCAAAGCTACCTGGACAAATGGGTTTTCACCTTCAGTAGTTTTGACTGACTTCTGTATACATATTATAAAAGGCACTGACTGATCCTTTGTTGCAGGCATTGAATGTAATCCCTTTAAGAAAACTACCTGAGCTATCAGAAAACCACAGGGCAGTCCCACTCAGTCAAGAAACTGTGCAGGCCTGTTGATATATCTGTTCTAGGAACACTATCTCTTATGCACTGCCCAGCTGGGAAGCATTTGGAAACATTTTATGGACTAATTCAGCATTAAATAGTAGGTTCACTGCAGGCTGCAGTGCAGAATAGCAGCACGTAAGCCAGCTTTCTACAAGTCCATGCCAACTTAAGATGCCATTTACCTGGTAACATTCACTTTGGGGAAACACAGATGTTGCCTGTGTTCTCATCCTCCTAAGCAGACCACCTCACACAGCTTCAATCACAGCTAAGCCGTCACAGAGCCCTGGTGGCGGAAGATGCAAGAGAGGCATTAAATCAAAGCACCACAATTCAGCTGGACAATGACCCTTTCTCTCAGAGCACTGCTCCCATAGGAGGTGGAATGGATCTGTCTGTGCAGGCCAAGGTTTGTAGGGCTTCCCAGTGAGGCAGGGTTTGTAGGGCTTCCCAGACCCTGCTGCTGATGTGAGTCACTGTGGGGACAAATCCAGGTGGTGATGCTTGGTCCTTTGGTACAAGAGCTGATCTTGGCTCCACTCACTGCCATAAGCTGCACACTTCCCATAAGTCATTAATTTTTAACTTTCGTCAGTCTGTGCCAGGAATTGAAATGCTGTACAATAACTCATGCTGAATTTCAAAGAGAGCCTGAGATAAACTAGGAAATAATCTCCTTTCCTCACTGAAAGGATTTTACTCTCCAAGACCAATTAGGTACAATAGGACTAGTTTCACATCCCACAGTCTCTGTCCTTCCTTTCTAGCTCCACATTGTATTTTTTCCTCATCACAGAAATTCCCTAATCATTTTCTTCTTCATATTCTTATGCCATTTCCACACTTAGCTTTCTGAATATTCATCTTGTTTAAATTTCTCTTTCTCTGTGCTTTCTGCTACTAGAAGGCATAAGGGCTAGCTGTGGTGAATGAAAGTTTAGCCCTACAATGTAGTTTTACTTTTCCAGTCCTGTTCTTGTTCTCAGCCTCAAAATTACTCCATTAAAGCTTCCCCTTCAAGATTTAAAACAGATGCAGTTAATGTGCCCAATTTTTTTCTAGAAAACAGCAGATTTCTGAGTTTCATCTGGTTTGATGAGATAAAAATTTACCTTAGGCTCTGCTCTTGAGACACATCAAGTAATCATGTTGTTTGCTTTCAAATCTTTACCTGAAATGAAAGTGTGTTTCCATCTTGGTTTCTCATCAATGTTTAGTCTTTTTATTTTAAAATTTCTAATTCATCTAGCAATTTTACATGGAAGGTGTGGATGAGATCAAAAGCCTACTTTGGGTGTTTTGCTTGGTCCATGCAAAGCTGTAGACTTTATAATCTCATCGTTTTTTCTCCTTACATACTGTGGCTTTAAAGGCAGTAGGTACCGTTGAAACATTTACCTTTATCTGTGTTATAAGCATTACTCATGCTACCCTAAACACTCAAGGGAATGCAGAGGTGACATTAAGCTGGCTGCACTGAAGCAGAAGGTAAGGTCTTCTGCATCTGAACTTAATCATGAGGCATATCTGCCTGTTGTTCTTGTGCTGCAGGGCTCTGACCTTCTGACTGGCTGTGGTCCCTAAGAAGGAATAAAACAATACTTCAGTCATAGGATGGAAAGGTTTCCTACTGTGCCAAAAAACACAACCACCCAACCCCTGGCAGGGGCTGGCAGTTTTTCTGGAAGCCTTGATGATGACAGCTTGTCCATCCAGGTCAGGAAAAGATAGGTGGGTGGAGTAGCCCTGGGAAGCCTGTATAACACATGTTAATAACTCATTCAGTAGATTGTTTCCATCTTCCAGGCAGTTCGATAATGACTTTTCACAGCATTTAAGCTGGAGAAGGTCAGGATTTCTTCTGATGAAATGAGATTGGTATTCTGTGGAGAAACACAGTTTCCTTGAAAATTGGACAGTTGCTGAAGAGAACCCCTTTTAGCATCACTTTGATCAGGAAACATCTATTAGATACACAGGGGAAAACCTTGTCTAAGAAGGATTGTGTTTTAGTAATGGAATGCAATTCACATTTCCTAATTTAAAAAAAAAAAAGTAAAAAAACATTAAAAAGAGGAAAGAGGAGAAGAGTAAAAGGAGAGAAGTGAAGGGCAAAGGTGTGATACATGTTGAAGACCATGGCATATTACATATTAAATTATTGTACTGTGGAAGTAAAACTTTGTTTGTTTTGCTTAGGAATTTAGGTTCATACGACAAACAGCATTGCTCTGTTCAAATACAGCTTTTCCATAGAGCAAATACAAGGATAAACATCACAAGTTGTGCTCTTTTATTCTGCCAAATTCTTAATTTATTTGAGCATTTCCTATTATCTCTTTAGTGGACATTAGCTAGCAAATCTGCTATGTAAACTATTTGTCTCACTAGTGTCGCAGTATAAAGTACAGCCATCCAAAATGCCTCTCCACCAATATGATTCCAAACTACTTTTATGACTTATGTGCTGGCTATCCCCACAAATACTTTATTTTCCTCCATGGCGGCCTTTCCAGATTTTATCTTATTGCCACATAGCATAGTATTTGTTGTGTGGGTGTATTGATAGTGAAAAGAGAGCCTAACTAGATATACTTTACAAATGTTGTGAGCTTAAACTGCAGTAACCACTCTGAAAGTCATTATGCTTTATCAATGTGCAAATACTATGTTCCTACCCACACACCTCTTGCAGAGCTGCAGGCAGGCTTTGGCAGAGCTTTTGGCTGTAGTCCCTTTCTCCTGCTCAGCTAGTACAAAGGCCTAGGCAGAGAATTAGACATCCATATATATTTGGGAAGCTGAATCAAAGGGTCCAAAAGGTATTTAACCGATATCCTGAGTTTGTGTGTGCATGCATAACCATGGTGTATAACAGCAAAGAGGTTCTTTATCCAAAAAATTCCTTCTTTCCCTTTTCCATCCGTTCCCCTACTGGCTGCAGCTCAAGGGTACAGTAAAGGTCAGCTATGGCACGTTAGAGGAGCAAGAGACAGGGCTACAGCATATTGGAGTCGAGGTGTTTTGCTCTGCCAGAGCGACCCATGAAGGGCTGGTACAGGACAACACCAGTCCTGGGGAAAGTTTAGAGCTACCTCCCCTTTGTCAGCCTCTCATCCTGTCCTTGCCTTTCTGCTCTGATTGAGCACATCTCAGATCCTGGCTGTGCTGACAACTTTTAACAAAGCCCTTTGAAAATGAGCATGGCCATTTTCATCCAAGAATCACTTGACCACTACTCAGGTCATAGAGAGAGGTACAAGAGACCTAGCTCTGGGAATACAGAGATGCTAATTTCCTTCACAAGTGGGGAATTTTGCCCCCCACCTTTTTTCTGTTCCATTCCTATGGTATTTTCTGTCACAACCAGACAGGAGAAACCTTTCATTCTGGCAGGCAGCATGGAGGAACTAGGAATTCTTGTTCCTCATTACAGCTTTAGACTTAGCAGTCCCCAAGCTGTTATGAAACACTGCAAAGGGGTCACAACAGGAAGTACAACCACCAGCAGCAAGTAAAATAAAGGCTTTCCTTCCTATTCTAAGATTTCAGAACTTCCTTATAGTCCAGCTCAAAATCCTCTTACAGCTGTTGCATTTATTTAAGGGAATTTTTTTCTTCTTCTTTTTCTTCTATCTGCCCAGGCCACGCAAAGGACCTACAACTTGCTCACTCCTATGGCATCCTCAATTTGCATGCAAAACAGGCAGAAGGAAAAGATGCAGCTTAATCAATCTTCAGAGGAGACCTTGAAGTCTTTGGTCAAAGGTCTACAGACTGCATTAGGTACTCACTCCCCTGGCTCCATCTGAGCTCCTGCCTTGGCTCTGTGTCTCATTCCTCCAGCCTCATTTCTCTTTTTCTAATTACACATGGTGCTGCCATTGAGGATGGAAAGTAATCTCACGGCCCGTTTAATATGTACTTGTTGACTCTCGCACAACAATTTAATCAGAATTTGATAGGGTTTGGAAGCAATCCATCTGTTTAGAGGCCGGACAAATAAAAACTGTCTGAGAAACTGCTCTCAAAGCCCAGAAGAGGGATTATTTCCAACTAGGTGGGAAGCCTGGGTCAGATCCTATTCATTTTATTGATATGAGTGTCAAAACATGAATGGAATGACATGACTAAGCAAGGTAAGCAGGATCAACCTATTCTTTTCAGTTCTCTGAATACCCCTAGTCCTCATTCATTGACAGTCCTAAGGACCTTTTGATCACAGTCAGACAGCACAAGCAGCAAGGTTAAGCACAGGATTATCAGAACAGTTAAAGTTAGGCACATGCTTAAATGCTTGCTGAGTTAAAGTTCAGAACAGCTCTTGGGGCTTGGTCATCCCTGCTCTCATTTGTGGACATGGAGGAAAGTCTTTGTGAAGACGTGGCTACTTCTAGCTTTCACACAGATGAATACGTACAATACATAATTTTTTTGTCATCTGGGGAGATTACCCTGTGTGGGAATTTCTCAGGTCGTACAAACAGAATAAAAAGCAGTGACCCCCACTAGCTGGATTTCTTTTCTCTCCTTTAAGGCTGACTGTTGGCATGGGCAGAGATGTAAAAGCGCTATTGCATAAATCTCAGGAGGATGGATAAGAAAGTGGGTTCCCAGGTGTATCCCAGTCAAGAACCACTGTTGTTGACAGCAAAAGCAATGGCTGGTAGTCCTGACTGGGGCTGTGGGCAGGAGAGCGAGCCCAGCAGTGTTTGTGCATGGTGCCAGAGCAGCACAGCCACCTTCACTTGCACACCGTGTGCGTGGCCCCCTGTTTTAGCAGGCATGTACAGCATTGCTCAATCATCTTGGCCATATGCAGGTGCAATGTTTTTGTGCTTCTTTGGAGAAAAAGATGGGGAAAACATAATGTCTGTGCCAGGCTGCAGCAGATGCCCTTTTTACTTTATCCTTGGCACTCTGAGGAAATTAGTACTTGAGCCCACACCACAGAGAGCTGGCAGGTTGCAGGCAACCTCCCTGTCTCCTCTATGTACTTCCATAGGGCTCCATTTTTGTTCCAGGGTCCCATAGATGCTCCAATGGAAACAGCCATCAGGACCTCCCATTGCAAAGCCATCTTTGCAGCTCCAGGATTACCCAGCTGCTAGAGCCCAGGGTCTGCTGATTTTCACTTTACCAGGCTCAGCAAGCAGGATGCAAAATGACACAAGGGGGAGGGCAGCAGGATGTAGGGGAATTGTGTACCATGGCCTCACAAGGTTACCCAGTGGCTATTATTAGCCCTGAGCTGTTGATCCAGCAGCTGTTTCTTTTTCTCCATGAGTCAGGTAAGGACTGCAGAAATCTCCCAACAGAGTGAGAGTTCATGGACAAACTCTCTGTTCTCCTTCAGAGGACATGAGAAGTCTGTGACCCAGAAAGGTCAGCCTCCTTCAGCCTCCTTCAGCCTCCGTCCATCCTGGGCAGACAGGCAGTGGTGCCGCTTTGCTAGGATGTACACAGCAAAAGAAGACAGCAATAGAAATTTTAGTTTTTATATCACCAATATAATAATGTTCAAAGCCTGAGGATTCAATTGAGAAAATCAAACCCATACATTGCATACATTCCCCCCTTAGTTAGGCCATTGCCTCAGATTTTGTAGCCTTTAAATTACATATTGCAGACATTACACATACCTCCCTTCCCCACTACTCTAAGAACAGGTATTCATTTTGCAAACAGCTGTTAATGCTTGAAAATGGCACTGTCTTGCCTGCCTGTCCCTGTCCCAAAGTGAAGATAGCTCCCTGTGCTCCACAGCACAGGTAGAAAGAAGGTTTGTGTGAGCTCCCCCTCATCCTCTTCAGAAAAAACGCACTGGGTTAGTTCACCCCATGCAGGAGGATGCTGATTTACAGGGTAGGTGACACAGTGAGAATTAAGCTATTTGAAAATGTTGCACACTAGACGTTCAGAGTCTCATGACCCTGTTACAAAAAGTTGCCTTTGAAATTCATCAATCAGAAATTCTCTGTACCATCACTAAGTGATTCAGAATGTCCTATTAAAATCTCACTATGAAACAAAATGGTGCATGCACAGACACCTACATTTTTTCAAACCCACTCTCAGACTTGATTCTAGTTTTGCACGTTATCACTGCTTATGTCTACAGTTATGAAAGTTAGCAAGACTTCTCTCTCCCAGCAAATCTGAAGGAACAATATCTGACATGAAGAATCCAGCTATTAAATTAAGTACAGCACTGAAAAACATCAGGTCTTTGAGATTCTTACAAGGTTCCTTGGTAATATGCAGCTTCTTTGAATGCACTAAGTAAAACACAAAACAGTAGCACTACAAAAGGCAGCTGGATTAAAAAACAATGGCTTTTTCTTGAGATCAGTGTTTGTCTGCAAAATTTCAACTGAACAGTAAGCTTTGTGGATAAAATATTTTTTAGCAGATAAAAGCATCTGCTTTAAAGAATAACAGGCACAATTTGCACATCCAGAAGATGTATACAGTTATCCACAGAAATTCAGCCACTGCGTTCAGCAAGCCACTCAAAAACACCCTTTCTACTGCATTTATCTTTTTTTTTTCTTCTTGGCACTCATGAATATCCCGTAATATCTTTATGAGTTAGTCTGCTTGAGATTCTGATGAAATAATAATCTTTTCAATCTAAGTTGAAATAGAATGAATTAAGCTCAAGCTGCATTGATATTAGCATGTAAATGATGCTCATGGAGTCAGTGCCATGCTTATTGTAAATGATTGTTACAATACAGTGTAATATTTTGCTGGTTCAAAAAAGATTAATTTTTTGTTGCAAAATACAATTTTTATTACATAGGTGTGCATTGTACTGTAGTGCTGAGTGCATTAATTAAAAATACTTATGAAGCATTATTTTTTTCCATATTTTTGTAGCCAGTATTGTTTTCATACAAGGACACATTTTAAAAGGTAGTCTGCAATTGCTCATCACCAGCAATTATTCCTACCAATATCTTTCAGCCTCATAGCTATTCAACTAGACATATATAAGGTAGGACACACCCCAATTCCTTCATGAGAATGAACTATGTTTTAAGGTCTTTTTTTTTATTTGGTCTTTATGAAATCTCCTTCTGCCTAGAGACATACTGAACTAATTTTGAATTTCTGAAAAGAGAGGGAGGTGGAAAAAGACCAAGCAACATGATAGTTAACAAGGTGTTCTGGAGCAACAGTTTGAGTCTCACCTCCTAAGGTATGCTGGTTGGCAGTTCATTTCTATAATCACTAGCTCTTCAAGCTGGCAGTGATTCTCACCATTCCTTTGTGTTTACAACAACAACAACAAAAAGTAGCGCTTTCTCAGTCTGTTAATAATGATTATGAAACCTCTCTCTCCAGTCTGTGTCTGAAGTGCAGATGCCCTTTCTCCTTCTAGTGCTCTTCATTGCATATATATTGGCAAACACCTGGTGTGAGCTCATCTTATCTCATAAGCTACACAGGACCATGTCAGTTCAGTTCTTGTGTGACATCTTTGAGGAAGCCCAAGAGCACTAGAAAGTACAAGTCATTGTTTGTTAAGGGACTGCCCTCTATTTGAATGATTTAATTACTTACAGATAAGCAGGCAAGCTGGATCACCCAGGATGCACATATCCTAGTACACCCTCCCCCAGCTGACCCTGGGGCTCCCCAGATGCTGCTTCCACCAAACTCAAGTACAAGGCATCCCAACCATGGAGGAGCAGGCACCTGGAGTTCAGTGTTGTCTGAGGCTGAGTCCACCACCACCCTGCAGTCACAGGTAAGGGGCAGAAGAGGTGTAATCCAGCCCAGTCCGTGGGTCATTGCCTTCCCCACAAGCCACAAAAATTCTTTACAGAATCCTAATTCAAATGCAAGGGCCATCCTACAGATTCATACAGAACATGAGAAATCAAGTGTAAGCATCATCATTCTGGGTGCCTGTTTTAGGTGTGAGTTTATAAAGTGCCAGCAGAGGATTCTCCCCTCTATTTGTGCAAAGTTTCAATTTTCCCTCTCCCAGTAGTCCCTCCTAATCCGATGGGGAAAATCTGCTTATGGCCCTAATTCAGGTAATTAATTTAACCTTGAGCAAATCAGCAAGGCATGCCAAAGAAGCTGTCAGCAGTGCCCACCTAACTTATTATCTCTAACTGTGTCCAGCCTCTCAAGCTAAAGGCAAAGGTAGAAATCCCCTGACACATCTTCCCAAAACTGGTTACTTATTAAGGAGGAGGCTAGCAGGGGATATTTCACAAATTTAGTTCCTAATCCAGGACTGCCTGTATTACTATCCTTATCCCCTAATTTCAATCATGCTTCTTCCCCTTTAGTATATATTCTTCAAGTAATGTATTTAGGAGAAGTAATCCTATTCCTTCCTAACTTTCTCTTTGTTAAGCTAAATAAGCCAAAAGGCAGTAATGTCACTTCATTAGTTGCTCTCAGTTCCTGTATCACTTTGTAGCTTTTCTCTGCTCCTATTTTTTTTTTAATAGAAATCTCCAGATATTCATACATGTACCTTGTATAGTTGTACTAAAGCCTAATTTTTTTTTTTCTGCTGAACATGCTTGGATTGATGCATCATAGAAGTAGAGCAATGCAGGAAAATGATGGCCTAGGACTACACCAGTCATTGAGTCCTGCTGCGCACAGTCCGCAGAGATTGAATTCCACCAATATCACACTGGTGGTTCACAGATCTTTACCCACCGATCCACATTCCGCTGTCTGCCTTGCTGTCTCTGACACAGGGACCCTGTTTCTTTTGAGTCTGTGCCCATGGCTTTGCACTTTGTCTTCTATAATTCATTCTGTTCCTGCTCCTCTAATTCAAAGGGTCCTTCAGATCTCCCTGAGCAACGCTCCTGTCCTCTTCAGCAGCAGTGATCCTGTGGCCTCTTCACAGTATTGACAAATATCTGAAGCTTAAACCAAGTTCTTGTACCAAGGTCAATAATGAAAGAATTGGATTGCTTTCGTTTCCAAACACATCCCTGAAGAACGCCACTGATAACCTCACTCATCCTGACTTCCCTTGGCATGCTCACCTGCTCCCCACTCTAATTCCTGTGCAAAACCCACTCACTTCATCACATAAAATTACAATTTCAGCAATGCTCAAGGCTCATCAAGTCATTCACAGAAAGCATAGAAAACAAGTGTTCAGTAAAATATCTTGCAGGGTTTAAAAACATCATTTTTTGCTTTTGATAAAAGTAATAATGAAGGCAAGACCTCCTCTTGTAATCTAGGGCAAGGCTGATATAGGAAGCTTGATTGTTTTACTTCTTGTAAATTAGAAGTCAAAAGACTGAAATGAGGACTCATAAGGTACAAATACAGTTTTTGTTTGTTTTCTGGTGAACTCTAAAATGACTGAAGCTGAACTATCTCTATTCATTAATATTAAGAATAATAAGAAAAATGCATTCTCAAATGCATTAATGACAATAGTAAATGATATGCAAATACTGAGAATAAAAAGCTAAAGGAAAACTATTGGATGGAGTAAATATCTTTTAAAAGTTTAATCTTGGTAAAACAATTGTTCTGCAATTGTGCAACTACTGTATATGACAAAAGGGAGGTCATGTACTTTAATAACACCTTGGAAATTGTTGTATAGCAAATATTTATTGAAACTTCTTCCGCTCTCCTCTATTTCTCACTCTTTTTATAAGACTTGGAAATAAATAGGTTTTGTAAGCTGTAAGTGTGAGGATTTTGAAACAGCTAATCTTCACAGGATATTACAGTCATAAATTACCTTTAAAAAGCTTAGGGATGAAATCTGGTATGGGAATCCATACATTATTCAGCTATGAGGCACTACCTCCAGAAGGTGTTATTAATGAGAGCAAAGAGCATTAGCCAATCAGTGCTTCTAATATTACATTATTAATACTCAAAACACAGATTTTCTGAGATTAATTTGCAGAAAAAAAAAAAGAGAGAGTAGTGTATGGGATTCATGCCAGCCATGATATGAAAATAAATACATTTTGCATGCATGCTATTGTATCTGCAAAAATTGCCACCAAATTCCAACTGCAAACATCAAGTCATCCTTTTGTTCAGTTGTCTATTTATTTACTAAACCACTTATGAAGGTCTACAATCAACAGCCTTTTCTTAAATTATCTAAAAATACCATTCAGTGAAATTCTCAGATAATTTCCTATTAAAACACAAAAAAAGCAGTTTTATGGTTAGAAAGCAATAGATTAATAGATTCATATCAAGTTTGGCAGCTCTGAATATGGGATAGAAACAGGGAGCTCGGTTTTGTGGGAATTCCTTCAGTTGTCCCTAAAGCTCTCTGTCTCTATCTTCAAGAACCATTGCTTAGTGCTTTTTCCTGACAGGCCAGCTGAAACATCAGGTCCAAATCAGAAGACCTCAGCCTTCCTCCTGTCAAGGGGTCACAGGTCTCCCCCGCCAGCCTGTCTCTTTAATTTCTTTATCATTTGCACATTGCACTGCTTCAGACGCTGCTTTGACAAGCAAAAGAAAGTCTACTGCTCTTAATATTTTCTATCCTCCCTTGCCTTTACACACTTCTCCTTTACCTATAAGGTAGAAGATCATGTGTTTGGTGACATGATGCAGAGAGGGCTTCAATGTGCATACAGCCAGGGAAATCTTCTGCTCCAGAGTCAAACCTTTGCCTTCCCCCCGTGGTTCACGGGGCCAAATTTAGAAGCATGGGGCCAAGCATGGGGGCAGGCAGCCAAGGGGCACACCCCACTGCTTGCACTGCCAGGGACACAGCAGGGCAGCAGGAGCTGCAAGCAGGAGGAGGGGAGAAGCCACATCAATGAGCCACCCTCCTCCATCTCCTCGCCACACAGCTCCCAGATCTCCCTGAGAAACACCCGCCCAGCTTACACTGGTGTGATTGGATGCCCTGATTCAGTTCCTTTGGCAAAATGCTGGTTTTGGGTGGACGGTGCAGCCTTAGTGTAGCAGGTCAGAGCAGCTGCTGAGCCCCAGGTGAGAAATGGGGCATTGTAAAGGGTTTAGCTGCCCCGTTCCTGTAATCACGAGCCACAAGGTGAGACTGGTGAAGGGAAAGGCTAGGAGATACAAGGGGCTACCACCACCCCCAGGCAATCAGATCCCCGCTCCAGGCTTGGACAGACTGGCAAGACCCCTTTTGTTTCTCTGTGCTCCTTTTTATGGAAATCCCAAATTTGACGGCTTTTTTATTTTTATGAACAATTCAACAATTTAGTCATATCTTTGGAACAAGTAATTCTGAATCACTTCCTCCTTTACTTGAGATAAATACCAGGTCTCTGGCTTTCTCTGAACTCAAGCTAGCGGCAGTAAAGATGGACAGCCATCTCTTGCTTCCTTCAGCTACTGGAAGGAGCTATTAACAAGTGTGTGCTGTGGGGAACAGAGTCACTTCCTTACCGTGTTTGGCCAGAGAAACAAATTGCACTAAACCCGGAAGCCCTCATCATTGTGCAGTTTGGGAAAATATTTTAAACATCTTTTTTGCCTTCCTGCTCCCTGTTTTGTTTTGGTTTTTTTCTTTTTGGTAAGGGAAGATGCATATACTTCTACATTGTATTGTTTGAAAACAAGAGGCCGAGCTGTCACAGACTTGTCTCAATCATTTTATTTGACAAAATGGGATTCTGCAGTTGAGGTGAAACTGGTTAAAAAAGCAGTGCAAGCTTCAGCAAATGCTCTCAGGGCACTTACTGAACAAAGTGGTGGAAGGACCAAAGCACCTCATGAGTCTCTGCCTAAGTGAGGTTAATTACATTTGACAAAAAAACAACTATGATATAAAAGAAATTAAGCATTGAGCATGAAAGCAGCAAACACTGAGTGAAGGACTGCTTTAAAAATTTGAAGTTTTAGCACTGTACATGAAAATGAAAATAAAATGCAGTCATTCTCCATTTTCAAGTAAGCTCTGCTGGGATGTGTACTGCCAGCTGGACATCAGTTTTAAATGCTATCAAAGCTGTTACTTACGACATTTTTTTCTCTGTCTCATAAAAGGTCAATGCCTCAAAGAATTCAAATTAGACATGCACCTGGGGAGCAGGGTGTTTGTTAGTGTGTCTCTTGGTGTAGGCAGCAGCCATGGATGCGTACAAACACGCCAGGATCTGAGTCCCAGCACTCGCTGCTGAGTGCCCATGTGGCACAGGAAGTTGGTGCCAGCCCCATCGCCATGTCTGTCTTTCATTTCCCTGCTGTGGAATGGCCCAGCGAGGGCCCAGTGAGTGCCATCAGGACCTAAACCCTGGTGCTCCTGGTTTTGCTGGCACCATGAACAAATGGTGTAAGCCAGAGCAGGACCCAGGCTGAACTGTGGTGATCTAAGTATGGACAAAAGGTGCCAAGTGGGGCTGCTGGGGCATTTCCCGCAGGCTGTTTGGGACAGGAGGGCCCTCTTGTCACAGCTGGGTGCCCACATGCCTCCTGCCCCCCAAGAACTGCCTCCAGAAAAGCTCGATGCCCGCACAACTCCCTTTGCAGGAAATCATTAGCTTTGCTCTCAAATCACCTTTTCCCTGCAGAAAGACAAGTGGGAAGTGAGAATGACCCGACAGTGATGTGTAGCCATGGGTGCACAAGACGCCCAGCCTGAGGCACGCGGGGCTGTGCAGTGCCTGCCTTTGCACAGCCCTACAAGCTGCAGGAAGCCTGCAGCTGAAGGAAATCCATCATTTTCCCCAAGGACAACCCCACATGTGCTGGGGAACTTTGTTTTATTTTCCTCCCACAGGACTGAGATCTTGGGAGGGTGTGCCTGCTGTGTTACTCATTTTGGAATCCTTGACTAAATAAATCCTCATCTATAGGACTGGTTATGCTCTTGTCCTTTACTGTAGGCTAGAGGTGCTCCTTCCCAGGTTCAGAAGCAGTGTTGGTGGGAGCAGTCCCAGGGAGCACGATGCCTGGAGAGCTGTTCCCCCTCAGCTGCTAGCTGGCAGTCCAGGGGTTCCATGCCTTTCACTGCCCTGATGCGCCACGTCATGGGGGTCAGAAAAATCCCCCCTCTCTGGAGAAGCAGCCAATCCAGCTTCTACTGGGGGAACATTTCAAAGGCAATTATCAGGAAGAAAGAGTGGTTCTTTATTAATAGTAATAATAGTAACCGTGGCAGCAGCAGCAACAAACAACCAATTGCATTCATCGTTCTCTGTACTGAAGAGCTTTTAGCATATTCTGACTTAGCTTTTACATGAACAGCTTCTGGGAAATTAGAGCTTATTGATTTGCCTGAGATTCATCCCATTCCCTGGGATTCAGCCCAGGTTTAGGAAGCTCATTGCTCTGTGACCACAGCTGCTTCATGGGCAAGGTTGGTAGTTCCCTGCTACTGCAGCAGCTCATGGCCTTCCTCAGAGGCCACGTGCAAATGTACAGAGCCCCAGAGTCCTGCAGAAGCCCTAGCTAGAGATTGAATGTGCACCCTGGGAAGGTGTGAGTGTAAGGATTATCCTCTGCAATGAGAAGGAGCAGAGGAAAGGCCTTTCTCTGACCAACACTGATCATATGCAAAGACAATATTTTCCAGCAAACTCTTTTTGCTGAGAAAATGTTGAATTATCCGAACACCTTTTTGAAGTACCAGTTACTCCCAAACCCAAGCTTGGAGTTTCCAGTCACGTTGGAGATGGCTCTTTCTTCTATCTTCCAGCTGGCTACTTTTCTGCTTTGAGACCTTGAACATTTTCACAGGATGAAAATAAAGATTCCCAGCCCCTTGCAAACCAGTGTGGCACCCTCGTGTTAGAGAGAAGTGCCCTGCCAATGGAAGGGACAGAACAGCCTAAGTGCTGCCTGTATTTATGCTCTGCATCTCATCTGAAATCATGTGCCATCTCACGTCTTCCACCCTGAGGCTCAGTCTAGCCTTCAGCCTCATCCAGTGCAACCCTGCCTCTTAAATTCATGCCGTTTCCCCTCCTTTTCCTGTTTTTGCATTCATTTTCTCCTCACTTCCTGTCACACTTCAGTGCTCCCTGGGCTTGAGAGCAAAACCCTTGATAAACGTCACTGGCGGTTACTACTATGGGCACAAGACATCTGAGGTTAACCAGCAACCTTTGTTCACATCCCATAAACACCTAAAAGATGAGCAGCAGCATTTTCAAGGACAAAAAGTCAAAGCAAAAGCTTTACAGTGCCAGTGGTGGCACCACCCAGTCCCACCATCACCTAAGGGGTGGCTGCAAGCCCAGTCCTGACCACCACACCCATTAAGGTTTTCAGGTGGATTTAAAGGGTAAGGAGATCTGGGAGCACCAGGTGAAGCTGTGTGTTATTTGTGTTGGCTTTTGCCTTCAGCTTATCATATCAAATATTACTCTGTTTATTACCTAATGGTGTCTCTGCATGGCGGATGCTGACTTGGTGGCACCATCCTGGCTGGCATAGTTCTGTGGCAGCTCCCCTTCCTCTACAGCTCGAGCATATGCCCATGGGCTCGGGGACCAAAACAACGTGGGGGGACCATGGGAGGGAAAACCCTGCTGGGTCAAAGCTGCGACATCCACTGTGCACCTACTCCACAGCCTCTGAGTCATTTTGGAAGTGGCACCAGTGGACCCTGCCATGCTCACACAGCCGTTTGCCTGGCCAGACATCACCACCCTCACGGCGTGGCCATGGGCCAAAGCCACCTTCCTACGCACTCACAACAAATGGGGTGAATCAGAGGTGCTTACAGAGAAGCACAGCCTGACTCATGTCACTAAATAGAGCCAACAGGGCAGGTTTTTTCCTCGTCTGCTTGTCTCCTGTCCAGCCAGAAGCAGTGGCAAGTTTTAAGGTGTTGCCCAATGAGGTGCCTGATGGAACTGGCAGAAATCATTCCAGGGTCCCTTAAGTTACCTGTGACCCATCCCTCAATGAAGCCATGCCCCTTCCATGTTTATGTTTTTAGGGTTTATTGTATTGTCTGATACTGTATTGGATCTTGTGTTTTATGAGACTTCCAGGTCAAGGGTTTGAACTTGTTTGTCTTTGTTTCATTGCACAATAAAATTACACATTCCAGCTTGACAGCACAACATTTTGGTTTTCAGAGAGGATTTCAGTATTCCCTGCATCTTGTTCTCCAGGTTTCTGAATGCTTATACAGCCAGTACAGATTTCCTGTATTTTTAACAAACAGATTACGTGTTGTCCTCCCAGCACATCCAAAGTGGCCTCTAACTCCATCATTTCACAGCCTTGCCATATGTGAACCCTTAAATCCAACCCTTAAACATTAGCCTGGCTGACCTAGTATTTTTGGTTTATGGTGGGTTGTTTTTTTTTGTGCAACTCTGGAAAATAAGGCTGGAGGGAGCTCTGAAAGGTCATGAGGTAGATAGAGTCAGCTCCAGCCAAATATCTCTTAAATTAAGATCAAATGTTATGACTCTGCAAGCTCATAGCATCCTGGGATATCTATAGAGGGAACGTAGATCAAGGACACTGGCTAATATGGGTACAGGCTTGGGTTTGAGGAGTCAGGCAGGAGAAGGTACAGTTAGATCCTCAGGTACGTGAGGTCTTTGGTGGATCTTCTCTTTCCAAGCATCAGAGTTGAAAGTTGCCCCTGCCACTGCACAGATAAAAAATGATACTAATGCATTAGGTAAGAGTGCTGAAATGCCAGTAACACATTTGTTCACCTTAATACTTCCACAAGCTTTTAAATGCTGAAAGTTGAAGAACTGTCCTGTTGTATTTGAGGCTGGTGTACTCATAGTCACTGCAGGACAGTCCCACATAACAAGGTATGAACACATCAGAAGTCGTTCTGTGACTGGGTATTGCCTGTCTGGTGTAAATAATATCAAGAGTAGTCACCACACTGCCAATATTTATCTCACTGCTTGGAGAACAGGAATGACTGCAAGCTATAGGCAAGTGATGCATTACAAGAAGCACTGCAGCACTGATCTGGTATGATAGCTTTAGTCTAGCAACACACCTGGTGAAAGAGCAGGGAAATAGTCCATGCCATGATGGTCATATGATGTAAATTGTAGATGTCTTCTGCTGCCCAGTACTCATGCTATCCCCTGGCATGCAAATGGTAGTTTCCTGCCTTCATGTCGTGTGCTAAATTATCATGGAATTACAGAATAATTTAGCTTGCAAATGAGTTCTGGAGGTCATCTGTTCCAACACCTCAGTTGAAGCAGGGCCAAGCTTGTAGTTAGAACAGAATGCCCAGAGTCCTTGGAGCTCTGAAGATCTCCAGTGGTGGAGGTTCCCCAACCTCTCTGTTTCCAGTCTTTGACTATCCTGACTGTCATGAGCTTTTTTCTAGTATCTAACCAGTTGCAACTTGTGGGTGGAAAGACTGGCTCCATGTTTTCTGTAACATCCCATTAAGGCTGGGTTTGCTCCAGGTTGAGAAAACCCAGCTGCTATCGCAGTCTTTCCTCTTGTATCATGTGCTTCAGTCCCTAGTTGTTCTCCACTGGACTTGCTCCAGTATGTCAATTACCTTATTGTACTAAGGAGCCTTCCCAAGCATTTTCCCAGCTGCAGTTTCCAACCCTCCATTGTTTTCAAACTTGTAAGAAGATCGAGAATGGTTAATCTATTTATTTGAAGGAAATAAAAGAAAAAGTCATATTACAGCACAATTCCTGGGCTGTCTCTGCATTTAGCGTTAGACAGATGGCTCAGATTCCA
The DNA here is from genome assembly GCA_020745705.1 of Hemiprocne comata. Classification (NCBI taxonomy): domain Eukaryota; kingdom Metazoa; phylum Chordata; class Aves; order Apodiformes; family Apodidae; genus Hemiprocne; species Hemiprocne comata. The sequence goes on along the minus strand of CM036586.1, from coordinate 96,299,912 downwards.
CCTGTGTCTCTAGAGGCAGATGCAGCCCAGATCTAAATGGGGAGCTGCTCAGCTGTGGCCATGTCAAATGCTAAGCATATGTCACAACTGCTGGTGTCAAGGGGAAGAGGGGAAAATAGCACTTCATAATCCTGCCAAGTGTGTCCTGGAAATCAGCAGCAGAGCCTCTTGTAATGTCTCCTATTTGCTGTAGGTCTTAAAGGACAGAGAAATTTTCCATGGTCATCTGTCAGGTAAGTAAGTTCCAGCAAAGGTTAAAGTCACCACATCTCCTCATGGCTTTTTCTAGAGTAAAATCACCTTCGTGAGAGACCACAGAAGGAGAAAAGCAGCACCAGCCACCTGCAAGACAGCAAAGTTCACAAGGAGGTAAGGATGTAAGCAGTAGCCAACATGAAGGTGAATGCAGGAGGATGAGAGAGATGGAAGCAGTTGTATACCTTCCTAGAATAATGGGCAAACTTAGACTGGTCCATGTCTTTTAGAGGGAAATGTTTCTCCCTGTTGGCTTCATGGAGAGCTGCAGCACTGTACACACACACTGCTCTGCACTGCTGACCTCAGCTAAATTAAGTGCTGGGATCTCACCCTTAGCTCTTCCAATAGTGTCTCTCAAGATTCATCCCAGGGTCCCGCTTCTAATAATGCTGCACAGCCAGAGCATATTAATACAACCAATACACAACAATAATGCACAATCATCACCACATCAATATTAATGAGCTTCATACCAGCTTACTCCTTGACTAACATACCAATAAAAGTAAATATTTACAAAGTACACAACTGCAGGCAGCAATGTCTATGAAATATATCCAGGTGTCTGAGCTAAACCACTGAAAAAATGTGCATTTGGAGTGTCCTACTTACTTCTCATGTGGTTATCACTGACAGAGAAGCTTTTTGGCGCTTATCAAAGTTCAGAATCCCTTAATGTATCTCAGGTGGGGCACTCAGAGTCCCGCTTTGTCTTAGTAGGCAATAAGGAAATTTAAAGTTGAGCTGCAAGAACATCTAAAAATAAAAAATAATGGGTCTAAACACACTGCTACATACTGCTGCCACAAGTAATTGCCAGCGGTTGTACCACAGACACGATCGTTATATCAGTGATGTCCTGGTGGTGGTCCAAAAATAATTGTACCATTGCTACGCATGACTCAAGAAAAAAACAAAATCTTTTGTAGCTGAAGAGAACCAAAGGGCACCACATCCATCTGCTTGCCTTATGGCAGGCTCAGCTTGCTATTGATCGTGAGCGGCATGGTTTTGAATTCTACCTTCTGTAACTCGCACCTCTCATTTTGCCCCTTGGCAGGGGGCTGACAGCTCTGAGTCAGCCGAGTCCTGCGGTCCCCACTCGAGCAGCCATACATCACATGTCAGCAAGTCTCCCTGAGTACACAGGAGAAGGAGTTGAGGAGAACCCACTTCTCGGAGGGTACAAATGACATGCTTAGCAGGCCAAAGAAGGTGCAAAGCACACCCAATTGTGCTGTTCTGGAGTCAGCTACACTCCTTCCTGAAGGATGCTGCCTCTCCTTTCCTGCGGTGTGGAGCCCCATGGAGGGGCAGGGAAAATCTAAGAAAGAACAGCCTAAAGGCAAGGGAACAAATTGCTGCTGAAACTGGAATTAGCATCTTGGTGGGAGGTTCAGAATAAATCTATTGTACTTAGTCTCCCTTTCAGCTGTTTCTGAGGAGGACATTAGATCTAACAATGAACCCAGCAGGTAGCATATAGGAACAATATGGGCCGATGTAGCAGCAACTCTCTCTTCTCCGTCACTTATAAGAATTATACTTACATAAGTATACCCATTATTTATCAAGGATGAGAGTCCCCTGATTCTTCAGCATTACAAAAGCCAGAATGACAGAGCACTTGCTGATTGCTTAGCAGTTTCAGAGAACAAAATAAGGAGGGAAGTGGAAAATCCTATTCAACTAATGTGGGAAGCTGCAGCAGCACAGTGGGCACGTTGGCTTTACTGGGTTTCCAGCCCCGGTTACTGCTGGAGGACCCCAGTCCTTCCCCTTGTTTCCCTCCCACACCTCTCTGTGGAGCTGGCACAAGTCTTCATGCAACTGCCCAGAGATCTGGATAAGGAAACTGCTCTTGCCAGAAAAGAAAAAGGTTTTGAGTGAGATTTTTTATCTCAGTGAGGGTCATTATGTCCCCATACCAATAGCTTTTCCATCTCGGTGGAGGAAACAACAGCAGTGTGGACATAATTTAGCAGGGTTTGGGAGTAAGAAGGAGGAGAAGGCAGAACTACTTAAACTTACCTCATTGTAAATCGTGGAAGCGTGGCCTAAAAGGGGTGAAACCTGCTTGCCAGGCTGCTCCAGGGGACCAGAGCTGCGGCTGGGATTTCTCTGGCATTGCACCTGTGTCTGCTGACGTGTGTCCTCCTGCGTGCGTGCTCCGGTCCTGGTACCAGCATGCTCCTTATGTGCTGCTGGTCTACCAGGAATAGTTGCCTCTGGGGGAGACTTTTGAAAGAAGGCAGGGAATTTTAAATCCTGTTCAATTTGCACACCTCTCAACCTTCCCAGCAGAGCCGCACAACCCAACATAGCCGATTTCAATGCTTTGTTTTCATTAAAGTACCTTTTTAGCCAGGATTCTAGGTGGAAAATTGTGGGTTGGACATGCCAAGCACAAAAATAAGTTCTTGTTAAGGAGAGCTCTGTCAGCTTGAAGGTTTTGGGCTGCATTTCCTCTTTTGCTTCATTAAACTTGTGCACAGACAAACAACTCCCAGTATGCCAACTCAAAGTATTATGAAACCTTGATGGCTAATGAGTCATAAAAATGTGTGATAAGGCTGCCTGTGCCTTATCAAACAAAGGGCAAAATATCCAACACAACTACCCAATCAAACAGAATCAACTTCTAACTACTTTGGAGATATCTACATTCAGCTAACAAGAATAATACCAATAGGGAAGTTTCAGGTAAAAACTAATCCAAAATGGGGGTACAGGAGCTAGTTTTTGTCAGAAGTAACTCAGTAATGTCATAAAGTAACTGGAAGTTTTGCTAACTGTGAACAATGAGATGAAGGGGAAGGGATATAGAAATGAGCTGAGCCTCTCATATGAGTAGAGAAAAACTGAACTAGGTACACTCCGAATTAAGTATATATTGAAGTACCTACTGGAAGAGGTGAGGTGATGCTTATTCACCAAGCCACTGTAATACCTACAGATCCCACCGCACCTGAAACAGCAACTTAGACTCCATAAGGTCAGCTTTTTCAAATTTGTCTGGAGCCCAGTTTATAAATACCCAGATCCATAAGGATGACTTCACAGAACAACTAGAACTCCTACTGAAAGATAAAGTTTCAACACATACATGTGTCTGATTTAACTGGATACTTTTGCAGATCTGTGCAAGTGAAATGATTTCTCAGAGCCTATATAAACATAACAGAAAAGATAGTCCAGGGACTCAGGGCAGTTTACAGTCTAAGCAAGAGAAGTGGCAGCATAATACAAACTTTTCCTTTTTTTTTTTTTTAATTAAAAAAAAAAAAAGAAAATAATAGCAATTGTTGATATTCTTGACACTCTGAGCACACTTTTTGATTATGCACTACAGTCCCCTTCCTCAGTAGGTCTACGTGAATGCCCTGAGATCCTTCACTTTTCCAGGTGTGCAAGGATCTGTCCTTACAGACCAACACACAGGAGCAGAGCGTGAAACTCTGTCAATCAGGAAACACATGGGAATAAACTTCAGAACTGAAAGACAAAGAAAGAGGAAAGCCACATTTATAAGGGCAGGATGGCTAGGCAAATGCTACGTAGGGTATATAAGGCTGTATGTTGCCTTATACATGCTTCACATAACTATGAAAGTCTGCACTTGGAACTTTTACATTTAATACTCTGTGGGGCTTATAAACATGTGATGCTAAATGCACACAACATATGGACCTATGTGAAGTACCCCTAATAAAACAATTGCACAGGATCTAGAAAAAACAAGATAAGCATATAAGTTTGAGCTTTTTATATGGGAGATCAGCCATGAGCATTTTAATATTCTTTTATGTTACTGAGACAAAAGCAAGACAAAAAGAAGTTAAAGACAGTAACAACCTCTGACATTTGGTTCATTCCATGGAGGATTTATGAGACACATAATTTATAATGTTTTTACTAGGATTGTTTTGCCTAAAGTGGGCTAAGTTCGTCTGCTTTCACTCTGAAGTCAAAAGTTGTAATCAACAAACTAACATCCATAAATTTCAGTTTTCATAAGAAAAAACAAGGCATTGTCCTGTCCCAAATTTTGTATTCTAAATGATGGAAATTCTAGCTAATGTTGATATCTGTTGAAATTACATTAAAAATTTAAAGAAAAGGAGCACATTATATAACAAAGGTGTACATTTGTATGGCACAAGTTCCACTGCTGCTCTAAACTGACTGAATGTTTATCATTAAGGTAAACTATCCAGAAGATTCAATAGAGGATAGGTGATAAAAGAGAGGTGAAATTAGAGGCTTGTAAGATATCATGTGAAAAAGGCAGTTATTAATTTCCAGTCCTATTATTTTGCTGCTGACATAGGACTTCCTGCAGTGAAACAAAAGCACTGATCACAACTGAGAAAAGTATTTTAAAAGGTAAGCATAATAAAACCGCTGCCTATTTGAAACTTCATTTAATCCTCTTATATTCATGCCTGCTTTCTGAAGGTGGTAAAGTATATATATTCTTGTCAGTTAAACTACTGACTGAGTTAAAAGTGTGGGTTTTTTCAAAAATCATCATTGCCTTAAGGGATAATGCAGGTATGACTGAAAAGCAAAAAACTGGCACAGGAGGACAAAGAGGAAATAAAACGTGGCACGTTATGTGTCTACATGTTGAGTTCATATCTTGTCTAGCTCCAGACAAACCTCGAGAAAGAAATGAAGCGTTTCTCTAAGCCATGATAGTCCAGCCTCAAGTTGCTTACCTTTTTTGGTGACTGTGTTGCTGATGGATGAGCAAAGGAAGAACTGCTCTCCAGCAAGGACCAGCCTCCTCACCCATGAGAGATGAGGAGGGTGACGAGAAGCAGGAACAGTGACTAGCCCCACAGAAGAAACATTATTTTCCTTCTCCTTGTAAAAGAAGGCTATCTGTTTTGGTAATTTTCTTTTCCTAACCAAGCCTAGTAATATGAGGTAGCAAATGATGTGTGAAGGCTCAGGATGAACATAAATTTCCACCACATTCCTCCAAGCTCTGTTCTTGGGGCCATCTACCCCCTGCTAGTCCAGCTGAATATTTGAAACACAATCCACAAAAAAAAAGGGTGAAATAACAGGTTGTTGGCATAAGGGTATTTGCACCATTTATTTTAGGCTGGTTTGGTGATCTAACTTCTGTGCAATTTGAAAGACCAAAATTAGCAGACAAGTTCCCTTTTAAAGTCGTTAAAGATGCCTGCAGCAGCTGAACATCTCCTTGCTTGCTGAGATAAAACTGAGTCATGGTTTAACATGAAAAATATTTGTCAGCTTGGTCAAATTACATAGTAATTCTTAAAATATTACCAAGAATCATATATGCAAATTAGCAGCCAGTTTTCATCTTCTGTGTATATAATTTGCCTTAAGCAGCACAGTATAGTCTCTAATAAATCAGATACTGCAAAAGTACAATGGATATTTTTATTTACCTGTCAAGTACCGTAATGTTTGAATGTTCATAAAGGCTTGAGTATGCTTGTCTACCTCACTGGAAATATTGTTTTGCATACAAAGAAGGAACATCTGACTGTGACATGCCCTTTCTATATAAGCAATAAACTGTGGACAAATTGTGCTTAATTTATAGTAATGGCCTTGTTACTGTTAAAAGCAAGAGTAGTGGCTGAAGGTGGTGGACAGTCCATTACCAGACTAAAAATCTATGCTCTGCATCTATGGAAGATGCAGTCTATAAGGATCCACTAACAGGAAGACATATCACAAAGGATAATTTCCCAGACTTCATTAAATCTATTGAAAGAATTCAGTGTATATGGCTGAAATTCAGCACAGTGTTATCAGTAATTCACAGTTGCAAAGACCAAAGCACATGCTTTGACCATGTAATAAATTGCTTTATCTGAGCAGAGAAAAAATGGGTACTTAATCCTGCCAAATCTTTGTTCATTGATGTGGTGTTTACTCACGTGATTAGTCCCACTGGTTACTGCCACCTGCATTCAGCCTGTAGCATGCCCATCCCATAAATAGCCCTCCACACAGGAGTAGACAAGCGTGTAAACTGCTAGTGATTTCTTCATAATCATAAGCTTTTATTAGTTTGTTCTCTCTAGTGGCCTATATTCTTTTAACACCCGTAACATTTTAAAAAGATACCACGCCTGAATTCACGTGTGATTAAGATGCCCATAATACAGAGCTGATGTAAGCTGTATTACTTCTGTTTAAAAAATCAATAAAAGGGAATTTAAAAATAGATCTTAAGTACTGCAATGCTACCTGCATCTCTGAGTACAGCTCCATGTGAAGGATGGTCGGCCAGATGCCCCGACTCAGGAGAGCCAGTGAGTGCTCCAGGTAGTCCCCTCCTTTCTGTCTCTGGGCCAGCAGCAAGCAACAAAAATGTCCAGCTGCTCCAGATCACTTGCCAGGGCTGGGCATGAGGGGATGGGCCTTTCCCCCACCCTTCTTTTTGGGGCTGCGAAGAGGAAATTGCCAAAGGCAAGACTCTAGGGCTTGCTGCTTCCCTGGATGTATCCAGCTGAGGTCATGGGTCTCTTTCCCATCACCTGCAGCTCCCTTTTAGCCAGCCGTACTGGGATGAATTCCCACCAAGTCCTGAAGAACTAACACTGGTCTTAGCCACTGAGCAAGGCAATGGTCAGGGCAGAAAAACCTCAACCAAATAGCACAAACCTTATTCTCTCAGCATTTAGAAGCACACTTCATTTGGAAATGGCATCTTTTGTGTGTGTGTGTGAGTGTTATGAACAAAGGGGTCTCACATTCTCTCAGGCCAGTTTTGCATCGGGTCAAATCCTGACCAACAGTAAAGCTGTCTCCTGTCCCTGATGACTCTAATTAGAAGTGACAACCATTCACTGGACTTCATGTGGAGATTTCATATGTGTTTACCTTAGCATATATGCCAATCCCTCTCCATATAGTCTCTTAGCTTGTAGCACTGCTGACAAGAAGGACATACAGTACCTCCACATCCCTGCTGTGCAAGATAAGCATATGGTACCGATACAAAATGCAATTGATTTCACTGGCACAGCCTGATCTGCTGCTCACAGACGACATTCTAAAATAATTTAAAGGGATAAATAATCCGCTATTGGATTGCAACTATTAATATGTGATATTGCTCTTTCAAAACCCCCAGCAAACGATTTTCAGTGGCTTCCTTTCTTTATCTATAGCTTCATCCTCCTTCTTTCTTTCTCCTTCCATATATATCCCTCAGATATACTTGTCTGAACACTCCCGGAGGATGACATGTAGGAAAAAAATATATACCGAGACATAATTACACGGGTATAGCTAACAGAAAAGGCCTAGATGTTTCAAATGTCAGTAGATCTGAAGATGTGTGGGCAGGATTTACAACACTAGTATGTTGCCACTGGTAACTGACTGCATTTTTAACCTTCCCATTGCTGGCTAGCAGCGGGAAAATGGGTAAGTCCAGGGACTTAGCACGAGAAATAAACAAGCTCATTAAAGAAACCTAAAACTCACAGTTGCAAAGCTGAAATGAACAAAGGGAAAGACTGCATAAAGGTTAGAGAAGAGCTCTTTCTTCCTGACAGACTGCCTACACAGCACCTAACCCTTCCAGTTTGCTGACATGCTGCTGTTTCCTCTTCTGGTTCAGGTCTCAGAGACCAGTTTTGGCCATTCCAGAAAGAGGTGAAAGGAAAGATAGAAGCTTTTCCTGGGAGTATTTTAAAGGCGCAGACATCTCAGGCAGAAAATATTTAATGGAGTCCCACTGTCAAAAAGCTGGCAACAGGCTCCAGCAGAGAGTGAGAGATTTGGAGACACCAAGCAATCTGACAGACTAGTAGACTATATGGTGGAGTCAGACATACGATCTGAAGAAGGGAGTAGCTGCTGGCAAGGGTGGTGGACCCACAGTTTGGGTATGGCAAGCACGGACTGAGGAGAAGACCAAGCTTCATGGGCACATAACAGTGGCATTATTAGGGTGCCTACTCAGAGGGAGAGGAGCAAATTTAGGGAAGAAAGCAGGATTCAGTAAAAAATAAGAATGTGTGAAAAGAGATAGTGAGGAGAGAAAACCTTGAGATATGCCATTGCACTTCCTATGTGGTGCAAAGAGAGGGGATACTCCCATTCCTTCTGAGAAGTGCTTCTTGTAACAGAGTCCTGCCTAAGAGGCCCCGTACAAGCTAATATCATAAACAGGGGGGAGATGCAAGGGACTAAAACAATCTTATTACCCTTAATTAGGCACTCAAAAAAATGGCGTGATGTGCAAATTCCCTAAGCATCTAGAAAACTCACTGAAATGAAGGCAACCACACCTGCTCAGCACCTTGATATTTCATAAGGCCTTTACTTCAGCAAGGAGGGAAATTTCACAGGAAACTGTAAGCATCTAACTGCTCTATTAGCGTTATCCATAAATCTGTATTTAGGAGTCTTTCAGGCTACCAAATTGAAAATTGGGTGAAACCATTCCTGGTCTCAAAATATTGGGGTCTGCTGGGGTTTTATTTTTGATCTTGCAAAGCACAAACTGTAGGTAGCTAGCCACAGCGTGACCTTTGCTGAAAAAAAAACCTCTGTGCCTATCAGTTCAGTAAGTGCAGCTGAAAAGCAAATAGAAGAGACTGTGCTTGTGCAGCAACACATGATTAAACAGTTCTGTTCCATTTAAAGACCTTTCAGAGAATGCCAGACTGTTCCTAGTTTTAACCTTTAAAATGCAGCAAGGACTTTGAGAGCTACTTTGGCATTTCTCAGCATAACCCACACCTCCCACATACAGCAGAGATGACTTTAACAAGCAAAGCACCAGGAAAGCAGCCGTATATGGCTATGTACAGCCTATGGACCCCTGTAAAAAGGTGCATCTCTCCCGGAAAGGTTTTTCACCTGTATTCCTCTTGGCATCACAGTAACTCCTCATGCTGAGAAGTGTTGTCATCTATAATAGCCTCACTCATTTTCAGAGCTTCCCCTTCCACCGTCCACTTAACGCTGGCAAGCCAGCTAGCAAGAGCAAAGCAGGCAGCAGATTTTTGTCTCTCTCCCAGAGAGGTATTTAAAGTTGCTAAAGCAACAACAACAACAACAACAAAACAAATTTTTAAAAAATTGAAAAAATGTGAAGCTCTTCCTGGGAGCAATGTTCTTTGCATGATCCAAGCAAGCATGACATGCTTTCGTAGTCACGAGCTATGGAGACAAGCCTGTCTGGGATTCATCTATCCTGCCCTAACATGTCAGAGTGGTGGGGTATAGCTCAGCTGCTAGGAGTTTTCTTATGCCTAATTCATGCTGAAACAATACAGCGGGACTAAAATTAGTGATGCCTTCATCAGCTTGCTTAATTTCTTGTGATGTTTGTTTGCTACTGCTAGGGAATAGGAATGTTTGTATAAAGCACATAGTGCATTGTTTTGTCATGGAAGTTATTTTAATACACCTCCTCTGATAACTTTTCATGGGACCTTCTAGACTTTGACCTAATCTAAGGACAAGGTTTTTTGAACACCCAGGCATCAGACTCCCTATCAAGAAAAACCTTCATACACAGTGTAGTACCCCTAATCTAGTAATGGGATTCTTTAAGTAATGGATTTACATATGAGCTGGTTTTCCCCATTGCTAGGATGCAAAGCAGCCCTAAACCCAGCATTGAGTCTCAATTGGTAAGGTTATAGCTGATCAGTATTCCTGCACAGTGCCGGTAGGGCGGTAGGGCTCAATTATTTATGGTACTTCTCTGTGTGGCTGAAACTTCATTTTTCTAGGAAGTTTCTATATATTTTGAAATATATTATTCAAAAAAGGTTCCAAGAAAAGATTGAAACTAACCAGCACAAATAACAAGAAAAGGCTTTTTTTTGCCAGGTTCTTTCAATTTAACTAGCCAGTCCCCTCTGCTCTTGCAAAGTTCTCTTTCCATTGCTGTCCTTGTTCTGACAAAATTTGTTCTCCGTGTTCCTCCTGACCACATACCAATACCAGTAGCAAAGCAATACCAATGTAGCTCACTGTTCTCACTGCTAGGCAGGGCAGCAAAAGCACAGGATTGGTCATAAATCAACAGCTGGGTATCTCTGAAGGGCTGACAGAGCAGGACCAAAGGTGCTGCAGCTGGTATGACAGGCACACAGGACCCTGGGGTACCCAAAACCAACAGCACACAGCCAGCACCAGCCCTGTGATAGGCTGGAGCCAGTCTGATTTTGAACAGCAGCTTGCAGACCATGTAGCAATTAAATGAGGTGACAGGAAAGCTGAATAAAAAAGTTAAAACACAAAAGGCTCAGCTGCCCTGGGAGCACCTCACCCAGGTGTCCTGGTGTTGTCCCTGAGAGCCCACCCTGTGATATTGCCAGTGGTGCACACCACTGGGTGACACTTTGGGTGACCTGCCCATGCAGACCCTCTTCACAAGAACACAAAATGGTGCAAATGAACCTGCTGTGAGCATGGGGGGTGCTCAGCATGCTGAAGATGGTTTTCTCTTCGGGAATGTAAATGCTCAGGGCCACGTCCACCTTTCTGACCGGGGATGTCACTCTGAAGTGGCCTTCTTTTCCTTACCACTGGTTGCTGTCATCATACATTCAGAAAATGGCACGAGGCAAAGAGACTTTTCTCAGGCAATTCTCTCTTGGTATTCATCCCACTCTGGGCTTTCTTTTCTTTAGTGGAGGATCAGGTACCTATGCAAACCCTAGAAACCAAGGCTAAATTTTAGTAATAAACCAAATGGTGAGGATACACCAAATCAATGGGGCGTTTCACACATGCAAAGGCACAGCTGCAGATAGGAAGTCTGGCAGAAGCAGTTATCGGGTGAGAAGGAAAAGCAGGTGGTTATGTTTTCAAGGCAGACTGTAGTCTGTTGCAGCCTTGGGTCTGCTTCATGTACAACTCAGCCATGCCTGCTCTGGGCAGTCTCTGTTAAGGCTTCTGATTTTTACCAAATCTGTGACTGTAAGTAAGCTCTGTTCCTACAGGAAGAGTTTCTTCACTTACATGTCTTCGTATCCCTTGTTTTATGACAGGCACCAAGGTGCTACTGTAATACCTTGAAAAAACAATAGCAATAAAATCAGGTATTCTTTAACCCAACTTTACTGGACAGACGAGTGTGAACTAGTATCTTCTTTTTTATCTTCTTTTATGGCCACATTCTTTCTAAGCGATGAAATCACACACATGACATCCCAGAAATGGGTTAGAGAATGTTTCTTTCTGTTTTTCCGCCTGGTTCACACCTTGGTTTTGATAATTATAACTGCCCTGGGAGAAGACCACAAAAGCTTCTAAAACTAACCTAAAATTATTTTTAATACGTTGTGCAGTCCAATACCAAATAAGGTCCCTCAAAGAAGTAAGCAAGTGTTATGAGCCTTTTGCCAAAAAGCTAAAATTTCTGTCCCTCAGGAAATACCATACCACATCAGACCTTGTCACATACATAATACTGACTGCTATTCCCACTGCACAGTGGGTCACTGGCATTTCTGAGAGGCAGTGCCCAGTTTGGGGGGAGGATGAAGAATACCCATCTGTTGGCTCAATTTTCTTACACAGGCCAGATGATACATAGCAGGTGAGGTGAACCGAGATGCATGAAAAATTAATCCAATAAGTGATTTTTCAGATTATTATGCAGCTCAAAAATTCTCTACATTATCTTGCATCAAAATCTAGCTGTGCAGAGGGCCTTAAAGGTATATTCCAAAGCTGAAAGTGACAGTTTGAAGAAATACTTCTCCATTTCAAAACATTTTAAAATGCTGTATCTGAGTAATGTAAGCCATATCTCATACAGTTATATGTCAGATGGAAAGGAAGTACAGTTATAGGAAATAAAACATAAAGTAATATCTATGAAAATTTGTAAAATGTAGTAGGTGAGTTTTGAAACATCTGAGAGCTTGGATTTCATCTTTTTTAGTCTAGAGAGAAGTAGATTTCACCTAGTTCATCTGTCTTATTTTAGATAACTGAATGTTGCTGGTGTAGCTTCAAACCGCTAGAAGATACTCAGAATAACTAAATTATTCATGGCAAATATTATAGAACATGCAAATGCATTCCTTTCCTCAGTGTGGGGTGTTTTTTTTTTTTCCATTTTCAAACACATCTCTACTCAATTTGTAAGTGTACTCAACATTCATCCATATTATGCAAACAAAGGGCACCGCAAATGTCTGTTCACGGAATATGCAATGTCTACACAGTTGCATGAGGTTGTTTCCAGGCCCAAATTTCAAGCCCTGGACCACATCCCAAAGATAAAACTATTAGAATGACAACAATGGGAAAAAATTTCTTCGTCACCAAGAAGCGTCTGGTCTATGAACTGATGAATTTTTTTTCAAAACAGTGTTTTGATTAGACATGTAAACACTTGGGCACTATTCAAATGCTGGAAATATATATAAATTTGAGTAAACCCACCAATTCATTTACGAAATTTGGGTGAAAGAAAAATCTGTGTTAGATAAAAAATAAATCCAGAGCCATCAGAAAACCTGAGGCCATGTGACTTCTGAATTTAAAACCAGAAAAAAGGTATTTCATTTGTACAGCCTCACTCTGCTGTTCTTTGTGTATCATGGCCTGAAACTAATGCTACAGATTTGACTGTGCTTTGCCATCAGCATCCTCATATTGCAAGACATTGGAGAATCTCCCAGTTGCCAATTCTCATTACATTGCATGAATCTCATCTTGCCTGACAGTTTTCATAAAGCCCAAGCTCCAGGAAACTGAAAAATCTCCTGAGAACCTCAGCTTTTGACTAGAAGGGAAAAAAGGATTTTGTAGTCCTCATGATTGCAGAAATAAGAAGGAAAAAAAGTATCTTTTGCCATTATGCTGAAGGCTCATTAACCCAGAGGCAAAATTAAACTTATCTCAGAACCTGCTATGTTTGGTTTGTTTGCTTGTTTGTTTTTTCTAAGCAGGAAGTAGAGAAAGTCAGGGAGGGGTCTGACATTTTTAAAACCTGTTAAAAGCAATACCTGAATTCAGGTCATTAACGTCAGAGAGATAAATGGGCTCTTTCCTGTCATCACAGAATTTTGGAATAGGTATATGGTAAAGAGCAGAACTTTTAAAAATTTCATCATATCATAGGGACAATTGCAAATTAATCTGTCAGACAGTGCACAAATAATGGATAAATGTTGTCTGGAATTGCCTTCCTCCAAATTAGCAAAATAACCCATTTTATTTACAATTCAGTTGCCTTGCCTATTGAAAATGCACAAAGCTGGTGCATCAGATGATCTCACAGAAGGCAGCTCTGCCAAGGCTGCCATAGGTTGCTTCGCATAGTCATCCTACTGTATATCAACGAATAAGCATGAGCTACATCTTTTATTTCTTCACATCCCTTTTAGTATCAGCCCTGTGGAATTATTGCACTAAACGCTGTGTTATGGGCTCATTGTATTTTATGTCATGTTTAGATTCGCACACAGTTCCTTATTAATAAAAGTGTGTTGTGCAGCAGCTGTATGTGGCAGTCATATATGATTACAATACACAATAGGAACTGCTCATTTCTACACTGTTTCTAGGGAAGTAAAGGGTTACTAGGGGAAGTGGTGTTTTATCACACATTCAGCATTGCACAAAAATAACCTAGAAGACCAAAATGCTTGCATTAAAGCCTCCACATTTTTGTAATTACTTTTAATACCACAATGATCTATTTTGGATATTGTTAGCATATGCTTTCTGCCCCATATAAGCATAGCTAATGATACCTGGGGAGGTGCATGAAAGACAGAGAAAATATTTTCTTAAATACTGAGAAAGGAAGAATTTGGTTCAGCGTAGCCTCGATGGAGCTGCCTCTCTGCTGGGGGAGGGGAGGCAGCATACCAGACACCATAAAGCCTCCGTCTCGTAGGGCTGGGATAATGTGATGGCACAGCGTGTGAGATCAAAAACCATATGTGTCTTTCTGTTTCTGATGATCCCTTTTCATAACTGGCTTGTGGGCTATATACATATTTTTTTTTCCTGGTCAATTTGCTGCTGGTGAAAGTTTCTAGACTGACAGCCCAAGAGATTCGTCTGCTTTATTAGCCACAGCTAACAGCCAGAGCAGACACAACCCCAAGTAATACAATCGATCCACCTGAGCCTTCATGTTTCATGCCATCAACAGCCTTGCTGTAAAGTAGGTGTCAGATGTGACCACCTCAACACTGCCTATGCAAAGTATGGTGAGTATTTGCCCCAATTTTCTCTGAACACATGCAAAGAGCTGAACAAGGAGCAAAGTAGGGGATGATAGGCTCCATCAATTCCTGAATTTGACCTGGAGGGTTTACTTCCCTGTTGATTTTGCGCTTTATTCAGTCCTTGATCCCGGAAACAGCGCTCCAAGCTGTAGCAGCTTATTGCCGTATCTCCTAAAAACAGATCAGCCTCACCACCTCTTACCATGTGCCTGAGGCCACCAGACACATCACAGATGGCAGTACCCTTTGGCCAGCACTGTCTTCTAATCACTTTGGGCTTGCAATTCTGAAGTCAGAGGCCTCGCATCTCGTTATGGTTTTACTGAACTGTGCCAGCTTAGAGCACGTACTTTCATCGACTTACACCAAGCTGTGTGTATCTCATGATTTGCCTCCCTCAGAAACACATTGCTTTGGTTTTCTTCCCAGAAGAATCCACAGAAAACAAGCGCTCGCTTCTACGCATTTGCGCACGTACAGCTCAGACTGTGCGCTTCTGAATTTAGTCATGTTACATCCTGTGCTACCTGATTAAGATCAGTAGCTGGGAGCTGATTGTTTAATTGACTTTTTAGCAAGTCAGCTAAAAGTTTCCTATCCCTTTCCTCCTATGTATGGGGAATAAAACAAAAGCTTGAAGCATTTACAAGTGGGTTCGCTTCATTCCTGCACTTGTCAGCTTAAATGAACTGTGGAGGTCCTTACCACTTCCCAAATCTTCTCAAGGACTGCATCAAAGTATCTCAGACCTGAACCCGAGATTCTCATCGAACACTCAATTCTGCCGGTTTTCCACTGCTGAGGGGGACTGCACACACAAATAAAGGTCACTCCGGGCTGCTCCTTCTCCAGCAACACAGACATCCACCACACCTCCAACCAGGGGAGCCCCACTGCCCTCACTAGGAGTACACTCAAGGAGTTTGTCTGTTTCTGTCGGACACTGCTAAGAAGAGGCAGTAGGATGAAACTCCAACTCTACTTGACCTTGCCCCCAAGTCAGCAGCCTCAGCAAAACCCAGGCTTTCCCAGAGGGACTAATTTAGCTTTATAGGAACTGGCTGAAATGAATACAGGCTCAACCCCTGAAGATACATCTACAGCATTGAAGAACTGTGCTCACTGCCCTCCTACAGGCTGTATGACAGCATTTTTTTTCCCAGAATGTTACTCACTTCACTTTGAAGTGAGTAATGGCTTAAATCCCTAACTACTGAAGTCAACTCCTACTGCCCTTCCTGGATCACAGATTTTACCTGCTGTCATTTCAGCAAAAATAACCAAGAAATGTCCATAAACTGCCATAACCCAGCAAAGTGGAGTGTTGCTATTTGCATATAGGATTTAATGTCATCCTAGTTTTTTAAGTTACGATATTTTTGCCCCAAAACGGATAGTTTTGAATTAGTGAAGAACCTGTAGCTTTTTATTCTTTGATACAAATTCTTAAGATCAAGTAGCCATTAAGAGTATCAGTGTTCAAAACATGACTAACATTTTAGTAAAATTATTTTTATTTGCATGGAACACTATCCACTAAAATAGCTTTACAATATTAAAAGGTTTATATTTAATCTTGGGCTTAAAATTCAAGCTACATCTTCCTTTAAATATGGTATCAGCAGAGCAAAGCTTAATATTTATTAAACCAACTGTGGATTTATACAACTGGTGTTCAATCTGTGCAACAGTACAGAACGGTTATTTAAGAGCTATGCTAGGGGTGGGGCAAAGCAAAAAACGTAGCCAAATGTTTTGCCTTTATCAATCTCTAGATTAAATATCGAAGAAGAAATATTTAAAGTTATATACTCACATGGCAACAAATTACAAGACATGCAATATTTTACTGAAATTGTCTAAAAGCTAGCTTCGAGGCACGCAAATTTATCTAATGGTGAGAGCACGTATCAAAAAAAAAAAAATTAAAAAGAGAATGGTGATTGAGGTTTGAGTCATCTCCAAAGGTTTTATAGTATCCCGTATGTCTCAGTACCGCCTTTTATGCTTCATATCCTTTGATACAGTTCTCCAAATAGAGGACATAAATACCATCCAGGTTTTAAAACATTTTATTTGCATATTAAAAAAATTGTGCATTCCAATAATTAAAATCATTTGAACAAAAAAAAAAAAAATGGCACTCGATTAACTGCATTTTACAGCTCGCAGGACCTTGGTACAGCTTTGCATTTATTCGTGTGTTACTCTAGTTTACTGTAGTCCCACCCAAGTTCTTCTTTCATCAACATGCAAGCTCTTTCATGCCACCAGGACCAAAGCCAGACAGGCAGAGGGAAAGGCAGCGCCTTCATTCAGTGTCAGTAGTTCTCTCTATTCTTTTGATGTGAAAGGGGCAGTACAGTCATTTTAAACTTTATCCAACCTCTTTGCATCTTACAAAGTTAAACAGCTAAAAGAAGTAAAATAAGAAGGCAATGCTTGTGGAATGTACAGTGCATAATTTGGAAGGGCAGATTTCATTACGATTCACCCGCTTGCTTCTCCTGTTCAATTGCTAAAATGGGGGAAAAAAACAGAAAAGGAGAGGAAATAAAGATCGAGAACCTGAAATGCATTCACATGATAACTCCCATAGTTTTGCAAAAATGTATTTATATTAATATATATATATAAATAGAAATGTAAATAATTGCAAATTAGGCGCTACTACACGATGGGTTTAGGTTTTTACTGTCTGGCACAGCCACAGCCGTGTATCCTTCCTCCACCCCGCACCCGCCGCACCCCAGCCTCCCCGCCTGCCGCCCCTCTTTGTCTCCTCCCGCCCCCCGCCCTCCCCCCTCGCCTACCCCCTCCCTGCCCTTCCCCGCCGCCTGCCCGCACCCACACTCACTTTCTTTTGAAGGCAGCGGGTTTTTCTCTTGCGTCTCTGTCTTCTTCAATTTGGACTTGTCAAATTTCTCGATCTCGGCCATGTCTGGTTTGTCGGACATGTTGGCAGGTGACTCTGCGCAGTGTAGGGGAGAGCCCGTTACCCCCGGCCAGGGCTCCCGGGGCGTTCACCCCCGGCCCCAACACCCCCCGGCCCCGGGTAGGGAGAGAGGCACCACGCCCGCCGCGCCCAGCGCAGGGGGCCGAAAACTCAACGCACGCCTAAAATACAACGGTTAATCCCTGGCATATTTTAAAATAATTTAAGAAAGTGTTTAATATAATCCAGCATCGGAGGCACTGCAGCTCGCCGCCAGCCGCCGCCGGGGGCAACTTCCAGTTATCTCCGCGCTGCGGAGTACAATAGAAGGGAAGCGCCCAGCGCTGACCGCGTTTTTAACTCGTTAAGGGGAAATTAATTAAAAAAATACTAGCCCTGGGACAGCAACAAAGCTGACTTGCCGCTCGCACGCCACCGCCCTGTAGCGGC
Organism: Hemiprocne comata; assembly: GCA_020745705.1. Classification (NCBI taxonomy): domain Eukaryota; kingdom Metazoa; phylum Chordata; class Aves; order Apodiformes; family Apodidae; genus Hemiprocne; species Hemiprocne comata. The sequence goes on along the minus strand of CM036586.1, from coordinate 96,282,050 downwards.
GCGGCCCCCAGACAATACACCCCGCTCCACGCCAGACAATAGCCCCCCCCCATCCCCTCGGACAATAGCCCCCGCGCCCTGCCCTGCCCGCGGTCCCTCCCTGGCAGGGGTGCCGGGCAGGGGCTCGTGCTGCCCGCGCTGGGGACCCGGGGTGGTGGTGGGGGGAAGGTTTGGGGGGGTGGGGAGGGGGTGGGGGAGACGGCGGCACCCACCGGTATCGCCGCGCGGTGATGCTCAGTCCCGACGCTCGCTGCTGCCGCCGCTCCACACGCCAGTATAAAGGGCGCTCGCTGGCGGGGCGGTTTTATCCCCGCGCCTATGCAAATGACGGTGATGTCACCCGCTAACCATTTTGCCGCTTTCCGCCTTTTTCGCTCTCTCGCGCTCTCTCTCTCAATTTTTTTTTCTTTTTTTTTTTTTTTTCTCCCCCTTGCTTCCTTCCCCTCCCTCCGTCGCCCAGCTCTCCTCCCCCTTCGCGCTCACGCATAGGCGCACACCCAGCTACATACACACACGGACGAAAATCGGCCCGTTTTCTGTCCTGGTCCCGGTCCCGGCCTGGCCCTGGCCAGCGGGAGGAACCGCCGGGACGGGCCGAGGCAGGGGGCAGCCGCTGCCCCTGGCTTCCCTGCCCTCGTCCCGCCCTGTCCCTTTGCCCCGGGGCCGGTGCGCGTCCGGGGCGGGGGCGGGCAGCGGCACAAGCGGAGGCAGGGAGACGTGGTGGAAGGGATAGGGGCAGAGGGTCAGGGGGTCAGGAGCAGCCGCCGGGCACCTTCGGCAGCGGCAGCCCGCTGTGCTCGGCTTGAGCCGTAGGGTGGTTTTGCTGCAGCTCTGTGTATTCCCTTCCCGGTTGAGCAGTATCAGCTTGCTGCTGATGTTACTCATATTTGCGCATTTAGTAGGAAAAAAAGAAATCTTCGCCCCTTCAGAGGTCCGGGAGAGCTGCCGCTGCCCTCCCTGCCCCCGTTGCCTTTCCACGCTGCTGTCTTTGCAATCCTGCCGCTGCAGCGGGAGGTAAATCCCACCACTGCGTTTTTTTCCTACTGCAAGGAAACGAAAGAAGCCCTCACCCTCCTTGTAACCCTGCTGCAAAGGGAAGAAAGAAACCCCGCATCCCCTCCCCCCGGCCAGGCCATGCTTTGGTGGCGGTCGGGAAGACAGTGTCCCCGGCCAGCTGCCGCCCAGCCTGGCTCCCAGCCCCGCTCCCCAGCAGCGGGTCGGCCCCAGCCGGGCACCTCCCGCCCGGCACTGGCCGCTGTGGCTGGAGGTAAGGAGGGACGGGGCTGAGGACATGGTGGGTCCCGGTGGGGCCAGAGCTGCCGCCTCCCTGCGCTGCAGGGCTCCAGATGTCTCCAAATGTCTGGCATGGGGAACAGCCAGCCCTGATCAGGAATCGTTCCTAAAACCAGCAACATCTAGCTGGATGGGCAGTTGCGGTTGGGCGGGGGACAGAAAGGGGTTGTACAGCATGGGTGACTCCTTGTTTCTGCATTTACAGCCTTGGGTAATAAACTGAATTATTCACGTGAAAGAACTGAAAGACGAAGAGGGGGTGTGTATCTGTGCGTGAGGCTGACTGGCAGAGAGTCGGGAAAATCTCTGCGCCTTTGTCTGGCAGCAGCTCTGCAGAGGAGCGGAGGCATGCTTGCTTTGAGGGTGTGAGCTGGCAGGAGCCGGCACATGACTTAATTTCTGCTGCTTCTGGGACATCTGCATGGAAGCCATGTCCTCGCTGCCTGCTCTCCAGCAGGGTATCTGATGCGAGGGCGATTGCTGATGAATTAAAAGTCCTGAGTCGCAAAAAGTATTGGGACAGGCAAGCAGAAGTGTAAATACATTTCAATAAATTCTCTGGGGGTTCTCCTTCCTTTGTTTTGTGGCTGCCCTCTTCACCTTGGCTGGTCATCTTTCGTAATGTTTCCAGAGCTGTAATTTCAAGGGGGTTAAAGTCAACCAGGATTTCCAGTTGGCCCAGGGGTCTTCCTAAAGCAAAGCTCCTTCACATTTGGAGGTGTGGTGTATAAAGTTTGGTTTACTCCTCCAGTCCATGAGCACCTCTGAAACTGAGATAAGTAGAGTAGATATGGAGAGCTATGGCGCGAACTAAAAGTATTCCTTGGAGCCAGGGCCTGTGTGAGACTGAAGGTCAAAGGAATCACTTAAGAAAGAAATGGCAAGGAAAATATCATGTAATTTAAGAATATTTACAAATTTTCATAATAACAGCATTAACAGCATTAAAAGCATTCCCAAGGGATCTTCTGTGATGGATACCAGCTAACTCTGCTACCTTTTGAGCAAGTTCTGTAAAATTAGTTTATAGCCTTTACTGCTTCAACACATTTGGGCATCGAACCTTGTGAATAGGAATTGTGAAATTTCCCTCATGCTCAGTTGTATCCCCAATGCTGTGACAGCCTCAGACTTTTGAGTTTTCACCAGATTTTTTGGCTTCTTAAGTCAGGTTACATTTAGTATAAATATTATTCAGAATTTTTCTCCTCTGTGGCTGCTGGAGTCGCTCACCCATGTGTCTGAGCCATCAGTATTCCCCTGACCTGAGCGTGGGAAACGAAGTCCTAAAATTAAAGAACAGTGAACGTTTGGGGGACTGAGGTCTGATTTTTCAGAAGCTGCTTGTCCAGTAGCATTACTGCTGCCTTTTGTTTCTGCTCGTTTTGGGACAGAGCCACAGATCCCTTAAGTCAGTGTTAACCCACAGCCTTAGTTTGAGCTTTGGTGCTATCTGCAAACCAGGCCCCTCTGCTGAGTTTAAATTCAATTACAGTTCTGAGAGACAGAGGCAAATAAAAAATTTACACTTTTGCTGCTTCTCTGCCTTCTTTTAGCTCCTTTCTGGTGGACTGAGTTAGACTATCTTAGACATATTATATGTACTTTACCATATACATGAAGCCAGTATTGCTCCGCTGAAGTAAAATGAGGGTGTTGCTTTTTGGTGGCAGGGCATGGGCCAATTTCTGTAAAAGTAAATTCTCTTCCTAGCATTTTGTATTAGTGGCTACAGAAATTGCCTACCTCCATGTCCTTTTCTGCTTGCTTCTTTATGTTGCTGTTTGGAGAATCTGAGGAAGGTGCGTGTTCATACAAGACTGCCCTATGTCACATAATTTATGGAGAGAACAAACTCGAAAGCACACTTGGATGGAAAAAAGCTAATATTCTCAATGAATGTCCTAGGCCACATGATGTAAAGGATAGCTAGCTTAGGAATTCTTAGTATGGATCTTGATGAGCTGCTCCATTTTATCTTTTTATTGCTTTATTGTTTTTTGTGACAGCAGTTTCTTATTGTGATTATTTTAAAAAGTTTCAGTCAACAAATATTTGTTGGTGTTGTACCCTGCTACATATGCACTCTCTCAGTCATTTGCATTTAAAGGAGAACACTTTTCAGCACGTTGCTGATCCCATTTGCAAGAAGGAAATTGGACCCTCACTAACAAACATAGTTTTCAGCTAATATCTTTGAGGGGTTGAACTAGAGCAAGGCTGCAAGTTCTTTCTTGCCTTCTAGGAAATTCACATAGTAGGAAAGATTAGTAAGTGGTAGACCATGGTTCTTGCATCTCATTTGTGTGTCCATGTTTGAAGTCTTGTAAAAAACATGAACACTCCTTTTCCGGGTAAGTACTTTACTGCTCCTGTTTGTAAAAACATAATGATGAAAAACTTGCTCAAGGCCATGCAACAAAGGCTTGATCGGGTATTAACAGATGTTAGTGAAAGTCTCTGTATCTCAAATTGACTTCAGTGGGGTTTTCCTTGAGCTCTGTTTGAAAAATGTTTTGAAACATGATCAGGAGCACAAACCTTCTAAACTTATGCTAATTCTGCCATAGAATCTACACACTTAATAAAACAAAAAAAAAAAAGACAAGAGAAAAGTAGTTAGGAGAACATGAAATGTCTATGTGACAAAGCACCCAAAATTAATTCCCATTTCAGCTTATTATTCATAATAGGATCCCAGGCACATCAGATGACTAGTACGATAAATATAAACTCTGTATGTACATTTCTCGATCATATGGAAAATAAATTAAAGAAAGAGAAGCCAAGTGATTGTTTTCCAGGTCTCAGTTTCACATGTGAAATCTTCTTTTCACATGCTTGACTGTCTGAGAGAGAATGCTTTCTCTCACCCCATACAGCACTAGAGGAAACAGTAGCTGGCAGTAAACCTGAGAGTAAGTGAAGAGGAAATCCCTTTGGGTAGTTTCTTGCTGCACTGCCTCTCTGCTAGCAGCAGAAGGATGTTGACAGTGACATCAGGATTTGGGTGTTAAGTTGTTTGAACTTCACAGATCTGTGGTGTGTCACATTCCACCAAACTCTATTGACAATAATAATAATGAAAAAGGGTAATTGATTTGGGGAGCAACATGTTTAAAAAGAGAGACTTCCCACCTCCTTCAGCTTAATTTCAGAAGAGGCACTGCAAAATGCCTGTGCTAGCTGGACAGATTCTGAAACTACTTGGCTTTCCAAATAGCAGCATTCTCTTTATTACTGTGCTTGATAAAAGTGAACTTTGCAACAGGCCATGACTTTCATAAAGTAGTGCTTCGTGTGAGAGGAGAAGCCAGGCTGGGAAGCTCAAGTTGCTGTACGGGAAGCTAAATGCCCTTGAGTAGCAGATGTTTCTCTCCCACACCAATTTGCCCAGCTCTACTTTCCCTGCCTTCCCTATACCCATAAACAATAAAAAGAAGAGCTTTGAGCCTTTCTTTTAATGCATGCAGAAAGCTGTGGCAAAGCTAACAGTTTGGAAGATTGGCTATTTGATACTGTGCCTGCATACAGTCAGTAACAAAGCAAACAAGATGAGGAGGCCTTCAGCTGTGCATTCCAGCTTCTGAGGGATGCTTATAATTTATTGTAATAATGTTCTGAAATTTTAATAAATAAAGAGGAAGCGAGAGAAGTATGTTTCCAACTTTCAGAAAGACTTCTTTAAGTTTACAGGGAACCAGCAAGCTTTTAGTTATTTGTCTTGCGTGTTTCACATGGGATATTTTGCAAAGGTCTGTGAAGTAAAAGTGTCCAAACTACCTCTTTTGGCTGGAGTTCCTTGTTGTCAGATGAGTGCGCAAACACTGCATGTAAAAGCTCTCTCTAGAAACAGTGGGTGATTTGCAAAGGAACTGAGAGAACTTAAAACAATACCCTAGCACACCTAGTGCCTGAAAGGCACCTCTGTGCTAAATTTTCACAAGTGCTTGTCATAACTTTCTGAATTTTGCAGCAACTTTCCTTCCCTTTCGTTTATATGAGTAAAAATAATAATTTTGCAAGTGTGTAAGTGGCAACATCAGCATGATCCATCATGAAAGCAGGGTGAATAATTTTCTAGTGCAACTCAGCACGCCCTTGCTCCTCCAACGTTAGGCTTCTCCTAAGTAAAACTGCTAATTATACAGCATGTGCATGGGTGTCAACAGAGATTACAAACAGAAATCTCAGGCAAATAGAGAGACCAGATTCTTATGTTACCATTGAATATGAGTTTCTTTCAATGAAAAGAAAAAGCAAGATATACATTCAAAATACTATGGTCTCTATTCAACATACAAAGAAGTCCATATGTACAAAGATAAGGCAGCTATTCTTATTGGAATGCCACTGAAAAAGGGATGACCAAAGTAAACACACAGAACGAAACAATGTCAAACTGCCTAGGCTATTGTGTGGGCTCTGTCAGTCCCTTTGGGGGTTACCAATCCACTTGCTCATAAGAAAGAGCACAGAGATAGGGAAATTCCTGTCAGTGAATGTCCCCAGGATGCCCATACTGGATACTGTACTCATGGACAATTTGCAGAGCAACAAACAAAATGTACCTGATGTCATTAATTATGTCAATTATATAATTTCAACAGTGGAGTTCCCTCCCTCCAAAGCTCACATAGTCATGACAGAGCTTCACCTAATAAAGAATGGTAGCATAAGTCACTATGCATGAGCATACAGCAGGATGAATTTATTTAGCTTGGAAAATTGCCCTACCCTTGAGACCACACCTGTGCTATGTGCTCCATATATCTCTAAGTTATCTGTAAGCTGGCTTTAAACTAGTGGCAGCTTGGAACTCACCCCATGTTTATTGCTTTGTGTTGATTCTCTTGGGTGGATTTTACTACTTCTGCTGAATGCTGCTAGCCATATCTGAGGCATTCTCTTTAACACCATCTTAAGCGTATTCAGCTATCAAGCTCCTTTGTGATTTCAGCTCCCCAAATCCATAGAAGTGCAACAATCTTTTGTCCCGTGTAAGCAGGAAAGTTTTTTCAAAATTTACATGTGCATTTATCTTTCTAATTTATCTATTTATTTTTCTCCACTACTCCCTTCTTAGTTTAATTTATTTTTAAGGAAAAAAAAAAAGAAAAAAAAAGGAAGAAACCAAACTTGCCACTCAACCATATGTAGAAATGGCTGGGAGGTCTGCTCAAAACCTGTCATGCCTCAGTGACATTTTAACTTTCACCTGGACAAGGAATGAAGGATGAAGCTGTTGAGGGTAAAGCACATCCAGCCACTTAAACTTTATTGACATGACTTCACAGTGCCCGTTTGTAATAAGCGAGGGAGAAGAAGTGCTTCTCATGACTGTCACAGCTATGGATTTCAGTTGCCTCTGGTGTACTCCATGGGTGGCAGGGACAAGGAATGTGTGTGTGTGTTGGGGGAGGGGGTTACCTTCTTAAGGATGACAGGTACAATTCTCGCCGTGTGGAGGCTTCATCACCCTACCAACGTGTGTGATAGAAAAGGTTGTCCTGGCACCCACACAGCTCCTGAAACTTTCAAGTCTATTGCCCTCACATTTCTCTGTCAAAGCAGAGGGGAGTTAAAGTGTCTGAGTGCGAACAGAGGTGGGAATAGAAAGGGACATCTGCTGAAGCAAAGTCACGTGCACAGGACGTGTGGGTTTAAAAGGACCCCATGCGTAGGCATTTAGGTTTTTCCCAGGCTTGTCTATATTTCACTTTTTCAAACAATCTTACCTATACCTGGGCCAGCAATGTGTGCTTGCAGCCCAGAAAGCCAACCGTGTCCTGGGCTGCATCGAAAGAAGCATAGCCAGTAGGTCAAGGGAGGTGATTCTCCCGCTTTACTCGGCTCTTGTGAGACCCCACCTGGAGTACTGTGTCCAGTTCTGGAGTCCCCACATAAGAAGGACATGGCGCTCCTGGAGAAAGTCCAGAGAAGGGCCACGAAGATGATCCAAGGGCTGGAGCACCTGTCCTACAAGGACAGGCTGAGAGAGTTGGGGCTGTTCAGCCTGGAGAAGAGAAGGCTCTGGGTAGACCTTATAGCGGCCTTCCAGTACCTGAAGGGGGCCTACAGGAAACCTGGGGAGGGACAAGGGCATGCAGTGATAGGACAAGGGGTAATGGCTATAAACTGGAAGAGGGTAGATTTAGGTTAGACATTAGGAGGAAATTTTTTACTGTGGGGGTGGTGAGGCATTGGAACAGGTTACTCAGAGAAGGTGTGGAAGCCCCATCCCTGGAAGCGTTCAAGACCAGGTGGGATGGGGCCTTGAGAAACCTGGTCTAGTGGGAGGTGTTCCTACCCATCCAGGGGGGTTTGAACTAGATGATCTTTAAGGTTCTTTCCAACTCAAAACATTCTATGATTCTGTGATTTCTATGATTATTACTGATAGAGCAATTAAGGCAGGTGGGCAGGGGGCTCATGAAAGCACCACTTGGCCCATAGGAGTGTTCAGATTATTCCACATGGAATGGTATGGACCAGTGCTGCAGATTAAAGATTGATAAAGCTTGTGATTTTTTGTGTTTAAAGTATCAGTATTAGAGAAATGTACCCAAGGACCCTGTTCCTGGTAGGAAAAAGGGAGGGGGGGGGGGGGGGGGGGGGGGAGGGGGGGGGAGGGGGGAGGGAGGGGAAGGGGCCACATGGAGCAGAGTCCATTTTCCCTTGCAGGAAGAGAACCCCTCAGTTACTCACAGTTGCTGGTGGCAACAGGGTCTGTGGCATCTGTTCCTTCAAGCGTCACCTTTGTTGCTCATTAGGTACAAGTTTGTTTATGTCTAACAGAAACAAAAGGATTTCTTGGCATGTTTTGAGGTTGGTAGGAAGTTGCTGCACATATGCACAGGAAAAGCAACAATGGTAACACTAACAGGTATTGATGTAGCGAGATCATTGCTGAAACATGTCACTGCAGGCAGGAGGCAGAGCTCATTTCTGCAGCAGTGTACAGCTACTTTGCACCTGAATGCAAGCTATCACATAGGAACAGAAAGAGCAAAAATACATAGGTTCCAATTTTTTGGTCCATGGGTGCTTTGCTACTGATATTAATAAGCGTGGGATTGAGTCCAACTTCCATTTACTGCAGTAATTCAATGTCCCTTAAATAGAATAGATGTGAAACCAGGGATGCTATCAAACTTCCCAAAGAGAACATGTCTCAACTTATATGTGTAGCCTCTTTATCGTCTACTGATTACTCTCCTACACTTGTAATATAAGTTTTATTTCACAGCTGCAGGCTTGATAAAATCAGAATTATGGGAGGAGAAAGAGGAGCAGCCCTATAGATTGCACTGGATGTAAAAGTTGGTTGTCTCTCCCCATAAATCACCCCTGTGTGCAGACCCCGTGCTGTTCAAGCAGGTTTTTGTCCACTAGTGACGAACTGCTGCCACCAGTGGGCTGCAGTTTGTATTGACACATGCTTCTAAAGCTGTACATCTGCGGTACCTGTGAAAATAGACAAAATATTCCAAGACTCCAGGTCTAAAACCAAGCCACGCCTGCACAGGACAGTTGGAGGGAGCCATGTGCTAGATGAAAAATTCCATGTCTGTGTCTGCAATACATGCAGAGCATAGACATTACTCTCTTGGTGTAGGCAAACTCAGAAATTCCATATGGGGTAATTTTCTCTCCACATCTGCAAGTGTTAGGCCTCCCACACTGGCTTACTTGGCAGAAATACGACTGTATATATATAAATTATAGGGATCAAATTTTTGCTTGTGATTGCCATCGTTCTGCACAGATCAGAGGTCAGGCTTCAAGGAAACACAAGCTTTAGATACTGAAGGACAGCTCCAGCAGAAAGGATATGTATGTGTCCTGCAGCAAACACATGCACCACAGCACCTTTGAGAAGCCAGTGTCTCATTCTTCACTCAGTTTATGAAAGATCTAGAGACTAAATCACTTCTGAATCCTTTACTGCCTGGTCAAACCATGGCTAATACACACTACGAAGCCGGACTCCTCAAAAAAGTTATTGTTTCCACCATTTCTCCAAAAATGTGTCCAGAGATGTGGTGATGATAATCCTTACATATATGTATATGTACCTACAACATATATCTATTAAAATATAATATATGTTTTGTAATAGATATGATATACAACATAAACATGCAGCATAATATAATACTACATGTTATAAAGTAACATCATGTTGTAATACTATAGCATATATATAATATTACATTACAGTGTGTTATATTTGCTCTATGGTTTTAGTTATATTTCTTAGACTGAGGGTGATTCAGATTAACATCTTTTACCTTGCTGGAAAATAGGCTACCCCGTCAGTCATGGTTAATGTTGCACATCACGTTTACACACCACAAACAACACAGCAGGGCAATAGAGAATCATTCCTATTTGGATGGATTACTGACATGGGCAATATTATTTAAGAGGACAAATTCCTGTTCCTCAACCAAAATGGATTTCTTGAAAAGATTCATCATCCTGTAGCATCCCATCCCTCCTGAGCACCAAGGGCTGCAATATGTGCTGCCATTTGCAGGACAGAGGCGCAGCTCACAGTCTGCTCAACTCTCCCATCTGCATCCCAGGAGTATCCACCCTGCCACAATTTTTCACTCATTAAAAGATGATACTGAATTGAAACATAGACCACATGGTGGGTTCATGCATAAACTTAATGGTTGCATGAAGTTAACTACGATCACCGTCTTTGCTACAAAGCTGAAAGATCTCAAATTTGCTTCAAATTCTTCAAAGCAATAAGGGACTAGGACTCTTTCTGGCTGATGCTTCAGCAGAGTCCTAGCAAGAGCTTCATATATCACCTTCTTGTGAGCAAAACAGCTGCTCCAATTCCTGCAGTGAGTCTAAACCCATCATTTTGTTCTGTGTTTGCAACTCCAACACACTGCCATGAGGAAGGCGCTGAGCATTAAGGGAATAATGCTAATAATTAGGTAGTATGCTCCTTTTCTAAAATTCACAAATATGAGAAATCTAAAATTATATATCCTCTCCCACAGTAATATGAGGCTATCAGAAAGATAAGAATGCAACTCTATTAATAGCAGCAGGAGAATATTCTGTTGGCAACCTCAATGGATCCATACAGTATGTCAACACGAAAAACAAGTTGGTGTTTGGTCAAATGTCTTTTTTCAGCCCATACTACTGGGCACAATTGCTTCAGCATCCTCCAACCATCTACAGTATATGGGCTTCCAACTTCATGTATACGTGCTCCTTAAATAACTTTCTTTGGATTTACTGACTTGGTTGACAGCTGTTGTTTGCATAATGCTTGGAAAATAAGATAATTTATTTTGAAGGTGAAACAAAGATTTTGAAGACTAGTTTTGTCCATTTTTAGAAAAAAAACCAACATAACCAAAGATGAAACCTTACCATTTATGGATTTTTTTCCTTCCTAATGGGATAAAGAGAGAGAAGGGAGTGTAAAGGGAATCAGTCAAGAGGAAATGATGAGGCTTTTCAGTTTCCTGTTCTCGGTGAGAATGAGGGACCCAAAGGTTGGGGAACCTGCAGTCAGAGAGAGGGGCACGGACTTGTTATCAAGTTAATTTTCAATATTGTAAGTCAGTAAGTCACCCCAAAAGCTTTGAAGAAGCAGATCTGCTCAGAGTCCACATAATCTCATTACAGTCAACTGCTGGGGAAGTACTCTGGTGGGTAGACACTGCATACATTTTATTTAATTGAAGGTTTGTATGGGTTCATTAGCTGAATTATAATTGAATTTTTTATATCTACTCAGAAAATATTCTATGATGTGTCAGTATTGCTTTTGGAAAATATTAAGATGTTGCTTCCTAACACATTAAAATATGATGGATAGTAGAGGATAAAAGACAATCAGAAACTACTTTATTTTTTAAAAAAGCCTATGTGAGACCTGTCTTCTGGAGACTCTGTACTCAGATAGTGAGGCAAAAACAGTGTCATTGATTAGAACATTGGGAAAAACTGGTTGGAGGTAAATGTTCAGGTCTGAATATGGTAAATGATCAAAATGGGAGTCTTGCAAGGATCCATGCAAAGACTGCTGTATGGATGCTTCTGCATCCATTATTGATGTGGAAACCTCACTGTCCTTTGGAGTGAAGCATGAAGCTTTATATTCCTTCAGGAGAACAGAAGAATATAACTGTATGTTTGCTTCCTAAATGCTTTTTGTGAGTCTTAGCAAGATCTTCTCCTCCAATCTTGTGGCAAGAACTTCCAAAGTTAATATTCAGTTGTGTGAGAAATCTTTTTACCAACTGCAGATGAAAGATGTTCTCCTCTCACTGGAGATCTGCTTTCGTTGCATGAGGGCAAGCAATAAACAGATATCCCCAGTTACTCTTTTTCCTCTATGTGTCATTCATTTCCACTATTAGATCTGCACCAGGATCCATTTTCTTATCCTCTCTTGAGAGTAACCACAGCCCAAACAGATTAGATTCCCTTCAGACACATGGTTGTCATGGCTTTTGGGACTGCCCCTCTTTCTGTGTTGTGCCTGTATCTGCTAGGCAGACAATGGAGGGAAGCACCATGACCACCCTTCAGTCACACCTGCAGTGTCACCTAGGACTTACTGGTCTAGTCAGAATGGTATTGCTGTTGAATGCTTGGGCAATTGTCCCAGATGACAGTAAACTGGTCATTCATTTAATGGCATGCTGAGGTTTTCCAATTTATTGCTTGCTATTGTAATGCTCATACACTCCTTTGTATTGTTTCCATGTAACAGAGCTCCTGAATGAGATCGGAAAAGGCAGAGGTCTTTTTTCTGCAGAATATAAAACCCCCGTCCCCTCCTCTCCTCTCCTCTCCTCTCCTCTCCTCTCCTCTCCTCTCCTCTCCTCTCCTCTCCTCTCCTCTCCTCTCCTCTCCTCTCCTCTCCTCTCCTCTCCTCTCCTCTCCTCTCCTCTCCTCTCCTCTCCTCTCCTCTCCTCTCCTCTCCTCTCCTCTCCTCTCCTCTCCTCTCCTCTCCTCTCCTCTCCTCTCCTCTCCTCTCCTCTCCTCTCCTCTCCTCTCCTCTCCTCTCCTCTCCTCTCCTCTCCCTCTCCTCTCCTCTTCTCAGGTGGAGGAGCAGTTCAAACCAGTCCTCTCTCCTTGCATGCACCTGTATTTGCTTTTTACTGCCCTAAAACCATGCTTTTAATGGTAATGACCAGCTAACAAAACACCATTATGAAGAAAATAAATAGTACCATGAAATAGAGAGGGCAAGTGGGTATTTGCAGGGGATACTGTTTTGCTGACGTAAGGCCAAGTGGAGTTGTGCATGAGTTGTGCTAATGCACTTATGAATGGGTTGCTCAAAAAGAGCTATCCTGTCCCATTATGAAGTGCTTTAGGCAATTTTTTTGGAGCTCAACAGTTTGATTAGCCCTTTCCTTTTATATCTGAAACTAGCCACAGGCAAAGAAGTCACATACGGGACTGCTCTTTTTATTTCAGCAATTGACTCTGTGAATCTTCTTTCTGACATCCACAGCCCCTTTTGAAATCAGAGAAAGATTATGTGAAAAGTCAGCCAGCATAAGAAGTCATTTATGCTTATTAATATCGGCAGTTGCCCACCTGCACCCAGTGCCCATAGTAATTCACCTTGAATGTAAAACCTTAAAAGCATCCATCATTTCTTTTCCACAATCGAAGTTATGCTATGGATAATATCTAAATTAGTATTCCATTAGCACTCACCTTTGTCTTGATGTTTGGGGCCAAAATAGCTCAATGTAGTGCCCATCCCCTTATTACCACCAGACTGTAAGGAGGGCTGAGGGGGTTTGATATCAGCTGAGATGGGGGGACCAGAGACTAGTTCTGATACTTCTAGTCAAAACTGTCCCAGGGAGAGAAAACTACAGTATATTTTCAATTAATGGGCAAAGGAAAGAAATGAAAGATAAAGGAGGTGCTGCTAATGGAGAAGGAATAAAGTATAAAGCGAGACTGAGCAGGCTCCCTCATACAATGGAGTAATTATTTTCTGACACCAATTTTTGGCCCAAGCCCTTTTTGGGCAAGGATTCAAGAGACAGTGTAAAATGACTTGGTATAAATAGGAATTTGAGATTATTTTTCTCTCAGCATCTTAATAGTTTATATAAATCTGCCACTCCTCAAATGATGTATTAAAGCACTCTTGCAGTTGCTTAGTATCAATATTCCTCTGAGATTTTACAAATACATCAGCAGCATTAGATGGATGAAATCTGCTCTGCCAGAATTCAGATGCCCAACATAGGAAGTGCTTCACTGAACATTTAAGTATGCAGGCTGGAGAGCAGGGGTAAAAACCAAGTCAGCTTTCATGTCACTGCCACACTTCTGAAGCCTATAATGGGCAGCTCAGGAAGCCTGCAGGGGAAGATGCAGTCTGCTTGTGATCATATTTCCTGGTTTTGACTATGGAGGAACCAGAGGCATTTCCCACAGGTGGTCCATTCACCCACCCCTGCTACTGATGCTCAGGGGAATACTGAGCACCCCTGTCCCTCCAGTCATGATATCCCCTGGCCCTCTGCAGAGCAGAGGTGCAGCATATGCTAGTGTCTTCTCTTTGCACTTTGGTTTCCAAGCATGTGGCAACCTCCAGGTAGATGGAGCTACTCAGCTCCCATGGCATTAAAACTGTACTGTAGTGTCCCAGGAGAGCATCTTAAACCTGATGTGCACCCCTCACATAGACCATGGTAGGATGGATACACTGCACAAGCAATAAGGGGCCTGGCTTGGGAGAAACACATGATCTCCCATTTGCTGTACCTCCTAGGATTTTTCTCGCAAGGTTATTGGTCTTATTCCCTACTACTCCCTCATTTAATTGGTGAGACCCATCTGCCTTAATATGGGCTGTGGCAGAGCAATGAGTACCCATGTTCATGAAGCAAAAACTTCTGAGCAAATCCAAGTGGCCAAAACTTAAATTCCCCTAAGAAATTTTAAGCTGAATGAGAAAACACATTATGCCTTTGGGTGCCTAGGTCATAAAGCAATCCATGAAAATAGGTGAGATAGCTCACTAATTGAGATTTTCATGATCTAGGTTTTGAGGATATACTTTTGGTATTTTGCACTCATCTGCACCATTTGCTTTGGTATCTGCAAGATACTATTTTTTATCCACTCCTAACATTGCTGTTTAAACTGTAAAGTGTAGTAAAAATCAACTAATTAGGAAGAAAGTTACACGAGTATTCAGATTTTTTCATTTTATGTCTTGTAACTTCACCCTCACATTCCCCCATCATTTTCTATGACAGACATGTCCCAGGGCTGTCACAGCCCATTACTAAGTGAAGAGAGAGAGTGAATAGTAGATAGGGCAGAGAAGGCTAAGGTGCCTTTTAGTTCTAATCTTTCCAAAAGGTAAACTATGCCAAGGACTTAATCACATTAATTTAGACAGATAAAGACAGAAGAGGAGTTCAAGCTAAGGGAAGATGGGGTTAGGCAGTGTGGCTGAGATGAATGTATTCAAGCTGAATCATTCTGATGAAATTTCACTCAAAATATTTATGGAGCAAATCAAAGTAATAACTTAGGCATAGGGGGCTCTTCAAAGAATGTGGAAGAGACAAGAGAGGTCTCTGAAAAGCAGGGAAGGTCAAAGACCATACCCATTTAAAAATGGTGGAATACAGGAAAACACCAGATTATGGACTTGACAGCTTAACTTCAAACCTCAGAAAAAAACATTAACTAAGATAATGCCATGATAAAGAACTGCCAACAGTAATTCAGGCCAATCCAATTTCTTTCTTTGGATAAGGGCAAAGCAATAGTTGGAAAATATCCTGACTCCACTAGAGCCTCTGACACCACTCCTGTCATAGTCTCTTAAGCAAACTGAGAAAATAGGGCCAGGATGGGAAACCTGTAAAAAATGTGTCCACCAAAAGGAAGAATCAGTAACCCATTCTCTACCACCGTGAGAGGTGTTTTGAGAGGGGGATTTTTATTGGCACCTTGGAGGACACAGTCTTTTTAAAAAAAAACAAAACAAACCCAGAAGTGACTTGGAAACCTAAGTTTGTAGAAATAAGGGACAGTCCCTGATTGCCCTAACTGCTGCTGAAAGCATCGCAGAGGGTGTGGGTCATCCTTCCTAAAGTCAATCTGCAGCTGTAGCCCAGGCTTTTCCCACAATCAGTGCATCTTTTGGGTGATTCATCCCATCCAAGGACAGAAGTTGCGGATAAGGGAAATGAGTCACTCTTCAGAGTTTCCTCTCCCTGCCATCCCATTGACTGTAGGTGAGTATAATACAGTAGCCACTTAACTTTTAAATAGCTAATATTAGGTGAGATGAATCCCATCTTTAGTAGCCACTTAATAACCCAGATTCTCAGAGATATTTGAGATTAGTTACTAAGTGGATCTGGTAACTTGACCTGGGAATCTGTTGACTGAGTGATTAGACTCCCTCATAAAATAGGTTATACAGGGATCTTAAGACTCTTGTCTGTTCCTGCATTTTCCAGGTAAATCACTGAGCTCATTAAGAGCTCCAAATACCATAGGGAGGTCAGATGACATTATCATCTGATAGTTTGAGTTATCAGCCACTCAGGAGGTAGTATGAAACTTAGGGTGTAAGCATGGGTCACAGTCCATGCAGAGTAGAAAGGAGTACAATTTACACAAATAAATCTGTGAAGCTATTGCTGGTCCCCTGACCTGACCATCCTTTTCCCACATAGGCCACAGTGACATTAACAGAAGCCCATCTCATGAAATGAAGAGCCACAAACTGCATCTTAATGGAAACAATCCTTGAAGGGAATCACAGAATCACAGAGTCACAGAATCACCAGGACTGGAAAAGACCTTTAAGATCATAAAGTCCAGCCTATAACCAACACCACCACATCAGCTAGACTATGGCACTAGGCGCCACTTCCAGCCTTTCCTTGAACACATCCAGGGATGGTGCCTCCACCACCTCCCTGGGAAGTCCATTCCAATGTCTAATCACCCTCTCCATGAGGAAGTACTTCGTAATATCCAACCTAAACCTCCCCTGGAGCAGGCCATGCCCTCTTGTCTTGTCACTAGTTGCCCGGGAGAAAACCCCAGCCCCCACCTGGGGGAGGCTCCTATAGGTAGTTCAGCCTTTCTTGCTGGTTGGCAGTGCAGCTGTGTACAGGGCACAGCCATAACCCCCACCTGCCCCCACCTCTTTGAGCCCTTGCACCTTGGTGGCTGCAGCTGCCAGTCACTCCTCACTCCACTTGCAGCTGGCCACAGCGAGGGGCTTGTGTCCCGCTGGACCGTCTCCCTGACACCAGCAGGTCTTTCAGCAAAGACAAAGGATGAGTGTTAGCTAGGGTTGAAGCAATTACTGTGATTTTTAGGTGCAAGCAGCTCCCTGAGTTGGGGCAAACTGATTGGCTTCTCCTCTCCGTTTGGATGGCAATTGAAATTGCAGCGTGTGGCAAGGATCACCAAGAGCAGGAGGGAGATTGCACCCTGAGTTCCAAAGGTGGGATCAAATTTCAGCCCTCTTTTTTGCTAGGGAAAGGCTCTCTGTGTCATCTCTTGTGCCTCTGCTCCTCAGCCAAGTACTGAACCTCTGGCAGGGGCCTTGGGGTTGCTGCTGCTGCCAAGCAGCAGCCACAGGGCTCTGACTAACCACAGGAGCAGCTGCTGCTGAGAAAGACTGGCCCAAAATGCTTCAGCATGTAAACCTATTTACTTTGTATTATAATGATCATATGGATAAGGGAACAATAAGAAATGTACACAGTGTGAATAAGAGTTTTATTAGCAGATGCCAATAATCAAGGCAGATGAAGCAACAGATACTTGCTTACATGTTTTCTTCCCCAATCCATGTTTTAGAGCTTACTCACAGCCTCTCACTGGACAATACACTTTCTCCTGTGTATTTGTTATTGGGGGGGAATGAGGTGCTTGAAAGAAAGAGGAAATGACCTGTTCTGTTACAAAATACTTAAACCCTAGATGCTGGTTGAAAGAATATGAATGCAAGTGCCTAAACGTATTCCTATATCTTCTCTATCCAGCTGTAGGGAGAAATATCTCTCTCAGATGAACAGCCGGCCTGCTAGTGAGATCCTTGAAAGGTTCCACATCCTGATGGAAATAACAGTTGAAATTAGTACACCTGTCCCTTGGTGTCATCTAGGCAGTTCCTGCTGTAGGAAAAAAAACCAGATTGATATATTGGAAACTGGTGTTTAATTCTTATAGGGAAAATTTTGTCTTGTGAAGGCAGTAAGGAATTCCCAGGGCAGGATATGGAGCACATCATCTTGCCCCAGTCCACTCACACCTGCTTGAATATTAGGTGATTCTTTATAAGGCACTTCATTTTTAAAAATGTATATTGTTGTGTTCATTCCTGTTTTGTACAATTATTGTAGGATCAATGGATATCTACTTCTTCTGAAATAAGCTTCTTTATATCTTGTAGTGCTAGAAGAACAAAAATTGAACCCTGAGTTTACTTTAGAGGTCACAATATACATTCTTCAGGCCATCAAAAGCCAAAAGTTTCCATCTAACAAACTATCAATATGCCATGCAATTTTATGAGTGTATTTGTGCTCGTTCATTTGCATATACATGTGTGTTTTGGTACAAAATCAAATAAAACACAGTTTATCTTCTCTCATGGATGCCACTCTTTGCCTGATCCTCCTTCTTCAAGCCTTCTCACACATTCCTAACAGTCCCATTTTCTTTTTCTTTGCATACCTGCCAGATTCTTCTCTGCCCACAGAAAAATTTCTGGCATGTCTGTCACTCTGTTTATATAGCTGCCAGCACAACTGTTCTCCCTTACTTCTTAGTTTTCTAGCAATAATACCAGACTGGATTTGAAAGAACAGTGGTGCTTAAAAATAGCGACAAACTTAAAAATACCAAGGTGTGAAATACTGAATGCAAATACTTTTATTTCTTATAATTTCTAAGCTAAAAATCTCACTTCTCTTCATTTTCTCTGCTTGCATGACCCCTTCAGAATCGGAGCAGCTAGCAGTGCTCTGCTGAATTCACTGTACATTCATTCATTCACCACCTCTGCATGACCTTGTCACATTGAGGCTCTGAGCGAGGCTGGCTGAGCTGCCATTTATGGCTTCCCCCATCCGTTTTAGGAAAGAAAGAGAAAGGGCAATACAGAGTGCAGAAAAGCTGCTTCTTTTTTTTTTTTTTTTTTTTTTTCTTTTCCATTTAGGGATGTCGTGCATACACATCAAGCCAAATAGTTCCTGAAATAAAAGCTCTTAGAGATAAAGTTGGGATTTACTTTCTCTTAGCCAGTTGTTTGAACAGCTAGTAATCTCAAGTTAGTCACTCCAGGCTCCCTCTGTGCAGCCATAAAGGGAAATATGCACCTCCAAAGGCCAAAGACCCTAAGAATAAAGTGGCTATAGCTGGTCAGATAAATCCTCTATAAATCCTCTATGGAAGTGTCTGTTTCCTACTGTTGACTATAATTGGAGCCAAATCTAATCATTAAAATTAAGGGAGGCATATCCCCTACTTGATACACCAGTGAGACATGCAGTCCTGCTCTGCTGTGGAGGGTTACAAAAAATAAAAGGACCGATCTTTCAGTGGTGAATGTTCTTTGTATCTTAATTT
The DNA here is from genome assembly GCA_020745705.1 of Hemiprocne comata. NCBI lineage: Eukaryota > Metazoa > Chordata > Aves > Apodiformes > Apodidae > Hemiprocne > Hemiprocne comata. The sequence continues at coordinate 96,263,120 of CM036586.1, read as the reverse complement.
CTTAAGCAGGGCAATTACAGGTGCATTTGCAAGGTGCAAAAGTAAATAACCAGTCCAAGCAGAATACTTACTAAATGACATCATGACAGGTTAGCTGGATGTTGAAATCATTGTCATAGTGGAGGCCGGTTGTGTTTTTCTTTCCATTGGATTAACTGTATTTTCTTATTCCATTTGCCTGAAGGATTATTCCCAAGGTTTTTAGGCTGCATGTTTGAACCATATGCTATGTCTGTTGAACAAACATCATAAATTGTGGGTAACATTTATTTTCAAAACAAAATTTATAGTGTTTTCCCCCACCCCGACTTGAAAAAGAAAAAGAAAAAGAAAAAGAAAAAGAAAAAGAAAAAGAAAAAGAAAAAGAAAAAGAAAAAGAAAAAGAAAAAGAAAAAAAAAGAAAAAGAAAAAAAGAAAAAGTATTAATCTCAATGTAACACACCTGAGATCTACTGCTGGTGCTCCAGTTAAGCCAGTGAAAAAAACTCCTCTGGGGAGAGTAGATACATATTTCAAAATCATTATGATTTCTTTTAAACAAATAATAGATTTTTTTTTTAAGGAAATAATCCTGGCAGTAATTTGGATATTAATTATTATGGTGATATACTTTTTTGCTTGATTTAAGCACACGATTAGTCTCACTGTCTATTCACATGCTAAATGTAACACACACTTCGTTAAACATAGATATGGTGCCAGAAAATGTGACTGTTATCAGATTGTTACAGCAATGCATAAATGAACCTTCCAGCATAATTTCACTGATAAGCATGATCGTTATTAAGGGCACCTTCTTTCAGAGAATATAATTGTTTTTTACAAGCTGTCTTTGGTGAAAAATTGCTTTAGCACAGAATGGAAGAGTGCCTTTTAAGATATGATGGTGATTAACAGTTTCACTGCTGTATTTTTAGGAAAACACTGCACTCTGCAGGTGAAAACTCTTCCACCGTCTTGTAATACGCTGGAAAGCCACAAGATTATCTGTTGTGAGCACTTCATACATGTTAACCAACGAGGTGCATTGCCTGCAGCATCTTTATAAATGGGAACGAGTCATCTTGCATTCCTTCTCTGCTTCTTACTTTCTAAGGAATACAAAAAAGATATCCTGTAACATTTACTGCAGTAAAGAATATGTAACTATACAATAAGCACAGATTGGCTGTTCACATAATTTGCAGGGCTCAAAAGAGAGTTCCATGTCAAATCGAAATGCCCTTCATCATTTCCTGATGCTAATCCCAAAAAATGAATTTCCAGTTAGAAATAAGAGCAGTTAGTAAGGCTCAGCCCCAAGCCTGAACTCCTAAAATGACTTCCTGACTTCTTCGCCCTCATCACCCTTGCAGCCATATGATGTCTCTAGTCTCTATTTTCTGATTTCTGGCCATTAGATGGCAATCGTGACCAGCATCTGCTTCCTGCCTTCATGTCCTCTGATGGCCAACATGCTTGTCTACACGCACCCGTAAGAAAAGCTTTTCTCATCCCTCTCTGCCTTTCTCATTTCTAGCAGCAGTGGTTGTGTGGTAACTGGGTGTAGCACCTGGAGGTGGGAACCTGGGAGGAAGGAATTGCTTGTGCTCAGAAGGACAATGTTGTCCTGGAACAAGAAATGTGCACTGCAGCTGGAAACAGCAGCACCGCACATTTAGGCTGCTGGGAACTCTGCTCTGTATGTTTATTTTCTTTCTTTCTGTTTCCTCTTTTATTTCAAGATTAACTGAATTGCACTTAGATGAAGGTCTTTGGCATTTTCTAGGCATACAGTAGCTTTGTGGCTGTGAACTTTAAAAGTTTCAGGAAAATACAACAATTCCAAATAACAGGTTTAAAGCAGATATATAATGCAAAGATTTCTCTTGTTAATCTCTGTCACCAATCTACGTTTTGGCAAGGATTTCAAGCTTCCCAGTTTAATCACTCTGAGGAATATTGATAAATATTTACATACTATAGCCCTAAAGAAATACAACCAGTGGCAATGTTGGTGCAGTGCCATGCTCCCCTTGACATGCTTTTTTCAGTCCCAGGGTATCTGGAGCTCTAGGCTCTGTGGTTCTCTGAACTCTCACCTAAACCCTAAGGGTAATGGCCATTTGGAACTGTGGCCTCAGTCCCCAGCACCATGGGTGGCCCAGATAAGAAAGATGTGGAAGGAGCAATGTTGGTGCAGAGCCATTCTCCCCTTGGCATGCCTTGTCCAGCTCCACTGTCCCTGAACCTCTAGGCTTTGTGGTTCTCTGAAACCTAACCCTAACCCTAAAAATAATTGATATGTGGGGCTGAGGCCTTGGTCCCCAGCACAGTGGGTGGCCCAGATGAGCAAGGTGTGGAGGGAGCAACCTTGATGTAGTGCCATGCTCCCCTTGGCAGGCCTTGTCCAGCCCCAGTGTCCCTGGAGCTCTGGGCTTTTTGGCTCTCTGAATCCTAACCCTAACCCTGACTGCTGCTTCAGTCCAAGGCTGAGATGCTGACATCTTCTTCTGTGTGTTCAATGACAGGATGCGTGTGGACGCTTCTGTGTCTGTTTAGTGGTCAAGGTGACCCAAAACACAGAGAACCCAGTTGCTCCCTATTACTCCCCCTCACCCTCCCAGGGGAAGATAAATGGGGTATAAGTAAGAGAGATCTCAAGAGTGGAATTTAAAACTAGAACAGGTTTAATAGAACAGGGGATAGTAACACTTGGAAGAATAATGGAAAATAAACTAATATATACAAAATGGCTTCCTTGCAGTCACATCTTCCACTGGACCCTGGTTTTGCTGAATGACTGGATGCCAGCCGGAGCACGGTCCTTACCACATGCAGATCCATTTCTATTGAAGAGCCTAAACTATGTAGGAAACAACTGCTAGCTACCTGATCTTTGTCTACCAAGATTATCCTACAGTCCTGAAGATCCATGTTTCCTCTTTGTGGTATTCCTCAGCTGGAGCTTGCAGGTTCAGGAAGCGGGGCACAAGGAGCAGGTGGTTGATGATGTTGTCCGTGTGGGTGCTCTGGCCTTTGTAGGCAGTGCCCTCTCCCATGGCTGGATGCAGCCCTGTCAGAAAGTTGCTCTTGGGAAGGGCTTGCCATGTGCAGTGGAGGTGCCCACCTTATCTTTAGACTTGTCTTGACCCATTGGGGTCTGGTTTGTCCTCCCAGCCATCCTCCTCCCTCTCCTCCTCCGCACTGCTGGAGCTTGCCTCCTGGCTGACACTGTCAGAGTCCAGGCTCCTCTGCATGGGCAGCCAGTAGAGCTCAAAGAGCAGGAGCAGGGCTTTGGCAAAGGCCAAGAAGCACCAGTGCTGGCAGGCAGTGAGGAACACACCTTCCTGGGAGAGCTTGTGTGGCTCCTGGCTCCTCTGCTCCATCTTCTCCAGCAGCCAAGTCATCTGGTGACTCCACTGCTCCTCATGCTGCCACAGGAGGTCTTGGATGACCCTGTCTGGCTGGTCACCCACCTCAGCACAAACTGGATGTGGGTGATGCCCACTGCCATGGCCTGGAGGAGCAGGGAGAGAAGGGGCTCAGCAGGGCTGGATGGGAGGGAGATGGCAGCCGGGGCAGTGGAGGCAGGAGACACAGGGGCCCCACCGGGGATGGGAGGGAGCTGGGAGGCAGCAAGGGGAAGGTTGGACACATCCCCGCAGCCCCCCGGGCACCTCTGCGCCCAGCCCCGAGGGCAGCACCTGCCCTGCCCAAGGCGCTCCCCGCAGCGGCTGCGCCCTCGCCCCAGCCTCAGAAACCCCCCCTGGTCCAGCCCAGCCTTCCCCCGCCTGCCCCACTCACCCCTGGCCCCAGCCCTACTGCAGCGGCAGCGCTGCCGCCTGGCGCCTCTGGTGGGTGCCTCTGGGACCTGCCCTCCGTGATGTTATGGGCACCACGGCCCATAGTGACACTCCGTCTGGCCACGGCCATCGACTCCGGCTCTCTGGCCTCTGCACCGAGCAAAGCTCAACCGCCCAGCAGGACAGAGTTCCCAGGGCCCCGAAACATTCCCAGAAAGAGCCGCAGGGGGCACTAGGGCATCCCTGGCTGCATAGGGACCTCCACACCTGGCTGAGCCCGGGGTTGGGCTTCCAACTACCCCCAGCAGCAGCAGCAGCACTGAGGAGCCTTTGGGAAATTTTATTTCTCATGCTGCCATATGTCTGCATGTCACACACACTCACACTTCTGCTACTCCAGCCTGTATTGGATAATTTTATACCTGCATTGCACGCAGAGACTTCCGACTGCCCAGTCTGGTACTAAAGCAGAAATCAATGTATCAGAACAGTTGTTGAAGCAGTGGTGGTCAGTGGCAGCCTTGGCTGCAGTGATCACGAGATGGTGGAGTTCAGGATCCTGTGTGGAAGGAACAGAATACCCAGTAGGACCAGAGCCCTGGACTTCCACAGGGCAAACTTTGGCCTCCTCAATCAACTGTTAAGGGAAATCCCATGGGACAGGGTGCTAGAAGGTAAAGGGGCTCAAGATAGCTGGTCAACATTCAAGGACCACTTCTTGCAAGCACAGGATCAGAGTGTCCCAATGGTTAGGAAATCTAGTAAGGGAGCTAGGAGACCAGCATGGTTAAAAAAGGAACTGCTGGGCAAACTTAAGTGGAAAAGGAAAATCTACAGATCATGGAAGGAGGGGCTGGTCACTTGGGAGGAATATAGGACTGTTGTCAGAGGATGTAGGGAGGCAATTAGGAAAGCTAAGGCCTCCTTGGAACTTAACCTTTCAAGTCAGGTTAAGGATAATAGAAAGGGCTTTTTCAAATACATAGCTAACAAAGCTAACACTAGAGGCAATATTGGCCCACTGTTGAATGAGGGGGGAGCCCTGGTGACAGAGGATATAAAGAAGGCAGAGGTGCTGAACGCCTTCTTTGCCTCTGTCTTTACTCCTGCAGGATTTCCCCATGAGCCCCAGATTCATATAGCCCCAGAAGTAGTCAAGATAGATGAGGAGTTTGACATAGTAGATGAGGATTGGGTTAGGGATCAGTTGAGTAATCTGGACATCCATAAATCGATGGGTCCAGATGGAATGCATCCAAGGGTGCTGAGGGAGCTGGCGGAGGTCATTGCTAGGCCACTCTCCATCATCTTCGGTAAGTCATGGGTAACAGGAGAGGTGCCTGAGGACTGGAGGATAGCAAATGTCACACCAGTCTACAAGAAGGGCAAGAAGGAGGACCCGGGTAACTATAGACCGGTCAGCCTCACCTCCATCCCTGGAAAGGTGATGGAAAAACTTGTTCTTGTCTCTATCTCTAGGCATATCAAGGACATGGGGGTCATCAAGAGCAGTCAGCATGGTTTTATCAAGGGTAAATCATGTTTGACTAACCTCATAGCCTTCTATGAGGAGATTACTAGGTGGATAGATGATGGTAGAGCGGTAGATGTGGTTTATCTAGATTTCAGTAAGGCATTTGACACCGTCTCCCACAGCATCCTTGTAGATAAGTTGATCAGGTATGGGTTTGGTGATCAGGTAGTGAGGTGGATCAGGAACTGGTTGATGGGAAGGAGTCAGAGAGTTGTAGTCAGTGGGGCAGAATCTGGTTGGAAGTGTGTGACTAGTGGAGTCCCTCAGGGGTCGGTACTGGGACCAATGTTGTTCAACATCTTCATCAACGACCTGGATGAGGGTATAGAATGTACCCTCAGCAAGTTTGCTGATGACACTAAGCTGGGAGGAGTGGCTGACACACCAGAAGGCTGCGCTGCCATTCAGAGAGACTTAGACAGGCTGGAGAGTTGGGCGGGGAGAAACATGATGAAATTCAACAAGGGGAAGTGTAGAGTTTTGCATTTGGGGAAGAACAACACGATGTCCCAGTACAGGTTGGGGGCTGACCTGCTGGAGAGGAGTGTAGGTGAAAGAGACCTGGGGGTCCTGGTAGACAGGAGGATGACCATGAGCCAGCAATGTGCCCTTGTGGCTAGGAAGGCCAATGGCATCCTGGGGTGCATTAGAAAGGGTGTGGTTAGTAGGTCAAGAGAGGTTCTCCTCCCCCTCTATTCTGCATTGGTGAGGCCGCATCTGGAGTATTGTGTCCAGTTCTGGGCCCCTCAGTTCAAGAAGGACAGGGAACTGCTTGAAAGAGTCCAGCGCAGAGCCACAAAGATGATTAAGGGAGTGGAACATCTCCCTTATGAGGAAAGGCTGAGGGAGCTGGGTCTCTTTAGCTTGGAAAAAAGGAGGCTGAGGGGTGACCTCATCAATGTTTACAAATATGTAAGGGGTGAGTGTCAGGGAGATGGAGTTAGGCTCTTCTCAGTGATGACCAGTGATAGGACAAGGGGTAATGGGTGCAAATTGGAGCATAGGAGGTTCAAGGTGAATATCCGAAAAAATTTTTTTACTGTGAGAGTGACAGAGCACTGGAACAGGCTGCCCAGGGAGGTTGTGGAGTCTCCTTCACTGGAGACATTCAAAACCCGCCTGGATGCGTTCCTATGTGATGTGCTTTAGGTGACCCTGCTCTGGCAGGGGGGTTGGACTAGATGATCTTTCAAGGTCCCTTCCAACCCCTAGGATTCTATGATTCTATGATATGGAGGCACAACTATCAGTGGTCATGTTACTGCAGTCTTTAGGAAAAGTGTCCCTGGAGCCATAGGCTTTGTGGCTCTCCAAAACCTAACCATAACCCTAACCCTACCCTAATGGAAATGGTGGGCTGATGGGAAAGTCCCAAGGGGTGACCCAGATGAGAAAGGTGTGGAGGGAGTGTTGTGTTAGTGCAGTGCTATGCTCCCCTTGACATGCCTTGTCCAGCTGTAGTGACCCTGGACCTCTCGGCTTTGTGGCTTTCTGAACCCTAACCTGTTGGGATTTATGGAAAATTAATATGGGATTTATGGGAAATTAATATGCCTGAATTAAAACAGCAGTGTTGCAGGTACTGCTCACCAAATTGTCAGGCACCCTGAAGTAGCCCGTGAGATCAGTAAACAAGCTGGTGTCTCACAGCCTGGTACCCCACGGGACCAGCAAACAGCAGGTGTCCTATCTCACGGTTGTTATCTCATGAAGTAGTGAGAAAAGAATGTTGTAGCAAGAACTGAGAGGCACCGGCTGGGAAGCGAAACACCTTGGGTCATCATGACACGGGCAGTAAGTGACAAGACACGTAGCCAATCATATATATGAACTGTGTATGTATGTAACCAACGGGGTTTGTACTGGGGTGGAACATCTGGAATCAGAGGGGTATAAATTGCCGCCATTTTAAATAATAAACGGCTTTCGCTTGATCACATTGGTCGTGGTGCGTTAGTCCGAGCTCTCGCCGCAACAAATGGCGCCCGAACAGGGACCCTCAGATTCCTCAATTACTGCAGTCAGGCAGTTGAAAGTAGGACTGTAAGGGGGCGGGAAAGCCGGCCGAAATTAATCCTTGCTGCCCCGGCAAGAAGTCTTGCCAGCAGGGCAAGAAGAGAATCCTTGCTACCTTAGCAAGAAGCCTTGTCGTTACGGGAAAAGGACGGCAGGAAGACTGAGCGGCTAGCCAAGAGGAGCAGCCGGGATCGGAAGGGGGGTGCGCACCCAGAATTACGGAATCTCGCCCTGATCAGGTGAGCGGTCGGGGAGGAAGATGGGGTTGGACAAAAAGCAAGAGGCTGTCCTAAATCTCCTCCAACATACGCTCTCTATGAGAGGAATTAAATATGCTTCCCCCGTGTTAAAGGGGATGACGAAGTGGATCTGGAACAAAGGACTGATCCCTGAAAGAAATGTAGCGTTTGAACTCTCTGTCTGGGAAGTCATAGGAAAAGAACTATGGGATTATATCAGTAGTGGGGGAGCGGCAGCCAAGGAAGCAAGTAAATATTCCACCCTTTGGAGGCTGCTAAAAGAGACTCTGAGAGTAATAAAAGCGGAATGTGAAATGTTTGCGTCTGTGTTTGCCGCTCCGACTCCCGATGTCTCCAATCACGCTAGCGGCATTGTTAACTCCTCCGCTGCTTCGCCGCCGCCAAATAGTGCCGTTTCTACCTTTTCTATCCGGATTTCCATTCCTCTGCGTCCCGCGCCACCTTTACCGAAAATGCCTGAGCATGCAGTGTTGGCTGTGCCTAAATCAGTGTCCGAAGTATCCCAAACAACTAAGGGAAGCGATAATGCAGTCGTAGCGAGAGTTAATGGCGCAGTAAAAAAAGAGAAAGTTGGGCGGGGCGATCCGGGAGCTGATGGCGCAGTAAAAAAGAGAGCGGAAGTTGGACGTGGCGATGCCGGAGCTGATGGCGCGGTAAAATCAAAAGCGGAATTTGAGCAGGCCGGCACCGAGAAGCCGACGCGAACATCAGAGCCGCAAGATACAGGTGATGCGCTGCTAGATAAGATCCGACAAGTGATATTGAAGGAGTGTCCGCCCATTTGCCAGAGCTGCACCAATCACTGCCCCTGTGGTCCGGAACTGCACCGACCAGGGCCACGAAGAAGGTCAGCAACGCGACCTCACCGGAAGGAAGAGAACCCGAAGATTTGTATCCACCCTTGCCCAGCGATGCTAGTAACTGGGGGGAGTCAGGGATTGAATCTAGCGCGCGGGGGGTGGGATAACGGAAACATGCGTACGATCCGAGAAGGAGGTGGGGGGAGCTGTGCGCTGCTGCCTGGGGGGTGGGAGAGTTGCTTGAGTTGGGTTTGATTTCTGGGTGTATGGTATCTTTGGTAGACAAAGGTTGTAATCAATCTGCTTTAACATATGGGTTCCAAGCATCGTTTACACAAGCTCTGTTAGGTAGTGTATATGCAGGACAGGAGGCCTATGTTTCTTTCATGAATTGGCTTCAGACGGCTAATTCAAGGCAGGTATAGAATGTGCATTGTGTGTTTTTTCAGCTGGCTTTTGGAAGTGTAAATGTAGTTTGCCAGCAGGACGTCATTCAGCTGGGTTTTGGAAATTCAAATGCAAATTGCCAGGAGGCGATCACCCCATTTAGGCGCTCTGCTAACTCGATTGCTGAGCTGTTAAAGGTGTCAGAATGTGAGCTCAGTCACTTAAGGTATCTGCGCTGGCTGAGGCCCTTGCTCAGCAGCTTACGGTAGGCAGAGTGGGTTTGAAGTGTTTTGGTTGTGGAAAAGTGGATCAAATTAAAAAGGAATGTCCGACCGGGGGGGCGGTCAGAAAAGACTTCGTAAATGTCAGCCGATACGGATATGCAGCCCCGCACCCCCAGCCTGGAAAAGGGAGCGGCGGCTGCGGAACACCGCCCAGCCCCCCCCCCCCTTTTTGACTTGTCGCGAGCCGGAGGCTACAGAGAAGCGCTTTCCCCCCCGGCTCGCCCCCGGCCCCGCCGCATTCTTTTAACCTCTCGAGCGCTGACGGCGTCTGGCCGCTGCTGCGGTTTGTTTTTGTTTGGTTGTTTTTTGGTTTTTTTTTTTTTTTTTTTCCTTTTCCAGCAGAACTCCTTTTGTTTCTTAGTAACGACGACAGGGGACCCTTTTCGAATTTGTTTGGTGGGGCTCCCTTTGAGTACTTTTACTTCCTTTGCTGGGTATGTTAAGGATAAAACTGAAAACAAATTAAAAAAAAAAAAAAAAAAAAAAAGAAACGAACGAAACGAAATAAGCTTTTTGATGAGGTAACAAGTGTTTCACGAGTAGCTTATATGATTGCAACTTTAAATGTAACTGACTTTGACCCACAGGAGATGGATCTGTTAGGTTCCTTTCCTAGCAATATGGCATGCTACAAGATAGAACAACTATTGATTTTTTTTTATTTTTACTATTGGCACACGGACATGGATGTGAGGCTTTTGAGGGTATGTGTTGCATGAACCTGTCTGACCATTCTGGGCCGATAACAGAATAGGATCCGGATCTTTAACATCTCACAAAACAATTAACTCACTCGAGTGTAGGCCTTGATGGATGGCTGGCAGATTGGGGTGTTACTGAATGGTTGAAAGATTTTATGGTATATGGACTTATCATACTAGTAGTACTATTGGTTGTGCTCTCTGTTGTACCATGTATTTTAAACATGCTTAACTACATGATAGATAAAGCTGTAAAGAAGATAGGGGTCGTTCACGAAAAAAAAAAAAAAAAAGGGGGGGAGAGAGAGAAAAGAAAAAAGGGGAATTGTAGAGTTCTTTTTGGAGGAACACGGTCACGGGTGTTTGGCTATGAGGTGGAAATAATGAAGGTGAATGGACAATACTGAACAGAGTGAGACAGCTTGTGGCACATGTTGGCCCCATGGGTCACAACCTTGTCCCACAGTAAATGTGCATCCTGGGCAGGATGGCTTGCGACACATGCTGGCCCCATGTGTCGGAACCTCATCCTCCTTATAAAAGTTATGTGGACCGAGTTTATCTCAAACACTGTAGTTTGTAATAACAAGAGTTTATTGCACTTCATATTATGCACCTTTTATTTTGTATTGTGTGGTATTGAATAATCTATTGTATTTATGTAATCTGTGTGTATCTTGCTACCTGTATTGAATAACCTGTAGTACTGATATAATCTGTGTGTGCTTTGCTACTTACATTGACTAATTTGTTACATTGATATAACCTGTGTGTGTTTTGCCATAGTAGCAGTTTATTACTGGATAAAGAAGGTGAAAGGACCGTGGCTGGCAAAGCATCTCCTACCATCATCAAGGGCAAGCCTGGGTTGGTCTCTGTGTTTGCCACCAAGAAGAACCTCGAGCTCCGCTGCTGGCTGCAACCCAGTAGGCGTTGAGTGGTGGAGACATATGCCATACCAGACCTTGATGTGAGGGATGGCCTGCTCTATTATAAGAGGGCCATCCAGGAGAGGAGGACAGGCCACAAGGCCTGTGGTTGACAACAATTGATACCCCAAAGCCTGGATTTTGCTCACCTTATTACTAAAACAAAAAGGGGGAATTGTTGGGATTTATGGAAAATTAATATGGGATTTATGGAAAATTCATATGCCTGAATTAAAACAGCAGTGTTGCAGGTACTGCTCACCAAATTGTCAGGCACCCTGAAGTAGCCCGTGAGATCAGTAAACAAGCTGGTGTCTCACAGCCTGGTACCCCACGGGACCAGCAAACAGCAGGTGTCCTATCTCACGGTTGTTATCTCATGAAGTAGTGAGAAAAGAATGTTGTAGCAAGAACTGAGAGGCACTGGCTGGGAAGCGAAACACCTTGGGTCATCATGACACGGGCAGTAAGTGACAAGACACGTAGCCAATCATATATATGAACTGTGTATGTATGTAACCAACGGGGTTTGTACTGGGGTGGAACATCTGGAATCAGAGGGGTATAAATTGCCGCCATTTTAAATAATAAACGGCTTTCGCTTGATCACATTGGTCGTGGTGCGTTAGTCCGAGCTCTCGCCGCAACACTAACCCTGTGCCAACACTGCCATTAGGGACTGGTTCATATTTGGCCACAACCTTTTTTGCCTTTTTCCTGGTTCCAGAGCTGCTGTGAGTCCAGTGATGCTCCCACTGTAGGAGGTGCCCACCAGCATCTCCATGTGCAGTGTGTCCCCACAGCTGGTAGGCCATGCAAGCCCATGCTCACACACATCCTACTCAGGATCAGTACCTGTGTTGCAGTGCTGCAGGCTTTTGGCAACTTCTAGATCCATTCTGGAGGGCAGCTGTTTTTACTTGCCTCTAGCCACAACCGTCTTTTCCATTTGGCTATAGAGAAGCCACCATCTGCAGCCATCTGAAATTCCTCATATTGGCAGATCCTCCCTCTCTCCCTTCTCACCATGTGCAAGCTTGACAGTACTTTTGAAGTCCTCATTCAGTGTTTAATCCTATTTTTTTTCCTTCAAGTGGTCCCAGAATTCCAGCACTTCCCTGTTCTGCCAATGTACAGGTGGCAGTGGGAAGGCAGGATAACCCTTGTTTAACTTGAAGGGGAATACATAACCCACCAGTCATGGGAAAACCCTTCAGTATGAAGCAGACCTTCTGCTTTTGAATTCTGGGGCATCCCTTGTAGATAGCATTTGCCCATTTTTAAATCTAGAAGAGATCAGCTCATAGCCCTTTCCAGAAACACATCTCATCATCAGGGAGAGGAGCACACTTGCATTTTAAGGCATCATCCACATCCATCATAGTTCAACACCAGCCGGCAACCATGAACCATACAGCCCCTCGCTCATTACCCCTTTGCACACAAGCAAAGCAAAACAAGGAATTCACTCACTGGTTCCCATCGGCAGGCAGGTGTTCAGCCATCTGCAGGAAAGCTGGGCTCCATCACACATTATGATGACTTGGGAAGACAAAAGTCATCACTCCAAACATCCCCCTCTCTTTTTCTTCACCCATTTTTATATGCTGATCATAGAATCATAGAATCCTAGGGGTTGGAAGGGACCTCGAAAGATCATCTAGTCCAACCCCCCCTGCCAGAGCAGGGTCACCTAGAGCACATCACACAGGAACGCATCCAGGTGGGTTTTGAATGCCTCCAGTGAAGGAGACTCCACAACCTCCCTGGGCAGCCTGTTCCAGTGCTCTGTCACTCTCACAGTAAAAAAACTTTTTCGGATATTCACCTTGAACCTCCTATGCTCCAATTTGCACCCATTACCTCTTGTCCTATCACTGGTCATCACTGAGAAGAGCCTAACTCCATCTCCCTGACACTCACCCCTTACATATTTGTAAACATTGATGAGGTCACCCCTCAGTCTCCTCTTCTCCAAGCTAAAGAGACCCAGCTCCCTCAGCCTTTCCTCATAAGGGAGATGTTCCACTCCCTTAATCATCTTTGTGGCTCTGCGCTGGACTCTTTCAAGCAGTTCCCTGTCCTTCTTGAACTGAGGGGCCCAGAACTGGACACAATACTCCAGATGTGGCCTCGCCAAGGCGGAATAGAGGGGGAGGAGAACCTCTCTTGACCTACTAACCACACCCTTTCTAATGCACCCCAGGATGCCATTGGCCTTCTTGATGTCATATGGCATGGGATATCCCTTTGGTCAGCTGGGGTAAGCTGTCCCAGCTGTGTCCCATTTCTACTGCACCCCCAGCCTCCTTGCTGGTGGGGTGGGGTGAGAAGCAGAAAAGGCCTTGACTCTGTGTAAGCCCTGCTCAGCAGCAAGGAAAACATTTCTGGATTATCAACACTGTTTTCAGCACAAACCCAGAACATAGCCCCATAGTGGCTGCTATGAAGAAAACTCTGTCCCACCCAAAACCAGCACACCCTGTCAGAAACACCAGTGGCTCCAAAAGGTTGAGTCTGGGTGCATGTTCTCCTTAAGGGGCCCCATAGCAGGCTGGATAACCTGTGTTCTGACTAAAATAGCTTTTGATCAGGTATGTATGTTATTTATGGCAACAAGCTGAAAATCACTTTTATAACCCTATCATAGATATCTATCATCTCTACTCTCAAGCTTCATGTTGACAACAACTGCTGCTGGTTAGCTCAGGGTTTGTAACACACCAAACAGGAAATTTCCTGCTAGCATTAGTAATGCACAGCTACACAGGAAGGAGCTCCATTGGTTTGACATATTGCAGTACTGGGTACAGGGCTGAGACAATTCCACAGACATATCCTCCTTCTTCTGGTAATTCTACAGTCCCTGCTAGCCACCCGCTGTCAAAATGTGAGATCCTGCCAGGCTACATTAGTTCCTCAGCTCCGTAGTCCAGGTGAAGCCTATGTAAGCAGGTGGGGCAGCAATCACTTTGTCTTCCCAGTCTGCTCTCTCTAATACCCTCCAAATCCCAAATTCAGACAAATTTCCCTGCAAATCCTCCCTTATCTTTCTTTTTGTCCCTCTGAATGACCACCTTACTTTAAACTCCTCCATTATGCAGAAGAGGTCCTCCAAGAGATGCTCTGGTCATGGTACCTCCTCGGTCTTGCAGCTACTGACAAAGCTCGAAAGTGTGTTTAGCCAAAACAGCTCCATGCCCTACACAGAGCAGCTTCCCCTTGAGGCCCCAACATGGTATGACAAGTTGTCCATAACAGGGTCAGTCATTTCCAAAAAGCGTTTTGCTCTGTTATTTTGCCTGAATTGAGAAGTGCTGATAGCTTTCTGCTGTCTCCTTGCCTAGATTGCAAGGCTGATGTGGTTCCAACATGTGCCTTTTCTCCTTCTCAAGAAGGAATGCCAGAGCTGCAGTGTGTAACCAGCTCACCAAAAGGATGAGCGATGTGTTTCAGGTGAGGCTGGTGATGGGAAAGGAACCTGCTCCTGGGAGGTGTGATGGTGTTTGGTAAAATGGGATGGTTGAATTCAGGAGGTGTGGAAGATAAATGGCACCTTGTGGTTTAGTAGAGATGTTGTTAGGTGCAACAAGCAAAGCTGAAACTGTAAAGCCATTTCTAATTTTGCCTTAACCACCAGCTTCTAATTTAGTTTCTTCATCATATTTCTAGCTATGTATTTCTGGCCCATACTGTGAGGAAATCAGCCAGCTTTTATGCTATTTCTAGAGGGAATTTCCCCTGTCGGACTTTATAATTTGTTCTGATGGAAGTTTGTCACATTAAAATGAAAGTAATAATAATGTTAGTTGATCAGTTACTGGTATATTTGAGGGATTTATTTTTTTTTTAATTGTATTGATGTATTTTACACACTTGCTTTTGCCACTGTTGATACAGGATTTATGTGGAAATCTGAAAACCTGTCAGTTTATGTTGTTGTGGAGTATATCTGGTTTTTGTTGGCCTTTAATATGAAATCTTTTTCTTCTCCTGAGTGATTGAAGGAGTGATGTGGAATTCACAAAGCAGATACATAGTCAAAACAGACTCTCAAAGAGGGCAAAACTCGGCTCCTGGGGCAAGTAAAAGATGAGGAAAGCGAGTCAGACATAGTGATACTTGCTAAGTTGGAATTTTACTTACTTTTCTTTCATGTGAGGATGGTTTTTAAGTTCCTTGGACCAAGAATAATGTCCTTGCAAATAATGAGCACACAGTTTTGTACATGAAAATTCCTTCTGTGTGTTTCAAGATAATAATTTTTCACAAGTTGTTATTCATAAAATGCCTGTTGAAAAGCAAAACCAAAAGTCTGTTTGGCTTTTAACAGAAATGTATATTAGAAAACTGCACATTATAACACTTTACCAGTACATGGTATTGAAGAATATGCAGCAGAGTTCTGGTATTTCAGGGCTAATATGACAGAACTGGTGTGTCCAGAAAATGGCTTTCTCTGCATAGATCTTTCCATTACCCATTTCATTACGGTTGCTATCAGCGATGCTTATACAAATAGATTTTACATTTTTTAGTGTCACAGGCTGACATTTGGTAGCATGTATTATTGAACTGCCCTATAACCATAATTAAAAATAAAAAATTAAAAGAATCAATCACAAAAATAACATTCTGCCAGTCACAGGAGCATAGATTTTGTGACAGAAGCCTGTGGAAGTGTCTCATTCTATAAAGTGTACCAGAGAGATGACATGTCTGCTGAAAAGGGAATTAGCTACTTTGTGGTAAACATATTACTGATGAGTAGGCTGCTGTAACTCATGGCATCATGGAGAAAATCCTTTTCAAAGATCCCTAATCCAATGGTCTGTTCTGGCCAATAGTTAAACAAAGATACACTATAGTGTTAGTTTTAACTCATTTGGCTGTGAACTGCAACACTGAAGGAAAATGAAAATGGGATCTCTTTGCAAATCATTTTGCATTGATAACTGCTGGGGAATTTTCTCTTTCAGCCAGCTACCAGTAGTGACAGCTAACAGCAAACATTAGTCAGAAAGTTTCTGATTTCTCAAGCTTTCATTAAGCATCACCAGAATTAAAGATAGAAAGAGTATGTAAAAAATTATACTTGGTCTATTTTTACTACCTCTTTCATAGCAAGGAAATGAAAACAAAATATGAAACTACTTAAGGAAACTCCCTGAATCTAGAAGAGTTAATTTCTTCATTGAAACAGGCCTTTTGTAAATTTAAATAAATGGTGAATATAGATAGTGAAAAAGCTGTAGTTTTCACAAATCATTTACTGACAATGTTTTGGAAAAAAACATTGATGTCGTAGGTGTGACACATCTACTGTTTTCAAAACTGGATTATTCCACATTCTGGCATCAAACTGTAATTTTATTCTAAAGTAATTAATCCATTTTGTTGCTGAAAGTTTTGTAAAGACTGAATTTAAAATCAAGCAGTTAAATGATAAATTATTGAATTGAAATTTGTAATAGCTTTTTTTTCCAGATTTTTCAGTTTATAAAAAGTTTCAAGGATTGACAAATTTTCCATATTATTTTGGGAATTAATTGCTCAATGTTTCAGGTTTTTTCTGCAAGGTAGAAGCCTGTTTCTGCACTGCTCAAACTACAAGGAGCAAAATAGGAGGAAAACCACATGATTAATTCTTTAATAAATTTTGCAAGTGTTGGATACATTTAAGTCTGAATTCAATGTCTTTAATTCCATGTAGCTGAGCGAAGTTTGGATTTAGTGCCTTATTTCATCACTCTTAAATCACTTTCAAAATTATAATTTTTTGTTCTCTAATTTTAATTTAATTTTCTCTGTGCAGTCTGTTTCAGATTTTCTAGGGAGTTCTTGAAAAGTAAGAAACTTTGAAAATCTCTTTCCTTATGAATAGTTTAGGAATGAACACAAATGATGGAGGTGGAAGGAAAATACCTTAAGTAATGTAAGGATCTGAAGCAGGCAGCAACGTGGCAGCAGAAATATTCACGCTCACTGGTTTTAAGATCAAGGGTAGCTGCCCAAATTCTCAGGCTCCCTTTGTAGTCAGTGAGATGGTTGTGCTCCCAAATATTAAGGTCTGGCCCTTTTGGGAAGTTGTGTCTCTGACCATAGAGGGGTTGATGTAACCAACATCAGCAATTATAATGCCACATGAGAACATTTTCTGCTTGTGAAAGAGATTAATGGACTAATTATTCTAAACAGCATGAAACTGAAAGCCTCCTGGAAGTGTTATAGTTTAGCAGCAGTCTATGTTACACATATTATTTAATTCAAATAATCTCCAAAAGCATATACCCATACTGTGTCCCAGCTACTTGTCCCATTGCACTTGCAGGCATATTTTCCACTAAGTTCTAAGAAGACAAGCACAAAGAAGTTGATTTTACATGGAAGTTATTTTTTTACTTCTTAAACTCAGCTTTGAAGTCCATACAGCTATCATCAAGAAAGGAGGGAAAAAATATTTTTAAGAATATTAGTATCTTCTTTGGGGAAGACAGAAGATAAATGTTGTATTCCTCTAACATAATTAATATTCTACAGAGCAAACTCATGTCTGTTCATTAAGCCCCTGAGTGCCTCCTTGTGTGCTTCCTCTGTGTTTCTTGTCTATTAATAAATAGGTATATTTTAATAATGTTAAATAAATTATACTTAGCTGGTGATACAAGCCATGAGAAGTCTGGACTTGAACCACTGTGTTTGTGCCTTCAGGGAATTAAATAAGAGAAAGTATAAATCCAGAGTCCATTAGACAGGAAAATGTACTGAAAGACAAGCAGGTGTTTGAATACTTCAGTTGACAGGGAACTATCTGAACTGTAAAAACATATTTCAAAATTAATAATGAAAGAGGAAGAATAAATTAATTGTATGATAGACAAAGACAAAAACCATTTACGAAGTCCACTGGAAACTGAGATCATAACTATGTAAGCCGTGTAAATCCAGACTAGCTGCTATTTTCTGTAAACCCTGCTGTTTCTAGACTATGCCAGAAAAGGCCCCCAGCCTTGCTCACCTCCCGGGCCCTTTTCTCCAGACATGGCAGGAAACCTTTCCTCCAGGCCAAATTGAAGCTTGGTGCTTTCCCTGCTGGTCACCACGGCATCTTGGGTATCCTACACAATGTGTGTGTTGTAGGGAGTGTTTTGTATGGCCATGGATGCAGAGCCAGGGACTTTGTCAGGCAGGGCTATTATAGCAGTCAAAATAATTAGAGCAAAAGCATCATATTGCTGAAACCCCATCCAGGCATGTGGGTCTGGGTTTAATATGCTCTGACCTGCCTAACGTACTGGTATTGCATAGATGGATCCATTACTTGTCATGGGATGCTTACATTAACATTTACATACAGCCATTTTGAGAAATCAGGAATTGCACAGGCATATTTAGAAAGATTCCCTTTTAAGCCAAATTACACTAAATAATTTAACTTATTAGACAGGGAGGTTGCTTGCTTTATGTGATGAAGGTGGCTGTAAAAACAGAGATATGTTACACTGCAGGTGTCACAAAAAGTGTCCATCAGCAAGGTAGGATAACTTGCTATGTTGAAAAACAGTACATGAAAGTAGGGAATGCTGTTGGCAAGGTTATTATACAGATATCTTGAGAATATAAATTACTGTCATATGACATTTATTATTTATTATGCCTAAAATTTTGCATTTCAGCTCAGATGGTTTATTTGTGGGCTTACAGCTGTGCTCTCCATTAAAAAAATCACTGTAGATCATAGCTGTTTTTAAATAGTTTGGATAAATGCTGTGAACCATCAAGGAATTTCTGGCAGGGAATATTATGAAGTTTGTTGTGGGATATGTCAAGTTACACCAGACTACAAAGGTCTTTAAATTGATTATATAAATTGTTATCCCCATCTTTCCATAAGTAGCTGAGATGGTTTCAATAAAACACTAGCTTTACTAGAGAGTTGTTGACTAAAATAGTTTATATGAGTGTAAAATGTGAAGTAACTTGACGCGCAGCTGAGGTTGGAAGGAACCACTGGGATCATTTAGTCCATTCCCCTTTGCTCAGAACAGAATCAGCTAAGGCATGTTGCTCAGGAATATGTCCTGTTGGGTTTTTTATGCCTCCAAGGATGGAGACTCCACAACCTCTCTGAGCAACCTGCTTCACCCTCAGTTTTTTTCCTCTGAAGACAAGAGTTGTGGTTTTGATTTTCATTTGTTCCATCCACTCAGGTCCTGATCTCCACCATCTCATGGTTACTGCAATCAAGGTTGTCCCTGATCCTCACATTGTTGATCAGTTCTTCCTTTTTTTGTAAGTACAAGATTCAGAAGAGTGTCTCCCCTTGTCAGGTCCTCAATCATGTGTGTCAGGAAGTTGTCATCAATGCACTCCAGAAACAACATGGATTGCTTGTGCCCCATTGTGCTGTGCTTTCAGCAAATATTAGGCTGGTTGGAGTCCCCAGTGAGGACCAGGATATGCAAACATTAGACACCTTCCAGTTGTTTGAAGAAATCCTCATCTATTTCTGCTTCCTGATCAAATGGCCTGTAGCAGACACCTGCAACACAGTCTCTCATGCTGATCTGCCTGCTAATCCTGACCCACAGGCTCTCTGCTGGCACATTTTGTTTTCACACTTACAGAAAAACTCCAGCACCTCGCTGTCCTGGCCTGTCCTTTCCAAAAATGCCTGTATCCAAGGTCGCAGCATTCCAGATGCATGAGCTGTCCCCCTACATCTCTATGATACTGAAGAGGCTGTAGCCCTGCAAATACACACAGACATCTAATTCCTCCTTTTGTTCCCCATGCTGTGGGCATTAGTTTGCAGCACTTCAGGGAGACATCCACATGTGATTTCCAAAAAAATGTGAGAGCTTCCATCATCATTCTGTCCTCCTGGCACTTTCTTATTCATGTGCATTCACTTGAGGTAGACCTCCTTAAATCCTGTTTTGTTGCTTTCAAGATCTTAAAAAAACAGATGGATAAAACTTGTCTTCTGTATTATTCCTGCCAGGGTAAAGTACTTTTTTTTCACCAAGACTGAATGCCTCTAAAGTTGGTGGTTCATGAAAAGCATAATAAGAAATGAAGTCAAATTTATGACTGGAGAAATCTAAATATTTCAAATCAGGTTGGAAGGTAAAATTGGTACCATTCAGAGCTTAGCTAATGCTATTAAAATACAAAGTCAAACACAATATCCTCTAAACACTTTCATATTTCTGTTTGCCAGTGAAGAAAAGCACTTTCTGAGGGATTTATCAAAGATGTTGCACTAGTGTTTCAGCAATGGTATATCATTGCTGGGCTTATCTTCTGGCAAGGGCATATTATTTACTCCAGGTCTCTATCTGTTTTTGACTGATTTCCTACTAATAGCACTGTTGTTGCTATCCTTTGATAAAGGTGATATTCTGCTACCAGACAAGGAAATTGTACTTAGCTTAGCAGAAGACTGAGATCACCTCTCCTGATAAATAGGATTCCAAAACTGCAGGTAGGAAGACTTTTAAGATTTCTGAAGGGCTTTATCTGTTCATTATAAAGTCCTTTCAAATTAAACCTCTTACAGTTCCTGGAGGGAAGAAGGTTACAGGGGTTGTTGACATGTTTATATGCCTGGGATTGCACTTCCACGATGAAAAGATTAGTCCAGAAGCTCTAAATGGCACAGAGTGAAAACTCACCCCAGGCTGTACTTTTTGTTGAGTAGCTGAATCAAAGGAGAGCAGGTTTTAGAGGCAGGACCCTTTGGTGCCTGTTTCTGTCAGGGACAACCCTCCAGTGCTAGCCTGGGGGCTGCTAGGAAGCTCTGCTCTCATTTCTGCAGAGCACCAGCCTCATGCCTTGAAGCCTTAGCTGATGTTGGGATCTCATGAATGCTTATGAATATCTGAAGGATGGGTGTCAGGAGAATGGGATCAGACTCTTCTCAGTGGTGTCCAGTGACAGAACAAGGGGTAGTGGTCACAAACTGGTACACAGGAAATTTAACCTGAATATGAGAAAACACTTCTTTACTCTGAGGGTAACAGAGCACTGGAACAAGCTGCCCAGGGAGGTTGTGGAGTCTCCATCCCTCGAGACATTCAAAACCCGCCTGGACATGTTCCTGTGTGATCTGCTCTAGGGGATCCTGCTCTAGCAGGACGGTTGGACTAGATGATCTCCAGAGGCCCCTTCCAACCCCTAACATTCTGTGATTCTGTGATAAAGCCAGCTGGGAGGTGTAATTGGAGGGAGGCTTCCCTGCCTCCCCTTTCCCGGGCACCAGCAAACGGAGAACGCTGTTGGGGCAGCAGCAGCACCTCGGACAGCTCCCGAGGGCCCGGGCCCCGGGACCGGCGCTTGGTCCCGGGCACATGTTCCCGGGACGGGCGGGTTGCTGCAGCCTCCCGGAAGGCTCTTCACGGAGAGGCATGGTCGCGGGGTGTGGGAGAAGCAATGAGGAAAGGGTTGGGGCGTGGGATTTTTTTTAAATTCGTTTTGGTTTTTGCAGGGCTTAAATGGTTTTTTTGCACGAATTATTGTAAAGCTGATTCACATTCAAGTAGGGTTCTGCCACTGTGCAAGTGCTGAAATAAAAGTTGCTGATGGAAAATGTGCAGTTGTTTCTCAAATTCAGAGTAGTTAAAGAAAATGGAAACCCAGCTGGCATTTTACATAAACGTTTTTCTTCAGTCAGCAATTCCCTAGGATTTGTTAACTTAGGAAAAGATTCCTCTTCACTTTCCATCATTTGTTGCATAAATCATGAAGCATTTCAATTGCCTTTGGATAGTGGTTCCTGTGTAGCTTTTTTTTCATCAGCTTGTTCAGGCCCTGTAAAGAATCTTCTAAAATTTCATTCTTATGGTTGTCTGAGAGTTTCAATCCAGTTGCATCTCAATGGTCTCCTTTCAGGTGATGCATACTACAGCCAAGAATGACAGAGGAATTGTTCATTACAACATTAAGTGATATTTGATATTTGGGCTCAGCCAGAATTCTGCAAATATGAATGTATGATTCATAACAGACTTATGACTGATACATTCAAGTTTCCTTTAAAAAAAAGAAAATTTGATTTTTCTCCTAACAGCTTTAAAAAAGTTCTATCATGAATACATGTAGGCATGGACTGAGATTTTTCTAAGACATTTGCATACCTCAGCTTTGCTATTCCATACAAACAATTTAAAACAGAGAAGCTAGCAACTGAATTTGAATTCATGGATGGTTTTTGCAGCACAAGGATTGCAGAGTTCATCTCGGTTTTCATTGCTACTGTTGAGAAATTAGATGCCTCTCTAAATAAACACCAACAGTGCAGACAATAGACACTTCTAAACAGAAGTAGGATTTATTGTTAAAGAAAGATTAAAATGCTAGGTAACTTTAATCTCTCTGAAAGGCTGATCAGACTTTTGTTACTTTTTTAATATTTGCATATGAGAATGTGTTTGTATTGCTATTATAATGTTCCAAAACCAGTTGAAAACAGTAAAAAGGCTCTCATTGAATGTGCCACATGAGGTATCTTCATTCAGGCATCTTTACTTCCATGGTCAGCTTTGTTCCTTTCCTTTTTGTGGATGGAGGTATAATGGAAAGAGAGATGTACCAGTCTCAAAACTACAGTACTATTTGGAAGCACAGTAGTATTTATGAGTAAAAACCAAGCAAAAAAAAAAATAGGAAATGTTTAATGATATTATTACTTAAAATAATACATGCATATGGTTGAAAGAAGCTATCAAAATGTTACAGACAAACTTCAGATAGGGAAACATAAAGAAGAAAAAAGGGGCAGAATGTGAGATGAAAGAGATGAAAAGACTATCAACAAAAGATAGCCATTGAAATTGTAATCAAGTAGTGATATGATAGCTATTTGACTGGCCTGCCCACAGAGAAAATTGTGCTCTGCTGTTAGAATGTAATAAAAAAGAATTTAAAAATATCAAGAACAACCAAACATATAGAAATATTTATAAAAGCATCTGAATTATAGAGTAGTCTGAAACAAAGATGAAAAATATCCATGAGGATTATTATATTTCAATGGAAGCACTCAATATTTGCTTGAAGTGCAGTGTATTCTAAACAAATACACTTAATAAATATTGGAAAGTTTGTTTGTATTTCACCATGACAGGGTTACCTGGGAAAATTCATAAGGCAATCCCAGGTCACAGCTTCAGTGGCATTCAAGGAATGGAGATGGTTAAGCAACACTGGACCCAGGAGAACACCAAGAAGAAAGCAAAGTCTAACTTTCAGGAGGAAGCTTGAAACAGAATCTGCATCATGGAGGTGTATCCAGACCACTGAAAAAAAATACTTGTATTTGAATACTAACCAACATCCAGAGGTTTTAAAACATCACATACAAAAGCTGGATGCAATACTCCAGGACCACCTTGACAGCAGTGTGTGTGCAAGGTTTTTCTGCTATCAAGGGAAGGTGAATAATTCTTTCCTTCCCTCTCTGATAATCATGCAATAACTTGCTCTTGTGTAACATAAACTGTTCCCACTGCACCCAGATTTCAGCATGAATTTGAATGAAACCTCTGAACATCTGTTCCACTCTACTAGACACAACTGTAAGCTTAAGGACAAATTCACAAGTCATAGGATTTGCAACAGATCCTGAGTAGGAAAAGAAGACCAAGAGCTAAGGATGGGAAAAGACCAACCCAAAAACATTCTAAAGTTATTAACTGCAATTCACTAACCATGCATAATCCCACCCTCTAATCAGAAACAAGGAAAAATAATTTTTTTATTGTTTTTGCCACCAACATGAGGACAGGGATCAATCCTGGCCCTTTTGTATCCAGCTCGACAGACACAAACACATCAAACATCTGCTCAGACTGGTGTTTAGATGCATAAATTGCAGGAGGCAGGCAGGATTGCAAGCACATCTCTCTCCCAGTGCACGTCCCCTACTGCTTTGTATAAGGATGCCTCATGTCAATGAGCTGCCTGTTTTGAACTCCACCTTAAGGTGACTTTCTCTGTCCCATGCCCCGTAGGAGAAATCTGGCTGAAGGGTGTGAATTCATTCAGCTCCTGTAGTTGTCTGTTACCTTGATGTTACCTTACAATGATCTTTAGATCATTGTCTTTTGGGGCTTATATGCCTAGGGCCCTTTCAAGATTCTCCCCAGCTGGGCTGGAAGTGATTAACTTTATTATACCAGGGTATCTGATCAGCCAACTTCTATGATAATTTCATGTAGGGAAGATAGCCAGATAAAACCATAGCTGACTTGGCTGATTAGCAAGGCCCACAGGAGGAACAAGCCTTGGAAAGTGATCCTAATCATTGCATGCAGCCAATATGAAAAGGGCAGCATCACCTGAAATTATCAAGAACAATATCTCATCACACAGATGATTAAGGCAAAGGGTAGAGAGGCTTAGCGAGTACTCCTGGGTTGCTCAGAAAGAGCAAAAAAATATCCTATGCATAAGCACTAAACACTCTTAAAAGCAGAAATTTCTTTGAACCTTATGATTATGCCTTTTCCCCTATCTCTTTTAAGCAGCAGCTGTCTATGTTGTCCCAAACATGAGAGCAAGTGTTGTCTTTCTGCTACCTGGACATGCTCTACCTGGCTCCCAGGACCTTCCCTCTGGGCACAGCAGAACTAGCTTTTCCCCCTTATCCTCCAAGCCAGATAGGTGAACCTTGGTCATCCACTGCCCCCTGGGTGTCCTGTGCAATGTGTGTGCTGTAGGGAGTGTTTTGTGTGGCCATGGGTGTATAGCCAGGCACTTTGATGGCCAGGAGTGGTAGGTATAGCAAGTATCCCATTAAAATAAAAATTTGGTGATTGCTGTCACAATGATGCTAATAACAGTAAAAAGGAAATCGTGTGAATCTCTGCAGACCAGCGTAGATAGCAGCCCCAGGAGGTGCTACTTCTTTTTGGATCCCAGGAATAAAGGCATAAGTACTCTTAAAAAGTTAACCAGTATACTGTATAATAAAGGATTTATTTGTCCACCCAGTTCCATTTCTAGCAGCTGCTGTGGCTTTCTCTGCAACATAGTTATAGTACACTTCCTTCCTTTTCCTTTTCTGAATAACTTAATATCTTATGTCCTTTCCGATGCTGGGAACCCCAAGAAGAACCCCAAAAGATCTGCAGCAGGCAGACCTCTAGTGGCATGGCACACTGCCCAGACTCCTTATCCGCAGTGATGTCCACCAGCCTATCTTTAGAGATTTTGTAGAATTTTCTTAGAAGCAAAGAAGCTCTATTAATAATTTTTATTGTGGTGCAAAAGGATGTTTATATGAAAACATGCTGCTTTGCTTCAAGATGAAATCAAGGACATGCTGGTGGCATCACTGCTAGTGACATGTGAGTGCTGCCTACAGGCTCTTTCGCTAGAGCAAGGGATGTGGGTGGCACAGCATGGTCCTCAACGCCAAGTCATATGTGTAGTACAAACCTGAGCTGCTCAGGTCAGCTGCTGCATGGATTGCGGTCTCCTCCATGTGCAATGGTATGCCAGGTAGGATCCCCACAAGGTTAACATTTATATGGCTATATGGGGCTGCACAGCAGTCTGTTGTTGCTGCCTGCGGTATAAAGGTATTAGCAGGCTGTGTCCATTTGATGAATTAATTATTTTGTCAGTTTGTCTCTTCACTGTATCTCTTTTCAAGACTTAGAGATTGACTGGCTCTCTTAGCATGATCAAGGTATCAAGGACATCCTTTTTCAACAGCACATGCCACAAAATTCTCTGAAATTCTATTAAGCCTTATCAGCAGAGTCAGCCAGGACAATTTTGGACACCACAATATAAAAAAGACATCAAGCTATTGGAGAATGTCCAAAGGAGAGCCACGAGGATGGTGAAGGGTCTGGAAGGGATGACTTATGAGGAGCGGCTGAGGTCACTTGGATTATTCAGCTTGGAGAAGAGGAGGCTGAGGTGTGACCTCATTGCAGTGTATGGCTTCCTCACAAAGGGCAGAGATGGGACAGGTACTGATCTCTTCACTCCTGTGACCAATGACAGGACTCAGAGGAATAGCAGGAAGCTGAATCAGGTTAGATATCATGAAAAGGTTTTTTTTACCCAGAGGGTGGTTGAGCACTGGAACAAGCTCCCCAGGGAAGTGGTCACAGCACCAAGCCTACCTGAGTTCAAGAAGCATTTGGATGATGCTCTCAGGCGCATGGTGTGATCCTTGGGGTGCCCTGCCCAGGGACAGGAGTTGGACTAGATGATCCTGATGGGTCCCTTCCAACTCAGCATATTTTATGATTCTATGATTCTATGAGTCTCCAAGTGAGGCATCAGCAGTCATGATAAGGTCAAAACTCTGCTCATTTGGTTTCACACAAGTAAGTGCACTGAAGGGTGTTAAGTCAAAGGCTTCCACCTCATTGCTTTTCACAACTAGCATAGTAAGTACACTTCAGTGGGATTGTTACATGCTTCATGTGAGATGTACCAAGATGTGTTCGGTTATTGAGATGCTTTAAAAATTTATGTCTTTCTCTTATCTATCTGTTGCCCCATAAAACTTTGAAGTGGTTTCCTTTGAACACTGATTCCTCAGGAGGATTGCTGCTTGGCTGGTTGTCTCCACATGTGTTTCAACACAAGCTAAAAATCTTCAGGCAAGGGAGATTTTCCATAAATGCCAGCAGAAATGTGAGTTCTGCCTGTTGTGGCTCAAGTCTAATACTTATAGAATTCTGATTTCTTGTAATGCAAAACTGCAATATAATCCAATATACTGTCTGACAGACAGATTTGAATATTTGAAATTACATAGATTGAATTCAGTGACATCTAAAACCTGACTAATGCAATTTGTAGACAAATTTAATCAGGTAATTTCCTCAAAGCTTAATAACTGATCTGAGTTTAAACTTCTCTGACTTCATGAATGTGAGGGTTTTGAAGCTCAGATCCAGTGCTTTGAAAGTTCAGGTATGCTGTGGTCTGAGAGCAAATAAAATAAATAGTCCATATTTTTGTCCTAGCAAGTGAAAGAAAGGCTCAACTAGTCACCTTTTCACAAAGTTAAATGGTTGTTTTCCCCCCAGAATTCTAACAGACTAGTCTTACCTTGCCCTAAAGGTGACATCTTGCAAATTCATTTCCATGAGATTATGAACACTTTAAAGATAAGGATTTTTTTTTTTTTTTTTTCATGGAGTTGATCCCAGAATAAAAAAGCTTGATGTTTTTAGGGAAACAGAGTTTTTGAGTGATGCTCAGATAGGTGTTCAAAAACACAGTATAGATGACTTAACAATTTTGAAAATACTAAAGATGAAAAAAGACTGTGTAAGGTTTAGATACTGTCAGTATATTTTTTTCCCAAAATATAAAGATAACTTAATCTAGAAAAGTCAAACTCAGCAAGTATTTGTCAAAAGTTATTTTATTCCTTAAATAATTAAATGCAACTCATGAAACAGTTTGCTGGGGCATTCTATTAAGCCAGATGGCAAGTACAACAGTTAGAGAAGGGCTGGTAAAAATTCAAGTGTTTAATTTGTTAAGGGTTTTGCAAAGCCAGCAAGTGTTTTGATGGAAGTATTATCCACGCAGAACTCTCATACAAAATGAGCATTATAGCACCTCAGATAATGCCTGCTTAGATTAGGAGCTTCCATATTAAACATTATATTTAAAACCCATCGATGAATGCTCTTTATTAGTTAAGGTAAAGTTCTGTTCCTGAGGAGAGCAGATGGAGAAGTGTGTTGGTAAAGCAGCTGAAGAAGAAAGAGTGGTTTAATCAGTGAGACCTGCAAAAGACTCATCTCCTGAATCAATGTTGTTTTTTGTTCTTGTTGGGGTTTTTTTGGTTGGTTTTTTTTTGTATTTGTTTGCTTTTTTCCCATGGGCATTCCTGTAGTAGCACTTCTCACTCATACAGATCTCCTGTAAATAAATTCCCAGAGCAAACTCCTAGTAGTGTGAACAGCACTGCTGACGTTTACTCCTAGTGCAACAATGGGAGATGAAAAACCCTTGGGTGCTTTGTGCAGATTGCTACTGAGATGTAATTTCCCTAATTCTGTGAAGTTCAAAAAAAGGAATAGGATAGGGATGACCTGACACATTATGGTTAAGGTTATTTTCTAAGATTTGTGAACTAAAAGATAATCAGAAACAGCTTTGGTATGAAAATAGGCAAGTATCAAAGTGGCAGCATTATAATTTATTTCCATTTATTGTTAAAACCTTCACACTTCAGTGAAAGACTGTGAAGGAACTGATGATTTCTACTTC
Source organism: Hemiprocne comata (assembly GCA_020745705.1). Lineage (NCBI taxonomy): Eukaryota > Metazoa > Chordata > Aves > Apodiformes > Apodidae > Hemiprocne > Hemiprocne comata. Next base: position 96,235,168 of record CM036586.1, on the reverse strand, counting down.
TACAGTGCATGGCAGTTTTCTGGGATAATAATAGATTTCTGGTCCATGAGGACCATGAAGAGCAAGCAAAACAGATAGTATTGGAGACAGCATTTCATGTAAAGAGAAAAACAGTCTGAACAGTTTTCTCGAGAGAGAACAGCTGGAGGAATGGCCCATTAACAGCCGCAGTAATATTATAATTCTGTCCTATAGTTCTAATAATCACATTCTACATAATATTTAATTATGCAAAGCATGCATTTATAAAAAGGTCACAAGAAAACCTGTTAGCTACTTTATAAATATCATGGATTCTAGTTTTTGTGGGTTTAGAAAGTTTTTCCTTCCCAACGTTAAAAAGATTGCATTAAAGGAATGAATATTATCTTGGGTTGGTTTTGTGGGCAGTATTTAACATCATTCATACTGACTGATTGGTCACATCAGCACATAGTCTGGCACAGCACAAATAATTTGGAGAGCAAAATGGTTCATGGTGACCCACTGTCCACATTATATGAATTTTAGAGAGGTTTAATTTAGAGAGATGCTGCAGTCTTGTCCTTAAACTGAATGCCTGTTAGCTGTGCTTCTGCATAATGTCTTTCAGCTTTGTTTCAGCTGATATGAAACCAGAGGATGTGTTTCAAGACTGTTCCACATGATGAATTGAAGCACAGCAAGGACAAACAAGTGGGAAAGTTGCTTCCAATTGGATTCACTCCATGTCTAAACAAATATGCTGCTGGAGATACAGCCTGTGACAAGAAATGGGCACATTTGTGTCTTCCTGCCCTAAAAATGCTCAGCTGCATGTAGCATGTCAAACCTGGAAAATGACATATATCTTCTGGACATCAATTGCTGAAGCAGAGAAGTAGCGTAGGTATCCTCTCCAGAGGCATATCTTCAGCTTGACCTTATTTCTTTGTTTTCAAGGATATGGTATAGCTCTTAGCTGCACTTCTGGACACAAGCCAGAAGTAGCTTGTTAAGACTTTCTCAAAAGCCTGTTTAGGAAAGTGCAAAGCCCTCTAGAACTATATGTATCAGGACTTCTACATCCAGTTATCTGCTTCAGTGGCAACAGAGGGAAATTACTCTGTGATAGTCATTCACACCATGGTTAGAAATCTCTGAAATACTGAAGTACATTCTGGGTCCTTGGGTTTGTCCACGCTGAAGTCAGCAGTTTAAAAAGTCTTAGTGATGGACTTAACTGAAAATGTTTAACACCCTATCTTCAGGAAAAACATAAAAAGTCAAATATTTTAATCTTGTTAAGGAGATAGAGAACTGAACTTTGCTTAGAGCATTTTGGAACATAAACTACAGCTCTTTCCATTAACAGATAGGTGGAGTGAATTGCATTTCAAACAATGTTAGTCTTTGTAAGTGAACTAAAATATCTTCATATAAAAAAATATACCTTTACATGTCTTTAGAATTGTAATTCTCAGTTACCTGTATTTCTTTTATATTTACTCTGAAAAGAGAGGTGGTTTAGTATTAATAAGAGTTGTATTTCATAAAGCATCTTCCAAGGATCAAAGTTTAAAGACAAAGTTATCAGAAAATACACACAAAGTAATTCCTCTAGGTGATTCTGAAAAAGCATAGGAAACACAATGGGAGTACATAAACTCTTCAAAAGCTGACAGTAAAAGTTGGGAAATAAATTAATATGGTGTCATGATTTGACTCAGGATTGGCAATTGAACCAGTGACAATAATGCTCTTGATCCGCCCCCCCTCCCACCCAGCTAGGGAAAGGAGAGAGAATAAGGAGAGAGAGACTTTCCGGATTGAAAACTAAACTAGTCAGCTTTAATTAAATACTAATGATAAAAGAAAATATGTACAATTATATACAAGTATGTGCAGGAATGTGCAAAACCCCTATTGCCTCCCCCCACCCCCGGCAACTCCCTCGGCATCTCCTGAGCTGTGAGCAGCTCTGAAACATCCCGGAGCACTGCCGGATGAAGTGGCAGAGCAGGCAGGAGCTGAGGGGAGAGTTGTGAGGGTCAGGAATGCACAGACCTAAGGATCAACAGTGACAAATAGATGGAGTCCTCCCTGGACACTGGCCAGGGACAGAAGAGAAGGGAATAAGAAGCAGGAAGGAAGTTGACTTCCATGATCTCTGACCTTACACTGAGCTTACACAGATATATGGAATGGGATACTTTGGTCAGTTTTGCTGTCCATTTAGTCCACTCCTCCCTATGGGAGGGTTACAGACATGACTCTTCTCCGTAGCATCTGAGGCCGCAGATTCCACAAGCAGAACAAAGCGTCCTTGATGTCTCAGCAGTAACATAAACATTCCAGTGTTATCAGTCCACTAGCTGGAAAACCTGCTGCTAGTTAACAGAGAGCTTACTGAAGGAAAAAAAAAAATCAGTAAAAAGAAAATTGGCTTCATCCTGGCTCAATCCAGGACATATGGATGAATAGCAGAGGGGAGAGAGATAAAAAGGAAGCCAAAGGAGCAATAAGCAAAAGCTTTAATAAAAATATTTTTCTAGATACTTACACAGCAAGAATGAACTAGTGGAAGAATGTAATCTCCACTCAAAATCCTATAAGGTCTAGCAAAAAAGTGCATTTAACACATCAAAAGAGAAGAGTAAGTGTTCTGCTTACAGAATGGTCTGTAAAATAGGATAGATGACATGTATCTATAAATCTCAGAAAAACAGAAGATCAACATTCCATCAAAGTTGAAGGCTGTCTAACTGAGCCATTAAAACACACACAAACAATTCTTATTTTTTTCACTACCACCAAATTACCTGGGTGACTTCTTAACCTAGACTTGCTCAGGACTCAGCAGCAGAAATTGCTCTCAACTGTTTGCTCATTAAGGTGAAGGCTTTTCTAAATATATCCCCAGGGCTGATGCCACTTATCCAGCAGTAAAAATCTCAGTAGGTGTGGTCACTTGTGGGCTCAGCTATGTCTCAACTTCCTGGCATCACTGAGCACAGTTAGAAAACAGACGTAGATTCCCTTGAGCCACTGCTGACCCTGGCAATGTTTCAATAGGGGGGGAAGAGGCGCAGGCAGCCTGCCCACAGGCAGCCCAGGGGGATAAGAGAGGCAGCTGACACAGCTCCCCATCTGGGCTAAGCACTACCAGAAGCATCTGGCTGTGGTTTTGTGCCACCTTGTGCCATCAGCCATGCTGGGTCTTGTATCAGCCTTTATTGACTTGTCACAATAAGAGACAGGTTGGCTCTAGACCCAGGCAGGTCTTGTCAGAGATGAATATTCTGGCACACTGCTCAGAAGATAAACCACTGCAGGCAATCTTGTCACTCACTGTGTGCTCCTGCTCCCTGGTGTGTCTTATGCTGCATTGGGTGCCCATAGCATAAACAGGCTGCATAAGCTTATAGAGTGCAAGTCACTGTGGTTATTATTCAATAGCCACAGACATAAGACTTTGTTGCATATGTGCATGGCTTTGCTGGCTTGCTCCTAAAAGCAGAGGAATCTCAGAGGCAATTTAAAAGGCTTTGGGCTTAAACCCTTAAAAGTACTGAGGTGTGTAAATTTACATTCCAGAGGACACACCATACTGAGTGAAATCCAGGAGCTAGCTCTTGGGAGCTTAAACTGCAGCTGTGATGTAAACAACAGATTCAGCAGAGAGATTCAAAATAATCCCTTCACACTTCCAAATGTGTCTCTGCCACCTCAGATTTTGAATGAAAGAAACCTTGTGCACAGAGGTACATCAACTTGGCTGGACAGACCATGTCTGTGCCAGACGTCAGGGAGCCAGAATTTCAGCAGTGTCATGTTTTGGTCCCTTTGCTTCTATTCGCTTGGTGCACCTTGACTGCATTTTAAGAGAGCAGTGAAATGCTAGCCTTTTCCTTTTATTTCCAGCAGCAGCATCCTTCCCATCTGCCAGCTGCAGACTTAGCTTAAGGAGGAAATGTTCTGTGCAAATACCTGCTGGGGTGGTCTGTAAGCAGCGTTTGGTGACTCCAGCCTCTGTGGGGATGGTGAAGAGTGAGCAGTGCTGGTCCTTGTGGGATGGTATACTTTTCTTGTTCCTAAAAGAAGAAAAACAAATGCCTAAAATATTATTAACACAAATGAAGCTATTCAAACTTCCACATAGAAGGGCAGCCTTAACTATCCGAGCAGGTTTTTTTCACCAAAAAATCATTCTGGCTGATCCAAGTTTGCTACTTGGTTTAGCAAAGACAGAAAAGATTCACTTCCCTTTATTTCTGTCCAGACTCAGCATTTGAAGTCAGCAACAAAAACAATAGTATAGTCAAGTTGTGGTGACCAGGACTCAGTTCCTTCCTCTGCATATGGGTGCATCAACAAACAGCTCTCGGAAGCAAAATGCACAGGATATTCTGAATTGTTCCTGAATAGCTGCTTCTGCTCCCCTTTGCACTAAGTAATCTAACATTGTATGTTTACTGGAACAGTAATAGCCATTTGAGGATTGTTTACTTTCCCATTCTGTACAGACTTTTCCAAGATGAAAAATCAGGATGTTTCATTTCAAAACTGTCACAAGATCTTTTCACTCATTTCAATTTTTGTATTCAATATCTTCTAGCTTATTGAACAAGATTCATTAACTTGATGTGCAGAGAGGTATTCTGAATACTTAACCAAATACCCAGCTGCTACAGTAACCAGGCTCAGTCTGATACCTTTTCAGTTCAGACAACATTAGGGAAGTCACTCTTCTGATTATAAACTAAAGCAGACATTCAAAGAAGCTCCACAGAATTTGCATGCTGATGGGAGGAGTGTTAGCACTTATCTGCTTTCTGCGGGCACAGAATGGTATTTTCATACTATTAAAAAAATTTCTGCGTTGCTGATGTCATCACACAGATTTGAACATGACCTATAGTTTGATGAAAATGGAGTAAAGAATTGCTTTTCAGTGCTTGCTCAGGGTGTGAACGGAAGGTTTATGGCAACCTGAGTGTCTCAGCAGCAGTGCTCTAGCCAAGAAGAAAATAAAAAGGAATGTAGGGCATTTTTACCTTGAGCTTATTTTTGTTTGTTTGTTTTTTTGTTGTTTTTTTTGTTTTTTTTCTGGTTTGGGGTTGCTATTGCAAATCCTTTTGCAACATATGGTGTTATTAAATAATATTTCTGAGCTTGTCTTCTATTTCCTATACCCATAAGTACTCGTCATGAGGGTTAGGAAAGGTATGTGCCAGGCTAAAGCAAGAGATGCCTGTGATTTCATGTGATCCAGACATCTGCAATTTATAGATTATCCTGGCTTTCATGGACATGAGCTATTGGATGAAACTTGAAAAGATTGTCCAACTAGTGCAGTCATCATATGCCCTTAAATAAGGCAGATTTTTAATCCAGAAAAAACAGACAGCAGGTTTTAAATAAAAAAAATGTGGAGCCTAGTTCAATTAGAGGCAGATTTCAAGAAGTATTTCGAGACTTAAATTTATCTGGGCTTTTAGAAGTATTTGACAGCTGCCAGTGCAATTCACTCTGGAACATCTTGAAAGTCTATTGCATGCCAACAAAACTCATGAGCCTCATCAAAATTTTATGCCAAGGTTCTGCTTGAACAGTTCAGGTAAATGAGAATTTGCACAAATGGGTTAATCAAACTTGCCTGCCAAATGCAGACTCATTCATTCAAAAGCCCTTTGTCAGACACTAACTTTATTAAAAGAAATAATAAATTAAAATTATATGAAGCAGGCATGGAAAACCAGAAAAACACTGTACCAGAATATTAAAACGATACTTTCAGCTCAAGCCTTCTAAATTACAAATACAGACAAAAGCCTAAGGACTGTCCCTCCCTAAAAAAATAGACAAAGATACAGATCAGCCAGGGAGAAACAGCCTCCAAAAACTGACCTACTGAGCAACTGAGCTGTTGCCACTGTAAGTATTACAGTAGGAAGCAATGCCATGCAAGAGCTGAGTCAACTCTAACTCACAGGAGGATTCCAATCCAGAAAAGAATGTCACCAAGTACCAAAGGGGTGGCTGGCCTTCAGCAGCTTAAACAAATTTTTGTCACCAATAATCTAGACAGTATGTGGCCCTCAGAACAGGGACTGCCTTCATGTCCCTGTTCCAATGCAGATGTTGAAAACAAATCTGCAGAATGTGTTTTAAAGAACATAAACATTCAAAGGAGACAGCAACAACTGGTCTCCAAAGTTATTCAGAAAAGGAAAAAGAAGGAAGTGTATTGCAACTGTATTGCAGAGGAGGCCACAGCAGCTGCCAGTCAAGGAACTGCAAGATAGCAAGGAACAAGGAAGGACAAGAAAATCCTTTACTAGACACCACACTGGTGAAATGCATGCAGTTCCTCTTAATCCAAACAACTACCAAAAAATTAAAGTTTTCTAGATGTCCTGGTTTGAGCCAGGATTAAGCGAATTTTCCTTTTACTGATTTTTTTTTTTTTCCTCCATTAAGCTCCTTTTTAACTAGCAGCAAGTGTTCCAGCTAGTGGACTGATAACACTGGAATGTTTATGTTACTGCTGAGACTCCAAGGTTGCTTCTTAGCTCTGCCACTACAGAGGCTACCGGGGCAGGAGAGTTGTATCTATGACCCCCTCGTGGGGAGCTGGACTAGACAGACAGCAGAATTGACCAAAGGTATTCCATTCCATACATCTACGTAAGCTCTGAGGAAGGTCAGAGATCACAGAAGACAACTTCCTTCCTGCTTCTTCTTCTCTTCTCTTCCATCCATGGCTGGCATTCGGGGAGGACTCCATCCATCCATCACTGTCAACCCCAGGCTCAGGCATCACTGACCTCATAACTCTACCCTCAGCCCCTGTCTGCTCTGCCTTATCTCCTGCCTGTGGGCTGAGACATTTCGGGACTGCTCACAGCTAAGGAGAGTGCTGGGGGAGTTGCTGGGGGTAGGGGGAGGCAAGAGGCTTTTGCACATTCCTGAATATACTTGTATATAATTGTACATGTAATTAAAGCTGTCTAGTTTAGTTTTCAATCCAGTTTTAGTCTCTCTCCTTGTTATCTCTCTCCTTTCCCTACCTGGGGGAGGGAGGAGGGGATCGAGAGCATTGTTGTCATTGTTGGCATTCGATTGCCAATCCTGAGTCAAACCGTGACACTAGATTATTCCAGATAACAGGAGAGCTTGATGTTTAAGTCAGGCATTTTATTATTCTGATTATTCTGCATGTTTTTATTCATAAGATTGGATAAGGTCTTGTTTTCTTGGCTACAACAAAGATAGTCCCAGCCACTGCAGATATTTTCCTTTTCTCAGCAAAGGGTCCTCTTGGTCAGGACCTGAAAAGACTCCTGTTGGGTCCTTCTCATCCCACAATGCCGTGCTTGCTGCCCAAGCTGTTTCACGCCACTCAGCTCTTCCTGTCCCCATCGGGCATTCATGTGTGCAGATACTGCTGCCTGCTTAGGACTATACTCTAGTTCCATCTATTTATATATTACCATCTATTTCCAGGTAATTTGAGCTGAGCTGCCTTTGCCTTTCTCATAGAAATCAGTGAAGGGTGGTTGGACATTACTTTTTAGCTGCTGACTTTGAGGGAAGAGTTTAATATCTTCTCATAATCACTTTAAATAAAGCGGTGATGCAGCTTCAACAAGGTGTAACATGGACTGCAGTATCAGACCCATCTGACCTTGTCTGAGACACAAGGATATCTGATAGTGCAGAAATTCACTACTATTCAGCTATCTAAACATGCAGATAGGTATCAAGTGGGATTTACAAAAATGCTGGCACCTATATTACTTTAGAAAGCTGCCCCTCAGGACCTGATTAAAAGCCATTGTATAGAGAAATTATGATTTACTTAATTAGGGTTCACTTTAGATTAATGTTGCACACTCCTTTGCTGCCCTTTGCTATCTCTGTTCCTGTGACTTGAATTATTCCCTCATGGCATTGCAAAAAAAGGATGGGAATGTTAGCAGCAATGCATGGGAAATCGAATACTGGTTCTCCTGGTTTTGACAGTGCATCTGCTCAATACAAAAAGGAAAATATTATTTTTTAAACCTTAATATAATTGTTCTGTTCATATCTTTATAAGATTGTTATGTCTTTGAAACATTATCTAAACCAAAAGTGAAATATTCCAACTTGTTCAAAGAGGAATTAATGTGTATGCCACTTACTTGCAAAAATGGTGAAACCTCATTACTTGGAGTAGGATGACTGGAAAACTATCCCGTGTTCCTGCAGTAAACATCATGTCCATGGAAACAATGTGCAAGAATTTGATTTCTGCATCACTGTAGAATATATAAAATCTGCCTTCATTAAATCTTTTCCAATATATCAAAATGTCTGATGACAAGCAGTTAATGTCAAACTCTCCTTTTCTACCTGTCCTAGCCACCAAACCAAATACATTAACTTAAATATGACAGTGTCAAGCTACCCACACAATAAATAAGGGGACATACAATAGTATGTGATTGGATACTGTCAGAACTGGGAAGTGAAAGAAGTATTAAAAGGAAGATAGAATAAAAAAGGAAGAGACAGGAACCAGTTATTTTACACTTTTGTAGTGTTGGAGAGAGAAGAAGGAAGATAAATTGAAAACAAATCTAGTAGCACACTATTGGTCTACAATGGTGAAGAGACAATTTTGAATGTAGAAGAGCTTAAACCCATGGTTGTTGAAGAAGAATACTGTGTTGGGTCTCTGCATCAGACCTAATGTCTGTCCCAAGCTCATTGCTATGAGCTCTTACCCACAGGGTAACTAGCCTGGCTGAAAAGCTATTCCCAGCATCATCTCTGCTTGCAGACAGAAGAGAGGAACCAGACACAGAAAGGCTGATCTCAGGAATGGAGAACTGCTGTTTGTGCCAGCACAGTGTGGGGATGGCAGAGGCTGGCCGTAAGTGGGGAAGGGATCTTCCTACTCGAAAGAAGTAAGGTTGTCAGTCACATAGGCTTGTTCTCTTTGGTCTGCCTCCTCAGTTTTAAATATACAGACACCAAATTTTTTCTATACCCCTGTGAGTGTTCTGGATGTGCACTACCCCTAGCCAGTCAGTCTCAGATGCACATGTGAAGTGGTTCAGGGCAATCAGGCAAGCCTGTATCACACATGTACAGCATGCATGTCAAAACAGTGCAACAGCTCTAACAGCACTGGTAAACATCAGATTTCCTGCAAACACCTCAACAGCCCATCAGTCCGTGGGCAGTAAGCCTAACCCAGCCCAGAAGTAGTAGTTGGATGGCACATGCATTGTGTGTGTTTGGGACGGTCATCACAAGGCTCTCCATAGTTGGCTTGCTTGAAAATTTACGTTACAGATGTTTGCCAGCTGTGGGCTGGGAACAAGCTAAGAGTTAGGCTTAGGAGCCCATATGAGAGATAAAGTGTACTGCTGATGTAGGATTCATTTGGTAAAACACTGTGAGGGAGCAGTCTCTCACTACAATAAATGTCTCTCATCTAAAACTGTTCTGCACATGAGAGAAAAACAAAATGGCCACCATGAACTGCTGTATGGCCATTAACTAACTGTGAGGCAGTGCTCAAGGATACTCAAGGACAAACACAGGGAGCCTGCCTCCCAGAGACTGTGGCAGGAAAAGACTGATGGCAGAGCACAGCAAGGGATTGGATATTAAAACTTTAAGGACAACAGTGATTGGGTAAAATGATCCAGTTGCACTCCCTCCAGAACCATAAAAGGAGACTGCTAGAGCAGCTGGGAGTCGGTTGTTTGTTAGGAGTGGTTTGGGAGCTAGTGTTAGGTTTTGTGCTGGGAGCTGGAAAGTGTCAGGATCATAGGGAAGAAAGAAGAAATCTCTTAAGGGCGGTAACTGTGAGTGGCTCTGCCACCGGTACTGTGCCCAGACTCCAAAAAGAGCTGTTCCCTGTGCATCCAGGCAAACGGTAGCTCAGCTACCAGCCAGAGGCACCAGAGGATGAAGAAAGCAGCCTGCTGCAGCACCTCTGCCTCCGATGTCTACATTTGACGTCTCACTAATCCCTTTGAAACTGGTGGACACCAAAGGGCACTTCCAAAAGCTAAGTCTTCTCATTCTAAAGTAGGCCCTGAAACAAGGGAAGATGACTATAGTGGCTATGCTGCATACAGTAGCCCAACAGACACTTGTTAAAAAATGGCAGATAAAACTTCAACAAAATGGAAATTTATGACATTTCTGGGTTGGGGTTTTTATTAACAGCAGTCTATAGGAATGAAAGTGGCCGATTAAAAATGTTTTAATAACTCCCTCCTAGCCAGAGGCTTCTCTAGTAGCTGCCACAGGGCCATGGCCACAGCACCTTTCATGTGTTTCTTGTGGGCGCAAACTCTGCCTTCCTGCCACCCAGACATGCTGTGCCTGGCTGCTTGCCATGCCTATACCTAGCTCCCAGACTCTCCTTTCTGAGCAAAGGAGGATCCACTTCTCCTCCTTTCCTCCAAGCACATCAAAACTCAGTGCTTTTTGGTTGATCACTGTTGCCTCTTGAGTGTTCTATGCAATGTGGGTGTTTGGTTGACTGAATTCACACAGATAACACAATTACAAGATAGGAATTTTGGCTTTCTGGAATGAACAGGTATAATGTTTGATTTAGGGGAACGTACAATTTTTAATACAAATTTTGTCTTGTTCAAGGCATTCAGTTGGTTACAAATCAACTTATGATACAGTGGACTGAAACTCTATTAGTTAACTCAGTTTTAGCAATTTTGCTCTGTCTCAGAACGTGAGGCAGATGCATGAAAATGTATAGTAGGCTTTAACTGTATAGCCATCTGTATCAGTTCTGACTGAAATCAAGAAATTTCATGGATTTAAAGTAGCTATGTTTTTCCCAGATGAGAGTGTGTACTCACTTCTTATAGAAATGCAGTTCACTTAAGCTCCTTGGCAGATTTTCAAATGCCATCAGAGGGATGTGTAGAAGTCCATTATAAGAAAAGTTCAAATGTGTCAGATATTTGAGGTGCTTAAACCATTCTATATAATACATGTCTCCATTTCCACATACCATAAGGTGGTAGTTCTCCCTGAAGTCTGATTTTTGAAGGGAAGAGCTTAGTTCAGATGTTACTGATGCAGCAATCTCATTCAAGTTTAAATTTAAAATCTGAACTTCAGGAATGCTTTCAATAAATAGAAGGTCTGTTCCAGACATGCCACCAAAAAGTATTGCTTGTTATAGCTGAGGTCTAATACCTCATGGTCATGTAATTCTTTAAATGCAAAATAACTGATGAAATCAAATTTGTTACGGGATACGTAGATATTGCAGATTAAGTTAAAAGATTAATTCAGTTTAATCTAAAGCCTCACCAAGGGCATCTGAAGACAAATTCAAACAAGCTGTGCCCTTAAGATCTTTAACCTGATTTGCACAACTGAAGAAAATATTTGTAGGCCCAAATTCAAGACTTTACAATATGATTTACAATGCTGCATTTCTGAATAGTACATGTGCTTTTTTTCACTATCAGAACATGTTACTGATGACTGTGACTTAGTTTTCTACTTCCAGCTATAAAGATAACCTGTCAAGTTGCCTTTTTTTCTATAATTTTTAAATAAAAATACAACTCCCTTTGTTTTATGTGAATTTTTTATTTTCTTTCAGGGAAAGATCTGTGATGCTAATAATTCCTTGAAGACAGACATGTCAGCTTTTCTAATAAAGTTAAAACCAAAGTCAAGAACATTTAGCTTTAAAAATGGTGGTGAACAGAAGTTTGTGTGCTTTGTTTTGCTCATTGAAAACACCCTTTAACATATAATGACTTCAATGTTAACTTCCTCTAACTACTATGATTTTAGTGATGATAAGTTTTGAGAAAGGTTTTGATACTGTGAGTAGATTTGCATCTGGTAATTGAAACATAAATCCTGCTCCTTGAGAGCAGGTGAACTCTTGTACAAGCTCTCCAGAGGCTATCACCCATGTCAAGAAATCAGATGCAAAAGGAATGCATCCAGAGCTCTGGCAGTTTCTGGAAGCAGACAGCAGGGGAGTCAGAATTAAAGTCTGCTATGTTAAGGATGCATTTGAACAGGAGGATTTCCAGAGCAAGGTTCAAATGGAAAAGTATCATTGAGGAACTATGACTCAAGTCAAGGTCCTGCAGAGATAGGGGTATGCAGGATGGCATCCAGGTCAGGTTAGTGTAGGAAAGTGACAGCACAGCCAGGCTGGAGAAAGTGGGATACCCCCAAATTCTATGGGAGGAGATTTTCCATAGGGGTCACTAAAGCACCAGTTTTAATCCCCACTGACTTCCTTCAAGATTGTGGTGCTGAGAAAGTGTTGTAATGGAGAAGATGCTACTGGACATGAGCCTTAGCCAGGTAACAGTAGGGGGAAGGCCTCTGGGTACTGTCTTCAGTAATCATTGTCTTTCACTTTTTTAAACTTGAGAAAATTGCATTTAATCTATACAAAGGTGGGAAATCTCTCCTGGTGTTTTGGTTTGAGCAAGCTCTTTGCTGATTTTTTTTTTTTCTACCTTTCAGTGAACTTTTTAGCAGTGCCAGTGGACTGATAATAACCAAGGTCACTTCTGACTGTCTGCAGCCTCCCCCCCTCCGGGGGAGCAGATTAGACTGAAGGCAGGATCAGCAAATGAGAATATTCCCTTCTCATAATATTTTCTTTTTATATGGCATTCAGTATAGGCTAAAATATCACGGAAGTCAAGCCTCTCGTTTTCCTTTTTTTCTCACTTTTCTGCTTACTGTCACTTCTATTGCTCTCTCTTTGGCTCTCTGTTTTTTTCCATTTTACCTTACAGCCGACACCCGAGGACCCCGTGTGCCCGGACACTCCCCCCTTCAGCTGGGAGACCGTGAGAGTGGTCAGGGGAGGAGGGAGGGGGTCGGGTGTTGCACATCCCTTTGCAAATATATATTCCCTTGTCACCAATAATTAAAATAAATGTTTCACTTTTCAACCCAGAGAGCCTCTCTTTATCATTGTTCTCCCTCTTTCCCTACCTTGGAGGAGGAGGGGGGAGAAGTGAATCGAGAGACTGCCAACTCGGTGCCAAACCGACACACCTGGTTAGATTCTTTGGACTTAACATGCCAATTCCAGTCCAGTATCAAAATCTGGAGGTTCTCAAAATTGCCAAAATCCTCTTGAGAAATCTCTTCAAGACTTTCAAAATATCATGATTTTGGGATGCTCTGTTTCTCTAGTTCTCCCAGGCCTCCCTTAAAGCTTGCTGATGCTATTTTTCACATAAGGTATTAATCCTGTAGTACAGACCAAGCAGTGTACTTGTAGTCTGTATTAAAGTGACCAAGGTAAAGTTAGTTTGAACTCTGGTCATTGATTTGAGGGCAAGGAAACACATTCTCATGAATAAAACATGTAGGAAGCATTGGCATTAGTTATTGCAAGCCTTTAAAGCCTCTCCAGTAAATTAAGAATTAGCCTGGAGGAAAAGTTTTAATGATGAAAAATGGTATGAAGTTGTCTATACTGATAATTGAAAAATTATTTACATTAACAGCTGGATCACATAGAGCAAGAAACCTGAAATACAATACAATTCTGTAGCATAGCTATTCCTACACAATACTGTAATGCACAATCACACAAATAAAAAATAACCCAAACTACTTTCATAATTAACAACAAAAGATTAAATATGCATTCATGCTGAAGGAGATAACTGTTCACTTGTAGAAATGACAGATGCTGGCAAGTAATGCAGTGGTTTTACTGCAGTGAGATGAAGGAATTTGTCTGGATATGTAATATAGGCACGTCTTCTGCATCACTGTAAAATGACACAAAGCTGTTCCCTGGTGTGGGGAACGGACTCGTTCTCCCCCCACACAATGGAATGCCTTTCAAGCCAGAGAAGTGCCTCTTGTAACCAAGGCCAGACTGAAACAGCCGTGGCAGAAAGACTGATAGCGGACTCCCCCTGAGAGCCTGGGCACCCGGCCACATACCAAAGGAGAGCGTTATCTAACGGGAGGCGGGCTGTGCCGGTGGAGCCGCTGGACCCACCGAGCCACCTGTCGGAGTGCGGCTGCGCGCAGGAGGGCCGGTGCTCGCCCGCGGGGGAATCGTCTCCCCCCCCCCTCTCGCCCTGCCGCCCGAAGCGGAGCCGGGGACTCGCTGCCTTCCTGCTCGCCGCTTGAAGCGGAGTCTGGATCGCTGCCTGCTGCTGCTCGCCGGTGCCAGGGAAGACTGTCGTGCCGTGGTGTCTACAGGGCCGCGCCTGTCAGAGAACTCGCCGGCGGACACGCCCCGCTCGTCCCATCACCGCCGCTGCTGGCTCCCCGGACATTGGTTACATCTTCAGTACAGAAGGGGTAACACGGGTACACCTACACACCATACTTGGTACTCAGGCTTCACGTCCTGCTCTTCCCTTACATTGATCCTCCCTCACCTCTTCCGCGGGGAGTGCACCTACTAACTCCATAGACCCCTGATATATACCTAAATAACCTTCCCCGAGCCTTGGTCCTTCAATAAACCTCCAGTTGTGTGAGCGACATATTGGTCTTTGTGAGCGTGGGGGAGGGGGGGGCGTTCCACTCCACCCTCTGAGGTGCGGTCCCATCCACGGACCTGTCTGCTCCCTGCCGAGGGGGGGGGGGAATAGTCGCGGAAGCATCCTGACATCCGATAGCCATTGCTATCGGTCCGCGACACCTGGATATGCTTTTATTTAATGCATGTGCATATGAATGCATATAAAATACCTCATACTGAATAGTTAGCATGAGCTATTTTGTAATCTAAAATGAGGACAAAAGATAATGACTCTACAGAATACAGGCATTTGAGATGCATGTTGAGTCAATTCGTTTGCTCTGCAGAAAATGCCCCTGTAAAACAGGAAGTGGAAGTCAGATAAAGGAGGAGATCAATAAGAAGCCTTAAGAAAAGTAAAAAGCAAAGTCATTATGTCCACTTGATGAGTGGGCGGGCGTGTGGTGATCAGCAGGCAGAGGCCTGTGAGGATTCATTAGGACTTAACTGTCTCAGCAATACTCTTCCTCAAGAATGGAAATATATCAAATTCAGATTCCGGTCATGCTCCAGTTTGTACTGTTTCATTCTGCCAACATGCATTTTCCATTCAGTTATACTATAAGAAATGTTCCAATTCTGTCCATGAAAAATAACTGCATCATATTACTAAGGCACAACAGCTACTGAGCTCTGCTGTAGGCTTGACAACATACTGAGAGGGAGAGACAAGACACAGAGAAAGACAAGAGAGGGAGAGGGCGAAAAGGAGAGAGGAGCGATCAGAAATTCTTTTAGTTACCAGGAATTTATAAACAGGAGTTAATATAACTTTAGACTATTTTTTTCCCCTGCACATTACGCAGTACAAAACAAATCACAGTTAAGGGCACATAGCGGAAGACTTGGAAATGAGAGAGAAAGAATATAATAAATTCACAAGCCGTGCACTTTGCATAATATCCTGATTCGTTCATCTTTCATTTAGGTGACTTTGGGGTCTGCAGAATTTCCCTCATCCTTCAATCCCCTCCTCTGCTCATCCTTCTCCATCTTATATGCTCAGTGAAGTGGCAGCCCTGCCTCCAACCAAAAAAGGACTAGCTAGGAGAATTGCCTAAGAGGCTTAGGCTTTGGTGGCCCAAGTTTGCCTTCAAGCTCCAGGCTGAGGCCTCTGCACTGTGGTAGAAACATAAAAGCCTGTGTAGATAGGTATGAAAAACTGGTTGAGCCTGGTGGCTGAAAATGTGAGCTTTATTTTTTCTGATGAAACAACATTAGAGAGTACCTGGGAGACTGCAGCAGGTTGTCTCATGAAAGGACAGTCTAGACTGGAGAGTTCGACAGGCAGGGGCATTCACACTACCTCTTTTAGCCCCCCAGTGCAAGATCCTACAGGAAGAAGATATCGCCCCTGGGGTCAGCCTAGCTTCTCCTTGGTGGGGGCTGTTTGAGGCAGGATTTAGGCTGGGGCACCCTGAGCTGCTCCCTCTTAATTTTGGCATGAAGGCCAGCTGCCCACACAGGGTGCAAGTGGACCACCTGTCCTTTTCCCTTGCTGCTACTCCACTCATCATACCATCTGCACTAGCCTGAAGTGCCTTGCCATGAGAGACTAGCAAAGGAGAGCTTTTATTTTTCTTTCTGAAAAGAAGAACTGGCTTATCCAAGAGAAACAACTACTTTCTCAATAGACATTAGTAAGCCACTCATTGCATGTAAAATTACTAATATAAGAAAATACTAGATAATAGTGCCAAACTTGGGGCATCGATTAATTTTTTGTTCCTGAGAGTAGAAGACTACTTTGTGAAAATACATTTCTTTTGTGCTCTTAGGTTCCTCTTTCTTTAGAGCCAGTTATATATTTAGCTTGCCTTAAAAGTTCTGTTTCTTGAGTTGGTTTTTTTTCCTTTCAATTTGCAAACCACATTCTTTCTTGCTGTGAGATGTATTAACTGATTTTGATATGCTGTTGACAAACATAAATGAAACTGGGGTTGTTTGAAGAATACTTGTTGTGATCCATGGCATTAAAAATTATTCTTTTTTTTTCTTTTAAAAGATGAAGGTTTTTTGAATATATGTGTACATATACGTAGATACATACATGTATATAAAACTGCTCTGGAATTAGTGTCTTTGATCAACAGAAGGAGCCTCAGAAGGTTTTAGCTGTCTCAAATATTGTGGGTAAATGATGGGAAGAATCATCTGCAAGCAAGAAAACAAGAATATAAGGTAAAAAACATTCTTGGTTTATGCTTCAGGAATTTTTTGTTTGTTCTTGTACATGCAGAACAATTTTTGACTGAGGGATGGATGTCAGTTAAAAATCAGATTTCAGTTGAGTTCTTCAGTTAGCAAAGCAAATGCATAAAAATATAGGGCAGGAAAAGAAGACACTCACAAAGAAGGTCTCACTGACAGTCTCTCTCTTTAATTTAAAAGTACTACAACTGTAGGAAAATACAAGACTTGGCACGTGTGTTTTTAAACAACACATCCTCTCAGAACTTCTAATTCTTGTGAAATCTTAATAAAATATTGATAAAATATATTATGCCAGAGTTGCAGATATTACTATGTGGAGTATGACAAAGATAAACCGAACAGCCAAGACCATGAGACTGGAAGTTAGGTCACAAAATGAAAATATTCAGAAATAGAAACTTAAAGCAAAACCTTCCATTTTACAAGCTTTTCAGTTTTCCGTAATTACATAAATCTGTTGTCAGTCCTTCAATAATGCCATTGGTAGAAAAAGGCTGAAAATTTATTTCCTCAAATGTTTCTGAATTTGCACTGGCAAAGATAGTTTTGATTTTGTGGCTGTTTCGCTTCAGCAAGTTCGGTCACCTAGGCCTGCTTTTGCTCAGAATTTTGCCATTAGCAATATGTCTCGGTAGCAATAAAAGAAGGAAAACAAAGTGCAGAGAGATAAGGCATTTGATTTAGATCAGCAGCTATTCTGATACCACTTCTTTGGCTCAGGACTGTATGTCTTGAACAAAGATAAACTTCCACCAAAACAAACAGAAAAACCCCTCCAGTTTTACAAAAATTAGTAGGGCTTCCTTTTGCCTCATGCTTTGCACACCCAAAGTAAGAATTTTTCACCAAGTACACATTTTATTCTCAACTTAGGCTGTTTTTCTAATTAAATAATCCCATGTATAAATAACCTCTAAGTGCCCATTAACCGAGGAGTGCAGGCAGGTTGCTTTTATAAGTTGGATATCCAGATTCCCTTTTCAGTTTCAACAGCAGTAAATGGACATAGTAGAAATTATTTTACTTCTCCATGCTTTATTTTCCCCCCTTATACTCCCGGAGATAATGGTGAATTAATGTGTGTGTCTTTTGCACTTAGACACACAATTTATCTTCCTATATTAGGAGGCTAACTTCCACATCTATTCAATGAAGTTGAGCTCCTCCAGAGGCAACTGAGAAGAGTTATAATCTAAATGACCTGATGATCTTGTTCAGAATAAATGGAGAAATTTGGCCTGCACCTCAGTTTTTCAGATGAGTACTCTATCCCAGAGGGCATTTCTACAGGTAGATACTTTCAAAACAAGATTGAGAAAATGAAAAGGCAGGGGTTATTCACAAGACAAAAAATATCTTCACTGTTTTGGAGGGCCTATTGCCCCAAAACATGAACTGCTAAAGACCAAGGGCTCCTGATCTTCATAGAGGTTTTTTTTAAAGATGTGGTTATGAAGGTCCTTCACAGGATAAAATGTTTATTACATAGGACCCCAACTTTATTGCAGAACAAGGGCCTGGGCAAGCTCATGCTATGTTGCAATTAGACCTGCTCTGAACTCCAGAGATCTCTTCTAACATAAATCCTTCAAACAGGGAGATACCTAAAAGTTCCTCATATGTCAGTTCTTAAAAATAGGAAGATCAAAGAGACAGAAGAGGATTTTTTATTCAAATAAACCTATGTTATAGGTAAGGATGTTTGTTGCCAGTGTTCATTATTTTTCTTGTGCTACAATAATGATAGTAATATGAAAAGTGCATTTTTCTGCCGATTCCACAAAAACTGTGAAAATTTGACAAGTTTGTCAATATTCTTCTGCCTTTCTCTTCTTTATCCTTCTTCCATTCCATGTGTTGTCTCTCCAGGCCATGTGAACTAAGTATGAAGTCTAGCCACTGTCTTGTACAATATCCATAACGAATCAGCAACTGATGAAGAACAGCTTTGGCTTAAACCTCTGTGTTAGGATAAGAAAAGTGATATTCATAAACTGTCTCTATCATCTCACCTCTGAAGGGAGACTGGTGCATAGACCTGTTAATGCAGCTGTAGGTGTCTGCATCTAGGTTAGCTGAATACCCTTACCTCCTCCTCATTTGCCTCATATGAGATCACAAGCTATACCATCATGAAAACCTGACATACAGAAAGCTCAGGACTCTTCAGTGTTTTGTAAAGTCAGACGTTGCTACACCAACCAAGCAAGCAAGTTCCAAGGCTAAAATCTTCATATAGTTAAAACAACAAATTATTAGTTTGAATCTGTCAGACAATCCCTACCTTTTTGGTGTTGCTTCATTATAAGAAGAGATTATAGGAGGAATGGAAGGCATGACTGTTTAAGGCATTTCTTGCCTATAAACCTAACTAATCTAAATTAAAATTGTTTTTGGTGTTCAACAAAGACTTAGATTGAGCTTCTGCCCACCAATAAAATGCTCTTAGCTACTATGTAGGGAATTACTTTAAAAAAAAAAAACAACAACCAAATTAATCTATCAGTGTGGAGGTAATGAGTCACAGAATCATAGAATCATATAGAATGGGAGGGGTTGGAAGGGACCTCTGGAGATCATTGAGTCCAACCACCCTGCCAGAGCAGGATCATCCAGGGCACATCACACAGAAATGCATCCTGGCAGGTCTTGAAAGTCTCCAGAGAATAAGACTCCACAACCTGTCTGGGCAGCCTGTTCCAGTGCTCTTCAGTCTTCAGTCTGCAAAACACACATGGTCCAGGACAGAATGTGGCCCCCTTCTAGCATACCCTAATGCATTCACAGAGACCAATGTAGAACTCCCTCATCTAATAGGGCTGGTACCAGGCAGAACAAGTAGGTGAGAAAACACAGGAGGCAGCTGAAATAAGCAGGTTCAAAGCTGTTAAGGGTGTCGTTGGCTCCCCATCCACCAGAGCTGCCACCAACACTCATTGCCAGAAAAGAAAAAGAGTTTTGAGAGAGAGAGGAGAAGCGGCCCAGACAGCATGTTGCTCCTTGTGAAACAGAGACCACCACAGCAAGCAGAGAGCCTGCCTGTGCCACGCACAGAGGTTTATTTAGGCTGCCATCACCAAAGGCTTCAGCTGAAATACTGTCACAGCTTTGAGGAGGCTGTGCTGTGAACCAGAGTGGGAAACAGGGCCAAGTGTTTATGTTTCTGAGCAGTGTTTCTTCCCTTTTTCAGTATGTCTCTAAAGTCACACCCATTCCCAGCTCAGGTTTTTAGTGGTCCCTCAGAAGCCACTGTGGAAGAAGGACCTGCCTGGGGAACAAGGAGGTGAAGGAGGGCTTGAGGCTTCTCTGGAGCACCACAGCACAGCTGAAGAGACCATGGGGTGGATGTTTTCCTTGCATGACTTGGTCTTACATGTTTTGCACAGCAAGTCACTGTGTTTTGTCCTGGAGAAAATCTGGGCAGGTGGAGGCAAGGCCTGGCTGGACCTGCGAACACCATCTCAGTTGGTACACAAGCGGCTGTAACACAGGACCTGGGCGGAACCTCAGGAAGCCAAGATCCTAAAGCTGATGGCACAGCACTGGAGAGGAGCCCTGAGTCCTTGGAGAGAAGCCAGCTCAGCCAGAAGCCAAGGAGGCAAGTGAAAGGCAAAGCGAAGAGGTTACTTGGAAATATCAGTAAATTCTTCTTAACTTCTGTTATGCCCTAGTTTAGCTGTCTTTTTCTCCATTCTTTCCACCTCTTCTACTTTCTCCTTTTTCTTTTTACCTTCCTTTCTGTCTCTCTTCCCATTTCCTCTTTACTTTACTTGATTTTCTCCATCTGCCTTGTGCAAAGGCTTCCTTCTCTCATCCTACCTGCTGTCCTGCTGCCCTTCCTCACTCCCATGCAGAAGCTCCATGTACAAGGACTCCCTGGATCTTGTAACTCCTCCCAACCCACTGCGTGCAGGACTTTATGAATTTGTTTCTCACATAATTTCCTATTTTAGCCCAAATACATTCTTCAAAGTCTCTTCAGTTGTATGAGCTTTTTGACGATGCAACAGTGGGAGAGCTCCCATTCCACACTCAAGGCCCCACCAGAGCTTCCTTTCCCCAGCGACTGGGGCTGTTGCCCCACTCAGACAGCAGCAGTTGGCTCAGCAGCTGTAAGCCTGAAATGAAAAGATGATCAGTCTTACCTTTGCCCAACTCCTAAAATCAAAGCATGAGCTTTGCTTTGGGTATTTTCTGAGATTAATGTGTCAGCAAATGCTTTTCTTACTTTTCATAAATACACTAAATACAGAAACTATAATTTTCCATTAAAATCACATTTACTCCAACAGTGATCTGAACAGCAGCAACTTTAGGCACAGTAGTCTGTGTACTAGAGTAAGCTGAGCAAGTGTCTCACCCACACTTGACCCAACCACAGGAGATGCCGAAGGCCTCTAGTGAACTGAAATCTGGAAGTGGTGATTTTGTTCTAAACCAGGGACTTCCAGCAGGTAGTGCATCTTCTCTTGCTGTGCAGCAATCAATGTCAAGCAAAGTGCATGTCAGCTGAACATCTATGCTGGCAACAGTTTCTGTTCAATCTTGTCATAGCAAAAACAAGTGAACTATCAGATTTGGGACTAATTGTGCATTCAGTTTTGGGGTACAATATCACAATTACATTTACGCTCCATGCTTTGACAGTTTCTTCAAATGAAGCTTAGGAATTTTTTTTGCTCACTGTGGCTCATAATAGTATTTACAGGAAAGGGTAGAGCTAAACAGTTTCTTGGAGAAGCTTGTTGTAAGCCAGGGTATTGCTCGTAGCTATTGCATTTTTCAGGCACTGCCAGAAGTATGGCTGAGACCGAGGGTTAGTTGGCCATTCCAGAACAGAACTTTTGCACAGCCTCTTTCTCAGACGAACATACCGGGACTTCTGCAAAACCTTCTCAAGAAATATCAAGATAATGACATCCATTTTTTCATCTAGAAGCCGCTGGTGGGCCATATAAAATGTTGTCTTGAAGCTGCCACTCTTAATATACTTGTCGGTCAGCACAAATATGGTCTTTTTGCTCAGCTGAATGCTCTGGGAAAGGTTGTTAAAGACTGGCTGTCCTGGGAGCCAGTCCCTTTGTTCCAGGCATAAATTGAACTGTTTGGCTTTTTGACCTTCCAGCCTTTCAACCAGTTCTTCCAGCACCCACTCATTCACAGCTGGATCTTCATTGTCATAGGCAATAAAAGCATCATAACAAGCATCCGGTAAAGATAAACGCTGGTAGCCTTTCAACTTGGCCGTGCAGTAATGGTAACTATACCACACATCCCAGAAATAGCGGTGGCTCGTCACTGTGAACACCATTAAGCTTAGGACAGTTGAAGCTGACAGAGCATACAGGATCAAATATGAAGTGTCCAGCTCACAGGTATACAGATCCAAGAAAACCAAACTCCTTCCTTTATGTGCCCCTGGGCCAGCACATGTGACATCTGTGGCCAGAAGAGGAATAGTCACTTCAGTCCGATTGATCCACCAAACAAACCACACGGCATCACAATTGCACTTGAAAGGATTGCCATGCAAAAGCAACATCTTTAGGTTGTTAATGACATTTTCAGGGAAGCTAGATTTCCTAATTATTTGGAGCTCATTTGAGCTGAGGTCCAAGTATTTCAATTTAAAAGCACCTCTTAGAAAATGTTTTGTTAGCTTGTGAATGCGATTGTTTCGCAGCATCAGTTCTTGAAGCGTTGAAGAGCAATTGGACAGTTCTTGGGGAACAGTAGCCAGAAGGTTATTGCTGAGGTCCAGAGTTTCTAGTTTCTTCAGATAGTGGAGCTTTCCCCAGTTGAAACTCCTCATTCGGTTATTGGTTAAATTGAGGATCTTCAGTTCTGGAGGCATAGCTTCAAAAACACCGTAAGGCAAAAAACTGAGCGAGTTGAAGGAAATATCCAGTTGTTCCAGGCTGGTCAGATTCTTAAAGAATGACAAGTATCTAGAGTTCCCATCCATCCATAAAACATCTAAATGATTTCCTCTGAATTCTAAAATTCGAAGAGATTTGCTTTCCATTCCTGTGTTAATAGAGGTAGAAATCTCATTCTCATTCATCATCAGCTTCTTCAGATAAGCCAAGTTTTTCATAAAACCAAGCACTTGAGTAACACCTTCTGCCAGAAAATAATGTTTGTTATTGCTTAGGTCTAGAACTTCTAAAAGTTTTAGCTCTTGGAAAGCAGTTGAGTATAGCAAGTCAATCCTGTTGTTAGAAAAATCCAGATATTTCAATCCAGGCAAGTAGTTGAATTCACTTCCATTTAAAGTTTGACTTATTGCATTACCTGACAAGTTGAGGCATCTGAGGAAACTAAGACCACGGAAGTCTGAGGGATTAATAAAAAATATGTTGTTTCTGCTTAAATCCAATGTTTCTCCGTACTCCAGGCAGTCTTTCTTAACTGAAGATTGGTAGGAAGCAGCCTCTTTGTCTTTGGACCTGCAACTTCGTGCATACTCATCATACCTGAAATAATGCATCTCTTGTAATACCTGCCTGTTGAATTGCTCTTCGGAAATCCTAGGATTAGAGTAAAATCCATAAAAGTTGCTTTCACCTGACGAAGGAGAAATTTTATTCACTGAGAGGTCTATGAGTTTAAGAGCTGGAAATTCCTTGAACACTCTCAGGTCAGCAATTTTAATAAAATTAGTCCCAAGATCCAACACTGATAGATTTCTAAGACTGCGCAATGGATCTAGATTTTCTTCTTTCAGTTCTTTAAAGACATAACCTCTGAGCCTGAGGGCTTCCAGGTGAGAGAGGGAAGAAAATGTCTTAGACAAATTCAAGGACGGAGGATACATCTTCACTTCAAAATTAAAGGACAGATCAAGCACTGTGAGGCTGGGGATAAATTTCAAAAACTGAGCATCTCCAATCTCCTTTATGAGGAAATTTTGGGAGAGGTCAAGCTCTTTGAGTTTCCTGATGTTTTTAAACCAGCTGCTGGGTATGCTCTGAAGAGAATTACTGTGAAGTCGCAAAATTCTTAAATTTTTCAAGGAATAAAAAGCCTTTGAATGTATCTCAATTGTGCTTTTGGGGCAGGGAGTACAAGGATATGGGGCATTATAGCAACGTGGGCAATTACCACTTAGATCAAGAATTTCTAGGTTGTGAAGAGCACTTAAATCATGTTCTTGAATCACTTGAATCATGTTATTGTAAATATATAATTCCTTTAAAGTAGATGACAAATTGGGTGGAATATGAGTTAAGTTGTTAGACTTCAGGGATAGTACTGTCAATTTTTTCAGCTCCAGGAAGGCTGTTTTTTCAATTTCAAATGAAACATTGCATGGGTTACGGTAGTAACAATTCTGTCCCAGATACAATACTTCTAAGTTTCCTAGCTCTGACAAATTGACTTTTTGGATAGAAGAGATACTATTTGCTTCCAGGCTCAGCAGACTTAAAGTAGTAGGAAGACCCCGGGGTATTTCTAACAGCTGGTTTGCATCCAAATACAATGACTTCAGTCTTGTCAGTGCAGCAAAAGTGCCATGCTCAATCTTTGGTCTCATGGTGCACACATGATCTTTGGGGCCCATTCTGACAGGCACACAGTTGCATCGGAAGTCAATCTCCATGAGGTTTTCAAGATGAGCAAAGGATGTTGGATTGATATGGGGGATATGGTTAATACTCAGGGTAAGGTTGGTAGCATTTTCAGGGATCCCTCTGGGGACTTCCATGAGACGCCGATTGGTGCAGTCTACTGTCACGGTATCTTCAGAGGCTTTCACATCACAGGGTAAACTTTTGAGAAACCAAGCTCCTGACAGCAGCAGTGGAAATAGAAAGAGCAAGACAAATGACAATGTATTTGACATCTTTGCATGTGGTACCTAGAAAATGAGAAAACAGGGAGGTAATAATTCAATGCAATGAAGACATCTTATAGGCCATTATATAAACCACGTAGTTGGTCAGACCAAATATACAGCTAAACTGAAGTCCTGTCTCTCGCACTGGCTAGAGGTGGATGTGCAGGTAGGATTATAAGTTTGGGGAAAGAGTATGTTGGTATTTCCTCAAATACTTTATTTTCTTATCTCTAAGTATTGTAAGATAAATATCACTCTCTAAATAATGAATCACAAAAAACCCGTACTGAACACATGACAAGGCAGGTGATTAAAGGCTACATGTCTGTGAATTATCTTTTTTTTTTAGGGGGAAACAGCGGTGTTAAACATCCAGCAGATTGCCATAGTATAATAGCATAAATAAGCAAAGTTATTTTTTTAAGCATATGACAGAGAAAAATCTATAATCACTTAAAAGCCAGTGAAAATTTTCAAAACCACACTGACTAGCAGGTGAGTGCCTATTTTGAATTTCACATTATCAGAAGGATTATTAGAATCCTAAAATATATTTGCAGACTGTCCTAGCTGTGTCCCCTCCAGGCCTCTTGCCCACCCCCAGCCTGCTCCCCATGAGGGCAGCATGGGAAGCAGAGAAGGCCTTGAGGCTGAGCAGGTTCCCCAGTGGTCATAACACCAGTGTGTTATTAACATGGTTTTGGTCACTAGTCTGTAACATGGCACCAGGGGGGCTGCTATGGAGAAAATGAACTCCATCCCAGCCAGACCCACCCAATATGAATGTCAACAGTGACAAATGAGGTGCTACTGTGGACATGTGTCTTGTTCTTCACCAGGCCTGTGTTGTGCTGTACTTGTAAGAACAGGTAAAGGAGGAGAAAGAGACCAAAGTCCAGGTGTGACAGGCCTGTAGTTCCCTGGATCCTCCTTCTGGCCCTTCTTGTAGGTGGGTGTCGCATTTGCTAACCTCCAGTCAGCTGGGACATCCCTGGTTAGCCAGGACTGCTGGTAAATGATGGGAAGTGGCTTGGTGAGCACTTCCGAGAGCTCCCTCAGTGCCTTTGGCTGGATCCCATCTGGCCCCATAGATTTGTGTGTGCTACACTACTCAGTATAGCAGGTCGCTAAGAATTTCCCTTAGATTATGGGACTTCATTCTGCTCCCTGTCTCCCAGGGACTGGGTACCCAGGGTAGAACTGGTTTTACTACTAAAGACTGAGGCAAGGAAGGCATTAAGTACCTTTAGTACTCTCCCCTCCACATGGATGGAGGGGATGGAGATTCTCCTTAGCCCTTCTTCTGTTGTTGATGTATTTATAGAAACATTTTCATTGTCTTTCAGTGCAGGAGCCAAAGTAAGTTCTAGTTGGAATTTGGCCCATCTGATTTTCTCCCTGTGTATCCTTGTAACATCTTTGTAGTCTTTCTGAGTGGCCTGCCCCTTTTTCCAGAGGCCATAAACTCTCTTTTTTTTTCTTGAATTCCAGGCAAATTTCTCTGATCAGCCAGGCCACTTTTCATCTCTGCTGGCTGGTCTTTCATCACACAGGGACAGCCTGCTTCTGCACCTTGAAGACTTCCATCAGCCTTCCTGTCTTCCTTTGCCATTCAGGACTGTCTCCCAAGTGACTCTGGCAAACAGGCTCCTAAACAGGCCAAAGTCTACCCTCCGTAAGTCCAGCATAGCAGTTCTGCTGACCCCCTTCTTACGTCTCTGATAATTAAAAACTCTATCATTTCATGATCCCTATGCCCAAGAAGGCCTCCAACCATCACATCATCCACAAGTCCTTCCCTGTTTACAAGCTGCAGGTCCAGTGTGGCACTTTCCCTAGTTGCCTCACTCACCAGCTGTGTCAGGAAGTTTCCTTTCAGACACTCCATCTGCCTCCTAGACTGTTTCCTCTCCATTGCATTGTATTTCCAGTGGACATCTGGTAAATTGATTTCCCCATGAGAACATGGGTAAGAGATTATTAGACTTTTCCCAGCTGCTTTTAGAATATTTAATCTGTGTCTTCATCCTGCTTGGGTGTTCTATAACAGACTCCCACCATGATAGCTGCCTTTTTGGGCTTTCACTTTATCCTTACCCTTAAACATTCGACCCTTTTGTCACCATCATCAAGCTCTAGGCCATTGAAACACTCTTTAACACAGAGAGCCACCCCACTGCCTCTCCTTCCTTGCCTATCCCTTCTGAAGTGTTGATAGTCATGCATTGCAGCACTTCAGTTGTTCCAGTCATCCCGCCATGCTTCCGTGATTGCCATTATATCTTAGTTTTCCAGCTGCAAAATGGCTTCTAACTCCTCCTCTTTGTTGCCCATGCTGCATGCATTGATGTAGATGCACTTCAGTTGGGCTGTTGATCCTGCCACCTCTTCTTGGGGTGAAGTCCTAATTCCTATGTTACTGTTCTCAGGTGCTTCTGTGGTTTCTAATGGATCGACAGACAACCCTTGCATCTTTGCTGCCGCATGGATGTCCATCCACTAGCCTCTCCGAGATGGCTAAGAAGCATTTGTTGCTGCTCTGACTGGCTTGGCTTTTTACCCTGTTGTATTCAACTATACAGGTGTCACCACTAGGGACCCCCGTCTCCCAGGCTTGTCAGTTTAAAGCTCAATTCATCAAGTTGCTAGATTTTTTCCTGTTGCCAAAACTTTGGATTTTCTAGCCAGGTGAATCCCATCTCTCCCTAGCAGGTTACAGCCATTACAGAGTGTCCCATGATGACAAAAGCCAAAACTCAGATGAAAGCACCAGCTACATAGCCAAGTGTTGATTTACGTGATGCACCTGTTCCTGCCTGCATCTTTTCCTCTAACTGGTAAAATAGAGGGAAGGATAACCTGAGCACCAATCCCTTTCAATCACACCCCCAGAGCTTTGAAGTTTTACTTGATTCTGCCCAGGTTCCATCTTGCTCTGTCATTTGTTTCCACACAGAATACAGTCTTCCAAGTGTCAGAAGGGACGTATTGTTGACATAAGCCAATTAATGGCTATACTTCCATATGGTTTAATACCAGTTTTTATTTTCACTATTTAATAAGCACAGAGGGACAAGAGGGCACTGTATCAATATGAAATCAAAGACAGATTTAAGATTGAGCATGTCCCAAAAAAGATTAGTTATTAGTAAATAATCAGAGTCAAAATCCTACAAGCATTTAAAGAACTTTTCAAAACACACTCTGTCATGTCTCTGTGGTCTTGCCTACTTTATAGATTTTTCATATTATAAGAAGACTAATAAGCTTTTAATATTTCACAACTTACTAGTTACTTCCTCAGAAGCAGTCAATGTCAAAGAAACCCTGTCCCTATGGCCAGAGGCAGACAGCCAGGCAAGCAGGCTGTCAGCCTTGGCTTACCTAGCACAGGCAGAAGGAGCCATGACCATTTTGCTGCCTTGCAGAGCTTTTTAATTTCCTGTGTCTGGTGCTGGTCAAAAGATTTAAAGATAATAGAACTTACAATAATCAACATCATCATTTCTCCCTGGAAGATACCATCTTGAAAGCTTGCAGATGCATGGCACACTGAATGCTCTTAAACATCCAGGATTAGTTACACACGGAATAATATTGACTAAATGTGAATACCTAGTTAAGCAGCTGAAAATCTGAAGCTTAGGCAAAGTGTTCAAGATACACACAAATGTTTTTTTCTCTTTAGCTGGGACACAAGAACATATAGAGACCTGCTCAAACAGTATGTGAAAATACTGTTGAGTATTGTCTAAGACATGCTTTGTAGGTGACACAGACTTGGGGACTGAGGCTTCCTGTTGTATGTTCTGTTTACTTAGACCACTGTACTCCCTGTAGGACTTAATATTTCTGCATTACTTTTGATAACTATGATAAATCTATCTATCTATCTATGTATCTGGAGAAATAGTCTAGTGAGCAATAGGGCAGCAAATGTGAGATTGAGTCTCACACCGCACTGCACTTCTGCTATCTAGATTCAACAACCAAATGGAGTCACTTTGGAGGTTTGTTCAGTCAACCTTTGAATACAAGGCTTCAGTATGGAAGGAAAAAATGTAAAAGTCCACTGTAGATCTTGAATTCAGTGTATTGCCACTAGATTTTTATCAGTAACCTAGTACTATTCTACACCACAGACTTTCCTCAATGCAGCTAAATATCCCCTGGTAGCCATGACTATTTTTCATACAATTATTCATGGAAAGCTAACCTGGACTAACAAGGCTATGCCTGTGAATTCATAGTTATTATTTTCAACTCTTGTGAAGTAATTTGTTAAGAATCAAAATAACTTCCATTTGGTTCACAGCAATTAACTGTGGAAACTCACCCGGACAGAGGTCACTGGGTAAGACAGTTCACCAGTGTCTTCAGTACAGTCTAATCAATCAGCTTTAGAGGATTATTAACTTTTTTGATTTCCTGATGTAGAAAAGCACTTGGATGAAACTTATGACTAAGAATAATTAGAGTATGTGGGGAACCAATTAGAAGAAGATAAAGTGCATTCATTTCCTCCTACCATCTTAGGTTTTTTTTAGAATTTTTTTTTCTTCCACTAATATGGGCAGGGATGTGAGAGGGAGAAGGAAGGGCTCTGCTATTAAGTACAAAGAAAACTGAAGATCTTTCTTTGAATGAAAAGGGACATTGCTAAAGAAATATCTGGATATGTTCTTGTAAATATTTTGCCTTCCTCATTTTCCAAGGGTTTTATTGTTATTCATGTATTAGACTAATGAAAAACCAAAAGAGTGCCTATCCTAACAGAATGGCCTATGGTGCCCCAGCTCCTGCCTACCTCCATCTCTTTCTTTACCAGACCAACACACCCCAGGGTCGTTAGCCAAGGCAGGTGCCCATGGAGCATGGCAGAGAGGTGGCAGGGAAACTGCAGAGACTCTCTGCACTGCAGGACATGTCTCTCCATCCTATGGATACCATTTACCTTTAACCATCGTTGCACACCACAGCAGACTGTGAAGTGCTGACCCTCTACCAGCCACAGACATGGTAGCTGCAGCCACCGAGGGAACTACCGACAACCACCACAGATCGAACTCCAGGAGCTTGTCTTCCTTCAAAAGAAGGATGGAAAGCCTCTGCTGCTAATTGGGGGTCAAACCACAGATTTCTGCTCTTGAGGAAAAGTTAATTAGAATAAACCTTTAAAGATTTTATAAGCCGAATTAAAACCCTCTGTCTAAGCACTAGAGTAGAACCTGGGCAAGGTGAGATTGCAGTCTAGATTGCCACAAATGTTCTACATGAACTCATACTTGGCCACTGCACTCAGGCACCTAATTTTAGGAGCTTACACAAGTTCCTCAATCCATTTCGATCAACCTGGCTGCACTGACATTCACAAGAGAGTGGGAGAGTGTAGAGAGAGGCCCTTCTGCAGGCGCTGCTCAACTCTGAACATGGAGGGAGCTCTGCCTGACTACACACTGAACAGAGATTAACACTGCAGGTTTGGGTGCCTAAGATTAGGTGCAATGAATCTGGGCCTTAAAAGTCTTCACAAATATGCTTGTAGGTTTCTTAAGAAGTCAGAAAATGTATTATGAGATATTCGTAATGCTCAGATTTTCAATTCTTATGTATTACAGTATTTTTTAGGAACCCAATAGTTGTTGCAGAGCCAGCCTAGCTCCCACCATTTTTGTGCTTCCATTTCTTTGTATATCCTTCTGTTTCCTGATACCTTTTAATGCATTAGCTATTTTAACTGTAAACTGTTACATTCTAGTGCTATGTCTACCTATTTGCATGTGTAACCCCTTGTGTCTGTTATAGTACCAGAATAAAAAAGGATTGTTTTAATTAGAAAAAACAAGCAACACTGATTTGTGCAATGTCTTTGCAATGAGAAGCTAGTTTAAAAGTACAACTAGAGGTATGCATATAAACAGTCCTTTTCTCTGTGATCTACGCTTGGCTTTATAACAAGTTCAAAAAATACTAATCTGCTGATATTAACTAGAACATGCACAAACCCATAATGATTAAGGGTATTCTTTAAAGATTAATCAACAATAGAGCTAGGTGTTTCTGAAGGAATTTTTTCTGTAGTTGCTCCATATTTATTTTAAAAGTGAAGGGGGAAAAGGCTAGAGAAAAAACACTTTGGAAGTTGTAGCAATTAGAAAATACATTATTATACTCATTCTGTAGCACAGTAGTACAATTAAATGCTAGCCAGTTAGTATTAGCACAAATAAACGCTTTCCTTTCCTGTGATTATGTATCACAGCTTCTCAACACAATAGTGAATTGGAATATTTAGCAAGCAGAAAAGGAGATTATGTTCTTGAAAGTCTTCCACTACAGTTCCAGTCAAAGAGGTCTAAGAGCAAATTTAAAATCTAAGTTTAACCTACCATTTTCTATGTGCTTCCAGGTCTAGCAAATTTGTTGCTGGAGAAGACTGTAAATCAGAGCAGAAGAAAACAGCATGAAAAAGATCCCCACTTAGTTCAGCTCAGGTGCAGAGGAGAGTATAACATAACATAAGTCCTTCAGGACAACAGCAGTAATCACTACTCTATCACTATGCTTCAGCTGGACTGAGACTTGAGAAATAATTAAATGTGAAACAACTGCTGCAACCTACTTCCTCAAAAATTTGTGCTTAAAATTAGAACAACAGCACCTCTACCACCCACCCCCCCACCCCCCCAAAAAAAACCCCCACCACTGAGTACTCTTTTTTTTCTCTTTAAAAAAAAATCTCACTCATACATCCATGCACTGTTGTGATAAAGGTTTGGTGATTTGTTTTTTTTTCCTTTTTGTGTCATATGCTGCAATTTGCTCTCTTCTTTGGTACTTTTGAACACAGTTTTCATTTCAGACTGTGTATTTTACAATAGCTAGCTGCAGTATCATTATATAATAAGACATATTACAAGAATGTGAACACAGAAATCATGGGGAATCCCAAAGGAGGGCAATTGGAAAGTATTTGGCAACTGAGCATAAGACCGATCAGCTAGGAGATGAATGCATTACATAAGGGTAACATTCATGTCAGACAACTAAGATTTGCAGAAGCTCAAGTTCCTTCTTCTTCCCCCAGCCTCTTTTAAGTGTAGGCTGCACAGAGAGACAGAAATTGTTAATTGACTTTAACATTTTTTTTAGATTTGGAAGTTTAGTTGTTGTCATTATTATTATTATTTCATTTCTGCTGCAAATATCTTCAAGAACTGGAACAAATCTCATAAACTGAATACTTTGTGAAAGAAATGTCTATTAAATGAATGGGACTTTGGGGAAGGGAACCAAAACAAACCAGGAAAAAAGGATAGTGGTAAGGCCATAGGAAACAGCATACAAAAAGGTGAAAACTGCATGGGAGAGTCCTGAAGGGATGAAGTTAAGGATGACATCGGTAACTTAACCTGGTGAAAATCCAGTATTTCATGGAACATGATGTCTGTTTGAGAGTTTCTATGCTTAGCAGGGCAGTCTAGTTCAATGGTTAGGATATTTACTACCACTTTGGGGTTTTTTTTAATGCTTTCTTTCCCTATGTATTTTTCTTTACATTATAAATATCTGTTCATTATTATAACTAACACAGATCTCTCACTGCTGTGTTCTGCAAGGCCATTCAATGCATTTCTGCTAGGAGGAAAACATTCACTGCAAATACCCTACACTAGCTATTCCCCTCTGAATATTTTGCAGATTGTATGTCTGTACACAGAAAGTTAGCTTCCATGCATTTATAGTTATTCACCTTTTTATAAAAGGTGAAATAGTACCTAAGGGAATGACTTAGCACAAGTTTGACTGTGAAAGTTAATTTCTTCAGGCACCTAACCACGTCCCTCATATATGATACTGGAACATTGCTTAAACATGAGATGTTTAATGCCCACTTGCTTTGTTTGTATGATGGTTTTATAAAGCACAGTGCCCAGTCACCCAACCTTGTAATTTTTGACAGGTGCTCAGTGTCTTTGGAGATCTTCCTTGCAGTCTATACCTACAAACTTTACAAATTTTAGTAACGGTACCAATGCTTTGCCTTTTTTTTTGGACTAGTCTGATTTTATTTTTTTCATATTAGGAACTCTGTCACCTAGCCAAGAGCATATGAGTTTCAATTCCGTGCAGCATGAAACTGTAACTTTAGCTGAATGCTAATCGAAACACTGCACTTCTTTACTTTTTTTTTTTTAACCTAAGAAATGTGGGAAGCAAAATACACCAGTATTTCCCTTCAAAAGGTGCAGGGTAAATGCAGGGGAGCTCAGGAGTCCAGAACTCTGGAAGATTTAGAGGCACAGGGAGTCACTAATTTACTGATTTCTGAAGTTCAGGTTTCCCTCAGATGTGCAAAATCTCTTTTGTCTCCTGTTAAATACAATATAACTGAAACCAGAAAACTACTTCCTACTGCACCACGTGCCAGGGGAGGACCCACTGGTAACAATGCATGTATTTTTCCACCTCTGTGAGTGAAGAATGTAATTTAAAATAGAGCAGGAATCTTTAATTGCCTTAATCCTTCATCTACCAGTTTGGTTTGCCATTAGATGGAAATTGGATTGGTAAATATGACATTTTCTTTTTTTTTCTTCTCTAAATGAAAACTTACAGCAAGTTGCTTTAGTTTATTTATAAAAATCAGGATTGTACTGTGTATATCTAAAAGCTGAATAGTTTACTTCAAGTCTTGCAATAATGTCTTTTCTCTAGTGTGCTAACCCTAATCCCAATAATTATGATACAACCCCATGTTTTCATGGTTAATACCATTTTCAGTGTAATGTTGTGTAATTTATCCAGGAAATTTTCAGAGTGAAGTTAAGTTGCTCAATTTTTGAAATACATAAGTTGACTATTCAAACTGATGTAGACAGATGTGTGAAAAGAACCACAAAGAGAAACAGAGGGCAAAATTGAGGAAATGATAACAAAATCACTTGCAGAAGCCGTAATGGATGTAAAAATGTAAAATTCCTGCTGGTAACAGTTACAGAAATGCATTTCCAGGCACTAAAAATAACCAAAACAATAAACAGATGACAACAGTTGAAAAGATGGGCCTACAAGAAGAGCAGGGTAAGCTCTCAGAGCTCTGGTGAGAGAGGACACCCTCACATATTGTGCTATGAGCTTGCTCAACTGCCTGGTGCCCTAACATACAACCAAGGGAGCCACTAGCATCACAGAGACAGACTCTCCCATTTTAGAAAGCTGAGGCTACTCCACGTTATGCCAGTGCCAAGACTGACAATCTGGTGTTTACAACAGTTTAAAACAATTTACTGAAAGCAAAGGTGCCTTGAAACAAGAAAAGAAAAAAAAAAAGACAAGAAAAGACAAGACAAGAAAAAAGAAAAAGAAAATAGAAAAGACTATTTCAGTTAGAAGGGACCTACATTGATCATGTAGTCCATCTGCCTGACCAAATTCAGTGCTGACTAAAAATTAAAGCATGTTATTAAGGACATTATCCAAATGTCTTTTGAATACTGCCTGGCTTGGGTCATCAAACACCTCTCTAGGAAGCCTGTTCCAGTGTTTGATCACCCTCTCAGTGAAAAAAAAAGCTTCCTAATGTCCAGTCAGAAACTCTGCCAGTGAAACTTTGAACCATTCCCATGTGTCCTGTCACTGGGGATTAGTGAGAAGAGATCATCAGCTCCCTCTCCACACCTCCTCCTCCAGAAACTACAGAGAGCAATGAGGTCACCCCTCAGCCTTATAGTCTGGGAGGTTGCTGGTGCGTGTCGAAGAAAACTTCCTGACACAGCTGGTGAGTGAGGCAACTAGGGAAGGTGCCACAATGGTCCTGCTGCTTGTGAACAGGGGACTTGTGAGTGATGTAATGGTTGGAGGCCTTCTTGGGCATAGGGATCATGGACATTCCTACTAGAACTTACTTTGGCTCCTACAGTGAAAGACAGTGAAAATGTTTCTATAAATACATCAACAACAGAAGAAGGGCTAAGGAGAATCTCCATCCTTTCGTGGATGTGGAGGGGAGAGTACTAAAGGTACTTAATGCCTTCCTTGCCTCAGTCTTTAGTAGTAAAACCAGTTCTACCCTGGGTACCCGGTCCCTGGGAGACAGGGAGCAGAATGAAGTCCCATAATCTAAGGGAAATTCTTAGCGACCTGTTATACTGAGTAGTGTAGCACACACAAATCTATGGGGCCAGATGGGATCCAGCCAAAGGCACTGAGGGAGCTCTCGGAAGTGCTCACCAAGCCACTTCCCATCATTTACCAGCAGTCCTGGCTAACCAGGGATGTCCCAGCTGACTGGAGGTTAGCAAATGCGACACCCACCTACAAGAAGGGCCAGAAGGAGGATCCAGGGAACTACAGGCCTGTCACACCTGGACTTTGGTCTCTTTCTCCTCCTTTACCTGTTCTTACAAGTACAGCACAACACAGGCCTGGTGAAGAACAAGACACATGTCCACAGTAGCACCTCATTTGTCACTGTTGACATTCATATTGGGTCTGGCTGGGATGGAGTTCATTTTCTCCATAGCAGCCCCCCCTGGTGCCATGTTACAGACTAGTGACCAAAACCATGTTAATAACACACCGGTGTTATGGCCACTGGGGAACCTGCTCAGCCTCAAGGCCTTCTCTGCTTCCCATGCTGCCCCCATGGGGAGCAGGCTGGGGGTGGGCAAGAGGCATGGAGGGGACACAGCTGAGACAATGGATAACTGACTGAAGGGACATCCAATACCACATAATGACATGTCCAGCAATAAAACCCAGGGACAGAGCAGGTGCCAAAGCAGCCATCACTTAGAGGGTGGCTGGGCATCAGTCTGCTGGAACAGGTGGTGTGGAAAGGACCAGCTGTATGCTACCAACTATCCACTACACATTTCTACACCAGTGACTCTCCACTGGGACAACTGAATGCAGATCAACAGGTGGTGCTTGTTCAGTACCATGAACTGAACACTGGGGAGCAGGCAGCTCCCACAAGTCTCTGATTTCTGCAAAGAAACTGTGTGTGTGCATAGAGGAGTTCAGTGTATGAGTCACACCATTTGAAACACAAAACTTAAAGAAAAGATAAAGGTGACTCAATCAAATATGAGAAAGAAAAAATTAACAATAAGATAATGGCAACTCAAATCAATTTTCTAAATGTAATGTTAAAAAAATGCAATTAAAAAACATCAAAACACAATTTTAAAAAGTTATGTTAAACAAATGCAGTTACATAGCATCCAAACACCTCCGAAAAATGTTAAAGGCATGCCTTTATATAACATAACATTATAAACCAGCCAAAAACATTTTCTGAAAGTAGCATTAAACAAATACAGTTAAAAACCATTAAAATAGAGTTTTTAAAAGTGTTGTTCAGGACTGTTACCTGAAACAACCTGTTTGTAATATTTTTTATTGAGTTACCTGTATCTTATTGTTAACTTTTAGTTTCTCATGTTTGATTTCCCACCACGCGGAACTGTCATCTGATCTTCAGACCAGAATCCCAGCAAGGACCAGGGAACACAGAGCATCAAACACTAAACACCTCACTCTTTTCTGTTACCATGCCTTCTAATTATGTGGAAATTGATGGGTTTTTTCACAGAGCTGCTGGAATTCACCTCTAACTCTTTCTAAGCATATCAAATGCACAAAAAGCAGCAGAGACAGTAAGCTTGACTGTCCTGGGTTGAGCCAGGTTTAAGCTAATTTTCCTTCTACTGATTGTTTTTGTTTGAGCAAGGTCTTTGCTGGTTTTTTCTTCCTTTCAGTGAACTTTTTAGCAGTGCCATTGGACTGATAATAACCAAGGTCACTTCTGACTGTCTGCAGCCTCCCCCCCTACGGGGGAGCAGATTAGACTGAAGGCAGGATCAGCAAATCAGAATATTCTCTTCTCATAATATTTTTCTCTATTTGGCTTTCAGTATAGGCTAATACATCACGGAAGTCAAGCCTTTCTTTTTCCTTTTTCTCTCACTTTTCTGCTTACTGTCGCTTCTATCGCCCTCTCTTCAGATCTCTCTCTTTGTTTTTCCATTTTTCTTCACAGAATCATAGAATCATAGAATCATAGGGGTTGGAAGGGACCTCGAAAGATCATCTAGTCCAACCCCCCCTGCCAGAGCAGGGTCACCTAGAGTACATCACATAGGAACGCATCCAGGCGGGTTTTGAATGTCTCCAGTGAAGGAGACTCCACAACCTCCCTGGGCAGCCTGTTCCAGTGCTCTGTCACTCTCACAGTAAAAAAAATTTTTTCGGATATTCACCTTGAACCTCCTATGCTCCAATTTACACCCATTACTCCTTGTCCTATCACTGGTCATCACTGAGAAGAGCCTAACTCCATCGCAATAACAGAGACATGGTGGGACAGGTCACATGACTGGAATGTGGCCATGGATGGTTATGTGCTTTTTAGGAAAGATAGGGTGGGAAAGCGAGGTGGTGGAGTTGCTCTTTATGTGAGAGAGCAACTAGAATGCATGAGTTTTGTGCAGGGGCTGACGAGGGGCAAGTTGAAAGGTTAGCATGAGCATCAATGCCTGTATTCTTCTCAATTTATCCTCTGCAGGGCGTGGTCTCCAAAAATGGCATCAAAAGAGAAAAAAAAAAGCAATCTCTTTGCACAAATAATTTTAAAGTTTTATTTACAATAGTTGTGCGCAGAAAAGGCAACTAAATCAGCATTTTATTTGTAAAAAATATCTGATCTATAAAGTGTCCTGGTTTGAGCCAGGGTGAAGCGAACTTTCTCTTTGCTGATTTTCTTTTTTCTTTCAGTGAACTTTTTTTAGCAGCGCCAGATAATAACCAAGGTCACTTCTGACTGTCTGCAGCCTCTCCCCCTACGGGGGAGCAGATTAGACCGAAGGCAGGATCAACAAATCAGAATTTTCCCTTCTCATAATATTTTCTCTATTTGGCTTTCAGTATAGGTTAAGACATCACAGAAGTCAAACATTTTGTTTCCTTTTTCTCTCACTTTTGTGCTTCCTGTCACTTCTATCACCCTCTCTTTGTCTCTCTCTCTTTTTTCCATTTTTTCCTTCACAGCTGACACCCGAGGACCCCATGGTCCGTGCGCCCGGACACTCCCCCCTTCAGCTGGGAGTCACCAGGAAGAAGAGTTGCTGTGAGAGTCGCTGGGGGAGGAGGGAGGGGATTGGGTGTTGCACATCCCTTTACAAATATAGATATATTCCCTTATCACTAATAATTGAAATAAATCTGTTTCACTTTTCAACCCAGAAAGCCTCTCTTTCTTATTTTTTCTCCCTCTTTCCCTACCTTGGGGGAGGGGGGTGGGACTGAGAGCATTATTGTTATTGGTTTGACTGCCAACCCAGACCCAAACTGTGACAATAATTAATTGGCAAGCCAGGCAGGAGCTGAATGGACAACATGTCTGCTGAAGGTATGGATGGGTGGAAAACTGAACAGATGAATTTTGCACCCAACATGCAGTCGTACATATCCTATGCGGCTGGCTACTACTGCTTGGTGTATCTGTTCTTGTTATTGTTCTGTGGTTTATTGATAAGACTGTAGCCATAATCAACCGCGTAATAACCTATTTAGTGATAACAGGGGTCATGATATTGATCTGTATAGGGACACTGTATGTGTGCAGTGTGAATGTGCATGTGGATAAGAAGGTCTATGTTGGTAATGGGAGACTCAATTTTGCCTTTCCACTCCCACTCAGGCTGAATATCCCAGCTCTTGATCTGAATAGCATAGTTTCACTGGGGATGCTTCTGTTGAATGCTTATAGTGCCCTGTGGATGCATAGAGTGAGGTGTTGTTCCACTCACTGCCAATCCCCCACAGGCAGTGATGCTGCCACTGCTGTTACTGGTGCCACTGTTGCTGCTACCACCACTGCTACTGCTGCTACCACCACTGCTACTGCTGCCACCACTGGTGCTGCTGCAAAAGCAGCTGCTTCTGCAAAGATTAAGTCTACTCCCATTCAATTCAAACGAGTAAGAGTTAATCCTGTGACCAGGGGCAAAGTAAAGGTGAAAGATCCTTAAACCCACTCCCATCTGAAATATCCAGAGTTTCTTCAAGCAACACCAGAAGACATAATTGAGGAAGCAGACGATTCTAAAACAGATGATGGAGCAGGCCCTTCTAAAGCATATGATGGAACAGGCCCTTCTCAAGTAAATAAACAGGCAGGTCCCTCTGAAGCAGATGGAGGAGCAGGCCCTTCTCAAGCAGATAAGCATGACGACCTGCTACAGCCTTTCTCCCTAAAGGAATTGTGTCTCATGAGAAAGGAGTTTCTCCACAATGAAAATGAGGGGCTTCTTTCCTGGCTGCTCTGATGTTTTGATGGTGGAGCCGACGCCTATACCCTGCACGAAAGAGAAGCCAGACAGTTGGGATCCCTGGCTAAAGATTCAGGTATTGATAGAGCAATTGGTGATAAGACAGGAAATATCACCCTGTGGAGCCACCTTCTTTCAGCCATACAGAGCAGGTACCCCCATAAGGGTGACATTGACCCATGCTGATGCAGAGCACCCACTCTTGAAAGAGCCATCACATATTTGAGAGAATTAACGGTGCAAAAAGTGATCTATGATGACCAAGGGTTTCTAAATCCTGATGATGTCATGTGCGACACACTTATGTTCCGGAGGTTTACGCAGGCTGTACCAGCAACACATGCCCATATCTTCTCCTTCATAGGATGTTTTGATGAATTCAATAGACCAACTGTGCATGAATTGGCTTTCAAAGCATGACAGTATGGAGATATGTTTTCTGATTATTGTCAATTCCACACCTCAGCCATTGAAAAAGTGACTGACAGAAGGAATCTGGACAGATGAGAAGGTAAATCCCAGCCTTTCCCTATACCCCAATATCTCCCTAAGGACAATTGGGTTCATGTTGCAGCCATCAAGAGGAGACGCCCTGCTACGAGACAGCAACGAGATGGGACCCACTTCGACATCAACTGTGGTTCCTCTTGCGTAATTATTACAAAGAGGATATGAGAACTTGGGATAATAAACCCACTGATATTCTCCAGCTACATGTACAAGAGCTGCTAGGTAGAAAAGGTGCAGTAGATGGTTCTTCCTGAAAAAAGGCAGCTCCAATTTCCAGCAACCCGTCCTTCAACCAACATGGTGCATCGACCTCTAATGGTCAGTATTAGAGGTGCCCTGCCTCCAGCCAGGGGGAGGAGAGGGACAACCGAATTTATTGGACTGTGTGGATTCAGTGGCCTGGCACATTGGAACCACAAAGGTATAAAGCCTTGGTTGACACTGGTGCACAGTGCACCTTAATGCCATCAGATCACAAGGGGATGGAGTTTGTTACTATTTCTGGAGTGACAGGAGGATCTAAAGAACTGACCATTGTCAAAGCTGATGTAGGAATCACTGTAATAAGTGGCAGAAGTGCCCTATTTTGACTGGCCCAGATGCTCCTTGCATCCTTGGAATAGACTATCTCAAAAGAGGATATTTCCAGGACCCAAAAGTGTACCGGTGGGCCTTTGGTATAGCAGCTGTAGAGACTGAGAACATTGAACAACTGCATACCTTATCTGGCCTTTCAGATGACCCTTCCCTAGTGGGGTTGCTGAAGGTTGAAGACCAACAGGTGCCAACTGCCACTTCAACAGTGCACAGACGACAATATCGCACCAACAGAGACTCTGTGATTCCCATCCATAAGCTGATTTGACAACTGGAGAGCCAGGGAGTGATCAGCAGGAATCACTCACCCTTCAACAGTCCTATCTGGCCAGTGCGGAAGCCTGATGGCGAGTAGAGGCTGACAGTGGACTATTGTGGCCTGAATGAGGTTACATCATCGCTCAGTGCTGCTATGCTGGACATGCTAGAACTTCAGTACGAGCTGGAGTCAAAAGCAGCAAAGTGGTATGCCACTATTGACATTGGTCATGCCTTTTTCTCTATTCCTCTTGCACCAGAGTGCAGGCCACAGTTTGCTTTCACCTGGAGGGAGTCCAATACACCTGGAACCGACTGCCTCAGGGGTGGAAACACAGCTCAACTATTTCCATGGACTGATCCACGCTGCACTGGAGAAGGGTGAAGCTCCAGAACACCTGCAGTACATCGATGACATAATTGTGTGGGGCAACACGCCAGAGGAAGTCTTTGAGAAAGGTAAAAAGATAATCCAGATTCTTTTGAGAGCTTGTTTTGCTGTCAAAAAGAGCAAGGTCAAAGGACCTTCACGAGAGATTCAGTTCCTGGGAATTAGATGGCAAGATGGATGTCGCCAAATTCCAGTTGATGTGATTAACAAAATAGCAGCTATGGCCTCACTGGCCAACAAAAAGGACACTCAAACCTTTTTAGGAACAGTCAGTTTTTGGAGGATGCATATTCCTGAGTATAGTCACATCGTACAACTTCTTTACAAAGGTGACCCGGAAGAATGACTTTGAGTGGGGTGCCAACCAACAGGATGCTTTGGAGAAGATTAAAGACGAGATTGTGCATGTGGTAGCCCTTGGACCAATTTGAACAGGTCCAGACATCAAAAATATACTCTACACTGGAGCCGGACACAATGGTCCTACATGGAGCCTCTGGCAGAAAGCACCAAGGGAAACTCGTGGTCATCTCCTGGGATTTTGGAGTAGGAGCTACAGAGGTTCTGAGGCCAATTACACCATAACTGAAAAGGAAATACTGGCAGCATATGAAGGAGTTAGAGCTGCTTCGGAAGTGATCGGTACTGAGGTTATTGGTTTGACTGCCAACCCGGAGCCAAACTGTGACATAAAGCAACTGAATTGATACTGTACATTAAACATTGTATACCTTTTTGCATATTAATAAGGCCTAAACTTTGGAGTAATTATGTGGCCACAGATATGGGGCTAACACCTTGAAAATATTACTTAGCAATTAAGACAATAGGTTAAATAAGCTTATATTTTAAAAATTGCTATACCAAATAAAACAACTATGTAGATTAATTTCCATTGTGTTTATGTATTTTTGAAAATTCAGCTGTAATGAAGAATTCCTCTGAGAATTAGTCACTAAACTGAATTCTCATCACAATATCCTATATACCTCATTTCTGCATTCAGCTCTGAAAGCAAATAGAATCAATATGGATCTGAGAGACCTGTAAAGAGAACACTTAAACCAACATCCAGCTTTGGTCTCTAACCTGCTTTGTAGGAGTAACTGGTGAAAGATTTGACATTTTCAAAAGGGCACTTCCCAGCAGCTGACAAAGCAGGTGACCATAAAGTGGCAAAGAAATCATCTTGTTCCCAAGTCAGTGGAGCTGTGAGGTGGCTGCTTTGAGAACATTTAAACCAGCATCCGGCTTTGGTTTCCAGCCTTCTTTGAGGGAGTAGATGGTATAAGTTTTCACATTGTATCAGGGCTCTTACCAGAAGGCAAAAAAGCATCTGGTCCCCCATTGTGACATCATGGTCATATATTTAATGTAAGGCCATACTGCCGTGATATCATGGCCATATATTACATAGAAGGCCATACATTCCCCCAATTCTGATGTCATGGCCATATATTCCATGTAAATCTTTACTGCCCACCCAATGTGATGTCATGGCAATAGATGCCATAGAAGGCCATACTGCTCCCTCATTGTGATTTCATGGCCATACATTCCATAAAGGGCTATAAAACATCTTAAATGTGATGTCATGGTCATATATCCATAGAAGGGTCCATAGAGCCCCCCATTGTTATGTCCTGGACATATATGCACAAATGGGGCCACATTAGCTCCATTGTGATGACATGGCCATACATTTCATATAGGTCCATAATGCACTCCCATTGTGATGCCACAGCAATACATTCCATATAAGGCCAAATGCCTCCCTATTGTGACGTCATAGCCTTACATTCAAAATAAAGACATATTGCACTCCCATTGTGATGTCATAGCAATACACTACATAGACGCACACACTGCATACCATTTTGATGTCATGGCCATACATTCGATATAAGTACATAATGCCTCCCCATTGTAATGACATGGCTATACATTCCAAATAAGGGCATGCTGCACTGCATTGTTATGCCATGTTAAGTTATCCACAGAAGGGTCCAGATTGCCTCCATGAGATGATGTCAAGGCCATACATTCCGTAGAAGGGACCATGCCGCCACCCCATTGTGATGTCATGGCCATACATTCCATACAGGACCATCCAGCCTCCTCAGTGTCAAGTCATGGCCATACATTCCATGTAAGGCCATACTGCCTCAGCAAGTGTGATGTCATGGACATACATACCATAGAATGGGTAATAGTGCCCCCATTATGAAATCATGGCCATACATTCCATAGAAGGCAAAACTGCCCCTCTATTTTTATATCGTGGCCATACATTCCATAGATGGCTGTACTGCCTCCCCAATGTTGTGTCATGGCCATATAGTCCATAGAAGTGCTAATAATGCCCCACCATTCTGAGGTCATTGGATACATTCCCTATAAGTCCAAACTCTGTCCCCCATTATGATGTCATGGCCATACATTGTATATAAGGTCATACTGCCCCCCCATTGTTATGGCCTGGTGATATATCCATAGAAGGGTCTATCCTGCAACCCCATTGTGATGTCACGGACATATATTCCATATTTGGCCATGCTCCCCTCCTACTGTGATGCATGACCATACATTCTATACTGCTCCTCCATTATCATATCATGGCCATACATTCCGT
The DNA here is from genome assembly GCA_020745705.1 of Hemiprocne comata. Lineage (NCBI taxonomy): Eukaryota > Metazoa > Chordata > Aves > Apodiformes > Apodidae > Hemiprocne > Hemiprocne comata. Next base: position 96,191,851 of record CM036586.1, on the reverse strand, counting down.
ATTAGGCCACATTGCCCCCTCCTTTTAATGTCATGGCCATACTTTCCATGTAAGACCATACAGCCACCGAATGTGATGTCATGGCCATATATTCCATAGAAGGAGAGACAGTGCTGCCCATTGTGTTGTCATGACCATACACTCCATAACAGACCACACTCCTCCCCCATTGTGATCTTATGGCCACACATTCCATAGAAGGCCATTCATCCGCCCCTTTCTGATGTAGTGTGCAAAGATTCCATAAAAGGCCATTCTGCCCCCTATTGTGATGTTATGGCCATATATTCCATACAGGGCCATACTGCCCCCCCATTTTTATATCATGGCTACACATTCCAAATAAGTCCTTCTACAGTGTTTTCAGTCTTCCTGCTAGAAAGGAAGAGTTTGTGTATTGAGATAGTGTTCCCGCACCTAGATCATGGGAGAACTGTTCCCTACCTGAAATTGCAGATGTTAATTACAAAAGCATTGCCACGGTTGAGAGGTTCTTCTTTACTGTGGAGCTGCATAAAAACTTGTATTATTTCATCCTACCTTGCATATTCTGGAATACATTGTATCATTATAAATATATTATAAAATTGATTTTTCCATTCCATTTGACAGTCTGCAGACAGACTATTTTTTTGTTTCTCTTAGAATTAATCTATTTTGTCTTATTTTTCCATTAATTTTCTGATTCTTCTGTGGCTTTATTTCCTATATGAAAATGTGCCAGACTCCCCACCCATTATGATGCAATGGCCATACTTTGCATATAAGTTCATATTTCTCTCCCCCTTGTGATCTCCTGGCCATGTATCCACAGAAGGGTGCACACTGCAACTCCATTTTGATGTCATGGACATCCCTTCCATAGAACCCATTTTGATGTCATTGCCATACATTCAGTTGAAGAGGACACAGTGTCACCCATTGTTATGTCATGACCATATTCTCCATGAAAGACCACACTCCTCCTTTGTGCTGTTACTACCAGACCTTCCATAAAGGGCCATTCAGTCTACCCTACATTGCGATGTCATTGCCATACATTCCAAATAATGGGCCAAGGTGCCCCCTATTATGATGTCATGGCCAGGCATTCTATATAAAGCCATACTGGCCAGACGTGGTCATGCATTCCATAGAAGAGCTAATAGTGCTCCCATTGTGACGTCATGGGGTATATTTTATAGAATGCTCAAGTCTTCCCCATTATCATGTCACAGACGTACATTCCATATTTGACCATACTCCCCTCCCGTAGTGATGCTTTGCCATATATTCTATAGAAGGCAATACTGCCCACCTCTTCAGATATCATGGCCATACACTCCGTAGAAGGCCATACTGCCCCCCATGGCCACACATTCCATAGAAGGGACCATAATGCCCCAATTGTTATGTCATGGCCATGTATTCCATATAAGGCCACACTATGCCCCCATTGGGATGTATAGGCCATACATTCCAGAAAAGGTCATACTACACCCCCTTTGTGATGTCACGGTGAGAGGTTCCCTACAAGGATAGGCTGACCCCCCATTGTGATGTCATGGCCATACATTCCATTGAGGGCCATATGGTCTCCCTCCCCTTGGGGATGTGGTGGCCATAAATTTCGTTTAAGACCATACTGCTCCACATTGTGATCACAGAATCACAGAATCACCAAGGCTGGAAAAGACCTTTAAGATCATCAAGTCCAGCCTATGCCCAACACCACCACACCATCTAGACCATGGCACTAAGTGTCACATCCAGCCTTGCCTTGAACACATCCAGGGACGGTACCTCCACCACTTCCCTGGGAAGTCTATTCCAATGTCTAACCACCCTCTCCGTGAGGAAGTGCTTCCTAATATCCAACCTAAACCTCCCTTGGAGCAACTTCAGGCTATGCCCTCTTGTCCTGTCACTGGTTGCCTGGGAGAAGAGCCCAGCCCCAACCTGACTACAACCTCCCTTCAGGTAGCTGAAGAGAGTGATGAGGTCCCCCCTGAGTCTCCTCTTCTCCAGGCTAAACAACCCCAACATCCTCAACCTCTCCCTATAGACTTTCCCTCTAGTCCTTTCACCAGCCTTGTTGCTCTCCTCTGGACCCGCTCCAGCACCTCAACGTCCTTCTTGAAGTGAGGGGCCCAGAACTGTACACAGTACTCAAGGTGAGGCCTCACCAGTGCTGTGTACAGGGGGAGAATGACATCCCTACTCCTGCTGGCCACACTATTCCTGATCCAAGCCAGGATTCCATTGGCCTTCCGGGCCACCTGGGCACACTGCTGGCTCATGTTCAACCGCTGTCCACCAGCACTCCCAGGTCCCTCTCTGCCAGGCTGCTCTCCAGCCACTCTTCCCCAGCCTGTAGCGCTGCCTGGGGTGATTGTGGCCAAAGTGCAGGACGCTGCACTTGGTCTTGTTGAATTTCATGCTGTTGGCCTCAGCCCATCGATCCAGCCTGTCGAGGTCCTCCTGAAGCCTCTTCCTTCCCTCTGGCAGATCGACACTCCCCCCCAGCTTGGTGTCATCTGCAAATTTACTGAGGGTGGACTCAATCCCCACATGCAGGTCATGAATAAAGACATTGAATAGGACTGGGCCCGTACTGATCCTTGGGGGACACCGCTGGTCACCGGACGCCAGCTGGATGCAGCTCCATTCACCATCACTCTCTGGGCCCGGTCATCCAACCAGTTTTTGACCCAGCGAAGGGTGCACCTGTCGAAGCCATGGATCGCTAGCTTCTCCAGGAGGATGCTGTGGGAGACTGTGTCAAAGGCCTTGCTGAAGTCAAGGTAGACCACATCCACAGCCTTCCCCTCATCCACTAGGCGGGTCACCCAGTCATAGAAGGAGATGAGATTAGTCAGGCAGGACCTCCCTTTCCTAAACCCATGTTGGCTGGACCTGATCCCCTGGTTGTCTTCCACATGCCGCTTGATGGCACTCGGGATGATCTGTTCCATAACCTTGCCAGGCACCGAGGTCAAGTTGACAGGCCTATAGTTCCCTGGATCCTCCTTCCAGCCCTTCTTGTGGATGGGCGTCACATTGGCCAACCTCCAGTCATCTGGGACCTCCCCAGTGAGCCAAGACTGGTGATAAATGATGGAGAGCAGCTTAGCCAGTTCTTCCGCCAGCTCCCTCAGCACCCTGGGATGAATCCCATCCGGACCCATGGACTTGTTGGGATCTAAGTGGCACAGCAGGTCCCTAACTACTTCCTCCTGGATTACAAGAGGGGCATTCTGCTCCCCATCTCTGTCTACCAATTCAGGAGCCCAGTCGTCCTGAGGCAAAGAAGGTGTTAAGCACCTCAGCCTTTTCCTTGTCCTCCATTACTAAGTTCCCCTCCTCATCCAATAAGGAATTAAAATTTTCCCTTACCCTCTTTTTGTTATTAATGTCTTTATAAAAGCATTTTTTATTATTCTTTACAGAGATGGCTAGTTTAAGTTCTAGCTGGGCTTTTGCATCTCTGATTCTCTTCCTACATAACCTTACAATATCCCTAAATGCTTCCTGATTCACCTGCCCTTTTTTCCAAAGTTGATACATTCTTTTTTTATTCCTGAGTTCTTGTAACAGTTCCCTGCTCAACCAGGCTGGTCTTCTTCCCCGCCGGCTCCTTTTTCGGCACACAGGGACAGCCTGCTCCTGCGCCTTCATAATTTCATTCTTAAAGTAAGCCCAGCCTTCCTGGGCCCCTTTGTTTTTGAGGACTGCTTCCCAAGGGACTCTCCCAACCAGCGTCCTGAAGAGGCCAAAGTCAGCCCTCTGGAAGTCCAAGGTAGAGGTTTTGCTGACGACCCTCTTAACTTCACCACAAATTGTAAATTCTATCATATCATGGTCGCTGTGCCCAAGACGACCTCCAACCACTACATCTTCCACCAGTCCTTCTCTGTTTGTGAAGAGTAGGTCTAGCATGGCACTACCCCTGGTAGGTTCACCTACCAGCTGTAGCAGGAAGTTATCTTCTATACATTCCAGAAACCTCCTGGATTGGCCCCTTTCTGCTGTGTTGTACTTCCAGCAGACATCCGGTAAGTGGAAGTGATGTTATAGCCATACGTTCCATAGAAGGCCATACTCCCCCCTCCCCCCCCCCCCCTTGTGATTTCATGGGCACAGATTCCATAGATGAGGTAAGAATGCCCCCCTTGTGAGGTCATGTGATACATTCCATATAAGGCCAAACTTTCCCCCCATTGAGATGTCATGGCCATCCATTCCATGTAAGACCATACAGCTGCCTAATGTAATGTCATAGTCATTTTCATAAAAGGGGACACACTGTCCTCCATTGTGATGTCATGGCCATCAATTCCGTAAAAGACCACACTCTTCCCCCATTGTGATGTTATGGCCAAACATTCCATCAAAGGCCATTCTGCCCCCCATTGTGATGTCCTGGCCGTCCATTCCATTTCAGGCAAAACTGCCCCCTAATTTCATATCATGGCCAAACATTCCATAGATGGCCATACAAGCCCCCATTTGGATGTCAGGGCCATACATTCTCTTAAAGGGGACACAGTGTCCCCCATTGTCTTGTTATGGCCGTACATACCATAAAGGGCCATCTTGCCCAACCATGCTTTTTATGTCATGGCCATACATTCCATATAAGCCCATACTGCCCCCCCAGTGTGATCTCAGGGTCATTCGTTGCATAGAAGGGGCCATAGTGCCCCCATTCTGATCTTACGGCCACACAGTCCAAAGAAGACCATACAGCACCCCAATGCTATGACATGTGAAGTGTTCTCTCCCTGGGGGATAGCGGGTGGCACAACGGCGACCCCTCCGAGGGGGAACTGCGACGCGCTCCAAATCACTTCCCTTGATTCTAATCATCTTCTCCCTCTCTTTTGCACTATCTGTGGCTTGCATTGTATTTCCATTTGTACACCTCTGTTCTGTCTAGAAAGCAACAACACATAGAAACCTTCACTAAGTGTCCTCATTCCCTTTTTGAGCGAGAGTGTGTAGTACCTGTGTGTGTTTAGGGCTTCGACAGGTATCAAGGAAAACCAAAGAGGGGAGGGGTTAACCACTCAAACCCCTTTCTTTTCCCCTTGAACCTTTACAGTTGCGTCCCCAGGGATGATGTCATGGCCATACTTTCCATGGAAGGCCATCATGTCCCCCCAGCGATTATGTTATGGCCATACATTCCACATAAGGCTATACTGCCCCCCCATTGGGATGTCATGGCCATACAGTTCATAGAAGGCCACACTGCCCCCTCCTTATAGTGTCCTGGCCATACTTTCCAGATAAGGCCATACTGTCCCATCATTGTGAGGTCATGGGATACATTCCAGATAAGGACAAACTCCCCCCCCATAACAATGTCATGGCCATACTTTGCATATCAGGCTATACTGCCCCTCCATTTTTGATTTCCTGTCCATATATCTGTAGAGGGGGGCCATACTGCATCCCCATTGGGATGTCATGGACATATTTCCTATCTGGCCATAGAATCATAGAATCCTAGGGGTTGGAAAGGACTTCTGAGGATCATCAAATCCAACTCCACTGCTGCAGCAGGAACACCTAGGGCAGATCACACAGGAATATGTGCAGACAGGTCTTGAAAGTCTCCAGAGAAGGAGACTCCACAACCTCTCTGTGGAGCCTGTTCCAGTGCTCCATCACCCTAACAGTAAAGAAGTTTTTCCTCATGTTGAGGTGGAACTTCCTGTGTTGTAGCTTGGTGCCGTTTCCCCTCGTCCTAGCACAGGGCACCACTGAAAAGAGTCTGGCCCATTCTTGACATCCACCCTTCAGATATGTAGAGACATTAATAAGGTCCCCTCTCCGTCTTCTTTTCTCAAGACTAAACAGCCTCAGGTCTTTTAGCCTTTCCTCGTATGAGAGATGTTCCAGTGCCTTAATCATCCTTGTAGCCCACCTGTTTTGGCCATATTTTCCATATAAGCTCATACTGCCCCCCCATTGCGATGTCATTGCCATACATTCCAAATAATGGGCCAAGGTGCCCCCTATTATGATGTCATGGCCAGGCATTCTATATAAAGCCATACTGGCCAGACATGGTCATGCATTCCATAGAAGAGCTAATAGTGCTCCCATTGTGACGTCATGGGGTATATTCCATAGAATGCTCAAGTCTTCCCCATTATCATGTCACAGACGTACATTCCATATTTGACCATACTCCCCTCCCGTAGTGATGCTCTGCCATATATTCTATAGAAGGCAATACTGCCCACCTCTTCAGATATCATGGCCATACATTCCGTAGAAGGCCATACTGCCCCCCATGGCCACACATTCCATAGAAGGGACCATAATGCCCCAATTGTTATGTCATGGCCATGTATTCCATATAAGGCCACACTATGCCCCCATTGGGATGTATAGGCCATACATTCCAGAAAAGGTCATACTACACCCCCTTTGTGATGTCACGGTGAGAGGTTCCCTACAAGGATAGGCTGACCCCCCATTGTGATGTCATGGCCATACATTCCATTGAGGGCCATATGGTCTCCCTCCCCTTGGGGATGTGGTGGCCATAAATTTCGTTTAAGACCATACTGCCCCACATTGTGATGTTATAGCCATACATTCCATAGAAGGCCATACTCCCCTCCCCCTCCTTGCGATTTCATGGGCACAGATTCCATAGATGAGGTAAGAATGCCCCCCTTGTGAGGTCATGTGATACATTCCATATAAGGCCAAACTTTCCCCCCATTGAGATGTCATGGCCATCCATTCCATGTAAGACCATACAGCTGCCTAATGTAATGTCATAGTCATTTTCATAAAAGGGGACACACTGTCCTCCATTGTGATGTCATGGCCATCAATTCCGTAAAAGACCACACTCTTCCCCCATTGTGATGTTATGGCCAAACATTCCATCAAAGGCCATTCTGCCCCCCATTGTGATGTCCTGGCCGTCCATTCCATTTCAGGCAAAACTGCCCCCTAATTTCATATCATGGCCAAACATTCCATAGATGGCCATACAAGCCCCCATTTGGATGTCAGGGCCATACATTCTCTTAAAGGGGACACAGTGTCCCCCATTGTCTTGTTATGGCCATACATACCATAAAGGGCCATCTTGCCCAACCATTTTTTTTTATGTCATGGCCATACATTCCATATAAGCCCATACTGCCCCCCCAGTGTGATCTCAGGGTCATTCGTTGCATAGAAGGGGCCATAGTGCCCCCATTCTGATCTTACGGCCACACAGTCCAAAGAAGACCATACAGCACCCCAATGCTATGACATGTGAAGTGTTCTCTCCCTGGGGGATAGTGGGTGGCACAACGGCGACCCCTCCGAGGGGGAACTGCGACGCGCTCCAAATCACTTCCCTTGATTCTAATCATCTTCTCCCTCTCTTTTGCACTATCTGTGGCTTGCATTGTATTTCCATTTGTACACCTCTGTTCTGTCTAGAAAGCAACAATACATAGAAACCTTCACTAAGTGTCCTCATTCCCTTTTTGAGCGAGAGTGTGTAGTACCTGTGTGTGTTTAGGGCTTCGACAGGTATCAAGGAAAACCAAAGAGGGGAGGGGTTAACCACTCAAACCCCTTTCTTTTCCCCTTGAACCTTTACAGTTGCGTCCCCAGGGATGATGTCATGGCCATACTTTCCATGGAAGGCCATCATGTCCCCCCAGCGATTATGTTATGGCCATACATTCCACATAAGGCTATACTGCCCCCCCATTGGGATGTCATGGCCATACAGTTCATAGAAGGCCACACTGCCCCCTCCTTATAGTGTCCTGGCCATACTTTCCAGATAAGGCCATACTGTCCCATCATTGTGAGGTCATGGGATACATTCCAGATAAGGACAAACTCCCCCCCCATAACAATGTCATGGCCATACTTTGCATATCAGGCTATACTGCCCCTCCATTTTCATGTCCTGGCCATGTATCTGTAGAGGGGGCCATACTGCATCCCCATTGGGATGTCATGGACATATTTCCTATCTGGCCATAGAATCATAGAATCCTAGGGGTTGGAAAGGACCTCTGAGGATCATCAAATCCAACTCCACTGCTGCAGCAGGAACACCTAGGGCAGATCACACAGGAATATGTGCAGACAGGTCTTGAAAGTCTCCAGAGAAGGAGACTCCACAACCTCTCTGTGGAGCCTGTTCCAGTGCTCCATCACCCTAACAGTAAAGAAGTTTTTCCTCATGTTGAGGTGGAACTTCCTGTGTTGTAGCTTGGTGCCGTTTCCCCTCGTCCTAGCACAGGGCACCACTGAAAAGAGTCTGGCCCATTCTTGACATCCACCCTTCAGATATGTAGAGACATTAATAAGGTCCCCTCTCCGTCTTCTTTTCTCAAGACTAAACAGCCTCAGGTCTTTTAGCCTTTCCTCGTATGAGAGATGTTCCAGTGCCTTAATCATCCTTGTAGCCCACCTGTTTTGGCCATATTTTCCATATAAGCTCATACTGCCCCCCCATTGCGATGTCATTGCCATACATTCCAAATAATGGGCCAAGGTGCCCCCTATTATGATGTCATGGCCAGGCATTCTATATAAAGCCATACTGGCCAGACATGGTCATGCATTCCATAGAAGAGCTAATAGTGCTCCCATTGTGACGTCATGGGGTATATTCCATAGAATGCTCAAGTCTTCCCCATTATCATGTCACAGACGTACATTCCATATTTGACCATACTCCCCTCCCGTAGTGATGCTCTGCCATATATTCTATAGAAGGCAATACTGCCCACCTCTTCAGATATCATGGCCATACATTCCGTAGAAGGCCATACTGCCCCCCATGGCCACACATTCCATAGAAGGGACCATAATGCCCCGATTGTTATGTCATGGCCATGTATTCCATATAAGGCCACACTATGCCCCCATTGGGATGTATAGGCCATACATTCCAGAAAAGGTCATACTACACCCCCTTTGTGATGTCACGGTGAGAGGTTCCCTACAAGGATAGGCTGACCCCCCATTGTGATGTCATGGCCATACATTCCATTGAGGGCCATATGGTCTCCCTCCCCTTGGGGATGTGGTGGCCATAAATTTCGTTTAAGACCATACTGCCCCACATTGTGATGTTATAGCCATACATTCCATAGAAGGCCATACTCCCCTCCCCCTCCTTGTGATTTCATGGGCACAGATTCCATAGATGAGGTAAGAATGCCCCCCTTGTGAGGTCATGTGATACATTCCATATAAGGCCAAACTTTCCCCCCATTGAGATGTCATGGCCATCCATTCCATGTAAGACCATACAGCTGCCTAATGTAATGTCATAGTCATTTTCATAAAAGGGGACACACTGTCCTCCATTGTGATGTCATGGCCATCAATTCCGTAAAAGACCACACTCTTCCCCCATTGTGATGTTATGGCCAAACATTCCATCAAAGGCCATTCTGCCCCCCATTGTGATGTCCTGGCCGTCCATTCCATTTCAGGCAAAAACTGCCCCCTAATTTCATATCATGGCCAAACATTCCATAGATGGCCATACAAGCCCCCATTTGGATGTCAGGGCCATACATTCTCTTAAAGGGGACACAGTGTCCCCCATTGTCTTGTTATGGCCATACATACCATAAAGGGCCATCTTGCCCAACCATGCTTTTTATGTCATGGCCATACATTCCATATAAGCCCATACTGCCCCCCCAGTGTGATCTCAGGGTCATTCGTTGCATAGAAGGGGCCATAGTGCCCCCATTCTGATCTTACGGCCACACATTCCAAAGAAGACCATACAGCACCCCAATGCTATGACATGTGAAGTTATCCACAGAAGGGTCCATATTGCTGTCACGGTCCGGGGGCCCTGCGTATGTGTGTCACGTGACGGAGTGTTGAGTGCGGTGTGTGTTTGTGTCTCGCGAGATGTGACTGTGATATGTTTAAGCACGCACGCACAATCGCTCCACTCACACACTATGTATGCAATCACTCTCACACTCGCGCTGTCCTGACACGCCTTTCGCTTCCTCCGTCGCTGGCCGTTTCCCTCGCGGGAGAACGGAACCGCAGCTCGGGAGTCCGCACTCGCTTCGGGTCTTGTGCCCCGTCTCAGTCACTCTCGCACACACACTGTTTACGGGCCGAACCCCTAGACCGTGCAATCAGGGACGCCAGCGGAACGTCCTGCCTTGATACTTCCGTAAACCCCCCCCACGACAGGTATTTAAACAATACGGATCAGGGAAATAAGGAGCCTCAAGCTACGGTCAATTTAACTTATGTGCTTTTTACTTTAGAATTATACGAACGCAGTCAACAGCAAAATAAAACCAGCAACCACTTTGTGATGTGAAATGGGGGAACTAAACACCGCGCCAATTAGGGAAGACGGAAAGGTAAGGGCCAACAGGGGAACTCCCGACCTCCCCCCTCCTACCTCCCGGGGTAGTTTGGGGAATGTCAGGAAGGCAGGGAAGGACAAGCAGGGTTTCCAGGGAAGAGTCCTTACGCAATCCCTTCATGGCTCAGAGGAGTCGGGGACCAGCCCCGGCTCTTGTAGGCCAGCAGTCTTCCCTGAGCAGCCTTCGGGGAGAGAGCACCTTAGGCCTCAGCTTCAGAGAGCCTTTAGAAAGGCTTTTAGCCTGGGCTCAAGCTCCCTCGTTGGTTTCGCAAGAAGCGGTGGCTGGCGGCTTGCGGTGCATGACAGCAGTCGGCAAATGGCAGCGAAAGCGGCAACAGATGAGTGACGATTCTCCTCTTCTTTTCCTAACGACCCCCAATAACGCAGCAGCAAGCGGTGAGGATGGTCTTCTTTTATAGCGTTTTCAGTGGGCGGAACCGGCTCCTGATAGGTAAGTCACTTTTCAATCCGTCCACTGATTGGCCAAATTAACGTCTCTCACTCCTGAGGCACTTCTGGCTTGATAACTTTGTGACGTTTTTTCCCGCCTTTGGCGGACCAAGTCCTCATGTCGGTCCGCTCTTATTCGCCCTATGCCTTCCCAATTTTGAGTCCCTATCCTCCATGAGAAACATTAAGTCCTTGGGGGGGGCACAGTCCAGTGTCCGTGTGGGCGTGTCCTCCATAACTGCTGTAAGAGTTGTGCCCCTAACCACAGAAAATATGCCTCCCATAAAACTATTTCACCATAAAGGTGAAGGGAGACTAAATGGATGCCACTCCTGCACAGTTGGTACCTGTGGCACCAGGAACCATGCTTCTGGGGGAGGGGGCCTGCTTCCCTGTGGGTGGTCTGTTCTGAGACTCAAGATTGGCTGGGCCAGGGCTGGCATGCAAATGGCCAATGCATTGTGGCACCTGGGATGGTGCACTGGGTCACCCTACCTACACCACCGCCTGAGCATGGTCCCTTCTATGGAATTTATGGCTATGACATCATCACTGGGCAGGCAATATGGAACCTACTGTGGATAATTTAACATGACATGACAAGGGAGTGCAGTATGGCCTTATATGGAATGTGTGGCCGTAACATCACAATAGGGACACTATGGCACCTTCTGTGGGATGTATGGCCATGATGTCACAACGGATGGGGCAATGTGGCCTTATGGAATGTATGGCCATGAGATCATCACTGGGGAGGTAACATGGACCTTTCTGTGGATAACTTAACATGACAAAGCAATGGGGTGCAGTATGGTCATACATGGACTGTGTGGCCATGACATCACAATTGGAGGCCAGTATGGCCTTCTATGGAATGTGATTCTTACATCAGATTAGGAGTAGGGGCAGAAGGAATAGACCATTGTATCAGCCAAGGTATCAGCCAAGATGAAACTGGCCCTGTATTGTGCGTCTTGACTGCAAACTTGATGACTGGCAATTAGTGTGACTTCTAGAACAGGATGAAGATTCTGTGGCCTGGGGTTGTAGTGATAAGCCAAAACACTGGAAATTATTTCACCTGAGAAATCTGCAGCAAGAGCAATACTGGTCCTTTTCCCCTTCCCTCCCTTAATTAATAAGTAATAAGAGGCTGCAAATGTACCAATCAGAAAATTATTTTTTACCTAGTCCCATCTTGTTACTGAGTATAAATTAGTCTTAGAATCCTCTTTTTTCTTGGGAGGAAGAGATCAACAGATATCTGTACAGGTCAACAGGCCTGAATCCTCTCTTCTCCCACAAAAGGGGACGCCTTTTGCTAAGACGTCCTCCTCTGACTCTGCTGGATGTTTTTATTTTCTCTTGATTATATTCACCTGAAATCTATGCAGCTTTCCCATGAGTTACAGCAATGGGTGCCTCCGTGAGAGGGCTTCTTCGGTGAGGCAGCAGCAGTGATCCCAGCAGCATCCAGCCTCTCTGGCGGCAGCTTGCCTAGTGGCAGTGGCAGCTTCCCCCCTTGAGCAGGTCCTGGTCAGGCAGTAGCAGCAGTGGTGTCCTGACGGCAGCAGGTAGCTTCCCCGGCAGGGGGGCAGGCAGGTCCTCTGCGGGTGGTGTCCAGAGTAGGCCACACGGAACTAGCAAAAGTTGCCACCTTTTATATTCCAGGGACCCCTATTTAATTTAGGGCCACTGTTAAAGTTAGTGCTGCAAGGCATTCTTCTTATTAACATATTAATAAGGCCCAGAGCCAATTAGCATTCATGGGTCCAAAGCCAGGGTGTTAACTCTTAGACGAAGTCCATTTTGCTGCCTTTGTATCAGAACCTCTGTGTTCCTTCTCTTGCTTTTGGATCTATCAGTAGAACAGGCAGGCCTGTTCTTGTCCATCCTTGAGTAACCAGCAAAAGGCATCTCTGCTGGCTTAAAAGGCATTTTATTTAGTCTTATGAGGGGGGCAGAAGAGGGGCTGCTCTCCACAGGAACTATGAGACAGGCAAACGTCGTTCATTCTTAGAAAAAATCATGTCATAACAGTGGGGTTTAATTTTGTCCTTCTAGGGAACGTATTGCATTGACATCACAATGGGGGCATAGTATGTCCTTTATTGAGAGCGTGGCCATGATAACACAATGGGGGTCTGTATGTCCTTGTAGGGTAGGTATAGCCATGAGATCACAATGGGGGGGGGGAGGGCAATTTGGCATTATATAGAATGCATGACCATAACATCACAATGGGGGAGGAATGTGGTCTTTTCTGGAATGTATGGCCATGATATCTAAAGAGGTGGGCAGTATGGCCTTCTATAGAATATATGGCAAAGCATCACTACGGGAGGGGAGTATGGTCAAATATGGAATGTACGTCTGTGACATGATAATGGGGAAGACTTGAGCATTCTATAAAATATACCCCATGACGTCACAATGGGGGCACTATTAGCTCTTCTATGGAATGCATGACCATGTCTGGCCAGTATGGCTTTATATAGAATGCCTGGCCATGACATCATAATAGGGGGCACCTTGGCACCTTTATGGTGAAATAGTTTTATGGGAGGCATATTTTCTGTGGTTAGGGGCACAACTCTTACAGCAGTTATGGAGGACACGCCCACACGGACACTGGACTGTGCCCCCCCCAAGGACTTAATGTTTCTCATGGAGGATAGGGACTCAAAATTGGGAAGGCATAGGGCGAATAAGAGCGGACCGACATGAGGACTTGGTCCGCCAAAGGCGGGAAAAACGTCACAAAGTTATCAAGCCAGAAGTGCCTCAGGAGTGAGAGACGTTAATTTGGCCAATCAGTGGACGGATTGAAAAGTGACTTACCTATCAGGAGCCGGTTCCGCCCACTGAAAACGCTATAAAAGAAGACCATCCTCACCGCTTGCTGCTGCGTTATTGGGGGTCGTTAGGAAAAGAAGAGGAGAATCGTCACTCATCTGTTGCCGCTTTCGCTGCCATTTGCCGACTGCTGTCATGCACCGCAAGCCGCCAGCCACCGCTTCTTGCGAAACCAACGAGGGAGCTTGAGCCCAGGCTAAAAGCCTTTCTAAAGGCTCTCTGAAGCTGAGGCCTAAGGTGCTCTCTCCCCGAAGGCTGCTCAGGGAAGACTGCTGGCCTACAAGAGCCGGGGCTGGTCCCCGACTCCTCTGAGCCATGAAGGGATTGCGTAAGGACTCTTCCCCGGAAACCCTGCTTGGCCTTCCCTGCCTTCCTGACATTCCCCAAACTACCCCGGGAGGTCGGGAGTTCCCCTATTGGCCCTTACCTTTCCGTCTTCCCTAATTGGCGCGGTGTTTAGTTCCCCCATTTCACATCACAACGTGGTTGCTGGTTTTATTTTGCTGTTGACTGTGTTCGTATAATTCTAAAGTAAAAAGCACATAAGTTAAATTGACCGTAGCTTGAGGCTCCTTATTTCCCTGATCCGTATTGTTTAAATACCTGTCGTGGGGGGGGTTACGGAAGTATCAAGGCAGGACGTTCCGCTGGCGTCCCTGATTGCACGGTCTAGGGGTTCGGCCCGTAAACAGTGTGCGTGCGAGAGTGACTGAGACGGGGCACAAGACCCGAAGCGAGTGCGGACTCCCGAGCTGCGGTTCCGTTCTCCCGCGAGGGAAACGGCCAGCGACGGAGGAAGCGAAAGGCGTGTCAGGACAGCGCGAGTGTGAGAGTGATTGCATACATAGTGTGTGAGTGGAGCGATTGTGCGTGCGTGCTTAAACATATCACAGTCACATCTCGCGAGACACAAACACACACCGCACTCAACACTCCGTCACGTGACACACATACGCAGGGCCCCCGGACCGTGACAGCAATATGGACCCTTCTGTGGATAACTTCACATGTCATAGCATTGGGGTGCTGTATGGTCTTCTTTGGACTGTGTGGCCGTAAGATCAGAATGGGGGCACTATGGCCCCTTCTATGCAACGAATGACCCTGAGATCACACTGGGGGGGGCAGTATGGGCTTATATGGAATGTATGGCCATGACATAAAAAAAAATGGTTGGGCAAGATGGCCCTTTATGGTATGTACGGCCATAACAAGACAATGGGGGACACTGTGTCCCCTTTAAGAGAATGTATGGCCCTGACATCCAAATGGGGGCTTGTATGGCCATCTATGGAATGTTTGGCCATGATATGAAATTAGGGGGCAGTTTTGCCTGAAATGGAATGGACGGCCAGGACATCACAATGGGGGGCAGAATGGCCTTTGATGGAATGTTTGGCCATAACATCACAATGGGGGAAGAGTGTGGTTTTTTACGGAATTGATGGCCATGACATCACAATGGAGGACAGTGTGTCCCCTTTTATGAAAATGACTATGACATTACATTAGGCAGCTGTATGGTCTTACATGGAATGGATGGCCATGACATCTCAATGGGGGGAAAGTTTGGCCTTATATGGAATGTATCACATGACCTCACAAGGGGGGCATTCTTACCTCATCTATGGAATCTGTGCCCATGAAATCGCAAGGAGGGGGAGGGGAGTATGGCCTTCTATGGAATGTATGGCTATAACATCACAATGTGGGGCAGTATGGTCTTAAACGAAATTTATGGCCACCACATCCCCAAGGGGAGGGAGACCATATGGCCCTCAATGGAATGTATGGCCATGACATCACAATGGGGGGTCAGCCTATCCTTGTAGGGAACCTCTCACCGTGACATCACAAAGGGGGTGTAGTATGACCTTTTCTGGAATGTATGGCCTATACATCCCAATGGGGGCTTAGTGTGGCCTTATATGGAATACATGGCCATGACATAACAATCGGGGCATTATGGTCCCTTCTATGGAATGTGTGGCCATGGGGGGCAGTATGGCCTTCTACGGAATGTATGGCCATGATATCTGAAGAGGTGGGCAGTATTGCCTTCTATAGAATATATGGCAAAGCATCACTACGGGAGGGGAGTATGGTCAAATATGGAATGTACGTCTGTGACATGATAATGGGGAAGACTTGAGCATTCTATGGAATATACCCCATGACGTCACAATGGGAGCACTATTAGCTCTTCTATGGAATGCATGACCATGTCTGGCCAGTATGGCTTTATATAGAATGCCTGGCCATGACATCATAATAGGGGGCACCTTGGCCCATTCTTTGGTATGTATGGCAATGACATCGCAATGGGGGGGCAGTATGAGCTTATATGGAAAATATGGCCAAAACAGGTGGGCTACAAGGATGATTAAGGCACTGGAACGTCTCTCATACGAGGAAAGGCTAAAAGACCTGAGGCTGTTTAGTCTTGAGAAAAGAAGACGGAGAGGGGACCTTATTAATGTCTCTACATATCTGAAGGGTGGATGTCAAGAATGGGCCAGACTCTTTTCAGTGGTGCCCTGTGCTAGGACGAGGGGAAACGGCACCAAGCTACAACACAGGAAGTTCCACCTCAACATGAGGAAAAACTTCTTTACTGTTAGGGTGATGGAGCACTGGAACAGGCTCCACAGAGAGGTTGTGGAGTCTCCTTCTCTGGAGACTTTCAAGACCTGTCTGCACATATTCCTGTGTGATCTGCCCTAGGTGTTCCTGCTGCAGCAGTGGAGTTGGATTTGATGAGCCTCAGAAGTCCTTTCCAACCCCTAGGATTCTATGATTCTATGGCCAGATAGGAAATATGTCCATGACATCCCAATGGGGATGCAGTATGGCCCCCTCTACAGATATATGGACAGGAAATCAAAAATGGAGGGGCAGTATAGCCTGATATGCAAAGTATGGCCATGACATTGTTATGGGGGGGGGAGTTTGGCCTTATCTGGAATGTATCCCAGGACCTCACAATGATGGGACAGTATGGCCTTATCTGGAAAGTATGGCCAGGACACTATAAGGAGGGGGCAGTGTGGCCTTCTATGAACCGTATGGCCATGACATCCCAATGGGGGGGCAGTATAGCCTTATGTGGAATGTATGGCCATAACATAATCGCTGGGGGGACATGATGGCCTTCCATGGAAAGTATGGCCATGACATCATCCCTGGGGACGCAACTGTAAAGGTTCAAGGGGAAAAGAAAGGGCTTTGAGTGGTTAACCCCTCCCCTCTTTGGTTTTCCTTGATACCTGTCGAAGCCCTAAACACACACAGGTACTACACACTCTCGCTCAAAAAGGGAATGAGGACACTTAGTGAAGGTTTCTATGTGTTGTTGCTTTCTAGACAGAACAGAGGTGTACAAATGGAAACATAATGCAAGCCACAGATAGTGCAAAAGAGAGGGAGAAGATGATTAGAATCAAGGGAAGTGATTTGGAGCGCGTCGCAGTTCCCCCTCGGAGGGGTCGCCGTTGTGCCACCCACTATCCCCCAGGGAGAGAACACTCTAGGGAAACAGGAAAGATTTGCGGATGGGGTTCTTACACTCCCAGCACGGTGAATGTAGCAGCAGCAGAGGCCCTTGGGTGACCTCCAGGGGCTGGTGATGGGCGTTTAGCAGGCCGATGGGCTGGAGGGCAGCAACACGCACCACGTGGGCGGCAGCGGCGTGGCAGCGCTCGTGGCTCAGGCGGTGGCAGAGGTAGGGTGACCCAGTGCACCATCCCAGGTGCCACAATGCATTGGCCATTTGCATGCCAGCCCTGGCCCAGCCAATCTTGAGTCTCAAAACATACCACCCACAGGGAAGCAGGGCCCCTCCCCCAGAAGCCTGGTTCCTGGTGCCACAGGTACCAACTGTGCAGGAGTGGCATCCATTTAATCTCCCTTCACCTTTATGGTGAAATAGTTCTATGGGAGGCATATTTTCTGTGGTAAGGGGCACAACTCTTACAGCAATATGGACCCTTCTGTGGATAACTTCACATGTCATAGCATTGGGGTGCTGTATGGTCTTCTTTGGAATGTGTGGCCGTAAGATCAGAATGGGGGCACTATCCCCCTTCTATGCAACGAATGACCCTGAGATCACACTGGGGGGGCAGTATGGGCTTATATGGAATGTATGGCCATGACATAAAAAAAATGGTTGGGCAAGATGGCCCTTTATGGTATGTATGGCCATAACAAGACAATGGGGGACACTGTGTCCCCTTTAACAGAATGTATGGCCCTGACATCCAAATGGGGGCTTGTATGGCCATCTATGGAATGTTTGGCCATGATATGAAATTAGGGGGCAGTTTTGCCTGAAATGGAATGGACGGCCAGGACATCACAATGGGGGGCAGAATGGCCTTTGATGGAATGTTTGGCCATAACATCACAATGGGGGAAGAGTGTGGTCTTTTACGGAATTGATGGCCATGACATCACAATGGGGGGTCAGCCTATTCTTCTAGGGAACCTCTCACCGTGACATCACAAAGGGGGTGTAGTTTGACCTTTTCTGGAATGTATGGCGTATACATCCCAATGGGGGCATAGTTTGGCCTTATATGGAATACATGGCCATGACATAACAATTGGGGCATTATGGTCCCTTCTATGGAATGTGTGGCCATGGGGGGCAGTATGGCCTTATATGGAATGTAATGGGGCTTTGGATAGTATGGCCCTAACATTAGAAGGGGGCAGAATGGGCTTTCATGGAAAGTTTGGCCACTACAACACAACAGGTAGACTGAATAGCCCTCTATGGTAGGTGTAGTAGTAACAGCACAAAGGAGGAGTGTGGTCTTTCGTGGAGAATATGGTCATGACATAACAATGGGGGAGACTGTGTCCTCTTCCTCTGAATGTATGGCCATGACATCAAAATGGGTTCTATGGAAGGGATGTCCATGACATCACAATGGAGTTGCAGTGTGCACCCTTCTGTGGATACATGGCCAGGACATCACAAGGGGGAAGAGAAATATGAACTTATATGCAAAGTATGGCCATTGCATCATAATGGGCGGGGAGTCTGGCACATTTTCATATAGGAAATAAAGCCACAGAAGAATCAGAAAATTAATGGAAAAATTAAGACAAAATAGATTCTTTCTAAGAGAAACCAAAAAATAGTCTGTCTGGAGACTGTCAAATGGAATGGAAAAATCCATTTTATAGTATATTTATAATGATACAATGTATCCCAGAATATGCAAGGTAGGATGAAATGCAGCTCCACAGTAAAGAAGAATCTCTCAACCGTGGCAATGCTTTTGTAATTAACAACTGCAATTTCAGGTAGGAAACAGTTTTCCCATGATCTGGGTGCGGGAACACTATCTCAATACACAAACTTCCTTTCTAGCAGGAAGACTGAAAACACTGCAGAAGGATTCAAAGATCTAAAATTACATTAGATTTGTTTTTCCCCCCCTAGAATCCATTACTGACTGTATTTACCAGTACTTAGCCATAAGTTTTCTTGGCATTCAAGAGACAAAACTGTTTTCATAATGATTTTAATTCTCTCATGTTAAAGTATTCAAGACTAGTTAGTCTACCACAGCTCACTGGTAGCAGTAGTACTTTATAATCAAAGCTTAAGCTCTATTGACTGTACAGTTTGAAGAAAAAAAACCAAAATATTTTCAAATACTTTTTAATCAAGTAAATGTGGGTAGAAGACCAGCTTGTATAAATATAAATGTGTTTAAATGAAATGTGTTTAAATTTTCTGTTTGGACTTTGCATAGTGAAGCTTTACAGTAGTAACAGGAAAACTGCTATTAATTTATTCATATTATCACTATCAAGGCATGTCAAAAACTACAAGGAAAAATGAAATTTAAACCACACTGTTAATGATTAAGTATTGGTCCTTATTATTGAAACACATGAAATCAATTATCCCAGGAATACTGAAACATTAATCTTGCAGCAGAAGACACTAACTGCTTAGAAGAGATGTTAAGCACATGATTTAATGTAATGAGACCTTTACAAAAGAAAACAGCAGCCACATATATACTGTGGAAAAGAGAACAGTGAAGTGTATGAAACAGTTAATACTATGGATGTGGCAACAGTTCCTCAAAATTAAAAGGAAGTTTACATTCTTTTAGCACATACAAAATACTGTTCATGGTAGTTAAGTGTAACAAAACAAAACCCAACAGGTGCTTGCCTGACAGATGAATAAGATACAAAATACCCAAGCCTGCAGCATTTAGTTTAACACAGAAAATTATCTTACATGCATACTTCCATTTAAGTTCTAGGAACAGGATGTAATTCTGTCTAGAAAAACATATCTGAAGCAGCAGTTTGGCACAAAGTGACGACAGGCACATACACAACACACAAGACTTCCAGATTCTCAAGGGAATTCATAGTTCCTGCAAGATGGAGATTTATTGCCCTTTTACAAAAAAAACAAATGGTAATTATAAGACAAATATAATAATTAAACATAAAAGCTCTGAAATTGTACAAAGATATTAATTTCTTGCGGTTGAGATATTGTTAAAAACAACAGTGCTAGCTGAAAGGACCTTTGCAAAGATGCAATCTCCTGCAGTTACAAGGGGACGTGACTGAACAGGTAAGACACAGATTCACCGTTGTGTGTTCTTCGAATTGCCTCAGCCAGGATCATGGAAATGTCAATAAACTGAAAAAAAAATAAATCAAGAAGATTGTATGGGATGCTGAGAACAATAGACAATACAGTTTACAAACATTCAATCTACCATTGTGCGCTGTCACCTTTTTCTAGAGAAGAAAACAACATTAAAGCATTAGGTAATTAACATATACAAAAGCACAACAGTAATACAAAGCACATACTCAAAAATTCAGTAAGAAAGCATTGAATAAGACCACTGCACAGGCCTACTAGTGAAGACTTCTAGCACAGGGCATGTTGGAAAAAAAAGCTATTCCAGCCATCAGATGGCAGTGTCCACTTGACACAACAGTGTAAGGGAAGTACACCTTTAAGTGCTTGCCTTGTTTCAATATATACCAAATACATTGGAAGCTTTTTAAAAATTCAATGTTGCATTACAAACCAATCTTTCATGCTTCCCTTCACTCTGTATGAAGGAAAAACTCCAAAAAGGGACACATGACTTCCCAGAACAAACTAAGGTAAAAGCTACTGACATACGTCAGCTTTGTATTTTCAGTTTGTTTTTGGTAAGAAACATGTCATTGTTATATGGAGCATTTTCATAATTGTACTTTTTAAAAAATAATGAAACCATCTAAGTTTTCTGAGGCATCTACAATAACATCATTAGTTAAGTCCCTACATATAAATATTGTACCATTAATAATGATAAAAAACCAGAAACCCAGCCAATTTTACATTTGCCACTCTTTCAAAGTCAGGCACACAATCTGTTGCAAATACCAGATATTTTGCAATACAGTATTGTACTACCTGAATCCCATTAAAGCAGTTATTTGGCATGTTTTAGCAAGATGTTCAGCAAACAGGAAAGCTGCACAGTGTATTTTAGAACAGTATTTTCCTCATGGCACAAATTCTAGTATCAGTGAACAGTAAAACACAAATCCCAAGTTAAAACAGATGACGCAAACACCACTGTACCTGAATTTTTGGGCAGTGTTTCATTTTCTCTTCTTGTGGGATTGTATTGGTTACCACAACAGCCTCAAATGATGCATTATTAATCCGAGAAATCGCAGGACCAGAAAAGATGCCATGAGTAAGAATGGCATAAACTTTAGTAGCTCCAGCAGATACTAACCTGTAGAACATGAAGGGAAAGTGCTGTGATGCATTTTCACAAACACAGCTGTAGATGAAGCTGGATACAAATCTCTGTTGAATACATTCTATACAAATCTCTGAAATAGGTTTTACACACAAACTCCTCCAGGAAGCTACACAAACATACAAATAACTACAAAATAATTCAGATAATTTTAAACTTATAATGTTATTTGTATAAGTCTTAAAAAATACTAACAACTGCTAATTAAATAGAATCATAGAATGGTTTGTGTTGGAAGGGACCTTAAACATGATCTAGTTCCAACCCCTCTGCATGGGCAGGGACACCTCCCACCAGACCAGGTTGCTCAAAGGCCCATCCAACCTGGCCTTGAACACTTCTGGGTGAGGGAGCTGCCACACCTTCCCTGGGCAACCTATTCCAGTGTCTCACCACACTCACACTAAAGGACTTCCTCATCATGTCTAACCTAAATCTACCCCCTCTTCCAGTTTAAAGCCATTACCCCTCATTCTATCGCTACAAGTCCTTGTAAAAAGTTCTTTCCCAGCCTTCCTGTAGGCCCCCTTCAGGTACTGGAAGGCCACCATAAGGCCTCCCCAGCACCTTCTCTTCTCCAGGCTGAACAACCCCAACTCCCTCAGTGTCTTCATCAGAGAGGTGCTCCAGCCCTCTGATCATCTCTGTGGCCCTCCTCTGGACTCTCTCCAGGAGCTCCATGTCCTTCTTATGTTGGGGGCTGCAGACATGGACACAGTACTCCAGGTGGGGTCTCACAAGGGCAGAGTAGAAGGGGAGAATCACCTCTCTTGACCTGCTGGTCATGCTGCTTTTTATGCAGCCCAGGACACAGTTGGCTTTCTGGGCTGCAAGCGCATATTGCTGGCTCATGTTGAGCTTTTCATCCCCAATACTATTCCTCTGCTGGGCTGCTCTCAACCTATTCTCTGCCCAGCCTGTATTTGTGCTTATCAATTCTTATCAGTATCAGTGAGACTAATTTAAAATGCAATACTTTTGATCATATCAGCACAACATACAACTGAATTTCAGTACAAGTTTTCCATCTTAATCAGGCAAAAATCAAGCAGGTTGGGTGGCAGTATTCACAACTCTATTGTGCCTCCATTATTGTCCACCTTTACTTTTATTTGCAATTACAACAATTTCGCTTGGAAAGAGTTTCTGAGGAAGAAGAAATGTTAATGATTAAAAGCCTAACTTACTGCAAGGTCTTGGGAAGACATGCTGCTGATCCAAGCACACAGTGAAATGATGCATCACAGGAGAAAAAACAAAGTATGAATCAAAGAACTACACCACCTTGTGAATAAGTCAGAATCTCTTAATTTGGTTTTGACTGGCCTCTCTGCCTCCAGATGTTCAGCTATATCTTCGCTGCTTTTCTAGTCTTAAGAACTGAAGCCCTGAAGAATGTTATTTTATCAGATCATAGCATAAGCACAGTAAGATAGGAAAAAAAGACAAAATATATCTCTTTGTGAATGACTCAACAGAAAAAAAGCTTTCTTGTTGTTCTCAGCACTATGTTTAGTAGCTACAAACTACAAGGAGGATGCACTGTGACAGGGCAAGTATGTACTAACTGTGTGTACTCAAGTTTGTACTTCAGCAACCTCATCAGCTGTACCCGAAAATAGATTTCTTAGTTTATCTACCTGATATGCATCCAGGTTGCTGAGATTTTTATCTGAAGTCTAAAAGTGTTTTGGTGAACAAGTCTAACTAAGCACAAAGTACATCTCATCTAGATTTGGCATTAAAAGAACTCCTTCATGCCAAGAACACGATAATAAGGCAGCATCACTCATGCTTTGTTAGTGAACACTGCAGATAAGATTGAAGGTTTCTTGATTACTTCAAGTTGTGCTGGGGGAGGTTTAGATTGGATATTAGGGAAAAAGTCTTCACTGAAAGGGATGTCAAACACTGGAATAGGATGCCCAGGGAAGTAGCTGAGTCACCATCCCTGGAGGTATTTAAAAGACTGGCAGATGTGGTGCTTAGATACATGGTTGAATGGTGGGCTCAGCAGTGTTAGGTCAACAGATGGACTCTGATGTTAAAGGTCTTTTCCAACCAAAACAATTCTATGGTTCAGAGTCAGGCAGGAAGTACCACATGGCCTTGTTTTGGAGACAAGACTATGTGATACTCTCAGTGTCTACAAATATATTGGACAGGAATAAATTCAAAGTGCTCTCAGCTGAGATTAAATTTAGAAAGGATTACATCCAGGAGTAGCAATAATACAGTAAATATTCAGCAACATGAACTTAAAAATATTTGTCTCTCTCCTCAGTAGTTCCTTCCCACTTCCACTGTGCACTACTTACAACCATATGGTAGTAGGCTTTGCTATAAACAATCTCAAAGTACAAGATCTTTGAAGAGAAGATTTAAAACCTCAGGACTCTGGCCAAGTTCAGGCTGTAGCCTTTGACATCCCAAACCAAAGCTGGCAGTACATGTTGGGATATAAGTGGACAGGCAGAAGCACTGTAGTTTAGTATCGCTCAAGTGTAATATCCCACATTTGTTCTTAATGACTTTCAGTCCTTTTCTAAAATTTGTCAAGACTGTTTTGAAGCTAGAGTTACTGCCATAAGTATTAAGTTGTGAAGCTACATCAACAGGAACAACTCACCATTTCTATAATCGGCCATTTTTATTTTTTTTTTAAGGGCTAGAGACATTACCAAAGTTCAGTGCCATCTGCAATGCCAACTTCTGTGGAAAAAACCCTACTACTACCCTGAAATGTAGCAGCATAAAGTCAGCAGGAAAACCATATAGTAATGCTTTCCACTTAGCACTGCTAGAGCTTCAGTTGAGATAGGGGGTCTACATTCACATGTTACACTTCAAGAAGCAGACCAACTGAAAAGAATCCAGAGGCCATCAACAACACAGGACAAGTCTAGAAACCATATGGAAAGACTGAACAAAATTAAGTTACTTAATCTAGAGGGCAGTGAGAACATTCTTCAAGTAACTTCCAGAAGAAGACAGGAAAACTTCTTCTCACCCATCCAGATTAAGACGACAAGTACATTTATACTGAAGATGTACATTAAAGATTAAACATGCATTGAACAATGGAGAGAAAATACTTTGCAATATTAAATCTAGTAAAGCTTTATCAAAGATCCCCTCCGGGGAGTAGAAAGGCTTTATATTGAGGTTTGAGAAGCAAACAACTTTCTATCTATCTGTGATTTCTGCCTTGGAACTGACAAATACACTAGATGGCCCAAGTCCCTTCCAAGTTATGTAACTTTTTATTTATTCTGTCCTCTTTCTAAATACAGATAATATATTTCTGTAAATATTTTTTCAATTCCGTGTTCTAAAGAAGGACACAGCTTGACCCCACGACTGTGACCTGTAGACTGAAGGATCAGAGTAACTCCATGCTACAGAGGACAGGTTGGGTCATGCAGGACACAGCAACTGTGTTCATTGGCTACCTGCAGGTTACAGCACAAGACAGTGGGACAGTTCCTAATAATACTTACTTGTCTGCTGCATGACATATTGTGCCACACGTGTCAGCCATATCATCAACAAGAATTGCAACTCTGTCTTTCACATCACCAACCAAGACCATTCTGTCCACTTCATTTGCCTTCTTTCTTTCCTTATGAATGAGAGCAAATTCCACATTCAGTCTGTCAGCGATTGAAGTAACCCTAAGTTAAAGGAAGAAATAAGTCACATTTAGAAAATTATTTTAAAAGAAAGAGCAGAGGCATGCATGTATATTTGTCATAAAACATAGTTTTTATGTTCCCTGGCTTTCAAGTTACTGCAACACAAACATTTGCAATTAGTAAGACAGGTTAAAGGCAAGCTTAAGTCACTGCTAATAAATACAACCAGAGAGTCTTCAGCTATACTCCAGAAACTGATTTTTTTATTGAATTAACTTTGGTTTGCTTTCATTGCGTGCCTGGCTTTGAAGACATTTCAGCTATTCACAAGCTTTTATTAAGCTGCTGCGATACCTAGTCACACTAGACAATTTAAAGTGGAGGTAACCTCAATTCTAAGCCTAGAGCAGCTGAAAATACCATTGCAGCAATGAGAAACCAAACCAAAGGAAAAACCACACAAGTTAATAGTAATTAATAGTTCTTTCAGCAGTACTTGACTAATAATAAAGTAGCTTAATTCATTAGCAATTCCCTTTGCAATACATCTTGCTTAAAACTATTCAGGGTGACCTCTGGTGGCCAGAAAAACCTCCAAGAACAAACTTCATTTCTTACAGACATCCAATTACTTTTTCCAGGTTTTTGAATATACCAGAGCAGCTAGGTATAAAGACACAGAATAAACAATACTGTGCTTTTTCTTATGCTGGTGCAACCTTGCAACCTGTCTTTTTTAAATGTTGCTAACCAGGTTATTAACATATGCAGTTAATAGAGAACACAGCTTTACTTCTTTGCCATTTAAATATGAAGGAGTCTTCAGTTAGTGCATTCCAACGAATAGGTGATAAACAAAACACCCAGATGTTCTGGTATTTTTGTGAACAACAGTGTAATTTCATAGCAAGTCTCAATGCCTCAGAGGCATTAAGATACCAATAGAATTTGCAGGCCCTATTTCAGTCACAAAATATAATAATTTGGGAAAAAAAAATCCAAGTAAGTGTTCAGAAGCAAAATAGAATTCTGATATTTTAAATTACCGCAAGAGCACGTATTTTAAGAGTTCTTTAAGGCCTACAGATTTAAAATTTTAAATACAAACTTTCTTCACATCCTATTAACTTTTCATTAGCCCAAGTATTATTTTGAAGGTCTACATGTTTTAAATGGAAAGGCAAAATAATTTTTTTTACATTACTGGATATGAAGAAGAAGCTGTGAATTTATTGAAAGCAACATCTTCCCCTACTTCATCAGCAACTGCTTGGTTGCATTACAACAGAAAGGTACAAAAGACAGACTATCAATGTTAAATACAGTTAAATACACTGAGAGTCCTCAAAAAGTAAACTCTCATGACTAACTTGAGAATATAAAAATATTTGCTGTCTTCTGACTTGAATTCTAAGCAAAGGCTGTATTTTGTTTAAAAAACAAAAAACTGTGAAAACAACAGCATTCAGATAGGAATGAACAAAGAAATGAAATCGACTAAGTCATCTGACTTTTAGAATACTTTCTATAGCTTATATACTTCACATCTTTGACTTGGTTAATCTAAACTGGAACAACTACAGACTTCTAATCAGTCTTATTTCCTTATTATTATTAGAACATGAACACTCAGAACAGACCCAAGGACTTCAATTAAAATTACATTATGCCAGTCTTTCACATCTTTCCCCATATACTACATTCCAAACATTGAAATAACTATGGGCTTACAGGATTCTTGCATCATTTGTCTGTGTTGCCATTCAGTTTTGTAGCAGCAGTATGAGTAATAAAGCTTGAGAATAAGCATTTTGCCTCAAAGGCAATGCTTTATCACCTCACCGGCTGGCATGCTTCTAAGCTTTTGCATTAGTTTATACTCAATAGATAGCAAATAAAAGATAGTCTGCTGAATGAGTAATGCATGCTGCAAATGAAGAAATGCTCCAACAAACTAACTTTTCTATTTTCACCTTTGGACACTCAAAACAAAACTTTGCTTCCCTTCTCTAGTATTCACAGTGCACAACTTGGGGTGAGAAGTTTCACAGCTGGAATGCAATAACAAAGAAAAGAGAAACATGACTGAAGCAAGCTCTTACCTAAATGTCAGCAGGTACAATGGGGATAGGCCATTTGCTTTGACAGAGAAGGGAAGCTTAGGCAAATCCAGAGCGAAGCAGGAAGAGGTGCAGCAACTGGACTAAAGAAGCAAGCAGCAGGAAAAGTCTCTTCCCTCCTGCAGAGGGATTCAGCTAAAGAGGCCAGACCCAGGGAGAGAGAAAAAGATTTTCTTTAGAATATAGAAAGCTCCTAGATGTTTTCAAGCATGAACATTGAAAGAACTAGCTATTCTGTTTTCACAATTCAGTTGGATTAATCAGTCATGTGCCCTGTATCTTGCACAATTCATCGAAAGAAAAAGACAACTAGACAACCTAGTTCATCAACCACTAATTACATGGAAAACTAATAGTTTTAAGCTTGTATGGTATAGTACCTTTTTGCACCACCTGCATCAGGTGAGACTATGATACAGTTTCTCCACTCCAAAATGTTCTCTTTAATCCACTGAAGCACTGCAGGTTCTGCATACAGGTTATCTACTGGAATGTCAAAGAAACCCTAGTGCAAAAGAGAAAAAGATTTTCATTAATATATGCTTACATCTTACCTGGAACAAAGAATCAAGCCTTTGCTTTTCACGTATGTTAGAACTCTAATTAGTATTTTACACTGGCCTAATTCTGCCCTCTGCTATTATCATCAAATGCAGTGGAAGTTAGACAAATATTAAGGTCTCTAAAAATCTCACCCAAGAAGAGATAAATAAAGAACTGCTATTATGTGATATAAAAATCAGAAAAGGTCAGTTTCAGGCATTCAAGTGAATTTATGCTTGTGAAAAGCTCTCAGTGAGTAATACTCACTTCCATAAATTTCAACTGCTTGATATGAACAGCAGTATTTCAGTACGTGGAAGAATCAAGTTAGTATTACTAAACACCAGAAACGGAATCTCTTTTTATGCAATTTGTAATTACAAGACAACTGTCTTAGATCACCAATGAAACTGCTTTTTATTTGTTTAACAATCTAGCACAATGGAAAATTATGATTAAACAGAATACCAACACTGGAAGAGAAGGTAGTTGTTAGAAAAAACAAGGTGTCTTGAAATTATGTACACAAAAACGACAGTATCTGCTGTGTGTCTGATGATAGAGTGTTGTGATTTGCTGGATTCATCAGTAAACCAGCTGTCAGTCTCCTTCTCTAGTCCTCTTAAATGTCCTCTTGGCTGTAACAACAAAATTCTATCTAGGGCAATACTATAATCGCTGTCCAGGCCAAGATTATTTCCCCAAACCAGTTTATGTTCTGGAAGCTCTTGCACTAGACTTGGTAAATTCCCTTGAAGAGTCCAATGCACAAGCATTCAAAATGCCTGCAAAATTACCCCATAAAATCAAGAGACCAAGGCTGGTCTCTTTCAAAAAGGGAATTTAATTAGTAACGGGTAGTAAGACTTTCTCCGAACCGTGAAAATTATATTGCTGAACTTACTCTTTCAAAACAATGAGGAAAAAAAAAATAATTAATATTAGACTTTCACATTAATTCAGTAAAGCCAGTCTGCAAGAACTGATAGTTACCTGGATCTGAGAAGCATGCAAGTCCATGGTGATGATGTGGTCAGCCCCTGCAACTGACAGCATGTTGGCAACAAGTTTTGCAGAGATTGGAGCACGACTCTGAGGAATAAAGCACAAATGTTTAAATTTTATAAAGATTTTTACTAGATGCAAGGAGTCCAAAAATTAGCTTCTTTTATTGTTTGTTTGTTTTTCTTCTTTTAGAATACTTGGACTCTACATATTAAGACCTTCAGAACTTATGTCAAACTAGCCTGTCAATAGCTAATCTTGCTACAAGCGTTTTGAAACTCAGCAAAACATTTATGAATATCTAGATCAGTTTATAGTCTGCCTAATAATGCTTTGTAGTAATTAGACTAACAAGTAGATAAAATTGGTGATATTATTTTCCAGTTCTTCTATTTAAAACTTTCAGCTACCTTTTCTATAGCATAAAGACACAATCTCCATTTCTGTAAGCCACTACCCTACATTAACATCCAACTCTCAATCAACTATCCTGCTCTCAAAAAAATTTCCAAAAACAAAGATTGAAGGCAGAGCAAACCCAACTTTTGAAAACACAGCTTTAAAAAAAAAATTAGTATCAAGCATTTCTTCATGATACAGTAAAGCTTATAACAGAACCATGCTGGCAGGGATCCTCTACCCTGGCCTGTTTATTTATTCCTTTTTGCTAATTCATGCTTAATTGTTGGATGCAATTTGGAGCCTCAAATTCCCAAAAGGGACGGGGGGGATGAAAAAAAAAAAAAAACAGAAGTGGAAAAAACAAAAGAGCAAAAAATCTAATTAGAAAGTTAATGCCAGTGTCAAGAGTTTTAAAAAAGTTACAAGGATACAGAACAAACAACAACATTAAAAAACCAGAATATGAAAAATCATGACAGGAGGATACCTTACTTTTTTTTAGAGCAACTCCAAAGTTTCTTCAGATTTTTATTTTTCAAGCTCTGAAAAAAGCTGTTGCCCTAGACAACTTTCCTTGTAACAGAAATACTTAAGAAAATCTCCTGTTTTCTTTTTGCCAGTCTTTAAATAAGGCTAATAGCTGGCAATAACGTTAGCATGAAGGCAGAACTGCAATTCAGATGCTGCATCAGATGCTGTTTTTTGCTGGCACAGTGTTCCCTTCTGCTACACCTCTATCAAGCAAGCACCATTTAGTCTCCTGGGAACCCCCTTTTCCTCCAGTCCATACACACAGAGTACCTCTGCTCTCCTTTCACCGATACTCAAGGGCACAACCTAAAAAAGAGTTATTGGTGGGAACCACTGCCAATTCAACCTGCATGCTTTTCTGTCTGCTTCATATCAAAGAGCTAGTATTTTCCTCAAAACTTTTGCTAATTTAAGTGGAAACTCAGAATTTGTCTGTTTTAACTGGCAGATTGCCAACATACTTCTAAGAAAAGAAACGGAGACATTGCAGTCTTTCTTATGGCTGGATCAAGTTTATCATCATCGTTAGAAAGATTTTTTCATTTTGAAAACCATCCCTTTTGTTTTTCATGTTTCAGAGAATATCACCACCGTTTGGTCTGTGTAAGATACACAGAAGATAGGCAACAGTGAACACTCCCCTAGGTCTCTGCAATTCAAATGCATATAGTGTCCATAAGAGTTTGCTATCACTACTGCTACAGTACAGATGATTTTCCCATTACTGAGGACTATGCTGCTCCTCATTTCAGTTCAGCTTTGCAAAGGCCTGACTCAGCAAAAGCTTTCTGGCTACTTCTGTTATTATTAGCACACTTTTTGTTCATGCCATTTAAATTCCTGATCATTCCAGCTCATCTTGGCAGTACAAACTAACATGTTTAAGTGGGGCTTCAAAATATTTTTGGATGCTGGCAACATCTAATAAAAAAAAAAATTTAGTATCTATCATTGTGAATATCTGGTTTGAAGCTACAGCTAAGCTGGACTTCTAGGTGATGCTGAAACAAGAGGTTTGCTCCTCTGCTTATCCCATCCATTCTTCCCAGGCTATACACTTTCACCATTTTCCTTGTCTTGCACACCAGGACTTGTCTGAACCTACAGCAGCCAGATGAAGCAGCCCAAATGGAAGAGAAGGGAAAAGAAGATGGCAAATGTGGACCACCCCCTCTGGTAGAAACAAGTAACTAGTTCCAGCTAACTGTTAAAGGCAAATTCCATTCCTCCCAGAATGTCATTTGCAAATTTCATTCCATCTGTCATACTGAATATTGCTTCCCCCACTCTCCATTTCTGTTCAATGTGAATACCACTTCGCTTGCCTCACATGTCAATATCCTGTATATCTTCATCACAACCCCCCCCCCCAATACTTTCCTTTTATCTTCATCACAAAAAAAATCCTCTATCAAATACTAACGTATACATTACCAGTTGGTACCTCTTTCAGCTGCTTGGCCTTGCAGGCTGCCTTCCCAGAAGGAAGAACTTGAAGGTTTTACCACTAGGTAACTTGTTCTAGCAGACACGCACACATCACAGATTGCCTATGTGTTGGTAGACAGAGGGTCTTGGAAGGACAGACAGCCAAACACCCATAGCTGTTTCTCAAGAATGGGATAATAGGAGATTGAGACAAATGAAGCTTGCAGCTATCTGACAGTTTCCTTTACACAAAATTGTGCATTAAAAGAAAACACACATGTTCAAAAGGATTTAAGATTTGATGGCTTGCACAGAAAATAGGTTTTGCGCTACAATATGATCCAAATTGAAGATTATTTTAAAATCAAAGGAAGCATATTCATGGGAACCTCAGATAACCTGGCCTCATTATTCAGAAACTTGGATGGCAAGGGTAGACGAGAACTCAAGTTTTTCTTTATCTTGGAGTTTTGTAAGGCTTGCTTGTGATGAGAGAGGCAAGAACAAAGACATTCACAGTATTTATTAATTGCTCATGCTTTGACACAATTTGAAATTAGTTTCAGAATTATTGTGAAACACAACATTACATTATGTACAGAAATTAAGTTGTAAAAAAAATAAATCAGTGAGTTTTTAGTTCCTAAGCAAATTCCCTCCTTATATATAACAAAATATATAATTATTTCTTCCTTTGTGATGCATTACAAATGTATTCACAATTTGTACAATTACCAGGGACAGAGGGAAATCCACAAAGCTAACAAACAACCTCACAAGAGTAAGTATGCAAAAGACAAATAGCTGAAAGTAAAAGTTGTCCATCAAGATTAAAGATCTGTTGCCTTTAAGCATCTTATTACATTGTCTTGCTCCAAATGCATCACATGCATACTGGACCAAAAAAAAAAATAAATAAAAAAATTCAAGAAACCCCAAAGATTTATAACTGGAACTTTCACTTCCAAGAAAGCCAGTTGTGAAGTGTATGGATACTGAATGTTCACTAATGTATTAGCTAAATTAATTGTTTCAAAAGTGAGATATGGTTTGAAGCTTCAGAAGTTGGCAGCCATTATCTTGAACATCCAGATAATTTTTTAACTTGAAGCTAGGAGTTTTCAAGTAGCAAATTATTCCACAGAATTACTGTCATGGCCTAGGTGAAACACAACTGAAATCAAGAAGTGAAACTGAAAATGTTCCCAGTTATACATAATGTAACCCAGTAAGTTTCACCCTTTAAGGCCATATTAGTGGAAATGCATAGCGTTAGATTAAAAAAAAAGATACCTACCCAACGCTCCACGGACCCCTTCTACAAATCAAAAAAACAAAGTTACATGAGCTGTAGAACACCAAACTCACCTGTCACTCTACTTCTAACTTATCTCAAAGGCATCTCTGCAGCATCCTACATAAATGTGTCCTGCCTATGGCTTGGTAGGTTAGCCTAATTAGAGGATACATAAAGGGAACAATGGACAAAGCACAGATACACCTGAGCTATTTTAAAATTAGGTAGCTTGTGTATCAGAAGTATTATAGTTTATGGTATTTCTTGTTTGCTTCTAAATTAATTTACCAACTTTTCTATGATTCTCAGCAAGCCTTTTTTTTTTTTTTAAAACCTGTTTCTCATTTAAAGCTAGTCCACGTTTAGTGCTAAAGGTTCCAGAGTACATTACACAGGCCTTGTTCAAAATACTATTTTTTTTTCTTTTACTGCAAGGTCTTTTCCTTAAATAAAGAGCACTCTCATTATTCTCAGCAACCATAACGGTTAACAGAGGCATGAAGAATACAGGGTTATTTCAAGCAGGAAGGACTCAGTCTGTGTAGTTATTTATGCATTAAAGTCAACAACTTAAGTACAAAACAGGAAACAGCATCCAGCTAGTAAAGATTATACTGCTTCAGTTCATAGGCAAGCAAACTACAGCAGTATCTGTCACCAGTGAGAAAAAAAAAATCTTTGTATAACTGTAGGAAGAAAATGGCTGGCACTTTACTGGCACTTCAGACAGCATACAAAGCTTGTATGCTCAACATGGGTCAAAGACCAAGTGACGTGATGCAATCCAACAGCAGGAAGAAAGATCTCCCTGTCAATAAGCTGCCCAATGTTGACAAGTATATTATAGCTCATTTTGCAACATGGAGGTCAACTACCAAGGTTAGTGTCCAAAGATGGCAAACATTTTCTCAATTGCAAAACAGAGGTTAAAAAAAAAAAGAAATGGCTTGCCTAGAATTCCAGGAGAGCTCAGTGACACACAGAGAACAGTCTAGAAAAACACCCAAAAGCTCTGTTAATCAAAATCACTTTCCCAGCCTACCCATATTCAGATGGCATTTCTAAAAGACAAAATGCTCCTGGGTGGCATGTTGAGCCACCCCACTGTGGGTGTCTCTTGGAGATTTTGGGTACCCTTGACAAGGCATAAGCTCAATGCATGAAAAATTTGGGACAGACTCATCCTTTTCACACACCAGTAACTTACAGGACAGTCCAGCAGAATTTTCCAATATAAATTTGAAAATCAAAATATAGCGAGATGCCTTCCTTCCCTTTCAACAAAATGTTTATCGCTTCCCTGTCAAGCTCTTTTGATAGAAAGAAGTATCTCAGCTCTACTGGTCAAGGGAGAGCATAATTCAATACAAAACACCACATAAAAGAAGTTCCAAAAGATGGAGGCAAAGACTAGGGAGCTACTAATTCCTGAAACCTGCTTTTGGAATTATACTACGTGTGTCTTGATAATGTTTGCACAGTGTTAGAGAGCCTGCAATTAAAGAATGAACGCAATTGAAAATAACTTTTCTGTATTTAGTATCATTCTCAGACATCACAGGCTGAGCATTACATATTTTGTAATGTCTACTATTATTTTTAGCTTCTTCATTACTTCTCAGTCCTGTCATGTTTTATGTACAAGAATGCAAAGAACGGCAGAAGGCTTTCAGGATGGTCTGCTTGATGCTCAAAGTGAAAGGAGGGAGCAGTCCATTTATGGGAAGTATCAGAGAGGGGCAATTTTCCAGAAAGACAACCAATGCAATCCCATCTTAAAAGCCAAATTTACATTTATTCTTGCTCTTTCCAAGTGAACGTAGGTAAAAGTAACATTCACATAAGATATCAGAGATTTTCTGCATATGTAGTAGAGATGGGAAAGTTTAGGTTTTAAAAAATAAAATAAAAATCAAACTCACCACAGAGGGTTTGTTTCTCTGTTATTGACTTGGTTGAACTAAAATATTTTTCAATTGTGGCAGACCAAATTCAGGAAAAGGGCACTAGGATCAGAAAAGTATTTTTGGGGTTTCCATATAATTTTTGGTCTGCATCAACAGAAATTATTACAGATATAAAACCTTTTTAAATCTGCCTTGAAGCATAAAATAATGTTTTTATTAATTACTGTTATGCATTGAAGATTTAATCAGTTCCCTCCATTTGGCTCTCCGTTTAACCACTTAAGGTAAAACCCACCTAGATAATGGTTACAGCACTTCAAAGCTGGGATTTAATTGCATGTAATTAAAATGTTTAAAAGGGTGTATTCGCTTCATATATAGAGAGGTGAGGAAAAAAAAAAGCTAGAAAAGGCAGGAAAAACAGTCCCATAAGGTGAGGTCTGCTAGCAGAGTATCCTGCAAGATACCACACACATAGGGTGTACCTTTTCAAACTGAGAGTGTCAATTATCGAAACACGAGCAAAAAATAATTTGTCTCCATTCATCTATAGATGATAAAAATAAACATTTCACAAAAAAAAAGTATTAAAAAAGCAGATCTATCAAGTCACTTGAATTTTTGTGACAATGTTTCATCTCCAAAACTTTCAAGTGAACAAGCTGAAAAAAAAGCCTTCTAAAATTACAGTTCTTACCTACCTTGTCTTTCTTATCTTGCCTGGCATATGGAAAACATGGAATTACAGCAGTCACTCTGGAGGATGATGCAATCTTGCAAGCATTGATCATGATGAGCAGCTCCATTAAGTTATCATTTATTTCTCCACAGCCACTCTGGATGATATACACATCTTCTCCTCTCACACTTTCACCAATCTCTACACTGAAAGAGCAGGAGATGACCATTTAAACATCTGAGTTACTGGAAAAGCATTAATAAAGAATAGAAAAAACAATTTTGTTTTAACAAACTTTCATAGGTTTATCCCCATTTCGATTTTTTTTTTCCAGCAATTTGGCTAAGTGTCCCCTTGACACAGTGTCTATTTCAATATAAGCCAGACTATAATTCACTTCAGCCTAAATATGGTCTTTATAAGGTCAGCGCCAAGCAACATGTAATCATGGCCATAGCACTGATGTAGCTCACAGTGTTATAAAATTTAATACTGCTTTTTTTGTTTAGCCTGTACATTGTGTCCTTACCATCCCTCATCTAAAGAATAACCTAGATTAGTACAGAAGCAAAGTCAAATTTCGAGCATTAAATAATACCTACATCAAAAAACCTCCTTAAAAATGGCAATAATTTTTCTATGATAATTAAGATGTTACAGATTTCAAGAAACTACTGCATTTTTGAAGAGAGAAATATCAAACTACACTCCCAAACCAGAAGTCAGGTTAAAATTTACACTATGATGTTCAAGTATTTTTCTTAAAAAAACAATACCTTAGATAAAAGCTAAGAGGGCTGCTCATCAACAGCTCACTGTGACTCAACAACTCCCATCTTTTGTCAGTTATTTGCTCTAACTGTGCTTACACACTTTGGCTCCTCACGATAGTATCTAAGAATTATTTGTATTCACCCACAGATTTCAAGGCGAATTCTGGAACTGACCACTGCTAACACCACAGAATTCAAAAATTAAGTATAGCTTACAATTAAACTGGAAAATTAAAACAAGTCAGTGAAATGTGGAGTCTTTTTCAACCTAGACCTGAGCAAGAGAAATCTACTGTTGAACCACACTAATTTATCACACCTGTTTCTCCAAAACTTACACATAAAACCAGCAGACTAACTTTCATTTTTTCCCCTGAATCCATGCACAAAGTACAAGAAACATTCCTAAATAATGAGGTGATCAGACCTTTCAAATCCATGCTTTACTAACTTAGTCTTAATTATTAAATACTAAAATACCTTGGGCCCCTATTTAAAAGATTGTATCTTTACCCAAGACACAAATAAGCAAAAGCTTCTAGCTGAAAACCATCCAAATGGCCCAAATGTGGGTAGAATAATTTGATGGGTTCTTCAAAGCTGAGGCTTGTTCTAGACACAGTCCAAACAACTTTCATTTATCAGCTTTCCAGGTGCTGTGTAAGACTCCTTAGTTTTCTGTAGCTACAAAATACAGAAAGGAATTTACTGCTTAAAAACATCTTAATGGTATGAAAGCAGTTGATTTATTACCACCAAGATAGTTGAGTTCATGCTCTCAGCACCCCTATTTGACTCCTCTGCAGTCCCAAACAAACTTTAAAAAGATCCTGTCTTAATTTATTTTTTTTCCGTAACCAAATTCATTTTTTCCCTAAGAATGCGTAGAAGGATTTCTTAAGGCCAAAAGAAAGCAAATCATCCAGCAAACTCCAGGATCTCTGGAAGGACAAGAAGTACACAGGGACAGTGCCATCTCCAGATATGATGGTGTTAACCCATGAAACCTGGTAGAAGCTTTAATCATAGCACAAAACCATGATTTCTTGGTCACAAAACTGTTACTTCCCTGTCCAAGTTTTTGATCAACAGAATAGAGCTGTTCAGAGAAAACTGTTGTGAGAGACGGACTCTATTATGGCAGTGAGTTGCAGTTTCCCATCTCGGTTTGCGACAACTGTTCTGAAAAAAACATTTTCTTAGTCTGTTTTTCTTTTGGAGCTGAAGTAGTTTTGGTCAACATAACTTCAGCAAGACCCTGAACGTATTCTACAGGCTTAATTAGAAGCCCTGCCAAGAACAGTTCTGGTGTTGGAACATCAGAGTTCCACTTCCCAAAAGAATACACAAAGCCAAATACATAAATCAAGAAACCTGTCATTGCTTCTGAATACAAATCCAGATCCAAGTAAAGCATCTACCCACTAGCTTATGGACACAACCTCAATCATCATTACAGATTCATGGTTAATATTATGAGGGCTCTGAAAAATGATAATTGCCACTTGACTCTGCACATACACAGACCTGCTTAATAATAAGCATTGTCACATACCACACCTTTGGAATAGGTCCAAAAAAGAACTCCACCACATGCAAAAGCTCTATGGCACCTCTTTCAACCCAAGTTACACTCCAGAACTGGAAATTAACCTAGGAGCCATAACAAAGGAGAAAAAAAAGTAGAAAGAGACTAAGAAAACACCATCAGCTTTCAGAGGAGAATGTTATTGGAGTGGCAAAGAAAGGTAGAATATGATTTTAGTGCTTGGGGAAAAAAGTAACCACTAGTTTCATAGACACATGTATTATGACAAAACTTTACTGAGTGAAAAAAAGACATGATCTTAATGTTAATTATATACACAAAGAACACTGAATTATAACACTCGGAGTTGTTTTACTCCTTTAAAAAGCAGCCATATCTAAGCACACTATTAAGAAATTACAGCTTTCAGAAAGTCAGGGAATATATTTCAAGATAAATATAGAACTGATTAATACAATGGACCTGAAGTGATGCTCCATTTTTCAATGACCCTGGGCTAACAATAACTTTTTCATATTGTAAACAACTTAGAAAACAAAAGTGCTTCTTTCTTTCTTAGTGCATTTGAAAATGTTTTGGTTATGCTCTTCAGGCCAAAAGTACATACTTATTTGGCACACAGAAATGTTACTGTCTGTGTATATGTGTATAGAAATACCTTTTCGTGTAGACACAGATGTGCAAACTAAACTAAATCAAGCTTCAATTAATACTTGTATAGCACTCAGGAGTAAGCCAGCTAAAGGTGCCAGAGAACAAGCATAATGTAATTCTCATCCAGACACCTTCTCCCAATCAACTGGAGACAGCTGTGCAACAGATCAGTATCTCT
This sequence comes from Hemiprocne comata, assembly GCA_020745705.1. NCBI lineage: Eukaryota > Metazoa > Chordata > Aves > Apodiformes > Apodidae > Hemiprocne > Hemiprocne comata. Next base: position 96,153,652 of record CM036586.1, on the reverse strand, counting down.
TACTGTCTACCTTTTCAAAGGCTGGTATTCAGGGGTATTGTGTAGACTCAACCAACAGACACAGCTGCCTATTTTACCTCCATCAAGCCCCACAGTAAAAAATATCCAGTCTTCGTGTTGCAAACTATTTCATCAGACACAGCCATTTTGTTGCTGTTTTTTTGTTTTGTTGGGTTTTGTGTGTGTGTGTGTTGTGGTTTGTTTTCTTTTTCTTTGTTTTGGGTTGGTTTTTTTTTTTGCCTTTTTTAACATTCAGCTCTAAAGACAAACAATAAGGGTCTATAAACTACAGTACCAGGTATCTGAAGTATTGTAACTCTAATATCTATTGGAGAATACTGAGCTAACAGCAGTCAAAGTTTGTGACAGTTACCTTAATAACATTACTACTAAATTACACTTAGACCATCTATCTCATGACCTAAGTAACTGTTTGGGGGTTATTTAAACAATCTGACATAGTGAGAACACAGAGGAACGACACAAGATCAAGCTCTTACCTCAAGATTACAAGCTCTATTTGTTTTATGCAATTTAATTGAATTCAGCTATTTGGTAACAGTTTATTTAAACTTCTTGTTCAAGAAGAGTCAACAGAACCTGTACATTAAAAGCCCTGACACCACAAAACTGTGTTTTAAAGAAATATAGAAATTAATAGCCCAAAGAAGTAATTAACTTTATTTGAGCCAGTTGCTTGGAATCCACAAGCACAAGCTGTAACTGGGAACGATACACTTAAGACAGTGCATGATGAAAATCAGTTTTGAGTGTTGGTATCTGCCTTCATCTTGCAAAGGCTGATTTGAGAGATCAATTTAATAAATAGAAACCTGGACAGACTAATTACCATGAATTAAGGATAAGGCTCAAAACCCACTTACATTACAAAAATATTTAAATGGTTGAAGTATCCATTAAGCAAAATTCAAAATCAGGCACTTTTAATAACCAGAAGTTAAAATTTAAGGTCTACAGTCCTCATACAATGTGCAAAGAAAAAAAAAAAATCAATATCACAAAAGTGATAAAAAAATCCAGATGTTGAATTTGCAGTTCACTGAAATCCAGCCAATGGAAAGCACTTATCTGAGGGGTGTGTTTGCCCTCTTACTTCTGGGAACACATTTTGCAGAGTTAAGTCTTCTAACACGAGACCTCCAACTTACTGTGCAAATATTTCAACCGTTATGATGTTATACAACAAAGCAGGTACCAGCAAAGTCCAAAGCAAAGTCTGAAGCAACAAAGAACCAATCCAATGTCACAGTTCATTTTAAGTCTATAGGAATCCCGTATCTCCTGGCACCCACGAGGTCTTCCACTTCGACTGACAGCTCCAAAACCAACCCCCAACTAGATCTTCATTCACAACTGCCCTGTCCTAATGGTGGGCACTGGCATGGTAAGCACCACAAGATGGGAAATATCTTCTTACCCTCCGCTCTGGCACACAGCCTGCCACCACAAGAGGAATACCCTTTCATTTGAACAGCTCTGTGTTGAGTCACGTGCAGTCCAAAAGGAGCCCTCATAAATTTGGAAATAAAGGTCTAATAAGCCTGAGCACAGGCAGAGAGCCTTCAAAGGCTGAGTACCAAACTCTGCAGCTAAGGACATGTGGGATTGTCAGCTGTTATTCACACAGGTAATTTTTTGTTTTTAATTTTCAAGCATTTAGCATCAACTTAAAGATAAAAAGTGTACAGTATACAGCAAGCTCAATAAAGTGGAAGTCTCAAAATAAAAGCTTTGAAGCTTTTTTCGACCTTTTCCAATTCAAAGCAGTTAAAGATGTGATAAATGGCCATATTTTTTGCACCTTCAATTCCCTATATAAACAAAACACGCATAAAATACAATCCAGAAACAAATTTTATCTTATTCAACCAAGCTGATAAAAATCTTTCTCCAACCTTCCCTTACTCAAGACAGTACAAGCAAGAAGGGACCGAGGGAAACAGCAGCCTCTGCTGCTGCAAGTAAAGCATAACCCCAGCTGTGAATCACTTGCTCAGCAGCTGGGTAATATGAAGAGACACTTCACATCCCAGCATGTCTCTATTCCCTACTGCCTTTAGCTGATTAAACACCAGCTTATCACCTGAGCTTGCTTACTCCACAATTAGGGGTCTGCAAACACCATAACCATCTACTCCAGGGAGGGTGATGCAGCTCATGGCCCCCAGAGTGGCTGAACCCAAAGAAACCAGGCTACAGGAAATGTAGCAAGGTCATGTCTCATCTGAGACAACTGCAGTAGAAGAGCTGGAGGATGCTGAAGGGGACGTGTTAGGGACATGTTACAGCCCAGTGCCAAACTGCTCATCCCTGATATATAGCACTGATACAAAAGTTCCCAGGTTTGTTCCCAGGTTTATTCCCATTTTTTTCAATTATTTGTTTCATGGAACAAACTGTTTTCATTACCCCACTTTGTGTGAAATAATTCACATCCATCCTTGTAAGAATTCTCCAACGAAACATCAGCTACTTTTTCCTATCTTCCAATATTAAATTTCAGTCTAAGGTACCAATTTTATTTATTTACTTACAAACAAATGGCCATCATATCAACAACACAGCTTTTCTCATACAGCAGATAATATCTCTTCATAGTCAACCTATATATTCCTCTGTAAAAGCTGAACAGCATACATTAAGTCAACAAAAACAAACCAGCTGCAGCAGCTAAGTAAGGCTGCAGGTAGGCAGCCTCCAACTTCACATGTTCCAGGCACAATTTCAGTTCCCTTACTCATGGATCTACCAAGAAGATCTGCAAGACTCACTTCAGCCAGTGAATCTGACAGGAAGAAGGAAGGAAGTTCACAGGAATCGATGGGAACACTAACTTCTTCCACCAGGACACACATGTGTAAGAGGATGCCATCTATGACTCCAGTTTCTCAATTTTGAGAGTAACAAGTAAAGGACAGAGTGTGTAGTCTTTAGAGAAGCAAACATACCATATATTGTAAGAAAAAACATTTATTTAAAAAGTGATATACATTCAATGAGAAATTTTTTTTTATCAGCTGATTCACCAAAATTACTTGCACTGGGATTTAACTGTGTATCAACTGTATTTTAATACCATTGTAGTGTATTGGGATACAACTGAAAAACTCAGAGCATTTAGTATTTGTATACTTTTGTTACATGTCTGTCAGAGTTCATGATACTGAGGCCACAACAGCCACACCTATTCAGGGACTTCCAGTCCTTTCCTCTTCCTCCAGCCTGCCAAACGCTGCTAATGATGGTTGTTTCTGGGTCTTCAAGAAGATAAACTGACTGAGCCCCCATTTCAGCCCTAACACTTTGCCAGATAAAGGAGAAGGTGCTGCTACTCAAGCTCCTACCATGACACTGCAGCTAGCACTTAATCAGCACACAAGCTTTGGATACTAAACAGAGTTATCTTCAACAACCAGATATTATTGAGGAGCTGCTTTAGTTAGGGTTGCTTGACTTTGGTACCCAGCTGGACAAAAGCACACAGTTTAGTTGAAAGGAGGAAAAAACTTGGCCTTGGATGAGTCTACCAGCAACTTCCTCGCTTCCTCTAGCACAGACGTTACATTTCTCAGTTACAGACCTGTGTGAATGCTGAATGCCTAAATCAGAAGATAACTCGGATATTGCAAGATAAACTAGTCTCAGTAAAAATTAAAAAGAGAAGACATTATAATTTTAAATGTTTTAGAGTTGAGAACATACCTGCCCATTTAGCCATAGTGCTTATCAGTTGTGGTCCTATACCTAGCTAAACTCAGGGTACAGCTTTTAGTTCCTCAAACCCACTTACACCTGCTAAGGATTGGGACCAAGACCTAAAGTCTGAGTAAAAATTTAATGCAAAATATTTAATTACTCTTCCCTCCCCACTATTTTGTAAGCTAGACTAACTGCAGCTCTCAAGTAAAAGGTTTCCAGCTATGACCTTTTGATAAAGACTAAAGCCTGAGGCTGCACACATTTGTCAGTTTACACAGTTTACATTTATGTTTAAGAGAATGCAGCAAGCAGCAAAACAGAGTTTTTAACAAAACCTGAATCTTCTCTGCAACTTGCTAATTTCACATGTCTGACAATGCAAGAGTTTGTTGACTCTCAGGCCTGGGCTTATCTGTTTGCACAGAGGTTTTCCCAAGTGCCATTGGGAAGGTTTAAAGGTTCTTTGAACATTTTAACTATCAGGTTCTAGTATTCTGCAATGCTGCAAATGTATTTCATAATGCAAATACATTTGTTTATACATGGAAAAATGCAACAAAAATAAAAATATTGTCCTGGATTATCTTTATATAGGACAATTTTTTTTTTTTGCTTACATACACACAGGAAGAGCTTTGCTGAACAGGCTGAAAATGCTAATGCCTCAGGAAAGGACCGCTGCAACATAAATATAAACTTTAGCTGTATTTTAATTTCAAATATATTATTGAGGAATTCTCTTATTACTATTGCTGATTGTCTGAATTAAGAACATCAGTCTACAAAACTCAAAGGACTACATCATGAAATTAATACCCACTTAAAACATTATGTAGTGGATACAAGTGTACTTGCTGAAGGAAAGACAAAAACTTCATTTTAGAACCTCAGAAGTATGAAGCTGTAAAAAAAGAGAACAAAAAAACCACTTCAGGATTTAAAGTGTTAAGGCATTTTAATTTCAGGGGAAAAAAAAAGACAGAAAAAAGACAATGTCAGCCTCGCAGTGTTGCAACAGAAACAACCAGAAATAATGTTTAGATTAGATACACTCCTCATATCTATACCACACTACATCCCCACTTGCTTAAGAAAATAAACTGGCACTACTAGATTAGCCAAACCACTGACATGCTGCAGTCACCATTACCTACTAGTTTAATGGCAGAGGCCAATATTCCACACCTGGAAAATAGGTTGAAGGAGAGATTATTGTATCCCAATAACTAGAACTTAATTAACTTACCTCAAAATTAAATATGCAAACTTTGGAGATAAATTTCTACCTTGGATGAAGTCTAAATCAATTAATTTCTGCTTAAAAAAACCAAAGAACTAAAGCTAAGCATCTCTGGAGAACAAGCATTAAATAAAATTAGACATATGTTAGCAAGAAAGTCATGCAACCAAATACACAAATTAACTTTTATCATGCAGAAAAGAGATCAAAGAGCAATAAAGTGAGTATGGGGCTGGAAAGACTTGAGAGAAGTTTTAAACCTTCATTCAATCACGAATGAATAGAAGAGTTAGAGTGTGCAAACATTAGGTTGCATAAACACCAATGGAAGAGGGTTTATAGTAATGCCAGTGAGCATAACTAGAACAAGAGCAATTAAACTGAGAATGCAAAAACATAGACAGAATAGAAGGATGAGCTTTGTGAGAACAATTTTAGAGTACACCATGCTAATCTTTCAAAGGAAGTAATGAAAACACGCTTGTTTGGGAGATTCAGAACAAGAACAGATAAAAATAAACCTACAATAACCTCAGAGACTGGCCAGCTACATACAGTAGGGAACTTGTGTTTCAGAATCAGCTGGCAGCTTAGTCTCATACACCTACATAGAAAAGCAGTTGCACAGTCTTACCAGCTCATGGGATGAACAGACATTTCAAAATGAATAAATAAAATAGGTGGGTCAGCAAGCTAAGATGACAAATAGTAAAGAGAAGCAATATTGGCAGAAAAAGCACTAGCAAGCTCAAACAGTCAAGGTGAGCAAGCTGTCTTCATGGTTTCACCCAGGATTTTTCGCACTGTGATCAGTCACTTTCTGAACTTGGCTGGCCAGAAACCTACTACACCTGCACTTTCAGAAGTAAGCCAAGGCCGTAACAATGAGGTGTTATCCTCCACACAATAACAAAAATATGAGGTGTTATCCTCATGCAGGACAAATAGTCGTGCACTAAGGAAGGGAGCCATATGTGAGCTCTAACTGGCTCACCACATAGTCAACTGGTTGCTGCTGCAAAATAAACACCAGTCACAACAAATCCTTAAGTGTGATTTGACCCAAGCGCTTTTTCAAGTGTATGATCCATCATCACCATCCTGTTCTTATACCCACTCACAGATGTCCCCACAAAACTGTAAGTACTGTACATTTTTGTAAGTACAAAACTTACGTACTGTAACTCAAAATCCAGATGATTTTATCTTTACAGGAATAAAGCTGATCAACCGTTTAATTAATTTTCTGTGAACAGCAGGAGAACCTTCACACTGCAGACAGGCTGCCTGCTCTCAATACCACCCTCACCCCCACGGGACGATGCTCGTCACCCGGGCAGGGGCCATCACTCCGGGACAAGCCCAGGGGAGAGAGCTCCCGAGCTGGCTCAGCCCGAGCGAGCCGGGACAGCTCCGGTGCTGCGCCTGTAGGCCCCTTCTGCCGCCGCCGGGAGGGCGGGCCGGTCAGGCAGAAAGGAGCGCCGGGGTTAGGACACCCCCTAACCACGCTGTACCCTTGCAGCTGCACCGGCACCTGGCCAGGGCCACCCACGCCATTGTGCGGGACAAGGCCTACGCGGCTCCTGCACCGGCAGGACGCGCCGGCCCTGGGCCCGCCCTAGGGAGGCAGCGGAGCGGAGCAGCCGGCCGGCCGCGGAGGTGTGGCCAGGACACGAGCGCAGGTTAACACCACACCGTGGCCGGCCCTCCCGCACGCCGGCGGCGACTACTGCTGTCCGCCCCACGCACCTGGTCTCCTGGTTGCTGAACTTCTTGGTGACCACCTTGCCCAGCTCCAGCCCGAGCCGGTCCGCCACCCGCTGGGACAGGTCGTGGTGGGAGCTGCCGCTGAACAGCACGATGTTCGGCATGGCGAGAACGAAAGAGCGGACACTCCAGAGCTACGGCTAGGGCAAGATAGAGCATGGGGACCGCGGTGCGGGGTCAGATAACCGGCGCCGCGGGCCCGCCCCCTCCCCGCCGCCCGGAGCGGGGAGGGGCGGGGGCGGGGCGAGCCGGGGGGCACGGGGCACAGGTAGTGCTGGCAGCCGTTAGCCGGTGGCCGTTAGCCGGTCGGGGGGCCGGGCCCAGGGACGGGCGGGGCTCGGCCCAGCACAGCCGGATGAGACGTCTGCGTCCCTCTCTTCCTCCTCCTTCTTTACCTTCTTCTTCCCTCCCGTTGCCCAGGTGCGGTCCGTACGAGCTGCCCTCCTGTCTCTGAAGCAGGGTTAGGGCGGGCTTTACCTCAGGCGGGCAGAGCTCTGCCTCCGCCCCGCTGTCGCACTTTGAGAGAGGGACGAACAGAGGATCTTACCGGGGATCTTGTCTCCCCTTGGCAGGTGGGTATGTATGATTCAGGTGACATTGCCACCTAAAAAAGCGGTCGTCAGACTCAGCTACAATTAGCTATGTGTTTAGTTAGATAGACATCTAACTAGTTTTAGCTACCAGAGCTGTCCTTGGGTAACCTGCAGCCGATTCTATATATACACCATTCATTTTCCATTACCATGTTTGTTTTTCTCGATTGTTGCTTAGAAATAGGCTCACGTACAAACTATGGTAGGGAAACTGAACAAAGACAAAAGGGTCTTAGCTTTCAGCTAGTACAATTTTAACTCGTATCTATAAAAATAAATAAATTGCATTGGATTAAGTGACTTCAGAACCACCTCAGTTTTCCTGCTTTAAGCAAACCTTTGCTTTGAGGAGCAAGGTCTACTGATGGGATTATTCATGACCAGATAAACCCCAGTGTTGCATAGTTCATCTCTACAGACAGTTTTAGAGCTGGTCAAGAAGTCCTATCAAAGTAATTTTTCAAATTAATACTGGATTTTTGATGAAATGGAATTTCTGCGAAGAAATTGTATTTTTTTTTTTCCAATAAGGAACTTTCTCCGTTAAAAAGAAAAAGATGCAAAACGTAAAAATATATGTTCTGCATGTTTTAACCAGTAACTGAGTAATAAAGGATTTGGGTTAGGGAGTTAGGGGTTAATAGTTTGGGTTGCTCACATTACCGTTCTCCGTGGTCTAAGCCATCTGGCCAGATATTTCCACAAATCTTCTTGCTAAATGTTGCATCATTGTAGGGGCAATATAAAGGGAGGACACAGCTTATAAACAAAAATGGGAACAATAAGCATAGTTTCAGAATCTATTTCAGTGTTGGACACATTGACAAAGCCTCAACATATGAGGCCTGCTTATATGGCGCATTCACCCTTTTGCCCTCTGTATTTTCTCCTTACGTAATTAAAAATAAATGGGTTTAACTGCCAACACTGTTGGCTCATAATAGCGTCTGAAAGTCAAGTTTGTGTTTCTTCCAGTTCATACATCTTCTTCAAAAAGTAATTTTGTAGGCTACATTTTGTTCTGTGTTACTTGCAACTCTTGAGTTTTACCAGCTGTCCTGATTTTACTGTGATTTTTAAGATTGGTTATTCAAAAATCTTTAGCTTCTGTGAGAGGAGAGCTTAGCTTCCATTAAGACTGCACCAAGAAAACTTGCTGATATGACCTCAGGATTATCAGAACTAAAAGCAGTGCTAGACACAAAAACGTAATTTAACTTCAAAACAATGCAATAAAGGAAAACCATATTTCACTGTAGACTCAAAACAACACTAGAACTTTTGAAATGGTTTGCAGAAGAAAAAAACTTGGGCTGCCAAGAGGTTTTTTCAATGTATGTTTGGCAGCACTGGACCCTTGCTCTTTTTTTTTTCCCCCAAGGTATCCAGTTGAAAATCTTGTCCTTACATGCAGTATAGTATATATTCCTCTATTTGCTGGCTTAGCCGGATACCCAGACAATTCTTTTCAGCCCACTAAGACTTTTGTGCCCAACAGCTAATTAGTGTTTATCCTGTAGCTACAATATAGAAACTGCAGTAATTAAAACTAGTTGTGGAGGCTGACATACAAAAGAAATAGTGCTGACTGACACTCAAAGAATTATTACCCTTCCTTTGGTTGCGACAGACTAAAATAGTGGACCAGAATTCAAAGGTTTGTGTCATCGCCACCTGAAGCTTTGCACTTTTCTAGAGAAAAAAAAAAAAAAAATCACTATTTGTCCTCTTTCTCTTTTGATTAAATGAGAACAGCAAGGGAACTACCTGCCTAACAGCAGAAAGCAAAACTTTCAACTGGAAATTGCTTTCTTCCTTTTATCATCACATTGTGGGAAGAAACAGTCTTGCCTGATGTAGGATGTAATAATCAGCAAAGTACAAGAAAAATGCTGTTTCCTGGTAACTAGGTGTCAGTAAGTATTGGTCAGTTTAGCCAGGACAAAGACTGCAACAATTACTAGTCAGCTGGACCTAAGAAAATATATGTAATTCAGCTGCTGCAAGAGAAGGTCCTTCCAGCAAAGGTATGAGAGCAAAGGAAAAACAAGAGACTTTAAAATATCAAAAGCAGAAATAGGACTACCACGAGACCCGGATTTACCTAAAACTGAACATTTTTCACCCATCTTGGTTTCACTGCAGTGCACAGTTTTGCAGATCTTACCACAAAGTTCACTCTATGACTCTTCTTACAGTTACCATACTAAAAATTGTTACACCCTGAAAAGAAGTCACTCAAAGTAACCCGGGGCTATTGTAGTTTTTGTATCACAATTACTTATGAGCCTTTTTTTTTTTTTCTTCCAAATTACAAAATATCTTTATGAGGGAATATCTGTTGGGGAAAAACCCCCAGCCTTTTAAAAGAATTGACAAAATCCCTGTTGGGTCTCTGGAAATACAATCTGAATATCAAGCTATTTCATTCCTTCCTTTCACAGTAATAATTTGCAAAAGGCTCTGTTGCCCAATTTCTGCCCTCAGTTACAGCATTTAATTGTCAAATGTTAGCAAATCGTGACTCTGGTCTAAAAAGAGTCGTTAATGAAAAATCTGAGATTTAAAATAAACAGTTGCAGGCTATTTTTATTCGTTGTGTGTATTTTTAACTGTTGGTGTACATTTGGATCATGATTTCAAGATTTTTCTCAGAATCTCCCTTAAAAAAAAGAAAGATAATATTTGACTTTAATCCCTTGTCTCCAAGGGCTTTGGCTTGAAGAATAAAGAGCAAATATTGGAGGCCTTGATATGGAATAGCAGCAGCTGACAGCATTACAGTCACATCTGTCCAAACGTATTATCTCTGCATTTTGAGACCTGTGATTCTATTGTCTTCAAATGCTGATCTAGTTCTTCCAAAGCTTGTTCTATCCTGCAAGTATAAAAACATAAAAAGTTGTTAAATGAATAATGCTACTGAGAAGGCATAAAGTTTTGTCATAAGACCCTTGTGCTTGTTCCTACCACGCAGTAACTTTGCGTTTTCTTCATGATCTTGGCCACCCACTGCCCCAAATTGCCCTCAGTGTTCCCAGCTTCCACACAGCTCCAGTCATCTCCCTCCCAGCTGTCTTCCAAATACCCATTGCTTTGTTTCATGGCTTCCAATTTCTGTGATTGTTTCTAATGTTACCTCTGGATATTTTCTGAATTCAGAATATTTCAGCGGCTGCTTCTCTTTCAGATCCACAGCTCTATGCTATATTACTCCGCTGCTACTGAAATCTCTTTGATTGCTTAACTCCATTATTCTTTGTCAGCAGATACAGCTCCTACTGCTTCACCTACTTTATCTTGTAAAAAAGCTTATTACCCTTCTTAGATTTATTCTGAGGAAAGATGCTAAGCCAAACAGCTTTCATAAATTTCTCCTAATGCACATCATAACACACCTTTCTCAGCTCTAATCATCAGGTAACAAGTGGCACCACATACAATGTGTGATCAATGGAGAAAAAAGAAAGAATTTTCTAACTGAAGGTTAATAAACTTAACTGTTCACTGCATGTTTTGTTATCAGGACATTTTCACATCAGTGGCCTACATTGTTCTTAGGGGCACTGCACTGCTGAAGAAGCATACTGGTGCCAAACTAAGGTGGAAAAAGCAGATCAATATATGTCATCCATTCAGGTATCAGAGGCAAAAGACCAAACTGTCCAGAAAACCATTTTCTAGCCCTTTAAAAATAGCCTAGTTCAAGATAAAAGATCAAAGGTTTCAGTTTCCTTTGCAAGACTAAAGCTTGTGCATTCTGCTTCAGGCCAATTTAAAAAGTTTTATCTTGTCTTTTATGCATCTTGTTTCTAAGTCCGGGCAGCCATAGGGCTCCAGCTTAGCCTGCAAGCCTGTCTGCTTATTCTCCACTCTAATCTTCTACTAAATCAACACATCACCATGCTGTGTCTCAATTCTGTCCAATCACGTTTTCCAAAAATAAAACCATTCTGCATGGACATTTTTGACTGGCAGAAAATAAGGAAAGAGAAGTGAACAAGAGAAGAAAAGAGATCATGATCTGAGTCTGCTGCTTTCACATCATACTTTCACAACCAGAGGCATTTGCTTTTGGCTTTATCAGAGGTGGAATGTCATATACCTGTCAGATTTGGTCAGACGCTGTATAGCCTTTCTCATGTTGTTATGTACCTGTGTAAGGACAGCATAGGAATTCAGGGTAAGTCAAACTGAAGAGAAGTCTCCCTAAAGTCAGACAGCCACTCCTCTATTTTGATAGTCACAGGGTAGATTGCTGTGATGTGTGTGATGATCATTCTCCTAACATTACTGTTCTGCTGCTACTTCAAAAGCAAAATAATGTATTCAGATGACACAGACTTTCCATCAGCTGTGGGTAAAACTCACTAAGGGAAGCTTTCAGGAGCTGTCTTACTGTTTCTCTGGCTGTGGTTATGCAGTGAGGGAGACCCAAGAAGACTTCCTTGCTTCCACATCTGAGTGAATATTCCATGTCAGGACCAGATCTGCGTGTGGACCATTAATTATCAAATATCTCTTGATAAAAATCCCAAATACACCGAAAGGAGGAGAGCTGAAGTACACTCTAAAACCAAACCAGGACTGAGAGAGACCCCATCTGTTTCTGAGTCAAAACATCTTTCCCCTTCCCATTCCCACAGTATAACTGCTATAAATTCTGCTAGTTATGTAAGAAATGGACATAACATCTGACAAAATTGTAAAAATATTAACAAAGTAGAGCAGAAATAAAAATGTGTTGTTTTTTTTTCTGAATCTGAATTTATTAAGTATCCCTACAACGTTGCTATACTCACAAGCAAAAAATGACACCAAATTCAAATTAAGGTGTTTTTTTTTCTATTCAGAAAGGTCCTCTATGGCAGCTTCTCTAGACCTTTGTGCAGTATTCGGGGAAAAGAAACCCAAACCCAACGAAAACACTTTCTCTCTGTATTCTTTCCAATTTGTAAGTATTTAAACATTATTTAAATTCTAACTAAGGATTTGGCAAAGAGATGAAAAATATTTTTCCATAAATACTTGGAGGAATGCTGAATCAACTTCACCGTAGTATTATCTGAGACAGCTGTGAAAGGTGTATGTTTTATTCAAAACTGATGTGACAAATGTTTTCTTTACTAGATAAAGACAGGCATGCAAATCAAGTTTCACTAACACTGGCATAACAAGTACCAAGAAATACAAATTACATGAAACATAACAAGACTTGGTACTCATAATCCACCATAAATCACTCCACCTTCAGATTGTTTCTTCATGTGGCCTGTCTTAATACACAAATCAAACCAAATGAAACCAACACCACTAATATTTAGTTGTTTTTGATTCTTTCAGACTGATTTCAATCATAACTTCATTGTGTTCAGGATTGGACATACTGGGTTTTAGTTCATTCTTATTCCAGGGAGAAATTACAGTGGCTCATGTTTCTTAGCTTAATTTTCATTAAAACCAAATTCTTTCATCCCCCATGGTCAGGCGCAGGTGGAGATTTATCATGAAGGGGAATGAAGGAGAGTGAGAGATCAATATACGAGCACTGACTGCTGTGGTGTCTGCATTCCCCAGTTATGTAAAGTAGGAACTGCCATGGGCCCACTGAGACTGCCAGTTGGACTGCAAACCTCTTTGTGAAATGGTCATTGACTTGTAAGGATGAAACATATAGAGAGAATATTTCTACTTTCAAGTAGACCTACTAAAGCATTGAATGTGATATCGCAATTGCTGTAAGACATGGAATGTTTAAAAAAATTCATACTTTATCAAAAATAAATTATTAAAACAGACTTAAGAATACAGCAGCTATTCCCACACACCATAGCAATTGTACAACTGAGTACATTTGCTTGACACTCTAAAGGTTTCCTCCAAGATTAGAAGGAAGTAGAAGCTTTCAGGTCTATATATGTAAGTTTGACTTGGCAAAAGCTGAAAGCATTGGTCAACCGGGTCCAAAAAGCACTTCTACGTCAATCAAGTCTTGCAAAGAATTTTGATATTTTAACATGCTAAAAATTTCTGCAGCCTTTACCTGAAAAACAACCAAAAAAAGAGTTATAAATGGGAAGAAAAGTTTATGTACACAAACCTGCTTCAAACCATGCACACATTAATGTTCTCTTATGAGGTTAAGAAGAGAGGAATAAATATTGAAAACGTACAATATGTTGGTGCATATTTCTTTCTGAAATTATTTTAAAACATTATAAATTTCTCAGTGTTGTTTCAATATAATGGTATAATAATAGCAGATCCTAAAAGTACTACATAGTTTTGTTTTCTGATCTTGTATCCTGATTTCAAATCACTCATGAATCGCTGCTCTAGTATTCTATGAAGCACATCAATGAATAGATTTACTCATAAATAAAATACATAATGATACATGGAGGAACTTCATTATTTGAATGAAGGTTGAAGCTGTGTCTGTGCATATACTTGTTGCCTTGTGTTCAAGGTCTATTTTCATAAAATCATTCTCCATGGTTCATGTATTATTTATATAAAAAGAGGACTCTATTTTCAAATCTTCTTTAAAATCTTTACATCTTTCTAAAATCTTCAAATATTTTAATTTTTCCCTCTGCAAGTTCTAGAATCTTGTTTCCTGTTTCCTGCTCATCTCTATGGAACTGTCTTTAAAAGGAAAAGGAAAACAAGGTATGCATGTGATTAAAAATAAATTAATGGGAAAACTCAAGCTGTTTTTTTCCAAGACAAAATTCACAGCACTGGAGATGTCCTGGGTTCTTCAGGAAGTAAATGAGTGAAATTTCCATGCTCTACCCCTTTATCTGTCTTGTTCCTGTATTTGTCTTGAGTAGCTATGTTGGAATCTTCACAGATCTCCATAAATTCTATTATACCCATGGAAATGATCACACCACAGCTTTTGCCAGGGGATACTCCAAGTGCTAACAAAGGGGCACAGTTTCTCTCTCAGTAGGAAAGGTGAAGTTAAATTATTCCTGTGAACAAATATTCTAGATCAGTAGCCTTGGCAGTCTAGTGGCAATAACATAACAATTAGCTAGTTTGGAAAGCAAAAAGGACATATGCTGTGGAGGATTTTCTTGCAGAGCATGGGCATGTGAGCAATCCAGCTTTTGGTATAAAAGCTTAATTGTGCTATAGAGACTTTAGCTGGGCTACTGTTATCTCAAGGCTGACGGAGGGATAATTATAGCTGGGAAAGAAGAAAGCTAGCAGAAGAGAAATAACTCCCACCTGCAGAAGAAGGAACGAGATACCAAAGGTGCTGAGATCATGCTATGTAAGGACTTTGTGTGCTTAGGGCTAGTAGCCAATCATGTATTAGAAGCAGGTATATGGACAGTAGCAGTGCACTAATCAGACTGAAGCATTATTCGTGTGGACAAAAGCATTTAACCAATAATGGGGGGTTACTGTGTGTGTACCGGGCAATGAGGTATATAGCAAGGCATTTGTTTACAATAAACGGCTTTCGCTTCATCACGTTGGTCGTGGTGCGTTAGTCCGAGCTCTCGCCGCAATATGCCACTTAAAACTTACAGTTGTATGGAACTGACAGCTGTTACAGCAGCATATGTAGCCCGAATCCTCACCTCCTGCTAGCACAGACCTCTCTTGCCCCTGCTGTTCGGCGATGCTGATGAATCTTGTATACCAGGGGCCTGAGAAAGAAGCTAAAAGTGCCACAGAAGTTAACAAACAGTTAAAAATAGGGTGGGGGAGAGAGAGACAGGGTTTCTTTCTTTGCTCCTCCACAGGTCTTCTGAAGTCTACAACATTCTGACATCCTACTTAGTCTCACCTAAATCTCTGTCCATCCTGCAACGTGTTAACACCCCAAAACTTCCTAAATCCCAGGGCCTGACCAGCTTTCCCAGACTCCAGAACATCACTGACATTTGCCAGCCTTCCTTTTTTGTTTCCTTTTGCACTCCAAGCTCTTTCTGCCTGCAGTTTCAAAACAGTGTATCACCTACTTGCTGTGAAAGAAACTGTGGGCCAGCCCTTGATCTGACTCGCTGCGCAGAGAAATAAGACCCATACTCCATACAGTGTTACAAAATCATTCTGTGACAAAGTTTGAAGATCTTTCTTTGGTGATAAATTTTAGTTGCATCTGTTTAACCTGACATGTCTCTCTGTAGAACTCTGTTCCCAGGTTACCACATCTGAAACACTGTAACATTTAAAAGTACCATTTCCAATAACTTTTCTTCTTCCAGTGAAGAGTCAACAAGAAATATATTCAAAACTGCACAGAGTAGATAATTTCAAATAGTTAAACCATTAAACATTAATCAAGTGCTGTTCAACTAAGCTCTGAGGAGTTGTGCACTCTCAGTCCCGCCTTGAGAGATAAGTATTATAATAATCAGAAATTCTTCAGTTACTTCCAGTGTTGCATCTTGGAACCTGTTTTGATCGTTGGTTAACTAAGGCTTCTTAGCTATAATAGGAAGAGAGAAACTTCATTAAGCCTGGTGAAATCACAGTCACCATTATCACTAGGAAGAGGTAAAGGCAGAATTCAGGGCTGTAACAGTTAATGGGTCCTTTTGACTGAGAAAGCTACAGATGCATCCTGTTGGCTAAGGAGTAAAAATGCAAGACAGTGGCAATACAGTTACGGTCCATGTCAAGAACGCATCTACAGTCTGAGGAGCTCAATAAGAGATGAGATGCAGGCTTGTTTAAGCACAGAAGTCTGCAAAGTATTAATCAGGAGGAGGAGGGATTTTTCAAACTGTCAGGAGAAGCCTATAAAAGACAGCATCTAATGATACATGGCGTCATCAAATCTACTGGAAAAGCAAATGCAGAGTACAGAAATCTTGTATTCCAGTGAATGAAATGCACCCAAGAATTTTTGCATCAAGGCAAAGTAGCACGTAATTAAGTACAATCTCCTGTCTTCCCAATCAGCATCTGCGTGCAATCCGCCTATTCGTAATGACCCCCAGCATGGTGATCTGCCAAGCAGCACCCAAGAAGCATTTGGGGAAAGCACTAGCTGGAAGGGCCAAGCTCACACCAGGGCACAGTTTAACAGTGTGTTAGCATAAAGGATCATGCTCTAAAGGTCAGCTGTACTCTCAGGCATGCTGAAATCTAGTACAGGCAGTTATTCCAGGAAGTTCTTATGGCAACGTTCTCTCCTCTGCCCTGCCCTCCAACTCTTTCTCCCTCCACAATCCACAACACCTCCCTCCCCCGCCAGGAAAACAAATTAGAAGAAGCTGCTGATGAAGTGGGTAATTTCCATTTGTTTTTCATGAGAAAACGACTGAAAACATAAAGGTGGGAAGGAAGATTAGGGGAAGTTAATTAGAAAAGCTCATTATTGTAAGGAGAGGAAGGAGTCAAAGGATTAGAAGAAAAATAAACCAAACTGTAACAGACTCAAGGATCTGGCAGGTGGAGTCTTCTGGAAATTTAATTTATATGACAGAAGACTGCCAGGAAGGTAGTAGTAACTGAAAAGGTCTATAAATGGAGAACAGCAAACCTCTCTGGTGCAAGACAGAAAGCAAAGATAAGAAATCACTGTAGCTGTACCAGGAGTTTTCCAACAACACAAGAATTAAAGAGAAATCATGCAAGGCACAAAGACATCCCTCAATATGTATGAAGGCATCAATATAAAGGATTCACACACAGGGATAAAATCAGAAAGGTTTAAAGGGCATAGCAAGGGTTAAAAATAATAAAATACAAGCCTATTTGCTTAGCAGGAAAGGAAAACTCTTGAAGTTAATTCTGACTTCAACAAATTGATTTACTTCTGGAAGTGCCTACATCCACTGACTTTCAAGCAAACCAAGGACAAAATCAGGCATCTGTGTTCATGTCAGGATTCTGATAGTTCCTTTTCAGTGCTTAAAAGGGATTGTTCTACACAGAACAGAGAAGAGAGTAGAAAATTCAAATGGTGAAATGTAAACATTCCCAGAAGGTAAAATGCTTTTAACACAGTCTTCCACAATATCCTTATAGCCAAAATAGTGAGATGTCTAATACTGAGGTGGATAAGGTGGGTGGAATATTGGCTTGCTGATCAGGCTCAGAGCATTGTGGTCAACCGTGCAAAGTTCAACTGGCAGTTGGTTACCTGCTGCATGCCTGAGGGATCAATACTAGAGGTAATGCTCTTTAATTTCTTTATTGGTGCACACTCAGGAAGTTCATGAACAATACCAAATTGAGGGGAGAGGGGCTGATATGCGTGAGGGAAGGTCTACTATTCAGAGGAACATGAAGGCTGTAGAAATGGGCCACCAGAACCTCATGAACATCAACAAAGGTAAATATATCTGCAGAGCAATAGACCTGGGCACCAGTACATTCTGAGGTCTGACCAGCTCCAACACAGCTTTACAGAAGAGGACCTGGGGTTCCTAGTGGACAAGTTGAATATGAGCCAGAAATGTGCCTGTGGCAAAGGCAGACAACGGCATCCTGGGCTGCATTAGCAAGCATGTGTGTTTCCCTCCTCTGCTCAGCACTTCTGAGGTCCCTTCTATGGTGCTGTGCAGAGCTTTGAACTCCCTGGTACAAGAAACACACTGACACACTGGAGTGCATTGAGCAGAGAGCCACCAGGATGGTTAGAGGGATGGCACACATGACAGAAGGGGAGAGGGTGAGAGAACTGGGCTGGTTCAGCCTGAAGGAAAGATACAAGGGTAGTGCTGCTGTCTCCAACCACCTACTGGGAGGTTATAGAGATGGTGGAGTCAGACACTTTTCAAAGGTGCACAATGATAGGAGAGAAGAAATGGATACAGGCTGGAACATGGGAACTCTGAATAGAGACAGGAAAACCTGTTTTCGCCTTGGGGTGCTCCAACACTGAACCAGATTGTCCAGAGAGACTGTGAAATCTTTGTCCTTGGAGATATTAAAAACTCAGGAAGATGCTGAGCAACTCAGTCTAATTTGATCTACTTTGAAAAGAAGATTGAACTAGATGACCCCCAAAAGTCCCTTAAAACATACATGATTCTATGATTACAAAAAAATTGCTGATTGCTTTTGAAGGCAATCAAGAGCTGAATCTGCTAGATAGCTGAGAGGAACCATCCCTTTCCTTTCTCAGAAACTGTTTCCTCTGACAACTATTAACCTGCCTGCAGTAGAAACTCATAATTTTTCCACATTCTAAGTAGATTTCACATAAAATCATAAAAATAATTCCTTCAAGGTGGTATTCCTATGTCCTGACTCCTCCCCACCTGTCAAAACATGATGGCAATAAAAGTGGACCCATGGCAAGCCTAACATGTACAAGAGACAAAATCACTTTTTCCAGCATCCTGAAAATTAGAGGTCTTAATTGTCACCATTTGAAATTACTCTTGGTATAAAAGCATCCAGAGGAGTTTCCCTTCTTAAGAGAGAAACCTTTTTGTCACTGCTTTACACTTCATTAGGAATCTTCTACCTATTTCCAGTAGTTCCAATAATCTAAATAGCATGTAAGGGTCTCTGTGCTCAGGACTTAGAATTGGTCCATTTAGATTTTCTAGTTACAGAAGTCATGTTCTGCACATAAGTACTTTGTCAGTGACAGGTGCTTCAGAATTACTGAAATAATGAGCACCTCTTAACACTAAGCTACAGTACTCCCAAAGCTACATTGGGGTTTGGGGGAGAATTCCGTAACATTTCTTTTCTCCCTACAGGCTTGCCCAGTTAAAAAAAAAATAAAATCAGACACTTCTGTCCAGAAAACCAAAGGTCATTAGTAAATTAAAAATTAGAAAGAATTTACATGTCTTCATGGTCCCAGCACTTTTGCAATAGGTGTGTCTTTTCCTCTATTTTCATAATTTTCCCTTCACATAGTAGCCTGGTGCTCTCATCTGAGTCTGATCACAGCTGCATGCATATTGCATTTCAGTAGCACTGTAAGAGAGACAGGAAGCATATTAATATACAATCCTTTTTCATTAAATAAATAAATTGCAACCTGATGTAATGCTTTGGTAATATCTCCAGTTTTTCACAGTTTCAAAGCTAAATTCTTGACTACAAGGTCTATGGGACAAGGCTACTCTTTTCCCATTATTTATAGTGCGAAAGTTATACATTATGGACATTATATAAGACACAGCTATCATGCCCTGGATTTCATTATTTTCTTCTGGAGTTGCTATGGTGTTGTATGCAAAAGTTCGTGTGACCTAGCTAAGCTCTTTAAACTGCCCCTCCCCCTAAAAAGAAAAAAAATTGCAACAGGTCCACAAATGGACATGGACAAAACAATTATCTCATTAGGGAGAGTGCCCTGTGTTCTCATGAGAAGAAAACACGTCTGTTTCCTTTGAGTGCAGCTGAGGCTGGCACATGCCTTGCCTTTCTATAGGAGGAATTGGTCCCAGCTTTTTGTAAATCCTGAAAAAGGGAAAGATCACTGCCACCACACAGCTGTATAAATCTGCTTGCTTTTCTTTAAGTTTTTGTGTGGTTTTTTTTTTTTCCTTGCAAAGCAGAAGAATCCTTAGGGCTCTGAAGAAGAGTTGTAGCTCCAAACAATTTTTCCCTGTTATCCTTAAAAGCAGGGGAAGGTGATATATCCCTTTTCCTACACAACCTATTTACTCTGCCTCCAGTCACTGGACCACTTGGCTGAAGTGCACTGGACAAAAAATATATAGAGATGTTGCCACTTGTCCTGCATCTACAGAGATGAAATATACAGAGGCGAGGCATGAACTGTGAGATGTGGCAGGGGACCTACCAAGAAAGGAATGCAACTTTTATTTCTGTTTTTACCCTTTGCAAAAACATTCTAGTGTTATTAAAATGAACATTCATAAAACCTTCAAAAGCCTCTGGAATACACAGGAACAAAATATTATTGCTTTTTGTTATTCTACAGGCAGGCCTGTACCTTGAAGTAGCCTCAGATTAAGATATAAAAATGTCAATCCAATTTTGTTGCTGGGAATAGCTTAATTTAGTTTGTGGGGAATACAGATTTATTTTTCAATGGTTTTCCAAAGGTGGGTTCAGTAACTGTATCGCCTAACCAATTTTTAATTTTATTTAAATACTTTAATATGATTTTTATGTATATAATCATACCACAGTCTGATTAGAATGGCCTGATTGCTTTTTATCTCTTTGTCATTCTGTGATGTTCTGGCACTGCAGTTTGTGATACTATAAAAGAAGCAGTATTTAGGATTCAGATGATAAAACTTTGGATCATTTCCAAGAGGATCCTTTTAGGCCCATTTTAAACCTACTGGCTTGTTATTCTTCAGAGGTAATTTCAGATTCAGGTAGTATTCATCACGTTTAACAAAAGACCAATAGGTAATTCTGTTACCCATGGAACACAGGGCAGAGACTGAGGAAGGAATAAAACAAATAAATATGAGACTCTCTTAAAATACATGAAGAGAAAAAGGGAGCCAAAAATGGAAAGAGAAACACTGCTGAAACTCCATTCCTAGGTTGCAAGAAAAAATATGATCTCTCATTCTCAACAATGACTTGCAGACCACTTGCTTGGATCACAGTATAGCAGAAAGCCCTACACAACAAAGCCCTTTAAACTTGCCTCTTCTCCAGTCAGAGAGCTTCAGCAGGTCAAATGCCTGTTTCTGAGAGCCTAAAGGGATCGTTAAAAGCAATATTAGTCAGCAAGCTTATTTATTGTAGCAGGTTAAAAATTAGCTACTTTGTGGTTCACATCACAAGATAAGCAGAAAAAAAAAAAGAGTGCAAATTTTATGTATAACCCATGATTTTTTTAATGGACTCAGTGAGACACAAATGTGGAATGCCCAGTGCTCCACAGCAGAACCCAGATCACTCCTTGGAGGTAAAAACATGCTGATAAGTCTGGTGTGATTCTCTCACAATTTTCCACGTTTATGAATTTCAGATCCAACAAATTGCAACTGAACTCTGAAAACTAAATAAGGTTCTGTCCAGCTCTATAATACTGCTTCTAAAGACCTTATCCGAGCCCTTATTTACACCCAAAATGTTTTCAGATGACCCAACCAGCATTATGAACCCTGATAAAGTGAGCAAAGCACACAAGTATTGCAGAGTACTACTCATCTTCTAGGGCACACCTATGTTGCCCAAGGGGCATATCCCATGGGGCAGAAGGGGAGAAAATCACGTGCAAACAGGACAAATTCAATTTGTAAATGAAGTTATTACATATGGATGGAACTGATGTAATATCCCATCTACTATGCTAGAGATTCTTATTCAAGCATGCAGTGTAAAATAAAACTGCTGTCACAGGAGCACTGGGGGACATATTTGTGGTTGTACTCAAGTAGGTTCAAAATAGTAAAAAACACATGAAACAATCTGAGTTTCACTTCAGAATGGCTCTGACCACTCAACTACAAAATAGAAAGACAAGTCCACTTTCTTCCTAGTCAGCAGTGCTTGGTGTTTCTGAACCTGAACACTTTTCTTAGCAGAGTTATTTAGACAATGTGACTCTTATTAAAAAATTGTTTTAAGATGGTGCAGACAATGAATTTACTCCTTTTGGCTAATACTGAGTCCTATACATAGTGATGCATGCCTCTGCTTGGTTTTACTGTAAAGAAAGCATGTACACTTTGGATTTAAAAATCAGAAAACAAACCTTCACACTCTCCCATCTTCATGGAGAAATGTAGCCCTTCTAATTCTTTCTGTTCCTCCAAGGAAAAAGGTATAAGAGGGCAGGGGGGAAAGATGTCTGCCTTGTTATTTCTGTGTTGTGGTGTTGTATTTTTTAAAAAAATGTAATTCTGGTCATAATTACACCAAAGAAAAAAACAAAAAGCCCCAGAATCTCAGGAGGGAGACAATGTGTGCCTTCAAAGGTCAGAATTAAACAATTTTCACAAGGTAGCATTTTTAAGAGTGACATTTTAAGAGCAGAAAAAATCAGCATAATGGAACTGACAGATCTAAAACATGAAAGAGTCAAGGACATAATTTGCCCCTAAAGCTCCTTTGTTGGCCAGGTGTGCAGCCACCTACTGAATTGTCTGCACTCCCCAGACTAAGAGAGCAGTGCAATCTCTCAGAGAATGCACGCTAAGATGGTTTTACTGTATAAATTCCTATCTGAGATGCTTTGCTGATATATTAAATGATCACCAACAGCTTTTATATCTGTACAGATTTTACAGTACATTGAGAGCTTTAATGGAAAAAACATGAATCACACAAAACTCTTCCAATCTGATTTCCCTGTAGGTGTTAGAGGCAGTAGTTCTTACTGGCCTTTAAATTTGTTTTAATTATTAAATTAACAGCATTAATAAAATGTTCGTCATTAATGTTTCCCCATAATTCTGCAGAAGATAACTAGCAATTCACCAATGCTACAGGCTTCTGTGATTTGATCCAGTCTCACAGACTTAATGGATGTGATTAAATTATTTTATGCAGAGTAAACATTTGCAGTGTCTCTCTTCTTGCCCCTGTCCCAACCTAAGCAAATAAACTGACTGCCAGCATCAGCCTCATGCTTCTCATGTGAAACCTATTGTGAACTTTCAAAGCCCAGCACTGTAAGAAAGAACCTGATGTACTTCTAAATAAATTCACTGATTAATTTGCTTAATAGTTTTGAACAATTAAGGTTATGGCCCCAGTTATTTGTCTACAAAGTATTCTGTGGGAAATTAAATGCAATGAGAAGAAAACCCTCCTCCTCTTTTTCTTTCCCTTTGCTTAAAATGTCTCTCCAGACTTAAGTGTTTTTCCCACATCCATTTTCAAGACACAGATAGTTTTTCTTTCTTGGAATCTGAAGGGAATTTTCAGGAAATAAAATTAGATCACTTACATGTTGTACTTTTGTAATAAAAGTTTGACTTTCTAGAATGAGGACATAATCCAGAATAACTGAATGTGTATTGGGTGCAGAACTATTTATTTAGCATTGCTTTTCTTCACATGCATCTCATCCAGCATTGCCAAATCCCTGATGAGACTTTAGTTTGGATGTGTCTGCACTGACTGAAAATTTTCTTCAAAGGATTATTAAAAGCCTTTACCTATCAATACTTAAAATCCTTAAATCCTTAAAAGCTTTCTAATTTGTTACATTTAAATTAATCATTCAAGATCATACAATCAGTCAGTGGCAAAATCAGGAATGGAAACCAGCAGTATTCAAGGGTTTGGCTTCCCACCCTAGTATCTCAGGTAACAAGCTCCTGCCTCGTGAACACACTTGCTCTCTTCCCTTCTGTGCCACTGCACAGCTTTAAAATAATTAACATTTGACCTGGCTGGGGAAACCTGGAGGGCAGGTTGTGAAAGAACCTGTTCCAGGACTACCTCGAGGTTATGAGAGATGCACGTCTAGAGTTTGGTATCTACTCAGATCCCATTTTAACTCAGAACATTTTGAACAAATTCCATTAGCTGTTTCCAAGTCAGATGGTGGTAAAAGAAGTACTTTCACTGTTATAAAAAAAGTGCTTCCTCAGAGTTCTCAAGCAAAAATGTTTGTACTTTGTAACCTGAAATTTGTCACATAATGATTATTGCCACACAATTCACTGCAGAATAATAGATTTTTTTTTTCGAAACCAGTTATTAATTTGAAATTGGAATTTCAAAAGAACTTATGAAAACCACATAGCAGGATTCTTACCAGCTTTTCATTCTTCAGATATGACAGTACATTCACTGCTGGAGACATGCTTAAACACAGATGGAGATGAAGGGTGAAGTCCTGCCCTTCTGTAATCAATAGCAGGGTTTCCGATGGGCCTGGCCTCTGCGTGTTCTGCTTCTATTGATGATGTAAAATGCAGGCCCTACTTTCAATAACATTGGTGAGATGGTGGTAACTTGCCTGCAGCTGCAGCAAGGGATACACTGGGATTAAAATTTTTCTTGTTGAATGTTTCCAAAGAATGGCTGTTTCTTACTCCCAGATCAACCACCAGAAAGACCTCACGAGAGTAACGAGAAACTGGGGCCTTAGGTTAGGATTTTAACAAATTTGCTAGGAATGGCCTGTTCTACCTAGGCTAACAAGGATATGACAAGAGGATATGACAAGAGTAAGAACTTCCTTTTCGCAGGGTTATTTGTTTTTGAGGGTATTTTTTTCTTCTTGTTAATTCCCAGTTGGTGACCTTCAGTGCCTACGAAATATAGATGGTAGCAACAGTAACCAGGACAATTGCCTTTGCTAGCCAGATGGTTTCAACACTTTTGTATACAGTCTCCAGATTGTTCTCATTCAGAATGTCCCTTCACACACAGAATCACAGAATCACCAAGGCTGGAAAAGACCTTTAAGATCATCCAGTCCAGCCTATGACCAACACCACCACACCATCTAGACCATGGCAATAAGTGCCACATCCAGCCTTGCCTTGAACACATCCAGGGACAGTGCCTCCACCACTTCCCTGGGGAGTCTATTCCAATGTCTAATCACCCTCTCCGTGAGGAAGTGCTTCCTAATATCCAACCTAAACCTCCCTTGGAGCAACTTCAGGCTATGCCCTCTTGTCCTGTCACTGGTTGCCTGGGAGAAGAGCCCAGCCCCAACCTGACTACAACCTCCTTTCAGGTAGCTGAAGAGAGTGATGAGGTCCCCCCTGAGTCCTTAAAACCATGTGTCAAGGGAGCTGATGCAAACTGTGGCATCCTCCATATTAGGGGGCATTAGATGTCTGTCTTGGTGACATAGAGGCTCCACAGTTTTCCTTGGCTACCTGGGACTTCATAAATATAATTTAGGATGTTGCTCTTGACCTAGAAATGCATTTAGGGTCAGTTTTTGTGACCATTCATGTCTGTCCTTTCGCAATACCAGTCAATATTAGCAAAGACGTACAGCTTCTACGTGTTAAGAAAGGAGATTTTTTTCTCTCTCTGGAATTCACTCTCAAATGCCATTTTAAAAATTGTTAATCCTATTATTTTGAACTTTCAGGGCATACCCTGAAGACATTGTTTCTCTGTGCTTTCACTTAAGTGGGAGTTACTTAAATTCTTTGTTTGTTTGTCTTTCCTTGGGGATGTGAATATACTATCACTTTTATTCTTGCTCGGATTCACAATTTTCACACCTGTCAGAGAGCATAGGCTGGGGCAGGCCACCCAAAGACCAGGGCTCTGAATAGCAGCTCCCATGATGGAGTGGATGGCAATCTTTCTCCAGTGTTAGATACATCTAAAGAACCACCCAAAGACCAGGGCTCTGAAAAGCAGCTCCCAGGATGGAGTGGATGGCAATCTTTCTCCAGCGTTAGATACATCTAAAGAACCGAACTACCCAGAGCAGCAAAGCTCCTCTACATGCAAAATCTGGGCTTACACAAATGCCCTCCACCTAATTGAGATGATACGGCTGATGAGTAACAGGGAATGCAAGTGTGGGAGAGCTGGGCTTGGTGGAGGCAAACTATTGAGTTACAAGGCTGCTGATATTCACACTAAATGAGGTTCAGTGAGCAAGTTATTCCCAAGAGTGACAAGAAATGTTTCCATGAGTATGTTTGCACTGAATGGAGCAGGACAATGGTGGACTGTATCTCACAGAGAGGGAGGTAATGGTTATTGGTAAGTAACGGCTGGAAAGCCCAAGAGTTCAGTGCTTTTTTTTGGTCACAACTTCCATTTATAAAGACCTGTGATGAGGTGTGTAGCACAGCTAATGACTAATGGTGGATGCCACTTCTAACTACAACATGAAAGAATGGGCTGGAGAGTACGTAAGAGATTTTTCTGCTGAAATGGGCCTTATGAACTTATGCCAGGGCACTGAAAAATGGGAGCTGATAAGGTGCTAGAAAAATGAGAACTGAAAGAGGTGAGGAACTGAAATTAGAGGACTGCACAGAGTTTTTCAAGTCAGTAGAAGTATTCAAGGGTTGTATCTAACTATGCTTAAGTCTGCATAACTTCAGGACTTAACCTCAAATATGTAATATAAGCTGAACACCTATATAACGGCTTGTAACCACGCAGAAAACTTTACACATTAATCTTGCTTCCTTGTTTTCTTTTGTTCGATTTTTATGCTCTCTCTCCTTTTAAAGTCATCCAGTAAAATTTCTGCCCTTAAATGTAATATAAGAAAATGTAATTTTCTTGTCTTCCTAGATCTGCAAATGCTCCAAAACCTGGGCTGCAGCCAAAGATTTCAAGATGTGCCCATTCAAATAAAGCTGGGTTATAAAGCAAAGACATTCCTGCACATGAGAAGCAAACTGTGATTAGTGGTAGGTTCCACCTCATCAACATTTACACATCTACAAACTAGTCTTCTATAACTGCCCTAACCTCCCTGACCCCCCTACACAGCTCCCATTTAGAGTCAGCAGAGAAAGAAAACAGCATTTCTTGGGCACAATTAAACTAATTTCTTTTAGATATCTTCATTAGGATAAGAGGAATTCTGTTGCAGTTTTACCTC
Organism: Hemiprocne comata; assembly: GCA_020745705.1. Taxonomy (NCBI): domain Eukaryota; kingdom Metazoa; phylum Chordata; class Aves; order Apodiformes; family Apodidae; genus Hemiprocne; species Hemiprocne comata. Next base: position 96,126,906 of record CM036586.1, on the reverse strand, counting down.
TTGTTTTTCTGTTGCCTGAAAGTGAAGGTGGAATAATTAGCATTTGTCTGATAAATACTGTACTGAGTGTTGCAGTTCTGTCTGAAAATAAACAGATGCATCAACCAACTCTCCTTGCCTTTCACTGTATCAAAAGATGCATCCATGAATTTAGAATGAGACTTTTTTTGGTCCAGAAGTAGCAGCAGAATAAGTAACAAAATGAATAAGCAGAGCTGAGTTCATCCCACATTTTCAAAGGTAAATTCAGTTAAAACAATCTGTACCAAACTTTTGTATTTTATGGTGAGATTCAGAGGCTCATATTAAATATTTGCTTTCTACTTCTTCATTTCCATTTAGACTGCTTCTAAATAGATGCTAAAATCTGTTTCTGAACAGCTATGGGCTTTGAGAATGTTCAGATCTGACCATCACTCTCACCATTTGCATGCACAATACTATTTCTAGGATTTTCCTTCAGTGATTTCTGTGCTTTTTCTCTTGATTGTTCTAGCCCTTGAGAGAAAGATAAATATGCCCTGTAATGGTGTTCTGATTTGCTTGTTTAACCTGATAAGGGTAAGGTAAGATTAATTTTCCTTTCATACATTTACTAATAAGGAGATATTAGCAATGTGAAGATAGTACCATTAAGCATTTGATTCACACCGAACAGAGATGTAGCTTTACATTTCTCTAGCAGCATTGGCCTTGTTCAACAGAGCTTAATGAAGGATTGATTTAGATGCCATTTTTAATGAGTACATGAACAAAAAGATTAAGTCTTTTAGTCAAGCTTATCTGAGACTCTGAAAATAATTGAAAAGCTTAAGGTGACAGACTGAGACAAGATTACTTCAATATAACCAAGACACTAAAAATACCAGGCTGCCAATACAGCTATCAAATACTGATTGAGTGTTTGCACAGAAGAAACAGAAATGAGAATTTCTTCAAAATTAATTAGGATATATTCCAGACTGATCAGTTGTTCTCCCTCACACTTGGTACATACTCAACAGACCTCAATAAAGCCACAAAGTACATCTAACGAGTGCTGCTGCTGCTGCTTACGTGTTCAAACTAGGGCAGCATCTACTTTTCCTGGGTAGATTTAGACAACGCGCAATGAGAAAAGACAACTGAAAGTGGCACCACAATTTAACTTTAGATTTTTGAGTTTTTAAAGAACATTATACTCTAATCTTCTAGGACCAGATTTATTTTTTTTAACATAACTAAAACCAAACTTATGTTTAAAATTACATCTCTTAGTTTCTGTGTGCTTTCTATTAAAAGTCATGTAATCGTATAGGTATCAAACCCTGAAAATATCAGGTAAAATTTATTTGCCAGTTTGAATTGCCATGTACTGTGGCTTAAAAAATTCTACTGACTGGATGGGGTTTTATCTTTTGAGGTCTATCTTTGGAGATCAGGGAGTGATATTGCAGTAATCCATTAGGGTGAGATGCATAGAATAATAAAAATAGAGCTTAAATGGTCTCACCTGCTGTGAACCAGGTAGGTCTAATCTAGCATAGCAGCAGTTACACAAATATTTAAGTAAAGAATCAGCTTTTCTTTTTACTTACCATGGAAGTGTTTTTCCCTTCTCCTTCTCCCTCCCTTCTTTAGTCTAATGGACCTAATGGACCTATACAATTACTGAGACTGGAGAATAGTACACCTTTGAAATTAGTGTCTTGGGAAAATGTACTTGCAACTATATGCACACACATGCACTCTGGAAATCCACACAAATATCTATTCAGTTTCATAGCAAAGAGGATGTCTTGGGTACAAGACAATTTACTTCTTGCTGGTTTTCCTGTTGATCATTTTATACTTTGTATTATCTTTCATTCTTTGTTCCTATTCCCATTTCATTTCTTCTCTTGCTCAAATAAAAGTGCAGAAAAGAGAAAACGTCTGCGCTCAAACACTTGATTTCACTCTGCTTGCTGCTGTCAATTCTGGAAGACTTGAGGTCTTATTAAAAATATTTCTGAACAACTGCATGGTTTCTCTTTTTTTCCCCTCACTTGAAATCTAAAGGTAGTAGACTGACTCTAATAAGAAGCTATCTAGCTTTTGTACCACCTGATCTAGAATCCCAAAGATAAATTTTTTTGCTCAACTTCATGCCTGCAAAAGAGTTTTATTTGTCTTGCATAGACTTGTCACACACAGTCTCTTCCCAGTTCCACTTAATCAGATATTTAACATAGAAGGGAACTTCAACTAAGAATTTGGCTATGCAAGAGAAATAAAAGACTCAATAACTCAATATTACTGTAAAATAACTTGATTTCTCCTTCTGAAATCATAAGTCTTTTAACAAGAAGAAATAAAAAAAGTATTGTCTCTCTTCAAATATACTTTTTTCTTTTTCCTGAGAGTCACCATTCAGCAGCCCATGCTTGCTGGTGACACTGTTGTAACAGCAGAGACCTTGAAGTTCCCTAGACCTTTCAAGCTGAACACATTGGCTGTCCCTTTACCCATCCCCTAGCCTTCGTTCAGACCTTTCCATAAAAAAAGGACAAGAGTTTATCTAATACTGGAATAATTTCTAGTCACTTTCTTTCCCATCCTGCTTGGAAAATGGGCTCTTCTGTTTGGACAGGTCACACAATTCAATGCTGTGAAGAGGCTGCAATGACACTAAGTCCTCATCCTCAAGTCTAAACCTCTCATCCCCACTTTTTAGTTTTGTCCGCTTTTCTCCACCTCCAAGCTTTGCCAATGTTTCATCTGCTTGAAAAATGTCATCTTTGTATTCAATACTTCTGTTTCGCCAGGACTGGCACACTCACTCACTAAGGCTCCTGGTCTGTGCTATTTTTAAGAGTGAAAGGTGACAACAGTTTTCCTTGCTGGTACAATGCTAGTCTTCTTTTTCCATTTCCTCTGGGAACTCTCTCTGTAGGCCTTCATGTATCTTCTAGTCTATGTCACAATTTCTCTCCCATCTCTGCTTGCTCAGCTGGGCCTGGACACATTTCAGACAATTCTCTAAGTGCCTAAACTCTGCACCTTTGTTTTCCTTTGAAATACTGAAATAGCTTGACAGCTATTCATGTATGGCTGATGGAGTTTATGAGTTTCGTTGTTCTGTTTCTTTGCTATTTGTTAAACAGAAATGCCTCCAGCTTTAAAATACTATCAATATTACTCTCATGAAAACTTTCATCTACAGTTATGTGACTTTGTCACTTCATCTAGCACAGCTGTTTGGCAGGCCTGTTGTTAAAGGCATTCTGAATTTAAAATAATGGCAAGAAATCTGCTTTCTTCACATGGCTCCAGATGCCTGTCCCTTATAATAAGACCTTTTATACAGTCTGATGAGACTTCCTGTAAGTTCAGCCCAGTCATAATCTAAGACTCGTCCAAATAAAATCTTCCAGATAAAACCTTCCAAGTCAAAAGTGAAAAATGATACAAAAAGTTAAAAAGAACATAGCCATGAACACTGGCTACGCATATTAACCAGGCTGTTACCTAAAAGTGCTCACGTACTCCATAAACTGTTCTACAAGGATACCCAAAAGAGCTGGGCTTTTGGGAACAACAGCCCACTGAAGGACCAAGGCCCTATGGCTGAGCTCCCCATAGTGCTCTTCTTCATGGGGTCCAGAAGACATAATTCCTGTTAGTCTGTAACTTACGTATTTTGAGTGATGACCTCATGTGACTGGGAAAGAACCTCTTGTGACATCCATTGTTTTTTATGAATATTGCTTTCAACGTGGGAATTCTGTGCTTTGTTTTCACAGTGGAAAATTATATTGATTGTTACTTTTTGCTGTCTTCTCTGTCTTTTACTCTACTTAAGTCTCCAGTGTTTCCAAAAGAAGTTTAGAAAAATGTAAAAATACCTTGGTCAGCTGTATGTTAAACAATATTGTCCACTCAGTGATATAGCCATGCTGAGAAACATGGATCTCAATTGTGACTCTTCAAAAGTTTCCATTAAGTCAAATTTTAACTCTTCAATTATTTACACTATGTGAATCCACTTCTGAGGTACTTAATATGGATTCTAAAACTTTTTCATAGCTGTTTTATTTTGCTGGAGTTTTTCCTGTTTTGTTTGGGTTTTGGTTTTTCTTTTGTTTTGATTTTGTTTTGTTTTGTTTTTTTTGAGAGGGAGATTAGAATAAAATGTAGGAAAAATCAGATGTTGTGAAGGACTGAAAGTAATAGAAGTGGTATAAACGTGCAGTGTCAACAGATAATGGCAACAACCTTAACTGCTGGTGCTAATCAGTGCCATAATGATTAGGAGATACTGATATGCTGATACTGAAAAATGTATATGAGTCATATTATACACATATGAGGTACCATCAGTAGAGACAGATGGCTATCAATGGCCTGATTAAGTAGATTCTGAGGAATCTCAGATATCAAAATGGTAGAAGAACTTGTGGGATTTTGCTAATAAAGCCAAACAGGGGCATCTGATTCTATGTAAATTGGAAAGATGCTATCAGAGGTTGGAAAATAATGGTCTAAAAGGCCCCAGTTGCAACAAAGATTAGTATTATGTTTATCTGGAAATAAAAATGAAGTTTCTAGTTATGGCATGAGTGAGGTTGCAGAACAGCCATCCAGGAGGAGCCAGTGTGAATATCAATACAGCATGTAAAGGGTTTTGTTGGGGTTTTTGAAACTCTAGAAAATTTCTTTAAAATAATTTAAAGAATCAGAGAAGGTCCTAAGTCAAACCCTCAAATTTAGGATATTTCACAATTAAACCTGCCTGCCTCAGAAAAATTTACATTGCCCTGTCCCATATTTCTGCAGAACTCTTCAATGCATAGTGCTGGAATGGTGTATGAAGCAGGACATGTAGAAAGAAAAGATACACAAATAAAACAGTAACCAGATATGGCTGCACAGAATGGGATTCTACTCTTTCCTCTGTCAAAGAAGTTCAACATCCTGCTGTTTCTAGGAGAGCTCACAGCAGTCTCTAAAGTTTTCCCCTTGGAGAACAGAAGAAGTTGAAAAAGCCTCTGTGTCTTCCTGATGTAAAACAAATCTCAGTTCTGACTCTTCAACACCTTTCAGTAAGTGAAATGAACAAATGTGGAAGTCTTAACAGGCAGGTGTTGGCCATTGTTCTAAATTAAAGAAACAATTATCCACACAGAAAGGAACTGGCTTTAATAAATAAAGGATGTAGAAATATCTATTTTTCAATGTTTATTCCATACAGTTTCCTTCTATATGTGGAAAGAATAATGAGTTTTAGAGTTGGGTTTTTTAGGGTCTGTTTTACTTTCTGGTCTTCATGTAAGAGCCACCATTATGTTCTGATGGTCTATTTGCAGAAGAGCAGGTAAAACCTTTAAAGAATTGAAATTAATTTCACTTTAGGCTTGCAGCCTCTCTTTTCTGTTTGCAAAGGTGTAACTCAAAAGGACATCATCATTCTCAGCTGCCAGCCAAAACCAAACTTGTGCTAGGTCAAGAAGTGTTTGCAGGAACAAGTCTTACAGTTACTCTTGTATTATAATGATCTGGGTGCAGCAAGGCTGATGGGGTCCGGTCCTAGACATGTTGTGACAGGTTGGCAGAATTTGATAACTTTAAAATATCCTTAACAATTCTAGATAAATTATTAATAAAGAAACAAACAAACTAATGTTTGCTCTTCAAGTTGCTCCTACAACATTTTGTGCCTCCATTCTGCCGGGCCAAAAGAAGGGACATAAGTTAATCAACAACTGTTTTACTGAAGTCCCACTGACATCACTGATGATGCACTGCAAAGTAAAGAGTGAACGTATCTGGATTGCTTTTGATGTAGTTCTTTTCTGAAGTGCTGGCAGAATATTTTAAAACCATCAAAATGTACTTTGCTCTTTGTCAACAAACTCACAGCTTTTAAAAAAGGTTAACCTTCAGGTAGATACCATACTTGGCCATTTTGAACTCAGAAATTTAACAGAAGCTGTGAATATGCAACATGAGTAGTTTCATGTAAATTGATGTGTATTCTGAACAATAAATGTAAATAAACAGCTGTTATAATCCCATAATATGGCCCATTTGAGATTGTGAGATTCATTTGTAAAAAAACTCAGTCTTTGAATCAGAATGTAAGAACTATACAAAGGTTTTGTAAACCTCTGCCAAATTATCAACATATGTTCTAAGGAAAAACATGGCATTTGGAGGAGAAAAGAGAAACAGCCTTTTCACTTCACATTTAAAGCTATATCATTATTCCTAAAATAATGTTTCACATTCTCCATCTGCCTTTTTTCTACCATTTATTTCTGGTACTATTTACTAATACTGATCTGCAATTTACTTCATCTGGGATTTAGAAATGTAAGAACAGATGTAGTTAGGAATCCTGCCCACTCTAAATTTTGCAAAACACAGTTTAAGTAATTTCTATACAAATACTAATGAGGATTCAGAAGTATCTATTGTTAAACTGTCAACAATTATCAAGTGCTGTTAATTGTTCTTATTTAAGTTTGGTGCTAAATAAAATATGGAGATTCATATGGATCCTCAACACTCCCTTTCAGGCTACCTAAGCTCATGGCTTTATCTTCAGTGCCAATGGTAGGCAGTGCTGAGGTAGGGAGTGTCTTGTGTGCACACAGAGCTCTGGCAGACAGTGCTGGGGCTCACTCACAGAGACTGAGATGGCTGGCATATTCCAACTTGAATGAGTATAGGTAAGATGGTGACAAATTTCTCCAGTCACAGTAACTTTGAAAAAACTTCCCTATAAATTCTCACAGTGTATTAAAACTTTGAAAGCCAAACATTAAGAAATGTGAGTATGAACAAAGCAAGCAATTAGACAAGGAAAAAGTCAGAAAAGCTGGGATACATAGGCTAACTGGCTAAATAACAACCCCAAATGGATACTGGGAATAGCTGCACATCACTTGATCTGAATGCATTTCTTCTGGAGAAACAACATGCTTCATGCAACATGCTCCATACCTTTCAAAGCACTTTGGTGACTCAAAGATGGGAGGCATCATCAATTTGGTGATGATCAAAAGTGAAGAGTAGATGCCCTCAACAAATAGTAAATGATGTGAATTAAAATTCAAAACACCACAGTATGAAGACAAATGGGGGGAGATCTTCACCTCCCTGTATTCATCACTGAGACTGAGCTGGTTGTCTAGGTTCTCTATATTGTCAACTGAAAGGGAGAAGAAAAGCATGTCCAAGAGATTATTTATCCTAGCCACCTTTGAATGCACCTCTGGAGATGCCCCTTTCTCTCCCTGCACTGACTGTAGAGAGTGTTTCTGTGAGTTATACCTGATGCCCAGCATTTAGACAACTAAAGCAAGATGAATTCTACCCCATGGACAGAAAAAAGGTCCACTGTAACTTAGGAGTTCATCAGTTTTAATTGACTGAGGGGAAAGAACTGAGCATACTAGTAATTCACAGAATTACTCTAAGCCACCAGTGCACTTCAGGCATGAAAGGCAGATGGGATCCTATGATGTGGCATGCAAGAAATTTTCTATAGAGAAGAAATAGTACGACTGTATAAAGATGGGTCAGATCTCATCCAGAATTTATGTACGAGCATCAGAGACAGAAGAGAACTATTTAAATCAAAAAAGTACTATTAGAACTGGCCTTTTATCCCAGGCTTTGGTTAGAAATTGTTTTTTTGGTTAGAAAAACAGGTCCCTAAACCTTACATCAGTGATGTTCTGGAACAGGATTCTACAAAGACAGACCATCAAAAACCCAAGTGCTTTTAAGATGGGTCTTCATGCTGCCTGCCTGAACTGAGAACACACAACTAGACTCAGTGGGAAGAAGGCATCTGTCAATCCAAACATCCCATGGACATATGAGATCTAAATGGTGCAAATTATTCTGCAGGGAAAAAGACTCCCAATATATTCATGTTTAATTTGCCAAGTACAAATACAGACATACAGGAAAAATAATACCATTTTAAATGAAATTCCTTTTCTACAAGCTTTGCAAAGAAAACTGCATTTCCCTGAATTTCAGAATAAGCAGGGAAGGAAAAAATAAAGATTCAAAAAGTAACAAAACAAAAAAAAGAAAAAAAAAAAGAAAAAAGATATGAGGATACAACAGTATCTTCAGATGTTGTTTAAGTAAGCCATCAGTGGGTAACTCAGTTACACAAAATTAAGTTTCTTACAACAAATTTTACTCATAATTAGTACCATTGTTATAGGAACTCCCAAACCTATACTGACTGATGTATTGTTTTACAGACAAGACAAGCCTTTGTGTACAATCAGTTTTCTTTTTATGATTCAGTAGTTAATTTACTCATTTCTGTGGGTCTTTCATAAAGGAAGACATGGGAGGAAAAGGATTCAAAAGTATTATTTTTTAAAAATCAGAAAGACTGGCAGGAGAAATTCAGTCAGGAGGAAGAATAGCAGCATTGGAAATAGCTTCATAGAATGTGAAAAAGCATCTGATTTGCAATCTTACCTTCACACCATAAGCAGAGCCACATGTGCTGAGCAGGCTGCCTCCACAGGGATGCTCCACTTCTTCAAGGCTCTTCAGGGCCTTCTCCGAGCTTTGGCGGAAGTCCTTGAACCTTTCCAGCAGATGTAACTTCTCCTTCTGGAGGGCATGCTGGCAAGAATCTCCACAGAAGCATCTCCAAGGCAAAGGTTGTTGATTTTTTTTTTTTTTCCCAGGCACAATATTTTACCTGAAGTCCAATTAGTGTACAGACAAAGTGACTGAAGGTATGCCCTCGTTTGTTCTGGTGAGTACTTACCCCTCCTGACTCTACAAGGAACACATTGCTGCCTTGCTCTCTTAGTTCTTTCATATATTTAAATTAGATTTTCTTTTTAATAGTCTGTTTCAGGGATTTAAAGAGAAGTCACTGCAGTAAACATTTTCCTTTTTAGAAGGCAGGGACTACATTTAAAAGCAAAACCCCCTGAAGCATCCTTGATGAAAAAAATACATGATCTATCCCTTTTTAAGACATGATTTTCAAGTGTAAAGAAGTTAACAATGAAAGGAGGGAGGAATAAACATAAGAAATAACAAGGTCTGGTAAAAAAAAAGGGGGGGGGGGGAATGGTGTAAACCAAGAAGAACTAAATATAATTATCTGCAAGGTATGAAAGAAAATTGAAATCACAGTTATAAAAAGCCAAAATTTAGTATGATAAGTAGCTTGTATTTAAGTGTCTAATCCAAGTAGTGTCCTGAGTAGGTAACTATGTTTCAGAGTCATTGCATTTGTTGAAATTGGACTAAGGCATAAGGTACCTCTGACTTTTTCAGGCCGTGATGGTTCAGCATTATTAAGGAGAAAGTCAGCTGTACAGTTAGCTGCACTAAATTTGTGCCTATAATTTATTTGCTTGTAGAATTGACCTGTAGCAGAAGCCCTAACGTAAGTATTCAATGGGGCTGCAAAGCTTCAAAGCTTTCCCCTGAAACATGCTGACTTTGGACTAGAACCAAGAAAAGGAGTACGAGCAGTTTTCTGCTCTTACTGTAGAAAGCAGCTGAAGATAAGCTGGAGGAGCAGGCATGGGTTTATGTACTAGGAAAACTGTGATGCTGGTGCTGCTCTTTTTGCAGGTTGTCCATTCTTTGGGCTGCCCATGAAGATTCAAGAGGTGTAAGAAATTGCAGAGAGGATGACAGTATGATTAATCTCAGCAAATTAGGAAATTGTTCAGTCATCCCTGACCTCTGCATTGATGTCTCAGGGGCAGAGCAGATCATCAGCTCCGTCTGTGGCCATTTCACAAGTAACAGAAGAATCAAGGTGAAACTGGATCCTTTGGCATTTCTTTCAGCAAAAACACTCCTGTCCATCTGGAAAATGGGATTCCCATGAGGTGGTGCTAAGATCATATCCCTCCATGGACACTGGAAGACTTCCTAATTTATATTAAGGAACTAGGCACTTTATGAAACCAAAGCCTGGAGCCCTGGCTGAAGCCTTCAGTTTGTCACCATTACCACTTAAAGACACCACTTTCAAACCTATCCTAAGTGCAAACTTACAGTTTCACTTTCAAGGACAAAGCTATTGATGACATTTAATGTCATCCTGTGTTGTCATTTAAAGGCAGAAGCAATATGGAGGAGTCTTGCAATGCACTGCCAACAAGGATTTATAAAACATCTTTAGTCTCTGAAGAATAACTTGAAAAACACTGTAAAAACCATTGTGTAACATCTCAGTGTCTCCAGTATCAAATCACGATATAAATTTTTTTTTATATATATTTGTTGTTACCAGTTCCCTGCAAATTCTGTATCACAAGCAACTATCATTTGGCCCTTTGCTTACAGTAAGAAACAACAATAATACTGTTTATTATTATAAACTTCATTCCATCTTTGTTGATACAGGCTGCTGTCCCATTATCCTTTAATGGTAACTGACAGGTGGAAAAGAACAGTGGTTGGCCTTTGAGAAAGAAACATAACTTACCAATAATTAGTCTTCTTTAGGATGCATGGTCTATAAATACATCTGTTCTGAGGGTACACCTACACCTTATTACTCCAGATTGCAGAGATTTTCCTTTTGAAGTAACCATGGAGGATGTATTCACACTGTTGTCATCACCTTTGGCACAATGGCATAAAAACATAGCACGCCATAAGCAATTTCAATTCTTTCTCAGCCACAGAGACACCATCTAAAACACTGAAGGAAACCCTGCTAATAGGGCTCTGGATGCCTTCTTTTTTCATTCTCAAATTAATATCCATGTTTGCTCACACTGTCTGACTTTACAGAATTACATGCCATAAATTATCTGTCAGAGGTTCATGATGTCCCTCATGCAAGCAACACTTATAGATTGACTCTATGAAGCGCTGTGGCAGATCTTGAGGCAACTCATCAGAGATGGCACAGTGCCTGGGGAAAAAATGGAAGATATATAGCAGTTCAGTAACTCAGAAGTCTTACAGAAGCTCTATACTCAGTTGGAAGTATCAATTCCTATGTTTTATAGCAAATACTGACACACCAAACATCACTCTAAATAGCCACTGTCTCCATCAGAGATATACACAATCTGTATGAGAAACTTTGGACTACAAATATAAAGGGAAATCTTTTGCTATTAAAGATACAAAATAAGGCATGTTTCTTAGAAGCCTAAAGGAATGTGAAGGCAAACATAAATAAAGTGACATTAAGACACCACCTTCAGCAAAAATGATGGCTGCATCTTAAGAGATGGTCTGTCTCTGAACAATAAGGTCAAAGAAGGAACCACAACGGTATGAATTTCTCTCATTTTTCTCACAGAGAAGATGACAACAGAGAAAGCCACCTTTTTGGGAGAAGGAGAATCCATGAGAATGTGGAACACCAAATTCAAGTTCCCCTAACTCATTTGCCTGGCAGAGGGAAAGATCTCGATAATCTTAAAGCTCAAGGCTGAGACAGATGTTAAACTGACTTCTCTAAGGGTAAGGAACTTACAACACAGGACCAGAGTGCTTCAGTTTGAGCAGGTAACTCAGAACAGTCTGAACTGACAGAAAGAGGAGGAAGACCAACAAACACATCAACCCAAAAGCCTAACCTAGTTAGTAACGTGTATTCCCTTCCATTACATACAAGGCTGTCTCTGGCAAGAGAGAAACAGGAGTGCTAAATGAGCAAACCTTCCTGCATCTACTGCATGGAGAAAAGCATTTCAGGATTGAGATGAGCCAAACAGCCCACATCCTGCAGTAATAGGCACAGGAGCAACAGCACAAGTCTCTTTGAGAAAGCCAGGAGGCCTTGATATTAAAATTCTGCCCCACCACTGCAGTGAGTGTCCTTGATTCCACCTTAGCTTGACTGAAATTGGGAACACAGGGCTTGGAGAATATGCTTTAACCACACTATCAGGGAATTCTCCAAGAGGCAGCCTCCTCACTGAACTACTCTCATGAAAGCATTGAAGATACATGAACAAGTGTTCAAGAAAGAGTGAAATTACTGTTGTGGGACACAAACTGATCTCTATCAACTGACAGATCAATCTACTCCTGATAAAGCTCTGACAGACTTTTTGAGAAAGATGGGGAAGGCCTGTTAGATGAACTACTAATGAATGAGTCTAGTTCATGATGCTCTGCTAAGGGCTAATCAAATTCTGGAAGAGAGAAAGAAAACCTACACACATCCTCTCCAGGTTAACAAGTTTAAAATAGAGTAGTTGAGTCGTAAAGTCCACACTTCAGTGAAAACCTTTAGATATGATGGAAAGCCTTGCACACAGTTCAGACGAAGTGGAACTCCATGATACTGATGTGAAGCTTCCAGTCCTTTGACAAGTCTGTTTAATCCTGTAGCCCAAACGGACAGTCAAACCCAGAGGCAACACAACTAATGCTAATTCCTGGAAAGGTGGAGAAAATTTAAGCATAATTCGCAAGTGCAAATTGCCTTGATGCTGCCACCACAAGAGAAAGCTCTCATACTTCAAGGAACAGCAATACTGACTTAGGGACTTTATCTACACAGTAATCCCTTGGTCACTTAGATTGAGAGGTCCTGCCTTCATCTTATCATGATGGTAAGGTTAGGGGGAAGTGCCTCATTGAGCGTAAGTCTTAGGACCACCTTTTCTGGTTGCATCAGAATGAAAGCATCCCTCAGAGCCAAGGATGGTGGCAAGCATTCCCACTTGGCCAATATTAGTGTTTTGGGGTTCTAGCCTCACAATCGAGAAGAGGATTTTGTGGCTTCTTACGCTACTATCTGAGCTCCTGATGCCCTCCCATTCCATTTTTAAAAGTATAGCAAATGGATCACACAGGAGCATGCCTTGTTCTGAGGCAGTAAAGGCATCTCTTACACAGGTGACAAGACATAATTCAAATCTCACTGGCAAAAAGGTAATCCTGAAAGAAGACAGTAATGAAGATCACATGAACAAGAAATAACTTGGTCAGCCATTGCAAAAAGCTGAAATAGCTTGAGGCAACATCTGCCAAGTATAACGTGCTGAGAATAAGAGAAGATGGTTGCAAGCGCAGGTACCATAAAAAGCAAACATCCCCCAAACCTGAGCAATAAGGTCCACATAAACCCAGTGAAATGGGACAAGCATTTAAAAAAAAGAACTCTTCCTTAAGTCTGCAGGCTCAGAATAATTGTTTTTCAGAATGACAAAATTAACTTTAAAATGCAACTAATATGGCCTATTACATAGAAATGTGCCATTAATTGCATGGTCACTTTTCAGAATACAGGTGCACTTCAAGATCAATACTGAAAGGTTTACATTTACTACAGTACAGGCTGGTACATTAGCTTGCCTTTTTTTTTTTCCTTATGAAATCAGAGATTTGCTCCCAAATCTTGTGAGCTTGAATTTATTCCCCTCAGAACTCATTCCTTCAAACTCCACAAAGGAAGTGCTGTTATCAAGTCTCATGAATTTTTCACCCATCAGCATCTCCCGAAGTCCATCAGCACTGACAGAAAATGGAACTCCTACAGGAAGATTACTTCTTGGCCTCTTGGCTAAGATCAAGTGTAGTACCTATGATTCTAAAATGTAATTATAATTTTATATTTTATTTTATTTTACTTATTATATTTTAATTTTTAATGGTGAGTGCCTCATGCTATCGCTTTGGCAAATCTAGGTCTGAAAACATAGCAGGGATGTTCCACAGGTAGCACAGTGGAAGCTTGTGATCACTCCTTTTTTGTGCAGAACAGCTGCTCCTGAAGTAGGAGTGGCAAATTATAAAGAGTGGTTAATGTTAGGGCCATATGCTCAGCAATAAGCTACTTGTGACATGAACCAAGTTTTCACTTTGTTCCAGTTCAGTGCTTGGTGCAATGAAGCTTTGGCTTTTAACATCACTGCTACAACACTACAGTTATACTCTACTGAGCTAAATTGATCCCTGATAAAATGCTACCAACAAACTGGATTTCAGTCACGGGGTCTCTCTTAGATATATTTTGCGTAAGTGACAAAGTTACTCAGGAGCTCATTTTTCAGCTTCAAATAATGTGCTAATTAAGAGAGTATTTCACATCTCTGGTGAGCAGTGGGGACACAGAGCATTATGGATCTCCCAGTGATCATGAACTGATGGAGGTTCAATTAAATAGAAGGAAAAGAGATGCAGGCATTCAGCTTTGTTTCTTAATTTCAAAATGGCAAACTCTGCCAACTGTTATTTTAGAAAATAGCCTGAACTCAGGGACTTTTAAACGTGAAGTTGCCTGTCATTTTGTCAAGTCGAAAAAATCACTGAACATACAGTGTGTATATAAAAATTTAGAAAAGTGTAGTATATTCCAGATGAAAGTATCTTGTTATTATTTCTTTAGTGACTTAGCACAGAAAGTAGGTACATACTGATGACATTTCTTGATTACTTGAAGTTGAGACATACAATTAATGCAGGAATCAACTCTGACACCACACAGGAAGACAAGGACATCTTAATGCTTCACAGAAATAGGTTATAATTCAGTTGCAACTGCATATAAATCTGTGTGGAAATATTAGGAGAAAGACATTCCCATGGTTGTGGATGGGGATATCTGAAATCCTGGGAGAAGCTGCTTTCTAAGAGGTGACTCAGAGAGTTGGTTAGACGATCCTATTTATCAAAACTGAGACAGGAACATGGTGGTGGTTTATGAAGTTAGTCACACCATCAGTGGAGGGTCACCGTGCCAATCAAGGGCTGGGGCACACAATATATGAGGCAAAGCTGGAGGAACTGGTTTTATTCAGCCCAGAGGAGAGAAGGTTCAGGGAGACTTTATCGCAGCCTACAGCTGACAGAAGGGTACCAGAGAAGACAGAGCCTGGATCCTCTAAAGGGTGCGCAGCAGTACAATGATGGATATTGTCAGAATATGAAAATGATTACCCATATGCCAAACATTGGAACAGTTGCCCAGAGAGGTTGTGGGACCTCCATCCTTGGAAGGTGTCCAATAAACTTGAAACAGCCCTGAGCAACCTCATCTGATTAGACCTGCTTTGAGAAGGGGTTCGACTACATGAAATCCAGAGGTCCCTTACAACCCAAATTACTCTATGATTCTCTGAAAATGCATTAAAAAGGAGAGGAAAAAACCCACTAGTTAAACCTAAAAAATATTCACACACACACAAGACCATAATTAACTTTGGGAGCAAAATGACCAGGTTTACAATCAGGAAAGCTCTTAAACAGTATGGACAAAAATATACTTACCTTTGAAATAAAAATAGATCAATTTATTAAATGGAGTGAAATGCAAAGGACTTGGACTAGCAAGCCTGAAGGGGCCAAATCCCTATTATCTATGTTGATACTTAGTTGTGACAATCCTAAATCTATTTTTGAAAGTTAGTATTTCCGAACACTGATGACATCTTTACATAAACTGATGGAGCAGTGAAGGAATATGTACTGATACAATAATTCAGCATGTTTTTTTTCCCCCAGTATGAAATACTCAAAAACCCCAGCAAGAATTTCACTGGTGCTTGCAGCAAAAGAGCAGCACATGCAGCCCTGCTCCCAGGGCTGCCAGGATGAGAGCACAGAGTGTGAGCACCACATGGGACAGGCTGTTGTCACCCACTATTAGTGTAATTCAGCCTGCAGCCTACCTCTGAGCTGCCTTCCAGCGTGGGCCCGCGTGCTAAGTGCATTGAGCCAGGAAACCAGATTTTTCTCCTGCAGACAACAAATTAAGCCTCTGATACTGTGCTTCTGGACATGCTTCTCTGCAGTTGGAGGAAAAAGCTTGGTTTCCTAGTGAAGTGCATCGCTCTATGCAAGAAAGTACTTCCATGGCAAAAAAACACCCATATTTTGTTGGTTTAGTCTTTCTAGGGCAACAGAGAAAGGTTCCCATGAGCTTCAGCTGAATAGGTAAGTTTTCAAAACAAAGCAGTTATACACTTTGCACGTGACACTACGAGAAACGGATGGAATTACCTACACCAGTTTGGAGAATGGCATTCTGCACTTTTCACAAGGGCTAATGCTCCTCAGTGACTGAAAAGTTTAAGAAATGCTCTCATGAAAGCCTGTTTGTCAGGTGAAACTGAGAGCTTTTGCTTTGGCTGTCTCTCAAGCACAAGACTACAAAATATTTTCCAGAAAGGTTCAGATGGGAGAGATTATGCACAAATTGCCTTTGTCATCACTCAGAGAAGAACTGTCTCTAGCTGGAAATATTTCAGAGATATTTATTGTATTCTGAAAACTTCATTTTATTTCTAACTTATTTACAGTTAAACATTCAGAATCATAAAATATGAAGTATAAAATATTTAACAAAATAGATGCAGTTCATGTTGTTCAGATGCACCATAGATATATGATGAAAACAGTAAACAGCACAGGAATTTCCTGACGGTTGTCTCTCTCATTTAGCAGGGTAAGGAGGGTGTAGACCTGCCCTATATATTCTGGTCTGACCAGAAAGGCATCAACCACCACCACTCTGGTTTCTGTGTCCTCAGTCTTCCGCAGTTACCTTCACTATCCTAAATGCCAATACTAATGTTCAAAACATCCCATACCCTCTGAAGTTGGCATTTTCAATACTTTTTTTTTTCTTTTTTTAAATACATAATTTCCTAGAAAAGAAGAATCAGGTAATTCAGGCCATATGAACAAAAGAGTCATTTATTATATATATATTCTCTAGTAAGTTATAATAGTCTCTTGGATTTTAAATGTCTTTTTGCTATTTTCAATGCTTAAAAATTATAATTTTAAAACATTAAATACTGTGTTATATACATTATGATTTAATTTCTCATTTCTAAACATGGAGCATTCTCCAAGTGAAAACTTGGATTAAACAGAAAACAACTTCACTGACATAACAGGCTTAATTTAAAAGTTCACTTCATACAACCATAAATTTGACTATATGAAAAATAGCCAAATACCGATTTGCTCCTATATGGGATTTTTTTCTGTTTGTTTTACAGGTCTTGGGGAGAGGGTTTTTTTGGCTCTTTTTTTGTATAAACAGAAGGACAGATCTGGTCATTACTTTTGTCAGTGTTCAGTATTTTAACTTTTTTTTAAACCTCATAATCTATTTTATATAAAATAACAAAATATACAGAGAAAGCTGAGTTTGTTACATAAGTTCATACACGTACAGTAAATAAAAGTTTTCTTTATGTATGGCTTTGCAAAGGTAGATTATGAAGTGACTTTTGTATTTTATTTGTTTAAAAGCATTTTAAGAGAACGTGTTAGTGTGCTTACAATAGCGGCCATGGTAGTTGAATGTCGAGCCAAGAGTTTAATGCTAGGATCACCAGAGGTCTTGCCTGACACTGCTTCTGCAGCCTTCAGAAGACAAATGTAGTTTATTACAACCTCGTCTATCTTAGCTATAATTTCCTGCTGCTGTGTTTCAGAGTTCATGACTTTAACTAAACGCATGCAGGCTTCTGTTAAGCAACAGAGTACTTGAAAGCTGGAAGTCATAGCTAAAAGCATTTCCTCAGGGCTTTTCTCAGCCATGGCCATTTTCCTGCAGGCACTTCCCAACTGTCTTGATTCCATAGATAACAGTTGTTTGTACTTAGAAAGTTTAAGGTCATATGTTTCTGGATGTAAATCTTCTCTCTTGCCCATACTTGCTCGGACCAGTGAGAGTAGCTCATTGGCATCCATTTGTGCTGCAATAAATCCATCAGGCATTGTATACGTCTTCTCTTTCATCACATTTAGTCGTGCGATTCGTGCATCAAAGGCCACATCGTTGAGATTCACATCAATTTGGCCACCTTGGATGTCAGCGCTGCTCTTCTCACAAGTGCCGACTGCCTCATCTTGCATGGGCTCAGTAGCTTTTGGGGACTCCAAGACTTTCTGCTCGTTTTCACTGGAAAACGACTGACCAGCGGGTTCTGCAAGCTCACCCAGCATCTGCGGTTCAAAGAGGCATGAGAACTCATGGCTGTCTCGGTCATCTTCATCATCATTGTCATCATCTCCTCTGCTTAGGAAGCAATAGCTAAAGGGGCCACGACACCTCCAGGAGCTGGTGTCCAGCTTCCGCAAGGCCAATGTTCGACACTGCCTGGGGTCCTTCTGACTGGTACCTGTGCCTGAACACCTCTTACTGTCCTTCTTATCAGTGCTGACATACACACAACTCTGGGAATAACTTTTTGACAGCTTTTTGCCCAGGGGGAGTTCCACCTCTCTCTCCGACTTGGATTCGTCCCTTCGGGTGATGTCCTGGCGTTTCAAGCTGGCTGCAGCTGCCTTCTTTTCAAACAGCATCTCAATGCCTGCAGATCCTCCAGTGATGCTGCTGCTGCGTCTCAGCACTTTCCTGTTGTGCGGCATCCTGAGGCTTCCTCCTATCATGTCATATGGCCGTAAACTAACTGTTGCCCCACAAGCCTGATTTACTTTGGGAATGTCACAAGAGTCTTGATTTTGACTTGGCACCTTTGATTCTGATAGCATGGATGATAGCATGATGGAGTCAGCTAGAGGCTGTCTAGGAAAAGCTGTAGGCATGCCTCCTTGTCTTCCCTTTTCAGGCTCTGTGAAAGCTACACTAGGGGTAGTAGAAAAGCAGACAGAATAATTAAGCATCACCCTGATATTATTCAGAGACTGAATTTTTAAATATCTTTAACAGTCAGGACAAATGGATTCCTGGTATGTTCCAGGAAAAAAATTCACACAAAAAAAATTGCTAGTTTCTCGTGCCTTTTTATTTCGTTAACATGCCTCTTGAAATCTATCAACAAATTATGGCTTATGAATAGTTAATTGCTCATTCCGCTACAGTAGACTGATTTAAAAAAAAGAATGGAAAATCATCTATAAAACATCCTGAATATCCAGTATACGGATTGCATGTTTTCTATTAACTAATTAATTGATTATTTTCAGATTAAAATAGCTACTTTAACTACACCTGAGAGTATGTAAAGATACATTCATGGTAATTTTGTTTTGTTTATGTTTGGCAGAAAAATAACATTCCTTATTCCAGCTCCCAGTCTGTTCCACTTTTGGATTTTCAAGCATTCCCACACTACTGCTACATATGGGTTGCAACCCAGGAAGAGAGAAACATTTAAAACCCAACCCAATGAATTTCCAATGCTATATCTGAAAAACTGCATTTTTAATAACAGTAAATTCACAAAATCTTTTGGAACTTAAAAATGCAGTAACGTTTCTACACGTAAATAATTTTACTTATTGGAAAATTATCAGATGGTAAAGTAAATATATGCTTAATAATGTAGTGACATTTTCTCATCCTTACATTTAGAGCTTTTTATTCATACTGGCATGTTTTTGACAACCTGCTAAACCAGCATATAAGATACATAATAAATGAATCACAGGTTTGTCTCTCCTACATTAATATAGCTTGTGAACTCATCTTATAATCTAACGAGTATCCTGGAACTCAAGTAACTACGGATTTTGGAGATGCTTCCAAAGAGTGGAAGAGAGGCCTCTCCATCAGTGTTCCCCCCCAGTATTTTTAACTGTAATGAGATTTTTTTTTTTAAAAAATAAATCCTTGTAAGCAGCCCATAACAATATCTCAACATCTGCAAGTAAAATGAATAGATACACAGAATGTCTAATCTCACCGCCTGCTACAGCTTGATGATGTAGTTTCAGGTAAGGAATGCAAATGTCTCACCTAGTGCTCAATGTTAACATGTAGCCTTAAAAACAAACATAGGAAACGCTTTATTACTGCTGTACCTGTAGTTTCTTTTATCTTGGGGATCCGATGACATCCTTCTCTCAAAGTGCCAAAGAGAGGTTCAGCATTAATTGCTGAATGCACGACAGGCACCGTCATTCTGTGACACACGGCTTCGGGCTGCTGGTGCAGGTCCTTGTATGTCGTTCCATGGTTTGGAAGAATGGCAGCTCTTTCATCTGCTGGAATATAGGCAATGCCTTTCATTGATGGGTCAGAGATGATGTGCTTAACATCAGAGGTACAAAGAGGAGATTCAACGGGGGTAGCACACGTGCTACTGCCGGTGCTGCATCCTGCATCCACTGAAGAGCACTGAGAGCTTTGCAGTGAGAAATGGCCTTCACTTTGCAAAGATGACATGCGCTTAGCCAAGTGATATTCACAAAGTCTAGCCACGCCCTGCTCAGCTTCTGGAAGCTTTGAAGGATGGTCATCTGCAGACAAATCAGTATCTTCTGCGTCATTTAGGTCTTTGGCTGAAGACACAGGAGTCATATCTGACAAAAAGTTTTCACCTTGGCTAAGCCCCGAGGTACCATCCTGATTCACCTCAGGATCCACTTCATCCTTACAGTCAGTTTCTGTTTTACCAAGGGCAGGAACTCTTGGAAAAGTCTTCCCGTTCACTGTTTCTGGGCTTGGCTTATCCACTGCCCCCTCATCGGCAGCATACCATCTTTGGCGAAAGGCAGTTCTCTCCACATTAAAAGTGCTTAAGCGTTGACTGTCTCTTGCTGAAAGAGTTCCAAATTTAGCTTTTAGATCTTCATCAGTCTCAGCTTTTTTAGGTCCCTGTTGCTTTTTCACAGTAGCATTGCCATCAGAGGGTGCTTTTACTTCGCTGTCTGTCATCTTACTTTTCCTTTTACTAGTGCAAGAATATACCAAGGATCCCATGTGCAATTTGCTAAAATAATCAGTGACAGATTTTGTTTCCATGGTCTCTGGCTCCATTTCCATGTTATCTGAATGAAGAATCTGCTTTGAAGGCACAACTTTTGACTGTAGCTCTGCAGCCTGACGACCAGCCAAAGGCTGTGAGGGCTTCATGCCTGGCCCTCCAGCCTGATTCTTAGCAATGGGAAATTCAGTCTGCTCTTCCACAAGGGGTTGGTAGCCTTCACTTGTGGTCAAAAACATACGTGCAGTGTTTTCCGACTGTTTCTGTGCCGCGGCTAGTTCAGAGCTTTCAGTCATTTCAGAGGAATTTGTTTCATTGCCAGAATCTGAAGATGACTCAGGGCTATATGCTCGCAGGATAGCTACACCTGCAAGCCACAAAAAATAAGAGTCAGTTACACGACAGCAGCTGAAGCACCTGGGTAAGTGACAAGCAAAGGGGGTGCATTAGAGGCAAAAAACAGGCTTTGTAAGAGTACTCTGACCTTATTGCACAGTTCCCAGGACAGGTAGTTTAATAACATAATGGTAGTTCCATTAAATAATATGGAATATGATGTATGCAAAACGATGGCAAAAAGGAAAAAAGGAAAACTAAAAAAAAAAAACACCAACCCTCATGAAATGGAGTATTTCCAAAGCTAAATGGATGAGATGGAATGATTTTCAATGAATAAATGTAACTATGGTGAAAGAACCTGAATTGTCATTCGTCTGCTGTTCCTCTGAAGCAGCCAAAGCTTCTAGTGCTTGAAGTGTAGAGACTACAGCATCATCTAGCCCCTTCTCACACTTCCCCTCCGTATTAGTAGGGACAGCATCGATAAGCGACACTGGAATGTCATCATTGCCTAGATTACTGGCTTGCTCCTTGTTGTCTCTAGGCTGCGTCGCTTGATTCTGAGAGTCTTCCTCATCTGAACTGTCCCTGAAGCCAGGTGGAGGAGCGGCAATGGCCATGTTTAAGGTATGCAATAGGAAATCATCTTCATTATCATCACCTTCTGGGGGTGGAAGTGAAGTCAAATCAATAATGTCATCACTAGAACCAGAAAGGCTGAGAAGAGCAGGCCTATTGATTTCTCCTACCATAATGTCTTCTTCACAGCTTACTTCATCTTCGTCCTCAGCATCATCTGTGTTTTCTGCATAACAAATATCATGCAGCAAAGGCTCTTCAATCCCTTCCGCAGCTCCAAATATTTTACCATCGTTTATAGTTGAGTAAACAGAATTTGTAGCAAACTGAAGGCTTTCAGCATCTGGGGACAGCTCCAGGCCTTTAATGTCATTGGCATTACTAATGTAAATGGCTCTTTGCTTTTCTAGTACTTCTGGACTTTCATCCAAAAGCCTTTCATAGCCAAGAGTCTGGGGACTGATACCATCCAAGTTGTGATCTCCAAATATAAAGGAAACTTTTGCTCCCCTGGGGGAATCCTGTGCTTTCTTGCTAGATTCCAAACCTGAGAGGGACAGCAGTGAAGGCTGATTAAAATTTCTGCTTTCTTCTGCTTCAGTGGGGTCACTTTGCTTGGCCAGATGTTGATCAAATCCACCTGAATTATAAGCATTTTCTATGTACAGATGTCTGTGTTCTTTTTGACATAACAGACTTTCAGAAACATCTACAGTCTTCTGTTTTGGGTCAGCAAAGGACATTTGAGCGTCCTGATCTCCTTCAGCCAGGAAAGTGGTAGTTTTTGGTATACAGTTCCACTCAGAAGCAAGGAGATTATGCTTCCCTCTATTTTCAGTTCCTATAGCACGGTGAAATAAAATCAACATTGTAAAATCAAAGAGCAAAAATGTTTAAACAATAATTTCTTAATGCTGAGCAATGAACACTCTGAACATTGGAGCAGCTGAGCCATCAAACGCTTCAAAAAACCACTTTCAAACTCACCTCTACTCTAAGTTAAATACCTGTTGATTTAATGACCTAAAGTTTAACTGGTACTTTTGTACTTTAGCACAAAGCTAAACCCCAGCCAGGTACAAATGTTATTCCAGGAATAGTAACACAAAACCAAATCCCCAGCTGGTTCTTCCAACACCACATGTATTCTTACAAGAGACATATGCATATAAAATAATAACACTCATAGGGAGCATGCATCTGTTTCACTGGAGCACAAAAGAAAATCATCACCTGGTTTATTTTACCATTAAGATGTTATCATAGGCTGAATATTAGAACATTATAAAGCTGAACTGATATACTGCAGTGTTAGGTCTGAGCCAGCAATCAGATCTCATTTGGCACAGCCTTGCATTTATCTGGAGGTGCACTGGCTTAAGCTGGCTTCTGCTTTATACATTAGCCCATTGCTAACACGCTGTGCAATGAATACCTGTTTCTCGGCTCCCTGTGTTTTTCTTGTTGGCCATGTTAAATATTGAGCGCCTCGAGTCAACCAGCAGTCTGTAGTATCCAGCTGTTAGGCAAGCAAGATTCATTGCATCTGATGACTCCATGAGTAGAGTAATAGGCTAAGGAAAATACAATTAAGTCTTGGTTAAGGCTGTTCTTCCGCGATCCGTTTACCTGCTGACAATACTACCACATGGAAGCAAAAGGAATTATATCACAACAACACACTGAAAAAAAAAACAAACCATGAGAACTTCCTGTCCTCACCACCAATACCAAACCGTATAAAATATTTAGAAAAGACCTGAGTTGCAGTAAGGTAGAAAACCAACTGGACATTTTATCAGCTGATTTTGCTCTCTTTTTGAATGAAGCTATCCATTTTAAGACTCTTGCTCCATATTCTTCTTACAGAGATACATTTTTCTTGCCAAAGCACTGTTTACTGTTATTCTGAAAGTGCCAAGGGCTAAGTACCTGGTACATTAGGTACATTGCAGTAGTATGGGAATCTGCAGCTTCCCAGAAAATGAGGTGCCCTAAGCATATGTAAGGAAGCAAGATACAGGAAGCAGAAACAGCGAAAAATCAGGTTCAGAAAATACAGTAGTGAGGCGAAAGCAATTATTACTTGGTGAATATGACAATGACTGCTCAAGAGATTTCAGTGTCTGTGGTCTAGCATTACTGAAAAGACAAGTAATGAAAAAAACAGATAAACACAGACGAAGAGAATGGAGAAAGATCCTCAGAAGGGAGATAAGCAAAGAAAACAAACTCAAAGCGTGTAGAAAAAAAAAAGTCAGGCCTAACAAAAATGAGAGACCTCAGAGCTTTGAAAAACAGTGGCTGCCACTGGGTCAATAAAACAAAAGCATTCAAAGCAAAAGCTTAGTCAAATATTCCTTGTGTATGATTTTTTGTGTATAGCTGGGTAAGATCTATTTATTTTAATTGAGTATTTAAGTTTCAAGTATAAGGACATCTCTTCCTTCAGTCTCTGATTGTCTTGGTTAATGGTCTAGACAGTCTGTGAAGCTTTTCACTTCAAAACCAAATAGAAACCACACCAAGAAGAACGAGGACAATATAATATACAAAACTCCACTCATTGCCACAGATGCAAAGTGTAGGGTGGCATTTAAGAGAAATCAGATGAAGGTAGATGAAAAGCATCTGTGAATACATTATGTATGTGTATGTATGTTCAGGACAAAGCACTGAATAGGAATTTTAAGGACTGAGAAAAACACCTTGCCTTTTTACAGTTTATTTCATGGGTAACTTTCAGTAAACTTTGCAGATAGAACACTGGATTACAGGGGACACCGTTCTGATGCAGCTAGTGATTCTCTAATGGTAATAATATTTTATGCTACCCTGGAAGGAGCTTCTAGGGACTCAAGGACCTTCAAAAGAAGGCAAGTATCATCATTACTTCTTCTCATCACATAAATCAGGGAAGACAACAACAAAGCAGTTTGCCTGGGGTCAGCCAAGAGAAAACAGGAGTGTTGCAAAGTGCCAGCCTTATACACCGTAGGCCCCTCCAATGCCCAAGCCATACTCTACATGCACTCTGACCACAAAAGTGCTAAAAGTGCACCCTTAGAATATTATTGGCATGAAAATGTTCAGAACAGTGTAGCTTGATCTCAAATGAAGCGAAAAACATGATTTAAAGATAAGTCAAGTACAAACTTACTTTTACATCTAAGACATGCAGCTCCACTCTAACATTGCTTTCGTCTTCTGTAAACATCTCAATCCTGTTCACGTGGCTGAAGTCTGCCAGGAGAGCCACCAGGTTTGTTTTGGTGTTTATCACATGACTGATGCCATACCGTGGCCCTACTAACAGAGTCACTTCTGAACGCTTTTCTCCCTGCTTTAGCAGAAAAAGAAGAAAAGAAGAAGTAAAAAACATGTCAGGGACTGCATAGTGACAGAAATCACCACTGCCCTCTTTCATTTTCATGGAGCTACATTTGCATGGCATTTCTATATCAAAGATTGTTATGCGTTTCTAAGAAGATACAATATACAAAAGCATACTTGACACATAACTAAAATCAAAAAGTAAAGGAATCTGTTACTGGATGTTGACCACACTCTAGTTTTTAGAGGGACAGTGGGAGGGACAGACAGATGGACAGATAGGACTCTGTTAAAAGAAAATCTTTGTCATTAAGAGTTTTCCAGACTCATAATTTTAGTATTCTATAGTAAATTGGATGGCACTAATTGCCAGAAAGGTGCTACCTATCTCCAAATCCCCACTAAAATTAAAATTATAACAGAAATGTTATTTTCAAGGTGAAAAAAAAAAAGAAAAAAGTTATTTCGTTCAATTAACAACTTTTTTTTTTTAGTATCTGAATACAACCTAAACTTCTAAAGAAAATCATATAGTCTGGCTTTCGCAAGAAGGCATTTGGATAAAAACCTCAAGAGAAGAGAGACTGTTTCAAGAGAAATATTACCACCAATGTTGCCTTGAAAACACGCCCTCCGTATAATCGTAGATCACTGAGGAACTTTAGGTAATGCACCTTGGCTTGCAGAGCAGACAGCTGAGGAAGGAAAAATAGGGGTAAGAGGTAGTGGTGGAAATCAACGCATTACCAAATTCAGAAAGAAAATGCTTTTGTGTAGTCTAAGGAGAATAGACTGCAATAACTGCTCTTCAGAGCCTGAAACTAAATCTTTAGATGCTTGAGTTGCAGATTAGGATAAACAGTTTCATTCTTAAAATTAAGATCTTGCTTGTTTAGTTAAAATGCACTGAGGACTTGGGAATGGGCAGATCAGAGCACTGCAAGAACATTGTAAGTGCTTCAATGACGGGGAAATGTTAAACTACTCAGATTAAACATCTGTTCACTGAGGTATTTCAAGGCTAGACAGCAGCTTTCCATTCATAATTACTAGCAGTTCTTAAACATTTATGTACCTATACAGAGAAAGAGAACAAAGATTTTGCTTTTCTCAGCTCTGTGCATTACATTTTGCTAGGTACTTGCAGCATATGGCCTATTATTCCACCTCATTACTGCATTTCCTATTTTTTAAAATACAACTCTTCCACTGTATTTAGTAGAGAATAAATCTGAAAGCTAAAACCAGCACATCAATACATGTAATCATATCATGCAATACATGTCATGATTTATCGCCTTTTTTCTCCTCTGATCTTAAATTACCTACTTAAAAAGAAGCAACTTGGAATTATTTTGAGACTGAGGGAAACAAGAAACAGTTCATTTCACCCAAACAGTATGCACTGAAACCTTATACCTCCTCCTTGGTGCTAATCCTTATATCTGGACTTTCAAAAGATAAGATAAAACAAGCTCATATCTTCTGCTATTCTCATTTCAGCCACTAGATTTCTAATTCAAAATCTTATTTGATCTTGAAAAGCATTTTAAGAGCCCCCATCCTAAGTTTTTTCTTGACACCAAGGAGGAAGTGGATCCAAAGCAGAGCAACTAGTAGTAATGCTTTCCCCTTCCCTTCACCAGGTGTGGAGAAATACACAGGGTTTGCAAAAAAAAGGAGAGCCCTGAGAATTACAGGCTTCCCTTCATGCAGGGGGAGGGAGGACCCCAGGAAGAAATCAGTTGCTGTGTTAGCACCTACAAGTGAGACAGAATTGACGATGAGCTTAGATGCTTGGTGTCTGAGACCCACCTGCTCGAAGAGCAGGTGGGACACAACATATTGCCGAAACTCAATCTAAAAGAATGAAAACCAACAAAGCCCGCTGGCTGTGGGAAGGGACTGCTGCAAACCCTCTTCTAACATTAACTGATGCTGTACACCACTGTCATCACCTGCAAGGCCTGCAGAATGCTTCCAAAATAACCCCAAATGTACACTACCAGGATACACAATAAGCCTTTGGCATTATTTCGCTTTAGCTTCAGCAGTACAGGAGACGTGTGGGGCTTCAGTCAGAAAGTTGGCCTTTCCTCCTGAGCATAGCAGGTCAAACATAGAATTATGTTCACAGTCATGATGTGATTTGAAACCTCCAGGTAGGATTTCTGCTGATGACAATGAACCTTAGCTCAGGTACCAGGGGCAAAGTCTCATAAAGCAGGATCCAACTCATTTTATGTCTCAACTAGCCACTCTTAGATTCTTTTTATAGAGAGAATTGGAGAGAAACAGGCATTTCTAGGACACAAGTAATCTGACCTATTTTTGGTTCATAACGTGGGATGAATCGCTCCCTAGAAGTATCTATCTCCATTGACTACAAAGAAAGGCTAGATGACTTGCATAAGGAAACCTCATTATGGTCTTTAAAACCAGCCTCAGATGTACGCATGTAACAAAGGCATTTGTGAGACATTTTCTTCTACATGTTTCTTCCAGCTGAAGTGAAAGCTTAGTTAGTGCTAAGAAAAGCATTTTACAACAAAAGGAGGGTCATTTACTGTAAGGACCATCATCTAGCCACTTAGATCTTGGCCAGCAAAAAGTCTCTATCTACAGCAAAATGGAAAACAATCCTGAAAAACAACATTCATGTCAGACCCTTAGGTTTATGTGGTTCAGATGAGAATATCAGAGCGAGAACAAAAACCTTCCTAACAAGTCTGCCATTAATAGGAAACACTAAATTAATTTTAAAATACGTATCTTTATCATACATGAAGTTTTAATAACCAGTTTTCTGGCATTCTCAAGGTAAGAAGATAGTTTAGTTGAAGTATAATTAATTCGTTTTAATTGTTCTTGGCCAGTTGTACTGAGCACCGAAAGTTAAGTTTCTGAAAATATAATGGCTAGGTGTTTCTCCGAAGGATTAACTTTAAATGTTGCCCATACACAACACTTGTTCTATTCTTTAAGACATATTTTCCATTAAGATGCAAATGCAGTACCTTTTTACCCGGAGGAACTAGGTTTTGATTTGCTTTGACAAGGTGTGAAAGTGCTTTCTTTATGTTCTTTTCTTTCATGCTTTGCAGCACAGCAGATGGAAGAAAAGTCTCTAATCCCCATTCTTTTCTGCAATAAAAGGCATATATTTAATTTCACATTCTCGTAACAATTATTTATCTAAAGACTGGTGACTATGATGCCAAATGAATGAACACCTGAAAGCAGAAAGCGAGTTGATCAAGTCCAGGGTTTTGCAATAACACGTTATTTTCTATATTCAAACCATGTATGACTTACGAAAAAGATGCTTTAAAATGATACATAATCTCTCTTCTATCCTTTCCATCTCTTCCATCTTGCCATTCAGAAAAGAAGTTTTAAGTTTTTCTGTTTAAAGTCTACTCTGTATTTTAAATAGCACTTAATTACACAGACAAATACCATTATAGAACTGAAATTGCAGTTTTAACAACATAATGTCAGATTTTATTTTATAGGCTTTCTTTAGAACACGTAAACCAGCCAGCCATTGTCCTTGTCACTCATATTTTGAGGGCTTTTTTTTTTTCCCTTCAAAAACAACCAGTGCCAATCCTCCTCACTCTACTGAATTTTCTTTTCTGCTGGAAGCATCTCTTTTCATAGAAGATTGACTCTTCATTTTTAAGTAATTATTTCTGCTGAATCATTAATATAATACGATATAACATCATCTTCAGTAAGGGCGATAAACTCTAAAACACTGAGTATGCAACAGTTATTATTTTCCTTCTGTAAGTAAACTAAGCAAGACCAAGAAAGTTCTGGGGTTTGATGTTTTTTGGGGTTTTTTGGGGGTTTTTTGTTGTCCGTTTGTTTTTTTAATCCAGGCAGATGTATGCACAGTTGCATTTTGGAAATTTTGTTTTGTGGTTACAAATAGATGTTGTCTAACATAAAACGGGTACCTACTGGGATACTTCAGTATTTAGAGAAATCTTATAAATGGAATCTTAAGACCCCACAGTCTTCTGAAGCAAGAAATCATCTGAAACTTACCATATTAATCTCTACTAAAACCTTAGGATTCAGACCATATAAACTTCAACCTGACAATTGCATCATTGAACACAAATGAATTAATCTTATTTACATTTATAGGTGATTTCATGTGTCTAAAAAGATGACCAAAGATAAATGGACCAAAAGGTCCATACTTACAGCTCCTAACACACCTGAATCAGTTTCAGCAACAAAGAACAAACGTAAAATTGGTAGATGCATATAGACAAATTACAGAAACAACATTAAAGAATCTGCCAGTTACTCCTCATGTTTCACTTTTCAAAAATGTACTGCATTCTCAACTTACTCTATATATTTGAGTGAGATTTTCTGAGTTTGCTTGGTGGTCACAGTTGCAATATACATTTGTAACGCAGCCAACCGCAGGGCAATGTCGTATTTCAGTTCTGGTCCAAATCTTTCCTGAACCACATCGTTACAGCTCTGCCAAAGAACCAGTAGAGGGAGCATCAAGTTAAAAAATCTTGCACTAAAAATACA
The DNA here is from genome assembly GCA_020745705.1 of Hemiprocne comata. NCBI lineage: Eukaryota > Metazoa > Chordata > Aves > Apodiformes > Apodidae > Hemiprocne > Hemiprocne comata. The sequence continues at coordinate 96,097,459 of CM036586.1, read as the reverse complement.
TTATAGTCCCTTTTAAAAAAAAAATAAAAAATTAATAATAGTAAAAATTAACATTGCATGAAGAGTAAAGTCAAACTCCCAAGATGACCATGCTGAAGATAGGACTGTTGATCTCAGAGGTGTCATAAGCTCACTGGATATGGGCACTTCTGAATAACTGCTAAAAAGCAGAAGGCATGATCTAAGGTACTTTGATCTAAGCTCTCTTCCTCCTTCCTGAGGAGAACAGTAATCCTCTTTCGCAAAGAGTGCTGGGAGAGCATCAGTGTATCTGGACTCAGGATAGCAGGATTCTACCTGGTGAGATACCCAGGAGAAACACATTGCTTATATATCAGTTTTCTCATCCATTTTACTGGAAGTTCCTTTTCAGACATAATTTCTGTCTGATGTACAGAAATGTATCAGAAATAAGTATGCGCAATTACTTCAGCTTCACTCTTTTCTAAAGCCAAGTATACTTTGGAAAGATATCAAAGCATTACTATTTGGAGAGACTTATGAAGGAAGGGGACTTGCAGATGATAAAGATTTGCACATTCCCCAAGTGCATTCATTGGCTTTATACAGCAGAAAAAAAACCCAGGATTTACTGCAGCCATGCTTTTCTAATTGAAGATATAAATCTACATTTACACTGAGTGCAACTACCCTTTAGTTGCACTTACCCTATTCTCCTTTACACTAACAATGGCCATGCTTTCACTTACCTGGACATAGAGATATTCAAAAGCAACGGGATCTCTTCTTAGAAGATCAATGGGATCCTTTGGGACAAAGCTAATCCTGAAAAGACATCTCATCTTATGCGAGCTTGGCCTCTGGGTCACCTAGGACAGCACAATAACCATATTAGGGCTTGGAAACTGGTTGGGCAACAAATCCGGAGTCTCGGGCAGTGTGACCCTGCTCCAGAGCCATGTGGTAGCAAGAAAAATAATTCATACCCAACAAAGAGCTTAGCCTCCTTATTAAGTTCTTCACATCAGAACATCATTATCTTGTGGAAAGACTTTTAGACTCCTATAGGCATGACTGCCCAATACAACTCATCCTCAAAGCAACTGAATTCACCCATTCAAAACCAGAGTGAAAGGACAGAGAAAACAGACCTTAATGAAAACCACCCAAGTGAAATACAAACTAAGCTGTGCTCGAGCAGGACCAAAATGCTCATAGCCAAGATGGGCTAGAAGTTTTTTTGGGGAGAGGTCACATTTTATTTCTTAGGCTGACTGAGAACACAGGTGAAGCACAGCTTGGTAGCTATTATTCTCAATTACTCTCACCTGTTTTAATCCCTCAGGCAACTTGCAAGAAAATAGGTCTTTTTCTTGGGTTGTTCTGGTTTAAGAGATCTACCCCATGACATCTGACCGAGACAAATCTCTCCCAATACATTAAAAATTAATAAGACTGCTCTGCCTGTGGGTCAGCAAAATTTTGTTAAGCACGTAACACCATAATCTGGGTATATTAATGGGGGACCACTGCATGGCTAATGAATAATTGGATGAAAGGGTAACAATCCCATAACACCATTTTAAGTCATGGTCAGCAGCAACATTATAAGGGCAAATTAAAGTATTGCTGATTTTACAGGAATTTTAAAGAAGACACCCGCAGAATTGTTGTTGTTTATGCAGTTTATTTAATTAGGTTAAAGCAGTTAGTTAGTGTACTTTATAATCAGTGTCTTTAATTGATAAAACTGTGTTTTTAAAAATCTCCTATGAAGTTTCTGTCTTGCCGTAACAAATGTCAAAAAGTATGTTTATCTCACATTGTCTCTGACCTCATTCCTAAGTATCTAGGCATACTCTGTACGTATGAATAAAAGCTCTGGATGCGATTTTCAAAAGCTCACTGTGTTGGTTTATTCTGATCCTCCTGATTTCAATGAGAATTCTATCACTTACTTCAAAGAGAGACCGCTAGGCCAGGAGAGCCAGTATTGAGTACTTCTGAATATTGTGCATTCACTGGGTAGCTTACAGCCACAGGAAAATAATGTTAAAATGGCAAAGTCAAGTGGTAGAAAGACTGCTAGCTGGTAAACTAAACTCCTTCATATCATTACACAGACTGTAGTTATCTGATCAAGGGAATTCTGGCATTTAATTTAAATATTCTTCCACCATCTTATCTAGGAATCCATTTCTCTTTCTCCCCCCAAAATTTAGATGAAATTTAAAAAATACTAATGTTCTCCTGAAACGTAGAAATACTAGGCTAAACAGTTTGGCAAAATGATAAGCAGCTAAATTCAGGGTCCTCTGCTGGGGAACTGTGAAGCAAGTTTACCTCTAGTCACACCTCCCTGACCTAAGGAAGAAAGTCACACCAGCATTTTCTGGGTCACATTTCCTCATCACTGAAGTGACATAACGTATCGTTGCATAAAAAAGCCAAACTTGTTTGGCTTCATCAGAAAGAGTATTATTCCCTGTCACCCAGATACAGATCTGTATAATCAGATAGGAACCAAAGATCAAAAAAAAGATTTTTAAAGTAATTTGGGCAGACTGTGGTTATCAGAATTGTTACCATGGATTTTTCAGCTGTTCAGAACATTTACTAGCTGGGCAATGTACGATATGAAAAAGGTTTGATAAATATTTTCTAGCTTTCAGTCGGGTATTTAATAAACTTTTTAATACCCAATGAAGCAATGAAAGATGATGCTTATGTAATAGAAAAATAACTGTTTTCTGTGAGAATCTGATTCTTACAACCACATCTAAATAGTGCTGCTACTTGGTAGACTGTGTCAAACTATTAATCTTGCTGTTAACTCACTCGAGTAATGAAAAAGATGGATAATTTACTTATTAACCCATCTCATTAATAACTGTTTTCACGTATCATTACACAAACCTGAGTTAGAGTCTCCTGTTCATGTAGCAAAAGGAGTTTCATTCCAGATCCTTCAACCCTTTGCTCCAGCATCAGGGAAAAGTGTTCAATACACTTGATGGAAAGCTTTTCTTGGAGTGTTAAGATGACATCCTAATTAAAAAAAGTATTTACAAAAAGTGCTTAAATTCATGAAGTGCTGGTGACCCAGTTCTTCACTGCCATGCACCCTGCATGTACCCAGCACAGGGTGGGAGCACAAATGTTAAGTGGGAGGACAGTCATGTTTCATGCCTGTTCTGCAGGAGTATACAGGACACCATACACGTTTACCCAGTGAAAAATCAGTGCCTTTATATTTGAACATTCCTGAGATGCTATCAAGATATGCACAGGAAAAAAAAAAAAAAAAAAAAAAGGGATTGCTGCGAATGGACAACTGTCTGTTCAGTTTAACATGGATATTACACTTGTGTGGCCATTAAACCATATCTCTCTGTCTCGCTGGAAATAAAACCTCTCCATTAGCAAGGAAGAGATGGTCTTGCTGCTGTTCTCTTCCCTTACTATAGGGGCCAGGCCTCCAAGCAGTACAAACCAAATTTGTATGTTCAACAAAAAAAAAAATTAAATTAATGGCCTTTATTTGTTCTTATGGCAAGTGTTTTGGTTTTTTTAAGTCCACTTCTTGAATTTTAAATGCTGACAGAAAAGTCAATAATGATGACACCTGTTCAGAACCATAGCTCTAAATTCAGGGAGCATGTTAATTTATACTCTAAACCCCATTTTTAAAGACTTTTAATTAGGGGTTTTTTGCATGGGATTGTGTTTAAGGGTAATTAATTTGAGAAAAATTGTTTCTAAAATAACAGTAAACAAATACATAATAACCCATAATTTAAAAATAGTTTCACATTATGTTGGTGAAAAGATTGAAATATTTCTATCCATCCAAAAGATTTTTGGTTATACGTAAGTATCAAGATGGATAGGACTTACTGAGGAGTTCAGGACAAACTGCAATCCAAGTGTTTTAACTTAATGTAGGAAGATCAATTGATCAATTGCAGTGTGTTTATGGAAAATCAACACCAAATTGGTATAAGGATGTAAAATATATGTAGGAAGATGGGGACAACTTTGTACAACGTAAAGAATATAAGACAGTATTAATGGATTGCAAGTAAACACTAAATAAAGGAGGTTAATACTATACTATTCTGACTAATGGGGAATTTATTGCTTACACATTAAATTTACTTTTATTTATACTCCTAAACTACACTCAAAGACCAGGGGCATAACAGTAACATGAAGAGACATAATATTAAATTTAAGTTTTTAAGAGGCGGTAATAAAGGCACCATTTTCCACTAGCTGTCTTGAACCTTTTAAAATATGATGCTATGGAACATGGGCACTGAATTAGTGAACCAAATGTTTTGCTAGCCTGTTCTCTCATCTGATAACTTAGAGTCAGCCCAGATGCTACCACCCAGAAATAAGGAAAGCGAGGACTGCAGGTCAAGCACTGGTTTCACCCTCCTTGTGAAATGGCAAATTACTGGACTGCCAGGGGTGGAAATTTGCCTTAAGTCAAATAGGCACATCTACTTCCCTCAGTTTAAGAAAACTAGCAGCAATCCACACCCACCTGACACCAATGCAGAATACACACACATACACACACACACGCAAGAATATGTAATATATAGCTGTGCAGTCTACGGAATATATAATTGCCTGAATTAGATGCAAAGGAAAGTATTCCTACAAAAAGTCAGAATGACAACATCAATACAGCTAGGTCACTGAGCCCATGTGGGTATCTTTGCAAATGACTTCAGATGGGATATATGGTCTTAAAGTACACGACACATCTATGAGAGAACTACTGAAGACTAATGTGATGGTCAAGAACTGGTCTTCAGAGGCAAAATAGCCTGGAACAGGTTGGTTGTTTTTATGCTCATAAAAGAAAATACTGGTAAGTGGGCTCGTGGGCCTTAGAAGGGCATGGAGACCTCACTATCTACATGAACCATGTCTCCTATTTCTTCACCCAACCAACTTCTCAAACGAACCAAAGGAATTCAATATCCCATGGCTCTAGAGTGGAGGCTTGTATCCATTACCTGCACTCAGCTTATGCCTAAGGTATATTACATGAACTATAAACAGATCTTGCAGCCCATTTTGAAGTGTAACTTCAGTATCTGTTTTGCCTTCAGACTGGAGTAAATTTCCTCTTGTTTACCTTAGTAAATCACTCTCCTTGCTGTTCCAACTGATGGAGCATACTGCTGAATCACAGTGAGCACAAAAGCACCCTTTCTTCAAATATCCATAGCTTTATGATCCCTTAAAAACAAAGGTTGGCAGTGCAGCTGCAAATTGCATCCCCAGGCTTCACTGATCATTCCCACCCATGCATCTCTCTTGTCTCAGTGCCCCATGCATGAATGCCATGAACTAGATTCGGTAACCAATCTGTGTTCAAACTAGCTCACTCAAACAAAAAAAATGCTTGAGAGTCTAGCAGCATGCCCAACAGTGTTAGTCATGCTGCTTACTACGCTACTCCAAGAGACTCACAGACACTGACGACACCTAGTTTAGGAACCTACATAGAACAGTGTTACAGACACTCCCCAACGGCCTCAGTTGTGTGCCAGGGCTTCACCTTTTTATTTCTGTATGTGAAATGTGTTAGGGAAACACAGAGGGCATTGCATTGAGACAAGCAATTTATCACCAGCATAACCCTATAATATCCCATCCCAAGTTCAGTGGATGACAAGCTAGATGATATCCAATTAGCAACCAACATCTTAATCTTCTTAGCTCCTGACTTTTGCTGACAAATCATGCCAGTATTTGACATCGTATCAAAATGATAGGACTACACAACTTTAACTGCAATCCAGGAACATTAAAATTATCCATTCTACTTCTCCTTCATTGAAGTTATATTTTTAGCAGCAGAAAAATGGACCAAAACCTCATTATTTCTGAACTAATTACTGAAGATCTTAAAAAGAGTTAACTGGCATTCCTGGCATTGCATACCAAGGTATATTTAGCCTACCTTTATTGAAGTGCTGCAGTCAAAACGGAAAGATTTGGTTTGTCCATTTTCAAGATACACCTTCAGAACATTTGGCATGAAAAGAAGTGCATTGTCCTTAACTGTTTCCTGCCAAGCAAATTAGTGAGTCAGATTACAACATGTAACACGGGAATTCTAAATGTTATTCTATAAAGGACATCATTTAGATGGAAAGGTAGCCACAGAAAAGGTGTTGGGTCAAATTGAAAGCAGAATAAGCAATGTCCTGCAAGTGCCTAGCCATGCTCACTACAGCTGTACTCTACAGATCTCTTTTTTGGAAAAAGATAACTGTTCACTTACATTTTATGTCTGGCATAAATGTTGCCTCTAAAGTTCAAATATTTTCAATGAAACAGAGAGGTAGACTACTGTATCTCTGAATATAGTGAGCTATTTAGTATCTTCAACTTACAAAACAGGAACTGCAAATTCATCACTAAGAATTAAAATCAAGATGTTTTACAGCCTCCTTATAGCTGGATATTGAATGCTAATATCTGTAATAATTTAAGAATATTGCTAAAAAATTGTGACGGTTCATAACAAGGATAATAAAATAATCAGGGAAAAGGAAGGGAAGCAAACCTTTGTGGGGTTTTTTGTTGGTTTTTGGGTTTTTTTTGTAGTTTGGTTTGTTTTTTTAAAGCAGAAATTGCTTTTGACAAAAAGACAGTATCAATTCATGTTTGGAACTGAGTTGGATAAAGACATCAGTGTGGAACAATGTTCTGGCAAATTATGAAAATGAGCCGGGAGTTCACGTTTAAGGAGGAGTTCAGTGCCTCTCCAAGGGAGGCTGACTTTGCCTGAGGGCTGGAAACAAGTTCAAGTAGATAAAACAAATTCTGAAGAGGTCTGTAAGGTAATGTTAATCTGTTTTCCTGATATGCTACTTCTCTTGAGCTTATGTGTTTTCCTACTACAACATTGCTCTGAAAAAAACAAACAAGCAAACATTATCAGGACTATGAAGACAAACATGTAAGTGCTATCAACACAAAATGCATTCACTAGCATTTTAATTTTATTTTATTTTAAGAAGGGACAAACTTTTCACAATACTATGGGTTCAATGAACTTTAAAACCAGATCTTTTGGAAAACTGAGAAACAGACAAACCCTTCCCTTTGCAAGGCTATCACCATTGTTCCAACCATATAATTCCCTCACTTTCCAGCCTTGGGGTGTACCTTTGGATGAAATGCTCAGTCCTTCCTGAGGTTAAATAGCTGAATACTCACCGACACCTGGCCATTGATAATTACTTCTTCTGAGAAGCGCACTTTGACAGGATTGGACTTCAATCTTGCCTTTTTTTGCAGCACTAATAAAAGCTGATTTAGGAGACTGGAAGGAAAAATGATGACAAGATACATCACACAAATTCAAGTTATAAACTTTCTTTCCTTTTCCAGTTATTCCCCTTGTTTTTCACCCACTGGGAACTCCACATTTACAGCAACACTTTCCATACCATTGACTGGAAATACAGTCAAACCATACTGCTTCCTGAGATAATACATACATACAAGGAATCACCGATGCATACTCCCCAGACCGAAACTTATCCCACTGTCAGACTGGAGCAGTGAGAAGGGCTCTTGGTGTACATACAAATTCCTTGTAGCACTTCCACAATGACTGCTGCCAACCAAACTTGTCTGCATGAATGGACACTGACCAGTGAGTGACCAGCCAGTGACCTTTCCTTCAAACACTGAATGGAAAATTTTTGCAAATATACACACAACTTTCACCAAAAAAGCGCCTGAGAGCTCTCCAAGTCCAGTGGCATCTCGTTATATTAGTCCACTTCAAAACACAGGTGTGAACCACCAAAAAGCAAGTGCAGGCCAGCAGGCTTCCACTGAATGTATCATCTACACACACCCCATGCAAGGCTTTCCTTCAATAGATCAGATGCTTTGTAGAACCTCATGGATTAGAAGTCTAGAAACATGCCTAATTTTTTTCTGAGACCTAATTGACTTTTACCTACTACATTATTCAATGGTTTCACCTGTGATGAAGTGTTCAGCCCTTGGAAAAAAATTCTCTCTCCATTTGAGGAGTCTGATTGACAACCCATTTTTAGTAACAAATTCAATATTCACAGTCAATGGGATTTCCACTTTAAGCAGCAGAAGCAAGGTAGTTTTATTCTCAGGTCAGTTACAAACACAGAGCTTCTGGTTTTGTCCAACTCCATAACCATGGCAATGGGCAATGGAAGAAATCCTAGCCCTGGCTGAAAACCACTGGGCTCCTTCAGGCCAGCTTTTGGTCCATTCGTTTCAGTAAAATGTGAATTAAGATTTCCAGAGTCTTACCCCAAATCCTGAGAAGTGGCCTTATTGGTTTTGGATACTGAAAAGACTAACTCATGTTGCTTTGCTTGTGAGAAATTAGTGCAGGCATCAGTGATGAGGATACTGGAATAATTTTCTGTTATCAATGTGGTATGACAGCAGTTCTTGTAAACACAGAAAGTCTTATCACCATCACTCAAATTGTTGACTCAACTAACAATCTGCAGGAGCGATGGAGTTGTCCAAGTCAACATGCTCTTGCCACCCCCATCTCTGCTGAAACTGCTTAAAATGTTGGTGTTTTTGTTTTTGTTTTAAATACAGAAGCTTTGTTACTAGAAACGGGCAGAAAGAAGTATTTAGCTCACCTCTGTACATCCCTGATTTATTATCCCATTGAAAACGTGGTAACGATTACCACAGGCTCAGTATCATTCAGTGAACAAGGAATGAATGATGTCTCATTCTCTCAGGAAATATCAGAGCCATCTGATAACTCCTGGAGCACCAAATAGAAACAAGAAATAAAAACAAATGCTTCTTCACTTTTATAGTTCGTTCATTCTTACCTCTTCTCTAGCAGCTATGACCATACATCTTTTAAATCAGTAATACTGAATGACAGAAAATTCAACCCCATGACCAAACCAAGCTTGGCTCCCAAAGCCAGCTGAGAAATGCAAGTCCAAAGATTTGAAAAAATCACCAAAAAGAAAGAAAGGAAAAAAAAGTTACAGCGTTTTTGTTTTTTTAAAGTTAATGTCTCAGGGAGGGGGGGCCCAAAACACTTCTTCAGCAAAAAGAGACAACATGGAGACACAAAGAAGCATGCTTACTTATTGTACTCTAGAAATTAATTCCTATAAAGACACAGTATACAATATGATTAATATAACATGATTAATGATTAATATAACTATTCTAAAACATGCCTTTTCTGCTCCATGTAGTCCTCTTCTGCAGTGTGTAAGGGGGATAGTCTATATGGCAACACAGTAAAGGACTGCAACTTGTTGACTCCCACTGCCAGAAGTAGGCTGCTGGCTCTCCCATGCAAGGGCAAAGAGTGGCTTTCACTGACTCTTCTTGCTGGAAGAGGCTTTTTACAGTTGTTTGCTCTTATTGCAGATGAGTCACCAATCTGGCTTCTCTTTACAGGCAGACTGCCAGATTTTCTTTCAGATTCTGGCAAGGTTATTCCCATACAGCAAATCTAGCAAACCTCTACGTGGCTCTGTCGCTCTCTACAACCTCTCTACAACCTCAAAAGTCACTTGTGGGGGGCATAAACACTTACATTATGCTATTGTAAAAATGTGATAGGGGAGTCCAACACAACTGAAAGATTTTAATATATACGAGTTCCCAAGAACCCCTCTGGGACCTGGAGTTTAATATACGTATTGCACAGCCAGGGAAGCACACTATGGTCTGCCACAAAACATGGGGCTTTCCTTCCTTCCCACTTCTGCTGTGGCAATGTGGTCATGACTCTGACCCCTCACCAGACACTCTGTATGAGCCTGGAAGTAGACTGGTTTCTAAAAAGCTTCAAACTAAAAACTAGGGGTGTAACAAAAACTGGAAGAGCTGCACCAGGTATTTGGGGGAACATTCTCTGCTGTTTAAAGGTTTGAGTAACAGCACAGCTTCTGCATTTAATTACACAATCTCATTGTTTCTACCTCTGCATTTACTTGGCACTTCACATTTTCTCTTTGAGAAAGGAACTGTTTCAAAAGAGTGTGGCAAATACCCAGGAAAACAGTTGGGTTTGATTGTTGAAACTTGCTTGTCGAACAAAGCATCAGCAAGATGATTTGCTGCTCTATTCTATTTTAATCTCTTCAGGTTTGTAGGTGAAGAATGTTATCAATTAATGATTCTCAGAGCGTCAGATTAATTTGTTTCTGATACTCTTGTCTTTTAGCCAAATGGAAGCCATTATCCTCAGTTAATGACCTTAAGCAGGAGGTGTTTACACTAATACAGAACATTTATCACTGCAAGTAAAGTATTTGCATTATCAAAGACAAAAACAGCTTAATTAGAGTGACTTTTGCAAAATTAGGGTACACATTTTAACAAGGAGTCAAAATACTGCAAAACCCCACAAACTACACACTGTGTGACCTAAGCACCATTTCCTATTAAAAGCTCAAATTCATCAGGAATTAGTTGTTTACACAGAATTCAGTAAAAATTCAGCCTGGATAAACTGCTAACAAGAGAAATGAAGCACTGCATAGATATTTGCTTGGAGGAAATGATAGTGAAGACTGAGATGCTCTTTTGAAACCTCCTTACTAGGGACTGCAATCAATGGGCATCCCATCAGCAGAGTCAAAACATGTGAAATTACTACAACAAGAGCAGGAGAAATAACAAGAGAGAGACTTTCCAAAATCAGATCCTTTTTTTATCAGTGGCATTATACAGCAGGTCATTTTTTGATAGCTCTTAGAAACAACATCCTTCATTTTGAGGGAAACTGCTCTTCATTGAAAATAAGAATGTCCAGTACTTCGTCCGCTTTTGCTGGTAAACTGTAATTTAGGGGAGATTCCAAGTAAAATGGTGTTTATTGGCTTCAAAAGCCCCTTTGAGTGCTCTTGCCAGTAGGGGTGCTGCAACAACAAAACCTTTGCTCATGCTCAAGAAAAAGAAGGATTTAGAAGAGGACAGTGTAGTACTGAGCTACCTTAAAAAATGAGACAAGGCAGCAGTATGGGACAGCCACAAGGTGAAAAGAAAATCCACTTTGTGACAATGTGTGTCAAAATCTGAGAGAAACACTTAAGTTTTTAATAGCCACAAACTGTATATAAGCAATCAATTTTATTACCTAATATTGCCCAGTATTTTAATATGAAATATTATGTTTGTTAGGAAATGAGGAAAAATGGCATGACCACAAAAATGTGTTGACTTTTTGGTCTATCCCTAAAGGCAATTATATGAGACAAAATTTAGCAAGCAAATAAAATGTGAATAAGAGGAAGAATTAAATTTATTAAGTGGAACAGTACATTATGCCCAAAGGCAAACTAAATACTGCCACTTACAGCTGTATGCAAGGCTGAAACAACTACACTGGCTTACAAGAGCACTGTAGATGAACAGGTAAGGGAACGGAGGCAATAAAGTGGAGAAAGTTTTACCATGCAGTAATTTTTTGAACCCACAGGGCACTGACAGATCATCATCAGGAGTATTTCTTTGTTGAACTCTTGACAGAAATTTAATTGCTGAAATAGTGGTCAGATTTGGGTTCTCTCTTAAGAGTTGGTGATCTATCATAGGCAATTATATTTTACTATTTACATTATTTATATTTTACTATTTTGAGATGGTAATCACAGTCTGATCATTAGTCCCATACATGTATACGATGTCCCTGTAAGGTGGGAAACAGCCAAACCTTACTTTAATGCAGGCATTGAGAAAATCCAATCCATTCCATCTACAGTAACTAACAGCCCAGTTTACTGTGATTGTCCCAAAAACCATGAGTGAAAACACAGGTCAGCTTCAGACTTTGTGGAACATGCAAACATTGCAGCTCATCTCTTGACTAGATGGGCCTGAGCCATCAATCTCTGTGTTTATTAAATGTGGAGAACTTCCATAAAATAACCTCCGCTGGCCTTCTGGGATTCTGCCTCTGTAAAGTTCAGCCCTTTCCATTAATGGATTACTCCTTTCCATTCATGATTAACTCTCATGCAGAAGTGACTGCTCTGAATCAAGTGCAGAGAAGTACAAAAAAAGTCAGCCATGCGGCACTGCTTTCAGCCCTACAACTCTGCAAGGATGTGGACCTTTGGGAATGGAAGAAACCTTCACTCCATACAAACCCAGGCTAAAAAGAACAGATGAAAGACTATATGAATTATAATGCAAGTGAGATGGGAGAAAGGGATAAGGAAGAGGGAGAAGAGATCTAATGGCAACTGAGGCAGAGCTGGGTGAGGAAGAACTACAAGGAGAAAAGTTGGACAGTGTGAAGGGCGTAGGGGCTCTTTTCCACTTTGCTGAAACAATTAACATGGAAGTTCATGCTGAATTTCATCACAGTGTTCATTGCTGAAAAGATTATATATTTTGCACAACTACACTCCAGAAATACCCATATAGCCTAAGAGGAGGCTGCCAGGAAGAAAGGTCAGAAGCACTGCACTACACACAGATGAAAGAAGAAAGGCTGTTCAGCACAGATCTGATGTGTGAGGAGGCTGTTTCAAGCAGCAAAGAGTGGTTGGACAGTGGCCACGGACCAGCTAGCACTTCCAGGAGGCAACACACTGATGGCAAGTTTGTCATTAACCACACCAGGATCCTCTCCTGTGTAAGATTAAAGCAACATATGGAACTGACCATACCAAAAAGCTGATGTGGAAGTTCAACAGTAGAAAAGGTTCTCAGGATGACTGTAAAAAATATACACATCAAAGAAAAAAATCCATCATTTCGACACCAACTTCAAGCAGTCAAAAATCACCTTGTTCAAGTGTTCACGTCTGACTTCCAAATGATTTCTGAAACTACACCTTGGTAGCCTTTTTCACTTTAGATTTTAAAATCTTTGTGAAAAACCTGCGTATTTTTATATACCTCCATACAACCACGAACCTAGATACGGTAGTTGCTTCTGTTACACAACTCCAGAAGGAAAAGCAGCATGAAAACTACCATAAGACTCTCAGTAAGATTATTGCCACAACCATTATGATCCATAAATAAGTGTTACTTATCATAGTTCTTTTGCAAACGTTGTGTCTCAGACATTTAACTGTGTTATAACAAGAAGCATGTCTTTCAAAACAGAAAAGATCTTATCCTTTTCCCACTGCAGAATTTATGCACAGCAAAATTGCCATAGATCTCAGTTGGGCCTGGACTTCATACAAGGAGCTTAAGAGATTAATCATGAAAGCAACCTATCAAATGCTCTCTCCACATGAAATCTGAACAGATATCAAAACAGGAAAGTTATTTGATTTGAGTAACAGTTTAAACTTAATAAGGCAACAACCAGAATGATAGTCCATTTACAGAATGAAATGGTCAGAAATTATAATCAAATGCCATACTTCCAGAAATGAAAATTTTGAACCACTTCAACTTCAGCTCTTCAGTGACCTCTTTATGAGCAGTGGTGATATGAACCTAGCAGAGATTAGTAGACTGATAGAAAAATAGAGCCAAATGGTTTGGTTTGGTCATAATTAAAATGAAATTTTAACGAGTTTAAGCATAAAACAAAACTGAATGCTCTTAAGCAAAAATGATCTGCAAAAGCTTTCAAAAGTACTAAGTGAATTACAGAGCACGATAAATCTATATTACTTTCACCTGCACCCATAAAGGGTGGTTACTTGAAAGCATAAAAAAACCCCACACTCTAAATAGCGCAAATAAAAACAATTAAGAAACAGCACTCTTGTAATCCATTTTGGCAGATTAAACCTCACAGCCCTGGGTTTGTATAAACTGAGGGAACCTCCTCTACTTCAGGACTCAAATTTAGCTGCACACACTGGCAGCATCCCACCTGCTCCCCATCCCCTTTGTTTCCACTGCAGGAAAACTTGGGCTTGAAAGTGATAAGGGAAGGACGCTACAAATCAACAAGACCCTGGTCTGGACAGGTAGGGAGGTGTAACAACAGTGCACAAGCCAGAGGTAATCTGCAGAGTGCAACAGTCCTGCAGTAGAAGCTCTTCTAACTAAGTTCATTCCACTGAAGCATCCTGACTTCGGGATAAAAATGGGTCAATTAAAGATTGCACCAATATGCATACAACAATCGTATCTTATGGCTGCTTTGTGGACATTCTTGGAGAGACAATCTTCATGTCTACATGAGACAGAATGTCCAGCACCCCTGAAAATGTGTGCTTTGCCTTTTCAGATAAAACTGAGGGACTCTGACAGACATGCCAGAGTGGGGCAACACAAATACCTGTATAAGATGGGCACATCAGTCCAAACAGCTGGCAGGACAGCAAAATGTTTTAGTGCCATTCTTAGCTCAGTGACATCTAGAAGAAGTTCAGTTACTGATTAGCTTTTGTTGCTATGCAATGAGAGGAGAAGATTCTGCCCTGTTAGGTCTCAAAGAGGGCTTGGACCCAAGGAGCTGGGAAGATAGCAGGTCATGAATTTCCTTCTTCTCCACATCAAAGGCTTGAGGAGGACCGTACCTTTGCTGTAAAGTCTCCCATGGAATATGGAGCACACAGGTCATTTAGGTTTCAGCTTCCCTTATGTTCAGTACACACAAGCTTGCAGTCATACCAGTAGCTCAGTGGTAACAGGCCACAACACCTCACAGACATGTAAGACTACACTTTACTGTCCGTTTTTAAGGGCTACTCAAACCTGCACTGAAGCACATGCCCTATCTTCAGCTGACATTTAAAGAAAAGGATGAAGCCTGTTAATGGATTAAATAAGGCAACCTGCATAAAAAAGGCAAGTGGTTGAGGATTTGCTTTCTCACATGTTATATATATTCACTGTGATCAAAACCAGTGGCTGCAATCCAGCAAGCTCTAAGGCACTTTCTTTTTTTAGTCAGACCGTGCCTGCATTTTCACTTAAGGTGGCTGATGTTGACTACACCCCAGCTCACCCTCCTGCCAGTGCTCCTACTGCAGCACAGCAGGCCCTGCCTGGTTTTGTTTCAGAATGCATGTTTTTCCTCGATGATTTAGTTGCTTTGCAGACCAGCTTCTAAAAAGGATACAGGACCAGCAGAATTACATAGCCACTTCTAAACTACCCAGAAAGGCAAATGAGCAGTAGAAAGCCACACAGCACTGGCCACATTGCATTTGCAAGATGTGTATTTTGGTAGCTTCATCAGATAAACTTGTTTTCACAACTTTGTGTCAAATCCATCTCATCTCATCTTGGGTGAAAAGGATGCAATTATCTCTTGCTAATCAAAACTGTTGTGTATCAGGCTAGCCAACAGGGAGCTGAAGGGACCTGCTAAATCTGCAATCACACCTGATGCATGCCTGAGGCCTCTCAGCAGCCCACAAGGTACGCACGGCTCTGCATGGATGTATGGGAAGACAGAGATGTGCTTCGTTCCCCTGCTTGGCTTCTCTCCTTTTTCCTGGGAGATGGGTTTGAACTGACAGGTCATGAACCCACTCCCACAAACTGCTAAGTGAGGTATAAAGTCATGTCTCATCAGCCAGCTCTGAGGTGGGCTGCAGTTTCTAATTATATGCAGTTTCTAATCTAAATATTTAGACTAGATATTAGGAAGAAAATCTTCACTGTGAGGGTGGAGAGACACTGGAACTGGTTGTCCAGGGAAGTTGTGGATGCCCCCCCCCCTGGCAGTGTTCAAGACCAGGTTGGATGGGGCTCTGAGCAACCTGATGTTGTGGGAGGTGTCCCTGCCCATGGCAGGAGGGTTGGAACTAGATGATCTTTAAGGTCCCTTCCAACCCAAACCAGTCTATGATTCCATGATTCTTTGATTCTATCAGTCCCTTCCAGCCAGCCTCAAGCCATTGCCTGTCTCTCCATTCACTCCCCTCACCTCCATATGCCCTGAGTTGGACATGCAGACAGGGCCCTCCCTTGCATAAGGTACAGCTGGTTTGATATGGCAGCTTAACTCTGTGAGACTGAGGCAGAACCAAGAGAAAACCAGGAGCTGCAACAGATCAGAAATTGAAGCAGAACTCAGCATCCTGCTCTACTTATCTTCCTGGCATGAATTTAAAGATACTGTTATTATTTAACTTGCTAATGCAATCTTTGAGTGCAGGATGCAGTATAGCAGTCTTAAACATCACCTTTAAAAGACACAGCCCTTATCTCACATTTCTTTTTATTGCACAGATACGGTAGAGAGAGAATACAGGCAGGAAAATAAAGCTGCTATGTTGCTAGGAAACTAATTCAGAAAACACTGATGATACTTACAGGGTAAGGTTGAACAACAGTAAGGAGGATTGATTCTTTGCAGCTTCTATAAAAAGAAAAAAAAATTAAAATCAAGTAAAGATTCATATTTTTATTCACTACAGATAACCAGCTTTTTTTTTTAATGGAGAAAACTAGTAATATGGTAAAATGTTTATTACAATCACATAGCAGAGAATTACATTAATATGCCAAAATAACAATGGATATTAAAAAAAAGGGTTTTTTCCAATCTAAGAAATTGAATTGACTTAGCTTTATAGTTTATACTATTTATTATACTATTTAATATTTGCTTCCTCAAAGACACCTGCATGCTGCAATAATGATTTTCTCCAGCAAGAATGGAAGAACATTTGATTAATCTGCAGACTATGACTTTCTTTCACCTACTTTACAAATGCAAGTCACTTTTTTATACTATCTAGCCCTTGTACACCTAGTGCCAAATTTATCTGAAGACAGCAGTCTTTTAGAAACAAAAATTAGGATCAAATTTAGTCCCCATTTCTTCTCCAGCTCACCTTTTTTGAATGGGTGGGAAAAGAGTACTATTCGGTGAATACCCCTGTCAGGTTTGTTTTTTTTTGTTTTCACCAGATTGCTAAATAAAGAATTTTCTTTAAAATTGAACAGCTCTTTAGGATGAAAGTAGTAAATGGAAAACATATAAGCAGCTCTGAAAAAACCCAAATTATTTACAGGATAAAGATTTGAAAAATTTAGAAATCTTGATAGGAGCAAGTGATCTACACAAATGACAAGTGTATATTTTGACTGCTGAGGGGCAGTTGGGGGTGGGGGATAACTGGAGAGAAATACGGATAAAGTGGAAGAAGGAAGAGTCAACACCTCTTGTTTTACATTGATGGTCAGATGGCTGCTGAGGGCAATATTAATAAAAGAATAGGTCAGCTGCCATTTTTTTTATATGGAGTTGATTTTCTGTTAGTTTTACTAATTTCAAACACAACTAATTATTTATGTGATTTATTGCCTGGCTAACAGAAGTACAACTGATCTGGCATGCCCAATCTGTTTAGCAGAACTAACTAAAATAAATGACACTGTATTGGTCTTACATGGTGTCACCTTATATGCATATTCACACCACTGATAGGCAACTTAAAACAAAAAGAAAAGAAAATAGAGACTGAAGACCTGGCCAGAAAATGGGTCTGGAAATTCAGGCTATACTTGAGGAAGCCAACACATCTCTGAAGGCCAACTGGGATAGCAAATTCTACTTCTATCCAAGCCGTCAGTTGTGCAAGGGATGAGGTCTGGTCAAATAAGCCCAAATAAAAATTTGTTAAGCTTCAATTTTCACTCCTCTTATTAGACATTTGTATCATTACACTAAAAGCATATAGGTAGACTTTTCCAAAGGAGGGGTTGAAGGGTCTGTTTGCTTGTCTGTGCTTGGAATAATAGAAAAAAAATTGAGTTAGAGAGTTAAAAAAAAATAATGAGCAGCTACATGTGGTGACAATTAAATAGTCTGCCACAAAACAGCATAGTTTTATCCTTTTTATATATAACTACTTTAAGGAATTTGCCACGAGTATTTTCATTTCAATAAAACATGGCCCAGAGCTAAACTCCAGAAACTATTTATCCCATCATGAAACAAACTTTATTTACAATGTTCATATTTCTAAAAAGTTGCAGTTAATTTTTAAGGTCTGTAGGCTACATTTTTTGAAATCTCCACAATTATACCTTATTAGTCTCCATTGTTATTCTTGAAGAGTTTATAGCTTATCATTTAAAAAAAAAAAACGCAAACTCCATTCTGTTTTGGCTAACAACAGGATTCCCTCTACTTCTTTTCTGTTCTACCTACCATTTTTTGGAATTTGAAAATGCATTGTAAGAAATGTAATTTATTTCAAGAATCTCACAGTCACATCTATGCTATCCACATCACTGCTATAGTAATCTAGGCATAAAAGTAGACAGAAAAACCCATAGTTGTTAGCTATGGGATAAACTTCAGCCCTGGGATAGCAACTCCATGCCCACTTGACCTCTTCAATTACTTTCAACCCAGTGATTTACGTTTTCAAGCAACATAAAATTACTATCACCGCTGCCTCCTGGGGCCCAGCTACCTAGAAAGTTGCCTTTAAAAAAGAAAATCACCTTCTCCTGCAAATGTTTTTCAACTCTTCGTTTTTCTTGGATTAAGCGTGTCCAGGTGCCAGTGTAGGTAAGATTCATTCTAGACTAACAAGAGCTTTTTTTTAAACAAAAAGCTAAAAAAGATTTATCTTGGGGGCAACACTTTAAGAATATGACTAAGGGAAAAAAAAAAAATAGAGTATATATTACAGCTATTTTATTACCCTTCATACTTACTTAATCACAACCTAATTACTTCTCTCTTAAATCTACATACTCTTTTAGAGTCACTCAGATGAAACATCCACAACTCCAGGCTTGGACAACAGCTGCAAACATTCTGGGTGCTTTGCCATCTGACTAACTACCACCAACACCACAATAAAAGATCATCATGTTTCTTGAATTTCTTGACATTAAAATCAAATGTTGAGAAAACTGCTAAAATCTGAAAACTGCAATGGGAATTTCAGTGATTCATCTCTCTGTCCCCCCCCTGTGCCCCATGTGATGATTATATTTTTCCATTCTCCTTACAGCTACTTAGGATGTAACAAGGAGTGAATACAGATGGTTGGAGAATCAAATTACGGCGCATTCTAAAGGTTAAAGTTGTATTACTAAGTATCACACATTTCAGGCTACATGAGCTATTAACATTCAGCTACGATGCCAGCCATTGACTTAATCTGTGAACTTGTAGCTGGAAATCACTCTCTTCTGCTCTCCTTCTAGCTAGAAGAGAGAAAGGGTTGAGAGGGCAGATAAGGGATGTGGGGAGGCTCCCAGTATCTGAGCCATATGGAATAAGTAGCTCTCTGTTCTTTGTATGCATTCTCTGGCAAATATAGCATATGAATAAAGAGAACATATATATATATACACACACACACACATATATATATATAACCTGTACCCACCTTTAAGGATGGAGAATGGAAAATTCAATTTTGCATACTAGAGGAGTACTAGGTAACTCTCCGAGTAAAGATGAATGAATTAGGAATTGACATATAAGAAATTGTATCATTTACAGGGAATGCAATTAAGCAAAATCTTTCCCTTAACCATAATTTATCTCTGTTCCACTCACACCATACATCAAATTCTGACACTCTTGTTTTGAAGTGCTTTGTTCTCTGCTATTTCAGGATCCTCTGTTTCACTTTGGGTTTTGCTATTGATGAGAAAGGTCTGAATTTCACAGTTACGGAGTGTGATGCCATGATTTGCAGTATGCTTCACACTACATTTTTGAAGTAAGGAAATGGAAATCAATGGGTCGAAAACTAACTACAAAACGTAACAGATTACTTCAAATGACCTACTTAAAGCTAAGGAAAGTGGAACTTATCTTCACATTCTAGCATCTAGGCTAGAAAAAAATTATTCAGCATTGGAATGTCTTTCATTATTATGAAGATTAAGGCAGTAATAATAAACAAAGAATTTGCAAAGTCACTCTATTGTAGTATATTTCAAATTATTTCAAAAGGAACATTTTTTATTTGAGCTGTATTTACATTTTTTATGTAAAACCTGTTCTACAGTAGTTACCTTCATCTAGGAGAGCTCTAAATTTCACTTCTCCAGACTTTTATCAAGAGCGACAGCTGCTGTGGAAAAGAACAGTTTGTCCCAGATATCTGCCTAGATTTACTTCCATCAATGGAGACAACTTCTGGAGGGACCATGGTGGGACACAGTAGACCATCTTAACCCTGTGTTGCCTCATCCTCCACTGTTCTCAGGCAGCCCCCTACAGTTTGCCTCCATTTCCTCTAATGATGCCAATATACCTGAGTGGGCTAAAGGAACCTTGATAAGCTAGCGGTCAAGCTCAGTATCCATTGACACCCATGGAACAATGCAGAGGGACAGAGGGAGAGAGGCTTTAAGAAGACTATGCCTTTCCCCAACGTTATTTTTGTCACAGGAGAAGCAGTGCTGTGCAAACACACATAAGCTAAAAGCCCACACAGTCCATCTCCTCTGCAAGAGAACTCCTCCAGCAAGAGCCATGGTTTGTGGAGCTCTTCCCCCTCTGTTTTCAAAGGCATCACTGCAGTACACAAACTACAGGTAATGTTTCCATGACTCAGTAGCTTCTAACTGAGAAGTACAATAGATTAAACCAGGCTGGAAGCCATGCTGCTGTGGGCAGATCTCTTCCATAGACCAGTGTTGTTTTAGCAGGAGGTGGAATCTGACCTCTCCAAGTCTAGAAGGAGGATACTTTCCCGACAGTTTTTAAGGGAACACAGAAAATTGTATTTTCTCAAGAGGCTGCCAATATAAAAACTGCTAAAAACCTGGCTATCTGGCCGGGCCCAGAGAGTTGTGGTAAATGGCGTCAAATCTAGCTGGCAGCCGGTCACCAGTGGTGTCTCTCACGGCTCAGTTTTGGGCCCAGTCTTGTTAAGTATCTTTATCATTGATCTGGATGAGGGGACTGAGTGCACCCTCAGTAAGTTTGCAGATGACACCAAATTTGGGGTGGGGGGTAAGCACTGATCTGCTTGAGGGTAGAAAGGCATAGCAGAGAGACCTGGACAGGCTGGATTGATGGGCCGAGGCCAATTGTATGAGGTTCAATAAGGCGAAGCGCTGGGTCCTGCATTTCAGTCACAAAAACCCCAGGCAATGCTATAGGCTTGGGGAAGAGTGGCTGGAGAGCTGCCCAGCAGAAAAGGACCTGAGGGTGCTGGTGGACAGTCAGCTTAACACGAGCCACCAATGTGCCCAGGTGGCCAAGAAGGCCAACAGCATTTTGGCCTGTATCAGGCCTGCACCACATCCTGCGTGGCTAGCACCTCGAGTACTATGTTCAGTTCTGGGCCCCTCACTACAGGAAGGACATTGAGGTGCTGGAGCGTGTCCAGAGAAGAGCCACCAAGCTGGTGAAGGATCTAGAGAACAAGTCATATGAGGAGTGGCTGAGGGAACTAGGGATGTTTAGTTCAGAGGAGGCTGAGGGGAGACCTCACTGCTCTCTACAAAGGAGGTTGTAGGGAGGTGGGTGTTGGCCTCTTCTCTTCTCCCAGGTGAATAATGACAAGACCAGAGGAAATGGCCTGAAGTTGCATCAGGGGAGGTTTAGCCTGGACATTAGGAAGAATTTCTTTACTATAAGAGTAATCAGGCACTGGAACAGCCTGCCCAGGGAGGTCGTGGAGTCACCATTCTTGGAGGTATTCAGGAAATGCATAGATGTGGAACTTCAGGGCATGTTCTAGTGGCCAAGACTGTAGAAGGGGGGGGGGTTATGGGTGTTATTTGGTAGAGTGTTTGTGGTGTTTGTGTCTGTTCGGAGTTTTGTTGTGTAGGGGTTTTTTTGGGGTGGTGCATTGTGTGGGGTTTTTTTGTTTTGGTTTTGGGTTTTTTGGGTTTTTTTGTTGTTTGGTTTTTTTTTGTGTGTGCTGATGGTTGGACTGAGTGATCTTAGAGGTCCTTTCCAACCATGACTATTCTGTGATTCTGTGAGATATGGCACAAGAACTGCTTGAAGGGTGGCAGTGGGATTCCAGTCTCTGCCTGTCCATTTGGCTGCCATGGCCTCCAGGAAGTCTCTCTGAAGATCCTGTAAACAGCTAGAGATGGGTGTTCCTCCCATCATACTACGCAGGCAAGGCAGAGTATGCCATGCATGGCATTACACTCCCAACTCTATCCCAGAAGACAGTTACAGGAGTGTAGCAGGCAAGAAATGTAGCAGGAGGCTCATGAAATAAGGCACACTACCACAGATGTGAGGTGTGCAGTCCCAGTTTGGGGAGGAAGGATAACATTGTACGATATGTAAATGTAGAAGATGGGACATGGGGCCAGGGTCTTGCTTTGGGTTGGACACATGAGGACCAACCTAAGAGATGAATGGGAGCATCAGGTTAGATACTGTTGTTTGTTTTTTTTCTGGGGATGAGAGAGCACAGAACACAAAGATGGTGTTCAGGTCTTATTTTTGGAGATAGAAAGGTTGCATTGGAAACTCTGGTAGCAGAACGCAGAGGGATCACACTCATGTATGGACAGCTAGTGGCTGCTTCTTCCACTGCTGTTAATAGTATTACCTGCTCTTAGCCTCACTGTCAATGTAGTGAAATAATTCTGACATCCAAACAGCTTCAACTTGTGAACTCCTGAACCCTAGAGTTTAATTTGAATAGCCCTGCTGCTTCACAAGGTCCTTGAAATTTAAGTCTGCCATTAAATATGTGAGGACTTGCAGCAGCAGAAGCAATGTGCACAAAAATCTGGGAATTTCACAGGATTCCTTTTTGAATGTCTGAGCCCTAAAAACTGTGCAAGTAATGGATGCTTGAAATGACCGCTGCCACATAAAGTATAAAAGATATAAGCACGGGATTATTACTGCACTGCAGGATCAAACAGCAGCAGAAACACAGCTGAGAGAAAAGATACTCTGATATGAACATAAATAACTTCAATAATAGCATACAGAAAATTACTGTCAAAGCAAATTGTGTTTTATATTCTTCTTTCTTTTAAAGGTCTGGCATGGTGTGAAAGTCAATCTTTAAAATTGTCACAGCCTGCAGCTGGCACTAATTGGAACCCTTGTTGGCAGTCCCCGTAAGGGGCCAAGAAGCGAGCGTGTCTCCAGGCTGAATTATGCTCGCTTCCTTCAACAGAAGTGGTCCCTTCAGATCAGGGCTGTGGCACACTAGAAGGCTTTCATACAGGAGATGCCATTTCAGATGCCTCTGCAGTAAAGGCTTTGAGAATAAAAAAGCCTCCTGTTCTCCAAGGCTGTCCATCTGTCAAGCTTTCACATGTACCAAATTCACTCAGTTTTCTCCCTTATTAGAACTGTGGCAAGGTGAGCCCTAGAAAGAAGTTGTGCTTGAATTTCAGCACTCTATGAAGACCTGTATTTACCTCTAGCCAAAATCCTTCTCTCCACAAATACTCAAAGTTGTCCAGTTTTTTTTATTCTCAATTTTAAGGCTATAATATTTGTAACTGAGTTCTCAAGATGTTAAATAGCTGTGCATGCTGTACAACAGTTCCTTGGTAAGGCTGCTTGAATATCAACAGCAGGGTTACACTGCTGTCTAACTGCTGAGCAATGCTACCTGCAGACCTCTACCAGACAGTGTCTTACCAGCTCCTTCTTAGTACACTGACCTTCAATTAATTGTGGAGCACACCACTTAATAGGAGCAATATGTAGAAAACTCTGCATTGACTGGGCTACCTTCTTTAGGCAAGCACTTTCCCACTTACACAGATCCATGACAGTCTCCCTGAGCCCCTGAGAGAACTTGGGGTTAAACCTCAAGACGGAGTAGAGGACATATTAGGAGTTATTAACATCGGAGTTGTCCACTCTAACAGACTCAGTATCTACTTGTTTTGGTCAGTGTGAAAACGAGAGCCAGTTGGGTATGCACATACATCTGATGGACTGAGTCTTTGACCAAGTCCAACTATTAGCATGCTGCTGCCACACATCACAGCATAAATTACTTCACGCTGCATGAGGATGCCATACTGCCAAGGAGAAAAACATAGCACCTACTCCTCTATTAATTAATTGTTCGGCTGTCCTCTTCTAATTAGACTTTCTGCACATTAGTTTTAAATGATCAAAGACAGATAAAGCTGGATGATATTGGTCTCTCAGGTCACTTATTCAGGCCAACGTTTCAGTGCTAGTTTTCCCATCATTAACTGCCACAGACTCAGAAGCTCTGAGGGAAAGTTAACTCTCAAAGTCTAATGAACAAAGCACAATATAAACCAATATGTCTATTGATAAGACATCTTCTGAAATGGTGCTATGGAGCTATCATACAATAACATAAAAGTAAAATATTTACAGAGCAGGGTGGTCTCACTATGGAAAGGGCAGTCGCACTCTCCTGAACATTTCACATCTTTATTTGTCAGACTATGTTGTTTCCATCAGAGTGCAATGACTTCTAAATGCCGTTTCTGTGGGCCTTTTCAGTAAGTGCTTTCAGACAGGTTTTCTAAGTGAGCTGAGTGCAATGCTCTTTTCTCATTCTGCAGCTGCCCATGTGCAGAAGCTGGCACGTGCAAAACAGCTGCCCAGTCCACACACTACCTGAGTACCTTAAAGGCATGCAACTTATAAATATATTTAGATGCTCAAACTGGATTCAGAGTTCCTTTACATGGGAGATGGACAGAAAAGGACTACAACACTTTGAGTGTCCCACATATTCCTCTACATAACCTGAATAAGATAAAGAGAGGCTTTCTTGTGCTCTACTGAATTTCCAGCAGTTGCTTAGACATCTTGAAGCAGTCACATAGCCACTTGAATTTTTACTTCAACAGTGGAAGCTGACAAATTAATGAAGTTTAAAGGGCTGAAGAAGGTTTGGTAGCTTTACAAATACTGAAAATTGGTGTTATTCCATTCACTTATCTCAGTGCAAAGGAGAGACTAGCAATATAATCTAGCAATTTAAAAGGATGTTTCACAGAACAAATATATCCTAATATTCGTATAATACGACTTTTTCACTTGACCTTTTTTTTTTTTCTTTCAAAGAGACATAGCATACATTTTCTCTTAGGAAAGAAACTCTAATGATTTATTTTTAATGTCTGTGTTTTTGCTGACACTATGTTAGAAAGTAACAATCATCCCTTTACTTAATTTTTTTTCTCTAGTCTTGCTGCAGCAGACCTCTCACGCTCCATGGTAAGTGAAGGTTTTGATTTAATCGATGCTGGGCTACTTATCTTCATTTTAAGTGGCAGAGGAGCATGTCAAGACATCTTGACAATGGAGAAAAAAGAATAAAAGAGAAATAATAATTCTTTGAATAGTCACACAGTATCAGGGAAAAAATCAGCAGCATAAGACCAACAGCCATGGTGATGGTTTAACAATACACTAAATCAGGCTTCCAGTAGCAGACTGAAAAATCTGTGGCCGTGCATTGCACAGCTCTGGAACAGTGTTTAAGAAGTGCCTATCAGTAGCAGCACACTCAGAAACTTCAATAAAATAATTTTATACAGGATTAGGGATTGCCTTTCCTTCAGCAAATGCCATAAAGTTAGCACAGAAGTCAACAAAAACTTCATGGCAAGTCTAATGGATAATTTAACAGAAAAGAAACACTGTGCCCAGGTTACAACTGCACTGGTGATTAAACAAGCAAAGTGCAGGTCTGTTACCATAAACCATGAAACCAAAGCAGGACTGTCAAGTGACTGCTTGTGGCCACAATGACATTAAAGGATGTGAAGGCAAGTGCACTTGATGGGATGGTCACAACATCTTCTGGCAGCAGGCAAGGTGATCCTACTGTCTTCCATAATGAAACCCTGCCTCTAGCCAAGCTCTTCTTTGCCTACCAAGTCTTGCCAAAAGTTAGGCCACTGATATACAGATATTAATGTAATGCAAATATTGTTTCATGAGTGCTTCTACTCACCCAACAGTCGCCCTCTACTCTGATCCTTGTCATAGGTGAACAAACTTTGGACAGAGAGTAGATTTACTATATATGCTGTTGCTGCATTTTTTGCACAGTGAAGTTTGGTCAATCTATGTAGCATGGCAGTTAAGAGATCCATAAAAAGAGTAATTCAATAAAATGCATTATCTAATGCCAAACACTTTGAATACATAATTATGGCAATGAATTAAAATAAACACTGGTATAAATTCGTTGTTCCTTGCTGAGAAACAAGGAAATAACGTACTCTAAAATCACATTTCAAACTGAACATAAGGAAGTGAAATAAAAGACAGCTGAAGATGTCATAAAGTGTAGAGGACTGCTGCCTTTATCAATAAGATTGCAGAAGAGATCTATGGCAGTTACATATTAAAAAGGAGGAAAGATGACTAAAAATGAGAAAATCTTGACGTTATTTTTATTATGTGCCAAATTAATCATAATATTTTATGATCAGAGCTCCATTTTCATTTGTACTGAAGCATTAGAAAACATCATAGTTGTTATTCATAATCTGCACGGCACTGGCATTTCCACTTTCAGTTCAGAGCATTGTGTATGTAGTAATGAAAGGTCAGGTGTTCTAATACATCCTTCATTCCTGCAGCTATTAATTTTTTTTCTTTTCCTCTATGCTTTTCAAAAAGCAGAACATCAGATAAATTTTGCTGATTAAATGTGAAATGCTTTAGGAGCATCTTGCTTTAGAGAGTTATCTGAGTTTTTATTAATAATGCTTAACATCCACATAGGGCTATTTTGTGTCAGAAGTCCTACACAGACATTATCTCAGCTCTAAGAAATCCAGCCAAATAAAGAAAAAGGAACTAGGAATAGGAAGACACATTCAGAAATGAGATAAAGCTCTTGAATTCTGAAGATTATTGTATTTTTAAGCGCTATATTATATACTGTTCTCAGTTCAATATTATTTGCTTTATTATTGCTCCTTAAGAAAAATGCATTCATTCAAAAACTAAATGGTATTTTTCTTTCAGATACTTGGACACTATTATTTTCTGCTTTTAAGTCTGACCTGCTTTTTTGGAATCAGACTGGATCCAGTCTAAGAGGATGTCTATTCTTTGTTACCAAAAACTTTGCTATTATTATGTTTTAAATAATTCAAGATTGACAGAGATTTAAGAAATAAATGTTCCAAGAAACAATATTAATTCAGTTCCTCAGTAAGAAAAGTTTCAGTGGTCACTGACTTGAGTTTTGTGGGCTTTATTATTATTATTAGTGTATCTGCAAGGTTAGATGATGGATACTGACCTGCAGAGACTAATGCAGAATGATTTTTGCTTACTGAGTCTGGAATAGAAAATTGGTTGGGCAGATGCCAAAGACATATCCATGTGGCATCAAAGCAGTGTAACTGATGGCAAATGTGATTTTATAATCATTTGGATGAGTGGCCAAAGATTCTACTCCTCTTAAGCCACCATGCACATGGCACAGTAATCCAGACAGCAGCCGTCCCGTCATGCAAACTGTTTGGCTGTATTTGTGTCCTCACACACTATTTAATATATTTAAGATGTAGACTGATACAAGAAGAAATTGAGTCAGAATTGTTGCCAGACAGTTAACCACTTTCTTCTGTTAAAACACATCAGTTATTAAACAGTCCCACCATGAATATATATCATATATTCAGAATGTTTAAAATTCAAAGGTTCCTCCCTCCTTTTTTTTTCTTAAAGGACGTATTTATCTCTTGTGCTAAAATCAGCAGATATGACTTTAAAAATCTATTCTATTTAAAGCTCTCTCCAACCTTTCAAAATCATATTGTTAATTTTCATTTAATACATCTAAATATTTATGCTGGTTAGTTTAGTAATGTATTTACATTTTTACACTGTTCCCCCCGCCCCCCCCCCCCCCCCCCCCCCTTTTGTATCACTAGAACTATGTAATTTATTTTACATTTTCCCCCGGACAAGGAATCACTAATACAAGCCTCACTGAAAAGTTACAAAGCAAATGTATGCTGAACATAAATGTGGTCCTTAAGATAAAAGTTAAATTACATTTAATCAGAAATTCTTCCTTGATTAATGCAAAAATATTGCAAAATATGGGGTAGGGGGGAAGGAATATTTGAAAAGGGAAGAAGTAAATTACCCAGCAGACACAAACCATGCATAAAATGCTGAACAGTCGCGTTCTTCTGTCCACAGGGAAAATGAAGACATAATTGCAGTGCACTTGGATGCACCAATTTGAGCTTTAGATACGATGGGTAACAACGGCAGTAAAAATACGATGCCGCTCTCTTTGATACCATTTATTCCCTCTCAGAAAACGCCCACACTGGCAGATCCAAGCCGGTGCCTAGTTATCCATACCAGCCGGATAAAGTTCACTCAGGGATACGATTCAGACACGTGCTGTGTTCAGGCCAGCCCCCGCTCCAGCCCACCCACTGCTGCAGCAATGCCATGCTCTGCGCTGCAGCAAAAAAACACCCCACTGAAAATCAACCAGTTTTTCACTGTCCTCTCCTGCTCTGTAGAAGCTGTGGGTAACAGGATAGAAGAGAAGGGCAGTAAAACACCTCTCTGCTCTTTAGGAAAAGGGTGAGGGGGAGGAGGGAAGCTGTTCATGGAGGAGGCGAATACTTAACTCACCATATAGCCGCAGCCAGAAGGTGGTAGGAGGGAAGATGGATATTGGTGTAGGGAAAAAAGAAGAAAGGAATGACTTCATGCGACTTGCTAAATTAAATTTATAGCTATTTTTTAAATTATTTATCCAGTACACTTGTATTGTTTCAGCTAGATGCATATCCCCTCTGGGTTGCCAGGGCACTTCTGTTTCCCTGCGGAAGCGCTGAGCCCCCCTGCATACGGCTGGAGCCCTTGGCCTGTGCCACCCTGTACAGTGGTGATGGAGGCCCAGGGAGCTGGGCAGGGAGCAGGCCATGGCCTGGCACAGAGACTGCCCTGGGCAGGCCACAGCCTCCGCTCCCAGCACAGCTGCTCTACTGTATTGAGCAATTATTTGACACAAAACCCTTAAGCAGGCAAAGTCATCCTATGCACATGCTCTCAAAGCAGGAGTCATGGTACCACAGGGCCAAGGGCACACCACTGCCTCTGGCTACAGCTCTGAATTGACCTGTCAGTAACCATCACCTCTGGGCTGAAGCCAGCGCTGTCAGCATGGGCAGCGCTTCTTGCTGGCAGGTTTCTGGTGCAGGGGGCAGAGATGCTGCCTGTGAATTGCAAATGGGCCGAGGTGAGAGAACCACAGCTGAGGGGCTCAGTCCAGCCAGCACAGGCCAACCAGCCCCAGCACCTGTTCTCTCAGCACTTTGGTGGTGAGATTCACTTCGAGCTGTCTAACATCATGAGGTACCACAGCTCAGAGCACTTCTCTAGACACTTTCTGTAACCAGAGAGACAGCTGTAAATAGTTTCTCCCATCTTCAGCATGGCTATTGACAACTAGCTTGGGCTAAAGGCCCAACTTCAAACAGCTGGAGTTCATAAAGGTGAATTTCCAATGGGGTATGGGAGCAGTTTTATTGTTGAAAAACAACCTGGGCCTGTCTGACTCACAAACAGACCAGGAGGCTGGTCTGCAGGCTGCACACAGGGTTTTTAGGCACATCAGCTCCACTACCTGGCTTTGGACACGGCAGGGCTGGCTCTTGTAGTTTGAGCCAACTCAAGCTTGGTGCATAAAAACGTCTCCCATATAAGCAAACAAAACAACTTCAATGAGTCCAAAAAGTATGTGATATCAAGGTTTCCCTCCTATAAAATAACTTCAATAAAGAAAACCTTAGAGGTTTGCAGTGTTCTTCTCTTGGGGGAACATCCTGTTCTTCTCTTGAACAGCTTATACTTCTGTTTCATCGTTAGTATGTTGAGGACTTTAAAGCTAGTTGATAAAGTCGTTAGGCACCACATATATCTCTCACTTCAGCTGCAATCATGAGATAAGCATCAAAAAAAACCCTTTCAAAAGTCTTATCTTCTTCATTTGCACACACTGACAATGATCTATCTGTGCAAGAATAAATTCCTTGTTCCAAGGACGTGCATTAAAATTCAGTTCTCAAAGGAGCCGTAACAGAGGATTTAGCATGCAAAGGATACGTGTTCTTTAAAAGCTGTATGTCAAACTGCAAGATTAAAAATAGACTTGTCAAAATTGAGTCTGACAGAAATCGCTGTAACATCTCCTATGTTCCAATGGACATAATATTCTTCATTATGTAGTCACACAGCAATTTTTCTGGGCAACCTGGAGACTCCTCTGGAGTCTAATTAGACTGCAAATGTGATTTTAAAAACACAAATTAAACCATTATTTTAAAATTACATTTACTGCTGATGAAAAGTGCTAGATTATGAGTATTGGCTGGCAGTTTCTTTGCATCTACAGGTCAGTAGTTTTTTTGTATACATGTGAGAATAGCTAAGAGTCCATCCTCATGTATAATTTTGGCCTTTAGGTTGAATCTATCATTGAAAAGAGGATGAGAACAAGAACAAGATCTAAACACATAGGTCACAGGCCACTGATAACGCATTTTTAGCACCTGTATCCCAAACTAGAAACAAAATTGTCCAGGTGCATTTCCATAATTCTTCATGCTATGTGTGGCAAGAGAAAAATAAGAGTTCAAAATTATTAACTCGTAATTCCAACTACTAAAAGTCTTTTAAACCTTGCAAATCCTTTTTTAAAGATTATTTTCAAGATAATTTTAATTCCCTAATTCTGTCCTATTCTGACTTTTTGCATATCAGTGATGCTAAAAGATAATCTCTGGGCATGAGATGTTAGTCTAAAAAGGATCAACAGCCACAAAATTGTATAAAGAAAACAGGCAG
Source organism: Hemiprocne comata (assembly GCA_020745705.1). Taxonomy (NCBI): domain Eukaryota; kingdom Metazoa; phylum Chordata; class Aves; order Apodiformes; family Apodidae; genus Hemiprocne; species Hemiprocne comata. The sequence goes on along the minus strand of CM036586.1, from coordinate 96,066,780 downwards.
GGGAGAGAAAAATCCTTTCAGAATCAGATTCTCAAAGATAATCATTAAAAAGAAAAGTGGAAGCGGGTGATCAGAGAGCTCTGAGAGGATTTATTTTGTTTGCTTTCCTTCCTTTACCCTCTCCCCAGCTGCAATTTCCTGAGAAACGTTCAAAGTTCATACCTTCCTTGTGGCTCTTCTGAAGATCCAATCTCCAGAAGGGAGGTTTCAGGAAGGTCACCTGTGGAGGGGATCTTTGCCCCTCAAAATCGAGAAGTTCAGCATTTGAACCACATAATATTAGCATTTTTAAAGGCAGTAAGAAACAGTACAGTCTCCTAGTTCTCTGCTTCATCCTGTGAGACCAAATGTCTAACTTTTGCTGTGCTGTTCTGCATGCTGCTGTTGTCAATATCATTAACCTATTTAATTCAGCCTGATGCACCTTAACATTTTGCAAAATGTGGTGGTGACTTTGTACTTCACTTGCAGTGCTGCTGCTGCCTTGCTGTAAGTTGGGGCAGTGTTCCCGTCCTAGCAGAGGCCTGAAGAGCAATTCCTTGCCTGCCCCTTGGCAAAAAATCCCAGGTGTCCCAAAAGCAACTCATGTTTTAGTGACTGGAATCTAAATTCATTTGTAATACAAAGCCAGCCACTGGAGATGCTTCTGGATCCTGACACCTACATTACACTGACTTCAGACCTGCCACTCCTTTTATCTCCCTCTCTAGAAGATGAAAGGAGTGGTAGGCTGCCTCGGCTGCCCCTCAAGCTCACCATGAGGAGCAAGGGCAGAAAAGACAGCTCCTCTCCAACCTGCAGTCTTTGTTTCCTGTGTCCTGGGCTGGGAAATATTCCAGGTCCTTCAGATGCCACCTACCACCAATGCATCTACTAAGAAGTAGTTTGGAATATTATACTACTCTGGAAACAAATTAATCCTTCCTCTTTGCAGAATAAGGGTGAGAACCACATACAGTGTCATTCATATGTGGAAGAGAAAGAGGGTCACAATGTTAAGTTTCTGATTTCCACTTGAAGAATCTGTATTACATATATTCATTAAGGACATCTTCGATCATGTGCACAGCCAATGAAGGGAAGATAATGTTGTAGGCTACAGTAACTTGGAGAGAAGAGAAGACTAAAGGAACCTGTAGGTTCCTGTTGTGCTGGTTTTTACGGAGGGAAAAAAAAAAAAAAAAAGACCAGAAGTTACCAAGACTATTCAGGACTGTTAGGGGATGAGTAGAAAAATGAAGGGAGAAAAAAAACTGTTTAAGTTTTTTCTAATTAAAAGGGTTGTAAAAATAAATATTCCCTGAGAGAGAATATTCTGTAAACAAGTCACTGCATGATCTCTCTGATCTTTCTCTTAAACAACTGGAGCTGGTCCTATCAGATACAAAATGCTGGAATAAATGGACTTTGTATCTGATTTGGTCTGGTGGTTCCTAAATTGTTGTATTCCCTTTCCAAGTGATTAATTTGTTTCATAACAGCTTCTGATAATATTCACATTGAGAAGTTACCCAGCACACAAAGTACTGGCATTTTTGATTGACATTTACTTCTCATCGAAGTTCTCCCAAAATTCAGCAATCACCACTGAAATATCTGTTACATAGAAAGTAACTGTGAGTCCCAAATCTAATCAGCTTTCTCTGCACAAGATGCTTAGCTCAGGAAGGAAGATGATTTCACTGAAAAACACATTAAAATATATGTTGTAAAGAAGGGTGCTATCAGATACCCATGTATTTTCCTTTACTTACTGAAGTTCTATTTTACTAGGTCAGAATTTGAAATAGGGAAACATTTCTAATTCAGCCTGATTTGGTTTTCCAGCTCTAACACTGTACTGAGGACTAGACAATTAAACAAAAAGTAAAAACAGAAACATGAAAAATAATGAAATTTGACTTTAAAAACTTTAAAAACTTTTTTACTTTATTACTATTATTATTATTATTATTGCAAAGAAGGCAGTGATGATGCATATGAAGGCAGTTCTTACAATCCAACAGGTAAATGTTTAAACTAGGTGTACCACTTGTGAGGAAAAGGATGAAGACAGAAGCAGCAGAGGAGATGTGGTAAAGGCCCAGCTGTCCTGGGCATGGCCTCCCTTTCCTCCCCTGCTCTAACCTCTTTTCATATTAAAACAGCTTGGGGAAAAAGAAGATTAATTGTACTGTGTGCAGTTTTGGGCACTGCAGTATAGGAAGGACATTGAGGTGCTGGAGAGGGTGCAGAGAAGGGCAACTAGGCTGATTAGGGGTCTGGAGAACAAATCTTACAAGGAGAGGTTGAGGAACTGGGGCTGTTCAGCCTGGAGAAGAGGAGGCTGAGGGGAGACCTCAGTGCTCGCTACAACTACCTGAAAGGAGGTTGTAGTGAGATGGGTGTTGGCCTTTTTGCCCTAGTGACCAGTGATAGGACAAGAGGAAATGGGGTCAAGTTGCGCCAAGGGAGGTTCAGATATTAGGAATTAGGAAAAATTTGTTCACAGAAAGAGTGATGAGGCATTGGAACAGGCTGCCCAGGGTGGAGGCACCGTCCCTGGAGGTGTTCAAAAAATGTGTGGTGTTTCAGGAGATGGTTTAGTGGTCAGAGGTTGCAGAGCGGTTGGTTGGACCTGATGATCTTGAAGGTCTTTTCCAACCTTGATGATTCTAGGACTCCATGATTTTGTATCAGTAACTTTATCTCAGTGTTGTCAAACTCATGCATTAAAAAAATGGTGTACCAAAGTTTACCATAACTTAAAAGCCATGATGCCAGCTATGATAAAACATGGATTTCTGTTTTCTCATTTTCCGTCTTTCAGAGCTCATGCTTTTTAGCTCATTCTGCAATCAACAGGACTGGGCTCTTCCACTTATGCAAGACTGGGATTTTCACCCATTCACAGGAATGCCATGATTACCTGATGTTTGAATTTGGACTCGTGAGAAAAATACAGGGAAAGGACTTCTAACTGTCTGCAATTGTTCATTAACTACATAAAAAGTATCCACAACTTATTTCTCTTGTAGCTACAAAGAGAAGTTGAAGGCTGTTACTGCAAGCTTAGCCCCCCCCCGTGACTCTGCACCCTGCCCCAGAGGTGCTGATGCAAAATCGGTGCAAGCAGAGGGTGATGCAGTGAAATAACAGTAGTAAAGCCAGTGCATAGACTATCCTACTGAGGGAAAAAGAGGTTTTTTAAAGCTCTACATGGTTTCATTTATTTACAACTGTCACTTACTGTCCTTCGTACAGCGTAATAAAACCTAACACTAAAAACTCCTCTAGTGCCTCACTCCTCTGGTTTTGTTTGGCAATATATAGTGTTACCTTAAAAATGGGCTCTGCCTACATGAAATACCTAATTTTTACCTCGTGTACTCTGAAGCCTGTGGTAGGCACCCAGTTTCAGAGAAGGGAGAGTGATGAGAAAGTGAAGGGAGGAATTAGGAAGAGAGATGGGAAAGGGATATACAGTGGTTGGTATGTGTACCCACCATCAATGGCATGTCACAAAACCACTCCTTGAATTACTCTAGGTCAAATAGGCAAATGCTTTCTTAAAGCGTGCTATTCCTCCATTTGACAGCAATATCTTAAATATAATGTCAAGCTACAAGTAGAGCCACTACAAGTAATCCATGGGGTAATCCACAAATAGCCTGATCCAAATCCCCCTGAAATGCATAAAAAGATTTCCATCACCTTCAGCAGGCTTTAGATCACATTTTGCTGGAGGATGAACATCAATCCGTAGTTCCCAAGAAAATTAACACAAGTAGCAAACAACACCTTTCCTGTTGCTTTTAAGAGATCTTTGTCAAATGTTTTCCCTTAACAAAGCCTTCAAGAAGTATGCACTTCATCCCAGAAAGCAAAAGATAAGTATTTCTAGAAAGAGGCAGTATAAATGATAGCGTTTATAGGTATGGACTTTCCCAAGCGTTCAGTGCCTAAAAAACAAAATAGTAAAAGCTAAAGGAAACACACTGTAAACTGTGTATGTTAAACACAATACATCAGAAAAGCGAGGGCTTATCATGCTGTGCTTCACTTCCACTCAAAGCTTGGCTCACTAGCTCCAGTGAAATAGCGAACACCTCAAAAAAGAAAAAGAAGTGAAAAAAAAAAAAGTCATGAAGTCATGTCCTGCATAGCATTGATACCTGGTGAGGCTGCAAGGCAGCAGGACACATCTAGCTATGGGCGAGCCTCTGAAATGTGTGGCGTAGACAGAAGATGAGCATAGGTGATAGTGAGCAAGAGCCCAAGAGCAGAAAGTTACTGCTTTAAGATAGAGCTATTTGTTTTGCCATCTTGCTGGAAAAGTCACACCATCCCAGTAAGGGCTGATAATCCCACAGATACCGGGCATGGCTTTTTGAGCCACTCGTAGTCAGAATTCAGCTATGAGTCAGGGCAGCATTACTACTCCTATGCATTCAAAGGTCTGAAGGAAACATACAACTTTTATCTGACTTCCTGCAAAACTGAAGCTCCCATGCTAACCACAGTTGACAGGGGTTTTGTGAAGGCCTTAACGTCTGCTGGAGCTACAGCACATCTTACAAAACAGATAAAAGATTCTCATTTAAAGACTTGAAGTGATGGAGAACAACCACAGCAGTCTCTCCCATCTCTCTCGGTGTCACAAACTGCAGTTTCTTAGGGCTGGACTGTACTTTTCCACCAATTCGAAGAGGTGCATGCTAACCAAGTTCTTCCTTGTTCAGATGTCCACATTCAGATAAAACTGTCTTAATCTCTCCTGCAATAACATAACTTGTCTGAGCTTCTTATGCCTCTCATAAAAGGGGCAAATTCTGGCTCATTTTTGCTGCTCTTCCCCAACAACATCGAATTCACAGAATACTTTCAGGAACGGACAGTACTGGAGACTTTCCAGGGTTACATATAAATTTCGTATTGCCTCCTTACTCCCACTTAATATTCTTTTCCTTTTTCCATCAATTTATATTAATTCTGTTAGCTACAATGTACTGCTCTGAAAGGTCAGATTCAATGAATTATTTAATGCAATGGCAAGCCAAGGCACAAAATGCTGCCTCTTAATAGCCTCTGGTATTTTCACCCGAGGCTGAGCTTCAGTTCTGTGGGCCAAGGGGATCAAGACAGCTCACAATAACAGTTTTAATCACTAGCTCTGAGCAACAGGCACATCCACCCTGTGCTTCACCTTGGCCAGGGTTCTTCTGAACCACAGCTTTTACTACCAGAGGCCATATTCAACACACTGCACTGGGAAACAGCACCTGCCTTGCAATGCCAGCACATGGGTTTTAAAGCTCCTTTCCCTAAATTTCTGAACTTCTCGAATTTAGCCAGCTATTGCCACATGACAGTGGTGCCATCAGCTAGCGGTGAGAAGATGCAGAGTAAGGCTACTGCATTGCCACAGTGCACAGACAGTTAATTATAAGATGGCAGGAGCCACAGGATTTCTGTGAGGCTGCTTTACCGAATGCTATGCACCATTAACAGCTTGCAAAGAAGTCAGCCCACAAAGACTGGACTGTGAAGGACTGCCATCCCCCAGCCAAAATGCACAGCAGATGGCCGGACTGCCTTTTAGAGGCAGGCACCATGTATATTAGCCTTCATGCCCTATATGCAATCTTCTACCCATGATCTCCTCAATCACCTCCCCATTCCCAGTTGGTTTCTGTTCCTTGATCTTACAGTGCCATTTCCCAAAGGTCTCCCTGCAGCCTGCCCATGCAGCCGCTCAGCAAAGGGGTTGGACAGCATGATCTCGCAGGTCCTGGGCTCCACTACTTCCTTGGCCAAGACAGGTTTCTGCCTGCTCTGGAGCTGAGTACTGCTCTTTGAGTGCAGTGTCTGGGCTGGAGTGAGGAAAGGACTCTACCATGGTCCCTATCATCCAGGCTTGGGCTTCAGAATACACCAGCAGAAGTCTTCTGATGGATACAGCCTCCAAAATTATTCCCTGGCAAAATCCTGGAAGTACAAGAGTGTCAGCTGTACCCCAGTATAGATCACCATAAGGACAGAAAGAGCTGAGGGAAGGTTTTGCTTCAGGATAGTGGGGGTGGCTCAGTACCCTCAGCAGTATTTTTGCTCCATCTGGAACACTCTGTCATAAAATACTGAAATGCTTACTTGTCAGCCTGAAGTACTGGCTTTGTCTTGGATCACAATCACCTCCAGTTCTGCCCTCCTGAACTCCTCAGTGTCTCCCAGGAGCTGTAGCTCCGGCTGTTGCTGCCTGACTTACAAAAGCCTCACGGCACACACAGCCTCTCCTGTTGGTGAGGCAATCCCCAAAGGGATTAAATGAACTGTATTAAGTAGCTTCAGAAAAAAATGTATGCAGCATATATATACATATATATACACACACCCATAGCTAACCTGTATATTTTATGAGCACTAATATTCTAAAAATACCACCCCAAAATCAATGATAAAACTAGTAATACTCATAAAATTATAAGGGTTATAAAAAAACCCCAATGTTCACATCATTCTCTATTTTAACATGTATTTTCCTAGTAAAACAGAAGTGAGACATGAGTTTCTAACACTGGAGAGAATGACAATGACATGTCAGAACTGGCACCTTTCGTTTATCACTTTTAGGTAGAAATATAGGAAATATTTCAAAGAAATATTTAAAAACTGTTATCCTTCTAACAGAACATATCTAATGTCATGATAAGGTTTGGGTTTAAATGAGCTGCAGAACTTCAGGTTCTCATTTCTAAGTAATGCACACATTCTAAATCCATGATAATAAAGCTTTATGCATCACATTCCTTTCTCTCTCTGCATATACTTGCAACCATACGCAGATGCATACATACAAATGCAGAAGACATACAATGCAGAAGACATACTGCATGATGATAATATGTTATTCAACCAATAAATGGGCCTAAGACTTACATTAGCAAACTCTATCCTCAGTCTAAGTAACTCAGAGGATAAATAATACAATCTCCTCTTTCTCCAACAATAACAACAAAAAAATGGTTTCAAAACAGTGTGTTGAGTTCTCTCTCACTCCCATATGCCAATATGTGGTATAGTTTCTTCCTTAAACCCACAGCAATTTGTATGAATTATTAACGAACTTGACAAGCCTGCTTGACACTGTAACATGACTATAATTGGTGTAGAACACTAGGAAATTGTTTCAATACTTTTTAAGGAGAAAAAAAGCAGTGTCTTTACTAACGCATTTGTTCTAATATTTAATGAAAGGCTTTGAACACAAACAGAAATTCAGATAAAATGCAGAACAAAAGGGTATTTCTGGTCACAAAAGTGTAATTTCCTTGTAAATTTCAGCAGTAAGGAAAATGACAAAAGATAAAGAATTAAAAAGAAATTTGACTGCAAATTCAATTAATGAATAGTTGTAAATTTTTGCTGTCTTCCTGGACAGTTGTTGCTATTACTCCTGATAAACTTTTAGGCAGATGATATTTTCCTTTTAAGTCTCAGGCACACCGTACTGACACATCAAAAGAATATTGATCAGAAGGACAATGTATGGAACAAAGATCTGAGCACAATGACTAAACCTCATGATTCCTACAGTTTTTATGAAATACAGATGAGTTCAAGAATTTTAAACTGCTATGGCAACCTATTTTCTTCCTAGAAGAGCTGCCTTTTTGTGGATTGCTTTTTGAGTGACAGACCCACTGAAAAGCTGAAATGATCATCATAAAATGGGTAAGTTCTATCATACAAGATGACAAGACCTTTGCCTCTCCTAGAGTCTTGTTTGATTCATAGGATGAACAATTTTAGTTTTAACTAAACCTCCAACCAAGCTGAATTACTTTATTTAACAATATAGACAGTGGACTGCAGAGATTTTCCCTTATGCAGTAAGTAAAACACATTAAGCTTTAGTCTTCATGAAGAGGAATAAGAGCTAACAGAACAATTAACATTTCAGCATAAACTAGGTAAGAAATATGCCTTTGGGGTAGCAGAGGTTGATAGTAATCTGGGTTTATCTCTGCAGCCTCTGTTTTGGTATTTGCAGTCTTTATCTTGCTATGTCTCACTTCTTGCTTTCTCAGAACCAGTTTCTCTTGGTTTCTCAGATAAAGACAAAGTAAGACTAAGACCACCACCCTCTGGAAGTCACCTGCTGTGAAACACACATGATTAATTTTTTCCCTATTATTGTTCCTGCTACCAGGAGGTTTGTGAAGACTTGGATGTTTCAAGTCAACCAAAAAGTCAAACAGAGAATGGTATCTTTGGGGAAAAGCTTAAAAAAGTCAAAGTGGAAGATAAATGCTTCTCTTTCACTATTTTTCATGTGTTGCTTGTAATAACTTACAAATGATTGATTATCACATGAGACATAAAACCAGGAAGAGTTGACTAATAAATCCCACAGAAATATACTGCATTAAGCTGCCTTATGAAGCATTTGGGTTTTTTTAAAGGTGAATTTATTTTTAGCCATTTTTATTTTCTACTAATTTTAGTCTCAGATCCTTTGTTTAATGAGAAACTGGTTTTGTCCTTTGACCTTCCACTGTGACCAAGAGTCCTCCCAATCAGCGGTAATATTTCACTGAGGAATCTCACGTTGGGGATTAATGAGTCAGAATATGTAAAACTGTTCTACTTCCCTTTTAACTAACCTTCTGATTGGGCATATCAGATAAAATTAGATGTAGATACTCAATCTCTTGGCAATTTTGGGAGTCCTTGTTGACTGTACTATTGCTAAATTAAAAATATTATCTAATTCTGTGTTCTAAGTTTTCTAGCTGATCAACCAACACAGAAGTCCCTACAACATTTCTATTCCAATTACGTTATACTACCAAATGCTAAGACAGACTCTGAGTCACAAAATTATTCTTATTGGAGGGAAGCAGGAAAGAGAAAGGACTTGCTAATGATAATCTTAAAGCTTTTGATCTGAATTATTTTTTTTTTTTTAAACAGCTTCAAAAAAATCAGGCCTTGCCAACACAAAGAGTCATAAAAATTTAAAGTCAACTGCACTGAGAGCCAGATCCATTTTTTTTACAACACAATTAATTCTAGACATCTCACTCCCTTTGAATCCAAAAGGAGTTCGGATTGAGAGCATTTTATCAGAATAGTATTCGAACCAGATCGATCAGATGCTTCTCATCTGATGCTATTTTTGTGATTTTCCAGCTCCACAGACAAACTACCAGTTACTGGTGTAAAGCCACTGTCACCCCCATGTGCCTTTGGTTGACTGAAAGACAGCATTGCAGTCAGAGCAGAGATATAAAATGAAAGCCTAGAGATAGCCATCGTAACTGTAACCCAATGTTCTGAGGGACAGCCACCTTATGGGCGCACACAGCTTCAGGAGGCACAATTCTTCATTTTATTTTATTTAATAGACTTAATGTAGTTTGGGAAGTAAGTAGGATTATGATACTAAAAACTAACTCTGGGAGTCAGGAAGCCAGAAATACACAGCATCATCATGCCAAAGAGCCAGAGAACAGTCTTCCCATCGTCAGGAACTCCTGAGTCAACTTTCCATTACACAATTCATTAAAATTGCACCATTATACAAATGGATCCTAAGCTACCAAGACCTCTCCACGACACTTTGCTCTGAGTAGGGTTTTACCCATTTCCTAGTTACTGTCATTATCTCCTTCTCACTGCAGCAAGTGCTGCTTCCATCTTGACAGGGAAAAGAAGTGTTCCCTTAACTGCAAACACAGGACTATACCACCACCCAACACGCCAGCTGCCCACAGTATTTAAGCAGCTCCAAGGAGAAGGGCTTAAGACCTCCATTTATTCATATATTCCAATTATGTGGCTCAAGATTTTTTGAAAGCTATTCATTTTTGTCTCCCTCCTCCATTCTCATTGTGCTATAACAAAGACATACAGAGCCACCACACTACCAGTTATGCTTGCTTTATTTTCTCCAATTTGACAAACCAATGAGTTTTTGTAAAATGCACATAACCCTTCAAATACAGACACTGCCAGCAGCTTCTACAGAACTAAGAGCTAAAGACTACAGGCATTTCAAATTCATCAAACTATACAAGACATTGCAAATTGGTCAGTCTTTTCGCCCTTCTCTCTCAACAGTTTAAATTACTTTTTGCATTTCCTAGGAGCACTGGTGTATATAAAGCTGCCACCCCCAAAAAGCATTCCTTAAATCTGGAGATTAAAATAGTTTTTTTTTTTTTAGCTCCTGATTCAAGGAGCCTGTAGCAAACGCAATCCTCCAAGGGTCAACTTAGAAAACCATAAAAGTATCATGTTTGCCTCCCAGCTCTTGACATCACTGTCGCTGTCTTTATATCAAAATACAGCATTTGGGTATAACTCATGGTAGCTACAAGCCATTTGCTTGGTACTGCCATCTACCTTGCAGTCTTTTAAAGAAGTGTTTCTCTCTCATCCTGAAGCTATTTAGGCAGCAGATAATACAGCTAATGTTTATGATTCAAATGTCCAGCACTGTCTCAGGATAAAGGGAACTGCTGATGCCACCACTGTGTGTAACACAAGCCTTCACAAAGCATCACAGGCCTTATACAATGCAACTACCATACCTTTCCCAAAATGGCAATGTTTTCCATTACAATAGCTTCATTAGCTGATTTGTATGTGCTAATTTGTATGAGTCAGCAACTGACCAGACAGATGAGGGAGTTGTAAACTTCTTAATGAGAGCAGTCATACACTTCTGGAGGGGCAAAGTTGCTCTATGAGTTCTCTGCATGTGGTGGTGAAGGCATCTCTTTTACTGTCAGTACTTGATGACAGCCCCAGATGCACAGTATCATCCCCTCTTGCCATACTGCTTCTCTGAGCCCAGAAACTGTTCTGCACACACTGATGCTTCCCAAGCAGGCTCCTGAAGCTGTCTGTCTTGTCCTCGTTTTCTGCTTTCTGCTGATTAAACTGCTCTGTATCACAGCACTTGGCTTGTGTAAGTGTGGTTGTTCTGTAGTAATGTGCTTTTTGCATCCATGTAAACCATGGAATATTCAAGTACCAACAGTATGACACAGAGGGCTGGCTTGTCCAACATAATCTTTTAGGAGTCAGAAATGTCACCCCAAAAGAGATAGATAATGGGGTCAGGAAAGACAAAACATGAGTTTTCTGTAGTTTGATACCTCTATTCTAACCCTCTCTGCCCTAAAGACAGGACATGAGGTTTTTAGGTACCTCTTGCTACCTATCCCCACAAAAAGTAATCATTTGATCCATGGGACTTGCAGCGACAGCACAAAGAGGGATAAACACCTATTGCAGAGCATCCAATACAGAAGAAATCCACCATGTGGAAGGGTTAATTTATAATAAGCTCAAAACTAGGTGTTCATTTATATGACTTTACACGGAAACAATTACTTTGAAACATTCATATCAGTGCATCTGGCTCCAAAGTAAATCCTCCATGCAGACAAGCCAATGCTTTTGTTTAGTTGTCTGAGAAGCACTAAGCCTGCTTGTCAGAACAAGCTAATGAGAGCAACATTTGCTGGTTCACATCTGAAGAAGGTATTTTGTGCAGTTGCCTGTGTTCTGAGCACAGCTCTGCTGTATCTCTGTCTGTACCCTTGCATTCATCTACCATAAAGCAACTTCTTATGGAACAGCTGACCTGAAATTCATCACGGCTGACTCCTCTTTCTGAAAGATAATAGAGTGAGATGATGTCATAACACTTCAACTGGTTGACACATCAAGCCTCAGAATTTCAAAAAGACACCAAACTTGCTAACTCTAGGGGGCATCCACTGTGGTGAACATGAAAAGAAACTTACAAATTAAGTTCCAAGCACTCCAAACATTTGAATTATTGAGCCCAAACCTGTCTAAACCATGTCAGCCAACTTTCTGCTAAGAACAGAGCAAAGATATGAGATGACACGCTTTCACAGATACAATGGCTTTAAAAAGAGTCCAATTTCCATAGTTGGTATTGATTTTAACAAGGACAAGTAATATCTCTATACAGCTTTTCACCCAGCTTAACTCTTACAGGCCTTTGTCAAGGTAGACAAGTATTTCTGAAACAAAATCACAGATTAATAATTAAAATCTAGAGAGATCTCAATTAGCGCTCAATACATTAGCTCAAATACTGGAAACACCTCACCATGGTAGCCATGAAAAAAGGTACAGTAGGCAACACTAAATTTGTTCCCTCACAGTTAGATTGCAGCAGCTGATTTCAAGTACTTGCATTATCTCTGTAGTACGTTGCAGAAACCCCCCAAAAGGTAGAAGATACATATCTAACAACACCCCTCAAGTTCGACAGCAACCGAGTTCTCACGTCCTGACTGCCAGATCTACGCTTGGGCCAGCTGATTTAGAGGTAGCTAATTAAATGCCTTGGCAAAAAGCTCTCTGCTGATGTCACTTGTAAACCTACCAATGACAGAGAATTTGGTCCAACGTTTTCTCCCTCTCTTCAGCATTATGTATCTTAAAACCCAAACACTAGCAATTCATAGCATCCAGGCCTGAAACAAAATGGGTATAGCCTCTGGATTTATATACCAAGCTGGGAGTATAATGGAATACCTTCAGATTAAAAGGTCTGTGTGACTGATTTTTCAGGGAAAGCAGGTTTCAAGATTCTTGGTTGCTAAGCAGTATCACAGTTAATAGCTTAATATGTTTGATTTTTTCTCTATGATGTCGGTGAAGAAAAAATGTCTTTAATATTATGTTAATTTGATTCATACTGCTTCATCCAATACATGAAACAGCCTAAGCCTAGGGACAGAAATTACATTTGAAACGTGGTATTTTCAGTTGCTGTGAGGAGACGATGGTGACAGGCACTGCCACTGAGCTCCCTTTTGCACTTGGGTTTAGCAATGATGATGCAGAGGAGGCAGACAGGTCCCCTGACACACATGGAGTCAAATGGCAGTGACAGAATCCTCATCCACTCCATGACGATGGTGAGAAGGGTCAGTACTGACTAAATTCATGCTAGCACTTAAAATGCAACACACAGCCTGAAATCCTGAAGGGTTCCTTCTCTCTAGTCTTTTAGTAATAGAAACTTAAAACAGAAGCTCTGCTGCAGAATTGAAAGAATCCTCCAGATCCTCTTGATACAAACTTGCTGTGACATTAACTTGCCAAAGCAAGAGTTATTTCAGAAGGGTTTTTGAGTCATTTATCTTAAATAGGAAATAGAGCCAACAAGAAAGAAAAGCCTTGATGAATTTCACCTTTTTGAGTTCTTGCTTTGCAATTAAAGTCTTTCAGTGGAATTCCACAAGATGTCAAATACTAATTTACTGCTGTTACAGTTTCAAGGAACAGGACTAATCTATCCTAATTTAGCAACCTAGAAGTCAGGTTTCTATTCTAAGTTAGTTTTCTGTGCTCCTTTAGTCAATGCATAAATAAAGCTTTTTGTATCAGGGCAGTTTATTCCAAAACCAGTATATTGGATAGATGACCATCTTCAGGTGCCTGATTCTCTTGACAGGCTGCCTCAATAACTAGTTTAATTGAAACATGAACAAAAGGCCACTACCATGCTCTAGTCTGAGTATGCTTTATGGGGCAAGCAGTACATCTGTGTGTCACTTAAAATTTCAGTAAAATATCCTGCTAAATAAGAAGACATTTTACATATGTTAGGATCCTTGCAAACCCAGTACAATCAAGTAATTAATTTTATAGAAATTACCTACATAAACATATTACAAGGCAAATTATTTGCTAGATATATTTGTTTTAGAAGAAAGTTTTATGAATCAGTTTAATCAACCAAAAGATACAAATTTAACGTTAATCAATTATAGTGAAATATATGCACCTCTGAAGAACCAATTAATTGATATAGTACATTAAAACACCTAATGTGTTAATTTTGCATTGTTGCTCACCTTCAAATACGCAAAAAATTGCTACATTTTACAATGACTTTAATGTTATCTCAAAGTACTTATTGTTAAGTATTTCTGAAAAGCTTTAAGTTACAGAATCTGTAATGGCAGTAAAATAAAACCAAGATAAGTGGCTCCTGCTACAATTTTGAACCGACTGCACTTCAAATACATGTGCTTCCTTTAGTATTCTGTTCGCTTGCTCCTTCCCTGGACTGCCATGGTACATTTAGAAAACTGGACTTGTTTCTTCCTCTTTTTCCAGCTTTAATAACTTTCTGCCTTGAATGGAACACTTCTAGACTGAAGCTGTAAGTGATGCTCATAAAGGTGACCTCTCTTTGTAAGGGAAACCATAAACATGACTTCCTCATTTGTGCTTGAAAATAGCTCAGGAGAACATAATATGGTGCAAAAGCTATTGAACATTACCCAGAAATAAGAAGTCCTTATGTATTTTGTCTGCAAGCCATACTGTATTCATATTTCTGCAACCTTGGCTTTCAAAGGACAACTTGAATACTAATTATATGTTGCCAGTAAAGCAGGACCAGAAGAATTAGATGGATGAGAATAACCTATAGGGGATATTTATAATGAATATCCTTGATAATCTTCAGACCTGAGACCTCCTAAGATTCAACAGTATCCCTCAATTCTTAAAAAAACAAATCAGCTTCCTGCTCAGTACCCCCTGGAGCCTGCAGAGGTGGCTTTAATACAGTTTTCTACTTAAGGAAGCTTATTTTCAGTAATGAGTGCTTAGAAAGCGCACACATAATTAAAATATTAGAATGCAATAAAGAGACATTGTGAAATTTCTGCATTATGTGCTCCCTTTATCTTCTTGCATTTTCCTGTAGCAAAGTCATTATACAAAAGGGACTTTCTTAAGAGACTGGTCCAACTACTTGCAACCCAGCACGAGTGAAAAGTATACAATTCATCTGGAGCTGATAGGAAAAGGACTGAAAGAAAACAAATTATCTGAAAAAAAAATGGCTCTGACTAATTTTGTGAAAAATTTAGAAACAAAGTAAATTGTTTGCTTAGGAATATGCATTTTCCTAATGAGAAAATACTTCATTGACATTTTTCAGATACCCTTCTTGGTGGATATTCTGAACCATTTTGATCTTCTTGATTTAAGGTAGATCATAGCAGAAGTTCTCTTTTCCATTTTTTTCCCTTCAATAGCTTAACTCTTTTTATAAGTAAATGTCCCAACAACGTTTCCTTGGAAAATAATTAAATATAAAAATTACACAAAAAACTCTGTTTAACATTCAAGTCTGACTTAATACCTAACATTTGTGTATATTTTTGCTTGAAAGTTTTGAGTTCTGCTAAATTTGTTAAAGCATGATGATGCCTATATAGTTAGGAAATCTGCCTTTCTCTTTTCTCATGCAGTTTGCTGGTTTTTTTTCTCTGTTTGGCATACTATGACCTTTATGTCTGTATTTTGAAAGTGGATTAATTTTTTCCCCACTCTCTGCAATTATAAAGACAAATTGTTTCTTGACTTTACAAAAAGCTTTGAGGGAGTGTTGCATAAAAATAGCCACAGAACTTCACATCATGAATATAAAATATACCTTGTTATGCCTAATCAGCAAGAGACCATGCAATCACAGAAAAAATACAGTGTTGGAATATCAATTTCTAGTTGATTTGCAGAAATGACCATGAGGTGGTACAGTGTGAGATCCTGAGGGAAAGGAGGCAGGAGAGTCCAAGCTAAAAAGCAGACTTCAGCTTGCCCAGGGCACTGGTGGGCAGGGTCCTATGGGATGCAGTTCTGAAGGGCCAGAGCCCAGTAGAGCTGGGTGATCTTCATGGAGAGCCTCCTCCAAGTGCCACAACAGCCTACTACAATCTGCAAGCAAGCAGGCACAGCAGGACACCAATGTGGCTCTACAGTGAAGGCCTGACCAAGATCCACCGCAAAACAGAAGCCAACCAGAAATAGAAATGGAGAGAGGTTACCTGGGAAAAACAGAGAAGCCCTACCTGGCCTGGCAGGGATGGAGTTTGTGAAACTCAGCTGGCATTTAAACTGGTACAGGATGTGCATGGTAACAAGAAGGGCCTTCTACATCTACATCAGCAGTGAAAGCGAAGGGAAATCTGAACTTGCTGCTGAATGGGGTGGGCAACCTAATGAAGGACACCGAAAAGGCTCGGGGTACTCCATGCTTTCTGGGCTTTGGTCTTTAGTGGCAAGGTCTGCCACGCTGGTCCCTGTGCTTAGCAGCAGAATTTAGGGAACAGAGGTAATACCCACAGCAGACAAAGACTGAACTAGGGACTGTTTAGGCAGGAGGGACACTCACAATTCCATGGACCTAGATGGGATGCATCTAAGGCTGTCAAGGGAGTTGGCTCATGTCTTGTAAAAGCTGCTCTCTGCCATTTTTGAAAGAGCATTTGTTAAAAACTGAAACATCTGCCTCGTGTGGTTGTGAAATCTCCCATCTTTGGAGGTATTAAAAATTTGACTTGACAAGTACAGAGCAACCGTGTCTAACTTTGACACTAGCTCCCTTTGAGCAAGAGGTTGCCCTGGATGACCTCCAGAAATCCCATCCCAGTTCTTCTATCATTTTGCTATTATGCCCATTGCTTAACCTGTGTATCTAAAACATGCTCATTGCTGACCGCAGATATATTGCTACCAGCTGGGAAATACGATTTTGATATCGATTCCATGTACATTGAAAACTGAGAGCAAGTTTTGCCAAAGTTGCACATGTCCTTGACCCGTATCAAAACCTTACATTACACAGAAGGGATTAATTATTTAATTGGTGTAAAGAATCGCTTCTGCTGTGGTGTCAGGACTGTACAGTGACAGTGTCTAATCATTCCTGGTGTCCCCACTGGCATGAAAAAAAAGCTCTTCATTTCAAATGATGTAATATACAACCCAAATATATTTCACTCTGAGTCTTATCAAAGAATGAGTCTCTGTCAAAATCCCAACAGTAGATAGATGTTGAGAGCAGAGGTAGAATTGCAGTGTAAGAAATGTGTCACCAGAAGCTTCCCCTGGAATGCAACAACACTCAATTTAAGACATTACCTATGGACTCAACGTAATTGGGAAGGGTGACATTCTCACATAGTTTCTCATTAGAAGGCAGACAGAGAATCAGCCACACAATAAACCCAGTTTGTCTCAGGCCTAATCAGTCTATTTTCCTTGCTGTTATTACTATATATTGCTGTCAGCAGAGAAATAAGAGATCCTCATTCTGATTACTCACATATCAAAGAATCAGGGAAAAGAATGAAGGCTGCAATGTGATGGCTTTATGAAGAAACAAAGACACAAAAAATGAATTTAAGACCCAGTTGTGAGCCTTATGCTGATGGCCAAAACAGAGCATAGAACAGAAATTTATTCAGAACAGGACAGTTTCTGCAGTTCATCAGGTCTTTGTCAAAAAAAAGAAGAACATCCAAGTCCCCCCTTAACGTGCTGCATTTCTGTTAGTTAACTTGCTGGTTAACACTTCCTTTTCTGAAACCTGAAAATGTTCTGTATTTTGCGTAAACCTGCCTAACACAGGTAAAAGCTTGAGTGTTGCTGGCATCTGTATACCATTTCCATATTTCCTTCGGAAGTTTGCTTCACAGCTGAATCCCCAGCAAATGGGCAGCCATTTGCTCAAATTGTGATCTGCAAGAGGAGTACAACTATCATGGTACCTCCTGCCCAAATTTCTGGAAGCAAATGTTACTTTTCAAAATTACATGGGTAACAATGACAACACTGACAGCCACCACGTCTGAGGAGAGATACCTGCACAATTGGAACTTGAGTACCTCTCCCAGGAACTGACTAGACCCACCAATTCAAAGTTTACGTCAACGAGAAGGAAAATAAAGAAACAAAACTGGTATTTAGCAACCAGACTACTGAAATTTAAACTAATATTTTAAAGGTTTGTTGGGTTTTTTTTAATTACTGGTCATTTTTCCATGCAGTGCACTAACTTTTCTTTGTATTCAAAATGCAAAGCTTATTACTATGCCAACCACACATCTTTTTCCACATCCTGAGCATTTAATAGTCCCTATCCTTTCTGTCCTTCTACATCCCATTAAAAACATTGGCATTTCTCCTTCCTGCACTATCCACAGTCACTTTCTTGTCTTGTTTTCTGCCTCCTATCTACATGAGCCCTACCTGCTCCTCTCACAAAAACTCACCTACCTTCAATCCACCCAAACATTCTTTTGAGCTTTCCCACATACTCCCATTTACATGCACCCATCTGCTCTCAAAAAATCACCCCACTGCATTTTCTTTCCTCTTTACATAAGACACACCTGACACAACTTTCTTCACATAAAAAAGCAATACAGCCACAGTGACTGGAGCTGCCTTGCTCCAAGAATTATCTTTTCAAAAAGTCATATCAAAAATAAATACCAGAAGAATACTATTCCTCTTTTGATACCCAAGTATTTTGGAGCTGTTTCAATAACTACTTTTTAACAAACATTTTTTAACAATTTTTTTCAGCTACCCAGAGGACCTTGAAGAGGACACTTCATTTCAATACTAAAATAGTTCATTATAACTAAAGTAACATTATTTTCTCTTTTCTCAGCCATGAGGAGGCAAGACTTGATGTATTATCAAATGACTGCACAAGCAGTGAACCAGTGGGTTCATAGTTTAAATGAGAGGACATCAACTACCTGACAAGGTCGATGACTCTCTCCCTTGGAGCAGTGCTGACTGGCTCATCATTAATCATTATGATCTGATCCCCTGGTATAAGCTTTCCTTCAGAGGGGCCGCCTGGAGACAAACAAACAAAAAAAAAAGGTTAGTAAACCATTGCAAATGCACAGATACACTCAGTTGTTCACATGCTATGAGCGTTTTTGTTTTCAGCTCATGGCACATTTAGCACAAACGTTATTTCTGAAATTACCAGTACTTTCTTACCAGGAAAATCTTGAAAACTAGTGGCTTAACTAGTGGCTTTCTACTGAAGTTCCTCAAGTTGAGCTCCAAAACCTGATCTAGGTACCTAAAACTAAGGGGTAGGTCTTCTGGAGGGTCAAAAGGACCCATAAGAGGTGGCCTAATTCACCCTTTAAGATGTGATCAACCATACCTTACTCATCCATGATCAATGCTTGTCTGATATTCTTGTAAGACCATTCTGTAAATAAATGATCCTGTTTAACCACTGTCAAGATCAAGAAGTATTGCTCCCCAGTGCATACAGCAGATCTTCCTGGTTGCAACACACTGCTTCCTGTCCCAGGCAAAGGAACACTGGAGAACATCTTATTTCTCCTTCCTATGAAACGTGATTTACATATTTGACATTCATTTATAGGTCTCTCCTCTGACTTTCCTGTTCTGGGCAAAACAAACCTGTTTCCTTCCATCTGCAGACAGTAAGGTCCTACACCTCCAGCCTCCAAGTCTCTTTTCCTCTGGATTCTTACCACCTGGTGAACACAACTTTTATGTACATCCAAAAGCATTGCCACTTTCAGTTAGACACAGCTATTTAGTATTAGTCTGAGTAGACAATCAGACAGGTATATCACAGAATCACAGATTGTTAGGGGTTGGAAGGGACCTAAAAAGATCATCCAGTCCAACCCCCCTGCCAGAGCAGTATCCCCTAGAGTACATCACACAGGAACGCAACCAGGTGGGTTTTGAATGTCTCCAGAGTAGGAGACTCCACAACCTCTCTGGGCAGCCTGTTCCAGTGCTCTGTCACTCTCACAATGAAACAGTTTATGTCTCTCTACTTTGGATTCTGACATTGCTGAAAGGCATGCTGAGTTTATGCTTTATAAAATGTATATAATACTTTGCTTCTCAGCATCATTACATGCTCAGAAGAGGGTGTGACATTGCAACAGCTAATAAAAAGCCATATTTTCTCTAGTCTTCTGCCTTTAAACTCTGCAATGATGATCCATAAAAAATCAGTAATATTCCCAATAAAGGCTTAAAAGAGAATCTATCAGTATCAAAACCAGTTCATTTAACAACTGAGCTAATGCTGTTCGTTTACACTCTTTGGTTTGAAAACTTCACTTATATAACCAGAAAAAATGGCTACAAATCCATGTAGGAGAATGGTGAACTGAACTCATCTTTCCTCCTATTCACTTAGAATAGAACAAAATAAACACCTTTTCCAAACTGAACTTTACATGAAAATGCATTAATAATGCTAAATTGGGAGAAAAGCACTGTCTGGATCTAGTTCAAATATTAGTTACAACACTCACTTCATCTGAAAGCAATACAAATAAAATCAATGCACACACGTGGGTAAATGACATCAGAACTTCACAAAGTCAATTTTCCCTCTCCTCTGCTCTCTGCAGGGGTTCTAGAGAACACATTGAACAAGAACAAAGTCAAATCCCTGCCCTAGGCTCCAAGGCAATTTTACGTAACAAGTGAACTTTTTTAGCATAGAGAGCAGGAGCTGGCTATCTGGGAGGCTGAGCAGTCCCAGCTTTTACCCCCCATAAATTCAAAAAATACCACAAACCTCACTAATTTTCACTTCAAGTGAGAAGTTCAGGGATAAATTCTGACCTGGCTTTTTGCCACATATTTGTATAGAAGTATTAATTAAAAAAACAACCAAACAGCAATAACATCCCCTTTTTAAAAAACAGTAAGTACAGCTAGAAGCAAGCGTTATGGTTAGAAACCTAGTTTTTCCTTGGGAAGCTGATGATAGAAACAATGAAAAATATGTCAGTTTTATCTTGCAACTCAACATACCTCTTGAAAACACTGATTCAATGGCAATGGAGGTGACATCAAACCAATAAAACAGAACAGGGAGAAGACTTTCTTTCCTTGAATGAAGCAGGTCAGCTTTTTTCAGGCAAACAAAAATAATGGCTCAGAGCAATAACCTAAAACTGAGTTTTTGTTAGCACATTTATATAACGTCGAAAAATGAGTGTAAGGAGGGAAACTAGTCAGTAATACAAGGCTTAAAATCCTACCTAGTATTTGTGATTACTTTGTCTGCCTGAATATTTTTACAGTACTCAAACTTGTAACTATATTTCATCTCAGTAGATTTCCTTTTGGGGTCAGGTGGAGAAAACATACCTGGTGTTACTGAGCGTACAACAACTGGCTTTTCACTACCAGCCACAAACCCAAATCCTAGTACAGGATCCCTCCTCATTTCCACTTTCCGAGGGGCTGGAGGGGTTATTTGGCAGCTCTCTATTCGAGGGTCTTCAAATGTGGCTGATTGTGTCATGTGACTGTGAAAGAAAATAAAAGATGGAAAAAGGAAAAAAATCATTAAAACATGATTTTGTGATATCTATTTGAGCCAAGCAATTTCTGAAACGATATGAGATGAATACCTGAAATGTTCTCACTATAGGAACTAAAGCATCAACTTAGTAATTTTCTGCCGGATTTTCTTATACATAAAGTAGTAATGCTGCTGGCAGGTCTCAAATACTAATCAATAGTATCAACTGATAAAGAGGTCTCTCTTTGACAGCATCCATTTAATCATACCCCATATATGAAAGAAAAATAACCCAACAATAAAGTCTATGTCATCTGTGCTTGAACTTTTCATCCTTCATTTTTTGGAAGGGAAAAATGATAGAGTGACCTACTCATAATGTCAAACATAAGTATTAGAGTCTGCCAGCCTTTTGCAAGAAGAGAGGACACACATTTAAATTTGATTTTCTAAAACGTTAAGCAAGTTTCCAAGCTGTCTCCTCTCAAACAGGCATAGGTAACAGCTCTATATTTACTAACTGGGTAAATTCTTCAAAGTAATTTCAAACTGTTCCAGGAAAAAAAAAAATAAAAAAAATTAAGAGAACAATTTTATCTTCAATTACTGAAATATTTTACTTTCGGATAGAGTGTTGTGACAAAGCTTGCTTATTGTACCTAGAAGAAAAAACTCATGGTTGGAGGGAAAGATCTTGATTTTTCTAGCAAAAAATAAGAAGAATGAGAGCTATCCAACATCATATATCCATGAAAGAGATATTGGTATAAAAGCATAGGGACTGCTAAATTAACATTAATAAACACTTAAATACAACCGATGCTATATGCAGACAAAACTGCAACATACTTTGTGTTTCCCTTCTGAAGCCTGGAGCTCCCTGCTGAATCACAGCTACCAATCCCCAGTGCAGATTAGACAGCCAAAGAGACCACTCCAGTCTCATGCCCTTCCAAAGGTCATAAATTGAACTCATGTGCTTCAGAAAACATAGTCACCACTGCAGACAACAAGCAATACCTTGTCAGCTTAGCATGAAGACAGACTACAGATTGTGGCATCAGGTAATTGAGTCTTGACAGAGCTCGGACAGTATTTGTTTAAAGCTGCCTGGCTCAGACTTAACTCTTTTTTTTTTTTTTTTCATGACACTGTAAATCTGCAGGTGCTGAATCCAGCTCTCAGTGGATAAAAGCAGAAGACAAACAGAGCCAAGTTGCAACTCTGCCTGCAGGGAGGGCATGGGCTCCTGTGCTGAGAAAGGTCATGTCCAGGTGCCCAACCTAAGAATGCTGCAAAGAACATCAGACAGACAGGTATTCTTACAGCAATAGACAGTATCATCAGCTTGAAAGCGGGTCTCCTCATAAATAATCAACAATATGAAAATTAAGTAATTTTCCTCATATCCTTGATAATCTTATATGTAACATGCTATAACATGAGGGTTAGGGGACATTCCATGCAACAAGAATTGTTGCTCTCACCTTCTGTCTTTTTTCCACCTTCAAATACAATTCCCTGAAGAACTCCAGACAAGTGGTCCATAAAGATAGAGGCATCATTCAGAGATCTCTTTTCAACATCAATGACTGGCAAAAATTTATCTGATCTTTCCCTAACACATCCAGCTTGGGCATGACATTGATTTCCATTCTCTCCATGATTTGCTTCTATTACCGATATGCGTAAGAGTAGCATAACCTTAGTGAATCTCAGTGGGAGTTTATTCCTGTAACTGGATTATTCTAGGGCATTTCTTCAAATGTCTCTTTCCTTATCATTAGATTCAGTCTGCCTAAGAGTAACATACTACCTTTTTACGCATATGAGCAGAGGTAGCAGAAGCTACTTCCTCACAAAAATAGGAATGAGAGTATCTCTGTGCTTAAGGTAAAGTCAGCGAAGAAAATGTAGTTTCTTTTACTAGGTAGAGCATCACATCTGCTACTTCATTTTCCTCCTCCTCCTGTTTCACCAGTTTGTGTCTACTAACTTTAGATAATTTTATATTATGTTTATTCAAAAGAACTGTTAGAAAATCCAGTGAGTTTTACTCATACTCTTTATGAAATTTATTCTCAAGACCTTCCAGACGCCCTCATCCCCATCAACTCCTATTTATGATTTGGGCTTCCAGATACTAAAACATTGTGCCTTTTCAAATGGGACACTTTCCGAGGTGTCACTGGTATTTCAGAAACTATTTCAATTTGTGAACTTTGCTTTGGTATAGAATACAAAACTCTGCATTTGTCAACTCATTTAGGTGATAGCCTTGCCAAACTTCCACATAGTTAAAATGTTCTATTTAACCATTCCTTCCTAATAGCTGTTTCCATTTCAGTTACTGGGGCACTATGAGCCAACACTGCCTCCAAAGAAGACATGCAATATTGACAAGCAACCTGAAAATACCACTTGAGCCTTTGAGAAATACTTCCCTGCCATTGTACATCTCTCTTCAAGCACTTGTGTAGTCTGGTTTGAGAACAAAATCATGGAAAGGAGAAAAAAAACCAACCCAACAAAAAACCAAACCCCATTAACCCTCCAACAGCTGCACTTCAGATAACAAATTCCAAGAGCAGACAGAAATATTTGCTCAAAAGAGGAGCTCTGCTAGCGGATGCCTCGCTCCAGCTACTGCATCCATCAGCTTCTACTGAGAATCTGCAGCACCAGCAGCAGTTATTCAAAGCCTAAGCAGGGGCATCAGTAAGGAGCAGTCCATCACGATTCTGAGTGGCGCAGCAGGTTTTATTGATTTTTGAGGTTATCCACCTTCAAATACATCAACTAAAAAGGCTCGGCATCTCACACTTCCACAGCTTGCTGCATCAGATATTCTTGTATCATTCAGTACGCTGGAAGTGTATTTCAAGACAGCAGCAAGATACATGAGTATGATCCCAGAAGAGATTAGATGAATACTCAAAGCTTTGTGTGATGGTTGACAAACCCGCTTCCTCCTGTGGTTAGCTCATTATTGAAATGCCACTTGTAGTACCATAGTTCAAGATTAATTTGAATTTTGAATTAATTGGAGGTATTTTATCTCCATCTCAGCTATGGAAAATATTGACTCCTGAAGAATAACTTTGCAAAGAGTTCTAAACAAGATTCTAATAAATTTAGTCTGAAAACAGCCACCTTGGGGAAGCTCACACAGAGCACCACTTAAACAGTGAAATATCTTGTAACTCCAACACTGCAAACTTTGTATTTGCTTCAAACACAGTAAAAAAAATGCATTTGGATGGTACTGTCCCTAGATTATACCTAAAGGTGTACTTTTCTGAAGGAAAAATGGAAGAAAAGCAAAAAGGTAAGGATTTTAAGTATGAACTCTTCTTTCCACATACACAAACACAAGCTGCCCTTAGATCGCCTTTCAAAGATACTTATTTCCTACCATTTTCGATGACTGAGATGCGTCTCTGCTTTACAAAAGGCTATCTCCTCTGATTTACTTTTATTGTGAGCAGTGGGAGACAGCTGCCATTATTAAAGAGAGTAGTTCTTAGAGAATTTCTTGAACAGAGATTTTATATACCAGCCTCTTCGGAGAGATAAACTGCCAGCTACGGAAAATCACAGAAGAAGTGTAATTCCAAGTAATTGAGCTCAAAAGCTCTCTGTGGCAACTATACTCAAGAATATAGAAGGTAACAGGGAAAACGAGACAAGGCATCTGAGTGTGCTTGCAACAACACACTGAGCAGAACGGAGGCACTGCAGGGTGGCATAAAATTGGTGTGCACATTTATCCACAAAGGGTCCTACAGTGAGTGAAGGAGGAAGAAAATTATGAAAAAGAAGAGTACCTTGGGGAACACTCACCCACTGCAACAAGGCAGCCAGCACCTGCAAACACAGTTCAGCTGCCCAGGACTTTATGGGGAGCCTAATGTAACAAGTACATGCCTGAAGTAATGCTCAGGAAAGTCCGAAGTATTGTTTAAGGCTGGCTCTTTCAATCTTAACTTGGTAACACTTTCTATGGAAACCTTCTTAGTATTTTCCCCATTCAAATTACATGTTGAATAACCCAAGAAATATCTAAACAAAGACTGTACTTAAAATGAGACCTTGATTTAATAGTGCATATTAGTAATTAAAAGCAAAGTATCCGAGCGCAATGCTTGTTTAGCCTTTGGATTTCAACATGTCATTCCCTAACACTTACTGGGTTAATTGTGAGAGGTTTGTCTATGGAAGGTAAGAAAAGCCTCTCCCCAGCAGGCTGAAATTTGTTATGCAGGAATTTGCATTTCCACAGGAAAATGCTTAGGGGTGTAACTTTTCTAGGAAACCAAAAACTAAGGCATGAATCCAGCAATCCTGTTTATGATAAACATTATTTTTGAAATACATAACAAAGGCACTTGAACAACTTTAGCTCCCACCTGCAAAAGACATCCAAAAAAAGAGCAGAAAAGTTGATACCTAAAGGTGACTTTAATACAGCTGCACACCCATAAACACTAAAACAATTTACTGTAATCAAATGGCTCTTGCATCATATCATGACAGTGTGGAGAAAGGCTGCATTTTGGTGTTCCATTTTGTATTTTTGTATTACAGCTTGTTTCAATAACTTCAAAGGTTAATACCAATGCTCAATTTTGAGGGTTTTAATCCTTAGCTTTTAAATAGTTACAATATCTGCTATACAGATTGATTTAACTACAAAATAGTCTCTGTTTTGACTTGAGACACAGCAGGTGTAATCCTGGTCAAAGATGGAGAAGAGTCTGTGGAAATGTCAAAGCACTCATGGGCTGATGAGTGGGAGTGGGTGAGGAGGATGGAGATAAGGACATTTTACCAAAGCTTTAATTCAGAAATAACAAAAGCACTTCAAATTGTTGAGCACTATTAAAATCCTGTCTCATTAATTCAGAGGGAAAGGAGGATCTGCTTTGTTGACTGTAGATGTGATTTTCAAAAAGACCTATGCAAGTTAAGGACACCAAACAAACCTTAATTTACAAAAGACTGTCTAATTTCCTGAGACCACCAGCCTTTGCCTATCCTGCCTCTTGGTTTATACCTTATTCAGAGCCTTGGGTGGTGCACTCAAAATTTCCTTAGCAACTGGGAGTCATAAAAACTATTGCAACAACAAAAGAAAGATTTGATTCTCACTTAATCATCTGTCTTCAGGAATTTGCTCTAAGTAAAATGGCTTGAGACTTGAGACAACGTTATGGAAACTGATAATAACATGAGATTATTTTATAGTTTTCCCTTGATAATCTGGAAAGACTACCAAAATAACAATGACAATTAAAAAGAAACCATCACAGGAGAGAACAAATACACAAACTCTCCAGAAGATGAAAAATTGATCTTCCATTATTTGTCTTAACTAGTAGCTAAATACGAAAAAATAATCTTCTTCCTTCTCTCCTCAAGTTCCTGGCATGTCTCAGTGTACCTCAAGTTAATTTATTTCCTCCAAGAAATCCCACAAGAATTATTAAGAACTAGGATACAAGTGCCAAAATCATGCATCAACTCTATCTGTCTTCTACTTGTAAATGATGCTTCAGGAAAAAAGGGTCCAAATAGTTATTACATTGCTAAGTAAAATTGCTGCTCCTACAGAGAAGCTGGTGGCTTGACAAACTCTTTTTCTGATCCATTTTGCAGCAAACCAGTGTCTCTCACAGTTCCAGAATTCTTTTTGGATGTATTCAACAGACAAAAGTTTTCTTTTCAGCTGTTCAAAAAGGAGTCAACTTTTAACACTTCAATAAAATACTCTCCACATTTTCACTGTTTTTGCGCAGGTGTTGAGAATTCAACATCACTGACACAAAATACAACTGGAAAGATTTATCAGATTACCTTTTTCTTTCTTCCTTTCTTTCTAGGACTATTTTTTGCCCTGGTGTCAAATTCTACTTTTTTCATAAGCTTCTTCAACAGTTAAATCCTCTAAAGTCAGGTCATTTTATAGCACCCTAGAAAATGTTTGGCATATGCCATCTGGATGAACATACGGTAAAAATGTAATTAGAAAGAAAAAGGTTTGCTGGTTTCAGAAGAAGTTGGTGACAGCTTTTTTGACAAAATTGGATACAGGGAAATCTGACACGTAAAAAAATTTTCCAAATCCACCCTTCCTCCACTGTCGGGGATGATGTACAATCTAAAGCAAGACGAAGTGAAGCAAAATTGCAGTGAATAAAACTGACATGAATACAAATGTAGAAGGTTAACAAGATTTCTGCTCAGCTTCAGGCAGGCACTGGGAAAAATACACTGAAAACTTTATTATGACAATTAGCACCCTTGTCTTGTGAATATTACATGTGTAATATGTGAATGCTTCTGCATTCTGCATAAACTATATATGAACAATATATATTGGAGAGAAAACAAACTTCTATACTTGAATCCCACAGACCCTCAAGCCCCAACTGCAGCCTAGCAGTTGTTTGTTTTGAGTTTTGCATCTACAAATTGCCAGAGAGGTTCCCTTTTATTTTTCTTCCCTCAGGATGGCCATAAGCATTTCTAGAGCTCTGTTCATGATGAACATTGATTTTCCTGCCTGCTGTATTGGGATGGGACTTTTCAGGCACCAGCCAAATAGCAGAAATTGCATGGAAGCATCTCAGTGAAAATTAGCCACGGTGAAGAAAGGGCCGCAGAGGATGGGAAAGAAAGATATAAAAGGATCCTGCAGAGAGGAGTTATGAATATAATGAGTTACAGAATTAAAAAAAAAAAAAGACAAAAATTAAAATTAATAAGGTTTTCAACAGTTAAACACACTAGAAAAAATCTTAAAGGAGAAGCTCTCCCAAATGAAGAAAATAAACTCCCAGCAACAATGGCCACCTGAATGTTGGAACTGCCCCCCTCTGTAAGCAGAGCGTGATGCCAGCCTCTGACTTCCTCACTGCCTGAAAGGCACAGCCAACTTCGGTGCACTGATGATGAACATGTCTAAATTGTACTTGTACACGTGGCATATAATGCATGTTTGACAGCCCTCCCCTTAATGTGTGATTATGCTGCTGCACACTGCACTGAATGGCACTTTTCCATCCAATTTTCACCCCAGCAATCTTTTCCCACCAGGGGGACACTGGCTTCAGCAGAGATACTTCTGGTTTCAAAGCCTGTAAGTGGAAGGAGATTCAGGGGCCCACTTGGTTGGCTCAAGCAGGTTTTCACAGCCAAATGAAGCTCAAAAATTATTCACATCTACTACACTGGGTGGATGAAACTATGGATCAAGAGTTAACTGCTTCCCACCAGCAATTCCAGGGCAAGCCCTGTGCTGGGGCTGTGCAGGCACAGCGCAACGCGACTGCAGGAGGGAGCAAGGCAGCAGAAATGGCTGGTAGTAACAGTAGCTGGTTATGCCAAGGGCTCCAAATGCACCACCCAGTTGGGCCTTGCCTTTTCCTGGAATAGAAATTTAGGACCCCACCAAGTCACTGTCATTTCCTTCCTGGAAGGAGCCTTTCAGCAAGCTGGCTCTTGCATCTGAAGCATGGGCTGGTGAGACAGCTCAGGAAGGCAGGGCTTTTGGCCACCTGTCTGGTACAGGTCCTTCACGAAGTAAATCGTGTGAGATGCTTTTGGAAGAAATCAGAATTACTGGCTCTTTTCCAGGGCAGGAATTTCTTATACTTACTGAGGTAGAATCTGAAGTATACCATTTTTTTTCCCCACAAAAGGCATTTTTCTTTATGTGAGCTAAGCAACTCCATTTAGGATAATAAACTACACTGAGGCCCTTAAAGATGAGCTGAAATGTAGCTTTTCATTATTGTCTGTACATGCATCAATAAACCCTTTTGAAACTAAAGACACAGCAAGGGAAAAAAAGAAAATGCACTAAACTGCAAATACATAATAAATTCACTTGGGCTGTAAGTGTCCTCTGGAAAACACAACGACCAATTCCTATTAATGCTGCTTGTGAGAGGTTTGATGCTAACCCCATCAACAGCAAGCTGTCGGCTCCTGCCTGGCCCAGCTTTGCAGCAAACAGCACAGGTCTGTGCTAAGGGTCGCCAGTGTTCCTCATCCAGTTAGGATCTGGTCAGGTGCAACGCTGGAGGCTTGCTCCAACATGCACGTCACACTCTGTAAATGCTACATGTGGGTATCTTGATAACATGGTAAGAAGATAAAATCCAGATTTAATATGCTCACTGTAAACCCCTGCTACAGCTGGAACTGACATGAACAAACAACTGAAATACCAAAGCCCTTGCTTCAGCATCTCTGTACCTGCCTAACTGCTGGTGTCTCAGTTATGAACATACAGTGATTAAGCACTCACAACAGAACTAAACCCCATTTGTTGCTCCTTTGAACTTAACGTTCCTAATTCCTTCACAACTGAATGGATGAGCAGGTCAATGAAAGGGCTCTGAATTATCTATTCATATCCTTCACTGGGGTCCTGAACCAAAGCCAGCCCTTCTGGGGGTACCACATCAACCCAGCATTCCACCTGTTGCCTCTTCAGCAAAACGCAGCCTTGCTTAGGTGGAAACTAAACATCAGCTGCAAGCAGGAATCAGGTGGAAGTAGCAACATACCAGTTAGTACATACAAAGAGGGGACTCAATACTGCAGATGCTTAGTTTATGTACAATCGTGTAGTTAAAGGTTCAAGGATATAAACTACTATATAATTCTGGCAGGTACAGCCCTCTGCACTTGGAAGCAGGTTGGAGAGTTGACTTCAGGAAAGGACAATAAGGACAATGCAGCAACCCAGTGAGAAACTTGAGTTTCTCTGAGTTCAGGGGCTTATGGAGTAGCAGTCTGTGCATCAGTACAGTAAGCTGTCACCAGTTTCCCAAGTCAGGCAGGAATTATCTTCCCTGGAGACTGAAGCACAGGGAAGCTTAGAAAGTTACTGCGCTTTTGTAGAGAAGTTCAACTTCGGCACTGAAGCAATGAGTTCAAGAAAAAGCTTTTCATTCTCCAGCTACAAGACTGAAGTGAATTTATGTAAAGTGAAAGGGATCTACAAGCAACCAAGGTGTATAGAATTAATTTAAAAGATTTTCATAATAACTCACAAAAGCCCCAAAATCAAGCCTTCACATTCTGTAACTAAGTCTTCACAGTCAGTCTTCAAAGCAAATCTTCTAATTCTGTAACAACTCCAGAGAAGGCCTCCAGGACAGAGAGCAAAAAGAGAGAAATCATCTCTTTCCTTCCCCTTTCTTTGAACAACATACAAATAGAGAGGATTACTCTTCTCGACTGCTGATTTGGGAGTGTGCCATTACAACTCCTCAGCAAATGCTAAATGAGAAAGAGAACTTCACTGAAATAATCTAGAATGACAGATTGCACTGATGGGAGGTGAGGCTGCCAGATAGAGCTGTCATGCAAAAATTAAACTTGGGCTATAGAAAGAAGAAAAAATCAGGTGCATTTGATCTTTTTTTTTCCTACTAGATTATTCGCTATACTTCAGCACAAGATGGCTGAATTATTTTTCTGGGCCTACTTTTTCTTTTAAAAGTAAGTTGCTAACCTTCCTAAGTGAAAGCACTTCCAGTAACTACATTATATGTTATATATAGCTTAAAAATAGGGGTGCTGCTGATAATATTTCAGC
Source organism: Hemiprocne comata (assembly GCA_020745705.1). NCBI lineage: Eukaryota > Metazoa > Chordata > Aves > Apodiformes > Apodidae > Hemiprocne > Hemiprocne comata. Next base: position 96,035,989 of record CM036586.1, on the reverse strand, counting down.
TTCATTATATTCAAGAAGCTTTCACTAAAGCCTGTGGGTAATTTCTATTTACCTCATAGATGAAAAAGAATATGCCCAATTACTAATCCATTATCTGTTACAGTATTTATATAAATATTATTAAAGACATTATGCATGATAATGATGTAGAAAGAAACTTTGCCTCCTTGCATTCATAACTGCCAGCAAGCTTCCTCAAGAGGTGAAGGAGCTAAAAGGCAATATCTGACATTTCAAAACAGACCCCTTGGGTTTAAACCCAGGTTGACAGCTGCTTCAGGGAAGCCTGTTCAGACAGAAACCACCTACTCACAGGTAAAGAGGAAGGTCAAATATAAGTGTAATTTACAGTAACCTTTAAAAAAAAATATATATATTAACAGAAAGGAAATTATAATGGAAGTTGCAGCCAGGCTGATCAGCACATCAAATCTCCCTGTTCATCTCAAAAAGTCCCAATTCATCGTAAACAGAGAGTGGAAGCTCTTAAGAAGGCAGGCAAACTAAATGTGCCAGAATGGGAGTCCAGACACCCTGGAATGGTTTTAGTGAAACATTCTGATCTCAAAGCATAAGGAAGTGAAAGAAAATGCTATGTTAGGGACTCAAAAGGATCAGGGTGTATCCCCAGGTGAAGCTAGGATGCTTTGTCCCAGACAGCGGCTGCATTAGTACAACAGAATAACAAGCGCTGATCCCAAAATCCTACACACAAAACACAGGAATTTATTGATCCAGCTAATAATCAGCCAGTGTCTAATCCAACTTTAGTAATATTACTAATATACCAAATATTTATGAGATTGTTGATATATTTTAACACAAATATTTATTATATGATCCATCAACATAGCCAAACTTTTTGTTCATTTTTAGTATTTTCTAACAGGAATCATGATTTTAGGTGAAGTTTCTGTGAAGTGTAAGACACTGTGATCATGCTCTTTCCCAACAGAGAAAAACAAAACTTACAACTTCTGAAATAAAACAAGAAATGAATAGGCAAAGTGAGCTGTGTAACTCTTGCCTACACAGCAACAATCACTGATCAGCATCTCGTGAGCAATGCAAAATGATTAGAACGGAAAGAAGGGTATTTAGAGACATTTTCCATTTTAATATGGCATATTGCTCTTCTACTATTCTTCACCTACGACAAATATTTTTTTTAATTTTAAAGACAAATTCACCACTTTGAGAAAAATGTAACGAATTACTAATAAAGAATGAAAATTCTTCTGCAATATAAGCAGCACATATTGCTTCATGGTTTTTTCTTTTTCCTATTGTAAATGACACAGAGTAGTGCTTTTCAAGTTTTCTAAATAGGCATTTAATTCGATGAAGCAGAAATATGAAGATTTTAATACAGCATTTTTGCATTTTAAATAGAGCACATAAAACTCAAGTTTAATTATCATTGCCTTATAATTGTCACACTCTTATGAAAAAGGCAGTCTTTATACATGTAATAAACTTTTAACAAAGAATGCAAGACAGTTAAGTGGCATAAATAGGCTTAATGTTAGAACTTCCAAAATTCATTCTACTGATATATGATTAAGTTCTACAAGCTTTACCTTTGAACTCTGACCAACATATTTGAGACATTTATAAAAAAAAAATAGTGCAATCCTGCAAGGTCTTGAGAACTCACGTTCCCCTTTAATGTCCACTGAGGGCACCAAAAAAGAGAGAGCTGTTGCCACAATCAGCCCCATGAGGTCCGACAGGAGTGTACACACAGAGTGCAACCACAGCCAGTGGTACTGACACCTGCAACAGCTCCAAGTAGTCGAGGAGAGCTGCTCCTCCTTTGCGTTTGGGAGAATTCATTGGTAACATCTATATTTATTATTAACGTCTATAATACGTAACAGTTTTCAGTTAATTCCAAACCATGATGATCCCCACTTCAGAGTTCAGAACTATTCTACAGATGGTTTGCCTTTTGCTTAAGCCACAAACATACCACTCTTCCATAACTGAAAAACTCTGCAAGACCTAATTATTATGATTATTAAGTATTATTATTAAACACATAATTAAGGGCCTTCAAAGTTCCAGAACTTAAAACCTACCAAAATCAATGTTTTGGAATATTGATTATTTTTTTTTTATGAAAACAACACTGTTGCATTTCTCATTAAATACACTGCTGAAACAAAGTCTTTAGAGACTCAGACCTTCAGACAACCAATTACAATTAAAATATAATACTGGCCACTGATACTACACCTATTTTCAGCCTACTGTAATACAAGATACAAACTGTAATATCTCTTTCTGTACATCTACTGGTCAGATTCACAGAACAGACCAAACAGACAATAAGCACTAATGTTCTGAGATATGTTAATTTATCATCTTAAGATTAAGGATGGATTTGAGCCACTGGCAGTGAATGTAAATTGGTTTAGCTTGTAATTGTCATCCATCTTCAGCCTCAGGCTGCTCTAGGGTACAGGGTCAAAGGAAGGAGTGCTATTCAGTAGCCGTATTATATTCAGAAAAGCTTTAAAACAAACAAACAACAAAACCAGCAAAACCAAATGAGAACAGAAAATAACAGAGTCCTGAAATACACACGTGTTTAAACATAATCCGTGACATAATCTGACTACATAGCAGTAACTAAATTTAGGCTAATACTATCCCCTTGCTAAGCTGCAGTCTCTACCATTAGGAGGATTCGATTTTGTAGGAAATGTTCCAGTGGAAAAGTCCCCAATTTACCCCATCTCAATTAAGCAGGGTATTATTCCATAATAGCATTTTATGGTTAGATCACGCTTCCTGGCCCAAAGCACTCAAATTTTCCCACAACATCATTGAACCAAAATGGCCTTTAAAACACAGGGCAGATTTTATACTGCACGGTATAGCACACGACAAAAAAAAAAAAAAAAAAAGAGGGAAACTTCTGCATAATTATATCAGTGAAACCCTCAACTCTTTACAAAATATATTGTGGCCTCATTTTAGTGTTCACACAAAGCATACTGAACTTTGGTTTTAAATGTCTGCTATAAAAGTAAACGTAAAGAACATTTCCACCAAGGAATGAAAAGATGAGCCAAACCTGCCTACTTAGGTTTGAGCCCACTGCTCCAAGTGGACCAGAGGCCTGTATTTTCATTTACATGGCATATAAACTGATGTCAGAACAGCCTAACACACTGGAACAGGAGTCAGGCCCTCAGTATTTCCAAGAAGCTGTTTAAATCACTCTTTGCTGAAGAACTGCTCTAAGCCCGCAGTCTCTGATGGACCCTTGCATTAAAGCATCTACATGACTAACAGCTCCAGGGCAACATTGACTTCAGCCCAGAAGGATCTCCCCTGTTTAGACTAGATCTAAGGAAGGTATTTTTGATTATGAGGGTGGTAAAACACTGGGAGTGGCTGCCCAGACAGGTGGTGGATGCCACATCCCTGGAAACATTCAAGGTCAGGTTGGACAGGGCTCTAAGCAACCTGGTCTAGTTGATTAAGTACCGCACTCATGGCAGGGAGGTTGGACTAGATGACCTTTAAAAGTTCATTCCAACTGAAACCATTCTATGATTTTGTTTTCAGAGCTCAGCCACTGAGGCATTATGACTTCAGGCCAACCAGCGCCCTAACTCTGGGGACATATGTGGGCTCACATACCCTCCTGCCCCTCTGCTCTGCTATCCCCCAGCAGTGTCCGCTGACCAGCACCTTCCCAAACCACACTGACTTCACAGTGGTCACCTCCTCCTTCAGCTGTGGTTTCTTAAACACCACAAACTCGGCAACATCCATATATATGCACATAAATATCTTTGCTGACATAGAATCATAAAATCATAGAATCATTAAGGTTGGAATAGACCTTCAAGATCATCAAGTCCAACCATCAGCCCTACACCCCCATGACCACTAAACCATCACCCGAAGCACCGCAACATCTCCAAAAATTATGCACTTCTTGGGCATTCCACAGCCTACACAGTGGAAGTAGGAAATAACTTTCTAGATATTCAGTAGACCAACTTTTAACAGAGTAAGAGGTCAGCATATGTTGGAAGCACATATTCCTTAAAAGAAAAACAGCCCTTCACATCTTTAGTTACTTAGACAACCAATCTTTGTTTTCTCAGATCACATAAAGTCCAGTGTATAAATGGAAACAATTTTCATAATTCATTTATTTTTTATTTAACAAAAGATGCAAATCAAATATTTATTATTCCAGAAATGAAGAACTCAGAAAGATCAATTAGAGAAGTTTTACTCAGTTCTGACAAGTAGTTTAACTTCAAAAACTATATAATTCACATTTGGGGGCAGGGGAGAAAACATCTATCACATATGGAAATAACACTGCTCTCTAAGTTCTGTTTTGAAACAGGAGTCATACTTTCTCACAACTGGTTTAAAACAACTGGAACTAAAACAGACAAAGCTCACTCTGATATTTTCTAAAATTAATTAAAATATCTGGCAAGAGAAAATAGCAAGACTTCTCCAACGATGGATAAGTAACTTACTCACTGTTCTATCAAAACCTCCATAAACACAAGGAACTGATGTTGGAAAACTTTTACATTTTCAATCAGATTCATATCCTTGTAGAATATGGTTTAAAATGTATTATTTGGCGTGGAAAAAATAAGATCCAGTAAAGCATCAGCAATTCAGGGGACATTATGTCTGACAATTACAGTTTTGCTATCGGTGAGATAGCAGGATAAAATGATGTATATTTTAGAATAAGTCCCATTTAAGCTTCTGCACTCACATTCTGTAGAGTTATGTAGGTTATTACATTGCCAGTTGTAGAAAGTGTATTTCTACCTCCTGATTTGGCCTGATTCAAAAACATAAAGCATTTAAAAAAAACACCACAAAACAAACCAGAAAAAATTGCGACTGCTGAACAAATAGAAAATACCCTGCAATAAATGTGTTACACTTCATCAATGAAATGTCTCTTCTTCTGTTCTCCTAAAAGAGAAGGGTAGAAAAAGTAAACCACTGTTTGAATAAACCATAAGTTTTTGTCTTTAAAATCTAGGTAGATGCCTCATAACAATTCAGAATACCCAGGTGCGAAAGAAGAATCCCATCTTTGTAAGAAGGTGATACACTAGGACTGTCTTGGGAAAAAAAAAAACAACAAACAAAACCCAAGCACCCAACACAGGCCACACATACAACCTTTGAAGAGAGATGGGAGAGAAAATCAAAACAAGCAACACAAACACACCAAGTCCAAGGATAATTTTTCACAGTCAAATCATGCAGTAGGAGAAGGAATGGGAAGGAGAGTTGGTAGAGATTAAATAAGAGAAGCCACTCATCAGCAAGCCCCTCAATTCCTTTTAATTGTGTATAGCGCGGGAAAAGTGTCACTACTGCCAAGAGGAAATTCATAGTCAAATTTCTGGATTAGTAGGAACACACTGTCTTATACCCATGACATTACAGAGTCTCAGTGCAAGAAAGATTAGAAGGAGAACTTTCTACTAACCTCCATAACTTCTGTCATCTCCTTTCAGCCTCCTCCTCCCAGAGACGAACAACACCCCCACTTGTTCTTCTCCTACCAGGATGCTTCCTTAGAGCTTAGTGCTAACATCAATCAACATTTAATTCCTTTTTGAGCCTCACTTATAGCAACACCTGAGTGAAACTCAGCCCAGGCAAGACAAAGGAGGTGTTTGTGGGAAGGAGAGAAACATCAGGAGGCTTTGGCAACTGTACTATCTCACCACGCATCAACACCACTGTCTCCAGTCTGCTCAATCAACCTGCTTTCCCTGCACTTCTGGTCATACTGAAAGGATACTTCCAACTAAAATGTACGTGAGGCACTGTAAGCTCACCATAATGAGACTGAAATAACTTCTAACTTTAAATGGATCTAAACACTCCAGCACACACAAGCCCAGGTACAGCCGCTCATATAGATCCCAGCGTACAGTCACTGGCTTCCTCTTTTCTCACATCTACAATGGCTGTGCTGCTTGGGAAATCTTCTACAGTAGAGCCTAGATCCTTGGAGGAAAAGCCATCATTAATCCAACCCTTAAACTGCATACATGTTGCTAGATGAAATGAAACATGAGCACAAACTGAATGCTTTCTGCAAGAACAAAACCTTTTCCTCTTAGATCTCCTCATAGCTGCAACTACAGGAAAACAGCAGATTAGGTTTAATTTCCATTTTGCACAGCTTGTGTAAAATTGAAGCTGCAAGACAACTTTCATATTTAACAGCAGGGCATAAACCTGCGTTTTATGTGCTGTTTAGGGTCAAATCAAGCTCTTAGACTGAAACAATTTGGCACAACTCAGTTGGGAAAATTTGCACATCCAGGTCTTCTGCTGGTGCTTGCCCTCCTTTGCCTTTGCATGTGCTTTCCTTTCTGGATCTTCAGGCAAGCCTACACTTCCAGTGTAAGAATTAGAAGATATTTAAATTGATCATACTGGAAGTATTTAATTTGCTTTCTAAAACATTCTTCAGACTCTGTTTTACTGCAAGTAGGAGGGAGGAAAAAGAAAAGGAAGTTTGGAACAATTAATCCCTTCTACCAGTGGAAGGCTAGTACAACAGTTGATCAGGCTCTCGGAGTTACAAAATATGGAGCCTTTGGGATTCAGAGCAGACAATTCTCTGCAGCAAAATTAGCTATTCATCTCCACTCTTCTGTATATAAATGAGCAAACAAGTTACAGCCAAAGTGTCTGCCTGCACGGTCTGCTTAGTAGTTCTGAATGCAGGACTACCCAGTGCACAGATGCTCACAATTAGTGTTGAAAATAGCCTAGCAGTCAGTCATTACTACTGATAAATATTAAATTGGATGGCAGACTGTACCATAAAAACTGTGAAACTGAAGAAATAAAATGGCTGGGTTTTGAGCCAGAAAGACATGTTCTTTAAAACATAAAATCAGAATTCTTCAGTAGGTACAGTTATGGCAATAGCTAATGATCGATCAGAAGTAACTTCAAAGGAGATGAGTCTACAAAGCAAGGAGATCACCCACATAAATCTGAACTCTCTAATAAAGCTCATCTTTTATAGTTACTGTATCCTATGGATTATGCTGGTGGGCTGAGCACAAAGCAACATAGGCAGTATTTACTAAATATGTAAAGTACTGTCTTGCATTCAATTCAACTCTACATTTTAAAAAAGTCATATGAGTTTTTTGCATACTAATAATCTTGTGTAAGTACATTGTGTGCTTGAATCAGAAAGAAACAAGGCTTGATGCAGTACCTTGTCCTTCCTAATTTTGGATTAGACTCTGAAACCTCAGCTTTGATACAAACACGTGCTAAGTGTTGTGGTACATGTTTCTGTGCCAAAAATAGTGAAATCATGGACAAATGACTTGACCTCAGGAAAGAAAACAGCCTTCATTCCATATTATTTACAGTCTTAGAAGAATAAAGAGAAGACTTATTTCATGGCATCCACAAAGGCCATAATCAGCAAAATGAAGATCCAACGTGCTGCTTTTGTCATCTTCTGCTCCATACAAACTTCCACATTTCTCAATTATGCCACCATCAGACAGACTGTATTGCAGTGGTTCCACAGCAGGGAATGAACTCGCCTGGATGAGTTCAGAGCACCACACCAGTGTTTAAATTCAGCTGTACAGGAGATGACGAGGTAGACAGCTCCCCTGAGAGCTGCCTCCACCAGTCTGAAGGCCTAGGTACAGCACGCATTACATATAGAGTCAAGTTTGAACCCATAGTGCATGGTGTGCTCCAAGCCTGAGCAGTAATTCTGGTATGGCAGGTGTTTGATGTCCTTGGCTCTATCAGCAAGTGCTCAGAGTCGTTTCCAATTAGGGCTGAGAACTTACTGGAAGCGAGGTCCTCAAGTTGTGGGGATGTACATCCACTGAGAAGCTGTAAGACAGGCAGTTTCTGACTCACCTCAGTCTTCTGTTGGTGAAAACCTCTACAATTATTTTTGTGTCTATCTGAACATAGTCCAGCAAAATAGGTTCCTAGTCCAGTCAGCTCCAGCAGCAAAGCTCAACTGCACCAGTGGCAACCACAAAGGCATGCTCCTGGGGTGTGCCTGACCCCTGAGCAAGTACAAAGGAAGACAGACCCGAAGTCCAACAGCTATTGCCTGATGAGCTTCCGGGGATGCTCAGATCCTTATGAACAAACCTCTTTAGTGATGCTCTATAAAGAATGACATTGCCTGTTCATCCCCCTCTAACCAAGCTGCAGGTATACTGGCACACTTGCTACTTCACAGCAAGGTTATATTGTCCCTGTTTATTTAGGCCAGAATGGTATCTTCTACGGGTATCTTCTGCAGTAAATAAAAATAGATAAACTTCTAGGCACAAAAAAATACTCTGAACATCACTTTGCCTGATAGTAAGTTATTAGAGCAGTTGATGTAGTGGAAAAACAGGCAAGCAGAAGATCTTGTTGCCCAAAAGCATGTTTTTTGCTTTGTTTTTCCTAACTACCGCTGTCATCCCAGTAGAAGATACTACCTCTGTTAAAAAGGACTGCCTCACTTCTATTTCTAGACCCACCACAGTTACAAAAACACAACCAGCACAAATTTATTCACTGTTTCTCAAGGAAGGCTTTTCTGACTCACTGTTTTTAATGTACTGGATACTGGATAATATACTGGATATCAGCTTATCCTGCCTTATCTTAGATCAGATTAAATTAAACCATAAATACCAGAACGTATCAGATGGAAAGTATTGCCTGGCTCTCTGTTCAGTAAATCACCTACAGGCCATGATAAATCATACCTGGAAAGCAGATGAAGCTTTCTATACACTCCTTTGAAGCTTCTGGATGGATGAAGCTTCTGGATGGATGAAGCTTCTACACCCCTTTGCTTTGCAACCCCTGGTGCTACAAATTATTTGGTTATTTTCCTGTATCAAAAGTGTAAAATGCAACAACCTTGCTCACAACAATTGAAAGCAGACAGTCATTTTTTATCTCATCTTTAACACAATTGATAGGGAACCAGAAGGTATTTTCTGCCCCAATGACATGGCTTAATTTCCATAGCAAAGTGCTGCTGATTTGCTGATGTTTATCAGAAGTGTGGTATAACTAACTAATCATGAGAGTAAATACAGAGCCAACACATGCCTATGTATCTTGAAGGAATTTCTCAGGTCTTCTAAGCAACTTCAAAGGAATAATTCTTTATAACAATAAGGTGCCAAGCAAGACACAATGGCACATAATAAATCAATCTTGAGAACAAGTCCATTTACTGTCTCTCTGCCATTCAGATAGTAAGTCTCTCCTTTAAGTATACCTGCCCCTGTCAGGGCTGTTGTTCCCAACCACCAAAGCTTGCCATTGACACCATCGCCTTTACGATGGACACAGCAGCTGTAGGCTGCCATGCAATTTTTGACCAATGCAAATTTTGACCAAATTGACCGATGCAAAGCCTCAAAAGCAGCTGGGTAGTAACATTGCACGTCACACATTTTGGAAGGTTCAGTGACAACTTATTGCACCTTTTCAAGTTTAGACAGCATTTGTTCAAAGTATCCTTTATCAAGCCTTGAAAGGAAACAATTTCTTTAACATGGGTTCTCTAGGAAACAGAAGCTCTCCTTTGGCAAAAAATAGCTTCAGTCAGCTGGATTACTGACAAAAATACACAGTGAAAATTGAAATTGGAGTTTAACTAAGACAGAAATGTTCTCCAAGTACTTGCTAATTTTTTCATCCCCCAGGTATTTTTCAACAGATAACCAGTCTTGTTCTGGAAATGGAGTAAAAGACTCTCAGTATCCCCCACCTCCCTGTTACGTATTTCTAAATCATATGCAAGCAATATTGGCCTGAGAACATTTCTGTCACTATGGCAATACTAATAAATTAATTATGCCAGAGGCTGTTCTCTGGCACTGAGAGCAAGCAGCACAGAACAGCCTGTGCCAACGTTATTGCTGCACTGTAGTTCTCACTGTAGTTATTCTCTGAACCTCTAAAACAGTAGATGCCATGTCCAAAACAGCCTTGTAGGAAAAGAACTCAGCCCATGCCAAAACTAACCTATGGCCCGTATTTATTTGGGAAAGTGGTACATGCAAAATAAGCATGTTGAGGACCATTGTAACAATTTGGCTGCATGGCCCCATCAAGTTCTTGGCCTTGGAAACATCATGCAGCACTTGTCAATTTACAGGGGCTTCCAACTCAACAGTTTCTAAAGCAATAGGTTCTTGTTTAGGAAGTTTGCATCAGCTTTAGTGCAAATTACTTGATAACAGCAATAAAACCTTTGATCACAGAAGTTTTGGGGTGTTAAGTCTTTCCTCATCCTGTGTCTCATTCTACATGCAACATTAGTAGAAGTATCATTTGTAGAAAGATCTATAAACATGATCCCTCTGAGAGCCTTCTCTTATCCAGGCTGAAGAGTCACAGCTCTCTCAGCCTTTCCTCATATGACCGTCTCGTAGTCATCTTTGAAAATGGCAAATGGTCCTCCACTGGACTCACTCCAGTAAGGCCATGTCCCTGTTGTACTGGGGAGCCCAGAACTGGACCCACTGTTCTGGATGTGGCCACACCAGGGCTGATCAGAGAGGAAGATTTACCTTCCTCAATCTGCTGGCAATACTCTTAATAATGCAGCCCTAGATGCTGTTGGTTGCCTTTGACATGAGAGCACCTTTCTGTCTTCTTGTCAGCTTGGTGTCCAGCAGGATCCCCAGACCCTCTTCTGCCAAACACCTTCCAGCTAGTCAGCCCCCAGTGTATACTGGTGCACAGTGTTGTTCTTCCCACGTGCAGGACCTTGCATTTTCCCCTCTTGAAATTCATGAAGTTCCTGTCTGTCCATTTCTCCAGGGACCTGTCAAGGTCTCTCCACATAGCATCACACCCAACTAGTGTAGCAACTACTCCTCCTAGGTTATTTTATCTTCTGCAAACTTGCTGAGAGCGCACTGTGCCTCATCCTCCAGGTCATGACTCCAGCTGTTACACAATACTGGACTCAGGACCAACCCCTGGGGTACTACACTAGTGACTGGCCTCCAACTGAATTTGTGCCGCTGATCACAACCCACTGGGCGTAGCCATTCAGAGTTTTTTCTATCCACCTTACTTATCTAATGCTTACTTCATCTGCTTGTCTGTGAGAATGTTATGAAAAACTGTCTTCCTAAAGTCTAAATCTGTGATCCTTTTTCTTGCTCTGGTCCCTCTCTTCAAGCTCCTGAACTCCACCACTGTCACTGCTCCTTCTGACCTTCACATCCCCAAATGGCCTTTGTTTGTAAGCATAACATCCAGCAAAGCACCTCCTCCCTGATCACTCGTGCCACAAAACTGTTGCTTCATGTTGCATACCAGGAGGTATCAGTGTGGTTCACATCCCCTGTGAGGAGCAGTGCGTGTCAATGTGAAGCTAATTCCAGTTGTCTGAAGATCTCATCTATTTCTTCTTGATGAGGTGACTTACATCAGACACTCACCTGTCAATTCTGACTCATAGGTGCTGAGCTGGCTCGTGCCTCCATCCCCACAGCAGCCCTCCTTGCTTCCCAGCTACTGTTTCAGATAAAGGACGACTCCCTTTCCTCACCTTTCCAGCCTATCCTTCCCAAAGAGCCTGGATGCCTGCACTGCAGCACTACAGCTGTGTGAGCCATCCCAACACATCTCTGTGACACCAGTCAGGTTATAACCCTGTAACTGCACGCACATACACACACATTCCTCCTGTTTGTTTCCCATGCTGTGGGAATTAGTGTGTGAGGCTTTTCAGAGGGACCCAAGCGTGTTGATTCCCCAGAAAGAGTATAAGAGCTTTCCACGTAAGGACTGTCCTGCAGGCACTTCCTTTTCTACGTGCCTACACTGCAGCTGATTCTACTTTAGCTTTGTGTTGTTGATCACCATGGCCTTTCTGCTCCCACCCTCTCCAGACCCTTGGTATGCCTGCCACGTCCAACACTTTGATGGTTGAGGAATCTCCCCCATCTTTTCTACCTTCAAGCTTTTATTATCAGGTTAGCCAACCATGTTTTCTTTAACTCCTAAGCACCTGCTGCTAGCTGCTGTTTGGAGGAAGGTGCAAGCATATGGGTTGGATGGACTTCTGGTCTGAGCAGTGGAGTTTTACTTTCAGTCTTACTTAGATGCACAGATAAGCATTACAAAGACATATTTTTTTTCCTATGCAAAACCCAAAGCTTACATTGCAAAAATCTGTTCCATACCAAACTCAAAAATGACCAATTTATAACTCCGACTGATTATTTTTCCTATAAGGCTTTACTATGTATATGCTAAGCATGGGAACAAGCGGATAAATAACAGTCTCTGCTGTTCTGTCAAATGCCTTTGAGCAACCTTTAACAAAAACATAGAGAATTCATGCTTCTGCTCACAGGTGTTGGGTAATAAAAGTCCTGAGGTTCAACAACAACAAAAAAATCTCCTCTTTATTTCTGAATACAGCCTTGCTGCAAATGCAAAGCACTGCATAATGTTTTCATCTCTAACCTTTGATACACATTTTTAAAATAGCTTGCATTACTCGTACATACCAAATAACACAGCCCAGAGTACATTCATAAAATACATGGAACTGAAGGGAACAAGCTACATCATACAGTTTAAATACAAGACAGTGAATGAGCTAAGTGCTGCTGCTCCTTATGGGCCAAACAAGGCTTTGTAGTAAATCAGTTTTATAGTTAACTACCTCAAAGAAAGGTCATGCTTTTTGTACACATACATATATTCATTTCCCAAACACTATATCCTCTAAGTAAAGACATAATGCTGGCAACAAAAGTTAATAGCGTGTGTAAGCCATTTAGCCATTAGCTCTATCATTGGACTCAAAACAAGAAAAAATACTAGTAACAACTATTATTGTTTATGTTTACCTTGATTAAGAGATGCTTGACCACAGGTCAAGATTTTTCAGATGTCTAGGGATCAGTGCTTCTTAGCATAGACACTAAACACTTCCCACTTTCACAAGCTCTGAACCACCCTCTTTAAGACTTCATAGCACACATGTAAAATCAATCGTAATTTTTAAAAAACCTTATTAAATGTGAAAAGTGAAGAAACAAAAAAGAGTTTGGGGCAAAAAAAAGACTTACACGACATTAATTCTGAAAAAATGTTGGGGGGGGGGTATATGTGGAATAAATAACTGAATTATAAACAATTTAAAAGAAGTTAAAACCAAGATCTTTTAATGCAACTCAGTAGAACGTTTCTGGTCTGTTGTAAGGTAAGTTAATGTTTATAATTTTTTTAATAATTTCAGACTCCTCTCTTGCCTTCAGTCTAAAAAGTGGGGTTTTCTTCCACTTCACTGAATGGAAAAATATTTAACCTCCAAAAAGAACATTCAAAGCACTATGATGAAGACCAAGGGCTTACTCTGTGGCAATGAAGGTTTCTCTAGAGATCAGAACAGATATTACTGAATTTTCACATTAACTACACATGCACAACACTGATTTTTCTTGATTTATCAGTATCCATAAAAAGTTATGCAGCTGCTCTCTGCCTCCTAATATTCCCCATAGGAGAGTAAAAAAGAGAGGACAAATGATATACAATCCCTCAGTTTCCTCATAAATCCAAAGTCCTGGAAAGCAATGAAGGAGTCCTGCTTTATCTCCTGTGGTTTTTGGTACAGATTTTGATCTCGGTAAAGTGTTGTCCTGAGTATTAATAGGAAAGGAGCTAAAAACTCAAAACTGCCAGAGGAGAAAGGCGCCTGTGGCTCAGACTGGACTCACCCCTGCCCAGGAGAAGCAGTTTTCAAGGACTGGAAAAACACCAGCTTTTTCCTCAGCTTTCCAGGGTCCAGGCACCAAGCTTCCATGGTACAAGAGGACAACCGATTGTTACCTGCTTAGCATAAGGCTGTATTGTAAAGTCCATCAGTTAAGTCTCATCAAAACATTAGCCACAGGCAAGCTGAAGCAAGGCCAAATGACTCATCTGACAACTGTCATACTTGGTCCCACCTCTGCTTCAGCATTTCATTCATCTTTATGCAACATGAAACAGTATGATCACGACCAGAAGTACTGAGTGCTGGGTGATCTTCTATGGGAAACAAGAATCCTCACCAGGCAAAGAACAAAACTGGCCAACATAAAGGCATGAATCACTTTGAAAAGCAAATGCAGTTTGCCATCTTCAGACAGTTTTGTGAATTTAGCTCTGAACAGGCTATTTTGTGTAGAAGAAAGTGAATTTTGGAGTACTTTTTGTTCCAGTCAGGGAACAACCAGGAAGAGAAGAAAAAGTAACACACATTATATTTGACTTGATCCAAAACAGCAACCAAGCCGAAAAAACAATTATTCACAGAATATAGCTGTAAGTTCTCAAGGGAGCTTGTTAACTTTAACAAAATATATGAGACTGCCATGCAGAAGAAACTACTACATCCCTAGAAAGCATTTCCACCAGAAGACAGGTTAAGCTAAAAATTTTAGTCCATTATTAAGGGCAACTATCTATAAAAGTGAAGACCTGAGCTGTGAGAAGCCTGAAACCTATACAATTTTCAGCCAGTGCGTTCAGGTGCTGTGAGAAGCCCGGCTGCTGCGTTGCTGAGTGCAGCACAGCACAGATTTCATCTGCCCAGCTCCACATCAACCCTCAGTTTGGTGCTGCCATAGCAAGATTTGTGCTGGTACCCGAGCCAGCTCATTTAAGGCTGACTGGGATATGCTGACCACAGGATTCACAGAAACTACTGCCATGACTGCAGTGCGGGCAGATCCCTGGTTTTTGACCAGGTCTGTTTTCTTCATGAGTCACAACTGAGACCTTGATCCAGCAAAATGAGCCTGCAACACACTTAGCTAAGAGAAGTGCATCAGGGTCCCCATAATGAACTCAGAAGGCCTAATTAAGCAGAGGATGTGCTCAATTATTTGTGGTTTGGGTTCTGCCACAGGGCTGGCTGGACATCCATTCACATCCATAAACATTTAAGAGTGGTTGATTGCAGAATGAAGCCAGAAAGGCTACAGGCAGCTCGCAATTCACAAATACCCAAAACACACATTTTCTCTGATTAAAAAGTAAAAATTAAAATGCCTCAGATACATCTATGAACAAACATCACAGTATCAAACCCTCTTCTACACTTAAACCAATGAAGGATATTTTCAAGCTCAAGTGGCTGACAAAACAATAAAAGCACAGAGAGGAAAAGATGGGGAAAAAATTTAACAGTTATTCTAGGAGTCATGAAACACTGCAATAGTACAGCTCATAGGAGAGGCAGTAAAATATAACAAGTGCTTTTGTGTCATCTCTGTTGGTGTACATCAGTGGGACTCTGCTGACATTAATGAAGCTAAGCTGACTTATGGCAGAGAATCTGGTTCTTTATTTGGTGTGATGACGACTGTTGTCTAAATTCCACAACAGATTTTATACAATTATAATTAAAGATCTATAACATACAACACAAACGTAGTCTGTGCAGGAGAGCTGTATTGTTGTATTCAGCTTGTGGCCTCATATTGCCAGTGGCACTGGTATACATAATTAAAATATTAATAACACCTCTATGAAAGGTAGCAACACAGCATGGAATGAATACTTTAGAACTAACTATTAGCAGTCACATTTCAGGATAACTAAGTAATGTAATTTTATAAGACAAATGTTGATTAATTTACCAAGAACTGCAATATTTAACTAATCTCATGCTGCTACTGAACTCTCATAATGTTTTAATAACATAGACTCTGTATCTGCTTATAACACATGGCTACATGTTCTGGGCATTTGAAAAGACAAAATATTAACATTCATGTTGTAGACCTAATGCTCCTATCCATTTGACAGACATAAATACAGATAATTTATATGCAGACAATTTATAAGCAAAGAATTTATAATAAAACCAGTGTCCAGACCAACATTTAGGCAAAGAAATTCTGCAGAACTCTAACAAGGATTATCACAGCTCATAAGCAGATCACGAGTCAATGCCACTGTGTTTCAAAAAAAATTACAGATGTCATTTGTTACTTCCTCTGCCCTCCATCTTTCCACATCCCAACTCTTTGTCAGATCCATTCTTCTCCATCTAATACTCCTCCTCTCCTGTTTCCTAATGACTGCCTTGTTCTCAGGTAATCCAAGTATTGCCATTCACACCATTTCTTCCGAAATTGTATCGTCCCTACACTTCCCTAGCTTCCTCATCAGCTTTCCATTCTGATGCCCAGAAGTCAATACTGGCATACTTCTTTTTAGCCATGCAATTTTTGGACACGCTGCATGGATTCTCTTTTGGATATTTCAGTTCCTGTATTGTACTCAGTATGGCAATTTCTAAAATTTTCAGAAGGCTCTTAACATGGGAGAACTTGATAGAAACATCAGAAATTACATGCCTGACTGAAAGTGGATGTGTGGGTCACCTTTCAAATATCTAACTAAAAGATGAGGAACCAAACTTTGTAATGATCTTTAGCAAAACAACTTCCATATTTCCATAAAAGGGATGGTGTTTTTCAAAATACCAATTAGTTCTCAGAAAGCAAGGGGAACAAAGACATTTCAACTCAGTCAAAAAAAGAATGGTACAGTTACAAATAGCTAGAAAGGGTCTGCAGATGAGAGGTATTCAGCAGCCCTAGTAGAGGGAATGAAGCCAAGCTCAGCCTGGTGATTTCATTCTGCTTTTTTCTGAGATTTTAACATGCATAATATATTTTCAAAAATCTAAATTATCTGGCTTAGACAGCAATCCTCATGTGCTGAAGAGAGAACACATATAAATAAAAATATGACAGTTCCTGAAGTACTGTTAGGAGGGATTCAAATACAATAGCGATAATGTAAAATTAGAATCGGAACATCACTGAAAAATATAACTAAACCGTTTCCCCTAACTCGTAACATATTGTGCCACCTTTTTCCTTCCAGGCTTTGATACAGGTTGGGTGGAGAGTGGATTGAGAACAGCCTTGAGGAGAAGAACCTGGGGGTGTTGGTCGATACAAAAGCTCAACATGAGCCAGCAATGTGCGCTTGCAGCCCAGAAAGCCAACTGTGTCCTGGGCTACATCAAAAGAAGTGTGGCCAGCAGGGCGGGGGAGATGATTCTCCCTCTCTACTCCGCACTCGTGAGACCCCACCTGAAGCACTGTGTCCAGTTCTGGAGCCCTCAACACAGGAAGGACATGGAACTCCTGGAACAAGTCCAGAGGAGGGCCACGAAAATGATCAGAAGGTTGGAGCCCCTCTCCTGTTAAGACAGGCTGAGAGAGTTGGGGCTGTTCAGCCCACAGAAGAGAAAGCTCTAGGGAGACCTTATAGACAGTATCTGAAGGGGGCCTACAGGAAATCTGGGGAGGAACTTTTTACCAGAATGTGTAGTGATAGGTTGAGGGGTAATGGTTTTAAGCTGGAAGAGAGTAGATTTAGGTTAGACATGAGGAAGACATTCTTTAGTGTGAGGGTGGTGAGACACTGGAACACATTGCCTAGGGAGGTTCTGGATAACCCGTCCCTGGAAGTGTTCAAGGCCAGGTTGGACTGGGCTTTGAACAACCTGGTCTAGTGGGAGGTGTCCCTGCCCATGCAGGGGGGTTGGAAGAAGATGATCTTTAAGGTCCCTTCCAACCCAAACCATTCCATGATTCCATGACTGGCTGCACAGCAGCAAGCTTGTGGCCAGCACGATTGCTCAGGCAGGCCCTTCGTCTGACCACCAGCCTGTCTTACCTTCTGATTAAACTCTAATCCTAATTATCTTCTGTGTGAGTGTGTTTCCGCGCTGTGCACAATAGCGTGTGTGTGAGAGAGAGAGAGACAGAGATTAGCAACCTTCCATTCAGACCAGGTGGAAGGTGGGATAGGTCTGTGACTCAGCTGCCAAAGAGATCATCGGTCTGGGACCAGAAACTAAGAATCTGCTATGGTGGAGACCATAGGTGTGAATCAGCTATTGCAGACCCACTTGTGTACACACATGGGCTGTGTGCATGTGTCTGTGTGATCCGATGGCAAGCTTCAAGCCTGATTTGCTGATGCATAAGAACAGGATCTTGCCATTTGTACTCTTCATGTCTCTGTGAGCGCTGTTTACAATGATGTGGTGCCTATAAAGATGCTGGTCATCTGTATGAGTAGCTCAGGTGGTTGGCTGTGTCTGTACAGGGGGTGTGTGTGTGCTCTCACGTGCATGCATGGGGACTACATGCTCAGCATCACTGCAAGATGGACCTGGGGATGGGGAACTGCAGCAGCCTGGTGCTATCAGACTGGGATGGGAGGAATCCCCTTTGGTCTAGAGAGCCACCAACTTGTCCTCTCCTAAAGCATCTTCTACATTCAAGTAGCATTATTTTAGTTGTGCTACTTTAATGGAAACAATAACATATATGTGATAAGAATGAAAAGGTCAGAGAACTCATAAAGAGCATTAGTATTCTATACACTAGAATAAGGAGAGAAAGAAGACATTGGCCCAGTTAGAAAGGAGGTCTGGTCCAGTATGTAAAATACATACCAGAACATGCTGACTATACATAAGCTGTTGGGTTGCTCCAATGCCATCACTTGTTTGACATAACTTTACAGCTATACTTTCTCAAAATGATCTCTAAGTGCAGCTCTTCCTTGGGTAGTCATGATAGGAACTGCAGGGCCTGTCCTGCTACATCCCAAGTTGTTGATGAGACTGTTCAAGGAAACTCTTGTCTGTAACTGTCAAGAAAAGTATGCTATTGATATTTAATATTAAAAATAAAAGTAGGTCTTTAGAACAAACAAAGCCACCAAAACCCAAAACCAACAACTTGTGTGAAGTAACGTGTAGCATTAGAAGAAATAACAACTTTATTATTACACAGGATTCCTGAACTACTAAGGCTTTGGCAACTTGGACCATATACATGCCAGATGAATTAAAATTGTTGTTTGAGTCTCTGAAGAGCTGTCAAACTAGGACATTTCTAAAGGGCTACCATTTATATTATTGGCACTAAAAGTCCAGTCACTCAAAAATGTCACAGCCCTTATATAATTTAACTTATTTACCATAGTTATGCTGAAGTATGCATGAGCAACTGGATTCCCTAGATGGCTCTTCAAAAAAATTGTATCACATCCTAGCAATTACTTTTTTATATAGGTGGGAAGAAGGGTACAGCAAACATATCCTGATGAAATTAATAACTCATCCTGGTTATTATCAGACAACAGTATAAAAAATCAAAGCTGCCAGCAAGAAATATTGCTGATTCATTGAACTTCTTATATTTGCAGCCCACTTCAGTGCTTTTCACTTTAATAAGATTGATGATAACGTCCGTTTTCCAGAAAAACATTTTGTTGATAATATGTATAAACACTTAAGGAAAAATATTTCCTGTCCTATCTTTCAAATAAAGCATTTTTAAAAATAGAGTTATAATTTATCATTCTGTGACAGCAGTTAGAAAAGCGCATTTATACAGTTATCTAAAAGCCCAGTCAAATCGTATAATCTCTCTGAATATCAAGTATTTTATTAGCCACGCGCTTACTAAAAACACTGATCTTTATTCCACTTTTTATGTGGTAATCTAAATTGCCTTGAGTAATCTGTCTAACAGAGATAATTAAATGTGTTTCATTAATATCTGCAAAAGGTTCCAAGGGCATGCAGTGGATTAAAGTCTGGTTTGCAAATGTGTTGCTCAGATTTCATGATCTACACGCTACAGAAACAAGCAAAGTGCCACTTGACTCACAGCAAAATAGGAATGGAAGTATCTGGTTTGTGATAATTTCCAATCCCTTGCTATTTTACACTGTATCATGGAACTCCCTTTAAATATTTACCAATGATCAGTGTAAGCCCATTTTGGACTATTCAGTCCAGCACTATAACTGATAGCTTGGGAATGAACTCCATCGCTTTAATGTTTAAGGGTTTTCTCCCTTGCAATCTAAATGTTCAGTTCCTTTAGTTCTTTGCCATAAATCATTTTTTGTTTTAAGCAGTTCTCATTTTTCCCTTGTGTTTATTCCCTCTTGATCTTAGTTTTGCCATATAAATCTATGTCTTTTAGTCTCCCCTCATATAATGATTTTTCCCCTCCTCTAGTCATCCTAACAGTATTTTTATATTTGTACACTTTGAATCCCACCTCTGAAACACGTCTAGCCACAATTAGAAATACTTCCCCATTTCTACAGTGGCATTCGCCATTGACATACTCAAATGACAACACTTGAATGTCCCTCAGCAATTTAGCTAATAAATCAAGATTCTTCTCCTTGGTCATTTTGAACACATACTTCTAGATCACTGGGAAGATTTTCTAATTAATCCTCTATCGCATTATTCATGTATCTTCTCTACATAGAATCCCCTATTCCTCCTTTGCTTAACCTTTACATAGATAAAGACCCACTTGCACGGTGTTTTAACAGTTTCTTTTAAGGACAAATTCAGGCTGAATTTGTGCAAATCTCACTTCAGCCCTCTAGTTCCTGCTTTGCAAGAACCTTTCCATATTGATCAGTCCTTTTAACCTACCTCATAACGACACACAATCCTATGCCATCATGCTGAATCTTCAAACTGGTACTTTCATAAGGAATGAAACATTCCCAGGTTTCTCAGCTTCTCTCTCCTTTCCCTCTGAGTTTCTTGCCTGACAATCTCCCTTAGTTTCATATACATCCAGTAAAACCGGGAATTTTCAGATTTACTGAAATCGGTAGCCTGTCTATAATGCAGCCATTAGACCACCTGCACCTGCTGTCTTGCACAGATACACCAAAGTAATTTTAAAATAGTAAAGTCAGGTGCCAGTAGCAGCTTAGCTGTTGCAGCACAGTGATCAGCCTAAATTTTAAAATCTGCTTGAGAAGCCAAATAAATTTTCAGACAGTCCATGCTTTATGAGAGCCCGAGAATGGCAGGCAGTCCAAGTAACTTAAAAGCTCAGTAGGGACTGCCTATTGGTTTCTCTTCCATGTAGCACAAGCTGTGCTGTATTCTATGTAAATCCAGCCAAAGCCTGTACAGAGAATCACTTTTCTATCATTAATATTTACATGAAAACATCATTATGAATTTCAAGCATGGCACAACATTTAGCCAGGCAACATGTGGATTGCTTAACTTTTTAATTTGTCACTGAATGGTAGTTACAAAAAAATTAGCAAGCAATTCTTGAGTTTTGACACAGATTTGGGGAGGAGTGGGTGGCAGTAAATCCCTCCTTGAAAAATTCACTTCATCTTACCACACTTCAGCATTGCAATAAAAAACAAGAATAAAGCCCATGTCTTTCTAGCATTTGCTGATTAAAATACAACCAGCAAGCACATGAGGATCTCAGTTTCATGTGGCAGACTTCATGTGCTCCTTTAACATAAAAACAAAGAAACAACAAAAAAACCAAGCACCAAACCCATGTTTTTTTAAGCAAACTTATCTGGAGGTTTAGCTGGTCAATTCTTTACATTTGAGTACAAAATCAAATAGCGACAGCGGTCAGCTCAGTGCTACCTGCCTAACTTGTTTTAGGCTGCCAGATCCTGAGCATGTGGAGTTGTGACATCCTGTCTCTCTAAGGATGTCAAGGAAATGTCATCTGACTCTGAGTATAGCTTGCCAAAGAAGCAGCTTATGGTAAAGGAAAAAGCCAACCCAACCAAGCTTCCCACTCTGAGCAGCTCTCCAGAAAGCTTTGTCCTGCCACTCTTCCCAACAGTGCCCAGGCTTTTGGCACAGGGCTCGATTGCCTATGCAAGTCACAGAGGCAAGGCTGAAAAAGCAGCTGTGCAGCTATTACACATTATGCTCAGGTGATAGGGTTCCTCCTTCAGGAACTGTATTCCTGAAGGCTCATGCCACGAAAGCAGCTGGTCCTATGATCTGTCCATTAGTTTGCACTTGCTTCAATTAATTCTAGTTGGGAAACTAACGGGACTGTTTTTAAATGGAGTTTGAGGATGCAGATATTTGGATTCCTCTGACCGGGCATTGTTTGATGCCCTTTGTAAACTTGTGGCCAGTCACAGTGTGACGCTCTGGGGAATCAAGTTCTTTCCAAGACCTAGCCTCAATCCTGGCCTGAAGGCGTGGAAATCCCTATTTTTTTATACCTATGTTTTCATTAAAAAAATTCCTGACTGGCAGTTCAGACTTTTCAGTGCAAAAAACCAATGTTGAGCTCATCTTTTTTATAGTTTCCTTTTCAATGGTAGACCCCTAGCTCATCATTCCCTAGTATACTGTTAAAATAGTGGAACATGAATTTTAATAGGATGCTGGCAACAGGAATAATGCAACAAAATCCCTAAATGTCATTACTATGAGCTGCCAGAATCAGTCCCTCGTGGCCCAAAACAAAACGTCTTTTATCAGTATGGCTTTTTGCCCAGTCTCTGCTGTCCAGCTCAGGGCACTAACTGGATTAATCAAAACCAAGAAAAATAGCAGCAAGAAGGAAACACTGTACAAAAGGCATTATAAGCAGGAAAAAATGTACAAAGTACCTCTTTGGACTCCAGATAAAACTGTGGTGTTCCCACCTGATCGAGCCCAGGG
The DNA here is from genome assembly GCA_020745705.1 of Hemiprocne comata. Lineage (NCBI taxonomy): Eukaryota > Metazoa > Chordata > Aves > Apodiformes > Apodidae > Hemiprocne > Hemiprocne comata. The sequence goes on along the minus strand of CM036586.1, from coordinate 96,013,407 downwards.
ACAATACTATCCAATACAGCACTCCTAGGAAACTGCCTCCTGTATCTCATAACCTGTTTCTAAGGAAACTTCTCCCTTATATCCCTGACTTTCTGGTTTTACCTTATGCTTCATCAATACTTCACTACTTCCTCCTTCTGCATTTGCTGGATACTTATGCCAGGAGCTAAGTTTTAACAGGGTTTCTGCATTTTTCTAAGAAGAAAGAATGCTACTTAGATACTTTCCCCACTCATACCTACAAAATGTGCTTGGTATTAATCGCCTCCTTCAGAAACTCACCAGATGCAATGATTTTGCATATAACTGCACTATTTATCATGAATCTTTAACAAAGGCTTTTCATGCCAAGATGAGAAAAACCAAATTGCATCTCAAAGAGCCAGGAAAGACATTTTAACTTAAAGTCAACAAAAATGGATGTCAGACAACTAGTAAAAGTGAAGCAACGTCTTTCCATAAAGGCAGAGCTAAAAACCATGTCTGTTTACACACAGAGACCTAAACATGCTTGAAATAAACAGCGAGCCAAAGATGTCAAAGACAGTATAGACTTTCATCATCAAAACCAGACACCAAAATGCACTCTGACAGGTTTAGCAAGTTTTGATTCTCACAGAAAAGGTGCAGTTGTGGGCCCATTTAGCATCAGGTCTCTTAGGACATTCTCCCAGCACCAGATCTGCTCTCCAAAAGCTGAAAGCCCATTCTACCACAAAGAATGAGAACAGCATGGTCTCAAAACCAACCTCAGACCAGTAACTTCCAGCACTGATGGGAAGCATTGAGCTTAATCTCGGCAACATCTCGTGAGCTCGAAAGACTGACTGTATATTCAGAAACAGGCATGACAGAGCCTACATCTGCTTAATACAGGATGAACAGCTGGAGATCATTCACACACTAAACGTAGATCACTTCCAGTTCTCACAGGTTGACAGAAAAGAGTGACAGAAGATGTTCTCTTAAGTTTGATTTCATGGAAAAATCAGCACAGCCAAAAATGATCAGCAGGCATTTATTGGACAGAAGAGCCCTTGACTACAACACCTCCCCCGATTACACTGAACACTTGCTGATAAACCATAGGTAGACATTAAAGCTCAAAATTTAGATGAGGTATTTCAGCTTCATACAGCAGTAAGTGACCCTACCACGGTGATTACAATAGCTTTCCCACAACCGAATCAAAAAGCCAATCTGAAAAAAGAAAAGCAAACCAATCCGAAACCACATCATTAAAATCTGAAAGCTCCACATGCCAGCAGATTTGCATCTCCAGTCTTTTTCATAAATATGCACACACAAAAAAGCTAGGAACAGAGCCAGAGACAAGCAGAATTCTGTTAGGATTAATGCATCAGCCTGTGACTTCACAGAATATCAGTGCCCCTAACTGCACTATAACTTAATATGCATATTATACATTAGAAATGTTACTTTACAGCAAAACTGCAAATAATCACCGTCCCTCATTACAAAAAAAAAAAAAAGGGCATCAGAAAGTTAATTTAAAAATTAAAAACAAAATGGCACTGCTATTCTGTTAAATTTTAACCTACGGAAAAGTTTTTCCATGTTATTTGTATCCCAAATAGTATGCCTCTCCAGGTTTTAATTACAAAATGCTAAAGAAATCCCATGAGCAAACAGTTACATTTATCTGTCTGTTGCGTTCCTACTTGTAATTCCAGCTAATTACTTCCTGTCAGGAAAATATTCTCTGAAGTCCCAAGATGCCACACAAAGACTTCAATCTCTTTCAGTTTGCGTCTCCCTGTGTTCGATATAGAAAATGGAAATTCATTTGGCTACTGCTGGAAGAGTAAGAAACTTGAAATAATCTCTGCACTGTCAGCAGGTCTTTACCTTGTGTGCTTAATCCCTGTTACCATGGTGATCTTTAATTGCACAGCTACACAGTTTGATTGGTTTATTTTAAATTGAAGTTTTTCTGTGGAATGGCACAGGATCCTAGCAAACGCTAGATAAATGGCTTTCAAAGTATTGCAGTGAGTCATATTGTTGTCAGTGACTAGATTAATTTGAGTTCAGTTAAACTATTTCTTCACCTTAATCCTACACATACATGACAACATACACAATATGAGGATTTTTAGCATTACATTTGGGAGCTGAGCATTTTGAGCATAATTAAGCAGTATTTTATTGTAAGAGGGACAATTAAAACCTAAATGAGAATTGAAATTCAGTAAGCTTTTGTTGGTAGCATCATCTTGTCTTTCTAAAACAAATTACCTTGCTGTTCTACAAGAACAAACCAGAGAAAAACCTTTTACAGTAGTTTTCCACGTATTTGCTTTATAGAAAACTGTAAATATATTAATATGACAGAAATTAAGCCAAAAGGATAAATACAGCTTCTTCAGTGCTGGCTTTCATATACCTCAGTATTCAGTTCCTGAGTATGAATGACAGCTGGAAACGCACCATCAAGATGGTATTTCCTGGCACAACATATTAGATGCCTTGTTTTAAATTCGGTACATAGGCTACAATGAACCGGTGTACTTCAACTGTGTATTTCAACAGCAGCAATATACAGTGGTAATTCTCACCCTTTTTTCTGCTCTATAACCCAGCTTTTACACCAGTTGTTACAAACCACCAGGATTCTCCCAACCACTTGCATGGCTTTGCAAACTAGAACTTGATGCATTTCTTTCCTGATTCTGTAGGGAATCTCTGTTTTACAAGAGAGATGTCTGAAAAAACAGAGTCTGACTGGGGCTATCATTCCCATGCAAACTGTTTACAAGAATTAATTTGTTTTATGCTTCCAAGAAGGGTAGCTTGGTTTACCAAAGCAGTGCTTCTACAGATTCATTTACATGCTTTAATGCACAGATGAGATGCTGTTTTACCATATGAAACACCTACCCAGAAGCACGTGAAATCCAAGAATAACAAGGATTTCACCTTCTCGCTTTTGTACGTTGTGACCCTGGGTTAGGATACTTCGATTTTTACACAAGAATGACAGTTTTCAGGATGCCATACTTCTCTGAATCTCATGGCATCCCCATCCAGTTTGTGTTTAGAGAAAACACTGGGGACTAGGTGTAGTCCGTATAGGGGTGCTTTTACTATGAATGCTATTAGTAGGGCTAGGCTTGATACGAGGTTGGTTCAGGAGGTGGTTAGTGTGGGAGGGGTTAGTTCTAACATTGTTGGTGTAGAGTGGAGTGCCTGTTTGCGTGTGAAGGTAGAGGATTGTGACTAGTATTGGGAGAGAGCTGATGAGGGTGTAGAACAGTAGGTAAATGTCAGCACTTAAGCGTTCTGGTTGGTTTCCTCATCGTGTGATTAGGATTAGGTTGGGAAACACTGACTTTGCTGTAGCAGAGGCCCAAAGTACACAATTCCCTGTACTCCACTTAGGTACAATTAAATCCAGGTAACCTGAGGCTAAGGACTGAGCAAAAGCTTCTTCTCTTCTGAGTACTCTCACTCACATTCACACCTTGTTGTATAACACCCCTCACCTTTCCAGTGTGAGGAATCCTCTTGGTTCGGCAGGTGATGGTTGCACATGTGTGGGGAGAGGACTCAGAAAGAGCAAGCCAGCACACAGGGAAGCAGCCATGCTCCTGTGGCTGGCTCCTGAGTTACTGCACACCAACTGGCTTAGGTACAGCTGCCTTCCAATGCAATGAATTCTCAATTTTTCCATGCCCTAGTTAATATAAAATAACCCCACAAACCAGCATCTCCTTGCTATTATTCCCTCCATTATAACGATGATTTATCCAAGTCGATATTAACACCATTTTGTCTGTCGTATTTATGCCTGCCATATTTATGGCTAGAGCAACAGTTCTCTGTGAAGGAAGGACGATTGCTAAATCATCCTCTCTTTTCAGGAGGTTGAAATGATTTAGCAATACTTTCTTTTTCACCATATGCCTGAGTTGTGTCCAGGCATACCTCTGGCTGATATATAATTTTCCTTCTCCTTTCTGACTATTCAGGTTTGCTTTAAACAGTCACTTGTGTTTGTGCATCCCTGCTGCTGCTGCTCGTATATTCTAGCCCCACTCCCCCTTCCATCGTACGATCCTGTCCTTGAGCAGGTCAAACCCTCAGCAACAGAAAGCAGATTTATATGCAGTCTGAAAGGAGCACACTAGCAGTTTCTCTAATAGCACACTATTCATATCAACAGTCCTTATTAGTGACAAGGGAATTAAAAAAAAAAAAAAGAGAGAAAAAAAGAAGAGAAAAAACAAGAATCACCATACCAATCAGACCTGTTGTCCGCCTGGTCCAGTATTCTGTCTCTGACAGCACTCAGTACCCGCTTCAGAGGAAGGTGCAAGAAACCTTGTAATTATAGAATAACCTGATTAATACAGGAAGTTTCGTCCTAGCCCTAGGCAGTCAGCAGCTGACTCACCCGCTTGTCTGAAACATAAGAATTTATATCTGCTCTAATTTTTTTTTTTTTATCCTATGTAATTTAACAGTGGAAGAAGACTTGTTACAAAAGTACATTGCAAATGTACATTTGAATCCTATGAAGCATTTTAGGCTTTACTGTGACCTGTAGCTGAGAGTTATATTTGCTAATTATATAGGCTGTACTATTTTTATCATTGTTGAACTGCCTGCCATTCAATCTCATTGGATGTCCCTTTTAGGGATGTGGGAATAAGTGGGCCAGAGAGTGTGATTCCGCTGCCTGTTCCCTTGGCATCCCACCTGGGAGTGGAGATGCCCGATGAGGCACACAGCAGTCAGCCTCTGGCTTGAGGCATTATCTGGGCATACAGACTGCCTTCATTCATATCCCTATCCTGAATCGGAAGGAGAAGGAAATGAACCCTCTTTTCAACACCCTGCAGAAGTGCAAGTGTTCTCATGCCCCTGAGGGAGGATGGAGCAGCAGCAGTGGGGCTGCTCTTATTTTTTGTGAATGCCACATAAATCCTCTAGTGAATTAAGTCAAAATTGTTTCTGTACTTAGGGATGAAGGAATGTAATGATTCACTAAAGTGCTACATGGCATCATACCCTCAGGGCAGAAGGTGGCTCCTGTGGATTCAAACTTTCATTATGGCCTTATGTACTAAAATAGTCTTAAGGTACAAGTAACAGCAGTGTTTTCAAAACCCAGGAAGATGAACAACACTGTAACAACAATCAATGCTTCCACTATGTTTTCTATACTTTGATTATTTTCAGAAACTTCCAACAGAGCAAACCCCAGAGAAAGATTCTGAGAAAGGACTAAAATACCAATAGGTGTCAAACCTGTAGAACATATGAAGGTTAGACATACCAAGATAAATAAAATAAATTAAAAAAAAAAAAAAGCTGAATGGTCTGATCCTCTTTTGTGTTTATTCATTTTGAAGTAAACTGATCAGCAGACTGTGAGTCTCAGTTTTGCATCTGGTATAAATTAGTGACCCTTAATAAGGAGGATGCTTGCCCAGTGATAGCATGAGGGGCAATGGATTCAAACTCAAGCACAGGAAGTTCCACCTCAACATCAGGAAGAACTTCTTTACTGTGAGGGTTCCAGAGCACTGGAACAGGCTGCCCAGAGAGGTTGTGGAGTCTCCTTCTCTGGAAACTTTCAAGAACTGTCTGGATGCCTTTCTGAGTGATTTCCCCTAGTTTTTGGTCCTGCTCTGGCAGGGGGATCGGACTTGATGATCTTAAGAGGTCCCTTTCCAACCCCTAACATTCTGTGATTCTGTGATTAATACCATCAATGATTGTATTCTGTAATTCCACATGGCTGGCCAGCTGTGAGAACTGGGTGTACAAGGAGGACCACGCAGGCCAGACCGGATGCACGCAAGACACAGGGGAACTCCACCTTTCAGAAAACATGAATGAGTTTCTTCTTCTAAGCACAGCAAGCACTGAAAGAATAAGATGAAGACTACTAAATAAAATTTAGGTAAATATTTGAGTATAGAAGAGTATAATGGCATTGCTGTATTGCATACAAATATTGTACTGCGTATGCTTTGAGAATTTAGGTTGTTGTGAGCTGCACTAGCAACCAAAGAACACAAAACATTACCTATGTCTTATGTCTGGGTCAAAAGCTCACGTTCACGAATTTCATATTGCAGGATAGTTACTAAGCCAAGCAGGGACAATCAAAAAGTAATGATTTCACAAGCCAAAAATCATGGAGCTGCATTATATGCAGGATAACAGACCTCCGAGGAAAAAAAAGAATTAAGTTTGCCAGATACACCTAGAAGAAGTCTGGAATAACTTAATGTTACTAAATACAAAAGGACCAGTGAAAAACAACAACAGGTGCTCAAGATAACAAAAAATGTTGTGACACGTTTCAACTGGTGTAGAAACCACTTCCTGGGACTAGGCCTCTCCCAGCTCGGCTGTGCGCTCTGGGGACTGACCTGTGGTTTCAAGCCAAGCAGTAATGCTGCCAGCTTTGATCTCTGGGTGTGTTGCCTTTTATTTCATGCCTGGGGCCCCAGCTGTTTGCTCAGTTTGTTCCAGAACGGAGCACAGAAGCAAGCTACTATCCTTGAACTACAAACGATCAGGGTCTTTGGAGTAAAACAGTAAAAACAGCAAAACAAACTGGTAACGCAGACAGACCCTATCATCCTTTCTGCAGCAATGTCAAGAGCAAAACTAAACTGGTATACAGGAGAGACAACGATACCTGTTACTTATGCATTTGATTACTCTTACAGTTTTTTGCCATCCTGTGCCTTTTAGGATCACTTCAGACTGAAAAATTTCAGGCCATAAAATGATATAAAAATAACTACCTTGAATTTCCTTTTGTGTTTTCTCTTTTAGCGGTTGGACTCTATGATCTTGAAGGTCTTTTCCAACCAAAACAATTCTATGATTCTATAAACATGACCAATAATATCTCTTGCAAATAATGATGTGGCAACATGGTAAATTAGCAGACCACTCTAAAATGTTATTGTAAGAGTGTAATAACTAACTACATGTTACCGGCACCACTGTACTTTGAGTCCACATGGGGAGGGCTACATTTCCTTTCAGTTAATCTGATTTAAGATTCTGGTCTTTATTTGAATGATAGAAGCCAGTTCTACAAAAATACCAAAGTATCAATTATCTTAGGAATTAAACAGGAACAGGAACCAAAAGAGTAAGACTTTCCATGGCAGCAAATGGTACTTCAACTTGCATCTTAGAGTACAGCTGTAGGGCAGCTAAAGTCAACACAAGTCTGTTTGAACCTTGTTCCCACTTAAGTCAGGTAGAGTGTCAGCAATGCTGCCCATCACCTGGCATTAGCCATCCATGCTCTGAGCAGGAGGCTGGATCAGATGATTTTCAGAGGTTTATTTCACCCTAAACTATTCTGCAACTCTATCAAACCACGTGGAGGACTGGCTCAGGGAGCTAGACTGACATGAAATTACAGAATCACAGAATCCTAGGGGTTGGAAGGGACCTCGAAAGATCATCTAGTCCAAACCCCCTGCCAGGCAGGGTCACCTAGAGTACATCACACAGGAACACGTCCAGGTGGGCATTCATGGCTTTCTCTGTAGGACAGGTTTTTTAGAAGCTTTTGCCAGTTTATCTCCCTCTATCTACTTTCCTCCAGGTCTGACAAGCAGCAAGACTGACACAAGGGAAAGGGCAAAAACATAGAGGTCTGAAAATCAGTAAGACTGTAGCAGTGGCAACTTAGGTAAGACAAAATTGCCACAAGGCTAAAGCACTTGCAGATAAAATCAGTGAAAACTTTCCTGCTTTGCATGCCATCTCCTTGAAACCCTATACTCACACCAAACACATTTTTAGTATGTTTCATGTTTGGATTCAGAAATTTCTTATAATCATAAACTACAGAGCGTATATAATAATTGTGCAGGAAAGAGGCCTTTAAATTGGTTAAATATACACAGCAAAATATTTCATATTACAGCCCAGCTCAATACAGCTTGTGCAGAACAGAAATACGCTGTAAGAATACTAGATGATTGCCAACCTCCCCTACTGAAATATTTTACTTATCTCATCAGGCTATTTCAAGTAAAAGTTGCAAGTTAGAAGGGAATGGGTGAAGTTCTGAAACTTCAATTTACCATGGCCTAAACTTATGAAAAAGTATTTTAGAGGTTTGCAAGATGACCCTGGTTGTGCCATCTGTACAGAAGAGATAATGAATTGATAGCAACATCTCAAAACATTTTGATAAAAGGCTCCTCTTGCACTTTTACAAAAGTGCTGCCTGGTGATAGAAGCTGTCCCTGATTAGCTCAGGCCACAGGCACTTTCAGAGGTTTGAAAGAAAACAAATTTGCTTCAACTGAAAGAACAAACATCTCTTGCCATTCATGGCTTGAAGCACTTGCACCGACACTAGATAATTACTCTTCACTTCACTGGAAGATTCTCCTGGATTCTCTATTCCTCCCACGATTAAAAAATGACAATATGTCTGCTTGCAGTTGAATGGATATGTACATATGACACTAAGTACATTATTTAACTAAAAAGCAGCTAATGTTGCTATGAATTATGTTATTTGCTTGTACAGAATTCATGAGCACATCTCATTGTGCTAATACCTGGTTTATACATCTTTAATCAAAACCAAGTAGATGACTTGAATTGCTTTTTCTCCTTCAGTGTGATGCAATTTGTTAACCTATATGGCTATAAAAAGCCTTGGAGACAATATGGAATGCTGTCTTGCTGATCTCTCTGCTGCCTTTACTGACACAACTGTCAACAACCATTGCTCTATTTCATTCCTAAAATCCAGGGATGAAAAATGAAGGAAAGAAAATTAAATAGTTTTTTCATTTATGTAGTTTCATGTAGTATTTGCAAAAGCAGTTCTTTTGAAAACCACAGAAGGCTTCTCCTTGGCCAAATACCAGGCAAAGTAAGGACAGCTACTATATACATCTGACAGAGGAATGGCTGGCAAAGTCACTAGGTATATTCAGTCTTTGGTCACTCTTCTGAAATGAAGATGTGTGTTGTGGCTCCTCAGTCACACTGTAGTAGCTACCAGGGCTGACATTCATGAGTAACGGTGGATAGCTGGTGATTTGGTAGAGCAGCACGTAGTTCCAAAGGGTTTCCTGGTTTCATTCAGTTTAAGTTACTGGCTTTTAAGGCATCCAGGGGGCCTGTCGTTTAATGCAAGATGCATTATGACTCTGGAGACATGGCTGGTGCATGTGTGACAGCAAATGCTGTTGCTTTAACATATTTGATAGAAGAATATGTACTATAGCTCATGGAAGGTGTGCAAACACAGCATTGTTCAAATTTCACCTAGGACTACTCAGAGATATCAGTGGGTAAGAAAGTCTGGCACAAAATACCAAAGGTTCCTACAGACCAGCTTCCTCAGAGGTCTCATTTTTTCTGCTCTTTAAAGAAGGTTTTCTCCCCCCACAAAGTTTGCTATCCACATGCAGACAAAAATGGAAGAAAGACCAGGGCCCCAAAGAGAACAGAGAGCAAGCACCTTGTAAGAGCATGAAAAAAAACAAAACACAACAACACAATAACAAAAAAACAACAAGCCTAACATTACTTGAGGCATAATTTGGCACTGCCTGTTAAGGATTTTTGTTCCTAGATGCAGTTTTCTGCATTTAAGAGAGGGATATGGCAATTTAAGGTACTAAAATGCAATCCAAAAAACAAACAAAATAATCATTAGCTACTGAGAGTTGGAAAACATTTCCAAATTGCAAAATTAATGACTACTAATGCACTGTATTCTGCCGGCCACAGCTGTTTATAGCTTCACAACAAGTGCAGCATCCCATTATGAGACCAGGGAGAAAAGAGGAGGAATCAAATGCAGTGCCTGTCCTCAGAAACAGGATATTGTTTGTTCAAATGAATCTCAGTCATGCAGAGCAGAATGCACTGACAGTACACAGAAAAAAAACAGACACCCAAGGTGTGCAGGTCCCTTCCCTAACTAGGCTAACAGAAGCAGCAGGGTCACGTCTGCACAGTACTTTGGAGGCTCACCTACACTTCTTGACAAGCCTGATTAGTGCCAGCAGAAAACCTACACTAATGCAGTTACATTGAGCCTGGCATTCAGCTTCACATTGTCCAGCGCTGCACCTGGTGTCTTACAGACATGCAAAGCATGACAAATACCTGCTTAAGGAAGAAAATGACATTTCAAGTCAGCTTTTGAGCCCTCACTAACCCAGACAGCTTGCTCCAATTTGGAGAGGTCTGAAATCGCTCTAAATCTTGAAAGCCTGAAGGACACCAAGCTGCTACAGATCTTGCTGTGGCTCCAAAAGCAAATGCTTCCTAGGAAGCCAAGACACACACCCTGGGCTAAGGTGGGAGAAGAGAAAGTAGAGTAATGGAGATCCTTGTTCTTATGTTGTGTGACTCTGATTTTGCAGATGAAGGATCTCGAGTGAATTAAGGGCCTGTAATGGTCAACTTAAAATAAATCTCATCCTTTTGCTCTGTGTTAAAAGAAATAATTGTAATTTTAACCCAGAACCTTTTTTAAGCACCTGCAAGTTTCTAAACAGACTGATAAACATAAAAATGAAATAACATTTAAAAAACCTCACAAACCTTCATGTGAGTGGAATCAAAATTCTAGCCTTAAAAATGGGATGTAAGCTAATGCTGCAAAATCAGGTAATGGTTCTGTTAACTCACCACCATCATCCCTTTTTTAGTGAAGAAGTCCCAAAGTAATGTAAGTACATTTGTGAGAACAACAAACTGCATTTTATCCAAGCCACTTAAGTGTTTTTAAAGAGTAATTATGCACAGTTTTCACTGGGAAAAGAAAAGCCCAGTTTGGTTAGGATTACTTCATCCCCATTAACATTTATTTTGCAAACATTTAAATGCAGTGCTACAGGACTACGGGAAATTTAGGAATTAAAATATTTACTATACAGGGTCAAAATAGACATTTTCTGATTACCAGTATAATGACTATGTTAGACAAAATAAAAGAGCTCACATGGCAAAGATGGAGGTGAACCGTTAGTCTCAGTTAGAACTGACCTTTTGCCTCGTTCTTTAATCATGGCATCCTTATTTTTTTGTTAATGACATTTGTTGTAATTCCTTAACGAATCATGGGTCCATATTTATCAGCATTTTCTTGGGTAAATGAAATAGGCAAGTACCAAAACAAGGCACAGCAAAGTACAGTCACAGCTATCTCTGTGCAATAAATCAAAACAGTTGAACATTAACTGTGTAGAGCTGAAGCTGAATTAGGATTCCAAGGAGATACAACAAGAGCAGGGCTGCAGCACTGTGCTGCAGACTGCCCAGCTCACACTGCCCACTTACTTGATGAAGTAATCTCTTCCATCTCTGTTTGCCGTCATCTCCCATCCATAAGGTGTCCCCTGGTTCAAGCTCCAGGTCCCTGAAGGGTGAGGCCAGCCTGAAGACTTGTTCCTGTGGCTGCAATTTTGAAGGGAGGAGAGAAAGAGAGAGGAAGAAAAAAAAAAAGTGAGTTCTCTGTTTGTGTTTTTTTTCTTCCAATTTACTTAATTCATGTGCACTTGGCATTGAAATACTTTTAAAGCTGTGAAATTTGCAGCCAAAACCCAGGCAAAGGAAAACAGATTAGCAGGCCTACTTATGTTTGTCATATTTTCCCAGTAAGTGGAAGAGATACATGGTCACTTCCAATGATCTTTGAGGCCAAGCCTTTGGCAAGTAAATCAGTCCCACACCCACAATATTAATTTTCAATAGTTTTCAGTACAAGGGATGAAGACTGCTTTCAGTCATCACCATTCCCTTGTCAAATGCCAGTTTTCAGTAGCTTTAGCCAGAAAAAACCCTAACCAAACCAAACAACCCACCACATGGCTGCAGATCACACTGCACTACCTGGCACGTGAAGAAACACGAGCACCCATTGTCACTCCTAGCAAAGCGGGTTTTGTTTCATATGGCAGAAGAAAGGAAGGAAGAAGCTTTCTGCATATGGGTGCTCAATTGATGCAACATACAGATGTTGTTGCACTTCACCGTTATCACTGAAGCATTTTGTCCAAATAACTTTCAAAACATTGCAATATCGCTGAGCACACACACTGTGACACGCCACTGCTCGAGCACTCTCTGACGGTATTCCCACTCCCAATCAAAGGCCAAGTTCACTTAACTAAAGGACTAAGCAGCACTCCCCAGTGACCATATTTCCCCACTGGATCTGAAACGTTGTGTGAAGTGCCACAACATACACACACACACACACACAAAAAGACAGAACTAGCAAGAATCCCTCATGTTTCCCACTGGAAATGCCAACTCTTGCACTGATGTTTTTCCTCTCACTTGCGGGAATTCAGCTAGGTCTTACCATACATTCCCACCTTCTGCTGTGGGACTTAGAGGTACAGAAGGCAAAAAATAGGTCTTCTAGCAAAATTAACCAAAATACTAATATCTCTGTGCAATCTGAGAAAGAGACAGAACAGGAATAAGGAATAGGAGGCAGGACAGGCGAAGGTACTAAAGACTGGCAGTAAGCACATTACAGACAGGCAAAGATCAATCAGCACGCACCACTGAATACAACCTGAAATTTAGACGTGCAAACCAAAACCACACAAAATAAGGGTATGTTCTGAATGAGTTGCCTTCTCCCTCTCTGTTTTTTCTCTACCCATCAAACACATTACAGCTTAATCTTACTTGCTAGATTTATTTAAGTTCAAATGCTATCAAGGAACTTACTATCTCTTGCCTTAGACAGAGATGTAAAAACTTACTTCCTTTAGAGATGCAGAGCACAATGTAACCTGGCAAACACTCTTCTGCAGCATCAGAATTGGTCTCCACAGACAACTCAACAATTCATTGCAAATTGCCAGACAAAGTTGGCAATGGTTAATCCTTCCCAAAGGGGGAATGCATCATTAAAAACAAACTAGTGACTTCCCCCTCCCTATTTATTTCAAGGATTAATCACTACTGAGAGAAGATACGGTGCTTCAAAATATAATTTACATTTAAAGTGCAGCATTACAATGGAGTGTAGATATCTTCTGATTTACCAATTACATTAAGTACTCTAGCTTCAAGCAGTAGAAAAACATTTCTGTTAACATATTCAAACACTGGTATTTGCCATAAGACGGGGCTTAAGTCTAATATTTGAACATGCTAGAAATCTTAATAAAATTACAGTTACACACAGTTAAAGAAACACTTAAATGTCAGATATGCTACATTACACCGAAAAACTACAACTAACCCCTTCCTGATCAAATAAATTAATTAAAAATACAGGCATCTGAGGAAAAAAAACAAATACTTTCAACACTCTCTTATGCAGTTTCATGTAAAGTTGAGCTTAAGCATTCCTGTTTCTCCATATGCTTGCAGAGGGAGAAGAGGGAGAAAGGGTGGTTCCCTTCATTTAGATGGGAGTCACTCTACAGTCTAAAAATTACAGCTTAACTACATCTATAGACTTCAAATTACACTTTAAGAGTATTTGGGATCCTAAATATTGCAGTTAACTAAATAAAGTAGAAAGTAGCCTATTTTATCTGAAATATAAAGAGATACCTGCATTTAGCACTTTCCACTTCAATTAAATGTGTTTCAAAACATCTGCACTATAGTTTCTCTACCTGTATAATGAGTACAGTGACATTTACATTCTCACATAAAGCACTTGAAACTTCTGTTACCAGATAATCTGCAGGAGCTCAGGACAGTGATGATGATCAATACTATTCTTTGTATTCAAACTAAGGGCTCATCTTTGTATGGATTATAACACTAGTGATTTTTAAGGTAAATTTAATTCCCCTGAAAGATTTCTTTGAGCCCTTAAAACATTAATGGTGTCAGAACCTATCCTATATGATGGGTAATAACTGTCCTACTTAATTATAGATATGTCTACATCTGATCTAGTCGTCCAGACTTTCTTTAATCAGTGGGAGAGAAATTAGCACTTGAGACACTGTATACACCTACATTAGATGTGTGCAAATTCGAGGAGGTGGCTCTATGGGAAAAAACAAATACAGAATGTTTCCTACGGTCACTGTACAATTCAGTAATAAACATCCACATCATAATAAATCAAGGTTTTTCCACAAAGGTGATTTGTGCTGGTGATTCCCAACTGCCTGTACAGTCCGAAAAAATGAGCAAATGAACTGCGTTATTTTTTCTATACACCTCCGTCCACTTGTTGAATATTATTCTGCTTTTCTGCAAAGATTATGTTCAGTGACCACTACAAATGGTAAAAGATAGCAAAGATTAAATAAATGTCAGAAGGAATATCAAAGGCTCCAGAGGAAAACATAAGCAGGTCAGGTATTTCACTTTGGGGAAGCACAAAGCCATCTTGGAAGGCTTTATGTAAAGAGGATACTTTGGTGGTGAGGAAGATCATCAGGCCATGGGAGGTCCCGGTCCAAATTACCTCCCTGCAGGTGATCTTGGATAAAGCCCTCAGCTTGCTGCTGGCCATTTTTTTCCATTTCCTTCCCTCAATGCATAGGAGGAGGAGCACAGCAAGATTGCTGGGGTTTCTGGAAGACCTGCACACTTCCAAAGACTGGAAAGATAAAGAAAACACCTTCTACCTGAGCCAGCCCACCTGCAGAGGAAGCACTGGCATTGGTGTAAATCACTGCTTGCTGTCCATTGCTGCCCCTGCTCACTCACTGCAATGGGACCTGCTGCCACAGTGCCTGTCGCTGCACAGCTCTGAGGTGGCAAACTTCATTGTGAAAGCCCAGGCCAGCACCACGCCAGCAGAGCTCTGAAAACAAGGTAGCATTAGCTATGACATCCCATCAGCCCACTTTTGACATTCTTGCTGCAGAAATATAAAACCTGATCCCTGTGAATTGCTTCACATCAAACAATTAGTTCATCAAATCACCAAAGCAGCCTGTAAGGAACCAACATGCCCTGAGGAGAGACCTTCTGACTGAGAACATAATAGCTGTGCCATGGTGAACATCTTCAGGTCAGCCTTTTTCTACTCTGTGCTTGAGGTATGACTGAAACATGAATTCATACGTAAAGTCTCCTGTACTGGACATCAGCAATATGCCACTTACATGATATGCAGAACTTACTCAGCATAAACCATGGTACAAACAAGAAGTGGAAGTCTGTAATAGTATCCACCTCTTTTCAAAGATCAAAACTAAACAGTTTGAATTTCTAAAGATCATAATCATATTAGATCATAATGTCCAGAGCAGTTTAGACAGTGCTAATGCTGAAAATAAAGTAGAAAGCAACACTATTAATTTTTTTAAAATAACCAAAACTCAAACATTTTAATTTTCTGTAAAACTGAATGATAATAAAACAGCAATAAGCATCTGCACATTCAGACAATAAGCATGTAATAGTGCCCAAAACTTTTTTTTTTTAATGAGCAACTGGAGATTCCTCTTTGCTATTGAAAACTTGAGACTCTTTAATTGCATCACCTCTATAGCCCAAGCCTATAAATTTTGTTATAAATATAGTGCTTTCCTAAACTGGTGTAAATGAAGCTCTTGGGCTGTAATTTTAAACCAGCATAAACTGGCACTGACACCAAAAGCAGCATTCCCATCCTCCCAGCATCAGACAGTCCTACTTGACATCACAGTTGCTCTTGTGCCAAAGCAAGCAAACTGGATCACCTTAAAACTAGCAACTATTTTATCCAGACTCATCTCTGCCTCATCCATGGCCTCACAGATGGACATATGGCAGGAAAAAAGGAAGGGCAAGACAAAAACTGCCTGCTTCATATAGTCCTCAGGCAAAGACAAGACAGAAAGTGCTCAACTAAAAAGGAATGCCTCAACTTTATTTAGAATATTTAGTGTCTACTGGGGCATAACACTCAGCATACAGAATTAGGGTGCCTACCCACCCCAAAGACAGACACCATATTTGCGTCTAACTTTCTCCATGGACAGGGGATACAAAAATCCTTGCTTCCTGAGGAAGGAAGCTGGACAAAGTTAGGAGGTCTGCTTTATCACTGAAGAAGTCTTTACACCCTTGTCCAAGAATCCCAACTTGCACTGTGCTGATAGATTTAAAACTGTCATAAAAGGTAGTAGCCACCTTAATTTTTTTTTTTTTTTTTTTTTTTAATGATTTGAAGAAGGCAGAAACCTTGGTCATAGTGACCTTCACTCCCACCCCCTGCAGCCTGAGGGAGATGGCTATCCTTGCAAAACAATCATCTTCATAGGCTTGGATTAGTGAGTCCTTGGTAAGTGACGGGCTGCCTCTTTGGCAGAACTCCAGAAGAAGGTATCTCAAGAAGGAGTTGAAGACCATCTCTTCTAGCATTTACAGTCTTAGGGAAGAGGCTGGAGATTCAGCTCTATTCTAAAGTAAACATCTGAATTTGCAAGCTTTATACCCGTATTTACTAGCTCTCCATTGACTCTAATTTGGAGCTTTGATATCTCACTCCGTGAAGACGTCAAAATTTGAATTTCAAGCATATGAATCTGGAGAGAAATTCTACACCACCCTCAGAAGAAAGCTCTGCAACAAATGGTGAGCCCTTAGCTTTAAATTCCTCTATAAGGTAACAAAATTGGCAATTTTTATCACCTTATTTTTTATTAATCATTCTGTACCCCCTTCCAAAATACCTGAGCAGCACCAAAATAAATGCAAAAACCTTCCAAGCTCCTGGTACCATTAGTTTTAAGTGCGAAATTTTACACTCCATTTATCAAATGACCTTTTTCAATCTTAAGAGCTTTAGAATTTTGGAGTAGTTACCACCTATCAATTTGTTATCATTTGCTTCAGTGATCTGATCTCTCAGATCATTAACTAACTTCAGAAGCTGGGGCACCATTTCCAAGAAGTTTACAGTAAAGAAGCTTGCTTTGGAAAAAAAACTCCAACACAAGCCTGCAAAAAATTCTTATATTTTTTTATCCTATGATCTTATTTTCTCCAAGTGTTGCTTTGAGTATCTGTTAGCTCACAGACTCCAGCAAAGGCTGAAAATATCCACAGAGTTTCTGATGGAAATCTTCATAGTTGTGTAAAATCTCTGTATATGGAGTCATGTATAATTTATCTAAATATACAAAATTTGAAAGATTAATATTCTATGCATGTTTCCTCTTTAGTTATTAGTAAATTTTTAAGCATCTACATTGGATTTCCTCTGCTGAATTAAAATAGTAGAAGGATTACATTCTAATCTTCTTTTAAAGCAATCCCTTGAACAACACAGGTGCAACAGCAGTGCATGACTAAAGTTACAGAACTTGTACTATGAAGATTCACAGCATAATGCCATGTTTACCACTTCGATATTTAATATTTTGGAATCATCTCATTTAACATCTTGGGTATTCTCATAGCACTTCCTTACTTACAGCACTTCTTCATTCCTGAAAGCACTGTTTATGGGGCTGTTGATCAGTGACTCAACTCGAGGCTGACCATTTAATAACACAAGTCACTCAGCATTGCTAATGGACTAATAGTGTTGATACACCCACTTCCTTTATGTTACCATACTAAGAAAAACTTCTCAATCTGCATCAGGAATAGTGTGACCAGCAGGACCAGGGAGGTGATCCTGCCCCTCTACTCAGCCTTGGTGAGAACATACCTCTAGTACTGTGTGCGGTTTTGGGCACCACAGTATAGGAAGGACACCGAGGTGCTGAAGAGGGTGCAGAGGAGGGCAACTAGGCTGATTAGGGGTCTGGAAAACAGGTCTTATGAGGAGAGGCTAAGGGAGCTGGGGCTGTTCAGCCTGGAGAAGAGGAGGCTGAGGGAAGACCTCATTGCTCTCTACAACTACCTGAAAGGAGGTTGTAGTGAGGCGGTGTTGCCTCCTCTCCCTAGTGACCAGTGATAGGACAAGAGGAAATGGGGTCAAGTTGCACCAGGGCAGGTTCAGATTGGATATTAGGAAAAATTTCTTCACAGAAAGAGTGGTGAGGCTTTGGAACAGGTTGCCCAGGGAGGTGGTGGACGCACTGTCCCTGGAGGTGTTCAAAAAATGGGTAGACATGGTGTTTCAGGAGATGGTTTAGTGGTTAGGGGTTGTAGGGCGGATGGTTGGACTTGATGATCTTGAAGGTCTTTTCCAACCTTGATGATTCTATGATTCTATGAATTTTGA
Organism: Hemiprocne comata; assembly: GCA_020745705.1. Taxonomy (NCBI): domain Eukaryota; kingdom Metazoa; phylum Chordata; class Aves; order Apodiformes; family Apodidae; genus Hemiprocne; species Hemiprocne comata. The sequence continues at coordinate 95,995,265 of CM036586.1, read as the reverse complement.
GTCCTGGCATGTACCCTGGCTTCACTTCACCTCTCTGCTGGTACAAAACCCACTTCCTCTACCTACCCACATGCCAACACAGAAGTCAGTCCCTCTCCAACCCATCATAAAAGGAGGACATCCTGAACAAAAGCCACGCTACACTCCCAAAAGTTAATTGAGAGGGGCTCCACAGAACCCCCCCAGGAGGTCAGTCTAGACACAGTGATCCCTAGGAGGTATGAGAGGAACACCAGAAAAACACCAGGCATAAAAATTTGTATTATTAGTTTTTAAAAGTAAGAACACTACACCTGAAATATCTGCAGGGCATGTCTACCTGGGAGTAAGAGACAACGCTTGTGACACAAGTGGAGCTCAGTAACAGTCTCTCTATGATATTTAGTCTTCCACTGCCTCAAGAACAGAAACCTGCTTTCTCAATCCAGTTCTCTCCCACTCCTGTCCCAAAAGACTACCAAAGTAATCTTACCTCCATCCTACCATTTTAACTTGAAAAAATGAGAAAATGAAAGTTTTAAGACTTTGTAGCTATACTTTCAAGACCAATCATCATCCCCTGCTTTTGAAACTCCCCTGAGGGGCACTCAGCAATAGGACAGATATTATGGACAATAATTTCCAGATCTAAGACTAAGTACACTGAAAGGCTTGTTGTCTCTGCACAGATAAGACCTATAAATCTCCACAGAAGTAGTCCTATCAGAGGCAAAAAAGAAGAAAACAAACTGGCCCAGACACATTCCGCTGTACTAAAAAAAAACAAACCATACTGGGCCTCCTGTGACTAAGTACAGGAGGGAACCCTAAGGACTTCAGATACACACAGATTCCTTCATTTTCTACAACCGGCATGCTCTCAAATCTTTTGTGGATTTATAAATGTGTACTATTTTTTAACTCCTGGAAACCCTGTATCAGTTCAAAGAAACCTGAAGAACATCACCCTACCGGTGAGCTCAGGGTTTAAAGTTTAAAAACTTTAAAAGTACAATCATCGCCCACAAAATGCTAAAAAAATACTTTTGCCCTGTGACACCTGTCCGTCTTAATAATCTTGCAACACAACCATTCTCTGGGCAAAGGTAGAATAATGTTGCAGTACACTTCAGGCTTTTTCTGAATTTTCTTAATGGATCATGCACCATCAAACACAAATGTTATTCATAAAATAAAGACATTCCCCTTTCTAGTACCTTCTCTCAGTTTTTTTTTTCTATTTTTCTAGTAAGGACTATGATTAAAGCCAGGCTGCCTTGCTCTAGTTGTTGAGAAACTGTCCCCAGCTGAGAGTTCTACACTCTTAGGCAGGAGATACCTCCGAAACTCTGGCTGGAGCAAATAACTCCATGCTTTTTTCCCCTCTCTCCCCCTATTCCACCACAGATGCTCTCAATTATTCACATTTTCACAAAGTACTACTCTTACTCCAAACCAACAACAGCACTAAGGGCTTGGCTTGACCTTTAAATCCTTCAGTGGAGCAGAAAAATCCCAAGTACAACTCAAAAGTTCATACTGAACTGCTCTAAGCCATTTTACAATAAAGTAGAGCAGATACATTTCTAGAAAATCCTGTCAGCCTGTTTTTGTCACAGATTACATTAGCTTCCATCTCCTCAGTGCCTAAAACTGAGATCTCTAAACGGCAGCCTATGCCTGGGTTGAGGATAGGAGGCACTCCAATGGATTCCTCCTCCACCAGTCATTGTTGCTGCCATTGCTCATGAGGTAACGAGGGCCCATGGCCATGTAGCTGATCAGAAAGGTAAGGGAGCCCTTTCACCAGGGATCTCTCCTGCCTGCCACGAGGATGACCTTGCTACTGCTTCCCTGCCAGACAAGAAGGGAAATACAGCAACAGCTCCCCATCACTTGGTGGGGGGGAAGACGCAATTCCACACTATCAGAAAAGTCTCCTCATGTGTTCCCATCACTCCAGCATTAATTCCAGGCCCATGTCTGTGTCATAGGCAGGGCAGAGTGACGCAGCACAAAAACACTGGCCGTTCAAAATGTACATTGTACCCATCACATGACTGACCATATGACAAATGGCTCCTCTTAATCTGAAACTACAACAAAACGCTACTTTCTCACAGGCTTTGTGCTAGTGGTCTATCCATAGACCATGTTTCACAATGTATCTTACACAATTGCTCCTTTGCTTTCCTCCCTGCACTTCATTCAATGTGGCCTAAGACACAAGTACTCAGTGCAATGAAAAAGCACCAATGGCGCAAGGTTTTGCCTTCAGCTAGGTAGATGGCTCCTCAGTATGGGGTGGTAGCTCCCCAAAGAGTCACTGTTGGCCACTGTGGGCCCAGAATGAAATTCTTATGACACAAGGTAACAGAAGTACAATCAGCACATTGGGACAAGGGATGAAACAAACCACGTGAGGCGATGCTGGTTTGTTTCAAGCACTAACAACCTCCATGAGCCTTGGAAAAGGGACAAAGTGAAGGTCTTGTCACTCCTAGGCACCCTGCCTGTCCTGGGATGCTTCCATCTTTGTCTCTGATTCCCCAGTAAGTCTTATACTCTTCACCACTGGTATAGTTGTTGTTTGCACTGCCTTGTTCAGCAGCAGCTGAGTTTTTTCCTTTTTGCAAAAAATGTTCTTGTATTCTGATTCTGTACAGTCACAGCTGTCCAGTAAATGCATTTTCATGTCTGTTGCTTGTCTTGTTCTGGTTTTTGCTTGGTTGGTTGGTTTTGTGGGTTTTTTTTAATATCTGATACAGGTCACGTCTTCCATTTCCCTGTCTTCCTCCATGTTATATTTCCAGTATTGTTAAAGATTTGCCCCCGTTCCACAGGAAACAAAAGTCTCCACTGTATTTCCTTTTAGGCTACCGGGACTTTTCATTTAAAGCACATTGATTTCATTAGAGATCAAAGCAATGAAGGAATTACTTTCCCCTTCAGAATCCTGTATTGCAAAAGCCAGAAAGTACCCAAAGCAGCAAATAATGGCTAGGACTTGGATGCCTGTAAAAGGCTCTTTGGCTTTCTGTTACATATGATGCTTTAGCTACATGCTGATGTGTGCTAGGAAATAAAAATCTCTAAAACCTGATGTGTGCAAGATGCTTTTTTCTGCTTTAATGGAGCTTTTGACCTTAGGCTTTCTCAGCTTTACTCAGTATTTCAAAGCAAATAAAAAAAAAAAGTACATTAAGTATATTTAGCTCTTTCTCATTTAGTGAACGGATTATTGGTATTCCTTTCTGAATTTTATAGAAAACTATAGGTTTATTTTCTCTCAAACTAGTAAATGTTGGAAAACCTTACCATACCTTAGCTAGCATCCCCCTATAGCAGGCAACAAACTCATTTTCATACTATGCAACCTTCAGCATTTATCTCTGACAAAATGGCAATTATTTTCAGATGCAGAATTTTATCCTGCACAAAATTTTTATGAGTTTGTTTGGTTTGGGGTTTTTTTTTGCCAGCAGTGTGCCCAGGTGGCCCGTAAGGCCAATGGCATCCTGGCTTGGATCAGGAATAGTGTGGCCAGCAGGAGTAGGGATGTCATTCTCCCCCTGTACACAGCACTGGTGAGGCCTCACCTTGAGTACTGTGTCCAGTTCTGGGCCCCTCACTTCAAGAAGGACGTTGAGGTGCTGGAGCAGGTCCAGAGGAGAGCAACAAGGCTGGTGAAAGGACTAGAGGGAAAGTCTTATAGGGAGAGGTTGAGGATGTTGGGGTTGTTTAGCCTGGAGAAGAGGAGACTCAGGGGGGACCTCATCACTCTCTTCAACTACCTGAAGGGAGGTTGTAGTCAGGTGGGGGCTGGGCTCTTTTTCCACGCAACCAGTGACAGGACAAGAGGGCACAACCTGAAGTTGCTCCAAGGGAGGTTTAGGTTGGATATTAGGAAGCACTTCCTCCCGGAGAGGGTGATTAGACATTGGAATAGACTTCCCAGGGAAGTGGTGGAGGCACCGTCCCTGGATGTGTTCAAGGCAAGGCTGGATGTGGCACTTAGTGCCATGGTCTAGATGGTGTGGTGGTGTTGAGCATAGGCTGGACTTGATGATCTTAAAGGTCTTTTCCAGCCTTGGTGATTCTGTGATTCTGTAAAGTGTTGTTACCTCTACTGTCACTGAATGTTTTTCCTCTTAACAGCTTTCCAGTGAAGTGTAGGCATGATTCCCTGTTAAGTTTCAGGGAATAGTAACAGAGGTTTGCCACTTCTGCCTTATGCAAAAAAAAAAAAAGTCCCATAATACCTGCAATAGAGATGCTGTCTAGCTCACAGACTGCACTGCCACTAATAATGAGAGTTTATGGTAGCACAGAGTAGAAAACTGGAATCACAATGCTACAAAGCTTAATTATATTTTAGATAAAAGTAACAATACATCAGACATTTTCTTACCACCTATTACATAGCTGTTCATTTTATGCCATAAAAATTTGAGATGTATGTATTCATTAAAATTTGACTGTGCACACTGCATTTGGAAATTTCATTTTTATACATAACAAATCTTGTATTTTTTCAGTAGTCTGATATGAATACAACCTGCCTGCTGTGAGCTGACAAATTTAGTATAATCAAACACTAGAAAAAGCAGCTCAGAAAACTTGCAAGCACTTCTTGGGAGATTATTCCTACAGGAGCTTCCAGTTTCTATGAAGATGTGACTGACATTTCAGCCTGTGGTCACTTCAAAATTCTTCACGGTGTGCTCTTGCTATAAGGTAACATTTTAGCCTCTAGTAGAGAGAAGCTGCATCAGGATGCAGTGAACGAGGACTGAACAGCCACAAAGGAAAGAGAATTGCTTTTCTAATGTTTAAAGTCTAAATTCCTACTGCTTGAATTTAGTAGCAGTCTCAAGATGAACTTAAGCAACAAAAAATCTGACTGAATCTTAATTAAAAAGTGAGTACTGCAGAGAAAAGGGAAGAGGGAAAACACACTCATGCATTTACTAGTTCTTAAGTTTTCAATCATGAAGAATTCTTCCCTTCTCCCTTTCAATTTCTTGGAAAATAAAAATAAAGGGTGGAAAAAATAAATAATGGCAGCCTACCTTAAACTTATTTTGTAAATTAAATGAAATTTATGCTATCCATTTTTTTTCCTTTTTTGGGGGGGGAACAATTAAAATTATTTTCTTTACCCAGAAATCAGTAAATAATAAGAAGCATCACTGCCCAGTGGCTCCAGAAGCAGCTCCAAAACCCCAAGAGTCTTTTCCATAAAAGATACATTTGATGACCTTGAAATGAAATGTAGCCACTGACTATTAGCTTAGCTTGTTTTCCACAAACCCTTAAAATAATTATTCTGAAAATGTTTTCACAAGAGAACAGTAAGGTATAAATTAACCATTACATAAGTTAAGTCTTTAACAAGTTCACTCATCAGAATTCTCAGTACCAAACTAAAACCAGTCCAGTAGACTTAGGTCTATTTCAAACACCATATACAAGCACATAATTGTAGTTTAAGGTATTTTGTACTGCTTTCTAGATGAAAGAAGTCTCAATATTCCACTCGGCTTTAAACGAAAATTCTCAAAACTGGGAACATACAAATATTCATCCCCCTATTAAAAGACCAACCATATCATGTTCGTTTCTATACTTCACTTTCAGAGATAAATTATAAAAAAACTTCAGAAAAGGACCACATAAAATCTGTGCTGGGCAATCTGTTTACATTCTTAAAATATCTGCAGAGAAGCCTGTGTTTCTACTGCTATCATGCTATAAGGTTGGGTTTTTTTCCTTTTCTTTTCTTTTGAACTCCTTTGTATTTTTCCATTGAGGAAATTATGGTTTATATGGTAAGCTACGGAGGAATAATCTAAGTACAAGGAATTTTGTGTAACAGTCTGAAGTTTTCATCTGTGGTAAAAAGCCTTCATCCAGATATGAGGCTATTTAAAGCACTCTGAACATAAACCCACTCATGAAACCAAGCAAATCTGAAGCCAGTTGGATCCTTAGGGAAACCACCAACACTCTGCACGTTCTGTCACAGAACTATGTTGCAAACTGGGGCACATGTAAAAAAACCTCAACAAATGAGAAAGAGCAATTTTAAATTTATAAGAAATTTTCTTCCTTAGCCTTAAAGATTCCATGAAGCAGAAGCCAACAAAACTGAGCCAAAATGCCATGTCTGAACATTTGAATGGTGGATATGCAGATGCAGTTCAAAACTGCAGAGAAGTGAACTCAGAGCACTAGTCCCTTCAACACATCCCACACCATACTGAAGGGGAGCTTAGAACCAGGTGGGTAAAACATTAATCTGTAAGTGACAGACCTGGTTTCCCATGTGATTTGATCTGCACACAAGCTAAGGAATGATTATCAAAATCTTTTTTTCCTGCATTCTCCACAGAGTAACAACAGAAACTGTAGTAGTACCCTGAAACTCCAAGGAAGTCAGAGCTTTCCACACAAGGAGCTACAAAAGGAAAATGTTGAAAAGGCAAGACAGGAGGCACAGGAAGAAAATGTTTGCTTACAGCTGGCCTTGAAAGAAAAAAAAAAAAAAAACAAAAAATAGGCCAAGCTTCAGTGTTTGACAAGAAACCCCATCTGCCTCAGAATAGCCACACAACAAACACCAGTATCACTAACCCTCTCCGTCATTTTAGAATCTCTTTTTTTCCAGTATTCATGGTTTACAATACACTCTAGCCAGGAACAATCATCACTGGTTGTTTTTTTTTACTTTCAGATTTGTGTCTGGAAAACCTCAGCAGAACACAGTCTCCTGCAGGTGCCCCTTTTATCATTACCTGACTCACTTTTTCTCAGCAGGCAAACTACACGGAGGGTTGTGAAACGGCTTCTCATTCTGGTGCCACTGGATGCAATTTGACAACAAAAGTTGCTAAAGAACCAGGACGTCTCAAGCATCACATCAGCTTAACATTTCCTCAGCTTATCAACCTTGAATTAAAATCTGCTTTTAGATTTTTTTGTCAATCCAAATATTCAGATTTTTTTTGGCTTGCAAGAAACTCAATACTTTTCAGCTCTCAGGGAGAATAGAGTTCTGGACAAAAATCAGAAAAGATAACTTTTAAAGCTACTGTGGGTTCACAACAGAGGGACTGTGAGACTTAGAAAAGAAAAATAATGCAAATATTTTATCAGTTCCTATTACATTTTTTAAAGCATTATACCATAACATACCATAAAATAGTAGCTGGAACAGAAATGCTATAATTTAATAATTATCTATAAATACAGCTACTTTTCTGGAAAAGAGCATTTTATGATTGCAAAGCTGTATTAACAAGCTGAACTTTTCTGCCTCTTTATTGTATTAGCCTGCAATTTACATAAAATGCTATATTTTCTTCAATAAAAGTGAAAGTTGAAGGTATTAGAACTGACAATTCATTATTTGCCTTCCAAAATGGGTTAAAATACATTTTTGTATCTTCCAGATACCAGAGGCTCAGAAAATCTAGACTTCCGCCAAAGTTTTTGCTCCTAGCCTACTAGGAGTAGCCAAGCAGTATTTTATCCATGCCCTGATGAGTCAACATTCAGAGATTTAAGTAATTCCAGTACATGGCAATCAATGTTTTACTTTTTCCTTCCCTCCTTTGTCTTGCTAGTCCTCAGATACAAGAGAGACAAGCCTCTGACAATCAAATTGAAGTAAGAAAATGAATAGTATTTCATTGTTATTCCACTGAAGAGAAAGCAGATTTCATCTCTAATCATCATTTGTATCCTTCGTGTTCTTTTTACCCGCTGCCTTCCTCATTGCAGTCTCCAGGCTACTATCTCTCTCCCATACCTATCCATCCCACCATGTTGTTCGGATTTTGTGATTACCCGGTCGTGTACAGCAGCAGAGCATCCACAGCAGCTCCGCACGGAACCACAGACACAAGGCTGATGAAAGCTTTACTAAAGAGAAATGAAAAGGTGTCTTTTTGAGTGAATTCACATGGCTGCACCATTTCCTTTTGTTTGCCTTTAAGATTAGCAGCAAGGCTTAGAGTTTAACCTGAATGTCATTTCTAATACCAGCTGCCCAAAACCAATGGGCCCACTGCCCATTTTCATCTTACACAATCAACAGCAAAAGCTCTTGCTGAGCACTAAGGCAGCAGTGCTCGTGCTCCATCAGCAGGCCACCGACTTCTGTGTGTCACAGGATCACAGGACAACCCCATGTGGAAGGGACCTCAGGAGGTCATCTACTCCAACCACCTGCTCAAAGCATTTCAGCAGGCTTCACATAAAACAATGTGACAAATAGGTATTACACTGCAAACTAAATTGCCTGGAGTTAATCTCATATACTTGAACTCTATTACTCTATCATATTAATAATTAAACAAAAGACAGAGAGAGAGAGAGAGAGAGAGAGAAATTTGCTTATTCTGTTTCTTGCCATTCTTTGGCCTTGTTCTTTCCACAGCAGTATTTCCTAACCCAGTGATTTTTAAAAATAACATTTGTGAAACAAAAACCTGTACATGTATTTTTTTTTCTTTAATTTGATTTACCATCTGCAAAACACTCTAAAGTTAGGTAGTAGTTTTCCAACCAGAAGAGAAAAACGTAATTGCAAGATCTTGATGCATAAAAAGCTCCTGGAATACTAAGGTTCCAACTATGTAAATCTCTAACATGATATTAAGCCATCAAGTTATGCATCTGGGTAAGTGGACTCATAAATCTCTTTTAGTAACAGGTTAAAAATGAAACAACACAAAAAAATCCCCCACAACCTACACCTTTCCTCCTCCAATTTACACCAGTCCTTGGTCATATACTGTGGTAGGAATATGGGTATATGACAGCTACTTAGTATCAAAAAGCTCTCTCAGCTACCTGCAAGTGACAGCTAAGGAAAAGGATCCAGACAGAAGTACAAGGTTCAGCTAACCTACTTACAGCCACTGACAAGCAGCTTCCTAAAGATCTTGCAGCATAAAATGGAAGTTTCCCTGCAGTCAGAAAATTTGAGGGACTCCAGGACAGGTTTAATACTATTCTCTGACACTAGGCTGTAGTGCTCCCGGATGTTTTCCCATCATAGAAAAGGTGAATCTGGCTGCAGCTTGTAGCTGCACATTCCAGCTGAGGAGTGAACCTACACACATACTTAGATGCATCTCAGCTCTTTGAAATTATGCATTCTCTGTATTTGCAGTTCTTAGATCTTGCTAATAATTGCAGTGCTAACAGGAATGAAATTAAGCACAGTATCAGCACAGGAAAACATGAGCAAGAGTGTACAAAAACACTAAGTCTAATAGCCAATGCAATTCTGAGATAAATTTGGGTGTTTTCAGTGCAGAAAAATGCTATTGCAAAGAATGGAGACACCCAGCCATCTCTGCCCTTCACAGTATTTTCCTTTTGGTGTTAAAAGAGAGCCACACATACAGGTTTAATCCATCTAACAGGTGATACATGCATTGTTCCAGCTACTATTGTTTTGTCTCCCAGTAACTTCACAATATAGTCCGTAACTGGGTCCCCTCACAACAACAGCATATGCCAGGGACACTGTTCAATTGAACTGGTCCCAACCTCACCATCAGCTGTTGTACATCTGGCTTCATGAGATGTTCTCAGCACAAAAGATTCTGGAAGCCGTAAGCTATAGGTTTAAAGATGATTCATGGATAATATGTGATTTGAAAAATAAAACAATGTGTCATCTTCGAGTGTTGGAAGAAATAAAAGAAGAAAAGTAACCAAACCTAAACAAAAAAGATCAAGTGTTAAAAATACAAATTAAGAAATACAATCAACACAAAACCCAGGAAGTTTTGGGAAGAGGGAGTAAACAAAATTGCTCTTCTGCTGCTTTGTGCCACAAAGACAGAAGAAGGGCCAGAAGAAGGGATGGCCCATGCCAAAATAGAGGAAGCTTAGGGTGCTCAAGGGAGGCTACAGGAACCTGTTTCAGCCAGGGAAGAAGGAAAAATTACTTTAAGAATGGACACTGACAGTCAGACCCGGGTTGGCTTGAGTTCAGCCTCCTTGTCATGTCCCTGACAGTGGGCAACAGCAAAACTTGAGGAAGAACATAACTTCAAATCAGCTTTTCCCTCAGCTATGGTTATTTAATTACTTAATCTATCCTCTCACAGAAGCCATTAGATTACAGATCATCCTTGCCATCCTTTTTTTTTTTTTTTTTTTTTAATGAATAGACCTTACTTGAGATAGCAACTGTAGACAGAAGGAACGGGGAAAACCCTTACCAAGTTTGATTCTGGAGTCACACAGGGATTAATTTCAACTTTTGGCACTCCTGCCTCCATTGCTGCAAATCTGTTTCTAATTCTCTCCTTGACGGAATAAAGTAAACCTCTTCTACTAGCCTAAAGTCTTGGCTGGCTGTAAGACCAATGCCATGCGACCTGGCAGGCCCTGGGCTCCATGCTGCCTTGGCCTCAGGGATGCCCTACTGGACCCCCGTAGTAGCCAGCCCCCAGGTTTTTGTCCACCCACCTAGTCACAGGAGTCTCATGCTCCATGGGGCAGCCCAGGAGGATGCTGGAGCTTGTCGTTTCATGACAAACAGCTTTTGCCAGCAAGCGTTAGCCTGAGCATCAGGTCAGCAGGCTGATTTTATCACTCACAACTCTATGATACTTCACGGGGCTATTTTTATTTCTTCAGTGTATTAATTCTCCCACTCATTTTCTGAAGCATGGAGCCAGAACTTGACAGCTTACTTACTGTAAAGACATTCAGAAACATTACATGTGTTCATAAGGGCCTAGTTATTTATAAAACAGGCAAAAAAGTGCTTGGTAACAGGAATTATTCACTATGGTATTTTTTTATACTCCTGTTGAAGCCCACCTGAACCTTTAGATGCTTCGAAATCCTTAAAAATCTGCTTTCAATTATTTAGAAACATAAACTAAGTTTAAAATAACCTAGGTCCAGGTTTTATAAACCTGTTGCTAAGTCTAAGTAACTTGAGACTGAGTTAGGCATTTCAAAAATAAATTAGTATGTCAGTAGAAACACTATTGTTTAATTGTTTAGTGGATTTTATACCTTAGCACATGGAAATCTTCAGTTTATCACCAACAGAAAAAATTTAGACATGCCTAGCTTTTTAAAATTATAATTGTTATTCTCATTTCTAATTTAAACAAGAGGATTATATTCTGTTCTCAAATGACAATACACTTTTTAAAAATTCACTTTGGAGGACAGAACTTACATGCAAGAACTACAACTTCACAATACTATTATCAAAGGTATAGGGAAAACCTGATTCCATCAAAGTGGTGGAAATTTTACCACCAACTTCAATGGGGTCAGATTTTTATCCCTGGAGTATGATCTAGAACAAGCCCTACCTATTACCTGTGTAAAAACTCAGTGGAGCTGATGCATTCCATGGCACAACTGATCTTCTCTTTTTCCCCATGAGGAAGGTTTCTGAAGCTCACAACGGGTTTGTGCTGAGACTTCACGCACTGGAGTGCAGCACGTGCCCCAAAATGTTGCCATCTACATCAGCATCTCACCTAGCAGAACTGACAGCACAACGAAACAATAGAGGGTGGTTTGCATGGTAAATATTTACAGACTGTCAAGTTGAGTTGCAGCACCATTAACTCACTGCTGGGTTAAACATAGTTGATTCAGAGTCCTGAAGCCATTAAGTTAATTTACTTTATGGATAAAAAGGATGTTCATTCCTAAACAGACATGTATTAGAAAGGATATACTTTTTTATTCCCTCCCCAAAAGTAAAAATTAAGACAGAGTTCAGCAAATAAACTTGTTTTCTTAAGAGTCACCACGAGGCAATTTTTGCCTTTCATCAGCTCTGTCAGGGTAGGCAGACATATAGACATATTTGAAATCCAAGAAGGTGCAATGCTTTTGAAACTGCAACATTAATAGGAACATTTTGATGCCTACAAGTTTACAGGACACTGTCTGAGATTATATTCCTGCCAAAGATGTAAACATTATTTATTTATCTCTTTTTCTATCAAATACTAACTTTGCACTATAATTTTGAATTCTTTAAGCACCTTATGAACAACTGATGAATAGGCATAGCTAAATTGCATGTAAAAAGGAGAAAAGGGAGACATATAAATATGTATATACACAGACAAGCAATGCATGAATGAAGTACTGCAAATACACATCTTGCAAAGTACTTTGCTTTCCCACCACATTTCAATTCACCTGCATGCTTGTAGGTTTCCACTACTGGCATTCTTCACAATGCCGTTATTTTAGAGCTAGGACCTCTGATTTTATTACAAGTTTCATGATTTTGTCTCTTAATTAAACTTCCTGGAATCTTACTTTTTTCATGAGAACTTCAATTCGGAGATAAAAAGAAGCTTCCTGGACTCGAAGCAAAGAAGGAAATTATCTAACTATGAAATGCCAAAGGCAGAAGAGGACTTATATAGCAACTTTTAAACCAGACCTGTTAAAGGGAGATCTGACAAACTTCTACTTGCCCTTCCATACTGCTTCTTAACCCCATTTAAAGAAATCTACTTCTACTGACACAAATCACAAATTTAAAAAAAAAAAACAAACAACCTTCCAAATTTTGTTTACCAAGGGACAGAAAATTAAATATGCTGCTCCTTCTCTTAAAAGCTGCACAGGCGTTAGCAATAATTCTAGCAGAAACCGTGCAATTTCAGGTGTATAGTAGAAAGGCATCAAAGTCCAAATACTGCATTGCTTAGCCTGAAATAGAAAAACATAAAGACAGAAACAAATTGAAAGGGAAATAAAACATATTAAGTCTGCACAACCTCTTCTTCTTAGCCTATATTGCTCAAGGCTCTGCCAACATGCACATTAAGCCCATGTGTAATTGAGTACCTTGCTGCCAAGGAGTCCTTGCTGACTTTATACATCAGTCTTCTCTACTACATGATACTACAAGCTACCATGAAAGAAAAGCAAGCTCTACATCCTAACCGTATCCCTGCCTCTCTGAAGTTGTGACTTCTTCTGTATCTTACCCTTTAAAGTGTAACTTTTTAAATAAACTATTTGTGACTTCTTTTGTAAATCTCCATGGAATCTCCCTCATTCTCCTGGAGCAGACTTTTGCAGCAACACCTTGACTACTTTTAAGATGTCCAGGAGACTTTTAAGTTTTTTCTTTCTGGATGAACTACACATGATGAAGTAAAGTAGATCAGCTCTTGCGCTATGGGACAGTGGACACTTGTTGTGATCCTCCCCCAGACAAAGTTTAAAATCTAGATATTAACATCTAGATTAACAATCTAGATTAATTTATCTTCCAGATCCAAACATAGTTTTCTTTATATTGTTTGCCGACTAATCTCATTGATAATGCCAAGAGATTCTGAAAAAATACAGTTTATAATGAGAGTACAATTAAATAGCTAAAATCTAAGTGAAGTTCTTCACTAAGGACTTCATTAAGTAGGAGCAACATCCTTTTGTATATCCAGGCCTTGCTTTACAATAACTTGTGTTACTCCTGCATCATCACATGGCCACATCAAGATGCAATGGTGACTCAAAGAACCCTGGTGACCAACTGCCACCACCCTTCTGAAACAGGTAACCTTTGCAATAATGACTTTAGGAAGTAACTCAACCTTCAGAACACACTTTTCACTGCTGTTTCTGAATGGCTGCAGAGCTGCACTGTTTTTCTGCTGTCATTTCTTTGCACCCTGACCATCACTTGCCATGAAACAGGGTACAGTTGGTGACAGCTCAGCTGCATCCTTCTGATGCAGCCACGCAAAAGTCCAGCTCCCAACAGCCTGCCTCAAGGGAAAGCAAACCATGATGGTTGTCTGAACCTCTCCCCTCCTCCTCTCAACAGCCTGAGCCAAAACCTCCTCCCCTGCCACAATGAGGGTATCATGAGCCATGGAAGGCACAGGCTGAGCCCCAGCTGAAAGTGGGAAAGAAGTCATGCGGGACACCAGTGGGAAGCTTCAGGAAATGCAAAAGCTTCACTTGAGTGACCTGAACTTTCCTCCATACAAAAGCCAAACATGAGTTTGCATTTGCAGTGTTGGGTTTATATTAAAATAAAATGCCTCCCACCCAGTTCAGGTCTCTGGGTCACCATCCTCTACTAAGGACTTGTGGGCTAGACATTTGTCCTTAAGCATGGGAAGCCACTGAACTGCAACGTTTGCTGTCCTTCACATCTAGCCCTGAGCCCTATTAGTAAGTTTTGAGCTGTCTTTACCAAGGCAAAAGCTGTTCCCTTGCTGCCAGCCCTCAGGGTCTGCTTCCCTAGAGCAGCCATAAGATGTCTTAGTTAGACCTAGCACAGCCTGTTACAGACTCCACATAGAGACTGCCCTAAATCAATCACAAAAATGTCACCAGCAAAGAGATCAAACCTCCATATTGGTTGTTAACACACATTCCCTTTTATCTGTTAAAAAGAGGATGCTGCTCACTTCCCTTCAGTTTTGTCTCCCAGTTCCTCAGTTTATAAAACCCTGTTGTGATTTTCTTTTGTTGTTGCTGCTGTTGCATTTTTTTCCATCCTCCCCCTGCTAACAAACCTCCGGGAAGGCAGCCATCAGGCTCTTCCAGGGTTTGCTTTTTATAACTGCTCTACTTCCTTTTATATTTTCCTCTGCCTGTGTCTCTGCACGCGCCATCTGCATCTTCATTAATATTTACTTTCTGTTGAGGAGGAAAGCGTTTCTCAATTTACTGGCATATTTACTGTGTGCTTTGCTGCACATGGAGTCATAGAACACTGTCTTTCTCCATTCAAACAAATGCAAACTTCATCTGACACCAAATTTCCCTTGCCACCCCTCCACGTCTTCCACTACTCGCTTGGTGCACAAAACAATTTGCAATTGCACAGATGTGTAACATGATGATCCTTGAATGCATGTCTTGGCTCCCTCACCTACCTTTCTTCTCCTTCCTTGACCCTGTAGCTTGACTACCAGGAGCTCTGAAGAGCCGGTGATCTCAGTGCTCCTTCTCCCCTTACCGCATCTGGCTTCCAGAGCTGCACCACAGTGAGCAACAGCAGCAAGCCGGGGAGCAAGAACTGCCTCTGCCAGCCCTTCCCTCCAGTCCTGTGCAGTCCCTTCCCTCCAGAGGCAAAGAGGGACATGCAGGGAAAAGGCACGTTAGTTTCAAGGCGCAACTCTTCCCCAAACACTGCCCAAGGCACTGAAGATAAACACTTCTACCAAATACAGACACAGGCCTGCAGGTACAGACTTGCTGTGCTTATGTGCTTTATAAGCTCCGTCTCTGTGGCTCCACTCTCAATTCACTCACATGCTGCAGCAGCCTGAATCCCTCACCAGCTTCCACATCTGCCTTCACAATTTGTGATTCCCTCTCCTGAACAAGCCTCATCACTCACAAGCCAATTCAGTATCTGTCCTCCAAGCTAGAGCCTTCTCTGAGAAGTGTTCCACTTCACAGGGGTGCCAGAGCTGTTCCAGGTAAGATAGAGATGGCTACAAGCACAGCTTCCTCTCTGACAGGGAATGAAACTGCAGGAGCTTCCTCCTCAAATCAGACTTTATCAACGTATTCCAGGTCCTGAGTCATCCATGGATGAGTTCATCAGGGTTTGCTTCATCATCTAGAAGGTATAAAATGTGATTTCAGGAATTCCAAAGAGGCTTGTAAAGACAAACTGGCAGCGTCCTTCACTCCTTGACTCAGAGAAATGGTGACTACAGTTCACTTGGTATCTCCTTCACCTACCTCCCCCAAACATGAGAAAGTGTGCACATACATGCATGACCACAGAATCACAGAATTACAGAATCTTAGGGGTTGAAGGGGACCTCGAAGATCATCTAGCCCAACCCCCCTGCCAGGCAGGGTCACCTAGAGCACATCACACAGGAACTTGTCCAGGCAGGTTTTGAATGTCTCCAGCGAAGGAGACTCCACAACCTCTCTGGGCAGCCTGTTCCAGTGCTCTGTCACTCTCACAGTAAAGAAGTTTTTTCTGATATTTACATGGAACCTCCTATGCTCCAGTTTGCACCCATTGCCCCTTGTCCTATCACTGGACGTCACTGAAAAAAGCCTGGCTCCATCTCCCTGACACTCCCCCTTAACATATTTGTAAACTTTGATGAGGTCACCCCTCAGTCTCCTCTTCTCCAAGCTAAAGAGACGCAGCTCCCTCAGCCTTTCCTCATAAGGGAGATGTTCCATTCCCTTAATCATCTTTGTGGCTCTGTGCTGGAATCTTTCAGGCAGTTGCCTGTCCTTCTTGAACTGTGGGGCCCAGAACTGGACACAATACTCCAGATGCAGCCTCACCAAGGCAGAATAGAGGGGGAGGAGAACCTCTCTTGACCTACTAACCACACCCTTTCTAATGCACCCCAGAATGCCATTGGCCTTCTTGGCAACAAGGGCACATTGCTGGCTCATGGTCATCCTCCTGTCCACCAGGACCCCAAGGCCCCTTTCTCCTACACTGCTCTCCAGCAGGTCAGCTCCCAACCTGTACTGGCACATGGGGCTGTTCTTCCCCAGATGCAAGACTCTACACTTGTCCTTGTTGAATTTCATCAAGTTTCTCCCCACCCAACTCTCCAGCCTGTCTAAGTCTCTCTGAATGGCAGCACAGCCTTCTGGTGTGAAAAGTCATGCAAAATCTGGGAAACCCCAAGCTCAGCCAGGGTCCCTGTTACAGAAAGATATATTAAAAGTTTGTGTCCTAATGACTGTGAGACACCCAGGTCCATTTTTTAAGGCATTACCAGGAGGGTTATTTTTTCACTTCCAAACCCAGCAGCCCAGCAAAATCCTGGGAGTGGGGCTTGACTGGCCAGGCCATGAGCTGGCAGATGAGACATTGTCCTGTGAAGAAGTCCCCCAAGACAAGGTGCCACTGGCTGTCCCTGGAGCATGGATGCCAGCAAGCCCCACATTGCAGGATCAAGAATCCCTGCTTGGGTTCAGAGGAACCTCAAAAATCCCAAAGCTACTGATTTTAAAAATATCAGGAACGATTATTTTAGAATTTATTTCAGCTATTGCTAAGTGTAATTATTTCAGGGTTCATTTTCTTTTTACCCTGAAACTGTGTGCTATAACAGAACAGATGCATTATCCATTTTAAAATCTTACTTGGCAATAAGGAGCAACAAACAATAATTTGATCTCCCAAGGACAATGTCTCTATAGAAGCCATTCAGTCATATTTTTGAGACACTCCCTGAAGCTGAAGAACACACTTCATTGACGTCTAGCAAAAAGGGCTAGCACAGGCTCTGGTGACAGTAGAGTGGAACCAACAGTGACCTCCTTTTGATGGCCGCACACCCACAGCCTCTGGCAAGCCATAAGAGGTGTGAGGAACAAAACACGGCTGGAGCAATTCCTCTCTAGGGGCAGAAAGTAAATAACTAAGTACAAAGGTTGAATTCTTCATTAAAAAGACATGCATAAATAAAACAAAACCACCCTAAACACCTCCTGTGGAGCACAGACCTATTCTTCCCTGACTGCCTGCAGAGATGTTTTCCCACATGTAAGAACAGTGAAGTACAGTGTTGCATTTTTAATTTTCTCTCCAAGAGCCTGCCTTAAGATAAGGATAATTTGTCTCATACTGTACGAAACGTTTGTATTTCCAGATGGTCTTTTGGTGCTTTTATCCTTCAGATTGCTGGGTAGAAGATCAGAAGTTCAGTTATAATGGTACCAAGCCATATCAAATACAGCAACATCACTGTATTACTTTCCAAAAAGGTACATGCTTGAAGCCCTTGGATCAATTATCTATTGATTGGTTCCAAAAGGCAGCTGCTTTATTGTAAAAACACTTTGGAGAGTCTTTATTTTTCTCTAAATAGATATATACTTTCCTAATTGATATTTTTAAAACCTTCTTTTCCAAAATTCACCTTTCATCTGAAAATTATACTTCAAGTGCACCTGAGATGCATCAAACTCCACTAGCCTGCAGCCTGCTATTTAGCTTCTGTCTTGAGCTGCATGAAGCCATGCAGTGATGCTGCACAGAAAAGCAGCAGTGCAAGTATAAAATACCATCAGCAAAATTTTTGTTTGTGTGTTAAGGGAAACAGTTGAACGATGCACCAAAAGAGACACTAGTCTTGGGCATTCTGTCTTCTCCTTTTGTGGAGTAGTAGTAAAGCAGAGAGACATTTTTCCTTGAAAAGGAATGACAAGCTGAAATATTCCTTCAGGCAGTGCATTCCTCATTTCTCTTTTTATCAGACAGCAGGATTTATTTGGTTTAGCTGGGACTAAACTTGTTATAGTGGCATCAATGGCAGAAATGAGAAGTAGATAGTGGAAGAGAAATTGAGGAACTGCTCTGTATAATAAAATAATTTGACTTACAATGCACTCCCAACACCTAGCATAAAGGTTTAGGGTGGCAGGTGCCATGACCTTCAGCAGATAGATGCATCTCAAACAAAATAAACAACTTAATGAAATAATCACTTATAAGAACTGCAGTTCTAAGACACATCATTATTTCACATCTTCTTATGTTTAAAATGAAAACCAAAGGACAGACATTTAAGCAGATAGAAAGCCGTAAGAGACTGCATGGCTTCCCTTCCCCCCTTCCTTTTTAATTTAAGGTACATTCCTGAAGAAACTTCTGATGGCAGGTCTCCATCTACTCAGAAAACAGCGTAAGGAGAATCAGTGGCTGGAAATGATGGCTAGACAAATTAAAATGAAAAATGGGGGACACGTTTTTATCTTATAAAACAGGTAATTAGCTAGCCAGGGGAATCACTTCAAGACATAAAATCAAACCTGAACGTTGTTAAAAAAAACAGGTAAAACAGAAAATAGAGGCTCAATGAAGAAATCGATGAGTGCAAATTTTTTAACTGAGCACAAAGTCAAATCAAAGTAGTTCACAAACATTACCAGGTGATCCATGACGGCTTAAACAAAAAGAAGATAAGATTATTTAAGACATTCTTAAGGTAGGTCAGCATGGATCTGTGGGAAACAGGCCAGTCTTTGCTGCAGATCTAATCTGAGTCAAAATTTAACAACTGCACCTACGAAAAATGGTGTGGCTCCCAGAATTAGTAGGTAGCTCCAGGTGATGCATGGAGAAAAAAAAGTGAATAGAAAGAAGGATAGTTATTTCCCAATTAGAATATGGAGGGAAAGGGAATAAAGCAGATAAATGGAAGAAAACGACAAGTTACACTATGCCACTGAACGTAAATAGATTTGACTGGTCTTTGTTAAACAAACACTTAAGAGAAGGCACATAGAGAGAGAATATGATGGCAAAATGGGAAGAAAATCCTAGTTCAGTGGGCTTTCATATCTCTAAAGTATACGTTATAAATCCTGATAAGCAACACTACAAACATTTCAGTTCAGTTTCCTCCTCCTTCTAAGCACAGTTACAGAATGCCTGCAAGTACAAACACCTCACTCAAAGACTGTACATTTTTCTCTCCACACAATCTGCGACCCAATTTTAGAGTCTGCAGTGAAGAATCCCAACTTTGCTTCTCCCCACAATTGCTAAAGCTTACTTAAGGCTACCAATAGCCTCCCCTGTTTGAAGGACAGAATGGCCCTTGCCTATGCCCTTCGGATGCCACCTGAAAATAACCATCCAAACATTCATGTCAGACCTTTTCCAAACACTTCAGGCCAGCCACACAAATCCAGACATTTCTAAAATACTTTCTACCTGGAAATCAGACAAACCCACTGAATTAAACTACTTTTTTTAAAGCAAACCAGTTGGAAATTGAGTTACTTTGAATTTTATTATATACCATAATCAAACCCTTAATATCATGAACACTACCCATTACACAGAGGAACACAGGAGCTTCTGAATTTCTTGATACTAGAAGAAATGTCATTTTATATTCTAAGCACAGTAATATTTTCAAGAAAGGTGGTATTGTCAGCACTAGTGCATCCAGATAAAAAGGATAGGTTTACTCTTGGTATTTTTCAGAAACAATATTTGCCAACTCTTTGGAAAGCCTTCCTTATGTTCCTGCATTAGCTATCCCTTCATGCTGTAAAATTACTGTTCTAATTCAGATTATAATCTGAATTTTATGCTTCAGTCTGCACTATATTCCCTATTTTTCATTAAATTTGAACAGATCAATTTAATGTTGCATGAAAATAAACCAACCACTGTGCTAATTGAGACAGTGCGGCATCCTTTAGCTGAATGTCAAGAATTTTTAGACTTTTTTTTTTTTTAAAGTCTTAACTCTAACATGCCCCACATTACCTCTTTTACTCAAATGTATCATGTTGCATTTTTGCCATATTGAAGCTGCTCAAGCAAACCAGTCAAAAAATCTTCCAAACAAAACACTATCACTCCATTAGAAATATTTTAAATTTTAAAAATACAAATATAAAATGCTAAACCCAAGCAAAAGAGCAGTCTCATGCCTAGAGACCATCCATTATATGCTGCTGATGCATATAATGGAGCAGGGAAAGGAGTTTGAGCAGAGGCAGATCAAGAGAGGCTGAGGCTGATGGAGAGCTGCGACTTATACTGTGGGCAAGTGAATGAACCTTCCTACTGATAGAGAGCAGTGCAGACAAACCCACCTTGCTTCCTTTCCATCTCTAACTCTGACAGCAGAACAGCCACAACAACAAAAAAAATCCCCAAACATTAAGGCCGCTGGTATTTCAGAATTTGAAAGCTGACACATTAGCATGATGTAGAATAATTTGTTGATCACCCAGCTCAGAGCAGCAGAAAGAAGAGAGATCAGGTATGTGCACAACATGCACAATTTAGGCTGTAGCTCCCATTGGAAGATTGAATTGTGACACGTTAGATTTTGTGAAAAAAAGAAGAAATACAATACCTTCTTGGCTTCTGTCCACCATCTTAAAAAACTGTATTTAAATTTGAGTTCTTACAAATGCTTATTTACAATATAATACCCACTCAACTCTCCATTATCTATGGGGAAAAAAAATGTGATAATGGGATTACAGAGGGACAAGGGAAAAATATCTGCCTGAAACAAACTGACCTGTACAGAGCAAATTTTTATCTTTCTTTATTCATGGCATGATGCATTTACAATCCACACAAACTCATTCATGCAAATTAATAAACTTCTCCATGATATATATGCTACTATTTTCACAATAAAATGTAAAAAACAGGATTTTGATTACGTTGCCTGTACTCTGTCAATTAACCCATCTTGGAAAGACTACTTCAAGAACTTCAGGGCTTTCAAACACCTACAATTAAATATGAATGGAAATATTTTTTTTGCCAGTAAACCTTCACCTCAAGTGCTTGTTTGATGCTATTGTCTTGTATCAATAAGATGTAATTTATTTTGGGGGCAGTGGAATTTTTTTTCTGGTTCTAATATCAGTTCTAGCAACTTCCTAATTTCTAGAGTTATGAAACTTTCATTAACATATGTTTTAGATGATCTCCAGGTGCATCACCACTGAGTCATGCAATTATGTCAAATTAATGCAATGTGTCATTATACATTCTCTTTCCTTATTAATGAAATGCTATCTTAAAACTCCTAGTAATACATAGAAATCTCAGCTTCTCACTTCAAAATATAATTTGAAACTAGATTTTTTGCTTGAGATGCAGAACCTGGAATGCATTGGCAATTTTATAGTTTTATATATGACAGCACCTAAAGGAAAAAAACAAAAATATATAAAAAAAAGAAAATATTAAGCATAACTCTGGGCTGCAAGCCATTTAAAAAAACAACAAACAGTAATTATTAAAATTGTATGATGAAAAGACTAAAGTCTTCACTGTTTAATATAACTATATAGGTAGCTCAGCACATTAAACTACCTACTGATCTTTTTTTTAATTTTTTTTTTTTAAAGAAAAAAACTAAAAAGCATCAGAGATTTTTGCCATAGAGATTCCCATGGTATTCTGTAAATATGCAAGTTTTGGATATAACTTCTTCAGATTACAACTGATTATTCTACTGCAAAGATATTTTAGAGAACTGAAAAACATTCCCTTGTTTGCTTTTGATGAAAACTATTCTACAGTGATTTATTTTTTTTTACTCTTATTTGAGGCCTGTATAAGAAAAGATAGGTTGGCTGTTCATGTATTACATTTTTCTACATTGTAGCAATAACATTGTTTAATGCACTGCAATTTCTTTAGGAGTAGGTATGTTGCATTTACAATACAACAGTCAGCACGCAGGTGTACATTCAGCATACTGATTTGGTGTTGTGCTATTCAAAGTATTCTCTTACATCTGTTTTATTTGGGAAACTTCCAAAAGAACTAGCCTTAGGAGAGTAATCTCATGAGGTTTCCTTTACTCTCAACGAGCAGAGAACTCCTCCTTTCAGTAGGAAGCCAGCAGAGGAAGGTGGAACATGTTATTTCTTAGAGGAGCAACCACCTTCTGTCCACTCATTATAGACGGACTCTACAAAGACCAGACTCCCAGGGTCAAAATTCATCACAGGCATATGGCTTATGTTTTGTTTCACTTCAGCAACTCAAGAACCTCACAGTTCAAATCTGAAAGTTAATGCTACCTTATACCAAAGCAAATAGGAATCAAAACCGTTGTGAAGTGGGATTCTTCAAAGGCAAGCAAAGTGCTCTTAAACCTTCTTGCTCAGACAGCAGAACAAAGCAAAGGCTGTTGCTAAAGAGATGCTCATTACTGAGATGAACTGAGGCTGCTCAGCACTCCTGTTTGTGGTCTGAGAACAAGCAGATCCTGCAGGTCTGAATAGATGAAAATATATTCAGTTTTGACTGAATACAAGAATGCAGGAGAAAAGAATGCAACATCTGATGTTAGGAATACCTTCTCAGAATCAGCAAATAAGACTTTTCCTTTGGTCTAAATAAACTCGTGTCTTGTGAAAGTCATAAGAAAATCCTCTATATTAGGTTCCATACAGCAGCAGACATAGGATTACACTGAAAGCTTAAGTAATAAAAGAAAACAACATTCTCCAGAAGTATTTTTCTTGCAATAAAGCAATTATGCAAGTCTAACATATTATCTAAGATCCTTACCCAGTTAAGAAAAAAACAGTTGAAATTCAAAGAAGGCCTTGAGTCATTTGACAGTTTTGAAGGATCATGAGCATTGAGCTTTTGGCTAAATTAATTATTAGTGTTTTTCACAGATGATGTGAAGCCATTTTTAAGCAATTAGTCTGCAAGCATCATCAGCTGTCTAGCTGCTCACAGTTACCTGTGTACTTTTCAAAACTAATGTTATATATCTAGCAGAGGCTATACAAATCTTGTTTATGCTCCAAAAGGGTGTCATCGTGAGAATGAAAGCCTTAAGACTTATACCCTGAACTGGCTTGTTTTGAAAAGGAAAGCCACAGGAGTTGAATGGGACAAGAACCTTTTCAGAGCGCCATTTTTCAAACCTCTGGAAGATTTTAGGTATTGACTCTGATCCACACTTTAATATTCTTTTGTTGTCAACGACTGCCACCCCACTACCTGAAGGAATAAGTATTATGCACCAAATGCATATGGCCTTCTTACAGCCCCTTTTTTGAAAAACAGGAATAAATCTGCTCCCAAGCCACAAGAGACCGTGTGCTTACAGATGCTGGGTGCTTCACAAGTTTCAGCTAAACCACTCAGCTGATGAATTCAAACCATTGCAGTAGTTTTGCCAGACTTTAAAAACCTGTTTCATGAGGTTTAATTAGCTCTGGGAATTAATCTGAAACACAGATATAGGCCCTATCCAAGACGTTAAGAGGCAAAACTAACACTGAGGTTCTGAATGTGTTTATCACCATGAAGTATAAATACAGCATTATTACAGCAAAAGCTCTGTCAGAGAAAAAATAACCCTGAAAACTTCTTACAGCTACAGCAACACTATCATCTGCAGGTGATATGAGGGCAACAGGCAATAGTCCTGAAAGGCTACAATACTGACTTCTTGAGCAGCCTCTACTCAAGCAGCGTATGATAGAGATGACAGAATTAATTAAAAGAGAGCTGGCAGCAAAGTCAAAGGCTATAAAATACAGACAGTTTTTTGTGTAATCACATCATCATCATCATAATGGAGGGAGAAGTAGCAAATACATTTGTCAAGCACTAAGATATAATGTAAAAATATTCAGAAGAGCAGAGGCTGTTTAAAGCTCATCTACAGCAAGAGATTAACATTTATTTTCTTGATGTGTGCGCCACCTAATTTCTTCTTGGAACAATCCATTTAGTTTTTAAATTGGCCAATCATATAGCATTCAATACTATCTCCACACAATAAACAATCAATAAAACCTCACTGACTCTTAGCATTTTGATTATCTTTTGCAGATATAGCCGTCTCTATGAAAAATCCCATTAAGTAATACCATTAAATGACGTCTGTAGTAATATCACCAGACAGACTCTGTGCCCAGCAGTCAGTTCTTGCAGGCTTTACACACTTCCCCCACCCCCAAATATTAAGCTGACATGCCCATATCAATACCTTGCTTCTCATTCTTGCACCAGTTGTCAGACAGAAAAGAATATATACGGTAGCCTTCATCTGATTGCTATCCTTACCAGAAACTTGTACCAGAAGCTTGTATTTACTCATATTGCAACTGGAAAAAAAAAAAAGCCCATCCATTAATAAAAGGCCATCAGAAAGCTCTTGGATTCCTCACACCCAGCACACCCAGCTCTCCTCCAGCACATCGAAGAAGAAGCAGGGGCACACACTGCAGCTGAGCAGCTGATTGAAAAACAATGACCATGCACAGTGCACCAGAAGATGGTTCCTCGAGCCCTGCTGCACAGCCCTTTTCTTCTCACCGCTGAAATGAAATCAGAGACTTAATCACCTGTCTCAAACAGGCTAATCTTATATACAGATAGGTCAAATTAAAGGCTCGGTGGGAAATTTTCCATTGCCAGGAACCCCCTATTATTTTGCAGGAAAAGACAGCTCCTTGACTTCCACTAGAATTTCTGTTATAGTTTTATTCCTTGCACTGGAGTATTTACTTACTGCATTTTCATTTTCTGCCGTAGGCAGTCCCAGCAAAACATTCCATCAATATACACCTGAGTACCACTGATTAGTAACTTGAAGTCTGAACCTCAAAGAATTCCCAAAAAAGCGCCAAACGTCTCACAGAAGAAATTATTTTAATACACATGACTGATAAATCTGTATTTTTATTTTCTTTGTAAAAAGAAAGAGCATGAATTAAAATTCTTACTCTGGTTCATTTTGTGGCATTTTACACATTGATAATAATACATTTTCATCACATTTTTGGGCACCAGCTATTTTCCAGTAAAGAAAGGTAAATAGTGCAAAGGGATAGTTTGGCAAAAATCCTACTTTTTACATTACTTTCACAATCTCTCATGTTTCTATGGAAGTAATTACAAATGTGGAAACATTTGGCCATTACTTCATACTAATTCAGTTAATTCATCACAGCATCGCTCAATAACCTCAGTAGCTTTCAGCCATCTTTTATTTCCCAGTGACACAACAACTTTAAAGTTTATTTAGCCTAAAACTAAGTTGCATTGGAAAACAAAGCGCTCAAATTATAATTATTTATTTGTCCTGTATACTGTAATTTCACTTTGAGGATCCCAAAACAGCTCAGCAACCTTAAAAAGTCAACCTCATAAAATCCTTGCTAACACAAGCTTGTTCACACCTGTTTTACAGGTAAGAAAACTGCAGCATGGAGAAATTAAGTGGCAAAATGCTTTCTGTGCCATTTGGAAGCAGCATCCCGTGACAGCTCCCCACCTCTCCACTTCCAGAGGACAAAACACCCCTGTGCACCACACCAAGGCACCTCCAGCTGCATTTTCTTCTGAGGGACTTCTGAGGGAAAAAGTATTTGTCCAACTTCTTTCTATGGCCTATGCCCACAAATCTGGCAAAGATCAGGAGAGAAAGGAAGTGGAGGAGAAAACTTACTTGGAAGCTTCCCAAATCTGTGCGCTGTACCCTGGGCACATCACGCCATCAGGGGCTCCCAAGGGTTTGGTGCCCTGTGGGAAGAGCAGAGCTGCTCAAGGGCTGCCCCAAGCTCACTGCTGGCTGTGGGTGTTGCTCCTGGCATAGCATCCCCCAGCCACGTCTGCACAGGCCAGGGGGAATACTGAAAGAGTTCAACGGCTTAGGTTCAGTAAATCCCCATGTCACTTATGCTGAGAGTTGGGGTTGCTCAGCCTCAAGAAGAGAAGACTCCAGGGAGAAATTACAGTAGCCTTCCAGTACGTGAAGGGGCCTACAGGAAAGCTGGGGAGGTGCTTTTTACAAGGGCCAGTAGCAATAAGATGGGGGTAAATGGTTTGAAGCTGAAAGAGGGTCAATTTCAGTTTGGTTTTAGGAAGAAATTCTTTACTGCCAGGGTGATGAGAAACTAGAACAAGTTGCCCAGAG
Source organism: Hemiprocne comata (assembly GCA_020745705.1). Taxonomy (NCBI): domain Eukaryota; kingdom Metazoa; phylum Chordata; class Aves; order Apodiformes; family Apodidae; genus Hemiprocne; species Hemiprocne comata. Next base: position 95,968,863 of record CM036586.1, on the reverse strand, counting down.
AAGTTGTGCCTGCCCCCTCCCTGAAAGTGTTCAAGGCCAGGCTGGATGGTGCTTTGAGCAACCTGATCTAGTGAGAGGTGTCCCTGCCCATGCAGAGGGGTTGGAACTAGGTGATCTTTAAGGTCTCTTCCAACCCAAACCATTCTGTGATATCACAGCAGTCTTACAATGCATCAAATTTGGGATGTACTGTGAGTATTTTTTAAAAAAAAGTTTACTGATCAAGAGGTACCCTAAATACTCCACTAGTATTGAAGTATTCTAAAAGGACAGATTTCATTCACATGAAGAGATGATACGTGCATCCTTGGAGATACTCAAAACCTGACTGGACACAGTCCTGGGCAACCAGCTCTAGGTGGTCCTGCCCAAGCAGGAAGTTGGACAAGATGACCTCCAGAGGTCCCTTCCAACTTTAGCCACCCTGTGATTCTGAAGTTCAATCCTGTGAAATATATGAAGGTAATAGATACGTACTTGGTACATATTTAGAATAGATATATTTAGTACAAAGGTAGTGTAAGACATATTTGTGCTCGTGTATGTGCATGAAACTGCTCTATGCTACAGCCACAGTTCGGGGACTCAGAAAAAGTGCACTGAAGACAGAAGTGGAATTACTCCCAAGTGGAAGAAGAGGGAAGCTGCACCTCCAGAGAGGTGCTCAGAAAAAAGGAAGCCTTGATGAGGGAAAGCAAGGTTGTGAATCTTACACTATCTACATAATCCAGTTTTAGGAGGTAACATGCTTCTGGCTTGCCCACTTGGCTCCAATAGACAAAAAAAGCGTAGAAGAGGCTCCACTCTACAAGTCAGCACTCCAGAGGAACCATGTTGCTGAGGAACTTCCTCAGTTTAGCCAACATTGAGGAGTGTCTTAGAGAACCTCTCAGTGATAAGAAAGTCAGGGGACTAGTAACAGTATTTGCTAACTGTGCATGAGAGTTTCTAATTTTTTAAACAAGATTCTGTATTTTGTTAAATTAGAACAAAGAAAGCTGAAAGAGTAAAAGTGTTCTACAAGCAAACATGGTAAGAGAAGAGCACTTATCTCCCGCAAAAATAATGCAGCCAAATAAATTGGTGCTAATAGAAAGACTTTCTTAAATCAGGTATACTCCCAAACACAGTGCAAAAATTGGTTTGAGGGCTGGTTTTATCCAGTGTCAATGGTACTCCAGCGTGTACCATCTACTAAGTCTTTCATAGGAGTTGAGAGAGACTTCACAACTTGTAAAAATTCATGCTGTGATTTTGTAAAAAGTTAAACATCTTAATAATGAAGGACTAAGCACAGGAAAGGCACTTTACTATAATGGCATTTTGAAACAAACAAACTTGCGCTTGTTTTACACTGTGTCCTTTGCATTAGTCTCACACTTCAGATACCTCTGGACCAAATTTACTTTAAGCTGCCCTCAGCAGTGGAAAACGAATGGCACAAGGGCACAAACCATCCCCTAGTGCATCCCAGCCCTTGCTATCTTTTTTACTTGCAGCCTTTGTCTTCTGCCCCTGTACGTGTGTCTATTTTGTGGTCCATGCCTCAGAAGCCTGCAAAATGGAGCAAAGTTAGATCAGACATAGCTCTTATTGCTGCTTCCCTGCACCATCTCAACTGGCAGAGACCTAACAGCATTGCCACAAAGGCTATGGGAGCAAAGAACTACTGCTCAAATCTCTCCCAGCAAGGAACTACTGGTAAAGTAACTCCTCTGCTACTGACTGAATAAATTCCCATTGAAGATCAATTGAATGCAAAGACTAAACCAACAAATAAACAAACCAACAAATAAATAAATAACTCCACCTATACTTAAGGTTTTTGAAGTATCTCATCTGCCATGACACTAAATATCTAAGTTTTCCTACATCTGTAGGTAACAACATAATGTTGACGGGAAGTTAAAATATTTGTTAGCCATTTTCCAATGACAAGAACCTAAAGCGTTTTCTTAAATTTAACTCTTCAGTTTTGGTCTGCTCACTCAGGTTTCAGAACTCCCCTGGGAAACATTTTCACAGTTGAAAGCATGCTGTGTCATCTGTTATTCCCCATTTCAAAATCTTAGACTCTAGTGCAGGAACACACATTAATCATTTATATCTGTATAAATACATGAAAAATTAATAGCCCAGCTAGAATTCCAAGGCATCCACTTAATGAGCTGAGACTCAAACTTAGGAGCATCATGTCTTTACTATTACACATATATAAAATAGTATTCAGAAAGCTTCATCAAATGAGACCTATTAATACAAATTCAGCACATTAGACCTGTGAATAAGCATCCAAAGACCAAACTAGCCATTTACTTTCTGCAAGAGGGGAAAACAGCCTTTCTTCTTAATTATGAATTTCTTGTAGAGGACTGAAAATCCAGTCTTATACTTTTAAAGATAAAAATTCAAAAAGCATATGCCATAAAATACTTTGTAAACTCACATTAAGTTGTTGCTAGTTTAAAAATAAAAACCAGTAACGCTGAATGAGGGAATGCTTGGCAATTTTCAAAATATTTGCATACATTTTGCGAATGCCAGTTAAAGTTGCAAGAACCAGCTAATGGGACAAATCCCAACACAACAAGCACCGATAATGAGAAAATACTAAAAAGCAAGAGTCAAATTATGCAATTATTTTGTTCCAGTGCTCTGAATTGTGAGCTGCCTTCACAATCAGAAGTACATGTAATTGCATTTACACAGACTGAAAGGGGCAATACAACCATGCCTATTTCCAGGACAGCTGCAATCATAGCATCCATTGTGGTTTGAACAGAAAAGTCTGTACAAATGCCAGCTTTATCTGAATGACACATCTGAATGAGGTACCTACAGAAAGATCTCAAAGTAATTTCTTCTTAGGATCACAGTGATTTTTCTTCTCATCGGTGGTAATTTAAAAGCTTTTTTTATTGATGCTACAGCACATCCCACTAAGAATAATGGAAAAGCTAAAAATTAATAATAAAAGCAGGCAATTCGTTGCCTTTGGAAAGAGGAGGGCAAACAGGTGAGAAGAAGCTGGCAGAGGACACATCATCAAGCCACTAGGAAGACAACTGTTATAACATAAAACACTCTGCCACAAAGCAAGAGATTCTAGAGAAGGAATTTACATATTTCCAGAAAAAAATAAGATCCAAGACATAGAGCTGGAATATCTCAATAATCAGAGGAAACAGTAATTCTCAGTCTGGCAATGTTTAAAAAAATAATTTCCATATAACTTAGGCAATAATGAGCCATTTGCATCTATGTTGTGCAAGAATACTTGATGATCAGGAACAAGCTCCTCTATGACCTGCAGATGCTTTTCAATTATGGGCTATGTTTCTATACTACCTTAAGCCAGAATGATAGTTCTAATTTATTCAAAACTCATTTGTGTTTTCCTCTGAGCAATTCATATATTCACATAGCTACCAAAAAAATATATATATATTAAAAAAAATTAAATATCTGAACAGGCTGCTGGCAGTCTTTCAACTAGAAAACATGGCACTATCTTTTACATAGTTCAAAGGAAATGTGTCTGCCCATAAGCCAAATAAAACCCCATGTAAGGGTAAAATTAAAACTATAGCATGAAGACAGCTCCATGATCTTCTTAACGAGATTGCAAAGACCTGATTCCCTGTTTTGAAATGCTTCATGTTATGGGAAAGCTACAATTTCTCAAGTCTAATCTCAGCTGAAAGCTGACTGGCTTTGGGAGAGCACGTGCATAGGCAAACCTACCTATTTCACTGTTAACTGCCTGCACATTTGACCCCCTGCCAAAACAAAGTGCTGCCCATCACCTGCAACCACGCAACCTGACCAGGCTGCCCTGCCCTCGTTGCCTTAGAAAATTCCAATCACCTCACGGGTTAGTTCAGTGGGATATTCAAAAGTCAGCAAGGCAAAGACAGTGCCTGCAATAAAGTCAGAGTGAGGACACAGACAAATTGTGACGTAAATAAGGAAACCATAATTCAGGCCAAAGCTTTCCGCAAACTGTCCTCACCAAAGCAGGGTTAACTCTGGGTCCCAATCATGCAAATCCCAAGAAACCACACTTTTCCCACCACCACCTAACTCCTTTATTCTATAAACCTCCATCTCTGCAAGATGAGACAGAAGTGTGCCACGGACCCAGTTTTAAAATGTCGAATTACAGGATTACTCCCTCAAATCAATATAGAAGTACCATCAGTCAGTAAGCATGTGCACTAAGTGGGTAAGTTATGCTTTATTTTTAACAGGTATGTAATTTGAAATCAAATTAAGAGGTACCACTGATGGAAAATAATATTTCCTTTAAGGATATGAACCAAAACAGGTATCATTAGCTATAAAGAAGAAAGTGCCTTTTGCAACACAGAAGGCAGTATGAGAAGTTGATACAAAACAAGCTGACGAAGCCTGTCTCGGTAGAAGAATGTATTATTGATAATAGTAATAATAACAGATCCATGATAACTTTACAATAGAAGTCCTGAGAATTACAAGTTTCACTGACAATGAGGGCATCTGGGCTTTGTTGTCTCTTGTCAACAAATTCTTTGTTCTGGATGATGTTAAATTTACCCAAATTCCTTGCTACCATCATATCTCTAGACAATGGGAAGAATAACAAAAAAAGGAAAAGCAAGCAGAAAGACTGGCAGGAGTGAGTGAGCATAAAGCTGCACTTAAAATTAACAATGAAGGAAGACTGAGAAAGAAGGAAAAAAGAAGCCCATGACATGGTAAATAGGAAGAAAGAGATGCATTCACTGTAAAACCGATGATGAAAAGCACACAAAATAAATTCTGCATTTACAGCAGTTGATACCAGCTGAGCATCAAATGAACTGCCGCAGCATTCAACATGAAATTATCTCTTATAATAACGACTAATGGTTTTGCCATATATCATAAACTGAGGCTAACCATTACATAGCAATTTAAAGTCTATGAAAGTAAATCAGTGTCAATATTGAGCAGCCACAGGTCTCAGTATAATTCACTTCCACAAACTCACTCAGTTCAATTAGTTCCTAATGTACTTGGCTGTAAAGCTTGTTTGAACCTGTGGTGCAAATCTTGCACCCTGCTATCTAGATATGCTGTGTTTCCTAAAGTAAAAACATTTTTTTTTTTTTAAAGAGGCAAAAATAGGGGGTGGGAGGAGCAGTGTTTTCTTCATATACAATGCATCCTCACCAGCAATGCCATGGGAATGCACAATAGAACCAAGCAGCTGTGGTTCAGAGCCCTTCCCTGCCACAGCGCCTCTGCCTCTCACTTTTCCTCACCCCATCCTGCCCCAGAGCTGCTCCTCCCAGGTGTCCTCATCCACCCACTGCTCCTAACATCTCCTTGGCCCTTGAGCCCTTCCTACTGGGGCTTCCAATCCCCAAATCATCCCTCACCTTTCTCTTTTCTGCTCAGACTGTCCAAAGTGTCCTTCTATCTGAGCTTCTCAGCCACACCAAAATACACAAACCCTGAATTCTTGTTTTCGGTAGAGGCCCAACGTGATACTGCTGTTGTCCTCTGGCCACCCAGACACTGCTTCTCTCCACTGCCAAGTAATCACATAAATCTAACTTCTTTGGGAAATCAGGACCAAACCAGCAAGAGCAGTTTTAATCTCTGGTACCAGATAGGTTTGAGCTGAACTATCCTGATTCTTTGGAGAAGGAGAATAAAATTCTGGCCGTGAGGTTCATTTTATTTCCTAATGTATGAAAAATCAGAATCCAATTAGACCTAGTTAGGTAGAAAATGGCATCTATTATTAAACGTGGAGGAAAAGATGACAAAATGCTATGGAGGAACTGGCCTTTTCAAGGGGCATAGGCTGCAGATCTCACACAGGCCAAATGCCCATGCAGTCTAAAGTCAGGCCCCTAAGATTCCCACAAAAAGAACATGCTTATCCCAATCGGAGAGTAACTCAGGTTGTAAGGGATGTACGGAGGTCTCCAGTTCAACCTACTGGTCAAGGTACGGTCAGACCAGGTTCCTCCTCAGGGCTTTATCCAGTTTAGTCTTGCACATAACAAAGGATGGAAACTGTACAACCTCTGGGCAACCTTTTCCACTACTTAATTATCCTCACAATAAAGCTTGCTTTCCTTATATCCAGTCCGAACCTCCCCTTTTCCAATTCTTGACTATATTCTCTCATTTTCCAGCTACATATATCAGCAAAAGGTTCAGTTCTGCCTTCTTTGTAACTTAAGTACTGGCAGGCTGCTGGTAGGCCCTCCTGAAGACTCAGCTCCTCCTGAATGGAGCAAGTCCAATTCCCTGCATCTATTCTCATAGCTAATGTGTTTACAGAATTATTTAACCTTGCAAAAATGTAAACCCTATTCAACATTTACTGTTGTACAAACATTAGGTTTTTCTTTCTCTTTGTTTTCATAATAAAAATTCTCTAATGTCTACAGTCGAACAAATTATTGCCATTACTTCTTGTAATGGAACCAGTGTGTTTTTATATTCAGTCATTTCCTCAAGAAATGAGGAACTGAAATCATGAAATGAGAGCACTACCCCCCTCCCCCTTTTTTTTTAATACCAATGCTATAAACATAATAGGCATTAAAGAGAGAAACAGGACCAAATCAATCCTTTCCTCACCTTTTCAAAGGCACTGTGTCAGCGCACAACTTTCACTACAGTCTGTATTGTCAAACACCAGAAATTACAGCATTTCTCTCAAGCTCATGTGTAAGTTCATGTCATCTTTGAGCCTTTCACAGCTTTCTCCATCTCCTCAGCACAAGATGAAGGAGTCCAATAGCAGATAACCAAGAAAAATGTCTGGCATCTAATTAAAATAATACATTGTGGAGCTAAAGGCTGTTAAAATCCATTGTACCCTGAGTAGTTCAAGCATGCAATGCAGAACGTCAGTCATCTGTTCTTCCAGAAAGAAATTTAATTACCTTACTCTACAGCAACTAACAGTTCATGTTTTGAGAAGGGCAAGCAGGAGCCATAGTATGGGAAACCCTCTTGAGTAAATCTTTTTGGATTACCATGCCAATCCCACCCTGTCTGCATTGTATTTCCAGGGTGTCCATCAGGAAAAAAAAAGGGGGGGGAGGGAAAAGCAGTACCACTATCATTGCTATTAACAACATACACAATGTCCAGAGAGATGGCAGAAAAAGAACACTGGCACACAACTAAACCAGATGGGTAAGAAGCTGGTCAGATGGTCAAGTCGCAGCCTATCCAGAGATCACCACCAAGTGGAGAACTCCAGGGGTCTGTCCTGAGACCTGTCCATGTTAACATCTCTATCAGTGACCTGGAAGAGGCAATGGTGTGCCTTGGTAATAAAGGCATCCTGCCGCTCCTGGGAGGTATGAACAGGGACACAGCCCAAAGATGAAGAGAAGGGATTGTGTCCTCCATCTCTGCACTGCATACATCAGACCACATCTAGATGCTGCATCCTGTCCTGGACCCCAACACGGGAAAGAAACTGTGATGACAGTGAAGCAGTGAAGCAGCAGGTGGACCCAAGCAGTTGTGCCATCTCCATCCTTGGACGGTTTCAAACTCTGACCAGTCCAAGCTTTGAGCATCCTGGTCTGACTCCAGAGCCAGGCCTGCTTTGGGAGGAAAGCAGCCCACATCCCATCCCACCAGGATGGCTCTGGTCATAAGGGAAATGAGAGAAATTCAGAACCTGTGCTGGTTAAACCACTGTTGCTTAGAAAGGGCAACACGGATGCTCTGTCACCTGCAGCATGCTCCTGCCTCTCCGGGGGTTTTGGGTGGCGAGCCCAGGGCACCCATCTCCTAGGTGAAAACTTACCACTATAGAGATGTGCAGAGATCCATGTGAGGAGGAAAACTACTGAACAGAGCATTGAAAGGCTTTACATGACAAAATGTATATTTTCTATATACTTCACAAGTTCTGGAGGAAAAAAAATGAAATCAAAATTATAACTCATTAAAAAGTATTTTAAGCTAGAAAAGGACAAAGCAGTAAAAGTCACGATATAAGTGTGTTTTACACAGAAATATCTAGACGGACATTAAGTTTTTCACCTACTAAAAAGGAGATGTTAACATAGAACAGAAAAATGTTTGAGTTGAGCCTCTCAAGTACACTTTGAAGAACAGGTTAAGTGTAATTTTAAAAGTCAGGAGCTGTTGGAAGTCATCGCCTTTTCAAATAAAGCCAAATTACACAGATTACTATTTAAAAAAACCCAACAAAACAAAACAGAAAAGATCTGTCAAACTTAAGTCTATTAGGCATTTTATATAATTAACATAATTATTACTCTCTGATCTATATTAGTATAATTAATTCTGTGGTTTGATATACACAGTCTTACATACATTAATCAAGTTGGCATTTTGATTGGTGAAAATTAAATTTTACTACCTTTGGGAAGTGACAATGTTCTAGCTAAATTTTTCTCATTTGTTTTCTGTAAGTGTATAGCAGCAGTTTGCTGCTGCTTTTATATTAAAAGTCTACCCTTCTTCACTCTGTAGAACAATTAATTAGTGTGTTGTTGACATTTTCTACAGAGAAAAACACTGAAGTATTTAAAAGCAATATAGAAAACTAAAAATACACCATGTTGAACTAATAAAAAAAAAATAGGCTCATTTATTTTTAATTCTATTGTTCCAATTACATAAGCCTGGAAATAGTTTCCATTTTCATAAGCCTTCCAGACAAAATCTTGAGTTACTTTGGAAAATCCTCATTTATTTGATAGCGTGAGGTTTTTGTTTACAAAAAAATAATTAAAAAATTTGAAAATTGTGGCTAATAATTACTACAGAAATCTGCACAAAACTTTAATTGTGCAGGTGTAGGTGTGTGTATACAAGAAGATATTTATATTTTAGCAAAAAATAACCATTTCTTTACCAAAAAGGTAGTGATCTCCAGGTTGGTCTCACTTAGGAATTCACTATGAAAAATAAAGCTGAACTAACCACTGAACTACAATCTCACTCCTTTGCACTGACTGGGTTCCATGGGAACAAAAAATAACATTTTCAACTCCTATTTTATAATATAAAATGTTCAAGCATAGGCATTTTGCAGTTGTAAGGACAGAAAGGTATGATAAAAATATTGTGATGAGAACGCGATGGATGATGTATGGAAAATGAGAAGTACAAGGCAGTCACACTAAGAAATTGGGATTGCTTAGTGATTCGGGCCATTCAAAACCAGCTTTTTAAACAGTTGACTGAAATCTTAAGTTATGTACACAAGCTGATGCATCCAGGGATGGAGAATTTAAGTCTGATAGGACAGTTCTGGAAAACAGTACTCTCCGAGCAGCAGCCACAGCACAGGCGCCCAACAAGAGCCTCCCCACAAAACAATCCCGCGAGCACCCACCACAAGGCCCAGGTGCAAAGAGAGGGAAGAGTGATCCACGTGGGGGATCATGGGGACTGATGCCAAAATGCAGGGCTTAGCTTGCATCTCCATGGAATGAGATTCCAATGGAGTTAGAACTCAGCAAAGGCCTATGAACTGTACCCAGAGAAAAGAGACAGAGCTGGTCTGTGAGACTTGGACACTGTGACTGGATTCACCAACAAAACGCAGAGCTATGTGGACTTGAATACTTCAGTCTCACAGTGTAACCCAACAACAAGAGCCAAAAGTTGACACTGAAGTCAGACAAATTCATATAAAGAAAGGAGAGAAGGTATTTGCATTCATCTATAAAATGAGACTAAAAGCAGGGGAAGAACTGTGGCACCTCCCAAGGACGTGGAGGACAAATACACTTCTGAAACAGACAAGTCTCAGTCATACACGTTAGGTGACGTGGTCTGGGAACAGCTTGTCTAAACAGCCTGCAGCAAGCAGGAGATCAAAATACAAGGTCAAAAGGTTCCCTCACGCTTCATATAGAGGATGAAATATGCTTGCTCAGCACAATTCATTCCAAAACAGGGGTAATGGTGTTTGCTGCACAGAAGCACATGTCTGACGGCAGTCAGAGTGCTGAGACACCAAGGCCACCACGGTACAACAGCCTGCCTCAGACAGCACAAACAGCAGCTAATCCAGTCACACTGGGGACTTCTCACATTCTACGATACCAGTGCTAGTAAGCTGCCCTGAGCCAAGGCTACATACATCGTATTTCTTAGGACAGCCCCTCATTGGTGACTTTCTGTCTGTAGCTATATTTTGAAAACCATTAGTTAGCCAGTTTTCAGTTTGTTGTGTGCCACAGAACTGTTAAGGTGATGATCTCAAACACTGGTAGTTCTAAGTAAAGGTTATATAAAAGGACTATAATAAATGGGGTCATTTTAGTACTTATAATATGAATTTCATTTTAAGATGCAGGAAGGTAATTGGTTCATTTTCAAGTTTTTTCACATTCCCAATATTAAAAATCTGATTTTACCAGAACAGGCTAAACAGTCTCAAAAGGTCCTCTGAACACAAAGAGAAAAAAAAAAAAAAAATAGATACTATTTGACTATTGGATTACTTAAGTGATTTTAAAACAACTAATTTGTAGTCCATGCAATACAATAGCACGTTACTTATTTTACTGACAATACAGAACAATTTTCTGGAACAGTCAAATGGAAGAATATCTCTTCCTTAGGCTGATTTTTTCTCATTCAGCTTTAAACATTTATTGCAAGTGGCAGGTCCCGTCACACTGTTATTACTGCCTAAGCTACTGCAGACCAATAGGATGGCCTTGACATACAGCTGCTGGGCTTTCTTCTTCCAGAATTTAGAGACATCGACAGAAAAGTAATTTTCCCTTTAAAATGTTATCATGCATTAGTTCACAGCAGTACCAACAACTAAATAAACTTTGCTGAGTTGCTGCCATCTGGGGCAATGGCATAATGTGTCAACATTCAACGTTCTGGTCTTACTGGGTGGTCCTCACCAGAGTAACCTCAAAGATAAATACTATATATTGCCATACGGGTCAGGGCATCACCCAGTAGCTCCAAAGAAGTCTCCCCACATAGTGTTGGTTCCCTGCTTATGAGCTCCTGAGCTCCTCCTTGGCTCCTTCCTCAGCCTGGCCCCAGCTTTTACCCCTCTTCACAGAAAGACAATAAAAACAAACAAACACCCCAACACCATAAAATCTGCTTTCTTCAGGCCAAGATTTCTCCTAACTTCATTTTGCAACCACGTCCCCTTTCAAGTCAATCCTCCAGGCACATGCATTAAAGCACATTATACAGACTCTGCGCATGTACTTGTGATGGTCACCCTTTGTAGTAGAGAGGTCTACTGATACAAAAAACCCCAACCAGTCAGCAGACAACTCAAACAGTCTAGCTTTTCCTCTTTTCAAGTGAGTCATCTTTTTTGAATGTGACCAAGGTACATTTTGCTTAGGAATGAACCCACACAGGTTCAGCAGCAGCAGTTTTTCCAGCTCTCCTGACTCCATACTCAGGACAACTTCCTATGGAACAGCAGTTCCACCTTTAAACAGTCCCTTACTGAGGACTATGTCACTGTTCCACGTGCTCTCACAGCCATTAAAAAAACAAAACAAAACACACCGATCTCCACACAAAAACATGTCTGTGGTTAGATAAGAAGGTAGGTAGATTAAATTCAAATAAAATTTTACATTTAAAAAGAAACATTTAATTATTTAGTATTTTACAGACACACTTCTCAAGAGAGGCTGCCATTATGGTAAACCAACAAACAAGATCTTTATTTACCTTAAATTTCCTTCATGAGGAAAAAAAAAAGGGGATTTTCCACAGTGCCAGTCACTTTCCAGCAAATAAAATGACAAATTAAGGGCCCAAACTACCAAAAATAAGAAGCCCCATGCAAGCAGCACACAGAGCCTGCATGTAAGAAATCCTGGGGCTAACAAGGCTGTGCCGAAGCAAATTGGCCTGATTTTCCTACAGATTTTGTGGGACTCCATCTGCATACAGATTGAAGAGAAGAAGCATCTTTTCTATAGCACACAGCATCCCACTGAACATTAATCACCATTCCCTACTTAGATCCTGCAATATGCAAGACTGATTGCTGCTCCATGGCTCCCTCAAGCATGCTAGCCCTACTGCTCTCATCTGCGCTTTCTTAAAGGAAGTTAAAGGAAAACAGCTAATATTCATGACCAAAAGGGAAGTGCAACTTAAATGTTAGAAGGCAAGGAAAGTGGCAAATCATTTGAGTTAACAAGTCATCTGGAGATTCTTTAGTATTTTTCTCATATTTGCTCATTAACCTAAATATAAAAAAAACACTGAACTTATTAAAAAATAAATATTTGTTTATTCTATATCAAGGGGTTTTGTGTTCTGTTAGATTCTTAGTTGGGGTTTTCTTTTTATGTTTTTACTTCTCTTTTTTCTCCTTTTCAAGAGTGTAGAAAGCTGTTTCTCCAAGGACACAGGAAAAGTTTGTGTCTGACTGTTTGACACCAATTTGTAACACCAGTAACTTTTAAAAGGGAAGTTTTTAGAGTAGAAAACTTATAAAATATTCAGAAATGCAAGCATTTTGTTTTACACTGAAATGTGTGCTGAACATCATTAAAAAAACCAGTAATCAAGCTCATCTAAATACATTAACATTTCCTTATTACAGCATCTGGTAGTTGTCTTAAGTGGTAAGTGCCAGAGGTCATGAGATACTTTGCATATCTTGCAGAGTCAGGCTTTTCTTCTTCAATTAGTCAGTTTTGAAGAATGGCATGAAAAAGTACAAACTGCAAACAAAATATTCTTCATTAACACAACAATTTGTTGATTAAAAAGGTGGATTTTCTTTTTATGTAGCTTAATAATGAATGGGTCATTTCACTGCTTTCGTTTATAGGTAAAATATCCATATTTATGTTTACTACTTTTATCATTATTTAATGAGATAAGAGAATCTACAGCCTATATCTTCATTACTGTGGGTATACAATACATGTCTGTACTCACGGTACCTGCATTGGTACATGCGTGTATGTTGAACTTCTCAGAATATCCGAAGTCCTACGTGGCCCTCAATTAGGGGATGGGGAACTTTTTTTTAATGTGATGTAAGAACAAAGGATGAGCTACATGGAAAATATATACTTGCTCATCCCACAGCACTTCCAGTTCCATATGAATATATTTGCTTTTTAACTTTTGCATTCATGATGGATCCAGCTTAGAATTAATTGAATCTTTTGTCTGTGTCTGTGAACTTCTATTGCTTTATTACCCACAACTGGAGAATTTTATAAGATCTCAGCTGATGAATTTCAAGACATTTCTTGAGGCTGCAGAAATTCTGCTAAATACTTGGCCAAGAGTGACAGCAGGAACAACACTCTTCAGAAGAGACCAAGAAAGAATAAAAACCATCATCTTGGAGCCATTTTTCTCCCCCTTCTCTCCCTCTTCAAGAGAAAATATCTCCATGAAACCTCTTCCAAGAAGCTGCAGTTCGCTTTGGAGAGTAGGGACACTCTTCAGCCAATTGCCAGCTGTGGTTTTACATGCTGTGGCTGTGTGAGAAGTCCTCCCTTCAACAAAATAAAACAAATCTCATCAGCAGACTCTCCTGCAGCAGAATATGCACCCTGCTCACCATTCAGAGCGCTACCAAAATTGGACAGAAATGCATACTATTGAATACTGAAATAAAATGGAGTCACCAAGGGGCTAGCAATTGATTGCTGAAGCAGAAACTATTATGTTGAATAGCACATGTACAAGGTTTCCTACCAGCACACGCATTAGGCAAGAAGCAGAAAGCTTCCTTTTAAAGCTCCCTTTATCCATGCCACCTCCAGCAGTGGGACGTTAGTAAATTTCTAACCCAAGAGATAAAATGCTCCATTAAAAAAATAAAGGCCTGGCCCAAATTGAACTTTTAACTATGCAATTTAAAATTCAGGCAAAGTAAGTTCTTTCTTCGTAAAAACATGGGAAAACAACAAAAGCAGTTTTAAAGATGCACAATTTAGGTGCAAGTAGTTTAAGTGCGGCATCTTACCCCTCTATTCGGCCTTGGTGAGGCTGCACCTCAAGCACTGTGTGCAGTTTTGGGCACTGCAGTATAGGAAGGACATCTTGGTGCTGGAGAGGGTGCAGAGAAGGGCAACTAAACTGATTAGGGGTCTGGAGAACAGGTCTCATGAGGAGAGACTGAGGGAGCTGGGGATGTTCAGCCTGGAGAAGAGGAGGCTGAGGGGAGACCTCATTGCTCTCTACGACTACCTGAAAGGAGGTTGTAGTGAGGTGGGTGTTGGCCTCTTCTCCCTAGTCACTAGTGATAGGACAAGAGAAAATGGTCTGAAGTTGCACCAGGGGAGGTTCAGATTGGATATTAGGAAAAATTTCTTCACAGAAAGAGTGGTGAGGCATTGGAACAGGCTGCCCAGGGAGGTGGTGGAGGCACCATCCCTGGAGGTGTTAAAAAAATGGGTGGACGTCGTGTTTTGGGAAATGGTCCAGTGGTCATGGGGGTGTAGGGCTGACGGTTGGTCTTGATGATCTTGAAGGTCTTTTCCAACCTTAATGATTGTATGATTCTGCGATTCTATGAAACCATGACATTTGTCAAACATAAATATGGTAAAATAAAACAGCATATGCTAATAAATATTTTGATAATTCCACAACTCTATGCAGCTTTATTTTATACTGACGTACTCTGACTCCTTATGACTTAATAAAAGGTATTAGCTTTAATTACTAATTCTTCTACATAGACATAAACATGAGAACAGACTAATAAGAAGTACAGACACGTATTTAGATGTTAAGACTAATGATACTTACTGATAGATAGTATGAAAACATGTTTTTTAAATTAGTATTATAAAATTATTTTGCTATATTAATAAACATGTTGCAATAAATTTGGTATATGCTGAATAGAAGCATTTTAGTAGGTGCATCAGTCAAGTACAATGAATATAACGGATTTCTTAATTTTTTATATCAATGATAAAATGCACCTTCGTGAATGTCGTGTCAGGAGAACACTACCTACATAAGTTGCATACAGAAAGCTACCCTCCAAAAATGCTACAAACTCAGAAAAGTGCATCTATTTTACTGTCTTTAAAAAGGACCTAATTGAATCAAACATACAAACCCCTTAGTAATATAACAGTTACAAATACGTAACTCAAAATTCACATGAAGGCAGAAAATAGCAGGCTGAAAGATTCTCTTTGAATATTAATTCTCATTCCCTCATCTTCAAAATCTTAGGTGATGGTTTGTTTGTTTTTAAAAAAAGATCCTATGCAACCAGCTTTCAAAAAAGCTTCCAGTTAACCACTGAAAAGTAAAAAGTTGATAATTTTCCTTTAGTCACATAAAGCAAAGAAAGGTTTCTTCTTTCTTCCCCCTCACCATTTTATTCTTTTTTTCTCCAGTTTTTGGGCAACATATGTCTTTTTAATAGGCAAAAGTTGAAACTATTGGCTAAATGGAAAAAGTAAAAATTAAAAGGAATTTCCAGGAACTGTGTTATCTAGCCCATTTTATTTTCCAGGCTAGAATTAAGACAAACAACTAAAAGAAGTTTTAAAACTCAGGTTTGAAATAGAAAAATAATACAATCACTTTGACTGGTTTTTTTATATTGAACTAAAGAAGTTTTGATTTTTACATGTTTGGGGTTTATGGCAGAGGTAGGCAGAGAGAAGTGCCTCCTATGGAAATTAGCCAAACATATCCCTTAACCTTGAAGTAATCAAAAGTAGCTCCCACAGGCTGTTTTTATCAACCACTAAATATGAGCAACGTTGCTTGTCTGGATTTTTTTTTTAGCCTGTGAAGCCATGGTGAGAACATACAGACAAGCAGTAAAGAACCCCTTCTGAAATCTGTAGTCTGTAGTAAAGGGAAGGACTTTTCTAAGCTATTGATAATCTTGCAAGAAAATATGTCTTTTAATTAATTATTTTTAAGATGACCAGCTTGTGTAAAAATAAGCACTAACGCCACTATATTTAATATATAATTATATATATAATGTAATTAATATAATTAAACTAATATAATTAATCTGCTTGTTTTCCCAGAAATAATTCTTCCTGGCTTCCCTATTCCTCACAAATGCATCCTAAGTTCCTAAGTTGTTAAAAGTTTTGGTTTCAGACTTAGGCTTTTCTTTTTGCCCCCCCCCCCCCCCCCCCCTTTTTTTTTTAATTTGAAAATAATCTCTGTGGAAATAGACAATAACAGACTGGTTAAAGAAACCATTCACTGAGACACCATCCCTGCAAAAGGGAGGGGGGAAAAAGGAAGACACAAAGCTTTCAAGACGTCTTTTTTTTCCATTCTACTTCTTTCTTTTTCATCTTCTTTAAATTAACAGAACATAAAGCATAGAGAAACAAGTATTTCTCTTAATATTTAAAGACTGTGGCAATAAAGTACATTATTTAACTAGTCCCTTGGGCTTACAGAGCTTTTAGATTACCAAGTTTTCAATGCAAAAATTCGGGCACCTGAAGAGAACTGATCCTTCTCCCTACCTTCACATTTCTCTGCCTGAAACACACATGCTCTGTTTCAGCAGTTCTTCTAAGGATACCTTCAGGACATCGATATCACAGGAGTTCATAAATTCGTTCATCAAAAGCATTCATGGCATTTTGGGTGCTCAGCCAGTGCCGAGCACGAAAGTACCAAACCAGCTACCACTGGTCATGGAGGAGACTGTACCTGCACCTGCTTTATGTGGGTGAGCTCTTCTCAGCATTTTGTCACAGCACAGCCTTAGGCCACTTCAGGCACAAAGCAAAGACCCTAAGGTCCCTTCCAACCTGGTATTCTATGATTATGATTCAAAGCACAGTTTTCTATGCCCACTGTGTAAAGTACAACACACTCATCCAAAGTGTGATAAAATAAAATCAGAAGCAAAGGATGACGGGTGTTATTCAAAAGCAGCAGACGTTTAGAGCTGTAAAGCAGAAACGCTGTAATTCCTCTTGGTGTACTCTCTCCCCCCAGCCATGTTCTAACCCCATACTTAATATTCATAGTATGAATACTTCATAACCATATTCACACTTCATCCAGGTGAGGTGTACCCCCCCACCCTATTCCCCAGATCACAAGTGTGGGCTTCATGTGCCAACCTGAAATAGCTGAAAAAGTGAAAAAATCAAGGAGGCCATACTCATCTGAAAGTCAAATGGTTTGAGACTTGCCTTGTTAGCTCTGACCTGAATCACTGCTTCCAGTTCTCTTTATTTAGGGCATGAAGAGAGGATGGGATCAATCCCTGACAGTCCTTGCAGCCCTCAGGGTCTGCACCACCAGCACCAAAATGCTTTGGAGGCCCCATCAACTAGCAAACAGGATCACTGCCCTTACTGACTCCAGCCTTGCACAGCTGGCTGCGGAGAGATCAGCCCGTGTTCATGCAGCTGTCCCAAAGGTAGTCCTGAGCCCTTGTACCCCCCTCTTTAAACTTTGCTCAGGACGTGCCTTTACCCCACCAGGTGTCTCACAGTGGCCATAACTGGGAAACCAAGAGGTACCTGGCTCCTATGCACGCACTGAAGAGACACTATGCTACAGCCGGTGATCCTCCCATTGAGCGGGCAATTTGGGTATCATAATTGTTTGGTTACATTTATTTCCTTTGGGAGGCGTTCATTAAGTCTAAATTACATAGGTTTTAAATGTGTGTGCTCAATGAGAAAGAAGGGTGTTGTACCACACTGCCAAAATGCAATTCCCTTTCTCTAATCTATTTTGAAAATATTTAACTTCATTTCAACATGCAATTAGATTAAGTTCTTATTGGACTATTAAAATCTTCAGAATAATCATCCATCTAAAGCTGTTCCACAGCTTGAATTACTGGTATTTTCTATTTTTATATAATGTATTTGGTAAGAACCCAAATAGCTTTTAATTTTTTTATGTAGCTGCCAAATCACAATACAGTAGGTCAGAGAATGCCTGAAGCAAAATAAAATCCATGACATATAGGCTTTTTTTTTTTTCCTTTTCTCTTGCTGGTCTGGGCAATGGAGAGGCACAAGCAGGTCCACTTGTTCTGCATTCCAGGATTTATTTCAGTGAGTTAATTCTAATTAGTTTTCCCCATACTCGTATTGATTAATGAAGTAATGATAAAATACCTAAACTAGACTAGGCGAAACAAAAGACATTCTGTACCTTCTTGTAGGGGAAAAAAATAACTATTTTCTAACTATTGTTTAAAATGTGTTTTAATATTACTACAAACTTAGAAGCTACATCAGCATATGAATTTATGCATAGATGCACTTAATGTTATTTCTCTTTAAAATGTATTTGGTGGCATCAGTAACAACTAACAACTCAAACAACAGTGATGTGTGTAACCCAAGGAAGAGACAGGAGGGTTCAAATACATGGGTTTGTACTGCTGGCTTGTAGAAGTCATCATGCAGCAACCCAGTTCCTCTAGTTTACTTAAAATTTTTTGTTTTCAGCTCTGCATTCTTCTTCTCCCAATGTTGTCTGAGTTGTTTTCAAAGAATGTTACTTCTTACTGCTCTGCTTTTCCTTCAGGAAAAATTGGGAGAATAAACCACAAGGCACGCAGCGACTACCCCAGCATAAAGATCAACCTCTACCTGGTAAAATGAGCCAGAGTTCACAGTCCAGAGTTTCAAATGTGGGAACACATGAAAAAGGATGTGAACTGAGAAAAATCAGAAGGCAATTCTATGCTTGCTGGAATGCATTGTTCTTTTTGTGGGGAACAGGTAGTTCTACTCCAGTGCTTGGGATCTGAAAGTCTCAACTTCCCCGATTTTATTATACAGTGTTCTCCTACCCACATCTCCCATTCCCAATTGATATGATATCCATTTTCAACACAATAAAATATTTCTCAAAATAAAATAAGTCCTTGTAGAAGTCAGAGACTGCTCAAAGTCAGCCACTACTATGGACTTCACTACTGTTAATTTTACTTGGGAGTCACTTGCATACAACGCCAGGTAGACAGGAAACACAAGGGAAAAAAAAATTATTGTCTGTGCACTCTGGCTGTACAGTGCAGCCAATCCTCTGAACCTTTGGAGATGTACAGCAAAACCTGAGGATCATAAACCACAGGAACTGCAAAAACTGGTGTCACACATAAGATCTTACCAAATAAGCAATGAGTTATTAGTGTTACCTAGTTTTACTATATGTTAAGAAGATTATAACATCAAATAACTGCTCAAGAAAAGTACCAAAACTGGTATGTCACTTCAAAAATACAAAATACAACACAGTAAATAAAACAAAGAGGGACTAAACTGTTCCACATTACCCACCTGAGAATCTGGAGGTTTGAAATAATTAACCTCAAGCTAAGATTAATCACATGATTTTTCTTTGTGAATACTGAAAGCAGCCACGTACACCTGAAGCTAAAGTACTGAACACAGGTCCACAGAAATAACACAATCAACTTTATGTTATGCAAGTATAATCATTATACACCAATAGACCATGGACTATAAGCAACTTAACATAGCAGAAGATCACATTAAATTTCTGGCCAAGCCCAATGACATTTAAGATCCTTAGTGACTGAGACATTTATAACATTTACTGAGTCCTATTTATGACCTATAAGATTATTAATAGAACTGATTAATTTTTTAAAGCTACATAATTCATCTGCAAAGTGACAATAAAGGGGTTACTTTGAAGAAGAAAAGCAGGAAACTTACATCCCTCAATAGCATTTTTGTATTGAAAACCTAAGGTTAAAACCAAATTATATATTTTCTTTCCTAAAGCCAGATACTCATTAAGCAAACTACTCCTTGCAACTTCCTTGCAAGGTGTTGTACCAACCATTGCAATGTGTGAACTAATTTTACTAATCATTTATTCTACAGTGTTCAACAGACAATAATTGATTAACTAATCAATTTTGGGTTGGTTACAGAGAATATAAGATAAAGTTTTAATTTTTGTTTACATCTGAAACATGCACAACTGAAAACAAAAAAAAAAAATTAGCTTTTCAGAAGGGGCCCATTTAATTACGAAGATACATAGTGTAATCTGGTCAGTGCATACACATCACATCTTCCAGTCCAGGTGCATAAACTGCATGTGCAAAGCTCACACATCGTGTTTACCATATCCATGCACAGTGCTTCTTGCTACATCATTTGTGTGCTTCTTTAGCCCCCACAGGAAGTCCATACCTGTATTAATAACCACATAATTGCAGCAGCATATGGTTTTGCAACCAACTGCACTATTACTGTCAATCAAACTAAATAGTTTAGTGGTATTCAAAAAGGAGTGACTACAGTTGAGGCATACCCTAAAATGAGTATTTCAGATATTCCTCACTTTTCAGCTATTAAACATGGCTTCAGAAAATTCCAAGCAATGCTACTAAAAATTCCAAGCCTAGCTAATAAAAACTAGATTATTACTGATAGGATTTAACACAAAATTTGCATAAACACTAATGAACGCTACAGCAGTAAATAGTAAATAGGCTCCATGCATCATGATGAGATTAAACAAGTCTGATAAACTGATTTAAAGTTCTGTGGTTTGTTTAATCTTTTAAAGAAGTAGTGAAAATCTTTTGCTTTTGCATCATACTGGCATACACCCAAACATTTCACGCACACAAAGACAGCTTTTTGTGAAGATATGAGCAGGAGTTAGAAAGAAAAATAAGCAGGGCACTAAAAATTTGATTACAAGCATGCGAGCACACACAGAGAGAATGCTCTGTGAAGACAGATCCAAAACATCAAAGAGGACAAAAAGACAGCAGTAGATTTCCTTTCAGACTATCGCCTTAGTCTCCCAAAGATAAAGTATATAAAAATACTTAATGAAACCAAAATGCTCTCTTGCAGCAGACCATGAGACAAAGCAGTAGCACAGCGAAAGGCAGTCAAGCTTGACATTACATGAGTTTTCATCAGGTTCCCTGAATCCAGGCAGTACTTATCAAATGGGCCACTTTTTTGGACTTTAGACCCTTATCTAATCTACACTGACAGAAGAGACGAGCTGAGAATGGGCAACACTTGCAGCTTTTCAAGCTACCTATGCTGAAAGTACCCATGTCTCCAATAAAAAAGTGATTGTAAACTTTTCAAATTATAGCTCAGGTGCAAAAGTATTCAGCTGCTTTATTTCAGTTTCAGTGATTGGAGAGCCACATAGAATCATAAAAGCACAGGATTGTTTGGGTTGGAAAGGACCTTAAAGATCATCCAGTTCCTGCATGGGCAGGGACACCTGCCACTACACCAGGTTTGCTCCAAGCCCCGTCCAACCTGGCCTTGGACACTTCCAGGGAGGGGGCAGTCACAACTTCCCTGGGCAACCTGTCCTGGTGTCTCACCACCCCCACAGTCAAGAGTTTCTTTCTAATGTCTAACCTAAATCTGCCCTCTTCCAGTTTACAGCCATTACTCCTCATCCTATTACTACAAGCCCTTGTAAAAAGCACCTCCCCAGCTTTCCTGTAGGCCTCTTCCGGTACTGGAATACTGCTATATGGTCTCCCTGCAGCTTTCTCTTCTCTAAGGGGTGCATATTGATACTAACAAAATAACAATCGTTTTCTACATGATTTTCAAGTATTTTAAAAGATCCAGAGTGAAGAAACTGTTTTTCCTAGTCACCTGTGAAATCTGGGATGTTGACACCATACAAAAAAAAATCTCCAAGTAATCCATGAAAGCATCCTGCTGAATGAAAACTGGTTTCCTAAAGCTTTCTGCATCATACTTGGACCAAACTGTCTCCAGATTCCCTGTGTCTCCAAGACTTCACAGAATCAAGGAAGTGCTGGCTGGGATGAACTTCTCTTCAACTTCCTGCCCAAGTGGGAACTATTGTGAACAGCAGATCCAAGTCAGTCACAGCTCGATCAAAGTGAGCCTTGAAATCCTCTGAGGATGGAGATTAAATCACTTCTGTGGGCAGCCTCTCACAGTGCTGCTCTGCTCCTCCAGATAATAGTTCCTCTACCGTACAATTCCAAGTTACATTTTGTGCCATTACATCCCTCTTTTTGCCATCTGCCACTACTGAACAGAGATCAGCTCTAACATCTTCATAAATGCCCTTTAATATTTTAGAGTTAGGCTGCCACTGGACTGTTCTTCAGATTCCTCTTTCCCAGACTACACAAGCCCAAGTCTGTAAGGATCTCTCACATTCCTTAAGCTTCTCACCACTTTGCTAGGCCTTCTAATGGTCCCTCCCCAACTCTTCTACCTACCTCTTGAAGTAGGGGGCCTCCAAAACTGAATGGAATATTTCAGATAGCCCCATAAAGACTAAATAGAGGTGATAAAAACTCTCCTTGAAGTGCTACTTCTAGTGTAGCCTGGAGCTTGATTTGCCATGAAACCACATTTACAGCTCATGTTCAATTCAACATAACACATGGAGTTAATCTGCGCCAGGCGCTGAACTTTGTATTTCTCCTAAATCAACTTCAAGTGATTTCTGCTGACACAACCCTCAGAGCTTCTGAGCTCTCTCTGGATTGAAGCTCTACCATCCAGCATCTCAAAGTAATTTAGTGTATCTACAAATTTGCACTAAGTGCATCTTGCTTCACAAACCAGGCTGTTGAAGAAAACCCTAACAGTGTCAGCCTCAGTATGATCCCCTCGAGTACCCTGCTTGTTATGGACATGCAAATGGATGTAAAGTGTTGCTAACCTTTCAGCAGCTAGTTTTCAACCCAGCTAAAATTCAACTTGCCTAGTCCATACTTCTCCTTCCAAATAAAACCTGTAGGGGCGACAGTGGCAAAAGCCCTACTGAATTCAAGGCATTTACTGCACTCCCTCATCCCTGTAGCAAATAATTTCATTCAAGGCAGCCATAAGGTGATAAGCACAATTTGCCTTTGCTAAATGCAAATGCAAAACGCATGCTGACTGTTTCTGACCCTTGTCATCTTCTTTGCGTGTTTGGAAATGGGAATATAGTCCATGATCTTTGCAGGCCATGAGATGAAGCTGACCAGCCAATACGTTCCTACATGCTCCTTCTTGCCTTTCTTAGAGACAGGTAAAATGTCAACCTTTTTTCATTTACTGGGGACCTGTCCCAGTGGCACTTTTTCTGTAGTGGGCTCACATGTGCCAGCTCTTTCAGCACCCTCAGCACTCTGCATCGAGTCCCACTAATCTCAATACACACAGCTTCTCCAAGTGGCCCCTAACCTCTTGCTCTCCAGCTGTTTGCTGCCTCTCCGTCTCAAAAAATGCTGGCATATACAGAGGGAAAGAAACAGGCTTTTCCCTGAGGCAAATAAAGCATTTAGTGCTTCCATTCTTCTGTACCTATTCACTGATGAATTTACAGCTTTCCTGAACTTCCCTTTGTTATCTACTTTAAGAATGCCTTCTTGTTACTTTAGCTAGTTTTCACTCTAACTGGGCTTTTTTTTCCCTTGACTTAATTCCTACAAAATGAAGCTATGCTTTTGTACTCGTCCTCTGTTATCTGTCCTTGTTTTTCTATGCTACACTTTTTGCACACTACATTTTTGAGGCAAGCAGTTCCTTGCCTAGTCAAGTAGGCCTTCTTTAAAAGCCCCCAGTCTTGCACAATTTTTTTTCCTGAGCTCTCAGTAAATTTTCATTAAAAACAGACCTTACATGGGAGGACTGAGGAGCCTGCCACTCAGACACCCATCCTTCTTACCTCTACCCCGAGAGCTCCACAACTTGCTGCAGGCTCTTCCTGGCTGCTTCACTGATGCCTGTCTAGATGAGCTGCCAGGGAAGCAGCCAAAAAGCCAGAGAAGCTATGGCAGCCTCACTGCCACACCATGGCTCCAGGCAAGCAACAAACCTCCTCAGGTGATCAATCTGGCTGGCACACAGGATGCTCTGTCCTGCAGAGGGCAAAGGCACAAACCACTAAAGCTTGATATGGCATCTTCATAGGACAGGTCTGAACTTGGTGACACACAGTGCCCAGCCTGCAGTCCCCCCCTGCCAGTAGAAATCATCCATCCTCCTATGCTGATGAAGGCCAGGCAAACAGCCATGAACAGAGACAGAGCCTTCTGTGTGTGCATCTGCCAACCTCACCCCAGTTCAATGCTTAAAAACTGGGAGGGAACACCTACCAAGGTTAATATGACCTGATAGCTGGGAGAGAGAGAGAGAGCACCGCAAGCTGGGGCTAATCCAGCTCCACGCGGGCACCGGCTGGCCAGCCACATGGCAGCTGCCTGGGGCTGTGGGCAAGTGTCTACAGCCCCTCTGCTACCCGAGGGGGCCAAAGACAAGTGCTGAGGAAGGGAGCACAGGTCCTCTTGGCGAAAGGCTGCGGTAGACTATTTTAGGACCACTGAGATCACCACCCATCTGGCCAGCTTGAAACACATTTGACAATGAGTTAAAATGTGTGGCAGGCACTGAAACTGGCAGCAAAGTTATGTAAGCTTTTTTTTTTTTTTTTTCTTTGGAAACCAGGCTAAGAAGTCACCTCCACACACATATACATCCTCCATATCAGCAAATGGGTTTTGCCAAATCTCAGTACAACTATTAGCACGCATTTATTTCACTCAATGAACATGAGTATCATCCTGATTCCTGCTTCGTTCCTTTCTCCCCTAAACCTTGCTTGGCACTACTGAGACCATATAGTCAGAACATGCTCTTTTTGTTTCTACACGATGGAGGAAAGATACAGGATGTCTCCAAAATACATGATTTTCTCTAACCCCCTTCTTCCAACACACTGCTGTAAAAAAATCAGAATTTGTTTTATGCCTAAACACAGAAGATGAAGCAGGGGCTAAAAATCCAAGTCTTCCTGCTGGACAGTTATATCTATTACTCAGTTCCATCAAGAGGCAATCTAAATGGCCCAACAGCACTAAAAAGTTATTGCAAATAAAGTTGAAAATGTAGCCTTACAGCATGTTGCATATTTTCCTCATGTTGGAAATATTAAAAAAAAAATTATTACCATGCACTGCCGAGTCTAAATGGTTCACTAGCCCATTATTTGGAAATTAACACCTTCCACATTCCTCAAAGTAGAATTAATCTAAGATACAACTTATAGTAAGATGAAGAACAAAAATGAAAAATTAAAAAGGTTCAGTCAAATCTACTGATTTGCATTCTAGCTGCGAAGTAAAAGAAAACACATCTAATGTAGAACTTTGTGGGATTTAGGCAACTGATGTAATGCAAGCAAATTATATTGATTTTTTCCCCTTAACAGCTATAATTTAGATAATGAAAACACCAAACAGTATTAAGAAAAACAGAAATTAAAGCTTGCAGGTTCAAGTCAGATTACTCCATGCAGTTCTTTTTATAAATAAAAGTCAAGAAACACTAATTACTTTTTCCTTCAGTACTCATTATCACATATGTCTTGCTTGCTAAAGTTCTAGCTAACAACTGAAGGTTCAAGGTCATAATTTCTGACATGTCGGTTACTGTTAGCCCATGACTGAGACTTAGTTTTAATAGATGCCACAAAGCTAACTACCTTTAATCAGGCACTCTTAGAAGTCACCACAAAAAGCCTTTGTTGTTGAAGCCAGAAAATAATCACAGGAGGAATGGCAGGTAATGGTACAGCAGTATTTAACACAGTATAGGGTCAGGGGAAGAATATAAACCAACCTGTCATTGCCTAAGAAGCTGGGCATAAAACATGCTTTTCCTGATAAATTTAATTGTCAAATTGCAGCTCAACACTCAGTTTTGGAAGAGGTAAGATTAGCTGCTCTTAGCAATGATAACTAGCTAGATGCAAAGAGAAGCTGCAAGTCCAGTATCAGCTTATCCAAAGCCACAGTAGAATCCCAGAATCATAGAATGTCTTGGGTCAGAAACGACCTTAAAGGTAATCTCGACCAACCCCCATACAATCAATAGGGACATCTCACATTAGAACAGATTCCTTAGAGCCCCATCAAGCCTGAACGTCTACAGGGATGGGGCCTCCACCACCTCTCTCAGCAACCTGTTCCAGTGATCCACCACCCTCATATTAAATAACTTTTTCCTAATGTCCAACCTTGCATAAGCAAGGAAGGTCAAAGTGGGGCAACTTGGTGTGGACTAACCTGTGGATAGTTGCAATATAAAGTAAACTCTTTAAGGCTGAAGCTGTACCATAGACTTGAGATGTAAGCATTAAACTTAATCATCCAAATTGCAGGAAAGCAGGCGTTTAAGGAAGGGATGGACAAAACTGTTTGTCAGTCCCACTTTCCTGAAATAGAGTGACAAAGTGATGTTCACTGAAATAGAAACTACTGTAAAATAATGAAATAAACTATTGATGTCTTTCTTAAAAAGGGAATTGACTTCTGTGGATTAATAGGCAGAAAATTACTAAATAATCAGGCTTTATCACTGACTGTCACCCTACCCTCTAAAGAAGAAAGTCTCCAATTGAAACATTCTTGGCAGGTGAAACAAAGCAAACTAGGCTGTATTCTTTCACACTCTACCCTAACACAGGTTCTTTCATACAAGATTGCATTTGCAGACCTTCCATGAGAAAAGAATAATAGTTATGCTGCCTTGCAGTTAAAACAAACAAACAAAAAAAACCCCAACAAACCAACCTATGCAAACTATACAACTAAACTTGAGAAATGTTATCCTTTCATTCTTCAAGTACACAATCCTCTCTTGAAGTCAAGGTACCCTTGACTGCTTAGTGTGAGGTGGGCCTATAAAAATATTTCTTCAAACTACTACACAAACTAATGAATACCGCAGTAATAAAGCATAAACTCAGTCCTTCCCTGTCAAGAAAAGAGTCCTCCTTTTGTCTTTCTGAGGGTATTCCTATAAAGGTGTAGTCTGGGGAAAAGCAGGCAGCACTAGCCATCTTGATGATTGCATATCTGGCTCTGTAACATCACAACACACCATCAGAAAACACTGCAAATCATACAAAAAATATCTTCGCTTTTAAGCAATGCATTAAAGTTGCACTGCTGACACTACTAAACTCACCCTGCCTGCCATCTAGATATTTTAATATCACACTAAGAATGGGTGATGCAAATTCTCCTGCTTCTGCATCTGCCTGCATCTCACTGTTTCACCAGTAACAGAAACGCTACCATAACCTGTTCCTAAGGATGCTGTAGGGACTCCACTCATTGACATTTCAGATTTCTGCATAACTGGAGTGGAAGTACCTCTGCAAGTATGAGAGAACATCTAAATACTTTTCATAGAAGAGTGCTGTCTCAGTAGGCATGCTCGAGATGGGCTTAGAGGAAGAGCCCCCCCTCAAATAAAGAGGTGGAGATAATGTATTTTAAGCATCAACACCCGAATTTCAGTAACCATTGTATTCCTTCTGTTCTACTGAAGTTCATGGTAGAATGAATCCATAAATGGTAATTATGATTCTTAAAAGACTGCCTTTTGTCACAAGGTCTTCAGATGTTTTTAAGAGGAGATGTCAAGTTAGCAGGCGAACTTCTTTTGCCAGACAATAGAAATGTTACTTAAATCAATCTTGTAGGAAAAGGAAGTAACTGCCACTTTACTATGTAAATATCACTGTGTTTAAATACCACTGTTCTCTGGAATAGTGACAAAGATTTTATAGAAGAAAGGTTAAAAAAAAAAAAAAAGGCTATTCTAAAGTTTGGATTTGTAAGACATCTATTCTTCAAACTATTCAATTTTTTTTTATCCACTCTTTTATTTGTTTCCACTTTTGGAGATTGCTTTTATATCTTCAATTTCAATAGCATAAGATTCTTATCTGCTAGTAAAGATGATAAACACAGCCTCTGAGTTCACAGATTCCTCTCCAAGTGCAACATCATGGTCACAGTGGTCTCCAAGAGCTCAAGCAGCTTTACTTCACTAAGCTGCAAAGCTTTAGGCATGAAGGAGCAAGCTGGGTAAAATCTGCCCGGTAAACATTGGCCAGGGCCTCTAGCAAGCAGCAGGAGAAAGTGGAGATACAGACATGGCTCCTCTGAACAGCAAAAGTCTAGTAAGATACTACAGTTGAGGACATCCAGCTTTAAATAATCAAAACACCAAGAGACAGATTTTCAACACCACTTCTGGAACCACCTTCTCTTTACCCACTACAGTAGTTTGAATTTTAACCTTCTGAAATAAGGAGGTTTTTGATTCCTCTGCGCTGTTTGCTACAATACAGGCTAAACTGAACAGAAAAAAAAATTGCTCTTATCTAGACTTTTTCATTCATTACTCCCCCAAAACCCCTCTATGCCCTGCAGATGTCTT
The DNA here is from genome assembly GCA_020745705.1 of Hemiprocne comata. NCBI lineage: Eukaryota > Metazoa > Chordata > Aves > Apodiformes > Apodidae > Hemiprocne > Hemiprocne comata. The sequence continues at coordinate 95,940,637 of CM036586.1, read as the reverse complement.
CCTTTTTCCCAGACCTTTCCTCTTCTGGATTCCTCTCCTCATGCTTCATTCTGCATCAAATTTTTGGGCCACTCCAGCCCCCAGAGCCATGACAGAAAAAGCAAATGCTGTGGTCCCTCTCTCTCACACAGACACAAACCCAGCCTTTCCAGTGGATCCTATTGATTGTCCTTGCTGGGTAATTTTTCTCTTCTGTCTTTGTGGCAGGTGTGACTCCAACACCTAGTTTGTATGCTTGTCTCACCACAGGTGGCCAGGGTGGCACAGAAAGATGCCATTTCAGCAGAAGAAAGAACTATGCAGAGAAACTCAAAGGCTGCATAGAGAAGCAACTAACTCCACCTCATGCTCCTTTCCTAAAGCCTCCCACTCACACCCAAAACCTAGCGCTCTGCTGTCCTGTTTCCACATCTGAGGAGGCTTCTACAACCAAAACACAGCACCACTGCCCACAAATGTGCAAAGAACAAACACTACATGGGCCTACATGGGTCTCTAGGAAGCTTCTCCTAGGCTGATGAGAGCTATCAAAGGTAACTTTGAGTCATACTTTTGGGTCAGAGCTCAAAATATCTGGATTGTTTGGCACAACAGGGCTACAATGTACTTGTCTTGAGTTCCTGCAAAACCAAGGCATAGGTGTGCTCACTGCTGCCACATGCTGCAACCCTTTTGGGGCAGAGTCATTGCAGCAAAGGCGGTTATTGACCTGAAGCCATGTCAGGCCTGCTTTAGATTCAGCAAAAAGTTCTTCAGGTAAAATGAATAAACAAACAACCCCAAACAATTATTACAGTTTCCAAAACAACGATACATGAGCATGCATGTCCTTAAAGAGCAAACTAATTAGTAAACTGGAGCATACGGTCCACATGTAAGCCACTGTTTGCAGTGTTTGAGAATGAGAAATATTTAACTAGCAGCTATTCTTGCAGTCTGAAGCCAAAGATTTGTTCCTCTGAAATGACTCCACTGCCAGTGAAACGAAGGCAGAACTGCAACAGACTTCAAACTAAGGAGATCTGACTGCAGATTCAGTCTACGCGCTCAGAAAGGTGATGCAATCTAGACTCACACATCAACATCTCCGAGACACTCAGAGCACAACATGCTGCACAAACGCAATCTTAATGCAGTGTGAGGCAAAGGTGCAAAGAGAAATGTAGCTGTGGACTTAAACATTAAGACAGACATTCATATGCAAAGATAAATTACGCCACATGATGTGTACAAAGCACACACTTGTAGAATTGAAAGCTTATTAGGATTAAAATTTCATCAGATACTTGTTTTTGAACTAGGTTTATGACAAAGCATGTAAGTAAGTTCAGCCACCTGGAAGGCAGGGAAATTTTCTGCAGGGAATAAACAAGTAATAAATAAATAAATAGAGAATATGTTGCCAGGCTTAGAGAGGAGGAAGGGCTACAAGAAAACGGCCTCTCTTCCCTCCAGTGGAGGTCAGAGCATTCAATAGGAATTATTAGCATCATTCTTGTAATATGAGAACGAGCTGAGCTGCCAAATAGTAGCTACAGTGCAATAGTATTTCAAACACTAGCTTCAGCAGTAACACAGAAGAAAAATTATTCTCTTGTACAGAAAACGACATTGATTTCCATAAAGAAACTAAACTAGCCAATTCTCCTCTCATCATTATTTTTTTCCTGGTGAACTCAACACATCTTTTCTCGAAGTTCTCTGGCAGCCCTGCAACCTGAGACAGGTCTTTTCACTATTGTGAAAATCCTGCCGCCCCCTAAGTCACCAATAACTTCCTAGAAACCACAGCCCTTTTCTTCTTCTTCTTCTGGTCAAATGAAATTGTCTACTCATGACAAATTCATTGATAGAAACTCAGAGAAGTTAAACATGGAGTGAAGGGCTGCCTGAGGGTTTAACATCCCTGAATACCTTTTCCCACTGATAAATGCCTGAGTTTACAGCTCCTGAAGACACTGCTGGTTCCAACTCTCCCTTTTGCTCATACAACATCCCATAAACAAAAATAAGGCACACTTTTTTTTTTGTCCATATAACACAGGCTCAATCTGACAGATCATATCCTTATGACCAGTTTTGAAACTGATGAAATACTGTGTATGCAAAATGCTGATTTACTGCCCAGAGAAATCGCCATGTCCTTTTTTCTCAGATAACATATTTATTCAAACTACAGAATTAGGATATAGTATGGAAGCCACCTGTCCCCAGTTGGAGTGTATCTTGATGAAATTGCTCATGTGTTCTTTGACAAAGAAAAAACAGCCAAACAAAATCCACCAGACAAACTGTATTATACCAAATTTGCTTTCCTCCCCCTGCTTGACGATCTGTTTGCACACACGAATGTGGAACACGTTCTAAACGTCTGCCAGCTTCAGCTGGGTAACACTACAGAGCATAACTAATAAATACATGGGTGAGCTGAGTGGCTCCCCCCATGTGCAAGGTGTTCCTTTCATATCCATTATTTTGATGTATTTAGGTTTTTCAGAATGCAATATTAGGATCTTCATTTTGGGAGGAAGTGAGAAGCAACAATACCTAGCCACTTGCACTGGCAATACTGGGTTGTAATGTAAAAAAAAGGACATCTGAAATGCTGAAATACTGCCACTGCTATGAAGGCTGCAGAAACTTAACAGCTCCTTGGACTCAAATGATGAAGAGAATAAACTCCTCTAAGTACATATTTTTGTCACACATACACCTTACTTACACATACACATACACAAAGACGCAACACTTTTCAATATAATTTTTTTATTTTACTTTTTGTTTTGTTTTCTCCTTTTTTTCTTTTTACACAGAGTGGACCATTTGGCTTATCAGTATGTTTGGACTTGCAGCCTGTATTGCTTCTTTCTTCTAAGCATTCATCCAAGCTGCCAGTTACTGTTTTCCAGATTTTGAATTTCTGGAGAGAAATTATCAAATAAGCAGATTATCTGGTCTCTCCTCACTACTGGAGGCAGCACTGTCATCCAACAACATCTTCAGCTACCAAGCAAAATAGATGCTTGCACTGAAGACTGTGTCCAGCTATTTTGTTTTTTTTTTGTCCAGGAGACAGTCAGTAATATATCCACCCAAGGTTGCACCCTCACATTAGCCTCACCTCTGCATGCCTCCCCAGTCAGGCCACCAGCTGGTAGAGGCTTGTGAGCAGAGCAGGAATTAAAAGGACAAGCCAGATGTCAGAGGGAACAACTCCTTAGTGACAGCATCACTGTGATAGGAAGAGACATTTCACAGAAACCTTGTCTTAAATTTCAACAACACATGGCCATGAGCCCCAGGCATGCCACATGATGCATGGAATGAAATCTCTAGTTACACTGAAAGAACAAGAGGTACAGGGCTATCCACGACTTGACACTACACTTACTTCCTCCTGTTAACAGGATTTGGGATTTTATTTTTTTTTTCTGCTTTTCCCCTTTCCACTCTGAATGCTCACAATTCTAGCAGTGCTGCAGGAAACACATCCCAGTATGCAGCATATTCCCCACAGCTTCCTCCCTCCACAGGAACCAGGCATCTAACACTTGCCTGCACACCTGGCTTCTCACATCCCTGGGGACCCAGAGGAAACGCTCCTCACCCCTCTTGCCCTCTACCTACCCCACAAGTCCCCTCGAGGGCAGCACCTGCCAAATCCCTGTCAAATCCCTGTCAAACCACAGCAAGAGGGTTGAAATTTGGCTTTTGCCAGGGAAGTTCAGTGCCTGAGCAGCTGTTGTCATCTGTGGGGAAAAAGAGGACACTGGACAGAAGCTCTTTGCATCTCTGATTCTGATCAACCATTTGATGGACCACACTGGCCAGGAACACAGCAGTTTCAAGAACATGCTAGACACTCTGTAACTGAAGACGAAGCCATACACTTAAAATAAAAAACTAAATTAAATAAAAAGAAAAAAAATATAAGTGTGTAAAAAAAGTGTTTCACTAAAGAACAGATTGCGGAGAGGCTATATCCTTCTGAAATCCTATGTGATTCTGAAGGGCTTCTTTAGTACCGTTGTTTTGTTATCACTTTGAAACTGAAAACCAAATATATTTAGATAGAAATATTATCCAATTGTGCTTGCTGCTGATGACTCCAACTGCATAGGAGATGTGAACACAGTTGAGTGTGAAATGATCCAATCCCAGACAAAAAACTCTTGAAATTTTTTTTATCTGTACTAAGAGGGTTGCAAAGAAACACTTCATTTACTGAAGAGGCAACCAGCAGTCACAAGTCACGTTAAGCGGTACTAAAAGTGTGTGTGAAAACAGAAGGAACTAAAGTCATGCTGTAGCCTTTATCCAGCTGAGTTTAATGTAACTCCACCTGTCATGATAAAGCTTCTCTTAGCAAATGTCCACTTAAACTAAACACCACTCACCTCAGACAAGGTGCCTTTTCAGAAGTCCAACAGGCAGAGATGCCCTTTCTGCAGTCCTACTTCCAACACACTCCCACACCCACCAGTCCTCTCCTTTTCCTTCTCCATGCTTCTGCTTTTTAAACAGGAAAATAATTTTAAACTCCTTAGCACAAAATTTGGTATTTAAAAAAAAATAAAACACCCAGGTTTTCAATGCGGTTGAACACTCTTCTTTCAGAAACGTTCATAGCATGGAGAAGGATCTTACAGACAAGACAGTCAGTCTCAGAAAAAAGTAATATATTTTTTATTCCATTTTTTCCCCGCTTCATCTCCTATCCGCATATCTCCACTGTGCTGTTTCTTATTTCTTCTGAAATCCAAGCAAAGCCAGAGAGGGCAGACAGATCTCAACATCTCTTAGAAATCCTAAGTGCTTCTTAGGTATTTCACTTGAACACTGCCCTCAGAAAGCCTGTGGGAGGTATTCAGAAAAGAAGCCTTTCGTTTAGTGATGCTTGTCCCCTTTAGCTTGATCTATCACTGACAAAGAAAAAAGAGGCTCTTCCAAGGAGTGGGATGCAGCAGCTGCCATCCAGCTTGGGCAGTGAACTCCCTTTCAGAAGAGCCATTTTCTCTCCCTTGACAGGTCACACAGGCCGAACAGTCTCTGGAGGCCTTTCTGTGCATTAGCATCACTGAAGATCCTTCGTATCCATCACTGAAGACCCACTGCAGATGACTCCTCACTTACATTTCCAGGCACACCCTCTTATTCCCTACCTAAATCCATCACTCATCTCCTGCTCTCTAAATCTAACAGGTTAACAACTGAGAGAGGTGCCTCTAAATATATTTAGTTTACCTAAATGATACTTACTCATCGGTGCCACATGCAAGTCTGCTATTATGGTATAGTGTGCTACTAACAGAAAGATAAGGAAGCCTTTCATAATGCAGTTAAGTTATAGAGGAGACAAGTAAACATAAATTAAGAGAAGAAGTTTGTGATGGAGTCTGTTGGTGGGCATCTGAGAGTACTTGGCAGCTCTCATTAGCGAGATGCCCATGTTGCAATGTATTATAGTGCACTTATAAAACTATGTAATGTGTTTACTAGATACTAAGAGAAGTCAAGTATGTCTAGATCTATTATCAAAGTCTTTTCTGCCTTTAAAGCCATTAGCACCCCTTCCATACTGTAGAGTTTCACTAAAGAAATAATTCCAAAAGAAGTCCAGGTTCATAGGTCAGGCGAACAAGTCTCAGATATAAGTCACTGGACAAACTGGATGAAATTCTACTGTATTCATACCCTGTAGGAGCACACATTTTCAAGCTGGATTTGAAAGACAAACCCAGAGTCATGGGTCAGCACCAGGAAGAAACAGACTAAAGGACCGTAAAGCCAAAACTAAAAGCCCTTTGGATAGGACACAGCTAATGAATTGCTGCAAGTGAGAGTAACAAGACCGACCAGTCGGCCGCTGATTTACATGACAGTAGTACAAGGACTGATGGCCATAAAAACAAACAACAGTACATGGGTTCCTAAAAAAAGCTCCCTTGGATAATGCTTTGAAGTTTCTTCATTTAGCCATATTACACATTTTCAAAAGGCTGAAAAACCTCCATCATGAACGGGCAGACCTGTATCACTCTATGCTGTGACACTGCCTTCCTCACACACCACCCTGAACAAAGCTCCTCTGCTACCCTTGGTGTAAAGATGAGATTTCACTGCTGGTTTTCAGCAGGCTCTGGGAGGTTACTGAAATCTGGTCTTTGAGACTACAAGCAAGGAAATTAATCATTTATTTTTAATCTTTCTTCTGAAATGTCTTAGGAGGTCCAGAGACCCTCCTCCTCTCATCCTCCTCCAGTGACAACCTTCATATGAAAACTCCTCTCCAGATTGAGTTATTAATCTGAGTAAAACCATCTTACATCATTTTTTTTAGTAGTAAATATAACTTTCCAACTCATGACAGCAAGGTCTGTGCCTTTGCTTTCTGTAATACAAGAAATAAGCAAAAAGTTTATTTTTAAAGTCCCAACCATTCTCAAAGGGTCTGGTCTTCAAAATATAATGGCTATGCATCAGCCACGCCTCCACCAGCTTCCACATTTAATTTTTCCACACTTTTTAGTAGCACCATAAAAAAAGGTACATCCAGTTTCCTCTTGCTAAAAGAGCAAAGAAACAATTCACACAAAAGTTTAGGAAGAACTAAAGAGAGGGAAGACTTTAAGAACATTAATACCCAGCTTGGAATGAGTTTTTGAAAACTTTACTTGGGCTATCAGAATATTCCATAAATGCCACCGGTAAACTTTGGAGTTTAAACTGGAAGGGATATAAAGGGAACTGCTGATCTTTAAGCAGCAAGGGGAATACTGCAATCTGGTTGTTATTTCACTGCAGGTGTCCAGCTCAAGGGAGTCCCTCTCTACTCCTGCAGTCACTTTACACCATTACAATACAAGGAATGTAATACTCAGCAGAGCTGAAGCTCTGAAAAAAGGGAGCCCAAACCCAGGGAGTTGGCAAAGTAGAAACTTAAACCAGTTTTGTGCAACACCACACCTTAACAGCCTTTGTTAACCCAGCATACCGCTTGATGTACTTATCTCACAAAACCTAGCAGATTAACTAAAATAATAAACTTTGCTCAGTAGTGTCACGCTGTTGAAAAGAAAACATAAGATTAAGACAAAATACTGCACTTCCCTCAGATACAGTCTTGATTTCAGACCAGTCACAGTATATGGGGCATTATGAATACCTTTAATGCCTTTTTATAGCTGTATAGTTCATGGATAGGTATGGAAACCGACAGATACTGCACTGCTCCCAAATAGAAACTGCAAACATTCTAAGATGTAGTCACATAATTCAACCTTTATTGCAAGCAATGACTTCAGGATTTGGATTAAACAAGATTATGGTATTGTTCTGTTTTCATATATTTCTAAAAAGAAAAGGCTATGGCCACTGAAGATCTGTGGTCTTGCATCAGTAGCTACAGAAAAAATTGCCAGATTCAGGAAGCCAGGATAATGAAAAAACAGATCTGGACCTGCCTTGCAAGGGAGACCCACTTGAGCCTAACCAGGATGGTCTCTTCATTGACAAGGCCTGCTCAGCCAAGGGGGAAAAGCAAGATTTGTGACCTGATTTCACTTTCTCGTTTTATTTGTATGGGTATAACATGAGCAGACCTGAGCCTCATTTCTAAAGAGCCCAGTTGCAGCTGTTAGTTAAGACACTTAACCATACCCAGACATAACTTCACTTGTCCAAGGAGGGATAAGGCCAGGGCTTGCTACAGCAAATGAATCAGGACAACACCAGTCAATCATGGGACGAATGCAAATCATACATACTGGAATTTTAGTCCTCGCCCTGGCTGGAGGCTTCATGTTTCCAGGGACCAAGTGCACACATCTGCATGAAAGGGTACCAAACACCACGTTGCCAGGCTTCTTGCGCCACATGGCTCAGCTGTACTGAGCCACGTAATGAGCTCTGAACCAGTTTTAATAAACAACCGATGAGGTTTGGGGAGAATATTTCTATTGCTTCTTGTAATAAAAAAAACCAATATTCAAGACTGGTAGTATTTTTCCAGGCACTTCCTGAAATAAATAGTACCAAGTTTAAAAAAACCCACCTAATAAATAAAAACCACTGCATGTCACCTTATAATTCTTCTGCAATCATAAAATTCTCAGGAACAAATCATAGCTATTTATTACATTACCCTAAACCAACACCAGCCTGGGCCCACCTTGCGCCCTGACACTCATTTATCCTGACCACCCAGGAAGCTGCCAGCCAGCAACGCAAGAAAGGAAGAACTGCAAGCATTGGAAGAAAGGCCAGAGTTCATTTTTTACATAAAAAAAAAAGCATACATACATAAATATATATATGCGCATGTGTAGGATGGTCTACAACTGGTATTTTCTATTTACAAGCAAGGACTGTAGAACCCAGGCAAGCAGCAGAAATAAGGCTTTTGGTAGTCACTGTGCAGAGACCTATATTTTAGATTAAAATGGCCATCTACAGCAAAAAAAACCCTAAATGCTTTCTGCAAACCCATACAGTTACTCAGTATCACCCTATGACAAATAGCTCCTGAAACAAAGCAAAAAAGATGAGGAAAGAATTATTCTGTTTTTCAGCTTCTTACTTGGCTTCTGACAGAACTTCATTCACCAGAAAAAAAAAAAAAAATCTCACTAATAGGCAGGCAGCTCTTCTTTTGTGTGCAAGTGCAAAGCATAAGAAGAGAAAATCAAAACACTTTTCTGAAAACAAGAAAGCTCAGTACTGGAATTCAATGCTCAGATTTTAATTTCCAATTTAATTTATTAACTGCACATTCTGGAAGACAACTGTTCATTCCAAACCAGAGATTTGCTGCTCTACTGCACCCAAATTCTTCTCACATATCTTCGTTCAATGCTCTGCACTCAGAAGATGTAAGAGGCACAAGTCCAAACTGAAACTGGTTCAGAACTAAAAATTATTTGCCATCCCAGGCACCCTGTTGCAGTCTCAGTTCTGGATAAGTTCTAGCATACATTATTAAAATTATTATTCAAATTAAGATCATTCTGGAAGTAGCTGTGGAACTTTTTTTTTTGCCTCTAACCTCCAATAACACTTTAGAGTACTTAAACACAATTATAACAAATAGTAGCTTAAAAACAAACCAGAATAAACAGCACAACCAAGCTGGAAAGTTCTAGAATCAGCTTCAATTCCTTTATATCCATTTCTTTAGCATTTCAAACAAGAAGACCAGTGTCTGTTTAGCCCATATCTGGGGCTAAACTGAAGCAGTTGCTCTTTCACCCAGTGACCCCTCCCCAGCCCAGGAGGGGAATCCAGAATAGGAGAAAGGCGCCATGGGTTGACATGAAAATGGATTTACTGAAATAATACAACTAATACAAACCCCAACAGTAAGTATATAAGCTTATTCTCAGCCTACTTCTTGGGAGCAGCAGAGGGAGTAGCAGGCCAAGAGGGAGGAGACCCAGGAAGCAGAACTCCCCACTCCTATCCCAGCTGCCCCTCTATCCTGAGCATGAAGGGAGTGGTGTGGGACCCCCCTGTTAGTCATCCCGGGGCCACTGCTCTGACTTGAGCTCTTAGCTGACCTGGGGCTACAAAGGCCTGCCCTCCATGGCTGGCCTAGGATCCTGTGCCAGGGAAATCAGGACAGGAGGGTACATCCTCCCTCCCTCCCTGAAAGACTCCCTCATTACTGCAGATGGAGACTGCTTTCAGTTGGCTCCCTGACCCTTTGACTTCTTTCATCTTTTCCCTTTTGCTGCTTGTTTTTCTTTTTTCCTTGTTGCTTCTCTCTTCTCATCTGTGCTCATCTCTGTCCCTCCTGTGATACTTGGGTCTTCTTTATTTCCTCTTCCTCTTCTACCCTTCTTACTCCCCTCCTCTTTCTCCATTTCTTCTCCCTCTTCTTTCCCTCTCCTTATTTTATCTCCCCTGCTCTTCCCTCCTTGTCCTTCCCTTTGTCTATTTATTGTCACCCATGGCAGTTGGGCTTAAGGAAAACGTTGATTCTTTTCCCTTTTAGACATATACAGGTGCTCAGACAGCCCCTCAACACAGCCAAAACAAAGCTGAGCAATACCCACTCCCTGCTGCCTCTATGCTCGCCATGTCAGCCAGAGAGAACAACTGGCATAGGTACTGCAGCTTCCTGCTCTGGGAAGTTTCCCTCCCTTGGCATTGCTGCAGATCTTCCTGCAAAACACACTTGGTAACTTTCTGGTTCCCCTATGGCAGTAAGTCCAGCTGCTGGGATTCTTGAACAGCTCTTCACAGGTCCTCTCCTTGTGTTTTGCCAGCCAGTGCTTGTTACCCCTTGGGTCCACCTCTTCAATAAAAGGATGGACTTTGTGCTCCAATTTATGCTAGCAGTGCTTGTGTTTATGCACAGGCAGTTTGCACCCCTTTTTCTTGCCTCTTTTTCTGGTTACCTGGGTACTCCTTCCCATAGGCCCTCTGTACTTGTACACTTCCTTCCAAGGATGCTGCTGAAATCAGCAGTTCCACCTTGAGGTGGAACTTCTGCTTCTTCTTGGGCTGTTCCTTTTAGGACGAGGGTCCTGTAAAGAAATGCCCCAAAGGCCTCCAATAGAGGCTGGAGTAGCAAAAGTGTGTGTATGCGACATGCAGATGTATGGAAGGATGAGAAATAACTTCTCCCCAAAGGCTCCTTGCTGCTACTGCTGCTGGTGCCATGGGGGAGCCGGAAGCCTGACCCCGGGCTCAGCCCTGTGCAGTCACGGATGCCTTCGTGCCTCCTGCGGCTCTTTCTGGGAATGTTTCGGGGCCCTGGGAGCTCTGTCCTGCCGTGGGGGTTGAGCTTTGCCCAGTGCAGGGCCCAGAGAGCCGGGGGCAATGGCCGTAGCCAGACGGGGTGTCACCATGGGGCCGTGGTGCCCATAACATCACGGAGGGCAGGTCGCAGAGGCACCCACCAGAGGCGCCAGGCGGCAGCGCTGCCGCTGCAGTAGGGCTGGGGCCAGGGGTGAGTGGGGCAGGCGGGGGAAGGCTGGGCTGGACCAGGGGGGGTTTCTGAGGCTGGGGCGAGGGCGCAGCCGCTGCGGGGAGCGCCTTGGGCAGGGCGGGTGCTGCCCTCGGGGCTGGGCGCAGAGGTGCCCGGGGGGGCTGCGGGGATGTGTCCAACCTTCCCCTTGCTGCCTCCCAGCTCCTTCGCCCCCTCTCCCACCCATCCCCGATGGGGCCCCTGCGTCTCGTGTCCCCACGGCCCGGCTGCCATCTCCCTCCCACCCAGCCCCGCTGAGCCACTTCTCTCCCTGCTCCTCCAGGCCACGGCTGTGGGCATCACCCACATCCTGACCATGCTGAGCATCTTCCAGTTCATGCTGAGGGTGGGTGACCAGCCAGACGGGGACACTGAAGACCTTCTGCAGCATCATGAGGAGCAGCAGAGGTGCCAGATGACTTGGCTGCTGGAGGAGATGGAGCAGAGGAGCCAGGAGCCACACAGGCTCTCCCAGGAAGGCATACTCCTCGCTGCCTGCCAGCACTGGTGGTTCTGGGCATCTGCCGAAGCCCTGCTCCTGCTCTTTGGGCTCTACTGGCTGCCCAGGAAGAGGAGCCCTGATTCTGACAGCAGCAGCCAGCAAGCAAGCTCCAGCAGAGTGGAGGAGGATAAGGAAGAGGATGGCTGGGAGGACAAACCAGACCCCAGTGACACTCTGGGACAAGTCTCTGGATAAGGTGGGGACCTCTGCTGTGTTTGCCAAGCCCTTCCCAAGAGCAGCTTTCTGACAGGGCTGCATCCAGCTAGGGGAACAGGCAGTGCCCACAAAGACCTGGGCACCCAGGACATCATTGACCTGGTGCCCCCGAGACCCCCTGTTGGGCACTTTTTCCATGACAGCTGGGTAGTGGGGAGAAGACGCCAGCCTTCATTCCTCCTACGCCTTGAGGATGAGCTGAAGAGAAGTTGAGGCTCCTGATTCTACTGCAACCTTGGTAGACACCCCTGCCTCCATGTGGGGAACCTGTCTGCTGACTGCAGCTCTTGCTGAAGGTAGACTGGGTGTTATTTCCTCATTGCTCCATGGCCAAGGGATGGTGCTGCCCACCTCCTGCTCCTGCAAGCTCTGGCTGAGGAATACAACCAAGAATACCTATGGTTCTGTAGGGTAGTCTTGTTAGCCATAGATAAGGTAGCTAGGAGTTGTTTCCTTTGTAGTTTAGGCTCTTAAACAAAAATGGATCTGAATGCGGTAATGATCTGTGTGCCATGGCTCACCTGGCTTCCAGGCATTATGCAAAAGCATGGTTCATCAAAAGATGTGGCTCCAAGGAGGCTTGCAGCAGAGACCTCTGTTACCACCATAAAAGTGCCCACTAAGATGCCAATAAATTTGCTTTTTTGAACAAGCTTGTTTGAACACACCGTCAGTGTATGTCCGGGCAAGGCTTTTGTCAGGGAATGTGAGACCCTCTGAGATGCTTCCACACTCACCTGCAGATGAATCAAGCGAGTGTTTTGTGGAGAAGCGTGCTTGGTGGCCTCTGTTTTCACCCCCTCTGTAGGTCAGGTTCCCTGCCTGCCCCCGCTCATCCAACAGTGGAGAAAGCTGGGTGAGAGAGGCCAGCACTGGCAGTGTGTGAGCTCACCTGCCTGCCAGGGTCTGCCAGGCACTGCTGGGAGGGGTAAGCCGCCTCCTCCTACCATACCTGATGCTCCCACTGTCCCCTTTCCCCTCCTCCAGCCCTTCTTGCTGCTGAGGGCTGCAGCTCCAGGGGAACAACAAGCCATTTAAAAGCACAGACTCCCTTCCCCTCCCATTGCTGCGCAGGTGGAGAAACACCCAACAGGCCTGTCAGAGCTCTGTTTCCCACTCTCTCTCCAAAGAGACTATGAACTTCAAGTTGCCTCCGGTCATCCTCTGCAACCATACTCCCCCTTCACAGCTCCTTAGGAACTTTGGACATTTCTACCTCTGTAAACAGCATTTACACTGAAAGAGAAGGGGTAAAGTTATGGACAAGTACCACTGCCACATTTTCGTCTCAGCCTCATTTTCTTCTGGGACATAGACATGTACATGCTGGAATCACCTTGGAGGTCAGACAGCTACTGCAGAATCCTGATTGGAAATGAGAAACCTAGGAAAGCCTGTACCTGAGATGCTTTGGGAAATTGGAGCTAAGGCTGACAATGTCCTTTGAGAGTAATTTTGAATGGAAAACCAACCTCCCTGGTGCCTTGAGATGGCCAGGGAAGAAGCACAGATATGGAATCACCTGGAACACCAAGAGGACATTCATGCTTTTTCAGGACAGCCTAGAGCACGGTGGTCTTGTTTGCTCTTCTTCCACCCAATACTGTGCTGCTGCCAGCCAGGGACACAAGAAGAGTCCTGATAACTGGCATCAGGGATATGAGGAGTCCCCAGCCCTACTCTGAATAGCTCACTTGGCAGAGGTGTCTACATTTAGCCTGTATCTGGGGCGAAACTGAAGCAGTTGCTCTCTCACCCAATGACCCCTCCCCAGCCCAGAAGGCAAATCCAGTACAGGAGAGAGGCCCCATGGGTTGACATGAAAATGCATTTACTGAAATACTAAAACTAAAACAAAAACCCCTACACTAAGTATATAAGCTTAATCTCAGCCTACTCCTTGGGAGCAGCAGGCCAAGAGGAAGGAGCCCCAGGAAACAGAACTCCCCACCCCCATCCCAGCTGCCCCTTTAGTAGCCACAGCTGGCCTACAATCCTGTCCCAGCAAAATTAGGACAGCCTGTCAAACTCTTGTTCAGTTATTTGTTTTCTGCAACTTTTCTCTTTCAGTTTCCACGTTTCAGTACAAAATATCTAAGAACAGAAGCAAAAAGTTTACATAAGGATGTCATGAACAGCGTAAATATCACTACAGTCCTAAGTTTTCAATCAAAAATTATGAGGGGGAAAAAAAAATAAATAAAAGTTGTGATCCTACCTACAGGTAAAGCTATGGATGAGCAGGCTTTACTCCCATATTTTCTCAAGCAATTTCTTCTCAATGGCACTGCTGAAACAGGACCCCTGCAACACTCCAGCTGCTGACAGGGTTTTTTTATTATTTTCTAATGAGATATTCATGTGCGTGGATGGACAAGAACAAGCCATGCCAGACTCTGTTCACTGAAAAACAATTAGTTAAAAGCTGGAAGCCCGTTTTTGCTATATTTCACACTACAGCCTTATTTCCATGTTGGAAACTTAGCCTGCCATTCTTCAGAAGACACAGCAGAACACAGTAGAATTCTTTCTTCTTTCTCTGCCTCCCACCAAACCCTTCCCATCTAAAAACCTATTTTTGCTCGTGTTTCCAAATATCATTCACCATTATTAATGGCCCAGAGTTAACAAAGAGATGCTTCAGCAAATACTGCTGTTTCCATTACTGGGAAAGTACATCATCCCTCACACTCTGCGGAGTCTATCAAAAATTCACGTTGCCATCAGCAATTATTTGATGTAATACAAAGAAATGCAATTACACATCTTATTTTGTGTCACAGGAATTGAACTTCAGCCCTACGTTGCTGGTGCTGCAAAGGACCCTCTACCCTTATAATAGCAGGCAACTGCTTTCCCATGTCTCTCAATGAGGACTCCAGAGGCTAATTATCTCAACTGCATGTTTGTCAATACAGCTTTTGGAAGTCTACACAATGCATCAGGTTCACCGAAGAACTGTAATTGTTGGTAGTCACTGCCTACAACAGATGCCTGTTCAAGCTTAATACATTAATGCCCAACCTTTATCCCCACTAAAATTTCACAGTCCTGAAGTGGGGAGCTGGAACCCCCGTTCTGCTGAGCCTGGATTAACTCTAGAGTGGGATGGGAATAAAGGCTTGGGCTGATGAATTTGCTAGGTTTTTTCCCCAGCAGTTTGTTAAATAAACTCCATTCCAGTTTGCAAAATTACTGCGCTCAATCTTTATAAAGAAATGTTCTGCATTGTAGATTTGTTACAGTTCAGCACTTTGGCTCAGAGCAGAAATGAAATACGAGCACAGAGATGTAAACAACTGCACTTCAGCTCTGTCAGACAGTTATGAGGTATAGCTCATCAATATAAAAAAACCCAACTCAGCTCCAGAGAAGACTTTTGTTCACAGATTAACTATTTAAAACTTGAGACGGAA
This sequence comes from Hemiprocne comata, assembly GCA_020745705.1. NCBI lineage: Eukaryota > Metazoa > Chordata > Aves > Apodiformes > Apodidae > Hemiprocne > Hemiprocne comata. The sequence goes on along the minus strand of CM036586.1, from coordinate 95,925,534 downwards.
AAACAATTCCCAATCCCGACAATAAAACGTGTGTGTCCATGCATATGCACATATATATAAAAATATATAAAAGTAATCCCTTGATGGTAATTCCTTTCCGTAGAAGCTGATTTTTTTCCCCAGTAAATCTCATGAAAAGTTAGAACTTTTTTTCTGCATCTGAAGTGGAAATGCACCAGAAGACAAGACAAAGCACAACCTATGAACAGTACACAAGTGTCAGCTGTCAGCTTGCAAACATGCACCAGCTTCACCTGGTTATGCCATGTGAGGCCACCAGTCTTTGGAGAGGAACCCTTCTTTAAATTCATTATCTTCTTTCTTATTTTACATTTTCTGTCTCCATCTCAGCTCTAATACATGAAGAAGCCCTCCACTCCTTTTCCTTGTATCCATTATTCTCATCATCTGCAATTTAATCTGACATGAAGTACTTGGAAAAGCAGAGCAGAACATAATGGCTGGCTGTTGTTTTTACAGCAAAGTCATCACCACGGTTTTAGTCCACCTCTTGAAGGAGGCAATAAGCCACAATCTCACCATTATATAATGGGAGCCCAGATGAAATAAAAGCTTATGACAAGGGCAATTAAGAAATCACCTGGACATTCATAACTGTATGAACCATTAACAGTTTTGCAGATTTGCTCAAATTATGGGTTTAAATAGACTTCCAGCAAAAAGAAGACATCTTGAAGCTTTCAAAATTTAACCTTGCAGAACAGTGATTTATTTGGTATAATAGCTACCTGTTTTTAACAGGCACAGCTACAAGACTAAGAAAAGCCAGATTCCAGTTCAATATTTTCATGTTTTCCCCATTACTGTTTTCTAGTATCCCAGAAAAGGGGTTTGCAGTCCAGAATATTGATATGTGCTTCACAAGGCCCAAGAGAGTATCAATAATGATATACACACAAGTATAGTGCCACTTTAATTCAAAATCAAATCATGTTCAACATTTGTTTCCTGAGCACAGCACCCACCCAGTATAAATTTCATAGTTACCAAGATAGAATAATAAAAAACACCACCACTATGACCTCCTAAGATTATACATTTTTTAAAATTATTAAAATAGGAACGAGATGACATTTATTAGAGGAAAATTTCCACCTACCAGTAATGAGCTATGAATCTATGGAAAGAGACTGCCCCTGGAAACAGTGTATGAAAAAGCTCTGAAAAAATGTGAGAAGGCAGATAATGAAGATACATGAAATTTTCACTCCTTTACCTCATATTATACTTCTAAAATACAGCTAATCTAGAGCACATCCACAAAATACTTTGAAAAAACGAAAACATCCTCTCCCCACAACAATTCAGTGCAGAGTTTTTTTGCAAAGCCCTTTCAGGCAAACTAAGTGCTCCCTCACATTACCTCTGTCCTAAAGGCTATGCCTTTATGAAATTCTAATATCGGCTCTAAATGGTACCAAGTCATTGAAGTCCAACAAGATACTCTAATGACTACAAGTAACTAGAAGTTTTACAGTTCAAATCACTGTATAGACCCAGGGGATTGAAGGAGGTGATATGAGATTATTTTACTGACCCTACACTATGGCTGGACCCTTCCTGTCCCCCACCTTGGTGGAAGTGGCAGCTGCTCCAATGAACTAAACCCATGTCCCTATTGCCCCAGTCAGAAGAGGGTTCTCTGCTGCTGGCCAGCTTCTGATTCCTTGGTTTTTGAAACAGAAGGGCTGCACACCATTGTTGTCCTCCCGTGCTGTGGAGTCAGAGGTTGCACAGTGCTCTTGGGGGACTCAGAGCTGCCAGGTTCACCTGTTCACCGTGACTGAAGAAACTTAAGAGTAGTAAATGCTTGAAGAAGTTTTGATATTTAATTAACAGAAAATACATCTAAAGACATCTCTTGGAAACCTTTTTTCTAAAAGGACAGGTGTATTAATTATTGTGCTCTTAAGATTGTATTCATCCACATAATCACATGCAAAACCAGAAGTATTTCTGAAATGCATATTTTTAGCAAATGTTGTGGTCTCTTTTCATCATTTCTCCTGCAGTTTTGAAGAAAAAGCTCCCCTTGAATGTTAAAAACGTGCTTTTGTCTAGCTCACTACTTCTGTAAAAACAGCATATATATTCCATAGCTTAAAAATAGTAATTTGGCTGATTTCTGTATTTAAATCTTAATTCAAAAGCACAATGGTATTTATGACGCCAGAGCACATAAGTATATTACAGGCTGCTACTATAAATCTTTGCTTTTCAACAGGTCTGAACAGCAACTGTTTGAACACACACCTCTTCTCAGAGGGGTCTTGCACCAACCTCTGGTGCCCCAAATAGCTCAGCCAGGACTCCTGCAAACCTTGCCTTTGCCTATTGGTACATGGTCTAACAGCATTTACACACATTTAAGTGCAGACAATACCAAACTTAACAATGCTGTCAACTATTTTCAAGCTTTTGATGTACAGTTCAAGATACAACTCCTGCCTTCTTCAATACCTTTCCCTTTTATGTGCTTGGGATGCTTGGTTTGTTTGTTGGAAATTAAAAATGCCAGGGGATCAAAACTTGCAACAGAAAAAAAAAAAAAGCTATTTTATAACACATTTCTGGACTTAAGCAAACTCCTTGTTTCACAGGGTAGGCATTTCACTTTATATAGCCTCACTGAAACTGAGAAATAATTTGTTCCAAGTTACAGAACCATAAACAACCAGCAACTTTTCAGGAAATACATCTGTTTTGCAATATACGTAATTTTCTTTTTTCTCCTTTCCCTTTGTTAAGTATTTGATATTAGGTGCTAACATTATCAGAAATTTACTTTCACTTAGCACTGAATATGGCATCTCTTTCTTGTTTCTGAAGCAAACCTGCCAGCCCCTGAAATCGTGTAATGGTTTTCTCAACTGACAACTGCAGAATCCTACAGACTGCAGCTAAGATGGTCAAGAAGCATAATACGTTTATCCAGATCTTCCTAAGAAACTAAAGATTTATTTCTCTACAAACATATCTTCAAAAGTATATGCACAAACACACCAGAAAAGCACTCATTTATTTATGACCTTTCAATTAACTTCATGCCTTTTTTCTTCAAGCCCAAAGCTAATCCTTAATACGGAACTGACATTTACATTTTCTGCATCTTAAATGTTGAGTGGGAAAAAGTCTAACAAGAAATGGACAAAACACATGACTACAGAAGGATTTTCAAAGACCATGAAAAATTTGATGCAAGACAACCTGATCTGCAGCAAAGACTTATTTTACTCTTGGCACTTTCCACAACACCCTTTGACAAACGTACAGCGTGAACATCAATGACCTGTTTCCATTGGCAAATGACTTTTCAATTTATTAGAAACTCTACACAAGAAAATATTGAATTATGATTACCCTTCAATTTCATTCACAGCCTTTTGCAACAGCTGCAGCATCTTCCTCAGTGAAGTTTGACTGATGTATATTGCACATACTCCCGCAAATATACAACCCAGTAGTCTAGTAAGACTGCATCGATTCAAGGACCTTGTTCCTTCTTCATAGAGTAATAGTAACACACTAAATTCAAAGTAAATTATAATCCTGAATTGTTCTTCAGGATCTGAAAGGAAGACTCTTCACCCAACCCTGAGGCTATTCTGCAGAACTGTTGTCCCCAGACATGGAAGTACCTCTCTCCCCCAAAGAAAAATCCCTCTCTTCTCCTGAAGAGGGACTTTTCCCTTGAGAACAGGTGGGCAAAAAGGCCTCTTGTGGCACTTTCAAGCTGCCTGGCCAGCCACCAGAAAGAGTGAGGGCTGAGCCCACTCTCTCTCAGAGCATGAGCACAGCTTTATAAGCCTTTCCTCTCTATGCAGCTGTAGGCTTCCACAAGATCTCCCAAGTGTCATACAACCTCTACTTCCCTGCCAGATGGGTGGAAACATTACCAAAACCTTACCAAATTGCTACAGCTTGAACTGAAAAAGCAACTTCAAGTACCACCTCAATTAACTTCAACTTACAGAATTTTCCTTATTGAACTGGATTGTAGCTGGGGAGAAAGTCTATGTTAAGAATATTCTGTACATTACCATTTCATATTATGTTTCTAGCAATATCTGTATTTTCCCTGAACTAGAGCTTCTGAAAACCTCTGAGTTGCTAGCTATTTTTTTCTCATCTGTAAAATGAGGAAGCAGTGGACTACATATTTAGCACAAGACCACTCTTTTCCTCAGAGTCTGCCTCTGCATTCTTTGGGCAGCCATCAGAAGCAGACATAGTACTTGAATTACAGCGTAAGCATACAAACATCAACATATAAACTTGCTTCAAAATCAGAATAATATAAATTGATAATTTCACAGGCATCAGCAGCTAAGTTCCAATTCCCAAAAGATAATGAAGAACCCTTCCCAACACAATGTTAACTCTGATTTTCCTTCCATCTCTTCTAATGTACCAGGTTTAGGTCTTCTCTGGGACAGATGAGACATATCCTCTACTAATGAATGGCCACCTCTTCTACCTCCATCCTGAAACTACACAGGGATAACCCCACAACCCCTTTGACATTTCTCTACCAGTGAGTGAACGGCTGCACTCACTTACAGGTTGTGAGTACAGTATAATATACCTGGAGATATTCTATCTGTTCTCTGAGAAAGCTGAACACTGTAAACATTGATTGCAAACTGACTGACAACTCTCCTAGAATACAAATGTTGAAAATGTTCAACAGTGAAAGATGGACATGCAGAGCTGCTGACTAACTGGTCAGTTTTCTACTACTTCAGAATTAGAGCACTCTGAGCCTATCAGAAGAATGAGCTAATTAGCTTTATTGAAAGCACCCTGTTAACATGCAGGAAAATAGGCTGTCATCACCTTCATCTTTCTGATGGGTAGTCACAAGAAAGCAATAACCCTAACTTACTGAAATTAAGTGCTAAGTTTTAATTGTTAAATATTGTTCTAAGGTTAATTCAAATTTTAAACTCCATTCTCTGTTTGGATTCTGTACAAGAAGCTAAGGCAGTTCTGCAACTGAAAAGGAAACATTTGCCTGTGCAAAGCCAAGAACACCCATTTTAGAAAAGGAACAGGATTTCAGCAGTGACATGACAAACAACATATCACTCAGAAGTAAACAAAAGCATAATAGTTAGATTTCAGAAGAGCAAGAAGTTATCTTCTGGTACTGAAAGTTAATTAACTTTTAAGATAATACTGGTATTCTACTCCCAGTTTTCAAAGATGGGTTGATTAAGAAAAAAAAACAAAAACAAAAAAAACCCTAAAAAACTAAACTAACAACTGGCAAGTGAAACCACACACACGTCCCAACGTTAATTTTCCTGCATAAAATTGAATGCAGTTAAAACCGCCTCTATGTATAGGATAGGAAGCGAGCTATCCAGCCTAGGAAACATCACTGTCTTTCAGCCTTTACACCAGTATGGAAAGTGGTACAAGTCTCACCTTCCATCACTTCCACCCCTATATCCCCCCAAACACTGGCACATTACAGAGTTGCCTGTTACTCTCCACTGTACCAAGCAAATATAGTCAAATCCAGGGAATCTGACAATTATGGGGACAACAAAGCAATTCCTTGGACCATAATCATTTGGTAGGGTTCTTGTCATTCCTTTTTCCATAGCAGCCTCTGTCACTGGAAGTTGAAGCTAAGATCCAGGGTTTTCATAGCGAGCTGCTGCAACAGCAGTGGTAGGGGAGAGTATTCAAACAAATCTCTGTTGGACTGAATGAGCTGTGTGCTGCTCACTTGACACTTTAATGCAAACATACAATCAAACCACGCCTTCTGGAAAGCTATTTAACAGACACGTGGGACACTCGCAGAAAGCATTTATCTAGCTCAGGAGCACATTTTAGTTTTATGATTTCAGGCTTACTCTGATTCCCAGTGTCCCTGCAGCTCATACAGTACACACACAGAGCCCAGTGCAAGACTGTTTTTCCTGTTACAAAAAAAAGCCCAAAAACCCCCACATTCCAGTACTGAAATGCTATATGGGCTTCATAAGTTTATTTCCCTATGTATAGTTTACTGCCAGCACTGCCAGCAGGACCACTTGGTTTTTGTCATTCAGCTGACACTGCTAATGCAATCCAACTGCCCAAGGAAGCACATACAGAACATGTCACTGCTTACAGTATCTCTAGAGTAAATAATCCAGAAAGAGCCAGTTAACCCCGAGATTAGCTGCATGCAAATTCATCTTATTCCTGTAGCAATCTCTGATCCAGAATGCCCATGGAAAAATGCCTAAGCCAGCTGAAGACAGTGCCACTTACACAACTACTATGCATGTCTGTTTTGATAGACAAATCAAAACCAACTCTAGACACCAAGTCTATAGCATATATTTATATACATAAACAAAATACATACACACACACTTTTTTTTTAAGTAATTCAGTCTTCTTTTGAAGATTTTCTCAGAGCAACAGCTCCTTTGAGTAACTACTGCGGACTGCTTTCACTAAACAAGAAGGACTTCACATCCAGGAACACAAAGTTTCATTGCAGCAGTTGTTTTTTAAGACATATTAGCCTATCTTTGCGAAAGACAGGGAAAAATAAAGAAAGACATAATAAAAATAATTCATCAGCACTAAAGCCCTGGAAAGACTGACTTCAAAAGAAAAATAGTGTGCATACAGAGAAAAGAAAAGAAAAAAACCACACTTCGGGAGTGTTTATAACACAAGACTTCCCTTAAATGTTTAAGACATTGTACAACAAAAGCCCTGCTAAAATAGTGAAGGCATTTATTTCTGATATTCAGCTATGTATAGAGGTTGGTGGTCGTGTGTGTGTCTGTTGCAGGGTGGGAAAGTTAAACAGGCAAATAATTTAGAATAACAGCAAAATATCTTGGTTCTTAATAAATCTCTTCACTATCAGAGCAATGCAAGATTAAATCTAGTGTGCACATACAGCCTTAGCTTTTCTCTCTACAATTAACTAGGGATGCTTCTAAAATATGCCCAAGGCACTGCAAGATGACACTGTGCTTCACCCAGAAGAGTGACTCTGACTCTCCTCCAACACGTTAAGGAGAAAATTAGCAGGTTTGGGTTCAGTGAGCTCTACGTTATTTTTGAAATGGCCAACAAAAACAATAGAAGCAAAACATTCACAGTGAAGTCCATCTTTAATTAATGTTAATAAATGTCCTGGTTAGTAAATGCTGTATCTAGTGAAGTTTCTCATTTACTGTAGCTCTAAACAAAGTTAAAACTGCAGTGCTGTCAGAGAGAAATAAGGGAAAGGATACAGAGAAGGCACATCCTACCCCTTATCTCCCAGCAAAATACAATCTAAGTATCCCCAGATATAAACACAACATACTAAGCCACTTATGAAGGTCTAAACTTTATTGTAAAAACAGCCTCAGTTTAATGCAATCCTGACCTGTGCTATGCAGCCATCCGAAATCTTGCCAATGATGCTTTCACCACCTCCAATGCACACGATCAGTGAATAAATATCCAATAAACAGCAGTTTAAACAGCGGGCAGCTTAACCTTTCTCCTGTTTTAAAAAATGCCAGACTGTTCAGTGTTTGCTCAAGACTCTTCTTTTACCAACATTCAATTTGAATGAGCCGGTGCAAATGCACTGTTCATCCTCTCGTGAGAGGAGGCTGCATTTATGTGAAACATGAGGAGAATGCCTAATGCTGAAACATACTCTCTGCATTCTCAATGAGATTTTATTACAGGGCTCTTTTTCTTCTCACTGGCGTTTGTCAACATGCCTCCAACAATTCCATTTCTTTTATGGACAGATGCTACCTGTACACTTGTATTTACATTTGGTACTCTATGGGAACAGTATATACAACACACACATTATAACCCTATTTGGGGCTATTTGAAAAATAATCAACCCTGCCCCTCCAAATGCTTGTATGTGATAATGACACAAAAAAAATATTTTACTCAATATCCCATGCAGCTACCTTTCTGGTTATTGACAACCAGATTTAAAAACTGTTTGGGCTTTCAAAATCATTAAGGACTTGGATTTTCAAATGTGCCTAAAGGTAAGTGGATTTTACAAACTAGCTCTATGGTCCTCAGAGGAAACCCTGGCACTTTAATTAAAAATACAAACAAGTTTTTAACTAAAATTAGTTATTTTTTCTATTGCATCAGAGCTCCATATGACAAAAAACTGTAATTTCTGAACTTGTCGGTAAAATTATATGGGTTAAAATCTGTTTAAAAACCCCAAACAAACAGTGATCAAAAAATTAAGTACAAAACCATAACCAACTTCCTAGAGCCTGCAACCCTTTAAAGAACATTATTAGTGCAACTGTAATTTTTAGTTAGAGAAGCATGACTTACAACAAAGAATGGCTTTCACTGAGATCATTGAGTATTTTGGGCTGTGACAACTAGATTTCACCAGCTTTGATAAATAATAAAAGAGCTTGGCAAACATTCAGTTTTTCTAGTCCTCCACCTACATGGTTCTACAGTTCCTATCGTTACATTATTTATATTTCAGAGGCATTCTCCATGCAGTAATCGCCTTCTGTACTGGTAGGAGAGAAGTCTCTGTTGCAAAGAACTTCCATTCCAAGACAGAAAGGAAGGAAGAAGTTATTCTTTTAAAATTATGGTTTTCTTGTCATAATAAAAATGCATGTTACAAGTAATGGGACAAAGACGCTGCCATTCTAAAGGAAAATCTCTTTGAAATACTGAGTTTGAGAAAAGCGCTATCTATGGCAATACCTTTCACTATCACATTCGTTAAAACATTAAAAAATTAAACTGAAGCCTTAAAAATATAATTCATCTGGATGGCTTCTATAACTTCCTTGTTTTTTCCATTAATTCATTTATATTTATTCTTTTCACTGTATTCCTAATATTCACTCCTCTTAAGACTGTATTTCTCGTTCTATTACTATGTCCTTACTAAAAAAACATCTCTTTGTCACCACCTATGCTGCAGGACTGATGGCAGGAATTTTTTGAAGTATCTGTTCTGGAGTTTGAGAGCAGTGGGTATATACCACACATCTCCACTGATTGTCCTGGATTGATCTCCCCGATCGCTCAGCACCTCGGAGAAGGGATTCCTCCCCTGATGTAACCCCACAAAGCACAGATGGAGTTTCAGAAAGGTCTTGCTCTGCTGGAAACAAGATTTTCTTTACAGCTGCAACACACCAGGCCTTGTTGTGTTGAGGAGTTACCACGGAAGTTGTCAGGGGCTTTATGGGCTGATACACCAAAATGGCAGTATCCCCAGTGTGACAAAATTATTCTGCTTAAATTCTTCATGATCCTTAGAGTTTATCAAGCAAGACTGTTGGTAATTTAGATAGAGTAGGAAGACATACAACACCATCCAACTTTGTTTTTGAAAACATTCATCAGTGGAGTAAGATGCTAAAAAGAAAATACTATGGAAGGTTTTCTCAGAGTCTTTCTATTCTATTTACCGTTGTTGAGGCCGTTCCATTATCTACTTATCTTTTTAGTGGAGAAAATAAGCTAACTTCATGCAAAGATGGCAAACCACCTTTTTTGAATATAAAGACAAGGAATCTCATCTCTTTCTGTTTAATCCCAAATGGAATCTGTACTAAAACCATCTCCAGAAGAAGGCAAAGACATGGCAACTGTATTACAGACAAATTGTAAATTTAAGGACATAATTTTGGAAACTTAAGCTGTGACAAAGTAATGCTTTCCATAGAATTATATTAATTATCAATTCTAAACATACACAACATTTTCAAATTCAAGGGCAGAGTAATAAACTATCAGCTATTCTTGCATGATCCAAAATTTAATCTTTCTACTTTCTGGCTTCTTCCTGAGATTTTATGTAATACATGCTGATGTTGGCAAGGGCTCATATAGTAAATCAGTTACACCTAAGACAGTAAGGTGCATAAGTGTTTGCAGAACCAGTTCTCTAGCACTTTGTTTTCTTTTTTTCCCCGTTTTATTGATTGAGTTCACACTTGCTATGTATCTCCCTAGCCTTTTAAGGAAATGCCTCCCTGGTGGGGAAACAAAGCAGAGCAACTTTCAGATTTTTGCTCATTCAGAATTTAATGACTTATCAGTGATTTCCAGTATCAGCCAGTTCCTTATTTGTTCCTATTCAAAACAGACTGCTGCAGGTTAATTATTGCCTCTTCAAATACAGGTGGTGGGGGGGTTTGATGTGGAGGTTGGGTGAAAGCTTAAGGCATCCATTTATCAAACACCTTCCTCCCCACAAATTGACAGGAGGAAAAAAAAAACACCAAAATCACCAACAAAACAAGAAAAACAACAACAACAAAAAACTCCATACTATAAAAATATATTTCCTTCTTCCCTATCTGAAGTAGAAGACAGACAGATTGAAGAACATACATTCCACCTGATAGAAATTAGATCTGCTGAAGACTGCTGATTGTAATACAACTTAATTAAAATTATAGATATGTGATAAGAAATGTAGGAGAGAAAACCCTACAAGCTGAAAGAATGTCAACTGCCTAGTTGTTCAATGTTCACTTTGTTCAATTTTATTTTGAGCTAAGAAGTTACCTTCTTTCTAGTATGTCCCTCACTGAATAATTCCAGGGAAAGCAGTAGATGATTTGTATTCAGATCAAGACTTTTATATTTTGCCTACCAACGAAACTCCTCTTTTCAACTGCTTTACTTTTGGTTGTAATGAGCAGAGAGGTGCAATAAAGAGGCAGTATTCAGAGACCTTAAACTGGAAGAACCACCCATGTGCACAATACACCAGTTGTTTTATTATCCTAAGCTATGTTTGCACCAAGTTAGAACCTCTAAGTAAGCCCTCTGTTCTGCTACTAACTCTCAAAAGAAAGTAAAACAGGAAATAAACCACTTCAGGGCTTTCAATCTCTCTCACACAGCTCTGCTTGTTCTCTGTAGAAGGCCCCAGCTGTCGCCCAGTTTCATTCCAGGTCACACACCACCCTGAGCACCAACAAGTAAATTAGTAAGATTGCACTTCCCTGTTTGTATCAATCCAGGATTCCACCCAATGCAGCAGCAGCTTCATCCTTGTCTGCAGAAACTCTAGAGATTACATTGACTTCCTATAGTCGCAACCCAGTTAACAAGGTAAGAAACTCAACTTCAAGAATGTATGTACTGATGGTTCATACAAAACCTTCACAAAATACATAGCTAGTGTAGGGGTGGGGTGCAACTAACCAATTCTCATGCTGCAGAGGATTACCCCCAAAATATCAATCGTATACACAGAAATTTGTTACTAGAAAATCACTAAATCAGCATTTAACTGAGTCAGTGCTCTACCAAACATAAAGGACTGACACAAAGTCATCTCCACAGAGGTGAAAGTACATAGACGAAAGCACTTCTTTAAAAGGCAATACAGAGTATAACCAAAACTAGCAGAGAAAACTCTGCTCACAATTTTGTTAATCTATATTAATCTACATCAATTCTCATACAGCTGATTGAGGTTCTCTATCTAGGGGTATAGGTCTATTTAGATCTAATTAACTCTAGAGCGATTGTTCAAAAACATGAAGAGGAGACTGGGTGACAGCACAAACCAAATCAAAACGAAGGATTGCAAGGGAACATTTACAGCTCTGTTTCTGAGTCTAAGGACTAGAAATTTCAAAAACTTAGAAACCAAAATACAGCTGAATTTCAACAGCACTTTTAGTCTCTGAAACACCACAGATTTTAACTTTCCAGTGCTTTTTCCTAATAAATACAGCTGGTTGGAGAGAAAGTTACTCTACCACTGTACACCTATCCAAGCCATACATTTCTTTGGAAGCATCATAATTCCTCAAGATGATAATGCATTCATGCTGTTTCTTCACTTTACTCAAGGTAACAGTCCAATAAAGATGAGAAGTTGGGTGTAATTAGTTGGAAATCAACTGAAAAGCAAAAGATACCACAGACTTGTTTCCTATATTCCTGATTCATAAAGATGCCAGCAGTGAAGCTACAATAACTCACACAAGTCAGGTCCACTTGACCATGAGCATCCAGAAACATCACTCGTCTCCCTTGAGCCACCTTTTTTTTTCCTTTTTTTTCCTTTTTTTTTTTTTTTTTAATTGCATACATAGTTTACGCAGCAGTTTTTTTATTTGTAACTCAAGTTTTTCTGGTCTTCATCTTTCTGGAGAAAAGCCTAACAATGTTAGGCTTTGGAGTCTGAAAAAACAAAGAGATTTCCATCAAAACACATATGGCTATAAAAGTCCCATTTGGGAGGAGCAGGGGAGTGAGGCCGCTCAAAGGGATTTAATCACAGAAACTCACTTAGCATCCATCTTGCCTCTGATGGTAAAGGCTGAGTACCATTCTAGACTACCAGCTTACCTGTACATTAGTAGTAATATAGAATGGGAGAGAGGATATCCTATTTCATCATTCTCACCTTGACAGACTACTGTTCCCAAGCTATGTTTAAAATGAGACAAAGCAAGCCTATGGCTTACATAAAGCACTCCAAGTGAAGCATCTGCTAATAATAATAAGTTTTCTCAATAGTAGATTTTGCATAGTTGTTAGAGATAGATGCTCTGTATCACTGCTACTTTAGTTTTGGGGTTTTTTTTACATAAATTGTACCACTATTAAATCACTGCTTTCTTCCCCTTCTCCCAGTTTGGTTCTCCAATTTTCGCTTATTTGCATTCTTCTTCACCTTTAATTTCCTTCTTTAATATCTTTCTCCATCACTATCTTTAAGTCTTTACAACCTCTCCTTATGCTAGGTGTCCTCTTTTTACTTTGTTGTTTCCTTCTACTTTACTCTCTGCCAACTGGTTTTCCTTGCTGTTTATGAGTTAGAATATCTTGAGTTGGAAGGGACCCATAAGGATCATTAAGTCCAACTCCTTGCTCTTTGCAGGACTACTAAATACAAAACAATGTGACTACGAGTGTCATCCAGATACTCCTTGATCTCTGACAGGCTTGATGCCATGACCACTTTCCTAAAATATGGAACACTTCATGAATTTGCATGTCATCATTGCACAGTGGCCATGCTAATCTTCTCTGTATTGTTCCAATTTTAGTCTATGTGCTGCCAAAGCAAGCACAATTGGATGTCCGTTGGATGTCTCCTGTCCTCTCCAACAATCCCAAACTAGCAGACCAACTCAGATGACAGCAGCCTATCTGTGTTTCACTCTGTCAGCTTAACCACCATGCAGAAAGTGAAAGCTCAGAGTTTGATCCAATTGCTGCCACAAGACCAGCGTTCGTAAAACCAGGAGTATTAAAGTATACAATTAAAATATGTAACTATGGCTAAAATATTATAGGTTTACGGTGAATGCTTTGAAGATCAAGGCATAGTTAAAACACAGTAGCATAAAATTTCTTCTTGTGGAAAATTACATTTCCTCTTCTTAAGGAAGAGTCCAAGTACTGTGATTGGTGTGCCACTGTGCACTATGATACTGCTGAAAACACCAACTTCCTATTAGCAATCCTTCTTCCTCCAAATAAAGTTAAGACCATCTCAGGTTGTGAATTAACCCACCACATCCCTGTCCCCAGAAGGGTATAACACAGCAGCTCCCCAAAAGGCTTCAGATGTAGTGGGTTAATGGACGGTTACTGTCCACACAAAGGTTCAGAAGGCTGATCTCCACCACCTTCAGTAGGGTATTAATTACACTCTTATTGGACCCAAAAATATAGGACTGAAAGCTGATGTGGAAAATCACTGGCTTTTCCAAGAACCCATTTCATTGATTAACTGTACTCACAGCTGCGAAGCTCTTTTCAATATTCAGCTTAATATGTCTTTGCTGAAGCCTAAAGACCATTACTTCTTGAAATGCTTGTCGTGGTTGGCCATCTAAATGTGTTTATTTTGCAGAACATGAATAAGTGATGCCACTAATCACAATGCAAGTATTATGCAGCTTCACAACATTTTTGTTATCCAGCATAATAATCAAGCTGAGAATAGGCGCTTGCCTGTTGGTGCCATCTCAGTTTCAGAGAATTTCCATTCACTTAGTAACTCCAGGCTGGCAGCTAAATCAATCGCGAAGGGCCAAAACAAATCCATCCACCAAAGCCACAGACCTTCATTTAGGCATATCCACTTCAAAGTACACCCAAGCTCTCCTGCTGAAAAGATCACAGAATCACAGAATTGTCAAGTTGGAAGGGACCTCTAGAGATCATCTAGTCCAACTCTCCCACTGAAGTAGGATAACCTAGAGCACATTACTCAGGACTGCATCCAGGTGGGTTTTTAATATCTCCAGAGATGGAGACTCCACAACCTCTCTGGGCAGCCTGTTCCAGTGCCTTGTTACTCTCACTGTAAAGAAGTTTTTTCTTATGTTGAAATGGAACTTCCTATGTTCCAGTTTGTACCTGTTGCCCTTTGTTCTGTCATGGGGAACTACTAAGAAGAGCAGATTTTGGTTTTCAAGATTAAAATCCCTAACAGGTAGGCCAGACAAGCTCAACACTTGAAAAATAAAATCAGAAGTGAAGACTCCTACAACTGGCCTGTCAAAAGCAACACAGATGAGAAAGGGGCCAACTGCAGACCCACACACAGCTACCTCTCCCTACAGCATGCAAAGCCATGCCTGATGCTAAGAAAATAGTTTTGCACTTATATTTGTTAGTGCCAAAACCAAGTGTGAACTCCTTCTCTTTTCTGGTGCTAAAATGGTGCTATCTTAAATCGATACGAATATCTTTTAGCCAAAGAGGGAGAGAAGACTGCTCTACCAAGTGAAGCATTTTCTGCTGTTTACACTACCCCAGCACTGAGCAAATAGGTTTGTTCCATTCTGAGCACAAAATCTAGCAAAGTATTTCCTCCATACCTCACTGAGGAAGACAGCCTGCTCTCTGATTTTTTGAGCTGAGAGCAGCTTCCTCCACTTAGGATGAAACCCCACACCAGCCAACCTTTAATTTTCTACTTACCATTCAACAACCTAAGCAAAGTATATACACAGCCTCTGCAAGAGGCTGAAGGAAAAATCAGCTTTTTTTCTTTCCCCTTTGTGAGCCTCAGCATTGCTGGAAATGTAAAAACAAAAACAAACAAACAAAAAAACATCTTTTCTTTAATCTACATTTTCCTCAAGGCTACCAATCCTTTGGAAGTCCCTGAGCAATATTGGTTCTTCTACCCTCACTGCTACAGTATTATACAGTAGTGTAGAATTTGCCTAGTCTTCCTTAAAATAGGTGCAACTGCCAACTGACAGAAAATCAACAGCCTTTGGTACATATGGTGAACGCAGGCAAAACCAAGTGGGAGCTCAAAGTATGGCTGAAATGTATGAACTGCATAGGAATATACAAAAAGTAGGGAACAGGAAATAAATACAAACCTTTGTGTTACTATGAAGGTCACAGAAGAAGAAATGCAGTTAAGCAGGAAGTCCATTAAGAAGTGAATAATTCAGAAGAACACACATTCAAGTACAAAATGCAATTATTCAGACAGGAAACAAGAATTAAAAAGTAATTATTAAATTTTCCAAAGGGAGAATAAATGCAACTGAATCACACTGTTCAGATCCTTGTGGCTTGGGGTTTTTTTTGTTTGTTTCTGGTTGTTGGGGTTTTTTTAAGCTTTACTAGTACATCCTCATGCCCCCCAGTGCCCTCTCAAATCAATCAAAAATAGTAATTAAAACAAAAAATCCACTTCAACATCCCAATATGCCTGTGGGTAACACCACATACAACGTCATGGAAATAGCAGGAAAAAAAAGCCAGCTATCCAATAATTGACTACTGCTCAAAGCATGTACATTCAGGACCTGGGTCCTGGTTTCCTACAGGACAGAGACTTTCAGTAAAAGCCAGCGTGCCATAAACATTATTGCACCAATTGATTTTACAGACTGGTTAAAAGCTATTGTCTGTGACAGACCAGGTAAGCGAAACAATCTGTGTTCAGGGGCTAAGCACACCACATTTGCACTTGAACAGTTTTTATCTCGGCCCCACAACTTCTCCTCCCAGAAGAGGTTCAGCAATGAACACCCAAGCCCTTTTTCTCCTGCCTCTGTCCCAGTCTATACATAAGCTCCTGCATGTGTCTCTCTCTTTCAGACTTTAGAAAGGAAAAAAATCTCCTCAGACCTCAGTAACAACCTCCAAACTTAACTGTCTGCTAGAGGGCAGGAGAATAAAGACACAACAAAATCTCTTCAAACAGAAGCAGATTTGGTAGCCTTCAAGAAGCAAACAATTTAGTAAGATGTAAGGACAGTGCTGTCACAATTTTAAATAGCGCGCAAATGTCAGAAGATGACAGACAAAGAGAAAAATAAGCACAAAACAAATTCTTAAAATGTCAAGTGTCTTCCTGCAAACCAGATTACTGCAGGGCACAGGGCAAGCCAGCAGCAGGAGCACATGAGCTTAAAATGCAGCAGTAGCCCATCAACAAGAGCAGCAATGAGGCTTCCCAACTCCATATACATCTCAAGATCACCTCTTCAGATCTCAGCAACACTTCCAGCAAATGCCCCACCCCAATACAGCTCCCCCTTCTACCGACTCTGAATTTCATTTTCACTACAGCACAATGCACACCAGAATGCTTTATAGAGTTTGTTTTTTCTTTTTAAATCTGGTCAAAAGATACTACACATGCAGAGCATCTTCTAAAGAGGGCTGCTTCAGCAATTAACAGTTCAGTAAAAAACAGCAGGACCTACAGCTTTGACTCCTCTAGTACAAGCATTTATGAATCTTGGAAAGAATTTTATTACATATTCCTTTATAGTAGGTATGCAGTGAAAGCCAATTTTCTTCCAGCAATGCTTTCGGAGACAGTTCACTTTTCTTCCAAAAGTTCTATTAATCTTGTAAAAGAGAGTAATAACCAGAACCCAACCAGATATAAAATATTTCTGCAGTTCAACATATTTTACATTCACTTTGATATCCGAGCCACTGCACATTCACTTCTGTGATCATTTACACAATTAGGTTTATAGCAGAACACACATGCTAAGCTTCCACACAAACTGAATTTTAAAACTAATTACCAATATGCATTCCCACCAAAACCTGTACTATAAAAACGGTTCTCAGCCAGATAAGGGAAGTTAACAGATTAGATACTTATCTAGTCAGAATAAGGCAAAGGAGTTAGCAAACTGGGTAGCAATAAGCAACCTGAAGTAATACGGCCTCAAAAATCAGTGTAATTCTGAACAATGAAATGTTCAGAGAAGGCTGGTGCTCTGCCAGTCAGATGGCAAACAGAGGAAGACAAAATTCATTAAATAAATTATTAATTAGTATTTAACAACTCAGCACTGGATCAAATATTTCTCTTTTGGCTTAAGTACAGTGCTACTAACCCATATACTTGTAACTGCACTGCTGAAAAAGTTAATACCATTTATTGACAGCTTAATTTATAACATCACCTTAATTTAAAAAAATTATCTTATCCCTTTCTGACTTAAATGAAACTGCAGGTGATTGGGAACAATGTACCTACAGGCTAATGAATGATTTGAAACGATTCAGCATCAAATTAACACCAGCATCTGGTTAGGGGATTTTTTTCACCCTGTCAAAGCATTAGGCCCGTATTAATTATACTTTTAGTTAGTATTCACAGAAAGGTCCAATCTTGATGTTATCCTTCAAACAAAAATACAGCAAATAAAATATTCAGGTCCTGGAATTTGCAAAAGCCAACTCACTGTCACTTGCAGGCATTTAGAACAGTTTCCTAGCCTGATTTCAACTGCTATAAGAACACAGCACTAACCCAAGAAATGTGTGTCTCTTGCATCCAAGACAGTAACAGTGACCCAACTGCTTCCATCTGAAGGATCCCCTGTGAAGATAGCTCCAAACTTTGCTTGTTGAGAAGATAGCTTCTTGAGACTTTTTAAACTAATCTTTGCCAATAAAAAGGCAACTGAATAATCCACTGATCACAGAAACATAGAATGTGTGGGGTTGGAAGGGACCTTTAAAGGTCCAGCCTCCCCTGCAGTGCACAAGGACCTTTTTAACTACATCAGGTTGCTCAGAGCTGTCAAGCCTCACCTTGAATGTTCCCAGGGATGGGGCCTCCACCATCTCACTGGACAGCCTGTTCCGGTGCTTCACCATCCTCATTGTAAAGAACTTCTTCCTAATGTCTAATCTAAATCTACCCTGCTCTAGCTGATCTTCTAGTTCATCTTGGTCTTCAAGATGACGCACAGCTGGGAGACCCAGGACAGGGGATCTTGGGGTGTATGGAGGAAGTATCCTTCAACTCATTACAATCTCATACCATGTGAGATGACTGAGCCAGCATTTGCCTCCTGCCTGCTTAGTAACACGGGCTTTAGATTCGTCAAGCATAATTTCTGAAATACAGTAGGGTTTTTTTCACATGATGCTCATCACTAACTTTCTAACTCTCTAAGACCATACCTATAAAATTAAGATAAAAACCAAGAGAAAGTATTGAAGCCCAAACCTGGCTTGGCATTTTAATACTGTGAGTAAGGCTGAATTTAAGAGTTCATTCATATATCGTATGCCATCTCTGTTATTGTTCAGGAAAGGTATAGAGTAAATTCCTTAGGGCTCTCTTGCAATTACACCAGGCAAGAGCGTTAACCTGGCGTACCAAATGGTCACTTGAGAACAAAACAAGTAATTATTCCTGAGAGAGAGTGATTCAGAAGTGGGGTTGAACTCTGTAGTTGCCAATATTTTGTTCATCAATCCTGGACTCACAACATTAAATGAATAAATTATTAAAGCAACTAGGAAAGAAAAAAAAACCCCAACAACAACAAAAAGCCAAGTATCGCCTTTGCTGCATAACTGTGTGACATGATCCTGCATCTTTGTCCCTTTTGATTATGAGTGTCATTATTGTAACTTCTGAATGAAAATCATGGGAACTGCAACCAGCACTAATTTGAATTCAAATACTGAAAGGCTTCTCAAGAAGGCTTCAATGACCATATGTATGGCCCTACCTGAAAATCTTAGGAAAAAAATAATAATAAAGTAAAAAATAAAATAAAATACCCTTGCATCTCACGAATGCTCTTTTTTAATTAAATGTCATTACTCCAACTAGATCACAGCTCATCTTTCTTTCAAAGCAAGACAGAAAATCTCTGCTTCTCAATCTTTTTAACAGCAATCTAACTGTGTTTTTAAGTTCCCCTTTGCCTTTTATTTACAACAATAATTTCTCACCTTTCCCTATAAACTACAGCAATTTTATCCCACCCATGTAGCAGCTCTATGCGACTTGTTGCCAAGCCAATAAATTAACAGAGTCTTGAACTGATCATGCAAGGTAATTCTTTTTTGGCTGTTTCGTCACTAAACTACAGACAGCACTCCCCTTCCAGGCTTGAAGCTGAAACTTGGCTCCCGGTCTCCATTTTTGTGCTGTTGCCTACCAAACAGTTTTAAAACAAAGGAACAATACATCAAGCTTCTTTCCAGCATTTGGCTTCCCAAGATGATCCAAACTGCTTCTTCGCCTCATGCTGTAAGAACTCTACACTGCAGATTTAAAAGTTCAGGATTCACATTCTGCCAACAGTATACCTACAAGAAACTCGCAGCTGTAAGGTACTTTTGAGAAGAAAAAAAAAAAAAAAAAAAGGAAAAACAACAAAAAATGGGAGGTGTATGTGTTTTTAAAGTTACTTAGCATTTTAAAAGTGAACCCAAATCTGTCAAAATAAAACTTTAAGATACATGGGTAAAAGCCAAACTGTATGCATCATGAGCAAACGTATGCAACTTGCTGCTTCTCCTTAGCCCAAAGGAGCTCCTAATCCAACATACTTTCACCGTCTCACACCTCTCTCTCTTCCTGCCATCATTATCTCCCTCTGCCCCGCAGACCAAATCTGGACGTTTTTCCCTGACTTACGCAGTCTCTATTCTTTCCCAACCAGTTCTGTTTCCAGTGTCCTTCCCTCCTGCACTGCATGTGCATCTTTCTGCACAACCAAGAAATAACTGAAAGAACAAATAAACCCCAATGTAACATTTCTCTCCTCCTACTGTGACTAAAGAAAGGAAATCTTTACTGAAGGCATAGAAATGAATGCCCTATTGAGAACAGCTGCAAATATTAAATGTTGTCAGAAAGCTGGTGGTTGCCAAAATAAAGTATCAGCACAAAACAACTGCTATGCCAGCTATTCCTAGCCTTTAACCTGTAACACCTTTTCACAGAGATGGAGATAGCTTTTTCCAAGACCATATTGTGCATTAGGTAAATTAAGCAGTGTCCTGAAGGCCACTAGAAACTTTACAGTCTTGAGACACTGAAGAACACAAAAATATAGCTTGAAATTATTTATTAAAGCTGTAATAAAAATCTTTTGTTAACTACTGTCCACGCTTCATAAACTGGTTATGACTACACAGAACTGGAGTTGCCCAAGTTAAACTTCATTTCATTTCCAAGTGAAGCCCTTTGAAAAAATGGAAATAAATTAAATTAGCTCAGTAGAGTTGCTTTGAAATGTTTTGTAGAGCAAATCCCTCTGGGTTTACTTACATGTCTGATTTTGAGATTAAGTTTTCAGTTTAACTCAAAACAAAGGTCCTCCTTTGATCTGTTAGGATATATACACTGAACAAACAAGTAATAATAGAATATTAAAATGCTTCTGTTAAAAATGTCCAGCTCCTATTTCTCTTACCTGGTTAAAGAGGAAGGGTATCCTTCATGAACACTCCCCAGGACAGATGACTAATTTAACAGTATCTTTTTCCTTCTGGTAAGCTATTCTAGTTATTTTCCATTATATTTGAAAAGTTATGGCAGTCTGGTGAAGTTCCCACTGCCTGGAAAAGGAACATAACATTTTCAAAAAGGGAAACAAGGAAGACCTGAGGAACTACAGGCCAGTCAGTCTCACCCCTCTGTGCCCAGCAAGATCATGGAGCAGATCCTCCTGAAGGCTCTGGTAAGACACATGGAAAATGTGGAGGTGGTTGGTGGCAGCCAACATGGCTTCACCAACGGCAAATTGTGCCTGACAAATTTGGTGGTCTTTTATGGTGGGGTCACAGCGTCGCTGGACAAGGGAAGAACAGCTGACATCATCTACCTGGACTTGTGCAGAGTGTTCATCACTGTCCTGCATGACATCCTGGTCTCAAAATTGGATAGATATGGATTCAATGGATGGACCACTTGGATAAGGAGTTGGTTGGATAGTCACACTCAAAGGGCAGTGGTCAACAGCCTGAGGTCCACATGGAGACCATTAAGTCCCCAATATAAGAAGGATTTGGAGCTGTTAAAGCGAGCCCAGAGGAGGGCCACAAAGATGATCAGAGGGCTGGAGCACCTCTCCTATGAAGACAGGATAAGACAGTTTGGGTTGTTCAGCCTGGAGAAGAAAAGGCTCCAGGGAGACCTCATAGTGGCCTTCCAGTACCTGAAGGGGCCTACAAGAAAGATGGGGAGAGACTTTTCACCACAAAGTGTAGTGATAGGACAAGGGAGTAATGGCTTTAAAATGGAAGAGGGGAGATTTAGGTTAGACATAAGGAAGAAATTCTTCACTGTGAGGGTGGGGAGACACTGGAACAGGTTGCCCAGGGAAGTTGTGGAAGCCCCATCCCTGGAAGTGTTCAAGGTCATATTGGATGGGGCTTGGAGCAACCTGGTCTAGTGGAAGATGTCCCTGCCAATGCAGGGGGATTGGAACTAGATGATCTTTAAGGTTCCTTCCAACTCAAACCATTCTGTGATTCTATGATTCTCTTCTTTAAAAGCTCCACTTAACAAGTTGAACTATACACACCATTCAGATTCACCAACAGCACTTTTAACAAATTTTATTTCCATGGCAATTAGCATGTCAGGGCTCTTTCCATGGGGAAGACTGACCAAAACCACCAAACATTTTCTTTAAATGAAGACTCTTTTAACAGCTACATTTTTGGCTCCAGGTGAAGTATTCAGAATTTTTTTTCCCTTTTTAAATAGCAGATGTTTTAAGCTTAGCTGCTCATGCTCTTTTTTTTTTGCCATAAGCAAGTTAACATCACCTGTCACAGAGTTTCACCATTAGCCTCATCTGAAGGCAAGGCAGGAAGCATCCCAGAGGGTACCTCAGGCTGGACTGCTGAATACAGAAACTCAGAGAGAGGAACAGAAAGGTAGGAAGTGCATAAATAAGGCCTGTCACCCCTCAGTGAATCTGACTTGCAACTGTTTTCCTGAGTGGCCTGAGGAGCTTTCTTATGCATAGAAGAACAGTGATGATTATACCCGCTTCACAAACACTTCTGACAGACATCAGGCAAACTTGCACTCCTCATCTGAGATCCCATCTGATTACTGGATGCCCTCCTTGCAATGAACTCAGACATGGCAGTGTGTTGTATCTGAGTCAGAGGCTGATGGTGCAGACTTGTATGCTTAACTTTATCCAACTCAGAAAGCCACCAACAGGGCGAGTCCCTCTAGGCAGCCTTCCCCTGTGCTGCCTTTAGAAACCATGCATCCATGCCATCAGTGAATGAAGGAGGGCAGGGATGTCAACATGGGATGCACGGGGTCAGGCAGGGTGGGAGATTGGGTAGTTTCCCACTGAATCAACAAACCTGTCCAAGGAAACACAGCCAGGAGCTAGGGAGGAGGATGAGAAATAGCTTTATCATTTCTCCCATCAGCAATATACCTTTAAACCACAATATACACATGGTGAAACCATGTCATAAGCCAATAAAACAGAAATGGCAATCAAGTGTCACCACTCAAGAGATTTTCCTTTGCTGCACCTGGTGGATCCAGTACAAACGTGCATGCCACCCAGGACATCACCACCTGAATGCGAGCTTAAAGTCCTTCCTCCCAGCTGCACCTCTCCCAGTGCAGCCCCTTCATCCAGGTCACACCTTCCCAGCTGCCAGGGCACCCTCAGCCCCAACAGCAGGAATGCTTTTCCTCCTCTTCCCTCCCTCCTCTAAAATCCCAGTTACCTTGCTTTTGATCCACTGTTTCTTGCCAACTGCTCCCTCAATGTATTGCCTTTGCCCATAGTTTACAAAGGTTACATGGTGCAAGTTAGACATGTGAAAATATTGTATTTGTTGACAGTTAAAGAACAAAAAAAACCAAACCCAAACAAAAAAACCCCTCCCAAAAAAGGAACAGCAGAAATAAAAGTGCAGAAATCAGTGGAGAAAAACCAGGAATAATGTTTGATAGACAGCAGAAGAGGGAAAGCTTATTTGAAACAAGAACTCAGGAGTCAGAAGTACCTCACATTGAACAAAGGAATTGAAAACAAAACCCATTAGAAGCAGTCCAGCCTTCAATATACACATCACCTTTAACAATAATAATTTAGCTCTTCATGTGTAATCACTGCATGCTAGCTTCACTTTATATTTGTCACGGCCATTAATGCCAAGAGGAACTGTGCACATGGGCACCACACTGCCCCTTGTGCTGTTTCTCAGTCTGCAGTCTGCTCCACAGAGAAAATCCCCCCTCCCTGCCACTTCTTCCCTCTAATCCAACTCATGAATGGAAACAAGGAAACAGCTGGGGCAGCTGAAGCAAGCCCAATTTAGAAAAAATACTATTTATTGTATCCTTTTTAATAATAATCACAATAATTTTGTACTATTAAATCAGCACCAGAAAGGTAAGTTGTAACCATCTGCTCACACAGTACTGAATTCAAGACAGCCCATAGTGGAGCACTGCAAGGACAGAATCCATCACAGTCCACACTTTGGATTTTGATGATTGATTTCATAGGTTGCCATCATCTCAAAATGGCCATGAAGATTAGGGAGGTAGAAAATGCTGAAAAGAAACAAGCATTAATCCAGCATAGTGTATCCAGGATACCCCACCTTCAACTTTACACAACGCATATGACAGGGGCAATGTAACATTCCTCCTCCCCACCATTTTGGCAATAGCCTCACAGGCTGAATTTTTCACAGGAAAAAACAAAAAATATACTGCCTCAGTATTGTAGGAAGGGCTCGGTCAGAACAAATAGCATAAAATAACTCTCATCAATACAGTAGTTACAACGCTATTCAGTCAATATAATCCCCAGCTGACTGAGACACAGAGAAGTCTGACTGAATGCTACTGCATACAAGGTTGAGCAAAATGATGAAGTACACACTTGTTGCTACGTCTTTACTAGCTCAGATGAGCCACAAAACTGTAAGAGCTAAGGTTTTCTCCATGTATGAGCAAAACTACCAGAAAGCTTCTAGGAACCTAACTCTAGGACACTGAAGGAATTAATTTTACAAAACTCTATAATAAATAGAGAATAAACCATTCAATTGGACCAGTGCTTTATTTGCTAGCACAACTTATCTTATTTTCTAAACAGAACAGACCAAGTCAGTCCAAGTCAAGTCATAAAGGTACAATAATGTCATGTCAGGACACAGGCAGCTATATCTTTTGAGGTTAGACTTACTTCACCCATTTGTCCTAAAGCTACATCAAATCCAAATCCATCACTACAGCTACCAAATCTAAAGTAAGATTTCACGTTAAAACCTATAGTATTGCGAATTCAAAATGGTTTTGCCTTAAATAAAAGAGCAGCAGAAAATGCTTACATATCTAATCTTTAATTCGCAGATGTATAAACACAATCCTGCATTAGGCAATTCTTGTGCAAATTTATATTCACTGCCAGTCCCTCATGTACTTCTAATGCTCATTATTTCTTCTCAGAAAACCCATTTGTATCCACATAATCTCAAGATACTAATTTTTGTCTTCCTTTTCACAGTAATTTCTGATTTTGCTATCTTCTTTGCAATGATTTAAACAACGTATTTAAGAGTCCTTTAGACAAGAACAAGGAACAGAACAGTCCTCCAGAAACCTTGCTTGTCAGTGCCCATTGTTTTATATTATTATTTAGCTCAGTAATACCCTATTACTTTATTAAGTATTTTATTACTGTATCAAGTATTATGTGACATAAGGCTAAGTTCTGTATCTTTAAGGACTATGGGTTAGTCTTCTGTTACATTAGATCTTATTTTCGTAACATATTTTAGTTAACAACTCATTTACTTAGGTCATGAGAATTCAGTAGGAAGTCACCAGGCACTTCCATCTTGTTAAACAAAAGTTACCCAGCTGGTTTCACACATCCTATTCCAGGATGAGAAAAGGAAAGGACACAAACAGCTAGAAGGAACAAGTCTTCTCTGTGCACACAAATGACTTTTTCACTGCAAGCAAAGCTTGGTTGCTCATTTGATATATGTCCCCAAACCTACTTAATTCAACTGTACTTCTCATCTTGTTTTACTGGAAAAACACTTAACACCTGCAAAAATTAAAGAATTTTGGGAAGAGGGGTGTAAGGAAGGCCACCACATTTGGCAGGTAAGAAAAAGAGACGGAGCCCACTGGAGTTTGTCTGCGGGGGACTGAGCATGATCTTCTTAACCATACCATGCTAACTCACCCTCTGGCATAATCCCCCTGCCCCAGATGTCTGGAATTTGAGTACATCTATGAATAGCTTCCTTAGTAAAAGCTTCCAGCTCCAGTCCCTTGAAAAGTTAAAAAATGTAGACTCACAGAAGACTGAATTCTAATCAAGATACGCTTGCACTTAGAAAAAACCCTATGTTAAAATCCTTTGAGCTTTAGCAGTTCACCCCCCAAAAAAAATATCTGGCACACTTACACAGGTAAGTAGCTAATTGTTTAAAAAAACCCTCAAAAATCTTGATTACACATTCTGATTTATAATCAAGAAAAGTTCCTTCAATAATCACATAAAAGTCATACTCCATTTATCTGAATAAATTCTACAGCAACTGATACCTTCTTTGCATGCAAAAAAGTATACAACAAATACAAGTTAAATGTTATATTTTTATTTTTATTTGCTTTAAAGAAATGCCCTGATTCTGAGGAATATTATTTCATGTCACGGCAAAAAGTCCAAAATGTTGATTGTTTAAGTTAAAAAATTAGATTTTCATCACTTATTTCGACAGACAAAAATAATTCTGTTTCCTGTGAAGACGAGATAGCCTTTGCAGTTTTTCAGCTGCTTCTTCACATCAACATGCAGGTTACTATGGAACATCAAACACCATTACAGATAGATCACATACCTTCAGCCAGCACCAGTAAAATTGCCTCTGCTTTAGTGATAAGTCATCTCTGAAACCATTTTTAAAATATAAAGAAGGAAAAGGTCGAAAACCTGCAGTTTTAATGCAGCTTTCACAAAGACTGATCACCACTCATCCTTCACTGGCATACCTGTGACCTCAGAAAATATTCAACAAAAAAAGTTATTTTTCAATACTACTTTGAGGAACGTAATTTTTGAACTCTTTCTGACATACAGTCATTAACACATACCAAGTCACTAAACACACATTTATACTCAGCCTCTAAAAACACTCAGTGTTAAACATAAGATGACTTAGTCATTGCAGAAGACTATCACAAAGATATTTCATAAAAATACTACCTATACAAATAATATCTAAAAACACATTATGAAACATTTATATTTATGATGTCTCTAATGAAAATCACAATTTTTATTTTATAGCAAAATATTATTCATATAATCATCCTCTTTGAGTTCTGAAATTAACATCCTTAGTTATCCTTTCTGTTGAAGGAAAAAAATTTCATGGATACATGCTTCCATATTGAAAACATTTTGACAGTTGCAGCATACAGCTTTCTCTGCTCAATAGCACATTAAGTATTTGCTTTCTAATCCCCTTTTGGAATGCTTATCTAAACTTACTTCCTATTCAAAATATTATGATAAATCCCAAACTGCACCTAGGATCTGAGCATTAAAGAAATAAAATAAAGTGTAAAGCAGTATTGCAACTGCTGTTCTTTTAAAAAGCAAAATTAAAAACTTGAAATGGAATAGGAATAACTCATTCTCATGCATCAGAGAAGAATTGATGGCACAGGAGGTGTGAGATTCATAAGCATGGTTCAGGATTTTGAAAGCATCATAGAAGTTATTTGCCCAGATACTGATGTTGTAGCCTTCCAGTAATTTTAAATAATCATAGAATGGTTAATGTTGGAAAGACCTTAAAGATCATTATGTTCCAAACTCCCTGCTATGAGCAGGGACACCTCCCACTAGACGAGGCTCCACAAAGCCTCATCCAACGTGGCCTTAAACACCTCCAGGGAGGGGGCATCAACAACCTCCCTGGGCAACCTATTCCAGTGCCTTACTACCCTCATGGTAAAGAATTTCTTCCTGATGTCTAACCTAAATCTACTGTCTTTCAGTTTAAAACCATTACCCCTTGTCCTATCACTACCCCCCCTGGTGAAAAGTCCCTCCCCCACTTTCCTGTAGCCCCTTCAGGTACTGGAAGGCTGTTAAAAGGTCTCTCTGGAGCCTTCTCTTCTCCAGGCTGAACAGCCCCAACTCCCTCAGCCTGTCTTCATAGCAGAGGTATTGAATATGCATCATGTATTACACTGAAATGTACAAAAAATTGAGCCCTAACTAACTACCTGAGGGTAGTTTCCTTTGCAACTTTCTCCAAACACCAGCTTATTAAATAAACAAATATCTCCAAATCTCTTAAACAAAGGAATGGGCCCTGCTCAGCTCCCTGCTCTAGCCCAATTCAGCCCCAGCACTGCAGGAGATGGGAGCCTCTCCCTCCAGGTTTCCACTCTCCATGCCAAGGCCAGCCTTTGGGAACCACCTGTTTGACCCTGCTGCATTCTGGTTTTCGTGTCAGAACAGCAGTCTGCTTTCCAGGTAAAACTCTCCACACAAGAGGGAACAGATAGAGACTCAAATCAGAAAGAGCCTGCCCATCATGTCTTCCCCTTAGCTCAGTTATGTGGCTAAAAGCCATTTGTATTTCAGAACTGTAAAGCAACTATTTTGGTGTGTGAGACAAGAATCTGGACAGTAAGAAAATAATACCTCTGAAACTTTGACCTTGTTACCATTTTTGTAAAATAAAGCCCCAATTCTTTAAAAGACAACAACAAGGAGGTATTGTCTGTGCAAAGACAGTAGAACCATTACAAAGCTTAGTAATACTCAAAACTACAAAGTGGATTAGGAGAAAAGTGGTGACCTTTTATTGTGGTCATTTGTATTCAGGTCTCTGAAAGGAAGTTAGTAAATATGCAAAAATAACAATACTTATGTAATCAGTAAGTACTTTTGTTTCAGGTTTATTGAGGACAGGCTGCTTTCTGAAGCTGAGCTTTAAAATTTGTTGCAGGGATTATCAGTTTTATTTTTATTAAAAAGAAATTAATATAAAATATTTTTTATTAAAATAAGTACAAGTTTGAAACACTTTGTTAGTAATACATACAGCTTTCAATTAAAGCAGCATAATATATATAGCTTTCCTCTTTTTGCTGCCTTAAGGGCACATGTTTCATTAAGTAATAAAGTAATCTTTTAAATGCAAATTAGTTTCTTACTTCTTTAAATGACCTTTTCTTTTGTGCATTGTAGAGAAGCTACCAAAATGGAGCTCCTTGCTCAGGACAGAGTCACTGTGAAAGTAAGAAGTTATTAATAGGCAGCAATCAAAATAAATTATAGAATGATTAAACAATTGTCAGCCTCAGACACAGGACTGTACAATGAGAGAAGATTTAGAAGGTATATTACTTGGAAGTGCAGCAGTATATCCAAGTTACACAGCCATCTATAAATTGTGAAAACAGAAAATTTAATGAAATAATTACTAAAAGAAGCAGATACTGGATTATATTTCTTGCAGCAAGAGTAAAATGAAGATGGCAGATACCTTTGTGTATGTCCCAGAAAACCAGTTATGCATGATATAATCTATCATATCCACATGCAGCAACATTTTTTAAAGACACCTATTTTATTGTAGCATGAGATTGTAAAAGGGAAAAAAATAATAATTAGCAAACCAATGCATGTGTATGTATATACACATCCACGTGGTGTGTGTATATCTCAGAATCACAGAATTGTCATGGTTGGAAAGGACCTTTAAGATCATCAAGTCCAACTGTCAACTCAAAATTAACCAGATTAAATCCTAAGCATCTGGGCAGAACTTCATCTACTTGTTTCTTTAAAACATCATGTCCTCCATCATATAAGTAACTCCTAGTACGTCAGCCTCTGAAAACAAAACAAAGAACAGGTTTCGCCCTGTCTGAAGAAACAGGCCAAACCTTGGCAGCTCCTGTCTGACTGGAAAGAGATTATTGAATTCAGCAACACCGAAGCAGGGTCCAACCGGTAATTCAGTACAGCACCGACACACTTCAAGTCCAGCAAAAAAAAAAAAAGAGCAGTAGCTTGTGGTCAGTCAAAAAGATTAGTGAGAATTTATTTTCGAGTACCCAGGCTAAAATGGCCTTCCCTAATCAGAACTTCAACTCAAACACCTTTAATTCTCTATAGTCAGATTTGCCTGTTCAAATCCTTATGCCTCTGGGCACAGCTGACGGGTGCCAACCTGCACAACAATGGAGACCATGTCCTCTCAGATTGTGCTTATAACATACAGTATTTCAACAATATTTAATATACATACATTTGCTCTGGCTGAAGGCCATCAGCAACCTAAACTTCAATCTAAATCTGAGCCCACAAAATTCAATCTTAATAGGAACTGTTCTTGGGCTAAGTGGCTTTATGGTTGCCATGGATATTCCCCTAAACTAATATATATATTTTTTATTTTTTTTTAAATTAGTCAGATTTTTGGGGAGTCTATAGTAAACATGAAGGAAAATAGCCACCTCTGATTATTCCTTTGTTCAAACAAACAATATCCCTAATCTCAATACCTTTGTGACATTCCCATGTATAGTGCTTGTCTAGAACAATCCAAGAGATAAGCAGTGTACTTTGGCACTCAGGATGTCTGGTGTTTGTCCTGAGACATCTGAGAGGTAAACAGGACTTGTTGCTGGACTTGTCTCAGCAACCCACCAGCAACCCTGTGATGTGTACTGGGGAATGTGGTGTGGGACATGCTGAGATGGAAGACAAAGGAACTCTACAGCTGGTGCTGGAGCAGAATATCCAGTGATAACCAGGCCTTGAGATTTCATGAAAACCACCAACTTAACAGGAAAAGATAAAAAGTGCCAGTCTCAAGTCGCCTCCTGGGACCGAACCTCTACTGCAGTAAACTAATCCTGTGGTGCCGAGTTGTCCCAACCTCCTGTTTACTGTTGATCAGTAGCTTATCTTATTAATTAGCCAAAGACTATCTGCAGGACCTAGTCCTGGCACCATACCCTCCCCGCCTCCTATCTCTGAGGCACGAGAAGACAGAGGACAGGGCAGAAAGGGGAGGGAGTGTGCAAGAACTGTATAAAAATTTGAGACACTATGGGTGCAGCGAAACTCTTCCTCACCACAGCACTTCCCCACCGAAGTGCTTCCCCACCGACGACGTCACTGGACCGTGGTGGTAGCTATTATCTTGCTAATCTCTGTAATTCTGCTTTCTCCTTCCTTTTCTGTCTCTGTTTTCCTCCCTGTCCTATCTGCTCTAGGGACTTTTCTGTGTAACTCCAATAAAGTTCAGTGTGCACGTGACATCTAACCTCGTTTGTGTCTTAATTTCACCATTTGGGATTATTTTTAAACCTTTTCACAGGTCCTGCTGGACAAACGGGTGCAGCTGCTGTGTGGCTTATACCAGGAGAGGGAAGGCAGAGTCCAGCCGCCCCAGCCTCCCACTGTGGTGAGGAGTGTTAGAAAGCAAGGGGGTTCTGCCCCATCTCTCGTCAGACCGCACACCAGCACCAGTGTCTGTTTGTGCACCTTTGTTTTGTCCTGGCAAGATCATAAAAAATTGCCACGTATCTGAATATCGGATTGTGACAACCTTGTAACAAGTTGCCATCTCCAGTAGGCTCAAATGGAAACCTCTGGCCCCTCAGAAACACAACCCAATGGACAGCCTGCTTCAGAGCAGCACCTGCTCTAGATATTTCTGTAAGCAATTCTCACTTAGCTTTTTTACTACAAATACACATGGTGTATGTTTACATAGCTACCAGAATAAACATACACAAATGAAGTGAAATGTGTGTAAGTACAAAGTCATTTTTCCTACAGGGCTTGTGTTTCCTCTATGCCAGCATGTTCCATTTCTCCCCAACTCACAAAGAAAGAGGAAGAGGAAACATAACCACTGGAACATTTTTCTGTTATGTGGTATTTGCACTGGTTTTGCTCACCTCAGAGAAATTATGAGACAGTGCAGACCAATTAATCTGTCACCAAGAACCACAGCTAGATACTT
Source organism: Hemiprocne comata (assembly GCA_020745705.1). NCBI lineage: Eukaryota > Metazoa > Chordata > Aves > Apodiformes > Apodidae > Hemiprocne > Hemiprocne comata. The sequence goes on along the minus strand of CM036586.1, from coordinate 95,894,226 downwards.
TGCAGAACTAGCACTTAAAGGACAAGAGGAAAGGGTAAAGCAGTTTTCAAACCTTTGTTATCTAACGAAGGGGGGGGGGGTGTGAAATGCTACTGAATCATGGTCTAGCTTTTGGGTAGTGTGGAAGAAGTTTCATAGTTTACTTTCAATGACTTCTCACATCACAAATAATTAATGGAAACACATCTTCAGCAAAGTTGACCATATCCACCTGAAAGATCCCAAAACCTGTGGAACACAAGTGCAGAGAGTACTTGGGCACTCATCACTTGCAAGAGTACAAAGAGGCCACCAAAAAAACTATTAGTCTCCTGACCTCATCTCAACACAACAGACCAAACCCATCGCTACCTGCCATTGCCTCTTCACCAAAACCAGCTACACTAATGACAGGATGGAGGAAAACACACTACTTCTTTTTCTTTCATCTACTGCCTCTTCTTGCTTCTGCTCACCAAAGCCCAGAATCAACAGAGGTGTCATGCTGGGAGCATCCAGGTGCTCACAGTGGGCACAGGTACAACTGCTGCAGCTCTTGGATGCTGATCCCAAACACGAGGAGCTGGCAGAGGAGGCAGGTGGGCTCTGCAGAGCCACATGGCCCTCTGGGGATTGAAGGGGCTCCTGGAGGTCAGAAGGTCCCAACTACCGTTCACCACCAGGAGATCAACAGATGTCTCTCCCGGCTATGCAAGACGGGGCTGTACAGACCCAGCTAGACTAGCCATCCTATACATTAGAGGATGAGTTATTAAAATAAAAGTCACTTTAGTTAAGCAGCTAACAGAGTCACTTTTCACTTTAGTTGAAATGGTGATTTTTACTATTTTATGCTCATCTATATTCTGGCATACTTAACACGGTGGATAGTGTGTCAGAGCACAGGATGACAGACAGAGAGAGGCAGGCCTTCTTGTCAGCTTTTGATTGTGAAATACAGTGTAATGGACCCTCATTAATTCAATTCATGCTAGTAAGACCGACACAGAATTATTAAAATATTGTAAGCAAGTTCCAGAGCAAATAGCATAAAAGGATCCTTAACTGCAAAGTGTACTTTGCTCACTGTGTTGAGAGCTGTAACACAACTATAATTATTCCTTATACTCTGTAAATTCCAATCTTTTTTTTAAATATGAACCTCAATCATAGCTTCAATCATTGCATTTCTGTCGAGCAATGCTGAAACCTTTTTTTGTTTTGTTTCAGGTTTTTTTCCTGAATTCTTAAGTGAGAAAATTAACAGATGTTCTGGCACATATAACAAAGACACCAGCATAGTGAAAAAAGCAATAATTTGTACCAATTTTCTCATAAGAGAAAAAAATTCCTAATAAAAATACAAGATTCCGCTTTACATGTTTGTTTCTTCTAGATGGGATGATTTGGAGGGGAAGAGGAAATACGTTGGGATGCCAAGAAGACTGTGATTAGCCTGATAGCAAATCAGTTATGTCTTTTTATACCATGTGGCCTTCCAATGGAGTCTGCAAACTGAGACCTGAAGAGAGTGCAGAGCTGTACTCAGGAATAAGCAACACTCCACTTCTACTTCAAGGAATGTGTAATTATTTTTTATTATTATTACAGCTGATACTTCCAGTATCACTCAGATGCAAGGCACAATAACTTGAATTGTTTCTGCACTTTCAATATGAGAACAAGTAAAATATAAGCCTGCATCTGGCTTGGACCAGAAGAGCACAGGAGGAAGAAGGAATCCAGTGGCAAGCCACCAACCTAATCTATTTAGAGCTGGAGAAAGGTCACCTTGTAATCCAGGTTGCCATGACCCAACAGAGATCAGTAAAACCGAACCATGTGTCTTATGAAGGGTAACAGTTATATGCTTCTATGTATTTTGGGAGAAATGGCTAATCAAGGAATGGCATCATGTAATCAGAGCCTGTTGGTTAGAATTGCCATTGTATTTCAGACACTGACCACCAAAATATTTGTGAATTAATGAAAGATATACAAATCACAGGCATTTAAAAAGAGAGACAATGTCCATGAGCTTAGTGGGTTATCTATGGCCTCTTAAGAAGCCAAAATTTACTCTATTGGAGGGGACAGACTGACAGTCAAAACACAGTATCTCTTCTTTAGGTGATGTTAATAAACAGGCCTATGCAAGTCTTATTATGTTCAAATGACAATACATCTATACTTTCCAATTTTACCTCTGTAGCACCCTGTAGCCAGATCAGAATCAAACCATTTTCACGGTGCATGTACACGAAGCACAGCATTCTAGCACAGCAATCCAGTACTGTAACATGCTACATAGAATCATAAAACTGTTCCAATTGTATTCAGTGTTAAAATGCACATTCTTGTCAGGAGGCCTTTCCAAAAGCAATATCCCCCTCAGACAGAAGGGAAGGACCAAACTAAGGAGCTTTTAGTGAAGTTCCAACAGGCTTGGATTAGTGTAATGATGCCTTTTGCTTCTAAACAAAAATATAGGAAGATAAGCTTCCTCTTCCCTGGAAATGTCAGATCATCAAAAAACATTTAAAGCAAGCAAAGCCCTTCTCCACCTCTAAAGAGTCAGAGAGAGAACTGGCAGATCCAAGGCAGCAACAGGAAAGGGGCTGGAACTGGAGAAGGTTACTGGCTATGCCTGTTTCCTCATGGCAGTTATCAGCTCTGCCTACATCATTCTGACAGTTCTTCAACCTATCCTTAAAGGCCCTTGAGGATGAAATGTCACCTGGAAATGTACAGAGTACATGTACTCCATCCCTCAGCCTGCTCTCAGAAATACAGAACAATGGCAGACCTCTGCAAAACTTCCAGTTTGCAAGTGAACTGGTGACAACTGGAGGGAAGTTTTCCAGCTGTACTCTGCTTTACTTTATGTCAATTCAGGTTCCCCTGGTGTGTTCGTTATATCAAGAGTCATATTGGAAGTTAAGAGAGGAAACATACTGAATCTAATTTTCTTCTGAAACAGGTGAGATAGACTGACAATTTAATGTGATGAGACTGTTTTCTTCTAGGATTCTTCAGACAGTGTAACTATTTTCCTCTGGTATTTTCTTGAAGGAAGTCAAGCCAACTAGTCTACTGCTCCTTCAGCTTGCAGTCTTCCTTAAGAGGGGCGGAGAGAAGATAACTGGAAGGGAAGAGACAGAAGCATATTCTTTCCTCTGTCCACTTCCTTGGTCCTTTACCAACCTTCAGCAACTCACTGAAATGAGAAATTCCAAAAACAGCAGCATACAAACCCTGCTGCTGCCATCAAACGTGCATTACCACATGAACCTCTGTCTCAAACTGCCAGCCTCTGGATTGAAGTTACCTACAACTCTTCAGGCTGGTCGGTTCCCTCTGTGAGTATGTGAGCTGGAAATAATTTCTTGTGTGGATGTTTTCTGTAGATGTGCCAGTTGGCTTTGCATCACCTTCTGTAAACTACATTTCTTCACTTATTTTTGTGATCTATGCTAACATCTACTTTTGTATCTTCCTTTATTTCTCATACATCCTGAAACAGTCCATACTGTGGCATTTCATATGCAGCGCATCATTTGTCATATCCATTTTACTTCCTCTGTTTCTGCTCACAAAAGCAGTGCTTGCACCATTTCTCAAAGGTTTTTAGTTTTATGCATTTTAGGAGGCTTTAAAAGAAAACCAGACTGCCAGAAGCAGTAATGACTTCTTCATTTCCACAGAGTACTCTGTCATATTTGCAGGTTGTGGAAGAGAAGGGCCTAGACCTCGCTCCACTAATGTAAGGCATTTGTCCTTGTGAAGGCCAGCAGTTCTTCTGACATTACTCAAAAGTACCGCAGACAGTACGTAATCATAAGCTTTGCTATACAGCATTTTCTAATAGCTGTAATATTCTATTGTCCATTCCAAGATGACTAAGAAAAACCAATATCCCTGACACATAAGCTTTTTAGTCAGCATATACAACTGCTCATCTTTGTGCTTTTAAGTCCACTGAAAGATTTGCAGTCCTTTCACTGCTTAACATCTGGAGAAGAAAGATGAAATGCTGTTGAGCAGGTTCCTGAAAAGACCCAGAACCAGCACCTGTCCTTTTTTCCCCATAATGAAAATATGCTAGTTGTAGGATTTCCATTTGCAGGTTCACAGAAGTATTAAACTTTGAGCTTTAAATTCCTGCTTTGGGGGATTTCTCTGGGCTTAGTGCAACAAAAACTTGGACTAATTTTGCCCACTCTTCTTTAATTTTCAGTAATCTCTGCCCCAGCTTTGGCCATTCAAAACAGCAGTGTGTTTCTGAACAAAGGCACACAGTCTTTTTGTGCCTTATAGCTAAAAAGTAATTACGAGATACTCAATACATTAGTCAATACGGACTAAGTGCAATTTCATAGAATCATTGAATAGCTAAGGTTGGAAGGGACCTTAATAGATCCAACCCTCCTGCTGTGGGCAGGGACACCTCCCACTAGACCAGGTTGCTCAAAGCCCCATCCAACCTGTCTTTGAGCACTTCCAGGGGCTTCCACAACTTCCCTGGGCAACCTGTGCCACCGTCTCACCACCCTCATAGTGAACAGTCTCCTCCTAATGTGTAATCTGAATCTTCCCTCTTCAAGTTTTAAGCCATTACTCCTTGTCCTCTCACTATATGTCCTTGTAATACTATGCAAGAAGAAAACATCACATTTCTAAAAATCACACAGCAGTAAACAGTGCTTCATTTCCACTGTTGAGGACTACAGAAAGAGCTTCAGTATAAAACACATAGGGGAGTAGAATCTGTAAGAGTCCAGGAAGTAGCTGCAATAATTATTTTACAGTTACCTGAAATAACAAAAGATGCAACTACACTGAAATATTTTCCAAATAAGTCAGTAGACAAGCACAAATTCTTATGCCTGAAGAATTTGCCCCTAGAGGTTGTAATACAATAATCATCGTTGCCAGATGTTTCTTTTCCCCAGATCCCGGGATCCTTTGCTTGTCCATGTACTAAGAATGTTCTTTTTGAAACGACTCCCTCTCTGTCTGGTTCTTGCTCTGAAATGTGCTCTTATAATTGTCTTGCACCTGAGATTTAAATTTGTAAGAAAAAGACCACCATACAACAGAAACTTGGGAACTCTCAGGAGGACGTTCTTCCCAAGCAGTGTTGGGTCAATGAAGATGACTGCAATTAAAAGAATGTGTAATTTAAATAATTTTATTAAATGTTAAATTTTAATCCAGTACATTCAGGAAAAAAAAGCATCATCTCCAGGCAAAAAATCAGCAATGAATATAATTAGAGATTCTGATTTCACTGATAGGCACATATAAACAGAATATAACAGAATTTAATAAAAAAGGGCTTGATTGATTTTTTTTTTTTCAGCAAATGTGATAATGCTTCTTCTTCTCCAATCACAGTTTATTACTCTCCTTTTCAAAAGAATTTCAGCTTGCTTTCTAAATAAAAAAATAAAGGTCACCATACTGTAGAATAGATCAGTATTACTTAAAAAGACTGGCAATGCTCACATATAAGATAATGAATAATCCATCATAAGACAAGAGAGAAACAGCAATTACCTGGATCTGAAACTGAAGTCTTCTCAGACTTAAGAAGCTAAAACCAAATGTATGCAGCATTTGACTTTTCCCCTGCCACTCTCGAAGAAGTTGCACAGATTACAGTAATTTTGTATGTAAAATCAGATACAGGAAAAGAAGTTTTTAAACAGGGAATGAAGTGACAACATTATATGCCATTGCCAACACTTTCAAACTATGAAGAGTCAGTCTCGCCATTAATTCAGATAAAATGAGAGATTTTTCTCTACTATTAATTTTCATTCAGTACATACATATTCACAAAATCACAGAATCACCAAGGCTGGAAAAGACCTTTAAGATCATCAAGTCCAGCCTATGACCAACACCACCACATCATCTAGACCATGGCACTAAGTGCCACATCCAGCCTTGCCTTGAACACATCCAGGGATGGTGCCTCCACCACTTCCCTGGGGAGTCCATTCCCATGTCTAATCACCCTCTCTGTGAGGAAGTGCTTCCTAATATCCAACCTAAACCTCCCTTGGAGCAACTTCAGGCTGTGCCCTCTTGTCCTGTCACTGGTTGCCTGGAAAAAGAGCCCAGCCCCCACCTGACTACAACCTCCCTTCAGGTAGTTGAAGAGAGTGATGAGGTCCCCCCTGAGTCTCCTCTTCTCCAGGCTAAACAACTCCAGCATCCTCAACCTCTCCCTATAAGACTTCCCCTCTAGTCCTTTCACCAGCCTTGTTGCTCTCCTCTGGACCCACTCCAGCACCTCAATGTCCTTCTTGAAGTGAGGGGCCCAGTGACACTCCTGGACACAGTTTAATACAATGCTATAAAACACTGCTAATATAAATTAAAGAGATAATAAGCCATTGTGTCCATCTGCAATTACAAGCAAGCAGTATCTCAGTCTAGGGATATTCAACAAAGAAATAGCTTTAAACTGAGAATTTGTATCTGATTAATTAAGAGCACTCTACCTTCTTTCTGGAACTGCAGTTGAAGATACTGAATTCTGTCATACAAGGGACTTTCCATGCAGGACCAACACTTTCCCAAGCTGAGTTGTTTTCTGCATAGCCTGTGATTGCTTGCGAAATCCTGTGCAAATCTGCACACAGCCTGGGAGGCTGTTGCTTTCAAAAGTTAAGAATATATTGTTCCCATTACAGATCCAGAAATGGCAAGATTTGTCCTTTTTCTTTAATCCTAACGTGTACAAGTAAGGTAGATAGATGCACACTGATGGGCTCACAACAAGAATATGAGTAATCAGCATTTGAATCTCTTTTTGAGATGGGGATGCCAGTTCATGTTCTACTTTCTGAACTAAGCAATGCATCATGGAAATTAAAAGTAATTAAAAGGGCCATTCCACGTTGCCAAGTAGGAAGCCTATTCAAGGAAGTTACTGCTTCAAAGCTGTATTTTGTACAGCTTTCAATAGTACACCAGAGCCTTCTCACTTCTCTTCCCTGAAAGAAACAATGAGCTGCAAAAAAGCCAAAGTTTTGGACTGCTCTGCAGCAGCAATATAATAAAGAAATACAAAAGATTAAAACTCACATAAATCATAAGAAATATCCATGTTATTAAAGGGTCTTGTTATTAACAAAGGCACCAAATATCACGCATTACACAGAGGTGAATACCACGTATGTTAAGAATATCAGAAAGTCATCTCCCTTATGAGGGAAGGCTGAAAGAGCTGGGTCCCTTTAGCTTGGAGAAGAGGAGACTGGGGGTGACCTCATCAATGTTTATAAATACATTAAGGGCAAGTGTCAGGATGATGGAGCCAGGCTTTTTTCAATGACGTCCAGTGATAGGACAAGGGGCAATGGGTGCAAACTGGAGCATAGGAGGTTCCACGTAAACATCAGAAAAAACTTCTTTACTGTGAGAGTGACAGAGCACTGGAACAGGCTGCCCAGAGAGGTTGTGGAGTCTCCTTCACTGGAGACATTCAAAACCCGCGTGGACAAGTTCCTGTGTGATGTGCTCTAGGTGACCCTGCCAGGCAGGGGTGTTGGACTAGATGATCTTTCGGGGTCCCTTCCAACCCCTTTTTTATTTAGAAAGCATGCTGAAATTCTTTTGAAAAGGAGAGTGATAAACTGTGTTTGGAGGAGAAGAGGCATTATCACATTTGCTGAAAAAAAAATAAATCAATCAAACCCTTTTTTATTAAATTCTGTTATAGTCTGTTTATATGTGCCTATTAGTGAAATCAGAATCTCTAATTATATTCATTGCTGATTTTTTTGCCTGGAGATGATGCTTTTTTTTCCCTGAATGTACTGGACTAAAATTTAACATTTAAGAAAATTATTTAAATTGCACATTCTTCTTTTAATTGCAGTCATCTTCAGTGGCCCAACACTGCTTGGGAATCTGTGTGATTCTGTGTGTAAAATGGTGAAAATGGGGAGGAAAAGAGGATTTTACAACACAGCCATTTCATGAAGATTTTTTTTATATCTGGTGATCTGCTAGTCAAACCAGCATGTTGCATGTCAGAGCATGGTGGAGCAGATACACAAAGCTATACCAGCTTCCACAAATTAAGAATATAGCAGTAAGATTGGAACTACCAAAAATACGGCCTGTTTAAGACATTGTTTACACACCAAAGTTCTCCAGCTTTCCTCAAAAAAAAAAAACAAAACAAAAAACCAAAAACAACACCAAAAAAACCGTCTTTAATAAAAGCAGCTCACACTCATGGAAAAGGAAATGAAGAATGAGATGCAACTGTCTGACAACTGGTACACAATAAATATTCTGGTGTTTTTTCTTCATTTGAAAGTATTGGCTTTCTCAAAACACCAGTAAGCGAGGCAGGCATATTTTTTTTTTTTTTTTTACTCTTTGTAAACATAGATACATACTCCTATTATTTATAAAATCAGATTCCAGAAACGCATTTTCTGTGTTAAAGTAGACTGACTTTGCACGTCGCACAATACATGCTCTGTTCAACCAGCAGCAGTTCAGGCAGCTCCCAATCAAGCAGCAGCCTGGTGTGCTGACCTCCACATCGATCAACGCCCATTATACATGTGTCAGAAACTGTTCACAGAGCTTGTACAGCTTGAAGGTCAAGCTCCTTCCTACTATGAACAGTCAATACACCCAGTCAGCACTCCAATGCCAGCCATGAAATGTTCCCATCTGATATTCCAGCCATCTTATGATCCAACCCCTCAACAAAATCCTGAGACAGAAATCATGGCAGCTTTCAGGTGGATTTTATTGGTACGTTTCATCTTTTTGAGATTTATGTAAAAGATGTACTAAGCCAAACACCCAATTAAAGCACCATTCCATACAAGATCTAAAAAAGTATGGGGAAACAATTGATTTCTAACACGCACTAATTCTTACACCTGAGTACAGGTAGCATTATTGTCAAGTGCAAATATTAGAATGCTTATTTATTTAACTGAATAAAAAAAAAAAATGTTGAGGCCCAATGGCATGCTCCTGTGACTTTGTATTGTGACAGGAAAGCATGTCGTAAGGAGCTGGATCTGCTGTTGTGATGCTGTAGGGCACAGATGAAGCTGTAGGAAGAAACAAGAACAGCTGCCAGACAGCAACCATCAACTTAGGACACTGTCAGCTAGCAACCATCAATTTAGGACACTGCCAGCTACTCCCTCCAGCATGTTTTACACACTGACAGCTACAGTCACTTATAAAATTGCCAATACTACCTGTCCATCTATGCTTACCTATAAAATGAATTGAGGTAAAACTTCTATCAAATTTCAACTAAGTTATTTTTTGTGATATGGTCCTATTTTATTTTACTGCACAGTTTGACACAATTCATCTAATGTACCTGACATGAGAACCTTGAATTCAAGCAAAAAAAAAATAAACAAGTACACAGGAAAAATCCTACACTGAGGATTAACACAGTAAAAGACTCAACCCTGAAAAAAAAAAAGTAACTTACATGCCAAAAAGTTGCAGTGCAGCTTGAGAAGCTATACTAACAATCAACACCAAATCCATCATGCAATCGAAGCTTATAAAAGCCGTATGCTATTTCTGGGTAGATCACATCTTCCTTGCAAAGTGCATTAGATACACATCACAAAGATGAAAACATTTCCTTTTTTAGTAGAAAGTCTTTTTAAATGGGCTGTACCTGAAAATTTTCAAATTCTTCTGAAAAGTGTGTGAAGAGACTTTGCAAGCTTTTCAGCACCATTTAAGAACAGAAAGTAGGTCTGTCCTATTTCCTTATAAGAGCAGGATTGCACAGTTAGTATTGAAATGTGCAATCAGACCTCACAGGAAAAGGTATTTCAAATAACAATATCCATCACAGATGAAACTAGAAAGCTTACAACACCAGAAGAACCACAGAACTGTTCAGGTTGGAAATGACCTTTATGATCGAGTCCAACCATTAGCCTAAGTCCAGTGCTTAAACCATGTTCCTAAGCACCACATCGACATGTCTCTTAAACCCCTCCAGGGTTTTAAGACCTCTTGGTCAGCCTATTGCAGTGTTTGGTAACCTTTTCAGTGAAGAAGTTTCTTCTTATATCCAATCCAAACCTCCTCTGGAGCAACTTCAGCCCATTTGCTCTTGTCCTGTTGCTTGTTACTAGGGAGAAGAGACCAACGTCCACCTTACTAAAACCTTCTTTCAGGTAGTTGAAGAGAGCACTCAGGTCTTCTCTCAGCCTTCTCTTCTCCAAACTAAACAACCCCAGATCCCTCAGACACTCCTCGCAAGACTTCTGCTCTAGACCCTTCACCAGCTTCATTGCCCTTCTCTGGACTTGCACCAGGACCTTGATGTCCTTCTTATAGTGAAGGGCCCAAAACTGAACACAGTACTCGAGGTGTGGCCTCACCAGCGCCAAGTGCAGGGGGACAATCACTTCAAAAGACAGCATGCTGGACCTGAGCACACTGCTGGCTCATATTCAGCTGGCTGTTGACCAACACCCCCAGGTCCTTTTCCACTGGGCAGCTTTCCAACTACTCTTCCACATGCCTGTAGCATTGCATGGGGTTGTTGTGACCTGACACTTGGCCTTGTTGAACTTCATACAATTGGCCTCAGCCCATCAATACAGCCTGTCCAGGTCCCTCTGTAGAGCCTTCCTACCCTCAAGCAGATCAACACTCCCCTCATCATCTGCAAACTTACCAAGGGTGCACTTGATCCCCTCATCCAGATTATTGATAAAGATACTAAAGAGAACTTGCCCCAGTAATGAGCCCTGGGAAACACCACCTGCAACCAGCTGCCAGCTGGATTTAGCTCCATTCACCACAACTCTTTGGGCCCAACCAGCCAGCCAGTTTTTTACCCAGCAAAGAGTACAGCAGTCTAAACCGTAAGTAGCCAGTTTGTCCAGGAGAATGCTGTGGGAAACAATGCAGAAGGCTTTACTAAAGTCCAGGTAAATGACATCCACAGCCTTTCCCTCATGCACTAAATGGGTCACCTTGTCATAGGAAGAGATTAGATTTGTCTAGCAAGACCTGCCTTTCATGAACCCATGTGGACTGGACCTGAGCGCCTGGTTGTCCTGCATGTGCTACATAACAGCACTCAAGATGGTCTGCTCTGTAACCTCCCCTGGCACTGATGTCAGACTGACAGGCCTGTAGTTCCCCCTTTGCAGGGATTTCAATATCCTTTGCAGGAGTTTGAAAGATTTCATTAAGCCCCACATGTGAAGAGTGGTAATGCAATAAACAGACTTGTTGGATTTCATGTAACTAAAAAAAAAAAACAAACATTAAAAAAAAAAAGACAAAAAGGACAGAATATAGAGTAATTCAGATTGTCAGGCAGCCTAATTTATTATCACTCAATTTACCTCTTCCAAACTGTGGTAATTTACATGAATTAGGGATCTTGCCCAGAACTTATTTCTAGGGTTTTAGATATCTGATCTGAAGCAGAAGCATTTCTCAATTGCTTTAAGACAAAAGGAAACTACTTATGTTTTTTGAGCAGGAGAAATGTTAAGAAAATAATTATAAAATCTATGAATAAAAGCGTGGAAAGCCTTCACAGTTTCCTTATGACACACACTCTCACAAATCAGAGGGTGAGCTTGAAGAAGTATACTCAGGCACAGCACCAAAGCCCCCAGTATACTCCAGCACTGCTAAGAAGCACTAATGATCTGTGTGAATGCTCTCTAAATACTAGCATGCAAAGAAGGCATCCTGAACAATCCTCTCTGCTTCCAAATTTGCCACATTTATTAGAGCTTGAAAAAAAATCTTTAGAAAGTAGGCCAGGTTTTCACTCAGCTAAACTTGGCCACAAACATATACACAATCTGTCAGGGATCAACAGCAGCACCACAAAGAAACAGTCTCTTTTGTGTAAAGCCTGCAAAAAGAACAAGGTATCAGGCTTTAAGAACAGCCAAACCAAGAAGCTGCACAACAATCAAAGCTACTCGAGTATAATTATCCCAACAGACTGATGCTGAATTTGAGAGCACAGATAAGAGACGGGAAATTTTTTTCATCACCTTATGCTATGATAGATAGTTGGAATAAACAATCAGGAGTATAGGAATGTATGTGATAAAGACAAAAATGGTACAGGCAATAAACTATTACCTGCAAAAGAAAATAATGCTATTTTTTTAGATGCAGTATTTTGACAAGGAATTGGGGTCCACTCCTTTCTTTCCTTATTTTATTTTGTCTTCTAAATAGCCATCAACGCTGGCCAGCTTATTTAACCACTCAACTTGAGTGCTCCAGGTGGAAACCAACACACCCTCCTCAAATCCCCAGGAAGATTTTACATTGGGCTAAGTTTATAACACTCTCTGAACACTTCATGCCAAAGTTTTACAAGTAAAGCTTCTTATAACACAGCATTTTTTTTTACCTTAATGATATAGGTTGAAATAAATTTAGATACAGAAGTGAAGTCAATGCCTCATGACAGCAAATATGACAGACCAGATTACCAGATATCCTAAGAAACATATGGACAGTGGGGAGGAAGATGGAGAATCAGTGTTCTGGATGCTGCATGCAACTTTCCATGTCAAAAAGTCCAGCCTTGGTGTTGCTTTTCACCTGCTAACACCCTGTCACACAGGATCTGTAAATTCATCATCTTAATGACGTTGCTGAAAACCAATGTGACAAAACTTCTCAGATAACATTTCCAGTTATCTAAAGGAAAAAGATGGAAAAACACTTTGCTGCAATCAGTATTTACGCTATTTCCCTGGCATTGTCTAACCTTCTGAATTCTAGAACATGGAAAGAAGCATAGGTTTTTTTTTTTCCTGCCTCTGTGTCTTTGAAAGAGCCATCAGATAATGACTCATGAGTTAGCTCAAGACATCTATAACCCATTTCTCCAGCCCTGTTTGCTGACATCCATTATGTTTTAAAAATGCATTAGCAGAAAAATGTTTATTCCCACCCTCCATCCAACTGACCTTTCAGATGACTAGGTTTTTCTAGACCATAAGCTTCAATTGTGCCTCTTCTACATTGTCAGTCATACATCAGAATTCAAAGCTCTCTACTTCTAAGGAGGTCCCTTAGGAAGATCGAAAGCCAATCCTTTCTTTCTGTAGCAAATATTAATTCCGAACTAAAAGCTCATTTTTACTCTGAAGACATACCGGCTTTACAAAATGTTTTTGCTCTTCAGTCAAGAATAGCAGAGACATGAACTGGTTTCAGACTTCCTAGTCTTTACTGCTGCTACTGTAAGCTTGCTGAAAACAGTCCTGACATGGTTCATTTAAGGTCACTGAAGGTGGCTTGTTAAAAAAAAACAACAAAACAGCACAAAGAAACCTGTTGAGATTTTAGAGGCAAAGTGTTTGCCATTGAAAATCTATCCCACAATGGAATTGTTTACAAGATCTTGCCAAATTGCCTCAAATGCTAAAAGCATGGTGTCAAATCAGCACATTCAGTTCTCAAAAATGTCCTGTTCACTCAGAAGTGCAGTGTCTGTCCCCTCCGCACTCCTGACCAGCTCAGCCTGAAAAACAGGCAAATGAGTAGAACCCACAAACAGGAAAAGAATCATTTCCACGAAATCAATCTCCTGAGAAGGAAAAACAGTTAAGTACAGCAGGAAAGCGAAAGTCTGGTTCGTGTCTCAAATTCAACAAAACTTCTGAGCACAACAAACATATAATCTTAAAATAAAACTAAAGACAATGTGTCTATTCACAAGCTTATAATTAAGTTTAATATTAAGCGCTTTGTCAAATTAGTTCTTTGATGAATATGCAATTGAATTTTCAGGAAAAATATGTACCATCATAATAACTTGTGTTGCTAGAAAAATAAAAATACTAAGTTTAAGACATACTCATATTAAAGAGATAGCTCCCAGACTTTTCTGGTTCTCTTCTGGCCTATTTTATTTATCTGAATTTAAAAAAAAAAAAAGTCTCACTAGAAAAAGGCTTTGGTTTCTGCAAAATCTGTTCCAGCATTTTCATATTTCAACTTTCTCTGGTGTGTGTGCACTGCTGGCAACTTAAGAAAGTCTTTTAGCAAATGTAAGTATTAAGCAATTAGCAATGCTTACCTCGTTCTTTTCACATAAAAAGGTGAGTGCATATTAAAAGGATAGAAACACACAAAATTAGACACAAAACACAGATATTCAGTCTGTAAAAATGTATCAAACCAGCACACACACACCACATACTGTAGCTGATCAGAACCCACAAAAGTAAGAGGCCTGTATTAATGTAGGTTTTTTAAGACTTAGCTTCATCGCTTTCTCTAATATATGACAAATCACAGAATCACAGAATCAACCTGGTTGGAAAAGACCTTGAAGATCATCAAGTCCAACCATAACGAAAATCTTCCCACCATAACTTTTATCTACCTGTTAATGCTTAAATCATGTCCCTAAGCATCACATCTGTATTTCTTTTAAACACTTCTGGGGACGGTGACTCCACCACCTCCCTGGGCAGCCTGTTCCACTGTCCAACCACACTTTCAGTGAAGAAATTCTTTCTAATATCCAGTTTAAACCTCCCCTGGTGCAACCTCAGGCCATTTCCTCTCGTCCTGTCATTATTCACTGGAGTGAAGAGACCAACTGCATTTATTACCTTGAAGACATACTCTAACAAAGTCTGTTCAGCACTTGTGCAGATTTCAATCCATCCTGCTCATGCAAATGGCTGCTCCTAAAGTCCAAATCAGTTTATCTGAACTGCTTCAGCTGATGAGATCAACTCAGTTCATGTCACCTGCAGACTTCTGTCCTGCAGCTTTTCCAGATACATTAACTCAGCTGTACAAGAAAGTAAAAAGAGATTTCAGGTATGCAATGTTTAGTAGCTCCACAGAATTTAGGACCTCTAATTTGCCACATTCTATTTCCCCTGCTCTGTATTTGAGAAAATAAGACGCTTTGGACCATCATGGTCAACCTGCAAAACACTGCAATTTTGCAAGAGAGCAATTAATAAACAAGTTCAAGGTACCAAATACACCCAAGTTGCCTGAAGATTTGAGCTGGTTTAAAAAAAATGTACACATTCCCTCTTTCCTTCAAAAACATTATGTCCCACTTTGCACAAGAAAAGAAAAAAACACAACTGTCTGCCTACAAAAGGACAAGATGGCTACATCCAAAGTGCTGCACAAGCAGAATATACATGAACAAAGATAGAAGCATTATCTTCCTCCAGTTTTGTACTATTATCTTAAGTGTTGCTTGTTACAAGAGTAAGCTTGCAATTTGGTGAGATACATACTAATTCTCAGTCAACACTCTCCATTTAATAGTATTATTGGGTTAATAGTTTTTCTTTTTTTTCTTAAGTGAGATTGAACTTTGACAATTAAACCTTCTTTTAACGATCTATTTGTACTTCTCTAAGCACTACTGCTGCTGCTCCCATGTTTAGGCACAGCCCTACGCATGCCCATGGAAACATACAGTGAAAAGCAAAATGCATTTCAAATAAAGTTACTTTCTACTATTCCTTACAAGTGAACTACAACACACAACTTAGTCATAGTAGATGGTACTGTCGTGCACTTACATTGGAGTAAAAACATCATTAACAGACAAAGGCAGTCGGTACGTTGGAGATTGAGAACACAAAGGGAGAGAGAATCAAAAAACATATATGATAC
Organism: Hemiprocne comata; assembly: GCA_020745705.1. Classification (NCBI taxonomy): domain Eukaryota; kingdom Metazoa; phylum Chordata; class Aves; order Apodiformes; family Apodidae; genus Hemiprocne; species Hemiprocne comata. The sequence goes on along the minus strand of CM036586.1, from coordinate 95,878,566 downwards.
TTTGTGTCTCATGAATCTGTAATATTTTTCATTACACTGAGAAAACAGTTTCAAGTTAAGGGAAGAGTAGTGTAGGTTAAGCTGCAAAACCCGTAAGGCCATGAACATCTCCATTAAATCTTAATGATTTTAAGGGTGGTTATTTCAGTTTTACACACCTTGTCTGTATACTTCTGCATATTAACTAGCTAGAAAAAATGAAGACACAGAGTGGGAATGTTTGCCAAAACATCTTATAGACTCAAAAGAAAATGAACTGGAATGCTGTCATCACTAAACGGCAACAAAGCCCAGGTAGAAAATAATGTCAATCATATAAAACATTCATACACACAGAGCTCCCACACTGACAAGTGAGAGAAGGAAGAGATCATATGAAAGCTGAATGGATGATGGCTGGCCAGAGAGGAGTGCTCCAGACACTAGAAAATAATAATTTAAAAAATATGTATATATAATTGAATTATATTATTCTAGTAAATTATGCCATTATCTATTGTTAAATATGCATATTAAAATAAATGTGTGTGATAAAAAAATTGTGGTCATCTACACTGATATTCAGGCTAGCCGATAAACACCCATCATTCCCAACTGGAAATTTACACTGAAATTTACCTAAGTTTTAACCACATGGATTTTTTTCAAGTTTGGAGGGGTGGGGGGAAGAAAAGATAGCACTATTAACTGTGTTTTACCTCCATTTCTCAAAGATCTGATAGTTTATTTGAAGGTAAGTTAACTATTATCACTAATAGGCAAGTTACACTATCTGTCCTTTTAATTATTCTTTTGATCACCCATAAGAGAATTCAGCTAAACAGAAGAGTAACTGTCAAAAAAGCAATCCTTTCAGGAGAGAGGACAGTAGTATAATCACAAAAGGAGGAGGAACTATCTACCTGCAAGTAGCTTCTGCTTCTATTGAACTGACTGAGCAATATTTCACACATCATCAGAAAGCAAAGCACAAGGAACATCACCTTGCTGACACTACCATCAATTTACCTCCTCTCTCTACTGAACAACTAACTGTTTATTGAACTCCCACAACCTCTACCCTTCATATATTTCTTGCTCTATGGTGTAGGCAGCCTGCACAATACAGTTAGTCAACACAGTGGACATTGTAAAGAGAAAATCCAACATCAACTTGGACAGAATTTTTGTGTTGAGAGGTAAAGTCCTTTTTTTCCTCCCTTACCCCCCAAAAAAAATCCCAACAAACCAACCAAACTAAAAAGAACAAACCATCAAACCACCCTAGGGAAGAGTAAGTTTATTGTTCAAATGGATTTCAGAAGTGTGTTAGGAACTTTAAGCTCAAAAACAGTCTTCTTTCCTATACTGGATCCCTCATGCAAAGCAGGTCACCCAGTGATTTTAAAAGGTAGAAGACAGGAAACTAGGTATTAGACCTTAATACTTACTATTGAAACCAAGGGACAATTTCACTTCATGACTGGTAAAACAGATGGAACTAAAGTACACTGAAGCAAGCCCCTTCGAACCAAATTCACACCTACATCCAACAAGGAAGCTACTCCAGTAGAGACCATGGGTCCTCTGCATCCATCAGGGATCCTTGGTGCTTCCCAGCATAATGGCCCTCTGCTGCTCCTTAGCTCTGTCCATGTTACACTAGCTTTTACTTTAAAAAAACAGTCCTTCCTTTAATCCTAGTTTTCCAGAGGCCTTGATCTAAAATCACTCATTTTCAGAAATCTAGGCTGGGGAAAGCATGATATTTTTCTCATAAAAATTATTGACAGGTTTTTTCAATATGCTATGTCTTCCAACAGGAGGACAGAACACTAACTTCTTGAGATCTTTTCTAGACCTTTTCCCCATGCACTAAATACAGTTTTAATTTGTTACAAAACAATGCTAAAAGTTGCCAAGAAACTCCCACTTTGTTCACAAAGATCAAGAAAAGAAATTTCTGTGCTAGAAGTGACTTCTAAACTTTCTTTTGCTCTTTGCTCGTTATTCTGCTCAGAAAATATCCATTCCAGACACATTTCTCTTTGAGCATTTCTCGTTTGAAGAATGCTGGCACATTTTTCTCTGAAAGGAAGAAGGCAGATGAACAGAAATACTCAACTACTAATGTCTGTTACAGACCTGTTTTTTGTATTCTCCCTCCCCCAAACTGTTTCATCCATCTCAATCACAGCATATTAGAAGAGGGCTCAGAGTAGTTTCCAGTAATCTGAGTGAACAATACCAAAGCAGAAATCAAAATAGAGGCATATATTTTCATAGATCAACAGAGAATTTATCATGTGCTCCAATCTGAAAAAATGCCTCTTATGAAATCAAGTATAAAAAATTTTGTTAGAGAATCTGTCAAAGGATTCAGCAAATGTGTATGCAGACTGCAGCACTGCCCTGATTTCACTTCTGTAGGAGCTAACTCCATATCCACTTACACTCCCACCAGCCAGTAGATACCAGTTCCCAGTTGTCAGGTCTCTCATATCCCAGTCTCCTTGTCTAGATAGCCCTGCACCTTCCACCTTGCTGCTTCCATCAGAAAAGCTGGATTTATCACCTCCTCTCTCACCTTCCCTTTTAAATAATTTCCAAGCATGACATTATTACATCAATACTTTACTTCTTTTACTTCTGCTATACTCCGATTTCCTCCATTTTCCCAAATCAAGATCTTTCCTTAGTCCCCCATGCTGTTATCCCAGGTCTTGTGCCACCTACTTTCCCTCACCTGCATGCAAGCTGCCCACTTTCACGATCTCTGTCCTGCCATACAGTTAGTTGCCTGTGCTCCACCACAAGTCATCGAGTTGGGGCTGAGGCTTGAAACCAGGCAGGACTTGTCTGGACAGGATAGGTGTCCTCTTCAAATAACTGAAGACCCCAGCTTCCCTCCTGCTCCACTATCCCCTGTATCAGATACCTGGCCAGTCAGAGCTGCTGACTGTGCAGAAGGCAGGGGAGACTAAGGCCACTGCACATGCACCATGGAAGATGACCAAGGAACGCCCCCTGTAGACTTCTTGGCCCAAAGAGGCCTCATCAGATATCTTAAGTGTCTCCCTGTCACCACGAAGTAGGTACAGTTTTTCTCAGGGTGCTTTTGAGCCCCACTTTCACCATCCATGACAATAATCCCTTCCCTGTCTACCCTCTGGCAAGGAAAGTTATCACTTACAAGATGCACCTTTACAGAACCCTGAATCCCCTTGCATTGCCTTCTCCTGATGAGTACTAATCAGCTTGAAAGAAGTTACATGCAGAGCTGACACTACAGAACTGGAAAGCATTTTATATAACTTTCCTGTGACACCAGCTTCATTATGCATCTGGTCCTGGATACAGAAAAAGTGGAGTACTAAAAGAAACATTCCATTTCATTTGGGGTCTTTGACATGGACTTCTTATTTTTATTGCATTCACAAAGACTAATTACACCCTATATCAAACAACTAATTTAGTTTCTTCCAAAAGCTCATAAATCATTTACCTTAAGACACAGTTAATATGCAAAGACCTTATTATCACCACAGCAGGCAGATTTTCCCCTACAGTTCAGAAAGACTGAACTTGATAGGAGAAAAAGAAAAGGAAATAATAATAAATATGACACGGCCAATGGGGTGTCTGGTTGAAGAGCACTACCATAATATGCACAAGCAGTCTTTGGGGACCTCATTATGCTTTTTTGTCTAATCTGTTCAGCCTTTTTCCAGATTCCCATTGTCACAACCAAAATTACAAAGCTTATAATAATAAACGTGATACGTAACTTACATTCACAGCCATGACATCACAGTCAATCCATGTAGATGAATGAAGTGAATAGTTCCTTTTAAATAGCAGAAATCATTATTTAAATACAAAGTGAACTATAGCTCAGTATACCTGCAGTGTCAATCATACCATTCAGTTCTTCCAAACAGACTTTAAATTAAGCTGCAACAGTCACCAGCATCATTCCCTTACTCTTATGCTTGCCTCTGTTAAAAGGATTCTTCAAAAATAAAATTTGGAAGATTGCATTTGTATTTTTTTATTTAATTAAAAGTTTTTCTTTGGGCTTCAGATCTATTATCAAGCACAAAAGAATCATGAATAAATCTAACCACATCTATCATATCTTCAAGCTATCCTAAGATGGTTGCAGATAATCTGAAAGAGCAGGATTTAAAAAAAACCTGTTGGCTTATCAGTCATTCCTCTGGCTATGTCCTGATTGGAATATCTGTATTTTTAGAACTTCATCTGCAAGGATGCTTTCTACTACGTTTTAGTCTTGCTGGGTTTACACTGCTTGGCTAGAAAAAAAAAATTAAAATCAAGTTTTGCTAAATACATCTGAACTGTAACAAGTGACAATACAGGAGACCATTTATTTGCCTCTTGTCAAATTGCCTGTTAGTCACTTGCTGTGAAAGTGCTCTCAACAAAGTTAGGCAACATGGCTGAGCAGAAAACCAGTGGGCTGTTTTCTCTCTTGCCCAACAGCTTGCAATGTGACCTTCAGCAAACCACCTCCTGTCTCAGTCTCTGGAACAGAGGTAACATGTTTGCTGCCTTCATGTGCTATAAACAAACAAGCTACTAAGATGATGCACACTGCTCAATGGTGACACACTCAATATATAACTCACACTTATCTCAGCAAGACAGAATTTTACCCTCTGAGGCTTAAAAAAGCATTTATTCAGTACTGAAACTGCCAAAAGACACATTCAATACCTATTGAAAAAAGACTGAAAATGGACTTTTAATACAGTTAAATGACAGATGAAAGGGAACTGATTTCATCAGTTCCTTACATTCAATATATTTTCCTGAATGCCATTCATGCAAAATGAAATTAAAGCCAAAAGGTCAGGACATCAAAATTAAAACATTAACCTGAACATATTATGAACATTCAACAGCTGTTTTCTATTCTACTTATTTTCTTGCACTTAGATAACTAACAATGTTACTTACACTAAGAAAAGATTAATTTTGCACATGCCTGTGGGATGGAATACCTTATCACCACAAAACACATAGCTGAATCACCACAAAACATATAGCTGAATCATCACAAAACATATAGCCGAGTCCTTTAAACTTTCTGGAGAAGTCATCCATGAGGTGACTGTTCCACATGGAGGGAAGAGGCCACAGATGCCCTCAAGGAAGACACGAAGGCAAGAAATGCCTCACAAAGAAAGCCAGAGCACAGCTCCAGCTGGAGAGCAGATAACACGCTAACCAGGGCATCACCCCAAAAGCCTTCAGTGTCTGAAACATAATTCCACCATGGGACCTTATTTCTTTCTTGATGCTAAGATCTAAGAAGTAGCAAATAAGGTCAGTCCACTTCTCAGTGGATTCTAACTGCACAGCTCCATCAACTACCTCACAACAAACTCAAAACACTCTTGAATGAACAAAAAAACTCCTGATGTGCCACTCTGAAATCCATTCCTTGCTCTCTGAAATCAACTTCATACTGTAAGCCAAAGAAGGAAGGCAAAAGGCAGAGGCTACTGCAAGAGAGACCCTACCCAACCGTGTTCTCTCAGCATGGAACTCAGTTACACTTACCAAGAAGAGTAAATACCGCTAAAGACATTCACAGGAGTCATGAAGAAGAAATTATTTTATAACATGAAAGCCTATATTGCTTTGTAATGCATGAACACAACTGGAATTGTTGACTTTTTTAGTATAGTTATTCTGAAGAAGATTCATGTTTGGAAAGTGAAGTCAATGCCTACAGCCTAATTATGAAAGACCGGCCATGCACAAGAGAAGTTAACTGTATTGGGTTGGTGTGGCAGGGTTGTGTTTTGGGTTGTTTTTTTGGGGGGAATTGGAGGGGGGCTGTGAGAAGCTGCTGGAAGCTCCCCTCACTCAAAAATCCAGTCCCACCTCTGGCCAAGGTCAAGCCCATCAGACGACTGGGGATGCACCAATGTGATTAACATATTTAAGAAGAGAAAACCAAAACTGCTATGAGACCTGCAGTGCAGAGGAGAGGATAGGGAGGTGAGAGCAATGCCAGCGCAGAGATACTAAGGTCAGTGAGGAAGGAGGGGGAGGAGGTGCCTGAGCTTAAGTTCCCCTGCAGCCCGTGGTGAGATGGCAGCTATCCCTTGGAGCCCATGGAGGAGCAGATGTGGACCTGGAGCCATGGAGGACCCCAGGCCAGGGGAGGTGACTGTTCCCAAAGCAAGCTGTGATGCTTTAGGAAGCCCACGCTGGAGCAGTCTGCTCCTGAGGCACTGCACCTTGTGGGAGGGACTCCTGTCCAAGGAGTTAATAAAGGACTCTCTCCCATGGGAGGGACCCCAAATTGGAGGGGGGCAAGACTATGAGGAGTGTGAGGAGTCGTCCTTTCTGAGGAAGAAGGAGAGACAGAAAACAACGTGTGATGAACAGACCATAACCCCCATTCCCTATCCCCTATTCTGCTAGGCAGGAGGAAGTAGAGAAATCGGGAGCCAAGTAATTTGGGCCCACCTAGAAGGGAGGGGTAAGGCAAGGTATTTAAGGTCTGTTTTTGTTTTCTCTTTCTCCTGCTCTGATTTGACTGGTGATAAACTTGACTTTTTTTTTCCCCCAAGTTGAGTCTGTTTTGCCTGTGACCATAATTGGTGAGTGAACCCTCCTTGTCCTTGTCTCAACCCACAAGGTTTTAGTTAGATTTTCTCCTTCTCACATCACAGTTAGGGCAGGAGTGAGTGAGCAGACGCCTAGTTCTTTGCTGCTGGTTGGGCCTAAACCATGACAGTAACTTTGTCAAAATACTGTTTTTTCCCCAGTAATTAACAACTCTGAAACAAATCACCTGCACTCCTTACAGAGTTAAGTGTATCTCATGTTCATTGCAAACAACAAAAACTACACTAAACAACAGAACAGTGTAATCATGACTCTTGAAGCTTACAGCACCTTAGAGTCTTGAAAGTAAGACCGACGGAAAATGACTTGAATTATAATACCCCTGATGCCATTAAAAAAAAGTTTAATTCACCTACTCTAGCATTAACAGAAAAAACCTAAAACGGTCCAATATCACGGAATCACAGAATTGTCAGAGTTGGAAGGGACCTCTAGAGATCACCTAGTCCAACTCCCCCGCTAAAGCAGGATCTCCTAGAGCACATTTACTCAGGACTGCATCCAGGCAGGTCTTGAATATCTTCAGAGAAGGGGACTCCACAACCTCCCTGGGCAGCCTGTGCCAGTGCTCTGTCACCCTCACTGAAAAGAAGTTCTTTCTCATATTTAAATGGAACTTACCATGTTCCAGCTTGTGCCCATTGCCCCTTGTCCTGTCACTGGGAACTACTGAAAAGGGTCTGGCTCCATCCTCCCTGCACCCACCCTTTAGATACTTAGAGGCATTAATAAGGTCTCCCCTCAGCCTTCTCTTCTCCAGGCTAAAGACTCCCAGCTCTCTCAGCCTTTCCTCCCAAGAGAGATGCTCCAATCCCCCTATCATCTTTGTTGCCCTCCGCTGGACCCTCTCCAGCAGTTCCCTGGATTGTCCAGGTTGTTGATGAATATGTTGAACAAGACTGGAATGAGTATTCACCCCTGGGGGACACCATTGTTCCCAGGCCTCCAACTCAACCCTGCTCTGTTAATCACAACCATCTGAGTTCTGTCACACAGCCAGCTCTCAATCCACCTCAGTGCCCACCCATTTAGCCCACCCCTCACTTCCTGAGTTTCCAAGTGAGGACATTATGGAAGATAGTGTCAAAAGCCTTGGTGAAGTCAAGGTAGATGACATCTGCTCCTCTCCCCTCATCCAGCCAACGAGTTACATCATCATAGAAGGCTAGCAGATTGGTCAAGCATGATTTACCCTTGGTAAATCCAAATTGACAATTCCCAATAACTTCCTCTTCTTCTGTTACATATAAAACTTTTAAGTTCAAAAGTACTCAAGAGGCCAAAAGAAAAACGTACTGCTAGTGATTATAAAAAAAACTGGGGGAGTGTTTTTTTACAAAAACTAAACCACTAGTATGTCAATTCAATAATGAGTGATGGAGTTACAATAGTAACAAAGAAAATAGGAATGTAAAAGTAGTACTTTTCTACATTTAGTTGCCCCCCTTTTTTTTTTTAATTTTGAAAACATAGTATTAATATATTGAAATTTGCAGCTAAAGCAACTAGCGGCAAAGAGTTTAAAAAGTTAGCCAAGGAGGATATAGTTAATACAATATGGATTTAATAAAAAATTTTATTACAACATAATTCCAAAGTATGTTTTGCAAAATTCAAAATTTGATTAATAGTTCTCTACTTGTGATTACCAACAAGTCGCCTCTGATAGACTGTATTTCTAGCAATGGTGTTTTCATTAAATTACTTGAGGAAAAAAAAGACTACTTAGCCATCTGATGATATAAAATCAGGTAATAAATAATTAAGCCAAGAAAATCAGTGGTATGCATCACTGAAGGCAATTATTTACTTCAATAAAAAGCAAGGCTCGAGTAAAGAGCCATAGATTTACCAAAAAGTTTAAAAATACAAAAAAAAAAAAGATTAATTAACTTCAGTCTTGAAAAGCCTCTAAACAAGATACAGGGATGATAAGAACTAACAAAACAAACCTTCTATGAAAACCTGCAGGGAAATGAATAAAGTTAATCTCGAATCTACACACTGGAACATCAGAGACTGTATGACTGCTGTTGTTGTCCCAGGTCCCCCAGGACAGTGACAGAGAATAATATTCAATTTGGATGCCCACATTTTGAAGAGGGTTCAGAGAAGAGCAAAGAGAATAGCTGACAGAACTGAAAAGCATGTTTTACAATGAGCACACCAAAACGCAAAACCTTGTTAGCTTGTGAGAAAGAAGATTAAGAGGCAAGTTAAAAACAAATGGCTAATAAAAAGCTCTCTAAATCAGGTTCTGTAAGCCATGCTGTCTCAGATGACCATATAGTTTTTTTTAAAAAAAAAAGTTTAAAAAACTCACCAAAAATCTAGGAAACTCTCTACCCTTTGGAAGTACTCAGAAGAGGAAAAACAAAACAAAACAAAAATGCTAAAAGGCAGCATTGACTTTAAACAAAAATATTTAGAACATGAAATAGCAAAAGGAATGGAAAAAGCACTAACAATGACGACTTCTTCCTGCCCTCCCTGTGCCGTAGCTGACCAAAAGAGCTGGGGTGACAGCCCGATCAAAGAGAAGAAAAGCTTTGTTACACGCAGATGCCTTAGTTAACCCACTGGAGTTATCAAAAGAAAATCCAAAGCTGTCAGCAAACACGCAGTATAAATAAAGATGATATGCAAATATACTGATGACAGCAACATTTCAAACAGTATTTACACAACTGGCATATTAAGGCCTTTTTTTTTTTTTTAAATGAAGTCAGCTAAAAGATGAATGTACAGAAACTAATGGCAACACACTTTTTTTTCCTGAAGGCTATACTATAGGCCAGCTGTGATTCTCTACACAACCCTTTGAGATGCGTATTTAAATGAATATTTATATTTTTTTCTCTGAAAATTATATTTAGCGAAAACACACCAGCAGATGTTATCACTATTGCAGATGCAGGTTTCTGTTCTGAATCAGCACCCAGTCTCACTCTGCTCCTCGCCAGGCAGGAAACAAACCACCCCCTGGGAGCTGAGCTGGGTGGTGGCACTCACATCAGTCCCTACAGATCAAATACAGGACCAGAGCTTTATGACACAAGCATGTACACGTGGAGTCCCAAGTATCACGTGGCATGGCCACATGCACACAAAACAACTTACAAAGTAAACCACTTGCTTACACTCACATGCAAGCAGCTCAATGTTTTAAGCAGAAGGTGTCCTGGAGGAATACACACCCGTCAAAGGTAAGAGCCATGTCTTGCCAAGTATTTCAGTTCTGAGAAAGGGCTACCAACATCAAGCCAAGCATCAAAGAATCATAGAATGGTTTGAATTGGAAGGGACCTTAGAGATAATTTAGTTCCAACACCCCTGACATGGGCAAGCACATCTCCAACTAGATGAAGTTGCTGAAAGCTCACCGTAGGGAGACTGCCTGTTACTGCCGACATTTTTGGGTGAACTGCAGCATTATTCCTTAAAACCACCTTAAAAAAAAAGTAAACCACAACAACAAAACAAATAAAATAAAAAAGCAACAAAACAAACAAATTAAAACAAACAAAAAAACAACAAACAAACAAAATGAAAAAACACAAACCCAAAATTCATTACAAGGCTGGTTAAGCATTGAAACTTGTTGCCTAAAGACCTATATCGGAGCAGAGCCCAGAGAATCTCAAATTGAGCATTGACGTTGCTTTGAGAAAGAGGTTGGACTAGAGGCCTCCTGAGGTCCCTCTCTACCTCAAATGACTCTAGGACTGTTCGTTCCAGCCAACACCATCCTGGGTGCTGATGACTCCCTTCCCATGATGACAGTACATAATATCTCATATATGAACTGACTATAGAAAGCGCAGATAACTTGGCAAGTTTCTCAGAGAACAACTTCTGCGGATCATGCTAAAAGCACGCTGGCAGTTCCAGTGACACATGATGTATTTATCCTCTTTTAGAACTTTTGCTTGAGAGTGGTTTCACAGAGCACGTTGCCAAAGTGAAAAGCATCAACTACACATCTCTATTTCTGTACAGAACTGCTACCCAGCCTCATGCCCCTCAGACTGCCAAGCAGCCGCTCTGCCAGCTTCCATGACCTGAGTCAGCAGAAAGCCTGAACAGCAGGCAATTGCAATCATTTTCTTAAGGACCTTGCTGTTTCACAAGGTCTTCTCTCATCTCTCCTCCTCTTGCACATTTCTCTGTGTTCCCTCGCTTTTTATAATTGTATAGATCTCGTTCTTTTCATCCTCTGTTTCACTGGCTCATCAGAAAATCCCAAGCTAAGAATAATACTGCTTCTGTTTTCCCTTCACGAGTACCCAGCACCTAAATCCAACACTGGATAACCGCCATCTTTCAGATTAAACGGTTTATTATAAACAAAAGATTTAAAAACCAACAAAAACTCCAGCCCTACTTACATGACATTATTTCAGTCTTAAAAACAACCACAGACAAAAAAACCCAAAACACAGACTCAGGAATTGTTAAGTTAGTCTGAAGTTAGTAAAGAACAAGCCCAGACAGAACTGGTAAACCAAATTAAGAAAACTTAATGTTGTGCCCCTTTGGGGCAGAAGTAATTTTTCTGCAAACCACTGACAGGATCTTGTACGCATGTCAAATTACAAATCAGATGTACTCCTGTGCTATACCCATTCTTATTTTATGGCTGTATCTGCACCTGTACTCTCTTGACACCACTGATGGTAAGGACTGGCTGTTTATGGAAGGCAAACACATGCCTGAAGGAGCACAAAAGTATGAACAAAGGTGCTGGGATTCACTTTGCCTAACCTAAGCACCTGAACTCCATTTTATAATAAAGAGTGAGACAGAAATGGGTGCTGGACATAGAAAAAGCAACAAATCATCCTTTGCTCAACCTCATTCACTGAGCAAAACTAGCCAAACTACCTCAGACTAAATGCTAATTTCTTATCTATTCTCAGTCTGTTTTTAAAATGCTTGACCTTCAGGTAAGGATGTGCTTCAGCATGACGAGAGTCTGAATAGCTGAGCACAAGTGAGAAAAGTCTTCTCAGCTGCCTATGCTGCAAGGCCTCATGTCTGTGGATGGGCAACAGAGACCAAGAGATGCAAGAGAAGGAGTGCTGGAGCCCACCCAAAGCCAAGGTAAATGCTGCAACCTTGACCTAGTGATGAGGCTAGGGCACTCCAGCAGTCTGTGCTTCAGAGTTTATTCATCTGATAATAAAATTCTCCTAAATACCCTTTGAGTTAATTTCGAAGAGCATATATACCTGATGAGAGAGAGAATGATTTAGAAGAGTAAATCCAGGAGTACCATTAAAAAGGCAAAGCACTCCACAATCACTATAGTAGTAATCGTACAATACTATCACATACTTTCTCAAAATGTAACTCAGCAGTGCAGGATTTTGGCATACAGCAAAATACTGTGCAGTAAGTAATAATCCATTATAATCCATGTGTTTTATAGCATCTAAAGGGAACCTATAGGGACCGTGTAAAACAAAATTCAATGTGAAAGCAAAACTACTTTTCATATTGAAGCAGGGTCAAATCCATCAAATGAAGCTAAATTTCTAATAAGCTTGTTTTCTTCCTATTTTTATAACTACAACGTTCGTCATGCAGGATAAAACATTACAACAGGAAATGAAACAATACCTGCATATGGAAGTAAACAGATGCACATTTTTCTTAATATTAGGAAATAGATTTTCGAAGTAATCCTCAAGGGAGCAGAGGTAATTTCTACATGGACTAGACACTCTGGCCTGGAGATACAGAATTGTCAGAGTTGGAAGGGACCTCTAGAGATCACTCCCCCGCTAAAGCAGGATTGCCCAGAGCACATTACTCAGGACTGCATCCAGGCGGGTCTTGAATATCTCCAGGGAAGGGGACTCCACAACCTCCCTGGGCAGCCTGTGCCAGTGCTCTGTTACTCTCACTGTAAAGAAGTTTTTCCTCATGTTCAGATGGAACTTCGTACATTCCAGCTTCTGCCCGTGGCCACTTGTCCTGTCACTGGGAACTTCTGAAAAGAGTCTGGCTCCATTCTCCCTGCACCCATCCTTCAGATGCTTATAGGCATTAATAAGGTCTCCTCTCACCCTTCTCTTCTCCAGGCTAAAGATTCCAAGCTCTCAGCCAGTCCAACATTTCCAGAAAAAAAGGTAATTACAAAAACTTGTTGAAAATCCCAGGAAAATTAGTCTTTCTGTTGCAAGTTTACAGTGAAACACCAACAAGGATTGTGTTGCCCCTTCCCCCAGACTCTTTCCACAGTTCAAAGACCAGCAATAGTCTTTTTATTTCTTCACGGACAATTCTTCAGTAGATTTTAAAAAGTATGACATTTCAGACAGTATAAAAAAGGACTCAGTTTAACCTATTCTGGGACTTATCTCCCAGTCCCAATTGCTTCAGTTACTAGTCTAGTTTCTCACTAGAGAAAATCTCTTGGAAGAGGAGCCGCAGAATACTAAGTAATTTGTCCATTTGATTACTGAAGGTTTATGAAGAAAATAAAAAATAAAAATTTCTAAAGCTCACCTAAACGAAATAAGCACAAGACTGAGAAAATTCTTTCAAGGATCTTCTGAATGGAGGTAAACAAAAATCCAAAATATTATACTTGAAAATGTGTCACTGGCCCATTTATATTTCTTATTATTGGCATCTTTATGTACACCTTGAAGAAAACAGATCAAAATTTCCAGTGGAACAAAAAAATATGTGGAAGATGGGCATGAAGACAATTCCCTCCATCCCCATAAAAAACCACAATAGGGTCTTGTGACACCAGACCAATTTTGTACAAAACTAGGTGTATAAACTTCTTTGTAACAATGTATCTAGGTCACATGCACATTGTTCACTTCAGAAGTTGAAGAAAACTACTCAACTTCTTGAACTCATCTGATATTTGGAAATGGGCTTTGCAATTTTCCTCTGCCTGAAAAGCCAATTCCTCTGCACAAGACTTTTATTCAAAAGCTACTGATTATCCTACAAGAATTATGACTCAATGGAAAACAATAAGGTTTGTTTCACTCCCATTTGGAATCTAGTAAGTCTGCCAAGAAAATAAGCTTGCTCAAAAAAGAGAACTACAGTTTGTATTCATTTAGTCCCTCATCTACTCAGTAAAATATTCTTGCTGATGCCCTGGGATAGCATAAAGAAAAACAACAGTGACATAATGACTAATAAACAAGTATATATCCCTGTATTTACACTAAAGCACAGTAACTCTTAAAAGAATTTCAGTTCTGCAAGATGAAAACATGTAAGAAGGAAGAAAAATATTATATACACTATGGACAGTTACTTTTTTTCATGCTTTCATCTTTAAGTAGCTTCTCTTTGCCTTAAGAGATTTAAAAAAAATAAAACAACTTGCTATTTCTTATGTAGTTGCTTCTCCTAAAAGTACTCTGATTTGAATGCCGTATTAACTCATGTCAGAAAACTGCTTTTTATAATAAATAAAAATAATTTTTATTATCACATTTTCTAAAATATTGTAATTGCCTCTTTTGTTTACGGAACAGACGTCATATATTCTGCTTTTAACATCTAGGTATTTTTTCCTATGATATATTAAAACATAATTATTTCCTGCTCAGCAGGTGCCACACAGCATTGCTCCATGGTTTATCCAGTCTATTTGATGTATCACACAGATTAGAAAGCTTCTTTTTTAGGAAGCAGGTTTCAAAAATTAAAAAGGAACTGGAGGGAAGGTTAAAGAGCCTTACCAACACACTAATCAGTTATGTACTTTCACTGCACAATTTCCAAGGTAGCTCTTCCTAATCCCCTCTACTGTTAAAATCATGCATCCTGAGGGCTTTCAGCTTGCTCACAAAACAACTAGATGTAAAGAACCAAATGAAGCAGGTGATTGGGAAAAGCCAGCATGGATTTACCACGGGTAAATCATGCCAACTCACCTGATCACCTTCTACAACAAAATAACATCTGTAGACATATGGAAGGCAGTGGATGTTGTTTACCTGGACTCCAGCAAAGCATTTGATGCTATTTCACACAGTTGCCTTCTAGATAATCCAGCAAGGTAGAGACAGGATGGGTGGTCTGCAAGATGGGTAGGAAATCAGCTCACAAGTTGCACTTGGAGGGTGGTGACCAATGGTTTTTACTCAGGCAAGCAGCCTGCCACAAGTCATCCACCAGGGATCAATACTGGGCCCCACACTGTTTAACATCTTCATAAATTATCTGGATGATGGGATTGAAAGTGCCCTCACAAAGTTAGCTGATGACACGTCAGAAGGGAGAGCCATCTTACAGAGACCTGAACAGGCTGGAAGACTGGACTACCAACACCAGTATGAAGTTTAACAGACATATGCAAGGTCCTGCTCCTGGGACAATATAACCAAAGAGCCCAGTACAAGCTAGGATCTGTGTGGCTGTGGAGTAGGCTTGCTGAAAGGGACCTGGGAGTCCTGGTGGACAACAAGCTTAACATCAGAGAGCACTGCAGCGCCGCAGAAACAAAGGTAAATCAGATCCTGGGCTGCATTCACAGGGGCATTACTAGCAAAGATAGGGATGTGATCATCCAGAGTTGTCACGATGTACTCCCTACAAATACTGTTTTCATTTTTTTAAAAAGGGGGGTGGGGAGGCATGTAGAAATTTTGTAGTTGGCCACAAAATTTCTGTTACAACTCAGTTAGTCAGGTGCAAATTTTGGGAAAATCCTTGTTTTCAGGTTTTTGTAATTTATTTTGGTTGGTTAGTTTTTTTAAAAGGGAACAAGCAGCTTTCTGTTTTTTCTGTTACTGTTGGCTTGGGGAGGAGTGGCTGGAGAGCTGCCCAGCAGAGAGGAATGTGGGGCTGATGATTGTCAGCCAGCTGAACATGAGCCACCAGTGTGCCCAGGTGGCCAAGAAGGCCAATGGTATCCTGGCCTGCATCAGGAATAGTGTGACCAGCAGGACCAGGGAGGTGATCCTGCCCTTCTACTCAGCCTTGGTGAGGCTGCACCTCGAGCACTGTGTGCAGTTTTGGGCACCACAGTATAGGAAGGACATTGAGGTGCTGGAGAGGGTGCAGAGAAGGGCAATTAGGCTGATTAGGAATCTGGAGAAGAGGTCTTATGAGGAGAGGCTGAGGGAGCTGAGGCTGTTCAGCCTGGAGAAGAGGAGGCTGAGGGGAGACCTCATTGCCCTCTACAGCTACCTGAAAGGAGGTTGCAGTGAGGTGGGTGTTGGCCTCTTCTCCCTAGTGACTATCAACAGGACAAGAAGAAATGGGGTCAAGTTGCGCCAGGGCAGGTTCAGATTGGGTATTAGGAAAAATTTCTTCACAGAAAGAGTCTTGAGGCATTGGAACAGGCTGCCCAGGGAGGTGGTGGAAGCATCATCCCTGAAGGTGTTAAAAAAACAGGTAGACATGGTGTTCCAGGAAATGGTTTAGTGGTTAGGGGTTGTAGGGTGGACGGTTGGACTTGATGATCTTGAAGGTCTTTTCCAACCTTGATGATTCTATGATTCTACTTGCAGCCCAGAGAGCAAATTGCATCCTGGGCTGCATCAAAAGAAGCATGGCCAGCAGGTCAAGGGAGGTGATTCTCCCCCTCTACTCTGCTCTCGTGAGACCCCACCTGGAGTGCTGCATCCAGTTCTGGAGCCCCCAACACAAGAAGAACATGAACCTGTTGGAATGAGTCCAGAGAAGGGCCATAAAGTTGATCACTTTGAGTGATCTCACCTCTGCACCTCTGCTAGGAAGACAGGCTGAGAGAGTTGGGGTTGCTCAGCCTGGAGAAGAGAAGGCTCCAGAGAGACCTCCTAGCAGCCTTCCAGTACAGAATCACAGAATCATCCTGGTTGGAAAAGACCTTGAAGATCATCAAGTCCAACCACAACCTAAATCCACCAACCATAACCTAATCTACCAACTCATGTCCCTAAGCACCATATCTCTATTTCTTCTAAGCACTTCCAGGGATGGTGACTCCACCACCTCCCTGGGCAGCCTGTTCCAGTGTCCAACCACTCTTTTGGTAAATAAATTATTTCTAATATCCAGTCCAAACCTCCTCTGGCACAACTTCTGGCCATTCCCTCTCATCCTGTCATTCACTGGAGAGAAGAGACCAACTCCCACCTCCCTACAACCTCCTTTCAGGTAGCTGTAGAGAGCCATGAGGTCTCCCCTCAGCCTCCTCTTCTTCAGACTAAACAATCCCAGTTCCCTCAGCCTCTCCTCATAGGACTTGTCCTCCAGGCCTTTCACCGGCTTGGTAGCTCTTCTCTGGACACGCTCCAGCAACTTGACATCCTTCTTGTAGTGAGGGGCCCAGAACTTCATATAGAAATTGAGCTGTAGCCTCTCCAGTACCGAGTAGAGGGGCATGATCACTTCTCTAGTCCAACTGGCCACACTATTCCTGATGCAGGCCAGGATGCTGTTGGTCTCCTTGGCCACCTGGGCACACTGCTGGCTCATGTTAAATAAAGGCCTACAGGAAAGTTGAGGAGGGACTTTTTACAAGGGCTTGTAGTGAGAGGACAAGGAGCATTTGTCTTAAACTAGAGCATGATAGATTCAGATTGGGTAACAGAAAGAAGTTCTTTACCATGAAGGTGGTGAAGCACTGGAACAGGCTGCCCAGAGAAGTGGTGGAGGCCCTATCCCTGGAAACATTCAAGGTCAGGCTTGACGAGGCTCTGATCACCCTGATCTAGTCAAAAAGGTCCCTGTGCACTGAAGGGGGGGGCTAGACTAGATGACCTTGAAAGGTCCTTTCCAACCCCACAAATTCTAACATTCTATGATATCATTAAGTATGAACCAAGTTCCAAAATAGATGCTTAAAAATAACTTATGTGCTTCTAACCATTTAGACTGCGCTATTCCCTCCGAATATCAGTCTGGAAATAAAATATACCTTTAATTATTACTCAGAAGGAAAAAGAGGATAAACATCCTGCAGGAATAAAGAGGATGTGGGTCCCACACAGCTGGGAGGTTAGTGCCAACTGGCAGCATGGGACAAACATCCCACAAGGAGAACAATCATATCAGAAAAGTGTGGCTTGGTGCACAACAAAAATGTAAGAGTTAAATGTTACAAAATTATTTTATCAGACAACCTCGGGCAAAGTAAACATATCAAGAGGGAAATGGAGAGCAAAACAGGACACTGCTAATGGAATTTAAGTAGCCTTTGTTTCTACTTTTCAAAATAAGCACGTGCAGAAGTGAGAGATTTCCAAAACACAGTGAGCAGCTGGAGGACAACCAGAAAGCAGCATGGTGATTGATCAAAACCTCCGCAAAATATGTTTACTAAGGTAACAGGAACAGCATTCGGTATCTTACAGCAATAAGAAACCTGCAGCTACAAATGAACCATTTCAGACGTCTACAGAAAACCTTCAAAAAAATATTATCTCTTTACAACATTAGAATTCAAGAGAGATTTTAGTGCTGACACAACCATGAAAATAGGTGTCAACATCAGTGCACCTTTATTGCTGTTAAACCAAATTTCAGGAAATGACCATGTGCATTGTTAGGGCTTCAGGGGGGAATTGAGCCAGTTGGGCACACTTCCACTGGTAAGAGTAAGACCAACCTCCAGCATATAGGCTACCCTACCCTCAAATATGACAGATTTTCTGTCTCAGTCCACAAAGCCAGCTGCATGTAGAACAGCAGCAGCTACTGAAAATAGCATGGAGAACCTTCAGAGAACCTTCTCATTCAGAAATGAGAAGATTTTCAGATTACACGAGAGTGACTTTTTAAAAGGATAGTATCTCTTTAATCCAATTTAAGGATGCAAGGTTTTAAACCACTGTTTTTTTGTAGCCCTAGATTCCTAATTTATGCACTTCATAGCTCCTGTTGTATGAAGATTTTTTTATATGTGAAGGAAGACTGGTCCTACCTGAATGACTACATTGTCTATTGTTACTTCATCTTATTGGGAAAAGCAAAAATGACAGCACTCAAGTCTGAGGATGAAGTTTGTCACTAATAAGAAAGGAACAAATGCCAAAAAGTCTACATTTGGAAAACAAAGGAGGGCATAGATAATTCAGCTTCTTTCAAGACATATTTGAAAAGTCTCGGCAGTCTGGTGACATTCCCACTGACTGGAAAAGGGGAAACATAGCTCCCAATTTCAAGAAGGCAAAAAAGGAAGACCCAGGGAACTACAGACCAGTCAATCTCATCTCTGTGCCCAACAAGATCATAGGGCAGATGCTCCTGAAGGCTCTGTGAAGGCATGTGGAAAACAAAGGGGTGACTGGTGACAGCCAACACGGCTTCATCAAGGGCAAATCCCACCTGACTAATCTGGTGGCCTTCTACAATGGGGTCATGGCATCGGTGGACAAAGGAAGAGAGACCAACGTCATCTACCTGGACCTGTGCAAAGCTTTTCACACTGTCCCACGCAAAATCCTGGCACTGAAACTGGACCTATAGGGATTCAATGGAAGGACCACTTCTTGGGCAAGGAACTGGCTGGATGGTCACACTCAAAGAGTACGAGATCAATGGCTCAATGTCCAGATGGAGACCAGCGACGAGTGGTGTTCCCCAAAGGTCGGTACTCAGACCGGTACTGTTTAACATCTTTGTCGGCGACATGGACAGTGGCATCAAAGGCACCCCCAGCAAGTCTGCCGATGACACCCGTGTGTGGCGAGGTCAACACACTGGAGGGAAGGGATACCACCCAGAGGGACCTTGGCAGGCTTGAGAAGTGGACTTGCACAAACTGCATGAAGTGCAACAAGGCTAAGTGCAAGGTTCTGCACCTGGGTTGGGGCAATCCACAGGCTGGGTGGAGAAGGAAGGTACAGCCATGAGAAGGACTTGAGGGATGATAAGAAGCTTAACATGAGCTGGCAATGTGCACTTGTAGGCCAGAAAGCCATCTGTATCCTGGGCTGCATCAAAAGAAGAGTGGCCAACAGGTCAAGGGAGGCGATCCTCCCCCTCTACCCTGCTCTTGTGAGACCCCACCTGGAGTACTGTGTCTAGTCCTGGAGCCCCCAGCACAGGAAGGACATGGAACTCCTGGGTAAAGTCCAGAGGAGAGCCACGAAGATGGTCTAAGGGCTGGAGCACCTCTCCTATGAAGCCAGGCTGAAAGGGTTGGGGTTGTTCAGCCTGGAGAAGAGAAGGCTCTGGGGAAACCTTGTAGCAGCCTTCCAGTACCTGAAGGAGGCTACAGAAAAGCTGGGGAGGGACTTTTTACAAGGGCATGTAGTGAGAGGACAAGAGGTAATGGATTAAAACTGGAAGAGGGGAGATTTAGGTTAGACATCAGGAAGAAATTCTTTAGCGTGAGGGTGGTGAGACACTGGAACAGGTTGCTCAGGGAAGCTGTGGAAGCCCCCTTCCTGGAAGTGTTCAAGGCCAGGTTGGATGGGGCTTGGAGCAACCTGATCTAGTAGGTGCCCATGCAGGGCGGTTGGAACTAGATGGTCTTTAATGTCCCTTCTAACTCAAACCATTCTGTGATTCTATGAAAACATGGCAGCTATTATGTCATCTAGCCAGCAATCAGCATTTTTAAAGTTAAAGACTGATTGTATCCTCCATTATCTCCACTGACTTCCTTATTTGTGAGATAAATTTTGACTCAAGGCAATGAAATATAGACCATCTGGATAGAGTTTCTGATAACCTTGGCCAAGACGGGTATGTAACAACTCCTTATAGGTCAGAGTGTCCCAAACTCATACACTCACTTTCATTTCAAAGACTAATTATTTTTCAAGGACCCAGCACAGCTTGGAGACTTAGACTTGTCAGACAACACAGAAAACTGAGAAGACTTGAGGGAAACAAAACCAGTGATGGAATCAGGTGAGGCAACAGCATCCAATTACATCACACTGTTTGGAGGCCACTCTGTGCTTTTGTAACAAAACAGTTGTAGAGAACAATAGACACAGCACCAGCCACACCAGGCTTCCAGCCTTGACCCTAAAATCTTCTGATCTTTTCATAAAGTCTAAGTTTTGTAATAGCATTCAGAGCTCAAAGAACATTCTGTCTGTGGTACCAAAGCTAGTGCCTCACAGGTCCTTCAACCAAAAAAACCCAAACAAAACCAAAACTGAAATCAGTAGTTAAATCCCTCATTCCTGGTAAGGACCTCACCTTAGTGTTGCCTCTTCTGGATTTTCCTAGAAGCGAGAAGAAAAAGCTTCATGTCTTAACTACTGTTGCTAACAGTTTAAGGGAATACAGAGCAAAGAAATTGCAAGCCCCTTTGTTTCTAGAGCAAACAAATATTTTCTTCCTAAAGGAAACAAAAACAAATAAAATCATTGTCAAGCAATTTCTTTGAGAAATGATGTCAAAACACTTTCATCCTGAACTGGCATTTAAAAGCTCGAGGGAACTCCAGGTCAACTTCTAGGTGGATTCAAAGTCTTAGCAGTGGGACTAACTTCTGGCAGAAAAAGAAGCACCACGGACTAGATTTTAAACACTGTTTTAACTGTTCATTAGTGTCTTTTTGGACAACTTTGATATATATGTGTATTTTATATATATATATAAAATATTTGTTATTTTTCATATATGAAAAACTAGTATCTTTTTATAAGAGAAAAAACCCATAAAATAAACATTCAGGGTTTGCAGGAGGATGATATAATTGTATTATTGAAATGCTGTTCCTGTCATAGGAGCATGCTTGCTTTCCTTCAGAGGTCTCAAGACTTTTGCTTCACAAAGAAATTCAAGGAAATACAAAGGATTCTTCTTCACCATTAAAATGCAGATTTCTTTAATAACTAGCTGGCACTTAGAAGACTGCCAAGGCGTTCCACAGTATGTTACCAGTACATTCAAAATGCTTCCATTAAAGCCCACATTCTTTCTCTCCAACGTTTTTTCATCTTACAGTATTTTATTTATCACCATGCTATAAGACAATCAAGCATCTTGGCTTATTTTTGCTTTGATGAAGAGTAAGCCCAAATGGTTGAGCATGTCAGCAATCACAAAGGAAATCAGTACGTAGACATGATTTAGATCTCTTGACATCTCACTCTACTTTTTATCTACACTTTATGAAATGTACACTCACCTTGTAGAAAACACACTTAGAATTAAAATATTTCATATCAGATGTAAAAATACATTCTAATCACCTGAGAAAGTTAAGCTGCAGTCTTAAACACAGTGCAAATGTAATTCTATTATACTCATGCCAATTTTAGCCTCCCCATATAAACTCCTACAGAAGCACAATATAATACAGGCATTCTCACCTTGTTAGGTTGTATTGGGTTTGCTTGGCAAGGTTTTTGGTAGCAGGAGTGCTACAGGGGTGGCTTCTGTGAGAAGCTGCTAGAAGCTTCCCCCATGTCCAACAGAGCCAATACCAGCCGGCTCCAAGATGGACCCACTGCTGGCCAAGGGTGAGCCCATCAGCAACAGTGGTAGCACCTCTGGGATAACATATTTAAGAAGGGGGAAAATAAGGCACGACAGCAACTGCAGCCAGGAAGGAGAGTGAGAATGTGTGAGAAAAACAACTCTGCAGACACCAAGATCAGTGAAGAAAGAAGGGGAGGAGATGCACCAGGCACCGGAGCAGAGATTTCCCTGCAGCCCATGGTGAAGACCATGGTGAGGCAAGTTGTCCCCCTGAAGCCTGTGAAGGTCAACAGTTGAGCAGATACCCACCTGCAGCCCGTGGAGGAAAACACACTGGAGCAAACGGATGCACCCAAGGAGGACTATGAGCCAATGGGAAGCCTGTGCTGGAGCAGTCTCCTGGAAGTACCTGTGGGCCCATGGGGCACCCATGCAGGAGCAGTCTGTTCCCATTCCTGTCACCTTTCATTAAGCAGTACGAACCATTAAGCAGTACCAAATAAGCTTAGCCTGCTATTATTAAAATACATTCTTCATTCCATTTTCCTATTACCACTCCTCCCATCCTTCCCTGAGTCCTGACTGTTCATTTCAAGCTTGGCAGTTTCCAAACCTTTTATGTTCAGCAGGTTTTAGACCAAGGACTGTTAGCACATATGATCAAGTATTTACACATAAATACTTAACGAAAAGTATTTATTTACATCCAATACACAAATATTGAGGAAAAACATAGTATGCAAGAGACAGAGCTGCAAATCAGTAAGATTATTCCACTGTTACATCCGCTTAGTTTTTTTTGCTGTGGTTGAAGGCAGAAATCGAACTACTCTTCCAAAATCTGTAAAACAATAATCTTGTTAAACCTCTCTGCTCCCAGGATGTTTGCTATTTACTAAGCAGAAATAATATTCTGATTTCTCTCTGTATTATGGAATTTCGCCTTGTTTCTTCCTCTCTCCATGTAAACCCAAGATGCATGAGATGCAAGTGGCATGAGAGGCAATCAGAGGGAGAAGGAAGAGAGCTCATTGTACAGTGTAAGAGGCTAGGATGGGTGAGAGAAGCAGATAAATTATCTGAGGCAGGCTGGCTGGCAGCATTAAAAAGAAAAATGAAAAAGCCAAGGACCAAGAACAGAAAATTATTTCACTATCTGGAAGCACTGCAGTTAACCACATTATTTGTACTTACTTGCAGACTAGGAGAGGAATGGACAGGTACTCAAGATGATGAATCTGTGCAAACAGCTAGGGAAGAAGACTGAAAAATAAAGTTTCCAAATACTTTTAACAGTGAAGATCTTTCTTTCCTTGACACTCTTTGTTAAGCAAAATTGAGACCTCCAAAATAAAGCAAGTATAAGCAAATATGATCATGTGATGGGAGCATCATTTGGATAATACAATTGCATTCCAAAACAGCAGTTGCTTTCTGCTCTGATCTTGTACCATAAGTGACTGGTGTCCCATCACTAGGGATTTGCCACCTGTTTCAGCAGACAGCAAAACTTTAGCCTAAGACTTCAAAGCTCACAAAACGCTATCTCAGAGAAATGGTCTCACACAAGTAATTTGGTACATCTATTTAAAGTTTTAAGATGTTATAAATTGATTTGAGGTCCTCCATTTCATATAAGAAAAGCAATTTTTAATTAACTATTTTTCTCTGAATAGTACCTTCTGAATTTTGCTCATTTTGTATACGTTTTTGTACCCTATTTTCGATGGTCGTACACAATTTAAGATGTTTTCCTTGACGTCCTTCAACTTTTGCTTATATTCCTTTCATCACACTTAAATTTCTTGAAAATTTCACTTACTTCTCAGCCTTTATAATAAGAACTCACAGGTTTAAAAGCATTGTCCTATGATTTCTTTTCTGTATTTTGTACCAAACCTTTGTGCAAAATACCAAAACACAGCAAAACATGCAACCCTGCATACTAAACCTGAAAAAAGAACGAGAAAACTACCGTGTTGTTTGCATGTGCACAACTCATGAAAAAACACTATTTTTATTTCTACTTAAAGGCAACACTGCTGCACATAAATAGATGGTCTAGATACGAACAAACGATGAGTGTCACTCTAAAGAGGATGAGTATAAGAAACCAACAGAGGGCTACAAGGATGATTAAGGGACTGGAACAAAGACCTGGGGCTGTTTAGTCTTGAGAAAAGAAGACGGAGAGGGGACCTTATTAATGTCTACAAATATCAGTCTCTTTTCAGTGGTGCCCTGTGATAGGACAAGGGGAAATGGCACCAAGCTACAACACAGGAAGTTCCACCTCAACATGAGGAACAACTTCTTTACTGTTAGGGTGATGGAGCCCTGGAACAGGCTGCCTAGGGAGGTTTTGGAGTCTCCTTCTCTGGAGACTTCCAAGACCCATCTGGACACATTCCCGTGTGATCTGCCCTAGGTGTTCCTGCTGCAGCAGTGGAGTTGGACTTGATGATCTTCAGAGGTCCCTTCCAACCCCTATGATTCTACAATTCTGTGATAATGTGAAATAGAATTACTATTCATAACTGTGATGTATAATTACAACAGTCATCTAAGGGGTAACAATTTCCAGAGGAAACAGTGGAGGTGGTATATTCATGCAACAGGAAACTAGATTTGAAGGATCTATCTACATAATTATCAAAGGAAGCAATTAATAAATTCTGTTCCTAAGTTTCTATATAAAAGCATTCATCAACCGTATATTAAAATGCATTCCTGAAGAGGAGTCGTTGCTATACAACATACTTTCCTGAGGGAAGACTGTTGATCATAAAGAGTAACTCTGAGAAATAGAAGTATGTTTTCTAACATATCTGCTTACACTAGATGGAAGGAAAAAAAAAAAATACATGAAGAATAAACTTATGCCAAAATAAACTTTATGAAAAAAGAGTTTACACACTTAATGACAGTCTGAGTCACACTAGTCACTTCGAACTTGCATTTAGGATTCTGCGTGCACATGCACTTCCTCCCTAAACAAAACAACACATTCCTCTGCACAGACACCTTACAAGAAAGTGTCCACAAAAAAATCAGTATTTGATTAATCTATTATGCCTCCCTAACTGCACTACAAACTACTAAACTGAAGAAAATAAATACTTAGGACTAAAGCACACATTTTAAATATATATATATAATTTTTACACTTCTCACTACCAGTGACTTCAACTTTGAATTGGGACAGACTGGGTGAAATCTGCTGTACAACTCACAACAGTGGCAGAGAACTAAATTTGGCATTTTGATTAACAGTCTTTGATGAAGCCAACTGGCACTGGCTGCAGTCAATTATTTGATATTTTTTTTTTTTTTTCCACCTTGCCATAAAAGAGCTCTTCAGCTGGTCAGCTCCTCTGGGAAAAATACCTGCTGGCTGTCATTTGAATCTAGCAAACATCCATCAAAAGAATATTAAAAAAAACACTGAGACAAAAATATTGATTAAATAAACAACCATAATAACATGAAGCAATTATTTTATTCCTAGGTATATCAGTATGCATTTTATTCTTTGCATATTTTTTCCTAAGCTCTACAAAATATTTGGCAAATCCTGGACAAAGGAGTAAATGTGAAGTGTGCCTGGTTTTGGATTTGTTTGTTTGTTTGTTTTCACTTCTTTGGGAGAAAAACCTGTGTTTGCAAATCTCAGCTCAGATCTTTTTCCTATGATTCTTCAGTTGAGAAGATTTACTCATGAACAGAATTAATACTATAGGGATGTGCCAGATGAAAAGAAGAAAATAAAAGCCATTCATTTTGTAATGCTTAAAAACCTTGCTGGAAAGAACAGCACCAATTAAGAATCAAAAGTATTTTCAATTCAGAGTTATTGCAGCATCTTTATAGATCTGATGATAATTTGGCATTATCTTAAAAGTTTAAGATCCTGGATTACAAAAAAAGGATGTCATGGTCTCTTATATCTACTTTTTGTTTCCCAAGCCTTATAATTGGGAAGACGACAGGCTGAGAGAGTTAAGGCTATTCAGCCTGGAGAAGAGAAGGCTCCAGGGAGACCTTACAACAGCCTTCCAGTACCTGAAGGGGCTACAGGAAAGCTGGGGAAGGGCTTTTCACCAGAGAGGGCAGTGATTGGACAAGGGGCAACTGTTTTAAACTGAAAGAGGAGAGATTTAGGTTAAACATCAGGAAGAAATTCTTCACCATAGGGCAGTAAGGCACTGGAATAGGTTGCCCAGGGAGGTTATGGATGCCCTCTCCCTGGCAGTATTTAAGGCCAGGTTGGATGAGGCCTTGTGCAGCCTGGTCTAGTGGGAGGTGTCCTTGCTCATAGCAGGGAAGTTGGAACCTTATGATCTTTAAGGTCCCTTCCAACCTTCACCATTTTGTGTTTTATTTAAAGTCTGAGATGGGAGCAAACTTGTGAAAATGTTATTCCTATTTCTGGTACATACAGGGATCAGTCCTCATTGTGCAGATCACGTAATACAACTTTTTTTCCCCTACCTAACAGAAAGTAACTCTGCTATAAAAAATAATAATAAAGTTTTCCATTTCTTGAGAATATGCAACAGTTGGATATTGCAAAATTTTAAGAAATACTGCAACATTTTGCTCCCTAGCCTATAGAGATCTTACACAAGTCACTGTTTGTAGATTACAAGATCTGCTGTTGCTTATTTTTTCCACCTTAAACTAAATTTCAGTCTGTTTCATCAGTTTCTGTTAATGTAATTTTAGTCCTGCTCATGATTAGCAGACAAATCTAGACCAACAACTTGACTGCCAGATTTCACAACCAAAAATTCATTGTTTCTGCGTGTTCAGTGACATACGATTCTTGTTATTCCTCACACAATGACTGAAAAAAATTGAAAGGATGGGTGATTACTGGTTTTTCTTAGATGGTAATGCCATTAAAACAAACAAACAAAAAAATACTACTGTCAGAGCTCCCCTGACAGCTGATCACATATGACTGGCTTTGGTTCCTCAGCACAGCTCCTCGACTACAGCTATGCCAAGTTCATGGACACGGCTTCTGGCAGAAATAGCAGCATCGCTGGTCTTCACCTTCCAATGTCACATTTATGATCAAGAACTTCCTTCCTTCCTTGTGTTACTAGTATCCAACTTTTTTTAAAAAAAAGGACAATTAAGAAAAGGCCATGTTCTTGATGCTGAAGGCTGAAACCATCTAAAATTAAGTATCAGATAAGAAATCTGATTAAAACCAAGTACAACATTGATAAACATTCAAAAAAGAGAAATAACAAGGTTGGCTATACAAGTGAAGGAGGGATGACAGACACAGTAAGAGGGCTTTGACAACAAGAATTATTTTGTAAGCCAACACTTATTCCTATACTTTCTTGAAGAAATTCTGAATCTTCAACACAACTTGCACTTCAAGAGCTACCAACCTAGAAATCGCTGTGTCCTTCAAAGGAACACCCACAGAAAGCTTCAGGTGGAAGATAAAGCCTCACATTCACTAGAAACAAACTTAAAACACTGATCCTGTCATTCTGTGATCCTCACCTCATGAAAAATTAAAACAGCTTGAACAGAAATCTTAGGTACAAATTCCTAAGGGAGCATTTATAAACCTTAGGAGGAGTCATAAAGTTCACCCTAACTTATGTACTGTCATTAGCTATCATGAAAAAGACAAAAAAGCTGCAAGATGTTCTTCTGTAAACATAAATACAGTGCACATCCCCAGAAAAGCAAAGGAAAATCATCACAAAGGACATGGCTATTTTGAACACAAAGTATGGGCACCAGCTGACCTGACCAACAGCTTCACTGCTCTGACCCTGAGGTCCCTTATCTTCATTTTGTCACAGTCTCATGCTCTTTAGACTGCTTTTGCTACAACTGGACGAAGAAAAGCTATGTATTCCCAGGTACATTTTGTTCACATATTGTTAATGCAGCCTGTACATGTGCCCAGACTTCCAGAGGGAATATTATCAACAAATTAATGTAACACGTAAATCATAACCAGCCCTGTTGCCACCTTTGTGGCCAGTTTCAAGACCAGCACATTGCCAACAGTTTGCATCTCTGCAGCTGGGCCAGATACTGAGCTATGGAGAGAGTTCAACATAGGTAAAGGTTCAACAAGGTCAAGGAAAAAAAAACAACTCCTCCATGGCACTCCTGCTCATTCACAAAGCCATTGTTCTCTCCAAAGACCCTTGGCTGGCAGTGCTCCAGCTCCTGCTCCCTCACCTCGTGATGAAAGGCCCCAGCACAGGGCACAGGGCTGAGCCAGCTCTGCCAGCACTGGGACTCCACACCAGCTCCAGCTCAGCCATTCAAATCCTTCCTCTCATGAGGAGCCTGCCCGCTTTTTCTGTTTCCAAGATTAACCCGTCCTAAAGAGCACAACTGCTTCAGGTCCAGAAGGTGCTCACAGCTGTTTTGCAAAGGTACAGTCACACTTATAGCCTTTGGAAAGCAACAACAACAAGAAAAAAAAATACCAAGACGTGTACTTTGTGGCTCAGAAGGATTTCTTCTATTAGGCATCACCACAGCAATTTGCAGTAGTGCTCCAGGATTTACTTTTGAGGACATCAATAAAAAACTCCTACATGTTTTCAGATGTAGAGTGGATGGCTATGTCCATTCACATTAAAAATCTACTGCTTCTTCCATTGGCTGCATCTCTGTGGTATGGAAGCTATTATGAAAGGAGTACACTGCAGGTCACTTATGTCACAGTATTAATGGTTTTTCCAACTTCAGTGTCAAGACCTCCCCTCTCCCTGCAACTAAAAGCTCAGTCCTTCTCTATCACATTAATGAGCAAGCTGACAAATGGCATATGTTGGTGACTTCAGATGTTTGGAAGGTTTTTTGCCCTCTCTCCACCACGACAGATATTAAAAAAAAAAACAACAAACAAAAACTAACCAAACAAAAAGCTAAACCCACTCTTTTTTTTTCTTGGACAACAAAAAAAATAATCCCAGTTTTACAGGTTTATTGTTTGGGGTTGGTTTTTTTTTTGGTAATTCATCAATAATTCACACTTAAGCAAGCCATGCTATAATCCAAAAGGCTGCTCTCTATTTACAGTTATTTGGGAGGCAATACTTCCTCTATGTAATCTTTCTATATGGCATGCAAATCCCCATAATGCAACAACACTAGGAATGGGGGCTGAGTAGACCAGGACATAGAAAACATGTTAAAATTCAGGTCAACTGCATAGTGAACCTATGTTTCTTTTATATTAGTAGTCTTTCTCTTTCCTTTGCACCTCTCTGCCTAGCTGTTGGCATCATTTCTCACACAAAATATCAACAGAGACAAGGTAATAGATAATTTTACTTGTACAGCACATTTCAGATTAGTTCATTCCGATAGCAGCAGCAAAGTCTGTTTCCTCTCACTCATACACCAAGACCTGAATGCAGAAGGGACATGTCGAGGTTCTTCATGTTGAGACCTACCTTATGCTCAAACCATTAGCAATAGTTCTGGGGATCGTTTGATTAAAAACACAAGCATCCAACATGCAAGCACCCAACAGGTCTAATACTTGTGGATAAAGGCCATTCACCCTGTGGAGATCCCTGCAGAAATGGATATACAAAAGCTCCTACCCAAAATAATTACCTCTTTTTTTTTTTTAAGATAAATCAAAATAAGTATTTTAATAACTAGATAAGGAGGCATTTTATGCTCACTTTCCTTCACTTTAAGAAGGGTGGGATTTTTTGTAGCTTTATTTGTGTGAACTATAGATTGAATTCCTGGGGGTAAAATGTATATATCCTATAGCATAGTCCTCAGAAACAAAGGATCACAAAATACTGAGATGTATCAGATCCTACTGTCCTACTGGAAATACATGTATCAGCAGCTTCTGGCATGGAGATTTCCAATAAGGCCCAAATT
The DNA here is from genome assembly GCA_020745705.1 of Hemiprocne comata. Lineage (NCBI taxonomy): Eukaryota > Metazoa > Chordata > Aves > Apodiformes > Apodidae > Hemiprocne > Hemiprocne comata. Next base: position 95,848,662 of record CM036586.1, on the reverse strand, counting down.
AAGTAACAAGTGAGGTAAAAAGGCAATTTTAATAAAAGTTACTCACGCTTATCATTCTCATCATGTCTGCACTCATTTTTTTTTACACTGGTCTTCTCAGTGTACATAACCTCTACATATCAAAATTGGAAAGACCCAGCTTCTGTCTGTGGATAAAACCAGAGCAGTTAATCCACTGCCGTCATTAACAGTCAACAGAGACACGCTGCTGTCAGTCTGGATATCTGTGCCTGAACCTGCCTACATTCTTTTACCCACATCAGTTTATCAAGGCTAGCAGAAACCCAGAAGCAAAGAAGACCTTGTATGTTATTTAAAATTCATGGATTTTTCAGGTTATTGCATTAAAGCAACCAAGGGTACTTACAATGGTGCTGCATGCAAATGAAAAGAACTGTTGAATTTTGGAAATAGTGTTTCCATACTATGGGGATATTTTGCAGAAGTTGGGAGGTTTTGTATAGAACAAACATGCAGAAGATAGGGCTAATTTTTTTTTTCCAATTTTTAACACAGGAAACATACAGAAGAATGTAAAATATAAAAATAAATTGAATGTTTGAATGCAGCCAGAAAATGCCTATTAAACAGCTGAACATTTCACAATCATTTTACTGTTCAGTCGCAACCAGTAATGAGATTAGCTTCTATCTAAATTCAAAATCAAAATAAACACTAAACTCACTGGCTGCCCTTTGACTGCTCAAAAACTGCTCTCTGCCATCCGAACATCTCCTCCTAGGGATAAAATAAAGCTGACTTCACTTTACCAGAGACACTGCTTCCTCCCAGTAACCATGCACTCGTACTGACTGGCAAGCTTCACTCCGCAGACTGCACAAGGCCAGTGACTACTGGGAGCCTTTAACAAGCAAACATCATGTCAGAAGCCTTTACTTCAGTGGTAACACAGCTCCTCAGCTTGCTGCTAGCTGTAACAAATGGTTTAATGATGTTTCATAACAGGTTACCCCTTTCATAAGAGCCCTGTTACTTTACAGTAACTGTGTAAGTCTTTAAAATTTCTGCTTCTTTCAATTCAATAGGTGCACAGCACACACATAAGGCATAGACAGCCTGTGGATGTTTTAGTGCTTTCATGACATGAATAATGATGTATTAACAAAAATATGAATGGAAAGCAACATGTAAAGTAAAACATACGAATTTTAAAAGGACTGCTTGCATTTTAAACAGAGATACTACACCAAGTCATTTTGGCATTCTCGGGGCTACCTTGGGAACACAGTTGTTTTTAACGATAGAAATGTAGTTTTACTATTTCGCAAATATATTGGAAGAAATATGCAGTTTCAGTCGCTCTAAAAAGACTTTCATGAGTCTAGATCAATTAAAAACCCACTGGATAACTATTCATCAAGTCTCTGCTCCAAGCATGCTAAAGAACAGATGTGAATTCGGAGCTCCCAAATGCATGCCTTAGCCACTGCTCTGTACTTTCCATCAGGAAGACTCTGTTTGTTCCACAGCATGAAATGTCTGAAATATTCACAGACAGGAAAATAAAAAGGGGGAGGGACAAAAAAAAAAAAAAAGAAAAAAATTCAATCTCGACTTTAAACTGTATAAAATCAAATTTTTTCAGTTCACTGGCCAAACTGAAAGAATTCTTGCACAGTTCTTACTACAGAAAGAAAAGCTGACAATGACCAGTGTTTGCTAATCTAGTTCAATGTTTATTTCCTTCAGTTTCTAGTACTGCTAATACTTTTTGTTTATAAAAAGACCAGATCAAAAACACATTGAGTATTTTCTGTTTCACATAATATACCTAATACTATAATATTCTGTTTGCATCACCAAATAAGTGTTCCTGTTGCTTCTGAGAGGCCAGCTACAGATTTAGAGGTGATCCACAAAGACTTTGAAATTAAATAAACCATACAGTAGACTCCAAGAGAGTGAGAGAAAGACTACATTGAATATTCACTACAGTGAATCATAGGCAATTGACTCTTCCCTATGAATAAGCAAATCACCTAAATGTTCTTGAAATGTTTGGTATTGTAAAAAAGCTGGAGGAGTTTCAGCTCTAATAATCTCTGCAGAATGATAAATCACTTAAAATCTGAGCTTGCAATGGAAGCCTCTATTTAAAAGAGCTATCCTCAGAGGATGTTACTTTTGGTAAGCCTGAAGTGATCTTTCTGCAGTACTTACAGTCAATGCAATAATGAACTAGATTCTGTCCAAGCACTGGACTATGCAAAAAATCCCACCATAATATCTTAATTTCATTCTCTAAAGACCCTCTTCTCCCTTGCAATTGCTTTGCACAATTTTGTAGAGTTTTGTGCACTAACAGCAAGCTTGCCAAGCAGCGTCATCTCCTTCACAGAACAAGATCCCATCTTGCCACAAATGACTGAAGACCCTAAAGAGGTTCAACCACCATTAAGACTGTGAAAGAAAAACAACTTCTCTTTTTTAATCAAAACAGAACTGTAAGTAATTGTGCCCTTTCTTACAAGATTAACTACATAGCCATGAACAGTGAATTATAAGCTAAGCCCAACCTTACAATTGTATCTAAGGCCTTGTTAAAAGGCATAAACCTTTTACCTCATAAAAACTGTAGAACATCTGATATAATACCATCCCAATAAATGCTGCATACTACAAACAGAAAAATATGCTAGCAAATTATTACAAAATTTTTATTTGCAAATAAGGTATGACAAGCTGAACACAGCAATGTTTACTTTCAACAGTTATTCCCATACTGAATACCTTAAGTTGGTTTTACAGCAGTCCTTCTGCAGGATGTGCTGTAGGTATGAGGCTACAGTGGCTTTGCAAATGAATAACTATTTGCAGAATCAAATATTCATTGTGAAATAATTGGCCAGCATAGGAAAAAACAACAACAAACTAACAAACAAACAAACAGGGAAAAACAGGCACTGGAAGGAACTAACCACATGTTAGCAGGTAAGAGTGGAAAGGCTTACCAGGGACCAGGTACCAAACCAGACCCAAACCAAAAGCATGAACAACTCCTTGCGCACCAGACGTGACTCAAGCTTCAGGGACAAAAGAAAACTAACAAAGAAGAAAAAAAAAAAAAACAGCAACCAAACAAAAAAAATAACCCAAAAGAAAACAAAACCCCACACCAAACAAACAGCCAGAAAGAAATACTATTTTGATCAAGAAACTGTCCTTGCATAATGAACACAATGCACTGGGATATTTATACAGATACAGAAAAACACGGACAACTTCAACCACAGCCTGGCACAAGCAGGTTTTCATCCTCCTCCTTCCCATGTTCCCTCTCTCCCAGCCCTTACAAACACCCAAAGAAGAGCAAAAGTTAATGCAGTAATAAAGACATTTTTAAAAGCACAAAACAAGGTATGAAGCACATCATTTCCATGTAAAGATGCTCCAATGGAAAATTATTTGCAAATCACAAGAACTACATTTCTCAATTTAGTAGGCTAATTATTTAAGTCTAGAGCATCATTATACTCCTCTCCTAGTGGCAAAAAGTCACTTCTTAAAAAGAAGTATTTGATTAGTCATCCCTTTGATCATTTTGGCTGAACTTTTCAGGGAAATTGATAAGGTTAAAATAGAAGTCATGCATGAAAGACTGAGCTTGTGTGTAAAAGCTGCTTCACTACAGAAAGGATTAATTCACCACATAATTAGTGTTGCAACTTTAAATACATGGTAAAACACACTGGGATTCTTCATTGGACACTATTTTTCTGCACTGAAGCGAACACAGCCCTCGGAAGTCGTGAGACTTCATTCACTCCCAAGAGAAGCTTAAGCATAGACCTATCAGCTTTGAGGCTTAGAGAGGGAGATCAGCTCTTTGCTCCATCTAATGGCGAAAGGGAATAAGCACCTCCATAAGGTTTAACTTACCTACCTGGTAAGGTCAAACAAGGGCAACTCATGCACGTTATGTCACATTGAAGCACACTTGGGCTGTGTGTTGATAAGGCATGGCACAGGTACACACTGCTGCGGAGGAGGCAGAGGCAGCCATAGGCATGTTCCTGGAAAAGGCAGGTCACCTAGGGACGGCTGGTAACCACCACTAACGTTAACTCCTGAAACTGGAGCCAGGATTTTTTCCCATGCCTGTCTCTGCTTTCTCCCCTCTGCCTCCAGACATGACACGTGGTGCTGGCTGCACACATTTGACCTCATGCCAGAGGAAGGTGATTTGGTGAGGGCAAGCAAGCTGGGGCAGGGCCAGCAGGACCAACTTCACACAACAGCACTCCCCAAGGCAGATGATGGTCCCTGGGGCCTCGAGCACCCACTTGAGTCTGCCATCAAAAGACATAGACAAGGACAGACCGTATGGCTGGCCTTTGGCCCTCCTCCACTACTTAATGTTTTGCTAAGCAGACATTATGCTGACCAAAGGTTCACACTGTTTTTCCAGTAAAGGACTATCAATGATCCCTTACTCCCCAGGGCTTCCAAGTGCCCTCAAATGGGAAAAGTAAGAGTCAGAACACTTTTTATGTTATGTAAGGGCTAAAAGTGAAGTGTTTCCAGAGGACCTCTGAACTCAACTTTGTTTATGGTTTAAAAGGGTCCCTAAATACAGTCCCACTCTGACTCTTGCAGCCCCTAATGGCTCCAGGCAAGAAGCTCACACAACACCAAAGCAAGATCGTTTGGGAATGCAAAGGTCCCATGGGTTTCAACAACCCAAGAAATTACTGATTTCTTCTCACACAACAAGTGGCATGCTGAGCACTAGGGGGATGAAACACGGTGGTTTTGCTCTTCACCAGGCATCTGCAGATGGCAGAGCAGAGGGCACTGTCACACTTAGAACTCCATGCTCACACATCAAGCACAACTTGCTATGGAGAGGTGTTCACACTGAACACTGCCCGGTGCTCACTTTACAACAACCGTGTTTGCATTTCACTGAATCATTTCAGTTGGAAAAGACCTTTAAGATCATCAAGTCGAACCCTTAACAAAACACAGTCAAGTCCAGTTCTGCACCATCCATAGGTGCCACACTCTCCTTCCCCATCCAGTACCATGATTCTGACCCCTGGGACAGCCCCACTCCTGCCTGGGGACACCCTGAGCAAGAGGCACTTGGGCCAGACCTGCCCCAACTCACAGAGGGGCAGCTCCAGGGACCAAGAAGTGGTTTACCTGACCTGAAGAGAGGAGCCTTCACTGATCTGAACACTGGAAGACAACTGGAATATTTTGCAGTGGGCTGCTGCTGTGTGTTGGAGCATTAGAGTCTGAGCCATGCACTTGCAAAGAGTCTCAGGGAGTGTTCCACAGCAAACAGCAAAATCCACTGATCCCTAATCCTCTGCCCAATGCCTTTGAATGTTAGAAGGCAATTTAACCAACTTTAACAGCACAAATTACAGATCGCCATGTCTGGAGCAGCAGGTATCAGACCTGCACACAGATGGCTCCAGGAGAAGACACAAGGACATTTGCTTGCCATTTGGCAAAGGTAGGTTGATAAGCTTGCAGCAGGACATTAATGTCCATCCATTGACCTCATGTCACAGTGCAGTGGAACACAGCTGATTTGATATGAAGAACTGTGGTGGACAAAACACATGCTATTGATTTTGCTGTCTGGATTTCTTTTGGAGAGCTTCATTTCTCACAAACTGCAAGAAACAGGTACAAGTCAGGCCTTCTCATGGCCAGAAACCATGGAGAGCGTTCACCAGCTTTCAAGGAGAGATTTTTCTAGCACAGTGACTGTTGATCACAATTCATCAACTCCTGAATAGACAGTGAAAATACTTGGCTTTTCCCTTTAAGAAATGAATTAATTTGGAAGTAGTAAAATTCAGTGTAAAAATGTGTGTTGTTTTTTTTAATACATTGATGGTCAAAGGAAAAGACTTAAAAAATATACATACAAGTACTCAACTTACATCACTTTAAGCAAGCTCCATCTTCAGAAAACGAGAAGCAGCTAATCCTTCTCAAAAATCAGATCTCAATGTAAGTTGGGCACTCAAACTTCTCTAGTCAGTTTGGAAAACTTATTTTAGAAGCAGAGGAAAGATTTAAGTAGACACAAATTGTTAGAAAGAAAAAAAAAGATCCAAACAGAAGCAGAGTTGTCTTCTAATCTGACACAAGACAAGGTGCAGAGTTTTTCCCAGCATAACCTCCCTTGAAGCCCAGTAATGCCGTAAAACTTAATTCAAATATCTCCTAAAGATAACTGCATCTGTATGTCAAGACAGTTTGATTGCTCAGAGGGTGCAGAATGTGTATTTCCTTCTAATTCCCTACAGCATCTGGCAACTTTATGACCTGGTCATCTTCCGGTACCTAATACCTAAACTCTACTAGTTCTGCAAAATACTTAATAATTGCATTATTAAAAAATACTTGAAACATTACCTTAGCACAGCAAATTGTTTGCACTTTGATTTCTATGAAATTGTACACATACGTTACATATATTTCTATGTAAAAACAAGCTTACTGCCCTGTTTCTGATCCACATTCCAAATTCCATAACCATTCAAGGCAACATCTGTAAATTTTAACTTGATGAAAGCCAAAGCAATAACAACTTATATGAACATTTTTTCTCCTGCTCTACCTTATGCAAGTTTATAAGAGGAAAACAAAATCATACATCACTCCTGTCTTTAGGAAAATACATGAAGTGAACAATAAAATAAACTGTCATATGAAAGCCCTGTTATTTTTAATTTAAAGAGAGTGAAAAAATAGTGATCTGCCATTTATATGGCTCGCTTCTTGCTGTGAGCTTGTACATATCTTCTTTGTAGAAGAGGTGTCATCCTCTCATTCCTCCAACTTTGAACAGGAAATGCTTAACATGAAAAAGTATGATTCTTATTTTTTTATTTCATCACACACATGTTGTAGGAGAGAATAATTTGTACTGATTTCTCTACATTTCTAAAAAATATGCCTTAGAAATCTAGCATAGTGGGAAAAGAATTAGGCCATGCATTAAACAGCAGTTCCCTTTTCCTATGGTTATGTACTTCTTGTTGGGTGGCTGGCTAACCTAAGGAATAGTTATTATTCCTTTGCACAATTAAGACACCTAAGTTTTCATTTATATTCAGAAAAAAAAAAAACAACTAAAGGTGAACTTTTACCTTTGCAGTAATCAGTGGCGACAAACTTTATGCTGGCTTTTTTTTTTTTCCCAGAAATGTAAAATTTTTTAAACTAATTCTGGAAGATCACTGTTTGTTTAGAACCATGACAGCAAATCAGCACATACACAAGCCCCACTGCGTGAGAATTTTTCAGTTATGCTCCCAACACTACAGAAACAAAGCTACTCAGAAGTACGAGATACATATATTCAGTACCTTGTAATCAGTTTGAATAGCCAAAAAAACCTAAAATAGATACAATTACCTGTTATGAAATTGAAGTCAAAACAGAAAGCTACATATGCACAAGAAAAAAGATCCTCCACTGCCACACTATAATGTAAGTACCAGGAAAGTCCACATTCAGAGGCCAAACATTTCAGGATTTATCTACAGATAACTAGACTAAATTTCTTCCGATAGTAATTAATCACTAGGTCTTAGAGTTCCCATAATGTATTGGTGAAAAGGAGGGCAATGCCATCTGCCCAAAGGTGAATCAATGAGCAAATTAAAAGCTTCTGATGCTATCAATATAAAAAAGAATACAGTTTAATACAGTTAGATGCAAGGCAATGCATTTCCTCAGAGAAACATGCCATGCAGCATTTCGTAATTTAATGGGCAGCCAGTTGACAAGAGAGCATTACTGAGGTCATAGAATTCACAACTTTAAATGCATGGATATACAAGAAACACCTAACATGCCTTGGCCACAGAAAGGTAGAACATTAAAACTAGGCTTTTCCAAGATGAGAACAAATTTGCTATGGCCAAGCTTTGAAAGCTCTTGAATCCATTACTTAACATATAATGCAGGTGTAGTAGGTAGAGCTAAAATGTGCATAGAAATTAGGCTTCTGAATGGAAAGTGGTAAAAAGTGAAAATCATCCTACTTGTGGTAAAATGTTGAAAGTATTGACATGTGCTGCGAGAGAGATGGGAAGTTCTTGATGCATCTGACTAATGACTAAACAAATATTATAATTACAAAATATTGTCAGCTTTAAAAGAACAGTTTGAGGTGAAGATGCAGGACCTCTTGGCAAAGAAGCAAAGGTATCTTCCTTTCCTTTATACAATTCTTATGCTGAGAAGAGATGTACATGGCTAAACCTGGACATTCTCAAGGTCATCTTTCATGTACTTGTTCAAGTCCTCCTCTTCTACTGCTGTTAGTAGAAATGGTTACCTCTAGCTAACAAGCTTCCATTAGATACAGGTGAATTAACATTAGTGTACAACTTCTCATTTCTTTTAGCCTCTCTTGTCTTGTCTTCTCTTGGGTGCTCTTACACTTACAGACTACAGACTTTCAGCACTTGAACTTTTTTTTTTTTAAGAGGTTGAATTTTATTCTTTACTTCAAATATTTACTGAAGAGTTTCATTGTATATATATTAAATTATATTCAATTATTTTTTTATCTCTCAGCACTTAATACATCCACTGTATTCTCATTCACGTTTATGAAACATACTCCCTTTTAGTCTTACTTATTATTTACCTATTCAAAACGTTTAAATTAAAGAAAGAGTCATGTTAAACAAGAATTCAGTTAAACACTAAGTTTATTAATTCAAATTTCCTCATTAAAATAATTTTAGCTGATTGCTTCCCAATTTTCATTTTTATCTCCTTTCTCCTGCTTGCTCCTTTTAAAACATATGACAAAAAACAGGGTAAGGACTATAAGCATAACAGCCTTCACTCTTAATTGTGATGTATGCCCTCTTTTTTTTTTAAATTAGTTTCATGATCCTGAATGAACAGAAGTAGCAAAACCTGGGGGATTGTAATTCAGTAAAAGAATGAGTAAAAGAAGCAGTAACGGTGGAAGCATACCATGTAAATCACTGCATTATACAGCATCAAAAAAAATGACTCCTTAATATATATTTACTAGTGATAGCATGGGATAGCATCTTATCTAAAAACTCAGATAAACTATAACTGCTTATCCAATTTATCTGTTAAAAGCAGTACAAGTCTGTCTTATTAGATAACTTATCGTCTAAAAAGTATAGTTCCTTATTCAGCTCTTGGATGAGCCACAAACTTTGAGACAACGTTTTGCAAAAGCAAGTTAACATTTTACTCCAATGCTGCAGTTACAACACTGATTTTTTTAAAAAAACAGCTTTCTATCTCTTTCTCCTGCTTTCCATTTACCAAACCACTTCCCTTGCAATTGTGTTCATCATTCTCTATTTTGTTGCAAGGAGGAAGGGGAAAGCAGAAAGCAAGGAACTTTCATAAAGAGAAAACTGCGTAACATTGAAGTTATACATTTGACTTCAGGGAGATTTAAATTATGGCTCAGTAATTCAGAATATGTATTCCAAAAAAGGATATTGTGGTAGACTCTTCCCCGTCCCCTCTATATGCCACTCAGAGGAAGGAACTGTGAACCACAGCTTCAGATGAACCTGCTACCAACTTCCCATAGTTTGGGAAGACTACAGAGGAGGCAGCTGGTGACACCTGCCTTCTCCAAGAGGCACAACTGCCCAGACTGAATGGTCATCCTCCCAACACAGGTCAACATCCTCCAGGGCTGCACAAACTCCTACTACACCAAGAGCCAGTTTATCATAGCACTTAGGTTGCTCACCTCTGATTTAAGTAAATTAATCTACAACACTGTAGTAGATAAGCATGAAGACAACCCTATGCCTCCTAGCTAATAATGGGTGGTAACTTCTGAAAAAGGCATTAACCCAAAGGAGTTTGGTTAAAAGTTAATGACAATAGACAAGTCAATCTTCTAAAAATCAAAATCCAAGACAAATAATTCAAACAGTGCATTTAAAAAATACTTTCCCTTACATTTATAAAATTAAATCAACTTCTACTTAGCATACGATTTGTATCCTGCACCTCTACAAAGCTGTTTTGTGCTCTCCTTTCTAAACAGGACAGCAAAACCCCTTAGCACTCAGACTACTGAAACCACAACAGATACAAATTCTTCCTGATAAATTATTTTTAGAAGATTTAATGGTGTTGGAGGTTCTACTGCCTCACTGACCCAAAGCGTAGAGAGAGATTTGCTGCAAATAATGTATCCTTTCCTCTAAAAGTCGCCTCTGACAAAGATGTAAGTAATCCAAAAGTCAACCTGGGCCCCTCCTTTTGTATCACTGCTCAAACACGGCAAGCCAAAGCACAGCCTCATCTACACCTGCACAACCCTGCCAACACCTGTACAACCCTTCCTGGCACCGTGACAAATTTCAGCAGCTCAACTCAGGAAGAATTTGCAAACTGGAATGAATAAATAAATAAATAATGCACACCTTCCTCCTGCCTGTCTCTCTTCCAGAGAAGAAACATAGGGTTTGCAGATATTCATAGCCCAGCAGAAGCTGGAGAGAAGTCACTGTGCCCATGCCCGGATTGCCCACCTAGGCATATCACTTAAATCCCTAGTCACTTTCTCTGCTTTATCTTTTGCTGCTACATATCCGTTTTTAAAATCTTTATTCCCTAACTCTTCCTTACTGGATGTGATTTCTAGATCAACTCCAATTAAATTTCCCTCAAACATAATTGGAACATGTACAATTAGCAGGACACGAATTTGTCAAGTTGTAAAGAATTGCCAGAGCTGACCTACCAGCCCAGAATTAGTAATTTCTCCACACGGCTTTTAGAAAAAACTTTGAATCATTACGTATCTCAGTCTGTATGTACTCTCCTCCGAGAAACCCTCCTCGAAAACTCAGCCCATGGCCTCTAAAATGAAAATGTTCTCTCACCCCTGAACTGCAGAAATAATTTAGACAGCCTTCACTTATTTTTACTTTTGCACCTTTCTTGGCCCTCTGGACCTACAAAAACACAGGAAGAATTTTGCTCTAGTATTGTGTATGTGTGTTATGCAAAGAGCCTGAGCTTTGGAAACAGTTCAGTGTAATAATTAACTGAGAAATAAGATTTTAAACAGTGTTCCTTAAAACAATTCTAATGACAGCATTTTTAAATAACTAGCTAACAAAGCTTTCTGCTAAAATTTATGAGTATATCATTGCATGTTCTAGACTTTTTGCTATAAAGTGGAAGATGTCTTTTTTTTTCCCATACTCCAGATATTATAGATACTGATAGCACAAAATTTAAAAAACCAAACAAACCAATAAACCAAAACCCAGAGTGACAGAAATATCCATACTTAATAGGAGGGGGGAGGAAGACCCATAGAGTAAAAGTTATTCTGAGACAATAGCCAAGCTCTCTCATGCCCTGGGCTGTTCCAGGGTACTTAAGAATGACCCAAATACAGGCATTCAGAGCCCACATTTCCAGTAGCAAGCTGCAGCTGAATCCAGAGGCACTTTCACCGAAACGAAATCCTAAATTTGGTAACACATTTCAATACGCTTAATAGTGGGGCCAACTGAAAAAAGGATTAAGAAAATGAAAACTAGCAAGCCAGACATTTCTGGTGGCTTTAATTTTATCCTGATGTTCACTCATGCTTCCAACTTCTTAATATTCATGTGCTGCTGCATGTTGATAATGCATTACTTTACATCCAAATGCTAGGGAAGAGCACAAAATACATGAGGGCACAAGCTGAGCTGTAGGAGCAAATGGAACTGATGGCATCCTTAAGACAGGTTTGGCCAAAGTTGTGACACCGAGGGAAAAAATTAGGTTTGGGGTTAACTGAATGAAATGTGTTCTCCTATTCCACTTCTTTCCTGCAGGCAGAGGCATTTAAGGGAGAGTGGCACGATTTAAACATCTGCTTTCTGTACAATAAACCCATTGCAGTGGTCAGCATCGGCACACAAGTGACTCCCACTACTAAACTAATTAGTAGTCAAGTCTTAATGTGGATTGCAATTATAAGTAAACTGCAAAACAGGTTAAAAAAATTAAATGTGAGAAACAAAAGTGAAGAGGCTTCTCATGTTTTGCATGCATTGCTTTCAGTTCTTTGTAAGTGTAGGAAGATAACATTTTTTCCAACACAACACAGAACTGGTAAATTAATGGTAGTGACTTACAAACTAGGAGCTATTAAAAAGTGATTATGTGTATTAATAATAAATCTATAGGAATTACTGTAAATAGCAAGTCAAGTAATAAAACATTTCACCATTATTTTTAAAAAAGCATAGGAAGTGTGGGGAATGGACTAGTTGTCCCACACACACAGGAAGAAAGAGTGTTCTGTACCTTACGAGTGAAGATAATCCACAGGGATGCTACAAGAAAAAAGAAAATAACCCTAAAACCTAAAGAGCATTGCTACTCACATGTGAGGCTAAAAAGGCAGGACCATCATAAAGTGTTGTAAAATAGGAAAACGTTTTTACAGGAAATCATTGAAGAGCAACTATTTCAAAAAGCAAAACTATAACATAACCACAAACCTTAAACGATTAAAGAGACAAAGATATAAAGTAAATATGGTTGTTAAATAAACATATTACACGCTCACTGAATAAACTATCAGCACACTCTGCATGCCAAAAACGGGTGTGCTCTCCCTTTGACTCCAAGATCTGCCTTTTTGATTGCCATTTGCCATCCTTCAGAGGAAGGAACTGAAAGCATCCTCCTTCCCTCTCTCCTCTATCTGAGAATAAACAACTGTAGTGTCCCCTGCAAGAAGGACATGTGGGTTTGAATCTACTTATGCAGAAGGAAGAGCTGAACCCTAGCCTCCCAATTTGTAGGCTGCTGTGCAAAGTGTGGGAGGCCACCTTGAACACTTTTTTTAAGAGACCACACCACACAACCAGTATACTTAAGATCAAGAAAAGGGCTCCAGTAACTGCCCATCAAGGTGTTGGCCCCCACACTCTAGAGGTACATCAAGCACAGCTCCTCCTTCCTCCAGCTCCCACGAATGATGGGCAGCACACAAATCCCTGGCATCACCCATCTCCAGTTATGCAAAATATGGGCCCCACAGAACTCAATGGAAATTTTGCTCTGAGCATCACTGAAATGAAGATTTCCTCATTAATCTTAGTTTTGAGACAGCAGTTTCAGATTTTAGGTTACTAAATTCTTAAATAATTGTTTACATGAATAAATTTGAATACATGATTGTCAGCATTAAAATTGATGTATGTATACAGAAAGTTCACAGCTAAAAAAAGGTGAATGTAATACTAAATTATAAAAGGGCATTGATACAATATATCCGGCAATTTCAAAGACAAATTATTTATCCAGTAATTAGTTTGATTTAAAAAAACAAGTAATTTACAAACATAATAAAATTATTTTTTAAAAGCCATTATTTAACATAAAATGGTAACGAAGTAGGACCTGCCAAGAAAAGTTCTTGGCCCTTTCCTATTTAAGAGTTTAGCACTGACCCAGAAGACAGGTAGCTTTGATACATGGGACAGCTGGCAGAGGGACTGGGGAAATGGTAAACAGGAAGAAGACAGGCCACCGATAGACAGAGATGAATCATGTATTTGAGGGACATCAACACAGGTGTCAGGGATACCTATTTAGGAACAAATGCAAGGGAATTTTAAATAAACGTGTTGGAATTACAGGGAATTATGGAATTACGGTGTGTAATTAGATAGCCATGAAACTATCAAAATTTATTATATTTTCTAGACAGAAAAAAAGCTAAAAAAGAGATCATTGTATGCCTCCATTAAGCACCAGTTTGACAGATCTTTCGTGCCTATCAACATCCACCATTCAAAACGTTAAAAAAAAAAAACAACAAAAAAGAACTTCAAGAATTACTAAGACTGAAAATAACATCTACTACTAAGTCAGAACACTAAATTTACTTACTATAGCACAGAGGAATTATTGAGTAGCTCAGTTCCTACCTGTAAGAATGTACCTATAGGAAGAAAAACTTCAACCTCTTCAGTAGAGCAGCAGAAGGTCAAACAAGACCCAATAGCTGGAATTTGAGATTGGACAAATTCAGGAGAAAACAGTTGGGGGTTTTTTTGTGGTTGTTTTTTTTTTCCTTAAAGCAAGGGCAGTTAACCACTGCCATGATCACAGGACAATTTTCAAAAGCAACCTCAGGTGGCTTGCTTAAGTTTGAGCTCTGATGCCTGCAGTAATGCAGATTGGAATGTTACAATTTCCTCTTTCCTTATGATCAAGAAATACCACAATAGTGCAGACTCCAGCTCGCCAAACCATGCAAGAAATCTGTGCTTAGAAATACGTATGCTGAAACAGAAGCAAAAATGCACAAGAGCCACCATCTTTCCCAAGTATTGAGGCATCTACCTGCCATAAAAATCAATGTAAGTTGCATCTAAGTGTGAGAGTTGACCAATTTCACAGCAATAGCCATCACATGATGCAACCCCAAAATATTGCTGTCTCTGATCACAACTGATGAAGTTATTAATAACTCTGAACCTAAAAACATATGGATCTCCACACTTGTTACCAACAGGAATGTGCTGCATGTAGCCAAGGCAAACCAGAAAACAAGATAATATGCGCAAATAAAGTTTGGAAATAGAAACTGATCGGGGCAACTCCTGTTTGGAAAACACTTACAAGGTATCTCCAGCAACCAGCAATGAAAACATCATTAGAACTTATGAGAAGACATCACAATCACTTTTTAAACACAAATGTTGCTGCATCCTAAGTCCCAGATATCTCTTTGGCATCTCATTAAAAATGAACTATTTGCAGAACTGGAATCATCTGAACTGGAATCATTTGGTCATCAGCAGTCATGGTATGGCTAGTAAGCAAACACAGGAGAACAACTAGTAGCAATTCACAAACATGTATATTTTTAAACAAAAAAAGCCCATGCCCTTGCACACTGAGCCTACGATATTCCCTTGTATTTCACTAAGTTTGCATAAAAGGCTCCAGGAAAGCCAAAGATGTGCTATGGAAGGCAAGGTCTCTCAAACAACCATTTGTTACTTTCTAAAAAAGAAGTATGGGAGGGCACTAATTAGAAAGCACTACATAGACTGTATTAAGCATATAAACTCTTAAGAACAGCTGCCATTGGGAAAGTACATTTTTACCCACAGTGCAGATCCAGTCATATTCAGCATTTTCATCACTGATCTGTCAACAAATACAGAGATAAAATCTGAAAAATTTTCTGGCAAGGTTAGCACTCAGAATAATCATCTAATTACTTGGGTTTATTCAGGAAAAATTAATTTATTCCAGCAAATATAAAGTTTAAACCAGGCAGAAAATATTCTAACCTATTCTGCAGAACTCTATGCAGATGTTCTGAAGATGAACATCTCCAAAAAATCTCCAGTGAGCAAATCGATGAATCTGCATTCCTAGGATGATAACACAGAAATTAAGAGGCACTAAGCAACCCTTTAATAAATCAACAGGAAAAACATCAGTATTGATTTTAGCATGTTGCATTGCACCGAGGAGGTGGGTGTTAACACAGTACCTGCAGTTCTCCTTTAAACAATTTAGAAAAATACAACCAAAACTATTTATATAGATACAGTCATAACAAAGGGCTAGAGAAAATGCATTAAAGCAAGAGCTAAAGAGCCGTCTGATTAGTTTAGAAGAGAATTGAAAGGTGACTTCATGAGAGAGTATAAACATTGCACCAAGAATAAAGTATCAGAGCTCTGAAGCAGAAAACAGAGGCAATGCCTAGAAATTTAAGCCAGACAAATTAGCATTAGAAATAGAGCTTAACCACGTATTTCAGCAATGAGGGTCATTAACTACTGATGAAGCTAGAGTGAAATGAAAACCAAACACTTCTAGAAGATGCAGTCTATGATAAATACTAGCTTAATCCAGGGGTAGCTGCATAATGCCAGAAAGAATCTGTATTATACAGAGTTTAACCCAGATGTAGCAATACTGCAAGACCTTCAAATTGCTAGGGTGTATGAATCAGTACCAAGATAAACAAGTTAGAGTAATAAAGCACACAGGACCCACACAGCTCCATGACAAAGAGATACACATTTTTGTTAAGTCACCCAGTCTTTCTCCATGGGACCAAGGGATCTCCATCTTGTAACAACAACATATTTCACTGATATTATCTCATTTCATATAATAAAAAGGTTTTTCTTTTCATGCATCCATAAATATCCATATTAAACCTTTTTCAGTATCCCATTACTTAGTAGCTGTGATAAATGTTATCTAGATACTAATACAGTGTTACTGAAAATTAATGCTACATCAAGACAAACAAAACTCAATGAATGCTTATTGATATAATACTTCAAAGTGGTAGCGCTGGCTGACAAAGCTCATTAAGGTTTGAAATAACTATTTTGATAAAAGGAGAAATACTGATTACATAATTTGCACTCATTTTGTCACTTCTGTCCTTTTTATTTTATCATTTTCTCTTCCGCTACATAGTTGACACTGCTGACTCACAGGCGACAAGTATATCCCCAGACTGAATTTAAATGCATCTTATGCCCCTAAATTGGCATTTTCCAGACATTCATCTCCTTCTTAACACCACCTGTACTCCAAGGGTGCATCTGAAAAGAGATTAAGCAAAGAAGCAGAACTGGCCACTGAAACAGAATTGTTTCTTGATTGCTTCGTAGGAAATCATTCCATTAGGTAAAGAGCTACTCATCCAGCATACAGAAGCAGAACAGCACGAAAATTATCCCAATTTGGACAGCATAAATGCCAAAATACAAACCGTCATGGGACAGCAGAGCATACTGGCCTGCAAAATTTTATCCTAAATAAAGAACTTGGAACTCAAGAGTATCGCATATTCATACTAAATTTGGGTTTATAGACAGCATGGATCCTTAAGGAATACAAGTCCTTACCTAAAAGTAATCAAAAATAATTTTTAAAAAGGCACAGGAGAGGACCTGAGGAGGTCACATAGCCCAAGCCCTGTTCCAAGACAATCCAGACAGAGATTTGTCCAATCTGTTCCTCAGTCTCCAGGCAATCTCTTCCAGCGCTCGTTATTCTTGCTTGAAAGCATTTGAAAATTTTTTGCCTTTTCTTCATTTGTTTTCTGTTATGCTTGTTTTTTTGTTCTTTGTTTGTTGTTCTTTTTTAAATAACTAACCCACATTCTTTTAGCTGCAGTTTAGGCTTCTCATCCCATCCACTACAAACAGGAAGCAAGTTATTGCCTCTCTCCTGGCATCAGTCTTTTACCTGTTTGAGAATTCGTTTCTCCCATCAGTGAATAAGCACGACTCATTCAGACTGCTCAGAAGGTCATTTTTCTTACATGCCTTATTATCTGTTTCCTTTCCCTAAACCAACTGGTCCATATCTTTCTTGAACCCTAGTGCCTTGCCCACAGCAGTGTATGGGGCCAAAACATTACGATGTTTTCAGGAACAAACTGCACTTAACTGGAGTACACACAAGCTGCACAAAATGAGAGCTTGAGAAAGCAGTGGGGAAAAAAGGAGCACACTATGGGAGATAAGAGACACCAAGATTCTAGGGAAAAAGCAACAGAGTTCCCAACAACATGTAGGTTTTTATATCAGTATTTCGCTCTACTGTTATTTTTGCCTCATTATAAATATTAATTTATTTGCACAGCATGATAAAAAAAGGGGTTGTGAGTCTACCTGAGGCTTCTAGCATAACAAACTATACCAATGAAGAAGACTCTCTAAATACACTATAAATATGGAAATAAAGGGGAAATCATACACATGCATATATATGCACAGTAAATATTTTGGCTAATTTCAGTAGCTCTTAAAACATACATTTATGTTATATTCTAACAAAGAATAAAGCATTTTCCATCCCAGAAAAGTTGAATGAAATTCTTAACAACTACACTGTTGTTCAGCATAAATTAATGTATCATTTTTCTACCTGATGTCTTCCACCTGGGCTTGCTCTTTTTTTTTTTTCATATCTTGCTTTCCTTCCTGACCTAGACAGCTTTATTCCAGCAATACTGGTTCAAAATTGCCTACGCAAAAGTTTCATTAACTGAAGATAAAATTACTGGGCTTTCTGTTACTTACATTCACCTCAAGAGACAACACAGAGTGTGCAACCTTTTAACACTCTGCTATTGGTGTAATTGTGCAAAGAAGTCTGTCTCCCATTGAATTTCTAAATTGTGAGCTTCTGATTCTGCATCAATACTTAAGATCCGAAAGTGCCATTTGGATGCCCTGCTTTGTCATCAAGTCTTGGCACTGGCTTCATTCACACAAGCCTTAGTGATGCTGAAGACAAATGTGGTTCTTTTCGTTCAATTATCTGGTGCAGAATCAGATCTTGCATCAGCAACAGTTAGTTATTCCAGTGTTTCAAAATACTTTTCCTGTTCCACAAGCAACTTCCTTCCTGTTCTGTCCTTCAGACCTAGTTATACACACCAGAAAATTCAATAAATCAGATTTATTTAATCTCCATCCATTTCTCAACGCTTTACATAGCTGGATCTGAAAGCCTCAGAGTAACAAACCGAGGGAACACACACATGAATAAGGCACCACATCTCACCCATCCTAACATGCTAAAGCACATTTAAATACTCAGTTAAGTATATGTTCTTATATATGGCAGCTTAGTGTTTATAAAGTCTTAACATATATTTAATGAATATACCATAAAATATGATTCAAAAGCCAATACTGATACAGATGGCTCCTTTTTTTTTTCTGCAAAACCTTTAATACATCAATCAGAACATGGATTACACAAAAAAAGATAGATTGGCACAGAAGAGAAGAGGCAATTTGGCAGCTTCTCAGCAAACACAGATTAAAGCACACAAGCTCTACTGCACACAAGAAACCAGATAAATAACCCCAAAAGGTCACAGAATATACTGTGAGTTCTGTGGATACTTATGTAACAGAAGATAAAATCCGCTTCTGTGAATAAAACTGAACAATTACAGTTTTCCATTTTGACAAGATTTTAAACATTTATAACAACACAATAATTGCTGTATGTGCTGCAATATTTTTCCAATAACAGGTATGGTTTCCTAATGCAGTGAGAGGAAGCTCAGTGATTGCCACAATTAGGTATCATGACCAACTGAACTCAAAGCCTTCACTGAGTTTTGCTCTATAAAGGATGCTAACTGGTAACTTTTGTATTAGATATATATTTCCATGTAAATCAAAATAGTGTGCTATTAAATCATATTATTTTCTACTGCAAAACATTAGGAATAAAAAACTACTATAGTCCTACTGCTAAAAATGTGGCATTGAAGATACAAATGCAGATTCCTTAAAAAGAAGGAATCAGCTGTTAATCTCTACAGGAATTTTCTGGTGTAGCTCTTCATCCATTGGGAAATGCTAATTCTACATTACCCCCCTCCCTGAATCCAAAATATCCATGGAAACAGAAAACAAGAGATGGACTGAAAGTGCAGCAGAATAATCTCATTTCTTTCGTGAGCCATATCACTATGGTTGGGCCAATAACTGCCACCCCCCGGCAATATTCAAATATTTGCTTCTCAGAAAGGAACAAAATAAAGCAAGCAGGAAGGGTCTGTGCAGCTTTTTTCATGTTTATCAGAGTCTGTATTTTATTGCAGATTTCCATCATATACGGATCAAAATATGACAAGCTTCTCTCCATCCTAACCACATCCCTTCTTCCAGGATTGATTTTTGGAAGCAAGAAATATTTTTGTACTTTTCCATACTCCTCCCCCTTCCCAGTAAGTACTTCGGCATTGCACTGCACACAGCTTAGCTTACAGACTTTTAATTCTATCTAAGGTAAATACAGTTTTGTTAATCAGGCTAAGCAGTCTCCTGGATCCGAACCAGCATGGCTGCTGTTCTGGTGAAAATGTGATTAAGTTTGCAACCTTTTTAAAACAAACAAAAAAAAAAAGAAAGAGTGGCATCCTTTCGGGGAGGCCTGCAGCATTATTCTCTCTTGGCTGCAAATGAAGGGAACTCTCATACTCTTCCTTAGCTGCCCTCCATGCATCCACTGAAAAAAGCATGCCCCAGTCCCATAATGCCACTGAGGCTGTCCCTCCTGTAACCTGAAGCAGCTGAGGAGGACTTCACTTAGGGTTGTTCATCCTCTCGACCAGGAGCTGTTGCAGCAAATGACCGTGCTGCAATGGCGGCTCGCTGGCATGCAGAGATGAGACAAGATGGCAGAGGCAGCCAGCATAAATGGGGGTTAGAGGAAAGCAGCATGGAAGCATCAGGGAAACAGATACCTGCTCGGGAGAAAGACAGGACTGAAGAACTCTAGTAGTGGTAGAAGCTGGAAACAAACTTAAGCTGGGAGAAGCCTGGAGTCAAAGATGCAACTGCAAACAGCTGTGAAGTCCACTAGACTCCTACATTTTCCATCTCAATTATAGCTACAGAAGGTAACAGCCAACTGCTGACATTTTGGATCTTAAGATTCAATATATGACATATGAAGAGATTACTGTTACTTCATATAATAGAGTATATGTTTAATAATATAAACAAACCAACCACCCAGAACAAGGAATATGCATACACAACAACTGTACAGACACAAATACAAAACACCAACACTTCCTAGATGGACAAGTCTTAAACACATAAAAACAACAACAGCAACAAAAAATAGAATGAGCAGAACCATTATATAGCATAGCCCAAATCACCTAAGCCAAAGTGTCTACAAACTACAAACGTGGGCCTTGTCCTTCGCAGGTTCTAAATGGAGGCTTTTTCTTGCAGAAGCACTAGGCAGTTGTAGTTACTACAGAGGTAACAAAGTGCTGATCACAAAGGAAAGATGGCCAAATGTCAGCACAAGGCTCTCTCTCACAGAAATAAGGATTCTGGTATTTGCCTAAGAAATGGAAAATAAATATTTTTAAAATCAATTTCAGACCAGACTTGAGAGAAAGAAGAAAAAAAAACAACCAGCAACCAACCAACCAGCAACCAACCAACCAGCAACCAACCAACCAGCAACCAACCAACCAGCAACCAACCAACCAGCAACCAACCAACCAGCAACCAACCAACCAGCAACCAACCAACCAGCAACCAACCAACCAGCAACCAACCAACCAGCAACCAACCAACCAGCAACCAACCAACCAGCAACCAAACCCCACAGGTTTGTCATTATTTAGAGAAGGGGACAAAAATGTCTAGCACCACAAATAATCATAGAATGGTTTGGGTTGGAAGCGATCTTAATCATCTAGTTCTAACCCCCCTGCCATGGGCAGGTACACCTCCCACTAGATCAGGTTGCTCAAAGCCCCATCCAACCTGGCACTTAACACTACCAGGGATGGAGCAGCCACAACTTCCCTGGGCAACCTGTTCCAGTGTCTCACCACCCTAACACTAAAGAATTCCTTCTTAAATCATATCTACGTGTTCCATATTGCACATGAAGATCCAGATGCTTAACTGGTTTAACCTTAATAATTTCATACCTCAATTCCCCTTCTGAAACAGATAACAAAAAGCTCTCTAATCTTACAGCAGCAGTGTAAAATGAATTCATTATTGTTTTAAATACGCAGATGCAGGGATGAGTGCCACAGGGCACCTTTGAGAAAACAAGCAATTCTGCACATGCTGCAGACCAGGGACAGCACAGAGGTAATCTGAGCCAGAGGTGACATGAGCAAAACAAAATATTGAGCAGCTAATCTTTGTCAGAGCACTATCCCACCTGCACACACAAAAATACAGGAGTGTCATGGAAAAAAAAAAAACCACACAAAAACAAACAACAACGAAACAACAAAAAAACCCAAAGACTGTGCAAGTAAAGACAAAGTTGCTAAGTCAACATTTTGCTCTGTGTTGTTATTTGGCAATTTCGACATAACATATGCAGAAATTGCTCAATCCTTATTCAGAGTAATTCTAGTTTTCACTGAGCACTGCAGAAAATGTTTTAAATAGTTAGGAAAAAAATTATATTCTTATCATACAGCACTTCCAGGTTTCCTCACCAAGCCTATTTTTTTCCTATTGAAAAAACAAGGTTCTTTAAGAAAAAAAAATTCACCATACTTCAAATATAAGGAGTATACAATTGAAGATGTGAGAACACAGCATAATGAATTTAAGTGATGAAAAGAAGTGCAAGATATTTTACAGTCTCTCTGGACTTCAAGACCTTTGCCAAATGCTTCCTCTCTTGGAATTTAAAAAAAAAAAAAAGAGGTAAGGCTTCATTATTTACCTGTATCAGATTCCTGTTTCCTACCAGTTTGAGTTCCTCGTGTTAGATACAAATGTTGCTAATGTTACTAGACAAACCTTTTTGCACAAATTATTTATCATAGCACATTCTTACTGTATTTGTGTTCCTCTCTAACAAGACCTGGTTAATGCAGCCAAAACTGCACTCTTATGGTGGTTCTCAACAAGGCTATTAGATCTCCTCTCTAATATTGTCAAGTTTTTCCTATGCTAAGGTGACACTTCCATTTTGATTGTAAAACCAACCCTAATATTTGAAGATGTTGATAGAATTTACAAGAACCACAACTACAACAAAACAAAATATTTATATTTCATTAACTCATTTTAACTGTGAGCCAAAGAACAAATCTTACAACCAATTAATCCTGACAAAGTTAAGTATTGTGTGATGGAGCTTAAATATCATAGGCTTTCTCCTGAAATTCCTAGTTATTTCTCAAATTGCCAATATTGGTGCAGGAAAAACGCAGAGGGAGATTAAAGTGGAAAAAGTAAAATCTATTTTTATAAAAATGTACTTACCTCCAAAAACTCCATTTTTTAGATTTCCACTGAAATACATGGGATTTCCTAAGTATTGTCTTTTGAAAGGTGGTATAACATTCAGAAGTTAATGAGTCAACATTTTACAAGTTTAGTGGTTCCGAAATAATGAATACAGTTGTGTTGTTTTTTTTTTAAATAAAATCCACCTCTTGCTTCCATTATTAATCTTCTCTAATTCATTAATAGTAACATTTCTTCCCCTGACTCCAATCACCAACATCACAACACAGGCATTTGGCAAATACCGAACACACAGATCCTTCAGTAAACCAGGAAGGGAGAGACAGAGGCATCTTTCTCTTCCAGATGTCAAAAGAAATATTTTGGACAAATTTCTTACCCAACGCCCAGGCAAATCCTTCCCTCCACGGTACTCTCACCCATACTGAGCCATGTCCATGCTTCACCTCCCCCAGATCCCTGACATCCCTCCATTTCACATCCTCCAGTACTCTTTTCCACAACACAGACCCATCTCTGCAGTTGCCCTGTAAGTGGCTGAGGACATGGAGAACCTGAAACAAGCAACCGCTGCTTTCTCTCAGCTACCTGAAGGGTCAACACACGGGATGAAAGCACCAGGGCACCCAAGGGCTCATGCACCACTGCCTGGGTTATGGCATGACAACTCTGAGGTGAAAGCTGTCAAGAAGCTCACGAGTGCCTCCTAAAACACTTCTGTTTACAGAAGTGTCTACATTCACATTAAACGGGAAGAATGGTACCAGCAGATCAAGGGAGGGGATCCTGCCCCAAAATTTGGCCCTGGTGAGGAACACCCAGAATGCTGGGTCCAGTTTTTGGCTCCCCAGTGCAACAGAGATATGGGCATACTGGAACAAGTCCAGCAAAGGGCCACGAAAATGATTAAGAGCATCTGACAAACAATGAGAGGCTAAGAGAGCTGGGACTGCTCAGCCTGGAGAGGAGAAGGCTCAAGGGGGCATATCCATGTGTATAAATACCTGATGGGGAGAGTAAAGAAGATGTAGCCAGGTGCTCCTCAGTGGTTCCCAGTAACAGGCCAAGGGACAATGGGCACAAATTTACATACAGGAAACTTCATTTAAACAAAGAAAGTATTTTCTTATAATGATGGCAGTTCAATACTGGCTCAGATTGCCCACAGAGGCTTTGGAGTCTCTACCCTAAGAGATATTTTAAACCCAGCTAGACACAGTCCTGAGGAACCTACTGTGTGCTCCCCCCACTCTGAGAAGGGGGCTGGACCTGGTGACCTCCACGGTACTCTTCCAGCCTCTACCATTCTGTGATTCTTTATACGTTAAGATTAAATTACCATCCTGCTTGATGCCAAGTAAGAATGGAAATACAGCATATATACAAACGTCAGCAAACATACAGGCCGTTAATTAAGTCTCCAACTTAAAGCTACACTGTAGGGGCAGAACTAAAATAGCTAGAGCTTTTGCTTATAATTTGTTGGCCTTGACCTCCTCTCTTAAGGTCTCTTTGATGTTTGATGAGGTGACATTTTGTAGAGCCAATTTCTGGATTCAAAAGAACAGTTTAATGAGTCAAGGGGGTGCCAACTTGGCCTCAAAACTGAGGAACAAGTTGATTTTTATCTCATTCTCTTTAAACACTCATTCTGTCCCTGCTATTTCTCTCCTCAACACACATTTATTTCTCTCATTTCTTCTGCATGCTGTTAATCCTTTGCATCCATCTGGAATAACCCTCCCCTGTCATCACACTATATCCTGAATCACCAGCAAGTGACATTCTTGAAGTAATAATTTAAGAGCCATTGCCACAATGCAGTCCCTGCTTCCTGCTCAGTTTCACACTAATTTCTGTTTTTTGCTCTAAAAACAAAAGGCAATGTCATCCACAACCGTAATAAGATCTCCACTGCAAAGCTGTAATTAGCCTTTTTTCAGGGCTTGCCAACATTTCTTTTTAAAGTGGTAGTAAAAATGTGTACAAACAAGCACATCTCACTAGTAGTCTGCCTAGGAATGCTTCTGAGGCAAGATTTCTCTCTCTCAAAAAAAAGGGTTTGTAAAAGATAAAGCAATTTAGCATAACCTATTGCAGTTCAGGTGATTTATAGCAGTTACTTTTAAAAGGCTGCTACCAGCAAGTACAAGCAGGACAAGAACAGGTATACTCTTTCTAAGGATAAGTGAGTTCATTTTTCTTCCAATTGGTCATTTCCTTCTATCTCCTCATCATTTCCACTTGGTTTGCTATTTCCTCCTGAGCTATCTTACTAATTCTGTCTTAAACTTCCATTTCTACCTGCTTATAGCTGATGTTGCTACTACATATATTCAGGATTTAAAAAAAAAATGATACTGCAAGTTGTATCTTGAATAGTAATCCTTATAAACTACAGGATTTTCTGTAAGCACTAAATTAATGCCTTTTCTATTGTCTTCAGTTCTCATTCCCCATTGCTCTTGCATCTAGACCTCCAGTGGACTCCTGGCCTTTTTGAGAATGTAAAGCTATTTTTCCAGGCAGGGTCTGAATCACTTTTAACTAAGTGGTATTAATTCTGCAAGAATAAGACTGAGAAGCAAAGAATGAATGCTTATGGCACACATTCTACTTCCAACTCAGAGACGGAGAAAACTCCAAATTTAAATTGCAAGCACATAAGCTTGGCTGTTCTTCTGTGACGATGAAAATGAAAGTAAAGCAACGCTGCAAATTCTCAGGAAAACCATTTTATTCAAACAATAGTGATGCTTTGGTAGTCTACAGCAGGACTGCAAATAAAAGCTCTTCTTCAGCTTCAAGCTGCACCAGCTCAGGAGAAGAACACAACTCATTCCTTTCCTACAAGATTCTACTAGATCTGCCTCTGCAAAGGAGATCTAATTGAGATCTACAACATCTTACCAGTTCTTTCTGCATCCTCATTCTCTAGAAAATCCCCCCAAGTCTGCTGGTTCACTGTAGTAGTTAAGTAAGAAAAGATTGTCTTTTTGAATTATGTAAAGTGACCCAGATCATTTCGACCTACAGACGACAAAGGGAAAGGGGAGACAAGCAACTCTGACACTGATTATAAGGGCCCAACAACTCTGCGCAGTTTGGGGCCATACAAGCACCAGTGCCTTCTTCAGCTGAAACTGGAAGATGACGTCCAGCAACCACTTAACAACTATGTGATAACTTGCTCTGGGGAGACATCACCTTTTTAAAACTGTTTTATCAAACATATAGCCTAGTGTAAAAGCAGTGACTGTAGAACAGCTGAACTTACCTACATGCTGATGTTTAGAAAATACAAGAACCTGCCATTTTAAACAGGAGGTGGTCAATAGAGGCCATCAAAACAAACAGGTATAAGGTTGCCAGTAGACTAATGGAATAAATCAAGACAGGAAAGTGCATAAACACATTGCCCAGATATTACAGTGCACACCTTTTTCCCTGTTCAGGTGGTGTGCTCTCAGTTTAGAGTCTAGTCACTTTCCATAACCTCTTCAAATCAATATGTATTCAAGCAGAGACAACAAAAGTTCACAGGATTTGCTCCTATACCCAGAGCTGCAAGAACAGCTGCATTATCCAGTACCTGAAGGGGGCCTACAGAAAATCTGGGAAGGGGCTTTTTACAAGAGCACACAGTGATAGGACAAGGAAAACTGAAGGAGGAGAGATGTAGGTTAGAGATCAGAAGGAAATTCTTTACTGTGAGAGTAGCGAGACACTGGAACAGGTTACCCAGAGAAGCTGTGGAGGCTCCATCCCTGGGGGTGTTCAAGCCCAGGTTGGATGCAGGTCTGAGCAACCTGATCTAGTGTGAGGTATCCCTGCTCATGCAGGGGGGTTGGAACTCGATGATCTTTAAGGTCCCTTCCAACTCTAACCATTCTATGATTATCCACATAATACTACTCCTCAGAGAATCCCCATTCGGATGCCTTAAGAACAAGATGACCAGTAACTCTCTTCTCTTAGAAAACTCTGGAAAGAAAACAGAAAAGGAGTGTAGAAGATCTAATCCCTGAGTCATGCATCATTCTTATCTTTTGGCTTGAAAAACACCTGGATTTTTCTCAAAGATCCCTCAAGAACACTTCAAGTTGCAATTGCAGTATGACCTGATAGGAGCCAAAGCTCTCAAGCTGGCAGCCCATCAACTATCCCTTCTAATCCAACCAACCTTGACACCTGTAAGTTCTCATAAACAAAACATTTTATTACCTAACTAAAGTTACTCGTAATTTAGTACTTCAAAGATACCATCATGTTGCACAAACATAAAACCTGTCTTCTGGATCTTCTAAGACAAAATTCAAGGAAACTTTCTAGGTCAGGTTGGACTGGGATCTGAGCAACCTCATCTAGTTAAAGATGTTCTTTCTCATTGCAGTTAGGTTGGACTAGATGACCTTTAAAGGTCCCTCTTAACCCTAACTATTCTACAATTCTAAACCACTATATATAGCATGAGCACAGTCAGTGTGTCAACAATCTGATTTATAACATATTTTCATTTACTCGCTAAAGGATGTGAAATTAATCTGTGTCACCACCCTTTGCTGTCATTAGCCCAGAACTATCTTGCTATAAAGAATGATCAAATGCTTCCTGTTATGTGAACCTGAGAATTATTATGGCATGAGGGCCACGTGATATAGGAGGGATATATATCCTGAAAGAGGAGTGGCCCATCATACCTCCTTAGGCCACTGATACATCATTTGGCAGCTCACCACAGATCTTCCATAGCCTCAGTCCTCTTCAATGGAAAACAGGAAAACAAACAGAACTGGTTTCACATTCATGCTTCCATCACCTCCTCCTTTATCGCAAACAGAGCCCCCGAAGTAGACAGGGAGAAGAGATGATGACACTGTGGGAGTGCAGCTTTTCTAGAGTACAGCACATGTAAATACTCCACAGTCCTGGAAGCTTCTGTGAGCGACAGCAAACAAGCTGTATGAAGAGACAATTCATCTAGCACTCCTAATTTAACAGTGCCTTTCTGTTGTATCATGTAATGCCAGCATGGGCTGCAGTTCTAATGGCACATCTTTCCTCACTTACGCACTAAGGCATACTTTCTCCAAATTCAGCACTAGACAATTTAAGAAAAATATGTCTTGGGAAAAGGGACATGCTTCAGTCATCCCCAGTTTGCCTTCAGACTGGCATAGTTTCTAAATATAAATCATGTCCATTTGGCGTCTGACCTCCAGTAGACTTAAGAGGAAACCTTTCTGTAACATCCCTTCTAGGGACCACTAACAGCATCAACACATCATCTCTAAAAATTAAAAAGGGAACAAAAATAGTCTTGGAGCTTTCTAAAATGATTTCAAGGAGCCTTCAGCTGAGTAGCTTCAAAATGACAGTTCTGCTTTAGTCTCCTGGATTAGCTTGTTAAGTCTACGAGCATAACATTAGAAACGGCACATCTAAGGTAATAAAGCAAATAGCTGCAGACATGAAATCTGGAGTCCTACCCCAAAAATAAACAGAAAAACAAAACAAACAACAAAAAAATGCAAGGGGCTTTAATAAGCTTGCAGCTTTGCTTTTTTTAATTATTCTTTTTTTAATTATTCTTTTCAAAATACCATTCAGCTGTATCACATGCCTTGAACAAGCTAATGCAGCTGAAGTTAAAAGTCTCAGAAAACACTCAGATGACTATACTCCTGAAAAGTCTCCTAATTTGAGTAGGATACAGTTTGCACATCTGTCATCAGGTCTTTGCAACCAAAATACCAATTGCATAAATCAAGGAGATCAATTTGCAAAGTTTAATAAACACCTCAGTGTCCTTACATATTTGTCATTAGTGACTACTTTCAATACTACCTATACTCATCACACTATGTTTGCATATTACATAAGAAAATACATAATTTGTAAAATTACATATATATATATTTGAAAACTAGCAACCCTAAAAATCAGCATGCTTATAAAAAATAAACCCTTACAAACATGCTATAGGACCTACAATAAGACCCAACAATCTATTTAATAAACCACATTTGAATAAGGTGTAGCAAGGGTAAAAGTATCACATGTCCAATGTACCTGACCTCCACAATGACACACAAATCATTCTTGATTCATGAGAAATACCGCTGATCTTACAAACCAAGTAAACCATTTCCTTAGTAAACCATTTAAGACATAATAATTTGCTTTCACTTTAGAAGTCCTCATGGCGAGTGCAGTTTTTCCTAGTCTTTTCACTTCTTCCACTGAGCCCCTTTCCTCTCTCTTCCAGCCAACACCAGGCTCATTATTTCCCACTCTTTATGCACACGCATCTAACAGAGTAAGGCACTCCAACCTAACGTGCTTTATGGATCTAACCCTGGCACCTTAAAAACAAGGTCTTCATCTGTGCTCCCTCTTCTGGTTTTACAAGCATACAACACAATCACAGCAGTGTGACAGAGACCACCCAAACACCACCATCACAGCCCTATCTGCAGTCCCCCCTCCCCAAAAAGCAAGACAGAGCCATAAAGAAAGCACTCTGAACCTGCACATTTCTGCTCACTGGGGTGGAACACACTATAGAAATAACCCAGATCAGTACTCGCGAGAGTGATTTATCTTCTTCCACTGCTCAACACAAAAAACTGAATACTCAACTTTCAAGTACGGCACAAAAATAGCTTCCAGCAAATTTTTTAAGCCCATCCTAATGTTAATTTTAGCTCTGGAAAACCATCACGTGTAACAGAACAAACAGCCTGCCACCTTCCACAGGGAAAAAAAGCAGTAACGTTAAAGGTTCATATTTGGATATGGCATAAAAGGCCTTCATGTTCAAGTTTAGAATGCTTTTCGTAATTTTTATATTAATTTTCATAATAAACCAAAGAACTTAGGTTATTTATCTGTATCAACTTCTGCATCAAAGAACAACAGGAAAAGGAAACGTGGGGAAAAAAGCCAAATGCACAGTAGCTTACTTTTCCAGCATCATGTTGTACTGCAGTGGAGGTCTATTTTGAGAAAACCATGGTTGCCAGTAGTGTAGCCTTCTTAAGTCATTTTTGTAGAAGCTGTCAAAATACATGTTCTTTGGAGTCCTGCTGGATTTGGAACACTTTATCTGGCTTTATTATACAACAGCATGAAAACTTATGACTATCATCTAATAAACGTATTTGAGGAAATGTTAAGTCTGGGCAGAAAAAAAGTAAAAACACCTATGGTTTTCTCTGGGACACATGGAATATATGCTACAAAGTGGGACTAGACAGAGGCAAAAGTTGAAGAAGAGAGGGAGGAAGATCATTTAGGAACCTGTGTCCAAAAGAACAACTTGGGAATTGTTAACGGAATGAGGTGGTTTTGGAGAGGAGCTGCAGAAGCTGCTGGCTGTTGGGAACCCTAAGCCCTGTCTCTGCTCTGCATGACTGTCTTAGAATAAAAACCACAGATAAACCCCGGAAAAGGGGTTGGAAACCAAGGATTCCCTTTCCTAGGCAGGTGCCGCAGCTAATTACAGCTACTTAACGGACATTTATATTCTTCACTGCACCATTTTCATTCATTTGCAACCAAAGTATTTCTCTGTAGAATATCCTAATGGCTGGTAGTGAGGAGACACAGATACTGGCTCAAACCTCCAGCATTCAGATGGGATATGAAATGCACAAGCTCCAAAGAAGGGCAGAAATTCTGGAATACTATTTTGCCTGATAGTTTTTCCTACTAGCTACCACCAAATGGTTTCCTAGATCTGCTTATCAGGGACATCTGGTATTCTACATTGGCCAACACGAACTGGTCTGGAACGCTCAATAACCTCAGAAATGTGGTGTAAATTCTCATAATTAAAAATGCTTTTTTTGTGATAACAAAGTTACCTGATCATTCTGAAGCTTAAGAAGTCACCATAAATTTAGAAGGTATCATATCTCACGGCAAATAAGAGCTAGAGTTCACCTACACACTTGCCTTACCACCTATCAAATTTCATTTGGCATACAGCTGTTTTAGTATCTTGAGAGATTTGTTTAAAAGCAAACAATTCTGCATGCTCTGTAGACAGCTCTGGAAATGGTGCTTATAAACTCACACAGAAGGCAAGTTAATATACGTTCAATGAGCTAATGGCAGCTCACTTTTACATACCAAACAGCAAATACAGGGACACTCCAGAGTAGGTGGCTTACCACTTGTCCTATATGGGTTTTGATTTATTCTGTAGTTCTTGTAGATAAACATACCTTTAAACTACAGAAAAAATCCTGGCAAAATCTAAACATAAGTCATCTTGATACAATTTATCAGTCGACCAAAAGCATGCCTTCTCAATACTTTATTTACTGTTTACCCTTTCTGAGTATAAAAATGGTGATAAAATTCAATATTTTTTTTTACCAACGTGCAGACTGCTGCAGCCTGTAAACCCTTCCAAATTACAGTTTATATTAAGAATTAAGTGTTATGCATTGCAGCCTGTGGAAAATGGCTGAGAATACACTTTTCCCAATGAAGCATTGAAAGCTCTAAGGCTTATGTTTTCTTTGCAGCAGTACTATGATACACTCCTAAGTAGAACAGAACACTTGCAAAAATTTAAAAATTTTCCCCATGTTCCACACAGTCATACTAAGGCTAAACATAGTTGAAATCTGACTTTTAGACTGACTTTTCAAACTTTTTGCCTAATTTCATCAGATAGAGGGTAAATTACATGCTATTAAAATGTATATTCTAATACATTCTGTGCTAGATCAGACTATAAAGTACCAGAATAATCTGACTCTTCAAGGTATCTAAGACTTGCAAAGAACATAACTACTGAAAAAGAGTTTGTTTTTGTTGGATACACTGTTCTATAAAACTTCTCTCAAGTCTGTTTTGCATTTTTTGTTTTTATTTTTAAAGTGCTCTGGAGGTCCAAATTTTTTCATTAAAAAACGGTAAAAAAATCAAATCCTGTGTTTTACCTTATGTGAAAATTTAGTTTTCTGTATCTCCAAGAAAGTCCTCTTCTTTTCATCAGTTCCCAAGTGTTATAATTCACCAGCATATGGAAGTTTTTCCTCTCCCCTGTTTGTTGTTCTTTTTTTAAAAAAAAAAAAAAATGTGAAACTGAGCATAATGTTCCAGGTGAGAGTGGATTATCTCACTGTATCTTACAATATATTTCCCATTACTACGGAAACAAAGTAATTCTTTAGAAAATACTGCCAAGTCCATTCCTTACCCAGTGGCTGAACACTTTGCATTTTAGATGCAGCCCTTGAATGCTGCCAAGTTTTTCCACAAGTAACACAGGAAAATACAAGGCTTTATTTTGCAAATGATGAAGAAGTTATAAGCCAGCAACGTGCATTAAAAGTTCCTTCCAAATTACTAACACACATGTCACACTAAACTTTCTCAGTAAAAGCATTTCCCCAGATTTTCTGACCTGTTAAAGGTAAAATCAGAAGGAGGAAAAAAAAAAAAAAAAAAAAAAAAAAGGAGGGGGGAGAGGCTATCAGCAATGCTTAAGCAGTACCCGTCCAAGGGAGCAGACTCTTGGATAAATCTAAGAGTAAGCTGAGCAGACTTCAGCTTACTTCCACTCTTCCGTCACCACCAAGTGCCACTGCAATCAATCAGAATCACTGCAGAGACATGGGACAGAGGAAAGAAGACAGTTTTAAAACCAAAAGGTCAACTGTGTATTTTCATGTTAGTGTGCGTAATTATTTGTAATTACGCATGAAAAAAGCGTGTTTAATGACAATTCCACATGCAAATAGGTTGTCCTTTAGAAAATTCTTAAATAAGGCCCAATACTTAACTGGTGTAATGGAATGCCAAAGGCAGTGGTAAATTTCAAACACAGCTGATGATTTGGCATCCTCATTTGAAAGTCAGCATTCATTAGCTTCATTAGACAACCATAAGACATACACACAGTTCTTTCTAAGAGGAAAATGAAAAAGAAAAAATTCCAACCCCCCATTATCAGGACATCAAAAGAAATACACAACAACTAGGTAATCAGAACTAGTGGCTTCTTCTGGAATAACAATTCTCTCCCATGTTTTACAAGGAGACAGATAAATTCTGTGATCTGATCTTTATGTCGAGCTCAGACAGTGTCAGCACCTAATGATTACAGAGGTAAGTTTTCCATCCAGCTGATCATCATTATCACTGTCTGAGTATTTGTGGGTTTTTATGTGTCAATATATGTCAAAAAATACTAAATATGTTACCACGCACTAAACTGTAAAAACACCTCACTGCAGAGATGAAGTAGCTTTTTTTTTTTCTACTGTGGAACAGCCATAACTTTCAACACAATAGGCATGAGTTATAAAAATCTAACTTGAGAATGGAAAGACATGGTCTTTGCCTCTCAAATGACTGTTACATTTATATAGCAAAGACTCTCAATAACTATTTTATAGGAGCTGTACAGTAAGCTGAGCGCGTATGTGTGTGCATTGGTGCATTTACACACCCCTGCATCTCCAAACATGCAACTCTTCTGTTGTTAGTAATGCCAGTTATTCAGTAAATTATTCAAATCTGGAAATGTAGTGCAAATGTTACATCCCAGCTGAAGAGTCTGCCAAGCCTGGGAGTTGTCACATTCAGAAGCACTCCATCAGCACAGGGAAGCAGACAATGTGTAGCAGGTTTCCTTCCCTCAGCCACAGCTACTGCAGCGTGGAGCTGAAGGCACTTCATTAATTCCACTTAGGGTATGTGGGGCCAGTTGTGGTTGACTAGACAAAGGAGAACCAGCATCTGGAATGGGCAGGTCCTTCCAGATGAAATCAGAGCAACAGTTAAGCCTACAAAGAAAGTTTTGGCTGCAATTCAAGTTAGACTGTTATTTCCTTAGTGAATGAAGAGATGCTGTACATGGGGTTATTTGGCCTATGCGGTGTGCATACAGCTTGAATGGAAGGGAAAAAAACCCACAACACTGCATTTTAGTTATAAGCGCTGTATTGTTCAGTTTACAAAGTAAAAAGTGAACAAGTGAAGAGGGAATAAAATGACTGTAGTAGATATTTGAAAAACTAGGCAGCCATGCTGGCCTATTTACCAGCTTTTGTAAAAATCACATGAAAAAAAGAGTAGTTTCCTTATCATTTCACATAACACTACACAAACTTTTTTTTGTCTTTTGCCTAGACAGCAAATTTACTAACACTCAAAATTGCTTTTACCTGAACGTAAGTATGAAGGAAAACACAAATGACATATTCCTCCTCAACAACTTTAAAAGCCAGAATACTGAACTAATTAATTAAAAAAAAAAAAAAAAAAGGTGTACGAAGGTGCCTTCTTGTGGTCAGAGGACCTACACACCCCCCTCCCAATACTGACAAGCAATTAGGACAACTTGTGAGTCAGCATTAAGTACTTGTCATGAAAGGGTGGATCTAGCATAGGAACACCACTTGAGAGGAAAACTGATTGGAGGGGGGTGGGGGGAAGGAAATAAAGCCACAAAGCATACCACAAAAATTAAGAGAGAAACAGTTTTCTGCTTACCACCACATTTAGAGATGGAAAAAAGACTATTTTGAACACTGGATAGAATAGTCAGTATTTATCATTACAGTTTGGTAAACACATGTTGATCCGGTAATATTTTATGCTGCTAAAATAAACTTTAGCCATTTAGAGATAATGCCCAGTAGGGTAGGTATTGTGTCCTCTAATTAGAAAGCTGCTCATTGCAGCACTGAACTACGAAAAATCCAGAAAAAAAAACTTACTAATGCTGCTTTATCTTGTCCTATGAAAGAAACATTTTACACATTTGACATGAAGACAAGATGAACTCTGACATTAATGGCTAATGAACACAAATGAAAGGGAAACTCTTCCACAACCATACACTTCTCTATTCATTTCAAGGCCACAGCACACTATGAGGTCAAGATGAGCTTTAGAAAACCCAACAAAAAGCAAATCAACAACCACGTATTCTGCCATTAGATAAATACAAAGGACTTTTGTTGAGATAAAGGAAGAAGCTTACACTGACATCTGGAATAGTGAGTGTTTCTCCCTTACCCTTTACATAGGAGGATACTGTTAAATCTATTAAACAATCTCCACCAAATGTAGCACCCTGGCACTATGGACAACACTGAGTCTAATATGGGCAAGCATTGAAACAATTTGCAGGGACACAGAACCTGCCAGCTTTCCACACTGCCATTTCCACTGCCTCTTTGGAATATTCCCCCTCAACAAGGCCTGCCACAGTACCCTGGTGCCTGCTAAAGGCATCAAAAGAGAAAAATAATAAAAATGTTTTGCTTTGAAAAAAAAAGAAGCTTGTTTTCAGTAAACACATAGGCAATATATTCAGCATGAAAAATAAACATACTGGAATTTTTTTAACTAAGCATGTCAGTTAAAGTAAAATAGGCTTACATTCTACTGTTCATATTCCAAAACTGTTACTTATAAAGCAGTCTTCTTTAAGACATACTAAATATTAGTCATCCAGATGCGTTATGTCAGCCCTCTAGAAAAAGAGTAAAAAACCCAGTATTTTTAACTGTGTCTCCTGCTAGTACTTCTCTTGACATACTATATTTATATTCAATTTAAAAATTAAAAAAAAAAAAATCAGGCAAAAGAGACTGAGTAGTTCTTAATTAAAATTTTTCAACTGCATAAATTGTTGTGGGTTTTTTTTAGAGTGATCCTTTAGATGCATCCTTCAAGATTTCCATAACCACCATCTTCTCCAGCCCACCTTTTCAGTGATGTGAATATATGAGTTGCCAGGTAAACACTGCAAAGCATGAAAGTGATGGACAAAGACAGGGATGCTAAAGTGTCATATATGTGTATGGAATGAAAGAAGATATAGCAGGAACTGAGAAACTGCTGTATGGAAACTCCATGAAGTTCACTCCTGTTTGTGTTTAAAAAAAGAGAAAGCCACATTATCCCTAGTTAAATTAAAAATTCAAGCTAATTAATGCACCTACAAAACTTCCATTTTCAGCTTAGAAATTAAGAGTATTTGGAAAGCAAGCCATTAATAGTCTCCAATTATTTTTTTGGTTTCAGAAGCAGCACAGATCCATTACACTAGCTTCTGTAAGATATTCTTTCCAAGTTGAGAAATTGAGCATTTGAAAAGAAGCCTTTTATCTCTTTAGACAGCTTCCAGAACCTGGAAAACATGTACCTGGAAAGGACATAACCACAAGTTTACTGCTATCAACAAACATACATTCACTGGTTAAAAAATAAAATTAAAAAAACAACCAACTTATTTGTCCTGGACAGTTCATCTTCCAAAAGCAACATGGGAAAATTAATTCGTTGGACAACCACTTCCCCCTCCTGCCTAATAACTGGAAGATACAATGAGAAATCTGCTTTTTAAAACAATTCACGCTACTAAGAAGTCAGTTTATTTAGACTGTATGACACTGGAGCTGGGGTGGAGGACCCTGATACATCAGGATGTGCATGATATGTGAAACTGCATTTAGCACTAAGAACCTGCACTTGGTGTCTCAGGTGCCCAGGCAAAGCTGAGCCACTTGAAGGCAGCGGAGCAGACTCTGAAGGCAGGAGAGGACAGAGTCAAGGAAGCCAGAGGAGCCAGGAAAGAACTGAGCAATTTCAGAAAGGCTGAAGCAGCTTCTGCCCCCCTCCCACTGATCTTTTCCATAATACTCAACTCTCCCCATCCCAAATTTGCTCAGGTGTGGGGTTCTTACATAACCTGCCCACTTCTCAGTTCCAAGTGGAACTTAATGGAGGCCTCTGTTTCCAGTCTCCTGCAGCAGCTCTCACCACCAAATGTGGTGCAACATAACAGAGCTGATCAGATGCCACAAGCCCTACTTTCCTCCCTCCCCTTCCACCTTGCTGACTGACAGCACATGCTCCGATCACTTCTGCCAGGCCAGTTGTATCTATACCAGCAGAAAAGAAACATACAAAAACCAGTTTTCTGCTTTTTAGTCTCTGAAGTAGCTCAGCATGGTGCAAAATATACATAAAACGCTTCAGGGAATAAGAAATGCAAAGGGAAAAAAAAAGAAGGAAGAGAAGATCAGACCCCACAGTCTTGTGAGGCCTCCTGCAATCAGAAGTTACATCAGGTTGACTATATTACAGAAGTGCCACCTCACGTGCTTCAGAATGCCAGGGCCTACTCCTAATTCTTCCACATACCAATGGAAAAAAATACCAATGCTTTATTTTCGAGGGGATTTTTTTTTAAGCCACAATAAAACATAAGCATGTTCCCCAATTACTATAGATTTTGTAGTCAAGTTACCTGCATTTGGGGGGAGGGAAGTCACAGGGCTCACCAATCATCAAGTGCAGGAAATCAGCTTACCCTGAGAAAACCCACCCTCCCAATCATAGTGTCTCTTAAGCAGCAGGTCACCAGGGAGACAAGGGACCACCTTGTTATGTCATATGTTGAGCTAGTTCAAGCTCAGCCACCAGAAGCCCCATAAAAAAGAAAGAGTCTCAAGAAGAAACTCAAGACCTTAAAAAAAAATAAAATTTCTTTCTGTTGCAATACTGGAGAGAATTCTTCCTTTTTTTAAACAGCAGTCACACAGATTACAGCACATCTAACCAATTAATTTAGCCAGCCTTATGAAGCAAATAAACTCCTTCCCAGGCAACAATGCAAGTTCATTGTCACATAAAGATCTGCTAGTCTTGAGCAATTACTTCAATTCACTCATGGCAAATAAACTCTCGTTCAATCCAACATTCATTAACTTTCTTTCTCCAATTTCTTTTCTCTTCCTACCTCTGCCTCTCCTCCCCTACTACATGCTGTAGCCCCTATTCACCCTGCCCTCAAAGCAGAACAGTCAAGTACAGATCATTCTTCACATGCAGTTCTTCTCTGTCCCTCTTCACTGTATGCCCTGGCAGAGGAGAGTGCAACCCTTGTAAACATGACAGGTAACATATAATACAAAATGCAAAGTAAAAACCTAGGCAGATAGCCAACTTCATAAGAAAACTGTCAGCTTCTCTCCCTAGAGAAAAAAAAAAAAATTTCTTAAAAGATAAAAATTAACATTTTGGTTAACCAAGAAAAGCAGGTGCCTTTAAATTACAATTTTCATATGATCCATAACTTAATGTCAATTAAAAAAAAAAATAAAAAAAATAATGCATGTGAATGTTGATAATTTCTACCTGAACACGTAAACTACATTTTGTTCAGTTTTGGGCCCCCCACTCCAAGACAGATATTGAGGTGCTGCAGGGAGTCCATAGAAGGGCAATAAAGCTGGTGAAGGGTCTAGAGAACACGCCCTGTGAGGAGAACCTGAGGGAACTGGGATTGTTTAGCCTGGAGACAAGAAGGCTGAGGGGAGACCTTACTGCCCTCTACAACCACCTCAAAGTGGCAGTTGGACTCTTCTGCCAAGTGACAGGTGATAGGACAAGAGGAAATGGCCTCAAGTTGCACCAGACAAGGCTTAGATTAGAAGAAACTTACTGAAAGAGTAATAAAACACTGAAATAGTTCAATCACCACTCCTGGAAGTGTTTGAAAGTTGTACAGATGTGGTGCTTTGGACTGGACATGGTAGAGTTAGGTTAATGGTTGGTAGAGTTAGGTTATGTTTGGACTCGATGATCTTAAAGGTCTTTTCCAACGAGAACGATTCTATGGTAACTACATTTTTACTTGATTAGTCACATCACACAGTCAAAACAAGTGACACTTGTCTTTTCTGGGCTAAAGGTGTACAACCTGTTATGTCCTGCACTGTTAAACAGCCCACTTCTTTCTAAAGTCAGGCCTTAAAGGTAGTGCTATAAAAACTTTTCATTTTTTGTGGGATAAAGGCCTAACATCACAAGCAAAGAAAAATACGAATTTTAGCACCATTTGGGCGGGCTCTTCTGAGCAACTGCAATCACCATTCTTCTACAGCTCCTGTTACAGATGCATCCATCTGTATTTTACAAATACAGTTTTTTTACATTTGCTACCGACTAGGAGCATTCTGGGAATCATGCAGTGGCCTACTGTAAAGAAAAACAAGGGTTTTTTTCAACAATTATGTCTTCACTCTCCCAAAACCAAACAAAATTATATATACTGAATTAAATTCTGAAGAACAGAAGGGATACTTTCTTGGCCTTTTTGACTATTATTATAAATCTCTAAGTAATTTTCATCAATTCACACATACAGATACAAAAAGTATATAATTTTTTTAAAAAGTCACAATACATTCCAATATCCCAAGTGTCTTTCCCTTAAAGTTTCAAAAATTTCAAGTAGGATCCAAAAATAAACTCTATTGAGAGCTGGAAGATCATAAAAGGATTCATTCTGAACACTTGACTTTAGCATACAAATATTCTTTCTTCATCTTTACCACCTTTCTTTTAATTCTCTGCATACATCTCCTCTTTACCCTTGGTTCTCAAAATCTTTTAAGATATCTACATGTTCTACAAAACCTTATCTCCCCAAAATCCCATAACTAAAACTGATACCTCTCAATTCCCCTCGCTAACTTTACAATAATTACAATGAAAAGGTTTGCATTCAGTACCCACTGACAAT
Organism: Hemiprocne comata; assembly: GCA_020745705.1. NCBI lineage: Eukaryota > Metazoa > Chordata > Aves > Apodiformes > Apodidae > Hemiprocne > Hemiprocne comata. Next base: position 95,809,293 of record CM036586.1, on the reverse strand, counting down.
GTTTTTGTAATAATTATTTGAAAGAAAAGCAAGTGTTTCATCTAAAGCTATTAACTCTTAAAACAGTTGTGAAAATACCCAATTCACTCAGCAATTGTTTTCCTTACCATCAAAGGAAGTTATTTTTGTCCAAGAAATAAACCTCACAAGGGACTTTGCTTAAAAGACACTAATCAGCTTTTTATCACATCATTCTCTTACTTTAAGTTGCCAGTGAAAATTATTTAATAGGATGCAGCCTTTCATTACCCACTACCATGCTCATTCTACTTCTTCAGTGTTCTTACTAATTCAAAACATGTTCTTCTTTGTTGGTTGTTAAAACAAATGAAACAAGTTTCTGGTTTTATAGCCAATAACCAACCTATTAAGGGGAGTTTCTACACACTCCACACTAAAGGAATACTGGTAGAGACTTCTACAACACCAGGTCCTGATTTAGGTCAGAAAGACTTTTAAACCCCAGAGTACTTCATATTTCTGGCTCCAATCTAGTTTCACACATTTAGATTTTAAGCAGCATTGATTCCACTAGGATTTGAACATGCAATTAATTACAGAAATGTATATTACTGGCACTGTTATTTGCTTCATTTCCAGTCAATGGAATAATTATCAGAAACAAAGTCTCACAGATTCTTTAAAAAGTCTTCAAACATACCTTAAATAAATATACAACCTTTTGAGTTTCCAAATTTCTTCAAGGTACTTCAGGTAACTTTAATCACAACTACTGAAGATTACAAAAGGCAGGTTTAAGTACAAGTTGGTTTTATGAGAAGTCCCTTCCTATTCAAGGCACGTCCCTAACAATATGTAAACACTAATATCTTATCAGCACCAGAAGTTTCCATCCTGTGGGAGATCCAAATAGGTTATATGCAGTCATGAAAACTAGTATTTCATGTACCTGGATGGTCTTGTCTGGTTTAACAGAACTACTTGTGCATGACAAAGTGCGCAGGACTGGAAACCAAAATCACTTTTCCCTTCTTCACATTCAATTATTTGCATTATTTGTCTTCAACAGTTACAGACGCCTCCCAGATGATGGTTTATTTTATAGGAGATGGTAGGTCCTACAAGACTTTAGTCACTTCTTCATCACATCACTCAGATACTAAGCTGTGATACACTGACATAACCACTTGAAAATGCTGTCAAGAGCAGTAAAATACCTTTAGCTGCCACATTACCAGCAGAGCTGAGCATGTATTATCCACTCATTACTTCAGTCTTGGTTTGTATTTTCCAGGAACAGCTTGGTATATTTCCATAATGACCTAGAATGTTGTAAAATATGGAAACTTACCCTTATTTTGTATTACTGTTATGGTTAAGGATTGTTTGTTGGTTTTTTTTCACTGAAATTTCCCACATGAATCTGTTAGATTGAGAAGAAAAGCAGGCTTGTCAAAAAAAACAAACCAACCAACAAAAAAACCAAAACAAAACAAACAAAAAAACCCCAAAACAAACAAAAAAACAAAACCAGAAAGAAACAGACAAAAAAACCCTGAAAACTAAACAAGTAACTGTAAAACACCTCAGGCTTTTTCTGGTATCAGCAAATACAGCGGAAAGAAAAAAAACCAACCTTCTCCATCTATCTTCCCAAACCATATGGTAGTATTAACAGATTGACTTAAGCCTGCACACAAGAACATTGTTGCAAGTTGTGACTATAATAAAAACTATCCCAGGATTCTTGATTCAACCATGTCACTACGGATTTGACATCACAAGTTCTCAAAAAAAAAGAATCCAAAAGCAAATGGAAGCTCAGTCTTCCTAGAAATGAAAATATTCATCTGAACCTGCACGCATTTTGATTGTTCCTACATCCAAGCATCCATTCTCAAAGTTCTCATTCCATCTTCTTTAGTAATTAGTAGAATAGGGGGAAATAAAAGCATTACTTGTGGAGTCTCTTTTCCATTTTTTTGCTTTCCCAAAAATTTCCAGAGACAAGGTTATTTCTGGTTACATCTTTTAAGCACTGTATCACTAGGAAAACAGTATTTAGAGAACATACATATTTAGCAGAGTTGCATCATCACTCACTAGCCACCTGACAAGTTTACAGCAGTCCATAATAGAAAGAGTAGTTCTAAAAAAATCTGAACTGCTGAAACTGTTATGACATACTTCATTGCAAACATCACAGACATTAAAGCACGTGTCTCTGTTATGTGTGTCAGCTAACAAAACAAATAATAAAATACAAGATAAAGCTCTTATGTTGATGTGAATAGATGAATGTTTCACTGAAACTAATGCAGTCTTCTCAAGAAAAAAGGTGAAATGAATTAATGGTTATTCGAATTATCATACAGTATACTAAAATCCTTTTTAGAATTAAATTACTTCCTTTAAGCATAAAAAGGATAATCACATGCTTTCTTACTGACACAGTCTTTTGTAAATACTGAAAATAACTTAGGAGCTATGATATTGTCATTTCAAAGAGTACTCATAAAAATGCTCTACAAAACAGCATCAGTAACTTAAGTACACTTTTAATTGCCCCTGCATTAAGGTGGCTTTTTAAATATCACAGCAAGATAAAAACATTACAAGGGAAATCACAGGTAAAGAAAGAGGCTATTCTGATAAACTAAAGAAAAGCTAGATAAGCATCCCAAAACCTTCTCATATTCCTTAAAAAAAAAAAAAAAAAACACAACAGACTGGCTAATCTCAGAACCTTCAATCTGGAAAACCGGTATCTGCTTGGCAACATTAAGATAACTAAACCATGAAGCCAAGCAACCTTGTTCCCTGTAAAAAACCAGAGCCTGTCATTCAGCATCTACAAATAGATTCTGGTTTCTTAGATTTTAAGAAAGATCTAGGAGAGGACCCTTCACACCAGTTTGGCAGCACATCTAAAGACAGTATCTGGAGAGAACAGGACTGAGCACGGGACTAGAAAGACTGAAAAATGAGACAACAAATTTAAGACTGAAATTAGGAGTCTGTTTAGATGCTTAATTTTTAAAAGCAGTATGAACTCAAAAGCCTAGACACCGGTGCAGGTACCAAGTCAATCAATCCAATCAGAGATGCTCGGCTACGGAAAGATACGCACCAAAGATGAGAATGTGAGATTTATCCACCTCAATGAGAAAGGACTTTTTAGAGGTTCCTCCTCAGTGAGAAACCCAGTCTCAGGTTTAGCACAATAATAGGAAAAAAGCCATATTTGAATGCTCTCTGAAAAGAAGATCTTGCAGGGTTATGGGATTGTTTTGTTGTTGTTTTAAAGCTGATTCCAAGAGCCACAGCAGGGATATGGCTATTCACATCCAGTTTTTAATGGACTAACTTTCAACTCAATAATGGATGACAATGCAAAACTTGAGCAGAGAAGTAAAATCCAGGTATGATCAATTTACCTACCACATACCACAAATGAGCATCACTGGTAAGGACAGGTCCAAGTCTTGCTTGTACCCTCCTGTTTGTTATACGGAGTTAACTCTCCATTAATTACACTTTTAACAGTCACAATGAGGTAGTGCAAATGTCTACTTTCTTATCCTATACTGCAGCCCTACATTTGGAAGGCTTCCTTTCTGGTGACAAATGGCTCGCATGAGCTCTGAACTTCTCCCACAAAGGTAACTGTGGGACAAAATGTCCAACCCACTCTTACCAGTATTGCCACAGCTTACAGGCTGATGGCCACTCTCGTGGACAATTGTGTTGTTTTCTATCTAGTGTTACTTGACAGAGCTAAAAACAGTAGCAGGGGCACACACAGTATGAGGGCACACCTCTAGAGTGTCACTATCCCACTCAGTCACATTCAGGTGGTATCCAGATAGCCATCTTTCCATATGGAAGATTTATATCCTGCTATGAAAGCTCTGAAATAGAACTGACCACTGCAGACATCACAGAAAGTCTAACTCCCAATAAACAGATTTTTTTTTTTTTAACTAAAAATACGTTCTATGAATACAAACTTAAACTCTTGCTGACCTATTTCACAGTTCATCTGTCCAGTCCTGACTAGACACTTGACACTCTTCCCATTACTCAGATCTGCCAATATTTGAAAATGCTCCGTTTCATATTCTGAACAGCAGCAACACCATTCCTCCACTTCCAATACCTACGCTCAAGAATCACTGGTCCATACTTGTGCTTTTTCTACTCCTTCCCCAAGCAGCTGCTAAAGCAATTAAGAGAGAATACCAAGCAAGACAAGACTTCTGATCCAACCTAATCTGGCAATTTTTATGTGCACCTTATCTTTCCTGCTAATCCTCCCTCTCAAATTACAGCTATGCAGCCCACACTTCAGAAATATTCACCTGCCTTGTACAGCTCCATATCGGAGTACTGATCCATTAAACAAGGCTTGTCAATCATTCTCTACACTGGGAAATTCATTACAAGAGAAGAGGTTTATTTTCTTTTTCTCCAGAGAATGAAGACATAAGATTTATACCAGAAAAATTATTCCAGACCATTACTAGACTGGTGAAATTCCAAAAGGGGAGTGGGATTGAGGCTATGTCAGTGAAAGTGCGATGAATATTTCTACATGATATTTTTGTTTTCAATGTCAGACAGATATCTCCAATCTTTATAAATCAACAGGAACTTTACCATGAAGCACCTATATTTGATGCACAGCACACAACATGACAGACCTATACAGGTCCCTTTCTGCACACATCCTTTTTCCAGATTATGCCCACATTCCCCACTCACCCAGCAATTGTGGATGACTCTTGAAGCAGCTGCAGAAGTGAGAGTCTATAAAAGACCCTATGCACACAGGTACCACATAAAAAACCTGCATAGATAATTAAAACATAATAATGTTTTATGTATGCTATGTAAAATTTTATATCCAGTAGCCACCTTTCTAAGAGTTTATACCCCATCTTAAGCTTATTCTAGATAAAAAAATGTTACACATTAATTGATCAAGGCAAAACTTAAATTCTCACCACAGCTATTAAAATTATACCATGACTTTAAGAGGTATCCCTCCCAGAAGCCATGCATAACAGAGCTTATCCATGGCACTGCCTGCAGAATCAAGGCTGATTACTACAACTGAAATAGCAGACTTGCAACCTAAAATGAGACCTGAACGTGCAGCAAAACAAAATTTAAAAAGACTCAAAGTCATTAAAAAGTTCAATACCAGCCAAGTTCAATACAATGTTTTGTAGGTAATCTGCCTGCAAGATCACACTCTCAGTTAAATACTTTTTATCATCTCACCCCTTTCTTTCAGAAAGGCCGTCCTCCAAACAGCAAAGAAAGAACCGGCATTTTCAGGCAAACGAGTTTTTCAACCCAAATGCATAGAGGGATTAAAAATTGGGTTTGCACTGGAACCTGTCTGCTCTGTGAAGGTCTCCTAAAATTGGAACAGATACCTAGCCGTTACCTAGGAAACAGCAAGTAAAGTCCTGTGTAAACTATTAGGTCGTTTAACAACCAGAAAATTAGAAACTAAAAGAGTAGCTCAGTACAGAAATTATTTACTGCGATCTACATGACAAACTCAGTCCCTAAGCACTTCACATCCTTGAATCAAGCGAAGCCAATACAAGCTTTAAAACTTGGGATTTAATTTCAGAAAGAACTTTCAGGTTCTTCTGGAGAAATGCTATGATTTGCTTTTCCTTTCATACAAATCTCAGCATTGGCAACAGCTGTGTCTTCAAGAATGCAGAAAGGTACAGAAAGGTACACATCAACTAAGACCAAAGCTTACAATATACCTATATATAAACTGCCATGTATCTGACTTAATAACATTCCCAAGTGGCATAACCCTTTATCTCCCTTTGATTCTAGCTCAAATGTGACATGAAGATCTAGTTCTTCTAAAACACTGTTTCCAAACAAATAGAAGAGGTCAAGCAATCCAGTTACCTGGAAAGAAATATCATACTACATAGCCTGTTCCTTATCTATGCAAGCATATTTTCCATCTCCACAAAGTTTCCACTGTAGCTACTATGGCTGCATCAGCTGGGAACACGACCCAGGGAAAGCTGAGCGGGCCGCTAGTGTTGTAGCTGTCACATCGTGTAAAATTGCTGTGAGCAGGATGAGACAATGATGTGCTTGAATGATAGCAGCTGTTCTGCACTTGGCATCGCCACAAGCAGAGCTGTAATCACAGCCAGGTGCAATGGTGGGAATTTGGGGGGATAAAGGTTACGCCTGCACCTGTGGCACTCTGTAACTTCCAGCCATGCAATATTTGCTTTTAAAGACCATCTGTCATTTTGACAAGCTCCCTACCTGAGCGTCACCAAAGCAAGCTACCTTTTCCATTTCCTTAACAAGGCCTTCCTCCCTTTTGTACAACATCGAATTTCAGCCTTATATGCACTTCTTAAACAGAAAAGGATATGGTAACTATGGTGTAGGAATCACTGAATCATAAGAATTCAAAGTGCTCCTAGTTACTGTAATCAAAGCTAAATCCTTTAGGAAGATTATCCATACCAGAACCCTGAAAAAATCCTGCAACTCTAGTACTTTTATATACTACATCTGGGAGATAAAGAGCAATTTCCCACTGTACTGAGAAGGGCCACCTCCACTCACATTTAACTACGGAGACAACATTTTGACAGGGGCTGTTGTGCTTCTTGATCCATCTTTGCAGCTTCGGGCCTGGCAACTAGCTGCAAACACAGCAGTCTACTGCTAGAGACCACAACTCTGAGGCCATTATAAGGAAGATTTATTCAGAAAGCAAAGAAAACAGAAAAGTAATCCTAATCAAGCAACGATTTAAACAACTAGAAGTACATGCTTTGCAAGCAAGGGCTACGAGATGCCAAACCCACTGGCGCCCCAGCACCCACCGTGTGACACGGCAGAGGGGCAGCGCTCAGAATCTGGTGATGATTTCACCACTTCTCTAAAAATATCGCTCCCGGAGGGGCCGGCGTGTCCGGAGCGGCGCGTACCGCGGGAGGGGAGCGGAGCGGAGCGCAGGGGCAGGGCGAGTCCTTCCCCGCGGCGCGGCCGGGCCAGGCGAAGCCCCGCTCTTCAGAAGTTCGCCCCCTCTCCCGGCAGGTGACCGCTACCCACACCGCACCCGCGGAGGCTACAAGACCACCAATCTCCCACCCCACCGCCCCGGTTCCGGCTCTTGTTGCCGCTTTCGCATTTTCACAACCGCTCCGGTCGTCCCTTCACGCCGGCGTTTCGAGGCGAGCACCGCTCTCGCCCGCCCAGCCGCGGCCGTACCGCGGGACACCTTCGTTGTCCCTTAGGAAACGAGAGGGCGACGACCCATCCCGCGCAGAGACAGCGGCGCGGCCCCGGCAGGTGCCAGGGACAGCGAACGCCCAGCGCCCCACCCCGACCCCTAGACCCTCGCCCCGCTGCGAGGGAAGTTGAGCTGGGGGCCGGCACTGTCCACACCGGGCAGCACCCCCAGCCCCCCAGTCCTTCCCGCCCCCGCCGGGCAGGGGTAGAGCCCGCAGCCGCGGGACGCCGGCGGGTCGCGGAGCAGTAGCAGCGGCAGCAGCAAACACCTACCCGGAGAGCTTCCCAATCTTCACAAAGCTAAACACATCCATCCATGCAGCCGGCTAGCTCTGCCCGTCACACTCGCTCACTCCAGCAGCAGCGGCGGCGGCAGCAGCAGCAGCAGCTCCATGTCGGGAGAAGGTTGCGTCCAGCGGCAGCAACAGCCCTTGCAAACGCAGGAGCCGGCGGAGGCAGAAGCTGCTACCCCCCTCCGGCAGGGAGCTGGGCGTGCAGCATCTCGCAGGAGCGGCGTTCATCTGCGCGCAGCCCTCCCCCTCCGCTCCCCCCCGCCCCGTTCTCTGCTTGCCGTGCCCCCTCCCTGGGGTAACTCAAGGCACTGGGAGGACGCAGGGGGCTGTGCGGAAGGAGGACTGCCTTCAACCCGGGGTGCCGCCGTGCCACGCACCGGGAGGCTGAGCGGGAGGCGGCAGGCAGCACTCCGCTGTCTTTTTGCAGTGTCCCCAGAGGAGGAAGGCAGGCGAGGGGGGCTGAGGAAGGTGGAGGGTGCCGAAGAGGGAGTTTCTCCTCTCGCCGGCAGTGTCTCCCCCTCAGGAGGGGGAGCGGAGGTCGCAAGCGGCGGCAGCCCGGGCGAGCGCCGCCCGCTGGCTCTTGCCCGAGGCGGCGCCGCGGCCGCCTGGAGTGGGGCCGGACTGGGCTGAGGGCCTGGCTGCCCGCTGCTGCGGGGCTTGGCGCAGGGCCTCCCGGAGTCGCGGGGACGGAGAGGGGAGGGGGTTGGGGCTTGAGGGTTTTTATTCTCTCGGCACGCCCGCTCTTCCCCAGGGGCAGGGCGGGGTACGCCTGGGGGCGAGGGGAATGGCAGCCCTGGTGAGTAGAAGGTGGTTCCTTCCCAGTCAAGGAGTAGCATTCTGGTCCGGGCAAGGAGACCGTAGGTCGGAATCCTCCTCCAAAAGCAAAAACTGGGTAAAGCAGAGACCCCTTTCCACACCCCAGCCCCTTTCCTCAGCGCTCTCAGCCATCACACAGCTCCGTGCTTCCCTCCAGGCTGGGGAAGGGGCTCTGGTCTTCAGCCCTAGCCCTAGATGCTCATCAGTGGTGGGATGATGGGCCCTAGTGCTCATCATCCTCTGACGGGCAGCAGGGCTCAGATCTGCTGCCTGGCTATTACTACCCTCCTGTGACCTCTCTATGCCATAAAAGAGGCTTGGAGGGATGGAGTTCTGCTGATTGCAACAGGAACATGGCACGGCCAGTTCGTGACCATGTAATTAAAATCAAGCATTCTTCATATCATGTCATGTGGAAAAATGATACATCAGATTTCCTGACACAAGAAGAATAGAGACATGCTGCCTTACACTTTTGCCCTGCATCAGACTTCAAAAGAGACACTGGAGTTTAGCTATCCATAAACTGCCAGTGAGGGAGCAAGACAGGAAGGCAGGTGAAATTCAAATTCATCTTCACACAAGCTCTGCACTGCAATATAATAATTCTCAGCATGGGAATGAATTTCCTCTAGCTCACTGTTTTTATTTTTGTTTTTATTCGCTGAATAGATTTATAGGCTCTTTACTTCCTGCCTTTGCAGAGTTTTGTTCTCTTCTGCAGGCTTGCACCTGCACTCTCCCACCAACCAAGAACTTGACAAGTGACAGTAGAGCCCAATGTGTAGACTCCAGCAGCCAGATGAAAACAATGCACTTCTTTAATATGAAAACCTATGTTGATAAGAGAACAAAAAGAACAGACAGTACGAACACTCGCTATGAACTGGGTTTCAAGCTATTCTTTAAAACAATACCAACAAAGAATGATTTATCATCTATTTACACTGGAAGAACATTGAACCACCAGCTAAAAAGCACTTCCTGGCCTACCATGGATGTAAATGGTTTGGGCATATTCTGAAATACTATATGAAGCATTTTATGCTAGTGATTCTTACATGTAATTATTTATTGTTATACTAGATTTTTTTAAACCAAAGAATCTGTGCCTGTCATTCATGCAGCTCTATTGATTGTTAAAAGTTACAATGATAACACAGTTTCAGCTGGTTAGAAACTGATCTATTTATAAAACTGTCATTATTTATTTATAGACTGAGGAGATAGGCCAAGATCCTGCAAAGCTAACTGAAGCTGATGAAATGATATACCATATATAAAATTAAGTGCATATGTTCTGTATCAAACAAAGCTCCTGTCTAGAGCACTTCATGCTCCAAGGCTTGTCAAATAAAGGTGCCTTACAGCATGAGTGGTCAGAGCCAGAGAAGTGAAGAAGTTCTAAAGGGTCACTAGAATTTCTGTGGTTTCAGGGCCTTTTGGTCGAAAGGCAAATGTAGATGCTAAGGTATATTGACTGAGGTATTTTCAGTAGAGATATAGAGAAAGCATGAGATCTGATCAGAAATGCTGTACTCGGCTTATTCATAAAATATATTTGAGAAAAATGAGAGCAGGTGCAGGAGGAGGCTAAAAGGGTGTTAAAGGTAATGAAGAGTTGGTCATATGAGAGAAGATTGAAAGAGCCTTACCTAGCAAAACAAAGATTTAAGAGGTTAAAAAGGTTGTTGTTTATAAACACAGAAGTATGGTAAACACAGGATGTGCACCCAAAATTATGGCTTTATGGAAAGCAATTAAAATTTGAGACAAAGCTGAAATTATCCTCTCTTTCTTTAGTATTCCAAACAGATAGATGGAAGTATTGCTATTTTTATTGCTACTTTTATATTTTTGTTTTCCTAGGCAGAAGCTATTGCAACAGTACAGATTTTCCAGAATGGCTGTGGAGATACAGCTGGAATAGCTGACAACCTGGAGGTCGGTTACTAGCAGTATCACAGGAGTCTTACTCCCAGATGTACAGACATGAACAGTGAACCTGGGCAAGTGTGCTTTTTCCAGCTGTGCTAAATACTGATAAGTTTTTGGAGCTCTGCTATGTGAGAATGACACATAAGGGAGGAGACGGGGTTAAGAGAGTGAGTACTCCAGTTCATAGTTCTTTGGGTTCTGGTGTTACAGCAACTGGATATAAAACTATGTCGGAGCCATAGGAAAATATTAAAATTTGCCTACCCAAAGAAGCAAGGTGGTGGGCGTTGTTCTATTTCAAGGGTAAATGTTGATATATGTTGTTTGGACTGGCTTTGGAGCTGTCATCTACACACTGAAGTCATATTTTGGTATTGTATCTTCATTTGCAGGAACATCAACTAGACAACCTCATTACTGAACTCTTGCACATACGTTTATACCTTTTAGTTACTACAGTCTGTTTCTTCTCACCAACTACCAAAAGATAGGCATCCAACTTCAGCTAGTTGTACCCTCCCTCTGTGGTGGACAGGCACCTATCACTCTAAACCATCTCCTTCTAGAAAAAGTGACATAAAGTGCCTCTTGCAGGTGCTTTATTTTGTCTGTCAACTCCTGTGATAGGAAGCCTAGATGCCTACCTTTGACTAGAGGCCTGTCTTCTGTATGTCTAAAGTTAGGTGAAATAAAACCTGTTTGAAGGCAACAAGGGTGCGTGTAAACATTGAATGAGAACAGACAGCCAAAGGCAGCAAAGCAACATGTATTTAGTATCTCAGTAACAACACTAATTGAACATGAAGTTCCTAATCTTAAAGCAGAAATCTGACATCAATTCCTGCCTGAATTCTTAGCTGGCTTTTTAAAGAACAGCATGGTAAATATTGCTTCTGTAGGATGCTTTGTTGCTGTGTACTGTTACCTCTTTATTACTTTTGCCCAAAGTAATCCAATTAGGACGCTTAATACTAATGTTTTGTGTAATTGTAGATATCCTAGTACAGATTGTGTGCCAGTAAAAGCCTTAATTTCATATAGCATGGCAGTTTCATATGCATTTATAGAGAAGGGAGTCTTTGATTTTATAATGCTCCTTGTTCTAAAAGACATTACAGACATACGTAATGCGCATAGGAATGTTATGCCATCTCAACTTTAAAATGAGTTAAGTCACTGTTAAAGACTTAATTTCTGAATACTCTAATTGTTTTGGTCTTAGGGAAACTGCTATTAAGATTCAATGTAAATATCTTTATTAATGATATGAAGAAACATTTATTTTTGTTTTCCTGGGTTTTAGGAGTTGTCATTTTTCCTTGAAAGACTGTAACCATTAGAGATTTTCTCTGTGCCCACATTTACAGCATTATCAAGAAATCCCTCTGCTTACCTTGAATCTATATATGCAGCTCCAACATGTCACTTTTGGCAACTTTATCAAGCAGGGTTTTATCAGGCATATTTTTTTATTGACCCATGCAGACTGTTAAGCTCTAAATGTTTTCAATTTTTCTGTATCATTTTGTATGGCAGACATGACATGTCAAATACAAATGCAAAATTAAATCATAGGTGGTTGAAAATTTAATAGCAGATAAGATTTTTTTTCCTGCCAGTTAACAAACAAATCTAGAAGCCTAAAGGATACTGAATTGCATGGAACAAAACAAGCAAGTATATTACAGTGGGTGCAACAATTCTGCTGAAGCCAGATATACATAGTCAAACTTATACAAGCAGGTTGGTTAAAAAGACAGTTGAAAAGACGTATTATTGGTTGCTATTATGAACTGAAAAGTCTTACAGCATATTGAACATGATATTAAAAAAAAATTGTTTGCATATGTTGCAACATGCAGGTGAGATCAAGGTAAGGGATGGGACCTTGTGCAACATAAAGATAGTAAAATTTTCTGCATCAGTGAGTAAGACAACACTAACACATTAGTTATTTTTAAATAAACCAGTCTTCGTAAAAAAAAGGATTCACTTTTCTGTAACAGATATGTATGAAATATCCAAAGCAGAATATAGAAAGAGCAAAGTTATCAACAGTGGCTCTTGTACAGACAAGACCCAATTCAAGAAAACTTTTAAGACATGCTTATAAGATCACCCTTATTCATAGCATCGCTTAGTCTAAAATACAACTTGAAACAACTGCCAAGTTAGGCATGTGTTTAAGTGTTGTTTGAATAAATATGATTTCACAAATCACAAGAAAATATATGAGGATGAATCAGAAAAAGTTAATGTGAAATATGAAATCTGCAAGTAAGTGTAAGGAAAATGTATTTACAGTGAAGGGGAAATTGAGGGAAAAGTAAAACCTTGTCTAGGCTTTCTCAAGGCAAATCTGAATTCTGGCATCAGGTTTTTTTCATGCTTCAACCAAAATAGTCTGCAGACTGAAAATTTTGTTCAACTGTAGAGAAAACTATCAAAGTATGCATTTTTAAATGAATAAAATATTAAAAAAATAGGACTACAATTGGAATATTTCCAGTATTATCTACTGTGTTATTTGATTGTGATTAAAATTATCAAAATTATCTGAATTTTAGAATTCAGAGGCATATTCTATTTTGTATTAAGGCATCAATGAAACAAACCGAGAACAAGAAGGTTATATTAGAATATTATTTTAGTTGTGACTTATAAATTTGCAAGCTTGTCTGTCTGTGAACACAAAGTATTTTTTTTGTTTTCCCTGTCAAAATAGGACATTACCATGAAGCTCAACAAACATTGCAAACTTCTGTTCAGTGTGGATCTTCCCAGGAAATATCTGCAACTGTCTGATCTGAGGGGGAAAAAAGCAATTTCATAAAACCAAAATTGCTTACACCGAGAGAAGAAAAAAAAAAAGGCAAATTTCACAACGAATAGAAACTTCACAGATGCAGTGTTTGTATCTGGGTGCCAAAACCTAGTTTTCTCAGTCCGAATTTAGGCACTTGCAGATAGGTGGCCTACTTGTCAGTAATACTAAACATTCACAAATGAAAGAGAAATTGCTAGTTACTTCTGAAAACCAAGCAGCTTATATGAAATTGCCTGAGTAAAGAGACAGACTTCAGCATGTAGTTCTGAAATTTGCAGCCCATATTTTTTAAGATCATACACACCATATTTTAACCACTAAAATGTGTTATCTTGGTCTGAATTGCAGGTTTAATAAATCTAGACCCCTGAATTACATGCAAGGTCTCAGGCAGTGGGTAGTACTCCTAGCTTAGGCAAGGTCTCATGCATTGGAGCTGCTGTTCCTGACCGTAGCAGCAACAGAACAGCCAGTCTGTGTGGATCAGGGTTTGTTCTCCATGTAACTGTGTGTGTTCTTGGTGTGTACATCAAGTATATTGCATGGCTTGCATTAAGAATGCTGTTTCTTCCAGGTAGAAGAGAAGGCTGCAGATCCGTCTGCAGAATAAAATACATTAAGATAGTTACTTGTTCAGCATTCTGAATAACATGATAAGGAGTCTTGCGTGCTCAAGGCACTTTGTTCAAGTGACCTCTGGTAAGAATCACTGGGGATTTTGAGTTCGTTGAGGCTACATAGTGCTGCTAGAACAGGAACTAAGTCCATAATGTGGTGTAACAGTAAATACTGGAAAAGAATTATCATGGGAATTTGGTATATGGAAAGACCAGTGGAAGCTGCAAAGCTGAAAGAGGCAATAACATACCATAAGTTCAAAAATGTTCTTAGGAAAGCGTGTGCAATTTTTACAAATGCACTGCAGTTGAGAAGAGTTATTCTGTAAGTACAGTGCAATTAGGAAAATTTATTTACCACATGTGAAAGCCTAATGCTTTCAGTTAGGAGGAAATAGAAAACAGCATTCTAGTACCCATCAGCAAGTGGCCTACAATATGGCTGAGTAATTTGCATGTGAAGGCACATATGCCATGTTTTCTGCTAACCAAAATCTGTTTGCCCAGATCATTAAGAAACACTGACAAGGGCGTTTCACACCTGTACTCCCTTCTTTAGCTACCAGTTCCAGCCTGAGTGGAATTTAAGGACCCACGTTGTCTTCATGCTCATTATCTCAGACCTGTCTTACCCTTACCCCTTTGCAGCATTCTGTGTCCTGAAGCTGAAAGCAAGGTCAGCTGCAGAGCATTCCTTGGGGAAAGCCATTTCAGCCTAGGTCATGCACCTTGGTCACACAAGTGGACATGTGCACCTTCTGGAGTCAAAAGGAAGTCAAAGAGCCAAGGCACAGCATAAGAACCATCAGTCTGTGCAGATCAGCTCACAGGATAGAGACATTTTAGAGCATAATGCAAGATCACTTTCTTTGTGCTCCCTAGTAGAAACAGTCTTTAGAATTCACTGACATTTAATCATCTGCCTCATATCACTCCTTTTCAGAGTAGCTATTTTAGTGCTATGTGGGGGTTGTCACAGAAATGGTTGCCTAATTCTGATCTAAATTTTGTGATGTGCACCCAGATCTTCTACTGATAAGCTCTATACATCCAAATGCAATAACAAAAGGAATCAAAAGTGATTCTGTTTCATGAAAGAGCAGTGACATACTTACCAGATATTCCTCGGTTTTGAAACCTAACATCATTTCCACGAGCCCATGGAAAAATGGTTGTGCAGCAATACACAAGTTCCCACTGCCTGCCTTATGTCGTTAGTTTCAGTAGTTACAGGTGAATGGATTTTTTAGTAGGGTCCAAGAAATCGGGACTTGTTCTGTATGAACAACAGGCATCAGTATTTTCAAATCACTGCTGGCCTTGTAAAATGGCTGTGGTTCAGAACTATTTTGAAGCTTAGCAGCCAGAAAAGTATCAGTGAAACTGCCAAGAAGCTTGCTGCTTCATGCAGCAAGGAACACAGATCTAAATGAGATTTTTCCCTTTTCTGTGCAGAGGAGCAGTAAGGAAGGGGGTGGAGAAAGAATCTGCTCACTTTATTTTCCCTGAAATAGGCTGTGGCTGTAGATTTGAATCAATCCAATGCGTGCTTTATGAGTGGTTTTAAGATTATCTAAATGTCCCATTAAAGGTTTCGTGTGTTTCTCTGCTAAGATTAGTACAACTATATGTTTACAATATGCCAATAGTGGGGGTTTTTTTCTGACAGTTCTTTCAAAGTTAGGTTACTACATGTCTTCATTTTGTTAGTTTACATGAGCAAACATGTTTTACGGGTCCATGAGGTATGTACCCATAGGAGTAAAAGATAAAATCCTAAAAATCTCCAAGTTACTTTTGAAAAGCTAAACCTCACTTGTGCTACAGGTTTTAACTGGTAATTGATCTCATGGGGCAAGCACTATGTTTCTCAAAATTGGGTAGTATTTCCTACTAGGACTCTGATTTTTGCTTCTTGTGACAGAGAATAGAAAATCAAATTCTAAACATACCTGTAAAAGTCTGGGTGTCAAGAGTGTAGTATTTGGTATAGTTAGGAAATAGCAGAGTAACCTGCTGGTTTTAGGGATCATCTAGTTCCAACTTTTTGAATGTGCAACCTCATTTTGTTTCTTATCTAATGTTCAAAGATCTAAATAATGGGTACATTTTGCAGATATAATATCATACAATTTAAGTAGACTTTCCTAATAATTGCTCACAATGTTTATTTTTATTTTAAAGTTTTATCTTTTTATACTTTATTATTTTTAAATTAACTTTTTTTCAAATATTCACAAGCAGCCTCAAATCCTTTTACAGTGTACAGAGGGGGTGATACTAACAGAGTTTGCATAATGACGCTTGTTTCTGTCAGTTCAAGACACTGAGTGAGAATAATCAGGTGCTGTGACAATTAATTAAAAATATTATTCAGGGAATATAAACAAGCATGCAAGAGAAAGCAGATCTCCAAAAGATTTTAACATTCAACAACAACTTTTTGCTTCTGTCGTATGTTGTTGCATTATTGTATGAAAAGTGCTTTTGACGGCTTGGTCAACCCATCTTTGTGTTGATCTGGAAAGTCCTTCTTTCAAAATATGGGCCAAAATTCTACTCATACTGAGCCAGGAATTATCCATGCATTCAGGACAGGACCCCAATCTGGTCAAATCACTGAGGTGGAAGTGCCAAGGCCTTCTGCTGTGAGTTTCCCAAAGAAAACTAAGACCTAAAAACTTAACTTTTTTTAAAGGGACACAAAAGAAGACTTAAATTTTCGATTAAATTTTCTACCAAGTTCTTCCGAGGCCAGTGTGTTTTGAAGGGTAGTCTGTGATTGCAGCTAACTTAATGGCTTGCTGAATGGCAGCAAATTCTGCTTTGTCTCTCTAGTCCTCAAGAATTTCTCCCCTTCACCTCCAAAGCCTGCTGGGCTGCTCTGTCATCCTCTCTGTAGTCTTTCAAACCATGCATGAGCTCCAGGACCCCTGCTATAGCTTTCTTGCTCACTCCATCCTGCCGTTCCTTGAGCCTTCTCTTTTTGAGGACTCTCAGTAAGCCCTAGGGGAAGGAATAGACTCCCTTGCTCCAAGAGGTCCCTCTTCCTGAAAACAGCAAAACACATGCTTTGGAGAAATGAGATGCCCATGAAATCACAAGCTATGTCTGCTTGGGCCTTTGAGTACCAAGTGCCTAAGGAAACACATCTATGAGAGAGATGTGCAACATCTGGTTTAACACTGCCTCAGGATTAATTTGGTTTGGTATAGTTTGTAAACATGTCAGAAGCTTGGAGTTCTTTAAACATGAAATTAAAACTGTACCTTTAGCTGCATTAGTCTATCCACTTGAACAATTATTCTGGTTATCTGTCAGGCCAACCCAGTAATGCTGGCCATCCTCCAGAGCCCATTCCTCTCGTGTTTCTGCCAGGTGAATGGCCAGATTATCAAAGAGCTATTGCAGTATGAAGATGAATTAGAATCACACAGTAGTTGTAGACAGCAGGGTTGTGACTCCCCACATCACCTTCCTGCTTAAGATGTTTGTCACCTATTTATAAGGAACAAACACTACTTAACCTGAAAGTCACCTTACAACCGTAGTTCTCCCCAATTCCCTGTGAAGTCAGTGGAGACTTACTACAAGGATTTTGTGAGGGCAGTTCTGTCCGTATAAGGTCTGACTGGTTGTTTGGGTTGGGTTGTTGGGGTTTGTTTTTTCTTTAGGGGGAGATAGTGGTGGGTCTTCATCTCTCCAGCACAGGTTTTGCTCCTAAGTTTCTTGCCTCAGGTAGTGTCTATGCTGAGGTAAACTTGCACCATTCATCAGTTTGTCAGTCACAGTCAGCTGGAGTAAAAGGAGAGGGACAGAGGACTATGGTCTTGTAAAGTGCGTTAAGAAAAGCAGCTGTTATACCAAATAAAGGCCCTTCCACAGTCAAATTCCCACTTGGCTGTTGGTGCACACCGTTATATATAATTTTACCTTCATTCCTCAGCACTGTTTGAGACTGTATCCTGCCAAAAAGTATTCCCAATCTCTTGGCAGTTGCTCAGTATCACACTCTTATCTGGCTTCCAGCTTGCTGTTACGCCTTTGTAAGTATGTGGGTCCAGTCATCTAAGAATTGATAAATTTTTCTTCACCTTTTCGTTCTTTCTTTCCAGTATTAAAATCATTGCAACCCTGTTTGTAAAGGAGATACAGTGTACAGTAGGGATAAGGCTGCAGTCATTTGAAATCTAGATATGTCTTGGTAAACTGGAGAGATTTGCCACTGAATTAAAAGCAAGGCGTCTTGCCTTATTTAAATGTAGATACAGTTTTAAATGGAAAATTAAACATGGAGGAAAGATTAAAAAGCTCCTAAGAAGCTCTGGCAAGTTTATTAAGGTTGTTACTTACATTGTAATTTCTACTATAATTGGAGCGTGGAAGGAGTATGTGGTCAAAAGACTACGAAGATTGCTAAGATCTCTGAACTGAAGAGTTTATGATCCAATGGTCTGATTCAGGCAAAATGTCCAACAAAATCAAATAGGAAATGTGTGTGAAGGGAAGCCTATAATAAAGGAAGCCTAGGCACAAAGTATAACTCAGATTCTTTGTGTCTATACACTGCAGTGTGCAGATCTTATCGACTCCAATATTCAGAAATGATGGATTGGAGCCCAAAGCATCATGAGACTGACTTTAAAACAAGATTTTAAAAGCTAGTACATTGCAATTTGTTTCCTTTCTGGTCTCTTAGCTTTTAGAGAGCTCCCAGTTAATGCTTTCAAGGTTTCATCTGCAAACCTCAGGGCTGCAAACTTGCATTTAGTGGTATCGGAGCTTTCAGACAATCACATTTACCAAGAAATTAAGCTTGTAATGAAAATAAACCATAAAACACGTGACATTAAAAAAACACCCAAACAGCTTACAACAACAAATGAACTGACAACCTTGGATACAGTAATGTGGGAAACCTTATATTTTAAACAGCTTTACAAATATATCACAGGATCACAGAATTGTCATGGTTGCAAAAGACCTCTAAGATCACTGAGTCCAGTCGTCAACCCAGAAAAACCCACCATGCCTACTAGAGCATATCTGAAGTGCCACATTTACATGTTTTTTTAACACCTCCAGGGATGGTAACTCAACCACCTCCCTGGCCAACTTCTTCCAGTGCCTGACTACTCTTTTGATAAATAAATTCTTCCTAATATCTGGTCTAAACCCTCCCTGGTGCAACTTCAGGCCATTTACTCTGGTCCTGTCATTATTTACTTGGGAGAAGAGGCCAACACCCGCCTCACTACAACTTTGTTTCAGGTAGCTGTTGAGGGCAATGATGTCTCCCCTCAGCCTCCTCTTCTCCAAACTAAACAATCCCAACTCCCTCAGCCTCTCCTCGTAGGACTTGTTCTCTAGATCTTTCAGCAGCTTTGTTGCTCTTTTCTGGACACGCTCTAGCATATATGATAATTCACAGAACACTTTCAGGATAAAGAAGCACTTATCTTATTCCCTGTCAGAACTTAGGAAACAAAGTGGGTAGTTTTCTGATACCTGCCAGCCAATCTTCTAAGTGAATACCTACAAAATGCAAAGAAGTAAATAACATATTGCCTAAATCTCTATTATGAACTCAACTAAATCCACCTTATGCATCTAGTACAAACTTCTGTGCACTCATCTCTTCTTACTACAGCAAATTGGATTCTCAGCCAACTCCTTTCATTACTTCATAACATTATTACTGTGTGTTGGTTAAAGCACTGTCTATTCAATAGTTCGGTGAAAACTAGTATTTTGCCAGTGCTACAAATGAGAAGTTCCTCCACAGAAACTGTGGCAGAAGCTTAACAGGGACTAATCTCAAGCAGCTGCTAGAAATTTCATCACCACATTATATTGATCTAATCTGGGACAAGGTAGGGGGGAAGGGGGTGGGAAAGAAAACTCTTGTGGTAACATTGCCAATGCTTTTAAAGCAGAGGAATTGGAGAAGCCTGGACAATGAGTAGATCCAGTATCCTCTCTCTCACAGTTTCAATGTCACACTTGAAAGCAAACCTGTCACAACAAATGGGAGACAGTCTGCAGACACACACAAATACACAAACAAATGGGAGTCTCATCACTGTACCTGAACAAAGATGGACTTAAACCTGAAAACACAAGGCAAATTAATTTAATTCTAATTCTGCATAACCTTGATTCTCAAGTAATTTAAAGAGTCATGTCACCAGGGTGCATTCATGAAATTATTTTTAACATCAAAAATAACACACTGAATTTAAGCTAGGGACAGAGTTTTTACATAAGAGTGCACAGTGCAAAGCTGAAATCACACACGTTTCCTAAGTCCCTCTACAGAAATACGTGGGGAGCCATACTTCACCAGTGGGGGCTTCTGGGTAGAAAATGGGAGTATTAGCTTTCAGACATTTACATTGGTCTAATCTGATGAAGAGCTGACAAAGCCAGGAGTACCTTTAATGTTACATTCATACTATGTCCATTCTATACACTCAGGTTCACCCCACTCTGCAATTTCCACTTGAGATGTCAGCTACAGACCTCTGCTATCCTCTGCTACTGACGGATCTTCTGCAATTTTTGTTTGACTGCTTGATAAGGAAATTCATAAGGTAGAGGAACAAATAGAAGTTCTATTATCAGCAGGCTGCCAGCATCTTTTCTCTTATCTTTTGCAATAAATAAATACAGAAATTCTAACTGAAATCCCGATTTTGGCACACTCAGTAGGAAAACTGAAAGACCTTAGTACTGTTTAGATGAGAAATCAGCAAATTAAGAGTCATTAGTCCAGTGCTGCCCATACAGCTTGAAACACTCATGACCTCTTAGATGAAAAGGAGTGATGACCAAGCTGAGCTCCACACCATCCTACACAAAAGAATCACTGGGGCAGAAGAATAACTGATAATATTTTTTGCTTGGATCTACTGTCACAAAGCGGAAAAAAGAATGACTGGTGATAGCTAACAAGGACTGAAGGCAGAAGTAAGCTATGAAGATCACCCATGGTATAGGTAAATGTAGTCACTATAGAAAATATAGTCCCAAGGCTCAAACCAGTGACTTGTTGGCGTATGCATAATTTCAGAGAAATTTAGAGAACAATGTGGAGAAATAACTATAGCACTTTTAGAGAATTTAAAACATTATACTGTAATGCTGCTCTCTATAGCGTGGTTGCCTAGTTACAAAGCAGAGTCCTAGGGATGACAGGGAAAATAGTATTCATACAAGTTTAAAACCCCCCAAAATATCAGCAGTGGCTTGCCTATAAGTCAGAGTAATGCAAACCTATAGTCTGACAACTCACAAGTTGCCCAAGGTATTTACACAAACATTTTACACAATTTTACACCCTATTTGAGGTACAGCATCTGTTTCTAGCTCTAAATTATTCGTATCTAATCATGAGCAATCACTATGGAGGGTTTGAAATCCATCAGTCAGAAATGTTAGGCCACTGAGGTGGACAGGAATTCAGTGATTCAAGGAAGAAATAAAAGGAATGTTTATATTTTTTACTTATTATGGTAGTCTTTGAGGTTGTAGTATAAGAATGATGTCAACACAAAGGGAAGGTTAAAATGGTAGGCCAGACATTTTTTTAAAACAAGAAAAATTATGCTATTATTCTGTAATTTACTTTGGGACTTCAATTCTTTATTTTGCAGATTTTATTAGTTTCTATGTAGTCTAAATTAATTGCATGTCTGACGTACACAGGGTTCACCAGCTGCCATGCTTGGTCCTATGCAGACATCCTTGGCATCGATATGTAAACCTTCCAATTTACAATTTATCTTCAAAACACACTTTCTTTATGCAATAAGAACAGCAAAAGAATTCAGAAAAGTGATAATTCACTCCTTTTGTCACCCTGATTACTGAATTATTATGCAACTTGCAAGAGTAAGACTCTTGAGCCAAGATCAGGCTGCCTCCTGAAGTACCCAGCCTGGATTTCAAAAATCACAGGTAATCTGCTGAAGTTTGTTTGTTCCAGAAGCAGGGAACTGGTAATCACATGCCAATTGAAGGATGGAAATAGCTATTATTTAAGCTATGTGCTGCTGAAACAGAGGCAAAGAAATCCAGATTTTTTTATTAGTTGATTAAGAGTTTCTCCATTCACTCCTGTGTCATAATTGATATTTTGATGCTAGCATAATTTACATGAAATATGTTTTGTTTTGACATTGTAATAAGATCTCTGTAGACTCTGTTTTTTCCATGCCTGATATTTTTCCCACCGTCCTATTGTAACTAAAATAGACATTTACTGAACATTGCAGTTTCAGTAGTTGGCTTTGATTGTCAGTTGTCTTAGTAAGAACGCCAAAATTTCAAGAATCTCATTAAAACTAGCTTTCTGTAAAGTTGCTTTTTTTTTAAAAAAAGTATAGGATAGCTTGTTAGAAAAGCAATTGGAGCCATGGGGATTATTTTTATTTTTCTCTCTGTAACTATAAAACCATGATTAGACAGATGTTTCATTGCAGATTTGTTTTAGACCAATGTGATTTAAAACACTGAAACTATAATACTCTTCAGAATGAAGTTTAATATTGTAACACTGAGAGAATTTTAACTATATTATAGTAGACCAAAGAGCTTCCTTTAAATGAATTAAAATAATATTAGAAGTTAAATTCTGAATTCGTGAGATAAAGACAGACATCAAAGGAGAGTAATATTGCGAGAAAATACTTTGTGAATACTTTCTGCCCATTATCACTCTTCATATTTACTGTCAAATAATTTAAATAAATGCCACCTAAAGGAGCACTGTAATAAGACTGCTGTAACAGGGATAAGAGTGCACTCACTACACAATTGTTTTATTTCATTTTAAGATTGTGGTTTTGAGCTAAGCTTTGGATTAATTTTAGTGTAGAGACAGGCTCCAGCAATTCCAATTAGTTCCTTCATTGATTTATGCTTTGGCAAATTTTGACATTAGTTTGTATTGGATGTTAATCTCTATAGATTTCATATAAATCTAATAGTACTTTGAGATTAATCACAATGGATAAAAGGTGCTTTATGTTAATTTTCTGCTGAAAAACCTGATAAGAACATTCAGTATACCAGATAGGTACTGTGGAGATTAGTTTATTCATTTCAGGAACTCTACGTGTGATCTGTGGCTGTGAGATGAATTTGCATACTAGTTCTGGCCACAGTAGGTCAGAAAGTAAGGAATACAGTGGTTGCAATCGTAATTTGCAGCATGGTGAATGTTGCTGCTGATAACAATTTTGAAATCTGGAAGCTCTTAAAACTCTTTTGGAGGATACATTTCTGGGGTCCCCTGACTTCTTCTGATTCCACTTGACCTTAAAAAATATACTGTGAATGTAGGTAACATAGTTAGCTCATTCATTTGGCATACTCACTTAGGGTAAGACTGGTCCTTCCTACTAATCTCCCCAGAGTCAGTTGAGGCCTTGAGACCAGAGCTCTTTCCAAGAGCTTTATAATGTTGTTTTAGAAAAATGTTGACCATATTACCATATCTGTTTCTTGTTGTTTACATCAGCTTCAAAAAACATTAGCATCATACCTTTATGTGTATGTGGTGCATTGATCACTGCTCCTTATTGCAGCATCACCTAACTATGTCACTTTCATACATCCTTGCATGAGGGTATGTATATATGTATAAGTTGAGTTATATATGTACATATATATGAACCAGAAGTGGTTATCTCTCCACCAAACATTAAAAAAAAATCTCCTTTCTAAAACTTTGTAGTCCAAGAAAGTCTTGTACACCCTCTTTTCATATTGAAGCCCATAAATTCTTGCATGTCAAGGAAGTGCTAAAGTATATGTATTTTTTTATTTAATATATTTGCTATTTTCTACTGTGTCTAATCAGAAACTTTGCAGAATGGAGATACTTTTTTAATGTTTTGAGTGCCAGATTCTCTCCACAGTTATCTGGCCCCAGGCATCAATTCAGTAGTAGACATTAGGTTCTTTATTAAAAAAACTTGGAGGAAAAAAAAAAAAGAGCACTTTGAAAATGCAGACTTAGTAATACAAAATTTTAGGAGCTTTTAGATGCTCTTTACCATTTTTCTCTTTCCTCTGCACTCCCACCACTTTTGATTTGTGTTTGTGCACAGCCAACTTATTTACCAGCTGGCTCATGGACTCCTTCCAGTCAAATTTCAGGCCAGGATCTGGAACAGACACACCGCTGGCTGCAGTGATGGATGATCTACTCTTGCCCATCTAAAGATTCCTCTGTCTTTCTACAACATTCAATATATTCACCATGCTGAGTAGTTATTTTACCTTGAGGAAGTTAATGGTTAAGCACTGAGCTGGAAAGCATCCACTGTACAAAATTCAATCAGAGTACTGATGGCCTGCTTTGTCTTACTTGCCAAAGATATGAAGACCCTCCAGGTTCTACATCAATCACTCTTTTCAAAATCCATATAAAGGCACTGGGGAAAATTATGAGACGACATCTGTAATACCAACAACATGGACTACTTTCTGTCGCAATGGATGGTAAGTCTCTTACTCTGTGAAAGTTAGCTAGATCCAAAGTTAGAATGAAACCTGCTCAGATCCATGGATAATGCCACATGAAATGCATAAGCTGTGTTGTTTTTTCTACTCTCTTCAGCTAAAATTCCTTCCCCTGTTACCTACCAGGCTTTCTTTAGGGAACTGAAGCTGTTGATACAGTTTTCTTTAAATGTCATTGAAGTCTCTTTTAGCTTCACTCTGAGCTGTGTCTGTATCTTCCCGAAACTTGTCTGGCTTGGCTTTTAGGCTTTCTTCATTGTCCTCTCCCATTCTTTCTCCACATAGCAAAAAGACTGAATGCCTCACCAACCAAGAAGAGCTGTGAACAGCAGTTGACTGAAATGAACCCAAAATTTGAAGTGACAGAGTCATGGCAACACAGAATCATTGAGGTTGCCAGGCACCTCTGGAGAGCATCTAGTCCAACACCGCTGTTCGAAGCAAGGTAAAAATAAACAGGTTGCTCAAGGCTGTGTCCAGTCGGGTTTTGAATATCTCCAAAGATGGAGACTCCATACTGTCTCTGGGCAGCCTATTCCAGTGGTTGACCACCCTCACAATAAAAGTTTTTTCCTATGTTTAAACAGAGTTTCCTGTATTTCAGTTTGTGCCCAAAGGCAAGAAGGCTTTGACTACCATGGCTACTTTACCTTCTTGTTCACCATGCCCCTGCCCTCATTCAGTAGCAGGCTCACATTTGTTTTATTGCCAATGTACTTGTAGAAGCCCTTCTTGTTGCTCTTTACATCACCTGCCAAATTAAAATCCAAGTGGGCTTTGGCTTTCCTTACCTTATCCCTGCATGCTTAAACAGCATTTCTCCTGTATTCCTCCTGGTCACCTGACTCTGCTCCCCCCTCCTGTACA
The DNA here is from genome assembly GCA_020745705.1 of Hemiprocne comata. NCBI lineage: Eukaryota > Metazoa > Chordata > Aves > Apodiformes > Apodidae > Hemiprocne > Hemiprocne comata. The sequence continues at coordinate 95,784,142 of CM036586.1, read as the reverse complement.
TTTCCTTTTTATGGCTGAATTGAGTCAAGAGCTCTTTGTTTATCCATGCAGGTGTCCTACTGCCTTTGCTTGATTTCCTGCTCATCAGTATGGACTTGAGGATGGAGAAGGTGATCCTTGAGAAACAATCAGTTCTCCTTGACCTCTCTTCTCTCCAGGGACTTATTGCATTGCATTCTTCCAAGCAGATCTCTAAGAAAGGCCACAGCCTGCTCTGGTAAAGTCAAGGGTTATAATCCTGGTTTTTGCCTTGTTCCCTCCTCTCAAGCTCCTGAAGTCTGATCATCATAGTCACCGCAACCAAGGTTGTTCCCAGCCTTCACATCCCAACTGATCATTCCTTGTTTGTAAGTATGACATGAGCAAAACATCTCCCATCATTGACTTCTCACTCAACTGTTGTCAATGCAGAGCAGAAGATGTCACTATGGTGCAAGTCCCACATGAGGACCAGGGTGTCTTGGCTTAGTGGTCGGGGTCAACCAAAACCCAGAGAACAGAATTGCTCTCTATTATTCCCCTCCACCCTTCCATGGGAAGATAAAAGAGGAATAAGGAAGAAAGACTTAAAGGTTGGAAGTTAAAACTACAACAGGTTTAATAGAACAGGGAAGGGATAGTAACATGTGGGATAAGGAAGAGAGGTCCTCATATTGATACCCTAAATTTAGCCTGTGCCCCCTCAGACCGTAACACAGGGTCAGTGAACATAAAGATTTTTCCAGTTGTCTGAAGCAGACCTTATCCACTTCTTCCTGACCAGACACTCTGTAGCAGACACCCACAACATCACCCATGTTTGTTTGCTCCCTAATCCTGACCCACCGGCTCTCAGCTGGCTCATCACCCATCCCACAGCAGAGGTCCACACATCTGGGCTGCTCTCTCCTAGACAGTGTAATTCATTCTTCTCGCCATCCTTTCCAAACAGCCTGTATCCATCCATTGCAGCACACCGCTTGTGTGACCAATCCCACGATGTGCCTGTGATCTCGATGAGATCAGAGCCCTGCAATTGCATAAATACCTCTGATTCCTCCTGTTTGTTTCCCATGCTGCAGGCATTTCATGTACAGACACTCTGGGGAGGCACCCAGCTGTGCTTATTTCCCAGAAATGGTACGAGAACTTCCCCCATAGTTCTGGAGGGGGGCATAACAAGGATGGGAAGAGAGGAATCATGTCACAGCTCTTTTTTGCTGCCAGGGGACTCCACTTGCAACACTAAGTAAATAATGTTGTGGCCTGGAACTTTTCCTGTATGCTTCACAAATCCTGCACAGAAGCTGATAAAAATGCTGGTTTATCTCTGAGTAACAGAAAGCCTAAATTGCCACTCAGGGATAACAAACATGGTTACAGTGGTCTGAGACTTCATGATCTTTAGGTTGGTTCATCACAAATCAGGTTTCCTGGGGATAAATCGCTATCTTGAAAAAGAGCTCACCAGTGGTTAAAAATACAGAAGCCCTTTTGGAGAGACAACTGAAGGCATCTGTTGTCCTGTTGAGTCCTGGTTGATTCTTCTTATAATACCAAATTAATTCCAAAATAGTTTTCCTTGTGTTATACTCTATATACAGATCACTGGCATGAGCCACAGCGTATTTCGTTAGAGAAGCAAGACTTCCCTCAGTATTTCCATGCTGAATTAAAATGATGCAATTGTCAAATGTAAGAGTTAGTTAAACTTTTGAAAACTCTACGTCCTCAAACTATCTTGCTTGCTGACCTGAAAATAAGGATATTGCTTTAGTCAAACCATTCAAAAGTTACACCTGCTAATATTTCCTAGAAGATATTTCCCTTCTCTTAGCTCTAATCTTGCATACACATGTCAAAAGGCTGCAGGGATAGAGATAAGGAAATGTTTCAAGAACATCAGACGGCGTGGCAAGTACAGTGCGTAAGCGGGATCTTACTGCAAAAGTAATTCTGGTTTGGGTGGCATTTAGCTTTTCCTATAGAGTAAGAGGCAGAGAGAGGAAGCCATCAAGAAAAACCAATGCAATAGATGCATATGGCAAATGAAAATCACTCAACTCACATCACATACTTCTCATCTGTACAAGTTTATGTTATTCTGCAGAAGTAGAAATAAGCTTATGTTTAGAACAGGCTTATGGAATTAATTCAGAGTCTTAATTCCCAAATCTACTGGTACATTGTTGTTCAACATAGCTATATTAATGCTTCAGCAGGATACCAGTTTTAGGTGAATTGATATCAATAATTTTGATATCTCTACGTATATCATGTGAAACATTTAGGCTAGATACTATAAAGAATTTTCCTAGAGAGTATCTGGGCACTGAAACAGGCTGCCCAGGGTGGTGATGGAGTCACCATCCCTGGAGGTATTAAAAAAACTTGTAAATGTGGCACTTCAGTGGGGATGCTTTAGTGGGCATGGTGGGGTTTTTGTGGGTTTTTTTCCCCCTGGATGGATGGTTGGACTGAGTGATTTTAGAGGTCTTTCCAACCATGACAATTCTGTGATTCTGTGATTGCTTTAGCAACCTTGCAGTTCCAAACTTTGGGAAAGCTGACATTTTAAAATTAATTCAAGAAAGGATAAAATTGGTATATAGATGTAAATTCAAGCGTGAGAGAAAGCAGTTCTTCCTTTTCTTCTTTTCTCTGTCCTCAGCAAGACTTGAAGCTTGAGCAGTACTTAGCAACACCATATCACCATAATAAATGTATGTATTCCTTCAGTATGTAAAAAGGGTATTGCTGGGTGATGCACTATCAAACTACTACTAAATCATTGCTCCAGTGTCTGAGCAATTATCTTTCCAAAAGGACACAGAAATGGAAAAAAAATCTGTAATCACTGGTAACTCATTCCTCAGTGATTGCTTTCATTTTCATTTAAAAATGTGATAAATGATCCAGCAGTCCTCATTTAACTTGAAGATGATTTCAGATTATCTGAAAACAGCTGGGGTTTTTTTTTAAGGCTTAGCAGTATTCAGACAGACTGGGTAAAGCTCATCTCCTGCAACCTGAGCCTGCCAAATATTACATGTCAAGTTTACGCCAGTTCATCAAGGTTCTGCATTTACTCAGTGAATAAGGCAGGACCAAGTATCTTCTGCAGGTGCTTGTCCTAGAAGACTGGTCTAAGAAGGGGATAAATTACCCTCTGAAAGTTTCAATCCCTCTAGCCTGTTCAGAATGTAAATGATTAATTTACAGAGACTTAGATTATAGAGACCTAGGTTATAGAGAGAAGAATTTAAGAAAGGTGAATTTAACTTGTCAATGGCATCCATGTTAAAGTCTTACTCTATTTTAAGGAGAAAATACTGCTGCATTTGTCCTGTTTTATTACAGTGTAGCTCGAAGGGAAGAAGTCAGAAATGCATGGGATTGTGAAAACATGAGTAAGTCCCCTGATTTCATTTTTTCTGAATGTATTTTTTCAAACTGGGGTCCGGGGGGCAGGGGGGGAGGAATCCAAACCCTTAACAAACCCAGCTGAGGACTGTTGATTTGACAGTAATCACATCTAAACAAATGACTAGCTATTGTAGCCTCCTTAGAAATGGTTAAACATGTGGTAAAAAAGGGAATTATTATGCTGGCACTGCAGTACTTTTAGGATTAAAGTAATCTGTTTTATTTCTGGAAACAATGTGGCCCCTCTTCTTGTGGCCATGTTAGAAAGAGAAGCGAGGTGTTATGCCAACAGGCTACAGGGAGTCGCTGCCGCCCCCGGGGGAGGCTCGGTGCATCCTGGTGTCAAGCTTGCCTGGATAGAGATAAAGAGAAGGCAGGCTTGAAAGGGGAGCATTGTGTAGTTAATCTCACGCTAGCTTTAAAACTAACATCTCTGACAGAAAGGGTCACAACAAAGGAGTGATATAGAGGAAAGGGTGAAGAGCATGAAATGAGTGAGGTATCACCGTTCGATGAGCAATTTGAACTGACACAGGCAATTGTTTGGGGTGGACAATATCTGGCTTTCTGCACACTGTACAGTTGGGGTATGTTTTCAACATGGAGAGCAGTATAAATTCTAGTAAGAATAATGGGAAATGTCTCCCACGTTCCTTGCCCATCTCCCTCATAGCTCGCAGCTTTGCATCCCTGTAAATTCTGTAAGTCGGTTCTTATAGAGTCATAGAATCATTTAGGTTGGAAACGGCCTTAAAGATCATTGAGTCCAACCATTAACCTAGCACTGTGAAGTCCACCACTCAACCATGTCCCTAAGCACCACATCTGCCAGTCTTTCAAATACCTCCAGGGGTGGTGACCTAGCCAGTTCTCTCAGCAGCCTGTTCCAGTGCCTGACAACACTTTTGGTGAAGAAATTTTTCCTAATATCCAATCTAAACCTTCCCTGGCACAACTTGAGGCTATTTCCTCTTGTCCTATCACTTGTTACTTGGGAGAAGAGACTGACACCTATTCTCAGTATTTAATCTCTAGTGGGATATATTGGGTTTTCTTCATGGCATCATTATCATCAATGACAGATGAATTTAGAGAAGCTTAAATTTCCTTTTAGTTTGAATAAGCATCTAATATTTAGATGATTCTTTGAATCGTATATGAGCTGGAAATCTCTGAACCTGAGCTGAAAATGTGACAAGTTCAGTGTTTTTTATGAGTTTTCAGATATTTTTGCTTTGAGTTACTCCTGGAAATATAGATAAAGCAATGCCCCTGTGGTATTCTAGCATTTCCAGTAGGGAAAAAAGGAAGACCTCATTTTATAGATTACAGTTAAACTTAAAGCTCAATCTAATTTGAGTAAGAATAAAGTCCATCTTATTATATGCAGGATTAAAAGACTAGCAGGGGTGTAGTGTATTTTGCTAACTGAAAAAAGTGTGAGATTTTATGTCATTATAGAGAGAAGAAAGAGTATGTATTGTCTAAAAAGTAGCTTGATGGGTGAAAATCATCTTGTCTAATTACAGACTTCTAAAAGTTAGATAACTAAGTCTGCTTTCCCTTTATAGTTAATAGAATTATCTTCAGAAGGCCATTTTCTGACCTGTCTTAGAAGCCTGTCTTAGGAAGAGATGAATGGCTCTCTGGAGATCTCTGTTTCTGTCTGTTGAAAGGAACTGAAGGTAACAACATTTTGAAAACACTGAAGCTGTAAAATAGATTTTCAAAAGACTTTTAATCAGACCATGTGGAATAAAAGTAGAGTGATTCCTGGTGTCTGCAGGAATCAAGTACAGGAGCTCTGGAAAAGTGTTCCACTTAGTTTTTGTATTGTTTCTTTTATGAGTTTGTTATTGGTCAGACTGAAGAGAACGCAGGTAACAATTTGTTCCACATCAGATTCTAAATAACTTAGGAAAAAAATCAATTTTATTCCAACCCAAACCTTTATTCCTTTTTTTTTTTTTTAATCACATTACTCCTGGACCTTCTTGCAGCAGTCTGTGCATTCAGTGGTGATACTCAGATGATGAAGCGCAGATAGATCATGGTGAGAGATTCTTTTGGTTTTGATACATACCTTTGACCATTTCGGAATCACTTTGCTGACTACTTGACCTTCATCATGTTTTTGTAACATCTTAAACCGTTATATAGCTTTGAAGAGCTGCTCTTTTAAATATTATTTTCCAGCAATGTAGCCAGTCCACAAAGCTTTCCTCTCTTCTTCCTAATGGTTACTGACCTCGAGCTCTGAATGGGCAATATATGTTCTTGAAACTGTGGCAGCTTTATTACCTTATCCAAAATCCAGCAGTGCCAGAAAGTTGGAGCTATATTGTGCCGGGAACTGCCAAATCCCAATTTTTCAATTGGATACACAGTATTGGTTGTAACGCAGTTGGTGAGACCATAACTATGTTACAATTACTAAAGCCTGCTGTCAGTAATTTAGAGAACTCAGAGCATTTACCATTCAAAACTTTTACTTTCCACGCTGTAACTGTAGACCAGGACATACGCTATTCAGTTATCCAGTTTGGCATTCAGGAGATAAAAAGTACTTCATTTTCTATGACTGTGAATGCTGAGTAGTTACTTACATCAGTGCAAATTGTACATGCTGTTCTACCATTTGATTTGTGATGTTCTAAGTCCAGTCTGCAGGGGGTAGGAACTTTAGCTTGCTCAAAGGATAATTAACCTCACATATTCTAAGAAAAATCTCTGCAACAAACTAGAGGTCTTATCTGTAAGAGGTGGTCAGTATTGAAGTGATTGAGTGGAACTGTAGACAGGTTTTATACGCAAAAGTTGAAGATAATCCACAAAACTCCTGAGTGGATCTGCTTCTCAAGTAATAAGGGTTTCTATTTTCCTCATTGAAGTCTAATTGCATATTCTCGTTGCTGGGATTCTCTACCAAGCCTGAAAGTTGAATAACACACTATCACACTGGGCACACAGAGGATGAAAGCCATGGAACAAGGCAGAGCCCCCACCCACCAGACCCCCTCTCTCACTGGAGGCTACTGAGGGAGCGTCGGTTCCCATGAGGGAGTAAAGCCGAGTGGCACCTGTCCAGGACAAAGACATTATCACATTATGTCTTCCAGGGGCTTGAAAGGGATTTTAATGACTGCATGTAGCCAGGACTTCAGATTTACGTTGTGTCCAAAAGCTGACATTACATTCCTAGCTTGGTTCTGGGGCTTTACAAGCTGTCATGGCCTTGGCTCACAGGGGGAAAGAGTGACACGTCTTTAATCACTGCTGAACTCTGCGGCACCTGGGAGCTGCTGGAAGCTGGCCATCTCCCTGCCAATAAGACCTGGCTCAGCTAGTTTTTTGAGCTCTGACGAGTTCTCAACCTGGTGCAATGTTGCTGCAAATGTTGGTAATGTAACACCCTTAACAGAAGTATAAGGAATGTTTTTTTTGGTTTGGTTTTGATTTGTCTTTATAGAGCAAGCTGCTCAGCGTTGATGAGACTGACAAAAATGTGCAAAGTACACTTACCACAGTATGCATGGATGTCTGATCATATGAATTCTATTTTGAAGAGCAGACAGAATGAGTGCTTGGACAAGTCATCCTTTGTTGCTTTAAGTATGTGAAAGTGTCCCTGTGCTGACCTCCTGTATTTTTTCTGAGGTCACTTGCTCTTTTGTTGCAATCTCTGTTATTTATTTTTCTTCTTTTTTCTTATAAGGATGTGAAGTTTACATAATAAGAAAGATTTTTTTAGCTGTTTTTAACTCAATCTGCCCAGTGATATGTTTAGACCACAACATATAATAAGTTAATAAACATCTTTAAATTACTAAGTTAAGCAATAAAACCAATGAGAAACACACCTAGAGTCCTCCTTGGGAAAAAAAAAATAGAATAATGCAAAGATATTTAAGTGTGTTGCTACGTAAGAGGAATCAAAGTGAAAACATGTTTTTTACTGGACAAATAAAAACTTTCAGATGACAGTTCCAAAAGATTCTTTCTTTACCAGAAAAACAATTATAATGGCATGTCCAAGTGTACAGGAAGTTTATGTTTCAAGGCCTGACAACAACTGCTCTCATGAGCTCTGCTGGTGAATTTGAGCAGAACAGGGGCTGTAGATGAGACATTCAGAAATGTGACAGCAGAAAGGACATAGACCTGGGTAGGATACAGTCAAAGAATATTATCAAGCTGAAAAAGGAATTCAGCTTATAAATCACACTATCTCTAGCCATAAATATTTTTAACAACCTTTATCTTATCTCTTCCCAAACACCTATCAGTATCAAATAATTCCTTAATAGAAAAAGAAAACCTGAGATTTAGAGATGTACACTTCTTCACACATTCAGGCTCAAAAAGGTGCCTGAGGAGTGGTGCTAGCTGTAGGGCAAGGCAAAACAGAGAATGCCAAAGGTGGCAAAGGGCATGTGGACTAGTAGGTACTGTGAGAGTACAAAAAAAAAAAAAAAAAGAAATAGCTTCAATATCCCAGATTGGCTCTCCCACACTTCCCATATTTGGTGGCAGCAGAAGCTGCAACACCATTTCACCAGGGATCTTCTTTGTGTTCACTGTCACTTTTTTCTGCCAACACACTTGAATGCATTGGCTCCCTTGGGACATCCAATTGCATGGATGACTTAAAAGCCTTGAGACAAGTCTGGTGACAGTTGCATAAAATTAGCCATTGTGGGGTATGTAGCTGATGGTTCCCATAGATGAGTAGTAACCTCACTACCCTCTAAGAAAAACAAGGATGAGAAAGGGCTTAATAAGCCACAAAGCTAGTGAGGGGGCAGTTGTCTAAACTTCTGTCAAGTGGCCATTAAAATGTAGAAGGAGCAAAAGATCAGATGAGATGTTCAAAAGCACTAGTGGTTTAAAAATCCTTTGCCCAATTCCTTAAGTTAAATTCCTTATTTAAATATAGCTTAAACTGTCTTCCTTTAAATATAGAAAACTAAACCCTGTGATGACTTTTGAAATATCTGACTGCTACCTGCAAGTCTGGTGAGGGAAATCAACTGTACTTGCACAGTTTTCTGCCTAGAGAAAAAAGTATTCTTTAACACAGCAGATGTTCTATGGCAACAGCTTTCAGCAGGAAAAAAAAGTGGAGGAGTATTAAATAATAAAAAATAAACCTATGTTTTCATTCTACTGTTAAGTGGTGTGCCCTTAGTTATTAGTGGAGATCAGTCACAGAACCAGAGGAACGGTGACTTTTTAAACCTCTGTTTTTAGAGGAGCCTCAAAACTTAACAAGATTGCAAATAAAAAAAAAACCTACACTTTTGACATGCTGTTTCTCATGGTTATTTGATTTTTAGGGAAATGGTTATAGAAAGAATGATAGCAAATGATAGTAAAGCCTAAAATTAGCTGGTGATTCTCAAAGGATCTACTGTGCTTCTCTTTGAGGATCTTTTACAGGATAACCTGTGACTCTTCTGTTTGCAGTGGTACTGGTTTCTATTCTCCAGCTCCTACAATGGCAGCTGTACGTGTATAGTGTATATGCATTTTTATTTATTTCTTTGGCTTCCCAGGAAAAAAAGGTACTAAGATAACCATATCCACCAAATACAAATACTCACTATGTGAAGAGGGAAGTCCCTCCATTGCACATTCTTTTAGCATAAGATGTATGAGCAGTGAGGAGTTAAAAACACATCTCCTCTAAATTGCTGTTTAAGTTGTTATTTGGATTAACTGCTGTCATCAAGTTCTGGTCAGATACCTAAGCCAGGAGAATAGTTGGGGAAAAAGTGCTGAACACTCCTTCCAGCTTTTTTGGGTAGGTTGGTAGGAATGGAAATTCTTGGTGGTATGCTTCTGGTTTTACGTAACATTTACCTGCTTCTCTAAATAACTTTTTATTTCAGCTATGTCTGGATTAATTGGGCTAGGACAGTAAAAATGCATTAAATGAGCCCCAAGCAGATGACATAACACAACAGGAGCAATAGATTTTTGTATGTTCTAATTAAATACTTTGAGAGTCTAGGGGAAGAGGTTGTATCTCCTGTTAAACGCAGGGCTTGGAACAAGGAATTCTGGGGTTTTCTTCTGTCTTTGTCACTGACTTAACAGAAAAAGCTGGTGTTAGTTGTACATGTGGTTACAGTGGCCCTCTGCAGTTATAAAACTCTATGCAGACATGAGGCTTTATAACTCAACCTACTACCAATGCCAATCGGTACTTAAGCTGCCCGGAACAATGAGTATTGCCTACTGAAGCTGGGCTTAGAAAGGCTTTGGGAGAAGACCTGAATATCCCAGCCATGTTCCAGCTGCTCAGAAAAAATATCTTTACAACCTGCAGTGAGTGACCGAGGTTCTATCTGTCCTCTTCTTCTTCTTCCTGGGAAAACTAGTGCTGGACTTTGCAATTCTCAGGATTTTTTATGAAGCCTGTAGAGGTGCTTCATGAGCAAACATATTGTTTTACTTTTTTTCCTAAGTGGAGAAATTCAGATTCATCTAATGCAGAAGAATGTGGAGAGAGAAAAAGAAAAAAAGAAGAAAAATCCTACCTTAGCTATGCAGGATGAGTTGTTTCACTTTATAGGCAAGAAATCTAATAGAATGACTTGCCTGAGGATCAACATTGAGTTTGTGGGAACACCCTATCTTCTGAATGCCTGAATTGCAAGATTATCCCTCACCAGTGCTGGCTGTAATTTTAATATAGAGAGGTATATTATTTTTTAAGATACATAGATGATTTATGCTATTATGAAAGGAATCAGCTTCAACAGAGGAAAATACTATCCTTCCAAACAGTTGAAATTATGTTTACAATGAAAAAACTGTCTTTGTATCTGGAATTGCTGTTTTCCTGTCATTAACTTCTTTGTATAAATTAAAATGATCTTGTGTTGTGGCAACATTTTCTGTATTTTATCTTTGTTCTAGCAGGTCAATATAAAATGAATTATAGTAAATGTTTCTGATAGGAAATTAAAATTCTGTTGAGATTTATGCAATAAAGAAGGGGTCAAATCTGTAGAGAGGCTGAGCAGCTGGGACTCCTATGGCTCCACTGCTTAGCACCATCTTACTTCAGAGCCCTGAATTTTACATAGTAAATGATCTAATCACCTACCAGGGTTTAGGACCATCACAAGTTAATAACAGCACTGCAGCCATAGCTGCACAATATTACACAATAAAACAAAATAAATGGAAATAATCTCTCATGAGTGCCAATAGTTTAGATTTACAGGGTAATCCATAGGTATTGCAACTCCTAACAGATTGCCAAAATACTGTTTGGAGACTTCTATTTCAAATCTAGCACATTTTATTATCATTTTGAAGGCTAGGAAATTGAGGAATAATTTAAAGAGCTAAAATGGGGAAAACAAACATTTACAGATTGGATTTAAATGTACGGAAGTGTGAAGCAAAACTCCCTCTTTTGAAAGGATGTCATCAATGTTTAATTAGCTGAGTTGCAAGTTGGAGCTGGTTCCCCAGTGTCCCCTTAGCCAGGCACAGCACACTCCATTCTCCCACACCAGCAGAGGGGCAGGTTTTGGTCTGGTTATTTAGCAGCAGCTCACGGGTGGCATTTCTCATCAGCCCATCTCAGGACACTTCACAAAGTGATTGCTGTAATTGTCACCACTAAAGACATCTTCTTTAGGGTTACCAAGAAAAGCACAGCAGAGGTCTGTGGGGTGAACAAGATACTAGGCCACGTCCCCTGAATTCCTACAGGTGAGAGAAGGCTGGGTATTTTGAATATCAGTTAATATTATTTATTGGCTGCTTCGTGCCAGAAATGAGAGCCTGCTCTCATGGGCAGGCCCACCTGCTGAATGTTCTCTGGGATGCTTATGTATTTTGCCTCACCACTATTAGCAGAGGCAGAAAATGGTCTACTATCAGGATGAAATAGTCTGGGCAGCCTGGTTTTGTCCAGTAATGAGTGTTATATGAGTAAGGTCTCCAGAGAAGAAGCAGAGGTTTGTCTTTCTCCAGACGTCTGTCTGATGTGCTGGGCAAGCCAGTACATCTCTGCACAGTGAGCAAAGCCTAGGTTGGCAAACTCACCTTACATACATGAATTTTAGTCTGTGCAAAGCTGAGTTCAGCTTGAAAGGTGACCTACAAGTGACCCCTGTGAGTATCCTAGCTACACAGTCATCTCATACACCACCCTTATTTCCAATATATTGCAATAGGTTTTGTTCTACTGTGCTATAATTCTTTAGAGACTGTATCTCAGCTATAATCCTCCCCCAGTAAATCCTTCTTCTTAGTGATCCATCTTCTCCCACTCTACAAATGCTGTGGTCCTCCTCTCTGAACTGAGTTATTTCTGAGAAAGCCTGGCTGAGGCATCCTGTTCCTCAGAAAGTAGGTATAACTGCATTGTCATGATACGAATATGAACAGGTCTCTTGTAAAATCTATTTTCCCCATATATTTTAATTCCATTTTTCTAAATGTTCTGATGTACAGCCTGCAGCACAGATTTGTTAAAGATAATTATATTGACCAAGTACAATTATTTATTAATATCTTAGACAATAAAGCATAAGAGCATGCTGCATTCTGCATGTCCATAGCTGTGGTGGCAGTTTATTCACCAGTGTCATCTATATAACGGATAAGTGACAAAGACCACGGCCTAAGTGTGAGCGGTTCAGTAGAATTTAAGGCAGCTGGGTAAGTGTGAGGTAAAAAAAAAAGGTTATTTAATTTTCACAAAGCTTACAAGGGTAAAAAAAATCACCAATGTTACTGTTAAAAACACAAGACTTCAGCGAATTAGTCGGCATTCTAAAAAATCTGGGTTTATGTAAATGACTATGCATCTCACTCCTGGTTTTTGTATGTACACAGTAGTTAGTGTTTCTATACCTGGATAGTTAGTTGTGTCTCGATATAAATTATATATGAAATTTTTTTATATGATGCCTGAAGAAGACTTGACATGTCAGAAAACTGGAAAAATGTGCTATCATAGAAACCAGTGCAATAGACAGTCAGATCTCTAATGCCAACAACAACAGGAAATAAAATGAAAACATAATAAACTTCAAGAAATGTGAATTATACAAGCTTGTTGAGTTGTCTTTTTGACTAATTTACTAAGTAGAGTTTGTTAGGAAATCTTTTTCCTATGAGGAAATGAGATTAATAATAAAATTCATGCAAATTAGTTAATAATTCTTTTCATAATGCTAATTGGTGGTACTTTGGAGAGGACAAAATCTTATTGTAGATAATCAAGCACCATGCTCATAGAGTGGTATAAAAATACTATATTATTTTCACTATCAAAAGTTAATGTAGTATCTCAGCTGTTCAGTTTTTCAGCAATAGAAGATTTTTCACTGATTCACTGAAGTATAGTAATTTCAACTAGCATTTCACAAACAACAATTCAGAAGTCCACAAGCAGTAAGTTTCTTATCACTTTGGAAATATTGTCCAAACCTACCTGAGTGCTATACATAAATTCTATTGCTTAAAGATACCATTCATACCATACAACTCTAACCTTTTCTGTGATGCTTGAATCAAATACAGAGATTCCACAGTAGGCAGGACAGAGTAGCTCTGTGTTTCACCAAAAGAAGACCAGAATATGATAAAAAACATTAACATTCCTGTATCTTTCTAGCTAAAGGCACAATGTTAGTGAGAATACCAGAGAGTGCTGGCCATTACAGTTATTGGACTTGTGCTTCTTTTCATCTACAAAGGGTCTGGTTCAGTGCCCTTTGACTGGCCTGTTTTTTCTTGTAGATTGCAGTGTATGTCATGCTATATAAGAAATAGTATTACAGGCGTAACCAGAAGACAAAACAAAATATGACCATGGAAATCAGTTTGGTCACTGAGTTGAATTTGCCCCATGTCTGCTGTGCTTGGCTGCATAGATGATGTGTTTCCAAGCTTCAGCCATGGGGAGCAAAGCCGTCACGCTAAGGCTCTGGCAGGTCAGAGCAGTGGCACCCATGCTTGACTCGAGCTCTGCTTCAGCACTGAGGGCTACCCAGTTAAACATGGCCTTCAGCACTTTGCTGACTAGATATGATTTTTTAGAAAATGATTAGATGTTAACATACTTGATAAATTTGAGATTTTCTCTTGTTTTCATATCCAACTAAATAAATCAGAATGTTTCTCCTTGACCAGAAGTGCATCAGTATTTACTCTAATAAATGCAGCTATTAAAAACATGGCTTAGAAAGAAAAGTTCTTTTATGAAAGTCACTATATGATATACTCTAATAAATCTATTTCTGTTAATGCCAACACTTGAATTCATAATGGCTTAAAAAATAAGAAAGTAGTCTGAAAACGAAAATTTTGCTAACAACCCTTCCCAATGAAGGGCTACAGTATTCATCTACTGATGTATTTTTGTCAGAAAAACTAAGTTTTGGACACCTTTAAATCCCCTATTTAAAATACTGATATGGTAGCAGACCTTAAGCAAACAATAATTCACAAATTCAGGACTTTTTCTGAACTGAGGTCTGAAGATTAGATGCTGTGGACAATACAAAAGAATAGCAGCTCCAGCAAAGAGAGAGGAAGAGTAAGAAAGGGAAAGAAAACATTAGAAGGCAGTGTAAATATGATGGAGCTTTCAGAATGAAGTCTTGCTTTCCTTCTGGTTACAATAACTGTCAGGAGCACTCTGGGGGAAAAAAAATCTCTTCATTGTAGTATGGCACAGTTTTAGATCCAACAGGAAAGGTTAAAAAACATATGATTAAATAGAATCATCAAAGGAGGGAAGACATAAAGGTCAGAAATTTCCAGTTACTGGCTGATTGGCTGGGTCAATGGCAGTGATCATTTACTGCCAAGAAGTGCCCTTCCTGTTGGCCTCTGTTACATAAAAATGAAATACAAAGCAACATAGATCAGGAGCTATTAGATGATCACATGTGGAAGCCAGTCTCCAAAATGCCGTGGCAGTTACCACGCTAAATGTGATACTAATGTTCTCGCTCTTGCTTTCTCTCTAGTTCACCCTCGTTTTCTCCCCATGCAGTCACACGTATCTCTTGGCCACATAAAAATCTAAGAACGTGCCACCAAATGACTGGTGGCTGTCACTGTGCAAGATGAGAAAAAAAATAATCTGAGATTAATCAATTGATTAATTTTGTGTTAATAGATAACTGAGGAGATGTGAAGATTTTAAAAGCAAGGACAAAAAACTTTAATTGGATATGTAAAATTTTGTACCAAACAGAACAACTGCTGGGAAGCAGAAGAACAAGTAATTATAAAAACAAAAAAGGATTAAGGAGATTTTTTTTTTCCTGCTGGGTACAAGCACCTGGATGGCAGAGAGCCTAGAATTGGATTACCTTTGAATTTTCTAAATTGTTTTCATGAGAGGAACATTTTTGACCCATATGGGTCAGAGAGAAAGCTTCTTAGAGACAAGAAAAAATAATTTATGAGAAACCCTCCCTCCTATATAGATGCTCAGGGATACACAGACTGCTCAGTAGTGCTTAATTTTTTTTAAGTCTTTCCTGACTAGGTCAATGAGTTGCAGAGCCAAAATTCATGACCTTCAGCAAGGAAGAAACCTGCAAATCTTTAAGAGAATACATTCTGCTGCATGTCTTAAGGTATCTTTTCAAAGCAAGCTTAACTGTTTAGAAATAAGTAAACAGCAACTTTCAAAATAAAAAATCACATGAGACATTTTTCTGCCTGATACTGCTGATGCTTTTACACAGAAAAGGATACAATTTTCCTGGTGCCATTTGTATTTTTTTCAATTTGATGTTATATTTGACTGCTGAAATTTATTTTCTATGTGGGTAAAATATTTGGTTATAAACATCCATTAAACAGATATGTAGTCCCAATAAACCACAGCAATTTTTTCCTCTTGTAGGCACCTGAAGGATTGACAGCTGGGGAGATGTTTCCCTGTGTCAGAATAAGCAGGGATGTTGATTCCTTTCTTTGGAGAGTGCTGATGCTACCTGTCCATATCCCACAAGTGTACCTCCCCTGTGCTACTGGGTGCAGCTGGTCAAGTTTGGAACTAGAGGAGCACCCATATTTCTATTCCAATTATATGAAGTTCATTAGCATCCGTTAAGCTGTGCTGTTCCAGCTTCAATTTATCAGTGTTAATGAAATAGTAATGCTAGATTTTTGCAGTAAAAGATAATTAAATCTCACTTGAAATACAAACATGCAATGAAATGCAGCCTGTTTCCCCCACCCCAGATCTCAGGCACTGATGGCAGAATCTTATTAGGACCCCAGACCAGCTGTGAAACTTTGGTTTCCTTGCTAAAATGCACCTGTGGAAACACAGGTATTTAGAAGTGACTGCCTCTCTCGCAAAAGAATCTTGCTGTAGTACCATAAAAAAACTGTTGAAGCTTTTAATCTGGCAGTTCCTACCCTGGGAAGCTGAGCTTGTGAGGCACAGCTGTTGCACAAGCCCCCTCCAGCAGTGCTGAAAGCTGAGACCCAGAGTGGGGTAAGAACAAACAAACCCACACAGACTCAGATGCCTTTTGTTTGGGCAGCCACATCTGCAGCAGCCCCAAATTAGGAACTCAAAGCCTCCTCAACCACCTCCTCCCCAGGCTGCCAATGTGGTGGTACTTCAGCAGATCCAGCTCCACAAGGTGGTTACAGTAGAGAGGCTCTAGACCAGCCACAGGGGCTTTGACCTCCCCTTGGAAGGAGTGACTGGCCAGAAAGGCCTTAAGTTCTCTGCCTGAGGGTGCTGAGGACTGTCACCTACAGTGGAGTGAATTTGTCAGTAAAACCAGAGCAGGACCAAGCAGAAGTGTTTAGAAGAAAAAGATTTCTGAATAGCCTGTGCTTCCCTAGCTGGGCTGTGAATGAAGCTTGAAGCTACACGGGGGTAACGTGCCTTCACATTACACAGCCCTAACCTTGAAGCCCTTGAGATAAACAGGATGTTACTTAAATGAAGGAGTAATATGTAACATGCATTGATTTTGGAGGGAAGTTATTTATACAGCATTTCAGCATACTAGGCTTGTTGGTTCAGCAGGGAGTGGTTTGTGCTGAGCTTCCAAAATGCTCCCCAGACTTCACCTGGAGGATCATCACAAGAATAATTAGCTCCTGTGTTTGTTCATCTGGAAAGGCAAGGGGTCCATACGGACACTACAGGTGTAGAGGGCAACTGCTGTGTTAGAGAACGCATAAGCAGGCTGATGGATGAGAAAGACACGACTAGCCTTTGTGCTGATAAATGTAAAGTTTCTTTGATTTATAAGCGTTTTGTGGTTTGCAGGGGTTTTTTTTAGTTGGTTGATTTTTTGTGGGTTTTGTTTCTTTCTTTGTTTGTTTGTTTTCCCCAAATAAATCATATACTGTAAAGGTTTAAATATTTAAATGAAATTGCTTCTCCATACTTGCTGTCTGTGGACAGCAATTACATTTCCTGGCAGGAATACAAGTGATAAATACGAATTGTGTTTTGCATTGCATTTATAGGAAAATAATTTTAAAGTTTGTGTTCACAGAAGAACAGCCGTTTTTAACATTCACTCATATCCTCTCAGAAGAAAGAAATCACTCCTCACGACCCATGTCACTTGATTTTTGTAGTGTTTGCAATGCATAAGCATCGAGTGAACAGCAGATAAAAAATTACTGCTGAGATTCTACTAATGACTATATTAAAGATTATGATCTGTGTTCATAAATGAAAATAAAAAATTAATCGAGTACATTTGTTATGAAATGTTTTAGAGCAATTACTTGGTTTTGATGAAAAGTGCATTCTAATGCCTTTGTAGATATGTATACTTATGCATCAGTTAACATGTTCCCCCTGTGGCACAATTCATACCATGCAACCTGAGTGTTCTTCATACAAATAATTCACAATTTCAGCCTGAAATTAACAGGGATATACATGACATGCAGCACACCAATAGCAAAAAATATTGCAGAAGACTTAGTGCAAGGGGGGAAAAGGATTGTAACACGAACCAGTAATTTCTTCGCTTAATCCAGGAATAAAGATAAAAGGAGAAGAGAAAAATACAGCTAACAATCTTCCCCAGGGTGTTTGAGTGAAGAAAGTGCTGAACTGTGAATCAGAATTGAATAGGCAGAAACATTAGCTCCTTTCAGAAGGATGTTTGCCTTACAGAGATCAGATATTGTAATAGCACAGAGCTGGCGCCTTGCCTATGCTTTGCAGCATGCAAATGAATATTTTCCTTTCACAGCAGCTCTGCAGTAAAAAGACCAAGAAATCACAGAAATACCTGCAAGGACCCTTAAAAATGACCACTGATTCTGCTGTCAAATACTAGAAATGTCTGATGCTCAACTTGCGG
Source organism: Hemiprocne comata (assembly GCA_020745705.1). NCBI lineage: Eukaryota > Metazoa > Chordata > Aves > Apodiformes > Apodidae > Hemiprocne > Hemiprocne comata. The sequence continues at coordinate 95,766,392 of CM036586.1, read as the reverse complement.
AGCTGCAGATAAGAGCCCTCCATTCCAGACTCACTGTCTGTGGAAGTACCAGCAATTAATACTTCTGAAAACTGGGCTTAAAGAGGCACATTATCAAAGATGACTCATGACGCAGGTAAGGGCCAGACAACTGTGAAAAAAAAACAACCTACATGCTATTGACTTGAAGCGGAGCAAGAATATGTTTACACAGCAGTGTGCAGTTTTGCAGTTTGCTCTGAGTGACCTCTAGTATGTCATGCTGAAGATCAGGACGTCTCAGCCCACCCTAAGCTCTGCTCTGCCACATCCAGACCCATGCAAGCCTGAGCTGGCTGATTTGGGGCAAGCTTTGATACTGAAATTTTATTGCAAACTGAAACTGCTGAGGATATTTTTCTCTAGCTGTGCCAACTGAGCATGTTTAAACTCTCAGGATCACTGAAAAGCTGTATTTTGGTTGTCTTTCCTAATTTGAAAGACCAGTAAATAGTTGGTCACTCTCAATATGGAAGAAAAAAAATTGCCTTTTTGTTTACCAACTTTGTCAAGGCTGAAGTTGCCACTACATTCTCTGCCATTGTCAAGTATTGGGTATTAAGGTGGAAGGAAGGACATCAGAGAGAAAGGAGCCAAAATGTATTATTGCCAATTTAACCATGCATCTGATTCACTAATACAATCTTTCACGCTTGTACTGTAATTGCCTGCAGCTCCCTTGATTTCATCAACATCATAAACCAATTTTTGGCTTACATTTAAATGACACATCTAGGACTTCCGAAAGCCACATAAACTTATTTTCATAATCTACTTCTAGCATATTTTCTCTCCTCTGTCCTGTCAACATGATCACAAAGTCATTCAATTCTGGAGCCCCAAACATAAGAAGGACATGAACCTGTTGAAGTGAGTCCAGAGAAGGGCCACGAATATGATCAGAGAACTGAAGCACCTCTCCTTTGAAGACAAGCTGAGTTGGGGTTGTTTAGCCTGGAGAAGAGAAGGCTTCAATAGTGGCCTTCCAGTACCTGAAGGGGACCTACAGGAAAGCTGAGGATGGACTTTTTGCTAGGCCATATAGTGAGAGGACAAGGGGTAATGGATTAAAACTTGAAGAGGGGAGATTTATATTAGACATTAGGAGACAATTCTTCACTATGAGGGTGGTGAGACAGTGGAAGAGGTTGCCCAGGGAAGTTGTGGAAGCCCCATCCCTGGAAGTGTTCAAGGCCAGATTGGATAGGGCTCTGAGCAACCTGGTCTAGTGTGAGGTGTCCCTGCCCATGCAGGGGGGTTCCATCTAGATGATCTTTAAAGTCCTTTCCAACCCAAACCATTCTATGATTCTATGATTCAGAGTAGAAGGGCCTCTCATCTAATCTCCTGCTCAAGCAGGGCCAGCACTGAACAAGATACCTTGCCAAATGGCCTTCTTCTAAGGCTCTCAGTCCTTGGCCTTTTTCAAGGGAAGTAGCATTTGTCATTATTTATTTGGTTTTCAGTTGTAGGTTGCTGGCTCAAAGACTACCACTGTGTTCCTATTCAACAAGAGCTCAGTGACCTATGTCTGAGGTCAACTCATCCTGCCACAAAGACAGGCCAATGGTCTAATGTGAGATGATAACTGTGTTCACTTACAGTACTCTTAGCTAGACTGAAGCTGCTGGCTGAAGGAGGAGATTCCATAATCTCAATATCCAACCATTTAAAATGAGTAGAAACTTTCCAGTAGATACAAACATAGCACAATTCAGATTAACAGTGAGCTGGCTTTTGTTCCCCACTGTACCTTCTCAGTAAAGTGTATTTTACACAGTGGGCTACGGAACAATCTTATCAATTTGCCTTTTCAGAGACTATACAACAGTATGCACATATTTCAGGGACAAGAATGGTTTTCTATATTTATTCAACCTGAACATGCAGGAAAAGAGAAAATAGTAGACATGAGACATTTAGGGCAGGCACTGTGAATTCACTGTAGGTCTGGGGAAGCTGTCAATACCAAAGGCTTACGGCAGAATGCTGTGAAAGTACAGGAACAAAATCAATTGAAGCCAGAATTTTTCCCTCCCAGTACACACCACAGAATTATTAATAAGTGGCTTATTTGAATCTAGCCAGAAGTCAGCTATTTCAGGGCCTTCTGGGGCAGAAAGATGCCACATGAGTTAAGTAAGGTCACAGATCCAGTTACATCACCCAGATGATCTCTGTTGCAGAGTGTTTGTAATGCTTGCTCTACCTTGCCTTTGTTTCAATGTGGATGGCTGGTGACAGTGGCTTTTACTGCCATTTTTTGCTGGCATTGTCTAGAACTTGCTCTGTCTTCACATAACCTTGCACATAACTATGATGAGCACAGTGTAAAAAAGAATAAATAAATAAAGAGGGAAACAACACATCTTATCTAGCAGCAAAAACAGTCACAAAGATCACGCTTTTGGAAACCCTTATCTAACCTACAGCTAAAAACTGCTCTAAACACTACCCACACTGCAGTCATAGATTTCCTGGTTGGCACCTCTCCATAATCTCAGTACAAACTACTGCAAAGGCTGGCAAGATAATAGCTGATCTGGCTCAATGCCAGCCTGCTTTTGACTGTCCCCTTTAGAAGTCTAGGGCATCTCTGCATTAGCAAATAGGACAGCATAATTGGAATGGATCTATAGAGAGAGACAGTGGATGCAGAGGAGCTGAGAACCACCCTGTACACATTTTCAGGAGTTTACTCCAGACTAGCTTCCATTTGGGCTCTACACAGAATGTCCAGCTGTTGATCTATAGCAGGTGCCTTGCTAGACCTCATCTCCTGGTTTCATCAAAGGGGCACCCAGTTTGTGTGCTCCAAGATCACTTCACACTGAGAATGCAAGTACAGTAAATGGGATGGGGTATTAGCTTCCCAAGTTCACTCCTTATCTGAACAAAACTGCTAATGTAAACACATCTTTAGATATCTTTGGATTGCTTGTGGTCCAGGGAAGTCCTTTAGGAAGAGATTTTGACTGTGGAGTTAATAAAAGCATCATTCACTGCTCACACTGTCTGTACTGGGTTTAATACATGCCTGTTAAGTTTGATGAACTACTGTAACTGCTAGTGGATTTTTTTAGCTTCTTTATTGGAAAAGGTAGGACTACAGCCTGCTTTTCTGTTACATAGTTAAGTCTCTCAAAGAGATTCAAGTTAGGAAATACCTGACTTTCTGTACTTTAAAAGTTTAGAAATTAGCAGTACAAATCACTGATTTTGAAGTCTTTTGAAATCACAAGACTTTTCTGTCACACTTTGATACTAACTGGCTCCTAAAGCATATTCAGCTCAGACCATAGATTGTCATCTTCCAAGCATGTCCGTGGAGGGATGCCTGTTCTTATGATGCTTCATGAGTCAGGAGTGGTGCTCTGGGGACAGCACTGTGCAGCTGCGTAGAGGAGATGTTTAGTGCTGCCAAATCACAGAAACCACAATCATTGTTTTCTAAAAAGCTGACTCCTCTGTTTAAGCTCCTGCAAGCTCACTTCATAGTTAGCATGATGCGCATTCAGAGAAGAATGTGTCAGAAACAGAATCAGAAAAACACCAGAACATACAGGCGCGAGCCTCACGGTTCAACTGTTGCGAGGAAGATGATGAGACGTAAGATATGCTGCTTTCTTTAGAGTTGGTTTTTTGTTTGACTTTTTTTCTTGTCTTCATTCTGAATTCAATGAAACAAGGTTGTTTATAGATAAATGGCTTTCACAGAGATGAAGACTCAGCCATTTATATCAAGGAGCATACACCTAATCAAGCTTTGTGGGTAGGTTTTTCATGAGCAGTTAGGGAGCTGTATTACTGACTACCAGTGGGATATCTGGATTCTCTGGAAAAACCTCAGCCTACCTCTCTAATGACTGAATTCTTGTTCCACAACAGATATTACAGAGGCTTGATGACTGTACAAGAGTCCTCATTTAATTCACTGTGTATCCCTTTTTTATCCCTGACACTCCTCATCCAGATAATCAAAGAACTGAGATTGTAAAGACTGTGTCTGAATATATCCTTTCTTTTTAAGCTTCCAAATTCCTCATCAGTATTACTTATGCTTGTTCAGGACTTGCCAGCTTTCTTCAGGTTTGAAGGGGAATGTGCATAATAGAGAGCTCTCCCTCTTACTCATGGCTCTATTGTGGAGCCTGCACAAGCACAACCCACTCATTCCAAGCATCCTTTGTTCTGATGTAATGTGCTCAAAGAATTACACTTGAAAAAACAACATTTAATGAGCAGTTCTAAGCCTGCTGAGTGTAACTCCAGTACATATGAACTTAAATAACTGTACCCATTGTACACAGTCTTTGGGGCTAGGGTGCCCTTAACCCTTACTGAAAAATATGAATTTGCAAACACAATTCAGCTCCACTGCAATGTGAAGGAACACATAGTAAGATGATCCTATCTTTCCATCAATTTATTTGGAAAATCTTCCTGCAGGGGTTCAGTTGCTATGCCTCATTAAACTGGCAGTGGTTGCCTTGCTTTACGTAGCAGCTCAGCAGGCAAAGTATCCAGAGACTCTGGGAAACCAAGGACAACAGCATCACCCCAAGCAGGTCCACTGTGCGTGTTGCGCTGAGGGAGCCATCCCTCTGCTGCTTCTGGGAACATACCAATTTGGATTCCAGATGACTTGTCAAACTTGTTTTTGGAGAGGGCAAAGGGGGGAAAGGGAAACATTTATTAATACAGTTCTGTGTTTGCTAGCTTTTTTGTCTTTCTGTTTCAATTCTTTCTTTTTTTCAGTCTGCCCAGTTCCTGTGTTCACCTGCAGCATCCAGAATGAGGGGGCAAGCTAACCCCACAGCAGTGGCCCATCTGCCTGTGCAAGCAGAGGAGGAAGGATGGACTCGAGGTTGATAAAAAAACTATACAGAATTATGGCTTTTATTGTAATGTGCCTCAGAACACGCTAGCCTTTTCACTAGAGATCTGCAAAAACAAGGTCCCTGTGCAAAAGGATTTCTAGCATGGGTTTAAAGCTTGCCTTCGTAAATGAAGATGGCAAAGAGTAATGAATAGGAAACAATGCAGAAAGAAAAGATACACAAACCTTATGATCATATGGTTAATGAAAATTTACAGATAGCTTTGGGCTCATCTTATTTTGTCTCATTTATGGACAACCTCTTTTGGCATATAAGTACAGTGAGACACACTTTAAATAAACATTTTCTAAGCTGTGACCCAACGTCCATAGAGTACAGTGAAATCTTGAATAATTTATGTAAGATACAAGTTCATCCTTTAAAGGCAAACATACCACACAGTTAATGGGAAATTAGCTTCATAACTTTCAGGATGCATTTTCCATTTGTCAGATAAATACATACTTGCTGAAACAGCTAAGGATTCTTAAAACTTCTCAGAGGTTCAACATTCTTTGGAGAAATAAAACACCCCATTCTTTTCTTCACTTTCTGAATTTTACTGCAGTTCTATGGCATTTTCAATAAATTATCTAGTCTGTCCATGTTACCTTTTGTTGAAATGCTGCTTAGATTAGTTTAATTCAAAGGTCAAACTATTTTCAATGTTTAACTAAGTCATTTCAAAACATGTCTTATCATTAGGGCACAAAAGTGTGACTATTTAAAACCATATTGCCCTTGCAAAGTGTGCACATATTTAAATATTTATATTCCCATTAAATTAAAATATGAAGTACAGATGTATTAGGTTACTCACTGAATCACAGTAAAGATTCCCAATGGATTATCACAAACGTCCATTGTATTTAAATGTGATTGAAGCAGCTGGCAAAGAGAACTGCTCCTGGGACTCCGCCGTCTTGGTCAGTGGATCTGTGCCTCTTCTATTGCTCTTCCCTTTACATACAAACATACATACACACAACCCTCTTCTGTACGACTTGGTCAGCTCTGCCCAGTTCAGCTCTCCACATCAGATGCTACTGGTTAAGGGCTACCACTGGCACTGACCAGTGACTGAGGACACGGGGGGGTTTCTGCTGCAGTGATGCTCCCACATGCCAATCCATGTCGATGCCGCTGACAGGGGAGGATCAATGTGAAAATTGCAGTCCTATGGTCTGGGCTGTAATGACTTAATGACAATTTTTAAAACTATCGTGTAGCTTCACCTTGAAACAAACCTTGAGATTAATCTTAACAAATATAAAAAAGTATTTTAATGCCACATGTTGTAAAATACAGCAAGTGTGAGGTGTGATTTCAGCCTAACGTTAATGGTGTGTTGGCATCTCCTGGTGTAGGGAGGCACAGGCAGAATTGTGCTTTGTTTTCCTTGCTGTTGCTGGATTAGTATTCATATAATAGAGTATTACTTTTGGGTTTGTAATAAATAAAGTTTTCTTCTACTTAAGCAAAAAAGAAGTGACAGTAAGAGAAAGGCTCTTTGTCAACTAACTAGCACAGGATGAACAGCACAAACTAGTCCACGGCACCTGACAAGGTGTTCAAAAGCAACAGTATAATCGTTTTCAGTGCTTCAATTTTCCTCTGCCCAAAAGAAGACCTCTAATTTTCAGAGGAAGATGTCTCTTGTTTTTGAACAGCAAGTATTTTTAGAGACCTTGCACCTCCAGAACTTAAGCATCTTACAAACAAACACCTGTGAGAAACACAGTTTCTTTATTTAAAGGGACAACTTTTCCTTGCCAATTTGCACTGCACTTTAAACACAACCATAGTAAGACTGTCGCTGAAGGAATAACAAATTATTCCCCAGTGATCGTGCATAGAGAAAACCTGCAGCTGAGTAAGTCTGGTGATGTCAAAGGAAGCACTTGCTCTCCTTCCTCTCCCCGGCCCCCTGATGACCCCTCTTCAGGAGCACAGCACCCAGTATGGCATCATTCAGGGAAGGAGCAAGGGCAGAAGATACAGTGAGGCTGGGTGACAGGATCATAGGATGCTGTAGCAGAGCACAACAGCCATTATCCCGGACTGCCATGGACAACAGGAACCACTGTGTCCAAGTAGATGAAGAGGAGCAAAATCAAGGGATAAAATTGATGGATCTGAGCATTGAGCCAAGAACCAGTGATATGGGTCTTGAAATAAAAGGAAGCCACCTTGGAAATGAATGTGTTGAAAGTAGTCAGTTACATGGTGCCTTCATTCCTACCAAGCTAGACCCATCTGCTCTCCCACAGACCTCACCTTGGCCAAACCAAACTATGAAGGAGTGTGGTCTCTCCCAGTGAGGGGAAAAGATCCTCCAGAATATTAGTGCAGGCAGCTGGATCGTAAATCCTGCTAACATTGCTGAATCACAGAATCACAGAATCACCAAGGCTGGAAAAGACCTTTAAGATCATCAAGTCCAGCCTATGCCCAACACCACCACACCATCTAGACTATGGCACTAAGTGCCACATCCAGCCTTGCCTTGAACACATCCAGGAACGGTGCCTCCACCACTTCCCTGGGAAGTCTATTCCAATGTCTAATCACCCTCTCTGGGAGGAAGTGCTTCCTAATATCCAACCTAAACCTCCCTTGGAGCAACTTCAGGCTGTGCCCTCTTGTCCTGTCACTGGTTGCCTGGGAGAAGAGCCCAGCCCCCACCTGACTACAACCTCCCTTCAGGTAGTTGAAGAGAGTGATGAGGTCCCCCCTGAGTCTCCTCTTCTCCAGGCTAAACAACCCCAACATCCTCAACCTCTCCCTATAAGACTTTCCCTCTAGTCCTTTCACCAGCCTTGTTGCTCTCCTCTGGACCCGCTCCAGCACCTCAATGTCCTTCTTGAAGTGAGGGGCCCAGAACTGCACACAGTACTCAAGGTGAGGCCTCACCAGTGCTGTGTACAGGGGGAGAATGACATCCCTACTCCTGCTGGCCACACTATTCCTGATACAAGCCAGGATGCCATTGGCCTTCTGGGCCACCTGGGCACACTGCTGGCTCATGTTCAACCAGCTGTCCGCCAGTACTCCCAGGTCCCTCTCTGCCAGGCTGCTCTCCAGCCACTCTTCCCCCAGCCTGTAGCGCTGCCTGGGGTTATTGTGGCCAAAGTGCAGGACCCTGCACTTGGTCTTGTTGAATTTCATGCCCTTGACCTCAGCCCACCGATCCAGCCTGTCCAGGTCCTCCTGCAGCCTCTTCCTACCCTCTGGCAGATCGACACTCCCCCCCAGCTTGGTGTCATCTGTGAATTTACTGAGGGTTTCCCTATTCTGGACTTGCCTGTTCTAAAATTCCAGCAAGAGGAACACTGAAAGAACTAGGGAGGAAAAAAAAGGGGGACATATGTTAATTTATTTGCCTTTCCCAGTGTATCTCTTGTGAATGAACCAATACAGAAATAAACCAACTTTTAACATAATCCTTTCCTCTCACTACACTCTTAATAGCATCTTGAGAAGCATGTACTGAACATTTGGGGCCAGATGCTCATCTGGCATGAGCTGATGCACACACATTGAAACCAGTAGAGCAACAATGATTTATATACACTACAAGTTACAACAACTGGTCCTTAATAAGGAGTTTCATAGGTTATGTAACTGGTAATTCCAGTACAGGATTTCTTTTTAATACGATTTACTTTGTCAAGATGAACATGTCTATAATTTTAACCTTGGAAAAGACGGCATGCTATTTCCAAAAACAAGACAAAAATCAACTAAACTCACAATAACGGTGTTCCTAGAACAAAATTAATTTGTCCCTGACCGTCAAGTCCAGTATTTTTCATTTAAACTGGAAGAACAGGACCCATCTTACCAAGGGCAGACTTTTAATCCCTCACCCAAGGATCTGAAATCATAGAATCACAGAATCAATCATAGAGTCATAGAATGGCTAAGGTTGGAAGGGACCTTAAAGATCATCAGGTTCCAACCTGCTATGGGCAGGGACACCTCACAGTAGACCAGACTGCACAAAGTCTCATCATTGCACGAATCATCAAAGAATAGAATAAGGCACCTATAGATACAATGCACTGCAGCTTCATAGAGATACGTTTGGGTCCAATGAAGCCCATTGTAAGAGTAGGCGTAGCCACCTAAGCTAAGGTGAGGTGAAGTCTCATCCCAGTTCCTATGCTGGTTATGTTACAGTGAAGTCAACCACTTCTTTTTACTCTGTATCATTTTCACTCCGCTGGCTGCAACACGGTTTCTAAGGATAAGATATCAATTCCATTTTGTAAAGCTAAAGGCATGCTTACTAAATAAATGAATACATAGAATATTGCTGGTAAGTTGCCAATTTGACTGTGCTGCTAGGAAGAAGATTAAGTACTGCTTCCTAGGAACTATTAAAGAACAAGCATTTTGCATGTTGTGCCAGTGCCTCTGACTCCATTTCAATACATAGAAGTTTCTATGTCAGTAATCAGTAGGTCATGTATGGCAAGTACTAAGTAGCATGATAGGCAAATTCAGTTGGGGAAAAATTAGAAATATTAAGAACCCTATTTAAGGGTAAGAAAGGGGTGAATTTTCCTGCACAGTAACTAACCTATACACACTCTATAGCTTTGTTTGGTCTTGGCAGCAGCCCTTATAAGCAGGACTCGTTTCAGCTATCAGCAGAGATCTGTGGTGCAGTTGGCTGTTTTTTGCACGTCATCCACTGCTTGCTTCCACAGTGACTCCTAGGACGTGATTCATCTGACCTAATTCAGCCAGCTACTTTAGAGATAAGATGAATAATGCCTAGACGTGTCCCTTTCTCTCCATGACTACAAAAGGAATGCACAGTGACAAGCTGGGCTTCAGATGTCTGCACTGGATCAGGTGGACCCCAAAGTAGTGTCTTCACCATCTCCTATCTGTCTGAGCTATTCAGTGTGTGGTCCTGCAGATGGCAATACTTTGTGTATAATAAAGAAGAGTCAGAGCTGGAGGAGGAACTCAACTTCATACTTCAAGTGAAGGTCTGTGTCTCAGAGCCTCCCTCAAGGCTCTATATTAAAATGGCACAAAAGAAAGACGTACACTGGGCTTTGGTGTTACACTAGTCTACCAAGCTGCCAGTACCATCAGCTGCTGTCCTGATGCAACACTCCATAAAATTGTGCTTGCCAGTGTGGCTGAATCTGTCCTTTCAGATGTTTGGAAATAAGTTGATTGAAGATCTCTCACATTTTAGAAAGTGCACTCTTACCACCAAATGTGTGAAAAACATGCTCTTGTAATAGGAGGATAGAATATATTTTTTTAAGCCTTCCCCCAAACCCAAGACATTAATAAGACCCACACATTGAGTTTGGCCATAATCTGTCATTTCAGGTAGACCATGATGTTGGCTGTGTTCAGCAAGAGTCCTCTTCCCATTGCTTGTCCCATTTACAGCCCTTGTCAAAGCTTCTCATACAGTGTTTCTCATTTGTGAAGTGGGCTCCTCCTCTCCTTCCTAGCTCATCTCCAGCCCTGGCCGTTAGTGAAAGAAACTGACATGTGGAATAGACAAGGATGAGTAACTGTAGGCAGCCTGGCAGTGCTGGAGTTGTGGGCACATCCCAGGCTCACTGAAAAGAGTGGGCAGAGCTGGAGGAGAGCAGCGATGGAACTAATTTCATATCTGTGATTCGTCTGGAACTGAAGTGCACTTGTTTAGTATTCAGCTTAGGTTTGACTTGTATTCAATTATGTTTGCATTAAATGAAGTATTTTTTCTGCACTCTTATCAACAAAGCTATATAAAGCTTTGAGATCCTAATAAAAATTCTTCATATGCTGCCATTTATAATTTTAAAACCAGAAAATAGATTAGAAAAACAAACAAACTGAATTTCAGGTGCCCTACAGAGTTGTAGCAAGTGTTATTGCTATACACATTCCTTAGTTACTGGGAAATTTATAATCAGCAGAAAAATTGCAATTGTGTTTTTCCAACCTTGCACCTGTCAGATAAGATCCTATGGCATAATGCCATGTGCAGAATTAGAGAGTTCATTGTGAACATGCATGGCAGAATCAATCTGGGAATACATGAAGGAAAATGAGAGAAGCTTCAGTGCTGCCGGAAGCGTTTAAAAATGTTTTTCTGTTTGAGAGACTTGGATGTACAGAAATCCCAAGTAATAATTAACTTAGACACATTCCTTACTGCCTTGAACAAACAGAAACTGACACCCTACTGTAAGCAAGTTGCAACTATGACCCAAGAAGTCACGTCCCACCAGAAGATTCATATCCACCCCAACACATTTTGGCACCAAGTTGCCTCAGCAACCGGGAGAAACAGATTATGATCAAGGTTAAGCAGCCCACAGATGGTTTCCAATGACTGACAGGGCAGGTCTGTTCAAAATAAAGCTGGTGCCAGTCACTGTCTGTTCTTTCCAGTGGCTACTAGCTCATTCCAGTGAGTAACGTGCTGTGACACCTGAAACGGGTAACCAGAGCCATGTTGCTGAGGAGGCAAATGTCCACTTCCCGTGTGCTGCAGGACCATTGCATAGGCTCACACCTTGGTGACTGCTGTGCACGGAGCCTGAGCATGGACATGTTACATCAGCAAGGACAAGCAACATTCCTCTTTTGAAAATGGCTAATGAACAACCCAGTCAAATTGTAAACACGTCTCACAAAAGGTAATCAGGCTAAAGGGGATATGCATAGAAATTATACTTTGGAGTTCTAGTAACCCAACGAGATATAATTAAAGATCACCTGATCCAGACATAGCAATACCCCAAGCTTATTTATTTGTGACTATACCTAATTTCTATCAAGGACTCTCAATGAGCCATATTCATAATTTTCATCCATATGTCAGAATAATGACTACTGTGGAAGTTATATGGCTTTAAAAATTATGTTCTTAAACTCATGCATGTTCATAGTGATGTAACTCAAAGCTATCCTTCTGTCTGCCACAAAAAGGCAGATTTCTGTTTTGTAAATACAGTGGGCTTTGTAACAATTAAGACATCCACACAAGTTGTCCTCCCACCTGAATGCAAGATTCCAAAACCATTATTAAGAAACAAAAAGTAAAACATATCAGACAAAGATGAATATGGGAAGGCGGTGATGAGTTGAACAATTGCACTAATTTAATTACTTATATAGGTTTGTGAAAAGTCCCTTAGGCCAATTCACTTGCAACCAAAAAATGAGTAGGGTGAAGGTGAAACTTCACTGCCAGTCAGTCTCAACTCCAGGGAAGGCAAATTTCAGGATAGATTTGTTAAGAAAGATGATTCCCATGCTGGAAGGCTGTGTAGGGTATTTTGGCAGTCAGTTTGACAGGTCAATGTACTCACCAGAAAATACTTAAAAGACAGAAATCTTTGGCAGCAAAATACATCTTAGACAAGTATTCAGCTTATCTGTATTTTACTTTTGATGGAGTGGCTGATTTTTCATGTCTTTCATTTTGATGCCATTTTCTGCTTCTTATGCTTTTTTTTTTTTGCAATGTCAGAAAATGCCACCCCATTTTCCTGAGAGAGTTGATCCTAAGTGTGGGTGTTATGCTGACCATTCCCAGAGCCATTTACATGGTGACTGAGAGCACAAGTACTCCTTCATTTAAACCCGGTAAGATCTAACGGGCAGCGACTCGGTGTAGCGGCGGTGACAGCGGCAGCAGTGACTGAGGTAAGCCCGAGGTGGGGGTTCAGGCGTGCTGTACAGGGGGGTTTCCAAGCTCTGGGACCCCCGTTCTCCGCCCGAGCCCCGGCCGGAACCAGGAAGTCCGCGGCAGCCAACCAGGCGTGGAGGGGGCGCGGCCAGAGGCTGCGCGGGAGATTTAAACGCCTCTAGGGAGCGTCAGCGACCCGGAGCGTTGCAAACAAACAGGGGTGAGCAAACACTGCTTCCCTGGGGCCAGGGTTAAGGATATAAGGAGGAAGCTCCCTGCCCTAGTTCGGCCCTCAGACTACTACCCATTACTGCTGTTCCAAGTAGGCAGTGATGAGGTAGCTACCAGAAGTGTAGGGGCAATGAAGAGAGATTTCAGGGCCCTGGGATGGCTGGTTAGGGGATCGGGAGAACAGGTGGTGTTCTCCTCTATCCCGCCAGTAGCAGGGATTGATGAGGGGATAAATGGGAAGAGCCAGAAGATTAACTCCTGGCTTTGGGACTGGTGCAACCGACAGGACTTTGGCTTTTTTGATCATGGATGGACCTACAGGACACCAGGCATGACGACAGGTGGGGGAAGCTTAACCTGGAGGGGGAGAAGGGTCCTGGCGCACAAGTTAGCAGGACTCATAGACAGGGCTTTAAACTAGGTTTGAAGGGGGATGGGGACAAAACCAGAGATGAGCCTAAGGACGGCTGCCAGTCTGCTGTCCCACTCAAGGCAGGAAATGGGGATAAATGTGGCAACAAGATCATAGGGCTCACTGGTAGGTTGGTAACCACACAAGTGGTCGGGATATCTGTACCACGGTTCAAGTGTATATATGCCAATGCCCAAAGCATGGGAAATAAACAACAGCAGTTAGAAGCTATTGTGCACCAGGGAGACCATGATATAATTGCCATCATGGAAACGTGGTGGGATGATTCGCATGGTTGGAGTGCTGCAATGGTTGGCTATAGGCTCTTTAGAAGGGACAGGCAAGGCAAGAGAGGTGGTAGGGTGGCATTATATGTTAAGGAGTGCTTTGATTGCCTAGAGGTCAATTCTAGACACACCAAGGCAGAATGTATATGGGTGAGGATAAAAGGGAAGGCCAATGAGGCTGATGTCCTAGTGGGAGTCTGCTACAGACCACCTGACCAGGATAAAGAGACTGATGAGATGTTCTTTCAACAACTAGGGGATGTCTCACGTTTGCTAGCCCTTGTTCTTGTGGGGGACTTCAACTTACCAGATGTCTGCTGGAAGTACAACACAGCAGAAAGGGGCCAATCCAGGAGGTTTCTGGAATGTATAGAAGATAACTTCCTGCTACAGCTGGTAGGTGAACCTACCAGGGGTAGTGCCATGCTAGACCTACTGTTCATAAACAGGGAAGGGCTGGTGGAAGATGTAGTGGTTGGAGGTCATCTTGGGCACAGCGACCATGATATGATAGAATTTACAATTTGTGGTGAAGTTAGGAGGGTCATCAGCAAAACCTCTACCTTGGACTTCCAGAGGGCTGACTTTGGCCTCTTCAGGACGCTGGTTGGGAGAGTCCCTTGGGAAGCAGCCCTCAAAAACAAAGGAGCCCAGGAAGGCTGGGCTTACTTTAAGAATGAAATTATGAAGGCACAGGAGCAGGCTGTCCCTGTGTGCCGAAAAAGGAGCCGGCGGGGAAGAAGACCAGCCTGATTGAGCAGGGAACTGTTACAAGAACTCAGGAATAAAAAAAGAATGTATCAACTTTGGAAAAAAGGGCAGGTGAATCAGGAAGCATTTAGGGATATTGTAAGGTTATGTAGGAAGAGAATCAGAGATGCAAAAGCCCAGCTAGAACTTAAACTAGCCATCTCTGTAAAGGATAATAAAAAATGCTTTTATAAATACATTAATAACAAAAGGAGGATCAGGGAAAATCTTAATTCCTTATTGGATGAGGAGGGGAACTTAGTAATAGAGGACAAGGAAGAGGCTGAGGTGCTTAACAGCTTCTTTGCCTCAGTCTTTAACAAAAAGACTAGCTACCCTCAGGACAACTGGGCTCCTGAGTTGGTAGACACGGATGGGGAGCAGAATCCCCCTCCTGTAATCCAGGAGGAAGTAGTTAGGGACCTGCTGTGCCACTTAGATCCTAACAAGTCCATGGGTCCGGATGGGATTCATCCTAGGGTGCTGAGGGAGCTGGCGGAAGAACTGGCTAAGCTGCTCTCCATCATTTATCACCAGTCCTGGCTCACTGGGAAGGTCCCAGATGACTGGAGGTTGGCCAATGTGAGGCCCTTCCACAAGAAGGGCTGGAAGGAGGATCCAGGGAACTATAGGCCTGTCAGCCTGACCTCGGTGCCTGGCAAGGTTATGGAACAGATCATCCTGAGTGCCATCCAGCGGCATGTAGAAGACAACCAGGGGATCAGGTCCAGCCAACATGGGTTTAGGAAAGGAAGGTCCTGCCTGACTAATCTCATCTCCTTCTATGACTGGGTGACCCGCGTAGTGGATGAGGGGAAGGCTGTGGATGTGGTCTACCTTGACTTCAGCAAGGCCTTTGACACAGTCTCCCACAGCATCCTCCTGGAGAAGCTAGCAATGCACGGCTTCGACAGGTGCACCCTTCGCTGGGTCAAAAACTGGTTGGATGACCAGGCCCAGAGAGTGATGGTGAATGGAGCTGCATCCAGCTGGCGTCCGGTGACCAGCGGTGTCCCCCAAGGATCAGTACTGGGCCCAGTCCTATTCAATATCTTTATTGATGACCTGGATGTGGGGCTTGAGTCCACCCTCAGTAAATTCGCAGATGACACCAAGCTGGGGGGGAGTGTTGATCTGCCAGAGGGTAGGAAGAGGCTGCAGGAGGACCTGGACAGGCTGGATCGGTGGGCTGAGGTCAAGGGCATGAAATTCAACAAGACCAAGTGCAGGGTCCTGCACTTTGGCCACAATAACCCCAGGCAGGGCTACAGGCTGGGGGAAGAGTGGCTGGAGAGCAGCCCGGCAGAGAGGAACCTGGGAGTGCTGGTGGACAGCCGGTTGAACATGAGCCAGCAGTGTGCCCAGGTGGCCTGGAAGGCCAATGGCATCCTGGCTTGGATCAGGAATAGTGTGGCCAGCAGGAGTAGGGATGTCATTCTCCCCCTGTACTCAGCACTGGTGAGGCCTCACCTTGAGTACTGTGTGCAGTTCTGGGCCCCTCACTTCAAGAAGGATGTTGAGGTGCTGGAGCGGGTCCAGAGGAGAGCAACAAGGCTGGTGAAAGGACTAGAGGGAAAGTCTTATAGGGAGAGGTTGAGGATGTTGGGGTTGTTTAGCCTGGAGAAGAGGAGACTCAGGGGGGACCTCATCACTCTCTTCAGCTACCTGAAGGGAGGTTGTAGTCAGGTGGGGGCTGGGCTCTTTTTCCAGGCAACTGGTGACAGGCCAAGAGGGCATAGCCTGAAGTTGCTCCAAGGGAGGTTTAGGTTGGATATGAGGAAGCACTTCCTCCCGGAGAGGGTGATTAGACATTGGAATAGACTTCCCAGGGAAGTGGTGGAGGCACCGTTCCTGGATGTGTTCAAGGCAAGGCTGGATGTGGCACTTAGTGCCATAGTCTAGACAGTGTGGTTGTGTTGGTCATAGGCTGGACTTGATGATCTTAAAGGTCTTTTCCAGCCTTGGTGATTCTGTGATACTGTGATTCTGTGATTCTGTGATTCATCAGGCTATGCAGCTGCCCAGTGATCTGGTGGCACAGAGAACACCTACTGGCCACAAGCTTGTGTTCACTGGCCAGTGCTGCTTCTTCTACAGGGCTTTTGATCAGTGCCTCACTCACAAAGGGTCCTCCAAATGTGAAGATGCTCCATTATAACAAAACATGGTGGGGGATAAGAGATGCATTTTTTGCTTCATCTCCTTCATCTCTTTCACATCCCAAAGCAACAGTGAGACAGCATCAGCGTTTCTCTTACTCACCTATATGTGGCAGCACCTTCTGTGGAGGAAGGAGGGGACCTTTTTTGCATTATTCTCCTCTCTAGCTCTAACCCTTCAGTATAGCATTTTCATATTAGCTCAGATGGGTTGGTTACTATTTTAGGTAACCGCACAAGTGCGCACACATTAGCTAGGCCATCTCCCACCAGTACTAAAAGCCCTCTGCTGCACACCTCCTTCTCCCACTCATTCCTGTGCTTGCCT
Organism: Hemiprocne comata; assembly: GCA_020745705.1. Taxonomy (NCBI): domain Eukaryota; kingdom Metazoa; phylum Chordata; class Aves; order Apodiformes; family Apodidae; genus Hemiprocne; species Hemiprocne comata. Next base: position 95,749,667 of record CM036586.1, on the reverse strand, counting down.
GGGAAGCTATTCAGGCAAAGCAGCAGCTGAAACATAATCTTTTTTTAATTACTAACAACTACGTGTTCCAGAAAAGATGTACTATTGTAAGTCTACATGAGCACTGACCTCAATGCTCTTTAGCTTGGGTAGAGCTCAAATGCCAGACCTCATCTATATAAATACTGCTTTTTCCTTCCGCTGAACATGGAAACGTATTAGCTTTTTTAAGCTGGGAGTCATGACTGTACAAGGACGTACTTATCTTTGAATCACTGTCTATCACTCTGTTAAATCACAAAGTATCTCCCTCTGCTTTCTGCTGATATGGCTGATTTTCAAAGTCAGTTAGCAATTTGAGGAGCTTGAATGTGGGATGCAGGAAAGAAGTCTCCTTTACAAAACTTTTGTAGTGGTTCCTTCCAAAAATAATTCGCACTGAAACACCTGGCTGTAGGCACCTTAGATATGAGAAGTTTGGCATGAGAGACTTTTCTGAGATTGTGAACTTTCTCTCTTTAATATTGTGAGAAATCATTGTGAATTATTGTGGGGAAAAATTACTTGAGGCTGCAGGTCTCCACTCAGAACTGTATCCATGCTTGATCTCAACATCTTCTGTTTCTTCTACATACTCAGTTTATGTGCAACCTAGTTTTCTCCACTGAAGATTGTGAATAACAGATGTAACCTCATTGTCCTTACTGACTTCACTGAGCTATAATTGAACACTGCTTTTGGTACTCTCTCAGCAGTGTTGCTTGTATACTGCAAGTCATCTAAGTACTAATATTTAATTTCTTCCATCAAAAACTAGCCCCTAGGGGCAAAAACAGACCAGAAATAATTAAATTCATCTAGTAAACCACAGGCTCATTTGAATAACATTGCCTTCTCTAAATGCTGTGTGTACATACAGTAAGCATAGATCACTACAACCTGGCATCAGCTTGAATGCCTGTGAAGCCAAAATGGAGGATCTTGGCTTCACAAATAACCAGTGTTTTGAACAGGAGAGAAAAGAAATCCAAGTTTCTTTATTTTTCCCTTGGGTAGAAGTGCTACATACTCTATTGCCAGGTTTTTCACACAGCACTCTGCTTTCTGTTTTAACTCCTTTTGTACTGCACCAGTAATTTTTTATTGCTTCCAATCTGTCAGAGTGAAACGACAGTAGTCTTATGTCAAGCAAGTTATAAATCTGGTTAAAAACCATTCACATTTCACCCGAAGCTCATTAATTTTCTTGTTTCTATGCTGTTCATGGGCTGAACCAGTTCACAGTCCATGCCTTCCCTAGGATCATTCATATCTCTTCTGTGCCTCAGAGGTACAAGCACTTACCAACAATCTATGGGATTCCACTAAATATTTCTATTCTGTATGACACAACTTCTCATGTGGATGCTTCCATTCACTAAGTTGTCCATCTTCCTATTTAATTTGTCACACTACATTTCTCCTACCACAGACAGTAAGGTAGGCAGAAAATTACAATCAAGTGGCATTTATCAAGGGCCTTGCTGAAATTTAGGTCTGTATATAAATTGCAGTGGTGGATGCCTCCTCTTCTATCTTCCTCCAGCTCTTGACATAGAAAAGCTTTTGCAGTCAAAGATTTAAGGAAAAAAAGCAGGATGTGTTTGAATATTGCAAAGTGGGATATTTTTGTGTTTAAAATTTTTCTTTTTCTGCTGTACTACTTTATATTTTGCAAATTAATAAAAATCATGAAGAGTTGCATATCACACCTTAAATATCAAAGGTGACTTCAATAATTCAAACAGAAGGCTTTGTAAGTCATTTTACTCAACAACTTCTTACTGGAAAATGGGTGAGAAGCAGGAGAATAGTGCTTAGTGAACGAGACCAAAGGGAGTATTGCTTTCTAGTCACACCTCTGTGCAAGTGCTTCAGTTCATGGCGGATAACTCCCAACTTTAGTGTATTTCAGTTTGTTTCTCCACAGAATGGAAACAGATACTCACTTTTCTTATCTCTTCAAGGTAAAATATATAAAGATTTATTTCAAGGTATTTCATCAAAAGACACCAAGTAAGTGGTCAGCACCATTATTTTTATCTCACTAAAAGTTCCCTATATCAAGGCAAGAAAACACAGCTCTTCACTTACATGTCATTCAGTTTATTTCACATTTTCCATTAGGTTATGTGTGCTTTGGTTGGAAAGTGAACGCTATCTCAGTGATAAACTTCTTTATTTCCCTGGGAAACAAAAAACTCCCTGAACACCCTGGTGGGAGCGTTGCATACAACTGCATTCCTGTTGTTCTAGTTGGGAGAAGTATTAAAGGAAGAAGAACCATACCTACCCATTACTGAAGACCCAAAAGGATTTTGGGTCGATTAAAATCCCACTTAATGAATGTCACCAACAATGATAAGGCCTTCCTAAGGACATGCATATGTACCACCTTATCATGAAACAAAGATCGATTGTCAAAGAAAGAGACATATTCTTATGCATAACGGTAGTCTAGGTTTATGGCACATCATTTGTATAGCTATTTATTTTTAACAGCTGGTGAGCAAATGACTTTACTATGATGTTGAATTTCTTTCACTTCCTGAATATATTTTTCCACAGAGGTTTGATCCAAAGTCAAATCAAAGTCAGTTCACATCAGTTTACAAATGAGCATTCTGTTCTGCGTTAATCCAAGGTCTGACTGACTATGCTCCTACTGATGCCAATGACAAACCTATGGCCCCATTTGATTGCAAAGACAACCAACCCAAACTGCTAGATGGCTAGAAATTTGGCAACAGCTTGAATTCCAGAGCTGAGAATACTTCAGAAATTAGAGCTACACTGATATTTTCAAGAAGCTATTCACGAGCAATACGATGTCTCTAGTATACGAAACACATCAGAGGAACATAAGCTACTTTTATGGTGTGAAATAAATGTTAGATGAAAAATGAAAATGTTCTTAAGTTTCATAATGACAATTTTATTAATAATTTTGTGAAATCCTTTCCTGAGCTTTATTTGCTAGAGCAAACTATATAAATTACTTGTGTATTATTCCAATGACATGGAATTTCTTAAAAAAACTACCAGAGAATTGCTTATAAAACTTTATGTCCACATCATCAGCTATCTTAAAACTTGAAATTGTTAAACTGTATTAGGAACATTTGTTGAGACATTCCAATCTACCTCTTCTTAGTTTTCCAAAGAGAATTCAGAAAGGAAGTGTACCCAACAGCCAGCTTTGTATCTCCCCTGCGCTGTCATAGAATGGTTTGGGTTGGAAGGGACCTTAAAGATCATCTAGTTCCAACCCCCCTGCATGGGTATGGGCACCTGCCACTAGACCAGGTAGCTCATGATCTAGGTTTCTCCCTGAGACAGGGTGATAACACTGTGACCCCTCTTCATGGCAACTGCTGAACAAGAGTGTGTCTGGACTCTCCTCCTCCTTCAGCTATTACTTGTTGCAGAACTGCTGTGGCAGTGAAGTAGGGTCCAATACAGTATATCTCTAAATGAGTTTGTACATACCCTACCTATTTTCTTTGTTTAACCACAGTTCCCTCTCCTTTGCAAACCAGCACTTTGTTTTTCTGTATTCCTTATTAACATTGATTTTCTCTTGCTGGTATTTTTGGTGTCATTGTATCTGAGTTTTACTTCTCTGCCTTCCATAAGCAGCAGATGTGCCTGCTAGCCCTCCCAATCTTCAGTGCGAGAATGCAGGATCTCCTAATTTGCAATAATGGATGCATCCATACTGTGCGTACATGGCAGTCACAGGGCTATTCAGCTTACCTGCTGTTCAGCCAGCAAGACTCCAAGCCTGACCTCCAGCATGGTCAGAGCCACATAGTTCAGGATACTGTATGCTTGAGTGGAATAAGATGATTACCATGTTCCCTGGTGTGTCCAGACAGGATGTCTGCGGGCAATCTGCAATCTGCCAAGCTGATAAGATATAGAGTGGAAGCAGAACATGCTACGTTCGCTGTTGTTTGTTAGATCATCCTTTCACAGAGAAGGATGATATTTCTTTCTCTGCAAAAGATGCTATGTCATCTGTTACTCTTCCTCAAATCTGCAGGCTGTTAAGAGGTCTTGTGCAGAAACATAAATCTTCCTCTAAGCATCAGTGCCAAGATCGGTTGTCATGTGAGGAACTCACAGAATCACAGAATCAACCTGGCTGGAAAAGACCTTGAAGATCATCAAGTCCAAACATAACCTAAATCCACCCACCATAACCTTTATGTATCCGTTCAATGCTCAAATCATGTCCCTAAGCACCTCATCTATATTTCTTTTCAACACTTCCAAGGATAGTGACTCCACCACCTCCCTGGGCAGCCTGTTCCACTGTCCAGCCACTCTTTTGGTAAAGAAATTATTTCTAATATCCAGCCTAAACCTCCCCTGGCACAACTTTTGGCCATTCCCTCTTGTCCTGTCATTATTCACTGGAGAGAAGAGACCAGCTCCCACCTCCCTACAACCTCCTTTCAGGTAGTTGTAGAGAGCAATGAGGTCTCCCCTCAGCCTTCTTTTATTCAAACTAAACAATCCCAGTTCCCTCAGCCTCTCCTCATAAGATTTATCCTCCAGGCCTTTCACCAGCCTGGTAGCTCTTCTCTGGACACGCTCCAGCGACATCCTTCTTGTAGTGAGGGGCCCAGAACTGGACACAGTATTCAAGGTATGGTCTCACCAACGTCTAGTACAGAGGCACAATCTCCTCTCTACTCCAGCTGGCCACACTATTCTTGATGCAAGCCAGGATGCTGTTGGCCTTCTGGCTGCCTGGGCACACTGCTGGCTCATGTTAAGTCAGCTGTCAACCAGCATCCCCAGGTCCTTCTCCACCATGCAGCTTTCTAACCACTCATCCCCAAGCCTGTAGTTTTGCATGGGGTTATTGTGACCAAAGTGCAGGACCCGGCACTTGGCCTTGTTAAACCTCATACAATTGGCCTTTGCCCATTGATCCAGCCTGTCCAGGTCTCTCTGTAGAGCATTCTTACCCTCAAGCAAATTGACACTCCCACCGAGTTTAGTGTCATCTGCAAACTTACTTAGGAAGGACTCAATTCCCTCATCTAGATCATTAATAAAGATATTAAACGGGACTGCACCCAAAACTGAGCCCTGGAGGACATCACTGGTGACCGGCCACCGACTGGATCCAACCCCATTCACTACAGCTCTCTGGGCTCGACCAGCCAGACAATTTTTTACCCAGCAGAGAGTCTACTCCATGTGCCTCCAGCTTCTCCAGGAGAATGCTGTGGGAGACGGTGTCAAAGGCTTTACCAAAGTCTGGATAGACAACGTCAACAGCTCTTCCCTCATCCACCAGGCGGGTCACCTGATCATAGAAGGAGATCAGGTTAGTCAAGCAGGACCTGCCTTTCCTGAACCCATGCTGGCTGGGCCTGATCCCTTGGCTGTCCTGCACTTGCCATGTGAGCGCACTCAAGACAAGCCTCTCCATGATTTTCTGTGGTACTGAGGTCAGGCTGACAGGCCTGTAGTTCTCAGGATCCTCCTTTGGGCCCTTCTTGTAGATAGGTGTCACACTGGCAAGCCTCCAGTCATCTGGGACCTCCCCTGTTATCCAGGACTGTTGGTAGATGATGGAAAGAGACTCTGCGATCTCCTCTGCCAGGTCCCTCAGCACCCTCAGATAAATCCCATCCAGCCCCATAGACTTTTGAGTGTCTGGGTGCTGCAGCAGGTCTCTAACTGCATCCTCCTGGATTATGGAGGGGTTGTTCTGCTCTGCATCCTTATATTCTGGCTCAGGAGGCCAAGTATCCTGAGGGCAGCTGGTCTGACTGTTAAAGATGGAGGCGAAGAAGGCATTAAGTATTTCAGGCTTTTCTTCATCCTTGGTTGCCATGTTCCCCCCTCATCCAATAAGGGGTGGAGATTCTCCCTGTTTCTCTTTTTGCTGTTTATGTATTGGTAAAACCCTTTTTTATTGTCCTTTATGGCAGTGGCCAGATTGAGCTCCAGCTGGGCTTTTGCCCTTCCAATTTTCTCCCTGTATGTCCTCACAAGCTCCCTGTACTAGAGTTGCCCACCCTTCCTTCCAAAGGCGATAGACTCTCCTTTTCTCCCCAAGTTCCAGCAAAAGCCTCATGTTCAGCCAGGCCTGTCGCCTTCCCTGACATTTTGTTTTGCAACACACAGGGACAGCCTACTCCTGTGCTTTTAAGACTTCCTTCTTGAAGAGCATCGAGCCTTCCTGGATCCCTTTGCCCTTCAGAACTGACTCCCAAGGGACTCTCTTCACCAGTGTTCTAAACAGGCCAAAGTCTGCCCTCTGGAAGTCCATAGTGGAGGTTTTGGTGACCCCTCTCCTTATTTCCCCAAGAATCGAGAATTTAACCATTTCATAGTCACTAAGCCCAAGATGGCCTCCGACCTCCACATCTCCCACCACTCCTTCTCTGTTAGTGAACAGCAGGTCCAGCAAGGCACCTCCCCTGGTAGGCTCACTTACCATCTGTGTTAGGAAATTAACTTCCATACACTCGAGGAACCTTCTAGCCTGTCTGCTTGCAGCAGAGTTGTTGTTCCAGCAGATGTCCGGTAGGTTGAAGTCCCCCACCAGAACTAGAGCTGGCGATTTTGAGACTTTTACCAACCACCTGAAAAATGTTTCATCTGCTTCCTCCTCCTGGTTGGGTGGCCTGTAGCAGACTCCCAACAGGATATCTGTCTTATTTGCCTTCCCCCTCATCTTCACCCATAAACACTCCACATTGCCATCTCTGTCATTGAGCTCTATACAATCAAAGCACTCTTTAATGTATAGAGCCACCCCACCTCCTCTCCTTCCTTGCCTATCCCTTCTAAAGAGCTTGTAGCCATCTATTGAAGCATCCAGTCCTGAGTCCCATTCCTTCACGTTTCTGTGATGGCAACTAGGTCACAGTTATCTTGCTGCATAAGGGCTTCCAGCTCCTCCTGTTTGTTACCCACGCTGCGTGCACTGGTGTAAATGCACTTGAGCTGGGTTATCAATTTCATCCCTGACAGGGGCACACCACCCTCAGGCTCATCTCTAGTGAGCCTGGTTTTATTGCCCTCCCCCCCTCCCCCTTCCAACCTGGTTTAAAGCCCTATTAATGAGCCCCGCCAACCCCCTTGCAAAAATCCTTCTCTTCTTTTGAGACAGCTGAACTCTGTCTGTCCCTGGTAGGCCTGGTGCCACGTGAATGTTTCCATGATTGAAGAAGCCAAAGTTCTGCTTGTGACACCAGCCCCTGAGCCACATGTTAAGCAACTGTGTTCTGCTGTTCCTCTCAGTGATCAGTACAGTTTTACCTGTCACTGAAGGGACTGAGGAAAACACTGCCTGTGCTCCTGAGCCTTTAACCAATTGCCCCAGTGCCTTGAAGTCCCTTTGAATGGTTTTGGTATTTCTGTCCTCAACCTCATCACTTCCAGCCTGTGTCACCAATAATGATAGTAATCAGAGGGCCGTACCAGACCAGGGAGTTTCTTGGTAATATCTCTGATAACTGTCCTGCTTGCTTCAAACTCCTCAAGCAGTGTGGCAATTAGAAGATGTGTCTGTGTCCAAGGGAAATGCTAAAACTTCAACTTATGCTCATCAGAGCTGATGACAAAAATCTTCTTAGGCATACTGAAATGCCAAGGTACAAATTGTGAAATTTATGGGAAACACAAAGTATTTGTCATTCCTACAGGAAAACCTTGCTATGCAAGAGGGAATAAAGGAGCAGAGGCAACTGATTAGTGGCAGTAGCACCCTAAAAGACATGCAGCCAGACAAGCAGGCAATAAACAGGCACTAGCTGGTGGACATCACTTTTTCCATTCTTTCTAGGTATCAAATTCTGCTAGATAAATAGCAAGCCATGCAACAGCTTCTGTGATACAAATGCTGCCACCTCACAAGATCTTTCTGGCGCCCAAGATGGCAGTCCCACTACAGCTCTTCCTTGTGATATGTGCCAACTCCCCCTCTCAGCCTCTAACACTTCTTCCCATCCCTCATACTATTCAGCTAAAGACTGCTTACACACAGTAGTAACTAATGCCAAAATTCACAACAGCCCAAAACAATTTGTTTTTAATAGCTTTAATATTTTGCACTGCTTCATTGGCTGTAAGTGAAGCTGATTCATGATAAGCTTGGTAAAATTTTCCTCAGAAACCACCTTCTGACAAAAAATTGCTGGAAAAAAAAGGCAGGCCAAAAGAGTTTGCCTTCATAAAAAAAAAAAAAAAAAAAAAAGATGGGGTGTCTTCTTTTTGTTTAAAAACTACACACTAGAACTGAACATGATTGTTTTTAGGCTGAAAACCAAAATACTTTGGACAAAGTCCAGCACATTTCAGCTGAGAACTAGCTAATGCTTCATCACTGGGGTTAGCAGATGTAACTGGATCCACACAGGGAGTGAATTTGTTCAGCAAAACTTGATGTTTTTTCACAGTCACCTTTCAAGTAGAAAGGAGACCTTCTGAAAATGTTCTGATGGATTAAAAGGAAGTTATCCCTTATTTGCAGAGGAAAGCCAGGTATGAACACATAGAGTTGAACTGATAATAAGGCTCTCACAGGCTTTCCCTGCTCCTCCTCCCTGCCGCACGCAGTCTGTCAGTCTCACCACAGGAGAGAGCAGTCGGACCTGTTAGATGATGGGCATGCAAAAAGCTGTCGCTTCAAATCTTTCTAAAAAGTCTGTTAGCTTTTATAAACTGCCCCCCCCCACACACACACCTAACAGAGGAATACATTTGGTAAAGGACCAAACCTCTGCAAAATAGAGTGATTCCATGTGCTCAAGACTCTCGGTTATTTAAAGATTTACTGTATGTGGCAATCTATAAAGAGCTCAGAAAAGCTCTCCACTTAAAATGTCCTTCAAGATAGGAGCCAGAGGAGTTTTAAAAAATTCAGGAGGTGCTTAAAATTGCAATCATTCAGTGTAACTCATATTGCTCTCTTCCTCACACAGATTGAAATAAAGACTGATGCGTTTGTTGTTACCTCAGTCCCAGATTTTTTTAAGCTGTGTGCGTGCAATCAATTGGCATTAATTTGCTATATTTGTGCTGCCAGTCAGGGAGACTTTCCTATAAAATGCTCTGGCCATCTCCTGACTCTACATCTTGGAAAGTCCCAAGCATGCCCTAACCCTTTCTCATCCCTGTGTGAGGAAAATCTGACCACGTGGCCCAGAAACATGTGCTGCAGCCTTCTTGCTGTTTGGCCAATGGAGGAATAGAACAGCAGGGACAAGAACAATTTGTCACCATCACCTTCTTGCCACCACCTTACTGCCACCACCTTCACCACCACCAATTCTATCCTCAGGTTGGCCGAGCACCACCTGCTGATTGGTGAAGGTACCAGTGGGAAAGGGGCCACAGTAAACTGTCCTAAACCCAGCATGGCATGGCACAGCAGGGCATGCCACAGCAGGTAAGTCTAGCTGCAACCACTTCTGAGTGGCACTACTCTAGGGAGAGACATCTGCTATCATGTATTCTATCTTACTGCTTGGGAAGAAATTAATCTCATTTTTTTTCCTCTCTTCATCCTTTATTCCTTGCCTCTCCACATGGCAAACAGTAATTTTTCCTTTAACTGTAGTTTCATTTTAGAATCATAGAATAGTTTGGTTCGGAAGGGATCTTAAAGTTCCAACCACCCTACCATGAGTCCCACTAGACCAGCTTGTTTAAAGCCCCTTTCAACCTGACCTTGAATATTTCCAGCGATGGGAAATCCACAGTTTCTCTAGGCAACCTGTTCCAGTGTCTCATCACCCTCATAATAAAAAGTCTTTCTTTTTTCCAACCTAAATCTACCCTCTTTCCATTTAAAACTGTTACCTCTTATCCTATCACTACCTGTCCTTGTAAAAAGTCCCTTCCCAGCTTTCCAAGGGAAAATCATGCTTGACTGATCTGATAGCTTTCTATGATGTTGTGACTAAATGGATAGATGGAGGGAGACCAGTAGATGTAGTCTACCTTGACCTTAGCAAGGCTTTTGACACAATCTCCCATAACACCCTCGTGAGCAAGCTCAGGATATGTGGCATAAAAGAATGGACAGTGAGATGAGTTAAGAACTGGCTACACAATAGAGCCCGAAGAGTGGTGATCAATGGTGCAGAGTCCAGCTGGAGACCTGTAACTACTGGAGTACCTCAGGGATCAGTGCTGGGTCCAGTCCTGTTCAACATCTTCATCAATGACCTTGATGATGGAAGAGTGTCTTCTCAGCAAGTTTGCTGATGACACAAAGCTAGGAGGATTGGCTGATTCACCTGAAGGCTGTGTGGCCATTCAATAAGATTTGGACAGGCTGGAGAGCTGGGCAAGGAGGAATAAAATGAGGTTCCACAAGAGCAAATGCAGAGTCCTGAACCTGGGAAGGAACAACAAAATGCACCAATACAAGTTAGGAGGTGATCTGCCAGAGAGCAGCTCCGTTGAGAAGGACCTTGAAGTCCTGGTAGACAACAAGTTATCCATGGGACAACAATGTGCTCTCATGGCCAAGAAGGCCAGTGGTATCCTGGGGTGCATTAGGAGGAGTGTGTCCAGAAGGTCGAGGGAGGTTCTCCTCCCCCTCTACTCGGCCATGATGAGACCTCACTTGGAGTATTGTGTCCAGTTCTGGGCTCCCCAGTTCAAGAGGGACAGGGATCTACTTGGGAGAGTCCAACGGAGGGCTACGAGGATGATTAAGGGACTGGAACACCTGCCTTACAAGGAAAGGCTGAGAGACCTGGGGCTTTTCAGTCTGGAGAGGAGAAGACTGAGGGGGGAACTAATTAATATCTATAAATACATGAGGGCTGGGCATTAAGAAGGCAGGGACAACCTCTTTTCACTTGTTCCCAGTGATAGGACAAAGGGCAATGGATTAAAATTCGAGCACAGGAAGTTCCACCTCAACATGAGGAAGAACTTCTTTACTGTGAGGGTTACAAAGCACTGGAACAGGCTCCTCGGATAAATCATGGAATCTCCTTCTCTGGAAACTTTCAAGACCCGTCTGGATGCCTTTCTGAGTGATCTGCCCTAGTTTTTGGTTCTGCTCTGGCAGGGGGGTTGAACTTGATGATCTTCCGAGGTCTCTTCCAATGCCTAATATTCTGTGATTCTGTGATTTCCTGTAGCCCCTTCAGGTACTGAAAGGCCGCTATGAGGTCTCCCTGGAGCCTTCTCTTCTCCACACTGAACTACCCCAACTCTCTCAGCCTGTCTTCATAGGAGAGGTTCTCCAGCCCTCTGGACATCTTCGTGGCCCTCCTCTGGACTTGCTCCAACAGTTCCATGAACGTTTTGTGACAGTAAAGAATGCCTATTGCAGTGGGGCTGGAGTTGCAGATACAGCTCAAGGTCTCATTGCCAGGCTGGGGGAGCTCTGCACCTGAGGGGCCAAAACTCCTGCCATAGCTGGGTTGTCATTTGGTATTGATAGTGAACAAAGTGCTCACAGCAGAAGTGAAATCACTTTGCTCATTACAGATGGATGCCCTTGCATGGCCCAGCAGCCAGCAGCTGCCTGGCAACACTGTGTATCTATTGCAAGTGCTCCAGTTTAAGAGTGTATTAATCTTCCTGTTTTACATGTGCTTATTTAGCAATTAGTAACACTGCTGTTACTGACAACTCTACATCAGAATGAAAAGTTGTTAAAGGAATAGAAATTTTACCCTTTCTCTAAAAAAAAAGTGGTTTCCCCCAGGGCAAAGGGAGCTACTGGGATGTGTATGGGTTCATTACAGTCGTCTCCTAAACCTCTCGCCTGCTACAACAGCAGCATTGATGGGGTGCCAGGGGAGCTCCTGAGCTGGAGCTGGGGTGTATGGTCTCTCAGGGACCACTGCTAGCTGCTGCATGCTGAAGTGCTGAACAGGCCCCATCCTGACCATTTTCAGAGCTCATTTGGGGTTTGACGTGTTCCTCACACTTCAAGAGCCATACACAATGCTACCCAACAGGCCTCTCTTCTTTTCTCTTTCTCTTTCAAAAGTAGCTCAAAGCCTTTTCTCACAGCTACAAGGTACTTGCAAGTGAATCCCCTTGGCATCTCAACCCCAACAGTTCCTGCATGGGATAAACTGCTGCCGTGCCACAGAGGAAGTGGATACAACATCATCAAGTTAGAGGAGCCAGCCTTGATGTTTTGAGAGATTGTAATCCCAATCCAAACAGTTCAGGAAGTCTGTTGAAAGATCCATTTTATCACTTGGCAAACCCTCCAGATTTTGCCAAGCAACAAAATTAGTCCAGTCCAGACTGATGCTCACCAGGGCTTGACAGACTTAAAGCACAGCCATTTTTGAAACAGACTGAAAAACCTTCTAATTTCCTTTTATTGTACTCTGGGAAACGGACTTAGAATTAACCAGATCCCTCTCAGACACTCCATGCTCTGCCTGCTGCTGAGCACAAAGAGCCACTCCATTACTGGTGTAGCATAATGACAGGCTAGGGATTCCCCCCCAATCCCTGTCAAGGGCAGCTATATTCCAGTTTACCTCATCTGCTCTCCCTACCCATGTTTTATAGCTTTCTTTTGCCACTAGAATCAGATAGCAGCTTTGTTCATCCTCCTTATGACCTTAAGACATTAAGAACTCATGCATTTTTCTAATTATATTGTTTGATTTTTAAATTTTCCGCCACTATTTTAAAACTGCCCGATCTCTTCCAGCATTTAAAACTGCATCAAAGGCTTATGTTTGCTGGTCCTCTTAACAGTTCTTAAATATTGATCATTTTTAATGATCTTCATTGTAAAGCACCCTTGTGACTCTTAGCAAGGACACTGTTTAAATGTACGGCTGTGATGATGTTGACCCAGCAAAAATGTTTTCAGTGCTTTAAAGCCTGTAGTTCTGGCATGCTCTAGAAAAACAGGCAGGGTTTTATTACAAACTGCCTATCTCATCCAACATGTTGTAATAGTAGTAGTAGTCTTGAGCTGTTTTTTTTTTTTTTCAGTTAAAGCCACAAGCAGGACCTGGAAGCAAAGGGTTTGGGTTGGTTGAATTTTTTCATATTGTAGAGATGTTTGTGGGTTTTTGTGTAGGACTATCACCTTTTCAATAATAGGCAAAAGTAGCACCATGTGCAATAATGATTTCAGTGATCATGGCAGAATTTATTTCACCTTTTAGCATGAGGGAATGTATTCATTCTATAGTGGGTAAGGAGTGTTCATTATTTTAAGCCTGACTCAGTACAAATATAAATATATATAAAGGAATGTAACTAGCTTCAGCCCGCACTAAGCCGTGAAGCCAGATGTCTTTTTTTCTGCCTCAAATTCCAGTAGATTCTTTATAAACTGATGTGGAAAAAAAGCAGAAAGGGAAGTTTTAATTATATGCTACAATCAAGAAGCCATATTACATCCCAATTGGCAGAGCTCTTACTGTATATTTTAAGCAAGATGAAGATGACAGAAGAAAACAAAGGAAAAAAACCCAGCTTCTCTACGAGTTGTCTGGTGCAAGGAACAGCTTGATCTTGTTTATTGTATAGTTTTTGCAAGTTCTGATATTTAGAGCCTGCCTTGTAATGTCCAGGAAGAAACACTAAGAAGTCTTAACCATATTAGAATTAATTATAAATTAATTTCCTGGAGCCATAGCCAGGGCTCCTAGAGGGATTTAAACATATATGCCATTTCTTTTGGCCCCTAATGAGTCTCTGTTAGACCTTTCATCACTAATCTTCACAAAAATTAATGAGGATTAGGGGGGAGGGGAAATTCTTCCATCATTCCCTTTGTAACTTCATGTCATTTTACCAGCAACTAGTAAAATATTATCGTTTTCTTTCTTCATTAATTTGCTTTGGCAACTGCCAGACTTATAAAACAGCTATTTTAATAAATCAAAACTGCAAAGTGGCAGAATCCAGGATTAATGCTCAACCCTCATAAAACATGCATTTTGTAGATATACATTATTTGACTTCCTCCCCTTCTAAACAGAAGGCTGATCTAAATAATCAGTTCTTTATGCTTCAGTACATTTACTGTGAAAATTTAACGTCCTGTTCTTGATTAGAAAATAGGATTCAATAAAAAGCTTTTGAAATAGAGCTGCCTGTAGCTTTTGGCCAGCAGGTTTCACACAGAGTAATTCTCTCCTCATTTCGGTAAGTTTTGCTGAATGTAGAAGGAGCAATAAACATAATCATAACTATTAGCTTTATGTATAAACAGTTTGCAATATTGGGCACTAAAAAATACTGGAGAGTTTGCTTGAAAGATCTAGTAACTGGTAATGTAACCATAAAACATTAAACCTGAAGGTTCCTGCTTTGATAAGAGCCTGGAATAAAAATGGTAACAGTGCTTTTGGGGATATGTATAATCTCTGAAGAGTGGAGTTGTTAAGGTTTCCCAGCCTGTACTAGTAAACAGCACTACCTCTTTATTGAATGTGATTAATGAAGTGTAATGATTGCATAGTTACACACCGGAAGATAAACCATAATTACCATTGTTACCTACAACAAAGTTTCACTCCTGTAGTATTGAGTAGCGGGTATTTAACTGCTCACTGGCATTTTAGCTGCTTTGAAATGGGTGAGACAGACGGAGCCCTTTGAATTCAGGTTTCAAATTTTCAGTCAGTATTCTTAATTCTCCATCTGTTGAATACCTAAGACTTTGCTTAATTTGATGTAATGCTATAATAATTAATATTTCCTTAAACATAATTTTTACAATTCTGAGTGAGATCTTACTTGTCCTGTCAAAGTTAAGGTAGTTGGACCTTCAGGCACACAGACTCATCCTTCATTTGGCTTCCCTCTCACTGTCCCAGCCTCATCCCACTGTTTAGGGTTGCCAGACCTTGTAGTACAGCTGCCTGAAGTCCCACTGCCAATACTAACTGCAAAATATTGCTGAGAGCTTATGTCCTCCTCAGAAATCTAGTATCATGGATACAGTCATCTATTTCTTCACAGTTTAAGAAACACTTTGACAAGTAAGGAAAACAGATTTTTTTCTTTCTTTTTTTAAGAGGAACATCTAAACAAGGGATATTTCTGCCACACACAAAACCAAGATTTAGTTAGACAAAAAGAAAGCAGTGTGCATGGAAACATTCTTTGATTAATTCTTGCTAAAATCTGAAATGCTCTCAGACTAATGACACCTATAGGTATCACAGCCCTCTTGGTATTCCTGTTGGAATGCACCTGTGGCCAGAGACTGCATCTTCTTTTCATGCAGAGTGGTATGCTTTCTATCACAAACCTGAATTACTGACTAATAAAACTGGGTTTTGTCCCAGGGAGCAATATTATTTTGTTGCTATATATTTTTGTGAATGAGTAATTAAATCTGAAGAATTCCATAATGTTCAACTGGCAAAAAAATGAGGGCTAACCATATGTCTAGAAAACATCACCCAAATTACTGAGGGATCCTCCATGTGCTGCAAAATATTTTCTTGATTTGCCATTGAGAAAAATTTTTCATGCAACTGTTGTGTAGGTAGATTTTCCTGTCTGTGTACAACAGAGCTGACCTAATTTTACCTGTCTACAATATAGGTGTCCCTGAGTACATGCTGCTTGTCTAAGGTCCAAATAGTGGCGATGTAGTTCCCATGGTCAGTAGCATCTGACTGCCTTTCTCAGAAGCTGCTGAATCACTCTTTAAAATTCCACTGACATGGGAGCTGAGACATCTGTATAAGTCACAGCACTTCTAGATGCTGGAACTATAAAATGTAGTGGAAGATGGTGACAAGCTTAAGACTAAAACAGCAAACCTCAGCCCAAATGTTCTTCAGCTTTGATGGTCTGCAACCTTCCCTCACCAAATATCAGCATACAGTTCCCTTCAAAACAATAAGGCTTGGAACACTTACTAAGGAGCTGCAACATCGCTCTTCAAAGGCCAAATATCTGGCTAGCTGTGAGTCACATCCCATCTATTGATCCCACACCATCTGGAAGCTGAAATAGCTACCATCACCCATTGTGTATCTTTGAAAATGTCAAACTGTCAAGGTATTTCCAGTCTCTTAAAGTGTTACTGGGAAGAATACTAACTGGCCACAGGAATGTGGCATAAGAATTTGTTATGCTAGCAGACAAAATTGGACCAGGGCAGAATAAGCTCCCCAAGATAATAGATGATAAAAGTAAAAGAAAAAGGGGTCAAGAACAGTCAATAGCTGGAACAGAGGATTAGGCATAGAGCCATTCTGGTGGATTTGGGCTAGATACAGCCTGAGGCAGTACTTAAGCCGCTCTGAGTTGGATTGTTTAGATGTTAGTTTGAATGGCTATAAAAGTTTAATTAATGTCTGAGGGGCTTGGGGAGATGTATGAGCAGAAAATTAAAATCCAAAAACGGCTTCCTATAGTGAAACCCTATCACTTCCTCATAAAAATTACAAGAGTAGAGAGGAATATATGAAAATACTTTTTTTTCTTTTGTCAATATGGAGACTTTGAAGAATTCCTTCATAAGGCTGAGAATTCTTAATATAGATGTAATAATTATTTCATAGCTGCATCTATTTCCTTTCCAGACTAAGAGCTTTATTTATAAATATCTTTGACCTTAAAATACTGTGACCAGAAAGAAAAAGCAAATCTTTACATTTGGAGTTTTGTTGCATAGAAGTCTAAGTGTGCCTTTCCCTGACACTACAGATCTCAGTGTGGCGAATTCATTAGCAAAACAACTGAAGAGTGTGAGGATATATTTTGTAGCTGCACAGAACATTGTCAGTCTTGGTGCTCTGGACCTTTATTGATTACCCTCTGTGATCTGTTAGTTTTCCCCCACAGTGTGGTGTTGCGTAGCTGACTGTGCGTGGCATTTCTGTTGCAGTATTCAGCACTAATTACTTCTAGATATGTGATATTGTACCCTTGGGCCATTAGCATGTTGGGTAGGGTAAATATTTCATTTGCATTTTTATATGTGGTATCATTAACACATTCAGCATGCCCTATATTACCTAAAAATCTACCCGTGTATGCAAAAAGTGCACAGCAAATGCAACCCATTACTTGCACACAGCCTCTTCTTGTGTCTTGAAGCAGATCTTCACATCTGCATGCTGGTTTACATCCACAGTGACCTAATAACTTAGGCTGCACGTCCCTCACCTTTGGTCAGACCCTGTTCACATAGTCAGCCAGGTTCTCTTTTCTTTCCAAAGCAGAGTATTCTCTTTGCCACTCAAAATAGCACTGGCCACTTAACAATGTAACAAAATAACACTTAACAAAATAATCAGGGCAGGAAATATTCAATCTTGTATCATAATGAGTTTATAAGATTAGCTGAACATTTTGTCCGTCATGTGGGCTAGAAGTGGGAGTGTGGAGATGTACTGTTTTCCAGAGTATTCATAGGTACTTATTTTACTTCTTCATCTGCCCCCCAGGCCTCCCTGCAGGGAGCTGGCTGGTTGGTTTTGTTCCTGTTGAGGTAATTATTTAATGTTGGGAGAAGGTATTTATTACGTGGTTAATGGTAGTAGAAATGTAGAGCCTTGGATGAATGTATTTTTTTCTTCCCTAGATCTAAATAAATACATGAAAATCAGCCTATTTTTCTTCCTTATTCTCCTCAGTTGCTAACAGTGACTGGAACCCAGGGAATTGAATTGAACTTCCGTATTTGAAGGCGTATTTTTTTACCTATACTAAATCTTTCCTCTGGGTCAGAACTGCAGGCTCAGCTTAGATTCAAGTGGAAGCCATGTTTGAAAAATCAAACCCACTTTTTTTTTCTCTGAAATGCCTACAAAGAGACACATTTTAACGACCAGCATTTTGGAACAAGCATCTGAATGAGAATGGCGTGGTTTTTGCAAATATTAGTCACTTAAATCCAGTGGAATTCACTGCGGTTGCAAATTTTTGTGCAATTCAGAGAATGGGTCCTTTCCACACAAGAAACAAGTATTTGGGCTTGAAAATGTGGGTTTTGTTGGCAGGAATATGGATATGCAACTCTAAGGGCATTTATTTTCCTACTTCTAATGAAGGAAGAAACTAACGGCAATACTGGACTGCCGTGGCCATGAGTGTGTTAAGGTGTGATAGCACAGCACCAGCTGCTGATTCCTGTAAAAGCAAGTTTGTATGCAAATAGCTATACCTCAGCACGTATGTAAAGTAACTTTGGTTTGCAGCTAGTCTGGAAAACAACTGTTAGAAAAGTCACCTGCATGAATCCTTCCTCATCTGTAACTGGAGAATACCTTGAGGTATGGAAAAGTAGAACAAAGTTCCTGTCCCCTTTGTGTTAGGAATGAGAAGCTTCAGTCCTTTAAAGTTCCCAAAGTTTGAGCTTTTCAAACATGGCTCATTTGGAAGAGAATCCCAAATAAATAGGGTTTGGCTGCTGCTCACAGGATATTTATGAGGATCAAAACGATGATTTTTATTTTTCGCATCCAATTGTTTTAGGGTCTCTTCTGTTCTTAAACAGACACAAATGGTGACATCTACAGATTTTTGAACATGACTAGAAAAAAAATAGGCTATAAAATACGAAAAATAGGGAATGAAAAATCACAACCTCTACAGAACAGGCACTGCATTAGGGATGTTCAGTTCCCAGAAGTGGGAGTGTAGTATTTCAGAAATCCCTTTCCCGGTGTGGAGCAGTGGAGTCTACAGGGCAAAGGGAGAGTTGAAATTACCTGCTTGGGGCCAGCTCCAACCTCCTCATCATTTAATTACTTTTGGTCATTGGGGTCTTTTAATACTGCTGCTGCATTTGATGAACTTCTGAGCATTTACCTGCCCCTTATCTATGCAGGGATATTTTTGAGGAAGATTAAAGAGATGGTGCCTGGAATAATATTTTAGCTTCACATGTTTCCTCTACGTGTTGAGTGACCAGGTGACTCATTTGCAGGACCTTTGCTTTAACTCGAGCTGGAGCCACTATGGCTATAAATAATTTGCTCCTTATCTCTGTCCAAGACAGTGTTACAGTGCTCATTACAAATTCTGATAACATTGTTAAAGAACTTACTGGGGAAACGACCCTTCATACTTGCCCCTGAGGCAAAAAAAAAGTAACAGCTGCTCATTTCTAGTGTCTACTGGTATCCTTACGACGAATCAATTATTAATGATATTATATTTATAGCCAATTCAATGGAAATCAATTCATTAGGCTGAGAAGTTTTGCTGCATGATGATCCCTAAAGCCTTGTCCTATTCATTAATTAAAGTCAAGTTTTGTCACTAATTATACTAGGAGCATGCCCTAAAGAGAACTATGTATAAACCCTGGCCATTACAAGTCTACAGATTAAAATGAAGAAGAATGGAAACTTTCCAGAACTACTGAAGTTCTATTTGAAGTCAAGTTTCGTCTGTACCAGCTCGAGGGAACATTTTGTCTGTTCACTTTACACCAGTAGCTGCAGAAGTGGTAAAAATGCCTTGTAGTCTGAAGGACTCCAAAATGCTTTACAATCAGAAATCACTTCAACATGTCCTGAAGTGCAGCCTCCTTTGTCTTGAGAGGGAGCAGCTGCTCAACTGTGCGCATCAGCAGCAGCACACAGCAATTTCAAAGTGAACAATATCAATTCTGCCCGAAACCACAGGGACAAATTTAGGCCAAAGTAATGTGGTTGCCCAAGTACACTTGAATTCAGAGTACTGTCCCCCATCAAACCTTCACGAAGACCTTTTTTCTTTTTTTTCTTTTTTTCTTTTTTTCTTTTTTTTTGGCATCCTGGCCTGTATTAGGAATAGTGTGGCAAGCAGGACCAGGGAGGTGAGTGTCCCTCTGTAGTCAGCATTGGTGAGGCCGCACCTCAAATACTGTGTCCAGTTTTGGGCACCTCAATACAGGAAGGATATCAAGGTGCTGGAGCGTGTCCAAAAAAGGGCAACAAAGCTGGTGAAGGGCCTTGAGAACAAGTCTTATGAGGAGCAGCTGGGGGAACTGGGGCTATTTAGTCTGAAGAAAATTAGGCTGAGGGGAGACCTCATCGCCCTCTACAACTACCTGAAAGGACATTGTAAAGAAGTAGTCGCTGGTCTCTTCTCACAAGTAACTGGTGATAGAAGAAGAGGAAATGGCCTCAAACTGTGCCAGGGGAGGTTTAGACTAGGTATTAGGAAGAACTTTATCACTGAAAGGGTTGTCAAGACATTGGGACATGCTGCCCAGAGAGATGGTTGAGTGTCCATCTCTGGATTGTTTAAAAGTTGTCTAAATGTGGCACTTGGCAATATGGCTTAGTGCTGGAGGTGGTAGAGTAGGGCTAATGGTTGAACTCGATGATCTTAAAGGTCCTTTCCCACCTAAGTGATTCTATTATTCCAAAATAGAAAGCTGCTACCACTGCAGTGTGCTGTGGCACAGCTCCTCCCACTGCTTCACTGTGGGGAGGAGAGGAACTGTACAAAGGCCCCATCAAGATCCCTGTTGGTAAAAAGCATGTGCGTATGCACTTTACATCATGTGTAGGGTGCAATTGCACTTGACAGGACCTCCAAATGGAGAGATGAGGTACACCAGCCTTGTAGACTTCTGCGG
Source organism: Hemiprocne comata (assembly GCA_020745705.1). Classification (NCBI taxonomy): domain Eukaryota; kingdom Metazoa; phylum Chordata; class Aves; order Apodiformes; family Apodidae; genus Hemiprocne; species Hemiprocne comata. The sequence continues at coordinate 95,729,125 of CM036586.1, read as the reverse complement.
AAAGCCCCCCAAGCAAATGGCACTGTTTGAATCCTCCCCCAAACGAAAGACGAGTGAATTCATCTCTGGTCACCTCTGTTATCCTGGGGCTAGCCAATCAATAAGACACCCACAAGGCTTCAGCACAGCAGTTGACACTGAATCAAGGTGGAAACCTCCAAGTTCATCCTTCTTAAGCACATTGCTGCAAGTGCATCTGCAGAGTCACTCGTTGGGTTGTCTTCATTTTTGCCCGGCACTGGGAAACATCCATCTGTACCTTGGCACACATAACCTCGTGCTTCCACACGTTCAAAAAAATAAATTCAAGCTTCATGGAATGTTGTAAATCTTCAACTGCAAACATCTTTAGAGATGAGAAAGTGTTGTTCAGTGCTACTTGCACTATCTAAAAAAAGGAAGTGTGGCCTTTTCCCACAAGTTCATCCCAAACACCAAAGACTGCCTGAGCAGGGTGGCCACTATTGGAAGTTGTTAACAGAGCTCTGCAAAGAACCCAAACATTAGTAACCTATACCTTTATTCCATGATTGTATTTTTATGCTTTTTCCCAGTTGAAACAAATTTTACATTCTCTCCTCAGGCAGTGCTAGTAATAGCAAGTTGCGACTTGTCTTTGTTCATTTTACAATGGGTTTGTTGACAACCATAATCCATTCTGCTTGGCTTAGATCAAACTATCCTAAATATCCTCAAGGATGGAAAAGATACATACTTAATTAAAACCCTAAAAGTATCTGTTGTAAAGATGCATTGAGCTTAAGCAATTCTTTTCTGTGTATACTATTTTAGACAGAATTTACATTACTTTTAGATCTCAGATTCAAACATAACCTTTGTTCTTACATTATTAATTCACTCTTTCAGAGATTTACTCTTTATAATGATTCCAGGGGCACTGATAACAGTCGCACAAGCATCTCCCTGAGCTGTGCAAATGGATATGTGATGCACTTTCAGGGTCAAGGATTGAACTGTGTATGTCAAAACACACGGTTTGTGATGGCTCTTGTAAGGCACATCAAGCTTACATATGAAGCATAAGTTTAACACATTGTCAACAGCACGAAATATTCAAAGTTCATTGAATTTAAAAGTATTCTAGGCTGTCTACAGAGTAAAAAAATTTATTCTACCTCATTACATTTGGAAGAATAAATCTTAATCATGTTGGTGGTATGCAATCACACAGTAACACATAGGTGAGAAAGACTTTCCAAATTTTGAAAGAATTGTTTTTCTTTTAGCTTAATCAATGTTTTTTCCAGTATCAGTAACAAAGCATTTCTTTATAAAGTTGGCAAGGTTACCTTATATATCCTTTAAATTTTTAAGTTTTTAGCTGTGTTCCTTACTAAAGTAACACTCAATCTTCATGGAAATAAAAGCTTCTATATCTTTGAGATAATTTTCATTGCTGTACAACAGTCCCAGAATGCTTTTGATTCAGCTGCTTTGGTGCCAAAATGATACAAACTCCTCAGTGATAGGTACAAATACATGTGAAAAGTGTAGATTCATAGAAACAGAATGGTTTGGGTTGAAAATAAACTTTCAAGATCCTCTAGTCCAACCCCACTACCATAGTCAGGGACACCTCCTGCTAGAACAGGTTGCTCAAAGCCCCATCCAACCTGTCCTTGAACATTGCCAGGGATGGAGTATCCACACCTTGCCTGGGCAACGTGTTCCAGTGTCTCACCACCCTCACTGGAAAAAATTTCTTTCTTGTGTCCAATATAAATCTACCTTCTTTCTGTTTAAAGCCATTGCTCCTTGTCCTGTCACTACAGGCCCTGGTAATAGGTCTCTCTCGATCTTTCTTATAAGCCCTGTTTATATGTTGAAACGCTGCAACAAGGTTTCCCTGAAGCCTTCTCTTCTCCAGGCTGAACAACTCCAAGTCTCTCAGCCTGTCTTCTTAGGAGAGGTGCTCCAGCCCTCTGATCACCTCTGTGGCCCTCCTCTGGACCTGTTCCAACAGCTCCATGTCTTTCTTATGTTGAGAACTCCAGAACTGGACACAGTACTCCAGGTGGGGTCCCACCAGAGCTCTGTTGTGAAGCAAGCACATACTCTAAACTGAAAAGTCATATGCCAAAAAGGTCTTCCAGATTCCATACAACATAGACTACTTTGTTAAAAACACAACTGAACCGGCATCAGAAATGGTTCTGCAAAACATCAGGGTGTGTATGGAATATTCTAGTGGCCAATTTGGTGTGAAAAAGATAAAAAATCAACCCAGAATATTGCATAGCTGTGTAGGACTCATCACAATGGAGTTGCAAAGTGCAAATGTTAATGGTTGCTGATTGATTGTGGTTTTAATTGTCATATTCTATATGTTAAGTGACCTTCACCAGCTTTTGTTGTAGTTTTTATTTCTATTAGAAACGAGTAATAGAACATAACAGGATAATTTTATAATTTGTAATTTGATAATTGCCTATTTAATAATAGATTTGTCATGCATATTAGGAAGTTGATTATAAAATTTCCTGCAGGAGAAATAGGTCAAAAGGTCTGAAGAAGAGATGAAAAATACCACCAGTGCACTACATAGGAACAACTGGGGCTGACAAACTTGTAAAGATTTTTAGAAATACAAGAATTAAAAATGTCCATGAGATTTTCTCTTTTTCCCAGGGCATTCTTACTGGCATAATTGGGAGGCAAAAGTGCCAGCAGATTACACTCTCCAATGCCCATCATCATGCATGGCTCTCCAGGAACATCCGTGGTTCTGCTGGGCACTGCCAACAGCTGTCAGAATGTCAGTCTCTGGAAGTCTTGACTGTTTTATTCTCTAAAAGCACAGTAAAGCAATACTGGCTCTAACCAAGCAAAGAGAGTAAGGCCAGTCTCACAGGCTGGGTGAAGTTCAGCCTTTGCATTAAGGTGACAAAAAGAAATGACAGCATTTGGTGAGCACTGGTATGGCATGTCCTGCCTTCAAGACTGTTTTCAGATTATTCTGACTCAACTGCAGTAAGTCGTGTAAAAAATGAAGTAAAGTACAACTAACTTGGGGTTTTGCAAATTCTAAAAAAAAAAAAAGGGTAAAGAACACCATAATTGCTAAATATATGATGGAAATGATCCCACTGCCTTTTAAAATTGTTTAAATCTTAGTTCAGAGTCAGATTCTCTTCCTGCTAGATTGATCATTTCCATACACATTCTTTTGTGTACTTGTAGACTGAATGTCCCCATCTTAGTCTGTTGTTGCCAAAAACGCTCATACCAGCTTGAACTTTCACTTGTATTCCCTAAATACCAACTGTAACTTTTATCCTTAGGCAGGCATAAATGCTGTGTATGCAAAGACTTGCTACAAGAGAACCCGTTGCCACTGTCCTCTCTTAAATCTAAACTGATGCTGAACTTCCACTGTGTGCACCTTAGAGTCTGACGTTTCCCAGCCATTTGATAATGGCTCGTAACAGGTGACTGTGCAGTCAACACTCATCACAGCCTCCAGTGCAAATCATCACCTTTGGGACAACCACTCTTTTAGGAGTGAGAAATCTATACCTTACATGATGAAGAGAGCCCAAGCCCTACTGCTGTTGGCAGCCACATCCTATTTATTTTTGTGTTATCACTGGACAACACAATGATGCATGTTAATATGTTGGCCCATAAGGGTGTGAAAGGGCCTGCTTGGCATTCATAAAAAGACAGGTCAATGACTCTCCTCACTGCAAAGGGTCCATGTTGTACCCAAGATCTGAAATTTCCACCATCTACCAGTAAAAGGGACAAAAAGCTAAATATCAATGCTTTAATTCTTAGGATAATTAGTTTGGATTTGCTCTGAATTTCCAGGGAAAAAGGTAGGGTTGTTTCAGCTTTCTTTGAATAATTTCTATTAACTCTTTTCATGGGTTCACCAGAAATACAGCAGCAATATAAAAAAAAAAAAAAAAAAAAAAAAAAAAAAAAGAAGGGTTGTCAGGGCTGAGAGTAAAAAAGTGACTTTATCTGAAGGTGTTTCATACTTATGTTTTCTGCCATGATGTGACTTCCATTGTCGAGACTAGACTGTTAATGCAGAGGAATGCCTCCTCCTTTATCAATGTATTACACAGTTATTTGCCTTTTTAAATCTCAATAAAAGTAAATGCCTAAATATTTCAATGGTCTGAGCCATGTCTCTTTTTCTCAATCATAAACATTCACTGTAGGTATTTAAATTCTTCATAAAAAGAAGGGCCCTAATTTTCTTCAGGTTAAAGCAAAAATGTTTCCCTTTTTCCAGCATTATGTCCAGTCAAGGAGAGAAAGATGTTACTGAAATTGATGTTGTAATTGAAGTCTTGAAAACTACCATGCTGTGCAAACTAGAAAAGCCAAAGACACAAATCAGTAGACAGGTGAAACCCTGTATTATTTTCAGTCAGCACTTCTGAAATATCTCTGTTCTCTATAGACTCTCTGAAAACTGATAAAAAAGGCAATAAATAGTCTCTGCCCATTGCAGTTCCTTGTAAAATATTTTTTAAAATATGCAAAATCCTGAACAGACATTTCATTATTTTTGTTTACATTGTAGTCCAACAGATTTTTTAAAGTGCAACATAACATAACATCATCACTTTAACTATGCATTTTTTATTATCTGTAAAAATAAATAGAAAGTCTAACTGATCTTTCCTACTGAATAAAAGAAAGTTAAACTAAAAAAAATCTGACATAGCAATTTTAGGGTGCCTTAAAAAATCAAATATTGAAACCTTTCTCAGTAAAGGCACTCCTGTTAAATGTTTGACTTTTAACTACCTGAAATCACACAGATGTGTGCACTGCATGTAAACTAGCAAAAATAATGGGAAATTAATTGTTGCTACTTATGATAGCTATTTTGAACTGTCCTAGCTCCCATAATAAGCCATCAGCGTTTGAATTAACTAGTCAATTACTAATGACTATTTATTAAAAGTAAGGGAGAGTGTCATGTCATTTCATTGTACTTAACCTACTGTGACACTTGGCTTCATTATGAAGAAATCTTCCAGATCCAACCAATTCACACCTGCCTCCCTCTCACTCAAGGAATTGAGGAATAACAACTCTTTGAATGACGATGTCCTAGAGTTTCCCCCTTAGCCATTTTAGTTGCTCAGAGAGTAATGTGATCCACTGGTATGTCTGTGCTGAAATTATTTCTACTAAAACACATAAATAAATCCATAACGCACCTTTCCCCCTGCCCTTTTTCCTCCAACTTGAAAAAAAACCCACAAAACTATTTTCATGTTTACCCAGCTACAATGTATTTCCTGAGCCTGGTGTAATACAGAGAGGAACACAGAGGAGAGATATTTCAGGGGATTTGATGGATTAATGATGGTCTTCTGAGGACAGACATGCATTTTCCCTGGCATCTACTACACTATTAGCCGGGAATGTCAGGTTACAGGAGGTAACTAAAAGAGTCAACAGGAACACAGGAAATGCACTGCAGTGACTGTAAGACTTTCCAAAGGATGCATAGTAGATTCATTATGGGAGATGGCATCAAAATCCAAAGTCCTCACTTGTTAAGCAGGCATTGGTCCTGGTGGGATTCCACATCTCCATGAAGCCATGAAGAAATGGCATGGTTTTAGGAGCATGCAGTGTACAGCACACAGCTTCCTTCTTGGTGTGACAGCTTCATTGCCCTTAGTGGGCACCCTTAGCTTGCTCTCATTTAGACAACAGTCAATGTAGTCAGCATGCAAATAAATACAGTTATGCTGGAAGGATTGAAAAGCAAGGAAATTTTTCAGCTGGATATAAGTCCTGTTTGTCTTAAGATACGTGTCACCCTTACTGGCCAGACCAGCATTCAGTTTGCAAATGTTGACTTGCCAACAATGCAGGCAGCCAGCATGCTCTGTCCCCTAAAAGCAGAGGACACCACTCTCCACTGGTGTCCATTTTGCCCTCATCTGAGCAGTCCCCTTATGTACCACCTCTTGTGCTTACCTGACCGTGACACTTTGAGCCTGCAAGGATTAAACAATTTCTGTCCTCGTCTACAAGGCCTGGATCTAAAGTAATTCTCACATTACTAATATTCTATCATGAGGAATATGCTTGTAAGTCTGCTCCTCACATACAGTGAAATTATCCGTTGCAAAGGCAAAGATACAATAATTTTCTTTGGAGACAAGCAAAGGTTGAATACAGAGCATAAAACATTCTCCTACAGATAATCACAAACTGCTTTTATTTCTAAATTGTGGTTGCTTGACCTTGCCTTCATTGGCAGATATATAGCAGATCCATGGTTATATATTAAATTTCCACAAAATATGTGGCTGGGAAGCAAGCAAAGAGAGAAAAAAAAACTCCACTCAAATTAGAAGTTATATTAAACCATGTTAAATATTGGATTAGTGAACCACACCATTCAGGCCACTGTTTACAAGGAGGGAGGTAATTACATCATACTGCTTTAAGTATTATCTATCATTTGTATACATTAAATAAAAACATACTGTTAATATACCACAATCAAACTGTAAAATAAACGTTTAATATTATACCTTTCATTAAAACAAAACTCACTTTTGCTTAATGGTTAATCAAAGCTGTCCAATAAGAATCAAATCTTCAAATATCAAGAGCTACATAAAACATTTAAATAGGTCTTTTGTAAGATACATTTTAATTCAATGAACTCACATAACTTCTTTCCTGTTTTCTGCTTGTCACATTTAAAGGAAAAACGTCTCAAAAATTATTAGATATCTCAATTGTTCTGATTAATGACTACACAATGATGCAATGCTGTACTGTAAATATAACTCATTTTTCTCATGTCTTTTCAAGTTCCTTCTTCTATGATGAAGACCAAGTGAACTCAATAATGTGTGTCCGATTTTACATCCCCACACAAACATATTCACACAGGAATTGCATTAAACCAAAATCTGAATTACACAAAATTAGTCCTACTGAAGGGACTGCTAGAAAGTCTGAGAGCCAGGGCAGATTTTCTTGTCTTGTCACTAGAGTTGGCTTGCGAATAGGCATTAAATCTAATCCAGAGCACCTCTTTCATGGTAAGTAGTATGAGACATTACAAGGAAGTGCAAAACACCTATCACAGACAGTTATGTATCTGTGAGGCCACTTCTGCTCCCTGCTTTTCCCCTCAGGTGCTTCTGTCTTCCTCAGCTACATCCCCCCAACGATCCCAAAAAGCCTAACTTCCTTGGTACTTCCTAAATTTTACGTTGAACCACAGATCCCAGTCTTAGGTTTCCATTTTCATTGTTGTGTAGCTGTCTTCAAAGGCCTTACAGTTTAAGTCCTTCTCACCAAAATGCCTGATCCCCACCCAGCTAAGGGCTCACTGATTTTGGGAATCAACAAACCCACTGTGAATTGCTGAAGCCCCCCTCTTTAGACTGCAATCATTCACAAGAACAGCATTTGTATAATTTGTAGGTGAGGTGGCTACAACAGATAATCCAACATGGAGATCCTGGCCAAATGCTCTCCTTTTCTCTACTGTGGCTTAGACTAAAAATACAGTCACCGCCTGTTTGATTGAACTTTCTACCAAAGTTTCTTTGACAAAGATCAGGATGTACCCAGGAGGTAACAAAGCTGAAGTTGTCCATTTGCTGAGGTTCAGCTGGCATGCCCTCAGGAATTACTGTTACACTGCCCTGTCCGAGCTGTGTTAGCATGTTCAGAAGTGAATCATTTCCCTTGGAGAGCTGGTAGGAATGTGAGCCTGGCAAAGAGTCACAGCTGTAATGATTATGAACCCCTTTCTCTCCTTTGTATTCAGGTCTTTGGATGCTTAGCACTGGCCAACCCTAGCATGTGAGATGAAGGCTTTGTGCTGGTCTTCCTATCCCCGGCTCCTGCCAGAAAAGTGTAGTAAAATGGGTACTCTTGAGCAATCCCATTGGAAGAGCACCCAACTGGCACACTGAGAAGCTGTCCTTAGCATACCTCCCATATCTGCCTCCACTCTCAGTGTATTGTGAAGCAGTTTGAAATACACATGACTAGCATTGTTGTGTCCGTAATATGGATAAATAAACAATAAAAAGGGAATTTCTAAAAACACCTTCTTACACCAAGAGCCTGGGTTGAGATATGCTTGACTTGTTTCAAAAGAATCAGTTTTGTCCTTCTACCTTAAACAAACCAGCAGTGTTTTTAAATGTTTATCCCAAATAAATAAATATTAAATTAAAAAAACCAAAACAACAGAAAAACAGGAATGGGACTCTAAACTGGGACACCCCAAATTCCAGGCCTTTTCTGAAAGTTCTGCCATGTGACTATTAAGAGACCATCCAGAAAAGCAGTGGCAAAACTAGGACTAGATTCCTCATTCTTGCTGTAACCCCAACCACCTATTAAAACCAACTTTTTAAATAAATCCAAGGAATTATACATAAGCCACTTGAAATGACTTTAAAATCCCCATCCAAAGAAAAACATGCATGTCCTCATTTTGCCTCAAGCAACACTGGCTCACTGGTCTCCTTGCTGTTTTCTGTGACAAGCCTCCATAGTTCACTCTGAGTGGAAGTTGTGAGTCAGAGTAAACAGGGTGCAAGTGAAAGAGGGGACACCTCTGCTGAGAGGTTCACAGATCAATCCCAATTGCATTTTACAAAAGAGGTTATCTTCGGCACAGTCACCATATTAGTCTTGCCTGGAAGTGAGAGTGTTCCATGTATTTCAAATCACATGTGAAAAAATAGTGGATAAATATCTCCAGCAGAATGACAGCGTGGAGAATAGAAGTCTAAGGTTTTCAAATACACTGGAGTGACAGCTCATGCTCAGGTTCTTAGAAGGCAGAATAGGGCTCACTAGTATTTCCAGATATCAGTGACATACAGAGTCATACTGGGCATTCATACAGTCAACATACTGGGCGTTGTTATCAAATAATTTTTCATAATAACTATTTCCTATTGTTTTACAGCCATCATTAGTTGTTCTCAAATCTTTAAGAAAAACATAAGGACTGGTTGAGACGTTGGACAGTAATCGAGAAAGAACCAGGCCCTCAACAAGATCTGTATCCAACACGTCAGGCAGTAAAATAATCCTAATGTCTTACTCTCTCAACAGCTCTAATAGAATGATTTAGGCAACATAAATCATCATTCAAATAGTGTAAGATGTACCATAACAAAAGAGACTATTGTGATTTATATTAGAAAATATTAATCCTCTTTAAAATATAGTAGTAAAAATGCATTTTAGAGAGGCTAATGAAAGAAGATAATATAGCTGAATTTTAGAGGATTAGCTAAATATACCTGATTTGTGTTCTGAAACAAATGAAATCCAAGTACCCAGGAGGTACTTTACAGCTAACCACTGCAACAGATTTGAAAGGGAAAAACGTTCATGAAAACAATCCTAGCCTGTCTCTTGAAGATGTTTGAATCTGCAGAAGAGCATTTGCAGTTTCCAATAGCCTATATTTGTTGCTATTCAAAATAACAGCTTCCCTGTCTCCCTGAAATGAAAGTGTAGTTCCATTGATTGAAAATTACATTGAGAAAAGCATGTATCCTGTCAGGCTGCATTCCCTTTGGCTTACACAGCTTTCACCCAGGTATGTTCAGAAAGGCTTCTAAGTGTATATTAAAAAAAATCCTTGACACTCTCAGACTTGATTGGACTCGATGATCTTAAAGGTCTTTTCCAACCTAAATGATTCTATGATTTTATGATTCTATGATTTGATGACTTAGAGGTGTCAAAAAAAAAAAGACTGAAGGACATTCGCAAGAACCAAAACATGCACAGTTACTGAGATGGTGAGGACATCAAAATGGCAAATAATATTATTGACTACCATTATGAAAAGGGTGTTGATTTCTCATCAGGTAGGCAGCACCTTTCTCTATGTCAGTTCCCTCCCCTGCAATTCTGCCCCAGGGCAGTGAGCTGTGTCCTGCTGGGTGTGAGTGCTCCTACGAGGAGGGTGGACTGGAGAAGTCATCTGTTGGGGTGGTTGTAAGGGAGGGCAAGATCCAAGGTTGACTTCCTGGGCAGTGCAAACCACAGCTTTTTTAAGCTAATGCCTTCTTTTTCTTATGCTGTGGAGACTGCACTCTGAGGCCTAAAAGACAAAATGCTTTGGTACTGGGAAGTAAACAAAATAACCACCATTTGCTCTAGTTAGCATTGAGCTGGGTTTTCAATGAGTGATGAATCAGTGTACTCCAGATTCTTCCAATGAAGCCCATTATTTCTGTTACTTGAACTTTGCACAGTGCAGCATTCAGTGTCACATTGCTGAAAGCTTTGCAGGATAATATTTCCCTTGACTGCACGCTATGTGTCAATCACGTGCTTTTGTATCTCTGTGAAATGCTTCATTTGGTTAACGAGGCATGTCTACTATGCTTTTGAAAGCTATACTTTATGGGCAAATTTGCTGGTATTAAGTAGCTAATGCTTACCATTTAGATCAGGAACAGAGAAGATTTTGTGTCAGAAAATAAGAACTGTATTATGAGAGCATCTCCTGTAATTAACCTTCAGGAAAAAAAACCTGTGGAAAGAAACCTCAGCCTGAAAAGCAGTGAACTTTAACTACAGCTTATTTCAGTATCTAGAGTGCTGGTCTGAAAGGCACTCACACCACCACCCACTCCCCGTCCAACTGCCCCCCCGGCTCCTCTACACTGCTTGTGGATACAGCTCTCAGCCACCAAAAGCAATAGCTGCTTTTTGTACTAGTGGATTAAGCAGAAACACTCCCACCCATCTTCATTTTATTTTTTACTTATTCTACATTTCAGATCTAACTCCGTGACATGGAGTCAGGTCAAAAAGATATGTGCAGTCATTCCTTCCAAAAGTAAGATTTCTCTGTTTTTTCATTAAGTAGCTCATCAGGAGAGCCTATTTCAGCTCAGTTAACAACAAAATATTACAGCCTAAATAGTATTTACTTAGATGGAGCCTCTCAAATGGCCCTGGCTCCAGGAGTACAAAGGTGCTAAATGTCAGTAAGAGCATGATCAGTGTCCCAAAACCAGTGCACCAGACTTTCGTGAAGGCTTTCAGCTCTTACATAACATTAATGATTTCATGCTGCATGAAAGTGCCTCTGCTAGTGGTTCACATCTCATTCCCTTTATCAGATTATTTACTCAGAAATCATTCGGTTTCTCTTATCCTTTTACAAGCTGTTCTTGTTTGTTAGAAGGATCATCCTGAGTGCCTCTATACTCTTAGAAAAAAAAAATGAGGTCAGGGAGCAAGCTTGATTACTGATTGCCCACACAGTTTAATTGTTCTTTGAGCTGCTGACTCCAGTCTGGATTTCTCCAAATAGCTGCAAGACAGGCCTGATCCATGGGATGCTGCTGCTTCACAGCATACACAGAAATTCTGTCCCTGTCTCTTGGACTGGATTTAAAACCAGGTCCTCTTTTATTCAGCAGTGTAGACATAGCCCTGGAAAATAGTGCAAGGACTCTAATATGGCCTATGTGTGTATAAACCAAACCCAAGGCAGCTCTTTCCTGAGAACTGCTCGTTATGAGTGCTGCTGTATCACAATGCCTTGGTACATGCTACTATGCCCAGTTCACTTTTCTGTGTGCTTGTCTGTTTTAAACGTTGATCTACGTATTCACCTTCTTCTTATAGCAGGCAGATCATGGCAGTCTGACACTTCTTTTCTAATACAGTGAAGGTGACATTCTGGGAAATGACTATTGTATTATGTGACAGTCCAACACAGTTTCCTGATGATCTTCTTGGGCCGGAGGGTGGCAAAGGTACCCATCTATTTAAACCATATATTTAAAAAACAAAACAATTCTGTAGAAGGTCAAGGCACCCAGAGCAAAAAAAAAAGTAAACAGTTTTTCTGGTGAAACTAACTATGTGTGATTATAAAAAACAGAACAGGAGATGAATGAATAATTTTGGGGAATCAGGGAAGAGTCAGCATGGACTTGGTGAAGGAAGTCCTGCCACACAAACTCTTTAAAGAGTCAGAAAGCACCCCAGGAGAGTAAGCTTGCTAGGCTTTCAACTGGCTCCAGGCCACTTAGGTCATCCACAGTTCTTGGGGAAAGTGAGTGACCACGGGATGAGAAAGATCTCCACATGGGTTAGGGGAAAAAAAGACAATATACCAGGTCAAAAGTTTGGGAGTAAAAGGACAGTTTTCACCATAAACTGTGGAGTACATTCTGACAGAGGTGGCAGGGATTCCTGGTACAGATGGGTAAGTCATGGAACTGACATCCATTGAGTGTAACTGAATACAGGGCCATCACCTCTCAGCTCAGCCTCTGAGCTGTAAATTGTCAGAGGCTAAGAGACTATCCTGAGGAAGTAGCACAATATGCTTCAAATACGCTTATTTTCTGCTCTTATTTTCTGCTCTTATTTTCTTCTCTTATTTTTATGCTTCTGGTCATTGTTGGAGAACACTTGGCAACAGCCAGTGCTGCTATTCCTGCAGTCTTGCATTAAGCTGACAAAGGCAAAAAGGAAATGTATGCAGGCAGAAATAGTAACTCTGCCAAAGCTACAGCTAAACAAGAGAGAATAATGTCCTGATTTAAGTATCAGAGCACACTGGCATCGCCTACGTTAACAAATTACATGCTTAAGATAGGCAATGTGAAAATTTTTTCTCACGAGAGCCCATTGAAGTACTTGGGACCCTTTCTACTGGACCGCAGTCAGTTTTGCATCAAACGAGGTAGTGTGTGCAGGAGCATCTTTTTGAATACACCTGCATTCCAATCTGTGGAAATCTGTTTCTGTCATACATATAGTCAGAAAAGAAATAATGTTTGGTTTTCAATTACAAACATGTCATTTTAGTACAGCTGCCTTCCAAGACTCCAATTTTTTATATTTAAAGGTTGTGATTTTACTCTTTTGCAAGCTTACCTACATAGTTTACTGTCTAATTTAGTGAAACAGTAAAAGTTCCATTTAGGAACAATACTTTACATTTAAAGAAGATGCTAGTAGAACAAACAACCTGTGAACTTCCTCTCAACCATGAGATTGTTTTTTTACCTTACTGCATTATTCATGATTGTCAGCTGTTTCAAAATTAATTGCTGTCAGCTACTGCATGTGCTTTTTTGGATTATTTTGTATATCTAGGTGAACTGGCAGGCAGAAGTATTTAACATCTCTTCCTACACTGAATACCAAGTAATGCAACCAGTTACCTGATCAAACCTACTGGGGAAAAGCTATACTGGTTCAAAAGCTACTTTTTGAAATTACTCCTTTTGACTTATTTTGCGTGTTATGATTAAAAACCTCTTACCTGCTGAATTTTCCTACAAGAAAAGTATTTCTGTGCCTGGAAGAGACTGCACCTCAGCTTGTGGCAACAATAAATATTACAATAGTGTAACGTGCATGTTACTATAGAAAAAAGGGATTATATTAAAAAAGCAAACACAAGTGGTTGCCTTGGAAAGGTCATGAGCAGCTCGCTGTTCCCAAGAACCCCAGCCTCCTCTGAGATGAAGCAAGGTGACACTTCTACTTGGTTCAGTTTGGCACTGGCACAGAGGGGCCTCCTGACCTCCTCTCACTAGTATACTGATTCTTCCAGTTATTTCTCTCCATATTTCTCAATGGTACTCTTGACAGAAAAGACACTGCCCAAGGGTATGGGCATTTAAATCAGTTGTATATTAATGCAGTTTCCCTTACTGGAAAGAGGTAATTTATTTATTTTCATTTAGACTGATCTCCTTCTCACGAGTGATAAATCCAGATCCAAACAAGAAGGTAAGCCACAGTGATACTTTTGTACCCTGCAGAACTCTTTACAATGATCACACAGGATTAATTTGTATATGTTAATGAGCATTCAAATTTGTTCCCATAATTTATCAGAGGGAAGTGGATGTGCTCATTAGGCACGCTCATCAGCGTGTAACAACCACTTACTGTAACACAATATACTCCCAGGAAACTTAGGTGACCATAAAAACATCATCAGCTTTAGTCCCACAAAAGTTCAGGATCACTGCCTTGCCTTCCAGCTGTTCCCAGCCCTCTATGAATTACAAATTGCCCTGAGAGAGGAAGAAGAGTAAATAATATTTATTGCAGCATTCATTAGTAATTAGTACACTCATTAAGAGGTGAGGGAAAGTTGCAAGAAGGGAACAAATTGCTCACTGTCACTCATAGACCCAAATGAGCCAAAATAAGTCTTTTCACTTTTTGGTGTATGGCACCGTAACCCCTGCTTCCATTACTAACACCAGAGTGGTAGCAACCACAGATATCAACCCCAGTGGAGCTGACAACCACTGAAGAAGAGATCAATGTCACTGCATCTGCAAATATTCTAGACAACCCTTGTTTAATTTGCCCTTAAGCCTACTTTTGAAAGAAAGGAGGTCAAATGCTTTAGAGAGCTCTCCACAGACACTTGCTGGGCTGCCAGAGAGCTGCCCTCTTTTAGGAGTGGATTCTGATTCAAGAGTAAGGAGGAGAACAACCTCTCCTCCTACTTACCCAGCTTGCTCGACTCAGAGGCTGCTAAGGCCTCTCTGAGGCTGCAATGCCAGAAATTAACAATACAGAGTATTTTCCTGAAACTGCCTATTTACTCATATGAGGGGAAAATCTGAACACCTACTATAATAGAATCACCTGGCTCACCTTCCAAATAATATTCAAAATCATAGACTGTGATGAATAACCCCAGTATAAGCAGTGTGTTATTTTGATGGTGAACAACAAGGGCCATTTTCAAGAGCTTACTGCTGCTGGGAGAAAAGAAAAAAAAAAGCTAAAATAAATTTTACAGTAACAGGGAGAGTTATTAGTCCCTTTCAGTCTGTAAATATAGACATCTACTGCTGATTCCCCATCAAAATAGTCACCAAAAAGGCAAGTAGCACATCAATTAGTACATGTTCAGGACTAAGAACAAAATTATAAGCCAGTATTAAGATACAGTCAAATGCAGAAAGGTGAAATAACATGAAGTTAAGGATACTCTATTGAGTCTCAAGTAGTCCTCACACAGAGCAAACTAACATGGTACTTATTTCAGTCCCATAATGTACCTGTACAGAGCAGCCATTGTGTGACTGATTTAATCTATCTGGTAACAGGTTTTAAAGGCACCCTTTTGAAATTCTTGGACCTTACTGCTATACCCCAGGATACATAAGGCGAAAAGAGCAAAGAGAATTTAGCATGCTGATTTCTGTGTACTGCACTGGCGGATCTTACCCTGCTCCTCCTCTGGGGCAATCTCCAGTGATTGCAGCAAAGCTGCTCCAGAACATGTTGGGAGCTACAGTTCGGGAACTACTTTCATCTTTTACAGTGAAACCCTACACTAAGCAAAAGCAGCTTTGCTTCAGTTAAGAAAGAAAACTAAATACTGTGTGAATTAACTACATGGTTGTTATTAGGATCTGATGTATTCCAGTTCTTAAAATAAGGAGCTGTTCAGGAGCTGTTCACAGTAGCAGCTCTGCATATTGTGCCAAGGAGGACATGGGTGGGAGTGAGGATCTCTTGATTCCAGCCTTACAGTTGCAAGAATTTGGCCTCAAAGCTACCGAATCATTTGATCACTCTGGAGTTTACTCAGTTACTGCTACGGGTCAGTATGCAAAGGTATCAGTGTTTCCTTTGTAAAGGGAAATCAAGCAGAGATGTAGGGAGGAGGTGAACATGCTACAGAATGGGAACAAATACACCCAAGACATTTCAGAGGTTCTCTTCTGATTCTTTGCAGAAGCCTGAGAGAAGGCAGCAGCATCTGGTAAGGCTGGACTAATAGGGCAGTAGGAAGAAGGCAAGGATGCTGGTAGAGAGGATGCCCCTAACATTGGATATGTCACTTCAGAAGAAAAGAAAAAAGGAAAGGGAAGGAGAAAGGGAAGGAGAAAGGGAAGGGGAAAGGGAAGGGAAGGGAAGGGAAGGGAAGGGAAGGGAAGGGAAGGGAAGGGAAGGGAAGGGAAGGGAAGGGAAGGGAAGGGAAGGGAAGGGAAGGGAAGGGAAGGGAAGGGAAGGGAAGGGAAGGGAAGGGAAGGGAAGGGAAGGGAAGGGAAGGGAAGGGAAGGGAAGGGAAGGGAAGGGAAGGGAAGGGAAGGGAAGGGAAGGGAAGGGAAGGGAAGGGAAGGGAAGGGAAGGGAAGGGAAGGGAAGGGAAGGGAAGGGAAGGGAAGGGAAGGGAAGGGAAGGGAAGGGAAGGGAAGGGAAGGGAAGGGAAGGGAAGGGAAGGGAAGGGAAGGGAAGGGAAGGGAAGGGAAGGGAAGGGAAGGGAAGGGAAGGGAAGGGAAGGGAAGGGAAGGGAAGGGAAGGGAAGGGAAGGGAAGGGAAGGGAAGGGAAGGGAAGGGAAGGGAAGGGAAGGGAAGGGAAGGGAAGGGAAGGGAAGGGAAGGGAAGGGAAGGGAAGGGAAGGGAAGGGAAGGGAAGGGAAGGGAAGGGAAGGGAAGGGAAGGGAAGGGAAGGGAAGGGAAGGGAAGGGAAGGGAAGGGAAGGGAAGGGAAGGGAAGGGAAGGGAAGGGAAGGGAAGGAAGGGAAGGGAAGGGAAGGGAAGGGAAGGGAAGGGAAGGGAAGGGAAGGGAAGGGAAGGGAAGGGAAGGGAAGGGAAGGGAAGGGAAGGGAAGGGAAGGGAAGGGAAGGGAAGGGAAGGGAAGGGAAGGGAAGGGAAGGGAAGGGAAGGGAAGGGAAGAGAAGGGAAGAGAAGAGAAGAGAAGAGAAGAGAAGAGAAGAGAAGAGAAGAGAAGAGAAGAGAAGAGAAGAGAAGAGAAGAGAAGAGAAGAGAAGAGAAGAGAAGAGAAGAGAAGAGAAGAGAAGAAGAGAAGAGAAGAGAAGAGAAGAGAAGAGAAGAGAAGAGAAGAGAAGAGAAGAGAAGAGAAGAGAAGAGAAGAGAAGAGAAGAGAAGAGAAGAGAAGAGAAGAGAAGAGAAGAGAAGAGAAGAGAGAAAAAAAAGAAAAAAAAAGGAAAAAGGAAAGGAAAGGAAAGGAAAGGAAAGGAAAGGAAAGGAAAGGAAAGGAAAGGAAAGGAAAGGAAAGGAAAGGAAAGGAAAGGAAAGGAAAGGAAAGGAAAGGAAAGGAAAGGAAAGGAAAGGAAAGGAAAGGAAAGGAAAGGAAAGGAAAGGAAAGGAAAGGAAAGGAAAGGAAAGGAAAGGAAAGGAAAAGAAAGGAAAGGAAAGGAAAGGAAAGGAAAGGAAAGGAAAGGAAAGGAAAGGAAAGGAAAGGAAAGGAAAGGAAAGGAAAGGAAAGGAAAGGAAAGGAAGGAAAGGAAAGGAAAGGAAAGGAAAGGAAAGGAAAGGAAAGGAAAGGAAAGGAAAGGAAAGGAAAGGAAAGGAAAGGAAAGGAAAGGAAAGGAAAGGAAAGGAAAGGAAAGGAAAGGAAAGGAAAGGAAAGGAAGGAAAGGAAAGGAAAGGAAAGGAAAGGAAAGGAAAGGAAGGAAAGGAAAGGAAAGGAAAGGAAAGGAAAGGAAAGGAATGGAAAGGAAAGGAAAGGAAAGGAAAGGAAAGGAAAGGAAAGGAAAGGAAAGGAAAGGAAAGGAAAGGAAAGGAAAGGAAAGGAAAGGAAAGGAAAGGAAAGGAAAGGAAAGGAAAGGAAAGGAACACCAAGGTACTGGGTGCAGAGAAAGTAAAGCTATTCTAACTCCCTTTCCTAGCAATCTATCCAAAATATTTTGGAGCAGAATCAGACAAAACTGTTCATATCCTCTTCTATTCAAAACATTGATTGAAAAACGAAAGGAAAGAGAAAAAAAAAAAGTAAGTCCCATGAGCACTGAGCAAATGCAGCCTAGTTTCTTCTGGATCCATGACGTGTAGCTGATTGACTTTGGTGTCTAAACTTAAGCTGTGATTTTCGTTTTCCCTGAGCAGATTGCCTATTTCCTGCTGAAATGGGAAAACAAAACCAAACAAAACCTAACCAAAATGAAAAAGAGAAACACTGCAGTTGTTTTTTGTTAGATGAGGATACTTGCAAACTCTTTCTTCTCTAAAAGGCCACTGATTCTTACCAGCTGTGGGTCTCATACCTTTAGGCACCTACAGCCAAAATCACCCAGCAAGTTCAATAGTGGAAGAAAAGAGCCCAGCTCACAAACAGACCATGGGATTGCCAAAGCCGACCATCCACTTCCAAGCTCTTCATTCACCAGCCCACAGTACCAGAGTGAAAGCTGTCACTGGCAGGCATACCTGATCCTAAGGACTGAATGTGTAGGAGGAAGGAGGCATTGTCAGGCTCTGTACTTAACAGTCAAAGGAGCACCTAGTCACTTACTAAGACATGCTGAGCAGAGCTAACCATCACTAAGTCAGCCAGTTAGGCTTACAGTTTTAACATGCAAAATCAGATTAAAACAATTAATTACTTATATACACCTGTTTAGCCAGAGTAGACTTTCTTTTCATTTTTGCAGCTGCAGCTGCATGTTAGATACTTCAAGAGATTTGATTTATTTCCATAGTCAAGGGTTATAAATAAGTGGAGATCAATCTGCTTTTGAGTGCCCACTTTTAACATTTGCAAACTAACAACTGTGTTCAAAACCAGTTTAACAAAAGTATATGTGTCACAACAGAGAAGTTACTTTTATATTTAACTGTAGGGAAAATAATCAGTTCCTGGTATAACATTAATAGCAAATGTGATACTTAAATAACCTTCATAGATTTGTGCCTCAGTCTAACATTCTATACTTAACATTACAATTTAGAGCGTATGTTATTCCCCAGGGGTCAGTACTGGGCCCAGTCTTATTCAACATCTTCCTCAATGACCTGGATGAGGGGACAGAGTGTATCCTCAGCAAGTTTGCTGATGATACGAAGCTGGGAGGATTGGCTGATACACCTGAAGGCTGTGCGGCCATTCAGCGAGATCTAGACAGACTGGAGAGCTGGGCAAAGATGAAACTAATGAGGTTCAACAAGAGGAAGTGTAGAGTCCTGCACCTGGGGAGAAAAAACACCATGAACCAATATAGATTAGAGTTGGAGCTGCTAGAAAGCAGCCCATGGAGAAGGACCTTGGGGTCCTGGTGGACAAGAAGTTATCCATGGGACAACAATGTGCCCTCGTGGCCAAGAGAGCCAATAGTATCTTGGGATGTATTAAGAACAGTGTGGCCAGCAGGTCAAGGGAGGTTCTCCTCCCCCTCTACTCTGCCCTTGTAAGACCACATCTAGAGTATTGTGTCCAGTTCTGGGTTCCCCAGTTCAAGAGGGACAGGGATATGTTGGAAAGAGTCCAACAGAGAGCTACGAGGATGATGAGGGGACTAGAACATCTGTCATATGAGGAAAGGCTAAGAGACCTGGGGCTGTTTAGTCTTGAGAAGAGAAGACTAAGAGGGAACCTTATAAATGTCTACAAATATCTGAAGGGTGGATGTCAAGAATGGGCCAGTCTCTTTTCAGTGGTGCCCTCTGATAGGATGAGGGGAAATGGCACCAAGCTACAACACAGGAAGTTCCACCTCAACACGAGGAAGAACTTCTTTACTGTGAGGGTGAAGGAGTCCTGGAACAGGCTGCCCAGAGAAGTTGTGGAGTCTCCTTCTCTGGAGGCTTTCAAGACCTGTCTGGATGCGTTCCTGTGTGATCCTCCCTAGGTGTCCCTGCTGCAGGAGAGAGGTTAGACTTGATGATCTTCAGAGGTCTATTCCAACCCCTATGATTCTATGATTCTGTGATTTTATTTGAGTGTTAAAATTGAGCCTAAACCATAGACATGCCAAATAAAAAATTACACTGAAAGAAATAATATAACTCAACACTTATTTCAGGAATCCAAAAGGGACATACAACTTGTCTTTGATCAAATTTAGTGATTTTTAGTTTTAAGGCAATGGAAACACACTTGGGATTCCTACCTACACTGAATTTAGTCCATCGTTTCCAACTGCTACCTGTCAAGTAAGACAATATCCTGCACAAAACTCAGCTTCTACTGCAGGGCACTGAAAAACTTCAATTTTTATTGGATCAACAGGTTTTGAAGTTTACTGGAGTCTGAAGGATCACTCTTTGGGGCATAACATATGCTGTTGCTATGAAAGAACAATGGAAATGCAGTCATCAAAGTTATAGGAACATAAGAAATTGGGATCTGTGGCACTGCCTTGCCAGAACACACCCATCAAGCTCATGCTTTCCAGATGAATTTCCAGGGGCCTCAAAATGCTCAAGAACCACTGTAGAAAGCCCTGCTGATACATAAAATAGTATTTTAAACCTCATCGTCTCCATGTCTGCTCATTGATTTCTTTTTTGCTTGATGTATAGTTCAATGGGTTTGTTACAGATACAAATGCCTAACTGCTTGGAGAACCATGCTGAACTCCTGAGCTCAGTCATTATCATATAGCAGGAAGTTCTACAGGTCAGTAATTCAGTGCTAAATGGAAGAGTATCTCTGTATGTGTCAGGTTTTTTTGTATTTCAGTTGCATCAAGTATGTCCTTAAACACAGTACTTCATTCCTCTGTACCATGATTTCACATACCTTTCTCACGCTTCATCATCTCCTCTCTGAAACAAAATGTCCCTGTCTATTCAGTTTATAATCCTATGGGAAACTTTCATTGCTTCTAATAATTTCTGTATGGAGTCTGTAAACAGGTAAAATGCTACAAAAGATAATGAAATGAGAAAATATTTTAATATGTCTATCAGAAATGTGCATGTGCAAATTTCTGTGTGCAAATGTGTACCTCAGGGGTATAACATCACAACATTGCACAGAAAATCTGAATCATAGGACTATCTTATTAAATATTAGTGCTTCTACAAATCTAACTCTGTAGATAGGTGAATATTTTATGTCAGTACATGTATCTGCACAGATGTACTTACACACTCCCACTCATGCACCCATATATTATGTCTGAAGATACCTTATACATGTGTAGTAAGGTACATTACGTATACAATGTGGTATTATTTTTACTATTGCTTATCCTCTCATTTAGACATCCAGTCACACTTTGACCAGCACTGCAGATAAAGAACACTTTGGTGAATTTTTTTAAGGTCCTTCCCACCCCCAATTGTTTTTTCTTTTTTTAAAACCGGCAATACTGTCCATGATACTGTTTTGCTGACATATTTCACCTGTCATCACACTGCCATTCTACCTAGCTTTGTTAGGTCCCTTTGTTAGCTGTTTTTCACACTCTATTGCACTTCAGGTGAGCTCTTCTGTCATTTAAAACATATTTGACAGCATTCACAGTGTAGCTCTGCAGTCATCGCTTGGATGGCCTTTTGCCAGCATGGCACCTGGGTATTTACTTAGATTCTTTGGTTTATTTTGTGGCTTGCCATTCTATAATCATACTTGTCTCACCTCATGATTACTTGATTTCCTTAACAGCCCCCCCTTCAGGAATTTTGGCAAAAACAATTTTTTAAAGTCCAAATAATTAATTTCAGATTATTGTTCTTTAGACATTACCATGCTATCAGCATGTACAATAAATTGTCAGTAGATTGAAAACACCACTTTCTTTTACAGCATCTATGTTGATTTGTGAGTATTATGTATCTTCATCTTCCTGTTGGTTTCTAATTACTTCCTTCAATTGTTGTTTCATCCTGTTGCTCAACACTGATGCTAGGCAAAGTTGTTGATAATTTCCACAGTTACTACAGAGCCTTTAGAAATAGGACTGAAATTTGCTATCCTAAGGTCTGCTGTTAAAATAACATTGTGTATTTTGTTAACAACACAACGATTTCGGTTTTGTGTTTCCACAGAATACTTGGTGGAGCAGCAGCCAACTTTTCTTTGAGATGAGATACTGCCAAATACAGCAGGTTGTTCTAACATGTCTTCTTCTGAGACTTCTGTCTCACAAAGTTTCAGCTTTATTAGCTGGAGAACAGCTATTTCCAGTGTTTTCTGTAGTTAAAATGCACACAAGAAAATAATTCCATTTAAATACTTTACCTCATTTGCATCTTTGAAGACACATACAGCATGAGAAAGTATGGCCCTAACCAAATATTCATACAAATGACTGGGTGAGAGGGAAGGGAGAAGCCTATGTTCAGATCTCTGGTCTGTGCCCTTAAACCAAGGAGCAAATGGTAGCAAAGTACACAAATCAAGTAGTGTCTTTGGATTTTGACACCACCACACAACAAAATTAACACGTTAATTACCCTAATTGAAGAACATGATATATAGACAAGTCCTTATTCGTTTTCTCCACTTCTATATACTTAAATGGTAATTACTTTCCTTGACAACTAAGAATACCCCCATCTTTGAGCAACGTTCATGCACTCATCAAGATGTTTTCCTGACAGATGTAGTCTTGAGGGTCCTCAGACTTAAAAAAGAAGCTTGGGGAGTGGGGCAGATAGAGAGACAAAAGAGGGACCAAGCAAGGGCTTTCCTGCTCTCCTGTTCCTTCAGGCATGTTTTTATGTAACCAAATGCTTTGGATGAGCACTGAAAAATGCTTCCAAGTCTGGCAACAGAATCAGGTGGCCAGGGTATTTTTCTTAAGACTGAGGAAGCCTTAGGCATGTAAACAAGGAAATCTGGAATAGTCCCTAACCCAACACATAGGCTCTGATAAAGTTTTCTACCAACATTATGTAGTAGAGAAATCAGAGATTTTTCAGGACTACAGCTCTGAAATTAGATATTTTTAAAAAATTAAGAAAAATCCCCACTTCAGCTGTAAGTTCTATCTGCAATTGTCCTGCATCTCACTGGAGGCTGAGGTACCTGAAGAAGCAAATGAAGCTGAGGAAGAATTGGTGCCACCAGTACTTCTCAGTGACTGATTTTTTGTCTTAGACACTTCCACAAAAGGAGGACAACACCTGTTTGTTCTGTTGAGAAAGAGCTGTCCTGGCTTCTCTGGAAGCTTATTCCAGGAGGAGACTCACAGGTGTGAAGACATCTCTAGTTAGTACAAAATAACTGTGACTGGAGGGAAGCAGATCTAAAGCTCTGTGTGTCTCTTGATAGTTGCTACCTAGACAGCTCTTGTTTTGGCCTTTACAGGTACTGTTCTTTGGTGTTAATTCTCCTCACACGCTGTAGGAAGAGCAGATACACCTCCTAAGGGAAACTCCTACTACGTGGAAGAACACCTTGTAAATCCTCCTTGTGAGTACAGACTGAACTATTTAAGCACATAGACCACGTCTAATCATATAACCTTAGCTCTCTCCCCTCACTACTGCAAAGTCCTGGCATGATCTCACACTAAACCTGACAATGATTTTCTTAAAACAATAACACCTTTGCTAACTTGGAAGCTGATTTTCTTTTTTTTACCCCCTCTTCCTTCACCTTACAGCATTAGCATTGTTGCCAGCCTGGAAGAGTGAGTGCCTATGAAAGAAATTTTGTAAACTTCCAGTGAAAGCTGCTAACTACAAGGGGCTTCATGTCCTCAGGTATGCACCCCAGTGAGTGACTGCAACTGCTAAAGTATATAAGCATGAGGAAGAGTCAGCCTAAAGCACTGAGGAAGATCTCCCAATCAGAAGAGAGGAAGCTAATGCTCTAGATGGACCCCTCTCTAAGGCAGTGGAGCAAAGAAGAAAACCTTTTGGCCCAGGACTGGTGTAGAAATGAATAAGGGAAAGTTCATTCTGGCTGGACTTCATGACTCGTTGAAAGATCAGAAATAGCAAGAATCCCTTAGGCCCTGCAATCTTTTACTTAGTCAGCCCTTCTTCTATGGTCCTGAGGGAACCAAGACTCAAAAAGACCAGCAAATATAAGGATCAATCCTGCCTTCTATTGAACTCTGAACTCCTGTTGACAGCTCTTTTGTTCTGTAGGGAATGAGGATTTGGTCAGTTGTTCTTCCATGCCCTGTTTCTTGGAAACTTTTAACAAAAATGTGCAAAAACTCATTAAGAAAGTCAATTAATCAAAGCAAGGCAGAGGTAAAATTCCATCAAATTGTGCTAGACTGAGGACAGGCATGTTTGCATGAAGAGCAAACTCTTCTGCTACCTCAGCCTGACAACCTCTGTTTATTAAAAAATGAAGTTACAAGCCACTAGATAAACTAATCAAAGGACTTGCTCTATAGCTTTGTCATACATTGTTCACGAAGTTGGACATTTACTCTATTCCCCAGAGTCATTTTATGCTGAAATGGAGTTCTAGCCTAGCATTTCATTAGATTCATAAGCAATATAGGCTGAAACAAATGAATAAAGGCAGAAAGGTATTGAATTTTTTACAGGCAACTTTCCGGTTGGAATGTTTTTCATTTCTGTTGAGAATTCAAATGTTGCTTGTATTTTACCAATCCAAAATACGAATCAACACACATTTTTATCCATTTCATGGAGCCATGACTCCAAAAAGTTGCCTATATGGATAAGATGACATAAGGTAGTAAAGAGAAAATGTCATAGTCATTCTTAATTTCACAGAGCAACTACAGCAGCAGGAAATGCAGTTACCAGCAAGTAACACAGTGGCCCGAAGGTGGACATACAGTATTGGTCATATTGCTCAGCTGTGCAACTTGCCAATATGGCCATAGGAGGGTAAAAAAAAAAACCAACAAAAACACAGAAAACGAAACTATTTCATTTCAGTGGAGTGTATTACTGGTTTGATGTAAGTAAACCCTGTTATCATAGACCGGAAGTTAAATTAAATGACAAGTGTAGAAAATGCTGAAACATTTAAAATGAAAAAATTATCTCTCTGAATTGCAGGAGAGCATGTGATTTCTCACTCTAATCAGTTGAAATAATTGAAATTCGGAATGTTTAATTATACCCCAGTTCAGCAAATAATAATCTTTATCTCATTGTACTCAAATGAAAGATGGTGTGGGCGAGTATGTAGATCTTAAAGATGCTTAAATTAGTGACTAATTTACTGCAAAAAGAGAAGAAGGCAGACATATAAATAAAAGTTGGAAAAGAAAAAAGTATTTTCTTTTACAGATAGGATATGATTAAAAATAGAGTAGACACAAAATTTAGTATTTTAGATAAACATAGTAAGGCTCATATTTAAGATACAATATTCTGATACTTTTTAGCACAACAGATACCTGATTAGATCAAGATGGTGGATCTTGGCTCTTCTGCTAATGAGGTCCATGGCTAGCAGACTGGTGGTTGGTGGTTGTGCTTGGAACTACCACTTACTGTGAGGCTTTCAATGGGCCAGCTGCTCTCTTTAATACTGGGGGACAATATCACAGATATTACAATGAACCTTTCTTGTAAGCACGGAATTTGCCTTTTCAGAACACATAGAAGCTGCTGTGGCCACGACACTGAAGAAGATGTGCCAAAAATTAGGGTCCAAAAGCCTTTTTTAAGTAGGCAAACAAAAGATCAGGTTTTCCAAACTGCTGAGATGGCAATAATTTCCCTTCAAGAGACAGCTGATGGGAGCTCAGCACTGTCAGAAACAGGTTACTTACTTAAGCATGCCCATTGGAAAATTTGCCTCAAGAGCACAGGATTGCAAAGATAAAACTGTCTTGTTTCCTTAAACCAAAGTCAGAGTGAAAATGAAGCTGACTGAAATGATGGTTAGCTGATTAATCTATATAATTTGCTGCCACAAGACCTTATTGAGGCTAAGGGCTGAGTACAATGTGCTGCATGTGCAAAGTTGTCTAGCTTTAAACACACATAATTATTATCATAGGATGATGGGATAATTCAGGTGGGAGGGACCCCAGGAGGCCTCCAGGCCACCTCCCAACCCAAAGCAGGGCCAGCTCTGGGGACAGACCAGGCTGCTCGGGACTTGAAGAAGTTGGGACTTGAAACACGCCAAGGATGGCAACAGCACAGCCTCTCAGGGTGATCTGCTCCACTGCCTTATGTGGGGGCAGTTTCTGTCTATATCCAGCCTGAAACTCTCACATTTCATCTTCTGCCCATTGCCTCTTGCTCTCCCACCCTGCAATGCTGTGAAGAGCCTGACTCCATCTTCTCCACAATCTCCTTGTAGGTACTGGGAAGTGGCTGTCAGGTGCTCCCAAAGGCATCCTCAATTCTCAAATGGGGTCCCATGGTTGTAAAAGCCAAATCTGTCACTGGTAACAGCCATGCAGTCAGCTGAAGTCCCTTCTTCTCAGTGGCAGGATCCAGGAGAACAGCACCAGGACCTCCTCTGGCCATGGCAGAGGTGCCTGTGTGGGCTGATGGTCCAAGGGTCTGCCCAAGCCCCCCAGCAGCAGGTCATGCTGAGAGGCAGGGACTTGTGTCCCTGCAGGTGGCAGGTCTCCCTCTGCCATTCCCCATTGCTTCCTCCTGGTGCTGCCGTGGGTCGAGGATGGCTCCCCTCCTCAGGCACAGATTTCTGCCCCCATCTGCTGCAGGGCACTCACCTGCCTTGCAGGCCTGTGGGCTGGTGTACAGCCCCCTGCCATTGCCAGGAGTCAGAAGCCTCCAGCCCTCTCCACCATGAGAGCTTAGCATACCCCACAGCCTCCACCTGGGCACTCCACTCTGCTGGAGGCTTGGGGAGTGGCCCCTCAACCTCTCCTTCACCTCTCCCTGAGGCCAGGCCACCTGCTCTCCTCCTCTTGTGGCCCCTACCCACAGCAGCTGCAGCCATTGCCCACGCCACTTCTGCCCCTGGGGACATGGCAACAGGCAGGTGGGCAGAGGTGGCCAGGCTGTGGCTGGAGGTGTCCCTTCACCCCCAGCATGGCCCTTCTCCCCTGCAGCCTCACAGCACAGCTTGCTCAGCCGGCACCGCCCTCACAGCCAGGTTTTAAACTGGTTTGGCTAAACCCAGCTAATTTTAGGTATGAACTCTAGTAAATTGGTTTAAATTCAGCTTGCAGTGACTCAGCTGGCATTCATAAACACTAGCATAATAAAAAACTAATTTTAAACCTTTCTTCTTGTGTACGGTTGCATCAGTTTAACTGGAGCGGCTTGCAGGCAGATTTAAGCTAAGCTGGTGCTGCTTGGTTGCAGAAAAGCCTAGGTCTGGAAAAGCTGACACGCTGATAGGAGCAAGGCCACTGGTTGTAATTATAAAATACTTCAGGTTAGGTATCTTCCTGCTGCAGGGTATAAACTAATCACCCACTGCCATACCAAAGAAGCCTTTCTTCCTTCAGGTGCTCTTGGTGGAGCGAACAAATGCCTTCCTCCAAAACACTAGCTGTCATCCAGGGCCTCGAAAAGGCTTGTGAGCTGGACAGGCTGCTACTCACTTTCATAAAATAATTAAAAGTCTCAAGTAAAACACAGTGATGTTATCATTAAATTGGGACCAAATCCAAGGTAATAGAGAGCACGGAACAAGCGGTCCCCTTCTGCCAGATCAGATGCCTTTCTTGGCATTAATAGGGAGTGCGTCAGCAGGGGAGGTAACTCTGTTAGCTAAATGAATAACGTTACTGAAGTTTCTCAGGTTGTCTCTGCCAAATCTGTGTTTAATAGGCCTGACTTGGAAAGGCTATAAAGGATCATTTTATTAATCGCTAAGGTCAGGATTTTAGCAAGGATTTTGAATTATTCAAGAAACTGGATGATAATTGGGGCAGGAGGTAGAGTCATGCTCAGCTTTGAAATCGCACCATCAGCAACATTTTCTGGAGACCTGTTAGTGGATTCAAAGGGGCTGAGACATGCATTTAGACTCAAGAACTGCATTTGCTGTTGAATGATTTAAAATACAGCAGTAAAATCCATCTGGACCCAGCATGTTTTAGGGTTTGCTAAACTAAATTGTCCATGTTACTTTCGTTGCTTAAGAGACATGGGTACACTACTGTAACCAGGGATTTAATGTTTCCTGACTTACTTTAAATGAAAATTGTCAAACATGAAGCTGTACCAACTTTAACAGTTGTACTGAGCTATAAAACATGACTTTGAGAGTTTGGCCTGAGAACACCTCTGGGATGCAAGAAGAGAAGCAAGAGCTGGATGAAGTCTCCTGTTGAGACTACCTCTCAGTGGTGTGAGTGACCTCCTTTCTGCATTGCCATGATCTCCCTTCTCCCCATGAGGAGGAGCCACCTATTCTGTATTTGGTTATTCTGGGCAGGAGGCAAGTCACAAGACTCCTTGCCCTTTCTGCATGAGCTGCTAGCCTCATCTCTTAGCATCTCTTTCCTAGGCTGTATGATTAACAAGGAAGTCCCTCTAGGCAGTCTCCATCCTGAACAACGCAAGCACTGAGAGTTTTTGTTCTCTGCTTCCCTGAGGAGCAGAAGCTGACTCCTGCATCCAACGCTGAACAGATGGGAAGATGTGCATCATACAACACAGATGCAACAGAGCATCTGAAAGGAAGCAACATCCCCTAAAGATCACTCAGACTGGCTGGGGTAAAATTTCTGTGGTTTAAAACAGATTTTAATGCCACCCTATTGTTGTGAACTCACTCCTCATGTGTCAAGACACAGGTTGGTCTGGCACAGCTTACTAGTGAGGAAAGAGATTCACTGAAGCTCTGCTCACCACAGCAATGCAACTGTGGCTGACTGGACTTCTCTTAGCATCGTAATGCAGGCATTTAACTGAAACAGTGAAACATCAATCGCCTGTTGTCACTAAAATCCAGGATCATTTGAGGAGGTGAAAGTGATAATGTCTGAAGTGTTGGAAGATTTCTTTCCTTCCCCCATCTCTGCAACCCCTGTGGCTGAAATTGCATCCAGTTGTATGGAAGGGAGAAAATTATATTCCGATAGTGCTTGCTGACCTAAGGTCAGTGTTATTTTATTGGAAGTGAAAGCATGCATCCAGACTTTGTTTTCTTTTAATAGGAGTGAAACACTTGCTATATACTTTCTTCTACTCAAGAAATATATTATACAGAAGGGATATATATCCTTAATAAACTCTTTTTCCATTTTTCCATTGCCTTTACTTTCTCAGTATCAGCCTTTGAAAACCAGTTTAATAGTTCTCCGAATGAGAATAATGGGTTTTTTCCATCGCTTTGTGCTCTTTCCTGTGTGTAAACTGAGATGTTTGGAAAGGAAATATGCTTTCAGATTATTAGAAAATAGCTATGTTATTGTTTTTGCAAAGACCAGCAGCTACAAGATGTCATTAAATGTATTTCTGAATATATTTACTATTCAATTGCAAGGCAGAATTGATGGCTCAAAACAAATCTCAGGATGGGCGGACTCCTTTGGGAAATGCCATATCCAAACTGAAGATTTTTAGTCATGAGGACAATAAACAATCAGAATATGATCCCAAAGCACATGAGCAGCATTCTATTGTCCAGAGACTCTAAATCTAAACTGAAACCAAAACCCTAGCCACTCACTTTGGTGAGGATAGGATTTCATTCTGAATATTTTCTGAACATAGTATCTAGCTAAGGTGCTTGAACTCATTGCAGTTTTCATGAAAAGGCTGAGGAACCTGTTTTAAAAGCCATTTTGTGCAGGTTGGAGTAGCTGTTCCTAGTGGATGGAGTAGGTGATTTAAAACCCCTAAAGGATTCTACAAGTGTTTCAATTTAATCTTCTTAAATATCTGTTTTTTCTATGTGGAGAGTACAATGTGCTTTACAGGTATTAATGAACTAAGTGTTAGTTAGCAGTCCTTTGAGTCCTGTAGCAAACACAACCATGTGCTTGCTACAGATGCAGAAACTGAGGCACACAGCATTGGAGTAACTTTCCAATGCTGAACAGAAAAGAAGAAAAATATCATCATCCTGTGATCCCTCTGCACCACTTCCAGCCTGACCCGACACCTGACTCTCAGAAGGCATATCTACCTTTGAGGCCACAGGTGAGATATGCCCCTGTGAGTTACACACAAAGAAGACTAAGCTATTGCAGGATGCAAGAAAGGGGATATCGAGCTCTGGCGGACATGCAGTTATCTGTCCACTGTTCTCCTTGTTGTTGTTCTCCTTGGCCAATATTAGGCCAGATGGGGGGAAACAGGATAAAAATCACGCTAGGAGAAGCAGTTACTTTGAAAGGTAGAGGCTGAGAATAGGCTGGAAAGGACAAGATTTCCCACTTCTAGGAAGGCAATAATAGAGTAATATAATTATGTGAGAAAGACTGACATGGCGTCATTTTCCTTCCCATGGAGTTGAGAAAACGAAGCAGGCGTTTTGACAAGAAACCTGTGGAAATTATTTTGTTGATTTACCTCTGATGATTTCTGTTCAATGCTATTTTAAAACAGTAACAATAAAAATACATGTTTAACTTTGTACGGGTGTAATTGGTAATAATTGCTTTTTACTTTTTTCATCAGCACTGAAATTTCCACTGAAAATGAATTTCCTAGCAATACACTTGAGCTGAAGTTCAATAATCATAAACAGGGTTTACTCAGCAGCTGACCTGTATAATCTCCTTGCTAAGGAATAACAGTTTGGAATTATATCCTGAGCTGTTGTTTTTTATGATGTTCCTGATCATGGCTCATTTACAATTCAGGAATGAGTCACAGTAGTCCTACATTATATATGGAGAAAAGAAGTCTAATGACTTCCACTGGGATGATACCACATTCCAGTAGAAGGGCTACAGAATCTATTTCTGCTTATGGCACTTCTGTTTTTTAACCCCTTCCTCTAACTTTCTTACCTTGAAAAACACAAAAAATTCCCGAGAGGCACTTAAGCATTTTTCATATCCATAGCAGACAAAGGAAAACCATTTTCCCAAGACACTTTCTGGGAAAAGAAATTTTCAAGCTCTGGTGGGGAGGAGGGGGAAGCCACCTAAAACATCTTTTTTAAAAAGCCATATTATCTGTGAAAACAAAAGAGCATCAAACAAACATTTTTGCTATATTCATGTAAAAACACCCATAAACCTTAAGCTAGTTGTTTGCAGGTGTATGTAGGTATGATAATATTAAACTGATCACCACATACGTTTACACATTCAGCATCACTGTACAAGACTTGCTGACAGTACCTACTACTTATATAGCAGTAGTTACTTTAACCTGTTATTTTATGTGGTGTTACTTATTACTAGATAAATACTAGTTAAATAAAAATATATCAAAATTTTACCATGGTAACTGTTGGTAACTATTAACTCTGTTGTCTATATTTGATTCAGCATCCTGGTAGTTTTTATTCACATGGTTTCATGGATGATAACATGTATTTTCAGGGGGTCCATCGTTTTCTTAGATACTTTACCTAAGCACTTGTGTCCTTCTAACACAAATAAATGGCTGCTTTGACAAAAGGAGACAAAAAAAGGAGGACAAAGAATAAGGCAAATATTTCTTATTCTGGTTTACTGCTTTCGTTTCAGCATGTGTTCAGTTATTATTTAGAATGTATTTAGTCATGCAACAAATCTGGCTTCACCTCTCAGACTTCCTCCATTACTGTTTTGGTGCCACGGTTCTGTCCTGGTCTGGGGTATGTAAATGGCAAGCATTTCAGGGAGGGAAGTCTTTTATGACTAGCAAAGTGATTGCTGGTGCTTTGATGACCTGTAAGGTATAAGGGCTCATTTGGTAAAGAAACTGCAAATCTGGAATAACGCTCTTGTAAATTTGCCAATCCCTGCAGTAAAGGAGGTTGGTCCCTCACAGAATCTTTGACACGAAAAGGACTATTTAATCTTGCCCTTGTACACATTTCAGTGCTAAAACTAATGCATGTATTTCCAGTTATTCTCCACGTGAAATACAGGAAATTCCAACTCATTTTTAGGTGAGGAGGAGCAATACATTATCTGGAAAGAGGTTTTTATTAATGAAATAATTGCACAGGTGGCTACATGCACAAAAGTCTAAGAAAAGAAGCAGAGGAGGCAATTCTGTTATTTTAAATTTTGGTATTGGAAGAAAAGTACTGTATTTGAAAGAATGGATGAACAGATTGCTCACAAATTGGGAGCATGCTTCCAGGGACTGGATTCACACATGTGCTTAAAACAACAGGGAATAAAGCCATTATCTCTACATGTAGCCATTTGTCCTGCGTGTAGGGCGGAGCAGTGAAGAATCAGGCCGAGCATGTGTAACCGACTACTAATTCGCAAGGGAAAAAAATTCTGATATTCAAGCAATCACAATCAGAGGGAATAGCTAGAGTTACTTAATAATAGTGGTTGTAGAATACATGTATTTTTTTTCTACATTTAGCAAGGGGAGGAATAAATTAAATCAATTCAAGAAGAAATTAAACAGTATTTTGTATGAATAATTCAAGCAAATTCTGCCTAAGCCCTGCTAGGTGTTAATGTAGCTTTAAGAGCTTTAAGTTTCTGGACATCTAAAACCAGGCAGGCAAAGCAGAAAAGTTAGCCAGGGAGATGAAACCTTGTTTGTGCTATATACTTCGATAGGTGACACCTAATGCTTCTAGAAACACAGGAGGATGATGAAGTATGAGGGTGCTGGCACAGGTGGAAATGGAATAATAAATGTGCCTGTTCCCCTAGAGAGAAGTGATGGGAGAATGGACAATTGTTGCTGACTGTGTGTCCTCGGTGCTGCTGTTGTACCTTCTAAAGCAAGGGGAAATCTATGAAACTATCTATGTTCATTGCACTGAAATGATGTGTCTAATTCTGAACCTCTGACAGCTACCTCAGAAGGCCCTTTGATTTATTCTGGGACAAACTAAGGAACTTCACTTGGCAAATACTTCTGGTTTCTATCCAACTTAGCTTCTACTTATCCTTCAGTATTTATTACTAGTAGTAAGTGGATCAAGCTCCAGCTATGTCAAATAAGAAACTTCATCTACCTACTACCACAACAGCTACACTTACCTTGTACAGCGGGACAGACAAGAACAGAGACAGAGCAATCTCAGTGGAAGGATTTGGCTGTCTAACAACCTCACGGAACAGGCAAATTACTGAAATGCTGTAATAGATTGCCCTTTCAGGAAGCTATTCTGTCACAGGCAGCCCTCACAACTGCACATTTCTTTCACTTCCAAATGATCTTACTAACATTTAGCTCCTTTCCTTCTCTCCCCTCTCTCCAAAAAAAAAAAAAGCAAAATAACAAAGTAGGAAAAAAACCACTTAAGCCTTGAGATGGATGCAAAACTAAGGTTGCTTGAAGGCTGTTCTGTATATTACTACTAATGGCATATGGAAGGTTCAAAGATATTACAGAGAGAACTGCTGGCCCTAAAACAGACTACTTTAAAATATGTCCTACCTTGACTCTTACCTGTGGCGCAGCAAAAAGCTGCAATCTGTCTAATTCAGGTAGGTCTCTTCATTTTCCTGTATATCAGTCCAACAAATTAAGCATCTACTCTCTCACTTCCTAGTCCAAGGAGTCTAATCTCAACACTCAGAGCTGGCAGCCTGGTGGTCAGCTCATTGCTTTAACACGAAGTGAGGTGCTGATACAGAAAAATATGGACTGATACACCAGGGCTTCAAATGCTCCCTCTGGGGCTTCTCTCCTACCACAGCTTTCTACACACTCTAACCATAGCTAAGTAATGTTTATTTTTTTCTTAACAAAAAAAAAAAAGTCCAGTTGGCCAGGGTTTTCCTGCCAGCCTCCCTCCTTCTCTTATCCCATCCCACATGTCCCTCACATGGCAAAATTCAGAACATAAAGGACTGAGTTGTGCTTGTTGTACAGAGTGGAACTCATTGTCAAGACAGGCAGTTCGCCACTAATGAGAGACAACTGAATGAGAGACAACTGAATAAGCTGAGCAGGGAAGAAGGCTGTGCTAAGGTCTTTTCGTGGGAATAAAAAAGTGACCTATGCACCCCTCTGCAAGCTGCCAGCTGCCCTCCCCCAGCTCTGGCCAGTGAACCCTCCTGCAGAGCAAAGCACAACCCCCTCCTCATGTTACTCCTCTCTCCTGTTCCTCTCCCAGTGTAAATGGCTTTGTCACCATGCAAGAATGCCTCCGCTCACCATGGAGAAGGACAGGAAAAGGATTTTGCTTCTGTTGTTGGGGCATCAACATCCATTTTGGCTGTGCTATGGCTGTTCCTTGAGCTGGCTCAGAGTTAAGTCATGGCTTGATAATGTGCACTGCATTAATGTTGGGGGTGGAGGAGTGATCAGCAAAGGGAGAAAAAGGCTCACCACTCATTCTTAATGACATTATTATGCAATCAACCAAGATTATGTCAGCCTAGTGATCAGAGCAAGAAAAATTAATGCTGGACTCCTTAGTTCTGCACCTTGCTTTTTTTACTAGTTTGTTGCCTGGGCTTCCTTGTCACAGTCAGGTCTGATAATCATCCTCCAAATAAGCAGCCTTACATCATCCTTTACAAGAATGTGCTTTAGCTTATTAGAGACTAGTTTCCATTTGCACAGGCTCACTGCTGTCTCTCTAGGCAGCTAAACCCCAGCACACGTGTGAAGGACACGTGGAAGCATATGTATTGCCCTGTGTCATAGATACAAGCACTTGAATGAGAAGCAGGCAGCTTTGCCTGTATTTGCCATCTTTTGGCAACTACCAGCTTGTCTCAGGGCACCATGTGCAAAGGAAACAAGACACATTTTAGCCTGGAGGTCACGGACAGTTGCAAATATAATTAATATTAAGGACTGCTAGAAGTCTGGGAGAAAGAGGGTTAGAGGTACCAAGATACGTGAAGGGGAGGTTAATACTAGGTCAGGACCTGGGACTGCAGAATGGGAGAAGGCAAGGGACAAGGATGGCACCACAGTGGTAAGGGTGATACCCATGTGACAGCCAACTGGGAACAAATGTGTCAGTGCACTGGGACCAGGGTGCCAGGGGTGGAGTGGGATGAATCCTAGCTGGGCGAGGAGACTGGGACCAGACCAAAGAGCCAGGAGCTGGTGGTGAGAGTTGGGGATGAGGAAAAAGAAACAAGAGTGACACAAATGCAGGAGGGGGATTTTTCTCCACACTGAAAAAATATCAGCACTGTGTATATACAGTTTCTCACACACACAAAAAAAGCACAGCCCCATTAAATTTTCTGTGTTTTGACCAGATTCCCAGATCCTACTCAACTGGAGTCGAAGGCCTGAGCATGATTTCTATTGCCTATTGCTGTTTCCCATCTCTACAGCCCTAGCAAGGAGGTGGCATCTCTCTCTGCAGGGTAGGGCAAGGGCTCACAAAATCCCACTTCCCACTGCCCCCTGCCACACCTCTGTGCTGGAAGAAGCAGGTATTCCTGTCCTCAGACTGCTTGTGTGCTTAGCCTGAGTTGTATGAAGGATATGTCATGGGAGTCAACAGACAAAGATCTTTGAGACTTAAGGGTAGACGGTGCAAAAAATATTTGATAGTAAGGTGTGTGCAACTACTAAGTACAGTTTTTTTTCAGAGAAAGAGTGCCTTCTGAATATAGGATAAATACTGAGGTGGGAAAAGAAATATATATAAAAAAACAAATCAGAGGATGTTGAAAAGGCTGTAATAGGCAGGAGATGGAACAGTAGAACAACATGTCGGGTTTTTTGACCAGTGCTCTTTTTAGTGATAGGAATCCAAGCCAGATTCCCTTTCAATGCCAAACACATTGAAGTCCGAGCAACAGACTTAATTGCGACAGGAAATTGCTGTTTTAAAAAGAAGATCTGTAAAGAATGGGAGAATGTGTATGGCACATATGTGCCTCAACAGTTTTGCTAAATAAACCATGAATTTTGACAAGTGTGTATCTGTAAGTTTGCCATGGAAATAGGATTGTATAACATCACAGCTGAAACAAAAGTTCAGCCTCTGAAAACTGTGGGGGTGTGCTGCTAAAATGTTTGCTTTGAATGATAGCTGACTAGTTTCATAACTCCCATGCATCTAGTTAATGCTCTTTTAGACAATACATGGAGAGGGTGGATGCCAGGACTGTACGATGAAAGTATCTCGATTGTTAAATTTAATGGTCAGATCCCAATTTCAGAATTTCAGAAAATTATAGTGGTTTCTTGCATTAGAAAATTTAAGAAATGAGACTTCCCAGGTTGTTCATATAGGATTCTATCAAGCAGAGGCATGGAAAAATATTTGGTTCTCTGTTTAATGAGGAAATTACACTGTAAGGGTATTTATATCATTTGAGGTAAGGGGTTAGCTCAGCAAACTAATAAGAAATGGGCTGTAAAGGCTTTCTTTTTCAGATTGTTAACAGAGAGCTATTCTCCTGATGCCAACAGCAGGAATTTCAATGAAAAGCAACTGTTAAAATTAGTGACCTCATGATTCAGCTCAGTAGTCTCATCCAGAATCCAGCAAACACTTTCTCACTCCATAAACCACTGGCATCTTTGGCAAAACGTCACCTGTCCCATCAACCAAGACCAAGAACTAAGTAGATGAAAAAACACATCACCAAAGGACTCCTGGAAGTGGAAATTGTGGCACAGTTTTGGTATGCTAACTGCTTCACAGGGGAAACAAACTGCCATCAACCATAACGTATCCATGGACATCTTTATCCAAAAAAAAAAAAAGCAGGATGAGGGTTCAGAGAAGCTTTTGTTGCACTGAACACTCTAAGTCACCCTGCACTGGCTTTGCAGATCAGTCTTCCCCAATCAGCCAATCATGGCCTGTGTTCAGGGGATGAAACCTAAAGTGACAAAACCAAGTTTTCCTAATTTGACAAGAATTTCAAAATAATTGGGATCATTCTTAGTCTTCACTGAAGGCCTGATTTGCAATTCACACAAACTGGCTCAGCCTGGTTCCTGAAAGTATTACCATGACCACAGCATCTTTTCCAGGTGGCTTTGACTGCCACATGTTGTAGAGGGCGTTCTTAGCCTATTCTGGGTCAGCACATGGCAAAAGCAAATGCATATGCACTGGTAATGACTACTCCCCTGCACCACAGTTTTGCTCTGCCCCAAAAGGAGGGCTGACTGGGATAGGGGGAAAGGTTATGGGGCACATGTGCACCCACCTGTGCCTGCAGGTATGTTCATGCACACGTGTGTATGTGCACATGTGTTGAGAGACAGATTCTTTAAGCTGCAGCCCTGGAGGAAGCACATTGCTGATGGACCCAAAGTGTCCATTTCTCCTGCTCAGTAGCCACAAAATGGCCCAGGCACTGTACAAGGCCTGCCTTACCACGTGTTTCTCTGGATGGCAGGATTTCTGCAGACAAAATGGTCAGCTATTGCTGCGGCATCTTTCATGGTTTATGAGCAAATTGATTATTAGGACTGTATTAATGCTAGTGTCTCCTATAATAAAAAGCAGGAAACATGTAAGACACAGGTCCACATCTCAATTCAGTCTCTCTAGACAGTGCCCCTTCCAAAATGTTATGCTGGAATTGCTTGGAGATGAGATATATGATCAATATCAATACATATCACCAAATCAATACAGAGCTGGTGGCCTGATTCTGCTTTTGGTTTGTGCCCAATAGATTTTGCCTGGCATACACGTGTCACAAATCCAAACTAATACACTACACTACTGAAGCTGGGCACATGAACAGTCAAGGCATGCACAAAAGCATTTTTTCACAGAGGCACAGATCATTCTGTCATGGCTTTTACAGGTGTCCTCTTCCTCCATCACATGAAATATGTATTGGGCCACAAGCACTATAGAGCTGCCAGGGAAGGGCATGGCAGGGAGGACTGAAACATGGGATTAACGTACCTCCTTTTGCTCTCTGCTCCCATGGATTGGTTTGGGATAAAACTAACTTTGAGTCTCATCAGCACAAAGCTTTGAAAAACCCTTGATGTTTGGCTCTGACTACACCCCTTAGAAGGCTATACAGCAGGGTGATGTCGTTTACGAGACCAAGGCAGAGGAGGCCAACAGCAAATACAGAGCATCTTGATAGGAAATTTGAAATTCACCAAATGGCAAAGATCCTGTTACAGTAGTTCATCTCCCCCATGGCCAAGACACAGGATCTATTAAATCATGGAAATCACAAACCTGCAGTCCCAGTGCACTGGGAGGATTGTATTAAACTCACTCAGCAATTATTGGTAACACGGGATAAAATCTTTACTGTGAAAGTAAGCTTTAAAAGGTCATGATGTAATCGAGGTCACTGATGGTCCCCACAGTGGCTGTTGGTCTGGTTGCAAAGCAACAGAGAAGAAATGCAGATGTATAAGTTGAATGCAAACCCTAAACTGCTATTTCTGTTGCAGTGTTATTGACAAAATTATAGACACAGCACGCATCAGCTTTCTCCACGCTTGCTAGCCTTAATAAATTTACCTTTATTCTTCATCAAATTTCCTCTTTATTGTTGTTCTGTGAATGCTCATTATGAGCGAGAACAGAAATGCCAAATGAGACAGGGAAAGTGGGAAGCATGCCAAGGAGTCAGTGGGAGATTCAGACAAGTTTTCCAGGCCCTTTGCATTACTCACAGAAAATTAACGCATGAGTTCAAGCTGCA
The DNA here is from genome assembly GCA_020745705.1 of Hemiprocne comata. Classification (NCBI taxonomy): domain Eukaryota; kingdom Metazoa; phylum Chordata; class Aves; order Apodiformes; family Apodidae; genus Hemiprocne; species Hemiprocne comata. Next base: position 95,690,840 of record CM036586.1, on the reverse strand, counting down.
CTGCCAGATTAGATCTGGAGCTGGACTTGGTGGCACCTTCCACTGCAATGAGATGTGGAATGGAAGCATTTGGAGCCTGATTTGGGTATGGGGATTTGCACCCTGACAGGTGTTATGAGCTGCCTGCTGGCACCAGTGCTGGCAGTCCCCAGCTCCCTCATCCCTCACACCCACAAGTTCACCAGCAGAGACATATCTTGGTGCCATTTCTTCACCCAGAGGGCACTCCCTGCTCAGTCACATCTGCAGTTCCTTTCCCAAGGAGAATCCAAATCCCCTGAGCAACAGCACATCCTTAAAGCAACCAGCACAACAGATTCCAGCTGTCGCTTCACAGAATCATAGAATCATAGAGGTTGGAATGGACCTCTGAAGATCATCAAGTCCAACCTCTCTCCTGCAGCAGGGACACCTAGGGAAGATCACACAGGAATGCATCCAGACAGGTCTTGAAAGTCTCCAGAGGAGGAGACTCCACAACTTCTCTGGGCAGCCTGTTCCAGGACTCCTTCACCCTCACAGTAAAGAAGTTCTTCCTCATGTTGGGGTGGAACTTCCTGTGTTGTAGCTTGGTGCCGTTTCCCCTTGTCTTATCACAGGGCACCACTGAAAAAAGACTGGCCCATTCTTGACATCCACCCTTCAGATATTTGTAGACATTTGTAGACATTGTAGACATAAGGTTCCCTCTTAGTCTTTTCTTCTCAAGACTAAACAGCCCCAGGTCTCTTAGCCTTTCCTCATATGACAGATGTTCTAGTCCCCTCATCATCCTCGTAGCTCTCCATTGGACTCGTTCCAACATATCCCTGTCCCTCTTGAACTGGGGAACCCAGAACTGGACACAATACTCCAGATGTGGTCTTACAAGGGCAGAGTAGAGGGGGAGGAGAACCTCCCTTGACCTGCTGGCCACACTGTTCTTAATACATCCCAAGATACTATTGGCTCTCTTGGCCACGAGGGCACATTGTTGTCCCATGGATAACTTCTTGTCCACCAGGACCCCAAGGTCCTTCTCCATGGGGCTGCTTTCTAGCAGTTCAACCACTAACCTGTACTGGTGCATGGTGTTTTTTTCCCCAGGTGCAGGACTCTACACTTATTCTTGTTGAACCTCATTAGGTTCATCTTTGCCTGGCTCTCCAGTCTGCCTAGATCTCGCTGAATGGCTGCACAGCCCTTGGCTGTTTCCAGAATCCTGCTCACATACCACAGCCTGGTTATGCACAGCAGTCAGCAGAGTTAATTCCAATTCATTTTTAAGATAGTGCAGGTAACCTTCATTAAAGTCTCTTGCAGATGCTCCAATATAGAATTAAAAACATCTTTAAGTTATTTAGTGCTTGGACTACAACTTTCGAGGTAACATGTCATTGCATGCCAGCTCCTGCATAAGCATCTCTCTGTGCTCTCTGCTCTAGCACCACTCTAGCTTGAATGACTTCACATTTGCTATATATTAAGAATCATTGGCAATTACTGCAGATCCCTCATACATAATAATTTGCAATCTAATAGCTTGCTGCCTCTACTACACCACTTAGTTTATATCACTTTGAAAATAATTTCTGCTTAATTGAGTTAAGGTCAATTCTTATTGAGAGTGCTGGCACAGTGACTAAATGCAGTTCAGCTTATTTACTCTTAACTCATATTTTAACATTCCTGAATGTTAATGTACAAGAAGCAGATTTTTCATACAGGAAACAAATAATTAGGAACATCCTGAGCAGTACAGCTGTTTAGCTTCACTGTACATTGTGATGCTACACCTCTGACTATAGCCAATCCTACTGAAACTAAAAAGGCCTCCTCTTCCTGGCAAATCGACTTCTTATTGCAAAATCATTCTGTAAGTTACTTCTAATAGTGGCTTTACAAATGTCTCATGTGCTGCTTGAATGGCTCTAGTTTGCTTAATAAAGGGACAATTTTTAGCTAATCAAAAGCTTCTCAGTGGATTCTGAATGAACAGTTGGCTTGCTGACAAGTAAAATTAATTAGAATTTTTTTTCCTCCTGCTAAAATACATTTGTGATAGAAGTTACCAGGAAGCATCTCAGGCATTTATTTTCTGTAATAATATCAAACTTAGTAAAAATGATAAGTCATGAGAGGCTTATGTATAACTATCTTTTCTATTAAACTGATTTTAAACAATAGAAGTTGGAAGCCTTAAATCTGCTCCTCCTTCTCTGTTTTCTCTTAGTCCTAACACCACAGCAACCTACCTGACTGTAGGAAGGTCTGGCAGGTCCTCTTTCTGCCATCTTCCCGCAGCGCCCTGCCTGATTCACACAAACTCACAAGCATGTTCTTCATTAAAACAAAACAAATAAAATATTACAGCATGGGACTGAAGTGGGCATCAACACAATATCCGTGGTACCAGAACCCAGATGCCACAAGCTTCTGAGTAACCGTCATTCCTGCAGCTTCCAAACCAGGCTCAATATCTCTGCAGCACAAGCAGGGGCTTGTAGCAAAATGCAGCCTCTCAGACAAAACCCTAGCTGGTTAATGTAACCACCAATGCTTTAAAGAAAGATGAGACAATTCCTGTATTGACCCAAATTGAAAGCAAGCCTGAATCTAAGGTGACCTTCAGCTGTAGAAGAGCAGAAGTTGCAGAGCAACATGCTGCACATCAAAACACGAAACACTCCATGCTGCTTCTCAGGCTTCTTTCCTCCAGCCCCAGGCACAACTGAGCCAAAATGTCACTCTCTCTTCTGTAAGCCCTTGCCTGAGTCCCACACACTTCCTGCCACAGCAGAAACAGCCCCATAGTCCTGTGGGCAAGGCATGCACAAGCCATCTTGCTACAAGTCCCCCTCTCTCCCACCCTGCTCTCCTGTTGACCATCAGCCCTGGGCCTTAGGCAATTACACAAGTAACACTGCTTGAAGCCAGCTGTGAAATAGCTAATTACTGCTGCTCCATGAGGGACCATTACTGGAGAGGTTCAGGAATGCACATTCTACCTTCCCAAATAAAATGGGCCTTGTCCTGCAGCTGTGATCACAAGTCCCATCATATTATGACAGAACATCCCAAGGTGAGGTCCCTTTTTCTTTAGGCATTTTATAGCATCTGCTCAAAAGTGAGATAGGAAATGGTCAAATGAGCTCTAGAAGATTCTTATTGCCAAGTACATGTCTGCGTATTATTTAAAATACAGCTGGGGTCACTACAGTTCTGAGGTATTTAATCAAGGGAGGGGGGGTTATTGTTGTTTTTTCTCCCCCAAACTAACTTATAATAGAATCATACAATAGTTCTAGTTCCAACCCCCCTGCATGGGCAGGGACACCTCCCACTAGATCAGGTTGCTCAAAGCCCCATCCAACCTGGTCTTGAATACTTCCAGGCAAGGGGCATCCACAGCTTCTCTGGGCAACCTGCTCCATCATCTCACCATCCTCACAAGAAAGAATTTCTTCTAATGTGTAGCCTAACTCTATGCTCTTCCAGGGGTGGCTATAATATAATAGCAACATATAAAAGCTATATAAAATAACTATATATTATATATATAATATAGATATATACTATATATATTATAAATATATATAATTGTTTTGTATAGTAGCTATATATAATAGCTATAATATAACAGCTATTAAAGCACAGGCCTTAATTCTGGAGAAAGTCATAGAGAGATCCAAATCCCTGGCCAGAGCCTGAAAGGTGCAGACTACCATTGAGTGTATGTGAAAATTGATAGGAATTGAAGGTACATAGCACTTCTTAGGGCTTGACCTGGACACATCATACTCCTCCTCTCCAAAGAGCAAGGACCAATGTAAAATGCTGAAACTGAAAGGAATCTGTTCTAAGATATCTGCACATTATCTACTATGGTTTCCCAGCAAAGCTCATTTAGCATTGCTATCTATATGTCTGTCATTCCTAACAACTTATGAAGCTGCTGACCAATTTTGAGGAGATTTGACCGAGCAGCAGGAGAATCAAGGGTGTTTGGTTTGAACATGATTAGTGGAAAGAGGAAGCAAGACAAAGAAACAAAAGCTACCCAAGCTGAACCAGTGTCCACACGGTGGCTCAACTTCAAGACACAAATCTTCAGGAAATCAAAGCACAAGACTGTGTCCACTGCTCACTGAACCACTTCTCTACCACCCTGAAATCCATCAAAAACATCTGCTAGAAGCTCCACTGCAAGTGAAGCAGGAGTCTCAGTTAGCCAAAGGTTTCACAGGCAGCTAACATATCACATATACCTCGTAATTTGAAGGTCAAATAGCTTCTGTGCTTTTATTCATGCATGAAATTAATAACACTTATCCTGGAACTGAAAGAGAAAAAACAAGCCACATCACTTGCCTGAGTTCATTCTACCAGCAGCAACCTCAATGACTGTTAAATCATTTCATTTGAAAATACTGATTTTCAGCTTAAAAACAAACAAAAAAACAAACTGGATAAAGGGGAACATTAAAGTCACTTCGGCATCTTAAGGTGCTTTATCCTAAGAGGTGTAGGCACTGCAGAACAGGATCCAAAAGCAACTCTGGTGGCATTTCAGTTTGTGATATAAATGTTCATGAAAAGAGTTGGTAAAGCCTACTGAGTCCTCTGTACCTTCACCTCCCATGCCTGTTCTTCACTGGGCTTCAAAACACAGTGGAGTCAACATCCTCTGGTAGGATATCCACAGGATTGCAAAAGAAAATTGCATTTGAACCAATAGCTTATTATGTATCACATTAGAGTTCACTATTTTCAACCATTAGTAGCCATTTGAATGGACCTTGTATGTAGTGCTGTGGAGGGAGGGTGGAAGCACGCTGTGTGTGCAAGTATACACACATACTTCAAGATTTACTTCAGCTGACACTAAATTGATAACAATAATAAAGACAGACTATAATGATAAAAAATGGACACTGTTCACTATTATGAAGATGTGTATACACACTTCAGTTATTTATTGTCTTTATATGTTGCTCTTCACAGATTTTTATTTTGCTCTCTATAATGGCAGAAGTGTAATTATTCTTGTGAGAAGCTGGCGTTGTTTGTGCTATCTCATTCCTTTTCTCATTGCTTCCTCAGGGAAATGAAAGAACAGTCTGTATGGTAGCAAAATTAATTTCTCTTTTCTCAAAAAAAGAAATTCATTTTTCTTTGTGTGAAATGGCCACCAGCAAAGCGTTACTCTCAGTCCAGGGGGATGACAGCTGCCATGGCAGCTCTTCCATGTGCCCACGGGGAAGCCTGGGCACTGGCACCAGTGGGTGCTGTGAGGCATCTCTCAAGCCTCCTGTTCCCACAAGCCTCACCAGAGGGGCTGATTAATGGAGTAATTTATCCCAGATCTCAGCTGGGATATATCCTGATATATCTCTCTGCTCTGCAGGGCTGCATGATAGGAAGGGAGGTCGTAACCGGTGCCCTTGCAATGTCTGGGGTACCTGCTTATCACAAGCCCCTAACAAATTCCTGGTGTAGTTTACAACTCTTAGACTGGTCTCTGTTACTCCTGGGGGGCAAAGATGCACTACATGTCCCCCAAAGCTGGCAAGCATAGGATGCCTTACAAGCAAAGAGGCAGGAGCACACATCCGAGTGCATCTGCCAAGCCTAAGTACACGATCTTGAGTCAGAGGAATAGCTTGGATGAGGTAAAAGGATTTAGTTCTCCCCATTCCCTTTGAATTCTCCCCATTCCCCAGTGAAAAAAGAAAAAGTAACATTGTTGTGCCATTAATACAGTTGCAGCTGAAAGACCAAGACTATGTCCCAACGTACAGCAGCACATCAACTAACACACGGCCCTCCAAAATGATGCAGAGAAGCCCTCCCATCCCTCTTCCCTCCCTAGATCCAGAACTTCTTCCCCATAAAACCGTTCTTAATCTCAAAGATGAAAGGAAAAAAGAGCAGGTGGAGGCAGCCCAGCTTTGTCCAACACCCCAGCTCACACTGGGGATGAGGGCAGCCAGGTCAGGCAGAAGAAAATTAGAGGTCAGTAAGTGTTGTGAGATACAGGATTTCACCTGACAGCTGCTGTATCAGAAAAATGCCCTTTCCACTTAAAAAATCTGATTGTTAATATACCTGTATTATTGACTGCAAAGGACATCTGCATATCTTTGTGTATTCTTAAGCATTTCTAAAGATTTTGCTGGAGTCTGGTGTGTTTACAATGATCAAAAGAGACACCCCCAATTAGTTTTGAAATGCAGCCAGGACTGCTCATCTTATCAAAGATTAAAATTGAGGCAAAATTTGACTTTGCCACTACGTTACTCTAAAATGCTGTCAATATTTTTTCTTCCTGCCAACCCCTCTCTCATCTCTCCGAACCCATTGTCCTTACTGCAGTGTTTGTAGTGGCATATTCTGGTCTTAAACATCAAAAGGCGCAGGATTTAGGTAGAAAGAAGTCCCCTCCACTCTCCTATACTGGAGGGGACTTTTGACCTTTTAAGAGAAGAAAGAAACAGACTTTCCTGAAGCCCTTTAAAAACTTAAATGTGTACTAGCATATAAGTTAGCCTGGAGTTGTCTTCTCTATCTGCTCTTTAAGGACTGCATCTAGCTTGATTTTTCTTCCTCTTTCAGTTGCCCCCAAAAACTTCACAGCCCTCTGCTGTGTGCACACTCTGGCATGCCAAGGGACCTCAGTCTGTCCCCACTTAATGTGGGGGCAGTTCTCAACACCACAGCTTGCCTGCACCATGAAACTCCTGCCAACAGAGAAAGTGGCTATGAAATGAAGCATTATTACTCACGGACAAAACTGCTCCTCTTCCTCTTCTTCCGTGACTCCACTGATGTCCCAGGGAATGCAAAGGGTTTGCTTTCTCCCACCACCAAAGTCCCTCTCCATGCTGGAGACTGGAATAAATCACCTCCCCTGCCCTTGGTGGGAGCGAGGAGCGCATGAAGCCGCTCTGCGCCTGCTGCCCCTCGGCTGGGAAAGGCTGGTGCCAGCTGAGCTTACTCGGTCAGAGCAACTCAGGGGAAGGAAAACAGCATAGAGGAGAGAAGGGAGGGAGAGTGGTGGTGAGTGCTTGGAGCCCAATCGCCTTACATCACTTTATGAGTTGGAAACAAGATACGGTTAACAGGTCATGTGCCCTGAGTGATTTACAAATGCAATGGCTGCACAGGAAGCCGCATGAGGTTTTCTTTTCAACAGAAACAGTGGGTTTTATTGATATTTTGTCCAACATCCAGGCTTAGAGATTGCCCATCACATATAAGAGAGAGTGTTTAAAGCACTTAGAAATATATTAAAACTGTTTTAAAACCCACACGGTTGGGGGATGGTGTTTCCTCCAACCAGTTAGCAGAAGTGTAGAATTTAGCACTTTCAATAGCAGGCTGAAATCCTCTCCAAGGCAGTAAGCAGAGCCTTGGATCCCAAACCTAACACTCATATTCGATAAGGAAAAAAAGCCTCTTTTTCTGAAACAGGCCCATTTACTACAGGGGTAAGGAGGATGGCACCATGAACATGGCTCTGTGTGTATCCACATTCCCCTCTGAAGTGAAAAATGAGGAAAACAACAGCCAACTCCCACTCAGTATTGAAGCAAGCTAGGATGCTAGCAGGAGAGTCTTACACAACATAGTGAAATAAAGTGCATACCTTTTCCTGTATACCAGTGGTTGGAAGAGGCTAACCACGTAATGCTCGTAGAAAAAAGGACAGTGTCTTTGCTTGCAGAAGAATATTGTGAACTCACATTCCAAGTGTTTAAAGTCCACCTGAAGAGAATTTTAAACATAGCATGATAAGAGAGAAAGAGAAGGAGAAAGGTGTCAGGTACTTAGCCAGCAAGAAAAGGAAAGAAAGAGAGATACTGAGCACAGAGGAGCATGCTAAATGCCTCTGGAAGTCTTACCTCCAATTATGGAATACACAGAATGATTTAAAGGAATATTGTAAATTCAAATTCAATGTTTTAAATAATTTATGCTTAGAATTTAAGTCCCTTGAACTGTCTATCCCTACACTGGTTTAGTTTCTTTTATCTGCTTAATATATTTCACACCTCTTCTCTAGCACAAACTGAATTTAAAGAGGCTATAGATTTACTTTGAGAAAACAAGTTCAAATTTGGTAGAAAACGCAGGAAACATTTTGCACCCAAAAAAAAAAAAAAAAAGGGACTCTTCATCTGAGAAAGCTCTTTTCAACATCTTAGGCAGGTTCAGTACCTCCTGGTGCCAAAGACCACTCCATGGCTTGAGTGACTCACAGTTCGCAGTCATGCTCTGGTCCAAAAGGGTGAAATGGGTAAGATCCTTGCACACCAGTCGCATCATGCAGGCAAAATGCTGCTAGACTGATCTGTGATGCTGCAGTTGCAACAAGAGTTTATGGCTGGACCACCAAAAATAATCCATGTATGCTTCACGCAGTGAAGTAGGGCTACACGGCATCCTAGGTAGAAAAGGCAAAGCAAGAGGTGCACTGCAGATATGAAGGAGGCAGAGATCCCAGGAGAGGAAGAGCACCCATATCTCAGCCATAGCCTTGGGGTGTCTGGAGAACTAGAGCCTGGGTTTGGGTGTTCATCAGCACCCTTCTTGCTGCTTCTGCAAAGCAGCCAGAACTTTAACATATTTTGTAAACAAGCTGTGCTGGAAATCACTCTCAGCCTTCCCAGGGGAAACCAGCTCACTGCAGGGCCTACCCAGGAGTGAGGGGCTTCCTGCTGGACTCAGGCTATTGCAGAAAGTACCGTGCTAGCCTAGCTGGGCATTGTCCACTTCTGCCTGTCCAGCTCCTCCTGGCTGTCTCTTGGCATACCTAAAATCTGTAAGCCTGGAAATGAGTCCTGTATGACACAGCAGCCCCTGGACTGCTACAGATTATCTTGGAAGTAGTTCTTATTCCAAGCCCCAAAACAGAGATTTGAACCCATGCTGTGAAGTTACCTCTTCTTTCTGTCTAGTCCCTCTTTCCTAAACTACCTTAGGAAGGTTCCTAAGGTACTTCTGGCAGTATGGAAGATCTTGGACCACATCCTTTGAATCTGTTGGCATTTCTGTATCCCTCTCTAGTGGGGCTGTGCTTGGTGTTCTCTCTTTGTCCCACATCTAAAATAAGGAGACTGCAGACATTTCAACAGTTCTCATACTGCAATTCCAAATGGTTGTGAGTGCATTACAGAAAACACTTTAAGGGACTGTGGCTCTTTAATTATTTAAGCCAGTATTATACAGCCAGATTTGACTTAACATAAATAGTATCAAGCAGGAGCAGAAAGTGAATACAACATTTCAGTCTATTTTTGAGACACCTAACATACTCTGGAGCTCCACCCCCGCCCTGCAAGATCTGTTTGTTCCACTCACTGCAGCAGCAGAGAGTGCATTGGTTATCCTGCCAGGGATGAGAGAAAACCTTCCCTAGAGCAGATCATACAGCCTGCAAGGTCCTTTGCAATTATCAAATAATGTCAGCTTCTCTGTTTCACTTAATGAAGGCTTTTGGATGCACTCTAATTCATGCTTAACTTCTAGTCTGAAAATCCTGGCATGGCTGACATTGATGCAAATGTCTTTTGTCCCACTAGGGCACAGATGAATTTGTAGGTGGTCAGTGGGAGACCAGATGGCTTTTGTGAGCCCTCAGTATGCAGGCCCCCCATTCCCAGTTAAGATACTCTTCCAGACTTGTTACTGCTGCTTCTTTTTGCATGTATCCAAAAAAGCAGTCAGTGCAGGAGCATTTCATCATGTAAAATGCACACTGTGTTATTATTTTGAGCCTTTAGACTGGTGAATCCCAGAGTCTAAATAATATATCTGTTCTTGCCTGCAAGTATTACTTAGGAAACCCCAGAAGACAGTTAAGCCTTCTAGAGTGTTGCTGGGACAGTCACCACTCCCTTTTAGGGGCTCTGGCTTTGAGCAACTTCCTGCAGGTAAGACTGTAACAGTGGGGAAGCAAACATCCAAATGTTCTTTCTCCTTTGAGACTTATTTTCTAAAAGTAAATGTCAGTCCAGAAATATAATAATGCCTCTATCCCAGAAAGCCAGTTTACACTGACACTTACAGGAGACAACTTTACCTGTACACGTCCCCTCCTGGGATGGTTCTGTCCACTTCAGGCATGGCCACAGTCTCCCACTAACTCTATCAGCACCCGAGCTGGCTTTGCTCCTCTCATTATTGTTGCTCAGAAATGCAGGTGATCTCTTTCAGATGGTTTAGAGGAAGATACTTGGAACTGAAAGGAAGAAAATTTACCTTATTTCATCTTAGACATCTGAAAATACTCCCTTGCTTAGGTATATGACTGTGTTGCAGTAATTTTCATAATTTGGTCATGACAATTAAGGAAAGTTAAACACCACTCAGGGAGATGCACTCATATTCTTAATTTGACTTCCAAGAGCGATTCCATGGAAACTCACGGGACTGCTCATATAAAGAGAGTTACAAAGACATGCCAGCTATTGTGGCAATGGATTGGTCTATATCCCAGTGAGTTTTATAGACCTGTATCTTTGCTGATCAGCCCTCTTTCATTGGAATTTTCTTCTGCAGTTGGGTTACAAGCAGGAGAGTGGTGTACAACGGAGCCACATGGGCAGGTTCATGTCTGCTGATGATTCTCGTGCTGCGCAGACACTCATCAAAGAATTGTATGCAAACCTCATTATCTTAAACCCAGTTGATTGTTAAAGAAAGAAAGGATAATTAAAGAAAGGAAGGAAAAGGGGAAAGACAAACAAGTCAGCTTGCCTGTCATTGAGAGCTTTTACAAGAATACATCAGAGAAATCCAATTGAGTCTTCCTTTTCTCATTGAAAAACATCCAGCCCAAAGGCATTTTAAAAAGCTCCACCTGCCCTGAGCATGTTCTGGTAAACTCTTCCTAGAGCTTGTGAAAATAAAAAGCACTGAAGAAAAGTTAATAGCAGGTTCTCTGTAGCTCAGCCATAGTCCTACTCGGGAACCTCTGCTGATTGCAAACCCACCTATGCAGTGCATGGAGGAGAACTACTGGGGAAAAGAATATTACTATACTTTTTGTAGCCCAATCCTACCCTTTCCCAGGCATAGGGGGAACAGATAGTGTTACACATAGCTCACCACGCAATGGTAGTCAGTCAGATTTGGGCTCTAATTACCAACCCTCACCTTCAGACTGATAGCCATGACTAGACAATTCACTGGGTCCTTAGGGACACCAGCCATGTATCCCTTTTCCTTGCTATTATTTTCAATAAAAGCACAGAGGAACCAAAGCAAGGTTTCATTTTCACCAAAGCTATGGCACAAATGAAGGATCAATATCAACAGAAGAAATTCAGTGGAATATTGGCCTGAGATCACTCATCAATCACAGGTAACATCAAAGTGTGTTAGCTGTGTCAGCCATGATGTGGAAAGGAGATAAAAATTGTACATTTAATACTTGGAAACATTCAAACATTAAGGAAAGAAGACTACAAATTACAAGTATTAGGTAAATCTATATAGCATGGAGATTTACTTTTAAGAAAATTAGCATTAGTGTCTGTGCATGTAGTCTTCAGAAGAACAAAGCAGAAATTATGTGAGCTACAATATCCATTATCTTTCTCATCTATGTTCCCATTATCTTTTGCTGAAAAATGAAGTCTGTGAATGAAGAAGGGGAAACAAAAGGTGTCATGTATCAGGTATATCAGAATACAGAATAACTTTGTTAATTTTCATACTGTGTAAAAAGGTAGAATAAAAACATAGAAAGAAACCTTATCTTTTCTCACAGATAATGAAGAAAAGGAAATATCTATGCAATTAGTCAAATTGGTTTTGCGCTTCTCCTTTCTAGAACATAAATAAATTATTTGCATGCACTGCAAGCCTTTTCAGAGAATGTTCAGGATCTAGAAGGTCATCATGAACTTAATGAGCTTTTCATTCACAGGTAGCCTTCAAAAATAATTTTAATTGACAGAAAAAACTTTAAGAATTTGTATTGTGTCTGGCTTTTTAAGAGAAGGAAGATACAGTAGGTTTTTGTTCTTCTGAAATTAGATGGAAAAGGTGGCACATGCTAGTGCTCAGCACCAGTCTGTGGTGTTCACTCAGGCACCAGCAAAGGTGCAACCTTTAATTTACAAGTTGAATGCAGGCCATGTCCAGGACAAGAGCAGAAGGGAATCTGTAGGCAGGGATTCTTGGACACACAGAGCCTCCTAGGGGTACTGACAGGCTCCTCTGGATGTCACCTTTCGATGAGGTCCCTGCTGCCGATAAGCATGTGTTTTTATCCAAAAAGAAGTGTCACTGGTGCAAGAGCAAATTCTAATGCCAATTCAGAGAACTCTCTTGTAGCTCCTACAGGCTCACAGCTGTAATCCTTTTAACCCAGTCAGTATCAGAAAGGAGAAAATTGGTCACCACTTACTAATTTTTTTTCTTTTTAGTGTTTAAATCACAATGCTGGAATTGAGATTCCTTTAAGCTGGGCACTGTACAACAGTAAGAGGTAGTCAATAACCACTAAAGACTGCAATCCACATAGATGGGAGGTGGAAAGAGAAGACAGACTAAGACACAAATTGTCCAAAGCCACCAAATAGCAAAGAGCAAGTCAGTATCCTATGGACAGAATTGTATTTTACCTTTTAATCAGAAGCATGCCTCTTTTTTTTTAATCATTTATAGCACTTTACTTCCAACATCAAACAATATCTCCATAGAAGCAGAACAATTTTCTCACTCAGAACACTTTCTGGATTCCTCATTATCTCTGGCAAAAGAAACCTAGTAAAGAAAAGCCAGGAATCAAGGAGTAAATCATTAGCATTGTTGTTTTGCTTATTAGCATAGCTGCAGTTCATCTTCCCACAAATTTTACATACAGCTGTACTGAAGCTGAGCTTTTATTGCTTTCATTGAACTATAGGGGTAAAATTATAGCAGGTCTCGTTTGTGTTTTTTAATTCTTGCTGTATTTTGAGGCTTGATAGCTGGGGAGTACAAAAGAGGAAACACAGTTAACTTATAATTGAAAGAACACTAGCACATTATACACAACTTGTTTGTGTCATGTATGGACTCAGTGCAGCCAGCACACAGGTGTGTTGGTGAGCAGGAGCTGATGGTGCAAATGGTGGCCCATGGATATGGGCAGCCCCAGGGACAGCCAGTGCCACACTGTACTTCTGTGCCACTGTGGCTCTCATTAGTCCTCTGTGGGCTGCCTGTCTCACAGGCTGCAGGCTGGGGAGATGAGCAGCACCAGGAACACTGCTTTTCCCTTCCCTTCGAAGCAGATCTGCCCTCCAAGTGGGCACTATCCAAAGCTGTAATGTGGCTGTGCTGGTAGAGAGGAGGATTTGCTCAGAGAAATCCCATCCTTTCCAAGCCTAAAAGAGGCAGAGAAAAACCTTGTGGACACTGTGATGTGCTTCTGACTCCTCTGCAAAGCTGGTGGAAGGAGAATAAATGGTGGAAATGAAAAATGCAGGACCTGCAGCAAGGCAGCGTGTGTGCCCTCCTACCAGCTCAGTGCCTAGTTTGCCACCGTCCCCTGTCCCCACTGTACCCTGAAGACAGTGTGGGGCTCTGCCAGGCTGGACTCAACCCACATCTCTTAGAAGTGCCCATCTCAATATAGTTCTGAAGGATTGCTAGAAAACCTGATCACACACATTTTATAAACCAGTGGTCTCTTTCCAAGTCATTATCTCATTAGATTGGCTTCTTTTGGATCTCTGAAAAATAGACAGAGCCCTCCGAGCTTCCTGGGTAGTAACAAGACAGCAAGGGATGAGATTACACTGCTGTGCCATTAACACCCTGAATTTTATGCATACTTTTTTGTACCCCAATCATAAATTTGACATTTTCCTCAGGACTAGATGATTGTTTCAGTGTTTACCAGGCACTCATTTTCCACACAATACTGTATTTTGCCCCTGAGACAGTAATTATGTCACATGTACAAAGCTGAATACAAGGGAGAGGAGAGAAGATTAATTCCTGAACAACAAAATTATTATTTTCATAACAGCATCCTTACTGAGGACAGATTTGTCTACCTTTCTTCATTTGGAGTAATCTTTTTGTCTTCTCAGCGGATGGGTGAGTCAGGCTGCAGGAAGGTAGGCAGAATTTTGCAGGTGGAAAACAGATCTCCTTTCTCCTCTAAGCCTTCCCCTCCTCCAAGCCAAAGTGAAGTATCCAGAGTTGAACAAAGTTTTAGAAAGCAGGTTCTAATGGGCATCACAGGTTCTTTCAAGCACTTCATCAGTTTGTGATGAAATGAGCTCAAAGATGCAGTAAGTGGATCAAGTCAGTCTGATCAACAGAAAATGAGAAAATATAAAAAAGGAGGTAATAAATGCACTTCAGCTTCTAATTAATCTATCAAAAGTTCTGCTTTCCTTTTAGTCTAAAATAAAAGAGAATTTAATAAGATGTTTTCAAAGAACAGTTCTATGATTGTACTTTTTCTTTTGTTGACATTGATTTTTAACCTTTCCTTATAAGAACAGACTTTTTAAAAAAACCCTTTATGTTAGGAACATTATTAAACAGCTTTTTCACTCTTTGTAACATCTACATGTGTGAATGGCAGACAAATTAGTACTAAAGTGTTGAAGGAACCTCAAAACACCTTGCCTCTGACCGTGCTAACAATCAATACCTGGAGGATGCAACAGTTTAACTCACAATTTCCCAGACTGTTTCTCTCCTGGTCTATGCATCTGTCTTTCCTGTAGCACAGAAAAGAATATTAAAAGGATATAACATTTATTTTACTCTGGAGAAATTATAGAAATAATTAAATTTTTAAAGTAGACCCACCCAGACATGCTAGCTCTCCTGTTCCACCAACCATCACCTTGGGGCAGAGGAAGGTGACCTCTGGTACAAACTGTTCACACTTCTGTTGCCTCTGCACACACGATGTTTTGTTTCTGTAAGCAAGCAACATTGCCACACCAGCCTGGATAGGATTGCTAAATGTTTTGACAGTTTGAGAAAAACCCAATAACGCAGCTTGTTCTCATCTTGTAAGTGTAACAGTTTGCATAAAAATTCAGAGACTCTGCTGGGGAACACTGTTTAATTGGACTGTAGGATCTCATTGCATTGTAGAAACAGTGAAATCAATAAGCCCTACCTACAGTTGCTTAAAAATGGAAGTCATTTAGATACTATAACAGCTGACAAAACCCATTTAAACCATCACTGTGCTAAAGACCTTGTTACTACTTTGCATCCCATGTTGTAAACCTCCAGGCATAGGGTGGACTACTTCTTGGCTCAGCACTGTCAAAGCCAGTGAAAATGGGAACTACACAGTGTGCAGGGGGCTGCTAATCCTGAGCACTATACATTAAATATAAGGATTCAAAGTAACATGCCTCAGTTTTCCACACTTAACAACAGCAATAGTTACTGTCAGCTGCATAAAGAGAATTAATCTGAAATCTGTTGTCAAATCAAACTTGAGCCTTAATGTGAAAGTCAACATTTTATAAAAAGGGTAGATGTTATTAAGAAGACAGCTAATCAATCAACTACCAAGACACTCAGCTTCTCACCGAAACTGGTGCCATTTGTAAAACACGTTCAGATCTTTGACTGAAATGAGATGTAATAGAAAGGCAAGGAATGATTGTGGGCAATCACACCCTGGTGATGAAGTGCCAAGGAAATGTCAATAGTAGTCGAACGGCAATTTTCCTGATTACAACACGCCATCTAACCTCCCCCTTCCTCAGGGCTGATGCAGAGTTTTTGATTAACTGTTTCAGACAAATGAGTTACATACAAGCCATGACTGGGTAAAAAAAAGCACATACTGAAGTCTAAGTGTATACCTTGGTAAAGTTGTCTTCAGTGGAACATAGGCACATCCTTAGTTTCATAAATGTGTTTAAGTACCGTCCTGATGGGAACCTGTGGCTAACGAGGTTTATTACAGTAATTTGTATTGGTGTCATTTGCAGGCCAGAGTGCCAGTGTGTTTGGCATAGTGCAAAAATTGGAGTATTAGTTTCTCTGCTCTGTGACTGATGGAATCGAAGTACAAGAGAGAAAAACAACTGACTGGCAGAAAGAGATGGGACGGTGGAAAATAACGAGGTAAATAGTGGTCACTGCAGACTGAGAACAGCTTTCATCTCATCTGACTTCAGATTTTGCAGTGTAAATCTGTGCATCTAAATTGGGTGCCCAAAACTCCCTACATCTGATCCATTTAGCTGACTCACCATTTTATGCTGAAGACAAATCACACTTTACCATACCTCTTCATCTCTTTTCATGTCCAAGTGCTGCAATGAATCCCAGAGGGACTAGCTCAGATGCAGCCATTGTATAGAGCCATTGCCCATAAAAAGTAATAAAAGAGAAAGGATGGATGACGATGATTATCATGATAATAAAATAATGCCACCCACAATAACTTCAGCTGAAGGGTGGACATCCACAGTGTGATATTAAGGAAAAAAATCTAGAACTTTAGTTGAGACAGAAGCAACCATGCCAAGAGCAAACAGATATATTTGCACAACAGTAGCATGTTGAAGGCTGCTACTATTCACTCTGAAAGGATTAACTCAAAGAATGTTTATGGAGAGAGATGAAGAAGAGGTTGACACCTGTAGAGATTGTGTTGAATTTTCATTTCTATTATATATAAAAGCTTTACAATCCTTCAGGTACAAACTGATGCTGAAACCTCAACTCTTTCTGTATTCATCCAACTCAATTGCAAGTTGGACAGGAGCACCTGGGAAGCCCTGGATCTTGGTCAGAGAAAGCTTGCTCCTGCAAGGTCTGCAGTGTGGGCCCTACCAGCCTCTGCTCAGTGTTAGCAGGGAACCCTTTGCCAGAGTCCTCTGCCATATGTATACAGCCCCTGCAGCAATATCATGTGGGCGAAGCCTGGTCAGTCAGAAGGTCCCTCTGTAAGGGTTTTGCCCTTCTCTGCAGCAGGTTGCTTGGTAGGACTGATGGGGAGCTGCCATCACTCTATCAAAGCCCAGGGGTGTTACAGCTGTACATTGCTTCCTGCCACACTGACCCTTGTCCTTGAGCTTACCTGACCCCACTGCAGGCTTGTGGGTGGCTTTACAGCAGTCTTATTGATATCTTAGGTGACAGGCTTGATCTGGAGTATGTGGTACTGCTAAGCATGTGCCTACCATCTGACCCATATGAGTCTGTGGCTGTGCTGAAGTTAGTGCATAACAATGCATATGATCCACAGCTGAAAGCAACATTTTATTTTATTTTTAACAAGTCAGGTAACATATCTGTCTCCTAATCACATCCTCTCCCAGGCAGACCAAACAGGTAGACCTTGTTGCTTCTTGATACCATCTTGGCTTGATGAGGGTGCCCAGTTCCAGCCTGATTACCAATATCCTTCAAAAGCACCCAGCACTACAACCCACGGAAGCAGATGAGATGACTGAGGTTTAACTGATTCTAGAGCAAAGCTGCCAGGAACGGCAGTTCTAGGGTGGATGCATAAAATACGGAGCAGGGGCACCCTCTCCTTTTGTTCTCTGGGCTATATTCCAAGTTCTGGACTGGAACCTGCTTTTGTTAGATACTGCAAAAAAGGAACATCATTAAGATGGCCCTTAGATTTGACAACTCACATGGTAAAAGACAACAACTGGAAATGTAGACCAGATGTCACCACTGTGGTTGTTTTGCAGTCTCATTATGCTCATTTCACAGTTTTCTTTCTACTCATGGTCTACCAAGATGTTTTTGAAGAAGGCATTAGTTTTGCTATGAGGAATTAATTCTTCCCAAAAGCACACTGAAAATTATGTCACACCCTTTTACAAAAAAGTACAATATTCAATATGCCACACTACAAATAGATTTCTAAAATGTTGACAGTTTCTAAATAATTGACAACTGCATCTGTGCAAATGAAACGCAAGTAGAAACAGCTATGTTCTATTGTTCTCTAGATGTATTTGCTGTTTTGGATGATCTTTTATAGTGCTGCAAAATGGGGTTCATATTCATTAGCTGGCTCTTGTTTGCTGGAAGCAGTTGATTTACTAAATATCTTGCTTATTAGTGTGGAGGCATAGAACAGAAGGCAATACTTCATGATTGCATTTTAATAAACATTGAATACTTTATTTTTAGTAAGTAGCTGGCAGGAGTTAGGCTACAAGTTTTTCTTTGTGAAATGATTCAGCTGATGGAATCTGATGTTTCCTTTAAGTTGACCATGTCCTTTTCTGTCATCTTCCTACTAATACAGTCCTGCCAATCATTTGGGCCAAGAATCTTGCCTGTGACAGCTCAATAGATTAAATAGTTGAGCTCCCAGCAGATAGCAGCACCCATTACTGACTCATTTTGCAACCCTGAGCTAATCATGTCATCTACTGTTGTAGAAAGCATGTGAAATGGATTCTGTTGTGGTTTAACTCCAGCTGGCAGCTCAGCCCCCCACAACCACTCACTGACTCCCCCCACCAGTGAGATGGGAAGGAGAAGCAGCAGCATCAATGTGCAAACACTCATGGGTTGAGATAAAGACAGTGTAACAGGTAAAGCAAAAGTTGTGCACACAAATTAAGTGAAACAATGAATTTCTTCGCTACTTCCCATGGGCAGGCAGGTGTTCAGCCATCTCTGGGAGAGCCAGGCTCCATCACACCTAACAGTGACTTGAGAAGACAAACATCATCACTCAAAACATCTCCCTTCCTTCTTCCCTCAGCTTTTACTGCTCAGCACAATGTCATAAGGCATGTGATATCCCTTTGGTCAGCTGTGGTCAGCTGTCCTGGCTGTGTTCCCTCCCAGCTCCTTGTGCACCCCCAACCTCGTTGCTGGTGGGGTTGGGTGAGAAGCTGAAAAGGCCTTGACTCCTTGTAAGCATTGCTCAGCAGAAAGGAAAACATCTCTGGATTATCAACACTGTTTCCATCATTAATCCAAAACTTAGCACCATACAAGTTACTGAGAAGAAAATTAACTCTACCTCAGCCAAAAGCAGTGCCAATTCATTGTGCACATGTGCTGCATTTTGAAGACATAATAATCAGTTAAGTATCACCTTCTGCCATGGAATAATGGTTGGAACTACACCTAGCTTTAGGTCTAATGTACTAACCTATCTCAAGCCCTGGCCAGTGTGAGGATCAACATCCTTGGACATCTTTAATGACTCTTGACTTGCTTGGAAGTTTGAGCATATTATAAAAAAAAAGAAGAATTATCCAAAAATCAGCTTGAGGAAATTGAGAAATATATTGAAATGTTAACCAGAATATTCTCTCCAATAACTTTAGCAACAGCTAATTAATGCTTTTCTTCATTCATCAGTACGAACATCAAATTACTTGCTGTCTTTTTGCTTTGTCTCTCTTCTTTCTTCTCTCAATAAAGCCTGTGCCTCATAATGGAGATGCACACTCTATATATAGATATGCTATTCCATCCCCACCTTAATGGTCCTGCTGGATTTCAGCATGCTCAAGATTTTGCCCCAGGATGTGTTTGTACATCTGTGTATGTGGCAGAAGGTATAGGGAAGGGATTATTTTTCACTCTTGACAGCATGAGGGATTTGAGCACCTATGTTAGGCACACTGAATCTCCTCGCCAAAGTGGAATGAAATCTGCTTTAAAGAAGCAGTGGCATGGCAGAGACTCTCTCAAGTGCATGCTTGGAGAATATCACTAAAGGCATGCAATAAAAGGTGCTAAACAGAAAGGAACGGTGCTTTCTCTGATTAGTTCAACCAGAGATCAGAGAAACCCAGCTACATCTAACCTAAGACTTTCATCACTAATCTTTTAGTTGCTCCTGTCTTTTCCATAGATCGAAAAATTAACAGGAAAAAACAGAGACTTTCCTGCAGTTCTTGTTATTATGCTTCTGCAATAGGCAATGGGGTTTAGGGGAGAATGAGATGTCAGAAAGGTGAAATGGGATTTGAATGTGAGACGATGTTTTCCACATGCAGCTAGGCTAACACACATCTCCAGTGAGTCCCTAATTCACAGACCACTGGGACAACAGAAGGACCACACTGACTCCACAGGCTTTGCAGTTCACAACCTAAATGCCCAAATTACATTCAGAATTTTCTGAACTCTGAATCAGTTCATTCCAGAAAATATTACACCTCAGTAAGCACTATCAATTCTTTTCTGCCCACACTTACTCTTTGTTACAGTGTGCTTCATTTGATTTTAAATTCATGTGGTTTTTTTTCTTAGAGGAAAAGAATGCTGAGATTTCAACACTTGGAATTTTGTGATACCAAGAATTCCTGGGTTATGCCGACTCGTGTTCTACTTTGCTAACCATTACCTTAGTGCATAGGGAACAGGAAATCAAAAGAATCAGTAAGTTTTCCTTGTTCAATCTGGACAAATCATTAGCAAATATCCTTCTGAAAAAAAAGAAAATATAACAGTGCTTAATCACCATTCTTCCAGTATTCTGGGAAAACAAGAACTCATCGTTTTTTTCCATGAGGTTTTTAATTTGAGAGTGACCATATGGTCTATTTGCAGGCATAAACAAAAGAACCACACACACACAAAACCTGATCAAACAATATAAGCAACCCACGTGGCACCCTACACTAACTGAAGACATCCCCAGATACGCCTGAGTGGTTTTCCAGGGAGAACTCACAGTGTAAAAGAAAACCAGGCCAAGAAACTGTCTTGGCAGCCCTAGTCCTGTCTCCAGATAAAATCAATTGCTAGGTGAACTGTAGCAATCCAAAGGTATCCATTCTGCCCAGATTGCCATACACCAGGCACGGATCACATCCAAAAATTTGTCTCCTCTGATAGCCAAAACATGTTCCAAGGATCTTTCTCAAGGATGGAGCATGAAAGCTGTGTGACTAATCTCAATAGCATCTACTGCTGGGGAAGCCATTGGTCCAGAATAATCCATGGTAAGCCTTGGCACACAGATCAAGTCACTGTGAGGTGCCAACCTCCACAGCAGTTCTGCTCCATAGCATCCCTCCAAACGGCTGCTTACAAATTTTTAGGAACATGCTGTTCTTTCCTCCACAACTCTGCATGCTCCCAGCCTATTTGTATGTTTTTGGAGTACATATATTGCCTTCTGAAGGCTGTGATTATTAAATGCTGGTGTTTGCCACTATTTTTCCCTCCGGAGGATGGCTGAGAAACACAAATTAAATCACTATATTAACACAGAATCAAGAGAAGGAAGTTACAATGGATTCCCCAAAAGACAGGTGATTCATGTGTTTCATAAAGATCGCACCATAAGTGTTAGCTGTCGTTCTCATATAACATTATTGTTGAAGGCATTGTTGCACATAAGTACTTCATTTATCTAAATTGAAGCTTTCCACTTCTGCTCACTCTGCAGGTCTCAGCCCTGCTATGATAGAGCTACTGAGGCAATGTATTATGGTGTCAAACCAACTCCTGTTTTATATTTTTAACTAAACAGGGTCAAAATAACAAAGTGAAGGCAAGGAAGGAACAACTGCTATCACCTGCAGCTACACTTACGTAGCAGCTTAATTCCTCAACTGTTTTGAGGGTGGCTCCTGAGCTCCTGCAGAAGTGTAGAGTGATATTATAGAATGCAAGTAGTAATTTTAAGAACCTCTATTTTTAGATGTCCATGTTGATATAATTTACACAGAACTGATATTCATAAAAAAGGTATTTAGCACTACTGACCAATGGGGCAGTTTGGGTCTCTCATTTAGATACTCTCAAAACAAAGCATGAGGAACTTCTTATTGTTTTTGAAAATTTTGTAAATTAATTGGGAAAAAAAAATCACATCCTAAAGCAACATATTTTACTCTATGAAGTGCCAGTTTCCTGTTTTCCATTTAAATCAAAACATGAAAGACACTATTATTTCTAGAAATTAAGATGTACTAAATAATAGCAACAAAAACGAGAAAACGTTATTACTGACAATCTGTAAAGGCTGGAATAAAAGATTTCTGTTTTGTTAATGCAGTTATTTATTTCTGCTGGATGAAATATCAGTCATTTTTTCCTCTACTACTTTTCTGGCCCTAAATATTCAATGGCTTCCCAACCACAGCATATGTTTCCACTTGGCTTTCAGGGGTTTGGGGTTTGCCTTATCCCTCACATTGCAACAAGTACATCCTGTCACTTACCCACCTTCCTTGTGAATAGGGTTGGTGTCTGTCCCACTCTAATGGCTCCCTGCCCAAAGCCATGGGAACATGGTTAGCATTTGTGGGAACTTCCTTACCTTCTTAAACCTGACCCCTCAGTCTGCTCATAAGATTCATAAGGTGGTACTTGCTTTTTGATAGATGGAAACTGTAATGATGTCAACTTGCTTCAGCCCCAGGGCTGAGTCTGTATGTTTATCGAGTGCCAACAAGAAGTAGGAACATGGGGGTCAATCATCTCACAGTTTTGATACCAGGCAGCCAAGATAAAACTAGATCCAGGAAAGTGGAAACCAAACATATTTTTAGTACACAACCCTGTGCCCAGAAATACTTGGCAACTATAAGAAGTCACTTATTCATTTATTCTGTGAGTAGGAGGGAATCTGCTGGGAGACCGACATGATGTAAGTTGTAAAATGATCATTGTCACAAACCTTAGCTGACTCTGCTGTCAGCCTTTCACATTTAATATTTCCAGCTGTAATTAATGAGCTGTTTTCCAGTGTTATTGCTTGAGGAAGCCAGTCACTGTAACCAGCATAACCTGCATGTCCTCCAGAAATGAGCTTGCATTTGTTGATTTTTTTTTTATTTTTTTTTAACTTCCCTGCAGGTGCTTGGGGAATTGTGCCACTCTTCTAGCCCTGCTGTATTTTGGCAGCATAAGACCAAGTTTCTCAACTTCTCCAAAGATCTACAGGCAAAATTAAGAGTCTACAGCTGCCCCTATCAAGAAATGGCTGGAAAATTTCTCCTTTTACATTATTATGTTCCCAAGCTCCATTGACAGTGGCAACTCCTGGAGCATTCATACTGCCAAAAGTTCCATTTTCTCCCCACTGCTGCGCTGTGCAACCTCAATTCAAGCCTGTGCTGGAGATCCAGCTGTAAGAAGATGCATGACGAGGGTGTATTAGACCACTGGAACTGCATTGCCATAAGGGAAAAGTGGGAGGTGGCCAGAAAACACATGCCAATCATGGGCTGGCTGAAATGAAATGGGTTTGGGTTTTGTTGTTTTGTTGTTAGGGAGTTTTGGGTTGGTTATTTTCAGGGTTCTGATTTTTGCTCAGGATGAAAACAGGCAAATTGACAAAAATTCTCTAAGTCAATAAAAAAAAAATCAGAATCCCAACAAAAAAAACTCCTTGGTTAGTTAGTAATTAAATTATAGACCATGGACTTTGGAAATGTGGAAAAGAATCAAGCAGAGACTACAAAGCAAAACCACCCTCTTCCCCTAAAAATCTGAAGTAGTATCTTAATTTAATGGTGAAGCAGCTTTTTAGCTTTTGTTTTCCATTTGTGTGTTCTCTGAAGTACAGGAAATATAGAAATACAAGGTGGAATGACAACAAGATGCAAAAGCCATAGGAAGTTATGTTAATATGCCCAAAATAAAGAGCTTCACTTGCCTTGAGACATGTCAGAGAGCATGCATTAATTTAATTTCACTTACAAATTAAACTGTCTTTCTTGCAGCTAAGTTAAATTTGAGCCAATGCTTCATTTCACTTTGCATAAAGGCAAGGATGCTGAGACAATATTCCAGACATGCAAATGTGTAAGCCCAGGGATCTCAAGAGAGGAGCCTAGCTTAGGAATCTCCACAGCACCTTGCAGAAAACCCACATTCGTGTAGTACTGAGCACTTTTGCAGTGGGAGGAAGGGCACTCCCAAATCCTACTTAAAGAAAGGGTGAAGTGGGCACTGAATAGCTGCTCTCGCTTTCGGAGTTGCCATTTTTATTTGTTCTGAGACTTCACTGAACAGACCAATTAATACTCATTTTTCAAAACAATTCCTTCTTGCTTTGAATATCTTGTGCTGATAAAGCACTTTTAAGTGTGACTTTCTCAGTTTATCTTTTTTTCCACATTTATTATTATTGGAAAGTAGAACTCTGTAATTCCCATTACGGGAAAATTTTCCCACGGCATTCTTTGGAATAAAAAAAATATGGGAAAATTGTTACTTGAGCAATGATGACCCTTTCTGATGCTCCTCTACATTCAGCAGTATTTCATAATGCAAACATTTAAAGATCAAGCCCACTGGTGCTGGTTCTTCTGGCCAGTCTTTTCTAACTTACTCTAATAAGGCAATATTTATGATATTTGCATGCAACTGCAGAGTCCCAGCAGGAGTGGCATTGAAGTATGCACAGGCAGTGTTTCCTGCCACATTTAAATTATTGACAAAGTTGGACAACTTATCCTTTGCAATCTTTGAACTTGTCTTACCTCAAACCAACCAAACACACCCAAAAAAAGCCCAACACACAGAACTGTATTTATATCATTTTAGGAACATTTCTAAGGCGAAATTCTAGATAGCTCTACCTTACTCAACTGAGTTACTCACTATATTTGTGATACTGAGCAAGCATTATAAGCCCCAAATATAGCACTTGAAACTGAAAACAAAGCTTGAAAAGACTTCACCTTAGTAACAAATACCTTTTCATTTCCAAAGGTAAAATTACTTTTCTTTCACATATCTGATACTTCTTGGAGACCTCATCTTTAAAGTTCAGAACCAGAAATATCAAACTACTATAGCTCGGGATGTTTCAAGCAAGGCTGGAGATCATCTAGCAGATAAAAGAGATTATCTGAAATTCCTAGACCAAAGAGAAAAAATTTTGTGAACCTGAGAATTCAGACACTGACACAGCATGAAACCTTTTGGAAATTCTTGCTCAGCCCCAAGCATCACCCCTAGAAAGGTCAAACCCATCATGTTTGAAAGCATTTCTACAGTGGAATGAATTGCCGTTCCTCAGCCCAGCTGACACCACACTTGCTCTTAGTTCTCAGCAGGCATGAGGTAAGAAATGGTAGGTTGTGTTTCAGTGAATGAAGCTTAACAAGAGAAAGTGGAAGACCAGTAATTTATGGAGCAGAAAATGGTGGTAATTAACAAGCATGATAATTATAACCATCAAGCTATTTTGACAGGACATCTGGGACTGCGTTTAATCCAAAAGAGAGAAGCTAAAAGTATGCTGTAAAGCCTTCATGCTGCTGGAACTCAACAGTGAAGCCGAAGGAGGACGGACTCATCTTACATTTTCTTCTGCAAACTATTAATATTTCTATTCTGATAACTCACACGCTTTGCAAGAGGCTCTGGCAAGATACTCAGAAAAGGAGACAATTTTTCTGAAACAAGTGGAGCATATGCTTCTATGTCAGGCTGCTTACGGATGTAACTCTAAAACACAGACAGCTTTTATACTGAGATAAATCGAAGTAGTGATGCACTTAGACTGAAAAGCAATGACTTCATAAAAAACAGAAAGTCCTATAAAAACGTGATCCAGTAGTTATGGTAAAACGATAGTGTTGACATGAATGCCTCATTTAAAAAAATGCACTGTGTCTCTAGAGAATACAGAGCAACCCAAATTTACTATGAGTTCACTGCTCACATCAACAACTGCTACTTTATAAGAAGCAGCAAATATATTGAGAAAACATCTTAGAAATCATGAAATACATGTCAAGTTTCAGCAGAATATTTGGAACTTTCTAGGATTGGCTTAATTATACAATACAGTTAACCTGTAAGTCAGTGATTTAAAGCTTAGTTTAAATATGTAAGAAAAGCCTGTCATTTCATTTAAAATAAATAAGATTTTTTTTCACAGTAAGCCTCTGAATTTATTTTTTTTCGTATTGGAAAATTCTGTTATGGTATGGAATTATGCTGCCCTGCCAGGTTAAGATGCTTTAATTAAATCTAAAGCAGACAGACTTGCTACAATTGCCAAAGAAAAACAAAATATTAAAAATAAAGCTGCCATAGAGATCTTTCTTGAGTCATTTTATCAAACTGGTGATTTTGAAGTCTACTAACAGTTGTAGGCCCAAAAAGCATGTGAAATCATTCAGGCTGGCAGATCCAGAGGTCCTTTATCACTAGAGGTGAAACTATAATTTCAACAACAGATCAGCCATTATATTGAAAAACTGTACTGCCTACAGCTAGCCAGTGGTCAAACTACTTCTATAATATATTATAGAATTAAATTATAGTTATTATAGAATTAAGTACATTTCAAAATGTACAAGAAAATTTTTTGAGAGGTTTGCAGAAATAAGGTTCATTGTGCAGAAGCTCATGCTATGCAGAAACAAGCTGCACTGAGTACATACACCAAGTCTATGTTTATGACCCACTAAAACACTGTGATTAATCATAGAATGATTTGGGTTGGAAGGGACCTTAAAGATCATCTAGTTCCAACCCCCCTGCATGGGCAGGGTGCCTCCCACTAGACCAGGTTGCTCAGGGCCCCATCCAACCTGGCCTTGAACACTTCCAGGGAGGGGGCAGCCACAACTTCCCTGGGCAACCTGTGCCAGTGTCTCACCACCCTCACTGTAAAAAATACAACACGGCACAGTCCACACAGCACCCAGGAGACATGGATCAAGCCAAGGGTTTTGGGGAAATTAAAAAAAAAAAAGCATTTGCAGTGGAAAAAGGTGGCACCTCTCGAATGGAGGAATTTTCCATCCCACCCTACTGATGCCCCATTGTTACAAACAGAACAAGAAGGTGCAAAATGCAGGTGTGTAGAGGTCTGTTATCATCACCTCCCTTCTGTTACTGCATTACCTGAGTAACCTGCTGATTTTTAACATCACTTCTACACCATTACCTGCTTGTAAGTCAGAGACCAAAGGGTTACATGTCTTAAGGGATTCAGGTTTTGCAGCAGTGAGCATTGCAGTGTCTGCCTTCTGTATGCCTGGCTGCTGAGTGCCGCCTCCTTGGGAGGAGGAGGGCAGAGCAAGGACCGAGAAGGCACCAGGACTCACCAAGAGATGTCACAGTGATGTACCCATCTGACAGCTTCCCTCATGTGACAGCACCTGCCCCAGTCATGGTTATAACATTAGCCTCAAGTTGTGTCAGGGGAGGTTTAGATTGGATATTAAGAAAAATTTCTTCACCAAAAGGGTTGTCAGGCACTGGAACAGGCTGCCCAGGGAAGTGGTGGAGTCACCATCCCTGGAGGTATTTAAAAGATGTGTAGATGTGACATGGTTTAGTGGTGGACTTGGCAGTGCTGGCTTAACTGTTGGACTCAATGATCTTAAAGGCTATTTCCAACCTAAATGATTCTGTGATTACCACTGGGTTGGGATTTCTATCCCAGAGTCCTCTCCTGCATTGCAGCTGTACATTGTACTGGGTGGGCCCTGTGTAACACACAGAAAACTCATTACCTGTGTGACAAGAAAGCAGAAGGCTTCCATTTTGACCAAATTATTTTGTACAGACCCTACTTGCTATCCTAACCACCCTGCCACAGCTTTTATAACCAGGATGGTCCTCTCCCCTCCTGTTGCAGTCATTAAAGATTCAGTGTAGTAGAGAGAAGCAGCTTAGTCCTTTAACCAGTGACTGAGAAACTCAATGAGAAATGTAGAGGCTTGGTTTCTAACTGCTGCTCCAACAGCTGTTTGCAAGTGTGCACAGAAACAAAATATTCAATAGTGAATATAAGTATGAAAATCTGTGTATCTAAAGAATTAGCATAGGAAGTGGGGAGTAAGGATGAAAATTTAGGGTTTAAGATGCCAAATACTCATTCCCATTTAGAGGACCACAATCCTTTATGAACTTAGGCCAATAATGAATATGACAGGAATGGCAGACTTTAACCACAGGCTTTCCAGACTGAGCCACCAGACTTGCCTTCCCCTCCACCAGCCATTCCCACTGCACTGCAGATAATGGTGAGTTGTTTGCAAAGACGTATTCATTCTTGCAACAACATTGCCTTGACTATTTGTCAGTTACAACAAAAATAATAAGCCCTTCCTAATTAACTACCCAACTTTGTATAGCAGCTACAGACACTGCTCACTGCCTTACAATCATCTTGGCACAGCCTTACCAGAGGAGGTCTTGGTAGGCTGACAATCTCAGACCACAAGCAGCTTCATTTTGCAGCCTGCTTTCTTTTGTATTCCCACCAAAACGTTTTCCAAGTTCCTGATACATGCATCTGCCTTTGCAGATACATGGGTTTATTGTTTAATTTCTAAGGGATCTGTGAAAAGAGAAGCACATACAAGTTCCCCAAGATGTCTAAAAAAAAAAATCACATGATTCATTTAGTGCAGAAAACAAAAATTTCTAGAAAAGCAAATAAAAAAATAGTATCTGAATCACTGCTTCCATTTTTCCACCACTTTTTTGATTTGTTCAATGTCTGCAGAGACTGCAGAGTTTTGCTGAAGCCTCATCTCTTCCTGCCCTGCAGCCAAGTTACATCTGTCTTCAATAATCAAAGAACGGCTGCTTATAAAACAAGCTTTTTCCTGGTATAAGTACCGGTCCCCTTCTTTAGCCAACGTGCTTCATTACTCAGAACTCAGTTCAGTCATGTTTCTTGGCTACCTGCTCAGCTGGCAGGCTATTTTTTGCTTGTCCTTTAACCAAGGATAGCAAACTCAGTTTTGTAGCCCTTTCCTAAATACAACAGCTTTTCCAAGGTGCCATAGGTCTCCCAAATAAAAACAAGGAGGTTATGTTGTAGATATGGAAGCAAACAACACATGAAGGTGTAGAGAGATGCACTTATCCATGTACCAACCTGCCACATCACTGACGGATGCAAAGTCAACAAGATTTCCAGGCGCTCTGGTTTTGTTAAAGCTTTTACTAAAGGGATAGTCTCCCGCCACTGGCAAAACAAAGTGCCAGCCAAACCTCATTCTGTTAAAACACAGGCACTGCCAAAACTGGGAACAACAGATTCAAAAAGTTTTGCTTTCTTTCCAACAGATTGAAAACAGAACCCTGAAGCCTCTCTGCAGTGAAACAAAATGGTTATGGATGCCTCTGCCTCAGGCACAGAGCACACGAGAACAAAAACTACTGTTAAAAAACAATTTAAACTATTTGCTCCCAGTTACACAATGTGAGGCAAAGTTATAAAAGCTTGTCCATGTCTCCTGATGAAATCAGTGTCTGAGGCTTCTGCAAATACATTTGCGTTTTTAGCTTTCTCTTAATCCACAAAAGAACCTTACATGTGCCAAAGTTGCATCTTGTCCTTGAATGTTCCTTTTTCCTCTAAACTTTCTGGGTTTTTTTGTGGTTTATCTGTGGTCTCTGCTTTCTTTGCAGCCTCTTGATACCATCTGTGAATTTGATTGATGTGTAAGTTTTCTTCTGTTATTATTTTAGGTAATTTACAGAGAAGTGAGTATTAGGATCAACGCTAATCTCCAGTGAACTTCACTTTGCTATTTTATCACTCATAATTGCTTTGTTTTCTGATTGTTCAGTCAGTTGTGTATTAAAACCGTAATTATCCCTGTGTTTTTTAACAGAAAGTGTTTAAACTGGATTCCCTTCTTGGAAGGCCTCAAATTTTTGCAGAAAGTTTTTTCCTTTATCTACCAAAAGTGCAAATGAATCAAAGAAAAGAAGCGACTTTCTTGGGCTTCTCTCCAACCCATGTGGCCTACAGCATATCTAGTTATACTCATCTGACACAACAATTACTTTCAGAATTACTGTACTCTAAATGCAGTATACATACTGTACACTTCTATATGTGGCATATTTCTATACATACTCTATGGAAGTTGGGATATATAAGAGTTGATCACAGCATATCAAAATTTTACTTCTGACTCAGTATACCGTCAATTGCTTACTCTTGCATCTTTGAAGATATGGATTGTTAATATCAGAGCAGGAGCTGAACATCCTACTACTTATCTCTTCCTCTTCCTCCAGGTAAGACAGAAAGAGGACTATCTCAATACTTATGTTTAATTATAAATGCTTTCTTGATATAGAAGTTAAAAAATGAAGGGTAATTCTAGGAAAGAAATAGGTTCTTTAATGTTTCCAGCCAACCATTAAGCATTAATTAAATATCACATAAAGAAGTCTAATACTGGTAACATATATCTTTCTCCTCTAGAGTAACACTCTCCTAAAATGCCACAGTTTCCACCATGAATCAGAGAGCATATAAAATGCCTGATACCCACATCAATTGGATCCCTCTTTGCTGTTCATACTCACAGAATGGTTTGGGTTAGGAGGGACCATAAAGATCATGTAGTTTCAACACCCTGCATGGGCAGGGACACCTCCCACTAGACCAGGTTGCTCAATACCCCATCCAATCTGGCCATGATAAAATTTTGTGTTTTGTCCAGTGTCACCAGGAGATGACAGTACAGAAATTGCTCTGTTCTGACTAGCCGATGACCAGTCCTAACCCCAGTGTTAGGGCAGGACAGTATGCACATCTCCCTGTACTTACAGGCAGCTGTACTCACCATTTTCAAATCATTTATCAGAGACAAAGGTGCCAACTTCACTTTTCTCTAGCACATAATAGCTAAAGCACAATAAATGTTACAAGATAACTGGAAGAATACCTAACATACCTCTGCATTCAAGGAAATGGTGTCAAACTAGGGGAGCGGAAAGGTTTTCTTTAAATGTTTTGACTGATTTGCCTCTTATGCTTTCATGTCTGCCACTCACAGCTCCACAAGACCTGTCAAATTTCTTTTTTCTAAGACGAAGATGTGAATTTTCTTCCTGTTTTGAGGAAAATGAGATCAAGGAAAAGCGAGGTGTCCGCAGGAGCCTTCTGTAATCTTTCCATATGCTAAACATTTTTCCCTCTGCACTTGGATGGCATAATTAAGAAGTCCTCATTTAGAGTTTGATTCTTTAATCATGGCTTTCCTAATACAATCCTCTCTGGTTAGATGGACCTCATGCTATTTCTCCTTGAGTGAACCCCAGACTGATTACTTGACAGGGAGCATTATCTAATTAATTATTTAGAGAAACAACTACCAAATTACACACAGAGATTGAGCAGCATATGGTGATTCAGTTTTCAGGACATTCTTCTTCTGAATATTCATCTAGTTGCACCTGTAGTATCCTAGAAAATTAACTTCTTGTCCTTATGGCCCTTTCTTCATTTCATCCATAGTGACAGAGAAGCATACTCCCATCCCAGTTTAGAGAACATGTGTTACATGTCCACAAAATACACTTGCTTACCATATTTCTGAGCAGTTCATGGATGTTCTCTGCTCTATAACCCACTCCCATCACCACCCCTGCAATGCCACCCTCAGCACTTCTCCCAGGGCACTCACTCACTGAGTGCTCTACTCCTGACAGGCAAGTCTCCCTCGTACCTGCTTCAATGGAGGAAGTTCAGTTTCTTACCCTTTCCTTTAATCTATTCCCAGTACACACATGCTCTGGGCAGACTTAAGGAAACAGAATTGGGGTTTTGAGATTTGTTACCTCTGATGACTACTCACAAGTCTATTCAGAAGAATAACTGTAACTGAGCACATTAGCAGCTAAGTTCACTCCAGACATTATATAGCTTCATTTGCTCCCAAATGTGTTACTGCATTTTTAATTTTTTTTTAAACATAGCTATAGGCTAAAATGGCTTCAACTTTTTTTTCCCTGCCTAATCCAAATCCAAATCCTGCTTCAAAATGCAGTGTTATGTTTTCCGGCATAAATGTCAATGCAAGTGACAAAAGTAGTGTCAAACAGACTCAAATTTGTGTAGCCTCAAACTTAATGATAGAAATAAAATATTTAGAAAAGTGTATATTCAGAAATAACTCCTTTCATTCTGTCCTGCAAGCCATCTTCAGAGCTTCACGCACGGCCTGCAAACCAACCTACTGCTAAGTCTAAGCAAAGCCACATAAAACCCTGTGCTGCACCCAGCCTCTTAAATCCACATGGTGCCTCACAGCTCAGCTGTCCTCAAACCCTTTCATAGCACCATATGCATCACACTCCCACCTCATACACCAGCTATTCTCCCAAATCCAAATATAGCCTCACAATAATTCACCTCTGCTAGCTACCACCCTATAGGCACTTCCCTCCAAGCCAGGCAGAGATAGGCACAGGCACCCTCAAAGCCAGGTAGTTTGGGTGCTGCTACCCAAACCCAAGGTGTCACAGACTACTTAAATCCCATATGTGGCTTCAGTCCATGCTGTACAAAAAGCATGGCTACTTTCTCCCAGGTGCAATAAGCTAGGTGAGAAGAGTTGCAAAACCAAACTCAGGTTGCATTCTCTACTGGTTTTGCATCATATGCTCCCGAACACAGAAGCAATGATTGATATGAGCATTTAAAAATAGTGATTGTTATGGGACTGGAGAAGAACACAGTCCTACAACAAGAAGTATGCTTAAGCTGGTGTTTATTCTCCCTAAGCAGCATTCCCTTTCTCAGTGCTTTAGCAAGAGCTGCTGTAGGGCACAGCGCATGGCATCATCGCTGCTCCAAGATCTGAGAAAGTACAGGTTTCACCGATTGGCTGAACTTGCCAGGAGGACACCACCAACCATGGTCTAAACGTAGCAGGAGAGGCAAGCAAAACAATAGTTTGCCTGCTTTCAGCTGCACATCGTGTACATAACAACCATTTTTCTTTGCCAGCTCTCTCCCTCCACAGTTAACAGTTGCTCTTCACATGTTCTGTGCATTTATTTTCTTTCCAGGCATCTATCTTTCCTCTTGCATCACAGGTTTCTGAATGCTCTTCTACTAATAAGTAGGTAGAATAACAGCTAACCTCTGCTGGGCTTAGAGTGAGAGTGATTTATATTTACAGAAATCCCCTAAATAAAGGAGGGTAAAAGCACTAAAAGCTCTAGAATGCCCCAAACCAGCTTGAACTTACACAGAGAGGCATCATCTCATCTATGGATATGCACATGCATCTGTGTTGAGCTCTTGACTCTAGATCCTCTTTCTAAGCAGCAACAGTGCTGTTGTAGCTCAATAGTCTGTTACACACCCAGTTCAGGGAAAGATCACTCAAGTATTTATTCTGTCCAAGGACTATAGAGGAAGTTCAGATGTGGATCTCTCAGATGCCATCCTCTGTATTTGCTGGGCTGAATCCTACCCTACCTGACTGAGCAGCAATAGAAAGAACAAGTTTTGGGTTTTTTTTGTTCTTCACCAGAAGAAACCAGAAGTTTAGGTTTGTAGTGGGACTTTGATCCACTCAGAAAGCTCACAACCTGGGCCCAGTATTCCTCAGAAAAATCATGTAAGTACCTTCTAGCAGGCTAGTGGCAGGGCTATCCTCCCTGTTGAAGAAACAAGGTGTGCAAAAAAGGAACCCAAGAACTGCATGGGGAAATCAGAACATGCAAGCGGAAATATTACTCAAGGAGGAAGAAAATTCTTCCTTCCAGGTCTGTGGCTCTTGCTGCCCTTCCATAGATTCATAGAATCATTTAGGTTGGAAAAGACTTTTAGATCATCAAGTCCAACTGTAAATCTAGCACTGCCAAGCCCACCCCTAAATCATGTCCCTAAGCACTACACCTAAACATCTTTTAAATACGTTCAGGGATGGTGACTTCACCACCTCCCTGGGCAGCCTGTTCTAGTGCTTCTGTGCTGTTAAGACAGTGTTTCGAGCAATGTAGAAGGTGGCCTCCTGCAGCAAGGCCTGTAGAGTGCATGGCAAAACCTCTCAGATGAACAGTTATCAAACACAGATCTCCTACTTCCTAATCCAGATTTAAAGTAGTGTATCAAAGGGACCTGCCACTGCATTTCCAGCCTGCTCCTCCTTCCAACTTTTGCTACAGTGGCTATTCTTGCTGTAATGTAGGTTGCACTGCCTTTTGTGAGACTCATGTATCCTCCAGCAGACACAAGTGCGAAGATCGATGCTCAATCTGAACATCCCAAATGGCCTTGCAAACATGACATGGGTGCTAAAAGCTCAGTTCAGCTTTTGAGTATTAAGGTGACTTCACTGGAAAAAGTTAGGCAACCACAGCCATACAGATTGCTGTGCTAGATTTGAAAAGAGAAAGGATTTGTGGATAGTTTCCTTTGGCTTGCACAGATCTCACCCTCAGTCTAGATTTCTCTTTAAACACCTACTGTCTTTGGCAGACATGGGTCTAAGGCAACAGTGACAACTTGTTGTCTCTCTAGTCGCAATCAGAGAGAGGCAAATAATTCAACAAGTGGGTCAAACAACACAAACAACATGTAGTCTTGTACATATGCTGTAGAAGCAATCGAGTTCTCATCTTGCTTCCTGTTTTCTTCCGATGCATGATTTCATCAACTTCATCATCATGCAGAGGGCAATTCTGTTACTATGGTAAACAATTTCTCTCTCTCACTTCATTAATAGTCATTCCAAACAAGTAGGGGGGGAAAGGAAAAAAAAAAAAAAAAGAAGGAATCTACAAATTTAGATGTATATCTTTGGCAAAGGCACACTGTTTTGTAGATTAGCAGATATAACTGCCCTACCCGGAAAACCTTGCTATCCAAGGCTTGTGTTATGTTTGCACAGATGTTCACAAATAAATTCAGTCTCTGATTATTTTCAGATTAATGGCATCCTGCTCTATTAGAGCATTGCCAAATCATCATTTCATTGCCAGTCTTGCAAGGTCTTGTGCTTTTTTTTTCTAAAGCTCCACTTGGAAAAGACATGATTAGCCAAAAACTCAGTTTTCCTTTCTGAAGTCTCAAGCAAGCTTTGTTGTAAGCTTGACTCATGTTATCCTAGGGGCCCAAAGAACAGGAGTTAATCTTCATATTTTCCTAATCACTCTCAACACTTTCAAGGGTCTGACTCATGATTTCTAATGCCTACAGTTGGCAATACTGCATATACGCTACATGTCTCATATCATCCATCTGCCAGTAAGCAAAATCTTTATGAAATGTCTAATTAGTTACTACTCATATTGTTTCTACAGTTTTCTCTGATGCCAAAGAAGTTATATCACTGCGGCACTCACTCACAGCAACAGAAAATAAGTTCCTCATTAATCTGGCTAAAAAACAATTAGTAAAATCTACCTCCTACTTGGTCACGCATGCAAAACCTAAACAGAACTACTTTAGCTTTCTTAACTCAGCAGCCTTCAAAACAGAAGGTTGTAAAGCTGTGAAAACTCTTTCTAAATATCAACAACGGAAGCAGTCGCTGCACTGCTGTCTTTAAAATACAAGTGTAAGAGGCAACTTGTGAAGGTTTCTTCCATCTGAGGAGTCTCTCATGGCCTGCTTACCAATGCTGCCAGTTCACCAGTGAAACACCATAAGCACCTTCTGCACAGGCTGAAAGTACTTGGTGAAGAGCTGCAGGTTACCTCCATCATTCCCCTAAGACCAACACCTTCACCAGGTCAGCCTTCTGGCAGCAGATTTTTCATAGAACGTGTTTCTAAGAAGCTTCTGCAAAAGAAAAGGGCAGAATGTCTCTCTGCTCGTAACATGGGATGGTAGCATTTCATATGTTTAAATCACAATTAATAGCAAAATCTGATGTTTTGATTACTCATGCTGACATTTAATCAATTTTACACTTTAGACAAAGGCCTTCATTGACAAAGCTTGACATCAAGTAACCAAGACAAATCAGACAGCCACATTTAAAATAGAAAGCATAGAAATACATACACTAGAACTAGTTTCAGACATATTTAAGTTATCTGATAACTTGGCTAGATATTAGCACTATTCATCTGACTTTCATCTTAGCTCTACTTTTGAGCCTACAAATAAAATCTTAATTATATTTAACATATTTGAAGATTATAACACAAAATGAATCAGAAACATCTAAACACGTAAGAAAACTATGTGCAACCTGCTTAGTCCTCCTCTTCACGAATCTCATGAGCATGTTTTTGTAATCTTCTAGACTATTATAAAAATATATAAGCAAGGAAAGAAGAATAAAGTAATAAAGTACTTGGGAAATATTTTTGTTTCAAGGACTTTAAAGATTAACAACTTAATTAGTAGATTGGTAATTATTAATAGCTTATAAAGACAGACTAGAATAAGTTTAATAAACATAATATGAACCCAACATTCACAGATATTAGGGGCACAAGCAGTGCGCTACTGCTGAAGGAAGTGTCTGCTGTTCATTTTGCCAGGAACTGAACACATCTCTACATTTCTTGCTGTATGAAAACACTTTGTTTTCTGGCATCACACTGAAATACCCCCATGAACATATTGTATGATTCAGTGCTTTAATACCTGGGTTGCTTTACCCAGAAGTGGATCCAGTATGGGTAAGAGAAAAAGTCATTCTCAATCAAAACCTTCCACCATCTCTAGCAACAAAACAAGAGAAATTACTCCATTCCATAACAGACACTTTTAAAGGTCTGTATTAGTGCCATGATTTATCAATTTGCATCTCACAGGCTTATTCATTCACTTGATGATAATGTTATTCACTTCATATGATGTGAGTGGCCACTCCCAAATGACCTACAGGAGGAACAAAATGCCCTTTTTTGCATGCCCCCCCCCTTTTATTTTTTTAAACAGAGTTGTCCTTTTCATCTGTGAGCACATGTTTACACTTCACTGATTTTATTCAGCTTCCTATAATCTTTAGCCTTAATGCAAAAAAGTCATCTGCTATATGAATTAAAAGGGGAAAATACATAATGCATGCAATAGGGAGGATGTGTGGAGTTAGATCTTAGTAAGCATCTACATCTGCCACTCAGGCATCGCCGATAACATTTTCCCAAGGCAATATATATTCCAAACATTTTTTTGGGAGTTGGGAGGGGGGCTGCTGTTGTCAAAGCAAAAAACACCATAAAAATGAACCAGAAAGACCACATTGGTACCTCTCTCTGTAGAAGTATAGTACCTGTTTTAATTTCCCACAGAAAAATCATGCAGCTATACAAAAAGCTGAATAAACCTCCAAATTCATTGTTTCATAAGCAAGTGAAAAAACTGACTATGCAAACACATCAAGGTTGTACTGATAATGGTCAACCACCTTATGAAAGTAACACACCATCCAGAACCATTGCTCCTGGGAACCTCATTACACTGAGATGTATTTACATAGAAAAATAAAGAGGTAACTTGACTTGTTAATGCAATTAAATGCAATCACCTCATATCACACAAGGAGATTCTACAGTACACAGGGCAAAAATGTGTTCCTTGATGCTTTTGGCCTAAGTAGGCTTGTATTGTGGCTATTCGTCATTTTCTCCTTGAATTTTGAGAGCTGAGTTTGTGCACTCTGAAGTGCAAACTTGCTTTCCAACTCTGTTAATGGGTCAAGGAGTTAGAAGTGATCAAACATGGACCAGGCCAGAAGTTCAGCTGTCAGCGTTGTGCCACTGTGCAGCTAGCTGACACAATAAAGGCTTGACTTGTACTCAGGTAAGGGTAATACATGGTTGCTTCCTTCCCAACCTGCCCTGAAAAGCTTCTTTCCACCCCAGTAAACAGGCTTTTTGGGAGATGCGTTTAAGACTCTAGAGGGGAAAATGTGTAATTTTCAAGAAATGAAAGATTTAATACATACATGGATATTTTAACTCCAATAGCAATCTCCCCAGTATATTCCCCAAGTGTCTTGGTAACGCTTTTTATGATGCAAACATGAAAAGCAGTAACAGCTTTTTATTTCCAATCAGTTTTTTTATTTCGTCTTTGACTGCAGACCTTCCCCTCAGTGTAGCCCACAGCAAGGTCATCCTGCACTACTGCTTGACAGGTTCCCACTAAACGCTTCTCACGTAACAGCTGACCACACACACTATTGGCCC
Source organism: Hemiprocne comata (assembly GCA_020745705.1). Taxonomy (NCBI): domain Eukaryota; kingdom Metazoa; phylum Chordata; class Aves; order Apodiformes; family Apodidae; genus Hemiprocne; species Hemiprocne comata. The sequence continues at coordinate 95,653,031 of CM036586.1, read as the reverse complement.
ACACCAAATGCCAAGTGAAACCCTGACATCTGCATAAGCTTGCTTGCAGAACCCAGCATGGAACATACTAAACTAGTGCTTGGTCAAATCTGCCATCTGCCTCGGTCAGCCCAGAAGAGGACACCGCACCAAAGCCTTGAGCTTTGGAACTGGAGGTTGAAAAACACAGCATCACAGTGGCAAAATGAAAGGCAGGGCAGCAGCTCTACAGAGGGCACATGAAAGAACAGTAGGATTCTTTTTGAAGTGTGGTAGGTACAAAGTAATCCCTGAAATTAGGAATAAAAACTGACAAATATTAAAGTGCCATTATGTTAATATATTATTCTTTGGCAATGTTTACAACCTATGTAAAGCACTTTCCATACAGTCAGTTTCATACTTCTGTGGCACAATGTCAAGTTACTCAGGTGTCTTCACACTGACGGAATCAGAACGGGTGCTGAAATCAGCAGTATTTATGCAGACTGAGGTTCTCAGGTACTGACAGAGCAGCACACCTCCTGTGCCACATCAGCTGCACTGCCTGCTTCTAATCCTAGGCTGCAATGGTTCTCCTCTGCCTTCTCCCAAGAATGGTCCTGTTAAAAACTTGACACCACGCGCAAACAGCTATGCCAGTGTAAACTATTACTGCCCATTAGCCTGCTTTCTTAGCTCAGCTCCTCCTCTGCAGGGGAACTGTCTCTGAAGTCTGCTACCAGACTTGCTCACGTGAATGCTCCCTAGCCTGCTTCAGTCAGTTTTTTGTATTTCTTCACCTAATCTAACCCATTTTGACGGAATCGGGTTAGAAAACATTGATGTGAGTGGCTCTACAAACAGCAACCAAAAAATGACAAGCAGCTAAGTGCAGAAACCTCTTTCATCAGTTCAGATGGATATGAATCCCACCAAAAATCTTATCAGCCAAGGACATTCAAAGAGTTACAGATGTACACCAGCAGTATAACCTATATTATTAAGCTTCCCCCAGGCCACACAAGCCCATCAATACTCCACTCAAAGTGAATTTTGGGGGCCACGCTGCTAAGTCTCTAAATATTTTAAGGCTAGTAAGAACTACCCTCTTATGAAATCTGGTTCAAGTTCTTGCAAGTCTCTTGCACTGCTTCAGCTTAGAAAAAATGAGGTATAAAAATAGGAAAGCAGTAAAAGAAGAGTGGCAGTAGAGAAGGGTGGTGTCAAATACGCAAAGCATTGTCATTGTATATATAAACCTAAGCTTTTTACATTCAAAGAGATAGTACCTGGAGAAGTCATGTCCATTAGCACTATCAAGTAGCACAAAAGGGTGCTACTTTTGAGAAAAGCTTTTTGGTTATGAGAGGAAGACTATTTGTAATATTATATCCAATAACAGCCTCAAGAGAACTTTACAAAAAAGTTTGTTCACACAAAGACTGCACTGACTGGAACTTCAGAATTTCCCCCTCCCCCCTCTGAGAATCACCAAAATGTATCAATAAGGCAATACCAACAGTATTAATAATCCCTGCATGCAGAAACTGTTAACAGTTAAACACAGTCACACAATAAGGATTAAAGTCTGTTCATAACTTGCCTTATACTCATAGGTACCAACAAAACCACATTTGCCATATTATACATACTCTAACATTCCTCCAATAGAAAGGATTAAGGATAGAGTTCCAGGAAGTTTTTGAAGATTAATCTCTTTTTGGATAGTCATTAATATTTTGTTGAATTGTCTTTTTAGAAAAACAGGGTCTAAGCCTAGAATGAAACAAGTTTGTAAAGTGGATTTTGATGTACCTAGATTCTGCCAGAGATTCAAAACTTCTGCAACATGAGAAAGACTAAAGCTTACAAATGTATTTTTTGGTACAACAGAAATGAGTAGCACTACTAAATGGTAATTTTTTGAAATAATTATCTCAAAATCTGCATGCATCCAGGCCAAATATTTTTTTAACAACTAATAAGAGACTTCAGAGAAGTTTTTCTAAAAAGCAGAACCTAAATAGCTAAAACCAAGGTACTCCTTATCTTCTCAGATAAGGCTTTAACACACCAGTACACTGAAAAGTGAGTGACAATGAACATCAGCAGCAGATTTCAGATTTCCTTTGGCCTCTTAGACTAAGCCTGCCATTTACATTTGAAAGAGGATTCCTCCTAACTACTTATTTCTGCAAACCTGGGAGGAATATGTTGAGTTTTATATCACAGGTAAGAGTTCTAATGGAAGTTTTCTGAACTGGGAAGGATTACAGAGTGATTAAGGTAGTAGTCCATGAGCACTGAGTCCTGTTTTTTCCAGTGCTTTTAAAATCTGTCTTGATGAAGCAGATCCTGAAGGCCAGAGTTCCAAGTTATGGATGAGGTTTTCATGACAATCAAGACAAGAATTGTATTTCAATTAATTTCCACTGAACGCGTTGTCAGATTTCTTGGAACTCAGTTCTCACTGAATTCCTATTTCCAGAACTAAAGTGTTTAAAACTGTCTAAAAGAGACCTCCCTTTGAGTCTGTAAACATAAAGCAAATGATGCAGAAAGTTGCCATTTCCCTGTGTTGTCAGTGCTCCCACCTCTCATTACATTTACACTTTACCAATCTCAAAAATACTAATCATGCACAAACAAGACATTTTAAACAGTCAAAATCACACATTTACACAGCAACCACTGTGAACTTTATTAAGAAAGTAAGTGTTTGCCAGTTAAGCTGCCATCACTTTATTGACGACTTCTACTTGTAGAAAAGCAGTTCTTTCATAACGGCTCTGCAAATCATTTATTGCCAGGTAAATGTTGAATCACTGGCAATGTATGCTCTCCTTGGAACTCTGGCAGCCTTACCATGAAAAAAGCTATATACACCTTTGCAAAATGCAAAGTAGGCAACACATCTTTCATTCAAGCAACAAAGTCTTTCTTGAGGCAGATGTCATGCTAGACAAACAGGAAAACCACCTTTACATTAAGCAATGTTTTTATCATGACAGTTCCACAAAATGAAGTGCAATTTGTGAGGAGAAATATCCATAAGATACCAGTTATGCATTCTCTTCATGTAACTGTGTAGCCAAGTCTTATTTCTCAGGCAGAGAGGTTGAGTTAAAATAAAACACCGTATGATGATCTATCTCCATGAAAATGCCCTGTTGCTAATGCATCTGCTTTTGCCTCCTTTCCTCTTTAATAGTCCTATGCAGTCCTATGCATTAGAAGTAAGAACAAGGCTTCTTCATTCATCTGGAGTAAGAGTTATATTCAGTCTCTAAGCAACTCACAACGAAGTCTATACACATCTCTGAATAGAAGTCCTCCAGTCCTAAGTAATCCAACCATCACAAGAGATATTTCCCTGTTTCTTCAACTCCGGAAGTTGACTTCTTTTTCATCTTCATATTGTAGCCACATGGCAAAATAATATTGTCATGGGCTACGTACAGTAGGATTTAATCTTTATTAATAAACTTTAGTAGATTGCCCGAGGATTTTTAGTACTGTAGTAGGCTTCACATGCAGCTACATAAGCAGATTCTGGGAAGAAATCATCATGGTATTCTGCTAAAAACCTGAGAAGAAAGCACACCAAAGGAAAGAACATGAAACTTTAAAGACAAAAGCTATTTTCAAATAAATTTTTAAGCTCAGCAAAACCACAGCCTAGAAATTAAAAATTATTACACTTTGAAATATGGCATACAAAAGTCTTGCCCTATTTTTACTAATTTTACATAGTGAGAAACAGCCTTCTCCTATCATTCTCAAACCCAAATAGCTGTAAAACATTTGCTTAAGCTTAATTAAAAAAAGAAGTCCAAAAGTTGAAACTACACTCAGAAAGAATGCAAAGAATTTTCAAAGAAGAAAAAAAAGTATGAAATCTTTCTGCAACTTTCACCTGCTCAGCATACAATTTTAATTTATGCCAAAACCAAGATTTTCAGTTAGCACTGTATCAGTATTCTATACACATGCCCAGTAGCCATTAAGTCAAACTGTATGGCTCTTAAGGACAAATACACATCCTTTGCAAATCCAGTTCCCTAATTTCAGATTTCTCCAAGCTGGTCTTCAAATATTATTCAAACAGTCAAGCACACAATATTTTATCATGTCTTCCTGCACTGCTAACATATAACTCTTTATTTGGTTTAGGACTAAAAATGAATTTAACCAGTGGTGCTGCTAACACCAGTAACAAACAGTCAAAATTACTACGATCACTCTGTTCTTTCTTTTGTATACAAAGATACCAGCTATACAAATGGGAGCAAAAAGGCAAAAGGGTTTTTAAACCCTTAAGTAAATAATCAAATTGTACTTCAGAAAGAAACACAGACATTCAAAATTCCCTGAATATTAAAGATCAGCATCAATAAAGATGGCAAAACATTAGCTACAGGTTCTCTGAGTTACAGTAAAAAGCAATGGCAACAAGAAACAATGTCATTTGCAGAATCCAGTTTCTCTCAAGAACCACTGGATAGGAAGATGACCACACGATTGTAAGCTAAAAATAAAAGTTTTACATAACCAATACTTCAGACATAGAAAGTCTAAATTAAAAAAAAAGTACAGGTGAATGCAATTAAACCCAGTGCTTCTCCAAAGTCACTCATGGCTATACTCCCTGAATTAGGCCTGTTCTTTGATCTTAAGAAAGCAATAGTTTTATCCTTGGACATGATGATGTTAGATCTTTTCCAACCAGAACAATTCTGTGATAGCACCAAAGAACACTGACAAGATTCTCTATATAAGGCAATCTAAATTTAGTCAGGACTACATGAATCACTGGGAGCATATACAGGAAGGCGACATCACAAAACCACAGGTAAATGAAAAACAGTTGATTTTTCCCACACCTTGCTCTAGGAAAACCACTATAAAGGAGTACTGAAATTAAATCAACTTAGAAGCTAATAAAATAACTGAGTCATCAACTGCCATGACCTGTGATTGTGGTTTGCTACAAATCACTTTCTTGGATGTGTGGGGTTGGTATGAAGCGAGTGTGGTAAGGCCTAAAACTTAAAAAGACGTGAATCTAACTTCTAACATACTTAGGTTGCACAAGATTAAAATGGAACAAATGGAACCCAATCAATAATTTGTCATTAACACACATCTATGATTTCAAGAGATAAACAGTGAGTACAAACTAAAGGAGCCGATCAAATTCTCAGAGTCACTGGCTAGCATTCTGTAAAACACAGTACCAAGTGCTAGATCATATGAGGCAGTATGCTTTAAAAGAACACCAACAAAGCAAAGGAGCCTGTAGAGGACATTGGGTACGCTGACAGTTCCAAGAATTTTAAGGGCAAGTAATGGGAAGCAGGTTCATTTTCTCTTTCAAATTTCCTGACTCTTGCTTAAGATCAGTCATAAATGTCAGTTGGGTGCAAGCTAATGTGACAGCTGTTAAATACAAGGCATTCTAGCTGAGATGCTCGTGTCACAGCTACAACTCCAACAAAAACAAACAATAAAACAGGCAGAATGCATGCAGCCAAATGTACATCTCTCTGTTCTTAATGTAACAGTTTCAAAAAGCAATTGAAACAAATTGTTGAAATTGAAACAAAAAGTTGAAACAAATTACTTTCTGCAGAGAAGTGGGAGGAAGCAGGCAAAAGAACACAGGGTCAGCTTCTTTCCCAATCCCTTGTATATCTGTCTTACAAAGAGCAGTGGCACTTCTAAAGCTGCTTTCTATTCAAACTACATCGCAATGTAGAAAGCTGGCACAGAAATATTAAGAGTCTCATATGAATCAGCTACTGGATATTTCACTAATGCTTTGCTCTTGGAAAAGCTGAAATAGCACAAAAATCAATTTCACTGGCACCTACAAGCCATGAGCCAAGATTTAAAAACAGAGGAAGCTGTACTTAGCCAGCAGAGGCAATGTTCAGCTATAGATCAGAAAGCACATTGCTATATAGCTATTCAGAAATTCTTTCATTCTTTTTAACTTCAAAATCTGATAAAGTCAGTCACGTGTTGCATTATTGCCTTCTTAATTTTTTATCATTTTTACAGAGTTCATATGTGTACACCTACACAATGAAACTGCTTACAAGTAACTCAGTGTTGAGATGCAGAGTCCTCACAAACATTCCTATGTAAAGCTGCACACTTTTCTCTCATCATAAGCATCCACAAAAAGGATACTTATGCTTTACACTCCTGTTCAGAACACAGAGTTACCAGGAGACAATGCAGCTTTTTCTCTCTCTACCACAGGTTCCTAGAAGAGCAACACTTCAGAAAGGACTAGAGGGGATGGAGACAAGGGAAACAAACAATTCATCTGAACTTTAAGAGCATCATCCTCATCTTGGCAGTGTCAACCCAACCTATTACCTAAAAAGTCTCTGCATGAACAAGAACACTCTTCTAAACATCAGCTACCATCACATGAAGAAACTCAGGGAAAGTGTGAAAATCACAAAGAAAGAAAAACCTTAATAATTTTAAGAAGTGCAGCTTCAACCATAAAGATAAAAGAGCAGTAAGTTAAAAAGTTTCCAGGAAGGTGACATCTTACACACTTTTGCTACAGCTCTGAGTTCTAGAAGGTAAGCAGATGCCCTGGTGAGATCAGTGGTCTCAGCTAGATGCTGTTTGAAAGGCAACTGCAATAAGCCACAAATTCAAAAGGAATTTTCTTAAAGAGCATGATGGGGACAGGTTATCTCTTGTTTTCTATGTGTGTTGTTACTGGTATATAGATGTAGTGTTGTATAGCTGTTGGTATATGGATATATAGGTGTGGACATAGATATATAGATAGTCCTTGTGTGTTAGGTGATATCGGACTTGCCAAACCCTCAGTGCCTTTAATAAATCTATTGATTCTTAAGCGTTGTTTGTGAGTGTGACGGGGAGTGGTCCTCAGCTCTCGATCCCCTGAGGTGGGGGTGTGAGTCGCGGCTTTACCTATCTCGGTCCGCGACATCACTCAACCACATACAGAAACACAGATCATCTTCCTTGGCCTTTGAAGGGCAAGTGCAGAGAAGCCTCAAGATGCCAAGCATGACATTTCAGGTAATCAGGCTGAGTAAGTAAAAGTGGTAACTTCTAGGAGACCTTTAGGGAAAACAGTCCTACAAGAGCTCAATACAGGAGCTCTCAGCTGCTCTTGAGGATGAAGACCCATTTTGGCAAGGCTAGTACAGATCCCAGAACCAATTCCTAGAGCCACCTTCTAAAAAAGCTACCATAACACTTAAAATATTTTGGGCAACCTCCCACTTCAGATTCATGATCAAACCTCTGCTATTATGATCAGGAATATGCTCCTCATTCAAATACAGATGCACCTGATGATTTGGTAAGCAGAAGTAAGGAAGCAATCCAAGTGGCAGTTTCAGAAGTTATTTTTGGCAAAGCAATCAAACATTAGTCAAGAACAGTAAGTACACAAGGGCAAATTCTGCAGACCAACCAGACAACAAAAGCCTACTGAAAATAAAAACCTGCACAATGTCAGGTACTCATTAGCTAACAAGCTTTCAACATGAAGGTGCCTAAAGTTTGAAAGGACACAAAATGGCAGTTACCCTTCTAACCATTCCATGGATACAGTGAAGCTCAAATACTACAGTAATAATGCCCAAAAGTAAGAACTCCTTACTTTCAAAGTGTTTCAAAACTTAAAAAAAAAGTTCCTTTATCTTTTTCTGCCTTTAAACTCATGCCTGCCTACTGACATTTAGAACCTTGACTTTTCTCATGTTCAGGTTCCAATTCCATTAAATTTTCCAGTTTTTGTCAGTAACTGGTTAATCCTAAAATCGAGAGGCATATAGAAAAGCCCTAATCAGTGTAAGAAACAGTAGCAGAATTACATCCTTTCTGACCTTTCAAAAAACTGATTTTTAAATCAGTCGCCATCTAGCAACTTTACTAAGTGACAAGGAGCAGGAACTCAAGTCACAAGCACCTTGACCTAAATAAAAATTATTTTTTCCTGTTCCACTCACCATGTGCAATGTTTCATTTTTTCATTCTCAGAAAGCCACTAATGACCTGATCATTAATTGCACATTAGCACAGACTAGTGGACATAATTCACCACTGCAGTTACATATAATAAAATTATTACACTTAAAAAACATTGTGCCATCAAAATCAGAGATCTATTGATTTCCTAAGGCCACTTCAAACAACGTGTCATCTTCGTCTAAAAACATTTTATTATCACAGCCCTCCAATTTGGTCACATTCTGATTTGGTTTCCTTCTCATAAAACACTTAACAGAATTAGAATACATTTCTACCCTCAGAGTAGTGGGGCACAAGCAGATACAAGCAAGTTTTTAAAAAAAAAAAAAGGAAAAAATGAGATCTAAAATGAAAGAGACAACTTACAGGATATACTGAGTTTGAAATACAAGTGTTTTGGTTTTTTTTAAAAATAACAAACCAAAATCTTTGACCATTAAGAATACTTCATACTGGCCTCGTCTGGAAACATGTATTAGAAATTTTAGAAGCATTACTTTAGAAATATTTCATCATTTACTCATTCTTCTGTATTTCATTAAGTCAAAATACCTATGGTTTTCTGAAGTGCTGTACCATTTTGCTTTTCTTCGTATAATGCAAATGACATTGATTGATACCACCTCAGTGAAGATGGGTCTCACTATTCTAAAAACAGACATGTGATATTCTCCTAATTTTTAAGTATCTCCTATTGGTCAACAGTCCTGCGAAGTGACCTCTCTGATCCCTAAACAGTTTTCCAGACTCAAGGCTGTGTTCACATCAATAGAAACAGCAAAACAAACAGGCACCTTTGAGCTTATCACTTCTATTCACTTAACCTTAACCTCTGGAGGCATGCTATGCACCTCACAATACAGAAAATTCACACAATACAGAAAAAACAGCATTTTATCAACAATTCAGCTGAAATAATGGAATTGGTTAAAAGGCAATACTCTATCTCAAAAACTATTAACAGGAAGGAAGACCTAATCAGGGGTCCTTTGCTAGTAAGATTACCAGTTAGCAGGCACCAGTTACTGTGTTAGCTTCCACTGCTTGCTCCTGAAGACTAAACTCAAACTGTAAGGGAAGTTCACCTAAGCCAGCTCGTGAGTTTGTCACTAATGTCCACTTCAGACTGTTACTGTTCTGCAAGTATGACAGAGCTAAATAATTTGAAGACTAATTTGAGAAACTGATTTTCTTTACTTCTGCAAATCCTGTCATGGAGAAATCAACTTTCCTGTTCTCCAGGAAGAAATTTTCATTATGCACACTTGTAGAAAGCTGCACTAGGCACACAGGGTACAGCATATACTTAATATGAAACACAAAAAGATGTATTTCACACACCTCTTAAAAATACATGTTGTCTGGCAAACTGAGATCAATCTTGTCTAGCAGCAAGCTGAGGACATGGAAAATACTACCCATGTAGCATCTCAAAGTGAATTTAATTCATCTATCGAGTACTGAGTAAATGTAATAAAACAATTTTCTAGACAAAGCATTATATTAAATAAGTTTCAGTTCCTCAGTCCACATGAAATTGATAATACAAAAATGTTAAATGAAACTGTAAATTTCAGCCATAAAATCATAATAGAAAATTAAATCAGTATTTAAGTCAGAACTAAATCAGATGTGTACCACATTAAAGTTTTATTCAAAATACATAAACTACTAATGCTGGGATTACTCTACTCAGAATTCAAAGAAGATTCAGAGTTTTATTAATGTGAAGAGACAGCTTCAGTCCTTTGTCTGTGATTAGAAAAACATAGAAAAAGAGAGTATTTCAGAGCTTGCCACTTAGAAGCAATTTACTGAAAGAAATTAGGCAGTCGTAAGTAAACTGGCTGCTATCCTCTAATGCATACAGACTGTGCAGGACAGTTCATACCTTTTAAAAGGTAAACCAGAACAGAACTGTTAGAAAGTATTTTTAATAAACGTCCACTAATCCTCTTATTCCCAAAACAGAAAAGGCAGAATGTCAAAATTGAAGAACTAGTACAAGATGTCATCTCAGCCTCAAGTTTTCTCTTGTGATAGAAACAGATAATGCAGAAGTATTTCTGTGATAGAAATCAAGTGTGAACAAGTTTCTAGGAAATGTAATTATTTTACCACTTTCAATGACATATAGGACAAAAAGAAATAACCAAATGAAAGATATCCTAAAGCCCCATGAATACATGTTGAAAAAAAAGAAAAAAACCAAAAACAACCCTCAACATTTCCATTGGTTTCTGTTTCTTATTTGAATACACAGTAGCATATCTGGTAAGGAAACTAGTCTAAGATAAATATGTATGACAAAGCTAGGTAAGATCAAATGCTTCCTACAGCAGTAACTTTAACCTGGAAGCTTTTTCAGGAATGCTCTCAATTCAGTTCTGACAACCACATAAATCATTATTTCAGCACAGAACAGCATCAGCAAAATAAACATGACACTGGCTTAGAAAACACTTTAAAAAACACACAGCCCTCAAATATTTTGTTGCACGTGATATAAAATATCCACACTATGCTTGCCTTAGGGGACTCATTTTGGTTTAGTTGGAATCTGGTCTTGAGGACTGAATGCTCCCTAGTATTGGAGCACGTTTCTGGTCAAGTGTTTTCCAAAAGGAATCCAGCTTTTGTAATCAGAGCACTCTGCAACACAACACAAGGCATGGTAAGTGGGAACTACTGAGATATTTGCTTCAAAATCACAGTTCTGACCTATATATGCTGATGTAGAAACATTTGTTTTTTTCTTTTTTACTTCTATTTAGAGATGACTACACGTTTCAGTAAGATGGTCAGATGGAAAAATAAGACACATATGGATATTACCACTAGTATTTCCAGTCTGATCACCTCCCTGCTTGTATGGGGGCTGAGGGACATTTCCTCCTTCCCTCTATTCCACTCCACCACAGTTAATCCACAGAATGAGTATGAAGAAATTGCATTTGAGATGCTGAAAATACATGCACTGACCAACAACGAAGAATCTGAAAGAATCTGAACAGGCAGGTCCAATAAACTGATTTAATCCAAAGTGAGATCCCTAAATAATATCCACTCCAAGCAAAAATAGGTTTCCAACAATAAGCACTAATGCTGTTCTGTTTAACTTAAAGGTATTTTGAATACTAACAAGGATCTGACAAAACAGATTTCAAGGGAATCATTAAAACTTAAAAATTAAATGCTTCAGGAGAAATATTTTGTATCAAGTAAACTTAGACATTTAAGACACCTTTTATTTTCAGTAAGATATCGAAGTAAAGCACATCGAAGCTCTTAACTCCCCAATCTCTAACAGGACTTGTAACATGCCAGTGCCATGTTACTTTTCAGTATATGGCTACTTAAAAGTCTTTGACCAAAATTAATTTAGGACTTTGACATTTATTCCAGATATTTACCATTTACAACACTTTCTTCTGTAAGTTTTCCTTGGCAAATCTATTTTCCACTGTATTGATGCTGCACAATACAGTGCCACATGAGCTATCTTACTGTAACTACAATGTCATGCAGAGATATTAACTAGAGCACCTGACAAAGCTGATCATGATGCAGGTATGACCATATTGACTCCAGCCATGGAGCTAGCATGGTAAGAAAGAGTTTGGGTTCCTCTACAAGCCACTGCATTGCATAACAGAGAAAACTTTCTGTTTAAAGCTCAATTAGGACAGACTTTTCTTTCAATAAAACCCTACCATAATTAAAAGCCTGTTTTAAACCACAAGTTTCTCCTCCTGCTAATATTGATAAAATAACAAAACTCTCAGGTTATGCTTTCAAAAATAACAATGCAGAGTTTGTATTTTTTCATAAAACATGCTTCTTAAGCAAGTCAGACTTGTCAAGCTATATATATCCTAGGAAATAAACTTTTATACTTCAGTTCTCTAGCACTCTGCGTATCAAAACTGCGTATCAAAGTAGGGAGTTCAGGTTCCCTTCAATTTGAATTACAGAATAAGAAATCTTATGTTAATCTTTTTTAAAGTTATTATTTAAATATATGTTAATTTTTTTCATATTCCTGTAGTTATAGACCATGCATTTCTTATTTTAGAAGCCCTCTGCCATTTCAGGACACTTAGATCTATGTAGCAATGCAAACAGTGCTGTGATACATTGTGCCACATTACCTCAGAAACATTTCAAAATGTTTCACTAAAGCCTTCAGGTTTTTGTCAGGAAAGCACATCTTCCCCAGTATTTCTGGTAGCTTCACTGTAAGTAAGAGAAATTATGTTTACACATGTTCTTTTAAAAGCAACTTTTAATTATTTTTATCCACTATACAGAAAAGAATATAAAAATTTCCTCTCCCTGTAGCCTCCACTTTTCTCTGCAAGTTATTCAGTGATCTTTTAAAACCTTACTAAAGAGAAACACCCAAAGTGAAGTCTACTTGGTTTAAGGATGTTTTACTTTCATTAAATAAAGGCTTACAAAGCCAGTAAGAGATAAGCAAGTTTATGAACAGCCTAAGAGTTTTAAACAGATTAAAATGTCCACCGATCCACAAGTAAAACTAAATGTGATAAAGCAGACAGAAAATGACACAAATATGGTCACTGAAAAAAATAAGCAAAACCAAACCCAAACAAAGCAATTTTGATTCAGCACAGAGTTTTACATCAGTTTACCAAACATCCGTAGCAAATGCTGAGATCCATAGATATAGGAGGGAGGCGGTGGTTGATCACTTGGTGGATAATTCTCTGGCATCAATTTCCAGGACAAAACCTAAACATAAGACATTAAAATGTTGGTTATGAAATCTTCATAATGCCATAAATAATATAGTCTCCGCAGAACTTCAAAATCAAAGATTAAATAAGTAACACAAACAAAACCTTTTTCACATAGCTGTACTCTGAGGTCAACAAAACCTTTAATCATTGAATCTAGGAAAGGAACATAAAAATCCCGTTACCTCATTCAATTCATTGTTTCTTCTACCTTCAAAGCCAGTAAAAACCGCACTCCCCTCTTTGCTAGGAGTCAAAGTTATAGGTGAAGATGATCCACTATGGACAGGGGTTTCTTCAAAAGGGAAGGAAAAACAACAATAGGAATCAGAAATAAATTTTATCTGCTTTATAGAACTATAAGCTATTAAACATAACTAAGGCTGCTGCTAAAATGTATAAAGTCTTAAACACTGGAATTCAATAAATGCTGTCCTAAAGCAGGCTCACAGAAAAGCACCTCCTTGAATTCTGTTGAGAAAGACCGTAACAAAGTACTGAGACTAATGCTTTGTATTTCTCCCTTTGGTATAAGCTTCAGAGATAAGTAATGGATGCAAAAAGTAATTAATTCATAGTTCAATCATTCCGTTCACAGTCCAGATGACATTAAATAAAAAGAACAAGACTTAAAATCTTGTTTAGAGCAATTTAAAGAGCGAAACCTACTTTTTTCCAGGTGTAAGAAGAGCTTTGGCATAGAAGCTGGGGTCTCCAGATGCCGCCGTTTAGGCTGCGGGGAAGCGCTGCTTTCCGATAACCTGTCGCAGTTGGAGCTATGGCGCGTAGAGCGCCTCAGCGACTGCAGGATTTCAGGTTCAGCCTTCCGCCTTTTTGGCGTGGCGGGCTCCCCCGTTGTAGGCTGGCTGTCGGTTGACTGAGGAGTTGGTGGATTCAACAGAGGAGGACTTGGGGAAAGCTCCTCCTGATTTCTAGGAAACAAAGGCAGCTTTAGGGAAATAAAGAGAACAAGGCTCTTCCACCAGAAGAGATTCTTCTAGTTTCGCAGATCTTGTTAAATACTCATTCAAACTAAACAGTGTCCTCCCAGTAACTATCAGTGATGAGGCCTCCTTTTAAATACTATTTTCCAGAAGCATCTTTATTTTCCAATTTAAAAGTTAATCCACAAGAATTTACATTTCAATGTAATCTTTTTTTTCCCCACAAAGTTGCAGCCTAACTCTATACCTGTCAGGACAAACCCCTTTTGAAGTTAACTAGATAAAAACTCAGAACCTGTATTCTGAATTCAGGCAATTAATTCACATAAAAGTTCAACATTTTATCAAGACAATTTTTAAGTCAAAGTCTGTGAGAAATCGTCCTATTTTGAACACACAACCACATTCTATTGCATTCTCCTCATGAGATAAGCAGTATTAGACTCCGTATACCCAACCCACCTGTTAGTATTTGTTGAGTTTTCTTTGATGGGAAGAAAGAATTTTGATGAAGTCACCTTCTTAAATTGAGCTTGTTCATAAGGATAGAGCAAAATTAATGGAAGTGTGAAGTCAAAGGTTATTCTCAGCCCATCCACCATCTCTTTACATAGCTCCACACTACAGGAGAAAAAAAAAGGATCATGAATTTCAAAGTTGCATGTCAAAATTTTTCAGTGTAGTTGTAGGAAATTTGCTTTTAATACAGATCATTAACATCTTAACTACAATATGCTTGCCAACTTCATCACTAAGTAACGATGAGTGATTAAAAGCATATTTAAAGAGACAGTGATTGCTGTTGGTAACTTCAGACAAACACAAATTCTAAAAGTCTGCTTAATAAGGTCAAACAAAACTATACAATTGTTCTGTTGTATTACTATTTACTGGTTTAATAAAATCTATTTTACAGTAAACATTAAGTTTTTCGTGTAAGAATTCTATTTTTTTTTCAACTTTACTAGGCTTAAAAGAGGCACCTGCCAGAAAAAGTACACAACAGATTGTATGTCTGTGTAAAACACATGCAGAATTTTATCTACAGCTGCTTCGATACAGTTAAAGCTGTGCTTAAGAGAGATCCTGTGAACCAACAAAACCAGGAACATTTGCACTGAAGATCAGTTTCCAACGGCCTGCTCTTGGTAGCCAAAGTACTACACTTGGAGGCTACTAGGAATTCCAGTTTTGGGCTCATGTAAAAGGCTCACTCTGATAGGTGGTGAGTAAATGTGCTGTTACAAACTAACCAAGAACACTTGAGTCCAGCCCACTTCTGACCTCTCATCTCTATGAAGGTATTAATCTTTCACATCTCAAATGCATTTATGTGTACAGTAATAGAGAATTAATTCTGCCACAATGACCTATGTTAGAAATTCCTTACTTCCTATCACCATTCCACACCATCTGCTGAAACTGCTGCTTTTTTAAATTAAAAAACAAACTAACAAAAAAACAACAAAAAGAAAAAACCCACAACAACAAAAAATAAAACACAACAACAAGCCACTATATATACATTGGGTAAGGGGACCACCACATGCAGAAATTCTATCACACCCAAGAAGGTAAATTACCTTTTGTGTTAGAGCAGTAAGGGCTGAATCTCTCCTACTTACCTGGTCATTGAAATTATACACACTTTCCTTACTAAAGCATTTTACTTCTTTATGGAGGAAGTCACTTAAACACACACCTTTAAAAATCATAATGTGTGTTCATATTTCTGATGTCTCATCTAAGTTCATGTTTAGGAGATTGTATTACAAAGAAGAAAAGCACCATTAATCTGTCAAATAATCAATGACATTAATATAAACCAAGACACTCACATAGACCGAAATATTGCAAGAAATAGCATAATTACACACCATTGGAATAGAAAACGGTAACGAAAGTCAAGAGAATCTCTAAAGTAACAGAAAACAAACAAACCCCCCCCAAAAAACCCACACTGCAAAGACACAGTGTTAACACACTGTATTTGCAGCATGGTAGAGGAATATGTAGCTCAGCTGAGAAAACAGCAACTAAGACACAATCAATTTTAATAAACAGAAGTGGTCTTATTAGACACGTTGTTTCCCTACATATTGACTCTAGGATTTAAGATAATGCCAATTAAAAAAAAGAGTCACCTGCACTTGCAGTTCTCTGGAAGTGTTTGTATAAAATGCTTATCCTTTATAAAATTTGAACCTGTTCAGTTTTAAGCAAGGAATTCTTGTATCAGATACTCTCTTAGTCCTCACAAAAATTTTCACATACAGTAGCAACACATTCTTCCAAAATGGGTCTCAATTTTCACAAGAACTTACATGATGACAGAAGATGCTTTTGCATAATAACTTCTCAGATTATAGATTATTCTCTCTCACTGATAAACAAATTGCCAGTGTTACTGTACTATAGGTATCTGCCAAACATTTTAAGCTCCATAAACAGACATACATCACAGTATAAGCTTCCAGAAGTGAACAGCCATGAAACCAAACACAGAATGCAAGGTCAATCTTCTTGTGTCAGGAGTGCTGGACTAAAGATTACTTACTTCTTCTCTGGCGGCACGTAGTGAAGATTCATATTAGCATGGGAAGTCATTTGATGGTGCCGAGATCTTTCGTTGGCTGAAAAAGCAGCATTAATAGCGAAATGTTTCACATATGACTCCAGGATGGTTATTATGTTTGTCTGACAAGGAAGCTTCACTAGCTGAAAAAGACAAACAAAAACAATAAGTATACCAAGCTGAAACAGGAGCTTGTAATGTACTAACTAGCTTAATAAGCCTCTACTGCATGAAGCTGTTTCAGGAGTGATTAAGCTGAACCCTTAAACTGCATTTTTGATCAATCCTTTATAAACATGCGAAAAACAAAAATATGGTCGGGTTCACAAGCTTACTACATTTCCAGCTTTAAAAAACAATCTGCACTCTAAAAAAACATTGAGTACTGAAATATTATGTTCTTAAATATAATGACAACTCACTGTTTTACCTATAGAGAAGTCTTTTTATATTCTTTTTTATTCTTCCTTATACTGTTCAAAAAATTAGTTGTTATACACAAAAACTACTTGTGATGCCCTCCCCACCCCCTCCTGCACATTTATTTAATAGCTTTTATTTCATACCCGCTTTCTTCTATTAATATAGTAACAGTCTTCCTCAAGCTTCTTCTTCAAGACTTCAGGAATTTCTATGCTTATTGCTCTTTCTTCCATGTCCCTTTTTGTGTGAGTGTCTTGTTCTTCTTTCTATAACAGACCAGTGAAAGAAAAAATATATTGGTTGTGCTTATGAATATTGGTGAAAAAGAACATTAGTAGCCAGGATACAATATATTAACCAAGTTTTGTCCTGCAAAAATAAATATATAAAGTATAGTAAATATTTAAGTGGATAGTAGTAGCCTTACTGTAAGCAATTTAACAATACTGTTTTGAAGTAATATATTAATTCATTTTTTAAAACCTTTTTTAAATGAAGCATTCATTTAGGTATTTAACATGAAAGAACAAAGAAAATGCTAGGTTTTACTGCTTCAGATCACCCACACTGTAGCAGTTAGATTTCACAGATTTTCAGAACAACTGTTTACACCACATTTTCTTTTTGATAATGTAGAGAAAATAAATGTTTTTTCCTGAAGTCAGTCTTGTACATTTTAATTTAGAGAACAGAATTGACATGCCTCTTTCAAAGGAAATACAAAAGCCAGAAGGATGCTACTGCTATTAGGATTTGTCCAACATCCATAAACCAGCAAAATTTTACAGCACCCACAAATCTGGACATTCTAATTTGCTATGATTTCTCCACTTAAGCCTTATGTGTAGGAACAGAGGAAAAGAAACAAATGTGTATTTTTAGATTAATATCCAAGAATTCTACAAGTATATTACATGTTCTATAATTTTCATAAATTCAACCACAGTGAGCACGAGGAGTAAGAAAACTGTGTTTTAAATTTCAGCTAAATAACCAGCTGTGGCCTATATTTCACCTACTTCCATTTTTTCCAGAGTTTCAAATATATATGTTTAAATATTAGTAAGTTAAGGAGCTCACAAATATACCATTTCTGTTCTCTCTTCTATGTCACTTTCTTCACTTTTTATTTCTTCATCTGTTCCTTCATCACTGTCATCAGAAGAAGAACTACTTATAGCTGTGTAAAAGAAATTTCAAATATTTATCTCACATTATTACATCTCAGAGGTTAAGACCAAACAATTTTAGGTGTTGTTGCAAAAAAAACCCCAACCCAAAACAAAACAATAAAATAAACAAAAAAAAAACAAAAAAAAACCAAACAAAACAACAACAAAAACTAAAACAAACAAACAATAAACACCTCCCCCCCCAAAAAAAAATGACAATTACCTTGCTGTATCTATTGAGGATGAATAATTCTAATTATTTAAACACACAAGTATTATTTACCGCACACTATAAACTTTTAAAATATGTAAGACAAGGGGTTTACATAAAGTATTCTTGCATCTTCTCTAATTGAAAAACACTCAATTTTAAAAGCTTCCTACATTTCTGAATGCTCAGATCTTTTCAATTTTTACTGGACTTTAGTTCTGAAGAGGGGATTAACGTATTAATCATTCAATCAGAAGGTCTGGATCTGTGCACTAACAGCTGCCAGAACATGAGTTAAGTGCCAGCCAGTGTTCCTGCTCATTTTCAAGCTACAAAGAAAAAAGCTATGAAATGCAAGAGCTGGCTTGGAGTGAAATCAGTCAGCCAGCTGACAAGAAACAGACTTTTGTGCCTCCAGGTAGACTGGGGAAAAAAGAAAATCTTATTGCCCCCTAAAATATGCAGCAACACTAGCAGGGCAAGTGTCTTTTTTTCTAACACCAAAGAAAGAAAACAGAAGGCTTCTTGCACCTAGTAATACCACACTAAACAAAGCAGCACTAAGCTCTGAAATCATCAATTAGAATAGTTGAGTGGAAGTGACACAAGGAAAACCTCTGGAACACATGAAGAAAGGAGGTATTTTAACAGATTATTAGCATGAAACATAGTGCTCGCTTTTCACGACTGCCTCCAAGTATTTCAAAAAGGACTGTGATACTCTCGTGTCATCCTAATAGTAAGTTACAGCATGCACTGTACCCCCAGCTCAAAAAGTTACAGGCATCATGCCAGTTATGAAAGAATGAAAACAAGCTCACAGTTTTCACTACTCTCGTCATTTTCTTCAGCAGGAAGGCTTTTTAATACGGAGTCAACACCAGGCAACCTGCAACGTCTCTTCTTTCTTCCCTTTCTTCTCCTACAGAACACAAAATGGTTCAATGAAACCTGGCTAATATTGTTTTATTTGTTCATCCTAGCTAATTATATTACATGCAAACACGCAGGAAACATATGTTTGAGTTATTTTCATTAATTAATGCTGAAATAATTTGGACACTGCTTATTTGAGAGTGGATACCTTAATGTCCGTACATTACCTCACACCTGTATTCTCAAACAGATATTCAAGCCATGGCCAAACAATATTAGATTATTGCCTTTGGCTGAAAAATACTTCAGGTTGTCCTAAGTTACTTTTAAAGTACATTTCTTCGGGAAGATGCAGATCCAATACACAGGCATTTTGCAGCAATAGTTAAGAACAACATAGTTATTAAGTGTTAGTCATTTGAAGTGCTGTTTAATAATAAGTAGGTATCTGCCTTAGTATGAGAAGAGTTGCTCTCTAGAATGCATTGACTGTTCCGAGTAGATATCTACCATCTACAGCATGAGCTTAGAGGCTAAGCTCACTTGTAGACACCTGGAGGTATCAGGTTGAATCTGAAAATGAATCTCTCACTCATTTTGAGACCAAAAGGATTTCTTACATGCGAGCCACAGCCTTTCGTGCCAATTTACGCTGTAATCTGCGGTTTTCGTCTGTATCACGAAGAACATGATCTTCAGCTGCCCATCTATCCCAGCTAAGGATAGGTCAAAAGAAAATGATTAATGGTTACGAATATCTGCCACTCATGATTACTAAAGAATTAATACATTTTAAATCTTAAAAGCACTCTTTAAAGCAACATCTGAATCAGAAGGTTTGCACGGTTTTGTATTCACATGGCTTCAACTTTCATGTTGCGATCTAAAAATCTTTCAAACCTTGACTTAACCACTCAATACTGTTTGTAGCACCTACAAACGCATGCTATAGATCACAGAGACCACATCATGTATTGGCCTTGATCACCAAACAATCCAGGTCTATATTTAACAAGGTATCAACTCCTTTTATTAATGGAATCGTAGAAGCCATAAATATATGACAGAAATAGATATCCCATGAAGTTTAAACTCATGGCTACCAAACTGATGCACTGAAATTCATGGATACAGACCAATGGGTCAACATGAGCAAGTATATTAAAGGCATTCAAAACCAAAAATATTAATGAGAACATCAAAGTCATTTGATATTCTGTGCAATACTTTTCTTTGCAGAATAAAATAGAAGAAATGGAAAAGCTGAAACGGTGCCCAAAGGTTCTTACCTTCTGTTCCAGCCGTTAAAATGGATCAGATATTCTGGAATCTTTCTGCCTTTCTCATCTTTTCCAACAACAATATCAACGATCTGTAATAAATATTGAATAGCATGCATTAAACAGCTTGAGACAAAGCGAGCTTTCCAGTACTTAGGGAATTTATGCACAACGAAAAAAAAGGATATTTATATTTAGGAGATTAAATATACCTGTAGTTTTGCCAATTAATATGAGAAGATATGGATTATATTAAATTGTCAGAAAAACTAGCATTTTTGTTGACCACTTTTAAAGTTGGGGACTGCTAACCGCCTTTGTCCTGTCTTCAAAGAGGCATGTCCCATGCTCTCAAGGCAAAGGAAGATGCAAAACAATGCAGTATCACAGTACGGATACACAGATATACATTTGGGCTACAGATGTTTTCTCCTGGGTGCTGGCTCTTCATACCTTCAAAGCAGGAGACAACAGGATTCTACGTAGATATATATATAAGCCTCAGAAATGCTGCTCTCTTGAACACTGAATCTTAGCCACAAAACATTAAAAGGCTTAGTGAATATCTGAGCCTTTGTCTTCTTCCTCTCTTTGACACATGTAAAAAGTGTGAGTCTGAAAGGGTGTGCACCTCAAAAGATACCTCAGGTGGCTCACTAAGAAGAGCATCAGGACTAGTAATAACAAAGAAGTCATTCTGCCTGCACTTGAACGGCTCTCCATAGACCATACATCTCCAGATGTACCCAGCAGTTAGGCTACAGTAATGTTTTAACTTGGGAGTCTAGAATTTAAGAACTATTGATGGAATCAAGGGCACTTAAGGGCAGAGTTTGGGGTATCTGAAGAAAAGACACTATTATTTTTTGCACTCAAGTTATCAATTGGTAATTAAAGCTGCTGGGGTGGTCAGAACATAGCAATACATGTACAAACAAAAGAGCAGCCCAAAATGTTAGAGGAAGGCAGAGGTCCTGATTAGAGATGTTTGAAAAACACTGATCTACACAACTAGGAGAACTGCAGCAGAAAGTATGAATGTGGTCAGGAATCCAGTTGCAATATTTCCTTTTTCACCCCTCACAAAACAAAACAAAGAACTTCCTTTGCAATTTAGGTACAGATGACTTAGGATTGAAAAATTATTTCATATCCCACTGACACCCCCAACAATATTATACTTACATAAATTTCTACAATTACTATCACTATTCTTAAGGCCAGGCCCAAGTGACTCAGTCACCTTTTATGGCAACACGGCCCATCACTCAGTGCTTGCTACCATATTTCTGTATACTCTCCTGTACCATCGGTACCTTTTAAACCCTTCCGAAAGATAGAATGAAGGGCTGTACGGACAGGAAAGCAGGGAGAGGGGCTAAATCAAGCTACGCCATGAAAGCGCAGGGATGAAAACAAGATTTCGGAATTTCTTTGCAGGCGTTCAGCTGAGAGCGGAAGGCGGGAACCGAGTCCGACACTTGCAGAGACCCTCGGCGGCTCCGCTCTCTACCTGACGCGGCAGCAGGGCCAGGGCGGCCTGGGCTCCACCGCCCCTTTGTCACCCAGGCAGCGGGACGCCTCCGCACCGCGCGGGGCTCAGAGGCTCGTACACGGCTGCTACACGCACCCCCTACCCCCGGGGCGGAGGGACCGGTGTGCATGGGGGCAGAGCGCTAAGCCCCGCCGGGGGACCGGGACGAGACGCCTGGGTTGCGATGACGGAGGCACAAAGAGGAGAGGAGAGGCCTGGCGAGGATGGGCACCACCTCGCTTTGTCTCTCAGCCCCGTGTCGGCAGGCGGCTTCCGTCCCGCGGCCTCTTCGCCTGCTCCCCCCTCTCCGGGCCAAAGCATTCGTTTCCCGCAACAAGTGCTGCGGGGGAAGCCGCCTCTCCCCACTCCCGCCTCTTCGCCTGGGCACGCAGCCGCTTCCCCCTCTGCCTCCCGCCCAAGAGCGCGCGCAACGCCCAGCGGCGAGCGTTAACGACACAACGGCAGCGGGCCGGGCTCCGCGCCGGCCCCGCCCTCCCGGGCTGCCTCCTGCCCAGCGCACCTCGCCACTGCTCCGCTGCGGGGCGATGTGCGATGGGGGGGGGGGGCAGATAGGATGAGGGAGTACACACCACATCCCTCATGTGGGATGAGGAGGATGGGTGTGAGGACGGGAAGGGTCGCGCGCAGCGGGTCACCTTAGCATCATAGAGCACTTTGGCCTTGGTGGGGTCAGGCTCGAAGCAAAGAACTCTCTCGCCCCGGTGGAACTTAAATTTCATTCCCCGCGAGGTCATTTGTTCATCATGGCGCAAAGGAGACGAGCCCCGCCCCCGTCCCGCGGGGGAGGGGTCGCGCCTGGCCCCGCCCCGCCCGGCCCCCAGGTCCCCAGGCGGAGGCGGGGGAAAGGAAAGAGGGAGGTATGGGTGTGACGCGGGCTTCCTGTAGCTCCCCCCCGGGTAAGCGGCGGTTGTCAGCGGCCGCTGCGGAGCCGGGCGTTCCTGTGCCCACCCCGCCGCCGGTCACGCGGGGTGTGCGGCTCGGGTGGCTGGGAATCGGCCGCAGGGGGGCGGTGGCCAAGGGACACGTCCCGGCGGGTGGGAGGCGGTCGGACTAGGGCGAGGGGAGCCTGGCCTGGGTGACGGCGGAGCCTTCGTCCCCGGCGAGTCGCCGGCTGTGCTGGCGGTGCCCCACCGCCCCGTCACCTCGGGCCTGTGCTCGGCGTGCGCCCGCCTGAGAGCGGCGTGTTGGGGAGTGTGAGTGCAGCCCGAGAACAACAGCAGCCCTTTCCTCCCTTAGCTGCTTCCCTGTGAAACATCACCACACAAAACCGCCCGGGCTGGCTATTTACACAGTGTAACCTCCCTCAAGGTTTGTTTTCCTCTCTATTGTTCTTTCAGCCTTCCTGTGAGAAAATAAACTAGAAATAAATAGGGTGTTGGACTAGAAACTCAACTACCTAGAGTTTTATTTATCTTCTCACCGCTCAGTTTCAAATTCTTTTGACTCACAAACTGGATGCAAGTGGAAATAAATAAAAATTGCATTTTTTTCTTGCTTGTGTACTTTATGCTGACCGATGCTTGGAAGGGACTGGGGTTCAGACAGGGGAATACTGCGATTTTCACACATTGTTACTAGATGCTCCCTCAGGTTGTTCTGATGCCAAGTGGTACATTTCTGATTTATACGAGACCATGATACAGCCAGGAGGCCTGGGCTTAGCCAGCCTTGTTAAAAGAGCAGTTAATTTCTCATTATTTAGCATTTCTGAAGTTTATTTTCTGCAAAAGCTGTTCAGTAGGTGGATGACTCCTAAACAGAAAAGCAACTGTGCAACTGACCATACGCTACTCTGGTGCTAATGGGAAGAGAAGTTTAAATCTTCCTTTCTTCCAGTCTCTGAGAGTGATGATAGCAATGCTGGAAACTGGCAGGAATGCCAGGGGAAAGAGCAGGGCACTGCTAGTGTATTACCATAAGGTTTCTGAAGGGAAAAGGCAATAGGGGATGCCCAGAAAATGAGATTCTGAGAGAATAACTGCTCCCTGGGACAGGATAGACTTGAGTACTTGATTTTTTTTTTGTTGTTGTTGTGTATTTTTTTATAGCGGAGAGGGTGAGAAAAACCTGCAAACTTGCTGCTAAGACAGGGTCGAGTGAGAGAAGCCAACTGATGGAAGAGACAATTAAGGAAGAGTTCCTGAAATTGTTCAGAGCTCATTGCTGCTTAGGTTAAGAAACAGGTTAAAAAATGTACAGCTGCAATGTCAATTGCAGAAAGTGTTACTGAAGTTCCCTTTTTTTAAAGAAAAGGGAAATGTGTTGGACACTTGCAGAACAAAGCTGTTCCTAAGGGACTACCATGCTTTAAAAAAAAACCAACAAAACAGCAAAGAAACAGCAAGAGAGGGAGAACAACAAACTTGTGCTTGTGTCCTTGCTTCCAACCTGGTGTTAAGAGTACTCACACAAGAGGAGCCACTCACCATGTCTGCACAAACAGCCTTATGTATTTCTGCACTGTCACCTCTATTCCCCCTTTCCCTTCCTCCCCTTTGGTCTCCACTTGCAGACTCTGCTTCTGATTTGTCTCATCGAAGCCTCTCCTAGTTCACCCCAGCCCAATTCAATGGCTCCCACCCAAACTATTCCTCCAGTATTTTGACTCAAATTTCTTCTCACTTAGGTTTCCTAACACATACATACAGCTCTGCCATAGCATTTGAGGTCCAGTTGTCCTATCTGCCCTCTCCCTGCTCCCACACTTGGATGCATGCACATAGGCATCTGCCCTTATCTCCCTAAGCCACCTGGCTGTAGGTGATCCTTGCCAGCAGATCTCCCACCAAGGCTTCTGCTCTAGCAGGAATTTTAAAAGCCTGTATGTGGGCTGCACATAACTAAGATTCACCCAGAGAGAGTCCCAAGAGCAGAAAGGCTGGCATGTTTATGAAAAACTGGCCCTGTGGCAGTGTAACCCAGGGAATGCCTGTGTCTACCAGGAGATTAAATGCAGAACACGTATATTTAGAAGGTACCAAGTTCTCCATAGCGAGGACTACCAAATGGCTGTGCAAAACCAAAAAGAAAGGGCAACGGCCACTTGGAAAATGGTGGATGTGCATGTGCATGTACATACTGCCTGTGCAACACCTATGATGAGTTTAGTTGTACCCTCCATGCATAGCATATGAACAAAAATCCAGTGCTGATACATCAGCTTTAGCAAAGCTTGAAATACAGTTTCTCGCTCATACTCAGCAAGTCTGCTACAAGAAGAAATCAAAAGGCAGCAGGACCTGTCAGGTGTAGTGTCTTTGGGCTCAGCATCCCAAATGCCAAGGAACAGTGGGAAGGATGAGGCCTGGGAGCAACCAGCAGCAGGGCATGTTCAGTATCTTTGAACCAAGGAATTAGCTGACCCGCTGTTTATTCTGAAGATTCCCAGGACACTACATTGCTCCCAGGAAAGCGGTTTTACAGCTCCTCTGGGAAACAGAGCAGCCTGTGAGACCCTCGGGGAGAAAGAGAGGCCTGGGAGGAGACCCCAGCCTGCTGTCAAGCACCCCCTGCCAAAGCACACCACACCAGATCACGAGGGTTAAGGGTTTATCGAGGAAATATTTCAGCTGCCTACTTTACTGCAGGCTCAAAAAACACATTGCAGAGAGCCCTGCGGTCGCGCAGTTTTATATAAAATACGCAACAGCCGCCGCTTCTTAAAGAGATGAAGACCGGGCGCACGACTGCGCCTCCGCCGCACAAGATGGAGGCAGCGCGGAGCCGCAAGGTATGCTGGGAGCTGTAGTCCAGCGGGAGCTGCCGCTCGGGCTGGGGAAGTTGCCTGTCCTGCGGGGGAGCAGGTGAAAGGTCCTCGCAAACAGGACGCTCTGGGACGGCTTCCTGCCTCGTCCCTTTCTGCGCAGAGGTTTGGGGAAGACCGAGTCGCAGGTTGGCCGGGGAAGAGAGCTGTTGACAGCAGGCGGGTCCGGGCCCCTGTGGAGAGGCGGCGGAAAGGCGGGGCTCTGGCCAGGCCGCGGCGCTGCCTAGCGGGCCCCGAGGCCTTGGTGGGGGCCAAGGGTAACCGCGGCCAGGTGAGTCCTGGTGTATTTTCGCGAAGTTACCTGCGAGCCGCACTGGCTGATTTTCAGTCAGTCAGTCAGTCTTAAATGACGAAAACAGCCAGTCAAGTTTGCTCAAGTTGCCCCTGAAGAGTTTCTGAAGTCCTGCAGTTCAAGCTGACTACTAAAGATGTAGCGAAGTTCTTGTACATCCAGAGCACAAACAGCAAAAGTGAATTTTCAGAAGCAACATCAGAGATGCATGCACACACTGCTTATAGTTAATAGTAAATGATGCAGTAATTACAGATTGGTCTAAATCACATTAAACAGTAGGATGTAGCTGTATCTCTAAGAAAATTATAAAAGTGCTTCTCAAACATTAGCAGGTCACCGGCCAAAATGCATATATTTGCAAGACACGTTTTGACTCAAGGGTCCAATACCTATTTCATCAATGTTTTCTTTTTGTCTGAAGAAAAGAGTACTACGTAAGACATGAGTGAGCCCTAGGAATATGCCTCTCCAACAAAGTCCTCGCTGAAAAGGATTGCCTAAAGTAATGATCAAAGATACAATCTTCTACTCTGAATCATAGAATCATAGAACAGTTTGGGCTGGAAAGGACCTTAAAAATCATCAAGTTCCAACCCCCTGCATGGGCAGGGACACCTTCCACTAGACCAGGTTGCTCAAAGGCTCATCCAACCTGGCCTTGAACACTTCCAGGAAGGAGGCATCCAGAACTCCTCTGGGTAACTGGTTCCAGTGTCTTACCACCCTCCTCCTTAAAACCATTACCCCTTGTCCTATCACTACACAGCCTGGTAAAAAGTCCTTGTAGGCCCCCTTTACGTACTGGAAGGCCACTATAAGGTCTCTGGGAGCCTTTTCTTCTCCAGGCTGAACAACCCAAACTCTCTCAGCCTGTCTTCATAGGAGAGGTGCTTCAGCCCTCTGATCAACTTCGTGGCCCTCCTCTGGACTCACTCCAAGAGCTTCTTGTCCTTCCTGTGTTGAGGGCTCCAGAATTAGACACAGTACTCCAGGTGGGGTCTCAAGAGAGCAGAATAGAGGGGGAGAATCACCTCCCTCGACCTTCTGGCCATGCTTCTTCTGATGCAGCCCAGGACACAGTTGGCTTTCTGGGCTGCAAGTGCACATTACCAGCTCATGTTGAGCTTTTCATCTACAACACCCCCAGGTCCTTCTCCTCAAGGCTGTTCTCAATCCATTCTCTGTCCAACCTGCATTTGTGGTTGGGATTGCCCCAGCCCAGGTGAAGGACCTTGCACTTGGCCTTAGTGAACTTCATGAGCTTGGCACTGGCCCACCTCTCAAGTCTGTCAAGGTCCCTCTGGATGGCATCCCTTCCCTCCAGCATGTCAACCACACCACACAGCTTGGTGTCATCAGCAAATTTGCTGAGGGTGCACTCAATGCCACTGTCCATGTCACTGACAAAGATGTTAAACAGCATTGGTCTGACAACTCCTGAGGAATGCCACTCATCACCATTCTCCATGTGGACATCAAGCTGTTGATCACTACTGAGTGTGATCATCTACCCAATTCCTTATTCACCGAGTGATCCATCCATCGAATCCATATCCTTCCAATTTTGAGACCAGGATGTCATGCGGGACAGTGATGAACATTCTTCACAAGTCCAGGTAGATGACATCAATTGTTCTTCCCTTGTCCACTAATGTAGTGACCCCATCATAAAAGGCCACCAAATTTGCCAGGCAGGATTTACCCTTGGTGAAGCCATGTTGGTTGCCACCAACCACCTCTGCATTTTCCATGTGCCTTAGCAGAGCCTTCTAGACGATCTGCTCCATGATCTTGCTGGGCATAGAGGTGAAACTGAATGGCCTGTAGTTCCCTGGGTCTTCTTTCCACCCCTTTTTTGAAAATGGGGGTTACGTTTCCCCTTTTCCAGTCAGTGGAAACTTCACCAGACTGCCATAGCTTTTCAAATATGATGGGAAGCGGCGTTGCAACTTCATCTGCCACTTCCCTTAGGAGCCACAGAGGGATCTTGTCAGATCTCATGGACTTGTGCACTTTCAGGTTCTTTAGATGGTCTCAGACCTGCTCTTCTCCTACAGTGGGCGGGTCTTCCTTTTCCCAGTCTCTGCCTCTGTCTTCTGTGACCTGGACGGTGTGGTCAGAGCCCTTACCAGTGAAGACTGAGGCAGAAAAGTTGTTCAGTATCTCAGCCTTCTCCATATCTTGCATGACGAGGTCTCCTGTTTCTCCTTCTGCAGAGGGCCTACATTTTCCCTGTACTGCCTCTTATCACTGATGTACCTGTAGAAACCCTTCTTATTACCCTTGATGTCTCTGGCCAGGTTTAACCTTTCCTAACCTGATCTTGGCTTCTCAGACAACTTCTTTGTATTTCTCCCAGGCTACCTGTCCCTGCTTCCACCCTCTGAAGACTTTCTTTTTATATCTGAGAGTGTCCAGGAGCTCCTTGTTCTCCCATGCAGGTGTCCTGGTATTCTTGCCTGCCTTCCTCCTTCTTGGGATGTGTTGCTCCTGGGCTTGGAGGAGGTAAACTTTGAATATTGACCAGCTTTCTTGGACTCCTCACCTGTCCAGTATTTTATCCCATGATACCCTACCTAGCAGATCCCTGAAGAGCCCAAAATCTGTTACTGTCTGAATCTTCCCTGATTTTCATTATTTTGCCTGTGATTGATGTTAGGATGGTAGGTATGTAGTTACCTGGCTCATCTTAATTGCTCCAGTACTTTGCCCACACACAGTGAAGGCACATCAGTTGAGGGCAGTAGAGGCCAGTGGTGTTTGTATGAACTCCAGCATCCACAGTGTTGGTGTGCTTCTTATTGAAGATTTAGTTACACTTAAGCAAATAATATTTATTTTTTTTTGTCCCTGCAATGAGTTTCTTTAAAATTCCTCTGTCATTCTTTCAGGATGGAAACCACAAGCAGAAATTTTTAAGCATTCTGAGGGTATTTTGGCTTCATGAGGCTCTCACCACATTGCCCAGATTGGAATCCCGTAAGATTGTGCCGTTCTCTTCCCAATCCTTTGGTTAACAGCCATCACCTGCATAGGTTCTCTTGTGTTTTCTGTTTGAAAACAAATCAGTTTTCTTTGTAGTTGATTGGGGGAAGAGAATACATTATTTTTGGCAGAATGACATTCTTCCTTTTTGCCCACTCATTTTTCACAAGTAATTATAACCAGTAGTTTTAGTATTAGCATCATGACAATTTTCCTGTTAACATTACGTGACACTCTGAGGAAGCAGAGGACATCCACAGGCAGTTAGAATCAAAGCACAGCTCACAAGAAATAGTCCATAACCCTTTGAGAATATTCTACTGCACAACAATCTTGCTGGAATGCAGTGCAGAGAATACAATTTCAATGTGTGTCTGCACATTCAATGAAGTAATAGTCCATTTGTCCTCTCCCTGAAGTTAGTAAAAATTAGCTTGAACACCAACATAATGCTATCCTTGATTCTTTGAGGTAATCCTCAAAAAAGCTCAAATGGTAAATGTGTGATAAGGGGAACATGGTTCTCCACTATCTCTAAACTGTATATAGAGATATATAGAAATACTAAACTATATGCTTCATTTTATTAAGGCAAATTCATTCCTTTCAAATCTCCTAAAGTAAATCCCTGGTGTTTAAACTAATATCTGCTGTTCACATTGGCTTCATAAACCTTCAGCCTTAACAGAGAAAAAGAAGTAAGGATTCTTCCCATGAAACAGCTCAAGAGAGAAATCCTGACATTACTTAAATGAAGCATACTTCCTGCTTCAACATAATTAAATTGTGAGATCTTAAAAATAAAAACAAAGAAAAAAACGACCCTAATTTACTGTAAAGCTGTAGATATCTCTGGGATTACAAAGGGCCTTACTTCCATATGCTACAGATGGGGAGATTATTGTTACCTATGAAGGACCTTCCTCCTGATCTTGCTTCAGTACCTATTTCAAATGGAGAAGTTTCAGCCAAGGCAATTGTTGCTTCTAGGGACAAGGCTAACGTTTGTTCTGCGCAAGGGGAAAAAATAATCTTTGCTGGTTCTAAGGCCCCCAAGGATTTCAGCAGGATGATGGCCTTACTGTCTGAGCCTTGTGCCATCCCTGTGAAGGAAAAAACAGATTCTTGCAACTGGGCTGTGTTTGTAACACCAAATAAAACAAGTGAAGGACTGCTCTCTGGCCAAGTGCCCAGACCTGGCCACATCCACTTTACAAAGCAATCACTACCCTTCTGTGGACCTAAGACACAACCTTTAGTATGTTTGTGCTTTTTTTGTTAGTCTGTTTCCTTTCTGTGCCCTGGAGAGCCTGAGGATGCTGGGCAAGAGGAGAGGAAAGGAGGGAGGCTTATGTGGCATTTGCCTGGTGCACACTGGCCCCTGGAATGGGCTGCACATGTACCATCTCCTGGTCTGAACACTGAGACAGCACTAGTTGACATGAGCCAAACCTTTTCCAGGACATATGATTGCAGTTAAGTATAATGGACAATTAGCAGACCAGTGCTTAAGCTCATTTCCGGGCCCTGTTTTTTCTAGTGCTGTAGACACAGTTTTAGAGTCCTTTGGGCAAAAAACATGATGCTGCACGTGATCACTAAAGATGTCGTTAATTTTAGAAGGTCTCAGGCCAGCGTTTGGTGAAGCAGCTTAAGAAGTTCCTGCTGCTGGCTGTTTTCTCCCCCACCACCATCAGCTGTCCTGGCACAGCTGTGTGCATAGCAAGGAGGCTGCTCTGAAGATGGGTTAAGACCTTATTGCTGCAGCAAAATTGAGCAGAAGCTTGGGCTGAAATGCAAACAATATATAGTAACAAATATTCTTTTAACAATATCGAGACTTAAATAACTCCAGGTAGACATCCCAAATACCTTTGACTTCAATATTTTTGCCATGGTTCCTGTCTTGTAAAATTATAATAATACTACAAGCCAGCAGGGAGCTAAAGCTAAAACTTTCACACCCTTCTGGATTAAATGGACTGTGAAGCAATCATGGAGTGTGAGATGGTGCTGGTACCAAGGCATGAAGCCTGCAGGTGCCCAGACAGCAGGCTGTACAATCCTTGGGTCTTCAGTTGTATTTGCAGTTTTACCTTCATATTTGCCCTTCGGTGGCGCAAGACTCTTAGACTATGAGCACACTTATTCTGAGAGAAGCTTGACCATGGTAGCAGAGTGGGGTCAATGAAGCTGCAGAAGTATTTGAGGAAAAAAAAAAAGTATTAAATATTATTAATCACAAGTAATTCAGTGAGTGTTCATTGAGGCTTTACAAATTATCAATCCCATCTACATAGAATAAATGTAAGGAAAATATAAATTTTTTTGCTGTTTTCCTGCCAGGTCTGTCATTCTTTTATGTTGCTATGGAAGGCAAAAGATTGCAGGGGAAGTAGTAGAAATAAGGTATTTATACATACCCCATACCATGGAAATGGATTGTCTGTAGCAGAGAACACACTCTGGGTGTTAGGACTGTGCATACTTTTCATGGGAAAGAAATGGCTCCCTTGGAATGCAAACCTCCCTTATTCCTGGCCTTCGCACTGTGTCACCATAAATAATGCAGCAAGCCACTGCACTGAAGTCAGGAGCGTGGAAAGGGGAAAGAAAATACAGACCCAATGGCTGCCTTGGTGTCCAGAGTAGTGCTGAGCGAGGCAGGGTGTAAGATGTGCATTTTGAGTGGGGAGGGAACAACTGGGTTCCCTGCAGGAGAGCTAAGGGGATAAGCAATTTGTGGCTGAGCAGAAGCAGAGAGCACCCAATGCCCCCAGGCTGAGTGCAGAAGCAGCTGCTTTCTGGATACATGGAGCACAGTTGGGCTGTGAACCAGCACTCCTCCCCAGCCTGTCAGAGTGGGTTGCCCAGCATGTGAGGAGCACAGCCTTGGAAGTCAGCCTTTTCCATTCCTCAGTGCCTACAGCACAGAAGAGTATTTTTTTGTTGCTTCTTCTTCTTGTAAAGCCATTCCCTGGGTATTGATGCTTGCAGGGAGGCAGCCCCTTGATGTGGCCTGCAGAAGAGTCCTCGAGTTCAGGCAGCTGCAGAGAGTGAGGTGCACACATGGCTCTTGTTTTCTTCTTTAATATGACATCTGTAAATTCAGCAGTCCTGCTCTTCTCCACCCCCCATTTCCTATTTTAACATTTCTGAGTCTTTGCCTTCTTTCATTGTATCATTTTTTGTCCCCCACA
Source organism: Hemiprocne comata (assembly GCA_020745705.1). Classification (NCBI taxonomy): domain Eukaryota; kingdom Metazoa; phylum Chordata; class Aves; order Apodiformes; family Apodidae; genus Hemiprocne; species Hemiprocne comata. The sequence goes on along the minus strand of CM036586.1, from coordinate 95,620,997 downwards.
ACCATTTGGTTTTCCTCAGGTCTTTTCCCCACCCACCTCCCATTTTTGTGGGGTGGGGAGAGATTAAATTACGTTCTGTTTTATAAAGAAATGGACTCATATCTCTCCCTGGCATGGAAGATCAGTGACAAAATTTGCATCTGCTTTTCCACCTATGACTCTTTTTCATTCACATTCAGCTTTCTACATAAGAAGCTTGAGGGGACCCCGCTGAAGCTCTCTAGTAGTGCTCAGGAAAGACTCCTGACAAAAGAAATTCCATGTAAGCAACTCCCACCTTGCCCATGTCACAGCTTCTGGTCTCCTCTTGAAGCCTGCAGCTCCTCACACCTCCCACTCACTTGGTTGGAGTGCAGGTTCCCATTAATGTTCTTTGGATTTAGGGGGTTTTGCATGACTCAGAAGGGGAAGAGTGAGCACATGCACGGGGTCAATATTTTTCTTCATGTAGCTGTAAGAGTATAAATTGGTAATTTATTAAAGTAAATGATAGGTGGCTGATACAAAAATCTGACCCTATGCACTTGTTCAAAGAGTCAGAAAAATTCATGAGAAGTACAGGTAAGTGAACTGCACCTCCTCCTCTTGAACTATGAAAATACCTTTTGCAAAGAGAGGCATGTCCCCATGCTGCCAAACATTCTGCATACCTTCAGCTGACATGCTGATACAGCAAAGTCTTTCTTTTTGTGTGTCCATTCTTTTGCTAAGCTCTGGTTTTTGTGGTCATCTTATTCCAAAGTATAAAGAAGGAGAGAGACGACTTTAAAAAGAAATACCTAAGATAACAAGGTACACTGTGGTCTTTTATTCTGTAAGGTCACTCAGTCAACACCTGTTCCTCCCTTTGCTTCTGTACCTGTACCTGTACATTGACTGAGTCAAACAAAGCAAAGTTTCACAAGTCAAGGTACAGAGTGTCATTGAAATATGATTTAGCATTCTTGAAAGGTTTAGCTGTCTCTATTACAACAGGATCTGGACCATGCAATTCATGGAACATCAATGTAAAAAAGTTTGCAAGGTAACCTTTGGAAGCCACAAATAACAGTGCCTGCTATAATGAAGATGCACTTCCATGAAGCATTCTTGACAGTTTTTTGTCTGACATGACAAGAGTGCTTCTGAATTATTTCTAAATGCACTGACATGGCAAAACTTATCTTCAGGAAATTGTTTCTTAATCTACTTTTATTCTTTTCATTAAAAAATAATGGTGGAGGTAAGTCTGATTTTAAAGTTTTAAATTCACATTTTCACGTGTTTATAGTTTGTCCAGTAGTTTGACAGTTTTCATGTTTTATTTGATCCGTATGTTGTAAAGTTTTTTTTTATTATTCACAAAAGTCTTTCAGGCATCTTCTGAGTTACTTGCCCTGAACAAATTCCTGTAGTTAAAACATTTTGAGGATGTGTATTTTCTTTTCTTGCTTGCTTGGATAACCCAAAAATAACGTTAGCTTGAAACTTGGCATGTGGTTACTTTGGAACAGAATGCTATTTTTCTGAGTGCTCACAAAGAAAATTCTCTCTGAAATGGTGAAGCCGTCCATGCTGTTCCCCTCATGATGCATATTTGCAAAGTAGTCCTTTAGTTTGGAGTGGCAGTCCTGGCTTCATGGGAAATAACCATGAATGGCCTTTGCTATCCCCAGCGTGAAGATCTGGCTAATGGCTTTTGGAAAAATACGTGTAGGAAGAAGGGTGGAGTTCTAGGAGCAGTTATGTGTCTTCCCACATTTTTTTCCTCTCTTCCCAAGCTGAGACAAATTATTGTGGACAGACAATAGCCCTGGCTGCGATTATAAAATGAAGAATATTTGGCATGAAGTAGAGGTCAGAGGTGGGCTTATGAGTTGAGGACTAAGAGTGGTAAGCAGTAGATGGTGTGGGAAAGAATCTGTGGAGTCAGATCAATCTCCATTAATTATGCCTTTGCAGTGTGAACCCCCACCCTCTCAGCCTTTCCTTTGCTTCCAGACTCTGAGTGACTTGGAAACCAGTTCAGAAATATAGTGCACATGTTGCCCATCCCTTCTGCCCACTTGGTCCATGTTAATTAAGTTACAAGGAAGACTATGCCAACCAGTCTGAAAATGGGAGAGGAAAAATAAAGCTTTCCCCACTCTCTCATTGCCAGAGACTTTCTCTTTTCTTAGAATACTACCCAATGCTGTATTCATAAAGTAGTTCACAATGAGCTTTTCTTAATATTGTTTCACAGTGTGTAACTACTACTGTGAAAAAAAAGACCAAGTGATGAGGAATTACTCTGCAGGCTGGTGGCTGGGTCCTCCCCCCCAGGAAGTAGAACCTGGATCTACCCCTGTTCCAGTCAGTGTTTACTTATTCACAGAGAATGAAAAGTGTCAAGAAGAAAACCTGTCATTCTAGCCTAGTTTAGCAGCCAGTGACCACAGCAGTTCCTCAAATATTGGAAGAGGTAGATTCAGATTTCTAAGGTATAGAAACTACCATAGCCCTGGTCAACCCCACCTTAAGTGAACTGGGAGTAACAAGTCTCTTCCTCTGTTGGTTTTGTGATTTTTTTTTTCCCCCTAATCAAACCTATCTAATGACATAATCTCTAAATTAATGTCAGTACAACTAAAATTATTTTCCCAGTTAATGGGATTTTTTGGCTTTCTTTTCTTTTGTTCAGTTTTAGACACAGATTTTTTATTAAAAATCTAATAATATAAATGTTCCACTATATTTTATTAGTAAAATTTAGGGGGTTGTTTATGCTAGATTAAAGCAATTACTTCTTCTCTTCTGTTACTCTGGTTGCTATCACTGGCACATAGAGAATTAAAAATGGATTTTAATATTCTTTCAAGCCTTCAGTAATTCCTTTCTCAACATACTTATTTTGTGCTAAGTGAATGCATCTTTCCTCTTTCTTGTCCTTTCTGCCTTCTGGTATTAGTCAGCGTGCTCTGGACTAACCAGCCTTTCCCAGGGGAGAATGGTTCAGCTAAAGAATGCACGGTGCAATTTGTTTATTTTAGCATTTGCAAATACAACTAAGCAGAGGTAACACACCCTGAAAAGAGAAAGCAGGAAAGCTTCTCAGATGGTGGGCTCACCTGTGTTCTCGGGTTGTTTTGCTGGAGGCTGAAAATTCAGCCAAACATATAATTAGCCCATGTTTGAAATTCCTTGTTTTGTTGGAAATTAATCACAAGCTAAACTCAGTTCCTATTCATAGAAGAGTATTAACACATGCTGGAATATTAGTATCTACTTCAGTGTCTGGCTTATACAGTGCCTATATCTTTAAGGTTCAGACAAATTCGTATTTTAGGAAGAGACAGCGGTCCTTCTCGTCATCATACCTGTGTGCATGATTTGGAGAAATCTAGGGACAAGGTGGAAAATGGGAAATTAGTATGCCCTGTTTAATCTAGATTTACAGGAACACTGATCTGGGTCCAGTTAATGGACTAGTTAGACTAAAGGTATCAGGAGATCCTCCTTGAACCATGGAAAAGTATAAAAAATGTGGCTACAGAACAAAAAAATACAGAGGGGAGAGATGGATTTTTTGCCTTTTAAGAAGAAAGAGAAAGCACTGAATGATTTTCCTGAAAAGCCTATTGTTATTACCTGTCTTTTAAGTAATTATTAGATCTTGAGAAAGAAGGGTGAACTACAGGCATTAAACTTGTACTGATCTAGAGCCCCATGTAGTTGCAGGCAGGTGAAACTGACATTCTGACCATGAAGTTGAGAGGCAACAGCACTTTAATCATATTTTTATCTGCAGGTGTGGCTTTTGCATTTGTCTTTAAAGTGGTGCAGATACCTAACTCAGCAAAATAGTTTGCCATCATCTGTTTGAAAAATGAGTGAGCTGGTAAGATGCAGTAAGAGTACTCAAGAAATGACTGACTGGCATTGTACTGCTAATGGATGGAGGACAACAGTGAAATGCTTAATTCGTCATTAGCAAAAGCAGTGTCTTTTCCATTGGTTCTTTTCCATAAGCCCCGAGCACAGAACATTTCACACCAGCCCTCAGGGGATGCCCTTCTCACCAGCAAGCAGCCAGTTTCAGTGGCATCTTCCACTGTGCAGCATGAATCTTCCACAAAGACTAGTGGCTGTGGCAGATCATCAGCCAGCTCCTGCACAGTGTAGCCAGGGCAGCAGCATCTTCTAGCCAGTGACAATAGCTGTGATCCAGCCAGATTTATCTGTGAATAGTCAGATTTTTGAGGAGGATATTGGATAACTATGAAACAGCTGTGGCACCTCCTCAGTGGCCAGTGTGGTTAATTGCAGCTTCTCTTTCTACTCCAGTTATAGAAAGACCCAACCGCAAAGTTAGAAAACTTTTTTCATTGGGAGAAATCAGGTGGATTATTACTAGTTTAATTTTTGCCTAACCATATCCGTAGTTGACAGCATCCAAATGAAAGAGCAGCCTGCATTTCCCTGCAACAGCGCTGATGGCTTGTTTAGCTGAAGTGGGTCTAGATCCTCAGCAACCGGAGTGCAGGAAGGCAAGGTGGTGTGTTAGGTCAGAGGGAGGAAGGAAGCAAGTGGTGAGCTGAAGGCCCAAAAGGCCTAACAAAGGGTGGCTGGCAAATGCCAGCATGTTGCTAACACAGTGATTCTTCTGGGTAAGACATTATTTTTATCCAGCATTTTGGGCCTAGCACATCTTTATCTGTCCTTTATAAGACTTTCCTCACCTGTGCCATGGTGGGCATGGGCCTCTTTCCCTCCCTGTGCCTCTTGCCAAGCCACCTCAACTCCAACTACAGCCAAAATCACTCATGCCACATGGGAGCAGAGCACACAACAAGGCCAAGCCAGCTGTGGTGGAGGCTGTGTCATCTGGAATCTTGTTCCTATGGCTTGATCCACTTCAGCTTGGGCAGAGGCACTGGTCCATCACAGATTACAGACAGAAGCGTCCAAGAAAGGGACCATGAACAGCCATACCACCCAGCATGTATGTCTGAAAATGCATGAAATTAAAATGGACCCAGTGTTTGAGGCAGGCCAAAACAAAAGCCAAGGAAAATAATGAAAGCCGTGGGAGCACCAGCATGACAACACTGAAGGTGCCTGCCTTATCACACCCAAAGTCAAGAGGTGAACATCATCCCTGAAACTCTCCAGTTTCTCCAGGGAGTAGCTGAGGCTCTTTTTTTTTTTTTTTTTTTCAGGGCATAAGAACAGAAATGAGGATGATGCCCAGACTGTAGGGGACAGAAGAGTGACAGTGATGTGGAAGGCTTTTTGTACTCTGCTGCTTTCAGCCACAGACATCTCAAGACACCCAGGGGTCAGAACAAACAGCCATTCTAACAGGCACAGAAGACAGCTTGAGTCTTTTGCTCATTTGCTCTGCTTGGGGTGTTTTTGTTTGTTTGTTTTGGGGTTTGTTGCTGATAGTGGGTTTTTTTGGTGCTAGATCTTGTGTGCTTTGCTTGTTGCCTGCTACATCTTGTGCTCAGCCTGCCTGTGGGATTCTGTCCCTTGCACTTGTGTGAAGTCCAGGCATGGGCATGTAAATCTACACCTCCCTTACTTGCCCCATTGTCCCAGATGTGTCGTGGCACCCTCAGCAATTCATCGCACACCTCACATGGCAGCAATTTTAAGAAAGCACATGCAGGCACAGTTATAACCACTGCTTTTTTTATTGATTTGGTATCTGGGTCTGCAGTTGTTTTTTTTGTCATTTCTTATTAAAAAAACAATTTTCTATGGTAAAGTGAAATTAGGAAGGGCAAGTGCTTATCAGTCCTTCTTTAATACATATGTAGTGTACTAGGGGCTGTAAAACTGAACTGAGGGTATTGAAGGTATCCACTTTCTCCTGTCCGTAAGTTCAGGTACCCATGGATCCCCTGCAGTTTACCCCTTCAAAAAAGCTGTATTTAATAGATGCCTTACTGATTAATAGGGAAAAGGAGAAATATAGTCAGTAGCTACTTTGGGAAGCCCAAGAACAGGATGAAACTTGTCAAAAACAGTGGGCCCAAGGCTGAGGAAAATGTGAAAATCTTATTTGTTGATGATCTTCTTGACAGCCTGCTAGAAAGAAGGAAGAGATGAGACATCTCGCAGCCAAGTGTATAAGAGGTGTTACGCTTATTTTCCTTGCATGTGTCAGCTAAGAATGAATAAAGGTGTCTGGCAAACCCGGGGCCTTCAAGTTCCCAGAGGAGTACAGGTCCAAACCTCTAGTCCAGGTCTGCTCTTCAATGCCCAACATGTCAGTGCCCAGGGGATTTGGAGGGGCTGTGATTCTCCTTCATAAATCATCACCTGGAAGTATGTGATAAAACCTGCAAATACAGGAGAGCTGGTTTTGGCCAGAATATCCTTGATGGGCAATGGAGATTGAGGTGAGTTTTGGGGTCTTCTCAGATGGTGAGTGACATAGGAAGAGAGCTGAGAAAGGCTGAATAATCTATGGAGTGGAACATTTCCAGCCTAGAAGATTGCTCATTCCAGTGCTGACATTGGAAAGACAGGATGTTGGGATTATAGAGATGCTAGCTGGAGCGACTGGCTAATTTCCATCCCATTTTCATACAGTATTTGGCATCCAAAGGATGACATTTTGCACTTAGATTCCTGTGTAAACTAAATCACTTTACATGACATTGTTGTTTTTATATGTCTACATAATTTATTTATTGAAAGCAATTGTTTATATCAGACTACTCATGCAATGTCCAGACATCTTCAGATCGTGTATACTAAGCTGTTAAGCAGAATAGCCTTGGCTAGTGAAAGTGCCATAGATTTATATCTCACACATATGTGAGAATACCAAGGGCTAGAAATAAGTTCCCGAGAAATTTTTTTGAAAAGGAGATACAAAAAAACTGACTTATACCTATAGAGCATCATATAGACAGAGCATAATGTATCAGAAATTTATGGCCTATATATATAGGGCAGGAACTTAAAAATTAAGACTGAAAAGCATTTTAATGATTGAGTTCCAGAAAAACTAACAGATGGGGAAAGCCAGGGTTATTTAGAGGCTGAGAAATGGGCACAAATACTGTTAGACTTGGACTATATTTCAGCGAATAAATAAAAGCAGTCCTTACTCCACAGTAACAAAACATGTGATTCCGATGCTAAGCAGTCAATAGTTAGGAAAATGCTTAATTTGATTGTTTTGTGGTCATCTCCCACATTTTAACAATACATTGAAGTGAATCTAAGTGCAGGCAAGGAAAAAAGAATATAGAGCTGAGGTACAATTTAAAAGAGACTATGAGTTCTTATAGTTTACTTCCAGGGAGGTGCTGAGGCCCATTCATCTCCTAACAGGCAACCTGAGGGTACTTCAGTCTTGGCAGTCTGCTGGGGATGCTGTGGCTGACTGTGGGCACCACAGCTCTACCTGGCCTTCCCTGCAAGGGGCCACAGCCCAGACCCCTGCTCCTGCAGACCTGATGGATAACCACAGCTTTCATCTGGCTTTTCTGGGACTTCTCTGCAGCACTGGGTTTTCTCTTGTACAGTGGTTAGTTTTCCTCACTGTGGGAAGGCTCTCTGTACCGTTAACAGGGATGCAGTAACATGGATAAACATGCTCTGTCTTCACTCTGGGTTGGCGTTGCCTTGCCATAGCTCAGGTGCCATGAGTTAAGTGATGTTCTCCCCCGAGTTGGGTTCATACAGGTGATTTCAGGGTGCAGGCACAGCACTAAACTGATTACCAGCTTACATTTAATTTGTTAAATATTTACTGCTAACAGTTTACAGCCCCTCTGTAGGCAGATGATTGCCTTTTCTACTCTTATGAAAACAAATCTCTGTTCCTCAGGATGCCTTTTCTGTTTATGCAAATTTACATATCTGATTTTTGGTGAGGCTTGCTGTGGTTAAATCACTGTGTGCTGGTTTGGTTTGACGGGTTTTTTGGTAGTGGGGGAGGGGCCCCGGCGGTGGCTCTGATAGGAAGCTGAATTAGGTCTCCCAGCTCCAAAACACCTAGCCAAGGGGCCATTAGAGAGCGACAATGGATGCGCCTCTGCAATTAACATATGAAAGATTGATAAAAAGACCTGAGAGCAGAAAGCAAGGGAGAAGACCCGAGCTGGAGGGCAGAGGAGAAAAGCAGTGCCGGAGTGGAGATCCCGAGGTTGGTGAGGAAGAAATGGGAAGAAGGTGCTCGAGAAGTTCCTCTGCAGCCCATGGCGAGATGGCAGGCTGTCCCCCCTGCATTCATGGAGGAACATGGCGAACATTCCCTGAAGGCACCAGGAGGGGTGACTGTGGATTTGCTGCCAGTGGACTTGGGTGACGCAGCCGTGGAGGACCCCGTGCCAGGGGTGGTGACTGTTCCCGAAGCAGCCCATGACTCTGTGGGAAGCCCACGCTGGAGCAGGTTGCTCCTGAAGGACTGCACCTCGTGGGAAGGACTCGCTCCCATGGGAGGGACCCCATGGGGAAACAGGGGAGGACTGTAAGGAATTCTCTTCCCTATGGAGGAAGGAGCGGCAGGAAACTACAGACTGTGACCTGACTCCAAACCCCATCCTCTGTTCCCCCTGTGCTGCTGGGGGGAAGGAGATAGAGAAATTGGGAACAAAGTAATTTGGGCCCGGGAAGAAGGGAGGGCTGGGGTAACGTATGTGAGCCCTGCTCTGTGTGTTGTCTGTGTCCTGTGTGCATTGGATTAGTGTGAAATCAAATTATTATTTTTCCCCAACTTGAGTCTTATTTGCCCGTGACCGTTAATGGGGAGTGAAACCCTCCTTATACATGACCTGTGAACTTCCAGTTGGCCTTTGTCCTCCCCATCCCACAGTGTGTGAGTGGGTGGGGTGAGTGAGGGGCTACGTGGCAGGTTCTTTGTTGTCGAATTAGGCCCAAGCCATGCTGCCATGTATTTCCTTTTGCAGTGATCTCAAATGAGTTTGGGAAGTTAATAAAACTTTTTGTAACACACTGATTAGCCGTCTTATTTAACAGGGCTGAATACAGCCAAAAATGTAGTTTCCAAAATATTCAGCCTCAGCCCAACACAGTTCTGTGTTGCTTCAGGTGTCATTTAAGCATGCAATGATATTTCGAGGAACTCCAATTCTCTTTGCAGATTGTTATTATGTTGTAGGACAAGATTTTTCAAATAGATGATTTCTGATGTAAATGATTTGTAGAGGCATCCTTGATTTTTGTGGAGGTGTATGTAAACATTCTTCCTTATACTTCTCTTCTTCTATTAAAGAGCCAAGTAAGGGAATGAACAGCCTTTCATATTTTAATGACAGAAAAACACTCTTCTAGGATATGCCCATTTCATACTTTCAGGTGCACCTCTGGTACTGACTGCTGAGAACCTCTGGACCACTTGGATAAACCTCTTGAGAAACCCTGTTGCAGAGCTTGCACAGACATGTTAGAGCACCAGTGTTTGGATCCCACCAGGCAGAAAACTTAATCTTGTTTAGTATTACCAGCTGAGGGTGGAAAGATATCCTTCCTTCTGGGGTATTAGCTAAACATTGCCAGGTTTATGGCCACTGAAATATGGAAATCATGGATTAATTCCCCCTTTGTGCAACTTCTCAGATAATTACTTAATTCTGAGCACACAAGAGGTTCCCCTGACCACTTCTGTGTTTTCAGAGGAGACTTCATCCTGCTGTGCTTGTAGGATTGAAACTTTATATGAAATAGCTTGTTTTGTTACGTGCTTAGACTGTGGTTTGGTAAGATGATTTAGGGTGTGTTGTACCATATCTAACAGGCATAAAGTGCAAAAAGCTGGACAAACTCACTCTGCTGGTTCATACTGATTCAAAAAATGTAGGAGGTATGTCTTGTCCTGGACACTTCCATGGTCTGACTGAATTTGTTATTATATACAGTATACATAAGGTATTATATAGAGTATTATCACACCTTTTGGCTGAGGTATTGTTTGTCCTTCTGCGACTGGCATAAACCCAACATACACAACATATTTTGCACTGTGATTCAGCATACTGCAAAGGTGTTCTCATCTGATATAGTCCAATTTGTGCCACCAGGTGATCCAGTAGCACAGCTCCTGTATCCATTACCATGACTTATGTCACTTTTTACAGTAGAACCTAATCCAAAAATCAGCAAAACACCCTCTGAAGACAGAGGGCTTTGGATCAAGTCAGTCTTTCATTTGCTTTGCTCTTCCTGGGTTGAAACAGACTGGGCAACTTAATTGGTTTTACAAGAATGCTTCATTTCTTAAGAGAACAGCTTTGACTTCATGTCATTCAGTAAAATGTTGTAAAAAAGTGACTTGCCCACAAATGAGGAGCAGTACATTAGCTTTTAAGAAAAAGCATTTTCTATTTAACAGCACCACATCTTGGCTAATTTTTAGACATGTATCTATGGTATTTTTTTTTCAAGAAATCTGCAGTGTAGTTATCGGTTTGTTTGTGTATTATTAGCCCTGGAGAGAACAGGGAAGCCACATGTGATGTGATGTGGTACCTGTCTTGAGATCAGCCCCTCACTCGAAGATGACCTCAGTCTAAGGCAGATAGCTAAGGCATCTAACAGTAGCATCTGCTTAAGCTACAAAAACATAATCTGGGTTTTCAAAGGCTTCAAAATATTGGAGTGTTTTGGTCTCCTTTTAGTTTTTGCTTGGCTTAGTTACAACGCTGTTAGCAAAGTCTGCTGCTGGATTGTTTTTCCTAGTAGCAAATCTGAATGCACTTCTAATTCTCTTGACAACAATCCCATTCCCAGAGTCATACCCATGATAAGGCTTGTGACTGAAGGAAAAAACTAAAAGCTGCTCACAAAGCTGTGCCTCAGACCTTTTCAAACCTGTAGTTTGATTTCTGAGCTATGTTTTTCTTTGTTCTCTTTCAAAAGGTGTGCACCTGCCAGGCCGAGCAGGGCCAGCCTTATCAGGATGGTCATGGAGGACAGGAGGTTTCACATCACAGGTGAAATCGCATTGCCTCATCTGTCCAGATAATTATTCACTTGCTTGCACATGTGCTTCTGGCTACAGACTTTGAGCATGAGACATGCTGAAGTCACAAAAAAAAAGGCTGTAGGTTGCTGTGGGAATAGTTGACATCTGAAAGAACAGTCAGCAGCTGTCTGCGGTATTTCATACAGGTTCAGCAGTCTCTGCTTCTCTGGGATTAGATGCAGCCTCAGCGCTCCTCATCAGTAGATTTTAAGGGAGATTGCAGAGAGGAGGAGTTGTTGTTGTGGTTGTTTTGTTTTTTTCTGTCTTATATCTGCTCCTGTAATGAGGCCACAGTACATACTGGGAATCCTACATGCCTGAGCATACAGCAGCAACTAAGAGGGTGCTCTGTGATGACAGGAGGACTAGTTATGTCAGTCAAGTTAACACAAAGATTATTTTTTTTCTCTCTGCACAGGCTGGGCTACAACAGTGCAGAACTACTTGGAGTTCAGCATTTGCTCAAGCTAGTCTTAGGCAATGGTTTTACTATTCTGTGCATGCTGAACATGGCATTTTGCAGGGACTGGTAGTGTTTGGGAGCAGATTTGAGAGCAACAGCAACAGAGTGTGTTTCTCTTGGGGAGAGAGGCTGCAGAATCACATAATGTTAGGGGTTGGAAAGGACCTCTGAAGACCATCAAGTCCAACCCCACTGCTAGAGCAGGACCAAAAACTAGAGCAGATCTAGAAAGGCATCCAGACAGTTCTTGAAAGTTTCCAGAGAAGGAGACTCCACAACCTCTCTGGGGAGCCTATTCCAGTGCTCAGTAACCCTTACAGTAAGGAAGTTCTTCCTGATGTTGAGGTGGAACTTCCTGTGCTTGAGTTTGAATCCGTTGCCCCTTGTCCTATCACAGGGCAGAAGTGAAAAGAGGTTGTCCCCACCTTCTTGATGCCCAGACCTCATGTGCTTATAGTCATTAATTAGATCCCCCCTCAGTTTGCAACTGATTTACTTTCACACTTGTGAAACAAAAAAGCCTGCTCTTGGAGGAAAGGGAATTACAGCTTGCCTAACAGAAGTTACAATGATTGAGCAAGGGCAATGGGTTTGAAAGTGAGCTTCTAGTTTCATTTCTTGAGCAAAGGGGCCAGAAAGGGCTGTGGAAAGTGGAAGAGGAAAATTAAGCCAGTTTAGGTGGTTACAGACATATGGGACACACTGGAAAAGGAGGTTATTGAAAGATGGCAGCACTGAGTAACAAAAAAAAAAAATAAGGCTGCAAAATTGAGTATAATTTTCTTCATCTGTCCTCCTTACTCCCACAGTGTATTGCCTTACCTTTGAGATTTATATGAGGCCAAGAGTATTTCTACTTTTTTTTGCTTGTTAGAGCCATGGATTGCCTTAAAGATCTATTTATTGCAAAAACATGCCCTGTTTTTAAGGTCCCAAGCTGCTGAGTCAGGAGTATCAGTGAGTGAGAAAGAAAACAAAACAGCAGCAGAAGCAGGAAAGAGTCTTCTCGTTTGAGGGCCAAATTCAGAAAGGGGGCTCCAGAGCAAAGCATTGGTGGGTGGAGGGATGACAGGACAGAGGCCTGGGATGGGGATCAGAGGAGGGACCACAGTGGGGGTGAGCATGAGGACCAACCGAGAATGAGAGGCAGGATAATGGCACTTAAAGGCATGGTGAGGAAGGAGCAGGTGGGAGGACATGTAGAGCCTCTGGTGAAGGGAGAGAAGGGCAGGATGCTGCTATAGGGAGATGGGGTGTGAAGAAGGTCTGGCAGACAACATGTGCAGTCATGGGAAACTGGGTGCACTGTGAAGGCCCTAGCTGTCAAGCAAGGGAAAGAAAATTCACAGGGGTGGTTTTAAACTGACCCACAATAAAAAAAAATTGTAGAAATTAAAGCCAGGATTAGCAACAGAAGAGGGAAGAAATAAACAGCCTAGGGACTATGTGTAAAGAACAGAAAGCTCAGAAGAAACTTCAGAAGAGGCGTATTTCAGATTTAATAAATAATCCTGCCTTGTAGGCCTGTATTGACAAGGAGCAAATGGTGTCTTTGAACGGTGCCTTCTTAAATGGTGTCTCTTCCTTATCAGTAAGAAATAGGGTAGGTTTAGTAGCTGTCTCTGACTTTCTTTAAAAATGTTTTGGCTAATAAAAAAAAAAATATTTTTTTCAGAAGAACAAAAAGCTCGAACAGACTGAGAGAGCTTTTTCTTTTCATCTTTTGTTTTGTTTAAGGAGCTGAAAAATCAGCCTGATGCTCAGCAGAGCCATTGCAGGTACTTCACAAGCTGCAAAATTTCACCCCTCCCCAGGGCATGCTAAAACACATCTCTCTCTGCCCAGGGCACAGCAGGAGCTTGCACAGAGTTACTGACTGGCGCCGCATCCCCAGCGCTGCCCCGTAACTCACTGACACAGCTTGGAAATGTCCCTTGTTTGCATTGCTGGGCTAAGGGTTCCTTCAGCCCATGGCAGAGAGAATGACAAAGCAGCTCCTTACCCATGAGCTGCTGCCAAGCCGATCCTGAGGGCTGCTCCGAATTACCCTGCTTTGCAGTAGGGACCCTTATGCCAACAACAGGCATGTTTTGGGAATGCACCAAACATGACCTCTTGCTTTCGGCAGGCTCTCTGAAGCTGGCAGGAGGCCAGGTGAGCACCATGTGGGGCCAGCTTTGCTGACTCAGGTTCACCATACATCCCGCATCGGTGAAATCCTCAGCTGACCTGTGCACAGCACAAAGGAGGATGGATAGATCCATCCCTAACGCTCTAACTCAGGACTCCTTAGCCTAGTTTTTATGATTTTATGCTTAGGCTTACCACTTATTGGCGAGCCCCAGGATGGGTGTATATGTTTAAAATCAAACATCAGAGCCTTCATGTTTGTAAGTTTTCAACTTGAAAGCCAAATTTGTATCTAAATATAATGGGCAGAAAAAATAGTAGAATTGACAATGTATCAAATCGACCATTTCAATGTATTGTCCATTGGTGGCCAGGACTCATTACAGTATTCCTATTTACACCGATAACATAAACGTTAGCTGAATGTGAACATGCAGGCAGTTAATGAGAAAAAATGGATGGATTCTCTCTACTCTTTCTCTTGATGTAAGATATCAAACTACTGCACATGGATGCAAGGAAATACACTTGAATTCTGCTTTCCACTTTGGACAGCTACTAACTCACCATTTCCATTCCAAATGTTTATTTTGTTTATCTCTTCCCATCTTTTTCCCAGGACACATGGTTGTTCTCAGAACGAATTCTCCCCCTTAAGGCTTTGCAGTGTTGGAACTCATTTCTCCAGCCAGAAGACTAATCTATGTAATAATTTCTGTGTTATGAAAACATACCATCTACTAAAAATTGGTAAAAATCAAAGTACTAATTTGATATTTGCTTTGTAATCTGCTGGGAGGTCTAAAAGCAATAAATGAAAAGACTATCAGTGCCTCAGGAGGATAATGAGAACTTTTATTGCCCAGGAAAGAAAAGTTCATACTGAAGCTTAGTGGATATCCATCCTGTGCATGTGAAGATGCATCCTGTTTTAAAACATGACAAATGTTTTTCTGATGGTGGGAAGTTTTCCTGGGATACAAGAATGATGTGCACCAAGAGAGCAATCAAAAGACACTGTGTCTTACCAGCTGTTTGTGATATGGTTTTCTGTTCTCACTCCACTTGCCTAGGTTGGTCCAACAAGAAGTGCCTTGAATTTACATTACAAGCTCTGTGGTGCAGTGGCGAGGTAGCAGCTGCCCCCACGAATTTCAGACAGGGGCTGGTGTTGCAGTTAGTGGATGCAGCACATCCACAGATACTAGTAGTGCAGCACCCGAGGCAGTGCCTCCTAACAGAAGATTCCCTCTCTGCTGGAGAGCTGGGGAAATTCTGACTGCTCCAAGAGACATTTCTGAATTGCAAATGTGGCTTTGAATAAAACTAACACCTGTGAGAGTTCATTTATTTATGCGTAGACCATTGACATTCATTTAAGACCTGAGAATGAAATTAGCTTTTTAATTACATATGTGGGTTTTATGTATTTTTATAAACTTAGTTTTATATTTTGGGGGAAGAGGAATAAAAGGTAGCCAGGCAAAATACTTTGGCCTCTGGTAGAGCAGCTGACAGGATTACATGCAGGTCTAATCATTGCTGCAGCTTGGACTGGTGTGACCTGGATCCAATGCTCTCATATACCTAGACTGCTTTGTGAGTAAAGCCCTGGCTCTATAGCTCACACTACAGAGGTGGGGACATCTGCCTTGTCTAAAAGTGTCAGGCGAGCAGCAGTTCATCTCCTTTGTGTTTCTGTCTTGCTGGAGGCACTGTTTATAGCAAGGAGTTTAGCACTGCGGAGGGACTGTGGCTCACCAGACCAACATCAGCAGGTTGCTGCCCCAGCTCGGTGGTACCAAACACCAGGATCAACTCATCTGCCTCTGCACTGAGCATCTCCCTACCTCTGTAGTGACACTGAAGCTGCAGTAAGTCTGCCATGTCAGTGCCATTGTCAGGCATGCGCTGTGGGTTCAGCTTGCTTTCCTTGGCTTCTTGTCTGCAGCTCCATGGATTTTTCAGGTGGTTTGTTTATTTTTATTGGTATTGGCAAGACTTACCTTTATTCTGCATAAAAGCCTGGATGAGAGGTTTTCAGTGCAGCATTACAGAGGCACAATGCAGCCTAGCTACACCAAATGACTCTCAAGGGGCAGCGTGTTGCAGTCATGGGATGGTTGGTACAAGTTATGTCTTGGGAAGAGCCAGGACAGTGTCTGAAGGAAAAATCTCACCATCTGGAATCACTTGTATGAGAGCCTGTCATTTCTAAATCCCTAAGCGCTAGATCCTCCAGTCCATGCACACCCAAAAATATGATTAACATTGACAGGGGAAATGGCTGCATCAAACAATCTTGAAATGAGTTTCCTCCTGTTAAATTCCAAGTTTAAAGCAACATTCAAGCTTGTTAATTGCTCCTTTCAGCTGTAGTTTTTTAAGAAGTAGAAAATAACTGCAGAAGCATTGGTTAATTTAGAGAAGTCTACTCGGGAGGGAGATTTTGCAAAACCTTAGGAATAATAGAACAGAACCATTTTTCCATTGTGCCAGAAAAACTCCAAGTTAACAAAAAAGTCTGGCTCCAAGCTGGACCACCAAAATAGAAACTAAAGACAGCCCTACAAATACAGTCCCAGAAATTGGTTCACATCAGTGTGGTTATACTCTAAGTAAAAATAAATACATAAATAAATAAGGGGAATTAAAATTTCTGATACAACAATGCTTTGAAAAATCCCACTGGTATTGTAGGCTATCTCCATTAATGTAAAAGCCAAGACTCTTTTTTTTTTTTCTCTTTCCTCTTTGTTAGCATACACAGCTTTATGCATTAACAAGTTGCATGGCAAGATGATCATAATGTACTTCCAAGGTGTTGCAGTAAATTGAGATAAATTTCTGTAGAAATTTCTGGATTAATCCATTTTCCTTTCATAGAGTACAAAGGAGCAAAAATATCTTAAAATAATTAAGGCAGAAAAGGTATGGAAAACCTGCTTTATGGAAATTGCTGTTTATCTGAAGAAAAAAACAAACAACAAAACAGAATAACATTTCTGACACTGCAACTTACTAAAATAACATCTTCAATGAAAGCACTTGACTGAAAAAACTTTTATAAATAAATATAATAACAAATGTACATAGGTGTGCTGCTGAACATAAAGGGTCCATCAGCTGAGAAAAATAGGAGTAATTTTTATATAAAAATATATTAAAAAAATATATGCGGCAGTTGGCGCAGGCAGGGCAAGCGGAGCAGAGCGCAGGCCACCTCTTCACTCAAGGTAAGAACTCAGCTAGTGGTCATCACTCCCCAGAAGAGGACCTAGCCATGGTATCCACTAGGGCAAAAACCATTGCAAGGAGGACAGTGGCGACCCAGACAGAGGTCCTTCTCAAAGATGCAGCTGTCCAGGTCTCTGGCTTTACAGAATGCCTGAGCCTGTCACTCATATCGGAGGGCAGCAAAGAGAACACATGTGTACGCTGTGACCAGGTGAATGACTTACTCAGCCTAGTGGCTGAGCCGAAAGAGGAGGTGGGAAGATTAAGGAGTATCCAGGAATGGGAAAGAGAGAGATTGGTGGAATAACACCCTACTATCCTTGAGACAAAGCCTCAAGGGGGAGGCTCCACAAAAAGTAGAGGATCCTCTGCCCTCTTGTCACCAGGCAGAAGTAGGGGACCTGAGAGAAGCAGGGAACTGGAAGTGGGTCTCTGCTCAGGGCAGCTGGCGAACCCCCGACCGACCTCCCCCACCTTCACAGGTGTCCTTGCAGAACAGGTATGTGGCCCTGGATCTGGAAAACCAGGTAACTGAGGTTACTGACAAAGGTCTGTCCAGGGAGTTGCCGAGGCAGTCAGCCCCATGCATTAGGACTGCTTCTGTTACGAACAAAAGGAAGGTAATTGTTGTGGGAGATTCTCTTTTGAAGGGAACAGAGGGCCCCATATGCTGGCCAGACCCCTCCCACAGGGAGGTCTGCTGCCTCCCTGGGGCCTGGGTTAGCCACTCACCAAGAAACTCCCAGGCCTGGTGCAGCCCTCTGATTACTACCCACTAGTGGTCATGCAGGTGGGCACTGGTGAGGTTGCCAAGGCAAGTCCCAGGGCGGTGAAAAGGGATTTCAGAGAACTGGGCTGAATGCTTGCAGGATCAGGAGCACAGGTGGTCTTTTCCTCAGTTCCTTCAGTGGCAGGAAAAGCTGAAAGGACTAGGAAAACATGACTGATTAATGAATGGCTTAGAGGCTGCTGCTGTCAGATGAACTTTGGGTTTTTCGATTATGGAGATGTTTACACGGCACCGGGTCTGCTAGTAAAACATGGTGTAAAACTATCAACAAGGAGGAAAAGGATTCTTGGCCAGGAGCTAGCGGGGCTCATTGAGAGGGCTTTAAGCTAGGCTTGAAGGGGGTAGGGGATAAAACCAGGCCCACTGGAAATGAGCCTGGGGGAAACAAGAGGACAAGAGCTACAAGGGCTCATCCAGAGAGCTTTAAACCAGATCCGAAGGGGGATGGGGATACAATGGGCTTGCTAGAGAGGTGCCTGGGTGTTGTGGCTCAGCACTTGTGGGGCAGGATGCTCGTATTTTTCCCTCTCTGAAATGCTTATACACTAATGCAGGCAGCATGAGGAATAAACAGGAAGAACTAGAGATCTGTGTGCAGTCGCATGGCCATGATCTCATTGCAATCAGTGAGACATGGTGGGATAGCTCACATGACTGGAATGTTATCATGGATGATTATGTCCTTTTTCAGAAAGATAGGCCAGCAAGGCAAGGTGGTGGAACTGCTCTTTATGTGAGAGAGCAACTGGAGTATATTGAGCTCTCCTTGGGGGCAGATGAAGAGCAGGTTGAGCGCCTATGGTTAAAGATTAAGGGGCAGGCTAATACAAGGGACACGGTTGTGGGTGTTTGTTACAGGCCACCAGATCAGGATGGGGATGTTGATGAGGCCTTCTACACACAGCTGAGAGTCACCTCACAATCACAGACCTTGGACTTCATGGGGGACTTCAATCACCCTGATATCTGCTGGGAAGACAACACAGCCAGGCAGGTACAGTCCAGGAGGTTCCTCCAGTGCACTATTTGACTCAAGTGGTGGAGTAACCAGCAAGGAGAGGTGTACTACTAGACCTAGTATTGACAAACAAAGAGGAACTGGTAGAAAACATTAAGGTTGGGGGCAGCCTTGATTGTAGCGACCATGAGATGGTAGAGTTCAGAATCATGTGCAGCAGGTACCGAGCATCTAGCAGGGTCAAACCCCTGGATTTCAGAAGAGCTAACTTTGGTCTTTTCAAGGAACTGCTTGGAGAAATCCAATGGGATAGGGTACTGGAAGGAAAGGGAGCACAAGAGAGTTGGTTAACATTTCCCACAGCATCCTTGTAGATAAGCTAAGGAAGTGTGGTCTTGATGATCAGGTAGTGAGATGGATTGTGAACTGGTTGAAAGGAAGAAGTCAGAGAGTTGTGGTCAATGGGACAGAATCTAGTTGGAGGTCTGTGACTAGTGGAGTCCCTCAGGGGTCGGTACTGGGACCGGTACTGTTCAATATTTTCATCAATTACCTGGATGAGGGTATAGAATGTACCCTCAGCAAGTTTGCTGATGACACTAAACTGGGAGGAGTGGCTGACACACCAGAAGGCTGTGCTGCCATTCAGAGAGACCTGGACAGGCTGGAGAGTTGGGTGGGGAGAAAGTTCATGAAATTCAACAAGGGCAAGTGTAGAGTCTTGCATCTGGGGAAGAACAACCCCATGTGCCAGTACAGGTTGGGAGCTGACCTGCTGGAGAGCAGTGTAGGAGAAAGGGGCCTTGGGGTCCTGGTGGACAGGAGGATGACCATGAGCCAGCAATGTGCCCTTGTGGCCAAGAAGGCCAATGGCATTCTGGGGTGCATTAGAAAGGGTGTGGTTAGTAGGTCAAGAGAGGTTCTCCTCCCCCTCTATTCTGCATTGATGAGGCCGCATATGGAATATTGTGTCCAGTTCTGGGCCCCACAGTTCAAGAAGGACAGGGAACTGCTTGAAAGAGTCCAGCGCAGAGCCACAAAGATGATTAAGGGAATGGAACATCTCCCTTATGAGGAAAGGCTGAGGGAGCTGGGTCTCTTTAGCTTGGAGAAGAGGAGACAGAGGGGTGACCTCATCAAAGTTTACAAATATGTTAAGGGGGAGTGTCAGGATGATGGAGCCAGGCTTTTTTCAGTTACGTCCAGTGATAGGACAAGGGGCAATGGGTGCAAACTGGAGCATAGGAGGTTCCATGTAAATATCAGAAAAAATTTCTTTACTGTGAGAGTGACAGAGCACTGGAACAGGCTGCCCAGAGAGATTGTGGAGTCTCCTTTGCTGGAGACATTCAAAACCCGCCTGGACAAGTTCCTGTGTGATGTACTCTAGGTGACCCTGCCTGGCAGGGGGGTTGGACTAATGATCTTTCAAGGTCCCTTCCAACCCTTAGGATTCTGTGATTCAAGCACCACCTCAGCCAAGCTCAAGATTGAAGTGTCCCGAAGAGTAAAAAATCAAGTAAGAGAGCCAGGAGACCTGCATGGTTGAGCAGGGAACTTCTGAACAAACTTTAGTAGAAGAAAGAAGTTTATAGATCATGGAAGAAAGAAGTTTATAGATCATGGAAGAAGGGGTTGATCATTTGGGAATAATACAAGAATGTGGTCAGAGGGTGTAGGGATGCAACAAGGAAAGCTAAAGCCTCCTTAGAATTAAAACTGGCAAGGGAAGTCAAGGACAAGAAGAAAGGCTTCTTCAAGTACATTGGAGGTAAAAGGAAGACCAGAGGAAATGTGGGCCCACTGCTGAATGAAGTGGGTGCCCTGGTGACAGAGGACACAGAGAAGGCGAAGTTACTTAATGACTTCTTTGCCTCGGTCTTTACTGCTAAGGCTGACCCTCAGGATTCCCAAACCTTCCAGACCAGAGAAATCAGGACTGATGAAGACTTTACCTTGATTGAAGAAGGCTGGGTTAAAGATCAGTTAAAGAAACTGGACATCTACAAATCCATGGGCCCTGATGGGATGCACCCATGTGTGCTGAAGGAGCTGGCAGAAGTCA
This sequence comes from Hemiprocne comata, assembly GCA_020745705.1. Lineage (NCBI taxonomy): Eukaryota > Metazoa > Chordata > Aves > Apodiformes > Apodidae > Hemiprocne > Hemiprocne comata. The sequence continues at coordinate 95,600,388 of CM036586.1, read as the reverse complement.
TTGCTAGACCGCTCTGCATCATCTTTGAAAAGTCCTGGAAAATGGGAGAGGTGCCTGAGGACTAGAGAAAAGCTAATGTCACTCCAGTCTTCAAGAAGAGCAAGAAACACAACCTGGGTAACTAGCCTTACCTCCATCCCTGGAAAGATGATGGAGCAGCTCATTCTGGGGGTCATCTCTAAGCACATGGAAGAAAAGAAGGTTATCAGGAGTAGCCAGCATGGATTCACTAAGAGGAAATCACGTCTGACTAATCTGATAGCTTTCTATGATGGCGTGACAGAATGGATAGATGCAGGGAGAACAATGGATGTTGTCTTCCTCGACTTCAGTAAGGTTTTTGACACTGTCTCCCATAACATCCCTGTGGATAAGCTCAGGAAGTGTGAATTAGAAGAGCAGACAGTGAGTTGGATCGAGAACTGGCTAAACAATAGAGCCCAGAGCCAGGTTTTGATCAACAGTGCAGAGTTCAGTTGGAGATCTGTGAGTAGTGGTGTTCCCCAGGGGTCAATACTGGGCCCAGTCTTATTCAACATCTTCATCAATGACCTGGATGAGGGGACAGAGTGTATCCTCAGCAAGTTTGCTGATGATACGAAGCTGGGAGGATTGGCTGATACACCTGAAGGCTGTGCAGCCATTCAGCGAGATCTAGACAGACTGGAGAGCTGGGCAAAGAAACTAATGAGGTTCAACAAGAGGAAGTGTAGAGTCCTGCACCTGGGGAGAAAAAACACCATGCACCAATATAGATTAGAGTTGGAGCTCCTAGAAAGCAGCCCCATGGAGAAGGACTTTGGGGTCCTGGTGGACAAGTTATCCATGGGACAGCAATGTGCCTTTGTGGCCAAGAAAGCCAACAGTATCTTGGGATGTATTAAGAACAGTGTGGCCAGCAGGTCAAGGGAGGTTCTCCTCCCCCTCTACTCTGCCCTCGTAAGACCACATCTGAAGTATTGTGTCCAGTTCTGGGCTCCCCAGTTCAAGAGGGACAGGGATATGCTGGAACGAGTCCCATGGAGAGCTACGAGGATGATTAAGGGACTGGAACATCTCTCATACGAGGAAAGGCTAAGAGACCTGAGGCTGTTTACTCTTGAGAAGAAAAGACTAAGAGGAGACCTTATTAATGTCTACAAATACCTGAAGGGTGGATGTCAAGAATGGGCCAGACTCTTTTCAGTGGTGCCCTGTGATAGGACGAGGGGAAATGGCACCAAGCTACAACACAGGAAGTTCCACCTCAACATGAGGAAGAACTTCTTTACTGTGAGGGTGACGGAGCCCTGGAACAGGCTCCCCAGAGAGGTTGTGGAGTCTTGCAACACAGGCCGGCCCCCTGTGCCGGAACTGCGTCCCCCTGCTGAGGGTATAAACCGGGGTTTTTCCTGAGGGCCTCGGGCTGGTGCATCACTAAGGTCACTGTTGCCTCCATGGCAATGTCCACGTAAAGTGCTGTGCCTGCCGACTGCCTCTTGCACCACATGATGCTACACCTGGGACTGTGGGTCTTCATCCCTGTTGGGTCAGTATGTATATACTGTAATGTGTAATACTGCATTGTGCTAGGGATTAGTAGCTTAATAAATTGCATGTGCTTTGCTTATTTGGTGTGCCTGTGTCTCCCCATTTGAGCTGTCCAAGGAATCCCCAACCCCACTCTAAACCAGCATCTCAGAGGACAAGAGACCCCACAGGAGCAAATTAAACTCATGAAAACAGAAGCTGAGCTCCACTTTCCTGCTACCTAACAGAGGTATTTAGAGTTGTTGAAAGCACCTGTATCCAGAATAAATTAGAAGGAATGTTGGGATATATAAAAGCAAAGTAGCACACATTCAAGATAAAGTATGAGTATCTCTTGGAAGACACTAAACAGTTTCTACTCAGGGCATGGCCACCACCTGCCCCCTAGAAACTCCTAGTCAAAAAAGTGAGAAGAGAAGAAAAAAGTAATTCCAGGACAAAAACTGGAGTAGAAACTGCAAAGTGAAGAACTATTAGTATGCCATACTCAACCATTTGACCCATACAATGCATCTTTATAATTTCTGACCTGTGTGTCAATATTGACTCGCTTCAGGGCAACATGCAGCAGAACCTGACAGGTTTTGCTGTTTCTCTACTGCTTGAAAAAGACTTCCAAGTAAAGAGAGTTTCCTGTAGTTTACTGTTGGCTGTTTTTTCTCCTGCCTCTGGTAGCTCTGTAGCCACAATTTCAGATGCTTGCACACGAATTTTTAAAACTCAGCTTTTCTAGACATCTAAATTCCTGCTTCTCTCAGCCCAGGTGTCACAGGGAACTGAGGTGGTGAACTGACCCTTTCCCCTTGCCAAAGCCTCAACAGGAGGCACAACAATGAAGGAAAGAGAGGGAATCTATAGTCAGCTCCAAACTTTATGCCTTTTCTGGAGCGCTGTGTAGCTTCTACTGCATGGTGTGTGTGCAGGTGTTTCCTACTTCCCCCAAGTCCTTAAAATGAACATCACAGGTGAAGGTCATTAACTAAATATTACGACAAGTCTCCCACCCTTAGCTGTCTCAAAGACCTCACTCCACGGGCCCACCAGGGTACTGCTGGCTCTTTTGCTCTGGTCCTGCCTGTTTTCACAGAGTGCAGCAACACAAGGAGGAAGATCAGGTCAATAGCACTCTCTATAGTTTCCTAAGTAACTCTAGCCTTGCTCTCCTTTTCACAATGGCTTTTACCCCACATACAAGTTGGGGGGAAACAGTTCAGAAGAATAGGTCCTTTGTTTGTTGTTCATAAAGTAGTTAATCAATAATGCCACTGGAAACCTGTGGTGGAATTTCACAGGCATTAAAAGAGCAAAACAGAAGTTAATTTAATTGCCAGCAGTTTTGAGCAGAACAAACAGGCCAAGCTAGCTAGAGCTAACATTTCAAAGCTTTCATGTTCTTACTTGATCAGGCCCAGCGTTTGCAACATGGATTTTAAAACACTTGCAACATCAAACAGGCACACGTACTCAAGGCAACATTCCCAGCTCGAGAGTCACTTCTGCATTTTCTAGCGGTAGGGTTCCCTGCTCATTGCAGGGTGGTTGGAACTTGATGATCCTTAAGGTCCCTTCCAACCTTAATGATTCTATGATTTGTGGAGAGGTAAAATATCTTTTACTTTCTTCTGACTTGCAAGGTTGAGTCACAGAGTCAGCCTGTCAAATAATTTTCTCCTCCTACCCCAGCCAAACCATCCCATACCACTCTGTGGTGATAGGCAGGGCATGCTGTGACACGCTGCTAGGTAACACAAATTATAGCAATAAGAAGGTTTACCTTTTCTGGTCCTCCACCACTGTGAGATACAACCTAAGCTATAACCAACATTTCCCAGACTAAGGGAAACCTTAATAGCATTTATTGCACTTTTCTCACACACATGAGGAAACATCTCTACCAGCTCTTCTCACCTGTTTCTTCATTCCAGTGATTCCTTCTCTCAGCCAGCTTCACAGAACAAGGTGTCAAGATTGAAGCTGCAGAACACCAGAGGAACACAAAATTGAAGAGTTTCTTTGTTTCCATGCTCTGTGGAAACTGCTCATTCCAAGCCTGTGAGCTGGTGATATAAAGAGAAGCAAAAAGGTACCACATATCTCAGAGCCCAGTGGTTCAGTTACTGTGAACAGTGGGGAAACAGGTGACCTGAGGTCTTGTTCTCAACTTTTCCACTTTGAGAAGTGCTCCGCATTAACAGCTTCCTCATACAAGAAGCAGGTGAAGGATATCCATTCCTCTCCTTTCAGATAGGGAACGGCTGAGATCACTAATACTTCCACACAATAGAGAGCCACAAGCAACTTGTGCTGCTCTCAGTGCAACAGAGTGTTGTAACACTCTGAAATTTGTTTTCAATCTTTTGAGCACTGACAAAAAAGCACCGTTTTTAAAATGCTTTCTAACAAAACCACAGAACACTTAAAGTAATTGTAATGCACTGGTATATTGTATTGTTCTCTACCTTATTTGTACAGAAAGATTCAATTTTATTCCTTTTCACTTGCATGCAATCAAAATGTTTAAAATAGAAAATGCATGTTTTAGGAAATGGCGCATACCGGACACCACCCACTTCTTCTCTCGGAAAGCATTTGCAACTGTAGCTTGTGTGTTGTTATTATTTGTTGCACATTCCAGTTATACAAGGCAAGTATTTTGTTGTTTTGTTTTTTTTTTTTTAAAGCAAGCTAAGGCACAAGAGAACGTGATCTCTTTTAAGCTCCCTCCTTGAGCAGCACAGCTCCTTAACCAGTTCCATGAAGTACCACCATGCTTGGTGGGTCAGCATCACCAGCAGGCTGGCCAGGGCTCCTTTTTCTGCTTATATATTGGCCTAGAAAACAATAAATATGTGCACACTTAGTTTCTGGTATCAAATGTCATTGAGATACTCCGCTCATAGCTTTTTTCCCCCTTATCAAATACCACATTAAGCTGGGTAGCAGAGTCTTCTTTTCCTAAATGGGAAAGGACAGATTAGGTCCCTTGAAGTCACTTTTTTTTTATTATTCCATTCAATACCAAATTTATTGTGCCACTTCTAGAAAACCCGCATTCTTACAGATGTAAACTCACTCATTTCTCCCAACAATCCAATGTAATGTCAGTGAGATTTCCCGTGTTATCCACCAGTACTTGATAACAAAGTCACCTATCTGGTTTGGGAGACTGTTGGTGAGAGAGAAAGAACAGGCAAAATTACAGAGAAAGAAGGAAAATGAAATGTTTCACCTCCCAGCCCACAGGACTTGAGAAGCCTCTTGCTTCAAGTCCCTCATTAGCTGTACAGTCACAAGAAGGGCAGCAGGACAGACCCCTGCATGCCCTGAGCAAAAGCACCCTCAGAGATTTCTCCACCTTGCAATGATCTTTACTTTATTCTCAATAATCCAGGGTTGCTAGTTTTTTAATCCCAGCACCTCTGTCAACTACTTGTGTAAACTTCATTCCCCAGCTTTAAATGGAAAACATCCTTTAGCTTAGCACTGCATGGATCAGCTATGGCAGACATATATATAGCAGGGAACAATCTGCATGCACTGGTGGCATTTCTTCTTGCCAAACACTGGCATGAATGACATTTGACTGTTGTGGAGTGAAAAAAATCTCAGAGGAGATGAGGGAGGTATGGTGGAATATAAATGCCAGAATGCCCTACAAGAGGGTGCAAAGTCTAGGCAGGGCAGCTATGAACTCTTGGCCTGTGGCACACATTGCAAGGAGCTGTCTTGTCCCTGTTTATGCCAGGGACATCTGTGTTTATGCTTATGTCAGGCAAAGAAGACACAGACCAGGTACTCTGCCACCACAGAGTCATGGAATGGTTAGAGTTGGAAGGGACCTTAAAGATCAACTAGTTCCAACCTCCCTGCATGGGCAGGGACACCTCTCACTAGACCAGGTTGCTCAAAGCCCCCATCCTACCTGGCCTTGAACACCTTCAGGGATGGGGCAGCCACAACTTCCCTGGGCAACCTGTTCCAGTGTTTCACCACCCTCATAATGAAGAATTTCTTCCTAATGTTTAATGTAAATCTCCCCTCTTCCAGTTTGAAACCATTAATCCTTGTCCTCTCACTACAGGCCCTTGTAAACAGTCCCTCCCCAGCTTTCCTGTAGCCCCTTCAGGTACTGGAAGGCTGCTATGAGGTCTCCCCAGAGCCTTCTCTTCTCCAGACTGAATAACCCCAACTCTCAGCCTGTCTTCTTATAAGAGGTGCTCCAGCCCTCTGATCATCATCATTATGGCCCTCCTCTAGAGTTGGTCCAACAGCTCCATGTCCTTCTTGTGTTGGGGGTTGTTGTCTTGCAGCTTACCAATTAAACAGCCGCACCAGCTAAGACCAGCACATCCAGCCCTTTGCCTACAACTGCCTCTGCAGAACAAGCCCCACAGTCATGGGCTGAGACTTCATATAACCTCATATTGTGGGATAATACAGGGCTTTAATATACACTTCAAACAACATCAACCGTGCTGATGGTGCTTATCACAGTTGAAGCCAGTTTAAGCCATAGTTGTATGTTCAAACAACCATTCCTGACTTCAGATCATTTTAAGCAGCAAGTGGCATATTTTACATCTGTTGGTGCGGATGCAATGCTCCTACTACGTGCTTCAGAAAATCAAAACCTGAAACTGAACGTGATCTGAGTTTCAGATTTTGCAGAGAACCAAAAAAATTCAGCTAAACAATGACTAAGTTATGTGGAAAGGATTTTATGGAAACAAATGTTTGCAATTAATAAATTCAAAGAAAACAGATTTTGTTTGGATGTAAACATTCCCCTGCTGCCCTGGAAATACAAACACAGCAACACTGCACTAAGACACTGGGAAGAAGAAAGTGTTCTTTAAACTAAAGAAAGAGCAACAACCACTGAAAATAGGTAAAAGTACTTCTTAAACTATTTCTATTTTATAAATACGTAATATATTGTAAAAACGTTCCTGCTTTTTAAATCTCAGCTGCCATTTAGCCAACTACCCAGCAAACTGCAAAGATGCCTACTGTTTTTGACATGAATTCCCAAAGGGGGGAAAAAAAAACCAAACCAAAAACTTATAAAAAAGGAAAAAAAAACCAAAAAACAACCAAACAAATGCTGAACCAAGAAGATTATATAGATAATTTATGTGCTGTATTGGGCTGGACTAATGCACACTGAACCTCATCATAGGGTGGAAGTCAAATCTGAGTGCCAAAACAAGAGGGGAAAAGTAAGTTCTAGCTTTATCATTTATCCAGCAGTTTTCAGGGACATAATCTCATTGTAGAAAGAACTACCAAAAGCAGTGCCATACACATAATCAACTGTCGCAGTCCCTATTAGGCATATGACCTAAAAAAAAAAAGTGATTACATAATTAGGCAACATTTCCACAAACATCAGGCTATTACCACTGACTCACGTCCCTCTCCTCAATGGTTACAACAGTCTCCAGACTTTTGCTTTTGCCACGGGAGAGGACAGAAAGACCTGTTGCCAACTTCACTGGTTTCTCGAAACCACATGAAACCTTGCAGGCAGGCAGGCAGAGAGCCTCCCGTGTTCACTCCATCCAGGCATGCTTAGACACACACTAAATTTCTTCATGCTTGACCATAACAACTTGGCAGAACTCCCTACATGGGGCTGAAAGGCTCCGTACATGCATACAGTCCAGGTAGACACTACCTGGTCCCACAGATGGCCCTCAGGACATGCTTACTCTGTTCACCAGATTTTATAAAGAGAAAAAGGAAAACAGAAAAGCAACAGTTTAAGCTTGCATTCAAAGTCACATTGAATAACTGACAGGTTCTCATTAGAGCTCGGAAGTAACCATTTGCTCAACTGAAGATGTGACTGGTTAGCCCACATACCAATGTTCTGCTGTCATCCTACCTTTAAAGACACATCATTATACTAGTAAGGCCAGAACAGCAGTTACATTGTCTCATTTTTTCAGATGCTTCAGTTATTTTGAACCTAACTGCTGCACACGGGTGGAAGCTGGAAATCCTGTTTCATTGACTCTGCCTTTGCTGAAGCTCAACTCTAAACTCCCAAAGACGTGTAATTTAGCTTCATCCCTTTCCACACTGCAACATATTTTGTGCTGTAGGAGTCACATTGCACTGGTTTTAATTGGCTCTTTGCAATAACAATGCAAATACATCCAGGATGTGAAAAAGCACACCTGTGAAAAAATATCCTGTCCTGCTAGAAATCCCAAAAAATAAACTTACCTGAAATTACACCCCAAAAGTATGCCCTACCTAATTGTAGTCAATCAACTGAAAACTATTTTTCCACATGATGCTGGCCCTCCCAAACAAATCAGTTCCCACACAGTTTACAAGTATTCCCAACGAGAAATTCCAACAGTCTTGGTGGCAAGATTTGCTGCAACTTTGTACAAATGCTCAAAACTTTTAATTTTTAAAAAAGCACAAGAAATTGCAGCAATGTTGAAGAGATAACATCCCCCCCATGCTAAGTAATAGGACTTACAGAAATAGTATAAAAAAATTGTCCTGCTACTGATCTCTGCTGCAGATCAGTCACTGAAGGAGTAACAGAATTGTGATTAATTCCCATGCTAAGCCTCTCATTGATAGCACACTCTATCTTCACTTAATTAAAGGGTTATCCTCAATGTCTGCCTTCAGACATCTTCAGCTTCTTCATGCTGCCTGCCAAACCATGGAGAGGACAGCAAGTTTAGCTTATCATCACTGAAATAAATCTATTCCTAAATCAACGATGAACAGAGGATATGCAATTCTGTACCACCCTTTAACACAGCCAGCATGCCAATTCAACAAGGACAAGACAATGTCAGGAGCTGTAAAGGCAAGACTCACCCGTTCTCAGTGACATACACTAACTCAAGCAGTAACAAACTCCTGGAATTTGAAGAAGCCCATTGAAGACCAACATTTTTAATGAGAAACTAATGGACAATGAAATTATCATGCAGAAGCTTACTGCACAGCAGTGAGGGGGAAAGCACATGTGCAACAATACACTAAAGCAAGGATGCACAAGTACCACACTGAAATTACTGGGTGGCTCAAAGACAGTGATGAAGGCCAAGTCTATGAAGTAGGAAAAAAAAAAAAAAAGAGAGGGTGGTGCTAAGTCCCACAAATTTTAAAAACACTACTGCTAATAATTTGAAAGGCAAGTTTCTTTATAAAAGCAGGCAGCAGTTTTAAAGCAGACACTGAGACTGGAGAGCAAGGCAAAGTCCTGGCAATTGTCAATAGCAGATGCAGAAGACGGTGGTCCAACCCAGCACCAGTAGCAACCAGGAAACTGGGAGGTGACAGAGTGCCAGGAAGGGCACCAGGCTGAATGAAAGCTGGAGAGAGTAACAAACAAAACCAAAAAAATTATTGGCAGAAGGACTGGGCAAAGATGAGGAAGCGTTTCAGACTCCAGCTGGTTATGCTGCTCCCAAATAGGACAAGAAAAACAAGTGTTGCTGCTTTGCTGCTCTGAGTCAGTAGGTTAAGACCCACATTGAACAATTTCTCAGTGGGACTGAAGAGATGAACATCTGCTCATCCTTCCTCACTCCACATGCCCCCTTCCCACATCTCTCCCCAGATCCTGCCACTATTACAGCACTTCCTCAGGAAGGGATTCCTGCAGTGGTTCATGTGTAGCAATGATGGTGAAGAAATGCAGTATGGACCAGTGAGTAACCAAGTTGATTTCTTAAGAAAACAACAAGTGAAAAATGGCCCGAGTGATCTGATCACTGCACTTAAGCAACTTCTAAAAAAATGAAAGGTATTTTCATAACTTTTAATTCCATCTGGAAAAGTGTGCTATATTCTGCTGAACTGAAAGCAGGTATCTCAGCGTTCACTGGATCGGAATCCCAGTTTGGATGCCATTAAAATACCGGTATTTCAGCACAGCAGCTATTTCATTTTCAGGCAGATGAAGGCCTGATACCTATCATTGTGTCAACAACTGGCACAGGTGAACAAGCTATGACAACTACAGTTACAACATTATCTCGCCTTTATGTGAAACACTGAAAGCAAATTTCAAAGACTGATTTGTTTCCTGCTGATACCTAAGCAGGAAAAAAAGACAGTAAGATTAAGAACAGCATTTATATATAAAAATTTATTTAGGTGAAGTCACAAACAGTTTCGTATCAGTTTACAAACACTTCATGTTATGCACATTATTGAAACTGTCAAGAAAGGTAAAGGAGAGCAGATAATGGCAGCTTTTTCCTGGAACAACTAAAGACATACCCTTACCATCATGCGTGTTACTGGATCATAGTATTACCTTGATCATACTGCCTAGTATGCAAGGGAAAAGGAAAAGAAAACAAAAACAAAATACTGAGTTGTAGATGTAGAATAATTAAACTGTGAACCAGTGATTTTGATTTTCATGAGCACCAGACTACAAACGTCTAGTCTGATGCTCAGGATCTTAAGTATTCTCCAAGAATAAAAGCAGAATAATAATTTAGGTTAATTATTATATTTGATTAAGAGTTTTGTAATGCACAATTGGGCTACAACTGATTTCTGGCCATGACAACAATGGTGAATGTATTTTTCAGAGAAGAAAGGAGAGGCAGTATTGAGCCTCACAGAGTAATTCTGTTGACAACCTGAGTTATTATACCAAGTATATGATACTGTTTCAAGTCAAAGATACATTTATGTTGCAGATATTCTCAATGAAATGGTAAAAGTAACAGCTGTAACAAGACAAGTTATGATTTATTTTTTTAAAACAAATATAGTACATAGGTTCTTTTAAGTGTCCGGTTGTGATCTGCAAAGATCCAGGATTGCACACAAGTTTGCTCAAATGAGAAGGGTTAATCAGCGCATTAAATTGGCTTATACTTTCAAAGTAGTATTTTTGGGCAGGGCTCTCCTCCAGGAGACTGTTCCTGACCTCATTCAACCAATGTTCAATTTATTCACCTTCCTGAATCTTTGCCCTCTTTGGACAGTCTGTGACAAGTGCTGCGCTGCAGGAATTCCTGTTTTCCAGCAAACTGGCTTGCTCTGCAGGTTTGTAGTCCATTGTTACAATTGCTGATTGGGTAAAATGAATTTCCTATGTCTTCTCTAGCACAGCTTGCAACGCAACAGAAGCAGAGGTAAAAGAATGCACTAGAATACCAGAGCTCCACTTAAACACCAACGGAGTCAGGCTGTTGGCACCAATAAGAAATTCTGTGTTTAACAAATCTGAAAATATTTAAGAGCCAAAGTTAGTCAGTTTTATATATAAACTCACCCACTTAGTCTGACTGCCATCCCAACTGGCCTTCTGTTTTCATGGAGTCTGGAAAAAAAAATATTGAGAATTGTCTGAAGTTATACATACAGACATAAATTTGCAGGAATGAATCTCAGCTATCCCACATATGTGCCAATTGTCACACTCAAACTAAAACTAGAGTTTCTCACTTTGTTCTTTCTGTTTAAAAGCCAAGTCACAGCTCTTCGTTGGTGCCTTAGAAAGGACAGCTAGCCTCAAACACACTTATTTTCCTTGACTTAGTTTTTACTGGTTAACCTTCTGTAGAACTGCAGAACTAGAGCTACAGGCACTAGATCAAGCTGAAATTTAAGGCGCCTTCAAATGAAAAGGGAAATGAAATCCAGTCAGACTGCCTAATGCTATCCTCTGAAATTATGAAAACAAAATCAGTTTGAGCAAACAATTTGAAAGGCCTTTGTAAAACACCTCCTCTTCCTCTTGATAGCATGAATGTGGAAAAGCTTGGGTTCTGGCCAAAGCTGTAAGTCCATAAAAGCCTATTCTCTCCCATTTTAATTCTCTGATTCTTTTGCCCAAATGTGAAGCCATGTCTTATTCCTCTGAAGTACTTTAAGACATCATAATTACAGCTTACAAGGAGCTGGGGGGGTGGTGCAGGGAAAAACCCACAGGTCACCTCCAAGAGAGCAACATATCCTTGCTGCTGCCTTGCCAGTGATCAACTCATGCTTTATTCGAGGCCTCATGGACATTTAGCCGGTGCTCAAACCATTACTTCCGTTAAAGACTTTTTTTCTCTGAAGACTATGTGCTACCAATTTAAAACTGCTCTAATAACAGAAAGGCTGCTGAACCCACACTGAACAATTGCACAACTTTTACTTTTGCTTTTCATTGCGCTGCTAAAGCACTACTATTTTTACAAACATTAAGTCTTTTTAAAGTTATTTAGTTAAAATAAACATGTTTAATTTTTCTTCCACAGTTTCTGGGGAAAATAAAGACCAGTGTTGCTGCTAAAAATTAACTGGGACATTTCCATGAAACCAAAGGGGGTGAAGAGGTCCAGTGCCTCAGCAGACAACAGAGCAAAGCTCTGCACTGACAGACCGGCTACTGTGGAAGAAATTACAAGTCTGGTTAACATGACAAGCTGAAGACCCCATCTTGGATGCGATGAAAGCTATAAGCCATTGCTCATCCAGTGCTCACATAAGAACCATAGCAAAACAAGAACTGAGTTGTAGCTCTTGAGAATGGAGAAACTTATCTAAACAGAGATATAAAAAATTTGCATAAATCCAGACCATCAACCACAGAAGGCACCAAGGCCACAAGGCCTGCACTGGGACCTGTTTATCTATAAGACCGCATGGTGTTTGCTCCCTTTCGTTGTTGCAGGTTGGCCCAAAGAAGTTACTTTTAATGGGTACCACAGTCAGAACTTGTCGTGACACACCAAACACTTGCAGATGCCCTGAAAGAGGGTCCTCCCTTTTCAGATCTGGCTAACAGAGGCAGACAATTTAGCCACTCCTCTGAGCTGGCAATCCCCAGGAAGTACAGCATGTGATGAGCCAACAAAAAACCTTCAGGAACTCAAGGGTTCTTCCCACGGTCCTAAAAAAATTGTTTAGAAATCAATATAGCCAATGTAACAGACTGTCCCCACCATCATTCAGCTGGCATGAAACTCAGCATTTTCTGTGCAGGGGATTTGACAGACTACAGCCACCAGTAGAAGAGAAGCAGCACAACCCCTAATACAAGCCGGCAGCCCGTTGCAGCAGTGGAGCTCGCTGTCACAGCTCAGGCAGTGGGGAGGGCAGATCTGCCCGTCTACATCAGGGGTTACACCAATTCAGTGGCACTCAATGCCTATACAGAAAGCAAAACCTTAACATACACAAAATCTTCCCTGCTTCCCCTAATCACACCCACCACCTTTTCCCACAAAATAGGCCAGAACTTTTGGATTAAATCTACTGAGTCACAAACTAGGTTAAATTTCCAGGTGACAGTGAATTTTCAAGCTGTGGCCGTTCATATTGAAGCTTATCTTTATTCACAACAATTTTTCTGGCCTCCCCACACAGCCTGCAACTACCACATGCTCCCTTAGTAACAGGAGAGTCTGTACTCTTTGTGTTACATACAGATAGCAGTATTGTTGATAATGTTAATTTTTTAAGACAACTCAGAGGAAAAAAACTAAAACAGAACACTTTTCTTCTAATGTCTTAAGGAAAATGCAATTATATACCAGGGAAGGGAATTGGTGAGGGTGTAATTTCTGGTAGCCAGAGTAAGAAATGTTACAAACAACTATTTTCTGAGAGCGTGCTCTTTTCCTCCAGCAATGCCCACACCTCCCACAGTGACCCACTGGACTCCCACGTGGCCCCCCAGGCCTCACCAGCTGACACCATGGCCCTGTGATTAGCACAAGTGAAGTGTCAGCACCACAACAGCAGAGCTGCCAACCAACTCAAGGGCACCTCAACTGCTCCCTTCTCCTCTTCCTCTCCGAGGGGGCACCGTGCCCGGCCAGGGGAGCAAGGAAACATGCCACCATGGCCATCGGCCCGTCACACCTGGCTTTTCTCCTCCTGCTTGGGACTCTGGGACGGTGGTGGTGGTGGTGGTGGGGGTGGCGTCGTGGCCGGCGTGGCCTTCGTCTCGCCCTCAGCACGCGGCTGCCTGCTGATGAGAGACTTGAGGGGCGCCATCCACTTCATCCAGAGGTCCAGGTCGACATCGCCCCAGGGCAGGTTGGGGTTCTTGGCCGCCCGCCGCCGAAAGTCCTCGTCGTAGTTCATCCAGGAGGTGCCCCCGTAGGTGGCATGCAGCTTGCGTATGGTGTCCAGGTACTTGAACATGGCTCCGCAGCGCGCCGGGTGCTTCTCGCACAGCACGCTGGCGTACACCAGGAAGGCCGAGACCCACTGGTCCAGCGTGTCCCCCGGGCGCGGGCCGTGCTCGGGGGCCAGCTCTGTGTGGAGCAAGGAAAAGAGGTCAATGAACTCCCCCCGCCAGATCCGCTCCTTGGTGGCCTTGGCCAGCTTGTAGCCGAGCGGCCGCCTCAGCCCCACGTAAGGGGTGGCCGCCGGCTCCGCCGCTGCCGCCGCCTCGCCCTGCCCCGCCGCCGCGGCCGCCGCCGCCACCGCCGGGCCCCGGCCGGGCCTCCGGCCGCGCCGCTCGCCGCCGCCGCCGCCGCCTCGGCGCAGGGGCTGGCGGCCGCAGCCGCCGCCCCCAGCGCGGCCTGCCGCTCCAGCCAGCGCGGGTTCACGTAGACGGTCCGCAGGCGCGGCACGGCCCCGGCGGCCGCTGCCGCCGCCCGCGCCGAACCCTCGGCGCCGGGCTGGAGGCGCAGCACGGCCAGGGCGGCCGGCGCGCCGGCGGGCAGGTCGCTGCCGTCCCGCCGCGGGGCCGGTTGGGCCGCCGCCGGCACCTGGAGCAGCGAGGGCGCGGCCCAGGGCGGGGAGCCGCCCCTAGGCCCGGCCGCCGCCGCCAGCGCCTCTAGGCCTGGGAGGCCGAGCCGCGAGCCGGGCGCCACCGCGCCGAGCACCCATCGGGTCTCGGCAATCCCGGCGCGGTCCCGGGGGCTCCGCGACCTCCCCTCCTCCCGGCGCCCTGCGAGGGCCGTCCCCAAAGTCAGGGGGGCCGCGGTTCCGGCCCGGCGCCGACGGCGGCTCCGCCGCCTCCCACGTGGCATTGGCGCGGCGGCTGCGGGCAGCACGCACGACGGGGGGCGGGGGCTACGGCCCGGCGGGGCGGGGCCCGGAGGGGAGGTGGGACCGGCGGGGGGGCGGGAATGGGGCTGCCTCCCCGCCCTCCTCGGCTTCACGGTCCCGTCGCCGGCCCTGAAGGACAGGAGCTGGGGCAAGGGCCCATCGCTGCACCCAGCCTGGGCCCAGGCGTACTGGGGGTTAAGCGGGCCCCGGGATGTCTCATAGGTGTGTACTGCTTCGCAGTTAAATGCTGGGCTTGGAGCGTGCAACATATATACTCTCAAATATATATTAAAAACTGTGTCATATATATGCAGAGACTATATATATAAAGTGCTATATATAGCATATACATAATCTATATACAGAGAGTATATATACACTATAGAGACTATATATAGCACATATCTACACACATATGTATACAAATATATACACACACAGTATATATATATACACATATGCATATATATATACACACACACACCAACCTCACTTTTTTGTGAGGGTGCTGAGATGCCAGCACAGGTTTCCCAGAGAAATTGTGGCTGCCCCCTCCCTGGAAGTGTTCACGGCCAGGTTGGATGGGGCATGGAGCAACCTGGTCTAGTGGGAGGTATCCCTGCCCATGCAGGGGGGTTGGAACTAGATGGTCTTAGGTCCCTTCCAACCAAAACCATTCTGTGATTCTATGATAAAAACTCACATAGAGACACACACACACTATATATATACACACACGTTACTGTATAGTAGGCATACAGTAGCAGTCATTCATGTCATTATTGCTTCAGTACAGTAAATGTTCAGAGAAGTAATGACATTCCATGTCTGTTCCCTTTCAGCATAAATGAGCATCTTCTTCTCTTTATAGAAAATGGCTTTCTTTTTTAAGGGTGCTATCACCCAAATTCAGCTGTCCTAGCTAAGAACAGAATAGTCAGTCTTGGCAAACACTTGCCAAGACTCCTCAGGGTGACTGGGCAACTGATCTGCAGAGCCCTGTGCCAGGTAAGAAATAGGGGAACGTGTGACTTCACAGGAGACGCAGGCTTATGGGCGATTTCCCTTCTACTAACATCAAAACACTTTCTATGGCATGGCCATACACGTCTTACCAAGGTCACTGCCGAAGCACATGGTGGCCTCTGTAGAAACAGGACCAGGCCATTGCAGCACTTGGTCACCATGTGGATGAAGGTCAAACATCACAGGAGCCAAAGCTGAGTGCTGGCTCCTTGTATGGACTGAAGTTACACACCCACTTCCCAGCTCCTTCCACAAATGCTTCTGTAGCACTTTCTGCTCTGGTGAAGCAGCTTTGAATGCTGTGCTGAAATGCCTAGAGATCACTTCCACTCTAATATAGACAAATGTTATGTAAAAAACATAATAGCTCTCCCATCTTCACAGAAAAACTGGAAGAGCTAAAATTTAACTAAGAGTCTTTTTGTCCAAAAATTGAAATCCCAGGAATTACAAAATTAAGAACTCTGCTGCAAGAAAAAAGGCAAAACAGTGCCTTAATTTTTCTTATGCTTACAGAATTCTGATGAAATAACAAGAATAGCAAAATGCTCCTGTTTTCTAATTCACCTTTCTTCTCAGAGATTTTGTTCAGAAGTCTGAACAAAACAGTCTTTGCTTATTTCTCGAGATGAATACATTCACATTTTGATAAAGTTATTTTTTTAAATGCTATGAAAACAGGTGCAACTGTGATGAGCTTTTAAGTGTTTTAAATTCTATCCAGTATCTCCTTCTAATTCCAGATTAATGGGACATTAATAACACCAGAGATTGTAAAATGTACAGTAACACCATAGTTTCCTTATAAGGCGCCCAGGGAGCAAGCTTCCTAGTGATACAGGTGATATGAAATCTCTGAAAATTTTCTAAAAGTTAAGGTTTTCTTGACTGTAACCCAAAACTCATCTATTGTTAGAACCGCAGAGTCATTCAGGTTAGAAGGGACCTCCCCTGCAGGTACTGGAAGGCTGCTATTAGTTTTCCCTCCCCCAGGCTGAACAAGTCCAGCTTTCCCAGCATCTCCTTACAGGGCAAATGTTCCAGCTCCCAACTGTCTTGCTCGCCCTTCAAGGGGCTTACAAAAGTTTATCAAGGTCCTCCTTAATTGGGGGCACCCAAACTAGGTACAGTATTCTGTATGACGTCTATTGAATGCTGTGTAAAAGACAGTAATCCCTTCCCTTGGTCTATTGACCATGCTTCTGCTGCTGCAGCCCAGGGCACTGTAAGCCTTCATCCCTGCCAGGGCTCCTTGTTGGCTCACGTTAGGCCTACTGGTCATCAGGGCACCTGGGTCCTTCCCACCAGAGCTGCTCTCCAGCCTTTCAGTGGAGAAATGCAGGGGGTTAGTCCACACAAAGCACATTTGTCTGCTGACTTTTGTGAGGTTTCTGTTTTCCCATTCATCTGGCCTATCGAGGTTCCTCTAGATGACAGCCCTGTCTTGCTGTGTTGACTGTCCTCCTTAATTTGATGTTGTCCACAAATTGGATGAGAGTGCACTCTGTCTCCTCCTCCAGACTATTGATATGGATATTAAACAGGACTGGTCTCAAGACAGACTTCTGAAGAACTTCACTTGTAACCAGCTTCCAGGTAGAGTATGAACCATTAAATCACTATGATCTAATTAGTTTTTCTCTCATTTGATTGTCTCAACAAGGAAGCTGTGGGAGACTGTGCCAAAAACCTCCTATCCACTGCTCTCCCATCATCCATGGATCAAAGCAGGTGATCAGGTTGGTTAGGCATAATTTACCCTCAGTAAATCCATGCTGGGTCTTTCCAGCCACCTTTTTCTCCTCTATATGACCAGAAATGGCTTCCAAGACAACTTGCTTTTGTGATTTTCCCAAAGTGAAGATACCAGCCTATAGGTCCTTGGATGGTCCTTGTTCTTTTGGAAGATGAGGTGCAACATTTTGCCTTCCTCAGCCACTAGGTGCCTCTCAAAATCTCCATGACCTTTCCAAGATAAAAAGTGGCATTTCAGTGACATTGGGCCAGCCCTCTGAGCATCTGGCCAGCTCCCAGCCTTGCATGGGTTGGGATTCCTCAAGAGAAGATCCCTGACTCTGTCCTTTTCCACTACTAACAGATTCTCTTCTGCTTGGGGCACAAAGGGCCGGTGGACTTTGTTGGTGAAGACCAGAGCAAAGAAGTACCTCAGCCTTGTCTCTGTCTGTTGCCACTAAGTCACCTGCTGCTTTCAGCAGAGGTCCCACCTCTTCCTTTTACATTCTTTCACTACCACTGTGGTGGTAGAAGCTGCTTTTGTTGCCCTTGACATCCTTTGCTGGTTTCACCAATAGCTGAGCTTCAGCTTCCCAAGCGCCATGCCTGTATGGCCAGGGAATGCTTCTCTACCCCTGCTCTGTGTGCTAAGACCGAACATATTTCAGAATAAAACTGATGACTGGAAAAGTCATAGCTGTCAAATGCATTCATCCC
Source organism: Hemiprocne comata (assembly GCA_020745705.1). Lineage (NCBI taxonomy): Eukaryota > Metazoa > Chordata > Aves > Apodiformes > Apodidae > Hemiprocne > Hemiprocne comata. The sequence goes on along the minus strand of CM036586.1, from coordinate 95,582,385 downwards.
TCAGAATGTTTCTGAATTTCTATGGCATTATGGATCCATATCACTACTGCTCACTTTCAGAAATACGGACTTGAAAAGTTGAGGAGAGATCTTCCATGTTGCAGTAAGTCAGGCAGCTACTGCATAAGGCAGTGATGGGCACTGAGACAGAACAAAGAATAAACATCGTCAAAGGATTTAAGCTTTCCCTGTAAAAAATATGACAGTGCAAACTGTTAGGAAAGCCTTTCCACCTCCAGCAGTCAGCACATCCAATGTCGACATTGCTACTCCCAGCTCCATGAAGGACTGCCCATTTCTTTGACTGCTATTGCAGCCTTAAGGGCAGCAGTTACACAAACATCTTTGCTTCAGAAGAGAAGGGCTCAAATGGATCAACAAGTCTGTCCCACTATTCCTCTGCTTATATGGCTACAATGCTGCTATCTTCTGGCTGGAGGTTAGTGCCAAGGCTTGGGGACTGGGGATGTCGTTTTGTTCTGTGTTTGTACAGTGCCCACCAGAGCCCCGCAGCCTCCTAAGCCTACATGCATGGCTGCTGCTGCCAGGTCTCACAACACTGCAGTTCATAGTGATAATAAACAGCAACTTAACATCCAATTGGTAAGCACTTACATTGCTGTTGCCCTCAAAAGATACAGACAGCAGCAAAGACAGGTAGTGAAGTCATCTACATGAAGCATTTCTACGCATATGCTGGCTTTGCTCACCAAATCACAGCTGTGATTGTCCAGGTCTCTGTCTCATGAAATCTACTCTCCAATTTTTCTTGAGAGCTCCCATGGAGAAAACCAGCTGGGCAATAGTAATATCTGGGCTGAAGTAGGCAGAAATGGGAATGCTTTGCTCCCACTTCATTTAGAGTAGTGACTTGTCAGGTGACGTATGCTCCTAACATTGTGTTTATCTGAGCGTTTCCATCTCCTTGCACGGGCTGTGTGAGCAGTGTGTAAGGACCTGAGTCTGCACTTGGAGGTTTGCCCACTGGCAGCTGGCTATGCTGAGAGTGTCAGCTCTTCACAGTGGACAACATACCTTACTGAGAACAGCAGGAACAACTTCCAGTGGATTTTGGAGGCAGGTGTGATCGCCCTTTCTGCTCCTCATGTGATTGCAGCTCTGAATTTTCCCTCTGTCTTCTTTCCTCATGTCTTTCTGTCCCTTCATGTTCTGATGACACATTTGTAGAGGACCAAAGTGACTACTCGGAGCCACACAACTGTAAAGCTGTATTGCAGATGTGTCTCTCTCCACCAAATTGCTAGCATGGGCATAGGACCACAGAAACAAACTCAGATCACTGTTTTATGCTTCAGACCTTCTTTTTAGTCTCAAGCTTGAGACCTTATTGAAGGCATTAATGAGGAGGCAAAATGAAGCTTTAAACAGAAACAGCTGCAAACGTAGCTGTGGAGGACCTAGCAGGGTTTGGAATTAAGCAACAGAATGGTTTATTAAAATACAGGGGAAAGCTCCTTTTCAAACAGAAGAAAAAAAAAAGGAGAAAAAAAATCCCATTTGGAAACATTACATAAAACCAGAACACCTCCCTTTGAAAGTGGATGGACTAGCCTGCTCTTTCTCTTTATGAACCTTACACAATGCCACAAAGGAAAAGAACTGCCTACTCCCTCTATTGATTAAACTAGAAAATGCTGCCACATACTTACACAGGCTCCAGGATGCCTGCGAGGACAACATACTCCTGCACTAGGGTTTGAGAAGAAAATGCAGCAACCCTTGTGTTGTGATCAAGAGCTTTTTTTTTTTTCTTTTTTTCAAAATAGAGTCTTTTCCTAAGGAATCTTAAGAATTTTCTGCAACAGTTTTGGGGAGACTTGTAGAGTTGGTGGTTTCTCAAGTCAAAAGAAGGATACCCCATGGAATCAGTGATGGTGATTTCATCTGAGACAAGAGAGATTCAAGACTTGCACTGGAGCTTTTAGCTAGTTTGTCCTTAGGCATCTTTCACTCCCTCCGTAAATAAAAGTATACACCTGGAAGCAAAACAGGATTTGGGTTTATACGTTTTGCTTTTCCTCTCATAAAATGTACTGGCTGTATTCCTCCTCACTGACAACAGAGTGAAAGATCTGAACTGACCAATTAAGCTAACGGTTAGGTGCAGCTTCATAAAGTTGAAATAGCAAGTAAATGATGCTGCAGGGCCTCCAGAAAAGAACCTGACAAGCGTTGCTGTCGAACTGCTTCTACTGAGAGGAGGAGTCAGTGTTCTCAGCTGGGAGAGGCAGGCAGGAGTTGGATCCTGTGGCTGAGGGACTGTTTCCTCCTCTCCAGGTGGGAAAGGAGCTGGCTGGCTGGCTGACTGGCTGCCAGCCTCCGTGGAGCTCTGTGGTATTCTTCCTCTGCTTGTGTTCTGTTCCTGCCTTTCTTTATGGCTTGGGTTTTCCGAAGTTTGTTCCTTTCTCCTGATAAAGCTTTCCATGCCTATGCTTGGAGAGAAAGCAGAGAAAGTTTCTACAGAGGATCAAGAAAGTGTAGTTGTTTGTAGCGGGGAGGCTTAGTAGCTTCACATGGTCCCCCTCCCTTTTTTCTGCTGCTGTCACCTACCCAGCAGAACGGTTACAGGTCTTGGGTTATCCATGCTGCCTCTGGGACTCATGTCCACACGGAATTGTTCTGCACACTGTCAGACAGGAGTAGCAAAATGGTGTGCCCTCCGGTGTTTGTTGTGGTTAAATATGTAAAACCAATCTTCTCAAACTGGCACAGGACGGAAGGTGAGGCTTGGGTCAGAACATAATCGCTAGTAGAGCTCCACTTAAGACCAGGTCCCGGTAGCACTACAGACGTGCGCTGTACAAGGCGAATACCCTGCCTATTTCTCCAAGTTTTCCCTAAAGGCACCAGCTTTCCGCGACACGGCCGGGGAGGATACGGGGATCGCACAACCAGGGCGCCCCCGCCGCTCACCAGCGGCCGCCGGCGGGACGGGGATGCGCCGCTGGATTCGTCAGGGCTTTCCCCGCTGCGCCTCCGGAACGATGGCTCTGAAGAACGGTCCCTGGACATTCGACCCCTCCCCAAAACGCAACCGCGCAGTGCCAGTGCGGCCGCAGCGCCCCGTCGGGGCCGCCCGGGGCAGCTCTCGGCAGCCGCGGTCCCGGTGCCTGCGCAGCTCGGGTGGGCTGCTGGCCGCCGGGCCCTTGACGTGGGCGCCCACGGCGGCACCGGGCTGCGGGTGACACCGGGACGGGGTGTCCCTGCCTCAGCGGGAGGCAGGCGGGCCCTGCCACCCGGGGACCCGACGGGGTGGAGTGAGGTGGCGGGAGCGGCGAGCGGCTCCCGTGCGCATCGCCGCCGAGGGGGGAGTGACTCTGGCAGGCTGCGGCGAGCTGAGATAAAAGCTCCGCTGCTGCCTCTTTCCCTCCCCTTTTCTCTCGTAACTTTTTTTTTTTTTTTTTTTTCCCAGCAAAGTGACCGCGGCGGCGGCAGCCCCGGAGCAGCCTCAGCACCAGACCCCGCCATGAGGCCTCCGGTGCCGCCGTCGGGTCGCACTGCCGGGAGCTAAGCCCGGTCGCGGGGGGCTCCCCGAGAGCCGCCCCGCTCCGCGCCGCCGCGGAGGGGGCCGCAGACAGAGGCAGCGAGAGCCCAGGACCCTCGGCCGCCTTCGGCGTGCCCGGGGCAGTGGCCGCCGCGATGTCGGCGCAGAGTCTGCTGAGCAGCGTCTTCTCCTGCTCCTCCCCGGCCGCCGCCGCCGCCCCCGCCGCCGCCAAGAGCCTTTCCAAGCGGAGGCTCCGCCAGACGCGCAGCCTGGATCCCGCCATCATCGGCGGCGGCCGGGAGGACGGAGAGGGAACGGGCCGGGCGCAGCGGGCAAGGGCCGCCGGCAGCCCTCTCGGGGAGCGCCGCGGTCCTCGGGGCGCCCCACCGACCCCCGGCGCCTCCTTCTCCACCCCTAGCACCCCTCTTGAGCGGTCGCCACCGGGCAGTGCCGTCTTCGACGAAGAGAGCCCCCGCGGGAAGCGTAGCCCCGGCTGGGAGCTGCCCTTTCTGGCGCGCAGCCCCTCGGCCTCGGCTCTGAGCAGCCCCGCCGGCCCCGCCAACAGCATCTTCTCGCCCCGGCGCTGGCTGCAGCAGAGGAAGGGGCAGCCCTCGCCGTCCGGGCCTCGCCCCGCCGCCTACGTCGTGTGGAAATCCGAGGTAAGCCCGCCCGCCCCCGAGGGACGGGCCCCCGCCGCGCCGCCCTCGCCTCGGCCTGCGCCGCAGTTACCCGCTCGCCCGCCCGCCCCGGCGGGGCGGCCCGGCCCCTGGGAGACCCATAGCTGCCGGTGGCCGGGACGGGGCGGCCCCGCAGACGTGCCTCCTTCACCTTCTCGCAGTGGTGGATGCGCGGGAGGGCCACCCTCCCTGGGCTGTGGCTCCGGTGCCGTCGAGGCCACCGTGGGAATCGGGCGCGGATGTTCGCGCCGGGCGCGGGGATCTGTTGCGCGGGGAGGGGGGTGTGGGCGGCGGCATTTTACGTTCCCTCGACGTGCTCCATCGAGTTGTTCCAGGCATGTAAAACTTTCTCCTCCCAGTTTCACACATCGTAAACTGAAGTATGCGATGGCTTCTAACAAGATAGACAAATTATTTTTAATGCGCACACCCAGTGAGCTGTGATTTATTTGACAACGCACATGTGTCAAAACCACATGAGGAGTGAACGTATTCCAAGACAAATCCAACTTTGCAATGCAAATATTTATTCGTTTAACTTGGATGTCGTCGATGTTGGGCTGCAGATATCATACCATGTGGACGAATGAATTCCAAGAATGCGGCATTGTTTCTTGATAGCGATTGCTCGGCAAGTTGGTTCTGCACAGCCCTTTGTAGTGGGAGAAGAAGAAATGTTTTGTTTGAAGTGATGTTTGTAGCGGTGAGGTTTCCCACTTAACTGTTCAGTTGTGCCTCCTGGAGCTTTTGGGTTGGGGTTGGAAGGCAGCCTTTTCCTTTAATTTGCCTTTCCATTGAAGATATATTTATTATAAATAGCCAGTACTAATGAGATCTGTCAAAAAAACCAGCCCCGTTCTTTCAGTGGTTTGCAGAAATCCTTGAAAAATCTTTACTTTACACAGCAAACCAGGATCCAAAGCCAAACTAGGCACCGTGATGGCACAAGATTACCAGAAGTAGTTTTTAAGGGCAAAGGCAGGCTGCCTCTCACCCCGAACGAGCCCCTGCGTGTTCCTGTTAGCTTTGGGTTTGAAAGCTGTCAACATCTACAGGTTGGAACGGCAGGTGCCAGATGCTGAGTGTCAGCACATGGATGGTGACTTCAGGAGTGATGCTGGCTAAGGTTGGAAGAGGCAGTGAAGATTTTTAGCAGTTTTAAAAAATGGATTATTATTACGTCTTGTGATTAGAAGTTACTCTTAGCAGTATTTTGTCTTGATACTTGAATTTTAAGACAGTTAAAAATTCACAGTTTCAAAGAACTTTGTGGGAGTTGCAGTGTCAGTGACAAAAAGCTTCCAGTGAGACAGTGGGTAATGAACTTTAGATGCTCACACTAATAGTAAGTTGGCTGCTTATCCACTTACAATTTGCTAGGGAACATCAAAAAGTATAATATAAGAATTCCTGTGCAGAGCTTGCTGACTGAATCCAAGACTCAGGACATGGACTCTGATCTGCAGCTGTAAGCAGGTCTCCCTGTTTTCAGTGGATCCACGCAAAGGTGTCAGACAGCAGGGTCATGGGAGGGTTGGTTTACCTGGCATCTTTTGCAGGTCTGTATGTTGTCAAACCATGTAGCACAGCACACCTTCAGACTGTAAATTCAAAAGTACAATTATTTTTCCTACTTTGTTGTGTATCTAGCATTTTTAAATAGCCAAACCTTTTGTTTTACTGAGGGTTTTTTGGTGTGGTGGTTTTTTGTTTGTTGGTTTGGTTTTTGGTTTTTTTGTTTGGGATGTATGTTATATTAGTAACAACATGATTGTGTTGTAGTGATGTCATTTATAGTTAAATTCGATTCAGCACAGTTTCATGTGATGTTACAGCTCTGTTCTCTAACAGATTGTTGTTTACCTAGCATTTGCACCTCAGTAAGTATCTTTCATGCATTTAAGAGATCGGTGTTTACACTAACAAAGTACAGTCTTGTATTTTGGAGGCGTCTTTCCTATGGTGGGGCCTGATTTTTAGAGTAAGTGGTACATACGTGTCAGTGCAGTTTAAAAAAAATAATCACCTTTATGTTAGGAAAAAAAACAAAGAACCCAAAACAAAACCATGGAATTCTGTTTTAAGAGATTAATTTTGGCAATGTCTGAGCCCAGTGCTGTCAGGACAAGCGAGTGTCTGCATCTCTGTGCCCAGTCCCCATGTCCAGGCTGGGCAGGTGGCCAGACCACCCCTTTCCAGGAGCCCTTGATTGGGCACAGGTGTTGTCTCGGTTGTTGTCCCAGCAGTCATGGTGTTGGGGCTGCAATGTTGGAGCAGGGTGTGCTGCTGAAGGTTGCCATGCTGGTTTCAGAGTTTCTGTTTTGAAGCCATTATATAAATATTAACTTAGTTACAACAATAAGCAATTACACATATAAAGGATTTTTGATCTGTATTTTAACAGAAACTGCACATATATAATTTTGATCATATTCCCCCTTTTATTGCAGGCATGCATCCTAGTGGTCATCCAGTTTGGTTTTATCATAAAACAGCATTGTTCATAAAGGATTTAGTTCTTAGCTTCCTATTTTCTTGGAAAAGGACTTGTCCAGATTTTAAAAGTGAGGAAGGATGCTCTGTCTCTTGGGCTTCATCCTAGTCGTGGCAAAGCAAGTGTGCTTCAGGTGCTGAAAAAAACTACATTTTATTGGGTGAAAATAAAATAACTATTTATAATATTGTAAATTTAAAAGGTCCCATTATACAAATTACTGCCTTCTCAATAGGAAATCTGTAGTTCAGTTTTTTCCAATGTGAAAAATTAAATACATCACAACAATGATTTTACTGAGCTGTAAAAGACAACTGAATAGATGGCTGCAAGCCAGAAATGGGCATGGAAGGTTTTGGTCTGAGTATTTAAAAATTCCCACCCTATTAGCTGGGGAGTAAAAGTCATTACAAAACTTGTTTCATTTACCTTCATTCCAACATCTTCAGTATAATTGCATGTTCTGGAAAATATTTCTCTAAATCCACTGTGCAAGCAACAAGGTTATTCACTAAAAGTAATATCTTAGGAGATATATGTGGGAATTATTTTCTTCCACCTACCTTAATCTCTAAAGCAGTAAAGAGAAGTAAAAATGCCATGGTGATTTTCTCTTCAGAACTCCTCAAAACGGTAACTTCTGAGCAGCACCTCCCTCACCTGTCCCAAGTTGGATCAGTGCGGTGGGGTCTAGAGGGAGGTGGTGAAGATGGGGTTTGCAGCAGGTGCTGGTGTGAGATCTGTGCAAATCCTGCCCTCAGGAAGCCCAGTGCCTCAGGGCTGCAGGGGTGGGAGGACCTGCCCCGCTGTATTCCCAAGCGTTCCCTTACCAGCTGGTCGCTGATTTCTGTGTATGAGGCCAAAATGTCTGTGATAGCGTTGATACAAAGCCAGGAAAAGGATGGATTGTTTGTTTTACCTTTTTATTTTTTTACTGTAGTTCTTTGACTTCAGCATTTTATAGCACAGCCCTGTCTACTGGCCCAAGGATGGAAAGGTTGCAGCAACTTTCACGTGGCCATTCATAAATAATTTTTAATGGAATGCCAGAGTGTACAGGGGATTTCCAGTTTCAGCAGCAGGTCATGCCTAGAGGCTTTACACAACAAAAGATGTTAAGCCTACGTTCTTGGATCCATAGATTTTTACACGTGAAGCATCATGTGACAGTGGTGTCTCTAACTCCAGGGTGATCTGGCTCTTCTTTATCAACGAGTAATTTTATTCATAAGAATATTTGAATACATAATATTTGACAATTGCAAAGATTATTTGTGGTAAAGCTTTACTTCACTGACAAGCATTCTTTCCCCTTTTGGTTACCTGCTCATGTATAAGCTGCTTAAGTAAAAAAACCTGGGTTCCTGGACCTGTGGAAATCAGCGACAACATTGCCAGTGGTTTCTGTGGGGCAAAGCCAAGCGGGGTTTTTAACAATGGAAAAAAACTTTCATCCTCACTTCCCATCAGATCTCAGCTGTCCTTTAAGGCCATTTTCCTTAAAGAAAATTCACTTTCACTTACCAAATTAAGTCTGTTATGACTATTACGCTTTCATTAAGTGTTTCATAAGGTCAAGTGACTCTCTGAGTAAACTAAATATCATGGAAAAAGGTGGTAAAAATATGTAGAAATACATTAATGCCTTGATTCTGCCAACATTTAGTCATACATTTATGCTTAAGTAAGCGAGTAGTCCCGTACAAGTTAAGGATGCAGGTGTTTTACAGTGGCTGACTGGAATATGTTTGCCAGGTGAAAAGTCCCAAGTAGCTCAAAATGTATAGGTCTGTGTGAAGTCTCAAGTTGTGTTAATTCTTCTGCTTTTTTTTTCTGTTCCAAAGACAGCAGTGCAAAGCCACAGCCTATGTATGACAAGACAAATAGTGAATGTATCTGAATAACCTCTCTGTTATGATAAACCAAATCTACACACTTGAACTTACAAGGCCTGATTATTTTGCTGTCATGCTCCATGTGTTACTGACTAATTTAACATCTCCAGCTAAGTATCCTTTTTTGGGGGGGAGAGCTGTTTTTGAAGTACTGGAGGGAAGGTCATCCTGGTTCCTCACCAGGTTTTGGGGGAGAAGCCAGAAGTTATCCTAGTGTCTCATGAGCTGCTGGCCAGCCAAGCTGTGTCTAGCTGCAAGGATGTTGGAGATGCTCATCTGCAATATCAGAACAACATTAGTTTAGCTAAATTGTTTTATAGCTTCTGTTTGAGCCATATGGAGTGATAATTTAGGACACGGCTGTCAGAAGCAGTGAACATTCACGACACCAGTTTCAGCTAATAGTTGCCTTGGGAGGTCAGCTTCCATAAATTCAGTTGCTTTATACTTTCAGAGTTTAAATCCACAGGAAAGGTGGTCTCGGATTCCCTCTTCCTGTATCCCCCTGAGCATCATGGGTTTTTGCAAATTAATTTTAACCCCATTTTGCCAAGTTGCTGTGAGTAGCTAGCTTACTTCTTTCTGCTTTTTTACAGCCTGTGCTTGCTTCAAAACTATGCCGATGGAGGCACATACATGAAAAATGCTTTCAGAGGAAAAGGGCAAAGCAGAATTCTTTAAAAGTGGGCAAACGGAGAGGTCACATTCCCATATGGATAGGTATCTTTGGTTGCTTCAAATTGATATTTTTCTTTGAGGTTAGTGGGACAAGCTGTTTTGGAGAGACAAAGGACTGATTGCCTAACCATGTTTGCAGGACCAGAACATACTCGTTGGAAATTTAGAGGAAGGAAAGCTTTTCTTTATTTTTCCTTCCCCCATTCAACTTGTGAGCAATGATGGATGCATATTCTGAAACTTGTAAGTTACCTACAGAGAGGAGAGAAATAAGGCAGTTTTCTCCCGTTCATTAGGATGCATGAAGAAAACATGAAATCAAAGTAAATATACTGCATTACTTTTTAAAGATTTAGGATGAGATATGTATATCAAGACACCCTTTCCCCAGCTTTCACTAGGCATTGTACTTTGAGTGGTGGTGATGTGACAGCATGTTTGTCAAACCAGGGGTTAAGCTGAAGCCTTCCAGGTGTAAAAGCTGCTGCACTTGGATATGGGGTAAGGCTCTACCACTGAAGGCTGCAATAGTACACATCATCTAAAGGTCGGTACTCCCCAATATACTAATTTAACACTAGACATGCAAATATTTTAATGGAATACCTCCTCAGAATTTAGCCTCTCATGACAATGTCATATTTACTGTTCTCTGGTTGCCATAGTCTTAGAGCCTTTACCTTCATTGTGCTCATGGCCTCGTGATCTTGACTTGGTTGCTTCTGCATTTGCCTGTGTTTATTGAGAGGCTTGTTATGATGAGATGCTCTAGAATTGTTTCCCCATTGGCTGGAAGATTTGTCCGTCTTTGGGAACGAATCACAGGGAATGGATTAAATTACCATCAGCACTATCTGACCTTTTTGCCGTAATAATCTCTGAAGAGTGATACGTAGCTGAAGTATGAGCTCAGTGTCTGTTATCCTTAATGACCTTGATACCTAATCCAGACATTTTCCTATATGGATGGAAGACAGGTTTAAACAAACTCCTGTGTAGAGCTCCAACTAACTGTCCAGGGAGTAAAATGGACATCTGGTGTGTTTAGATGGTTTTTGTTACCTTGTTTTTTTGGTCTTCCTCCAAACATTTAAAGAACTGGACACTCCCTCATCCCCAAAATTACTAAGTGGCATTTTTGCCTTTGAGAAGTGCTTTTAAAATGAGATCTGTGACAACTGTATCTTGGAAGGGTTTTTGTCGTTTTGTTGGTTTTTTTTTTAAAGTAAAACAGTTGATGTGTTCATATTTGCCACTGAACTGTTCTGCTTTATTTTCTTCCATACAACACCCTAAAACACACAATGCACAGATTAGTTTCAGCCTAAGTCTGTTCCAGTCAATGCTGTAGGAGTTCTATAATTGCAAAATTCGGTGGGCAGAAATGTTGTGGGTCTTGTATGATGAGGAAAGCCGTTAAAAGTAACTAAATATATTCAACATTTCTGAATTTGGCAAATACAGTCTTCCCATTCCCAACTAAATTACGTCTGAAAACATTTGGTGAAAATATGGGAGTTGACAGCTAGGACAGACAGAATTCTCCTTGAGTGTGCATTGCTTAAGTAATGGGAAAGGAACTTGTGAAAATAATAGAAATGAGACTGAAAAGTAATTTGGAGCAGCCTCTAAAATATCCACAGCCCAGACTGCTGTCTTGACTTCGTGGTGGAGTTGTGGTACATTTAGCTTTGCAGACTGTCTTGTACGACAAGAACTGCAACTATGACAATATGCAGGTGGGGAACTTCTCAGGAGTCTGTCTTCACTCTTCTGTAGTCTTGTGGCTGTATAAACATACAGATATTAAGTACATATTTGTAATTATTTTCTTTCTTCTAGGTGTAAATATTGTAATGGAAACCAGCTGTGGGTTCTGAGCAAGGTGGGCTGAACACTCGTGCTGGTATGGTAGTAACTAGACCATGTCAGTGTCAGAGTGCAGAGTTGAAATCTTAATGTAAAAAGGTAATGAAAATTAGGTTTATAATGGTGATACTATCTTAGTCTCATTAAGCATGACATAATGTGGCTCACAGTTGATTTTATTTCTGTGTGACATAGTATTTAGGAGCATAAGCATCACTGGAATTAAGCCGATGTATTAAAACATGGCTTTTGTACCTCGTGGGTTACACTGAACCAGGTATCTGGATGGTGGGAGAGGAGGCTTAGGGAAATTGGAAGGGGGGCAATAAGGAGGTGAGGGCAAGGTTCAAACTTCAGTGGAATTTGACATTATGACTCATCGTCCAATTGTACAAGGTGGGGAGCTCTCAAACTCCAATATGACAGAGTACTCGAGTGGTTTACTTTTGGTGGTTGAATGCTACTAGTCAAAATAGAGTATCGGGTAGGAAGCAAAGCCTTTAGTTATCATTTAGTTCTAGGGATTTTACTTCTTTCACCACTCTTTAAAAATTTTGTATCTGTTTTTTTGGTGCAGATTTTTAAGCTGTGCTTGTTAAAAATAATTTCTATTATTTTTCATCTATTCTTATCCTGTAGCAATAATACATATGAATGGAAATGTATGCACACGCTTTCTAGTTGAGTTTCAGCTTTTCCTAGATGTGTACAGAATGACTATTTCAAGTTACATGTCTGATCCATTCCAGTTGTCAGCAAGGAGTTATTAAATCCCTGGGAGAGTTAAGAGTGTTTTTGAAGGATTTGAAGAGCTTCCAGTGCTTGATGCTCACCACATTGTTGTACTGGAACCAGATGCTGGGTACCACATGTTCGTGTTTTTGGAGCTAAGTAGGTTTGGTCCTATGTCTCTGGCCCATAAATACAAACACCAGTTTCCCACCCTAGAGCTCTCATCCCTGGGTCATCATCCTCACAGTTTTGGCCAGGAGAACAGCTTGCATCAGCTTCCCAAGTTGTGAAACCAGAACTGCCTTGTCTGGATCTTCCTGTTTGCTCTGCCTGTATCCTCTCAAAGCAAGGACCTTCTGATTTACAGTATTTCTCTATGATGACTCTTTGACTTAGGCTCAAAAAGAGATTTTTTAGTGTTGCACTTAGTGAGGATACAGAGGAGCACTCAGTCCCTTGCAGAAACTGTCACTCTGGGTGCTGAGAACCTGTTGGGACCTTGGGTAGATCTTGCTTTTCTCTTTTCTCCCCTCTTAATTTCTGATTTCTTGTTCCATGCACTTGGAGCTTTTTGGGCTGAGCTTGTATTTAATCCATTTCTAGTTGTGCTTGTTATGTGTATCTTCAGTTATCCTTCACACCAAACATTAAAAAAGAAGAGATACTGTCTTCTTGCTTTTGTCACCTGAAGTTCACTAGAAGAAAGCTGCTGTACTGTAGCTGTAACCTTTGGATTGGCCAAGTCAAATGTTAATGAGTCCTTTTGTTCTCTTAAGTAGTTTGTCTCATAAATGGACAAAATGGTTTTCAGCAAAGTACAGAGTATGATACAGACTTTAGTAACTAAAGAAATTATAATTTTTTTATAGTGTGATTAAGTTTACTTTTGCACTGCCTCGGAGTCAGGCTTCTCCAAAAGACTGGCTTCCTGGATTTGATTTTCAGTGATGCGACTGTACCTCCACTGAACATCTATAACTGATTTTGTAAGAGGAAGACTAATAAGATTTTTCCATTGCTATTTTCAGGATTTATTTGCTTTATCCCTTTGTTTTCTGCCACTGTTGTAATACGGCAAGATGGTTTTTGAACACTGCCTTTCTTTTTTCTTGAAAGGGTAATTTCAGTTGAGTTGCACCCTACTGAGAGTAATGTGGTGAGAAACCAGTTGGCAGAGCTCTGTTCAGTTTTCATTTGCTTCTCTCTCTGAAAGTCTAAAAATATTCCTCCTACAGGAAATGTTTTTCATTCTGTTATGTCTTTTGCTTCCCGTAGGAGGTATTTCTTTTAATTTATTGAATAAACCTTTCGGAATTGTATTCCCATAAGAGTTTAGGCACAATAGAGTCTTTGGGCAAACTGACCAAGAGATCTCACCATCTCCTGTTTTTAGGAGATAGGCAGTTGTTTCTTCATACAGTGCTGTCAAGCTCTGGGACAAGTTGACACTTGTGTGAAATGGGAGAATTTGAAGCTAAAGAATGTGGATTAACACATCTGCTGTAACCAATACAATTTTATAGTTCAATTGTACATAGCATAACTATTCTTCTTAAATCATAGAGAAATCCCTCTTCTCCTTCCCCTCTTTTTAAAAAGGATTCTGGGCAATATTTTGATCTCAATCTTAATACTACAATTTCTTTTCTAGGTGTATGTGTAAGCAGGAAGGTGAAATCCTTGTAACATCCTGGTTGGAAGTCAACTATGTTTAGCTGTTAATTTAATGTGGATGACAGGACAGGCTGTTATTTGAAAGGGATGGTGGGGAAAGAGAGACTGGGATCGATTACATTTTCATGCTCCAAAATAAGACCCTATCTACTCTATCCTTAATTAAAACAGTATGGTTGAGTTTACTTGTGGCTATTTTGTAACATTCCTGCTGACAAAATATGGTGTGCCTTTTGCTTATTGCTTCACTACTGTTTCTCAAGCATATGCTCGTGTCTCTTCATCTAGTAACAGCTCTTATAGCAGCACGCCATGGGGACATGTCTCATACATCTTTAGAAGGGGGCAGCATATTCTCAAACTATATACAAAGTGGAATGTGCCAGAGAGCAGGTATCAAACCATAGCCAGCTGGGAGAATCAGGTGGCCAGAGTACTTGGAGAAACACAATTAGATGTTTTACCTTTTTTCAGGGATAATGTGCCTTAATTCTCTATTCGCTAAAGGCATGTGATGTAACAGCAGTCAACCTGTGTGGAGGGTTTTAGTGCAACTTTTTAGGTGAATAATTAGTAAGATTTATATTGGTACATTTGAATATTTGAAAAAATCTCTGGTACACTGTCCAGAATGCTTCTTGCCCCCTTTCTCTGTTTGAAGTCTGAGCAAGTACCATTTCCATGCTCCATAAGGCGTCAGATAAAGACCTTTCTGTTTCATAAACCTCGCCTCAATGAAGGCAGAGTGAATGTAACAGATGAGCATACTTTTCTTTCTTGAACTAAGTTAACAGAGCTTCCCTCCTGTTTCTTAGCCTAAATACAGTTAAATTACACAGTCTCCCAGGATCAGAGGAAAAACAGTTAGACAAGTTAGTGAGTGGTAGAATGTAAATCCTGTGAAGAACGAGATGCCTGCATACTGGCTTGTATGAGCAAAAAGGTAACTGGCAGACCAATGGAAGTGACTTGGTCCTTGTGAGTCCACATCTTGAGCAAGGGAGATGCTGACATCCTGGAGCAGGTGGAGTGAAGGGCTATCAAAACAGTTAGGGGATGGGAATACTTAATGGACAAGGAAAGGCTGAGATTTGTTTCAGCCTGGAGAAGAATAACATGGGGTGTAATTCCACTTTTACTACCTAGATGGATATTCCTAAGGAGAAGATGGATCTGGGTGTTCTTAGAGTTGCACAATGAGAGTCACATGTTGCAGCAAGAAGAATTTTGACTAGATCTAAGGAAAAAAAATACAGAAGGAGTGATTAAATACTGAAATGGGTTGCCCAGAGAGGCTCTGGAATCTGTGTCTTTGGAAATTTTCAGCACTTGACAGGGCAGGCCCCAAGGAACCCAATCAAATGTTGAAGCTGGCCCTGCTTTGAGCAGCAGATTGGACCAGATGACCTCCAGAGGTCCCTTCTAACCTATTTTTTTTCTGTGACTGAGTATAATTTCTTTCCACAGTAGAATGAAAACTCTTATCTCTTCCCTTTGCTACAACATAACTTTGACTGAACGGAAGTTGATGGGTTACTGCAGGAAGCATGAAGCTCTCCAGTGTCAAGACTGAAGTAAGCTTATAAAGAAGTTTAATTTCTTTCATTGCATCATTTTCCGAAGTTGTTGCTGTGCTACTACTCTGGTGTCTCACAAATGTGAAGAAAGCCAGTGTGATTTTTTTTAAAGATGTCAGTAACATTTTGAAAAAAGCCTCAGCCAAAGTCTTCTTGAATACAAGTGAGGTTTTTTTTCAGGGATAGATTGACAGTGGTCTAGCAGAACTTCAGCAGGGATTTGACAAGGAAGTTTCAGTAACTACTTGCCATGTAGGTTTCCTTCATCTAACCAAGCCTGCCTCCATATTCCAGCATTAGGGAGCCCAGGGTTTATAAGGTATCTACCTTCAGGACAACATGCTACCAGGACAGACCTGCTCTGAAGTTGAGCTCTGTCTGCTTTTGTGGATTATTTCACTTTAGGTTTCAAAATATTGAACATCTGGCAAAACACTGTTATCTTTTCCTGCCCTATTACATGGTAGTTCAGTGTGCTAATGACAGGCTATATGCTGTACTGCCTGAAACACCTCAGTTCAATGCCTGGGGTAAAATGATGGTACAGAAGCATTCCTGTCAATTTAGCTTTTCTAACTTTAATTTTTTGTCATCTTCCTAAGTGTATTATAAAAGTAAAAATAATCTGGGAGAGAAATGGAAGATGAAGGATAAAAATTGAAGAGGTATGCAAGAAGAAAAGGAAATCTCCTGAGTTTTGAGCTGGGAATTGCATCAGATACACAGAAAAATAGGTGTGGCAGTAGGACAGTTCAGGCTTTGCCTGTATTGTCTTACATGGCAACAGTTTAACCTGATACTGACCTTACAATTTACAAGCTTAAGGGTACAGTTATGTAACTGGGATCAGTACAAGCTAAACTAAACTGCAATAGGCAGATGGGGCCACACGGCCTGGAAAAAGCTGGTACCAAATTGGCTTGCTGAACTAAATGCTTCCACTTTGCTATTTAAAAGGAGGACAAGGCACAATTTGCTGCCATTTAGAATGCAGTGGTGGGTTTTTTGGAGCTTCTGGAGTATGTTGGTCAACATCTGATTTCCTGTGTCTCTTCTTGCTGTTGAAAAACAATTTTTGCAAGTCTGCAATTAGCTGGCAGAAGTTTTGTCAAGCGGATGCGGCCTCTAGCATCAAGTATGAAATTAGGCTGCCAGAAGGATCTCACCAACAGTAAAATGAAGCCTCGAAGACTTGGAGTCATAGCCTTGTGCGGTCTCAGTAAGTACTTTTTTCCTTGAATGGACAAGGAAAGAAAAACAGAAGACAGGTCTCTGGATTACAGCTGTGTAGTTCAAATAACGGCAGATAAGGAAGGGGAAAAGACCAAAACAGCATAAGGAATGAGTAGTGAAGTAAAACATCATTAGCGCTGAAAAACAGGATTGCCACTTGAAGTGCCACCACCGCTGGGAAGAGGGCAGCTTTGACTTCTGCTAGCTCTTCCCTGCCCCATCTCGCTGGCTGTAGTATGTCTTAGTTTCCAGCTGGGAGCGCTGCACCTGAGGTGCTGTCCTGGGGCTGCTCCGTGCTTCGTTCTGTGCCTGCCATGTCAGTTGGTTCTCAGAGAAGCTCCCAGCCCTGGTGCAGTTTGGTAAGATGAAAGGTTGGTGTTGGAGCAGCTGTGCATGGTCCTTCCTCGCTGCCGTGGTGCATTGCACGCCCTGAATAGTTGTCACTCTTGTCTCTAGTGATGAGATTTTCTGAAGTTCCTGACTCACTTTTGGAGATGAACCTTGAGCTCCTAGATTGTTTAGGTAGTTTTTGAAATCTTATTCTAGATTGTTCATATCCTTACTTTTTGTTACAGTAATTAGAACTTCCTTCCTTCCTTTCCTCTTCCTTCCCGGAGGAAGTTGTCTGTAATGATGAGGTCTTTCACACAACCGAATACCTTTTTTTAAGCAGTAAAGGGGGGTTAGGTCTTGTCCATATGTCTTCTTGAGCTGTTTCTCATTTCAGTAGTGCTTTCGAGTTGCCTTTGTAAATATCCTTCATGTTTTGTTTGTGCTTACTTTGTGGTGATTACTGTGTGTTTTATCACAACTTGCTATATTATATTTGCTTACTACTGTCACTTGTTATTTTCAACGTGTGAGAGCCTATCTGCTTGTTTTTTAGAAACATATCTTGAGGCTGTTATCAGTGCCTTATTACATTCCTAATGTATGCACTTTATTTCTTTAATCCAGAAGCATCCAGCTTATACACTCTGATGGTAAATGAAAATTGTGATTGTTGTAAAGTGTGAGATCTGGCATAAACACCAGAATTAAAAAGGGAAAACCTGCTGTTCTTTGGCAACTCATTCTGTCCCTGTGATAGCTGGCTTGGA
This sequence comes from Hemiprocne comata, assembly GCA_020745705.1. Lineage (NCBI taxonomy): Eukaryota > Metazoa > Chordata > Aves > Apodiformes > Apodidae > Hemiprocne > Hemiprocne comata. The sequence continues at coordinate 95,564,951 of CM036586.1, read as the reverse complement.
GAGGACACTCAGGGAGCTATGCTATGCTATGCTATGCTATGGAGCTGTATTTTTCAAACAGAGCTTCCTCTCTGGGAGTCTTTTGAAAACAAGCTCCCTTATGTTTAGATACTGGGTTCGAGGCCTTGGTTGTTTGTGGGTCTCTCTGACAAACTGGCTGGAAGCTGGATACTGTCTTGCTTTCATGGAGGAAATCCTTCCTGTATGCCCAAAGCTGCAGAAGGCTGCAGCCTTAACAGAGCCAGTGAGGTGCTGCTGCTGGAGGAGTGGGTGCTCATTGCTTGGCAGGTTGAAGAGGAAAAATTCCTTTACTTGAAGGGTTGTCAGGCAATGGAACAGGCTGCCCAGGGAAGTGGTGGAGTCACCATCCCTGAAGGTATTTTAAAAACATGTAGATGTGGTAGTTAGGTACATCGTTTAGTAATGGACTTGGCAGTGCTGGGTTAACGGTTGGACTTGATGATCTTAAGGGTCTTTTCCAAACCAAAGGTTTCTGTGATTCTAAGAACTGTTGCACCCTGGAAATAGAGACATGGGAACAGTGATATGGTATGGCCAACTACAGTTGTGGTGGCTACACAGTTTCTTATTGTTTCATGTGGCAGGACACATTTCCTAAGAGCTTGGAGCTCATGGAAACCCTTCTTCTGGACCAAGTCCAGCTATTTGGACTTAGCATTCAGTGTGAGATTTAGCCATATATGTTTTTTGGAGCTAAAGATAGCAGGCTTAAGATGTCACTTGAATTATAGTTGAAAAGAACGAGATTCCTACAGTGAATTATTAATTTCTGGCTTCCTTACAGTTTTTTGAAATGCATTCCTTTCGTTGAGATAAAGGCATTTAATAACCATATTGCTGTGCTAGAGGGTGACTGACCACTTTAATTAAAATAGGACCAAAACATCTGTAGGAGAGCAGGAGCTCTTGTGCTGAATCTAACTCAGACAGATGGAGTGAAAGCCATGGGGAAAGTAGAAATATGGTTGGCAACATCTGGGGCAAATCAAAGCAAAGCTGGAAGGGAACAATTAGTTGGGATGTTCCCAAAGAGAGCATGGAAGATTCCTGTAGAAGAGAGATAGTGGGGGAGCTACAGAGGGGCTTGCTTGCTGACCCCTCATGAGAGAAAGTCCAAGGCTAGGGGAGGCTGAAAGCAGAAAAGCAAAGAGGAGTTTCGTTTGCACATTCCTTGAAGCCAGTGGTAAAGGGCCAGAGGAGCAAGGGAAGAGCTCTTCTTCCAGGTTTGAGGGCTGGGGGGACAATGGTGCAGCAGAAGGAGCTGCTGCGCTGTTAAGGGCACAGAACAAGCTGCATGCAGGAAGTGTAATGGGACCTCCTGTGACATCTAAAGATAATGTTTTGGGTTATTTTGGTTATTTTATAACCCCACCTTTGCAAGCAGAGAAACTGAGAAGGGCAGGAAAGATGTGGGGAAGAATGATTGGGATGACTGAACAGAAAACTGGTGGCCACCAAGCATAAATGGAGATGGAACGGGGGTAGCTGTTGTGTTAATGTGCTCAAAATACCATATATATTTTGGGATAAGGGGTTGAGCTGCTGGGGCTGGTCTTATTAGCCAAGACTATTTTGTGTGTTGGGGAAGTGCTCTAATTTGCTTTGCAAGCCTTAATGAAGCCTGGAATTGAACTCCTGAGGAGGGAAATTGTGAACTGCATCTCCACTGCATCTCCCTCATCTTCTGTGAGGGGTAGTTGCCCAGGCAAGCTGAACTGCAAGTAGTTAATGGGAGGAAAGGCAAGAATTTAGGAGCACAATAAGGGAAAAGTAAACCAGAGGTGTTTTGGGATCGTTGAACTGCAGGGGAATTGTTTAATTTTCGTGACAAGATGTTTAGCCTGTAAAAAATATATGTATAATACATATATTGGTTCGTTCTAAACTTGCAAATAATGTTTGTTATATTTTGCATGGAAAATGTTATTTGGTTCTTTGTTTTTCTCTTCCATGAAGCACTACCACATGGAAAAATGTTAGTTTAACAATTTCGTAACAAACTAAGTAAATTTGGAGCCAAGTTACTAAAATCTGTGTGTTACTTACACAAAATTTCAATGTACAATGCCCAGGAAAAAAAATAATCATGTACAATCACAGAATCATAGAATGGTTTGGGTTGAAAGGGACCTGAAAGATCATATAGTTCCAACCCCCCATTTCTTAATAATGTCCATCTCTTAGGAGTAAGTTAAGGTTTTATTGTCTTCGTCCTTTCAGGAAACATCTCCCAGCTACGAGATGTGGTTTCCTGGAGATGAGACACTGCAAAGCAGGGTGGATGAAGTTCATAGTGGGTAGAGCTGAGGCTCCTCAGACATGTATTTGAATTCTCAGTGTGGTGAGTCAATGGAATATTGCTTTGCATTCCAGCTCAGCAACTCCACAGTTGCATATCCCACCACACCAGGGACCGCTGGGCTCCATTCAGATTGCATTAGGTGTCCCTACCAACTTCCCCAGATGCCTTTTGCTGAGGAGCTTCCAGAACAAAGAGGCCCATGAGCGGTTGTGAGATCAAACAGTTGGAGGCCACTTGGCTCTGGAGAGAACTGGAAGGCTTCTGCCTTTACTTCAGCATGAGGAATTGGTGAGGTATGCTCAACTGGTGCAACATCAGTGTATGGAAAGGATCTAACATACTAAATTTGGAGGAAATGAAGAATATTTTTTATTTTTTTCCCATGCTTTCTATTAGGATAACTCTGGAAATACTGTTTCTGGTTTTGCTTTTGTTCTTCCCAGCTTTTTAGGAAATATTTGAACCAAAGGAGTTGAGGCAGTGCTCAAGACCGTTGAGGGAGAAATTAATTTATCCAGCTTGGAAAAGGATCAGCTGCAGATTTCACTGCAGAGACTCAGAAAAACTTTTGCCCGTACCTTCTTCCTCTCTTTGCACTATGGATTTGGGCTACATCCACCCTGAAAGAATAAGTTTTATTTAAAGTATGCATAACTGAAATGTATCTTTTAACTTCTTCCCGAAGAGTGGGGCAGCAGCAGTGGGCAGGCAATCACTCAGCCTTTAGGAGCTGCCTGAGGGTGGCTCACTGAAGCACCGGGAAGGGATAAGGCTCAAAAAGTCAGAGCTGCAGATGAGCCTGTGGATTTGGTGGCTAATCCACACAGGAGCATGGGAAACGTCTGCTGTGAGGGCTAGGTCTCCGTGCCACATGGCCCTACTGAGTAGGGCAGTGGGGTGGGATTTGGTGAGTGCTGCTGGGTGTTTCCCTGATGGGGGGGCGAGGATGCAGCATTAGTTATTTCTGGAAACTACACAGCCTACAGAAATTATATTTAGCTGTTAGATAACTGGTTTAAACTGGAATTATGCCCAAATTAGGGATGAGACAGTAAAGCTGAGTGATAAGAGTATCTTACTTCTTCCCTGCTGTAGAGGGTTGAGGGACAGAAATGGGCATCCAACGGCATTAAAATCCTCACTGAATCCAGAGGATTAGTATGGGCATCCCTACACTGCAGGAGGCCTTGCGTTGCAGACGTGATTTTTCCACTACCATAATGTCTTGGTACCCTATTTGTGGGTTAGAACAACACTATACAGCATGTTGCATAAACTCAAAATACCTTTTTCTTTCTTCCAGAAGTTTTACAGCAGTAACAACAGATATATACAGTTGCATCAGGAATCACACAGAGACTGTTTTGTGCTATTTAGTGGCCTCAGCAAACAAATATTTTGCCCTTGCTAAGTTTTAGAGAGTTTTAAGCCATGGGAATAGTAGGTTAGTAATACAGATATTTAAAAGTAGTTTCATCAGGAATGAGGGAAGAAAGATTGAAGTTCCTGGTGCACAACATTGGGTAAGAGAGACCTGACATGGTGGAATGAACATAGCCAGTAGCTGAGGATGATGGAGGGGAGGAGACTAGTTAGAGGGAGGATGTGTTTAACATTTGATGTAACAGGCTGAGATGCAGTGGAAGGCTACATATAAAAAGACAATATAATCAAAGCCAAATAGTCTTTGCTGATCACTCTGGATTAATGTAAATAGACCAATATAGTGTTGGAAAGGCAAGGAAAGAGAATACCTCAGCTGTTGAGAAGAGAAAAGTCTGCATAGGATTTCTAGCTGCATTTTGTATTGAAAAAGCTGTGTATGGATGATTTGTGTACAGCTGTAAATTCTTTTAGCTCCTGGCTGGAGGTAGGTGATAGGAGGAATACTGCTTATACTGACCTTTGTTGTCTTCCTGCCTCCCTTTCCACAGGCATCAGATTTTCCCCATGTCTGGAGAATACGTCTAGTTGCACAATGGAGCATGGAGCAAAGATCTCTGGTCTAAGATGGGAAACTGACATGGTGCCTGGATGCTGCATTGGGTTCGCTCAGGTCTCAAAGTATTGCATCCATGGTCCTGCAGTGACTAAGCAAAGAAATCTAATAAAACTTAATACTCACTTGAGAAGAGGGTGCCAGTTACTGGGAAGCCATAGCAATAGTAAATAGTAAATAAAAAGTAAATTAATTTAAGCATCTACTTTTATCTCTACAGTTTCTAAGTTTCACGAGCACATGCTATGCCTTACTGGGGTATTGGATCATGCTTGTAGTGTGAAAAGAGTTTAGTACCCTTTACAGGTGAGATTACCTGAACATGAAGCATATAATCAAGTTCAGCTATTGCCCCTGTAGTGATACCTCACCACCCCACTTCTCTCCTGTCTCAACTGGAATCTGGCTGTCTTTCTGCCAGCCCTTTGCCTGGGGCAGTGTCACTCTCCTTCCCAGGAGATGCCTTACGATCTTCTTTCTTGATCCCCATGAGCAGTGTTGTTGTTACTCTGTTGGTCTGCTGGGCGTGTGGGGATGGTGCAACTTACGAAGCAGTTACCAGACAGCCGTGGTGGCTGTGAAGGTGCCACCCGCGTCGTGCCTTACTGAGTCCTGGTGGCTGGACAAGAGGGGGATGCTGCCCTTTCAGGTGGCAAAGGCAGAGGCATCATTGTCAAGAGGAAGGGAGTTATGTATATGGTTTTAAGTACACAAATTAAAACTCTAGGAAGAAACACCTTTTTTTTTTTTGTGGAAAAAAAAAAGAGCAGTAAAAGGGAAATCTCGATGAGCTATACTGATAGGCTAAGTAATTCCTTTTGTTTGAAAGTTATTCAGCTTATTCCAGAAACCTTTTGCAAGGTTTTCTCTGCACTTTGAATGCCTTGATGAAAAGTTGGCATCTTGCTGTGAATTATTAACACTTACCTAACAGGTGTTTACATATGTTTGCCTTGAAACTTAAGCTCTGTAATACTATCTGAAAGCACTGAGTTTTCGAGCCAGTGCTTTAATAAAGGTACAGATGAGGCAGGAGAAAGTGGCTGCCTGTTGTTTATATGTAACAGTTGTGCTGAGCCTCTTCCAGTGTTGCCAACTGTGCATCTCTGAGTTTTCTACCTGTTTGTTATGACCACTTAACTATTTCTGAACTGTTACTCTGCCAGCAGCAGTAATGCAAGACTCTTCTCTAAATACCTTCTTTATTATTTCTCTCTGAGAAGGGCAAACCAGCCTTCAACCGTACATGGTACTCTGAAGGCACTTCATTGCCTGGAGCCTGGTTCCTGCCCGTACTTGCTGCTGGACCACAGCAGCCTGTGAGGCACAGACCAGGGCACAGCTTTTGTCTTCTCCAGAACCTCAGCCCCCTGAAAAGGAGAAGTGCACCCTGAAGCATGACACTGTCTTTCATTTCGATGGGTGTCTTCATGTGCTCTGTTCAATACCTTTTTGGAGACAAACGGTCAAGCTTCCACCTTGTGTAGTGGTTAATAACATCTCACAAGGAAATTGCTGGATATTATAGCCAAAGTTTCATGGTACAGTTCCTGGTCCTGATCCTGGTGCCCTCCAGAACTGTATCATCCTCCCCAAACCAGGGGTTACTTTTGTGAGAACTTGCTTTGACAGGAGGCAAATTTACTTGAGTAAAAAATGGTTTTGCAGTGACCACTTTGTAGTACAGGCAAAAGGAAAAAGAGATAAGAAAGCACAACAAGCACAAAAAAAAACGCAAAAAGCTGAAGACCCATTCTCCATTTAAGAAGCCACACATCTTACTTCGAAATTCAAATTCAGGAATGGGACTTTATTGGTTCCCTTGTCACTTGAGAAAATGAATTACTTTATATCTTTTGCCCTGGAAGATGGGTATTTCTGTGTCTTGGTTACATCTTTGTGTGAGAAGTTGATTGTGGAACAGGCAACTTCTAAGCCAGGGTTCAATATTTCAGCCTTGTTAGGGTACCTAACAGAAGTTCTTTCCCTGGTAGTTAGCCATTACCAAGAGGGATCTAATGATTTACCTTTACCTGAACAAACATTTCGTAAAAGGACAGAGCAAAGGACCAAGCAGCAGATGCAGCGAAGCCTGCCCTGATGGCTCTACATTTGTTGTGTTGGACATAAATACACAGAAATCTTCCCTGTGTGAAAGCTGCAGCTCATGGGGCAGTTCTGCACACCCAGACTGAGCCACCACGGGGTTGCTCTGCAGTATTGGTGGCACTGGTGAGACAGCTGAACATGCCTGGCTGTCCTTGGGTACATGCCCCCTGCCCCATGTGATGCCTTGCGACCCATGGGCTCTTTGAAGTTCCTACATGCGCTGCCAGTGCTGTCCCATAGATGGGACCCGTTCAAAGCTGGTTTGAAGGTCCCTCCATCAGAGACAGGTTGTGAGTTCAGGTTCCCACTAGGCTGCTCCTTCACCTTTTTCCCCTGCCCAGCTGAGTTGTAAAGGTATGCTTCACATGGTGTTAAAGTCGCTGCCTGGGAGGAAGGGGCCTGAGCTGTGCTTCTAAAATAGCTTGTTTCCCTGGAAGAGCAGGAGTGATGAAGTTTGGGACATCGAGGAAAATGGTAGGTTTGAAATCAGGGAAATGGAAATATGCTCCAAACATTAAGGCATGTAAAAGCACTTCTCACTCTTCTTCTCTAAAAGGATTATGCATGTAATGCCACAAATAGGACAAGAAAAATTATAATCTTCAGCGAATATTTAAAATGTAAGATTTTAAATCTTTAACTCATCTTAAATGGCATTTATCAAGGTGAATCTTAAAATTAACTAAAATAAGTATTTCACCTTTATTGATGAGTCTCTTTAAACTTCTTGGAAAAATAAGATTTTCAATTTTAAAGGAATCCAATTGGCTCTCTATATCAGCTCTCAGTTGATTTCTGATCCTGGGCTTCACCTCTGTTCATAAACATGAAAGAACTGCTCACATGCAGAATTAATTAATATTTATGGTGCCTTTATCTTGCTAGAATGTGCTAGACTTCAAAGTGCCATTTGTTTTGCCAAAATGCAAGGCACTATCTGTCAGAGAAATATTTCTAGCCAGCAAACCAGAGTCTTTTGTAGCCAGTTCTACTATTTATTTTTTTAAAAAAACTGGAGACAGTGGTATAGCTGACAAACATGAAGCTTTATCAAGCTGCATGCTGTTTTTAATTGGCATGGTTTCTTTATCAGTGGTGGTCTTATTTAAAACACATCTTAACATCTTATGGAATCAATTAAATATTACTTTGCAAGTGGTGTGGTGTTTCAGCAGATGTGTAAACACCATGCTCTTCCTAACAGGAAAAGGTCACAAATAAGTCAGCTTTAAAATTAGGGTTGGTCATGTAATGGTCATGAAGGAAATACGGTCTTTTATACTGAAATAACAGAGGGTGTCCAGGTGCCTATTTTGGGACTGAAGCAATATAATTTTTTTGTCAGGAAATCACAACACATGGTCAATTTTTAATAACTGTGTTTATTTTAATAAAATGAAAACTAATATTCAATCAAAAAAGCTTGTGATGTGATGCTGTCAGTCAGGACTCTGTTGAGGTCTCTGCTTGATGGTGTTTATTTCTGTCTGTGATTAGGGTTTGTTTTTTCAGTTAATTTGCCTTCCCCTAGTAGGGAGGATTGTATTTATTAAATCTTAGCATGCCTAATCTAACATGAACACCTGCTGAGAAGCTGTAATACAGTGTCAACTGTGCTGGTGAGATAAGGACCCATTTTGTTTTTACTTGACACTGTTTCATATTTACTGAATTACTTTAAAAAACATTTTGTAACTTTTGGGTTGGTATGAATATTTGTTTAAGCTGTCCCATCAATCACCGCTATGTTTTACTTCCATAGGCAATGCCATGTCTGACTCCAATGTGTCCCTGCACAACTTTCTTGATAATCTTTTGTGTAAGACGTGATCTGTCTCCTTCCAGACTTCCACAAGCTTATTTAATTTCAATACATCTTTCACTTCATTGTTCTTCTTTGCTCTTTAGATGACTCCATACTTTGTGGCTTGGACAGATCTTCATAGAGAGACTCGTTCATGTTGCAAGACGAGTAAGCAACATTCATTTAGAAAGTGTGTTGCTCCTATGACATAATCCAATATACTGAATGGCAGAGAAATGCCCTATGTGTATGATTATTGGCACATCTGTTTGCAGATGTTACACTGTTTGCAACCGGTGAATTAACACATTAATACATTTCTAAGATAGTATTCATGACAAAATATTTTTAGTCATTTTTATGCGGTGTGTGACATTTATTTGCTTAGATGCCTTACCACACCTTGGAAGCAGAGAGTTGTTGTCATTCACGTTAGAAGTAGCATTCAATAGGGTATGAATCAATTTGTCTTTTTATATGCAAGCAATATTATGTTCTGTCCTCCCCTGCTCCTAGGAGAAGGATAAAAAACTGTATATTTTGTGCATATCCGGAATGAACAATGAACTGAGGATCTATAGGGGAAACCAAATTCATGAGAATATTTTATCTTCAAGTGCTGGGCATTTCTACTGATGCTATATAATCTGATTTATGTGGATGTATGTTTTTAAGCACTCCTTGAAGGGCATAACTCTTTTTGATGTTTCTTTATAATTTCATCTGTGTGTGCTGCCATCAGAAACAAATATGCAGCTGAAGAGATAAGGTTTAAAAGAACTACCCCCGTATAACATTGCAAATATATTTTTTGCATATGTGTATGTTCCCATATAGTTTCGTGCAGAATAATTAGTGCACATTTGAAGTAAAGGACAAAGTGTTTCCCACATTTGGGTTTGACAGGCCAAATAGTATGTGTGAAAACTGGACAAAAATAAGGATTCATTATTGGCCTCACATCTGAGGAAGATCTAGAGCATAATATTTTCCTCCAAAGTCTTCTTTAAGCTTGTTTTGTAAATTAGCTTCAGATCTTCCTGTGCAGGGCCATTCTAGCATAGGAAGAAGAGCTTTGGCTCGCCAAGTACTGGCCAGACAGCTGAGATGTGTGCATGGTGCATCTCGACCTAAGTGCCACTGTTAGACAGGGATGTGCTGGGTAGCTGATCTGCCAAGATAAAGAAGCCATAGGAATAAGTTGACTCTTACTTCCCTTATCTGTAACTCTTTCCCCTTCACATAGAAGTAAAGAGGCAAGGGAGTGGGCAGGAGCATGTCTGGTGCAAACCCAGGTCCTGCCCTTGGGTAGGGTCAAGCTGGACCCAAGGGTGCAGAGGACATCCTGAATCTGTCACTGAAGAAGTACTCCACAGAGCTGACTGAGCAGAAGATTCAGACTGGCTTTCTCTTAAATCCTTAGGGCTCTTTTGTTTATTAGGAAGAACGCACCATGTAAGTGGTTTTATAGTGCGACTTTCCCAAGTGCTTTTTGTTTTTGCATTGTGATTGCATATCCTCTGCTTGTTCCAGCAACAACATTAATATGTTCAGAGTTATAGAAAAAAATGTGTAGAGCATCATGCTAGAGAAACTCTGTGTGACTGTACAATTAATGACTTCTTCCCACTTGAGTTTAGAGTCAAAGTTATACAAGCTTCTTTATCATCAGAAGTTTCCAGTTTTGGTTGCTTACATTTGCAAGTTTTGTGTTCTTAGGTGGCACTTATCAAGTGCCAAAATGCTAAGGTTGAAAGAGAAGGAAGCTTTTAGTTTTTTATATTTTTTTTAAGCTGGTACATCCAGGTCATAATTCAGTGAATGCTCAAAAAATAATAGTTACTTTGTTATATTTCTATACATGTGTGGAAATGTGGAGTTGTTGCAGTTGCTTTTTTGTTGTTGTTTTGATTGGCTTTGTTAATGGTGAGCTGCAAATGAGATTTTTAAAATTCCACCCACTTCAGCAAAATCTGTATAAACATGGGCCTTCAGAAGACTCTTTTAATCTGAAAAACTTTTCGTCTCCATTCAATGCCTTCTATATCTTTTTTCCACTCTACTTCAGATTATTTGAGTCTGCTCCATTAAGATGGTTCAAAATGCTTCATGCTTGCCTGGATAATGATAGGAGTAGGTGAGGTGTCCTCTCCTATTCCCCATCCTCATGTTTACCTGAGGTCCTTAGTTGGCTTTCAGAGCTCCGTTGAATTTGGGCTCACTTTCTTTGTGAAAATGCATTCACCCATGATTCTTCAAAAAGGGTTTCACTTCTTTATGCTAATATATCTCTGGGTTGCAAACAGCCTTCAGGAATAAGGAACAAACTCGCAGAGAAAATGGAGCTAATTTGAAGCGATTTGGGGGCTGTCAGCAAAAAGCCTTTGCAAAGCTTCCTTGTCAGTTAGGGGCAGGTAAACACACAAACTTTGCCTCATCCCACTGCTAAAATAAATGTAGCTGCAGACGTGTGCTGTGGGTATTCAGGCAAGAAAAATTCCCTTTAACCAAGGAAGAGAGAAAAATGTCACCACTGTCACCAAACTTGTAAAATTTGTCTGGAAAATATAGACAAAGGTGTGAAAAGCACCTGTAATTTCATTAAGAATACATTACAGTAAACCAGAAAAAACTAATGTATTCAGTTGTGTTTTGTCCTCAGTTGCTTTTGGCATTCTCAAAGTTTGTTATTTAACCTTTTGAGGAAATTTTCCAGTTGATAATGATATTCTATGCTGTCTAAAGCTGATTTGTAACCCCTTGTCTGCTTCTTGTCTGGATCTTCAATTAGTTTTTAATTAGTAGTCCTTTAAATCATGTGTGGGAATTGCATTCTGGGCTGGTTAGCTGACATAATTTTAATCACTGATTTTAAACATATACTTGATTAGTAAGTGAGATATTTGATGTAAAACTGTTTGGATTGTATTTCATAGTTTTTCTTGCAGGATTGATTTGCATTGATTGAGAGCTGTTTCATGAGTTGAGTGTCAGTGACAATATAGTATTTTCCTTAATTTGGTAATTTGTTTGCTATTCAGTCTGACAAAGTGTGTACATACTCCTGTTATAAATTGTGAATGATGTATGCAGCATGTGGTCATGTTTTACTTGTGGTGACGTCTTCTTGGAATTCAGTTAATGAAGCAGAAAATCAGCATTATAAAATTAAGTAATACTGAGTTACATATGAGTGAAGCACTGAAAAGTTTCTAAAATCATGTTTTGCTGTTGAAACTAGGGGAATTATCAATCAGTTAACACTATATGTGCATGAAAATTATAATTTTAGTTTGGATCAGAAGCATGCATTGAAACAACTCTGCTCATCAGGTGCAGTTGCTGAGCTTGGTTTCAGACCCTGGAGTAGCCTTGGAGCATGTGAATGGAATTGCTTTTACATGAAATTAAAACTAAACAAAATGCACTAGTGCATGGTCAGCCTATATCAGGTACTCTGGACAAAGCCATGCTTTGTGTCTACAACTAAGGGAATGATTAACTTGTTGGAAATCCTGGACAGTATCTGTAGGTCGGATTACATAGGTGGCTGATTGGGCTGTTCTTGGTTTCCATTTCTTTCAGATTTTAGAGCTGTATCAGCCTTTTCTGACAAGTTTTTATAGATTTGGAGAGGAAAAAAATTCTTTCTTCCAGTCAGTTCCTCAGCCTTTAAACAAGTTAGTTCTTAAACTGGGCTGAACAGAAGAAAATGCTTTTTATTACCAGCCAAATACTTTTGGATTGAGCAAACCACTTTGCTGATTTATCACTTTGATGTATAGTAGAGGTCCTTAAGCAGTTTGTTCTCCAGTTCAGTGGTTTAACTTTCCCATAAACTTCATGAGCATATATGTACTTTTTGAATTTAATATAAATCCTTTTAATACAATAGGAAAGCATAAGATTATAGTAAATAAGATTCTCACATTCTAAGAGATGATTATTTATTCTTTTAGGGAAATGTTCTGGGTGCTAAGGATGTCATACACTGTCTGTAGCTGGGTTATAACCACTTGTCTGCTTGTATAAATAGATCTGTTTAGAAATAAATTGTTATCATAGTTATCCATCTTGTCATTCACTTATACCTCTATTGTTCAGAATCCTTGAATGCAAACCATACCTGGCTCTCATTATTTCTGTTATTTCTCATCTTCAGCTGTCAACAGTGTATTTTGGGAAAGAGTAAGTAGGGGTGTTATTTTCCTAATGTCCTTCCACTATATAGAGGGAATGGAAAAGATGCGAAGAAATCATGCAGCGTCCATGTATTTTCCTCATCCTCATGCTATCCCTTCTTCTATCTGTTCTGCTTTTATTCCAGAAAGTCATGACTGCACGTTTCTTTTCCAGCACATGGCTAGGAGCAGCCTAGGCTTGAGATCCAGCAAGTGAACCACTTCTGTGCTCATACCCAAGCCAGCCGTGAAGTAAGCAAGGAAGTGGCAAGGATGGGTGGGAAGAAAAATAACGCTGTGCTGCCTCACAGGGATCAGCTGTATCAGTGTGGGTATCCCGTATCCTCAGGGTTGCCTGGGTCCCCTATGTCCTTCTAAGACAGCTGGCATTCCTCTCTTCTGTGTCCCAAAAATAAAGTGAAGGAGCAGTGCATCTGGGTGCTGGGAAGAAAGAGCCTGGCAAGCCTTTGCTACCCCTTAAGCATTGTTTCTCTCACTATGGCTCCTCGTTCTTCCCTTAGTCCATTTCTTGAAACTGGCCCTGCAGACTAGTGGGGACTGCAGGGAGAAGTGGGAGGCTCTGGTTTGGGTTCATGACTTAGTATGGTGTGTAGCAAAGTGTGAGCCCCAGGCTGGAGATGGCCTAGAAACGGGTATAGCTAAAACTTTTGTCTAGATACCCCATGAGACCACAGCCTGTGTGCTCAGGGGAATGCAACTCCATGAACTCATTGTTCTTGTGCTCACCTAGCGAGAGGTTGCAGTTGTCTGTATATGCAACAACTGAAAATGAAGGAAAAGTTTCCCTTGTGGTGTTTGGACTGCCTAGGGCCAAACAAAATAAAGGTTTTCTTTGTTTTAAGTGAGATCTTTGCACAATCTGTGCTTTTGGCTATGAAGGAAAGAGTACGGCTTTTAGTATTTAATTCTTCTAGATAATGAGTGTACTTGAACGATGTATTAGGCAGCACAGCCCTTCTGAGTAGGGAGTACTGTCAACTCCTGGCTTATTTTCTCCTGTAGTTTGGTCCCCAGTTTGGCTACAGCAGCACAATTTCACAGTGTGTGCATGGAATTTTATATTTATTTTTGACAAAGTTTTTCTTTGGCGTATTATATGCTGTTGTTCAGTACTACAATTTTATATTCTTCCCTTCCCCTCCTCCCCTGTCACTACTGTGGTTTTGATATCTGTCAAAGTTGCTCTATGGCTGTTTACAGTTATTTACCTTTTCCACAACTGTTGTTCAGTATGGTTTATATTTTCTTCCAGATTGTTGCGTTACCCTTTCAGGTCATTAATCTCTGCATTCCCTTCCCAGGAAGGTCATGGAGGATCAGGCCTTGGAGGTCTCCTGGAATTTTCTTTCGCAGAGTCCAAGGTCGTGAGGCTGAATGCATTGTTTGAATATTCATCCAGCAAGACCTTTGGATATGCAGCAGCTGAACTCAGCTGAGCACTGCTGCTTGCAGCAGTTATGGTCAGCCTTTGTTTATTTAACCCAGGCTGTACTTTAAAGAGGTTTTCATTACAGGCATATTTGGAATCCTGTATAGATGGCAGCGGCACTGATGTCCTTATATTATCTCTGAGTAGCTTTGTTGCTGCTGATCAAAAAGGGGGTTCTATTCTTTTCACACAGTTGTATAATTAATGAGTTATTCCAATGGCTTTTAGATCGTATTATTTGAGGAAGTTTTGAGTGAAGTTACACAAGGTCAACATTTCAGAAAAAAGTGAGACTATATTTTATAGCTGGGGGAGTAAGATGTGTGCGTTACCAGTTCTGGTAGATAAAAAAGTCTGTGGTTCTTCTGATTTCAGGAGGAGCTCTCTCCCAAATGTGCAGGGCTAAAAACTGTTTTCCAGATTACACAGTTAGACAGCTCCAGGAGTTGCCATTGGAATAATTTTGCTGAATGGCAGACAAGTGATGCTGATAACACTGCAGGCAGTTTCCCTCTGGCTGTTTCAGTCCTTGAGACAGAAAGGAAAATGGTAAAAATCACATGTGTTTCCACTTAATTTCTTTTCTGGGATGACATGAACAGTTATAAAAGCTAGTCCACGAATATTCACGGGGAAGGAGAAATAGAAATAAGAAACTGGAGTAGAGGACTGGAGGCACAGGGTTAGGATAGCTTCATCCTAAACTCAGCCCATGAAGAGACACTGGTGTGGAAGGTGGGGCCATCTAGCAGGAAGCAGGGAGGTGGATGTTGGATGTCTCCAGGGAGATTAATTGTAGAATGTATTGGTATTGGACATTCTACCTTTCATACTTACTAAAAGGTTGTTTCTTTAAAAGCTAGAATTATATGGAAGGAATCTGCCAAATTTGCAGTGTTTGGCACTGCAGCCTCTCAGGGGCTTTTAAATGCTAGGTGCTCAGAGCAGGCTTGGAGCATGTCTGTAGGTCTGTGGGGTGCAGGGTCTTTGGGTGTAAACCCAGGATGCCTTGGAATGACAGACGAAGAAACAAGGCTTTGAAGGACACTTGTAATTATGTTGTCTCACCAGCTTGCTGGCATGGAGAGGTCCCTGGCCCAGCTGTTCATGGGCTGCTCCCGTTAATGTGGCAGTGCTCCAGGTGGTCGGTAGAGCTACCTCTGGGTAGCTCCCCACATTTGGTTAAGCCCCACATTTGGTAGCCCCCACATCTGGTTAAGTCTCGGTCAACCAGGTTAGCTTCCAGTACTGCTCTCTATTAACGCAGCTATTTCTGCCCGAGAGGTGCCAGAATACTCCTGGGAGCAGCCATGCCAGTAGTCCAGGCTAGGCGTTAATCTCCAGTGATGAGGAGATGACAGGGAGCTGGGGCAGGCCAGGGGCAATAACCTTTGTGGACAGCACAGCTGGCATTGCAGAGCGACACACAGCCAAATACCTCAGCCTCGGGAAGGCATTTAATACCCACTGTGCTTTTACTTCTCATTATGTGTACCAAGTATTTTATCTTTAAGTTATGTGGTGAGAATTTTTTGTTCTAGAGATGAATCTCATACTATTGCAGCTCAGTTTTGCCATTTCCATAAGCTCTGTGTGGGATATAAAATCACTTTGCAGTAGGAATAGTTGGAATATAATTGTAGGCTCTACTGCAACCATTCAAAACATTTTGAATGGTGATGGCAAAAAGTATTAAGACATGCAGTATTTGGACATTGCTAGAAGTTAGTGCATGCTTCTCAAGAAGTTCTGCACTAGCTGGACTGAGTGCCATGGAGTCGGTCATCCTGGCTCTGGCTGTGGCTAGTGATCAGTGCTGTAGAAGAAGATGAAAAATTCATAATGCAAGTGTGCGCACCCGTGTGAATACAATTACGGAAGGCATTAACGTGCAGTGACTTCAAAGAGCACCCTCCAGCAAGCAGAAAATCACTGCTTAGCCCATGGAGTCTTTTGTCCCAAGACATTTGTCCATGTTGCCTTAAAGGCACCCTTTGTCTTTTCTAGAGTATACAGTATAAATGGCACAACCCCAATTTCAGATACTCAGCTAGCTGTGACACAGCCCTGAGAAACACTCATTATTCTTTGGCTTCGCTCATCTTTGTACTTCTTATTTATTCAAACAGATTACATTCCCATTTGGATGGGATTAGCTGTGGTTTGAAAGTATTGCTGTGGTTTGTCCTGTGAAAATGAGCGTAGTGTTTAGCTGAGATGTCTGTTTCATGACCTGAAACATCTTGGATAGAGCACATAAGAGTGTCAGCTTTTATATCTAACTAGATTTCCTGTCCTGTAAATGCATGAGGCACATTCGGGGACTTCTCATGAACTTATTGCTCCCTTTCCATGGGGAGAACACAGAATTTGGGAGTTTATTAATAGCTTTTCTAGGAAACAGATGGGGTTTTTTTCTCCCTTGCTGTTAAGCTTCTGATCAACGTTTATTAATGTATCCAGAACAGTCTAAAACAATGGTGCTTAACATTTTGCTGTGGTGGGGCACATGAGAGTATCCTGTAGAGTGACCTTGCCTATGTGTGTGTGTCCCCAGTGTGTCCCCATGCCCTGCCACTGCTTATACACTGCTTATATACAGCCCAATGAAACTCATACAGAGCTGTTTTTTCAACAACCAGCCACGTGACTTTGCCTTCAAACAGTTTAAATTTGCGTTTTTAGGATTAAAAATGACCAGAGAAGTGCAACAGATCTGATTTATATTTAATGCTTATTTGTGCCATTTAGTTTGGCAAATCTGAATTTTCTTAGAGGGACAAGAGTATGCAGCTTGGTGTCCAAATTAATTTTTCAAAATGCGAAGCAGAGCGTTTAAGCCGCTGTGAATAGCTGTGTTGCTGCTATGAACATTAACTATTTTTCCTAATTTCATTTCACGGTTTTGTTTTGGATACAAGTAATTTTGTTAGTGTTGGAAACCCATGCACAATAACATAGTGCTGATGTCGAAGGACTGAAACTCGAATTGACTGGCTGTGTCTCTCTGAAGGCAGAGTGAAATGTAAACAAGAAAACACAATCCATACAAGGTGAAAAACTTACTTTTGAATTTTAGCCTCCTGAGCTAGACTACTGAAAATTCGTACTGGGAACCAACCTCAGTGTGAATGCACATTGTTTTTCTTAGTAGAGAACATACCTTTTTTTAATCTTTTGTAGTGGAGGTATTGCTAAAACACAGTGTGACTGCTTTATGCTATGTATGTGTTTCTTAACACAAAGTATTCCTTGACTCAAACTGAAGTAAAATAAAAATCTGTTTATATTCAAGTGGACTGAGTTAAAAAATAGGGTGCAAACTAAACAAAGCTCAATATCAATCTCTTTCTTGCTTACTCACCCTCTTGGGAAGTAGCTCTCCACCTCCCCAAGGGAGGCTTGTGCCCATTTGAGACCATCCCTTCGCTAAGAAGGACCTTAGGAAGAACAGGAGGTCTTGTTGCCGCTTCTGTTTCTTGAACATTAAGCAGCAACCACAGATACAAGACAGAAGGTTGTAAACCAGGATTGCAGGTGTACATCTTCAGTCACGTGAACTTGGGTAATCTCAGTTCTTTTGCTGACTCTGTTTCCTTAACTTACATTTTTTAGGTATGGCTTAGACTTTGTTTCCATAATACTTGAGTACCTACAGCCTTAAATGGGCAATGTCTGTTCCTGTTTGTAGTGCTTTATACTGCACGTTAATAAAAGGGCTGGCTCTAGTAATCCATGATATTTTTGATGTCCCGATTCAGTCTGTCTCTCTCACCTAAGTGTCTTAATTCATGGACTCTGAAGAAATTTGTGGCTAATGTTGAATACAATGACCAGTGCAGAATTCAGCAGCAGAAACATGAAAACCCTGGTATGGTGTCACCCTGGTCTGTGTCTCCTCTTGGCATTTCTATGCACTCTGGCCTTTCTGCCAGTAGCAGAATGTTCTTTGCTACTTTCAGGATCTTGCTGGTGGTCTTGTTCTCATCAGCTGTATCCCATCAGGTCCTGAACTTCCTGCTTTATAGATGAAAGTCATGTTGCATGGTCCTCTGACCTGAAGCTATCTGTAACCAGAGAAAGATATCAGTGAACTTTGTGTCAAACCCTTTCTCAGGAGCTGAATGTACACCAGAGGACCCCCATTCCCACAAGAAATTAGCACGATCTCAAAACTCTCCATCTTCACAGCTGACTCCATTTCCCATTTCCCGTGGTATAGCTTATCTCATCCACAGTAAACACTGAGAACCAAGGCTTACTACTTTCTCAAGCTGAACCTAACAGAGGAGAATTTGTTCTTTTTTTTTTTTTTTTTCTATTTTGAGGCTTCCTATTTTTATACTGCAATGAAAAGCAGTACCTAGTACTTCACAGTGAACCTCTGATTTCTAAATGCAGTTTGCTCTCAGGATCGAAGGACCGGAGACTAGTTCCTCATTTTGATTTTTCCTAGACTTTTCCAATCTCTTTGAGCCAATGAATAAATTGTCCCTTTGTTTTCTTGCCTATACTACCTCCTCATTGTACTCTACAGCTGAAATAGTTTCTCAGAGAGCAGGAAACAGTTTCCCCAAATGTGTATTTGAAGTATTTTCTTGATAGGGATGGACTCCTGAACTTTGCTAGTTACCTAAATATAGTTTTTTTAAAAAACTGGAATAAGTTAAATTCCTTGTTTTATCTACGTTACTCTCCAGCAACATGCAGATATACACAATCAAGTTGGTGAAACTGTTTTTTACAATAATGCATCATTGAAAGAAGGGTGCTTCTTTGATCATTTTCTGAGATGCTAAAAGAGGGGACTGTAAGCTTTTTAGCATTATAAAGTAAGCCAGTGCCTTTTCATGTTGCAAATTGCTTTGTAAAGACATTTAAAGACTTCTGTAGTCATTAGGATTCCTCAGCTGGATCCAGCAATATCACACAGAGCTGGAGAAAATATTTTATGATTAAGGCTGCTATCTAGTGATGCAGTCTTTGGAAGAACTCTTTGATGCTTTCCAACAACACTTTACATATTAAGCTATACCAATTTAAAAAATACATTCTGAGGGTCTGATATGAGTGCCATAGATGGCCTGATCCTGTTTCTCCTCTCCAGCGGTTTAAGATGAAAGTCAAATTTAGACATCTATACAGCATATGTATGCACATACGTGTTGTCAGTCTAGCCTGTACGTGCTGCTGGATTCATCTCCCCTGTTGGTAGCACCTGGGCGTGCAAGCCCCTGAGGCACAGCCCTGCTGCAGTTACTGGTACCCTGACCACATGGACCTCTCTGCCCATGGTCCAGCTCCAGCTACTGCTCTCGGAGCCCTCCCTACACACACATGCCATCAGAATAGGCTGCCCAGGGGGGAGATCCCATCCTGGGCTTGGGGAGAGGTGAACAGGCCTCTCTTGTGGCTGTGTTCATCAGTCCTTAATCAGCCACCCTAACAAAGAGGCCCTGTGTTTAGGCTGCACATCTCGACTGAGATGTTCCTCTCCTATTTCTCTCTACAGTAGTGGGACAGGCACCAAACCATTTGTACATGGATGAGGTGGTACTTGGAGTTTAGGTGTACAGCATGCTCATTTCCATAAGGATCCCGTTGGACATTTGTTGGAACATTGTTTATCTTTTCACCTGGAAAGCTTAAATACAATTTTTTTGGATGCTGAGGTTCTGGGATTTTCTCCCACTGTCTTCATGCTGCTCAGAGAGGCTTGTGATTACATTGGCAGATAGCTTTTGAAAAGTGATAGGCAAAACCTTGCACCCCTGTGGCAAATTGCTGGGAGGCTTTCAGAAAGTCTCTGAGTTATTCAGTGGGAAACAAAGAGAGCTGCGGGTTTGCCCTGGAAAGATGACTTGGTATCCTGGAAAGAAGGAGGTCTTGGTGTGTGTCATATTACTCTGAGTCAGCTTTATCACTGAGAAGATTTAATGATAAAAGCATGTTTACTCAAAACACAGATTTACAGGAATGGAATGAAGTCAGTAAAAAAGTTAAAATCACAAAAACATATTACTAGGAGTGCACTTAAAGCAAATTCTTCTTTCCCTCTTCAGCATTTTAGGTAGCTTGTGAGGTTAATTAGCTCTTTTGCAGCCTGCCCTGCAATTAAGTAATGAATTGTAAGGGTCTGGCTTCTGGGGGATTCCTAGAGACAGCTGCTTTGGGTGATCCTCTCCGTTGCTAGCTCAGGAGGGAATGATCTCCTGCCTATCTCCTCCTGTGTCCATGGCCCTGTTCCCTGTAATGGGGCCATGGGGCAGCACGTGGTGGTGCTGGGCCAGAGTCATTCATACCAACTCACCACCATGGCTTGAAGAGCATTTCTACTTACCAGTGCTTTAATAAGGCATTAAGGCGCTTTTGTCAGGTTTTGCTACTCTTAATGCAGTGTGACTTTAAAGCTTCATTTCATGAGAAATAGCAATAATAGACTTTTTTCCCCCCATATTGATCGTATGGGCTATATGCTTTGCAGCAAAGCTACCTCAGATGGAAAGAGGAACAGGGCACCTAGGCACTGTGATCTTTTAGTATCTAACAGATTAAGGGTAACATCTTCTAGGACCCTGCCAGAGTCTGGTTTCTTACTGAATTTGTTACATTTTGCTGCACTGGAAGTGGTCTTTTGTGGAATGAAAATATCAAAGAGGGAAAGCTTGAAGAAAAGGAAGTAAGCTTTTTAGAAAATTTGAGCTTACCATCTGCTTTTAGAACTTGAAGTATTGAACGCTTGGTTCGAATTAAATCTGTGACTAAAATGGAAGGAAAGAATAAAAGGTAGGCTGACCTTCAGATATCAAAAACCACTATTCTTTTTGCATTAGGGGGAAATTAAGAAGGTCTTATGTCCAAAAGGGAATGAAATTAGTTGATCCAAGGTGACCTTTTCATTTTGTTGCACTGATTGATTATCCTGTAGGATGAAACAGCTCTGGGTCAGAATCATGGGGATAACATCACCAGAAAGGTGCATTGGTTCATTTGTCCCAAGTTGCAAGCCATTAAACTGTTTGTATTTCAAATATCAACATTTAACCTGAAACAGTGAGCCAGTCTTGCGATCAGAACAGTTTTCATCACATAATGGCAGGAGTACTTGCAGACATCAGCTGTAGTCTTCAGATTTGACCTACCTAAATGATTTCTGCAGCCTAAATATGTGAGCCCATGATTATAAGCAGTGAAAACTGGTTGTGATAGGTGCTGATGTGCATGTTCTCTTGCTCCACGGAAGTAAAAATAATTCAGGTAGTTTGTTCTGCTTGCTGGCTCTCACTGTAGGTGAAGGCTGGAAGCAATGCATTGACAACAGAAGAATCACTGCAAGAGAGGGAAGAATTAGTCTCATGGCTTCAGAAATTGCTTGGTTGACTTTTTCTCAACAAATTTTGTCCTTGTCTTTGTATGAACCTCGGCTGAACTGCTGAAAGCTCTGATGTCCTTGGTGGGACTGTCAGGCTTCTTCAGTTTTTCTTTTAAAATGCAAGGAGGTTTCCCAGAGACTACTGCATTTATAGTATTTTTTGAAAACACTGTAAGGATTTTTTTTTTTTTTTATGTAGAAAACACTGAATTGAAGTGAAGAAGCAAGAACTTGGCCTTTTTTAAGGGCCAAATAGTGATTTTTCTCACTCTATTGATAAATGGGCTTTTGCAGTTGGTAATCAATAATATGGCCTTTTGAGTGTTTGTTGGGTGCTTCACCAGAGGCAGAGCAATTAATTGTTTCTAGCAGTGGTACTTGCTTAATCAGTTTTGGTGGTGGCTGGAGAGGAATATGGATGTTCTCCTGGGCAATGATTAGGCTCCATAGATCTTTCAAATCTGGTAAGACTCCAAAAATGTGTAAAAACTCTGTTTTGTAAATTAAGATCAGAAACTATTATTAGCTTTTGTTTGTAGTTCAAGCATGATGTCATATTTGGCATAGCTCTACAGAAAAACTCCCAGCTCGTGGCTCAGATCTGTTCTTTCTCAACTTCAGTGTCTTCGATGTCTGCTCCTGAGGCCGCCTGTCCTTCCTAAAGAGGAATTGTTCGTGCGATACCAGCTTTTTAGGGGCTGATTCAGTGTTATCACCCTCATGGGAAGAGGGACAGGAGGTTTTGTCTGAAGCTGGTCATGACTGCATGATTTCCAGACACCTTGTCCTACCATAAAACTGGATTAAACAGCTTTAAGTTCTTATACTGGCATAAAGTCCTCTAAGGCCATTCTATCTAGACAGCCCTGGGCTTCATGGGAGGGGCACACAGAACTTGTTGCTGTGTTTTCTAATGTATTTTCCCACCCTTCTATTTATACTGCTAAATAACTGTGGTAATTTAGAGTTAAAAAAAAACTTAAGGAAGCATATCACAATAAAAACATATGTTTGGAACTGTAAAGCATCGCAGGAAGCAATGTTCTTCCAAGTTGCATGAAGTTGCAGGATGTTAACGGCTCTTTTCTAACGTCTTTTCCAGTCTTGCCTTTTCGCGCAATGAGGATGGAAGCTGCTGAGTTTTGGAGTAACTACATTAAGTAAATTCACTATAATTGTGGAGGAATAAAGTGATACTTAGTAAGTCTCTTCACTTAGTTGAAGTTGTCCTGAATATTTATTTGAATAAAGTTTTGAATTTATCAAAAGCTTGAAAGCCTCCTATATAGTGTGATTATTTAAATTCAATTTACTTTTGCTACAATCACATATAAACAAAATCTATTCGTGGGAAAGGCAAGTATAAGGGGAATAGTATTCTTGTTACTGTTAAAAAAACATCCTTTCAAACCAGACATATGATCAGTTCATAAGGACAATCTTACTAATTTTATTAAATTATTATTTCCCTTGTTTCTGAGTCTTTTGGCCAAGTATGCAGAAGTGCTTAACAAGAATATTGTTGGGTTTGCAGTTAAAGGTAAAATATGTCTTTGTCAGATTACTCTCTTTTTTTAATGTTCTGTTTGCTGGCTGAAACATACTCCTTACCCTTTGTCCGTAGAAATGTTTTCTTCCTCCAAATGTGGAGTTTTAAAGGATGCAGTACCTTTAAGCAGAACAGCCATTATACAGTATTGAAATAATCGCATATATAAAGCCTGGTAATTTGTGAATTAATAGGTCTATAAAAGGTAAACCTTATAATACTAGAAAACAAGCACTCCCTTATTCCCAAAGGAATTGTACAATGTGTTTATAGACCTGATGTATCCTGAGAGAAGGTATTTCACGTCATTATTGTATTATGTACAGTAGAAGAAATACTAAAGAAGTAGATACTGGAGAGAAAAGTAGAAGGGTAAATATTTCAGAGGTGTAGTTTATGTTTACAACCATCTACTCCCTACATTAAAGCTAGATTTCATGAACAAAGAAGCATAGCTTTATAGGTGAATGGACAGAAAAGGCAGCTCAGTGAATTGTCCCCTTACCTTCATCACAGCGATGAGGGGCCAGGACATTGCCAATACATGGGCAGTATGGCTGATGCTGTTGTGTCTCAACCTGAGTTGGCTCATGCAAGGCCAACTGGGCTGTCTCTTGTGCATGCTTTGCAGGATTGCCAGTCGGGGGAGCACTGTGCCAAGAGCTTGGACCAACCCTTGGGACAGCAGAGATTACGTGTGGGCATTCATCTTGCTGGTGCCCACTGCAGATTGGATGTTCTCCTGGCTGGAGATTAACTACAGAGATTAATACAAACCTTCCCTGAACAGTATGACTTACAGAAAACACTTAACAGCGTACTTTTGTGTAAAGCTTTTATTGACATTCACTTAAGATAAACAACATCGCTCCTTTGTGGTTTTGCAACTCATGAGTAATCACACAATGTTGGAATATTCTGTTTAAAGCCTTTAGACCATATGTCAATGTACGTGCTGTGTAAGTAATGTTGTTTTGTACAGGTTTGTCAAAACTCTAACAGGTGTTTTCAAGGCAGTAACAATTCCAGAGCATTTCCCCCCTTTTTTAGAAATCATTACTGTATCGTAGTGTGCCATAAATAGTGGAAGTGAAGCAAGTGTTCATCTCCTGAGTGCCTGTAAAAGTACTGCCTTGAATATTCAGCTTAGCCTGACAAATGGTCCTTATGTGACCTGTTCCTCTTGCTATACTTTCTACTTTGTTGCACTTGAAGTGAAGCACTTGGTTAAGTCTTTTTGTGAAATCTAATCTAATATTCAAATGTCCAGTTTTCATTGCTCTGCAGAAAGCAACTGCACAGGAAGTCTTCCTCCACCTCTCGGCATCAGTAGCTCTAGATTGGACAGTAAGCATCTCATAGTGTTACAAGGTGTAGGATCAAAGCAAAGCTGCACCAAGACAGCTAGCACGTACACAATTGTGGTTTATAACTAAATAAGCAGTTTTAAAGAGTACACTGCTTGTTACTTTAAAAAGAAAACACTTTTAATATAAAAACTTTTGAAATTAAACACTAGGAGAGATGAAAAACATTATCTGTAGAACTGTGCTCACACTACCATTATGGTGTTTTAGAGATGGCTTTCCAAATACAACAGCTGGGGGTTTTTGTGTATAAATTGTCTTGGTTTCTAAATCGTATACATACTTCAGTAGAGGAAATGAAATATGGAGACTGTAATGTAAATATTTTTAATCTCATGAGTGTGTTACTTTTGCTATCTGATATACATTCATATGTATCTATGTATCTGTCTGTCTTTCTGTCTGTGGATCTATGTATATATGTATCTATCTATCTATCTATCTATCTATCTGGATTTCTGAATGTGCTGTCAGGTGCTATAGGCTAATGTTTCATGAGACTTGGTAAGTGTGGGATGGAGGATGTAGTAGCTTTCTGAGCCTGTTCAGTGCTCTGCTTCACATCCTTCCAGGTCAGATTTAATTTGCTCTGCCTGCCCTGAGCGATTGCACCCTCAACAGGCAGCAAAGAAAGGACAAAAAGAGGCAGAGCTGAAGGACATTCATGCAGTAATTAATCTAACTTCCTGCGGGAAATAATTTATCTACTGGGGTTTCATCACTTTTCTGAGTATTAAATAAACTCAGACATTTACAGTTGACATTAAGAAACTGTTTGTCTCACAACCCAGCAGTAATTTTGCTTTTTTACTTTCCTACCAAATAGCCAATAAGGGAATCAAGCAAATGGTTCCTGGATTTCCGCTGACTTTCTGTTTAATTGCATGGCTCTTCTTAACAGTTGGAAGCCGCTTTGTTTCTGTTACTGATACATGCTTAGTCCAAAATAATTGTGAAAATCAGTAGCCAACTGAACACGTTACCAGCTTTAAAAGACAACTCCCCTACCATCAGGTTGAATGTCTGAAGAAGGCATTTCAGGATTTTCACTCTCTTATTACTTTATCAGCCTTCTAAAGAAGCCCCAGATATGCCAGGTTGTTACATGGTGCTCACTGCCATCTGACAAGGCTTTGAATTTTGCCAGAAGTCTGACTCTCTTCACTTTTTTTTTCCCTGAGGTGCAGTGCCTCCATTTGGAGTAGAAGATGCCCAAGGCTCTTTCGTAGTGCTTCAGACAAATAGTCATGTAGTCCAAGTTTCAGCGATTTATAGTTAATTGAATAAAAACATCTAGAAATGTGATGCTTGCAGGTTAATTTTCCTCCTTATCTGTGCTTCTTTTTGTTCTTGTGATGGTGGATTTGCATAAAGTACTTCCAAAAATAACAGTAGCATCTCCTTACCTTATTCCTAGTGCATCTGTTCCCAGTAGTATCTGCTGACCTTTGCTATCGAAGGAAGTTTGTGCTGCCCTTGTTTTTTTTTGTGCCAGCATTGCAGAATCAGCTGACATAAAACAGGGAGTTTATTTTATGGCTGACACAATGGTGAGCTGAAGTTTTGGTAGCTTGCCTTAGTTTTCATAGTGTTCAGTCTCCTCTTTTTCTAGAAACTCTTGAATGGCTGTTCTTTATTGCCATTTCATGGTACATAATATGAAGCAGAAGAGGTCCATTTTCCTACTCCACTGCTTCCCAGGGTATCATTTGCGAATCATGAAGAGGAAGGTTGCCTATGAACGGCTATCCAAGTGCCAGAGGAGTTCCTCACTGGACTACAAACCCTGCAACTGCATCACCTAGAAAGCACCTTTAACTTTCTTAAATTCGTAGTCAATTTAATTGAATTTGAGATTTCTTTGGTTAATTGGATGCATGATGGAGGAAAACTGAGGAGATTATTGCATGATGGATGCTAGGGAATTTTTTTTTATTTTTATGTTAGAGGAGATCAGGTAATTTGATGAAATACAATCTCCATTGCCACCCTTCTCTCACCATTTTTTCTAAATCTGGGCATGTATCCAACTGTCAAGGTTTTGCTCCTCCACAATGGGATTTGGGGTGGCAGGAAATTCAGCTGAGGCGCTGTTATTTTTTTTCATCACAAAGAGTTTATATTTTAAAAATAAATAACATTATTTTTACAAAATGGCAATAACACATGTGAACATTGCATAGAAAAAAACCCACAGAAGAAACATCAAATCCTTGATTTTTAAATAATCTACTTTATAAATTAGAAGAGTTATGCCAGTTCCCATCCTATCTGGGACCTTTCCACAATGAGACTTTTGAACACTAAAATGTGTAGTGTGCAATAGACTGGCAGTAGTCACCCGTATATATTCCTGCTTTAGCTTTTTTCTTTTTTCTTTTTTTTTTTTTTTTTTCAAATGCCGATGCAGAAAGAAACTTTCACCTGCATTTTGTTCAGATTAATTTCTGCCCTATTCCAGAATAACTTTTTAGACCTTAAGGCAAGAACAGAACATGATGATCCAGGCTGACCTCAAGAGAGGCTAACTGTTCGTGTATCTACCCCAGCATCTTGTGGCTGAAATAAAACACCTGGTGATTATTTTTTAAGTACAAAATTAAAGGCAGTAAAAGCAAACAAACACACTAATTTTTGTTAGATACATTGGCTCTGGATGTCAGATATATAACGTGTTTGAAAATTTGATTCCTTTTTTCCCCTTGGCTTCCTATTTCTCATACTGAATATAAAACATGTTATTCTGGACTGGATGAAACTTTACTAAATGCTTGACATATCTTATTCATAGTAAAAGTAAGAAAGGCATTATAAAAACAGCTGAAAGCCTGAGAGCATCTGCTCCCCCAAATCCTGTCTTTTGCTGGCATTGACGTTTAACTTTCAGGCATAAGTGGTATTCCCTGTTGTCTGACAACCACTCCTGGGGTGGGAAGACAGTATGTTGAAAACACAAGGGGTCAAGGGAAACCAAGCACAAAATCAGAAGTAGTACTAGGAACAAGATCAGTGGAGAAAAAAACGCGACCGAGGGGCTGTTCAGCCTAGATGTTGGCAGGATGGGGCTGGGAACTATTACCAAAGAAACTAAAATTTCTTTGATTGCATTGTGTAGAAGGTAAAAAGGATGTTGCATGCTTTTTGTGACAGCATTGGGTTTTACTGGACAGATGCTTGACTCTGTTTTGTCTTTTCTTTTTCTGACACAAGTAACCCCCAAAAGTGGAATTTTGGCTTCCTGGGTCAGGAATGCGTAAATGGTTGTATGCTCTATATGCACACCTGTGAGCACGAGTGTAATTTACATTTTGGTACAGCAAATTAACTACACAGAATTAGTTGTGAAGGTCAAAATCTAATAGGGCTATCTGCTTCAGCATAATGTATTTCATTTCATTGCTAAAATGGTAAAGCAGGACTAGGCATCTAAATCAATAGAGATGAAAAAATAATGAATAAATTTTGTACTGATTGGCCAAGTTCATCTTGCTCGAACTTCCTTGGCTCCTAAAATAAAGTAACTATTGACCTAGTACTAAAAATATACAGGATCAGGTAATATCTTAATTTGGATTTCTTTTGTTCAGACTCTGAAACACTATTGCTTGCAGCTGGCAAATTTACACTGGTGGGGCACAGTGAAATGCTGCAGACGGAAAAAAAATCACCTGCTTGCCCTGGGGTGAGTGCCATCACTGGCTGATGGAAACGCAGGCTGTTCTGTCAGCCTCTGAACGGGATGCAGTTGTCTCCAATGGGAGAGGAGTTTACCTATATGGCATAGGGGATGATGCAGCTAGAGGTGACACTTAGCGTTTTGCATGTGACTTCTTGCATGTGACTTTTATGTAGAGGTAGGGGTTTTGTTTTCTTTTTTTTCCCCTCTAAAGGCAAACTCACAATCTGGTAGATATTAGAAGGAGATTGCTCATGTACTGGAAGAGATTCAGGGCAGCTGTTTGTTCTGGCTGATTCAATTGTAAAATAAATATTCCTAACAAAATAATAGAAAAATATATGTGGAATATTGTACTTTTGTTTGGCATTTATGGTACAGTGCCCTAAGCTCTCATTAAAGTTATTATAATTGTTTTTACATAGTAGTTGGGCATCTAGTCAAAACAATGTATGCTCACAAATAAGTAGGCCTGTGCCTGGAATATTCAAGCAATATACAACACCGGCTTTCCTTATGGCCCTTATTTGCTCCTTTTTTGCGTGTATGTTGGGCATCAGGTCTGTGAGCTGGGTCCAATGTTCAAATCCAGTTATTTAATTACCTCTTTCCCAGTTATTCCCCCCAGTCCTTTCTGCACAGTCTGTTTTTTTAAGTCCTTTCCTTCTCAAACTGAAGCTGGGCTGTAGTTAGTTCTCCAGAGTAGACTTACTGAAAAGGGAAATTGAGCAGATTGATGTTTTCCCATTTTTAGTCTTGATGTCCTTTTGAATCTCAGTTTGAAGGTGAGACAGTAAAAGCAAAAGACACATCAGCTGATGATAGACGTTCCTCAGGAAATACTGCAGATCAGAGGTAGAGATACTAGTTTCATATCTTTTGTCTTCCATAAAGGCTTTTGCCCTGCTTCAACCAATAGTCAATCAGTTCTGTAGGATATTGCCAGATGCTTTGTATCCTTTCCATTTACAGGCAGTTCTTACTGTCCATGGGTGTGAGAAGGTTTGTGGGCCCTGCCCTGTCACCTCACCTCCCCTCCCCTTTGAACTTGAATCCTTGGTTAAAATCTGGACCTTTTTGTAGACCTCATTCCTTGCATATTTGATTTATTTCATGCCAAATTGACTGTCTTCCTGCTCTGGGTTTTGCTGTGATGTGACCACATTTTTTTCCACTATTTAAAGTTGCAGAAAACTTATTTCCTGTTTCCTTGTAATTCCTTAATTTAGTGCATTTTAATGTGCCTGTCCATGTTTCTTTCCTGTGTAGATAATGTCAAATGGAGGAGAAACTCCAGTATTACATAAAGAAAAGCTTATCAGCATTAGCATGGTGATAGCTCTGTTATTTTTGGGCAAAGGCCACAAATGAGTCATTCGAGACATGATAAATGAAGGGGTGACTATTGTAAGAAACTTCTCTATCATGGATAACCCACATAAATCACTTTACATGGGCAGAGGAATACTTTCAAGAATTTTAAATTCTTGTTGTGACTAGAATCAGTTCAAAATACAAATATTAGTTTATTAGAACAATCAAATTGATTTAACAAGTTGGCGTTTTTTTAAAGCAGTTTGGGTGTGATGAAGTCTTACCAAAGCAAGACAGGATCTGGGAGATGCTTGACTAGATGGAATTGCTGGCCAATTCCTTTACAGAGCACATCTCCATTTCCAGTACATTTGGTCTGTTGTGAAGCCACCAACTCCAGAGTCCTCGGGCCTGAGGCAGGAAGTGCTCTAACTAGGACTACCCTGAAGTTGGGGTTTCTGACCCCTTTCTCACCTGTCATCTCATTCCCCACCTTTGTCTTAGCACCTTTGGTGCAACCTGATGAGGCATACTATCATTGCATCTATAGCAGCAGTGTTTTTTTTTGCTGAGCAGACACAAGAGGAATCAAAGAGATTATGTATTTTTGGCAGAACATATCTAGGTCAGGGTTGATTTATAATGTCTTTTATCAGGGTTCAATCTGTTTAAGAAAGAAAATAAATGCACTTGAAACACGCAGGGAAGACCCACAAAGGGCTGGTGAGCCAGCACGCATGATTTTTGTCAGCTCTAACAGGGCCTTTTTGATACTGTTCTGCCTGGATCACTGGTGCACCTTGTCCCGTTGCTCTAGGGTCCCCTGGGAGCTGTGAACAACCATACATGTTGCCTCTGCCTCAAAGGCCCACTCTTTCCATGACTAGATTATTTAGCTTGATGCAGTTTGAGCTTGGAAAACTTCTCTGGTCTAAAGAACCACCTTTCAGTCCTGCAGAATTGCCAGCAGTCAGACTTAATTTGGTGAAGAACTTTTTAGTAGGAGACCAGTTAATCTTCCCAATTTTCACCTCCCTAAGTCTGCGTTGTCCAGTGCCTCCAGCCATAAATTTTTTATTCTCTGGAGGAAAAGAAAATCTTCCTCTGAGACATGTGTTTAAAACAAGCAGCTCATTTGAAGCTCACTGCTGATCTGGAATGTTGAGAGAAGAACTGATAGAGCGATTAATTGTGATTTTGGGGATGGGATATATTTGACCATAATTGTGACCTGATCCTTAAAAGAAAAAGCTGGGCATAGTTCTGATTTCTGGTATCTACTTTTTCACTGCTGATAATAGGTTTAGCTAATCTGTTGCACTTTAGGAGTAAGATCTTGGCTTTATAGTAGATAATTTTGTACAAACACTGTTGAGTAGCTGTCAAAAATGCAAACAGATTTTTAGAAATTATAGAGAAGAAAGAAAGAACAAAACAGAAACAGAGCTTTTGAAGCAGTTGCCTGATCCATTCTTGCCTCCTCTGCATTGGTTTGCCTGGGAGCAGTCTCAGGGCCCACAAGCAGGATTTATTTTAGGTGAAATTCACCCAAATGATGCATTCAGAAACACATGTAATGTGCTTAATGTGCAAATGGGCATTTGGTGGGATCTATTTCAAAATACCCCACCCTCAGAATAGGTGTATAGAGTCAGGTTCTCTGCTCTGCACACCTGCCCTTCTGGTATTGCAATACTTGCTGATGTGGAGGTAGATGGAGAAGCTCCTGCTCTGGGCTGGTGGCAGGGAGGAGCGTGTCATAGGGCTGTGCTTGTTACATGTTTGTGCTCCTCTCTAGGTGTCTCCAGGTACTGTTGACCTGATATTGGACGAGGCTAGACCCTTGTTCTGTGTGAACGATACCAGGATCTTAATTTTAATGGAGACATTAACTGGGATAGAGTTATAGAAAAATAACAGTGGCCTTTTTCTTTCTTGGTTATTTGAGCACTACGGACCTTATCAGGAACAAAGTATTTGTTGCATCTCTTTCTGAATGTAAGAAGAAGGATCATCCATCCTGTTGCTAGTACAGTCCACATCCCATATTAAGAACAAGCTTACCTCTCTTACAAGAACTGGCTTTACTGATGCAGTTAATGAATGCCTGGGAATGGGATCCCCTGGCCAAACTGTGGTCGAGTGCTATTTGTTCTTGAAATTTCCCTTCTGCAGCCTTTTAATCTCAAAGGGTGTTTTCTGCATCCTGGTGATGTTCCATCTTAATTCATTCTATACAGCGTAACTTGAATAGCGTCATAGCTAATTGCCACTATCTGACTGTAAACAGCAACATTTTTTTTTTCTACTACATGTCATAAGTTTCTCTTAATCTTTCTTATGAGCCCACTTTAAGTAGTGGAAGGCTGCTACAAGGTCATTCTGGAGCCTTGTCTTCTGAAGGCTGAGCAACCCCAAGTCTCTCAGCCTTTCTTTAAAGAAGAGGTATTCCAGCCCTCTGATCATTTCTGTGGCCCTCCTCTGGACCTAATCCAACGGGTTTGTGTCCTTCTTGTGTTGGGGGCCCCAGAACTGGAAACAGTAACTCCAGGTGGGGGTCTCACCAGAGTGGAGCAGAGGGGGAAGAGTGAAGCAGAGGGCTAAGCTTGTGCACTTGTCTTTTGGTGACCTGTTTTTATCAGTCTCAGCTAGCCTGGAGTGGAGGGAGCATACATACTTTCTGTTTTCTGAGTCACAAACTCATCTGGAGTGCTTAGAGACCAGTCCTTAGGGACAGTTAATAAATTAAATTTCTTGATGGGTAATAGCCATTCAGTTTGAGGCTCCTTTCTGATGCAGTGCTCAAAGCATGTGCCATGAGGTTGAAAAACAGTGTCAGCAGCAGCAGCAGGTGGGCAGCAGTTTGAAGTGACGGGGGATAGGTATGGACATTTTGGTAGCCCTGATTGCTCCAGTAATCCAAGGAGAAGTGGATGTTTTAACACAGGAAACTATACAGAAATTAAGAGAGGATGTAGGCTCCATTCATCTGACTAGACAGTCTTTCCTTCTCATCCAGGTAACCTAATTAATTGCTTGCAATGGCCCTGCCTACATGAGCAGTGAGGTTTTTGCAAGTGCAGGTTGTATTCCTCTCAAGGTCATAGGCTCGGTACACTAATGCATCAAACTTGTTTTTTTAATATAAAAATGTTCAATTTCCAGATGAACGTCAATGATTAGTAACTGACATGCATGTGCCTGGAAGGAGGGATGCTGGTTGGGTGCTGAGCTGTCAGTTCTCTCTCTCTCCCTTCTTTTCTCTCTTCACTCCTCTACATTCAGGTGTTGGCTGCAGTCCCTGGAACCGTCTGCTGTCAGACTATGGAAGATCTTCTGATGCCAGCAGCAGTATCTGGATGCCTGGCACAACTCTTTGAACAGTTGTCTTGATTTCTGTTGCGGTCAGCATGCAGCTGGAATTTTTTACTCTGCCTGGATGCCTTTTCTCTTTGGCTCACCTTGACTTATTTGGAATTTATATGTTTCCGTCCCATGGGGGAAAGAGAACTCTTTGCAGTTACTTCTCAGTACTTGTGTAGAGGATCCTTGCAGCTGAAATATAGAAATAATTCCCTTCTGCCTTTGCATTTGGATGTGCTGCTTGTAGAAGAAACACACTAAAACTTACTCTTGCCCTGAAGCTGTTGCATGCTTGCAGAATGTATGCTGGGACAGCGAGTACAAAAGGAGAAGCTTTTGTAGAGGTGGTTGCAAAATTTTAAAAATGCATTTTGTGTCAGGAAATTCTAGTTTATCCAAGCAGAAACTTTTTGCAATGTGAATTTTTTAAAATGAAGATTCAACAAGGATCTTTCTTGGGTCTACAGTAGGACTCCTGCTAGCAAATAGGGATATGAAAGCAAAAATCCCCATAAATTACTAGTAACAAACCTCTCCCGCCCCTTCACTTGGGTATGAGGGGGCTAGGTTCAGGTTCCTGCTCTAGCAATCTAGTGCTGCAACAACCTGGCTGCAAATTTGGGGTGTTTCCCTTTACAGCCTTTTACTAGTCCAGCTGAGATGTTAGCTCCATAGCCCACTGGCTAGCACATGTGCCTGAGAGACAATAAGCTGCAGCTGAGTCCAGGGCTTCCCTGGACCAAGGGGAGATGGAGGAGGAGGCTCCTGTCCCCAGAATGTTAGAAAGAACTGCATTTTGTCACACTGTGGGTAAAACTAGGAACCACTGCTGCATTTATTTTTTAAAGGGTCGTGTTTGTGGTCTGGGCCATACCTAACTCATTCTCTTTTCATGCTATCTCACTGTGTTTCTGTGTGGGCTCTGAGACACCTGAGGTGCAGGTTTATCCTAGAAGTACTCCTCCACTGCCCCTTGCTGTGCTGAGACAAATCCTTGCATGACAGCAGTTTCCTCAGCCTGCAGGCAAACACACACCCTGCAGCAGGAGAAGCCAAAGGATTGCTACCAAATTAGGAGACGGGTTTGCTGGCTGGATCAGCAGAGATACTGTGGAAATGTAAAAGACAGCTTTCAGATCTGCCAGCTGCTCTGAAGGAGCCTAAAGTAGTTTCTGGAGCAACAGATATTTTTGGGGATTCAGTAAAAGCGAGCAAATGTCTTTGGGTTGGCTGGGGCTTCCTTTACTTAGGATTGGGTCATTGTTACTTTTGGCCCTTTGGGACAACTTTAAGTTGGAAAAACTGCATTTCATTGTGTCTGGAAATGTGGTCCCCCAAACTGCATCAGGAGCACCATGTTGGCATTTGCTATTATTGCCCAGGAAAGCTTTTTACAGGAGGTGGCTTTGCATCCTCACCACCCTGAGTCGTTCAGGGAGAAACTGAGAGTAAGCAGCTAGGGACAGCTGCTGGTCCTGGCTCTCACTGAGGATAGATGGGCCTGGAGACTGCTTTCACCTGTCACCACCAGCCCCTGTCACCCAAGGTCCATCCCAAGCAGCAGCGTTCTGCCTGCCTCCCCATGTCTGCACTCATGGGGGCTGGAAGGAAGAAGCAGAGGAGAGCTGGACCCTCCCAGGTGATTTTGGGGTGCAGAGTGAAGTAGGGCAGAAGTCTTATTGGCACGTGTTCATTGTGGCTCTGACCTCTTCAAAATAACAGGCTTTATTTGGCTTTTGAACCAGAAAGGTTGGGACACCACTAGTTTATTTAGTGCTGACAGCAAGTCAGTAGCATTATTCCCAGGACTTCATGTGATCTTTCCTACCTGCACTCATTCAGTATTTCCCTCACTTGGCAGATACATTAACTGAAATAATAAGGGAAGATGTGACTGTGGTTACCCATGGTGCTTGGCAAGGACTCTTTGTCCTGTATGTTAGCCACGGAGTTACCCTTCTGCTATGTGTACTGTCAAACTTTTAATTTTCTCTCTTTATTATGTATTCCAATTTCCCTTTTCTTTTCCATATTATCTTTGCCTCTGCCCAGCCTGCTTTCCCCCTATGGTTCACTGACTGCTATCTTTTTCCTTGGAGAGAAGAGAGTGTACACACAAAGCACGTGCAGACATCTACACGCACACATGCATCGGGATCCCTCCCCATGTGGGCTGTGCACATGCCCAAGTATGTCTGACTGGTTTTGCACCAGTAATTTGACCTAAACGAACTAGCTTTTATTCAATCTGCAAGTGTCAAATAGGACGTAGGCAAGAACCACAAGCCATTATGTTTCTTCAGTTTCACCACATGCTGTTCTAACCAGTGTTATAAGTAATATGCATATGCCCATGTGACGTTAAGGCAAGGTGGGGTGTTTACTACAAGGCAGTCTTTGGTGGATTTGTAGTTTGAACTGGTCATAGCACAAATAAAAATATGTAGATCAGTTCTATGCATTTAAATTACTACAGGCTTGCTTTTTTTTTTTTTTTTTTTTTTTTTTTTCAGGGGAGGAGTAATTATTTAGTCATTTGTGAGACATTGCTCGTAACTTAAGGGCAGGATATCTGAAATGTGTGGCTGTGGTCTTATTCCAGATCCATCCTAGAAAATACAGATTTAGTCAAAGAGGAGACTTCAGATTTCTGGACTTTATCTAGAGTTCAGTCCAATGACACTTTGAACACAAGCAGGAAATAGAACAGTTTCAGTCCTGTCCCTCTGTTTCTAGCAGGCTGAGAAAATACAGAAGGTTCTCCCTTATTTTCATGGACAATTTACTTTGGGCCATACTTAACTGGCTGTGCTGAAGATACATCGCTAACGAAAAAAACCTCTGATTTTATAAACTGTTTACACTGGAGAATATCCTTCTCCAAAATCATTTTGCTACTTTTAGCTCTGTTAGTGTGTGGAGGATGACTAATGAGAACTGAACATTAGCAACAATCTTAGGCTGCTGCAGAGAGTGATAATTCCTACCTGAAACATCCTTGAAAACATGCCATTTGGGGACTTAGTAACACGTTAAAAGTGGTGTGTTAATGAACATTATGCCCCACGCTGACTTTTGTTGGAAAGTAAGAAAAAGTTGCTTTACAGCACAAGTGGAGGAAACTGTTTTGCCTCTCACACCCTTCAATGAGCACACAAGGAGAGTGAATGGCTATGACAGGTCCTCCTCATTCCTCCCCATGCCTCCCACCTGTTGCTCAAATTTTAATTTCCTTACTTGTGTGTATTTCTGAAATTTGAATTTCTGTTTGTTTTCTGAGCAGGCTGAGCAGTTCTAATCTCATAAGGTATTTGTCTAGTACAGTCCGGGCTAGTTATGGGGAACACAGGTGGTATATGGAACACCTTAGTAACTTTTCCAAAGGCAAGACAACTCCTCCGTTAACAAGTTTTTCTAAATCAGTTGCTGTTGTAAGATCTGTTTTCCTTGTACTAAATGCAAGGTCCATCACAAATCCATCTGACTTCTTGGTCCTGGTTATCAGATCAGAAATGCTGTGGTGACAGGGAGCAGAGCACTCATCTAATGTTGACTGCTTGTGCTCAATTTAAGATTTGGGGGTTGACCTTGTGCCAACAAGATTTTTGTGAGTCAGGTATTGTTCTGGCCTTCTGCAACATGCATAGAAGCATAATGATTTATTTTATTTAACAAAAATGTAGTTGTCTGCTTCTGGTCTGGATCAAATTTCTATTGCTGGCTTATCCAGCAGTGTGCAAAACAGGTATCATGGACCATGGAAGCATGGCTGAAGGCTCTTTCTTGGCATATTTGATGGCCTTTTTCATGACAGCTCTGGTGAGGCCCCACCTGAAGTACTGTGTTCAGCTGTGGAGCCCCCAGCATAAAGGTGGGACATGGAGCCATTGGAGTGAGTCCAGAGGAGGGCCGTGAAGATGATTAGAGGGCTGGAGCAAGTCTCCTATGAAGACAGGCTGAGAGAGTTGGGGCTGTTCAGCCTTGAGAAGACAAGGCTCCGGGGAGACCTTATAGTGGCTTTCCAGTATGTGAAGGGGCTGCAGGGAAGCTGGGGAGAAACTTTTTACAAGGGCCTGTAGTGATAGGACAAAGGGGAACAGTTTCAAACTGAAAAAGGGTAGATTTAGATTAGATATTAGAAAGAAAGTCTTTATTGAGAGGGTGGTGAGACACTGACACGGCTGCCCAGGGAAGTTGTGGCTGCCCCCTCCCTGGAAGTGTTTAATGCCAGGTTGCATGGGGCTTTGAGAAACCTGGTGTAGTGGGAGGTGTCCCTGCCCATGGCAGGCTGTTGAACTAGATGATCTTTCAGGTCCCTTCCAACCCAAATTGTTCTATGATTGATTCTATAATAGGATTAGGAATAATAGGGTCCATACTGAGATGTGGATCATCACTAGCAAATTTCAGAATTTATCTGTTAAAATCTGTGGCATTCACACTTCTCTGAGTACTTAGTTTGCAGGCTCCATCAGGCAACACTGCACCTCCAAGACTTCGGAAATAAACCCTTCTCTCTTTGCATCTGCTTGGCTGAGAAAGGATATTTTGTGCCTTGTTAGTTGACAGTATTCTGCACTTCTGTGTTTGACAGATATTTTCAGTTACTGCAAACAGAACTTAAGAGAAAGTACTGATCATCTTAGTGTATCCTCTCGCTTTATTGCAAGGCAGAAATGGAAAAATAATATTGTTTTCATAATAATTCGGGCATACTTCCTGACCACTGTGTTACTACTTAATCGTGAATGGTCGTGTTTAGAAATTTCAAAGGAAAAATACAAAAAAAAGGAGAACACTAAGGGTTTTTAAAATATTTGTCTTGCTGTATAATATTAGCACAAAGCAGACTGTTGAGCAGTGTTAGATTTGAAACCATAACATTTTTTATTTCATTGGTGCTGTATAATTGAGCTGCCTGTCTACCTCATTTTATTTCCTTCATACTTTTGTCACTGCATCTACAGAAGCAGCATAAAATATTCCTTTTCCCTGCTGTGATTAAGATTCTTCATCTCATGAAGATCTAATTTTTCCTTCTTTTTCCACTTCCACAGTAAACCAGTAAGTAATCGAAGTGGAGTAAGTGTATACCAGCTAAAAAGGTTTAAGTTGACAAAAAGAATCCATCCTAAAAGAAAAGATCACTTTACCATAACATCTGTTTCTTTGAGGAAAGCAATAGTTTCATTTGGGATGGAAAATATGTATTTATGGATATTAAATTGTTCTTTTGCGGTACTTTGGTGCATTTGCTACATTCCATCACTGCATTTTATGTTAGTAAAGGCAGTTTAATGCCAGAAAATATCTGCTTGTGTTAGCTGGTAGATGATTAACCTTCATAATGCATTTCCTACCCCTAAGACTTTCTGACTGTAGTATATTGTGCACTAATCCCTTTTTTTGTTACTTGAACACCTGTATTTTCCAGGTGGACAGAATAGTGTTTAAGCATCCAATTCATGGGGAAAATTTCTGGAAAGGGGAATTGTCAAACAACGTTTGTCCATGCTGAGAAATGGCTTTGGAGAAATGGCTTTCGTGAGATTATTGAATTGTTACAGCCACAAACCTATCTTCTCAAGGGGAGAGGTGGCCATGAAAATAGCTGAGGACTGGTTTTGAGAGGAGAAGACTGTTAGTGGTTGGACCTTTGTGGAGAAGGACTAGAGAGCACTGGTAAGTAAAGCGTGGCAATTTTGGCGGACATAAGTCTTGCACTGTTAATGACAGCATGGCCTTGGGCCTAAGCATGTGTTGATACCCATGGATGAAATATGCTGTGGTCAGAGCAGGTCAGATGAGGAGACAGAGGCAGAAGGTCAGACACAGCTACATTTTTGGCTTGGTGAGCTAGCCAGGGCCCCGGAGAACAACAGAGCCACTTTAGCACCTCCATTAAGACTTTAAGACTTTCAAGTGAAGCATGTAACCTCTCCAGAAATTGTGAATTGCTGGTAGGAGTCTGAAATGCGTCTGTTTATTTTGAAGACCTGGCTGTGCTCAATTTTTAATGCATTGATCTTTTTTCTTCTTTCAACTGTTTCGCTTTATCTAATAATAGCTTCCTGGGTGGTAAACCCAGGCAAAATAACTCTCAAGCCATGTAATTACTGATAATGTGGCAGCTAGAGAGGGATTTACACTGTTCTTGTTGGAATTATCTTAGCTCAAAGGCAGCAAACTCTGAACATAGGCAGATCAACAAAAAAAGGAAAATTTATTACATTTGGCTGTGCTTGTTGTTGTAGTGAGTGGGTGTGAGAGAAATATTTTCATGATTAGCCTCAGATTCAGGGCACGGCATTGGATCAGATGGTTAGTAATAGCCTCTGTCTTGTCTCCAGTAACTATGCTTACAACATTGGTTGACTACAATTAATAACTTGTTCTAGGGCATAAAACTTCATTGTTTCCATTTTGTTTTAAGTTCTTGCTTCATCACTATCAGTTCTCTTGTGGCAGAACTTCAAAAAAGGAGCTGCAACTGTGAGTCTGTGGGTTTTGTGTGCTGGATTCACAGAGAGGGACAGCCTGCTCTTCCTGCAGAGAAGTCCTCATGGATGCCAGCAGGGAAGTCTGGGCCCTGATGGGGAGCAGGAGGGCTGTGAAGAAGGGAGGAAGGAAATGCCAGTTTCTTGTCCTGCTCTGCTGCCATGTCCCAGATACCTGGTGGTACCTGCCGGCAACCTATTCTCTCTCCATGGGGCCTCTGGGATCTCCTCTGTGGACACCTTCTTAAAATATTGTAGCCTGCTGGCTGGTGAAAGTTGGCATGAAGGCATTAGATTGCAGGAAGGGGTGTGTTGTGGCTCTGTCTTGCCCTCCTGTGATGACTTGGAATTCACCAAGAATCCCATCCATTTTCAGGTGGAGGGAGTGTCACCTCCTGTAAGCAAAGAGGGAAAATCCCCCTTGAGAGAAAAGAAAGTCAGAGGTGATCTCTAGGAGGGTTTCTTGCTCTTCAATTTTTTTAGCAGAGATTAGTGAAACAAAAATACATTTCTAAGTAGGTAACTCTAGGATACATACATCTGTAAAGCTCTGGAAGAAGGTGTTGATATGCAGCACACATACATCATCCACTGTTAAGGAGATTGAAGAAAATTTCAATTTTATTGGCATGGTAGAAACTTAATGCAGGGTCTGTCGTGCCAAGAGATGTGGAAAAGCCTGTTCAAGAGATTATGGGAATTCATCAAGCACAAACAGCTGTGAAGGCGGCCTTCGATTTTGAGATTGATGGAATTTTTGCAACACAGAACATTTTAATGACTTCATTTAAATTCTGTTTGCAAGTTGACTTTTTTTGTACCAGTGTCACAGTGTTTGAAAACACTGCATCATAAATGGAAGTAGCAATTGCCCATGCACGCCCACTACAAAATGTCCTTGGTGGACTAGAACATTTCAGCTGTTTATCACATACAACAGCATTATGACAGGCTGACTAAATACAGTAAAAGAGGAGAAGAAGAAGGTGGGTCCATAGCTTTTATTTTTCTGAATTGCATAACTACTTCATAAAGTAGTAGCTAGGCCACTCTCCATCATCTTCGGTAAGTCATGGGTAACAGGAGAGGTGCCTGAGGACTGGAGGACAGCAAATGTCACACCAGTCTACAAGAAGGGCAAGAAGGAGGACCCGGGTAACTATAGACCGGTCAGCCTCACCTCCATCCCTGGAAAGGTGATGGAACAACTTGTTCTTGTCTCTATCTCTAGGCATATCAAGGACATGGGGGTCATCAAGAGCAGTCAGCATGGTTTTATCAAGGGTAAATCATGTTTGACTAACCTCATAGCCTTCTATGAGGAAATTACTAGGTGGATAGATGATGGTAGAGCGGTAGATGTGGTTTATCTGGATTTCAGTAAGGCATTTGACACCGTCTCCCACAGCATCCTTGTAGATAAGTTGATCAGGTATGGGTTTGGTGATCAGGTAGTGAGGTGGATCAGGAACTGGTTGATGGGAAGGAGTCAGAGAGTTGTAGTCAATGGGGCAGAATCTGGTTGGAAGTGTGTGACTAGTGGAGTCCCTCAGGGGTCGGTACTGGGACCGGTGTTGTTCAACATCTTCATCAACGACCTGGATGAGGGTATAGAATGTACCCTCAGCAAGTTTGCTGATGACACTAAGCTGGGAGGAGTGGCTGACACACCAGAAGGCTGTGCTGCCATTCAGAGAGACTTAGGCTGGAGAGTTGGGTGGGGAGAAACATGATGAAATTCAACAAGGGGAAGTGTAGAGTTTTGCATTTGGGGAAGAACAACACGATGTCCCAGTATAGGTTGGGGGCTGACCTGCTGGAGAGTAGTGTAGGTGAAAGAGACCTGGGGGTCCTGGTAGACAGGAGGATGACCATGAGCCAGCAATGTGCCCTTGTGGCCAAGAAGGCCAATGGCATCCTGGGGTGCATTAGAAAGGGTGTGGTTAGTAGGTCAAGAGAGGTTCTCCTCCCCCTCTATTCTGCATTGGTGAGGCCGCATCTGGAGTATTGTGTCCAGTTCTGGGCCCCTCAGTTCAAGAAGGACAGGGAACTGCTTGAAAGAGTCCAGCGCAGAGCCACAAAGATGATTATGGGAGTGGAACATCTCCCTTATGAGGAAAGGCTGAGGGAGCTGGGTCTCTTTAGCTTGGAAAAAAGGAGGCTGAGGGGTGACCTCATCAATGTTTACAAATATGTAAGGGGTGAGTGTCAGGGAGATGGAGTTAGGCTGTTCTCAGTGATGACCAGTGACAGGACAAGGAGTAATGGGTGCAAATTGGAGCATAGGAGGTTCAAGGTAAATATCAGAAAAAACTTTTTTACTGTGAGAGTGACAGAGCACTGGAACAGGCTGCCCAGGGAGGTTGTGGAGTCTCCTTCACTGGAGACATTCAAAACCCGCCTGGATGCGTTCCTGTGTGATGTGCTCTAGGTGACCCTGCTCTGGCAGGGGGGGTTGGACTAGATGATCTTTCGAGGTCCCTTCCAACCCCTAGGATTCTATGATTCTATGATTCTATGATTTTGTCCATCCTAAAAGCAACTTTTTTTCCTTGGGCAGAGAGTTCCTGCATCATAAGCTTTTTAAAGAATTAATTTTACCAGAGTGGTATTGATCTGCTTAATCCTCTTTTAGTAAAGTCCTTGAAAGTCCATACTTCTCTTTTAAAGGAAGGAAGCAAGTAGTGTTATTCTAAATTTTGCCTTAGCTTGCAATACATTTTACGAGCAGGTGGGTCTTCTTCACTGTAATCACTTTCTTCCAGGAACATTTATTTTATTATGTTCAGATGAATTCTTCTAATGGAATTGTTTTTCACATAGCTTTTAGTAATGCTCCTTTATGAAACTTCCACCTGTATGTAAGTCAAATTGTGTAAAACTTACTACAGTATTCCTATGTAGAAAATTGACAATGAAGAAATATTTTACTCTTGAAACTTCTCAAAGCAGCCAGTTTTCAGTAGCATTTTTCTTACCCCATAACACTGAATGCTGAGTCTTGAGGCTTTATACCTGTTTGTGCTAATGCTGAAAATGTATTTAAGGTCAGAGAAGCTATTTTTACTGGCTGATATAAAATGTGCCTGACAAATAGTGAACCAGATTTCTAATGACAGATTTTTTTTTTTCTTCATCTGAGTATTGCAATGTTGATCTTGCATCTTCTAGTACTACTGAATAAGAAATACAAACTTTTGCTGCCAATCTTGATAAAAAATCGTTGCTTCTGAGAGATGAAAAAATATTTCTTGGCTTCCAATTTCACTGATGTGTGTTACAGCTGCTTGCCTTATAATTTGCCCTTGATTCAGCACAGCAATTTCAATGTAATTATTAATTAGGTAGTAAGACATGACTAAACAAAGTGTCCTTGAAGTAGAGCTTAAAGTAAACAACATGTTTTTCCATTTCTTATCTACATAATAACAGTGCCTCGAAAAAACACCAGTACTTTCTAGGCTTGTTGCAGCACTTCAGCTTTCATCTATTTTGCAAACAGAACTGAAGTGGGTTTCAAAACAGGGTCAGCAGCACATTCTTTATGGGTTACTGTGGTGGTAAAGCCTTCTCAGCCACCTGTGCCCACCGTGGAACTACATTTGCTCTCCCCTGGGAGAGCTTGTTGAGAGCTTGTTGGCCAGCTGGTTGGGCTGGTCGCATGGGTTACTGGTACACACGCTAACTGCAGTGGGGTTTTTTTTGTAAGGTGAGTAAATCAGCTGGTATGGAGAGGCTCATAAAATTATGGAATGGTTTGGGTTTGAAGGGATCTTGAAAGATCATCTAGTGCAACCCCCCTGCCATGGGCAGGGATGT
The DNA here is from genome assembly GCA_020745705.1 of Hemiprocne comata. Taxonomy (NCBI): domain Eukaryota; kingdom Metazoa; phylum Chordata; class Aves; order Apodiformes; family Apodidae; genus Hemiprocne; species Hemiprocne comata. The sequence continues at coordinate 95,522,128 of CM036586.1, read as the reverse complement.
CAAGGCTGCACTGCCAAAGATATTAGTCAAGGTTGAATCAAATGTATTGGGACAACCCTGCTAACTTGCTTAAGTACATAAATAAGGTGTTAATTTTTTATGCCAGCCAGACCTCTGGGGATCTTTGAAGGCCCTGGTAGTGTTGCTGTGATGTTATCCTTTCACTCTTTGGTTTTGGATACCTTTTTCTTGTTCCCCTGTTGCATCTGCAAGCCTGCACTTCAGTTTCAGTTGGAGAATCCCACAAATTGAATTTTGCCCATTGCTTCTGTTTCTCAAACTGATCTAGCCACTCCCCCTACTCTAGGAAACACTGGTATATGAAGTGCTTTTTCCCAAACATAATTTTTAGCTTATTTCCTGCTTATTAATGACTACAATAGTGGAAATGGCAATTGTTGTCACAGACCTTCCTTAGCAGTTTAGTATTGAAAAATTTCCCATTTGTTAAAAAAAAAAGGTGGAGGTTGAAATCCAGTGCAAGAAACTGACAGCTCCAGCTACATGGTTAAGAAGCAGTGAAAGCTATGATACACTTTTTATAACCACCATTTCTCTCTATTCTGACTTTTCTTTCTCCTGATACTGGCTTTTTTTTTTTCCTTCTTTTTTTTTTTTTTTTTTTCTTTCTTTAAGTAGTAATGTTTTATAGGACTTGGAAATGTTCCCAGAGATCTCCTAGCTAAAGGGAAAGAAAGAGGATCACACCATAAGGAGATCAGGAACTCAGATCCCCATGTAAACACCAGCTCATGGGCATGAAGGTTCCTACTGTCAGCTCTATAGTGCATGTGTTTGCCTTTGCCTTCAACATAACCCTCGTCTCTGAGCTGGTACATGCTGTGGTAGCACGGACACACACACACCTCACCCTGGCTGTCTTTGCTCCAGATTAGCTACAGGTGATATTCTGGAGGTAGTGGGTGTTTCAGCATGGTGATCAAAGGCGATCAAGCTACCTTGATTTAAAATACACTTTTTGTCCATGACTTGGGGGAACAAATAACCAAAACCATATCCAATGACTATTAACATCTGTTCTAGTGCTGACTGGAGTCATATGAACCGTTTATAACCTGAAGAGGTCTAAGTGCATAGTTACTCATTTGCTGTCTTTCCTATACATGTCTGTAGCAATGCTTGCTAATTTTCTTTCCAGTTTCCACTAGAATTTGTTTTTTTATAGGTAGTAGTACTTGTTCTAGAGTAAATGAAAATGTGCTGCTTATATTTTTATTTGTAACTTATTGAAAATGAGTAAATCATCTGAATTATTATCTTAACATAGTCTTAATTCTAGTTTAACTTAGCATTTAGCTAGAAAATTTACTCTGCCATGTTGCAGGAATAGTTCACATTTAGGCAATTCAAAAATATTAATAGCTTTTATTGTGTCATGGGAAAAGAAAAAAAAAGCAACAAATATTAATGTGCCTGAGTCACTCTGAGTGTCTGTTCTATCATATATAGAATATATGATATCATTTAAAAGGAATATCCTTTTAATTGAAAAATAAAAAAAATCCCCAACCGCTATGAAGCAACTCTCTTTCTTTTAAGCTTCCTGTCTAGACTTGTAGTAAAAAAAAAATCTCCAGGAACCACCTTTTCCGTCACTGTCTCTAGCTAGGGCTGGGTGAAAGGCAGTCCACTTGGTCTGTTTAGCAGCATCTCCCACCTCTATGTAAAGAGTCCAAGGAAAACTTCACCATTTTTAATCAAATGTCCACAGGATCCCTGGAGAAAAGAGATTCTTATCTCTGGAGATGTCCCTATAGTGTTGATGCAGCTGAAGAAGAAAAGCAGGAGAAGGCAGTAGTTCTTAACGAAGACATTGCAATGGTATGTGGCCATCTGATAGCCCCGAGGTGAAGATCCCTAAAGGGCCTGTCATTTTGTTATTTGGTGGTTGCATTTTGGTTTGTTTGGGCTTTAGTTATTAATTTATTTGATTTTTGTGGATTATTTTGTTTTTTTCTTGAAATACGAAGAGTAAAATCCTGGGACCCTGCTGGAATTGGTGGGAGGTTTGCCAACGAGTCTAATGGAATTCTGTAAATGTAAAAAGGCTTTATTCCAAAATGCTACATTTTGCATTTGTTTTTTAAAAAACTTTCCCACTGGCGGAGCTTTGTTCAGCGACGTGGGCTTTGGCAATGACCCCTGACCACTGGGGCTGCCTGAAGGGCTGTGCCAGCCGGCTCCGTTCTCATGCTGCTCAGGCCTGGCTTTCCAGGTGGGCTGGGCTGGGCTGGGCTGGGCTGGCTTCTGTACTGGCCACCGGCCAGTGCTGGTATAAGAGAAGGTGGATCTGGCAAAAGTTGTACTGCGGCGCTAGCTAAAGAGAGCTGGATGGGCCCTACAGCTTTGTGAGACGTCTATGAGCAAGAAGAGCTGCTGGCTTACAAATACAAGAGCAGAGAAAGCCAAACAGGTTGGCGTAGCTCCTGACAGCACTTCCAGGTTGTTTGTCTCCTGGGTATCCAGTAATCTCTGCTTAAATATTAAGAGTCAGAATAGTGTTCTGGCTAAAACCATAAATAACACAGTTCCTTGCCTTGAGAAGAACTCGTTCATTCATTTCACATCTGTATGTAAAATATCCAGGGCAGTGGTGGAGTTACCATCCCCGGGGGGGATTTCAGAGATGTGTAGATGTGATACTTAGGGACGTGGTTTAGTGATGAACTTGGCAGAGTGCTAGGTTAACAATTTGATGATGGTCTTTTCCAACCAAAACAATTCTATGAATCTATGGGTTTTCTTTGCATGTGTACTTCAGGAAATGACAAAAGGTATTGCTGTCATTCCCTGCATCATGGAGACTCTTACCAGGACCATGTCTAACCCCATGCGTCATTACTTGTTTGAGCTCTGCTGCTAGTCTTTAGCCCTAGACCTAGTTAGGAAACATTGCCTTGTTCCCTTCGCAGTTCTTGACTGCTGGCCACTCTTGGGGAGGTGTGGGGCAGCCTGAATTGCACTCTTACCTCAAAGAGAGTACATTTGGATTTGCAGGCAACGTTAATGTTTAGGGAGACAGAGCTTTTAAGTTCTCTTTTGTGCAACATGCAGCTGATGAAGTGGATTTCACTAAGTTGTTTTGACATCATGGCAGATCAAGGAAGCAAGTAGCTGATTTTATTTTTCCCATGCCAAAGCACTGGGTAGAAAATATCTGAAGTTTGTAGTAGTGGGAATGAGGGCAGGCTTTTATCTGTTTCAGATGTGCAACTGAGACACCATGTTAGGCAGTAAAGTGCAGCAAAGTACAGCAAGTAGGGTTTAATCCAGACAAAATGCCCCAGCAAATGGGGCTCCTGCTACACAGCCCAGGTAGCTTCTTCCATCCCATATCTGATTTTAGGGTGTATGAGCCTGTGTTGTATTAGTTCTGTGCTTCTTTAATTCTTTGCAGAGTCAACATGAAGGAATACCATACTTGTATAATATTCAGCTGCTCTGTAGTGGGGGGTGCAGTGTTTTTGAAGGCCATACCCCAGCAGCATCCCCAGGGAGATGCTGTAGCACCTTGGACAATGACCAGAGTTAAGCAGTAAACAGAAATCCGAGATAGTGCAGGCAGGTAGACCAAGCAGGAAATAATTAGGTGTTCCAGAGCTTCTTGGGCTAACCGCAAAACAGAAGAGAGAAGAAAAAGAGAGCCTTTTCAAGCTAAAGAAAAAAAAAGGTAATTGGAGTGTTGTGAGGCCACGCAAAAGCCCACTGGGAGAAAGTGGAGTTGTGTCTGAATGTGCATATGCAGTGATTTTTTTCCTTCATGTGTTTTGCTCCAGAGCTTTTATTTGTGCACCACATTCATGTCTCTAATAGCCTATCCTGCCTTTGGAAAAGGATGAAGGAGGGTTCAGTCAGCAACAGCTGATAGTTGTTATTAAGGTATTGTTGAGCTTATATGGGACAGGATATGCTAGAAATCAGAGAGGGAATTATAGCTGTGTGTTGCTATAGTACACTAACGCTGAGCAGGATGACTATGAAGTTCATGGATTTGGTGTTTATAGTAGTAAGAATATTAAAATACTCAGTGCCTGAACTTCCCATCAAGGCCAGCTGGAGGAGATAATTCTTCTAGATGTCCTGTAAATGCAAATTTGTCAATTTTCATAATAATGCTGTTATCGTGTGATCACAGAAAATCAAGTGTAAGCTACATTTCCTGGTAAAAGGGATTTAAAGCAGACTTGTAACAGAGAGAAAACAATTGCATACTCTCTGTAGCCTTTGTGTGTGGCTCTTGTCAGTGCAGTTTCTTCCTTAAGTCTTGCACACAGTTGTTTAATTTTGTTCTACAATGTTTATTTCCCTGAGAATTCCCTTTAGCTCTTTTTACATCAGGCTTTGCTTCTGACCAAGGGCCATCACAGACTTACTCCTTACAGCCCAAGTCCTGTTGCGGTAGTGTTTGCTGTGAGAAACAGTTCTGGGAACCTGGGGAGCTCTCAACTCCAGCAGGCTGCAGGATACAGGGAAAGCAAAGTGTTTAATCCGTCCTAACATGGTGGTACTGCATTGAATGCATCTATATTGGGCCCAGCAGCCCATTTCACACAGTTTCTTTTCTTTACACTTCTGAGAAGGAAAGCAGTGGCGTGGTCCCCTGGCGTTCCTGGGAGCCGGCCAAATCTGGAGTCAGGGCTACAGGCAGGATAGAGGCAGGGGGAGATGCTCACCTTGGGTAAGGCCTGAGAATGCGCAGTGTTCGATTTCTTAAAACAGAAGAGAAGGGTAATAGGATAGAGGCTGAGAGGAGTTTATAGGAAAAGGACTAAATTGTAAACTCTCCCCTTTGGAAAGCTGTATGATATTGAAGTTGTGACCTGACACATGATCCCAGAGGCAACTCAACTCCACATGTATTTTTTTTCCTCCTTGTGAGGTCTTGAATACTCATTATGAAGAAGAAATGTAGATTTCTTCACTAAGAAATCACATGGTGATTTTGGGACTTCTCAAGATGTTGGTCTAGTAATTTTATTGGGTCCTAGTTGGAACTGTTGGAAGGGCTGTGCAGAAGGTGTAAAAGCTCTCATAGTAGCTGAAAGCCCATATGTGTTGTTCCAGATTGAAGTGGGATAAAGTGTAGCAGTTATTTCCAGTGTCCTCTTCACTTCCTGAGTGAGAAGTGGGCTTGGAGCAGTGCACTGATTTTGCTTAAGGCAGAAAGCCTTGTCTGCCCATGGGCTGGCCGTGGTGGTTTCTGTCCATCCTTCCAGCAGCAGTCCCTCCCTGCGCAGTGAGGACATATTCCCTGAGGTTTAACAGTGCAGATGAAGATGTATAGGCTTCACCTCCAAATGTCTGCCTTTCAGATGAATAATTACATTTTTAAAATGGTGGCAGTATGTTTTGCTGTTTCCTCTCCTCTCTCTTTGCCTTCATTGAAGGTATGAGTTTCAGGCCAGGCAGTGGAGTTCATAATTTCCCTTCTCCTGTGGCTTTTCTTTCATTTCAGGCATTTTACCTTACAGGACATTGAGGTCAGCATTGCTATTATTAGAACATTTTTCAAGCTCTCAGTTAACAGACCTTCAAAATGAGACAAATACAGGATATGTCAATCAGGCCATCAGAAGAGGCTTCAGAAGTGGGCAGTAGCCCAGTACGGTCAAACAGGAACACCCCAGGAATTCAAGAAAAGGCTGCCTCTCTTTATAGATATATTTCCTGATAATGTTTCAAAAAGATGGATTTTTTTCCTTAGGTTTTTTTTTAGTGTGAAGACCAGGAGGATCCTGAGCTGAAATCTGCTCAAACCCCATAAAAATACTTGTCCATACGCGTAATGAACTAGTCTCTGCTTTCAGCCTTCCATTTTGTTTATATTTTGTAATTATTTCTGGTCCAGCTGTTATTGCTCTGTATAAATAAGAAACTAGTGAAATATAATGGAGTTTCTCATCAGATACCCTCCAGAATGTGTTTGGTTATTCTTCATTCGCCATCTGTTTTTAACAAGAAGGACTTGGATTAATCAACCATAACAACTGGTTTAGCAATATTATATTTTCTAAATAGATAGGTATGATAAGTATGATTATACTTGGCATGAAAAGCTGGTAGATCTTATTCCTGTATATGTAGCTTTTTCTTTTTTTCTTTTTTTTTTCAAAGGGGAGCAATATTTTTCCTCTGAAGACTGTCACTGTCGCTGTAGAAACAAACTAAAGAGGTGAATTGTGTTTCCTCAGGCATCCTAAAAATCTCAGACTCCCTGTCAAGGCAACTCCTTACCATTCATGAAAGCATTTCTAGAGCAGACATAATTTAAGTCCTGTATCATACAATTAATATGCAAATTATCACACAGTTTTTTTTCCCTGTAGTTACAGTTTCTAGTTGAATCTTTCTCTTTTCCAGTATTTCATGTTTTATTATTGCTCCCCCTTAGCTTTTGAAGATGTTGTTAATTTATTTACACTCTTCCTAAACTCTGCTTGAAGCAGGTGAGACCTGTATGTGAGCTAGTAATTAATTCTAGATACAGGCCACGGATGAGATCTGAACAGTTGTTGCTCTTTTTTCATTCTTCTATGAGCACACATTGAATATTTTTGCATGATTCATGATATTTAATAAAATAACAAATTCACTAAGAAGTAGTTAATTTGTTTTAGAGAATTTGGTTGAACGTGAAAAAAAAAAATGAGGTGCACTTTCAGTAAATAATTTCAGCTGGAAAAACAAGGAGACACATTATTGAAAAGTCAAAGCATTTGGCATCTTAGAAATGAAATATTTCTGTATTCATTTCATAACACAAAAGCCACTTAAGACTGGATATAAATATGCTTTCATTCAAAAAAGAGTAAAAAAGTAGCCCCTAACCTCCTAGAAGAAGGAATAAGAAAGTATAAGTTGATGAACTGTTTGTTTTAATTTACAGTGATACTGATGCTGGGCACTCTAGTCAGGAAGAAAACTGAAACAGTTTCTGTACAACAAAATTGTATTTTTTGTAATTTGTCAGGTTTCAAATTAAGCCAGAAAAAAAATTGGTTTCTGGCATGATTTAACGATATATGTTGCTTCTCAATGCCACAGGGTATCAGAATCATATTGCTCATATAATCTTTAGTATGTATGTCTAATAAATAATACATATATAAACAGAAGCTGCTTAATGTGTAGAATACTCAGTTGTTTTATATAAGAGAGTGTCTGTTTCTTCCAGAAGCTTGGACAGAGGCTTGCTTGCCTCTACACACAGAGACACATTTAATTCTTGGGGGTGCACCTGCAAGGCACAATGATAAGGGAATGTGCAATCTTTTTATACATCCACTGTGCATTCCAGGTATTGACATTGCTGTTTCTGCCTATGATTTATGGGACTCAAGAGTTCTTGTGAGATTGTTCTGATTTGATAAACATCGTTGAAAGTTTAAATATGAAGTTACATCAGATCTTGAGATAATTATGGAAACAAGTGTGTTCAAAGTCAGATAAATACATCTATGTTAAAAGATATTTTATAGTAGATATTTTACAGTATTTTGTAGTTTAATAGTGTTTTATTATTGTGACTTCTAATTGTCTCATTTCAGATGTGAATTGTAGCACAAATGCATAAAGCAATCTGTGAATGATCTGGGGTTTGAAGTCCTTTTTGAATCTAGGCAGGGTGTAATAGTTTTACTGTATACATAAAATGAAAAGCACACCGTTTGAGACTTCAGTGATCTGCATATAAATGGCTTTTTGCAATCAGTATGGCTTCATGGATGTGCTGTTTGCAGGATACCCTGCACGTACTTAAGTACAAAAGTCCTGGGAAAAAATGTGTTTACAGAGGACAGAAATAGAAAATGAGTGTATTCATAGCTTCTGCTGGAGAAAGAAAACAAACTGTGTATTGGTAAAATTACTAGACCCTATTCACATTTTGGAGGGGAAAAAATCAAATAACAAACAGTAATTTCTGTTTTAAATCTCATTGCACCCAGGTTAATTTTTTGTTAACTTTAACATGTAGTGTTAAAGTGATAATTTATTTTGAGGATGAGAAAACATGGCCCTAACCCTTACTGTAGCAGATCAGCATACCTTACATATAGATGCCCCCATATACACTTACATACATATATATACACACACTTAACCTTGCAAAAAATTGGAAATCCTATTGATGTTGATGCTGCTGACTACTGAGGTAGCCTAGAAATTCTGTTGTTCTGATATTTCATTACTTGAGAAACAGTATGAGATTGTTCAAAATCTATCTGCAGACTCCTACTGCAAGTGAGAAAGTGAATGCAGTTCTCATTTTAAATTTTCATGTCGCTGAGTGCTTTGTTTTGCAACCTTAAATTTCCCATCTTAGGGTTTTTTTAAAAAGGAAATAAAAACAAGTTATAGAACAAAAGCTTTAACCCATGTGGTAAGAACTAAGCTATATCCAAAGGATAACATTCAGACCTCTGTACTATATTCATTTTAACGTCTCAGCATTTCTGACAAGACATGAAGAAATGAACCTCCTGCCTTTGCAGGTTACACATTATTAAAAGCTATTATTTATTGAAACAGTATTTTAAAAACAGCAAAACCAGCAGTATGAAAAGACGGATTTTCAACCTTTATCCTTTTCTGATACCTGCTAGGTCTTTTCAGACATACAGTAGCCAAAATAAATTTGTAACAGGGCAAATTTATCTTCAGATCAGCTACTTCTGAAGCGTAACTAATTGTTCTCCCTCTCAAAATCCAGCGGCAGCCCTGCAGAGACGGGGTCTGCACTGGGTGTCAGCAGCCAGGCTGCAGCATCCACAGAAGCTGTGGTGATCCCTGAGACAAGTCATTCACAACAGAAACCTTGGGGAGAGACGATGCAGCTGCTTCTCAGCCCAGATTTCCTTTGTGCTCATAATGCTTCCCCTCCAGGTGATGCGGTTTCTATAGCAGCCCCACAGCTGCTCACCTCAGCGCTCCGTGCCTCTGTTTTCGTGCCTTGCACGCACCTGCACCCAGGGCAGTGCTGCTTTTTGTTGGAAGAAGCAAGGATTTATGATGTTTGGTTGGTCATTTTTCTCTGTACGTCATTATACTGAAATCCAACAAAATGATCACCGTTTGTCCCACTCCAGGTGTCTGGTGATACATGTCTTTCAGATGTGTTTAAATGTGAATCTTCACTCCAGTACCTTTTCTAGTTCCTTTCTGTATTTCCTAGATGCCAGTACATGCTGCCAGTTCAGTTGTTCACCCCTTTGGGTGGAGATGATACCCTTGTGTTACGGCCTCTGCCATGCTTCAGGCAAGGCAGAGTTGAGGAGACTACTCTGCCTGGCAGTGCTGCAGTGGAGGGCAGCTAGGTGTGTACGGAGGGGCTGCAAGCCCTACTCATCCCCTTCCTGCTGGCCAGGGTACAGATCAGGGGAGTCTGTATTATCGGCTGCTTACAGCTGCATTTTGATGCTGCACTTTAAAGCATTTAAAGCAAGAGTTTATAGAAATCAGTTATGTGAGTACTTTGATGATGCTCATCTCTCGTTGCATTCAGTTTACCATCAATAGGATGGTATAGAGTGAGTGAGATCACTTCTTCCATACGTACAAGGGAAGCTACTTAAGAAACAAAACTGCCAGTTGTGTTTCTCTTGAGGAGCCAGCATGCTGACAGAAAAGGAGCATTTCATAGTCTGCTTGGCATTCATTACTTCCATATCCCTGAACGCCTGCTTTTATTAATTTGCAAGTTAATTTTTTACTTTGCAACTGATTATGCTTTATTTTTGGTTCCTACTTCCCTTTTTAATGTCTGCTCTTGCCCTTAAACGTGTTTGATGCATGATTATCCCTTTTCAAAGAGAAGTTCCATCACTGTCCCAAAGGAAATGTGATGGTCATGTAGTTCAATAGGCTTCACGGGTAAATAATTGTGGAGATCAAAGATCCTTACATATCTGGTGACTTTTAAAGCAAATTAAGTCTTGGAGATGATGGAATTTTTGCTTAGTTTCAGGCATCAGCCTGTTAATATCACACTCGGTTTTCAGAGACTGCTGTCTTTTCTTCTCTGTACAAAAGCAACTTCCTTTCTGTCTCCTCTTTTTCCACCATCCCTGTCTCCAGGATGGAAATGAATTTCGTCAAGACTGTGAATAACAAGAAGGTGAGTAAGTAAATCACCCAGAGAGAAAATCTGGAGAAAAGTGCCAAGCAGCCTCTCTCTTCTTCCCTGATGGGATTGGGTGGTGAAGGAGAAGGGCTGGGGAGAGCGTGACAGCAGAAGTGGCACCGTGAGGGATCGCTGCCCTGTGGAGTCACTCCAGCCAGTGGAGCAGCCCTTTCTGCCTCTGCAGGTGCCCAGTTCAGCCGCTAATGGTGCGTGAGTTATTTCTCACTGTGCTATTTATGGGGCTGTAACAGGCTCTAACAGGAGTTAATGTATGGGTACAGGCAAGGGTGCTGTGGCAGGAGGTGTTAATGAGGGTGGCAGGCTCCCTGTCCGAATGTAAAACATGACCCCCAGGTCTCCCCAGCCCACGGTTAGCTGTTGTCCAAGGGCTTCCCCTCCCTGTGGAACATTTGTGACCTGCTTTAGAGGAAAAGAATAAAAATACCTCAACTCTCACACCTTTTGCAGTAAAATATTTAAACCTCTGAAGCTGTTCTTAACATGAATTGTAAATCATTCAGTTAGAGGCCATGTGAGCTGGTCCTACAAGCCACAATGGTTCATAAATGGCCATTTGAGAAGAGGAGATTTCCTCAACCAAAACAACATTGTTCCCCAGGAAGAGCTCAGCACAGGGGACACTTGTTCCTCTTCATGTGCACCTCAGTTTCACTTCCAAAGAAGAGCCAGCACAGATAGGGCCAGTATCATGAGGACAACAATGCATATCGTAGGCTTCCAAAATTTTCCTAGCTTCCTGGGTAGAAAAGTGTGCATGGCTGGTCTTGTACACTGACTGTTCTCTGGAACTGAGTAGCTTCACTGAAGCCGGTGGCAAGTCAAAAAACTGATGCTGCTCTGCTAAATCTCTGCGGGATTTAGGGCTGCCTCTGGACTGCTACTTTCTCACCCAGACACACATGCGTTGCACATGTCCTCGTGGTTTGCTAGGCAGTCCCATGTGATGAAAAGTGATGTGGTACTACCAGCCAGGATTAGTGTTCTTCGTCAGTAAGAACTGACTGCCTTGAAATTAGGGACTGTAGTTGAGTACATATGCCCTCACTTTCTGATGCTCAGTCTCCAGATGTGCTGTGTTGTAATGACACTCTAAATTGCAATAATTTACACTTGAAAAAGGATGCAGAAAAGTGTTTATTCTAAAGGGTGTTTCAAATTTTGGAGGTGGTACACCCACAGGAAAAAATTATATAAATACAGCACGGACATGTATCCCATTTTAGGTAGAAATCAGTGGGGCTCCTTAGATTGTCATGAGATCTAGAAGCCTGGTTTTCAGTCTCCTGTGTGCACAGTTAGCCCACCAGCCTAGGAGCTGTTGAGGAGGTAAGAGGAGCTTGGGAAAACAGACTGATTTCTTCCGAAAAGGAATGGGTTTGACAATTTCTGGTGAAGTGTTTCATGCTCAAAGAACTACTGTGTTTCAAGAGAAAAACATTTTGCCTAAGCAGTTTTTTAGCAATGGTGGTTGTAGGGTTTTGGTTTTTCTGTTTGTTTGTTTTTCTTAAATGTGGGTTAACAAAATGTAGGTGAAAACATAGCTGAGAATAGAAGGTACCATTTCTTTACTGTGCTGTTTATCTTTTTCCCCTCTTTCTCTGACAGTGTTCAAAGATTGTAACACATAAGGGATGCAACATTTTCGTTGCTTCCCTACTAAGTGAAAGAGTTGACTTTAGGGCTAGGTTATGTTTGTGGACTGTGCAAAGCCTGCAATGCCCTTGTGAATTTAGCTGACGGACTTAATGTTGCCTGCATACCACAGTGACAGATGCACCAGAAGAACCTGGGGAGCCGTATGTGCATACCAGCAGCACCTGCCCCTGCAGTTATGTGGTGTGGTGATGGGCATTTTATTTTCTGGTGTGTTTATACAGTTGCTTTTTCATCATCTGAGGTTGCTTTAATTTCCGTTTTAAAGTTTTAAAAACCGCGATGAAGGAAGCAAGTTAGGAAAATACAGCTTGATTCAGGGAAAAGGTAATGAACAGGTGATTGACCTTACTGAACTATGGCATTGCCCCTGTCTGCTCCTTCCTTCTTTCTTGTCTTCAGATGGTGACAAATTCAGAGAAGTGACACCATCCAGACCTCTGTGGTATGTCAGTTGCTGTAAGCCTACTGCACTGGGTTATTCTTCAAACCTATTTCAAGTCCCTATTTCTGTTGGTGTGTCCCAGCACCCTCTTAATTTTTCTGCCTTTGTGCACACTGAATAGTGACCTTCCTACCTTTTGTGTATAGCTCATGTTTGCTTACTTTCTCTCTTTCTACCTACTTTTTTGTGAACTTGGATAAAATCAGTTGCTCCACATGCCTTGGCATCTTTTGTGAGAATTCGTTCTTTATCGCTGCACAGTGGAAAGCTTTAGGACATTTATTTATTCATAAATATTTCAAAGGTCTTTGCTCTCCTTGTTATCTGTTTGGTTTACATGGATAAAATGCTTAAAATGAAACATTTGGCTCATTTGTAAATCCTCTGGAGAGAGCCTGACTTCCCATTGACACAAAAATACACTGGGGGCTCCTGCCAGCTGTCACTACTGTGGAGTGCCTCTTTTGTCTGGGGTGCAGCTGCAATCAAAACTCCTGAACTGCAGTGGAGTGAACTCACTGAAAAGGGAGAGCAGGTTTGAGGTTTCTTTACCACGTGTGGCATAGGAAAGCAGTTGCTGAACAAATGCTGCTTTGCAGAACAGGTACCCAGGAGGTTTGTGCTTCACAGGGAAAACAGTGCTTCCTAAATCAGTGCTCTGTAAACTGAAACGATAGAGGGATGTTGTCTGCTAATAGGAGACAGGGCTTTGCAGCTTGGGTGGGGAGCTCGTGGCACGGCCAGAGGAATCAGCCAATTCTTTGCTTTAATGCTGAAATCCAGCCCACCGCCCCTGGGTGTCCATCTGTCTCTCTGGGTCACAGGCACACACAGCCACGCATCTGGTGAGACTGGACGTTGTTGGTGCCAGCACCATGCTCCTTGGTGGTGCATACATGTACCCACACCCAAATGCTTTTAATAACCTTGGTATTTTTCTTAATTGGCGGTTCACAGTGTTCGGAGTTGTGGTGACAAAGACTAAAAGAGCAGAAGAGAGCAGGGCTTTGCTCTGTTATATATATATTATATATTCTTTATATATGATTGCATAACAGGGCATTCCACGAGGAAAAGAACTAATGAACTCTGTTATCATAGAATCATGGAATCAATCATAGAGTGGTTTGGGTTGGAAGGGACCTTAAAGATCATCTAGTTCCAATCCCCCTGTGTGGGCAGGGACATCTTCCACTAGACCAGGTTGCTCAAAGCCCCTTCCAACCTGCCCTTGAACACTTCCAGGCATGAGGCATCCACATTCCTCTGGGCAACCTGTGCCAGTGTTTCAGCACCCTCACACTAAAGAATTTCTTCCTAATGTCTAATCTAAATCTACCCTCTTCCAGTTTGAAACCGTTACCCCTCATACTACTGCTACAGCCCTTGTAAGAACTCCTCCTGTAGGCCCTCTTCAGGTAGGAAGGCCATTATAATATCTTCCCAGAGCCTTCTCTTCTCCAGGCTGAACAACCCAAACTCTCTCAGCCTGTCTTCATAGCAGAGGTGCTTCAGCCTTCGGATCATCTTCATGGCCCTCCTCTGGGCTTTCTCCAGGAGCTCCATGTCCTTCTTATGTTGAGGGCTCCAGAACTGGACAGAGCACCCCAGTTATGGTCTCACAGGAGTGGAGTAGAGGGGGAGAATCACGTCCCTCAACCTGCTGGCCACACTTCTTTTGATGCAGCCTAGGATATGGCTGGCTTTCTGTGCTGCAAGCGCACATAATCGAATCATACTGAGCTTACATCCTAAGTCTTGCCTGCCTCCTCCTCAGCTGCTTCACTTGGTGCACCAGTGTTTCTGATAGTCCTCCCTCACTTCTTCCCTGTGCAGGTACCGTACTGCCAGCATCATCCTTGGCCAGGGGCAACCTGGCTGGCAGACATACGGTGATGGGCAGCCTAGCGATGGCACAGACTTCTGCTGCTCTCACTTTGTGGTTTTTCCCTCTTTGACACTTCCCTTTGGGCTTTTGCTCTCCAGCCAGGGGTAGGAGCCCAATACCTCTTCTGTCAGATCTCTTTTCTGTGGGATTTGGCTGATATGGGCCAGTGAATCCACAGGAAAAAGAGTATTTGTCTTGTTCCCTTAGAAAACTAGCCTTTAAATGGAAAAAGCTCTATTGAACCCCCTTTTTACAGTGAGCTGTAAATGCTTCAGGGCCAAGAGCTCAGCACATGTGAAAAGTGTAGAAGCATTTGGGATTTTTTGTCACATCAACTGGGCTAGCGGTGGTGACAGAGGGTGCATGGACATCAGGCAAGGTTGGCTTTCTGTAGGGTGATTTTAAAGGCAAACTCATAGTTAGAGGTGTGAGATTTTCTTTAGCAGGAAAGACCTAGCAGCACACATTGACTAACATGTTGCTGCTGCACAAAAATCCAGGTTTCATGGGAAGTTTTATTCCAGAGTAACATGGATCCTTTCTTGTTCGAAATCTTTAAAAATAATGGCACACCAGTGTGCTTGAAAGTATAGTATTTTAATTAAATTCTACGGAGAAAGACTTTTTATCCTTTTACTTTTCAATTCTTGGCACAGCCTCTGAAGGAAACTAAAAGTAGCCATATTTACTTGATTTAGGGAGGGGGCAGAGGTGGAAGAGAAAGCCTGGGTCACAAGTAGTATGTTTTGCCATGCTAATCATGTAGAATTTTCTCACTTGAAAATGAGGCATCCTGATGTTATTGTAAACATAGTGTTTTAAGCATACCCAGTGGTAGGGACAAATGGATGTGTTTGTGTGCATCTATCAAAAGATATGTCTTACATGACCTCACTTCAGCAAAATATTTTGGTGCTTCTTTGTGCTGAAGGAAAAAGAGATGGTTTGGAACCCGCAGCCTAAAAATTGTCAAGTGTTTCAGATCCGAATGTAATTCTGTGGTTTTGTTCACAGTACTTATTTTTAGATTGGACTGTCTTCTCCCTGGAGAAATAAATCAGAAGTAATTTACGAACAGCAGATAAAGAATTGCAAAACTTTGGGCTGGATGCCCTTAGCACAGGCTGGTAGACTGATTCTCCTGAAAATACTATAAACTCTTGTGAGTTTTTGTGAGGAATGGATAATCTGGCTTTGACCAGAGTGAGACATGAGGGGTGCAAGAAGCTCAGCCCACCTGGGGGTGCGTAGAGCGTTCCCACCAGGAAGGTGCTGCTTTTTGCAGCTGGGAGCTTATCAGAGACGGGTTGCAACAGTTGCCTCTGTTTGGGCTCATCTCTTCCTGGGTCCTGTTTTCAAACTGGGAAGAGTCATTAAAGATCAGTTGAATCTCAAAATGAAGTTATAATTATAGAATGGAAAAACATTCCCTCTTCCCCCCATCTTCCTCCCCCTCCACTGATGGTCCTCATTAAGGGATGTAATTTTCCTGTAAGCCAAGTGACATCCAGGACAATCTCAGAGTGGATCCAGTTACTAAGCAGTCTCTTGCCATTGCAAAGTTGGCTTTTGCATGCTTTGCAAGTTTTACTGAATATATTTAGTAACTCCAATTATTTCTGGTGGTGCTTTTTGTAAGCACTGTTGGGAACGCTTATAAGCGTAGCTGTGCTGGTTTTAATGTCCTAGTATCTCTAGCCATAGTGTTGAAACGTGAGCTTGGGATATTTTTCAGCATGTCCAGAAACTCATATAAAATTCCTTTGGGATCAAGTCCACAGAATTATTTCATTGAATCCTGGATGGTGATTGCCTAACACATGTATTTCAGACTGAATGAGAAGATTAATTTCAAGAGGTTTTGCTGGCTTTTTGCCTTTTAAGTATTTGTGCCCTTTATGTAAAGAATGTTTGGGAACTAAAGCACTGAGTTGATGAAGCACACCTTTTCATTTTTCAAATTTTGGAACACATGAGCTGTTTTGGAACTGTTTCTGCATCGGCACTAATGTTTCAGTGGTATGAAAATGGACAGGTAAAACATTTTGATGTTGTGGCTACATTTGCGCATGTGTGACATGCACTGGAAAGTCTCAAGGGAGCAGTTTCACCTTGTACCCAAGCCTGTCCCCACCAGTTTGAAAGTCCAGCCTCACAGACTCCAGAGTGAGAGCAGCTGCTGCTCTGGGGAATGCTGATTTTGGGGAAGGCCCCAGGGTGGCAGAGGTAGGTAGGCAGCCTGAATCTAAAACGGTCCTGAGTCCCACATCAGCAGCTGAAGAACAAGGTGGTCAAGCATTAACTCTCTCTCTTCTGAAGATGTTCCCAGTGTTCCTGGTGCAGAGAACTTGGCCAAAAAAGGGTGTTTGGTCCCTTGTGACAGCACAGAGATGCTTTGAGCCTCTCACAAGGACATCATCCAATGGAGACTAAGTCTTCTGCTACCTGTGACTTTGATGAGCAGCACGGATCTTCCCAAATAAACCCAGAGCAGAATTAGAGATAGTTTTTGCTTTTTTCAGAACAGATTAATAGATGTTGCCTCATGCTGCTCTGTACCTTGTCAAGGGAAATCAATTAACTGACTTAAGCAGAAGATGCATCTGCTTCATGCAAAGGAGGTTTCCTAAGGGAAATGTGACATTCTGTCTTGAAATTATGGTGGGGATTGCAGGAAATACTCTACAAGTTGAAAAGGAAAGCAGTGTCAGCTCCCTCTGCAGTGCCTCCCCTGGAGGCATCACATAGCCTGCCCCTCTCCCTACCCTTCAACACCCAAGGAAGACGTAAAATCAGAGAAAGCCAACACCAGCATGGCTGATCACTGCTGCAGTCTGGAAATGTCAGCGTGGAGGAATTGCTTCATTTCACCTGTATCTCCCCACTTCACTTGATTTTTTTCCCCCTGTTCCTCAGATTGCTTCCTCTGCTGTCTTAATCGCTCTGGAAAAGGTAATTTTGGACATTACTTAAGAAAAGTATTTAATCTGGCCAGGCCGAGATTGGGTAAATGAAATTTCTGTTGAAAATGGCTGGTAGCACTGTTTCCTGTTGGCTCCAGTTTATCTCCTATTACTTACTATTAGAACACACAGCAAAATATGCGCTTCTTAGAAAATTCAACTAATACATTTGCTTTTTTGTTCATGATTACATCTAAAACTTTAACACTGCAGTCCCTTTCTTGTTATACTGGGGACGTCTGATTTCGTAAGAGAAAGTTACCATGGAACCAGGCATCTTTGAGGCCTGTGCACAGCTCAGACTTAAAATTATTCTCGTAGTAACCATGACTGGCTGGTCAGTGCCATGCACAGTGGCACTGGGAGTGGAAGCTCCATTAAAGCTAGGTATCTGTAAGCCTTAGCTTTGAGTTCAATCATTAACAGCAGCATCAGCTTCCAGTTAATGGGCTCTAAAGCTCACTGGCAGAGCAAGCTGCCGTGAGTGTTGCCTTCCAGACGAGCCAGGAGCAGCAGCAGTCCTTGCTCCTCAGAAGAGCCTTGTCCTTCAGAGTGCCACTGAAGTTCCTGGGTTTTTTTGGCTTCTGTCTTATGAACAGCTTCCTAATGATGCTTATAGGTAAACTTTAACTCAGAAGGTAATTCTCCACCAGCTGGTGGAGGGCACAGGTTTAGACCTGCTGTAGGTAGATTTTTGTTCTTAAAATGCCCTTTCCAGTTTAGTAGAGAAAAATGCATATTAATCTTCTGAGAGTTCAGATTAATTTCTTGGGTGACCCTGGCACTGAATGGGATGGGTGGGGGTTCATAGCTGTTTGGTGCCAGTTGAGGTGACCTTGGCTGTCCCACCTGTTGGGCATCCAGCACAGACCCTGTGTTGCTCTGCTGGCTCCCTGGGAAGTCTCAGATTCCCTAAAGTGCATTTGAAGTGGCCCTGAATGGTTATGCTTAGGCCCCTAGGTCCCTCCCAAAATGTATGCACACTCCCCAATGAGCAGAGTGTTTCCATGCCTCTGATTCCTCTGAGATCAGCCTGTCACTAGGGAGGAAGAAGATTAAAGTATGATAGAATTATTCTAGAAATTTTAGGTTCTTAATTACAGAAGCAGGAGCATGCTCACTGTGCAAGAAATCAGAATTCAGTTCTGGCTGATAGTTGACTGTAAAGCTTGTCAGCAGTTGCTCTGATGCTCAGCTGGCAGAGAGGACTGCCTGATCCCATCTCAGAGGTCTTTTTGAAACTGTCATGTCTCCATTCTTTTGGTAAAAATGAAGCACCAGCTGCTCTCCAGAGACACTGTACTCTCCTCTGGATCGAGATGAAAGCTGCTCTTTCCTACTTCTTATCACATTGGTTTTCCTGCCTCTTTCCTGCCCTGCTCCTCCTGGGTTCACATAATTGTCTGTTCCTTGTCGCTTGGAACTGGCTTCCAAAGCTGCAAGATAAGGACAGCTTCTAGGGTTTTGATTTAAAGTGAGGATGTCACAAAAGAGAACACTGAAGAAAAAACTGCCTCTTTTGTGACATTCTGTGCTTTCAAGAGTGTCTGCTTTAGCTTGTACTATTTAGTATCATTCTAAGGCTGCAAAATAAACACCAGGTTTCTCACTCTCAGCTACACACCGACAGGATGGTGTACCCCATCCTACCATATGAAGCTTAACCTTGGTTGTTGTAGCCTGTGGATTAGAGGGACTGTTGGGTCATCAGCTCCAGCTTCCCACCTCTGCTGGCAGTCATAACCGATGGTTGGTCCAGTGGGCTCTGCATGTGTCTCCCTTATGGCACAGGGTAGAGCGTTTTTTTCAGCATCCAAGAGCAAACTGAAGAGTTTTAGTGTTTGAGATCTTTAGGCTTGAACAGTAGAAATCATACATAGGTCTGAGGTGATGCTTTCTCTAGGAAAAAACAAAACAAAACAAAAAAACACCCTTTGAAATGCTTGTATTGAAGTTATTGATATCTGTGCATGCAAGGGTGAAGAGGGATTTTGCAGGTTGAGGGCTTCCCATGCAACAGCAGCCTGTCCCACCATGGAGTGGTGCGACTCCTCAGAGCCTCACAGACACATGGATTGGGATGCAGAAGGCACACTGCCATCTGATGGGTGCTTTGGTGGAATTGGGGTGCCCTGAGTCAGGCCCAGTGGGTGTGGGATGGCTCCTCGGGCTGTCCTGGGAGGGTGAGTGGTAGGTCCTGTGGTGTGGACAAGATGGTTGGACCTCTCCCTGGCATGGGGGTGCTGTGCCACTGGTCTCCAGCCTGGCTCCCAGCAGCATCCTCTGGCTGGACATGGTTGGAATTTTAAGCGCAAAGAACTCCTTTTGTCTGTTAGGGGGAGTGCCTGCAAGAAGGGTGGATCAAAGGACCTTAGTAGCTCCAGATGAATTGCCACACACCTCGTTAATCAGTTAATAAAATGCAATGAATATCCTGCACTTGGAAAGCCAAGTGAGAGGCCTCACAGTCCCTCATACCGTGAATTTCCCATGTTGTCCTCATTTAACCTTGCTGTGCAGTGGCTTTTCTTTTTTAAAAAAAATTTTATTGCATTATTTATAGAGTGAATATTAGTGCAAACCTTTCTTCTTCAGCAGTTGGTAGCATTCTCAGAAACAACAAGCAAGTGCAAATAAAAAAACAGACCTATGTATTTTTGGAGTTTATTTTACAAACCTATTTGTAATGGCTAGAGAAGAAAACACAATTAATAAGGAAGCAGAGAGTAGAAGCTGTGTTCTTTTATCTGAATATTTGTTTTGGCGGTGATCTGGAGTTCTCTGAAACATTGGCTTAATTGTCTCTCAAGTTTGCCAACTGTAATTTTCTTTCCTATTATTAGAAATAAGGGCATTTTTTGGTTCACTCAAAGAGATTTATTTTCATAGCGAATGCATTATGTGTATCCTGTTAATGTAAAAAACGAACTTTTTGTTAACATCTTACATTTAGGTTTATTTTATGGATCAAAGCTCTGAGTTTTAACTCTTAGGAGCATTAATGCATCCTGAACGAGGCCATGTGTGAGGAGCTGCTTCCTGCCAAGTGATCCCCTCTGTGGACCCATACACAGCATGTAGGACATTAAGGGAAGGAAGCACAGTCAGACACTTCTGACCCTTCTGAGCATGAGTGTTTTCTCCTCCAGAGGAGCAAAAGCTATGTCTCCTGCACGGGTAACCTCTCTAACCAATATTAAGCTCCTGGCTCAAAGTGTGCAAGTGCATGGGCTTAAGTCCTTAGCAGTCCTGTGTTCTTTACTGTTGTCCATTAGACTTTTAAAAGTGAAATCTTAAAGCAAGGAAGGAAAGCATTTATTTTACTTTTCTTATGGAATAAATAGCATTTTTTTTCATATTTTCTCAGAAATAGCTGACATACATAGAACTTTTTCCATACTGGAATATTCACATTCCTCAAAAAATATTAACACTACAACCAAATTAAGACTAAAACACCAACTATTGCCTGAGTAGTGATAAAATTATGAATGCTGGCAAGATGATTGCCTTATCAGATGGATTTGCTGTGAGTAATAACTCTGCTGGCAGATGTTTCATGTAAAAGGTGAAATAAGAAATCTGCAACATCTGCCAGAAGGATAACTTTGCTGTACAGTTTGGACTCTTGGGAAGCTGAAGGAGTCCTTAGAAGTGGCAAACTTTGCAAAGTATTTATGCTTGTATATGAATATTCAGAGATGAACAAAGTAATCTACACGTGTGCTTTATCCAGTCTTTTTTGAGATCCTTCAGACAAGAAGGCTTCTTCGGCTCCTCAAGACCTGTTCTCCTTTTGGCTGCCATGTTGCAGTTCATGGGAGGACTCTTTCTTATAAATGTTCTTTATCCCTCAGAAAAGAAAGCACTCAGTTTGGTGATGGCTCTTTAAAACCATCTTTAAAAACCATATTTGAATTTATACTGTTTGTTTTTCTGGCAATTCCCTATGACCATTTTGTTTCAATAATTTCAACATGTTCCCTTTTCTTTTTTCATTCCATTTTTGCCTGTATTGTTACCTGCTTAGAAGCAAAATTCAAACCCTCCTTAGTGTTTTTGTTTCCACACAGAGGCATTTGCAAAAGTGAAGTTACAATAACTGGTATCTTTTGAAAGACTAGCATTCTCCCTAGAAATAGGGTATTAATCAAATGAGCATTTAGCAGTTTCTGTCATGATCTGGTTGGTGTAAGTTTCAAACAGCTATTTGTAATATTTCAGTATTTATAGTCATCTTGCTCACTGAAAATTTTCCTGGGGGATTTGTAGTTGTATGCTCTGTAACACTAAATGCTCTTCCTTCATAGAAAAGGACAAATTTTGTTAAACTCCAGTGAAGTTTTGTAGTATATATCAGTAATGTGGCGGGGGAAGAGAAATAAATTACAAGAGCATTATAGCTTTGAAATATTGCATTTACAGTCCAGAAAAGCAATTAGAACTTAATTAAATTTTGAGTTTGGGAGTGTTGCAATGGATAGGTTGGGCATCAGTTGCATAATCATACTAGTGCTGCTTAGTAGTGTACTGTACTTTAGTAAAGAAGCTGCTTGTAATAATAGTCTGTGCACATGTTCCTTGCCCATGGCAAATACTAAGTAATTCGATTTAATTTAGAGTGCAGTGAAAGTATGGAAATCTAAGTCATATTCCTGTGCATTTGTCTAAGTCTAAGCATGTGTATGAAGAGGTTACCACACATCAGCTCACACACAATAACTTGTTCACTCTTACAATGTACCATGTTCTCGAGCCCTTAATGCTGCCTAGGAAGGGAATCCCTAAAAAAAATCAAAAACTTTATCACAGAATCATAAAATGGTTTGAGTTGGAAGGGACCTTAAAGATCATATAATTCCAACACCCTTGCATGGGCAGGGACACCTCCCGCTAGATCAGGCTGCTCAGGGCCCCATCCAACCTGGCCTGAAACACCTCCAGGGATGGGGCAGCCACAACCTCCCTGGGCAACCTGTGCCAGTGTCTCACCACCCTCACACTAAAGAATTTATTCCTACTGTCTAATCTAAATCTCTCTTCCAGTTTATAGCCATTACCTCTTGCCCTTTCACTACAAGCCCTTGTAAAAAGCCCCACCCCAGCTTTCTTGTAGGCCCCCTTCAGGTACTGGAAGGCTGCTCTAAGGTCTCCCCAGAGCCTTCTCTTCTCCAGGCTGAACAACCCCAGCCTGTCTCAGCCTGTCCTTGCAGGACAGGTGCTCCAGTCTTCAGATCATCTTTGTGGCCCTCCTCTGGACTTTCTCCATGAGCTCCATGTCCCTCTTATGTTCGAGGCTCCAGAACTGGACTTTACATTAAATTGCTAGGTCATTTTGTTTCACCTTAGCAAGGAGTAGAACACCTTACATTTAATCTGAAAGTGTGTTTTATGGACTTCAACATTCTTTGTGGTGGATCCATGTAAGCCATCAAAAATGTACTTTTCAATTTCTAGAGGGTATTGAAGCCAGCAGCCACTCCTATTTTTGATTAAGAACAGAGTTTAACTTTTTTTTTTTTTAATAGTTTGCTGAACAAACAAACAAACAAACAAGTGGTTTCTGTCATCCTGAAACTGCTTGGGAATTTGGGATGATTGGCCGAATAGGTTTGGATGGAAAAAGGTTTCAAGTTAAAGTAGTAATTTGTCTGCTTTTATCAATTACCCTATGATTAGGAGATGATAATGAAGAATGGGTTCAAGGCCAAAAGAACTTGCAGCCCCATCAATCAGCTCTTAAGAGAGTAATGTGATCTGCAAAATAAAGGATATTTGGGGGTGTATTACTCCTTATCTCTCCTTTTGATCCTGTTCCTTTTAAACAATAAAAGACTTCGATATTTGTTGAGCCCAAGGAAGAAAGGGTGAGAGTTAAGAATTCAAATTTTCAAAAATATGTTTTGAACTGTTTTTTAGTTGATAAAATTGAACCATTTTGATCTAGGCAAGTCATAATAATTTTTAAGTTTTTACTTAATTACTGTATAAGTATGGCACATTTTTGTTTAGCAGATAATCTCTTTCTAATAGGCAAGCTTTCCAGTGAAAATATGTTATCTGTTTACTGGAACATGCTTCCATAGTACATGCAGACCAGAAATAGGGTAGATGAATGTTATGAACCTATTAGAATTCAAAACCCCTGATGAAAAGGTTTTTTTCAAAGAATTGATTTCTCCAGAGCTAAGTTTTCAAAGTGTGAGTTCCAAAAGGATAAAATGGTTTTCATTGTTCAGTGTTGGTATATGGCATTAAAAGAATGCATGACATTTTAAAGAGAACAACAGGTTCCTTTTAAAAATAGTATTTAATTCAGGAATAACACTATCCAGTGAAAGATCACGAGAACAACAGCAAAGCGCATACTAATGCCAACTTGAATTTATAGACTGTATATTTTGTCCTCCTTCCTAATAAACACAGACCAGACTGAGAAGAGATGCTGGTTGTATTTTATATTTTGTAGGCTCCAAGATTACAAGCCAATGTAGAAAATATTGTTTTTTAAAAAAGAATAACCCATTAAAACATGGGGATATTTGCAGCAGAAGACAACCTGTAGTAACCTGTACCCATGCCTGTCATCAGCATGAATAGCAGAGAGGACTTTAAAAAGAGCTCTTGGAGAAAGCCAGCATCCTGCTTCCTTTTTTGGTTCCCCATCCCCTGGGGAATGCAAAGCTCTGCATAGTTCAGCAAAAGAGAAGTCTGTAAATATCCTTCAAAACAAAAACATTTTGGAAAAAATTTGAAGTACATCTATTGGCATCTTGTTCAGTTTAGAAGCATCACCTTTTTCGTGGCCTCCATGGTATATGAAGTGCCTTTAGTTTTGTCTTTTGTTAGAGAAAAAAGTGACACTGCTGCTTACCATGTGTCATAGATCTAGAAGGGTGTTTTGTCTGCTGGGAGGGAAAAGGTCACCATCTTCAGCCATCCTCACGCTCAAGGTGTCCCCTTAGAGGGGAGCATGGCATCAGACACCCTCACTGTTACAAAGAACCTTCTGCCGAATACTGCAGGGCATTGGGAAATGGAGACATTTTTTCAAGAAAAATGAGATTTTTCTGAGCTTTTCAATTTATAAAACTGATGCTTTGAGTCTAATGCGACTTGCCTTTTGGAGGTTTTATTTTGGATTGTTTTTTTTTCCATGTGGTGTAAATGCAGCTAGTCCTGTTTTGGAGCCTGCAACCCAGTTCCAGTGAAGATGCCAGTTTCTAGCTTTCCAGCAACCCTAGCTGCAAGAGTTCACGGGGTTTTTTCCACTCTCTCTGCAGACTGGTGTAGCAATGACAACAGGGAAGAGGTCTCACCCAGTCAGTTTGGGAAAGGTAATTTTGGCAGGGTTGCAGAGCACTGAGGTGCCTCCCTGGTGAGAGATATCCAAGTAGATACATTCCACAAGGGAAGCAAATTGCTCTATTAATAGTAGGGTGCCCACAAAAAAACCCTTAGAGTGCATCAATGACCATGTCCAGTGCAATCCTAGAAAGCTAGAAAGCAAGGTGGTGACAAGTTTAAGTAGGATGAAAAACAGAGGCACAGTTTGGCTTTAACCTGAAGAGACCACTGCAGTGGGCTGACACTCAGTGTGCTCTTGGGGAATGTCCCTCTCCCTTTTTTTTGTTTCTGTTTATAACTTACGTATTTTGTGCTGTAATTCCTGTAAATGCCACTGTGAAAACCCAATGCTAAGAGCTCGTGTTATCAAAGAGGTGCCAGCCTCTGAGATGGCAAAAAAGCTTGTGCAGCAGAGGAGGAACAACACACTATGGCAAGGGTAGGAGAATCTCCCAGTGTATGCTTGGGACCTGAAGAAAAAAAAGCATGAGCAACACCTCTAGCAAAAGCCACTGTGGCTGTGGTGTCCTTCTGCCCTCAACACCAACCCTCCAGCTGTAAATGATACCAACAACAAAATGCATCTCCATGTGGCAAACATCTTGTCATGGTTTAACCCCACCCAGCAACTAAGCCCCACACAGCCACTCATTCACTCCCCCATGGTGGGATGAGGGAGAGAATTGGATGAGTAAAAGCTAGAGAACTCATGGGTTGTGATAAAGGGAGTTTAACAGGTAAAGCAAAAGCCACATACTCAAGCAAAGCAAAGCCAGGAATTCCTTCACTACTTCCCATGGGCAGGCAGGTGTTCAGCCATCTCCAGGAAAGTGGGGCTCCATCATGTGTAACAGTGACTTGGGAAGACAGACACCATCACTCTGAACGGCCCCCTTCCTCCTTCTTCCCCCAGCTTTATATGCTGAGTATGAGATCATCTGGTATGGAATATCCCTTTGGTCAGTTGAGGTCAGTTGTCCCAGCTGTGTCCCCTCGCAGCTCCTTCTGCACCTGCACACTAACAAAGCATGGGAAGTTGAAAAGTCCTTGCTACCTTAACAACAACCAAAAAATCAGTGTATTTTCAACATTCTTCTCATACCAAATCCCACACTAAATCCAAACCACAACACTCCTCTAGCTGCTAAGAAGAAAATTAGCTCTATCTCAGCTGAAACCAGGGCAGCTCTTCAGGCATTTTTGTGCAGCAGACGCTGCATCTGCTGCTGTCCCAGATGTGGACACAGCTCTTGCTGCTGGTGGCGATGGGTGCGAGAGGTGTCGTCCTGCACCGAGCGAGGCCTGTGAATGCTCAGCCCTGCTGCAGCAGCCACACATGCTGCCAGCCTGGCATCACCACCCTGCAAGGTGCCTCTGCCATAAGGCTGGGACTGGGAGCAATTACATGATTTAGCTTAGTGTTGAAAGCAGTGAAAAATAAACATGGTGGGGAAAAAATAAATACACTTGCAAAAGACCACAATTACAAAGGCATTCCTAATCTGTCTTGCTTTCCTGTTGAGAGTACTGATAGGTTATCTGTTTAGGGGAGTGGAAGAAGAAAAGCAAGAGTGAGGAGCAAACAAGGCAAATTACTCCCAAGTTAAAGACTTAGAAGAAATATAAGCTTCACAAACCATCTTCTTCTTATAGTGTCTTTCATCCTGGAAAAACAGCAGGACTGTAAAAAAAAGTGTTGTCCCCAAGAACTATATTTTGTTAGAGGGACGTGGTGCAGACCAAGGCAAATTACTTGCAACGTATTTTTCTCCAGACAGCTTTTCTGCTTTTGCAGAAAAGCAAAAAGCTTTTTTTTTTTTGTTTTTTAAGAGTCAAAGCTTTTTGTTTTGTTTTTTAAAAAAGAGTTTCATGCTGGCCTCATGAATGGTTCTTGCCTTTATTTCAGTGTTGCTTTATTTTGTTCGCAAATCCTGGTGAAAAATATTGAGGTGCATTTAACTTTTTAAAAATCCCATGCAAGTCCTGCTGCATTGTGAAAGCTGCCTTTGGTTAGTCCAGTGGGTTGCCAAGCCCCTTTGGTATAATCAGGATGAGTGGTGGATACCTTTTGGTCTTCAGGTCTTCTTGGCAGAGAACTACAAAGTTGAGTAGGAAAAATTCAGTTGCTAATGTTATTGGGGGGAGTAAGAAGCTGGGTTTGGGGAGGTAGCATGTTTTGGGTTTGGATTTTTTTTACTATGGCCCAATGCTGCATCCATGGTGTGCCACAGCAGGTGGAAGTACTACCTCTGCTTTGCACAGCATGACTCTGACTTGCTCATCTGGGTCTTGTGTTGCCTTTGTGAATCGGGGCTGGCAGTGTGTCCCCTCATGGGCATGCAGAGCCAAACTCTTCCCAGTCACCTGTCTGGAAGTGAATCTCACCACCACCCATCCCTCAGCTTGCTGTTGCCATCACTGGTCCACTTGGGTAGTTATATCTGGTAAACTTTGGACTTTCATATTTTGACCTGTGTGTGTTTTTGTGCATCAATATGCATACGCATGCATATGCATGTGTGTTTAAGCTAGCTGTTATATTTTGCCAACTCTCAAAATACACAGAATCAAAGAATTGTCAGAGTTGGAAGGGACCTCTAGAGATCATCTAGTCCAGCTCCCCTGCTAAAGCAGGATCTCCTAGAGCACATTACTCAGGACTGCATCCAGGTGGGTCTTGAATATCTCCAGAGAAGGGGACTCCACAACCTCCCTGGGCAGCCTGTGCCAGCGCTTTCTCACCCTCATAGTAGTTTTTCCTCATGTTCAGATCAAACTTCCTGTGTTCCAGCTTGTGCCTGTTGCCCCTTGTTCTGCCACTGGGAACTACTGAAAAGAGTCTGGCTCCATCCTCCTTACACCCACCCTATAGATACTTATGGGCATTAATAAGGTCTCCCCTCAGACTTCTCTTCTCCAGGCTAAAGAGTCTCAACTCTTTCAGCCTTTCCTTCCAAGATAGATGCTTCAATCCTCCAGTCGTCTTCATTACCCTCCACTGGACTCTTTCCAGTAGTTCCCTGTCTCTGTCGAACAGGGGAGCCCATAACTGGACGCAGAATTCCAGATGTGGTCTCACCAGGGCAGAGTAGAGGGGGAGAATGGCCTCTCTCGACCTACTAGCCACACACTTGTGCACCCTGGGATTCCATTGGCCCTCTTGGTGGCAAAGGCACATTGCTGGCTCATGGATAATTTACTGTCTACTAGGACTTCCAGATTCTTCTCCTTAGAACTGCTTTCCAGCAGGTCCACCCCTAACCTATACTGGTGCCTGGCATTCTTTCTCCCCTGGTGCAGGACCCTACACTTGCCCTTGTACTTTACTTTGTGGTGTATTTGTGCTCTTAGAGAGATGAGACTGCACATCACTGTTTTAAACTGGGCATTATATAAGTTTGCTGATTCTAATTTAATAATTGAAAACCTCGCTGGAATGAAACCAGCTGTCTCACTCTTGGAACATACGCACCATGATCTTCAGATAGACATGTGTGCATGAGAGCAGTCCTGTTACTTTTGAAGGGAAAAATTAGTATCACAAATGAACACTTGCCTACCTGTTTGTAGGATCAGAGCTGTGAAGCACCTGCTACACTAAAAGTAAATGAGAGCCAAACCCTTTACTGAGAATTTCCTCACACTTCCTACTGCTTTAACTGTCATTTTTATCCTGAGAATTAAAAGCTAAAATTATGCAGAGCAACTCATTTGAAGCTTTTAACCAGCAGAGCTGTTCAGGAAGGTCCACATGATGTGGTTCATCTCTTCATGGCTCAGAGTTGTATGTGTTGCTACCCAAGGAAGCAGAGATACTGGGGTAGTTGGGTGTAAATGCAAATGTGCATAAAACTCTGTTCTTCTAAGAAAATTTGATCTTTATTGCTCAACAGCTCTTTCTTAATTTCATCCCCAATGTCCTTTGCACTGCCCAGAGCATGTTGTCTATTTAAAAGAGGTTTTCCAGAAGCAACTTTCCATCCATTGAAGAGGATAGAGGTACAAACTCACGGGGAGCAGCTGCCTGGTTTTTTGGAGTTGGCAGGAGCATGGATGGCAGCATCTCTCAGACCATCGGGTGCCCTGCCAAGCAGAGCAGAAGTTGAAAGGCCTGGAGACCTCGGGCAACCATGTTGTTAGTGGGCTGTTAGCATCAGTTTTACAGATGATAAGATTTATTATTTTAGTGCAGTACAGTGGCATAGAGATACTGCAGTCTTAAGTAAAACTAATTCTTCCGAGTCTTAGATATGCACCTGGAAGGCCTCTCTTGACTTAGCAGCTCCGTTCGTATTTTGATGGAGTTTTGATTTTTTCCACATGGGTTTGGAAGAGTTGCGTTAGTTTATAGCTGGCAAAAGAAAAGCCATGGCAGGCTCCCTGAAGAGCACCATAAGGGACACTGCACTGCACTGCAGAGATTGCTAAAATAAATTGAAATACAGTCCATGGGAAGTGGAGTCCATGAAAAGTCCATGAGGATTCTAATCCATGGAAAGAGGGTGAATTTTGTCGTGAGCAAGAAGTCCAAGTCTCCTTCAAAGACAAGATTGAAATGCTTCAGGTGGACCTCCTACATGCATTCTGGCCTCCCTGCAAAAAACCCATGGGGATGCTGTGTCAGGGAGGTGGTCACTCCAGCAGGAAAGGTCTTTGACTGGAGCAACAGCATCATCGAGAATTTTAGGGAGGTTACTTCACCTTGATCAATACCTGAAGAAGTTCTATATATTGCAAGATGTATGTATCTAACAGATATTACACTGTTAGAAAGTTATTAAAAAATACATTTGCCAAGTACTGTATGCATTAAGAAAAGGGTCTGGATCCACATTGCATTCTGTAATAGTACTCATTAAAAGTGAAAAAAATATGCTCTTGCTGGCACTGTTGTAAATGCAGGTCAGCTATAACAAAAACTAGATGGCTTGTTTATGTATTACTTTGCAATCCTGCAGCAATACTTACTGAATCCATACCCCATCTTCTTATGCCCTATGCACTTTCCTTCATTGGTGACTATGAAAACTCATCATACTTTACAATGTTTCCTACATTAAATAGCAGAAGTTACCAGGAAGGCTCAGAACTTCTCTAGCAGTGGCCTTATGCTTCAGCCATTTTCCTCCCCATAAGCTCTTAGTACCCAAGGTGAGTCACTGGTTTTTATTTTATTACATCTGTGGTTTTTTTGTTATTTCTCATTTTTGGATCTCATCAACACTAATGGTGAACAGGAGGATAAACTGGATATGTTACCTTATTAGTGCCTATAAATGTTAAATTGACTATTAGCAACTTTCTGAAGCAGACAATAAACTCTTTCTCATGTGCATTGCATTTTAATAACAAGAAGAAAGAAGGATGGGCTTGAGTTTAGCTGTCATGTATTACTGAATGCTTTGTTTCAGCTGCTTACAACTGTGGTGGCCCTTTTGTGTAATTCTATAGTAATTGTAAAATGCTGTGATTGGTGTGGTTTTGTTGGGTTTTTTTCCCCTGAAACAGGGGGAGCCTTTTTTAGAAGCATGTAACATACACCTTTGGGATTCCATTTTCATTTAGGATGCTGAACAGTCCTAGATTTAAATATCTCTTTGCAGATTGCAATTATCTCTTTTAATAACTCTTTTATATTAAACAAAAATAACTGAAATCTTCCAGTACTGCTAAAATGTTACTAATCTTACCTAATTTGTAGGAAGATAATAGCAGAAATCAATGAAGGGCAAGAGGAAAAAAATGGAGCGTCCAGATTGGCTTCCCTTGCTAATGAAATGCATAAAAAGACAAAAGTTTTTACCACCCAGATGCAGAAAGGCCCAGAGGACGTTCATTCTTGGTAATGGGGGAGTAGCACACCAATAAGAGTAAATTCTGGTCCTCTAAAAGTGGCTGAAGTCAAGAAGACTTGCTTGGAAGTGATAGATATTTAGGATCTGCAATATGAGAAGTATTCTTTTTCTTTAGAGGGTTCACACTGCAAACAGTACATTGATCTGTGTTGTACAGAATAAGGACTGTCTTCTCACTTTATGTTTGTTTAGTGCTGCTCAGGTTTTATTCTATTTATTATATTAAATTACTGAGGGGAGAAGAAGATTTGTTATCTTTGACATCAGAGCTTTCACCCTTTGGTGCTGCCATCCGGCAGAGTTCATGCTTCACTGAGGACAGGTTGACATTAGTTCCTCCCTTTAAGTCTTAGACTTTTTTAGGAGTCCTAAATATTTAAGAATAGGCCTTTTCAGTCAGCTTGAAGCCAAATAATCACTTACTTGATAGGACAGATTTCAAGGACAGGGGAGCTAGAAAGCAAAGGTCAGCTACAGCTTCACAGCAATCCCTCTTTCTGGGCAGATGGAGAACTGGATGGATGAAAGTATTTCGTGAAAAGGTTTGCAGAAAAAAACACATCACATTTTGAATTAACTCTGTGATTTAAACATTGTTAAAAAATTCCACAGAGGATATGCTGAAATATGACCTTACTAACAGCCTGATTTTATGCCTTGCATCCTCAGGATTTCACCCAGCAGCTGTGTACAGCTCTCTTTCCA
Source organism: Hemiprocne comata (assembly GCA_020745705.1). Taxonomy (NCBI): domain Eukaryota; kingdom Metazoa; phylum Chordata; class Aves; order Apodiformes; family Apodidae; genus Hemiprocne; species Hemiprocne comata. The sequence continues at coordinate 95,491,110 of CM036586.1, read as the reverse complement.
ATAACAGCCTCATTTTTTTTTGTTCCCAGTGGAGTGCAATATCACTCTGCCTCCAGAAGTGAATGGCAATTTTTTTTGAAGAGCTGGTTAATCCTAAGTATGACTGGAAAGCTACCTCACCAGTATAAGAAGGTACCAGTATCTGGTGTTTGATTGTACTGCTGAAGCAGCGCAGAGCCTGCGTCAGAAGCAACATACATACTGATGCTAGATTCAGCCTCTCCTTCCTCTTTCTTGCCTGCACTGCCATAAGGAAGGTAAAAAAAAGGGCAGCAGAGAGAGGGTTGCTTGGAAGGGCTCAAAGTGTGTTTTGTGCCTATGATGTCTCCAGCAGTGGCATGCCAGAAGAGTCTGCCCAGGTGTGTGACACAGATGATGGAGCTGGTTTGGGTTAGTATTTATTAATCTACTATTTTCTTTGCCAGTCTCAGCAGGGAGGACTCCTCGTGTGATAGCTTCCCCAGGGACAGTTTAAGGGAAGGGAGTAGGGAAAGGTTTATTTGCCTTCCAAAATTCAGTATCATAGGTGTAAATTATTTGTTTTCTTTCTTGCACTTTGTATTTTGTGTTTCAACTCCATTTCACAGATATGCCTTAATTTCATAAGATGACATGCTCTTAAATCATCTTTCCTGTCTCTGGTCCCTTCCCTTTTCAAACCTTTAGTGTTATAAATTCCAAAAATATCATCTAAGTATTATTTTTGCATTCTTTCATGTTACCAGAGTTTTGGTCAATGACAATAATTGGTTATTTGACTGAAATGGATTAATCATTCCCTGTGTAGGTTAATAAGAATGACCATGCTAAATGTATTATGTAAAATCCACAGCTTGAAATTAGGAACTAGCAGGAACATGATGCAAAAATGCTGATCCTCCCAGAGAGATACTGATATTACATTTTATTATTCTGCTTCCATTTTTTTCTCATCACGTGACAAACCTTGTTTGTCCTGATCTTCAAATCCTTTCCAGCATCGAACAGAAACTTAAAGATGTTGACTTACTTGGCTTCTCAGGCCCTTTTTAGGAAAACAAAATATTTGGACCTAAGCAACAGATAAGCAGTAACGCTGTGTTTTTAGATCCCTGCCTATTCAGAATTGGGTAACAGGGTAATTCTAAGACCTTTGGTAGGATGAGAAGAGCTTTATTTTTTTAAATAGCATTTGCTAATGTTTTTCTGTAGCTACTTGCAGTTGTAAGGACAGTCATGCCTTGTGCTTGTCTTAAATTTTGAATAGTTCTCATTGCTGTCCAGAGAGCTGGTGATGTATTGCTGTTTTCTGGATTGTATCAGGACAGGTACTGGCATTTTCACAGCTGAACTGAACTGCCTGGTAATGAGTTGTAGCAATGTAAGTAAGAAGGCAGGCTCCAGAGCTTGTCTCATTGCCAGGATTTTTTGTTTACTTTTCGTTATGATTTAATGCCTGTAAAAATAAGCCAGCAATTGAATCCAGTCCTTAATTTGAAAGGGATTAAATGGAACTGGGAGTAGGAAATGTCATGCCCGAATCCCTTAATCACTAAAAATCAAAGCTTTTGATGGTGTCTCTTGATAAACCTTTCCTTCTTGCTGGAGGCCTGTGTCTTTAAGATAAGACTGTAGGAAGAGGTTTCAGAGTAACTGGCTCGGAGGGTCAGAGCAAAATCTTTTGTTTCCATGGAACAGGACAAAGTATCCTGCCACATGGGAGAGGACAGCCAATACAAGAGCTCTTGGTGGGAATAAAGCACTTAACTTTAGCACTGTCAAGCCAAACTGATACTGTTGTAATGTAAGGGGCTGGAGGCAGCCACCATGGTGGTGTGTCTGTCACTCTGGTTCCAGCTGGCTGCATTGGCTTCATTGTGGGAACAGACATGCAAATCTGTCCCTCCAAAAACAGCTCATCTGCAGGGCTTGCTCTACCTTTCTCATCCCAAGCCCTTCTTCTTTTCCCTTATCCTTGACACAGGCAAGCAGAGATTCATCTAGTCTAACTCTAGATGTTTGCAATATAGATGTCTACATGAGAGTCATCCACCTTGGTGTCTCTTTTCAGTAAGTTCAAGCAGCACTTGATATGCCTGTTAAAGGATGAGACGAGTAGTACCCTGGAAGTGCTGCCTTTGCTTATAAAAAGCATCTAGATGAGCAGTTCAGATTTGCTAGGTTGAATCCTACCCATGTGTCAGTCCCCTGATGAGGACTTCTTAAAAATGGCAATTAATCCAAATTAATGGTTTGCTTTTGCCTTTTTCAGCTGGATGCATATTCCAGTAATACTTTATGTAAATAAAACTTATTTCACATTTGGTTGGTCCCAGTACTAGAGTTTTGGAAATGGATGAAAGAGAAGAAGCCCCAGTGCATGAAATCTGCCAGGAAGACCCCATGCTTTCTGTCAGCTCTCAGGAAGAGCTTCTGGTTGACCTATAGACAGGTCTAAGAAAACATTTCCATTTCAGAGATTGTCTTTAGATGCCTTATAGCCTAGGAAATGATCATGCTTTCCCTTCAAGCAAGCATTATGGCACCTTTTAATTCTCTAATTCAGAAGTCCTTTGTGCCTTTTTGTTGTCATAACTTATTATTAAATGAGAAGATCTGCATAGCTGCTATCCATGACATTTGCTTCAATATTAAAGACCTAATTACAGATCAGTGAGTTCTCATTTGTTTTGGCTGTCACTTGCTCAAAAGCCCACATTCTGTCATCAACCTGTCACAGTGCCTGCACTTTAGGCTGCAGCATGGGTTGTGCTGCCAGTTCACTTTTCTCATGAAGGGATTTATTCTGTAGTCCCAGATTTATACAAAGGGAAATGAGATATGGTGCTATCATCCCATATCCTCTGATTTTCTGTGGAGCTGTGTCCCAGGAAGCTTCAGGACACCTGGCAGGAAAGGAGTTAATGCACTGGAAAGGGATCACTACAGACTGGGTGGGTTTGTTTTCCCCCTTCTGTAATATTTGGTATTGCATAAACATCTCTCCTTGATTTAGAAACTTTAAGCTAGTCCCCTGGCTTTGGGATAATAAAACAAACTCTTCCTGGAGAGTGACAAAAATAAATAAAGTGCATCCCTTGCTTTTGGAATATGTACAGAGCAGTCACTTTTCTTCAAGAAAATGTCAACAAAGCCGGTCCACAGTCTGGCCAGGATTAATACTAATAATCCATTTCACCTCTAGCAGGGTCAGGTTGTGTTCTGGCCCTTGGATTTCAGCCTGGTGCTTTGAATCTTCTCTGTGCCTCTCAGAGAAACCCTGGTCTTTTGTCAGATGACTAATGTGTTACAGCCTTGCTTTCTCGGTTTTTAGGTGTCCCACTCTGATGGGCATTCTTCTGTGCTGAGCCCTGTAGTAAGCTGGCACTAAGGCAAAGCAACAACATCTTTTGCCTTTTTCGAAAGAAAGGTTAGACCCTGAGTCAATCTTGATGTTTGGTAGTGGTGTATCAGCTCAGTGCTAAACGAGCACAGAATGACAGATAACACAGTAATTTTGGGAACTCTCTGAGCGGCTTTCTCTGCTCCAAATTTTCTTAAAAACTAGAGAAAAAACGGGGTACCAGTTCCTGTCCTTCTGTTTATAGGAAGCAAAAACTTGAATGGCTTAAGACCAGCTTTTTCTTCATTGTATATTTTGGTTCAGTCACTTAGGAGGAGAATTTGTGTGTGTTTAAACAGTTATAGCTGTTAAAGATGGCAGGATGCTAGCAAGAAAATTACCACACATTAAATTAATGGGCTAAATGTGATTAAATCTCCTTAATCCATTGAGGAAGTCTGGTTTAGATTGCTTAGTAAGTACTTTTACTCGTTAGAATGGAAGTAGATCTTTTATGTGTGTGTGTGATTGTTTTTGTTAAACCGAGACACTGAAGGAATAGGAAAGGGTCACACTTGGAAATTTTCCAGGCTTAGACTCATCCTCATCTTCTCACAAATACTGTTCATGAGACTTGAAAACACTCATTTATCGTATAATCACAGTGTAAAATAATTTAAGACCTCTTGTTATCACCCCTTTTCTTTACTATGTTATCTTGCAGAACTTACTCTGAAGAAGCTCTGGTTCTAATTTTAACTCTGAGTTCTGATGACAAACAAGTTAAATGCTAAAACTCTGTTCTTTGTAGCAGCTTTCTGTTTATCCCTCATGCTTGAAGCTGGGTTCTTGTGGCATTCCCTGAGTTTCTGAAACCAATGAAAATGTTTTCTTCTACAATATTTTTCACATTTTAAAATATTGCAGCTTTCTAAAAAATGAGTTCAATCAAGAAGAGAGAGAGAAAGTTTGAATGCAAATATTGATTTGCTCATGGAAAATATAAAAGCGTTTGAGGTCATTTGGGAGAATTACCCACAAAATGATCCCATAGTAGAAGGACCCAGCTGCTGCTTCCATGCTGGAAACATTGTATAGGAAACAGATACTCTTTTTAAATGGATTATCTACATGGTTTCCATAGTATGTATTATTCCAGTGGGAATTGTGAGCCAAACATCAAAGGATTTATTGCTTAAGAGTTTATTGGCTCAGTAAGTAATTTTTAAATATGAGATGTGTACCAAAGCAACTTTAGCTGTTGTGTTTCCTCTCAGATCAATAAAAGACTTTGTAAGTGATTTTATCTGTGGACAAACGTAGCTGTAGGAGACTTACTGTCCTGAGAAAAAGATGTATCACTGTACCCTCTACTCAGTGGAGGCAGGTGGGAACATAAAATACCTGTAATCCACAAGTTTGTATTTTTTCAGACTTGAGTTTCTGGTGCTGATCAGTGCAACATTTTACTTTTTCTGTCTGAACTGCCTAGAAGTCTTTTTGATTACTCACAACTTCTAAGGGCAACTACATAGTAAAACATGAATGTAGTCAAACGTGAATATGTGCTGCATAGAATATAGTAAATATTAGGCATCTCAGAAGAAAACTTTCAATGATGCAGGTCAAAAGGCACAATGAGGGATTTTACTGTATATGTCCTGCAGATAACATCTAGCAGTACTAGCTTAATTTAGAAAATTCATAGAGGAGACTCTTGCTTTGTAAGAGCTGTGAAATCCATCTTTAGAAACAGATGACAAGAATTGGCCTCTCAGTAGGAATGAACGTTTTCTTGAAGCAGAGATACTTTATAAGATAAAAGCTTCACAAAAGGGTCATTTCATACTGCAGAGTGACAGATCTCTGGGGTATTTTTCTGTGTTTTGATACCTGTTTTATGAAATGAGAAGATAAAGGGGTTGATATAAAGGCAAGACTTGGTATGCATAGAGTCCTTTATTTCTTGAAAATTGTCACTGGTGGATAATTTCTACAAATAGTGTTACAATCTGCTGAAATGCCTCATCAGATCAATAAAAAAGCCTGAGAAAAGAAAGATGATTCTTAAAAAACATAAAAAAATAAATTGCCAACTCATCCATTATAGTGCTTGAATCCTTGAAAAATGTACTTCACTTCTGAACAAGAGTATCCTAAAATGTGTGTTATTGACAAAGGATCCTGCTGCTAAGGGGCAGACAATAAGTACTCTTACTATCATCATCCTCTGGGTCAGTGCTTTGTTAATCTAGAATCCTCAGCCTCTGACATTTTTTAATGTAATTTTTCTTAGCATTTATTTTGACTTTATGTTTCTTTTGGTCCCCCAAACACGTGGTGCCTATGGCGTCTGTTGAGAGAAGTCCTCTAGGGTGTGTCTGATGTGATTTGCTTTTAATAGAACTATCTTTCAGAGCTTTCCTCATGCCAGGGTACTGAACTTGGCTTGTATCTGGTAGGACACACTCTGAGAAGCACAGAAGACCAAATGGATCTGCCCATTGTCAAAGGGCACCTCTCCAGCCACACTCAGTGAATTCGTGGACTGACTTAAGTTTGTGTTACCTGGTGGTGTCTTGACTATTGAGTGCAGGCAATTGGAGCTCTTCCTACGTGACTGGAGATGGAGAGGTTAATTTGAAGGCAAGGTTGCTTGCTTATGCCTTTGCTTGAGATTCTGCTTCTTTCATGTCAATTTTGCTTGCATAGAAAATGATGGCAACATTAGCCAGAAAGTTTAGATCAGCCAGCTGTCATCCTGAAATGAATATTTCTACTTTGTACCTCCTTACAGAAATATTCAGAAGGTACTCTTGGGGGAAGAGGGCCTTCTGGAGGTAAAAAGAACCAATATTAATGCTAATTTCTCCTTTGCTTTTGTCGTTTTGGTGGTGAGGTGCTGTTTTATATGCATGGAGCTTCAAGGAAAAATGTTAGTGGATTGTTGGAAAGGTAAGGCAAAAAAGCCAGTAAGTGACATAGCCAAAAGGGCATTTAGACTTGCTCAGCTTCATGGAGATAAATAAGTCCAGGGAGAGTCTTCACTCTCTGTCTCTGTGCCAGGAAGTTTCTGTTGCTGATGCTGTTCATTAGGCACTACCAGACTGCTGGCACCAGTCATCACAGCAGATACAGGGGTAGGAACAGGGAACTTCTAGATGTTCCTAGATGTAAAAGACTGTCACCAAATAACCAATGAATCCATAAACACTGTTTTATATGTGGTTTGGTGAACAGCATTAACAATACAGAGGAACTGGAAGTGGTATTTCAGACTGAAGAGAAAGGCTTGCAGAGCAGCAGCCTACTCAGTCTATCAAAGAACTTTTTGAGGTGGTTAGAAGAAAACAGTGAATTTTCCCACAAAGAACAGGAAAAAGAACAGAATTATCAATAAAGAAATGTTTACAAGTCAGAAACACAGACCCATAGTAAAAACCCACAAAAGTCCTGCTTAGCTACTGTAAAAAGAAAGGTGCCAATAGTAAAAGTTCTTTACCTATTTATAAAATAAGGGATTGCATTTGCTCTGCAGAGATGGCAGAGCAGAGAATCAAAATGATCAAATGAAAAATATGCTTCAGCTTTCAATAATGTCCACTGAAGGAAGAGGACTAATGGAAGTGGTGAAGGGTCTTATGAAGAGCATCTGAGGAAACTGGAGTTGTTCAGTCTGGAGAAAAGGAGGCTGAGGGGAGACCTTATTGCTCTCTACAACTACCTGAAAGGAGGTTGTAGTGAGATGGGGGTCAGTCTCTTCTCCATAGCAACAAGTGATAGGACAAGAGGAAATGGCCTTAAGTAGTGCCAGGGGAGATTTAGATTGGGTATTAGAAGAAACTTCTTTACTGAAGGGCTTATCAAACTCTGGAACAAGCTGCCTAGAGAGGTGGTGGAATCACAATCCCTGGAGGTGTTTGAAAGACATGTAGATGTGGTGCTTAGGGACATGGTTTAGCATCGGACTCAGTAAGAGTTAGGTTAATGGTTGGACTCGATGATCTTAAAGGTCTTTTCTCACCAGAACTATTCTGTGATTCTGTGGTATGAGGCTATAGCACAACCAAGAGGAGGGCAGCTCGACTGAGTGATTCAGTGCATGTTTCTCTGGTTATTGTCAGGTTCTTAAAGTAAAAGGAACTATATCTATGGCAAAAAGGATTTTTAATGACTATCCAATTGGTCAAGTTGGTGACTGTCCCTAAAGGAACACAGGACAGGAAATGTACTACTCAGATTTGAGAACAGGTAGAAAAATATGGTCTAGGCAATATGAATTAATTAATTGAGTTTCTTGTATGAGCTGAGGGCTTTGGACATGTAGTGAAGGAGAGACTAATTAAAAAAACAGAAGGAAATGTAAAAAAACCTAACCCTTTTCTTTGCAAAGAGCTAGTTTAAAAAGAAAGGGAAATGTAGCAGATCTAATAATAGAATCACAGAATGGTTTGAGTTGGAAGGGACCTTAAAGATCATCTAGTTCCAACCCCCCTGCATGGGCAGGGACACCTCCCACTAGGCCAGGTTGCTCAAAGCCCCATCCAACCTGGCTTTGAAGACTGCCAGGGAGGGGACATCCATAACTTCCCTGGGCAGCCTGTCCCAGGGTCTTACCAATCTTTATTTCAATATTGCCTTGAAAATCCTAGAAAGCGTGGGAGATTGCTGTGCTGCATATCCATAACCACAGTAAACTGTCTGTCTCTCTGTGCAGGCATTAATAGGAGTTATATACTGAGCAAGAGGTCAATCCTATATACTGAGCCAGACATCAGTCATGGTCCAAAATGAGTTAAGATTTTTTATTAATGACTTGGAAAGTGGAGTAGAGACTAAGTTTATTCATTATATGTCCAATGCCAAACTGAGAGAGCTCTTACCCTGAAAACATTGAAGGATGGAATTAAAATTATTTTGTTTTGGTTGGCTTGGTCTGAAATAAGATATAAGTCAAATGCAAAATACTGTATTTATTTATCAGCAATCAAAGGCCCATCCCCATGATAGGGGATGAATTATTTGTTAGGCAACAGATCTGCAGTGGAAGATACAGTGATAGTTGTTGCCTTGCATTTAATCTGTGATTCAGGGTGGTATGTGTTTGCAAGGGAGGCAAATGCCATACCACCCTGTATAAACAGGAGTGCTGCATACACGACTTGCAAAGTAATCTGCCTGCTCTACTTAGCCCCCCTAAGGCTTTAGCAAAAATTACCATGTCCATTTTGGGGCATCCCTCATTAAGAATGATGTGGGCCTTCTTGAGGTAGTTCTGATCTACTAGAAGTTTACAGACTGAAATATATATAAAAGCCTGAAAGAACTGGTATTTAATTTACAGAAAAGAAGATGTGGGAGAGACACTCCAAATTTCTTAAATATAAACACAGGCAAAGAGGCAGTATAATTCTCTGTGTCCACAGCAAATGAGACCCTAAAAACAGAGTGAAATGGAAACATCTAACCATGAGTATTTCTCTGATAATAAGGTTGATAGTGAAGTACTGAAACAGATTGCTTAACTTGCTCTTACTTTCCAGGGACAGCAATATCACAGCTTTGCTAGGTAACTGTGTCCTGGAATATCTCAGCTGTAGCTGATCCTGGCTGTCAGAATTTTCCAACTATGCCTTCAGTGACTCTTAAGTTTGTCTACAGCAGAGCACAAGGGTTTATATCTTTGTAAGAAAAAAGTAGAGAAGGTGATAATGGATTGTTCTATAAAGAGGAAGAACATGTAGATGGACAATTGCTAGACAGTTTGTTGGTGATAAATTCTACCATAAAGTTGGATACCTCTCCTGTGCTTTTTAAAACCCTCAAAAATGCATGATGGAATTTGCTGTAAACTGGTAATAGGAAGAATCACAGACTATATGAAGTCCTCTGTTGCTAATCTACTTTACATAGAAAATACAGACTAATAGCAGTGCACATTCTCTGGTGTGTACATAGTCCATCTACCCCGAGACTTCAGAGATCTGCCAGGATTATTTGCGAATCCCTTATGTGAGGAAAAAGGCAACTGAGACCTACTGGCCTGAGTGCATCTTATACCCAGCCTTGCTCTGAGATGCCAAGAAGTATTTTTCTTGGACAAAGCAGCACAGCTGCAACTGCACATGACTTAGTCAGTTGAGCTGTTGGAGTAAGAGATTTTTTCTACTTGCTAATTTATACATGATGTGGCACGTGGAGCTGAAAATTGCTCATTCTGTATACTCATTAAAATAATAAGCAACATCTTTGCAGGCATGGTGGTAGCATCAGTTGTATCAGTGTGACCAGAACTGCATTTGTGGAACCCATGCTACGTGCCAGACAGTATCAGCTCTAGTTCCTGGCAGCAGGGCTCTGGCCAATGCTGTTGGGAGTGAGAAATGAGGAGGAGAAAACTGAATTTACTGTATGTACATGAACAAGTTCTGTAGTTGACATTGCTTCTTGATGTGGTTGATACGGTAAGAAGTAGGAAGGCATGTACGTTGGCCAAACCAATGCCCAAATACATGAATGGAGGTGAACTTACAGAAAGTACCTTCATAAGCCCTGATCCAAAACACATCTGAGGAAAAGAGGTTGTTCTGTTGGAGATAGATTTGGCTTATATGGTTGCCATTTTCACTTTCCCACTTGTTCTTGTCTTCCAAATCTGTGAACTAAGCCTTTTTTAAAATGGACTGCAAAAACTGTATGTGTTTGTGTTCGTTTTTTTTTCTTTTTTTTTTTTTTTTTTTTTCTCCCCTTCCCCCTCCTTTTTTCGTAATTTGGATCACTTAACAAAGCTGGCTTAGGATAGAACTGGAGGAATAGTTAAATTAGTAGAACTGAAAAAATGGTAACTTTAGGTGGGAGAGGGTGTATTAACTATTTAAATAGCAATTAGAAAAACTAGTTTGGGCAATAATAGAGTAATTCTTGTATTCTTACTGTCATTTTTTAATAACCATTAGTCATATTATGAAAAGAACTTTGTCCTTCATGACACAATAAAAATCTATAACTTGCTGATATTGAAAAGAAAAGTCGTTATTGAGAAAACTTAATTCCTCCTATTCCAGCCTCCTTTTAGAGGACAAAGACCACAATTTATAAAAATTATTCCACAGATGAATAGGGAATAAACCCCTGAAGCGTGTTGAACAGACAAAAATTGGTTAAGTGTGGCTGTTGGAAGGAAACAGAAGGAGAAGAAGGATTCCACCCTTTTTCTGTGAAGAGGTTTTAAATACAAATGTCTCAGGGAAAGACAAATTTGGCTCTTTAATCAAGTTCCTACCCGAAATGTACATGCTTCTAGAGGGAATACCAGAGCAAAGGAAGTAATGGGTAGACAGTGTCGTACCATGAACTCCTTCTATAGAGAGGATTCTCTTTTTCTAAACACATGCATTAATTCAGTGGTGTAGAAACCCACTGTGCATTGTATCTTGAGCTTTCCTCTCTGCACATTCATGGGGATGAGCGTGGGCAGCCCTGCACATCATACATGCAAATGGGGGGCTGGACAGGAATGTGCTGCTGCCCATCATTGTGTGGGAGCAGCCTGGACACAGTCAGGCTGCTCAGTCTGGACTATAAATCCTTTCAAATTGGCTTTCATGGAATAAAAACACAAGAAGCAAAGTGCTGTACAATGTAAGAGGCCCTAGCCTTGAGAAGAATGGAAGTTTTATTCTCATTACCTGATTAGGGCACTAATGAAGACATGAGGCAGTTTCTACCCCATGGACTATTTTATTTGGGGAGAGTGGGGCCAGACATAGGAAGTTGTGGGTTTTGGGTTTTTTTTGTTTTCCTAGAAGGTTCTGTCAGGGCAGGTTCTTCCGTGCACATACTCCCAGCTTTGAAGATGTTCAAACCTAGGGTAAGATCTGAGACAAAAAGTGAAAGTAATGTGAGAAAAGAACTTCACAATAAGATAGTTGTGGTACACCAAAAGTGGAAGGTTTGCTGTTCTATCATAAATGCGTGTGCAAGTCCTCCAACAATAAAAGCCTGTTGTGGGTTAGGTCTGGTACGTGCAGGTAAGGACAGGCAGTTGAAGAGATTAAGAACAATGTTTCTAGGGGAAAGGAGTGGAGAAAATGAGTTGAGTAGGATGGGATAACCAAACAAACCAAACTCAGGTATCATGATCTAAGACTTACACTCGAACAGATCAAAATGAAACTCTAAACATCAGAAAATCTTTTTAGTTATCCTGTAATCTAACCTTCTACCTTTTACTATTTATTTATACAGATTCTTACATAACAACTGGATTAATCTTTGATTTCTGACGTACTTTTTAACATTGTAAAAGGGGGAAAAAAGAGAAGTTGTTGATAGTTGTTCCTGTTCCTCACATACTTCCTAGCAGTGGCGGGTTGTTGTATAAACCATGACCCAAAATATTTCCCAACCCAGTGTCCATGTGTGCACACCACTTACATCCTTCCTGCCACCTGAGATATAACTTGGGTTTTTAGCTTCTTCCTTGCTCCCTGAGCTTTGGTTTTACTGGAAGGAAACAGGCAGAATGGCCGTGGTGCATGGATGGGAAAAAGATGGGGCAATTTGGTAATGGGAGCTTGGGATGTCTTGCAAAGCCCAGATGTCTTCATATGCAGCAGACAAAATAACATCCACACTCTTGCTTTTGTCCTGAAGCCTCCAGCACACTTCACTGAGGTAGTAAGTGTGTGCTTCCCTTCATTGGCTCTGCTTAGGTGCTTGAACACCCTGTTTTTTGCAGGAGCTAAAATGCTCTTTGAAGCTATATCTAATTTTATTCTGTATTTCTTTCTGTTTCACAGATACTGACCATGTGTTTTTCCTATAGTATTCCTTCCCTTTGAATTTCTTCTTTGTAGAAATGTATGTGATCCAACATTGCCAAACCCAACAGTATGAATTAAATTAAGCCAAAAGATCCACTTATTTCCAGCAATCTTCATTCTGAAACTATCAGACAAGACTAAGCAGGAGTTTTACACATCAGCAGACTAGTTTATATTGCTGTCTCAGGAGTTTATTCTATAGATTCAGATCAGTAAGATATGCGAGACGTTTACTTAATCGTAACAACTTCATGTAGTCAAATGCTACAGGTCTAGGTAGTAATGCCACCCAGTGGAGAAGAAGAATATGGTCAGCTTCTGACACAGACCCTCGCAAAACGCAAATAGGAATTTCTTACTAGTAAAAGTGTAAAAACACTGCTTTTGAGAAGAAATTAAGACTTTTGTCCTTTTCTTTATTCAGTAATTGTCTTTCTATTATCTTATTTGTTAATTTTTACAAATATATCTGAAATTTTAATCTATTTTTCATTTGTAATTTCAACTAAGATCTGTATTTTAAAATGACACAAATATTGTGCTGAAAATGGAATATATATAATATATGCAATTCCATTGTTTCAAAACTTTGAGTTTTTTATTTAGAATACATAAAAATTTTGTTTAGAATAAAATACAGATACTTCAATCTTTTAGAGAGAAAATTGTTGAAAAAATATCGAGCAATCAAAATGTTTTATCTTATGTTGAAATGTTTTTGTATATACTTCATGATTTCTTATACAGACAAGATAAATTTAAATACGTTGAAAAGTTTTAATTCAGTTTGACTATTAATAATATATTTTTTCCCAAGATAAAAAGGTCTTTTTGCCAGTTTCTACATATTAAAACTCAAGAAAATGTTTTCTGGTGGAAAAATATGTGAGATTTTTTTTTCCTTGTGATTCATAAATACTGTTTTTTGAGATCTTGAGATCTTACAGGGAGAGAATTTGTTCTAAAATGACAGATATAGTATAATTAGGAACTTGCAGCCAGATGTGTTTCTTTAGGCATAGTCACATAATATGCCATCAGTACTGAAATTCTTGGGAAATCCTGGGTTAACAACATTCACAAAAGAAGCAATTTGGCAAGTTGCAGCTTACAGAGGTTACCAAACAGTATTTGGTATTATGAAGGCTGCTGAGGCTCCTCTGATGACAGGGAGTTTGCTGTGCACTGGTTGCTGAGCGCAATGAAGGCACCAGAGAAGGAACATGGTTGGGCTGAAGGTAATACCTAGATTCAATAACTTTGGTTCATCTTCCACTGTTGCCTTTGTCTGGAAGGGTGGGATTTCAGGTTAATGGTTTGCTACTGAAGTCACTCAAGCTGTGAGCTCTGCTCGAACCCAAGTAATACAGATGGTTAATAACCCTGAGCTGGTTATTACCTCATCATTCATAGAATCATAGAATGGTTTGGGTTGGAAGGGACCTTAAAGATCATTTAGTTCTAACCACCCTGCCATGGGAATGGACACCTCCCACTGCACCACATTGCTTTGAGCCCCATCCAACCTGGCCTTGAACACTTCCAGGGAGGGGGCATCCACAATCTCCCTGGACAATCTGTTCCAGTATCTCACCACCCTTACACTAGAGAATTTCCTCTAATGTCTAACCTAAATCTACCCTCTTCCAGCTTAAAACCATTACCCTTCATCCTATCACTAAATGGCCTTGTAAAAGAATCTCCCCAGCTTTCCTGTAGCCCCTTCAGATACTGGAATGCCGCTATAAGGTCAGGAGTCTTCTCCAGGCTAAACAGCCCCACCTCTCTCAGTCTGTCTTCATAGGAGAGGTGCTTCAGCCCTTGGATCATCTTTATGGCCCTCCTCTGGACTCGCTCCAAGAGCTCTATGTCCTTTCTGTGTTGGGGGCTCTAGAACTGGACACAGCACTCCAGGTGGAGTGTCAGGAGAGTGAAGCAGAGGGGGAGAATCACCTGCCTTGACCTGCTGGCCATACTTCTTTTGATGAAGCCCAGGACATGGTTGGCTTTCTGGGCTGCAGGTGCACATTGCTGGCTCATGTTGAGCTTCTCATCGACCAACACACCCAGGTCCTTCTCCTTGTTATTGTCCCATCCCAAGGTGCTGCCTGTGTCCAACTCTCCAGTCTCATGGTGAGAGTTTGTTCAGATCTGCTCATGAGCTGCTGTGAAACAAGTTAATTTTTCAAGTAATTCATTGCTTGGCAGGTGAAAAGAGATCAAATTACTTTCATTTAATGTTTCTTGGCAGTTGTACTGTTTCTGTTGTGTTGCGAGGGAGACCGCATCCATCATGGCTCACAGCCGCACTGTTAGTCATATGCTGGCCTGGATCAACATTGCCCAGATTTTGGAAAACTGAATCCTCCCAGGGAAACTGCAACCTTTGCCAACCCAGCCAACTGATGCTGAGGGGCCACTCAACTTGATGTCTGTGCATACTTCGGCTTGTTGGAAGCTGTAGTTGCAGTGCAATAGCACCCTGTAGCACATGAGCATTTTGCAGGTCCCTCTACAACAGTTTGGATTTTTCCGTCACTGTTTTCCCATTACTTGGATCTGTGGTCCCTCATGGCGTGGGTGATGGGGGAGCTCATGGCTGGGATAGTGAGAGGCTCCTCTCCCACTGGGAGTCAGGCATGGGCATGGCCAGGAGAAAGCAGGCATGCACTTCAGTGGGGCATCTCTTACCTTGTAGCAGCTGTTTCAGCTAGCAAACCTGTTCCTGACCAAACCCTAGGAATGATGATTTCTTTGGGTCCTCTACTGAAAAAGTTTTTCAGCTTTTTTTTTAAACACTTTTGGTCCTGTTCCTTGTTTTTCCATGTTGCCTGTGGCCTCAGAGTCATGCTACAGCCACCAGCTTTGCTTTTAAAGTTGCTTCCCCAAAGTTAGCAGGTGTATGTTGAGGTTTTTAAAACCAAAAAGCTATAAATCATTATACAAATTCTTTTTTTTGTTACACATGGGAATAGGGAGAGAAGCAATGACTGGGAGTTAGAAAAACACACTGCTTTCCTCTGAAGGTTGTCACTGACTGTTCTTTGTGGTAGAATAATGACTAATTTTTCAAAAATGATTCATTAGAAAGAACTCTGCTGAGTGACTTTCCTTATTTCCTGTGGGCTTGTACATGGCATTTTTCTGTGACTCTGAGTGGAACAGCGAGACATGACTGGAGCATGTGCCAATGGAGACGTATTAATGTCAACTGACCAAAAAGCTGAGATCTGTGCGTCAGGAAAAGTGTATGTCACTGTATGTTTGCTGCTTACGCAGGGATCATCAGTTTGAAAGTGTTCTGTCTCATCAGTATTGAAGCTGGAGTTTTCAGAAAGCAAATGATACGCGTACAAACCTTACTGGCTCCAGATTAGAGCAATGTGTGTATATCAGCTATGTAAAATAAAAGGAAACGTCATTCTTGTTTGTTTATGTACAACCATACACAAGTTTATGCGTATTTAACTGCAGTAGTTACTCTGGGTGCTGCACGGGACATCTGTGATGCAACGAGTGTTCAGTGATTCACTGATACAGTACATGAGAATGTGTGTGATGACTCACTTTTTCCCCCTGCTTTCTTTTCCCATTAATCCAAAGAAAAGCTTCACAGCTTTTACTCGAATTTAAGGAAAGATTCATACAGGCTATAATAATTTGAGAGTGACATGTATTTAATCGTAAATTAAGTTACCCTTCAGATTCACTTCAGGGAAATAATACTCCTTAGATAAAGAAAAATGAACTACACAGAACACTTGAAGACTCCTAAAGGGATTAAGCTTTCAGCAATGCCAATTTCTGATACCCAGCTACAGCAAAGATTGATAGTTTTTGGGAAGATGAAGAAAATTCTGCTCTTCCAAACTGTAATTTTTCTTCTCACATTTATAGCTGCAGACAGATGTTTCTATTTGACCACCTCAGACTTTTCCCCTAACAATTGAAAGAAATAAAAATATTATTTTGGAAGAAAAAAGTAAATAATGTTGGAAGCCACCTTTGGGGAAGAAAAACCTGGACACCTATAGTGCTGTTCAATGGTATCTCTTTTAATAAAAGGCTTTGATGGGCTAGCCCCTCTACAAGGGTTTGGATTTTTTTCTGTCATTATCTTCCCGTGCCCCTCATTTGCTGTATCCATTTGACTAAAAATGATTGAGTTTTCCTTAGCTTGCTATTTGATGACGATTCCGATTCAGCTTTCGGGAAAGAAGAACTGTATTCCATGGACCACACGAGGGAGTGTTGTTCTGCAAGCAGCTGTCTTGCTAGCAAGGGGCACTTCAGCTTCTTGTTTTCACCCTGTTAGAGGAAAACATTTTCTTCTGCAGTTCTCAGCTTTTTCCAGGCTGAAGTAGTTTCTCAGTAATGCAAAATCTTGTCTTCAGTGGGTAGTATTCGGAATTTATTGCTTAATAAGGGCAGATCCTGGGTGCTGGCTCTGCAGCTGACACACTGCCTTACTGCCCTGTGCACCGGCCCTGCTCTGAGCATGTGTTTTGTGGGGGTGTGAGTCAGAGGAAAACAGACAGGGTTGGTTTCTGTACTTTCTGCTTCCCTTTTTCCCTACCTGTAAAATCACAAGTTCAGTTGGATCACACCTGCTATCACACTACCTCTAGCTCACGTTACAAAATCTGCAAAGCTGGGATTTTTTTTTTAACCCCATATATTTTGCACTTTCAGTAAGTAGTCTTGGCTTGCATGGACGAATTCTCTGCAGCTGCATTGTTGTCAGCCTTCAAACTGGCATCCTACATGAACCCAGTCTAGGTGCTTGGTAGCTGCATGCCTGTGAGTTACTTGACTCTTCCAGTGCTTGAGGCAGCCAGTACCACAGTAGCAAGCTGTACAATGTCAAAGTGACATGAAGTCAGGACTGGAGCTGGTGGCCATGTTCACACATCCCATAGGACAGGTGGCTGCTGGACACTTGCTGGGGCTTGTAGTAATTCAGGTGTTAAAATAAAGTCTCTGGGGTAGGTGCACCCAAAGCAAGACTTTGGGCAATTCATCCAATACCTGCTTTTCCCTTGAACAACTGGAACCTATCTTTTGGGGGAAATGCTACCACACATTGAAAGAGAAATGTGAAGAGACCTGTTGAGAGCATGGCAGTTATTTGCCAGTCAGTCCAGAACATTATCTGTGAGTGATGTAACAGGACACCCCTGAGCAGACAGACCTTTTGAGAGCATTATTTTGCAACTCTCCCCAGTAGTGTGATCTTTCCCTGTGGTATATTTCAACAGGTGGACTTCAGCTACTTTTTATAGCTAAATATGGCCTGGCACTTTGTCGGGTAGAGGAAAGTACCTTTCTAGTCATGCATAGCTTTTAGTCCCCTGCTGCCAGCTTTTCCCAGGTGGCCTCTGTGCTGGAGATGAAAATATTTTGTCTATTATTTCCTACAGTATCTTCTCTGTGCATTTCTCTTTCACAAAACTGCAGAGGTCATGATTTAAAGGCTTTGAGCAAGGAGTTTAAAATCCCTCTGTACTTAAGGCAGTATCATGTGTGGTGGTCATAGAGAAATCTGTCAGTTTGTCAATGCACTTTAATTTGGTCTGTGGGAGTTAAGCAAAGAAAGTATTCTGTTTGAGGAGAGTAGCAAATGAACAAGTAACTCTCCAAGCACTCCCTGAATAGCTCCAAATAGTTGCAGGAAAAATTTGGTTCACCCCAGCCGAGAACATGTGAAATCAGACTTGTGGAGAGTTAGCTTCTTGGAGTGGTCTCAGTGTAGCAAATGATAACGTGTCTTTATATAGTCATAGGATTAAAACCTAGAGAGGAAAACAGCTGCTGGGTTGCACCTTTTATAATAAGATCAAGCACTACACTCCAGTGCCCTGCAAAATGGAGTAAACACTGGAATATCTCTTTCAATCAAAACTTGCAGATTCTTTCTACCATACTCAGTCCCACAGGAGATAAAGTCTTCCTTGGCACAACTCGCTTCTTTTCTTCCTAAGTTTAAAAATTTCCAGTTCTTGTGTTTTGTCTTTCCAATGCTTGTGTTTTGTGAAACGAACAAGTGTATTTTTAAGTCTATACCTAATAAACTCTATACAAGTCTATTCAATCTGCAAATGACAGCATGCAAGCTTTCTTATATAGCTTCTTCTTTTTCATTTTTCCCCTTCCCCACACAAAAGTGTATCTCCTCTCTAGCAACAGGTTTCCTAGCCACAACTGCCCTTGCCATTGAAGTGGCAACACTATGCATCTATGACCTATTTCCTTGACAAGTTGCACTTTTTGTCCCAGAACTGGCCTCAAAAACTATCCTAAATTCCCAGAAGTCTCTTTGGTTCCTGCTCTTGCATATTATCCAGGATTTCATTCGTTAGAGGCTGGGCAAATTGCTACAGACTGTTTGTCTCTGAGGGACAGAAAGTTGGGATGCATGGCTATGCCATCTAACTGATGATCTGCCAAACTGATGCAGTTGTACAACTCATCTGCATTCGGTCACATCTCTTCTTTCTGTTGACCAAGCTTTCAGCAGGAGGCCCCATAAACCAGGAAAGCTTAGTGTAAGTTAGGCCACTGGTTATGAGAATGATTTTAGCCTTCTGCCTAGCTGCTTAGCAAGATACAGCAGTTACTGCCTTGCAGCCAGTCAAATGTACCTAACAGCATTGGTGATAATGAATTTATCAACACCTGCTGGCTGTAGGGATGGATCCTTTCCAGATGGGGCTCACAATATGTTTCTCATGCTGAGGGATGCTCCAAGGTTCAATTTCTGCCACAAAGCATTGGTGTGAGCTCCAGGGTGACTTGTAGGAATATTGTCTTTGTCATTTTCCAGTGCTGCTGTCTCTGTTGGTCTTCACATTTCTCTGTCACTGTGCAGTCCTTCTGGTTACTCTGCTGAGTTAATGGCCATGTGTGATGTGTTCTGCCAAAGTCCTGGCTTGGCATCTCCATTCCTTTGTCACAAGCCACATCACAGCAGTAGCAGCATCGCCAAGAAATCCGATATATGCACATACATATTTGAGGAATTTTCAAGTGAGTCTTGTAATGACACCTGTTGGTTCACACTAATTTCTATGCATTTCTGTAATTTCTGGAAGAAATTTTATTTTTCTTATATTGTAGAGGTTGGGTAAAAATTAGTGTTCTGGTATTGGGTGGGACAAGCAGGAACATTGGGCAGCAGATTTAATAATGAATGAAAGACAGACTGTTTTTTTAAGAGTACATGATTCAGTTCCTTCAGGATATTAGAAGGGGCAAGACTATTAATGAGTTTTAAAAGGATTTTTTTTTTTAAAAGGTTTTAATATGGCTTGTGACAGTCCTTAGCCTTTGCATTGTTGCAGCTGAGGGAAAAAGCCAGTGTAAGGTTAACTTTGTGCTTGCCTCTGTTTATAAACATGCTTTTAAACATGCAGTACTGTGAGAGAGGAACTGGCTGAGGTTGAGCCAACCTTTGCTCTGACACGTGAATCCTCAGAGAGGCCTATTCATAGGATAGCAAAGTTATTTTTTAATGCTGTGGTCCTCCTAAATGTACCTTTAGACTTTCAGGTAGTGGTGCATTTGTGTACCCTTCTTAATGCCACAGCTGCTCAAGACCAGTCTTAGCATAGAAAGAACTGTAAAGATTTCTGAGGCATGCATTTGAGGATGGGTTGCTTAACTGAAGGGGAATTTGGAAAACTGGAAAGTGGGTTGAAAATGGAAACTACTTTTAATTTTCACAGTAAGTGCACAAATACTTGTCCGTAGTATTTCCCTTCTCAGTGTGTTTGAGTCTTATCAGTACTGTTGTTTCATACCTGAACCCATATGAGCAGGTTAGGCATCATTATAACATCAGTATCTTGGAAGGACCTGGAGATATGTATGTTAGCCTCGTGCATTAGAAGCAAAAGTAAAATTATTCCACGAATTGCCTTACCACAGTCATTTTACTCTTTAGATTTTAGGGAAGGTGAGCTAAGACCCATTCAAATGCCATTAAGCTGTTTCTTTTAGTGAAGTATTATTTAGTCAGTCATTATTTTTTCTAGACGGTTGGGCATAGAGTATTATGAAAGCAACATTTTCCTTTTCAGGAAAGTGAACAAAGAATCGGAAATAATTGTCTATGTAAGCAATTGTGACCTTTGTTTTTCTTATGGAATGATTATGGCTTCTCAGAAGGAAACTTAAAACAGGAGGATAACAAAATGGCACAGAGAAGATGATTTCTTGTCTATGGATTGAAAAATAACTGTAAAATTTTTTGAGAAAAAAGTTAACAAAAAAATTGTTCTCATACTCTAATGACCAAAACCAGCTGTAGTTTAAATTTGATTTACTGGGAGGGTCTTCATGCAGCATCAGATGATGCAACAATACCCAAGTTTGATTAATGGAATATCTTATACCCTGGCATTGAGTTAAAGAGAGGAAGGGACTTTGATAAACAGAAGAATAAGACCCAGTTCTGTCAGTGACTTGCAACAGAAACCATAGCATGCATTTGCTCATAAATAACATCTACGTTGCAGCACTATTATAAGACTTACTTTTGGAAATACCTTATGATCTTTTCAAAACTATTAATTTGCATGTGTATGTATAGCTTTATTTGAAAAAGAGTTACTGCGTTGTACAAAGCATGGCTAGGACCTCTCATGCAATTTTGGTCATCCATATTCAAGTACAATGACCTAGGGCTGGAGAGGATCCAAGTAAGTGCTGCTAAAATCGGGGAGGAGGAAGATCAAAAGATTTTAGATTGCTTAGCCTCACACAAGGAGGACACTGAGAAGGCGGTAGGATTATCCTTGCTTAGTAGGGACCAAATACTATGGATGAAATGGAAGAGCGCAGCTATTTAAGCTGAAGATTTAAAGGTCTATAACGTGGCAGTGAATAACCTTAGGACAGAAATTAGAAGATGATTTCCAGCCATCAAAACAGTGAGGCTCTGAAACTCTTCAGGATGAAAGTAACGGGAGTAAAGGCAACAGGTATATGAAGCGACTTGTCTGCTCAGAAAGCTTGTGACTGTGGCCTGACCAATTACTTTAATAGTTGCCAACACCCAGTACTCTCAGCTCAGAGGTACCTTGCAGTTCCTATACTGTAGGTTTTGTAGCTATAGTCCAAGACTTTTTTACTTCCAAGCATACCTTATTTAATTCCCACAAAACAGCATGAACAGATATCCAGAAAAGCCACCAGCCGCAAAAAAATATGCACCGCAAATATGTGCTTTAAGCAGGCTGAAAGGATTTCAGGATCTGTGGCTTTGACTTCATCGCTGTCTACAGTTCCTGAAAGGAAACTGTAGTGAGGCAGGTGTTGGCCTCTTCTCCCAGTAGGAGAAGACTAGTGGAGATGGCCTGAAGTTGTGGCAGGGGACGTTTAGACTAGATATTAGGAAGAATTTATTTACTGAAAGACTAGCCAGGCACTGGAACAGGCTGCCCAGGGAGGTGGTAAAGTCACCATCCCTGGAGGTATTAAAAAAACATGTAGATGTGGCACTTCAGGATGTGTTCTGTTTGGCATGGTGGGTGTGTTGTGGGTTATTTTGGTCGGTTCCTATTTTGTTTTGTTTTGTTTTTTTTCCTCCTGGGTTGACGATTGGACTTGGTGATCTCAGTCTTTAACAAAAAGACTAGCTATCCTCAGGACAACTGGACTCCTGAGTTAGTAGACAGGGATGGGGAGCAGAATCCCCCTCTTGTAATCCAGGAGGAAGTAGTTAGGGACCTGCTGTGCCACTTAGATCCCAAGAAGTCCATGGGTCCAGATGGGATTCATCCTGGGGTGCTGAGTGGGCTGGCGGAAGAACTGGCTAAGCTGCTCTCCATCATTTATCACCAGTCCTGGCTGACCAGGGAGGTCCCAAATGACTGGAGGTTGGCCAACGTGACGCCCATCCACAAGAAGGGCTGGAAGGAGAATCTGGGGAACTATAGGCCTGTCAGCCTGACCTCGGTGCCTGCTAAGGTTACGGAACAGATCATCCTGAGTGCCATCAAGCAGCACATAGAAGACAACCAGGGGATCAGGTCCAGCCAACATGGATTTAGGAAGGGCAGGTCCTCCCTGACCAATGTCATCTTCTTCTATGACTGGGTGACCCGCGTAGTGGATGAGGGGAAGGCTGTGGATGTGGTCTACCTTGACTTCAGCAAGGCCTTTGACACAGTCTCCCACAGCATCCTCCTGGAAAAGCTGGCAGCCCATGGCTTGGGCAGGTGCACCCTCCGCTGGGTTAAAAACTGGTTGGATGACCAGGCCCAGAGAGTGATGGTGAATGGAGCTGCATCCAATTGGTGTCCAGTGACCAGCGGTGCCCCCCAGGGATCAGTACTGGGCCCAGTCCTATTCAGTATCTTTATTGATGACCTGGATGTGGGGCTTGAGTCCACCCTCAGTAAGTTTGCAGATGACACCAAGTTGAGGGGAAGTGTCAATCTGCCGGAGGGTAGGAAGAAGCTGCAGAGGAACCTGGACAGGTTGGGTTGATGGGCTGAGGCCAACAGCATGAAATTCAACAAGACCAAGTGCAGGGTCTTGCACTTTGGCCACAATAACCCCATGCAACTCTACAGACTAAGGGAAGAGTGGCTGGAGAGCGGCCTGGCAGAGAGGGACCTGGGAGTACTGGTGGACAGCCGGTTGAACATGAGCCAGCAGTGTGCCCAGGTGGCCAGGAAGGCCAATGGCATTCTGGCTTGTATCAGGAATGCTGTGGCCAGCAGGAGTAGGGATGTAATTCTTCCCTTATACTCAGAACTGGTGAGGCCTCACCTTGAGTACTGTGTCCAGTTCTGGGCCCCTCACTTCAAGAAGAACATTGAGGTGCTGGAGTGGGTCCAGAGGAGAGCAACGAGGCTGGTGAAGGGACTAGAGGGAAAGTCTTATAGGGAGAGGTTGAGGATGCTGG
Organism: Hemiprocne comata; assembly: GCA_020745705.1. Taxonomy (NCBI): domain Eukaryota; kingdom Metazoa; phylum Chordata; class Aves; order Apodiformes; family Apodidae; genus Hemiprocne; species Hemiprocne comata. Next base: position 95,468,051 of record CM036586.1, on the reverse strand, counting down.
GGTTGTTTAGCCTGGAGAAGAGGAGACTCAGGGGGGACCTTACCACTCTCTACAACTACCTGAAGGGAGGTTGTAGTCAGGTGGGGGCTGGGCTCTTCTCCCAGGCAACTAGCGCAAGACAAGGGGGCAAGGCCTGAAGCTGCACCAGGGGAGGTTTAGGTTGGATATTAGGAAGCACTTCCTCACGGAGAGGGTGATTAGACATTGGAATGGACTTTCCAGGGAAGTGGTTGAGGCACTGTCCCTGGATGTGTTCAAGGAAAGGCTGGATGTGGCACTTAGTGCCATGGTCTAGCTGATGTGGTGGTGTTAGGTCATAGGCTGGACTTGATGATCTTAAAGGTCTTTTCCAGCCTTGGTGATTCTGTGGTTCTGTGATTTTGTTATCTTAAAGATCTTTTCCAACTGTCACAATTTGTGCTTCTGTGACTTCAAAGGCTGAAGCTTCATCATGGGATGCTCTGTAGCAGCACCTCCAGGTACAAGACCTTGCATACGACTGTCTTGCACATGAAAGGCAACTTTACAGGGAGCAAGGGCAGTTGAGTGTATTGTGATGTTAGGGACAGAGCTTGGGAGTGCTCACTTGAGTGTTTACGGAAGCTCTGAACTCTATTTTAGAACAATGCCCTTCCAAAATTATTTCATGGTCAACATGTTTTGACCTTCCTGCAAAAGGAATGTCTTAGCTAGGGAAAACATTGAGTGTAGCTGCCATCAGTTAGGACAAAAAAGGTGTGCGTGGCTACCTGGCACTGGTAAAAATGGTGCAAACTCAACACATGGTAGTTCTGATGGGTTTTCTATTCCTTTTTTTTTTTTTTTTTCTTTTTCCCCACTTAAACACCACTAAAATGTTCCTTTAGTTATGCTTAAAGGTTTTTTTCTTACAGCTTCCTCTGCCTGATTCTTGACTTTGATTCTTGAAGAATTCTGAGCTGGGAAATTATTGGTTTTGGTAGAAAGGTAGCACATTATTGTGTGAGCTACAGGGTTTTTTATGATTAGCTAACACTGAACAAAGAAACATAAGAGGCCAGTGAACAGCAGAGCAAATGTAGCCCTAGAGAGTGTCAGATTGTAAGGAGGCTCTCAAAAGCCAGTCTCCATGGTATACTGCATACATTTCCATGGCCTTGTTTATACAAAGAAGTATTGAGTAGGCAGCTTAGCTGTTCTCCTTCCTCTCTCTGGGCAGTCTTACATTAGAGGATTTTAATAATGCAATTGCCATTGTAACTGTTTAGCACACCTACAGATTACCTTGCATTCCCCCACCTCTTCTCTAACGCAGGAGGCATACAGCAGAGTGATGCAAGAGAAGAAGAGGGACCGCTGTTCAGAGATTTCTCCTCCTTCTTGCTCCTCACAGCAAGAATAAGCCTGACTCTATTTTGAGGGAGAGCAGCTGCTCAAAAGGCAGGAAGGGGAATCAGAAAATGTCAAGACAGTTTGCAGGATAGGTATGATCTTGCAGAAGCAACTGAGTTGAAGAGGTATTAGGAGAGAGGAAGATAATTGCAAGGAAGAGGTGGGAATGGAAAGGGGTTCTGAGCCTCACTCCCACTGGCTCCTCTTGGTTGTGCTTTCCAGTATGGACATCAAAGATGCCAGGATGAACAGAGGAGACAAGTGATGCAGCTGGACTTAGCCATTCTCATTCTGTATGGCCTCATGGGTATTACTACCTGTTTTCATAGAATAGCTGTGACAGAACAGAGCAGTGACTGGCACATCATGTTTTACTACCTGGAGCCGAGGGTCACCCTGAGAACATGCCAGGTTTTTCCTGGGTCTGGGGTGGCCCATTCCTTCATACACTGTCATGTCCCAAACCAGCAAGAAGCAGCTTGTACTAGTTAAAACCAAACTTGAATGCAGCTTTTAAAACACATTTCTGTTTGTGAAAGAGGAGGGGTGAGTTAAAGGGCTTTTAAATATACAAATAACAGTGTGTCACATATACTTGGCAGCAGTTCTGTAACTGGGGTCTTGAGCTGGTAGGACCAAAGTCAGAGGTGCAGATAAGCCCCTTCTTCCACAGCCATGATGGGATATGCACCAAAATACTGTGCCAGGAACAGAGACACCTACTTTAAAGTCCTTGAAGTGTTTTTGAGAAGCGTCATGTGAATCTGAAAGTTAGTGGCAAATATTCTGCCCATGGGACTTGCACTCACTGAGACATGTTTATGTAGATGGAAGTTGTTTGTCCAGATGGCACTGAAATAGCTTTGCTCTCTGTTTCCTTGTAGCAGTAAAGAGCTGCACATGGATCACATTCAGGAAGTTGGCTCTCTTTATTTTTTAAAAACCTAAATATTTACAATTTTCTTTCCGGGTGAGAGAAAACCAGGTGAAATAGCATGAAAGTCCATCTATCAAGAGGAATTACATGCACTGACTCATGCCGTTGATGGAGAAGCTAGCTCTGTGGTTACAAACCAAGGCTGAGGCCAGCTCCATGCTCCAGACCTCTGCCAAGGCAGCTGGGTCACAGCTGGGGTGTGAAGCTTTGTGAACCTCAATAGCTGTGGCTTTTCCTGGCAGGAGCACCTCGTGTGCAGGTAGTCCCTCTGGCAAAGCTGCATGCAACCCATGGGTTGTTTCTCTCATGGGCTGGAGGTTTCCTACGGAGCAAAATGCAGTGCTACTGGAAGAAGGGTGTCCCAGCCAGAGGTGGGTTTTAGCTGATCAACCTTCCTCTGTGAATAAAATGGGTGGGACCCTTGGGGTAGGCAAGTCTAGAAACCTGACAGATTCCCTGTATATTCATAAGTTAATTGTAACAGGGCACTTAAGGGTATGTAAGAGCTTTCCCATCAACCAAATCTTATACACCCCTGTCTCCCTTGATACTCCACTCCTGCAGGATAGGGCTACAGCCTTCAATAATTCAATTTGTCAATGAAAAAAATTGATTTTCTTTGTTCAGCTTGAAGCACCTTTAAAAAGGCATAGATTACTGCATGGTTTCCAGATATGGTGGTCTGCAACAAATCACCTCTTTTAAAATCCTTCCAGTTTTTCTAAAGGCACTAGCAATTTTTGGTCTAATTTAGGCCAGCAATCTTAAGATAGAAAGCACTATAAAAATGCCAACACTTTTAATGTTGTCTGCCACTGGAATGAGTACAGTACGGTTTATATGCTGTGGCAGATGAAACAGAATTAGCATTTTATAGTGTTAAACCATGGCTCCTTTCAGTGTGGTTATTCTGTATGTTTCCTTCTTCTTGCCTCCAACGAAAATATTGTAAAAGTGTGGGTTGTGAGGGCAGGGAATACTAAAAATGCTATGAATGCTTTTTCACACTGTTTGAAAGAGAACTGGCGTGAAAACTTAAGCCACAGAATAGTTTCTTGCTGAATACTGGTTAAAGTGTTGTAGGTTTAGTGTTTGGGGAACACATCTTCAAAATACTTTTCTGAGGTGAAGGATGATGGCAGAGGCCATTGTGAGTTCAAAACCAAAGGAACTTTGGAAACCCAATTTTAAATGCAGAAATTACACGCACTACTGAAGTCAAACACGTGGCAGAGAAATACCACATATTCATCACGTACTGAAAAATAAGCATTTTGCCTGTGAATTTAAAAGGTATGAGACAAATCAAAATATAAACACACTGGTTTAAAATAATGACTAAAATAATATTAGCTTTACACAACTAGAGTATTTTTTCTAATTTCAACTGTATTTTGGTCTTACTTGTTTTCCGATTCCTCCTGGAAGAAGAATATTCCATTTGTCTGCTCATACACTGAAGGAAATGACTCCTGAAATGCATTGGATACACCCAACAAACTGTCTCAATATGGGTGTCTATCAGTCCTCATCCTCAGTTCCTCAACCACTACATCTCTTTCCTCACATAGCTTCTATTTAATCTCCTGCATGTTGTCTTTGAGTTCCCATCTCTGAGTCCTTTCTGTCCCATCTCACAATGCCCAGTTGTCAGTTCCTCTGCACAGCTCCTCATTCAATGGAAGTATGAGATGAAAGGTAAGTCTTCCTTCTGAGAGCTCCTTCCAGCTTAATTCACAACACATTGCTCATCATCTCTTTTAGGTTTAGGATGAGAAGTCTGATATATTTTGATTCCTCCAGATGAGGAAGCAGAGACCTCACAGAAAATAAAGGTACAGATGGAAATCAGTCCAGTTCCAGCCGCACTGATTCCCAGTACGTTACCAGGGGGAATTCTGACTAAGCTGAAATCATGCATAGACACAATTTTCTCATGAGGTTTACAGCCATGCATAAAAAAATAGACCTTCAATAAATACAGTGAATAATATTCTTTTTTCTGAGACTATCATAGGAGCAAAATAGCAGTGGCTGATAAAAATCAGGATGCTGAATGAATTATAGTATTCTTTACATTCCAGTAAAGCTCTGAAGTCTCTGAAGTACTGATAAAAAATATTTGGAATAGGAAAATTAAAAGTGTGTGGCAATCTGATCTTTAATTTGCTCAGAAAGCGTCTACATTATTTGAAAATCAGTGGGAGTCCCATACTTATTTTGCATCTTTTATTACCAGTATCTTGTATCACAGGTACTGCTTTTTTTGGCCAAGGAGAACCATCTTCTAAGGTCATAGTTATATCTCCTTGAACAGTGAGAGGTATGAGAGAGGGGGAGTAGAGAGTTAACGTGGGCAGTTCCTTTCCCTTTTGGAAAGGAATTAGTTTCTCATTAGGCTGCAGGCCAGCCTGATGTCATGAGCTCTCACTCTCCAAGCACTGGATGTTCTTCCATGTTCCATTGTTCCATAACCTTCTTGTGTGGAAGAGTGGCGTTAAAAGGTTCCTAGTGGAGTTCAATAAAAAGAAGTGTGGAGCTGAAGAAATTGGCACTGATGTGATCTTTCCTAAGGGAACAAGCCCAGTAGCAAGCTGTGAAGGACATGCTGTTTAGAATAGCAATCTTTTCTGCAGGAATATAAAGCCTAGACTTAACTTCTCTTACATATTCACAAAGACGAACATCTATATTACTGGGAAGAGCTTTCCAAAGTCTGTGTAACATAATGGTCTGTTTTCACTGCTCTCTTTCTCCTCAAGTGTTTGTGTGGAAATTAGGAGTTTGCAGTATTTTCTTTATCCACTTGTTCCTCCTTCTTCCAAAGGAGTTGCAACATGCTGGTTTTAGTCCCAGTCTTTCAAATGTTTATGTACCTCTAAATTTAATGCAAATGGATAATTGCAGTGAGATCAATTAATCTAGTTTGGTGTGTAGAAATCAGAATATGTAAATTTCTTCAAGAATGATGTTGGCTAACTTTTCTGAATACAGCAGTTCTACATGCCAAAAAGGTTTGGTGTTGGTTGGATTTTTTAATACAATATACAATGGAAAATGGCAGATACAATAAAGCCTCCATTTGGGGCTCAGTATGCTCCAGCAATTTTGTGGTTGTTTTTCTCATGCAGACTTAATGATAGCTGAAAGCACATCACTGTGAAAATTGTGCTGAATTGTTTGTAGTTATCATAGTCATTTTCTGGAAATATTTTTTTCCACTTTCTTGCCAGAGATTAGGATCATATGAGGAAAGGAGAGTTATTACTCTGCTTGTCAAATTCACTCAGAAGTGCACTTGCCATGATGCAACAGTGAATCACCTTTTAAGCTTGGCACAAGTGAATAAAACTAAAGCCCAGGGAAAGCAGCATCTTAAATGTGAGCATGTATAGGACTGCAAAAATCCTTAACTAAGGACCAATCTTGGCTCCTAGTACTCTTAAGTCACCTTATGAGTGGGTCAGACTGAGAACTCACCTCTGCCAGAAGGGACGGCCTCACTCTTTCCTCAGTTATCTTCCCAGTTACACTGTCTTCCCCTTCCCATCAGGTCTTGACATTTCTTTATGGTGAACCAGTTAATGTCACAAACCTAGCCAAAAAAAAAAAAAAAAAAAAAAAAAAGAGAAAAAAAAAAGCAGGCTCTTTTTTTTTTTTTTTTTTTTTTTTTTTTTAAACTCATGTTATTCTTCTAGCATTTTAGAGTAGGAGGTGGCAAAAATATAGTTGACTTGAAACTTCTTATTTTGCCAGTGAGGAAATTAAGTTGTCTTGGGCCTCATCACAAAACAGTAGCACTTGAGCTTGTTCTACCTGACAAGGTAGAGTGAAATTTAAATTAAGAAGTAGCTGTCCCTAGCTTATGTATAATTATTCCAGAATAATGCCTCATATAGACTAGTCTGTGCTACTGATCTTAGAACCATAGAATCACAGAATGTGATAGAGGTTGGAAGGGACCTCTGGACATCATCGAGTCCAACCCCTCTGCCAAAGAAGGACCAAATCTAGGGCAGGTCACTCACAAACACATCCAGATGGGTCTTGAAAGTCTCCAGAGAAGAAGACTCCACATCCACTCTGGGCAGCCTGTTCCAGTGCTCTGTAACCCTCACAGTAAAGAATTTTTTTTCCTCATGTTGGGGTGGAACTTCCTGTGTTCCAGTTTCCGGCTATTGCTACTTGTCCTATCACAGGACACTACTGAAAAGAGATTTGCCCCTCCTTCCTTATACCCACCCTTCAGATATTTGTAAACATTAATAAGATCCCCTCTCAGTCTTCTCTTCTCTAGACCAAACAGCCCCAAGTCTCTCAGCCTTTCCTCATATGACAGATGTTCCAGTCCCTTAATCATCCTCGTAGCCTCTGTTGGACTCTCTCAAGTAAATTCCTGTCCCTCTTGAACTGAGGAGCCCAGAACTGGACACAATACTCCAGATGTGGTCTCACTAGGGCAGAGTAGAGGGGGAGGAGAACCTCCCTCGACCTGCTGGACACACTCTTCTTAATGCACCCCAGGATACCATTGGCCTGCTTACCACGAGGGCACATTGCTGTCCCTTGGGTAACTTGTTGTCCACCAGGACTCCAAGGTCTTTCTCCAAGGAGCTACTTTTTAGCAGGTCAACTCCTAGTCTGTGTTGGTGCATGGTATTATTCCTCCCCAGGTGCAGGACTCTCAACTTATTCTTGTTGAATCTCATTAGATTCCTCTTTGCCCAGCTCTCCAGTCTGTCCAAATCTTGCTTGTACAGCCTTCTGGTGAATCATGATAATTCATTAGAATAAAAGAAACCAACTCACAGTGCTGATTTCAGGCAGGCTTTGCAAGGGAAGACAAACAGCTGTTTAACTCAAAGTGAACAAGTCTTAATTTGAGTATCAGGTTAGTAACTGCTACTGAACCCTGAGGTACCATTTTTAGCCACTTTTCATTCAGAATGATCTGGAAAGCTCCAAGCTACCCCTTGGGTCTTTCAAAAACTATAACTTCTTACTGGACTTTCAGAGCCTGACAACTTTCTGTGCTGAATAGTATAAGTGTAAGGGAAGGGAACCCCTTCAATAATCTAAATTACTGGAAACAAACCTAATTATCACAGAGAAGCAGTAAGTTCAACCTTGATATGCCCTTGAGGTCCTGATGTGCACCAGTCACATACAAACTTTGTTTTGTTGTGAATCTGGGATTATCATATTAGTCATCAAGGTTAAGCCCATGAGGAAAGTGAAGAGCTAAACTGGCTGTTTGCCAATGGAATTTGTGGATTACTGATCTTTTTCTCCTTGTTGCAGGAGGGACACTGTATTTGGCTAACCACAGGCTTATGAAAAAGGAGAGTTTCGTTGACAAGTGTCCAGGTGAACAGATGGCCATGTAGGAGCAATCACTGTGCACTGCAGTCCCTCTGATTTTCTGTCCACACTTTTCTGGTGCAGACACTGGTCATAAGATAGCAGATGAGAGTATAGAAAGAAGGTACATATGATAGTGTCTAGGGGGAAAATATAACCAATATTACAGCCAGTTGCAGTAACAACAGCCTTTTTGGCCTTAAAAATGCCCAAGAAGCAGAAAGTGTCATTAGAGAGGAGAGGATGTTCTGGTTTGGAGTAGGTTAGGGAGCAGTGTATTAGTCGACTACAAAAACAGTGAGCAATGCCTCAGTTTCGGTAGGTGGGACCCCAGAAGATGCAGCAGGATGCATGTAGGTGTGCTCAAGGCTCCTGTTCATCTCCTGATGAACGCCTCTGGCTGGAAGGAGTCAGCCCCTCACATCAGGGCTCTTCAGTTTCTGTGGTACGTGTCTCTTGGCTGATGAACCCTTGTTTGCTAAAGTACTGCCATTTGCTTACGACCTTCCAGTTCAGTGCAGAGGTACGAGACAATACAAAAGGCAAAGAAGCTGCACACCCCAGTTTAATGGTCTGATAAGAGTGAAGGGAAAGAGATAGCTTCCAGTCCCAGGCAGATCTCCCAGTTTTATCTCACTGGATTATCCAGAGGCCAGCCTAAAGATAATGCTACTATCAGCCTCCCTTGTTCCAGCACAGTTAACATCACCCTTGTGACTGCGGTGCACCCAAAGCAGACTGGGGAAAACAGGAGGACACATTCATGGGGATTGTTATCATTAAAATCAGTGAGGAGCTGCATTCAAATATTTTTAATAAGTATTTATTACAATCTCATTTTCTAAGTCCAAGCTCACTGCAGTCCTAATTTGAGCTGTTTTAACCGTAATTATTTGTGTCATATTTTGGGTACCAAACATGATGTTCAGGAAACTGGAGAAGTGACATTAATTCAGTGGTCAGTGATGAAGGTGATTAGTGTGTCAGCACCCTAATGTTATGCCATGTTCGTGCTGTTATCATTTTACCACAGGATCTTCAGAAGTATAAACTGTCTTGCTAGAAGGTATTTCTGGGATGAGGAACAAATGATTTTTAACCCACACTCTTGCTTCCTTTTCCTCTCACTGCTGGGCAGATCTGTTCTCACAAATGGTATTACCTGCAAACCTCCAGCAGGCGTATTGCAGTGAGAGGCTCAAACCACACCTTCAGCTGGCAGGCTTGTATCCTGCCCTAGTTCTTAATCCTGAATGCCAGGGCCCTGCAGGGGCTGGGGGCTCCCCCAGGTGGGGACCATGGTCCCATGGTGGGTGATGGCAGGACCTGGCAGCCAGGACCCATTCCAGCCCCAGCGAGGCACAGGACAGCTAGGGGGACACTGGCACAGCCTTAGCTCTGGGCTTTGGGCACCTCCCTGGAGACAGGGATGGGCTGAGGACAGGCCAGGACATGGGCCTGCAGTTGAGCCCAGGTTGGAAGGGCCCATGGCCAGACAAGGCTGTGGAGAACTGGGGACTGGCCTTGCAGCAGCATCAGTGGGGCAGGGGCTGACAACCCTGAGGTGCTGACATGTGGTCCGGGGACCTGGGTAGATTGGGGAACTCCCAGGTGCTGGATGGTGTTCCCCCCATGGGATACAGTCTTCCTGCTGCAAAAAGAAACATGTCACATTTGACTTCTTGTGGAGGTAGCATCTCCTTGTCTTTGGCACAAGGCTAGGCACAAGTATTTCTCTTGAGTGCTTCTGCAAATTATTTTACTTGTAGTTTTTGTATCCTTTGATATGTTCTTAGTTTTGGGATGTTTGTAATTTTACTACCATTGTTGTGTCATTCAATGCGGGCTAAATTAGGGAAAAGCAAAATTTAACATTAGGTAGAATTGTGGTGGCTAGATTGAACACCAGAAAATGTTAATTGCATCTGCCACACCCTACAGGAGTAGGCATTTAACAAGGCAATGATGAACCTCACAAAACAAAATGTTTCTTAATGTACAAATAATAAAAACACAAAGGAAAGTTGCAAAGATGTCATAGCCAGCCATTCCCTAAAATGAAAGTATGATGATATCTGAGTAATTAATGCTGCAGAAAAGCAAAACATCTGCAAAAAGGTCTGGTTTCCTGGCTTCTCACAGGCCATCAAGCTTGCTGTTTTCAGACGGAGGATTATATCATGACTTTCAGAAAACTATAACTGCTTTTTATGTTTTTCCTTTGTACAGCACTATTAATACAATGTGAAATGGAGACCCTTAACTTAATTCTGAAGGGAGTCCAGGGGCCCTGTTTGTGCTGCACCCATCAGACTGCAGTACTGAGTGTCCCTGCAGTCCTACAGACAAAGGTAACGGTGTAGCAACACTCCCTTAACTGGGCTGATACTCTGAGCTCTGGGGACTCACCTACAGTAAAACTTTCAGCCACTGTTACAGTATTTTAAAATCAGGTTTGGTTAATTTGTGATTTCACAATTTAAGGCAGTGTTCCTTCTGCTTCCTCAGTGGCAGTGCTCGGTAAAGACACAGCTGCATAGTGAGTTGTTAGATCGGAAGACTGATCCAGCTGAAAACTCGTCTTTTGCTCCTTTTTTGCCACTAGTGCATTTTCAGGAAGTAATTTCCTTTATCACACAGTCACACAATTTTTAGCATTGCAATGAGGAGAAGACTGGGAACATGAAGATAGAAGTTATGGGAAGGTGTGACCATCACTTTAGGGAGCAGTTACACTAAAACTTGCTTAAATAAATCAGGAAAACATCTTCATCTGTACCTGGCATACATGTGGCTCTCAGTGGGAGACAGGCAGACCTATGCACAGAAGTATTCTTTCCCATAGCCAAACAGACATGCCTGTGTAAGCAATCTCTTGTGAGGAGGCTGCGTTTTGTACACTGATCTCATACTGCTCTGGGAAGGGAAGATAATTGAGAATTACTGCCTCCAAGTATGCAGCTGGAGAAGTGGAGGAACAGAGTAGTAAGAGCATGCAGTGATACGTTTCTGGTGGCTGCTTTTCTAGCAGTGCATGCCTGGTACATAATTTCCATTGCATGACCTGCCAAAGGGCTACTGGCAGCATTTCAGTTGGCAGGACAGTTGTGCAAAGGGTTAATGAAACATCAAGACTCATATTCTAAGCAGCCAAGAGAAAAGCCTTTCTCTGGTCTGTGTCCCTTATGCCCTTCCTGTTTCCACTCCACATCCAAGCCCCAGAGTTGACAAGGGAACATACGAGACCATTGAGCAACAGGGAAAGTGTCTAAGTTGGAGTAAATCACAGGGCTGCAAGCAACAGGATTATTACGACCATCATCCTCTTGAAATGAAGAATGACTGAGCTCTATGATTGCTGCTAGTTCTGTCTTCCCTTCTGCAGATATCTGAGTTTTCTGTGATCTCTGTTTCAGATCTGTGTTTTAGCATGTGGGATGGGAGGAGTTCCTGAGCACTGGCAATCAGGCAGGAGCACACCTGCAAGGTGACAAGGTTCAAGTAATGGTGTTATATTGCATGATACCTGGCAGGGTTTTGCTAGCAAAAGTCATTCCTGTAGCAGCGGAGCAGCGTGGCCTCTGAAGTGGAAGGAGTCTTGCCTCATATGTCAGAGCTGTGTGGTCCCTCCAGTCATGTAAGGGCCTTTTCCACTGCTCCTACCCTTCTCCACAAATAATGTGATTATTTGTTGGATTAGTTGGCCATGATACTCAATCACTGTCATAACTTCTGGTCTATTTTCCAAATGTCGTGTTCTGGTCACCACTGTGTTTGTTAAGAAAAAAAAAATAAATTAATTGCTTGCCCTTAAAGAGGCGACTTCCCAGGAGTGCATTTGGCATAGGAACATCAGTCTTAATTGCCACCAAGCTTTTGGATAAGAGTATTTATGCATTAATTGAATAGAAATTGTATAATTGGGCATCTTGCCTTAAGAATTCTGTTGTCAAAGGTGTAATATTTTTTTATCCAGTGTCAGGAAGTGCAGTTGCATGGTAAGTTATGGAATTCAGTTTCAAAGCATCATAATTTAATTAAACAAAAATATTCCCCTCTTCTTGATAAACTTACTAAAATTGAGAAATTATGTTAGATAGGCAAAGCTACTTAACAAAAACTGTGTGATCCGGGAATGACAGCACCGTCCCTTAGTAGCTTTATGGGGTGCTGCTTTAATGTCTCTTCAGGTGTCAAGGTAGTTGGGTAGTAAGTAGTAAGCATTATTTGCTGTGTACAAGTCAGTCCCTTCCTTCTTCTGATCTGCAGATGGGTTTAGTCTTTTGCGGTCTTTTGGATGCTTGGAAACAAGCACACTTAGAGGTTTAGACTGGCAGTAACCAAGCTTTGAAGGTCTGAAAATCGAGACATATCCAGAAGTTGAAATTTCTTTTCTTTATTGTTTGCTTTTTAAAAAAGAAATTAAAAACCTGTAATGAAAATCTATGCCATTACATAGGATTTTGTGGTCTTACCGTCTTTGAAAATAAACTGTCAGAAAACCAGTCTTCCCTCTGGTATTTCATTAAACCAAATCAGTGCTGAGGCATGTAGAACAAGAGAAGCAAACCTTACAGAAAATGGGAAGTTCATTACATTTATTTGACCTTCTCATCAATCTTGAGTTCTCTTCATGTTTTGTAAATGAGTTAAGCTTGCTTTAATTTCACTTCATCGGTTTCTCTGTTACTGCCTGTTAACTGGACTACTATGCAATAATATTTTTGCATAGCTTTGTTTAAGTTTATCTTTAAGCTGAAGTGGAGTTCTTTTGCCCCGTACTGTTATGGACAGAGTGCTGAAATTTTAAGTTTCAGACTTGAGCTTCATGGTATCTAAAGTTACAAGTACGTCTCCCTACCAGGATATTTTCCAGCTGAAGTCACTCTTGGCGAGTCTGGATGGTCCAGAGCAGAAAAGATGGTATGTTGTATAAAACAAAACCTGATTCTATACAGCATCTTCTTTTTCTCCAGCACTCATGTGAGAAACTTGATTGAGATCAAATTTTACTTAGAAACCATTTACCATAGTAAATTATAATATTTATATCACAAATATTTACACAAGTTTAGTGTTGATATTATTTATACAAAAATAAAGCCCATGAAATTAGAGCAAAAATTAACAAATAAGGGAAACTAATGATAGATATATTAGAAAAATTCAGAGACCAGCAGCTCAGGTTCTTGGGAAATATTTCTAGGTTTTTTATTCTGGGATGGAGTTAGTGGAAAGCAAAAGAAAGGTGGTATTTCTGAGATTTCTGAATGTGGGAAAGGGAACCAGAATCCTCACTTTTGACACTGGATTTTTCCCTTCAGGTTTCTGTACTTTCTAACCGGAGGGATCTGAGAACAGATCAGTCCTGTGTGAACACAAAACTTTCTAATTAAGTATCCAAACTTAAAGGCCTCCTCCTCTCTACCCCTGTACTCCGAGCTGCCACCTTCTCTGCTGTGCCCACAAACTGCCCATGGCCTCAGTGGGCACTAGACAGGGCTGCAGAATGACCTGTTTCACAGTCCAATCCCACAAGCAGATCCATTGGCACCATGAGGGGTGATAGTGCTCAGCCTCAAGCAGAGGAGGCAGTAAGGGAGCAAGGAGCTGAGGACCAAAATTTCTTATGCCAGTGTTTCTGCCAAAGGATTAGTTTTGTAGAGGTGCAGCCACACACATCTGCAGGGTCAATCCATTTGGCCCATGGAGCAAGTCTCCTGTTGATACCCTTCCATGTTGCTTTAACTCAAGATTGTGGGTGTAGATTTATCCTATGAAAAGAGAGGCCTAGCTCTTGTTTGGCCAGGTACAGAATATGTGAAGTGAAAGATGCCATGGTTCAGTCCTCTGATTGATGTAGTGAGATTGACCTTCCTAAACTGCATGAGGATCACACTGTTTGTGTTTTTAGCTTCACAGTATATATACTCCCAAACCGACATCTGTATTTAGTTCAAAGGTGAAATAAACCAAGATGTGCCCTGAGGCTAACTGGCACGTACTGGCTGGATTCACCATGCCACGTAGCACTTGATCTTGCATCTCCTCTCACCTTTTGACATCAAACTTAAGAAAAAAACACAAAGAAACATAATAACTAAGTGTATGAAAAAAAGATGTGGCTGTGTCACAGCCATCCAGAGTATGTTTTTATAGCATAAAATGAAGAATCTGTGTGGCATGAGGGCATATAGGGGACCCAGAGAAAGCAAAGCCTGTGGACAATTGCTGAAGGACTCTGCTGGGTCCACCATGCGCCACATGTGTCAAATGTGGCAATTTGCTCTAACCATTTATATTAATATAAAAGCTTTGGTGTGATTACAAGTTTCTAATTTCCATTTTCATACATAGTTCTAGCCTGAATTCGGTGTTTTGTAGCAAAACAATCCAGGAGACTTTCTCTTATTTCAAAGGAGCATGATTCATCTCAGATGATGAGCAGGATTACATGAGAGTGGGATTTACGGTATTGAATATTATTTGGAGATGGGTTTGGAAATACTTTAAGACAAGTTTCCTGATTATGTCTCAAGAATGCACACTAGGTACATAAACATGACCTTCTCCACTTTCACCCTTTCACATGAAAACAATACAGCCCTTCAATCAATGTACGCTGGGAGATTATTGCAATTCTTGAGTGGCTCAAGTCTTTCACTCAGACACATAGAATAAATGGTATGGTGAGACTTCCTGACATTGCTAACAGCATTCACAGTTTTTTCACCAGAAATCCGTAGAAGGAAGCACATGAGTTAAAAATGTTAGCATATCTCATTTGAAATTACATATTGTATGAAAAAACTGATTTGCAGCTGACTGCCTAAGGTATTCGTTAAAGTTCTGCTAGGAAACAGGAAATATTTTAATTCCTAATGTTGGGGTTTTCTTAATTCTGAGGGTTCTCTGAGCTGTCAGCAAATTAACTGGTGTGTCTGGGTGAGATGATTCAGATTCTGTAAGAATAAATTCAAATAATTTAGGAATTTTCTTCTTAAGTGCAATTCTTTGTTATTAACTATAATTTCAGCCTCTAAAGCTGGGTTGTTTGGGTTTTTTTCACAATAAATGCAAGTACCTAAGGATACTTACCTGAAACAGATCTCACTAAGGACTCACGTTTTCCTTATTGCTATATAGATAAAATATATTCCTTTGGAAAAAAATATAAATAACTTAGCTTTTTAACATAGCTTCTTTAGAAGCAGATGCAAGGGTTAGATGGAAATAATGTAGGGCCAGGAGCTTTCCAGTCATTCTTCCGAGGAAATAGTAGCTTCATCTCAAGTCATCCGACCTAGATCCTCCAGTAGACATCCCTGCTGCATTTTGTTGGCATGACTTTAGAAGTAGGATGATGGTGCTCAGCCAGCCCTGTCTCCTGCCAGGCCACCTGAGCAGAAACACACCCAGTTTTGTTACAGGGAAAACAGCATATGGCAAAAGGACAAATTAGACAGCTGGCAATAGGAGCACCCAACCATGATCTGGGCCCACAGGCTCCTTTTGCACCAAAAAAAGTTGTATGGCTTCTATTTAAGTCTGTTTTAAAATTGGTTTTGCAGGCAGGGTAGCTGGCTGATGAGTATCTTTATTTCAGTAAAATTTTAAACTGCTTCACTGGCACTAATGCTCCTGGCAAAATGGTTGAGAGAGAGAAACAACCTTCTGATAAAAATGGAAGTGATAGTTTTCCTTCTGTCTGAATTCCTAGTATCATCTCTCTGTAAGCTCAAGCAGGAGCTGGTGGTAGCAGTGGTGGGCTGAACAGGGGCATACCAGAGCCCTTGGTGGCATTTCATCATTACCTGCAACTTGAAACTGCACCCTTGACTGGCTTTAATTCACTGCATCTTCTGACTTGAGCAGATCAGTTTGAAATACCATCTCTAGCATGTTGTAGAAGATGCTCTGGCAAACCCTACTCCAGCAGTCTAAAAAGTTACTGGTCCCACCCTCTCATTCCATCTCCCAGCTGGAGATGCCTGCCCTCAGCAGCAGGAGCAGAAGAAAAAGTCTGTCAGTTCAGTGAAAACTGTCAAATGTTGGCATAAAACTACCTTCATCAACAGTTTAATTGAGCAGCCAAAATCCTTCCAAATCAGCTTTGGCACAAGCCCTCCAGCAATGGAAATAATGACAGCTGAGGTTAAAGCCATGCTCCTACTCACTTTCTGGAGAAGAAAGAGGGAGAGGCAAAAAGGGACTGAATAGTCCCCACTGGGGGACAGGCTGGTTAGTAAATACTTCTACTTTGTTACAGCTCTGGTCATTCTGGAAGATTACTTAATTAAGTATTTGCCTGAGCTTTCCCTTTAATAAGATGGTTTTTTGCTATACAGTTATTTAATTGACCTTAATTTTTTTTATTACATGGAGAATTGTTATATACAATGAGTCAGATTAGTAAGAAAAAAAATCTGAGATGAGTAAGGAATTGGGTAATGGGGATATGACAACAATTAGTGCTGAAAGCAGAAATGCTGGCTGGAGGAAAGTTGCTAGAGAAATTCCTGTTGGTCTTGGGAGCAATTTAGTATAATAGGCCTCTGGAATAACAGAAGAACTGTACTAATGAAATATGCTGATGACTCAAAGCTTGGAGTTGTAATCAACAGAAAGGAGGATTAAGATATCCCTTTTCATACGGGGAAGGAAGGATCTGGAGAGTCTTGTGAATCAAACAAATAGAAGTGGTGTGATGTGAGGAATAGAGTGCCTAAGGAGGTCAGATTAAGAGTTTGGCTGTTTGGCTTAGAAAAACAAAGCCTGAGAGGATTTGATTACTACCTGTCTGGAGGATAAAAATCAGGAAACACCTAGGACTTTTTCAGCCAAAGGGCTGTCAGTGTATAAACAGATGATCTGAAGGAGGACACATTTAGACTAGAAATTAGACACAAATTTCTAACCGTCAGAGGAGCAAAATTCTGCAACAGCTTCCCAGTGAGAGACACAGAGATGCTTACCTACTTCTGCCTGTGCACTTGGGTAATTTACAGAAGGCTTGGTGTGATGTGAATGGTTGTGACAGTAGGAGACTGGTCTTGAGATGTATAATTCAATATTCTTTTTCCTGGTTGGGAATACCTGGAAAAAACCCCTTTGACGTTATCGTAAGATCTGTTCATAAGCTACTCAAGCTGCTTACTTCAGAGCATGATCTTCCCTCTTACTGCTGGTAATTTCATTAGGTTGCTAACAAAGCTGACGTTCATTTACCGCAGACTTTCCAAATTAACAGCCTGTCACTCTGGACTGTGAAAGGTCACACCTCTCTCAGCTGTTGTTGCAGGTCGTTGGCAGAGCTAGTTCAAACACTGTCCCACCGGTATGCAGTGAGTCAGAGCTTTGCAAGTGCTTTTTGCAACTCAAAGGACTAGGGATTTACCAAAATTTCTATCAATAATCTTGTACTTACGAGATAAAAGATTCTCATTGCAAGGAAAATGTGCCAGGTGTTGGAGTATTTGAAACTAAGCCCACATAGCCACCTGGGCTGAGCAGGAGGTTGTTGGCACCATCGTGCACAAGATGTGCTGACTCCTCTTCCTGTAGGGTGGAAGAAAATCAAAGATTGGTGCACTTCAAGCAGAGGCCTTGGATGTAGCAAGGTAATAACAATTGCTGTGACAGTAGAGAACAGCCAGTTAAAATAACACGTGGATTATGTTGGAGAGTATTTAGATCAGGCAAGTAGCATGATTGTTCTGTGTGATTTCCAGGACTGCTCACCAGAGAACTTGCAAGTTCCTGTGTCTACCTGTGAGGAAAATGGCTCAAAGAGGGAGTAACAGAGCTTTGCTTGTTTAGGAGCACATTCTATTTGTTTTAGCTTTGTTCCTGAACTGATTTTTGTAGTTTACTGACATAATCATAGACTCCTGGAATCATAGAATGTCTTGGGTTGGAAGGGGCCTATAAAGGTCATCTAGTCCAACCCCCCTACAATAAGCAGGGACATCTCACACTAGACCAGATTGTTCAGAGCCACATCAAACCTGACCTTGAATGTCTCCAGGGATGGGGCCTCCACCACCTCTCTAGGCAACCTGTTCCAATGATCCACCACCCTCATAATTAAGAACTTTTTCCTAATGTCCAATCTATATCTAGCCTTCTCTAGCTTAAAACCATTACCCCTTGTCCTATTGTTACATGCCCTTGTGAACAGGTCTTCCCCAACCTTCTTATAGGCCCCTTTCAGGTATTGGAAGGTCGCTATGAGGTCCTCCCACAGTCTTCTCTCCTTCAGGCTGAACGACCCCAACTCCCTCAGCCTGTCTTCATGAGAGAGGTGCTCCAGCCCTCTGATCATTTTTGTTGCCCTCCTCTGGACATGGTCCAACAGGTCCACATAATAATCTGAGCCCTTCATCTGTAGCTGGAACCATGTATCTGGGAGCCCTGGTGAGCCACTGGTTCCTATGCAGCTCTCACCAGGCCTCCATTGTGTATCTACAGGCCTGTATTTATGTATAGGAAAAAAAGGTCTACCAGGGTGGTCTGTTTTTTCTATAGTTTTTTTTTCAGTCTTTTGAGTCGAAGTTGTGGTCTGATGGTGTTTTCAGCCTAAAGATAATACCTTTGGTGTTCCACTTGTATAATAATTTCCCTACACCTCACACAGATAATTTCAAAAGGATTTTGCTTGGTCTGACAACTGTGCACTCTTACCTGTACTGAACAGCATCTCTGTGCATGCATGTGTGTGCGTATGCTGACCACAATGTTTAAGAGAACTTTTGGTTGGAGAAATCTTGTATGTTGGAATCAAAATATCCCTGGAGATGTAAGAAATACTGTTGCAATTTTTGCTGGAGGTGAAGCCTGCTTTTCTTTCCTACCCATGCAGTGCAGTAGGGAGGCTATGAACAAGGCAGGCTGCTTGATATGCTGAGTGACAGCCATCCAGGGAGGTGGCATGACAGCCTGTTATTTCTCAGAAATGTCTATTCAGTGTAATGTCACACTTCCAGCCTTTCACTCCGTTTTAAAATTGAAAAAGACAGAAATACAGATTTTTACATGAGATGGATGCTTGTAACTCATGCCCACCTCTAATTCTTGAGGTTTTTCTACGAACAATAATATGAAAATTCAAGTATTGTATTAGAAAGTATTTTGCTGACTGAAGAAAATGAAACATTCTTAACACTGAATGAGCTGTTACCTTCTATCTATGCAGCTCCATGTCTATATTTACCTGAATGCTGCTGTTGAAACTATATACAGTAATGCACCTTAGACAACCATAAATGAAATTAAATAATTTCAAGCAAATGGAAAGTTACTTTTCTTTTTTCTAATCCATCTGTAAATCAGATGTGTCCCACAGCATGAACTGAACTGCTACCTAATTGTGTAGCACCAGATTCAGTTAAATCCACTGTTTCACATGAGCTTTGGTCTCAGTGCCATACTTGTGGGTAAATGGAGATAAACTCCATATATCTGCTTCTGTGTTTACTGACAACTCCATATACTGGTGACTTTACTCATTTTTTAATTTACCTCTCCAAACTTGCAGGGCAGGCCCACACAGACCCAGTGGGTCTGATGCTTTCAGGAAATGCCAGATTTATTGCATCTGCTCTAAGCAGAGGGTATACACAAATACCCAGAATGTCCTGGCTTGTGCAATAACCTTCTTCAGAGTGGTTTCTTGGTACAGGTGGTCTTTTGTGTAAGACTCTGGTTTGCAATGGGATGTTCTTGGAAATTATTAAACTTCCTGGACACTTCACCACCTGGTGTTTACTTGGCGAGTTACATTACCACATGTGCTTCCAGCTGCCTAATCACCTTTACTACTGACTCTTCCTCTGGGCTGTATACCGGACTCATGTTCTTACTCATCACCCCCTCTGACATTAAATAAATGAAACAGCGGCAAAGTGTGCAGAGCGGGGATACTATAGATTAGAAAACTTTAGCTTTAGCATTTTAGAAGTCATCACTGACATCACCACTGCTGTGAGGCTTTTTTGTGCACGTGCATATATGATGTACGAATCCTAGTGACTGGTGGGATATTAGCAAAGAGGGATTTTGCTTCAAATGCTCCCTTGAGCATTGTTGTAAATGCATCTCTGTTCCAAGCAAAGAAAGAAAGGACCAGATGAAGTCGACTGAGCTTTGCAGTGCAATCTTAACAACTATTTTATAGATTTATTAAGTTGCTCTGAATGTCTCTAATTTTTCTCTGTAGCTTTTAAACCCTTCTAGTAACTGAAAGTTGGTGATGAATCTCTTGGAATAACTGGCATGATTTGGCTGTAGAAATATACTCGCTGTGGGAGAGGCAGAGATGTTCTGTTGCAACAGAACTGGGTAGGACGCAGTACATCATGACCTGGGTCCCGTTCAACAGTGCTTAATGCTGCTGGGACAGGAGTGATTAATTAATGCTTAATAAGAGACTACCAAAGACAATGCATGATAAGAAACAGGCCTAAAATTGTTACAGTTTTACAAAGCAACAAGAAGTGTGAAGTTTATTCTGTGTGTGAGTAAGTGCCTGAAATGTCATTGCAGCTGTCACTCTTCATTCCTGCTCTGACAGCTGTAGGTTCAAGATAAATAAAAGGTTTCTGCTTGAAGGGGAGGGAGACTTAAAGAAGGATGACAAAGGGTTTGGGTATCTGTAGTTGGTTTACTGTGAGAAGGAACAGTGGATTAGACCATACAGTGGGTATATTCCAGCCAGTATTCAGGGCACTTTAGATACCAGCTAGCAGAGGCAGCCCCCCCATAGTGGTGTTAGATGCCTTAGCAGGCAGGTGTGGATTATTGATTTGTAGTGTATCAGTATGGCTTCCAATTCTTTAACTACTCTTTATATTAACAGTCCTTTCTCTTATTTTGTTAGTTGCCTCAATGACTTAGGTGGAAGTCAGCTACAGAGCCTACATAATTAGGCAAAGTATTTTCCTTCCTCATTTGCATATTTGTGAATTGGCCAGTCTCCCTGCCCTGCTTCATCGCCTACCTGCCAAATAAAAAACCCCAAGGAAATGCATGCATATACAACTATTGCTAGTCTAACAATAACAGACACCAAGATGCTATACAATGCTCTACCTCAAAGCAACTCTGTAGGAAATAGTGTTGCAGCACTGTACCAATAGTGTAGCGACGCTCAATGCAATGCCTAAGGCATCTCATTTATTTAAAAATTAATTCAGTTTCACTCATTCTCCCTCTCATAGGCATGAACACCAATGTCCATGTGTCCCAGTAACCTGTCAAGTGTTCAGACATGAAGGTGTGTGCATTCAGGTGGCTTAGTCAGGTTTCCTTGCCATGACAGATAGGTCATCTCCTGGGTTCTTCATAGCTTGGTGTCTTATGTGCTGGTTTCTGACAGGGATTGCTCTCTATTCTGTTCCTTCTCTCTTGAGCCTCCAGGATCTGCTGTCTTTTGCCTCCTGACCTGGGGGTCCTGCCTGAGCAGTGAATGTCCTGAAGATGTGCTGGGACCTTGGTGATAAGCTAGCCAAGATACCACCACCTGCCATTCTCACAGCCCTTCCTCTGCTTCTCCTGTGCCAGACGTTCCCTGCCATTCCCCATCTGTACACATCTTAACTTACCTATTAGAGTTCTGTGTGCCTCAAAATACTGGCCTGTCTGCAGTGAGGTGTCCAGCATTGAGGGATGCTGTCACTCTGCAGTTGTGTTATTGCAAAGCAGAGACACAGCCAAGGTGCATTAAGACTGAGGTAGGACAGCACGATCCGATGAAGTATGAAGGATGCAAACTCTTGATGCTGCGTTTGTGTCAGCACAGTGGTGTGCAACTCTTAGGACAGTCAAGATCAAGCTTTGATAATACATTTCACCTTAGGTTTCTCACTGTTCACCTTTCTGATTGATCAGCATTCATTTCCAAGCTGTTAATACAACCTCAGTGTTTTCCTATTTATATTTCCAATTCCTATTCAGTGCTGCTGTTTTGTTTCTGTTACATTTGCAGAAGTTGCTGTTGTATCTCCGAGGGTACACAATGGGAGCTGCTCAGAGCACACGAGCCTGGCTTTACTGCTGGCAGCACAGGTAGCAGTGCATTAATGGACCCTGTTGCATTTCTCCAGTTGCTGTTACATGTGAAACATGACATGAAAGGGATTCTTTTTCCGCAAAAAAGGATTAGGTTCCCTTGTACACAGCGTGACATCTGGAGGGCTTATTCATAGTACACAAAGCTAAACAGCCCTTTCCTTTTGCTTATAAAACAGCCACACATTTACTTCATATCTGTATGATAATAGCACCTGGATGGTGCTCAGAAAAATCAAGGCCATAGCGTAGCAAATGATACAACATTTCAGAAACAAAACCTAGCTAACATAGCAGAGTTCTATGGGAAAGGCAAGTAGTTTTGTTAAAAAAAAATAACTAAAAAATAATATATATGTGTATATATATATATATATATATATATTTTCACAGACTTTAACCCACTCTCTCATACCCATATACACAAAAACACCAAGACCATGTCTCCGAGCGGTTTGTCTGGCATTCGGTCACCAAGTCAAAGTGATCCAGCCAGAATGACAAACATCAAGAGATGCAGGTTAGTCCTCATCACTTCTCTTGGATTCTTTACGTTTGTGACCATTCCCAGGTTTTCAATGTGACTTTTGTACCTTGTAGGAGCTGACAGGGATTGTAAGTTTTTGGCTCTCCATCCTACCCCCACCTCCATGAGTTTTAAGTAACACTGCTGATTTACTCACTGTCTTTTGTCTCCTTGTATGGGTCTCTTTTGTCTCCAACTCTGGTCTTCATTTCTTCGCACCGTGGACCAAAGAATATTATTTCCTTGATGTTAGGCTGAAAGAAGGCATAAAAGCCACTTAAACAATAAAAGTTCAGTGACTTAATTGCACCATATTTGTAATTATTATGCATGAGTTTAAGAGACCTAGCCATACTGATCAAATATTATTTGAAATATTAGGCCTTAATGAGGCATAGATATTATTTACCTTGTTTTACAGGAGAGAAAATCAAGTCATTATCCCAAACAAGGGGTACCAAAATCTTGGTAACCCAACCTACCATGACACCTGAAACTAAACAGCATTTATCATGAGGGTTTCTTACTCAAGCAAGAGCATCAAAAACATCACTGGAGTTTTGGTAATATTTCTTATTTTAGTAGGATTAAGGAATAAAATTCTGCTTAGTTTTTTTAAGGCTAGCTTGCATATTGTAGTTATATTAAGAGGTCTAAAATTGTAGTCTCACTGGTATGGATATCTCACGGGCCAGGACTGAGTCTTTATCTCAAATGGGAGAGGGGGAAAACAGAGAGTTCTCCTAGGTTAAACCTGACAATGAATCAAATGAGTTTAAAAAAAAATTAAAAAGAAAACCAGATGCATTGAAATATTTCTGACTCTTAGTCTTAAATGCACTACAACAAAATCTGTCATGATCTTTTAATACAGCCTTTATTCTTCAGGAAATTACTCATTTTATACCAATGTGCTTAAAGCAGCAATGATTCTAAAGCTGCACTTTATTTTATAGTAGAATGTGTACCTTTGTTTGTTTTGAGAAAATATTAGGAGTCTGAAAGCTATTACAAATGGGTGGTTCTGCTCTTGTGGCCTGATTAGGTGAACCTCAAAGATAGCTTTGGGGATGAGGTCCTGAAAGTTACTTCATAATTATCTATACTTCCAGGCAGCAAAACAAATTCTTGGAGTTATATAGGGAAGTGGACTGGTCTTATAGCTTTTTATATACTTATCTTGGGTTCTGTCACAACACTGTAAAAAAAATGTACTTTGAAATTCTTTGTAGTCTCCCTTGCTTATTCCAAGGAATTAATCGCTGTGTAGACTAAAGGCAGCAGAGCTAATTCTTAGTTTTAGACTCTGCCTGGTCATTCATTCTTCCTTTTATAACTGATCTGATGGTAATGCCAATGTGTATCTGGTGGCAGTAGGATTAGGGACAACACTTAGGGGACCAAGAAGCATTGCCCAGGCTGTGGTTGAAGGTGTCAGGACATTCAGTGGCTTCCAGGTCATCTTAGCTGCTCGGGATGGAACGATCATTCCCACGGGGACACAACGTTTGCAGCAGTGTGTCTGGCTCAGGAGGCAGCTCTGGAGAAAAGTGATGAGTGTTGTAACTTAGTGCAGCCCAATATGTGAGTCCCCAGGTGGCACAGAGGTTATTTAAAATAACCCTTATCTGTTGAACCCCTTTCTCTGGTAGCAGCTTTGGAACATTCTGCAATATTTATTATTTTCCTTTGGTCCAGTGGTTAATTTATATTTATAAAAATAGATGGTTATGGTACAACATAGAACTGCACTGAAAAAAATAAGGCCAAAGTAATGGTGTGGTTTTTAAACTAAGTACTCTGAAGATGGATGGCTGGCGATATGGCTACCCACCAGGCCTGCTAGCAGGATACCACCACCACCCCACCCCCAGCTGTGCTGGAAGAGCAGTCTTCGGGATTATTTCCTAGCCCAATTCTATAAAAAATCATCAGGATTAGCCAGAAAAGTTTTTCTCATGGCAAATAGACATTTTCTTTATTTAAAAATAAAACCCCCACATTACTTTCTATATATCCACCTGCCCTTATGTTTGCTCAGATTTTCTTGTAGAGCCAGGTTACCCAGAAGCCAGGGATTATGTTAGCTTGAATCATCTGGGCATGAGATGGGAAATTCTGGGCTGAGCAGGTGAGCCTGCAGGCCTGAAGGGGCTGCCACCTCCTGGAGAGAGGCTGTGAGGGACCACTTGGGTGGGGTAACCTCTTCCTGCAGAGCAGCCCAATCCACAGAGTCCTCCTGAAATCCAGCCACTACCTTGTGCCTGGTCTACACTTGACCTGTGTTACTAGACTATACCGATTTAGAAAGGGTGTTTAGACACACCTGGTGTGAATATATTAACTTCTAGAAATAGTCACATCCATCCAGAAACTGGGTGCACAGGTCTGGCCTTAGGCAGTATCTTTCCAATTATAATTTGAAGCATTTGTGTGTCTTGTGCACCATATCAGTGTATTCAGTAACTTTTTTTCTAAGGATTGAGTGCACAGTGTTTTTGAGGCAATTATGACTGTGTTATCGCTATGGAAATGTCAGACTGATACACTAACTGAAGCATTTAGAGAGCAAAGAACTATTTTAATTTGCTAGTGATAAAGCCATCACTTTCTTGAAGAGAGTTATGTCCTCTGTGAGTGTGCAAGTGCTGATTTCCATGACCCTGTTCTCCTCAGCATCTTGATTCCGACTTCACCATCTACATGTCCTCTGTCCTTGCATCCTCTGATTCATCCATCCATCCATCCGATCCTATGTGTAGCAGTTTTCCTTTGGGGCCCAGCTGCCTCTGTGAGCCCACAGAGGGAATGGCAGGAGCCTTCTTTTGACTTCCCATGAAGGAACACTTTGCTGAGGCTGCTCCTGGACTAGTTTTTTTTCTTTGTTTTGATACAGTCCATCCCCAGATTATGCTCTGTGCACCTCTGCACCTGCTCCTCTAGTTCATAGTCTCTGAGCAGGGAGAACTGCAGCTTTATTTGCAAGATCTGAATGTTTTATTTTCTGTGTTGGTTGTTGGCTAAGTACACATCAAGGTAACCTTTTGGAAAGACTGGATAAAGCTGTGTGCCCACTGACTTTCTAGTGGTCTAAGTAAAATTCTTCCATGGAAAGACTCTTCCAAGAGTTGCCATGGAAAGTTCACTGTGATCTGACTGATAGACTTGGCTGGTATAACTTCAGCATGTTAGACTGCAATTCAGAAGAGAACAAATACGGTATGTATATGTTGATGTAACTAACACAAATCTCCTCCTGAAGAAGCAGGGATACTGAGCAAAAACTTTGTACGGAAGTTGCGGCCTATACTCAGGATTCCAAGACTGCGCCATTTTAGAATCCTACTTTTGTTAGGTTAACATTTGTGTAATCAGTATGAATTTGGAAACCCTTGCAGGAGAGGTGATGGAAAACAAAAGCCACATGATAAACTGCTGTACAAATACTGCTGCTCTGGAAGTGGGTTTTCTCTGCACCTTTAAGCACTGCTTGCTTTGGGAAGGTGGCTGTGTCCAAATTACACTTAACAGCTCTGCCTTCTGTGTTTTGTTCTCACTGGTGATAATTTCATAGTGATTACTTTTTGTTTACTTGAAGCTCTAAAATATGTGCTTGCTGCTGTTGCACCCACAGACAGAGCGCAGCAACCAGGACACGTGCTGTGCTCTGTCAGACACGCTTGGCAAGGTTCATCTCTGAATTTTACGCAAAGAGACATTGGAGGATGCTCTCCTTGCAGAGACTATACAATCCCAGAAGATGGAGTGGCAGTGAAGTATGACTTGAGAAGAAAGAAGCCTGGTGTTTGAGATCCCGTGTTTAATTTAGGAGCTGGCAGTTAGCAAAAGTACCCATTAGCTTGGAAAATGTGCTATGCTAATTAGTGAGAAACAAAGAATATGGGACCCCTGAATACCATTTTAATTAAAATAATCTTTCAGAGAAGAGTAGCATTTAAAATGCATGCTATCTTGGCAGCCCTAAGAGGAGTATTAGTAGCAATATAAACTAAAAACTCTGACAGTCACCTTTGGAGAAAGAACAGTTTAAACTGCTGGGCACAGTCAAATATGCCCTTTCCAGATCCATGTGGAGCTGTACCAAAGTTACTGCCCTGCTCGCAGAAGTTACTGATTTCTCAGCTGAGTAATTGAAGACGTGAGCATTTACACTTCACTGTGATAAAATGAGCTTGCTTAAATCCCCCAGCTTAGGGGGTGCTGATTTCCAACTGAGGTGAGGTAGCTAACAGCTGTGGCCAGTAACTTAAACAGCTCTCACTTGATTGCTTATAATTACCTAATTGTAGTTTGAGTCAATTAAAAAAATATACTTAAACTATCATGAACTTATGTTGGAGTTGGGGATGCTGCCTTCTAAATAAACTTTTTTTAATTAAAAAAAATAAAATTGCATTCCCTTTATTCTCAAACACGCTAAATCTTTTTCCTTGTTGTGCAATATTGTACGCAATTCAGAGCAAAAAGTGTTAGAACACGGAAAATACTGGCATCCAGAACCAAGATCCTAGGGCAGCTTCTCTTTCATTTGTTTCATCAAAATTTGGCAAGTATATGAAAGAAAAATATTCATCTTTATTGTTTGTGATTCCAAGGGCCCCTTTGTCTACTCCTCCAGAGTTTTTCTTCATTTTTGCCGTCACTCATCAAGGCTGTGGCTTTATGAGCTTTTGCTGGCTGACTAGTTTCTGGGGTTGTTTTGTTTCTCCTTTCCAGAGGCCCCTTACTGGGGAGCCTCTAGCTTTGAAGCGTCAGGTCTAGTAGGAAGCCTAGACTTAAGCAACATCAATTTTGTCATGTTTGTCCAAAAGCAGCTCAGAGGCTTCTCTACTCATTTGCTATGTAGTGACCTGCCCTAATACCTAGGTATTTGTTTTATGTCACCACTGGTAAAATAAATCCACATGTTTGTCCAATACAGTCTTGTTATACTTTAATAATAATTTCTGCTTTCCCAGTGTCCTCAAGACTGTTAGTACCGTGGAAAACCACTGATACGATGTGGTGAGGTGGTAAGAATTTCACTGCAAGAAAACCCCATAAACATAGAAAAACCATTATTTTTGTGTGAACACACACACTTCATATCCATCTCCTCTTGTTAGCTGAAGGTTTGGGTTGTGCAGTTATATTCCTCAAAGAATGTTTGTGTCATTGTTTAAACACACACACACGTATATGTATGAATATATTTGTGTGTATAAACACATCCTGTTGACTTGGGACATACCTGGAGATGACAACAGCTACAAAGGTTTGAAAACCACGTAAGATGGAGCATTCAACTGTTCCATAATCATGCATTCAAGTTGCACCTCAGAAACCCTGTTAGCTTGTGGTTGCCGAGACGTGCCGATGAATCACTGCTGTCAGCATCAGAGCTGTGCAGGTTGGGAAGGTTTTCTGGTTCTGCTGCTTCCATGGCAGAGGCAGATACGGGAGCAGGGAGTGAGCGAGAGCAGCTGAGGACCTTGGTGGCTTTCTCTGGAGTAAGACAAGGTCTCTGATGGGAGGGGAAGAAATCATACTAAGAAGGTTTGGGTTGGTAAGGGGAACGGTAGTACCTGAAATACAAAGGTGTGTTTAGGTCAGTATTTTACCTCTGTGATAAAAATAGGGGGGTGGAGGTTGCCCTAAAGCTGGACACTTCCCCTAAATCCGAGATCTACATTACTGGGCTGCATCCCACTATACTTACCTTTGAAGTAGGGCATGTCAAACTGCACAGTAATAGAGGGAAAATTACCATGTACTGGGGATTTAACAGATGTGACATTTGTTAATATGCAATAAGCAAGGCTGGTGTTGTAGCAGATACAGATCCATGAAAAACTGAGTGAATCAGTGTAACTGTTAATGAGTTTCTGAGGAATCTGCTCTACGCCTGGTTAGAACCTTTCTTTTATTAGTTTGAGACCATCAGAACAGTTTATATGCCCTGTGGGGATTATTAATATATGCCAAGAACATCAAGATTATATCAGTAACACAGAATGAGAAATATTAATTTAGGGACTGAAATGTAATGGCCTGGGGGAACATGTGTACTGGACAGGGTGGTAAACCAAATATTACTGGGTGTTTTCTTTCCAACTACACCACAAATGGCTTTGTGGCCAAGAACCTAATTTAACTTCCGTGTGCACAAGTCTATAAAGAAAGTATTAATATTTGCTGATCTTCAGTGTGTGTCAAATGTTTGTTAGTGAAAGTCTTTGAGATATTACAATGTAAGATATTGAAGATGTACAAGGCTTATCAGAGTATCTTAGCCACAAATATCTCCATATACAAAAAGATAGCATGGGGTTGACCCTGTTTCTGGGATGAAGCAGTGCTTTATTTTGTTAACGTGTTGACCTTTCATTCAGAAAGCTTTTTGCTTACCAGAAGAGTGTTTTTATTAAAGGAATATTTATGAATGAGTGTTTAAATTATATTTATTGCATTCCACCAACCTCACAGTAAAATGAGGATCTGGTAAAAAACACACCTATATTGCTTCAATCTATGTCCTTCACTTGGACTACAGGATTTTTGCAACAGGGAATATCCATGACTGTGTGAACAACAAGTATCTTTCCTGGGCTCTTCATGTGTTGCTTTAGTATGCTACCCATGTGGAGGATCAAAACAAAGGGATTACAGGAAGAGAGGGATTTGAAGGTTGATGTCATATGTCTTCACACACACACATATGTATATATAGCCTGCATTACTGCTAAATTCTTGGGGCTATTTTTACAGATAAATATGGGCCATATGTAAGTAAGTTGACTGATACACTTCTTTTAAAAGTTAGGGAAAGGATATCATGTCTGGACCTTCTTTCATAGACAGGTGTCTGGGTTTTGTTTCTATTCATGAAGCAGTTGAGAACAGAGGATTTGTCACAAAGGCCACGTAGAGTTTTTGAGCAGAATTTAGGATGGCCACTGACTTCACTTGTTTGAAAGATGAGTATTGATTTACATTTACTCTGTCTCACGAGAAAGCATATCAAATGTCCAAATTCACTAATCAGCTGAAAAATGAGAACGTATTTATTTTCCATATATGCTTTTTAAAATTCCTTCTTTTTTCATTGCCTGACATTATAAAAGTGTTCCTATTTTTGTCCTGATTTTTTGGGATATGCTTTTAATATCAGTATGACAGAATCCAGCTGAGTATATATGGATGGATACTGATAGAAGTGAAGGATCTTTATTTAAGAATCTGTTGCTTCTACAATTCTGATTTCTTTTAGCAATATTTGTATTTAAAATCAGAAATTTAAGGCCTTTAGCAAGGGGTATACTGTTAGCTAAATTAAGCATAGGGTTGGCTGAAGATACCTCCGTGGCTGTTGTTTCTTCTCCTGATCGCTTACAGAGTCCACCTGCTGCTGGCAACCAGAGCTTTTTGTTTTTGAGCTATTTTTTTGCTTTTTTCTACTCTATGGGGGCAGTCTGGAAATATAATTTAGTGTAATGAGTCACAAGCTCAGTTTCATGAAGATCACATAAAGATCAGGCAAAATCAGCCATCAATTATTGCAAGGGATTTTGTTCCACTTGTCTTTCCACCTTCCTAGCTCATTTCTCTGTTTCAGTCAGGATAAGTCACCTTATGCCAGAGATCTGCAAGCCACGTTTGGGCATGACTATTTCCTTCACAATAGGCCTACTTGGTGCTTACATTTAACTTACATTTGCAGATGTCAGCTGAGCTGTGCACCTCTGTTGCAGCTGTTGGATAATACCTGTGGGGTGAAGGCTTGAGCAGCATGCCAGGGCTGCAGGTCCCTCTAGAGGATCAGCTTCTGTTTCAGTGAAGCTATTAATCTCTTATATATATATCTATATATATATAGTATATATACTTATATATAGTATAGAAATGCAGTCCTGCTCGCTATCAAAGAGAGGATCTCAGTGCTTTATTGCAAGTGGGCCAAGAGGAGAGTAGACGTCGGTACACTATTGGAGTCAACGTGGTGAAAACAACGGAGAGGGATAGTTATGGAGTGCATCTGCGACCTGCAGCTGTCTTGTTTTTATTACACATTTCAGAAACACAAATAAATAACTATGATTTTTTTGCATTGCTTAAGAAGGAGATTATATAACCTTTCTCTGCAATTGTAAATCTCCAAGTGTGGCCTAGCTTACACAAGCTAAATGGCCTTTGTAAGGTCTACGTCCTTGATAATGTATTTGCAGTGCTCTTGCTGATTTATGCTCTCATGTTTGTCCTGGTTTACAAATGTTTTCTCAGGTATTTAAAAAGCCACATGCCTGTTTTAAGTAAAAAATATCCTTCCCTCACCCTTCTAATTATACAGAATAAATTATTTCAAAAATTTCAGCTTGAACAGAGCAGCAACCAATAACTAAATAGGCAAAGAGCCTATTAACTAAATGATTACATCCATAACATTTTTACAAAACATCCCTACATCAAACTCCTCATTTGTACTCTGCCTCCTCCCCCTACAGCTTTCCATAAAATCTAATAAGATGTCAACAGACTTGAGCTAAAGACCAAAATCCTTTGTATGTAGGAAATGACATGGACAAAATTAAGGGACACCAAGAAAATGACCATGAGTGCATGTGAGTTTGATCACGAGTCCCAGAATTGTCCTGGTTTCTGGAATACATCTAGCATGGGACAGGTTCCTGAGCTGAAGCCTGCAGTACCATAGATTTTCCTCAGCATGGTGAGTGGTTAGTTGACTGATTGTTCCTTGTGTGCATAAGTCTAAGCTAGTAGTATGGATAAAAAATAATAACAAAGTCATAAAATCAATCTAGGGCAACACTGGCCATGTTCTGTTTCACTTTCTGAGAATACATGCGAGGAATTAATGAGTTTACTAACCAAACATTTCACCTTTAAAATTAGCTTTAAAAAAAAGAGCCAAATATATAATTTTTACTAAAAAAAAGAATAGATGCTCTAGTTATCTTTCCCTTTCATTCCTCTGAATTCTCCTGTTCTCTTTATATCACAGACATGTAAATAAGGAGGTAAGTGCTGTGCCCACATTGTTTAGGAAATGGGATGCAGAGATACTGCTGCCCATGTTGCCTCCAGAGGCTGCTTCAGTTTGGCACTTTGGAGTAAGACTGGGCTGCTTCAGAGGTGCCAGCTAGGACTTGCACACCACCAGCCACTGCATCATATAAATGTACCTGCTTAGGTCTGCACTAGTTTGTGTGGTGCACAGTGAAGCATGCATACTCTTTTGTCTTACTCTCCGTTCATCTCTTCTTCCCCTGGGCCATGCCTGAAGACAACCTGGTCACCCTGCAGGGTTGGGTAGGGGCAGGTGCCTCCACCTCCTACCCCCTTTCTTGCTCCATAGGCCCCTGTGAATGTTGGACCAGTTGTACTAGTGCACTTTGTCCACGGGGTGCCTGGTGGATGGGGTGAGGCTGGGTGCAGGAGGTGACAGGACGGCTTTCACTGTGCTGTGCCTTGTTCCCTGTGGATGCTGCCATAGTCACGGGGCTGGTGAGGGAGAGGAAAGCCTCTGTGGGGAGGACGCTTTTTTTTTTTCCCTGTCCTGTCCTTTTTCTTGTACTGTTTTGCTTTGTGTCATGGGAAGGCAGCTTGTGGTATGCAGGGGCTGCCAGGACAGTTGACTGGCTCTCTGCTGTGCTGAGTGCCTTGTCAGACATGGTGCTTCATGTCTCTTGAGCAGGGACATTGTGCAGTTATGTGTTTGGAGAGGGCCTGCTACAACACGGTCCTCTTCTTGAGTACACCTCTGGCGTCAGCATGTTCATAGGACCATAGAATGCGTTGGGTTGGAAGGGACCTTTAAAACTCGCCTAGGCCAAGCCCCCTGCAGTAAGCAGGGACCTCTTCAACTAGATGAGATTGCTCAGAGCCCCATCAAGCCTGACCTTGAATGTCTCCAGGGATGAGGCCTCCACCACCTCCCTGGGCAACCTGTTCCAGTGTTGCACCATGATGCCATCATCCCACCTGCTGCCAGGAATTTACGGAGGGGGACAAAGCAGAGGGATAGTTTTTGGGGTGGTGCAGCCTGGCAGTGCTGCTGTACTTGCTGTGGCAGGTTCCCCCTCCCTGCCTTGGCTGGGCGCTGCCTGCCTTCGGCAGAGAGAAACACCCATGTTGGTGCATCCATGTTTCTTTTTCCCCAGTTCAATGAGCTCGTGACCCCTAAAGGAGATGCTGCTGTTGTAATGGGTACCTAATGCGGTGGCACATGTAGCTTTTGGCACGTGAGCAAGTACGGCTGTGCATATGGAGTATCAGCCACGTTTGCTTTCTTCTGTTGTGCTCCGTTAGGATAAAAGAAAACAAACCAAGGAGCTCTTTGGTAATTCTTATATAAAAAGCAGATACTTACAGTTGGTATCTCATGAGTCTAAATTAGCTCTGTGGTAAGAGGCGATTGTTCCGAGAAGGGGTCTTGGGGAGGCAGATAGGGCTGGCTCCTTTAGAAACCCCGTCAGCGCCGCAGTGCTGCGACCCAGTGCCAGCCCCAGCTGATAAACACATCAGCTTCTGGCAGGGGACTGAAAGGAGGGGTACAGTTTGAAGCACAGACTAGTTTTAACAAAAATGCATCTCTTTTTTTTTTTTTTTTTAATCTTACTCTTCATATTCTTTATACTATGGTATTGCCATTGTGCAGAATGGGATTTTTGATCTATCACACTTTTCATGTCCTATATTCAGTAAAAACAAACAAGTTAAGTGGATGTGACCACAACTTCTGTGCATCTGAGGCCAACTGCAGCATGGCCAGAAGTCTCTTCTATCGGCAGAGAAAGATCAAAATGTAGAAAAACATTTTAGAGGGTTAGCAGAAATCTGCAGTTACAGTACAGTATTCTGCCAGTCAGACTCTTGAAAAATCAATAGCAAGGTATGCACTCATGTTTTTTACAGAAAAGGTTACAATTTTCTTACAGCAACAAAATTAGCATTAAGAGCTGGCTTCATGCAGACATTTATATGCTGGCATGAGTCATGAACTTGAAAAGGAGCCTGCCTAGGTAATTAATTTTCTCTGTATTGTTGCAGACCTTCTTATTTGCTCATGTATTTTTTTAAAGGATTCATTTAAAATTTATTTTAACCATAAGACTTTGGGCTGAATTTAATTTTAATAGAACTCTTCAGCTTGGCTTCCAATATGGTGGATGGTGGAAGTCAGGTTTTTAATTTCATGAGTCTTGTGCTTTAAGTACTTGCTTGGCTTTTAGTGGATCTGCCACAGAAGACTGACCCGTGTGTGTGATGTTTGGCAACTTGTTCCCTGCTTTGTCTGCCATCTTTAAAATGGGGCTAATTATATTCATTGTAGAAATGTCCCTGGAGTTGAAAGTCTTTGTGAAGAAGTCTGATTTAATGATGGCAGAGATTCTCTGAGCAGTGATTGGAAGAGTCACATGTCACAAAGTTGTTATCTTTCAGGGACAGTGGAAATGCCATTATACACGTGTGGAGAGAGCTGAGTCATCTACCTCATTCTTCTCAGACTGTGGCAGTGAGGAAAACAAGCACAGGCTGGTAGCAGCACTAACTCTCATGTCAACCAGCTTTGTGCTTCAGACTCACGTCCCTCTGGATGTCTCAACTAGTAACACTCCTTAAGTGCTGGGAGATGCCTCAGATCTAAGATAGCACTGCAGAGCCTTCTTCTCTCCGCCCTTATTATTACTTCTCTTGCTGATACTGACACATAAACGAGAAGAAATTCAAAACACAGGGCAGAATTAATTGGATGTCATAAGCATCACCTCACCATGTGTTGTCCAGTTGATGCTGAAAGTCACCTGAATGCTGCTGACAGGTGGATGCATAAGCACAGTCTGTGCATATGGGGAAAATGGGAAATAAGTTTGCATCCTTGCAAACCTCTCTTTTTGTCCTGTGTTCTGATGCTGTCTAGATACCCATCTAATTGTACTGGCATAAAGCTTCTGAAGGCCTTCAGTAGCACTGCCTTATGACCACAGGTGCAAAACAGCAGCTGCAAATAGGCAGAGGATTCAAAAAGGTCCTCTGTGCTGCTGAGCACATCACTGATGTACTTACCATCTTGAGCCTCAAGAGTACATTACTGAATTTTTGGGATATAAGAAACAAGGCATGATAGATTTATGGATTCTCTTGCAAACTATGGCGCCAGTGAGTAAAAATAAATACATGTCTACAGTAAAAATGCTCATACTAGCAAATCCATCCTTACAAAAATATATGCTTTAGGTCCTAAGAGTTACTGGCTCAGGAAAGGGCTTTTTATTAAACATATCTTTTAATGCTTGGATTTGTATTTTAATGACATATATTTGGACACCCTGGGGAAAAAAAAAATTAGATTACTGAACTCTTGAGTAATCAATTGGTTGCCAACCATAGATAAATGTATTCTAAAATGATGATTAATATGGTTTACAAGTGTTACTGTGAGAGTCAGTTTGGAACAGCTTGAATACCTAATATGATAAGAAACTACGATCAGTTGCATGATAATGGAATGTTTTTTTAAGTTCATGCTATGTAACCTTTCTGGATCTTGCTTTCCTTCAGGAAAAAAAAAACTAACAAAAAAAACCCAACAGGTAGTTTCTCTCTGATATTGCTTTGGCAACAAGAATCATAGAATCATAGAATCATAGAATCACAGAATCACAGAATGGTTTGGGTTGGAAGGAACCTTAAAGATCATTTAGTTCCAACCCCCTGTATGGGCAGGGACACCTCCCACTAGGCCGGGTTGCTGAAAGCCCCATCCAACCTGCCCTTGAACACTTCCAGGGAGGGGGCACCCACAGCTCCCTGGGCAACCTGTTCCAGTGTCTCTCCACTATTACACTAAATAATTTCTTCCCAAGATCTAATCTAAATCCACCCTCTTTCAGCTTAAAACTATTCCCCCCCATCCTATCACTACATGCCATTACAAAAGGCCCCTCCTCAGCTTTCCTGTAGACCCTTCAGGTAACGGGAAGGCTGCTGTGAGATCTCCCCAGAGTCTTCTCTTTTCCAAGCTGAACAACCTCAACTCTGTCAGTCTTCATAGGAGAGGTGCTGCATCCCTCTGATCATCTTCATGGCCCTCCTCTTGCTCCAAGAACTCCATGTTCTTCTGTGTTGGCGGCTCCAGAACTGGACACACTACTCCAGGTGGGGTCACACAAGAGCAGAGTAGGGGGGGAGGATCACCTCCCTCGACCTGCTGGCCATGCTTCTTTTGATGCAGCCCAGGTCATGGTTGGCTTTCTGGGCTGCAAGTGCACATTGCCAACTCATGTTGAGCTTCTCATCAACCAGCACTGCCAAGTCTTTTTCCTCAGAGTTGCTCTCAATCAGAACCTGTATTAGCTTAGCATTGCCCCAACCCATGTATGGGACCTTGCACTTTGCCTTATTGAATTTTAAACTAAGAAGTCATCAAACTAATCAAACCCTTTGGTTTATGCTGGGTTTGTAATCACCAAGGCCCATTTTACACAAGGAAAGAAAAGGATTTGTTTTGGGAGAGATTTCTGGAAAAATCTAAGCTACGGAAGCATAAAAAGTCAGTCCTTGTGCTTCCTATGAGGCATGCACTCCTCCCACCTGCACTGGCTTTGGGGCAGTACTTCAACAGCAGACCAATTCCACTTGACCATGTGTTGTAGACATGAAAGGCACAGGAGTTCCCCAGCTCCTTGACATCCCAGACAAGCACACTGAATCATTATGAGCAAATTTGCTTTCCAGACTCGTATGCTTTTGAAGGCATTGCTGTTGGAAAAGGCCTCTGGATGAGTGGCTTGGATCACTGTTAAGGATCACTGTCTTGGGAGCAATATGCTCAGAAAAAGGCCTGGAAAAAAGACTATCCTGGCCAATGTAGGGTTCAAATGCCGAGGTATGCAGCAAAACCAAGTTAAATAAGCTTTGTAATCTGTTTCTACAGCTGATTGATAGCTGCTTACTAGGTATCATGATTTCTTCCTTCTCCTTGGATTTACTCTCTTCCATTTTTTAAATCCTATTTTTTAACATAATCTTTTTTCATCTTAAAAGTAACAGGTATTGAAAGAGAATTCCATGCTGTCCCTTACTTTCCTGGGTGTCTAGTGGTTGGAGAAATGCAGACTTGAGAAAACATCTGGTGAATCTTCCTGGAGAAGAACCAGACTTCTGTCTGGCCTTGCCTGTGGTTTAGCATAAGAATATGGTCTCTGTCCTCTCCATATTAGCTTAAATACCTGATAGAGATCAACATGCAGGAAAACAATAGGGTGATTAAATCCTCCCAGTAGTGTGCTGCCAATGGGCTGCCTTTGATTATGTCCACCTCTGTTTTCCACCAGGCACTCCGTAGGGGAAGATACTGGCTGGTCTGTAGCTGCAAAGGCTTAGTGCTGAACCAGGTCCTCAGGTTTCCTGAGCATGTTTCTTTTTTTTTCCTCCAAGGATAGAGCCTGTTTCTCCAAAGCCAAGGGTGAAAACAGGCATGAGTTGAAGGTTGAGAAAAATTGCCAATGTTTAAAAAAATGCTTAAATGTTCTTTCAGGACAGAAGAAATTAATTAGATTTTGTTAAAATATGTTAAACCTGGCGGGAACACAATCTCTGATTCCTGACAACTGTGCTTCTCTCTCAAGCTATCTTTTTTAGAGGCTCACCCTTTTTCTGAAATACTTTCTAAGCTAGACAGTAATTCCCCTGCTGACTTCTATTTATCTATCTCATGTATTTA
The DNA here is from genome assembly GCA_020745705.1 of Hemiprocne comata. Taxonomy (NCBI): domain Eukaryota; kingdom Metazoa; phylum Chordata; class Aves; order Apodiformes; family Apodidae; genus Hemiprocne; species Hemiprocne comata. The sequence goes on along the minus strand of CM036586.1, from coordinate 95,431,046 downwards.
TTTTCCCTTCCTTTGCTCTGGAGGAAGGGAGTGCCCATTTCAGGTTCTGGTTGCTTTTTCAGTAAACTATGATTTTATGCTGTTCGTGCAGCACCTGGCAGAGAGAGGTCTCCACTCATGCCTAGGACTCTCTGATACCACAGCAATGCTAGAGAAATGGTGCTGCTCTGGGAATATCACCAGTGCAAGGAGTTCTGGCGGGGGGGGGGCGGTGCTGGCTCCATCTGTTTTCAGGTCTCAGGATTCCAGGCAGCGTTGGTGAAGTGACCCCAGTTTACAGTTGTTCTCCATTGCAAGAGGGAAGGGACGCTGAGAGGGTTGTGAGGACTTAAGAGAAGTGGAAGTGGGCTGCAGGGAAGCACTACCCACAGTCACTGGCTTTGGGGGACCAGCAGCCACACAGACGTCTCCCACCCAATCTGGGCTTGAGGTCCCTCTTACAGTAACCAAAATCATTGTTCAGGAGGCTGCATCTTGGTATGTGGCTGCTGCTGTGTCAGCCTCCTTGGTGAATTGTTTTGGAATAGCTTGAATATAAAAAAACGTGGTGAGAAAAGTTGTTTTACTGTACCATATTTCAACGAAAGCCAGAGTGATTTCCAAAGGTAGTCTGGAAGTGAAAGAATTGCCAATAAAGAAAATTTTGCTTCCAGCTTAGAGGGGAAATTTGCATTGCCCTGTCTCCTATTCCATATATATATATGTATATATAAAAAAATATAGATATGGACATATGGATATATATTTTTATATATATATATATGGAAATCGTTTGCTTTTGTAATAAAAAGGTTTTGTTTGTTTAGCATGCTTTGGTGTCCAACCAAGAACTTTTACTTTAACAACAGAATCTTTCTAAGATGCGCACTGAAGTTTTGTTCATAAGACAGGAGATCTTCCTACATCCTGTATGTGCCTAGAAACATTCATGGCAGTAAGTTTGGCAATAAGTAGTTTTAATGGAGGAGCAGTTTTGAAACTGCTGAGCTTTTTGCATTTGAGTAATTTTTTTTTCTTCAATTACAGCAGTTTATACTACAGTTCTGCAGCACATCCATCCTTCTCCTTGGGTACTAGCTAGAGCAGAGAGTGTAAAAATTTCATTTTAATAGGGTTTTGTGGTATGACCTTTCATGCATGACCACACTGAACGGAGAGGACAGAAACAAAATGTTGTGAACAATGTGGCAGAGGTTTGGCTAAATCTGCACTGAATCTTGTTGTTTGGTCTCATTTCTCAACTCTGTACTTCTCTGCAACTTATATTAAAAAGCCCTCACTTTCCTGTGCTTGCTTTCTTCTCAAAAGTCTATGTGAAGAACCATGCATGATGCCAAAAGCAATATTAGTTTTTGGAATCAGCTCTCAGGATGTGCTGAAAGTTGTGTAATCAGCACCTTACCTCTCAGAAAGATTGGGTGCTTTACTCTCCTACATCTCATAGGCATGTGGGGCCTGGGAAAGTTGTTTTTTTCAGCTACTCCAGAGACCTGACCAGAGAATTAAATGGTCTGGAAGTGCGTCAAAAGTTTCTCCACTCTGGCTTCAAAGCTAGGCCCATCCTGACATCAGACTCTTTCGCCAGGCTACAGCAATATTTAGGGAAGAAAGAGTGAAGTGAAACTTTAAAAACATCAGAATAACTAGAAGAAAACAGTAGAAAAACACTAAATAAGGTTATTATTTTTGTTAAAACTTAAGGTAATAGTAGTATAGCACAGTGATAAGCACAGAAAAAGAAATGTTCAAGCAGGGGAGTGAGCTGTTGGCAGTACTTGGTCATCCACAGGAGAGCAGTGAGTCAGGATAGGGGCTTCTACGCAATCCAAAGTGATGCCTTGTGCTGTCAGCTTCAAAACTGTGGTCCCTCTAGAGACTACAACACTGGTGTCCTAAAATAAACATGTATTTAGAAACCCCCTTAACACAATGCAATCATGTTTTGACCTGTGTTTGGTGAACTTAAACAGGAGTGAGCTACCGTAATGCCCTGCCTGAGAGTGTACAGTGGTGCAATTTCAATTCACTTTGAAGTATGGGGCAGAAACTAGGGGGGTCCAGAAGTTGCTTCAGATGTTGTTCAGCTTTCCTTGCTTCAGGTGCTGCACCCTGCATCTGAGCAGCAAATGGATGGTCTATGTCAGTACCCACTTCATTGCTTCGGTCCATGTGAACTGGAGCTCTGACTCTTAGACATGTGGTTTCTTTTTAGAGGGTTTAAATAATATTTGGTTTTAGATTATATTTATGAAGCATCTTGAAGTCCACATAAGATAGGTCATTCAGACCTATGCATGTGTAAGCAACTTGTCTTTCCTTTTCAGCAGCTGCCTAAGCAAGTTTTGTTATTAAACGTTGTGTGTTTTGGACTGCGGTTCCACAGTGTGAGTGGCTTGGCAGCAGTGCTGGATGAACAAGTTCCCACCCCTGGCACTCTGCTTAGAGTGGTGTAAACTGGTGTAAAAGCGGGGTTTGCCTTTGATACCACTGGAAGCCACTTCTTGGGTGTCAAGAAGTCCTTAATCCTGGTATTGCCACTGGCCCACTAGCCTTGTGAATGGCTGAATGCATTTTACAATGTGATATGCATAGCAGAATAATTACCAAGTGGCCAAACCTGTCTTGAAAACAGCTTTTTGCTCAGTGAAGAATTCTCATCCCCTCCAGTTGCAGGGTCAAGCAGAAAAGCCTAGTGGGACTGCGGCACTGGTCCACGCTCCCCAAAGAGCTGTGACTCTGAGACAAGCAGGAAACTAATGCTGGTGCTGAGAGACACCCAGCTGGAACCATTCCCTACTCTCAGCCCCTGGAGCTCACCCCAAGCCAATGTTTGCGCAGGGCTCTAATGAGGAAAAGCAGTGTATTGTTCATTACTCAGAATAACAAACTCTGAGTCTCCAGATAAGCAAAACACTTCAGAATAAGCTAGACCTGGAGTTTTGGACTGGAGCGTCCTAAAGAAAGAAGCAGAGCCATTCAGATGATGTGATAAGGGGCAATACCAGTGTATATTTCTGTTGAGATCTCCTCTTCATAAATGGCTAAGTAAACAACTCAGGGAGCTGCCAGCCAGTTTGTCTCACTACAATATCTAGCATAGCAAAAAGCAAATAAAGAGATCCTTCTGTAAACGGTCAGATGGTGACAGGTTGATATACTGTGGAGGACATGGTTTTTTAGAAAACAGAGCAAACTTTGCAGAGCTTGCATATTTTTGAAGCAATCGTAAGCTTTTTAGTAAGGTAGTTGATGTGAAATTCAAGGCTGATATAATAAAATTGCAACGGAGTTTAGGAATTAATGAAGACATTAATGCAAATACCTTTGTGTCAAGGGTAAATCTGTATTTAATTTTGTTTGTGTTTGGCTTTCATGAATGGTCTGGAATTTTAAACTACATGGTTATTGCAATTTGTGGAAGATTACAGTTTTGGAGCACTGAAACTGCCAAAGCCTCTGGACAGTTCTAGAAAACCCGTGACTTCTGAGAGGAAATTCATAAGTAATAAAGTTATGTCAATGGGAGGAAAAAAATCCCAAGCCAAACTTTTATCAATCAAAACCCAGAGAAAAAAGAAGTTATCACAGAATCACAGATTCACAGAATGTTAGGGGTTGGAAGGGACCTCTGAAGATTATTGAGCCCAACCCCCTGCCAGAGCAGGACCAAAAACTAGGGCAGATCACTCAGAAAGGCATCCAGACGGGTCTTGAAAGTCTCCAGAGAAGGAGACTCCACAACCTCTCAGGGGAGAGTATGTATTATATAGTAGTAGTGGGAAGGCCAGTCTGGGCATATAGATAAAAAACTAAACACACCACAGTGTAATTTGCAAAAAGGCAAAAACTGTTTTGGGCAAGGTTCCTAATGTTTCTGCTACATCTGATCCAGGATTACCTCCAGTTCTTCCCTATAGGGGCTTAGTTTTGTATTCTCCTAAGACTTTACATAAAGCTTGCAGAATCATGAGGCACAGTTTGCAGATAATGTGTGTTAAAGCAATTGTATGTTTTAGTTTCAAGTCGTATACAGTGGGGGTTTCTGTGTGTGTGCACTCTGGACATGTTTTTGGATTATTACAGGTCACAGTAATGGTTCTGAGTTATATTTGTCCTTTGTCTTCCTTTTAAGTCCTCAGAGTGATCATTTCTCTCTGCGCAACATAGGCAACACTGGGCACACTCCATGGAAGAAAAGTACAAATAAAAAGCCTTCTCAGTGAACAAAGGACAGGGACAGCCCAAAAAGATGGGAAAAATTACTTCAGGCTTAAGGCCAGCTTTCAGAAGGCAGGTAGAGTTGGAAATACACAGTGTAAGAGAAGGGCCAGGAATACTTTAAAATTATTTTAACATAATGATGGTATTTTTAAAAGTAGTGACAGAAAGAAAAGAATTACTGCAGGTGACCAAAGAAGTAAGTCAACAGAAAAAGGGTGACTATATGTATTGGGGAAAATATGTAAGAACAGTCAGAAAAAGGGAAGGATTTGCATCACCCAGTGGAGTCTGGTATGCTCAAAATGAGCTTGGTTCTTAGAGTGGGTCTAAGGAAACGCTTCTCTGTGAAACTACTGGCCTTTATTGAAACACTGTATTATCTCAAGTATTGCTTGCCATACTAAAAAAATAACTTATTTTCAGCAGATTCCCATAAATTAAAAACAAAATACTAAATGCTGAGATTTTTTACTGACAATTTACATTAGAGGCAGGAAAAAAAAGCAAAATATAGTGTGAAGGTAAAGATTTTTCTGACCAGCCCCCTGTCTTGTTTTGCTTGGGTGAGCAAGATGTGTCTGTGTAATGGTTCTAAGCCTTGGTGAGGTGGGGATCACAGCCATACAGGTCTGTCAGGACACTAGGCATCCCAAAGGGTAGAACAGCTCATCCTCTGAGCTTCAGTTGTCCCCTGCTGTGGGGATGTCTAGGGCCAGACTGGGACCTTGAAGCCTCCCCTGCTGTGGCAGCAAGAGGGAAGAGAACAACCAGGAGCCCTTGTACCTGTGCAGTGACTCTGTTCTCCAGAAAGGGCCTTTCTTCCTTGCAGCTCCAAAATGTGTGGAGGGAGAGCAGTCTTCATCCTCTATGGCTTTTCAAATCTGTTTTCCCTGCAGAAAAGGAAAACTTACGCAGTTTTCTGCCTTCCCTTCTCCTCACTGCCACAGACTTTTGTGAAAAGTGGAGGAAAATGTGTCAGTGGAAAACAAGGAGTAAAGCTGTGGTGCTCATTGTACAGCTTTTCTGAATCCATAGCATTTAGATAGAGAAAATAGTACATTGTACAGCTTTTCTGAATCCATAGCATTTAGATAGAGAAAATAGCTTTAAAGAGAAACAGGCAGGCTTAAGTTCAGGTCTCTTTCTTCAGCAGACTGCACAATTATCTGACTTGCAAACTCTGCAGTGCGATGGGTTAAAGAAATGCTCTTCTGCTTCTGGAGAATGAGCTTGAATAATCTCAGTTTAGTGCTCAATTGTAAAATTATCAAACAATTATGTTACCTTCCTAGTCTGTGCTCATAAATGGCAGTGGCCAAGACATGCACGGGTGTTGCACGTCAGAGCAGCAGTAAGTGAGCAGGGCTCTCCGGGGGAGCATGTGGAGGCCTCTGCGACAAGCCTGAGCACTTGGCAGGCGAGGGAGCGGAGAGGGTGGTGACAGGAAGGGAATGTGGGGACCGCCAGTGGCCTCCGCAGAAGGGCACGGATGAAGCTGTTGCTTTGCATTAACCTTTCAAAGCAGTGAGCGTTTCTCAAGAGAGCCTATCTGCCTTTTTTGCTAAATATAGGACTGCCTTTCTTCTTCCTGGTTGGTAAGTGTGCTCCGTGGGCTGCGGGTGCCAACGCTGCCTGCTCCTTTCTTTTCCTCCTTCCCCCTTCATGTCTTCTGTGACCAGTTCTGTAATGCTCTTGTAAAACCTTTACCACTCCTTATTTGCCTGCTATTGTTCCCTGGTATAGCTTGCTCCGGGGAAGACACAGGGGTGTCTTGGGGAGGCAGGAGGGTGCCTGGCTATGCATGGGAATCAGTTGGGATTTGGGGCTCAGGTGGGATCCACAGGCAGCAGGGTGATGTTTCTGATGGGTTGGAGTGTCTGTCAAACAATGCTCCATGCAGCTTTACTTCTCCCCATCACTGATAAATTCAAATGAAGGTCAGAAGAGTCATCCTGCAGAAGGTCTGTTTCTCTTAATGGGAGCCTGTACAAAAAAGGTCTGCGTTTCCAGTTCATGCATTAATGCAGGTGTTTCTGAGCCACGTCTGCACCAATCCTCTGGCCCCAAGTTCTTGAAAGCATCCTTCTTCAAGAGGACTCTTGACCACCTGCTTTCATTTCCAGATCTGTTTTCATGGCATCCTAGTTTCTAGAGTGAAAGGCAGGTTTAATGTCCCGTGGAATGGAGGCTCAGGTGAACAGCAGTACTGACATCTGTGATGACATCCCTTCCAGCTTAGAGAGACCTAAAGGCCTCTTCTACAGAGAAATTTGGTCCATCTAAACCTGAATCTTCATGCAAAAGCTTGAATCAGGTGAAGTTTAAATCAAGTCTGAAATCTAAACTACATTAATTGAAAAAATCATATTTATTTTCAATATTTATTCCTATTCATTGTTTGAGTAAAAACACAATCTTTACTGATTTCATTTTTTCTCTTTGATCCAAAAGCAACTGTCTTTGCAGCCATTGTGTTTTTCATTATCTGTATTTCTTTTGAAGACATTCAGCTGCACGGATCTCTTTTTTTCTCCCCTTTTCAGGCTTTGTTTTGCCAGCAACTCCTTATAGAGTTCAGCATTTGTAGACCTTTGCAAGTGACATGGAGAGACTGTCACTGACAGCACTGCATTTTCCTCTAAGGGACTCATTGATTACAGATGAGGTGTGAGAGGTAAAGTACATCAGTGTAAGAACTGGCATACTGGCTGAGATTAAGAGGATCGCTAACACCATGAAGCTGTTTTCTATTGTAGGCAGGAATGATGATTAGAGGAAGTGTAGAAGATGGTAGAAAATGTAAAAAGTAAGTATAAGGTATAAGGTGTGCTTTCTCATTCCTGATGGTTAGTGACTTAGAGTCTTCTTGAACTAGACAATTATCTGAGTGATTTTGTTTAATAGCCACTGATGGCTGGGAACTTGCCTATTTTAGTTTTCAAACCCCTTTTCACCCCTGGCATTCACAGTTGTGACGGTGAATTCCCCAACAGAGTTACGTATGGCCCAGAAAAACACTTCCTTACACTGAGAGGGCCTGTCCTTTTGTAGAAAGGGAAAATAATAGGTAATGTAACCTCTTTTAGGAGTAGTGAGCTCTGAATATGCAGAGGTTTAGGGGAGTGAATGTACAGTTGCACAAAATGTTTAATTACTCCAGTGCAATTGCAGGTAACTTTTGAAAGGCAAACTGTAATCATCCATTCCTCCCACTTCCCCTGCACCAGGTATAGCAGTTCAGCGACTGCAGGGGGAGTTGATCTGACAAAGCATTGATCCACCAGAAGACTACTCATTTTCCTTCAGGGTAGCAGCCTTACCTCACAGCTGCTAAACCAGGAGCATGCAGAAGGACATGCTGGAAGCCAAGGGATGCAGGGGGTTTCTGTGGAAACCTTTCTGGGAGCCCACTGCCGGATAGGTTAAGCCCATTGTGAGTCTGCACAGGGTCTCAATGGCAGGAGTGCTTAAGAAGTGTAAGCCAACATATACTGTTTGTCTAACTTACCGTATAGATACCGTAGCTTTTCAGGACTCTCTCATTAAGTGAGAAACTTGTTTGGTTTTTTGTAGTCCTCTAAGACAAAGTCCACCCTCAGTGACATGGGCACAGCAGCCACCTACAATGGAAGAGAACATAGTTTATTGACTGCAAGGAGAACAATGGGCTTTTTCCTATTGTGCTTGAGTAGGAGGGACCTTGTAAATGTAGTTCTCCAATCTGCTTCACTGACGTCATCTGGAAGAAAAATCCCACCAACTATACTACAGATGGTAGCTACAAGTTTTCCTCCTCTGTATTATTATTGCTCTTCAGATCTTAAAATGAGATTTTCCATTACAACACGAGGCATTAATGTACTGCTGTTTTGTATAAATACACAGTGCTCATCCACATATGGGCAGTACCTTTATGTTCCACTGCTGCAGGGACGAAGAAATAATTTACTTGCAGGCGAAGCAACAGACTCTGTCAAGTTTATTTTGGTCTTTAGATTTAACTTCTGCATTTAAATCAAAAGAACACTGATTAATTTAATTGTTTTCCTTTGTATATATCTCATATTACTTAATTACAATAATACAAAATTTGCCATAATGGTATTGCTCATGTAATAATAATCTACTGAAAAATAAATGAGACAGTTAAAACATTAAAAGATCCTGAGTCAGCTAAAAGCCACAATGCTCAGACCTTGAAGGATTGGCAGGTTCTAATAGAGATTTATTTCTAATATCTGTTTACAAAATTTAGTCTGCTTTTTTAAAACTGAGGGAGAGGAACATCTGAGTCTTACTTCCCCCACTTAAAAAGTCCACAAAGCTTTGTTAAAAAAATAAACAGAAAAGGCTCTGAGTAATGCATGATCTCCAGAGGAATGTTATACAGCCAAGGCTGAGGAACATTGGTGGGTCCACTTGTTTGTTTGCTGCATACACAAAGCATTCTCCTCCCTTCTGCTCAGAGTTCCCTCACGTTTGTTTCGGTTGGATTCCCATAACAAATATTAGAGTACAGCTCTGTGTGTCAGCCTTCAAGCAGCAGAACTGCCATGTTCTTCTAAGCCTCCATCAAGTGGGCACCAACGGTTCTTCCTCTGGTACCTCCTGCAGCACTTGTTGTGCTGGAACCATGGGGGGATAACACACTTAATGCTGTGCAAAGTGAAACACTCTGCTTGTTGGATGGTATTTCAGAGGTGAATCCAGACGAACTGTTAAAAGGTCATGACAGAAGGACAGAGGGGGAAATATGGAAAGTTTTCCTGTGGGAAGTTCTGCCACAGCTTTCTGTCCAGTTGAAATAATATGCCTGAGAGATGGCTCCTACATCTGAGAAACTTAGCTGGACCTGAGGTCATCCTGGAGGTAGCAGATATAGCTTTTATATAGCATATCTAGCACCCAGAGTTGCGTAGCTTTATCTGCCTTTGGTTCAGGAGCAGTTTTCCACAAGAGAGCAGGAAGAATCCTATAGTTAGAATTCCCAAGGGTCACTGTGGGATTCACCACACTGTCCTAAGGCTTTGTAAAGAATCACAGGGGAAAAAAATCAAGTTAGACCTAGATTTTGACAAGCATTTAAGCATGTACAGAGCTCTAAAAGTACCAACATTCTTTGAACTGCAAACATTCCCAAAGCTATGCAAGTAGTTAGCTGCTACCTTGAATCACAGCCATTGTCAGCAGCCTGTAATTAAATAAAGAGTAAGAGGGAGATTTGTATTGCACTTTGGATGTTCCATGATGGTTTTGAATTAAAGTAACACAATACGGAGAGCATTCATTCCCAATTCAGTAGGGTAACTACAGCAGCCTAAAAATCATCCCATTTATCAGAATAATCCTGGTAGCAGACAAACATATACAGACATTGTCTTCTGGATCCCTCCAGGCTGATGGTATAGGCAACTGTAACCATCTGTTCATCCTTGTACTGTGCTGGTGGGTCTCAGAGGTACCAACAGACCAGGATGTGTGAAAGCTGGCTGCTTATGGTTCAAGCAATAAATCAGTCAAATCTTCTCCGACTATCGGTGTAAATCATTCAAGCAGGCCAAGATGCCTTTGCTTAAAATGAAGTAAGAAGAAGCATAATTTTTTTTCTCTCTGTGGACCCATGGGATCAGTAGTTTCTGCTAGGACAGTGATGATTCACCCAGGATCACAAGAGAACTTCTTGTGCTGGTACAGCTGAGAGCCTAGGGGAGTAGAAGAGTCTGTCACGGGCAGTTTTCAGGCATGACTTTGTTGTTTTTTGTCCACTGTTGGGGTGTTCATATGTATAACAACAGCAGGCCTGTGCATCATCATCAGCAAAATACTGCTGCCTGCCTTTTCACAAGTACAAATAAAAACTGAAACCCCATCTTTCTCATCTCAGAAAACGTGTCTGGGTCTCTCCTCATGTGAACATTGCTCTCCTTTTCTCTGGAGTCTCTTGTGGGCTTGTAACCAGTCTCTTCAATCCTCCTGGGACAGTTCAAGTGCCATAATTTCACCATAAGGCCAGCAGTGAAGCTGTGCTGGCACAGGGTCTGATCTGCATCCTTGGCTGTAAGTAGAGCTAAGCCAACAGGGCTTGCTCAGGCAACATTGCTGGGATGACGGGGTTCCCAGCTGTGTGTGCAATGTCGTGCTGTTCCAGAGAGGAGCAGTGGGAGCTCCTGGCCGTTGTACCTTCATCTCTGAGGACTGCTCTACCAGGCAGTAAAGCCTGCTCCAAAAGGCCTTTGAGTTGGGGGCACTGGTCACATGAAAGCTCTTGGTCACAGGAAGGTGGCCATTTCCAGCTAATGATAAAGAAATTGGGCCATCCCTGTTGTATTGCTGTGCCCATTTCTTCATTCTTTATTTACTAATACTATATATTCTCACATTCTCTGTCACAGAAAGAGTCAGCAAATTTAGTAACAAACCTTTACCTATAGTGAGTATAATATATAATAACTTAGTGGAAAAAATACTGAATTGCTTTGCAAATCTCAGCTCAGTACTAATGGTGGATGGAGAGGTGTTATAGATGAAACCAGGAGGAGGGACATTTTCCCACCTCACTGCCAGGCACATGTCTACCTAAAGGGGAAGGTACAAATCCTTTGATTCCTGACTTTGACACCTGTCTTTGAGCACTTCAGTTGGAGTTTTATGGGTAGATTTTTATGTGACACTTCATTGAAAGATCATCATTAAACTGAGATCTTAAGTAAGAGATATTGCTTGGGTATGGAGTTTAAAAATTACAGCTTCATGTACACTGAAATTTGGAGAATTCTGTTATCACAGACAGATTGATATTCTTATAAAGCTGTGACGGACATAGCAATTTTAAAAGGAAAATTAAATAAAACATACCCATTTGATCCCTGTAATTACATCCACATCGGGACTTCAGCTACATGAGTAAAAACTTGCACTTCTAAACTGATTTTGCAATACATTTTTCAGCTTTCTAGGAGACTCGAGTTAAAGTAGACATGTAGGAAAGGGAAGGCATGAGAGCTGCTAGCTGCGAAGAAGTAGAAGGAAATACTTGAAACCCCTGCTTCCTTCTCTCCAGCTGTGCCATCTAGGTCGCTCTAGCTCAGAGACGTGAGCAGCAGACTCTGAAGCGGAGAGTTAAAAGAAATGAAAGAGTTAAAGTGAGTTTGAGAGAAGCAGGGGCAGTGTAGATCTGTGGAAGGAAAATGCTTCCCAAAATGGATCAAAAATAACAAATACAAAATGTACTGAATGAACTTTTGTTTTTCCTTAAGATTAACTTAATTTTTTTAGAAGAGAAAAAAACACTTTCTCTGACAAAATGAACCCTGTGTATATTTACCTGAGGCTTATAGAAATAGCTCATATGACAAGTCTGGCTCCATAAACTCCACCTAAGAAGCTTGGATCAGCAAAATTCAATCTGGAAGCTGTCTATAAATCTATGAAAACTGTCTGAGGTTTCTAAGTTAAATAATAAAGTCATCTTTTGTTTGTAAAAAGATGTAACAGTTTTATAAATTAATATTGCAGTCCATGGAAATCAATTTTCAGCATTAAGTGCTTCAGCTAACTTCTGTTTTAATTCTACTGTTAGAGAAATGCAGACTGAAGGACAGACATATAAAGTGAGGACTATTAGTAAATATATTTAATTCTTTTTTGATATCTTTTTGTCTTTTTTACTCACTGGAGACTTTCAGCAGTTTCATGCTTCAAATAAATCTTAAGGACGAAGTGAAAGCAAGCAGTCAGCTGCTCAAAGGCCGATCAAATAGTGCTTTTCTGCATGTTTTACCAACAGATGAGCAGGCAATCCCACTTACAGAGCATACTACATGTTGACAAAGCGCATTACTTCATTTTGCCGTATTGGCAATTTGAGATCTTAACAAAACAATGCTGAGGTCGCTCTCATTCTGTATTGCCATCCTTGGAATGTGGCTTGGGTTTTCATTAACTCTGTCGCTACAAGGTACTGCAGATGGAGGGAGATTTTATAGGGGAGGGGGAGTAATAAACATTAGAAAGTGGTAAACAGCTTAAATTCTTTGGCCTGTGTGGATTAATTCCTTTGCTTTAGCGCACACTGGTGTTCTCAGCATCTTGTGGACCCTTGGTTTAATTGGAGGTGAATGGGTGGATAACTTGCAAGGACTCTGATACCTACCAGCTGCTGTGTCGACAGAAGTGGTCTCAAACTCCTGGAGCCAGTGAATATAAGCTTCAACGTAAACAGTAAAACTTTGGAGATTCAGCCCAGCACTTGGCTTGCAGCATGCTGGCTCTGCTTAGGAGCACAAATCACATACAGGATCACTTCCAAGATTTCCCCTCTACTTTCAGTAAAGGGAGAAGGACAAAAAGGGGGGAAAAAGAGCACAGCACTGCTTCACTGCCGCATTCTCTGTTTCCCCTGTGCTTGCTTCACTGAAATCTCCAGTATTATCAAGCTAGAGTAAAACTGCAGTGAAGTTTTCCAAGGCCTTTTCTGTATGTACGTTTTTGTGAGTCTTACCAGGACAGTTAAAGCAATACAAGTCACTTGAGAAGAATTTAACTACAGAGGAACTGGGCGTCCTTATTGCAGAAGGCGAGAAGGCTCGTGGGGGATTCTTCAGCAACAGCTGCAGTGCTTTCAATTAATAGCTTACCTTTTTCCGAAACAATTGCCTGAGAACAGGCCAGGATTTTTATACAACCCAGCCTTTCCCAAACTAATTTGCCCAGGGGGATCTTCCCCTACTGGATTAACATGTCATTGCTCAGCACTGTGGCTATACCACCTCTGGATCCCTGGCTGTGTCATGCTTTCACCTTCCTCCCACCCCTGCAAAGGGAATACCCCCAGTTTGGGATATCCTGGAATAACTGCACCCAGACCACAAGGGACTCAGTATACTTACGTCAGTAAAGGATCCTGCAGCTTAAAACAATACAGTTCTGCAAGTGGAGAAACTGCTTGGACGATGTTGCGTGTCTTACATGAATCGTGCTTTCATGTTCCTGTTGCTTTTTTAAAATCACTTTCTCAACAGCGCTTGCACTCAGGGCTCCAGTTTCCAGGTAACAAGGAGCACAAGGCGCCCAAGTGCTGGGTGATTTAGCCTTTCACTGAATGCGATTGGGAAGCAGTTGTGAAGCACTAACGTATTATAACGCTTCAGTGAAATGCAGCTCTTTTGGCGTGAGGACTAACTTGTGAGAGTGAGGTGCCATCTTTACGACGCATCAGTCACGTCTGGTGCAGCAGTCGTCAGGACTGCTGCAGGGGACAACAAAAGTGCAATAAATACACCTTTTGCTATATGTTTACAGGGCTGTGTTTGCAGCAAGCACTGCTCAGTACCGAGTTAGTCCATGAATCCTCCTAGGTAAGGTCTTCTGATAGGGCAAAGTAATCTGTTTTGCCTGGACATACAAGACAGGCCTTCTTTCAGATCCCTTTCTGAAGCTCCAACCTGCAAGCATTTTGGTTTATATTTTGGGAACGCATGAAACAGGCTATCCAGCCAGCTGGTCAAAAGGTATTTAGCAGTGTCATTCTTTCCTTTGGGTAGCACAGTTTGTTGTAGGACAAGGACATGTCTCAGTGGCAGCTTCTACAGGTAGAAACACATAGTCAATGTATTCAGCTGGGTCTGGAAATGAATTCAGTAGATCAAACGTGGTATCTGCATTAAGGTGACATGTCCCAAGCTCTTTTCACTCTATTGTCTGTACAAAGTAAGTCTTCAGTAACTAAAATGAGGACCAAGACACCTAACTCATGCATAGACACCGATAGGTAGCTATCTGAATCTGAATCCTACCTGCAACACTTGGACATGGTTGTTGTTGCTTTTTTTTTCCCTACCTACTTTACAATGTTTTCAGGCTCAGGATAAGAGTCATCAGAGTGTTTAAGATTCTGCATTTCCCCATCTCTCCTTTGAGTGCTGAAGCCAGTCCCCTCATATTCTCTCTCATGTCTCATGACAGGTCAGGGGAATTTTTGTCTGAATCATTAGGTTTCTAGTTTCTTACTAGAAAACAAATATGCTTTGATGCTTCTGCAGTCTCAACATTAAAGCAACAATGGAGTTTTTGTCAGGGAAAATGATGCTGAAATATAACTCAGTACTGCTCAAAGTCTTCAGAATTCCATACAGTGAAATTGTCACCATACCTGTTCTTCAGAGTGAAAATAGACCATGACTGAAAGGTGGTAAAGCAAAGTGTAAAAATACTCATTGTTAACTCAGTGGACAGCCATATATACAAGTTTCAAATACCTCATAAGGAACTTAGCGTGTGAAGTTTTTGCATGTGATTCCATTTTATAAATACAAAAAAAAGAAAGGTTTCAAAAGCCATCAGTTACAGTAAGGACTAGAAATTTGTTGCAGTGGGAAAAGCAAATTTGCTGGCCTTCAAATATTTCATTTGCAGCTCCTTGAATCCACTTCTAATCAATCCAGGAAAACTATACCTGGCTTACAAGCAGGCTGCAGAGAAACTGAGGTTTACAACTGTGAGAAATTCTTCTGGGGTGTCCCACAGACAGTCTGGGACTGACTCAGAGCATATATCTTTGGTTAAGCCCATCCAGTGATCCAAACCAAGATCCAGCGAACCTGAAAATTCTGGGTTCCCATTTCCTCCTACAGGCTCCCCCAGCTGCAGGGCAGGCTGCCTGCCAGGGCTTGGCATGGCTCTGCAGCTTGCCAGTGCCAAGACCTCAGGGCATCACAGGACTGTGGCAAATCCTAATTCCATAGTACTTCTCAGGCTGGCTTTTCTGGCTTCCCAGGCTCCCTGCCCTGGAGCTGAGATGTACTGGGATGCCTCCCAGGGACTGTTTGCACAAGCACTCCCCCAGGGCTCACAGAAAAAGGGAATTTTTGTCAGGCACATTACTAACCAAGCAGACTACTTTGTGATTTGTCTTTTTCTGGCTCAAAAAAAAGTATAAGGATTTACAGTTCACAAGAAGTTATAAAATGTTGGGTTTAGATTCAACCGGATGAAAGTCAAATTTTGAAAAGCAAAGTTCCTTCTCAACTGGAACACTAGCTTTTCAACCAGCTCCAGTGAATACTATGCATAATAAGACCCTGACTCTTAATTTACAGTGGAAATCCAGAACAGAAGAATGCAAAGTCCACCTGCTTACATGATGCCAAAATTATTGACAACTACAAAAACATAATGTTTGTAACCATTTCACATATAGCCTGAAATATATTAAACAATGACTTCATTTGAAGAGGTTTGTTAATATTATGAATATTATTATTGTTGGTCACAAGAGGGTTGGTCTTATTCCAGTCTTGAAATAATTACTTTTACAATGCAAGACTGGTTTATCAATTACAACATTAAATCAAAATGTACAGTAGTCATGTTACTTCTTGGGAGGTTTTATTGTGTAGTTACTATTCTGCACACTAAATGGATTTTAACAATCCTATACTATCCACCAAACAATTTTGAATAAACTTTGGGTTTGTGAAAGAGCCCTTCCCCCCTGCTAAATTCTTGTCAAATACCCAGATGGTAAATTTAGATAGAAGCCAATGCTTCTATCTGTTGTTGATAAGCATTCCTCTTTCTAGTCAGAGTGAGCAAATCTTGTATCTGTAGCTGATTTGTTTCAAGTTAGTGTTTTTAAATTTTTTTATGTAGCTGCAATTTCTGTAAAAGTCATATGTAATGAAAGAAAATTGTGCTTTTCTGCCTCTCCAGTTCTTGGAAGACATTTTAGGGAGAAGGATAATTGCTAGTGAGAGCTCAGCCCAGTAATGCAGTTTACAGTGAACGTGAGTTGCAAGGAAATAAACAAGGAAGGAAATACATGGAGATCTACACCCACTTTCAGGAACTAGAAAAATCTTCCATTGAATTGTTGTGTTGTTTTCCCAAATGTGTATCATTTGATGAGATGAGACTTCACTGAGATTTTTGGCTTGTATGCTTAAGGCCCCTTAAGCTGTTTTCAAACCTGGAACTTACCTTTGCTTTCTTTTTTTTGTCCATCCTTTTCTCCCCCTTAATTTTTTTCACCTTATTCCTGTCTGCCTTTTTAGCTTGTTCCATCAGCAGGTGAAACCAAACATAAAATATATATAAATATATATATTAGGAGTGAAAGTCTGTTGTTTATCTTCACATGAATCAGTGAGTGGTCCCATTTATTTAAGTTGCAACCTTTGATGAGAGAATAAGATGGCAGAATAACTTAGTTTCTTCTGCAACTTTAAAACCAGTGTGAATTCTCGTGACTCACAGGGTACATGCTACTTTTTGTTGAAAATTATTTTATGCTATGTGATAGTCACATTTTTTATGTCAAAGTTAGTAGTTTGAAGCTTTAGTTTAAAGATACTCTGGTGAATTTTCAGTGATGCTGGGCATGGAGACCAATGTGCAAACAAAGAATGTGAAGTAATTTAAACTTCTTCTAAAAGATGATTAAATTTCCTGGTTAAGATGCTGACAACTGATAGTGCAGTACTATCACATACAAAACATCATACAGTGGCCTGTAAATTAAACAGTGTAGTGATCTACTGGATGAAAAATGATTAATGTGGTAACTAGCATTAAATACCCGAGTGAAATTCTGGTTTCACTCCTGGATGTGTGCTAACACACTTCCATTAGGAAAAAGATCTTGCTTGTGATTGCTCTGTAAGTTGTTGTTTCTTATACCAGAAGCGCTAATTTTGGCCCCAGGATATGTTGTCTTGAGTCTCACCTTCCCCTGGGGCTACCTCTCTGCATTGCTGCTGCTCCATCTGAGGTGATGCCTCATCAGGCAGCAGCAGCAGCTCCATCAGCACCAGCTGACCACAGGCAGAGGTCATGGGGAAGAGGGGAGGGTCCTCCTCTAGATGCTTATAATGCCATGCCTAAGAAAAACTGCTCCTCCTGCCCTTTCACACAGCACAAGCACAGGTTTGAGTTACTAATCTGGAGTCTGGTTTGCCCTCTTGGGCTTCACAGAGTTGGACAGTCAGTGCTGGAGTGTGTGTGTGTGCACAGGGTGCAGTTCCTCTCAGCCTGCACCACCTGGTGCAAGCACAAGATGGGTGTTTGTGCTTGAGGAACACAGGCTGCTTTGTATCTGCTCTCAAGGAATAAAGCACTAACTTCCTCTCCACCGGTATGAGCAACACTTGGGCAACTGTACTCTTTGAGAGTTATAACAGTGTCATGCTCTTCTAGTGTATTAGATTTTGTATAAAGGGGTTTCTGACATCTGGGAAATAACAGTGATTAGGTTCTATCTAGAGAGGATTTCTTTTGTCTAATAAGATTTCACTTGTATAAAAGCTTCTCCATGAGTGAGATCGCACTTCATTCTTCATGGGCATTAAGTACTATTTCCCTTAGTTCTGTTACCAACTGGTGAGAAACTATCAAAGTATTCTGATAGGCAGCAAATAAACACTTTTTTTTCGAAACAAAAGTTAGTTCTGAACAAAATATTTTTGCACTGTATTATCCCTAAATTCTGATTCCTTAGTTTCTAGTTTTTGTTTATAGAGCTTTATGTATTTGATTTACTTGTTTGTCATCTTTTCTCTCTCTTCTTTTTGATAAATAAACTTAAACTGTAACTTGTAATGACCGAATGAACATTTGGCCAGAATAAGAAAAGTGCTAATTCCCCAAGGAAAAAGTGTGCTGCCAGTATCACTCTTGGCTCTGGTTCAGCAGCCACAGAGGCAAGTCTTTTCCAGATTTGGAGTTAGCTCTGTGTGGAAGCTGCATTTGTGTGCTATTAGAAAGGTCAAACAAAACAAGACCTTCATGCTTGCTTGAAGATTTTTCACCTGAAGATGTCAACTGCTTTTTCATCCGATAAGGATGTGGTAGCCCCAGCTTTCTAGAATGAAAAGAATCAAGACACTGAAGACTATTAAGGACTTTTCTGAAAGGCAATGTGAGATTTAAAGGCTGATCCCATAGCTGGGGTCCCAGGTGGGCTTCCCCTCATGTAGCTGCAGATGCCTGAAGGGCAGTCATCTGAACTAATTGTCATGGACTCTGACAGGAGAGAAGTAGGCACTTTTATTTATGTCACCTATTTTATATGTCTACTTGGAATGACATGAATTGTCTGCCAGATGCATCTGTATCTTCCAGTGGATTAGGGGAGCCTAGCATGATAAGCTAAGATATAGATTGTAGATGTCTACATTTAGGTGAGACAAAGCTGTTACTGCCAGAAGGACTAAGCTGGCTTCTCACCATAACAGGGTGGATTTGGACATTTGGACAATTTTTCCTACCTCATCTGATGTGACATGAGGCAGCTTGAGTCACTAGTTCCAGGAGTCATGGCAAAGTAGAGAAGTCACTTCTCCCAGGTTTCATAATTTTCTGCTGTCTGCAACTGTACAGCTAGTTTCCTTTGTTTAAGAGCAATTAGTGTTGAGAAAGCACCCTGTTCAAAGGAATACTGGAAAAAAAACCCAACCCGGCGTTATTAACAATCAGCACAGTAAAATTCAATTACCTACTCATTTCCCAGCTGCTGTGTTGGAAACAACATTTTAGCTGAAATGTTGTTCATTCTTCTTTGCTGTTGTCAAGAACAAATGATAAATAGGGGAGAAGGAGTGAAGGTTTTACTGTAATCTATATTTGCAGGTGTAAAGCATACATTATAGCCTCTTAAAGCAGTGTAAGGAACAACTACAATGGGAATCATGGAAAGCATTTAAAAAAATGCAAGCAAGCAGTACCTCATACAATATAAATTACTGAAGATGAATTTCTGATTTTTTTCTGGTTTATATTGGTTTTTTTTTGATTGTGTAGCCTTGGAGTGAATATGCAGGACATTGACTGTTGGGCTCTGTATCGCCTGTTAAGAGAAGCAGACCTGGAAGGTTTACACTTCCCAAAGTGAGCTGCATGCATTCCTTGGGTACCCATTACCAGATCAATAGAGGAGGAGGGAAATTTGGAAGGAACACCAGGGAGAAATCATAAATCAATGTAAATAAGGAAGGAATGTGAAAGGGGAAAAGGCAGTCAGAACTGCTGTGAAAGATCCCTATGTTAATCCTAGTTGCTAAGTGGCTTAAAAGAGAGATGGATGATCGCAAGCAGGTGAGCAGTACAGCTCAGTCGGTTACTGCTCATTGCACACAGGGCTGTGCTCCAAATCCTGTGTAATTTGAATTCAGGTAGACTCCTTGACCACCATAAATACAGTATAAGCCAGATTTCTAGTCACAGCTACAATAACTTGCTTTCAAAATGCAGAAAGCTTTTGTTTTAAGGTCTGGCATTTAAAAATACCTTCTGTAATTACCAATTAGCTTTAAATTTTGTTACTAGGTACATTAAAATTTTAAACTCTAGTATGAAATTTCTGATAGCTGCAACTTACCAAATCCTTTAAGATTTTGTAAATGAAAATTATTTAAAAATATTTTCTCCCTGTTTTCTGTATTGTGTAGACAGAAAAAAAAAATGCATCTAGTAAAACTGCATTTTTCTGGCTTGACCCCCCCCACCCCAAAATGTGGAGGTTTTGCCCATAACTCTTTCCTTGTCCTCGTAAAAAGTCCTACTGCATTTTCCTGCTTTTGCATATTCTTTATTTTTAACTTGGCTGCACCAATATAAGAACCCACCACTACAGCAAAGGTTCTGCCATGCACGTTCTTCTTCTGCCCCTGGTATCCTGCTCCCAACTAGACAACCTCCCACTTTCCTTTGTGCCAGCTCTGTCACTCATCTTCTCCCTCCGAGAGCTGATTCAGCCTGCTAAATGTAAGAACACTGCACGCTCCATTTGCTGTGTTGGTTTGCAGCAAGCACGGAGGCATTGGGAAGAGAGGCGGTGGCAGTGTGTGGATGGAAGCGAGAGATTAAGTGGACTCACCTTTCCAGTGACAATCAATTTCTAGGTCAGCCTGCAAAACCTCACCTTTAGTCCTTCTCCTCTCTGGCTTGACCCTCTGGGGTGTTCTTCACCTTCCTGGCTTTATGGTTTTCTCTCTTTTCCTAAATTACTCTGTTTCCTCAAAATTTCACATCTCTCCCTTTGCCAGTCTATTTTTTTCCTGTACTTTCCAGCTGGGAGTTTCTGGTCTCCTCCATACTATTTTTTCACTTTGGGGAGTTGATTGAAACGTATCATCACTGCACCCACCCCATGTTTTAATCCTGATGTTTAGCTTTTCCCTTTGCATTTATCATTGTCAGAAGAGAGGGCTACAATGAAGGTGGTGATGCTGTAGAGCTCAAGGGTAGAAATCCTATATTCCTCTTTCCAACCTTGTTCACCTGCTTGTTCCATTGCTTGCTGCGGTAAACACTACCTGCAGAGCAGATGAAAAGCAATGTTTGGAGTCAGAGCATATGCAGAGTTCCCAGGTCAAACCCATCTGCTGGAGAGAAATAAAAAGCAGAACTGCAGAAGGCAGAAGGAAAAATCAGACACTTGTATCCTTTCTCTTTTTCTCTTTGTTTTTCTTTCTTTAACTTTCTTTGGTTTCTCCTGCCTGCAGGGAGGTGCTTATGAGTTGAAATGTTTGATATGTAAGGTTTCTTTCTGTTGTGTACTACTTTCCAATACATGCTCTGTAACTGCTCAAATATCTACCCTGCCTCATTTTTCAGGAAGACGAGCAGCACAGGCTGTTCACCCAAGAGACAAAAATGGACTTGCCGGGTAAATGCAGATATTGTGTTATTTGTCCATGCCAAGTTAACTGAAAATCACCTCCCTGGCCGTGGGAACTCTTAAAAGATTATTTCTTCTGCAATAGGAATTACGATCCATGGACGATTCATAACTGGAAGCTCCTTGGGTACAGCACATATTTGTCAGAACACATAAAAACTTTGGCTCAGCAGATTTAGCTTTCCAGCATGTATTTGGAGTGATTTTATTATTTTTTTTTTCCCCAAAATACCTTTTATTTTTCCCTGAAAGAACTACATTACCTTTGTTTATAGATAACACAATGCTTTGGTAACACGTTTGCCTAGCTCGTAGGTCAGGAACAGTAAAACTCATTAATTTAGTGTATGTCATGCAGCACTAGAATTAAGGCCATTTCCTCAGAGAACAACTGAGAGTAGCCGGGGGAGGCTTTGTGCTAACAAAGATTTGTGCAAAGCATTGAAAAATTATTTAAAAGATGGAAGAGGGCTCAGGAAATCATCTAGCCTGTCCCGAGCCTCACTCTGATGAGGTCATACCTAACTGAGGGAGGTTTATGTATTTTTAAACACTTCCATTGATGGATATGCCAGAGTCTCCCCCAGGCAAGTCACACAGAAGTCACTACTAATTATAACAAAGCAGAATGCAATTTTCCTTCAGAGTTTGTTTCATCTTCTACAGCTTGCGTAAATATGCATTCATAAAGTAATGAATAGGCCATGAAACAGCGTTTTATTTTTCAAAGCCTACGTGTTCAAGAAGCATGACCCATCCTCCCAAGTCACACATTATAAAAACATGAATTAGAAAGTTAGTTTTATTTGTTCCTCTCTCCTTAACCTTTCGGTCCTCCCGTGCAGGACCGAGGCCTCCCCGCCAAGCTCCGGCGAGGGGCCGAGGCGGGCTGCTCGGATGTTTTGCCCGGGGCATGAGAGACGGGGCCTCTGGAGCCGCCGCTCCCGGGCGGTTGGGGCCTTGGGGCAGCACCTCCATGGACACCTTCCCCGGTGGGCCCTGAGCAGGCGTCGGGGACGGCCCAGGACGATCCGAGCCGGGTACTGGGTCCCCCGATCCGGCGCCGCCCTCCCATCCGCGCTCCAGGAGCCCCGTTCGACGGCGACCTTCCCTCGCAAGAGTGCTCGGTCCGCCGCCACCGCTCGGCCCGCAGGTGCTGCCGGGCGGGGGGAGGCGGCCGGGCGGGAGACCGGCCCCGCCGCGGGGGAGTCACCGGCGCTGGGCGGGAGGACTGAAACCGCCGCCCCTCCAGCGGCGCCTCCTTCCCTGCCTCTTTCTCCCGCTGCCGCCTGGCTCCCTCCGAGGGGCTGCCGGCTCCCGGGGCGGGGTGGGGACGGCCGGGGGCGGGGTGCAGGCAGAAGTTACCAGGAGTGCGTCGGTGGCGGGGCTGGAGGGTGCTGGGCGGGAGCCGGCGCTGTCTGAGGACAGAGCAGCTCCCAGGTCCGCTGCAGCCACCGCTCCGTGTGCAGGGAGCGGCCCCTCTGCACCCATGGGGGACTCGGTGTTCAGCGAGAAGCCGGCGCTGCGCTACGCGGTGAGTGCCACGGTCGGCGGGGCGGGAAGGAGCTTCCGCGGCCGCGGGGCTGCGTGGAACGGCTGCTCGGCCCGCGGGGGACTGTGCGCCCACGTGTGCCGGGAGGTGGGTGCGTGTGTCCGTGTGTGTGCAGAGGCACGGAAGCTGCGCCGAGGGCGAGCAGCGGGTCTTGGGGAGAGGCCGGTGGCCGTCTTGCCTTGGAGGGGACCTTGTGCCCTGCCGCGACGGGCTCAGAGCTGGGGACTCCCCTCCGCTTTCCCGTTTGGGAGTTTCGCGCTCTGCTGGAGATGACAGAAACCTATTTAAAAAAAAAAAAAATCTTAATAAAGAGTGCGGTGAGGTCCCAGCGGCGGAGAGGCTGGGCTGCAGTCCGCACGAAGTGGCGGTGCAGCCTTTCCCCGAGTGGCGGTGGGGAGAGCAAAGGGGCTCCGGCGTGAGGAGGTGCCTCGGGGTTGTCCCGAGAGTCGATTCCAGCACCGCCTCGCAGGTTCGTCCCTTCTTTCTCCAGCGGACTGACGGTGCAAACCCCCGGCACTGCTCCCGGCTGCGGGTTCCGGCACCGCTCCCGCTGTATTTGCGATAATAATACCATATTTTATTATTTCCTTCACAAGAGATTGTGCTGTTGAGAAGTCACTTCCTTTGTACCAGCCTTATTAGGAGCATTTTCTCGGTTGCTCGGGCAGGAAAAAAAAAAAAAAAGCTTCATAAAAACAACTAGCTGCCTCCTCTCTCCTGAAGTCATAAATAAATGCTAGCGCCGGTAATAGAATGAGAAGTCTGATGCTCCTCTCGCTTACACTCATGTAAATATTGAATAGTTTTATTGGTGTTGATGAAGTTATGTGGGAATTGTTGGAGCAGATTGCTTGTCTGCTCTTGAGGAGTGCAACTACTAGCATTGCAAGAATGGGTTGATAAGTGTATCACTTATGGGATACTCTGTGATGTGTTTTTCTCATGCAGTTTGCTTTGATTCCCGTAGTATTGGTCATTAATATTTTTATGCTTTTTTTTTTTTAAACCTTATGTGAACAGTTTAGAGTAGAAGAGGTTGTTTGGGTTTGTTTTTGTCAGGAGGATGACATCTGTTTTTGTAAATACTTTTATACTCACTCGACTGTAGGTATTAGTGCATTCCACTGCTGTAGTTATACTAGAGTTTTTAGAGGTAATGGCATGTTGGCTAAAATAGTTTTATAGAAGCAAATGCATTTTGTATCACGCATGAGTAGTGATAGTGTTTTCACTGGGAAGCTAGTTATCATCCTTCACATTAATTGGAACGTCTTCTTTTAATTAGGGTAACTGCCCCATTCATATTTAGGCACACGGGAGACCTGTGCCAGTCATGTCACATGCTGGCTTCATGAAACTTTTATTACTTCCTGTGATTGTGCTTGTCAGTCTACCATTAACTACTGTAGTTACAAACACGTTATTGTTTCTGTCAATTGGGTATCAGTCCATTCATTTTCTTGCCCGCAGCAGATAGTGCATTAAGTTCAGGTCAGCAGGCATGCAAAGGGAAAAGGCAGGGTGGCCAGTCCCTGCAGATGACCAATACTCCTGTTGCAAAACTACTACTGTTTATTGCAGCAAAGGGGAAATCGTGCACCTAAGAACAGTAATTTAAAAGAATGTATCTTGAAATGGTAAAAAATATATTACAGTAATAAAGTAACAACATTATATACGCATCTAGGAAGTAAATAACTTTTGCAGGTTACTGGTTTGCTTGTAGAATATGGATAGAGTAGAATATGTGCATTATCCGTGCATATGCTTAACGTGAAGTCTGTGAATAGCTTAGCTGAAAACAAATACTTGTTGACCTGAAGATAAGCTAAGAGCTTTGTTGGATTGAGGCCTTAGTAATTACTGCTTAAAAGTAACTTAGTACCATTCTCTTTAACTTTGAATAATTGCATGGTGTAAATAGAGATCAAGTTTTTTAGATTGTTTTGATAACTGTGAATTAAAAATTATACAGTGTTATAGTATTTAATAGCAGTTAATATATTGGCATAAGAAAGTATGATGATTTCTGTGGTAGGGTTTTCTTCTGATAATTAAAGTTTCATGATTTCCATTGAAGTATGTAATCATCTGCATTAGCATCTTGGTTCAGATCAGCAGTGTGCTTTTGAAGGGAATCTGCAGGCCTTCCATACAGGCCTTGGTTTGTATCTTGAAGCAGTCCTGGAGCATGGGAACTGGTGTTTGTTCACGTGACACTGAACTGGGGGATGTGTTGCTGGTGCTGCCCAGTGCCTGGAGAATATTCAGGCCTTGCGACCAAGCTAGAGTTAGCTTGAATGTAAACTGTTAGAATTGGTATGGATTGGACATTGGTTCCTCCATACCAGCTCCTTGGCTCTGCAGTGTGCTGCTGCCAGTGCAATGTGATAGTGTAGCCATAAATCAACAGGGATGCTGTTGCAATTCTGAGACTTAATAATGTATTTGTAAACATAGCTTATACAAAAGAAGGCCTTAAGTTAGCAGTGTAATGTCTGTGCGCACGATCACATAACCTGCAGCACGTTTGATCCAGCATATGTTAAGTGTGAGTGGGATGATTGATAATTACGTCACAGTTACCCTTTGAACTCAGCATTAGTGTTGACTCACCAAGAAGCTCCATTAGACAGAGGTAATTTTAACCATCTGAAACATTTTTTTCAGTGAAAAGAAATCAGCCAGCTGAAAATGGATAAAAATTTCTTAATAAGGTGAGTAGGTAAAAAAAGGGGAGGGGAAGAAAAAAAGAAAAAAGGGGGTTACACTTGCATCATTGAATTGCAGACAGGGTTTGTTTTTTTTTTCCCTCCTAATACCTTTCCACCAGCCCAAAGACACTCCCTTTCCGATACTTGTATCTCGGTAGTATTTTTATGAAAGCTTCTGGAAAGTCAAATAACATCTCATCTTCACTGTGTGTTGCCTGGACAAGCTGTACTTCCAGTTTTTAGACCTCAGTTAGTTTTACCTGCCCACTAATCATCCAGCTGAATTCACTTTGATTTACAAGCTATTTATGATATTGTGGTATTTATAACTGAAACTAATCTCTCCAAATACTTCAGGAAGGTTTTTTCAGATGTTTTCATTAAGAGGAGATGGCCGTTTTCCTGACTTGGGATTTCTTCCTCTTGGTTCCTAAATTCATAAGATTTTTGGTTTTTTTCACCTTAGGAGCAGTAACAGGGATCATTAAAAACTGCTTAATGTATTTTGGCTGAAACACCAGAAAGCAATATTGGACTTATTTTAAGTGACCCATTGGTAACTCCAAATGTAGTTTTTTTACTTATGTGAAGAAAAGACCTAAAATAGCCTCAGGTGTTGCACAACCAGCTGGCCCCTCAGTGGACCAAAACAGCAAGCTTCAAGTATGCTCTGGTTTGGATATAGCCATTTTAACCTTGGCGTAGCATCTTTAATCTTGTTTTGTCTTGAAACATTTACCAGAAGAGATTTCCCTGAAGAGAGAGGATGTTTTCCCTGATGAGGGAACTCTTGACTGTCTTTAACCAGGGAATAGGAGAAAATAGGGAGGAGCTGGGATTTGAAAGTGGCTGTGGCGACCTGTGGGGTGGTGCAGGGAATTAATCTGAAGAGAAGATGTGAGACTCTTCCTTGGGGCCAAAAACTGGCAGTTCTGGCAGCTGGAGTAGAGGGGATGTGCAAGTCCCTGGAGAACACAACTATGAGTTGGTTTAAGCCTCTGAATCTATCACTAATAATAAGGTTGCTGCCAATTCAGATGCCAGAGAGTATTTTTGGAAGAGAAGGTTTTTTCCCCTGTCTCCAGCAGTATTTGGAGCACTGTCCTGTCCAGTGTGTTGGCTGAGCCAGTGCCCAGCTGACCCTTTGCTGGTGCAGTGGGCAGACATGCTGCTTTCTCTTACCATCTTCAATCCATCAGTCTGCATGAAAATGTAGGAAACAAAATAAACAGTTTGCAAGGAAAGCTATGACACTGATGAACTGCTGAATGTCTTCTGGAGCACTGAGGGAACTAAAAAGAGGATAATAGACATTTTCCTCCAGTATTCTAGTTATGGTAATGCTAATTGTTACTTGTAACAAAATTAGATTACAGAATAATTTGAAGTGGAATAGCAAGATTGGTGGTGAGCTTACAGCTAGGGCTGTAAAAATCATTTTTTGAGCACAACCCAAGCACTGACATCCTCCTGTGAGCTTACTTGCGTTTTACAAGAATCCACTTTTAAAGAGAGTTGCTTGCCTTTCTGATTTCAAGACACATTGCCTGATGACCTGAGCCTTCAGCCTCTCACAGATTTTTAACAACAAAATTATGTGCTGGAAGCAGACCACATTTATTATAGTGATTACAGTAAATCCTACAAGTTATTTATCTTAAAGGACTAATAAGTATGCTCCCTTCACCTAGACAATTTGTCTGGTTTCTCTCTTCCCACTGGGCTCAGTTGGCAAGAAGCAGTGCAGGAGCAGACCAGACCAGTGCATGTCCAGGTTGGCCGTAATGTACATTTGCAGTTATGTTTGGTGAGGTGGAGAGCAGGTTGTGGGATTGAGGCAGTGCTCAACATGAGCATAAGCTCTTGCCCGCCAGGCTCTGTAATTTAAATGTAGGAGACAGCTGCATATTTTCTCATGTTCGAAGTACTCAAAGGCAGAGTTAACAATTTAAAAAAAAAAAAAAAATATTCTGTAGGTCTTATTTTCTAATTAGTGAATTGTGAAGAGTACTTCCAACTTGATCAGATATGCATTACAGGGGAGGCAGTTAGCATTAAAGGGATGGATGAATGTCAAATTTCTGGCATCCGACTCTTGGATTTTATTAATCCTTATGCTGACCTCATGCGTGTTGGTCGTTTTGCTGAAGGTAAATGATTTCCAGTCACTTTTGAGCCCCATTCTTCTTTCTTCATTTGGGTGAAATTCCAGTGCTGGTGATGATTCATGCTTACACTTTTGCAATATTTGAAAGTGCTTTTATTGCTAATCTCTAAAGAGCACATATAAATATAGGAAACGAGCACTGTTCATCACTCAGTACTGAACACCGAGGCTGAGCTTTGATTAGGATTGATGGAATCTGAAGTGAGTCCAGCCACCTTTTACCTGCGGTGCTTAGCAGCAGTGAGTTAAGGCCAAAGAGCCAGGATGAGGGGAAGAGAGGAAGCAAAGAGCTCTTTTATGTGTCACAGACTTTTAAAAAGTTGCAGGAAGTAGATTTCAATTCAGATGAGGTATTATTTTTTACAATGGTTGAACTCTTCATGTATTCATTGGGCTTTCCACATACACAAGTGTTAATGTCCTTTCTCTCTTGTACAGAAGAAAAGATGGGGGCAGATGCAGGCTGAGTTTGGCAAGACTTGCTAGGTCAGATGTAGAGCCACAGTGATGTGTTATTCTGTGCACAGGTATTGGCCTGGAGTAAAGTGGCCACCTCATGTAGAGAGGCAGCAGGAGGTAAAGCTTCCCTTTCATTCTTTTCCCTGCCTGCCTTGACATAATCTATCACTGCACCCCAATTGCAGTTCTTGTAATAGTACTTACAAAGATGCTGTTTAATGAAACTTCATGGGAATTGAGCTTCAGGGTTTTTCTTCAGCGAGAGACACAGTCATTCAGCTCTGATGTAGCACCATGCTTGCCCAATACAATTTATTGCACTTCTCCAAGAGGGGGGATTTATTTAACCAGCAGAAGTCTTTCGTAAAGCTGCTGGATGTTTGAGGTTTTGTGCTCACAGTGCTGAGGAGGTTCACCTAACAGCAAGGTCATATATGACCAAAGTCAGCAACCTGTGCTTGGCAGGAAGGTTAGCCACGCAGATGAAGTGCAAGATGAGAACTGAGGATTTTACTCTCTATCGTGTCCTTTTTTGGTGATTTTTGGGGACAGTACTTGTCTGGTCCTTTTTTATTATTTATTTTTCTGCAGAAATGTTTCTGCTCCTGGAAGAACTGGCATTTGAAAAACATGCTAACCTTTAGGAGATGTTCAGATGTGAAAGTGGTGCGATACAGAGCTACCTTTAAGTAAAAGATTTTGACTCCATGTGGTCGATACTCCCCTTGAAGGCTTAAGGTTTGAATTTCAGTTTTGTTTCTCAGAACATTTTTGAAATTTTGAAGTGGATTTTTACATTTCTTTCAGCCTACAGAGTGAAGCCCTGTAAATGGAAGATGATTGAGGTCACAGATACATTTAGATATTGGTTGTACTTTTGTCTTCAGCTGCTAATGAGTTAGCTTTTACACCTGAGTGTCTTTGCATGGTATTATGAACAAGGAGTTTACTTGCTTTTGATACTTGTTTCTGTTGACATAAATATAACTTTTTTGCTGGCCACAGCTCTTCAAAGCTTAATTTATTTAGAATTTAAATTACCAATAAAAATAACCCTAAAAAACAGGGCCTTTTGAACACTTTTGAACTTCTTTTGTCTGAGTATCTCTTTCATTCACCAAGGAGCATAACTGTGCAAAGGCTGTATGCTGCTCTTGTTCTAATGGAATATCTGTCCTGCAGCAGTAGTACAACTGAACTCTCAGTGTCTTGGAAAAGATGTACTCAGAGTTCAAATTTCACACTATTCCGCCCTTTCTGTATTTGAGAATATAGGAAGTCATTTCACTCCGTGCAGTGAAATGGCTTTTTCTTGTCTAAGGAATAAAGAAGGTGTGCATGCATTGTATTGCTGACGAAAAGAATCTGACAACCTTTCTGTAGGAAGGCTTGACTGAGGAGTCTGCGTGGTTTACGTTCGGTTTCTCTAAAGGGGTGTCAGATCTTATTGCTCCCTTGGGAGATGCCTGGGTTTTATCAGGCATGGTTGTCTCAAAAAGAAAAATAAGTAATGTTTCTCTTTCTGATGATTAGTATCTAAGCGTTACTGACAGCGCACAGTTAAAAGGATTTCCTGAATATATCTTCTACTAAATCAAGAACTGTTAGGAAAGTTTGGGTTTGTTCAAGCTACAGTGCCCTCAGGTATGCAGGAAGAGTAAGTGCTGATCAAAACTACCTGTAACATAGTCTGCTGCTATTTCATGCTTGGTTGCTTTACATTTTTGAAGCAGGTGAACGAATGTTTGGAAATGATACTGAAGGCTGTTTGCTATTTCATAATTTAGTCGAATTTTTACTTTTAAATAACATACATTTTTGTGCATTACTTTATCTGAATCTGATTATCAGTCACCTTTACTGCATTGCCATGAATAGATGATCCTCTGACTTTGATTGCTACAATGCTGTGTAATTCCGGTAGATTAGAGCCAGTCTTCACTTTTTTTGTTTACTGTAGACGATCAAATATATTTGAAATCAAGCATCTTGAATGGCTAAGTATGTCTGTAGGTATCTGTTGTGTAATACCCAAACTTTGGCCTGAGTGTCTTTATCTCCTGAAACTTGCAGCTATTTTCTCTTGGTGTTGATAAGGGTATGATATTAGCACAGGTTTGCATATTTAGAAAGTTGATGGCATTGTCTGGGTTGTGAGATTTGATTTAGAGATCAAAATTAGCTGGTGTTTAATGTTGATTATTTTCTCCTTCTGCCCTTTAGTTTGTAAAAGCTCCTTTTACGCTCATCCGTATGTGGCTTGGTGTATGGATTCAGTGTTCTTGCAGGCTGAAATTCTCATTTGAGTAGATTACTGTGTTTTTCCCAATCTGGTCCTATTAATATATATCCTGGGCCTTGCAAAGCACTTTGTTGTTTAATCACAAGCTGTGAAAAAGAATCTGAAGATAATAGTTTGATAGATGGATTTTAAGCATTCTTTAGGAAATACATTTCTAATTTCCAGGTGGGATCTTGAATGAGCATAGTATATAGTGCTATCTGTGTGAAAATCAAAACAAAAAACAAACCCACAAACAAACGGTGTAGGAGGAATACCGTAGGTACTTGCAGCCCAGTCCTGTACTTGCTGAAATATGTCCCAGCTCTTGAAACAGATGTTGTGTCCAGCTTTGTGCAGAGGCCACACCCTCTGTTTGCCTTGGCAACTTGTCTCGCATTCCAGTGACCCTCTGGGCAAAACATCCTTTAATTGGTACTGTGGCTTTAAATTTTTCCTTTTTTTCCTCTGTGGTAAATTGTTAGTGTCCCGTATCATTGCAGGCTGTCATTAATATTTGCATACTGTGATTATTTACCCCTTTAATGTCAGCTTTTGTAGCTGAGTATGTTGAATGTTGGAAATAGTCCCCATTTCAGTGAAAGATAAATGAAAGCAAGTGATTTATTTTAGTGCAGGCTGTGATACTGAGGAAGTTGTGGCAGAACATGGGAGATTTTGTTGGTTTGCAAGCAGAGATCTCTATGAGTAATTGAGGAACCCTCTGCTTAGCTGGTTGCTTCCTCTCCCAGATGTCTGTTCTGTGGTCTTTCTTTGTCAGTGCTTTCATGCTTGGGTTCATAGTCCGTTCCAGCATCTGAGCACATCTGGACAAATGGTAGAAACAGGTGGTAGGAGAGAGAGCATGATTTAAAATTTTGCTGGAGGGTGGATGTCATAGAGTTGCAGCTGTTTATCTCTTGTGCTTTCTGCAGTGCCTTGCAAAGGTAAGGGTAGGAGCACTGACCAGTTTCGTTGTTGTTGTTGTTTTTTTCTGACCCATGAGAAGTAAACATGAACCTCAGGATTCAGATGGTCAGGTCTTGAGAAAATGCATGTATCTTGATGACTTATTTTCACTGGAGATACGTCTGACATACATCTGCGTAGCTCTCAGCATCATTTGGATGACAGGGAGTGCATCTTGATGCTTCTGTTCAGTTCAGGATTAGGAGATCCCTTTCTAGTAGGGAGCTGTTGACTGGTGTCCTTGAAACCTCAGAGCTGAATTGCTGTGGTGCTGCATGACTGGGGTGACTTGGAGGAACACTGAAGACCACTGCTAGTGGAGGAATGGCACCACGTAACAGCTTCCTCTTGTGTGTAATGTACAGAAGCCTAAATCATCCAGGAGTTAGTAGGAAAAGATTTCACCTACTCTAAGAGTCAAACCAGGTCTCACCATGTCCTAGCAGTTTTGGATTTAGAGCCACTTGGTTTTCCAGAGATGGTTTGTAATGCCTTTTCTTAATCAGAAAGTGAACATCTCCCACTCAGTCTGTTGAGCTTCAGGGCACGTTGTTTTTTCTTTCAGGTAAGGATTTTGGTGCATCATACTGGCAGGTTGCTAGTTTGGGGCTCCTTTGTTTTCGTGTGGCAGGGTAAGCCTGCAGGTGGATGTTCTGGCTGGAAGAAATGAAGTCGCTAGTAATGGGCTTGGTTTTTGGAGTTAATAAAGAGCATCAAGATGAATTCCTGTGTAATTATTTATAGATTTTATTTTTCTTGTCCTGAAATGTATTCAAGAGGTCTGATTTCGATTGGTGTAAATACGAAATCCAGTCCAAGGCCTCAGGAAAACAGATTAATTAAATGCAAAGTTGAGAACTTCATTGCCCTGCATTTTAGTCATGATTCTCTATGCACAACTGCACAGCTCATGTGAAGCCATGTCAGATTCTTTATTTATGGGAATTTAAGGTAATAAAAATGTTGCCATAGAGCAGACTTAATCTCCGTTAGAATCACAGAGGAGAAAAGGGGTAAAAAAGAGCAAACTCTGCAGTCCTCCATCATTGTGTGTTACTCTGTCAATTGTTTTTTTACTAAATTTAATAAGGGGAGTGTGATTTGCTTACATTTATTTACAGAAAAGATGTCTTGTTCTTGCTGATTGCTGATCAGCTGATTTACCTTCTGACTAATAATTATTTGGTCGATTTCTCCCTGCTGTGAGTTTTCTAATGGAGGATAATTGCAGTACAGTACAGGTGATTCATGGCATAGGAACTAGTCCTTGCAAATCTTGAATTATATGATACCGGTGGAGTCTTTGAAAGCATTCATTGATATGGTAAATCTGGGAATGTCCACTTTTTGAGTCTCTTCTGCATGAATTTGTTGAATTTATTTGTTGTCAGTGCTGCTGAACAGAATCATATATTTTACTTCAGTAGAGGGTACATAATGTCTGGAAAGTATTTAAATTCTTCAGCGCTAGAACAGCATTTCTGGCTATAAATTACAGTTGTCATAGTCTGCCTACTAGCCTGTGAATTAGACTGAACTGGGGTTAAGATTTTGTCTCCTCTAGCAGTGGGATTAATTTTGGTTTTCCCGTACTGTGTGCCACACCATTTGTATCACTTTTCATTTATGCATTTCCATAATTCATTTAAAGTAATTGAATTCTGTATTTGTATTGGTGCAGGCTTTCTCAAACCCAGGTAAGCAAGATGTATTTTTATGCCTTGAAATATGTCATAGGGGTATTCAGTTTTCTTCTGCGAAGTGATGGGAAAAAGTGACACTTCAAATTCTCAAACTTACTGTCTTTCAGTGACTTTACGTCTTTGCAGCTGAATTTGAAAAGATGCCTTTGCTAGGACCCAGTCCTGTACATTTAAGCAGCTGAAGCCTCAGGCTGTGGTTTTTTAGTGGTTGTTTTTTTTTGTTTGTTTGTTTTTTGTTTTTTTTTTAATTTCTCATGTAGCATTGCCAATACAAAATACCCAGTAATTGTTACTGTCCAGCAAAAATCTTTTAATACTGTCGCAACTCCTTTTTCTCTCTGCTGGGCTGGAAAAGTTGAAAGGCAGTATTTCTGTCCCTAGAGTAAATAGAAAGTAATTGAAATGCACACAGAGAGCACATCTGATGAGTAGCAAGCTGCTGGGTTGCTTTTTTTTTTCTGTCTCCTGAGCATAACCTTGAAGTGTTTGGCAAGAAATTACTGGGAAGCCCTTAGAGTTATTATCCATGGTTATAATACAGTACCTGTTACCTTATCTTGCATTTAACATTAAGCTGAATTTACTTGTCTCTTACTTTTGGCTTTTTTTTTTCCAGTTGTTTGAATCACTTGCCCTTTATGTAGGAGTCATGCCTGAAAAAGGAATTCTGAGTGAAGAAACATCATTGAATTCCATTCCTTTAGTTACATGTTCCTGAGGATGGTTTTTTGTTTTATTACTTTTTTAAAAAAAGCTCTCTTAAATTCTGCCTCTTGCAAGAAAGTGAGAAAATGAACCTCTGTGAAACACAGTTGCTCTGTAGGTCATCCACAACAATTTCATATAAAATCTGTGCAGAGCACATTATCAGTCCAACTGATCCTGTACTGTTTCTGGTCGAATATTTACACTTTTTAATCAGTTTCCTAGTCTTCATTACATCTTTGGTGTTAAAATAAATATAATGCAGTTGGCTATGGTTATTATTTACTTTATTGTGTGAGGTTTTGCAAAGTAGAGTACCCCTTTCACTAGAGTCACAGGAACAGCAGGCTTTTCCACTTCCCCCAAGTTGTGTGTGGTATTCATATTTAATTTGCTAACATAGATTCTTCAAGGTATGTTTGTTACAACGCAGATCTTCGTGTGGTTCTCCTTTGTTAATTTGATTTCCTTTAATTTTGCTGGTGACATTTTGGAAGGTGGGGCTTTGGTTTGAACACTCCAGATTCACTTGTGCTGGAGGTCTTCAGCTGCAAAGATGTAAAAGGTTGACATGAAAATGGTTTTTTGTTTTTACCTGTTTGTGTTTCCTCTTGTCTTGTATGAATTGTCATTGCGTTGTGTGTGTTAGTCTTGTGTTTGAGACACTTGCATGTTTGGTCTCTTATCTAACACTGTTCCTCTCTTAAGGGTGCTAGGCCAGGCTAAGTCAAGGTTTTATTTTACATGGATGAACGTTTTATTTACGGTATATATTGAAACAAAGTGTTCTGAAAGGCTGCTACTTTGCTCACAAAGAGGTCTGAAGTAAACTAAATTTTCACTGAAAGCATATTTCAGTCACTGCTTCTGAAAACCCCAGTATTTGCATGGCTGCTTGACAAGGGTGATGATGTTTTTGGTGTTCTCAGAATTACTTGTGGTCTTTGTTTAAAAGAAGTTTTTACCTGTTTCCTCTTTCCATTTCCATTTATATCTGGTCTTTCTTTTGCTTCATCATTCTGTGTGTGTGTAGCCCCATGTGCTCCCCTCTGCTCCTCAGTACAGTAAAGTCTTAGATGGTACATCTTTTTCTACACAGGCATTTGAATAATCTGTTAGAAATTACTGGGTTAACTTGTACCTCTGAGGTTAGGAAGCTTAGGGGATTTTTGAATCTGGGTGGTTTTTTTAGTAATTTTTTTTTTTCCAAGTAGCCCAGCAAGTAAGTTGTATCATTTGATGAAAACTCATACTGTGGAATAATCAGTCTTCTTCCTTTTCTAGAGTGCCTTGTATCTTGTTTTTACATCCTATATAATTATTACAGTTGAAAACATGGAGTTTTGCCAAACACCTTTTATCAGTATTTTCAGTTATCAATAATTAGGTCATTCTCCTGTGATCAGAAGAAATTTGAATCCTATTTCTGTTCTTGATTTAATTAAAAAACAGCATGTCCTATACATTTATTTTAAAATCCTTGACAATATGGGCTACAAGATTTCGGAATTTTTTTGTATGGACTGATACAGTGATGTATTCTGTACTAGAGAGACTAGCATGAAAAACATGTGGTTCCTGTTTTAAAAGACAAATTACAAGTGTTTATTTTCTCTCTGGCACTCAGCACACAGGTGAAGTTGAACATTTGAAAGCAAACTGTCGATCTGGAACTTATCTTGGAATCTTAGAGCTATTTTATTTAACTACAAATCAGAAACAGAGTGTTCTTCTGTTTGAGCAACCATGCGAGATCCTTAGGGTAACCTTTATGTTGCCCTTGTCTTTTTTGAGCATGTAAGTTCCATAGTTTTTAATGAAATCAGATTTATAAACTGATAGGAGCAGAGCTCGTGTGTAGCTGGTTCAGTAAAGTGTTGAATGCATTTTGGTGCATTCAGAGGTAATGATGTTAGGAGTGTGTACGTACGTCCTTGGTTTTCGCAGATAACCTTGTTATGTTCTTGGTGATTCATCTTGCCGTTTTCTGGCATGAAACCTTTTCCCCCCCCCCCCAACTAGTGGTAATACTATTCAGTGTTCTGTTAACTCAGTAGAATTTATATTAATCTATTAAGGATGTAAAGGCAAGGGGCAAAACAGGAGGTCACATTTATTCTGGGATAAGTATCTGCAGAAAATGGAGTTGTGATGAGGAATTAATGTGTCTTGCTTTTCATAGTCTTTAATTCTGCTTGAATTGGCCTCTAGTTTTCTTTGTGGATCCATTTTAAAGCAAGCTTGAATGCAGCTTAAAACGCGGTGACTGAAGCAAGGCAACAAACAATAAATACTCTGACTCATCACAGTGCATGTTTAGGTATTTAGACTGATATTTAACTCTAAGTGCAGTTTCTTAGTCAGGCTCCAAAAAAGCAGATAAAGAAACAGGCCTGGTTGATTGCATTTATCAGGCAAACAAAGTTGCTTTTACATGAGCTTTCTTTGAATCTCCTCAGTGCTTCTCTGCTTGAAGCAGAAGTGGGAAAACAAACGGCTGTGTATTCCCCACATTGTAGTTATGTCTTACGAGGTTCCTTTGCATTTGGAGTTGTTCTTTTTGTCCATGTTGTGCTGCATGCAGTTCAGATGTTCCCAGCCTTACGAGTGGTGCTTTCAGCCTCAATGATGGTTATAAGTAAGCAAATCTAGTGAAGGCTGAAGGCCAGGACTATTCCTGCCCTACTGTATTGACCTGCTCTGAGCAACCAGAAGCTACCAGAGTGTTCTTACCTGTTTCAAACAAGATAAATAACATGGTGTTTGGGTGGGCACTCTCAATGCAGTCTTACTGATAGTTTAGCTGGGTGTCTTCTGAGCTCCGTCCTGCTCATAGCAGCCAGGTGCTTCAAGACCACCACCTCTTCAGTCACCGTGCACCAGTGTTTGATACATCCTCTGAGTGAAACATTTCACAATTCATAGGAATTGTGCTGACACTCAAAGGCTGAAAAAAACCACTTGTCCTCTTGTGTGTGGTGAATCCTGAGTCTTTTAAACTAATTACCAATGGCTTGGTTTTCATGAGTTCTGGAGGTTCATAGCTCCCAAAGACTTCAAAAAGTCTTCTAAAAGCTGCAGCTTCATTTGCTCAACATCACTGAGGAGCAAAACTTGAAGATTGAGTTATACATTAATATGAATGTTTCTGGCTCATGAAGAGCCATGCTGACATGCCCCCACATAACTGAAGACCAAACCAGGACACAGACCTACTTTCCCACCATGTTAGCAAGGACCAGTTCTCAAAAGAGGAGGTTTCTTCAGGGAAAGAGACACTTGTAATCACAACCATGTCTGCTTTGTGTCTATGTCTGGTGCCAATATATTATGATATACTAGGTACATATTTGTGTGTAATGTTTGTATATATGCTATTCTTTTATGTCTTCTCTGCTCGAAGTATTTCACTTGATGCTATGCACAAGATTACCCAATCACCACATTATGGTTGGTCTTTAACAAATGTCATCGGCATTGCCACCAAATGAGAGAACGAGCAAGGCCTCTTGAGGGTTTCACAGAAAACTCTCTTGCTACAAGATGCTTAACTTCAGTTGCCAAGACCAAGTTCAGTTATCCATTTTGAAAGGTTTTCCTTATGAGTCCAGGTATTTCTTGTATCCTTTAAGAAAAGAGAGCAGTGTGCCATGTTCTGATGCAAGGTTAGATTTGCTGGCATAATACCTTATTATGATTATGGACTGTTGTAGTATTTTCAGTGTTGTTGTTACTGAGACCTCACCTGTGAGTTTTGGACTGTCATTTCTCTGAAATCCTTTTCTTTAAAAAGCCTTTCTTTTCAGTAATAGTTTTTTTCTTTCAAGAATAAGAATTTTAATTAAAGGGGGGGAAAAAAGAGTTGAATTTTGACAGCAGCACAAGTAATTGTGTTAATTCTGGGAATGAAAAATACACCAACAAGGAGAGAAATTTAGGGACCAAGATGTATGTATAGGTAAAGCATAGGTGTACTTGCAGTAATCAGGCCAGGTTGGATGAGGCTTGGAGCAACCTGGGAGTGGGAGGTATTCCTGCCCATGACTGAGAGATTGGAACTAGATCTTTTAAGGTTACTTCCAACCCAAAGTATTCTGTGATTCAGTAATAATAACACTGATGCACTTCAATTTTACTTGCAGCTGTGCTTGCAGAAGAGTATCTCTTCTGTCGCACCTAAGCTGAAGCTGATGTATAAAATCAATTTAACCAGAAGTTTTCCAGGTCATATAGTAGTTTTGAAAGCCTGCTTTTTGTTGCTGCCTTTTGATGCTTGTGTACCACTTCCCTGCTTCAGGATCAAAGCTGTGGCTGCTGTTTGACCTTGTGCTGGGGAAAATCTGCAATGATTCTACTTAGTCCTGGGTTTTTATATTTGTGTCAGTAGTGTTTGGTAGTTTCTTGGCTCACTTACACTTCCTACAGGTCTATACCCTCTTAAATGTACTTAAATTGCTTCCTAAATGACCTCTGAAACATGTGCTTCTAGTCTTAGGAAATCCATGGAGGTGTAACTTGAGCACCAAGGAAAATTGTACAATGGAAAAAGAAAAATAATAGCTTTTCTTGAGCTCCTTTAAATATCCCCATACCCCTCACTGCTTTGGTACCAGTCTTCTTTCCATTTGTATTAGGTTTAGATTGTTTTTAACACTCGCGCTTTACTCTTATTTCCTGGAGACTGATGTGATTTAGCTCTGCAGAGGGATCAGAGGAAATGATCTCTTGACTGAGTCTATTAATTATTGTTCCCTTGAGAATCTGTTTCTTCTTCAGAAAGAATGGCAATTGCAAACAGAAAAAGCACTCTGGAAACAAGCTAGTGCAATGATTACTCACACGTTCAGCAAATTAAGTTACTGATTCTTTTCCTGAAAGTTTCAAAGAAGCATTATTTGTTCTATTTTGATGTAACTTTTTAATACAAGAAAGTCAGTCTTTGAGCCTGGAATTCTTCATACTTGCTTGAAGATTGGAAGTTATTTCTTTGGAAGGAAAATATTTGGAAAGTTTTTAGCAGAATTCCACTTGGCCAGTATCTAGGAATGTAAGACACGGTGGACCTCCTGGGCAGTGGATCCCTGCCCCTTTCTGTTGCACATAGCCACACGTAATCTTTCACATAAACACAGCAGACTGTGTCTCAGAAGTAGCTTTTCTTCAGTTCACTCCTTCAGCTGAAGGGCTCTTCCGGAGCTCTGTGACTGATAGTAATCTTTTCGTATTGACTTAAATTTGCTCTTGAGGCAACGTGAGCTTTTAGCTTAAACTATACTTCTGCTGGCCTGATATTTATCCAAGTTCTTCCCCCTTCATTTTGCTTTTGGCTGAGGAAGGGGAGCTGTCTCATGGCAGTGATAGACATCTTTATTCTGTGCTTCTACCTAGAAACTGTTCTTCCCATGTGTTGCTTTCCTCAGGCGTGGACTTCATGCACCGTGGAGACAAATGGCTGCCTGGGAGAGCAGAGTGACAGGACCTCATATCATGGCCTGAAGTCCAAGAGAAAATGTCATCTGTCATGATCCCTCCCCTACCCTAACTATAAATGGAGCTCGAGCTTAGCAGTTGACATCAACATTGCAGCGTTCTTCATTTAGATGAATACCGCCCTTGGCAGCCTTTGCAAATCATGGCTTTTTTAATTTACTTTAAAAAAAAATTCCCATCTTTTAAATAGATGTCTTAATCAGTTTTATTCTGCAGTTCCTCAGAAGAAGCATCCCCTCAGAGACTGGGATCTGCTACCTCTGCAGAGGGAGGCTGACCGCATACTACATCTCTCTTGCTCTGATGGAGTTTCTCTTGAAGTGTGTCTTGCCTGGCACCTGGTTTGGGGACAGAAGAAGGAGAGATGGAGTTCAGGGATAGCAAACTGTAGATATAGGGGATGCAAAAGGAAGGAAAAGGGCAAAGTACTGAGGAGAGAGAGGATATAGCTGAGGAGACCCCTCTGCAATAGTGTTTGGAAGCCAGGCTCCAACCTGAGTGCTGATCCCTCACAGCCCCTGCCCTTGCACCGGTACCTTTGGCAGGGCCCAGGGGGTATAAACACTCCTGGCACCTGGAGTAGCAACTGTGGAAGAAGCTCCTAGATGCCTCCTTACTGCATTAAACCATAGTAAGTGAAGCAGATGTTTATTGCTGTGGGGAAACCTTTTGCTCATATGAACAGATTTGCTCATATGAACACCACTACTGCTATGACAATAACTGATTTTTGTATGGATAGGTTAACTTGAAGGAAGCATCCGACTTTTACATTTGCCTCGCGATAGTCACGGATACGTTGTCAATGGGAAAAATCACACTTCTGCCTGAAGCTAATGTGTATTTGACAAAGATGAATATGATGTAAAAGAAATAATGTAAACTTCTTCAGTCCCCTTCCTCTCTCTAATTCATATGCCTCACTGCTGCTATTTTTTCTGTTTTGCCAAACTTGAGAAAACAGAAAATGTAAGATCAAAAAGACACAGAACAGTACATACTGTTTAAAGAAAACCTGTTGCAAACTGAGTTAATTTTTAAATTACATAATTTTTCCATTCATATTGGCTCTCTTACACGGCTGCACTTAAGATTTAAAATTATTATCTTTGTGGTAATCAGTGGCCTTTTGTGCTATGCATGCTTGCCAGGGATATGTTGCATTTTCTGGGGAAAATGTAATTTATACTTGGAAAATTTTAAGGATGACATTACATTAAGTAAAAGGTTGGGGGTGTTCAATTTATTTTTTTTTTGCCTGTCATGAATCTGAATGGGGAAGAAGAGGAACAGATCTATGTATGCCTCACTGTTTAAATTGTAAGAGTGCCAGCTCTCTCCTACATCTTTTCCCCCAGGGCTGTAAAGTTTTAGTAGTACTTAGCAAAATGTTCAAAGGAAATACATGCCAATATGATTTTAAAGGCAGCATAAGACATTTTGAAGTAATGACTCATGCAAAGTGTTAATAAATACAACTGCACTTAAATTGTTTAAAGCTGCCTTTGTTACACTGCAAAGGTGAGAGGTGGTTCTGAAATGCCAAATCAAGATTAAATTGTCTTCAAACTTGCCCATCTGCAAACATCTGTCTAATGTAGATAACCTTCTGTTGGGTCAAATTGGCCAATTCTCTGACTTTTTTTTGGCAGAAGTCCACAAACTTAAGAAGTTTTAAAAAGCTTGGCAAAATTTATGAAGTTTTCCATTTTCATGTCAGTAGGATTACTTTAAAAATCGACTCTGATGAAGTCTGTATTAGACAAACAATTATGTTAGTTGTCCTTCCCCGCCTGTTCATACGATCCCAGAATGGTGTGGGGGTGGCAAGAAGGTTATTCCAGTGATTGGTGGCCTGGGAGGCCTCCAGGTTGATGGAGGGGAGCAAAGACCCTGTGCACACCCCTTTGTCCTGCTGTACATTTCCTGGGCAGGTTTAAGATGTGAGGTGCAGTGGAATGGTGTTAGGAGTCTGCTGTAGATGCCAAGTTCAGCTTTGCTCTTGAAGTCCTTAATGTTACTAGAGAAAAAAATACTGCTGGGAGGTACATGTCTATGGGAAACTTTTATTTCCTGGAGAAGATACTATTAATAATGATAGGAAGGATATTTCTGGATGTAGTAGTCAACATATTTATTCTCCTAATAGTTATTGAATGAAAAGATAACTATATTTCAGGCTTAGCTTTGGAATGTAGGAATGACCTTGTGGAAGAGCTGACTAAAAAAACAGACCTCAAACAAATGCTTACCATTGAAATAATTTCAAATAGAAAGGTGAACAAAATACAATCAGAAATCAAAGGGATATAATTGATTTAATTAACTAAACCAATCAGATTGGGGGAGACTACATTTTATTTTTTTAAAAACAAAGTCCCCAAACTGTCTGAAATACAAATACAAGGTTTTATTGGAGGTGCAAATGGATTAACTGCTTCAGAATGAAGGGCAAGCAGAGATCCTGCAATGCACGCTGTGGCTTGGAGGTTAAAGGCTTCTGTGAAAATTGTCAAAAGTCAAACTTGAGCTGCACATGTGTATGGGAATAACAAATATATTCCTTGCTGTTGAGAAGAGGCAAAAATGTGACTCATGCACCTGTAGATTGTTTATTCTGACATCAGTTGTATGAAAGGCTTTAGAACAAGAAAGTAGTTATTAAAGACAATAATGATGAATGGAAGAGGAGAGAAAAATGAAGCATATTTTTAGCATAGCCAGATTGTGCCAGAATAATTTAATGGTTCTCTTTGATAGTTGTTGCATTTCTGAAAAGTAAGTTTGTGGGTTCTTTTTATTTTCTAAACCCAGGCTTTGTGGAACATATCAGGTGTTAGTTTTTTGGTAGACAAAGGGAAAGGTTCATACCATTGCAAAGAGCATCAATACAGTTTCAGTGGGAATCTGAGTACATTTCTAGTGCCCATAAACATTAAATTAATGTCTGGAGGAATTGTAAGAAAACATTGGAGGAAATAGAGGTACTATCATCTTGAGGACTCAGGAGAATAATTTCGCTTAGCCTGTTGACGTGGAAGATGAGGTGGGTATCATTCTTCTTGACTATATCAAGGGAATAAACAGAAAAGAAGGAGAATTATTTCTGTTAAAACACAGCAATGATAACAAGTGAATCATAGACTAGACATAAATAAACTCAGGTTACAAAGTAGAAGGCTTCTGCTAAGGAAGCAAGCTGTTTCTTCAAAAAACTCTCAGTCTAATGATTCTCACCTTCTTCTTCTCATGTTCTCTCATCAGAAGTGTAGTCTAGAATAGGAAATACGTGTTCTGACCAGAACTTGTGGGGTCCACAGAGGTGTTGGTTTTCACAGAAGAACTACTTTATATCAAAAAGATTTGCATTGAAGAATTTGTCCTCATCATCATAATCAAGGTTGGAAAAGACCTTCAAGATCATCAAGTCCAACCATCCACCCTATAATCCCTAACCACTAAACCATCTCCTGAAACACCATGTCTACCTGTTTTTTAAACACCTTCAGGGATGGTGTCTCCATCACCTCCCTGGGCAGCCTGTTCCAATGCCTCACCACTCTTCCTGTGAAGAAATTTTTCCTAATATCCAATTTGAACCTCCCTTGTTGCAACTTGACCCCATTTCCTCTTGTCCTTGTGGTGATTTCTGTGTGTAAGGACTACTAGCATTGTGTGTATCTGTCCAAAGGCTCATATTCCACTCTGAATAAATGAAAAATAGAGCCTTGAGTATCCATGGAGACAAAATGTGCTGGAGGACATAAAAACTGAAAAAGTTATAGGATATTTTCATCTCTAGACTTTTTTTATTGAATGGAATGTATTTATGATGGAGGCAGATTATAAGAAAAAATCTTATGTGCCAATTAGTCTTCTGAGCTTTAAAGTGCATTAATATCATGAAGGCAGGAAATGTGGAACTTAAGCTAAGAAAGATCGGTAGTCAAATACATTAGGAAAATGAAGATTGAGCTTTAGTGCCACTGGGGCAGAAAAATAGCTTGTAGTTATAGTGCAATGATTTAATCCAATTCAATTTTTTTCCACGTTCCTTTTTTTACCATTTGTAGGGTATTTTTATACTATTTAAAAAAATATTTATTTTCAAGTTTCTGCCAAGTGGAAGAAATGTCACTTGGCCATCCCTTCGCCTCTGGTGAGGAATGGGATGGCATTTTTGGCCCCATGTGTCAGGGGATAGAGCAGTTTGATTCTTGTAGAGGGATAGAGAAGAGCCCTGGGAAGCACTAGCAACCCAGTCCAGCAAATATGTGAGGGTTGGTTTTATTTTTTTTTTAAAGACAGAAGCTACACAGCCTTAAAAGGACTTGTTTAAATTTTTGTGTGTGTGC
Organism: Hemiprocne comata; assembly: GCA_020745705.1. Lineage (NCBI taxonomy): Eukaryota > Metazoa > Chordata > Aves > Apodiformes > Apodidae > Hemiprocne > Hemiprocne comata. The sequence continues at coordinate 95,387,758 of CM036586.1, read as the reverse complement.
TGAATATGTCAAGTTTGTAAGGAGCCAGCAATTCTCACATCCTTTTAAAGTGAAAATTGTAGAATACTTCACATACTGTTTCTCACCAAAATGCAGATTCTATCTCTTGCTATCACTAAAATCATAAAACTGAATTTAGTGAGAAACAGCATGAGGACTGTTTTCATAATTTGCTGTTTAAAAATGGGTTGGGAGGCCAGGATCTGCTGGCTTCTAACAACCTTGACATAGTGCACTCAGAAGGAACCCCCTCTCCTCCCCCTCACTCTGCAAACTTAAACAAGCCCTTTTAAGGCTATATCAGAAGGATGGCTAACAGCTAAGGATATAGGTGCTATATAAATGAGTTTAATAATATGAGAAGGACTGGAGTGAAAACTAGAAAGGGCAGCAGAAATGCAAAGGTCTATAGAAATTAGCTGGAGGTTCAATGCATTTCATGGCTTCTTTGCCTTAAAATTGTTTCAGATGGTTGGGGAGTGTATGGTATATTCCTCTTGCATAAACATAGCCCAGTGAGGGTCTTCAAGAAGCATCTGAAGAGTGTAAAACACTCAGTAATTGGCTTCCATACATTGCTAAAGTATGCAGTGATGGAGGGTTTTTTGATTCCTGTGTATATGGTTTGCTAATGGGGAACTGAGTAGCACAGTGCTCATTTGCCTGTCATTTTTTCAGTGTGCCTCTTTAGCTTACTTTTATTTTGTGGCAGTCAAATGCTATGAGAACAAAGTGAAAAATGCAATTGCTGCTTTAGGACAACTTCATTCTTTCCTGCATGAGTTATACATCTGGCTTTTTCCATTTCAAGCTCTTGCGATTTGTCGCACACTGCACCTACCGTTCCTCCCACCAGGCATCATGCTTCATGAGCCATCGTGGGATTTAATACCATTTCTCTTCCATGTGTGGCTTTATTATGAAATGTATGTTGGGTTAATGGGCATGAGGTCATTGACTTTGCAAGCTGATACAACAATCTTGGTTTCTTTTCCCTATTTTAAACTTTATTAATTTAGGCATTAACATGGGTTTAATGCAGTATCACTTAGATTAGCAAAACACTAAAATCATTCCTGTAAGTTAAATCCCTTAATGCGTCTTCTCATCTGTGAAACTCCTCTGGAATGGCCTTGGCTTAGCCAAGACTCCTCTCTAGCATTGGTAACAAACAGACTGTGAGCTGTGATCTGGCTATGAATAAATGTAATGCAGTAAAGTCTGTCCTGATAAAATTTTTTGCATTACTCTTGTTATATGTGGAACTTTTAAAACATATTTGATTTCTGTGTGGCTTGTAGCATATATCTGCAGGATTCTGATTGTAATCCCTTTAACCTGAATAGGAGTTGTTTCTTCTCTCTTTGGAGTTGGTTGAAAAAGTCTGCAGTCTCTTTCCCTCCCCCATCCTCCCAAATATTGCTGGTATGTCAGACACTCCAACACTGCTTAAGTATTCTCAGGTGTCTGTCTCACTTTACCTCTGGAAAGGGCTTTATTACCAGACTTTGAAGAGTGGCTCTTTAACTATGCAGAGGCTTCATTTTTAATCATCATGACATGGAGGGCAGAACAACCTTTGCTCCTTTATAGGACTTCTCAGGATTTTATTACTAATAATTATTAACATGCCACACCACTGTACAGCCAATACAGGATGCAGCTAAATCCAGCTGCGGATAAATGCATGCCAAATGTGACAAGTTAATCCTCTTTACCCCTGTTGGTAAGGAACACTCGGCTGGTTGATGGTTGTCCTCTCTTTAACACTGAGTAAACTTCAGCAGCTGATACTGTTTTGACATCAGTGAAAGTCAAGTGTCACATTTGTCATGGACTATGCAGTTAACTAGTTCCACACACTTGAATCCCTCCCTCTCTGTCAGAAAATGTAGTCAGGACATGCTGAGTTGGGACAGAGCTTTTGTAGAAAGCATTCTGGGAAGAGGGCAAGGTGAGAGACTTGATTAGGGCAGCGCTGTTCCCAGTTGAGTCTTGGGATTAGATAGATGCCAATATTTGTCAGTTCTGAATGGAGCTGCCCATCAATAACCTGAGTCCGAAGGGGGGAAGACACCACTCTGCTCTTCAGGAATTTCGAGGTAGTGAGATGAACAAAGGTTCCTCAAAGGGAGGAATGGTCTTGCTTATCTTTATTGTTTTGTGACTTTGGAAAATGTCAGTTTTTATTTTGAGAATTGCTTCCTTTGATTTACGGTAAAACGCCAGACTGTTTCTTTGGATTTCTTCCCTAGCTGCACAGTTTTGGGCTACTTCACATTCAGATTTGAATTTAAATTCTTTGAGTCAACCCCATCATTGGCATGAAGTGGCAAAATTAAATCTAAGTGTGATGGATTTCTTTGAAACAGAAAGTTTTATTAGCTTATTAATTTCTTGGGTAGTTTGGTAATGAGCTACACAGACAAATGTTTTTATTACATTCTTTCTTATTTCATTTTTTTGTTTGTCCCTAAAGGAAAGCTCTTGCTTTTGGCAAAGACTTTTTTTGGCCACATTTAGGTGGAGTGTACGTGTGCAGCCAGCACACTTTCTTACGCTCCATAATGAAAAAGTGTGTTACCATTTTAAATTAGGAAGACAGTTGTTTTCATAATAACTTTGAATATTCTGTGGAGTGTACTTATTTATCACAATAGGTACTTTCTGTTTCAACAGTGTACTAATTAGCATGTTTAATACTCTTTAAAACTCTAGGATTAACACTGAATGTTTGGGGAAAATAGAATGATGTACTAAATTCTTTTTCCAAAAGAGGTTTTGCAGCTTATTTTCTCAGCTGCTTGGTAAACTAGCCTAGATAAAAGTATCTGTTTATCTGACAGAAGAAGTTTTATGAGTTTAAAATAGTTTTTCCTTCCTCTAGGAAGGGTGGAGAATGAAAGTAATAATTTGCTTGGGTCTACTGATAAACTCCAATGAAAGGCACTGTCAGTTTAAAAACCATATTTCTCTATATGAATTTCTGCCAGTTTTGCAAATATGACTGTCTAATACGGCTTCGCACCAGGAAAGATTGTGTGGTTTCGGTTGGGTTTTTTTGGGTTTTGTTTTGGTTTTTTCCTTGTTTTGTTTTTCCTTTCTTTTTAGTTTTTACAGAAGTAGAGAATAGTTAAGATTTGAAGGATGCTCCTCTGGAGAGCATCTTGTCCAATCCCCTGCTCAGAACAGGGTCAGCTACAGCAGGTTGCTCAGGGCTGTGTCCAGAGTGTTTTGGTATCTCCAGAGACACAACCTGTCTGGGCAACCAGTTCCAGTGTTTGACCACCCTCACAGTAAAAAGTTTTTTTCATATGTTTAAGTGGGATTTCAGTCTGTGCCCACTATCTCTTGTCCTGTTACTGGACACCATGGAGAAGAGTCTGTACTTCCTCCCCTTATCAATATTTCTACACATCAATAAGACCCCTTTGTGGCTTCCCATCTCGGGCTCCCCTTGTATGAGCAATACTTTCCTCCCTTCATCATCTCTGTGGCCCTTTGCTGCAGGACATGTTACTTATGTCCCTGTCTCTTTTTTACTGCAGAGCCTGGAACTGGACCCACATCCCAGGTATGTCTCACCCAGCCTGAGTAGAGGGGAAGGATCCTCTCCCTTGACCTGCTCGTGGCATTTTGCCTAATGCAGCTTATACAGCTTAGGAAGCTGTTGGCCGCCTTTGCTGTGATGGCGGGTTGCTGGCTCACATTCAACTTGTCCAGCAGAACCAGGATCTTTACTGCAAAGTTGATTTCCAGCCCAGTGGCCCTGCTGTATTTGACTTGCATGCTGGACAGTTCTTACACTATGCCCAAGTGTCCCTAGAGGTCCAGCGGGTCTGCCATGATGTAGGCCTTACAGGCAACCTTGTAATTAAGTTTGTGTGCCTCTGTGCAGCATAGGCTGTCTGCATGCCCATTAAATTGTGCAGCATTTGACATCTGTAGCTGGCTCGTGGGCCTCATGATGGCTACTTGACATAACTGCAGTGATCTGCTAGGAAGTATAGTCCCGGAGTTGAAACAATACTGTGCACTCCGTTTTTGCGCACAGTGTAGCTAAGAATACACAACCTTGGTTCTGCACTAAGCTGTCTCTATCCTGGGTACCTTAGTGTCTTACCTTATACCAAAGAGTGAGCTAGTATCCAAAAGGTTTTGACACACTGGGAATTGGTCTTGCTCTCAAAATCCAGTGTAGATCTGTTGCTACTGTGTAACGACTTCCCTGAGTGGATTTTAGATTTGTCTTCTCTCTTTGAAGTGTGGATATTTGACTCATACTAAGGAAAAAAAAAACACCCCACAAACTTACCTGAAAACCAACAAAAAATAGTAAGTTTCAGGAGCAGATGTGGTACCTATAACTACTCTTAGCTTGTTGTTTAAGTTGTACTGGATTGCAACTCAATACTCTGTTTTCATGTTTGTAGAATAAAGGAAGTAGAACACTTTATTAATGTTTTGGGCCAAGAAATCCTGTATGTGGACATAAAAGACATCTTGTGAAGTCTTCATCAAAATGAGAATCGTGTTCTGAAGCAAAAGCAAGGAAATTAAAGATGCTTTCTAAAATTTTATTTGCAACTCTATACCACGTTGCTTTAAAAAACGTATTAAATGTTTCTTTCTGTCAGATGCAAAGATGCAGTTCTACCTTTCTAAATGTAGAAGACTGTCAAAATGATGAGCGTGCCTTTCCAGTCAAAACTTTCTTCCTCTAAGTAAGGAAAACTTTTGATATCCATATAATGCCAGTATATGAAATAATAGGTGAACACTCAAAACTACTGAAGCCTTGAAACCCAACCTTGAAGTAAAATGTCAAAAGAACATTATTGTATAACCTTGTATCAGTGATGAAAACAGATAATATTGCCACTGTATTTGGAGCCAAAGTCATTATGAATATGAAAGTCCTATGTAAAACTTTTTTCTTCCCCCCAGTTTGCTGCCAGCAGATATATTTCTCTCAAACGTACAGAATTTTAAAAGTTTTCTGGAAAAGGACAGTTTGGTCCAAAAAGCAGGTGGACATTGAAATGAGAGTTAAAAAGTATTTGCAATGGTATAAAGATCTCCTAGAAGACTGGTACTATCTTCTAACCACAGAATGTTGTGATAAGTCATGTGTACCTGCAGTGATGAAGAGCACAGCTTTTTCAGGAGAATGAACAAGCTCTGAAGTCCTGAAGTAGCTGAGATAAAACCAGCTGGACCAACCGTCTTCACTTAGTGAAAGGAAATGGGGAGGAAGGAGCAGTGTGGTGAGCTCTTCAGCAGAAAGGGGAGAGAGCCTTTTTCTCTCATCTTGGATGTTCCCTGGACCAGTCAGTTAGCCAAATATTTCTGTTTTAGAGGCTGAGGTGCTTTATCATCTCTTCATAGCTGTGCTCTGGGCTGTGAATATATGCTCCTAGAGATGCATAAGCATGAACAACCAATGTGCCAGGGCTACATGCTGATGTAGAAATGATTAATGATTTGGGGAACTCTTTTTCTAACGAGGGCTGTTTCTGCCTTAGTCTGAGCAATGTGCCTTTCATGCAGTGTTCGCAAAGTTGTTGAACTGCTAGTACTTGTCTGTACTCCACAGAGGAATCCAGAAGGACTGGACCAAGCTACGTACCTGTGTGTGAAGCCTGGATTTATATTTATGAAATGAGATAAGGAAGTGTTGGAGGAGAAGAGTTTTATTCTTGTCTCCTTTAAAGGTTCCTGCTCCCATTGAAAGGTTTTACCCATTGCATGTGTGAAGGACAGTTGTTTCTGATAAGCATGCTTCAAATTTCTTCTTACTGTGAAAATACTACACCTGTGGATACCTCACTCTTAACTTCTCCTTTATGGAATGCTAGCACCTTGAGCTCATTACAGCTCTTGCCAACTCTGGCTGCAGGCAAGACCCCTTGGTAGAATACAGAGATCTTCATAACTAAAGCAGTAGCCTCAGTAGCTGAAGTATTCACTTAAATTCACTTCTGTTGCTTAGTGTTCACCGAACCTGCAGATCTTCCAGGAAGTTGTCTTCTGCTCATGAGATGAAGAACTCTGCATGTGTGGTCCTCTCTACACATTAACCTGAACTGTTCTTGGGAGCTAGGACTTCATTATACTCTTTCCAGCTGTGAAAGCACACGTTGCTGTTAGACTATAAGTAGCTAACAATGCCAAATTGTTAATGTTTGGGGCATATTAATGTTTTGTTATATTGCCAAATACACATACGCCACTGGATATTTGGAGGCTCACAAATGCTGATCTGTCGCAGTAGGACTGTCCTTCTGGAATTAAAAATGAGAGAGCTCTCTGGTCTATCCCTTGTGGGACTGCTCCTGGAAGTCCATGTTCCCGAGTCCATCAGAGAAATCTCTTCATCAATAGAATTAAATCAATGTTAAACATCCTCTACTAACTACCACTGTATACTTAGTTTATACCTCTCCTTTTCCCCAGCTGTGTCCACGGTGTCACAGTCAAGGTGACCAAGGCTGATTGCCACGTACACAAAATCCTCTTTACTCTGGCAGTGTACGTGATTATTCTTACGTTGGAGGTATTTATAACTAACAGGACCAGGCTCGATGTATCATTGCATGAAAGAAAGTCTATTCTGGCATACATAATTTAAATCGTCCAGATTGTAGAGGCTGCTACTTTTGGGTGTTCAGTTTTTTGTTGGTTTTGTTGTTGTTGTAGTTTTTTTAGATTCTGCTTTAGGAATTGCTTTTTCACTGGTAGTAGTGGTAGAAGACAGACGTGGGGCCTTTTGAGGAGTAGCAGTTGGCATATTCTTTATGTGTAGTAAATGGCTGTGTTACCTGCCAAACTAAGAGTGGGAGGGGTAACCTCTCGATGAGGGATTTTTGAGGTGGGAACCTAGCACAGTAGGAGTCCCTTGTGAGACTACAGGTACTATGGCAATATAGATTTTGTTAGCTTAACTAGTGGGAGGGTTTGAGGTGTGGGGTGCTAAAAAGATAGAGCACTTTCTGCTTGTGACTTGTCACCTTGGGTAAAGAAATCAGTCCTGTCTGTTGTCAGTTAAGGTGCTCACTATTTATTTTTCAGGCAGCGTGATGTTTCCTATCAGCTGGTATTATTGTATCTGCTTTTGACTTTCCATTACTTAGAATAATCTTAGAAGCAACAGAACTCTCCTCTTATCACACATATTTGGTAATCTTGTTGTAGCACATCCCGTTGTCCTCTTCACATGTAACTTTGAGAAGTTGTGACTGATGATAGTCACGTTAGGGAAGAGGAGATTTTGATAATTAAAAAAAAAAATAAATCAGAAGGATCCTTGTGTAAAGATCTCTGTGTGTAGTAAGAATGTATCTTTTTATATTGACCTGGCTGAGCACCATGATGGTGTTTGACAAGGATCTGCCTGTGGTGGCCCACCTGTGTCTGACCTGCCGGTGAGCCGGGAGGGCTGGTTGTTCCAGTAGAGGAGCTGGTGGGACAGTTGAGTGTCAGACAGAGGAGACCTCACTCATGGAGGAAGTGTGCACGCAGTCCTGTGATGCAGTGGACTGTTGATGTAATTGGTTTACACTGAGAGAAAAACTTTTATGGCAGTCTAGTAGGACGGCAAACCACAATCAAAACAGTTACATTTGTACACAATGTGAAGAAGCTCATTTAATCCTTAGACAAGTTTCAGAGGTCAGGACCTTTCATCCCGCTGCCTTGCCTTGGAAGAGGCCCAGTGCAGAGGGAGAGTCCTGTCCTGGCTCTGTAGTTCCTTCTCCGGACAACCTCCACAGCCAGAGGAGACTCCGTCACTCCCTCAGCTGTGTTATCTCCCTGGATCTGGTGAACGCACGCACAGAGTAGCTATGCTGCAAATATGTTGCTTAGTTGTCTTTTAAAGGAGTTCTCGAGGAGCCAGTTCCCTTCAGGCCCCTGGTCTCCACCCATCCTGGCTACCATTGCATATGTGTGAGGGTTTAGGGAGCCAGGACATGTGGAGGCTGCTGTGGTTGGTGAGAGATGAGGGGAGAGATGCGTAGGTTTTCTAATAGGTGCAATGAGATGGCACCATGCACGAGTGGGAAGCAAGAGGGCTGATTTTTCTGGTGTATGGGATTTAAAGGGAAAAGGAGAGAGAGCAGGCTGAGCAAGTGGCAGACTGCGGGATGTAAGGGCAAATGTAAAGCAAGACCTGGGAAGAGAGATAAGGGCAGAAGGCTGCAGTCAGTCTGAAGCTGCTCCACTTGCTCTAGAGAAACACAGGCCACCTCCTTTGGTTCAGCATGAGGAAAGCCAAGGGATGACCACAAGCTTATTTAGGCCAGTGCTAGCATAAATGCTTGTAAATCCTTGGTCTTCTGCCTGATTTTTAGGGTGTTCTACATGAGCGTTGCTTCATAACTTGAAAAATGACAGAAAAACGGAAAATTCGTCTATATGCTAGCCCTGGAGTTTTCACAAACAGGGAAGCAGAAAGCATTGGCTCTAATAAAACCTGCATTTTCTCAGAGTAACTTTCATAACAGTGGTCCACTAAATTGCACAGTTATGTTTCTCATGAATGTGACATTCAAAATATTTACATGAGCTGCTGCCTTGGAATGTCTCGCTTAGCTTTGGGGTGGCGGGAACTAGTGGCTGCAGTGGCCTCTGCCTTCTTGCTGCCAGGTGGGATGGCTGTGGAGAGTTTCCATCTCATCCTGAGCTTTGCTTTCCAAGGAGTTTATTTAATGCTTGTCAATTGTTTATGACGTTCAAACCAGCTTTTACAGGAAAGTAACATTAATTTAAGCAAAGTGAGCTGTAGGCATCTATGGCTGAAAAGATACCGAGAAATGTGTGGCTTGAAAAGGTAAGGATTTATTCAAAGACGGGACACTGCTGTCATTTCCCAGAATACACATTATCAAGGATACAGGATTACGTTAAATGGGGTGGCACTAAGAAATATAAAGCTCTTCTAGGCTTGGTCTCTAGAGATATGGAGTGTTCTTGTTAAGCATTAAGCTTCCAGGGAATCTCTTGCCTTTCACATACTCAGACCTTTGCAGGTTGAAACATTTGGAGACCTTTTTTTATTTCCTTTCATTCACATCTAGTTGCCAAGTTGTCTAATACCTCCTCGGCGAAAAGAGAGGAGCTCCTTGACACATATGGGAAGATGTATTTGAATTTAAATTATAGTTCTATTGTTAAATGTTCTTTTAGATCTTGTAGCTTTTAAAATAAATAAATATTGAGAGTGTGGCATTCCATGCTTCTGTCAGAATATTCCCATCAGTGCATTATTTTTGCTGACGTGCTGTATAACTCTTGAAATGTCAAATTAAGGGAGAATACTAGAAGAAAAGTGATTAAATATCCTTAGATGCTCTGAAGGACCTACAATGCAGTTCTGTTGCATTATTTATGAGGTAAGAAGATTTAATTTTTAGTCTCTTCTGTTGAAGGCTAAAATAAATACAAGGCTTTTTTTTGAGAGGTTTGATGGGCTTTTTCTCAGTTGGAAGATTATTTTGTCATAGGGATATGTTCTGCTGCAGCTTCTATTGCATATAATGTAAAAGGTTTGCTTGTCAGTTGCAGTAACATTCTTTTACATTTCTTTGACAATGTAAAACAGCTAATAGTGGTAGAAAATGTATACTCTGAAGATCCGTTGTGTAAGTGACAGCAAAACCTAAAACAGCTTTTCTGAAGAGTTTACATGTTTGAAATGTAGACTAATTACATCAAAATAAATGTTAGTTACTGTCATTGCAAATGCTTTTACTCCATGATACATGAGAAGTGACTTGTTCTTTTTTCCCTAAAGGGTGACCTTATTCATGTTCATTATGGGGATTGCAACGTGAGCATAGGCTTCTCAGCTGTAATCTTACCACAGAAGTTATGCAGTGGCAATGCTGCAGCAGCTGCCTGGTCTACCCATGTTTCAAGCTAAGAAGAAATCAAACAGCTACTAATGAATGCTATGCGAGCAAGTAGAGTAGAAGCAGGAGTTGCAGTGTTACAATGGGCTTAGTTGACAGGTTAATGCATGTGTTTTCAAAGTAATTGTCCTTTTTTGTTGATACATTGCTAGGATCTAGTATGGGTGTAAGGGAAGTGAGGAAGAAGACACACTGAAGAAAGTAAAGAAGTGTGAGAGGAGTAAGGAGATTGGGATTGGGAGAGGAGAATGTAGTGTCCATCTGGGCAGATTAGAATGAAGAAAAGTATTTCCGGGAAAACGACAAGATCAAGGAGGATCAGGTCAAATGACCCCTGAGAAAGATGCCTGAATAAGCAGTGGAGTAAGTGGGTCATGTTTTGATAGATCACCAGGAGATTTTATGGATCAAGAAGTCGATCTTTATTGAATGGAAGAAGTGAGTAATGGTTAACTACAGCAATAAAGGATGTGGGTTATATTGTTCATCTTTACCTATCATGAAAGTAGTTAGGTGGGCAGTTCTGGAGTATCAGCTTTAAAGATTAAGATAAAATCCTGTGTGACTGATCTCTGTGTGTATAGTCTCACTGACTTCAGTAGAATACTTCTACTCTTAAGCTTCCAGTATCTTGCTAACCAAACTGACAGTATGAAATATACCTGAAGAGCTCTTTTTAAAATGTACATTTTAAGATCTAGAGCTGTATAAAGATTGCTTCTTTAACATTTACAATTCTAAGCATTCTAGTTCATTGTTTAAAATAGGGAAAGAAACCCCAGGAGTTAATTTTCTGTAAAGAATAATGGCATTCTGACAAATGTTAACTTATAGCCATCCTAGTTTACAGTCTGTTGGTAACTTCCATCCAGGGGCCAATGTAATGTGTCAGGAGAACTGGGTATCCTTCCTTCTCCTTTACTGACTTTTTGTGGCACTGACTTTTTTTCTGCCCTGCTGGGTTAAGGTTAACTACCTTTAAGATTCCTATTGTTGGCTATTAGTTTTCTAATGACATCTTTCAGTGAAGCTGTCAGACATACTGATGAAATGTGTACATTTCTTTATGAAGTTTTCTATAATCCTTCCCCAGGTTCATATCGATGTACTGTGTATTTATGGAAGGTGCTTATGAAATGTTAGTAAAAATGCATGTTGGCATATATGCAGATTAGGATAATTAGTGAGCTATGGGTGAAAGAAAAAAATGAATGGCAAATGAACATGTGTGGATGCCTACTTGGCCCTCCTTTTTTGGTAGAATTATTGAGCATTTGGTGACAGAAGGGGAAGGAAATTATTGGAGTTTGTAACTTCATTAGAAGAACAAAAGAGAAACCTTGCTGTGTTATATTCTCTCTTGAAACAACTGTTACAGTCTTTAATTTATGTGTATGTAATTGTAATATTCACATTTTCCAAAAACACTTTTTTAAATCACCTTGGAAACTCATCAGTCTAATTAATGTAGTTGCTATATTATAATCCTTTTTCTTCACACTATCTCAGTTTCGTATTGTTGTTTTCTTTGTAACCTGTTGACAGATTAAAATAAACATTTTATTTGTTTTCATTTAAGAGCTTCTAATAGGTTACGGCTTGGAGAAACGTTGTCCTTGTCTGTGCCAAGCTCAACAGCAACCAAAAAACCCTGAATAATGAAAAACCCAAACATTATTAAGGATTTTGTAAACCACGGCAAGGTACTGGAGATAGGTGGGAAAATCTGTTAATAACTTAAATTCCATCCTTTTGTCTTACATCATTTAGTGTAGTGTGAGAAGTGGAAAAACTCCTTTAGTTTATTGAAACAACAAAAAATTGCTTGTTTTATGGTGGCTTTCTTCGATCTTACTTTGACTGCACTTTTTTGTTACAACTGTTCAGCTGAACTATGAAGTGAGGCAACTGACCTAGTGTGCAAGATAGGGAGAGTGAGGGAAGACACTTGAAGAATACTTTATATCCTTGTACAACATTTCTGTTCCAGCACAATAAAATAAAATATTTAATAAAGGAAAGTGGAAGAAATTTGGAAATACAATTCATAATAGGAGGGCTTGGCTTTAAGAAGTTGAAATATTTGCTTTTTGTGATTTGCCTTCCTTGGTTGCCAATACAATTATTTTCAGTAATGTCAGTCCTTTCTTAATTCATTATGTTGTGAAAAAGCAATTACTGAAACAGCTAAGCTGGTACAGAAAAACTGTTCAGACTAAACTAGTCATTTTCACTCTGGGCACAGTAAAAAAATCTCATTTAAATTGCAAATGGTTCCCACATGTATAAAAAAAAATAGAGAAAAATAATTTTGAATTCAACTTTCAGGTCACAGTAATAAACAACACAACAGAAGCTCTGCTGAGTAGCTGTACTGGGAAATACTTTTTAAGGTGAATACATTGCAATCTGTTGCTTATGAAAAGCGTTCTGTAAAGTTTGTTTCATATTGATTCTCACAGAATCAGAGAATGGAAGGGACCTTAGGGATCATCAAGATCCAACCCCCCTGCACAGACAGGGACACCTTCCACTAGACCAGGTTGCTCAAAGCCCCATCCAGCCTGACCCTGAACACTTCCAGGGATGGGGCTTCCCTAGCTTCTCTGGGCAACCTGTGCCTGTGTCTCACCACCCTCATGGTGAAGAATTTCCTCTTAATGTCTAACCTAAATCTACCCTCTTCCAGTTTTAATATATTTCCACTTGTCCTATCACTACATGCTCTTCAAGGAAGTTCCTCCCTCACTTTCCTGTCAGCCTCTTAAGGTGCTGGAAGCCAGATATAAGTTTTCCCTGGAGCCTTCTCTTCTCCAGGCTGAACAGCCCCAACTGTCTCAGTTTTCTCATAGGAGAGGTGCTCCAGCCCTCTGATCATCTTCATGGCCCTCCTCTGGACTTTCTCCAGGAGCTCTACGCCCTTATGTTGGAGGCTCCACAACTGGACACAGTATTGCAGGCGGCGTCTCAAGTGTAGAGGGGCGTAATCACAGAATCACCAAGGCTGGAAAAGACCTTTAAGATCATCAAGTCCAGCCTATGACCAACACCACCACACCATCTAGACCATGGCACTAAGTGCCACATCCAGCCTTGCCTTGAACACATCCAGGGACGGTGCCTCCACCACTTCCCTGGGAAGTCTATTCCAATGTCTAACCACCCTCTCCGTGAGGAAGTGCTTCCTAATATCAAACCTAAACCTCCCTTGGAGCAACTTCAGGCTATGCCCTCTTGTCCTGTCACTGGTTGCCTGGGAGAAGAGACCAGCCCCCACCTGACCACAACCTCCCTTCAGGTAGTTGAAGAGAGTGATGAGGTCCCCCCTGAGTCTCCTCTTCTCCAGGCTAAACAACCCCAACATCCTCAACCTCTCCCTATAAGACTTTCCCTCTAGTCCTTTCACCAGCCTTGTTGCTCTCCTCTGGACCTGCTGCAGCACCTCAACGTCCTTCTTGAAGTGAGGGGCCCAGAACTGGACACAGTACTCAAGGTGAGGCCTCACCAGTGCTGTGTACAGGGGGAGAATCACATCCCTACTCCTGCTGGCCACAGGATTCCTGATCCAAGCCAGGATGCCATTGGCCTTTTGGGCCACCTGGGCACACTGCTGGCTCATGTTCAACCGGCTGTTCACCAGCACTCCCAGGTCCCTCTCTGCCGGGCCGCTCTCCAGCCACTCTTCTCCCAGCCTGTAGCCCTGCCTGGGGTTATTGTGGCCAAAGTGCAAGACCCTGCACTTGGTCTTGTTGAATTTCATGCCGTTGGCCTCAGCCCATCGATCCAGCCTGTCCAGGTCCTCCTGCAGCCTCTTCCTACCCTCTGGCAGATCGACACTTACCCCCAACTTGGTGTCATCTGCGAATTTACTGAGGGTGGACTCAATCCCCACATCCAGGTCATCAATAAAGATATTGAATAGGACTGGGACCTCCCTTGACCTGTTGGCCACACTTCTTTTGATGCAGCCCAGGACACGGTTGGCTTTCTGGGCTGCAAGTGCACATTGCTGGCTCATGTTGAGCTTCTCATCAACCAGCACTCCCACGTCCTTCTCCTCTGGGCTGTTCTCAATCCTTTGTCTGCCCAACCTGTATTTGTGCTCGGGATTGCCCTGACACAGGTGCAGGACCTTTTGTAAGATTCCTTCTTGTCTTGCAAGTGGTTAATCTTTGGATTTTTTTACCTGCTTTTGCAGGAGGCATTTCTGCGGCTTCTGCCTTGCTGTCACATGTGTTTTATGAAGACAGTAAATTAGCTTTCAGTGCTCAGTTTTTGTCTGGCCAATCCTGTCTTCAAGTGTACTTGGAGTTTCCCGTGAGACCTGCAGGGTGCTGTTGCCAGGTGATGATGCAGGACACTTTTGCTTCTGTTGCAAGCATTGAGGGTTTAAGAGTGAAGGAAGCATCAGGACTGACTGTGCTTTTTGCAAACCTGACCCTTGAAAAGAAAAGTGCCCCCCTGACAGAACCGGATGTTCACTGAAAAAGGAGCTGTTGGGCTCGGGCACAAGAAACAGTGGAGATGCAGGTGCTGAAGGTGGCTTTCTGATCTCTCTCACTCGTTCAGCTCACCAAGGGTATTTCTTACTTTTCATTCTCGAATGGGCTCTTTTTACGCTTGTCACCACGAATGATATATGTTTATAGCTTGTAAGTATGTAAACATACATTGCTACAAAGTTACTAGCTTCTTCTCTGCTTTGCTGCTGCTTGTGATTCTAAGATCCTTTGGTAAGAGGATTATCATAATAAATTGTAGTTAAATAATGGTCTAGGAATGCTCTGACTTGATTGTATTACACATGTGAAGGCTAGTTTAATTTTTGTTGCTAAATGGAAACTATTTTCCTTAGCAGTTTGGGACTCAGAACAGCTGAAGGGTCTGCAAACAGATTCTGCAGGGTGAAAGTAGTAAGACCAGTGCTGCTTGGGCTCCTCCCTTCCATGTGGGAAACATGACGTTTTCTAACCAGATAGTGGGAATGTTTTCTTCTGCAGGCCTGAGTCACTCATGAGGAATGCTGAGATTAATGCACAGGATGAATTTTCTCACTGCGGCCTTCTTCATTGCAAAAATGGAAGTTTGCTTGCCTTCAAACTTTTCTTTCACTTCCAGCAAAACTTCAGGTACTCTAAACATTTTTACTACATATTCAAATCCAATTTTGCATAATAATATCTGTCCTTGTCTTTTAGTGACAGTGGGCACAGAATTTGATGTGTCTTTCTTTCAGACTTTAGGTTGTTAAGAGTAGAGCAGTTCATCTCTGCTCTGGTATGTTCTGTGCGCTTCTGCAATATATAGAAAATTTCTGTTCTCACAGGGCTGTGAACAAGAGTTTTTATCAGAGTTTCCTAGACATACAATATAAATTTAATTCAATTTTGCTCATTTTCAACATTAATATTAATTATACCTAATCTGTAGCAACATCTGTTCTGAAATGACGTCTCATGGATGACAGTGGGCCATTTTTTATGGACTTGATTTCACTGGGGTGCGTTACGTGAAAATATTCTCACTGAATTAGAGAAAAAGACTTTAGGCTCTGAAATTAATAAACTTCTGATTTAAGTAATTTTAGCAAAAGCAGTAATACAAAAATGAGTTAATGTTCCCACAGTCAATGCACCCTCATTTTTATCTTTTTTCAGGTTTAACACATGTTGTTGAAAGCCAGCATGAGTGAAAGGGAGTGCAAATGGCTTTACTCAGTAGTCTGTCAATAATAACATGCTCTGCACACTATATCTAAAGGAACAGAGGCAAAGCTCCAGATATTTTCCTTCGTATTTCCTTTGTACTTTGGTTTCAGCATTAGTTTCCAGCACTAACTGTAACAGCTTTGTCCTGCTGTAACCACTGCTGCTGCTTTCAAGTCTGTGGGGGAAAGCAGGCTTTCCTCCTGCCCTCCTTGTGCCCCAGTGCTGCTGCTCAGAGGAGGGAGAGAAGGTCATGTAGAGGCACTGAGCCAATCAGCATCTTTCTGTCTCTTATTTGATTAAAAGGAAATCAGTCTAGAGAGCTAAGAGGAAAAAAATGGGGATGCTTCCAATGAGTATGTGTGTAACTTGGTATGGTTGTGTGCAGGTACTGCTGCTGTGCGTCATGTGGCTGGGTGCCTGCTAATGCCCGTTGCTTGCATTCTCTTTGATGGTCACACAGTTAGAGAAGTAATTATTCCCATCAAGACTACAAAAAAAAAGTAAAGCTCATTTCCATTTTGGGTAGGTTGCTTTCTCAGAGAGGCTTACTTGTCATGAACACGTGTAAAATCCTACTCTACTGATGTAATTGAAATTTCTGCCATGTTCGTTGTTTAGGATAGGCATTACTCAGGGTTCCTATAATTTTAAGGGTAGAGATTATCTTGCAGCAAAAATCCCATTCTGCTCTTTGATGGGATTCTGATTCTCCACTGTGATAACCAGGTCATGGAGAGGGGAGCAAAATACATTAAAACTCCTGAAAGTTTGTCATTTCATTGAATCAATGAGAAGGCGTAATTAGTAATTGAAAATATACTTAAAATTTGACAGGCTGCTAATTTTTTTATATCATGTTGTCATTCTTTTTTAATTATATATTATTTTTTAAAATTATTCAAGACTTTTTTGACTTTCTTTCCTACCTTTCTGCATCTGATTGGTAATTTCAATTTTCCTCATTTTCTAAGGCCTTGAATTTTTGTCTGTTGTCAATACCCTACTTAATTCTGTGGTTTCCTTGTTACATTTTCTGCTTTTCCTCCATAGATCTCATAGTCTTACTCTGTTGCTTTCCTACTCAATATCATCTTGGGTACTTGTTAACTTGCCATGAATTATTCCTTTCAGGCATTCAGTGCTTGTTTCTACAGTTCTTCATGAACTTCCTTTTGTTTCTTGTTATACTGGAATCAAGAGTGGTCATTATTTCTATTTTCTGACACAATTTTCTGAGACTCTTGTATTGTCTGGCAGAAATAAAGGCAAGCATGTATTTTGGTGTGCATAAGAAGGCTAGAAATGAATTATTAGTGTGGAAGATAAAATTTTCCTCCTGACTCCAAGAGAATCAGATTTCATTTGAGTTTTCAATTTAGATAACCTTGTTGTTTCTGGTTATCAGTATACAGATCACCCCCTTTCTATTTTCCTCATATTAATAAATTCTCAATTTAGAACATGTTCTCTGATCAGTGAAAAAGTCCCAGATAACATGGATGGAAACTCTCATTTAGTCTAAATGGGATGGAAATTGGTTTTAATAAGACTAATCAAAAATATCTGAAGCACCACACAGGTCTTAACGGGCCAACATGTCAGATTAAACTCAAGAGGAAACCAATTGAACCTCAAATTGCAAAGGACTTCCTCAGCATCTGAGGCCTTCTTCAAAGCCATTTATTTTCTTGATGCTATCTGTTACCTCAGTATGTTTCTAAAAAGACAACAAAAAGGAGTAAGAGTCATGAGACTACAGAAACGGACCTGAAATTTAGCATGAAAAGCTTCATACTGTCTCATAAGCTCCAGCCTCTTGTGTAACAGTTGCTGAAAAGCATCTGGAGAAGAGAAAGGATTAAACCCTGGGTCTTGAACGATGCACTCATACTTCTGCAGTGAGTAGCAGGGTGCAGTCTGCATCTGAGATTGGCGGTGGACTTCTATTCCTGCCTCTACAAATGCTTCCTTTCTGACCTTAAACAATTTCCTTGGGGCTAAATTAAAATAGGGAGGAAAGTGTCAAGCTGCAAAGTTGTAACACGGACTTTTGATATACTTGACTTTTTCTGGAGGGGAAAATACAGCTTTGAGTATGTGCCTCACCTCATTATGCAATGGAAAGGAGGAAGCAGGTGCCATAACATAGACCTGCCAGCATGCCAGACAGAGCCCCACAAGAACCAAAAAACTCAGGCTCACCATTCTCCAGTTTCTTGGAAAATCTACAAGCCATTAGGTTAGAGAACACCCTAAGACTGGAGACCCCCTCATCTGTCTTATATCTGCACTGGTTGGTAGTGGGGTTGTTTTTTGGGGTTTCTTTTGTGTATGTTGGTTTTTTTGTTGTAGTTTTTGTGTGGGTGAGGTGGTTTCGGTGTGTGTGTGTTGTGGTTTGTTTTTTTTTTATCTGTTTGGGGTTTGTTTTGGTTTGGTTTTTTGTGGTGGTTTTGGAGTTGGTTATTTAGTTTTGGTTTAGTTTTCCAGGAATACATTCCTACATCTGCTTAATGTTCTGGCCGTGAGGTTCTTCTGTACAAGAAGGGCCTGATTCCACATTTTTTAATTAAAACCATGGTCATCTCTCTGTCCTGTTGTAACAAATGGCCTTTTAGATGTACCTCTAGGAGACCACCTTCTGAGCTTTCCCCTTTTGAATCACTACTGTGTGGACCTTAGGGTGGTGTGGCAGTGCTGAGATATGAAGGATTGACTAGACTTAGATTTCACTGATCATGTCAGAAGAGCTGTAGATGCCTGGGCAGTTTCCCTGGCCTAAATTTAAACACCTGTGTACAGTCCCTGTTAGGCATCTAATCCAAACCTTTTGTCTTGGTCTTCCCACATGTAAGTTGGAGCAGGTATTGAGAGCTAGATACTTCACACAAGTGTGGGTTAGTTCCCTCTGCTGCACCTTGGATTCAATATGCTGTATATGTTGCTACAAACATAGCTTACAAGCTAACCATAGATGATTTTTTTTCTTACTAGCCACAACTCTAAAAGAATGTGAGGTATTAATTCCACTTGATTTCTTATAGCACAAAAGAGATCAGAGATGTTAATTTTAAAAATAAAATCAAGCACAGTCATTCTTCATGCTCTAAAAATCTAATAAGAAAGGTTTACCTTCTTCTGATTCTCCCTTTACAAGATCAGCCAAAATAACATTCTTTAAGCTGAACTTTTCTCCAATATTAATATGACTTTTTGTGTTCTTGCACTCATTTATACATTAAAAACCTGTAACATGGCATTGAGACTATCAATAGGAATTGGGCCCACTTACTTTATCACTAGTCTTCCTTCTTATTTACTATGTAAAATCTTTACCCAGAGGACATGGTCTTAGACTTCAGTACCAATTGCAACTTAGGTCTCTAACCCTTTCCGTGGAGTGCTTTTTTTTTTTTTTTTTTGAAGGTGTCAAAAGACTGTTGAAAATGCTGTGAAAAAAACCCTACTCAACAAAAACCAGGTTGTTTCTGCCTTTGTAGCTTTACTAAATACTGACTGAATCTGCAAAGCAAGTTCTGTCAGGCATCCTATGAGAAAAGTTGTGAACCTAACTTGGGCTCTTGTTTAGCCCTCATAGAAAGGCTTTGCTTCTGTCAAGCCTTTTTGCTAGGCAAGACAGAAGTAGAAGAACTTCTTGATAAATGAAGTGTGGAAAGCAGAACAAATGAGTATGGTCCTGTTCCTGCTAACATTTGTTGAAGGACTGATGTGTGAGCTTCCTTGAGGGCAGTTTTCTTCTTGTGAATATACAACAGGGAGAGAAGGCATGGGGTCTATACTGGGGTGCTGTGACAGCTCCACCCTGCTGGGTAGCTCCCATTTCAATCACTTCTCACTTCCTAACTTAATTTAATTTACTAACATTACTAGGAACCCTTTAAATGTGGCATCCGTTTGGGATTCTACTTTCTGGATTTTTGTTTTCTTGAATGATGTACAGACATCAGCAATCCACCTCAAAGACCTTCACAAAGTGAATGGCTGTAAGCTAATTCTCAGGCAGCACATTCATACTAAAAGCTATACTCCATTTCATAGAGAATGAGATTATCACTTTGCTCATTCCTGGAGACTGACTCACTGTTAAAGTTTGGGAGGGGGAAGACCAGAAACAACATACACGGTCTATCCAAAGCAGAAAGCTCTTCAGTTGCATGAAGAACTAGAACAGACTGAAGCTCTCAAGTCATACAAACATTTCCTCTAGAGATACAGAAATGTGTGAATTATAGCAGATCCCTAATTTTAACCACGGATGTTAGACTTATAAATGTACCTGGAAACAAATTTTACTGCTTTGCTCTTACATTTGCAAAACATAAGTAGGATGTACTTAAATATTTTTAGTATTTATAGTGGTAGTCTCAATTTCTGGGTTAGGTATTCTTTAACATTCAGCGAGGAGCTCAATTTCATATCCTTGACCAGTTTTCTTTGTCACATGCTGCTATGTAATAAAACTGTTTGTCAGATGAGTGTTGATTTGAACAGAGGAAATATCTTCCTCAGAGTAGCCCTCCTTATGCTAAAGCTGTGCCTTAGTTTCAGGAGATACACTATCATTTAATGCCAATAGAAATTGTTAACTCAGTAATGGCTCAAGCACTTTGTTGCAGTGAGACCTTGATTTCTCTTGTGTCAAGGTAACATTAGAGCAACACTTGATTTATCCTGAATTTACAGGATTGTGACAGATCATAATCTAGTTCCTTGCGTAAGAATACTTCCCTGTAAAATAGGAGTGTAGTTCACTTTTATAACTGTACTATTGTTTTTATGGCTAATAGAACGTTCTTCATATGTAATTCTGAGTACAGTCCTGTGGGAGCTCTATAGTTAATACTAGGCAAAGTTAAAAACACCAGAAAGGCAAAAAAGCATCCCTCCACTTTATGAAGAACTTAGAGCAATATTGCATACATAGTATGAATGAGAAAATTCCCTGCTTTGTAGGTTCGGTAGGATGTGTATCTTTCCAAATGTGACTTGTCTTTTTTTTTAAAATAAGAGAAGAAATACTCTTGTTCCCAAGCTACATTTCAGAGATGGTGGAGTTTTTTTCTTATTATTTTTCTCATTTTCTTCAACCGTCCTCGCCCCCAACATTTTGAATCTAAACAGAACCCTATGGATTTCTTTTTACTTGGATTTAGTCTTATTGGATAAAAACCGTGTAATGTTCCCAGTGAGAAGCAGGCAGAAGTTGCAGTATTTCAAACTGCAGTGTAATTTGGTTACTGAAGGTTCTGATGTGCATCTGCTTGGTTAAGCAACAAGGATATTTATTCTAATGCATAAACCAGGTGGTAAGTGAAGCAATCGTCTTGTATACAAAAATCTTTACATTGATACTTATTTCAGAGTAAAGGAAGTTAAAGGTTATTCAGCTGTTTGTTCTTCCAGAAGATTCAGCAGCACTTCTCTGTAAGAGTTCAGAGCTAGAAACAATCAATTTATATTCATCATCTCCATTGTGCAAAATTGTACAGATATGGCATTTAAAATGATATGATAGTGCTGAGCAATTTGGTTCTCATTTGCTTAACTGAGAATTGGACTCAAGCTTCATATTCTGAGTGCCTTTCAATCTGGTGTATATATGATTAATGTTGGTGAGTCACTTTTGATGGGGGTTTATAGCTTTTTGTCACATGATGAGGGAGAGAGACTTTCTGCTTCTCCTACTGCCAGTTTAAAAGCACTACAAAAGGCAGAAAGGAGGAGGTAATTTCTGAGGTTTTCAGAGTAGTACCCTATTAAAGGAAGCCAGGAGATAGCCAGTCCGTTGTCAATTGCTGCACAAGTGTCTGCAAACCAACTAGGACAGCTGAGACAGGGATAAAAGTGTAAGTAGATTGTTACTTGCTTGAGAAATCATTCATTCTCACTGTTGATTTAAATCCAAAATATAGCTGGGAAGGCTAGTCCAGAAGAAGGGGAAAGAGAGTTTGGGAAGGAAATAATTCTGAAGAAGAAAGCAAATAATGAAGCGAATCCTGAAGGGGTTCTTTGTAGGAAATAGTGGGGCTCTGGAGACCTGTTCATCCCTGCCAGAAATAAACTGGGGAGAATATAGTGCTTTATGTATATAGTTCAGCTCAAAAGCTTGTTGTAGCTGAATGTGAAATAATGTAACCATGTGTACAGAACCTTCCCTGTAATTACAGAAAATGTTTTTTCTTGGTGTATGTATATGACACTGCATGCAGAACATAATATGTGGTTTGATTATGAGATTCAGCTTCCACAAAATTCCTAAGATGGGGCAGAATGGTTTCGGTACTCAGAAAGTCTAAGGGGCTCCGGTTCACTTGTACCTAGAGGCCAGAGACTTGGAAATGCACATGAATACACGAGAAGTCCTCAGTGGTATTTTACAGTGTTTAAGCAGATGCTGAGTTAGTAACTACTGATTGCAGTAGGGCTTGGGCAACTGACTCACTTCTGCTTTCAACAGCCTGAGTAGACATCTATTTGTAATTTTAGACTTCTAAGTAACGTTAAAATGTGATCTGATATTTAAATGCATATACTTCACCTAAAATTTGAAGTCTACTCCACATCGCTTATGACACTGAGTACAGACCTCCTGAGTTAGTGCCTTGCATTTTTTAGTTTCTGTGTCCATATTGTTGTTTTCTTAAGCTGCAGCTGAAAGGCAGGACAGGGCAAGATTACTTGAGGCTAGCCTCTGCTACTGTAGGCAGCAGCATCATAAAATTCTTGTCATTATAGTAGTGATATTCACTGTAGATAACATTACTGACTATTTGGTGATCTCTAAGAATTTACTCTGGTATCTTTTGTCTAATCCCTTTTGGACTAACGTGTATTTAAAAGCTGACTCAGCAGAAAGTACACAGCTACAATGAGTATAAATGCCAACTATTGCATTAACAATGGTGCTGCTGATTTCAGTGGACATTATGATTAGATTTATATGTCTAATTCATTCTATTACAGGGAAAAAAAACCAACGTCCAATTTGTATAACTAAGAGGTTGGGGAAAAAAAGATGAACCTGGGGCAAGGGAGCCAAGTGTTGTCTAAAGCACACAGTGCTAACGCTTTTTTGGAAAGTGACTTCCATAAAAAGAAAAAAGATTGCAGAATGGTTCTGTAATTTATTGTATCAGAGACTGACTACTTCCTTCCCACCTCTATTCCTCACAGCTCTTAGAACTCTATTTGCTTTTCAGGAGTAGAATGACAAGCTCAGAGTGGCTAAAAAAGCCTATTTCTGCCCTAGGCTGAGAGCAGAAAGAGGATGAATGCTTTGGTAGTGTGCTGCTGATGTGCTGATCTGAAAATCAAGGGAGAAAACAGATCTTTACAAAGATATAAAATGAAAAGATTTTATAACCTCTTCATTAGTTCTGATGTTTGTTTTCAGTGTTCTCTGTAGTAATTTTTTCTTTTCTGAAAAAATCTATAGCTTCTTCATAAATTGCTTTGCTCTGTTGGTTTTCATAATTCATTCTTCATTGAAAAATCTCGTACTGCAGACAGAAGATGTTCAGATCAAGCTCTGGCCACTATGAAATGCACAATAAATACTAGGCACACATGCTGGTTCGTATTCACACTTATCCATCAAGCAAGGATTAACTGTTAGCAACCCTGCAAAGAATTCCTAATTATTCTATAAGGCTGTCATCTCTGAGTTCAGACGGTACGTAGCACATGGGTCTTTGATTATTTTTTAAAAAGGCAAGAACGGAGAAAAAGTAGGACTGGGTAAGGAAAAGCAGAGCTGTGTTTGTGTGGGCAAGGGGGAGAGTATTTCTGCTGTACTCTTGCTTATTTCTTCCCTTCTCCATACGGCCTTTTTCCTGTTTCTCATGCATCTCTGTCACACAAGTTTTGGTGTGACCCTCCCATTGCACTCTGTGGAATAATATGCAGATCAGGAAGGATCAGTTAGTAATGGCACTTCCAGGGATCAAACAGCACAGGGCTGCCTCTGGACAAGATTTGCACCGTAGGCTATCATATTTGAATTTACAAATGTTGCCATGCAGGCTGCTGAAGGACATCCACGCATCTGCTCCCTGATGGCACCTTTAGCTCAAGGCCCTTGGGACCATGCTTGCTGGGATCTGTCCTAATTGAATGGCACTTGGAAAAATAAACCCTTTTTCACCATGAACTCTTACTGTAACACCTACAAAGTACTGTGACAGGCAATTTCTAAATACCCTCAGTAGAACACAATGTTTTTGTTACTGTTAAAAGGGATCAGAAAGATTTCTTGCTACATTGCCTTCTCCGAATTTCCGGGGAGACCTCATAGCAGCCTTCCAGTACCTGAAGGGGGCCTACAGAAAGTCTGGGGAGGGGTTTTTTACAAGAGCACATAGTGATAGGACAAAGGGTAATGGTTTGAAACTGAAGGAGGAGAGATTTAGGTTAGAGATTAGAAGGAAATTCTTTAGTGTGAGGGTAGTGAGACACTGGAACAGGTTGCCCAGAGAAGTTGTGGAGGCTCCACCTCTGAGGGCATTCAAGCCCAGGTCAGATGGGGCTCTGAGCAACCTGTTCTAGTGGAACGTGTCCCTGCTCATGCAGGGGAGTTGGAACTCGAGGATCTTTAAGGTCCCTTCCAACTCTCACCGTTCTAATTGCTGTAGTTCTAATGTTCTGTACAGCAGTTTAACTTTTCAAATCTTTATATTATCTGAATACACAAAGGAAATGTCTCTTTCAGCCTTTTTTCTCATATCATCCTATGTATTATGTAATGAGAGAGAAATTAACAAAAAGAAGATTGAGTAGCAGATTTTGTTTTGCCACCACTCAGAAAGTCTGGAGCCGGATCTTTTATTTCCCATGTGATGCTGAATGGACATGAAGAGATTTTGTAGTACTCACCGTTTTTGTCAACTCTGATTTGTTGAATGGGCAGCTCTTCTAATAGTGGTTTGAAATATTTTGTGAATTTGTGCCTGATGGCATGATGTAGCTGCAACAGTGATCCCAGCAGGAGCAGATGAGCAAAAGAGTCTCTAGATTACCACTAAGCTGTAACCACATCTGCTAGGTTTCTGAAAGCCAGCCATGACTGTCACTGATCTAGTGAAGTTACGAATGCCTTCAGCTGGTGGTGTGTAGGAAGCTCACTTAGGAACCCAAAGTATCTGGTGAAGCAAAGAAGGGCAGCCACAACTGTGGGAAACTGCAAGCTCTTTAAGGTGCCTGTATGAAGCTCAATATGAATCGAGGCAACCAGATAAATAAAATGGTGGTATCTTATTTTTTCTTTTTTGAAATGTCTCTTTTCTGTTCTGTCCGTAGGGCTCCATTCACTTATCTTCAAAAATGGATTATGCTGCATAGTAAATGGTCAGTGTACAACGGTTAAAAATAACTAAGTGATGCCATCTGCTGTCTTGAAATCTTATTTAATATTACAGTTGATGACTGAATTGTTATCCTAGGAAGAAGTGGAAACAGCCTACACTGAGTATAATGTCACAGCTGTGACATGCTATCTGATCTGTATCAAAGTTACACAATATAAATATTGATTGTGATTAAGTAGAGTAGATTATAGGGTAATCAGAAGGAAATGTGGTGCTAGTGTTAATCCCAAATAACTCCTTAGTGAATCTACTTTGGAAATAACTAGTTGTTTTTTTTTAAGGCTGCTTTTTTTTATATTTCTGAGAGGAAGATGTAAAATCCTGTGTTACAGAGGTTAGGTTGGAAGAACGTGGCATGCCATCCCTTTAAAGTGTATGTTTATTAAAGTCTAAATTTTATGCAGTGATATGCTTCATGTTACATCTATATTTAGTACAACTCATTATCCACAGTGACTTTACTTTTAGGTGCTTTGTGGAAAAAGTTAGCCTGACCATGGACTTCAAAGAAGCTGAGAACCACACTTGTGTAAGATGTATTATTCAAAGAGAATTCACCCATCATCTCAAAAAGGTAGACCAGATCCTAACATTTAACATTTGAATGTATACACTAAATTGAAATTAGTTTGATTATGGACTGCTATGCTCAGCCTTGAAATGGTCGCTCATTCAGAGAATACTGAAAGGTTATGCATTTCATATATGTGTATGTATCGTTAGGGTGGCTGGGGTTTTGACAAAAGAATTAAGGATGTGTTTTCTTCAAATACAGCAATACTACAATGCAGTTCACAGGTTGCCACTGCCACAGCAGTGAAAGTAGTGAAGCAGTAGACTGAGCTGAAGGTCCTGCTTTCATGAAGCAGTGCTTAGCAGGTATAGAGGGATGTGGAACATGAGAGACAGGATTTGTGTTTAGCATTAAACTCTTTCTCCTTTCCTTCTTTGTTTCTTTTCATGATGGTCTGTAAAGCACTGGGCTAATCTGTTTCCAGTACTTTATTTTCACTTTAGTGAAAATAATCTGAACTGTGTGAAGTAGGCTATAGGTTCAGTATTGTAGCAACTTGCAACTTCTCCTGAATTGGTATGCCACCTTTAGTATGACATGAATAGGAATGTGTTTGGACATAACTGTATGTCGAACCGCAGTCTGATAATGAAATATGTAATTTCTCATGGTTGTGGGTGTTCAGTGTTTGGGGCTTTTTTCCAAGTATCAATACTGCAGTGATGTGTGTTTCTGCTTGTATGTTGAAAAATACACGATCTGTGCTTTCCTGTGATTTCACGTAGTTTAATTTTAATGGCAAAACTCAT
Source organism: Hemiprocne comata (assembly GCA_020745705.1). Classification (NCBI taxonomy): domain Eukaryota; kingdom Metazoa; phylum Chordata; class Aves; order Apodiformes; family Apodidae; genus Hemiprocne; species Hemiprocne comata. The sequence continues at coordinate 95,361,436 of CM036586.1, read as the reverse complement.
CCAATACATAAATACCAATGTTCAGGTGTAGTACACTAGAACTACTAGAAGTCTCCCATCCAAACGCTATAAATAACAGAAGTCCCTCAGTTGCTTCTTCCCTCAGTACTTGGGAGCATATGCACAAGGTTGACAAATGACCAAACCAACAGCAAATTAATTCCACAGCTATTGATCCCTAGAAAAGTTTTACTTCCCTGCTGCCTTTTAAATCAAAAGATCTGCAAATAATCATAGCACAGTCCACCCCCTGACAGAGAGGAAGCTATTCATGTATAGGTATCTTTCTTATAGCTTGCCATACCTCTTTATTTTAAGTTTCTGTAAAATTCCTTGCGCTGTAGCCAGACTGTCCAGTCTGAAGCATCCGGAAATCATGAAATGGATTGAAAAATATGGAAATAGCTGGAAAAAATATGTAATTGTTGGTTCTTATTTGTCCTAAATGTCCACCTATTTCCAGACTTCTCTGCATAAACCCTACTTTAAGAGGCAAAATTATGAAACTGAGATTTCCATGTAGTAATGGATGAGGCTTAAAAACACAGGAGTTTCCTGCAGTTCACTGTAAAATGACAGTGTCCATCTACCAAAAGCTGTGACAGCATGGAGTTGTTGATGCATTTACTCACATGCAAATCTGCTGTTGTTAATGTAGCCGTGGGTGGGTAGGAACTGTAAACTGTCTGTAGACCTTAATTGGGATAGTCTCCAAACAAGTAGGGGGAAATAAAATGACCTTATTTTGATTGTATAATATCTGAGTTCTTGTATTTCCATGGCAAATGCTACACTTATAATGAGAGCGTCGATAATAATGTGAGGAAATGTTATGCCCTTGGCTGTAGAAAACCTGACCTGAAGGCATTAGTAGATCTAAACCTCTTGTTGGAAAAAGCAGGAGATTTTATTCATCATGAAATCTCAAGGAGTTCTGGAGACAAGGTTTTAAAGAAGTTCCAACAATGCACTCTTGTTTTAGTTAGCACATATTTCTCAGGGAATGTTTTTCTGGAAATGTCTAGGCTTTTGGATAACACGTGTCTTCCACCACTCCAGGTTGGCTGTATGTGAAACCAACTGCTTAATATCTACAGGATAATGCAGTGTCTGGGTGGCCAGAATGCTTGCGATTCAGTGAGGTGATGTGGAAAGTGGAGTATTGATTAAAGGTATGGATGATGGGAAGGAATGACCACGAGGTAAGAAAAATGTTAGAAGGAAAGAATAAAAGGAAAACCAGGCTGACAAAACTGGCTTATTTTCAGTGTGCCCACCAAGGTTTTCTTATGCTATGCTAATCTTGACTGTAACAAAGTGCTTCAAAAACTCAGAGTGTAAATGTAAAGGATTGCTTTCTTTATTCCCTGGTGCAGTTTTTACTTCTGTAGCTCCAGCTCTTTTCCAGCTGAGTGCTATTTCCAGGTAAGCCAAATCATGCATTTTAGAATTGAGGAGTGCTCCGGGAACTCTCGGATCTTACTGAAAAAATACAACACCTTAAATGAAGTACTGACATGAAGACCTATTAATGCAAGGAGCCATGCATATGATCAGTATTCATCTTCATTCCTGCTGTTCCTGTTACAGGAACAGAAGCACTTCAATACCTCATCTGCTTCTTGCTTTTGATGCTGAATTGCCAGGCATGTCTCATTCTGAGTGTAAACTGCAAATTATCAGAAGCTTCTCTTAGGCTTTGAAGTGTCCTTCAGAGCACTGTACTGGTGGAGGGGACTGCTTCATCTTGCTGCAAACTCAAAGTCCATCTGAAAGACATCATCAGGGCTGACTTGCTGCAGTATAACACATGGCAGGTAGAAGACTAAGTTGAACGTGGTTGCAAATAATAATTTCTTAACAGTAATACTCATCACAGAATTTTGATCTCTGAAGCAGAAAAGATCATATGTTATAGACATATGTATTAGGTACCAAAATGCAATTTCTCTGGTAACGAGAAAGAAAGAAAAGTGCAGCAGTGGTGTTGGGGATGCTTCGATTAAGTGCTTTGCTGAACAAATAATGGTCAGGATTATGGGGAAGATTGCTGGGTCAAAACTTTTTTTTCCCTCTCGTTTTCTTTGTCAGTGTGATATCAGAATGTTTAATTTTGCACACGAAGTTTCTCTGCAGCCTAAGATTTCAATTATACATACCAGCTTTTCAAGGAATTCACATGCTTGTGAGATAGGCTGCAAGTCTGGTGTAAGATTTTTTTTATTGACTTGGAAAGATTTTCTTCAGTCCTTTCAGTGTTAGCCCATTTTTTTACCTTAGGTTATTCCTATAAGCCTGCTTTGTGAAAATTCTGTTGCACTGAGTTTCCCTATAGGACAAAAGAAATACTGTGGTGTGATATCTTAGATGAAAATTAGGGTTCAATCTCTACTTGAGCTGATTTGCAGTTTCCTTGCAGAGTTTGTTGTCAATTTAGAAAAGAATAGTTATTTCCACTCACTAGGCCAAGCAGATAGAGGTATTAAGCCAAGAAGCCACATTTGCTTGTTTTTTAAAATGTAAATCTTGCATTCATATAACTTTCTGTGCTTGCTAGAGTGAAACTCGGGCAGATGTCATTTTTAAAAAGTTAGATATTCTTCTGAGGAATAAGAACAGTTTTTCCACTTCAGTAATTTTCTGTTATTTTCTTTCCTTCTGCTTCTTGTTTGTATTTCATCACACAGAGTAAAACACTAGTTTCTATGAATTAAGCAAATATGTCTATAGCCAAACATTTCCTTACTCTCTTAAATTGGTGTAGTAAAAAGAAGACGACTTGCTGAGTGTACTGTTCTTCCCTTTTTTTCCCAGCTGTGTTGTAAAATGTATGAACAGTTCAGCATTGTATGCAGGGGTGCTCCTAAGGAGGGGCAGGGGGAAATAGCCTTTGGCTGCACCATTTAATTTGTCTGGTTTGTATGTGCAGTGCTTTATAGGGACCAATAACAGTAGCTCTTTGGAGACCGTACATTGCAAAGAACTGGGTATTTATAAAGAATTAGAAAATGTCCCTCAATGCATGTGCATTGTAAGGTACTTAGGAATGTGTTTAGGTAGTTGCTATCATTTGTTCAATTGCCAAGCACTTGTTTGTAGTTTGAATGAGTAGATCTGGACTCCATCCATTGTTGGTATTTCTCACTTGTAATGATTTCTAGTTTATAGATGAGTGTGTACCATGGGAAATTAAGGCCAAAGATTGACGGTGGCTGTGGTGATGCAGCTTGAGGAAGAAGTTAGAGCTGATGTATACCATCAACTTAAGGAAGAAGCAGAGCAGGGGAAATAGTCACGAGCCACAGCCTTACACTCTCATATGTTGCAGTGTGAGTATGTAGTGTTAGCACTCTCCTTAGAGAACTAGAGTCTTAAGCATTTAAGATAATTGTATGATAAATTTTCCTGCAGCTGCCCTTGCTTTCCCTGCATTCTCTCCAGGTTGAGTGACTTCAAGTTTGTGAGGGCTCATTGGCAGAGTGGAGTTTTACAGATTCCTGCAGACCCAAGGATCTTGAGGGAAATGTAGAGTCCCCAGATGTGGGAACAGGACCTGCAAGAATCTGTAAACTTGGCCACAGGGAGAAAATGACCACATCCATTAAAACATGAGATAATGTATCTCCCACGCACCCAAAATGCAAAACAAGACTATGTGAAAGCATTATCTGGTATGTCTAAAACCAGCACTGTGTATGTTTCTATTTTAAGATCATTTAACATAAATTGACGTTATCTAGCTCCACATGTCTCCACTGAGGGAATATTATCCTGAGTGCACATAACTCTCACATCAACCTGAAAGAATAAACAACACTTCTTTGCCATTTTCTCTGAAAAGTTCAGACAGGGAAGAGGGAACACAATTTCCCTTGCTACCTTTAACTCCTTCACCAGCTTGAGGATGTGTCACAAGCAAGCAAACAAGCACAGAGGATTTTTTTATTGGAACAAACGGGGAAAATGATGAGCTAAAGCCCTGAAGGCATCTCAGCTTCTGAAACCTCTTGCCCCTTTGCATCATAAACACTTCTAATGTTCAGGATTTTGCACTGTATGAAGGCCACCTGAAAACCTGTCAATGGTGGTGCTTCTCACTTAAGACTTGGGATGAGGTGGTCTTCTTAGGCAGCTGCATGGGAATGATTCTTCTTGCTGAAGTCCAGAATGTGGATGAAAAATACAGTCAAAACAACACCCTGGTTTTAATAAGCAGCAGGGTTCCTACTTTCTCAGTTTCCCTTGTACCTGGCAAGGGCACATAAGCTATTTTTGAACTGTCTAGACTATTCTTCTAAAGGGAATCTCTTCTTCTTTTTCCTCTTCTGGGTATTGGTCATCAGGAAGAAAGGAGTTAGCAAGTCTATTTTTGAATTTGCCCATGTACTGAGCCCACGTAGATGTTTTACAAAGAACTTTTTTAGAACTGTAGTAAAAGCACATCTCTTGAAGAGCTATGCATTCATAAAATTCTGAGTTGCCTGTCACCAAAGTACATTTTTTTATGACGTTTTGTAATAGGGTGAAATCCCTCTGCCCCCCTTTAGTTTTCAGAAGTTTATACATGGACACAAAGATAAAATGTAGATATACAGCTGAGTCATTTAAAGTTCACATTTCAGATAATTAATTATTGATATTATTATTCATTATTCTGATGATTGATTATTTCACCTATGAGCACAGCTTGTTTGCTCTGTTGTTTTCCTGATCCTTTAGGTGAGACCCTTCATGTAAGAGAAAGATGGTAGCAGGACAGGTAGATAAGTCAGTAGGGATCGGTGTATCTGCCCTCTGACTCTGAAACATGTCTGGAAAAATGCTGCTGCATGTCTCACCATTTTCCTCTTGATTTCATGTTGCCACTGAAAATCTGGCTATTGCTCCTCTTTCTTCTGAAGATGCTTCTTGGTACTTTTTCTCGTCTCTCCCAGAGAATAATTTAGGAGCATTCTCAATTTTTTATGTGTAAGTGTATATGTTTATACCTTCAGTGCTGTGAAAGGTTGCTTATGAAATGCAATAGCTTTTTAGATATAGTAAAAGAGAACCCTTCTCACAAATGTCACCCTTTTGTAATTTGAGACCATCGTAAGTTTTTAATTAAATGGGGTTGCTATATCAAGGCTAACTGGGGTTAGAAGTTGCTGCAGATGGCTACTTTCTGAGTATTCAGAAAGCTCTCGGAGTTGATTCTGCGCTTAGATCTAGCTAAAATGACAGTAATCATCCAGTTCTGAGTGGAACAGGGAAGCAAACGTAGATAGTGTTGGCTGACGACACGGTAAGTAAAACTCTTTTCCCCATAAGTGTTCGCTGTCATGCTGGCTGGTACAGCCTCACTCTTCTCTGCTCTCCCATCTACTCAGCTGTGTACAGCTGCTGCTATTTTTCTTGTTCCTTCTCTAGTGAGGTATTTACAGACATGAGACTCTGCCCCACTGTCTCTGGTGCTATCTCTGTCTGACAGAACTGGTTGTGTTTTGACAGGAAATTTAGCTCAAGTATAATGTGAGGCGCATATGATGCTGAACCTGCCGTGGCTTCTGAGATTAGTGTGTTACACATAGAAACTCATGGCATGTGTCCATCCAGATGTGAACAATGCTCTAAAATTTTATTCCTTGCAGCAGAGGCATTATTAATACTACTACTATTGTTATTAAGCATTTGGACAACGCACTGGTAATTACCTGATCCATGACAACAATTCAAATGGTGACTATAAATTTAATAGCAATTGAAGCATGAAAGAGCAGTAGATGCCAACAGCAGCTGAGAGTCCAAAGGGCAACAGGGAATGACCAGAAAAATATTACCCCTTTAAACATTTGCAGATGTATTTTGTATAACATATATATGTGTGTGTATACATATGCAGACATCATTTAACAAAACCTAATTTTTATAAAGATCATGTTAAGTGTGAGTTAATCTAATGTCAATTTGGGGTGTCTTGATTACAGGCAAGCAACTGGAATAGCAGTTTTGCTTAAGTGTATAAAATAATTCTGGTTTTGGAAATAAGCTTGTTGGTTGTTTCTCACAAGCAGCTATTTTTGTGATGCTCGGGTGCTTATCTGTGTGTGTCAACAAGATAGAACAATGTACATGCATCTGACTGGTATTCTATTGAATTTTATTGACAATATATTCCTTCTGAGGTTTGCTTTCAAGAGAAGTGAGGACTTACTATGTATCGTATCTAGTTTCACAGTGAATTTGAGACTGCTGGAATCATAGTTAATAAGAGCATTTTTGGAATTCACTTCCTCTCTGAATTCTGAAAGATTTCTTCCCAGGACAAAGTTCAGAATATGTTACTTTTGTTGAGTGCATATGTGAGTAAGAATCTGCATCTTGACATTACATGTGACATCATAGCTTGATATTAATTATAAATTAGTATGGTGATTATGCTGTTTTACCTTCCTTTCTCCTTTCATGTTTAACAATCGCTAATTGTACTTGAATATCTCGGGATTGCTTGTCAGTTGTTCATTTCTAATTGCCCATATTGTTCATCTGAATATTTTTTGCATTGGTCAAATTCTGCATTCAGGTAACTAGGTGACAATGTTAATTACTGGGTAATGTTCTGATAGCTAAGTTCTGTAAAAGATATTGAGGATTTTCCTTTTTTTTTTTTAAAGATGTATTTTTATCTTAGTGACATTGTGAGTCAAACCTAATTCGGTAATGTCTCTCAGATGGTTCCTCTTCCTTCTCTTCCAAGCCTACTTGTCCTCTCTCTGCCCTTTCTCCTTGAAAGTAGCAAGTTCTTCACCTCCAGATTCAGGCTCTGTAACTGTCGTGCCTGATCTTTTGTCTTTTCCAAGGCTTGTTATGGAGTTTTCTGCTGTGTGACCAGCAGTGTTTCCATCGTAACAGTAACAAAGTTTAGACATTGCTCCATACCTAGCGATTCCATGGGGGACACCAACATCTTGGGCATGGGCTGGGAACATGCCTAGCTGTAGAATGGGATGGATGCTGAGGCAGCCCTTACTTTGTCACCCAGTGGTCACAGGCACTCCCATGCACTTACCTGAGCAGAAAGATGCTGTGGACTCGATGGGAAGGGAGGTGGCACTTTGTCATGTAAGAGGTGTCCTTCCAGCCTTGTGGCTGGGAAGGAACTGTAAAGCCTCCAGAAGGCACAGCAGCAGGAAAAAAACAGGGCAAGTAATCCAGACAAATGTTTGGGCAGGCCAGATATGAGCAGTCGTATCCTGAGGTTCCATGTTCAGGGTTGTTGTACAGGGTTACAAATGTGGCCAGATCTGTACACAGATGTCGTGGTATAAAGGAAGCTATAGTCAGTCTTTTGTCTTCTCACAGTACCAATGTAAAATTGATTGGGCAAGTTCTCTATTGATTCAGACTGATATTTTGGGAACTGATAATGAAAGTTGTCCTAACTATAGCTCCGAGTTGGATTCCTTCCTCTAAAGAGAAAGCATTGGCTTATTTCACCATTACTGTTCTTTAGTGCTTCAATAAACGTTCAAGGTCTTGCAGTCTCATAGTTGTTTCCTCCACCATAATGTTAACTTTAGTATTAAAATGTGATTATACTGCACTGTGTTGAAATGCAAGGGTTTTTTTATTTCTTTTTTAATTCTGGAAGTTCCTGATAAATGCTTCCATATTCTGACAGTAGTTTGTATATGCAAGAGGATGTCTGTCAGAGTTCATATGCATGCTACTCTACTTGTAACTACAAAAATGCTTTCTTTGGATCGAAATTTTATTTTTTACTATGAACGTTTTTAAGCTGGTAAAGGGTGGGGGTTTCCTTTTGTGGGGTTTGTTGATTTGTTTGCTTGTTTCTTTTACAAAGTGTCTCTGAAGGAGATGGAGTAGAAGCTATTTCTGAAATTGCAGTACATCACCTTTAAGGAGCAGCAGCTGCTCTTAAAAATGGAGAGAATGAAAATCCAAAGAACAAAAGAAAAAGCGTTCCCTTTCTCAGAAGCTGACTTTCTTTCTTTCTTTCCCTTTTCATGCCATCACAGGTGGTGTATGGGAAAATGCCTCCTAATTTAAGCTTTCTTAGGTTTCCTTGCCTTATCCTGAAGCTGTTTACTCCTTTGTAAAGCCGTAAAACTTTTTTATTTAGAAACTTAAAGAATAACCTAGGGGTTTGTGCTATGGTGTATGACTCACCATTCTTTTTTTGGGAGGAGGAACTTGCTGTATCCTGGTGCATATTCAGAAGTAGCCAAGCTATTGGGTTCAGACATTTCAGGGCTTTTTTTCCTCCTCCTATCAGACCATATGCACTCAAGCTTCCTGTCTCAGGAAATGGGTATGCACTTCTTTCTCTCTCCCTTAGTCCCTGTTTTTTTTCCATCCAAAGGGAGCTGAGTTTCTAGTGATCAGCTCCAGGAGTGGGATATGTGGGTAAGAGATCTTTTTTGGTTTGTAGTTCAAGTGGAACTTGGAAGAAAATGTTACCAAGTATTTGCCTGTTCTGAAGAACAGGTTCACTTTATTATTAACGGGCTGACTGACATAATGTCTTGCAAATGAAAAATCTGAAGTTATTAAAACCATTAAAGAGAAGTATTTTAACATCTGTCTTTGTAACCAAAGTTAGATAGTTCCCCTTCCACATTTTTTAATATATGGTTTTAAAGTGCCATCTTGTTTATATGTGGTTAAAACTTGACTTGAACACGTCCCTTTACAATAACTTTTAGTAAAATACATTAATATTTGATGAAGCAGAGCTACCTCTATATGTCATTATTCTAAACCAAAATAATTCAGATTAAATAGGTGGAGTACTGAGTTAAGCTTATACAAGAAAATACCATTGGACCAGCAAAAATGAATGATAAAACTAACAATGTAACATGAAACATAAAGCTGCAGATAATAGAGGAAGTATGTAAGGAAATACTAAGAAGCTTCTTGCTTGGTGGCTGGTCCTGTCAGCTGGTAATCATATTTAAAAGGCTGTGTTTGAAGAGGTTTGTGTAATCTGGACATTTTTGTATAGGGATAATTAAAAAAGTTAAAATGGCTATAATACTAGCTATATGTCACTTTTTTTTTAATATGCTGGAGTCCCAGATGTGTTCATTTCTGTCCAGGTAGATGGATAAACCACTGCAAGAATTGTCACTCAGGGCATCTTAAGTAACACTCAAATGCTCTTATCAAATACAGTATCCCACTCTTAAGTTACAGGCTTAAGAATCAGCAGATGCTGCTGAACACTGAAGAGCAAAGACCTTTCCCATTTTGTATGTCTGTGGCAAGGAGACATCCTTGGTTTTAGGCAAATTTTGATGAACTGCCTCTGTCTATGTAGCATACATAATTTGCAATTTGTGGTTATGCCTCTTGTGAGTGAACAGGGCACGTAAGCTTCTCCCAAAGCTGAAACTTGAATATGTGTGCAATTAATTGATGAGTAGCACTCTGAAAATAATTTCTTATAAACACGTGCAAGGTGAGTCACAGACTAATGAAGATGTAGGGTGAATACAAAGGCAAATGGGATCCAGGTGGCATCAGTCCATATACAATTTAGCACAGAAGGGGCATGTTTTCACGTTTTGCTGGAGCAGTTTAGTATCTGCATATATCTGTATGACCTATGCTGTATGACCATCACAGACAACACACTAATGTGTAGTGTGAATGCTTCTGTTCCTTTTTTAATGTAGATCGATGAGGTGACTTGAATCAACTGAAGAACCAAGCATAGATGTTAAATAATGGTTAGCTCAACTATGATTTGCCAGCTGTAAAGTGATCATGAATTTCTAGGGTAACTTCTGAATTGAGTCTACCCACATCTGTGAAAGCATGCCTGCATATAGTTTCATAACAGCATGGGTATTTTTCATGTTAAGGATGAAGATCCCTGGCAAGATTCTTGACTGGTCTTAGCTGGTGAATTGATGGGGTGGAATGGTTTTCTTTGCTTTATAGTTAAGCACACTGTAGCTACTGAGGCCCTGCTCTGTTGCACCTTCTTTGGATGTAGATCTCTCAGTTGTGGTTTGGGAACCTTGGTGCAAATTTCAGCATCCCTTGTTCATAAACTGGAGTGACACTCAAAATGTTGCGAGGTGCCATTGAGCTGTTGGCTGCCTTGTGTTTCTTCATTCTGTGCAGAAGATCTACAGATGCAAAGTGGTAGTAAAACGCAAATGATACCTTGCACTTCCTTCAGGAGCGTTCATTAGCCTAGCAGGCTTGGGCCTTGTCATGCAAGTGAATGAGTCTGAATAAACTATGGAGTACCACAGAAATAAGGGATGTGGTGAAAGAGAGGCAGTTATCAGTAGAAGTGTGAAAGGGAGACCAGACACTGGAGAATAAAGCTGCTTAGAGTGTCTGCGCAAACACAAGATGCAGTAGAGACCAGAAGAAAAAACTAGGGCATGGGAACAGTCCAACAATCTGTTAAGAGTGGTTTGGGATTTCTGATAGGAAGATCAGCCGCCAACACCTACTTCCAGCTCCTGCTCTTGGTAGGCAGAGCTGGGAGTGAGTAAGGACATCCCCTAGCACTCATCACTTTATTGCAAGGTGTGACTGCTGTTAACTTGGGGAACAGATTGGTTCAGTGCTTGCAGTTCAAACTGGTGGTTGTGTGTCACTGCTCCCAGGAGTCAAGTGACCTTGTTTGTGCTATGTAGCTGGGCTGGTATGCAGCTGTTTCCACTGTAAACGCTCATAGAAAGCTGTTTTTGGAGCATGCTTGTGCATATTACTTTGCAGTTAATTCTGTATGGACACACACGCTAACCTCTCCTCCCATAGGTGCCCAAGTGCTTTCTGGTATAGGCAGAGCAAATAGTTTGTACATTTTTAGTTCATTTTTGCCCTGTGAGAAAAAAAAAAAAGTGGGTTGCCAGAGGGGAACAAAGGTGATACTTATGGCACTGAAGAAACTTAACTGCAAGGTGAAGTGACCGGGTAGTTCGTACCTTCCTAGAAGAACCAAAAATAATTTTATATGCAACCATTAATCCCCCATTTACAAGATATTTAGCAAGAAAATTATGATAAAACTACTCTGATAGGCAAAGGTGAGTATATTCAAATCTGAAATGGTTTTGGAAAAGTAGAATTTCTATGTATTCCTGGATACAATTTGTGCAGTATTATGATGCTGTCTTTTCTAGACAGCAATTAAAAATAATAATCCCATTAGGTATGAGAGCAGATTGATTTATGTTAATAGTTTCTAAACCCAAAAACACATAGCCATGAAAATCTTTTAAACATCTAATTCTGGTTAGAAATGGAATGGAGCTGCTGGGAATTCAGGGAGGTAAGAAGGAGCTCTGTTTTACTACACAAACATACTGCCCTAGGTAGTGTCCTTGAACACTAAGAGCTTCCCAGGGATCTTTGCTTATCATTAATATTGGCATGCTGCACAAAGGGGAAGAATGTATTTTTGCTTTCTCATGAGGTTTTCTCTAGTAGGATGGGGCTTGTCCTGTTTCTGAGAGGCCTTTCTCAAGTGCTCTCTTTAGGCCAGTGGTTTCTAGTCTCTTTTTTCATTTGTAGCCTTTTCAGATTTGTCTAGTGGAGGAGAATTTCGCCAGCTGAGAGAAGGCTTGTTCTCCTTGATGGCAGAGCAGGGTTTCACTAGGAATGAATGACAAGTGGTGATTGTGGAGAGGTGTTGTCACTTCAGGTGCTGTGTAGGAGACCTGTCTTCGATTTTTGCCTTTTCTGACCTAGAGATATTGCAGCATGTGTGCTATGTGGTGGTGTTCCTATTGCATGGGTATTTCCCATTAGGGAAGGAATGAGAGAGAGGGAGTGACATCTGACAGATGTGTAGGCATTTTGCTTAATTCTGGAAGATGTAGTGATGAAATAAGGTGCATGGAGTAATGTTCTCTACAATGCAGAGAAAGAAGGGAGAAAAGGAAGAGAGGGAAAAATGAAGAGGTAGAGGCAAGAAAAAAAACCCTGAGAATTTAAAGGATTTCAGGTAATTGTCTCTACAGAAGTGTACCTTGCAGCAAAAGCAGCGTGAAGTATTTCCAGCTCCTTGGAGAGCTTCTTTCTTTTTAAACAACATGAAAGTGCCAGAAACCGTGTCTTTCAGAGTGGGGAGGACTGTGTTGTATGCAAGTGTTTTGGAGAAGTTCTGTATCTTGGAGGAAGAGGAACCAGAGTGTGGTTTGACAGTTGCTACAGCAACTAACATTCTTTTAATGGAAGGCAAGGATAAGTGATGGTATAAAGTCTTGTGTAACTGACGTACCTTCCCCCGCTTCCTGCCAATTTTCCAGTGTATTAAAACAATAAGTAATTTATGAGTTCAGCTGAGAAAAGGCTCTTCGTTTGCCCAGCTCAGCCGCATTTGCAAGACTGTGTGATCTTCATGGAGACAGCAGAGAAGAAACTATTTGCACACGGAAAGCAAGGATTTAAGCATCCTTGAAAAGTGTATTTTGCAAGGCAAAAATGCATTCTTTGTTCTGCCTGAAAAAAATTTGTTAGATGTGGCTGTCACTGGAATGGGCCTTCTTTATCTCATAACTTCCTCTCTTCTCATCCTCTCCCTTCCCCCCACCATGAGTATTTTTTGCAAAGTTTTTTATACTGTCTTTGGTTACCATGGAATTCTTTTTAAATTGTAGGGATGATGATGTGTATTATAGAGCAGATGGAAGATGATGCAAACTAGCGGCAGAGGGGTAAATTCTGCTGGCCCTCTCCTCAGTAGTGTTGCAGAACCAGCCCTGGCATAGATGTACTCCAGTAACTGCTGTCTAGGGATAGAACTTAACCCTCGTAATTTTTTTAGAACCCGGCTGGCTGCTATCATCTGGGAGGAATGATACCAGAGCAGAAACCACACAGCACATCCCAGAGTATACAGATGCTCACTTTAAAGGTACAAAAAACTATCTTATCCTGAGCTTTCATTTACCAATTTAAGATTACATCTTTAAATTTAATAGTGGTTTCAGTTTTATTAGTGAAATTTGGGTGTGCTTTATAGCTGAATTTCAAGGGAAGAGAGTTTGAATATTACTGTGTTTTCTTAAATCTTGCTAGAAGTCTTAGGCTGCAAAAGGTCACTTAGCACTGTGCCTCCCCTTGAGTTCAACTGTATAGTTGTTTGATCTTATGTAAGATATATATATAGCTGTTTGATCTTATGTAAGATCAGTATTAATTAAAGGTAGAGTTAAGGTTACTGATTTTTAATGAAGGCATAAGTATTAAACCATTAAGAATCTTTATAAAATGATACCTAAAATATGAACAATTATGGAATCTTAAATATTAAGATTACACAAGTATTAAAGTCTGTTCTCGTGAGCGAAACGTGTTTACCTAAGTCTTTAGAAGTAAAATTTCTGTCACAGATGTCCTTGCTAATATTTTGACCATTAATAACACATAACCAGGGCTCCCAGTTTTGTAGGTTTGAATGCTGTGTTTCGTTTTGCAGTTCAATAAAAAAGAATTTACCTGCCATCAATGCATGACAATTTTGTACTGTGAACTTCAATAAAAATTATGTCTGAATTTAAGAGCAGGTTTTCAAATGAACGACACAGAGGTATTTAGCTGGAGTAAGTTCAGTGCTCTTGAGTTGCTGAGAAGCAGTGCGTGAAGCATGCACATTTTTTTGCACAGATGAGAAAGTAATAAACATTTGCTACTAATTTTAAACATTTTTAAACTCAGTAGAGAACTAATCACTGACTTCTTGCCATCCAGCAAGCTGTTTTGTGGATTTATGTGAGATGAGAGAGAGAACTGAAATGTCTGCAGTAAAGGGAAGACTGGCAGAAGGCTTCCGCTTTAGCTACTCATGTGCTAGTTTACTCCAAGAGAAATTTGCAGTGTTTGAAATCTGTGACATAAACGTTTTTCCTCCCTATAGTGTCCTGTCTGTTCTTCTCTTCCTCCTACAGTCCTCTCCTCCTGGATACTTCCCCAGATGTTGAGATGTCTCTTCTTTTTTCTTTCTCTAACTCTTTAACTTGTTCCAGTAACACAACCCCATCTCCAAATCTCTTCCATGCTCATGCCTCCAGGCTCCCTCAGGGTCACCCTGCTGCAATATTCCCCTTTATGTATCACCATCTTTCCCTTATTGCTACAAACCTGCTTTCGTCTATCTCATCTTAAGAAGCATGTTGCACTCTTGAATCTCTATGTTATTGCAACTGCTGCCCATCTACCTTTTTGTTTTCATGTCCAATTCAGTTACCCAGAGTTATTTTTCTTTGGTTCTGTCTGGACTTCTTCCAGGCTGGCTCTCATCCCTGCCACTGCATCTGACTGCCCTCGTCTGCCCTGTTTCTGCTCTTTGTCACACAAAATGGAAATCTTTCAGTGCCACTGGATTGTTAGTGTGTAGGTGAAAGGAACATACTTGATTTCCTAGGAAACAGGTAAGGGCACCTGTTACGTGAAGATCTATATGTAACAGAAGATGCTGATGTTTTTATTCTTGTGTTGTTTTGAGCTAGGCAAAAATTTGTTGTGATAATGTGATGGTCAGGGGGTGATTACAAATATAGTATGCAAACCTCCCATACCTTTGAAGGTATTTGCCCTCAGCTGTATTTAACTGAGTTTCACATAAGCTTCCAACATAATGCTATGGATTATGCTTGGCATGGGAATACTTGGCAAGTTTGTTTTGTTTTGTTTTGTTTTGTTTTTTCCAAAACTGAGTATGCTGTTATGTTTTGATGAAGTTCTTTGGCTGATTCTTGGCACTTGACTGGAGCATGCTAATGCAGACGGCAGCTGTAGGTATGCAGCATATGTTTGTAAATGGTCTGAATAACTAAACTTTGAGATTTACTGAGTGACTGGAGTATTTTAGTGTCTCTTTTAGCCAACCACTGCAGACTTTTCTTGAGAAAAACTGAAGCTTCTCACCTGAAGAAATGTTGAGGTAATCTGAAAGGAAAAGAAAGTTACCTGCAGTTCATCAGACTAATTGGTCATCAGTGGCACCAGTAAAAAATTTAGGAAGGTTGAGAGAAAAATCTAGGAGGATATACAGAGAGATCATACCCAGTTTAATTTAGTAACCTAAGCTAGTGCTAGTAGTATCCATGCCTTTTAGGCACATGCATTCTTGTCCTATAAAACATAAAGGAAAAGTGCTATTCTCTCTTACTTTTTTTTCCCCAGATGGAAAATGACAGGAAGTTACTTGAAGTTTTCTTGAACGTGAATTTTTGCTAATTGTCTGGAAATAGCTACTATGAAGTATTTTCAGAGTAGCATTAAACTGAAGATTTTTCTGCCTTCATCCTGATGGCATTGCAGACAAAACTAGTTGAACTGAAGCCCAGTTTAGGTAGTCGATGATATTATTTTTATTATCAAAAAGCAGCACTCGTGTCTTTGTCTTCAGCATTTTTAAGGACAGAAAACTGTAATTTAGGAAACTGAACAGAATGGGGCCATGTTTTCCAGCAAACGGTTCTCTGTTTCTTCAACTAAAACAGGTGCTCACCTGTTAATGATAGGAGGCTTCACATACAAAATTGTCCATAAACATTAAATTTAGTGGGCAAAATTCTGTGTCTTTGAAAGGGAAGCTAACTTGGCTAGGATTCACCCTGTTGTGGTAGCATGCCTTTTTTCTCCAATGTTTTGCAGTGTATGTTAGCCGTTGTCTTTCTGTAAGGTAGAATGCGTGAGGTCACCTGAGGCATCACTGCATTTTATAAGGTAGAAGGAAAATCTGGTTTAGTTTGTACTTATTTTATTCACGTAACAAGTTAATGTGATTCCTCTGGAGATGTATAGAACTGTAGGCGTGACTGGGTTTCCATGCTGTGCTTTAGTGTTAATGCATCCCTAAATACAGAGATGTAAAATGAAATGTGAAAAGGTTGCTATATTTAAAATAAAATGAAAAACAACCAAAAAAGCAAAAGCAGCGAGTGTATGTGCAGTCTGTAGGCCCCAGCTCTATAGCAGTGAATGTAACAGCATCAACTGGGAGAGATGTCTCCTTGCTGGCTCTGTGCAGGCTACCCTGTCCTAGGCTGAGCCTGACATCCAAGGCTGATGCTAAACCCTCCACAGGCAGGAGAGGGAGGGAGCTGAGTGAGCAGTCAGGGACGTGATGCTCAAGGTGTCAGTGCAGGCACTGGCAGCCTGGGAAGGCTCAGAGAGACACACAGGGGGTGCTCTGCAGTCCAAGTGGATGGCTGCTCCTGGGCACACAGTGGTGAGTACAATCCCTTCCTAACTGCCTCTTTTACCTAAGGAGTGAGGCTTTGGGCAGTTGGCTCCTTATCTTGTGGTTAGTGGAGAGGTTGCACTGTGAGACTGCAGTGAGTAGGATGTGCCTTTTCTGAGGACTCCCTTGAGCATCCCTTGATCACATCCCCTGAAGAAACACCCCCTTGGCAGTGTTGGGGTCATGCTGTAGCGTGGGGGACTCTAAGTGGAGATGCCCTGGGAATGCCTGGTATGTGGGAATGCAGCGTGGGATGCTGGAGCACAGCACTGTATCACTGGAGCCTCTGGGGGAAGCTCATATGTAGTGTGTGAAAGCTGGTGAGTCAATGAGTGAGCAGTAGCCTTATGTAAGAGTGTAGTTGAAGAGTCAGCTGCAGATAAGAGGTGACTGAGATATGTTGACTTTCATTATCAAATAATTGATGCTCTGCTAAAAGGGGTTGGTTTGAATTTGTTGAATCAGCTGTGGTCATAGCCTGAGGGTGAAACTTTTGACAGCTCCAGCACTATTTGGACCAGTTGCAGTAGGGCTTGTTATACAGGACCTGGTCCAGTATATGGAGAGTTATGGACTGTTATCTCTGTTGCCTATGATGTGAAACCACCAAAAACAGACATAAAGAAGTTCTGGTAACTTTCTAAGAAAGGCACTCAGCTCTTTAAAGGAACAAGCTCTCTGGTATGTGATCTCCATGAGTGATAAATGTGAGTCCAACCTTGCAGCACAAAGGGCTGCAATATTTCTCTAACCCAAGACATCTGAAGAGTTTTCAGTGAGGCCTGGCGCTTGTGTCTAAGTATTTGTATGATCTATGTTGCCAGGCATATTGATAGTTACATGCAGTTTTACAAGGAAATGTATTTAGCATTTGATGTAACAACTTGTGTGGGGCTGTTGCTTCTTCACAGCAGTACTTGTTTGCATTCAGGGGTCTGACAAGTCTTTCATCCTGTGTTGCCATTCTGCCGTTTCGCGTGAGTCGCAGCTAAGCAAGTGGATTTCTTTCTGCCACCTTGCCTGCACTGCCGTAGTGAAATGTCTGGACTGTGCACATATGAAGCCTCAGAGTGAAGGAATTTCCATAGCATTCACAGCTGCGTGTACTGCCTGGGTGGTTACATATCCATCCATTTACTTATGAATATGTAACAACTCTGCTAGGAGAAGCTGGTGTTTACACGTACTCACTGGGAATTCTATTAGCAATATCATATAGACCAAAATAAGGAAAGAAGCATCAACAACTGTACTTTTAAAGCTCACCAATGAACAAACTTAGCTTCTGCTACCTAAATTTGAAAGTATAAACCTCCTGACACATGTTATGAAAAAAATTAGCCATTTTTTCACCCATTTGTGGATGTGTTTGCCAAGGAGCATCTGCATTAGCAAAGCCAAGTTCTGACACACTGTCAAAATATATATATTTTTTTCAAAATAATTATTGTTCACACTGTTCTGAACTCATGATTAATTTCAAGGGGTAACTTCTTCAGAGGTGAAAATCAAGCTGGGTTGTAATAGAGTGTAGCAGCTCTCAGCTTTTGAGGTCTTCTGTACTGCCAGGGAATTGCTTTTTCTGTAGAAGCAAGGGAGGCCATGGAGAAGCCTTTGCTACTTGCAGTGAGATTCCTCTTCTCAGAGGTGTGAGTCAAAGCTAATTAAAGGCTGCCCCCTTTCTGAAGGAGGAAAGTTGTGTTGTCAAGCATGTAGTTTCCCTTACCAAGCAGTTGTCCTCCTAAGCTGGAGGAAGGAAAGCTGGGAGATACAATGATCAAAGACTTGCCTTCTCTTCCCAGCATGTACTGCAGAGCACTTCTGCCAGGAAATGAAAGCATTTTTGGGGGACAGTGTTGTACCAAGATGCCTGGGTCTGTGTACTTAACCTGTTTTTTTCGGAAGAGTAGCAGTGTATCCTTCATGGTGATGTCCACCCTACCTAACTTGTTTAGTTTAACTTTAGACTGAATTAAATGGTATCATTTGTTGATGGTTAAACTCTGCTTATGGGTATGCTGTGTAGGAGATGAGTTTAGAACAGAAGCTGCAGTTTTTTTCTGGTAGTTAAGTCTGCAGGAGCTTTCACCAACTAAGATTTTACAGCTAGCTAATAAGCCCATGCAGTTACCTTGCCAGTACAGAATAGCTGCTTGGCAGTGGAGTGACCTCTCTGTTCAGACTGATCTCAGACACGGAGAGGCAAGGTTAGGTTGGAAATAGAAGATGGCTGTGGTAGGTTGGAGAAAGCTAAACCGAAAAGCTAGCAGTTAATGGGATTATGAAGATGATCTTGATTTGCTATGCATGTTGTCAATCTAGAGGCTTATTGATGTGGTCTCATCATGGTTTAAGATTTTGGTCACTTGAGATTAATCCACCACAGGCTGTAGGTGTGCTCACAGGGATGTAACAACAGGAGCTGTTTACACATAGAGATACAGTGCTGCAATGCCTGTTTCTGTTGTCTTTCAGGATCTATCAGCCAGATTATCAGGTTCACAAAATTAACAACAACAAATCTGGCGTGTTGGCTGAGGTGGTGGCATGGGTAATGGATTTCCTCAGCTCTGACAGCCTGAATATGTCAGGATGGTGGATTGCTGGGGAGGGGAACACTTAGATATGCTTCTGATGTTCTCCGGTCTTCCTCTGGGTGCTTGCAAATTTTAAGCACCACCATCTCAGAGTTGCCTTAGACCTGCTTTGTGCCCCAAAGTGTACTTTTCCAATTTAGTATGCTATTCCTTGAAATGTCAGCCACCTCCAGCATTATCCCGCCTAAATTGTAAAGTTTTCTCGCTCCCTTTGCTTGACTCAGGAGGCAGGGAGGTTTTGGGACTATTCCAGGCTTTTCTGAAGCGGCTTTTTCCATTGTCAGGCGGGGTCTGGCACCAAGTCAGCTGCTGCTTCCTGGTTCTCACCCTTCCCTTGCAGGCAGACGGATGACCTGCTTTAAGGGAGCAACCTTTCTTGGGAGGTGAAATCGGGCATATAAATTAAATGCTGGCCATAAACATGAGCAGCCTATGTACCTATGAACATATTAATCTCACGTTAGCACTGCCTGGTGCAGTTCATTGATCAGTTAATTAGTATTTGCGCAGTGCCTTGAAGATGACAGTGATATGTACATTTCCATTTTCATTATAAGTTAGCATATTACAGTAAGCCAGAAACATTACTGAGATGATTTATCCCTATTCTGGTGAGAGAGGTGTGTGTTTATTAGGAGAGCTTGGTGAGGCACAGAATGCATCTGTTACAGTTCAGAAGAGGAAAAATTTGATAACTGAGTGGGAGTCTAAATAGATGCATCTTGCCCGGTTGAGGAGGAATGAAGATATTATTCTACCTGTCTTCCTCTGTTTATGGGTTGCAATGTCAACTAACTTTTCCTCCTTCCTTACTTCTTCTCTAAAAGACTCCTCTCTCATTTTATTCTGTGAGTGCTTGAGTGCCATCAGTTTTATCTTGCCTGAGTATCCATGGAGGAGGATAAAGGAAGACACACTTTAAGTAGCTGGGCTCATCCTGGGGTGCTCAGGAAAGGAACAAGTACCTTACCTGTCTCTGCAAAACATGACCAAGGAGAGCTTGATGCTCACTCTTTGGTGTTTACCAGGGCTGGGGGAATTCCACCCAGACATGGGAGTTTCCTGTTCCTTCCTCATCTTTGCTCTTCATGGTTCTGAAGAAACATTCCCTTTTCTGCCTACTTAATTTAGTCTTTATCTTTAAAATTGTTTTTCCCTGGTGCCATGCTTAACTTGGGTTGAGTTCATGCTTTACATGTGAGAGAAAATGTGATCTGATAATAATAGCAGGCATGCTTTTGGATCATGATATGTACATACCCATTAATTTAAGGAGAAGCTCCCTTGGGCCTAAAACAACACTCATTACACAGACATAAAATTAAAAGACTAAGTCATCTAAAATAAGAGAAATCTAGAAATCTCCATGGCCTTACCAATGCTTTTCTTCATAGAGGTGTTGCACTTAACACGGACCGTTGCCCACTATTGGGCTGCCCGTGTGGTTGGGGAAGGTTTGGGAGGGAAGACTATATGACAGAAGCAACTGTGAGCATTGCTGACCTTGCAGTCAAGCTCTATTAATTGCCTCTTTCAAAGCAGTACGTTCCAGTTCAGCTCTTAGTGTTTGCTGCAACTCTTAGCTGCTCTCTTTCTCAGCTGCTGGGGAGTAATTCGTACCTTAGAGGCCTTCAGACTCATTCCTCTTTCTTCATTAATCAAGGACTTAATGAGTTTGCAGGGATCTAAGAGGGCTTTAAGCCCTAAGTTTTTTAACTCTGTGGAAATTTTCCACGTTTTAACATACAGTAGCATGCAGATTCACTCAAGTTAATGTCACGATACTTCTCTGGGGTGATAATTTTCTGATTTATTTCATTGCAGGTAACATTATCTATGTATAACTAGTATTTGATGGGATCCCTTTGCTCCTGCTCAGCAGAGATGAAGCCTCTCAGGGTAGCTGCATTCCACAAGCAGTTCTGAGTTTCTGGGAATCCCTGTGGGGCCTAAAAAATTCTTAACTCAGTTGTTTTTCATGGAATCTTTTTCAGTCATTTTACATGGCTTTGATGGTAGAAAAAAAAGTGACGGAAAAAAAATACCTGAGCCACTTCATGCTGTTCTTATTCATCATGTTATGATATTTGAAACATACCAGTTAGGTTGATTTTAGCTGTCAGGAAGAGAAATTTCCCATGGATGCTTTAGACTTGAGAATACTTGTACTTTGCTGGAATTTTTAGGCAACAATAATAAATAGTCTTTGCATGTGAACTTGTATCAAAAGAAACAGAGATATTAATTCCTTAGGGGGAGTCATAGCTGTTTTGCTTTCTAGATGAATTTCAATTAATTTCATATGGTCTCAAATTGATTTTAACATCTTTTTTCTAAGTTTTCCTTCTCTGTTTTTTTTCTTTGCTTTACACCAGCGTCCCTTTGCTTTCCCCAAAATCTCATTTACCATTTTGGCCTGTCTCTCATGGGATATTCAGTACTTCTCACTATCTCAGCCTGCCTTGATTCTGTATCCTTAGGAAACTCCTCTGTCTTCTCTCAGGTTGCAGGTTGCTAGTGAGAAGTTGTCCCTGCAATCTGCTGGAGGCTTCCCCTTTCAGTCTCTTAAAGGATATTTTTTCCAGTTAACAGTCTCCTGCAAAACCCAATTGGCTGTGGCTAAAGAAAATGAAGTATTTCCAGGCATTGCTTATCTCTGCTTTGATTTCCAGCAGTGCTGTATGCCAAATATGTTGTATATTTATAGAGGTTACCTTTTTTCCCAGCAGTAAATCGGCAGCTGTAGGAAGAAGGAACTCTGCAAGATGCAGGTGGTTTTTTTGACTTCCTCAAGTTGTCTGTCCATGCAAATATGTTATGCCTGTATGCTTTCTTCCTCTATTAAAAGGTAGAAATGAGGGAATAGGACTTCAATCGAGGTGTGTGATTTTCTGAGAAAGGAATGCAAAGCTAGTGGGTATATTGCTTGATAGAAACTTGAACTCATCTTTTGGTTTTCCTTAGTTGGATGTTAGGAAACGAGGGAATAAATCTCTACAAGGGGGAGCTAGAAAACTGGGAAATGCTTTCAAAATTTAAAAGTGGTAAATACATGAAGAGGGGGTGCTTCTGGAACAAGTGCATTAGAATAGTGGGCTGCATTTCTGTAGAAGTGGACTGTATGTGAAAGCAAAAGATTTTTTGCTCTTACCCTTCTCTTAAGTTGTCACTTCATGTCTCTTGTCAGGGTAATCATAAAAATGGACCTTTCTGAAACCATAAATGGCAACTATAAATCATTCTAGGGTGGTAATATATAGGCATCTAACTGATAGCTGATTTGCTCTTATATTCCAAAATCTCCATCTTAGGGGACAGGTTTTCAGAAGCTTGGTTTCAGAGAACTGTATTTCTTGGGTTTGCAAACAGTTAATGTGCCAATGTTCTTCCCAGGTGGCTGTGGCTCTGAGTTGTCACTTGTGGCCTTGGAAATTTTCTCCTAGTGAGCCAACAGGTATGAAGATGTAGAGGTCCCTCAAAATGTTAATATGAAAAATTTTTGTTGCCCTTCACGTCCACTGGCCTACCTGCAGAGGGCTGTTACCTCAGTCTTTTTTCTGGTCTCATTCAAATGAGCTACTTTTATATCTTCCTTTTTCTGATGCCAGTTCCCGATTCTCATTTCTTGAGAAGTCTCACTTTGGTTCTCAGAAGCAAATGAGGGCAATTAGCCTGGTCTTAATTTGCAAATTACCTATAAGAACAAATTAAGTTGAACATTTTCCACCTGATTTCAGCATTCTTGCTTCTACTTGGGCTTAAAGGTTAGTAACTTTTTAATCAGTATCCAAAGTTTTGTTTGTCCAGTACTGCTTATTGGTCCCACATATTTTTTTCCCCCTATACTTTTACCTTCCTTTTTGTCTTCCCCCATCTTTGATGCCTTTTATTTTTCACTGCTTTGCTCCATTTTCTGCACTTAATGGAACTGAATTAAATCTCCATAAAGTCAGCTTTCCCCAGTTGCTGCCCCTTGGGACAGCCCTGTGTGCTCCCAACCTGACAGAGGGCAGCTGGCACCGTGCTGCTCCAGGGCTGCTCTGCTCCACCAGAGACCGTGCAGCTGCTTGTGCAGGGCTTGAGCTGGCAAGTCGGAACAGCATTGTGCCGGGCCATGAAGTCAATTTTAGGTAGCCTGACTACCTCCCAGTGGCTTTGGACAATGCACAGAGGAAGCCTAAGTAGTCTCTTGAAGAAAGGAGATTTTGGTTCTGCCCTTGCTGCTGCATTTTATCTCATGTGAACTGTCTTCTGTGTTTTGCCTATAGAAGTCATTGCTGGAAGGTGTTCTTTGAAATCCAGGGCAGATCCAGGACCAATTCAACGGAGGCAAGAGGAGGTTTAAACTCTTTTATTTGTGTCATGTTATGTGGTGGGACAATCTCACATGGTAGAGGTACAGATGGATTGAAGCACGTGATCTCTAGTGCTGCAAGAACTCCTTTCCAGTTCTCCACATGTCTTCTCTGTGGGACTTCAAGTCAAGCTGTGTGTGGTTTTCTGGAGCTGGAGTGAATGCTAAGGAACTATCTAATAATGGGGCTCTGTAAAACATCCAGTACAGTGGATAAAAATCCTTTCTTTGTAAACAACAACGCTTGCCATAAAGTTAGTTTGAAATGTTCAATGCCATTTACTCTTTTCTAGTGCAAGCATCCATGGAGTAGAGCATTGTCAATTGCAGTTGTCAATTTGCAGAAGAAAAATCTTTGTGTATGGGCAGCATGGTGTAAAGGTTGGGTTTTGCTTTGATTTGATTAGAAAAGCAAATAATTGGTTGGTTTGGAGTCAACAAAAGCTTTCCCCCCCCCCTTCTCTTTCAAAGTGGTTATTGTTACACTTAAACATCTTTGGTTTTAAAACAAAAACAAAAGGGTAAAATATTTTGGCTATGCATTCTAAAAATACAGGATATTATGGATGAAAAGGTAAGTAGGTTTGATAGCAGAATTTGAACTTCTCCCTCTTGACTTCAGGAGATGCTGCATTCACTGTTAAGCTAATAAGAGCGAATCTTCAGTAGGTGTAGCATTATGCATAGAGGAGATGAGAACAGACAAAATGATGCCTTGGGGATGGGTTTTGTCAGCCATGCTGAAGAGGGCCAAGGCTTGATGCCTAGACCTAAACCCAAGACTTAAAGCTAGGCAACAGAGGTGGCTCTTGTTGACGCTGCTGACACCATTGCGTCTGTTGCAAGTTTGTTGCGTAGACAGCTAGTTCAGGTGAACCCTCCTCACTTCTAGGTGGTTTTATTCCTGTTGAATGAAGCAAAATGAAAGTTTTGAGATATTTAAGGGACTCAGAAGTAAAGTCTCCTACAAGTCTCAGTCTTGGGGGACATCTGTGTAGCATGACAGAAGTGCAGGTTCCTGGTGAGCACCACCCTGGCCAGCAGCAGAGCCGCAAGGGGTGTCTGGGGTGTACCTAGCCTGGGCTCAGCCTGCCCTTGCTGCTGGGACCTGTTTTGGGGTTTCTTAGCAGCCATTGCTCACTGCTGGTGGCTGAATCACTGCTTTGTGTTGCCAGCTCTGCTGCCTTTTATCTGAGAGGGCTCCGGTGGTGCTTTCACTGTCAAAGTGGGCTGACAGGCACCATGGTGCTGGCTTACCTGAGTCAGTCTGGGGAGGGGAATTTTTGTTTGGTTTTTTTAGTGAAATAATTGAAGCCTCTTTCTTTGTTTTCCTGATTCTTTTGGAAAGTGAATTCTGACAAGTGTGGCATAAATCCTCCCCCAGCATGCCAGCTCAGTGACAGTCCTCACTGCATTGGTAGCAAATACCTCTCTCCTACCTTTCCCCCAGGTAGGTCTGTTGAGGATGCTGGTACAGCTTGTGATCTGACTCTGTGCATTTAATAGATGTAACTTTTAGCCTGTCAAGTTTAATTTAAGGATATTATAGCTAATGAACTCCCTGAGTGAGTGTACCTTTTTACAGGAATCGAAAAGGTTTAGACTGTTTAGTGACACAAAGTGAGTGAAGTCAGTGATTTTTAGTGAAATAGTTTTTTTTGAAAGTTCTCAGTTGTCTCAGGGGAAAAAAACACCTTAATTCTTTCTTATCTCATTAGTAAGGAAAGGAGTAAGATACGGCCTCGTGTTCTTGGATAATTTGTAAAAGCAAAACTAAAAACATTCCATGGAGATTCACTTCTCTGTTTTCACTAGAAGTGCAGGGTACTTTGCAACAGTGTCATGTTATCTCTGTCTAAAGTTAAGTTCAGTCACCATACAAACTCATGGTGTATGTGTCTATTTTAAGTACTTTTTTTGCAGATTCAAGTTACAAGATAGTCTTTATAATTTGCTGTATCATAGCTTTTCAAACCACAGTGTGACCATTTTTCAGGATAGCATGTTTATTCTGCTTAGTCACTTGCTATTTTCAATGCAAAGTGTAACACCTCAAGCTCATCTTATAAATCCCAAGCTCAACAAAAAACATTGTTTTGGTTTGGGTTTCTTTGTTTTGTTTTTAAAGTGGTTTTATTGTCTGCTACTTAGACACTTTTGTTTTTCCAGTTAGAGTGCTCACTGAGAAGGAGGCATGCACTGCTGACTACAGAAGATGGATTAGTTTTTTGAAAGCAAGTGAAAATGCCTAAAATGCTTTCACTTCCCCCCCTGATTTCCTAGTCTCTCTATTACTGAAAGAGAAGGAAAAGAATGAAATTAGAACCAGCCTTACAAAGACCTCTTGTGCAGTGGTGATGAGATTTTGTCTGTGTACCAGTGGTGATAAGAAATGAGTTCTGAGATACAGAAAAAATGAGATTTGCTGTTTTTTCCCAAGTAAAAACATCAGTGAGCTTCGAGTATGAAATGGGGAGAAAAGCACTGAGCTAAACATTGTGGAAGCTTGTTGCATTGTTAGAAAAAATTCCATGTCACTTCGGGAAGCTTTGACAGGACAGACTCAAGGCTGTATTGATACGATAGATCTGCAGTAAGAGATCCAATCTGGCAGTCATCTGCCTGGTTTAATTGCAGATTTGTTTAAAATTTGGTCTTTTTGGTCCAGTCCGACAGAAGCTAAACTGATATGAACCAATTCCAACCTGACAAGAGTCTGACTGTAGAGATATACTGATTTAACTAACACACTCTCTGGCTACAGTGGCTGATGGGAGAGAGGAAAAAAAATAATTCTTGTAATTTCCTCTTGCTATTTTTTGTCAGAGGACTGCCATGGTTTCAGAGGCACGTCCGGGAACAGACAGGGTAGCGGGTGCATGGGCAGGTGGGTTTCCCCAGCTGATGGGGCCTCATCAGTTGACTTGGATGTCCAGGATGCTGGGACTGCTCTGGACCGTTTTGCTGTTCACCTGCCTGCAGTTATGCCGTTTGAGCTGGTGCTGGCAGGCTTTCTTGGTGCTGTCTGTGCTGATGGTGAACCTGGGTGCACCTGGGGATTTGCATTGGCTGGTGCTGGAGTGCTATGAAGTGTGTGTTGGAGTGGTGGTAGGCTCTGCACTTGTAGATGTTGCTGGACTGGAACTGGTAATGTTGATTGATGATGTAGCCAGATCCCATTGAATCACAGCCATAGGATGGATGCACAGATGGAGAAAGACATCTGCTTTATTGTGTTCTCACTTAACATGAATATTGTGGTGACACGTACAGGATCTTAGGGATGGCCCCTGTTACACTGTCCAGACCATGTAATAAAAACTCTTGGACCAAAGTTTGTCTTTCCAGTGGTTTGATGGTCTGCATCTTTTCAAACCAGGAAAGAACACTATTATATTCTCCAAAATAGGGAACATATTCTTTTATGATATGCTCCCTTCCCCAAGTGGGAGGATGGTATACTAGAAGCATAACAGATGAAACGTGCAAAATCCTCGTGTGCGATGTTTAAGGGAAAAGTGATTGTACACCACAGAACAGTGCCATGTCTGTCCACACAGAGTGTTGCCTCATATATTTTCTTCTCTTCTGTTTGAATTCCAGCTATGGAGCATGCAAGGAAGATTTTCTATTGCTTCCTCCTAACGTATATCCCCATGAGGGTACCTGGGTGTTTCGCTTTCCAGATGCCTCGATGCAGCACTTTTAAATGGCTGGCATTTGAGTTTTCCTGTAACAAATGCAAGTGCCAGTGCAGGAGTAATATGCCTCTGTATACATATTGACAGGCAATCAATATCCATGCCAGTCTCTCAGTGATGGAGATTTTGAGGCTTGTGTATACAGAGAAAAGCAGAACAAAATTGAAATGTGATACCTGTGGTCTTGTCAGGCTCTGTTAATACCTTCCAAAGGCAGTATTCCTTCCTTCAAGGAAGAAAAGGAGACAACCATAATCCATAATTTGTCAGCTTAGCATATTTCCATGCCTAAGAACAGATGGCAAATCCAAGTATTGTATTGATTGTAGTGTTATACTCAGTTGTAATATCCATTACGTCATTGTTTTCTAGAGGTTTTCAATATCCTTTGTGTGCTGAGCAGCATGCAGCAGTACAAGAAGACAGAACAAATGGGGTAAAATTATTCTATCAAAAAACCACTGAAACTTTGAGTACCAAAACATACAAAGTTTGATTAATTTATGGCAAATCAAAGCTGTGGATCTTAAAACCATGGGTCTACTAGGATGCCTTTTAAGTGAGCCAACAGTCTAGAACCCCAGAAGATCCAGCTCTAGAGTTGCCTACACGGAGAAAGTGGTCTGAAGTGACAAATTTTGAAAAGTCCTGAATTTGCCAGGTGGAAATAAGGTAGATTGAGGCATTCTGGTAAACGTTTTGGGTTTTTTTCCCATCTTTTTCCCCAGCCCAGAACCTCCTTCTGTAACACATTGTGAAAGTTTTGTTGTGGACTTCATGTGAGCTGAAACTAAATTTTAAAACCATTACCATTTCATGAGAATGAAAACCTCTGTTTCTTCAGTTCTACTCCAACTTTGCTGCTGCAGTCCAGAAGGTTAAAACTTAAAGCCATCTGGTCTTAGAGGAATGGGAAATATTTTTGTACTAGCTAAAACACTAAACTAGGAAAAAAGTAGATATCATAGTTTCCACAATTTGTGATTCTCTTTTCCTACAGTAATGATCAAGTTTTCTCTTACGCAGATAACCTTTTCAAATATTCAACAATTCTGAACTTTCTGATTAGGTGTACAGGCAAGAAGTACTCCCTAAAATTGGACATTTTCCTATTTTTTCCCCTTAATTTAAAAGATACCATGTGCTTTTATGCCTGTGGAGTTGCCTGAATACAAATGCATGAGCATCTCCCCTTTTTAGGCAAATTCCTTTGTCCTACTATACAACAAAACTGGAATTTAATTTACCACATGAACTTTCGTGTTCAAAACAACTTCCTGGACTGGTAAACCAGGACTGGCACTTGAAGGTATTCCTTACAGTTGATGTGGTTTCATCTTCTGAACTTCCTTTGAAGTTGGGCATCTCTGTCTGAAGACCCAGTGGGTCAGGTTCACTTTGCAGTGCTCTGGTTTTACATCATCGGAAGCTGGTTGACACTGGTGTAACTCAATAATGAATCACTTTCTTCCTACTACCAGGTATGTTGAGGCAAATGAGTATATCCAAAAGACGAAAATGTTGGGTAGTGTGTGGCTAGAAAGGAAACTGTAAGATGTATTTTGTTTACCTTGGTGTTATGAAGTAAAATTACTTTGAAATAGCATGGTGCTTGGCCTGAGTCTTGCTTACCATCTTTGAGTTCATGTAATGAATATAGTGGTGACAGATTTGTGTTGCTGAGTTACTGGTAAGCCATGATGAGCAGGATTTTTCAAGTATGAGCTTTATTGTCTATGAGTTAAACATAAAAGGCAAATGTCTCATACCTTACTGTAGTTGACAGAAAGAACGAGCACCTCTTTAGGTCAAAGTATTCCCTTCTAGGATGCCAGGATGGGTGGGATGAGTTCAAGTGGGTTAGTTTGTCTGTACAAAACCCAGCCTACATCTGTGATTTGAGAGGATAGTTGCACACAAGAGATTTCAAAACTTCTTAAACTAAGCATGTACTTAGATGTTTTGCTGACTGGCAGATTTGGGTCTGTCTGAAGTCATTAGGAGCTTATTTTTACATGAAGCATTAGCAGACAAAACAGTGTTGCTATCTCTACTTCATTCCTATGGAAAGATTAATAAGATCGTAGGAGTTTGGAAAAGAAATCCAGCCATTTGGCCTGAACTGGCTGCCAACTCTGGCACGTCACACCATGACACACCAAATAGTATTCCAGGTCTTAGAAGGGTGAGTTTTCGTCTACAGTTCTAATCTTTTTCCTTTGCTATTCATGAATGCAGGATAATCTTCAGAAAGCAATAATGGCACAGAGCTGTCAAATGTGTTAACTCTTGAGACCAAAATGGGTGACTCTTTGCTAACACTCTCTGGCTCCCTGACCACCATCTTGGCCATCCATGTGAACTCGATGCTGTGGTCAACCTTGTGGAATGGGGCTCTGGTGCGGGGTTTAGGTGGGTCCTTGTGTCAAAGGGGTCCCTCCCTGCTGGAGGACAGCACTTGTTGCTAAGGCTCCTTCCCCAGCTGGTGGCACTGTCTCATGAATCAGACAAGGCATTCGCATGAGGTCTGCTAAAATTAACCCCAGTCAGAGCATTTACCATACAGACCAGTTAAATTTTCATAATCTCCTTTGGAATTTCCACTTTATAGGTCTGTGTATGCATGGTTGATGTTGCATCACAAAGTAGGAAGAGTACTCACTGTCAAGCTTAACAAAACTGAGGACTGAATTACTGTCGTAGCCAGAACATGACTGTAATACTCACTGGCATAGCACGTGTCGCCATCTAGGAGTGGTCAAGATCCAGCCCTCCATCTTTCTCAAATTATACTGTTTCAAGAAGGTAAGATGCTGATTGTTATATCAGGAAAAACAAACAAACAAGCAAACAAAAAAACCCTCCAAAACAATGCTCATATATTAACATCTGGATCTGAATTAAAGTAAGCAATCTGTAGATGTTGAGAACAAATCTGTAGTCTGTTTGGTAAGTTGGATCATTAAGTATTTGGTGGAAACAGGAAATTGGCGATAACATTCCTTTGGATTTTTGGAATTTATTTTGAGACAGAATGTAAATGTTTGAACTTCTTTTTGTTTTGATCTCCATTGTTTCTGCAATCTCTGAGGGCAGTTCCCTTTAATTTTGAAGCCCAGCTCATGAGTACCAAGAGCAAAAGGACTAAATGTCATTTAAAAGTAATGTAGCAGTACTTGCCAACAACACAGCTTTAGTAGATTCTGAGAGAGGAATGTGGGAGCAGTCATGGCTTTAAAAAAACAACAATAGGTTTTAACAGCTGGAGAATCTGCAAAAACATTTGAGCTGTGCATGATCCCTCCATGCTGTGTTGAGTTTTTGTTCTCATGGCTTTTGGGGGGTTGAGTTTTAGGGGTTTTTTAGAGAAACCTCACAAGAGACTTTCAATAAAAAAAAGGATAAAAATATTTACTTAAGAGCTGCCTTGAAGACCACTCCCTCACTAGAATTACCATTTTCTTTTCTGCTTTTCCTGGCTGTTATATCAATCTTAACGTAATTTTATTCACAGAGTATAGAATTTTGTGCCAAATCTGAAATTCACATGTAATTTATTATCATAATGGTGTGGTGCGTTTGTCTTGCTAAAAGTATTATCTGAAGTGACCTTTCTGCCAAGGTGTGCATCAGAGGTAAGCATGCTTTCAAAGTGTTGCCATGAGCAGAGCTTGAAAACTGGGAGGGGTTGATGTTTCCACTGCAGGAACCTGTCCCTGTTCTCGTTGAGTTGAGAAATAAGTGTCTTTTAGTGAAAAGATTTCTCTGGTTCAAAATGCGGTATTGGAGAAGGAGGATTAATATCTATTTGCACAGAGTTTTAAAGTCAGAGGAATGTCACCCATACCTTGCCCAGAGAGTGAGCACCCAGATCTCCGTACAGGGGACATCCTCACTTGCCCCAGTGGAGATGAGCAGAGTAATGGATGAATTCCTGCATTTGGATCACATTCTGAAAGGCTTTTCATTTCCCAGCAATTAATGACTTCATGCCTTCAAAAATAAAGCCCTGAGGTCTTCCATCGTTCTTGTCATCACAGCTGGGAGTTGAAGAAAAGTAAGGTATTTTGCTTTTCTTACAATAAGCCAATTTAGTCCATGTCCTTTGCTAGTAGTGCTATTTCAGGTCATGAAAACAAGCTTAACTTAACTGTGTGGATTGATAATATTCAGAAATAATTTCAGGAACCAAAATTGTATGGCTAAAATGTCAATTTTTTATGTATAAAACTCTTGGCTTCTGAAGTATTCAGGTATGTATTTTGTGAGCCAGACTTGGTGTTTCTGCTGTTCTGGTGTGAAGTTCCAGGACAAAAGAATCCAAGGTTTTCTTAGTGACAGCAGTTAGGCTAATGCAGTAATTTTTAAGTGATGTTTTAAATTTTGTTATCATTGATCTTATTCAAGTCTCAGTAAGGAAAAAGATTGCAGAAATGCTGAGTAAGGCATAGTAGGTTACAATTCTTTTTTCATACCATGAAAAATAAAATACAATAGTTGCTTAAATCAACCCAAGGGTTTTCTGTGGCTTATAATTTCTGTGTTTTGTGAGTATTCTTTAATTAGAAGTTGATGTTAACATTTTGGAATAAGTAGAAGAAAGGGATGCACAGTCATTTGTTTGGGTAGAGTAGTTAGCTGAGGTAAAACCATGGAGTGAAAAAAGCACACCTGCATTAACTCACAGGGAAATCACATTTTTTTTCTGCGGCAGCTAAACTCTATAGAAAATTCGTATGTGGCCTGAACTTTGATCTCTGCTCCATTTACATGAGCATTTAGTGTTTTAAACACTTAATCATCTTTTGCTTCCTTGTGAAAGTGAGAATGTCCCTTCTGGTATTGCTTCTCAAAGAAACAGAATCACCTTTTGTATCCTGCCAAGGAAAAGGGGGAAGTAGCTTTTGGAAAGATTGATTTCTCTGAGCTAAAGGAAAAGATTAAATAGGCAGCAACAGCTCCTTCTTTTGCTTCTCAAAGCAGGAAAAGAAATTGGATGGGTCATAGGCCTGCTTATTTTATTTCCCTTTCAAAGGTTGAGGAAAATGTCAAACTGTTTTCTTGTCCCAGGAGGACAGAGGAGGGGCTTGGAGACAGTGGGATCTCCCCTTAGGAACTGGGAAACTGTAGCCATCAGGAAGCCCATCATATCAGAACAAGTCCTTCATGTGTTTTTTTTGTTCTGGTATCAAAAGAATTGGGCATACATGAAAATAGAAAAATATATACTGAGGAGAAAAATCTGGTTTAAAATGTGCAACGAGGAGAATGCTGCTGTGCTCTTGCAGAGCTAATGACTGCCAACAGTCAAATTTGTTGCAAGTTGAATACAACAAGGTGGCCAAAGGAAAGATATCCTCTGTATTATTGAGAGATTTACTGATTTGGCTGTCACCAAACAACACAAGTCATCTTGTGCGTAACTGCTTGGACATAAAGTCCCCCTGACAGTTGTGTGGGTTGGTGCGTAGGTGAAAGAAGTACTTACTACTGTCTGTAAATAATACTAGTAGCTTCATCTGTCTTTGGTAACTGGAGTGTACAACTTCCTAGGTAATTTCAGAGAGGCAACTCCACTGTCTGCTTTATAAGAAAACAGCATCAAATGATAACAAATGTATAAATCAGCTCTGTACAAATAGACTTGCCACACTTGGGATACATGGAGTCATCTGTCATTTAACCTTAATCTAGATGAAGGTCAGGTGAAGCTCATCACCAGTCTTAAGAGTAGTGTAGACCCAGTCAGTAAGACTTGAGGGTACCTTGGAAAGCCTGTTTTAACACAGGTAAATGTTAATTAATGGTGCAGCACTGATATTAATGATAAATGTTAGTTATTTTTTGTCTTTAGTTGAAACTTCACTACTACATGATGTGTACATGGATTCAGTCTTACAGAAATATTTCACATAGCTTGGGCAGGAAATCTTAAAAAATGTAATATTACACCATTTTTGTACAAGTTTGAAGAATTGCCCTGATCAGTCATGGGCAAGAATCTCTCTTTTTCATTTGCATTCCTGAGATCTGGAAGTAGGCAGCACAGGTCTAACACAGACACAGAAGTAAAAGGAAAACAAAGGAGGTTTTTCTGTCTCTCCCCTTATTTTACTGCTGACTGTACACCTTACTATCTTCTCTCACTTGGGGCCATATGGTAGAGTGTGGGTAACTTTCTTTGAGGTACATAAATGCCATGACAGGTGTATCTGCTCTCTGCCTCCTGCTCTGCTCCCTTTGGCCATGTTTGCACAGAGAGATTGAACTACATCAGAGAGCATCCTCCGATGCTGAGGCTTGATCATCTGTGCTGTTGGGTTATCACCAATATCTCTGCAGCTGAGGTCCAGACCAACTCACTGAAGCAGATCCTGAGTATAAAGTTAGCACAGGCCTAGGGATTATTCATGACAGACTATTTGGATGTGGCCACTTTGGAGAGAGAGAGACAGTTTAATAGGGCAGATTAAGGCTGTTGCCTGCCAGCTGGGTTGCTGCCAGGGCACGAGCCCAGGCATGTCTAGTGTGCCAATATACGTTTCAGCCTCTGGTTATGGGCTTATGATTTTCTCCATCCTGAACTAAAATTGTACGACACCTTAGCTCTCAGCCTGAGCCCTGAGCAAGAGTACCTATGGTCTTTGTCAGCTATCCTTTAACAGCAATGATAAGCCACAGTACTGTGAACATCAGTAGGGCTGCTGAAGCTCAGCAGATAGCTGAGCTAAGGTAGCTAACCATATGTGTCCTCTTTGACTGGCAAAATGCTTAGTAAATTTATTAATTTAAACTTTTGTCATGTCCGTAAGTTAGCACATGGTGTCTTTTGTTAGCTCCAAGTTAACAGTTGTAACATAGGTATAAAGTGTACTGCTGTTCTTGTGTCATCACTTGTTAAGCTGTGTAAGCTTCGGTTACATACATGCTTCTCGACTCTGGACATGTGTGTCTTCTCTCTTCACCTGTGTAGCTGCTGCAATACTACCAGACTAAGGTCACATCTCAGCTCCTAGGCCCACACCATGTACGGGTCCTGGCTGCATGCTGGCCCTGTTCCTACAAAGAAACTCGGGCAGGTTAGTCAGATGGGAGCCTTGGTAAGACCCTGCCGCTTCGCCATCAGCACTCTCTGGAGCTGGACAGGTGCCACACTGTGTCCTGTTAAGCATAGGGGCAGCCTAACATAAAGTATAAGTAAAATATTTTTTAAATACAATCATGTGTTGATTATGTATGTGAAGCTATGCTTGTTCTCCAGTCAGGGTATGCAGCTCCTTTGGGGACAGTAGGGTCTGTCTTCACCAGCACTTGCAAACGTCTCTGAAGTCTTCAGAGAGCAGTGCCATACAAATGAGAAGGATCAGGGATATTCTCCATGGTAATAGTACCAGCAAGGTGAGGTCAGCTCTTAACCCACTGGAAAACCCTCCACCCTGTAGAAGACAACCGTATCCTATGCAGCTCTCTTTATGCTCAGGCACAGTTGCCACCTATCTATGGAAACTTGTTCATATGTTTCAAAATAAAAAAAGGTAATGACTTGTTACAATGGGATACAAGTTTCAGTAGGTGTGTTTTTTTGGTTTAGTTTCAGTTTTATTTTATAATGCATTAGCAGGGTCCAGTGGGAATTTTACTGGCTGCCCAGCTGACTTAGGGGCACACGGGAACTCAGCTTGGATGGGAAGTGGGGGGCATAGGAGACAGTTGCAAGGTCTTCAGCCTTGTAATTGTATTTTTCCTGCTTCTCTACCAGTAACAATTGAGTATTCTCATTTTATTAATACTATTTTGATAATTGCCTTTTCTAAACATGTGGTATTTTTATCTTAAACCACTGTTGCATTACAGATATGAATATGCATGCTAACACACACACACAAACACACATCTGCTTCCAGATGTTATGTTGCTATCTCTGCTGGCAAAAAAATCCTTACAGCTGCTGCAGAGCCCCAGCTGTATCTGCGTGCTGTGCCAGGTTCCCCTGGGTTGTTTTAATGGGGAAGCAGAGTCCAAGATTTAGAAAACAGGTCTAGGTCCAACACAGCACAAAACCCACAAGATGGTTTAGATGAATGTTTCTTGGCTTGTGGAGTTTGAAAATCTATGGTGGCTGTCAGCAGAGCCAATAAATTCTCTATCCTTGGCTTTAGGTAGTAACACAATGCTATTGGCCAGGTAAATGTCTCTGCTCTCTTATCTTCTATGCTGAAGACACGTACTTACACAGAAGATACCTTTGATACAGAAGAAAAAATCTGTGAGAAGGTCTGTAGTGTCACTGAGAGCAAAGGAGCATGTTCTGACTGTGTTTACATGAGGACAAATGCTAAGTGATTTAATAACCATACTAATGGAACCTGGAATGAACAGATCTGGTGGTAAGGTCATTGGAACACAAACACTCAGTGTAATTTTTTACACTTAAAATGTGTGTCCTAAATTATGAAAGAAGATACTAAAATAAAAACATGTGGTAACATTCTGATTAATAATGTGTTTTCTTCAATAGCAGTGTATTACAAGCTGACCTTTCAAGTATTTTGTTATAAAAAATGTTCCCGTATTTATTTCAAGCATAATTGTGCTGATTTTATGCCAACATAATGTAAACCTAAGCAGCTATAGGTACACAGGTCAGTAGACTTATCAAAAGCTTTTTGTGCATCTTGTGTTAGCAAGTGTGAAGAAAAAATAAGATTTTTTTAATTATTATTGTTATTTTAAAATTATTTTGGGAGTTATAAAGGCAGTTGGTGGTGTTGTCTAGAACAGGTCTGTATGGCCAGGCCAGGGCTACATTATATAACAAAATAGTTGTCTGTGAGAAGCTGTGCTATTGTGTACTGACAGAAGTGTTGGGAGGAGGACAGATTCATCCCGCAGGCTGCAGCCTGGCTGGTGAGATACAGCTTGGACAGCCATTTTCAAGAGTTGCCTCAAGTAGTTCACCACAGGTGGGTAAAAAGGGAACACACAGTTGACAAAGGGCGATCACCTTGAAAATCGTACTGCATCTAAAATACCTTATGTGCTATAATACAGAAGAGATATTAAGCAGAAGATAAATGACAGTCTTTTTCCTTTCTCATCCCTCTGACCTTTTGTTACATTCTTGTGCGATAATAGGTGTTTAGTTTCTCATTTGCCTTTGTACAGCAGTTTTCTTCTTGTGCAAGTCCTGCAGGGCTGAAGGGCAGAATTGGGGGTAGTTACCACAAAGCAGTAGGACTAGAGAGGAAAAAAAGAAACAACAAAACAAGCACTGAAGAAAACTAGGAAAAGACTGTAAGAAACCTAAATCTGGTGACAACTGAGGTTGATGGCATGTCTTAATGACTTTCTCCTCAGCTCAATCCTGAGTCCTAAGGATGGAGATGAACACCTCTGAGGGGAAAGAACACTGGGTTGAGCTGAAGGCTGTGGCTGCAGACCCACCTCTGTTAGCTCTCCCTCTGGAGAGGAGCTGTTTGTCTCTTGCAGGGACAGCCTTCTGAAGGCACAGTGACAATGTGGTGGGATGGCTGGTTAGCTCATTGCTAAGTTCAGTAACATTTATCACATACTAGTTCCTATTGCAAAACACAAGACAGACTTAAATTGGTTGTGCGAGGTGATACGGTTGAAATGATTAGCTAGTCTGGAACATATCCCGGTTCTCCTCTCCAGTGAGATAAATGAGCTGGGTCAGTGCCTCTTCCCACTCTTCATTCTGGCCCCTCCTGTGCTCTCTGTCTCCTAGGTTTCTGAGAGTTTTTGTCTGGGTAACATAAAGTTTTAAAAAGTGTTTATCTTGCACAGTCTGAAATGCTTCTTATCCTCTCACCCACGGTACAGTGAAAAAACAAGTAGGCACATTTTGTAAAGACATCTTGAACAGAAGACATGATGGATTGCTCTTAGAATTACTTCTGTAACTACAAGAGAAATTGAAAATAAATGATAACCTGAGACATACGGTCACGCTCTAATAGTTGGCATCTAATCTTTTACCTTAGAGCTTAAGGCTTGGGTACAGAAATTTACTCCTCTCTTTGTGATTCAACTATTTGTATAAAACAACTACTCCAAGTAGAACTTGTTGATTCTCATCAGGAGCAATGCTAGGAAACTATAAAAAAAACCTCTTAAAACTTTCAAGATTGATAGAAAAAATTTATTGGCTTGGAATACAGCATAATAAACGTCTCCTTACAGGTAGACATTTTAGATGTCATAAATGAGTATTGCAATGTGTTTTTAAAGACTGCATATTGTTTTATTGTGTGCTTTTCTGCACATCCTTAAAAGTCTATATGGGAAGGAAAGAGTAAAATTAATTTGTGGAGAAAAATGCTTCAGGATACTGGGCATTTTTCCACTGAATATCTCTGTGGAAATCTGGAAGAAGTGTTATTTCAGTTCTCTACAAGAAAATAATGCTCTAAATGTAATTCTCTTTCCCACCATCAATAAAGTGGGGAAAATTCTTCTGTAGTTATTAATTAGTAATAAAAAATGGAGCTTGTTTTGGAAGGAGTAACTTAGGAGTTTATTTGCTTTTAAACAGAGTACTCTTGGAAGTGTGAACTGTAGATGGTATTTGTACTATTGTCTTCTGGTTTGTTTTCAGATAGAAGGCAGTTTTAACATTTTTGAAAAGTTGTGGGAGGAGGACAACGTTAACTTTAGCATGGCAATATATGGATACTCTTTACATTTCTCTATTGCATGCTTCTCTATATGGTCTGCTGTAGCCTGAATGCTTCCTATGTCCTATAGACAGACTGGCAATAGCCAAGTCCCCAGTGGACTTGAAAGAGCTCTGGCACTTTTCCTGTTTTGGGTTACAGATGGTTTTTTGAGAGAAGACAATAAAATGCAGGGGAATTTAAGCTATTATTAATTTATATTGTTTTTTAATACTCATTGTTAGTTACATAACACCATGATGCATTGCAAGTTCAACAAGTTAGTGTTTATAATGAGTGTATTATTGCTTCCTCTGGCATTTTATACTCTGTAATGCAGGATTAAAAAAAAAAAGCAAGTTGCAACTTTGAATGAAGTTATTGCAAATCTGCTGTTAATTTTTGTGGGAGTTAAGTTCTTAGTAGCAGAACTCATCGGAACAATTTTCAGGTTAAATTTTTGTAGTGCTGGAAACTGTTCTTGTGGAGGTTGGCACCAAATTAGTTGAAAACCAGTACTCGCATAATTAAAAATTGCGACTGACTCGATTGTTTCATAATAGCACAACGTGTGCCCAGTTCCTAGGGGAAAAGACTCTTGCAGCAGCTGAAGAATGCAGCCTGTGATCTCCTTCTTCCCAGGGACGCTCCACCCAGCCCTGCTGCTATAAATGGCAATTGGACTTGAGGGAATTACAGCAGGCACTGAACTAAGCAAAGACAGGTTCCTCTGCAGCTGACATTTTCACTCTTGGGCATGACAATTAATAAAATGAAGAATGACCCAGAGCTATTTTCTGAACATTGCAAGTGCTGTGATTTCAGCTGGGGCACTGTCTGGAATCTGTAAGGATGGGTTGGTGCAGAGACATTTGTTTCAGGGGACCACAGAAGGGGCTGCAGCTGAACGGACATTTGGCCTGGGGAAATCTGTTGGCAATTTTGCCACAAAACCCCATGTTTTATCAAGCAGCTGAGGAGATAGATGCTGATCATGTGGTCATCATGTTCCTGCTGCCTTGCTAGCCAGGGTTGGAGCTTGGAGGAAGCTACCAGTGCTCAGCAGCCAGGGAAAATGGTATTTAAGGGAGGAATTCAGCTCATCTCATTACATGTCTGTAACTACCCACAGTGTAGACATACTCCTTGGAGCTGACCTCTGCACACTCCCTTTCTGGATGGAAGGAAGTGGGGGAAAAGGCATTTCTGGAGTTTTATTCTTATCTGTGTAAACCAAATGAAATTAATTGCTTCCCCAAAAGTTCCCGTTTCTCACCACTGGTTGGAACTGGTACTAGTTAGATAGAGAAGCCTGTATTTTGAAAGCAATCCCACTGTAGGTCTGGTCTACCCCAAAGCTCATCTGTCAGCATTTGAAACATCTGTAATGACTTGGCACTTTTGCCATTGTTGGCTTTAAGTACTCTGTCAAATGGAAAGGGTAAAACTTCACGAAGTCTAAGGGATTCCTCAAAGATAAGCTAATGCATTCTGTGGCAAATGATGTATGGGTAATAATAATGAAATAATAATGAAATAATAACAGCAGTAGCATATTCTTTCACTAATTCTATGCCATGTGAGAAATCATGGAGGAAAGGGACGTTTAATGTTTATTCAGAGGAGGGTTTGAATGGAGAGGTTTAAGTGAAGTAGCCTGTTATGAAATAATAAACATAAAACATGTAACAGATGTTTCATTCTTCATTATTCCTTCAGTTTCCATCTGCAACCATTATTGGGTATTTGTATCCATCTTTACCAAAACTTCCCTTGTTTATAGTGTATTTAATTTCTTTAGCCAGGATCATGTGTTTCATTAATTGTGTCAGTCCTGTAAGCTACTGAATACTTCTGTATGACCTAGAGATGTATTAGGAGAAAATACTACTAAGGCAAATTTCAGTTTACATTGCATGGATAACTGGGGACTCAAATACAGAATTTCAGACAGGGGTGAGAACAGTTAGTACAGTGTTACCCTAGATAACTGCCACCAGCAGAAATGAGCCAGCTTCATCCTTCCACAACCCAGTTACCCCTGAGGAAGAAGCAGCCTGGGGAGCTGACCATGGTTTTCCTAACACCAAGAATTGTAGCTGTATGCTTCAAAGGAGGAACCAGTTGGGTCTTGAGAAAACCAGAGTAATGAAAATGGCTTTAAAATCATCATATGGACATAAACAATGCATTGGAGTTATTTTGCTCAGGTTTTTCGAGAAGTGCAGAGAGCGCACCTGCAGGCTTCTCTCCACAGCTGCCGGAGCTTTAGGTATTCCTTATGTATTCCTTACATAAATAGATACATTGAGATCTGCCTCTACTTTCACATACCTCCTGGAGATAAAGGTTTAAAGCAAATACCAAATATCACAAAGTCAACGAGTAAAAATACTGTGAAATGTGAGAGTGTTACAAATGCCTTTAAAATCAATGTCTTCTTTTAGAAATACACCCAGTTTTCAACTCTGTCCCTGCAAAGTCATTCTTGTAGCTGGGGATATTTATTCCATTTTTTTTTTTTTTTCTGAATGGGATGCAGCTGTTAAATTCTTCAGACCTGAGTAAAGGCTCTTAAAGAGCTTTATTTATATCAGTTTTTTTCTGTCCTCCTCTGTTTCTGGACAAATAGCCACAACTTCAGCTAGTGGAAGTTGTTGTACTGCAGCTAAGCTTATACAGTCCTGCTGCTTTCCTGGGGTGAGTTTTCTGAAGAGTTGGACCCTTATGTGAGAATGCATGTGTAATTCTATTAAAGCATGTCAGTCTGGCTTCCGAAGGAGGTTGGCACATGGTAGGCCACCCCAGTGCAGCAGCTCCCATTGGAGATCCCTGGAGATTTTGAGAATAAGAGTATGTCTAAGGCAATCAACTAAAATTTATCCGCAGCCTGTTAGAAGCGCATTGCAATGGTACTTAAGTGTATAATCCCTCTTACTTCAACATACAGGTTTATGGCTTGAGTTTCCCTTGAATAAACTTTGTGATTATTAAGGAGCTGTATCATATAATCTGCCTTTAGGTTGTTAAAGGGCATAATACAGATAAGGACTCCCTAGATCCCGTAAACCTCAAAATGAATTTGCTTTCTAGACCTCTGTGTTAAAAGAGATCTTTGACAGTAAACTGAAACGCTGTGATATTTCAGTGTTAGTAGAGTTTGATAGAAGTTCAAAAGCAGTGTGCTGTGCTGCTGCGTGGCTGTGGGATGGGGAACTCTCTGTATGGCCATAGAGTGGGACCCAGCAGCAAACCTAGCTTGATGAGCAATTGTTGATTTTACAAGGATATTGCAGTGAAAGCTCTTTAACTTCCTGTGTCTGTATGCCGTTTTTAGCAAAAGCTTCATACTGGCTTTTGAAACCTGCATTTTTGGTTCCTTCTTTTTTCACTAAGCACTTTCTTGATTCAATACTGAAAAATAAAATGTGAAGAGGTTGATGTGGATCTTGCGGCTGACTAATGTATATTTTAATTACAGTATGAATAAGGTTGATAAGAGAAGGTGAACAGCTGCCGTGGCCACTTAACACAGACAGATTAAAATAATAGGATTGGGGACGTCTGCTAGATTGCTAGTAAAAATTTTAAATAGGAGCAGAGAGCCTTTGGCAGTCACCAACAAAAGTGTATGGAAGAGAAGGAAGGGGAAGAGAAAAAATAGAAGGGGGTAAGAAGAGGACATTGGAAAACTTTCATACTGTTCATTCATCTAAAAATAGGATTTCAGTCTGCCTCTGAGTTTGTTTATGTTTATGTCTTTCATTTGGGGACTGTGGATGGAGACACGTCTTTTCAAATGCTTTAGGAGCAGGGCTTGTGTGCTCTTAAGTTTTCAGAAACAGGACTTGGAACCTTGCAGGCACGTATGTGGGGAAGCTGCTGTGAGCTTCTACCTAGCTGTGCTGCTCCCTCTGAGAGCTGGGTGAGGAACTTGTTGCACCCTCTTCTCGCTGAACCCTCTTAAAGCCTTGTGCATCATTTCCCAAAGCATCATTTGGATCTATTGTTCATGTATGTGCTGTTCTCTGGTGGTGGGAAATCTAAACACGCCCAAAGATAGGAGTTTGCTCTTGTGATTCAGCCACTGCTAAGGTATGGGCTGTACTAATGCTGCTCAACACATGTGGATTTTAGAACTTCAATACAGGAAAAAAAACACTGTATGGCTTTTATAAAAGCAAAGGTATGAAGTGGAGTGTTCAAGATATTGCAACGACTGAGAATATGTTTGACTGCTTTTAAAAGTCTCAGAAAAAATCAAACCCAGAGCATTCTCCTCTCTTGTTAGAGGTTACAGTAGCACTGCCATGTTTGAGCAAACCCAGCTTTGGTTCCTCCAGGACTGTGAGCGTTTCTCTTTCAAATCTCCAGCAGTGTACCAAAGTCTCTGCAACTCCTTCTGAGGTTTACCTTTTCTAGAAACAGGGATGATTCTGCATGTTCTCTTTTAATCTATCTCACCATATGGGCTTTTGTTAGAGCCTAATTTAACTTGTCAGAGTACTTACGTCATCTCTTTCAGAGTAATCGGTTTCTGCTAATAGGTAACACTTAAAATCAAGTTAAAGGTGTCTGTTTTTTATTTGCTTTCTGCTTTTTAGAGTTCCTGAGGCACACAGACAGTCTCAAGGGCAGATGGGGTGTTTTGTGGTTACTGAACCAGACAGCTTAGATATAATTAAAATGCCTTTTTTGCATATGCAAGTTGCTGCCACTTCTGTATTTTTTTGCAGGTCATAGGATCACACCAATCATAAATCTGATTGAGGATGTTGCACTTCTCTTATTTATTTTTATTTTTGAGTGAACTGTACCACCCAAGCTTAATGCATGTAACCTGGTGTGACTGTGGGTGCCCAGTTTGTCTTTGGGGCTCCCCAGTATAGATCAAAAGGAATCTAGGAAAAGCTAAACTAGTCAGCATATGTCAGTTACTTTCTGTGGAAATACAAAAAATGGAATGAGCTTTTATTCAAAGTAGCAGTGTCATGTTCCCTGGAAGCTATTTTGCAGGGACTTTTTTATACTCCAGGTTCTTTTTAATGAGCTATAAGGAACTTTCACAGTGCAGTGCCATCCCTGGAGAGGAAGGAAGGAGTCTGTCACAGGAATCCCTTCTCACAAAGGAAAAGGTAGACTAGCATGCAAGGTGCCTGAATCATAGCTTCCATAAGGCACACCCCAGAGCCTACTGGGCTGGAAATGTCTATTTCTTAGCTGCAAACTTTTTGGAACTTTTTGACCAGGCCATCACTTTTTTTTTTTTCCACGGAAAGCATATCTTTCATGAATATTTTTTAAGACTAAACTCTAATTTTTCCACTGAAAAAATGCATTTTTAGTTAAATTCTGTTTCTGAAGCTATTTTTGACAGTCTCACGAGACTTTTGTGGCCAGCATTGGTCATTGGTATAACAAGAGATCAGCCAGAGGAATTCTCAGCTGCCTGCTAATTTGGTTCTCTTGATCCTTGTGCCCCTCTGGACTGAGAGTCCTTTGAATTTTGCATAATTAAGACAGAAATGAAAGATTGCATACTGTTTATCTGTAAATTACGAAGTTACAATATCAGAATCACTTATCCAGTTTATCAGTGAGACTTTTCATCAAGTTCATTTTGAAATTTAAAGATTAATATTTTTGAGTGCTCTGGGAAGAGTAGTTAGATCTTTCCCATTTTTTTCTAATAGGGTATGTTTTATATGGCCTCTCCGTAAACTATGAACATTTTGTATTTGTGAAATTCCATCCCAAAGAGCATTTATTTAAAATATAAAGCTGTCCAATACTGAAAAGAGTAGTTTGAAATTGTCCTAGTTTTGTCTGGGATAGAGCTAGTTTTCTTCTTAGTAGTAGCTAGACTAGCATCGTGTTTTGGATTTAGTATAGGATTTGGTATGAGATGGTAAGAATTCCCCATTAGAGGAAACACAAAGAACAATGGCACAAAGGCTGAAGAAACTTACTTTTGAAGATTGCAAGAACTACAAATGTGCAGTGTAATTATGAGATGACTGGCAAGATGCTAATTCCTGGCTGCAGCATTTTGATGGGGTGAGATAAATCTGACTTCAGTGCCCTGGGTTTATGTTGGGGTGTAGGCACGGTCACTGACAGTACTTTTTTGTGAATATTCAGCTCTCTTTGCAGCTAAGACGGTTTTTTCTCTTGGAAATCTGGCATGGTGTGATGCATAGTGTGTGATGGGCTGGCTCTGGCTGTCCTTTGCACCGCTCAGCCCTGGGTGGTGAAGTGGAAAGAGACTGGAAATGGAGACAAGTCTGATCTAAAAGGCACTGAAAATGCTGAGACCTGTGATTATATATCCCTGGGCTCTGGATAAGGCTTCAAAATTAGGTACATCTGATGTCAGTGTTTCCTGGTACCAGGCAGGCACTGGTGGCCAAGATGCTGAACCGGAAAGGGCTGCATGTGTTTCTGAGCTGTGAACACAGGCTCTCCTACTCCAGCAGGTGAGAGGCTGTTCAGCCTACCTTGATTTAGAGGTGCACGAACCATCTGGGTGCATGTATGACAATATTTACGTAATCTCCCTTGCCATTGCCATGAACTCTAGCCCATGGTTTCTCCTGTTTTGTGAGCAATCTGATAAAGCACTATGTTGTGCCAGCTGAGGAGCGAAGTTGTTGCTTTGAATGATGACTTGGTGAAATGCCACATAGGGCAGAGCTGCCATCAAAACCTTTCGTGATTCACTGTTTGTTTTTCACAAATTTCCTACGCTTCCTGCCCACACAGTATAGATGACAGCATTGTGTATGGGGAGCATGAACATGACAGACATTATTTATGAAGCAGTGCCTTTATCAAGGAGTTTTTTTCTTCCTTAGTGAACTGTGCAAAATGCTCAGGCTCTGGTGCTGGTGTTATCAAAACCATGTTATAAATATAGCTGGCCTGCCTGTTCAAGCAGAAAGTTTTCAAAGGTGTTTTTAAAAGCTGCAAACTAACTGCGTGAGAAGGTCAGGCAGAAACCGCCAAGTGCTCCTCGCTGTGCTTGAAGGAGCCACAGCAGCTGTGTCCAGCACTCTTTCGTCTGCTTCTGATAGGGGAAGTTTGGGCAGTTACAGTCAGTTTTGAACTCGTACAACCATGAGAGAGATGGATTTTTGAGGGGAGACAAGCCCCTTCCTCACTGTTCCTTGCACTGACTCAGGACAGCACCTCTGGAGT
Source organism: Hemiprocne comata (assembly GCA_020745705.1). Classification (NCBI taxonomy): domain Eukaryota; kingdom Metazoa; phylum Chordata; class Aves; order Apodiformes; family Apodidae; genus Hemiprocne; species Hemiprocne comata. Next base: position 95,316,692 of record CM036586.1, on the reverse strand, counting down.
AAGAAGCGGGGAACCTGATAAGGACTTGTCCGTGTGTCTGGGCTTTCCCCTGGGCTGAGCTTCAGAGCAGAGAAATCAAAAGATCAATTTTTTTCCACTAAGATTAATGACATTTGGCAGCAAAACATGTCCTGGGAGTCGCAGCTGCTCCAGCAGCTTACTCAGACACTCAGTACAGAGCTTCAGGACAACGTTGTTTTTCTTACCTTACTCCTATTTTATGGAACAGTGTAATTGAATTCGAGTTCCCAATTCAAATCTGGTTTGATCAGATGCTAAGGAACACTGAAGACGCAAAGGAACGTGGTTAATGGGTAAGGAAGCTGAGTAATCTTGTATATAGTGTGGTAGATAAATGTGATGGAGAACATGTGCTGAATGTGGTGTTCGTTGTGACTTTGGGTTTAATTTTTTGGGGCTTTAGCTACTTTTGAGGAAAGCAGAACAGCTTTGACTCAATGAAGAAAAAAAAATGGCACTACCAACCACATTACCAGGCTCTGCAGATCCATCAATAAACTGAGCCCTCAAATATGGTTTGTTTTCAGACCTTGCCTGTTTTCATAGTTGGAATGAGAGGAATGAAACTATGCAATGAGAAGTGGCATTAACATTTTAAAACCAAACTGCATAATGAGGCTGATTTGTATATAAGTGACTTTGTCAGGTGGCTTGCTTTGAAGTCTGCTGTGACAGGTTTATCTCTTTCTGTATGCTCTGTGCATGAAGGATCTCAAACCCAGGCAGCTGTGAGCAAAATATGTTGAGGGTAAGGGCTTCTTGAAAGCTAATGGCATGACAGCTGCAGCTGCATAGGTTCAGTTTAGTAAATAACAGTTTCTGTAAGCATCAAGTTTTATGACCGACTGTGTTATTGTTGCATTTTAAAATTTGGATTAGAAGAAAGCAGAAACCTAGAGCAGTTCATCTTCTGGCTTGGTCCATGAGGAGCTTGTAACTCTAGCAATTGTTTCTGTTTTTCATAACAGTGGGAACTTTATGGGCTATTTTTCCCTTTCTCTGTCCAAAGTAAATGTGCTGCTTAAAAACAAAGAAAGAAGTCGTGGACTCTCTGGCAGGCATGCGGTTTGAACTTGAGGTACCTCAGGTTGGAGGGGCAGTTTTACAGAATGTACCTTTCTCCTGAAAATTAATGTTGCAGCACAGTGGTTTTATTTGTGTGGATCCATTTTACATGACTTGCTTTGGAGTGCCACATTTTTAATGAGCCTTCATTTTAATAGACTATGAAGAGCATCAGGGTGCTCTTTAATGGTCTTTCCAGGTATGCACAGTGAGCTATCAATCTGACCTGTAGCTATGTATCCATTCACAGCAGTTTGTATAGTTCTAGTGTAGCTGAGTACTTAAACTCTTGTTTGGTATTTAACTTAATGGTAAAATGGCAGATTCATGTGTGCCAACAGAATGATTTTTATAAGAAATGCTGAAATAGTGTTTCTCAGAATCTGAAGTATTGTACTTTGATGTGCATTGCAAGAAGAGAGCACTATTTCAATACATTTATAACAGAGAAAAAGTTAATTACAGAGTTGGAAAGTAATGATGATGCTAGTGAGTGCAAAACCACCTCTTTGTACTTACAATCTTTTCCCTAATTATTGGACTTGCTGTATTTTCTGAACTTTTCCATAGAGAATTGCCTTTGCAGGGTCTTCAGGAGAGCAATGGAGTCATCAAAACAACTGTCAATGTGGGGGGAATTTGACATCCCAAATTTAAAACAAACAAACCAAAACAAAGCAAGAAACACCCCCAGTGCGACTCAGTGGTATGGACTTCTCCCAGGCTGGCCTGACATCAGTGTGTAGGACAGGGTAGTGTTTGTACAGATGAACACAGTGTGAGAGTGATTAAAAAATAAAATGGAAATGTAGAGTAGCAAATTAAGTGAAAACTCCTGATCCCTAAAAGCTAGTTGCTTACTTTCTGTATGTTTGAAATGTGCCTGTCCCTGCCTCCAAGAGGTCATGCATCCTCTTGTGTCACTAACACCTGAAACACTGCTTGCTGGTGATGTAAAATCATGACTCAAAGAAAACTTCCTTAAATAAGGAAACGGCTCCTCTGATGCCAGTATTTCAGCCCTGGTTGTGAAGGAGAGAATGTGCACAGGAGAGCATGCACTATCACAGTACAGACTGAGCAGGTGGTCACTGGTGGAGGTGTCCAAATCAGCTCAGAGAGTAGCCATTCACGTAGTGAGTTTGCAGGCCGTTCTGGTGGGGGCTGACAATCTCTACCAAGGTTCAGTGTGGTGGTGGGAGTAAAAGTTAGAGTACTCAGTAGCCTCCTGATCAGGGCATTAGCCTGGGGTGGGGTGGAGCCTGGTTCAAGCTCTTGGTTTAAGCCAAGTAGTACAGACTTCTTCCTCTGTATCTTAGATGAGTAACTGAGAGCTCTCACTCTGCTTCCAAATCTAAATATTTGGAGATGTCTTGCATTTTGTGCGTATCAACTAAATCACACCCGCTCTCACTCTCCCTGCCCGCTATCCCCCCTTTAAAAGAATAAAACAAACCTCTAGAATTGTTTTCCAACCAGACCAGGTATGTAGGCTGTCAGAGTGGCTGTTTTCCACATGCACAACAGATCTAATTATCCTTAGATCCAAAACTCTTTCTGTAGGTAATATAAGTTTATAGAAAAAACTTATTTGAACCAGTTGAAACACTAAGAATAGGGGTTTGTGTTTAACTAAAGGCCTTGCTATTAGTCAAATCCCAGTTCTTGGAGTAATGAAATAAATTATTTCATTTTACTTCATCATGAGATTCTGACGGTATGCTCAAGTCAGATAATGTATTCTACAAGTATCTTAAAAGCTCAAAATCCATGAGGAAAACTAAAGTACTCAAATAGGTATTTTTAGCCTTGTATACAGTACACTGACTGATGTGATTTTTACATTCTTCAAAATGAGTGTGTGCTCTTTCATGTGCATTCTGTCTTTGAAATAGTAGATAGTTCACTTCTCTCTAAAATGTTGCACTTTTTTCTTTCATACTGAATGTAATAGAAATATATACCACTTCTAACTGTTCAGAGTATTGGCTGCAGTCACATTAATGCTTATTATTGGATGTAGAAATGGATAAATTCTACACTGTTCTGGCAGAGATCTTTATTGTATCCCTGGAGCAGTATGTTCTACATCAGGACCAGTAAAGATACAAAGCTGTAAACAGGACATATGATTAGATTTGATTAATCGAGATTGTTTGTGTTTTGCGTATCATTTCAGCCTTATGTTTTCACATGCTTAACATTAATCTTGTCAGGCTTACGAGAGAGCACTATTCCATATTCAAGATCTCATGGGAAAACTACATTTAGTAAGAGTCAAACAAGAATGGATGGCATTCATGGTATGAATGGATACTGCAACCTGCAGTATCAAGCAGAGCTTGTCCTCAGGATGGAGTCCATCTTTTCTGTGGTGTGGACGACAGGAAAACTCAGAGAGAGCACGAGAGGACATGCCATTCTTCTGTGTGTCACAGTCTGTGGTTCCTTGTTCAGCTTCATGAGCAGTTGAGTACTGAGGGCTGTTGGGATCATGTTAGTGTTGGTTGCAGAAGGTTGAGCGAGGTCGATTTAAGGCAGGTTTGCCACTAAAAATAATACTTGTGCAGCTAATGTATGTGATTTTAGGTCAACTGCCATTAGCTCGCAGAGTTCATGTTACTCCCGCTAGGCAGGAAACTGTTTTAACACTTGGGAAAAACAGAAATAATCTCTCAAAATAAATAGTACGTGAACTGTTAAAAGGGATAAAATTCTCCTCCAAGCCCAGGTTATCCCAAATCTCTTGTGTTGAGATTAATGAAAATGCTGGCTTTTGTAGCCCACTACTGTGGTTTAATTACTTCAGTTTAGCTTCTTACTTCGTGCAGTAGTGGTCATGAGACCTGTGCATGTACTTTCAACCTGCAGAAGAGTTCAAAGTATTGCTGTATGACTTAATTCTCTTTTGCTGACAAAAAACCCACAAAAATCTGTTTACATGAAGACCAAGAAAACTTTGACCCTAAATTTACAGTTGCATCTGGGTTTTTTCAGGTGTTACAGAATCACAGAATCGCCAAGGCTGGAAAAGATCTTCAAGTCCAGCCTATGACCAACACCACCACACCATCTAGACCATGGCACTAAGTGCCACATCCAGCCTTGCCTTGAACACATCCAGGGACGGTGCCTCCACCACTTCCCTGGGAAGTCTATTCCAATGTCTAACCACCCTCTCCGTGAGGAAGTGCTTCCTAATATCCAACCTAAACCTCCCTTGGAGCAACTTCAGGCTATGCCCTCTTGTCCTGTCACTGGTTGCCTGGGAGAAGAGCCCAGCCCCAACCTGACTACAACCTCCCTTCAGGTAGTTGAAGAGAGTGATGAGGTCCCCCCTGAGTCTTCTCTTCTCCAGGCTAAACAACCCCAACATCCTCAACCTCTCCCTATAAGACTTTCCCTCTAGTCCTTTCACCAGCCTTGTTGCTCTCCTCTGGACCCGCTGCAGCACCTCAACGTCCTTCTTGAAGTGAGGGGCCCAGAACTGTACACAGTACTCAAGCACTCATCCTCTTCTTGTTCTAATTGTGGTGCTTCTGGATAAATCCCTCCAATAAATATTGATATCTGCTGAAGTAAGAAATTCAGAAAATCTGAACATGTATTTTGATATATTTAATGGTGGTTTCTAAATTCTGAAGGTTGGGTTTCGGGATGTATAAACATTTCAGTACAGAGTGGGTATGTTAGGGATGAATATTTTGCCAGGCAACACCTTTGTATATTGTTTGCATTTTTTAGTGTCAGAAAAGGAACGAAATGTATCTCCTTTACACATCAGTTTTTTAAAAAAGAATGCTTTTAAAATATTCTAAACATGGAATTGTATCCTGAGGCATTTGGAAAGCTTGGAGAGGTTGATTATAGAAGAACAGGAAATATTTTCCTCTTTATTTTAGCAATTTTAATACTGATGTGAAGCATGCTCATTCTTCCGCTCTCTGTTTATCCATAGACTAAAGTTAGAAGGGCTTTTTTTTCCCCAACCGATAAACGGAAATCTCCATTGTAATATTCTGAAATGTGTATCTTTACCTAGGCAGGGGTTCATGCTGCCTTGCTAGATTCATTCTGCCTCCCTGTGGGGAATACCAGCTTTCCAGTGTCCCAAAGGGGTTGTCTGACAGTGCAGATCTCAAGTACATGGATCTCCATCCTTGGGAATGAGACAGGATGCTAGCTAGGAGCTAGTTGTCTTTGGCAACACCATAGGTATATTAATTGCCATTAAATAGTATTGATATCTAAATTACTGTTTTGCAAAGTGTGATCTTTTTGACAAAACCAATAGCTTTTTCTGCACATAGATGATTTAATACACATAAGTACAAGATAGCATGAGATAAGGCAACTTTTGTTTAAGGCTCTGAACTGGACCATCTGGACTGTGCTTTTTCTCTTCTTAGTGTAGACATTATATTAATAATTTTGCCAGTGACTTCGAGGGGAAGAGGCTGTCACCCTAGATAACAACCTTAATGAAGTCAGTTTTTCTTAATGAAGACTAATTGTTGGGGCCCCATGCTCTGTGTGTCTGTGTTCAGCTATCTTCCTCTGAATGCTTCAATGTCATGTGGTAAGTCCTGTGCTTCTTCATATTTACTATTTAGATTCCATTCATTAATCTGAAAGACTTGTCTTCTTTTGTGGTACTAACAGTCCCCTGGGAGCAGCTGTGTGACACCTGCTGTGTTTGGAGATGCCAGAGCATCCTATGTTGTAGTAGTTGGTAATTCCAGCTGGAAACCAGTGTGCTACCTGTCACTCTAGTTGTGCTGGCTATGGAGGAGCATCTGGAAATAGGGTGGCAGAAAGATTTGGGCTGGAGCACACTTAGACCATCCAGTTGTTTCCTAACTCTTTGTTAAGCTTGAGGTAGTTATCTGGAATGACATTAGTAAAGGACTAGACATTCAGTTCTTTGCTGCATGTAATGCTAAAATGGTTATTTAGCATAGTTTATTTGCCCCTTCTCCTTCATTCTCATCCTGTCCAGGAACAGTATTGTGGATGTTCATTACATATGATAGAGTATATAGCTGTAGTGGAGTGACTGGCTTCCACTTCACAATTGGTTTTGGTTGACACTACAGCAACAGCAGGGAAGTGAAGAAGAGAGGAATTACCTGTGCCAACAGGTAATTATGGTTAAATTATGAGAGTTTATGCCTGAGGAGTCTGGAAATAATTTTAGAGTTGAAATAAATGACCAAGGTATATGAGACTTTTATAAAGTGGCAGTGATACGCCATTCAGCTAAAATAAGTAATTAAGCAAAGAATTAAGACATCATAATGCTGTGTTTACCATGTTATTTGCAATATAATATTTTTGTGTGCAAAAAGACTGAATTCTTTTACAGTGGAGACTTATCTAAATGCAAGCACATAGCTAAATGTTGCTAGCGTAGGAGAAAAGTAGACATAATTGGTTTTGATCTTAGTGGTTTCAAGTGGATTTGAGCAAAAGACTAATGAAAAGTAGACAGCTAATCTGATAATGCTGTCTACCTGAATGAGTACAGACTTAAGTCATTAACAATAACAATAATGCACTAAGATAAAAATTGTTCTCTCCATCTTGCACTAAAATTTTTGTTATCTGAAACCACTTTGTGTGGGGGTTCTTCACCCTGTGCACAATCCACATTATTCACTAAGGCTTAAAACTGTGCAGACATTAGCAGAGATGAGTCAGTGCTTGTAGGTTTGCGTCTGTCTTCAGGATTTCGTGTAGTACTTGTCCACCAGTTTCTGTGTTTTGCAAAGGACAGAAGAAGGAGACCACTAAAAGACGTTTGAAGGACTGTGTGTTGGAGGCTCAGGAGAAAGAGATCAGGTACACAAGAATAGCCTACACATGCTTAAGAGTAATTTAAGCGCATAGTGTTACTTAGGTATGTCAGGTACTTTGTAGGTCAGGATGTAACATTTAACATTTATTTTGGAGCCTCAGAACCTCCAACCCATTAAAAAATGCTTGAAAGAACATTAGTAAAACTGCATTCTGCCTCTTATTAAAAATATGCTTATGACTGTGGACAAGAAATATGGGAAAAGTGGATAGATTCTTCAAAGGCACAAGATGCAGTTAATCAGTCATCTCCTTTGTGGAGTCATCTGCTCTGGCATTTTAGTTACTTAGCTGATAAGTGAACTGCTTGGTTGAGTGGAGGAAAGAGATTAGTGGGAGGGTCAGAGAGAAAATACAGCTGAAGCTGGAGACTCATGAGGGAAAAGAAGTGACTGGTTGGTAGAAGAAACCAGAGAAGGCTTTTAGTCTGATTTAAGGTTTCGTAAAAGTCCGTTATGAAAGGACCCTTGAGATTATTAGCAGTTTGTGTCCTATCAGGCTGATCACTCTATTCCAGAGCAGTACTTCTTTTTGTACTCTTTGTACTCTTCTCTGTTTGTTTTTGTGTTGGTCGGTTTTTTTATTTTGCTTTTTTTTTTTGTCTTGGTGATGAAGGAACCATTTGCAAGTCATATTCTGACCTACAGTCCTATAATCTCAATAACAGTGAAAAAGCTGTCTGTGTACCTCTGAACACATATGTAGGGTGTGAACTTCAAAAACCAAGTCACTCTGACTCAGTGCTTCAAGATCTTCTCCTCTTAAGCTTCTGCAAAGAGCTATGTTAGGCTGATGTTGAAGTTTTGAAGTAGGCTCATGAAATGTTCCTCCTCATACAAAGAAAGAAACAGAAAATATTCTCCATTTCTGCCCTGCTCTTTCCATCCTTTGGTTGCCCCACATAGTGGAGAATAGCTTTAGGCAGATGTGACTGATGTAATTGCACCAGCATCCATTCTCTATGGGAGCTTGACTTTTCTGGACCTCTCCCAAGCCTGGTTGATATTGCAGTGATTTACCAGGTGTATGAAGAATTGTACAGTGCTCTAGAAGGAAGATGAGGCTTTTAATGTACCTTGTGTAACATAAACTGTAGGAGTCTGTGAATAAATTGAAATATCGAATACTGTGCTTTCGCTCAGAGAGGACAGTGATGTTGATTTGACAAATAAAACAGACTTTTTCAAGCAAACATCTCTTGAGCCTCTCTCTTCAGCAGAATAGAAGATTCCACTGGCCCTAACAGGTGATCTTCCAAACATTTTTAATTAGTCAGAGGTTCCATTAGTATAGTAAAAACCTATGTTAGTGTGACGTAGCAGGGATTTTATCAAACCCATAGAGTGCAAAAGAGGAGTATCTTCTTTAGTGCACGCCAACTAGACAGAGTTATTCCACATTCTATCTCGTGGCTCAGCGACCTGTCCTGGCATTGAAAGGTGCAGAACTTGCATCCCACTGTTTTTAGCCAGACAGGGCTAACCCAGTGAGCACCAGTAACATCTTGGGAGCTTGCAGGCTGCCAGGATAAAAAACCTGTTTGGAAGGAACAGCCCTCATTATCTTGTTGGGGGCTTTCTTCTTTCATTTGGTCTTAAAACCATCACCTTCTATCAAAAGGAAAAGGGGTGGGGTGTTCTCATAGTAAGGTGAAATTCACCAGTGCTAATCTCCTGAGCCACTGCTGAGTTGGCCGCTCTGCTCCTATAGAGCAGCACAGCTCTGTGCAAAGAGGCTTATTAGTGTCCCTAAAGCAGAATATTAATGCAGGGCTGTTACCAGAGCTAGCAAGCCCTTTTTTCTCTCTGTGTTCAGCGGGTTTGGTGGGGCTAATGGTTGAGCTGCAGTGTTGCAGTGGTACCGCTCGCTGCTTGCTTGCAGTTACAGTGGTAATTTGGAGAAAAGGTAGAGAATGGGAAGTTACCTCCAGAGTTAGATTTGCTCTCGGTATTTTTTTATCTGAAAAAGAGCAATAATTCATGTGTCCATGCAAAATTCAGTTAAGGAATATTTATTTTACTTGTGGCAATTCTTAAAAGCCCCGCATACCTCTTTGTTTTTGTGCTTCGTGGGAAAGAGGACATGTTTACAGTGTTTAATATTCTGTTACCTCAATGTTTTCTAATGAGTATCCTTCTTGCTTCCCATTCCTCCTTCAAAACTTAATATCTCTGTTTGAAATTTTTTATGGTAGACGTAACAGTGATATTTTTGCTTATGAAAATGCTCATCTCAGAGAAATAGATAAAATCCCCCCAAACACTACCATAAAGACCTGTGTTTATCTCTCTGTACCATTTTTGACTGTAGAACACTTTGGACATTATATGTTCATGAGGGTTGAATTACATACTTCTGTACTTGTAAAGTTTTTTTTTGCATTATCAGGGTTGGAAAGGAATTAGTTTCTTAGTATATGTCTGTTTGTCTGGTTGTGGATTCTGTTCTCTATCACTTTTATCTATAAATGACAACAGCTTTTTTAAAAAATGTAAACATTTACTTGCAGTTTTGTAGATAAGGTTTATGTGACTGTTGCTGCTTTAATTTTGCTTGAATTAAACTAGTCAGCTCGGCTTGTATCACCATGGAAACTTTTAGTTTGAGCTGACTAAATCTAGCTAATCAACAGTAAGGGACTAGAAGAGCAAGAGATGAAGAGGCAAAGAATGAGGGAACAAATTCCAGTAGTCAAATACTGGGCCAATGCAGAGCTTTGCATATATGGCCCATGTGTATAGATATTAAAAATATCATAAATATCATGAGAATATTGAGCATAGTACATGCATTGAGTGTATAGATGTACAGATGAACTTTATTATGGTTGACTAATGACTTACAAAAAATACTATGATGGAAAGCTTCCTTGATGAACTCAAACATACTTTGTGCATCAGAAGAAACAGTGTTTAATGTGTAGTTCCTCTGAGCTATAGTGCTAGAGGGTGCTGCATATTTGTTAATGATTTTTGTCTCATGTATGTATATGTGAATAAACATACAGAGTAATAGACATGTAAATATATGTGTGTGTGTATACACAAATGTATATACAGGTTGGATGTGTGCACATAAATAGTCAAAAAATACGGAAATGTGCACAAAGATATTTACATACAACAGGATGCATAGCTGCTAAGTAAAATGTTACTGATTTTCATAATAAGGAGCTTCAGCTGATATCTTTTGAAGTCAATGGATGTCCTTTGCAGATGTGTGGGCAGAACAGAAGAATTGTAAGTGAATGGTTAAAAAAATGAGCATGAAGTGAAGGTACAGATGTTGAAATTTAAACTGAAAGTAGGCACTTAAAAGGAGAATGAAGTGCAGTAATACTAGGTTTGCCATGTTGTGATGGAGGGTAGGTTGTTGGATTTGTCTTCACAGCTCAGCTGGTGTACATCAAGAGTTTTTCCATTATCTACAGCTGCATCAGGTTATACCTACTGACAAGTTTGATATTTATTTTTTAAAGTGGTTAGAGTGAAAAACAAGTTGTTCTTTCTTTCTTTCCCTGTAGTGCTAAAATGAGCTCTTTGATGATGCTTTGAATTCTTAAATTTTTGTTCAAAGTTACCTGTCAGTCTTTAAGCTTGCTTGTGTGCTTGCCCTTGTCTTTGACTGATAATTACTTCTCTTACCTAAGCTAAATACCAGCTAAGAGAGTAGTTTTTTGTATATGTTATCACAGGTGGGAGAGAGAACAGCTGAAGCTTTTGATTTGCTTTCCAAGCATAATTGGTACCTTACAGAGATGTAGCATATCTCATGTTGTTTTTCTGTATACATTTTAACAGGTACATTGTTGTTATGGCTTTTCCAGAACATGAAACATCTTGTCCTTTAGTTGATCGTGGTCTAAACACAGTATCTTCATAAGGAGGGGATGGGATATGTCAGAAAAGAGAAGGGACTCTGCCTGTGTATTCTCTGCATAGCCTGGTGGAGTGGGATTAGCAAATCGAAGGAGATAAGATGTGTCTTGTCCACAGACCTCTGGAGGTCTGCACGTCTGACTGACTGATGGGGGAAGGAATGAAGTGATGACTGAGTACTGTTCAAAGAAAGCAAACTGGGACAAGCAGACAAGAGCTTTCCCCCCCCCCCCCAGCTTTGTGCTTTTGGTTACGGGAATTCTAATGTTTTTGCAACAATACTTGGTTAAATGGTTTCAGACGGAATTGACTTTTTGTTTTGCATGTCTGTACTACTTTTAAGGAATGTTGCTCTTAGAAAAACAAAGATATTTGAAAGGCTAGAGGTGACCAAGAAAATGGCCTTTAAGAAAAGAGGACCTGAGTTGTTTTTCCTAACAGCAAAAGAGATGACTCTGTTTATTAAACCGTGCAGACCATATGATGCTTCATATTTTTCCATTTGATTTCCTGTAGGGTGATTTCACTTGGAACAGCATGTCAGGGCGCAGCGTTCGGCTGAAGTCAGTTCCCGTTCAAAGCCTCTCAGAGCTGGAGCGTGCTCGGCTGCAGGAAGTGGCTTTTTATCAGTTGCAGCAGGACTGTGACCTGGGCTGTCAGATTACTATCCCCAAAGGTAAGGGCTTGATAAACCATATCTGTTTAGATTGCTAAGCCACTGATTTCATACCACAGCAACAGAAGGGAGAAAAAAACTAGATTGTTTATTCTACAGACATTGTCTTCTATTTAATTTTTGCTTAAAAATAGTAACTACATAACTGTGTCCAATTCGGGCCACCTGGGGTGGGATCATCTGATCAGGGACAGATGTCAACAGGGTAGGTAATCTAGTTCTGATCTATTCATGCTAAGATGTCTTGATACTCAGTTGATAGAGGATTTTCTTACGCTTTCTGTCATCCAAAAGTACACTTCTATGTAGGTCAGATAGATCATGCTGCAGAAGTGGCTTTTTCACTCCGTTTTATTTGCTCTGGAGGAAGCCAAGCATCACTAGCCAGACAGTGAAGACATCTGCATCAAATAAGATGAATCCTACTCAAGTTTTCCTAAAGACAGTGGTGCTTATTTCCTAGAAAACAAGTTAATTTTCAACATAAAGCAGTGAACTCCTGAAGAATGGAAGATTAACTGAAAAGGAGAAGCTCAGCTATCAGAATCCTGGTGCAGGATACGTGCATATAGTAGACCTGTACGTGGGTTACCGTGGAAGAGGTCTAAACCTCACTAACACTAGTGTAAAAGTTTCCATTTTTTCCTGTAAGCTGGAGATGAAGCTGAGCAAAGATAGCTGCTGTGCTGTGGTACAACCATCTGCGAATCTGGCTTTCCTGCTGTTTCTTTCCAGCTGTTATGTACATATTTAAGGAATGATAAGGGACCACTGCATTCTCACCTTTGGCTCTGACTAGAGGTGTGGTATGGCATCATGTAGAAAGTGATGCCACAGGACCAGTTTTTGAGTAGATCAAAGTTAAGGAGAAGAATTATGTCTACTCAATGAAAATAATGGTTTGGAGAATAACCATGGGGAAAGACATCAGCTTTGGGCATTCATCAGCTTTTTAAGATCTGCAGAAAACTCAGGCCAAAACCAACAAAGTCCCACTTAGCAATTACTGTAGGGCATAGTTTTGTAGTGGGATGGCTACGATCAACTTTCTCAAGCCCCGCCACAGCTCCCCCGGTCCCTCAAAAAATGCTCCATCAATAACGAAGAAAAATTACAGGACATTCATTTGAGGAACTGAATCACTAAGTGCACTGCAATATTTTCTGGCAGTCTGAACTGCCACTGGCAGTTCCAGTGGGAGATGAATATACATATATGGAGGTAATACCATCTAAGAAAATATAGATATGAATATTCATAAACTTTAAGCTTTGGAGAATGAATAGTAGTTTTGTGTTCTCCTTGCTGTTTCCTACTGGGACTGCCATGAAAGGCCAATCATCTGGGAAAGCTCAGTCAACCCACTGTTCCTCTACAAGATGCTTTGGAATCACAAACAGCTTGGCACAGTGTTGCCAGGGCTTGCAGGCTAGGAGCTGTTGAATCTTTCAGGTTCAGATCACACACAAGAAAAGTTTTTATCTTCACAGCACATATATACATGGGTAAATAATTAATCTAAAATTAATATCACTACCTAAAAAATAATTTTAAATATATTGAGTCTGAAAAGTAGAATCAATACATAAACCTAAATAAGAAGAATGCAAACTCTGGTGAAGCATCTTTAAAGAAAAGGCACTTCACAAACTCAGGAACCCGAGTTCCAGTTTGATCTTTATTGCTAGCCCCATCATTTAATTTATCTTTTGCTTCAGTGTAGATAAGAAATAAGTTAGTTTTTCAGGTCTACTATTCAGATTAGATTTACCAGTGACATAAGAGGCATATTCTTTCACATCTGCATACTTGTTCTGAATGACTGAATGAATGACTGATGAATGAATAACGAATACAACTGAGTTTTAAAATGCTGTAGTACCATCTGTTGAAGGAAGTGAAGGTAGTAGCTAGAATTAAGGTGCATCTAGTATTTAACTGTCCATCCTGTTTCTAATTCTGGCAACAATTTTTGTTTACGACACTATGTCTAAATAATAATCATTCTGTCACTCCATCATGCTACAACTGTGCCAGGACTTTGGTAGGAGAATAAGAATCTATTATATTCTTAAATTATTGCATTTTAGGCCCTTTGCAAAAACTTCTGAAGTCCACCTCATGTTCCTGTCACTCTTTAATGGTGTGGAATAAAAACCTATGATAAGAGAGTGCAGGTAGCCATCTAGTTAATTGTCTAACATCACAGGACTGTGTAAATGCAGATTTTCAAGTTTTAGCAGTGTGAATAGTGGTGTGGAATAGGCTCAGGCAGTCTGGGCACACAGGAATGCAAATAACATAAAACTCCCATCACAACATTTGTGCCTCAAGTTAAAAACACAGAATCATAAAATGGCTTGAGTTGGAGGGGACCTTTAAAAGCCATCTGGTCGAACTCCCCTGCCATGCACAGGGACATCTCCAACTAGAGCAGGTTGATGGATGCCCTTTCCAACCTGGCCTGTCCAGGAATGGAGCATCCACAACTTCTCTGGGTAACTTGTTCCAGTGTCTCATCACTCTCATCATAAAACTTTTCTTCCTTATGCTCCAACTAAACCTGCCATCTTACATTTTAAAGCTATTGCCCCTTTTCCTGTCAGTACAGGCCCTGTTAAGAAGTCTCTCTTCATCTTTCTGATAAGAAGACCCCTTTAGGTATTGAAAGAAGGTTTTTCCCTGGAGCCTTCTCCGGGCTGAACAACCCCAACTCGCAGTCTTTTCTTCATAGGAGATTTTCTTCCAGCCCTTGGATAGTTTTCATGGCCTCCTCTGGACCTGTTCCAACAGGTCCATGTCTGTCATGTGCTGGGAACCCCAGAGCTGGATGAAGTACTGCAGAGGAGGGGTCTCTAACCTGCTGGCAGGGTCTGACCCCTCCCTCGACCTGCTGGCCACACTTCTTTTGAGGCAGTCCAGGACACAGTTGGCTTTCTGGGCTGCAAGAGCACATGGGCTGCAAGAGCACATGGCCAGCTCATGTTGAGCTTGTCATCCACCAGTACCCTCAACAGACTGAAGGCTGTTAAATTTCTTCTTTAAAAAAACAATCTAAAAACACACTCAACATTTAAAATAAGGCATAGAGCTGAGGGAGCTCTATGAGGGAGTCGAGGTCTGGAGAGATCCAGGCATAGAAAGATGTGCTCTACAGCTTCTACTTTGGAGAATGCTGCATGAAAATAGGAGCAGAGGTTAGTGGGATAATTATGTATTAGAAAATACAGCAAGTGGTTTTAAAAGTTGGGATTCTTTGTAGTTCTTTGAGTGTTCTTCAAAACTTGCGAATGACTGACATTAGAACATGTTTGTGCCTGCTGGGCATTTGCCTCCTGCAGGCATTTGAGTAATTACATTCACTAGCACAGGTTTTGTGGAAAGTAAAAATTCATTGTTCTTGAGTAACAAATGTTTGTGCCAAACATGCTTGCCTGGAGGTTGAGTCAGAGTACAGAAACATCTGCTGTATCTTTATAATCACAGTCATGTCACTATTGGTTGCTTCTTCATAGTGTTTCTGTTATCCTGTTGTCAGAAGCCCCCTTTGTCACAGCAAGTACAGCTAGTTAGGTCTTTTAGGGCACATCTGGCTATTACCACACTTGTAGAGGAATGCATAGAATGTCATACCTCATATGTAATCCCTCTCTGCTCTATTGCAGCCATTATCGTTAATGAAGTGCATTAGTGACATCTCTTAGTTAAATATCCTGTGGTCACAGAGAGGGGATCACCTTCCACAGGAATTTATTTAACCAGCAAGTAATTTAGAATATACTATGATTGCACTGCAGTAGGCAATTGGAATTAATTCAAATCGATCAAGAGTTATTATTTGTATAGTGCAATCTTGGCGACATTTCTTTACAGTTGCTGTTAGAATATACTTTGGTTTTGCTCATTTCAGGGGAGTCAAGCTTCTCTTTATAATAGAAGGAAAAATTCCATGATGAAGTTCACTTTAGATGTGCTTACATTTTGGTGAATTTCCAATTGTGTGTCCTTGTATGCTAGTAGTTAGGAAAATGAACTTTTTACAGCATGTCTTCACAGAAATATGGTAACTCAAGTCAGGTAGCTTTTTCAAAGTAACACTAGGTTCTGAGTAGGAAAAGAGCTCGTTTTCTTCGGTTAATAGGCTCCAGGTATCTCTTGAGTAGGGGAGGCATTGAATGAGGTTTGGCTGGATGAGTTTCCTAAACACCACATTGTTATACCTCTACCCTTTCATTGTCCTGTCCCACTTCCCTAAGCCTGTGTTTTGGAGCACTGTCAGGCACCTCAGGGTGTTCTCAGTTAGACCAAATGGAGAATTAGGGCTCCAGTCCTTCTTCAGCTCCTCAAGCATCTGGCTGGGTTTTAAGGTATGATGTGAGCCTATTGTTGGGGACTCAGATGGGATTTGGGAGTCGGTGGTCACAGTTGGGAGTTGTGCAGAAAGAGAATAGTTGAGGTGGGGGGAAGTTACCTACTAATTCTCAATATTGCTTGGGTAGGCCTGCATTTACCAGTAAGACATCCAAACATAAATATTTTAGCTGCTTTTTGTGGTCACTCATTCAGATAATAAATAAGGGGGAGATATATGGATAATTAGGAAGTAATGAAACTTGTGTAAACACGGCCATGGAAAAAGAGAAGATGAGAGCATCACTAGAAAAGAAATACTATCTGCAAATGGTTGAATCTACGGGGCCTATATTCTGAGTCATCTGTAGGCACTGATTTTTTTTTTTGTTGTGAAAATTGAGAAAAATGTATCAGAGAAGTGGGAAAAATATTCAGGTAGTACCAGTGTTCAGAGGAGTAGACACCCTGTAGCTGAATTGCTATAGAAAACTTGATCATCCCATTGAAAGTTCCAAAAAGTATTACTTGTAATTCTCTTAGAAGTGATTTACCATGTGACTGAGCTTATCAGACTATAAGATGACCAAAGACTTGTAAACAGTGGCTCATGCTAAATGGCAGTGCATCTCAGTAAAAAAGGGGATACTTGGCCCAAGTTCCAAACTGGATACTCAGCATATATTGAAAAGTATTTAATTGTGTCTGTTTGCTTCTTTTTCGTTGGCCTAGGTAATTGTACGGATTGAACTACTGCTAAATAGTTCAATCACTAGTGTTGTGATAACAACTATCTGCTGAATCCAGCTATCTTTGTTATTTCTATAGGCTGAGTGAAACCCTGTTTTTTCATTGGAGTTTTGTCCTTTCCTGATGACGATACTCATCTGCTGCACAACTGGGGAACATTTGTTGATTTCTGTACAGCAGAAGCATGAGCAATGTATGTTTTCTCATGCACTTGTTTTCTTGTATGAAGACAGGTACAAATTTGGCCAGTATCTCCAGTGACTCAGATCAAAATGACATCCTTGCTTCTGGTTTTCTTGACAGCAAGTTTTTGACTTCTGAGACAATCGATCAACCTCTTTGCAAAGAAAAGGCCACATTCAAATCACCATATATCAGCTCTGTTTTGTGTGTTAAGAATTTTCTTATTTGCCATTGCACTGCCCCTTGTGACAGCGCAAGAGGGACGTGTTTTCTTCATGGTATCAACAAAGAACGATGGAAAATGGTTGATGTCTTCACAAGAATAAATATCTTACAGTTCCAAAAGTTGAAAAAGTTATTTCTCACTGGTAATACTGTACCATGCTGTAGCCACACAGGCAACATTGCTGCACGGTGAGTATCTCAGTATAATTAGGTAAAGTGCATTATTACTGCAATTACAATGCAGCTGCCAGTGATGCAAAAGAAGCATTTCATGTATGTGTCTGTGCAGCAAAATAGAAAACTCATGTGCTGTTATCACACCAAATATAATCTCCAGAGCTCTGGGGAATGGTTGTGGCTAGCAGAGGACTTAGAGATATGAGCACATAGGAGTCTTATGGGCTAGGAAATTCCCCCAGGGAGTTTCCATTCTCCTTCCTCTTGCCTTTTCCATAGCCAAATACAGATTTGCTTCTTGATAAAGAAGCAGCAGTAATTCTTGAAAACAATTCAGTAAATGTTGTTGACTACTCAAAAGTAATATTCTTCCATTGCATTTGTTTGAAAAGTTACAGAAAAATCTGCAGGGATTTCTATACAAGCATGAGAAAACAGCTGTATTGCTATTCATGTCTGTTTAATACTGCTTTTACTTGTATGAAGCAGAGGTGCTTTATAAAGCCAAAATAGTGCTTGCTACCACAGCACTACCCAAGATGGCTTTTAGAAGACAGCATTCCACTTATTCCTGCTCAACTCTGGCTGCTAGGGCTGGGCCGGTGCATTGGTAGGAATCCCTTGACCATATGGAGTGAAGATACTGGTCCAGTGAGGAAGAGAAGGATTTTAATAGATGAGGGGGAAGAAGTTTTTATTTTATTACACAAAATTGTTTTACCCTATTCAGAGGCTTTGTATTATAAAAGCATGTGTCATGTTACTACTTGTGATTATTTATTTTGCTCTTTGTGGGTAGATGATCATTTGTTATTGATTCATATACTGCCTGCCTCATGGTCTCCACTGCTGTAGGAAGAATAAACCAGTAGGCAGATATTCACGTGAGTAGGTACCAGTTTTTCCTCACACATCAACTGTGCAGTTGTTCAAACATAGTAACCAAGAGCACACAGACCAAACTGCTCCCTTTTTCCCTCCCCACCTTCTTAATTGTCAGAGCACAATGGTGCTTCTGAGAGTTACCAGGCTAAATTAGCAAGATGTTGTTTAGGCATGTGCGTTACCAGTGCACACACAGTACAACTTGACCTCAAAACTGACTTCAGACACCAATTAGAGAGAACAGGCACACCGAGCGCATTTGTGCTTGTCTGTTGTCAAAACAAATCAAACTAAGGCCAAACTTGGGGCAGCCTATAATTATTCATTAAGACATCAAACCAAAGTTGTGAAGCTTTTTCATATGTATTAGTCTGGAGACTATTGTTTTACAGCTGCAGCTGATGATTGCAGCTGCATGTTTGAAACTACCTGCTGGAAAGCAGTGCCTTTCCTGGATTACTAATACAAAATGAAAAGAGATACGTTTATTTTTGTGCTTGAAAGGTGGTTCTTGTAGTAGTTACAATGAGGACACCTACCTGTATTTATATTGCACTTATACATTGGAGCTCCAGCTATGCTCTGTTTTGATGTAGACAACTGTGCCATGGTTTTGGCCACCAGAACTTAGTTTTGGCACAAGTTAGGAGCAAGGCAACAGTGAGTGAGACCCAGGATGTGTGTGGATAGGTTAACCAATGAGGGACTTCTCAATACAGACAAAATAGTGACAGGCAGGATGAGGCCTGGCTGAAACAGTCATTGCCCCTCAGTTCCAGAAAGGTTCAGCAAATGAAAATAAATTCTGCTTTGAGGAGAGAGCTCGCCTCACTGATTTGTTAATTGATACATCCCCTGAATCCCGTAAGAAGAATATGGTCTCAAAGAGTGGATCATTTTATGGCTGTGTTTAATCTTAGTTTAGCATTTCTATCAGCTTAAGGTAGTATCAGCAGATCTATCAGCTTAAGCTTGCAGAATTGATGCGCTCTCTTGATATCTTAATGTTCATCCTGAAGTGGATGACACATTCAAAGTGACTCTTGAACATGGGCAAGGAGAAGATACTGAAAGGATGCGGAAGGACCAGGAATCTGAAAGGAATCTTGTGATGAAGTGGTAGGACTAATCAATTACGAGACCCTGAAGTAGAGGAAAACTACCTAGGAAAAGGTATTATCTTTTATTCTCCAAAAAGGATAAATAAAAAATTATGCTAGATTCTCCTAGTGAAGTTTGGTAATATTAGTTTAATGTGGATGGAGTCGAACTCGAGTCAGCAAGGGAAAAATATTATTCAGGTTTTGCACAGATCTTCAGAGCATCTCATTGTTTTGCTTAGTAAACATTTTTTGTTCTAACCACCTAAATTATTGCAGTCGAGAATTTCACATGGCAGCTTTTTTATTCATCCATGCACCAGATCAGATTTCAGAAGCCTGAGCTCAATGAATTTACAAATTCTGAGAGAGAAGAACCTTAGAAGTATTTTTTACTTTTCATATGTTTTCTTGTTAAAAAGGGTTGAATCCCAGTACTAACCCATTTTTCAGCAGAGTGTAACACTGATGCTATGAAACTATTTTTTGTAGGAAAACCTAGCACAAAAATTCAGGCCTGTAACTTCAAAATCACTTGGTGGAATATCTTTATTCCAATCTCATTTCAAAATAAGAGTTATATGTATTGAAGATTGAATGCTGCAGTTTTATTAACCCAGGACTGTTAACAGATGAGATGCAACAGATTGCAGTACATGCAAGTAGGTTGGGCTAAGGCCACAATGTCTATCTCTGGTGAATTATCTTGCTTTTGTTGGCTTGGGTCACATCATTAACGTTATGTTGATGTAGTGTTTTGGTTTTAACATGCACCACATACCAAAGTGTATTTATGCTTTGGTACAAGTGTTGCATACGTTTACCTTGTACCTTTGGGTTTGTTTTAATGTTTCTCAAGTGTTTTGGAGTGAACATCCAAAGATGAGCCACCGATCTTGTCTTCACTTACCAGAACTGACAAAAAAATGTTTCCCAGGTATTTTAGCAAGTGTACCAAAAAGAGGTTGTCTGCCTTTTCTAAGACTGTTTACTGTGTTGATACCACCTATGACAAGAATGTATTTCCACGCAGTTATTGTTCGTAGCAACTAGATCATACAGACTAGTTTTTGTAATTGCAGCAAGTGTTACACTTTCTGAGATAATTTATTATTGTAGACTGACTGGGATATTTGGGAAGATAAAAGGTAATCCTTAATTTTACTGCCAAATCTATGACTCTATGATTCTGTGATTTAAGGTTTGGTTTAGAAACCTAAATGCACTCCCAGTCATTTAAGGGAAGGTATTGCTTATGCTGCTTATACATATGCTGTTGTATACTTTTGGATGCAAGTTTTGTAGCCAATTCCACCAGGGGGGTGGTGCTGAGCATCTGCTCATCTGAAAGGAACATCAGGCTCCCGGATGACTTGCTCTAGTAAGGTGAACTTGAAGGAGCAGGGCTGGGTAAGTGTGATTACAGACTGAGCGCTGAGACAGCCCCATCTCCAAAATGGAAGAAAGAATACATAGTTGGGCTTTCTGAATTTTTATTGTTCATTGGTGTACTTTGCCCCCAAGACATCCCAGTTAAGCTCTGAATAAAAGTGGGAATTCAGAGTTATGCATTCTCTGCTTCTTGTTTATTTTGGCAGGGAATAGTTTTTTGATCTGTTTTTTTACTTACATTATTTATCACTGTATTTCATTATCCATTTTCCTTAACACTGAGAGTGACTGTGATTTTTATCTGGACTTGCATTTTTGTGAGGACTCCAAGCTGCTCGTTGTTTGTAATCACAGACCATGTTATATACTTTATAGGCTGTTATAGCAGTGGAAAGCATCTGAGTAAACTGTGGACTATACTTTGTGGAGCTATGGAATGACAGACTAGATGCTTTTGAGTTGGCATCACTGTATCTCTTAAGTGAAGAGGCTTTTTGCCACCCCTCTTGATGCCAACCTCTGCCAGTTCTTCTCATATAAATACTGTCTCTAACATAATTCTGTGAGTCCGTGGATTTTCTTTCAATATAGCACCATTCATGATGGTTATATTAAAAACAAGCAAACCTCTGAGCTATATTCCAGTCCTTTATGCTGCAGCTGTAAATCTTGGATATGCTGTATCTCAGGCTTGCTGCATCAGACTGGGTCAGAGATTAAAACAGTGTATCTTGCTGATTTTTATATTGAAGCTCACTCTTCCCCCTCTTCCACCCAAATTCAAATTGTCCATGAAAAGATGGATTTTTCTGAAATAATATATTTTTCTCCTGGAAAAATAAAAACAATATCTCTCAGTCCAGAAAAAATAAAATAAAGCTGACATAATGTTTTAAGCTAGAAGTCCCAGCTGCTGCAGGGTGGAGTTTGTGAGAGCACACAGCCTTGCACTCTGCTACACAGGAGTTTGTCAAAGTGAAGGTGACAGGAGCTTTTCCAGGCAAGGAGAAAAGCCAAAAAAAAAAAAGTGGTGTTGGGGTTTTTTTTTTTGGTTGGTTGGTTTTTTGTTTGTCTGTTTGTTTTGGGGGTTTTTGGTTTTGGTGTTTTTTTTTTCCTTTTTCCCATGAAGGAAATTTGCAGAAATTGCTTCTTGTGATTTTTTTTTTTCCAAATTTGACTTTTTGCCACCATTGAGACAAGAACAAAATGGAAATACATGAAGCTTGCAATAATGCAATTTTTCTAATGGTAGAACAGTGAGAATAATTTATTATCTTTAAAACTGAAGAAAGTTTTTAGTGATTGTTCTTTTTTTAAATTTTAGTGTGAGGCAGGTTTTTTAATAAAAGACTCTATGTAATACTCAGCAAAAAGATTTCCAAGATTGTCTTCTATCACGTAGCAGGCTTTATATGTCTGTTTATATAATGAAAACTTTATCCAGTGTGTCTATTCTATGAGTTAGAGACAAGCTGATAGTTTTAAAAGCAAACATTTTCAGTCACTGCAAAACTCACTATGAACAATAAATGTCACTTTTTAATGGTAAGTTTGCATTTTGGTAAACAGCTAGGAGCTTTGATCAAAAAGCAGCATGCGTTTTCTTCTGAGCTATATGAATACAGAACAGAAGCAGAAAATGCTTCATAGTGAAATCAATGGCACCATTAACGTGCACATGGAAAAAGGAGTTTGTATCACAACACCTTTAACAGAAAGATTTGTGAAACTTAGGAGAATATACGTGTTGTGTAGGTGTGTTCTATGAAGGTGGAAGAAGGGAATGGGGACGGGGATGGATGTTGAAGAACACTGCTGCAGAGCTCATTGGGCAAGAGTGCTGAAAGGCAGGAGTTTTTCAGTGGCTATCATGATGAAGGAAACCTGCTGAAACTCCAAAGATAAATAGGGAAACATTATGATCCACATTTCCATATACACATGCCATGAGATATAGTTACTGGAGATGGAATCATGACCAGAGGTCTTCATTATTAGGGAAGCTGCTTATTTAGATGCTAGCTGTTGTGGGTTTAGGGTACTGGTCTAGGACAACTGACTGCTGCCAACTGGCTGCTGGACACTTCTACACTGCCAGCTCTCCACTGGGACAACTGTATGCTGATTGGCAGATAGCACTTGTCCAGGCAACTCAATCAAACGGGTATTTTCTAAAATTAATGTTAAAAAATGCAATTAAAAAACCCATCAAAACACAGTTTTTAAAAGTGGTATTCAGGACTGCAACCTGAAATAAGCTGGCCATAATACATTTGATGAGTTGCCTGCATCTAATTGTTAATTTTTTGTGTCACTAATTGTGTGATTCATACAGTTAAACTCCCCTATAATATATACAGTTTCCTGGCAAAAATCAGAGCACTTTGAGCAGAGCTGCCTGCTCCTCGTGGTCCTGTTCACAGTGCTGAACAAGCACCATATGCCAATCAGAGTACAGTTATTCCAGTGGAGAGTCAGTTGTGTAGAAGTGTCTAGCAGCTAGTTGGAGGTGGTCAGTTGTCCCTTGCCCTTCAGGCGCTACTCTTACAAATCCAAATCCAGAGACTGCTGCATGCATATGCTTGATGTGTGGAGTCCTACTGAGCGTAGAAATTAATTCTGAGACATAAAAAAAAAAATCCTATCTAATGTAATTTCCTTAATAATACACTTGAAGCAGCTGTTGACCATAAGGACATATGAATGCATTCAGTATTTTTGTCTGTGTTAGTGTGCCACATGGAAAACTCAGCTTCCATTTTTAAATGCTACTAACTGACCATTGGCTGTATTGAAAAGTTCAGACAACTGAGCAAACCAGTGTTAGGAAGCAAAATGCACATGCAGAGGCTCTAAAACCCTGTGTTTTGCAGAATTGGGTGTATATGATTCTTTTTGTTTTCTTCTGCTGGAGTTTTTTTAAGAATAGATGAGACATGTCTATGTGACTGTTTCTGTGCAGGAAGTTGACCCAGGTGTTCTCTGCAGAGCTTATCATGCCTTTTATCTGTGTGGTTTGTATTTTCAACACCTGTGCCTTTTTATTAATTAAAAATTATGTAATCTAGATGGTTGATGATTGATGATACAGAGGATGGATAACTATCACAATGAAACATTATTAGAAAGAAGATCTGTTAGCTATTTTTCAAAAGGATAGCATCTTGATTGTTGGGGCCACCAACCTCTCTAGTGAGAGACCTTCTGCACCTTGATTTCATTTCCTTGTTCCTCATTTTGTTTCTTCATCAAGACTCTTAAGCAGGAGTATTGTGGACTGGTTTAATTAGTCCTGGGGGAGCAAATTATGAAGGCTGGTTTATTTTCTTGCACAACACCTTCTTTAAGGTGAGAGTCTGAGGAAAGACTTCTGTGAAGGGTTCACAACAATAAAGCAATGGTCGAAAGAGAATGTGGACCTGGATGCTCCAAACCACCTCTGTGACCACTCCCGGGTTCCCTGAATTCTGGAGAGTTGGGGGGAATTTCTTCTTTGTTTGATGACCTCAACCTATGCTCGCTCTGAGAGCAACCTGGGGGGGAAAGCTTTAAGGGAGTTGTAAAGAAACTTGGTTGAAGCCAGTACGAGCGTGTAAGCCAGCTTATCAATACACAAAAAGTTCAATGCCAGCTAAATGCCAGCAATTTAATTTCTAGCCCACTCTGTACTGGCAGGATGAAAGCTAATTCTTCTTGTCAAATCAAGTGTCACTTTTGACTAGGAATGGCATCAAATGACTTCTCTTCCTCTTCATGTTATAAAATGACTTTTTATTTAGGTAACTGATACCAGGAGGCAGTCAGTTTTCTCCTGCTCCTGGTGGACTGAAGACAGTTTTAGAACTGTTATTTATATTTTTCCTATCTCAAACTACAGCATCCAGGCTCCTGTTTGTTGTTTGGTGTTTTGTTTTGTTTTCAGTACAGCTAAAATATTTTCTTTTACTGTGATTGCTTTCATTGTAGTAGTGTAGACAGTTTTTGACCTATTTTACCATCAGTTATGAAGGCACTCCCAAGCAGGGGATCTTGTTCAGTCTTTCTCAACCTCGGCCCATCACTGTGGTTTTTGAGTGTCTTCCATGTAGAGAGAAGGGCACCAGCAAAGTCCCTAATGTACCAGAATATGTTTAAGTTAGGAGTTTGCCTACCTTTTGAGGTTAGGGAAACTTCTGCCACCCTAGAGATACTGCTACAATGTGAAAAGAATACAGTGTCTGTATTTTGTCTTGCACCTGCTACTTCACATTACTGTTTCATTAATCCTGTTGTCAAGTCTCAGTGTAGCTAATATTGCCCTTTCATTATACCTGGAGACATTTTTTACTTCCAGTATTGACAAAGGGTATGTGCTCCATCAAGACCTTTGTGGAGTTAAATGTGTAGCAAGTGACCCTTTTGCCTACTCTCTTTTTTTGTTTTGTTTTGTTTGGGTTTTTTTAATATTTTATCAGATTACACTGATTTGAGACTTCTTATGACACAGGAAATCCTGTGCTAATGTATGCTCTCAAGCAAGCAGAGCTTCATATTAGTTGAGAAGCTGACTCTGTCTATGCACAGGGAAGCCAGACCTGGCATCCTGCATCTGTTCCTGCTTTCCAGGGGTTCACCTGCTTTTTGCCACTCTCCAGTGGCAGCCACAGAAGGGCACACACCAAGGACATCTGGCTCTTCCTTTGTAATCCTCTAAAGGCTGCTAGGTAGCTTTGCATGCTTGTTATTTATATAGTAAGTTATTTCTGTCATCCCTTCTATATATGGCAGTAGCAGCAGTTTCCCTCATCCTGGCATAAAAAAAATGTTTGAGCAATTCTTTATTTTTATGTCAAAATGAATTGGTTTCCTTAGGTCCAGCTACAGGTTTAGCAAATACCAATAAGCTCCATAAAAATTGCAGTTTAGTGTTCTGTTTTCTTATTTCATCTCTAGAACTCACTGAATATCATGTTCCTGAGAGTTCGTTTAATACAGCCATTTTAAATGTATTGGTAAGTTAAAAAGTATTTAAATTATGTAAACCTTTATGTTTGTTCACTCCAGTATGCCAAAATAGCTGAAAAGCTTTTTCCCAAATTTTCAAACACAGTTATCTCTAGTCAGCAATCCAAATGTGAAAAGAGTAAAGACTACATTAAAAAAAAAACCTAAAATAAAAAGGGAAGATAGGGAACTTCCTTTGTTGTGGTGTGGTGATTTGAAAAATTCTGAAATAAAGATTCTGATCTTTTAATCATAGAATGTTTTGGGTTGGAAGGGACCTTAAAGATCATCTAGTTCCAGCCTGGCTGCCATGGGCAGGGACACCTCCCACTAGACCAGGTTGCTCAAAGCCCCATCCAACCTGGCCTTGAACACCTCCAGGGAGGGGGCATCCACAGTTCCAGTGTCTCGCCACCCTCACACTAGAGAATTTCTTCTTAATGTCTAACTTAAATCTACCCTCTTTCAGCTTAAAACTCTTTCCTCTCATCCTGTTGCTACAAGTCCTTGTAAAAAGTCCCTCCCCAGCTTTCCTGTAGCACCGTTCAGGTACTGGAAGGCTGCTGTAAGGTCTCCCCAGAGCCTTCTCTTCTCCAGGCTGAACAACCCCAACTCTCTCAGCCTGTCTTCATAGATGAGTTGCTCCAGCCCCTCTGATCATCTTTGTGGCTCTCCTCTGGACTCTAACAGCTCAGTGTCTGTCTTGTGTTGAGGGCTCTAGAATTGGATGCAGTACTCCAGGTGGTGTCTCATGAGAGTGGAGTAGAGGGGGAGAATCACCTCCCTTGACCTTCTGGCTACGCTTCTTTTGATGCAGCCTAGGACACAGTTGGCTTTCCGGGCTGCAGGTGCACATTGCCAGCTGTTCTCAATCCATTCTTTTGATGATATTTATATACAGCATTCACAAACTGAAGGCAGGCATAATCTTTGAATTTTCTTAAGGGTTGCTTTTGGTGCAGCTCTGCTCATGCTTTTCTGATAGATCTGCAGCTTCCTGCAAAATGGGAATGCAGTGGCCTGGGGCAGGACTGGAAAGCAGCTCCTTCCCAGCTCTTCTCCTCACAGAGGTGGGCTGTGCTGACAGCCTGCTCCCTCCAGCTGAGGCTTCTGTAGCCTGACCTTGCTCCAGAGCCTGAATCCTGTATCCTATGTTTACTAAGGTTTGGCTCTCTAACCCTTAAATACATTGCACCTTTATTTGCCCTCCAGTTAATGCAAGTCCCTTACGACAGAGAATTCTGGATTAATGTATTTGAAAATACCAAAGTAGTTTCCAATGTCTGTACTTGGAGAATATTTAAAACCATATGTATGCTAGGGAAGGTGTAGACAAGTGGAGCTGAGATACCAGGTTTTCTTATGATTCCTCTATCCACACGAACTGAATAGTATTTGCTGTCTGAATTAGAGCATTGCCCAGGGTACACTTTTTGGTGAAGAAGGGTTCATACCTATCTCTTTAAAGTTATAGACTATAACTATATCCTGCTGTTTTCCAACATGCAACATTTTTTGTACTTCAGGTTGAGACGTGACTTTCTGATAGAAATAGACCTGCAGAATAGGGTTCAGTAGAAATAGTGCTTTTTTCACTCTACTAGGTATGATTCTAGTTGGGAACTAAACTTTTTAGATATGTTTTCCTAAAAGACAGGACAGTCTACTGATAATATGCTCAGCTGGTCTAAATTGGTGTATCACCTTTGCCTTCTGAATAGATGTACAGCATTAAAAAATCCAGTAATACCTGGCAAGCAAATCATGAAGAGTTGTACACAGTTTTTTTTTCTTCTGAATTTGTACCAGAATCACAAAATGCTAATGTAAAATGTTATTTGATTAATAAAATGCAGGTCCCTCTACGATTGCACCTCTCTTTTGAAGCAGGTGAGGTTTCCAGTAGTTTTGCCTTCTAGGCAGGCTCCACACCAACTTATTAATACTTACTTGATAAGTAATTTAATATAGCAGTATGACCAAAGTCTTACTGTACTATAGTAAAGAGGTTGTGTATAGTGTAGGATTTAAATTTACACCAGCTGCATCACTTAAACCTGTTTGTTTGGACTTGGTGATTCCTGAGTTTCATTTTAACAATCAGCAATGCCTTAGCCCAAAGGAATTAAAGCCTATATACAAAGAAGATGCACTAACCACAGGTTGCCAAAGGGTCTGATGGGATGAGGAAGAAGAGAATGAAAAGCAAACTTTGGTCTGACAGTTGTGGGTTTGCTTAGATGATGATATTGTATAAACTGCGTATTGCTGAAAACACCATTTCCCGTGCAGTTGGCTTTCCTCACACCTCACCCAGTTTCTCACCATTGCCCTGAGCAAGGTTTGGGTCAGGCAACGTTCCTGTCCGGAGGGCTGCAACACTTTGGCTCTTGTCTCATCTGTGCTCAGCACATGGGGAGCAGCAGCCTTTCTCCTGAAAAATGGGCTTTGACTTCAGCTCTGCATTCAGAGGGAACTTTCCAGAGAGGGAAATGCTGAAGCTTGTTTGAGGCATCAGAGAAAGCAGCAAGTAAGAGGGAAGCTGTGTCTGGGTGCATTTATAGTGCCTGTGGTGGGCAGCCCAAACCTGGCTCCACGGGCTGAGGTAGGCACATGTGAGTTGGCTGCCACCTGGAAGGTCATGGCTGCAGCTGAGGGATACACTTGAACAAATATGGCATTTATTCCATCAGCTGCAGGCTGGCAAGCACAAAGGAGTGTTGATTTAAGTCAAAGTGAAATGAAGAGAGCAACGTAGGCCATAAGAAGGGGCAGTGTGAGAAACAGGGAGATAGTCCAAAGCTTCTGAAGGAATATAATAATCTGCATTGCTGATGGAGATCTTGTGTCTGTACTGCTGAGGACAGGTGAAACAGAGAAGGAGAGTGATGGGAAATACTTGTAGGCTCAGCCCTTCTGTTTTCATATTGTTTTATGTTCCAAAATCTGAAGCTCCCAGTCCTCTAGTTGAAATTGTTCACCTTCCATCTATGCTGCAGCTATCATAGAATCATAGGGGTTGCAAGGGACCTCTGAAAATCATTGAATCCAACCACAAAGTCAGTTCTTCCAAAGTTACTGTGTGGGGGCAGGGCATTTCAACAAGTTAATCTAAATAAGTATTTCAAGATGGACATTTATAGACACAGAAATGGCTGAGTAAAACCAGCACCCCCTTCTTCAGTAGAGCAGCCCCAAGTTTGCATTCAGAAGCCAATCTGCTATGTAGAGTGACCCAAAGAAGCAACTTCAGCCTTAAACACAATGCAGCTGTCAATGAATGAAACACAGTCTCATCTTTATTGTGCTCTGTCAACAGCATTTTAGCAGTGTTTTCTGATTGCAGAGTCTCTATTGCAGTATTGTGCAGGCAAGAGAGATGGTAGCTTGACAGTCAGCTCACAGGCTGAGTGCAGTAGTCTGGCACTTGGGAAATGAGTCGCTCTCCATGAGTGAAGTGAACTGACAAGTCCTCAAGAGTGGTCAGACTCAGCGCTTCATGGTGCCATTTGTGGTAGTAATCTTCAAGACAGAATGGATGACATTTTTAGAAAATATATTTTTTTTCTTTAAATGCAATTAGATCAAATTACTAATGCCTATAAAGGTAAAATGGCCATGAATATAACTAGTATGAAACAGTATTTTAGAAATCTCACAATATCAACTTTTTCACCTATTTCTGTTTTGATAAATGAGCTTATGGGTATGTTATTAATCTCTCACATAACTTCTCTCTTTATACTGTATGCAAATAAACCTTAATTCTAAAACACAACACATTTTGCTACCTAAATGGGCAAGAAACACAATTCTTGTAAGCAAAGGAAGTTGCCAGTGGATGAGCAGGGGAGTTCTCTTAGTAAGATCTCTTCTGTCAAAAACCCCCTGAGTTAAATTAGTTTAAAGTCTCTGTTTGAATTTATGAATTATGTTTTTGATTAACGTTAAAGTGTCTTTGCATGTAAGTCACATAAAAGGAACATCCCTTCTACAAGCCCATGTATAAGGAAAGGAAGTGCTGAAGAATTGTATTTTTGTTACAGATTTACTTCAAGATTGTTGACAGAGTACTTTCAATCATCTGAAGCCTAATAGTGTAACAGTGTAATAAAAATTATGTAGAAAGCTCAACTGTTGTTTTAACTGCATATTAATTATGAAATGCATATTAGGTTAGGGCTTCACAGTATAGTGATTATTAAGTGACATGATATGAAACTGGTGGCCAAGGGTTCCTGAACGTTAACTCCAGGTGTGCTGCTAACTGTATCATCTTGAACAAGTTCTCTATATGTAATTTGTGATGCTTTTGCTTAAGCTGAGCAAAACCCATGTGTATAAAGCGACTTTTATTTCCAGAACTTTAAAATTAGTAAAGCAGTACTGGAATTAAATAAGAGTAACAGGATTCAGTCTGTACTCTGTGTCTTTCAGTTATGTGTGGTGTTGGTAGGTAGTTTTGTGCAAAGCAACAGAGCAATCTGTCATTAAAAAAATATGAAGTTATCTTTCTTTTTTTCAATTCTTAAAGCTGAAATTTATATATCCTCAGTGTGAAAATGGCTTCCTAATACCTAGTCTGTAGAACCACTTAGAGTGAAATTTAGGCCCTGAAATGGGCTATATAAAATCTGGAATCTGAGTGTGTAATTACTAATTAAACAGTATTAATGATGACATTGCAAATGAATTTCAACCTTAACCCAGAATTTCAAAAATAATAATCTCAGAAGTCAAACTCCTCAATTCTTGTGCAACGTCAGTGTATCAGTGTAAATACTCTTGTATTCTGCAGGCTTTGTTCACTGATGGAGTCCTAAAAAGATGACCTAATTTTTCAAAAAGAAAAGTCTTTTCAGCATTAACTGAACCTGGAAGTGCTCACCAGTTTGGAAAAACAGGTCACATAAGAATTTAATATGCACTCAGGAGTTTTATTCTAGACTTTTGGTCTTTTGGTCTTTTAAATATTCATCATACGAGTCTTAATAGATAGATGGCTAGAGAGTGATGTATGCACTGCAGCGAAAAATGCAGAAAAACATAAATTAATAAGCATTGAACTAACCAACTTCATTTCTGAAACAATGCATTTGTACAGCTGCCTGAGCAGCTTTTCTTCGGAAAAACCAGAATGAGTTAATACAGGGAAAAAATGCAGCTTCGTTCACTTTGACAGTTGTTTTCTTTTGAGTACTTCTCTTACCTTGGTAATATTCTTGAGTGGAATCTGTTGGAGGAGCAGAACATTATTGACCTACAGAAAGAAGACATTAAGTGATAATTACATGCCTGAAAGGCTGGATGAAAGTCCAACAGCATTTATCACTTTGTGGTTTAAACACAATGAGAATAGTAGGCCATATTTAATAACACTTTTGGCCATACTCTGCTGATATTTTGACTGATTATTTTACATAACTATTTCCTAATTAATTTGAAAATGTGCAGGAGGTATTATGCATGGGTAATAATACTTTGCCTATTTCCCAAGAATGCTTTGGATATTAATTATATTCTCCAAACACTGCAGATAGCAAGTGCTAAGCACTAGTATTATGAATTGGGTTCACTTCAGCTGTAAAAGTGCCAGAGTTGCAAAAGTCCTTAAAAATGTTATGAATGTTTTAGCAGTGCTCATGCCTGATATAACCTAAATCAACAATAAATTCAAAACATAGCTATTTTTACAGAATATATATTGTAATTAATCACATCTTTTTCTGGAGGAGGACGCAAACTGGAACTGACCTCCGAGCAAATCTCCTAGGCTTTAGTTTTTCACTGAGTCCTCTATTATTTTCATATGCAACTCTTTCTCCTGTGATGGGGTAAACTGTAAATGTAGATGGTCATAGCTCCACTGCCTTCAGAGTAACTACACCCTTTTGTCCAAGGTAAGGGTCTCTCCTCTATTGCTCTGTAATCTCTTTGCTCAGGAGTGCACAGGGTGGACTCTCTTCTGGTTTGTCCATCTCCAAACTGCTTCCTGCTTCCTATGTTCCTCTGGGCCTGAGCGTCACTTGTATCCAAAATTCAACATTTGCAGAGACAAATGCACAAGTGTTGTTTCAGCCTGTCATTTACTGAGGAATTACTTAACTATTTCAGTTGAAAGAATCATCCACTAAGAACAAGATTCATGAGAAAGCATTGATGTTTGGCCCTAGAAGTTGTTAACCTGTTTTCAGTATGGATATGAGTGCTATTTGTTCCCGTGTTCAGTGTTGAATAGCAGTCATTTTTCCATCATTTCTGTTGTATTTGACCATGAAGCACTAAAGCACTGCAGAAGTTGCCGTTGTGTAATTATAATAGCAAAACACTATATTTTACATCCATTTTTACTTTTGTTCTCATTTTTACATCTCAGTAGATTTCAGTGGAATGTCAGAATATCAATAAATGGGTCTTTGGAGAATAGAGGCTCAAGGAAATGTAAGTCATTTATCAAAAGGCTACTGTGAATTGGTAATTTGAATTTATAACATGAAAAATAAATTGAAAATTATTTGATATATAAAGCGAGAACACATTGGTAGTAGGGAACCCCATCAAAACAAGCAGTGGTGTCAGGTGTATGTAAGCAGGCTACCCATTATTCATATTGCTAAGAGGTGAAAGAAGAATTTCTGTAATAAACGCAGTCTTACCAACTGGAAATGTCAGAAGGTGTGAAAAGACTAGGCATATTAATCAATCAAAGTATGACTTTGAGTGATGAACCTCTCATACAGCTACGAAAAAGGAAAATTCTAATCTTAGACCGTATCAGGCAATGAATTACTACCATTATATTTCTGAATCCTCATCTGGAATACCTTATCCATTCTAGTCAGCCTTATTTCAGAGAAAAATATTCTCACCCTAGCAGGTGTGAAAAAAAGGGGAATCAACATAACCAGCAAATGGCATCTACCTCAAGAGACAGGAACTGAGTATCTTAGTCAAGTAGTGCTGGGAGCAAATAAATGCAGAGTGCAACTGCGCAAGTGGAGTCGATCAAACCACAGTTGCATAAGGTAAAAAGAGAGGTTAATTTTAAAGGACAAGGATATTAATTTGCTATGAAAAAGTTGAAATTTGTCCAGCTGTCTGCTGAGTAGTGTTCTGGGCATGGCTTTCCATAGGAGTTGAGGGAAAACTATGGGGCTTGTGTTCTCTTGCAACCCCTAATTGCAAAGATAAGAGTTAAATCGACGAAGATGCACTTCATTTTCCTGTGCTATGTTCCCTATTTTAAAAGAGCACTTAAGACACTGACTTACATAACCAGAAAAACGTGTTGAGGCAGATTATTTGGTGACCTTCTTACCATAAAGGTGAAACACAGATCCGTTGTGTTCATTTTTGAGTTTTTGCCATATTACAAAACCAGTAAGGGAAAGGTACGTGTTCATTTGCCTTTTGGTAGAGTAGTGCCTATGTTAGACCCTTTATATTGCTTTGGAAATTAAAAAAAAAAATATCAAAACGTACAAGTTAAAGCAGGCCTATGTCTTAATCCTTGGTACTTGTTGAGACCTAATAAATAAAATGCATTTTTGTTGACTTTTCATTATAAAAGATACTGCTAAAGGAAAGAAGGATAGCCAGCCAGCCTTTTGACATAATTGTTTCAAGAATGAACCTGCCCAAACTGTTCCTTAAAATCTTTGGTCCTTAATACCTTAGTGAAACCTTGGATGATGATTCGGGTGTCAGAACAGTAATTTCTCTGAAACTAATCCATCTGAGCCAATCTGAACATGCTGTACCAAACTGCAAGCTCCCAACATGAGTTCAGATCAGGTGGGTCATGGGAAAGTGGTCAGCAAGCACCCAACTGGTATGACTGGTATGCAGAATTTGTCTTGGAGATTAGTAATCCTCCGTCTCCAAATACTACCTTCAGCTCCACACCTGAATCACAGTCTGTGAGCATGATGAGGGCTAACTAGTATCTTTTAGTTTTATGGTACCTTGCTATCAAGAGCATTCAGCAACAACCCTGCACTGTTAAGTCTTCAAAATTAGCTTTCTGGTCTGCTATATGGGCTGTGTGACCACGCATGTGTAGATGTGCCCAGCAACAAGTGGTAGGATACATTTTGGTTTCCCAATACAGCCTTGACATTGGGGTGAACAAGGCAGCACTCCTTTGAGCTGAAGGACTGTGACCATCCCCAGCCTTTGTGAAATGTGCCCCACACCCTTCCTGACTAGAAGTGCCGTGGCCATCTCAGTCCATGTTCCTACAGCTTGCACAGGAATTTGTTCATCATTTTTTCTCTTCACTTCCTGTTTTTTTTTTTTCTTTTCTCCTCTCACAGATGGACAAAAGAGGAAGAAATCATTAAGAAAGAAACTGGACTCATTAGGAAAGGAGAAGAACAGAGACAAAGGTAAAATAAAATGACTACACATTTACTGATTAGGTCTTAATTTTGCGTAAGAGATATCTCAATGTTTTCTTTCTAGTGTAGGAGAAGGTTACTGAGCTGATGTACTGCCTAGGTATTTATTTCCAAGTTGAAAAATATGTTTTATCTTTTCTATTTGTCATGAGTTTAACCCAAATCTCTTCAACAGAAGGCTTGTTTCCTGAAAGAAGAGTTAAAGGCCTACATCTTTTCTTCATTGTTCTTTCTCTCCATTTTCACCATCCAGTGCAGAGTGTCGTCTAGATAGCATGATCCAGGTGTTTACCTGCATTTGCAATCTCTTTTTTCAATTTGCAAAGCATATGTACCCAGCCCAGTCCAAGCAAGTCAGTTGGTTTGCCTTTCTTTTCTTAACCTTAGGAAATAGCCGTTGTTTAAAATACGTAAATGCTCCAGTG
Organism: Hemiprocne comata; assembly: GCA_020745705.1. Classification (NCBI taxonomy): domain Eukaryota; kingdom Metazoa; phylum Chordata; class Aves; order Apodiformes; family Apodidae; genus Hemiprocne; species Hemiprocne comata. The sequence continues at coordinate 95,282,327 of CM036586.1, read as the reverse complement.
CTACTGATCAGTTGGATTTTAATAGACTCCATGTGACATGGATTTACAGATACGGTTGTACTCTTTTGTTTGGATTCTAATCAGCTTTATGGGCTGGGTCCTAATCCACTGGACTTGACCTGTAATTTTCAGCCATTTGAACGAAGTCTAGACACTGAGACCTGGAAATGTCTCTGAAATTGCAGTTTTCTGCATGTATGTAATTGCACATCTAATTTTGTGTTCCCTCCTGGAAAAGAAGTTCTGGAAAAGTGGTAGTAAAACTTACTAATAATACCCCAGTTTCACAAACACATGCATATTTATAAGAAGTTATTTGATTACTCTGAGGTTATTGCTTATAATCTGGTTTCACAGAAGGATGGAACTTTAAAGTTCCATTGAAAAAAAATTAGTCTCTCTGTTGCAAAGTTCCTTTAGATATTTGTCAGGAAGAGAATGTTTTCCTTTTAATTTTTGTTTGTTTGGTGACTTCATGTATGGGATTATTATTTTCTTGGTTTAAAAATGTCTGTGGAATTGCATTAATCTTTCTAAAACTGAAAATCCCCTGACACATTTGTTTATATAAATCCAGAGGCCTCCCATGTTGCACTGTGAGTACCAAATCCTTCATTTGTTATGAGAATGACTTGATGTAGAACTGAGCCCACAAGCAGAAGGAGTCTTTAAGGAAGAGGTTTAATGACTTTATAGCCACCATTGGGGAAAAATCTATCTTGTACTGCTTCTCTCTACACATGACATTTGGCTGCAGTGTAATTCATTAGTCATTATGTTGTTTAGTTTCCTTTTTTTCCCCCTCAGTTCTCCATGCAGTTGAAACTGCAAAGCAACATAGTTCTGTGCAAAACCTTCCCTGCAAAACCTGATATTCATAGTGGTCTGTGCGGTGCTCTTCTGCACTTACTGCTTTTTAAAAAAAGTGTTCTCTCACAAATTTTTTTATACTCTGAGAGATTTTGTCTTTCCCCTCATATGGGTAGCAGGACTTCGGTAGTCTTCTTTAAAAGTTTCTATTTACAATCTCTTTTGAATGTTTAAATGCCTTTTATCTTTTTATTCTCAGATTTTTCATTGCAGTAGAAGATTTTGGCAATAATGAACTGATTTGATAATTTACCAAAGACCTAATTTTGTTACGTCACCCAAACGTGGTGGATCTTTGCAACTGCAATTCCATGACTCCTCCAGTGCCTCTTTGGTGCTGTGCCTTCAGAAACGATAGCTTCCTTTGGTGATGCACACGAATGCTTATCCCAGAGTTGCTCTTTATTCTTCTTAATTTTCTGCTGCCAAAGATCTTTCAAACAGTATTTTTTCTTACATTGATATGTAATCTTTTGTGATTTCATTATAGCCTTGTTTTATTTCAGCTGACTTCTGTTTCTGGTAGTTACACAACCCTATTGGCTGAGCACTTACAGATGATATTGTTTTCTGCTGTTACATTTCTGTTCAAAGATGGTTTTTTGGTCTGTCTACCTTGCATGATAGCATTTATACTCCATTCAGTTAGTAACTTTGGGGATATAGTTTCTTTTTTTATTCTGAGGGGATTTTCTGAGTGCCCTTTGCTGTTTAGGGCTCAGTAGTTGTCCACAGCAAAGGTCAGCACTTTTTACTTATTATGCTTGTATGTATTTATCTACTTCCTGTTTTTCTGCATTGCTCATACCTTCTGGTTAACTATACCCAAGGATTTTTAAAAATCACGATGCTGATTCTCTTAATTTTAATTCCTTTTTTTTTTTTTCCTTCTTTTAACTTCAGGCATTTCCAACATGTACCTTTCTGCTTTTATCCTCTTTTTCCCCATCTTCTGCTGCCTTAGTCTCATTTATAGATATGTCTTACATGCTCTCTTCATGTATAAAATGTTGCAAGAGCACACTCTGAGGGGAAAGTACCCCATGTCATGACCCAGGTTGGGCAACCCAGGGAGATTCAGGCTGGACCCCCTCACTTTCTAAACTCCTCCTCAGAGAGGAGCCTAAGTGCGGCTGGATCCAACCTTTGTCTCAGACCTGGTCCTTCCAGGGAGAGTGATTAAAATGTCACAGTCCGAGGAAACGCCCAACCGTCCAATACCCCTTGATCAGATTAAGGTGAAATGACACTCAAGGTCTGTATTTGAATTAGGTTTAATTAAAACTACAGAAGGAATACGGATGCTTCAATTATTATCTGAGGCTGCACGATCATAAAGGCTGACAATTAGATCACAAGAGTACAATACATACATGTTTAAGCTGCACAACCTCAGAAAAAAGTCGTGGTTAGGCCTTGTGTTACTTAATGATTTTAGAAAGGCAGAGAGAGAGATAGAGAGTAGGAGAAGAAAAGTTTAGAGAGATAATAGAAAATCACCAGTCCTGGTTCCAGCGTTGGGCCAGCCAGTGGGGGAGAGTTGGTGTCAGTGAGGCTCCTAAAGCCCACCACTGCAGCCCCCTGTTTTATAGGCCTAGTTTCCTTGTTTTGCAAGGATGAGCAAGCATAATTGAGTCATAAGACTGAGCAGCTGGAGTGGACCTCCACCCCTCGATTTTGTCAATATTGTCGTTATCTCAGTCATTGTACATGCAGGCCACGGGCCATATGCAGGCCACAGGCCATATGCAGGCCATCATTGTTGTCCTCTCCAGCAGGCCTTTTGGGATGCAAAAGAGACTTTGGGGGTTACAATGGGGTTTCAACACCAATTCCAGCAAGTGCATGTCCTGAGGGCTGGTCCCTCACACTCCAGCACTACTGAAACAGCAGATATATATTTCTGTCCTTCCTTCAGGACATCTCTATTGACCAGGGTGTTGGGTTGGTCAGTAAGAATACAGAGGGCCAGGAAATTGGATGGAGTCTGATTCCCAACCATGTTGTGTCAGCAGAGTGACACAAGAAAGCCATGTTGGCTCTTACTTGTTGTCAACAACAAACAGTAGGCAAGAATAGCCCAGATAGCAGCAAATGGCACCCTACTTCTCAGGATTTCTGTCCATGGTTGTTTCTGGTGTACTCTGCCTTACTGAGTTATCAAAGATCATCTGCTCGCCAGATCCTTGCTAAGCAGGCTCTTAATCCATGACAGCAGAGGAGATGAGCAATCAGGAAGGTGCTGGACTGTGCTGTGCAGGCCATCAGCCTGGCACGGTTGGTGAAAAGCAGCTGTTTTGCTGTGGGAAGCAGCAGCACTAGCATCTCCCAAAGCCTCAGGAGCAGGAGGAATAGTGTTGCCCAGCTTTCAGGTCACAAGCTGGCTCTGGAAAGAAAAATGAAAGGCCTCATGCTGCTGGTCTCCATAAGGATGAGCCCACCGTGCTAACATCATGGCTGAGCCCCACCCCCTTTCCTAACCAGTGGTCTCTGTGTCACCCAAAGTCAGAGTTAACCTCCCCCAGCATGTGTGTCACAGTAAGCTGGAAGTATTATCCTGGTTCGTTCCATGGTGGTTTTTTAACAAGCACTTCTAATCTTTGTTTTATAAAGAGAGTATCTCCCATTTCTGGACAACCAATCTAAAACAAACACTCCTCACTGTGGACATAGGTGTGTTCACACAAAAGGCTGGGAGTACTTACCTACCCTCTCAGGCAGGTCCCTAGTTCTCATACCCAAACGGAATGCCTTCCTTCTGTTCCCTTTTGGTTTTTTGAGGGTTTTTTTTGGTGGGGTTTTTTTTTCATAACTAGTCCAGCTGCACCATTGTGAGAAGAAAGCAGCAAAACAAAGCCTTAGGATGTCAGAGGGGAAGCAGGGACTCTGATTTCCAGAACACTTTATACAGATGAGGTGCTGCTGCCTTAGCGCAAACATCACTTCTGTCTCTTCAGCATCACTTTTGTAAGCACAGTTGCAGTTTGAAGAGTATGCAACTAATTCCAATTGTTTTCAGTTTCCTACATCCCAGCTTGGGAGATCCCACATACCAGGACACATAACAGCTGAGGAGGCCATTGTTGTTACGTCTTGCCTGGAGTACGTGCTACATCAAGTGTCTTTTTTTTGGATATGGTCTTGAAGGTTAATCCTGACAATCATGCAGCATTATGCAACCCTATCTATGGGTTGTAGTCAAAGATCACTGAGATCCAGGTTGGCTGATGCAGACACTGACTCGCCATCAGTGAAGGAAGAGTTGGGGTGTCAACTATTACAGGAGCTTGACCCGTACCAATCGGTGGGTCCGGATGCCATCTACCCAAGGGTGTTGAGAGAGCTGACTGATGTTGTTGCAAAGCCTCTCTCCATAATCTTTGAGAAGTCGTGGAGGTTGGGAGATGTCCCTGAAGACTGGAGGAAGGCTAATGTCACTCCTATCTATAAGAAGGGTTCAAAGGAGGACCCAGGTAATTATAGACCCATTAGCCTCACTTCAATCCCTGGAAAGGTCATGGAGCAAATCCTCCTGGGGACTGTCACAAGTCAGTTGAAGCACATGATTGGGAAAAGCCAACATGGATTTACCAGGGGCAAATCGTGCCTGACAAACCTGTTTGCCTTCTACGACAAAGTAACTCACTCGGTTGATGCAGGGCGAGCAGTGGACATCGACTACCTGGCCTTTTCCAAGGCTTTTGTTATGGTTCCCCACACCATTCTCTTGGAGAAACTGACTCATTACAGCCTGGGCAAGTGGTCTGTGTGGTGGGTAGGGAACTGGCTGACAGACCATACCCAGAGGGTGATAGTAAATAGTTCCTCCTCATACTGGCAACCTGTCACAAGTGGGCTCCCCCAGGGATCAATATGGGGACCAATGCTGTTTAACATCTTCATAAATTACCTGGATGTTGGGATCAAGGGCACCCTGATGAAGTTTGCTGATGACACCAAGATGAGTGGAGAGGTTGACACTTCAGAAGGGAGAGCCACCCTCCAGGATGTCCTAGACAGGCTGGATGAGTGGGCTAGCAGGAACCTTATGAAGTTAAAAGGGGAGAAGTGCAAGGTCCTGCACCTGGGAACATGTAACCCAGGAGTGCAGTTCAGACTGGGATCTATCTGGCTGGAGAGCAGCCCTGTGGAAAGCAACCTGGGTGTCTTGGTGGGTAACAGGCTCAACATGAGGGAACAGTGTGCTGCAGCGACAAAGAAGGCCAACAGGATGCTGGGCTGCATCAACAAGGGCATCACCAGCAGAGATAAGTCAACATCCCGCTCTACTCAGCGCTTGTCAGACCACACCTGGAGTATTGCGTTCAGTTCTGGTCCCCGCTATACAAAAAGGGTGCAGACAGGCTGGAGAGGGTCCAGAGAAGGGCCACAAGGATGATCAGAGCACTGGAGAATGTGCCATATGAGGAGAGGCTGAGAAAACTGGGTTTGTTCAGCCTTGTGAAAGGAAGGCTTCGGGGAGACCTTATTACCATGTTCCAATACTTAAGGGATGGCTATCAACAGGATGGAGACTCCCTATTTATAAGAAGTCACATGGAAAAGACAAGGGGTAGTGAGCACAAGTTGGTCCTGGGGAGATTCCAATTGGACACAAGAGGTAAATTTTTCACCATGGGAACGGTCAAACATTAGAATAGTCTCTCAAGGGAAGTGGTAGATTCCCCCATGTAGGACAGTTTTAAGTCTCAGCTTGACAGGGTGTTGAGCCATCTAATATAAACTATAGTATTACCTAGAAAGGTTGGACCAGATGATCCTTGAGGTCACTTCCAACCTGGCATTCTGTGATTCTGTGAGATATGCCTGATGAAGGAAGCCACAGAGGTGGACAAAATGCCACTGTGCTGACCACCAGGGATGCAGGATGGAGGCCTTGCTGTAGGGCACAAGAGGTGTGAGCCAGACATGCAGCTTGTAGTGTGTGTAGGGTGCAGGTCTCTGGAGCTGTTCTCTCTGGGGAGGTATCACATGTCTCCAGTTTGTGCCCATGGCTGTTCTCCCTCACCCCACCAAGTGTCTGTGCTTAAAAAGCATATCCAAAAATATATGGTACTCATTTCTTCTAAAGCTGTTTGGAGATACAGTCATTTGCATTTTAGGACTCTGTCCAACCTGTGGATTTTTTACTCTCCTCAGCTGATCAACCTGACTATGTGTTAAGTGAGAGTTTCAGCAAACTGTTATACTTCTGAAGGCCAACAAAGACACTGAAGTAGAATTGAATGTCCTAAAATGAGATTCATATATTTTATTTTGTTCTTTTTGACAGGTACATCTGTTGTAATCTTATTAAAATGGGAAAATTCTAAACCAACTGTTTTTTCAATTGCTTTTACATCTCTGAGTGACTCACTAGAGCAGGATACAGCAAAACTTGCAGGATGTAAACAGACGAAACAGGAGAGCAGCACTCCACCCAGATATTTAAGCAGTACTTTCAACTTCCATCCTTCAGTGTCTTTGCTTTTCTCTACCCAGCCTCCTTGTAATTAATGTCCATCATGACTCTCAATTGTGCTGTCTAAGTATATCTCCAAACATTTGCTTTAACTGCTGACAAACAGCACTGAGACTGGAAGAGCAATAGAATGTCAGTGCAAGTGCAGCTTGGAACAAGAAATTCTCAGGATGCTCTGCATGCTGGTGGCTGGATACTGTTCCCTTACAAATTCACCGCTAAGTTTGATGGCAGCAGAAGCAGAGCCTTTTGTCCATCTCCTGCTAGTAATACTGGGGTCAGTGTAAGTATGCCTACTTGGAAAGTACACACAAGCATTCCTGAGAGAGATGCCTCCCAGAAAGGATTTCTCCTGGAAGATTTAATCAGTAAGCCAGCTCCATTTTGCCTTGGTTCCAGTAAACCCTACAGGTGAACTAAGAGACCTGCTCAGAAATAATAATCACTTGTTATGTGATTTGTTGAGCAACTGAGAGTCATCCCTTTTGCTGATGTTTCTGTGTGGAATGTAAATACTTCACAAGTTCATCTGTGAGGCCTTAGCAGAGCTGCTCTGTGTGCTGGAGTTTCTGAGAAAAGGCCTTCTTGGCTTATGCAGATCCAGCAGTAGAGGTTTGGTTTTTCTTCAGTTCAAAATTCTTTAAAACATCTTCCATGTGTTACTTCCCAACCATGCTTTGTAAATTTAGAGGTATTTCTTAATGTTTGCATTTATTCTTCAGTAGTTCAACCTGTCATGATGTCAATGTGTCTTGGCACAGCCTAAGAAGAGAGCTGAATAGATGAAGATTCTTTTTTTATTATAGTTTATCAGAAATGTGGTTTGTTTTTTTTCAAGTCTTTCCAGCATCCCACTGTGCTTTTTTTAAAAACTTTGAAAATGTTTCTCATGCTCTCTAGGCATACAAAACGTTTTTTAAGCAATACTGCCTCATATTTTGCATTAAGGTCAACTAAAGGACTGAAGAAAATCTTAATTTCTTTTTTTTTTTTTTAACAAAGACCTACCCACAGAAAAAGCCTAAGTAATTGAGAAGGCCTTATATTACTCCTTGAAGGTCAGTGAACTCTGAGTAGCTGGAGAGGAGTTTCAGCCGCAGAACAGATGCTGAAAACATTGTCTTATCTTGAGTCTTCTGGAATCAGTGCAGACTTTTGATGAACCTTCAGATGGAAGGAATTTCCTGTTACGGAGCAGGGCTTCCATTTTCCTTATTTTCTTGCTTCTATCACTCTCCCTGTGAATCCGATGTAATTAATTTCAGTTAGCGAAACAGAGTTGCCCAAGCTGGCTAGTTGGGGACTTAAGAATCACTCCCCACTTAAATATTCCTTTTAAAGAATATTATTTGCTGAGCTGTCTCCCACTCTCTTCCTATAATTTAAATAGAGGCAGTAGAAGCACCTCAGTAGATCTTGGTCCCAGGGTTTTAGCAGCTCAAAACCAGCACTTAAACCATACTTAAGAAAAAAACCCGAATTGCTAAAGAGACTATCCAAAATTGCTGTTTTATTTGCTGTTCACTTTATTAGTGTTCAAGTCCTCATTAGGGTCTAGAGTATAAACCTCACTGGTTCTTAATAGACTGTTACGGTTTGTGGGACGGAAACCACAATTTTCACCAGCTGAAGCTTCAGAGAAGTCTTTGAAACTGTACTTGCATGGGGTGGCATGAGGCCAAGTTAGCTAACCGTATCGGTCACATCCTGGATGTCATCATGTGATTAGGAAATAAGAGAATTTCTGAGCACTGAAACTCTTATGTGATCTGACTGGGAGTTTTTTCAGTAACATGCTGCTTTTTATTAGATAATGGTGATTTGCCACATCAGAAAGATTTCTTAGGAAGATACTGTTTCAAACAAAATTTTGTTAAGAAACTTGCCTCAGCTGCAATATGGACATTCTGGTAAGAGAAGTTAGGCACTTCTTCCGAATAGCAAATTGTCTCTTTTGCAAGTAAACGCTAAAAACCAGAAAGGATAAAAAGTCAAATCCTGATGTGCTGCTGGCTAAGGGTATTACTCTGTATTTTCAAGCTGATTGCCCAGTCTGCCAGGTTGTTTCACATTTTTACGTGGTGTTTTCTGCAAAATTTCTTTTAAGCTGATACATTTTTTGTTGGTTTTACAGAGAGTAACTAACTTAGTAGGTTTGACATTCACTGAATAGATACACAACAGACTGAAGAACAAGGGCTAATGGCTTTAAACTGGGAGAGGGTAGGTAGATGTAAACCAGACATTAGGAAGAAATTCTTTAGTGTGAGGGTGGTGAGACACTGGAACAGGTTGTCCAGGGAAGTTGTGGGTGTCACCTCCCTGGAAGTGTTCAAGGCCAGGTTGGATGGGGCTTTGAGCAACCTGGTCTAGTGAAAGGTGTCCCTACACATGGCAGGGGGGTTGGAACTAGATGATCTTTAAGGTCCTTTCCAACCAAAAACATTCTATGAAAGTTTGAGCACCTAGTTTAAGGAATGTTTCCCCCTGTACTTGGCACTGGTGAGGCCGCACCTCCAATACTGTGCTCAGTTTTGGGCCCCTGACTACGAGAAAGACATTGAGGTTCTGGAGGGTGTTCAAAGAAGGGCAGTGAAGGTGGTGAAGGGTCTGGAGAAGTTTTACAAGTGGTGTCTGAGGTAACTGGGATTGTTAAGGCTGGAGAAAAGGAGGCTGAGGGGTGACCTTATTGCTCTCTACAACTACCTGAAAGGAGGTTGTAGAGAGGTGGGTGTGGTCTCTTCTCTCAAGTTGCAAGTGATAGGACAAGAGAAAATGGCTGCAAATTGTGCCAGGGGAGGTTCAGATTGGATATTGGGAAAAATTTCTTTAGCAAAAGGGTTGTCAGGCACTGGAATAGGCTGCCCAGAGAAGTGGTGGAGTCACCATCCCTGGAGGTATTTAAAAGACAAAGATGTGGCACTTAGGGACATGTCCAACCAGAATGATTCTATGATTCATACAAATGAAACATCTCCAACAGTGGGCATCCCCAGCCCACAGCAGTGAATAGGCAGTTAGTACTTCTACTCTTGATTGTGAGACCAGGGCCTCAAACCTACATATCTAAAGTCTGAGTCAGTGCCTTTTCTCCCCCATCAATGGGTTGCTAAATACTTTGCACAAGTAGCACTCTCGTTAGTTTAATGAATCTGAAATAGCATTCACCCTTATGGACATGACTTTACCTGTCCCACAAGGAAATTGTTGGGATTGAATAGTTCTGAAGAGTGGTGGGCAAAACATGCTCCCCCCATGACAGGCATGTGCCCGCACACTCACACACACAGACATGCTGGTTTTGGTGTGAACTTGAGGCTGTAGTCAGTCTGCAGAGGGTGCAACTAATTATCTTACTTTCAACAAACGAGCACAAAGTTACTGGTTCTGCCAACTCTGTAATGTAATTACCACTGCCAGCCAGCATCACTTCCATCTGTATTTAGTCTGAAAATCAGCCAGTTGGTTTTCGTCCAATCCCCATCTCTGCCAGACACTGAGAAAAAGGGAAGTGGCTCGTGTCCTCTGAGAGGGAGGCCTACAGCAAAGCAGCCTGGCGTAGAGGCTCCGTGTCCTTTCACTGCTCCACAGACACATTGAGTAAGAGCAATTAAATGCCTGGCATCCTTGTGGAGAACGAATTTTCAAGAAGGAGCAACACCCACCTCAAAATATCAGTATTCACATAACGAAGTCAGGGAGAGGGTAATTTTAATTAAATTCTTTTCATGAAGTAGGGCTGAGATCTCATTTGTTAATCTTGTCCCAGTTGATCCTAGTACTGTACAATCAATGGCATCAGTGTGCTGTTGGTCATCACTGGGCTACATATTTCTGTTGTGTCCCAATATGAAGCACGAGTGGCTGTCAGCCAAAACCAGAGAAATATTCCACGTTCAGGATTTAATTTGGCTCAGTGGTATTCCTCGGGAAATGTTTTGTAAGGACAGATAAATGGAGGTGCTGGAGGTATAACAAAGTAGCGAGTTAGGCAGCCAGAAGGAGAGAGGTGTATTTCAGGTTTGTGGTCTTAAATGTTCATTGGGAAGATAATTCAGAACAGTAAAAAAAAAAATAATAAAAAAATTAATACATCATTTTATGGGAACATTCTGCTGGGTACAGGAGGGACGGGTCTAATTTTGGAGTTCTGGCACTGGCAATCCCTGCATTGCTTGATACACATGTGATAATGTGGTTTTTTGGTCCTAAATTAAATGCAGATGGGTTTAGATGTCATTCTACTCACAGGTCACCTCCAGACTTACTTGATATGTGAGGCTCTGCTTCCTGATTTAATTTTGTCTGGCCACCAAAATTAGTTCTTGTCTTAACATTTCATACTTCTAAAGAGCAGTAATGTTTCTCCTCACAACAACGGGCCCTTGTCTCTTTAGTATGATAGGCTAGTAGTGTCCTCATTCAAGATTCATAAAATACACTGTTCTTTTCAGTGCCTTACTGTAATCTTAATGATATTGCAAGCCAGGATAAAATTTGAAAGTATCATCAAAGATATAGTCAGACTTTTAAGTCCCAGGAGCAACTTTAGCCTTTAATTGTGTAGCCAATTGTGGTAAAAGATGAGAGTATAGAAGGATTTCTTTGCTTGTTTTTGTATGTTTTTCCTTTTTTCATACTTAGAAACAAATAAATGTTGCTTTTAATCTCTGGTGGTTTGTTTATTCCTGATACCGGCAGGTCGGAAGCTGGAACCTAGCAGAAGATGCACACATTTTCACCAGGATGAAGAGAGTCAATAGCTGTTTTTTCATTCCATTTGAATGGAGCACAGTTCTAGTTGGCAGTCTGGCACAATGGTTTTGGTTCTACAAATCTCAGATATGTCTAGATATAAAACTTAATGATGAGAATTTCAATGTTTGTTGTTGTTGGCTGATTCACTGTAGGGCATTTTTCTGTTTTGGGAAGTATTTGAGCATTTTACTTTGAGACCTGGCAGTTATATTGATGTGGAATGGGATTATGTTCTTTTTGTTAATTGAGAGAAACCTCTATTCTCCTGTATTTCTAGATGTCCATATATATATAAACACTTTTGTACTTTATACAAATTACCTTTATACTGATATACCACTGTTAAAAAGATTTACTCTTACCTGTATGTCAAAGCAGTGGAGTTCTTACATATTTAAAACCATAGCTTTGAAGGCTTAGTCTGAATAGTGGATGGACTTAAAAGCTCCCTGTACAGGTAGATGCATACCCTCCTGATCTGTAATGAGACCCATGCATGTGCCTGTACCCCTTGACTTTGGTGCCCTGAAGCATTTGTGAGAAAGAAATCTGGTGAAGGGGTATGAAACATGAGAGAGCTGTGGCACAGTCCAGCTAGGCTCCCTAGTTTCGGGATTAGGTTTCTGGGGCCTCAGATGGATCTCTGCACCATCTAGATACAGCCAAAGGTGCCTGACTTCCAGTTGCTTTCAGTGGAAGGTAAGATCTTAATTAGATCTGCTCCCAGGTGATTTTTCTAAGATTCCATGTGGTATATCTTGCATGATACAACTGGAAACAGGATTCAAATACCATGGACTACAATTACCTGGCACGTCTCCACTATTATTTTATTGTTTGAATGTTGTTCTTATTATTATGTGGTCCAGTACCTCATTGGAATTATTCTGTATTTAAAGGGACTTCAGATTATTTTTAACAGCCTAATACTTATTTTTTTGCACTAAATATATGTCAGATATTCAGCAAATATTAATTTGGTTGTTGTTGTTGCAGAATTTATTCCCCAGGCCTTTGGAATGCCTTTGTCCCAAGTGATTGCTAATGACCGAGCCTACAAGCTCAAGCAAGACTCTCAGAGAGAAGAGCAAAAAGATATTTCGGATTTTGTGGCCTTTCTCTTGCCATTTGGAACTAAAAGGCAGAACAAAGAACTTTCAAGCAGTAACTCATCTCTTAGCTCAACTTCAGAAACACCAAACGAATCCACGTCTCCTAACACACCCGAGCCAGCACCACGAGCAAGGAGGCGTGTAAGTAGACTCTTCACAATATTGTGCATACCAGTAGGTCTGGAGCTTCTAGCTAGAGCTGAAAAAAACCCTGCAGCATATGTGGATTGTGGAGTATTTCTTCTGTCATGTTTGGTGATTTTTTTTTTTTCAGGTGAAAGCCAGTCTGTTCAATACCAGAAAATTCTAAATGTAATGGGCATTTTCTTTTTCTGGTGCTGGTGGGGAAAGGCCATATGCTCTGTACAAGTCTGTTACACATCACAAAATGGCAGAGAGATTATTTGGAAGTCTTCCTGCTCACTCCCTTTATGTACCTCCTTCTTTCTATTTCTTTTAGATTTAACAAATTCCATCAGTCTTCAACCTAATTTTTTCAGCAGAGGAAGACTAAACCTATGTGGTTGATATTTATGTGTATGCTTATGTTAATCTAGCTCCACAAACTTGGAAATAAATCTATTAAGCCTTATCCTAATATTAATAAAAATTCCAGTGGTCTAATTCTCAGACTAGATCAATGGGACGAGGTCAATTTTTTGAGGTTCAACAATGCCAAGTGCCAGGTCCTGCACTTGGGCCACAACAACCCCATGCAATGCTACAGGCTTGGGGAACAGTGGCTGGAAAGCTGTCCAGCAGAAAGGGACCTGGGGGTTCTGATTGATAGGCGGCTGAATATGATCAGGCAGTGTGCCCAGGTGGCCAAGGAGGCCAATGGCATTCTGGCCTGTATTAGAAGTAGTGTGGCAAGCAGGACCAGGGGGGTGATCGTCCCTCTGTACTCTGAATTGGTGAGGCCACATCTGGAGTACTGTGTCCAGTATTGGGCACCTCAGTACAAGAAAGACATTGAGGTGCTGGAGAGTGTCCAAAGAAGGGCAATGAAGCTGGTGAAGGGCCTTGAGAACAAGTCTTATGAGGAGCAGCTGAGGGAACTGGGGCTATTTAGTCTGAAGAAAAGGAGGCTGAGGGGAGACCTCATCACCCTCTACAACTACCTGAAGGGACATTGTAAAGAGGTAGGCGCTGGTCTCTTCTCACAAGCAACTGGTGATAGAACAAGACGAAATGGCCTCAGGCTGTGCCAGGGGAGGTTTAGACTAGGTATTAGGAAGAACTTTCTCACTGAAAGGGTTGTCGAACATTGGAACAGGCTGTCCAGGGAGATGGTTGAGTGACCATCTCTGGATGTGTTTAAAAGTCATCTAGATGTGGCACTTGGGGACATGGCTTAATGCTGGACTTTGTAGAGTAGGGTTAATGGTTGGACTTGATGATCTTGAAGGTCTTTTCCAACCTAACTGATTCTGTGATAATGTCCTTGATGGTAAGAAGTTGTCAGACTAAATTTTACCCGACGCTTTTAAGGGCATTTCTCCATACAGGCTATGACGAGGCCTTTGGCAGCAGAACTCAGTGCAGTGGTTTGAGTTGAATGTTAATCCTGTATTTAAGATAGGTACCTGGTAAACCATTTGTTTGCAGGGTTCTGATACTTGCAACTAATTTTTATGCTTCGAGTTTTTCAGTACTGCAGCTAGTAACAGTAGTAGAATTTGTTGTTGTTGTTAACATGAGGATAGAGGTTCTAGAATTACTGCTTTTTAATTTTGTTTACAATGGAGGGAGAAAAAATGCATAATAAAATACTTCCAGTAAAAACCCCTGATAAGTAATCTGAGGAAGAATTTAGGGTATAAGAACAGACTGTAAAATAAAATGTTTTTAGGATACTCACCTTCTTTCATTCCTAGGATAAAACCTGCTTCAGAGAAATGCTATGTAGGGCTCTTCAAGCCACAATGTTAAGAGGAGTAGAACTGAAGTAAATTGGAAATTAAGGGAAGATTGAAGAGCCCCATGACCTGCCCTCTTTCCTTCTAGCTGTCAACTGAAGTTCAAAGTGTCTACCTTCTGTCTGGAAATAGTTGAGAGCGTGATGTTTAAAGACATTTGCATTCTTATATACTCATAATGCACATCTGTTTGCCTGTTTAGACCATATGAACAGGCACTTGTGTACACAAACATGCAAAGTACACTTGCATACAAGTGTGAGGGGAAACCTGCCAATTTCTTTCAGAATTCGGCTTAGGCAGTGACAAAAAATGGAAGTTTACCATATACACCCGTTGGCTTCAGAACCTGTTGTCATATGAGGGAAAGATTATTTATGTATCCAGATATTGGTGATCTGCTGTTCTTTTCACCAAGTGTGATTAAGGTCTCTGATACACATTTGACCAGCCAGCGAGCAGAAGGAACCTGGATCCTTTGTTACGTCCAAGGGATGGAACTCCATCAGGATCAAGTTCCTAGAAGCCTCTAGGTGTTTTCTTGTATTTTTTCTTTTTTTGTTAATACCTGGACTGCAGCTTTCAGAATATTGAATCTGACCCTTTAGGTCATAGTCATGAGGATGCAGCAGCACATGGTTCACCTACAGAGAAGTAAGAGTAGAGTAAGATGAGCATTGTGATGTGGAAGGGAGCTGGCATTTTGTCTCAGTAATGAACCTCAGTCAGGAATGTACTTCATGACTTGTAAATTATTAAACATTAATATCAGCTCATGTCCCATATCTTGTCTGTTTTCAGCCTTTATACTTCTGCTTATCAGTGTACTTTATTTACTCCCCTGAGATTCTTTAGGAAATGATGAGGAAGCTTACACTTACCTTTTCTCTCTTGGGCAGTGTTGCACTGTTCATTTCCAATTATATCAAGGCAAAGGCTCAAAAAAAAAATTGAAAATCATTCATCAGTTCATGCAGCTGATACAACCAATTTGTCACACAAATGCTGCACAGCCACCTGCGGTGCAGTCCTCTTAAACTTAAATTGGAGGGATTGTTTATCACTGTACCATTAACTTCTTTGCAACTGTGTCATTCATTTTTGCATGTTCCAGTGAGTGTGCACTCAGCTGGGGCTTTCAATAGGGGATGTAAGATAATTCTGGCTGCAGACCTCATGGTATGAGTGCTGTGGTTATCTCTTTTCAAATAGCTAGAAAGAAATCACTGTTGCTGCATATTCTGTGTAGGATTTCTGGCCAGCAGTTAAAGGTTGAGACCCTGGCCACCCAGCAAGGCATTTTCTATGTGCTTATTACAGAGAATATTCTGACTCTCTGATAATATATTATTTTTATATATATTCAAGTGTCAGGAGCTCAGTCGTACTGCTTTACACTCAAATAGCATAATGTATGGTGTGAAAATGGATCTGTCACAAGGAGTACCTGATCCCATGCATATTCTGTAATATTGCTCATCTTTTCAAAAAAGAAAAGCCTTCTATACCCCTGGAAGAGTAAAGCAAAGCTTCATCTGACCTTCATTCCACACCTGTCCTTCTGGCTTTCATTTTCTTTTTGCTCTTTCTTTAAACTCCACTTTCCTTCACGTTTCTGTGTGCTTAGCTTAAGACTTGTGCAGTGCATTTCAATTTTGAGCTTGTCATGGTGGAACAGGGACTGGTATCTGTTATGTGCAAAGGTCATGCCAAGTAGATGGAACTTGATTTCTCCTCAGTTGCGGGGCATTGCAGTCCAAGTAGCACTGTGTCTGTGTTAATATTCCTGGAGTACTGGGCAGCAGTGTGCATGATCTCCTGCATCATTCCTCAGTTGACATATAGGTCTGGCTGAGCTCAGACTAATGGGTCTGGCTGAGTTTGAAGTGGACCAATGGAGTATTTAGGTACTGTTTCCCCATGCACTTTGAAATTTGAAGTCAGAGCTGGCCAGGACTTGGTATTGCCAAGCTGTGCTGTACTTCAGCCACTGAACTCAAGGAGGTCACTCTTCCTAAAGCCAGCTCAGTGCCCCAGTTAATCCACAACTTTGATAATATGCCCAAGAATAATGGCAAACTGACTGTATTTACTACACCTATTTTAGGGATCTGAATCCGATTTAAGCGACTCTGTGATAATAATGAGAGGTGAGGATGCTTTGCAGAGAGGAAGGGAACAGTAAAGGCAGGGTATAAAGGAGGGCACCTGTCATGCAGGAGCTGCCTGGAAGCTGCAGTGGTGAGGATGGTGTTGGGATTTTCAGTGTCAGTTGACTAATTTTGATACCTGAAACCCCAAACTCTTAAAAACAAAATAGAAAAATTGTTCAGCTACAATTTTACACACATCAATAATAGCCAGAGATTGTTGTTTGGTTTGGGTTTTATCTTGTTTCCTTTGGGTAGGAAATGGTAAAAGGAATCAAGCAAATGTATTTCTGAGAGACATCATTAATCAAGGTCAAAGCTGCATTGTAAGGGCTCTTGAAATTGTTTCGAGATGTCGGTCCAAAAAAATCTAAAAACTGCCCTGTGTTTTATTCGTAGGTATTCCATGAGTTATAAGAAACAGCACTATACGTCCTAAATTAGATGCTTTTTAAAAATGGTATTATGAACTGCAAATTTGTAAATTAGTCTGAAATCGAAGGGGACTTTCTGTGAGTCACCTGTGAATCAGAAATTGTTGTAAAGTTCAGTTTTCTAGACAGATGGAATAAAATATTCTAGAGCATAAAATGCACTAGTAGTTTTACAGTTCTCATTTAATAGACGTAGAGATCTCACCAGCAGCCTGTGAAATACCTGTCAGCAGAATAATGTACTTTTAGGAAACTAGAGTTGTTAGCAAAGTTTTGAATGGGAATTAATATTTTCTTCATTATTTGTTAGGATGACGTGCTGGATCCCCATACCCATTTTGTTTTGTGGTAAAAGGTATTCTTTCCCTCAGAACAAAAGAAAAAAATTTACAATAGCTATTTTTAATGGGAATTAAAAGCCCCCCCCCTTTCCCCCTTTTTAAAAATTATTATTTATAAGCCTAGATGTGCCCTAGAATATTTTTGCCTGATAAGTTTTATAGCAGTTGAGAGAAATGGTTGTTTTGAAGTGACAGTAATCTCATGGTTTGAAGAAAACAATTTTCAATTGTGAACATTGAAACATGCCATAAACCTCCTGCATGCTGCTTGTGCTGGTTTATCCTTTACAGACTCTACTTCACTGGTGTGTCTTTGTTTTGTGATAACATGGGACTATTTCAATCTCTGCAGTTGTATGTGTTTGTGTTATTAGTTAACTGGATGTGGTGTATGGTCGTAAATCTATTTGCATAATTGTCCCTGATATAACAGCCCAATCTGCAAAGGCAGGGAATTGGGTTTAAAAATATTCCTGTATCTCCATGGAAAGAAATATTGTACTTCTGAGGTGCACACACAAACCATGATTCATCTTTATTCTGCAGTTTGCGCAGGCTTAAAATAATAAAAAGGTGTGCCGAGTGACTGGAAAACATTTAGTTTTTTTAAGATCAAATTTGTGTTCCTTGTAGTATGGTAATAATAGCATTGGTACCATTGTGATTTTCCCATCCATTACATCGGTATTATAACTTCATTAATTGATAAAAACTGGGTAGCAAATTGTATTTTTATATTAGTTTGTTTAAAAGGCAGGCAAAAGTGTTTTCTAGATAAGGTCCTGTGGTGTTTAGATTTCTCCAGCCGTGCTGATTGTTCGTGTGTGTGTATTTTACAGGGCGCGATGTCTGTGGACTCTATTACAGATCTTGATGACAATCAGTCACGATTGTTAGAGGCTCTCCAGCTCTCTTTGCCAGCAGAAGCCCAGAGCAAGAAAGAAAAGGCAAGAGATAAGAAACTAAGCCTGAACCCTATTTACAGACAGGTTCCCCGGCTTGTAGATAGTTGCTGCCAGCACTTGGAAAAGCATGGTAAGAATATTTTGTTTTACCAGGAGTGGCAGATGTGTTTTTACTATAATTTAAGTACATACATAATTTGAGAAGCACTCATATACTTCTAATTGCAAGGACACCTTTGAAAGTCAGACTCTTTCCCTCCTATTCTGCCTCTTGCTAGAGATACAGTCTCACAAATAATTACTTGGATGAGATATTCCCAAAGTAAGGATCTCTGCTACAAGCTTGCAAACTGGCCCATACAGCACATGGGAAGAGACATTTCTTGGAGGTTGTTCATTTTGTACTGGAGTACTCAGCTCTGCCAGAACTTCTCTTCACAGCCCATGGGTTTACCCATACCTTGAGAATAAAAGTCTGAAACTTGCCTGTCAGCCTGGAGTCATTCTTGGCAACTGGTGGATCTTAAGGTGTAAGAGCTAAATTAGCTGTTTATACTACAGTGCAAGACTTAACTAGAAACAGCATTGGAAGATAGAGGCTCAGAGAAAGAAAAAAATCCCATGCTAAATTATATTAAGCTCCTGGAACCTTTTTCCCGTTCACTGCAATCTGCCTTTTCAGTTTGTCCCTGGCTTCAGTCCTCCTGACCAACCTCAGGCTCAGGCCTGTTCTTTCTGAAGGGAATTATAAGCTCCTGCCAGTATTATTCTCATGCCTTCATGATCATCCAGACACAAACCTCCCACCTGCTATATATAATGGAGAAACAATACTTAATCAAGGTATCTGTTCAGCATCTCTCACAATGTATCTTAGACTTGTAAAGATTTTTAATGAGAATTGAAATAACTTGGCCACAGCAAGAGGGAGTTATAACATGGCCAGATAAGAAACAAACCATTAAGTATGGTGACTGCAATGGTGACTGCAACACCAAATGATGCATTTGATGCCTAATTTGACCAAATAGAAATAATTTACTGACTCTGAATGAAACGCTTTTGTGGATGAGGGACTGCAATTTAAACAATAATGCTAAGCTTTTACAATACGTAATTGATAAACCATGTTGCTTACAAATATATAAAGGAAAACTGCAAGAGAATAATTGTTAGCCTTTTACAGATATTAGATACCATGGCTGACAAATAAGTGTGGAAATGATCTAAGTTTGAGATTAATGACTTCTGTCCCTTTAAATGTGGGTAGCTGAGTTTGGAGAAAATTAAAAGTGGCTGAGTCAGGCAAAAAAGCCATCCAGCTGAGTATCCTTTGGGTACTGTGATTTTATGTCACTTAAACATCTGTGATACATTGTGTAATCCACTTAACCCATTGTCATAACAGATTCTTTTCTATACAACATTCATTATTAAAATATTTGCTTTACATTAAAGTTTCCTTTTAAAGAGACTGTATTATTTTTTGGGTGCAGTTTCTAAGCATTCACTGTAGTACCCCACAGCACAGTAATCTGAGATAATTTGGGGCAAATATTGATGTTCTTCAATTTTCAGTTTAATCCTCCACCCAGAATAAAGTAATCAGGATTGGTTGACTATGAGAAATTTAAAGATTGCAGGAGATGGACACTACTGTTTGCTTGTTGGCTTTAGTGGTAATAGAGGACTTTCTCTTCTAGCAGCAATGCTGTAGTGACATCATTCCAGACTATGATGGACCAAGTTTCTGATTCTGAAAATACTTGCCTGTATGCATAAGTCCTTTAGGTGAGCAGCAGATCACCTAGGGGTTTCTCAAGAATGCTTTAAATTGTTGTTTTGAACGTTATATGATAAAACAATGTTATTTTTTTAGCCATAAAAGCCCCTGGCCTTGTTCACCTTCTCTGTTTTTCTTGGGACCATTTCCCAAAGTTGTAAAGGCTTGACTTTTTGCATACTGGCAGTGTAAAACAAGTACTGTGTGTCTGTGCAGGAACTGGTAAGCAACCTCCAGTTTTTGCCCAGTGTGAGCATCTCAATCTCAGGTTATTTCCTGCAACATTCCTGGGTTATTAAATGTTATTCCATCAATGTAATTTTCAGTTAGCAAAAGAGACAATAATATTTGGAAAGAGATGTCATGTTGAGACTAAAACCTAAAAGGCAAAATCCTATCTGAATTTCTCTGAAAATCTGCAACTCCAAACACCATTGTGAAGCTACACATCTCTAGCAAGCAAGTGTAAAGGAATTTGGTTTACCAGGTTATTTTACATCTCTTCTATGTCAGTAGAGAAAATAAATGTTACAAAGTAGCCTTTGTTAGACCACAAACTTTTCAAAGCTTACAGATAATTTAATCCTTTTTGCAAAAGATGTCTAACTGTGTAAAATGATATTATCTTCACAGCTGCTTAAGTCTAAGATTTCCTCTCACAGTCTCATTGCTGAAGACCATGTCACCTCTAAGGTGATGTTTACTCTCAAATTTGTCAGTTTCGGTTACTCAGCAAAGTATGTCCATTCAACAACCACATTATTGCTTGTTTGATATTCTGGTAGTATCTACAGGGCTAGAGGAAGGTTTGAACTGATTTCTTATGGAATAGAAGGCAACACCCATTTTGAAATCACTTTAAGCCTAAGTGAAACACCTGCGCTTTGCCTGAAGTACAAGAGTACTTCTCTCTACCTTTCTCTCTATATAATAGCTGTTCCTACCCTATAAACTGCACAGGTATAAACTCCCAGGTAGAATTCTCTCTCATCATCTGCCTTTGTGCCCTACTTAGGTCCCTTTGAAGGAAAAATTTTTATTTTTATTTTATTGTCTGTTTCCTTTGCTGTTAGTCCTGGAGGTGCCACCTCCAAATAAATGCTGAGCAGTGCCTCACTCTGCATACTTCTGTCCTTCATGAAGCAGCAGTGGCACGACCAAATTCCCCAAGGAATATCACAGAGATGCCGTTTTGCAGGTTAGGTGATGTCAGGTCCTTAAAAATCGACAATGGATGGCTGCTTAAGCCAAGACAACTGAGTTTTGCCTCAGTGTGATAAGTACAATTTTATAGAGAAGTACATTGTGAGGTTTTTTATTATTTTAAGTACAAACTACACACATAGCCCAGATTGCTTTGGTTCAATGCAGTTTCAGCAGAAAATTAAACAATAAAACAGTTGTCTGATGTGCTACACTTGCAGGTCTCCAGACAGTAGGAATATTCCGAGTTGGAAGCTCAAAAAAGAGAGTAAGACAGGTGAGTGGATATGGATACGCTTTATCAGCTATGATACAAACAATCCTGATTCCTTTCTGTTATGTCATTTCCTCCCCATCTGTCACCTGGTGAAATTCAGGCTTTCTGGGGCAGTGGCAGGCTCATAACAGGCTGTTTCCAGTCATCTTTCACATCTGGTGAAATCCTTGTCAGGTTCTCAGCAGGTTAACAGTCTCCGTATGTTTTGCTCTGCAGAAGTAGCACAGGGTTGGAGATCCAAAGAGAACTACAGTGATGAAATTTTCCAAAGGTTACACTGTAGGGGGAAAAAAAAATCTTGGCTGCTAGTTTCATCTCAGAAACATCTGAAGCTCCCAAAGTAAACCCAAACTGTAAATCTTTTTTGGAAAACTCACAGTATGAGGAATTATGCAAGTACAGAACAATCTCTTTGACCCTCAAATCACTGCTCCCAAATATCATCTTTCTTTTACCCCTGTTAAACTTGAAGGTCAGAGCAGACCCATCCAAGTCCTAGTCTCAGCCAAATGTTAAAAAAGCAAACATAGTGTACAGTAAGGTTTCAGAAACAAAGTCAGAAGTGGGTGTTCCCTCAGGCCTAGGTATTGCACTGTTGTTCCCAGAAGCTGGGGATACACATAGAATTAAAACCGTAGAGAATAGTGCTTAATGGCTGCATGATGCTTGGGGAGGGGATAAAAAGTTACAGGAAAATACCGTGCCAGAAAGGATGAAACAAAAAAGATCAAATAGAAAAAAAACCAAACAACAAAAGAAAGCTTGACTGCATTCTGATTGCAGAAATAATTGCTGCACACATTACACAGTATAGTGTTTGGTGCTCTGGAAAGTTACCTTGAACAAATAAGCAGACTTGAATCTGGCTGGTAGGACAGTATATCCTACTGATTTGTAGCTTATTCTGTAGCAGTTTCTATTGGTCAGCGGCTGATATAGCACAAAGCTAGAAACATTAATGGTCTGCAGAGGCAGCAGTTAGATCAACACTGAACTAGATGAAGTATTGAAAAGTAAGTTGCCTGTCATTTCAATTACAAGCTTCAATGTCAAAACGTATATTATCATTCAGGGGTGAGTATAGTTGCATCATACCTTGCGGGAAAAAGCAGAAGGCTTGTGTCATTTGTTTGGAAACTGAGCCTTCAAACATCAATGACTTTCACCGGTTTTTGTTTTACTGTGTTTTTCAGAAGCTGAGGAAATAAAGAGATTTGGGTATTTATCTATTCTATTACATGGACTAATTTATTGAATTAGATGAACTAATATATTTCATTAAACAGCGTGGAAGCATCAGCTTGGCCCTTGCAGTTACAACAATAAATGCTGTCAACATGAACACATGGGGAAGTCTGGATTCAATTAAAATTCCACTCATTTTCTGAACCATGGAAAGCCAAACCCAGTACTCAGATTTTGGTGTGCTTTTGCAGCTGTTCATTAGTTTTTCTTGTGAGGAAAGTAGGCCTAGTTTTGTTTCCCTTCCTCCCCAGTTAGAAAATCTCCTATTTCCACTGTAGTTTGTTGCAATAAATGCGTAAGTAAATAAATGTGCCAGCAAGGTTTTTGCTTGGTGAGCAGAAAGAGAAAATCTACAACAAGTGCATCCATTACAGACTACTTCCCTCAAATTCAATGGGGTGTAGGACAAAGTTTCCTGAGCTAGTGTTGACTCAATGTGGTAGGTCTGGTACATTGGGATGCCAGGTACCAGATTGTGCCCAGAAACTATACAGGTGATTGAGCAGAGCATCATTGCTGAGCTTAATGTGGGCAGCCCTCTGTGCTGGGCCTGGTGACTTGGGTGAAGCAACCACCAGACCCTGAGGTTAAAAGGGTGACACAGCTGGAGCTCTGCTCTCCCAACCCCTCTCCCAGCAGGCATGTCCTCAGTTCTCAAGTCTTAAGCTCCGACGGATGCTGTAGTTCACTGGGTATATTTCCAAAAGTCTGAAAGTACTCCCTGTGAATGAAGTCTGAGAGACTTCACTTTTAAACTTGGAAATACACAATTTTTAACAGCCATGATACCTGGGCCTGAAATGTGGCCATATTTCACCAATTATTATCTGATTTTGTGCTAATTAGGACATCTCTCTAGGCCTCACAGGAGATCAGATTAGAAGTGCCATATTTAAGACTGTAACAGCAGTTTATGATTTAGACAGCTAGTTGGGAAGTCCAAATTCCTGATGCAGTGCTAATCTGTTCCCTTAGTTGCTTTTGGGCAGTAAGTGCAGAAGCAATCTTCTGGATAGAGGTAATTTATGGTGTTCCACAGGGATGTTCCCTATTTGCCACCAGTCTGAAGAGTAAAATTGATCTAGGAATGAAATCCCCAGTCAGCACTGAAAAATCTTTGATCACGGCTCAGCAGTGGGAGGCATAATAATAAAGAACAATTTCTGATCTTCATAGCATAATTATTCATTATTGATAATGACTGATATTAATAATGTTAAAAGTAGAAAGGAGGCTGTAGTTTTTATGGAACACCTTTCACACCTGTTATGAAAGCACAGTTTCAGCTGAAAATAAAGGGTTTTCTACATTCTTCCACACTGTACAGACTCAAGGTAGATTAGCCAGTTACAAAGATTTGCTACAGATTATCAGACACATAGTTTACTAGTGATTTGGCTTTTCTTCTTTTTGATACATCTGTAATAATCCCGGTAAAGAAAGACAATACCTCAAATTTCCTCTTGCTTAGTAAGTTTTAGATACAGTTACTCTCTGAGAAGGCAATGTGAGATCATGATACCTCATAAATATTAGCTAAGATACATAATTTTCCTAGGAAATGGTTTTAAAACATCTTGACTATTTTCAAAATGAAAAGAGAGTAAAAGGGTAGCTTAGCCTGTAGAAAATATTCTGCTCTTGGTGCTAGAAAATCTCTCCATCAAGGCAGGCTTTTACCTTTTCATAAAGCATATTGGATGTGGGAGAGGAATTTCTTTTGACTTTGGGAAGTGTGATGCCTTTGAATTATACAGAATTTGTCTGAGGACTGTAACTGGAAAAAATAGTGATACCTCATAATAGTATTAGCTTGCTGTTTGTTGAGAAGGCAGAACAAGATGTGTGTGGACAAATGCCATGAAGTCTTAGTGGATCTGGCTGCATACTGTTTATGCTTAAATATGCTCTTCAATCACAAGAGAAATGTGAGTTTGGTAGATTTTAACACTGTCATATTGTCGCGGACCGAGATGTCGCTGGATTAAAGGCCATCATAGAGTCCGTCTCTCACACATATTATTATTAATAATAATGATTTTTTTTTTTTTACAAACCCATAAATGTTACGAAATGCAATTTTAATCTTTCTGGTCCTACAATCTAGTGATAATGCAGCAAGGTGATATAGGAAACCTTTCTTGCAGGTTTCCTTTTTCTGTCTGGTTTCTGCCTTCGATATTCATCTTGTATTAGCTGGAAAGAAAGAATTGTATTTTATTACAGTCTGGTACAAACCTTGATTTATGTATCATGGAATAGACAGCAATTAGACATTAATTATATCTTTGAGCTTACCTAAAATTAGTCATGTCCAGTCTGGAAAGTGAAAATGAGTAAATCTACATCTTAAAAGATTCTCTGTGTTGGGATGTACTAATTGAGACAATAAGTAACTGTGCTTTTTGTGTCATAATCTTTTTCAGTTACGTGAAGAGTTTGACCGGGGCATAGATGTTGTGTTAGACGAAGAGCACAGCATTCATGATGTTGCTGCTTTATTAAAGGAATTTCTGCGTGACATGCCTGACCCACTTCTCACCAGAGAACTTTATACACCTTTCATCAACACACTCTGTGAGCTCTGCAGCATCTTGATTTACTGATTTTCAAAAGCTTACTTGTTTGAATTCCATAATACCTAATAACCCTAATTTTTCTGTGCATTTAATACTCTAGCCTTGATTTGCTCCAAGTATTCGTAGAGTATAAATTTACTGAGGTCTTTCCTTGGTTTTCACACTTTGTAAGTATAGCCCAGAAAACTAGAACAGCAAAGATTTCACTTATTATACATATTTTTGCATTTGTATAGAGGATGTGTATAATGTTATCTATTAAAACCTGAACCTGCATTGGTTCAGCATTAGCAGATGACAGACTCCACTTTGAATACTGGTATTTTAGCACCATTAACATTTTCAATTTTTTGAGCTGATTGCTGACCAAAATTCTAGTCTGACTTGAAAAACCTGACTTCAAAAACCTAGCTTCAAAAGTTCAAGTTCCATCATAGTTAACGGTCCTCAAAGCCACTGTATTAAGTACCCCTAAATGTGTTGCCAAAGACCTGAGTGCAGACTCTGACAGATGTGGGAAAAAGTAAAGTTGGACCCTTGGAGTTTAAGCTGCTGCCTTGTATATGTTCTTCAGATTCTTTCTAGCCCTCATGCCCAAGATCCTGCTGCTCTCCCACCTTGTCACTGGCTACTGTTGCATTTTAAATGGTTAAAGTGATGGTGGTTGCAGAATGTCTTTTATATATCTAGTTGCTTCTCCAGTCTTTTGGTACCTCTGCAAAATGTGAAATTTTAAGGAAACCCATTTGAAATGTCTAAATCATAAACTTGACTGGAATGCTTCCTAGCAGTGCCTCGTATATACCAACAGCTGTACCTAAATGAATGGAATAAGCAGAAAATTAACCAGAATTTTTGTGTCCAGTGACCGTTATGGAGGGTGAAACATGGATTTTGCTCTGTTATGGGCTGAGAAAAGATCCGTTGAACCTGTGAGCAAAAAGTTGAGCAACCAAGGCAAAAATGTCATAGCAGTATTTGTTACACATTTGATATTTCTGTAGAGTTTTCTGACATTTTAAGGAAAATTATCCTTAAACAAAGCTATTCTTACACATTCCTTTGGGCTGGGAACAGTATCTTTATTCTGCTTTTAGCTTAGTTGGAGTGATTTTCTTAGAATGTATTTTTTCCCCTCTTAGTATTAGAGCCAGATGAACAGCTAAGCACCTTACAGCTTCTCATTTATCTTCTACCTCCCTGTAACTGCGATACCCTGCACCGGCTGCTGCAGTTCCTCTCCACGGTGGCTGGCCATGCAGAAGACAGCACAGACAAAGATGGCCAAGAGGTAAATCCTGATCGCTCGTGTCCTTTAACTTCGCTTAATTCATGGTCTGAAAAGAGATCTTTCAGGCTCTGAAACATGATGGTGGCAAATCCCTGAAAGATGGCAGAGTTTTCATATTGTTGCCTGTACATTTGCCATCTAGTTGTTTGCTGTTTTCTTGCATTTTTATAAGACCTTGAGCATAGCCAGTCACTTCTTGGTTCCCTTAGCTTCCTTGTATGCTCTGGATAGTTAAGAATAAAATATTAAGGACAGGAATTACACCTGTGCCCTTGCAACTTTTGGAGTGGAATCACTACTGTGATCACTAGTTGGAGTCAGGGCCTGTCTTTGCCTGCTTTCCTTCTGGCCTCCTTACTGTTGTGTTCTGGACCAAATGCAGTGGAGAGGTTGGAGTGCACCCATCCCACAGATGGAACAACTCCCATAGCTATGTGGCTGAGCTGTACTTCAGAGCATTCACACATGTGCCTCTAAGCTGTTAGCACTAGAGAAGACCTGAAAATCCAGGCTTCCCATTTTCTAGCAGGAAAATGCTTGAATTAGTGGGCTGATCTGCACAAGGTGGCAAGTGTGATCTTTGAATGTGATGGATATGGTCAGTCACTGTTTGATGAAATTGTACCACTTTATCTGTGGAAGGGACTTCTCTGTTCTCTGAGCTGCAGCAGAGACTACTTCTGAGGTTACTTCTGAGACCTTGCTGAAACTCTTAGAGAATTTTGTCTTCCAGATGGAAAGCCCTGCTGACTGCGGTCAAATTTGGACACCTTTTGCAGTTGGCTGGTTTTAACAACTGGCATTTTGAGACTGAATTTTGCCAAATTTCTGCCTCAAGTCCAAACTTCCAATGTGCTATATGTGACTTCAAGGGCTATTTCAGTTTTAAATCCACTTTAAATGCTATTATTTTTGTCCTCAGCAAAGAGCTGATAAAAACCTACACCACTATGATGGAAAGCATTTTAGAAGAGTAGTCTGTAACAATTTTACTTGCTTAGAAACGTTGCATTTATAAGCTAGCTAAGGTCATGGTTCTTTTGGTCCTGCAAAGAGTTCTCTGTTGGTTCAGGAATGTACCCAAGAGGATCTTATTGCAGGGCTAGAGGGTGATGCTGCTTAAGAGAGTTTGTTTGGCACAACAGTTGTAATAAAGGCATTTAAATTCCCCTTAACAGTGCATCAGCTCTGCTGCAGGTGTTTTGGCCCAGCAAATTTATGTAAGCTATCTTGGCAGTATTTTAAGCATCAGGAATATTATGTGCAATTGGATGCTTTTTATAGATAATGCAGTATTCTATTCAGACTTTTTAAGGTATTCATTAATAGTTAAGAGAAAAAAATGCATACAGGGCAGGAGAAAGTATTTTATCAGAATGTTTGGTATCACTGGAAGGAAAACAGCTTTGGCACATGGGGCCTCTTGAAGATTTCTTTCAAAAGCCCTTCTCTCACAAAGATGACTACCGATGACTAACTTTCCTGAAAGTACTCATTCCATTAATTTAAGTGGATGCGTTTACAACATTTTTTAAGGGATGCCCCGAGGCTGCCCTTAGGAAAAGACTCACTGTACAAGCAACCTGCACAAGCAGCCACAGGCTGCCCCTGGCACACTCAAGGCACCATGTGCCTTTGCATCCTTACTGGCTCAGTATTCCAACAGTATTTAAAGAGCAGGTGACAGGAAAAATAGCCTGGTGCATGGTGGTGTGCAAATAAGGGTGTGTGCTGTACTCACAGGCGTACTGGGATGAGTCTCTATCAAATGAAGTGCCAACATGATTGTTATAAATGCTCATGAGCATTGTAGTGCACATAAATGCCCTTAGTGCAGATATCCTCCCAAGATTACATGGTTATGTCACTGATAGAAAGAATCATTCAGTCATTTTGGTTGGAAAAGACCTTTAAGATTATCAAGTCCAACCATTAACCCAGCACTGCCAAATCCACCACTAAACCATGTCCCTAAGCACCACATCTACACACCTTTTAAATACCTCTAGGGAGGGTGACTCCACCACTTCCCTGGGCAGCCTGTTCCAGTGCCTGACAACCCTTTCAAGTGAAGAAATTTTTCCTAATAGCCAATCTAAACCTCCCCTGGCACAACTTGAGGCCATTTCCTTTTGTCTTATCATTTGTTACTTCGGAGAAGAGACCAATCCCCACCTCTTTACAGCCTCCTATCAGGTAGTTGTAGAGAGCAACAAGGTCTGCCCTCAGCCTCTTCTCCAGGCTAAGCAATCCCAGCTCCCTCAGATGCTCCTCAGAAGACTTGTGCTCTATACCCTTCACCAGCTTTGTTGCCCTTTTTATCCCTTTTTGCTATAATCTCTATTCTGTCTAGTTCTACTCTGTAAAAAATAAACCAGGTGCAGTCAGTGGACAGTTTCAAGTTCAACTAGAACATTCACTAAATACCCTGCTACCGGACAAAATATTGCTTTGAAAGGATTAATTTTGTGCCACTCATTTCTTGAAATGCTGTTTTTACTGCCTCTTTTTGGTGCCTCTTCCTGTCATTTTTTTAAATTAATTTGTGCAAATGTAGCTGAAACAAATTAAAAGTAACTCTCATTGTTATTTTTTTTGTTCTTTAAAAAAAAGCCTGTAAGAAATACTGGGTCAACAGCTGAAATTCACTTACAGTCTTATACAGTCAAAAACTGCTGGCATCATCTTCTGCATTCCCAGAATAGCACCTAAGTGGAGACACAGAAAGGAAGTGCGTGACCCTTGCTTTTTGCTCTGTTAAAAGAATAGGAGGGAGGAAAAGTAGTCTTATCACAAATATGCCAGTGACAATTTTGATTTTATAACCCGTATGATGTATTTTTCAGATAATTCCTGTCTAGTCCTGTAGGTATTCCTAGGCTCTTACTTCCTCCGTAATGCTTCTTTGAGCAGAGAGCTGTAAAAGCAGAAAAGCAACAAAACAAATCTGCTCAACAAGAAAACATTAGGCATGTTCTAGGCAGCAAGCAAAAAAAAACAGGAAAAGACTGATAAAAATTATGAGCATGCTCCTCAGTTATCTAAAATGTTTAACATTGAAAAGTGTGGTTTTGCCCATTGTGTCTGTTTCAAATCCTGTGTCCTACTTGAGAAATCTGACAGTTTTCAGTATTTGGTCCTGAGAGACAGTAATCTGCTGAGATGGTGAAGTAGGAGGGAGGTTTCTCTGAGTTTAGAAGTATGTCAGTGCTGAGCTTCTGGGGAATTAAGGGCAGGCAGCACTTCCACCTTCTAGTGCTCCAATCCATTTAAAAATATATCAAAAAAATCCACAGTGCTTGTTACAGAGATGTCCAAACATTCCTTAAAAATTACTAATTTTTTATTTGTCTAGCACTCGGGCTTGGTTTTCATGAATGAACCATCTGCCAAACGGGAGGGTGTGGGGGTGGTGGGGTGTGTAGATGTGTTTCTGTACTTACATATCTGCATACATTAGACCTTGTGAAACTCCACCTCATTTGTATTCTGTTTTCTAGATTACTGGGAACAAAATGACATCACTCAACCTGGCTACCATCTTTGGCCCTAACTTGTTACACAAGCAGAAATCTACAGACAAAGAATTCTCGGTTCAGAGCTCAGCTCGAGCTGAAGAGAGTACTGCTATCATAGCTGTTGTACAAAAAATGATTGAAAACTATGAAACCCTTTTCATGGTAGGTGGATTTTTCTTCATGTTACTCCTATGCATTTTGAAGTTAGATGAGGAAGTACCTAGTTGGTATTAAAGTAGACTAGGATGAAATAAACTGGGGAAATGGCATTAAATTAGGGTCAATTATTATTGGTAGAAAAAGTAGTCTATCAAGGAGAAAGCTTTGCATTAAGCAATAGTATTAAAAATGTGTACTTTTATCTTGCCTGGAATGGTTTCTGTGTAGGTAAGAGAGTCTTCCTTAGAAGATTTTTGTCTATGGAAATGATGGGGTTGGCTATTCAGTTGTATACTAAACAACGCACCAGCATTGTTCAATAGTTTTGAAGACAAGACTGAAAATGACCTTTTAACTCTCAGTTTTGGAAGTCAAGGAGCCAATTTTTCTGCAGGGAGTAGGAGAACCTTGCTTAATTTAAGGAACAGCCTCTCCTACCAGAGACTTTCTTGGTGACTGACTGGGGAGAAAGGACAAAGCTTTCAAATTTGTCAGTTGGATAAGAGGAGTAAATCTCTGTAGTTGCTGAGTTCCTTTCTCTCCTCTTGCTGAGGCAAGAAAGTTCTTTATATAAGGGATGATGACCTTGAACTTGGACATGTTATTTACTTAATATGCAGTTTAGTTGAATTGCATCCCTCGTGCTTAGCATTTACCTGGACAGTTCATTCTGTGCCTTTACCTTTTCCTCTCTTAGTCTACAAAATTATACAAGGTCAGCTCAGTATGACTTGTGCCTGAGAGAGCCCTGCTCTAGGACAGCAGACACCAGTCAGACCCCGTAGTGGGCACCATCATGTCTTCATTTTAGTAGGCATCCATGTCTTAACAAAACCAGTAGTCTTGAGAAGGTGAAAATAGCTTTGGTGGTGGTTTTCTTGAAACAAAGCAGCACTGTATGTTGTATTGAGGAGACGGGTTCCCAGAGTCAGAGGAAGAACTCTCTGGAAACCTCCTTTAGTGTTCCAGCAAAGTTGGGTGCTAGATGGGAAAAGACTGACAAACATGGACTATGGGCATGCAGGACTCAAGGTGAATACCAGATTTCAACAGTGAGGAGAGCATGAGAAGGCTGTCATGAGCCTTGCCTATCAGCCTTAGCCTCAGATGAACTTCTTTGTGGTTTTTTCATCTTTTCCCTCACACTGTATTGCCTTTCATTACATCCTTTATTTTTATTCTTCTTCCAGTGAGACACTCAGAAATATTTTCTTGCCTTTTTTTTTTTCAAATGCTTTTCACAGTTTGGGGAAAGTTTAGGTGCTATTTTTCTTTCCACAGCAGGAAAAGGAAGCGACAGAACTGCATTCTTGTGCAAAGGTCTGCAGGGCCAGAGTGTAGATGGCACTTGCAACTTTAAAATAATATTTGAATAATTGCAATGCTTGAAGTTTTCTTTTTGTTGTTCCCTTTTTAAGAATATTTCATGGCACAGCACATAATACTTCAGGCACACATTCAGACTTTTGGTGTGGAAAGGGTGGGGCTTAGGATTAGGCTAACCTACATATGGTCTCTTTTAATTGTGACACGATTTATTCTTTTATCTCTTCAATGCTTGTATTTTCAGCTGAAGGTTAAACACAGTGTAGAAAAAGGAAGAGTTTACTTTTGTTTTCCAGAGTAGCTTCTCAGATTCTGGAGAGAGAATAGAATCTGATTTCAAAATGAGAGGCTAGTTGCATGTGAGAGAAAGACAAAACTATCTCAGATGCACTCCTGAAAGCTGAAATACATTTATCTGAAATTTATAGAGATATCAAACAGATCTCTGGGTGCTTTTTCTCTTTGTATTGCTGTAGTTCAACAAAATAATAAGGCAAGTTCTGCTTGTTTTCTGGAGTAATCTTTCGTCTCACACATGATAATTGATCTGTAGGATTGTGTCAAGTTGCTCATAATGTTTTATAAAGCTTCTACCAAGGTTTACTTTCAGCATTTTTGCATTTTCATTGGCAGCACAGAGAGACTCTTTATCTTCTGAAGATAATTAGCCCAGTGCATCCTTTGGTAACCAATGCATTGAAAGGAAAAGACTAGTACAGGTAGTTGTAATGAAACTCTGATCATTTGAAATCAAGCAGCAACAACAATTAATTTTCCAAACCTATAGGAGTGGGGCCAAACCAGAACTGCTGTTGATACTTGACATTTATGCTACTTACAAAAAGAAAACCATCTGAACTGGAGCATTCAGCTGTAACATACATTGTATTGCTGCTAAGGTGGTTTTGTGTTTGGATTCTTTTTCTTGCATTACTTTTGTAAATGGAGAAGTTATAAAACTCTGATTGGTTTCCACACTGAAACTGGAACAACATCTGTGAAACAAAACGTAGGAAACCTGGAGGTATTGTGGAGCCTAGATGACATTATCAGAATGATTCTGAAGTATTGGTGGGTCAGGAAGGTTCTGTTTGTCAGAAGAACCCAGGATACTGTGGTTTTAATTAAGCAATTATCATTAACATCAGTAATATGCAAACATGTGAATTTCATATAGAAGATGGATTCTGACCTTGCTTTATTCATGTTAAGGTCTTTCACATCCAATTCATATCCATTTCAGTGAGTCTTAGGGATACATTAAAACATTTTGTGGGAATATACAAAGGACTGTTCTGTGCCATTCTCTGATATGCCAAGCAGCTGTATGCAGAGAGGCACAACTCAACCACACTTTGTCTAATTGGCTTTGACTTGGCATGAAGGATGGAGAAGAGAGGTTATGCATTTAGCAGCTCGGTCCTGCATTTTGATCTCCTAGTGCCCAAATCTACGTAGTGTGTAGTGTCTGAAATTTCTTATGTTTTTCAGTCAGAGGCTACTGTGGCCTCCACAGCTGAGGAGGCAGTCACATGATGCCTCTCTGTGCCACATCAGCAGCAGGGGACAACACAGGGGAGACACTTTAAGGGTCCCTCTACCCTTTTGTGTCTCGATATCTGTGACTCTTACGTAGCATTCGGCCCCAAAATCTTAGAATATCTCCTAATCTACTGGAGTCCTGACAATCCCAGAGTCCTCTAGTCTATCCCAGTATGTGCTCAGCAGCTGCAACAGCTCTATTTCAGCAGTGTCTTGGCTTCCCTTCTGTCCCTGAATCTCAACTTCTTATTCATCTGCTCAGCCACAACTGCCAGCTAAACAATTAATTCAGTAATCACAGAATCACAGAATCACCAAGGCTGGAAAAGACCTTTAAGATCATCAAGTCCAGCCTATGACCAACACCACCACACCATCTAGACCATGGCACTAAGTGCCACATCCGTAAGTGCCAACATAATAGTTACTGCAGTTACCTTCCCAAGATACTGATATAGTAGTTTTCCACAAGTGTAAGTTTATAATTACATGCATATCGTTTCTACTTGTACAGTTTACTTAGCTAAATAGAAGTAAATTGCTGCACAGGAGGAAATCCAAAACCCAGCAGATAGCTAGCAAGGAGACCGTCAGTACAAATCCAGCTGAAGAATCATGCCCCATTCACTCAAATAAAAGTCCTGTAACTCAAGAGAACCGTTAAGTTTGGGTTTTGCAGATGCTTTCAGTTGGAACTCAACTTCCTGTTGAAACTTTTTCCAATTAATTTTTATGGAATGAAAGACTGATTGATTAATTATTTTTTTATAATGGAAAACATATATGTTTTTTTTTTTTTTGTCGAAGTCCTCTCCATAGAGCCCTACAAGTTTATCAGCTTGATACAAAGCTGAATAGTAAGTTGCATACAGAAAGACATGGATTCTGCTTTACCCTCAAACTGTGTCTGGGGTCTATTCAATTGTATAGAAAAGCTGTCTAAATGGAGAAGCTACAGAACACAAGGTTTCCAAAAATGTATTCCTGTAAATACATTTTTGTAATATAAAATAATTTATGTAAAAACTGATCTATCAATGACCATCAGTAAGCTACTTTTCCAGCTTAGAGGCTAAATATTTTTTTTAAACAAGAAATATGTGGTCACACAAGTTTTTCATAGAGATTTTGAATCAATTTGAATTAAACAATGCATATATCTTCAGTTATTTTCAAATTACTTCCTTTTTTAAAGAAATATGCTTTTCTGTAACTTGACTCCCTAAATACTGCCCAAACTGAAATATTTCCCTGGGGAATCTGTTAGTAATTTTATTCCTATTTCCCAGGAAATGTCAGGGAGAACAAATGGCCCATGCAGTGCGACCTGAAGGTCAAGAGGTTCAGGCTCTGACAAATTGCATCCAGGAGCATATTGCACACTTGATGACCCCTTGCTGAGATTGTCTTGCCTCCATCTCCATCTGTCCTGAGTGAACCTGGGCTGTTAGTTCAAGTTTCTCAGATGGTCTCATCTGTTTCAGTGCTGTGAAGATTGAGTTGAATATTGGACAAACTCACTTAAGGATTGATAAGTCTCATGTACAAAGTACGAAGTTTACTTGAGCAGGTTTTGGAGTGCCATTCCTGGTACCTCCCCAGGAGGTGTTGCTTTATCCTGCAGCAGCTGAAGCTGTTGAGTGTTTTGAAGGTTCTTTTCCATATAAAGTACATGAGAGAGAGTTAGCAGATCAGAATGCCAGACACCAAAGAAGATGGCACAAATTCGGGTTGCGCCCTTTGGTACTACTCAAAGTCCAGATTGTCTGGAGATCCAACAGAACCCACTTGTAAACCAAAATTACGGACAGATTAACTCTGTAATTACTCACATTCTGATTGGGCATAAGCAGGAATTCAACTGTTCCTAGAACCCAGAATTTGGTTATATGGCTACTTGAACATTAAATATTTATAAGGCTTCATTTAGAAAAACATTGAACTGTGGCAACTCTCACTGAAATGAAGTAATTTAAGAGCTTTGTAGATAGAACAGTCACCATTAAATTTCCGTATAAGGGGACGTAAATAAATCAAATGTCAGAGAATATATGAAGAAACATTCTCCTCCTTGTCTAATTACATTTCACATTGTTTCTAAAATAAGAGAAGTACAGTCACTTGGAATATATATATATAAATGTCCTCAGATCTTTGAATGGGGATGCAAGGTGAGGACCTTGAACTGGAGCTTTTGAGATGGCAATACATGATGAATCCCATTGTTGTTACCAGAGACAATACACAACTGGATACCAGTGGGATATTCAGCAGTAATCAGAATTTGCCCTTGTACAAAGTGATTTTTAGTCCTTCTCCACCTGTTGTTACATGAAATTTCGCTTTTAAGTGGCGCTTCCGAATATTTATTTTATACACTCTCCATAAATGTACTTGGTCTTTTAGATTAAGGATAATACCAAAATTAATGGATATAAAAGGATATTCAACTCCAACTAAGTATTTTTTGTTGTCTTCATAGGTTTCCCCTGACCTTCAGAATGAAGTGCTTATTAGCCTATTAGAGACTGACCCAGATGTTGTGGACTATTTGTTGAGGAGGAAAGCTTCCCAGTCATCGTGAGTAATCTGTTTTTTCGTCATCCCTGTTTCTGCTGGGAATTTCTGTCTCCCACTGGAAGTGTTCAAAAGGTTCTAGTTTTCCACAGTTCTTCTGCACATTCTACGGTGGAGTAGAAATATCCTCCCCATTACACAGACTCTGCCAAAGATATTTTGACTTTTACACAGTGTTTTCTAAAGACAAATCTTGTTTCCCGATTCAGAAGAAATATTGTGTTCTACTGCGGAGGACAGAATGACATGTACATAAAAATATTCAGTGCACTATTATCTGACAGGCTGTATTCTAGTGATCTGCTGGTTCATGTCTTGGGTTTGTTGTAGTCTTCAGTAGCAGGAGACGTGTATTATACTATCCGTGAAACACAACCTAGAGTGCCTTAACACAATCACAGCTAGTCATTTGACCAGTTTGTTGTTCTTTTCCTACTTTATACACCTAGGCTATTGTAAACAAGTCAACTGCCACAACTGCTGGTTTATGGAGACTCTGAATACTGTTTAATCATGTGCTTTGTGCAAGATCTGAAGAAAAAAAAAAAACCCACAGCAGTCACTATTGCGGTTATGATACATAACATATTCCAACTTTGTGTATCGTGTATGTATGCCTACACCTGTGTGCCTTAATGCCATGAGTTTGTACATTCAGATTAACAGGATTCCTGGCTTTCTCATGGGACACACAATCATTGCCTTTATTCTACTGAATCTCAGTATGCCAGACCCCAAAATCACAAAATTTGACAAGCTTGCTTTAAGTTATTTTTAAGCGCTTTCATAGACTCTAAACTGTCTGGGACAGGTTGGACTTTGTCTTCCTGTGTGTGTGGAAAGTCCCTAGGGCATTCAGAATATAACTAAAATTAAATTTTTATGGTCAGTTAGCTATGATTTTATTTCCTCTCCCTCTGAACATTGTGTAGTTGGAGGTAACGTAATGGTGTGCCGGGCTTTAAAGGAAGAGGTATGAAAGAAATAGTATAATTAAGACATGGAGGAAAAAGCTTTCTTTAATTATGAAAATTAAAAATATGTGCAGAATATATAATGTGTTATGAAGGATTTTAGTTGTTTGTTGACTTTGCCTCATCAACATGTAACACGCAGTAGCAAATTGCCACAGATCATCTATTTGTGGTAGTTGTCTCTGTGTGTTTTCTTAGTGTACCACAGACATGAAATAGTTTCAGGTAGTTTATGTCTGAATGACAAGTAACCATGTGTATATTGAGATCACAACAAATGCAAGATAATTAGAGGTATGTTAGCTGTCTTTTACACTTGTTTCACATCTGCCATGAGCCAAGACCACAATTAGGAGAGACACTGCAAATCACATGACATATGGTAATGTCTGTAGAGACTTGTTTCTTTAAGCCCTCAGTTGGGAATGATCATATTATCTCTAACTCAAGCTAATAGAAACCTTCATGCTGGATTTCACAGCTTATATAATATAAAGACATAACATTATCTCACATGTGGCTATACATGTCAATTGAACATAAATTTGTTGTAAATCATTGTCAATGGATGTAACAGATTATTGTTTCCTTTAAATTAATTGACCTTTCCTTGAGCTTCCTTACATTTCAGCCAGCATGCACACCTCCGAAAGAAAATGGAAAGAAAAAGCTGGTCATATCTGACAAAAATGGTTTTGTAAGAAAAAAGTTACAAAACCAAATAGGAACATATAGCAACACCAGTACATCCTTACTGCTCTCGGAAATTTCCTGGTCTAATTGGAATCTGTGGAACAGAAGACTTTTGATATTCTTGAGACAATCTCCATCAGAAAAGCTAGTTGGCTGCATAGCGTAGAGTATGGAATAAACTTCAAGACCTTAATGTCATATTAGTTGCTCTGAAGGTACTGCTTCTGCAGTTGACCTCACATCTCTGCTTTTGATGTCATTACGAATGCTTTCTTGGCTCTGATCTAAGAGAGAAAACGCCATCTCTTTTCCTTCCCAGAGGAGGACAAATCAGATGTTCCTCATCTTTCAGTTCTCTTAAGAGCTGAGCATTGTGAATGGTGTGTCGGGTAGTTCGTGGAAGTTGTTCACGGTAAAGCACTGGTTACCCTTGGCAACAATGATGGAGTGTGCTTTTGTGAATTACTTTCCCAACTTTTTCGTATGTTGGCTTGATGACAATGGAATTTGGGGTTTCCAGCTGTAAGGTGAAACATCTTTAACACAAAAATAAAATATGTTTCTTATTATTATTTATTGCTTATCACAGTTTGCAGTCCTTTTAGAGTACATTAGTTTCAAAGTTATAGAATTTTGAATGTTTTTGGATGGTGATTAATACATCCTAACCTGTGGCACAAAGATGAAGCCATATAATAAACAGGCTGCACAGTATGCATAAATGCAGTTTGCAAAGCTGCAGAGGCTCCCTGAATTATTGAGTCCTCTATCCTGTTACAGTAGCAACCACATCATAATCTCATAGTAATCGGTTTCGTTGGTGGCACCGGTGTTGCTCAAGTATGTATGGAAATTACTACCACATGCTGCCAAGCCATCACACTCCCTGCTTTGCCTCTTGTAGGACGTAATTGTTTTCCCACTCAGAAGCTTTAAGGTATGACAGAAAAGGATTTCTGCCAAAGCCACTAAGGGATTTCCTGTTTTGATGACCTTGGTGCCATTAGAAAAGTAGCAAAATCCCCCGCAGAAGTAATTATTATTAACATTTTTCCAGTTCACCTATGGAAGTAGACTCTGGTGGATAACATCATTTCAGAAGGATGCTGGTTAAAAAGAAATGCCCAAGGCTCCTTCATAGCGTTGTTGATTTTTGTTTTGGAATCTGAAATAGTATTTTTGAACACGTGACATAGGTGCCTTCTGCGGCTTTCAAATCTTTCCGTTTATATGTAACCACGTGCTAACTCTTTTCCTTAACATAGTTCATAACCTGGAGAAAATGTTATATAGCCTTCCAATTTCTCACATTTTAAAATATGTAATCCTGTGTTATTTTCTGTCCTTACTTGTAGACTGCATATAGGCAGCTGTGTATCTTACACAGTATTTAAATTTACCTCCCTAATAGGTTTTCCCCCAATGTGTGGCTAGAGAATCTCACAGGTCTCCAGGGGAAGATGGATTTTGAATTTTAGTAAATACCTGTTTGCTGATGAACTCAAACTGTAAAGCAAGCAATGCAAAAGTTTTGTTTCAAGGACTATGTGAGAATTCAGTCTTTATTTGGAAAGATAGGAGCCAAAGTGTTTTGCAGTTTGTGTTTTATTTTGTTCATGAAGAGCATCATAAAGCTGCAAATAGATGAGATCGATTTCCAACTTCTAAGTATTCAATCTATTTTGATGGTTTATTGTAGTAAGACTGGCAGAACCCACAGGCATTTTATTTCATTATTAAACCTATTTTTTCTAAACAAATTTGAAAGTGATATCTTTTATATATATTATATATATTATATATAATATTATATTATATATTTTATATATATAAAAAAATTGCATGGGCTTACTAGCGGAAACTGAACATTTTTTTAGAAATTTGAACATTTGGATCTTCCCAAAGACTTGACAGTTTCTATTAAAGTAAATTTTTATCAGGAGCTCTGTCTTGAGAAGAGGTAAACTATAACAGATCATTCAAGGTAAGACATGAAATCAGTGTTTCGCAAAGCTCAAGTTTGTTCTCACATTCCTTCATTTCCATTTCCCCTCATTCCTTGTGTTACCTTGCCATGGCTAAGTGGTGGTTACCTCTCTCTTTGTCTGCTGCAACATGGTTAAGTTTTCATCCTGCAAAGATTTACATGTGATAAGCCTCCTTGGTGTCACCATTAGTGCCAAGTATGTCTGGACGCTAACAGGATGAGGTTTTAGATGTCGTTCAGTCTAGAAAGCTGGAGAGAAAGACATCTGATCATAGGAAATGTACAGATGCCAACACTTCTCTTTTCTATCAGTTCTTTCTGGTTCTTCTAAAATTCCAAAAACACTGCTTAAATCTCATCATAACTCACTGCACAAGCTTTTTTTAGAACTTCAGAGGGCAGAAAGAAAGATGTGACAACAAAGAAAAAAAAAGTAAGAGAATTGTACATACATAAAGAAAATTTTTCAGTATGTGGCTGTTTATAATTAACCCTGAGGAATGGTTTACTTTTTTTAAAAATTACTCTCCACCATTACTATACCAACCACAGTGGGAAGCCTGGGACAGTGCTGCTTTGCCTAGTGGCAGCTCTCGTTTTTTGAGTTGGTCCCTGTTAAGGTTCAGGATCAGTTCAGTGAAGGATTTCTTGCTGGGAGTTATCAAGGACTAAACTTAGTTTCCCAACACTTTGTGGTTGTTTTTATACTGAAAATAATAATAATAATAGTGGTATATCGAATAATGTAATCATGATGTTGAGTGTATATATTTTATGTTTTGGGACTTACAATATGTAAATCAGCCATGAAAAACCTAACAGCTTGAAAGTGGTGTTCGGTTTTGTCATTATTTCTAGGTTAATATTCAGTATGCTGTGGTTAGCTTGTCTTACCACTGTGTATTTTCTTTATTTTCTTTCTTCAGTTATAATTTATTTCTCTGGAAAAAGGGTTATTGTTCCATAACAAGTAATGGGCTTTGGCTTCTCGGTCAGTTCAGGCTGTCTTTGGATTTGACTCTGAGAAGGGCTGACCATTTTCAGTACTCATTTACAAGAATGAGCCTCTCTTGTATCACATGCAATTAGAGCAGACATTAACAGGGGGTCGCTGAGAGAAGTGTTTGACCCGAGAGAAGCAAAAGCTAAGTACCTAAGAAATAAAGATCAAGGTGCAGAGAAAGGAAAAATTAGTAATAGAAATATGAATTAGGGAGGACTGATAGGGGAAAAAAGTTATGGTTGTTTACAGAGTATTTCTGTGTATTCTTTGAGAGGTGCAGTGACTCACAAACTGCCTCCTGTCTTTGTAGTAAGCTGTAACAGCTCAATAAATCTCCCTCAATGTTCCCAACATACTTCAAAAATGTGAATTTTCTCTCTTAGCCTTGGCTGGACTTGGTGGGTGTTTTCTTTGCCTTTTTTTGTCAGAATTAAATGCAGGCCACGGTATTGGTGATAAAAAGGTGAAAGGGTAAAAAAAAGGTGTAGAAGTTATCAGCAGAGCCTGTTGTTTGCTGCCCCCATCAGAAGTACAGTAGATATATCTGCTTGTGTCCTTGTAGAATATTTACCTTCTGATGTCTCTAGAGGAGGATCATTCTCACAGTGTGAGAGGCAAGCTGAGGTGTTGATTTCTCTGCTGGTGTAATACTTCCGAATGGAAGAAGTGATTTTAGCATACTCCTTACCATCAAAATAATCATCCCTGTCATGCCCTCCGATTTACTGTTGCAACAAGCTAAATTGTCAAGGTAAC
This sequence comes from Hemiprocne comata, assembly GCA_020745705.1. NCBI lineage: Eukaryota > Metazoa > Chordata > Aves > Apodiformes > Apodidae > Hemiprocne > Hemiprocne comata. Next base: position 95,241,443 of record CM036586.1, on the reverse strand, counting down.
ATAAGGAACTGATTCACTATTTAATTTCCTGTGGTGAACTGTACGGTTGTGTGGGTTTTGTTGTTTTCTTGATAGCAACATCTTTTGATTTTTAGTGGCCTCTGCTGGCCGCTTCATGGCAAAAGTTCTGCTCATGAAAAATTCCCCTCTGTGCTGCTTCTGCAGTGTTTTCATTTCAGCAGCTGTGATCATACTTCTGTGTTTGATTTTTTTTTTTGTGTATGTGTGGTGTCAAATTGTACCTGTAGCTCTGAACGTAGAGCATTTTTCATTAACATGAGTTCGTTTATCAAAATTTCTCAGGAGCCCCGAGATGCTGCGGTCAGAAGGTTCCTACTCCACAGGAGGAAGACATTCTTCCACAGACTCCAACAAAGCTTCAAGCGGTGATGTCTCCCCTTATGACAACAACTCCCCGGTACTGTCTGAGCGCTCGCTGCTGGCAATGCAAGAAGAAGTTGCCCGCAGCCCAGATAAGCTGTACAAGGTACCTGAACAGTACACATTGGTTGGACATTTGCAGCCTAAGACAAAGGAGAATTCTTCTGCATCACAGGCTGGGACAGGTAGGGTACATCCTACTCGAATTCTTCTGTCTCAGCAACCAATGGGTGTTTCTGAAATAATTGAAAAGTGTCTTCTCTGTTTTTCATCTGCCAGGACTTGAGGAGCAATAGAGTAAATAATAACCTTAAAATAAATAGATTACCAACATCCTTTTTTTGTGTTGAGCTTGAAGGGTCTGTACTCAGTTGCCCTCGTTAGCTCAGCCAGCTGTCAGGGATGCTCTTGGTATGGCATATCTCTAAACTTGGAACTGTTATTTAGGAAAGTAGAACTATGTATGTTCTGCTTTTCAGCCTGCCTCTGACAGCATGGCAAAGACTGATTTCTAGGCCTCTGTAGGACTCTTAATACCTGCAACGTTATGGTCCAGACTTTGGAAAAATCTGAGACTTTAGGACATCAAGCTACAAATTTTCTCCAAGTGAAAAGAAAGACCTCAACACCCACTCACTAGAGAACACAGCTGAGCTGCACAGCTTTACATCTGCCACCAATTAAACACCTACCACCACTAGTACAGGGTTGCATAATTTTCATGGCTATCTAGGAAGTGCACCTCTGAATGATTGCTTCTGTAAAGAGCTGTGCTTTAAATTGATAGCTCACCAGCACTTCAAGATGCTTTTAATTTAACAAAAAAATTACATTCATAAAATAATAGAATCATAGAATGTCTTGTGTTGGAAGGGACCTATAAAGTTCATCTAGTCCAACCCCCCTACAATAAGCAGGGACATCTCACACTAGACCAGGTTGTTCAGAGCCTGACCTTGAATGTCTCCAGGGATGGGGCCTCCACTACCTCTCTAGGCAACCTGTTCTAATGATCCACCACCCTCATATTAAATAACTTTTTCCTAATGTCCAACCTAAATCTAGCCTTCTCTAGCTTAAAACCATTACCCCTTGTCCTATCGTTACATGCCCTTGTGAACAGGTCTTCCCCAACCTTCTTATAGGCCCCTTTCTGGTATTGGAAGGTCGCTATAAGGTACCCCCATTGTCTTTTCTTCTTCAGGCTGAACAGCCCCAACTTCCTCAGTCTGTCTTCATAAGAGAGGTGCTCCAGCCCTCATATAATTTTTGTGTCCTCGTCTGGACACGCTCTGACTGGTCCACATCTTTCTTGTGTTTAGGGCTCCAGAGCTGGACGCAGTACTCCAGGTGAGGTCTCACCAGGGCAGAGTAGAGGGGCAGAATCACCTCTCTCGATCTGCTGGCCATATTTCTTTGGATGCAGCCCAGGATGTGGTTGGCCTTCTGGACTGCAACTGCACATTGATGGCTCATGTCCAGCTTTTCATCCACTAGTATCCCCAGGTCTTTTTCCACAGGGCTGCTCTCTAGCATGTAATTATGCATAATTAGTGACCCAAACTTTAAGAACTTTCAATGCTTAGGGATGCAGGTAACACTTTGGCAGTATTCCAAACAACTGTTTCATTTCGGAGGTATGAGTTAGGCACTTAGTTCCCTTTGGAATCAATGGGATTTAGACCATTATCTCAATTGTATGTTTTATAAATGCCAATGGGCGTTTATCTTCCCTATGCAGCATCTAAACCTCTGAATAAGTTTCAAAATTTTGTCAGATTTCTGGTAAGTTATGAACAGGAAATTACATGAAGTTTTATCATATTAACCATCTTTTGGACTTGAGTATGCATCACAATGATACTGGACCATGACAAATCAGGAAATTGCTTTACTGCCAGATGGAATCAGAAAAAAGCATGAAACAGATCCAATCCAGCACAATGCCTGATGTGCACATTTCCCTAAATCTCTGTTCTGTGACAGCACTTCCTTGTGATGCTGCAGCACCCAAGTGATGCTGCAGGTTGGTAGAGTATGCTTTACAGTAAGTAACTGCCGGGTCTAGGGCTGCCTGAGGGAGCTCTGCCATTCGTTGCCCTAAAAAGCACATAAACTGCCTTCTGTTAACCTGGTTTTGTGCAAATTGTCTAGCTGACTTCAGTAAGGCAGAGAACTTGAGGCAAATTCCGCCCTCTCAGCAAACTCTGGCATCCTGCCCATCCAGAGCTTACTGAAATCCATTATAGGATCTAGGCCTGAAACAAGTGACTGAACAAACACGTTTGAGATGCTTGTGTTAGGTGCACAGAAAGTCAGAAGCTAGTGTATATATATATATAAAACAACTCTGTTACCTTACATAAGGTTTCACCATTCCATTTTTATGTTTCTAAATAATGACTTAATAAATATAAATAAATAAAATATATTATAAAATAATATAAATAAATAAAATAAATAATTAAATAAATAAAGAGATGGATTAATCATCTTCTTCCTGCTCTTGCTGCTATTTAGACATTTCTGAAGATCATTTTGATATCTGGGGTACCTGGCATTCAACACTGAAAAGTGGCTGCAAAGATCCAGCGATGACAGGTCAGTTATTTCTCAAGTTTTAAGCCCACATCTAGAAAAGACTACGCAGTGAAACCAGTAAAAGGATTCACAAAGTCCAGAGCTGGCCTTTTGAAATGTGACTGTTCAGTAAAATACAGAGAACTGCAGTGCTTATAGAAATGCAGTGACATTTGAAACTGTCACAAGATAATTTAAGAGACCATTTAAAAATTACTTTAAAAATAGTTTTATATTCTTCTAAAAGGCACTGGAAGGTAGATGCCTGGTGGGGATTTGAGAGCAGCTGCTGCAGGGGCACAAGCACAGTCTGGTGAGGTTGGCAGCATTGGGTTCTGGCCCTGCTGCTGACCGGCCTGATCCCAGGAAGTCCCTGACCCGTCTGGCCTTTGTTTTTCTCCCATCTACACCCTTCTCACAGCAGATCTGTGAGACTAAAACACCCCACAGCTTTTCAAGCATTTGAAAGATCTTACATGGTACAAGGCTTTATGTCAGAGCAGGGTATGAGTCACCGGGTAATATATAAGACATGGTTCAGATAGACACTGGGCTGCTGCTCTGTGTCCCCAGGTTCAGCTGGTGGTGAGGCTGATACACCTTTGGTTGCACAGCCTGATGGTCAAAGCCCTCATCCCTCTTCTACAAGTGTGATGCCAGGGGAAAGCAGTAACTTGTTAAATGTGACATAAATGATTACGCAGACTGATGTCTTTCTGACTCTGGCCCCCAGGTTCTTACGGGAACATTTACGAAAGCAGCTTGCTGCGACCCGGACAGTGCTCTCTTTCCCATGGGAACCTTGCCATGTATTCTCCTCGATGGCAGGGAAGTTCCTCTGAATTGGACACCAGCAGGCAAGTCATGCGAAGGAGCCAAACGACTGCTGCCATTCCTGAGTGTCAGCTACACCCCACAGTGTCTCAGGTGTGCAGTAACCCACAAATGGAAGTCAGCAATAGGAGTTCAGACCTGTCACACTCCAAGCCGGAGCGGCACTTGACTTTAAGCAGTGTGGAGGACCTCAGTGAGCATGACTCTAACGCGGGTTGTTCACAAAGTACAGCCAAACCCTCCTACAGAAAAGAGAGGCCACCACCCCCCTACCCAGGCCCAGCAAAACCAAGCTCTGTGTTGTCGCAGCGATCGAGTGTTTCTTCAACGTTGCACTCTTTGTGGAGATTTCAACGCCATGAAAAAAGTTCAGGGACCAGAGCAGCTGGAGGACCACCAGCCAAAGCCCCTGACCGGGCCACCTCCAGGCAGGAGCGGCCAGCCCCACACAGCCAAGCGGGTCATGTCTGTTCCATGGCTCCCCACAGTCAGAACAGTAAAAATGTTTCAGAGGCGGACTGGCACGATTGGCAGAGGGAGAGATGGCAAATTTGGGAGCTATTATCAGCTGATAACCCCGATGCTCTCCCGGAAACCCTGGTATGATCAAACTCATCAGAACTACCACCTCTAACTATGCCTCCCTCTCACAGGAAAACAATGGTGACATTGGAAAGCGGGGAGGGCTTGTTTGTTTTATACCAGCTGAATTGCATATTCTTTTTTTAAACTTGGTTCACTTTAATTTCTTAACAGCACTGTCAAGCAGTCCATTTACAAATACAGTATGTTCCTGGTTTTCAGCAAGCTTTTGAGAAATAACAGGATGAAAATTTTAGTCTAATAACTCTGTATGCATATGCTGTGTATAAGATAAAACTGTTGCTTTGATGTTGCTAAGAATGTATTTATATATCTGCAGTTTTGATGATTGTATATTCTGTAATGGGTATTGTACGATAATCATGTATTATGTTTTCATATACAGATGTCAATCAATCATGACTGCTTTTTTTTTTTAAATCACTGCACTTACATTACCATGATATGCATTGGAATACTATAGAAAGTGCACAAGCTGGTTTCTGTGCTTATATTAAAAAAACAAACAAAAACTGTTAAAGGGGGAAGTTGTCCTTATTTTCACTGTCTATTGAAAAACACTAAAATAGAGTGGAAATGAAAAGCCATATATTTTATAAGGGTAGTAGTGAGCTTAGAGGGGAAAATATCAAATATTTTTTTTTTATAAATATATTTGCAAATGAAATTAAAATTTGATACAAGATTGTAAAAAATATTTTTTTAGATTCTGGTAGGAAGCAACTCAGAGAATCAAGTAAGAGCAAGGCCATGCCTAAACCAAGGATGTAGTGCAAAGGCCTGCCCTCCCATTCTAGAGGAAAACCAATTTTATGTATACAGAATATAATATATATATTTATAAATGTGTGATTTTATGCATTGTTCTAAAACAACAAACTGGAATCCAAATTTTAGAAAGCCAAACCAAGTAAATTGAGGTGTGTAACAAGTGAGGAAGAATATGGCTTTTCCTTTGAAGTAACCAATTTTCAGTGTGGAGAAAGTTAGAGAAAGAAGAAAAAATGCAGACAGACATATGAAAGGGAGTCACATAGAATTTCAGAAATGAACGTGACGTTTGGAGAAGTTCACAGCTGAATTTCTATAAATATTGTGCCAAAGTCTGGGTCAATAGTACTTCTTCAATAATTGTATGTTGCATTGTTAAATGTTGCTGTTTTATACACGTTCTGGTGTTTTTAAACTGCAAAATTGTTTATGGCCAGCAGGTGGCAATGTACTTCAGTATGCTAGAGAAAATTCTTTTTATCACTCGATAAGGGAAAGTGTATCATATCAAAAGATTTTTATAAAACATATTAGTCTTAATTTTAATGAAGTTGAAGACTTATTCAGTGATGTAGTCTTTAAGTTCTATCTTGTGCCATAATGATGGAATAAAAAAGCTAAGCAAAATAATGAGCATATTTTTTTGCTCCTTTTTTTGAAGTAAGCCTTACGTAAAAATTGATGTGTTTTTGTTACATTCTTACATTCATATGTTCATTTACCAAGTACAGTTGTAAGAGAAAAGAATCAACTCAAATAGAAAGGGGCCTTGGACTGTTGTAGTGCTGTCAGGCTGGCCAGCTCTTTTTACCAATACTGCATTCAGAATAAATCTCAGCTCTCTCCTGGTGGTTGCAAGTCTTTTCCAAATACTGTCTTGATATGAGACTTGATTGGAAAAGGTTCTTGCATGTAGCTTGTTGAAGCAGCTCTGTGTCAATTTATTGCCAAAAAAACCCCACCTCAAATTAAAAAGATAGTGAAATGTCAGGCAGGACAAAAACAAGCTCTCACAAGCATTCTTCACTATTTGATCTTGTCTTAATATTATCCCAGGCTCAATACAGATTTGCCTTAGGGAACTAAAGCTCCCTAATAGTCCTCAAAACCAGGCATAGTGTAAATGCAGCTGCAGAAGATACTCTGTTCACTAGATGTCCATCTCTTCATTATAAATTCCTTTCTAAATGCAGAAGCATCTGCAGGTTTTTACATTTTTAGTCTAATGGTTCCTCAGCCTCATAAAGAGTTTGCTTTTTGTCAGTGCCTCTCCCAGTATTTATGTGTATGTTACTGTCTCTGTGGAGATCATATGAAAACAGAGAACGAGAAACAAGACCACTGCTGGAGGACAACCTTGTCTGCACACATTTTGGTACACAATTGCTTGGAAGAAAAGAGATACAGCATAAATTCCAATGAATTAAATTAACACTTATTAAGACTACGATATTTCTAGCTGTTATTTTCATCCGAATGGGACAGATAAGAATTACCACAAACAGGTTAAGGATGTAGTAATTTTTAGTTGTAACCTCTTTCCAGGCTGAAATTGGTGACATAATTTCTTTTAATGTCTTTTTTATATTTCACAAGAAATGTAGCTGTGAAAGGTTGTTTCTAGTTTTATGTTAACTGATAGGTCTGCACAGGCCATTCCATTTTATATCTCTGCAAGTTTTTCTTCCTGGTACACAAGCCATATAATACTCTTCATAAAGTCCGTATTGTGGGGCCTTTTGTCTGATTGTGTCCCTTGGAAGTAGATTCCTGTTGTAGCAAAAGAGTCATGGTGCTCTGCTTCAGTGAAGAATGTGGTAGACAAGGTCTCCCCTGGAAGTCTCAAGTCCTCAGGAAAAATTCCTGCAGTTCAGTTCCCTCCTCTTGCTTCCTATTGCATTATGCTGGTTCAAACTAGGATTGAAAAAACCCCCTCTCTCCCCTGATGACCTGCATTACCTCCTTTCAGGTGGTGTCTCCCACCTGGGAGGGAAGGGTGTGCTGAACTCACAGGTGAGTCCCAGAGAGGTGAGATGTGGGTGCTCCAAGGGTGGGCTGCCTGCAGGTTTCCCACAGGGTAGGGGTTGTTCTTTCCTCTCCTGTTGCTGAAGCAAAAAAAACTAGAGGAATCTGTGCAGCTCCAAATACGACCCAAATGTGGTGGGGAAAAAATGGAAGAGCTCGGACTTTAAAATACTATAGTGCTGTTGCTTTTGTCTTTGAAAACAAGTTGTGGTTACACAGTTGACTCACCCACTCCAAGGCTGTGCTCCACTGCTGAGGAGTGGGGTGCACTTTCTCCACCAGCCTCCTATCTTGTCCCTTGCACCAGCTCTTGGAGTGATGGGAGGAATCCCTGGGCTTGTTGATCTGGCTGAAACTTGTCCTGCACAACGAACGCATAAAATTCCAGTAGCTCAGTGGCTTGTTTCACAAGTGGTAGGCACAGGGGATGAGAAGGGACAGGGTCAGAGATGGGGGAGAGAAGGAGGGTGGGACTGGCCACCCCTTGTGACAGCAGCCTCCAGTTAGCCCTGTTTAAGCAACTCAATGCAACTGCAGAGCTTGCTGCTTCAACATGTAGGGAAGATCCTGGCCAAGCACGTGAGAGTGGCTCTATGTTGCACACCTAAGCCAACCCAATGGCCAGCTTGGGTGCTTGAGGTCCCTCAAGTGCTCCCATGACTACATTGGGAGCCTAGGCTGCTGCTAGGGCACAACTTAATGCCACCCAGAATGTCCCTGCTGTTGAAATTACATGGTTCAATAGGCTGGAATTTATGGTTGTACAGTCTGGGCTCTGTTTTCCTGGTTTTGTTACTGGTTTTGTTGCATAGACATCAGCCAAAGCTAAAAACCTTAATTCCAGTCTTTCTGGGGCACCATCTTGTTCTGTGGTGCTGGTCTGGGCGGGAGCCAGGGACTTCTTTCTCCTTTGGGAAGCACATGACATGTCTGAGCCTCACCTTGCTCACTGTCTCTGTCTCTCTCGGTCCCTCCTCTTTCCATAATTTTTTTAAAAAAAGGAAAGAGTAGCTTCATTGTGTGATGCCGTAACCTCATGCAACTGCAAAGTGGTGGAAATGCTTCTCTGTCACATTAAAGGGTATCTTGACATCAGTAAGCCTTTTCCAACATCACTGAGAATAGCAAGCTACTGCTGTGCTACAGTCACTTTAGGGGAAGGCATCTCAGTGTCCAGAGAGTGCTGCAGAGACGGCAGAGCTATTCAAGGCATGTAGACACCCAGAGTGCTGGGTCATAAAATGCACCATGTCTGAGAATAGCATTCAAGTACTTTTTCTGAAGTTTAAAGCATCTCCAAAGGTGGTCTCTACATCTGGAAAAGTCTCTCACAGTGTCCCTTTTTATTCAGTGGAGAGAGACAGGTATTTCTATGCCACCATCTGTGTAGGCTACCTGAGTCTTTCTTTGAAGGATGGTCCCTTTGGAAGGGCTTGTCACTAGAAGAGCCCATTTCTTTCCACTGCCTCTATGAAGGGAGCCTAAATAAGTTACTGAGATAGAGAACTCTACTGTAGTTCTCCAAGTTTGGCTGAATGAATCCCATTGAGCCAATGGATTCAGAAAATGGATGGCGAGCCTGTCAACAGTAAGAAGGAGCATTTAGTAACACCCTTGACAAATGCCAAATTATTAGAGCCTGGGAAAAGGAAAGCAAGGTGTTCAATGAGCCTTTCCATCTCCTGGAGAAAGTGAACCTTGCCCAGAGGCCTTGGGGATGTTGTGCTATTCCCTGGGTTCCTGGGCAAACCTGAGGCTGGTGGGGCTGGTAGAGACAGTGCTGCTCCTGGGGGCCTAAGAAGGCAGCTGGAAGAAGGAGACAGCATGCACAGCTCTGCCAAGGGATGGAAGAAGTCCAGGCTTTTTGGAAAGTGAGGGAGAGATGCTGCCTGGTCTCAAATTGCACTGACTTGTTTTTTGTTTGGTTGGGTTTTAATAGGATTTATTTATTCACTGAAAAACATTGCCAGCTGATCTGAAAGTATTCATGGGTGGGACTAGGATTAATTAATTCATTCAGCCAATTAAAAAATTACTATAGGATTTAGGACATTGTAGAAATATAGGTGGGAGAAGGTTTGTGCTGAATCCCAAGAAGCACTGGCAGATGGAGACAAGCAGATAAAATCTTCCTTGAAAAAGCTGAGGGTTAACAGTCTTTCCTCTGCTGCTGAGTAAGCATATGCCTTTGGCACTGGAGTTTTAGGGTCGCAGAGGGAGGGAGAAGGAGAGCTGTCTTTATCCACTTCAATCCAGAATTGCATTTGGGAAGAGGTGAAAGAGCGTGTTAGAGCAGGCGAGAGCAGTATCTCCAGCTGCGTGGTTGCTGCACTCTCTGGGCGAGGACTTGCACTCTAGACTCTGAACCCTCTTCTAATGATTATTTGAACTTTAAAATAAAACAACAATTTTTTAACAATGTCTCTGCTAAACAAAGGGAACATGAAGGGGTGCCTCAGCTCACCATTTCTGTTTGTTGTGCTCACTCTTTTCCATTTCCTTATGGCCCCTTCCGACCATAGCTATGAACTTTAATTTTAAAAAAAAATTCAAAAAAGAATAAAAGCACCTGAAAAATATAAGCATTTGCTTCAAAACCTGGGTGAGAAAAAAAATCAGATCTGTGAAAAAAATCACAAAATATCTGGCCCTGTCCTACCAAACAATGAGCAGTCCCTTGCTCTTCCCTGAGCCTGTGTGCTGGGGTCGGGGGGGCTGGACACTGCTCACCAGGAGGGATTGAGTGTGGAGGGCAGCCGGGTGTTCAGCCGTGGAGCTCAGGCACCAGGAGGAGCAGAGGATGAGTGTGGATATGTGCTTGGCCATGCAGACACTGCCCAATGCGTAAGATGAGACCCAGCTCCCTCTGCCCAGGAGGTGAAACCATCCTTGCAGTTGGGCATGGGGACATCCCCACTGCTCTGGCCAGGTGGGTTCTGTGAAGCTGAGCCCCCTCTGCCCAGACCAAGCAGCTTGTAGACACACAAACAGCTCCCAGCTGGTTATCACTGATGGAGAAAAGATCACCTGAGCCTTGGTTACTATTGCCATCCAAAAGAAAAAGAGAGAAAGAGGGGGAGAGAGGGAGAGAAATGGAGAGTGAAAGACAGCGAGCAAGAGCGAGAGAGAGTGAAAGAGGGGAAGGGGAAAGAAGAAAGGGGAAAGTTTGGACTGAGAAGCACTTTCTCATGCAGAAAATAACAAATGCATGTGATAGCCTGCCAAGCAGGGTTACTGAAATAAAAATACACCGTTCACTCGAGGACAAGAATCATATGATCACTCTGGGGAAACTGAGTGTTGAATATGGAAGCGGCATCTGGCTTTTCTCCTAAAAAAAGGTTTAAAAGGGTGAGGTGCTGAACAAACTCTCGCTTAGACCCACAGGCTATTTCTGTAGCTCCCAACAGCCAGCTAAATGTTACCAGCTATACTTTTGCCCAGGTGGTATTGACATCATGTAGCTGTGGCCTGATTTCTCATAGCATGATGAGCTGGATCCTTGAAAGACCTCAGAGCTGTAAGAAGGCTCTTCTGAGATCTTCCTAAAAAACCAAAGGCTTCAGTCCCTCTAATGAAGCAATAAAGAAAGAGAGAGAGAAAGAAAGAGAAAAAAAGTTTTCAATGGAGAACGAGTGCTGTTTTCCCATAGCTGCCACTGACAGACCAGTTTCTAAACCTTAGAATCATAGAATCATTTAGGTTGGAAAAGACCTTTAAGATCATTGAGTCCAACCATAAACCTAACACTACTAATCCACCTCTTGTTCTGAAGTGCCACATCTAGACATCTTTTAAATATCTCCAGGGATGGTGAAACTTTCAGGCGTTCCTATCCCTGACCAGTCAAGATTTGCATCTAAACACATCCAGGGTCTATGTGGAGGTCTGGGAGTGGGAGGACCAGAGGGAGCCCAGGAGATGTGGTGAAGCCTTGCTAGTTGGCATGTCTTGTCCTCTGTGCCACTGCAAGTAATTTTGCCTGACCCCTGGTGCTGGCACGAAGATGGATTTGAGAATGTGTGTGAGCTTTGAGCTTTGCTGCAATGGCACTGCTTCACAAGTGCTGGGATAAAGGCATGCTCCCTTTTGTTTTGCTTTTCTTCTGGCCTTATGGCTCCTGCATTCTTTCTTGTGCACTATCCAAGACTGAAGAAGTTACCTGCAATATGTCTCTCCTTCACAGTATTTTCCTGTCATTTGGTGACTTGAAAAATCCTCCTGGTATATACAGGTGTATTTAAGCTCAGAGTGTTTATCATCTAGTTGTCCCATTGCCCTGCTTAGTGCAGGGGACCAAGGGCAGTGCAGCAGCTGCACATCATGAACGGACCACATGCATGTCCCGCCTTCCTCAGCCCTCTCCCATTTTCCTTTATCCACACACCTGGGAAGGGGCTGCTCAGGCTGGATCATGCCATGGGGGAGGTCTGTGCTGGCAGGGAGCTATGGAGCAAGGGACAGCCCTGGGGCTGCCAGGCTGTGCTGTTGGTCATGGTTTTGCTGCAGCTGCACTGCCTGCACTTAAGGGCTAAACCCATTGGGGTCGGTGTTTGCATCTTGCACAAGGCTTGGAGGTCAGGGCAGTGGAAGTCCTGCCCCACGTGGAGCCTGGCTGCTGGACTGATTTGTGTGGGGAGGGCAGGTGGTGTGCTCACATCTCTCCCACAGGCCTGGACAGCTGAGGTTAGCTGAGAGGCTGGTGCCTCTCCCCAAGGAAGGGAAGCACAGCTGAAGATGTTGCTGCCCAGTACTCAACATCTACACTAAGCCTCCGTGCTTTGGGACCCTAGAACAGCTGCTCAGCACCGGAGAGAGCAGGTTGCCTGAGCTGTTTTGTCTTGGGTTGCACTGAAATGCCAAAGCCCCAAGGGTTGGTTAGGGGCTGTGGGTATGGCCCTGCTGGTTGAAGGCAAAGGGAGCTTGGGAAACCTCAAGGCATGCTGTGCCAACAACATGCTTTGTGCTTGGAGTAAATAAGCCTCAGGCTCTGGGACTGCCTGTCTGACACCTTCAGACTCACCTGCGGGCACCAAACAAGGGTCTCCCCTGGGAGCCGGACAAGCTGAGCCAGAAGCACCCTCTACACCAGAAAACTTGGGTGAAAGCACCAGCTCCGGAGCCTTTAGCTTCCAGGGAGTTCAAGCTTACATAAACTGCATTCTCTGCCTTGCTCTGCTTCACATAGAATCATAGAATCATGGAATGCCAGGTTGGAAGGGACCTCAAGGATCATCTGGTCTTTTCTAGGACCTGGTACTATCTAGGTAAGAAAACAATTTAGATGAGCTGGCCCAGCAACTTGTCAGGCTGAGTCTTAAAAGTATCCAGTGCTTGGGGATCCACCACTTCCCTGGGGAGATTATTCAGAAGTCTGACTGTTCTTGTAATGAAAAATTTTTTTATGATGTCCAAACAGGATCTCCCTAGCAGTGACTTGCACCCATTACCCCACATCTTTTCTATATGATTCCTTGTCAAAAGGCAGTCTCCATCTTTTCAGTAGCCACCCTTCAAGTACTGGAACATAGCATTAAGGTTTCCCCTAAGCCTTCTCTTCTCAAGGCTGAGCAAACTCAGTTCTCTCATCCTTTCCTCCTATGGGGGCTTCCCAGTCCTTTGATCATCTTTGTGGCCCTTCTCTGGATCCTCTCAAGCCTGTCCACATCTTCCTTTGTATAGTGGGGACCAGAACTGAACAGTGTTCCAGGTGTGACCTGACAAGAAATATGAAGTAAATCTAAAATAAATATACATGTCTCAAAAATACAAGCAGCAAAGTTTAAATCTGGGTTGCAGTATAAATAACTGACAGGGAGGGAGAAGCTGGTCTTGCAAAGACTCAAGGGTAGTTGTATGTTAGGCTGGAGGGAGAGGGTGAGGTAACTCATCAGTCACTGAGCTGGTGGCTCTGGGCTCCTTCTCTGGGTAAGTCCCCTTAGGAAGGCAACAGTGTTACCTCTGGATAATGAGCCCTTAGTAGCAGAAGTTTCTATTTAACTGCTTCTGCAGGAATAATGAGAAAGTGCCACAAAGACAAAGGGACAGGAGCTGAAAAGAAAGGAAGTATTCAAAAAAAAATCTGTGTTTGTAAGGGAAATTCCTCGCTCCTGCCCCTGTCCTCATGGAGACATCCCACTGTCACTGCAGGAATCCCTGGCAAGGAAGTGACTCCCACCGGGATGGGGCAGGGCAGCGTTCAGCTCCATGCTGCCTGGGGTGTGTGTCCTATTTGTGGCTGTTTGGGGGGTCTTGGTTTTGTTTAGTCTTTTTCTGCTCTGCCCCTCAGTCCTGCTGGTCTTCATGTGCACATGGACCACTGGGTCTGCCATGTGTACGAAAGAAGGTGCAGGAGTCTGTATGTCCCTGTGAGGAGAGCTGCTGAGAAGCTCTGGGTTTAATATTCCTACTAGCCTCAGGCAATTCTCTACTTATGTTTTAGGGAGTGGGCAGGGAGAACCTGTAGTTGTCCTTCCCTCTGATAACAAGGGACTGGCTTAAGCACGTGGATGAGGAAAATTAGGGATGCAGATGGCAAAGGAAGAGCAAAAGTAACCCAAAGAGACTGAGTAGAAAGGAAGCCTGTCTATCCCTTTTCATAGAAAATATATTTTAAAACATCTTCTATGACCATTCTTCCTTTGAACAAGTCAGCAATACCCAGTGTCAAGTCTGATCAGTCCCCACCCAGTGGAATGGGACAGAACCGAGTGCAATATAAGTCAAGGAAAGAAATTTGGGCACCAAAGACAACAAAGCCATGTTATTAATTTAGCACAACTTTGCAGTCAGAGGTTTGCTTGCCATGCTCTGCTGTACCAGAACTAATTTCTTAACTGTAAAATGTAGATAACTTCTCCCTGGTTGTGGAAGTATGTCATAACGTACAAAGTAAAACACTGTGAACCACTCAAAGCTAACAGGAACTAGATCAGATCAGAGTTTTCAGGACATCATTTGTATTTGCAGCTTAATAATGAGTTCCATCCCCTCACTCCTTTTTTTTTCTGTTTCCTTTTTTTCTTTTTTTAAATAACTCATGTCACTATAAACTTATTTAGGCACAGCACAGAGGGCATTTCTCTGCAATGCAGCATATTAGAAAAAAAAGGTAGCAGAGTCTACTGCATGTCCAGGGTAGGGGCCTAGGCTTGGGCTCAGTGTTCAAAGCCAAAAGCTGACCTGTGCTGACCCTACAGGTTTACATTTACCTCTGAACAAGGTAAATGTTCAGAGGTAAATGTAAAGGTAAAAACAAGGTAAAAAAGACAAGAGAGAGAAAAAAAACATGAACCACAACCATTATGCTTTTGCCACTTGGCAAAAGGCCACTTCATATCTTTGTAGGCAGCTTGGTGGATTTGCTATAATCTCCGCAAAAGCCATAGAGACAGCTCTCCCTGGCAGCAAGCACCTTTCAACTGTAACTGCTTTGGGGAGCAGCACACCTGATTTTAACCCTACTGGCAACTGTCAGTGCCAGTCATGCACAGCTGTCCTCTCACAGGGCCCTGGGGGTCCACGCTACCTCCACAGTCTCGGTCTTCATCTCTCCATGGGTCTGATATCCCTCTACATCACACTCCTCACTGCCTGCAAGTTTTGTGCAGGATAAGACTCTGGATGTAGAGGTGGCTGGGCAGGGTATGTGCTCCAGGAGCTTCCCATCCTCAGTCCAGCTCCAGACAGGATCTCAGGGTGGCTGCGCACCCAGCTCTCACTGCCAACCCACAGGCTTTGCTGTGTAACCATGTCAGATTCGGTGATTGGAGAAGCCTTTGTAGAGCAGAGATGAGATTATACCATAAGGATTAGTATCGTATACCCAGAACTTTGTACACTTGTTTCCAATCACCCAGCAGGAGATGTGGTTTATTTGGCAGGCGTGTGCAAACACGCTAGCAGGGCAACTGAAGCAGACCTCTCCACTTACAAAGTTTCTCCTCACCGCACAACTGCATTAATGTAAATCCATTATAACTGGATGAACAAGAGCCAAGCTGAATGCCTCAATTCTTCCACCCAGCAAACAAGCTGCTGGGCTGAGTTCCTCATGGCCGGATCCCAAACCCTGCCAATCTTGTCCCATGTGAAATAGATGTTCAGTGAAGGGGGAGAAAGAGAAAAAAGGCTTTTCTGAAATATCTCTATATGGGCCTTGCCTTTCAGCTTTTTGGTCTAGGTGCATGTCTTTTTATTCAGTAAACTAAGACACAAGTCACATAGTTAGGCCAGCTGAAAACCCAAATATCTGTTGCATGTCAGAACTTGTGGACCTTTTATTTGAAGTATAAGAGTTTTGGGCCAGGTTCCCACAAACGGATTAACCAGAGAAAGAATCTCATTACCCAGCTCTCTCTGTGAGTCTGGATGCTAAGCTACCTTTCATGTTTTCTGAATGTTATACTCCTGTAGATACAGCAGGACAGACATAAATTGTGGGACCTTTTCTAAGGGTGAAGTTCTGCTTCAGTTTTTCTGATTGTTGTTGCCCCATGTTTAACAGCAAGGCCACTCTGAAGCAAATACTGCCAAAGAAAGTCAGTTTAGAGATTCAAACCAGATCAGATTCACCTCATATTGACCATTTAATTTGACTGAATGCAAGAAACTGTCATTTGGAGAACTGACATTGAAGCTGTCAGAAGAATATATATATATATATAAAACAAGTGTGCGTGCTGTGAGAGAAACAGTACCAAGACTTTTGTGTGCTCTTCAAGGAGTATCTAAAGCACTTGATGGCTTTGTAAGTACAATGTCCCGAGAACTGCCATCATGGCTCACATCTAAGGTAAACTGTGCCCATTAGAATGACTTTCCCTTATTTTAAACATCAGTTCCTGGAGATTATAGGGGGCATGTAAGGATATTGCATGTACTATTACAAGGCAAAGCCTTGCATAACTGCAGGTGTGGCTGGAATGCCTTCCCTGTTCTGCTGGAGACCAGCTGGAGAAAAGCAGCACTGGAGCCTCCTTTCACCTCCTCTCTTATCCCAAGCACAAGGTGGGTCCCCTCCTAAAGCCTGTTCTCAGAGGCAGGGGCAATCCTAAAATGTTTCTTAGTATTTACCTTAGTATTTCATGATAGATGCTTGATAGAGTGAATGAGTTGGGCTCAGATGAGATCCCTGTGGTTTGATGTATTAGTTTAGAAAGGACTTCTTATACTGTGGAGTCTCAAGCAGCATGAGGCCAAAAAATCACAAAATCCTCTTTCAGAGGATTAACTGACATCACCACACTAGCTACCCAAAATGTGTGTGTTTTATCTTATTTTTCTCACAAGACAACCTTTTTCTAAGCAAAATCCCCAGCTTTCGTAGCAGCCCAATTCTGCTGCTATCCCTAAGTGCAGTATGATGTCTCAGTCATCACCTGGGGTAGCTCAGTTGCATGCTGGCTACTTGTTCTATCATAGTCTGGGGAGGCCACCATGCCCAAAGTACTAGGATAAGGGAAGAATTAAAGCAGTTCCCCAGATTGCTCCTTTGGGAATACTCTGCCTGGAAAGGCAGACTTCGTTACTATTGTTCATTAGTGGTTCCTGAGACCTCCACTGTCATGGGAGATGGGAACATGTGTGGGAGCGCATGTGGTAGAGCAGAAGGTTCATCTGCAACCTTGTGCAAGTGATCCCATCACCTTCTGTCTTACCCAAGTAGGATGTTTTTTAATGTAAAACAGTAGGATGAATATTCCAAAGCAGCCCATTACTATGTCAGAAAGCTCTAGTGTTTTAAAGAGGATGATGTGCTATGGCTTTCAGTCAGGCTGTAATTTCATCCAGGTTTTGTATTGGCCAGCAAAACCACATCAAAAGGAATGAAGCCTTGAAGGCTTTCGAGCGGTCTGTTAGTACTGCTTAAGAGACTATCCAGCAGAACATGTGAATATTAATCACAGCTAGGTTTCAGCAGGGATAAAAGAAGGAAAAGAGATTGCCAGTAAGTGTCTCAAATCCTGGCATTTTCAAGGGGAGCTCTAGGCAATATTAAGTCTTCTGAGCATACAGAGGGATGAACAGATCTAAATATTTTTTATCTAAATAATACAGATCTAAATGTGTGGGGTTTTTTTGTAACACCTGAGGTCTGGCTAAGCAAGGCACGGCCTCTGCTGCTCCAGTTGTGTGAGCAGGAGTTTTAGGACTTCTACATGGAAGTGTTTCATTGCCATGAACATGTGGAAATCTCCATCCAGAGTGAATGTGATCTGTTCACTCGCAGCTGCTGTGGGACTGTGATGGTAACATGACAGATGCAGTCAGACCTTGCTCGTTTTGCTGTGATGGAAAGGGAGAATCAAATGGACAAGGAACACAAGATGACCTGGGAGGACTGCTGGGAAGAAATGAGGCTAGAGAGCTACATTGAGTGCCTTGGTTTCCCAAGCATGGTGTCTAAAGCACAAGTCATAGCTTGATGTCCCTCACTTTGTGAAAACTTGTGAGAGGAGAGTGGGACCTTGGTCATTCATGGATGGTGCTTGGGATTCGGCAAACTAAGATTCATCTCTCACAGTGTGGACTGGGATTTAAGTGCCAAAATATTACAAGCTGTATGAGAGGCCAGTGAGTAACCAGGCAATCAATGCTCCATCTTGCTCCAACCAGGATCAGCTGTGCTTGGTGAGGACAGAGGGGAGAGCTGAGAGCATTCCCGCAGCACAGTTCAGTGGCAAGGGACCTCCAGAGGTCATCTGCTCAAAGGAGGGCCAACTTCACAGTTAAAGCAGCTTGCTCAAGGCTGTGTTCTATCTCTTTGGACAGGGATTTCAAAACCTCTCTGGGCAACCTGTTCCAGTGTTTCACCACCATCATAACAGAAAGTTTTCCCTTATATCTTGTTGGGATTTCCCTTGCTGCAGCTTGTGACCATTCTCATCCTGTTGCTGTGCATCTCTGAGAAGAATCCAGCTCTGTGGGAGCATCTATATCCCTGCAGTGACAGGCAATATAAGGGAATCCCAGCTTAGCTTCACTGTGTTGAGGCTGGGGAAATGCCACCTCCCAAAGGGGTCTTGCTACTGCATAGAAGAACTGCTGCAAAAATGAAGGTAGGTGCAAGTCCCAGAAATTCCATGTCAACAATGACCACTTGGCTTGTGGCATGCTCAATACCAAGACTCATACTGCACTGGCTGTTTATTTATTTTTTTTCATTCCGGTAGTTGTCTGTATTTTGTGATCTGCTAGCACTCCAAGCACTGAGGTGATCACCACAAACTCTGGTCATAGAACACTGGGAACACAAAAGAAACTTCCTTAGTTGGCTGTTGCTCATCTTTCTTCATGTCTTCTTTCACCTAGACTTTTTCAACATAGCACTTTACCAGTAATTATCCCTAAGAACCTATTTTTTTCACAGTGTATTTCCAGGGCTCATCAAGGAGGAGATGCTTCCAGGAGACACCATTAGGGATACTTAGGGTGTATCCAGATTATGAAATGGGGAAATGGGAGAAGACTCACAAGTTAGACAGTTTATGTTGTAGATCTAAAAGACAGAGCAGACATCTCTGTGTGGAAATACTAGCTGAGGTCCAGCTGGTAGCAGTTCTCACATACTGTCAGGCACAATGCAAGATGCTTTTCTTTTTGAATCAGTTGATTAAAATCTACTGTACTCATACAGGCCTGTGATTGGGGTATCTATACTGCTCCTAATTCAACAGCCCATGATGGTAGTTTGGAGATTTTTGCCCTTTTGTGCCATGGGCATACCTGCACTTAACCTACCTGTGTAAATAACCATTTTATTTTCTTTCAGAGCCCACCCCATCAAAGTAATCCTTGCTTGTCCTATTCCATTCTCTGAACTTCTTCTCTCCACAAAATCTCTGGGACTCCCACCCAGAAACTAAGCATCAGCGCTTCACATCATGAAGCAAATGAGGACATTCTATACTGTGTTTTCTGGCTTCATCTGGCATAGTTAAATGATAATCCAGTGACCTCTTACTGCCCTGACTGACGGTGGCACATGCGCCCATGACAGGGAGTCCCAGCACCCCCCATTGATGTAGCCAGACATAGGAATGATACCCAAATGCTTTGCTGCTGAAGTCCAGTCCTTCCAGAAGACCACTCATTTCAGCACCGAGTTGCACAGGAAGCAGCTGGGCCAGGGGTAAAGTGCTTTGCTCTCATCCATATTGTGCCCCTAAATTATTTTTGCATAAAATGCCTTCTTCCTGGGACTAAAATGATAGGCAATTGCCTCCTGTCCCTCTGGGGCAGTTGCTGCAGCTTTTGTCTAATGTTTCCATCTATCTGTTCTCAAAAAAGTGTTTCTGAATATTCTTTTTTTCTCTGTTCTCTAAGTTCTGTTCATCTTTTTTTTCCTCTTCTGTCCTCTTGTATACTTCATGCTTTCTGCACCTTTATGTTTCTTGGCCATGAACTCCTCAGAAGCTTTCACACTGCTCAGAGTGGAGCTGTCCTTTGGGGCCATCCTGTGCTCAGTGGAGTGAAATAAGCATAGTGAGATGAAGGGTAAGGTGTTTATCTGAGACAGGATCTACAGTGCATGTATGTGTCACTGCTGTGAGGGACAAGAATGGAATATTAATGTCCTTTCTGCTCATGGACCAGCAAGGGACTGCCATAACAGAGAGAAGGGGTAGTTTCCACCCCATCCTTCTGTCTCTAGAACTGCTCCTTCCCGAGCCTATTTTAAGGATTCCTACACAACGGGTCTATATTATCTTGCTTACTCTCCAAAGTCATGCACTAGATTGACTTGGAAAGATCAGGAATACTCTCAGTCCCAGGATATTAGTTGCAGGTTTATTTTCTGGAACTGTATCAAAAGTTCTTGTTAAAGATAATAACTATGAATTGTTGTTCTTTAATAGTACCAAGAAATATTTTATTTACTAGATGAGAAACTATTCTGACTAGAGATAAATGCTCCTACAGAGTGCTGCTTTTGTATAGGCAAGCCTGGAGGGATGGGCTGGCAGATTCTTTTTAATCCCTTTGGAAGCAGGGTTGGGGAGAGGGATTATTTTCTTCAAGGAAAAATGCAGATTTGGCATCCTAAAGCTATTTGTCTGAACTTGCTGGGTAGCATGCTTTCTGTTGTTTTATGCTAGATTAATAGAAGGGAGTCAGGCATCTTTGTAACTTACTCAATAGCCAGTCCAGCAGGAATGTGGAAGACCCAGTTTTGAAAACTTTCTCTTACCGATCAGGGTTTTCACCTCCTTCCTCCTCTCCTTCCTCCTCATGCTCCCCTAAGGACTGGGTATGAACTACAAGGCTAAAGGGTATTTGCAGACAAATCATCTTCGGGGTGACTAGGTAGTGCTATGCCATCTGCTATTAACACACAGATATGAATTGGAAAAAAATATGTGACAGGACATGCTCTGAGAAGTGAGATATGCTGGGATTTGGAGATGCAACCCAATTCATCCTCAAGATGACAGCCCAGTGTTTCCACAAAGCTCTGCAGTGTGAATAAGGGAGTGATGGAACTATGCCCAGCTGACCCTTATCGTTTGAAGAGCAAGGCATGTAGAAGACAGATGATAAAATTAAACAGCCTTATGTAGAGAATGGGATTGAAACTGAATTTTCTATGCCTGGGGTAAATGTCCTCACCATTCAGCCAAAGCAGGGTGTGTTTGGGGGAGCACCAGTTTTGACTGAAATGTTTGGTCCTGCCAAGCGTTTACTTGATTGGGAATGAAATGTGGGATTAATTCCAAGAAAACAAAACCAAAATTTTCAGTGATCCACTTTTTATTTATTTAAACCAGCTCTTGAACCAAATATATCCATTCCACAGCACACGATGCTGCCTAAGAGTGAAGTGCTCATTTAGATATGAGATGGACAAAAACAATAGTGCAGGTCTTCAGGTTGCCCTGACAGGGTTTCCCAAGCATCTTCAGGAGAACAGAGATGCTCTTTACTCCTTGCACAAGATATCAGCTCTTGCAAATAAAGAAAACATACCTTCTCTCCCTTTCTTTTCCACATCTCAGATGTTTTAGACCATGCTGAAGTAGGGCTTTTTCCTATAGGTGTAGCCAACTATTCCAGCAATTTTTTAGCTGATTCCTTGCTAAATAATCTGAAAGAATCTAAGAAAGCAGAAAAGCCTGACCATAGGTGAAGGAAGAGCTTATATTTCTCTTCCTCAGTCTCATGGTCTCTTGCTGCAGACAACAAGTCAAAATATACATAATCTCCTTTGTATGCTTTGCTTAATGCATTATTTTTTAGTCTGAAGGTTTATACATAATATGTAAGAAATCTCAGAGGACAATGAAATGTTTTGTTTCTTTGGAGTGGAAACAACTGAACTCCCTCCAGGATTTTTTAATCGAGGCCACGTGAAACACTAGGCTTTTATTTGCAAATTTGGCCATGTAAATTTGTGTTGAAAACAGAGACTTTCTTCCAGGTGTGACTTTACGCTGTCTGTCTATTGTAACATTACAATCTGGCCTTCACAAGCTTCTTCCAGTATAGCAGCAGAGCGAGTGTTAAGAAATTTATACTCGCTCAAAACATACAAGACACTGAATATGTTCAGTCCCTACAGTGAACTTACCTACCTTCAGATATGGTGTGCTCTGTGAGAACTGTTGTGAGTAAAGTTAAGTGCACCTGTGTGTATAGGGAAGTCATATTAAAATTGTTAGCGGCCCTTGAAAATGGATGCTTTATATAATGCAACATTAGCAGAAAACATCTGGTCCATCAAGAAGGGGAAACAACTGGCATTCACAAAGGAAAGGTTTCCAAATGTGATTAATGCAATGGTAGTCTAGGGTGTATGTGTGTGTAGGTGGGTGAAGACTGAGGTAGGTGGGAGGGAATTGCCAAAGTCTCAGTTCTTTAACCTGAGGAGATTTTTATCTTATTCTGTAGGTGTTTCAGCTGATAGAAATATTACTGTTCCAGTTTTAAAGCCCTTGGAGACCATTCTGTGTGCATTTCTGGGAACCCTACTAAATGTCCTCTGTATGGTACAGGATGAAAGTTCAGTTTAAATTACCATCCCCAGTCCCTATCTACACCAAATGGATGTTAAACATCTAAAAATACAACTTTTCAAGTTGGGAGTTTTGCCTGGGTAGCTACCTGAGCATCTGCTCTTCCGTTGCCTCCATGTAGCATAGTCCATGCACTGTTCAACCCTCATCTTATCAGAAGAGGAAATCTTCAAGTGGTGCTTGTGTGAAGCCTGTCTGCACACAGGCACACACTCTCCCCCATTGAAAAAACCCTCCTGCTTTGCACCTGGAAGAGTCACTTTCAGCTCTCTAGCTAAGTGAAAGGAGTGGAGACTGCTCCAGAGCCCATTGCCCTGCCTGCCCAGGGACCTTGTGTCTGCTCAGGACAGCAGAAAACTTTTAATCCTTCTCCTCTGAGCACTTTCCACTGTGGGTTCCTGGCCTGGGGAGGGCTTTTTTCTCCTTTTCCTCAGCTGAAGTTAATGCTATGGCTAGTTAGACTGAACACTGTCTGGCTTTGGCTTATGAGACACATGAGCCTTAACCAGCTAATGTATACTTTACGTTTCCCATAACATATCTTGTTTTATGATACACTTATGCCTTCTAGTGAATAAATCAGTATAACACATAATTTATAGAATGAATTTAAAGAGAGATACTGTTTTTTTTCTTATAACACCATCAGAATGCTGTCACAGTCAAGATTAGGTTGTTTCTCCCACAAGGACTTAAAATCTTTCTAAAGTGCCGTATGTTTTTTCCCCTTTTAGTTTGCTAAAAGTTTGCTTTACTAGAAGATAAATACAGGAATAATCCAATTTCCTCTCTTTAGTAACTGGCCGGATTTCTCAACTTATGTGACTAGAAATGTCCTAGCAAATGAGGATTTGTTCACTGAAACACCAAGAAAACCCTTTGAACTTCAGGAAAAAATACATTTAGTGAAGGATCTGTTCATTTACCCTTGTTCTCTCCTGTCATCAGGGTTTTGGAAGAAAGGGCAGAATTTTACACAGGAAGTGCAATCTGTGTAATACAGATACACAGAATAACTGCAGGTCTGATACGCAGAATAACTGCAGGTTATTTCTACCTTTACTGCACGTGCACAAAGCATGCCTTTTCTTGTTCCCACATCCTTCTGCCCCATGTCCCCTCTCCATCCAGAGCCCCCCCGCAGCTCCAGGCCTCTAGCCACTCTCTGCCCCAGGACCGGTGGTCTTCTCCAGGCCTTGCTGCACCCCACATCTGCTGGCAGCTGCTCTGTGACCCTGCGGGACTGGCCTCTCATTTGAAGGAGCTATGTGCAGTG
This sequence comes from Hemiprocne comata, assembly GCA_020745705.1. Taxonomy (NCBI): domain Eukaryota; kingdom Metazoa; phylum Chordata; class Aves; order Apodiformes; family Apodidae; genus Hemiprocne; species Hemiprocne comata. The sequence goes on along the minus strand of CM036586.1, from coordinate 95,217,959 downwards.
CTTGAGTTAGCCTATTAGGAGATGATGTTTTCTTAAGTGTTGTCTGAAGAGGGTGTAAAGGAAGGCTGATGTCCAGGGATGATCTAGGGAAACAGACAGCTCTTCCCGTATACCTCTCAGCACTATGGCCCTCCACTTCTGATTGCTCTTCGCTCCCCCTAATCCTCTTATCTGAGAATATTCATACTTGTATAATAAATAATTAGGGCCTCAGACACAGCTGAACTCATCTTCCCCCCCTCCCTGGAAGTGTCCAAGGTCAGGCTGGATGAGGCTTTGAGCAGCCTGGTCTAGTGGGAGGTGTCCCTGCCCATGGCAGGGGCATTGAAACTAGATGATCTTTAAGGTTCCTTCCAACCCAAACCATTCTGTGATTTTATGAGGGTACAGAACGAAGTCCTGTGGTGGCTTACAAGGTGTGCACAGCCTTTGAAGTTAATATCCTTGCACCTGGTGTAACTACTAAAGAATTGACCCTCAGTATTATTGCTTTCTAAACCTTACAATTTTGGGGTCAAAATAATTGGAACAGAAGCTGTAGAAAAAGAAAAAAAAAAAACACAAAAAGACATGTCTTGCGTTGTGCCTGAGGACTTTCTGTAGCAGCTCTCAGGAGCCTGTCATGGCCTGTAGGAGCAGTTACAGTCAGAGTCCATTGGGATTTTCAAAGAGGTGCCTCTGGTTCTTATGGAAATCAGCAGTGAAATTTCAGGTTTCAGAGAAGTGTGTTCCTATTTATTCTCACTTTTCCGCTTTTTTGACTGCTAACACTTCATGCTTCTGAGGGTTTTGAGTTAAATATTTTCTAAGCAGTCAGAGCCTCTCCCCTTCATTCTGTACACTTGAGTTGCAAAAGGTTTCTTCCTTTTTCTTCCCTTCAACCCCCACCCCTCTTTTTAAGGAAACTCTCAGCATTATGTCATTTGGGTTGTGTGTCTGTAACAACAAATATGTAGGGAGTAAATTACATTATTATCGGTGACAACAAGTATAGGAGTGGTACTGTAAAGCATAGTGCTGAGGAAAACTTTAGGCTCTTTGCTGAGATAATTGAATGAACCCAGAACGTAAACCTATTAAGAAACTTATTGAGAAAACCTGAACCAAAATTGCAAACTGGTCTCTCTGTATGATAGATTTTGTCCCATCCAGATGAAGAACCAGCCAAATCCTACAACCAATTTTGAGACAAGCAATAGCAGAGCCGTACAGAATGTAACTGCGTATTTTATTTGCAGTTTAAATTGAAGTTGGAGACATAGTGATGCAGGCAGGCATAAGCAAATTCTGATATGAGTTATTCTATTGAATAAATTTACTGGAGGATTATATAGATTATTTATTCTATGGATTTTTACACTGGTTTGGCTCTACTACAATAAGAAAGACTTGACTGTTAAATTTTAATTTAAGTATCTATATTTCATTTGTTAAGCAAACATAGCATAGCTTCTGCTCTGTAACTGTGTATGGTTTTATATTTCTATATACACACATAGAGCTGAAAAATCAAACTTACCTTTGGCATCCATGTTTGAAAGAACTTCCATATTTTATTCACTAAATGTGGGCCTGAGATCCATTTAATTTTTCTCTCTGTATTTTTTTCCCGTAGACCATTTGCAAGTGGTGATTGTGCTAACTCCTTTCCACCCAGCTGAATTTTTAGATGGCATGAAATGGGGATGTAAGTGGAATCTCTGAGCCTGATTTCAATTCTGAGAGTTTAGTAGGAGAGAAGTGGTAGGAAACAGACACAAATGAGCATTCAAGAGGGTGTGTAATTATGGTGTGCAAAGATGATGTGCCAATTTTGTATGTGCCATTTGTCCTCTACTATGTCGCCACATTTCTTAACCTTTTATTTCTACTTCTTGAAGTAGGGTCCAAGCAGAGTGCAGACATCTGTTCGGTTGTTCTGGCACACCTGAGCAGTGGGCCAGGTCTTGACATGGCTAGGTGTGCTCAGCAAAAAAAGCAGAAAAAAAAGCTTTCTGGTTCATCCAAACACTTGTGTATTGCCTGAGTCATACAGAGCTTTATTTGCAGTTTTGATGCAGGCTTCCACAATAATTTTCTTAATAAGATTGTCTTAGGGATTCATTCAATTGTCCAGCCAGGGAGAAGTCATGGGGGACTCTTAGCATGGAGGACAAGGTTGATTTTGGAGCTTTCACAGACATAAGCTGCTGCTTCTTCATTCCTGCAGGGAAGCTGAACTTGCACTGAAATACCTGGAAATTATCAACAGAGGTAGGAGACAGAATGGCTCTTATCTAAAATCTTTTTATAGTTTGCAGTTTGACCTCTTGAAGTGGTGAAGAGAGGGAAGGCCTCTGGACCTGACTTTCAGGGGACTTGTATAAGAGCTAGAGATGTGCTGCCCTAATGTTACAAATTCTAAAAAATCTGCATGAAAAATATTATTGTAGGCTTTGGCTGACTATTGTCTCTCTCGAGGGGCATTAACAGAACCATTAACAGGAAAGCATTTCCTTTCTCCAAGCAAGACAAAGGAGCAAGAGACATCTTTTTTAGCATCCTGGCAGTTGTATTGCCAGCTTCCTAAGTGAAGCCAAAATAAAATCCTGGGGGCAATTCTTTCAGGGAACCACCGATTTTATACAACAACCTCAACGTCAGATTTGAAGTAATGTTTAGAATGATGCAACAGAAGTAGCACACTGGGTGTCTCTCACTGTAGCATCCTTGCTGTAAATACTTGTACTACAGAGTCCAACTGAGTCTTTGCTGTTCTAAGTATCATGGAAATAGATAGATAGAGAGAGAGAGAGAGACAGACAGACAGACAGACAGACAGACAGACAAACAGAAAAGTCTCTGCTCCATACAGATTACAACAAAGGATGGGCTGCATTAAAATGGAATTATTTTTATTTATAGAATGCAAGAGGGAGGGAAGAAGACAGCAAACATGGTCATAAAGAAACCTTAAATAATCTGCCTGAAACATGGCATGATACAGAACATCTGTGACAGTAAAAATGTTCAAATTTCTGCCTTTAAAAACTCCCATACCTTTAAGTTTTAATTTGGGCAAAACACTTGCAGAGAAAGTTCTAGAAAGAAAAGCTTTCAAATGGCATTTTAGAATGGCTTGTAATCCAAAATAATTTAGAAATAATTTTGTTGTTAAAATGCTTTTATTACTAGATTTCTGTTATTCTTTCATTACTGGGCAGTAACAGATTCTTTGGATTTCTGTAAAATTAGGTTGGTCTCATCGGGCTTCAACAAACTCGTTTGTTCTTTGAACAGAGAAACTCAGAATTAGCTAAATGCTTCAGAACATGGGTGGATTTTTTTCCAACAGGATGTGCACAGTGATCATGGTAATGCAAGTGGTACAAAAAGTACACACAATCTTTGCACAGCAATCAGACCTCTGAAGTGCCAAAGTTCGTACCTCAGCCACAGGTGAGTGATTTAGGTAAAATGAAAACAGCCTCATGGTTTATATCAAGGTAAAACATCAACCAGAAAATGTTAATTATTAAAAATGAAAAAAAAAAACACAACAAAACCAACACATCTTCACTTTAATTAAGAACACCAAAAATGCCTGGAGAGTCTGTTTTTGTTGAAGTTCTAGGCTCCATAAGTGGGCTGGTCTTTATTCCAGATGAAGATATGGATTTCTCAAACTGACCAGACTTTTCAGGGATTAACTAGACCTCAGAAGGTTCTAGACACATGGTGAGTCATCTAATGATGGAGAGGTTCTGAGGAGAATGTTGACCCACTTGCACAAGCCATGGAGGCCAGAAGGAAGCCTCTGGGGCCTCTGCAGACCTGTGCCCTAAGGTGCTTTACATTTAATTGCTGTTCCTCATACCCACCTGTCTAAGCGTACCAGAAATTGTCACTCACCAGTTTTAGCAAAAAACCCTTGACTTTCAACATTCTGAGTTTTATTAGCGTTCTTAGAGCACCTTAAACAACTTAAAGCATTCATTGATTAAGGATAAAAATTGCTCTATATTTTAATTTGTAAAATATTAATTCCATTGAAGTGCAGAGTCATTTTAAGCAAAAGTGGTGGCTATCTTAACACATAGCATACCTGAACATTGCTCAGCTCAGCTTTTCAGCTCCTTGCAAGCCCAAGTAACTGCAAAATTAGTTTGTACAGCCACTGTCACCTATTTGTGGTCTACTCTTGTAGCCACTGTGCTAAAGCATACCAGCCTTTGGAAGAAGGAGTGCTAAAACAATGGACAAAGTTCATGCCAAAAATGCTTTTGATAGGAAGCAAATTTTTGAAGTGCTAAGCTGGTTTTGAAGTCTGTGTGTGGACTGATTATAATTTTTTTAAGTGCTTGCTGCCAGAAATAGAACTTGAAGGAAAAATACCTTTACTAAGCTACTCTCCCCTTAGAGCTGCAAGTAAGTTAAGTTCTTTGAGTTAATATATGCTACTTTTAATCACATTTTTGGTAAACCAGCCTGGAAGTGGCAGGAGGGAGAAGGGAGGGGGGGATCATTGTTTCCTTCTGAACCCCAGTGTCTGCTAGAAATTATTAATGTTTGTTTCACAACGGGGTGTGAATTACTTGGTTGCAGTCAACCATTGTTTGGAAATATAGTTTGGAATGTTTCCTTTATGAAAAGTTTTTATTTGCTTAGGATTCATGATTCTGTATTTCTTTCAGCTGTTCACATGTTCTGTTGCTCACTTTTATAGTAACGGGTTCAGCTAATAACTAGACATTTGTTTCAAACTACATCTTGAAGCATGGTGAAAATCTAACTACTGAAAGTTGAATTAAGCAGGGGTCTCATACATTGTGCATTCTGCTAACAGTGGTCATGGGAGTTGACTTTTAATAGAAATCTTCCATTGTTTCCTGGAAATAATTAAATAAAAGGTGGTCCTAAATTTTTGCAAGTGTGGTGAACATATTTTCAAGCGTGATGATTGGGATTGAACTGGTTTGAATCTTTTTAATATGATGGAAGACAGCAGGTTTTTTTTCCATTTTGTCTGACCATACATGAATAGCAACACAAAATGGATCTCAGTTTGTTAGTGCTGGGTGATCTGGGAGACTAAGACTTACTTTTGGCAGTGGAGGGGGAAGAGGTTTTTTTTTTTTAATAATGTTGATTAGAACTGGATTACTTCCAGACGCATCAGTTTAATCCAAATATTACTACAACCACCTCAAATTTGTCAGAAGGAAGAATGTGCCTGTGGGAAGGACAGAGACGTGGTTGGACTGGTACAAGCATTGGACTTGGAGTGCCTCTGTCACACAGTGTTGAGATTTGAAGGAACAAGGCTTCTGGCTCTATGGTGTCAGTCTCTTCTCCCAAGTAACAAACAATAGGACAGGAGGAAGTGTCCTCAAGTTGTACCAGGGGAGGTTTAGATTCTATATTAGGGAAAATTTCTTCACTGAAAGGGTTGTCAGGCACTGGAACAGGCTGCTCAGGGAAGTGGTTCAGTCACCATTTCTGGAGGTATTGAAAAGATGTGTAGATGTGGTGCTTAGGACGTGGTTTAGTGATGGACTTGGCACTGCTGGATTAAGGGTTGGACTTGATGATCTTAGAGGTGTTCTCTAACAGAAAACGATTCTATGATTCTATAAAGGTTATAGTAGACCACTAGAGTACTATGGTGGGAGACCATTGTACTCCATCCCTGGCTTATATCCTGTTTTGTAGAATGGAAGCCTTGCTCTCCTTCCTCTCACCTCTCCACACTCTCAGGCAGAGCAGATGAATCAGGGAGTAAGTACACTTCTCCAACTAGTCTGTTATTTTTAACTACGCTGAGCGGTTCCTCTAGCAGATACTATCTTGTTTTTGCTGCAAGTCATTCTGATAATCATATCATATGAAAGTCAGTGTAGAAGACAAACCTAGGCAGACCTGAAATCCTATATATCCCCAGGCACTTGGCTCATCTGTCAGGGCTCCTGGGTGTTCTGCAGTAGCATGGCTCACTTTCCCTTCAGCTGCCTGCTCATGTTGGTTGGCCTGAGGTGCTTGTTTCCTCTCCAAAGGAATCCACCTTTATATTATTTCGCATCTCCTGTGCGTGGTTTCATTTTCTCACTTTGCTTTGTATTCTGACTTCTGTTGCATGTGGGATGACTAGAGGTTAAACAGAAGAGTTGCTTGTCATGTGTCTCTTCCCCTGCCTCCTGTGGTGATGATCTCTAAGAAAGAGAATTTTAATTGTTGCTACTGTGACATTGTGGGACCAATGTCTTATTAGAGATGAGATTGGATTCAGAGTTTTTAGTCACACTTCCAGTTTCTCTTTAAGGGAAATCCTTAAAAAAAACAACTTTTATTTTGTAGGAAAAAAGCCATTCTCAGTAATCCTTTCCTTTCTGATCCTGGCACATTTTGCACTGCAAATAATTTGGGACTGTTTACACATATATAAGATTGCCAGGTCTCAGTTGAAGGTTATATTCTAGAAGCACGGAGAGAGCTGGCAGGCATCAGATACTAAAAATCTTACATGCACAGCATTTCTCAGTTTTTTTCAGTGAAGAGGGAGCAAAACATTGCTTTGCTGCCTGGTACTGCTGTTTTATACCAATAATTAATGTGAAATAAATACAGTTACGCTTACGCCCGTGGGTGTTAGTGAGTGTATATTTGATAGGTTGCTTTCTGAAAGACCTGATTCTCTTACTTTTGCAGTCAGTTGGGATTTCACAAACACATCTTTTGTGCCCAAACGTGCAGCATGCTTAGCTAGTCAGTCAATGAGTTACGCTTTGCTCAACAAAGGTGCAGATTTGATTAAATTATTTTTTTCCCAGTTGGGCATTATTTATTCCAGTTTTCTCTGACACTGTTAACCTAAATTGTTGGGTTTTTTTCTTCTGAGTTCTTCTGAAGTTCTTCTGAAAGTGGTTTAAAATGACATTAGAACTTGACACCATCATCAGTAAGAACAGCAGAGATAATCAACACTGTGTGTGCCCAGCTACTCAGCTGCTATCCTGCTTCCTTGCCAGGCTTTTGGAAGTCTCAGAAGTCTCAGAAGTGTATTAAGCTCAGATTGGAGCTTAATTTTTTTTAGGGGGTTTCTTTTTTCTTTTTCTTTTTTTTTTTTTTTTTCCTGTTTATCATCACTTACCAAAACAGCTCTTACCAGCCACGTAGAGCAGTGGGTGAAGAAACCAGCAGCTGATGATGGTCCTATCATTTTCCTTTGTTGGTACAGATGACAGCCTTCCTAGGGCTGAATTAATTTGGATCCTTTCCTGCTGGTGTCCCTGCGGGCAGATGGAGCTCGGTGTGATCTGAAATCATTCCCCTCCCAGCCCCCTCCTTGTAGGCAATGGTTGGGAAGAAAGGGAGCAGATCTGATGGGCCCTGGAGCTGTTTCCCATTAGGGGGCAAACTTTAACAGCAAGATTTTGGAGTGAAGTGTGTGTTGTTTGGACTGCTTAAAGCTGTTAAACAGTGGAGAGAAACAGCCTGTTGTGACTTCCCCATTTTTTATATGATGGGATCAGTTTTCAGAGAGAAGAATGGATATGAGAACCCTACACTGTAGTGACTAGATAAAAGCACTGGCAGGACCCCCAGAACTTCAGTCCCTCTGGATGTTCAGAGGTACAGGTGAGAAGGGAAGGCCCATCTCAGTTAACAGCAGCACTCCGTCTCTAGTTTTCAAAGTCTCTCTTTCTTAAAGACAAACTTTAGGTATATTCAGTTCATAAATTAGGACACTGATGTCTACATGTAGGTGTCCCCATGTGGGCAAAGGGTGCTCAGTTGAGATTAGAGAGCTGTTCAGGTGATCAGTTACAGCTTCACACTTTTAGATTAGGTAATTTGTGCATGGTGGGACCTGAAGAACCTGGCTCACATGGGAATATCCCCATATAGTAATATGTTTTCTGCTTTGCTGCTTTTTTTTTTTCATTTAAGGCAGCGATACTTACATTGTCCCATCAGAGGTCAAAGAGGACCCCAACAATGCAATGGGGGCTGGCAACAAATCCTCACAGCAGCTCATTCAAAGGCAGTGGTACTGACCACCTTCCCTTTGCTGTCCTGGAAAAGGCAGATTGACTTCCTGTGTTCCTCAAAGAAACTGGGTGAGCTGTGCAAACTGGTGGTGGGAGAAGAGCAAAGACATCAGCTGCTGCCAAAGCCAAAGCTTAGCACAAGGAGAATGGAAGGGTAGCAGACACCATCTCTCCAAAGAGCCTGACATCCACCCACCTTTATGAAGATAAGCTGCTTCCTGTGTTTCTAATTATGCAGAAATAACTGCCTTTAATGGTTCTTTCTCCAGGAACAGTTTATCTTGAAAAAAATCCTGTCACCTGTATAGCTGATATTAATGAATCTGAAAGTTTTGGCTCAGGGTTGGTGTTGGCCAAGTGAGATGAACTGAGTCAATATCTGTACCAGTGAAATTAATCCAGTAACATTTAGATCAGATGTTTTCCCGCTCACTCCACTTTGCATTCAGGCCATGTTTCACCAGCGTACTGTACTTGGCACCTGAATAAACACTTGCAAATATTTATAATTCCCCACCTTCTCATAGGGGGCTTTCTGAGATCTTTCCCACAACTCTCCTATATTAAACAGTTGAATCTCTCTTCATTCTTAATATAAACATGGAGGTAATGTGCCCCTTGTCACAGCAGACATCTGTTATATGTATAGTAGTTATTCTGTAGCTCACAGATTAATCATTGTACCCCATCTCATTTTACATTGCAATCTGCGAATTACAATGATTCCTTGAACAGACAGAAAACAGGTTTGTTCTTTGTATTATTAATAAACTCTAAATCACTCCCATATTCATAACTGGATTTGTGTGATTTGTTCCATTCTCCAGATGACAAATATTGGCTGCTAAAGACACTTTACTAAGATGGGCTTTGCTAATTACCATGAATGAAGCTTGAATTGAACACTAATTAACTATTTCTGTAAAGGGCTCATCACCGCAAAACCTTCTGCACTTGTGTAAATTTATATTTAACATCCCATGACAACTGCATGCCTTTCAACAATTGGTTTGCAGCCCTTAACAAATGTTTCTGTTTCATTCTGTAAGTTATGGGTTCAGTTACTGCATCAAAAATAGCCATGTCTTAGGTTTTCATGAAGACAGATTACTCTTGAAGTGCACTTCCAGTCTTTTGGGAATCAGCATGCTTTCTCTAAAACGAGGATCTTCTTCCCTTTTTTCCTGAACATATATGTTTTTATACAAAAAAAGAATTAAAAATATCCATGAGGGCACTGCAATAATTCATATGTAGGGGGCTGATACAGTACAGTAATTTGTTCCAAATCAGGGTCTCTCTCTCTGTGCTTTTTTTGGGTTAGGCAAAAAGTTTCCATCACTGGAAAATAATCAGTTACACTCAGGATCCATTCCTTCATTGCCATGCTCCAGAGCCCCTTGATATGAAGGAGAGCTTGGGAAAATGCAGGGTCAGACCTTTTGTGATGATCTTCATCAGCGATTTTATTCTTTAGGAAGGAAATTTGGTGTTTCAAATATAATCCTAAGTGGATTGATTTTAGGTTTGCAGTGTCTCATAACTGTGCATACTAGAGGAACAAATTGCATTACTTAGATGGTAAACCACCAGAATGAAGAGTTAATCTGGTCCCTCGGTCTTCCTCCTTCCTCCAGCAGTACCGATAGCAAACCTTGCAAAAGATGGTGGTCTTAGGAGACTCAAAGGTAAACAGCAGCAATCCACACTGTCTATAATTGTTCTCTCTTGGTGCTCAGAAAAGTGGGCCAGCTCCTGCTATTGCTTGGATTGTGTTTCCCTGGGGCTGAGCATATTGTATAGTCTCCTAGTATATGTTAGGATTTTAGTTTCCATATATACAAACAAGCAGTTCCTTCTGCAAATATTTGAAAGCTAAGCTGAAAGATGTGGTGAGCTCTCCACCCAACTTCTGGTATGCAGCTAAATTATATTTTAGGCTATTTTGTTGTTGAGTAAATGCTAGGACAACAATGCACGCATTTAGCAGGAGTGTGAAAGGACTGAAAATAAAATTACAGCTACCCATGAAATCAAATATTAAGGGAGAGGTCTTTGTTTGCTTTTCACAGCATAGCTTTTTTAAAGTCTTGACTTCAGAACAAAGAAGCTTAGCCTTGTAGAGAAGAATTCCAGCAGGAGATACCTCTAGAGTATTCCTTTAAACATATGCATGTATAAATGTGTATTTTTACTTATATATATATACACATGCATTTTTTTCTATAGGCTTTTGTATGACAATTAATTTCCCTTTGCATTTGGTTTGCATTACAGCATGTGCTCAAGTAATTGTTCTTGGAGAAGAGTTCTGCAACTTTATATACATTTAATATGTTTTCTAATAGAAATGATTCTCTGTGATTCTCTTGGCCCTGCTGAGTTTATGCCATGGATATCCACTTCACTTTCTTCTTTCCAGTATTGTCCATGGTTTATCTTCATTAATCTCAGGTTTTTTACCAATTCTTTGTCCTTCATATGGCTTGAATTTTGTACAGAGCCTGGGACTGCACACATTGGTAACTAGCCCAGAATTCAGGAGAAGCAAGGTTGCTTTTCTTCTCTATGATTTTAAACCTTTGTGACTCCAGACAAGTCCTTCAGTGCCTCTGACTCCTGCATTTTTGTCTGGTTAGAATCTTAGGGTGAGCTCTTCAGGGACTCTGACTTGTGCTCACACAGTGACTTGAAAACATCTGTGAGTGTCTAAGTGCCACCATGGTTCTGTAAAGGAGTATGCCTTAGGAGAAAAGTTTTCATCAGAAATATTAGGATATAATTTTAGTGCATTTTCATGACCTGCTAAGTCCATCTACAGTCTTGTTGTATGGCCATAAATGTTTTTGCAGCTACACAGAGGCATGCACCCTACTTCCTGGAATGGGATCCCACACAGACTTACCTTCTTCAGGGGCCTTTGCAAGCTTCTTTCCCTCCAAGGCTGTCTCTTTTATTGTCTGTGCTGTGTTTTTGTTTGCAAATCTGAATCTTGCTGTATAGATGCCAGGACTCTTGACTCCTTCTTATGGGTGGAGGAAACCACAGGCAGCATTTTCTGCTTTGGTGTCCACAGAGTGCCAGGTTTGGGTCAAGTCAGCATTGTCTTCAGTAGCTGGATCAGCTGGATCTTTAAATACAAGCTCATGCTGCCCATTTCTGGAAGCAACTCTGTGATTGGTAGTTAATCCTGTAGATTGGCGGAAGAACTGGCTAAGCCGCTCTCAATCATTTATCACCAGTCCTGGCTCACTGGGGAGGTCCCAGAAGACTGGAGGTTGGCCAGTGTGACGCCCATCCACAAGAAGGGCCGGAAGGAGGATCTGGGGAACTATAGGCTTGTCAGCCTGACCTCAGTGCCTGACAAGATTATGGAATGGATCATCCTGAGTGCCATCAAGCGGCACATAGAAGACAACCAGGGGATCAGGTCCAGCCAACATGCGTTTAGGAAGGGAGGGTCCTGCCTGACCAAGCTAATCTCCTTCTATGACTGGGTGACCTGCCTAGTGGATGAGGGGAAGGCTGTGGATGTGGTCTACCTTGACTTCAACAAGGCCTTTGACACAGTCTCCCACAGCATCCTCCTGGAAAAGCTGGCAGCCCATGGCTTGGACAGGTGCACCCTCTGCTGGGTTAAAAACTGGTTGGATGACCGGGCCCAGAGAGTGATGGTGAATGGAGCTGCATCCAGTTGGTGTCCAGTGACCAGTGGTGTTCCCCAGGGATCAGTACTGGGCCCAGTCCTATTCAATGTCTTTACTAACGACCTGGATGTGGTGATTGAGCCCACCCTTAGTAAATTTGCAGATGACATCAAGTTGGGGGGGGGGAGTGTCGATCTGCCAGAGGGTAGGAAGAAGCTGCAGGAGGACCTGGACAGGCTGGGTCAACGGGCCGAGGCCAATGGCATGAAATTCAACAAGTCCAAGTGCAGGGTCCTGCACTTAGGCCACAATAACCCCAGGCATGGCTACAGGCTGGGGGAAGAGTGGCTGGAGAGTGGCCCGGCAAAGAGGGACCTGGGAATGCTGGTTCACAGCCGGTTGAACGTGAGCCAGCAGTGTGCCCAGGTGGCCTGGAAGGCCAATGGCATCCTGGCTTGGATCAGGAATAGTGTGGCCAGCAGGACTAGGGATGTCATTCTCCCCCTGCACTCAGCACTGGTGAGGCCTCACCTTGAGTACTGTGTGCAGTTCTGGGCCCCTCACTTCAAGAAGGACGTTGAGGTGCTGGAGCGGGTCCAGAGGAGAGCAAGGAGGCTGGTGAAGGGACTAGAGGGAAAGTCTTACAGGGAGAGGCTGAGGGAGCTGGGGTTGTTTAGCCTGGAAAGCTTCCACTTATCTTCTGAAATGCTGAAACATTTTATGGGTGTCACTGCCTCCTGTGTCATGGGAACTCCAGCAGAAGCAAATGTTGAGGGGACAGCTTGCCTTTCTTGCATTTCCAGGTACAGCAATGAGGCAAATTCATGGAAGAAAACTCCACCTAGGCTTATTAAACATTAAGATGCTGATGGAACCATTGTCTTGGGAAGTCCTAGACTGTGCAGTGCCAGGAACTGATAGAATATACAAGGTAAATGTCTCTATCTGCTTGCCTTTGTCTCTTATTCTGTTCCAAAATATTCAGTACTTTGAAATCAGCTACTAAATTAAATGGATCTTTGGTGGGGTCCTGTAGAGATGGACTTCTCTTCTTAGCTTCTTATAGTGTTTCCCACATATTTAAAAGCATTTTGTGGTCTCCACAGAAAGTTGGCAAGGGACCCAGATCACAAACTTGACAAAAGGTATGCATTGTATGACATTTAATATGAGTGTTTTAGTAATCTCTAGTGGTCCAGTGGAGTAATATGGACTGGGTGGAGGCAGTCAGCCAGCCATGCTTACTAAGGAGAGTAGGAGAGAGATGTCAAACACATAATTTGACCAGTTCCATTAATGTCCGGATTTAGAGCACATGTTCTCTGAATGGCTGGCTTTGTGCAAACTAGGGCTGGAGAAATCCTGCTGAAAAGTCAGAAAACCTGAGCTAGATTGTCAAGGGGTGCTTGAATCAGCCAGAAAACCTGACTCCAGAATATAGGAGGCATTTGGGGAGACAGCGTTTTCTCTCTGAATTCAAGGTCCCAGGACCTACAGTAAGGAAAGGCAAGACAGGCAGTCTTGCAGAGTGGAGCTGAATTAGCCAGGAAGGAGCTTTCTTAAGTATGGCTGAGGGTTTATTTGAGTTATATTTTACTTATTTATCTTTTCTTTCTGTGCTTTTATCTAAAAACCGTTCTCTAAATCTTGTGAGGTAGATAGTCCTGCTAAAAATGCCTATGCATTTCATTAAACCTGGGTTGAAGTGAGTAAAAGTGATGCTGGGAAGCCTAGGGTACAGGGTTTTCATGGGGGTGGTACATGTAATATAACGGATTTGCTAAAGGAATTCAGGGGTCATAGTCCATTTCCACTAAATCAGCAAAATATGGACTGACAGATGCTCCTTCTTCCTTCAAGAAGGAAAGTAGTGGAGGAACTCCATGACGATTTCGAAGTAAGTGTCTTGCACTGAGGAGAAGAGGTACCACTAGCATCTTGCATCTGACAGGACTTCTTAAGTATTTTGGATCATGCTGTGCCTTGAGATACAGTGCAAGTAACAAATATGAGGCAAATCACTTTTTTTCTTGGCCCACCCATATGTGCAATAGGGGGCAGAATGATATCTGCTGAGGACCGATATTAATGGTTATCGGATGTCAGGATGCTTCCGCGACTATGCCCCCCCACACACACCCCCCCTTCTTGGCAGGGAGCAGAGAGGTTCGTAGACGAGACCGTACCTTAGAGGGTGGAGTGGAATGCCCCCTCCCCCCCCTCCGCTCACAAAGACCAATATTTCACTCCCACACTAGGAGGTTTATTAAAGGACCAAGGCTTGGGGAAGGTTATCTAGGTATATATATCAGGGGTCTATGGAATTAGTAAGTGCACTCCCGCGGAAGAGGTAGGAGGCTTAATGTAAGGGAAGGGTAGGACGTGAAGCCTGAATACCAATCATGGTGTGTAGGTGTACCCGTGTTACCCCTTCTGTAGTGCGGATGTAACCAACGTACGGGGAACCAGCAGCGGCTGTGTCGGGACGAGCCCGGCGGCGACCTCTCTGGCAGGCGCAGCCCTGTAGACACCACGGCACGGCAGTCTTCCCTGGCACCGGCGAGCAGCAGGAGGCAGCGATCCAGACTCCGCTTCGAGCGGCAAGCGGGAAGGCAGCGAGTCCCGGGCGGCAGGGGGAGGGGGAGACGATTCCCCCGCGGGCGAGCACCGGCCCTCCTGCGCGCAGCCGCACTCCGACAGGTGGCTCGGTGGGTCCAGCGGCTCCACCGGCACAGCCCGCCTCCCTTCAGATAACGCTCTCCTTTGGTATGTGGCCGGGTGCCCAGTCTCTCAGGGGGAGTCTGCTATCTGTATTTCTGCCATGGCTGTTTCAGTCTGTCCTTGGTTTCAAGAGGCACTTCGCTGGCTTGGAAGGCAGTCCGTTGTGTGTGGGGGAGAACGAGTCCGTTCCCCACATCTGACCCCGTGACTTCAAAGGCAGCGATCATATAGTGTCCTTCTCGTGTATATCTGGTGTATGCATGCATCCAACTTGGCTCCTGTCCAAACCCTTGGCTCACATTAGCTCCTCCCTCCTTGGGCATAGAAACAACTATAGCTGGAAAATATAAATGTAAATAAACATAGAGGAACATAGCGATCTCTAACAATAAATAAGGGATCAATTCCCCGTCATGCTATATACTGTTGATACATTCTATCATACTACAGGGGATTGATATAACAATACATAAATACAAACAGGGGTCTATATATACAAGTATTTCTACCTAATAATAATAACATCTTAACTACTATACAGCATATTACAGACAACAACTCAAAGGCATGGAACAGAGGCTTCATCATGGAGCACCTTGTTTAGGCTATGAGGTGATCAGTCTCACAGCGGTCACAAAGTAGCTCCTCCGGAGTCCAGTAGCAGGTTGATCAGGCCTGATACTGTCACCGGGATGACTGGCTCAAGTAGTCAGACTAGTGATACAGCTATTAACATTACTGGACATGAGTACGCAAGGACGTAAACACATGGAAAGAGGAAAAATGAAAACTGAAACCTGATTTACTCAACATGAATTATCCAGTTCGTACTGATTTTATGCTGTTTGTCATTTAAATCAGATGCAAACCAAACATTCGAGTTCACTGGTGTCTGCAAGGTGAGCTTGACCTTCCCAATGTTCGGCAGGTTTACCAGAACAGTCTGTCCCGGGTGCAGAGATGTCTTGGGTTTGCGGTAGGGTGTTCTGTGCTTTTGACCTGCCAAGTGGACCACAAGGACTTTCCTTCCCGAATATGCAGAGTATCAGTCGTCAGGGGATGTTCCCCTAACCTGATCTTACAAAGATCACATTCAGAAATGATTGTTTTGCACTGCTCACGGGTAACAGGCCACCCACGGGTTTGTGCCTCTTTATACAAGTCAAAGATTCCTGAATGACCTCTTTTGCAACGCAGCCATTCAAACAATCGCTCCCACTCTTGATTTTCCCCTGCTGTGGTGGCTGTTCTGATTTCCACTACGTTGATTTTAGCCAGTTCATCAACATAGTTATTCCACCTACTAGCTTCATCCTTCAGGTTGGTCTGGTGAGAAGGAATCCACCCTACGTGACAGTTAGGCTTTGTCTTAGCGATCTCTAATATCTGTTGCCATTTCTCTTTCTGCCAGACTGGCACCCTGTTAATTTCCCTATTATTCTGTTCCCAGAAAGTTATCCATTCCACACAGCCCTTAAAGACCGAAAAGGATAGTCACGGAAGCCTCCTGACATCTGATAACCATTAATATCGGTCCGCAACAATATCCTTAAGTAAAGGCAAGCTAGAAAGAGAAATATACTAAAATAAAGTGAGCTGGTCAAGGAAGAAAGGCAACAACGGCAGTAGATTTTAGTTAATAATAGAGGAAAAAGCAAAACTAATGTCAGGTTTCATCCTGCTCTTTGGCTCTGAGGCAGAATTCAGTCCTGCTTCACTTCTATCATCTGAGGAGCTGTAGGCCACACTGATCAACCAGCAGTGATTATGGTCATCAGCATGGGTCGAACTGAAAGCTTATTAATAAAAATAACGATTTGGTGTTATAGTCCTATTCATTCATTCTTTTTTTTTTTTTTTTTTTTTGGCTGTTCTTTTCTAAATTAAAAAACCCTCATAGATATTAAGCCTGGCAACAGTACTGTCTTTTGAGTGCGTGGTGTACACTCTATACTACAGTGTGTACTTAGTTCTAGTAGGTAGTAATATACTGTGGTAATAAAGGGATCATTTTCAATACTAGCACCTCACGTCCTGGGTATTCCAGTTGAGTGCATGGACATGAATTGTTGCATAAGTTACCACTAAATGTGAGTAGCAGTCAGTGGCAAACTCTGCCCGTGAGATACTGAGCATTTTCCTTAAGTGGCTGATATAATTGAATGCTTGGCAGTTCCACTGTATGATAGTTTTCATGAATTTCCTGCCTTTGAAATTCCAAACGGGCCTCTTCAATCTCTATAGAGACATTAATTTTGCATCAGATTTTTTTTCCTGTAGAGCAGAATTTTTTAATTAACTTCAAATAAATAATCTTTACAAAGTGTTATAAACATAGCTATGAAATCCAGTGGGTAGCTGGTTTGAACCTTGGCTGTCCCTTTCCTTTTCACCTCACTGGGGGCAATCCTGTCTCTGCTTTTACAATCCTGTTTCTGCTTTGCCACGTATGACCTCTTCTGCCCATCCTCTCTTCTCACATACACTTCTCTCCTCTCATCCAGACTATTGCTGTTCCAGTCAAATAGCAGTCTATTAGATCCCCGTTTTTCAAAGCATACAGTAATTTCCCATCAACATCAAAGCAAATTACTCTTGATTTAGTTTCTCTTTAGAAAAGGAAGTGTTCCTTTGTTTTCCCACTGGAACTCATTCATCTTTGCTAAGTGCCGCTGCAGATATCATTCCCTCCTTACAAGTTTGTTGTTTTTGTTTTTTTGGTTTTTTTTTCCCTGAGAGTTGTGAATTTCTGTCAGGCAGCTTTATTTGTCATTTTAAAGGAATGTATTAAGTCAGCGCAGCTCTCACTCTTGTGCTCTTCTAATGTAATTGGAATCAATTAATTTGTCCAGACACGAAATAATTTTATAACCTAGTTTTGAAAACTTGGAAGGGCTGTAACAGAGCAAACAAATTAATTTGTCATATTTTGTGGCATTAAGGTCTTGCTTTCATATCGAAACATATAGCTTTCGTAATACTGGTCTCAGAGCTTGAAATTAATCTCTGGTTTTGTATGCTTCAGTTGAATGTCTTCAGGGCAAATTTCCCACTTTATACACTGCTAGACACTATTTCAAAGATTAATTTAAAATGCCAGTAATGAATATAGGCAGTGAATATTTGGCATTTTTCACAGGAGGAAAGAAGTCACAAAGACTTGACTTGAAAAGTGAGCTTTCTACAATTTTCTAAACTTTAACTCTGAGATTTCTAGATCATTCTTGAAGTAGGAGAACAAAAGAGTGTCTGAGTTTGGAGAGAAGAGTTTTAATGATACAAAATGGCTGATTATTTGATCTTAACCAGCAGCTGCAGCATTTGTTAATCCCAGTTGCATAGGCATTCATGTCCGGTTGTGAAAGCTACCCAGCTTGACTGAAAACTAATTCGAACTATCCTCTTGCATGCTCTGATGCTAATCTGGTAGATTGCTGATGCAAAATGCAAGTTCAAGGAGCAGGTTTAGGTGTAGATTGATGATTTCCGAAGGTCAAATCACAAAGGTTTCCTAAGGAGCTGAGGGCAAGACCCAGCATGGGCATTGGGACTTGCTCTTACTATGGGTGAGGAGTTACTTGGACCTATGCTCTAGATTTGGGTCCATACCCAGCAAAGATGGGAATGAGAAACCATGCACTATAACTTTAAGCCTTATGAAAAGAATTAATTCATATGTGTTTCTGGGTTTGCTGGAGACATTCTTACAGATTTCTGTGTAGATTGTCTTTAGTGTTTTGAATCAATTTTATCATAGAATCATAGAATCATAGAAGGGTTAAGGTTGGAAGGGACCTTAAAGATCATTAGGTTCCAACCACCCTGCTATGAGCAGGGACACCTCACACTAGACCAGGCTGCACAAAGCCTCATCTTCCAGGTCCTTTCAATAAAATCTAAGTGCACAAGTATTTAGTGTCATTTTGCTTATACTCTGTTTTAATAAATAACAATGAAATCTGGGAGGGCACAGAAGGCAGAGGAGTTGATTTGTTTTTTAATTCATACCTGATGTTGCAGGCTGAAGATACAAGCTATGAAGAGCAAATTTAAGATCCCAGCATTTTTTTCCCATGTGTATGACCAGTTAATTATTTGAAAAGGTAAATATGGTTTTGACAGCGTCTTCTATTTAATTTATTAGCAAAATTTTCAAATATAAGTAGGATATCTACTGTGTTTAATTAATTACAAAGACTAATACCAAACCGTTTCTTGGCTTAATTATTTTGAAATAAAATCTCAAAGTAATGAGCTTTGGGGTAATTAGTGTGAAAAAAAAAATGAAGTTTTTTGCAAGGTATAATGTAAAACATGCCAAAAAGTGAAATCTCAGTTCACCTAGGTTTATTTTTCTAGCTAACTCATCAGGACGTGTAGAGCCCTCCTACACAGCCATGCCTGTGCAGCAGCCAGCCGTGGCTGTCCCCAGGCTCACAGAGTCAGGCACGTAGCAGCTCAAGCTGTGTGTGAGTAAGGAGACATAAGGAGAAAGTTACAAAGCCTTTCGCAGATAATGGCCATTTTTTCTAATTTACAACTAAATAGTCTGGTTTGGTTAGCATTAATCCTGACAATGAATAATCTTTACTGAAGTTCAGTGTGAAAAGCAAACAACACTCTGCAGTTTTAAGGGTTTTTTTTGCTGTTGTTGCTAGAAGAGTTAAAGTGTTTACAGAGTGCAGTAGGAAATGTTTTGATTTCTTCAGCTAACTATTATATGATTTAAGATGAAACTTTAAATCTCTGCTCTGCAAGGAAAGGCTAGAAAATATAGTCTAGTGGGAACTAGAAAGGTATAGAGCAAACTTTCCTTGTGACTGCACTTCCTTTTGCCACTGTCATTCCCCCTCAGTTGGGCTGGCATACCAGCTTGCAATCCAAGTTCAAACAAGATACCTGGGTTTAGATGATCCTGATCATGCCTTTTCTCCTATAACCTTCGTGGCAGTTCTTGCCTAAGTGAAGAAGTAGTATCCCCCTCCTACTGATACGAAGTATCCACCCCTGTTTTTTGCTGGCTTTGTAACTACTGTGCATCTATAGTTCTATGTTAGAATTCTGCAGAAGAAAAGAAATAACAATTATGAATGGCTGTTTCCTCAAGGAGATTTCCTGATGCTTAGATACATGCTGAAAAAGACTCGAAGAACAGTGAATCACACAAGGCTCTGCTTGTTTTTGCAGTGCTGGGTAGGGTTTGATGGCTCACCCTGGAACCCAGTGACAGCAGCCAGGAAGTTGGGACAGTGGGTGTCTGTTAGGGTACAGTTTGCAGGGATGCCAGTGCTGGATACTACTCCACCAGGCACTGTACCACAATTGTGTGAAGTGGACTGCTTCTCTTCCCACAGCAGGAGCAGACAAATTCTCTAGAGGGAAAGGACTTGGATAAAGCTGTTTATCTGACCAGATGGAGCCACTGTGAAAATCTGGCATGAGCTGCCAGGCAATTAAATAAGAATTGTCAAGAGAAGGACATCAGTTCCTGATGTTTGGTTTTTTTTATGAGAGGAGAGAGTGGTGAGGTGTTAATTAAGAGAGAATTAGCTCTCATTAGCTCTGGATATACATGTTCAATGATGTGCTTTTCTTTCTTTGTTCTAGACACAGAACATCACACTACTGATGTTTGATAGATATTTGAGAACCTGAAAGCCAGAGGAGGAAAGCAGGTGCCAGGGTATCCTTAGTAGTGATGCAGGCAGCTCTGTCTAGATTTTCTCACCAGAAAACTCGGTCTTGCTGCCTTGCTGGAGTAACAGCTCAACACCATGGAGTGTGAAGGCACCCATGTTAGTGAGTCTGGTGTCTTCTATTTTGGATCCTGGTAAAGCTGATAAGGTTTAAATAAGAAGTCACAGTACAAGTGTCTGGAGCATGCTGGGGTGGCTTTTTTAAATAGATGTCCATGGCTGAAACAGTGCTAACCTCTCTCAGATCTCTCTTTGGGGCCCATGACACATATCCTTCCTTCAGTCAAGGACCGAATAAATACAGGCGGTGCCGGAGTGATGAGAGCTCAAACTGCAGAAAGCAAGGCAAGGTGAAGGTCATCAAGGGTTTGATGGAGAAGAACAGATTCCTGAGCTCCTTGTCCAGGGGCTCTCTGCAGGAGCAGAGCTGTGCCGCCATACTGCAGGGACTGCCAGGGAGAGCCGCTCGAAGAACCCACTTTACTTCAGGCATTTCCAAAAATGATGAGAAAAACCAGCAAATGCCTGAAAGAAGAGCAGCCTGAGAATTTGTTTCCTTTTAATAAATTCCAGGAGAGTGCTGTTTCTCTGCAGAGCAGTCAGCTAAATGAGCAATTGAATCCCTGCTTGTTCACTCAGCACCCACATGCTGAAAAGTACAGTGGAAGTGCTACATGTTTTCTTTTTAACTGCTGAGGCAGTTTAAACTAGTAAAACTCTTCAATATATTTTTTGTTTGGTAAAAAAGGTGGTGATATAAAATTGTCGAAATTGCAACAATTAGTAAATTGCAGAGAAAGGTCTTTAGGACATGTAACTCCAAAGTGCAAGCAATAGAACTGTAATTTATAGGCTGACACACCAGTCCAGCTACAGGCAACTTCAGCAGTTGGTTTGCTACTCATTAAAATAAGTGCACAGGGATCAGACTAATTATAGCACATAGCTATGTGGAAAACTGAACCCAGACAGTGAGACAGGGTACCTTCAGACAGAAGTAGATCCACAGGCCACTGTAGGCTGGAAATCCTTCTGCATTTTAACCTGTTGTCTCCCTACATGTTTGCAATGCTCTTTATTTTGTACAACTTTCTTTTGCTCTCTCTCCCCTGCCTCAAATCCCCCAAAGTTATCTTTGTCCCTCTAAAGGGGGGTTAACAAAGGTGCTTAGGATGAAGCAGCTGCTACTTTTGTTTTTTGATCTTGAGGAATGCAAACCCATCCTGGGGACTTCCCGTCTTTTATTATTAGAGCACAGATTTCAGCAGCTGCCTGACCATGTGAAGGCAAAAAAAGAAAGGATTACTATTTTCTACCTCATGCCCTCTCCTAAGTGGAAAGACTGGATCATGTTTCAGAAATATTTGCTGCTGAGTTAAAATTGTGATTAGGGACATGTTCATGTGTCAAACAGTTTTAGGTGAATAGATAACTCAGGTGATCCTGATAACTTCCTGGAAATTTCAGGTTTTGTGAAAGGTGACCAACTTCAGACTTTTCTTGCAGATCTGTGGATTAATTTGTCTGTCTATCTGTGTTCATGTTCCTGTAAATAGAAATCAGGTGCTACTACTAATTTTAACTATGCATGTATAGAAAAAAAACAACAGTTTGTCTCAAGACCCTTTTCCATTAACGAGGATTGACTAAACTTTTGGGAAAAGAGCTGTATTTCATTATGGCAGCCAGCATGTGGCAGATAGGCTTGGTGGGTTCTGCTCTGGAGAATTGTGGGTCTTTAGCTGCAGCACTGGCATCAGCAAGTCACTCCACTTTCTTCAGAGCAGGTTGTACATATTTTGTGTTCAGAGAGATTTCTTCTGAGAAAAGTAGCAAGCTGGTCTCTGGCTTCCCTCTGTAATGATGGGCTGTGGGAGTTTTCTAGCATGTGTTCATTTCTTGTCTCTTAGCTGAGTCCCACAGAAGCATCCTCACTTCAAGATGCCAGCTAGACTTGCTAAATTTTGGAATCTTAACCCAAACTTCACTGCCTTCAACTACCTCTTCATCATGTCTTGATTTGTATGTTTTCTTAGAGAAGACATTTCGAAAGATAAAACAGATTTGGCAGCAAAAGAAAGAAAAGGAAAAAAATGGAGATAAGTCCTGGAAAAAGCTTTCTACTCCATCCTGACACATCTGTTGCTTTAGAAGAAAAAAAAAAATCTACTGGCTGCACTGGGGCCCTGCAGCAATGTGTGTTGGGGGCCTGGTTGTATAATTTGTGGAGCGCAGTAATTCTATAATTATATTGCTAATTGTGTGCTACCACTTTTTTATAATAACAGAGTGAAGTGATTTATAACTTAACAGTTTTACAGCAGCTTAGACAGACTGTTCACTGAAAATGAGCACTTGAAATATAGCTCCAAATAACTGCTATTGTTACGGGCACGCTATCAAACTGCTTGAATGCCTTGCTAGAAGGTGTAGCCTTGCAAAAGTATTTCAGACTGCAAACCTCAGCAGTGCAGTGCCTTTCCAGTCTTGCCTTTAGGTATACAAAAAATGATAGGAGGGAGGACGGGAGAAAGGTTAAGAGCAAAGGGAAACTAAGTCTACAGAATGCCCACAAAGAACTCCAAAAGACTGCAAAGTGTAGGAAGAATCTGATTTTCAAAATCGAAATGGTGTTTGTAGTGAAAAGTGGGGGCACTGGATTTTGGGAGAGGATGAAGTTCTTGGTAGTTCAGTAATGAGGAAAAATTGGCAGTTTGGGAATTAGACAAGACCTTCTCTCACAATATTTGAAAGATCTAGAAATTATGAACTGGGTTGCAGAGGCAAGATATTTACAACCTTTTCATTGATGCTTTGGATTATTGCTTTTTTTAAGCTGAGTTTGTGTTATGAGAACCACACTTTCTTTCTCTGTCTGTGAATATAGTTTACCCGGGGGCTGCCACAGCTGCTTTTGCTTCCTGACATTGCTTTACCTTGGCTAGAACAGAAAGAAGTAGCTGCACTGAATCATTCAGGCAACACATGGTTTTGGTGGTTTTTTTCCTCCAAATGTTAGAAAAGGGAAGAGTACTGCATTTTATTTGTATTTACTACAGAAATAAAGGGGTAAAAGAAGAAGAAGGAAAAAAAAACAACTTAATTATATGTAAATTCTACATGTAAAAGAAGCTTAGATTGGCCTTTTTATTCTTCCCCTGTCTGAGCTGACATGCTAATTGCATAGCAATAACTACCAGCTGGGACTTTTGATCACGTCCTGCTTGCCCTGAGAGTATTTTAACTTTTGAAATACAAGTTGCAGTATGAACAGAGCAATTCTCAAGTCTAGGTATTAAAAGATGAAATGCATCCTATATTCATCTCTCATTCCTGCAAGTATAGTTTATTGCAATGCTTCATGCAGAATTTCAGCTTTTGGAGTGGACAATTTACTACCTTCGGCTTAGAGTTTCACCACTTACAAAGCTGAGTGTTTAAGCTTGTTATTTCAGAAATAATATTACTTAAGTAGTATGAAAGATTCTCCATTAAGAATCATACAAGATTTGTAGAATTGTTTTTTTCAAGGGATTTTTTGTCCTCGTTTCTCCCTGGAGAAATTTTCAAGACAGTTGGTTCTGATATGATATAAAATATATATAATACTCATTTTGCACTCAAAGTTGCTTGACATAAACATCAGTAGATTAAACAACATATGCTCTTTTGGGGGGAACATTCAAATTTGAAACTTATATTAAAGAGAATACATTTTGAAAATTAAGTCACAGCATGCATGTGATTACATGTGTAATTTAAGTGTTCTGCAAACTATGATACCAGACACATTATCTAACTCAATCTGTATGAGTTGTTTTGGCAAGTTCAGAATTTGCCAAATAGACTGAAGTCAATAGACAAGAATAACTTTTTCAGCATGTCCAGACAAAGTAGCTATAAAAGAAAGAAGAAAGAAAAAGAATTAGAGCAGTAGAAATAGTTTAAGTAAAGGGACAAGAACCTGGAATATGAAAAGTCAAATGGAATACATGAATATAAGCAATAGTTTGGTATTCATTCTTATTATTCCAATTAAAACCGTTCAAGTCTGCTTGTGCTTCTCTCAAAATCTGTGCTAAAATCTCTGTTTTCGTTAGTAGGCTATAAGCATGTGTACCTCTAGTACACATGTCCAGCCTATCAATAGTTATTTTTCCCTTTTCAGTGTGATGAAGCTAATGACGTTGGCCTTTAGTTGTGAGAATGACATAGTCTGTGATAAACATGTGGCATTGCTACCACTGGGGAAGCATGTAAATTTCTGCTGGTAAGAGAGTATCAGATGATTTTCCGCTAAGCATGGGTTTTGATTTTATCATTTTACTTTGTCATGTCACAATATTAAGATAGTCAGCCTTTCAGAACCCTAGTTAAATGCACTACATGAATTCACAGCATTTCTCTCAGTTTCTCATAATGTTACCCTGGGATAATCTAAACTTACTTTAAAGCATGTGTCCTGCAGTGTTCCCTTGCACTTTTTAATGTAGAGCTTCTGTTCATAATCCTCACTTTTCTGCTTTAATCTGCTTTAATCTGCTTTAATAATATCTGTTTAATCTGCTTTAATATTTTACTTTCCTGTATGCTGTTCTACATGTTATGTAGTTGTAGCCCCTACAACTACAAATTGAAGTACAGATCCAAGCTGAAAGCCATGGAAAGGAAAGGAAAAGCTAAAAATCTGGGCTGATCCTTCTTCCTGCTTATGCAGGTTTGGGCACTGCAGTATAGGAAGGACATCTTGGTGCTGGAGAGGGTGCAGAGAAAGGCAGCTAGGCTGATTAGGAGTCTGGAGAACAGGTCTTATGAGGAGAGGCTGAGGTAGCTGGGGCTGTTCAGCCTGGAGAAGGGGAGGCTGAGGGGAGACCTCATTGCCCTCTACAACTACCTGAAAGGAGGTTGTAGTGAGATGGGTGTTGACTTGTTCTCCCTAGTGTCCAGTGATAGGACAAGAGGAAATGGGGTCAAGTTGCACCAGGGGAGGTTCAGATTGGATATCAGGAAAAATTTTTTCACAGAAAGAGTGATGTGATGAGGCATTGGAACAGGCTACCCAGGGAGATGGTGGAGGCACCGTCCCTGGAGGTGTTAAAGAACAGGTGGATGTGGTGTTTTGAGAGATGGTCTAGCGGTTATGGGGGTTGTCTGAGCTAAATACCTACAGAAAATTTATCAACATTTACCTTCCTTTTTTTTTTTTTTTTGTGAGATATAGAATACACTGTAGGTTATGGTTCTGTGAAATGCATATCTTATACCATTAAAAGTGTTTATTCCTGTTACGTATTTTTGTTCTGTGTCTATGGGCTTCTGCTAGTCAAGAAAGGCTTTGTAAAGACAGGCATGTAAAATTGTAAACATTCTAAGTTTGTTTAAAAAATATAAGAAAAAGTATTAATATATTCCAACCTTAGGTTACATAAATCTGGTATGGACATTCAAAAGGGACTTGGCGGAGAAAATAATTCCTAAGAGATTATAAAAGCAGGGAAGAAATTAAGTTTCATTTCTTTCTTGACATGACTTCAATAAAAAAGATAAAAAAATACATTTATCAATATTAACTGCACACTGCATAACCCACCTGAAGCAGTACTCTGCTTATACTCTTCCCACAGATTCACACACAACCTAGGCATGTGTGCTCCTGCACAAACACCATCTTCAATGCAGCAAGAGGTGGGAATCTTTTGCGAAGACACAAGCCTTCCTTAGCCCAGTCAGTGGGTGAAGCTTCCTTACCCCAGGAAGGCTTGTGGCAGCAGCTCCAGAACAGTGTGATTCAGGGACAGTTAAACACCTGTTGAGAACAAATGCCGCTCTCTGTATCTGCACCTATAGTCAGTGAAGGGATGCTGGACCACAAGTTAGGTTTGAGGAGTAACTCTCATAATTTGGGCTGGATTGCCCTTCATCCACAATGCCAAGGTCTTAAACTCAGGCAGTTCAGGTGAAAGCTGGCCAGTTTAACTTCACCATATCCATGGCTAACCTTTTCTAATGGCTGAGTCTTTTATAGGCACGTAAAGCATCTTCCAGATCATACTTCTCTCCCTCTCAGAAAGGTACTTGGTTGAGCAGCACTATGCATGTGCATGGTGTATGATCCTGGCTTCCTATGTGCATTATTTAGGATTTGCTGTATCAATAGATTTGTGACAACTCAGGGATCCCATGGAAGAAAAGATACGAGAAGGGTTTTTTTTTTTGCATCAGTATAATGAATATACAATTTCATTAGCCTTCAAAAAGACTTCATGCAGATATAAACCTCTCTGTCAGAGCAGAGAACTGGAGTTTCTGAACCAGTTTTTAGAATTGTTTCCAAAGTATAACCCTTATGCAGTGCCCAGTCCCTTTAAAATTCTCAGTCAGCTTAACTGTAGTTGCCTGTCAGGCATGAAGGATATGTTACAACTGACTAGGATTAGCTCCTGTCTTTCTCATTATTCAGATTTCTAATACTGGTTAAAAAGTACATTTTGCAACTTAATAATTTTGAACTGGAAAATACAGCCACAAAACTGGACACTGAAAAAATTCAGTCCTTTGAATATTCTCTCTGCACCTTAACAAAATATATCACAGTGAGTTAATAATTACTATTTTTACACTGTGTTATTTTATGGAAAGTATCTCTCACCAGCAGGAAAGTACAAGGACTTCTAGGAATCACTAGGGTATAATGAAAGTTGCCAAAAATGTAAACTAATACAGATTTTCTTATGAACCATGAAAATATTATGTTTAAACTAAAACCGTAACCTTTAGCCTTTGTATGAGAACAGCAAAAAAAAAAATGAACAAAGATTCTTAAAAAAATGTGTGCATATAAACATCTGGGGTCTCAGGCCCTGTTTTTCTATTAAATAAACAGGGCCTGAGACCTTAGATTTCTAGAAAATACCAGCCAATTAAACTAACATCAGAAGATCAATGAATGATCTGTGAGCAAGTGAAAAACTTCTAGTCTGATTGAATCTGCAGAAAGAATCTGAACAGTGGGGTTGCTTCTTTTGGCTTCTCAAGTGCCTTGGTGTGCATTTAACTCCAGCAAGATAGCTTTTCACCTCCATAAGGGCATTTTTTTCTGAGATTTTTCCATTCTGCTCTTACTTCCTCCACTCAGTAATGCTTACCCAACATAGCAGCAATACACTTAGAGCAAAAGTGACTTGCCCAGCAAGCAGCGCCTGGTGACACAATACCAGGACAAAAGAAACATTCCTGTTGAAGAGACAAAAATAGTAAGTTCCCAGGATGCCACTTGTTAGAGTGAACTGACGCTCAACTATGGGGGCATGCAGTCAAACTGGGAAGCCTATGCAGAATGAAGATAAATAAAAATAGATGGATCATTCCAGTAAACTTTTTTTTTCTTGATCAATTCTGTCGTGGATAAATTGAAACCATTTACTGAACTAATCCATATTAACAATTGGTTTTGGCAACAACATGAGACCCAAAATTAGTTTTCTCATTTTGAAGTTTAACCATAAAAAGAACCATTTTTGAGGATCAGACACAAAATCCAGAAATCTGTTGAATATCTTAAAACAGGTTGGTGTGCCTTCTCTGTTGCAAAGCTTGTTTCCCTCTCAGATTTGAACAACTTATTTTTTTTAGTTCTTCTTTCTTTTTTTTTTTTTTTTTTTTTTTGCTAAAAGGAATGCAAGGGTTAAATAACCTGAAATAAGAAAAGGATGAAATAAATGTTCTGCCTGACCCCAAGCATTTTTTTTACAGTTTTGGTTCAATAACTCAACTAAACTATCCCTTGTTAACAAGATTCTAAGGACAAGGTACCTTAACAACAATTCCCAGGAGATGTTGTAACACCTTTGTCAAATTTAATTTAATGTCAAAGTGGCTGAGAACATGTTCATTCTATGAAAAAAGAGGTATTTCAACATTTCCATCCTAATTTTGGAGGAAAACAAATGTTGAAATATTAGAATTTCCCCCAGGATGAAAATTCTAATATTTTGCTCGGCTCTAGTTTCCAATAACTCTTACACTTTAATTTTGTAATATTTAACTTAATGTTTCCCATGTGAGTATTATAGCACTAATGGGTAAAACTCTACTCACCTCACAGATTAGGCATGCAAAGGAAAACAGTTCGTATATGTAGAGGGACAGATTTCTCCCTTCACAAGTGCCTTCCTCTTGTTTCCCCTGCTGATGAGATGTCAGTTTATTACCGACTTGATGAATGGAGTTTCCTTTCTCCGGAAACAGTAGTCAGGCCCATAGAAGCATTTAGGTAACAACATACGTTCCCTCCATGGAAGTTTCCTTATTATCCCTTCCCTTGGCTATCTTGGAGTGCAGTCAGGAACAGCCTGAAGGGAAATGGTGAAGTGCGGCTGCTGAGACGTTTGTGGGAAACTAAACTTAGCAGTCCTGGTCTTAAGAGTTGTGAAGCCACCATCGACCCCTGCTTGTGGTGTGCTAAGCGAGAAACAGAGAAACTGAGTGTGCAGTTAATCCCTACAAGCTCAGAAAATCTGATTTAACCTGATTTTCATGCCTGGGAGCACAAAAGGTAGGGCAACCTTACATGTGCATGCACTGAGCCTGATTTCATTGCATGCATCATGTAAAATCTCTCTTCAGGGCGTGAGGTTGCTCCCTAAGAAGCTGGGTCCCAAACAGCCCAGGTCTAGGGTTACTTTTGTTAGCGGACACCTCCAAACCAACCAACATGGACTAGATCAAGTTCCCAAAGTTAGTGTAAGATAATATGAGCTTCTTCATCCCTAGATCTCAAAATACTTTCCAGATTAGCTTGATCTATCTCAGTTTTACAGATTGGGAAACCGAGGTGTTCACAGTTACAGTTACCAAATCATCCATCATCTTCTGTAGCAGAATTAGGCCTGGAGCCTGTGACATCGGACCCCAGGTCTTAGACATCAATTTTTAACCATGGTCATCAACAGGTATTTCACTAGAGGTGTGTTATCAGGTCTTGGTCTTAATTCTGTTTTCTTTTCTTAAATATAGCAAATCAGTGCCTGTCTCCTGTTGCTGCTGCTGCAACACCTCTCCACTGCTGCTTGGGTGTCTTTCCTGGTAGGTTCTTATACTATCATTTATGAAAGAGGTTGTCTCTTCGGCTTGACAGAAAAGAAGGGGAGGAGCAGAAGCACAGGATGAATCCAACTACTGAGATAATTTTACTGCATGACAGGCTTGACTGGCTTAAGATTTGACAATATTAATCCTCTCTTTTCCTGCCCTTGCAACAACTAAACCAGAGGAGAATACCTGGCTTACTCCCTTCAGTGTATTAACTTGAAATACTGCTGGTTGTTGTGGCCTTGTCTTCATTCAGCTTGGACTTACTGTTTCCGTACTTCAATTTGGTGTTTCTTCAGTGCTCCATTGAGACTTTCTGATAGAAAATACAGTGCTAGGTCAAAATACTGCTATAGATAAGACACAGTCAACCTTATTAAAGGGCTGTGCTGACATACTGATGTTTTATGCTATAGACTGGCATATTTTAATTTTGGTGGGTTTCCGAGTTATAAAGTCCTTTGTTCTGTCCCTCAGCTGGTCATTTATCTCTTAACAAGCTGCTGCTCCCATGGGTGGAGTAGAGGTCTCCAGCCCTGACTCCTGGTAACCTTGCTGTGATCTACTGCTTTGACTGCCGTTGGTGGTGGTAAACGAGGAGACTACCACAGACATTGTTCATAAGAGTACAATATGAGGAGAAATATACTTTATTACTCTTTCTTCTTCCACTTTTCTGCCTAACAATCTATTTATTTCCTCATACCTACGAATTTCCATTTCTTGTCATAGTCTTACGACTAAACTAGCATGAACTATACTATAGTTTTTTCTTACCAGGATCTATTTTGGAAGGTATAATAACAATTTTTAAAAAATCTGCCTTTTTCTCATTGGTTAGAAGGTGCGAAATTTACTTATATACACATTTTTGTTATTATTAGTTTTTTTTATAAAATACACAACCTTTGCTGAAATCTATGATAGCTGAGCACCTGATGTGATCATGTGTTAGTGATAGCATGGGAAAGAAGGAAAAAAACAGTGAAGAGGAAATGTCTTGCACTGAAGTTCTTGTTCTGTGATTCTGTGATTCTGTGATTCTGTTCTTGTCTGTTCTCATTTGGTTTTAAATGGGTTGGGTTTTCATGTGTGTGCTATTCGTAGCTTATTTTCTCTGACTCATCATAAGATTCCTTTTCAGGATCATTTCCTGAAAAGTGGGCCCATGTATTTCTGATACGTAAAGCCTGACTGATCATCCCTTTCCTTCTTTTTCAAGTCTGCACCTATATGTTGTCATCTCATCTGTATATGCCAACACTCCAGAATAAACTATCAAAAGGAACAATTAAAGGCAAGTCCTGTAGTTCATGGGCTCTGGTGCCTGCTATTCATCTCCTTTAATTGGCTTTCTTTGCACTTTGGAGCTGCTTGTGTGTTTTGAATTAATAAACTATTAGATTAAAATATGTAAACAGCTTGTGGAAGTGGGATTGGGATCCAAAACTCCTTCCCATCAAAGACCAGTCCCCCAGCTGCCAGGCTACAGAATCACAGTGGGCTCTTTTGTTGGGTCTCCCTTTGTCCAGTACGTGTTTGGTTTTTTATCCTGGTTCATGCGAAGGATGGAAAGTGGTCGGTCTGTCTGTCTCTCTCCTCAGCTGAGGAATGTCGGGTTATGACCGTTTCTGGCAAAATACGAGTTGTGGCTTTAAAAAAGCTGAAATGGAGAAATGCTCTAACCATGTCTTGCAGAGAGGTAGACACCACTACTGCTGGCTTTATTACAATAATGAAAGTATTTTTAAGGCTCACGTCAATGCTCCCATGCCCAAAGACATATTCTGGGGGAGCTCAGTTCTCGGAATTTCAGACCATAGTCCTTTATGTTCATGAGACTTCAGAAAGGTCATAAACTTTAAAAACTCCACAGCATCACTCCACAGTGAAAATTGCTTCTGAGCATCAATTTCTTCCTCCTTCCTTCAGGCCCTAAGTAGCTAACTCAGCTTTGTCAGGTCTAGCCCGGGAACCAAAACTACTGATATGGTATGGCCTGAGGTGGCCCTTGTACACACATGGACCTCAGCTTCCACAGGGACCATTCATGTACTCCTAGGAACATCCTTTACTGTCATGCTCATTGAGGGACATTTTATGAAGCAATTCAATTAAGTACAACTTAAAGTAGAGATATTTCTTTAAAAAAAAATCTCAAATATACAAGCTTGGGTACAGTTATGATTAACTCATAACCTGGAGAAAATTACTGGATGTAGGTGTTGATATATGTACCCCAGTTTATACAAACAGATATATTGTGCATGCATTATGTGATAGAATACAACGATGGTACTAAAATAAAAAGTTTTAACAGCAAATCTAGAAATACCTTACAACACTTATAACCAAAATGGAAAATGATGTCATTGTTGGTTAAACACTCTTTAATTTTCAAATTATTCTTCCAGTGCATTATGCTTCTTGGCAAATGTAGCCAAAGAGACAGATCCAGGAAGTTCAGGTTTCCAATAATATAATAAATAATGTGTTTTTCCACCCTCCTATCATTCAATTTAGAAAACTACTTTTCAGGAAAATATTCCTAGGGTGCACATGGCCAGAAAACTGATATTAGTGGTGAGGCAGAGTGAAGATGCCTTTAATGCATACCTCTAAGTATTTCAAGTTTATTTTATCTTATCTCAGAACTTTCCCTATGTACTGTTAACAGCTCTTTCAATACTCACTATTTTAGTTTTTGGTTCTAAAGATTTTTGTCTGAAAGTTCATTACCTGTGCATCATTCATTGCTAGCTTTTTGTGTTTTGTTTCTAGTACACTTTCTAACAATTCATCTATCAAATATGATTCTTAAAATACTAAACCCTTCCTAAGAAGAAATCAATGTATTGAAAGTGCATCTTTTTTTTCTGTTTTCTAAAAAAAACAGATGCAGCTGAGTTTACCTCTAATACAATTCTTCCACGTATTACCTATATTTTTAAGAAAAAATACGTGGAAGCATAGGATTAAAAAAACATAAATTTCTTGATGGATACTTAGATACATGGATACTAGGCAGTGTATGAGTGTCTTTGATACAATCTGAAAAATTTTCCTTGAATCAGTTATGATGCTAAAGTTGCACAAATCTCTAAAAGAAACTTTTTTTTCCTCCAAGTTTTCTTGTAAAAGCTGAATTCTCCATTTCCCTGTTCCATTGTATGTGATGTAGCATCATCACAGTCAGCTCATGAAGCTGTCACTAGTAGTCCCTTAAGACATCTTGAATGGTGTCAAGATGATGGCAGGGGGAATATCTATTCAAGTTCAGCTGCTATAGGTAAAACAAATAAGACTTACTTTAAATGATACTCTGTTTGAAATAAACCAACCATAGCAAGGAAATTATGGGTTAATGCCCCTAGAACCCAAGCTAGCTCTGCTTAGCCCATTATGAAGAACTATGACAACCCTTTAGCGCATATGACACTGGGAGCTGAAATTTCTGAATTTGATACAGGTTTATTAAAGGCTTTAATGAGAGAATTTTTCTGTTGTTTTCTTATCTGTCAAATAAGGAAAGAAAGCTGCATACATGCAAGCAGTTGATATGTGATTCCTAAGTGCTAGGTAGTAAATACTGTATGATTAAAAGTTAATACCACAGCTGTGATAACACAGAAGGGTGATCTGCACTGAACAAAATATTTGTTCCTTCCTGAGTCAAGGGAGGCTAGATGAATATATTATATATGTCTTTCCAAATTTATTCAACCTGTTCTCAGGACTTACAATTATAGATATCTCTAGGCTTTCTTAGGCAATCTTTCACAAGTGCTTCATAGTACCTACCATCTAACCTGAACCTCATTTCCTTCAGTTTAAAACCCTTTACTTCTGGTTCCGTGCATGGTGAATTTGGATTTGAAAATGGATTTTTGTTGAAGACTTCATCAACATTTTACAAAGAAGATACTTTAATTTTGTAGATTGATTAGAAATTTCAAAAATTGTTTATATTAATTATAGCTCTCACACGTTCACTTCCTCGGTCAATTTGAACAAGCCTAGATAAAAGGATCTTTGTTAAATCTGTGTATTTTTTTTTTGCTCTGTATGATTTAGTAATACAGGTTTTAGAATTGTTTTTTTTTCATATTAAGCTTGGCATTGCTAGAATAAAGAGAAATGTTTATGCAGAAAGATTAGTGAGCTATTTTGTTTGGGATGTGATGTATGATAATGGACCAATCCAATAGAAAGGTGTCCATAATCATAGACCAAATTCCCAAATCCCTCCCTTCTTTGCACTTGAATGCTTCATTTCAGTCATCCAGTATTACATACACCATGAAATATGTGGTTTTGAGGAGAGGATTTCTGAGAGGGCCTAACTCATTGGTAGCATTCAGGCTCAGGAATTCAATATTGACCTAGTCAATATGAGTGTGCTGAATTGCTTTAGAACCATGAGCAGAAATTTCATCTGCTCCTCATTTTGGTAGGAGTGATAATATTCAGAATAAAAATAGTGCTGTAGTCAGAACTGGACTGCTCTTTTTTTTTTTTAAAAAAAAAGGACAAAAAGAAAGGACAAAAAAGGATCGTCCCATTTAATTCCTCATTCTGAGGACTGAAGCCCATGGTTTTTCTCTGGTGTTTTAAATTCCCAGTAAGGCCTCAACAAAGACTTTCTTTGAATTTTACTGAAAGTGGGAGCTGGTTTGTTTGCAGTTCAGCTCTTGAGGAGGCACACAGCAGGGGTAAGCAAACAGGGCCATAGGGATTGACTTTGATAGAGGTTCCTTCAGACGTGTCACTGCGTTTTCCTCAGAGATAAAAACCAAGAGATTACACATCAAAAGTAAACTTCCTTAAGGTGAGGCCCACAATCTAATGACTCTTTTTTGTTTGTTTGTTTGTTTTTTGTTTGTTTTTTTTTTTTTACAAGGTCCAGCACGTGTTTGGGAAGGAAAGTTATTAAGACAGCTGAGGTTGTTGATATATTGTATTTGGTGCTCTTATGGGACAAAGGGATCCTCTGATTCCTGCTCACTTCCGTCTCCTCCGTTGTGTTGAAGGGGTGGTGCTATGAACCTGTTAAGAGACCGGATGCACTTAAACTCCTTTACAAATGGTTTTGTTGTTGTTGTTGCTACTGCTACATCTTAAAAGTTGGGTCCATTCTGGAACCCCTGAAAAGCAGTTTGGTTCAGCTGGGGGGGGCTCAGGGGAGAGGTGGCTAGGGGGTAAGGGAATGGGTGACGTGCCGGGAAAAGGAGCAGGAGAAAGTGAAACCACAGGGCTGTCTAGGGGATGTGATTGCCTGAGGCAGTAGGCTATAGAGAGGAGAAGAATGAGGGAGCAGTGGCTGCTGACAGCCTTTGGCATTGCTGAAGAACAGCTATTGGAGCAGTACTGCTCACTACCACTGCCTGGTGATGCTGCTGCTGCAGAGGGAAGACACAAGGGGATCACGCACTGCTGGAGGCGTGGTCACTGATGCTTGTCTTTGGTAGGGCAGCAGGATCTACAGGTCCCACCTATGGGACCCTCCTGCCTCTGACTCTCTTATCCCCGTGGTACAAGGTGGCCTGTTCAGCCAGCCTCTTCCTCAGTTGTGCCAGCGCTGCTGTAAATGCAGGGGTGCAGCATGAGGGGGTGTGAATGGTGACCAAAGGAAGGAAGGGGGCTGTTACTGGAGGAAAGAAATGCTTACTTTGGTGAGGATGGGCAGGATGGTGAGGAGGAAGAGACAGAGGGAATCAGAATGTCTAATGTGTGTGGGAGGGTAGGGACATTCTAATTATGATACGAAGGTCTTTCTGGCCACAGGAGGTGAGGGCTGTTCCTGTGCTGTAGTAAAGAGGAGTATTTTGTCGGATGTCGATGGCAGATGGGGGGAGGGGAATGGAGATCTCTGTCCTCACTATTCACCACTGCTGCTAAACTTCCTTCCCTTTCCTGAATACCCACTGACATTGCCCTGGCTCCCATCCCATATAGCCCTACTGGTATTTCCCAAAGCCATTCAGTGATGCAGCTTGTGAAGAGCTTCCAGATGCTCCAGACCAGCTATTCCCCTGACTGGCAGGTTCACACAGATGTGGCTTTGCTGGAGAAATGGAAATTGAAGGAAAATCCTTCTCTTCCATGTGAAGAAGCTGTGTATTTTGAGTTGGTCCCCATACTATGGGAGTCCTCTTGCTGCAGCTTGCCTTCTTCAGGCAGGCCTTGAGAGGAAGAGCTTGGGGCCAGGTTGGAAGCATCCTTTAGGAGCCCGGGAGGTGGGGGTGCTTCGTGTGCTCCCTGCTGTGCATGGGAGTGCAGCAGACATTTCCCACCTGCCCTGGGATCCCCTTGACCACATCTCCTAGGGCAAGATCTCACTAACACATCTTAGCTAATTGCCAGGCTCTACTGAAAGGTGAGGAAACACACAGCTGTCAGTCTTGTGTCTTCTTCAGTGCTCCACTGAGTAAAAAGCTGCTGCCATGGGTGCAGGTCATTTGTTATCAGTATTGAATTGTTAGGTGCTTGTGTTGTAGAGAGAAGGATGTAGAGGGAAAGATACCTGTGTATTAATACCTGAAGGGGGCCTACAGGAAAGCTGGGGGAGACTTCTTACAAGGACAAGGGGGAATTTTTTCATGCTGAAAAAGGGTGGACTTAGATTAGAACTTAGGTAGAAATTCTTCACTGTGAGGGCAGTGAGACACTGAAACGGGTTGCCCAGGGAAGTTGTGGGTGTCTGGAAATGTTCAAGGGCAGGTTTGATGGGTCTTCGAGCAGCCTGGTCTACTGCGAGATGTCCCTGCTCCCCTGCCCATGCTAGGGGATTGGAACTAAATGATCTTTAAGGTTCCTCCCAATCCAAACCATTCTGTGATTCTGTGGTTTTATTTTGGTTTGATCCTGTGACGTGTACCTCAACCTGCTCTTTTGCAGCTTTTTTCATGCCTGAGTGAATTGGGAGGGTTTATTGGTTCAAGAAAATACACAGATGATTCTTGGGCTGATCACTTGAGGCAGGTGTGTTCAGTATGTGCTAATGCAGTGAGGTGCAGCAATGTTTGCTCTAGCATGAAACACCATGGCTTGGGCATTACAAGCAGCAGAGCTACCCTCACAGTTCTCTCAGATGTAGCTAGTAAATAAAACCAGGTCTGGTAGTGCATGCTAATGCATCTATACAATGGTTGTCCCTCCAGAGCCTGCTCAAGTGCATCTGGATAAAAACTGCATCATGTCATGTAGGTATCCCAGTTCTTTTGCAAAGAAGAAAAGTGATTTGAAGAAAAGGAAGGTTAATAACTGGTAGGAAAAAAAAAATCTTTGAGAAAATTTTGGATGACAACACAGAAATGGAGACATAATTGGTAAGCAGAGAAAAGATACAGAAAAGTTATGAAAGTATTGAGAACATAGATTGACATGAAGACTGAAGTGCACAAAAGAAGGGAAGAGATCTTCTTTAGATGTCTGGCAGCTTAAACTACATGAAGCAGAATAGGCTATGTAAGTGATTTCGAGGGTAACATGC
This sequence comes from Hemiprocne comata, assembly GCA_020745705.1. Taxonomy (NCBI): domain Eukaryota; kingdom Metazoa; phylum Chordata; class Aves; order Apodiformes; family Apodidae; genus Hemiprocne; species Hemiprocne comata. The sequence goes on along the minus strand of CM036586.1, from coordinate 95,181,286 downwards.
ACATTACACAGTATCTTGAATTACTGGAATGGTGTTTGCAGCCCAACTGTTAATGTCTCCTGGGCTCTCTTTGGCCTGTCAGCCTGTATCTGAGGTTACTTCTGCATATGTTTTCCGTGAACAGGTGGCAGCCTTCATCCTCATGATTCACACAGTCTGAAGTGGGTTAAAAGATATTCCCTCCTTGTAATTTTGAATTTATTCACAAAATGAACATGAAATGAAACAAGAAATCCAGACTAGACTTCTCTACAGTTCACAAAACTCTTCCAAATATAGCTGAACATACAGGTTAGACTAACACTCATTTTCCTATTCCTTTTTTTTTTCCAAAGAAATTTGTAACATAGTAAGAAAAGCACAACATTTTAACCAGGATTATCATATGCTCTCTTGTTAGGTTTTTGAATGTTCAACTACTGCAATATCATTTAGACACCTAGTGTCTTTAGTAATATAAAAATCCTTCCAAAAGTGGTGTTTACTGTAAGCACACAGTGTGCCTGTCCATCTCTAAGAAGAATTAACAATTAGACCAGATGGGTAAAAGGAAAACAATGAATCAGAAATTCTGAGAAAGAAATCAACTACATTAGTAGCCATAATTCAGTCTTCTCCAAATGTGAATTGATACACAGTGAAGGTATGTTTGTCTAATCTTCTGTAGTAATAATAATTTTCAGTCCAGGCATTTTGTCCCTTAAGCGTGTGGTATATCAGGCTTTTCTTTCCAGCAGCAGAGTCCCTAGTGGAGGGACTGCATTGCTGTCACAGTACTAATATAGACATCCAAGACCGAGGAGTATGAGAAAGGCTTGTTTAGAATAGTTAGAAACAGATGCTGACAAGCATTGTCAATCATGTTCCTGTCTTTAGTTCTTTGTATAATGGATATTCTTTCTTTTTAAGAAAATTATTAATTATTTGGGTTAGAAATACATATTGAACTGTAGAGATTACTGGCAATATTTCTTGTGGTACATACAAGGTACATGCAGTTTCCATAAGCAGAATTATATGTACCTTCATGTTATGGCTCTTCATCTATGAGTAACTTAAGGAACTCTGTCAAGAGCTAGCTAAACCAGCCTTTTTATTATGAAAGAATGCAGGAACTTATTTTTTCCCCTTCACTGTTAGGGGCAGAATGAAGTAGTTCACTTGGTTCAGTCTTAGATTATTTACTAAAGTTTTATGCTTTTACCTTGACCAATGATAATTTTCCTCTTATTTTAATTTGGAAGATGAAAAACTGCAGTTGTTTTGGTACAGGAAGGATTTACTTGATTATTTTTTTCCTGATTTTTTTGCATCTTGGGAGTTTGTGCAGAGCTGGAGGGAAAAGGGCTGAGACGGTAAAGAAAACAGCTCAACATTTTGTGTTCTTCATGACCAAATTATTCACAGTTAAAATTAAATATGCAATGACATTTGCAAAGATGTACAGCACAGATGAACTGAACCTAACTCATTTTTGGCAGACTTATTTTAAAAGAAATACAAATACTGAAGGAGGGTAAGACTTGCTTTTCCTTTGGGTGTCCCTCAGAACTCCTTGCTAAAGTCACCCCAACTATACTATGGGCCTGATACTTATATGCTTATGTGCAATCGATTATTATCCTCTCCTAGCATAAAAGGAACTTAAAATGCAAATGTAAATAACTTACACCAATATTAAGCCATGTTGTGGTGCCAAAGCAGTGTAAAGAGGCCTCAATGTAAATGAAAATCAGACTCTATGTGTTTATGTGAATTACACATCTGCAAAATATCTATAATATAGAACATAGCAGTTGTTTAATTTTTACCTAATTAGAGAGACTTGAAAACATCTGGTAGTTGACACCAATCCATTTTTCCATTGTATCTTTTCTTGGTAAATTGGGAATGGAATACAATATATCCCATGAGATGCTCTTTAGTTTATGACAGGTGTGCATTTCCTAGCTGGTCATTGCATGACACTGTTTCCCACAGATACAGCTGCAAAGACATTCATTTGGCAATGAAGAATTGCAAGGGGAAGGAAAAACTCTTTTAGGAGGAAAGTTACATCAGAAATGTAGATATATAATGTTTGCACAGAAATCTCAATGTGGCATTTCATAACTTTCACAGGCATTTGCTTTGACAACCAAAAAATAATAAATTTAATAAAGAGGTTTGGTGCATAATTTCCAACTTTAGTATAAAAAGTAAAATGAAAATTAATGTTGTCTTATTATAATCACCCCCCCTAGCATATATAACTCTTTATTTAAGCTGTGAGTGAGTTACTTTTGTTGTGTTTTCTGCTGCTTGGAGTAAGGGGAACAGTGAAGTTGGCTGACTGCTGGCCAAGGGGTGGTTTGGGCTATGTGTGGGGTCCATGGGCATGGGGACCAGAGAACTCTGTTTTCTCCTCTTTCTTCTTCCTAGGAAATCTGGGAGCCACTGGGACGAATAAGAAAGACTGAGGGAAGACATAACTCAGCATGGAGACTTTCCTGATTAAAGAAAGAGCAGCTCTAGCAATGTTGCTCACAGCATGTGCTTTGCTTTAGCAATAGCATCGGTCTGGCACTTACTCTAGACTAGTAAACTCAACAGGGCCAGAACATTACCTGGCCCTGAGGCCAATATTGTGTGGAGCAGCTCATGGCTATGCTATTAAGCACTTACCCTCCAAAACAGTCATGCAGACCACCTATTAGCAATGGGCCCAAGTTAACTTCCAAATTGTGCCTGGAAATAGTTTGAGATTGTTCCCTGTAGCCTACATCAAATCCATACCAGAAGTGGATGACACACAGAGCCAAATTATAGTGCCTGGGAGCATCCCCTTATGTCGTTTGCTGGTATAGGAATAGTCTAAATGTTCCTGTTTCATTTATTGTTCTTGACTTGGAGTTTCCCTAGAAAAGCATATGAGGGCAAATACAAACTTCTGAAAATTCCTAGTGTACCTAAACTTCATGGCACAAAAAATGCAATTTCCCTAGTCCAGGACTTTTTTTCTTGTAACAATTCTATTTTTTTAAACAGGAAGCTAGCTTTTATAAAAGCTTTCACAAGTCTTTTAGTATGGAAAATGTCATGTAGCCCCTTGCCATATAAAAGATGTAGGGCGTTTGTGATTGATTTTCTCTATTGGATTTGGCACATAAAAAAAAATAAAAATCTGCCATAGCTGTGGAATTGTGGAATTTTTTCCACCATATGGAATGTGGAAGAACCCTCACTCCTTGTGGAAACAGGCCTGATTCAAATGCTTCTGGATATAGAGAAGTTAGGTTGCTGTAGGATTCTTGTAATTGTTTTCTGTAAACAGATGAAGTTTTCTCTTAATTCAGGTGTGTGTTTGGTTTTTGTTTGTTTGTTTGTTTGTTTAATTTAAGCTTCTGTTATTCCTCTAAAATTGTTTCTTCCCCTGACCAACCCACTCTCCCTCCCCCCAAAAAAACAGTGCTTAATCTGATTACATGGTCAAAATGGATTTATGGATTTGTTTACAAACCAGGATTTAGAATGGGATGAAACAAGTTTGCCCCTGGGAATGGATATGACTGATGTTGTTTCCTGAGAACTGATTTTTGTCACAATTTTTTAAAATGGACTGTGAAGAGAAAATGATTTTTAACTAATGGAAATTGAGGGTAAAAAGCTATATTCTTATATAAGGTCTGAAAATGGCAGCCTGGCATTTTTAAAGCCGAGAGGTGAAATGTGACCGCTCTGTGAAAAGCATTTCCTCTTTTCTTTTTGGCATGTTTTCACTTATATCCAGGGTGGTCCTCAGGATTTGTGGGCTCAGGGAGAACAGGAAAGATTTCTCTTCCAATATTCTTTCCCCTCCCATTTCCCTCTTCTTTCTTTGTTTCTTCTTTTATATTTTTGTTTTATTTTTCCACTCTCTCATATTGTGACCAGGTCTGAAGTGTGGCATCTCAAAGATCTGGTTAAGAACATGCCCTGTATCCATAAGAGGCACCATGAGCAACCCTCAGACCCATCAGAAAAAGCTCTTTTGGCACAAACTGTCTTGGGCTGGTGTGTGGGAGCAGCTGATGGCAGTTCCCCCAGGAGGCTCCCAGCCTTGCTGGGGGGTTTTGCTGCCACTGCTCCCTGTGTGCCCCCTCTGTCTGCCCCAGCTGGAGCGGGCATTTTGTCTTGTGTTGCCCACTTCTTCAGGGGGCAGGCAGCCCATGTCAAGGAGGAGGCTTTCTTTTCCTCCACTCCATTCCTTCCACCTCCACTGATAGCTGGTTGTTTTGGTTATTTTGCTTGGTTGCAACATTGCTTCTCAGAATTGCACTTACAGCTTTAGTGCGGTTGTGTTTTCAAGTCTCTGACTGAATCTTCTCCCAAATGTTTTTCTTAATCACTGTAATTTGATATTCCCTGGTTTTTGCATTGAAAATTTCAGACCTTGTTTCTTCCAAAATACACATATTAGTGCTATTAAAAAGCCCCAGACATTAAGCCCTACTCAGCGACTTCAGAAAATGAAGGTTTTTATCCATTGTGGGAGGAAAAAAAAAAAATCTTGCCACTTCAATTTAATATTATCACAGCCAAACCCAATGATGTGAGAGTCCATTGGCATTGACATAGCCCTTGCTGAGGAGACACACATTCCAGAGGAAATTGATTTTCATGTTACCAACTTACGCATATTTTAAAAATTAGGTTGTGAGCCACAGGGTTCACAGCTGATTTATTTGTCTTTATTTTTTGCTAAACTTTTTCAAATGGATTTTTAGTGAATTAACGATTTGCCTCTGACACAAACTGAGGAAAGGTTCATGCAAAGAATATCTAGAGCAGCACGGTGCGTATGTGGAGGTACAGGCAGCCTTGTGAAATGCATAAGAACTGTTGATGGCAGCGAATGACTGAAGTCTAGCAAAAAAGTCTGGGATTTGTAAATCCTAAAGCTGGAAGGCGATAATGTGGTCTGCACTCTGTAGTTCACAAGCTGCTGCACTTCATCCTGTTATCCATGTTGAACTCAGTGCTTCCTGTTTAAGTTAAACACGCCTTCCAAAAGGGCATCCGGTTTTGATCTGAAATTAAGCAAGGTTTGTTTGATAGCTTTTTTTCGATGACTGACAAAGTCCAAACAAACTATTACTTTTAATTTAACTTTATCTGGCATCAGCTTCTGACCACTGAAGATTACACTCTTTGATTAATGAGCCTGCTATTTTTCCCCATGACATATCCATGCTGCAGCCCTGTCACTGTCAGTCTTCTCCTTGGTGAGCTCCTTCTTTATATCTGCCTCTTGGAGATATTTTCTGTACCTCAAAACCTTTCTTTTGTACCTTTTACAATTCTTTCAATAACCTTTTAGAGGCGTAAAATGTGACTTGTAGCCAGCATTTTAATATTGTTCTGAGTGTCTCCTGGTAGTTATGTCAATCAAGAAAATCAGTTATTTGGCATAACATATATAAAAGTTGAATGCATTCAACGAATAGTCTCCATATACATTACTTTAAGACTATGAATCCAGTCAATTTCGACTGAAACTTCCAGCTGATGACAGCTTTCCTCCTGTCACATCAGTATATATATATGACTGGTACTGCTGTTGCAGGATTCTGTAATCCTTTTAGCCTATGCCAAAAATATTTTTTCAAAACTGCTACATGCTTTAAAATAAAAATTTTGTTCGACACATACTGTGAAATATTCTCTTCATGTTCTCATCAGCAGTCATAAGGTGTTTGAAATTCTGCTGGTTCTTTTTTTTTTTTTAAGAAAAGAAGAAAGTTTCTTCTAGTCTAAATTGGTTTTTGTTTGTGTCTTCTTTGATAACGAGCTTTAGGGAAGGAGTGAGAGAAGAGGAGAAAAGCCTAAGAGGCGGTACAGATAACTCCTAAACTGGTAGGGTTGTTTCCTCTCTGGCTGGAAACTGGTGATAATAAAGGTGTCATTCCCATGCTGACGACCTTCTCCTAGCTCAGATGATTTCAGCCTTGCGGAATCTCCTGCAGCTCTTGGCAACCCCGAGGAGATAATGCTTCTCACCAAAGAACTTTGCTTTGCCTTGCCTTGCTTTCCTCAGCTGTCACAGCTTTGCTTATCAGAACCATTTCACTTAAGAAAGTGTGCATTCATGGGACCTAAACTTGGCCAATGATTTTGGTAACTGCTGTTTGTATTGCACATGGTCAGTGCTTTTCCCTGTCATTACTGGTCTCCTAATTGTGTCTGGAATTTTGCAAATGTGAGGAATTCAGGCTAGACCTGGCCTGGATTTTTCAGGGTAGTTGCACTTTGACCCTTTTTAGGAGATGAGTGAAGGGGACTGCTGGAGTTATTAGTTTTCTTTATCCCTCCCCACTCACATCCTCCAAATTAGCCCCCCTCAACTATTCAATGCAAGAAGTCTACTTGCACATCTGAGTTAGTGCTAGGAGAGCATGCCTGTGACTCTGTAAGCTATGTATTCATCCCAGTTATTAAAGAAAACAGACTAGTTGTGAAAGAAATATTGTAGATAAAAGGATAACTTGCTAAGTGTTGCATTTCTTCCATGAGGTTGGGTGGGAGAGAGGTTTTATTGCTGGTTCATGTCTGTCTCCCCACTCCCACTTGGATATTGCTCTTTATTTTTGTCAGCATATTGTATTCTGCACATGGCAAATAGCTGTTTCTTTTTAATTTAAAGGTAAAGTTCAATCTTCTGGTGGTTTGTGCATTCGAGCTCTTGTGGGAGTATTTGTAAAACTAGTTAGCTTGGGGTTTAGCTCTTTCCTGTGATTGAAGTCATAAACTAGGCAAACGTTCATGACACATGTCCCTTGATGTGCTCTGTGACACCACCTGGGGAGCCACAGGGACAGTATGTGACCTGTTTAGAAAAGTATGTTCCTCTAAACTAACAAAAGGTGCTCATGATATTTGTGTCCTAACATCTTGAGTCCATTTCTTCCTAAGTTATAGGAAGACTCAGATTGCAAGTTTAGCAATGTTGAAAAAATGAAGTTGTTATTTCTATCACATTTAGTAAGAGGCTTCAAGAAATGTGCTTGATGTGGCTGAGCAGATCTCAGTGCACAACACTGTTACTGTGTTTTCATTAACACTCAGTTTCAGTCTCACTGAACTGAGTTGCCAAGGGCCGATGTGTGAAACAAGTCTGATTCTGCAGAGGCAGGAGATACTCAGGAGATGCTTAGTGTTTCCAGTTGCCATGTATATCAGATTGAACTTGGTATTTTGGGTTCCCTACCTCTCACCTCATGGCTCTCAATGGAAGCATAGAAAAACTAACTAGAAGAATCCTATTTGTTTATTAAAGCCATATGTTTAGTCTCACTCTGTTGTTTTCTTCTGTGAAATGCATAGTGGAACAAAAATGGTTAAAGCAGTACAACCTTGCACTGTCCTCATTTGGTATAGGGGTGGTCTGGATGGATTATCTGTAAGTGCGTGCTGAGTAATCCTTGCATCAAACTGCGGTAATATAGTCAGTAATAAACAGTATGATAAAACTGACATTGCTTAACCAATATTTTTCTTCAGCCTTAAATGATTGTTTGTGTATGCTTCAAATAGAGAATTCCTCCTCCTATCAGAAAGGCTGGGAGAAGCCACCTGCAAAGTAAACAAGTCCTCTACAAACGCCTGTTTTGAGCCTAGGGTAGTTAAATAATTTAAAAAGACAGAGAGATAAATAGGGTAGAAAAAGTAGTTATGTACAACTCCTCTGTCTTGTACATTTTGCAAGCAATAGCCAGAGGGATGGCTTTGACCTTAAAGTAAGGTTCACTTGCAGCACCATGAATTTATCTTGCCTGATAGTTAATACTGCTAATATTTATGAACAGTTGGTTGCTTAACCAGAACATTTGTTTCCTTTCTAAATAAATCACAGTATTAAAGCACCAGTCTTTTACCATGTGAAGTGATGGGATACCGTTCTGGATACAGTACAAATGCATCTTTTCCACAGCTGAAAAGGAAATATGTATTTTCAGTTTGACTCTGGTCTGTTTGCACTACAGTAGCATTGGAAATCTCAGGCTGGAACACCCCATTAGAATGTATTTTGTTATATTAAACATTTTTCAGATATTTAATATAGTATTTGTTAAATTCTGGTAACAGTCACAGGTGACTGTACATATGTATATAAAGAAGAATGAAACTGTTTGACCAAAGTCATAAAGTAACAAGCTATTGGCAGAACTCAAGACATTTAAATTTGTTACCTGGTCCCCTGCACCTAGACCCAGTTGCAGATTAATTTCTGTTATAAATACACATCTCTGTAGAAGAATATTCAATTAATTTTTCTCTGATAGCCAGACTACAATAGCAGAAAGGAGCTTTTTTTTTTTTTTTTTTTTTTTTTTAGTTACAGTGCATAAAGTATTAAAAATGCAAGCCATGGAATAGATCTTTGGATTTTCATGCAGTTCACTTAAATTCCAGAAAACACAAGTTTAATAAGGGGCTTACTGTTGTATAGCCTCAGGAGTGAAAATCCAAGCATGCCATAGCCAGCTCTAGTAGCATTCCCTTTTGAAATATTGACTAGTTTATTTATAGTTACTTTGCTTTTGTAACAGGCATAATGAATGTTGTAAGAAAAAAAACACCGGTTTTAGAACTTTTTTAAGATAGGCTGTTCTACTCAGTGTTTAATGTTATAAATGACAATTTGATTTTGTATGGGGAGAATTTACTTTGCATAAACATTTTATGTTTTTAATAAATTGAGAATGAATGGGTTTGGGATTTGCATTTGTCTTAGAATGAAAATACAAAAAAGGAAGAATGTGAAGGGAAGGAGTAATGAGAGCATAGGAGAAGGATGAAAGAATAACAACAGCAACATGAGAAAGAATGTAAGACATTCTTGGACAGAAAGGGGCAAACCTAAATCAAATGGACAAATTTATCTATCTATCTATCTATCTATCTATCTATCTATCTATCTATCTATCTATCTATCTATTTCTTTGAGAGCTATATGGTCTTTCGGTTGGCACAATACGTAAGTCAGGAAAGACACATATCATAGGTTATATGAAATTAATTTGTAGGCTATATCTGGCCATTATACCATTGTTTCACTGTTCTTGACCTAGATTAAAACCTACCTACTAAAAGATTCACATTTCTTATGGGAGAGAAAATGAAGTTGTCTTGTACAGTCTGAACCGCCTGGGCAGCATGTGCTCCTCCCTTGTGCCTGGCTTTGTTGCTGTTGTAGATACCACAGGTTTCTCCCTTTCTGGAAAACCAATGTTTGTATTGGATGGGACTCAGGACAGGGAACTGTGTGTGTAGGCGTTAATTACAGGAATCAGGTTCATAAACTCTCCCTGTTAGAAAATTAAACACAGGTTTCAATTTTTGCAAAGCTGCTATTTCCTCCACACCAATTTTCTTATTGCAAGAGATTTGTACCAATTTTCTGTGGATTAACAACTGTCAGTCCACATTTAACAGCAATATGACAAGTCAGAATCTTTCAGACTTTCTAAAAGGGTCTTGTTTGTTTCCACAGCTTCAGCTGCTAAGGAGCTGTTTGCTCCTAAGATTCTCTGAAGTGGAACAGAAACAGGAATATCATCCTGGTGTTTCACTGCAACATTTGCTGATGCTTGTTGAATTAGGAAAGCCTGAATATAGAGATAGCTTCAGGACAATGCTCAAGACAGGGTTACACCGAGTCCCTTCTCAAATGATGCCCACAGGGGATGATATGAGGGAACTTGTGCTCCTACAGAGAACTATGAGGACCACAGCCATGGCTGTGCAGTGGAGGCTTGGCCTGCTGCAGAGTAAAGAAGAGCTCATGCTGCTTTTAGCCACAGAATGAGTTATCAGCACATTGCTGGCTAGTTCAAACTTGTGAATGGATGCATTACATGCAACTTTATTGGGTTAATAAAGCAAAAAGAAGGCAAACACTGGGAACTTGGTTAAGTCTGGGTAAGACCCTAAAAGGAGAGCTGCTGGCACCCCATGGTTTACTTTGGACATCCTCACAAATAGGAAAAGACAAGGAGCTTTCATTTCTTAATTAATCTAGTGTGCAGAAGATAGGTGGCAGTTAGGGGGTTGCATTTCAGCCAGCCATATTAACTGGGGTGCTGCAGTCTCTTCTATAAAGCATGTTGCTGTAGAAGAGTTGATACATGAACTGAAGAAACTTTGTCATTGTGCTAAGCAATGTCAGCTCTTGCTTTTATGTTGTAATTGATGTCACTATATACAAGGAAATAAAAGAATTAGATTAAAAACCCCATGAAACTCTTGTGTTCTTCCTTCTCTATAGTGTCTGAATCAATTCGTGTCACACAGATGTGTAATTCATCTTCCTTTTAATCAAAGGCAAATTGTAAAATTAAAGTCAAGGTATTAAGCTCTTTTCTCAAATCGCTGAGATGATTAGGTTCCAATCTGATGTCTTAATTCCTTATCTCAGGAGTTTTACTGTTGTGCCTTAAGAGCAATGCCTTAAGAGATTTAGCTCTGTAATTCTCTACACTCTCACAACACCATTCACAAGTCTGAATAAGCCAGACACTATGCTGGCCTCCAGCTTGTGCTTTTGACAGCTATTTTTAGGTTGTCATACTTCTGCCTTCGAACACTAGCCTGACTGAAATCCAAATTTAAAAAGCTGAAACTGCTAATCAGTGTTTTGCCTCATGTGAGTGCAAATGATCCATCCAGAGGTTGTGGCTTTATATGTAGTGCTACCCCCCCGGATAGAGTCTGAGCTTGGCATGCAGTGCTCATCATCAGCCTCTTCCATAGTCCCTTTTCTTTCAGTGCTTTGTCAGGGTGGCAGTGTGGCTGCCAGTGCTGCCACTTCCAGCTTCTTGTGCCTTGTGGCACCCATGCCAGGTGTGGTGACTTGTGGGTCCCATGACAGGTGTCCTCACCCCCTCAACTGAGGCATTGTCACTACTTTGCTCCAGTTTGAAAAAGTTTAAGGCTCAGGTCCTTTATTTGGGGTGACTGATGGTTGTAAACACCTTCCACCACTCCCAAGACCTGGTATTTTTGTTTGGTCCATGTCCTGCCTCACATTTTAGAGACTCATCATCAAAGAGAAATCTTATCAAGAAGGCAGTAGTGGTTTACTTTTCATCACACACACAAACCTGTAACTGCTGGTTCACTGCCTCTTCTGTTGGACTGTCTGGCAAAAAGGATGTTGGATTTCACAGAACTCCTGGAGCAATGCCAACCTGCTCCCTTGCAGCACCATGGGAAGGCAGAGGGTGTCTGCATTGTGGCCCCTAAGTAACTGCTGAGTGACATCTGGTGTGAACTGTGGAAAGGGGACAATTCTGAGCCTAGTCCCACTGCAACTTGGAGGGAAACCGGAGGCTGCTAAAACTTGATCAGGCTTGCCTCTTAAACCAAGAAGGGCAACCAGTAGAAGGGAACCTTACTGTTTAAATTACTGCTACAGTAATTGACATACAGTGATTTTTCAGACAGTTCAGGCAAAGGAAAGAATATGATGGAACGTGGAATGACACAAAAAATTAACAAGTGATATGCTTTAAGTAAAGGTCAAAGACCCTGAAAACAGTTTGTAAATTATTTAAAATGAGGAGTCAAGCTACTGCATCTGCAAAAGCTAAATTGAATCCTGGGTAGCAAACCAAGGGGGGCTGGAATCAGGATTAGTAACAGAAGGCTGTATCCTAGTTAGCTGGAAAGGTGGTGGCTGCACACTGTTTGGAAGTTTTGTTTTTATCTAGCTGAAGCCTGGGCCTTTGGACTAAACATCCATTAACACATTGAGGGCACTACCAGTTTCACTCCATCTGTGAGAAATTCAGCATGTATGCTCCCATCACCTAAAAAACCAAACTCGAGAAGTGGAGACACTGGTAGACTTGCTGCAGCACTGCACTGTATCAAAGTGTTGGTTCAGAGCAAAAAGTGGGCTGGGGATGTAGTGAGGGGTAAAGATTAGTACCTGTCAAGCAAAGAAGTCCCTGCAAACACTTCACAGGCAGGACTCTGAGCTGGATCCACAGAGCACCTCAGTGGGGTGGAGGAGGCAAGGCATGTGGGGTGCTAGTCCTAGCCCCCACACAGAGTGCAGTGCTGAGATAAGGCAAGCCAAGATGACGCCCAACATTTCAGAAAACAAGCTAAGACTCCAACAAGTGCTATCATTTTACAAGGTGGTAGGGAAAGATTACTCTCTTGGAAAGCAGTATTATCTTCCTGTTACTATCCTGATATCTTCAGAACATTGTGCAAGATACTAGACACTTTCAGTTCAAGTGCAGAAGCCAACACTATGGCAGAAACAGTGATAGTAACGTTAAATGGCTTCAGTCCAGTCCATCTCACATCTCTCTCCTGTCTCCACCTAAAGCAAAGACAGAGAATACTAAGTGCGTAAAACCAAAAGCTTTAACCTTTTCACAAAGAAAAGAGAAGCTAAGGCAGACATGTTTTGGTGTCCCAAAACTCTAAGGGAAGCATTTGAGGAATATTGTTGTAGAAAATCGAACTTTTTCTTTATTTGGCATTAGATAGTGGAAAAGGCCAACTACTACATAATTGGTCCACTTCTAAAAATCAAATCTCTCTTAATCCTCAATAAAACTCAAAAAGACTAAAAAGAATGGCTACTCTTTCTTACTATTATAGCAAAAATGGTATTGTTCAAGTTCTTCTGTAGCCCTATCTAACAAGTTGGCAGAAAGTAAAGTTAAAATTAATCAACTACTTGCAGAAACTACTCTGAGGTTGCACAGTTACGCTAACAAATGGTACCTGGGAAGTATGGGCTGTTGTTGGCTAACTTTTTTAAAAACAAAAAGTCAAAATCAAGAATAGCTGCAGTGCCTAAAACTGATGATAGAAGCAGTGGGATCAATTACTTAGAAAAAAATCAACTATTGACATGTCTTCATGCCTATGCACGTATGCAGAAAAAGTATCCCTAGTGCTTGATATGAAGTTACATCCTCCCAGATGCTGCTCTTGTGTGGAAGTGTGGTTGTAGATACCTGTGATAGAAAATAGTGCAAAAAGGGTGCCTCAAGAGGTGGCGGTGTTGAGCCCAGATGATGGTGCTAGGGACAAGACTCATCCCTGTGTTTAGCTGCTTTGCCTAGTAAGATACGAGAGAAAACTACTCTATCAAAGTGGTTTCACAGAGCCAGAGCACCTTATGTATGAGAAGCAATGGACTCTTTCAGTTCCAATGTCTGTAGGGAAACCTGAGAGTCCCCACAACTCCCAGGAGAGTAGCAGGTCTCCTCAGGACTGCTGGTTGCCATGGAATGAAGCCAGCCTATTCCAGAGCAAAGGGGCATGATTCACTATAGTGAGCTGAATATACCATTTCCAATTTTGGAACAAGCTTGGTTGATGCCCGAATAGAGAGCATCATGCACCATAACTCATTGCACTGGGCAGACACATCCCTTGGGCAGTGATCCTTTCAGGATAACTACAGAAACACTGTGCTTAGTCACTCCATCAAACCTACACTTGGACTGAAATAGCAGAGCTAAGGTTAAAGGCAGACCTCTGTGGGTCTAAGCTAAAATTCACTGAAAGTCCCAGGTCAGAAATTAACTAAAGCATTAGGATTGAACTGATCTAACTGATGCACTGGCAGACTTCGACAGGAGAGCTGCTTGATGGAAAAAAGGGCATAAGGCCACATGCCCCAGTTACAAAGGGTCACTGAGTCATATGGTGTATGGGGTATCTGTCCCATCATGTCTTCTGCACCTTGTTGATGGTATCAAAGACCTTCGTAGTGGGCTGTACATAGACCTAAAGTACACTGCTGAGTTTGTAAGTGGGAGGAGGTAACCATGCACAACACCACACAAATGCTAACTGCAGTACTGTGTGTGCTGAGCAAATAGGGAAGAGTCCTTAGGAGTTTTAGTAGACACATCCCCCTGTCCCCCTGAGTTTTTGACAGCAGTATGCTAACAAAAGGGGGAAAAAAAAAAAAAAAGGTTTAAAATTGTCACATAGATTTGAAAGTGTCAGCTGCTAAAGCATTACAGATTTTTCTGGAAGCTTTTGGTAGCTTTATTCAAATTTCCTATCAGCCATATCAAATTAAGCAAAAATGAAAAAAAATTTCAAAGATAACCATCTTTCAGTAGGATATGCTGAATATTCTTATGAATGGAAAGACCCTTCTTCTCCCCTGTTTTGATTTAGCAGGGGAAAACTGATATTCCTGCACTTACTCCTGCAAATAAGTGGAGTAGCCTGTAGCTAGAAATCTTCCAACAAAGCTTTGCAGCAAAACAAATTGCTAAACCAATGTAGCCAGAATTTTGTTCTGGCAATCATTTTGATCTGACTAGAGCTCAGTAAATCTGCCTTAGATTTCTAAGGAAACTATTCCTAGATTTCTGTTAGTTTTATCCTGATACAGGAAATACACACAGCTATTTTGAGCAGATGTCTTTGAGGTTTTTGACCACTATTCAGCAAAAATAACTTTTCTAGTGATGATGTTAGCACTGTTGCTGACAAAGTCATTCTCTCTGAGTGCAAATGTGATCTGTGAAACTCCTTTAAGTCTAAATTAGGTACTCAATAATGCATATTTATGAATAATGGATATATAGAGAGGAGAAATTAAAAACCCTTTCAGAGGCTTGTCAAAAAAGAAAAGAGCCTTTTTCTCCTTAATGTTTTGGAGTGAAGTTAGTAACCCTATAGCTTGAGATGCAATAGGGTTACAATGACACAGGATATAAGTAGAAACAAAGAGCAAAAATTAAACAAAACCTTCAAGAGATGCTCTAATTTCTACATTTGTAGGCACTGTCTCGTTTTACATGTGTGCAAAGTAGCCAGTTTAAAATGGTGATGTTATTTTTTGTTGTGCAAAGCTTTCTTCTCATGCCTTTTTGGTGGTTTTTCTTTTTTTCTTCAATGCCATTTCTGAAATTGAAAAAGAAGTGTAGCAACATTCTAAATATTTCAGCATAATGAAATAATATTATGATTTGAAAGTTGAAACTCATGTGGTTTTGAATGCGGAAATCCTGAGGACTCAGAATTGTGGTTTCTGAAAATGTCTTCTATGCTGTACTGGGTTATTACTAGAGCTTCTATTTTTCTTTAAGATTATATTTCAATGATTGAGAGATTCTTTCACTTGATACATTAAAAAGGGGTAAAATTAAATTAGCTTAATTCACTGACTTTAGGGATGCACTTATCATGATGCCAGTGCTCCAGATTTTCTTGTCTTCTTTTTCATTGACTACGAATTTGACTTTGATGATTTTTCAG
The DNA here is from genome assembly GCA_020745705.1 of Hemiprocne comata. Classification (NCBI taxonomy): domain Eukaryota; kingdom Metazoa; phylum Chordata; class Aves; order Apodiformes; family Apodidae; genus Hemiprocne; species Hemiprocne comata. The sequence continues at coordinate 95,166,019 of CM036586.1, read as the reverse complement.
ATGTCAATGACCAAATCTTTGCTTGTGTAAGACTTCTTACAGTGAAGCACGATTCTAAGATGCTGATTTTTGTGACAAGCTGATATTGGAGAAACTGACTTTTGACAGGCGCTTCAGACAATACACGTTGAAATTTTCTTCCATCAGACTCCTACTAATTTTTCAAAGCTGGATCTAGACTTTTCTGCTAGGGTATCCAGTGTGTGCCCCAGGGTTCTGGTCTGTGCACTGTTGCAGATCTTGTCTGACCTGTATATTTGGCTTTCCTTTCTGTAGAAAGCGGGAAATGATGTTGTGTGTTCAGGTTTAATCCTGACAGGGAATTGGCTGGAGCATGGAGCCAAATGCAGAGCAAGGGAACATGCTCCAGTTTTCTGAGCAGATATATCCTGAGGCTTCACCTGTGAGAGCAAGTATTTATCCCATATAAATATAAATATATATATATACACACACACATCTCTGCTGTGAGGTCATTAATGAGCAGCAGTGCATTATACAATCTGGCATTTCTATTTGTTTTTGCATTATTACAAATCCTTTAAATTACTCAAAATTCTCTAATGTGTTTCACTTGTAAGCAACTAAGACATGTAATTATAGCTTTTGAGATACCAGGTTACTTACCTGAAATTAAATTAAAGCTGCTTTCCTAGCTGCTAAATCATGAGGCGTGTCAAACTCAGGCACGTTCTCTTTTAAATGGTTGGTTATTTTATTAAAAATTGCTATGTAAGTAGGCTGAATGAAGGCAGTAGATTAAATTTTCTTGTAAAGTCATCCAAGAGGCCAGAATCCTCTGTTATTACTCATATTATTGCCGGGATTATAAAAACCCATAGTTTTTGATAGCACTAATAGCTCTGCTGCATGTCCCCTCTTGCTGGCAATCAGAGTTCACCTGAGCTTTGTGAACCTCTTAGACCAGGGTGGCAAATCTATGCTGATTTTTGTGGCCCACTATACATTATGGTTTACAAGACAGTATGGTTTACAGAGAAATGTTGTGCCAAGGATCACATGTGGCCCTCTTAACTGCTCAGCTCGAATGAATAAGCTCCCTTTAAAGCTGCAATATTGGGAACAGGCTCTAGTATGAATTTAGAATGAACATTTAACTGCTCTTCCTCTGCTGTGAGATGCATAAACTCTGCCACACTTCCTACAGGAGTGCATATTATGCAATGAAACTTTATTTTGATACTTCCATAGAAAATACCAAGATTTTTTACTGTTGACCGCAGCTTTTTATTGTTGAATTTCTCAGTGGGTGGAATCTTGGCTGGTTTGAAGCTACTGGAAGTTCCCCTATTTAACCTCAGTGAATGTTATGCATGGTAGAACTTATTCCTAATGAAAGAATTTTGACAAATTTATCAGTCAGTGGGAATTAAAACATGGGAATTGTATGTAGTGTCAGTTTAATTTACATAGTACAGAACATGAAAAGGCAACAATGGGAACATAACTCTGCTAAGTCCCAAGTAGCCAAGGAAAACAGTAGATAGTTACCTTAGTCTGCAGAACAAGGTGACAAGTTATGATAGAGGTGCCATCGCAGCATACCCTCTATACATTCTCTTGACTAATTTTCAGCTATAAATTATAATCCAAAGTCTTCATCTTACAGTGTCACTATGATTTGGATATAATACTTGAGACTCCTTTGTTTCTTGCTTCTTGGTAGGTATCTGTCAGCCAATATATACTGATCTGCATGGCAAGTCCCTGTTCCTAATGGATTTCCTTAGCAAAGCAGTTCTGGAGCTCCAGCTGCACCAATAACTCAGGTGCCTCTTGTTCTCACTTGCCAAGAAGAGCTTGAGCTGAGTCTTAGTGGACAATGGCAACTGGTATTCTGCGAAGAATCCCCACCCAGTATCTGCCTAATCTAGTTTTTACCAATGCACCTTTTTTCTTGCCATCTCCCTCTGAGCAATTCAATTAAGTCTTTCATACCTAATCCTGCTTAAAATACAGAAATTAAGTTGTGTGGCACCTGAGAGCCCATTGGTGTTTTGGCCACCACGTGGGTGGAGCACCCCACAAAAAGTGAAGTTGTAGCCATCTGTTGAACATTTGGCCAGCAGGGTGAGGAATGCTTATTTTAGGTGGTGGCTGGACTATACACCTGGACAATGAGGGACTTGTGCTCTGGAGTCCTGCCTTTACTGGGAGGGTATTCCACACGCAGATGCTCTCTCTGAGATAGCCTGGCTATGGGACTACATAGAAAGTTGTGCAGGCAGGCAAGGAAAGCCAGTCCTGCCTCTGCAGCTCAATGGCCACCACGACTTTTTTGGAAGTAGGACAGTCAGTCCTTGCTTAAAATTATATCGTTGGGGTCTGATGGTGGAGGAGGGGCTGTCATGACAGGGTAGTTGTGCAGCTCTCCTGCCTTTGACATCTGGTCTCCAGTATTCAAGGAGATCTTGGCCACTGTGCATGGCAGTGTATAAGATACAAGGATAAAATGTATCCCCTGCATAAGACTGGTACTGCAAAATTACTCTTACAGTCATCACTTTTCCTTGGGTGGCTCCTCACTCAAAATGGCTCAGTTTTGGCTCAGCCTCTGAGGCACCTTGTGTGCCAGGGAGCCTTTAAGGCTGGGGACAGCCTACATGCTGACTTTTGGCTTTCAATTCCTCACTGGAGATGGAGTCCCTGAAAGGTTAGAAGTTTGCAGCACTTAACTAGTAGTTGTGAAGGCCAGTTTACTGGGTTGTGTTGTCTCTTGAAGCCACTCTGTATCACCCTGATAGATGCAGATCAGGGCTCAGACAGCTTGTTTGGGCTCTGTTTGAAACTGTTACCAGCAGGCCCAAGTAAACTAGCACTACATTTTTCAGTGATGGATGTGTGCAACAAGGTGGGTAAATATGATGTCTCCAAACCAGTCTTAACAAAGTTCCAGCAGAACTACCTTAAAAATACTGCTGACAGTATGTTAAATGTAAATATTTCATTTAAAAACAAGTGCATATTGGTTTCTTTTATTTCTGTTTTAAGTAATGGTTAAGTACACAGGATTAATTTGTTTGACTAATTTTCCTGTTACAATGGTATAATCTAATTCAGGTAAAGATACACAAGTGTTCAAAGCTTTTAATATTTGCTTTCAATGTTAACTCTCCAGCTGTGGTTAGAAAAATAATTCTTTCAGAAATCTGATCTGCATTGCTTCCTTTTGTAGTGCTTTTGACTTCTTTCAGCTAACTTAGAAACCTGCAGTAATGCCATTACTCTGTTACTCCTATTTGCTTTCACAAATCCTAGTTAAAGAATGCAAGAAAGCAAGAAAGATCTCTTTTGAATCAGCAGTGACTTGAACTGGAAGGAGTAAAAATACCATTCTGCTACATTCTTTCATGAAGTGCTTTCATTTAGTTCTTGTTAATTAAGACCATCAAACTTCTGAAATTGTAGTCATGCTGAAAATGGAGTTGTCTTTCACTAAATGTTATTAGGAATAACTTCCAGGAATGAGGAAAAAATAATTTTAAGACTTCAAAGTGGACTGGTTTACTTCGTTTAACACAAGAAGAAGGTACTTCTTGTATTTTGCTTAATATAATTCTATAAAGGAAATATATAATAACTAATAACCTGCTCTTGTGCATTATTTAAAAACTATTTTTAAACAGGATAGAACAGTGCATTAGATGCATCACAAGTATAACATGTAGTCCTGAGTTTCAATTTACTTCTGTTACAGTAAAACCATCTTTTTACAAATGGATGTTTCACACTTTTCATTCTAATGTGTGACATACAGTGAGATTCACATTTATTTCCCTTAAGTAATGGTTTTGCCACTGTGAATCCTTATCACAGCTGTTGAACAGCAACTCCAGAGTAGATGATTTCAGCAAAGGCAATATAAAATCCGTGACAGGTTCATATTCAAATTGAATGCTTGTTCAGAGACTCCTAAAATAAAAGTACTTGCATGTTTATCATAATGAAATACTACACTTTGGTGCTCTAAATTCTGGTTACATCCACAAGTGACATATGTCAACTCAAATGTGGTTTAGGAAGAGAATGCCTTAAAATTATGTTACTGTGTGTAACTGCTGCTTGAAAGAAAAAATAAAGTGAAAGCCACAAGCTGCAAAGTTTACTAATTTACCCTAAAATAAATAAACCAAATGAATATCAGAAAAGGAGACATACATTTGGATGGCAAAATGTCTTAAGTTTAACTTGTATTGCATAGTCTCTCTCTATTAGAGATACTGGTTTGTTATCCTCACCCTCATTTTCTTGTTGTTGCTACAGGATAATAAGTAAAAAAAATGCCCTTAGACATTGACTTTGGAAACCTCTTGTTTTAAACTCTTTCTTCCTTTTTTTCTTTTTACTTCTCATTTAATTTTAATATTTTAATTAGAAGAACAACAAACTCCTTTAGTAAAGCTCTGGAATAGGTCCAAATCAAAAGCTTAAGAATACAATGGTTAAGACTTCTATGGCTTTCAGAAATTTCAATTTGGCAAGACAAAAATACTTTCTGGTTAGGTTAATGTTTTTTGTGCTTATTAATGGGTTTATTTTGTTTCCTTATTATGGTCTTACAAAAATAGAAAAACCCAATTTTTTTTTTCTTTTGGGTTGGTTTTTTTTGAAAATGCTAAAATTTGAAAGTCAGCCAAACATTTAGAAAACACGTCTTCTGTCCAGTGTCGGAAAGTTTCCTTTGCCCCCTTAGAAAGTATTTTTTCTGATAGATTGTAAGGATAAAAAATTGTATATGTACCAGTAAAAAGGTACTTGGAATATTAATGTGCACGATAAAGATCTAATTTTGTTACATTTCCTTACATATTGGGGAGTACTCTTTCTCCCATATTTTGTTCCACTCATACCAGATGGAACTTTTTGAAGGGTGGAATATTATTCAGCATCAGGTATTTGAGAGACAATGAAAAATAATTTTAAAAGCTTAAACCAGAAACAAGCTCTTAAGTTTCTAGAAAAGCAATTTGCCACAGTTTTATACAGCTTGGGGATATATTTTACTGAAATTATCTTCTTACAAGTACTCTTTCTCCATGCCTTCCATTACCTTTTATATTTTTTTTCCCTGAAGCATTATCAATTTAGAAATTACATTTTAACATATCCATTTAGAAATGTTTTTGTTTTGTTTTGTTTTGTTTTTTTTCCCTAGTGTCCCCTTATATGTGTGTATTACTAAGGAGAGATTACTATAGAAAAGAGATGTAGACTGTAATCCTACAAAGACTGTGTGCACGAAGACAGTGGGACTACTTATGAGTATAAAGTTAAACATGGGTTTAATAATTTGCAGTAATTACTTTAAAGGAAAATATTTGCATGGAAGGCATGTTAATGTAATGTAGCACGTAATGTAATACGAAATTGTTTTTCATGCTTCTGAAGCCCTTCGTTGTGTAATAATTTGTGCTTCATCAGGAGGGAGAATGTATGCATCAGTACATGCTCCAGAAGAGCAGAAATAACATACAAAATCCCATATTTTGCAATGTCTAAAATGCATAGGTTGCTCTCTTGTTTATTTCAAAATTTGAAGTGGCTTATTTTCTGTCCTAGGATATGTGCCAATCTAACACTTAAAGTGACGAGGTATTTCTTTTGTGTCTCAAGGCTAAGTGCTGGAGATGAAGGTTATGAAAGAAGCAATGGAGCAATATCTTGATGCCTTTGAAATGGAAAGAGCAGGATTTTGCACAAGATTTTAAAAGGCTTACAGTACTTACTGCTATTATGACAAATATCTTGCTTGCATCTAAAATAATAACCCAGATCAAAGTACCATTGTTAGAGGCTATTCAAATTTATAGGGCGAGGAAGTCTGGGAGGAGTTGAGACAAGATGAAAACAGAAGTGATGTCATGTGGAAAAGGTTATTCTGCAAGTACCTGAGGAATATAGCAGCCAAAAAGTAGTTCACATATAAACTTTTAAAACTAGAAATGTACTTTAAAAGTGATTTTGTGAGAATGTACACTTGTAACCAAAAATTATGTCTTAGATAATTGCTTTAAAAGTTCTAATATTTGCAAATAATTACATTAAAAATATATATTTAGGTTTTCCACCAGTAGCTGTGTTTTGCTAAGAGAAGTTTTTCCAGATAATTATGAAAAACTTTGAAAGATAACTGAAAAAGAAATCCATTTTGAAAAAAGGAAACAAATTTATAGTTCATGATAGTAACTTTTAGCTAGTGACTAGATAGTTGACTTAGTTACGGCTTTGATCTGATCTAAACAGCTCAAATGCCTGAAAGCCAAATATGTAAAGATGTGCACTGAGTTAGAAATGCATAATTACAGAATCACAGAATCACCAAGGCTAGAAAAGACCTTTAAGATCATCAAGTCCAGCCTATGACCTAACACCACCACATCAGCTAGACCATGGCACTAAGTGCCACATTCAGCCTTTCCTTGAACACATCCAGGGACGGTGCCTCCACCACTTGTCTGGGAAGTCCATTCCAGTGTCTAATCACCCTCTCCATGAGGAATTACTTCCTCATATCCAACCTAAACCTCCCTTGGAGCAGCTTCAGGCTATGCCCTCTTGTCCTGTCACTAGTTGCCTGGGAGAAGAGCCTGCCTGACCCCCATCTGACTACAACCTTCCTTCAGGTAGTTGTAGAGAGCGATAAGGTCCCCCCTGAATCTCCTCTTCTCCAGGCTAAAAAATCCCAGCTCCCTCAGCCTATCCTCATAAGACTTTCCCTCTAGTCCTTTCACCATCCTTGTTGCTCTCCTCTGGACCCGCTCCAGCACCTCAACATCCTTCTTGAAATGAGGGGCCCAGAACTGCACACAGTACTCAAGGTGAGGCCTCACCAGTGCTGAGTACAGGGGGAGAATTACATCCCTACTCCTGCTGGCCACACTATTCCTGGTACAAGCCAGGATGCCATTGGCCTTCTGGGCCACCTGGGCACACTGCTGGCTAATAAAATAAATCCACTAGTCTTACACTTCCTTATTCTACAATAAGTATGAAGTAAGTCAACATAATTAAATTATTAGAGATTCCTACTGAAGTAGAAGAATTTTGTCTGTTTTTGTTTGTGTTTTTTTTTAAAATCATTTTTCCTGTTGCAAATCCTGAAATGTTTAGTCTTCATTTCCATGCTGTCCACAAGTAACTAAAAAGACCTTCCAGAATAACCGTCCCTCTCTGGTGTTTCATGTGACAGGAGGGAAAGAAAAGACCCTCTGTAGAATGCTGAGCTTAAAAATAAACTTTTCATGTTTGCAAATAAGTGAAAGCACAATAGGAGCCTGTGTTTCAATCTTGTGTGTGAATTCAACACGGATGCCTAATTATGAAGCATAGAACTAAAGCCGAACTGTGTACCCCTGGTTACAGGACCCAGGGGATGACTGGATTCACTGCTTGGTAACTTGTTCCTCAGGGGCCAGTTAAAAGCACATCAGGTAAAGTTAAGTAAAAAAACTATAACTCCTGTATTCTGTGGGTTTTACTCATTGCTGGAAACTGGCATCAAGAGAACATCAGTAAACTGGCCTTTTTATTACCTACTTTATATGAAACATTCAGCAGTACCTGTACATTTCTATTTATATCACCATTTATTGTCAGAAATACAACTGGATGAAATTTTTTAATGCGTAATTCTTCTGCTATCTTTGTGGAAGAGGAAGAAGAGGTGTGATCTTAGCTGAGAAGCTCTCTCTGCACTCTTACAGCCAGTACAAGAAAATATTCCACTTCTTTCTCTGCTGATGTTCATGTAGAGCACCATATGAAGATATTTCAGATTTTGTTTATGTCAGTAATTTAATCTTAAAGTTATAAGAGCATGTTTATTTTAGCTCTGCTGGTGATGAATTTCTTTCTACTTTCAGATAAATCACAGTTAAGAGAGCTTTTGAATAATTCATCGATATAATTTTGAACACTTTAGTATATCAGATCTCAGAAAATATACCTAAAAAGGAACAGGAAAAGCGTAGAACACCCATAATGTATTTGAAATATATGTGCATGAAAAATACGGGCTTTGACTCCTTAAATTTTTATTAAGACTTTGTGGTTGCTTAAGTTTAATAGGAGTAGCTCCCAGTTTGCACTGGTAAAAAAAACAGGAATATGATCTGATATGCATGGACAAAGTGGAAAACACAGGAGCAGATACACATACTGCAGCAATGTATTGGCTCATGTTTAAACATAAATGACTGTATCAACAAGCAAACAGCCATTAATAAGCAGCTGCTAACCCTGTTGGAGATTTTATCATATGCATGAGTACTTTCTGCTAATGAGAAAATGCTTCATTTTTCAAAGTAATGTTTGTTTCGTAGAGCCATAATTCCAAGTTTCTTGTGTTGTACTTGGAATACCAAAGGAAGTAAAGAATGAATTATTTGGTACTAGTATACTTGAACAGATTTAGAAAAAACTGTAAAGAAGTCTGCACTCTAATAAGATTGGGAAAATCTGTAGTTGAGAAACATACTGTTTGCAGTATTTGAGAACAAATTTTTGGAAAAAAACTCCAATAAATATTCAGGGAGACAAAAAGGGCAGGAACACTTATTGTCTGGAAAACCCTGTCATTTAGGGTTTTACTCAATAAAAATAATCTGAACTCTTTATTTAAGTACACTTGATATGTAACCAGGAAAAACATTTAAAAGGGCTATACATCCTATCTTGAACATAGATACTAAATGTAAGTGAGATGAATTACTGTCTGCAAGTTCTCTGTCTCTCTGGTGAACAGGAGAGCTGCTTCCCTGAGTGTCCCATTTCCCTGCAGCACACACATATATTTATTTTTCATTAACACTAAGTAACTTACTATGCTACTGAACAAAGAATACAAAAGAAAAGTTCAAAAGGAATGTGAAATTCATGTCTAAATTCATAAGCAGATATTAAAATGAAATGCATATTAAATGACCTTCCAACTGTCTGAGTTTGCAAATATTAAGTGGTGTTGGTGTTGCACATAAGACACACATTAGAGGCTTTTTTATTTTTACAACAGAACAAAGCATGTCTATGTGGATATTGTTTCCCTTTAAGGTCTTATAAATCCAATGCCCTGAGACATCTGGACACTCATGAAAATTCCTGAGGTTATAAACTGGGAGGATCAGGCTGAAAAGTAACCCCCAGATACTATGACAAATCTGGAAATGGCAAAGTAAGTAGTTAATTTTTAAATGCTTTGGATTTTTTTGTGGTTGGTCGGTCTGTGTGTCTATCTATCTATCTATCTATCTATCTATCTATCTATCTATCTATCTATCTATCTATAATCTATTTATTTAACTCTTAATCCATCCTGTAGACAGAATTTATGCTTAAAATTTGGAAAACAAATAGAGCTATCAAAACTATTAAATGGCCTTTCTGTTTATTGCAAACTTTAAAATATGTGAAGAATATATGAATATGTGAAAAACTGAAATAATCTTATGGGAATCAGTAGTTGTTGTAATTCCATAATTCTTTATTACAGCCTCTGGCTGGTGTTTCACAAAGTACGTTATATTCATTTGTGACTTCTTGAAGTCAGTCAAGTCTAAAGCTTTAAAAATAAGTTTTAACTTTGGAAAGGATTTTTATATAGAAAAGTCTCATCAAGGTCTTATAGAAGCTTGTGGAATCATTAACCAATGGGAACCAATGTTTGCAAGAGACAAGCTTGGGCTAGAAGTATGGGACAATTATTTCTCCTATCAAATCACAATGACTGTTGAGGATACCCATTAAATTGCATGTAATTGCCAAGCTTAAAATATTATCGTGTGTAAAGGAACAACAGTGCTTTTATAGTGGGGCATGAACACTGAGTAAGGAAACCCCTGCTAATACTGAGAGCAGTGGAGAAAAAGAGAGCAATGTGATTCATTAACAGACTGAACAGAACAGTAGTTTGACAGACATCATGGAAACTTCGCCATGTTATTTGTTTTATTATCTACATTCATCTAAGGATTTTAATATCTAGGTAGTGATCCCAAAACTCTGATTCTGGGACCATTCACCACTTGCAAGGTGTTGGAAATGGCCCACACACAGAATCATATGAAATTCTGATATTTATAGCATCTTGAAGGTTTCTAACCAAGGGTGTAAAAGTGCCAAGTAATTCGTCAGAAATTCTTTAGACTTATGATTTAAAAATTTAGGGCTGTGTAAGAAAAGATAGTCCTAACTGGCAGTAGGACTGCTGTGCTCTCACTGGGATGACATCATGTTCCATATGTGTCCCCTGTTCTGCTCTGTTGGGATGCCGGTGCTTCCTCCCTCAGCTTTGGCACGGCAGCCAGGCATGCTGGTTACATCTACTCCACGAACACAAAACTGCATAAAGCTACACAAAAAAGACTAGTTAATGTAAGATGCCACTACCAGAATTTGCTGAAAGAGTCCAGTTTCTTGTTTCTGCTCTGCCAATAGTGTCACCAAACAGGGCCTCTTGTGTTGGAGTGGAATATAGCTTTTGGTATCTGAGAAAAACCAAACATAAATTAACACTTTGCTTCATATTGATTGCCACTTTTAGCTCAAGAGCAGTGTTATCTTGTATCTGAATTCCAAAGAAGCCTTGGTTTGAAATATTTCATTCTTCTTTTGTGTTACTTACAGCTACTTACTGAACTACTGCATAGTATAGTAGGAAACATTATTAGACAAAAAGAGGTTTAAATTAAGATAAAGGAAACAGAAGTTGCTCTTCCTAGGAATGTTTCCATTCTGTCTGAGCTGATTTAAACATCACCGTCTTGGACAAAAAGATGATACATACTAGAACATTAGTGATAGGTCATATTGTTTGGTTACCTATTAGTTTTTTGCAGCTAAATTCTTTCTGAAGCACCTCATGTGAATTTAGACCAAACGTGAAACGGTGAAAAAAGCTTTTTGTACCACAAAAAAGATTTTATGTGACATACAGAAAAAAATTATACCTCATATTGTCAAATAACCATATAAACATGGATATGTCGACTTCTGTGCATCTCTAGCACATACCTAAAAATGAGTTTAATTGAGGTTACTGATAATGAAATACCAAACTCTTATCAATAACACAGGAAAATAGAAGCTAGTGGTACTTGTATTTTACACATTAGTTAATAAAATTGCTAAAATTACTGCTTTCCTAAGAGCATTGACATCTAGATATTGTGTAATCTAGGATAATTATTTCATTTTACTGTTAGATGTTAGAATTTCTGCCACTGGTTTCAGTGATAGAAGAGGCAGCAGACACAAGTTAGAACATGGGAAATCCTGATTATGAGGACAGAAGTTTTGGACCTGATTTATGCAGGAGTGTTCAGACAACGTCTGGAACTGAGAACCCCGAATGATTGCAGCTGGGAAATATTTGTTGTGAGATGAACTGTCTGAGAAAAGGCTGCTCATGCCAGCTCTGTCAATATAGGTATGATCTTGTGGATGTTAATGATGACAAAATTCAACTAAGGAGATGAGTTATATTTAGCACAACCTGAGCTTTTCTGTGGAGACTAATCGTGAAAGGGGTAAATCTGGTTGCATGATTTTTGGAAAACTATGATTTGCTAACATAGAATGACAATGTTGGATACAAGTGACCAATTTAGGCATAATTAGTATTCATACACATTTGAGTATCCTGTGGGGCACTCTAATGTGTCCACAACCCTGTGGAGTTGACAGGTATTATACAAGATATACTTTGGGATAGCCTTTGAGAGCTGAGATACCCTAGTGTATATTCCCATCACAGATGGCACTTGATTCTTTGGGGACAGCTGAGTCAAGCTCTTGGCAATCTTAATTCAGACCATAATTCAGACCATTGCCAGGCAGTGCTGGTCATAAAGTGTGCTTTGTTGGAAATGGCTCACTAATACAATGGAAAATAATGAATTCAAAACACCACAGGATTTCAGGGGCAATTGTAACCTGCTTTTCAGCAAACTGGCTTTGGGGAATTGCTGGTTTTGCACTACCTCAAGTGAGAATTTTTGACATCCAAAATCTCAAAAATGTTGCCAGATAGATCTCCTTGGCATGCCCACACACGGGCCTGTCTTGAACATGTAAACTGATCCCTCTGGCTTGTGTGGCACCTGGTCACTGACTGCTCTTGGTGAAACATCCTGCTGTGAAGCTAGTGGCTGAAAAAGGCAGAGAGTGGCAGGTCTCTGGCCACTGCTTCCAAAATCCCAGTCTCCAAGGGAGAAGCCTGAAATTCCCAGTGCTAATTTGGATTCAGCTGCCAGCCCTATCTAAAAGCCTTGAAAATCTTGACTGGAGGCAGATGAGAGTTTTTGGGGCCTCTTCTCTTACAGACTTTAGACTGGAAACCTTGACATGTTGACATTGATTTTGGGGAGCTGAAATAGTCCCACTGGTGCTGCCTTGTTGCCAGGAAGCTACAAATCCTGGCATCTTCAGAGGCTGCTGAGAGAAACTAGACAATTTAGGTATTTCCAGTTTTAACAAGAAAACCAGTTTCACAGAGCAGCTGTGCAGAATATTAAAGTCTAGATTGCTTCTGAAATGTCATGTTGCAGTGTTCCTGATGTGAAAATTTGTATAAAACTCTGACTCACAATAAACCTGATTTTTTTTTGTTCATTTTCCTTTGGGGTTGATTCAGATAGAAACAATATTATTATTAATAATATTTTGAAGCAGGAAACTTTTTTCTGATCAGCTCTGTCACTAGGTAATCTTCAATTTAATCTTCTAAAATCATGTTCTGTTCCTGTTCCTTTGTGCTAGTCCTTTGAGACATACAAATTACTTTACCAGACTTCAAAGATCTAATTTTCTTGGGAAAAAAAGAAGAAAAAAAAAGAAAAAAAAAAAAGACTAAAAGTGTCTGTCTGAAGGAAGTGTAACAAATTGCTTAAGTCTTCTAGAGTCTCTCCTTCTGGAAGGATTACTGTCCTAAATTGCCTTTGGGGTTTTGTTCTGCTTTTACTAAATGAGTGCTTTTTTCAAATATCAAATCATCTAGTTCTGGCTGTTATGCTCAGCTCAGACTCTTCAGAGGTTCAGGAAATGGTTCTGATTTCGTGTCTTCCCTCTCAACAGAAAATGGAAACCAATTCTTGTCACTAAGCACGGCTTTTGCTAAGTAAGTAAGTAAAGTTTTCATTAGTCTCTGGTCTAGTACAAAATATATATGACACATAATTTTAGAAGCACCTAGATGCTAGAAAAGAGTCAATTTTTAGGTGTAGCACCAGTAATACTCAAAGGAGGTGATGAGAGAAGATGGAAGCCTGCAGAAAGGATGATAAGCTTTGGAAAACCAGCAGACTGATGACTACTCTTTGGAACAGTTTAAGGATCCTGAAGAGGAAGAAAATAATTGAGAGCTAAGCCACGTATCAGTTTATAAATAGTAAGGAGCTACAGAGTTCATGTTCATTGGGTGCATGTTTTTATATTATTTTGTATATTTATATTTAATGCTCTCCATGCCTGAGCCCCAGCCTCATGGCCATGATGTGTATTCTGTGAAGATGTGTATAAGCACTTTGGAGCAGGGAAGAAGACTTGTCCGGAAAGGGCAGCGCTGCCTATGCAACTGCAGATTATAATTATATGGTTTTACACATTATTTCTTCAATTCACAGTTGCACAGCCTGAGTATTTAATCTTCGAGGAAGGCTCCATAAAGCAAAATCTTGCAGGTTTCCAGCCAAGTCTTTCTGAGAGCCTTACCTATAGCATGAGATCCCAACATCACAGCCAATTTAACTTTTTCCCAGTATTGAGACAGACTGTAGACGCTTTACTCTTCATTGTCATTGTCCTTTCTTCTTATTTCACTCCATCGGACTATTTTATTTTAATTTGAGCTATTGGCAAGTGCCAACAGATTATCAGCCAAATCCTTAACATCTAGTGTAACTCCTGTCCATGATTTAAGGCTGCATTTGACTTCTTAAGGAAGAATTTACTTAATGTCAGCCTATCATTCGGATGCTATCTAGAATAAGTTTGAATGACTATTCTAAAATAAAAGTGAAATAAGTGAAACGTAGTAAAATTGAACTAATTAGCAGCGGTCTCTGTGTATGTGGAACATGACCATTATGTATTAAGCATATGTTTTCTGAAGAAAGAGTTTAACACGGTTTGTTTTGGTAATATAGTCTGTGATGGTCCAGGAACCACATGAAACAGGAGGCATTACTGAAGTGACCTTTTAGATGAGCATTACTCCTAAAGAGGTTGTTGGTCTTGGACTCCCTGCTGAAGGCAACAAGCTGTAAAAGGGTTTCCTGTTGTATAAACGGAAGAAAGATAGAAGTATGTTAAAGAAACAGCAGTGTTTCTTTTTCAAAGCAATCATGGAACAATTCTGTCTCTGCTCTTGTTTTGCTTTAGCTGGCAAATGCTGTTTGAAATACCCCAGTACACTGTATGTACCTGCTGTCAGGTAAGTCAGCTAATGAATGAACAGGAGAAGAAAATCCTGCCTGCACTATTTAACTTGAAGAGCTGGGACAAATTCAACAGCATGGCTTTAATTTTTTTCTATTTTTTCTCTTTCTCTCTGTAGTTTCCAAATGGCACAGCTTCTGTTTTGCTTCTTGTTGGAATGCACAGGCATGTTTATTGTTGGCCAGATCTGAGTTAGGATTAACAAAGGTTAACACTAGACTAGCAGAAAAATGGCTAGAAATGTTTTTCAGAAGTGTAGGCTTCCTCCCTTCACCAAAATTTTAGAATTCTGCCAGAAGTTGGTAATTTTGAAATTAGAGGTTTCTAGACCTGATCTTTTTCTTGCTCATAAGAAAGGTTTCTAGCCATTGTTTATATTCTGAATCTGTATTTTTTTCTCTTTTGATAACACCTCTGAATTTTTTGGTTCTGCTTGGTTTAACTTCTGATTGACATAATATTCTTCTGTGAAAGAAATAACCATCTATTTGCCCTAAAAGCAACATCTATAATTCTTGTACTTACAACAATTTGTTTGGGTTAATTTTTCTGGTGTTTTACAGTGAATAAAAAATTAAAAGCAACTGCTTGTAGCAGGTAACTGTTAAAATTCAGTCTGAAGTTAGCTGTTAGTATGCAGGTCCCTGTAAAGTCACAGCTAGTCACAGGACTGGAAACACACCTATTGTTTCAAAGCTGAGCAGGTGGTGGGGAGGTCTGTAAGCCAGCTCGGTGACCTTTACGAAATGTTGCCTTATGACAGGCTTAATTTCTCTTATTAATCCCCAAGTCATCTATTTGCATCTTCTTACAATCTTCTTTTCCATTTCTTCACCCCATGGTAGTTGGATGAGGGCTGATTTCTTTCATATCACTGCTGAAAAATAATAAAATGCAAGCTTCTTATTTAAAATAGAATTGCATCTCTGCCTTACACTGACAAAGGCAAGGAAATCTGAAGCAGGGGCTAACTTCTTCCTTGCTAGTGTGCATGTGTTGGTGTGGCATGCCAGAAACAGTCAGCTTCTGTGTGAAGATGATGCTTTCAGGTTGGAAGATTAGTCTTTAGAGACTGTAATATAGCATCAGTGATAACACCAGAGCCACAATCAGAAAAAAACCCACAACGCAACAAAACCAACCGACCAAACAAAAGAAACACAACTCCCCAAACCAAAAAAACAAACCAAAACCAACAACAAAAGGAAAATAAAATTCACTGAAAGACAATTTCTTCCTAATCCAAAGTGCATAAATGCACTAAATGTTTTCAGATGAATGGCTGAGTTGGCACTCAGCTCACATCGCCCAAGTCTTGTGTTTTTCCAGCAATAATCCATATGTAATTACACATCTGACATGTGAAAACTGCCAATGTGGTTTGACACTGCTTAACAATGTGTAATCTTTCATGTTACAGTCTGTAATTTTCTTAGCTGTATGGGAGACTATATGCTGTCAACCCTCTACTGTCTGGGTTCATTGGAACTGACAGGCTGCATATTTGTTAGCTTATTTTTGCTTACTCAACACAGAACTGTATATTGAATTCAGACTTTGATTACTTGAACTCGAGAGGCAATTTCTACAGTTAGAATACAGTTAATTCACTCTTGCTGTTGTAAATCTTCAGAATGAATGGACTGGGATTACTGTTGCATGTGGAAGACAGCCTACTGGTCTCTGATTTACCATCAAAAGCAGACTACCATTTCCAATTTTAGGTATCTTTTTTTCAGATTATTTCTGTATACATAGTGAAGAAATGTTGTAAACATTATAATATAAAGGGAGCTTTGAACAGGAGACAATTTCAGAATGTCTGACTCTCAGTCTTAATAGAAAAATTATATATGGGAGTTTCCAGACTCAGAATCCATTTTGCTATTATTTGTACATAGAATTT
The DNA here is from genome assembly GCA_020745705.1 of Hemiprocne comata. Taxonomy (NCBI): domain Eukaryota; kingdom Metazoa; phylum Chordata; class Aves; order Apodiformes; family Apodidae; genus Hemiprocne; species Hemiprocne comata. The sequence goes on along the minus strand of CM036586.1, from coordinate 95,149,662 downwards.
CCACAGCATCCTCCTGGAAAAGCTAACAATCCACAGCTTGGACAGGTGCACCCTTCGCTGGGTCAAAAGCTGGTTGGATGACCGGGCCCAGAGAGTGATGGTGAATGGAGCTGCATCCAGCTGGCGTCCGGTGACCAGCGGTGTCCCCCAGGGATCAGTACTGGGCCCAGTCCTATTCAATGTCTTTATTGATGACCTGGATGTGGGGATTGAGTCCACCCTCAGTAAGTTCGCAGATGACACCAAGCTGGGGGGTGGAAGTGTCGATCTGCCAGAGGGTAGGAAGAAGCTGCAGGAGGACCTGGACAGGCTGGGTCGATGGGCTTAGGCCAATGGCTTGCAATTCAACAAGACCAAGTGCAGGGTCCTGCACTTTGGCCACAATAACCCCAGGCAGCGCTGCAGGCTGGGGGAAGAGTGGCTGGAGAGCAGCCCAGCAGAGAGGGACCTGGGAGTGCTGGTGGACAGCTGGTTGAACATGAGCCAGCAGTGTGCCCAGGTGGCCCGGAACGCCAATGGCATCCTGGCTTGGATCAGGAATAGTGTGGCCAGCAGGAGTAGGGATGTAATTCTCCCCCTGCACTCAGCACTGGTGAGGCCTCACCTCGAGTACTGTGTACAGTTCTGGGCCCCTCACTTCAAGAAGAATATTGAGGTGCTGGAGTGGGTCCAGAGGAGATCAGCAAGGCTGGTGAAAGGACAAGAGGGAAAGTCTTATAGGGAGAGGCTGAGGGACCTGGGGTTGTTTAGCCTGGAGAAGAGGAGATTCAGGGGGGACCTTATCACTCTCTACAACTACCTGAAGGAAGGTTGTAGTCAGATGGGGGTCAGGCAGGCTCTTCTCCCAGGCAACTAGTGACAGGACAAGAGGGCATAGCCTGAAGCTGCGCCAGGGGAGGTTTAGGTTGGATATGAGGAAGTAATTCCTCATGGAGAGGGTGATTAGACACTGGAATGGACTGCCCAGGGAAGTGGTGGAGGCACTGTCCCTGGATGTGTTCAAGGAAAGGCTGGATGCGGCACTTAGTGCCATGGTCTAGATGGTGTGGTGGTGTTGGTCATAGGCTGGACTTGATGATCTTAAAGGTCTTTTCCAGCCTTGGTGATTCTGTGATTCTGTGATTCTGTAATTATGAATGTGAGTGAAACAACAGATGTTTGAGATTTGGCTTTAGGGAGCCAATTAGGGAAAAGTGTCCTGCTGGACTTTCTGCTTGTTAACAGAGGTCTTGTGACAGATGTGAAGGTTGGAGGTCATCTTGGGCAGATTGATCACAAAATGTTAGAGCAATTCTTGGAGAAGCAAGGCGGGGAGCCAGCAGAAAAGCCACCTTGGACTTCCAAAGGGCAGACTTTGGCCTGTTTTGGAGCATGGTTGAGAGTGTCCCTTGGGAGACAGTCCTGAGGGGCAAAGGAGCCCAGGAAGGTTGGTCATTCTTCAAGGAGGAACTTGTAAAGGCACAGGAGAAGGCCATCCCCAGGTCCCAAAAGATGAGCTGGCAGGGAAGACCAGCTGAACTAAATAGAGAGTTTGGCTGGACCTCAGAAACAAACGGAAAGTTTACAGCCTTTGGAAAAGGAGGTTGGAAACTTATGAGGAATACCAAGATGTAGTGAAGCTATGCAGGAAGAAAATTAGAAGGGCGAAAGCTCAAGCAGAACTCAACTTGGCCACTGCAGTTAAAGATAACAAGAAGAGGTTTTTTCAGTATATCAATAGGAAAAGGAAGCCTAGGGAAAATGTAGGCCCACTGATGAATGAGGTGGGTGTCCTTGTGGTGGAAGACACAGAGAAGGCGGAGTTATTGAATGCCTTCTTTGCTTCAGTCTTCACTGCTAAAGCTGACCCTTATGAATCCTAGACCCTGGAGGCAAGGAGAAAGGTCTGGAGAGAGGAAGACTTCCCCTCAGTAGAGGAGGACCGGGTTAGAGACCACTTGGCCAAACTTGCCATCCATAAGTTCATGGGCCTTGATGGGATGCACTCATGAGTGCTGAGAGAGCTGGCAGATGTTATTGCTGGGCCACTCTCCATCATCTTTGAAAGGTCATGGAGAATAGGAGAGGTGCCTGAAGGAAGGCTAGTATCACTCCAGTCTTCAAAAGGGGAAAGAAGGAGGACCCAGGGAACTACAGGCTGGTTAATTTCACCTCCGTTGCTGGGAAGGTGATGAAGCAACTTGCTCTGGATGTCATCTCTAAACACGTTGAAGAACAGGAATTTACTGGGAGTGGTCAACATGGATTCACCAAAGGAAAATCATGCTTGACCAATCTTATTGCCTTCTATGATGTCATAACTGGTTGGCTGGATGAGGCGAGAGCAGCAGATGTCATCTACCTTGACTTCAGCAAGGCTTTTGACGCTGTCTCCCATAACATCCTTATTAGGAAAAAGAAGGAATGTGGGCTAGATGAGCGGACAGTGAAGTGGATTGAGAGTTGGCTGTGTGACAGAAGTCAGAGGGTTGTGATTAGTGAGGCAGGGTTTATTTGGAGGCCTGGAGCCAGTAGTGTCTCCCAGGGGTCAATATTCAGTCCAGTCTTGTTCAACCTATTCATCAATGACCTGGATGCGGGATCAGAGTGTATCCTTAGCAAGTTTGCTGATGATACCAAACTGGGAGGGATGGCTGACACTCCAGAGGGCTGTGCTGCCATCCAGAGTGACCTGGACAGGCTGGAGAGCTGGGCAGAGAGGAACCTAATGAGTTTCGACAAGGGGAGGTGTAGGGTCCTGGGGATGAAGAATGCCAGGAACCAGTATAGGTTAGGGGTGGACCTGCTGGGAAATAGTTCTGAGGAGAAGGATCTGGGAGTCCTGATAGATAGTAAATCATCCATGAGCCAGCAATGTGCCCTTGTTGCCAAGAAGACCCATGGAATCCTGGGGTGCATTAGAAAAAGTGTGTTGACGTAGGTCGAGAGAGGTCATTGTCCCCCTCTACTCTGCCCTGGTGAGACCACATCTGGAATACTGCATCCAGTTCTGGGCTCCCCAGTTCAAGAGAGACAGAAACTACTAGAGTGAGTCCAGCGGTGGGTGACAAAGATGACTGGGGGGTTGGAGCATCTCTCTTGGAAGGAAAGGCTGAGAGAGCTGGGACTCTTTAGCCTAGAGAAGAGAAGGCTGAGGGGAGACCTTAATGCCTGTAAGTATCTGAAGGGTGTGTGCAAGGAGGATGGAGCCAGACTCTTTTCTCAAGTTCCCAGTGACAGGACAAGGGTCAAACTTCTTTAAAGTGAGGGTGACAGAGCACGGGAACAGGCTGCCCAGGGAGGTTGTGGAGTCCTCTTCTCTGGAGATATTCAAGACCCGCCTGGATGCAGTCCTGAGTAATGTGCTCCAGGTGATCTTGCCTTAGCTGGGGAGCTGGACTAGATGATCTCTAGAGGTCCCTTCCAAATCTGGCAATTCTGTGATTCTGAGACGTCAGTTTTCTTTAATCTTTCCTCACGTATGGGAATGTAATCATCTGATTAAAATAACAACACAGGCTCTAGAATGGGAAAAGGGGAATACATTTAAAATCATACAACATAGTGTGATGGAACCATTATGGAAATTGTTTTCAGAGGTTTGCATCAGGTCTTGTATTTAGAAGACAAAAAAGTAGTATCTTAAGGCCAAATGGATGCACTGATCATGTGTTAACAGTCATTTGATAAAAGACTGTAGTTAGCATACTTTACTGCTTACTACTTACTTCTTCCCATGGTAAGTCATTACAGCTCCATCTTTCTGTACAAATGTGTTCCTGTGTCTGAACTTTTTTTGGTGGGGTAAGTTGTCCTGTAAGCAGAAGAGACCATGTGACATTCACAACTTCATATCTGTTCTGAACCATGATAATAATTAGATGAACACCCTGAATGTATGTCTTTTAGGCTGCACACCCTTATTACGGGACAGATTGTCTTGCTAATGGCTTTGCAAACATCCTCTTCTGCTAGTTTTTTGTTTCTACTCCCATGAGTATCTGTAAAACAGTTGTTTTGTACCCCCATTTTAATAATGATTCCATGATTCTGTGAGATTTAATAGTTCACCAAGGCAACTGCAATCAAGTACAAATGCTAAATGCTAATAAGACTTCTGGATTTTTTTCCTGGATTTTGTAAAGTTTTCTCACTATGAATTCATATCAAATTGCTAAATATAATGGGATGTTCGTAAAAAACATCCAAGGGAAATGCCATTGAGTGTTGCAGAACAATAACAGATCATCAGTAAAAAATTATATGATCAAGCTTTTGTTTTTATCAAAATTGGTTACAAAACGAGCAAATATGTTATCTGAAGAGTCCCATACACCCTATGAATGTAACACCCTTTCCACCAACATTAAAACCCATTCAAAATCTGACATTTTTCCTTTGGAGGAAAGAGGGCACATGATTGTGCTGATGCTGTGTAATGTATAGTAGAGGAAAACCTAAGTCATACCCTATGACTGTTTTTATCCCTCTTGTAACTGCAGAATAAAGTGCAGCGGCCATGGTTTAAGGGCCAGCAGAGCAGAAGAAATGAGCTGACCAGAAGCAGAGCATGTTAATTGCTTGTATTCCCTTTTTTCCTCTAATCCAAACAATAAAAGTTGTGGTGGTATTGTTTATAACATAGTTACATCAGACTCATCTTAATAATAATGGCTGGCTTGCTCCTTTTTTTTTCCTCCTTCCTCTATTTAATATTATTTTACACTGTTTCACATTTAAAAAGATAACATAAAACCATTTTCATAGCCTAGAAACTTGACTAATCAACAAAAGCAAGAACTTCTGAGATAAGTGATAGTCTTTCCTTGACTCAGATTTCTTGCATTAAGCTGATTTATTGTAAGAACCTTACCATTTTAATGTATTTTCTTTCACAATAAGATACCATTTTAATTATTGCAGAACCCACAGCTTTAGAAGTTTAACCTATTAAATCCACTCTTAGGTCAGCACAGTAGCAACAAAGTGATAAATATTTTATTTTTCAGTATCTTGAGTATTGCATAGGTAGTTCAGCTGCTTGTTTCGTGAGGCTGACAAATAATGGTGAATAATCTGTGTCTAGGTAGTAAGTAGGTGGTACAGACATCGTTTAATATATGCATGTAATTGTTGTATGAATTGAAAGGTTCTCTGCTAATCCATCTAGGTTCAAAAATTGTTTTCACATTAAAACTATGCCTCTTTAGAGACATTTATATGTTGTAATGAGTAAAAAACTAGTTGGAAAAGTGTCAAATTATTTGCAAAGGTTTCCTGGAAATAAGAGAATTTAAGTGAAGAACAAAACCAAATTAAGAAAATTAAGGTACCTCTGCGAGTTCCACATAGGTTTAACAGTTGTCCATTATTTTTACTTTACTGTCTTCCTTCTATTTAATTTCCTACTACACGCTTTGCTGTTCTTTCTCTTCTCATATACCATTGTTTTCAGAAGGTTAAAAGAAAAGGGAAATAAGTACTTCAGTTTCATATAACATTTAAGCTATTCCTTTGGGAATACATTTCAGGATGGGATCTGAGTTCTTGGATGTTTTTTTCCTATGTGTTGTTTTTACTTTACTACCTTGTGTTCTCTGTATGCTTTACATTTTATGTGAGCACTGAAATTCTTTTAATAGTATATTATTAAATGTTCCACCAATTAGTAGGAATGAACTATTGCACTTCAATTCCAAGTTTATTGAAATCAAGGGATATTTTTATTTTTATTTTTTAATCAGTTCTGGATGCAGCTTCTACAGTGTAAACTCCCTCATGGACACATCTTCTACATCTAACTCCCCTCAACTTAAAGCAAGGTTAATATAGAAATTAACACTGCAGCACAGACAAGGCCACTTGGGTTGTGTTATTAATTCTATCAGATACTTAAGCTTCCGCCCAAGCTCTTCAATCTGGAGAAATGACACTTTGGGACTGACACAAATTGTAGTACTAAATTACTTTATTGTCATGTCCCCACTGAGACGCCATCATCCTTCTTACACTTCTGGCATCTCTATATTTGAAAAGCAATGATTCAATAAAAATAATTAGAGACGTGGAGGATGACTGAGTGACATCTATACTATATGTACCCACACGCACACATCATTTCCTGGCTCTCGGAGCAGGGGAGGAAAATGGAATGTTCAAACAGTATGTCACTATGGCTAGCTGGTTCTTTGCCAAAGACAGATCTAGTTGCATGGATTTCAAACAAACTGCTACTTTGAGGTTGGAAATGAAGCCCTAAAAATCAATAACTGGGCTTCGATATTAAGTTGTGTACAGTAATTTCATTGTGGTTTTATTAGATCAGTAAAATACCCACTGTGGGACAGTATCACAAGGAACTAATTCATGTACCAAGCTTAAAGTCTAATATAGGCCTAAGAGTTTAGAGAAAGGCATTGGAGAGAGGTGAAGGAGCTATATAGAGGTTTTAGTGTTTAAAGAGTTTTCTAATGAGAAAGGAGTAACAAGAAACTGAAGTCTAATAAAGCAGATATTGTAAGATTTGTAGGTTCAGATTACCTTCATTTGCTTTGTAAATTGCTAAGGAAACAAGCTCCTGGGACGCTTTCTCTAATATGCCCCTCGTCAGCCTGTGTCTCCTTCCTTCCATCCATGCTGTACATACAGAACTGAACAATTAATGAAGTTGAAAATTCTTAAGCTTATTTCAATTAAATGTGAACCACCATTTGATTAAAACATCTGTGATTGTGTTTGGTTTAAACGTTGTCGTATGTCTGCCACCTTTACTCATGCTGAGTAGAGTCTGCCTGCAATTTGTGAGTTTTTGAACAAGTGAATCTTTGTGGTGCTCTCTCATCAACACTTCAGATTCTGCTTTCATTTTTGTTTGTGTGCAGTCTACCAAGTGACTTTCCTCTGTTATCCTGGTGTTTGATATTTTATTGGATTTGTATCACTGTGCTCAGAAATCAGAATTTGAGCCTCAATCAGGAAATGAAACTCTTAACCAGAAGTTGTTCCCACAGACCACAGTTCTTTCAGAATAATAATCATGTTGGTCAAAGCTGTGCAGAAATAAGTTGTATCACTGGCGTAGCTGAGCTGGCAGAAGTCCCTAATGCATTCACAGCTATGCCAGCAACACAGTAGGTTTTTTTATTGTGTGAGAGAAGGGGGAGATTTATTTATATTGCTACAAATTGGAACTTAGCCTTATAACGTGTCAAAATGCATTTATATATTGTATCTGAGAGGAACGGTGAGAAAATGCTAAACCCAAAAGAAGCCTTAACAAGCACGTTACTACTAATCATTGCTGGATGAAATATCTAGCTTTGGTAGTACCACAGCAATGGTAACACCCAACACGGAATATGAGGACCAAGTAGAAGCAAGCAGTGTGAATAACACTGGTTTTGGTTTACATTCATCTATCAAAAGAGTTTGTCAAAACTGAAAGAAATTTATCTCTAAATTCTGAGAATTATTTAAAAAGTGGTGAAAGAAACAGTGAAGAATATTTGTGAACAGTGAAGAATATTTGTGAGCAGTTTCACAGTCCTGATGTATTTCATCATGAATATTTAACAGTGTTGACTTGAAAATGTCATAAAATTCATTACTAAATTTCAGTTGACACTTTTCCTATTATTTTTTTTCCCCATGACCAAAAGATACAGAAAGACCTACAAATTCTGATGATAGTGAAGTGCAAATTTGTGACATGAAGTACGTGACTAGTGCAGCAAGTGAGGGAGTCTTGAACCCCAGAACAATATAGGTACCATTGCTTTGACAAAAAAACACAATATGATAAAATTGCTGTGCATTTTCCATGCAGTTACACATCTCAATGTTTCTGTATAGCGTGAATGTCCTATAATAATAGTGCATACAGGAAAATTAATCATTGACGATAAATATGTAAATAGCTGCAGAAGCACTATCAGCACATTCCAGATACAGTCTTTGGTTTTCATAATTTTTTTAATATCTTTTTCTTTACTAGAAAAGTCCACAGGGCTTGCTTTTGTCTGTGCCAGATGCCTCTCAGACGAGAGGAGGTAGTTGCCAAATTGCTCACCATGCAGTAGAAATGGCAACTGAAAGTGATTATACCAAACATATGGTCCAAAGGAAGACATCTGCTTACAAAGATTAGGGATACTGTGGCAGATTCTCACTTGTTCTAATGAGCCAAATAATCTTGAGCATAAATCCATCGAAACAAATGAGAGTAGCCATCAATGGATTTTGAATCAGACCTGCCTCCTTCTGCCTTTTCCCATAGACTCCTGTGCTTTGCCAGCTTGGGTGTGCAGTGGTATGGGAGACATGGGCGCGTTTGCCAATAATATTTCTTAAAACCATTTTAATTAGTTTCAAAGTAGGAAGAATAGCACTTCAGAGAAAAGGCAAACCTAAAAGTTTTAATGGAATGCAGGAAGACCTTAAGGTGGGTACCTGGAAATTGTATATAACTCATGGGGAGGACAAATGCAAGTCCATCGTTTCTTGTGTCTGGAGGTTACTCATGTTCTTTGTCCCTGTTCAGTTTCATCATTGGAGAGGAAGCACTCTTTCACACGCATTAATTGTTAAGGAAGAAGTGAAACTCACTTGCAGTTACAGTCTTGGGGATTCAGGGCCATGGCTTCTGGGTGGAAAGAGCTCAGAGTTAATACCTACATTACAGAGGTCTGTCTCGGTCTATCACGAGATGCCTAATGCTCCCAGGACATTGTACAGAGTTATTAAATCCTGGGGAACCAGGCACCAAAGTTGCAACCCTTGTGGCACCTGGTGCTGAAGTGCCTCAAGAGGCAGGGATGGCAAAACATGGGTGCGGGAGGATGGAGTAGCCCTGAGTGGCATAAGTGAAAGGTGAGGGCTGTTCACCAAGGATCTCTCTAGTGGGTAGTAGATCTGAGAGGGAATGCCAGAGAAAGGGAAGGGACTTTGAAAGCTGGATGTGTGCTTTGAGGCCCACAAGGTTTAAGCTAAGGGCAAGAGTAATAGTAGCTGGAGGTGTGGAGGCAGGAAGTCCTGGCAGAGGGGAAAATGAAAAAAAAAACCACTTGCAGGTGAGGGAAGTGGTAGTGATCAAGCAAGGTAGTATTGATTGTATTTATCACACCAAATGAAGCTGGAGTAAAGGCGTGGCAAAGAGTCTAGTAAGTAGGCTGGTTACTAGTACTAGCCAAACAGTGAAAATGCTGCTGTAGCATAATCTCACTTTGAAACTTTTGAGCTCCTCAGCAGAACTACAAAGAAACTCAAGGCAGACCAAAGTGGTGTAGATGTGGTATTATCAGTCCTTTGGAGAAGGAAGGCTATAAAGAAACATTAGACTTTGTCAGAAGCTTGCACATAAACTGACACACAGCAATGAGTCTCTATTCTACAGGACTGTTGACAAGGCTGTCCTCTACACTCTTTATTTTCAAGAAGATTACTTTTACACCAGATAATTTTGATTATAAGATACTTTGTTCTTTTTTCTTGTATTTAAACAGAAAAAATCAATTGTTTAAGAAAACCTACATACCACGTTGAGGCATGAGGGGTCATATTAAACCAGCAAGTGTTTGTGAGAATGTGCAGGATTCATATACAAATCCATGAGGTGTTATATTAATCTTTACTGTGATATATATGTGTATATCTCTATCTAGACTTAACTACAGATAAAGATACAGCTGTGTGTGTATCTGTCTATAATTGAAATACAAACAACCTTATTTAGTAGGCTTCCTCCTGTTTTAGGAAGAATATTCTGAAGCGGCCCTAGGTGAACAGCAGATTTTAGGTTCTCTCCAGCTTTATGAGACAGAAGACTCCATTATGAACCTGCTTTTGCTGAGTCTCTGGAGTGTTACTTGATGCATTTTCAATATAGTTTGTAAAGTATGATGGAGGCGTTCCAATAAAGAGGAGCAACATTAAATATAAGATTATTAACATCATTCCTTTCAGCTGCTCAGGTAGAAGGGGTATGTATTTTCTAGCCTCTCAGGCATTTAAATTAACCTGTCTGGAAAGCTTTACATTTAAGTAATTTGAAGTTATGGCTTTGTTTAAGAAGGGTAGCTGTAAGGTCCTGATTATTTACCAGATTTCAACCTAAGAAGGAGGCTAAGGATAATAAAATTTGTTCAGATTAAGATATTTGAATTAGTTGACATTTAAATTAATTTGGCACTTCTGAGGAGTTGCTTAACCTATCTACTATCCAACAAAAAATTACAGATGCCTGGGTAAGTGTTAAAATTTTACTGGTTGACTGTTTTCCACACAGCTGCAAAAATCAGTGTGCAATATTGTTTATGTATGAACATTTCAGAAGTTGATGTGTCATATCGTGAAATCTGGTCTGAAGAGGACTTTTTTTGTTCTCCTCATGTAAAGGGTTAGCACAATGAAATTCAGGCTTCTTTGGAGTCAGAGTCACCTATCCTATTTTCAAGTTGTTAAATATCTGGGTGTACGCCAGTTTACGGATTTTTATTTTTTTTTTCCCCCAAATGTAACAATGAAAGTGAACACTTCTGCTTGGCAAACACTTAAACAGTTTGTACTCATGCTTGGCCCCTATAGAAAATGAGAAGTTAATTTTCCTTGGTATGCTTGTTCAGATGCCTGCTGGGTTCTGATTGGATACTCGAGCCAGAGGTTAAATTGAGGCGAGAATCTTTAATCCTCAATTTGCCTGCATCTGTGTGTTCTGGCAGATTGTATAAAGGAGCATCTTCAAGATATTTCAGCATGCAAAACCTCTTTGCATTTTTTTTGTTATTTCTGTTCAAGCTTAAAAGCAAACAACACAGTGCGAAGTTCTGGGCACTCTTTAATACATTAAATAAGAAAAGCTGAGGCATTTAAAGAAGCTGAGCGAGTGAGAGCTGTCCTCAATACATCTCCAGAATTAGGACTGGGGTTTGGTGGTTTAATTTAGGTGAACACAGTATCTATATTCTGCTGAAATTCCTCTCTTGTCTCCTTCATCCACCTGTGAGGTTGTATCTTGTTTCTCTTATTCTTATATGAAGGAAAGCAACTTTGTAAACAAAGAGAAAAATAATCATACATGCAGTATCATATACAATGGATCCATATAATCCCCCTGCAAGTGTATGAATTGTGATGGTAGGTGGTGACAAACAAGGGAATTACACATCCTTTGGGTAGTTAATCATTTGTTGTTGCAACTGACTTATTTTCAAATCATTTGAAGACACGTTTCTATTTGTAAACTGTTCTCCTAAAATGTATCCATGAGTCAATGCCTTAAATTAGGCCTTAATGGAAAAATGGATGAAGCATTAGGTAATTCTTTCCTGCTCTACTCATGAAAATAGTTAATAAGTGCTGTCTTTCAGCCTTTCTTTCTCTGTTTACTTTAAGCTGCTAATTAGTTGCAGCAATCAGAACTGTATTCTTTTGACTGTAATAAATGGAATTCCAATAAGGAAGATTGAAGTTGCCCTAAAAATAAACTGTGCTCTAGTAACTTTCAACCAGTGTATGGAGTTGTCAGGCTCCTTGAAAAAGGATGCTTGCAGAACTTCAGTTATTTTTAATCTTTCTAAGGCTGACATAGGGAAAGAGGGTAGCTTTGGTACTGTAATTGTAACAGGTGAAACAGAAGAATTACCTGGGTAGAGCCTGTGCAATAAATAAGAGGTTTTTAAAAGTACATTGCAATGAAGACTACCTATAACTGCATAAAGTGTTTGAAGAAAGAATCTTTCAAATGCATTGTAAAACAAACTCTGTGTGTGAGTGAAAAATCATTACTATCACTTCAGAAATCTGGTGTCATAAAGATTGCCAGAGCATCGTCAAATACTATATTTAGATGCTCCCTTTTTTACAGAAGAAAACGCCTGATTTAGGAATCCTACTCTGCTCTCCTGCTGAGCTTGAGTGCAGAGCAAATGCACCCTCCACCAAAACAGTTAATGGAGTACTTACTCCAAAAGTTTGCAGAAGCTGGTGAACCACAAACTTGGAATAATTTCTGCTGACATGTTCAAGGACATATCTTACTTTTTTTTCTTAGTAAGGTTTGATTTGTTCTACACTTTTGCAGTGTGTTTAAAGCAATTGCTAATAACAGTTTAGCTCTACCGAAAATGTCAACAGTGGAGTCTTGGGCATACATTTAATTTAGAGATTGGTATGTTATGATAATAGTGCAGATAGCTAAATCAGAGTATTCATGGTATAGAAGCCACAGAAGTGATTGAATAGATCTAAATCTATTAAGACTTCTATAAGAAGTTGAATAGCTTGTTATTTCTAGCAAAACTGTTTCGCTTGGTTTCCCCAAATTTCAATTTTCCCTACAGGTTTCATTTATTCAGACCATTTCTTCTTTTCACTGGTAGTCATATTCTGTGACCTCCTTTTGTATAATTATCACAAGTGTCCTGGGTTGAGCCAAGTTTAAGCTAATTTTCTTTTTACTGATTTTTTTTTTCCTTCAGTAAGCTTTCTTTTAACTAGCAGCAAGTGTTCCAGCTAGTGGACTGATAACACTGGAATGTTTATGTTGTTGCTGAGGCTCCAAGATCGCTTCTTAGCTCTGCTGCTACAGAGGCTATTGAGTCAGGAGAATTGTATCTGTGACCCCCCATAGGGGAGCTGAACTAGACAGACAGCAGAACTGACCAAAGGTATTCCGTTCCATAGATCTACATAAGCTCCGAGGAAGGTCAGAGATCCCTTCTCTTCCGTCCATGGCCGGTGTCTGGGTAGGACTCCATCCATCCATCACCGTCAACCCCAGGCTCAGCCCTGACCTTCATAACTCTCCCCACAGCCCCTGTCTGCTCTGCTGTTATCTCAGACAGCGATCTGAGAGTTTTTGGGACTGCTCACAGCTAAGGAGAGTGCTGGGGGAGTTGCTGGGGGTGGGGGGAGGCAAGAGGCTTTTGCACATTCCTGAACATACTTGTATATAATTGTACATATAATTAAAGCTGTCTAATTTAGTTTTCAATCCAGCTAAGTCTCTCTCCTAATTCTCTCTCTCCTTCCCTACCTGGGTGACAGGGGGAGGGGATCGAGAGCATTGCTGTCTCTGGTTTATTTTTCAATTCTGAGTCAAACCTTGACAACAAGCATGACAAAAGTTGAGTGAGTTTGCTTGGTCAGTTCAATCCTTTATAACCTTTTTTCATATTCGATTTAATGTCAACTGGCATCTAGAAAGAAACTTAGTGTAACCAAGATTTAGTTTATTGATACCTGTGAGGAGATCTAGAAATAGGTCAAATATGAGCTCTTAATAGGTATTCCATGAATTTCATCTGCTTGCTTTTAGCATTTGGCCGGTTCATATTATTGATGAGGTAAATGTCCGAACGTTATGCTTTATAACTCAAAAATATGAAAAGCTATTTTCAAACTACTGGTTACTGAGCTCAAGAAGTAGCATTCCTAAAGCTGAGATAAGATTGATACGATGGAGCTTTCACAGAGTATGACTGAATATTCCCACTTTGTGGTGCCTACTTTCCTTCTGACTTCTGAGATGAATCATGCCCTACACCTTGGGATAGCCATGAACTGAGCAGTCACACAACTGGGGTATCTGCATACACAGCCACTCTGATACTTTCAACATACAGAGTTGTGAATCTAACTATACTGGATAGTTTTTGATCAATACTTTGAAATTATATTTTGCAGTCCTAAAACTACAGTTAAGTTCAAGAGGTTATATTTTGAAAAGAGATTGAGTATGTTATATAAAATATATGAAATGTGCAATTATTGGGGATTTAGAAATACTCAGGGCAGTATTATAACTCTCAAGTTCTAATATTCCTTCTATGGATCATTTATATAATTTCCCAGCAAGCAGGTTTATTTGCAACTCAACAAATTTCACAGAATCATAGATTCATAGAATGGTTTGTGTTGGAAGGGACCTTTAAAGATCATCTAGTCCAACCCCACTGCAGTGATCAGGGACCTCTTTAACTAGATCAGGTTATTTTGAAGGCATTTTGGTATACTGCATAAACCGAAAAATGCAAGGCAAAAAATTTAGTCCCTATAATGACGAAGCCATTGTAGGTGCACAATTTCCTGCCAGCAGTATAGGTCCTTGAACTACCACTCTAAAATATACATATTGTTAGTTTTGACATGTTCTCAAATACATTTGATATTTGCTATGGAAAATGCTCAACAAGCCTTTGAGTTCAACAAGCCTCCATTGACACTGCAGATGCACATACAGTAGGCCTCAACAGATAATAAGGAGCTTCAGGGTAGCCAGGTCATGATGGTGACAGGCATTATAACTGTGCTTACACACTTTGGTTGCTGCACTGATTTATGTGTTTTAATATGCCAGTAGCTCTAGATCCTTCCATCTACCTCCTCTGCTCTGCTATACCTTTTGAAGCACTGAGCAACAGACTGAATTGAAGATTTGCTCCAGCCACAAAACTACTTTTTTGTGACTAAAATGATGCTCAGGAGACTAGGGACATTTGCCAACCGTGTAAGGCCTAACTCCCTTCTCCATTTTAAGACTGGGCAACTGAAGCACTAAGAGAACAAAAGATAGCATTTTCAGTTCACATATGTGGCTTCTAGTCACTGTGGCACTCTTGAAAAGTGGTGTTTAGCTGTGCTGGAGACAAATGCTAGTAGCATATCTGCCATAAAGTATTACATTCACTGGAGCTGTCGGGAACTTTTCTGCTTGGTGATTTCAGCAATTAGATTTGCAAGGGCCTTGCTAAAGGCATATGGAGAACCAATGGCACAGGTCAAGACATCTGCTAATTTCTAAATCTCATTTCAAAGCTTAAAGCTTTTACATAGTACAAAAAAACTGCTGATATTTCTCTTTTCACCCTAGTGTGCACACTGTGCTTCTCCAGATTCACTTCCACAGGGTGGTGGCTGTAGCTGGACTCAGAAAATGCCTCTCTGCCTTAGCAAATGTACCTGCTTCAGCTCCTTGTTAGATAGCTGGTTCACTCTATGTTGACATTGCACGGGAATTAGTAGATGAAATATACTCAGTCTTCCAATGGCCCAACCTGAAAATCCCTCATTTGTTTTACTTCTCCTTTTCCATACTTTCTCTGCCCTCTGGAAGTGATAGGCTCTCTTAGCTGTTTAACGCTTTGTTGCACAATAGGCTACTGGTAGATCTTGCTGTGACTGGGCAACCATTGCCTCCTCTTCTAAAAAGGCAGTTTTCAGCTCCCAGTATACAGGTAGGCAAGAGGGAAGGGTTGGAGAGAATATCTGGAAGAAGTGTTGCAAGCGGAGTGAGTGGCAGAGGGGGACCAGAAAGACTGTTCACTTCTGTAACACAATTTCCTCCCAAATATGTGACTGCTCGTGGGTTTGAAATACAACCAAGCACCTCAAGCAGCTATGGAAAGGCCTATTAATAAAGGGAAGTCTCTTGCTAGTTTGCTTTTTTTTTATTTCATTTTTTCTTCTGTTTGTTTGGGTTCTCTTCACAGAGACCTTTCAAATGCTTTCTGCAGAGCATCTCCTAAAGGAAATATTGACATCATTTTGGTTTGATTCTTTCTTTCCTATTACTGCTGTCACAGTGGGAGGAAAGACACAGGAGAGAAGGGACTGCTTGTTGTTTAGTTAACTGGCACTTGCATTAGCAGCTTAACAGTGGTTGTCTGGCTCCTCTGGAGAAATACTTCTTCGTGTTGAATCTGTTACGTTAGTTGATGGAGAAAACTTGCTTGTCCACCTACGTTTTTGCTAATCTCCTTGCTGATCCTTCCATTTGCAGACATATGGTTGACAAGCTCTTAAAGTCCTCCAGTCACATCAGTAATGGTGACTGCCACCTCTCTTTTCCACTCTGGGACCTTCAAAAGCTGTATTATTTATGGGTTATCCAGCTTGACAGTTATTCTGGAACACCAGCTGGCAAAAGAGGTTCTGATACAGTTTTTTAATTAGCCACAGAAAAAAGACTTGTGCTTAAAAAAAAAAACAAAAAAGTAAGAGATATGGGGATGATGACATCTCTTTATCATGTGTTTAAGCTTCCTACTAATTTTTGATGCAGAGTTAGACTGGGCAGCTGTGGCTGCATGTGAAAGGCTGGCATACCAAAACGATAACAGTTAAAAACTGCAGCCTTGTCATAAAGAAAAGAGGTAGAGAGGATTCAACTTACAGGCACACAGACAAAAAAAGTAATGTAATGAACTTCCCATTAGTTATTGACAGAGGAGCCTGAGGGTATAACTACTGTGCACAGCACAGGAACAAAAGAACAAAATCTCCAGCAGAAACAGAATGGAGGAGTAGAGTTGCACCAGCAGTGTTGCAGGGAAACTCTGATTGAGGAACTGCTGCAGGCATGGAAACACCAAGACACATAGAACTTGTGGATAATAAAAGCTCAGAAAATTTTTGGAAAAGAAGCAGTCTGAGAGCAGCTGCCTTTCAAGGCTGGTGTCAACAGGTTGCAGTTGTCAGTGGTAAGTCCCTGGTCTGATCTGAATTCTAACTAGGCCCTTGCAATGTTGTGTGCAGGACCAGGCAATGAGAATGTTAGCTTGTACAGGATGAAATATAGTTTCAGGAAGTTTCAGGCTCATTTTCATTGCCTCTTGCAACAGAAGTCCCTTTCCAAAAGTATCATGACAAATCCTACCATATGATTTCTCGATTCTGCCACTGCAACTTGCTGATCAGTCAAGTGATGGATTCGTTAGGGCAGATCAGGGAAGCATTTCGTCCTGAGGGAGGTTGTCCACTTGGTTTGGCTTGTCACGTGCACAAGAATAAATAGAAAAAAAGGGAAAAAATGAGGGGAATCCCATGTGGCAAATGCTATTGTTGTTGAGGTAGCTTGTTTGAAGACTTGGTTTCGGGTTGTTTTTTAGCTCTTTAAAGTTGCAGTGTCGTTTGCACTCTGATTTTCCATGTATCAGCTTGGAAAAAAATTGTTAAAGGTGTGTTTTTATTAGCAGTCAGGGAGTCTGACTGCACCACCATAAAGTCTTCTGCTATTCCCTTAGTAGATGTACTTAAAATCTGTGTTTAATCACTTGATTCATTACAACTAGGTGAATACCCAGAGTTGTACCTAGACTTTTTACTGAAGCATAAGAAAACCAAAAGCAACCTGTGGAAGCCAATAAAATGACACCTGTTTGCTAAGCCCAAACTAACAAGTCCAGAGAGTTAAAATTAAATACTAATTTGTTAAATAAATTCTTACCCAGTTCAATCTAGAAAAGCAGTAAAGCCCAATATGGCAGACAGGAATTAACAGTCCCCTCACCATAGAGGTAATAATTAAAAAAGCATAATTTGATAACTCTGTACTATAATACTATTATAATATATATAATATGTATTTAACAATCTGGGGCAGGGAGAAAGCCCTTCTATATTAGCACTTGATTACTGACCAAATTCTCAAGTGTTTATTTATTTGTGACTTCTGTCTCTAACTGCTTAGGAGGGCACTTAAAATTTTTATAATACGACTAACAGATCATTGTCTGTGCACACTCTACTCTTTATGAAATTGCTCACTTTTAGCATGCAGGTGTTACGAGTGGTGCCACAGGCCAGCTATGCATTGTTGACAATGTTGGCATCCAGATGATGATAATGATGTCAGTGTCTTTCAACTTCTTAGGGGTGCACACATCTACCGTTCTGCAATGATCAGGGATGTAGCAAGAGGTTTTCTCTTATTCCATGTTGTCTGTATTCATTTTCATGAGCTCTAGCAGAGAAAAGCTTGACAAAATCCAGCATAAAATAGCGGAGCTGGGAAAGAGGTTAATTATGTTTTGCCTATATCATAGAATGATAAAATCATAGAATGATTTGGGTTGGAAGGGACCTTTAAAGGTCATCTAGTCCACCCCTCTGCAATGAGCAGGGACATCTTCAACTAGATCAGGTTGCTCAGAGCCCCATCCAACCTGATCTTGAATATTTCCAGGGATGGGGTTTCTAACACCTCCCTTGGCAACCGATTCTAGTGTTTAAACACCCTCATTGTAAAAAAAATTCTTCCTAATATCTGGTCTAAATCTACCCTCTTTCAGTTTAAAACATGGTACCATTAGTTATAGTGATGCTGGCAATGGTTACTTCTCTTACATTCCTCATTTTCAAAGCAGCACAAATATCCTCAAGTTCTTGCCAGCCTGAAGTTTCTCTGTGTGCTTGAGACTTATGAGAAAATCTGTCTTCCTGGCATATGATGTCTCTCACTCAGCCTCCCTCGGCTTGGAGTCAGTATGTCTGCTGACATTCAGCAAATGAATCCAGCCACTTTGTCCTCATCGTCTGCTGCATTCCATTTGGTGGAAATAGGCTAAAAAACTCAAACATTGGTAACTGTTGGCAAATCATCTTTTATGTTCCACATCAGAATCAGATTCCCTGCCATGTTTAGTAAGTTTTGTCTCATGGTGACTCTTCCATATGTGGATGAAGAAGGGAAAATATTATGGAACCATGGATATAATCTATCAATCTACAGATATTTGTCCTTTAGAAAAAAAGAAAAAGAATGCAACATATATTAGTGCATAAGTGGTATAATAAACTTGTCTAACTCATGCCTAGTAGGCACAACATAGAGAATGTTATTATGAGATTCCTCTCCATAAACCAATTTAATTAATCTCCATCCTGAAAGAATCAATTCTATGTCTGAAAGTAAAGTTTAGTCTTCATAACTTTTTTAGTATGTTACATTATACTTCAGGTTATTGACAGTCATTTTCTTTTTTGGGAGTTCTTTTGACATGGACATAATGTATAGAGACAACTACCTTCATTGTACTAAAACACTGAAGTTTGATATAATTTGCATCAGAATTGAATTCAGTAGGGAAGATGGAGTGCTGTAACCCCTTTCAGATAGCTGAAGTGAGTCATTCCCTCAGATTATTTCATAGAATCATAGAATCTGCTGAGTTGGAGGGGACCCATCAGGATCAACAAGTCCAACTCCTGTCCCTGTGTAGGGCACCCCAAGAATTACACCATGTGCCTGAGAGCATCATCCAAATGCTTCTTGAACTCAGGCAGGCTTGGTGCTGTGACCACTTGCATGGTCACATTTCACCCTCTGGGTGAAAAAACCTTTTCCTGATATCCAACCTAAACCTCCCCTGATTCAGCTTCCTGCAATTTCCCTGAGTCCTGTCATTGGTCACAGGAGTGAAGTACTGCCCCATCTCTTCCCATCGTGAGGAAGCCATAGACTGCAGTGAGCTCACCTCCCCTTCTCCAAGCTGAATAATCCAAGTGACCTCAGCCGCTCCTCATAAATCATCGCATCCAGACCCTTCACCATCCTCATGGCTCTCCTTTGGACATTCTCCAATAGCTTGATGTCCTTTTTATATTGTGGTGCCCAAAATTGCACGCAGTACTCAAGGTGAGGCCGCACAAGTGCAGAGTAGAGCGGGACAATCACCTCCCTTGACCGGCTGGCAACGCTCTGCTGGATGCACCCCAGGACACAGTTGGCCCTCCTGGCTGCCAGGGCACACTGCTGGCTCATATTCAGTTTGCCATCAACCAGGACCCCCAGGTCACTCTCTGCTGCACTGCTCTCCAGCCACTCGTTCCCCCATCTGTACTTACCACCAGGGTTGCCCATTATACATGAAAGGCTTTTTTTCTGAGAAAGTAGAGTTTGCTACCATTATTTGGGAAAGATGTGCTTCCGTATTTCTCTCAGAATAATATACTATCGGTATTGCTATCTCACATTACAGATATTTCAGATTTACTTACTTGGCAAATGTATATCTACAGAGTTTGCATAAAAACATGGAGAATTGAGGTATATCAAATACATGTACACTACCCCAAATAGGCCTGTTTCAAGACCTGCTGAAAATCTTTAAAGTTATGTTTTAATGAACGGCACAGTTCTCGTGTTAAATAAATGGGCAGAAAAAGCATGCAAGCTAAAGAAAATCCTGCATCCTGACTTGGATGTCTACCAAAGAGGTCTCTTAATAATGTACATTCTACATTCATCTTTGCATGTTCTGAGGAACAACAGCAATTATCAGGAACTGAGGGTAAATGTAGAAGCAACAGTGTTTTAGGAGGAGTCCTTCCACCATTTGTGCTTTTTAACACTTGCATATTTTTATTCCCTTCACGTGCTTAATTCCCAGTCAGCAATGGAAATAATGTGCTCAGCAACAGCACAATTGGCTACTTGGCTGTGTCACAGAAGCTTACCTACAAAGGGACCAAAAGGACTGTACTCAGCTTGTATGGCTGAAGACAGGCTTAAAGGTTAAAATGAATGATTACACATACCATACTCTTGAAATGCAGTTCTGTGAGTTTGAAGATAAGTCTCAGACTATAACTGAAAGTCAAAGGGATGTACCATGTTTCAATTTGGTCTGAATCTCTTAATCCTACATCCAATCTGCTGAAGCATACAGGAATGTAAATGAGTTCAGGGTATGCGAAGGATGAGACAGAAGAGATATGTTCGGGTAGCCTGGACAGCATTTTGGTTTATATTTTGTTGCACCTTTTTGACAGTTACTTCAGTCACACAGATTGAGATTCTCTTAAATGGATTATGCTGGTATAAAACTAATCATATTGGCAGTATCCCAATATTCATGTCCTAATTGTACCAGTTTATGCATCTCAGTTGCAGTATCTCTGACCCTTGTGATCTCACAATTGTGCCCAGTTGAATTTATTTACTCTGAATTTTGTGGGGGTGGAATATTTTTCTAAGCATAGATTTGGGAACATTAAGAAAAATTTAAATGTTTTGGTAGGCTTTTACTTTGGAATCTTATATATGTACCACAGCTGTACTTCATTTTTTTTCATCATCTGTTTGGGAAATGCATTTATATTTATATTTTTTGTTAAAAAACAGCAGTCTGACTTTGGAGTAGGAAAACAACAACATTTCTTATGGAAAATAGTTTCTGGTTGGGAATGATGCCTATGAAGTTTTCATAATGTTTTCATTGTCTGCAGATCTAGTACAATACCATGTTTAAGCAATACTTTCTATGTAAATCCATGTTAAAATGCCCAAACACTGTGAAAAAGCCCACCACCAAAACTCCTCACTGGAGAGGAAGAAATGGTATTGCATAACAAAATTAAATTAATATACAAAGTTCCTTAAAGAGGTCAGGGAGTTCAGATCTATGTTTGGCTTACATGGATACCAGGTAAAATATAACAGCTGATGATACTTGAAAAGACCTGAACCAATGAATAAGCAAGTACTTTTCTGCCAATCAGACTTAATGTGAGCCAGAGCCAACTGCCCTTGCCTTTCTTTGAAAAGTGACCTGGAGTTCCGTATTATTTATACTGTGAGAAAAAGGGATTTTTTAACCCAAATTACAACATCTCCCCCCAAGAAACTGCAAGAGCAATGCTGTTGAAAAGCACATCTATTGTACATTTGCTCTCAGTAGCTTCTGCTTTTCTTCTCTTGCTTCAGGATATCAAGAAAAGATGTTGTGATCATAGATGCAGATTTACTGGTGGGAAGCAGGAGCTTTTGTCTTTCCTTCAGTATTTCCTGTTGTGTACTCAGCCCACATATACATTATTAAGTATCCAAAAGGAATCTGACCATTTGCTCAAGACATCTAAGTAATGTAGGAATTTGCATATTGGCTGCTCAGCACACGTTCAAAGGATCAGCTTTGTCCAGACTTACTTTGTCAAACATGCAAGCTGGCTACCTATGCCATTCAGTAGTCACCCATGCCTATAGCTTTTCCAATTCACTTACTTTCCTTGGCAGCCTGGGATTTTCAAGGTGGAAATATATGCAAGATTGTGGTCCAGGCTCCTACATCCCTTGACACAGCAGTGTGGAATCCCATTTCCTTCTCCATTCAGACTGCGGCCATGCCTGCACTGGTCATTGATGCAAACTGATCATCAGCAGGAAGTAAGGATGATCCACTTGGCTTTTCCAGGCTGTCTGTAGCCCAAATGCACACTTCTGCCTCCACCACCATCATCTTGTAGCATATACTCTTTTTCTTCCTCAGTGTTTCTTGATGTGGTCACCTCCATAAGGGCCTCCTGTTTGAAATGATCTTTTGGACAGATGGGAAAACCAAGAGTGTTAAGGACTAGTTTTAAATCTGGTAAACAAATCAAAGGCATATTCACAGATGCCCCAGACCTGCACTTTGTGTCATTAGCTTAGGTACAAAATAAGTGCCTAAGTCACAAGGAAATATAAATGAAAATCAGTTTTCTTCCCTAGGCTATTGGTTGATGCTGTCCATTTTGATGCCTCCAAACTGTAACAGGACTACAGAAGCTGATTGTGTATAAATATTATTGAGTTTCTATAGGAATAGATTGTGTGACTCAGCAAGGGGTAGTAGATAAAAAAATTCAGCCTTGCTATAGCTCTTTTGTGCCACACCCGTGATCTCCAGAGGCTGGAAGAGTTCATTGAAGTGAAAGGAAATTAGTGTAGTAGGTTTCTGCCAGCTTTGTCAAGGACTTAATGTCTTGTTGGCCTAGGGCAAAGGGGAATGCCCCAAAAGTGTAAAGCTAAGGTGGAGTCTAACCATTGTCTTACCCTCTTACTATGAAACTCATTTTGGTGGAGCAGTATTCACATGCTCAAGAGTAATCAGAATGATATTGCACTGCAATGTTATTACAGGGCTCTGTGTAGCAACAGGATTCAGATTGTGACAAGGTGTTTACTCTGTAGATTGTTCCTGAATAATTAAACAGTTTCCTTAAAATACATTTTAGTGTCTAGCTGGTTCAGCTTAAAAACTGGTAAAGGAGCTTAAGGGTCTGTTTCTGTGGTTTACAAAAACACATCCTATAAATACATTTTCCTCCTGCAAAAGCCTCTGTCAATTAATTCTTCCAATTAAGCCTCAAAAATATACACTGTGTGAAAATTTGCATTTTTGCATCATGAACAGGAATTACACAGAGTAATTTCATAGACTATAATAGTCCTCAGCCTACCCTGGGTTCAAAGTTGTGTCCTTTTTTCTTCCCCTGTGTTTATTGGCAGCTTTTGGTTTCACCAATCACACTGAGGCAATGTCAGCTTAGAAGAGGCACTGCTGCGTTACTATGAGTACTATTTTGGCATGTTTGGAGTAGTAGCAGCAGAGCTCTCTGATAGTTATTCTGGTAGATCTTTTTTGCTTCTTGTAGCTCGTCAGGGTTCCATCTTCAGACCATATTAGTCTTTTGTTGTTTTTAAATGCTGGTATCTAGGTTACAGTACCCTTTTAAATATTGGATGTACCATGCAGATGACAAGACTTTATTTCTGAACTGTCCCTTTCAAACTTGATTTGGTTCCTGCAGTTTCTGAGCTGCCTTGAAGATTTGTTTCTGAATTTGGGCCAAAAACTGCACAATATTTTGCTTTAGTGGGTTTTCTGACAAAGCACAAGCTTTATGTGTGGAACCCACTATCATGCTGGACTAGCTTTTTCTTCGCAGTCCCTTTGAGGATAATTTTCCATTTCCTGTCACTACAGACTGCACTCTTGGAGGCAGCTTTAAATCAGTAGTATCTTTGATGTTTTTCTTTTACCATGCCAGGAACATTCCCAGAGTGACACTGATGCTCTCCCAGGCTGTCCAAATGTGTATTCATGGCAGGCTTCCGCTAAGCTGCTGTAACACTCTCCCGCTCTGTTTGCTAGCTTGCCAGATGTGAATAAGCTCCAGTTAATTGAAAATACCAGATTTTGAATAGGTTGCAGTTAATTCAAAATGCTATGACCAGACTGTGTATGTGCCTAAACGTTATGCTGCTAATTTTTAACCATTGCATCACTCTTCTGTGAAAATCAAATGACAGAAACATTTCTCAGATGTTTTGAACTTTTTCTTCCCCGGCTTCCAGTGCCCTTAAAGAAAAAATGTTCAGTGGATCTTTCCAAAGCAAGCTGAGTGCATCTGACATAACTGGAGGTCAGGTAGAGTAAATGGACTAGTGGTTTATTAAATGACAGCTGAAAATGAGGTGCTAACATCCTGAATTGTTTTCTGTCACTGCTGTGGAGTTGCATACCTACAGATGGGAGGAATTAATTTTCTCTCTGTCTCTATAAGAGCTTCTTTCTTGCTTTTTCTTTTTTCTTCTTATTGTTTTACTTTTTTTTTTTCTTTTCTTTTCTTGCTTGTGCCATCCAGTATGTTAAGCTGGAATTCAGACTTTTTGCTCAAGGGAACTTTTGTGGTTATGGCAAAAAAACACGCTGAAAAAAGTTTAGTTGCTTGTACATCATACACTTTGCAGTATTTCTTTTCCATCCATTTTTAAAGTTGAATAAGGCAGTTTGTAAAAACCAGGTATGAATACTTGCTACACATTCCACCAGGTGTCCTAGTCCCCTGAGTAACCCAATTACTCAGGGTTGTTTCTGTCAGAACAACTGGTTATAAAAAGACAGAAAACTTCAGGTCAGCACGAAGGAGCAAAAAAAAAAGAATTTCCTATTAATCTTAAGCTCCAGCTGCTGGATGCAGCAACTGTGTCATTCAGAAATGGCATTTCTCCACCTCGAAATAGCAGCAAACTTAATATGCTTTTTATGAAAATGGATCTTTTTCTGCATCTAGGAATTAATTATAGATCTTTGCCTATTCCCATCTCTTTGGGGCCTGCTTGCACTGTTTCTTTCCTTTCCTGGAAGAGATTTTGTGGGATGGTAGCACTGGCTTTGTGATCTGTTGTAGGGAACCGGGCAATAGGGATGTCTTCACTAGTCATATTCCATTCTATTTCTTTGTAACACTTCCCCTGTCTACCTGACCCTCAGTCTAGTAGTAAAAGTCCCAGGCAGTACATTCATACAAGCAAGCCAATGCTTAAAAGAGATGCACAGAGATTATAACAAGAAAGCAACAAGATACTTTTTGGGTAAGGATCCGGAAGAGCGTTCAAACAAGAGCTCACAGCTTTACAAAATCCGAAGTCTCCCATGTCAGTGCTGATCTTGTGGGAGGATTATCTAAGCACTATGCCTTATAAAACTGCAAATACTGGACTCTTCTGGATCTTCAGAAAAAGCTCTTTGTGTCTAGGATTTGGAATAGTCATGCTACATTGGGATCTCTGCACATGCTAGTCAGAGCATTTTCTGCCTTCCATGATGCTACTTGAATTAATGACACAGCTATATTTATTAAGGAAAGGATGTTACAAAGATTCTGGAAAAGCCTTTGCCTTTTAGTATAACTGGGGGAACCTATTAATATCATATGATTCAGGCAGAAAACCAGAGTTATCTATCTGACAGCAAGGAGGCTCCAGGCAGAAGGGTGCGTGCTAAGGCCAGGCGAGTAGCTGGAGGTAGCAGGTGGAGTGACTGAAACTATTAGACCAATCAGGCTGATGTTGGTGCTAGACAGAAGGGTGAAAATCAGAATGTTGGTGCAGGATTTAATTATTTAAAATTTAAAAGATGGGAGTATGAGTCACCCAGCTTTTATGGCATGTGGATCTGGTTACATTCCTCTGATGAGATACGTTTGGTTCATTAAAGCAATTGTTTACATAGCACAGAAACTGCCTTTCATAAAGCACTGAACTGCATGTTATTGTGATTAGAAGTTAACACTATCTGATATTGATTAAGTGCAAATTAAATGGATTTAGTCACTTGGTAGCTGGCATATATCAAAGTGGTGTCATGGAAGATTTATCATTGAATAGAAGTATTTCAAATGAGATTTTGCAGAGAGCAGTTACAGGTCAGTGCTATTAAATACTGTTTTATAAATTACTGGAAAAGTAAATATAAAAGGAGTGCAAATAAAATTTATGAATTATATGAAGTGTGTCAAAATATTGAGACTAGAGCAGCCAAGCTAAGCAATCTGGATTTCTTAAACTGCTAGGAGGCAAGCAAAAGTTGATGTCAATGTTTCTGCCAGTAGAGTCTTGCATGAGGGGCCACAAAGGCTGGGGATGCAGTGCAGCTCCTGTGCCACACAGTCCTCTCCCATGGCAAGCTGGTTTGTCTGAGCAGAATGACACGCTGACCCTGCTTCTGGCACCTAGGTCAGTATCCCCCCATGGATGGTGCTACATACTGCCTGGTCTCTCTAGTCACACAGTTCTCCCATGAGCGTGGTTACAGACCAGTAGGAGTGGGTCCCACAAATAAGGCTGAGGTGTAGCTGTTGGTTTCAGAAACATTTGTATTACAACACTATGAAAGTAATATTTTGAGGTCTTAAGTTGGGTCTTCATAGTTAGTTGTGGTTTATTTACTAGCAGTAACCCTCAAGAAAAGTATGAGAACACAAAGGGTTCCTACAATACAAAATTCATTATGGGAAACTAAGTCTGCAGAGATTAAAGTAGTTGCACAAACTGAGTGAGAGAAAAGGGAATTTTTAGCTGATGGTTGATACTTTTTTTTCCAGGATCGGCAAGAGGTAAGGATAAATTATTATGCAATTAATATATTTGGGATTGCTGAGTTCTATAACCTGAATATAATTTTGTGTGCTTATATACATAATTATATGTGTATGTCTATCTGGCTATTTTCCCTCTGTCACAAAACTGGTATAAAATTTTAAAAAGAACTGAAGGAGTTTCAGAAACTTTAGGTCAGTTACTGGCTTGCACAGTCATTTGTTAGGACAAATCCGTGCAGCTACCAAAAGGAGGGGATGCGGTTCTTGTTTCAAATACATCTTTTGTATTGGCACCAGTGCATAGAATCATAGAAACATAGAATCATAGAATCATAGAATGGCTAGAGTTAGAAGGGACCTTATGGATCATCATGATCCAAAACCCCTGCATGGGAAGGGACACCTCCCACTAGATCAGGTTGCTCAGAGCCCCATCTAACCTGCCCTTGAACACTTCCAGGAAGGGGGCATCCACAACCTCCCTGGGCAACCTGTTCCAGTGTCTCACCACCCTCACACTAAAGAATTTCTTCCTAATGTCTAACCTAAATCTAACCTCTTCCAGTTTTAATCCATCACCTCTTCTCCTCTAGCTACACACCCTTGTAAACAGTCTCTCCCTAGCTTTCCTCTGGGTCCCCTTCAGATACTGGAAGGCCACTATAAGGTGTCACTTAAGCCTTCTCTTCTCCAGACTGAAAAACCCCAACTGTCTCAGCCTGTCTTCATAGCAGAGGTGCTCCAGCCCTCTGATCATCTTTGTGGCCGTCCTCTGGGCTCTTTCCTGGAGCCCCATGTCCTTCTTATATTGAGGGCTCAGAACCGGACTCAGTACTCCAGGTGGGGTCTCACAAGAACAGAGTAGACGGGGACAATCACCTCCCTTGACCTGCTGGTCACGCTTCTTTTGATGCAGCCCAGAACACAGTTGGCTTTCTGGGCTGTGAGTGCACATTGCCAGCTCATGTTGAGCTTCTCATCCACCATCACACACATGTACTGTTCCATGGGGGTGTCAGGGCAAGGAATGTTTCCTTCTAAAGAAAATTGCAACAGGAAAGGTATCTCCCAGCTCAGTCACTTGCCTGACTTGTCCCATTGAGAGGCTATTTGGGCTGTAGTTCTGTGGCCAGGTAAGCACAAGAGAGGCACTGCCTCTTTGCAACAGTGCTGCAGACCTGTGTTGTATCGGGGCCTTGAATAACCTCACTAGATACTCAAATTCAGTTTTGCAATTCTCCTTGTCATTGTCATGAAATGTTGCTTCTCTCCTTCATCATATGTGGGATTTTCAAACCTGTGGGTTACTTACTCATCTAATCCTTTTTTGCACACCTGTTCCTCTTGAGGTTGGTAGCTGCAGGTAGCTTCCTAGGGACCAAAGCTGACCTACACATTGTTCAGTATGGCAAAAAAGCTTTGCAGAAAAAAATGGAGGGGTTTCTTCCTCTGTTTTATGCCATGGTTGAAAGATTCCAGCATAATACCAAGAGACATTAAATAAGAAATGGATTATATATTTTTCTTTCAGGCTAGTTATAGACTTTTGGGTTCTCTTTGTCACATCTGGCAAATCGCTCAGTCAAAAGGACAAGAGTGAAAAATCCATGGTTTAAATCCCCAGAGCAAATCCAAGTAGTCCAAGTGAAATACTATACAGTACATGGAAAGAAGGTATCAGATGGAAACTCCCAAAACCATGTGAAACAAATACCAACTTACTTCAAATGTACATGTTAAGAGATGGTCATGAGGAAAACCTGACTAGCACCACAGCTGAAAGGTTTAATCCAGCATTACTAATGCTCATTCATGGTGCAGTGTACCAGAGGAACAGCTTGCAATAATGCCTTGCACAAGTAACAAAATACCGAGACAGGCAAAACCAGAGTCTAGTTCACAGACTCAAAAGCCATCAGCAATGGCACTCTGAAAATGTTGGTGAGAGTCATATACTCACTCCAAGTGAAAAGAGGCGCCTGGTCTGCGGGGAAATGGATGTTGTTGCAAGGCCAGGGACATCCCTGTTAGCATCTTAAAGGTTCATTAGAAGTATACAAAGAGAGTGAGCTCTTCTGGAAAACAAAACAAAATGGCTTGCCAAACTGTTGCATTGCACATTCTTTTTGGAATAAAATATTCATCTGCTTGAAGCACTTCAGAAAACCTTGAATAAGTGTCCCATGGAGACATGAGGGAGGCAAATGTCAGGTGCAGAACTCATGTTTAATGCATGCGGGCAGCGTGAAGGACCCTGCTTCCCCTGCTGTGAGACCCAAAAATGGCAAGGGCTGTAGCTGTGGAAGACGAGGATTTCATGTCATCCACTCCCTCCCCAAGCTGCTACCTGGGGCCTTACCTGCAGCCTTTGGAGCCTCAGTTGTCTTCTGCTGCCCCGCCCCAACTCTAACGGTGCTGACATCCTCCTCAAGAAGCTGAGCATCGTGCCAGCCATGACTGAGAGAGGCACAGCTTTCCAGGGCAGCCAAGGGGGAGGAAAATAAACAGATCTGAGGGACATGGTTACTGCTGCTGCAGGCAGTGGAAAACAAACACAGCTGAGCCCCAGAGAAAGGTCTTTTCTTCATCCACTTGCAGCATTAAATGGAGTGGGGCAAATTTAAATCTAATAATCTGGTTGTAGCCTTTCTCCTTTCTGGTGTGAATAGGTGAGCTAAGCAGAAAATGAAGCTGGGAAAAGAGGAGAAGGCTGAGAAGAAATGAAGAAAGTGCAGGTTGATTGCAGCGGGAAGCAAACAAAAATACATGGCTTCTCCAGGCCTCCCCAGATGTGCCTTCCACTGAGGTGTAAATTACCATAACAGACGTGTAGTCTGTGAAGTGATTTTGGGGAGAAATTAGAGTACTCACAACTGGACAGTTAGGAACCACTACTATTAACAGATTTAAAAACCTCTAAGCAGCTCTACCTGACAGGCAATGGGAGGACTGCTGGGCAGCACTGGCTCAGCAGGGTTTATCTCCCAGCACACTGGGGAGCTCTCACACCCACAACTCCCACTGCAAGAGCTGCTCCTCTGCCCCACAGATGTTGGGCACAGGCAAAGGGAGCTGGGGTGGCTGCCACATAGCTGGTGTCATGGGTTGTCTCAGCTGCCTTCTAAGTGCTTCAGTGGCCTTTGCCAAGTTGCTCTTTATTTCAACAGCAACCTAACTGATTCTGTGCATGTATTCTGTAGATGTCAGTGACCGTGTTCACAGGTAGTGTGAGACTGTTCTGCTCACTGTGGTCTGAAGCGGTGTTTGCTCTATTTTAAGAGATTTCATTATTGGGCTTGGAGATGGTGGGGCAGTGGGTAAGAAGCTGCAGTGAGGGTGGACCATATCAGCCTTGCAGCTCCCTGATCATGGAAACAACTTCTTTCAGTGGCATCTGAATTATGGTTATCTATTAATGTGCTGACTAATGCACAGTATGCTGAAAAGACTCTTGTGATAAAATGCACTATTTCTCCACCTGTGTCTTGAGGTAAGTAACTTTTTCTGTTGCTTGTATATGACTGCCACTCCCCTCTTGTCACTCAACAAGTATTATCAGTGCTCATGTTTACTCAAAATGATTTTTTCAACATATAGTAAACAGTGAACTTCTCAGGAATTGCATTGTATTTTTTATCATCCAGCCCTGCAGTCTTTCTATAAAATCCAACCACAGCACAGAGACATATGTAGTGCATTTTAAACTCGCTTAAGTCTTCCATATGTAAAACAAATCAAGCTCTGATATTGCATCCCAGGCTATTGTACTGGTGAGAGACCAGGATTCTGCAGTTGCACTCTATTGGAATGTTGCTGCCTTTGGAGGGGACATGCAGGATGATGTGTTATATACCTGATGCATATTTGAAGCTGTGACCTCTGAAGTACCAGGGCAATAAAAAAGGTGATATTTTAATGGATAGGCTGGCAACAGTATGTATTGAAGTTGAAATGATGACAGCTCGACACTTTGAGCCATCTCAGCAAGAATAGCAAGCTATCCTGGATGCAGATACATAGTCATTATGACGATATCAAGCTCAACATGGATTGCAGAACCCACTAAAAAAGTCTGATAACTGGGCAGCTCAGCTTGCTGCTGCTTGATGCACACCCTACACACCTGATCTGGCTTGATTAAAGGTAGACTTCCCCAAGAAAGCACATCTGCTTCATCTGTATTTATTGTGAGAGCCCACAGGATTAACACTGGACTACCTCAGACACCAACCATGAGAATTAAATCCTAGTCCTGAGATTGCAGCAGCCAGTGCCAAGGAATAGTTCAGCTCTGGACTTGGTCTAATGAGATCTGTGACTATTGGTCTGTAATTCTAAAATACAGACATGATGCTTCTGCACTTATGTGGCACTCGAAGCACTTTGTCTTGTTTCTGCTGCGGGCAGCTTTCATTTGCATGTTAGTGAATGAGTAATTCCTACAGAACTTTTCCTGGATGAATGTGCCCTGTCAGGAAAGGGCTTCATAAATGTTCACACACTTTATGAGAGCAAAATATTTGTTAGACACAGCTGATGCTTCCATTCTGTTCTTCCACCACTCAATAAGGTTACTGTCACATAACTGCTCCAACTGTTTTCTTGTTTTTGGAAGAAAATAGAAAGAAAAATTGCCCCTCTTCCCCCTTCTATTTTATGCAAAAAAGATTTTTGAATAGATTTTCAAGGATAAAAATTGCATGCAGGCCTGTCTCTATTTTTTTTTATGTTATGTTTTCAATTTTGCTCTTAGCGCATTATCCACTCATATTCTTGCACATTAGGCTGTGCATTTAATAGCACAACTTACGCCAAAAAAACCCATACATTTAGGAAATGCAAGCCCTACGTTTGTAATCAAAAGGCAGTACCTGTTTTTTCACTGGTCTGAGGTCATTAATTTATGAAATCTTTTCTTTCCATATTTCTCTTCCAATCAACTAGTCCTCTTAAACAGCAAGGACCCAAAAAGACACCCCTAGACCCAGCGTTTGAAAGTATGGAAGCTGTATCTCTTCCTAGTTCAGAGTAGAGCACAATCTTTATTACTGTAAAAAAACCTCCAGGTAATTTCCCAATATTTTTTTTCCTGGTTTTTCTTTTGCACGTATTTCTTTATGATAAAATTTAAAGAGGAATTACAAAATCTTGAGTCGTTTTTGCAAAGAACTCAATGCATCTTAAAGAATTGAGTGGTGATGCTTTATTTGTGCATGCATATTTTAATATAACCGCAGTGTAAGACAGAAATCACTTCACGCCCAGATGACCTTTCCTTTTCCATACGAAAATGGGAAACAGCACTTCAGTGCACTTTTTCCATCGTGTAAAAAAAACAGTGAATGGTAATTTTTCTGTTATAATCCTTGGGATAACTTTTACCTGCCACTAGGATAGCCTGGTTATGAATTTTGTAGAGAGAACAAATCTAGAATTTCCATAATTTAGACCTATGCAGCACAGTAACAGTTTTTCTGTACTGCCAAATATGACAAAACCCAAGGCTGGGTATGAGGTTCCCACACCGAATCTTCAGAGAAATGTAGGTGCCTGATCATGTTCGAGTTGCAAACTCACATGCAAGAAGAGCTGTTGAAGCTCCTTGCTGAGGTTAGCCTTGCAGTGCCAGCTCCTGCAGGGTCCCCTGGCCTGCCTCAGCACAGCACTGCTGCACTGGCTGCCCTGCTCTGTACTGGACACCACAATGGTTGGCACATTTGTGCTGCTGCTTGCCAACAAATTCCTCTTCAGGGAAGTGTGAGATGAGCATAACACGGATACAGATTTGACAGGTCTGTATTCCTTACCCAACAGCTGGCTTTTTCATTTGATAGAAGAGTCTGTCCAGAGTTTAATAAACATTTTCCAATAAATTTTTTATTTCAGTTGAAACTTTTTTTTCTGAGAAACAGACACATTTCCATTTCCAATGAAGGAAAAAAATTAAGTATTCCCCAGCTAGGTCTTAGTGCTATCAGCACCAAGGCTGAGCATTCCTTACAATCCCGTTGCATCAGAAAAAAATCCATTATACCCTACAGTCATATCAGATTTCTGTCGCCATGAGTTGAGTTGCCATGTCTCACAGATGGGCTTTACATTATGTCCACCTGGTCCATGGGGTGAGTTTTATTGCAGGTACACTAGGAAATGAATGTCCCTCCATAAAGGCACTAAGCAGAGAAGACCCAGTTTCTCAGAGAAGCGGCTGGAAAGCCAGCCAATCCCCACAGTGGGTGTATCTGTACCGCTCATCCTGGGCAGGTGTTCCTGGCACAAACAACCCCATCGCTACAACTGGCAGGCGGCTGTAATGACTCTCAGCAGAGAAACCAGGTGGTGAATGGCCATGAGGCCTTCACCCCCCCTTGCACCTCAGCAGCCAGCCTGTCATACTGGGTTATAGATCGATGTGTTTGGCACTTTCACCGACTACAGAAAAATTAAAAAGTTTCTGCTTCTGTCTGCTTTTTAAGTCTCTCTTGCTATTTGCCTTTTAGGAAGTGTTGCCTGGTCCAGGGAACTGTTCTGTATGATAAAAGTATGGAGGCAATAATTCGGTAAACTCAGCAAAATGTTCTTTCAGATTTTCAGTGTTCTCTGTGCTTTGCTAGATTTGTCAGTTTCTCCAGCAAGAAACGCAGTTGTAACTCAGGAAGGGTTTCAATTATCTTCTTGTTTGCTGGAAATAAAAAGAAACCTCAAGCTGACATGTTTCTGAAGAAGAATCTCAAGGGATACATACTTCATACCACAGAAACCAGAAATAAGGAGGGGGTGGGGCAGACAGGAAAAAAAAGAAGGAAAAAAAAGAGAAAAAAAAAATAAATTCTCAACTAGCTCCAAAGCTTTTGCTGGCCAGACCAAAGGGGACCGGAACATGAGTAGCTTTGCTGCCTATTAACTAGAGACTTACTGTCACCCGTGCCTTAATGCCTTATTATTGTAGATATTGGGGCACCTTACTGTCATCCTAACAAGCTGCCATGTCATATCTCCTGGGGCCTGAGAAGGAAAAAAATCAGAAACTGAGTTGGTAAATATATTTACAACCTACTGCAGGAACACATGGACCTCAGGGAGTTGTGCACTGTGGATGATTATAGAGAGGTCACAGTTTACCACCTGAACAGTCTCCCTTGGGTTTTAACAGAGGAAGTACATATCACCAGCTGTCATCGTTACATGAGTAACTACAGAACAGTGTATAACACTTTTCTTTTTCCCGCATGTTAACACCACCATTCTGTAAAAGCAGAGGCGGTCCTGTCCTCTCCCAGCCTTCCTGAAGGCATTGCCCAAGGATAAACTTTGCATCTAAACAGACCTTTAGACTAACACTCTGTTACTTCCATAGTTCGGGAGCAAATATGACAAGAAGGGTTGAATCAAGCAGCCATTTAGTATGGACATAACCCTCTGTAAATACAATGAATAATGGAAAGAGCTGTTACAAATAACTTTGAAAAGAAGCCATCATACAGTCTGTTGCTCTAGTGCCGACTTTCCCCATTGCAAAAAAGTGCTCCTCCCCAATTTTTTTTCATTCATAGAGATGTTTCTTTAAGGCTGTACAGGAATTCATAATGTGTGGTACATATGTCACCTGCACTCCACAAAGGTGAAGCATATGTCAGCAGTATCACGTCTTTTCTAAACTGTTCAGTAACCTGTCGACAAACAGGTACTGAACCTGTCATCCCAGCTACCTGCGCACCAGCCCAGAGTCAGTGGGTGACTGATTGTTGCTGGAGCTGGCTAAACAGAAATATGTTGCAGATATCTAAAAAGATAAGGGTAGGGAGCCATCTTTCAGTTTTTACCAATATTCAGCTTAAGCCTATAGACATATCCCCACCCACCTACACAGAGGAACAGCAGCCCCAGCTGATGATGTAGGACAGGACCACTTAGTTACTGAAATTATTTAGCTGTTGTACTGAGGTTCCTCAGGAGAAAGCAGTGTGCTGGGTCACCTTCTTACTGTCCCTCTCTTCTAAAGTGGCAGACTGTTGGAGATAATACAGGGAAAAGACTTGAAGATGAGAAGGACATTGGGAATCCCTTCTTAGAAATGTGGGAGGTGTTATAGACATGAGAGCACAGTGAGGTCTGGTGCAAAATTTTCTTCTGATCTGGATGGGGACCCAAGCTTTATTTTTTTAATTATCCTGATACAAGGTCACATTTTCAAATGTTCCTGAATTACTTTCCTGGTGATTTTTACTGCTGTGAAATCTGCTGTGATTTTTGTTGGGCATAGTCATTACATATAGTTGCTTAAGTAAAGAAGTTGAAGGTGTTTGGTGTGATTGAAGATTTAAGGGAGATGTCATGCATGGAGTGGATTTACCTGAACTGGAACTTCATGTGAGATAACTGTTAATATTGCAAACCTTAGGACATCATTGTAAGTAGTAGCACTCAATAAATGTACACAGCTAAAGCTTTGCCTCCCTGTCTGCTCTAAAATAGCATGTTTCCAATATTGCAGTATCAAGAGACATTGCACTGGGGCTATTGAGTCACTAGGAAAGCACATTATTTGTTCATTGTTGAATGACCTCAAATGCTAGTTGTTCATATATAAATCTACCATTATAGGTACTGATCCAGCATGCTTCTGCTTAGCCTGTGACAGCTGATGAGGTCATAGCATCCTCTATTGCTATCCTTCCTATTTCAGGCTTTCAGCACAGTATACATGAAGAAAGAAGTCATTTTTTTTACCCTTTTTTAAAGTGAAAGTCACCTACAAGCACCTGCCCTCTGAATGGCAGGCCAGGCCTTTGAAACGTGGCTTCTTTTATTTGCATGTCTCTTAGTGCTAAAGAAGGCAAGTTTTACTCATTTCCATTTTATGTTATGTTATGTGAAGTATATTTAACTACTTCAACAGCAGAATTAATTATTTTATGCAAAATCAAATCAGTATTTGAAAGTTTTTATGTAAATTGTGATGCTTTATTTTGGAGTACATATTTCAAGAAATAAAATTTCCTGTTAGATCTTTTTAACTTAATTTTTGTGCCAAAGCATGCAGAAAGCTTACATACTGCCATAGAAAGCTGAAAGAAATAGGGCTTTTTCTTTCAGGGAATGAAAGATCACTCTACTTCTCTGGCCTGCTCACGGAGATTTCTAATCATTTAAGTTACTCTGGCACCTTCAGACTATAAAAAAACCACATACTCCTTTAAAATTCTCCCATTTTCCCCAGCCTATGAGCTCCTAAAGTAAATGAAATTGTTTTTTTCTTCTGCAAATGGGCTCATTCTAACAGCGTTTTAAGCTCAGAACTCCCTTATTGAAAAGAAATGGCACTACCTTCAGTTTTTAGAGACAGCTGGTAGTATTTCCAAATTCATGAAAATATGTGTTGCAGCATTTTCCATAAGGGGTTGAACAATTTTGTCCACTTCTTCCTTCAATTACACCCTCAATATTACTGGGGGATAGAGTAATGAGACATGTTTAAGCAACAGAGGAGAAAGGGAAGAAATAAAAGTAGATGTTGTTGCCAGAATAATGGAACCCCAAGGACAGTGACTACATTTTCCTACCTGTAGATCAGCTTACAAGCTAAAAGTTTTCTTAATGGTTATATTTAATTAAACATCTTTTTTCTGTATGTGCCATTAATTGAGCATTTATTTCCACCTCTGTTATTAAGATAGTTCAGGCCAACATGTTTTGTGTAATATTCTGTAGACATTTTAACTGATAACTTTTTTAAATTATTCAAGCAGTTCTAATTCCTTTTAGAATTAATCAAAGTGTGGAGCTGAATTACAAGCACAGGACTGTCGGTTTGTCACTTCTTAGAGAAGAGTGCAGTATGGTTCAGGAGGAACTTGAAAAAGAAGAAAAAAAAAAAAGAAAATAAGAAGAAAATTTCTAACTTTTTGCTTTTCTCAGCTCAAATGAGGTAGAAGGGTCATAGAACTCCAGTAAAGTTAAAAAAGAAATAGAAAAACACTAAGAAGTAAGATAACCAGCCAGCCTCTATCCACTATATATTTACAAATATCAATTTACTTAGGCAAAATAAACACATAGCCAAACCTTCTTCATTGCCTGTAATGGCATTGCCAGCTTGCTCCAGGGATCTCTGCAATTGAGATAACTGGTTACAGAACACAGGTTATTCAGTTATTTGGTTCTACTTCTCCAGTGGCAGATGTGCTACTTTCCTACTGTCTGACTACTTGCAGTAGTTGCTTGGATGATGTCGAATTTTACCAAAAAATAAGTATTTGAACATGAGAATCAGCTGACAAAGTGTCTGAGCCAGCGATCAATATTTACTTTACAATCCCTGGAGAAAAATAGGCACTTAGAGGGCATCATTCCTAAAGCAGATGCTTTAAATAGCTTAGCTGAACCAAGCCCTGGAAGTGCTAATTTCTCTCCTTTGAATACAGTAGCAGCCTAGAGTGCTTAGCTCAGAAGTGGAGGCAGTTGTATCAGGGATGTCTGGGATCTGCTACGATGTTTCCTATCTCAGGTTTCCTATTTACAGGAGGTGCTGCTATAGGGTAAGGTAGCCTCTGTGTATACAGAGCTGATTATTCTTCTGCTGCTTGCAGAAGTATCTGAGAGCTAATTTGACAAGTAAGTTTAAGGTTTATTCCTCCCCACGCCAGTATATTATACCAGGTGTTCAATGCTGCTTGAGAGAGCAAGGAGTTTGGCAGGGCAATGGTTTTCCTTCACCTTGGGTCTGTGACTGGGTCTACAGACCCTGGGAAGGAAGGGCCACAAGAGGAGCAGTTGGAGCAAGGAAAGCAGAATAATGGTGGAGTGGCCTGGAAAGATAAAATCTCCCCTCTTTCTTTGGATCTTCTGAACTGCCATTTAATCATGTTGAAAAGCTACACCAGCAGAGTGTTTATGGGTAAAGGTAACAAAATCCTTGGGAAGAAGGCTCCAGTTGCAGGAGGTTCAAACACCACCCACCACCCAGCAGCAAGCCTTGGGTAACAGGGGGCAAGAGAAGAATGGGGGAAACGTATTTCCTTTAGAGCAGATGAAAATTTGCCTGAGTTACTTCCTGTCTGCTGGTCTTCAGCTAGAATCCTTCAGATACTGTTAAATAATTTTCAGAGAGCTAGGGAGGGGAATAATTTGAATAATTCTGGTTATTCTTTATGATATGAGGTTAGTTAAAATCATCTGAATTCAGAGAGGCTATTTGCATAGTTAGAAAATCTTAAAATGACTAAGACTTCATAGGACTGGATCCTTCCCACTATCACAAGCTTATAAGGGGATTTTTATATGTAAAATCCTGAACAAATACTCAGAAGTATAGGTTGGAAGACATTATTCACTCCAGCTTCTTACGTATTTCTTCTTCTTACAGGTTTATCTGCTGCAGTGTTTTGAGGATATGATCTAATCTCCATTTAAGTATTTCCTCTTCTGATATCTCAGGGGTTTCTCTTGGCAGACCACTACATAGATTAATAACTCTTATTTGGACATTTGTTCTCACATCCAATCTCAATTTGTTACGTTTCAGCTGAACATTCTCCGTGATCAGCCATAATCAAGCCTCTCTCTTTCACCTTGTTTCTCTCAAAACATCCTTGAAAGTTCCATATTTTGTTTAAACTAGATGTCTTTTTCATCTCGTTTCTTATATCTTGCAGGCTTCTTGATGTTCTTCATCTTTGCTGCTTTCTTATCCTTACTGCGTGAGGCCCAAGTAAGGCCTCAACTGTCATGTGGATATGTGACTTACTATGTTCTTACTCTTAAGTATAGTTCTTTGAATATGTGTTCTTTATATACCAGTAGCATTTCTGATTTTCACTTGTAGAAACAATAAGTCTAAAAATGCATTTTTACTCAGCATTTCCATAGGTTTTGGAACAAAAATAATTCACTTTGTACTGTAAGTAGTGACTGGGACAGATCACTTTTTGTTAAAAACATTTGGTTTTGCAATTTATACACATTCCTCTTTATGTGCTGTAGAATTGTTTCCTTCCCCTGATCTGGGAACCCCAGGACAGAAGTCGTTGACCAGTCCTTCAGCTTTTCTACATAACAAGGACCTATAAAGAAAAATACTGACATTTTCCTTTAAATACTCAGAAATCTGAGAATGTAAAATTTTGCCTGGACTTTACTGTCTTTCCCTAAGTTTTGATGTCTTTATGCACACAGTTAGGCTCAGAGAGTTTTTTTGCCTGAATATAGACTATGTAAAAAACTAAGGATCAAACTAGTCAATACGTTCTACCAACAAAAAATGTTATATCAGTCAAAATGATCTGCTTACTATTAATTTTAATCAATATTTTCTTAGCTGTGTCACTAATTTTCATATGCTGTTTGGCCAGCAGTCATATGCTGGGCTGAATGGGGCTTTGAGGAACCTGGTCTAAGTGGGAGGTGTCCCTGCCCATGAAAGGGGGTTGTCACTAGATGATCTTTAAGGTCCCTTCCAACCCAAACCATTCTATGATTCTATGATATATCCTAATTTAAAGAACCTATCCAAAGTTTCTAAGCCAGGCACGTAGTCCTCCCTCTCTATGATCAGTTAGGAGAGATCCACTTATATAGGGCTTGAGAAGCTGTAGTGTTTCTCTTCCAGAACTGCAGAACTGATATTTTTTTACTATTTCACAGCTTTTATAGTCAGATAAAATAAATTCATTGGGAAGACGTGGTTGCCAAGCTGTGAGTCCTCCAGCGGTGCTAGTGAAAATGTGTCAACAGGCCATGAGTTTTATGCTGTGTTCATGGCAAACAAGGGAACATGCAGTCCTGCACTGCCTTTCCGACCCACAACTGCTCTGGAGCATCTCCCTGAATTCAGCTAGGATTTTCCTGTTCAAACACTTTCTTCCATCTTCTACAGAAGATAATACAAATGCACAAAAATATAAAAATTCAACTAACAATAACTGATTCATTTACAGCATCATCCTTCTCCTCAAAGATCATGTTACTGATTTAACTAATCTGATAGTTGTGTCAGTTAAAATACTTATGAACATTTCTCATAGCCCCATCATTAGCATGGTATGGTTAATATGGAAGTTGCTGCAGGTGAAGACATCATGAAAGGACTTAAAAGCAAAGCTTCAGGCACAGCTGGTCAGCCTTAAACATTGCAGTTCTTACAATCCCCAATGTGGATGCTGACATTAAGACAGTTTCTGCTGTCTGGAGTCCTGTGGCATTAAGAACTAAGTGTTTTCCAAATGTGCTTCTTAGTATAGGTATTCTGAGTGGTTTTCCCCTAGAGCCTAAGGAGTATCCACAGGTCTGAAAGCCTTTTTTATTGCCTGGTTTATTTTTCCAAATGCCATTTTAATCCACCTCTAATCTTTGTTAAGAGTTAACATTATAATCACTTCACTACCTTTTCCAGATAAAGCATTTAAAATTTTCAGGAGCAAATAGCTTTTTGCTGGATCTTCTACTAATTGCTTCATTGAATACCACAACCTTGAGTTTTAAATGTATGTAATGAAAACACAAAGTGCTTGTTTAATGTAAGCATTTTACTGAAATCTGAAGAACACATGGTGCAAGGGTAAAGATAGGAACTTGCTGTATTACATGGCTTTCAATGATGCATTTTGAAACACTGTCAAGGAAGAAAGCTCAATTCATTTCTCAAGGGTAAAAATAATACCCTTAAACATTAGCCTTTAACTTGTTTTGACATCTTTGTTCCTGTGTAAGGGTTAAGTAATATGGTCATATTTTATAAGTAATGCTTTATTAACGAAGTAACTTGCATTAAGGTTGTAAAATTGAACACCAGATCAGGAAATAATAAAAAGTAAAGGCTGTATCATAAAGTTAACTGATCCGTACAGCTAGTATTCCCCAGATAAGGTAAATGCTCAGCTGCCTACAGTGTGTGCAATTGTGAGTTACAGCTTCTGAATACCTTAACCTTTTAGTTACTTCTTTCTTGAATATTTTCATTTACAGCCTGAATGTTGGATGAATATATGTTCTTATACTAATTTTACTTTGCATTTGTTGGAAGAAAAAAATAGTGTACCAAAACCCTGTGCCTTCTTTTAGCTGAGTACATAAACTACATGCTGTGTCTACATAGCTCTAGGGCCTACGTTTGTTGTTCATATACCTGCTAATGTGGAAATCTTGTGGTTTTGTCTGATATGCCTGTGCAAATATTGTTATAGTCAAGGAACAGGTGGCTGAGAGACAACAACTTCAGCTGCTTCTCACATCTGTAATTGCCATTTAGGTGCTTCTGGTGCATTTCAAGATGAAGTCAAATGACTTCAGTGGGCCACTGAAGAAGTTAATTTAGCATGGTGGTTTTTGACTTTTCCATGAAATGAGATAGAAGCTCTTACAGAGGCCTATCTCAGGTATCTTCTGGAAGTCAAAAGCTGATAGCTGATGAGTAGTAAAGAGTGATTTCCAAAACTACTTCTCTGCTGTGGGTCCCTGGACTGGACAGTTGAGTGGCTCATCATGTGTCTGTATGTCAGGAGTGACAGGATAACTCCTAGCATTTCAGATCTGCTAAATTTTCTTGTGGTGGGTTGACCCCAGCCAGCAGCTAAGCACCCACATAGCTGCTTGTTCTTTTTCTGACTCCCACCTCAGTGAGACAGAAATTAATAACAAAAGTGAGAAAACTCATGGGACAAGATAAAGATGGTTTAATAAGGGAGGGTGGGAGAAAGCACAGAAAAGTAACACAATCACCACCCTCCAAAACAGACCAATGTCCAGCCAGTCTCCAAACAGTGGTC
The DNA here is from genome assembly GCA_020745705.1 of Hemiprocne comata. Classification (NCBI taxonomy): domain Eukaryota; kingdom Metazoa; phylum Chordata; class Aves; order Apodiformes; family Apodidae; genus Hemiprocne; species Hemiprocne comata. The sequence goes on along the minus strand of CM036586.1, from coordinate 95,108,500 downwards.
ACCTTGGAAGCCAACCCCCTTCTTCTTACTCTATCTTGGTTTTTATTGCAGAGCATGACATTGTGTATTATGGAATAGCATTTGGCTGATTTGGGTCAGCTCTCCTGGAAGTGTCCCTGCCAGTTTCTTACCCATTCCTAGCCTACTCCCTGGAGTGGGGCAGAGTGGGAAAACAAGGCAGCCTTGCAGCTTGAGGTGATGTAAGCACTGTTGAGCAATAGCCAAACCTTAGTGTGTTATCAACACAGGTTTAGTCTCAAAGCCAAAACACAGCACCATGCTGGCTGCTACAAATAAAATTTACTCTGTCTCAGACAGACCCAGTCAGCTGGATTTCTCCAGACACCTTGCTCAGAGAAAGCTGTACTTTCTACTGTGGCATTTTGTTTGTAGCATTTTCAAGTTTTAAACCAAAAGTCTGAGGATTAATGTGTATCTGTGCAGACTGCAATGTGATCTTACAACGCAAAGTTAGCTTTCTGAGTGTGTATAAATGATTTTACTGGCAGTGCAGAAATAACACTTGTTGACTTTGAAATAGTAATATATTCAGGCTTTTAGGTTTTCAAGATAACAGATCTTTTGACATGGAAAGAGAGATGCAATATGCCATTGCACATCTTTAAGAAGACTTGCATGTTACACAAAGGCCATTAGAATTGGACCTACCTTATTTCTAAGGTACTCACTGCTGCCACTCTAGCTGAGCACGTTACTTGATTTGAGGACTGGGTAATGTAGCTGAGAACAAATAATGAACTATTGAATGAATGCTCTTGTTGCAGCCCCCAAGAACAGAGTGTGCATTGTGGGATGGTCGGTGATGCACATCTCTAAGCGAAACTGAAGATGTAAAGATGCAGACACCAAGATGAGGTATGAAATCTTGTCCAAATGAAAGTGAAGGAAGTGTTGCCGTGGCATGGATGGAATTAGAACTTCAATAATGCATTAACAGCTTAATACTGGAAACTGTGGGGCAACAGAACTGTGCAATGAAACTTGAGAGAACTCTGTTGCTTTAAACTCATCTGGCTAAATTTAGCCAGTTTATTGAGTTGCTCAAGTGTGGACAATTTCAGCCTGCAAAGAACTTCAGAAGCAAACCTTGTTATTGAGTAAGAATTCAGTAAAAAGAGACAGAATATGACGTGTTCTACCCTGAGATTTTAATGGGGAAAAACATTTGAAGGCATATATTTAGACACTAATGGTAGGATTAGGGGATAGTGTTATTTGTTTAATATGTAGGAAATATATATTATGGAAATCTTACGTATAGGAAATATATTTCTCAGTGTGCTGCGCTTATCTATTCCATTCAGTCAAAATTCACCATGGAAATTTATACTAGGCTTCCATTTCTGCTACAGCAACACAAACAGGGGCAGTACTGTGTATTTAAAAAATGGGCAGAAATGGAAGAAAGAAAATCCATCGAAAATATTTCTTATAAACCGTCTTCTGACATGAAGAAAATATGGCTAGTAGGACATGCAATGGGAAGTAAAGAGAAACACAGTAGTACACTGAACCGTCACCAAGGTTCTGCCTGGGACTGTGGTTCTTGGCTCTGCGGGACAAAGGTCATTTGACTTACCATTAGTTGCTATCTGAATGGCAGGAACTAAATTAACCTCCATAAACCGTTTGTATGAATTGTGCACAGGAAACAAGCTAATGACATGCTGAATGAGAGTTCTTATTTAATGCTGAGCTTTGCCTGGAAACAACTTGGAGCACTGTAATAAAGAAAAGAACGTGATCATAACGTCCACACACTTCTAACGAGTTTTTTAATTCCTAACATTAAAATTAGTATATTTTAGAGGTCTGCTTAGAGCTTTTCCTATATATCCAAACTCTGAATGCAGGCTCCAACCTACTAGACCTCTTCCTGGAGAACAGGAGAGAACAGTTACAGGGTAAGTAATGTTATCTTGACATTACTTGCAGATAACGCGTGTGTGACAGCAGAGTAAATGAAAGTAAGTCTAGATTACTCTCGGGCTCAAGAATTAATTGGATAGCTTCAGGATTATATACTCTAAAAAAAAAAAAAAAAAAGGAACTTCACAGAGATAAAAATAGATCTGGTGTCTATTACCATAATTAACTGCTGTTAACACTTTAGAAGAGGCATGCAGTGAAAGAATAGGTAAACTTCCTGATTTATGTTTGAGGAAAAAGTGATTATTTCACTACAGGACTTTTTAAGTAAAGGGATTTTCTCTTACATAGGTAGCATATGTAGGACTTAGGGAAAATTTCATACTTGTGCCATCAATTAAATTAATTCACAGTTTGGAGGTCAGCAACTAAAGCATGAGATTTCATGCCTGGCTATATGATCCTAAATCCCATGAGTGATTCACAATACGATGTTTACTTCAAGGGATGGAGATAAAGGAGATGTGTGAGGTGTAGGATATGACAGCTTTCAGCATAAAACTAGGGGAAATAAAGCACATGCACAGGCATTGAAGAAGTGGTAGGAAAATCCTTAATTGAGGAAGTGGTTTTGGATAAATGAATGTGATGTTTATTGTGGGCTCTGGGTTGGCTAACAGAAGAAGTGCTAGCCTAAGGACAGAAAGACAGCCGTTCTTGAAGTAACATCTATTTTAGCCTGAAAGCCCTTTTAAACTTCCTTTGTTGTTGCAGTTTTGGGAATCTTAATTGGCTTCCTTAATGTGAAAAAAATGATACTTGCACAGGAACTGGTCATAAGCTGACTGGTGGTAAGGGAATACATGGCTGTGTAATCCAGTGCAAATGCTTTCTCACAGGAGCATGAACTTGGCAAGGTCAACATACTCTTCTTACTCAGTGAAGCCACAAGCAAGTTATGTGTCCTGAAAGAGTCCCGTGAAGACCATTACACCAAGCCACATGCCACATATTCCTGATTCCCTATATATTGTACAGAGAGACTATTTTAGATATACTTAATGAGTGTCTTACAATTTTATTGGTATTGTTTTTCATTTTTCTCAACTTCTAAGCCAAACTCCTGCTTTATCATGAGGTCAAATGTTCATGCCTCAGGGGAAGAGGAAAATTATAGCTGAAGAAGTATTTAAGCCATTAGGAATGATCATTAGAAATAGCTTGTCTGCACAGTATATTATTTGATGACCTCTAGGTTATATATTACATGGGGATGAGAAAAGATGTAGTCTACTGGATGATGATAATTCCCAGGTTTTGGGTGGTACTCTGTTGTTTCTAACCCTCCATAGGTCACCAGGAAGCCAAATGTGTCTGTTTTGTGTTACAGGCAAGACACCTGGGGTAAGGAATAAAACAATTGTATGTTTTAGAGTCCAGCATATTTTAATTCAGCCTCTTATCATTTGATCAAATACTTTGACCAAATTTAAGCTTTAAATTTTCCCATCAATCATTTGATCAAATTTAACCCTTCTCATGTTCAGCTTTTTTAAATTTTTTGTTTCCTCCATAATTTGTTTTATTTCTTCTTTTTTCTTCCCTCCTGTCTTTTCCTGTCTATCCCTCCTCTGCACATTGGTAGCTTTTAGCTTGCAGAAGGGCCATAATTAACAGGTGAATCTTGTCTGAATAAAGGGAAACAAATTGCATGTTTTCCCTGTAATTCATTAACTGCCTGTAGAAGACATGTAAGTTGTGTTTGCAGAAGCGGTTTAGTGAGTAGTGAGCAGGCAAGAGGCTAAAAAATAGATGAAATACACGTGTCTGCTCTGCGGAGTATAGTATATGCTTGTTCTAGGTACTCCATCTCTGTAATTCTCTGTTTAGAAAGGGGTGTGTCTGTTAATACATTGCAATCACACCTCTCTAACCAAGATCTATCAGCAGAAGCTTAACTATTACATTATACAGAAAAGGAACTGGAAAAGAGTAAAACAAGGTTTTCTTATACTGCTTCTTTATGTTAGTATCAGTACTGCAGTCCTCGTTTCCTCACCTTTTCACATAAGCTTTGATATATGGTAGTCTTCATATGAAAACTCTGACAGGGTTGGAATTATTTTAATGCTATCAGAATATGCAAGTGTGTACCTTTGTCATCTTTTGTATTTTTCCTGGAGTTAAACGCAGGATAAGGAGGGTATTCTGCAAAAATTGCACGTATTTATGTGATGCTACCAGAGTGCTAAGTTTTATTATAGCTTAAAATAATGGAGTAGTTTCATAGGTGCTAAACTGCATTAAGGGAAGTTTTCTCCCCTCGGAAGACACTTGGCAGAACTACCCTAGCAAAACTTCAGGCGCTTGGAGTAATTTGGTATCTGTGGAGTTAACTAAGTTAAGCTTCCTGCCGGTTAGCCTCTTTCACCAGGAATGCAATTTGTGTTTACCTATATAAGGAAACCTGTTAGACTTAAACGAGTTCAGCAGGGCTGCGGGCTGCCTGCGAGAGAGAGGGGTGAGCCCGGGTGGGAGGGAGGGAGTGCGCAGGGGCTGGACGGAGCGCAGCCCCCTGGCTTCAGCAGCTCAGCGCCCGCCCGGCAAGGAGCGTTCCCCGCTCTTCTGCAGCTTCGAGAGAAAAGAAGAAAAATTGTCACAGGGGCAAAAATGGAGACGCAGGTATGTCAGGTAGCTGGAGGGTGGCCGTGTAAGCGAGCGGAGAGACTCGGAGGGAGACTTGCTCTTAACAACTGTTGTTCCCTCCTAAAATGGCTTGCGCGGTTTATGGGGGCTGCCAAGCAGAAGCGGGTTTCTGGGGCACAGCAGCAGCTGCGAGAACAAGTCCCTTAACTTCGCTGACATTCCGTGCGTCTCTAATTCGGGTGCGCCTTCTTTTTACCGGAGAGATTCTAAAACTTTCTTATATCTCTGATGGAACACAGATGTGGGCTGAGACTAGGAATAAGACTGAGATGCTTTGGTTAGCTGTCTGAAGCTCTGCAAATGCACAGTGTTATGGTCCTTTCGTGTCTGGGAAAAGAAGTCCTTGCTTTTATTATTGTTTTGTTTAACTGTAAAAGGTACATTTTGTAAAAGGTACACTCCTTGAGCATTTCCAGGGGTTTGGGGTACTTTATTTTGATGTGTGTGAATACAGTTCAGTCGGTGTAGCTGGAATGTGCTTGCTGGAATACAGGGAGTTTCTGCAGCAATAAAGATTTTGCAGTGAGTTAACAAGTAAGTTGCAGGTACTGTTCAAGGAAATGTAAGCAAGACTTGTTCTTCTACAGTAGGTATTATCCGAGTTCAAAACAAGGGTATGTGCTTCTTAGGAGGTATTTGCATATTCTGATAGCCTTTATAACAGGCTCTGAGTAAAATCCTCACAGGGAGACTGATTGTTGCTTGAAGATTTTGATCAGGACATAATGAAAAATAAATTCGAAAACTTAATTCAAGCAGCCTCTAGCTGGAAGAATAGTGCTGTGCAGTCCTTCAGGACAGTTGCTTTTAAGCATCAGTGTGTTAGCTTTGGAAGTTCATTCAAGTTTTATGCAGCAATAGTATAAAAGATAGTAATGGGAAAATACTTTCAGTTGATTTATCTGAGAAATAGCTTCTAAGAAAAAAAATGAAGTGTAGAGAACTAGTTAGAGACAGGTGGCGTTCATTTTCAGAATAATTTCAGTTTTCTGATCTTAGCAACTGGTAGGCATATGATTGCTTTTAACGAATTTTCATTGTTAATCATATTTATGTGTGCATGTGAATGTGAATGCAATAGTAATGAGAGTTGTAGCTACATCTGTAATGTAAATACCTTCCTATGACTAAGGCTTTAGAAACTTACAATGAATATGGTTATTGTTTTAAAACCCTCTTCCTTCTAAATATTTGTAAGTTTTATGAATGAATGTCTAATTGAAATTAGTAATATGGTATTACCTGGTTAAAATTAATTCAGAGTGAGGAACTGTCAGAATTAAAATTCACTTGTGTTGATACAGATTCTCGTTTGTTTACATATGTAAAACTTTTCTAAACTCCTAACTTTGAATGTTTTGTGAGGTACTAACAGGAATGACACAGAATAGCCACAGTAGTTTCAAATAGAGAATGTTACAGGAACATCTACATTGCAAAGTAGATAACAAGTTCCTAAACGTTGCCTCAGCACTGAAATTAATGGTTTCATTGTCATGGAACATCTTTGGTCTTGGAGGAAGTCACCACAGCAAAGGAAGTAGGGCTGGTGATCCAGAACTGTAAATTTCACTTGTCTCACTTCTCATCCTGGTGGTTTTGCAGATAATCTTTATCATTGTGAATTGAGTGGGAACACAGAGGAAAGAATTTTAGCGGGCTGTCAGTAATGAAAGTGTGAATTTAAAGGGCAGGAGAAGACTCCAGGAGAAACAGACTTTTAAATCACATTTTCTTGAATCTGTACAGTAAATTGCATAGCCCCCATCAGTTTAGTGGCTAGCTATGCTGCAATCATTAGTGGTCCTTTGATTCCTCAGTGCAAAGTGAGGTAGAGACCCAGTTCAAAGCTTACATGGTATATTCTGGGTTGACATGAGTTTACTCTGCCCCAGGGTCTGAGCAGCCATCTTCGTGGCCATGCTAGTGTGGGGCTGGCCCTGGCTGCAGGCCTGCCCCTAGGCCAGCTTCGTGGCTGTGACTCTTCCAGGGAGATAAGAGTCGGTGTGAGTTCTCATTCCTTTCAGCCACAGTTCTCATTCCTTTTGCCCTTCTCTGTCACCCACAGCATATATAATGGTGTGGATGCAGAACCTGCAGCATTGCAGTAGGATCTACCTAAAACCAGTGTCTGCCCTGGGTTTTTCACCTCTTCTTGGTCTGTGATGTTGTTTGAGTTTCCATTGGCCTGGATGCACAAAAATGAAATTTGTTTCAGATCAGGGCATGTGGCTGGAAGTTATATCTCAGGGAAATTTTGTTCTTGTTTACAGTGAAAAAATAATTGCAAAGTAAATGAAGCAGTTTACAGTATGAGGTAGACCTTGTGTATTATCTCAATTCACAGAAATTCCAGTAGCTATGGCTGGGTTATAAAATGACCATTCTACTGCCTGACCTTCTGCAAACTAGCCCCTTACCCTAGACACTGGGTGTCTAATCCATGTTAATAAGTGACACGTTTCATTCACTGATTAAAAAAAAGAGCTGACATTCATTGTGACTCTGTTTAAAGATTAAATTTTCATTCATTCAAGAATTCTTTGATATCAGTTTCAATAACAGAGGTCTGTTTAGAGTACAGTAGTGGTATTGGATTGAGTCGTATATTTTGGAAATGTGTTGAACCGAGGTGAAAGCACTGAGCACAGCAAGTCTGTGCATACACCTATGGTAACCTCTTCAGGTGGGTAACTGAAACAAGCCTGAAGTGAAACAGAAAAACTTGACTTTGACAGACTGAAGTTTAATGCATGATTGAATTGGAATTTTTGCCTCTATGTCAGAAATGAGAAGCACCAAGTTATGTATAGGTCTGGAAAAAGCTTTGATTACTTGAACCAAAATCTTTTGTCTCCCTGTTGTATTACTGATGGTTAAATTCCTAAGAACTATTACTTATCTGTCACTTTTAAATCAGAGTGCTTTATGCATTTAGCATATAGTATCATAAAATTTTTGTTTAGACAAGAAAGAACATACTAAGTATCTTCATTATTTTTCATATTTACTAAGCTGTTCATACTACAATCAAAATTTTGTTTGTATGTTTGCTTGGCTTAGAACCATCATCTCATATTTACTTTCATTTTCTGATTTGTGTATAATATGAGGCTGAGTGCTCTTAGACATTGGCAGGAGGCAGTTGGGCAAGTCATGCTTTTTCTGATATCTCTTCACTTTTTCAATAAAAAAGAGACTAGGCTTTCAAAGGTGTAACTGGAGACCTTGAAATAATAAAAGAACATGCTGTACTAGTTGCATGTTCCCTTTAGGGTTTTGTTAAAGGCTTTACCATTCCATTATGCTATCATTTTGTAGTGTAAGCATTTTATATGGCATGTGTGATTTCATTGCCCTTAAGTGACCTTGGTAAATTCCTTATTTCCCCTGAAGCACATGCCTAATTGAAAATTGCCATCTGCAGTTGCAGAGCTCCAAGCAAGAACTCTTAAGAATAATGCCAGAGGGAGATGGGTGTCCAGAGAGTGGGGCAAGAGCACTTCTTCTGTAGCATTCATGGTATTGCATGAGGTTAAATACTTGCTTTGGAGATGTATGGTAAGGAATTATAGGAAGGGCATCTTAATCTGTCTGCCCAGTTCATCTGCCTAATGCTGCTAACCAGAGATCATGTGATCCACAAAAATGTATGTTGCTTCATTAATTTTTCTCATTTTAACTTCTGTCTCTCTTGTGCCACCCTTGGGTAAACATATCTGGAGCCTACAGTTAAAAATATAATTTCAAATCTGGGCTATGCTTTCTAATCCAGCTGCTGTCCTCACTCCACAGAGCCTCACTTGGCTCTGCTGTACCACTGGGTTTGAGCATATAGTTATCATGATTGCAGTCTGCAACCACAACTGAAAAATGAGACATTGTGTTCCCTGCTACAAAGCCTCAAGCCCAGCCTTGCATTACAGCTCCTGTGAGCATGTGTGCTTAAAGAGTTTTGCAACTGAAGGAGGCAAAAAGCTGGACAGTATAAAGCTGAGGAATGGCCCTCAGATCAGAGGACAATAAACCATGCACTGGATTAGAAAATAAAGTCTGCAGTGTCTGTATCTGTATTCACAAATGTGTAATGTAATTGTTTAGGCCTAGAAAAATGCAAATGTTTTAATTAAAAAGGGCTGAGAAACATAATGCATGAAAAGTCTTTGATGAAGATGTGAAACTGTAGTTTTATCATGCCTTCTTGTATGTTTATTCAGTCTGAAAAGTTCAGAAAACTACAGAAAACTAAGCCCTCAAAATTCTCTAATCCTGTGTTATCTCACAAGTAGTCTTATTTATGAAAGCTTACCCTTTGAATTTATTTGTTTCTGTATTAATTCCAAGTTACATTTCAAAATTCTGTATCAGTTAGAGTTTTGCAATACATGCTACTTTGAGACTCCTACAGGAAGGTATTGAAAATAGGCAACATGTGTTAGGATCTGAGTTTTCCAGCTGCTTAGAATATATTTCCCTGCTGTTTCGGTGGGTTTTTTCTTTCATTAAAAATATTAATATTAAATCTAGTTCTTGATGGTGTAGCAAGCAATTAAGGGAATTCATAAACACTTCTTGGTAAATTTTGTGTGGTTCCATGTTTTAATTTATCCATGTTAAATGTGTTATTTGTTCAGCAAAACATTTAAGAACATACTTGAGACTGAAAGTCTGTACATAAACAGATACATGTTTCCCAATGTATCTGTATCAGGGATTGTAACACATGTTCCGTTTCATATGTGCCTAATTTCTCTGCTTTTTTTTTTTTTGTAAGAAGTTACTGTTCTCATGTGACTGTGTGCACAGGGGCTATAACAACTAGCATTTGCTTTTAGGTAAATCGGTTAACACCCATAGGATTTTCCATGGACAAATCAGCATCTTCCTTTTACAGGTTTTTGTAGAATTCCTTTGAGGGGTGGGTGTTAAGTTGCACTTTTTGTTTTTTCCTTTGGTACTTTCACTCAATGGCGTTTTGATACTGGTGCTCTGAATGTCAGACTTAGGGAGAGATAGCATAAGAAGAAAAAAAAGTAGTTGCTTTTGTTAGATCTCAGTATACTAAGTTCAGATTCATTTAGGATTGGTGACAGTCACATTCAGTGGTATGAATGAAATGACACCTTGACGCTTCATGCATAGTTTCAGTCATTCTGACAGGCTGAGAGCACTGGTGTTGGCAGAGCACTGCCTTACAGAGCACTCAGGATATCAGCTTGGAAGTGTCACAACTTGTACCCTGTCTTCCTCCAGTGATGCATGCTGCTGAGTCTCTAACAATTCTGTTTTGTTGCTGCCCAGCCTGGAAAATCCACATAAAAACTCAATCAGGCCTCCTGAGGTGGATTTTTAGGGGCACATTTAATTTCAGTAGATATGAAGCAATGGTAGTGTTCCTGCTAGGTTAATTCTGTAGAATGAGCTGCTGTTTTACTACACCTTTCTTATCTTTGTCTCCTTCACAAGAAATTTCATCCAGTTTAGCTGAGGAGCTTTGGCATTAGCAGTTAATTATGAATTCTTACCTTAAGGATGGCAACCTACCCCAGGGTGGTTTGGGAGAGCCTATCAGTTGTGGGCTCCAAGTTATGCAGCTGAGCTTAACACTGCAGTGGGCAATTCTGGCTACGTTATGCTTTGCCTTTGATACATTGCCATACCACCACCATTAGTGCAGTGCTTAGACTGCAAACATCTGTTTGCTTTTATTGCACATGTGTTGCTTAAGATGGTCTGTTTTTACATGATGTAAATCACTGCACTCAACCAGCTTGTAGGATTCGCTTACCAAATAAACTTTAAATTGTGTCAGTAAAATGTCTGTCCTATGGGATGACACATATGACAGACACAGAAGAGAAAACTGGCAAGTTCATGTCTGGACTCACCAATATTAATATTTCAGTGGATTTCTTAAGGTTTGAAGGGAGTCATGTAAATGTCAGCACAGAAGAAAAGACTGAAGTGAAACTGGCATGCATCCATATATCAGACAACACTGATGGGAACAGAGAAATGCACTTGATGTTAGAAAACAGTTGAAATCTCTGTCCTTCCTTCTACAATCTCACCATATTCCTGGCATGAAACGGAGCAAACACTTATAAGAAAAACCAGATTCTCTTTTATATCACTTTATATAGTGTATAGTGCTCTCTTGAATGGAAAAGGTACCTGGCTTTTGAAATATATTTAGATGTTCATCTCAGCAAATTTTTGATAATACCCTGTAGGTACATTGATGTTTCAGAGACCAAACACCTTTGTTCCAACGTGTACCATTTCACATTGCTGGTATGTACAACAGGATCGTTTTGGTTTAATTAATTAAAATGAACTCAGTGAAGTTACTTACAGTTGTTAGCTCCAAAATTAAAATGCAAGTGAAGGTTTTAGTTCTTCTGTTTCTGTTCCATAAAGAGTTCAATTTGAATATTTTGTCTAGATCACATGCCAACTAAAGAAACTGAACATGAGGAGAAAATGGAAGATACCAGTCAAGAAAAGCCATTAGCTGAACATGCCTTTAGTCACCCAGACACTTCAAAGTTTTGGGGTATGCAGATTGTTGTAGTAAAAATTAAAACAACAAGCTCTCTCTAGAAAGGGCTTACAAAACTGAAAAGTTTAATTGATGGAGTCAGTATCATCTGCCAAGTTTCCAGAACATCGCCCAGGCTGAGGGAGCTAGAACTAAATTTGAAAGTAGTTTGACTAGCTGGCAAGCTGGTCTGAAATCAAGAAGGTATAAAAGAACCAAAAGAAGCACAAGTTGCTACAGTCAGAGAATAAAATATAATTTCTCTGTGGAAAATGGGGGAAAATTCAGTCAGCAGGAGTATCTGTGAGCTACTGCAAATTAGAAAATGAACACGAACCTCTGATGTGAGAAAAATGTTGAAATGTGAAAGCCATTCTGGGAGTCATTACTGGAGGTATTGTATACAACAGGATGAGAGGCAATTATTTTCCCTGATCCACTGTGATAAGCCCTAGCCTGAAATTTTCATCCAGTTTTATACATGATACTTTAAGAAACATACAAACGAATTGAAGAAAGACTAATGAAAGGCAAACAAAAAATTGTAATGCAAAACCATGATGTAGATTGCAGGAACTGAGTATGTTTTATTGAAAAACTGGATTCCCAGAGGGTCCTGTAAAAGGACTCTTATGAACTAATATTCTGTCCAGCTGCCTTCATTCAGAGGACCAAGGAGGAGCTGAGCTCTCCCTGCTTCTCACTACTGACTTCACATGAAAACAAAAGGTGAACACATCCAAGCTGGGGATGGTTGCTACAACTGGGCAACTCATTGGTTTTACTATGAAAGTGCTACTTCCATGAACCCAGCTTGGTGAACTACTGTCTAGAAAAGAGAATAAAATGTGCTGTAATACATAGCGATGGTTATAAATATGACAGCAATTAATTGTTCTTCATCTCAGCTGAGGGTGGAACAAAAGACAGTTGGCAGCAATGGTGTGTTTTTGTTAGATTTTTAGGAAGAACTCTACAGCTACAATGGTATTTAGGCACTAATGGATTACTCAAAGAAGCTGTCAGATCTGCCTTTGGAAGTTTTTCACAGACTGAGCAAATACCTGACCTATTGTGGATGATCTAGGTATAGTTCATCATCCCTGTGAGTAGGGAAGTGACCCCAAATAGACCTTCTTGGACCTACATTTCTGTGGTTGCTTCCTGTCATGTTGGCTGTTTCCCCTTAGCATGGAATCTGGAATTGTTTCCCAGTTTCAGACTCCAGCATGTCTAATGGCTATGTCCCAGTGCCATAGAAATGTCTGAGCTGGGCCTGCATCTGCCCTTTATCTCTACCTTATGAGCCCAGTTCCCATACTCTAACCAGGTGCTAGTAGACCTGCAGAGCGAGAGGCCTCACAGGTGGCCCTTATCTGTAGGGGAGAACAGGCTCAGCCTAAGACTGGTGTTATGTCTACAGTGTACAAGACAGTGGATGTTCACTGCTGCCCTCTTCACTCATTCTGATACTATAGACTCATTACTTTGGAATTTGGAAACTTTGAATGGCCCCTTTGCTTTTAGCTTCTAACCAGCTATTAGTCTCAGGAGTTATTGCCAAGACTCTCATTTTAACATCAGCATTTAGGAACAACAAATACAGAGAATACATATATGGATGGAAAACCTAATAAAATCATGGCAAAAGTGGAAATAGTTACACATGTGAAACCATTGCTATTTAACATAGATGCCTTTCCTTCTTATGTATAGATTATGTCATGTAGTCATAAAAGACAGAACAGCATAACCTCTGTAAATGTAAAACAAGCAAGAATGTAACTACTGCAAATAAATGTGGAGAAGCTGAAAACTCCTTCGTCTCAGTTCAGGAGGGGAGATATTTCTGAAGAACTGTATCCAAGTAGAAGGTAGGTTGGGGAGTTACGTGACAAGGTTCTCCTTGGACAGCCAAGCGTAACATTTGGTTTGTTGTGTAAAAATGTGTTATTGATGTGCTACGGGCAACAAATTAGTGCATCTCCCATGTTTATGTAGCAGTGCTGAGTCATTGATTACTGTTGATCAATGCTATACACCATAGTGCTATATCCATTAAGCTATCTATGAGAATAGAAAGCATAGCATTCGATCAGCTAGGTCCCAAATTAAAGTCAATGATCCAGGAAAAGGAGAATGTGAGAACAGAAAAAGAACAACACGGAAATGTAAGTGAGAATAATTTCTTCTACTTCATAGTCCCCAAGATGTCATTCTCATGACTCAGCAGTTCTAAGATCAGTTATTTTGTGAGACTGAGTTCCTAAATGATGGTTAATTGTTAGTGTCTAGGTCATAAAATGCCAAACACTGAACTGCTGACCTTCCTAAAATTAGAACATCAGTTCATATTATCAACTGTAAAAGATAGGTGAATATTTTTATTAGCAGAAAACCTTTTTTACTATCACAAGCATCCATTTGAACCAGTCCATCTATTAGCTTGTCTATGAACAGGGCATTTTCCTCAAATGAAGAGGGTGCGAAGGGTATGCAGCAATGATATTTGTTAGAACAAATTGCTTTCTACCTTACTGTTCAAAGTTATCTCTCAGTGGCAGAGGCTGAATATGCTCCTCTCCTTCTTACTGCAGTCAGGGGGCTGTTCTTCAAATTGCTCTTCACACCAGTATTTAGCCTAAGTGGTGAGATGGCCACTTTGAATTTCAAAGCTTTCTGGGTAAGACCATGTGGTTGATGACTGTGGACTCCATAGTGCCTTCCGCTCATTCCTGTTGGAGAGTTACTGTCTTCCACAGTGGTCTCTGACTTAATCCAATCCTTATTCTGAGCACACTGGAAGGGAGTACTGTCTCAGGCAACCAACATGTAACTTGGAAAATACCTGTTCCAGGATGGCAGTCATTACTATGGCTTTCAGTTACCATCTTCGGGACAGAAGCGTATTACATTTTATATTCATAGGCAACATCACTATCTGACCATCATTGCTGTGGTTTAGAAGTTCTGCATCTAAAAATATTTTGAAAAAATTAAATTGAACCAGGCTACTAAAATATTTGGTAATTGTAGGCAAATGTGTAGCCATATATCGACTCAAAAACAGCTTTTAACGTTTTGCCAAGAGGAAAATCCTCTTTAAAATGCTTGGACAAGCTAAATCTAAAGCTAAAACTTGTTTGAAAGATGACATTCTTCTGAGAAAACTTCAATAATTCTCCTAGATCAGGACCCTGCCAGTGTTTTTTCATGGTTTTATATCCTGAAGTTATATGTCAAAGTAAAAATCTAGGTGAAATATCTGACAGAAGTCTCTTGTCCAGTAGAGTGCAAATATGGTACCACTATTCAACAAAAAGCAACCTGTCCTTTCTAAAGAGCTGGGCCTCAGAATTTTTCCACACTGAGGTCAATACACACTAGATTTAGAAAGACGTGTGTTATGAATTAGGTTTTGTTCAACTTCTAGGTGTGTAAAGTGCAATGTTAAGCTTTGACTGCTGTGCCCTTCATAATCAGTACCTCAGAACAAGACCTACAACATCCTTCCTCAAGAGACAACAGGATGCCCTCCTCTGGAGTTTGGGGGGCACTTTCTTTAGTGCCAGTGGGTAGTTTCATTTGCTTGGGTCTTTCTTCCAAGAATAGCTGCTAGTAACTATTCTCCCAAGAGCTGAGCAGAGTTCATTGTCTAAATACAAGAGATAGTTTTGGTTTGGTATGCCTTTTGTATGCCTAGCTTGCCCAAGAAATGAAAGATTTGTCTTGGATACCTTTGCCTAAGGAGGTGCTAGTCTGTGTTCAATATCTCCTAGAAAGACAGTGCTAAGGCCACAAGGCAGCATATCTCTGTAAACATAAATTTCCTATTCCTTTCTGCAGCACCTGTGCCACTGGGAGAAAGATGGTGCAAGAGTCCACACCTTGTGGTTTCATAGTAAGAGATGTTACCAAAGGAAGAGGGTACCCTGCCTTGAGGACCTTATTAGAATAATTCTTCATGTTTTACATTATATAGACATTGACCAAAAAAGATCCTAAAGCACTAGGTCAAGGACTTTTTCCTTTCACGTGAAGGCTGCAAATGGTAGGGAGGTAGAGGGAGAACTAAGACTAAATCAAAATAGGTGTTCCATAGCCTTAAAAGCTCCATGTGAAGTTAGAAACCTCCATTGGCTTTTGGCACTTGCATTAATTTGGGCCTTCTGAATTACAAAATAGGTGGACATAGCATCTAGGCACTAACATGCATGTACAAACTCTTAATCAGAGTTGTGTTTGCTCTAGATTTTTTTAAAAAACAAAGTTTGTCCAAATACATTGCTATCTTTTACCATAGTTGTTTGGTATGGCCAGATTCAAAAGAAGTCAGTTTTATCTTTTACAGCTGATTCCTAGGTCTTGTGCTCAAGCAGCTGTCTGTTTATAATATAGGGTGAACTGGGTTGTATCTGTTGAATACAGTGCTAGGAAGGTGGCAATGTTACAGTTTTCTAACCAAGACAGACTGTTCTTGGGTCTTTTTCTTCTGTGGCCATGAAATAACATGGTCTAATTCCCTTGGACAATTCTTTCTGGTGGTACATCAGGCTTTCTTTCTCTGAATGATCATCATTTTCAAAGCAGTAATATTAGTCTGCCACCAATTCCAATAGAAGAAATTGGTAAGTTATGAACAGGGAGCAGAGAGCCTCATGTTCATGGGACCACGGGATTTCAAGGCTCGGAACACAGGAATTAATAGGTTAGTCCACGGAAAGTGAAATTGTCCTCATTTTTAAAAGCTGCAGGTACATAATGAAATCTCCGTGTTATCAAAACTCATCAACAGTAATAAATACATTTAAAAGCTGAGGGCAGTTTTTCTGTCGTTTCCTATTTTCCCTTAAAAACTGAAGGTAGATTTTCTATTGTTTCCTGTTCACACTTTTTAATACCTGCCACTGCTTTCTCATACTCTCAGATGGGCAGAAGTTGCTCGTTCATGTACTGTAGGCTATGTTGAGCATTTACTCCCAAAGCATGACTTCTCTGCTCCCAATGGCATTGATTAATTTGTCTTTTAAGTTTCTGTGGAACTGTAGGGAGAAAGGGGCTTTTAAGATACTGTAAAAAGAAAAAGGGTCTTTTTATGTCATGCCTTGTTAGAAGCCCACACTTGGTTTTGGACAAAGGATTCCAGACAGTTGGCCTCTATCCAAATTGAGTTGTGGCTTTGCTCTTAAAGGGAGAGATCCCAGGTGCAGGAAACTGAATAACAGGGAATTTAATGTTAAGGCTGTCATTTTTTCTAGATCATGTTCTCTTTTTCCCCTAATGTAAGATAGTTCCAATCTAATAAAAAATTGCAATCATAAATACACCTTCCTTGTGACTCTTCAGGTGACAAACACTGCTGTGCCGAACCCCACTGTTCATGCATCTTGCAGAACATAAGACCATTTATTCTTCTGCCTCCCCACAAAAAAAAAGACAAAATACTCTCTTTCTGCTTCAAGAGGTACTCTTCATCATATGTGTTGCTCTAAAACTGAGTTGCAAACTAATAAACTGAAACAATATTATCAAGACCTCCTTTTTCAGTATCGTGTAGTTTTTCCAGTGCAGTGTTTATCTGCCTCATATTCAAAATGGTGGCTCTAAAGATTACAGGTGTCTAAAAAGATTTCAAAGGCACAAAGAAAAGTGATTGTTTACAGTGTTTCATCCTGACATGTGTAATAAGGAATGTTGAATGAATACTACAGAAGTACTCAAACTGCACAGATCAACATACAGAAATTAATATATGGTGTGTGACAATTTTTGGAAGAGATCTGTATCCAATTACAAATTTCTCTTTGGTTTATAAGTAACATTTAAATGGAAAAGTCTTCTAAGGGAAGTGGTGAAGCACTGTGTATCAAACCATTGGCAAACTAACTGTACAAAGTGTTTGAAGGCTCTTCAGAAAGCAGATCTGAGAAGACCAGGGATATGGACGTGATGACATAGCAGAGTTCCCATGTCTCCATTCTGACTTGCATTTTGACAGTTGTGTAGGCCAGAAAGTGCTGCCTCGGAAGGATCAGAATGTGCCAAGTTTACAATCTTCAGAGCATAAGAACTCCTTCCTCTGTCCCTATTACTAGATAATTTTTTGATTGAGCAGTTTTGTATTTGGAAATATGTATGCATTGGAGATTCAAGAGAAGTGTGTGCCAGTTTAAGGATGGAGTCTCTGTACACAGCACAAGAAGTAACAAACTCTGGAACAGCAAATGTCCCACTAGTCGGATCACTAGTCTGGGTTATGAGAGAGAGACACCCAGGTCTATCACTATTTTCTCTGCTTGATGGGGTGGCCACTGCAGACTTCATAGCTCATGTATAAAGAACATCTCAGCCACTTACTACGAAATGTGAATAGCCACATTTCACATTTGCTGAACCTCATTTTAGTTGTGCAACATAGCTCAGCATGTGATACAGACCAATCTTGGCTAATACCTCTGAGCATGACGCTCAATGTTGTATTCCAAAAGTTGCTTGAGTCTACTCAAGTAGCCAAGGAAAATTAGTTATTTAGATATTTCTGGTTTGTGTTATTTCTTAATGTTTTCATTAATTGTTTTTGATGGAAAACACAAGCTGATCAAAACACACTTTTTTGCAGGAATGATTAATTTTGAGTACACTTCCATTAAAAAAGGCTCTTTGGTCTTGAGAGTAGTCAGTAAAATGCAGAGTGTGGAGAAGTGCAGATGAGTTTGTTTTCAGGTCTCTGATACAAACTCACACAGAGTCATACCAAGGTATTGACTGAATGGGATCTTAACCCTGAATCTCTCATGTCTGGATGGGTGACCCTGGCTTTGAGCTGCTCCCAATAGCTCCTAAGGTTCCATTTTGTATCGTAACAATTTTACTACTTTTTTCAGAAGGGTTCAGAGCGCACACCTCAGGTGAGTGTCATAAGCATTTTATAAGAGTCTGAAATGAGTGAGTCTTCCTTTGTGTCATCTTTTCTGGTTCAGATCACCATAAAATTGATTAGGTGTATATCAGGCATTTCTTTAGGAAAACTGGTTTTGCTTAGATTTAACTTTGCCAATATAAAGTAATTTATCTCCATACCACTTCCTGTGCCTCCTTTCTTTGCTGTAGCTTTTAAAAAACCCCATCTGTTGGAATTACATAATAAAGCAGGCAAATGTGGTCCTATAAGGAAAATGCTTCTGCAATGACTACTCTATAAGGGAAGATGAAGGGACCTTGTTTTATGTCAGACCAGTGCAACTGGCAGGTTCTTATACAATGCTGTACCTTCCTGGAGCAAGTTCAAATGTCTTTTAGTGTGGGGGCACTTAACTGTGTGAGCTACCAGCTTCATTCTCACGATGCAACACGCAAATGTGACTGGGTTAATAACAGGGCACCAACGCTTTTTATGAGGTCCCTCATGAAGAGGATTGTTAATCTGATTCATCCACAACTTCACCAGCCTGTTTCCTGGTCCAGGGCCCTGAGCATTTGTCCGCATTCTTGAAGATGTTCTTCTTGCTCAGGTTTTGACCCCTGTCCCCAAAAACTTGATCACTGCTGAAAGCTCATTTGTTTGGTAAGCTTGAGCTCTGGCTAAACAAAGTTTGCAGCATATTAGCAACAAGGATCCTTGAATCTAAGAACTTTACCTGTTGTTTTCAACAGTGTGCATGTACAATCACACTGAAAAAACTAGTAACTCCCACTGGAATGGAATGCTATAGCCTAGACTAAGTCTGCTTGTACCAGCTACATAAACTATTTGTGATGAACTCGTATCACTGGCCCATTCTACAGCATTAAAGGACTTGTTCTATCTCAATTAGCTAATAAATGCAAAGAGATTACACGTCTCACACACAGTTTCACCATTTAAAATATTAAAAAACATTAAGAAAAGGTTTGAAAAAGCACTGCAGCATCATTCCCATGGGAAATGTGGCAAATGAAAGTAGAAGGAATCAATTTATTGTGATATTACTTGCTATGTTAGGTTATGTGGACCAAAACAGGGCCTGAACCTGCAAACACTTACACACTTGCTTAACTTTACTACATAGTATAGTCCCATGTAAATTAATAGGTCTGCTCATGGCAATAAAACTAAGCATGCAAGAAAGCATTCTTAGAACTGAAGCCTCATATTTGATTCTAAATACATCAGAAACCTAGTGAAGAGTTTTGTAGAATGGCTTAACAGACCATACTGGTAGCTAGATGATATGTTCATCTGAATTTTTAACAGCTGGCAAGAAGCCTATACCTTACAAACTGAAAATATCAGTAATACCTCCCTGTTAGCATAGCAGTGAATGAAGTCTTGCTGTAAGGATGCAGAAAGACTGAGCATGAAATATTTTACAGATGCTACCCTTTCCTTTTACTCTTCCCACATTTCTTCTGAGAATGGCCCCAAAATGTTTTGACAGTGTTAAAAGCTATTCCACTCCTTTTACCTATCACAGTTTACTAACCAGCATTTTCATGCAAGATTTGAAGTGGAATGTTGTAAAGTTAAATGCTTTTAGTCTGTAAAACTCTGAACTCTGGACTCTGTCCAGCAGACCATTTTTACATGGCCTGGATCCTTTTCAGACAAACAGGATCTGTACTAGGGTGCAAAATTTTAGACAACTGATGCATTCTTTAGAATAACTACAAGTTGGCTCTCTGCCTCTTATGGGAATGTGTTAAGACTCCCCCACTGCTGCCTAAGTATAGATTTCTGGAGACAGGAATTACAAGAGCCAAAAAGTAACAGATTTTAAGGTAACCTTTCATTCCTCTGGCACTCTGAGAATTTCTTGGTAATTTCTTAGCCATCTAAGGAAGATGGATAAGGGCACTTAACACTTCTGGATCAACATATCTGTAATGTCAGGGAATAAAAATTTTATAATTTATAAAAAGCAAATGTGTCACAGGAGGGTTTTTTTTTTCCCTCCATAGTGATAGACTAACTTCCCAAATTAATCATGTCATTCCCAGCAGAAATTTGTTCCCTGACATGCTGCAAAGTACTTCAATTCAAGCCTTCCCCAGAAATGTTCTATGGTGGGTAGCAACTCCTGTGAGCCCATCTGGGGAAAGCTACTGCATCTCCTTGCAAGGATTTATCATTTGCTTTATTTTCCTGATTCTTCACCTTTCTACCATGTATTTTTAAGCCCAGAACTTCTGGATCTTTATTATTCTCTGCACCTTTTACCCCATGGGTTCACCTCTGACTCCTCCTATTAAGTATCTGTTTCTCACCATAGCTGTGACTGTAGCAGACAAAATGTTTATGTCCACTGTTGGATTCAGCTAGGAGATCCTTTATCAAAGGAGAAAAGTATCCATCCTGGTGGTAGTATGGCCAAAAGTGGGCGGAAGGTGTTTTTTTTTTTTTTCTCCAAGGTAAATTGGCAGGTCTCCTTTAGCTGTTGGTGAGAAGGGGGAAAGTTGTTCATAGGGAATGGTCTTGAGTGATCACCGCTTTTCTCCTGACCAGTTAGCAAGGAAATGTGGCTCTATATTGTCTCTTATTTTAGACTTTAGATGGGAAATTTGGCAGGAGTTCTACAAATATGGCTGCTTCTCCATGAAGCAGAAGTTTGGCTTACTCTCCTTAATCCTTCTTGCTAGACAGAAATCCTAGAGATGCTGGCAGACACTAAGTGAATGTCCTCCATATACCAGCGATGTTAAATGTGAGTAACTACGGCTACAAAGTCTGTTGCATTTAAACTTGAGCTGATCTTTAATTCCAAACTTGCCTACACTGAATTGTGTGAGCACATGGAGATTTTTATCCTGAAGCTGGCAGGGAAAACGTTGGTGTCTTTGGTACAGTTAGCGCTACAAGTGCACTGCATTGTAGTGATGTGAAGGGGCTGTGGTAGTTACAAAGTCCTAGGATTACATGCCAAATTACAGGTATGTTGTATCAAGTTTTCTCACAGCTAAGAAAAGTTGTCTCAGACTAAGCTCTCTGATTTTTTTACGATGTGTGCTATGGCACCAGAAAGATACATGAGTTCAGGTTGCCTTTAAAACCTTGGGAGAATGGTGTAGCCAAGCTGAACCTTTGCAGAGGTAGTTAGATGTTTTGGTCCCTCTGAATTTGTAGAGAAAGCTACAGTACACTGCCAAAAAACTAAGAAACGTAACAGCCCAGCTGCCTGCCAGCGGTTGTTACACCTTAGGAGACATTCTTCTTTGTTCCTTTCCTTCTGAATACAACCTGGGTTTGACCACAGTAATTATACCTTTGTATTGGGCCTGGCTAGGATGGGTATGTTTCTCATAGCAGCTCATATGGTGCTATGTTTTAGAATTTTGACTGAAATAGATCTGATAACACACTGTTCAACCTAAGGTAGAATATAATGTTTGTACAGCATCAAGGGCTTCACTTTCTCACTCTGTCACCCCAGGGAATAGATTGAGGGTGGGGGGACACAGCTGGGCAGATGACCTGAACTAACTGAAGAGATATTCCATACCATATAATGTCATGCTCAGTAAAAAAAGGGAAAATAGGGAGCTTTAGGGAGTTAGACAGCAATTATTGGGTTTTGTGTGTTTTATCTTGTCCCTTAAGTTTTCTAGTTTTTATTCTTCTTTTCTACTTGCCCCGTCTCACTGAGGGTGGTGAGGGGGGAAGTGAGCGTGTGACTGTGTGGTGCTTATCTGCCCACTCGGGTTACTCATAACAACCATACTTTGCAGGACTGAGCTAGACATCCTCACAAGATTCTGGTAGCATCATTGTTTTGGTACATCCAAATCTTCCCCGATCCGCAATCTTAAAAAAAAAAATGTGTGCAAATGTGAATATACAGGTTTTTATCGCATCAATGAAAGAGAAGGAAACCAACTGCTAAAATAGTGCCCAACTGAACAATCTTTCAGTATTAGCAGTTCTTTTCCACTCATAAACGTTTTGATTACTATCTTTAGCAAAGGGAAAAATATCTGTTGAGGCTTCTTTGAAAGTGAACGTGAGATTCTTATTTGTAGAACTAACTTTGGATTCTTTAAAGTCCAAATCTGGCTCACAGCCTGCTGACTCACAAGTGGGACATTTTCAATATATTTATTTCCATATCTTTCCTTCCTCCTTTTCTAATAGTTATTTATTATTTTCGAAAAGTAGATAAGTCCTGGTTATGTCTATGTTCTTTAAATGAGATTAATCAATTTAAGAAGGCTAAATGTTACAGTTTTTATGAGAACTAGATAAGCAGATTCAGGAGGAATATTTGTTGCTGGGTAGGCATATTTGGTTTTAGCCTTTTTGCAGTGGAACCATAAGAAAGACATCAAAGCCAGTCTGAAAGCCTTTTCTTTTAAGTTGCAATATGAGTTGTCTTGTGAGCACTTTTTCCAAGCACTGTCAAGTTGATGGTACCTTTAAAAGCCTGAAAGCTAAACTCGACAATTGTTTTCATGGTTTATAGAGTTGTAGAGGAAAAATATGCTTTGAATTATGTTTGAGTAAGATCTTAGAATAATTGAATAGGGGTGTGACTTGGCCCTCAGTTCTACTGAGTAAAAAGAGAAACTGTGCATGTGCAGTGAGATTCAGAATTTGACTCTTTAAGATTCTACTTAACGAAGAAAACAAACAAAATTTCTGCTTCTTTTTTTAGTCTTTTCAAAGCTCTGTATAATAATCATTACAGGAGGTGCTTTAAGTTTCCATAGGCTGTGAAGATTACTATAAAAAAATAAACATAACTGAATCAATATGAAAATCCTGTATTAATCAACTTGACAAATTTGATTGCTAAATTTGTTATTAAAGTAACCCCTCTGAACTGGTAGAAAGTGCTGGCTTTAATTTAAATATTAAAAGGAGAAACATAATAAGTGGTAAAAAAGGAATTTCTAGCAGAAAGTAAACTGAGTATCTTTTTTTTTTTTTTTCCCTGAGAATTACCTGCTATGTTAAGTAAGCAAAACATAGGAATGTTTCTTGCAGTGTTTCAGTGGGAAATATGTAGCTCTGGTTGCATAAAATGACAGTGCTCAGGAAGGTAAATATATTGAATTACTCCATTAATAGAAAGGAGATGGCAGTACAGTAGTTATCCCCCAGGCACTGAGTTTCACAGGTGCTGTAATCATGGTGGGCTACAATCATAGTACCATAAATGCAAAATAACAATTTGCAATTAGATGCATTTTTGTGTGAAATGTGATAAATCAAGGGGTAGAATTTGTCAGGTATCAGTTCCCTAACAGCAAGAATGTTTATCTAAAACGAAAAAACCTCACAGGTGAAATCATTATTTCCTCATGTTTCTACTCAGTTCACAAGAGAAATATTAAAACACAGTTCCTAGAAGGAAGCTCTTTGGTTTCTTTTTGCATGCATTAGAAAGCGTTTGTTATGTAGGCCTATTTTTGGCAAAATCCATACATTTATCTGCGTGCTTTCTAAAAACTGTTGGATTGTCTGGAGGATGGCACTACATTGGTGCTGCCTGTCATTTACCTCCTGATTTGGGAGGGGAAGTGTTGATAGATAATTAAGGGAGCTCTTAGAATTCTGCACACCCATCCCTCTAGGTCCTTGAGAAGTGTTTCTTCCTCTGGGAGAGGACACTGGAGTTATCTGTAGCTTACTAGCTAGGTATCACTGAATTTCCTTTGATAATACTAGGAATGTGTTGTCAAAAAATGTGTAACTGATAATATACAACTCCACAGTGTTAAAGTTATCTTACCCATGACCTAATATTGAAAATCACAAATTTTCTGGCAATTCTCCTTTTTGAATTTTAAAGTCGCACTTCTTGGGTTGCTTGCTGAAGGGAGAGGTGTTGCTTGTTTTCAAATACCGAAGTAAAATTATTGCATGATACATGTACAGAAATGTGGCATGAAAAACCTGATCCAGCTTCCCTGGAGAAGTGAGATCTGGCTTTAAGGAGATACTCTAGAAGCACCAGAAGAAGGGGAAGAGGAGACCTGCAGCCATGGTGTGATGAGGCAGCTTTGCCTGTCACCTGACTCTGAGAGATCATTCCTGCACCCCCGGTGACAGTGCCAGCCATGACATGACCCCTCAACTCCAGGGCTCAAGTGTACCCATCCTCTCTCTGGGTGGATATAGGGTCAAAGTCTGAATAGTGCAAACTCTTGAGCCTGTCTGCTTAGCACATTTTCTGGGCTGATTGAAATTTTTCAAGGTGCAAGTCCTTCCCAGGTTCCTATGCAGTATTTGTTCAGTGGGATGTTAGCTGAACATGACCACTGGGGTAACAAGATTCCATAAGTACAGGGTGTTCAAGCCCAGGTTAGATGGGGCTCTGAGCAATCCAGTCTAGTGGGAGGTGTCCCTGCTCATGCAGGGGGGTTGGAACTCGATCTTTAAGGTCCCTTCCAACACTAACAATTCCATGATTCTATGATGCACACTGATTAGTAACAGTAATATTTTTATGTTCTGTGGCATTAATGTTCTCCAGTAATTGCCACATTTTTGTCATGTGTGGGGTAAGAAGATTTTGTTTTCTTTGTTTCTCCTTGCTTTAACTTGGTTCCCACTAAAAAGTGAACAATTAGAGTGCTATGGAAACTCTCCCTATCAAAATGCCAGACAGGGCCTCTCTCGCTTTCTTTTCCTCTTTGTGGAAGTGA
Organism: Hemiprocne comata; assembly: GCA_020745705.1. NCBI lineage: Eukaryota > Metazoa > Chordata > Aves > Apodiformes > Apodidae > Hemiprocne > Hemiprocne comata. The sequence continues at coordinate 95,083,743 of CM036586.1, read as the reverse complement.
GTCATCCACCTACACAGCTCTAATTTTTCTTATCCTTGTGAACACTCTGTGGCTTCAGGGTCGAAGCCTAGGGTGCATTCAGAGATTGAGGTTGCATTTTCTGGTCCTTATGGCCCACCCAGGGAGCCTGGGCCATTTTAGATGAGATGATGCAGCTCCTCAGAGGCTGTATGATGCCAGGAGTTGGGAAGTTGAGCTTGGGTCCAGGCCTCACTAAATACAATGCTCCTGGGTTATTTGCCCCCAGGATGTGTGAGGTGTGGGACCAACATCATGGTCCATCTTGTAGGGGAATTCAGAGGAGTGAGACCCCAGGGACAAGCAGTTTTCTTCCCCGGGTGTAGGAGTGGCTGATCTGAAGCCAAGTTTTACTACCCTGTATGTTCCTGTTGCCTGAAAATGATTTGGTTTACTGGTATGCAATAAAAATGGTAGTGCTTGAACTTAAAATGTAAGTGAAGAAGCATGGTTAATGTGTGAAGTGTTAATTGGAGTCAGGAAACAAATGGCTGTGGTGGGAGCAGGAGTCTCCTGCCAGCCCCTGCGATGGAAATAAGTTTCCATTCAGTGGGGTTCTGAGTGACAGCCAGGACACAGAAGAAAAACAAGCAGTAACTATTATCTTTCTGCTGAAGCACCTCCAAAGCGAATATAAACACTAATTGTTTAGACACCATCAATTAAGCTAAGAAGTAGTTAGAGCAGGTGCAGAAGAGATAATGAATGAAAAGATAACTTTATAGGCTTGTATGTTTAAAACAGTTTGGCTTTTTGATGTCATGTTTACTGGGAAAAGTATTGAACTGATAATTGGAGCCTGTGATTCACTTATGGAAAATTTTTACTTTAATGAACACAGCGCAAACATTAAAGAAAGAAAGTCTAAATGATGGGAACTTTAATGCTGGAGGATGTTTTATTTATGACTGCAGTAATATTGAAAGAACTTTTGAACTTCTGGATAGAAATGTATGGACTTTTTTGTTAACCTCTGATTTATTAAAGAATGGTTATGCAACCTTCTGTACACTCAATTCCTTAGCAGTGTTTAGAGGCATTGCTGAGAATGGGGTTTTCTCATGTATGGATGTGGTTCCTGGGAACTTGAAAAGCCGTTTCAAAGAGTAAGAGATAAAGAAACATTTTTTATCTTTGCTTTACAGAGGAGTATCTGAGAACTAGAGGAGCAAGATACAGAGATTTTACAAAGAGGCACACTGCTTCTACCAAAAGAAGATTTAATTGGCTTTTCATAAAAGAATTCTGCAGATGAAATAGGAAGCTGAACCCTCATATCCCAGTAGTAATTGAAGTTAAATGTGGATCAAATGTAGCTTTTTAAAATCTAATCTTGGCAAAATCTTGTATGTCCTTCCCTAAAATAGGTAACAGGATGAATGTATCTTTTTGTTTGTTTTTAACAACCCTCACACTTAATTCCTCCAAGATTTAACTATTAGTATTCTGCACTTTCACACTCCACGCTTTGCTCTCTCACTGAAATTTGAAGCAGTTTATAATTGGTTTCTGAGCTTCTTTGGTTTTCTGTTCTGGAAAGGCAGCTTTATTTTGGGGGGCTAAAGGTGGTAGAAAGAATCACTATGTGTTAATCAGAAGTGCAGCCCTGTTTACTGAACAGCCTAGGGAAAACCACTTCATTATTTTGGCCAGCTCAGTTATTAAACCACTAAATAGAAACGTGTCTTCCCTGACCACTAGATCCTCCATCCAAGCCAGCCATCCTCTTGGTAAATATATTAACATGTTAAAACTAACTACTGCTAACAGAGACTATATAAGCAAGGAGTCTGTGAGCTGCCATGGCATGCCAAGCACACCAGCATTACATGAGGAAGATACTGATATTGGCAAGTGCTCTGCATGCATAGGGCAGTGCAGGGCAGAGGAGGAGTTCTGCCTTCAAGATATGGGGCATGGGGGTGCCGGGGCGCCAGGGTGCCATGGTGCAAGGTAATAGGGATGCATGGACATCTTCCAGCACCACCTCCACCTCCCATACAGTTCTGCATGGTGGTTGGGCTGTGCAAGGGAGAGATCCAGCAGTGATCTTGTACAGTACGTCCTATTTTATATATGTCTGATCTTGTGAAAGCTCCCTCTGGTAAGTCCAGCCAATCTGCTCAGAGGGACTAGAAGATAGTATTGCTCCCTAAAGGGGAGAGGAGATGGAGGTGAGACAAGAAGGCTCGTGTCAAGAAGCTTGAGGTCATAATTTGTTTGTTTTTTTTTTTTTTTAATTATTTTTTAATATTTCCCTGCAAAATACCAACAAGGTAGTGTCTAGTCTGAATTACTGAAAAGGAAGACTTCTCAATACTGGGAAGGATGTGAGAGAATATGGACTGCTGATGCCAACAATGAAGCAAATGTTCCCAGTGATTTAATCTTGTTTTCCAGTGGAAAGAAAATAAAGCCTTCACAGAGGCAGTGGGGTTACCTGAGAGCCCCCAGGCTGACCAAGTGGGAAGAATGACATGAGGATGAGTCTTACGGTAAACAGAAGTTGAAGACTCATGGACTGTTTAAACTACTTAAACATCATCTTTTTTGTAACACAAAGAGGCATGCATGAAGACACACAGGAACATAAAGTTCTTTACTACAGTTGAACATGTGCCTTCATTCATGTGAAAAAGGGTTCTATTTCGGTCAAGCATAATTTAGTTCGCTGTTAAATTCACAGTTACACTGAACATGTATTTGTACATTTGGTTTTCGTTTATCTCAAACTGTCTTGCCATTTGTTTTTAGTTGATTTCAAACTGCCTTGCTATTTTTAGGCCTTAAATATTTATAAAATCAATAGGACTCTTTTTTTTCTTTAACCAATCAAATAATTCAGTGATTCTTATCTAGTATATTTTTATAAAACACATAAAATTTTTTACATAAAAATAATTCCAAACTCTCACTCTGCTAAATCCTGCTAACAAAGAACCCTGTAACAACAAATCACTTTTCCCATATATATAAAAGGAAGAAACAGGAGTGAAACATATTAGAGTTTATATTTTCAGTGTGTTATAAACAAGAGATGTGAAATCAAACACGCAAGACAAAGTTTTATGTATAGTGGTAGTTGCTCTGAGTTTGTCTATGACTGTAAATATGAATTTAATTAGCCATTGAATAAAATGAAGGGCATACATAATACTATTGTTGCACACCAAGGTTTCCTTTGAAATAGAAAGAGATTTATTCGTAATACTTCTAGAAGGATGTGCCAGCCTACATGTAGATTACAAATAAGCCATATATGCTAATAGAACTATATATCTTGCCATATGAATTTATAAAATACCCTGCAAAGTGCCGTGAGGATATTATTAACTTTTAAAAGTCAAGCATTAATTATTTTGCATTCCAAAGTACCAAATTGTTCTTCTCCATGCAGATGTACTTTAAGTCTTGAAACACTAAAACAATTAGGGAATTAAAGCTAAGATTAAAACTGTCTCAAAATTAGTTTCCTGGCATGATTTTAATTGAATTATAGAGAAATTTTTAATGAATCTTCCATTGAGAAAAGTTTATTGCTCGTGCTTTTTTGTGCCTCTCATACAACAGTTCAGCATTCTTTTAATTTGCATAATCAACTCAGATTTGTATTGCCTTCTCAATATATTTTTCTAAGCTTTGAGGATTTTGAAATTCAAATACCCTTTTTAATTTGTTTAATCTATTAAAATTGTAGGCACTCGTACTCTTTTTTGCCTTTTTTTTTTTGTCCCCTTCTTTCTTTATTCTTTAACCAATCACTGTTAAAAATAACTGTTTAACTGTGATGCCCCCCTTAACCCTTCCCCTGAAACATAGCATTACCTAGTTCACATTTGAAAAGTCATGTAATTTTTCATGACCATTTCATCCTGGGAAATTACATTTATAGAAGAAAACACCACGTTGTGTGATGGCGCCTGCAAGAGCCCCAGGGAGACGTTGCCCAAAAGAGGCACCATCTGTTACTGCCACCTCACAGGAAAGCTGACTTTGGGGTGAGAGGGAGCGACTCTGAAGCTTAACTTTCCTCTTCTGCCTTTCTGTAGGCCATGGCACATGCCTTTTTGAGACTGAGTCACCAACTGGTGGTGATGTGCTTTCATTTGGTACCAAGCCACTGTGCACCCTGGAAGAGGAGAACACAGCCTCTGCCACCTGGTTTTGCTGCATCACCTATGCAGCCTGATTACTTCCAAAATGTCTAAACTGACAGGATAGGCTCTTCTTGGTGGCAGTCATCCTCTGTCTGTTGAAAAATTCCTGGTGTGCTTGTAGCTTGACATAAATTCAATGTGGACTTTTCATTTTCTCACTGTTTGGATGCTCAAATTACACAAGGTGGTTCTGCTCTTAGATGGCACCACTTGTTTCAGTGGTCCCTTCAGTCACTCCTGCTGTGTTAAATTGAAAGTAATTAACTTTTAGGAGGTGTGTTTGTTATAAAAAGCAGTCTCTCCATGTGGGCATTAGTTCTTTGTTCTTAACAGACTAAAGAAAACTGTCTTTCTTGTTTTCTCTCTTTTTTTTTTTTTTCCCCTGTTTGAATAGCAGTACTGGAAATGCAGAGCAGTAGGAAGTTCATGGAGGGTGCAGGTGGTAACAGAGACTGTGTTACACCTCTCTCCTCCTACTCTAGCAAAAGGAGTTTTGCCTTCATAGAGGTGATTTAATTTGGGTCCCTGTGATTTGAGAGACCAAACATCTGGACAAGTTGCTTCACTATTAATGGCCATGTTACAGAAAAAAACCCATGCTTTGTTCCTTAAATTTGGAATAATCTAAAATTATAAAGCTGGCCATGGCTCTCAGACCTATGAAAGAGCTGTGGACAAATACCTGGTTTCTTTGTGGCTGAATGGGAACCAAGCTGTTACATTGATGCAGCTGCTATTTGATCAGCCTGTGTCGTTAAAAGAGATGAAGGGAAATACTCTTTCATTAGCTTGGTCTGAAATTCACCTCTGAACAAGGGGCCAGCAGGAGGCCAGGGTAGGTCTCTGCTAACAGGGAACATCCCTGGATGCTGGGCTGTGACTGGAAAGGTCCTGACCATGATTTTGGTCTGGCAAAACAGCACTGTCCTCCCTCTTCCCAGTCATGGCTTGGGCACTAGGATGAGCCAGGGGTAATGCTTTTAAGGTTTATGTCTATGGCCACCCTGTTTCAGAGAGCAGGAAGGTTTAACAGTGTGAATGTGAGTTATTCCATGCGTGCTGGCCTTAGTGCCAGAGAACAGTCCCAGGCTCGTTAACTGACTCGTATAATTGTAGGTAGGCACCGTGTCCCGAAAAAGCATTAAGCAAACAGGGGAATTTACCCTTTCTGGATTTTTCAGCCCTAATGGGGCAATGAATAGCAGTGGTGTACCTGGTGAATTTTTTACTATACAGGTTTTTGAAAGTACCACTGCTCTTGGCTGTGCCTGCAGTGCTTGTGTTTTGTAAGAGGCTGCAAAAACTAATTCAGTCAAGAAAAATAACGGCAAGTGGGATTGGAGCTCCATATTGTATTTAACTGAAAAGAGAGGGGTGAGGGAAACATGGATTACTACCTGGCTGCATTGCTGACTCTCAGCATGACTTTGAGATAACTACTTCATCTTCAGTTTTCAGAAACGAGTAATGAGTTTTCCTGCTAGCTGGACACACTTCTTCATGTGTCATAATTCAGTCCCTAAAATGGTGGCCTACCATACACCTGAGGCCATATTTTTTTCAGGTTTGATTCTGTAACATGGGATAATGATGGTACTTTCCTGATCCTTTTTCTGTCTGTTCTAATGTACTTTAAGCTTCTTGTAACCAGAACTGCTTCTTGCTCTGCATTACAGGTAGACAATAATTATCTGAAATATCATTTCACAATCACAAATTTTGGCTAACAGAATATACTACTTAGCTTTAAAATAATATTCATGTTCTTTGTATTAACATCATATATTTTTATAACCTATGTGTATAAAACAATATACAAACAATGAAAACTTTGAATCTGTAAAGCAGGTTTCATAACCAATGAAAAAACCAAATGTATAATTTAATAATACACTTTACACAACAATAAACTATTAACAACACAGCTTTTATAAAGGATTAGAAAGGAATTAACGCAGGTGTGGTAAATTATAGGTTGAAAGAAAAAAAAATGAAAATACAGACTCCTTATTGTTTCACTTCTACAGAATTTCCAAAACTTGAGTTAAGGCTCATTTTCATTTCAAGCAAATTTTCAAGATCTTATTTAATAACCTCAGGCTATAAGCTAGCAAGTAAGCTATATGCAGATATTACTTTAATTTTGTAAATCTGCTTTAGAGGAGAAACTTCTTGCCATTAAAATTCTCTATAAAAGAATGACTGTGATAAGCTTTAAACAGCTTGAGGATGAATTTTTTTTTTCTTTAGTAAAAGGGATTTTTTCTATGATTTTGACTAGAATTCAAGTGTGATTGTGCACTTTCGCTAACCCTAGTGACTGCCAGACATCACATGTGTGTAACATGAGAGTAAGAGATGGATGGGTGGGTGGCAGTAAGTTCCTCTGTAGCTTGGAAACACAGTTTGGTTGCTCACAACATTAAAAAGCCTATTTTTGTGAAACTTCAAAGTGACATGTCTATTTTTGTTTTCCCTTGTATGATGCTTATTATTTTATAGGTATTTAAAATTATCATGACTTGTTGCATTAGCTTGCTTAGGTGGGAAGGTAGGTCAGCCAGAGAACAGGTCTAGTCCTCTGTAGCTCTTGGTGATAAAACTGTATTGCCTGCTACAGGCCTGGATGCAATGTTGGTTGGTCTAATTAAAATGATCTTTACAAATACAGTTTCTCACACTTCCATGTTTGGAGCCTGATCTTACACTCCTTGTCTGAAATGCACTATACAATTCAAATATACAGGCAGATGCCAGTGTGTGCTTAAAATCTGTAGAAAACACTACTATAGAAATATTTCATTAAAAGAAATGGAGAAATGGCTCACAGAAGCAAAGACAAGTTTAAAGATCTGTATAAGTTAGGAAAAAGGAACGAAAAAAAAGTTTGAAAGGTAAGTCTTTAAATTGGTGACCAAACCTTCATGTCGAAAGTCCTTGAAGATTACCGGTGGGTTCAGAAGGAAACTGATTTTGTCCATGATTTGACTGAAGAATGGGGCCTGAACTAACAGAAATGGAGTGAAATGGAGGACCAAGAAAACCATATAAGGTGATAGAGTGGTGAAAAAAGGAGTGACAAGCACAAGAATGTGCATATATCATACCTGCAAGAAGGACAGGAAGGGAGAAATTCTAATGGTCATCCAGAGTAGGTCTATGCAGAACCTTGTGTTTATTGAGGGTCAGCACTGGGACTGATGCTGTTCAACATCTTTGGTGGTGACATGGATGGTGGAATTAAGTGCATTCTCAGCAAGTTTGCCAATGATAACAAGCTGTGTGATGCGGTCAACACACTGGAGGGGAAGGGAGGCCAGAGGGACCTTGATGGGCTTGAGAGGTGGGCTTGGGCTCATGCAAACTGCATGAAGTTCAGTAAACTGAAGTTCAGTTCTGGCTCAGGGCAATTCCAAGCACAAATACAGGCTGGGCAGAGAATGAATTGAGAATAGCCCTGAAGAAAAGGACTTGGGGATGTTGGTTGATGAGAAGCTCAACATGAGCCAGCCATGTACACCTGTAGCTCAGAAAGCCAGCTGTGTCCTGGGCTGCATCAAAAGAAGTGTGGCTAGCAGGTGAAGGGAGGTGATTCTCCCCCTCTACTCCATTCTCATGAGACCCACCCGGAGTACTGTGTCCAGTTCTGGAGCCCCCAACACAGGAAGGACATGGAGCTGTTGGAGAAAGTCCAGAAGACAGCCACGAAGATGATCAGAGGGCTGAAGCACCTCTCCTATGAAGACAGGCTGAGACAGGTGGGGCTGTTCAGCCTGGAGAAGAGAAGGCTCTGGAGAGACCTTGGAGCAGCCTTCCAGTACCTGAAAGGACCTAAAGAAAAGTTGGGGAGGGACACTTTATAAGGGCATGTAGTGATAGGACAAGCGGTAACAACTTTCAACTGGAAGATGGTAGATTTAGATTAGACATTAGGAATAAATTCTTCACTATGAGGGTGGTGAGACACTGGAACAGGTTGCCCCAGGGAAGTTGTGGATGCCCCCTTCCTGGAAGTGTTCAAGGTCAGGCTGGATGGGGCTTTGAGCAACCTGGTCTAGTGGGAGGTGTCCCTTCCCATAAAGGGGGGTTGGATCTAGATGATCTTTAAGGTCCCTTCCAAGCCAAACCATCCCATGATTCTATGATTTAAAAATGTGGATGTGGAGTCAATGGAGGCTCAGAAGAAGACACAAAAAGTAGGGTGAGAAAGCCCAAGCAGGCGATAGCTCCACAGGATAGGTTTCAGAGTCTTACAGCATATAAACAGAAAATACTAAAAGTTTTTTTCCTGAAATAATTTAAATTATTCTGTTTATGGCTCTGTGTCTCGTCCCACTCGGTGGGTTTTGAGGGAGGTGAGTCTTTTTTATACCCCAAAAAGTGTACGAGTCTGGGTGGCAGTGCACAGGGAATAAAGAAGCCACAGCAAATGGCCCAGAGGAACCACAACAAACGCTTTATGAAGAGCAGCTCACTACTTAGATGTTAATGGTGGGATATCGCAAAGTTGGTGACTAACAATGACTACTCCTGTAACTGGTGAATGGATCAAACTAGGGAAAACAGCTAGGATGTTGTAACCCTTTAAGTCATACAAGAAAAGGAGAAGAAGATGGAAAGGTAGAGGAGAAGATAGGACATATATCACCACCCTTTGTTCCAGCGAGGTCTCTTTCAGCATGTTGTCCAGCTCTGCCAGCCTCTGGTCCTGGTCAATGGGTGGTGGGTTGAGAAACACGTGGCGCTTTCACCCCTTTTATAATGTCCTGCCTCCCAGAGACCACCCTCGGGGTGGCAACATACTGTTGAGCTTCTGCACTTGTGCAGTTCGTCGTTCTGGAAAGTTCTGGGGTCCGCAGTTCTGGAATGGGGCTGGGGAGGGGGCTTCTTCCAAGGTGAGCCCTCGTGGTCAGCACATGTGCAGAGCAGGAACTGGAAATTTACCAGGGGAGGCAAACTAAAGAGGAGTGGGGGGAGGGGGAATAGCCTGCCATCCCACCTGCTCTATTCCTGCTTGCCTAACACAGTTTTTGTTTGAGACCCAACAAGGGATGTTCCATATACCTTGCAAGTCATCAAACAGTCCCTGACACACTGTCACTTGGGGAAGAGAGATTTTTTTTTTTGTTTCTTAAAAAAGCAAGAAGTTGTGATACTGTTATTACCCAAGAAATCAGAGAGCAAATTTGTGTGCTCTTGAGCAGCGTGTCTGCAGGACATTTCTTGTAGGTAAATTCCCATGGGGAAAGTCCGATGACCACATCTGATGCTTCCTGCAAACACAAATAAGATCTACACAAGCTTGTAAAAAAGGGCAAGTTGTTTTCCCCCTTCTCTTCTTCCAGGAGAGGACTTTTCTCTAAGGCTATGGGTTGAAAAGGGGCAAAACCAGAAGGGAGAGCTCTGGAGCTCTACAATCCATGTTTTCCTTCACAGTGCTATGACTGCTGTTTTGGGTTTTCTTGCTGCAGTGCCATGTAAGCCTAACTGGAAGTAACTTATTGCCTGGGGCAGGGAGAGTGAGCTGTCCCAGGATCTGCACTGCCTACCCTCAGCTTAAGTGCATTACAGATGGTACCTTAAGAATTACAGTCAGGTAAACGCTATCAGAACGAGCTGAAGGAAACTGTGAAAGAATATTCAAGAGTGCTCTAGGTTTGTGGGGTTTTTCTGTGTTTTTTGGTGTGGTGGTTTTTTTGGTTGGTTTTTTGGTATGTATTTTTTTATTTAAATCATCACAATGTAAAATCTATGTATCAGAAAACACTTACTTTGACAGGTATAAAAATATTAAGATAAATAGGTGACTAGACGTACCGTTGCCTTGGGCTGTCATTTCCTTTTTATTATTGCAAGGATATTTCTCTGTCTTTCTTTATTAAACTAGCTTAATTGGTGTCCTGGTTTGAGCCAGGATGAAGCTAATTTTCCTTTTACTGATTTTTCTTTTCCTTCAGTAATCTCTTTCTTTACTAGCAACAAGTGTTTCAGCTAGTGGACTGATAACACTGGAATGTTTGTTACTGCTGAGACTCCAAGGTAGCTTCTTAGCTCTGCTGCAACGGATGCTACTGAGAGACAGACAGCAGAACTGACCAAAGGTATTCCATTCCATATATCTATGTAAGGTCCAAGGAAGGTCAGAGATCATAGACAACTTCCTTCCTGCTTCTTCTTCCCTTCTCTTCTGTCCATGGCCGGTGTCCGGGAGGGACTCCATCCATCCATCACCATTGACTCCTAGGCTTAGGCATCCCACTGACCTCATAACTCTACCCAGCCCCTCTCTGCTCTGCATTATCTCCTGCCTGCGGGCTGGGACATTTTGGGACTGCTCACAGCTAAGGAGAGTGCTGGGGGAGTTGCCGGGGGTGGGGGGAGGCGAGAGGCTTTTGCACATTCCTGAACATACTTGTATATAATTGTACATATAATTAAAGCTGAATAGTTTAGTTTTCAATCCAGCTAAGTCTCTCTCCTTAATTCTCTTTCTCCTTCCCTATCTGGGTGAGAGGGGGAGGGGATCAAGAGCTTGTTGTCTCTGGTTTAATTGCCGATCCTGAGTCAAACCATGACAGTTGCGAACCCAAATAGCACCCTTGAGACAAGCATGGGGCTGATGGCAGCTGGGTATTAGAGTCAAAATCATCCTGTTATCAAAAATAAATCATGGTCTTTCTCATTCACAGGGTTTTCTTTCCAGTGTTTTATCTGTTTGGTTTTTTTATTATGACTTTTCTTCTATATGAAGACTTGACAACTGATAATGAAAATCATTTGTAGTTCAGATTGCCTGGAGAATGAGAGGGAGACAAAGCTGACTGCATTTTAGGAATTCAGTATGTGGCCAAGGTCGAGGGTATCATGATCTAATGCCTGTATTAAATGCACACTGCACAAAAAGGGGGTTTTTAGAAGAAAAAAACAGGAAACTTTTAAGAACCTTTTAATGATGGTTACACGTAACATGCAAAAGGCAATGCCAGCTTAGTACAGATTTCTTGTATAATAACTGACTGATCAGCAGAAATAAAAAGGCAAATGTTACCGGGAAGTTGAGACTTCTCTTTTTCAAAGCAGGAGGAACTGATCTTACAAAAATATTCTGTTTCAATTATCCTCTCAAATGGCAGTTTTGTGGTGTGAGGTGAGAAAATTACTCTTGCAGATAATTTTATTGCCACAGTGAAGTGGGAGGTTTTCTGCTGCTCAAACTGTTCATTACAGGTAGTATTATGAGTCTCATTTCTATTACACCAGATAATGCTTTCTTTTGTAAATGAAAATAAAAATAGGCTGGCATCAAGACCAGTATGATATATATGGAAAATACATTTTTTTTGTCTCTGTAAAGACCGTCATATATATAGCCATCAGGGGTTGGAAGGGACCTCTGAAGATCATCTAGTCCAACCCTCTTGCTAGAGCAGGATTGTCTACAGCAGATCACACAAAAATATGTCCAGATGGGTTTTTTATCTCCAGAGAAGGAGACTCCAAAACCTCTCTGGGAAGCCTGTTCCAGTGCTCTGTTACTTTCACAGTAAATAAGTTTTTCCTTATGTTTAAATTGAACCTCTTATGCTCCAGCTTCTGCCCATCACCCCTTGTCCTGTCATTGGACACTGCAGAAAAGAGACTGGCACCATCCTCCTGCCATCTGGCCTTTAGATATTTATAAGCATTTATGAGATCCCCCCACAGTCTCCTCTTCTTTAGGCTGAACAGACCCATCTCTCTCAGTCTTTCCTCATAGAGCAGATGCTTCATTACTCTAATCATCTTTGTGGCCATGTGCTGGACTCTCTTCAGTAGTTCCTTATCCTTTATGAACTGGGGAGCTCAGAATTGGATGCAGGACTCCAGATGTGGCCTCACCAGGGCAGAATAGAGGGGGAGGATATCCTCCTTTGACTTACTGGCTACACTCTTCTTTAGGCACCCCAGGATGCCATTAGCCTACTTGGCTGCAAGGGCACATTGTTGGCTCATGGTCAGCCTGTTGTTTACCAGGACCCCGAGGTCCTTCTCCCTAGAGCTGCTCTCCAGCAGGTGAGCCCTCAACTTGTACTGATACATGGGGTTGTTCTTTCCCAGATGCAGTACATTGCACTTGCCCTCATTGAGTTTCATTTTCTCCCTGCCAAACTCTCCAGTCTGTTGGAAGTCACACTGAATGGCAGCACAGCCTTCTAGCGTGTCAACCACCCCTCTCAGTTTTAATCGGCAAACTTGCTAATGGTGCACTCTATCCCTTCGTCCAGGTTATTAATGAATATATTGAACAGGGCTGGACCTAGTAGCAACCCTTGGGGGACCCCACTAGGCACAGGTCTCCAACTAGATTCTGCCCCACTTACCACAACTCTCTGAGCTTTGTCCTTCAACCAATTCCCTAGTCATGTCATCTTCCTATCATCCAATACAGACTTCTCAAGTTTGGCTGTGAGAAATGCTGTGGGAGACAGTGTTGGAAACCTTGCTGAAATCAAGGTAGACCACATCCACTGCTCTCTCCTCATCTATCCAGCCAGTTATGCTATCATAGAAGGCTATCAGATTGGTCAAGCATTACTTCCTCCTGAATAATAGTTATGGGTTATTAGGCCAAATATTGCTATTCTCTATGTAGTGCAAAAGAGAGGAAAGCCACTTAAGAGGACAAAACTGTAGGTGGGAGGAGAAGGCCATGTGGTCGTTGTGTCTCTGGGTGATATTATCCAACAGTTGCCTTACCTTCAGCAGCTTTTTTTCAGTGTAAATGTACTCCATCCCAACCGTATGGAGTTACCCTCCTGAAGAGTCTATTCCCTTTTGGGACATACATGGGTATATGTGTCGCACACCAGCCGGCATCAGACGCAGAGCAGCTCTCAGTTGTGGCAGAGAGGAGGGGAGGCCAAGCAACACTTTGTGGAAGGATGTTTGCACTCTGGATGACTTGGGATTCAGGGAGCTGGAATCAGTTTCCTTGCACAGGCTTTTGGTGTCTGCATTCCCTCTTGCTCCTTCATGTGGCTGCTGTCTTCCTCCTCTCTTTTCACTGGACCGGGATGAAACAGAATGGGATTCTGCTTTATTTCTGCTCTATCTGCCCAGTCACACCCCCACGTTAGATGTGGGACTTCCCATTAGCATCACTTTATCCCACCCTGCAGTTGTTTTTGAGAGGAGGAGAAAACGTGTCAGTCACTGAGATACTGTTTGCAGAGAAGCAGGGAGCCTTCTGTGTCCCCCAGTGAGACAGCTGCCTTCTGGAATATATGCCTTCTGCCATAAGAGTCCTTGAAAGGGTTTGATTATCCTTGGTTAGAGCAGGATGTTGGCCCAGATGACCTTCCAGCCTACATCCTTCTATGGTCTGTAATTCCATCATGGCTGTTGGGAAGGAAAAAAAAGAAAACACCAAACCCACAAAACAAGATAAAGATACATGAAAGATAAGGATACATAACTTGCAGCTGTTAAATATTAGTATGATGAGGCAGGATTATTGTTGCAGTACTTTCTTGGGGAATGAAAACATAGCACTCCTGGGTGAATCCTGTGGTGGGAAGCATTCCCAGCATGTCACACAATACTCCTGAGACATAGATGATTTGATTATTCTCACAACTTTAGCCACAGTGCATTGCTTAATTAAATAATGTAAACATACACATGCTGTATCTGTGCTTGCCCTTTGGGGAGGCTTTTTCAAAGTGGGTGGTGCTTGAAGCAGGAATTTTGTCAGTGTAAATTGTAAACATGAACTGGGAAAAAGGTTACATTTTTGACACATCTGTAATCATTTGTGTATCATAGGAGCTAATTAGTTGTGTATGGATTTTAACCAGTTGACTCCTTTTCTGTTATGTTAAGACATAGTGCCTGTTTTTCATTCTTGAAACCTGTATAGATTTCCTGAATTTTGTAGAAAAAAACCCTGAAATCCATCTTAGCTATGTGCAAGATTCAAAAACATAGCCATGAACATAGCTAATATCTGTCTGCTCTTTTTTTGTTTTTTGTTTGGTTGGGTTTTTTTTAATATGTCTCTGGTGAAAAGACAAAAAGTGTATCAGTATAGGTTAAGACCTAACTGCATGGCTTTTAGGTAATGTTATAAAAATGCAGAAGAAAATTAGTGGAAAAGCCTCCTTCACTTCCTCTGCATTGGAAACAAAACTGTGCATAGAAGGTAGTAAAGAATACAGTCCACAGCCAGAAAGGTAGATCATCACATCTTACTAAAGAATATAGTTGGCTCTAGGGTTTGAGGTCAAATTAAACAAAGACCTTGTGGGACTAAAACAAAAGTGTGTGCATAAGGGGTTTTCCATGCCTAAACTCAAATTAATGTAGAAATAACTTGCATCAAAATTACAGACTTTGGTAAATGAGAACAGTACCTGTGCAGACAAGCAAAGACTTTTTCTTTATCCTTCCTGTTGGTTTATGGTCACTAGTAATAATTATTTTTTTTGCTTTCCAGGGGTTAAAATGCTTTCTTATTCCTCACTCTAGTCCCTCTCTCTTACTGGTTTTCTTTTTTCTCTGTGTGTTTGCACTGAAAGATGATGTCTTCAACTGTATCACTTCAGTTTTCTTAAATCCTTCCTTCCCTTGAACAGCAAGATGATTGATTCCTTCTCTTGAAATCTAAACCTCACAGCTTTCCTTGTCTAAATTTAGATATATCTACAGTAATTTTAAATATAATAAAATGTGTCCTACCTTGGCACAATGTGGTCTCCTTCCTGGACCTCTTTTTCTATTTGTGTTTTAATTGGCAGTAATCTGAAACTAATCAGTCACTTAGGCATAATGGGGGTATGGGATCATATGTGCATAGGCTTATGGAGTCTGGGAACTTCATTGTATTCAACATTGAATGTAAGATAGCAAGAGGAAAAAATAGCCCCCACAACTAGGAGCCTTATAAGAAGTCAAGAAACAAAGTCTTTCATTGTAGGTTTTCCAGTTCCTATAAAAGTAGATTGACAACACTAATAAACTGATTCCTCTTTGGTGGCTCATGTGCAATATGTAGTTACGAACATTTTGCATCCTTGTTGTTGCCTCTGGGAAGCTCTAAAGAAGAGAGAGGGGGCTGTGGAAATGAAAAGGCAATGAGCCGAGGCTCTTGTCCTCAGCTGGGTCTCAGGCATAGTAGCTGCAAGGTGTCAGGGGGCCCCAAGTGCTGCTCATCAGACTAGGCAGCTTGAAAAGACAATGAATTTCACCATGCTGGGTCTCTGGCCTCTTTCCTGGGTGCTTCCAAGTAGGCTTCTGAACCAATTTTAGAATAAATTAGAATAAAACAGGTACTTTTTTTTTTAAAGTGTTGAACATCAGTTAATTTCATAGGCATCTGACCGAATAGCAAACTAATTAAATAGCTCTTCACCACAGTAATTTGAGCTGACTTTTGGTTAGGCCCATGTTCAGTCTCTCCATCAATTTCTGTTCTATATGAAATCAGATTCTACCGGACACTCAGAATAGGAATGTATTTGTCCAAAAATTTTATGTTGAGCTTTCTTGAACCTTTTTAGTTATTTTGTTGGGGTTTTTTTAATTAACTTTTCAATGCATTATATGTAATTATGGTGATTAACTGAAATCCTAATATCTTCTAAATCCCATCTGCTGGTCAATAGCTAAAATTAGGAGCAGCTGAGCTAGGTCCTCTTGCTGCCTGGTAATTGATCTGGAATATTGTTTCTGCCACCGAGTGTTTGTATTCTCTGTAGTGGTTGAAGACTTTGTGTCTGGTAATAGGACAAAATCAACCATCCAAAACATTTCAAACTATCAGTTAGAATTAGTGATTAGCCTCTGGAAGAGCACAGCAGTAAATCTGCTTTATTCCTTTTTCGTCTTTGTGAAAGCTAGTGGCAGAAAGACCCTAAGTGTAATTGTTATGAGTAGTGCGTGCCTGTGCCTTTTGTCCCTGGTATTTGCTCATTAAAGATTAGTGCTTTCTCTCGATGAGATTGGGTAAATGCTGCTGCTTTCAGCTTCTTACTGTTTGTCTTTCTCAGGTAAGTACTTAAAACACTCTAGTCCAGTTGTTAGCTTCCCTTAGAGTGTATTCTTGGGTAATCCTTGGAATGCCTCCCTGAATTAATATTACTTTCAGTTTTTGAATTTAAATTTCAGATTAGGAAACCAAAATGTAAGACTAAGCAGCATCTGAGTTTGCTCTGGACTCTCAAACAAACAGGCATCAGCAAGAGCTGGAAATAATTTCACAGTTCTCTGTCCTGTCTAATACTTACACTCAGATGATGTAGCTCATAGATCTCTGCAAGAACATAGGTTTCAAAGCATTAACCTTTACTTGCTAGCTTTTCAGTACTGGTCATATTTCTTAACTTCATTTCACTTCATTTCAAATGGCAAGTCACAAGGAAAATAAGGATCCTGCACCACACCTCCATGCTGCAGGCTGAGCTGATGTGCATATGCTGCTCATCAGTCCTGCACATGCATGAAGGCCATGACTAAAAAAGGGGAAACATGGCCCTCATTTTTAAAAAAGGGAAAAAAAGAAGACTCAGGGAACTATAGGCGAATTAGCCTGTGTGCCCAGGAAGATCCTTGTAGAAACTATGCTAAGGCTTGGGGAGAATAAGGAGGTGACTGAGTGAGCAAAAATGGCTTCACTAGGGGCAAACCATGCCTAAAATTTTGGTGCCCTTCTGTGATGGGGTTAAAGCGTTGGTGGATAATGGAGGAGCAACTGATGTCATCTACCTAGATTTGTGCAAAGCATTTGACGTTGTCCCACACAACACCTTGTCTCTAAATTAGAGAGACATGGACTTGACAGAAGGACAACTCGGTGGGTAAGTAACTGGCTGGATGGTCACACTCAAAGATTTGTGGTCAGTGGCTTGATGACCAAGTGGAGATCAGTGGCAAGTGGCATTCCTCAAGGTTTGTACTGGGACCGGTGCTGTTTAACATCTTTGTTGGTGACATGGACAGTGGGATTGGGTGCACCCTCAGCAGGTTTGCTGACAACGCCAAGCTGTGTGGTGCAGTTGACACGCTGGATGGAAAGGAGGCTATACAGATAGACCTTGATTGGTTTGAGAGGTGGACCTATGCAAACTGCATGAAGTTCAACACAGCCAAGTGCAAGATTCTGCACCTGGCCAGGGTAATTGGTAATTCCAAACAGACAGGCTGGGTGGAGAACAGCATTGAGGAAAACGACTTGGGGTGTTGGTTGATGAGAAGCTCAAAATGAGTCAGCAATGTGTACCTTCAGCCCAGAAACCCACCTGTATCCTCAGCTGCACCAAAAGAAGCGTGGCCAGCAGGTCAAGGGAGGTGATTTTGAGGGTGGTGAAACATTATAACTCAGAGGAGTTGTGGATGCCCTCTCCCTGGAAGTGTTCAAGGCCAGGTTAGGTGGGACTTTGAGAAATCTGGTCTAGGGGAAGTTGTCCCTGCCCATGCAGGGGGGTTGGAACTCGATGAACCATTCTGTGTGCAGATTCTATTAGTTTTTTACAGATGTCTGGATTATTGTGTTAGAAATATTCTTTGGTGTCAAACTGTGAAAAATGAAAATTCAAGGCCACAAGTCAAGGAACCTCTATGAAACTGAGTTTCCAGAGACAGAACATTTGAACAACTTCAGCTGTTTTAATTGGAAAAGGTGTTGGCCCCCAGCTTCTTTGCAGAGCCTTTCACGTGCAATCCATCACAGAAAGTGAAGAGTCGCTTTAGTTTGTGCAACATTTTTTAGGGAATTGTAACCTGTTTTAACTGCATACTTGGAATATAGATCTTTATTACAAAGAATGCATGTTATGTATGTAATGTGGTTGTCTGTAAAGTGCTGAATTCTCAAAGGCGTTTTGCTTGGTCTACATTACTTAAGAAGTCCTTTTCCCTTAAAATCTCAACCTCTGCAGTAAAGTAAATCCTCCTCTCCTCCACTCACAAAACCCAAATGAACCACAAACTTTAGGTCAGTGTAATTTATAGAGTTGATTTGATGCATGCAATGATCTGCCCTTTTCAGAAGTGGTAACTGTTTTGTGACAGAAGTGAAAGATCTAGTCATAGGGTCTTATTTCAGTACCTGTACTTACACTAAGTTTATTCTTATATTTATCTAAAAATATATTAATAATTGTTGCGGTCCGAGTTCGACCCAGGCTGGAAAACTCAAGTAGAGATAGGCATCGCACTTTCTCTTCTCCTCAATTAGAGGAGGAATAGCCCCTAATTGGCTGGTTTTAATTTCCCAGTGGGTCCATTCCTAGGTTGGGACTGGCTGGCTACACTGGGTATGTCTATAGAATGCAAACCCTGCCCAGATGCACGCGTGCACCAGCACAAACACAGAGATTGTGTGTTTAAAATACCACTTTACTATAATAGTTCTGGAGCAGAGGCAGTATGTGGGGGGGAGGGGATATTCAAATGTAGTTATAGGAGACAAACTTGGGGTGTGTAACTTGGTAAAGAGAAAGAAAGAAACTATTATAGTTGGGGGTAGGGTGCCCAACGAGTTTCCCGTATAGGGTAGACGAGGTGCGTGTGTGTATGTGGCCGATTGCTTTTGCCCGGGGAAAAGTACACAAAGAAAGGAAAGATTCTTACAGACTCAGAAGCAATGACCGGTTTGGCGGCGTCTGTGGCTTTAAGAGTGGGTTTTCGGTGAGCATGGCCTGGGCAGGCGGCGCCTGTGGCAAACGGCTACAACCAGCTGGAGCTGCACCAACTGGCCTGGGAGCACTGATAACGGAGGGTTTTGGGGAGCGAGCAGTGATTTCAGATCTCTTAGCTTTTTTAGTGTGCTCTAGCTCTCTTTTCCATTTCTTCAGCTCCTTCCATGCAGCTTCCCGGTGAGCAGGCTCCACGCAAGAAGAGGCAGGAGTGCAAGCAAGCAGGAAGCAGGGAATAGCAGCAGTCCCGGAGTGCAGGGGTGCAGGGAGTATAGCTGGAGTTCCACCCCAACCACCAGAGGCTTTTTGTGATTCTGTGCTATTCCTTTTCCTTCTATCTTCTTTTCTTCTCTGTCTTTTCTTCCAGCAGCAAATAACAATGTCCGCCGATGACCAATAATGATCCATAATGGTCGTCCTATTTTCATGCTCATGCAGGCTTTCGTCTGTTCAGTCTTCAGCTCCTACCTGTGGCTCCTGTAACAATTTTGCCATGGTCCAGCCAAAGGCTGGGTTCTGGCTGCACACATAGCAAGGGGGGCAGGGGTCTCTGCCCTTCTTTGTGTAAGTCCCAGCCGCACCGCCCCCCCCCCCCCCCCCCCCCCCCCCAGGGTTGTCGCGGCTTCGGTTTTGGTTGTTGGGGGTTTTTTTGGTTGTTGGGGGTTTTTTTTTTTCTTCAACTTTTACGTCTCTCTGTTGCAATCAATTTGTGTGAGAGACATACTTTTTGTGGAGGCCAGTCCTCCACAATCATATACATTTATTTAGTGCCCTTGGAAGAGAGATGGACCTTTTAAAAGCAAATGGAGATTTTGGAATTCCTACAGTGGAGTCAGAAATACAATTATTGCTCTCCCAAAGATCGTTTTTGGAGGACTTTCATTCATAATTAATTAATTCACAGATAAAACCAGGTCTGTTTAAAATGTATATACACACATGCATGTGCTTATTCTGTGGATTATATATAAGTATTTGTAGGTTTAATGTTGGAATCCTATTGACTTTCTAAATAACTTAAAGACTTTATGGATAAAAGGCAGATGTGGAATTTTAGCAGCATCTTATCATAATTCAGTTTAATATTCTGATTGAACATTCTTGAAAATGAAATGCATGGTTCATTGCCTTTTTCATTATGAGTTTGGTGTTAGACTGGAGAAGGTGTCTGCCTTTCTGCACCGCTTTTCAATCTTGATTGTGGACACATCTCTGAGTTACAGGCATACATTTTATAATGAAGGTTATTTGTTTTCTGAAGATTTAGTTAACATTTTTGGAATTGTATAGAATTGAACAGGTTGAAAATGCTCCTTTTTCTATTTCTGATCATTCAAAGGAAACTTTGCAATTAAATTAATGCTTTCAGGAATTCATGAGGGGAGAAATCTCATCTAATTTGTGTGAATACACAGAAGTTTTCTTAAGTTCACATCTCTAACTCCCATTCTTTTTATCAGTAATTAAACACACTCATTAAGAGAAGAATGTTCCAATGTTTTGTTTCTTTGAGAATTTTGGCATGAGAATAGGATGCATATTAATGACAGCTGGATATGTGACTGACCACAATAGCTGCACAGGAACAATTGCACTTTATTAGTTCAATAATTTTGCTAAGAAGCAAATATCCATTGTAGTTCCATGGATGACAAACATACACTAGTTTCACAGCTTCAGGGGAGCATCGTTGTTCACATCAGCTAACGTCCAGGAACAAGAGCTTCACTCTCCTTCTGGCCACTTTCTTCTGGAAAAAAGACACTGGCATGGGGTAGAGCAGTGCTGGGAAACAATTCTCCACACAGGCAGTGTGCAGGTCAACTTCAAAGTGACCTTTTCAGAGTGATGTTGCAAGGGAAAACAGTGGAAGTACCATGGTTTAATTTTTAATCTGTAAGCAACCTAACTTTTTTTTTTTTTGCTGGAGTTAGGTTGCATAAATTTAATAAATAGATACATTTAAGTAACTGGGTGTACCTCTGTGTACTGGATCTGGGTAACCCCATGTGTTAGCTAAACCAGATGCAGATTTGATAGCACATGTGGTAATGCTTTTAAACTAAAGGGGGGGAGTTTTAGACTGGATATAAGGAAGAAATTTTTGATGACGAGGGTGGTGAAACACTGGAACAGGTTACCCAGAGAGGTGGTAGAAGCCCCACCCCTGGAAATATTCAAGGTCAGGTTGGACAGGGCTCTGATCAACCTGATGTAGTTGAAGATATGTCTGCTTATTGCAGGGTGGAGTGGATTAGATGACCTTTAAAGGTCCCTCCCAACCCAAACCATTCTATGATTCTATTATTACAACAGTATGGGTGCAATTAATTTTACCGAATTGTAGCCATGTACAACTTTGGTGACACGTTTCAGCTGGTCATGTAGTGGCCTCTTACAGCCAGATGATAGAGAAATACTTTCAGAGGATGCTGAATCTAGTTAGACACTGCTGGTTTAGGATGGCTGGCTTTTGCTCACAGCTCCTGCACTGCCTACTCTTCTGCATGTTCAGTTTAAAATTTTGGAGAGTACAGAGAAGAAAGGGAGGAGAGAGAGAGAAAGGAATACTTTACTTAAGGAAAAATGCATCTGAAACATTTTAGAGTAAAGGAGCTACAGCAAGAGTGCCACCCATTCTTATAATATTCCTGAGATGCCTGCAGTGGTTTGATGTAACTTTTCAGTGCAATGAGTACGATAAATATGGAAAATGCAAGTTTTAAATGCAAATATTTATTTTTTTTTACAGTTTCTTGGGTTTTGGAATCTGAATCTGGTAAATGTTGAAATAGCTTGGCTTTTTGGTACTTCCCAACATGAAATGTTGCTTTCTGTTCAGGATGAAGCCCGGAGCTTTTTCAAACAAAGACCATCCCAGTTAAAAACTTGTAGACAAGAGCGGTATTCTATCATCCAAACATCACATACAACCCTTTTAGTTCTGGAATTATCAAGCTGGTGCTGACTTCTTTCTTCCACATGCTTCAATGTTGTGGAAGTTTATATCACTGATTATTAGATAAGAACTAATATCAGGAAATTAGTAGCAGAGATGTCATTTACCAAATGATGAGTGTGCTTATGTAACATTAATGCATATGGAAAATTAATAAACTCAAGGGATTTTAGTCTTCAGGAGTTTTTGGGTTTTGGTGGTTTTTTTAGACATTTGTACATGTTAGCTTACAATGGAAGGCCTCCCCTACTATTATTATGGTATTTTATCCTTAGTAAATGACAGACGTTATTAGTAGGTAGGGATACATTACACATGCTCTCACTGGAAAGCTTTCATTGCATGCCATTAGATGACAGCATGTGCTCAGTAGCTGTGGTCTCTTAGCAACTAACTGTCTCTTTCTTTTAAATTCTCCTTTTGTGACCCAGAGGCAGGTCTTAGACACAAACCTCAGCCCACTTGTCTATTTCCAAGACAGTCGAAACCAGAATGTTTTGGGGTGCTTATATGAAGTCCATATAATGCAAGAATATCTCCTTCTAAATCTATTGCATGTATTGAAAATGTAGATAAATTTGTATTTCTTAATTTGATAATTTAATTATAAATGTATTATTAGAATCCTGCTAGCTCATAGTATTGTTGGTAGTGACATGCCAATATATTTTAATATGAAATTTGTCTTCAAGAAAATGCATTAAAATCTGAAGATTTGGCAATATAACATTTATGTAGAAAATATGTAACCCCTTTCATTGATGTAGATTTTAACATATATACTTCTTGGAGGGCTGATTTGTTGTGTTTTGGGTTTTTTTTGTTACATATCTCTATTTGAAACAAGGATGGATGAAAAGTAGCATTCCTTCTAGGCAGGAGATTAGGGGCTATGCTTTCAAATCAATTAGAGGTTTAAAATCAGATCTTTTTGTGTATGATCCTAAAGCCTACCATTTAATGTTTTTCTTCTTGGAGATTTTATTTGCCTTTCAGTGGTAATGAGTACTGGAAAACTCTTTCATTCCTAAAGAAAATGCCAGGATCAAGAAATATTTTATTAATCAAAATCTTGTGTTCATTCAATTAAGGAACATAAAAGAGTTATTCTGGTGTGGTGATGAATTGGTGTAATGAATCATAGTCCTTCTAAACTCCAGATATATTTTTATGTCTAGACAGGTCTGCAGCGAGGAGCATGTGATTATAACAAAATACGTCAGAATGCACCCAAGAGATTTTTCACAATAATCTCTTATTCTTTTTTATTTCCTTTGAGAAACCAAGGCATGGAAATTGTTTAGGAATCTTTCTGAAGTGATGATTCTGGTCAACTCTTCTATGTTAAGCTGATTAACGGTTTCTGACCTTTCAAAGTAGGTTGTATATAATCCTAGAAGACCACCGGAGTTGAAACTGTTCTGTTAGTTTTGACATTCCCATCAGGCTTTCTGTCTGTATCACAAGCAATCCTAATTCACTTGGTTTTAGTTAATTTGACAGGTCATTGTTAACATCATTACTAATAGCAAACTGCTACAAGTTACACATGTTTTGACAAGAGGAGTTTTCAAGACATGGCAATACCAGCTAATTAGAATAGAAGGAAAGTGCTTAATTCTTTTGCGCATGAATGGATATCATCTTAATATTCTGGGAGTAGACAGGAAGAGAATATGTTTACTTCAGGAACAAACTTATTTCTGGTGGGCTGAAACCAAGCAAGAACTAAGATGGAAACAATCCTGACACTGTTGTGCACATCATCACATCTAGAAAGTTTCTCTTCCTGGTAGCTATTTGTCCAGTAGATTTTGAGTGAATCATCACTCCTCTAATTACAGTTGCTGCTACTTTATCTAGCATATTATGGCCAACCTTTTTTTCTGTATGTGTAACCAGTTTTATTGTTGAATGTGAAATAAGAGTTCATCTGCTGAACTCTTACCTTTCTCATAGGCAAAAATTTGAGAAGATACAGATTCTGACCCAAAGAATGCAATGTAACCAAAATGTGAGCCTTCTAAGACAATAATTCAAAGACCATCCCTGAAGAGTCTGTCAGCTGAAGTGTGGTTTAAGCAGTCATTTTAGTGAACAAAAGTTTCATGCAGATGGAGACTGACACTCATAAACAGTAAACAAAGATAAAAGGATGGCATTATGTGTGGTTTAAGTGGGAGCAAATTTCAACATGGAAGAGGAAACACAGCACAGGAGTTTTGGAGAGAAATTGTGTAGAGATTTCTTCTATTTATCAACCAAGGAAGCGTGCAAATGCTAGACTGGTCTGAAGCCTTAAAATCCAATGTCTGGTTAGTAAAAATGGTCCTATCCTGCTTTGACTTTCCCATTTTGGTAGTGTTGCAGACCACAAACTATACATGAAGAATAGTTGGCTTTAAAACAAGAACAGAGCAAATCTTCAAGAGGAACAAACTCTGTCTGATACTATACTTGGAATAAATATCCACATGGGTCAATCTTAAAGTGTCTTTATACATGGCACTGAATCAGAGGCACATCCCATAAGATGTTCATTCACTCCTGATTAGACAAAAGCAGTTGGAGAAGTTCTGTGTGACTTCTTCTGTCACAGTGATAATCAGACCCCAAGGCTGTACTTTATGGTCTGTTTTGTGGTTCTCAGCCCCCAGAGATGTGGACCAGGGGAGCACACAGGACCTCCTTCCTTGCTTGCTTTCCACTGGAAATCTCTAGGTATGTGGGGAAGAAAATTGGAGCCTATAATCCTAAGAGCTACTGGCAAAACAAAAATGCCACTTTTCTGTTTATGGGGATTATTTTGCATTGTTAAGTGATGGCACCTGTCGCTGACCCACTGTTTCTGGAGGAACTTGATGGAAATGGGAATCCTGCCACAAAGGTAGTGATGAGATGGGTGTGGAATGCACCTGGGAGAGGAATTAGAGGCCCAAAATATCTGCCTACAGTAATGAAACAGATTGCACTGGCCTTGCTTCTCTCTGTCCTGGGATGAGAAAGAGCAAGCATCCCAGGTTGCAGCTGCTTTGTTTGAAAGGTTTGGTAACAAATTTTTTGTGGAAAATGCATTCTGAAAGTAGGGGGAAAAAAACCAAGCTGATAGTTTCAAAACAATGTGCTTCCATCCTTTGAAATGCAAGAAAATGATCCTTCTAAATCACTTATGGTATGGATAAAAATAGTGGTTTACTTTATCTACTAGGCCATGCCTTTTCCCTGAAATAAGCTAGTGAGAGCTCTAGTTTATTCTACTCTCCATCCCGTTCCCAAGCCTGCTTTTGTTGCAATATGATCGCTTTCTGAATTCTTATGTCTTAATGTCTTCATTTGTCTTATACTTAATTTTATTATTTTCAAGAAAAGTTGTGTTAAATTTTACATCTTGCTAATGTTATATACCTATTATACCTATATAGGTAGGTATACACCTATTATAATATTACCCTAAAATATTTTTCTTTTAAAAATGAGAAAATGAGGGCATTGAAGTAATGATGGAGTGAATAAGGGGTACAAACTTGATCAGTAGCCTCGGCCTAGAGAATGTGTTGTAGTCTGGCATTTAAAGAAAAGAATGACTCTGAAGTTGCTTTCTTTAGGTAGTTAAGAAAATGCCAGTGCAGCAATTTCTCTAATCACAAGGATCGACATTTACTTTGAGTTTGAGCGTGCCTGTTTGTTAACTAGAGTGGTGGAGCCACATCGCACTCAGCCCTGCATCTCTGCAAGATTTACATTTCACAGGGAGAAACAGTCTTGATAATGAAATGATGCTTTGCAGAGATAGGTGCAGAGAAGCATAGCTGGATTATGTAAATGTGATTTATCCAAAGGCGTAGTGCACAGATAGTGTTACTAAGATGCTGGTCTATAACTCACCAATGGCTCTTGTGATTTCACATATATGTGCTCAGTGATTGGTATTAACTTTTGAGATCATTTATTTTTATGTCTGCCATAAAAGGCTTACATCAAAGTTAATACATATCCCCTATATCTCCCCTGAGAGCGTTTTGTGATGTTTATCTTCTCCAGCTTTGTCATCAGTCACAGTGACATTTTTAAAGGAGGAAGATTCCTACTAAATGCATACCATTTAGCACTGAAATTGAGGGATGCTCAGGAACTGAAATGTAGTGTGCAGTACCTGCTTGCTCCATTACAGTGTCAGTGTTCTCCATTCAGCTGGGAGAACTTTTTACATTTTTCTTGTAATCTGGAAAAAAGCAGAAGGATTGGAAGAAGAGTTTTGCAGGAAGCTTTATTGGTACTGCTGCAGTAGCTGAAGCTTCTGAGCAGGCTGTGAAGTACCCAAGAACCGTCACCTTCACTGGGATTTGGTCCTAACTCATTGGCCCATGTTGCATTCCTCGTGCTTCACCGGTTAGCTGAGAAAATGAGGACTCGGAGCTTTGTGCTTGCCAAAGCCAGTGCAAGGGTTCCATTGTTTTTCTGTTTCTCCCCTTTCATTCTTGGGAGGAGCAGAACACATTTTTAGCCCGGTTTCCTCATTAAATATTGTGTGCCTAATGGTGCAGTTTGCTGTTTTCCCTGCAGTAGCTGTGAAACCTGATGACCTACCTCAACCAGGCTTGGCAGAAAGGTGTAGCCCTCCAAGGGAACTAATTTGTATGAGGTTTGTGAGGAGAATGCACTGGGCTGAGGAGAAAGACCCATGCTTCTGCCCCAGCAAAGGGCCAAGAGGCTCTTGCAACTCTATGGGCTCTGTCACACAGGACCCCTCCCCTCCCTGGGCAACAGGAAGGAGACAGAGCGAGGCTGGGGGGAACGTCTGTGCCAGTCTGTGTGGACAGACACAGAGGGAACAAAACACAATCCCTGAGAAATCTTCAGTAACCAGCTTTTTTATTGCTGACAAAATGTAACATTCTTCTGAGATAACCTTGCTTTGCTCTTCAACCTGGAAACTAATATATTAATACAAAGTATTAAAGTAATCTGTAAGGGAGAAACAAAAGAGTCAAACCCCCATTTTCAAGCTCATCACTTTGGGGAATTTCCTGATTGAATCACTAAGTTCAAACAGAGAGAAAAACATGCTGACAGCATGTTGCTTTTTTACTCTCCTTTGTGCAAGTAAGAAGATTTGAGTATCTAAAATCCCCATTGTATTTTAGGAATGCAAGATAGGGTCAGGAATTGTAGAAAACAGAAGTTACCATTGTTAGTTGTTGACCTAGGAGCCTGTTCTGCTGATTTTTGAACAAGTGGGCAGGCACTGACAAGTCACTGAAAGGAGAAATTTGCAGATGGTTTGAAAACTGTGGCCAGAGGTAGAGCAAGCAGAGAGCTAAAGAACTCCAGAAGGAAAAAACATATTAACTGATACATGTGTGTTTATTTCTCTTTGAAAAACTATAGACCTCATGGAGTAATTTTAAATAAAATTGTTTATAAACATTATAAGCTCTGGTCTCCACCTTGTTTAAAAAGTATAATGAAGCAAGATGGGTTTTCAACTTCTTCTACGCATCCAAAATGTAAAAATCTTAAAGTCTTAACATTCACCTTCCATAGAAAAAAAAGCATTTGAGTGTGACAATTATCAGCTAGGATAACCTAACAGGATTACAGAAATATAGAAAAAAAGACTCAGACCAGATCCAAATCTCAAAAATCTGACTTCACAAATGGTAACAGAAAGGATAGGCATAGGTTTGGTATTATCTGTGTTATTCTCAGAGGGCTAGAGGCCCTCGACATCCTCAGGACATTTAAGTAGTTACAGGCTGGTTCTCTGGGGAATCCCTGTTTGTGTAGTTCCAAAAGTACTTCTAAGTAGACAAATTAAGTGCTTCTCATTTTTCTTCAAACTTGAAACATCTTTCAGTTTGAAATTTTTTCCTTTGAGAAAAACCTCAACTCAGAAAGTACTACAGTGGTTGGCTTCTCAACTGAAAATGCCGAAGGGTAAACTGCAATGATGTTTTGGTGGATTGAAGGGCTGGACTCACAAGGGAAGGCTTATGCTACTGTAATTCCACTTCAGTCTCCAAGAAAATTGCTTATACTGCTTATTGATTGCAGGATAACAGAAAGACATTCTGCTTTGCCTTCTTCCTCCTTAGACCTGACTATCAAACAGCTTTTGCAGTTCAGCCTCCTTGTCTTCTGGAGATTGTGAAAGGGCTGCAGGGCTAAGGAATTCATGCTGCATTTTTCACATACTTTTATAGAGGATCAGCTGCACTTATGTGTAACTATCCATAGGCTTTCTCATTCTTCCTGTCTTGCTTTCTTCCTGGAAGAGCAAGGGAACTGAAAAATTAGACTTCCGGGTCTATCCTTGCCCAATGACAAAAGTCCCCATTTAAAAGTCTGCCTTTTTCTTTGAATGGAATAATGCAGTATCCAACAAAACTGATTTTCCTTTGCTGGTCCTGATGCCCTTATTCTTCCCACACTACTAAAACAACGGTATCTCACAGATGGTGCCAATGACAGAACTGTTTTACCACACCACTCTCTCCTCCAGTCCATTTGTCTGCTGTTTCCCTTAATTCCAGTTTTCGGTTGTACTTCTTGCTAGCAACTCATACAGCTGGCAGTAATAGATTCCAACTAAAGTATACATTAATATTTAAAGATTAAGGAAATTAAAAGTTATTTCTGAATTATTCATATTGATAACTTCCATCATTTCTATGGATGCTTGGAGATTCTTACAGCACAGCACGTTGCTGACAATTAAGTTCTCCATTTTTCTTTTCTGCAGATTCTGCTTTTTTAATACACGAAACCCCACATGAATACTGTAATAGTATCTGCAGAGTATCAGGTGTATGGAACCTCAGGTGTTTTCATTGCTGCATCTCCATTGAAATGGTGCCCCTACCTTGCCTTGTATTTATTTGTACAAGGTATAGACTGTGACACTGGACTAAAGCAAGTTGCCTAATGCCACACTGATAGTGTGTGGTAGAGGGAGGAACTGATCCAAAACACATGCCTTTGCTATTGAACTTTGATTTCTCAGTGTGTATATGCTTTCAAAATAATGCAATGTTATGAATAATCTAAAAATAACCAAATCTGAAACATATGATTAATTGTCCTTGGCACTACTTAAAGAAAGTGTGCGTCTCACAGGCTCCATTCAGCAGCCATTGAAGGTTCTGTTAAAATTTCCATTTACTTTATTGTGACCTGGAGCAAGCTTCAGGACTTAAAGTGTATCCTGTCCATTTGGAGTAGCATTCCAGTTTAACTAAAGCAGCTTTTAAAAAATGGAAGAGAAAAAAAAAAAAAGCAGAATATTTACAAGAGGCAATTCTTTTACTCAATACCCACTGGTGTTCAATTTACAATAAGAACAAGGCTGTTGGCTCAGGACATGAGTAAATAATACGTAAAGCTTCAGGAGAGGCACAGATGTTTAAAAAAGTATTCTTTCCATTTTATGTCTGTATTTCCTGCGCAGCAAAACCAAGAATATCACATAATGTGTGTAGGATCTTCCACAAGAAAGAATTCAGATGAGCATGAGGTGCATGAAATTCTAGAAATTTTTAACATCTGTGACAGTTTGTTGTGTGCTTTGGAACAGAAAGCAATACTAAACGAGAAACATTTAGTTGATACACATGTTCCTCTAGTCACTAGGATTTCAGCTAAGCTGAAGCCTGGAATTCAGACATCCAAACTTGACAGATAAGATGTCTTACAACCCTGTCTGGTTTTGCCCAGTTCCTGGTCTTAGTTCTGATTCCAGGAAAATCACAGAATATCAGAATGTTAGGGGTTGGAAGGGACCTCTGAAGATCATCAAGTCCAACCCCCCTGCCAGAACAGGACCAAAAACTAGGGCAGATCACTCAGAAAGGCATCCAGATAGTTCTTGAAAGTTTCTAGAGAAGGAGATTCCACAACCTCTCTGGGAAGCCTGTTCCAGTGCTCTGTAACCCTCACAGTAAAGAAGTTCTTCCTCATGTTGAGGTGGAACTTCCTGTGCTTGAGTTTGAATCCATTGCCCCTTGTCCTATCACAGGGCAGAAGTGAAAAGAGGTTGTCCCTGCCTTCTTGATGCCCAGCCCTCATGTATTTATAGATATTAATTAGTTCCCCCCTCAGTCTTCTCCTCTCCAGACTGAAAAGCCGAGGTCTCTCAGCCTTTCCTTGTGAGGCAGGTCTTCCAGTCCCTTAATCATCCTCGTAGCCCTCTGTTGGACTCTCTCAAGTAGATCCCTGTCCCTCTTGAACTGGGGAGCCCAGAACTGGACACAATACTCCAAGTGGGGTCTCACCAGGGCCGAGTACTGGGGGAGGAGAACCTCCCTTGACCTTCTGGACACACTCCTCCTAATGCACCCCAAGATACCATTGGCCTTCTTGGCCACGTGAGCACATTGTTATCCCATGGATAACTTGTTCTTTACCAGGACTCCAAGGTCCTTCTCCATGGAGCTGCTCTCTAGCAGATCACTTCCTAACCTGTATTGGTGCATTTTGTTGAATGGTAAAACTTTTGTTCCTGTCACTGGGATATGGCTGGGCCCTACTATGAAGTTGCCATCTGAAATCCCACCAGGAATATATAGGCAAC
Source organism: Hemiprocne comata (assembly GCA_020745705.1). NCBI lineage: Eukaryota > Metazoa > Chordata > Aves > Apodiformes > Apodidae > Hemiprocne > Hemiprocne comata. Next base: position 95,053,368 of record CM036586.1, on the reverse strand, counting down.
ACTTCTTGTCATGAAAGAATTTAGGATAAAATTTAACAGAATGATTTTTCTTTGCATCTGCATTATGAAGCACCAAAAATGTCCATCCAGCTGATTTGTAGTAGTGGCTGAAAACCATTATGATTGTTTGGCACAGTTTGTGTACTGCAACACTGAATATTGTGTCACTCTGTGATTGCAGCTGGAAAGGCATCAGGCACCTCAAACAATAAAAATTATTTAAACTTTTTTTTTGTTTTTTTAGTAGATAGTAAAAAAGGGTATGGAAAGATAAAACCAAAACTTCTAGGCATTGATGCTACTTGCTTTTACATTGTCATAGTGACAAGCTGGTAAAATATATTACCACCTTGCACAATTGGTCAATCTGCTCCTGCATGTTGTCTGCTTGAAACTGCTCAGTCCTGCCTGCTTTCTGTAGATTTGCAAGAGCTGAAATCTAGCTTTCTGCAGTCAACCATAATAATCTCAGAAGTGTTGCTAAAATGAAACTGCTTCTGGACTTTATGCATGCTGTGTTGTGAATATTTTCTCCAAATATTCTTAAGAACCTTTTATCAACTGGCAGTATAAAGAAAACATTTCTGCAGAATGATCTAGGGAGTTGAGAGGAAAAGGTCCTCTTTACACTGGGTTGAAATTGTGAGCATTAAGTGGCAATAGATCTTTTACTGGCTCTGGGAGCTGCAGTTGGTTTCATCTTGAAAATGAAATTGTCAGGCTGGAAAAGGTTTTCAGCAATACAGGCATCCAACATATTGCCTGAACAATAGCCAAGAGCAAAGCTTGTCGGTCACAATAACACAAGAATATGATTTGAATTCATTAGTATCACTTACCAGCTTAGTGCTAATGATCAGAAGAGATCAGCAGAAATGGTTTTGTGAATACGTTTGGGAATTGCAGAGAGTTGCACTGTTTCATTGTTTTTACTCAGTGTTGCTGAACAAAAAGTAAAATTTGAGGAATCCCTTTTTCAGTGCAAAGTGTCTCATGGCTTCCATTTTTAAGATCAAATGTGCACAGAAACTACAATGCTCATGAATCAGGATCATTTGTGCCAGATATATATTCCCCCTTGCTTGATTTAAAGTGATGATCTCATGGTGAACTCACCTTTTCTTTTTTGGTAAGCCTGCTTCTTTGAAGCATAAGAAACACAGGCTTCAACCAACATGATACTCTTGCCACTCATGGCTGTTTCGGTAGCACATATATTTAACTTGTAGTTATTCAAGACTTTTACAGAATAAAATATTTTCCATTCTTTTTGCCTAACCCTTTCCTCAAGAGTTTTGTGGGATTGTTATCATTCTTGCTTTAATTAGATAATTTTAGAGCAGTGTACCATCTGAATAGAACAGCCCATGTGACAGAAGACAGCAGCGGAAATTTTGGCACTACAGCAACGTTTTTCCTTCTCATTAAGTGTGATGTTATATCTGCTGATATTTATGCCTTTTTTTGGAGGAAAATTGACCACTTTCCATATTTTTTACTTTTGATTGCTTTCTCTTGGCCAAAGGAATCTTGCCCAGATGGCATCTCTTTAACCCACCACAAAAGATGTTTATTCTACCTAATTTTCAAAGTCTAATAAGCTATATCATCACAGACACTTCCTGTTTGTTTTCAGAGAAGTCAGGTTTCACTCGTATCTGTGTGCTGGCCTTACAATGAAGCTGAACAGCTCATTGAAATACAGTCCTGAAAATCAAGGATTACTTGTGCATATTTCATTTTAATACAGGCATACTGGTTTTTTTACTGCGATTGTTTGATCCTTAAATGGAGAATATTTATTAATTAATTTCCCTGAAACCCATGCTCAGAAGCGCTGTTGAATGCATTCCTTTGCAGGGTGTTTTTTTCTGAAGTGGTTACAAAAGCGACTTTGGTTCTTGAATAAGCTACAGTACTTACCCCTGTAACCCTAAACTTACTGTCATGACAGCTGGGGAGCTGGAGAGGAGCAGCATTCTCTTTCTTTGTGTTTCTCTCTTTGGCAACTACTATTGGTGCATGGTGGAAAGATTGAAAAGAATACATCTTCCAAACAACACTCTCAGCTCAGCCAAAAAAAAAAGAGAGAAAGGAAATTCAGCAGATTAAAGGAAGAGACTATTTGTCATAACAGCAAATTATTCCACTAGAATTTTAGCAAAGTTTAGTTTTTAAAGAAATTGAACTTAATAACTTCCAGCACAGCTTTGAAAATTAGAAAGATTTCTAACATTAAGTGAATAAAAGGTCATCTAGCAGATGAATGAAGGCTTAAGAAGATTTACTTCCACATTGAGGGCTTGAGATCACATTTGGCACTAAACATTTTGTATTTTCTCTGCAAGAAGCAGATTCATACAAACATATGCTAACCCATTTAGTACTTAAAAATTTAGAATAAATTTCATTTGCAGATAGCCTTGACTCTCCAGGAGTTCAGCTCTCACCTCATACCTGTTGGCAGCTGGGGCTTTTACAAAAAGAAGTATTTTCAGCACTAAATGCCTACTGGTGAAACTATAACTTGCTAAAAAGTATTAGTTTAACAAAGATTTTAATTTGGAAAAACCAAAGCTGAAACAGGATTCCTGGTATTGGAGAACAAGCTTTCCCACAGTAGCTAGTCTCACACCTGGGTTGTGGTGGTTAGGCTGAAGTCATTGCTGTGCCTGATTTGCTGCACAGATGTGTAAAGTCAGATTATATCCAAGCTTAGTGATGATGAGCCACGAACAATTTCACTTACAATTTCAAGTACATACTACCATTGCTAGCTTTTTCTCCATGTATCTGCCTGCATATTTACAAGCTCCTTATGTCTGTGATTTTGGGGTACCTGCTAGACATATAAAGGCTTATGGCACAAAGACAGCAAGTGCAGATGCCGTGCATTAGGCAGCAGTAACACAGAAAGCCATGACTGCAGGGAACTAACTGCTTTAATCAAATATCCACAGTGATATTTGAAATACCAAAGAATGTAGATTAGCATAGCCCTCCCCCATTTTTATTTTTTTTTCATCATAATCTCTTTTTTTTTTTCCTAATTTGTTTCTGCATTTACAGCTTTGGAAAGGCATTTTTGAGAGAGGCAAGGAGTCTGTGGCAGTTCTGGGAATAAAAGTCAAATTTTCTGGCTTCAAATCATGTGCCTTGACCACAAAGTTTTTCCTTCTCAGAAAATCCGGTTTTGTCCTGGCTTGTATGCTCGGTTATTGCTTTTTTCTTTTCTTGTCTTTTTTTTTTCTAAGAATCTGCAGGTTTTCGTTTGCTTTGCATGATGTTGTATGATACTTCAGAAAAATGTCTCAGATGAAAAATCTTTTAATATTAAGCAACAGTATTTAATTTGCTTCAATTGCTTTGAGGTTTTTTTAGCAATGACTACAGTTATATTTCTCTATTTTCTGACTAGGATGTGTCTGATCCCATGATTGTTGTTTAATTTTAACAATCAAGAGTATGTGCATTTTTAAAACATGTGGAGGTAGTGGAGTATGATGAGATCCTTCAGATACCAGCTACTGTTTAGATTTTTAATGAGTCATTGCTCACGCAAGCAAAGAAAGCTGTGAAAGAGACTCAATAGGCCAAGTAGGTTTTCATTATTAATTGAATTGTTTGGGGGTGGTTTTGTTTTTAATTTTTTTATTTTTATTTTTTGTTGTTTTTTTTGTTAGTTTGGGGTTTTTTTAAGAAGAACTACTTCTGGGTTGTTATCTTAGTGAAGGTATGTCTTCCACCTCTCTAGAATGCTAGGAGGAAAGTGCTTCAATACTATTACATTTCTAGATATTAACAGGTGTTTTTCTGTTGAAGTTCTTAAAGTTCAAAACTACATTAAATATTGTTAATACATAACTGCTGTCAAAATAATTTTTAGAGTCTGCTCTCAGTGTATAGTTCATCTGTAGAAAGATAATTAGAAACTTAAAGGAGGTGATGTTCTTCCTTTTCAGTTAAGCATTTAAGTGCTAAGTAGGGGCTTAAGAAATATGCAGGTATCTCTTAGTTTTGCATTTTAGCACTGTTTTCAGGTCTTGCATGTTCTTTTCTTGAGTGCTTCATAAATAGCTGGAATTTGCTTTAAAACTAGAGCAGTAATAACTGTGCTTTGCTTTTCTGCAATGTTCTCCCTTTTCAGTGCCTATTGAATGCTGTTCCGACAAGTACAGCAGCATATACATGTCAGCAAACTAGGGAATAGTAGGTAGGATCCCAAGTCAAGATTGCCAAACATCTCCTTTGAATTTCATGATCAGAGATACAATCCTGCTTTTCTGAGCTGCTGTTATGTAAAATGTATTTTTCCTTTCATTTCTAGGGGGTCCTTTACATTCATATGCCAAAAGCTTGCTTGAAATGTGAACTTTAAGGGACTGCAGTCTTTCATATGTGAGCTCATTTGAGCACCTGGCTGCATTTGTGAATGCGGTGGAGATATTCATGCTTAACACTTCCATTGCAGCCACTAAGTAGTATATTTCAAATTGTGTCTTGTAAAAATTAAGTACAGAATCACTGTTCTTCCAGCTCCCAGGAAGTAAATGAAAGATCACTAATGTGTTGGGGTAGAGGTAGATAACTGACACTTTGTAGTAATAAAGACATCTTGAACTCCTTAATCTGCTTAGAAAAATTACACTTCTCTTCATTTTTCCTATCTTGTTTATCGTATTTTTAACTTTAATGTTAGCATGTAGGGCAGGGACTCTACTATCTGCATATATTTCTTAAGATTCAGCAAAATGGTACTTCTGCTCTGACTGGAACTTTTAGACAGGAGTTTAGCATATATTTAGGTCATTAGTATTGAGTATATAATCAGAGCTCTTTCTTCGTTATGCTTACTGCTTTAGGCAGGTACTCTCTAGTAATTAAGAGAGTGGGAGGACCTGCAGATTTCATATCCAGGGCAATGTAGCATACATATACTTTTATAGAATCACAGAATAGTCATGGTTGGAAAGGACGTCTGAGATCACAGAGTCCAACAAAAAAAACCCACAAAACCATAACACACAACCTACACCAAATAACACCCACAAAAAAAAAAAACCCAAACAAACCTACAATCTCAGCCACTAGAGCAAGCCCTGAAGTTCCGCATCTACATGTTTCTTGAATACATCCAAGGATGGTGACCCAACCACCTCCCTGGGCAGCCTGTTCCAGTGCCTGATCACTCTTTCAGTATAGAAATTCTTCCTAATGTCCAATCTGAGCCTCCCCTGCCGCAACTTCAGGCCAGTAATTCATCCTCTGGAGAGCAATGAATTGGTTAATTATTTTCAGTGATGTATGTGTGCCTAACTTCACATGAAAATGCTGTTCAAAGTAAGGAGTTGAATACAAAACATAAGATTTAATTTGTTGCCATGCACAAATAAATGTGATAGAAGTAATTCCCCTTAGGCAATACATGGTAGATTCATGTGAGATGTGGAAAATACACTAAATGTGCTTGTGAGGAAATGACCTCCATAATTCATTTGAACTGCACCTTTCATCCATTATGAGCAAATTTGTCAGAGATATAATTCTGTATCCCCAAATCTCTGGCATACCCCTGGTATATCTTCTTAACTCTCACTTTTTTGTTTGTTTTCCTCATTCTCTTCATCTATCAGAAGGAGGGACAAAGGAGCAGAAAAGCAAACTATGTTTCATATAAGGTGTAGATGCAAAGTATAGGACCCGTGATGGGGATTAGAGAAGAATGTAAATGGTGCAGGACAATGGTTCAGTGGTTCTCTGTGCCTGCTTGTCCTGTTTATGTTTTATTCCACTTTTGTTTAGTTTAACAAAGCCTGCTGTAATTATAGCATCACATTGTTTTATTACACACACAAGGATCAAAGGCTAGTACAATTCTGTTAGCAATTTTTAATTATTTGGTTTTTGTCATACCTTACATTTTAGCTGATTGTAGGACAGAAACTGTGAGAAGATAAGCTCACATAAAGAAGCTGGAAGAAGCCTCCCTGTTCGAAACCACACTTTCCTGCTTTTTCAGTGCCATGTACAGGAGAGCCTCATCAGAAAGCTTTCTAGTATAACACTTGCAGGCAAAAAGCTACTGCATTTTAGCTTCAATCATCAGTAAACTCCTTTATATAGACTTGGATTAGCCAAACAGGAAACCATTATTTCATAATTATAAATCCTTTTTCTCATTCAATGGAAATGTTTTGTGAGTACTGTTAGCTTCTTAATTCCTATTCTTAGACATTAATTTTACATGTTTAAGTGAAAACAGAACTGTCTAGTCCAATCATATAAATACCTGCCTACATTAAGAAATCTGGTCTGCAGGTCACTTTGGGTCCTCCAGATCTGCAGTGACATATCCTGATCACACATTGCCCAGTTTACAAATGGGTTTCTATGCCTGCTCCAATTATACTGGCTTTGAAATACTGGGATCACTGTGGGGTCTTTCACTGTGGCAGAAGGGGTGGCTGTGAAGAGGCTGTTGTGATAATCCCTGTGGACCTCACTATCAGCACACCAAGCTCCTGCTCTCTGGGTGATGTCCACCATTATCTGGAAGCTGCAGCATTGAAGACAGCTGTAGGGCTAGTGTTACATTCTGGTGCTGTTGAAATTACTCTGCCTTTTTCTTTTTTCTTTTTTTTTTTTCAGATTACATATAACCTAGTAGTCAAAGTACTAGTTTATTCTTTACAGAGGCTTTAAATTTAGTCAGTTCATAGGATCATAGGACAGTTCAGGTGGGAAGAAACATTCAAAGGTAATCTAGACCAACCCCTTGCTTAGTTATAAGCTACAAATCTACACGAAAAAGCAGTTCTTCAAGGTTTTTTATTTTAAAGTACATTTTTTTTGTTGGATTCCAGCTGGTTAGGTAAAGCACCTTATTTAAGTAAGCTTACAAAGAGCCTTCATCTTACATTACTTTTCCCCTGTCTATAAAAAAAAACAATTTATGTGTGTGCATGACTTAGCAAAGCTAATAAAGGCAAAGATTTGTTTAATGTTGATTTTTTAAGTTTCATCCACTTCTTGATCTGGAATCTTTTGTGTCTGATAACAGCATCAGGAAAAAAAATAATAAAACATGACTTTGAAAATATTGCTCTATTACACGATGATGTGAAAACACTTCTCCTAATCATTAAGTTCGGTAATGTGGTGGGTCGTATATAAATTATACTTAAAGTAATGTCTTTTAGAAGGCAGGGTAACTGGAGAGTAGAAATAATTTTTTTTAAGGTTCAATTGGTATGTCTTTCTTTGGAAGATGTGTTTTCTTTTACATATAATGATTTTCCACTGAATTGTGCTGTAAGTGAAAAGTGTTAGGTAATGCTTCTCCTAAAAATAGCTTTACTGTAGAAACACATATTTGTATTTCAGAAAGGTGGGACAGCACTTCTGGTGTTATTTTTTGTCAAGTACCGGTATCTGAGTAGGACAGTTCAGCAATTTGCTGTGTCTTCTTGTGTCTGAATATTTATCTCTAAAGACACTGAAGCACAGATCATTACATATCTATGTTAATTACACTGTGATTAATTAATCTGTCTGCTAATTGGGTGTGTGATGCGCCATGTTCCCTGATAGTTTCATAACTCTGTTAGTGCCAGATGACTCTCCCGGAGTCTGTAAGAACTCTCTTTACTGGTGTTTAATGTATCTGGTGCACCCACAGCCACATTTCATGGACATACAGAGTGCAGTGATTGAATCCAGCTGTCTGCATTCCTTGTATTGCTATCATTTGCCAGCCACTCACCATGAGACCTGGGCAGGAAACAGTTTTCCCTTCCCCTTAACATTTTCAGAGATTAAAAAAAAAAAAAAAAAAAAAAAAGAGTATTTTAAGGCTGTTCCCCAGAAGGGGAAACCACCCCAAGATTCACCCCTAAAATAGTTTGTCGTTATGACAGTCACTTCAGATTAGCAGATTCAGATTCAAAACTCCATGCAGGATATCTTAATGAAGTTTATCTTTTTTAATGAATTTTTTGAATGATAATTTCCTGATGAAAAGCATTTAACGTCCCAAAATCCTGACTATTTCTATGCACCGGGGCCGCTATTTGCACACAGATAATCTGTCCTAGTTGCAAAGGGTAGAATTTTTTTTCCATTTAAGTGACTGTCTAGGCTTTGAGGAAAATAGACATTGCACACTGATTTCCCTCTCTCCTCACCAAATCATTCATGCTTCATATATTATCATTTGATGTATCTGTTGAGGGTATGGATTGAATTTACTACATCTTTTTTCTTTGTAGTCACTGTCAGTGACACAAACCTAATATGAGTAGTAGGCACATGTCTGTTCTCACAGTGCTTTTTTTCTAAAGGGATGGGTGTACACCCATGTCTGCCTCTTTCTGTTACTTGCCCAAATGTCAATTTTTGCTCTAATTTTAGTGCTTCATTTTATTATTGATAGTATTATACTGCATTATACACTATTATCGAGGGAAGGCCTGTGGATATTGTCTACCTTGACTTTAGCAAGGCCTTTGACAAGGTTTCCCACAGCATTTTCCTAGAGAAGCTGGCTGCTCATGGCTTGGATGTGCACACACTTTGCTGGATAAAAAACTGGTTGGATGGCTGGGCCAAAGAGTTGTGTTCAATGGAGTTAAATCCACTTGGCAGCCGGTCACGAGTGGTGTTCCCCAGGGCTCAGTGCTGGGGCTGCTCCTGTTTCACACCTTTATTGATGATTTGGATGAGTAGATAGAGTGCACCCTCAGTAAGTTTGCAGATGACACTAAGCTGGGTGGGGGTGTTGGTCTGCCTGAGGGTAGGGAGGCTCTGCAGAGGGATCTTGACAGGCTTGACCAGTTGGCCAAGGCCAATGGCATGAGTTTCAATAAGGCCAAGTGTCAGGTCCTGCACTTCGGCCACAACAACCCCCAGCAGCGCTACCTACAGGCTTGGGGAGGAGTGGCTGGAGAGCTGCCCAGTAGAGAGGGACCTGGGGGTGCTGATTGACAGCCACTTGAACATGAGCCAGCAGTATGCCCAGGGGGCCAAGAAGGTCAATGGCATCCTGGCCTGCATCAGGAATAGTGTGACCAGCAGGACCAGGGAGGTGATCCTACCCCTATACTTGGCCTTGGTGAGGCCGCACCTCAAGCACTGTGTGCAGTTTTGGGCACCACAGCATAGGAAGGACATGAAAGTGCTGGAGAGGGTGCAGAGAAGGGTAACTAGGCTGATTAGGGGTCTGGAGAACTGGCGTTATGAGGAGAGGCTGAGGGAGCTGGGGCTGTTCAGCCTGGAGAAGAGGAGGCTCATTGCCCTCCACAACTACTTGAAAGGAGGTTGTAGTGAGGTGGGTGTTGACTTCTTCTCCCTAGTGACCAGCAATAGGACAAGAGGAAATGGGATCAAGTTGCACCAGCAGAGGTTGAGATTTGATATTAGGAAAAATTGCTTCACAGAAAGAGTGGTGAGGCATTGGAACAGGCTGCCCAGGGAGGTGGCGGAGATGCCATCCCTGGAGGTGTTCAAAAAACGGCCAGCTGTGGTGTTTTGGGAGATGGTTTAGTGGTTAGGGGTTGTAGGGCTGACAGTTTGACTTGATGATCTTGAAAGTCTGTTCCAAACTTGATGATTCTATTATTCTATTCTATGATTCTACAATTATTTTCGTATTATATTGTACTTGAAAAGTACATTATTCTAAGCACTGTACCAGCATAGTAGATGACTGTCTTTCACAGCCTAAAACTGAGCATCTAAGGATTTACAGTCCTACTGTATTTAACCCAAATCCCTGCTGCAGTGTATAACTTTAAAGGTCTACTCACTGGAAATTTTGACCTAACACATACTCTATAGCCATGGAGGTGTTTGCTCTTAAGGGAGACTGGGAAAGGGGAAGAAAGGAAAAAGTAGTCCAGTTTTTTTTTCTCACTGAAGTTGGGTATACGCTGGGGATTGAAGGCTAAGAAGGCTGAGAGCTAATTGGCGTAGGAATGAGAAATAATTACACCAGGTAATTAAGAGCCCTGCAGGTTTTCGCAGTGCAGATCAGCCACTGGTTGAACTCTAGGTCTGCTGCAACCAACTGTCTAACTTCTAACCAACTAGCTGCTTCAGGCTGCCCACATGTGTGGGCGCAGCTTTGGTGAATGCAGCATAAGCCTGCTTTGGCACAGAATATAATGCTGTCCCCACTGGATACAACCATAAGGCTCCCAGCTGTTTTTCCCATAGCTGAGTTTTTATCTGTTGGCCCTCAGGCACGTGCTTATTAGAGTGTGTGGCTGTTCGCTCCTCCTGGACTTTTCTTTGTAGTACTACAAAGGGTACTTAATGTTTGTCAGGAAGCTGCCACTACAGGGCAAGTCTATACAGAGCAACTGTATTGGCACACCTGGCTCTTGGGCACCTGGCATATTGCAAAGGGCAGTACTGGTTTACTCTTTCAGTGCAGCTCTTGGGTCTTCAGCACATCACCTTTCTCTCTTACTGGAGACAGTTCGATTTGTTGAATGTGATTTGAATGTCTTATTAAACTGTAAGTGAATCTTTTAAAAATGAAATTCTGTATCGGCAAAATGGCTAGATAATTTCCACATACTATAAATCTTTCTTCTGATTTATGGTTATTTCTATTCATTCTGTGAAAAGATCAGCAGTAAAAGGAACACAGCAATGAACAGCTTTTTTTGATACTTTCCTTGACTAGTGGTGTATAAATAATTTCTGAAAGATACTACTAACTCCCCTGGTGGGACAATAAAAATGCTAAATAATTCTAGAGACTGCAAACAATTCTACCCACCAATTTATTTCTTATAATACTAATAATAAGGCCTGGTAGCTTCATATTTATTTTCTTTAAATAATTAAAAAACAACAAAAATTTCAAGGTACAAGTGTGAGCTATAGAACTTGCAGGGTAATCTTCTCTCATATATCTTTTATTTATAGACTCAAGGGGTTTTTATGATACTCCTCCACAGTATAACTGGGTATCTCACAAAGTTTAATGGCTTTTTCCTAACAATGCCTATCTTTTGAGGGAACAATATCTCCTTTATAAACACAGGTAAGGAAAGACCAGTGAGTTCATGATTACCCAAGGTCACAGTGAAAGTACACACTAGCAACAGAGGTGCAGGGTGAACTCCAAAATGGTGTGTTAATACCTAGTCTCTCTCTCCACAATATCCTTTCCACTGCCACACAGTTGCTTATTTATAAGGAGCATCATCACATATTGTGAGATGTAGCTTTGTGTTAATGGCAAGGCACCTACCATTATTTCTCTTCTTCCAATGTTCTTTGAAAATGTGTTCATCTGTACCCCAAACCGTCGTCTGTGACCCGTTCTTGTTGTCACAGCACCTATTCAAATGACAGAAATATGCAATAAAAAGCTTCCCCCACATGAAAGGATCCCCTCGATGGAAACTGACCTCTGGCTGTCAGGCATGTCGGGCTGGTGATCCAGCATAAGCAGGGCTGAATTCCAGCCTCCCAGCACAATGCGTGGTATGGAGGGTCATCCTGCCCCCCCCTGCCCCCTGAGCCCAGGCCACGGGGCTCACCTCCCCCCTTGGGGAGCCTGACCTTGCCAGCCCTGCTGAAATGGGCTCAGTGGACTCCCAGCCAGAGTGCAAGGCTCAGAGCATGGCTTTCGGCAGCAGAAATAGTAACTGGAGAAAACATTTTCTTTGGAGGCACCACTACTGACCAAGAATAGATTCACCTTCATTCTTATTTAAATAGGCTGCATATTTAAGACTTCACTTCATTTAAAAGCTTTGTGCGATCTCGGAGAAGAAAATAGGAGAATGCTGTCAAGCTTCTCTGGCAATAAAAAGAAAAATAAAGGGACACTTACTCTACTGTGATTTAGAGTATGTAATTTCAGTGATGGGTAGGCACATATATATGTATGCATATATATACACATGTGCATGTATGAGTCCACATATGCAGGGAAAAAAATTACATGTTGCTGTAATTCGCCATCAGCCAAAAAATGGGTTGTTTGAGTTATTTGATAAAGTTAATCTGTGGAATTAGAAAGTTTCTTGTGTGATTTATTTAGATTCACTCCAGTGATCTTGTTGAATTCAGTGGAACTATTTGTATGAATGAGATGCTGCATCCAGTCCTTGAGTTAGTCCCATCAAGTGGTAACTGTGTGGGTTGAAATGACACACAACTGAAAACCAACACATTTTGCGTATTTTCTATATATAACTTTCTTAAAGTACTTCCAATATTTTTTCCATTACCTCATCATGTGGAAAACAAATAAATTAGCTGCATTATAGAAAATTGTACAGGATACAATACTTAAAATGTTGTTATTTCTTACTTTTACGGAATGCATGATACTTAAGGTTCAAACTGTGTTTCACTCAGAGAAGATTTACGGCCTGGGGATTAGATTTGTTTGTCTCCATGTCCTTGAATAAGAGAGGGCATGGAAGAATGACCAAAAGGCCTTCAAATCAGGTGCAGTTTACTTCTGGTTATGAAGGTTTCTGTGCAGCAGGTTACTTCTTGGAGTTCTTGTGACCCTGGCCTATATAATGGCTCAGTGTAACCTTTCCCACCTCTTCTTCAGTCTCCACTCACATGCAGAGACCTGGGAGGATCTTTGTTTATCAAGATGAAAAAAAGATATATAGCAATGTAGAAGAAAGGTAGGGAAATGGTCAAGGCGGTGAGAAAGATGTTGATAAGTGAATATTTTCATAGCATTCACCACTGCAATTAGCTAGCTTTATGTATGTATCTTATTCTTTATTAAAATAAAGAATAAGAAGAATGCTTTAAAAATAATTTAACAGAGCAATGGCAGAGTAAATGGAGATGCTATGCAAAATTGTTTTACATGCTACATGTGAAATATGAGATGGTCTGGCTGCTGCTGGTAATTATTTTTTAAAGCCTATTCCTCTCAAGGATTTTGTGATTTTGTTTTTATGCTCTTTGAGGCTACACTCTTGTTGTGATGATTCTCAAAACATATTAGGTCATGTGTAAATAAATGTACATAAAACTATGAAATCACAAGGGATTCTTCTGTGTTTCAGTTTCTATTACTTTTTTCTTACTCATAGAATCACAGTATATTTGAGGTCGGAAGGGACATCTGGATGTCATCTGGTAAAGCAGATGATGTCCCCTGCTCAGCCAAGGTGACCTAGAGCCAGTTGCCTGAGACCATGATTAGACAGCTTTTGAGTATCTCCAAAGATGGAGGCTCCACAACCTCTCTGGGCAACCTGCACCAGTGCCTGGTCACCTTCAGAGGAAGAAAGTGTTTCCTCAAGTTCAGAGGGAAATGCCTGTGTTTCAGTTTGTGCCCATTGCTTCTGGTCCTGTCACTGGGCACCACTGAAAAGAGCCTGGCTCTGTCCTCTTTGCACCCTCCCTTCAGGTATTCAGGTGCTCAGATGATTGGAAAGCTGTCATGGATGGCTTCATACTGTTGAGGAAAGATAGGTCATCAAAGCAGGGTGGTGGAGTGGTGTCTCTTTCTGTGAAAGAGCACCTGGGATGTATTGACCTCTGCCTAGGAGAGAAGGAAGAACGTGTCGAGAGTGTATGGGTGAGAATTAAGGGGCAAGCTAACATGGAGGGCACTGTTGTGGGTGTTTACTACAGGCCATCTGATCAGAATGAGGAGGCTGATGAGGCCTTTTTACAGGCAGCTGAAAGCAGCCTCATGATCACAGGCCCTGGTTGTCATGGGAGACTTCAACCACCCTGATATTTGCTGGAAGGACAACACAGCCAGGCATGCACAGTCCAGGAGGTTCCTGCAGAGTGTTGATAACAACTTTCTGACACAGGTGGTTGAGGAACCTATGGGGGGGGGGGGGGGGGGGGGCAAAGAAGGTATTGTTGGGGATGTGAAGGTTGGGGGTAACCTTGGCTGTAGCAACCACGAAATGGTGGAGTTAACTATTTTGTGTGTAAGAAGTAGAGAAATGAGTAAGATTACAGCACTGGAATACTACGCACCAAGGCCCTGGAAGATGGGGATGTGGCCAGCAGATCGAGAGAGGTGATTCTGCCCCTCTACTCTGCCTTGGTGAGACCTCACCTCGAATACTGTGTCCAGCTCTGGAGCCTCCAGCACAAGAAAGATGTGGACCTGTCGGAATGTGTCCAAAGGAGGGCCACGAAAATGATCCAAGGGCTGGAGCATGCCTCTTATGAAGACAGACTGAGGGAGTTGGGGTCGTTCAGCCTGAAGAAGAGAAGGCTCTGGGGGGACCTCATAGAGGCCTTCCAGTACCTGAAGGGGACCTACAGGAAAGCTGGGGAGGGACCTGTTACAAGGGCTTGTAGTGAGAGAACAAGGGGTAACGGTTTTAAACTGAAAGAGGAGAGATTTAGGTTAGAGATCAGGAGGAAATTCTTTGGTGTGAGGAAAGTGAGACACTGGAACAGGTTGCCCAGAGAAGTTGTGGAAGCTCCATCCCTGGAAGCATTCAAGGCCAGATTGGATGGGGCTCTGAGCAGCCTGATCTAGTGGGAAGTGTCCCTGCCCATACAGGGGAGTTTGAACTTGATGATCTTTAACGTCCCTTCCAATTCTAACAATTCGATGATTCTATGATGTCCATGAGAGCCGAACAAGTTTCAAACACTACTTACTCCAAGCTCAAGATCGGTGCATCCCCGTGAGGAAGAAATCAAGTGGAGGAGGTAGGAGACCTGCATGGATGAGTAAGGGTCTTCTGGAAAAAATTAAATGGAAGAAGGAATTTTACAGAATATGGAAAACAGGACTAGACACTTGGGAAGAATATAGGAACATAGTCAGAGAATGCAGGGATGCAATGAGGAAAGCTAAGGTCCACCTGGAATTATATCTAGGGAGGGGTATTAAGGAAAACAAGAAGGGTTTCTTCCAGTACATCAATTAAAAAAGGAACACTAGGGAAAATGTAGGCCCACTGATGAATGTGGTGGGTACCCTAGTGGCAGAAGACACAGAGAAGGCAGAGTTACTGAATGCCTTCTTTGCTTCAGTCTTCACTGCTAAAGCCAACCCTCTTGAATCCCAGACCCCAGAGGTAGGAGATAAGGTCTGGAGAGAGGAAGACTTTCCCTCGATAGAGGAGGACCAGGTCAGTGGCCATATAGCCAATCTGGATATCCATACATCTATGGGCCCTGATAGGAGGCATCCACAAGTTCTGAGAGAGCTGGCAGATGTTATTGCTAGGCCACTCTCCATCATCTTTGAGAGGTCATGGAGAATGGGAGAAGTACCTGAGGACTGGAGGAGAGCTAACATCACTCCAGTCTCCAAAAAGGGCAAAAAGGAGGACCCAGAGGACTACAGACCTGTTAGTCTCACCTCGATCCCCAGTAAGATGTTGGAAAAAATCATTCTGGAGCCATCATAAAACATGTGAAAGCAAAGAATGTCATTGGGAGAAGTCAGCATGGATTCACCAAGGGGAAATCATGCTTGACCAATCTGATTGTTGTAACTGTCTGGCAAGATGAGGGGAGAGCAGTGGATGTTATCTACCTTGACTTCAGCAAGGCTTTTGACACTGTTTCCTATAACATCCTCATTAGGCAACTCAGTAAGTGTGGGCTAGAGGAGTGCACAGTGAGGTGGATTGAGAGCTGGCTTTGTGACAGAGCTCAGAGGGTTCTGATCAATGGAGCAGGGTTGAGTTGGAGGCCTGAAGCCAGTGGTGTCCCCCAGGGGTCAATACTCGGTCTGATCTTGTTCAACATATTCATCAATGACCTGGACGAAGGGACAGAGTGTATCCTCAGAAAGTTTGCTGATGATACGAAACTGAAAGGGGTGGCTGACACTCCAGAGGACTGTGCTGCCATCCAGCAAGACAGGCTGGAGAGCTGAGCAGAGAGAAACCTCATAATGTTCAACAAGGGGAAGTGTAGGGTCCTGCACCTGGGGATGAAGAACACCATGCACCAATATAGGTTAGGGGTGGACCTGCTGGAAAGCCCTTCTGAGGAGAAGGATCTGGGAGTCCTGGTAGATAGTAAATTATCCATGAGCCAGCAATGTGCCCTTGTCGCCAAGAGGGCAAATGGAATCCTGGGGTGCATAAGGAAGAGTGTCGAGGTAGGTCGAGAGACGTTATTCTGCCCCTCTACTCTGCCCTGGTGAGACCACATCTGGAATACTGAGTCCAGTTCTAGACTCCCTAGTTCAAGAGAGGCAGGGAACTACTGGAGAGAGTCCAGCAGAGGGCAACTAAGATGACTGGGGGGTTGGAGCATCTCTCTTGGGAGGAAAGGCTGAGAGAGCTGGGACTCTTTATCCTGGAGAAGAGAAGGCTGAGGGAAGACCTTATTAATGCCTCTAAGTATCTAAAGGGTGTGTACAAGGAGGATGGAGCCAGACCCTTTTCAGTAGTTCCCAGTGACAGGATAAGGAGCAATGGGAACAATCTGGAACATGGGAAGTTCCATTTAATATGAGAAAAAAAAAAATTACTATGAGGGTGACAGAGCACTGGCACAGGCTGCCCAGGGAGGTTGTGGAGTCCCCTTCTCTGGAGATATTCAAGACCTGCCTGATGCAGTCCTGTCTAATGTGCTCTAGGCAATCCTGTTTTAGCAGGGGAGTTGGACTAGGTGATCTCTTGAGGTCCCTTCCAACTCTGACGATTCTGTGATATATATATATATTAATAAGATCCCCCTGAGCCTTCTATTCTGCAGGCTGAACAGTGCCAGCTCTCTCAGCATTTTCTCACAGGAGAGATGCTCCACTCGTTTAATCATTTTCATGGTCCTACACTGGTCTCTCTCCACTGAGTCCCTGGGGAGTCCAGAACTGGACTCAGTGCTACAGCTGTGGCTTTACCAGTGGTGACAGGAAGGGAACATTCATTCTGTCATAATTGGAATTTGCTCAAGTTTGCCTGAAAACTTGCAGTGGTCCTGACTGGAGAGTCTGCCCAGATGTCCCAGCTGGTTTTACAGTGCTCTGCCACAATTCTCAAGCTGATCAATTTTTGTGATAATGACAGGCTGATAAAATGAAAACTGATTCATAAAATCATGGAATCATGGAATGGCTAGGGTTGGAAGGGACCTTATAGATCATCTAGTTCCAACCCCCCTACATAGGCAGGGACACCTCTCACTAGACCAGGTTCTTCAAAGCCCAGTCCAACCTGGCCTTGAGCACTTCCAGGAAGGGGGCACCCACAACATCCCTGGGCAACCTGTTCCAGTGTCTCAACACCCTCACACTAAAGAATTTCTTCCTGATATCTAACTTAAATATACCATCTTCCAGCTTAAATCCATCACCCTCAACCTATCACTACACACCCTGGTAAAAAGTCCCTCCCCAGCTTTCCTGTAGCCCCTTCAGGTACTGGAAGGCCGCTATAAGGTCTCCTCAGAGCCTTTTCTTCTCCAAGCTGAACAGCCCCAACTGTCTCAGCCTGTCTTCATAGGAGAGGTGCTCCAGCCCTCAGATCATCATCATGGCCATCCACTGGACTCACTCCAAGAGCTTTATGTCCTTCCTTTGTTGAGGGCTCCAGAACTGGACACAGTACTACAGGTGGGGTCTCATGAGTGCCAAGTAGGGGGGAAGAATTGCCTCCCTCAACTTGCTGGCCACACTTCTTTTGATGCAGCCCAGGACATGGTTGGCTTTCTGTAAGTGCACATAGCCGGCTCATGTTGAGCTTTTCATCAATCAACACCCTAAGGTCCTTCTCCTCAGGGCTGTTCTCAATCCATTCTCTGTCCAGCCTGTATTTGCACTTGGTATTGCCCCAGCCTAGGTGCAGGTTTAAAAGCCAGCTGATAATGCATGCACATTAAGTTCTTTTACTAAGCTTTCTCTTCACATGCCAGCCTGCGGCCAGGTTCTGATCCAGAACCAGCTGACTACTTGAGGAAAGATGTTGGTGACCCAGGGAAGACACAGGTCCAGCCTTTAAGCCACCCAGTTCATAACAGTTCACCATAATTGGCATGGAAGTCAGTACATATTGTTCTTCTGGAACAGACCCTTAATGCCCTCAGGAAAAGTAACGATTGTTGGCATTGGTGTGTCAAAACTCAAATCAGACAGGAAGTTCACTTGCAGATTAATAGAATATTTCTAGGAAAATTAAAGCTGTCCCTTTTGTTTTTCATAAAAGCTGCAGTTGTTTAAACTCTCTGCAAAATGGTGGTATGTAAGAGAAATAAGATTTCTTACCACATGATCAAGGTTGATTTTACATCTCCCTTTTCACTAATCTAAGATGCCTTGGAGAACTGTGTACATGTCACACTACATTTTATTGTAGAGCTTAATTGCTGCAAAGGATGATCTATCTGCTAGAATTTTTGTTCCCATTAATAAACTCTCTTGGTAGTTATATAAACATTTACTGTAGTCCATTAATGAGAAGTGTGTTGGTGCAGGTGTTGAGTGTACTACAATAAAATTTTAGCAGTCAGGAGGTTGTTTATTGTACTCAGTCACATATTCTGTTGTACTCCCAGGTATTGAGACTGAAATGGAACAAATGAAAAACCAAGATTAGAGCCTTAAGATGGGAAATGAGTTAAAGGAAAACATTTTTGCCACTGTGCCTTTTTTTCAGTTGCAAAACAATACATAATTAATTTAGAGGAAATAATCTTATTTCTCCAAGTAGACTCTCCATAGTTTTTTTTTTTTATTATATTTTTTTTCCTTTTCATAATAAATACTCTTGCCATAAAAACAATGGAAACCAAGAACTCTTGACAACTCATTTTAGGTCTGGTAGGCTTGAATGTAAACTGAGCTGTCTATAGAGAGTTGGTGAAAGAGTTTACTTGCTGTAATTGTAATAAAGGAAATGTAAAAACCACAATCTGTTTCAAGTCAAAAACGAACAACTGAATATTGTCTTAAACTTTTTTTTGCTGTTCTTGGCATGCCTATGTTCTTTAGGCAAGTAACATTATGGCACTCAGGATACAAATGCAATTTCTTTTAGATAAGTAAAACTGTCTTGTTTCTGAACCCTTCAATCTATTAATTCAAAGTTTTTAATTTCATAGTCTTTGCTGTACAGTGTAAGAAAATAAAACATAAAATCTAAGAATAAGTCATAGGCAGACATCCAATCATATAATCTGTTTGCTTCTGATGTTCCCCTCATTTGGTAAACTTTACATACTTAATGTCTACTGGGTTTGATACAATGTTAAATGCATTTGGTTATTTTGTGCAATGTATTTTTATTATTTTTCTTTAATATTTCTTCCAGAAAGGTGTCCTTTCTCTGACTGGCATGTAATTTTAGCTATTACAGTATTAAAAATGCATAACAAAACATTTTTAAAGAATGCCTGGGTAGGTGTGAACGTGGCTGGCATTAAGCTTTTGTTTAGATTAGTGCCTTTTATTATTATTAATGCCTTTACTATCACATGATATTATCATTATAATTTTTTTTGTGTGTAAGCAAAATATGGATTTCCGGCCTAGCTTCTAGATGTCTTATATATGTAATATAATTTTTTAAAATAGCTTTCTTCATTAAGGTGGTGTGTTGGCTAGTAGCACATCTACTGAGTGACTGTATATCTGAAGGATCCATCTCATGATGGTGCTCACAGCTTTACACGGTTTAACCATAGGAGGGAGCCTCTCCTCTTCCTAAGTTACACGGGAAGATGCAGTCATGGGCCTTTGGAGGTCTTTTCCTAGCAGCTTGCTTTAGGAAGTGTAAATGCTTATAAGGCTGACCCACTGCGGTTTCACAGGCAGGTACAGTTACATGGGAGTCGAGTCTGCTAGTTCCAGGAACAGCTTTGCAGAAACTATCAAGCCCTGCTCCCAACGGGTTCTGAGAGTGTGATCATGCCAGAACACAAATGGGATTCAGTCTTTGTTAGAAAATTGCTGGGATGCATAAATATCTGCCTGCACCACTACAGCTGCTGCAGGAGGGCTTGTTTAGCTGATGCTGCATAGGTTGTACTGTATCCTTTTCCATGGCACCTCTGTCTTTGTTACAGACAATTGTTAGTGAACTAGTGAATATTTTGATTGTTGTCCATTTACTTCAATCAGGTTAGGTTTGGCCTTAGCACAAAGTTTTAAAGGGTTCAAAGTAAAATTTGTGTTTTAATGCAGTTGATTTAAGTAGGAAGGAAGCCTTTGTGTGATTACTTTTAGATACATTTGTGACGACATTGATTACACTGAATTGAATCAATAAGCTGAAATAACAGAGAAAGAAAATAATCTGTTGAATTAAAAGCCATAAAGTAAATGCAGAAGGGAAAGATATCATTAGAGAGGAAATAATGGAGAATGGTTAAAGAAGCTTGAGCAAAATAATTACTTTAAAGGACTTACTATTAAAGCTTAATACTCAAATTCTTAATACCCAAATTAAATTAAATTATAGCTAATTTCATTTTAAAAAATTTATAATAAAGGAAATCTAAAAGAAGGTACCCTTAAATTTTTTTATGTGGTCAGAAATTATTTCCAAGGTTACTTGTGCTTGCTGATTCAGCTTGGGTCTCACCTTCCTGGTGAGCAGTTTTCTCTGATGCTCTGACCATCAGGCCCACCCTCTTGCTCATCTTACAAGTCAGAGCTGTGGCACTGGAACTGAAGTGGTCTCTGAATGAGAGATGGTGATTTTTCCTGAGATGCCACAGAGATGCATAGTGCTTATGGTGCCTGGAGTGAGAGCTGGCAGTAAAGTCCAACAGGAAAGTGAGGTCTTGCTTCAGCTGACCCGTTTCCGTAGCCTCGCAAAGCTGCTTTTCC
Source organism: Hemiprocne comata (assembly GCA_020745705.1). Classification (NCBI taxonomy): domain Eukaryota; kingdom Metazoa; phylum Chordata; class Aves; order Apodiformes; family Apodidae; genus Hemiprocne; species Hemiprocne comata. Next base: position 95,032,610 of record CM036586.1, on the reverse strand, counting down.
AAGTTTCTCCCCTTGTTACTCCAGTTGTGGGTTCTTTTACTGCTTTCTGAATCCTCTGCCTACTCAATGTATACACTGAAATCTGTCCTGGATAGCAACAGGTTTGTCTTACATTATTCTGCACAAATAAAAAAATCCCACATTTTCTCACAGCAAGAGCAGTGTATGGTATTAACTCAGGCATTTCTCACACCTAATATTCTACTACTTTCCCTGCATACATTATTGGATAATGTCCAGATAAAGTCATATGTTATTTTTTCTTCTCATGTGAATGCGATGGTAACTCCTAGGAGGAATCTTTAACGAGGGGGTAAATCTGCAACAGTGCTTATGTTACAGTTCAGTACTACAAATTCTTGTTCATATAAGTAGATTTCTTGTATGGAGTCTGATTAACTGTAAGATGCTGATGATGCTTGTGTTTGCAGTAGTTTGCAGGGCAGTTTCCCATAAGCTATTTATACCATATGTCAGTTTCCCCCTTTATTCCCTACTTCTCCTCTCTCTTCCCAAATACATCCAAGTTAACTTAATTTGTCTTTGTTTTGGAAAAATCAGCTATAATGCCACTATGTAAATCATGGTGTATATGTTTTCACTGTAGTAATATGCAAAAGTTGGAATTCCAACTGTGCTGCAAACCATTGAACTACAGGGAAAATATGTGTGTGTCCTCCATAGAACTTCACAACCTGAGGCTTCAAGCCTTGGAATTTTTTATGCAGATGTTTGTCTTTAAATCCTGAAGGGGTTACAGAAATCTTGATGGTTGGGCTTGCAAGGCCTTTCAGTCTTTTCAATGCCTTTCAGCCTTCTCAATGCCTAAATCTGTGTGCCTGCTCCTATCAGTCTGTCTGTAGCTCAGTTGTGATGACAATACTTGATCAAATGTCAGGGAATATCTGTAGCATCAATGTCTCCTGATCCCAAGCTGCTGGCTCATCCCCAGGCTGGTGCACAAGGCTTCAGAGGATGGGCTGAATTATGGGGATTTTTCCTGGCTGCCCAGGAGTACCCCACTGTCCAAAATGACAGTATTGGCTCACCTCTGACCAGCCCTTCTCTAGCATACCATGTATGCCAGAGCATCTGAAAATGTACTTGGAATGTGTTTTCTGTCCAATTTGTAGCAAGCAACATCATTCCTGCTCCTTACAGTTTGTGGACGGAGGAGGATGAAGGGATGAAGATCTAACCTTTTACAAAACACAGGCTGTTCTATACATTTGCAGTTTTAATTTTGGTGTTCTATCAAACTTAAGGAAGACTGACGCATTCACTAGCGTTGGCTGATGAGCTTTGAAGTTCTAAGCCAGTTTTCCTCAGTTTCACACATAAACTCCTAATGTAAACCCAGCTGCACTGCTGAGTCCTTGCTTTCATACAACTCAGAAGCAAAGGCAAAGAGGGAGTGGGTTTAGACTGAGCCCTTGGAGATCACAGAATCATAGATCAAACCCAAATAAATGCTATTGGAAAACCTTTGTTGATGTGAAACACTGTCTTGAGTAATGTTCTTGCTAGAGTGACTCTCTCTAATCACCAGAGCTTCTCACTTCCTTTCCTTTTAACCGTTTAACTTTTGGTGTTCTTCCCTCACTGCTAATAGTCATCCTTCCTTCTGGCCTGGTCACTCCTCTTCCAGATTGCAGAACTGCCACCACACAGCTTTCTCAGAAAATAGATCCTGAGAAGTAGCTAAAAAATATCCCTGAAATTCAACATACATACATTATAGACTGGCTGAGCATAGAACATGAAACAGCGTTACCTCTGAATAGTAATTTTTTAATATTAATTGGCTGCATTAAGGAGTTGGTTAAAAGGTGTGCTTTCTAGGCCATCTACTATTTATGGAATTTGCACTTTTTGATCAAATGCTTAAAAGTCAAATGATGTGTGTACCCCTAAAATGTGTATTTCCTTCTGTTTATAAAGATATGCTGCCTCCATTTTCTACAATTCCTTTAAGAATTACTGGGAGTTACTTTCTAGGAGAAGGTAAGCAAACAAAATCAAACAATTCCAGTGGATTGCACTAATCAGTCATACCAGTGAATCTCAAAGAGCTCAGCAGCCTTTAAAGTTTAGTTTTGCTGCAGTCTTTTCCAGTGCAATTGCCTGCACCACTCTGCTTGCAGAAAATATTATTTGAAATACACTTATGATTGCTACTAAAAATGCAGGGCTATTATCCAATGCCCTTGCCTTGTGCTTTTTGTTAATCCAAGAAACACAGAAAGGAGTAAATGCAATGCAAAAAAAAAGGCGTTTTCAACAAATGACACAGATAGAATGAGGACACAATTATAAGCAAGAAGAGAAAAACCTATGTAGCAGAGTGTGTAAACTTGCTGATATTTCCTAAAGTTCAGACTTCAGGCATTTGTTGTGAGTTAGTCTGAAAGTTACGTCCTGCTACAAGAATGAGAAAAATGAGCTCTTCCAGTTTTTCAGCGCCTGTTTTTTTGGTATTATGTCCTATTGTGAGATTTTTTTCCCCTATGCGAACTCATTTTAACTGGCTTCCAAGTACAAGGGTGACTACCCTTTTCATGCTTCATTCTTTCATTTGACAGGTGGAGCTCTTTTCATTTGTGTCTATCATAGTTAACTACATGATGGATGATATGAACTTTTGCTATTTAGAGGTTATTTACTTATATGAAGTGGTCTGTGAAGAGGCCTTATAGTTTCTAAAACATTTAATGTACTTCTTTACAGTGGGAATGCTTTCAGATTCTCAGAGAGAGACAAAGAAACAATGACAGCAGTTTAGAATCTCTGATTGGGATATAAGTGGTTCACAAGTACATCTCTTAAAACTCCTTTATAAGAGCTGAAATTCACACCACATGACTCACCATGCTAGAGTCTCACCTAAATCCCTGAATGGAGTCACCTGAAGCAAGTGTGTGATTCTAAGGTGATTCTCAGAAAGAAAAATAATTTTTAAAAATTGAGTTGAATTGATTAAACAAGATAACTGCAGGTACTGCTCCATATAAATCTGTCACATTTTGCTTTTTTGGATGTCAATCACTCTAGCTTCTGTTGGATTATCTTTCAGTATTACTATGAGTTGGGTACTACATTACAGGAATTTTACAGGAAGGAAAATATTCATAAATATGAATGAACATAAACACTGTAATCTGAAATGAAATTAATATTTTTGGAAAAATGATAATATATTTTAAAAGAATGAGTAGAAGTCACATAAATTTATGCTAAATTTTTACTACTGGAGTGACTTTGTGAATATTTATAGATAGAATTATGAATATAAAATCCAAAACTAGAAACAATAGCAAGATTATTTGTGTGATAACAAACACAAAATATATAAGAACGTTATCTCAAACATAGGTTAGATTAGTCCTTGTTTTCAGAAATAATCTTTCATGGCACGAGGATCACTGGAGACGGGGTGCACCAGTGTGGAACAGCAGCGACTTGGCTTCCTGCCCAAGGCTTTCTTGGGTCAGGTCATTTAGCCTCAGTATCCACCTGTAAAATCAGAGAGTTGACACCCTCCAATATTGTCATAATGAGCCCACCTGAGAAGATCCACAAGCAGAAACAAGAACGTAAAGATATTAGCAACCTGTGTTCTTCTCTAAAGAAAAAAGAGGCTGGTTTCACATATTAAAGTATCTATTAGTGAGCTCAACAGAGAGTTGATTCATCATCTTCCTTTTTCACAGAAAGGCAATTTCTTCACAGAGAGTTCTATGAAATCTGGCAGGTTTTATATTAAATATGTTCATAATGTAAAAAGATTTCTGAACTCATTTTTGCTGAGAATCTGCATTCAACTACTGAATTTGCAGACACTAACTTATAATATATAGGAATGCTCAGATATTTTATGATAGTTTTTAGGTAATAAATAAAAGACTTTGCATTGCAGTGGTTTGCCACAGGATACTGCAGTGAGGCCTTTGTACAGTAAAGAATTGTTTGAGATTCACAAAATTCAAAGTCTGTGTGTTCTTTGGTCCTTCCTTCCTTCCTTCCTTCCTTCCTTCCTTCCTTCCTTCCTTCCTTCCTTCCTTCCTTCCTTCCTTCCTTCCTTCCTTCCTTCCTTCCTTCCTTCCTTCCTTCCTTCCTTCCTTCCTTCCTTCCTTCCTTCCTTCCTTCCTTCCTTCCTTCCTTCCTTCCTTCCTTCCTTCCTTCCTTCCTTCCTTCCTTCCTTCCTTCCTTCCTTCCTTCCTTCCTTCCTTCCTTCCTTCCTTCCTTCCTTCCTTCCTTCCTTCCTTCCTTCCTCCCTCCCTCCCTCCCTCCCTCCCTCCCTCCCTCCCTCCCTCCCTCTCTTCCTCCCTCCCTCCCTCTCTTCCTCCCTCCCTCCCTCTCTTCCTCCCTCCCTCCCTCTCTTCCTCCCTCCCTCTCTTCCTTCCTCTCTTCCTTCCTTCCTCCCTCTCTTCCCTCCCTCCCTCCCTCTCTTCCCTCCCTCCCTCCCTCTCTTCCCTCCCTCCCTCCCTCTCTTCCCTCCCTCCCTCCCTCTCTTCCCTCCCTCCCTCTCTCCTGATGCTATTTTCTTAGACTAACATATGATTTGGAGTAAACCATTGGCATTACTCTCTCTCCTTGGAGCCTCTTCCTTATCCCATTACACCCTAACACCAACAAAAATGCAAAGGGTTTCCCCCAACTTCCCAATTTTGAGGTAGGAAAAAGGTGTTCCAGGAAGAACGTCTGGTTCTTTTTCACTTTTAAAATGGCTCTGTATGGTGGAAGATCCTCCTCTGCTTCTGTCTCCTCCTTCAGCTAAGCAATAATGGGGAGACAGAGCCATGAAGTCACAACCCATATTGTGAAAAAAAGATCCCATCCATCAAACTGTCACCTCAGTTTTCTGTCCAGGGTCACAGAAGAACAAAGTCAGCTTGTGTCAGGTTGAAATAGCATTGGTAAGTGTTTGTGTGTGTGAAGCTGGTGGTTTGAAGTCTATTTATTTTGTTTGAAAGGCTCAAACAGCATGCTGCCGAGCAGAGGAACAAGCAGGAGGAAGTCTCCTTATAAATTATTACTGGAAGGCTCACAGTCGTCATTTAAGATGTGAAATGATGCCATCTGCTTTTCTAGGTCTTTGATTTACTTTGTGGCAGCTGTCTGAGTTTCCTCATCTCCCAGAAAGGTAAAACTTGCCTTAAAAACTAACATGACAACAGCGTTTCTTTAACAAGGATTTAAAGCTTTCTGGAAAACCAGAGAATATGCAGGGGATGTTATTTCAATATCTGTGGCATGCTTTCAAGATAAAGTATGTGAAAAAAAATGCTGTCCCTTTTTACATAAACTGGGAATGTACCTAGAAATCTTTTTTAAATGTGGAAAGTGCAGTTGTTTGTTCTGGTTTTAGATATCAAAAGCATTCAGGGAGGCACCAATCTTTTTTTATACTGCTTTTAATTTGGTGATTCCTAATGTTATTAATTTCACATCTGTTGTATTTTATGTTCTACTTTTATTATTGATTTTCTGGGGGAATGTCTTTGTTATTATTTTGCTGTTGGAAATATTTAAGGATTCTTTACATGTTCTTTGTCAAAAAGAAAAATGTTAGGCCCAACATCAGCTTTAGGAAGTCACGAAGCTAGTTTAAAAATATATATATATATAAAAAAAAAAAAGGCTAACTACTTCAGTGCAGGCTAACTAAGATGCATGCAGGGAACTCTTGCAAGTGCCCAGGGATGTGCTCATTTCAGAAATCAGCAGCTGAGAGGGTGATGAATGGAGATGTGCACTTTTCTATGCCTTGTCCTGGCGTGCTGTCTGTGTACAGGGTGTGCTGCCCAAGTGCCCGGCGAGCTTGTTTGGCCACCCTCCCTGAGGATGGCCGTGTGGTGGGGAGCAGGGGGGGGCTGAGTGGCAGCAGCATCTCTTCCCCCACCCCCCGAGAGAATCGCTTCTGCTGAAGTCATTTGGTGCGCGCTGCTTTTTCCTGTGCGAGGATTAGGGAGTAGGAGAATGGCTTTGTGAGGAGGCTCGGAGAGAGGGAGCTGAAGAGAGGCTGAACAGAAGGGTCGAAAGACTTTAGCCTTTCATAGTTCTTTCAGTCAATTCATTCGGGGAGACCAATTGCATGCGATACGGCAGCTGGGGGTTTGTTTTCCTTTCAGCTAAATACTGTAGGAGAAGCTGGTAAGGTTATTATTTTTTTTCCCCTTGTTCTACTGTTCCATGATGCTATTGTAATTGCTTTATTGAAGCGCCTGTTTGGTGAGGAAGGGAAGTCGGTTAATGATGCTGAGGGTCCCCTGCATTGTCTCTGCTTTGTGCAGCTGCACAGTTTGGGGAGAGGCACTGTTTACAGTTAGAGGGGCTGATTTCCTTTGAACAACTTTGCTGCTGTTTTTCCAAAGTTGTTTCAGCCTTTCTTTCGGGTGAAGCTAGGCAAATAAGCAAATAAACGGACTCGGCTGTTTAGAACTGGGTAAATTTATAGAGGCTGCAATTTGTTGAAAAAGCTGTTCTGCCTAAATCCCAGTTTCAGATGTTCTGCCTTTGATGTTATCGGATTTGTCACTCTGTTGGATCAACTCCAAAGCTGGGTTTTATGTGAGAACCTTCCCTCACAAATCTTTTCTTCGCATTTTCAGCAGGGACAAGATAGGTCAGTTGAATTGATAGCCAAAGAAAACAAAACAAAAATGTATTTTGGAAGGTGGAAATATCTGGGAAAAGGAAAAATCCTGGGGGAAGTCTGGAATTAAAAAATAAATGAAGGAGCATTAATTCTTGGCACTAATTTTTAGCAGAATGCTTCTGATTAGTGTAATAGGAAGCATGTGGTTAGGCAGAAAATATAAATGCTTTTTCAGAAGATTCAAGATGCACAGGTGCATATCTTGTCTAACTGCACCCTTCCAAAGAGGGACTTATCAGATTTATCCTCTTTGAGAGCAGGGGAAAAAAATGAGAAGACCCTTCCTGGCTATCCTGTCCTTTTCCCCTCTTCTTGTTATTTTTAGAATAGCGACTTGTGTTTGTCAGAGTCTTTTATTTCCTTTCATATTATCGTGGGAAACTTTAGCTTGAATTGGTTGGACATACGTGAGCGCAGCTTGGGGCATACCATGTCTATTCCACAGACAGGCTATGAAAATCCTGCCTGTGACTCAGATGAATTGTAAAGACCATAATTACCAACAAAAGTTTCTTTTGTGGTCATTCAAAAATCACAGACAGGGTAAGGGAGAATGACTGACAACAGTTACCATACTGATTGACGGACAACCAAAAACTTGGCCCGTGACTTAGTATGTTAGTTTTTCAGGAAGCGTTGACCTTTTTCATTATTATTCTGTTCTTTCTGGTGGACTATTCCCAACTCCCCTGTTGAGGCTAGAATGTCTATCTAAAATGTGTCTTTGTAATTACTGCCTCTAGTCTCTACGTTTCTTTACAATTATATGCTTATTTGTTGATACCGAAACAAAATTGCGAGATGCATTGCCATCAGACCTCCATGGAAGAATGTGTATCTTTTATATGCTTCACATGCTTGGCTGTTAGTTTCAGCTACAGATTTCACTCTTATGCAGTAATGAAGTGCCACCTCCAAATCCTGCAAATTTGTACTCACAGTTCTAGCTCTTAATAATGGAAAGCCCAAGGATATCAATGTGGTTACTCATGTGAGTAAAGATTTGGGGACTTGTTTCCCATTCATGAATGAAATGGTTTGGGAAGTGTGCAGTTACTATGGTTCTCTTTTGGCTTAAACCCAAAAATCTCCATTAAAACAATCATTAATGGGATTTGTTAGAGGGCCCAAGGATAGAAAATGTCACTGATTTCATGTAAGAATATGGTAGACTCTTCACAGCAGTATTACAAGAAGAATGATAAAAATGTTCTCTCTCTTCAGCTTCTTAAAGTTGAGAAACAATTTATTTCTTCGTGCTGCACCACTAGATATGGCCATGACCCTTGAAATACCACAACAACTAATAACTCCTCCCTTTGGGAATAAAAGTTAATTTAGTGTGGTCTTTGTCACATAATACCCCCTACTCCTAGTATTAACTGTCAGTTCTGGCAAATGACAACAAACTGCTATTTCAAATGAGGTTTTTACTGGTGTTCTGTAGACAAGGGTTCAGTATCTCCAGTATGCAGCATTTATTACTTTCACATCCTTGGTCTCATTGCAAGCAAACAAGGCAGGATGTGTTCGCTGGCTATTGATGCACCAGTTAAGGCTCCTGCATTCTCTAGTGGAGAAATTGCTTTGGTTCGGTGTTTCTAAACTGTTCAAAAGCATCCTTCAGTTTATAGAGATAGCGAGATGTATTTGCTGCTATTTTTTCCTATTTTTCATTAATTCTAAGTTTACAAATGTGATTTTGAAGAAAAAACGTGCATCTAACTTAAAAGAACTCACAACCGAAATTATATCTGTACATGTGGCTGGTGAAGGAACTGCACTAAAGTCGTTGTGCAAGACAGCCATAAAATTAACTGCCTGAAACAGAAGAGTAGTAATCCTATCATTTTTTTATAAAGCAGAAATACATATACTTTTATATGGCCATTATTGTTGGAAAAAGGGCCTCTAATTGGAAATGAAAGACCAGCCCAAATAGCACATTTATGCATAAAGAAGTAAATCTTGGCTGTAAATATCTTTCATTACATTAAAGCAGAACAAAATTAATTCCAAAGGTGGAAGGAAATGCATATAAATAAACTTAACATCCATCTACTCATAAAATTAGAGCAATCTGAACACATTCCAGCAGTCATTAGCTACCAGCTATTTGTCAAAACTGGAAGGCTGAGGCAGATGGAAATTGTAATATTGCTTCTCGAAACACATGCACAATTCTGTAAAAAAATTGCAAGGTTGGAGCTGCCATAATGGTGCTGTGCTGCAATTCAGTGAATTTTTTTGCAAACTTGGTCACATTTTGTAGTCCAGATGTTGCACAAAGACCAACAAAAAGTGTGTTTTCTATACTATATACGTACATACTTATATATGTATGTATAAACATTAGTGATGATACATTAAGATGCAGTTGGCACACTGAAGATTATTTTGAAGCTGGTTTTGTTTGTATTCTTTTACATGTAGTCTTGCTTGCATCACTTTAGGAGTTGATGTTTGAACAGACCTGTAAAGATGCATGATAACATCCTGCATCTTCTATGTTAACTAAACACATTCTATATTCATTATTACACAGAGGGTTCACAAGCCTACGCTTAGAGCTCATGGCTACCCATCTTCATAGAAATGACTACAAGAAGTGAATGTCACCATATATAGTCAGAAGCTAAACACCACGTAAGAGTTCTACTTTTCTTATTCTTAACTGGAAATAAACACATCTGGGCTCTCATGGGAAGCTGCCATTTTACAAATAGTAAACAGCAGGAGGTCCAGTCTGGTGGAACAGGATAGGAATTAGAGAATACATCTCCCACATGACTGCCTGACAAAAAAAGAGATTTTGAATGTTGCTTCAAAATCATCTTTGTTTTGTTTTTTTTTTTTTTTAATTGCTGTGAAAGTATTTAGATACTACTTCAGTCATTTTTTACTGAAGTAGTAATAGGATATAGAACAGGCTGAGTATTTTTGTCATATATATATAAATTATAGTTTCTAAGTACATCTATGCAATTTTCAAAACCTTTTGATGAAATTCTGCTCAACTGCTAAAGTATCTCTCCATTATGCACATGCTCCAGCACCTTAGAAGTGCATGCAGAGTGTTCCCTAACTTGGGACTTGCTTGGTTTTTAAATCCAATGTAAACAGAGTGAAATTGAACTGCTGAGTAGGAGATCATCTACTGGACAATTTGAGCAAAAGAACAGTGGGACATTGTAACAATATATGACTGGGATCTGTAAAGTTCACAAGCATCCCACTATTTTCCCAGAATGTGTTTCAATGATATATGTTTGTATCAGTAGTTCAGTCTTTCAAAAGCTGTAACATTTAGAAGCACCTTGTCCCCTCTGGCTGGATGTGGTAGGTATCTTCCATCTTAGAAATCTCAGTCTTTTAGAAAAGTAGTATCCATCTGCATGATAAACTTCTAGGGTTTAAGAGACTGACTTGTGGTCCATTATAAGTTAAAATTCAGCCCACATGGTGTGGCAGACCTGGCAGGATGCTGTCTGTCAAGGTCTCATAGTTGATGCAGAATGAAATTATGGAGACGTGCGGTCTTATCCAATTAAAACTTTGATTGAAATGTTAATGGTCTCTTGGCTGACACTTTGGGAAAGACCACCAGTGATTTCCTAAGGGAGAAGAACTGTTAGCTTCCAACCATACCTGAGTCTGGCCAAGCCCAGTACATTATTAGCTGACATCTATGTTGATTTGTAAGAGCTTTTGAAGTTTTCTGGATTATGTGCAGAGAGAAAAGAGATGGATTATTTTTACTTCCATGAACTGGAGTATCATACTTCAGTGCTAAATAAAGGAAGCTAAGGGTCAACCTGTCAGTCAAAACTCATCTACATTAGAAAAATGTATGAAGCTTTTTTTCTGCCTTGGTATTTCTTACCCAGTGCAACCAGATGTAGAAATGTAAGCTGAGACTTTGGGACTTCAAGGGCTTTCAGAGCATTCTCAGGCAAATGAAGGAACAATTAATTTTGCTTGCCTCTGCCCGTCTCCCAAAGTAAGTGTGTTGGGGGGGGGAGGGAAGGAGGGAGTTGAGCTTATGTTAGGACTTGGATCACAGTTTTAACTTCTGGGGTTTTTTTCTATTGAGTTTAACTGGATCAGACTTAGGCAATTACTGACTGCTGTTTGTCACTGGTTTTCTTCCAGGTTGTGGAAGAGATGAATGCTCCCTATTGATACTAGTGTAGTGTCCCACAAAGAGACATTGCTTGTCTTCCAGAGTTCTGTCAATGAATTTTTTGCTTCTTGCAGTTTCAAGGCCATACATTAGACTTTGTGCTGGGTACTACTCCCTTTTATAAGACTTATTTCTGTACTCCACTCCTTTTTGCAGTCTAAGTTAATAAATTGCCCAGAAGACAGATGGCTCTGAAATGTCAGTAGATGCTGACAGTGTTATATGGTGAAAGCTGGGAGCACGTACAATACAACTTGGGTGGCATTCAGTTCCAGACTCTAAAAGCTGGGCATCTGTGTGAAGATGTCTACATATGATTCAGCTCAAATGACAGCTGACACCTATGGTTCAATTCAGTTGCCTACACACAGGAATTAGTATCATTGAAGATGCATTAAGTTACCTTAGACATCTAAAAGGGACTGAGAGCTGACATAGGACTTGTGGACACATGGCCTTTCTGGGGAAGTGGCTCTGATATTATTCTAGGCACCTAGGTATAGGCTCCTGAACAGAGAGGTCATCTTATCTGACCAGCTCAACAGCTCTTCAGGTTCAATTGCTCATGTTGACTAGATCGCCATTGGCTCCAGTGCCACCTTGCACAGTTAGCTTGTCTACAGATAGCTACCCATAATTTTAATAACTGCTGATTTTTTACATTTTTTTTATTGTGTCACTACTCTTGAAGAAAAAGAACTGAATTATTTATGGACCAAAATGAAAGTGTTCCTGTACATTACGATAATAGGAGGAGAGAAGGAAAGCAGGAAGGAGAGAAGGAAAGCAGGAAGGGGAGAACTGTATTAATCCTATCTTCTGAAGGCATCTACTTTGAATGCTGAAGTAAGAACACTGGGCTGCTTTGTAATCAAGAGAGAGACCTAATCTGAATTATTCAAATGCTGTATAAATCCCTAGCCAAGGGGACATAAAGTCTCCTTGGACTGATTCAGGTGGCCTTGGTAAGATGCTGAGCTGGTAACGTAGGGCTAGTCGATAGGAAACATCAGGCATGCTCATGATAGCTTAGGTCATCTGAACACGGCATACTTTCCTAAGGTTATTCTAAGTTTTGTTAATACGTTTTCAGACTAAAAGAGATTGTACCCAACAATTCTTTTGAAGATATATATTGCTTTGCTCTGCTCTATTCTATTCTATCCTATTCTATTAATCTAATTTGGCATAACTGCTATCTTATGTGATTTCAGTTGACTGCTAGATAGAGCTACCTCTCTTCAACTGCATAGGACCATTGCCTCTAAGAAAATTTTCTGAGGGAAGATACGCTTTTCTTTCTGTTATGCGCCACTTGAAGTTTTAAGTCCTTTTGCTGAGACACCTTTAAACTTCCTCCTTGTTTATGCATATCTGTAGTGTTTGTCTAATGTATTCATGTGTATCTTGAAACAATATACACACGTGCTTTACTTGATAATTATTTTGCGTGTGCCAGATGATAATTTCCCCAACTGAAAAAATCCAAATTCCAAGTCCAGTTATTGTCTCCTTTGAGGCCCATAATTACAGCTCAGATGGTAGGGCAATTGCAGGAGAGCGTTTACCAATTTACATGTTAATCAAACATAGTCTGATGGACCATGATTAACGTAGGCTCAGTCAACATCTTAATTAACCAGAAGCACATCATGAGGCATCGGCGCCTGTCTTCCCCACCCCTGAGATTTTTTTCCAAGCAAGCACAGGTTCCTAAATAAGTGTTTTCCATAGCACTGTTAAAGTTAAGACCTTGATAATTGCTCTAATGAGTGAAGTTAGTTAAGAACTGTTTAGCCTTGTGTAGAACACCTGAGGTAGCATAGCATCTTCATTAGAGTGAACAGCCTGGCCAATTTGTAACCTGGATCAGGTATGATATTAAATAACAGATTTGTGCCAAAATCACATTGAGCACAGAATATGTTTTTTAGGAACTGTGGATGGTTTTATCTGATTGATTACTTACACATGTCCACAGCCCCAGGAGTCTCTCCACAGGAGCCCACATGGAATCAGGATAAGCACAATTTAAGTATGCCTTTGTAGTTGAGTAACCTGCTGAGCAGGACTTCATCTCTGCTAACAGTGTCTCTCCTGATATTTTTTTAAAAGCTTGCTAGTCTGCAGCTAATTTATTTTACAAATAAAAATCAACTTTCTCCATACAGATATGTTTTAACATTCCTTGAATATTATCATATACTGTTTTCAAAAGCCAGCTTGTCTGAGGACTAACTCCCAGTGGGACTAGGAGATGTTTAGAATTTTTCCCTGTTTGATTCCTTGCTGTACATCTTTCACTGCTGCAAAATACACACAGTGATATGTCAAAGGAAATGATCAGTGTATATTTATTTTTATTTTTAAAAGGAAAATCCTGTTACGAAATGTTTTATTTTAGTGAGAAGAAGTTATTTTATTGATGAAACCAGAAACTCTACCTCTCTGGTATTATATGTTCCCAGTCTCACGAGAGGGCAGAGTAAAAGTGCAAGTAGCAGGTACGCTGTGTGTAATTTCTATCCTTGCTTTCATGATAGCTGGTGTAAGAGCCACTGGTGATGACAAGGAGAAAAACGCCTGTTGTGTTGTTTGGAATTGACAGCTGAGCAGAACGGGGCAATTTACGACCTTATATTTTTTACTATCTTTGGGCATAACGTTGTGATTTTCTGCTTGGTTTCTGAGGAGAGGTATGAACTGTGTTTGGAGTCAGCACCAGTCACTGAACTAGTGTTGGATGCTGCCCTGCCCTTCCACCTCGGGGACTGGTGTCACAGCCTCCCATACATGAAGTCTTCTCTCAACAGAAACAAAGGAAAGATTCCCTGAGATCAAAACCACTTAAGAATTACAGATATCTCTTGCCAAAACAGGGAGAATTTATTAGTGGAAAAGACCCAGGAAGCTTCCTTAGTGTATTTGCCTGCCAGTTCCTCATTATTTCTTACATCCTCTCAAAGGCTTAATTATGTTCAATCCATCCTTGTAGGCTTTAGTGGCAATGTGGCCTCTTCTTTAGAGGATTATTTTTTTGGTATTAATGTTCATTTAGCTTCACGCTTCTGTTCGTAGTACAAATCATGCTGCTCTCTTCAACACAGGTCACTAAACAAAAAAAAAAATGTTCTGTATGTAATTATAAAAACTTTTTTGTTACATTTCTGAATATACTGTAAGCTTCAGATGAATTGTAAGAATCTCTGTTGAATCCTTTCGTGAAAAGCTAACCTTAAGGTTATTTAAGCTCTAATGTTTAACATAATAAGAATTTCACACCTCAAAATACCGAGTGTTGGAAATTTCCTTTACATATAGAACTTGAAATATCTTAGGCTAAAAAAAAGAGCAATTTGATTTTCATGGAGCCAAACATTCAAAAAGATTCAGCAGCTATCTGCAGTTACCGTATTGCATTAATGGGGCTGCTACGAGTATCTCTTAACCTAAATACAAAGAAATTGTTTGGTACAATCTTATGTAGCCTAAACACATGACAGAGCTGCCTCTGCAGTTTAGAGATGTCATGTCATAACTGAAAATGGCTGTTTGGATGAGTACATAACTATACCTAGGAAAGCTCAGTTTTTAAAGGCTGAAAAACATAACAGAAAGCAGCTTATAAATGACATCTTTAAATGTTGATTCTTGAATTTATTTTTATGTTTGAAGTTTGGATATTTTACTTGTATTTTAGCTGTGGACAATAGCTCTGGAAACTCAGTTCCCTCTAAATCCAGAAGGAAACTTCTCCAACAGCAGGTTATAACTTTAGCCTTACCTACCCTGGGACATCAGTGGAGGTAACTGTGCTTGGTCTCCATTTCATCTTCTGATAGATCCTTATTATTAGTATGTTTTAAACTATTCCTCATTACCTTTCCTTCTGTTATCCATCATGTATAACTAATTAAAGATGGGGATTTATCTCTGCTAACCTCAATGAATCAATATCCTAAATAGTTTCATGGTAAATTCTAAAGAATAAGTCTTTTCATCTGGGCCTTCTGGAGATTTATGTTTTTCTCCATTTTAGCAGAAGCTCACATGCTAGATTTAGGCCCTAACTGCAACATTTAAAACCTAAGTGAGAAAAATCTCTACTTTAATGACTTAAATGTGATGTCATTATAATTATAAAGTCTGAAGAACTATCCTGACAGTTAAAGAAAGTAAAATACCATCCCTACACAAATGGAGTGCAGAAGCTTTTAAACAGAAGAAACATCCAAACGATATAATCACTGTTGGCAATTAACAGTTAAACAGCAAAAAGTGTTTACTAATCTATAACTTATTCTTCTCTGCAAAGATGTAATTACAGTGCCCACTTTCAACAGTTCTAGAACATTTTTTTGAGTGCTTAGATTAAATACTGAATTCAAGTGAATGCAATCAAGAAGTAATGAAAAATACTAAAATATGGTGAAGTGATAAGAGCAGACTTTTCTTAAGATGCTCAGTGAGCAAGTCTTAAGAGGGAACACGTTTTCTACAATTTTCCATTTAAATGCTTACAGTGTACTTTCAAAGAGCAAAAGATCTAAAAATATCTTGTGTCATATACAGAATTGATTGTGTTGATGTATGCCTGTAATCAGTCATCCTCAAAGAAGTATTAATTTAACATTTAACTTGCATTTACACAGCCTTTTGCAGTCTAAAGAAATCTGTACAAAGTACTCCCATTTTACAGAAAGGAAAACAAAGACAGTGTTCAGGGTTTTGATCCTGATTCTGGTCTCTCTGAGGCAAGAAGATTTCTGGTGCTCATGGTCAGAGCACTGGGCATCTCTCACACATGATCCTCTCTCCTCTATGAGAAGAAGTTCTCCTGGAATCAGTCCCAGGGAAAGAGAGACATACTGGGGGAGCAGGTGGGGATTTATTGAAAAGAAAACACGGCTATTTGAACACTATTGTAGTCATTAATGATGCAGCCATTAAGCTGAACATACACAGAGAGTAAATATTTATGTGACAGGCAATCTAGCTGGAAAAAGTGGAAAATGGTACAAAAAAGTACGATGTTTTAATTGTGTTTCAGTTAAGTGTCTGACTCTTCCTATTGCGCTATTTCAATCCTGGCATCTTTCCATAGAGCTGTAGGCTTGGGAAATGCTAGATCAAATTGAGACAGGCAAAAGTAAAAAAAAAATAAATCAGTTGAGAAAAAGCAGTCCAAGGAAAATCAACCAACTATAGTTGATACTGTTTAGTGTGAAAAAAGTGGTGTTAATTCTCTTTTTTTTTTTTTTTCCTGTAGGAGATCATTAGAGGGCTTTACGGTCTTTCCAGATCAGTACAAAAGACATTCTATATCTTGATGTGTCCCTATGAATTTGAAAGATGTGACCTCCGTAGGGGATACTACTGTTGGTTTTACATCATTAATGTTTCCCTTCATTTATTTTTGCAGAATACCTGCACTGTCTTTTAAAGTGGGAATTGCCTGGGGTGACAAATTGAATCTTGAATCTTTGCACCTGACGCCATGAGAGCCTATAAATTAGTTATGGGCTAGAAAGATAGAATCCTAAATGTTTCTATTTCTCATAGAAAAAATGACCCTTCGGGTCACTAACCAACAAATGAAAACCTGGGACTTTTTAACATGGAAACAATTAATTATTTACACACGTGGGTATTTGCCATTCACATATTTAGAATTAGAAGTCCTTGTTCTGCCAGATTTACTTCTGCCCAGGAGGCTGTAGTTGTGTTAAAAGCCGGGTTTGGTCTAGCCCATATAATACCAGAAATATGAACAACAGAAACGATGAGTTAAATCAGGGCTATATGTGCCAATTGCTTCTGGTCTTTCAAAGGAACCAAATATTAAGCTATCTTATTTCACAGTTACAATAGCATAGAATCACCAGCAGTAACTGCACTATCATCCATCTGGTGGTTTATTATTCTAGCACATTCATGGCCAGGATGAAGTAAATAAATTATTGAGTGCTGTGGGTAATTTCATTTATGTATGTATGCATGTATGTATGCCATTGTTAGAGCGAACAGTAGAGAAAAACCTTGCATCCTAGTATGATTCCCCTGGGGAAGTCTTAATGCCATTCAGGCAGGTGGAGCTTCTATGTGTTATTTTTTCCATTTACTGCCATCGGTCTATCCATCATAATGCCCTGAGCACTTTTCATCCAGGAAAACTCCTTGCTATTGCAATATATAAGCTTTGTAAATAAAGTCTGGCATGCCTAAGGGGAAAAACATAGACTTCTAGGAATTCTCATATATATTTAATCTGCTTTAAGGCCTGAAAAGTATATTTCTCTAATAAAATACTTTAAGACGTTTTTGTCCTGAGAAATTTCTTTTCCATGGCAGGTGACCTTTACAGGTCCTACCTGGCTACAGAGCTGCTACGGATATGAACATTTAGGGGTTTCAAATGGATAAAGTATGATGCAGGCACTTCTCAAAGATTACTCCAAGGCTAAAGCACTTCCTTTTCTGCCCCCCTTCCCCCACCTCTAATATATGAAACCATCAAGACCCATGTTATCCCCACAGATACACGCAGAAAACTCCCAGTGGCTACAGCCAAAGCTTCTTTTGTGCATCCAAGGGCAGTACCTTTGCTCTGAAAGTTAAGAGAGAATAGAATTGGGTTTTGTATAGCTTGTTTCATATTTATTATGGCTCAAAGCAACTTACAAGGAAATAAATGAGATACTACTAGCACTGAGAGCACGTAGGAAGGCTGAGAAGACATTAGGTACTTAGTAGAAGATCACACTGTCTCAAAAAGAAGAGCTTAATTTATTAAGAAAAGCAATAGTGGCCAGAAATACTAATGTCTTTTACATACACTTTAGAGTTTTTAACCCCCTATCTTAAAACTACTGATTTTTCCTTTTCCCTTGTCCTTGTCCTGAGCTTCCAGCAAGACCTGAGTGTTAGGTCTGAAAAATGAAATGCCTTCTCAGCCTCAGCCCTACAGTGTCAAATGCTTTAGTCTAGTCACGTTGCCATCACATGCACAGCTATGTAGGAGGACACGTGCAGTTGTTTGGAGAAAAGACGAAAAGACAATCCTAAGCAGCTAGACAAGGTAGGCAGAGTTTTCCAGGAGCTCCTTTAGGGCAACCTGTGCTGATGGGGAGCAGTCATGTCTGAGCTGGCTCTGTGTTTGCCCACTCCGGGCTTGTGGGTATGTGGTGCAGCATAGCACCTGAGCTGAAAAATGAGGTGGGAGCTTAAATTCAGAAGCAATATTGTCACATTTAACATGGGCTAATGAGTGCTTCCAAGATATTAGACTGCTCTTGTGTAGCTTCTTGCCGTGACCTGGGTAAATCTTCACTGTGCTACCCCAGTTCAAGTCCCTGAAAGACTATCTAGTCCAACCCCATCCTGCAGTGAGCAGGGACATCTTCAACTACATCAGGTTGCTCTAAAGCCCTGTCCAACCTGACCTTGAACGTTTCCAGGAATCGGGCATCTACCACCCCTCTGGACAAACTGAGCTAGTGTTTCACCACCCTCATTGTAAAAAATGTCTCCCTTATATCTAGTCTAAATCTACCCTCTTTTAATTTAAAACCACTACCCCTTGTCCTATCACAACAGGCTCTGCTAAAAAGCTTGTCCCCATCTTTCTTACTGGCCCACTTTAAGTACTGAAAGACCACTTATTTGTTCCTGACACAACGTGAGTCTCCCATGTATCTGTAATTTCCCCTCTAAACCCCTCTGTGAGTAACCACTTTTGCAGGGACTGCATAGCTCTTACTGCTTGGAACATTCTGAATTCATATTAATAACATCAGGGTTGAATTTATCTGATGGTATTTCCTTAATTGTTTAATTTGTTAAACATTTAATAGGACATTTCTGGAATGACATACTCAATATTTTCACCATAAAAATGTGCACCAATGTGTATTTGTCTGCTACTGCATTTGAAGTGGAAGGATTTGATCTTGGGAACTGCCAAGAACTTGCTGCTTTTGTAGCTTGGGTGGAATCATTTGGATGCAATCACAGATTTTCTTGCTGATTATTCTGTGTGTTACAGTTAGCAGGATTATGGGACATGTCCATAAGTAATGATCATAATAATAGGATATTATATACATTCAAGCATCCATACACACATGCATGTGCTACATTTACACTTTTGATATCTGATTTTTAGCAGCTCTCCAGTAATTGCTTATTCGAACTGCCCTCCTTTGTTTTATATATATATATACACACATAAAAGCATATATATATGTGTGTTAATATATCCTTTCTGCTGTTCCCTTTTTATATGTGGAGGTGAGGGCTGTCACTGCCCTGGGTTTTTAACCATGTAGTGACTAGGGCCCATTTTGCCTCCTTAACTCATACAAGGCTCCCTATTAACCTGTAGCTTTGCATTTTGGTGTTGCAGCGGAAGCTGAAGACGAAGTAATATGAAGAAGTATGATAAGAAGCCCAAAAGCTTCTAAACTACAGTGTTTTAGCTAGAGTTAAGGGAACATTTGTCTTCCTTTTCAGATCATGTCAGCAGAGTCACAGGCAAAAGTCATCTCATGAAGGACTAAGTGGAGTGGGGTCAGGGTGCTCCTCCACAAGGAAGCACTGGGAGAAATAGAAAAGCTGGAAAGGAGAGCTAAGGCAAGACCTCTAGGGAAAGGGACTTTTGGCTTCTCCAGCTGCTGAGGGAAGGGTATGAAGGGCTGAGATGCAGTACATCAGTATCTGCAGCCTCCCCTGGGCACAGCCACTCCTCTCTGCCTCCTGTGGCGCACGCACCAGCACCCACGACATTTAGGCAAAGCAAGCAACAAAAAGCTGCTGCTTTCCTGCCCCCAGCACTTGGTTGCTTCCCTTACCTGCATCTAGGGCTGGCTGGTGTAGCTTGCACAGTTTGTGAGACATTAGGGTAGGGTTTGTGCTATACTGCCAAAAAAACGGAAAAATAGAAACCCCAGAATTGTTTACGCATGAACAGTTACATGGAAGCTTTACCAGTGTTTGACTGCAGGGGAAGTCAGGAGGGCAGGTAATTAATGTCTTAATTGAAATGCTGGTAATGCTGACAATTAACATATTTTTTATAAAAGGTAATGCATAGGTGAGCAATGTGTTTAGTACTTTATTGATACCTGCCTTGAGTGTGGTAAACAGGATAGTTTGTGGGTTGTCTTCAGAAACAAAGGTTTCTGTAGTCCCATCCACCTAAAGAGACTACAAAGCCTGAGCTAAAGCTGATGAATGACATGGGAGGCAGAAGACTGTTTAAAGTAACAGGTATTTGACTTGCCAGTCAGTGTGTTTTACACAGCCTCCTCTGCATTTGCTCCCCAGAGGAAAGGAGCTTGCAGCATCCTTTCTAGCTGTAGCAGGACACATTTTCCCTTCCAGGAGCTCCCAGCCTAGGCTGGATGAGCATAAGGGGGGGGTCCTTTCTTACCTACAGAGGATGGCTGGCTTTCAAAAAGCATTAACACCCTACCAGGCTCCACCTCTTTCACAATCATAATATTTTAGCTTAAAAATCATAACATGTTCAAGACAATTCTGCATTCCTTCTCTCTAGCCTCTGGCTTTCAAATCATGGGGTTACATTCAGGTCAGACTGTCAGCTCTCCCTCTGCAACAGTCTAAAGGCTAAATCCCTTTTAAAAAAGAAAATAAATCTTCAGCTCTCACTTAATGACTTGGTATCTGGAGCTGAGGCTTCATAGAAGAGATCAAATAGCCTGAGCCTTGTGACAGAACTGTAAGAAATGGCAACTCCTCATTATCCCATAGAGTAACATCTCAGCTATGATTTTAAATGGAACAAAAGGACCCTTTCAGTTCTTTTAAGGTTCCCTGAGAAAGATGACTAAGGATATAGTCCCTGGGACAGGAGCTGTGTGTGTCAGTGATTGTCACTTGTGCTCTGGACTCTTACATTGTTCTATCTGCTCACTAAAGTGTTATATTGAGTTAAATTGGATGGTTGCAGTATGCAAAGTGGTAACAAGATGTGAGATACTGTGCAAAGGTTAATGATCCATGGGCACAGATGGGGCCAAAAGTGATTATGAGCAGTTGCTTGGCATTAAAACCCTAGAAAGTCTGAGAAGAGCTGAAGTGGAGGAACTATACAAAGAACAGCTCATTCTCCCTTGATGATCTTTCCTTAAAAAGAGAGCAGAATCCTTGTCCCATTTGGACCCAACCATGAGCTCATTGCAGCCTGCACACTTCTCCAACAGCTGCAGCTGCATTACAGCAGCCACTGTGCCTGTGCTAATGGGATAAAGCATTTCCATGTGCTCTTTTCTTTCGGCGAGCATACCACCCCTCCCTACAGCCTCCAGTGTATCCTTGTTCCCTTGAAATGTTTTCAAATATTAAAGCCTGTTAAGTTTAATTATCGCTAAAAGTCTGGGAGGAAACAAAATCTTATGGCCACTTTAAGCTGTTCCAAGACAGGTATGTGTAAGTCACAAATGTGCAATCACTTATGAGAAATTCAGAAGCCAGCAGAAAGCAGTAATATGTGCCAAAGAGAGCGATCATAAAACTTTACACGGTCTTCTCAGCCACGCGTGTAGTGTTTTGCAGTTCCTGGCCAGGTGAATATCGTTCCTTAGTGAGGCTTCTCATGGTCGGGACCTGCACAGGGCGAATTCACAGCCACACACAAGGTGCAGTGTGGTGACATGCCAGAGCTACCACCTGCCTACCCAGGCTTTCATGAACAAGCCCATGAACAGGTAGATTGCTACTGGGAAACCTTTGTGCTTTATCCTGAACACTGTTAAATTCTCATGAGTTAAAATGAAGCCAAGGGGAAAAGCTTACCTTCAGCCCTTTTACCAACCATGTGCAAAACAAAATTTTATTTGGAGAGACTTTTTGCTTGTGAGAGTATAGAGTGAGGCACACATGGGAAAGTTTTCTCCATTATACATACCCCTGCTATCCCTCTGCTATGCTTCTCCCAACACTGGGATTTCTGATTTGGAGGAAATACTGCATTCCACATGGACAGTGGATCAGCTAGTGGACATCTACCCTTTGATTTGAATGGAACTTTGAATATATGTATTTATATATATATACACATATATATATACACACATTTAACAAGGCTGTACCTACACTTCCCCTCTCCCCCTTCTTTTTCTAATACAAAAGTTATCACTTTCATCATGTCATGCTGTAGCAAAACAGCACCATAACAAAAAGTAAATCACTCAGGCTACATTGAGGGCCAGTGCAAAGAAAACAGTACCAGTGGGCAGCTGTTCTTATAGAAGGGCTGAAGAAAGAAGTGCATTTCCTTCTTCTGTTGTTGGTGTGAATCAAAGTTCACAGGAAATCTCAGTTTACGATTTAGCATCCTTCTCTCTTCTCCTATTAGAGTATCCATGCTGACATAGAGAAGAAGCAGGCAAGCTCCACTATTCTAAGTATTTATATGTTTGTTGAGAAGCAACCACCCAATCAAAACAGAAACGGTGGCCTACTTTCAGTTTTGCACATGCACTACATGCTTCTTAATACTGTCTTTTACCAAACTTCTTCAGTTTTCTTCTGATGCGTGATCATGTTACACTTTTGTCTTGTATAAATTTTTCCTGTAAAAAGTTAAAGGCTCATGTTTCTGCAGGAAAGGCCTCCTGTCTTTCTGTTTCTAAAGACCTATTTCTTTTGATCTTTAACTTCGTACCACACAGGAAAAAAGCCATTACTAACAGATTGGGGAGGTGCTATAAAACGTTTCTTGGAAGGGGATGTAAAAAATGATATGTCATTTTTGTGAAGGATGATGCACCTAATATTGTGGTTGGAAGAGCTGAGTCTCTGTTTTTTCCCGTGGTGATGAGACTGCTAATGCCTGTTGACAATATGCGTTGTCCTCTAGGCTGAGCTCTAGTAAATGCTGATAAATTCCAGACTCTAATCACACATCTTTCAGAAACATTAACATTTGCTAAATAAACATTTTTCCTTTTCTCTGTTGCATGTAATGAATGTTTTTAACATTGTTTGCCAGTCTTTCTACAAAGCATAACAGATGGCTACTGCTTCTAACAAAATAATCAAATTACCTAACCCTTTCCTTGGGAAAGAAAAGATTTGGGCTTGATTTTTCAGTGTCTTATCTCTTGATTTCTGTGAAATATCTTGCATCTTGCACTAGTATTTTCTATTAATGTCCCTGATGACAACAAAGATAAGGAATTTTTTGGCTAAAAGATCAATTGTCAGTTTTAAATGAAAGAATGGCTACTTCTCTTTGTATTGTTTTTTGGTTTGGTCACCCTCTCTGTTCATAAAATGTAAAAGGGGAACCTCAGTCCAAAAGTATGTGAAGAAGCACGGAGCTGTTAAGAGCCAGCTATAAGAGTGATGTGGCAGATCTACACCACTCTCAGAGGCAGATCTTGAGAGTGCTCAGAAACACCCACTTCTCCTTGGTCTACCCAAAACACATTGACACAATTGCTTAAAGAATTTAGTGTCGATACCTTCTGGGTGTCTTTGCCTGTTCTTGGTGACATGCTAAGCCAGTTGGCTGTGTATTGCTGAGGTACTAAATTGACAGAAATGCTTATGTATGCAAAGAGCCAGATGTGGTGGAAACTGGCCTATAAAATAGGTTGGGTTCAAGCTCCCAGGTCCAGCGTTTGTACAGAGAGATGGAGCCTTGAGAACTGCCTGCTGGAGAGGTTAGTCTGCTCTCTGAAATACATGTTTGTCCTGCTGAGAACCTGAGCACACTATCAAAACAGACACACTAGGAGTGTTCAGGAGCACACTGGCAAGATGGAGCCTTCCCGCAGCACGCTCCTGCCTGTGCATGTGAATGGCAGAGTGAGAACAGAGACTCCTCACATTCAGAATATACTTCATTCCTAAACATTTCAAGAAACTATTTGGCCTTTGACATTGATGACATACCATAGATTGCTAATAATAGCATGCCTGAACTTGTGTTAGAAAAATAAGCACATCCCTCAGTAATTCCCACACTCCTAGGTTAAATCATCCCAATATCATATTAATGCCAGAGCTGATGAAATACAGAGAAATAGTAAAACCTCAGCTGAATAAAGTTTGTTCTCCTTTGAGGGGTCTTTTTTATGAGATTGAAAAGAAGAACAATAAGATGTCAGCTAGTCATTTGTCAGCACCACTGCTCTTGGACACAGATAGGGGTGACGGGATGCTCTTGTCCCACCCTCATCACAAGTGTTGAGATCTTGCACAGAGCTGCTGATGTTCTGATGAATTATTATGGCAAATGCAGTTTAATTAACTACCCCTAAAATAAAGGAAGCATGAGTAAGAGGAAGAATTCACTGAGTTAAGATAGAGGAATTCCTGAAAGGAAGTACTATGAATAGACAAGCTTGGAGAGGAAGCTCAGTCTGAAGGTTAGGTTGTATTGCTTTTGTTCGCTTTTTGCAAGAAGAATAAAAACTGTCTCCAAGAGGAGCTCAAACTTGCATATTAATTCTAGACTGCATATTTTCTGAGCACAGTGGTAAGGACTCAGCCTGCCCACACCCACAAATAGTACGAAACTGATAATTCACAAAGGGGGAAATAGTGGGATTTATGCCAAAATTCCCCAATGGTTACTATTCATGCATCTAGGAAGAAATGAGTAATGGAAATCTGTGAGTGCAGACAGGGATTAAAGTTCATTTCACTATAAGGACACCTGGTATTTTCATGAATCTTGGGGAACGTAGTAATTAACAGAATAATATTGTTTCCATAGAGTCATTACAGATAAAATAGCTGCCCTGGTATTAAACTCATTTCTCACCTGCCTAAACATGACATTCAAAACTGTGTTGTTTTTTGATACAAAAATTCAGTGTTTGGGTTTGCTGAGTACCTCTTCTGAAGGGAAACAAAAAGAATGTGTTAAATCAGGAAGGACAGATGGAATATTAAAATGAGCAAGATGAATTGATATCCACATACTTTAAGTGGAATGGTTTGAGTTATCCTGAGGTTTACTTGCTGGTGTTTTTATCCCCTTTATGCTGACTGTCAGGATATCCTGTTGCCATAGGCTAATGTGGAATGCATTCTGCTTCAATGGTCAGAGTGCAGTGGTTTCATCATATTTTCACAAGCAGAAAGCTGGTCCTTAACAAAATTTTTTTTTGTCCCAAGGGTCTAGGCATATGCTGGGAAGAAAATGTATCACAAATTTCAAGTATGCAAGCTTTTGTGGGCTTTTAAGATGGTAACTAAAGACAATTTCCAGCATAGAGAATTCAACGTGGTTGTAGTACTGGGGCATAAAGTATAATACAGTGTACCCCTGGTGTGCAGCAATAGTGCACTTCCTTTACAGTCATTCAAACTAGGAGAAAAATAGTTGCCGTTTTGAACCTATGCTGTCTTATTTTGGCATGTAGAAATCAGCTTTATGCATTAGAAATGTTTAGAAGCAGAGTTGATCTTACACCTCAGGAACAAGAGGAAGACATCTTACAATGTTACAGACGGCACTGTCAGCAAGAATCAACAGAACTGCCTTTTTGCATAAAGTTTTTTAAATTTATTTTAATATTGCTACATTTGGATTCGAAGCTCAGCTGAGAGGCAACCGAAACTACAGAGCTTCAGCTTCTGCAGTTCTTATAAGAAACCGGTGTTAAAGCTGCTTCGAAGGGAGCCCACCGAGTGTTCCCATTTCTTCCTGAGCCACTTGACATCAAAGCCTGGGAGCTGGGCAGAGGTGGGGGAAGCGGAGGGAGCGAGGGGGGAGCGGGGAGCTGGCCGCCAGGAGCCGCTGTGCGCTAGGCCACGGGGTGGGCTGGGCTGCGTGGCCTTGCGCCACGGGCTGCCTGCGCCCTCTGCTCTTGCTCTGCCTACGCCCTCTGCTCTGCCTACGCCCTCTGCTCTGCCTACGCCCTGCCTGCTCCTTGCCTGCGCTTTGCTCTGCCTGCGCCTTACCTGGCCGCGCTTTGCTCTGCTTGCGCCTTACTCTGCCTGCGCCCTGCCTACGCTTTGCTCTGCCGGCGCTTTGCTCTGCCTGCGCCTTGCCTACGCTTTGCTCTGCCTGCGCCTTGCCTACGCTTTGCTCTGCCTGCACCCTCTGCTCTGCCTGCACCCTGCCTGCGCTTTGCTCTGCCTGCGCCCTCTGCTCTGCCTGCCCCCTGCCTGCGCTCTGCCTGCTTTCTGCTCTGCCTGCGATCTGCCTGAGCTCTCCTGTGGCTTCTGTCAGCTCTCAGTTAAATGGAGTTGGTCAATCCCAAACCCACTCCTTGCTGCTGCAGACTTTTTTTTCCCGTACCTACAGTTGTGGTATATAGTTGTATATAGGGCCATAAAAATTATCAGAGGCTGAAGCACCACTCCTATGAAGACAGGCTGAGACAGTTGGGGTTCTTCAGCCTGGAGAAGAGAAGGCTCCAGGGAGACCTTATAGGAGCCTGTCATCTCTTCCACAGAAATATGCAAATCTATGTCAAAATAGAAGAACAAACTTTTTAGCAGGGCCTGTTGTGATAGGACAAGGGGTAATGGTTTTAAACCAAAAGAGGGTAAGATTCAGACTAGACATAAGGAAGAAATGTTTTACAATGAGGGTGGTGAAACACTAGCTTAGGTTGCCCAGAGAGGTGGTAAGACGCCCCATCCCTGGAGACACTCAAGGTCAGGTTGGATGAGGCTCTGAGCAACCTAATCTAGTTGAAGATGTCCCTCCTCACTGCAGGATGAGGTTGGACTAGATGACCATTAAAGGTCCCTTCCAACCCAGATTCTATGATTCTATAATCTATGTTTGGGGTGTTTGTTTTCCTGATCAGTGTCTCTTTCTGATCTTCTGATAGCTTTTGCAGTTTTTCTGTATTCATGAGTTTGGCATTCCTGAGCTCATTAATCTATTTTGACATAGATTTGCATGTTTGTGTGGCAAACTTACAGTTTTTTCTTTTCCCACTTCATCGTTTATCACCCCATCCACTTTTTCATGCTTATTCCTACAATCATCGCTTATTCTGTAAGTGCCGTAAGTACCTAAATACTGAAACAAGTGAGAGAATCATTATGATAGACGATATCCCTCTAGGTAAACAGACAGTTAGCTGTAGGTTTGGGAACCAATTTCCTTAAAATTGATAAGCGTTCTGGTGTCTGACTTCACCTTCAAACTTTGCAAATCAGGTTGGCATGTGCTGAGGAAGGAGGAAGCAACAAAAGACACTTTGGAAAGGAACTTAATTTCAGACTGAGTATGGATGGGTTACTTTGTGGATAACAAAAGTTGTGATTGTGGAACAAACACAATAATTTTACCTCTGCTAACTACAGCACAAAAATGCTTCTTACTGAATGCTTTTTATTGTATTTGCAGATTGACTTCATATGTACCACATGCGCTTATTGTCATTGCGTTGTGATTTCAACATTTTATGAAGTGATAAGCCACATATTAATAGTTTTAACAGAAGGTGCTCTAGTTGTTAACATGGTAACACCTTGCAAGAACAATATGTTATGTCCATTTTTGATTTTAGAAATATGCAACATTCTGCACTTCAAAATACATAAGGTAGGTGCCTAGTTAGTACTTAGATCTGCTCAATATATTATCTTCCACAAATTCCTACCCTGTTGGTCAGTCCTGCTATACAAGTTTGCTGCTTCAGACTCCAAAATATTAATTCATTTCCCAGGAATCTCGTTGGGTACAATCTGTGAAAGTAAATCTGGAAGTTGCAAGCACATTTGCTCTTGCTTAATCTTACTCAACACTGAACTGATTACTAACACTACTATAGTAACAGGTGTTCAAATACATCCAAGTAAGTTATTTCCCTAGCTTGGAGGAATCTTTTTTTTTCTTTCCTGATCACAATCAGGTTATTACTGGCATATAGATGAAATCCTAGTCACGTTCCACTTAGTAAAAAATGTATCATAATAGCAGGTTTCCATCTAGGACTGCAGATTATATCAATGAAAATTTTCAAGATTAACTATCACGTATATGATGGTCACAGTGGTCCAAAGAAAGTCAGTGGTGTTTTGATCATAATAAAAATTAGTGAACTATATATTTGTTTACATTCTGTATATCTTAACAAACAAGATTAAATTAAAACAAAATAAAGTGTTAAAACTTGCCTTTAGTTGCCTCACAAAGCAGACAGACAAGGATAAAAATACCAAATTTGACGTCTTTACAGTAATTTCTTTCAACCTGTCCTTCTGAGTAGACAGTGCCTGAAAGCACTTGCCCATGAGTAATGTCTTATTAAACTGTCATGATTTGATATGACACATTTTTCTCCTAATTTGCATGCCTGATAATAGACTTCCTAAATACCACCTTCAGGTCCATTGGAAAAAACCTGACCCAACTGAAAGAAACGCTGGACCCAATGTTGGTGATGGGACAATCTCAGGGCTTCATCTGAATGTGAGACAAAGGGTATAGGTCATTAAAAGCGATATGGTCTGTTGCCACGCTAATGTTGAGTTCTTTGTGTAGTGTGGCCTTGTTTTCTTGTAAACACATTTCCATGACTCATTAAATCCTCTGAAATAAATGCTCTTGCAATTCCAGTACAGTGGAGCAGTCATTTTTCGATTTAATTATAAGCAAGCTAGATAATGACCTACCTAACTTGCCCCTTTTCTGAAGGAGGCAAATGGTTAATGACCTCTCCTTTCTCTAAACTGTCCCAAAATCCACTTTATTTGAAAGATGAAGGAGTGGAAAGTCTTTGACAAAATTAAGAGAGTTCATAAGCAAATGTGAGCGGGGCAACTAATATTTTATGTAGCAAGTAAGAATATGTATTTTGTGAACCTTTTTAGTATTCAGCTTAAGAGAGTATAGTAACCATAGCAACCCCTTATCACCTGTTTGAGACACTCCAACATCTTAATGAAATGTGCACCAAATGCCCTGCTAATGTTTGTAAAATGCTGAGGATATTATCTTTTGGAGAGAGCTACACTGAAAGATAAATGTGAAAAAATGCTTGAGATTCATGATTCCCCTGTCTACTATCTGCTTTCTCCTTGCCCTTCTACTTTGCTTATATATATCAGTTTTATTTATCAAAAGTGAAAGATTAATGGCTACAAGGAGTCACTGAAGGGAGCAGGGTGGTGGACACACATCTCTTCTCCCACAGCATGCCTGTAGTAACAGCCCTCAGTTAAGTGCTCTGAAGGCTTCAGTGTTTTGTGGTGGCCAAAGAGAGGCAACATAAAGGGAAAGGTTTCCCAAAAGGATCGAACATGGCAACACACAGGAAGGCACCCAAAAATGACTAGGTAAGCA
Organism: Hemiprocne comata; assembly: GCA_020745705.1. Classification (NCBI taxonomy): domain Eukaryota; kingdom Metazoa; phylum Chordata; class Aves; order Apodiformes; family Apodidae; genus Hemiprocne; species Hemiprocne comata. Next base: position 95,003,483 of record CM036586.1, on the reverse strand, counting down.
AAGATCACTGCCTTGAAGCAGTTACCAATTTACAAAGACAGTTGTGTCCTTCACTTTATTTGCAGGCTTCTGAATCACATAAAACTGTAACAAAATTATCTTTCTGACTGTAGTGACAGCTTCTGCCATTTTAGACTTCACATTTCAGGTGCTCTCCCTTTATTTTCAGCTTCCAAGCTGTCAGTGGTCAAGGCTTTAGACTTCTAGAATGTGGGAATGGCAGGTGATTTTTTTCTGTGGGGTTGTTTCTTTGTCCCACAGCCCTAAAGCTAAGGATGCCAGGATGGCCTGCAGAGCTCACCTGCTGAAGTGTGGTGGCCTTTTCCCAAAGGACTCTTTACATTGTCCTTTTTTGTGGTGGACTCTATTTTCCCAGTCTATAAACTACTTCATTTATCTGAAGATCCCAGTGAATTCAGAGTTCCTTTGGTAAAAGGTACATTGGAACTGTGTTTCAATCTTGAAAGTTTCAAATCCTCAATATGATCCTTCTTTTTCTCTGCATTGTGAAGGGCTGTACACTGCCTGTACTTCTGAGTATGCGTGTCGAAGGAGGGCAACAAAATCAATGGTTACCAAGTGATTAGGGAATCAGGCGACACAGTTGCACAGTTCAGCCTAATTCCTCTGTATGTGCTGAGGGATCTTACATCCAGTTTTGGTCTGCAGCACTACGCAGTACCAAGGTCTTCACTCTTAACTGCAGGTAGTACATAGCAAACTGAGAGCACTGAAAGCGTAGGTTGCTGGAGCTGACAGGATTATCAGGACATCATTCCCCATTCCCATCAAGAATGGGCCTTCCTGGTAACCAAGAGGTGTTGAAAAAAGCCTCTATGAAACAGGAGTTAGGACCTTCCCATACCATTGCAGTTTCATAGTGTATTACAGCAAAATATGAGCTAAGGAAGATGTTAGAATAAGAGGGATAGAGAGCATATGTGACAAAGTGTAGCCCTAGGGATCAAAATCTACATGAAATAGCTTGGAAGGCATGCATTAACCTTCACTGTTGGGGTAATGTGCAGCAGCAGCTACCTCTGTAATTTTTTTTTCCTGCTGTTGGTGCAAAATAGTATAAGAGAATGTGTTGCAGGCAGGGGTTAGAATGATTGGATGTCCCTGTAAAAAAGCAGGTGTAGTCATTAATAACTGCAATATCTGCAAATTTCAGCATTGAAGTGACAAATGTGAACTAATAATAAACTGTGGAAGTAAGAGATGAAAAAATTAAAGCCTAGTGGTGAGCTTTTTTTTTTTCTGTGCAAGCCTTCATATTCCACAAGTCTAACCCAAATCAGATTTTATGAGTTACTCAGTCTTCATGGAAAGTTTACCACCAATTAAGAAAGTTTAGTTTTCATGGCTGAGTCTGGTTTTTTATTTTAGTATTTTTATAAGAGTAGCTTATAAAATGAGAATGAAAATATTGGATTATAAAGCTGGTTTGCCTGGAACCTGGAGAATTACATTGTCTTTGCAGTTACTGTCTTTTAGCCAGTGCCATGTAACGAAAAGGGAGGCCTGAAGAGGGGACACATCTGGAAACGTGAGCTAAGAAAGTAAAAATTCTGTTGGAAACTGGTAAACCATTATATATATATCTGTAATTAATCAGAATGATGTACAGTGGCTCATAAAAGTACCATCTGAAAATGGTTTAAAGGTTAAAAAAGGGCTGCCTGGCACAGAAGGAAGGGTGACACCCCACTAGACCAGTCTTCCCAGGGCAGTACTCCCAACGGACCCATATAGAAGCATTTCAAACCCCTCCTTAGCTGGTGTACACATACATAATTTTAAGCAATGCTCCCTGTGAGAAAAAGCATTAATGGGACAGGGCAGACTCTCTGAAACTGTCACTTATTCTATTGCTGTGAATAATGCTTTGTGGTATCTGCCCACATCTCTGAACTACTTAATTTAAAATTCTCTAGTAAGAAGGTTATTTTGATTTTCTTTTAAATTCTTTGCCTGTTTTTCTCATTTGAAAGTAGAAAAACGTGATTTTTTTTTTGTGTAAAACTTCCCATGTGAATGTATTACATATTCAGTACCAAGGGCCTGGGTGAAGCAGTGGAAGGGATAGTAATTTGATATTCATAGGTAATCTGACCTTGACAGTAACCCCAGTGAACTCTAGAAACTTATGAGTCAAATCATGAGTCACATGTGTTAGCAAATTCTCAGTTGTATAAAGAGGTTTTCCTGGGCAGAGCCTTGGGACTTGGGATTAGGCTTTTTGTTGTCATTCCCCAGCTCACCCCCTGCAGACCTCATCTCACCACCAACATTGCAATCCACTGGTATCCTGGTTAGGGAAATATTTTGCTCAGTTGTAGGGAAAGCAACCTTAAGAATTACTTCTTTTTCACAGAGAAAGTCCAATAATATGAATTTATTTTTACTTGAAGAATTTGAATATATTTCTCTTACACATTCCTGTGCGAACACAAACACAATTTTCTAGACATAGTTTCATTAGTCTCCTTGTTGTGTTGTCTGCTTAATACTGTCTTTCCTACTTGGGCTACTTATATTTAGCCCAGAAACTTGTAGTCACGTCTACAAAGATTGTCTTTTTGTGTCTTTTATTCAACCGCAAAAAGTAATTTTCTCATTAAGTTAGATTTCATGAGAAAATACAGATTAATGACAATTTTTTCTGCCTAGAAAAATGAAACAAAATATTTTTATCTGACTTTTAGACAACTTTGGCTCTGTTGATCTGAGTTGAAACTTCTGATTTCAAGTCAGGAAAATAGTGGATTGTTGTCCCTCCAGTGCTAGTTTGCTTCACAGGATTTGTGGAGAGATGCCTGAGCTCCATTTTCATTTCAGTTTGACCCAGGCTGTGAAATGTCATGCCAGGGAAATACAGCAGAACATTGAAATATCAAATAGTTTTCTAAGAACAAGAAATGTGGAGAAGAAAAAATAGCGCAAAAACAATCCAATTTTTCATTTTAATGCCTTGCCTCATCTTGGGGTCTGAAAAGATACGAAAAGGCCAGCATTTCTTGTGTCTTGAAAAGTTTTGGAACAGAGAGTAGATCTCTCTATAGTTCTTCCTGGACATGGCATAGTCCCGACAGTGCTTAGAGCTTCTCACTTCTGGCACAGACTTCTGCATGAGATATGATATGTCTAACCTGATATGCGCAGGTTGAAGAAAAACTCTTCTTCAGAGCAGAATGGCTTAGTTGTGAGACTGTTCCATATTATTTGGTAAACCTGTGGTTTGGGGGGTGGGGGTTCATTTGGAAATGAAGTATTTCCTTGGTTTGATGGTTTCAGTTAACACACGGGTAATGGGAGTTTGAGTAGGTACCTTCTTGCTTCAAGTGACAATTTATCAGCTTACATTTTAACTTGTTTCAGTGTAGTTGTGACCAGATGACTCTTCATCAAATTTGTATGATTGTGTGTTTAGATATGACTCCTGGAATAGCAGAATGATGTTGGTTTTGACAGCTACTGTTTGATGACTGGCTACAAAAGGCATACATTATACAATTTTTGCTATTTGCCTGAATATTTATTCTCTTAGCCGGAGTCACTGCATGACTGATTTTTGCAATTGATCACTAATTAAGTAATTGGTACAAAAATGCAATTAAATTAAGTTATTCTTTTTTTTTTTTTTCTGTGCTAATAGGGGTTACAGAAACATAAGGCAATTCTTGCCTTGTTACATTTATCAAACTTGTGTTCATTATTGATTTAAAGAGTAAAGAGGTGTAATTGTCACTGAAGTATCAACTAATTGTAAAACCTTAGGAGATAAAATGGAGAAACAATGGTAAACTAATTATGATTTCCATTTAGTTCTGCATGTATATACACCAGAGAACCGATGCTTTAGAAACTCTGAACCCCTACAGCATTCTTCGTCAGTCTTTTTACCGTACAATACTTCCATACAATTTTGAAATAGACTATCAGAGTCTTTGTATCACTAATTTATTACAAATGAATGTGCACCAACTTGTTCAGCCCAGCAAATCAACTATCTGCCTTGTAGTAGATGTGGTACAAAAAAAAAACAAAAACCAAATTATTCTGATTAAAATACCTTGACCAAAAAGTCTAATGAGTGCTGTCATTAAGGCAAGTGCAGATGGTTTTTTACTTCCTTTCTGTCTGAGCTGTGGATTACTTACATTGCATAAGTGATGGAGGAAGGAGTTTTCCTGAAGACATCTTCCCTCCTCTTTTGCCTGGTGCAGCTCCAGGTGAGATCAGAGCAGTATGAGGGATGCTGCAAATAACCAAGTGAGGGTGAATGGTCATCTAAGAACCACTCCACCAAGACGACTGCAGGTTGCTCTGATCTTCCTCATCTCAGCCTGTTTTGGTGATAGCCTGCCAGAAGACTGGGTCATCTTACTTAAAAGGCAACAAATTTCCCCAGCAACTGCCTTAAGGACATCTTTGTGCACTGTGGCTTTCAGTGTGTATTTATAAATTTAAGGATGTCTGACATTGCTGGTCTTATTTTTAAATTTCTGTTGGAAAACATGTGTGCATTTAAATACCCATGAGTCAGACCCTCTGCCAGGGTAATTAGTTTATCTTCAATACATTCACTGCAGTGATGTTGATAAAAGCAGTTAAGTACTGCTTTGTGAGATCCAGCTCTGTACATTCTTATCTTCACAAATATTAACTATATATTTTTAAATTATTGTGTGACACTTTCACATCTTGAGAATAGCTTTTCATATTAGCACTATTTCAGAGTTTTTGCATTTTTATACTGTCTTTTAGAAATTTGTCTTCACCTTACAACCTCATATACTGTGCCAGTTCTTCCAAACATTATTTTTACATTCCAGTGTTTCTTTGAGTTATATATTTTAGAGTTATCTGGGGTTATGAAATAATACTTTGTATTCTGGACATCCTGCTCTCCTTGTAGGTGCCAGTTTGCAACTGCCAAGGGACTGACTATAAAAAACATTAGAAATTAATTTCAGAACTGATAGTTTGGGTGTATTCCCTTCTCTTCTCAAAGTGCAACAGTTTAGCTGCTTGTTTAGTTTAAAAAAAAAACACAACGTGTTTCTTTTTATAAATTGTCTATATTGTATATTAAAGACAATCTATTTGTGACTGACTTCATACCTGAAGATGTTGATTTTCAAGCTAGTTTTTTTTTCTTTCTGATCTATGTGCTGGGTCATATTTTTCCCTCCTGCAACTCTTTCACTCCAACCAAATAATCAGATCCTGGAGTCTCGTCTATCTCTGTTTGGCACAGCTTCGTAAAGAGGACGGAGTGATTCTTCTGTCTTTAGCATATATTCAATTCCCTGGGCCCAGAAGGATTTCCATGGCAGCTGAAATTCAGCTAATGAGGGAAAGCCCTTTTCTCTACTTCCTGTTCTGTGCTCTCCCTGCAGCTGGTGCAGACCGAGCTTGGTCTGGACTACATAAAATTGTCTTACACTAAAAAAACTCCAGTGACGAACTAATTCTGCATTAAGTTGCTTTGCATCTGGTCCACCAGTACAAAACTGTGCCTGTGTTTGATAGTTTATTGGAAAGAATTAAGGAATTTATTAGAATTTAAAGAATTTATTGGAAACTAATTAAGGAAGGCTGAGTTATCAAATCAGAATAAGCAGAAGTTTCAGGTTTTGAAACAGCAGTAAAATTTTTTTTATCAATATTCTTGTCCTTTTCTTATCACAACTTAAAACCTTCAAACTTGTCCACCAAATTGATGAGCACTGATCTAAGCCTCATCCCACTAAACTCAGTTGGAATTTTCCAGAATGTGAGGTGACGTACTGCCAAAGAATACACAACACCAAAGTTTACTGTTAGTACAAATACTTGGTATTTGTACATAATGTACAATTTGTAGCTGATATTATTACATGGTGGTGGCATTTGCTGCACTTTTACAGGAGCTCCCAAAGCTTTTTGGCTGCTTAAACCAGCTCACCACACATGCTAAAATTACCACTTTATCTTAAATAGCAATAGGAGGCAGGATTGTGAGTTAGCACCCAACACCCTGAGTTTTCACAAGTACCTGCTAACTAATTTTGCCGGGTCAGCACCAGAACACCATAGACCACGCTGAAGTTCCTGCTGGCCAATGCTGCTGCAACTTGGAGCCCAGCTAAAGTTATCCCACCTTACCTCTGCTTTCATGAATGAAGCAACATGGTGCTTGAAGCACAAGGCTTGATGGAGGGCTTGTGTGTCTGCCCTTTTTGCCTGGGAGGTTCTTGGTGTATGATAAGGAATGTGGCAGACACCCGTAACAAGGTCACAGCTACTTTGGTACTTCTGTGTCAGCTGGAGTCACACATAACTCTGATAATAATTTAACCTAAGGATTGATAAGGAAGATCTGACCATTAATACCAATTACCAGAGTTCACAGAACATAAAACTGCCAATGATTTTGTGTACTTGTTCACCACTTGTATTTTAACTAGAATTAACCCCAAAAGAATGCTCTAAAACTATCAGGCTTTCAGCCATGACTTTGTTTTCACTTATACAGATCTTTGCTCCCAGTTACGCCTAAACTTACATCTGGCACCACCTCCTCTGGCTGCACGTATCTCTGTAGGTTCTCTGTAAAAGCTTCCTGCTTCAGGGGCAGAATCTTCTTTCACTTCCCCGAAGACAGTGTGATGTTCTCATGCATGCACATACACCTGGGTTAGAGATGTGATTCAGAGGAAGGTGTAAAATACCAGCATCTGCCTTTTCTTGCATGCCAAGTGACAACTCGTCTTCCTCATATCTAGCTGTACCATTATGTCTTTGGAGGCTGACTGGCTTCAAAACTGATTCAGTTTTGGATCCTGTCCCTTCCTCTCATGCCACTCAAAAGACCTTAAGAAGTTAAAAGCACAGTGTAGTTTTCCAGTCTATCCCATGTGATAGTACTGCTGCCATGGGGGTAGAGCACAAAGCACACTCCTCAAAGGTGGAAAGTGAGTGGTGGCATTAGAATGGGGGCTGTCTATGACATTTGGTTATTTCAGAAAAAAAAATATTCCCAACCCTGAACCTGTGCCACTGATGATTTTTTAAAAATGTTTTTATTTTTTTATAACACTGAGTTTTCATCCTATAGAACTAACTCATTTCTTTGATGCCACATTCTGCTGGGTTTTCAGAAAAATGCCATTTCTTCCACCTCCCGTAAGGAGTGCATGTAGTATATGAAAAAGTGTGCATTTCCAGAAAAGTTCTGCAAATGTTTCATTTTCATAATGTTGGAGTTCCTACAGAATCTTTTGCTATGTTTCCACATTAAACTCTGAAACTATCCTCAGAATCCCCTTAAAGCCCTGAAACTAAATACAAGGTTTTGGGATGAATCCTTCATAATCCTTAGTAATTTTGTAAGTTTTGCACCTTCTGCTAAAACACCTTCACCAGGGAAGTCTATCCATAAGGCTCTAATTACTTCTGAAAAGCATTTTTATGTTTTTTTTTTAATGCATCCTGGAGAGGGTTCTAGATTTAACCACAGTGAAAGGTCTTTGCATACTGTATACTTATTTCAAGTGGTACATGTCCACTCGGCTATGTCTGAGGAACAGACATTCCTGTTAAGTGCCCTTAATGTGCCTCACGCTGTGCACATTGTAGCTGCTTCGAGCCGTTGTGCAAGTGTGCAGGACTAGACTGTCACTGGAGGATCACTAAGTGGTCTCCATGTTGGCTAGTGTAAATGGCTGGTCTTACCCTTATGCAACACACTGTGTTGGTCCCTGGAGATAGCTGGTCTCAGTTGCACATTAGAGCATATAAATGTATCCTTCCACCTGAGGACATGGACCAGGCAAGAGCACATTCTGCCCTGGATGAAGTCCAGTAGTGCTCTGACTCATTATTCTCCTCCATCCATGCCTTGATTCTGAGCCAGACAGTGCTAATATTACACAAATTACTTTCTTGGTTGCACTTAGGAGGAAAAGCATTCTTGTCTTTAAAGGGAAAGCAAATGAATACATTTTTCAGACCTTTTCTTCCTCTCCCTGTGACATATCCAGTGTTGCAGCTTCTTGTAAGTTAAAAGGAAATATTGTTTAGGAGGCCTTTAATTAAAATCCTGGCAGCACATCATTGTAACTTTTTTTTTTTTTTTTCTCAGCTCAATTCAATAAGATTTCTTGTACTGATAGGAATTTTTCTGGGCAGTGACTACTTCTTGCCTTGATAGATAAAGGTCTTGCGGAAGTGAATCTATAATATTGGGGCTTTTCTTCAGACATCAGATTTGCCTGACTGTCCCCTGAGATCAAAAGACAGATTTCCATTTAGAGTGGAACACAGAGACTAACCAGCTTCTGAACTGGTATTAAATTAGAAGCAAAGAATCTGGAGACGAGTGGGTGGTATGAATTTGCAGGTTTCTCTTTCTCCAATTTTTTTTTTTAACTCAAAAAAGTTGTAACTCAAACAGTGATGACACTTCAGATTTGTTTTTTTTCTTTTGCTTTTGTTTGTTTATTTTAATGAAGGCCACCAAGGGGCAGCAGATAAAAGCTGATCTCGTTGTCAAAATCTGAAAAAAAAATAAATAATCCATTATTATTTTTTATTTAGAATTGCATTTGGGGTCCAGTGTTATCTTGCACAAGGAACTAAGCTTCAGGAACGAGGAAACCGCCCTCCCTAAAGAAGGGAAAGCAGATAACACACTAACGCTAAGGATGATTAAACATTTGCCACCCAGACAAATAAAGCTCAACAAAACATTTCCAAAGCCTATGGATTCACACACATACTTCTGTTCCTTCCGGCAGACAGGCACTTGCTCTTGATGTAGACGGCAGACTGTATTTTACTGCTTCCTGCTCATGTCATTATGCAATTTACTTTTTAATCTGATGTGAGGAAATCGGTGCTTCTGGAGTGCATGTGGCACCGACTAGGACGGGATATTGCCACTTTACCAGGCGGCTGGTTAGTGTTTCTGCGTCACTCTGATGTTAGTTTCAACTGGACACTTACATTTTCTTGCTGAAGTCCTTGGGAGCCCGTTAAGCTTTAAGCAGACCCGGTGCAGTTAGATGAGAATGGGAATAATCTCTCACACCGCAAATTGACTTCCCTCTTTGTAGCCCTAGACACTGTTTCCAGCTGCTTTCAGTCTTTTAAATCCCTGAAAGCTTTCCTAATCCTCATGTAGGCAGCCTTTATGTGCACTACCTCCCTCCCCTTTCTCCTGATTGGCGAGGTTATTTCATGGCCTAATTCAGCCAACTACTACATCCCTGGACTGCGGTTTGAAATAGGAGCCAGGCGGACAGTTGCCTCCCCGCTCCCGACTTTTAATAGGCTAGGGAAGGAAGGTTGGGAAACTTGACATTGTCTTACGAAGAGTCCCCCCAGCAAAGGATAAAAAAAAAAGGGGGGGGGGGGGGAGGGAATAATAATAGAGGGAGAGGAGGAGCGGGGTGGAGGGGGAAACTTGCTTACGGTGAGAAACTTGATGGATTTCTGCTCTGCCGACAGCAGAGCGGTGGGAGCAGCCCCTTGCCGGCTGGATGGATGATGGGAATCTCACCATGAGGCAGGTAAGAAGATGTAGTCCATTGGGGCTGGAAAGGCGAGGGGAGCCCCGGCAGCCTGGCTCTCCTCGTCCTTCCAGCCCAAGGTAATACCAGTGTGGGGCATGAAAGCGGTTTGCAAGGAATGTAAAACAATTTGAGTTTGCCATGGTTTAAAGGCATTGTGTAGGCTGTCTTACAGCCCTGTTTGTGACATGCGAAAGGAAAGGACTCGATGTGTTGTAAGCCTAAATATGCCAATAATTCAACCCAGGGATAATTTATTAAACAGCTCTGCATGAGTTCCTTGATTGCTGGTACTTTAATCTTCTGATTGTTTAAAAATGTAGTACTTTCAAGCTTCCAGCTTCACAAAAGTACTTTAAGATGGGTTTTCTAGGGATTTTTTTTTTTCCCTAAGATTATTCAAATTAGGTGTTTTGTTGGCTTTTTTTTAAAGACTTCTATTCACCTGAGGAGACAAAAGGAGCTTTTATGCTTGTTCTCTCAGTTAAAAGGCGCAGTGGTGAAATGTTTTTGATTCTCACTGTTCATAGTTTCACAACAACAATGTGTGGTTAGAAGAGCCTTGTGGGAGCAAGGAAAACTGGCTGGACTTTATCTTAAGACTGAATCAGAGATCTGTCCCACTTTAAAAACCCTTACCAGTCCACTTCCGAAACCGGCACTTAATATGTTATTTTCTAGGTAAGCAATGGGTAAATATGAGGAAACGAGAGCAGTTTTCTAGTTTCTTTTCTGTGTGGGTGTTATTCATTCAGCTCTCAGTGGGACTTTTATAGTCCATGTCCAGGGAATGCATGTGTGAGGATTTTGCACCTGTAGTGCAAAAGGAGCATTGGAAAACAAATCTCTTTCTGAAACCATGGTGGGAAATCTTAGCTTCCTTACACCAGTTTTCTCTAAGTTACAGGAGGTGGGGAAGGGTGAAGAAAGAGAGAATATAGGTGACGGGAGGTGGAAAGGTATTTATTTCTCCCACTAGCCAAAAAAACCAACAACTTTTATAGCTCTTTAACGAGAAATAGGGGAATTCTTGTCCTTGCAAAGTAAAATCAAGGGCGTTTTATATACTGCATAGCTCAAGCTGGTCAGTTGGATGCACGTAGTCATCAGAAATCATTATCACCACAAGAGGGTACTTTGGCACAGGGGGTTGCCAACGAGGAACAAGAAAGCAGCAGCAATGTTACAGGATAGCAATAATAAAAAGTAAAATGCTCCTTCGAACATACACTTTCCTGAAATATTTCTACCTAAAGGCTTCATGAGTAATAAGATTCACAGACGGCGGGTTAAAAGAGCAAGGCAGAGAAGTCACACGGGGGGGGGGAAGGGAAAGAAGGATGTTAATGCGCACATGTACCCTCCCTCCCCCTCCGAAAGAGGAGGGAGGTGAGGAAGGAAAGGAGGCATTCCAGCCAAAAAGAGGTGCAGGCACGGGCGGGTTTATTCCTGCAGGGCTCGACCTGTCCCCGCCGGTCTCCACGCCCCGCCCCGCAGGAGCGGAGACAGCGGTACGCGCCTTCCTGAGGCGGGCCCGTCCTGCCCCGCCCCAGTGCCGCCTCCCGGGGGGGGGGGGGGGGCATGGGGGGGAGGCGGCTGAAGCGCTGCCAGAGTTTGTTTAAACACCTGCCTGTAAGTGGGGTTTGTCTTCGCCGTGCCAAGTGAACAATTTAGAAGTATTTATCCGGGTTCGGTTGGTTTGTTGCGCGCAAATATTTTCAGTTTGTCAGGCGAAGGCCTGGCGCGCTGCTAGGGCCGGAGGGGCAACAGGGAGGTGGCAGTCAGGGAGGTGGCAGTCAGGGATGGGGGGGAGGGAGCAGAGCCACCGGGCCCAACGGCCCCCGGCAGCCGACTTCAAGTTTTAGTGGGGGCTGACGATTTTGATGAGCTACGAACTAACTGTACAAAATGCCGAGGCAATCCGTTACAGCAGAGGCTTAGGAGCAGGAGATCCATGTGCAGCTGGAGCCCTTGCTCCTGCTTCTGGGTTGACGCTGTTACAGGAAAGAGGAGTATGCAGAAGGTGTCTTTTCTGTTGGCCAGTTTACTGCTCTCCTATTCAGAGGAACAAGTAACTTTTTTTACCTAGTCTTCCCCCTTGCCCAGCAATCCCCCGCCTCCACAGTTTTCCCCTTACCTGTCCTATCGCCTTCCCTGCCCTCCCGGTGCTCCCCCATGCCTGCACCAGCTGGCTATAAGGCAGTGAGGGGTTGAGTTAACCCCTTCTTAACCAGCTCTGGGAGCAACTGCTCCCACTTGGATAGGCTCTTGGTGGGAGCTATAGCTTAATTCAGGATTGCGTAGTTAACCATAAAGCGGCCAGTGTGTTGCAAGTGTTGGAATAAAACCATGTATTGGGCAGCCCACAGGTACTGAACAATAGCATACAGCAAGACAAATGCACTAGTTTCCCCAATAGAAGTGCAGGAATTACTGCAGAAGTTTAATATGCAGCCTGTGGTGTTGATAAGATTCAACCTACTTTACCACTGTGCCAAGCCAATAGTCTCTACCAGGTAACAGGGGTTGCTGTAAATGTTGAGATTTGTAAACGAGATGGTATAAAGAAATAGTCATTTTTAGGTGATAATTGGAAACCCCAGCAAAAGGTGTCTCCTTGCTGTCTGAAAGAATTACCTCATGTATAGGCTATCCTATCGTTGTACATGCGACATCTGGGAAAGTACACTGGTCACCATGTACCTGTAAAAGTGTAAACATCCACAGGAAATACACCTCTTTGAGTGTGCTAGTGTGCTATAAGACTAGTGTTAGAAAGCAGTAGTGCAATTTTTTAAAGCTATCTAGCATAGTTGCAAGACAAAAAAACCTAATTATCTGGCAAAAAGAAATCCTTTGCAAGTAACACATTTTCTGCTTTGCAGATTACTTGGTTCAGTTTATTACTTAAAATAAATTCCTAAGTAAGGAAAATTGCAAGTAATGGAAACTTCTGAGAAGCTGCTCAGCCTTCATGTGGCAAAGTGACAGTTTCATATGTCTGGACATGAATACATGGCTGGATTCACCGAGTTTGCTGCAGAACTGGAGAGGGCACTGTGGGGTCTGTTATAAGTTTCCTATTCCTACTTTTCACAAAATAAAATGTTTGATGAATTTTAATACTTCATTTTCACTCACTTTCATCCACAATATATCCCTGGAGTGCGGCTTGTGGGAATGTCATTGACAACAAATGCAAGTCCTTATTCTGGCCTCTTCCTATTGAAGTCCTATTGACTTTCATTGAGGCAAACTTGAGCCCTTTGTCACACAGAGACATTCAACAAAACAACTGTTAACTGACAGGCCGCTTAAAAATGAAAAACTTTGCTTCTAAGGCACATAAGGCCATTACAATCACTTGTCATGACTGCAGTCATATAGCTTTCAGTGTGGATATAATTTACCAAGCAAATCAACACTGCATATAGTTTTAGTGCACAACGCATTAAAAATCATTCCCTTTCCTTACAGCTGTTTAGGTTCTTAGCATGTGTTTCTTATTTCCTATTTTCTTTTGTATACCTTTAAAAATTCTTAATGTGTTCCTCAGAAGAAAAGCTGTATTCTTATCCTGAAGTGCTGTAAGCCTTAGCCTTGCTTTAGGAAGTTCTCTTTTAAACTTCATCCTTGTAGGGACGGTTTGTAGTTTGTTTGGTCTGTAAGGGAAGAATGAGCATCTTGGAGAATGCTGCTTTTTGTGTGTGTGTGCCACACAGAATAAAGAAAACAAGTGTACGGAGTCCTCAGGCTGGAAGTGTATCAGTTAATTAGCAGCTGGACATTGCTCGCTAGGAAGCCTGGCAAGGTTTTTTTTGTGTGTGTGTATGTGTGTTGTCTGCTGCCTTTGATCACTTGTGTGGTAAATAGACTTGCAGGGTAGCTATAGCAACATGTGCTGTAGGTTGGTGGGAACAGAGGGGATGGGATCCCTGGACAAAGGGTGGTTTGTTAGATTGTTTGGTTCTGATTAGAAAAAGGTGGCACCAATCAGGGCATTTAAAAACATCAGTTTAGCAAGATGCAAATGGATGTTACCGGTTTCAGGGTGACATTTGTTTCTGCAGCTCTGAAAGAGCCGATCAGATGGAAGATTGAGGAGGAAGGGGGAGCGATAATAAAAAGCAGAAGCAAAACCCCGTAAGACTTTTGAATGTAAAAATGTTCACACTGGATGTGCTTTTTCTGGTGTTGCTGCACCACCTATGCATTTTGCAAGAAAGCATTTGTAGGAAACAAGTTACTACAAATGATGCTACGGATAGTAGCCTTTTAAAAATAAGGCGTTAGAGTTGCAATGATGATAACCTGATGTTATGCAGTACATCTTATGCATTACCTTTTTCCAGTTTCTAAAAGTCCCGTGTAGCGTTTGTGATCGAAAGATACTGACTATACCTATTTCAGCAGCCTACCTGTAGAGGTCAGACTTGAAGTTCTCAACCTCTTCACTCGATAGAATTTCAACCTAAAGCTATACAAACACAAACAGGCATAGCCACTTTCCTCATTAACTTTATGAGGAATACCCTTACAATAATGTTGGTTTTTCAGTGTTGGGTTCTTAAGTAACACAGCATTATGCATTGATGGCAGCCTGAAATACATCAAAATTCAGCCTTGTCTCACATCTTGAACAGAGCCCAACCTAAAGCTTTTATTAGTGCCTGAATTATTTAGATGTGTATCTCACTCTCTCTAATCCCCACCAGGCCTCCTACCTTTGATGAGATCTGTCTCCACCTCTCTCCCTCCTGCCTGCCTGGCACTCTGCTGTGCTGGCTGCCAGCTTCCCACTGCTGCCTAGTCCCAGAGCTTCCACGCTGGGGAGGGACTGGGAGGCAGGCAGCGGCACGGAGGGCTTCAACAGCTCCTTTTTGCTCTGCAAAAAGTTTTAAGAGCTCAGAGTCCCTCTGCAGAGTAGCACCAGAGGTAAGGCATCTGCTGCAGCCTGGGGTCGTGGAAAACTAACTGCTGGGAATGAGAAGCTTGCGATGGTAAATGCTCAGGGGATATGCTGAAACTCAGTAAATGCTTCAGCGTGTGGAGAAACAATTTGGCTGAGAGTGAAGGCTAAGCTGAGAGAAAGGAGCAGACCTGTGTTCACATACAACCATGTGAATAGCCTTTTGAATGTGTGCTGGAGTTTGTTTGAAATGAATTTCAGACTTCTTAGGGTACTCTTTTCTTTAGCCTGTTCTTGGGTTCGAAGTCTTTTATTACAGTCATGCAGCTTAGAGCTTGCAATGCTTTAGCAAGCTGTAAGGAATTACTGTATATCCCCAAGATCCCTGGCTTGCAGTGCAGAATCCACCCTTTCTGAAAGCTGGGAAAGGCACTAAGGGTAGGAAGCTGATTTTTATCTCTTTTCTAAACAATAAAAATAGCTCTTAATTCTTTAAAATACTTTCCTATTTGCTGTTATGTCATGGTTGTTTATCACTATTACTTATATCATCCCAGGGGGATGTGGGAAGACAAAAAAGCTGGCAAACAGGCAATGTTTGTTTGGCCCAAAAGTATGTTAAAACTTTTTTGATTGCATAAGTGTTGAAATAGCTGAGTGCAAGAACAATTTTAAGATAGTAAAACAAATAAAAGAGAGTCCAGGCTTTTATTCCTGGCTTAGTGGGTCAATAAATGAGGAGATCCACGGGGCTGATAGGATTTTTCATTGCAGTGTGATAGCCTTTAATGAAAAGATTTATGGAGGGATATTTTACGGCCCCAGAAAGGAGATGGTGACACGCTATGACAGTCGCTCCACATTTTGGGGCAGGGAGGCCAACATATTTGTCATGCCTCTGGTAGTGCTGACAGCCTCCAGTTACACTGCAGCCCAGCCACCTTGTGCTGGCAGCCCATGCACTTGCTGCGAGCCCATGGCATTGCCCGCCTGCTCCCTTCAGCACCCCTGCATCCCAGGCAGGTGCCCATGACTAATGGCATTAACTTGGCTCTTTGGGGCTGCAGGTATTTAATTACTGAACAGCTGCAGCTGGAGCACTGAGGGACCCCCCACCAGAGCAGTAGGTCAGACTCATTTGTGATAACGGCAAGCCAATGCACTGCTTAGACTCAGGTGAAGAGAGGGCTTGCTCAGATGAGACCCCACTCACCACCTCTGGGATCTTCCCTTTTTTTTTTTTATTTTTTATTTGAGCTTGTATTCTGAGCATTAGCTGAGACTGGTGCTTTCTTCCAAAAAGTACTGAGAAATCAGTATTTCATGGCAAAACGGTTCTAAAAAGAATAACAGTCTCTTTTTCAGTGGTTATCTTATATGAAAACATAGTCCCGTTTGTTTGTTTGGGGGTTTCTGTTTGTGTGTTTTGTGTATTATTTTTTTCTTCCTGAGAGGTAACGGGAGACATAGAAAAGAAAAAGAAAACAAAAAGAGAAATGCTACACATTTACATATATATTCGTATATATATATTTAGAACTGGAGTTGCCAAATCCAACCACTCCGTCATGAGAACATTCAGCATCCCAGTTTCAAGGTACTCTTCATCACAAAGCAAGCTTCAAAAGTGTTGGAAGGGGTATTATAATTGGAACATATTGGGTTTACCCCCCTAAGATTATGCCCTTACTGCAAAATCTGTTTTACAGGAAGATGTAAACTCTATTGACAGCTTCTGCTTTGTGGACCACCACGGCCGGCCTCTGTCTCCTACCTCAGCTTTTTTCCTCCTTCCCAACCAGCCTCAGCTCCCTGGGTAACTGGGGCCTCAAGCTTTCACCCTATTGTCTGGTCCTACCTCAGCTCCAGAGGCAGGGATACACACAGATACCACTCTCAGTTCTCATGTATTTGTTCTTGTGGGAGTCAGAAGAGGCTGTAGGCAGAAACCTACACAACTCTGTTTATAGTCTTCCTGAAAAATATGCATGGTGTAAATCTGATGTGCAGAGGTACAACAAGAGTAGGGAAAGGGAAGGCTGCCCTGACCAAGGGAAGGCATTGTCTCTTTCAGAACACCACATGCGATGGCCAAGCATGGAGCACATTGGTCCATGTGATGCTCAGGAGAGTGTGTATTCCTGGGTCATGTATGCGTTGTGTTAAGTGGCATCAAAATTAGAGTGCACTTTGCTTGCTGACAGATGTCAGCTATCTGGATCTCTTTTTTGACAAATAATATGCAATTTACGGAGCTTAGATTTTTGACCTGTACACAAAGTTACACTATTCCCCCACACTTAGTAGCACCTATTGAAAGAAGTTGCTGTAAAGAGTTAATGACTTCATTTCTAACTGTATAACTTCAGAAGTATAGTTTAGGTGGAGGTTTCAAACTGGCAGTTAAACAGTTCAAAAGTGCACTATATTGTTTTGGTCTAATTAACACGACATGGTGATAAGACATTAAAGCAGAATGACAACACTATACATTGATAACAGGGGACATTAATGCCTGCAGACACAGTCTGCATTGTAAAAAGCTGAAAAAAAAGGCTTATTATGTTAGATAGGTCAATGTGATTTGACCTAGTTTTGCTTTGCTTCTTGGAAATTATGTCAGTATTTGTTATGTCATCTCCTTGGATGAGCAATTTAACATCCTTTTTGCATTGCAGTGTTGTCCTAATATTTTATATATATATTTACGTACTCTCTAAGTGGATCCTTCAGGCTAGTTCTAGAGATGCAGGAAAAACTGATACAAAACCAAACGTCCTAAAACTGGCTTTCTTTTTATATGTTTCCTCTGTGCAACAAAAAGAGGTGCATTTAGTCACAACAAAATCACAGCTACAAATTCTGAAGAGTATCTTGTCCCTTTTGCATGTAAAGCTCATTAAAGTTTATGAATAAAGAATGACTGTGCTAATTCATGTGGCTATGTATGCCTTTCCCGTGCAGGTTTTGCTAGAAAACAGCATTTTTTTAGCTCTACCTGGATGCATATATAAAATAGAATGGATTAAAGGAATCATGCAATATATTTTCCTTGTGAAATGTAAGGTCTCACATGAAGTTATCAGTATTTCTCTTGGAAAAACTGAGGTTGTTTTTTTAGTCTTCAACAAAATTGAAAGGACTGTCCTTCATATTTATGTTTACGCTGTTGTGTTTTGTTTTGTTTTTTTATCTCCTACCATCTGGACTTGTAAGGCAAGACTTTTGTTTGCCAGGACTCAAATTGTGATACATCAGGGAACAACTAGAGGATGAAATGCACCATTCTTTGCTCTAATGGAAAAATAATTGGTTGCTATTACACCCAATTACAGCAGTTTGGTAAGTGCTAGCAAAGGAAAGCTATCCACAGCTATGCCCCTTACTGGTGTGTAACCAGTGTAGGGTTTTGTGAGGTTGCACCTTTTTCTTCTTAGCCTTGCTTGATCCAAAATGGGCAGCTCTGAAGCCTGCTTTTGTTTCGCTGAAGTCAGTGGGATTGGGGAGATGGGATGGAATCCTCCTTCAAAATATTGTGTTATCGTAGTTATTTGAGAAGTATATCTGTGAGTAAATTCACTCTTATGACACGTGCTGAACAAATTAGGTTGATAGTGTTAGAGCCAAACCTGGCTTTCTCTCCTGATGTTTTTCACAATTTTTATTTTAATTCATATTTTCTTGAATAAGAAGTTGTTTGTTTTTGAGATTCAGTATGAGCTTGTTCCTTTCAGTGTTGAAACATTTTAATGAGGTAAGAGCCATACAGGTTCCTCACAATTTCTTCACAAATATGTCTAATCTTAAAAAAAATGCCACTTACTCAGATTCTTCCGCTCAAGTAAAATTTAAAATTGTAATAGCTATACTTCAAATGCAAATGCCCTTACAAACCTTGTAAACCAGCTTAATTGGAACAAAAGCTCGATAAGAATGATCGTTCAGAGGTGCCTCTTTTCTGCTATAACATTTACCCTTGGTCCCTAATTAAGCCTCATTACTGAAGGTTAAAAAATCCTCCCATAATGTGGCTCTCCTTGAATGTCTTGACTGCAAAAGAAACTGTCATGAGCGAAGTCTGCTATTGCTTGCCATGCTCCTCCTCCCTTTAAAGCAAACTAATGTGTAAACTGCTTATGAAAGATTAGCAATGACTGGAGATAAATATCATGTATCCCCAGAGCAGTAAAAGCCTCATGCTTGAGGGAGATGATGATCATGGATGGACTAACAACACTATTCATACAGCTAGCAAGACTGTGCACAGATAGGGATTAACAGAAAGTTCTGATTGGACTCTGGAAATTATCTGGTCTAGCCTTTCTTTCAACACTGGTCACTACAGCAACTTATTCGATCAGTCTTGAGCATTTCCAGCAGATGAGAGTCCACCACTTCCCAGGGCAGCCCCTTCCAAACTCCAGCTGCTCTTATGGGGAAGAATTATTTTTTTTCTTATTTCCAGACATAATTTCCCTTAAAGGAGCTCATGCCTACTGCCGCTTGTGCTGACAGCAAGCATCCTTTTGAAGAGAATAGCTGCATTTCCTCTATAATTGATGTTTTTTTTATATTCAAAAAGTGTTACTAGATTGCCCTTGACCATTCTCAAAACATGTGAAAGCAAAGAAGGTCATTGGGAGAGGTCAGCTTGGATTCACCAAGGGGGAGTCATGCTTGACCAATCTGATTTGCCTCCTATGATGTTGTAATTGGCTGGCTGGATGAGGGGAGAGCAGCAGATGTCATCTACCTTGACTTCAGCAAGGCTTTTGACACTGTCTCCCATAACATCCTCATTAGGAAACTCAGGAGACATGGGCTAGAGGAGCGCACAGTGAGGTGGATTGAGAGCTGGCTGTGTGACAGAAGTCAGAGGATTATGATTAATCGAGCAGGGTTGAGTTAGAGGTCTGTAGCCAGTGGTGTCCCACAGGAGTCAGTACTCAGTCCAGTCTTCTTCAACATATTCATTGACAACCTGGATGGGAGATCAGAGTGTATCCTTAGCAAGTTTGCTGATGATACCAAACTGGGAGGGGTGGCTGGCACTCCAGAGTGCTGTGCTGCCATCCAGAATGACCTGGACAGGCTGGAGAGCTGGGCAGAGAGGAACCTAATGAGTTTCAACAAGGGGAAGTGTAGGGTCCTGCACCTGGGGAGGAAGAAAGCCAGGCACCAATATAGGTTAGGGGTGGACCTGCTGGAAAGCAGTTCTGAGAAGGATCTGGGAATCCTGGTAGATAGTAAATTATCCATGAGCCAGCAATGTGCCCTTGTTGGCAAGAAGGCCAATGGAATCCTGGGGTGCATAAGGAAGAGTGTGGCCAGGAGGTCAAGGGAGGTCATTCTTCCCCTCTACTCTGCCCTGGTGAGACCATATCTGGAATACTGAGTCCAGTTCTGGACTCCCCAGTTCAAGAGAGGCAGGGAACTACTGGAGAGAGTGCAGCAGAGGGCAACTAAGATGACTGGGGGGTTGGAGCATCTCTCTTGGGAAGAAAGGCTGAGAGAGCTGGGACTCTTTATCCTGGAGAAGAGAAGGCTGAGGGGAGACCTTATTAATGCCTCTAAGTATCTAAAGGGTGTGTAAAAGGAGGATGGAGCCAGACCCTTTTCAGTAGTTCCCAGTGACAGGACAAGGGCCAATGGGCACAAGCTGGAACATGGGAAGTTCCATTTAAATATGAGAAGGAACTTCTTTACAGTGAGGGTGACAGAGCACTGGCACAGGCTGCCCAGGGAGGTTGTGTAGTCCCCTTCTCTGGAGATATTCAAGACCTGTTTGGATGCAGTCCTGAGTAATGTACTCTAGGCAATCCTGCTTTAGCAGGGGAGTTGGACTAGATGATTTGTAGAGGTCCCTTCCAACTCTTGACAATCCTGTGATTTTGTGATTATATGAAGTTTTCCAACTGCCTGATAATCCTGGTAGCCTCTCCTGGATCCTTCCCAATTGTTCCACTTGAGGGGACCAAACATGTTGACAGTATTCCAGGTGTGGCCTAATAAGTGCCAAGTAGACCGAAATAGCCATATTTGTTGATTTATTGACTATATGCCTGCTGGTGCAGCCCAGGAGACTGCTGGCCACTTTCCCTGCCAGGGCACACCACTGGTTCTTGTTCACCTTACTGCCTGCCACCATCCCCCAGGTCCCTTTCAACAGAACTGCTCCTCAGCCCATCAATCCCCAGCTTTTGCTGCTGCTTGGGATTACTTCTTTCCAGGTGCAGGACATCACATTTATCTTTTTTTGAAGCTCACATTATGGCTGAGTTGAGAAAGTTACTTTACAGCGTCCAAAAGAGGCTTCCTGGCCAACATAAGGAAAAAAAAAAGCACAAATCCCAAACCTTTTCCCCCTTAGCTATGATTGTGTGCAAAAGGCTTTAGTTTTTTCTCCAGCATCATCTGTCTTTCTGGACCAGAAATCCTCAGGTATTAGATCATGAATATTGTCTCGTTTGTCTATTGCCAGGATTTTTTTCTGTTGTCTGTTTCTATGAATTTATACCTGTAAATGTTGTAGAGCAGTTAGCTTTAGGAAGACGGGTTGTGTCATGGTCTAGAAAATCTGGAAACTGTTACCAGAGAAAACAGGTTTGTGTAGAAATGTACTTTATATCCCTGTTTGTCTTGAACTGATGGGGTAGCTATGCCCCAAGAGAGACCAATAACCAATGGTGATGATTTTTTCTCTAAGGTTCCCTTGAGTTTTAAGACTAATTCCAGTATTTTCTCCTAGTCCTGCCATTTTTTACGTCTTTGGATCAAGTCTTGCCTCCCCAACCCTGTCGCTGCTCTAGGATTTCTATTTCTGCCTCTTCCCTTCCCTGTCCCCAGTTTTTTAGCTTCCATCTTTAATCTCCTGTTCCTTCCCCAGACATTTGGACAACACTAGAGCTCACAGGAGCTGTAGGGTAAACCCAGAGGGAGGAGAGGGGTCTTGAAGGAAGGGTGACAATGCCATCTCAATCCCTCTCTTTCCTTTTTGAATGTACTTTTAACCTCACTGGAGAGGTAGGCTTTGCCAACCTGCAGTTCTTGTCCAGGTCAGTGTGCAGCTGGAAATCTGAGCATGACAAAGAAGAAAACCGGTAGCACTTTTTTTTTTTTTTTTATTCTTCCCTTCTGTCTGTGATTGAACTGGAATTGGAAATTTTTCTGGAAAATCCTAATCCATATTTTTGAGTCTTTCCAAGCATCTTTTGGCCAATGTTTGTGCCATTGGTTGGTGCTACGCCAGGGGATGACTAAATGGGTTTGCCTTTTGAAGGTAACTAAAAAGAGGTAAAGGAAGGAGAAGAGAAAGAAAGGGGCAGCCCCGGCTATTCGTGCACTACCCCTGCGTAACAACAGCTCTCTCTTTTTCTTGACAGCAGTACATTTTAAAATACCATGGTGCATTCCTGAGACTAGACTAGGTTACTCAGAAAATAAAGTACAGAAGAGAGGGACAGAGAGAGGTCCAGAGGGAAAACAACTATGTGGGAGAGGAGACCAGGAGGAGCCTGCAGAGAAGGTAAACATTACCAGGCTGTCTTCTTAAAACTGTATTGGGAAAGCAAAGGAAGGAACCTTTACACAGAAATAGTGAATGAAGTTTGTTGGAAAGTTTTTAGGATGAAAATAGGACTTTTCAGTGCCACAGAATCAGAAGTTACCTTGGTAAGCACAGATGCAAGATAGAGGAATAGTTCATAACCTTCGAGAGCTTGAAGGCAAAGAGAGGGAAGGCAACAGACAGAAAGGTAAGGAGGATAAAGAAGACCTTTGAAGCCATACAAAGGGGGTTAAACACTCACAACAGCCATTGTAACTTCATTCTTTCTCCATTAAACTATATGACCTATCTCTTCTTGAAAGAGCCATTCCTGAAGGTACCTCTCCTTTAAAGACCCTTTTGAATTGCAGTGTAAAGATGTAATGGGATGATCAATTGAGTTTTGTTTTATACAAGTCCTCTGGAAAACTATTTTCCTATGACGCTTTTATTTCTAATGAGTATTAAAATGAGACTGCAATATTCTGGGGTGTTAGGTTTTTAACATCTCTAGAAGTAGATAAAATATAAGGCTAAGTTTTCTGATCAAACTACAAGGCTTTTGGCTTTTTCAATCTGAGGTCATTACATAATATGTGCGAATAAACATTTTCTGCCAGGCACTGAAACCTTGCGTGTACCTTATTAGAAGGATACATAATCCATTAAAAAGTCAAATGTACCAATAACTGTATGCATCTTAATTTCTGAAATTTGTAACCGAGACTTCTGGGACAGCATAAATGTAAAAAAATGCTGGGAAGTCTTTTACCGTAAGGAGCTGTTAAAAAGGGCTTAATTCCAATTTTAAGACCCTTACTCCTGATGATCTTATGGATCTCCCACTGTGTGAACAAAGACTCACCCTGCAGAAGTGACAGCCTGCCTTTTAGCACACAGAAAAATAAACCCAGGTTGCTTTATTTTGCAAAAGTCTTACTCCCCAAACCCAGAGTTTTCCCACACAATTTCATGACTGCAGTTATATGGGAAAAGCTAAATTTTATGATAAAGACATTTGACGTTGTGATACATCATCTCGGTAAAAAAATACTGTGAAAGATGTGACACTAGCTAGAAGCTTACATGATATGGACAAATGTTGTACAATGCTATACTTCAGGCCAGGCGTAAGTTCAGCCATTCAGGTTTAAAGGTGACTGACTTAATTAATTTTCCCAGCTTTGGATTGTTTCATTGGAAAGTGCCATGCAAAAATGTACCCATTAGAGATTTTAAAAGTACGTTTTGATGTGCTTTGCTGGACATATATACACTAAGTGGTATTAGGAAGGCATATGCACTGTAACAAATCAAGAGACCTTGAGGATTTAGTAATATTTACAATAGACATATGTTTACTTACTCTGTTCTCCTTGTGTCGGGTGAAAAGGTTATGCGTGTCTTCAGGTGATAATGGACAAATTATTTAATTAATAGGGGTGGTTTTGCTCCAAATCAGAAGGTCAAGACACTTTGCCTGGTGTGTGTGAAAGAATGATACTCAAGAGTGATTAACACCCAGAGGAAATTTCTCGGAGTTTATTTTGGCTGGTCTGTAGTTGATAACTCCCTTGGCTAATGGCGTGCCCAGCTCCATGTCAATCACCATTTGCAGAACTTAACTCTGAATACCAGTTATTGGTCACATATGTTGGCCTATCGACTCTCATTTCAGAAACAGGGTGCAAAATGGTACATGGGTAAACTGTAGGATTTGGGGTTTTTTGTTTCTATTTTGTTGTTGTTGAAAGACTTCAATGTTTATAAAAAAGGAAATACGATGAAATCTTGGTGAAAGTCTGCTTATATGAAGGAAAAGACTCTCCATGCCATATTACTTCGTTTTGCAGGCAGGAGAAGTTTGAGAGAGACAGGTTAGGAGGATGGCAATAACTGAATAAATTGCCATGGCTGTTGCCACTTGTGCCCTAGATTGACAGGCAGGTGCCATATGAGGAGGACTCTAATGGTAATAAGATTGGGCAAAAATGATGATCTAACATCATACCTTTGGTTTTTGTCAATGATACACACTGCCAGCTAGGCTTGTTTCTCTACAGAATAGGAGAGGATCCTTTTTGTGTCAGTCAAGTACTAGTTGATGTGTGGTCCAGGGCAGCTGTGACATTGGAGTGTACTCCTGCCAATAGAGTTGCAAGTACAGCAAATCCAGCCAGCTGAAACGAACTGTTAATCAGGAAGGGGAGCTGGACAATGACCTACTGGAGAGCCTTTGGAGTATTTTGTCATGCCTTGGTCTTGTTTTGTTTTGAAGTTTACTTACATTTTTACGTACAAAAACTGGTAAGAAGTGGTGATACTGTTGATTTAAGAAGGCATAGGAGACAGCTCCTTACCGTAGGGTTGAAATGTATACTGTGTCTTTGTGGATTTTGCTTCTCTTGAAATGATGCTTTCTTCCCTAGCAATATCTGATCTTTCTGCTCTCCTTAAAAACAACAACAAAACAACAACAAACAACCCAAAACCAAACAAACCCCCCCCCCCCACACACAAAAACCAAACCAAACCAAACCCCCCAAAAAACAGCCTTCCAAAACCCATCAACCTACTACCCACTAAACCTGTTTCAATTTCAGATGGCAGAACCCCCAAATAAGGCTAAGTTACTGTACTTCGGGATGTATCTGGTCTGAGTAATTATTTTGTTCAACTTGACTATATTAAAGAACTAAATATGCTATTCAACATACTATATGTAAAACAAAAATATTTGTATTTAATGGCACATTTATTAAAACAATTATTTTTAACTTATTCCTTAAAACATTTCATTCAAGTTGACATACTCCTGTAAAATGTGTATATTTTGGTGTAACTGAACTTCTTAGCAAGAAGCTGTTCTATGAAAAAAAAATTTATTCCTGTGATCTATGAATAAGACTGAAATATTTGTTGGAATTAAAATATCTGGTAAAAGAGGAGGTGAAGAATTATTTCCTTGCAAAATTTTATGTCAGACCAGATGATATTAAAGACATTTTATGAAACAGAAAATAAGAAATATTTTAATTTTATTACGAATAAGAATGCTTGTGTTTGTTGAAAAACAAGTCTCCAGTAGTTAGAAACACTTCATCCGATCTAGTCTCCTGGCCTCAGTAATAACAGAGTTGGTCTTTTTTATTGTCACAGGATTACTGTTATATTTTAGCTATTCTGGAAGATAAAAAGTCATGGTATGGTGGATAAACATCCTTACCCTAGACTATAGTGAGGATCTTGCTAGCTACCTTAAGGTAAACATTGCAGGTACCTTGTTTCTTCATAGGCTTTTATAAAAAGATAACTAACATGTTTGGTTTTTTAATTCTTCTTTCCTTACCACAACTCGATCCAGACAGAGATGCACATACCTTTCTAAGAAGTGAAGAAAAAAGGCTTTAAAGGTTTCATCAGGCATCAACAGCAGGTTATGTTCAGATATCACTCAGTGGCTATCCTGAGGCAGAAACTGATGCAAAATTTAGTAGTGATATGTAGATAAGAACAAGGGACCAATTCCAATCTTTAATGTGCTTGCTTAAACACAATTCCAGCAATCATGTTCCAGTAGCTCAGACGGGTACAAAGAATATCTATTCTCCAAATCCTGATTATACAAGTAATGAAATGAGTCATAGTATCTTATAAAATATTTAAAGGAGATGGTATAAAAGATCAAAAGCCATGAAAGCTTCTAGAATGACTCAAAATGAGGGAGATAAATTGCTAGTGTCCTTGCGCTAGTAGGAAGTTCTTTTTGAGGAAATTGCAAATAATAGTAGGAAGTGGAGTATGCTCATACTGAGAAGGGTTGCTCCACAAAACATACTCTAAATCCCCATATCTGACCTGGGGAATTTCTCTGCAAACTCTAGATGCATTATCAGTTTAACTTTGAGCATGTAAGATCTGTTGACCACATTTTCTAAATACTCAGAACACTTAATTTCAGTGTATTAAATAATTTGCAGATATTTCACTATGCCAAAATTTGTCTGCAGTTTAAAGCACCATGTTAAAGATTTGGTACATGCTTATATTGTTAATATTTTGGGAGTTTATATTTACCTTTTAAATGCAAATGTGCTGAAACAGGAAGCCTAGATTGGGTCAGTGAATGGCTCTGTTACAATTCCATGTCTCTATGTCCATGCTGCAACTGAGGAGTTACTTATTCATAGTTGGTTTTGGTGGTGACCCCCAACTCTCCCAAGCTAACAATGTAAGCATAAGTATGAAGTAGGCTTGCAGTTCTATCAGTATGCAGATGTCAGCCAGTATACATCCCCTAGTCACCTCAGGGAAGGACACAGATTATATCAGTTTATGTTGCTAGTTCTCTAGTACCCATCTATACTTCCCTCCAAGTGCCCAGAAGTTCAGGGGAGCTTTCTGGCAATTGACTGGAAAGCATCATGGAGGGCTTCAGCTGCAGCTGGAGGAACCACAGGAATTGCCCCAAAAAATCTTAGAAACAGACACAGGAACTTCAGCCTGTAAAATTTGGTGTGAAAAACATAGACCAAAAATTGCAAATACCTGAGCGAGCACAAGTTCATCTACCTTATTAACTAGATTTTACATGTCTGGTTCTAAATCTGTGGCTTATTACTTATATCAAGGAAGGGAGGAGATACATAAAAGATGGCCTGCAGAATCAGGCCTTTCCTAGCAAAACCTTGTATAGCTAATCTTCATCATTTGTGCAGGGTATCTTCAAACTATGTATGGATTGACATACAGAGCTGAAACATCCTGGTATTACATGG
Organism: Hemiprocne comata; assembly: GCA_020745705.1. Lineage (NCBI taxonomy): Eukaryota > Metazoa > Chordata > Aves > Apodiformes > Apodidae > Hemiprocne > Hemiprocne comata. The sequence continues at coordinate 94,976,690 of CM036586.1, read as the reverse complement.
GATGTTCACTTTAACTTAAGGAAGAAAAGTGATGAGAAAGCTTTAAAGAGATTGTGGTGAAATATATTGTTTTTAACCATAGGTTTGATCTAGGCAGAATAATACAGAATAATGGAAATAATGTTGAGCATTGCTGCTGTCTGCGAACTCAGGTTTAGTGAAGGAATGCTGTTTTAGGGTTCCAGTAAGGTTTAGTACAGCATGAGGGAGCAGGGTGGGGGAAAGGCATCTCCAGTAGGTTTGGGATTTTTAAGAAAAACAAAAAAAAATCATGCTAGCCTGAAATCCAACAGTACTTTTAGTTTTCAATGTTCTCCTCTCATCCTTATCCTTAGATAAAAATGGAAGTGTTTTTAAGACAGAAATAGTATTTATACAATGAGAGAGCAAAAGTCTATGCTGCCTGTAAAAGACATACCTTTTAAAACTGACTTCAACAGGAAATCCAAATGTGATCTTCTGTAGGTGTAAAAGAAGCTGTTTTATAAGCATTTACATATAATTAAACATTTGCAAGAGATTCAATGACCCATCTGATACGCATGAGGGAAGGGATGCCATCCAGAGAGAGCTTGACAGGCTTGAGGAGCGGACCAGTAGGAACCTAAGGAAGTTCGGGCAGTGCCCAGTATCAGTACAGTCTGGGTGATGAATGGATTGAGAGCCCCTCTGTAGAGAAGGACTTGGGGATACTGGTGAATGAAAAGCTGGACGTGAGCCGGCAATGTGCACTCGCAGCCCAGAGGGCCAACTGCATCCTGGGCTGCATCAAGAAGAGTGTGGCCAGCAGGGTGAGGGAGATGATTCTGCCCCTCTGCTGGTATGAGACCCCACCTGGAGTAGTGTGTCCAGTTCTTGAGTCCTCAGCACAGGAAAGACATGGACCTGTTGGAGAGGGACCAGAGGAGGGCCACCAAATTATCAGAGGGCTGGAGCAGCTCTCCTGTCAAGACAGGCTGAGAGAGTTGGGGTTGTTCAGACTGGAAAAGAGAAGGGTCCAGGAAGACCTTACTGCAGCTTTTCAGTACTTAAAGGAGGCTTATAAGAAAGATGGAGAGAGAGTTCTTAGCAGGGCCTGCAGTGACAGGATGAGGGACAAGTGACATTTTATTCCCATACTGTACTTCTAGTCAGGGCCTGAGGACTGGATGTTCATTATGGCTGAAAGTTATTATTAAGTGCTCATCTAGAGCTCCTCATCTGGGTTATTTCATCTGAGAGGATAAAACTTCACATACTCCAGCATGAGTCAGCAATGTCAACTAAAGTTTGATTAATGGAGCAGATGGATAAATTGCTTAAAAATGTTCTCATGACCTGAACTAAAGCACTAACGGGAAGACAATACAACAAGCACAGGGGCTTATGCTTTGCGAAGGCACAAATATCCTTGAATTAGCATATGCATTTGAACCGCTCATTTCCCTAATACTGCTTTCCTAACCAGGCTCATCCTGAGTGATGATGTTAACAATGCAGATACAGTTAAAGAGCAAGTCACACTCAAACCACTCATAAAGGACAATGGTGTGGCTATCCCTCAAGTGAGGAGGTTAAGTTATACATGAGTGAACTTAGGTATTCTGAGCACAGTAAAAATAGTGAAGGACAGACTTAGTAGGAGGAAGATGGTTTTGGATCAGGCTGGAGGGAGGCATACTAATGCTAAACAATGTTATAGTGCTAATCCTTTTAACTTCCTCTCCGGGCTTTGTTGCCAGACCCCTATTGCGGCCTTATTATTCAGACTTCACTCCATCTTCCCAGGCATCCGTTTGGAGCAGAGCTGCCTTTTTCCATAGTTAACAGTGAGCCGAATGGCAAAAGGCAGCTAGTGTTTCTTCAAGGTGGCAGACAGCTTTTTACTGTTAAAACATTGTAATTCAACCAAAGGTACTGAATATCTGCTGGCCAAGCATATGAATGTGTTTTAGGAAGCTGTACTGCTCAGAAGTATGGGAGTATTGTATCTGTGTTGCATTATTTCTTATCTCTGCTAACCATGGAAGGGTCTCTTCTATAGAAAAGCTCAGGAGTACATAAAGGCACTGTTGTTTCTTGGAGTTAGTGAAGCTATGAAACGCATGAACTTTACCCCCTGCCTCTACAAAAGGTCTGCCAATTCTATGAATTTTAAATCCATGGGAAATTTTTGTTGCCCTCGGCTGTTGAGTTTCAATGGCTCTTTCTGAAGTTATGCTTGAATGCTGTTTTCTTTATAGCCTCCAAAATGACACCTCATGCTTTTCTTGCATTCATAACGCTGAGAAAAAGATCAACAAGTATTCTGTGTTCAGACAACCATCATAAATAATCTGGTCTGTTCGGCTGTTTGAATGTAGCGATTTAATGCCAATTCCAAGAAGTACTAAAATGTGTTTAACAGTTTGGTGTTTTAAAATCTGGGAATAAAAAGGCTGATGTTATGATCCATGAAGGAGTAGCACATTCAAACTGGGCACAAGAAAACTGGAACTGTTTCCTGTGTAATGATCCATGCATGGCAAAGACTGTAAGGAATAGCTGGCAGCAGAGAGCTAACTACAGTGATGGAGTCATTTTATATTCCATTAAGGTCTTGTTATTTTAGGGTTTAAACAAAATTATGCTGCAGGAAAACATAGAGCCATATGTGTAACCCTGGTAAGGAAGAAAACCAAACTTCACAAAGTGTTGGGCCATCATTTAGAAGAATTACATCCATCAAATTCAGATTTTTAGCAGAGTATTTTGGAAATGAAAGGAGGAAAACTTCGATTCAGGAAGGAAGTGGCTGCATACTTAGCATTGGAAATGTCAATGCACATGTGGGCAGATGCAAACAGGACTTTTTTGGCTATGTGACCACAACTTCACTTTTGCTTACTCAAGATGATGGGCAGAACAGCCTGCATTTTTGAGAGTTGCTAGTAACATATTAAATGTTTTTCAAAGAGTACTGAACACTTACTCCTCCGAAAAATTGGACACAACCTGGACATGTACAAAAAATATATATTCTTGTAGGTGCTTTTGAAAATGTAAGACACAGCAGTAAGAAAAGGTAAAAAAATGAAGTCTGCCTTCAGTTTTCCCATCTGTGTTAGAAACAAATATCCAAATAACCAAAGTATTCCAAGATACGTGCAGGCTACTGCGTCAGAAAACCAAAGATCCCAATTTGGGAGCTCAGATACGTCTCTGCATCTGTATTTTCTTCTATAGGGAAGACTGTGACTTGTGTCAGACAATTTATCGACCAATTCCCCATTGGGAATCCAGCCTTACTATTAGTTTAACTGTCAGACATGCTCCTTACTTTAAATACATCAGGTAGAACCCACCAATAAGCCTTGTGTCCAGAGTTCTGCCTGTAGTGGTGTGTCCAGACTGACAGACACAGAAGTATCTTCAATGAGGCTGGTGAAAGAAAAGTGTTGTTAAACACCAGATTGGCAAAATGTGCAGGAATTCTTCCTTTTGCCTCCCTCCAGGTTTCTTTTGCTACCACAGAAACATCTTTCCTCAGCCAAGGAAACAATGGCTCAGACAACATGGTGGTCATTGGCTTTGCGGGTGCCCTAAGCAACCCTATCCTGCTGTAGATTTGAGAGACTTGATGTGAATTTGATCTCTGGTCATTTAGCTTTCAACCTGCTAAAGGTGTTGTTGTGATGGCTGCCACCCTTGGTGAGGCTCACGCTCCCTTGTGCCCCTTGCTGGGTGGCTTTCGCAAACTCTGCTTGCACACAGAAAAGGTGTTGAGCTCTTGTGGCACTGCAGAAACCCGAATGAATCAAAGTGCAGGAAGCACATTGAAAGATTTCTTAATTTCTTTTATGTCAGTAATTTTTCTAAATCCCGTTTCTGACTTGCATGCAGGTGAGGGTAGTAATAATGAGGGTCCTGCTGGCCTATGGTGCTTGCCCTGGTGTGAGCTGTGATGGGAAGAGGTGAACATCAGATCCATTCTCTCTGATGGTGCTCTGCTAACCAACTCACAAACAAGTTGTCCTGGAAAAGTCAGTCTGTTTCAGGTGCTGTGTGCCATCACACAATTCTTTTCTGCTCCCCAAGCACCTGAGAGAGGCAGATGGGGAGCTGAAGGGAGGCTTAGTAATATTGACCATAAAAAAGCTTCCCTTCCCCCTATGTCTAAACTATATCTTTTTATTTTGTCGTTTTCCAATATAAGTAAACATCTGCTTCTGAAATACCTAAGTTGAAGGCAAGACTGTGGCCATGATTCTTTAATTTATTAAATAAAAAAATAAGAAGATATATGTGAGAATGCTTTAAAAAATTGTATTTTTAAAATGGTTAGTTGCAAGGACAAGCACTACTCAATGTACTAGAGATCTTTTCCAAACAGGCAATCCATCGCGAGAACTGGTATACTTCATCTGATACAATAGGGTGATATTTTATCTTCAGACTAGACAGAGCAAATGTTCTTTTTAAGCCCTTGTGGCCCTCTGAGTACCAGGCTGACTCAAAATAAAGAGATATTTATCAGAGAATCTCAAGTGGATGGTGAAGTATTATGCTTTGAATGGTTTATATTCTCCTCTCTCTCCTATATGTTATTTTAAACTCTATTTTGCTTTGCATCTGAAATATGATGGTAGGATATCCATGTTCCTGATGCAACGTGACAGTATGGGACATAGGGTGTTTTGTTTTACTGTTTTGGGGGAGGGGTGTTACAAAAATACTGCTGAAAAATTAACATCACTCACTGATTGAGGGCTCAGATTTCATATGTCTGATTTTCACTGTTCAGACTGTTAGTGGTGGCATACACATGAATAATTCTGTTCATAATATTCTCATAAGCTTTTCCCTGTTACTTACATATAAAACCTGAATAATACAATTTACTTTGTTGGCTTCTAGAAGTGTAAATCATTCCAGGCATTGTGGTTACTCACTTGAATTTGAAATTTTTCACTGTATCATTGCTTCATTTCAAGGATCTTTTATGCAAAGTTTTGGGTTTTTTATTGCTTTTTCTTGTATGCATATAATATATTGAGGTTTCCCCACAAATGATGGAGTGGTGACACTTAAAGAAAGGCTGATGATACTGTTTAGTTTTTCACATGGTTCATAATTATAAACCATCTTGACCACATCTTGATTGTCTACAAAGGGTCCAGCCCACCTCCCACCTAAAGACAATTAAAAACCTTGGTTTGACTTGATAATAAAGCACTCAAAAAGACAAGGACAGAATCATTTGGTTTGCAAGAAACGCTAATTCTTATAACTTCATAATCCCAAGTGCAAATATAATGCAGAGCCATGGATCTTGATAATTTGTGTGTTTTTTTTTATTTGAGTAGTAGCACTTCAACGTTTCAAAATAATTTACAATAAATAAAGTAGAAAAGGAAGCAGAGTTTCTTTGCTAAAGGCACTCTGTGCTCTGTGTGTGTGATAAAAACTCGGCATGAATGCACAGTGAAATGAAGTATTAACTTTCTTTTCTTCCTAAGAGTTCAAAACGTTTTGCTCCTGTGGGACTTAATGTAAGTCATGCTGGATGTTTAGTCTACAGTTTTCCATTCACCTTTGAAAAGCCTAGGTTGTAATCTGATTTAGGTGACAATTGAAAGAGTTCTGTGGTCTCAGTTTAGTTCCTTGTTTATGAAACCATCTTCACACATTTGACACAGCACTGAGCATGGCAATAACAGAACCAATTTGAGTCACACTGGAACAACTGCAGTAAAAGAAGCATGGAGTATCAACTTGACTTTAAAAATAAACAACACCACCAAATTAATTTCCTTTAAACAGCACAAACATTTATTGAAATTTTGCAAAGTTGAACCCTTCCCACTGGATGTGATGCCTTTATTGTCAGAGGTGATAGACTATTCTGAATTACAAACTTTTGGTACTGCTGGAAAAGAAATCCTCAGGAAGAGGAACTGCATTATGCTAAAAAAGATTTACACTGGTTTATGAAAGGTATGAATATAGCAAAATCTAGCCAGATGGTATATTGTTAGGTAGCCATCAAGTCAGAAACTGCTACGTTAAGGAGATTCTGGCTCTGATCAACATCTTCGTCTGTTTACATCTGTCCCATCCTGAAGTTGTAATAGACATGATAGGGTAGTGCAAAACTCTGCAATAGTTAATTAATTAAAATAAGTTAAATAATAAATAAATTAAAGTTTGGCCTTAAGTAGTAATGGCAATGAAAGAAGAATTTCTTTATAAAAAGGGTGTTTCTCATCCTGCATTATTACATTCTGAAAAGGAAGCTCTATTGTAGTTTTTGAGAAACACTGTGCCAGTTAGTTCCATTTCTGTAACCAAGTATGGATGAAAAGCTGTGCATCGAAACCATCAGTAGAGGTTTTTGCAAGATACAGAGTAGACATAGCAGAAGAAAGGTTTAGAGTTTAGCACTTCAGGGGGCTAATGTGTGTTAAAGCTGCTTCTTGAATGGGCTGTAGCTTAATCCCTGTGATTAAAAATCACCCATCCAAGGAATTGCCATTGGATGTTGGTATGCTGGGTTGTGGGGATGGAGTCAAGTGGGTGGAGAAGAGGAGGGTTTATGTATGTATAGCTGGTGTTTTGAGCAGCTGAATTTCAAAAAGAGGGAGGGGAAGAGGGGGAAAAACTTGGCTGGCCCCAAGAGGGAGAAAAGAGAGAGAACAAAGCTTCCTTCAGTAAACTCAGCCAGTCACATAATCATAATTTCTGAGTTCCTCACAAGATTGTGAAATCAAAAGTCAGCACTGGAAAAAAAAAGAAAAAAAAAAAAGGTAGCTTGTAAATGAGGCAGAGTTTATGCCGAAATAATAACTTTAGCAGTGATAGCAAGGCTTCTGATAAACCACTCAGACTTTTTAATCTGTCTTCTCAGATGCAGAGTTTCTGCCATTTTTCAAGTAGGTTCTTTGCGTAAAAGGAGCCTAGTATTGGTGACAGAATAAGATACTCTGTACTGTGGCTAGGGAGGAAAAAACACCTTCCCCCATCTCCCCTGCTGGTAATTCTGATACATAGATAATATATCTATATTGCTTATTTATTTTGTAGAATTTTTTGTATAAGATTTATACTAAATGACTTTAAAAATCAACGTGGAGAAAATGCATTTGTTTTGTGGTTAACTAAAACAAATGAAGATTTGCTGAGGATAGCATTTAATCTTTCAGCATTAAACATTTAATTAAGTGATGGCGGTGCTGCTACCTTTTGAATTCACATGTGGCTGATAAAATATTTCATCTCTCAGGCATTCTTGCACATCTCATCCATGCTAATGGGAGGAAAATGTGTTGGTTTCTGATAATTTCCAAATAATAGGTCACTGAGTTGCTGGTACGCTCAGCTCCTCGAACAGAGAGGGTAACGTATTGCTTATAGTTTTAGTCCGATAGATTTACTTCAGTGTAGCTGAAACACATGGTGGCCTTCAGGACCATACATTTTTAATGGAAGAAAGCAGCAGCATATCATAAATTACTTTCCTCTGTCCTTTAGATTAATTTCCTTTGAAAGAAGGGAGAAAAATTAATACCTTGTCAAGTAGAAGACCTAAGCTGGCAACAAAGAGGATCATTCAGAATATGGTGTGTAGTTGAATTTAGGAGTACAGATAAGAAAACCAAGTCCTGTTAGTTCTACTTCCCTCAGATTTTTTCTTTTTTTTTTTTTTTTTTCTTTTCTTTTTTCTCCTCTCCTCTCCTCTCCTCTCCTCTCCTCTCCTCTCCTCTCCTCTCCTCTCCTCTCCTCTCCTCTCCTCTCCTCTCCTCTCCTCTCCTCTCCTCTCCTCTCCTCTCCTCTCCTCTCCTCTCCTCTCCTCTCCTCTCCTCTCCTCTCCTCTCCTCTCCTCTCCTCTCCTCTCCTCTCCTCTCCTCTCCTCTCCTCTCCTCTCCTCTCCTCTCCTCTCCTCTCCTCTCCTCTCCTCTCCTCCTTCTTTCCTCTCCTCTCCTCCTCCTTTCCTCTCCTCTCCTCCTTCTTTCCTCTCCTCTCCTCCTTCTTTCCTCTCCTCTCCTCCTTCTTTCCTCTCCTCTCCTCCTTCTTTCCTCTCCTCTCCTCTTTCTTTCCTCTCCTCTCCTTCTTTCTTTCCTCTCCTCTCCTTCTTTCTTTCCTCTCCTCTCCTTCTTTCTTTCCTCTCCTCTCCTTCTTTCTTTCCTCTCCTCTCCTTCTTTCTTTCCTCTTCTCCTTCTTTCCTCTTCTCCTTCTTTCCTCTTCTCCTTCTTTCCTCTTCTCCTTCTTTCCTCTTCTTTTTTCATTTGGCATTACTTCTTGAGAAATGGGCTGCACAACAGCTGCAGAGTATTCTTCACATTTAGGGCCACAAAAATTGGTGTTTTACACAGGGTCTTTCTCAGAATAACACTTTAGAATCTGGTTTTCCCCCCACTTTAGGAACCCTGTTGTTTAATTGCTAAATTATAGGCACCTTAGGATGAGCTGCAAGGTCTGCCAGGCTCTGCTGCTACCACCTCATCTTTTGTATCTTGTTTATATCTTTTGGACAGGAGATCTGCTGTGCTTCTTGCTAGAGATTTAAACTAGTCCTTATTTTCTAGAGGTGGAAGGAAAGCATTCCATAAAAGATCATAAAAGTAGTGTTTTAACAAATAAGGTGTCCCTATGAGGCCCTTTCACATATGCTATGTTGCTGGTTGAATTGAAAGACAAGCAAAAAAATACAAGTGGCTTTTATAAGGGTTTTTTTCAAGAGTTGGTTCTTAGAAGCTGTAAATGAGAGCTGCTGTTGGCTTTAATCAGTATTTTCTATACTGTTCAAAATTGGGCTAAAATAAGCTACTGAAAATGAACTTAATTTCTTGCCCCAGCAAGAAATGTGTCAGTATTTTTATGTCGTTCAGATGGAATCTTCGCTTGCCACTGCATCTGAAAATCTTCACTGCTAGGTGAATGGAAAGGGGAAATGTGCAGTGGAACAAGCTCTGTCCATATCTGCTTGGCTTAAGTAAGACTGGCCTTTGAGAAGGTCTTGAGGGAAATACTGGGTCATCCATTCCTGATGGCAATCCAGGAACCTGAGCAAGCTTTGAAGTGATATAGGTTATTAAATATCTCTTCACTGTGATTATACTTTCCCCTCTCCTCCAGAGGACTGGTTTAGCTATCTGAAGGTCAGGAACCCAGGACGTACTGGCTGTATTGGCTTTCTCTGAGTTAACAGTGGAAGAGATGGTTACATACAAAGGGACACTCATGCTACCTATTTTGGACATTTATCTCCAGCAGAACTTTTATCCCATTCTCCATTTTCTGGACAGAACCTAAGCATGTGGCTAAAATTTTCTCTAGCTTTTCAATGGTTAAATTAAAGTTTTGCTCTCAGTTGTGTCTAGAGGAACATACCCTTCAGTCCTTTGACACAGGAAACCTAACAAGCAATATGTATCTCCCACCCTGCCCCCTTACCCCATTTGCCCTTTCTCAGACCTGTTTCTTGACTACAGTCAGCCCCATGCCATCCAGCTCATTCTGTCTGTGGCACTAGAGACAACTCAAGTTACCTTTTCTTGACTGAAGATGGGAAAAGAAGGTGCAAGAAATCTAATCATGGAGTGAACAGATCAAAGCATAGATTTATATTCCAGGTGTGACTCCGCAGCAGGCAATGGTTCTACCACTATTGTGGATGTGCATGTCTATGCTGGTCAGGAACTCTGAAGAATCAGAAGACACTGCAAAACACAAGCAGTAACAGAGCCTTTAACAAATCAGTTTCACAAGGTATAGCAACTATATTTACTCTAACTTCCAGTTGCAGCAAAAATATTCTTTCTGCCATACTGTAGCTACTTCTTTTCTTCAGCACCTCAGGTAATACCACTTCATCATTTCTTGTAGCTGGAATGGAGATGAGTGTTCATGTTCTGCTAGGGGATTTTCTCAGCTAGCACAAATGCTAGCAGAAGAATAGTAGGTTGATCCAGCAGAAAACAGAGGTGGTGAGAAAATGTGACTTTTCACATCCACCTGCAAGCGTCTGTGGTTTTGAAACTGATACAGCAAGTCTCCTCAGGGTGGGGTGGGGGGTGGGGTTAGCTGCCAACCAGATTGGTTTCCCAGAAAAGAAGGTCCTATGGGCTAGGTGCTGTTTAATAAATGCCCTGTGGCCATCATTCAAGCTCTTGAGCATATTTTTTTTTTTTGTTTGATGAGGAAAAAAAATTATTTTCTTTGTTACATAAAAAATCATCATGATCTTGAATTTACGACAGATTCACAGAAGTTAGTGCAGAATAATGCAAAGGTGAGTTGTTTGGCCTGTCTTGTCCTTTTTAATTTTTTTCCCAAGTCATTCTTGGATGTCAGTGGTTGCTAAGCCTGTTTGGTTACTTTGTGAAATATGGATGGACATGAGCTACCACCTGGAGCAGCTACCTGGAGCAGCCGCTACTATGTCTGACTAGTTCACAAAGATGTATTGATCCTGGTTGGCATTAATTAGATGGAGAAGGTGGGAAAGAAAAAGGGAATAAAAGAGAAGTTATTGCATTCCTGAGCTGATAATACAGACAGGACTGACAAGTGAAGAGGAAAATTGCGGAGCATAGCAGCTGTCTCTACTGGCAACTGAAAACTGAGCTAGGTCAACAAACGTGGCGAAAGAATAACCCAATCTAGCCCACTATTGGCATCCCAGTAACTTTCTTTTTTCAAGGGACTTCTACTCTGTCAATTTGACCTAAATAGAGCTAAGTAGAATAAACTAGTGATTGCTGTGGCAAATACATGTTACCTGGAATGGAAAATTGAATTTGCAATCAATATGAAAATGCCATGCAGCTTCACTATCTAAAGTACAACTAAGCATCATATCCACTTTTTTTTTTTTTTGTGAAATTATTGCTCAGCAGGTCTAAATCTTAAAATTAAGAGTGGATCTTATTGCCATGGGATGTTATGAAGGCCCAGAGTATAAAAGGGCTCTCAGAGGAAAAATGATGGGAGATGGGTACATGGATGGTTATCCAGCTGCCTATTGGCAGCCTCAGAGTGAGTATCCTCAGGAGAGGTTCAGTCAGTAACTGGTTTGTTCCTCCGTTTACTTTTGACTTACATATCTTCTGTGGGACATAGCCTCTCCATGGCAATGCTGAAGAGGCTTATTTGGTTAATTCATAGCTGTTGCCTGTGAAAAAATGTGGCTGGATTAAAAATCTGAGGTTCAAATAGATTAAAATCAATGGCTGTAATATGTAATATCCTCAGCTAGCTAACTGGTGTTCTCTGTGGCATGTTAGTATCAGTCTTGTATGATCTTTAGCTTTTGAAACATATAATTGTGTGATGGCTTCTTCATTGACAGAAACTTGAAGTTTAACACCCTTACCAGTTAGAAGACTTTGTCATTCCTTTCAGACTGGAAAATTTCATGCTTTACACCTGGAAGCTTCATAAAAATTCCTCCTCAAGGATATTGTTACTGCTTAAATAACCAGTGGATTTTTTTTTTTTTTAGAGCCACTACTGGAGTCTTTGTTCTCAGGAGTATCTGCTAGACTTTGTTGTTTTTTAAGCTTTTTCCTTTTATCTTGCCTGAGAATAAATGCACTGTTTCCCTTTTTTTTTTTTTTTTTTTTTTTTTTGAGCTGGGAGGTATGCTTTTAGTTGTAATTTATGTTGCAACTCATGATAAGTTACAGTAGCAGGAGATTCTTTTGAAGAAAAGCAGAAAGTAAACAGTATTGTATTTCTTTCTCTGTCTCTTGGTGGGCATTACTTTTTGGGAAAATTCCTTTACATAGACTACAGTGATAGTAATACTGAGAACTGCAGGGGCTCTGCAGAGCCTACAGCTTCAGTGACAGGCTCTTCTTTCAGTCTGATGGGAGAGAGTACTTGCATGAGTCCTTAATCTGTGATTTGGCTATGAGCTGTGTTTTTTCTGTGTAGATGCAGGTGCACCACAATGATGAAGACGCTGACAAGAGAATAAAGAGGACAAGAGGAAAGTTGCCAAAAAATAGAGATTTAATAATAAATAGAAAAAAATGGTTGCTCTGTTACCCAAGATTGGTGCTCATATATATTTTCTGGCAAATCATGACTACTTGAAGAGGGAGAGTGATTGATGGGATTAATTAGAGCTATATGTTTAACAAGTGTTCCTAGCTGTAATGGCCTCATTAATTAAAACTTGAAGTTTGTAAGAAAGCTCTTTGCAATCCATATTGGTTTATGAATTCTCTCTTTTTTTTGTTTTTGAATGGAGGAAAAATCAGATGAACAGGTCAGTAGTGCATAAGACAAATAATATGTAATGCATTGCAGTGTCTTTTTTTTCTTTGGAGGATTAGAAAAACACAAATCAACAAATAAATCAAGCATAATCAGCAAGACCAGCCTTTGTGGAGATGTTTTCTTTAGTATTCTCTGAAGGTCTGTGTTTAAATTCATCTTATGTGAGGTTTCATAAATCAGTCTTTAAACTAACTGTAGACTAAGTATATCTTTTTGATGTTTTAGGCAATTTGCTTTCCATCGAGAGCTCTGAATATCTGTAATCCTCTTCTTTTACACACTTGCATTTGTAAATAGTTACATCTCTTCACTTGATAAACTCTTAGGAAAATAACATAAGGGTGTGTATGATTCCATACACATTGAGTGTCTGGATCCTGCAGTCTTTTGCAAATGTAAAATCCACTTAAGTCACTCAACAGACTCTATGCTGTTAAGTAAGGATTTGTGTTCCCTGATGCTATGCTTTGTTTTGCATGAGCTAATGTTCTTTATTCAAAAGCGCAACTTTCTTTTACTAATACATTTCAGAGCTATTCATTTCACTTCGCTAATGATCCTCATTCATTTGATAATATACTGGTACCTGAATACATGAATATCTTTGGAAGACAACAGATATACCCTCAGGACTAAAGACCATGTCATTAGCATACCCTTGCTTTGGCTCTAATCCTCTAAGTATTTGTCTATGTACTTTATTTAGCATTCCCAGGAAATTAATTTATCTGATGCTGTCTCTTAATGTCTGCAGAGCAATTGCTGCTACTCTGTGCAGTAAGGAGATACTCCCTTTAAAGAAAGATGTTGAACTATGGCTTTAGTTGAAAACTGAAGTTGGAACTGAAGTTTCAGCTGCAATTCACAATTTTATTAATATGCAAATACTAGATTCCAGTATGCAGGCCTAGGTTTGTAATTAACGTAATAGTTTGGTAACGGCACCTAGTTTAGAGCACGCTGTGTACTTTCCAAGTATTGTGTAGCTGCTTGGGACTACATGAATTCCTGTAAGACAAAGCATAGCCTGTAGGAAGTATCTGTGGCAAAGAGAAATGTAGTTGGACTTGCCTGTGAACATACACTGTCTGAGTCACTAAAGATAACATCTCTTAATATCAAGTTTAATGAGTGTTTCAAATGTCTATCTTGATCTGTATTCTGCCATTTTTCAGGAATTTTGAGTTAAATTAAATTTTTTTCAAGAAACGACCTAATTCTGTGTTCTTTAGGTGACTCAAAACTTGAATAATTTTCAGCAAGGATGTTGGCTTAAAAGCAAAGAATAAAGACAACTTGGTACTTACAAAGACACTTGGACATGGAAATGCTAATTGTTCCTTACCGAGCACAGAGCCCGTGCTTGCAGAACTCTTTGGGAAACTCATCTTTTCAATTTTTAACACTGAAGCATCATTGTTGTCTTCAGCAAAACTGAGAGCTGGGTATGAGGCTAAAATACACTTTTAATTACTGGAAGTGTAGATTTGAAATACTACCCATGAATTCCACATGATCTTCCTGTGACACTAAGGGTTATGTTTCAATGCTTAAGAATATAACTTTAAATTGGTTCTCAAATACAGTTCCTTGTGGCCCTGTATGAAAACATGAACAGATTCAGGCAGCATTTCTCAAGTTTGTTAATGCAATATTCACATCCCAGTTTTCTGAATCAGCAGAGCATGTAGAGGTAAAGCCCAATCAGACATCTTGTAAAGCACCTCCACCAAATTTGCCTGTTATGCTAAAAGACAAAGAAACAAACAAACAAAACCAAACAAACAAACAAAAACCCCCCAAAACACTGAGGAATTACATACACCCAGCAGCCTCAAAATCAAGACTGATCTCTAAACCTCCCAAAGTTTTGAGGCTTCGTAGATTTGAGACCTCATTGTCCTCTGCAGCATTTAGGATTAATTGCTTTTCCAAATACTGTAGCAGAGACTTTGACTTCAGAAGACCTCTTTACAAACTTCAGGCTTCATGTTTAGTAAGTTTCAGATCAATTTGTTTTGGCATCATACTGCTAAAAAGCAGCTTACAACGTAACAAAAGAAAAGAGTTTTCTTATCTTTTCAGTACAAAACCTTTTTTGTGGGATGAGTTTGTACAGGTAATTGATCTTTTAGGCTGTGCTGCAGAAGAAGATATAAAAAGGAACAAATCAGTGTTTATTTGTCTGGGGTTGTTTGTATCTTCCTCTGTTTTTAAGCATACTTGCATACTGTTATTTTTCAAATCCTATTTTAATAATTTGGTCCATTTCATGTTTTCGTACTCCTGCCCTGATCATTCCCTCTGTGTCCTTCAACAGGACAGATTAGAATTCAGTCCTTTATCATTAATCTAGCAATTGGGAACAGAGTGTTTAATCTTCTCCTTCTCTATCCAAAACCGACAGTGCAGCACTGAGCAAATGGCATCATTGATCACATGGAAATGTAAAAAGCAAGTCCTGGGTAGCAGTGAAATGGGATGGGAGTCACTTTTATTTTTCCCTCTCCTTGCCTCACCTACCCTCCAAGATTACAAATTGCTGCTGTACATTTTAAGCAAGGGGAATTTTTGTCTGTGGCTTTCTTTGAAGTTTAGAAAGATATTAATTTGTCTGAATAAGGGAAATCTGATTTTGATGGTGCAATTAATAAACTATTCATCTGATATAAATTAAATACTAAGCGTTGCTCCTTTAGCAAGGCACAAAGTGTTTTGGGATCATGTGCTGCTGTTGAAATTACAGTTTGCCTTTCTCCAGAGAGCATTAATGGCGGGTCATTTATAGTGTGGTTTATTGGGCCAAATTCAAATGATATTTAAATACCATTTTAAAATGAAGATGAAGCATTAGAGGGGAAAACGGCATACCTACCTACAGTCACTCATTGTTGTCTTAAGATTTCTGTCGGTGAGGCAACAGAGGGGTTTTCTAGCTCATAAAGCAATTAATATTAACAGTGATGTGAAGGAGAAATTGTACTCAGCATTCATATGAAACAATTTCATATTAAGAAGCTGTTCATATTGTATCACAAGTTGCTGTTGCTGACATGATCTTTCCTAATTTTTCCAAAAAGCAAAGAGAAGTTGCAGACACCAACTAAAAGGCAGGAGCATCTATACTTTGTCCACTTCAGTTACTTGCGGTGGGCAGAGGACGTGACTAGTCAGTAATGTCCTGAAGGTATTTGCCAAGAGCAGGAGAGCCCTACATCTCTGACATGCTGTGCAGAGCAGTAGTGAGTTGAGTCTGCTCTGCCTTTGGCCCTGTTCAGTGAAAGAGAGTTGCAAATGTCCTTTGGATCAGCCCCTCTGTGC
This sequence comes from Hemiprocne comata, assembly GCA_020745705.1. Taxonomy (NCBI): domain Eukaryota; kingdom Metazoa; phylum Chordata; class Aves; order Apodiformes; family Apodidae; genus Hemiprocne; species Hemiprocne comata. The sequence continues at coordinate 94,961,126 of CM036586.1, read as the reverse complement.
TGACTGACGATATGGCAAGAGAAGAGAGAATGGAGAGATGCTATTTTTAACCAATCCCCTGTTGGTATTTTTCTTAATCAGAAATTCCTGTAATTAGCTGTATAGAATAAGTAATTTATGTGAGTGTGCTTGCCTGTGAGAAAGTTACAAACCGCAGACATATTAGCATATTTATTCTAATTGTTAATATTACAGCTTCAATGTGATCTCATTATATGACACTGTGACATCTGTTTTCTGTAGACAGCAGACCAATTGTTTGGAGTATCAATTGCCTGGTGCCTGGCACCAGCAGCTATCAATCTAAAAATGTATGTCCCCTGTCCATCAAAATAAGATAAAATAAAATTCCCCAAGTAATGAGCTTTAAAGAAAGGTTTGTATTTCTGTTCTGCACATGGAATGAGTGGCACAGAGAATTCTTTTTTTTGTGGGAAGATGGCAAAGCAGTAAAAATGAGGTTTTGGAAACCTCATATTAGGATTTCCGAACCAACAAGTAAAAATCTTATTTTCTAGCTTTCTTCAAAAACACTTGGACCAATTTTCAAGTCCAGCTGTTTTCACCAAGGAATTTTTGCCTGACTTACTAGCAAGACAACTGAACCAAACAAAAAGCTGTACTGGATGCTTGTGGGTCAGTGAATTCCAGTAGTGACACTAGAGTAGTTTTGTGCCATGTCTAAGTTGCTTCTCCCAGTAAGTCCTGGTATTATCTTTTTCTAAGACTTTGAATGTTTTATGAAAATAGGAATTCCTGTAACCTAGTTGGAGATCTACTTGTTTCTGTCAAATTGTTGATCTGCTCCATCTCCTAAAGCACTCTGTTTCTTGATTGCAAGGATCACTGTAACCAGAATAATATTGGTTTACTATACAGCACAGCTACATGGAGTGCAGAAGAGAAAACCTGCTATTTGGCACTCCCTTAAACAACAGGATCACACTGGACAAGCACTTCCCGTGCAGAGCTGACCCTGAATTCTGTAGAAACAGAAGGCTGCACAGCAAATAGATATGTTCTTGAGGTTCTGTCATCAGGAATACATAATATAGAACTCACACATGATGAAATAATAATTTTACAGTGGTTCAATAGATGAATATTTGTTAAGTATCTGATCCTTAAGCTATGTTAAATTTAGATACATTAACTTACCTCTGTAGTAAGATACTAGCTCAGTGTCTTAGACTGAATTTCTTCATGACCTGATTGAGCTAGAGACATTGCCAGTTGAAATCTAGTGAATCTTTCGTGCATAACTTAAGAAGTTACTGTCACCAACTATCTGTTCCTTTCCCCTGCATAGCTTGCTGCAACCATACACACCTCGAGCAATCATGCTTTCATTTGTACCTTGCTCATGAGCTGTGGTTCGGCACATAATCTACAGACTCTCTGGTAAGGGTGGTAACTTTCAGCAGAAAAGGGCCATTGGTGGCTGACACACCTTGTGTTTTCTTAGTAAGATTCACCAAAGCCCTCAGAGGTTACCATAAGCAAGCAAATGCACAGCTCTGCTGGCTCTGAGCTCTGAAGGTGGTATCTTGTCAAACTGTGGTAACTTAACTCCATATCAAAAGACTTTCCTAGTGGGGCTTTTATGAATTTCAGTAGATATTGCAGAGGAGGAGAATCATAGAATCATGGAATAGTTTGGTTTGGAAGGATCCTTTAAAGGCTAGAAGTCATCTATTTTGTACTTGGCACATGAGTTCAGAAATTGGAAGAAGGGAGATTAGTATGGTTGAAGATGTGGATATTTGTCAGATGCATTCTTCATCTTAAGCTAAGGTTCTTGAACGGTAACTGGAACAAACTAGCATAGCCACTGACACAAGCAGAAGTTTTTGAGGCTTATTGGTTTAGACCCATAGTTATTTACTTGCACACGTGTGTGTGCATACTCATGTATGTGTAGTGAAAAGTTCACTGAAACCTTCACATTCATACTATCATAAAGACATACTCGGATAAGCTTTGAAAGCCTCTTGCAGTGTTGTCTATTAAAATGTATGCAGTGTTACCTTTGAACAGCAGAAGCAATCAAGAAATCAAGGCAGATGTATCAGTAGAATTAAAATTATTGGAATTGTTTTGCATCAGTTTTGTGTCTGATTAAGGAGAAGATTTAAATATAAAAACCTGTTTATTTATTGAAACTCTGTTTCAGAGTGTGGCTGGTTGTCTGCAACCAAAGGGCATGAAAAACTCAAGCTAACTACAATGTGGACAAACAGAACAGCAGGCCAGCGCCTGCTAATAATACTGGTCTGTGAACTGGTAGAGCCCAAATGCATCTGGATGACTGTGAGCCAGCATGGCTGGAGGAACAGTCCAAAGAAGCTGCATGATGCTATTTAGTGAAAGATCAAGGACAGGCTATGAGGTGAGGAATCTAAAATCCTTCCGGCTAGGACTTGTGCTATGGCCCCTGCTGCTCCTAAATGGGCATGACTATAGATTTTCCAAGGACATTTAATATCATGGAAGAGAGTTCCAGTAGTCATAATCCTCTGCACATCTGTCTTGCTTTCTGCATGCTCATTTTGCTAGTTACAAGCTGCCATTCCACACACATGCAAACAGACATTGCCAGCAGAAACCCTTAAAAAACCTTATGAAGGGTGTTGCATTTGTGAGGGCACCGGTCTGCTATTGCAAGGAAATTAAATTAATAGGAAATTAAATAATCACAACTGTTGTTTATTGTTTCACTGAGAACAAAGTGCAGGCTCGTCCATGGAAGAAAGACCAAAGAGCATGGATTTGCAACCTTATGCTCAAATGTCTGAGGTATGTTTTGTTTCACTTTGCTGTGTTGCCATTGTATAAAAGAGGGCATTGCAACATGAAAAACAGAGAACACAAGGAAGCAATTCTTTCCTGCTGTTTCCACTTTGCATGAATTTCTAGCACCTTTGTTGAAGACCAAATGTCTGCTGTGACTTCAGTCAGGATTCCTCCTGGACGCTGTGCTGAAGCATTTGTAGCTTTCTGTTGCAGTTTGCTGCTTACATGCAAGTTTATTTAAAAAAAAATAATTAAAAATTAATGAAGCAACTGCTATCATCTTGTGTTTCCCCTGATGAACATCAGAAAGTGGGGTCTCCATGGTGTTTGTAGGAAGAAAAGTCTTTCCCTCAGGTACTATGCTCTTTCAGACTGTCCCTGCTTTTGGCAAACTCCTGCTGGGCTTGTGGTGTTAAATTTTTGAGTTATGTTTGGAGAAAACAGTATGAACAGGTGAACTGTGAGCCTGTTGTGCAGAGTTCTGCCTTTCTGGAGAGCAACAGTTTCTGAAATGCACATTTGTGCATGACAGGTTTGGCCAGTCTCGGTCAGCCTCCTGTTCCGGGCCTGGGCGCTGCCGGCTGGTTGTCACTCAGCGCTGGGTTAATTACCCCGAGGGCTCTCCCCCCACAGGGCCGCAGGTTGCTGGGATGCTCTGAGAGAGGATCCGTTTCCCCCGGCCTCCTCAGCCCGCCGAGGCTGGCTCTTGGGAGGGAGAGGAGGTATTTGGCTGTGGGCGCAGAGCAGAGGGTTTGCTTTGGGAGCACGGATCCTGGCGGAGGCGGTTAGGTGGAGCGGGTTTTCCTGCAATTGTAGGGGAGATTTTCCTGTTGTGTTTCGGCTGCGACTGTCTCGCTGTTGCAGACGCAGTCAGTGCTGCCACAGGATAACTGGGCCGGTGGTGGCTGCTCCTGCCTGTCTGGGCTGGGCTGCCGGTGCTTTCCAGGAGGGTCAGCGCAGCCCCTTCTTTGCAGCAATGTTTCAGCCAGAAGATGTAGGGCAGGATCCAGCGGTGGGTATGCGGCTGGGTGGCTTCTCGGGAGCTAGAGCCAATGCGTATGTGTATGCTTGCCATTGCAAGTAGTTTAGGAAGTATTTTATAATGCATTTAGCAGTCGTAAGGGAGGAGTTGAGGTTTGCTCTGTTCTGTGATGAATTATCTTTCCGGTACTGAAAACTCAGGGGGAAAAAGGGGGACTTGTAGTGTCTTGTGTTTTCAGATAAGGGCTTATTGTTGTCTTGTTAGTTGTTGTAAAACTAGAGAGATAAAGGGAGCATTAGCATCTTCATACTGTTGACAAAATCTGGAACATTATAATTCTGTTTTAAAAATAACAGATGAAGGCTGCGATACATGTTTACATGAGAAGAATGAAAAAAAAAAAATGCTCATTCCGTAAAGCCTGCTCCACTCCTTCTGTAAAGTCTTTCAAATCCCATTTATTTTTGTATAACTGATGAAGTTACATAACCTAAAGCAATGATATGTTTAAGTGATGCTGAGAGAAGATGTTTCTTTCAAAGGATGTACTTTTTGGCACTGATGCTCAGAGTGATGGTCTGGTCACTGCTGTTATTTTATATGCAAGTTCATATCCACAAAAGCCCATAAAATGCGCCATACATGTAGAAGGATGAGAAGCATGCATAGTCTACAGGTACAGAATTTCTAATGTTATTTTTTCAGTACGATATTTCAAGCTGAGCAATTGTCTGAGAACAACATAAACTGACATTCAGTCAAGTTTTAAAGCAGGTATTTAACAAGCTCCTGGAAAAAAAAGCTTGAGGCTGGAGGTTGTGCAGATGCAAGCCAGTAGCTCTTCCATGAGTGCTACTCTCATTACCGTTATGGTCACCTGCTTGCTAGCTGACAGGAAATGTACAATTTATTCTAGTTTTTTGAGATAAACTGTGAGATATGTTGTTGATGAGGAATGTCTCAAAGTGATGTAATTAAGCTATTCTTTTCTCTTTCCATGCTAGCTTAAAAGCTGCTAAGGTATTTTGTGAGTGACATTGAGAACCTTTTACTGGGGAGGCCTGTCTAGGGTATTAATACAGTTATTCAGAAGCATGTGGTCATTTTAGTTGGTTTTTCCTACTCCCTTTTGGGGTATTCTAAAGACTATCTGCAGGACAAATAATTTGAGGATGTCAAGCAAACTAGTAAGTAGTCCAACCAAACCAGTAAATAGTACAACCACCTACAGCAAATGGATCCTTTTTGTGTGCATGCATGTGTGTGTGTGTGTGTTTGGCAGAACACAGCTGTAGCCAGACAGTGAAAAAAGCATTTTCCATTCATTTCATTGGGCTATTCATGAAGGCCTTTCCCAGGATCAGTGTCTCCTTGAGCATGGGCGAAGAGTTGTACAAACTAAACACCACCCACCTTGCAGGGCTGGAGGGAATTGGGACTCCAAGCAATTAAGACGCTGTATAGTGACAGCTCAAAGAGACAACCCTTTCACTCCACAGAGCAAGCTCAAATTTGATACTGCAGCTTTTGGCCGTTGTACAGTTCTCTGGTTGATGTCAAGGTAAAGCACAGGTAAATTGGATCATTGTCACTTCACTATTTGGATTAGAAACTGGTGTTACCTGGTTGCCTGATTTACTTCAGCTCCCAGAGCATATCTCTGGTCATCAATAGGGTTTAAAAAAGCTAGTACTATTTACCATCTCAGTTCTTAACCTGCAACTTACTTTGCTGATACAATGCAGCCCTTTGCTGCTCTTAATTTCTTAGCTTGAAGCAATGAAGTTTTGCCACAGTGTGGTTGCTGAAGACCTGTGAGGCAAGATTATGTGGCTGTGGTTAATGATTGGTTTTGTCTCAGTTCTTGAAAAAGTCTTTAACAGATAATGTTCTTAAGTGATGTCAATGTGTAGAAGAAAACATTTGAGATCACCAGGCTTTATTGTGGTGTGTTTCTATTAAGTAACACTTTCTCAAGAAATAAAATACATGTGGGTGTGCCTGTGGTAAGCAATAGAGCATTACTGGTTCTTCGCAGAAAGCACCAGCTGACATGACTTAGAAAGTCCTCAAGAGAGGTTAAGTGGAAGCTTGCCACCTTCTTAGGATTTAGCTTTATTAGCAAAGAATAAAGACTAAGACTTTGCATCTCATTATGAGTGAGGGGTGGTACTGAACAGGCTGGATTGGGATGCCAAAGCCTTGAGTATCTTAGGGGCGGAACAGGTGGTTCTCATTAACCACTACATCCAACTTTCTCTTCTCGGTTGATTTTGCAGTTTTTGTTTTATATCCTGTTGTGGTGGGGTCAGAATTTTTACTCATGCACGAACTGTTTTGGTTTATTTGGCTTAATACTGCCATTTGGTAATGCCAAGCAACCTGAGGAGAGAACTAGTAAAGTAGTTACTGCTCTCCATGCTAGTGTGAGTGGAGAAACTTGACTCTCTGAAGTCCATTAGAGAGCTGCAGTGGGATGACAGGAAGGACAGGGACTTGTAGTTAGGTTTGTCATGCCAAACAGACTGGTCTTAAGAGTTAGCACAGACCCTATTGCATCTGATTTTCACGAACTGTCCACTTGTGCTTCACATACAGCAGGGACCAGAACCATCTGAATTCTGAAAAATCCCCACTCGGTAGTGTCAGCTGGAAACAGGTTGCTTTGGGATTATTCCCCTGCAACTCAACTCAGTTTTCTGTCCATCCTCTTGGATCTTTAAATACAGAGAATGATAGAAATGAGTGATTGTTGAACTTGTAAGAATAACAAAAAAAATACATGTGGATTCTCCATTTTCTTTTTTTAAAGCTCAAGAGCACTGGAAGTAGTTACTTGTTAGTTGATGTAGTCTTAATTTCTTATGTTCTGAAGTTCCTTTTATCCCTGTAATGAAATAAGCACATCTAGAAAGCGCAGATCACTTAATCCTAAAAATAATCTAAAATAGTTTCAATGAGGTGCCTTTAGGGATGCTTATTTCTTTCTATTGACTACAGAGACCAGTTTAGATGAATGCCACCCTCTGTGTTTAGGAACCGCTGTGCAGCAAGAGAGAACTGCTAGTTGTTCTAGTGATTTACTACCAGGTATTTGCAGATTTTGGCTCTGGTCTACAGAGCCAAATCCTAAAATAATTCTGCTAATGGAGACCAGGAACCTAATACCCCAAGGTGCGGTGGCAGAAGCATGGTCGTGGTGGCCCTGGTGATGCCAGTAGGATGGGAAACATCTCAGAGCAGGACTTGGGGTCTGGCAAGGACCCATGTGAGGGTTCTGCTCGCCAATTGGAGGAGCAGCCCTGCCAGTTCCCATTTTGTTATTCGGGGGCCCAGAAAGCCTGAGCTGGGTGTTTCCTGCACCAGTGTCAGAGGTTTCTGTCAGAGGTCTAAAATAGATTACCTTCAGAGCACAGATATAATTTGTTCCTTATCCTCTACCCTCCCATTTCACAACTAATTCTCCCTTCTAATTATCTGATTACAATCTTCATTTTTAAATACACCGTTGATCTTACAGAGTTCAGTATACTGAGAGTACAGCAGGCATAAATTAGAAGGAGCTCCTCGATGTTGGGCAGTGGGTTTTTTTCCAATCGCCAGAATTTCTTTGCAAATGTGCAGAATGTAACTCTAAGAATGTGTTTGTTCTTAAAAAAAAAACACAACAAAAAACCTTTTAGTGGCTTTTTTTAATGATCGCATATGAGGAGCAGAGCAGTGAGAGGTTAACATTGTGTGCCCTGTAATGCTATAGGGATAGCTTTATAAGCACAAGGATCTTTAATTAGTCAAAAGTGAATCAAGCAGTAGTTTAAATTCAGAGTCCTGTGCGGCAGATGAGGTCACACCTTCATACCTGTTGTAGTTCCTGGGACATTTCTTGCTGCTATTTTAAAGGCTCTCTGTGGTAAGAAAGCAGACCTTGAGAGTCTTCCTTGAAAATTTATGATGTCATTACCTACGTGGAGGTGATGATGCTGAATTTCAGTAGTATTTACAATTCTTTTTATTGAACTTAAGGGAAAGAATTCATAGGACAACCTGGTGGAAAAAGAATGCAACCATTTCTTTAAGCCACCCTAAGATCTTCCCTGAGAACCTGCAGTAGCTTAAGGGCTCCAGAGTTTCCAAGCTTCACTATGTGTCCGTGTGTCTGAACACATATGACTAGAAGGAATGTGCTGAACTATTTCTGGCTATTTCTGTTGCTGTATCATCTACACTGAAGATCAGGGAGTACCATGTCTCCTGAGAATAGTACACAAGGGAAATTCCCAGCTGGGGAAATGTGAGAGATTTCCAGCTCTACTGTGCAACCAAAGCACTATAAAAACTGGTGGATTTTCGTATTTGGGTAAAATAATTTTATCTTCCTACTGATGTCACTGTTGATGCCAGTAGAGCTATGCTGATTCACATGTGCTGAAGATCAAAAATTCCTTTGCTTTCTTTCCCCTGAAGCATTTTGAGAAAATATTAAGTCTTCTATGTAAAAAATATAAAGCTACAAGAGTCACAGGAATATAAAAATAAAAGGCAAAAAGCATTCCAAATATATACTAGTATAGATTCATGCACACAAGTGTAATACTCTATCTAATACTATAGATAATATAAAATCAGCTATTTATTAATTGCTTTGGGATTTACAGGACATGATCTCTTTTTTTGCTTGCCTATTAGCTTTAGAGGCTCAATTATTGTTTTAGCTCCCAGGAGAAAGAATAAGTGATATTGTGCCAAAGACCTTGATTCTGTGAGATGTTTTTGTCTTACTGAATAACTACAGGATTTGGCTTTTTGAAAATATATTCTCGTACTACCATACATTTCAACCAAAGAGGGATGTTGTCTAGGCTTTAAGTCACTACAAACAGGATATCAGATGTGTTTTCGCTGTTTTAATATCCTTTAAAAGTTGCAAACTATCTCAACATTATGGAAACACTTCATGTAACTTACTTCTAAACAAGGCAGCTAATCATTCCTCTGTCAGTGAAAATGTATGAATAGGATGAACTTGTTGTTTTCTTTTATGCTGAGTATTTGTTTTTGCATATCAGGAGCTGTTGAACAGCACTGTCCTTTGAATATTTATTAATTTTTCCTGCTTTGATGAAAACAGTATGAAAACAAGTATTTGCTTCCATCAGGGTGTGTGCAGCTTGATTTCTTTAGCATTATGGAAGTTTTCATTAAACATTTCTAAAGAAAAAATTCTGAATTTTTATTATTGGTTCCTTTTGCACTACATACACAAATGACAGTACTTACACAAATGTCTCACTAGCCGTGCTGCTGGCAATTACTGGCATCATGAGTACTCACAGACTTCAATGTCTGTGATGCAGATGGTAAAAGCTGCAATGGACTTTGGAGGAAGTGGGCTATGAAGCAGTCCATTGGTTTAATTACATTTGAAATGTTTATTGAATGTGATGTGAAACAAACACATTCACTTATTGGAAGGAAAAGTTGCTCCCAAGACAATTTTGTGTGAGTCCTTCTCATAGTTTTTTCAGTAATAGTGTGTGTGTTGACTGTAATTGTTCTTATACTATAAGCCTTGGATGCATATACACATGCACACGCACACTCATACATACACACATAACACATTTTATTACCTTACAAACTTGTATGATCATATTTCATACCAAATTTCATTTCATATACATTTAATGGAAGTTGAGTAAATTTTATTTTCTAACTGAAAAAGCTGGTAAGCCTTTTATCCAAAAACACTTAATCTACAAGTGTTTGAACTTTAATTTAGCCTGCAGTCTTGTGTCCATTTATGAACATCTGTGTTCACTATGTATGGAGGACCAGGGCTGAGATACCCTTACTGTAGCAGGCATTTGGTAGTAGCCTTATCAAAACAAATTGTCAGAAAATATTATTAGAAAAAAACTCTATTCAAACCCACTTGGGGATATTTTGGCCATAATTCACCAAAACATGACAAACTGTGATTTTACCAGAGAGAGCATACCAAGGAATTTTGTAACATGGCGCAAGTCCAGCTCTTTTGCTCAGTGCTATTTGTACCAAGATGCTTAAAATTTGCAGAATGGCCTACAGCTCTGTTTCGTCCTCCAGTGTCACAGAGTTCACTAAAACGTTCACTGAAACTTCAATTCATTAAAAAAAGCTTTAATTCATACTACAAGCTCCACCTTTACTAGAGTGGAAACCAAAGCTTCATCGGACATCCTCTTCCAATACTTTTCCACTCCTGGCAGACTCTCTTTTCACCTTCCCAGATGGATGTAGGAGCAGCTGAATTGAAAAGGAGCAGGAGACAACATGTGGCAGGCTAAAATGTTGCCTTGCTAACTTTATTCAAATAAGTAGTGATTTATTCTGTGTGGGGAGAACTCTGTAGTGTTTTACTGACAAAAAGTTACCTCAGTATACTGTAATTTTTGACACATTTTTAAGTATAGTTTTATATTTTAGTCATTTTACCTCAGACATTACGTTAACAGTTAAGAAATAATCATGTTCTAGCTTGAATGTGCAGAGTTAAGGTGAAGTATGTTCTTTGGCAATATCACACTATAATTACTTTGTTAATACAACAAATATCAATAATAATAAATAATAAATTATTGGTCAACCAGTTGAGGGCAATGATAAACAGATAAATATAAAGGCCATGTCAGGTCACTAGTTGCCTCTCGGAGGTGTGTTACCAGTTAGGCTGAAATGTCCTGTCCAGATGCAACTTTCGAGAATGCTTTTAACCTTCTTGAAGTATTTTATTACTGTAGCATCACCAGGTCCTATGATATTACTGCTGGATGTTTGCCTTTTTCCCAAGGACATTAGCAGGATAATTGTTTTGGACGTTATTGCCATTTTCTAGTTGGTGTTTGGGTGCAGAAAGAGTGCTAGCCCATGTACAGGAGCCATGTAGGGGTATTTGTTGTGAGAACAGCCTCATGTAGCAATGGGTGGTTTTCAATATCTTTCTAACAGCAGGTGATTTATTCAGAATGTGGAAGTGTGTTGCTTCCTATGAGGAAGTGCTTACAATTCTGGTTCATGGAAATCTGCCCCCCCACACACATACTTTCTGGTATTTCTATCTTGCTGCTTCTATACATTGCTTTCTGTACTTAAAACATAGACATCATCTGTAACACTGGAACTCCCAGCAATGAAAAATCAGGAGTCAGGTTTCAGTGAGCCCTGAACTGATTTCAGGGACACCAAATCACCAGATTTTCCTATAAATAGTAATGTTTCAGGGGGTGATGAATTGCATATTTTGTCTTCCTCGGGAGCTTTGATTACTAGGGTCTCATTGGGACTGGTGGTAACAGTCTTCTAGACTTTAGTAGTATCTCTGGTCCATAATTTTTCAAGTATAAAACAAATGGAATGTATAATATGGCATTTTTGCAGCATAGCATTCAGTTATGAAACATCTTGACAGATTTTTTTATCTATTCAGCTCTACTGGTACTTAACATACTGAAATGTATCTGATTCAGCTTTAGTTTTAATTTCTCATGTCGCTTTACTTTTGAAAAGTTTTGGGTACATTTGTGTGCATCTGAAGGCAGTAATACCACCTGCAAAATATGTTGTGCTTAAAACAAGTAGAAAGATACTAATTCCACTAGGGATAGTAGAAGTCCTGTCATGAACTACAGTGAGATCAGGATTTCATTTACTGCTTTGCTTACCATGTAATTCATAACTGATTGTTATGTGCTGGGGAGATGTCACAAATCCAAAGTTACTTAAGTGTATTTTTGATTTTTAAATACTTGTCTTTTCACAATCACTTTTACTTTGATACCGTTCTTAAAACAACTTCTTGTGGATAGAAAAGATACTACTTCTCATTTCAATGACATTTTGGTAATAGTATAATGTTCTTCCAGGAATTCCATATTTTTGCAAATAGGAAATTATGTACTCAAAATTCCTTTTTTCCTTTCTGTGTCTGGAGACTGTGGCTTTCAATTTATGGGCCACGTTGGATATGGAATACAAATGTGCATATATAAACCATGTGTATTGAGTTTCTGCCTAATCTTCCAGTTTGCTCTAGTTATGGATTCTCTACCACTCTCAAGAAAAAAAGAAATGGGACAGTGAGTTTGAAAGATTTTGTAGTTGGATCAGCAGCACACTCTCTACTTCAGGCACCAGCCTAAAAGTGAAAGCAGAATTGCAGTTGATTAAAGAGTAATCATTGGATTGCCCAGAAAATGCAGCCCCTTAAAGGATTCATTATTCAGTCCCAGATGTGTGCTCAGCTTTGATTACATTGCAAGATAGGCTCTTATTCCAAGATGTTTACAGTCTAAGATCAGAGTTTGGCACCCTTGCTCATACTGAATAGCATTAGTCAGGGCTGAGCTGCTGCTCATTCAGGTCAGATAGATCAGAATTAGTCATCAATTGAGACTGCGGTATTTGTGTAGAACCATGACAGTGATTCAAACATCTTTCCATGAGGCACTGATGCAGATGTTGTTTTCTGCCACTTTTATCTGTTTATCTGTACCTCACTTTTATATGAGTACCAGAAAAAAAAACTTTGGTAAAAAAAAAAAAAAAGTTCTTTAAGAAGGAAACTGAATAAATGAAACCTTTTGGCACACAAAGAAGCAGGAGGGAATTTGAACAGCGAGGATAGAATGGAAGAAAGCCCCATATCCCAAACACCGTCCTAAGAAACAAACCCAAAATGTTGGCAGATTTTCACTGGACTAGCAATAGATGAGCAATGAGTAGTTTCCCTTTTTAAAATGTTGTCTCCTGCCAGCCTCAAATCCCCTTCTCCTATATTCAGCATAGCATTCAGCCTGCAGGATAAGTAGATGATGAGGTGCACAGTTGTGAGGTGGAGGGGATTCAAACACTGTGAATGAGATTTTGATCTTCTGGGACTTCTGTGATTCAGAGTGAAGAGGAGGAAAGATAAACTGTTCTCCATTTGCAGAAAACGCTTTCATCTTTTCTGTGCTGTGTGGCTATGGCTGAGGAGAGAGGAGGGAGTGTTTTCCTGCTTATATCAAATTGCCAGGCCTTTAATTTTGACCAGATGCACCATGCGATTATGGAAGCTGATGAATAGTTATAGATGAATTAGTCTTTGGCAAACTGAATTTCATTTCAAATAAGATCAGCATCACAGAAGATACAGGAAAGCAAATTCTGTGATGGGGTCAGCGCATTTTTTAAACACTCGGTTTTCTTGGCAGAATGAAAGGACACATTAGTGCAAGGAGGCAAAATATCCTAATTTTTAAGCGTACCTCTGGAAGAGGCGCCTTGCTGCTCTTCCCACAGAGCAGGCAGGATTAAATACTGATGGGCAGTCTGAACCTTGCCTCTGTTTGCTGAACTTTCCTTTTTGCCATGGTTCATATTGGGGTTATAGGTAGCATTCCTATCACTGCCACCGTGCTTCCCACACTAATTGTCATGAAGTACAGAAGGCTCAAGCATGCTTGGTTCCCAAGGCTGCTAATGAGCCTGGAGTCCTCCTCACCCTTAACGAGCCAAGATTTGTTTTTTTTGGGGGGGATAGTTCTTGTCTGTCCCTGCTTTTCCCTGGTGAGGGGAGGAGGCAAGAGTTCACACAGCCAAACAATGACTTTACAGTGTAAAGGCGATGCAGCTGTGCCATCTGAAGCCATCCTCAGCTATGAGCAACAAAGCTTAAATAGATTGTACTGTGAAGAGGTACAGCTCTGTGAGTGTGAAGCATAGCTTTTGCTTCTGCTTCAGTGACCCGTCTGCTTGCGGCAGCGACAGGCCCATGACAGGAGCTTAGGCAGAGAGAGCTGCGTAGGGCGACTCTTTCAAAACCACTCTCTGTAACACCCAGAGCAGGAAAGGAGGCAGAATAAAGTTTCAGTTTATCTCCGATGTGGGTGTACTGCTGCATTCTCCAGAAAATCCCATGCCCTCCATTTAAAAGTCATTGATTCCTAATCCACTTCAGGTGATTCATAAGGCCACTAAAGCAAGTGGTAGTTCATAAGTTTTAGAAATAAAGAGTACTCACACAAAAGTGCAAGAGCACACACACAGAAACCCCTAAGCAAATAATGCATTTCACTGTCTTATTCTCTAGGGACTTTTCTTGTACTGTAGGTTAGGATCCTCAGAAATTTGGGCTTGACTGCTGTTTATTGTTTAATTCATCCACTTTTCTCTATGCATTTCAGTTACAACACTGTGTGGTCCTGTGGCTATATTTATCTTTCTGCAAATGTGTATGAGATATGTGTTTGTGCATATATATACAGGTACATATGCACAAAAATAAAGTTACATGTAAATACAGCTACATATGTTCTTAAAATACATAGGAGGAATGTATTAGTATATAACATATATATTATATGTAAAAACAACAAATACTTCCCTAGAAAAATTATTCCCTGTATATACTCAGGTATATATTTACACATGTAAACAAAGATGTAGTCTAAATTCTGTACTGTTGCTATAATAGCAAATCAAAATGTCAATCTGTGCAAATAAGTGTTAATTGTGAGGGAGTTAAGGTTATCAGTTATTCTCTGGACTAATCTTTGCACAATGCTATATAAAGGTGAAGTTTTTTTAAGAAGTTTTATTAGGAGATTAGCAAAGCCAAAAGCAGCATCTGCAGAAGGAATCTAATTTTGCTGTAATAGACTGTATGAAGGTCATAATTTTGGTTTTTAATAATGCACAGAAACATCTACTGTTTTCCTAGATTGCATGAGAAAGGGAAAGAGAAAGAAATTAAGAAGCAGCATAGATTTCGCATTCTTAAGTGAACAGAGGCAAGACAAAAGAATAAAGCAGTCCAGGTTTAAATACCTTGATGTATGCATGTTCAGGTTCAAAACTTTAGATTGATCTCCTGCCTGGCATGGTGGATTGATAGCCCTGGGAGCAGTGGCGAAACATGACAACCCCCCATAGCTGACCCCTCATGTTCTATCTCGCCTAATTGAATTTTACGTGTGTTTCCAGATAGCTGATCAGCTTCCCTGGATTTTGCTGACGCCACAGGAAAGCTTTGCCTGAAGATGGAAACACTGGAGTCGGAACTGACCTGCCCTATCTGTCTGGAGCTGTTTGAAGACCCGCTGCTGCTGCCTTGCGCTCACAGCCTCTGCTTCAACTGCGCACACCGCATCCTGGTCTCCCACTGCGCCACCAACGAGCCGGTGGAGTCAATCACCGCCTTCCAGTGCCCGACCTGCCGCTATGTCATCACCCTCAGCCAGCGCGGTCTAGACGGGCTCAAGCGCAACGTCACCCTGCAGAACATCATCGACAGGTTTCAGAAAGCCTCAGTCAGTGGGCCTAATTCCCCCAGCGAGACCCGCCGGGAGCGGGCATTCGATAGCAACAGCATGTCGTCTTGCGAGAAGGTCCTCTGCCAGTTCTGTGACCAGGACCCTGCCCAGGAGGCAGTGAAAACCTGTGTTACCTGCGAGGTATCCTACTGCGAGGAGTGTCTGAAAGCCACTCACCCCAACAAGAAGCCGTTCACTGGCCACCGTCTCATTGAACCCATCCCGGACTCTCACATCAGGGGATTAATGTGCTTGGAGCATGAGGACGAGAAAGTGAACATGTACTGCGTGACTGACGACCAGTTAATCTGTGCCTTGTGTAAACTGGTCGGAAGACACCGTGACCATCAGGTGGCAGCTTTAAGCGAGCGCTATGACAAGCTAAAGGTTAGTGCTACCTATCAGCCTTTCTAGCCAAGCAGCTTGTGGTTGGGAAGGAAAGTGCCCCTTGGGTTGCATGCTAAATTCCTCATTTGGGCAGGTGTTGGTAAAAGTATGTGCATGGTCTCTGATCAGACAAGATACGCAAATAAATCTATATGTGCATTTGCTCATCACCACTGAAAAGGTGTTGGTTTTTGCATAAGGAAAGATTCATCAGTTGTATTTTGATTTCTTTGTAGCTATCATAAAGAATATGCAGCATATACTACTGTTTAGACTAATTTTCTTGTCTACCTATGGCATTTTTCGTGGCTGCTGGCAAGGTTTAGTGCTGACTGCACATACACAGGCACTGATTGAATGGTCAGGCATTCTTTGCTCTACTCTTGATTACTTTTCATTTGGTTGCTTTCATTGTGAAAAGCCTTTGCATTGCTGCTAACAGGAGATGCATTTATTCGTGCTGGCTTCAGGGATGTCAGCTGCCTCTCCAGCCAGGGAAACTCAATGCCAGGTCTGCTCTTCCCGCACTACCTCCCACACAAGCTCCCAGGCGACGCAGTTCAGGAAACAAAACCAAGATTGCTTCTCATCTTCCTGTGTCATTCCCACAGTTGGGCAAGCTCCCGGCACATCCCCTTCCAGGTAGCTGGGGGGCTGTGGCAGCCACCGGCCCCATGCTAGACACACCTGGTGGGGTGGCAGCAGGCAGCCAGGGCATAGAGTACTCTGAGAGCTCTCCAGGCTGCCAGCGGAGACGGAGCTCCTGCTGAACAGCAGGGCCACGCCAAGTAGCCTTCCACCCTCCCAGGTGTGTGTTCCTCTCATGCCGATTTAGGTATTGCTGCAGAGCAAAGGCAGGAATTAAGCATCCCATACTTCCCTCCCTCCTTTCCCTCTGGACAGTCTGTGTGTTCCTATGCGTGGCTGGGGGGGTGTCTTTTTTTGAAGATGGACTGGAACTGACAAACCGCAAGTGTGAAGGGCAAAGCTTACCTGTCAGCCTTCTCCCTCAAAATTTTAGAGGTGGAAAAAGAAATGAAATTAATAGATACAACAAACTGGGAGGGTTTTCTTAAATATCTGCAGACCAAACTATAGCTGCACATGTCCATGATAACTTTATGTGAGTGCAGGTAAAACCTACATACACAGGCTGTGTGGATTTTATGCCTCTATGCATGGGCAAGCATGCAGTTCATATTCTGTGAGTATATTAATATAATGAAAGATGCTTATCTACCTGGACCTGATAGCTTCCTTTCATCTCTTAAAGACTTTTTTATTTACTAAGCAGAAGTTGTTGGTTTTGCTTTCTGAACTGATTGGTTATTTTAACATGCAAGAGTTTGGCCATTGATAAAATGCACAGGGACTACAAATGTGAATAGAAAGTGCATGGATTTACAGTGCTTTTCAATAATCAAGCAGGATTAAATCCTTAACAGGTGCTACTATTTAGTAAGTTGTTTAGAAACTTTATATGAGTAGGAATGCACTGCTTAACAAGAAATACCTTCAACATTAAATACTGGGTAAGTATATTTTTTAAGATGGAAAAAATAGTAAATATTTCTTAGTGTTGATGTATGGACATATGACAAGTCTTGGAAGAAGACCTTAAGAGGCATATAACTTCTTCTGAGATCTTTGACAGAACATTGCAAATAAGGAAAAAATAGGATATTTTTGCATGATCAATGACTTTTCTATCCAAAGATGCCTACACAAACTCTGGAATGGTATCTCAGACAGACAAGCAACATTTTGTCAAAAGCCTAATAGAATACTTTCTGCCAGCCTCCCTGAAGAGTGTTTCAAGTACTAATTTAAAGTTTAGCATTGACTGTTTAGCATTTCCTTATATGACAACTCCTATCATTGTTTATAATATCTGTATAAATTATTTTTTTTTGAGGTGTGGACTTTGTGCCTAAACTATCTAAAAGTAGTTTAAACAGACAATTCTTAATCTACAT
Source organism: Hemiprocne comata (assembly GCA_020745705.1). NCBI lineage: Eukaryota > Metazoa > Chordata > Aves > Apodiformes > Apodidae > Hemiprocne > Hemiprocne comata. Next base: position 94,943,658 of record CM036586.1, on the reverse strand, counting down.
GAACTCCAGTTACTATCCTCTTTGCTATGAGGCAGCCTGTTTTACTTTGCTAGTGCCAGCGACGACATCGGTAATGCCAATTACGCCCGTGATTATAACACATTTATTCTCTGAGCCCAGGAATAGTAGGCTAGGTATCCATTGAGATCCAGCGTCCACTTTCTGTTCACAAGAAGGTAATCTGAAAATTATGTCTTTCCTTTCCTCATTGCTTCTTCTATCCCAGAATTTGTGCTGTTTTGTAGATCAAACTCCAAGAATGAGATTTTCAGTTCAATAAATTGGCACTTATCCCTCAGGAGTAAAGGAATGATACCTGTTCGCTTGAGCGTTTGGTAGCCAAGAGGCAAGAATTTCAGGTCCATTTTCACGTTCGGGCCTCCTCCTTCATAAATGGTGATATGACCTCTTGACTCACTGGCTATGCTGCTAACATAAATCTTAGGTACAAGCTCGCAGATGGTCTTTGTTGAATTACAGATGATGTGCATGCACCATTTGGCAAATGCAATGTTCAAGTGGATCAGAAAAATCTCCACCCAAAAAAATGGGTTGTTGCTTGCTATATTGCTGTTGTGGTTTTTTAAAATACATAGGGTTTGATAGATAGGCTACTCAAATCTTTTTTAAAAATTCTGAAATAATGAGCATTCAGAAGCCAATAGTATAGTGGATTCATTCAAAAGTGAGAGGATACATTTATCTTTAAAAAAGAAAAAACTGCTCCAAGTGACATGTTCTTTCTTGTGATTTTTCTTTTTAAGTTGACACATTGTTGATGCTAACAACAGCCACTGGTGTTGCTCTGGGTGTCAAGCTATGCTAATTACTTGCATTCTCTTCCGGCACTGTTACTAATTATTTAAGCAATAGCTCACCCTTCATTAAGCATAGGACAAAAGATGCCATTACAATCTAGCTCCTTTTGTGGCAAAAATGAAACCCCTTAATTAGGAGTCCTCTACAATTGTCCAACAGAGGCGTCTATGCTGAAGTGTGTTTAACAGTCAATGTAACAGCAATTGCGGACATCTGAGAATGAGAAAGTGTTTTCCTTCAGCAACTATGGCTACAACCCCGAGAGGTGCCTTTCTTTCTCAACTTGTACTGGGGCAGAGGGTTTTGAGGGCACTTGTGTTCTTCCAGGAGCAGTCCTTTCTTGCTTGCATACACGAACACATGATACCTTATGGTTGGTTTAGTGTTTATAAGTGTATTGTTGGTTTTTTTTTTTTTTAAGTAGATCATAGACAGGTTTATAGTAAAAGTGGAAAAAACAATAAACCATGACCAAAACAGAGAACAAGAAATAGCCTAGCAATACACTGAATTTATGAGGTAGTGGTCAAAACTGTGGTATAAATTAGAAACACTTTTTAGCGGCAAAAACAATGAGAGCTTTAAAAATAGAGAGTGCAAATTCTTATGCTTACCCCACCATATTATCTCAAAGAAAATATTTATGGCTAATTACTTTTGATACTGATTCTTTGCTTTTTTGTCTTGTTGCAATAAAAAGGAAAAAACAATTCAAAGGACATTAATTTTTTTCAGAGAAAATTCAGAAAATTACCGTTATTCTATAGATTTCTTTATTCTCAAGAAAGTGATAGGAAAAATGAGAAGATAAGAGTTATTTTGAACAAGAGATAATATTTTGGGGAGAATGAAGTTACAAGGTGTGGATGGAAAGATGTTGCTCATTTAATATTAGCAAAGAGCTACAAAGAGGTGTAACAAAAAAGAAAGGTGGATGGTAAGCCAGATTTTTAAATGGTGTAAAGGCAGCATAACTCCACTGATATAAAAAATTTTACTTGCCTTCATTTTACTGAGAATATGGCCGCTGATGTGTATGTTCTTGCCACAAAGTAATTTTAGCACAATTTTTGTACTGCTTAGTCAAGAAAGATCTTTTGTTGAAATGAGCTGCTGTAGGTTAGCTGTGGTTTTCCATGTTTTTATTTGTATTTCATTAGTGCTGATGGGTATTGGGCATGTCTATGGAGGCAGGGCAGCCCTCTGAAAGGCACTCAGCAGTTCCAGGAACAAAAGACAGCTCATTGTTTGTGGGTTTTTTCCTATGGTTTAGTGGTAGAATCTATACGTATCTATCTTTCCTCTTCTGTTGATTCAGGATTCAAGGATTTGTTTTTCTATGGTGTGTCGCTTCAGTTATTCACAAATATTTTTTTTGGTGGGAAAAGCAGCCATAAACTGTTTCCACTCAACTCTTATAAGCCTACTTTGACTGAGTAAAGATGGAAGACTTTGTCGAGTACACAGATACTACAAGCAGAGCACAAAAATTTATCTGCTTCCCTGATATGTATATTATGAATTTTAAAAACTTTTAATATTTAAATGGCTTTGCAGAGCAAAATATGTGTTGAGGTGTTCCGGCTATTTTTATTTCACAATATTTTGCAGGTGTAGCTTGATCATTAGTTGTTACCATAAGTTGTTGCAATGTGATACCGTAAGAACCCAGCTCTTAAAGATCTATACTCCCACAAACAGTTGGGCTGACAATCCAGGAATATCTGTTTCTGGACTTACATATAAATAAAATATGCACATTCATGTATTCATATGTCTATATACTTTTTATTAACTTTATGTACATATTTCTAGTACTGGTGTTAGTATATAAAGGCAGTACTATGTATGTTTGTATGTGTATGTAGACTTGTTCTAGTCTAGTAGTGTTTACGTTAATTTACATCTAGAATCTTGAATTTGAATAAATACAAGTATGTGTATATTTTAAGTAATACATATAGTCTTATGTATTTGTGTAGATCAGTAAAAATGTATTTGATCATATATATACATAAAAACTACATGCCAATTGTTTTACTTTGTATCCATTTTTAATGCTCCATGCATATACTTCTCTTTAGTAACTGAATATTTCCACATCTAAATTTATAGTTTCCCTGTATACCCTTAATTTTAGTAACTTCCTATTTAATGGAAGTTATTAACGCTAAAAAAAAAAATCTGACATATATAGTATATAAGTGTTATAGTAATATGTGTAATTAAAAATTTAGATAAGTGGCCCTTTCTCTTACATTGTACTTAGTAGATTCAGAATGTAGAAAGGTATTTTCTATAGTGCCAGTTATGCACGTTCAGCATACAGTTAAAACACTATATCCAATGTGACACAATATGGAACTCATGGTCTTTTATTATTACTAGATTAGATGCAGTTTGATATTATTATTAGATTAGATACAGCTTGACAGGTACTTCAGTTTAATAATTTTTTATTAAATTAAAATGATGGATGGGGATATCTATTAGAATATTAGAATATTTTCTGATGTTACTTAACCCATAAATAAATGCAAAAATATAAATAACTGGCTGTGCTTCAGTATTTCCAAAGATACAAAAATATTGTTGTTGCATGGAAGAGGATAGATGGAGTAAGGAACTATTTCACTAGGAAGGTTTTCCAGTTACACTAATTTTATTACATTAATGTATAAATATTAAGGCAGACCTTAGACCATTCTCTGTTCAGTCTTGTGTTATCTCAAATGGCTGTGTTTCCTCCATCTGGTATTTCTTTGGTGGAATTCAGAAGGATAAAAGAAAACCTCAATACAGTAATAACAACATTAGTCCTTTTTTGGGGATGGTTGTTTTTTGGTAAATTTTAGACTGTTTTAGCCTAGTATGAAGTTCCTTGTGTTTATGACTGTGGATAATGAATTATGACTTTACAATACTTGTAAGTACTATGAGCTTGTTTTTATTTTAACTACCTTAGATCCTTTAACACAAGCCATAGTTTTTTAAAACTTCATTTCCCAAATTTAAAGTTGGCAAGTCTTTAAAAAATGTTAATTTATTATTTATTTCTTTCAATTTCTAGAGGAAATCATGGTGTTGAAAACATAATCTATTCAAGAAGAACAAGAGAATGAAATAGAATTGTAAATAGTAATGCATTATAATCCTTGCTCTCATGATCCTGGGTGCCAGAGAAGTCAGACTAGGCATTAAGCAAAAAGTATTTTCATTCTTTTCCTCGGATCTAGTTCAAACTGTTCAGATAACAGACTTTAAGTCCTTGTGCTAGCTCTGAATTTGCTTATTGTAATGACCTCCTGAACGGCCCTTCGTTGCTTACACGTTTTTAGAAAAATACGATGCTTCAGAGTTGGAGGTGGAATACAATGCTTGACAGATACTTCCTCAGAATGAGAATTTGTGTTTAAACAATAAATAATAAAGTAATAAAAATGGAAATAAAGCAAATGAATGAGGTTAAGGGCAACTAATGAACTGGTTTAGAACATTCAGTGATGGACACAGGTTGACCCTATGTTTAGGAAATGTAGTGTCTGCCTACCAGAGTAACAAAGAAAAGTTAGAAACAAATGGCCTTTCAAAGGAAGAACATTTACAGATTCTAGCATAACAGTGTATTTTCTTACAACTTATAAATAGAATGAGTAAGCTGATTCTTTTTAGTGGTTTACGAGGGAGAGATAAAGCAAGCTGGGGGAGTATGGCTAAAAACACTTACCATGGCTAGTAGGCCAAGTCTCACAGTCTTTGGTGGCACGGAGAGGTGTGTGGATGACTATCAATATGAATATCTATATGTTAGGTGTGTATCTTCTGAACTTATTTTAAGGTATAACCTTATTTTAATGCAAAGATTAAAACAAAAAAAATGACAGCAAATGCATTTTCAGACAAAGGTAAAGGTGGTTACTACTATGCTGTAAGTAGGGAAAAAACCACCCTAAAACCTGGGTGTAAATATCTCCCAAATAAGAATTACAGAAAACTCAATATTTTGATTTCTTTCAAGCTTTAATTTAATACGTTAAATTACTCCATGAAGAGAAATCCAGATTACTTACTGTCCTGTAATGACATACAATTATAGGAGCATGATTAAAATAGTTTATTTCTTCATTTTATGTTGCACAGTTTTCAAGACCTTTTTTTTTCTTCTTTCCCCATATTGTCTGGAATTAAAACACAAATCCAGCAATAATCCCAGTACCCTACTTCCCATTCAGTCTTTAGAAATGTACAACTATTATGATTTTCTTTGGCCATCTTTTTTTTTGCAGCAAAATGTACCCTTACTAGCAAAATTATTGTACTTGTATGTACCCTCAGTACTGTGAATGTAAATGTAGGGGCTCAAAGCAATCTGATACAGCACCTAATCTGAAAAGTCTGAATAATCCATGGAGAGGGAAGCTCTTCCAGAAGGTCGCAGACTGCAAAGCTGCTTTGGGTTGCTAAAGCCCACTTTGGACTCAGAGCGTGATATGGGTCATAAGGCTGTGTGTTCCTTCATTCTCACATCTGTATTTACTTCTCACCAAAACCAGACATCCAGCCCCCTATCTCCCTTGGCATCCCTTGACCCTCCATGCAGGAAGCCTTTTCTTTTGCTGGGAAGGATGTTGTTGCCTCCAAGAGCAAGCACCCACACCAAGGACGTGGGGCAAAGGGATTCATACCCTTCCCAGCTTTCATGTCTCCTTTACAAAGTGCTCTCTCAAATCAGATAGAGCCTGCTCTGTTTTTCCAATTGTCTAAAGGTAGTGAAAAATTAAGGAGGAGAAAATAAAGTGGAAAGTAGCTGACTTTATCATACTGAGTTTTTCCAAGACCTTCTGTAAATGCTCGCTTAAGTAAGTCTTAGCTTTTAACAGTGTAACTGCTAAATTGAAAGCGTATTGTCTCAATCAGTAAAATGCTCAAAACTTACTGGGTAGCTAATAAATAAATCATTGGATTGTATCATTGGATCTCTTGATGGTACCTTATGGTGGCAACAGGATTGCTTTTTACGATAACCTTTTCTTTTTTAATTTCTGCAGGCTGAAGTGCAGGTATCACTTTTGCGAATTTTTCCTTTGTGTGGGCTTTTGGCCCTGTGCAATATCTTAGTTTATGACTGTGGAAGGGGAGTGCATGCAGGATTGTTTTAATGCCTCAGACAAAAACGCTGGAGGGCCTGGAGCCCTGGGTTGCCTCTGCCTCACAGGCCCTCTCCATTAGAGATTGCTGAGACTTTGTTGTAGCTAGAATTGTACTGCAAAATCCAGAAAATTCCATGCTGCCTACTAGCATGTGTGTGTTTGCACATATGCATTCTGTCCTCTGAAAGAGCTCTGTGAGATTCTGAGAGCTGAAAACTGGAAAGGGAAGAAAAAGGGACAAGAGATGAGTCCATAGTCAGAAGTACAGTCCTGTAGAAATATTTTCCCACTCATCCTGAGTATGACATCCTGACTATTGCACTTCCAGAAATTTTTTGGCTATTTGAGTGTTTGTATTGAATGCATGTTCCAGGTTGCATCAATTTGACTTCAAAAGCAATATAGTTTGGTATGGATTGGTTTGGGACTGGTTTTTTCCAGCATTTGCATTTTCAGAGAAATTAAAATGTCCTGCCAAAATGTAATCTGTTTACTCTTTTGAAAGTTTGCAATTGTAACTTCCTTACAATATGTTGACCGGAATAGCATAAAGTAGTTGTATGATCCTTTAATTATATATTACAGTATGAGAGGGATCAAATTCAGCACAGATGAGACATGTAACTGGAGTGCCTATGGCTAGCTTTTTCCTTTTGCAATTTATCTGATCAATTAGTTGTGATATTGCCAATGATCTTCTAAACTATGACAGATACCCATCCATAGCCTCTTAGTGGCCCACAGAAAATTGGCTGCAGAAACCAAAAGCTGAAAATACGAAAATACAAGGATATTTTGGTGGAGTCATATACAATATACAACTTCCTAGCTATATGGAAGTGGAGGGGGTTTTTTCCTTAAAAAAAAAATAAAAGAAAATCTTTCTGGGCATTTGTGACTTTGGAATAGACACTATTCCACTGTTCTATGCCAACTGCATCTGTAAAGTATAGAAATTATTTTACTTCATTTTCCTATGTTAATTCTCAAAGGCCCAATTCAAAAGAAATCCTGTAATATAAGATCTTGTACAAGTACGTGAAATGTAATCCCAGCTTCAACAAATATTCATTCCACTATGCTTAGAACAAAATACAAAAGCAAGCATGACAGGTACGTAGAAATTTTATATGGTCACAGTAATATTCAGATAAGTTATTGGCATCATGTAAATGGGTAAGATTACCTAAGAGAAAAGTTTTAAATTAATATTGCCTAGTTCCACTAGTCAGCAAAGGTACTAGTATTTTATTTGTTATAATTATTCTGGTTTGAAATACAATAGTGTCACCCCCCTACATCACTAGGCTGAGAGTGATGTCTGTACATGCTATCTTATATGCCAGTCTGATAACAAATTAATTCTGATGTCCACAATGGTGTTCCAAACTGTTATAACAGTACTCTTTATTGACTGAAAATTTAAACTCCCTAAAATTGAAAAAATAACTGAAATATGAGATTTCAAAATAGGAGATAATGCCTCTCTCATATGAGATGAGATAGAGGTTGTCTTCTATCTCTTAATTGTTTCAGCTTTTATTTCTTAATGAAATTTTTGTTTTGATATCACATTCTTTTTGCAATGGCTATTCTAAATAAATTGAAAATTAAAACCTGGTAGGATGAGAAAAGGTCTTTCATGTAACATATGCAAGTGCTGATATAAATTACAACAAATAGTACTAAAATGTATAGCCTTTTCTCAAAAAGCTAAAAAGTACAGAGCAGCCTTTTTGATGCCTTTACTTCCTAGTCCCATACTTCACGAGGAATTTTGTACACCATTTCTTACTGTATGCTTAACTTCTTACAGCAGTTGTGGGTGATTAATCAGCATTGTTAATATTAGGACAGATGAAGATGGGAGCAGCAGTCTGCTGTTAGACTGAGTGAAGAGAGGGGGATGGAGCTCTTGGGTCCCTGGGCTAATATCAAGATGAAGTTGTCAATATGCCTCTTGTTCAGGGGTGTGCCTAAAATCATAAGCCATCCCAGCTTTTTTCCTGTATTGTTTCCTGTAATTCCACATGCATTTTGAGATACATACTTTCAAGGTATTAAACTTCCATTTTTGCTTCAGAAGATAAACACTAACCTGTTCAGCTACAAGTAAGCTGGAACATCTCTTGTGGCAGATAAGACTGAAAGATTTCTTATCATGCTCAGAATATCAGAGCTGGAGGAAGCAATGGCTAATTTGAAGCTAATGAAGAAAAAAAACTATATAAGTGCTCCCTTGATTAAAGGAATCCAGTTTTTTCCTCTTTTGTTTTGCACATATGTGGATACTATTATGACTTGCCAAACTCTCCTGTTGTCCCCATGCAGTTGATACTGAGATTCCATACTATTTGTGAATAACAATGTCAATTCAAGCTTGTAATCTATTTGAATGTCAGAGAAGTTTTCCATATCTAAGTCTAGTTGGCAGATAAAATTAATTAAAGGTAAAAAAGAAAAGACATCATCTTTCTTTAACTACTAGAGAAATAAAACCATCCTGTGACAAAGTAAAAGGGAAGGACCTGCATTCCTGGATCACTTAGAGAGATTAAGTAATTACCAAAATAATGTTGTTGCTTTGCTATAAGACAGGCCAGCAGTTGCTGTAGGTTCACACATTACAGTAGCCTTCCCACTGAAACTCATCTCTGCACTTCTGGAGATGTACTAGCTATTTTGAAACATGAGGCTATAATCCCAAGTTTTGTTATTTGCTATGATATGGTCAAACTTTAAAAGAAATTCAAGACAGGCAGCTGTTCACACCGTATGTGTCTCATGGTAGAAGCATTTAGCAGACTCGTTAGGCTATAGTTAATGACAGCGTGTGCAAACTTATTTCCAGATTGAGCCAGCAGCATATGGAGAATATAACTCATTCAAACTGAATTTGAGCTATATCTATCATAGTAGATTGATATAAGATACTAAAATAGATATTTGAAGATACTAAAGAGAAGAAAACATTCTGATCAGTGTATGGATGACAGTTCATCTGAGTAGGTATTTAAAACGTTTTATGTGTGGCCCAAAGACTCTAAATACATAAAGGCAAGAAATCCCTTCAAAGGAATACTTGAAGGAACTATTAAAATATTACAAATAATATTTGACTGACATAATTAAAAAAAAAAAAATAAATAAATCCAGAAATAGATATTTTCAATGCTTTTCCCAACGTACCAAATCTGACTATATTCTGTCAACTATAAAAGGGGAAAATACATGGACAGATATGCAAGAAACTGGTAGAGGCAAATGCTCAAGAGTGAAAGCCCCAGGTGTTTTTCCAGCAGTCATGGACCTCCTGTTCTCTGTATGGTCTTTCCTGTGGTTCCTGCTTCCCCCATGTAGATGGGCGTAGATGGATGCTGGGAGCAGCTGGGGCAGTGGGTCACTCCAGGATGAACGTGCCAATGCTGGGGCTCTCCCATTGCATAGGGTGATTTGGTATTCAGCATGATGAGAGTGAGCTGTGTTTGCTTTTCTATGAGTAAGTGATGGCTGTGGGAAGGCCAGCACTGAGGGTTACCATGCATCTATACGTTGAAAACTCTGCCATGTGAGGGAGCTGCTGCATTGAGGCCCTTTTTCATCCCAAGGGGCAATAGGTGCTCACTCACTGAAAGGACCCACTCAAGATGCCTGGTGAGGTTATGCAAACTTTAGGTGAATTTACATGATGAAGCAATAATTTCTTTCATGTGTCTTTAAGTATGGGCAAGGGCTTGTTCTCTCTCCTGCATTTCATTACAACCTTCAGCTTAAAAAATGTGCTGCAGTCTGGGGGGGAAAGGGGCTTTATCTTAGACATACACTAATGTTTTCCCCCTCTTTTGAGCATTTCTTAGGGTCAGTCTTGAGGAAAAAATGACCTTTCCACACAGATCTAGCAATTAGAGCAGCCACCATGAAGCCTTTCTGTGGTTTTTACCTGGTCTTTCCCTCCATTGAATCAGCTTTCTTTTCAGACTTTGTAGACACGTGCTCCAGCTCTCCTGAAATTCTGATGCAGTAAAATTGTTAGGCAGGCAGGATGCTACGGATTACTGTAGTTCTTTTGGGGTAAGAATATTGTCAGAGAAACCTTTTTTTGCCCCTTTAATTTACCTGATTACTTCCAGCTTTATAACTACTCTTTCGGAAAAATCAAACAAACAAAGAAGCAAACAAAACTGAATTGGAGTTCTGCTCTTAAATCTCACAATGCTTAATTTCAGCACTGTTAAAGTCAGCAAAGGCTTTAGATTTTAAATTTTAGGTTGTGTACAATATCAAAATAATTTTGAATGAATTAGGAGTCTATTTTAGTCTATTGTTGCCTCTATTGTGTGCAGAGTTGAGTGTTTGCAAGTAAATTGTTGGGTTATGGGTAAATGATTGTCACAAGTTACAAATTCAGATGTGGGAGGGCATATTTTCTAATTACTCTGCTTATAGTTAGCAAGGAAACTGTCACTCCAAGGAAGAAAACAGCAGAAAAGTGAAGGAGAGGATGGTTGCATTTTACTTTTTTTTTTTTTCTTTTTTCTTCTTTTCTGGGGGGTTTTGTGTTTTGTTTTTTGCTCTGACATATTTCTAAGCGTGGTAAGAACCCCATTTCACCCTGAAGGTCAAGGCAGGAGTGCCTCAGTGAATGACTCCAGCTTGCAGAACAGGCTCTGAATCTGCTGTCATGTGTTTTCCTTGGAGGAACTCGTTTCCTTCCTGAGGAGGTCTGCAAGGTCAGGCAAATATCCGATCTTGGAAGCTGCCTGTCTCAGGGCTGCTCTCTCTGAGTCATTATTTCTACAGAAAAAGTCATAGGGAAAGTCTCTCAGAAACCCTGGAGTGCAGCTAAGTACTTCAGTAACGGGAAGCCATTTTAGACTGGGCATGCCAGGTAGAAAAGGATTTTGAAGCTTCGGGCCTTTTGTTCTCTTATATAGTGTAGGTGTCATTTCAGCATTCTTGTTTAAGAGTCAGAATTCATGTGATTGGCTTCTAGTGCTGTGAAGCAGTAAGAGCTTGGTACTGTGAGCAAAAGGCCTCTTGTCCAGTCTTAAAAATTCAGCCCTATTACTACTTTTGCTTTGCATTATGTTTACAGTATAGACCAAATTCTGGCCTTAGGCATACCAGCAGAATCCTACATTGCTTCAGCAAATATTATTGGATTCTAAAATTATTCTTAATTAATTATTAGGTACTTATTATTGACTATTCTGGATTTTTCTTATGTATGCTGTTCATACTGAGGGTATATTGTGGGATCACTCAACTAATTTGATTTAACCAGCCCACTGCTGCCAAAAAAATGGTTTACCCTGTTATGTTGCTCTCCCTCTCCTTGCCGCACACATCTACTGTTCCCTCTGAAGCAGCTCTGGCACCTGTGCAACCCTTTGATTCCTTGCCTTTTCTGCTGGCACCACCACTGCAGTGGTGCTGGATCAGACTTGCTCTGGTTCTGGCACAAAGTAAAGATGAGGACCTTACAGAGTGGGACGAGGAGGAAAGAGATTGAATGGACTTTAAATATTATCCCAAGCAAGGAGGAGCAATTCCACCTATAGCCCTTAACTGTGTATAAAAAGGGGATATAGCAACTTCTCTGTGTCCAGTTCTGTTAAGGGTTGTTCTCTTTATCACCACAGACTGCTCTTAAGATGAACACACGTGACTCTTGACATTGAGTCACCCTTTCAGGATTTGAGAAAAACCTGAAAGAAAGCTTTCTTTTTTCCTTATGTCATTAAGTGGCCAAAAAGTGTTTTTGCCAATAAAAGAAAAACTGTATTGATAAACAAAGCAAAATAAACTACAGAGGTGGTGCTAGAATTATGCCTAGACTTTTTTCAGTACAAAATTCCCCACAGAAATTTCGCCCCCTCACATGATGTTAGCACTCTGGCAAAAGCTTCTAATGTAGCTTCTAATGTGAAGCTGGGACTTTTGGTGGGAATAGTGGTAGGAAAACAAATTTGATCTTTGGAGGTTTTTTGCCCCCCTGCTGTGAATTTTGCCCAGCGATTAGGCTTTATGTCACCCCCCTAGTATGGGCTTAGAATGTACTGTAAGTCATCCAGACAGTTCCAGAAAACTGAACAAATATTTCACAAATCTGGCTTAACATTTGAGCTGGGAAACAGTCACAGAAGTAGTTTGTTTTAGCTTTGCCTGAGAACTCTTACTAGATTTCTAGTAGGGCTATAATATTTTCTGCTTGAGGAAAAGGTCATCCATGAAAAACACAGACAAAACTGAGGATTTGTTATTTATGTTTTTATTTTGATTTATATACCTGACTTTCCAAATAGTCTTGGAATATTCCTTGAAATACAGTGGAATAGATCTGTCTGGTAATTCCCTTTTAACCACAAACCAGTGGAACTTCAATAGCTGAGCTGCAACAGGTGTAGATAAATCTGATTTTGAAAAACTCCTGTCAGAGCTTTCCCACTTTCTCACAGACTGCAGGAACAAATAGGCTCAGGAGTCATGCTCACTAAAACAAGGCTATTTTAAACTAAATAAAGAGCAAAACACATCAGAGCTAATTTGCCATTGTTTTCACCATAAACCATAATGAATCCTCATCAAATGAATGCAGCTGCTATGGTGCTGTATCCAAAATAATGTAATTAAATTGCTGCTTGGGGAATTTTAGAGTATAAATTTGGCGGAGACTAGTTACTGGCAATTTGACAGCAAAACATTTTTAATCTTATCCAGAGAGGTGATCCTGTGTTCTGTCATTCTAAGAACAGAGAGAAGAGAAACAGAACCAGGATGACAAATGGCCAGACCAAAATCTGAAACAAGAAACCACAAGAACTTAAGGCTAATCCAAGCCATGCTGGAAAGCCTATTGGGAAGGCGAGGGGAGGACAGGAGGAGAAATCTTGGGTGGGTTACATTAGAAAAATTCTCCACCATGCTTTGCAGTGACAAGGTCAACAAGGAAAGAGGATTCACCAAAGGGAGCCTGCAGGAGCCACAGATTTGCCACTGTCAGGGTAAGAAGAGTTGCAACCCCAAAGTAGACCATCAGACTTGTCCTCCCTGCTTGCTCCCCTACAAAAACATCCTCCCCCATGCTTTCAGTGAGTGTGTGGATGCCTGATCATAACTTAAGAGGCCTCATCTGAGAGAAAGCAGTGACATTGGCCAGCTTGGCCTCTCGCATCATGAATTCACCTGGAGCTGTCAGGACCCATGACGATACAACATGCAACTCAAACATCTGTAAAACTTCAAGGATGAATGTGCGCTGAGCACACCAACATTGTCTTTGCTTGGGCTGTTGATGATCAAACAAGCAGTCATTGAAGTGCCAAGAGTTATGATGAAGTGCAGCCTATTACCATTTTATTGGTTACAAAACTGTAAAACTAAAACCAATGTCTTGCCAGATTTTATTTCTAGCTTATGTTAAAAATGACCCCAAATTAAATTTCAGTCTCAGGAGAGAGGAATTTGCATTAGGGCCAAATCTGAACCTCTAAATGTTTATGTTTAATAAGCCTTTCTATGCCCATTCTAATTAAGCTTATATGAAATATTGCAGCTTAAACCATTCTTTTAAACAGTTACATTTCTGTTCCCTTGCATATAGCAAAGCTCCTGGGATTGTGTTTCCAATATGAATATTAGGTATTGTGGCTTCAGGATTGGATCTACCTGAATATTTAACATTACATGTTCCCAAAGGAGTTATCTAAGGGTTCAGCTTAGGGACAGCTGATCAGATGAAGCCAATGAAGTTATTCACATTATCTTCTCTTTTATTATCTTTCACATTTATTTATTCCTTATTGCGTAGCAGTTGCTGGCAAAGTTGCAGAAGCAGCAGCTGACAATAGTGTCAGCAGAAGTAATTGAAAGGGATGCAAGTGGGGGGGACAAAGAGGAATATCTCAGGTTCTTGATGAAAAACAGGAAAAATATTTGAAGAAAGAAGAGTATAGAGGTCAAATGTTGAGATTGCAGACTGACATGTTCAACAGTAAAGTTCACAGAACATCTCTGATGTTCAAAGAACATTAAAAAGTAATAAGAGAAAAAAGTTCAGAGGTAGGTGAAAATCTCTATTTTACATATATATTATATATACTTAGAGAAAAACTATATTTTGAGGTTTAATATTCTTTCTACCTTAAGGTTTAAAAGAAGAAGACAAGATGAGCCTGCTGTATCCTTCTGTTGCTCAGCATTGGCCAGTAAGCATTCTTTTGGATGGGAATAAAAAAATAGTCTTTAGAGATAACATTCGGCCTCAAGGTAAATGTTCCAGCAACATAAATCTACTCTAGCAACAGACTGATGTCTCCTGAATTTGAACTGCCAAAGGGGAAGTGAAAAGAGAAACAGGAGGGGTGGGATTTGTAGGTCAGTCATGGATTTAGTGTAATTCATTTGTTTATGTAGCTTTGCAAACCCAAAGCTGTCTGAGATTTAGAAAAGCAAATATTCTTGTCTTCTCAGAGGTTTGCCAAATGACAGGGTGCTGGCAATCGTAGCAAGAGGCTGAAATAATTTGTTGCCATGTTGTTTCAGCTCACAATAAGCTTTACAGTTATCCTGGATTTCATACGTAATACCTTCAGCATTTGCTGAAGGCAATTGGGTGCCTCTATCCCATGCCATACCCAAAAAAATATAGCAGTTGCTTAACAACTCCACTCTGATTTTTTTAGTATTATTGGATGATGACTTCGGTTTTGGCTTGTCTTGTCAGGTTAATTGGCTGCTGTAAAGTTCTGCAAAGTCACTGAAAAAATGCTGGCATAACCTTGAGCTTAGTGGAAGCATCAAACTGGCCTTATTCTGCAATTTAATCAATAGAGTTGGGTAACATTTTTAGTGATCACAAATTCATCACAAATGGGATTTTGATTCCAAAGCTGTTTTCATTTTTGAGTAGAATTGCAGAATTGGTTTAGGGTGAGGAAAAATACAGCCTGGAGATAAATTCTAGTCATGTCACCCCTCTTTTTAGCCACTGACTTGGGGATTATGGAATTTGATTTTCATCTCAGCATGAGGCTCTTGGAAACCCCACACCCCCCTGCAACAGGACAGTGTCTCCAAGGAGAAACTTAGTGGGAATTTGGGGTGGGATCTTTTTTTTTCTCCTTACTGTGCTTTGAGTTTTTCACTTGTGAAGGTAGAAAGAATTCTTCCTCTGACCCTTTTCTTAGTAAACTGCAGTAGCATGATTTCTCCCTGGTGCTGTGCATGGAGTCTCTTGTGCCCAGCCAGCCAGAGGTGCTGGGCTCTGCTGTCCCCAGGGTCTGCAGCCTGCTCTCCTGGCTGCTTTGGTCTGCAGAGTCCCCTGCAGTGCATGGCCTCAACATTCCACTCACACCTTTACTGAAACAGCTTTAACAACAGAGACATTGCTGGCCATGTGTGTCCTCCTGTTTGTTGACCTAGAGCCTGGAGGTTCAGTCTCTCTTAGAAATGGGAGAGCTCCAGGTCAGGTTTGTTCTTCTCCAGTCCAGGGTGGGACAGGAGAAAAGAGACACAGCCACTTTTCCGATTCCAGTATTTCAGTTTGGCTGCTGACCCAGAAAAGCAGTTAAAGTCACAGCCCTATGTAGTGCAAGATAAGGTAGGACTCAGTATGACCATGGTTATGTCTGGCCTGCATGGAGCTAAAACACCTGTGGATGCTACTTTCCACATGCTGTCTTATTTACCCCTTTACACTCCTTTACGTTCTCCAAATGAATCCTGTATACTGTACGTGTCTATTTAAAATAGAGATGCAACACATTAAGAGAATACTGACTTTTTTCTTTTTTTTTTTTTGGCACAATAGTTCCACAGAGTGGTCTTAGATGAAGTTCAGCTGATTTATATACTAACAATAGTGAGCTGATACTTCCTCTGATACTGAGATTTGGCAGAGAGGACCAGAAGGAAGTGTTTCAATCCAATATATAAGAGAATAGCAAAAAGGAAAAAAGAGACTTCCTCTTTATTATGTGAGGAGAATAATATATTACAAATAATTTCCACCCATTAAAATGCACTTTTGTTCTTCCAACCTGATTTGGCATTTACAATCAGTCCAGTTTTGATCATTGTAATATCTTTGCAACATCCCATCTTTGCTTCCTCATATCCATAGCTTGCCTTTATATGTGGTGTATCTGATTCCAGCTGCTCACATTCAAAGATCATTAACCAGGACACTTATTACTAAAGAGTAGAGGTCAAAGTTTGGGCTGTTCTGGACCAGCTGTTGCGACTGGATTTTTGTGGTCCTCAAATCCAGTTATTTCTGGATTCCTTCATCTTTAATCAACTGACCAGCTATAATTTAGTGAGAGCACCAGTAGGCCAAGTTCTCTGAACAGGGATATTTAAATCAGCTTTCTGTAATTTTGCAAATCCCAAGGTTAAATCCCAGGCTGAGAAGCTTCCCACGGAATCTGAAGAAAAATACTTCTTGCCATGCCATCAACTTTTTCAGTGTTTCCATAAGTTACAACTCTGATTACTCAATGGTATGTTTTTCCATTAGAAATTAATAATAACTGGAGGGGAAAGAGGGAAAGATTTTACACTCTTCTTTTTTTGTATACCACCAGCAACACAGAATGTTTTATTCATTCGTTTAAGTGAAGTGTTACTTACTGAAGCACGTGGCTTCTGTGGCCAGTGTTGTCCTATCAGCTTTCAGAAACTTTATTGTCAACTTGTCCCTGCAAGCGGTATTTCAGCCTCAGAGCACTGAGGGGCTTGTGTTGTTTGTGAGCCACACAGTGTAGAAGAACTGAATTGCTCAAAGGATTTTCCATCAGAGGCATGCCACATGTGTCTAATTCAGAAACCCTGGGGCAGCGTGCAGTTTAACAGCAGAAAGGACTAGGAGAGATACTGCCAAGTCCTGTGGAACCCAGCACCGGGTTTTCCAATGTGACAGAGAAGAAGAGAGACTTCTGATCCCAAGGTTTTCAAAACAATCAAGAAAATGGCAGTAAGTTCTGTGATGCCTGGGGAAAGGCTGATTTCCAACCACAGGACGTAATCAACTGACAAATGCCAAAATAGTGCTGCTCTCTTCTGCATTTTCAGGTTGGTTGCAGCTAAAATCCAGAAGCCTGGAGGTTTATTTAAGAGTCTGTGGAATGCTGTCCTGAGAATTGAAATTACCCAAATAATAAGCAATATGGAAAAAGCTGATTTGGTCAAATTTTTGGTTGATTAATCTTCATTAAAACTAACTGGTACCATAGTGAACCTCTCCTGAGAACCACCAGAGTTTAATTTCTGCAAGGACTGTCCTCCAGGATGTTGCTTTCTATTGCTTAGTTTTTGTTTAAGTAGAAATTTGCAATTGCAAAGTTTCAATCACAGAATAAAATTAGAATCAGCAAGTATTTTTTTGCTGTGGTTATTGAGTGGGAGCCAGAGGTCCATTCCCAGTGATGGAACTTCTGTTTTAAGAAGTTAATTTTTTTGCAAGATATGGATACTGGTACTTAAGTAGACAGCTAACGGCAGCAAAAAGTATTTATCAGTTTCTGGAAAATAACACCTTATTAGTTTAAGTGGAACTTCTTAATGGTCAACAAGCCATAATACTAGTTGTTACTCAGCTTTTCAGCTGAGTTTAGCTTGTATACTAACAACACAGCTTTTCTGTGTTAGCTTTGCCTCAGACCAGAAGCATGTTTTCTATTAGCCTTGTCCATTCTGCTCAAGTGGACTTCATGGGAGAGATAGGCTGAGGAAACCTCCTATGGTTCCCCGATTATGGCTGACTGCAGTTCAGCAGCGTTCATTATTCTACTGTGTTTTTCTCAGTCTTATCCCTGGCAAGTTTGTAATAAGAAGATTCCATACACCCAGGTTTTCTAGCATGAGTTCTCTCCTTCTGGATTGCACAAATTTTAAAGGATGTAAAAGAGTCCCCAGAATTTCTAGATGGTTACTCTAATCACATGATTCTAATTTGGCTGCTCTTTGTTTGCAATCCTAAATATGTTTGGGATTTCCAGGGATCACCACTCAGGCATGTGCATGCTGCTGTTCACCCATGCACAGGAATTCCGATGCTGTCAGGACATCCCAGCCTTGCTGAAATGTGCACTATATTATATATTATATATTCACTTTCATCTGTGTAGTAAGCCTAGAGTAGGTTCCTGGGAAGGACCACACTGCCCAGATGGCCTTTGCAACCCCAGGAATTCTGTATGTCCTTAATACCTCAAATTTATTGAATATACAGCAAATGTTCACAGCCTTTTGATCAGGAAATCTTGCCTAGCAATACCAGAGTCCTCTTCTATGTAACCCAAGCTCCTGCCTCCCTGGATCATCCACATGATGGTAGACAGGTGGAAACAAGACCACCACTAGCTTTCTACCAACAAAGAAGTTTTTACATAGTGAGAATGGTCCATTTTACTTTTGCTGATCCACTTAACACTGTGTGTTGATGCTTTACTAGAAAAACTGACCCTGTTGGGGGAACATCCCTATTGAGAATTTAAAGTTTATATAAATGTCTTGCAATCTTATTGGCTATTACAGTCTTGAAGATAAAGGAATGACTCTGCAGTGCGAAGAAATCTGTCACCAGGATGTTGTTCATTTGATCTTTATTTCATTCTTTATTTCTCTATTTCATTCCTCTTTATTTATTTAATTGATGAACTAGTAGCCTACAATTTATGGTGAAAACAGTTGGAAAATAAGTCCGGTATTCCTGTTATTGTTTCCAATCCATGCAACACTATTTCAATAGGAATTTAAATTTCTGGAATGACTTGTTACTATATCTACTTGTTTTATTTCTGGTCACAGAGTCATAGGACACACAAAATAACTTAGTGTCTACTTTAAAGAGCAAAAATCGTTGTCTCTTTAAGAGTCTTTTTTTTCCTTCTGAGACAGTATTCTTTCCTCCTCCATTAAGATAATACTACTCAACTACTTTGATTTTTAAAGTATATAATTACATGTCTTTTGAGTATCCTAATGCGTGTTTTGCTTTCAAACTGCATATGAAAAGGGGATAATTGCTATGTCTCTGAAACTCCTGGTTCTAATATCTTTAAAAATATTTCTGAGGCAGGTATTTGGTACACCTGTTACTTTTTTTATTTCTTATTTTGGAGAACATCAGCATTCATGGTCTCATTATAGTTGTTGATCCCTCTGAACAGTATAACTTGCTATTTGACTGAAGTGAAGGGCTGCTTATTTTCATGATGTGTAAATTTGTTGCTGAAAATACTGGTTTTAATGTAATTTAATAATTACAAATATTTCAAGACAGATGCATTTTACTAAGTTAATCTGTAAAAAATTATAAAAGAAAAGGAGAGGTGTGGGGAACAGACTGGTTCTCCCCCCACACAATGGAATGCCTTTCAAGCCAGCGAAGGAGGAAAGAATGAAAATTAGTATAGAAAACATGTAAGAGAAGGTAAACAAAAGCTGTGGAAAGACGCCAGCTCAGTACATGGTAATCTTGCTTTTGCTTTCAGAGGAACTTGCTCTTTAGTAGAATGAGTGATTACAAGATATGGGACTCTCGTTATATAACATGATTTTGTATATTTGCTATATTTTTTCACATCGCCGAAAACACTCAAGAGCTAAAGACCCCCAGGCTAGCATTTAATGTCTAAATCAAGTTTAGTAAACCTCTTATTTTTATTGGTAACCTGCAGTCTCTTGCAGCTCTCCTTCTGCTGTCAAAAAAAGGGTCTTTAGTGAGGTAAAACATGAGCTTTTAATGTCTGGGGACTTGGCAGAGGATGAACACTGGAGTCTCAGTTCAGTATCTGATGTACAATAGGTGATTTCACAAAGCACCTTTGCAATTTGGCAGCCTGGTTTGCAAGAGATCTCAGGATTAAATGAGCCTATAGTCAATTACTTAACATTGCCCTATAGAAACCTGTCTCTGTAGGTCAAAGCTGAAGTTAATTCACTAAAACTACTGCTGTTCATTCTTTCTGTGCTGTTCTGGGCCTCAGAGTAGCAGCAGGAGATGTCTAGCTCAAATCAGTATCTACCTCACCCTTTAGGTATTGGTGTAAAATGTATTTACTGTCTGAAATACACTGAAGAACTCGGTGAATATAGATGTGACTCTCAAAGAGAGACATATTTTTTTCACCTAAAAAATTTATCCAGAATCACCAATTAAATCTTAGTGAAAATACTGTGGTTTATGTTTAGGGAATTGGAACTAATTTTACCCTATTTCTTTCTACACAGATTATGGTTCATTACAAAATACCATTCTTTTTTTATTTTCCATTTTTTTAGGAGTGGGCTGCAGTTTCTGTACCCTACTCTTGAAGTTTGTATTAATACTGCTCTGTGGTTGCAGGCCTGATTCAGGGCTCATTGGCATAATCAGAAAAGGCCCTACATGACTTGCAGATCTCTGCACCAGTACCACAGGGAATCGATGCCTATACCCATAAAAAATTTACCGGGATTAATTTAAGTGTTTTGTCTGCATCTTGAGTAGTCAAGTCTCAAGTGAGGTCCATGGATTCAAGCTGTGTATAAACCATTTAAAAGCACAGCAGCAAAAACCACGTGCTTTGACTGAGCATTTAATCGAGCAATTAAATGCCCAAGTACCATGAACTTTGCATTGTGAATTAGGTATCTGACTGCTGTTTATTGATTTACTCTTCTACAATCCCTAATAATGTCATTGTAGAATATTTTTCTCACATAACTTTTGCCTCCTTGCATGCTAAACATGCGTATAAACCTTTAAAATACTAAGGTTTCTAAAATACGTTTTTAAATGTTTGGTTTGGAGAAAAAAAAATATAGACTCAGTTTACTTGTTATTCTGTTTGCTCTTGTTTGATTTAAATTACACAAGGCAGAGATTGTGTCTCTGGTTTGGTAAAAATCTGTGGTACTTTTACCATATATAGGTGACAGAGGTTCTAATTCTAAGATTAGCTCTTCACAGGTAAGGTTCTACAGGACACCATGTAACAGTATGTAATATTAAACCTAGCTGTATAATTGCCTGCAGGATCAGGGTCTCATATGTGGATTTTTTAGTCCAGGCATATTTGATCCAAATGTTGCATCTAATTTTTAGTGGAATTCTGCTTTACTTAGTTATCCTTGTAGCCTGACTGAGGTGTAAGGAGGTCAATTGACTTTCTCAACGTCCATGGGGTTCCTTGACTCAATTCCTCAGCAGCCAGACAGACCGACCTCCTTATTTAACACTTGTGTCTTTCACAAAATTATAGAAAACCTGTGCTTTGAGGCTCTTACAGATGAAAGTTTACTAGCAGTATTTGTTTGATAGGTTCATAATTATTTCACATAATTTTATACAGCACTTGTACAATGCAGAAATCTTCAGGATTATAGTTAACTCAAGACATCTTGAAAAAAGGGCTGTTTTCAAAGAAAGTAAGTTTTTCTAAATTCATACACTGGATAAATTGTGGCATTTATCTGTTGGCCTAGGCTAGAGATAATGGGAAGCTGTTTATTCTGCCCTTATAGGTAACCCTGCTCTTTCAGTTTGCTTAGGTCCCATGAGGTGGGATAACTGTGATGGGACCACTACCTGGAAGAGGTCACAGCAGTCTGATGCATGTTGCTTGCAAGTAAAAATTATCCCGCATTTTCTGGTACCATTTGGAATGGAACTTTTAAGGACTGCACATGCTATCTCAAAGCTTTTAAGAAGGGAGAGGCATAAACAGTAAAAAACAGTATTGTGTATAGCAGCCCTAGGTAATGGAACCACACAGTGCTCTGTTGCTGCCTCCAGATGTGCTACTTGTAAGAGTAAGGGCCACTCATGTGAGGGCTTATGGGATAAAGTCCAGGGATGCCATTTCAAAGCACTAAGCAGAATTGCTAAATAATAGTATTTTCCATGAATGTCTACAGCCAGCCTTTTTTATCACAGTACAAGAAAAAAACAAACTGAAGGTATCCCTTTCTCTTTGGCACAATTTTCCATCACATGACATGTGTCTATGAACATGTGTGTTCATAGACATGTTAGGGGGGAAAAAAACAAAACAAGAATATACTGTTTTAAATGTAGGACTGAATAAAGCAGGACAGATTTACTTGAAAATGATAAATAAATAAAAAAATAGAAGAGTCTATTTTGTTATCCTCTGAATTTCTGGGTAACCTAGGTTTAAATTAAAAAATATTGAGTCTTAAACATTGTCTAGGCCAGGATCCATGTACAGCATTACAGCTGGCATTCCTGCGTCTTGTAAGTCATCATTGCGAAGTAGGAGTGTAGCATGTCCCAAATGTATAAACGACTTGAAAAATCAGAGATGCAGCCTGTTACTGCAAGCTGTGACTTTATTTATCCCTGTCAGTGACCATTCAAGCTTGCAGTAGAGATCACACAGATCATGCAGTTTTTCTAGTGGCTTGCACCTGAAAATTAACTCTTTCACTTGCTAGGCTAGCATTACTCTTGTAGAATCTTGGAGACAGAAAATTATTTCAGACACTATGGCAGGTATAGCTATGATCTCTTGATTTTTGTCTGGGCTTTTTCATCTAGATTTTTTTATCTAGACTTTTGAGTTAAGATACTAGCAGAACTTAGGCAGGATAGGAGAAAACTTTGTTGGAACTTCAAAGAAAACCACAGCATGAAGTGGAAGTATTGTGGCACTGCAGAACACCACAAATGTTCTTTCATCACTTCTATTGTGCTCTCTCCTCTTGAAGCACTTCAAAACGGTATCTACTCCCACACTTTCTGTGTGTGTACCCTTAGTTTAAGACAAGAACAGAAAGCATTATGTTCATCGCACCCACAGTCCTTGCCAAGCCGTGAGATGGAATCTAGGTGTTTTTCTTCAGTCAATAGTCAAGTACAAGTATTGTGCTCATGTTCTGACTAGTAAACAGTGCTGCCTCAACTAACTGAAAAAAAAAATATTCCCAATTCCTATCTAGGTTTCAGACTCAGATCACCTACTCTTTTCCAAATGTTTCAATGTTCATTTCAAACAAGGAAGCTGAAAAAATGTTTTATTTTTAATTATAGTAGATAGAAGTGTCTTAAAAGTCTGACAAAGGATTATGTCCTAGTGGAACAAATAGAGCAACCTGAAACTTCACAAATAATGAATGCTGCACTGTAACCTCCAATAGAAAATCTCAGTATAGGACACATGCAGATCAGATCAGGCTTATCTTTGATCAAGAGCCAAAAGCATCAGGAAAACAATGACAGTAATTTTGTATTCTTTTATTTTCACTGAGAACATGAGATAAGCATTGGAAACAATTAACAGGATAATTCACTATAAACTACTCTTCTCTATTTAAAACAAACTGAAGACTCAATGAAATAAAATAATTGTATGCTCTCCTCCCATCCTTACTCTTATTATTTAATAAATCATCTTATCTCCTACCGTCTGCTGTCTAATATTCTACTCCATTTTTCAGTCTGCAAGAATAAAAATATCAAATTTAATATAGTCTAATGGCTGGGCACAGAGCCACTTTTAATGCTGTAATTCACTTCAACTTTTTTTATCATTTCAGAACCAGTAACTGAATCTCCTGTCACTTAAACACATTATTTAGGTCACAAAGATTCAATTTACATTCTGGTCTAAACTTTCAAGTAGAGACACTTGTGGGTTTCTCGGGTTTTTCGTTTGGTTGGTTTCTTTGTTTTGTTTTGTTGGGGTTTTCTTCTTTGTTTGTTTTTCTTTAATTATTGCATTCCAATCTGTGTTGCAAAGAAGAGAGTTAGTCTGAAGGTGATCCCTACCTGTCTTTACAGAGATCTACAGGTATCAGGGTGATAGGATTGTGTATGGGATTGGAGCAGAGCCATTTAGGAATTTGGGAATGAACTTTCTATTGTGGTTTATTGTAAATGCTGGTATATATAATTTTTTTTTCTAAAGATATGATCCATTTTTAATAAAATTTCTGTAGAGAGAGCCAGAATTTGCTTGAGGGAAAGAGGAGAGGAGAACCATCTCAGAATAAACTTTGTATTCATCTGTAATGCTTAGGGAATTTCCCCTTTGGAAAATCATAGCTGTTTGTATGAGTGAACATACATGTAAGGGGGAACTTTATGATAGGGGATGATAAGAACCGCATGCTCCAGTCACAAGTAGGCTGCTAACTGACATTTAAGGCAACCTGCTTTAATCAATAGTATGGGATACCAAAATTTGAGTATATGTTAAATATATGTTCAATATGTAACTATTTATAAACATTGAAATCATGGCAGGAACACAAACTTCACACACTAGTATGTTCATACAGTATGAGAAAGTTGCTCTGCAAATCAGCAAGGAAAACATAGCTCCTTATATGTGTAACTATGTTAAAATAGTAATCTTGGAGCCAAAAGAAAAAGTGTAAGCAATGTACTGCTTACTCCTGACGTTTCTGACCAGTGTATTGCATTAATACCATCATCTTTCTACCATCATTCTTACAAAGCTCTACAGTCTTCATATTTTTTTGCTAGAATACATTCAGCCAGCTGTGGTTTTCCTCATGCATCTTTCTCTCCCTGTGCTCCCACACTTTTGTTCCTTAAACCACGTGGACTTCCTTTCTACGTTGCTGCAGCTGTTTCCTTATTCCCATCTGTCAGCTCCTCTCTTTAAAACTTTCCCTCAGAGAATATGCTCTAACGAATTAGTTTCTAAAATTTTTGACACTCTGACCTTTAACAACATTAGTGGGGCTTGACATCTTTCTTTGAGAGTCATATCTCAGCATCCAGTACACTCAGGCAGTGCTTCTTATCATCTTGCTTGGTTTTAGCTTACTAGAGTTGAGATCAGTCAGGAACAAGCTCTGAAGGGAAAGGAGCTAGGGAGAAACAAACACAGCTCCAAACAAAAATAAAAATCACGTTGAACAGTGCAGATTCACAGAAGTTATTTAATTTTGTCAACATCTTTTTGACCACTGACAAGCATGTGCATATATATGTGTGTGTGTGTGTCTGTATATATGCACACACGGATGCAGGTATATATTTTTATTTATGTATATAGGGGGGGGTGTGTGTGTATGTATGCATTTGTCTAAAACAATGGTTTCAAACATGCTGAAGTTTCTTGTAACTTCCGTCTTTGATTTTCTGATACAGCTGCTCACATACCCTTGCTTGTCCATATGCTGATTGTTCCCCTTGTAGGTTCCTAATCTTTCCTCCTTGTGACTGTTGATTCCAGCCTTTTTTTACTCTTCCTCATTGTACAAGGCACTACTGTCAAAGTTGTATTAAAAGCAGCAGGGAAAAATTTTAACTGTTAGTTTTATAATGTTTTACTTACAAACATTTGGGATGGCTCTCTAATCATAAATTAATGGTTTTTAAACAACACTCTGTAATATTTACATAGAAAGTTGATAAATTAGTTTAATTTTGACCAACTATCACTCATCAGTAATCAATTAGTCATCTGTGGGCTATGGATAATTATAATTATTTAAATTTTAGCCTAAATTCTCTTACATTTAAACAAGGCAGTATTTGAGTAAATGTCCCTGGAGGGAATGTTTCAGTGATCAGCTCTGCCTTTAATTACTACAAACTTCTTTTAACTTCACAATTATTCATTAGTGACATTTTATTTACAGATAAATGACTCATGCACTAAAGAAGGAAGGGGTTTCTAGCAGGCTCAAAATCTAGTGCTTTGTCCTTTCCTCTCTGTTGATAAGTAGTATATTAACTGTTTCTCTAAGTAGTGGTTTATTTCATGTGCTTATTTTTTTATAATTTGAAGACTCACATTGGTCTTTGCATGTTTTAGAAGTGATGTCGTTCAGATGGATTCCTAGTGCTGCATAATTCCAAAGGAGCTTATGGGTAAGCACATACTTATGCAGCCTGACAAATTCCAGCCTAAGTCCTCTGAATCTTTCCAGGAGTTGAGAAAAAGGCTCCACTCCTGCTCAGTAGATGTAGAAATGGGACACTATAATTGCAAATGGCAAAGTTTGCCTACAAAAATATGATGTATTAGCTGAGTTGCTTGGCCTGATTCTTTGCAAGGAATTAGTTGAAGAACCGCTCCTTGGAACAGACAGATCTTGGGAACCTTTTTAAAACATGCTTAGGGGAAACGTGCCAGTCTATAGATCTAACTACATTATTTTGATAATTTAGATATTTCTCAATAATTTAGACACTTTTCCCAAATTTAACAGTCCCACAAATATCGCAAACATGAATGGGAAGCTCTGATAATACAACAAATGAGCTAAAAATGCAACGCTGTACTCACTGTAACACTCTACTATAATCCTTTCCAGGTGGTGGATTATGCTTTTACTCTTCCTGCTACAGCTAGTGATACTGCACTAGTATATTGCAGTATTGCAATGTAGTATACCCTGTAATAGTGTATAATATATAGTATCATGTGTATTTTACTATACTAGATAATTATATATAGTGGTACCCTGCAGCATTGCTGGTTGATACAGCTGGTATTTTGAGAGTGATGGATTCTCAAGAATTTTGCCAAGAATTTATTCTTTGCTTTTGCTTCTCCTGTGGCCAGAGGTTAGCTCCCTTTCTGATGTCCATAAATAACCCAGCCCCAGTCCATGCTGGAGACTCTGGGAAGGTGGCAAGTGCATTACAAAGCAGGCTGTAAGGGTAACCGGACTAACAAAGCTACAAGTGGAGCAGCGCAGGGCCTCTCCAAGTAAGCCAAATTTCCTCCCATGCTTTGTGGATTCAGTTTTCCTCCCTTGCACTACTTTCTTGAAAACCTATGGGTGTCCTCAGTACTTTTTCCCTTGCTGAGGCTACTGTCTGGGCAAACAGCAGTGCAGCACAAGGGCTGCTTCCAGGGTCAGTGCTTGCTCTAGTAAGGCCTGTGGGTCAGCTCAGTCCACATAATGGTCTTCATCCTCAGCAGGGTCCTTAACTGAGTCCTCACTCCACTACTCAGCAGTCAGTTTTAATGAACCTTGTAGAACTTCGACATATCCAAGAATTCTATCTCTGCTTTTTCAAA
Source organism: Hemiprocne comata (assembly GCA_020745705.1). NCBI lineage: Eukaryota > Metazoa > Chordata > Aves > Apodiformes > Apodidae > Hemiprocne > Hemiprocne comata. The sequence goes on along the minus strand of CM036586.1, from coordinate 94,916,675 downwards.
GCTAGCCATTCAGTTTGTAAGCTATTGTAGATGTGGCAGATAGCTGCATATATATATATATATAACAGGTAGGCAGGTCAAAGTCAAAGAGAAGGATTAATTTAAAAGAAAACCTGTTGGAAACAAAACCATTTGTATCCTCAATTTAGTATCTCCCTCTAGAGTTCTAAAAACCTACTTTTTCACCTCCTCCTTCCCCAGCACAGCTCTATCCAGTTAGACCAAATTTTTGCAAGGAGTGGCTGTTGTATTTTTCTGTATTGATGAGTGAATACCATGCCGCTAGAGATTCATGTTCTGAGGATACTCAACATTCTACACTTTTAACTTACTTATCTAGAAATATAAGCAAACTTTAATACCGTGCAAATAAAATATTTCTGACCAGCTGAAATCTCACTGAACCTTTGTTTGTGGAGCTAGCAGTAAGATGCTTCTTTGTGTTGGCAAAGCATACAGATTTACAACAGGGGATGTAAATCAACTATGTTGAACTTATCCAAGATTTGCAAATGTTATTTAGGAGTTAGGGTGCCCAAAATGTACTGCTTCGTGGAAGCCTGATTTTTCTAGTGTTTTTTAAAATCCATGCCTTGTAAATGTGTCCTTCAAATTCGAGGCATCTGGAAAAACAAATCAGTAACATTTCTCAGTAAAAGTAGCTTAATTTTCAGAGGGACTGTAAGAATTTCAACATAAGCCTAAAGAAAATAGCGTAGGCTCCTACTTCTAAGGAAAATGCCACTTACAGAAGTTCTGTGAGCAGTTTCAGCTAATCTGAGACTTCATCATTAGGAGGGTTCTGCTTCACCACTTGCTTTGAGGTAACTTGTCACCCACTGCCTCGCTGGTGCTGGCTGTTACAATCAGGGACCTTTGGGAAGGATTTGTTTTCAGCAAGATTAATATTTTGATGCACTTGACTATATGCTCCCACATCCTGTAGTGCTGATGAAAGGGTGAGAAGAAGAATGCCCCTTTCAACAATGGCACATTCTTAAGTTATTTTAATAACTTTTGAAATTAAGTCACTAGCTGCCAGAGGAAAAAGTAAGGCAAATAAAACTAAGAGGTTTGGTATGACTGTCTGGGGAAAGGAGCTTAAATGGAGTACTCCCTCTACTCAGGGAAACAGTGTGGGGTTTTGTATGAGGGAGTCTCTTCTGGAGTTTTAGAACCAGCCTCCAAGTCATGTACCACACACTGACTTTGCTATTTAATTCCTCTTCTTAAAATTGCATCTACAGTAGACAAAAGATGCAAGGATGGTCTGTGTCAATTCCTTTCTTTCTCACCAAGGAACTAACCCTACCCTGGAGTCTAGACCTTGCTGAGAGTTCAGGAGCTGTGACAGAATCTCTCTATAGTGCCATGGTAGGCCAGGTAAGGACACCTGCATTCATAATTCAGTTTCCTGAACACAGGCATATGCACATCCAGTAGTGAGTATGCTTTCAGAGGACATGTGAAAGAAATTGTGTCAAATAATGGAAGTAAATTAGGGCATTGCTTTTCATATTTTAAAACAAAGCAAGTCTTTTGGACACATACATAAATTTAAAATAGCTCTTAGAATGGAAGTAGGACACATTCATAGCAGAGATCATAATGCCAGCTTATAAGTAAATAAGCTAAATAGAGTAAATAAGTAAATAGGTTGTTTATCAGGTTTAATGAGTAAGTAACATTACTTGCAACTGTAGTTGACTAGCTGTTTTGCAAATTGAGTGATGTTTGACCAAGGAAACATGATCATATACCGCAGCTTATAGTATTCTGAGAACTGGCACCAGTTACTCTGTTCCTTGCCATTCTCTTTTATCATCCCATGTAGTATCAGATGCTGACTTTACATTTTTGTGTAGTACATTCCTCCCTCCTTTTAATATCACAACATCAGACAAAAGTAGTGATCTGTATGTTTGTATTTTACAGTGCGTAAAGAGATTTTGTGAGTCAGGATTACTTTTTAGTGTACCCTCGAGATGCTGGCTTTGGTGTGAGGGCTGCCTGGCAATTTCTGGCCCGTCAGCACTTTGCTGGCCCTGCTCCATCACAGCTCATCACCTCCTCAGTTTTTGTGCTACAGCTGTCTGTGGAGCTACATTGCAAACTGGATCACTTGTATTGGTTTAGAGTGCATTCCCATTCTCTCCTTCTTTCTTTCAGTGGTTTATTTTTAACCCAGACCTGGCTGACAGTGCAGAAGCACAGAGGGTGTCAGCAGGGTCAGGGCAGTGAGGAGAGCAGCCCGTACTTCTTAAACTGGCCTTGTCATCACAGCCAGTAAGTGACTAAATCATGCTAATGACTAGAGGACTCTTCATGCTCGGTGTTCTTGTAACACTTGTCCATAACCAGTCCCAATCAGTTGACCAGTGCATGCTGAGAATTAACTTGTACAGGCTGCCAGAACAATTGTAGCAGCTGCTCCCATGCCACAAAAACCAGCAAGTGGTAGTACATGGAGGGTGGCTGTGGAAGGTTTCTGGGCACTGCCCTGAGGCCAGTTTTGCATTGCCTCATTAAATAGGGTTAGGTCAGTATTACTTTTTTTTCTTTGATAGAAGAAACTGAAATAATCAGTAATGTGAAGTGGCAAAGGCCAAATGAATAAACATCGCTGCTGGGAATAAAAGTCAAGATAAAACTTATGTGAAAAACTTGCTCTTTATTTTTTTTCCTACCAGCCTGTGCTCAAAATAATGTGACTCTCATAATGTTGTGGGTTTTTTTTCTTTGCTGGGTGTTACCAGTCAGGAATGCTTTTTCCTTAAGACAAATAAGAGAGTAACATAGTAAAACTGTTGCATTTAAAAGCATGCCTATCATGCACTGGTGCTATATGCCATTTCCAGAATATCTTAAAGAAGTGGTAAATCTTGTTGTGTTTAAGTATTCTTTTCACAAGGGAATATGAATTTGCTGGATATCTCTCTGTGGGTTAAGTTAGCCATATGAATTCTATATTCAGAAGCAGTTTTTCTTCCAGACAGTGACTTATTCCTTGAACAAATAGCAGTATCTGGCAGTGTAAGAGAAATGGCTTAGCACTGAATAAAAGTACTGGGGGGAGAACATCTCCCCTTAGGCCTATGGCAAGTATTGGATGAATAAAAAAATATCTGTAAAGCAGCTAGCAGAGTCAAGCTGTGGCTTTCTTAAGTGCTCCTAACTTGTCTCTGGATGTAAGCAATACAGACAGGTTATTGCAGTATTACCACCTAGCAATGTTTTTTTTCCCCATTCTGTAATCATATTTTCACCAGATTGGGCCTCAGTGCAAGATACAGAGAGATAGACTTTCGATATAGAAACATGGATGACTGAAGAGAATGAGTTTTTACCTGATATTTTCAAAAGTTCAGAATAGACCTTGCATTTAGGACTCTTAAATCCCTTTGAAATTAATGTTAGATATTAACAACTTTTTTCAGACCTGTATTCTAGATGCCTGCTTCTCTAGGCTTTTATGTATATCCCACAAAGTACATACTTGCAGTTGGAGCCAACATAACTTTGAAAACCGTAAGTCAACACATTGAGCCTGCTGTAACACCAGGTGCTGCTTTCCCTGGTTGCAGTCCAAACCAGGGCCTCAGAATTGAACATACCCACAGATCAGAAATCAGTGCGGTTCAGCGCTGAAGGTCTCAACCCTGGTAGAGACGGGTCGCAGCGACAGCTGGGCTGAAATGGCACCTTTGACTGGGTTGTGTCTGGTAATATAGATGGAATTACAGGGAACTGCTTGAAAGAGTCCAGCGCAGAGCCACAAAGATGATTAAGGGAGTGGAACATCTCCCTTATGAGGAAAGGCTGAGGGAGCTGGGTCTCTTTAGCTTGGAAAAAAGGAGGCTGAGGGGTGACCTCATCAATGTTTACAAATGTGTAAGGGGTGAGTGTCAGGGAGATGGAGTTAGGCTCTTCTCAGTGATGACCAGTGATAGGACAAGGAGTAATGGGTGTAAACTGGAGCATAGGAGGTTCAAGGTGAATATCCGAAAAATTTTTTTTACTGTGAGAGTGACAGAGCACTGGAACAGGCTGCCCAGGGAGGTTGTGGAGTCTCCTTCACTGGAGACATTCAAAACCCGCCTGGATGCGTTCCTATGTGATGTGCTCTAGGTGACCCTGCTCTGGCAGGGGGGGTTGGACTAGATGATCTTTCGAGGTCCCTTCCAACCCCTAGGATTCTGTGATTCTATGATTCTATTAATTAGAACTCAGTGAACCTCACACATTCGGAATTAACATTTTGGCATGCTTTTGAAACACTTCCATAGGCAAGACTTTCACTTCTTTGTTGGCATGAGACAAAGTGTTGCCAGGTGGTTGGACACAAGTTTTGAATGATGATGGTTGTAGGACTACACAACATACAGGTGTGCAAGGGCAGGGTGGCTTAGTCAGGACAGTGTAGGCAACAAGGCAATAGGGCTAATCTGGGGACAAGTCCCTGCAATGTGACATTATGGCTCAGTGTCAGGGCAGAGCAAGTTCTCTCCCTCTGTGATGCCAGGTGCCAGAGGGAGCTGCTCCCAGAAGACGGTTGCAGCCTACCCCACCTTAAACCTATTTGATGTGTACCTACTGGGTAACACACTGAAACATGCCTCCTGTCGTTTTCTGATCTGTTTTCCCATTCTTATGACAAAGTCATGCTGCTACTTTGCTACATCTTATACTTCAGATCTGTCATTATATTTGTACTTGACTGTCTTATATTAGCCTGAAAACTCGGTGCTCTCCATGTGTTTAATGTTAACTTTTAAATGGCTCATGTAGAATCTTAGGCTTGTATGTCAGATTAAGCAGCATAGCCTAAAAAATATTTTATCTGTGGGAGATTTGTCATGATAACTATAATAAGGCACCTTATCTGTTTTTCAAAGTAAATATCAGCAGCACAGTTAACAGGGACACATTCTCACCTGACATCAATAGGTTTGTCAGAATCACAATTTACATCAGCCAAGGATTTGCTCCTTAAAAGCAGATGCTTAAAATTCTAGACACTTTCAAAGCAACAAGTTGCTGTAGACCAAAACTGTCACACATTTTGTGTCAAAACACATTTTGTGAAATAATTGTAATATGGGAAATGAAACTACTTTACTCTCTTGTTAGATTGTCAATGTCAAAAAAAGAAAAGGAAAAAAAAGAACTACAAACTCTACAGAGTCTTCTATTTGGATAACCTAATAAGAACACGAAACACTCAACCTAACTAAAGCTGATGACAAGTTGCATCGTGTTACACATTATACTTGGTAGCAGGTAGAAGGAAAGAAATAATATTGTCCTGTAACACCCTGCTAACTTGCTGAGAGCTGATCCTTATGCTGAAATGTCCTTAACAGAAATGGAAATTAAACAATCATATCAATACTAAAGCCTTTTATTAATTAAAGCTGGATTAGGAGAACAAGTGCTTTATTTCAGTTTCCTTTTCAAAGAAAGGTGGGATAAAATCCTGCCTAAATTAAATGAATGGCAAAATGCATAGAAACAGAAATCACAGGTTGGTAATTTAGAAGAGTAAAGGATCCTTTGATATTTTCTCTTCATTGTCTACAAAAGAGCAGTATTTCCAGAGTAATCATTGGATGGTTTATGTTTTTTATTTCTAACTCTTTTAATATAAGCAAAATTCTCAAGTTTGCAAAAAAAAAAGAATTGTGAGTCATTATTAAAAACAGAACATTGCCTCTATTGGTCTCATTTATGTGATTCTGTTGTAATATATGGTTATATTTCTGCTGGCAGATGGAAGTATTTTGTTAAATGGGAAAGTATAGCTGATATCATAGGGATCATTTGAGAATTACAAGAATGCTGTCTGGAGCTGAATTTTTTCTCTGTCAATATAAATCCACACAAAATCTTGCAAAATTATCTACCTAGAGGCCTCTACCTCTACCAAACTAATTTCTAATTCCCATCTTCTTTCTACAGACTCAGTCTTTCCCTTTCCTGACACCCAGTCTAGTCTTCTTGCATGTTCAGATCCTTTTCTGGTTTTACATGCTCAGCATCCATGCCCCAAGAGTATAATTTCCCTGTCTCTACATCTGTATTTATTCTGAACCTTTTCCTTTGGTTCCCAGACTGCTTGGATCTCCATGGATGCTCATCTGTCTTAGGTAAGCCATCCCTTCCTACAGACCAGTTCTCCTCAGGGCTCTGCCCTCCCTCGTGTCTTGCCCCAGTGGCTCTGCTCTGCAAGGCTTTCTTTTCCAGTCCCAGCTGTTTCCCCACCACAATAATTCCCTTATGCAAATTCCCATCTCACTCATGCTGACCTTCCCCCTGTCCTTCTTCTGCTCTGCTTCCTCCCCTCACCTTATCTTTTCATGATCTCTGCCCCTTTTTCATTCCTGGGGTTATCATTTCCAGCATCTATCCTGCTATTTCACCCTCTCACTCCCAGGCTCTCTTGTCTGGCTGTATGTCAGAGGTGCTTCAAGCTCACTTGTCTCTGCATCCATTCCTAATGTCACTCTTTCCTATCTCTACTTTTGCAGCTGTATATCCCCATTTCTTTCCAGCACCTCCTTCCAATATTGCCTCACCAGGAGCAATTTTTATTCATTGGTAGTCTCTTATGTCTTTGTCAATCAAATTATGGCACTTGGTTCATTTCCATTTTCAACTGAAATTCTCTGGATTAACTAGTGGGTCCTCGTGGGAAGGGAACTGAGGGCACAGGAGAGACAAGCTCTCTGGTTTTAGATCTGGAATATTACCCCACCTTGGGTCATCAGCTGGTAGAAGTCATTACAAGGTTGTTGTAATTTGGTTTTAATAGCCCTGAGCTGTACCATGATGGTACACATACCATCTGGTCAGCTGGAGGTCTGGAGCTCAGCTAGTGTTGACAATCTTCAGAGCTTTTAGTTGCAAAACTGTGATGTTCAGTTTTTTCAAATCGTGCCTGAATTTGGAAGGACTAGCAGCAAAAGGCAAAAAGGCATATACATGGCACAGAAACTTCTCCTGTCAAATTTAAGTCTGGCTTTCAAAGCACAGAAGCAGAAGAGCAAGACTTTTTATCGTAGATGCATATTTCCCCTGGTTTGTTTTGTGAAATTAGCTGGTGGTTTTATCTGGCATTTTCATAAGAATGAAAATTAAATAAAATCAGGCCAAAGAAACACTGTAACTGGAAAATTTAATCTGGAATAATTAAAGTTTGACATTTCTGTTTGTGGAATCAGGATCAAATAATGGGAAATGTCGAATGTGTGTAATCATAGGTGAAACTACAATCACTGCTGCTAAGACTAACTTTTAATAAGTCTGAAATATGTTTTAAAGAGTTGAGAATAAATTATGAACTAAGCTGCAACTCTGTAAATCATCTGATTCTCATACTCAACTAATGACTGAATTAACCCCTTGAGTATAGCAAAACTTCTACATTTTAAAACTGGCTGCAGGCAGACATAAAAAATTCTCAGCTTTCTAAGGCCAAACATGACCACAGTAATTGCAGAACCTGACCTCATGTGCAAGAGAGACCACAATATATTGAATAGTAATTCTTTTATTTCACCTAAAACTGACAGATGAACAAGATAGCTGTTAGTGTATCTAAATTCAGTTATCAACACACGTATGAGAGGGGGCTTGTTTCCTGGATTGTATTCAAGAGAAGAGGTTGAGCCTAATGGCCGTAATGACAGGGCTGTATCTTAACGGGAACACACCACTAGCAAAATATTCCAATTAGCAGGGGATGTACTGAGCTGAAATAAATGGTTTTAAGTAATGATCAGCCTGCTGTGAAATTATAAACTCCATTGTTAGTATCAAAGTGAGTAATTACAGCTCTGATGCAGAGTAGCACTCAAATTTTTAAATCTGTGGGACTAAACTGAAAATGCTTTCAGCCTTTTGCAAGACCTCCAAGGAAAAACGAAGAGCAAACAATTTTTAGCTTGCATTTTTATTTAATTGGTGCATTGTTTCAGTACGAAATACTATATAGTATTTCTTTCCTCTTTCTCCAGTCTTTTTTTTAAATTGAGTTTCCACAGGATGTCCTAATTAGGAGAACCCACACTGTATACCCTCAAAAGAATTAAGGACTTTACTTCAGCTAAGTGGCATTTCTAACTGTGGAAAAACAAGCACAATTTAATGGGACAGAAAAAAACAGGGCAGCCAGGATATTCAGGGAAAACTGAGAAATAGGCACAAGTTTTATATAAGGAATTGTAATTCATTTAGGTGGTGGTTTTCTTTCCACTTTTCTAACACTGTATAGCACTAAATTATCTTAATTTAATTTGTACTTCTTTGTAAAGCAATCCACACACATTTTAAGGCTTTTTCTTCCTTTTGCCCTGCAGCTTTCATATCAAGCAAACAAATGTTAAAAGCAGGCTTGAATCTGTTCCCTCAACTGATGTGGTTTAAAATTAGAGGTCTTTCAAACTTCCATGCCCACCAGCGCAGCCCCAGAGCACTAAACCACGAATATCTGGTGCCACTGGCTGACAGATCAGGTCTTGAAAAAAGGATGGCAATGTTTCCACCCTTGCTAAGAGCGCCCAACCTGTGCTGCATGGAGAAAAATAAATCAGACTTTTCTTTTTAATAGAGTATATGAAATAGTAAAGGCTGAGGATGCCTTGGAGTTCATGTTCTGTTTTATTTATCACCTCTCACAATTGCACTGTAAACGGAATACATCCCTTAATAAATTTCAGTCTCTTTCTCCGTGGCAGATTCCAGAAGTACAAAAGGTATGATATTTCTGTAACTGGACACTACCCAGAAAGTATATTGTTCACCAAAACTTGGTAACCTGAAGAAGATAAGAATTCAAAGAATAAATTCAATGATGTTAACAGAAGCAGCTATGTAGCCATATTATTCCTTCATGGTTTAAAACATAATTTAGATAGCTTAATAAAATCTAGGAAATCTAGTAAGGGAGCTAGGAGACCAGCATGGTTAAAAAAGGAACTGCTGGGCAAACTTAAGTGGAAAAGGAAAATCTACAGATCATGGAAGGAGGGGCTGGTCACTTGGGAGGAATATAGGACTGTTGTCAGAGGATGTAGGGAGGCAATTAGGAAAGCTAAGGCTTCCTTGGAACTTAACCTTGCAAGTCAGGTTAAGGATAATAGAAAGGGCTTTTTCAAATACATAGCTAACAAAACTAACACTAGAGGCAATATTGGCCCACTGTTGAATGAGGTGGGAGCCCTGGTGACAGAGGATATAAAGAAGGCAGAGGTGCTGAACGCCTTCTTTGCCTCTGTCTTTACTCCTGCAGGATTTCCCCATGAGCCCCAGACTCATATAGCCCCAGAAGTAGTCAAGATAGATGAGGAGTTTTACATAGTAGATGAGGATTGGGTTAGGGATCAGTTGAGTAATCTGGACATCCATAAATCGATGGGTCCAGATGGGATGCATCCAAGGGTGCTGAGGGAGCTGGTGGAGGTCATTGCTAGGCCACTCTCCATCATCTTCGGTAAGTCATGGGTAACGGGAGAGGTGCCTGAGGACTGGAGGACAGCAAATGTCACACCAGTCTACAAGAAGGGCAAGAAGGAGGAGCCGGGTAACTATAGACCGGTCAGCCTCACCTCCATCCCTGGAAAGGTGATGAAACAACTTGTTCTTGTCTCTATCTCTAGGCATATCAAGGACATGGGGGTCATCAAGAGCAGTCAGCATGGTTTTATCAAGGGTAAATCATGTTTGACTAACCTCATAGCCTTCTATGAGGAGATTACTAGGTGGATAGATGATGGTAGAGCGGTAGATGTGGTTTATCTGGATTTCAGTAAGGCATTTGACACCGTCTCCCACAGCATCCTTGTAGATAAGTTGATCAGGTATGGGTTTGGTGATCAGGTAGTGAGGTGGATCAGGAACTGGTTGATGGGAAGGAGTCAGAGAGTTGTAGTCAATGGGGCAGAATCTGGTTGGAGGTCTGTGACTAGTGGAGTCCCTCAGAGGTCGGTACTGGGACCGATGTTGTTCAACATCTTCATCAACGACCTGGATGAGGGTATAGAATGTACCCTCAGCAAGTTTGCTGATGACACTAAGCTGGGAGGAGTGGCTGACACACCAGAAGGCTGTGCTGCCATTCAGAGAGACTTAGACAGGCTGGAGAGTTGGGCGGGGAGAAACATGATGAAATTCAACAAGGGGAAGTGCAGAGTTTTGCATTTGGGGAAGAACAACACGATGTCCCAGTATAGGTTGGGGGCTGACCTGCTGGAGAGCAGTGTAGGTGAAAGAGACCTGGGGGTCCTGGTAGACAGGAGGATGACCATGAGCCAGCAATGTGCCCTTGTGGCCAAGAAGGCCAATGGCATCCTGGGGTGCATTAGAAAGGGTGTGGTTAGTAGGTCAAGAGAGGTTCTCCTCCCCCTCTATTCTGCATTGGTGAGGCCGCATCTGGAGTATTGTGTCCAGTTCTGGGCCCCTCAGTTCAAGAAGGACAGGGAACTGCTTGAAAGAGTCCAGCGCAGAGCCACAAAGATGATTAAGGGAGTGCAACATCTCCCTTATGAGGAAAGGCTGAGGGAGCTGGGTCTCTTTAGCTTGGAAAAAAGGAGGCTGAGGGGTGACCTCATCAATGTTTACAAATATGTAAGGGGTGAGTGTCAGGGAGATGGAGTTAGGCTGTTCTCAGTGATGACCAGTGATAGGACAAGGGGTAATGGGTGTAAATTGGAGCATAGGAGGTTCAAGGTGAATATCAGAAAAAACTTCTTTACTGTGAGAGTGACAGAGCACTGGAACAGGCTGCCCAGGGAGGTTGTGGAGTCTCCTTCACTGGAGACATTCAAAACCCGCCTGGATGCGTTCCTATGTGATGTACTCTAGGTGACCCTGCTCTGGCAGGGGGGGGTTGGACTAGATGATCTTTCGAGGTCCCTTCCAACCCCTAGGATTCTATGATTCTATGATTCTATGATTCTATGTATGAAAAAAATTTCACTTACGGAACTATAATGATAGGCATATTAGGCATATCTGATAAAGCTTGCAAGCTTATCAAAATCCTAAAAGCTGATTTTCATGAAATCTGTCTCCTTTAATATTTAAAGGAAAATCTTCAATTCGTAGATGCGTATTAGTTCCTTGTACTTCTTTATCCAGTAAGTTTTCGATTCATTCAAGTGTTAATGGACTGTGGCAATTGCAGTGTACCTCTGTTATGTCAAACCTGAGCATCTTTGAGTCATTGCTTTTGTCATCATTGGTAATTGTGTGTGTGTTGTTTGAGCAAGTTTGGTATCGAATATACTGATAGTACTCTGACAACAAAGTAATAATTAATCACTATCTTGAGCACCCAGATTACTTGTATATACAGGCATGTGTTACCAGCACATTGGCATTTGTGATGGGAGGGACCTTCTTAACTTTACTGGCTTCTGATGAATCTCATTCAAAGCCCACTGACTCAGTAGAAAAACTAGTATAGCCTTCAGTGGGATTTTGGATTAAAGGCATTTGATTTTAGGGAAAATTGAATAATCTTTACAATAAGGATCATAAAATTTCTCTTTTATAAAAGTAATTGAAATTCATAAAGGGAAAGCACAAAGTATGCACTGTTACTGGTTTATCTCTATTAAGAAAATTGGTTTTATCAATTTTTATTTAATTATATAAATGAATAATTTAAGGCATTTTAAAGCCTTATGTATTTGCTGTTTCATTTGTTTCTTTCAGTTGAAACAAGGTGGTTACTATGGAAACAAAGACATGGCAAGATTTCAGTTGCCATTAGCTTTGGAAACTACTGCATTATTACAAAAAAAAAAAAAAAAAGAAACCTGAGGTATTGAACTATAAAATAGAATAAGATCCTTACTAATTAACAAATCGTGGGTAAAAGCTAGTTTTATGCTGTAAGTACGTAGAATAGGAACCACTATGTCAGAAACAAATGAGAAAAAATAGAAAGTTAATGGAGCTGTAATTTCAAAATTCAGTAATATTATCTGAAATATGCAATTTCCCAGATGTAATTCCCATATCCTGCATGAACAGTTACAACAAAGTGAAGGACTTACAGATGCTCATGTGCTTTTCCTGTCACAGTGTAACTGCAAAATGCATATGCTGCTAGAAACAGCAGAGCTATAGGGAAAACAGAGCTGCTCTCAACGTCAGTTATGTGGGTAATATATGGCATAGTCCTTCTGGCACCCCCTCAGCTATTTGCACAATTATTTTCTTGGCTGTCTCACAGATGTGTATGTTTATGCATGGGGCAAACAGGCATGTGTGCAGAAAGGAGGAATCGAAGCCCCTCAGTCTGGGAGAGCCTAAGTACCTGAGGGCTGACAAGTGTTGCCAGGACTTGCTTTCCAAAATCCTGGAGATACGGGAAAAAGTGGACCAGGCCAGTAGGAATTTGAGAGATGTCAGTTCTCCTCTCCCATATATAGCACATTTTGACTGTTAATGACCCTGTAGTGTTCTAAATCAGGAAAGAGCTGCTTAATTGAAATGAGCTCAGACTGGGCAAATCAGCTCAAAATACAGGCATGGAACCCAGTGAGCTATAAAAAGAGCCCAAGGTAACCCGTAGGCTGATTTCACTCTAGTATTTGATAAAACACACCCATATGCATGCACACACCTGCACACGAGCTCAGAGCCACCCTGTGAAGAAGGACGCAGTTAAAGATACAGCTTCTGAACTAATAAGTATACTTAAGAAATCATCAATCATAGAACATCTCAATTTGGAAGGGATGTCGAAAGATGGTATGTTTCAAACTTTTGTGGGAAAGGGAGACTAGATTTTGTTATTTAGACTACCTGCCCAGTTGCATCTTGAGAACCTCCAGTGATGAGGACTCTACCATGTCCCTGGGGAGTAAATGATTTGTGAAAAATTTCTTAGATCAAGATGAAACCTCTTCTGGTGCAACTTGTACCTGCTGTCCCTTGTCTTCTCCATGTGGCTTCTTGGGAGGAGATAGCATTTGTCCTCTTTGTAGCTGCCCTTTAGGTACAGAAATACTGTGATGAGGTCCTCCCTGAGCTTTCTCTTCTGAAGGGAGAAAAGACCTAACTCCCACAGTCAAACCTAACTCTTTCAGTCAAGGAAAAGAATAAAAGAAATTAAAGAGCCTTATTTTCATGGGGTGCTTTAAATACTGTTGAGTGTGCTAAATCAGGCTCAGCCCTCAATCAGTGTTATGTGACCTCAAAATGCTATTGTTAATAATGCATAGAAATGCTAGAGGAGACTCTCTGTTCTCCCTCTACACTTTTATCTCATTGCCTAGCTTATTTTTTCCACATTACAGAACACGTATAAGTACCTATGCAAATGCATGCTTGTTTGTGTATGTTTTATATAGAATCATAGAATCAGCAAGGTTGGAAAAGACTTTCAAGATCAAGTCCAACCATCCACCCTACAACCCCTAACCACTAAACCATCTTATGAAACACCATGTCTACCCCTTTTTTTACCATCTCCAGGGATGGTGCCTCCATCACCTCCCTGGGCAGCCTGTTCCTATGCCTCACCACTCTTTCTGTCAAGAATTTTTTTCTAATATCCAGCCTGAACCTCCCCTGGTGCAACTTGATCCCATTTCCTCTTGTCCTATCGCTAGTCACCAGGAAGAAGAGGCCAACACATGCCTTACTTCAGCCTCCTTTCAGGTAGCTGTAGAGGGCAATGAGGTCTCCCCTCAGCCTTCTCTTCTCCAGGCTGAACAGCCCCAGCTCCCTCAGCCTCTCCTCATAAGACCTATTCTCCAGACCCCTAATCAGCTTAACTGCCCTTCTCTGCACCCTCTCCAGCACCTCAATGTCCTTCCTATACTGTGGTGCCCAAATCTGCACACAGTGCTTGAGGTGCAGCCTCACCAAGGCTGAATAGAAGGGCACGATCACCTCCCTGGTCCTGCTGGTCACACTATTCCTGATGCAGGCCAGGATGCCTGGGCACACTGCTGGCTCATGTTCAGCTGGCTGTCAATCAGCACCCCCAGGTCCCTCTCTGCTGTGCAGCTCTCCAGCCACTCCTCCCCAAGCCTGTAGCGCTGCCAGGGGTTGTTCTGGCCAACGTGCCAGGCCCCACGGCTAGAGGGAAGATACTTCTTACAAAGTTGGTAGGCCCGACTCTCAGAAACAGCAGATGTAGAAAGTGCAAACCAGAAGTAATGTCCTGGGCGAATTAAGTCTATGTCTTTTCTCCAAAGAAAACTTTGTCTGAGATCAAAATCAAAATTAGTTAATAAAGGCCCCAGAAAATTACTTCCATGGGCTTTACACTTTTTATATCTTCCCAAAGTGCCATGGAAATCATACTTACATAATCATCATTGGCTTATGTTATCAGTGGAAAAAGTTTACCAGCCTTGATAGTAGGGAAAAAAAACTTCAAAGGCTGTGATAAATCATATGAATAATTTTTCCAGAGGAACTCTATATAAATTGGTCATGTTATCTAAATGTGTCAAATGAAATGTCAAGATCTCCCTCTTTCTTTCTCCAGGAATAATTGGATTTGCACATCTTTCTAGATTGCTAGTCTTTTCCCCAAAGTGTAGGCACATATATTTTTTATTACCTGAATGCCTGTCATAAGTGGTTACAGAAAAGTGGCCAAAGGTATATGGGAAGGTTCAGACAAGCTGATTCTACATTTTCTTGCTGTTGGTTCACCTGTTATGAAGATGATCAGCAGGCCATCTAAGACTAGCTCAGTTCTGTGTCCCTAGTTTTGGTATACTGGACTGGATAAGATGAAAGGGTCTAAGATTCTTTGTAAATCATTCAAAGGTAAATAAGAAGACTTCATTGCTGACACATGAATTCCGCTAAAGGACCATCATTTCTGCATTTGGCATTCTGGGGAAAGAAGAGGCAACAGGAAAATGGCACTTCAAAATTATCTTGATTTTTCTCGTTTCTAAGGCTTTAAAGAAGGGTTGGGTTATACCTATCACTTGCCGTTCTTATAGAAAAGGGACTGTGGATTCAGATGTTTTATTCTCTATTATTCATAAGTATTTTGTTCTTAATTAGGTACTTATTAAATTCTAGGATATATATGTACTTAGAAATTGCTTTGGTTTTCTATGCATTAAATGCTGTCTTTTCTGTTGCCAGATTTAACAAATTTACTAATGTTAAGGCCAAAGACAAAGCATCTTGTCCTTACTTTATTAATAAAACATTCAAACTCTCTTCCTACTAGAACATGCAGATTTCTTACTGATTGTTCCAGATCTCTTATGAAGAGAACATATAGATCCTTCCTTAGCGTTCTGCTTTTCAGCTGAGAATCTGAAATGTCAAGAAAACAGAGAAAGTTCCAACTCAGAAACTGTAGTAAAAGTAATGCATTAGAAATGGAAACAGTGCTACATCAGACTGTGCTTGTGCAGCATGAGTTTGAAATCTTACAGGTGCACGTATTTGGGCTTCTATTTACATATTTTTTCCTAAAAATATCCTTTGATTTCATATGATGTTGTCACAGTTTGGGTCTGGGTTGGCAGTCAAACCAATAACAATAATGCTCTCCATCCCCCCCCTCCCTCAAGGTAGGGAAAGAGGGAGAAAAAATGAGAAAGAGAGGCTTTCTGGGTTGAAAAGTGAAACAGATTGATTTTAATTATTAGTGATAAGGGAATTTGTATCTTTATAAAGGGATGTGCAACACCCAATCCTCCTGCCCCAGCAACTCTCACAGCAACTCTTCTCCCTGGTGACTCCCAGCTGAAGGGGGGAGTGTCCGGGCACACGGACGGGGCCCTCGGGTGTCGGCTGGGAAGAAAAATGGGAAAAAAGAGAGAGAGCCAAAGAGAGGGTGATAGAAGTGACGATAAGCAGAAAAGTGAGAGAAAAAGGAAACGAAAGGCTTGACTTCCATGATGTCTTAACCTATACTGAAAGCCAAATAGAGAAAATATTATGAGAAGGGAATATTCTGATTTGCTGATCCTGCCTTCTGTCTAATCTGCTCCCCTGTAGGGGGGGAGGCTGCAGACACTCAGAAGTGACCTCGGTTATTATCAGTCCACTGGTGCTGCTAAAAAAAAGTTCACTGAAAGTAAAAAAAATCAGCAAAGACAAAGTTTGCTTCACCCTGGCTCAAACCAGAACAGATGTGATCTATCGCCTTGCCAAATGACAGCAGAATATTTTTTAATGGTGTGTTTTAAATGTCTTGAGAGACCAGAGTTCTGTGGTGCTACTAAGAACATACTGTCACAATCCACTGATTTTTACCAAAAGGTTTACCCTGGATATGCTTTCAAGCTATGTGTAATCTTAAGCAAAAAATGGGAAATAATGTTTGGAATAGGATTTCAAGTATTGACAAAGTAGAACTGGCTTGAGTTACATTTATGGTTTGACCTGCTACAAGCGATTTATTATCATAGGAATGTAGTAAAAATAAACTACAAAACTACTTGCAAGCATACTTTCTTGAGCCAAAATGCACTACTTTGAAGTATCCTTATGTAATTGATCATATTAGTATGAACAATTCATTAGTTCATACTAATTGACTGGTTCATATTAGTAAAATGAAACACATCTGTGATTATCAGCAATGCTGAAAAATAAGTGAAATACAAAAGTCTGCTTTGACCTCCACATGGGATATTTGCTTTTCTTGGCTTGTTGGGTTTTTTTAACTATTCCATACAAGTTGTCAAGGGCTGTTAAATAATAATCTGTCCTTGAATTATTTGGGCCTCAAATGATAGTTGGATTAACAATTAATTAATTATTGCATTTTTATCTGTGCGAATGAGGACTCTAGTAGGGACTGAAAAGTAACATCTTAGCAGGGGAATTAATTATTTCTTTGGGTCCTCCCCTGGCTGTAGCACACAACCCTCACCTCCTTAGCATTTCCTTGAGCATGCAAGTTGTCTTCAGACCTTCCACCCAGAAACTCTTGGCACCATGCACTCTTGGCAAAGCAAGAGCCAGCAACTGGGTTCAACTCCAGTTCATAAAATCTAGCAGGAGGTGGGGGGTGCATTGAAGCAGCAGCTGGACAGGTCACAGCATGATCAAAGAAAAAGAGGCAAAATGCACACGTGTTTTGGAGGTAGAGTGGTGAGGCAGATGAGGATGTGTGGGAATGGAGTTAGATCCACTGTTGAGGTAAGATTTAAATATAATAACTTTGGAGCTGAAATCTGAGTCAAGGATGCTTGTTTTCCAAACTCCTACATTCAAGATCTGGTGCATGGTCAAAAGGCTGTACAGAAGAATACTGATATTATCAAGCCAGGCTGAGAAGTATTTTAGATGAAGGATTAAGCCTTCTTTTCAAAAAAGTACTTAAGTCCAGGTCTAAACTTTAAAACGGTGTGTAACTCAAGTTCACCATACCAGACTTCTTTTGGGGCATTTACTCAATACAGTAGAGGGTTTTAGCTTATTGAAAAAGGAAATAGATCAAATAAAGAGAAGACAACACAGAGAGATTTACACTTCTGTCTAGGCCAAGCTCTAACTGCAGGTAGCAAGTCAATGAGCATGTGCCAGAATGAGCGCTAAACTGGATGGATGCCAGCTTTTTTATTGTGAGTAACCTTTTGCAGCTGGAACCTATTCACTGGAAGGAAAAGGCAAAGCCACCAATTACTTCAGTGGTGCAAGACCAGAGCACTCCAGAGTGGAAGAATTAGCTCATGGTGTACCTCTTGGCAAAATCCTGGACAGTATATACCAAAATACCATAACACTTAACTGTAAATGGTACTTTGTTTAGTATGATTCACCCTAAGTTTGAGTTGGGTCTTCCTGGTGGACTGATTGGTTGACACTTGCCTCATGCACCATGCTGTTGGACAGTGGGCTCAGCATTTTCCAGAAGAGCTGCTGTGCTCTGGCTTCACTTGGGCTTACGGATGGTATGTATATATGGCTCCTAAAATGCCACCAGAGTAACAACTGGGAATATATTGTGTTCACACAAGCACCTGTTTCCTTACTATACAGGAACTGCACAGAAAGTCACTCCCATTTCTTGAATAAATTCCTGCTGGTGGTCTGTTTAGCCCAACTGCCAGAAGCTGCACGACTTGCAGACAATGCCATTGTGTGCCCTGCATGTCCCAGTCCTTCCATCCAGGCCAGGAGATGGACTTTCAGCTTCATTATCTGGATGGACAAATAATACCCTCGGGAGGCCAATCTAGAGAGGGCCTTCAAAGTACTGTTTGCCATACCGAGAAACATAAATGCAGATGAGTGCAGCTGCCTCAAATGGCAGCTTTGCTAAAAGCCAGCAGAAGGAGCTGAATTAGGTTTGCCACAGCTCTGCTGGTCTGCTTCCTAACATGGACCAAATCATCATGTCGACCCTCTATAATGCTAGACTATATAGCCATCCTTTCTAACCTGCCAGCTTTGCACAATACTGAATTGCTTTTTATACATACCTGGTTAGATAAGATGGAATTTTTCAACCGCAAAATGCAGTAATATGTACTGACTGATTAGAAGCAGATTTTTTTCCATAATACAATCTCTTAAATAAAACACAAACTTTTAGAAATGTTTAGGCAGACATCTGTAGAAGCCAGGACTTTAATAACACTGCATAAATTGCGGTTCTTTAGATGAGCTCTTCTCTTTCTCTTCATATAAATGTCTGTCATTAGTTATGTGCAAAACTCAGAACTTCAGTTTTTGGAATGAATACTTCCCAGATCTCTCTTGTGCAAGATTAGATTAAGCATCTCATGAGTAGGAGCTCTTATTGAAGTCCTGGTTTCAAGTACGTTCCATGTTCTGGGAGGCTGGAAGTGGATGCAGCCAGAATGCTGCAGGACAGCTGTGCAACAGTTCAAGTCCTCCTTAACCCCCTTCATTGCACTGGATTAGCCTATAGGGAAAACAATGAGCTTACAAACCCTCTAGCTCTCCACAATAAGTTTTTAATGCTTTAAATGCAGGGTGTCTGGTACTTTTTGTGCTCTTTTAACACTTCAGCTTCCAGTTTGACTACTGCATTGAAGCAAAAAAAACCCCAAAACCTAATATATTTGAACCTCAAATAAATCTGCAGCTTTGCAAACCTTTATTAACTCATGCATCAGTCCAAGACTGGTTTTGGTTTTTAATTTAGTCAAATGCTTAATCTACTCTTTCTTGATTCTTGATTTCTAATTATTATTCTGGTCCTTCTTTGATTAATGACTCATTAGAAATAGGGCTGAACCAAACCCCTAGGTCCCAGACAAGCCAACATTTGGATATCTTCTAGTAGTTTAATTGAAATGGGATTCTCTAAAAAATTGCTTGTCCTGTATTGTCAGTTTTGTCACTTTCTAAACTGGAACAAAGTTCTTTTAACATGTTTGAATGCCCTTAGAAATCAAATTGCTTTATCCATTTAAAAGAAAATGTTATTTTCTTTTCATTTTTTTGTATGTCCATTTCACATTATAATATTGAAGATAACTAAGCAGCATCAGTTCTCTTGACCACTGTTCTTGGTAATCATGGTCCCTACTACAGGAAGAATACTTTTTAAGTACATATATTCTTTCCCAAACCTAATACTGCACATCAAAGGAAAACTACTGCTGTAGTGTGCTACATATGGCTCTTGTCCTGTCCTTCCTCAGATCCCAGCACTGAAATTTCTCTTATGCTCTGAGGAAGGGAGAAGAAGCAGTGAAGGAAGGCTAACAAGCAGTCCAGCAAAGACACTCACAAGGCAGATTAGTATAGTTAAATCAAAGGGCAGAGCCATGGCTGCAAGTGGCAAGCACCCATGGTATATTTGAGGGCATGGCTTTGCAGAGAAGTGAGAATGCAATTGTAGGTTTTCTCTACAATATTGTCTTACCAGTTAATAAAGTTTCTATGTGGTCAAGGACCTGAAATGCTTGGATATCCTTTAATTTTCATAATGTTCCATTTTAAATAAAGGTTGATAAAAAAATAAGTGACATTCCTATTAAACATGGAAATAGGCCCAACTTCTTTAATGTGATTTAAGTCATTGTGGCTTAAATGCAGCTTTTTTTATTGCACTTTTAATAAAAATAGTCCTGGACAATTAATTAACAGTGCTGTATCTCATGGGTCTTTCCTTGTGATACACTGTAACCACTTGAGGTAAAAATCTTAGTCCCCAGGAGTGTATCAACATCATAGCTGTTATTTCTTTTCGCACAGAAATGTGGAGTGCAGTTGTCAAGCTCTGCACATTTGAGACCTGAGGTCAATCATTCTTATTAACCGCAAATGTTACCATTCTCTGGCTGGAGAAATACAGGGTCGAGCATGTGTATCCTACGGAAGAGTAGTCATCTGTTTTAGGATAAGTACACAGAATAAAAATTAGCTTAAGTTTTTCCATGTGCACCTGGCATGTCCATTTAAATAAAGAACACCAAAGGAAACATTAAACTCACGTACACCCCAAAGCTGGCTCAAAACCATGCTTGATATTCTGGCAGTTCTTCTGCAATTGATTGGCAACTTTTCTAAAAGGTTAGGCGCAAGTCCTGGAGGCAACAGGCCTGGTTCATAGGGTGTGTTGCCACGATGAGAGGGAAATGTAACTGGAGCACATGCAAGCAAAACGTACGCGCCTTAGGAGGAAAAACAGTTGCAGTGAAGATGTGGTTGCATGGACTATGTTAGCAACTGGGTGTTTATTTATGATCTCCAGCCAACCTGCATGTACTAAAGACTGATCTGCCGTATCAGCACCACTCTGGTTGCCCTGCAAGCTTCAGTAAGGTAGGGTACAATCACACTTCTGCTTCGTGGTGTTTTGTTCCTCATCTCTGTTTTACTGCAGTGTATCTGTGCTGCTTTTGGTTATGTGCTTTAACCAACCAAATCTGAAAACATATAACCTCAGTTTCAGTTTGACCATTTGAAAAGAGATGATGGGAGTGTAGCTGTGGTTCCCCTGAAAGCCATGTAATTCCATAACCTAATTTCCCTATGCAGGGCTCTGCTAAGCCCAGAAGGCTCTCCAAAGTTGTTTTCTTTTTTGAACCAGGAGGTAGCCTCAAAATATGTCTCAGCCTGCCTGGTCAGTTCTGCACCAGGAGCAAAGGAAATACAAACTGATGTCAATGTTCGCTGCCAAAGAGCTTTGATCCTGATGGATTTGAGCATGGATGGTGAGCAAGACTGGTGTTATTAAGTGTTGTCCCTCAATGTGTGATCCAGTTTCAGTGGATTGGTTCTCAAAATCTTCCAGTAAGCACTGAGTGGAAAATACAAATGTGTACTTACATTTAACAATGGCAAGGAAAAGAATATTTTTAATGAGAAAAATACAGTGGCTTTACTTTAAATGGAGTTTAAAATCTCATTGTAGCTGATAGCTGTATGTTTTATCTTGTGGCCCTTGGAGTAGACATTTTTTATTGACTAGGAAAATGCCTCTGAAAAGATCATGTCTGGGATGTTGCTGTTTTCTTTGCTTTGTCGCAAGGCAGGAGCACACAAGTCAGCATTTTCTTCTTAAGAAGCTGATGTTAATTTATTTTGACAGCATTTTCAACCCATATAGTAGCTTAGGATTGTCTGTTCGTGCTACCTTCCTATTTTAGACAAGCAATGCTTTGCGTGAGACTGTTAATTTGGTAAAGGGCATGGGTTCACATTTGGTTTTCATAGACCGATAGATTTAAAGGCCAGAAGAGACCATTATGATCATCTAGTCTGACCTCCCACTTCAATCAGGGCACAAGCCTCACGCAGTTGTTACTGCAACAAGATCATGACTTCAGTGTGAGCTAGACAGCAGCTTAAAGAAGGCATCCAGTCCTGAGTTGCCTTCCTCTAATTTTTAGCATTAATTTTTCCAACTTCAGACTCCAGTCCCTGGATCATATAATTTTTTAGGCATGCAGAGTCAAAATGAAACATCATCCTCAAATGTCTTTTTCAATTACATGTCTGTGATTCCATCTACTTGGATTTATCCCAAGATTATAAGAATATTTATGCTGTATAGTTGTCAGACCATGCTAAATGGACAGTAAGCATTTTTTTTACTTCATACTGGATATAATAAAAACAGTTGCAAAGCCCGCGTAAGATGTCAAGATCTTGGCCTCAGTCTGCATTGACAAGTCAGGAAGCATTCAACATGGCTTTTGGTTTTTGTGAGCAGTTTGCATCCACTGAGTCAGCATGCATGAAGCCAGTTCACAGCAGATACACAGCAACTATTGTCCTTTTGAAAACCAACCCCCATGTTTCTAAGATCAGTTTTTAATAGATAATGAGGAAAATCGGCAAGTGAGAAAAAAAAAAAGAAAAAGGTAAGAAAAGGCAGGTGGAAGTGTTTAAGAAATTATTATTTATCTAGAACATTTCTAAAAATACAGTTGCAATATTGTTCACCTAAGAGAAAAACAGTAGAAGATTATGCGGGAAGAAAGAAGATACTTTGAATAAGCTTATTCTGCCACTCATTTTCACATGTACTCATCATAATCCGAGAGCACAATTTCTTCAGACTTAAAACCTGGCTGCAATTCACTATAATAGGAATTTTGGTCTACAGCACTGAATCAATTTTTCAACATGGTCAGAGCTCCAAAATCAGAGCTGAAGTTTACACAACCTGGGAATTTTCAGGTGTGGATGTGAAATGAATTTTTGACAGTTCCCAATGTCTGAGCGACTTAAAGTACTTCTGAAATTTGAAGTCTTTCAGACCTTTTCTAGCTCCCTGTAAACAGAGTAAAGAAAGACTGTGGGGCTTGGACTTCACTTCTGGCACATATTCTCATGTGGTAACCAAAATGGTGCCGTGGTCTGGATGGGAATGGAATAGGGAAAATAACTAGGGGAAGATATGGCCAAGAGAAAATCTGGGTAAATATACTGCAATAATTGATGAAGTTTTATGACCTTTAAAACTTTCAAGTCATGCTAGTTTGAAGAGCTGCTGTTCAGTACTTGCCTGAGTGAAACTGGAAAGATTGGTATTAATTTCAGAAAGCATCTGCCAAGTTCATGCTATTTAGTAATGCATTTATATAAATTAATGTTCTTCAATAGAAGTTCATCAAATAATCTGATCCTTCTTGACTTCAAAAGATCCCAATCTCTTGCATAACAAACTGCAAGGAAACAAAACTCTAGCCTTTCCAGTTTGAAAATGACACAGTTCAAGGAGCTAGAGCACAGGAATGCCTTAAATCTAATTTTTGTAAGGCAACTCACTTGATTAATAGTTATCCTCCATTTTCACAATTTGGAACTGCAGAGAACATCAAGAGACCTGTGTGAAACCATAAAATTATGTATGGGTGTATGTTTATATTCTCTAGATAGAGAACTTATTCTAAACTTTTGTTCTATATCCAGAATTTGAAAATATCCTGGATGTAATAATCTATATGTAAATAAATTTCTATTTCAGAGAAAAATGCTCTTCATGTATTACTGGCCTTAGTTGAAGACACTTTCATGTTATTTAAAATCACTGCAGTATTCCATAATAGCTTTAAGAACATTTTTTCTTCATAGTAGGTTCCAACTGTTAGAATATATTTTGTCCAGTAGTACATTTGAATTTAGGCAATCTCAATCAAGAATTACATTTGTAATTTATTTTTTTATATATAAAATATTAGAACATGCACAAAATCAATATGTGTGCAATAAGAAGGTATATAATTTCAAGAGTATTTGCACATCTAGACCCCCCTTAACAAACTGATTTTTAAAGACAAATGTTATCTGATACAGTAACTATATATAGTATTTTGATTTTGTATGTGAGTCTCAGCTCTACAAAGGGACACCTAACAGCACAGTGAACATGCCTTTGCAATTAAATGATCATTCACAGTAGAGTTTATGGAAATATGAGATAAAGCTCAAACTGTTCAATAAAGAATGCGCGTTCTTGTTACTCATTGTTTTAATGGGCTATAAAATAAATGCAGAGTAGAAGATATTTTTGCAGCCAGAGCTTGTGATACACGATACACGTGCTTGTGCTGGGAAGAAAATGCCAAAATTATGTACTTCAAACGCCCATCACGCTTCTCAGAAGGATTATATATGTAAGGCCATCAAAATCCTGCACTGTCTTTAATGGAACAGGACTGACTGCTCCTCCAGTGTCACTGGTAAATGCCAAAGAATGTCTGGCTCAACAGTGAAATACTTCATTCATTTGTAGCCGTATGCGAGAACCTGGTCTAGTGGGAGGTGTTCCTGCCCATGGCAGGGGGGGTGGAAGTAGATGATCTTTAAGGTCCCTTCCAACCTAAACCATTCTGATTCTGTCTGAGTAAGGAGATTGCACGGCAGCAGAAAGGGAGGGCAAGGAACAAAATGTTTGAAAACAGCATGAAATAGACAGGGGATAACAGCATCAGAAAACACACATGCATGCATACTCATTAATTACATGCATGGAGGTGGTAAGGGTGGAGGAGAAAAAAAAGAATGAGAAAAGTTAGGCAAGTTAACATTAACTGAAATTACTTAAGCAATGTAATAGGTATATTGGGGGAAAAGTAACAGTGTGAAGAAGCCCATTAATGAAAGATGAGGAGGGATGAAATTAATGAGAGCTCTGCAAAGACACTACAGCCCTTGTGAGGAGAGAAGCACAGGGCCCTGTTCTGGTATTCTTGTTCAGTACTTCTGAGATACTCAGAGGGCTGCTCAGAGAACAAAGCACAATTAAAGGGCAGGGACTGTCAGTCTGGCAGGAACACTGAGCAAGGGACTAGTCTCACACATTTACATAGGTGAATAACTATGAGGAACACCTTGTCAAAGCAGCAGTCCCCAGGATTTTCAAAATGAAATAAATGTCCCTGAAGTTACTGAAATAAATGAATGTTTACAGTCAGGAGTCTTCTAATGGCTTGTTTCTTTTTCTTCTTCTTTTTTTTTTTTATGCACTGAAGTTATATGTACAAGGCCTTTTTATCTCTGAGGAAGCTGCTTTTCATGTAAAACCAGGACTTATTCATGCCCATGTGCTTCCAGAAGATGGAAATTCCTGTAAAACAGCAGCTATCATGGCATGTATAGTAAAAAGCAAGGAGCTGGTAGTTGCAGGTTTCATGGTGCGCTGCAGGGTCCCGGTCCTCATGCGGCCAGACCAGGGAGTGGGTCACAGCCATCACAGACCTCCTGCTCCTCCTCACGTACCTTGATTTCCTTCCTGTGGATATGGAGAGAAGAAGGGAGGCTGAAACATTTGTTTCTAGATGTCAGTCTCCCATGCAAGTGTAGTACAGTGGCCAGGAAAGCACTCAGAGCTCCCACAGTTGCTGGTATTTATTTGTGTCCCTAATCAGCTGATAGACACAAAACACAGGTTCTCTCTTAAGAACAATTAGTGAAGGCACAGTCTGTGAGTAGATATTTCATTCTTATGCATAGTAAGGATTGTTTTCTTTAGAGTTATTTATTTAAAAATATAACTGTACTGAACTTAGGAATTAAATCAATTAGATCAATCCCCCCAGCACTGTGAATCCAAAGAATAAAGTGCTGACCCATCTACTGGGTGCTTACAAGTACAGTCCCCAAGGGGCACATGCTTGGAGACTTCAGTTAGCAGTAGGCTTTAAATTCAGATGTTAGACTGAGGGCAGGAAATAAGGAGTCGAAAAGAGTTCTCAGCCAAAATAAACCAGGGTTTTTTTGTGAAATGTTTTTGCCTTCCCTGCTCTTTACCTTACTCCTTACCTGACTACCTGACTAAAACTAACTGCTTAACCTAGTTTTTTGTAGGTCCTTAGAAACTCTATTTTCTAGAACTCGTTCTTATTGTGTACTGTTCTGCTCTCTTGTCTTGCTATACTTGATGCACAGACAAAACATCTAATGGAGCATATAAAAATGCAAGTCTTAAGTTCATGCCTGTGTAATTACAAAATTCAATACAATATATAAATTCTCCAACTGTTAACCTAAACATTAAATTCTTCAAAATGCTAATGTGCTCTTTTCTCTCTTTTTGACAGCAAAATTTGGAAAGTAACCTCACCAGCCTTATTAAGAGGAATACTGAACTGGAAACTCTTTTGGCGAAACTCATTCAGACCTGTCAACATGTGGAAGTGAGTACTGATCTCCATCTGAAATAGTTGTAAACTTAATTACATTCACTTCTAGCATACAGGAACAAAAGTTTAAACAAAGCAAACAAACAAACACAAAAAAAAAAAAAGAAAAAAATTAAACCAAACATGAGTGCAGAAATTAAAATAGTGGTAAACTGATTCGAAGCTTTTTCAATGATAAATGTTACTCTCTATAGAGATGACCTCATTTACATTCCTTCCTGTTCCCTTTTAATTATATGTTTTTATGGTTTCCACCACTGCTACACTTGAGCACATCATTCACTATCTGTAACATGTTTATCTTTTTGGGTCCTTTGTGAGACAGAGTAATATTTACAGGTGGAAAACTCAAGCAAAGAAATAGTAACTACAATTATATTTAGGTTTCTATTGGCCACTGATTTTATTTTTTCATCAGAATTAAGTATGTAAATACATATGTGGACTCAAAAGTCATACATTAATTATATTTATTTTCAGAGAGATGCTTACAGGCTTTGGACTTTCTTCAGCTATGTATTCCACTTTGAGTATCACAGAAAAACTTCAGCAGGGAGGGACCTCAATCCCTATTTCCCCCAAATTTGATGGATTTTTTAGATGGCCTTGTGGGGGCTGCTGCTCTACACACAAATTAAACTAATCAGTGGGAGCTGCCACAGCAGGAGATCAGAGTCCAAAATAGACTCTTTTTAAGCAAAACTTATATTTTTACTTGTTGCCACTCTATAAGACCTTTCCTGTTTCTTATAGTGCATTCAGGTCATACAAAACTTGCAAAAGGCAACATGTGTTTCTGCTTTCTTCCAGTAAATATTATACAAACATCCCCATGGCATCAAACCTGTATCACCAGTGATTTCCTTATAGTCAGTCTCAGCCATGAGTCCCAGGTGACACACCATACAGAAAACAATTTCACCCCCACCTCCAGGTAAATTGTGGCTGAGAAACACTGGAATATTAAGAAAAGCTCAGTATCATGAGACACGCATGCTTGTTGACAGATAAGCTGGATTCATTGAGATACAGCCAGGTCATATTTGCAGTGCTACCAGTTCTCATAAGTTCTAACTTCGATTTAAGATGGCAGGGGAAAGTTAATGGGGTAGGAATAAGAAGAGCTGGTACAGCATAAATACTGCTGGTTTAGAGTGAAGCAAGCTTCAGACCTCAATCACAGAGAAGAGGTATTTTCAGTTGAACCGCTAATTACTAGTCAGATTTACAGGGAAAACTTATTTTCCCTGTGAAAAATGGTTGGGATTTTATTTGCATTTCAATGCTGTCTGTTGACAGGCTTCTGTGTGGGACCATTTCACTTCTGATTGCATTGCAGTTCCTGTAGCAGCCTCCTTTATTCAGAGAAGGGCAGACTATATGTTCCTAGCAGACAGCCAGCATTAAATAATAATAGTGTTGTGTAGAAAAGGTATTCCACTTTGAGTATGGTTGTCTATATGCATGAAAGAAAACAAGGTTTCTTGATCAGTGCTACCTAGGGAGTAGCCCTGGGGAATTTGAGTGAGGAAGGTAGCCTTAACCCAGAGCTTCTGAAACAAGGATGTAATTTAAGAGAAAGTTAGCTGTGACATACAGTGCAGTAACACAGCCACCTGCTAGCTCTGCAGAAAGGCACTCTCATTTTAGAGAAACCTTTTTTCTTTCTTATAAAGTCCCATAGAAGTTATCCATAGGGCTTATTTTCTGTATTTTTCAGACTAAGGTCCAGTCACCTAATTAAGCTTAAGAGCAACTTTTCTTGTTAACAGATTCAAAGTCACATCTCGAAAATTTGGCATCTGCCTAAGTACCTTGTTGACTGTGTCAATTGCACATGGTGCAGAAAAAAAAAAGGAAAAACAAAATAAAAACCACCAAAAACCCCAAAGCAACCAAAACAAAACCAATCCAAAAAACAAACACAAACACACACACACACACACAAAAACCAACCCAAGACTGTTCTTCCAAAGATATCAGCTCATGCATTTTTCTATCTGCTCCACCTCAGTGGAGCCTCACTGACTTCATGGGGCTCAACAAAACCATGAAGGTCTCTCCACAGTATCAGATTTGAGGTGAATGGTGTGAGTTCTTTGTATAGGCAGAAATAATGTCAGGCAGAACAACTGTAATATCAGCTGGAACGAGCACAGGAGGTAATGAGAGACAGAGACAAGGCACGTTTTCTTTCTCTATTTATAAAACTCAGAGCAAACCCCATGAAGCAGATGGGCCCAGGACAGCATAAGGCCTCTTTTTCGTTAGTGGCCTATGTCCAAGATGGGCTAGATCTGGAAAATTTAAAATCGCTCCTCCACCTCCTCTGTAATTCTGCAATATATTACCAGCTCTAAGGTTTAGTATTACAAAAAAGTCCAACTTGTTCAACTGGTAACAGATGCGCTACTGTCCCTAGAGTCCTGTTTTAGAAAATTTCTCTGTAGACATAAAGCAATAGCAGCAAAGTTGTTAATGAATTCCTATCACATTTTATTCATCAAATTACTCTAATTAGCATTTAAATTAGCTAAATATTACGAAATGAGCTTGAGTCAAAACCCTAGACCTGGGCTGTGCTGGAAATCAGGCAAGTGGGGATGTGGAAGTAAACTTTAAAGCTATCTCTGTTTCTCAGGGATTGATGAAAACTTCAGATATGATGTGAGTATCTCCAGTGTTAGAGAAGCTAAGGCATAGACAGATTTTTTTAAAGTCAGTATACTCAGTATGCTTCTTTGTGACAGAAATTCATTCCAATTCAGAAGCCCAAATGAAGAAAAAACTATATTAGTTGTAACATTAATGTTACAAATGTTAAATTACAAAATACTAGGAAAAGAAAAGCTGAAGTTTTCAATGACTATATTAATGTTGCCATATAAACTCACTAAAAGTTTGAAACTGAACAGGTAGTTAATTTTACAGGAAATGTTTTCTTTTTCAATTTTTGATGCAATACATTACAGATAATAATGTAAAATATATTGTATAGAATGTATAATCATGTAAAAACATATAGTACACTTTAAAAACTTCCATTGCACACTTGATTTTCTTACCGAATTTTAAATAATTTTGATAATGTTATTTTAATGTCAATGTAGAATTTTGATAATTTAAAGCCAGTTAAAAAAAAAAAAAAAAAGGAAAAGAAGCTTTGGATTTCACAAATAATTTAAACATTGAAACTCAAGGAAGGAAATTAAATTATTATTCCTTGTGTTAAAGTTACCAAATTTGTATTAAAGAGTATGTAAACTTTTTAAAAAGTTTTACTAATTAACATTTATTTTTAGAAATAAACAGTAACTTTTTTTAAAGCCTTTGATGTGTCATACACCAAAAAATTAAGTATTACATGAAAAGTGAAAAGGAATGCCTTTTTTGGCTTTTGATAGGGAGCAGAAGCTGATGTTTCCGGAAATGAACAACAAACAGGCTCCGTGTCATTTGCATAAATGAATCCTTACCAGCCAAACCAAATGTTGTCACACAGCCACTGTTTCTCATCAATGGAGTGAGCTGTTAATAGCTCCCCAGCAACCAGCTTCACTGCAGATTAATTATCCACCCATACCTCCTTCACGTTGGGCAACTGCAACTTCATCAATAGCAAAGGCCAAATCCCAATCTCCCCTCTGTGTTTTAAAACTGATGTTTATTCCCTTCTGAAAGGGAGTTGTTTTCCCTTTTTGCTCACATGAGCAGGCAAGGGCTGGTCGGGGCTGTTTGCTTTCTGGAAGCTGGATGCCTTCCAGCCACTGGGGAGGGGGGATCTGGGGCTGCCTTTCATCACAGCAACGGAGGCATAAATCTTGCCTATTTTTAGACAGAGCTTATCAATTTATGACAAGATTTATCCTGATGGGGGTCCTGATCTTGGGGACTCCAGAAGTCAACTTCCAGTCTTGCATTCCCATGGGTGGTTCTGGGCATATCGGCAGGAAAACTTCTGTGAATAAATTAAGCCAAACTTGTATTCTTTACTGCTTTAAGTACAGCAGAGATATTATTAAGCATTTTATAAGAAGAACAATTTTAATATCTGAATGTTTGTTTCATGCCTAGTATGAAAGTACAGTCTGTGCTAATACTTAGTTTAGAGTAATCCTTAATTTTAAAAATCCTATTTTCTCAAAGGGAACCACACCCTGAAAAGTGAATGCTTAAGACTATAACACTCCTTTCTGTCCCAAATCTTTCATTAGGAGCACCCTGGCACACTGGTTTTACTCATTTTTCAGACACATCCCTAACATGTTTTTTGTTTTACACTCATTTTTCCATCTTTCCAGTCTCCCTCTTTAATCCTGTCTGTCATTTCTTGGTTTTGCAGAAGCCCTGAAGACTGTTCACCAGCAAAATTTTGTTTTCCTTCCTTGGAGATGATAGCAGGTCTACAGCCTCATGCTGTTGGCCAGGCTGCTTTCCGCAGAGCAGCCCTTTGCTCAGGGCTGTTTGCTGGGTTGGCCTCGGTGATCCAGCTCTGCTCCTCTGTTCAGGGAAGGCGGCTGTGGCTGCCTCCCCAGGGTCAGCAGGCTTGGCTGCATCAAACGAGAAACTATTTCATAGGATAAAATACAGCTTTTTTCCACAGACTGAGAAAATGGAATAGAAGTGGCTACTAATCTGAAAGCTGTTTATTTGTAGTCCTAGTTCACAGCATTCATACATCCCATAGGATCTGTAAAAAAATTTTTTAAAGCATCCAAAACCATCCTGGATAATTTTATCTTTTAATTCTGTGGGCATTCACCCAAAAAGAGACCCCTCTAACATGTGGCTAAATCAGCCAGTGGCCCTTAGAAGTCCATAAAAACATCTGTGTATGTCAGGGAAGCAGCTACTTAGTTCTGGAGCCATTATAAGGGGAAGATATTTATATATTTGAGGGAAAAGGAAGTAATGTAATTATTTATGCTTTAGCATAAATTAACAGCCTAAGTACAAACCCTCTACCTCAGCTGAGGGAGAAGAGGCTGTAGCTGGATCCATGCCCACTGGGTGAAGCAAGGCTGCAGTAACTTGCTCATAACAAACGTGCTATGCGATTGCTCCTGTGGATATCTGAAATTTCTGTAGGAACCTTGAACAAATCTTCCAAAACCACTTTTGTAACATTGGGACTGACAGGCCTGGGATATGGTAATTAAATTTAATCTCTGGGTGATATCATCCCTGTGGACACACCAACTCGCTGCCAGGTCTCCCTGACACCCACGACGTGTGCTGGAGGGCCATCAGCAGAGCAGAGCCCCCAGGGTGGCCTGTGGCAAACCTCCACCACACTGCCGCACCATAACCCTCCCCTGCTCACCCCACACCTGCAAGGCCATGAGGCCGCATCCTGCTCTGCTCACCTGTGGCTTTGCCAGCTGGGCACACCTCCAGATTTAGCCGCCTCTCAGTTGAATCGGGGAAGGATTTAATGCTCTTAAGTGCTTAGGTTGTCCCCTCGGTTTTAGTGTCACAGGGCTCTCTGGCTGACAAAGTGTTGTGTCACAGCAAATTTGCTTCTTTGTAGCAGTTTCCAAGGCACATTGCTGCTGTGAATGTGTGAGGCTTCGGCAAATGTATTTTAGATCATGACATTAATTGGCATAAGGCACAAATTTGAGCATGAGTGTTTTTTGCCAGTTAATTTTCTCCTAAGCAATTTGAGTTTTGTTTCTGGACTTTTTTCTCATCTCTTTGAGGAAATATATGATTAAATGACTGTTACATAGTCAGTAGGACGAAGCTTCTCTCATCTGTTAGGCAGAAACAGAATCTGAACTCAGCTGGAGGAAAAATAGGAGCAATTATCTAGGGGGGAGGGGAAAGGAAATAGGTTTTGCTTGTAGACAGCTTTATAACATTTGTATCTCAGTCTTTCTGTTTGTTTTGTTTTGTTTTCAATTCACCAAACGTCACAGGAAACAAATTCTGTGGACGCTGCTGCAAAATCATTTTTGGTTGTGTAAAGAAGCGAAGGCATTTTCCTCTGTGTAACCCTTGAACTGCTGCATCCTTCGTTTTCTGTTTGTAATGGAAATGCTCAGTTTCCAGCTCACTTCTAACGATCTGCTGCAGGCTAAATCTCAGCATACGTTCCCAGAAAAAATTGTTTTTGTGTGTGTCAGTGTTTTTATAGCCCTGTTATATAATAACCTGGGGAAAAAAAAAATAAAAATTAAAAAGTAGTAAATTGGAAGACCCTTTATTTCACTGGCACAGATACTGAACATGCACCCATAACAGAAACATTTTAAATCAGTGTCACAATAGTAGTGCAAAAGTGATGAAGAGAAGATGGCAACACCTGGAAAATCCTGCTGATGCCTTTTTTGGTGTGACTGATCAAAAAGAAATGAGTCAAATGGCAAAATTATAAATAATGAAAATCTGAGTTTCTGCAAGTCTTCACCTCTGAGATAGCTTCTTCAAATTTTGTGACAAAATATGTTCATCAGTTTTTATATAAGATACAGCACTTCTGTTACTTGAAGGACAGCAAAAGCAAGCTTGGCTGTCAGTGTGATTCCCTGAGGATACTCAAACAATCAAGTCTTTGTCTGTGACAATAAAAAACAGTGAGCACTCTGTTTTCACCAAGTTTCATGGTCCTCACTCCTTCTTGAGATTTGGGACCATTTCAGTCAAAGCCCAAGTAAACAGAGAAGTTTTCATTAGGAAAATTTAGATGGAAGCCTGTGTGTAAATCCTGGTGTCTGAACTGTAGGAAATGGCCTTCGTAGTCCTACAAAGGTGATCACTGGTAGTTTGGAATAAGGAACCTACTTTGCTGGAGGGCTTTTTTTTGATAGTAGGAAAGGGTTAATGGGTTAAATAAGTGTCTACCATCACTTTGAAATATGCAGGGCAGATAGTTTGAAAAGTAGCTCCACTCAAAGTTGCTTTTTCCTCTGATCTAGAATTTTCCATTTTTTGAAGATTCTTGTTCAGCAGCTAGATTTATTTGCTATATTGAAGTGCTAGAAGTAACTGACATTTTATTTGTGAAATAGACAGGAAAATATGACTTTAAGGAAATTGGGAGTTCTTTTGATAGAAGACTAATTAAAAAACTTCATGATGTGCATAAAACCCTAAGGAGTAGTTTACACCATTTGTTTCCTAAGATAGTTTCTAATGAGAGAAGGTGCAAGAAGCACTTTCTCTATTAACATTATTTAGATTAAATATATGTCATGATCTACTTTTGATTTCTAATTCCTTCAGTTTTACATTTAATTCCACTCTCATAAAAGTTTATTTCATTCGATTAACATCTCCGGTAAGCTTTAGTCCTTGATGAGTCTTAATTTTATATAGCATTAGAGAAAATAAAAACTCCAGAAATAAAAACTGAGAAAACATGCTGCATGGCTTATGGCAATATGGAATATGCATTCAAGGATGTCCTAAGTTGCATGCCAAGTAAGCCCTAGCCTAGTATTCAAATATTATTTGCCTAAAGAATTATTTAATTGCTTTCACAAATTGCTAATTGAATGTATAATAGTTCCTACATATATATATATAACTGCAGCACTTATGCATACATTTTATGTACAGATTAGGCACATGCTGGAACACGTTATTGCACCTACAGCTGTTTTGTAACTTCTGGAAATTGGAGTCATATGATGATAACAGGTCACATGGGTTGTATATAAACTAACAGCGGTGCCTGTCCATGCCTGGCAGGGTGGCCAGTTGCCATTCTCTCTGTGTCTGCCTCTGTCTCACATTTTTGTTAGACCAATATTCCTGCAAAACTTTGTCCTTAGACTAGAAAATGGGGTTTAGTTCACTGTTAGTTACAGGTTAACTAATGCAGCAGGTAATACTTTGTGCCTGCCATCAGAGAATATAACTTGTCAGTCAAAATCTTGTTACTTTTTGGAACCTTCTGTCCTTGAGTAATTTACCTTTAGGGGAACAAAATACTTCTGAGTTCCTCCTTTTTCAGCCTACTATAAACAGCTGAACAGCAACTGGAGCAGCAAGCATACCAAAGGCATTGGTCCTCTACTGAGCATGTTAAACACTAGGCTACAGACTCCAGATCCTGGGTGAGAGTTTTAAATACTGAACTGTTGGTTACAAGGGCAATGGTTTCATTTTCATCAAAGGACAGGCAGTCCTTTGAACTTCAGTGACTATTTAGTTGTTTTTGTTTTTCTACCCAAAATGAAACACACCAAGTGGAATATTTTTCTCAATGTGAAACAAAGGCTTAATGTCAGCAGGAAAAACAAAAGAAAAACAATAAATAAGTACATATAATTGAATTCAAAATATATTTTCATTACTTAGGTTCAAAGAAGGGCTAACATAAACGACAAAAATAATGACTGAAAATGAATAATTAATATGGCCCTTTTACTACATCTTGAAAAACACCTCCCTCTCAGAGGTTAGTTTCATAGTTTAATCAGACCTTAAGCCTTAATGCTGCCAGAAGTCACCCCACTTCTGCTTTAGCCCTCCCCACTGTGTTTCCCTACCTGCTTCCCATGTGTTCGTGGAACATCTGCATCAGCCAAGTGAGCTCGGCCCAGCCATTTCCTCAGGTGGCCACACCGGCTTTTCATATGGAAGGAAAAGAGGGAATACCTTTTTTTCTCTTTTTTGCAGTATGATCCCAGAGCAGTTTAACCCCGTTGGCAAAACTGTGGTTTGTCTCGTAATAAGCGAGACTCATCAAGCTTAATCATCTCTCTGGAGCAGCTCTTTATGAGAACTTCTGAGAGCATCTGAGTTTAAGATTTTTTAATGGAAATCTTCTAAAACCAATTTGTTTGTTTTCCATGAAACTTCTGGTTTGGTTTGGTTTTGTGATTAGATTGTAAATGTCACTGGAGGACTGCTAGGCATCTTGCTGGTTAGCTTCTCCACAATGTGCTTCAAAGCACAGTGGGACAAAACCTTTAAAGCAACATTTTAATAAGTAACATGAGTATTACAAACTTCAAAAAAGGTTTACTTTTAGTCAAGATTGGGGCAGATAGTCTTATCAGCCTAACCCAAAGTGGTTTAGCTATCCTGGCCCAATTGATTCTTCATTCACAAAATTCCTAGGTAGCCAGAGTAAGTTGCTGTATTTTTGCGTTGACCTTTGTTTAACCTGCTCTGAGACTGCCTCTAAACACCAGTCTCCTGGTTAGAGATAGATGTGGAATGCAAACACAAACAAACCCTCCGGCACACTTGAAATGGGAGATGGCCACTCCTTTTTCTCTCGTGCCAATGCAGAATGAAGGAGTTGTAGATGATCCATTCAGATGGCAAGCTGATTAATATCACGTATTTCCAAAGGCACAGTTTGTCATGATAGATAAAATCAGTTTTACGCTTAGATTAGATAAAAGTCTGAAAAAGCTTTATTCCAAGAGTTGCTTTTGCACTACAGAAGGCTAAATTGAATAACCCATAGTCTAACCATCTATAAAAAGAAGGAAATGTTGTCAGAAATGCACATTAATCATCATCCTTTCTATTTCCATTAAATAAATAAATGAAACATAAATGCTGTTAAAATGTTATTTGAATGTATTGTGACTCTGAAGAAAAGTTACTCACTTTACAACATGGAGTAATTAAAAATTAGATATGTCTCTCTCTTTAGATGAGTATAATCTTTTAATTAATCTAAAGACACTAATCCCAGAAACTATGTTCCATATCTACATGACAATGAAGAAAGTTTTCCCAGCATAAACAGGTACTCCGGACTTTATATGTCACCATTTTAGATTATTTTTTCCTCAGTTTCTGGCTTTGCTATAAGAAGATACTCAGTCTCAAAATCTAGAGTGAGATATGTTGCAATGATGTTACCGTTGTTAAGTGGAATCATTGCAGTTTGCTTTTCTGATATTTCTGTTTATTTGGGAGTATATAGTAATTCTATAACCACCAATTCAAACCTGTAAAGAGAAGTTGATACATCTTCTTTACCTGTATGGCTCCAAGTAGAAAGAAATTATTTTTTGAGCCACTGAGACAATTTTTAAATAGTAAATCTGAAACTCAAATACATACCTTATTTTCCAACAACCAGACTCTTCCTGCAAACTTCTTTCTTCTATTTTGCATAATCAGTTGAGGACTAGTGAATAAAAATTGCTCTGGTTTTGATGAATTTATCCCAGACAGAGCAGTCTTAAAAATCAGGCCACCTCCAATTTACGGCATCTGATTTTGTTTGCCATTTAGAGATTATTTGCTGAAAAGTCACATGTGTATTTCTACTTGTGGGCAAAATTGCCTCATCCATAAGGAATCCCAGAGGCAGAGTTTTGCTCCTGCAAGGAAAATTCTGCTGAGACATTAAAAAATCCCTCAATTCTAGTATATTAGTTGGGGAAGTTTTCATGGGTATGATTCTAGCCCTTGAACACTCTGCCTTTAAATTAACCAGGGAAGCTCCCCTCTAACCTTGAACCTCTAGCCATGTTTCCCATGGATTTCCATGGGAAATTTCCCAAACATCTGCTAGGGACTTTGAAACCACCATGTTCATTTTCTTATGACCTAAGTGGCAATTTAGCTCAGGCCTCTGAAAATGAAAGCCAAGGAAGCCTCTGCAGAGAACAGAACACTTTCCAAAGCAGTTCTCAGCTTGTGGAGATTGGAACAGCTGGCCTGCTCTCCCCTTTGGATCAGGAGGGCTTCTTGTTTCCAGCTCCCCGTCAGACATCCTAAGGAACCCCCATTTTTCTTTCTTTTCTACATCCACTCCCTGAGGCAAGGGCCAGCAGACCCTATCCATCTACCTGGAAAACCTGGAAAGGGCCCTGATTTTTTTTTCAGTAAACTCTCTGTTTGAGGTCTTTGGATATTACTGAAATAGGATAAATTCCCCACAAAAGCAGCAGGACTAGAATCAGTTTGCTTGTTTGCAGTAGAAAATGTTATTATTTTTGCTAAATCATAACAAGACCTCCTAGTCAGTTTTAAATCTGTTTTGTGGCATGGAAAATAAGTTTATGAAAATTACACCAATAAACCAAAGCTTTAGGTTCAAAGCAGTTCAGGACATAGATTTTCAAGGAATTTGCTGATGCTAAATCTAAGTGTATGGATGTCACTGATATTTTCTACAGAAATGTGTCCTCAAATCAAGCATAAACTCTTAGGCAATAGATATCTTAGATTAAGGAGTCAACATTCATCTGGGGTGGAGGAAGCCCAGATTTAAGTCTGCTCCCTGCTCCCTGCATGATTCAGAGCCCTCCACAACCAAAGTGGGCGACCCAGTCTCCAGACTTTTCTAATGCAGCTCTCAGTCCCTTTTAATGAACTCCTTGGAAAGAGGGCTTGTTTTAATGTGGAAAAATGTAGAATGTAAAACCTCAAGTATTTTCACCAGACAGAACTCGCATTCCTTGGCCAGCCCCAGCTGGAAGTTATTGTCAAGGTTGCTGTTCATCAAAGGACTCAAGCAGAAGGCAGACCCTTATTCTGGTATTTCTGTAGCACCTGTACAGCAGAGCCCTGCTCCATGCCTGTGGCTCTTTGGCCTGACATATGACTCCTCCGAAACATACAAGTAAATAATACTCAATGCTAATCTCACAAATAGTCCCTTTAGGGCCAGAGCTAATATGCTGCACTTAAAGTTAGGCATGTGCTCAATTATAAAGTTATTACTGAATCAGAGGCCTTGTAGGCTGAAAATTCGATTAAGGAATATTTCAAATTGAGAAAAGCCCCCAGATTAAATGCTTTTTCATATTTTTTCATACAAAGCTCAGACATATAAAATAATTTTGGAATATTCTTTTCACTTTTAATAAGATTGCGCAAGCTCTAAGCTTGGAAATGTCTTCAAATGAAGTTCATAAAAGAACATACTTGTCAGATTTCAAAGAAAAAGAGAAGTCTGCAGTCAGTGTGTAAGAAATCCAAAAGTTTTTTCCAGGCATTTTGTTTTTCTTAGTCTAGAATTTTTTAAGTTACGATTTAATTAATACTTTATTATTCAAACCAAGCAAAGCATTACATGAAACAATGTTGACTTAACCTTCCTGTAACTCTGTGCTTCACGACAGTTACCCCAACGATTAAATAGATCTGCTCAACAGAATTAGTTTGTGATGTAAGTGGGTGGTGATAGAAGTAACACTTTGAGTGGAAGCTACTCAAAAATTCTGTGAAGCGCTACCGTAATTAAGTGCCAAAATTGGCTCTGGCGTGAGCAGACCACAGTAGCAACACAGGAGTTGTCACCCACATGCAGTGAATGTGCTCCCTGCCCCTGACTGAGCTCACTTGGGATTCCCCACTCTTTGGTGGATTTTCAGTCCACTAGTGAAACTGGAGTCTGAGCAGGGGAACTTTGCATGCTGGATGGCTCATTGGAAACAGCTTTGCAGAGTTTCATGCCAAAGAATGGAACATGATGGGGCGGGGGGAGGAGGGGGTGGTGCTGGTGCAGCTGGGGTGGTGGGATGAAGAGAAGAGGAGGAATGGGAGGGACCATGTTGATTGACTAGTTCTTCTAGGGTCTCTCAGTGGTCGGTGGAGAGGCATTGGCACTGTCAGAGGTTTTGGGTGAGCTGCTCCAAGTTCTGTGTCTCCTTATGGACCATGGTGGGAAGCCAGGCAGAGCAAACAGGAGATAAATAGGCACCTAAAACTATCCTGTGGAAGTACTTTCTATATCTTTCCCTACTGCCTGCTGGTCTCCCCAGCACTTTCAGTACCATCTGACCTCTTCCAGAAACAGTATGTTTTCTCTTTATAACTGTGATATCTTAATTAATAATGAAGCCTGTAAAATATGCAATCAAACTTTAATTTTTGAAGGTTTGAGGAGGATAATCCAAAACCTTAGTGTAAGAAGGCCTTCATAAACAAGTCCCCTGTTTGCCCTGAGAACACAATGTATTTCCCAAAAGAAGGTTATTTGTAAAATTGGCCCTGCTCCAAAGTTAGATATATAGGCATTTGCTTAATCTTAATGAGTTCCATAATGTGCTTACACATAAACGCATGTTTAAACACATTGTTGGAAGAAAAAACAGAAGGCTGAGGCAGATCAAGGGGCTCATCAGACTGAAAAATAACCAAGGGGAGAAATACAGTTACTTGGCACCTGGAACTGTTCCTTGTTGTTGTTCACCATTAGTTCTTACTAGCCCAATGGAAAAGGTGAAGTGGCTCTTGGAGCTCTTGGTCAGGGTTGAAGGCTGCTCTACCCTTTTAGCAAAGTGCATATGGAAGCGCAGCTCTGAAATCAATGCTTTAACTTTTCT
Organism: Hemiprocne comata; assembly: GCA_020745705.1. NCBI lineage: Eukaryota > Metazoa > Chordata > Aves > Apodiformes > Apodidae > Hemiprocne > Hemiprocne comata. The sequence continues at coordinate 94,877,347 of CM036586.1, read as the reverse complement.
TTATTCTAGATATGATTAGAACTTTTTGACCTTTTCTCTGCCTCTTTATGCATCCATGCAAGCTATACATACTACTGCTGTGGGGGAAGTACATTTTTCTTGTCATGCAGAATGTTGACTTTTCCCTGTTAAAAATCAGTCTTCCCCAGAAACAAAACATTTTCAGCTGAGAACCAAAACTTTTCTGGTTTAAGTTTTCTTAGTTTTTGACAAAAGTCAACATTTTCCATAGAAAGCAAATATTCTTTGTAAGTTGTTTTTTTTTTTAAACAGTTTAAAGACAGCATTAAAAACAGTTTCACTGGCTCATATATTTGTACTGTAGAAAACTACATGAGCACAGTTATTATTTTCTGTTTTATTTATTGCTGAAGCAAAGTGGTAATAATAAAGACAGTCAGTACACATGACTTGTTAGTATCACTTGAATCTTTGGTAATTTGAATCTTTCAGGGATCACTATATGGAAACTTAAAATAATAAATATTATTTTCAAGTGTTAAATTCAGCAAGTCAGACATGGAGAATCATTATGAAAAGTAATCAAGATGAAGTGGAGAACATATTGGGCCACTGTATGGCTCCATAGTTTTCACCTTGAGTATTTAGTACAGTTCTGTTCCCCATAACAAAAAGGAGATTGTAGACCTCTCAAAGTTTCAGAGAAGGAAAACAAAGGTGATTGAAGGCATGGTATGGCTTTTATACAAGGAAAAAATTAATCAGGACACAGTAAAAAACTGAATCACTTAAGAGTCTGTGATGTAGAGATTAGGCCCTGCTAGAGGGCAAAACACTGTTTTATAAAAGCACAAGCAGCACAGAGATTGTGAATCGGCATCAGTAGTTTACTCTCCAGTAAAAGAACTTGAGATCATTAAATGCAGCTGGAAGTAAGCAGATTCAAATCCCTCTAAAGGAGGCAGTTGTTCACTTGACTGTGAGTTAAGCCATGGTGCTCATTGCTGTAGGATGGTGGGGATACTTAAAATTTGCAGGGGTTGAAAGAGAAACTAAATAAATCCACTGAAGATAACTCTTTTGAGGATTAGTAACGATAAGAAATTGTGTCTGGTTCAAGAAGACTTTGAGCTGCAAATGACTAGAGGAATCATCATACATGTTGGGACTTCTTCCTAAGATGCTTTACTAGCAGATGCTGGCACGAGCAGCAGGGAGAGGCAGGATACTGCTTCAGATGGACTGTCTGATCCATTACTTCTGCTCTTACGTTCTTAGTATTCACTGCAGTTCTATCTATGGCTTGGATCTGTGATGTGTTAAACACCTCCTGAAAAGCCTTTACTTCTCACTGATGTCTGCTATAACTGACATCACTCAGTCCTCACAGGACCAGGCTTTTCTCACTTGAGATAGAAATACCTGATGAGCATCTATCTGCAAGTCCTATGTCCTACAAACTAGACATTCATGCCTGTTTCAGTATTTTACAAAATCTAAGACGAGGGAAAACAGAACACATAGATAATACACAGAAATGAGCAGAAAATGCTAAACCCACCCTTTTGCAAATTACAAATTTTGAAAAATTTTTTAGAAAAGGAAAATGTCAAAAAAGATTTTGCTAATCAACATTATTTGCCTTGTAGGTAAATGCATCCCGCCAAGAAACAAAGCTGATGGAAGAATGTGACCAGCTCATTGAAATAATCCAGCAAAGACGACAAATAATTGGAACCAAAATCAAGGAAGGAAAGGTAAAAGCTTTTCTCCTCCAGACCTCAAGTAGGTCAACACTGCTTCCTCATGCTTAGAGCTCTTTTTACCTCAGGTGCTATTAATACATATTCGTAAAAGTCCTTAAGTAGTCCTGGGCTACTGCTGCTTTCATGTAAAGAGGAATGAAATATGTCAAGATTAGTATGCTAGACCTCAACAGTTTATCTGGCATTTCTCCTACTACGTGTGATTATGATTTTGAAGGATAATCACAGAAATGGAGTCACTATCAGTAAATTATAATAAAATTATGCCTAATTAATGATTCCCTTACTCTGTTATGTCTGACAGAATTTCCCCCAAAGTTTTCACTTGCACAAAGTGTCACAACATTTGGTGTCATGACTGGCAATTATATACACAAATATGTTAGTTTAGATATTTGAATTATTTATTAAACTGCTATCACATAAACATTTTTTCAATCATTGTCATTCTTGAGAATAGCAAATCTAACTTATTTATAAAAAACATGCATGAAATTAAATAAAGTTTGCATTTCTAATTACTGAAGTACAGTGTCTATTAGTGACAAACATATTGAGTGGGAAAAATCTCTGATATTCAAGTTTCAACACCTTTTGCTAGATATCTGTTAATTAAGAAACACATTAGAGTTCACCTAATGTTCTCCTTTTCTAGGTACCTGGTGTTTACTCTTTAACTTCTAAACTAACTAAGTCAAATATAAACTCTTCTTGTGTGGGAAAAGCTCAAGAAAGGAAGAAAGTCAAGAGCAGGTTAAATGGTTCTTGCGGCTGTCAAGATATTCCATTTAGCTTGAAATAAAAGCCTGTAGGCAAGGGCTGACTTAAACATGTTTGAAATCACAGGTCCTGTGCAATATGTGACAGAACTTGAATTTCCTCATGCTGTTAACAAAATAGAATTCCCTTCAAAATTGAAAAGGTGGCCTTCTACATTATTGTTTCAACTCTGTTTCTCTACACAGTGAGAACAGCTGTGCTTCCAGTGAAGGGGAAAACTTCATGTTCATTTGAATTTGTGCTATATACATGAATTGCTTTTAAAAAAATCTATTGCTTGCAAAGGTGTAATCTAATGTCCATTAGAGCATGGAAGATTTATAATATAATTTACTCCAAATTTATTTGAATATAGCTGATATCAGAATCTGTCCCCATTCTTCATTCTACTTTGTTCAACCAAAAGTTGTATTAGTTGAGGTCCAGTAAAGATCTGGAATGCTTTACCCCAAATGTTGTAAATGTTGAAAGACTTCAGGGGTTAAGGAGACTCCTGTGAAAAGCCACAGGAGATTCTGCCCAATGTACCTTCTTTTAAGAGAACCTGTGGCTGAGTGTTTCTGGATGGCCAGTTTGTCTATAGGACAAAAGTTATGGCTACAGAGCTGGAAACCTTCAAGTATAAAGGTCCAGCTATGGCTGCAAGGTTGTAGATTCAGACATGAGTTTGACAATGTGGTTCAGCTTCATTCTTCATCTCACCTGTCACTCGAAACCTATACAATCCCACAGAGCATGTAACAGGAAACAAACAAACAAACAAACAAAAAATGATATATCAAATAGATACGATAATTTTACTGAAGATGTCATTCCTGCCATTGTGGGGGTGGGTGAGGAGCAGGTGAGACAAGACACTTTTCAAGTTTATCATCAGTTGTCTTCTTGAAGAAGATATGAAAGAAGAATCAAGCAAACAAAATACCTAGTTAATTTGTAGACCTCACTGATCATGGCATGCCTTCTGATTGCTAAAAGCTCACAAGGTAACATTTATTTCAGTTCATTGTTTATATTGCTAATTAATAAATAAATAAATATATGAGCTACTGAATACTGCAATGAACCTTTCCCTGGTTAGTCTGGTGTAGACCAAATTGTAGTCTCTGCAAACACCCAGGTAAAGAAAATATTATGGCATTAGTTCAGCCTAGAATCTGGTCAGATCATTAGCATTATAAAAATCTTTGCTTTACCAGCAATTTTTTGCCTCTGTTGTGTTTGTCTTTAGAAGAAACATGAATGCTACAGGAGAGTAATCATTTGGCCAATATTTTATTTTCAAAAGTTTTCCAAAAGTTTAATTTTCCTACTGGTTTCTGCTGCTGGGTAGGTGCACTAAGATACCTTTATCACTGGTCAGGATGCAATTAGATCTGAACATCAACTCAGCAGCTTCATAGCTTGTGCCCAAATTGCTGAGATTGGGAACCTTGTCTTGATTAGAATTTAATATATTTCTGCCAAGTTTCCTTTTTTTCTCATGTAACTAGGTCTTAATGCCTTTCTAAACTCCAGAATTATTTCATTTCCTTCCTATTTTTCACTCCTGTTCAGACTATGATCCTGGTGTGATAACAATAGGAAGGGCTCCCAGACCTGTCAGGAACTAGAAGTTTTGTTAGCCAGCTTTGTCTGTAAATGGAGGATTGACTGAGCCCCTCCCTAACCTTTCAGCTAATTATTACAGTCACATCTACTGTGTTTATCTCCAGCACATATGTTTGCAGTAATAATAATCAGCTCTCCAGCACTGCTGTGCTTTTGTCCAGTTAAAAATATCCAAGAAGAAAACACCCCGTTTGACTAAAAACACATAATGAAAAGGGCAGGCATGTATTGTTAGACAAATTGAACAGTCTTTTTCTGTCAAGTTTTCAAATTATTTTTTGTAAAACTCACCTTAGTAATAGAAAACAAGTTGTTAATCTATAAGGTGCCCTTAACACAGATCTCATCACTTCAGGGAAAAAGTTATCTAAATAGCCCTTAGTTATCATGTAAGCAGAAAGTACCAGGAAATGACATTTCTTCTGTTGGAAAATAGGCCAGCTGTGCTTGTTTTGGCTCTCCCCTGTTGTTTTTCATGTGGAAAATATTCAGGCAGAAAGGTTGTGCCTGTCCCCCTGTTAAAAATGTTACGCGGCTAGATGGGGCTCACCATCAAGCTAGTGTGAAAAAAGCTCTTGTCAGTGAAGCCATTCATCTTAGCTTCCCCTTTGCATTCCAGCTTTGCCTCGGAACAGCAAATGCAATCGTGATTTGTGACCTTAGAGATGTGACTGCTTTCTTATGTTTCCACTCAAGGTGGTGAGGCTGAGAAAACTGGCTCAGCAAATTGCGAACTGCAAACAGTGCATTGAGCGCTCGACATCCCTCATCTCTCAGGCTGAACAGTCACTGAAGGAGAACGATCACGCTCGCTTCCTGCAAACGGCTAAAAATATCACTGAAAGGTAAATTAGAAGACATTCCGCTCGAAAAACCAAAAAACTTCAGCTTAAGGCAGATGGGTTGTCATAGCTGCCATATGTCTTGTCCCACCACAGATGTGGTCAAAGCCAAGAGGGGGTTAATTGACACATTCCCTCAGAACATGACTTTGTGCTGTACCAGAGTGGGAAGGACCTTACTGAAGTGCTAAATCAAAACATCCCTTTGGAATGAGAGCCAGTCACAAAAAGGTGTGAAATAAGATTTAGAACAGTAATAGCATGCACAAATGAAGGTGGTTGCCAAGTAGATGTCTGGTGCTAAAAACACTAAAAAAACAGGTTTCTGGAGGCTGAAATACCTACTCCATGAAGAATTGTGAGATTCAGAAATAAATCAAGTACATTCCTTAGAATATATTTGGAATTATCTTAATGGATTAATATTCTTCACAAAATAGCAAGTGGAAAGGTAACGAAATATGTCACTTAGGGAACATGCAACATGCATCTCTGAGGTAGCCCACTCAAAGAGTTGGAGACTCAACAGCCTGGGTGTCTGGAAATTATGGCAGCTGCTGTGTTGGGTCTCTGTATGTAGGGAATTTCTACTGCTTCTATGATCCTAGCTCCTCATCAGCATGCCAGCTATATCAGGGACCCAAAGAGAAGCAAGTCTTTCCAGGAGGCGGTGCTGTCAGAAAATTTAGTCTGGATTTCAGTGCAACATTATGAATGCTGAAACATTCCTATTGAATTGCAGCAGTATTTTCTGATGGAAAAGTGTTCTGTTAGAATTATCAGCTGTTTAGCCATCTGTCAGAGAAACAACAAAAAAAAGGAGAATGTATGTGGACAATGAAGAAGAGAACTATAAAAAGTATGCTCATTCATTCAGCTATTTTTTTATCTCTGGGCTCACATTATATCTTCACGTTGTCCAGCCAATTTTCACCTAATCCAAAGCATGAAGTTCCCTGCTCTCATTTATTTTCTTAAGTCTGTCACTTACTTTCTGAGTATCAGGATTCACCAAAGCTATGTACTCAATGAGCCAGTGACACTGGGTTGCTGGTCACAGGTTCAGACAATTGATAATCTGTTGAAAGGCAAGGCAAGGCAATGGATTACATTTTCTCTGTCCGACTTAGCCCCTGTTTTTTATTCTGTCACCAAGCTATGTTGTGGCACTTCTGTTTTTCCAGCTGAAGCTGAAAATAAAAGTGCCACATGAGTATCATGAGTAAAAAGCTGAAGGTCTGGCCTTTTTTCAGTATTTGGTGGAGCGAACAGTAGGGCGGAAACCTGTGAAGACACAAGGCTTTTAAGGTGACTACTAGAGAGTATAGAGAGAAGCTCCATTTTGAACTTGTAAACATGAACATTTGCATCATAAATACAGTCACAGGAGAGACCCTCAGAGACCAGAAATTAGACCAGCTGACATAGGTACCAAATCAAATCTACATTCTTGGCTATCACAGATTGCTGTCTGTAATGAGATGACTGAGAAAGCCCTGAAAGTCAGAGAATAATTTCAAACAGTGAATAAAACTGAGGGGAAAAAACCACCAAGTGCTTACAGACAAAATTGCAAGTGGAAAAATAGACTAAATCTTATTAATAAATTATTCCCAACAAGTAACTCTCTTAGTTCTCATGTGGTGAGCAATATTTCGTTTGATTCTAGACTGCTCATGTAACAGTCTCACCATGGCCCTGAGCTCCAGCTGCTAAAACAGTCTCCTGAAATTACGCTCATTGCATTTCTTCATCCACATATTTCAAAGTAATTGCAGTATAATATTCTCTGCTGTAAGCACAACAGGTAACTATGTATAGCTAAGACATTACACACACTACAATGATTTAGGTCATACATTATTTACAGTGGGTGAAATGCATTTATCCTAGAAAAACCCTTTCCAGCAAAGTACAGTGTCAGAGCAGGCAGAACTACAAGAGGGAATTCAATCCACTGAACCTAATATGGTGACATGGTGTCTGAAACTGTGAGCTGTTGAGCTCACCAAAAGCACACACTTTGACACACTTACTCAAAGTGCACCCTTTGCATAGCCCGAAACAGAAGTCCTAAAGGGCCTGGTGATATGGTCTTCTTCACAATAAATATGTACTTTATGCAGGTTTTCAAAGAAGCTCCTAATTTTAGATACCTGCTCACTGGTTTAGTAGCAAGACCTGCGTTAATTTTGCAGATGTTTGTGTCACCGAGTTTGCCCTAACACAGGCCCTACAAGAAACGTGTGTCTTTCTTTCCTAATAGATGTAAAAGCACCAGAATATAATTGCAGATGAACTACTAGGGGTGGGAGGGGTGGCGGAGACAAAAAGAAGTGAAAGAGCTCAGGGAATTTTTCCCTCTAAGTACATGGGGCAAAAGGCATTTTAATTATCCTCTCTAAAAAAACATTTATACTAGTGTCTACTTTAAACTAACTTCGACAACCATGGTTTCAAGAGCAACAGTGTTGAGAATTGTATAACACATATTACTGACCAGTAAACCTGCTCAGCTGAGTTTTTGAAAACTATGCTGAAAACAATGAGATGTGCAGCTCAATTTTTTACTTTCCTAACTGCATTCTTGTAAAATCCTACACAAGAAATATATGAAAACATAGTTCTTAGTAAGCATTTGGCCTCGAGCCATTTGAGCCCTATCTACAGAGAAGTATTCTAATTTGGGAAACTGTTAATTGAAGCAATCAAAATATTATGATCTGACGTGTCATGAATGACAGATAAGTGACAAGTGACATGCATTGTGTGCGTGGTTGTGTGTTTACCTCCAAACTGGAGCAGTTAACAAATTAGGTTTAATAACCTCTTTGCTTAAATGGACCAAACTTTCTATAAACATATCTGGGATCCAGCTCTCCAGTAACATGTATTTTGAGATACCAGGCTGAAGGATCTGAAAAATGCATTCTGATGGCAGTTTTCTTGTGAAAGCTCATCTCTATATATTATGAGTATGTCTGGATGGATGAAAAGTGTATGTAGCTCTTGAAATGAGGTAGGCAAAGAACCTTTTCAGGTTTGGAGGAAATGTAAGTATGCACACATGTTTGCAGGGAAAAGCCTTTCAAAATAAACTGTGCTGACATCTATTTGTTTTATCTCCAGCCCATGCTTTTTGAAGTTAACAGCAGTGTGCTGTGCTGAACAGCTGAGGAGGTGTGGGGATCCACACTAAGCCCTTGGGAGAACAATGCCAAGGAATGCCTGGAGCAAGAAACTACTTGGGAAAACACGCATTGTGACAGATGCAGCATCTGTCAGGGTTGCTTAAAACACAGATAGAAATGGTGTCATTGCTACTTTGATTCAGTGGGTGACTGGAAAGAAAAATTCAAAGTATGTTGTTGCTCAACCAATATTTTGTAAAAAACTTATTTAATGCTGCTTGTTAGGCAAAAGCTAAGTCATGAGGGATTTTTAATGGAGATTTTATTCCCCAAAATAAAAGTAACAGGAGGAGCTTTTAACTTAAACCATATACTTAAAATACACATAAAAATTTTCATCAAGCTTTTTGAAAAGTTATAACAATTATGATTATTAGGTCCTACTTTGATGTATAAGTTTTCTTGTCTTGTGTGCTAAAATATGTTTTTTCATTTCATTATAGGGTTTCCATGGCAACTGCATCCTCCCAGGTTCTAATTCCTGAAATTAATCTCAATGATACGTTTGATACTTTCGCACTTGATTTTACCAGGGAGAAGAAATTGTTGGAATGCCTTGATTACCTTACAGGTATTTTCTTTTTTTCTCCAGTTGCTACTCTTATATGCTCCTCATAAAATAGCAGTAATAGGATTTTCTTCATTCCTCTCTGTGATCAGTTAATCTTAGCTGGTGCCCACGAAGCTTCTCTCCCACTCCACCTTCTCAGCAAGATGGGGGCAAAAAATAAGATGAAAAGCTCATGGGTCAAGGACAGGGAGATCTCTCAGCAGTTACTGCCACAGGCAAAACAAACTCTAATTGGGGAAGATTAATGTTATTTATTGCCAATTAATTTTAAGAATAGGAATTAGAAACAAAAACAAAACTAAAAACAGTTTTCCTCCCATTCCCCACCCCCCCACCCTCACTTCCCAGTCTGAACTTCACTTCCAGCTCCCATAGCTCCTCCCTCAGATCGGTGCAGGTGGCCGGGAAACAGGGTTATGGTCAGTTCATTACACATTCTCTCTGCCATTCCTTCCTCCTCACCATCTTCCCCTGCTGTGGTGTGAGGTCTCTCCCACTGGATGCCGTTCTTCACTAATTTCTTCAATATGAGTCCTCACAGGCTTCAGTTCTCAACTGCTTCAGTATCATCGTTTCCACAGGGTACAGTCTTTTGGGAATGGACTGCTCCAGTGTGGGTCCCTCATGGGCGGTTTCCACTAGAAAACCTCCTGCATGGGCTCCTCTCCACAGGCTTCAGCTTCCTTCAGGGCACATCCACCTCCTCCAGTGTGGGTCCTCCACGGGCTGCAGGTGAATAACTGCTACAGTGTTAACCTCCAGGAGCCGCAGGGAGACAACATGCATCACCATGGTCTTCTCCACAGATTGCAGGGCAATCTGCTCTTGTGCCTGGAGCACCTCCTCTCCCTCCTTTTTCACTGACCTTTGTGTCTGCAGGGCTGTTTCTCTCACTCTTCTCTCTAAGCTGCTGCACAGCAATTTTGACCCTTCCTTAACTATGTTATCACAGAGGCACTACCTCCATCACTGATGCGCTTAGCTTTGGGCAGCAGCAGGTCCGTCTTGGAGCCAGCTGTGTCCGACAGGGGGTCAGTTCCTGGTCTCTTCTCACAGAATTCATCCCTGCAGCCCTCCCACTACTAAAACTTTGCCACATAAACCCAGTTACATTCTCCCTCTTAATTCCAAATATATTACTCCCAGCAGCCCCCAAATGCCCCAGGAAGCATTAGGTGCTACAGAACACAACCGGGATGCATTTCCTATCTCCTCTCCTTGCATGTCTCCCCACCAGGGTGTGGGCAAGTGGCAGTGAAAAATGGTCAAAAGCCACTGCAGCAGAGTGAAATGAAAGAACAGCTGGAACTCAGCCAAAGGAGAGAGAGCAGGGACCAAACCCTTTTTCCTAGGGGGCAGATGCTCCAGCTATTACCCTCTCCCTTGGGGCTGCCTCCTTGCTGTGGCAGACTGCAGCCAGGCAGATTTCCCATGAGCAACCAAAAAGCTGTTCAAGCAATCAGCATCAAGGGCTCAGCAAGGAAAGACATTTTCTCCTGCCAGTGACACTGTGTGTTTCTCTCCTCACAAAACTGGAGGACCTCGCTGTGTCTGGGGCTAGAGTGCACAAGATGTGCTCTGCACTGGGGCATGGGATGGAGTCTCCACAGAGCAGAGCCCCAGCTCACTTGACGGAGAGCTTTGGCCTGAAGAAGCCTGCAGGATTAGAACCTTACTGAAAGCCTGAGTAATGTGTGATTTCAGAGCATTTAATGACTCACAAAGAGAAACAAATTGCTGTAATTTAGGGTGTTTTGATTTCAATGCCAGAATTAGAACAATTCATTCCAGTTCAATTGAAAACAGAAGTGACACAGGGTAGGTTTTCATTTTGCAAGGTCTTTAAGCGTCTGCTGTTAACAGAGAGAATCTGCAATTAAAGGCACGAAGAACGGTAATAAAAGCACTCAAGAATGCTTCCTGGGCCCATTCTCTTAGCCCAGATTGTAGAATTTATTCCTGTGTTTTTTCAGAAGAATGGGAGAGCACAGAGCCCCCTCATTGCCAATCAAGGGATCTTTTCCACGCAGTGGGCTAGCTTCTGGCTTTTCTTCAGAGGAAAGGCTGAGAGAGTTGAGGTTGTTCAGCCTGGAGACGGGAAGCCTCTAGGGAGACCTTATTGTGGCCTTTCAGTACTTAAAGGTGACTTATAAGAAAGATAGAAAGAGACTTTTTAGTATGTTGTGTTGCAATAGGACAAGGGTTAATGGTTTTAAACTAAAAGAGGGTAGATTCAGACTACATATAAGGAGAACATTTTTTACAATGAGGGTGGTGAAACACTGGCTCAGAAACACTCTCAGGTTGCCCTCTCCCTGGAAACATTCAAGGTCAGGTTAGACAGTGCTCTGAGCAACCTGATCTAGTTGCAGATGTCCCTGCTCACTGCAGGGGGGTTGGACTAGATGACCTTTAAGTATCCTTTCCAAGCCAAATCATTCTGTGATTCTATTGACAAGAGAACAGGTTAATACTGGGAAGAGCAAGGCTTTATGCATGCACAGGGCAGCACCACACTTGTCTTATCAAGCTGCAGGGTTCTTGCCATATCTGAAAGAGAAATTTTATCTACAATAAATTTCTGTATCACTGTGTGACTGGTGAATCAGTGTTTAACACATACTCACATAATCAAGTAAATAATGCACAACAATAATGTCATGTTATTCAAACTTTTATACAGCACCAGTGAAATGTTATGGTGTCTGACTTGCCTGAAAGTCTGCTGATGTTGATTATTCACCTCAAATTTATATAAAAAGCCAAAGAAATGAAAGGAAGTATTAAGGAAAAGCCAGACTGATTTGACTTAACCTGTAAAATAATCAGCCTCAGCTTCCTTTCACAGAATCACCAAGGCTGGAAAAGACCTTTAAGATCATCAAGTCCAGCCTATGACCAACACCACCACACCATCTAGACTATGGCACTAAGTGCCACATCCAGCCTTTCCTTGAACACATCCAGGGACGGTGCCTCCACCACTTCCCTGGGAAGTCCATTCCAATGTCTAATCACCCTCTCTGGGAGGAAGTGCTTCCTAATATCCAACCTAAACCTCCCTTGGAGCAGCTTCAGGCTGTGCCCTCTTGTCCTGTCACTGGTTGCCTGGAAAAAGAGCCCAGTCCCCAGCTGACTACAGCCTCCCTTCAGGTAGTTGAAGAGAGTGATAAGGTCCCCTGTGAGTCTCCTCTTCTCCAGGCTAAACAACTTAGCTTTGTACTATTTAGCATCCCATTAGTAAATAGCATATAGCTGCAATGGCAAAATCGAAAACACATGTCCAAATTATTTGACCATAAAATACAACTTATGCAGGCAGTTAAAATACTTTTATGTAAATATCTGTATATGTGTATATGTATAGTCCCAAGAGTCAAATGCATTTGATTATTCTCTATTGTTGTTCAGAAACTCTAGAGGAAGATTTATTTTACCCCTTTCAGACTTATGAATGGAATCTTCATAGATCTTAAACTGAAAACAGTGTGACAGAGTGAATTGGGCTTTACTTTTATCATATTTCACAGTTAAGTAAAGTGAAGACCATTTGAAAGTCCTAGTAGTACATCTGTGTTGTGAATCAAAAGAAGAAGCCTATGTCTGTCATTTGTACTGATTCTGAACAAAATGTCAAAGCCTGAATTACAGCTTCATTCTCTCTGCTTTCAGTTGCCTTGGAAGCAATTGGCCTTGGTTGTCCTCTGAAGATTTTATTCTCCTTTGATTCTCCCTAGCGTACTTTCTGTCAGATCTTCATCATCCATCTCCCTGGCCCCAGTTTTCTTTGTGGCACATTTAAGTTTGCATCTTTCTTTCTTCACAGGCTATTTCTTTCCCAAATATAAATTTAGCTAGTTTGTGCTTATCATTTTCACAGCTGTCTGTCAAAGATTCTGCTATCCAAATGAAAATCTCTGATATCTCTCTGAAAGTTGCAAGCCAGACATTGAGATGTCAAACTCAGTATAGTAAAACAATACCCTTAATCTTTCTCTGGCTGTTCTATCCTCTGTATATATAGCCTTATGTCTTCTGAAAGCTTTCTTATCTTCCAGTTGTTCAAGCTCTTCATCTGGAACTTATCTTTTTCTAAGCATGTACCTAGCTAGATCCAGGCAATGCATGTGATTTGCAAACTCTCTGCACAATATTACTGACATAAGGCCTTTTTTTTATCCATTGTGAATCAGAAATACTTGTTTCATGTCTTAATAGTTTGAAATCAATTGCAGGAACAACTGTTCTTTGACCTTGCAATTTGCCCTGCTTCAGAAATCACATCTGAAACAATGATACATTTTCTTCATCCATCACTTTAGCTATGACTGCACAAAGAAATACGTATTGCCTAGCATATGCCAGCAGTGTTTTCACATGAAAACAACTTTCACATGAAAGCCCTTCACAACCTATCTTTCCTCCTAACTCTTTCAGTATTAGAAGATCAAAAAGACACCTCCAACTACCTCAGTCTCTTGCTTTGGGTGTAATCTCTTCTCATTCTGTTGGTTTTAAACAGTTCTGGTTTACTCAAAGACTGTGTCTAGATGGTTGTATGACTGAGTGTCCAGGTTTGAGCCAGGATGAAGCAAATTTTCTTTTTACTGATTTTTTTTTCCTTCAGTGAACTCTTCTAAGCAGCAAGTTTTCCAGCCCATTATCTGTGGACTGATAAAGCTGATCCTGAGTCAAACCATGACACTGAGCTCTGGATGGCAACTCATGTGTGAAATGTTACTAGCCTACCAAATTTGTATCTACATCTGATAAAAGAGTGCCTTTCAAGTTCCTGCACGCTGGTTCAGTGTAGTGTCACAATACACCATGGAGCCAGTAATGAACAGCTGAGAAAGTTTTAGAGAAGCTTCCTCAACTTTCTCATGGTCACACCAACAATATGAATATTTCTAGCAACATTGAGTCAAGGAGATGCCTTACATCTTTGTTTTTTAGTCAGTATCGAAATCAGTAAGGAACCTTTACAAAGTCAGTCACGACATCTCATCAGGGAGGTGGAGACCGAGCAAACAAAAGGAAATTGAGGTGGATTTAGTCAATCTCTGTGAGCTTGAGCTGAAAGAATTTAGAAATTGTCTCAGTAGTCACCAGGAGCCACCACATTCATTCTAGTTTCTCCAATGAGAGGTGAAAGTTTCCCTAAACTGCCCCTCAGGTGTATGGACCATGTGGTTGCTTTCAGCCTGCATCAGAACTGATGGTGGGTTAGACTAAATTGTTTGAAAGGGAGCAGGTATGCTCACCAGGTCAGTTACTTCTCGGAGTAAATTTAGTAAACTGCTTTTCTAATATTAGTTACAGTATTAGTGCTTTTCAGGTGGTTCCTGACTATTTAAGTATGCCTGCTCATTTTTGAGGTGAAGTTTTGTTTGGTTTTTTTTGAGGTGAAGGAAATTAATTCAAGCAGCCTTCAGCATTGATTTTCACTCTTATCAGAGTTGATTGCAGGTGGATGAAAGTCAATGTGACTGAAGCAGTTCTACTCCCAGATATTTGCCCTGGTCCTCTATAGAGATGGCCACCCCATGACCAAGGAGAGCTGCAGATGTCAGGAAGGCCTTGCTAAGCCTGCTGGCTCTAATTCCAGGATTGCTCACTGCTCAAGGCTGTAAATTTGGGATTTTCTAAGGCTGCTTCATTTTGTTTTTCAGCTGTCCTTGACACTGGGTAGCAGTTTGTAGATGTGAGGCTGCCAATAACTGAGGATATTAACAGCATCAGCTGTCAAACTTCAGTCTTGTTATGTTTGCAAGCCAGTGCTTTGTCCTTATCCTGAAATGGAAAAGGAGGGCTCACAGACAATCCCTGCTCTCCACAGGAAACAGAACTAAAGGGTGGATTTGAAGCTTTATGTCTTACAGCATTAAGACTTTGCAGAACTGATCAAGGCACTTGTTCTATTGCTGTGCTGGAAGTGTGCTGGGCTTCCCCTTCACTGTGAAGCCCAGTGATGGAGCATGCCTGAGTCAAGACTTCATGAGAGAAGGTGTTCATGCAGCCTTGAGATTCCTCTGGGGTCTCTGCAGAGTTTTCCCCATGGCACCTGAGCCCTGTAACAACAATACAATGTGATAAGGGTTACTAGTAAATGTGATAGTGAAGATAACTGACTAAGGTCAATCTCTTTAATTGTATTGAGGACTTACTCTTTTCAAAGGAGTATGTGCTGTGGAGTGATGAATTTAGTAGTCAAACTTCTACATTATTTTGAAAGTTGTAACAAAACATTTGCATGCAGACTTCCCTGACTATCTGCAGGAGAAGGAGGTATATTTTGTTTTATTCTGAGCAATTTACAAAATCAGTGTTTCTGAAGAGCTGAGTTTCATGCAGGATTATGTCAGGTGGGTGTGGGTTAATCATAAGAGCAAGAGAAAAGATGTCCTGCTTACATTAAATTTCTTTTGTCTGTCATTCACATTACATGAAGGCTTGTAAATCTCCAGCCATAAGGCCAGCCAGGTGTGCATATGAAGAGAGAACTTATGCTGTCATTTTCAAAGGAGTGGAAGACACTTGGATGCTATTAAAATGCAGTTTACAGTTCATTAAACCTTCAGTAATTGTTGCTTTCCATAAATGAATATTTATTAACTGTGTTGTAGTAATAACAGGTACATATCTCAAGTAAAAGTTCTGCTCTGTGAGGTGCAGGAGATGACCGAAGAACACTTTAGTTAAGTACTAGCACACAAAAAAAATTGATCCACTTGTATATTTGTAATTCCTATTTCTTTCAATATTTTCTTTTGCCTTTGAAAGACAGGCAAAATATTAAAATTAAGCTTCAAGCTAGGAAAAAAAAAATATAGTTCCAGTAGATTGTTCTGCTGAATACATTTTTGAAACACAGCTGATAGCACCAATGCAGTACTGCAGAGCATTCACAGCATTTGGTTGGCCTCAGTTAGTACACAACCTCTAAATTGCAGCATTAATCTTTCCAGAAGGTTGTGGGTTTCTGTCTCCTTCTTTTGTTTCTGTTCTCCTCCTGGATGACTCTTCTTCTTTTATTTCATTTCTCTCTCTCTTTATTAATACCCATCTGTCTCAAGGGTTCCTCTGCTGAGAAAAATAAAAGGCATTGGTAAGCTTCCATGCTATAATATTTAGAGCATCACAAATCACAGTCATATCATGAAACACATTTGGAAGTTTCCTTATGTCCCTTGCTTGAAAGAGGCTGCTTGGAAATGCATTTGCACTTTCATTTTTGGGAACATACACCAATAAACCAGGGACATGAACTCTAAAAATTCTTAATGGAAGGTAAAATAAATGTTTCATAAACATTAGTTGTTGCAAAAGTAAAGGCAGAATTCCTTCAGAGGGAGTTTTTTTGAGGCTATTATTTGTGGCTAACAGAAGTTAAAGAGCTGACAGCAAAAACACCCTTCAGAGTTGCCTTCCTTTTCCTTTAATTCCAGCATATTGTGGTTATTTCAGCTTGAGTGCCCTCCTCCCTCACTCAGTGACAGCTGGAAGGAACACTATTAAGCAGAAGGATTTATTTTATTTTGCATGATAGTGACATGCAGGGAAGATGATTAGGAATAAGTCTCCCACCGAGACAAGCACGCAGAAAGGCCCACCAGACTTTCTAAGAAAGGCTCATTTGTTTCTTATTTAGGTGCTTGGCTTTGTAAAAATGCAAACAAGGAAAGTTTAGACCTAAGAAGTTTGCTTCAAATCTCACTTCTTAAATAGTTCTTGAAAATAAACCTGTGTGTTAATAAGGGAGAATAATACATAGTTTGCTACACAGAGATCATTTGTTGATGGGGAAAATAAAACAAAACAAAAAAACCAAACAACCAGAGGGAAAACTCCTTATTAAAGTGTTTAGTTGTTTTCTAGAATTATTTAATTCACAATGATTTTGAAGTTTATGTTGTAATAGTCATACAGTCACGAAGTTACCATACGAATTCTTCAGGCTGAAAAAAAGTGACTTGTATGGCCAACAGAAATAATATACAACGGTATCGAAAAGCATACCTAGGACATGAACAAAAATGGACTTGGAGAGATTGAGCATGAAATCATGAATGTTTGGAGGCTTCCCTAAAATCATATTTTTAAAATACCACTTAGCCAATGTCTGGTAAGATAGGCTAGACAAACACTGCTTTCAAGTGAACAGTGAAGAGTGTGGACTCTCCCTATTGATACAGGTTTCAATAGAACTTTGATAATTTTAGTGTGATGGTCAGAAACAAACCTAGAAAAAGTAACGTGTCAACTGTGCCCATTAATCACAGTTTAACATGACAACCAACACCACTGGTGCTAGGGCATCTGAAACTAAAGCTACTTTAATAAAAAATCTTTTCAAAATCTGAAGTTCCTAGGTGGTTATATTGATATAAAGAATTCCTCTGCAACAATTTATTGATAATCTAAGTTACTACTGGAATTAGTGAAAAGTTGTTGGAAAGTGTTGGACGCTGTAGCCACAAACTCATACGTCACATGCATTCCCTAACTTCAGATGAGAAGGGAAATGTTTTAATGATTGTGTCAATAAGCCTCCTCTGTTGTACCCCACAGCTCCCAACCCACCCACCATTCGAGAAGAGCTCTGTACAGCTTCTTATGATACCATTACTGTCCACTGGACGTCGGATGATGAGTTCAGTGTGGTCTCTTACGAGCTGCAATACACCATCTTCACTGGACAAGCTAATGTTGTTAGTAAGTAAAAACCTTCTCTTTTCTTATGGTTTCTCTGTAAACCAAGTGTCTAAAGATAAACGTAAGTATTTGTCAAGAACAAAGGGAAACAATATTTTCTAGGGAGACTTATAGCCAACATTTAAATGCAAGCCAATAATCAAAGGTTTTTAGAATTCAGAAGTCATTCAGTTAAAATTTCTTGTGTGTCTTCTGGGAATGCCATGTAGCAAGTCTCTGGGAATGCCATGGGGTGTTTCTGAAGACTAACA
This sequence comes from Hemiprocne comata, assembly GCA_020745705.1. Classification (NCBI taxonomy): domain Eukaryota; kingdom Metazoa; phylum Chordata; class Aves; order Apodiformes; family Apodidae; genus Hemiprocne; species Hemiprocne comata. The sequence continues at coordinate 94,859,659 of CM036586.1, read as the reverse complement.
CCAGCACATATGCCTAAAGACACAAGCACTGTCCATGTTAATAGGACTTACAGAATCATAGAAAATTTGGGGTTAGAAGGAACCTTTAAACATCATCTAGTCCACCCCCCCTGCAGTGAGTAGGGATATCTGCAACTACATCAGGTTGCTCAGAGCCTTGTCCAACCTTGAATGTTTCCCCAGATGGGGCATCTACCACCTCTCTGGGCCACCTGTTCCAGTGTTTCATCACTGTAAAAAATTTCTTCTTTGTATGTATCATAGTATCATAGTATCATAGTATCATAGAATCATCCTGGTTGGAAAGGACCTTGAAGATCATCAAGTCCAACCATAACCTAAATCCACCTACCATAACCTAATCTACCCATTAGTGCTTATATCATGTCACATGTAGTCTGAATCTACCCTTTCTTAGTTTAAAGCCATTACCCCTTGTCCTATTGCAACAGACCGTACTAAAAAGTCTGTCTCCATCTTTCTTATAAGCTCCCTTTAAGTACTGAAAGACCACAAAAAGGTCTCCGTGGAGCCTTTTCTTCTCCAGGCTGAACATCCATCAGACTGTCCTTGTAGGAGAGGTTCTCCAGCCCTCTGATAATTTTTGTGGCCCTCCTCTGGATCTGCTCTTTCTGGTACTGAGGACTCCAGAACTGGACACAGTACTCAAGGTGGGCTCTCATCAGAGTGGAGTAGAGGGAGAGAATCACCTCCCTTGACCTGCTAGCCACACTTATTTTGATGCAGCCCAAAACACAGTTGGTATTCTGGGCTGCAAGCGCATATCGATGCCTCATGTCCATGAAGACATCTATCAGTACACCCAAGTCCTCCTCCACAGGGCTGCTTTCAATCTCTTCATCCCCCAGCCTGTATTGATACCAACCTGTATTACCTGTATTGCCCCAACCCATGTGCAAGACCTTGCACTTGGCCTTGATGAATCTCATTAGGTCCATGTGGGCCCACTCCTCTACTTGACTCTTGCATCCTTGGTCTGTCATTGCAGATGTAGCCATGAAGATGAAGACTTAATTTCCATTGTCTGGGCTAGTCAGGCATTTGGAAGCCTGTGTTGAGCTGGTCATTAGAACTGCAGCCCTGTTGTCATTTAGGTATCCTTCACAACAGGACCTTTGTCAGAAATACAGATTAAGTCCTTCCCTCTGATTTTTACTGTCTTCAGTGCTACAAAGCACAGGTATCCATTAGAATACTGAAGGCTAGGGCTGCAAACATCATTGGAACAATTAATATGGTTACTTTTTTCAACTTATAATGACATTAACTATAATTGCTGTATATTTTGCATTGTAGCATATTTTTTTAAACTATGCTCTCTATTTAGAACCTCTGACTTTCCTGAATGAACAAGCTTAGTGATTATTCCTCAGATAATTTTGTTGTTAAGTAACTATTCCTCAAAGAAAACAATATTGTCTAACCTTTGGCCAGGAAGTCAACACTTCTGGGTTCAGTGCCTAGTGATCATTGACTCTGAATTTGGAGGATTCAGTTAGCTTCTTCCTGTTCCCCCTATGTTTAACAGGAATATCACTAGCTGACACACACTTGCTTTATGAAACAGAAGGCTTCTGAAACGAGCCAAATCAATCAAAAGGTGGAGTTTGTTCCATCAACGTGTATATAAAATTGGAACTCATTGCCACAGAGGGTTGTTGAGTAATAGTCTGTTTGAGTTCAAGAGATGACTGGACAGATCATGCAAGAAAATCCCACTGAGAACAATGAAGTGCAGAGACTTCCTCCTGGCTCAGGAAGTCTCCAAGCTGTAATGTCTTGGAGCCTGGGAGAGTGTGGTGAGAAATGATTGCTGTGTGTCTTTCCTGTTCCTTAACACCTTTGTACGCTCTTGCTTTTGTCCACCATCAGATACTCCAGGCACACACTGAGCTGGATAGGCTTAGCTGTGACTCAGTGCAGCAGCAATTTTGTTCTTACAAAAATTGTTGAGGTGCTTTGATGAAAGTCAGTGCTGTGGATGTGTTTACATGCTTTATATCACTGGAAAAATGGTGTGGTCCATGCCAAGTCTCACTACTGAGCCGAACTCTTACACTGACTCATCAGTTGGAGTGAGCACCTCATTTTCACCATTGCTAACCAGGAGTTAGTTCTCCAAGCAATCTCAAAGGTTATCTGAGGCTTCATGTACTGGCATTTTAAAACCATTTTTAGTAGCATACTGTGAATATGTTGTAATATTCAGGATTGACTGTAAAATCAGGTGGACTATTGAAAATTTAAAGTGTTTTGCTGAAACCTCCATGTAGTATTTTCACTAAACAACCTAATTTTGGACAACACACTGTAAAATTTAAGACTGCTGCAAAGACCAAATAACCTTCAACACACACTCCTGTATCTTGAGACAAGCTAAATAGCAAAAAAGTGTAATAGTAATTTGGAGGAATTTGGATAAGGAAGGAAAAGCTTTCCTGATTAATCACTGCTAAGGAGATAGGTCTTACTGATAACACAGTGCGTTGCTTGTTTTCTGACCCATTTCTATCTATGGCTTTATGCTAGCAGGCTTTATGCAAGTCAGTTATTGGCACTATGTGTGAAGACAGCAGCAGAAAGTTCTGCCATTTCCACACTTTTGTGATGTGTGGTTTTGCTCTTTGCTGACTAGTGAATCAATAACAAGGTATTTCATTTTTAGGCTGTATTGCAGGTTTCCCATGTGAAGGTGAAAGCTTTGATCTGCAAAGCATGTATCAGTCTGCTTTTAGAAATGTAGTATGATAATTTTTTGATATAGCAGTCTGAAATTGCATTTTATCACTTTGCAAAAATAGTGCCATTAAAAGTTTAAACAAGAAAAAATTCAACACTAAAAGAAACTCTCTTTACAAAATGCTCTGAAGACCTTAATGACAGTAGCAAAAAATGAGAGAACTGGCTCTTTTTATTTTCTTTTTTCTTTTATTTTTTTCTTTCTTTTTAAAAATGTAATAGCTCTTACACAAATATCCCAGCTGTTAGTTTAAATTTAATTGAAATCTATAATATTAAGCCAAATTCCATTTATGCTTATATAACTATGTGTGGAAGAGTTTTCTAAGTGTTATAAAGCTTTTTGTTTTCAGTCTTAATATTTAACATAGACTTGAACAAAACCAATGGAGATGTTCCCGTCAAATCTGTAACAGATCTGTCCAGGTTTCTAGCACATAGGACTCTCCCAGTTCGCTCCAACTTCCACTGGGATGGGAGACTTGCCCACTAATTGCCCTCATTTTACTCAGAACACTGCTTGGATGTTTCTTCACTATGGTGGATTACATTATTTGTCCTGCAGAAAGGTCTAATATCCCAAATTTTACTACCTTAGTAGTGTGGTGTAACACAGAGAGCTGTTTTCACTCTAAGTGACATTAGCAGCACTGCACCGCAGTCTTCATGTTTTGATGAACTGAAGCTAGGTGAGCATCTCTTTTTAAATCCCATTTTAATGGAATAGATTTTGGATTAACACACATTTCTTTCTATTTATAGCATTTGCAAGCTGTTGCACATAATTGTTTTTTTAAGTTTATGTCTCTGTCATATCCCAAACAGTTTCCATTGGTATTGTGTGCTACCTGTAGCAGATAATGTAAACGGGTTGATAGATCGTTTTCAGTGCTGTGTTTTTGTAGCTATGAATTAGTCAGGAGGGAGTAGCTAGAGTACTGCATTAAACCAGCAAGCTTTTTTCCCCTGAGACAATAGGAATCACTTTGCATACATACCCACCTACCGTGCTAATGGAGGTTGTTATTTTGGAATCCGTTTCTTAAAACCACATCTCCAGGCTGACTGCATTTTCCACTTCTCGGTACATTTACCCCACCAGAGGCATATGTCATTCAGAGATTGCTAAGAATTCAGTAACAAAAACAAGCAATGCTATGTTTTTCTAGTGTATTTTCTATCCAACATAATCAACTATATACTTTTTTATTAACTGAAAAATTGGAGAGTTAACATTTGATGGAAAGGGTCCAAATAGAGTATTTAATTTTGAATCCTATTTCATTCAGGAAAGATTATTTCCAAATGTGGCCAAACTGCTTGGCTATTAAATGCTTGGCAGGCTCATTCTGTGCATAAGAGCAATACAGAACTTTAAATTGAGCAGGTTTTTACTAAAGCAGTTGTTTTCAGAGTTAGCTATTCACACATTTGCATTTCTGAGAGGCAGCTAATCACCTGCAATCTGAATATTGTAAAAGCTTTTTAAATTACTTTGTCACTAGCTAGCTATCATGCATCATAATTTCATTATCCCATTTCAATAAATTTTCAAGTATTTGTTAAGTATACTTTTTTTTTAACATAGTGAAATTGCTTTAGTATACTTCGGAAAGGTTTAAATTTGAACACCCAGCCTTTCACTAGCTGCAATTCACGGTGTCATCATGAAAATCACATCTCTCCCTTCAAGATAAAAAGCAGTAAATAATTCTCTCTTGTGCAATGGAATGGAATTTAGACTAGTTAGTTTAATTAGCTAAATACTAAAATTCACTGTATTAAGGACACAGTGTCTTGTCAGAACCTGCCCAGTGTTACATGGTTATGCTTCCTATAAGAGAGGATGAAATTTTTTTGAAGGATCTAAGACACTTAGGAGCCCAAGCTTTCATGAAAAACACTAAGCTTATGAATCATCAATTAATTTTTGAATATTCCAGCTTTTGCCTGTTTCTGGAAGTTCTAATTTAGCAAAACCAGATTCCTTATAAGCTTCAGATTGCTACTGAGGATTTTAGTGAATATGTTTTCAATGGCACAAAGCCAAATATAGGATAAAACCAAGAAAACTTCTGCCTCTTGAAGAGTATAAAAACCATGTATTTTAAAAAGAAAAGCTATGTGTTTTACAGAAACCCTGTATATATTATTTTCTTTCATGTGAGAGTGCAGGGTGAGGGTGGAGGGCTGTTACCTTCACCTAGTGTATTTGTTCTACCAATTTGAATTTATAATAATTCTTTAAATAAAGCATTTTAAAATAATTAATATTCTGAAGAGATAAAATAACTTTCCCATGAAGGAGTATTTAGTACTCCTCTTCCCATTTTCCAGAAGATGTATTTTTTAAAAATCTATGCGTGTAAATTTTAGGAGGATTTACACCTTGGGATTTTTCCCATCTGTTTTTTAAAGTGCATCAACAGCCAACACCAGGAAAACAGCTTTACAAATGATTACCTCCAGACTCTGAGAAACTTGTTTCGAAAACTCATACATCCTGTACGGACATCATTGTGCTCACTGCACCATTCCAGGATGTAATTTAAATTCTCCACATTTTTGTAGGCTACAGTTCTAAAATACATTGTTTTACCACCTGCATTACCCTGTAAAAAGCCTTGGGTTTTTTGAAACAAGAAACCTGAATGCAGCCTGGATTAGGGGTGGGTGCAATAGGAGGCCCTTAGCTCCTGCTGCTGTGCCAGTGAGGAGATGATGTGTGCTTTTCTATTTAACCTGCTGCCACTGGCAGGGAGCTGAGGGGGCAAACACTACCCCTGCATGCCTGTGTTACCAGGCTGCTTGCTTATTTCCCTGAACTTTCTTAATAATCTTATTTTGTATTCAGAGAAAAAAGGCAGTCGTGACAGGGCATAACTGGAGACAAATTATTTTGATCCAGTGACAAAATATTCTTTCATACCTAAAAGCTTAACTTGGCTGCCACTAGTTACTATTCTGTTTTGAAGGTTTTGGACTTGTAGTTTGACACCATCAAAACTCAATTTCCAAGGTTTTTGAATCAAAGTTCCATTTAGAGCCTATTATCAAATACCTTACAGTCAGGAAGCATATGGACACATCAGTGAGCCCCTTGGTGTTGGGACAGCAAAGTTTGTCAAGCAGAGTGACCAAGTCAGTCACTGCACATCCAACTTTTATTGTACACTGATAGTCTGGGATGCCTAAGGCTGGAAGGACAAAGAAAAGAAACCTAAGGTGTTTTGTGTCATCAAAGAAGATAGAGCCTTCCCCTAGAACATGAGTCAGGTCAAACATAATGTGCCCAACTCTCTTTATTGTCTGTGCAGAGAGTTTAGGGTAGGTGAGGTCTTAACTCAGGAACTCTGCTCTTTGCTGAAGGCCAGGGGGGATGAATCTGTATCTGCATTTTGCCATTAACCTCCAGCAGCAGAAGCCAAGACATAGCAATACCTAAGATTTTTGAGGCCCTGTCTTCTGTACACAGACATCTAAATTAACCAGTAACTGTATTATTTAATAATATAATAATTTAACCTGCATGAGTATTTACAGACTAGTACCTGGCATGTATAAATCCACATACACTGGAGAAGAGGATAAACCAGAGAGGAGACTCATAGCAATGCAACTGTACCTTTACAATCCATTATGTATCTATTTAGATCCAAGTTTTACACTTCCTTAAGGAGCCGTCAGCCTCTGGAGGATAACATAATAAGTGTAATGCAAGCCTGAAAAATGTGCCCTTGATAGAGTTGTAATGACTAATACAAATCTATTTTTGAGATTATTTAGCAAAAATCTGGGTCTCTGTAAGAATTTGTTTATATATGGCCTATGTATGCCATAGGCCCTTACTTTTTAATTGTGGATGTGAAAGGAGAAGACACTTCTATGACCACTCTCTGAACTCATCTCACTTACAGTAATATGTTATTTGATAGCCCATTAGAAGAATCTGAGTTAAGGATCCTTTGGTTGTCCTGGACTCCCTCTAAATCTAGTGCTTACTTTTGTTATATTTTAACACTTACTTTGTAATAGTACCTATGAGTCAGGTAAGTGATGTTCTCAATGCAAAATCCATGTAGTAGTTCAGCTACAGAACTATTGTGTCTTTACTAATACCTGTGACAAATTTTTATGGAGAAAAGGTGAGGAATCCTCTGAGCAGTCAGTGCAATATTTTATGTCACGAAACTGCTGCTTTTATTTCTTTTCTTCCTCTTAGGAAACCCATTCACACCCTGCCTAAAAAAATAAATATCATTCAGTAGGTATGGTTCAGTGAAACAAGATGTGGACTGATGTTGCTAGAAGCAATTTACTACAGGTGCTAGGCACAGCTGGGGTTTTCTCTGGGTATAATACTGGGTTCTTTCTTTTCCAGGGGGTAGACAGATGATTGCTTTATATGATCTAGTTTTTCTCAAAACAGTGCTGCAAGGCTGCTTTTCTTTGCTGCTTCTATCCACGTATCACAAACTGTTTGAATCCCTTGTAGCTGATATTTAGGGAGGCTGCATGTCGTCAGGATGCTCACTGGTTGCAGCATAAGGAACATCCTTGAAGTCTTTTCTCCCACTTTACACAAGGAATCTGCAACAAAGGAATATTCTCATTCTGGTAAATCATGGTCCAAAGGCCATAACCCACGTGTGAGTTCAGGCATAGGCTTAGACTTCCAGGCTTCAAATCAGTGTCTGGGAGTGTTCATCTCATCTCATCCCATTTCAGGTACCTGATGTTACAGATCTCACCTACGCTAGTCACCTAGGCTTCCTATGTGACCAAGAAAAGAGAGGCACTTGTGGTTAAAGGTTCACACCTGGAGAAGTGATAGAAACTACTCGCTGATTTCTGCCCCTCCTCAGAGTCCAGAAAAATATGTTGGGCATTGCAAGTTCTTGATTAGATGACAAGGTGATATGAGTCCCACCTGAAACTGCGCCTCAGTTACCCATTTGCAAAGCAGGATGAATAGCTTCCTGCCTCTTAAGTATGGTGTGTAATTTGAAAGAACTTTGAGATAAAACCTATGTAATTCTTAGATTGAAATTTGGGGTATGAGCTCTGTTTCTAATGATCTTTTGTTATGAAAAGCATATGCCAGATTAAGGAGGGATTGGTTATGAATTGTCTATGAGTCTGTAAACCTGTATCACAGGTCTTTTTCTTTCCTGTTTTGTCTCCATTAGCCTGTCCATAGAAGTTTTGTATTGTCTAATATGCAGAGCTGAAATTACTACTGACTTCTAAAAGATTCTCTTCACTAGTAGTTACCGGTTTGTTAGTAAAACGTGAGTTAAAAGCTCCAAGTTGTTTTTTAATAACGTAGTAGCTTTCATAACATGTTCTATGCCCAGTAAAGGCAGAGATGAAGAGGTCTGTCAGGGTCCTAATCGAGTCAAGCATTTTTCTTTTAAGTTTCCCAGGCTTACATATGCACATGTGCATATACCCACATCTGCATAAAACTTCTTTTAGCTCTATAGCTATATAAAAGTTTGTTAATATATATACACTTCATGAATGTTAAATTTGTTATTTATGTGAATTTTTATAAAAAGAGAGATTTCAGACCGGGGATCCATTAGACCAGGAGCTGTTAAAAATGTACAACAAATAATTTATGTAGAGTAAGAAATTCATCTCAATGGACTATTTTCCTGCTTTGCAGACAATTGCTCTTCCCTTGTTTTACTTACTTCCTCCATATTATGCCTCTGCAGTAGGCATCAAATGTACCCAAAAAGGTTTGCAGCTAGAAAATTTTCCAGCTTTTCCCTAGGTGACATCTAACCATGAGAACATAAATCAAAAAGTTGCATCCATTAAATTTACTGGTGTAGATTACATCCTGGCAAAGTCTGGAGTGTAAGAGCCAAAGCCTGCTCTGGAGCCCATGCACTGCCCTGTTTGGACCCCCATGATTTGTCTCAGGTCCTGAAGAATGCATACCTGGGCAATGTCAGCAAAGGTGCCTACCCAGCCCTCCTACCTTTGCTGCTTACACTAATCTTCTGAGGCTTAAATTGACTTCATTAATCCAAACAGTAGATTGATGTGATCGCCATAATCTTCCAGTTCTTAAGCAATAAAGAATTCCTTGTGTTGTTCTGGGATAGGAAAAATATCAGACCTCTCATGCCTCCACTGAGTCATTTCTTAAATGTGCATTTTTTACGGTTGGCTTAACATAGCAAGAACTTAAAAGGTACCATGGCTGAGGGTTGATGAAATGAGTTAGTGCAAGTAAGTAGCTTCTTGGTAAATGTAACAGCACTTTAAAAGGTACAGGAGCAAAATTCATATTGGTCGTTGGGTCCTTGGGAGTGCTCTAAATGTTCCTCTGTTACAAAGTGTTTAATATATTATGACTTATGTGCTCTGCTTGAAATTGCAGGTTTATGCAACTCTGCCGACAGCTGGATGATTGTTCCCAATATCAAACAAAACCACTACACAGTGCACGGGTTACAGAGTGGCACTAAGTACATCTTCATTGTTAAGGCCATTAATCAGGCAGGCAGCAGAAGCAGTGAACCAGGCAAGCTCAAGACAAATAGTAAGTAACGTGAAATCTGGCACACGTGCATTCTTCTCCTTTCTTGCCTTCCTTTTTAGGTTCGATCTTTGGAAGATAGAAGAGCACAAAGCTCCTTAACTTGTTTAAAGAGCTTCCCACAATGAAAGCCACTTGGTTAACTATATTCAAGACTGCCAGATTCTTACCTTTTTTTTTTTTTTTAGAAGTGCATCTGTAGTTTGGTCAGTGGAAATATCATTTAGGAACAGAGCCATCACATGTGAAATGATTGAAAATACTCTTTTGTGGTTTTGTTTTAATGTCCTCTCTATTCTTTTTTCCTCTACAAAGCAAAAGCTTTTCTTATGTTTGCAATAAAACATTTTATTTTTGTATAATGTTCATAACATAATTGCTAGTTTATTTTTATCCCCCAAAATTATATTTCTTAGGACAAAACTTTCTTAGCTCCAGCTCCCTCAGTTTTTTATGGAGTTCAACAAGGTGGTAGAGTAGTCAGAGATCCCACTTCAAAAAAAGCAATGGTTACACAAATTATTAGCAGATGTAGTATAGCAATTTTAAGACTGATTTTCAGCCTTTTTCTTCTTGTGTCCCAGCCAATCCCTCAGTTATGTAGTCATCACAAGAAGAAAAAGGCTGAAAACCAAGCACTGGAAAGGGAACGCTGGGATTTGTGCACCCTCTGAAACCTGCTTATTGTAGGGGAGGGTGCTTGAAGAGGGGCAGTGCTGAATGTTGCAAGAAAGAGGCTTCAGGAATGGCACACACACATTCTCCTTTTTCCCTTTCTGCTATAACCTGGCTTGCATTTCTGTGTAAAACCTGCTCATACAAACCCTACATCTGCAACCAAAAATCTGCTTAGGGTTAAACCTAGTAACCTACAAGCAAATGCATACCCAGAGGACCCATTTGGAAATTACATTCTTTCATCCTTTTCTTTTTACCCATGACCCAGTGTGGCAAAAAAGTAATCTCTCAGGTGACTGTGAGAAATGATGTGACCAGATACACTTTAATACAGAGAAAGACATCATTCAGACACTGCTTCAGCAACACAAAAGCTACTAACCAGTTTGAGAGGCAGGCCATAATTATTTTACAGCTTGCTGCCAAGCAGTAAGAAAAAGCAGATAAATGTGTCCCGAATATTTTCCAATGGGTTCATTTTATACTTGATCATAATACATCGCTAAATACACATTATGAAAATAGATAACTCTAAACTAAAAGTACTCCTTATCTAATTCCTGACACATCTCTAACAATGTTAACTGATAATTAGTATTGCCTTGATTATCTCCCATTTTAAATCTTTGCATTTTCAGATTGCCTAGAGATCTGAACCAACACATATTGACTGTCACTGTTCAGAGGAACCTAATTTCTTCTTACCCCCCACATCAATGTTTTCAGGTTTACTGACTGAGAAGTGCTTAACTGTTCCTTCATAATCTCTGGACAATTTATGTCTTATCTGAAATACATGCGTTAGTGCCTGACGTAGACTTCATGAGAGTGCTCATTTCTGTTTTATGTGCATGTCATCAAATCTTCTGCTTACATTATTTTTTTTTCCCTTGATATGAAAGACAGTCAGAAGGGGAAAGGGCCTTGCTGGACCACTCAAAGAGTCATAGTTTCCTAGTTGTCTCCTAGTGGAGGTAAATGATCATTAAGCTTTGTGACACAATAAGCAAGCCTGTCAGAATTGTGCTGGGCTTTATGTATCTACAGGGTTCAGTTTACCAAAAAGCTTCCTGTTATTGTCTAGAAACCTAGTGTTACAGCCAAAGATATGTGCCAAGAGCAACAACCTCAGTAATGTTTTTACACCATATTATTTGGTGTTACAGTTACAGTTCACTTCCTTCTTTTTAATGCACAGTATCCAGCACCACATGGGCATCCTTCCACAGCAATCCTCAATTGTTGACTGTGCTTGTTAAAAATAAAGCTGTGAGTGAGCGAACAGACAAGGCTAGTGCTTCTTCTTACTTTCAAACTCATTTTGTGGGATTTGAAATCATACGTTTTTGTAGAAATGATGAAGATGTTGTTACGGTGCTTTATCTCTAAAGAATTAATAGAATGCAGCTTCTTCTAAATCTAATATGCTGTGAAAAAAGCGACACTCAGACCTTTATTAGCATGTATATTGGTTTCAATTACATGCAATAATTAGAGTATTCAGGTTACCTCTGGGTCAGAGATAATGGGCATGATGATTATGCGGGTTGCTTTTCAGGGATTATTGACATGGGGAAGTTAGTGCACAATGAGACTGACAGTAAACTGACAATGCAAACTAGCCGTGGCAGGGAGCAGAATAGGTTAGTCTATCTCAAGAGCACTTCAGAGGAGCAGATTAATGTGGTTATGTCATCTTCTGGGCTTCTTAGAGACTCGCTAATCCAGCGTCTTTTCAAAATCAAAGCCAAACTATTCTTCTGCCATCTTTGTCTCTGCCTCTCTAGGTCAGCCATTTAAACTGGACCCCAAATCTGCTCATAGAAAATTGAAAGTGTCTCATGATAACTTGACAGTGGAACGTGATGAAACATCCTCCAAAAAGAGTCATACACCAGAGCGATTCACCAGCCAGGGGAGCTATGGAGTTGCTGGCAACGTGTTCATTGACAGCGGGAGACATTACTGGGAGGTGGTTATAAGCGGGAGTACGTGGTATGTATATAAAAATATGTGTTAAATGAATCACTAGTTCACACCATGCAGGTCCTGCCATGGTTTCTCTGATAGAGACCAGTAGCAGAGGCATGGGGAACAATACAAGACCAGGACAAGCATATGCTTTCACATAGTTTGACAGACTGCTTACCCAATCTCTAGCACTTTTGGACTCTGGAACAAAATCTGCCAGATAAAGAATCTTTATGTTTAGTGGCGTCCACAGGACTTTTACTCCATGGCTGGAGATGGTTGTTTTTTGAATCCACATACAGTATGTTTTAAGATCTTAGTGAACTGGATTGCTCAGAAAGTTCCATCTTGTTTATTCAACAGAGGGAACTTTGTAAGTGTGCTAATTTCTGTACTAAACGTGAAAGTTATTAGCAACCTTCAGTAAAAAAAACCAAACAATAAATATGAGGAAAAATTGATGATCCAGTTTCGCAGAGATGGAGGTCAGATTTAGTTCTGGGGAGGGGGTGTGGTGCAGCAGAGCTGCAGGTCTGTGGCCCAGGGTATGAAGCAAGGGGCAGGAAATGGAGTAGTACATTCCTCTTCTCCTGAATGATGCTCTGTGTCATACAGGGATGGATTTCAGAGGCCCTTTAGTCAGAGAAGAGATGTCATCCTTTGGGATTCAAAAGCAGCAATCATGATGGAGGTTAATGGAGTGGATGCCCACTGTCTCAAACAAGAAAAATGCTGTTTGCCTGTGCCAGCACTAAGGAATGGAAATAGAGTAACTTATGGCACATTAATCTCAGTTGGTCGAAAGCCCAACAAATACTGCAGTGTCTCTAGAACGTGAGGAACTTTTACATTTCTGTTATTTATGAGAAATCAGCTATTTGCCCTCAGTGTCCATTAATGAGAACATTTTTACAATCCTTTTACCCTGCACATCTTGCCGTAAATTGTGGTTTGCAGAGCAAATGTCTTCACCTACAATTGCTTCACTTGGCCCAAAACCCAGTCACAAAAATGCTCATTTGAATCTAAAAACCACACCAACATCTGGCAAAACATATCTGGGAATGGCAAAAACGGGTTTTTTCATGTGTCCTTTGATGTTACTCTTACATTCCTTCTGGGCCGTATATTAAAAGAGAAAGGAGAGATCAGATTAGCTGACAGATAGCAGTGTATTCTAAAATCAATTAATTCCTCTGTGTTCTTCTGTTTGGAAGTGGAAATTTGAGGCCCAGTGATTTAAACTCTGAGTTACCGAGTACTCCAGAATCTTCCTTTTGAATACCAGAGAAGAGTGCTCCAAAAAATTACCATAGCAGCTAAACTGAAAATGAAACGAGGAACATTGAGGTTTTCCTGACCTCTCAGACCCCAAGGAGAGATGGGGAAAAACATTAATTAAGCCTGTGCAGATATTGTGCTGAAACGTCACCTAATTAGAATTTAACCAACAGAAGTAAGAGGCTGGGGTATTCCAGTGAGTCCTCTAGCCTAACCTTTGACTTCTCAAAGAGACGAGCATGGCCGTTTGCATTTGTTTCATTGGTTTGGTTTTTGTTTTGCAGGTATGCCATTGGTATTTCCTACAAGTCAGCGCCGAAGCACGAGTGGATCGGGAAGAATTCTGCCTCCTGGGTGCTCTGCCGCTGCAATAACACGTGGGTGGTGCGGCACAACAGCAAAGAAATCCCCATCGAGCCCGCTCCTCATCTCCGGCGTGTCGGGATTTTGCTGGACTATGACAACGGCTCCCTTGCTTTTTACGATGCTTTGAACTCCCTACACCTTTACACTTTTGACATTACATTTGGGCAGCCAGTGTGCCCCACGTTCACTGTGTGGAATAAGTGTTTGACCATTATAACCGGCTTGCCTATCCCTGACCACCTAGACTCCTCCGAGCAGCTCGCATGACTGCTAAAAGCCAAAAGGTAGGACAACGTGTCTTCCCAGGAGCTTGCCTGGAGCTGGCAGACTGCGAGGCATCCCTGTCATCACTGCCAAATCTGGCCAGAACAGAAAAGGGGAGAATATCTCTTTACTGTATACTTTGTATGGGAGGACAAGAAATGGCTTTAATAATATCTTAGAACTTTCTTTTGAAGTTGGTTTTGTTTGGTTGGTTTTGTATTTAGTCTCTTACAGGAAGATTTATAAATTATTTATAAAAAACAAACAAACAACAACAACAAAAACAAAACAAAAACAAAACAAAAACAAAAAAAAAAAAAAAAAAAAAAAAAAAACAAAAAAAAGAAAAGGGAAAGCCTGGTTTGGACACCTGGAAAAAGACTTAGTTGTTTTGCACATTGATGGTCCTATCAATTAAAGTTTCATCAGCCCTTTACATCACTTTATTTTACAGTGGATAAAAGCAGGAAATTGGAAGAAAGAAAACTGTGCAGTGGACAAGTCAGTATACTGCAGGTTTTATTCATGTCAATATTAGCACTCTCATTACCAGTCTTACTGAGTGTGAGACCTCCTAATTTCTACTTTGCACATGGGAGTGTGCAGATCAAAAAGAACAAAAATAAACAAGTGAGGAAGTGCAGCTAGCCAACACAGCAAACGAAGAAATTTTAATTTACTTCTGTTCACAGGGCAGTGCTCCCTCTGTTCATAAAAACATGTGGAGTATCTCCTATAAATGTGAGTGGATAAATCATCTAGCGATTTATTTTATTGATGGCAACATTCCCATCTACCAGTGCTTCGCCTTCATCTTTGGGAAACATTGCAGAATCGCTGAGGATGTGGAAGACTGATACTGTATCTGAGAATCAACAACACTGGAAGAGAGCAGCCAACCCGAGGTCTGGCTGGAGGCTAATTTGATAAAGCATGGCATCATTTAAGGATTGATTGTAATAGAAGATGTCACGGTTCTGATGGTAGACATGTGAATGCTTATTGCTGATTTTACAAGGTTCAACACAGCAAGCCCAGCCAACAACTCGGAAGTGAGACATGCGCCACTTTACCATCGGTTTTAAATTAAATACAAATGTTTCATGGTCCTGCACTCTGTAGACTCTACAACAAAGCAAGGAAATAAGTTTTACATGTGCTGTATGGAGAAACACTGCAGCTGGGGTTTGGTCATAATTATCATGGTCCTGGGTTGTTTGGGAAAGCACAGTGCTTTTTGTGAATGAGGAGTAAATAAGTTTTCAGCAGCAGTAGGAATCTGCACGGACAGGCCCTACATTCATCTTGGTGTTGGTGGGTGAACTTCAGTGAAGGTAATACTGGTTGTACCTACTTTATCTCAATGCTGAATCAGGTGCATTTTTTTTCACTTTCCTTCTATGGAATAGAAGTCCTTTGTAATTACTACAATGCTTATGTATAAATGATCATTTGGGGAGATGCTTGAGGCATGTGACTTTAAAAGAATTACTTTCCTACAGTATTTTGCTGTTACTATGCAAGTGGTGAAAATCTGCCTGTGTAGAAAGATAGATACCAGCTTTAAGAAAATATTCACTCAGTAATTTATAACCAAGCTTTAGGTGTCTTTTGAAAAGGATGCCTTCATGCACTTTGTTCACTAATGGGACCAAACTAAAATGGTCCTAAGCTCAGCTTCAGATTTTTTAAATACTGATTCTCCAGGTACTAAGCTGTAATACAGTTTGCCTTATGATGATGTAGAAAACTTATGAGCAAAATGAGGAATACATACATGCTTATTTGGTTTTTCCATTTTTTTAAAATAGAAAATAAATGCCTATCCATGTTTATATGATTTCCCTTTACTTGCCCAGCTAAGAACTAGATGAAGAAAAGTCTGACAGTACATTGCCAGTACCATGGCTTTCATCTAGGGCAGTATCACATGATTCACAGGTAGGAGCCACTGTTCTTTCCAGAGTTGACATAAATAAGCAAAACTGTGTACATATAGTGAACTGCAGTATTTATCATAGTATCTTTAATAAGAAAGGTCTACCCTCAAAAATAAAAAAAATCCTCATTAAATTTGATAATTGGTCACAATGCTACTAATACAATCTGAGGCACATTGCCCTGATGATCTGGCTGGGGGTGTTTGGAAGATAGCTCAGATGACATGAAAATCATTGACTTTACAAGAGATGACTGATGCAAAGCAGTGATAACAGGATGCAGGAGGAAAGGAGTTTTCATGTAGGATTATTGCAAAGTTTCTGCCTAAAAGAAAAGCGTGTATTACCGAAGTGCATGTAGGAAGGGTGTGTATTTTTCTTTTGCCAGAAATATTAAATCTAGAAGCTGATTTCAGTAGTGGACAAACAGAAACGCTGTTCAGTGTTTGGCCATACAATGTCGGCAGAGATGGAGCAGGATGGAAATAATACCATGAATTTGGAAAGATCCCCAATGATGTCCCATATTTTAATTGTAAAGATAGACCGTGAGTCTAATGACAGATCATGGGTTTGGCCACTGTAAAAAAGAACAGTCTGTTATCTACAGGCCTTGCTGTATCATTTTTATTTTAATACAGAATATTTCATTTGGAGTTAAGCCACATTTCTCCAGTGGACTATTCATTGAGTCAGTCCTCTTTGTGCACATATGTTTGTGTATATATGTATACATATGTATGGGTGCACACACAGCAGTACATGCACAAATGTAGTGTGTAATTTGTGTATGTGCATATGTACATATATACACACACGGACAGTAACTAGTCAGGTGTTCCTTTTTTGCTTGTTTCTTGAACAATTTCATATTCTGTATGACTATGAGGAAACAAGTTTGCTATGAATGGTATTCTTCTGGACATTTTTAAATGAACAAAGTCTGTTTATTTTGCAATACTTGATTCTATGCCTGATTAATCAATAAAAACATCCATGTGAAAATGTAGCTTCTGTGGTCTGTGGCATTTTGCATGGTCCATAGTAATCAATTGAAATCTGGGGGAATGGTAATCCTCATGAAAATAAAACATGGTGTTTAGTGTAGCGTGCAGTCTTAGATGAAGGTTTTTCCCTGACTTTTGAAACTTTTGTGATTAGGAATGAGGTAGCATTGAATAATGCCGTTTTTGACAAGGGCAGATTTTTGAGATAGTAGTCTGCTGAAATGCAAGCAATGAATGTAGCCTGTGTTGGTATAATGATTGTTTCAAAGGTGTATTTAAAACCCAAGTTAAGATCCAATGGAGTTAGAGAAGACTGTAGCACAACCAGTTTATAAGTCAGTAGCATTGGCTCAGAGTAGTCAAAGGCCTTGTCTAGCGCAAGGAAGTGGAATGGTGGGCAACTTCTTCTCTCTGAGGCCAGATAAGATTTTCCATGTGTTGGGCTCCCATGTGTTAATGCACACCTAGTCAGAAAAGGTCATTCAGGAATGCATGGTATGTCATAAATTATTTAGTAGACTGTCTCCAGCCCACTGTAGTTCCCCATTGTTGGCTTTAAGAGAGCAATGATAGAGTGGAAGTTGCTGCATTTTCTGCCAAGATTGTATTCTTTGTCTGTTTGGGTATCCAATTTCTCAATTGTTCAGCAAAGACACCCCCACTGAGCAGTGGGTCCCAAGGGTAGAAACTGTAAAAAATCCCTCAGGCATGCATACAATATGAAAAGCTGAAAATCAGCAAGTTCAGGTGAAAACACACGCACATTCTTTGCTACATTTACAATAGTAGGTCACTGAACAGCAGTGTGCATCATCTGTTTTAATCCTGCATCTTAATTGCAAAGACTATATTCTTCCCATGATAGCAAATGAAACAGGACACTATTGACAGCACAAATTAAAGTGTCAGCTATTTAACCATTTCGAGATGGCCAGCATTTATAGCACCGTGAAGAACTATTGGCTGAGGGAGATGTCATTAAACCATTACCTGTCATTGAACACAGTATAAGTACTTCTTTCTTAATCACTCTGATAAAGCAGATGCCTAGTGGTTCCCAGATTCTGCTTGTAGTTACAACAGCACAAATTCTGGATAAGCCCATGCACCAAAACAAAATGAGAATTGCCAGCAGCTCTTTTCTGCGTCACTAAAACTGAGGCTGTTTGTTTTAATTGGAAACACTGTCTTCTGGTTTAGGAGTGAAGGTGCTGGATCTACACAGAAAGTACACACTGGGCCATCTCAGTAACTGGCATGAGCGTGCCTGGTCTGAAGGCCATTGGTGAGGCAGCTTTGAGAAAATAGTGATAAACAAAAACTGTGCACAGGTTGCTTATGTAGTGATGTACTGGCAATTTTCTTGTAACACCACCTCTAACGTCTTTTCACAACTGATCTTTCTAGTAGTAGTGGAAGCATGTGTTAAGATATATGAATGTAAAATGCAGTCTTTTCTTTTGTTATTGGGTTGGTTGCCCCTTTAGAAATTCGCAATTTCAGCATAGTGTTCTGAACTTCAGCCTTAATCTTTGTCTTCTTCACATGGAGAAAAGCCCTGGTCACTCCTGAGCGCTGATGGTGAGTGCTGAGATTATGCTGAGCTATTTCTTTTTATTGTCCTTTCTGAAGTGAAAGAAACACTTTACATTTTAACCTTTGATTTAGCAGTTGATTTTCATACAAAACAATTAAGAGACTAACAAGCAATGATGTTATCCATGCTTCAATGTGGGTGAAACTCTTAGTTTGGTTAAGGCATCTGTGTACATAAATCTCTGTGCCAGGATAGACTGATGTGTTTTTCACGTGGGATCTGAATGGTACAGGTGCAAGTATTTTCTTTTGATGTAGGCTTTTGCATTAACTCCACTGTTGGAGTGGAACATTCCATTTCTTTAATTTTTTTAATTGATTTTCTGATTCAAGTGCAGACCATGTTAGCAAGACTGTCAGTAAGATAATCTTTCATCCTGTTACTTATTTTGGCAAGCCCTACAGTGTCATGTGCCTCTGAACCCATCAACTGCAACCACAACCTTTGCAACATCACCTCCAATGTGCAGAATGATGTTAAGCCACTGACCTAGTATTTAACTTTCCCAGGTGGAATTCATCTTGCATTGAGTAAGAAACTCTAACACAAATGGTGATAACAGTTCAAGGTGGGAGGCCTATTTTACAAAGCCGATATAGGAGACAAATGGGCTTGGATACCATCAGCATTGAGGCAGTTCTGGTTTAGAAGCATGATGGTGTATTAGGAAGGCATGAAGTCTATTCTTTATTCTCCTACAGGGTGATCAACAGGGTCACTATTAGCGCTGTGTGAGAGGTAGCAAAAGAGGGAATTCTGGAGCAGTGCTCAGAGAGATCAGCTGGATTGACATGACAGCTGGAAACCTGCCACCACTACCTGCCCTGGTGCCATGCTGCAAAGCAAGCCTGCACCTATTCTTCCTCTTGTTATGGCTCAGCCCCAATCCACATTCCCAAATGATAGGAAAAAAATACAGCAATTATATGTTTGAAATCCTAACCTGAATAAAAGCAGCCAGGCAGGGATGACAGCCTCAGGCCACGATTCTCTTTTATTCATCCAAATTTTTAAATCTGCTGACTTCAAATGACATAGTATGGATTTACATAGAGGTAGGAACAAGCCCATGAATGTTCAGTTTCCAAAGGGTCAAACCCAAGTGAAGGAGGAGCCCCTGTGCAAACAGCACAGCATTCCTATTAAAACGTGTATTTGGAGAAAGCACATTAGCTGCTAGAAGAACTACAGTTTCTCATGAGCTGTTTCCCAAGGCCAGCACAGGTGTGTTTCAAAATGCATGGTTCTTTCAAAAGGTATGGTTCAATAACATTCTTCTTGGGTGAATTGTTCAGGCAATGCTTTGCTGTTTCCTCCATGCAGTGTGGGAACTATTCTTTTAGCAGGTGCTGTGTTACTTTTATAAAAATCATGAGAACTGCAGATACGATATCATGCTGAAGCATAAAACTATTGTTCTTGGACTTCCACTTAAAAATGGAAAACAACTAAAAAAGTTTTGAAATCTACTTCCTGTAAATGTTTTTCCTAATGTATATAACTATTTTAATGTATGTAGATGTTTCCTGGAGATGTTTCCTCTCAAGGAATATCACCTCATTTCTGTTTAGTAGACATAGACACATAGTAATTAGGAGTATTCCTGAAAATCCATGAATTCATAGAATACCTTATACTCAAACCTTTGAAAGACAACAAATGGAGGCTTTGCACTTTGCATAATGTTAGTCATTGGGGAAGTCATAGGGGGAAAAAAGCTATAGCTGTTTAGATCACTAAAACATTTTTAGATCACTAAAACATTTTTTAAATGACAGCTAATTGCCACACAAGATGACAAAGTTTTCATTAGCAATTTTTAATTTCTCCCTTATTTTATATGCAGAACAAATTATTCCACTTGAAAATATTTCTCTGTTATCCTTCAGTTTCTTACTCTTTCAGTGTCAGTTTCTTACTCTTTCAGTGTCATTTTCAGATTTTAAATAGTACAGTAGCAAGAAGTATGTGGTTTTAAAAGTTATATTTATTTTTAATTTCCTTTAGAATTACCTTTTCCAGGATGCTTACAGAAAATTAAAAGAGAAGTCAAAATAACAAATGCAATGTGGCAGCTTGAAAGTTGAGGATGTTTTGCAAGCAGAAGTAAAAGAAGGAATGCAGATAAGCCCGTCACTCTGCTACAATTACTGTATTATTTGGTTTCAATATGCTGGGCTTAAAAGTTTTGCTCTCTACTTAAAACAGTGATATAAGACCTGATTACAGAGCACAAGCAGAAGAATAGTAGATTATTCTAGGATAACCCTGGAACAAGTGATGGCCAAATAGAGGATGAAATAGGTTCATCCAGATTTGTGGGGGTGGGAAGGGATGGGAGGCCTCTGGTGAATCATAGCAAGTGATTACAACTAGTGATAGGCCCAACTCAGAATTAGAAATTAGCAAATGGAGATTTGTTCCTTATGAGATCTGTAACATGTCCTTTTAATTTCTTAGGTGACTGTGACCTCTCTCCCAATTTGTCCATCATTTTACATCCCCATGCTCATCGAACATCTGTTAAAGCTGGATTTGAAAATACTTGGTTTTCACTGTTAGGTTTTTGTCAAAGTCCCTTGAAAAATAATATTGCTGAGACAATGTCAGGAACTTATGGCAGAGGGTAGAGGTAAAGAGCAATATAGGACCTAGAGAATAAATACAGGTGCAGACTGAGCTGACAACAGCATAATACTGCTCATAAACATAGTTTCCAGAAATCCTAATTGAAATTATTCATGTAGGTGAGGAGAGAGAAACACAATTGAATGCAGCCTTGACATGTGCATGAATAATGGTCAGTACAAAGTAGCACAGGGGCTGGAACAATTGAAAAGCAAAACTCTTTTCTGTAAACTTAACAACTGATATTGTTTCTCTTCTAACAGCTGGGTCATACCATTCCTGCTTTCATATACTTAGACAAACAGGAGGTATTATTAAGGAAGTGCCTCGAGTTATGCTGTAAATTCTTACAAATGCAAAACCAGTTTAGGAAACTAGGACAAAAATTTGAATGACAAAAAGAACAACAGGAAAAAAAACTTATTGGTTCACAATCAATAATTCAAACAACTGTACCCAAACCATCTTTTCTTATTAGAATCCTGATGCTGCCTTCCTGCATTTCTCCATGGAGAGAATGAAACAGGGACTCTTTGTCTTTCTGTTCTCATGAAGTCAGTGCTCCATATTACTGTTACTTGGAAGTCTCTCAGGATGAATAAATTTAGTAGGAACAAGTAGAGTTCTTGCCAGTCTTGGAGCCTGAATAAGCCATTAACCACTTTCAAGGATAAATTACCATCAAATCATGAATGCTTTAATGTATTTTTAACTGTGCAAGAAGAAACATGTAACATTAAAAAAAAAAAATTACCAATTTTATGTAGATGTGGGAATAGACAAAATTTTTGTCCAGGTACAAAGCAGCTGTTTGGTACAGGGACAGGAAAATATTTTTATGGGCTTGATATAAAGCACCTGCATTCGTGCTGGTTCTCATGCACACAGAAGTGCTGTAGCCCTGGGTTCTGACAACCTTTCATCTGTCTGGGGAATTCAAAAGCTCTGCAAATCATGCTGATGGGTGGGTTGGTGTGTGTGGGCACAACCATCCCTAAAAGTGCTCTCCCTGGTCCAATTTTTCCCACTTCCTCTAAAGTAAAACAAGAGGCAAGTCAGCTCCTGAAGTTCTTCAGCTCTAATCCTTCCCTGACCTTTCTCATGGCAGGAACAGTGAGGCCATAGGCTGGCCTTTGTCTCCACATCTTGTGTGGCAACAGAATCATGCTATGAAGCTTTAAGTAGGCTTCTCTGGTGAAGGAATTGATATAACAGAGAGGTTAAACCAACTCCACTAGCAAGGTTGAGACATTTCTCCAGTACCTTCCCAAGCTTCTGCTATAGCTGGGAAATGCAAAAAATCCAGGACATGGTGTGAAGATGACACATCTTCTAAAATCAAGTCCAAAAGGCTCAAGGAAAAAATTTTAAGTGGCATTCGTCCTTATAGGAAGGTCTGTGTAAGAAGGCTGGGATGCATTTCTCCATGTTTCCATTAAGGCATGGAAAACCACCTCCTCACGCCCTATGTTTGGTAGTGCTTGTGGGCAGACAGACCTCACAGTTAATTTTGAAGAGTGACCAATCATTGTCCCACGTTTTTCTCCCCACTCTCCTTAGAAGTTTGATATATGGGAAGAAAAAAAATTGTTAAATTCCATTGCGTAAAGGCTCATACCACTGCTCTTCACTGTCAAAAGAAAGACAATGCAAAAAGAGGCAACCAAACCTGTGTATGTAAAATTGTTATTTGTTACAACTGTTTCATCTCTGGTATATTTTTAATCAGATATTATAATAGTAACAGAAACAATGTGGAAGATTTATCATGAGAGGAACTCTGATAATGAAAGATAGAAACAGAAGTGGAAGACAGAAATAAACTGACTGGGGAATGTACCTGAGAAGGCAAAACCAGAAAGGGTTGCTACCATGGTGCAATGAGTCTGGTAGAAGCTCATCTGGAAGACTGCAAAAATCTGGTCTACTATAGTCAAGAAAGGTGACATTCAGTAACACAGAGAAAGGGTCATCAGAAGGGACAGCCAGGGAAGAGCCTAGGTCAGAAGGGAAGATGTGTATGTGGTTTATTCAGTCTAGCAATTGATGGCTGAAGAAAGATGAGGTCCTTGTATCTGTAAACATATGATTAGGGGAGAATAATAGTTTTAAATAAAAGACAATATTAGTATGAGAATAAATGCGGTCAACCTGTTTATGGACTGTTAGGTGCATAGAAATAAAGGTTACTTCACAAGACAGCAGAACAAAAAAAGGAACCTTGCTGTTTCTCAGACGAAGCTCTTAATCTCCCTTCAATCCAAATGCCCAAATATTACTTAATTAGGCCTAAGCATATTTTCTAGACATCTTCTATAATGCACGCAAAACAAATAGCATCTCCAGGGTCTGTTAATCCCAGTTATAACAATCTACCTTGGAACAAATACAATCCCACTCCATCACTGATCTTTCACCATTGGTCATATGCGAAGTCACAGGCAGCAAATGGGATATATTTAGTAAATGGGATATTGATATTTTTATAGTGGTGATTATATAGTAGATCCATTTATTTGGATAGAATAAACAAATGTACAGACAGCTTCTGATCTAAAATCTTTGCTGAGCTCAAGTAAATAGGCAATTTTTCATTGGCCTCAGTGCAGCCCAGATTTAACCTCTTAAATATGGACAAGGTGGAACATTTTAAGTTAAGCTCATATTAAATGTGGACATCTTCCCTAACCAAAGAGAGTTCTGGCTACTGACACCTTATTTTTTCAAAGCAAGTTATTTATAATAATGCTTCAGTAAAATGGCCATCCAGGCAAAGTGAATGAATGAAAATGCATCAATCTGAACTCACAACAAAAAATCTTGGAGATTATATGTGCTTGTACACATTCTATTGCATTGATCATGCCCACAGTTATTTTAGACTCAAGTGGGTAGGTCATCCAATGCTGCAAAACGCTGTATGTTAATAGTCAGCATTGTTCTGTCATTATTCTTAAATATCAGATCTCCTCTGGTGTTTCCTGAATTCAACATCAAACAATAATGTTATATCAAAGCTAGAATTGCTAGATACCAGTTGCTGTGGCTGCATCATTCATTTCTCAAGATAGTAAGCCTATATTGGTATGATAGACCGGGTACAAGTAATAAACTCACAGTGCCTGTGCCAAACTGGTTTTGTTTATAGAATCAAGAGCTCCTCAGATTAATTCTCTTCCAATGGAAAAGTAGCCAACACTTATAACTTAAAAGGAACGCATAAGAGATAACTGAGAAGTGCTGCCTCTTTAACATTTAACTCTGATGCTGAGGTCAAAAGTCCTTATTTTACTGTGTAATTTATTTGCATCTTCTACAAAGAGAATAGGGCTGGTTCTCTGCAGGGCAACTGAGAGTCCTTTTTATATTAATGGCAGATTGTTTAGGATGGCTACTGTCCAGCGAATCTTAATGGGGAGAGAAAAATACTCTGTGGATGGATGTAAATATCCCTTTTACCAGAGTTTTATCTTAGAGTCACCTCTCTACACTTTATAGGTTACTTTCAGAGGTTTCTTTTTATCTATTTCTAAACAGCATGAGTATTTATCTAATGATACTGTGGTGAGGTATGATTCATCCTTCAGGTTAATAGAGTGCATAGCTGAAAAAAACCCTCACATGCAAAGTATTGTTAACTGCTTGTTCTTCATAAAAGGGAAGGAAATGACTCAGACTGAAGAAATGTTATAGTGAAGATTGTTGGTGCTCTTCAGGCTGATAGAAAAATAATTGCTCAAACAAAAGGTGAGAATTTCTACAGGAAGCACTTTCTGATGGGAAAAGGATTAGTGCTCAAGAAAGGATAACTAAGCAAAACTGACAGAAAACCACCCAAACTAGGCAAATATTTTGAAAAAGGCTTAGATTTAATGGTGTTCAAGACATGGTGAAAAGTGGAATATGGACAGGAATGAGATAGTCTGGTGTGCTTTGGAGGGATCAGTTTGAGGTTTTCTGTTTGCAGAGAGAATGGAAATAGCTTGTGAAACAGCGCTGGCCCAGCCTGCTTAGGAGCCTCTGAACTGGAAGCAGCAGCAGAAAATAAAGGAACAGATATACAAATCAAGAGAAGAAGGAATTGGGAACATTTTCTCTTCCTTTGCTACTCATTAAAAGAAAAATAAATTTTAAATATCCAACAGCAAGAAACAGCACAGCATAAAAAACTTTTGTAAAATGACAGTCTTCTTCCTTATCTTTGTGATTTGTAACATCAATGGTTATTGAAATTAAGACAGCTTTTAAACTGTAACTTATTTTCACTGGTTGTGGCAACCTGGCTCATTACTTCTGTTAATTTTCACTATCTGAACAAAATGTTCCTTCATTTCTGCTGCCTAAAACTCAGTGAGCCTATGATTCACATGCAAGCAGGGCCTTACTTCCTTAGGTATTTCCCAATCCATACAAGTGTGGAATTAATCCTACCTCCTAATAAATGCTGGGCCCTTCCAATATCAGGGTGGGTATGCAGAGCCACCTTTTTGGTTTTTGGCTCTACTTGACCCTACCAAGGTTTTTGGTAAATTATGTAAGTAGGTGGGTAACGTGTCCCCATGAGGCCTCTAGGTTTTGGAGCTTGGTGGGCTGATGTGACAGAAGAAAGGCTGATATGTCTTTTACACAGAAGCAGGCACTGACTAAGTGGTGAAAAGCAACCATGGATGATTTTGTGTGGAATTGCTGGAATGGAATGTGCCTGAAAGGTGATGAGGAAGTTTGATGCTGGATGACAAGAAAGTTTTGCCAAGGCATTGGTAAGGTCTCACTGTCAAGGGTGTTAATGAAATGTAACTACAGTCACTGTAATCCAAAAAGATTTTGACAAAATCTTTATAAGGTGATTGTGCTCTGAATGGTGTTAAAATACGGAATTGATGTAGATGTAAATGAACTGATGTTTAGTTATTGGAATAAGATACTGCAGATGTATTGTGGGATATATATAAATGAATGTGTAACCTAGATTATTTCAGTTATAAAAGATGGTGCTCTGGCCATCTGTTGGTGATTTGCCTTTGCCAGGCTAAGGAAATTGTGGATTTGAAAAGAAGTAATGATTAATTAGCAAGTTTTTTGATTGTATGAATGTGTCTTGTTTTTTGTAATAAAGAATGTTAAATCTACCTCTTAATTTCTGCTAAACCTCTGACTTCTAGTAATTATTTTAATTTGGACAGAATCTAGCTTAACAAAACTCAGAGTGGTAGTTAAACCTTATCTAATCTTCATTTAAAACAATGGTCAACAGACCAGTAATACACTCATGAATCACTGCCTTGCTAAGGAATTCCACTGAAGGGAAATCACAGGATGTATGTAGCTGGAGGCAGCTTTCCAGAAATTTATTCCAGTGATAGCCTCTAGGAAAAGAGTGAAAGTTGCAGTGAGGAAAAACTCATGACTTGATTTGCCTGACTTTTTATGACCAAGGAGAGCAGCTTTCATGGCAAGGGGAAGAGAAAGGCTCACACCTGCACATTAGGTCAAGGTGACTCCCTGAAACCAAACCTCTCTTCCCACCTCACACAAGTTTTCTCCTCCACATAATTTCTTAGGAACAGAAACAGTTCTGGAGAAAAATTATTTTGTGGTGCAGAACTATTGAAGTCAAGGGTAACAACAGCAGAGCTAAATTTGGATGGGTGTACAGGTAAAGGAGAGAACAAAGAGGGGTTTTACTGGGAGTAATGAGGTGTGGAGAAGAGGACTAAAGCAAAGTTCAGAGGATTTTTTTCTGTCTCTGAATCAACATAGTTTTGAGATTATCTCTGAGTCACAAATTCCAGTCAGCAGTATAAAAAAAATGTTTAATTTCACTTTTGGCTGGAATACAGATTTTCCATCACATTCCTACACCCTTGCCTCAGATATACCCTATCTAAACTTGCTCTGAACTGCTCATTGAACTCCTACAAGAGGGATCACACTTATTTAGTCACCTTTTAATACCTAAAAATAAAAATAATATAAAGTACATGAGCCAACTGCAATACCAGATTTATAAACTCTATGCTTTTCTCCCGGCAGAGGCGTGACATGATATGTAGCTAACTGTCCCTTGAATTGGCATGCTTTATAATCTCTTTAGTCAAGGGAAGCTGAGTGAATTCAGTGTGCCTGCAACTATTGCAGTCCTGTGCTGGTCTCCCATCAGCTCTCCCAAGCAGGGCTAGGCCAGGCCCAAGAGCTGGGAAGGCTGAATATAGCATCCTTTTCCTTCTCAGAATATATGTTGAATCCCATTTAGGTGTTGTGGCATATCAACACCGGTAAAGAGTTTAACTGGAGCACACATGGGCCTACTGAATGAGCTTAACTGAAGCTAATTCTGACACCAAAAGCCATGAACATCCATATACAGCAGTTAGGCAATGTCCTTGAAGACTGATACTGTATCCCCCATGTTTTTTCTCTTGTTTTATGTTTAAAGTCCCTAGCTGATTCAGTCTTTCCTCATAAATAGTATTTTTTGAGATTTTACATTGTTCATATTGCTTCCTTGTGTATTATTTTCAATTGATCTACATTGCTTTTTCTATAAAAGGCAGTACCCAAAACTGGATACAAAATTCAGTGCAAGACTTTAGCAACTGTTTGGAGCAGCAAGATAAAAACAATCATCTTTCAAGGATACTGCTGGTCTTCAAACCCAAATATGGTGCTTGCCTTTCTCATGACACCATGACTATGTTGGATAACACACCCATCATGCTCATTGCAATCCCTTCTTCAGGAGAGCTACCTCCAGTCTGTCTCCACCTTGTCAGGAGCATGTCTGGTTTTAATCCCACCTAGTCACAATCATGTTTTTTTCAGTCCTGTGCTGCAACAAATTTAGAGTTTAGCTTCATGTCATCTATAAATGTAATAAATATGTCCACTGTTCCACCTCTCTGGGGTCTCTGGGAGTTAACCAAGGCATGTTCAGCCTGAGACTGACCCTTCCTTCCTCTGAGGAATACCTATCAATGCCACTATTGTGACAATGAACTTAATGATAGCTACACTCTGAGCAGAGTTTTTCTAATGGCTCTTATACCTACTTGTGTTGGTTTCAGTTTGATAACATTGTCCTTGTTTTTTTCTAAGATTGTCACATGAGACAGTGCCAGAAGCTTCACTGAGTACTAACTACATGACAAATACTGCCTTCTGTCTCTCCCCAGGTCTGATTATCCCACCATAGAAGGAGATAAGATTTCTCAGAGATATTTATTCTTGACAAATCCATGTTAACTTCTACTCATTTTGAAGTTATTTCCTAGGTGCTTGCCAATTTCTTTTACATTAACAGGCACATAAAGAGCTGACAATGATGACTGTTATCCTAAAAAACCCAAGTGATTCCATTTCCAAAAAATACTAAATGCCTTCTCCAGTTAAATATACAGTACAAAACCAAAAAACAAACAAAACAAACAAACCCAAACAAAACAACAACAACAACACAGAATGTATTTCAGAGCAAATGAAAGAGGAAACAGATTTTCTGTGAGGTGTTGGCTTCAAAACTATGACACCTAAATGTTAACATGTAAGTGAATAGTGCCCAAGCACAGGCCTCTAGTGCCATTTGGGAAACCTCAGGCCATGAGGGATATCTCTAGGGGCTCCCAGATGTGCTACAAGATCTATGGGGCCACAGCTTCTCTGGAGCAGTATGCAAAGTATTCTAGACACATAAAATGGCCCACAGGTCATTCCCGAGTTGACCAAATTAATTGACCTTAATTTTGTTATTTTAATCTCTAATGCTCATTTAGTTTTACGTTACTGCTGAACTTTGATCCCCTGTTTTTGATAGACCCTCTTGGGCGTATGTTCTTGAGCCTCAGGCTAAAAGGAAAATAAAAACCTTTTTTTACAATTTCCTGCCTTTCCAGAGTATAGTTATTTTTAGGTTAAATGTAAAGGAGGAAGAGAATCTTTTCCCTTTGCTATATCCTCCTCATAGCAGACTTATCTGTAGCTCTCTTTAACTGCTTTTGAGCCAGTAATTACAGTGAGTCAGAAACCATTCCCAGCACTGTTACTTGCATTTGAATTACTGGTGTTCTCTCTCGTTTTGAAAAAAGCCAAGGAGCAAAAGAAGGAGATTCGTGTACTGGTCTGAGTTCAGAAAAGTCCTAAGTGAATACAATAAATCACTGGCCTAATCTAGGAAGGGAAGAGAAGAGATAATATGGAAAAAATCTCACACCATCAGGGAATCAGGATAGCACTGTGGTGAAAATGGGGAATCTGAGAATCAGAAAGGAATATGAATAAAGAAAAAGAAAGAGTCAGCTAAATTTATGTTCACCTGCACAGACTAAGCTAATGGGCACCTTTTATCATACTTCAAGGATATCACAGAATGCATTAATTCCTTCTTCTACGTCATGTGATTTATTCTAATTTAAGGCCAGATCTCTCTGCTCCTAGAAGGACATTTACTGCAATAGCTGTGGGTGCAATAAGATTTGGTGCTGCCTCCATGCCCTGGGGTAGATGCATTTGCATCTGCTGGAGGACTGGAGAAAAGCAAAGCAACCTTTCAGCACCCATAATGAAGGCCACTTCTGTGCTCAAGATCCAGCTACTGGACCTCTGGCTGGCTGGCTAGCTGGGGGGAGTCTCCTCCTCTGCAGCAGGAGGAGCCCTTGCTGTGCAGCAGGGCCGCTGCCAGGCCTTCAGCCCCAGCCCTGGGCCTCTGCTGACCTCCCTGTACTCTGACGTCACTCACAGTTCAGGGCTTGTCTGGCACGTGCCACACACATTGACACTCTAAATTAATGATGGCAGCACACTGCTTGCAGCATTAGCAGGGAGACCATCTGTATGGCAAGAACCCATTACACACATAATTATGTTCTCTTTTAGGTATGTCCACTTTGGCAAATGCCCAGTTTTTAAGCTGGCCATATACAAGCTGGTTGTGGTCTGGAAGCTGCAGAGCCGTGCTAACATTAGACTTTCCCAAGTTAACATATAATGCTAGGAGTCAAAGTGGAAGATGTGAACTGCTTTGTTATAACATGACCTTCATGCTAGCAGAGCCATGTACTTTCCAGCTGAGTCAGGCTTACAGATGGCGTTCCTGGAGTGTGGGTCTTCTCTATCCATATGTGCATCCATGCTTCAATCAATTAAAGTTCATCCATCAACATCAGTGAAACACAAGCTAGGACTCCATAAAGTGGATTTGAAAGAAAAACATTTTTTAAGTATCCTGGCAATGAGACTTAATAACTTACAACTTTTTTCCAAATACCCTTCTTTTTAAAAAGCCACAAATTTGTAGCCTCACATTTTTTCCAGGATCACAGCAGCAATTTAATACAACTTCCTATCTGTTTTGCAGATGTCATTTTTTTTCTGCTTTGAAAAACACTCAGACTAGAAAAAGTTACAGAAAAAATGCATTCAAAAAATCCAAAAATTATTCAGTGTTTGTTTCAGGATCTATTTTCATTTATTATTAAAAAAAAAAGGCAAGTGAATGCTGTGGTTCCTGATCAATGAACAGCTATGACATGACAAGCAATCTGAAATGTGTTCCAGTTACTAAGAATCTTGTCATTTTCATTGTGAGGCCATTCAAGCTACAGAAGGCTTCTCTTCTTTTTTTTGGTCTCTCCAGGCCAGATGCTGCCTTCCTTCCTGAGGTTAGCACTTCATACCCTGTGAAGTGCTCAGTAGCAAGCTCAGTAGCAAGCTTCCAGGGGAAGAGTCAGAGTAGGATGACTTAGGCCCAGCCAGAGAAGGTGCTTGCTGGACCTTGATGAGGGTCTTAAATCATTTAAGGAACAGTTTTATCCCGCTCTACTTGTAAATCAGGGAACAGATTCAGTAGATAAATGTGTATATATTCACACTATATATTACCTACCTTTAATATTTTGCCTACATAAACAAAAATTTCATGCAGATAGGTATCCAGCTGGACTGGTAGTTTTAAGCTCAGACAGGAAGACTGCTTCTCTCCTTTCTGAGGAGTGTGGCCAGACCTTGGGCTGGGGACTCACCCTTTGCACACAAGCCCGCTGTGAGCTTGCCAATAAGAGGGAGCAAGACCATATTCTTCAGAGGACACCAGGTGCCATGTGCCAGTGTCCCAGGGCAGCCTGTGGGCTGGCTGTGGGCAGGGGAGGGAGCCAGTAGCCAGGGTCAGGCAGAGCACACCACGGGGCCCTGGCTATGGATCTGACTCCCTCAGAGTACATTGGCATAGCTGTAACCCCTCTCTACAGGGGACCTGTTAAATGGGTGTCTTTAAGCCTGTGCAAAGACTTGAAGGAGGACTATATGCCCTTTGTCAGTACACAGCATGTCATATTGGCTAACAAATATTAATATGCTCACCGCTTGCTGGCCAGGCTCTGCTGGCCCTGCAGCCATCAGTCAGGCAGGGAACTGCCATCCTTCATGGTGTGGCTGAACCTTCATCTTGCTGAGCTGCCACCATCTGCCTCTCTACCTCCCCTGCCCCGCCCCCTCCACCCCCCGCCAGTTTTACAGCCTTCCCGTCAGTATTTCTCCCTGAAGTCCTGCACTAACCGTGACAGACGCACGGCGCCTTTGTTTTCACTTTGCTCATGTGGCTTTAGCTTAGGAGAGGGCTCAGGGATCCCCAGCAGCACTTCTGCAGGAGCAGCACTGAGCCAGGCTCATGGCAGCACCCGACAGAGCCAGCCCTGGGCTTGTATCATCCTCGATATTAAAAATCAGTGTCATTCAGTGATTTACACCAGTACCTCCCAGTGTGAGTGTGCCTATTAAGTGTCGACCCAAGATGGATTGAAAGATTTCAGTAGATGGAGAGCTTTTATATTGAAATATTTCCAGCAATTAATGCAACAGAATTACGGTATTTAAAAATACAAATCTTACCTCACTTCCATACTTAATATTAAACTTCCACTTTTAATTGATCTAGTTTCAGCTACACATGAAAACACACTATTCAAGATTTAAACAAATAAAAAAAATCCCTTTTTTGAGAAATAGATATTGCTGGAATTGGAAAATTTCTTAGAAGAACAGTGCTTTTAGAACTTGGCATTCTACATATGTTTGTTGGGGGGGGGGAAACAAAAAGAGCTTTTGGGGGAAAATTATCTTTTCCCCCTACTGTTTAAATCATCAGATAATTCAATAAACAGAGGAGCACATCTCTCGACTTGTCATATTCTCAGTTTTAATCTCAGCTGTAAAAAGTGAGTTCATTGTTAAGACTTAAAAACCTCTACTGTGAAAGGGAAATATAATAACCTTTGCTGTATATGCACCAGGTGTCATTCCCTAATAAGCATTGTTGACAGAGTGATGTTTAATCTTTGATGGTAATATCTAGGATGTATTGAATTGCAATAAAGACTTTCCAGAAACAGTATCTTCCAGGATTATAAAAGCTATGGACAAACCATATGATTCTGTACAACGGCATTAAATATTGACTAGTAGTGCCAGGGAAATTTGGGTAATGTTGTAAGTTTGATCTCTTACGTGGGAAAAATCCAGAGTGTTTAATAGCTTTATTAAGTGGCAAGATTTTGGTCCTGCAGATCAGGTCAGCAATAAATTCTTATGTTACTACTGTTATAAAACTCAGTAACAGAAACCTGAAGCTGTGTTATATGATTCTCCCCTAGGAAAGGTCAGTGATTCACTTCTCTCAGTGCTGCACAATGATGGTAGGAAGCACCAGACTTCCACACAAAAAAAAAAAATAGGAAAAACTCAGTAGTAGACTATTGTAATTTAATGTACCGCTGTTGAAAAATTTGTCGCACTATCATGATCAAAGTGGATTCTCACTGAAAGCAGAATTTGGGAGGCAAAAAATGTTATTAAAATCCATTGAGAATTCTGCGTGTGCTGAAAATGATAGGGAAGAGTGGAAGGAAGAAAGACTAGCAGCGGGAGGTAGAGTGATTTGCACCTATTCTCATATGGTATTATTGATCGGGCATCTAACATCTTCATAACTTTAAAAATCCTGTCTCAATCTAGCATAATTTTTAATCTTTACCCTGCTAGACAAATCATGGCCTTAAATGTCTGTGATTCATCAAAAAAGCAGGAAAATCACCGCCTTCCTGAACATGAAGCCCCTAAGTAACAGAACCCCAGCACACACACACTCAAAAACTCTCATTCTCATGTCTCTTAGGGCCTTTGTCTAGGACATCTTTGTGTTTCTGTAAGACCCAGCTCACTGTTACCACTGAAAAGTAAAATCCAGGGTTTCAAACCAGCCATGGCCACAAACTGGAACCCAGGAGAAAGTTGAGCTAAAGAGTTAATACAGGTCCAGCAGCTTAGCACAAGGCAAAATCATCCTCAGTGTTCCAGCCCTTGAAGCATGCCTCATTTATACATCTAGGCAAAATTCATGGGAAGGCATTATGCATGTTGTAGCCAGGGAAATTTTAAAATGAACTGGGATTAATCTTGCCTAGCAATTAAATACTAATCATTTAGCCTAAACTAGCACTTAGCTTCCTGCTATAGCCAAGGGAGAAGGACAGACACCTCTAAAGAGTGATTATTCGACCCTCTACTGAATTCCCAGGGTGGGATGAATCACCTTTCATGAATGTCTGTAGATCTCCACAGAATACAGGTGTCTAGACAATTAGCTAAACTTACAGCTTTATTTTGCGTCAGCATAAACTAGATGAGATTAATTTCACTGCTGGTGATTAAAATAAGGCATTTTCAACTGCTAGCATTGATTGTCCAGACAATTGTTTAATGTATCCACTTCTGTCCAGTGTTGTAAATAGAGGAAAACATGGAAACGGAGTATGGTACTTTAGGTAGTTCATTCATTTCTTCCAAGTAGCATTATTTAAGTCTCATGTGGATAGTCTGATTTAGTGTCTTTTCCTCTGGATGCTGATTCCTCCTAGAGAGAGGAGCAATCTTATGATGTCATTGGCTATACCAGAATATCGCCAGTCTTCCAAGGACCTGACATCACATAATATCCCATCACAATACCACATATTATCTTTATATTTTGAAAAGCTGAAAAAAAAGAACACTTGGACTAGGAAGACTTTTGCCTACCATGTTGTCACTGATTTTTGTTATGGAGGAAAAATTAAAACCATGGTAGTGCAAATTACTCCAGGTGCTGTAATTCTGTAACTCACACTGCAGTTCTGGAGCTGCAGAGAGCTGAACAACAGGAGCTTTAGGATGTGATGGGTATTCATTGTCCTAAGTAAACTTAAAGTACCTCGAGGACCTGTTCAGCCCAGTTAGGAAGCGTGACAGCAGATGCCACATGCTATTCATTCTCTGCTTCTCTGCAATTTTCCCAGGCTGAAGAGAGGGAAATGGGTGAGGTGGCTTTTCTAACTTCCTTATTCTTTTTGAAACTATGGCTGTTTTCAGGGACCTTGACAAGCTAGCTTCTTTGAAGAAGGTGTTGATAATTTCCATTAGCAGCAGACAGTCGTTTTTCCACTAGCTTTCACCAGTCAGCCAGAGTACAAATCTGCTTTGTAGGAGGCAGCCCACATAATCCTAGGGGCTTCTAGAGTTTCACTGTGTTTGATGGAGTTTCATTATGCTGGGGTAGTGAGGTGGTTAATACCAACCAGACAACCTCCAAGTTTTCTGCCCCTATGAGTTCCTGTCGTATTTAGTTTATTTCTTCTGCAAAGTAAGATGAGAGTGCTTTGCAACAGCCTGGTCTCAGGTTTAATTCAAAGACAGCCTTTGAATGTCAGCTACAAGTGGCCTTTACTGATTACTGGTGACACTACACTTAAGCAGAAATGAAAAGACAAACAATAGATACAGGCAGGTAAAGATAGATAGATAGATAGATAGATAGATAGATAGATAGATAGATAGATAGATAGATACATACATACATACATACATACACACACACACATACACAGAGGCAGCCTTTACACAAAGATGTCATACTTACAGCTCCCTGCAGTCCACAATTCCTCAGCTTCTACAGGATGTATCCCTACTCACCACACTGTTAGCCAAAAATCAGCTTTTTTAAAGGAAAAAAAGATCCAGCTAGCCATTTAACTAAGCAGTCACTCACTGAATGTGCATAGAAAGGCATTGGTGTTCCCAGCAAAAGCCATGGTCCCATTTGGGAAGGCAAGCAGCCCCAAGGAACTGAAATGTGCCCATTTTGTGGTGGGTTATACAGCCAGGCAATACAAAGAGTGGCAAGACCCACGGGGCCCTGCTTGAGGTCTTGCAGCTAGCATGTGAGGTTCAAGAGCTGTAGAGACACTGAGGAGTTGGGCTGGGAATCCATGTTTCCCAGGGCCAAGAAAAGCTGACTGTGAGAAAGGCACTGCTGGGAAGGAAAAAAGCCTTTCTAGCAGGGTCAACCCTGTGGCTGTCCATGCAGCAGCTTGGACCAGGAATATTAACCCTGTAACAAAAAAGGGCTTGTGTCCCTCAGGAAGCAGCATAAACCAAATACAGCCTCAACATGAATGACCAGAGAGCCTAGATCCATTGTTTTTGTATGTATACCTAAAAATGAACCCAAACCAAATAAGGCTGGAATATTGTTGGGAAACCAGCACAAATGCTAAATAATATGCCACCATTTTGCCATATGCAAATGGTTGTCTTTGTGTGATTTAAGGAGAAAATTACCCTTCTAAATACTTTTTTAGCTATAATTTATCCTTATTACTGTATCAGCTGTAATTACAGAGCAAATTGTTGACATCATGAGGAATTAAACCTACCCATTTAGCTCCAAAGCTATGTTAAGATTTTCTTGATCTTTTACATCCTTTTGCTCTTTTGAAAGGACTTCTTCAGCAAGTTCAAGACATTGAAATGACTGTGAAACAACCAGGCATTCTTCCAGACAAGCCACAGAGCACATGGAAGTAAAAAATTCTCCTTGTGACCAAGACTGTGAGGCATTTCTCTCTACAGGATATCAAATCTGAATCTAGCTACTGTCAGCAATGGCTGCTCTTCATTGTTACCCCATGGCTCTTCACAGCTTTGGTTGGGAATTCTAATAACTATGTTGTAAAGATGCCTAAGAGTATATCATGGAGCTTTTTTCAGTACCAGATGAAAGGCAGATGGGAATAATTCTCTTTGTTAGTTCCCAGTCTACTGATATCTCTCTTCCTTCTCAAAAGGTGTACCCACAGGTACCTCTGCTCCCCACAGACATTTTTTTTCATTTTATGCTGTATTTTTTTCCCCATAATCTCATAGGACTCCCTTTTCCATGAAGTCTCGAAGTTCTTACTTTTATTTTTCTTCTCCAAATGGTGATATAGTACTGTTTGTTTTTTTTTTACCTTTTTTTACCTTATGCTGCACCTTCCTACATA
Organism: Hemiprocne comata; assembly: GCA_020745705.1. Lineage (NCBI taxonomy): Eukaryota > Metazoa > Chordata > Aves > Apodiformes > Apodidae > Hemiprocne > Hemiprocne comata. Next base: position 94,823,267 of record CM036586.1, on the reverse strand, counting down.
CAACCACTGTCTCAGCATCATGCAGAGACTGTGGACACAGAGCTGGGCAGCCATCAGTTTTAATTTGGTTTTGGATCATTCCTTCCAGGAATGGGGTGGAGGAGTGGTGGGAGTCACAGAGGGATTTATAATTCATGGTGAAAAAGCTATGAAACTTGCAGGATCCAGACAAACCCAGGAAGCTTAGCAGGTTCCTAGCTTTAAAATTGAGTAGATACAATGGGAAGAAGGGGAGAAACAGGAAATAAAATAGCCCTTGCAACGTGGGAGAAGAAAATAAAAGGAGTTGAGCAGGGAGCATAACTGAAAACACTATAAAAGAGGAACAATTGCAAATAAACAGTAAATGGGATACAGAAAGGAAAGAAAACCGTGGTCTCTGCTTCCATATCTTTAGTATTGGAGTAAGTGTTCAGAGCTCCAAGTACCTGTGTTTTCTAGAAAGACTTCACATATGCATGTGCTGAAAAACAGATATTCTGAGGGCTTCTGCATTCCTTCTGGCGATTGTCAAGGACTGTAGTAATACACTGTCTGGTGAACTCAGCTGAAATATTAAAAGCCCCCTGCTGCAGACAGGCCATTCATTGCTGACCCAAAAATGGATACTTTCTTAGCTGGTGGGAAAACCCTGCTGAGTGAGATTGGATTGTTTGGTATTCTTTAAAAATTGCATGAGTTCAACTTTTTTTCTCACTTCCGTATGGGGTATTAACTGGAAACTCACTGACTCAACCAGAATAGTATCACTAAAACATTTATATGCAAAAAGGGTACCTTTTATTGTGACTTTCAATATTAGCAAAAAAGATCTGCTGTATTTTCTCTGAAAACTGTAGGTAATTTGTAGGTAACTGTTTTTGTCTGACTCTTCACTATACCTAAGTCATCTTTTCATTTATCATTGGCCATAGAGACACCAAACAAGTATGGAGCTCCATTGTCGTGGACAATATACAAGTTCAGGATAAGAAATGGGCTAATAAAGTGGCTAATGAAATGTGTGTGTGTGTGTGTGTTTGCATTAGTAGTGAGCACATCAGTCCTTCTGTTTGTCTAAGATTTTTGCATGGGTAACTGCATAAAAATAATGACACGTACATCAGCACACATAGTTATGCTAAGGGAAAAATTAATGTCATGTGGCATAAGACTTTATTGCAAGCATGTTTTGAATGACCACATTTCAAAAAAAATTAACATTTTTTTAGTTAAATAGGCTTACCATAGAGTAGTGTAGTTTGAAAGGGACCTCTAGAGATCATCTCATCCAATTATTCTGCTCAGAGCAGGGTCAGCTGGAGCAGATTTCTCAGGAACATGTCCAGTCAGGTTTTGAATCTCCACAGCCTCTCTGAGCAACCTGCGTCAGTGTCCTATCACTCTCAGAGGAAGAAAGATTTTTTTTTTGTTTTTTTAAAAGTATTTCATTTTGTGCCCACTGCCTCTTGTCCTGTCACAGGGCACCGCAAAGCAGGGTCTAGCTCCTTCTTTATTTTCCCCACCAGGTATTTATAGAGATGGACAAGATAGCCCAGAGCTTTCCTGTCTCCGGGCTGGACATATGGAAGATGTTCCAGTCTCTTAATCACCTTTGGGGCTGTTTGCTGGGCTCACTCAAGTATCTCCATGTGTCTCTTGTACTGCAGAGCCCAATATTGGACCCTGCACTCCAAAGGTGTCTCACTAGGGCTGAGTATAAATGACGGATCATCTCCCTGGACCTGGTGGTGACACTTGGCCTAAAGCAGCCCAGGATGCTATTGGCCTTCTTTACCATGCTGCCTCGTGGTCAGGTTGATGTTCACCAGATCACCTAGGTCCTCTTCTTCCAAGCTGCTTCCCAATCAGTAGGCCCCCAAGTGCCTGGTGTTACTCCTCCCCAGGAATAACAAGTGCAGGATTTTGCATTTGTCTTCACTGAACTTCATACAGTAGCTTTCTGCCCATTTCTTCAACCTGCGAAGTTCACTGGATGGCAGCCCACACACCTAGGGTACCAGCCACTTGTCCCAGTTCTGAATGTCTCCATGGATGGAGGCTCTACAACCTCTCAGGGCAGCCTGTTCTAGTGCTCTGTTACTCTCAGAGTAAAGAAGTATTTTCTTATATTTAGGTTAAATCTCCTGTGTACCAGTTTGTGACCATTGCCCCTTGTTCTGTCACTGGACACCACTGAGAAGAGTCTGAACATGTCCTCCTGACACCTGCCCTTTAGATGTTTAAAAGCATTGATGAGATGTCCCCTCAGTCTCCTTTTCTCTAAGCTGAGCAGACCCAGCTCTCTTAGCCTTTCCTCATATGATAGATGCTCCAGTCCCTGAATCATCTTAGTGGCCCTGTGCTGGACTCTCTCCAGCAGTTCCTTGTCATTCTTGAACTAGGGAGCCCAGAATGGTACATACTCCAGGTGAGGTGTCACCAGGGCAGAGTAGAGGGGGACGACAACTTCCCTTGACCTGCTGGCCATGCTCTTCTTAATGCACCCCAGGATGGCACTGGCCCTCCTGGCTGCAAGGGCACATTGTTGGCTCATTAATAACATGGGACCTAGGGGCAGCCATCCCTCGAAGCCCCTGGTAAGCAGCAACTTCCCATAAAAGGAGATCAGGTTAGCAGATGAAGGCCTCCATCCCCACAGAAAGGAGTCTCCTGCTGCTTCCAGTAGCTGCTTCTTCCAGGTGCTGCCATGGGTCTCAGGCTCAGCAGCTGCGGTGCTGGGCTGGGGAGAGCTCCCAGCCCCTTGACTGCTACCAGGGCACCCATTCAGTAGCTGCAGACCTGTAGGCAGAGAAGCAGTTGTTCCCCTGATGCTCAAAGTAATGATCTTCCAGCTATCATGTCTCCGTTTCCTAAACTGATAGGGAAAGACCCTGCCTGCTCCTCAGGCTCCTCTTGTACCTGGAGAGAAGCTCAGGTCACCCTCCTTTTTACCATCCCTGAGGCCACGCAGCCTCCTGACCACCTCTCCCACCTCCTTTCCCTGTTGACATAGACCCTCCCCCCAAGTACACAGGCTGCAGAAGAGGAGCCCCCCTGCCCTGGCCTACAGGCAGCCCTCAGTACCCTGGATTGCCACCCTCCTAGGGTAACTTGCTCCGGGTTAAAGCCTCTGCTGTGTCAGGGGTAGTTGCTCCAGTGGGTGCTGGGGACCGTGCCTTGTGGCATGTCACCACCATTGCCAAGTACATGTACAGGGTTTCTGTCCACATTTCTTGCACCCTTCTGCACAAACTGCTGCACCAAGTGCTGTGCCTGTTGACTGCCTCTTCTAGCTGCACATGTTCTTCATAGTTTGATCAGTCTCCATTCAGGTCATCTGACAAATCCCTCTCCATAAAAATTCCCAGGTTTTCATAACGTGCCATCTCATATTTTATGCATGCTTACAGAGAAATGGGCTCAAGCTAACCTGTCTTAAGTGTTGCTTATAGCCTTGTCCTTGCTCTTCTGCCTATACATAATGTATAAAGGACAGGTTTATGTAGTTATATGGATGATACTTTTGTACTTGAATAAATGATTAAATAAAGGCAAGCACATGCATGCACATGCAGACATGCGTGCATGTGAGGAAACACCCAACACACGGGGCCCACGATGATGTGACAGTGGTTGCCACAGGGCCCAAAAGCCCAGAAGCCAGATTTGCCAGGTTCATTTAGGGGCTTGAAGAGCTCTAGACTCTGTATGGGGACACATTAGGCTTTCAGACTAGAGCTTGCCACTGCCAGTGCTGCAGTACCGAAGACAGGCCAGAGCTTCATGCCTGGGTCTCCTAGCATGAGTGTCTGTGTTTGCTTATGGAGCTACCTCTGTAGTAGGTGTTCTGGGAAAATGGGATTTTATGACTGAAATAATTTCCTTCATTTGGATGACTAGAGCAGTGATTATGTGATTTACACAGCAAATAGAGGGCTCTGGAATTACAAGTATCCCCCAGTGGAGCATCTGGCCAATCTGACACACCAGAAGAGCACCCAATCCACTGGATCCTGGAGAGCAGGGGAACCAACTTCACCTTTCCTACTGAAGCTGGGCTGGCATGCAGCCAGGAATGGTAAATTGTGGGATTTGCTTGTAGGTTTTGGATGAAAAAAAGAAAATAAGCCAAATGAATTTCCACACATAAGAGTGGAAAATAGTTTCCATCAAAATATTTAATGATGGTAAATAACTTCCAGTGCAATGAGAGCTACCATTTTCACAGACAGAGCAGAACAAGAGCTTAAAGAGGAAAAAAATGTAGCTAGAGATGACTTGCTCTACCAATAAGGGCATTAGGCTTTTGTGGGTGGGACTAGGCTAGAAGTTTGCCAGGACCAGTAGTTGCTTGTTTCTTGCCGTGTGTTATAGTGGTGTGCAAGTAGTGTAATGATGAGCCGGTGTTATGAATCTAGTCAACACTGAAATATCCCTGAAAATGTTCTAGGAATGTCAGGTTGCATTAAAACTTGTGAACATTCTTTTTTTTTTAAATTTAAGATCATTCCTGGAAGACTCCTTACTACTTTACAAATATAAAAAAAAAGTCTGCTATGTGTTTTCTGAGTTGGTTTTGAAGAAAAACAACTTGATTAGGAAGAGAACAAAGGGAACAGATGCACAGTCACACCAATATGCTACAAAAACCCTACCTATGAAGTTTATCTGTGAAGAACACATACAGCAAGTCAACACAGAATTGGCAATTGTCTGTCATGTTTTCCAAGACAGGATGGGTGTTCATTACTCAATAGTGTATCCAACGACTCTTTATGCTGTTGTTTTTTTTCTGGGGTTCTGAGGTCTCCAGAGATGTCTGTATCATCTCAGAAAGTCTGAAATTATGTTTCTGAAGCAATTTTCCTACAGCTCTTCTGCATCCTTAAAAGTCATGGACAGGAAATAGTATCTCTGAAAGATATCGCTGAGCCGAAGTTAAAGTCCAGTCCAATTAGTCATTTCCTTGAGTGTGAATGACTGTTCCCTATACACCCTTTTTTAAATTGTATAGCTGAGCCTAGCTTTCAAATGACCTTAAAGCCTTTAAAAAAAATCATAGTGAGAGAGCTGAACAGTGCAGTAATAGAAATATGTCTCAACAGAAGAAAAGTTTATTGACATATTGAATTTTCAGGAATGCAATATAACAATGTATGGCTTAGATTATGTGAGTATTTACATATAATTAAACACATTTTAAGTGTCCCTATTGGGAATCTACATCAAAGTTCAAACCAGAACTAGTTGGTTGATGTTTTTATTGTCTGCCAGTAATATACGTTTTGGTCAGGTAAGGGGACCAACAGCTAGGGAATTAATAGTTAGAATGGGGAAAGATTATTTATCCATGCTGCGATGGGCCTAATTTAAGTGTTTGAACTGTCAGGGAAGGAAACCATGCTTGAAATTCTCATTTTTATTATTTCAGTGAGTCATTAGTCATTCTGGATTCACACCAGACTCCACTTTTTCACATTCTAAGCCTGATATGAAGCTCCCATTACGGCTGGAACAAAGCCTTTAGCATATCCAGTCGTTTATTAAAACTTGCATTTCTTTTTTATGATCTTTTCTTCCATCCTTTAGCATACATCAACTCAAACTGACCATTTGTTTTGTGTATAATAAGGTGTATTGGTATCTTTAGGCCAGTTGTTGTAGGAAAAGGATCTTGAGTGACATTCTACGGATTTTCTTCAGGTTTGCGCAGTTGAGCAGCTGCCTTTGGCATTGCTTCAACAATTGTCATTCAAGAAGCTCCATGGCTTGGGATGAGATTTGGGTCTTACCCTATAACTACCCTTTCGATGTCATGTGCTGATCAAGCTTTTCACAGTTCTAAGCTCTGTGGGTGTCAGTGAACCTCAGGGCTCTGTCCTGAGCGTTTCAGATCTTTCATTAAATTTAAATCTCCTTGAAGCATTGATTGTGTCATATGGCTTTCATTACCATAAGCATGCTGATGATATTCAGATTCGTGGTTCACATTAACCTCTCCTACTGAGGTCAGTAACAGTATCTCTGAGTGTCTAACTGCTGTCTCCCTGTGGATGTCTCATCATTTTTTGACATTAAGCATTGGAAGTAGGAGGCTCTGTTAATTGGGTCTGACAGTTTCTATTCTTTTTTTTGTTTGCGTTTCATGGAATGTGCTCAGTACCTTTAACTGGGAACTTGGCTCTTATTCCTGACAATCATTAGTCATTTACCATGCTTATTTTTTTCTTCAACAAAAAACATATCATTAATTGACATCTCATAAATTTGCCTGTACTTAATCATTACATCAATAAAAACATCCATCTGTATGCTTGTGGTTTTGTGCTTAGAGCTTGCCTTTACTCAAAAACAGATTTGTCATGTCAACATATGCATACTCTTCTGCTCATAGTATCCCTCCTTATACTGGAGGTACCTCTCCTTAGAATGGATCTGCCAAGACCATTAGGTAGTGTGTGATTAGTGACAGTGTATGTGAGCTTGGGCACAATGCCCGGCTACTGTGCAGGGCATTTGTCTTCTGGGCTGGGGTATGTTTGGCCAGCTTGGAGCATGGGCAAAGGAGAGAGTCAGAGACAAACCTTTTTGTAATTAACTAAATTGTCTCTGTGGGCATTAAAGAGTCTATGGTCTGCTCCCTGCTTCTCAGCAGGGGCTTTTGTTCTCAAGCAGGGTATTAAATAAAACAGTACAGTCTTTCTCTGATGGTTCTTGAAGTGATTAGAGGAATACTGTTGTGTCCAACCAGCAGTTCCTCTCTTGAGTGACTGCAATGGGGTAAGCAAGAAGTTTCTGTTCAAACACTTTAGTAGAGGGAATACACATGTGGTTTTCCTGTATGAAAGATTAAAAAAAGGTATTAATTTTTATTTTTTTTTTATTTGGTGATGATTGAGAAGTGACAGAGATGGTTTTCATTTTCTGTTTGTGCTCAGTTGTAAATAGGTGCTGGTTAGCTTGCCAGAGTTAAAATGTTGTCCTCATCTGGGCAAAGACCAGCTTGTACTTTTTTTCATTTCAAAACTAGAAGCAACAGAAATATAACCTTCAGCCAGTAATAAAAAAAAAAACAAAACAAAACCAAAATTTAAAAAAAAATAAACAAAATAAAAAAGGCTTTGAAGGCTTGATGGTCTGGATACAGAGTGTATCACTGTATAGAATCAGGTAACCCAGAACAAAGTTGAATATTAGGTAAACAGTGTATATTTTTTTTGTATTGCACAACTTGGGTGTCTTTTGCAATGGTGAGACCTGAGAGAGATATAGGAAGGAAATCTGCCACATTATAACTGGCAAAGTAAGTTTTTTATAGCCAGTATTGTGCTGCTCTGTGCTACTTAGCTCTCTAAGAAGAGAGATTTCAGCTCTCAGCTGAGTGTTGTCCCTCTCCAAGCAGCTTCCCAGCAGGGAATAAAGGAAAACATCAAGACTATATGTCCTAAGAGCACCATGCTTACATCAGCACAAATACTAACCCCAAGCTGAGGAGTTCACACAGTAGTGTCTGGAAAATTATGTCAGAAATGCATGACAAAAATCAGTGCCTGAACTGTTCTCCAAAAGATTAGCTTGTGTCAGATTTGAGTGCATGGCTCAGGACTGCCACAATATACTGCTGGGCACTCTGCTGCCTGCTGGCATCAGAAGCTTCTATACAAGTGGCCTCTTCAGTTCATGGAGACAGACTGGTACCCAGCAGCACTCCCCTCCAGGAGGAAGGTAGAGAGAAATACCCCTGGGAGGTTTGGTTATGCAGATTAGCTCCTTCCTGCTCAGAACGGACACCTCTGCCTGCTCAGGTCTGCTGCCAGGCACCCTCTCCCAAATCTTAAGGCTTTCTCAAATACACTCACAGAATCACAAAATTGTTCTGGTTGGAAAAGTTCTCGAAGATCATTGAGTCCAACCATTAACCTAACTCTTCCAAGTCCAGTGCAAAACTAACTGTATTCTTAAGCACCACATCTATTTGTCTTTTAAACACCTCCAGGGATGATGATTCAGCCACTTGCCCAGGCAGCCTATTCCAGTGTTTGATAACCCTTTCTGTGAAGAATTTTCTTTTACTATCCAATGAAATCCTCTCCTGGTGCAACTTGAGGCCATTTCCTCTTGTCCTATCACTTGTTACTTGGGAAGATGGACCGACCAACCTCCACCTCATTACAACCTCCTTTCAGGTAATTGTAGAGAGCAATAATGTCTTCCCTCAGCCTCCTTTTCTCGAGGCTAAACAATCCCAGTTCTCTCAGACACTCCTCATAAAATTTGTGCTCTAGATCTTTCATCAGCTTCCCTGCCCTTCTCTGGACTTATTCCAGCACCTCGATGTCCTTCTTGTAGTGAGGGGCCCAAAACTGAACAAAGCATTTGACTTGCAGCCTCACTAGTGCTGAGTACACGGGGACAATCACTGTTCTAGTGATTGCTGGCCTGCTAGTCCTGCTGGCCACACTATTCCCGATGCAGATCAGGATCCTTCTCGGCCACCTGGGCACACTGCTGGCTCATATGCAGCTGCCATCAACCAGCATCCCCATGTCCTTTTCCTCTGGACAACTTTCCAGCCACTCTTCCCCAAGTCTGTAGCGTTTCATGGGATTGTTGTGACCCAAGTGCAGGACCCAACACTTGGCTTTGTTGAACCTCATACAGTTGGCCCCTCAGGGGCCAATCTCATACAATTGGCTCCACTCAGGGGTAATTGCAGCTCTGGGGATTTTCACCTTCACATACATTCGCTTTCCTGAAAGTCTGGGAACAAGGGTTCTCTGCTTCATTTGAAATAGGGATTTGAACCTCAGTGAGTCCCTGGAGTGACCCAGTTCCCATGTTATTCTGAGGCAAGTGTCTCCCATTACAGCTAGACATTCGTAATAAGCAGCATGAAGCAGCATGATAAAAGTGTCTTGCCTACCAGGCAGTGATAAGTCTTACCTTTTATGCCTTACTCTGCTCAGTGAACAGGAGTGAATTCCGACATTTAGAATCAAGAAAATCATTAAAAAGTAAGTATTCTATTTTATTGCACTAATAAATGTTTTATTTTATATATTTATACCTATACAGCTGGGAATAAAAAGAAGACAAGACAAGATTCCCTATTCAGCAAAATACTTTGTGGATGAGGATGGAAGAGAAAAATTGGGGGAAAAAATGATGCCTATTTCTCTTCTAATGTAATAGGGGCTTATTTAGTTAGAAATAAACTTATTTAGTTAGAAATAAGTTTGCCTTTTCCACTGCAAGGATGGCAAATGGCATCATGAATCTTAATCCAAGAAAGGCTGTTTCAACATGACCTACAAATGGAATGAAAGTCATTACAAGCTGAAGGAATGGAATCAGACATACTTTTAACAATATTACGCTGCAGGGAAAAATAAGCTTTAACAAGCCAAATACTTTCTAGTGGAGCAGGAGGAAGATTTGGGAGAATTGTGTGGGAAGTTTGATTGACAGTTAGTTGAAGGAACAGACAATGATAATTGTTTTATTTTTCTAATTTCATAGCATTTCTTAAAGCATTGCTAGCTGCAATCTAGAGAAAAGTTAAAGAACAGAGAAAAACTTCCAACACTAACTGTGAAATTCGTAACCACAGATAAAACTTTATCTGAATTTAAATGCCTCTACCTCATGTAGCCAGATCATTTGCAGTCATTTTCAATGGCAAGTATAGTTACATTTCTTTCCCTATTTTTTGAACAAAACTTCCCTTGCCTCCCAGAAATCTTAAAAGAATTTATGTATGTTAGGCAAGTAGAAAAATCACATCAAGACATAATAAAAACAGTCACAGTGAATTAATCAATGAATACCAATTTTGAGGTAAAAAAGTACAAACAACTCTTCCTATTTACTTGCCTATATTCTCCATATTTCCCTGATGAAGGTCTTACTAGCACCTCAGTGCTAGACATATCTATTAGCTTGAATCCTAGGAGGACTTTCTCTGCTTAGACTCTGTTTACAAATAATTTCTAGGACAGTTTCCTTTATCAGAATCTTTAAGTCTCTTTGCCAGAACTCATATAAATAATTTTTGCATTTCTTCCTTTCTAAGGTCATTTCCTGTTGGGAATACCAAATAAGAGCAGGAGCAAACATCTGGAAATAGATGTATCTCCAAACTCTCCCTGGAACAAAGTAGTTGAAGATGTCTGTTGAGAAAGTTCTTAAAATACAGTTGTAAAAATTTCCTAATCCCAGTTCCTTCTCTCATTATGGCCAATAAAGCTTTTAAGAAGATAAGCAAAACACTAGTGCATAAGTAAAAGCATATAAAAGTATAGATCCAAATATGCTATTCCATTCTTCTGTGAAAGAGCTGTCTCGGTCAAATACGAGCTTATACATCTTCTACTTTCCATATTAACTCTGTACAGCTACCCTGGCTGCTCCAAACAGCTAGTGGTTTTGAGCAATCTGGTGGAGAAAACACATATTGTTCTTGCCATCACTATGTGCTGTGTCTCAATGCTCAGTAGTAATAAACATAGTTCTTACAGGGTTGTAAAGGGCATACCAGCACAAGATCCTTGGAACAGACTGCTGAAGACAGGGTAGTATTCTTCATTGCATTCTTACTACCTTCATCACCTGGCAATGCATCACTGGCAGATGTGTAACCTTGAGCATCACAAAAAAACTTCGAAAGCAAACTGAAATTAATTTGGTCATGTACTGATGTAATCTGATATGTCATTGCCATCATTCCTATTACAACAAATTTTGCTAGAGAGAACAATGTACAGCCAAGACTGTGGTTCGTATCTCAAACTTTTCACATTTCTTTGCTTCTGGTAATATGTTCCTTAGACATTTTTCCTCCTGCAAAGTTTTATAGAGTAATTCTTGCAACTTTACTAAAGCTAAATTCTACTTTACTAAAGCTAAATTAGAAAAAGAAATCTATAGTATATGGTCTAAAACATTACACACATAAAAAATGTCAAGTTAGAAAAATAATAAGCTAACCCTGAAGAGATTTTATTTCTGTTAAACTAGGCACATATGAGCATTTAATTTCAAGTTAAACCAGAAGTAGTTAGGACTAGTTTGGCTATTCTCATAAGATTGACAAATCTTACATATGGGAACTATAAATTTAGTAAAGAAATGATGGGCTACCTGAGACCTAATTTGTTTTGTTTGACTTGACCACATAAACGAGAACTGCATTGTCCCCATCTTGATTACTATAATTTATTTTTTTTAAATGTTGTTACTCAAAGCTACCTTTCCTTGCTCATGTAAAATATTTTGGGTATAATCCATTAGTACCTTTGGTCTAGGTAGGGGTAGATCCTAAAAACACACAGAATTTCAAAATAATGTGAAGTGCAACTTAAAAAAAAAAAAAAAAAAAGCACAGTTTACATGCATTCCAGGACCACTCAGAAAATCTTCGTATGGAAACCACAGGTGATGCAGAGCCAATATCAGTAAAGACCTAAAGCATATACGAGTTGTGTAAGGTGTTGTTTATATGCTAGTTGCTTGGCTTATAGACCATGACCTGAAATGCTGACTGAGGAACTAGAATCTCTCCTCAGTGCATGGGTCAAGCAAGATACCACAGAGGAGCTTTTCAGAGAAACCCATGCATTGAGTGAAGAGGTGTCTGATTTGTCACTAACAAAGCTGAAGAGTCGTAAAGTGTCTCACTCTGACTAGGTGTCCATACGAGCACCATTGAGGGAACAGCCTCATTGAGCAGCAGAGCCTTGAAGCAGGGGACTGGCGGGGGCCACTCCTCAGCCAGCACAGCACCCTGCCCTGTGAAGTGCCCAGACAGGAATGGATGTGTTTCCTGCACGGCATTTGGATCAGACACACGTATCTACATAGAATTAGTTTGCCACATACAAATACTTATGGTGCCCAGATATGCAACTAGAGTCTTTTCAATCTCACACTGTGCTGTCTGTTCTATGTGTTTAATGTGTTGGAATGTTTAATTAACCCTTGCAAGCACCAGTCTTTCGCCATGTTCACATACACCTTGGAGATGCAATTTAATCCTGACATGGCTCAGCCTTCCCTTAAGGACATTATCACATCCAAAATACAGGCACTGTCAAATATTGTAATATCCTTTTTTTTTTTTTGAGTTACACTAATTTCTGTTCACAATACCTGCTGTACTTTTGTTTTCCAGCTTCTTTTACCAATGACTTCTGATTAGCAAGCTCTAGGGTTTAAGGGGACCTCTTTGTTTGTTTTTTCCTGATAATTTCCAGATGTTTCCCATGGTGATTTGTTCTGTGATGCAGGAATTCCATCTGTTCCCTCCTATACATTGGCTCTGCTTTATTTCGCATCTGCATCACATTGTGATTCAGAGGGTTTGAATTAGTACCTCTTATTTGCTGTACCGCCTATTCATCATAATTTCTGCATTTGCAGATTGTCTCTTCCACTTGTCTGCGTTAATTATTGCAATAAATAATAGATTATTCATCAATGTGTATTAGGCACTTTTCTATACACTTCAGAGTACCTCTAAGCTCAGATTTGAAACTTCTTGCAAAAAGCTATTCCTGACCTCAACAGAGTTCCCAAAGATAATGGATACTTGAAAAGTGACAATTAGTAGAGACACTTAGGGTAGCATTAATACATAGGTAAGATAAACATAAAGAGTCTTGGAAATAATATAAACCCTTCATTTTTATATTGCAAAACAAAACAGACAAGTTAGTACCCAAATTACTGCTAGAAAATCAGTACTTCTCTGTAAATGCACTTGTGAGAGAAGCACTTGGAAGTACCAGGTCAGTAGCCGGACATCGGACGTTCTATTCAATTTCAGTAAAAAGCTGTGTTTACTGTATGGCCAGGCAAGAGCTCTGCTTGGCTTTGACCCAATACATTTTAAAAATATCTCAATGCAGAAGAGAAGTTAAACTCTGATGGTCAGCCAGCAGTGCAATAGATGTGGTAAAACTGACACCTTGATAAAGTTTGTTAGTCATACAAAGCACCAGCTGGGGAGAGTTCCTTAGTAATGGATCATTCTGTACGGAACCAAACATACGAGAGGACTTTTGCCTCTGTGTGTTACCCTATTTAGAAGAAAAGCATCCCCATTAACAGCCAACAGCTTTTTAGTTGAAATAGCAGTAGGAAACCCTTACAGAGCTTATCAAAATCCAGAGTCAACAGCCACGTTTTTTACCTATCTCTGTGCATCTGTCTTTAAACATAACAACTACTTTTAAATCCTTGCAATTACAATGACATTGTTTCATTTTTCTCGTGTGACTTTGGGATGGCTGACTAAAGCCAAGGAATTTGTTCTCTGAAGGAGTGTTTCTAAACAGGTTATTGGTCAATTTTCATAATGTCCAGCACCCCCAAAAAAGACTGGGCAGCAAAAAGCTCTGAGATGCTGGGGATCAGTTTAGTTATGCAGAGTAGCATTTCCATAGATTGAAATATTTCAGAAATGAAAGGAGAATACTTATATAAAGGAAATTTTTTTGATACTATAAAATTAGTTTTTGAAGTTCCCAAGCAAATCCTTGGAGTTATAAAGAATGTAAAACTTACCTTTTAAAATTAACTTGGCTGGTTAAATTCAGTCAAAACTATATCAGTAAATGATGAGCAGGTACTGACTGAAATTGTGTATTTAAGTATGTGAGGTGGTTGATTGAGGCTAAGAGAAAAAGATGGCATTCAAAACTTTAGAATGCTTCTGGGGAATTATCTTTTACCAATTTTAATTCCTTTATTACATGCAATGTCTTTATTTTCATCAAGTAAGATGCCAATTTGCTAGATTAACCTTTTCCATACAAGCTAATAGATTTCACAGTAAAAACTGTGAATTGGCAGTAGTGACTGGGGGAGATCCTGACCTGTGCTCCAGCACAAGTTTTTGTGCAGCTGTTCTGAACTAAAAAAAAAAAAATAACCAGCCAAACTCTAAAAATCTGCCATAATTTATTTTAAACTGATTTGCTCCCTGATAGAATTCACAGTCTATCATTCAAGAAACTACGCAGCTGAACTCAGGAAAAGGTAGCAATGAGAATGCCTGCAGCTGCTATTGCTGCCAAAACTTCATTTTGTGGAACCACAGGTCCTGCGTGGTCCTGAGGGCAGAAAGCCTAACTGACATACCCTGGGACATTGTGTCTCTTAGTAAAAGCTTTAAGTTGTCTGCTCATGCTTTCTTTGGAATTCTTGCTGCTTTAAGAAATAATACTCAAGAATTAAGCTCTTAGATTTTGTGTGTTACCAGTTCTGCAGTTAATAAAATCAGATGCACCTCTTCATTGACCTAGTATTTCTGTAAGTGCTGGTACTCCCATATTAAAATTTTAATGTATCTCTGAAGTGTATTATTGTTGAATGATGTAAGGAATTTCACATTTGCATTTTTTTAAAACTTCAAGTTTCTACCATCTCCCCACTGAATATTAATTTAATGTCCAAAAGGTCACCTAGAAGTTATCTGTCTTCTGTGCAGTCTATTGGTACCAAGTATTCTTTATTCCAGGAATGCATTCTCAAATGCAATCTGTTTTGCACATTGCTAATGCAGTAAAGACCAAACATTTGGATTGTATATATAAATGTGATATGTATGGCCCATGTTAAAATAACTTGCTCTTACTAGCACACTACTGGTATGGGTATCCAGAATCTAGTCTGCTTTCAATAATTTTTAATCTGAATTTAAAACAGCCCAGTGAGTTACTTTCATCTCTGACTAGAGTGTATAATCTTTGTTTCAAACACTCATAAATGGTTGAGACGTGTACAGAAAAAAATCCACCAAAACCCCCCCCCAAAACCCAAAACAAAAAACCCTAACCTGATGGATGTGCTGATCATCCAGAAACATGAAGTGTAAAACCCTGAATATTCACTTAACTTTTGAGAAGCTTGCTAACGTGTTCATCTTCATCATTATGTCTTTTGTTCTCTCACCCTAATAAGGCATAAAGCCTCCTTTATTCCTTCAAATCCTTTGCTGTGGAGAGATTTAATCGGTGGAAACCCAATACAGCCATTCCTGTCAATTTACAACAGAAATCCTTTTCTTCCTTCTTTCCTTCCCTCTGTTTGTTGTTTTTTCATGTAAACTGTTTAGAAAGGCTACTGAGATTAGACTGCTCCTTGAGTCAGTAGGCATTGCTTTCCCAGAGTGACAGGCTAATTTCCTCCTTTTCTCCTCGTAGCCTTGCACCCTGCTAGCACTGTCATGGGAACTGGGGAGTTAGGCATTAGCATCCTGAAAAGGTTTACCTAGATCTTCATTTGTATGCACTGGCAAGTGAAAAACAGAGGGATAAACCAGAAATGCATGGGGTTTGGAGCTTTACTGCTTCCAGCATTGCAAATCAAATCTTCAGGGACAAAAATGTAGCCTTTGGGGCTCTAACACAGTAAGGGGTATTTAGCAAAATGTAAAGAATCACATAGTTACAATGTTTTCAAAAGTATGCGTTTAGAACCAGTTTAGGGGCTGTTTCGATAGAAGGCGTGGAATCACACTTTGTGGGGAAAAGCTGAGGCAGTATGCAGCAGCCTGACAAACTGGCACACTGTGGCTCTTCCTCCTGCCATGTCACAATTTAGTTTGGTTTCAGTTTCCACATCGGAACGCCAAACTGGGAGTGTTCAGCAATGAGTCAGCGCAGGAACATCTCCTAGAGGAGAGGGGACATGGCTGAGCACAAGTGCACTGCAGCTGGCTTGGTCCACATTGAGCCACCAGATCACAGAATCACAGAACTACCAAGGCTGGAAAAGACCGTTAAGAACATCAAGTCCAGCCTATGACCAACACCACCACACCGTCTAGACCATGGCACTAAGTGCCACATCCAGCCTTGCCTTGAACACATTCAGGGACGGTGCCTCCACCACTTCCCTAGGAAGTCTATTCCAATGTCTAATCACCCTCTCCGTGAGAAAGTACTTCCTAATATCCAACCTAAACCTCCCCTGGAGCAGCTTCAGGCTGTGCCCTCTTGTCTTGTGGGTAGTTGCCTGGGAGAAGAGCCCAGCCCCCACCTGACTACAACCTGCCTTCAGGTAGTTGAAGAGAGTGATACAGTCTTCCCTGAGTCTCCTCTTCTCCAGGCTAAACAACCCTGGCACCCTCAGCCTCTCCCTCTAAGACTTTCCCTCTAGTCCTTTCACCAGCCTCGTTGCTCTCCTCTGGACCCGCTCCAGCACCTCAACGTCCTTCTTGAAGTGAGGGGCCCAGAACTGTACACAGTACTCGAGTACTCGAGTACCCAGTGTTCTCAGATCCTTGCTCAGCTGTGAAACGTGCTGCAGAGATGAATACAGTAGCTGAGCTGGAAGGCATCTCACCAGCTTATCCTCAGGGTAAGGGGGTCTGCTCCCTTGAATCCTCCCCTGGAGGACTGTCACAGAGGGGGCTTGCCTTGGCCTTTTGGCATGTGATGGAGCCTGCAAGGGCACTTTCCCTCATTACTGGGTGATTGCTGTGGGAAAACAAATTATAAGGAAGTTTTGATTTCAACTGCTGTCTCAGCCCACTGAAGTCCTTTATCATTTTCAAATGGGTCAAAAGGTGATTTACTGTCTGAAGTTTTAGCTGAATCATGAGTCTACTCTGCATCAAAATTAGGCATTCTCCTTTTCCTAGAAGCTAAAGCTAAGATGCTTATTTTCAGCCAGATCCTACTGCTAACTTGTTTTACATTTTATTCCCTTAAACTCAAATTTTAGCAAATCACAATCTTATTTACATATTGATTATGCCCTCAGCATGAAACTGTTCCAGTTTCACAATACATTGTGGTGCTAATCTTATTAAACTTCTTATTATACCCTTTCTGATAAACAGCATTAAAAATTATGTATCTGATATCAAGCATGTGTGCTTCCCTAGTATGACTATAGCACAGTTAGAAATCACTTAAAGAACTGCTGTCTTTAGTCAAACAGCATGAGGTCTTTGTGACAACAGAATACTTCACAACTGAGTCAGGATGAGTCTAGACTAGTACAGATGACATTCAGTATTTTTATGGTAAAATCCATAGAAACCTAATCTGGAGCACAGCGGAGAATTATTTTAGCACAGCAATTAATAATTTGGTACAGTAGTACATGCTGATTTCTTTTATTTGCTTTCTTGCACCCAGAAACCGTGTCTTTAAGGTAAGAAAAGACACTATTCTGTCTAAACTGACCAGCTGCTCAAATACCTAACAGCTGGGATAATTTTTTAAAAAACCTATGTCTTAGGGACAGAGTTGGAGCAGATATTTTCTGCAGTAAGTGGCTTTTCCCCTTGTTTTTTGTAAAAATATAATCATGAAACAAAGACAACCCTTTCACTTTTCTGCTATGGTTCTTTCTTCAATGGGAGGCATGCAGTGAAAGTATGTTCCAAGAGCGGTCACAAAACTAGCTTGGGTGTCTTTATTTTTAAAAGCCAAAGTCAAGTAGCAACACACACCACAACGATTTTCAGATGGTGGCAAAACAGTTCCTGTCCTGAAATTGCTTTAAAGTGTAGAACCGTCCTTGCTTTAAAAATAGATTATTATAGCTTGACAACAGCGAAAAACAGACGTAGGATTCTGGCTCTGGACCTCCGGGCAGCTTCTGGAGTAAGACCTGCTCATGCAGGAGGATTTACTTGTCTCTGCAGAGAATTTCTCAAAAATGACAGTAGAAGACTGCAGAGGAACACAACCAACCAATTTAATTTTCAAGTGGCCTGTGTAAGACACATAAGGATTCAGTACCAAAACGTGGTTCTGTTATAATTGCCCAGAAATTCAATGCATTTCCAGAAGAAGCCCACCAAGTATTTCACTTAAAACAGGTAGGCTATAAAAGCAGAGTGACCTGGCATATTATTACACAGAATTCCTTTTAAGTTCAGTAAGTTGAAGTCTCTTTGGATCTACATTTGTTCTCATTAAAAATTAAAGATTTTTCTTTTCACTCAGTAGATCTTATCCAAACCAATAAAAAAGGAAGAGGATGATGTGCTCAAATAATAATACACAATATAGGTGGCATTTTTCTCATGTCCCCTTAGTTTTTCTGTATGCTTTTCCTATAGGTTTCTTCTCTAACCAATGCACAGTGGGTGAGGTTTTTCTACAGACAAGTTTCTTCCACACTGAAATAAACGTCTAAGGCAAAGGACCCTGGAAGCGTCTCTCTCTGCTGACTACAAAGGGAGTTGAGATAGCCAGCTTAAAAGCAGGACTAATCCAGAAATTCAGTTCCAGCTTTCAGACTCTTGTGTTGCTTTTACAATCAATGAAAATCAGCAGCTCCATTCACTTTCCTCAACTTAGCACCTACAGCTTTTTCAGATGCCCTTGGTCAGACATTTAGTCTGCCTGTCAGCTGCCTGCCCATCATAGTGTGGGTCTAGCAGAAGGCCTGACCCATAACCTAAATCTCTCCTCTTTCAGTTTAAAACCATTACTCCTTGTCCTCTCACTACAAGCCCTTGTAAAAAGTCCCTCCCCAGCTTTCCTGTAGGCCCCCTTCAGGTACTGGAAGGCCTCTGTGAGGTCTCCCCAGAGCCTTCTCTTCTTCAGGCTGAACAACCCCAACTCCCTCAGCCTGTTGTCAAAAGAGAGGTGCTCCAGCCCTCAGATCATTTTCGTGGCCATCCTCTGGACACACTCCAACAGGTCCGCATCTTTCTGGTGCTGGGGGCATCAGAGCAGGACACAGAACTCCAAGTGAAGTCTCACCAGGGCAGAGTAGAGGGGCAGAATCACTTCTCTCGATCTGCTGGCCACACCTCTTTTGATGCAGCCCAGGATGCTGTTGGTCCTCTAGGCTGCAATTGCACATTGGTGGCTCACGTCCAGCTTTTGGTCCACTAGTACTCCCAGGTCTTATTCCACAGGGCTGCTCTCAAGTGTGTCCTCCCCCAGCCAGTATTCATATCTCCAGTTTCCTTGGCCCAGGTGCAGGACCCTGCACTTGACCTTATTGAACCTCATGAGGTTCACTTGGGCCCACTTCTCCAGCTTGTCCAGGTCTCTCTGGATGGTATCCCATCCTTCTGACATATTGACTGCACCACCAGCTTGGTGTCATCAGCAAACTTGCAGAGGGTGCTCTCAGTGCCACTGTCGATATCATTAATGAAGATATTGAGCAACACTGGTCCCAGTATGGACCCCTGAGGGGACACCACTTGTCACTGTTTTCCATCTGGACATCGACCCATTGACCACTACCCTCTGGATGTGACCATCCAGCCAGTTCCTTATTCACTGAACAGTCCACCTATCAAACCCGTATCTCTCCAATTTAGAGAGAAGGATGCTGTGGGGGACTGTGTCAAAGGCCTTGCAGAAATCCAGATAGATGACATCCACTGCTTTTCCCTTGTCAACTGATGTAGTCACACCATTGTAGAAAGCCACTAGGTTGATCAGGCAGGATTTGCCCCTGGTAAAGCCATGCTGGCTGTCCTGAATCACCTCCCTATCCTCCATGTGCCTTAGCATGTCTTCTAGGAGGATCTGTTCCATGATCTTCCCAGGCACAGAGGTGAGGCTGACAGGTCAGTAGTTCCCAGGGTCCTCCTTTCTACTCTTTGAAAAAATGGGCATGACATGTCCTTTCTTCCAGTCACCAGGGACTTCACCTGACTGCCATGACTTTTCGAATATCATGGAGAGTGGCTTGGCAACTACATCAGCCAATTCCCTCAGGACTCTGGGATGCATGTCATCAGGTCCCATGGATGTGTATATCTTCAGGTTTCTCAGATGGTCACAAACCTTGTCTTCGCTTACAGTGGGAGGGACTTTGTCTCTCTGGTCTCCATCTAGTGGGCCACCAACATGTGAGTGGTGAGGAGAGGGGTTGCCAGTGAAGACTGAGGCAAAAAAGTTGTTGAGAATCTCAGCCTTCTCCTCATCTGTTGTTACCAGTTCCCCATTGTTGCTCATCAGGAGGATACACTTTCTTTAACCTTCCTTTTCTGCTTTATGTACCTGTAGAAGACCTTCTTGTTTTTCTTTACATCACTTGCCAAGTTCAGTTCTAGCTACACCTTGGCCTTCCTGACCTCATCCCTACATAGCCAGGCAACATCTCTATACTCTTCCCAGGATACCCGTCCCCTGTGCCACTGCCTGTATAGGTCCATCTTGCCTTTTAGTTTGACCAGCAAGTCTTGACTCAGCCACGCTGGTCTCTTGCCTTCCTTGCCTGATGTCTTACAGCTGGGGATTGAGACCTCTTGCACCCTATGGAAAGCATCCTTAAAGATCACCCAGCTGTCTTCTGCTCCCTTGTCCCTGAGGGCTGTTTCCCATGGGGTCCTATCTACTAACTCCTTGAAGAGCTGGAAGTTTGCTTTCCTAAAATTCAGAGTCCTGACTAAGCTTTTCATCTGCCTCTTACCCCTTAGGACAGTGAACTGCACTAGTGCATGATCACTGCAGCCCAGGCTGCCTTCAGCTTTGATATCCCTGATGAGTTCACTTGCATTTGTGACCATCAGGTCCAATAACGCATTCCCCCAGGTAGGACTGTCCATTTCTTGACTTAAGAAGTTGTCATCGAGGCATTCCAGGAGTCTTCTGGGTTGCCAACACCTTGCTGTGCTTTTTCTTACAGATGTTGGGATGATTAAAATCCCCCAGCAGGATGAGAGCCTGTGATTGCAATGTTTCCTTGAGATGGAGTAAGAAGGTTTTGTCAATAGGCTCAACTTGATCAGGCGGCCTGTAGTAGACTCCAACCACTAGGCTCCCATTGCTGTCTCAATCCCTAATTCCCACCCATAAACTTTCAACCTGCTCATGGCTATTTTTTAGGGACAACTCTTCACACAGTTCTTTACATAGAGGGCAACACCTCCACCCCTTCTTCCTCTCCTGTCCCTTCTGAACAGCTTGTAGCCATCAATAGCCACACTCCAGTCATAGGATTCATCCCACCAAGTTTCTGTAATTGCCATTATGTCATAGCTTTCCTGTAGCATGGTACCTTCCAACTCCTGTTTGTTGCCCATGCTGTGTGCATTGGTATAGAGGCACTTCAGCTGGGCTGCCTGTGTCACCTTCTTAGAGGGACTCTTTTATACCCCCAAGGTGTTTCATGGATGTCTCCTGTATCCTGTCTTCCTGTCTCCTGTAACCTCTATGACTCCCAGACCTGCAAACCCCATCATGCAAACCCCAGGTGTGTTTGCAGCAGGCTCAGTTTTCCCTTCCCCCTTCAAATCTAGTTTAAAGCTCTGTCAATGAGAGCCACTAACTTCTGGGAGAATATTCTTTTCCCACACTGAGGTAAGTGTACCCCATCTCTTGCCAGCAGGCTCAGTGACGTATATACTGATCCATGGTAAAAGAATCGAAAATTTTGTCGGTGGCACCAGCCCTGGAACCAGGTATTAACCTGTGAGATTCTCCAGTTTCTTCCTTCATAATTTCCTGCACCTGGCAAAATGGAAGAGAAGATAACTTGGGTTCCCAAGTCCCTGATTAGTCTCCCCAGTGCCCTAAAATCATCCTTGATTCCCCTTAAGACTTTTTGTAGCTATTTCCTCACTACGCACCTGAAAGATCAGTAGTGGGTAGCAGTCAGAGGGGCAGATCAAGTTAGAGACCTTCTTTGTAAAGTCTCTTACCCAGGCCCCAGGGAGGCAGCATGCCTCCCTCTGTGTTGGGGCCGGTTGACAAATAGGGCCCTCCATTCCTCTGAGGAGGAAGTCACCAATGACAACTAGTCTTCTCTTTTTCTGAACAGAAGATGTTATCATATGAGTAGGCCTCCCCTCTGTCCCAGATGGTCTATCATCTGTGTTGTCATTAGTTTGCCCCTCAACTACCAGAGCCTCATACCTGTTGTGTAGACTTATTTGAGGGGGGGAATGTAGATTTTTCTGACATCTTGAATTCCCTGAAGTGGTCTATTTTTAAGCCATCCATATTTAGGCAACTGAATTGAGCCTTTAGTAAACATAGTAAATAAAAAGTGAGCTTCAGTTACCTAAACCTCAGCAGCTAGTGCCAAATGAAATGCCCTAGGGCACCCAAAGCATTTGCCACTCAGGACTGGCAGACCCCATCTGTGACCTGCTGTAGCAGCAGCTGCAGCCATGTAGAATAGTTGAAAATGTCTAAACAGGGGAAACATTTCCCATCCTGAAAGGTCTGTTCAGGCAACAGAACTTGCCCCCTCCCTAGGTCTAAAGAGCTATTCAGCTGATGAAAAGTGGTTCTAGACTCTGAGTTCAACTTGCTGTAACACCTCGATCACATCCACAGGGTAGGGTAGACACCCAAATAGAGGTGTTTGAACATTGGGCTCAATCTGTAAATTCATGAATTTTAGATGGGATGAAGCCCACTGCAGTTGCTTTATGCAGATGAAGTTATATATAAACCTTTGCTGATCTGGTAGTGATTGCCATGATTAGAATTTGCAATGTATACATATTTCTAGTGTCAATTATAAAAAGAATACCTCACTAAATATGCACATTATTTAACACCATTTTACTCTCTAGGACTGTGATAATTTTGATTTGTCAGCATTTCTCTTTACCTTTTATGAAGCTGACTTTTCTCAGTGAGTTTTACAGCATTAGAGTAATTTCTTTTCAAATTAAATTGCACCCTGCTTTGCTTGTCATCAGCCTAAATACATTTTTAACCAAACATTGTAAATCAGGGAAAACATTTTAACCTCAGGCAGGTTAGTTACTCTAGACATATTTTTGGCATGCTATATATAATAATTTAGGCTAGAAAAGAATTTTGGCATCACAGCTTTAGTTCTTCCCTAAGTCTGGATAAGGCTGAATGACCCTTTTTTAAGTTGTGATCAGGACTGACTTAAAACTTCTTTTTTTCACTTAGGTTTAAACTATTTGGGAGAATAGATTCCTTTTTTCAAAAGCCAAAGCTATCAGTTTGAGCATTTAAAAAATCAAACTAGTATCACTTATTAGAAACAGTTCTGACAAGTTGAGACCCTTTTTTCATTTCATTGATTAATTTCTGATTCCAATTTTACTTCCTTACTTGATGGTGCCTTAGATGTAAATACACATGCCTGAGTGTTATAGATTAATTTTTTGTTGCCAGGTTAGCAGTCCTGGTAACAAAAGAAAAGTAAGTTAAAAAATATTTTAAAAAGAAGATTTTTATAGATTTTGGAAGAGGAAAACAATAAATATAAATTATGTGAACTGCTTGTAGATACAGAGAAAAGATCTAGGATGTAAGTACCAGTCACATACCTGAGCCTTAATAATGACTTTGCTTCTAGGCTTATAGAAACAAGCATCTCAGCTCTCTTGCTCTTGGATGAATTTGGTTAGGATCCTGACTGCTTTCCCTCATTAGGATGTACAGCAGATGTGACATGCTAACTTAATTGTTGCAGCAGAAGCACAGAAAGATGCCACAGGGAAATCTGTTGTCTTTTTTCATCCTCATATGTAGGAAAAAAAAAGATAATGTTTTGACTGGACCAAAATAATTACCTCTGGAAATTGTACCGTGAATGCCACTTTTTTTTTCCTTTTTTAATTCTTACTGTGTGGCTTAGGGCAGGCAACCAGCATGATACAACTTTACATATGCCTAATAAAATACAACTTATTCAAGAAAGGACTCAACACCCACAGCCATATAATAGTGTGTCTTTACTTAGATAGCCAACAAGTATTCCCAAGGGGTCCTGAGACATTTTCTGTTTCTGCAGTTAATTCAACAGTGGATGGGAAGAAAAGTCTTGGTGCTTACTGAAATCCTAAAGGAGGTCCATAATGAGAATTACTGATCTTTTTGGAAAGGATGTGGCTGCAAGTGCTGGGATGTGTCTCCCTGTGTGTGGTTTCCAGTGGCCGAGGTCACGGTTCCTCACCACCAGATGGTCTCTCTCTGTGCTGCCTCTTTGGAGCCCAGCTCCTTCCAATATTCCCACAGCTCTCCTCCCCATCCAGCTTACTGCCGGGAACTGCTGGCAACTTACATTTTAGCAGCATCAGGCTGCTAAAATGGAGAACAGGAGAACAAATAATTCCATGAACTGAACTTTGCTTTGTCCTGAAAGAATGATACTTTCAGCAGTAAAAATACACTTCCAGTCTGCATGGGTAGTCATGTTCCTTAAATGGGATAAATGGTGGCTGGCCCATTTGCTTAAGCATTGCATTCATTCACCACTGGTTGGAAAGGACAGAAAGTCTGCAGAAGAACGATGCTGTCTGCTGAGTGGTTTAGTAGTTTTGCTGCTGAACCTAACCTCCTCCCCAGTATATGTATTTGTTGTTTGTGATATGCAACTGTATCAGCTATCTCTGAAAAATCTTAAAAGGTTTGTAAACCTTGTCTATCTTAATGCACGAGAGACTGAGATGCATCATTTTTCAATTACTATATGCCATATTCTTGTAAATAATTTTTGTATTCCAGAAAGCTGTTTTCATAATATGGGGAAAAACCTATCCAACCAAAATCACTGCAGTATGTAGAAATTGCACTCTGCAGCTAGTGCATCTAATCAGAATGACACCTTTTCTATAAAATTTGAAATTCCCCTGAAAAGTCCATAGAAAGTATTACCTCTTATATTCTAGGCTGCCTTAAAGTAGCTGTAATTTTCCTTCTGACTCCTGGGGACTTTTCATAAGCACTAGAAAACTCTTGGCTGAATCCTATTCTCCTTATTCCAAGATTTAGTCTGGGTTTTATTGAAATTACCAGGAATGTTTGCATGAGTAAAGCGGGAGACATTTTATGCTATCCCCACACACTATGTGATAGGGAAATTTGTCAGCCAGGCTTTCCAGGAATGATTGCATTGATTTATCTTCAGCATGGTATGTCTCAACAAGATTTCTTCAAACACTTCATTCTTAAAGCTATTTCCCTTTAAGATACCCCTGACATCTGCAGCTTTTAAAGCTTGAAGCACTAGAAGGTTGCTCCTCAGATGGTCGTTACTTCACAAACAGTCGTGGTTTTGACAATCATGGGCTACGCACTGCAAATCCCAAATCTCTGCATCAGAGACTGGAATTCTCCTTCTGGAGATAATTCTTCTGACTTTCTCCAAAGCTTTCTTCTTTTCTTTTCCTTAGTTTCTTGTTATAATTTCTGGAGCCAAAAAGGGGCTCTTTATCCCTTCCCATGAGCTCCCTACAGATCATGTTTGTGACTGTGTCCTCTCCTGTGTTTGCCTTCCCAAAAACTCCTCTGCCATGGCAGTTGGCTATGTTACAAGCAGGGGATAAAGAATAACAATATCCTCCGGGCCTCTTGACTCCAGGGTAAATCCTGCATGGCAGCAACAATCACTGCTTATATACAGGAGAGCTGCAGTGGGACAGATAAGAAAGGCATGTGGGCTCTGGGGAAAGCCTCCATGGGAGTCAGGGGCCTCCGCAAAAGTGGAGCTCTGAGCATCAGGAGGGAAGTGCCTGGGTTACGTCCCATGCAGACTGACTGGAAAACAAGGAGATATCCTAATTCCACAGTGAGTTCAACCTTTTTTTTCCTTTGCAGACCCTATAGCTTGAAAGAGTTCCTGTTTTAATCTGGAGCCTCCTCCAGTAAGACCACAGTGGCATTCGTCCTGAGCTGTGAAGGGAAAACTTTTGAAAGCTCAGGCTTGGCAGCTTTGTCTGGAAAAGTTTTGTGGCTGCCATAATGCCCTGGGAGAATGACAGAGAAAATGTAGGCTGCTAAAAATTATAAGGATGAATAATGTAAACAAGCTGATTAAATTCTGTAACCTCTTCAACTTCATCGCTCTAGGGTGGCTTATGTCCCATCAAAATGAATGGATTTTGCAAGCTGAAAGGAGGAAATTAGAGTTGGTTAACAGAAAAAAAGCCAAGCACTGTGCAGTAAAAGAAGGCATAAATGGCTAAAAAGAAATAGCTATTTTATTTTACCCATCTGATCTATCCTTGTGGTGATCTGCCTCATTATTTCACAGGGTAGAATATGGCAAGTGCCTACAGACCAGGCTTTACAAAATGCAGGGTTTTTTTCTACCTAGTTATCTGATCCTGTTTAGAGCAGGTTTGAAGTGTACCATGCCCAGCACACTTTCCATGGTAATTGTGTCCATCCAAATCTGCTATATACTAAGACATAAGAAAATATTCCTATTGTGTCTTATTTCAAAATTCCTGAGATGTAAAGTGTGTTCAAATTAAGAAAAGTATGAAGGATAAAACTTCTTGCCAACCATTCCTTTATAGCACAGATTTATGTTCATGAAGATTAATGGGTATGAGTCCATAGAATGAGGCAGAAGAGACAGAGTAAACATGCCATAGGTTGTCATTTTTACAGATGTGAACCAAAAGAGGCAGGGGGTGTTTTGTGTCTCTGTCGTTTGCCAAAAATGTTGTCACGTTAGGAAGCTTTATCTTTTCTGGGGTGTTCCAAAATACCTACACAGTGGCAATCCCATGAAGTACATGGCTACTTTGTCTGCAGCTGGACACACAGAATCAGCTGGAGAGCTGTCTTTGGCGTTACCGTTAACATGCTTGATAAGTCCTGTGGAGGACAATACAACCAAAACACGTGATCACAGATTCCCTTGAGGATTGTTGAGGTTCAGAGGTGCTCTCCAGTGCAAGAGGACACATGAGCCAATAAGGATGTTGACAGGCAGCTGGCCCTGCTGTCTCAGGTAAGAGGTGCAGGTGAGCACCTCTGAGCATGCCAAAATGCTCATACTCTGAGCATACCAAAATGGTGTTTGTGCCCCCATGGCAGCTGAGTAAGACAGAGGAAACATCGCTTTTCCACGGGAAAGTGTGGGGGAAATAATCACTGAAAGAAATCTGTACAAGTCTTGATCTTGTAATGTCATCAGCAGAGAAAGAGGTCAAGCAGAGTAGAAACGTACCTACAAATTTACACCTAACTAATGAACACACTTCTGGAGACACACACCAGTGTTAGAGAAGTGCACACTTTACTGTGAAAAAGGATGATGAAGCTACCACTCTTGAGGTCTTGGTTCAGAGAGGAACACAATATAACAAACTGAAATGTCTCATGAAATTAACAGTCCTGTTCCTGTTTCTTCTCCCTGATATGAATACAGCTAGTGTCCCACATGAGGACATGAGAACATGAGGCATGAGAACAACTGAGAGGCATTGAAATACTCCATTAAGAATCAAAGCAGTAGAGGGACTTCAGTGAGTTCAGTCCCCTGTCATTTCTGGAAGTCATATCATATAACCCCTCAGATTTATAATTGAACAAGCTCTATTATACAGCTAATTAGATTTTTTTTTCTTCTTTTTTTTTTTTTCCTTAATGCCTCCAAGTTGAAAGCTATACCACATCTTCACTACAATAATGTCTAGAAGTCTTTTAATTATCACCATAAGCTTCTTTATGGCCAGGTTATATTAGTTCCTTAACCTAAATAACACTTTCTCCACCATGGGATTTCCTTTGTTAATATGTTTATAAAGACCAAACATAACCCCTTTCAGACATTCGTGGGAACCTAAGCAAACCAAGTCAGTTGCTTTCTTATTTACACATGCTATCTTTAACGAGTGGGAGTGGGGGAGGGAGAGGTAGGAAGATGGGGCCACAATCTGCATTAAACTCGATTTGAGTCAGAGGATTAAACCTCTGCTCATCACTCGGAAGAGAAGCACCTCTGGGATCCTCCCTTTCTAAACTCGTAGTAGAGTTAAATAGTTCTGACAAAACTCAGATCTCCAACGAACTGAATTGCACTAGATGCCTAGAAGTTGCCTTTGATATAAATAAAAAATGAGCCAGCCAATATTACTGTCATTATAATCTCATGGGAATGAACTTTCATACATGTGCTGTACTTTCTTTCATTGATTTCTTTTCTCATTCTGGTTTCTTTGGTCTTCATTTACTTGTAATAATAAAGGGAAGAGAAACTGGAACTGGTTTTCCTATTCAGTGTTTAAAGTGTTTGTGTAATTTCAAGTACATAAGAGACAATATCATATTGTTAATGTGCGCTTTCATAAATTATTCTAAAACTAAATTAAGCAGCACTGTTTAGACATTATTTACATAGAGACAACCTTTTATATAACAAAACACAGTCACTGGAAGCTGAAATGAAATAAAATCAAATTAGAATACAAAATCGCAATAGCCAGAATAGATGAACTTTGGAACAGGTCATTTACAATAATAGGAGTTTCTGCAGCAGCTGCAATTTTAAAATCAAGACTGCATGCTTTTCTAAATTGCATACATTATCTTACAGAAGAAATCAATTCAGTGAAGTATTTAGGTTACAGTAGGTGTTCATAGTAATCCTGTTTGTCAATAAAACCCATTTGTTTAAAAATATTGGCTGTACTGTAGGATTATTCAAACTGCTCTAGGCTAGAGCTGTAAAAAATGGAGATGACTCCACTGCAGAGAGGTGAAGCTGGTAGCTACCTACAATAATAGGTAATGGAGTGGCAACAAAAAAAGCTTATACACACATATGAAATAGTTGTACTGCCTTTTAATGACTGGTTCCTGTTAAGATTATCAGTTTCTCTGGAATAATGAATAGGTAAGGTATTCACTGTTATGGGTGGCAGGGGAACCAATAAGACTTGTGAGGCCAGCTCCCATTTGTGCTTAAAGAAGCAATTCCTGGAATTGAAAATCCTTGTGAAACCTCTCCATAGGTGTCAAGAATGCTGGGAAAAGCTGACTGGAAGCTTTCTACTATACAAATTTCTGACAAAATGCCAATAACATGACAGGTTTATATTTATAGACTACAAACACGTCCCAGTACACCAGACCTGCCCTTTCATGTTCAGTAGGAACTAAGTATTGCCATATTGTAAGCAAGATTCATTCCAAGGAAATATATGGTTATACTAAGCAGATGCTGCCCTTCAGTCACCAAACATACAGTTGTAGAAATCCTGTTTGGAGGACCCCACTGGAGTCATCTAGCTCAAAAACCTGGGATACTGCCAGTTATCAGCCCTGGCATTGTCTTGCCATGTCTTGAAATCTTCCAGAGAGGAAGATGCCAGAGTGTCTCTGGGCACCTGTTCCAGCACTGCAGTGCCCTCCTACATTCTTCATCCATCCTGCCTTCTAGAGTTCTCTAACATCCAAAATTAACTCCCATTCTGTGGGCATTCCCTCTGCTTTACCTTAAATTGAAAGGGCTTGGGTCCATCATCTTTGTAGCAACCTTTCCTTAGCAGGATTGCCCTTTTGGCAATCTTTGATTTGATTTTCTCTTCACTTAAGGTCATATAACTTATTTCCCTGCCTCTTTATTGCTTCCCAGTCATTAGTTACGTTTCTTGACATTCCTATATTCCAAATTCTATGACCATTTTAGTGCCCTTGGATGGGGAAAAGCATCACATTTCCCCTTTCCTTGTGACGTGTCTGTGATATTGCTCTCAGTTCTGCTTGACTTACAAAGCATTTGAGGGAGAGACTCAAACTTCACTGAAATCTTACGGGAAGGGTTTGAAACACACTGATTTGATTTCAGCTTCAG
Source organism: Hemiprocne comata (assembly GCA_020745705.1). Lineage (NCBI taxonomy): Eukaryota > Metazoa > Chordata > Aves > Apodiformes > Apodidae > Hemiprocne > Hemiprocne comata. The sequence goes on along the minus strand of CM036586.1, from coordinate 94,793,774 downwards.
GTGAGTGATTCTGACCTTCTTCAATGTGTTGACCATCCCAGAAGTAAAAGCGCAGTCAGACTGCACAGTAATAAGGTTCTTCACACATAGCATGAGGCTTTGAAACATGAACTAGTGCAAGGGTATTGATTTTGCCCCTCTGTCCAATTAGGTGTGAATCCAGACCTTTCCTACTTCTCAAACAACTATAGAACAGGCTGAAGAGTGGCAAAATATGAGGAATTTTCTTTTTAACATAATTGTGATGGAGCTTTTGACAATAAGTAGTAAATAGTTTCATGCTTCTTCAATATGGAGAGAGAGAAGCATAAGGCAAAATTTTTACTAAGTGCTACCCCATGTACAAGGTACATTCTTTTGAAGTATCAATGCTCTTTTAGAACATCTGCTCTTCAAAGGAAAAAATGACAACTGGTTTGAATAGGAATTCTTAAGCCCTAAGCATAATAGATAAAGAATGTGAATGTCTTTTGATGTAACCAGAAGTCTTTGATGTATTTATAAAATCTTGCAACTCATCTTGTATTTTCAGCCAGTTAATATATGGATTAAAATAATTAGTTATAACTAACACGTTTTACAATGTTTTAAAGATGTTCTCCCAGACCTTCCTTTTTCTTCCTTCACTGCTGACATGCCTGCTACTTTTGGAAGCCATATCACTGGTTTCTATAGTCAAAGGCAGATGTGCTAATACAGAAATGCTTAATGACTCAAATAAAGCTTCCTTAATACAAATGGAAATTAAAAGCAGAGTGTGTGTTGGATGAGGGAAACCAGGCTGATGCTATGCGGATGGTTTCATTTATTAAGTTGACAGTTCCCTTGCTTAGCAGAGCAAGAGCCAAACTGTACTTTCATTTCATGACATGGTAGTATAATCCACACTAACTCCACCGAGGTCAGTGAATTTATTCTCAGTTTATCTCTTGGGGAGCAGTATTTGGCCTTCACTAGAATAGGATTTCATTTGCCACCTTATAAGATAAATGTGTTGTAGACATTTAAGAAAAATCTAAACTGAAATATTTGTTCTGTAGAGGTACCAGTGGTATTAAAATCACCTTATTCTTTTTCAATGACTGTCTTCTATGAAGAAAAAATACCCTTTCTCTGGGTTTGGGGAATTTTGTCTGACCAGCACTCTCCACTGCTCCTGTCCCGAAATCTGAGAATAATGCCTTTCCTGAAGCCCTCCTTTAATAGCTCCAGACTTCTCTGGTGCTTCCATTTCATAGAAAGTTGTTGCCCTCAGAAAATATAAAATGCTCTTTTGGCTTTTTGACCACTCAGGACTCTGTTTTTCACAATAAAATCAGTTGTTTTCAAATCAGAAGAGTGTAATTGCATGTGTTAAGGGAGTGTTCACATCTTCTCTGTTATAATGAATGTGTCCCAGGGCTATGGTAGCTATCTGCCCTTTCAAACTGCCTGCTTAATTTCTCCTGCAGCGGCCCAGCACCTGCTGCTCATTTCACCATGGGGATTGGTGATGAATTTTTCTAATAATATTCATGCATCTGTCCTGCACACTTTCTTATGTGAACATCTCTATTACTTCCCTTCAATCAACCTACCTTTCTTTCTATGACCTTTCTTTTATGAATAACTAGGGACTTGGTGCTATATGAAACTTTATCATATGAGTGCCACCTGGTCTTCAGAGCTGTCCACATACCTAAATGGCAGATATGATAGACTGAACACTAAAAATACAACAGAAAGCCTTCTGATCTTTACTTCATGCATTTTATCCTTTCAGATAAGGTTTTCCTTGCAAAGTCCTGTGGTTTAGGGAAAAATGTCAACAAAATGCTTTCTGCTTCATATGCAACATTACAGGCTTTGGTAAGAGTGGCTGGGAAGCTGCCTGTCAGAGGTCATTGGTCGACATGGGGTTGTTGGTCGACAGCTGGCTGAATATGAGCCAGCAGTGTGCCCAGGTGGCCAAGAGGGCCAATAGCATCCTGGCTTGTATCAGAAAGTGTGGACAGCAGGATTAGGACAGTGATTGTCCCCCCTGTACTCAGCACTGGTGAGGCTGCACCTTGAATCCTCTGTTCAGTTTTTGGACCCTCACTACAAAGACATCGAGGAGCAACTCCAAAGAAAGGCAATGAAGCTGCTGAAGTCTTACAGCACAAGTCTTACTAGGAGCATCTGAGGGAACTGGGGTTGTTTAGTCTGAAGACAAGGAGGCTGAGGGGAGACCTTACTGCTCTCTACAACTACATGAAAGGAGGTTGTAGTGAGGTGGGGGTTGGTCTCTTCTCCCAAGTAAAAAGTGATAGGATGAGAGGAAATGGCTTCAAGTTGCATCATTGGAGGTTTTGATTGGATATCAGAAGAAAATTCTTCATTGAAAGGGTTATCAAACAGTGGAATAGGCTCCCCGGGGAAGTGGTTGAATCACCATCTCTGGAAGTATTTAAGAGACTTTTACATGTGGTGCTTAGGTATATGGTTTAGCACTGGACTTGAAAGAGTTAGGTTAATGATTTGACTCTATCACCTTCGAGGTGTTTTCTGACCAGAATATTTCTGTGATTTTGTGGTTCCATGTGATATCTCTTCTGCCTTACCATCCTCTCATTACTTCTCTTCTTGCAGGTCAGTACAACTTCTTCAGCTGAATTATTGTGAATCATTACTGCAGTTACTAAGTAATACTTCTGCTGTTTGCTTGATTTATTGCTTTGCTACAACTCCACAGGTAATGTCACCATGGCTCTTTTCCAGTTATGTACTGGGCAATATGGAAGCAGGATTCAGCCTGGGATTAAGATGTGAATTGAGGTGTCTATGATTGAGCTTCACAAGAAAATCAGTTGCTAAACTCAGCCTGAAGGTAGGTGCCTCATGTCAACTGAGACCTACCAGGACATCTAACATATCCATAAAGGATCAGCTGGCATGACACAGAAGTCATGGGAGATCTTTTGGAGAAGCAGGTCCAAGCAGAAGGTCCTATAGCATCTAAAACAAAGTTTTACCATCTACCACCAGGAAACTGCAAGTCTGTTACTATCTCTTTTAAGGTGTCCTAATCTTGAACTGAATGCTGCTTTATGTTATAGAAGAGGAGGCAATCCAGCATGCTTTTCAGGCAAGAACTGCTTTGTAGATGGATGAGCTTTTGCCTGAACAAGGCCAGGTGGGTTGGGTTCCTATGCATGTTTGTGATTGCGGTTAATGCAATATCTACTTCAAATATTCTTTGTGTTTACAATATCCACTGCTAAAACCACTTTTGGTACTTTTTTCCTAAAAAAACCCCAAAATAAAACAGGTGAAATCTGCCAAATATGAAGCTTTTCTCTTCTTTTGTCATACAGTAACTGCCGATTTTTGCTCCTGAAGTCTAGCATGTAGGCTTCTCATTATTTCCCTTTGAATTGCTCCCAGATACATAATGGGCCCTGTTTGCACCCTTGTTGAATAGGTGTCATGAGCAAAGGATTTTACTCAGCACTGTGTTGCATCAGGCCTTATATTCACACATTTTATGTGGAAATTCTGCAACATTATGGGCCAGATCTGTGCTGTGATGAGAGAATCAGCACAATTCCTAACTGGTGTGAGAAGGCAGTTTCCATGATTTGAGTAGTGCACAATGACCCAGTTGATGCTTTTCAGATTTAACCTGGACTGTGCTTTTATTGCAGCTGGCCTCTTGCCTTTAGTTCACATTAGAACTCATTGATTCTGGAGAATGATCTAAACAGTCTTCCAAACTGGCGTCTATCCCACCATAGTAAGAAGCTCTCTCCCAGCTTGCACCACTTCAGTAGTGAATAATGGTAAATACAAAGCAGAATCTGGAACAGTCCCATTCAAACTGTTCAGATCCCCAGTCCTCTATTTCTAACCCCTCAGCAAGAACAGGAGTGTTGAGAATTTTTATAGGAGCTCCTGCTCTAGAGTCTCTGCTTAACTTCACAGAACTCAGGGCTCAGCAGCTGCACTGAAGGATAAGTTCCTAATACTTCAGATTGTCTCTGGAACTTTTTTGTTTATTTTGACCTTACAAAGGTGAATTAATCATTGCCTTTAACTTCTGATTTTTTTACTAGGAATCCTTCTTTCTCCTGGATTAACTAACTAACTAACTAAATAAATAAAATCCCAGAGGTTTGGTTTTAATAAAGATAACATCTTCTCTTTTATTTTCTTTATGAATTGTGACTCTTCTGGTTTTGCAAACTCCCCCTCAAATCTCCTGCTGGTGTCCCATGCACATACATAAGGTGGATGAGTTGAAGAAGACAGGAAGAAAAAATACAGTGCTTCACTGAATCACAGAATCAGAGAATCCTAGGGATTGGAAGGGACCTCAAAAGATCATCTAGTCCAACTCCCCTGCCAGGCAGGGTCACCTAGAGCACATCACACAGGAACTTGTCCAGGCGGGTTTTGAATGTCTCCAGCGAAGGAGACTCCACAACCTCTCTGGGCAGCCTGTTCCAGTGCTCTGTCACTCAAGTCACTCTGTCACCGAAGCTGCATTGTATTTCATCTCCAGATACATAATCCTTTTAAAGAATAAGTAATGCAGCAAACTAAAAGGAAAAGCTACTCAGTGGAATTTATGAGAAATAGACGAACACCAACCCTAAGAAAAGGACTCAAAAGAGATTAAGGCAAGGAACCAAGAGACAACAGTTCAGTGAAGCCCACCTTTGACCTTTAAACATATCTGGCTTCTTTAAACAAAAATAAAAAGCTAGAAAGGAAAATGCTGGAGTCCTTCTGTAAAAATATTTTAAAAGACACTAACCAAATGGCAGGAGAAATGAAAGTTCAAATGAGGAGTAAAGGCTTGGAAAAGACTTCCTGGGTCACTGAGTCTGATCCTCTGCCATTTCAGACAACTTTCTGGCAAAAAAACTAGCTGAGCTTTCTGTTCCTTTACTGCTAGAAGACCACTGCAGCATTGCCCAGATTAGTGCAAACTAATTAATTCTTTTGTCAGCATTATTAATCGACTTCAATATCCTCTTACATTCACCCTATATGAGTTACTAATACAAAGCAATTTCTTTAAAAAACAAGGAGTTTTAAATTTTCCCTATATTAATACATTATGAAGATCATAGAATTTAAGTAGTAAGCATTTTTTCGCATACACCAAAGATTATAACAAGATTTTAAAAGACTGTTTAATGAAACTCTTGATGAAGAAATCACCCCATAATCCACAAAAGTAAGAGATACAGGTTAACAATGCATGTTTCTGGGAGCTGAAGAGCATGGATGATGCAGACTAAAGTGAGTGATAAAGTTTCCAGTGCCCATATTATCTTACATTTCCCCTGTTGCCTTGGGGTGTCACTTTGCCAGCCTGTGCTGTGCTGGCCTCCATATTGGCTGAAATGGAGATAGCAGCATGTCACAGAGTCACCCTGAGGATAAAGGGTTTCAGATCCTCTGAAAACAATAGTCATATTTTAGATAGACGGGGGACTGGTGTTTACCATGAAAGAACTGGACCCTTAGTTCTTATATGGGACAGACACATGTTTCATATACAGTGCATACACTGTATGTCATATTTCATATAGCAGCATTGAAGACTGCAGGATATTAAAATTTCTTTCATGTAATGAGTTACTCTATGATCTCAGATAAATTCAATCTGTGAAACATTTGCAATGACTGCAGTGTTTGTAGAAGTGCTTGCACCATATGAAAAGCAGTCTGTAGTACCCAGCAAACAGTCCATAGTATACCCAGCATCCTGTTCACATCATGGCACATAAACATATTAGTAAACAGAAAATTCAGTAGTGGGAACTATTATTAGAATTAATTAGAACGATTACCATTATTAGAATTAATCTAATAATGTTTGTGAGAGGCTGAACTGTTAAATAACACTGAATATTTCTACAATTAATTAATTAATTAGAATGGGCTAGTTGCTTGTTGCATTTAGTCAAATGAAAATGTGAGTGGAAAAGGGGAAATACTGTCATTTCACTTAATTATGGGAAAGTAAAATAATTTAATTATGGCAATTAATCATAGAAAATTATAAATAAAAATTAGGTAATACAGGGCCAGATTTTTCTGTGTTCATGGAAAGTAACATTTGACTTGGCTAGGAGTTTCACAGATAGCATCAGTTTGTGTGGACACTAAGGTGTAACTCCTCTCACTCAGCTTTCAGTGCTTACATATTTCATAGCCAACAGAGAGAAACAGATTTTCTGGGCATGATTCACAGCAGTTTGGATGCAAGCTTTAGAGTGAAAATGGTCCTGCCTAGTTCTGACCACTGACTATAACGTGAGGTTAGACACCAAGCTCAGAGGTAGAAGCATGCTGTGGTATGTTGCCAAAATTCAGGATAGGGCTCAGGTGCCTGAACATAAGCATGCAGTATCTTTAGGCACTGCTGGGTGTCTCACCTATCTCCTGCTATTCCAGCAAGACACGGGTTTCCCAACAGGCCCACGCAGTATCTGCTGTTTCTGTGCATGTATCTTGGATAAACTGTGTAATCTGACACAGAACTGTGTGCCTATATTTAGGCCACAAAACAGTGTCCTTGCCTTTGGAAATAAAAGGGCCTCAATCTAGATATGAAATGTCAGACCTCACTTCAGGCCTTCAAAGGTCCATGGGGCCTATCATCCAAGGGGCATAGAAAACAGAAACATAAACATAGAATAAAGCTGGGGCAGGGGGATGAGGGAGAAGGAGGGAGAAAAGGAACTTGAACAACTTCAAAAGTCCATATGCACTAGGCATTTGCAGAAGGATTTCCTGTATACTTAAAAGCCACAATGATTTAACATGTCCTACATCTGGAAGTCCAAATATATATGCTGATTTACTCAGACTACAGTTTGAGCTCTTTTTCAGTGAAAAAGCAGGTGTTTATCAGAAAATGTGAGAACGTTCTTAAAACCTAATTGTAAACTTTGGCCCCTCATAGAAAGAATAAAAGATTCTTAATTTTTTAGAGAAAAAGATAAAGCAAGAATATATAAACTGAAATGCATGGTAATATCACTCTTTGCTTAAAGGAGCAATTATTACAGAAAACAAATTGTTATGAGTGCAATTTCCTACACTGGATATGAAAGTTCATCTCTTAGCAAAGGGTTGTGATGCAGTTACGTTTGAAATTTTCTTTGTATGAGAAAAACATTTCTGTGTACATCTGGATCTGTATACCATGAACGTGATTTTTGGAGAGGTGATTTTACAGGAGGAGGAAGGTTGCTTATTGAGCTGCATAATCAAAACACTAGCACAGGCACTTTGTGTAGCAAGATAAAGGGTAACTTCATATCACTTTCTTTTTAGAGAGTAAAGTGCATGGCAAATGAAGCAGAGAATTGAAAGGATTTTTCTTATCAAATCCTTTCAATTGTTTCTTCTCCATTTAGCCACGTGGGCATAGAGCATTAAAAACACTGATCTTCTGTGGTAATGAAACTTATCCCAGTGGCTTTCCACAGTTTACCTTCAGGCACTTGAACAACCTTCAGAAGTCACCTAACTCTCTCCAGTGTTTGAACAGGAACATATGCTTCAACGTAAAATACTCTGAATCATGTGCAAGCTAGACACCTAAAACAGAATCACAGAATCACAGAATGTTAGGGGTTGGAAGGGACCTCTGAAGATCATCAAGTCCAACCCCCCCCCTGCCAGAGCAGGACCAAAAACTAGGGCAGATCACTCAGAAAGGCATCCAGACAGGTCTTGAAAGTTTCCAGAGAAGGAGACTCCACAACCTCTCTGGGGAGCCTGTTCCAGTGCTCTGTAACCCTCACAGTAAAGAAGTTCTTCCTGATGTTGAGGTGGAACTTCCTGTGCTCCAGTTTGAATCCATTGCCCCAAACCATCCTCTCACAAGTGTTCTGAACCATTATACTCCTGTCACAGACACTTTCTTTCTATCTTGACGCACTCTGGGTTGATGGTCACCAATGGTCTTCTCCTTCAGTCATTTATTCAGTCTCTTCGTGGTCATATTTGATTCCGGTTTCTAAAACATAAGTTTCTCCTTTCTTATTAAGTATTGTGGCAAGTAAGTAACAGTTTTGTTCTTAAGATTTTTCACCTTGGCAAAACAGAGGGGTGTTGAAACTAGACTACAGCCATCCTTATGTAACATTAATCCTGTGTATTGCAGTGCTTTTTCACCCGTAGAGACAGATATTCCCATGGTATTTTGCCAAGATACCTACATGAATTGTCTTACAAATTAAATGACATATTTTTTCTGTTGCTTCTTTAGAACTCTTAAAATGAGCACTTAAATGTACACTGATTTTTTTTCTAAAATCTCCAAGAATTGTACAATATTGGAACCTCACAAGGCAGAAGTAACCTATTTTTCACTGTCTACAGCCAAACTGCACGAAACGTAAGCCCGCTGAGTTGCAGACAGTCTTCTTATTACAAGGGTATACAGTGCCTACCACAAGGGAGACATAACTCCTAGCTCTTCCTCTGTGGCTTTTTTATTCTCCCTGAGCAAATATGTTCTTGTCAGCACTACATCTATGGTTTGGCTGGGTGTAATAGGATGGCTTCTGTATTCTTTCATTGGTTGGCCATTTCTGTTGGAATTAGCATTTGTCTAGTCAGCTGAGACATAGTGTCAACATCTGAAAAACTTTAGTATATTGGGGACATTGAGTTTGTACTTTTTCCTGTGCTTGTAACTCTGCCTATATCTCTTAGTGTGAACTATTTCTGTTGCACTTTTAACATGAATTTATTGTATGTGCTGGAAGACTGAGAATTATTCTATTTTATAATTTTAGATAGCCATATGTACAACTTTATTTTAAAGAATGAGTTTTCCAAGAGTTTATTTCACTTACTGTTTCAATTATGGCTATGAAATAATTATCAAAATAGATAGTTATAAACATTGTGGGTGTTTTTCAGGAAGTTTTTTGTGGGGGATTACAAGAATTAGGAAAGCTGCAATAGTTTACTCAAAAAACATGTTCAGACCTAAGACACCTACTTGACAGGATGTTTTCTGAATTGAAACTCTCTGATGTGTCTCATGAGCATTTTCTATGAAAGTCCTAGCTGAAATTTCACATCATTGAGTATATTATGCCACATGAATCTTTCCCTCTTCCATTCATACTGTTGTCCACACCACTGTTTTTTAGTTTTTACAGGTTGGTTTAATAATTTATGTACAAACACTGTTTACTTTTTAAATGGTTAGTGGGCCCAGGTTCTTAGCACCTTTTTAGATTAATTTAAATATTAAGTATTTAGATACCTTTAGCATAGCTGATCCTTCATGCTTAGAACATTAGAAATTCTATTGGCAAACTTTATGTTTGTGTAGTATATTATATTTAATGAGTCACCATCTATATGCTATAGTTGTCTCACCTATCAAACTAGGGACAATAATCCCTATCAATCTCCTAGAGATAAGGTCACTTATGTAAGATTTTGTACAGCTCTCTAAATATATAAAATATAATGTGTGATTGTCAGTCACTACTATTAAAAACCCATTGTTTTGAAATACATCATTTTCAGATAATATCTTTTCAAGATGTGAGTCCATTGACATTAAAAATGTATTTCTCTGTCTCTGAACTTAACTGCATATAGCACTGAATTGCTATTAAAGAAAGATATATTGTCTAAAATTATGAGGAACTTTGGTTTTGAAAGTGAACAAGTGAATTTAACTAATGACCTGACACAGAAAAATAGAAGAGACTGCAAAAACTTCAGTTCATTATTCCATTCAAATTTGCTTTAAGCCTCATGTTTTCTTCAGTCTTCAGAGAAATGCACCTAAATCTGTCATTAAAGGGTCTGTATGCTCAGAGTAAATACTGTCATCGTATGCCAGAATTCTTTTTCTTTAAGAAAAAAACCTCTTTTTAAAATCAAGCAGCTGAATAATAAAAGAAAAAATACGAGAGACCATAAACCCTTTTTTTCATTGTCTTTTTCCAGTTCATTCTAGCTCCAGGCCTCAAACAACAGTTTTAGTCATTTGCAACTGTCTATGATTCATAACACTTGTTTTTAATCAAGAGAACTTCTGCATTGATGAAGAGTTTTGAATACAGCTGGATGTAGGCACGAAGCACTCCCACTGTCCCTCAGAAAGCTGTCCCACCACACTGGCTGGGTGGAGGGATCTCTGTTATGATCACATACAGCAATGTTTGGCTATCACAGGGAAGAAACTTGCTCATGACCTGCTGAGTGGAAATCTTTCTGCATTTCCCTCTAGTCAAAGAAGCCAAAACAGAATACACTTTTGAATGTGCTGCTTACAAATAAAAATGCCTTCCACAAAGCTTTACCCACATATTAAGCTCAAAGTCTTTACAAGCACTCCTTCCTCTTCTGCTGCTATCACCTGCCTGACAGTAAAGAGCAACCCTCAAGATCACTGCCTTCTCAAATCTGTACAGCTTTGGGACTTTCCAGGTTGTAGGATTTGTCAGTCTTCAGTCCTATACGAGAGGGAGCAGGCCATGGCTTATGGAGGGTTTTAGGGCATGCTGGGAAAGGAAGACAACAGGACACCTCTCCCTGCTGTTTCATGGAAAACTTGTGCTCTCTGGTGAATGACAGTAGGTGAAAAAATAAGAGGAAGCCCAAACATCTTAAAGAAGCTAAATTCTAAAGAAGCAAAAAGAAAGGAATGGTTTAATAATGTGAAAAAAAAAAGCTTTTGAAGTCTAACGGAAAAGAGGGTACCTTGGGCCAAGGGACTAGATGCCAATCGCAGATGAAGCAGCAATGTAAGGGTGGAGCTCAGAGTTGGGCATCTAATAATCCTTCTACAACTAACTCACCATTTAAGAGAACAGAGAGAAAGTAATATTTATTGAGTGTGTGTGTCTCTTGGCTGCTGAAGGCATCTGTGCAGGTAATGAATTAGAAAATGTGGACACAGAATAGTTAAGAAATACCTTGCATGATATCTGAGAACCCATGTGTCTCCCAGGGTATCCAGTCTCCTGAGCTGGAAGATAAGGATGGAGAGCAGATCAACCCCTCTATAACCCAGGAAGAAGCAGTTAAGGATCTGTTATGGCACCTAGACACTCAAAGGCTATGGGGCCAGATGGGATTCACTCAAGAGTACTGAGGGAGCTGGAAGAGGAGTTTGCCAAGCCTCTATCATTTATCAACAGTCCTGGTCAACAGGGGAGGTCCCAGATGACTGGAGGCTTGCCAATGTGACGCCCATCTACAAGAAGGGCCCAAAGGAGAATCTGGGGAACTACAGGCCTGTCAGCCTGACCTTGGTACTGGGAAAAATCATGGATCATCTTGAGTGCAAGTGCAGAATAGCCACGGTATCAGGTCTAGCCAGCATGGGATCAGGAAGCGCAGTTCCTTCCTGACCAACCTGATCTCTTTCTATGACCAGGTGACCCACCTAGTGGATAAGAGAAGAGCTGTGGATGTTGTCTACCTAGACTTCAGTAAAGCCTTTGACACCATCTCTCTCAGCATACTCCTAGAAAAGCTGGCAGCACATGGCATAGACAGGTGCACTCTTTGCTGGGTAAAAATCTAGCTGTATGGCCATGCTCAGAGAGTTGTAGTGAATGAGGGAGGATCCAGTTGGTGGCTGGTCACCAGTGGTGTCCCCCAGGGCCCAGTTTTGGGACAAGTCTTGTTCAATATCTTTATTAATTATCTAGATTAGGGGATTGAGTGCTTCCCCAGAAAATTTGCAGATAACACCAAGTTGGATGGGAGTGCTGATCTGCTTGAGGGTAGGAAGGCTCAGCTGAGAGACCTGGACAGGCTGAATCAATGGGCTGGGGCCAATTGTTTGAGGTTCAGTAAGGCCAAGGGCTGGGTCCTGCATTTGTGTCACAACCCCATGCAGTGCTACAGGCTTGGGGAAGAGCACCTGGGAAGCTGCTCAATGGAAAAGTACATGGTGGTGCTGGTTGACAGCTGGCTTAACATGAGCCAGCAGTGTGCCCAGGTGGCCAACAACATCCTGGCCTGCATCAGGAATAGCATGGCCAGCAGGAGTAGAGAAGTGATTGTGCCCCTGTACTCAGCACTGGTGAGGCCACACCTCGAGTACTGTGTTCAGTTCCGGGACCTGTACTACAAGAAAGATATTGAGTTGTTGGAGCACGTTCAGAGAAGAGCAACCAAGCTGTTGAAGGGTCTAGAGAACGAGTCCTGTGAGGAGAGGCTGAGGGAACTCAGATTGTTTATTTTGGAGAAGAGGAGGCTGAGGGGAGACCTCATTGTTCTCTACAACTAACTGAAAGGAGGTCATAGTGAGGTGGGTGTTGGCTTCTTCTCTCAAATAAATAAGGATAGGACAAGAGGAAATGGCTTGAAATTGTGCTAGAGGAGGTTTAGACTAGATATTAGGAAGAATTTTTTTACTGAAAGAGTAGTCAGGCACTGGAACAGGCTGCCCATGGAGGTGGTGGAGTCACCATCATCCCTGAAAGTATTCAAGAAAGGTGTAGTTGTGGCACTTCAGGGTATGCTCTAGTGGGCATGGTGGGGTTTTTGGGGCTTAGCTGTTTTTATTGGGTTTTGGGGTGTGTGATTGTGGATTTTTGTTGTTGTTGTTCTTTTGGGTGGGTTGTGTTATTTCCCTTCCCCCCACACCCCCACGGGTGGGTGGTTGGACTAGGTGATCTTAGAGGTCTTTTCCAACTGTGACGATTCTGTGATTCTGTGAGTAGGCATAGTGGGTTTGCACAGGCAGGACTGCAGCAGCTCATTGGGATGGTCTGTCTGCATGTTGTCTGTTAGGCACGAAGAGAAGTGGAGCAAATCCTAAGCAAAACTGCTTAGAAGAGCTCTCTTTCTGAGCCCTTAGAGCTTGTTGGAAGCTGCTTGTAATGTGAAATCTGCAATCTCATAGAGTGTGCCTTTGCTGGAAGATGGAGAAAACATTTAAATCCAGATAGATACAACTGTGTATACTTGTAAGAAAACATATCAGTTTCTGTATTTCCATAGTGATCAAATAAAGGAATGCAAAGTAAAAAAAAAGGATTAAGGGAGGTAAAGAGGAGCGAATCTGGAGGGAAAACAAGGGTGAGAGAGAAAAATCAAAGGCAGTAATAACCAGGTATACATTGACTAACATTGTTTAAAGTCAGGCAAGTAGTTTCTTGGTGAAGCATGCAGATGGGTTATTTTGTTTCTCCAAAATGCTGATAATCTACATGTTGCCTGAAGCTGAACAGAGCCACAGAGTGTAATGGGCTAAATAGGGAGCCAGGCTTTTGGTACTTAAATAAAAGCTCTGGCTTTCCTTGTAAACAGATTAGTATAATTTTTCTGTGTTGCTGGGGTTTTTTCTAAATCAAGAAAAGGAAAATATCTCACTCCTTAAGTTTAAGGACCCAAGGCAGAATTCATTACTTCATCAGGCATTTATCTAGTTAATAGTTAACCATTTTAAGAAATCATTACTAAGAGCTCTCTGTCTTAGCTTAATAAGCAGCTACCTTTGGTGGCTTAAAACCTGCCTGGAAAGTCTGCAGAGTGTATATGAGTGTAAGAGGAATAAGAAGAGGTAAAGAGAAGTACTCAGGGAAAAATATTCTGGATAAATATCCAACATCTGTGATCAGGCTAAAATGTTGACATAAAAATAAACACAGCAAATATTTCCTAATGGAAATGTGTTCCATTTGAGTTCTGCTCTGAAAAGTTTAAATTCTGTGTCTAACTGAGATTGCCATCCATATAACTGCATTGCCTCCAAACTCACTGACACCACAAAGCAGAGAGAGAATTCAGTGAGATACATGCTACAATTTAACTTGGTTCACTTAAAAATGCAAAAAGAAAACAAAACAAAACAAAACCCAAACAACTGTCCAAACACAAGCAAACTACTTCTAATATTTTGCACTGATATGTTTTACTAACAAAGATGTTGAAAGACAATAAGACTTCATGACATTACAAATCAACACATTATGCACTCCCTCCACTCCTAATCTTACTCTAAAATATCAGAATTAATTATCCTGGCTTCAGGAACATTAAAACTCCAGGACATTGGTTATTCCAAATCATAAAAATAACTGCAAATGGTCTGGTTTTTCCTCTGTTAACAACTACTAGTGGCAGAGGTTTGATTATCACACTCTTCTTCCCTCATTTCTCCATTACCCCCCATTAGTTCAGAATCAATTAGCCAAACTAATGTTAAGATTTTAAACAGCTTTGTGCTCTCTTTCTCCTTTTCCTGTGTCCTAAGGGGTCTTAGTCTCACATTGGACCCTTGCAGACATGAAACTCATTTTATTTTAGAGAAATCCCTATTAACTTTTATTCTTATAATAAGAGAAAATGAACTGCAATCTCCTGTAATGTCAGTGCAATTGATGCTGACAGCATCTCAGCTGTCTTGCCCTGGCCCTGAAGGGCACCAATAGGGTGACTCTGCTTCACTTTCTCTTTCTAAAGCGAGTGTCTAGCAGCTGCAGTGCTGGAATTTTGTTGCTGTCAGAAAGGAGCTTGTCACAAGCACCCCACGGCTCCCACAGCTCTTTGAGAGCACCCTGTCAAATCCACATGTATTTTCTCCAAATGTCAGCTGTGCCATGAATCCTGTTGGTTAAAAGACATGTTGCTACAGGGCTTTGCTGAAGAAACTTAATAACTAGGCATGAGCTGTCTCACCAGTTTTTTTGGCTCAGCACTAGTTTTAAATAGACAAGTATATTTTGCATGCTCTTTGCTCTTACCATTCTGCCTTCTTCTTTGATTCTTTATCGCACTGTCTCTTATTTACACCTGAATGGTAGCTTTACTGAATGAAGGAGGAAAAGGGACATAAGAGGGATGTACAGCTGCCATGTGACTTGGTAGCCACCCACATTCCTTTGTCCTACCCGCAGTGCAATAACACTATCTCCATGCTCATTTTAATGAAAGCAGTTACCAGTGCTGTTTGCAGACTGTCCCTTCCAAAGCAGCTTGGCTCAGTCTCCAACAGCAGAGAACTCATGTTTCTAGGCTGTGTCAGTATCTCAGTCTTGAGATGGCTGGAAAAAAGATCCTGTGCAAAGGCAAAACCCTTTATAGAGAAGAGGACTTCACTCCTCTTCTCCATCCCCAGAGATCATGGTATTTGTTCCTGTCTTTTTGTTTCCTTGATTAATTTTGAGAGGGAGAATGTATGGGTGATGGGGAGATTGTCTCACATTGTCTGAAGGAAGCAAAGTTCAGTACCTTAGATTTGGAAGAAAGAAAAGGAAGGATGAGATTTTATATAATACAAAGCAAACTGCCCTTAGTTACCCTTCGTCTTCCATCTCTTCCATGCTTCATCCCCCAAGAACACAGTCCTGTTGTCTGCAACTGCAGAGAACAAACTATTATTAGATGCTGCAGAGCACTGCCTGGGTACTCCATTTTTATCTTTAGTTGTCCTGTTATCTTTCCTGATTGCAGAAACACGACTCTGCTTCCTTCCTGGCTGCTTGTACAGAATTTCCCAGGCTGTTAAGCTCAGGAGTCACTTCTACCATCCTGCCCTTCTTTGTGTAATCAAGGCTGAGTTTGGTTGCTCCAACTCACTCCATCGATTATTAACAAATGGAGCTGCAGAATTTCTAATGTGACACTCTGCTGAGCATTCATAAATATTCAATATGAAATCCTGAAGGATATTATTTCTCTGGTGGAGGAGCTGCCTGTGTTGTAGTTGTATGGGAAATTGCATGGTCATTGCATCCATCAGAGTTCTTGAGTATTTTTCTTTACAGTTTGCAAAAATAACAAAAAACACAATCTCTCAGAAAGCTCCTTTTTAAGACAACTGCAAGAAGTACTGGTGTTTACATATGCTCCAGTTTGTTTAAAGATTGAAACAATCCCAGGGTTGCTGGTATTTTGCCTTTCCCTCCTTTCTTTTAGGTTGCCTATGTACAAAACATAAAGGTAACCCAATGCACAGAGCATTTATAAGTTAATATCAGCCCCTGAAAATAAGATACTGAGTCTCAAAAACCTAAGGCAAATACCTTTGTTCACTGAATTAAAATAAATAAAAAAGGAATTCTACAATTATAGGTCATGTGCAATTACCCAGAAGGTCAGAGAGAATGTTAGTGAGAGAAACTTGTAGGCAGTGTGGGGTGCTGGGGAAGGAATCTCAATTAATGGAGTCCCACAGCAAAAATGTGTGAGGCTGTTTGCGATAATGTTTGAGTGTTTGGTAAGTAAATTCAGATACTTTTACTCTGAGCCACTCCTCCAGCTCTCCACCAGTTTACCATGGAGTCAGTCCCGCTGCATGACAGCTTTGACAATTTTTCTACAAATTGCACCTTTTTAGAGGTTCCCTGCAGCCTATCTGTTTGTTCTCTTGGGGAACTGAAAAGAGCAGAGCACCGAGGCCTCTGTCCCCTTTCCAAGTATTCTTCCTTTAATGCTCTCCGAAATAGCTTTCCTGTCCAGCTAAAGGATTAAAGCTGAAGAAAACCAGAGACCACCAGCTTTGTCCCTGTTGCTAACCAGAAGAATTCTCCAATCAGTGGCACTTGTCATCAGCCAAGAAACAAGAACCTCCAATGGCCAGTATGTGCTGAGGTCTTACATACTGAGGAATCAGAATTAGACCCCAGTAACGTGTCAAGCATTTTCTGCTAGTTTCAGTGGAAGTAATCCAACCTTATTCTAAGACTTAATGGACTCAAGTCTTTAGCATACTCCTTTGAAAATGGCCTCTTTTGTTTGGTGTGATACCTCATGAGATGGGATACCAAGCCATAGAAAACATGAGAGAGGATGGTAAATCAGGGATGATGTGCATGGGCTGCATAGGACATTTCATAATATTTCCAAATGCTTGCCAAATGAAGTGGTCTGAGGACAGAGATGCCCTTTTCATGGGGAAAAAAAAATGACCCTTTGATTAAATATTGTTTTTTTTAAAATGCTTTCATTCAGAACAGCACCTATGAGAATCTGAAAAATTTTCAGCCAATTTTTTCTTCATTATTGGACTTGATCTCCATGATCCTTCATTTTCTTACTTCTTAGTAGAAAAGGAATTCCTTACTGTGATGTGCTTTGAAGAAACACAACCTCAACCAGCTAAGAAGTAGAGGAACATATAGTGCTAAAATGAAGTGCTCCAAGAAACCACTGCTACCTCAAATTTTTTACAAACATTCTTCAGTACCAGATGTACTATTTTTAATATGAACTTTCAACAGATATAAATAATAAACATTCTTATTTTAAAAATCTACAGATTAAAATATTTTTCATCTTTATTTCTTGTGGAATAATAGCTTTTTAAGGAAACTTCCACCTCTTATTGTAGTATTTTCATTTCATCTCACTCTCCTACAAATTGTCCCTTCAAATTGTCAGAATTACATGGCCACAGCATAGCTGCATAATTCCTGTATGATCCTTTGAGAGTGATTGGACTCGATTGCTCTGGGCAGTTGCTCACCCTGAGGAAGTGAGTGCTAGGTGGAATGAAGCAGAAGTGTCTGTTTCTGGTGGCTCATGTGGGAAAATAAAGTGAGTGCAAAGCTGACAAGACACCTGAGTGTGTCTGATTTGTCAAGAGACTCTGCTGCCATCAGGTAGCTCTCCCATCAGTCAGTCTTGCGTCCTCTTGCAGGGTTGTCATCTCATTAATTTTAATAGGGTTGCTTGCTTGGCTGTGGGGGTCAACACTGATTAAAATTGTTTCAGACTGTTGCTGATAAACTGGAGCCCAGCTGTAATCTTAATGAGAGGTCAGGAAAGGTCATGAATCAGATCTTACCAGTTTTGGACAACTGGGCCAACAATTTTCAGAAGAGGCAGAAGTGCAACTAATAAGCCATTACAAGTGACCCAATAAACAAGTTAAAAGGAGGTAGTAGAAATACCGAGTCCTATAGATAAAGATCATACTCAGAACTATTAGTTATGAGGCCTAAAGTACCAGTACTAGTCTTTATATTATGAGGCATTATTCCAACAACACACCTATTTCTTTCTTGCTTTCTTGCTTTCTCGCTTTCTTGCTCTCTTTCTTGCTTGCTTTCTTGCTTTCTTGCTTGCTTTCTTTCTTCTTTCTTGCTTTCTTGCTTTCTTCTCTTTCTCTCTTTTTCTCTCCTTCTCTCTTTTTATGACACAATCTGTAGGACTACATAATTATACCTCAGGTAAACATCCCAGGCCCCCTTCACAGTCAGCAGAGAGAAAGAAGTTCTAAGTGCAATTCATCATTTTGTAAAATCTAAAATAAGCCCGACGAATCATACCCTCGAGGTTTTCTCTGTTGACTGCAAATGAAGCTTAAGATTATTCAATAATTTCAGGTGCAGATATTTTCATTGTTACTATTTGCAGTCAGGAGAGATGAATCTCACTTAAAGGTGCTGTACTTGTGAAGATGCTCTGCTTTTTTTAATGGAAAGGCACAGACTCAAGGAATGTGTTCTTGCATGAAAGACGTAATTTCTAGCCAAACCTGATGGTCTGTATAAACACTGCATGAGGAAACATGTAAATGTAGGTCCTAATGTGGTTCCCTAGTCACAGGTCTCTGCTGGAAGCAGACCAAGCTGTTGGAGAAAAAACAGTGCTGAACACCAACTTTTTGTTCAATCTCCATAGAAAGCATCTGGTTGAATGCAGAGAGACGTTCAGTGACAAGCCTATGAGGTTTGTTGCAGCCAATGTGATTGCCTGCCCAAAACATATAAAAAACAGACGACAAAAAATATCTTCCCTTGATATTATTACCCAAATGTCTCTTTTTTAGAGCCCTGTGTTTTCAGGCGGAATCTTAGCAAGCCGAGAGCTACGTGTGTAAATAATAAATCAAAATGCAAAAGAACATATTCTTTTGACGAGGAATTGTTAGTTATTAGAAGAATCACAAAACCAGCACAAAAAAGTAAATTATGTATCACTTCCTTTTTTTTAAGTCCATCAGAGGCAGAAGTGATAGATGAACTTCCAAAGCACACAAGGCAAAGTTTTGCTTGGATGTTTTTCACTGACGTTAATTTTGTCTTCTTTGGCTAGAGAGTCTTGTAAAATATCTTCATGGGACAAACCTTCCTATAAGATTTCCTGACATTAGTTGTCTCTGAATTTCAGGTGAGAATGTTTTTTCTTACAGAGTTTTGGAATTACTGCCTGTGATCTCACTCCACTCCTAACCATTGAAATCAACAGAGATGACTTAGATGATTTTGCGCTTTAAAAAATATGTCTTGAGGCTTCTTACTGAATGTAACTGTTTCATTCCTTCA
The DNA here is from genome assembly GCA_020745705.1 of Hemiprocne comata. NCBI lineage: Eukaryota > Metazoa > Chordata > Aves > Apodiformes > Apodidae > Hemiprocne > Hemiprocne comata. Next base: position 94,774,527 of record CM036586.1, on the reverse strand, counting down.
ACAGGGGCTCAGCTTCTTCAGGTGGCTGAACAGGTTGCCAAATCTCTACAGTCTCTGCTGAGATGTTTGCCTAGTGACTGGGTTAAGGTCCCACTTGCTCAGGCTGGTGCAGGTGGTATTTATGCATGAACAGAGCTGTGAAGCGAAATACAAAAGTGATTAGTGACTGCTCAAAACAGTTTAGATCTGCACACGTTCCTTATAGCTGAAGTAAAGCTGTAAGCAAAGAGATACAAGGGTGATCCCAAACATCTGACTCCTGGGCTACCTTTGCAGAAAATGAAGATGAGATGAAATATTAAAATGAGCCACGAGACTACTGGGTGGGAGAGCTTTATGATAACTGGTGATATAACTCATACTGCTAGTGCTGGCCAGACACTGAAGAGCTCTTTCATGGAAAATCTTGGTGTTTTTCCTAAACTTCCTGCAAAATAAACAATGCCAGCCTAATTAGTCATAGCAATATCATATGTTCAAAGAGGGTGACTGGTTTAAAGAGTGCAATTTTTGCTGGCTGACAAGCTAGAAGTGCAGACCAAACTACCTCAGAAACCATACCTTGTATTTGTTTTCAAATACTCCTGAAATCCAAAGACTTTCAGAAGAAAGACATTGACCTCAATATAATACATTTTCAATTTATTTTTTTTAATTGGATTGTTACCAAGTAGTTCAACATAAAGGATCTCTCTCAGCTTCAGAGAACAGCTGAAAATAACTGCTGAAAAATCTCCATGAGCAATGTAGCTGGACATTCAAGGATGACACATTTAAACCTAAGTCAATTAAACTAAAAAATCAGTGTTTGACCTTCTTCCCTATGCTTACTTTATACTCTGCTGATGAGCTATCCAAGCCTATCCACCTATCCTAAAGCTATCAAAAAGTATTGAATGTCTATTTTTGGAAGTGATAAACTGACCCTGGAATTTTCTCTCTCAAGTTAGGTAGGATCAATTAAAATCTGAAATGCCACTTCGTAGTAGTTTACAAATTCAGAATGGCACATTAAATCTAATTAAATCTAATGGCATGAAGTAATTTATCTCTCCTTGATTTCACTCTCATTCTTTTTGGTCACATTATTCTCTTTCAGCAGACTCCAAGCGCTACAGAGAGGTTTGGGTCAAGAAGCAATCTTGAGACCATAAAGTGATAAAATATATGGTCTCAAAGGCAAAGGTATTTTTACTCTGATATCAAGAACAAGAGCAAGTTATCAAAGGCAGAAGTGTAAGAGAAATGGGAAAGTTACCTTGCAAAAGCAGAGTAGCTGCGCTTACATTCCTTCAGGTTCCCAGGGTCTGATATTCATCTGGGGAAAGTGATATTTAACATGATGGTTTGCAAGAGAGCTGCAAAAATGAACTTCTATAGCCCTGCTCTAAGCTGCAACAATGCTGGAGGGGTCTAGGACAACTGATGTCTGCCAACTGGCTGCTGAAAACTGAAGGTCAGACACTTCTACACTACCAACTCACTGCTGGGACAACCGCATGCTGATCAGCAAATGGTGCTCATTCAGCAGTGTGAAAAGAACCTTGGGCCACTCAATCAAACATGAGACATTTTCTAAAAGTGATGTTGAACAAATGCACTTAACAAAGCATCAAAGCACAGTTTTAAAAGTGAAGTTCAGGACTATGACCTGAAATGAGCTGTTTGTAATACGTTTGATTGAGTTGCCTTTACCTCATCATTAATTTTTCATGTGACAAATTGCATGACTCACACATTTGAACTCCCCGATACATACACAGTTTCCTTGGAGAAATCAGAGCACTGTGAGCAGAGCTGCCTGCTCCCCGAGGTTCTGTTCTTGGTGCTATCCTGCCAATCTACATCCAGTTCCCTCAGCGGTGAGTTGGCAAAGAAGAAATGTCCGGCATTCAGTTGGTGGAATTAAGTTGGTGGCTGTGAGATGGTGGCTGCCAGATGGCAGCATCCAGTAGTCCTTTTCCCATGCTGAATGTTCTGGGGAACATGATAAGGCATAGTTGAATGGGGACTGTCTCCTATATATGCAGATTCTCATGCTTTGCTGTGATAGATCATGTCATTTCCATACATCTGGGCTGTTTGTCCACTTTTTTGCCCATTGCCAAAAACGACATAATTCAGAAATAAATCCCCATGCCCTAACATTTTATTCCAGTGGCACAAATTGAGCTTGGCAGCTTAGTAGAAACCCCAGCACCAGAGCTCCTCAGTTCTTGTCTTCCACATGCTTTCTTTTGACAAGTTTATAAGCTCTATCTATTCCATACACACACAGCCAAGGTCAACACCGCTGATAAGGACTTACCCATGCTCTGTTCTGGATGTCTTTTCAGCATGCTGAGGTTCTTGCTTTGGACTCCTTTCTGCTCTCTGCCAAAGAGAAGCCAAAGAGAACTCCAGGTCATAGGAAACAGATGCAAGGTCTTGCCTCAAAGTCGTTCCCTTGATCTATCGTGCACACATGTTGGATCGTTCATGGTTCTGATATTGAGTATCCTGCTGTAGTATTTGGCTGCTGTTAAGCAGACAGCATTTATTCCATTTCCCTTTTTTTTTTCTCATTTTTTCCTTTCACATCAGGACTTGTATTTGAAAGAACTGTCTTCTAGTACATTATAGGATAGAGGAAACCCTGATCAGAGGTTTAACAGCTTCTGGTCCAGGTTTTTTGGGGCATTTTTTTCCCCTCTTTTAATATGATACTGAAAAAGAACATCCTAGACTTCCCTGCACGATTTTGTGAAATACTGGCACTGAAAACACTTTATGGATTCCAGCCACTATTGCAGTATCTTTGATCTGGGACTGGTACAACTCCAATAAACACATTCTCTGTGCATGATGCACTGTATTTCTTTTTCACCTGGTCTGTTTTATTTAATGCTTTCCTGTCTGTATACTGCTTTTAACTCTTTAATATTACTATTTTAATCAGTCCATATTGATTTTTTTCAGGTTCTTAATACAATCATTTAAAGCAAGAAATAGTACAAAAATTATTAGGAAAATATGAACACAACTGGTTTGAGATGAGAAGAAAAAGTAGCCTAAATCTCTTCAAGCTTGCTTTAGAAACATCTAAGGTACATGTGCCTTTTAGCCATGAAAGTTACACTCCAAAGGAGTGCATTGCTGTAGCAAGAAGACTCAGTGTAGGACTGAAGTGGTCCAGTAGCAAGTGTGATAAAACAGAACAAGGACATCAGGATTTGCTTCCAATAGATCCAGGGTCAACACAGGACCAAAACTGCATTCTAAATATCAGAATAAATATTCCACCCCCAGAGACCATAACCACTTCTCTACTGCATTTGGATTACAGGTTTTAAAATTAGCTGGTAATCAGAAATTAAGGTTATCAAGCAACAAGAAGTCAGGAACAACACAAACCTGTAGGAGAATAGGTAGGCTTTTGAAAAGCAGAATTACAAAGGCAATTCCGGAGCACAAGAGGCACTGATTCATTTCTTCTTGCCATGATCCATTTTCATTTCAACAGCAGATTTATTTCTAAGGGCTTCCCTTAAAGGGTGATGTATTTATTTATCTAATCAAATATCCAGGATAAAATAAGAAATTTGGAAAAATGTTGAAATACCTTATACCAAGCAGGAAGACTTTTTTCCAGTAACTGGATTTTGTACTCCTAAATGAGGTAAGCATATTTTAAAATTTCTGTTACTTGCTGAACTCTACTGCTTTTGCAGACTCCAATACATTTTTTTCTGCTCTACATTAGGAATTCAGTCAACAGGACACTCAGATGTGATTTATCTGACTAGATGCAGATGTTTGCATCCAACTTGGTTATCTGGCTGATTACCTATCAAGAACATAACAGATGAAATTCATCTGGAAATAGGTACTTCCCATCATAAGGTATGTTTCTAAGCATGCTACAAGAGCCATATCCTAGCAGCGCTTCTTTATTTCTCTGACTCTGAAAACCACTAAGGGTGAGCAACCCAGGTATAAAGGTTTCTATGGTAGATATCTCAAGTCAGGTACGAGAATCCCAGTTTGAGAGACAGTTCCAGACACTACATCTACATTACTTATATCATACTATAGAGTCACGATTAGTCTTAATCTGTTGCTAAAAGAAAGACGGGAGTCTTTCATCTCTGTCTTTTATCATTCTAACACAATGGTGATGATGCCATGACTGACCATAACCCAGCCAACAAATCTCATTCAAATGAAACACACACAGTTTTGCAGGAAGGAAGGCAAAAGCAGTGTTACTGTCAAATAGAAATGTCTTCTTGACCCTCTCAAGAGGTTTTCTACCTAATGAGTGGCAAGGCCAAGGAAAAGAAAAATCAACACATTATATTAGCCACTATCAAAACTTCTGTCTTTGAGGCTATGGTCTTTATTTTCTTGGCTTTCTCACAAGAACTGGACATTTGGCCAAAAAGCTCATGCATACCAGGCCACCATTTTGTTCAGGGTTTTTTTTTTTGTCTTTTATATTAAAGATATGTTAGTATCAAATAAATCCTAACGGGATTTTTTTGCCTTCTGAGACATTGCTACTATTCCTGGCTCCCTCTGGGTTAGAAGGTGTTCAGCTGCACTCATTGGCATGTCTGCCTCCTTTTTGTTAGTATTCCCAAATGTGCTGCCTTTTAAGCTTCTTCCCTCTTCTACCACATTTGACAGCACTGTCTCCATTTCAGCCTCAGTGCATTAGCGAGGCTGTCTTGTGCAACACAGTGAATTTCTATCTGGTTTTGGGATATTTGCAGGGTAAAACATACAAAGATTTTTCATTCAGGCTGTACTGCAAATTGGAAGCCTTATTATACCTGACAGCTGTTGAAGAGGGCAGCTGGGAAGAGGGAAGAGCCACCTGGTGTCCCAGGCTGGCTTGTGCTGGAGGAAGCGACTTCAGGGCCGGTTGCCTCTGCATGGCCGCATGTCACTCCAGGCTGCTCTGGGGTGGTGGTGGTCCCATCACACAGGGCTCCTGTGGTCTTCAACCTCATGTCTTGTAATGCACTAAACTAGGGATTCCCTTTCAAAAAAAGACAGGGAGAAGTGGGAAGTACTCTGGGCTGTTTGTAAGATGATGATTCACTTGATAGGTCCTTGTTAGAGGACAACAATTTTGTCCTTTTTCGAAGTAGGAATGAATAATCCAAGTACAAATTCTTAATTCCCTGGTATAGCAAAGTCGTAATAAATATCATGTCATTCCCAACAACAGCTCTAATTCTTTTCAACCAATACTTTTTTTTTTCCCCATCTGCACTAACTCATAGGAATGAAACTCTTATCTCTGAAAAATACGCTTACAGATGTATATATTTGTGGGAAAATACAGGTCCTTGGAGTACTATCTTTAGAATACACAGTGAAACAACAGGAAAACTGCTGTTACTCTTGCATATCTCCTCTGGAATACATTTACCTCTTCACGCACAGCTGCTATTATATGCACTGCTTGTGATCTTGATTTTGTTTTAATTAATTTCTTCCCTGTTCAGAAAACAAGCAGACATGACCACGCGGCTGAGCCTTAATTTAAATACTTGAATAGAATATAGCTGAGCACAACAAAATAGAATTTAACAGAATGAACATGTCAATGTAATTAATATAGGATATTTCTAGTATTTATTACTTTTTAAAGTGCACTTCAGAAATATGCGTATTTGAGCTTTTCTCTGCAATCATAATGGCTAAAATATTATTTTATCTTGTTTATAAAAAGTATTGCATATTGGATTATTTCAAGACATTTCTAAGTAGTGTGAATTATCATGAGATCTGTCAGGAATTCTGAAAGTTGGCAATGCTGTTAAGAGCACCAAGATTCAACTAATTTTTTTTCAAACTGTAAGAAACAAGACTCCCTCATCCTTTTTCATTTATTTGGATCAAGAAGAAGCAAAAAACCCCAAGATTTTCTTTTTAGTGGTTTATACTGAACTTGTCTAAAAATGTTTAGATAAAGCAGTCTTTATGTCCAAATCCTTTGCCTGGATGACTGAGTGTGGTGGTGCTGGGTACCTCAGTTTTTGCAGACACTGAAGAAATAAGATTTTTGCCTTCTTTTGAATGGTGTCTATACACTGGAGCCTTTGCTCGGTGGATTTTGTCTCATGAGACTTTATCTGCTTGCTCTCCCACTGCATTCACCAGAGAGAAATAATCACCTCCAGGCACATCCTATCATGTCAGCTGAAATACCCTCTCTGGGTGCCTACGTGTCTTCATGGAGGGTGCCTCAATGAATACGGATAGACAGCTTTTATGGAGGAAAAAAAAATTACATGAGATGGATCCCTCCTGATTGATCAGGAGGAGAAAGACCCCTGCCCCCATCCTGAGCCAGTGAAACCTGCTACAATAACTCATCCAGGCTTTAAACAGTCAAAGTGCTGGTGATCCTGCATTCCTCGGTACATGATGGGGAGAGCTTCAAAGGGAGCTTCTTCTTCACTCAGACTTCAGTAAAAATACCAGGTCAAAGGTTGAAGGTTTGTAAACTAATAATCCCCAGATGACAGGAGAAAGGAATCCTTGCCAAACTCCTTTCCCTCTTTTTTTTTTTTTTTCTTGTTTCTTTACTTCTTGGGGACTATGTCCAAAAATGATGGAAGAAAGAGAATTTTTAATACAAGTAGCAATGCTGACAATACCTTGGTTAAGAAGGGAAAGAATACATGCACAGTTTCACACATACATTTTAAAAAAGGAATATGCATGAGCCTAGAACAGGCTTATGGTTCAACTTATTGACGATTCTATTAGCATTTTTGCAGCAATGTTAGGTTTTGGTGTTTTCTTCCTGTCTCTTTTAGTTGTCTTGGAGCTATCTGAATAGTACAATAAAGAGAAAAAAAAACAGCAATTCATCAGATATCTCCACCTTCTTCAGTACATGAGTTATTAAAAAACATACAAGACAAAGCGGATCCTTGATGCAAATTTCAGCACCCAGACTGTACACGGGTCTGCTTTACTAACTCAAGGCTTAGAGTTTCATATGGGGGACTTATTAGGCAAGGAATATGAGTGAAAGTTTTGCAACGACCTGAAGTGCTGAAATAGTCTTTAGGAGAGCAATTTCCATCCACAGGCATCTGTTGTCTCTCAGCCAACAGCCACAACCTGCACAAGATCAGAAGTTTATCTCCAGGAAGCTTTCTTCAGCTCAACCTCCCACAGTCGAGTACCCCCATCTCTAAAAAATATGAGACAGAGCAGCTCACTCTTTCATCCATAGTCCCTAACTACTTGGTCTGTGAAGGAATTTCTTTACTGGGGTTTTCATGTGTGTATTTAGATAATGAAGACATTTACAGCTACACTAAACAGGATGAAAGCAGCCAGAGAGCAAGCCGTATGAACAGCACTGCTTTCCTAATGCACAGCCACACTTCTCAACACATGTAAGGTGCCACAGAGAAAAGCAGGAGAGAAGCCACTGCAGCAACTACTGATGTCAGGGAGGTATGAGATTTCTTAACTGCAGTGGGACAAAGGCTAAAAAGATAGGACTACCCTAAGGCCTGACAGCAAATATTGAAAAAACATCATATTTTCCACAATTGGTCTTCCACCACAGTTTTCTTGGACCATTAAGGGCTTTGTCTGAGAGAGATATGGCCAGATCTGATATGACAGTCACTCTGCGTATATGGAATTCACCAAATCAATCCATAGGCTTTCTTGCAGCTAGAAATATGGATGGAAAATAGACATAACTATATCAGTTTAAAGGTTAGATGGCCATTCTGAGATGCCACGCCCAACTTAAAACAGAGATGAAGGAATAAATAAAGAACTTTGTTAGCAGCTCCTCTCATCCCATCTGGGAATTATTAATTTGTAAGCCTTAATACTTAGACTGAGTTTTTGCTAAAGTCTAAGTGGGAAGTACCTCCTTTGAAGTTCTTCTCATGTGCGATGACAACCAGATCTCTATAACTCAGCCTGTCTGAAGCCCAGATGAATTACTGTAGCAGGTTTCACCAGCTTAGGACAAGTTATTTATGCTTCTACTACTTACTCCAAGTGGGAACCATCTTCACTTTCCTGACAGATGGGCTGGTTTAACTTTCAGGCTCTGCTTAAAATAAAATGCTAGAAGCCTTGAAAGGGCAATTCAGCCACCTCTTCTGCACACCTATTTTACGACCTGCTGAACTGCCCTCTTGAGTTGAAGCTCTCCCCCTCTCCCTCTTGTGTTGACCACAGACTGCTCCCAGGGAGCTGGCCCAGAAAAGGCATCTTCTCCAAGGACTCCAATGAACTACTCAGAGAAAATGGCAAAAAGAGGTGTGGAAGGGAAAAACAAGAACAGTGGGCATAATGCTAAAGACCAAAAGGGTTATGGCATGTAGAGCTTCACAGGTGGAAAAGCAACCTGTGCATCCATTCATTTAGTCACATACAACGGCTTTCTCCTACACAGTGATGCTGGGGACATTATTCCATTCTCCACCCAAAGAAAAATATTTCAGTTTTGCAGAGAAGTAGCTTTGTCTGCAAAAATTTTGGCTTTGTGAGCAAGGACCACAAAAATTTGAAGGTAAAACCATAGAATGATGACCCCTGTCCACATATTATACCTCCAACATAGCCAGTGTGGTTTTCCTTAAGAATAGCAAATTTGTCATAAACCAAAGACATGACATATTTCGTATAGCTTATCATAGCCCAAAATACATGACAGAGAAAAGAAAGAAAATGCTTAGTGTTACAAAATCAACAGACCTCATGCTCAGAAAAATGTAAGCAATTTATTACAAGTCTAACTGGAATAATTCTGTGTGATGGTAAGAACGGAGGGGAGTTTAATTGTTGGGGAAAAAACAATCAATCTTTCACTGGAATCCCAAGGATCAAGGCAAAACATGGCACTGAGCCCAGCTTTAATAACCTTCAATGACATAGGAACCTTAATTTTCTTTAGTATAAAGGTATTTTTTCTTCAAGTACATTTTTTTTTCTTTTGGACAGATATTTGACTACTTTAAAGCACATAATACACATGAGCTGCTTTCAATTCCTTTTTCTAAAGTATATGGTGTCCAGTTCTGGATTATGAAAATTTTTGAACAACTGAAAATCACTGAATACTCCTTTTTTTCATGTTTTTTTTAGGATTGTCTAACCCTTCTATGGTAAAACAAATTAATTAATTAAAAAGTTGGTATAACTGCCTTCTACAGAAATAATGAAATTCTCAGCTCTCAAGCTGTAAAACTGTATTGCTCTTTAATATAGACATACTCAATATTCAATAGATCTGTGATCGTTAATTATTTTTATTGTATCTGTGCATCTGTCCCAGATTTCCCTTGTATATTTTTTTTCTCCCACTGGCTTATCTGCAAGGAAAATTCCAGCTGTTGTTAAATCCAAGTACAACTGAAAAAAACAGACCTTTGAATTTTCCCACAACACTTTTGCTTCTGCATTTCCTTGATGATGGATGAGGATTGGTTTGAGTCGAGGAGTTTCCCTGTGCACTATGCCATGAAAAGGTGGGGGTGAAACAAAACAGGAGAAGTCTCAGCTCGGTTTTGTTGGTTTTGACCTACATTTCCTTCTTGTATTCTCATTGTATATACAAAAGTTTTGCCATTAAATTCTGTTCTCACATGCAGCCAGTGAACCATGCTAAAGTCTGCTGAAATTGGAATCTCTCTCTGAATATATGTAAAGTTAAAATATGTCTTTTAAGCATCTACAGACAGAACCAATTCTGCTGAGAGAACTTAATACATCCTTTATCATACATATGATGCTGGGAAAGGTTAGAAAGAGCCCAGAGAAGTTTGCCTTAACATTAACTCTCCCTGCTGTTGTTCCTAGACTCATCCTATATAGGTGCACTCTTAATCAATTAGATGTTATCAAGATGTTTTGTCACGAAACAGAACTGCATCCAACTCTGGGATCTGCAACACAAAAAAGACATGGAGCTGTTGGAGCAGGTCCAAAGGAAGTCCATGGAAATGATCCAAGGGCTGGAGCACGTCTCCTATGCAGACAGGCTCAGAGAGTTGGGGTTGTTCAGCCTGGAGATGAGAAGGCTTCAGTGAGACCTTATTGTGACTTTTCAGTATCAAAGGGAGCTTATAAGAAAGATAAAGACCTTTTTACCAGGGTTTGTAGTGACAGGATGAGGGGAAATAGTTTTAAAGTAAAAGAGGGTAGATTTAGATTAGATACAAGGAAGACTTTGTTTGTTTGTTTGTTTGTTTGTTTGTTTTGGCACTTTTTTGTTTGTTTTTGTGAGAGTGGTCATGAGAGTGAGACACAGGAACAGATTTCCCAGAGGAGCTTTGGATACACCATCACTGCAAGAGTTCAAGGTCAGGTCGGACAGGGTTTTCAGCAACCTGATCTAGTGAAAAATGTTCATGCCTACAGCACAGGGGTTGGACTAGAGAATCTTTAATGGTTCCTTCCAAAACAAACCACTCTGTGATTCTACAAAAATGCCCCCTACCTGTTTACATTTGTGCCAGTATTCTGGTTCCATTTTAATTCAATTTTATTAATCTTCCTTTTTTCCCCTCTTTCATCTTCCATCTCTGCCCAAAGAAAAATACTTCAGGCTACTGGACAATGGAAATCTTAGAAAATGTCATTCTTCAATTCCTTTTTGGATGGGAAACAAAACAAAACCTCACAAATGGTCAGAAGATTGGGAAAGACTTTCTCAATTCTGTTGCTGTTACTTTTCACGTATTGGTGAAAACTTGGTATTTGTACAAAAAGTTTCAACTGATTTTAGCAGGAGCTGCTCTTACATCATATCTTACATCCACTGAGCATCTAACAAATATTAATCTCTACTACCAAAAGATAAGAGAGACCACTCATTGATATTGATCTAGATATCACTATTTTAATTTTTATCTGGAGGTCCTACAATGGAAAAATCTCTTTTCTGTTAGATATGTAATAGCCAACATGCTACAGCCAGGGATATTTCTTCTGAATTGCAGAACAAACCCAGAATCCTTGGTGCTGCTAAACTGCAGAGCTACATCAGTTTGTGTGCAGCTGAATATTATACATTTAATAGAACTTATTACATCTCTAAAGCCAAAGAAGTTACTAATACCATTGTCAGTACTTAAAGGTATCATTACTGGTACTCTAGTGCTGTCAAGCATACTGCTAATTACACAGGTGCCTTAAGTGACTTGTAGCTACATGAAGCAATTTGAGTAAAAACTTGCTGAATTTCAACCAGTTGGAAATGGCTGGTTGCTGTCCTGCTGTTTTGGTTGGATTCTAGCATTAAATCAGAAGGTACATGAGTGAGAGTACGAAGATTCCCAATGGGCAAAAATGGTAATATGCCAAAGAGAGCGTGAATGACTCACAGTTAGTTTAGGATGAACTTGCTGTGACAAACTTAAAACCTTTATGATGGATTTATAACTGCATTTATTTTCAGTACTACCTCCTGCTATAAAAGGTGCACAAATTATCTCATCTCTCTCTCACTGGATGAAAGGCCCACAAAAACAGGGTCATTTTAAACTCCAGGAAAACAGAAGGCAGCACAGAGAAAGGAAAAAATGGTTTCAAATCACAATATTTTTATTAATTACTTAAAACAATTTATTTCAGCTGACGGTACCCTCATAAAGTCCGAAGACATTGTATTGATCTCTGTTCTGTTGTAGTAAACAACTACTAGCTCCACATAAATGACTACAGTTTGATAGTCTCTGTGATGCTACATTTTGAAACCAAACCTTCGGAAGCTAAGTTTTACCACTGCTCATTACTGCCTTTAAATTCTACTGGAAAAACAACATCATGCTCTCACATAGGCAATGTTTGCTCTGGGGACTTTGAAGAGAACTAAATTATATGGTTGTTTGCATGCAAATATCTTAATATTTGAACAGGGCATATATATTTGCACAGGGCTGTGTTGATACAGTTTCCTGTCTGGAGAGGAAAGCTAAAAACAAACTCCCTTCCTAAAGTTCTATGGTCATGTCAGCATTGAAAGGTGCTTGGCAGACTATGTCAGGAAAAAGCACTTCACAGGCTTTTTGTATCCAAGCTGCTTTTGGGGACTCAGCTGCCTCAAAACAGGGAGGTCTTGGGCTTGGCTGCTCTTCTCTGTGCCAATGAGCCCCAGGATGGCATAGAGAGTTGTTTGGTGGCATCTCAGAGCTGTTTGGTGGCATCTCAGCTGTGCATCAGGGCTTTGTGTCTGCAGGCAGATAGCCAGGCTGGAGGAGGAAGGGGCAGTAGCTGGTGTGTGCTCCTGTGCCCCACTCCCAGCTGGAGCTGGGATGCGGCCAGTGCAAAGACAGCCTTCACATTTTCAATGGATGTTGAAATTACCTGTAATGGCTTACAGTTTTAGCCCATATTCTGTAAACATGTAAACCTGTGGGAACAGTTGGGGCCATGGCAGCACAGGTGCTGGAGTGGCTCGAGTGTCTGCCAGCAGAGCAGGGCTGTGCAGGCAGGAGGGACTCCCAAGCCCCCCCGTTCCATGCTCTTGGCCCAGCTGGTGCTGAGCTGCTGCTGAGTAAAGAAACAAGCCCAGACGAGTTTACCAGGAGGTCAGCTTGAGGTGTAGAGGGGACGTGGGATGGCATGCAGCAGTGGGGAGCCTCCTCCTCTCCACCCCTGCTGCCAGCTGCCTGGCTGTGCTCCTCAGGAACAGATAAGCATCACCTTGAACTTGCTAAAATTGTCCTCATCTCTTATGGGTTTTTTGCCTGTTTTTTTTTTTTCCATAAACAAACTACGTTTACCTTCCCTTCATCTACAAAACAAGGGTAATATCCAGCAATCTGGCAACCATTCAAGATGTTTATTTTAATACATTTGCCTTTCACTTCTGAAGATTCAAGAGTCACCCGGGGCCAAGAAAACCTTAACAGTGAAATTCAAAGTGATGTGGAAATGTTTTAGTTTGGATTCATTAAGTATCTTACATGTGTAAAATACTTTTTTACTAGTTTTTATAGTAAGGCCAATTTACCATGATGTATTCTGGAACTGTGTTTTATCCAAGACATTTTTCCTGTTAAAAAAGTCTGGCTGAGTCGTAGGAAGATGGATGATCTCTCTGCTCCAAGACCCAGTGCCTGGCAGGGAGGCCTCTGCACTGCCTAAGGAAGGGAGAAGGCTGAGGTCCAGTAGTGACCATCAGGACATGTCTAACCTTCTCCATGGGCAATAGCACAAACACCCCTTGTGTCCCCCTGGATGCAGGGAGCTGCGCTAGCTCCATGGCAGCTGTGGGTCCCAAGTTGCCCCCCACAGCAGGGCTGCAAGGGTGCAGGCTCCACAGGCAATGCAAGGGGCAATCCTCAGAAATGCTAGGACTCTTTTGGTGTTAGAATTCACTGCCTTCAGAAATTCAACCTGTAACTGTTCCACCTCAGCTACAAAGGCTTCCACTAATGGCTTCGGCAAGAGCAGGTGCCCAATTAGTCAAATGAATGAGCAGCTGCTGGCTCCTCCATACAGCAGAGATACCCAGACCATGTATGAAGAAATCTGAGGGACTGACACACTTTGAAGAAGTAGTTATGAAAAAATGTAAATATATCCATAAAATTCCTGGCACATTCTCCTCTTTGGTGAAGAAATTAAGATGCCTCTTGTCCTCTTTTAAAGCTTCATACTGTTTCTGTCACTTACAGGAGCTGCTAAGATGTTTCTTTTTAAAATGTGATATTAAGAAATCAAAGGCACATTGGTGGCTTTTCTGTCTGTCTGCTAAATGGCTGTTTCAGAAAGTATGTAGCTCTATTTCTAGGGAGGAAATGGTTTTATGGATTAAAATTCAAAGGATAAGGTAAACAATTGCAGATAACTCTTTACCACAAAATATTATTTTTCCCTTCAGTGCAGGTTAATGCCTTCATGAAAGGCTGATGAAAAAGGCCCTCACTACTTTTTTTTCTCTGTATAGGCTATACAGGGTCTCAGGTAAAGTGATAAGACATGGAAAAGCAGCACAAGCTTATATATAAGGAGGAGAGAGAGGAGCAGGAGGTAAAGCCAGCAAAATTAGCTTCTGATCATCAACTATCCCAGCTGGAATTAGATTATGTCACTTGTGAATATTTCATAGTTAGCAGCTGAAAGACATCTAGTGAAGCAATTAAAGCCAATCAGTGAAAGATCTGAGTGTTTTATTTCTCAGCCAGTTAAAAAAAGCTGTGAGTTGTATTAACATTTTAAGGGGAAAAACAAGAAAAGCAATATGCTTGGTCCTACTGGTGACAGGAAGAAAATGCAGGTACAATTTGGTAATTGCAGAGAATAAACTGGCTGGGGGAAGCTTGTAGGAGGCAATGTGCCTGGGGCGAGTGGGTGTGCATCTGTGGTGCCCTGGTCCCCACAGAGGAATCAGGGAAAACCCCCTCTCTCTACCTGACATGCTGGGAGATGCTTGGCTAGCATAGAGGGCCTTCCCCTGAATCCCATATCCAAGCTAAACTCCCACTGATGTGAAAGGCAATAACCTGAAGGAGGAGACAGAGCTTCATGTTACAACCTAGCCCCTTCCCCCCCCCCGCCCCTTTCTCCCCCCCTTTTTTGTTCTGATGTGATTCTAGGGCCATGAAGCAGACAGATCACAGTAGAGAGCAGAAACAAAGTTCTTGTTCCCTGAGCTCCAGTGCATCAGGAAAAATTACACCTAACGCTCATTTTCTAGAATAACATTAACTTCTATGAAGAAATGAATCGTTCAGCTGGCCTCTTAATCTAGATGACAGTTTTATTACAATTAAAATATCACCTCTAGGAGGCCCTTTGTTTGCATTTGACAGATTTTATTGTGTTTATATAGGTTAATGAAGCAGAATGAAATTACGGGGCTTATATTAAATTTAAATGACTGATTTATTGTATTTAAAACCCAAAAAATTTTTACAAATGTTCTTTAATGCCACATAAAACTACATTAGTTCACTCCTGGTTTATATCCTACTTCAGCAAGTTACCCAATCAAATAAGGTTTTGTGAGTGCACTAAAATAAGGTGAATTAACTGCCAAATAGTTAAAACAGGAAAGACTGTCTTTAAGCATTTTAGAAGCGTAAAAGTATTGTGAGGCTAGGTCTAGCCTGTGCTTCAGGTCAGGGGCTCAAATTTCATGATTACTCTCAGTGATTTCACTGAAGGGCTTTAATTTGAGCCTTTGCCTACTGAGCTCAACTTTCCACCCATCCATTTTTGTTGTTGAGCTTTCTTATTACTTATTTTTATTGATCTAGCAAACCCTGTTATTCCCCACTGAACATGCAGGTCAGATGGTCCCTACTACATGCAGTATTCGATAAAACGGAGCAGCGAGTACTCAGGTTTCCAGGTAAGTACTGAGCTGATCACCATAAATCTGAATACAACCTGATTCACAGTATTTTCTGATGATGGAATTCCTCTCACTTTACTTTAGATTTCTATCTCATAGATGCTTAAAGCTCACCTAGTTACTCAATGTTTTCTTCCTTCATTAACAGAGAGAATTAGATATGTGGTGAAATTCACTGGATATGTATTTTAGATGCTGACTTCAGGATGAGATGTGTTGTACTGTAATGCCTCTATTCCTTTCCATATACAGGAAGCCAGAGGTGCTTGGTTTAGATGTAGAAGACATCTACAACACAGAAATGTTTAGTCAGATTAATTGTATGGCTAATACCTAGAAGATTGCTAAAATATGTTCCAGCCACAGTGAGTATGGGCACTTTTTATTGTCAATACAAGCATAAATGAAACGATCGGGATAAAACTGTTTGTAAATCAACCTCTAAAACAAATAACTGGAATTGTTGTTATCAGGATATATTAGACTTGATGCTAGGAAGCTTTAAGTAGATGAAGAAGTGCTATTTAAGAACAGCAATTTTGCTGAAAACTTGACTTTCAGGGAATAAATTTATTTCACATATCCAGTTTGAATCTGATAACAAATTTTGGCCAGAGGAACTACGGAAGGAGAATTCCAGAAGATCATTTTTCTCTTTTAACAGCAGTGCTTGGTGATCTCATGACATCACTGATTTATTTTCCTTTGTAGTCTTGCTATATCTTCAGCTTGGCTTTCCACTTTGGCTATTAGCTCATTGACATATATTGTTTCATACGTAATACTATGGGGAAAGAAAGACATTGGGGCTGGTTTTCTGCTTAGCTATTAAAATGGTATGATGGAGTGAACAACTTAAATGATTTCTGTGATTAAATGTAATGTATAACAGTACAGATATTTTTGGGTATGAGTAAGTTGGACTTAGGAGTCAGGTTTAGTTTTTAGGACTTTATACAGGATGATGAATCTCATTGCCCTCAGCCTTCAGCTCCCAGCCGTCTGTACACAGGGTCTGTAGCGTGTGGTTTTGTTTTTCCTGTGGGTGGCATCTGCCACTTCCATCAGCAAAAAGCTTCATTTAATCTCCAGGACTTGACTGTCCCAGTATCACTTTCTGTTCAGCGTAACTAAAGATGCAGTAATTTGCATTCCTTTGTGGTACCTTATTTGAGCAGTAGAAAACCTGGTCTAAGCCAGAAAGAAGGTGGAAATAGGCTCCTGGTAGATTGTTCCTACTTATTCCTAAACCCTCATTTAGCTATTGAAACCATGTAGGCTCACTGGCTTCTTAAGTACATATAGCGTACAGGGACTGGGCAACTGCCACCCATCGAGGTAGGGAATCTCAGCAAACAGGATCTTCCCTAAAATATAAAGATTCTGATTCTGAAATACTTAGTTTTTACATCTGATACAAGGAGCAGCTGTGTCTGGTCATTTAAGTTCAGCATGAATTTTTCTCTGCATGATTTACTTCAGGATATAACACTTTCTCTCCCATTGGATTTCCAGTGAGAGAAGTTAACACACTGTATTAGAACACACAGAATCCAATAGTGAAAAACACAGTTGCTTTAATATACCATAGTCATCCTCCCTAAAATCAAGGGGGCAGGTTATACGCTGTCCTGCAGTAAAGGGCCTGAACCAAAATCCCATATGACCCCCTTTCAAAGTTCTAGCCTGAGGGCAGATTTTTGTCCTTATGAAAGTCCAGGGTCCTGCCCACAGATTGCATGAAGAGCCCAGAAGCTCTGGCAATCCTGGAAAGCTCATTAGTGAAGAATATGAGTTGCCATGGGAGCTCTTCCAATATTAAAGACTAATATTCTCTTATGTCTTTGAGTGAGGAAACAATACGCTTCCTCCCTGGAGCAGCATCATCTGTTCCTTTCTGTCTGACTTGTCTGGCTTCTGTCCTTTTTGCTCTAAGTTAATCACAGGGATGCAACGAGCCTTATAAAAAGTTGTTCCTTTGTGCTAATAATGTGCTTGCCCACTTAGCGTTGTTAAATAATGCCTAGGTAAACTTGCATTTTGCAGCAGGTAATTTTTTATCAAACAGATATCAGTTTGCAGTGTAAAAAAGATGAAGGAAAGGAAAAGGTTCCTTCTGTGACTTGGAGTGAAGAACATCTAACAGGGAAGGGTCTTGTCTCTATGTATGGATCAGCTGTAAGCTTGACACAATTATCCTTGAAAGTGGTGAAGCTGTTCAGAGCCAGAGATACTAAGAAGTCTGTAGAGACATTTGATGCTGTAGACGTCGCATTGTATTGCCACATTTACCTGGGAATAATCTGCTAGATAGGATTTCCGTGGCTTCTTTGTGATAATTGATTATCTTCCTAGTTTCTGAGGATACCAAATTTAGACATGTAAATATGTGATTGTCTGCTGCCTTCTCCCTCATTTTTGTGATGTGATGAGTAACTCGTTGGTTTTTCCTCTCGGAAGTTTTTGGGTGCAAGTCAGGCAAGACAGTCTCCCAGAAGGTGTGAGGATCACTGAGGACTGTCTTTACTTCAAACTACCTGGACAAAGCCCTAAAAGTTTTAAATTTTTATTGACAGCTCATGCTGTTAGAGATTCCATACTTTCACTTTAATGTTGTTATTTTCGTTTTTCACTAAGTCATTTGAATTAGGAAATGAAGATATTTCATTCTGCAGTTTATGGGCAGAAATCTGTATGTTAGTGTATTTCATTGGGCCTGTTACAACCATTAAGCCGGTGCAGTCCAGGCTGTATATGGTCAGGCTATATGGAGCAGAAGTGAATATGACAAAAAAGCAGTCAGCTTTTCTACAGTTGATGGAAAAGATGTTAATATTTTTCTCCATTCTAGTAGAAGCTCATTGGGATATGCAAAACTCACTCGTTAAGCACCATTGCAGAGTGACAGATGCTGACATATGTAATTTGACAGCTGCAAATACCAGGTACTAGAAAGTGTCATTTCCCATAAGTATAAAATAATGGGTCATTATTCCCTGACAGATTAAAAACCAAGTACTATGAATAAATGAATCAGTAATCCTGAGTACTTTAAAAGAAAAATAGAACATTCCTTTTCTTCCAGAAATAAAGGTGATTTCCTTTGTTCTTCTCTCACCTGTGCACACCATCATCAATTGCCAACCCACTGACAAGGTGGAGCAGAGGAGGGAGTCATTCACACCATCTATTTAAGGCATATAAGGCTTTAGTGTTTCCAGAGGAGGGATGCTTGTTCCCTAGGAAGCCAATGCAGAAATGGCATGTGCATCCAGCAGAGAGTTCAGAGGAGAGACTTATGGTCTTTGGATTGCAAGAGGGTCCCAGGAGCACAGGCTAGCTGCCTGGTATGAAGGGTGCAAATACTTGCATCTCGATGGTCACCTGTCCTGCTTTGTACTGTTTGATGGGGAACATGCTGTTATGTGGCACCACAGGAGGTCTTCAGCTGTGACCGCTTCTTGCCTTTAGTTCTGAACCCATGTTTCCACTGCTGGGCCACGGGCCACTGTGACTTTCCTCAGGCAGACAGCTAACAGCAGGGGACCGCTGAGATTCTGAAAGGAGCACTGCTACGTATCTTTGTCTTGCTCAGGGCAGGGGCAAATCTGTCCAGTGGTTGGAAGTGAAGGACAGGAAGGGAGCAGAGACAGATTACACTCAGCTGAGCTCTGCTGGGGCTGCCCTTGCTGTGCTTGTTGGAGGGGTTGCATCTTGCTGGGCGCTGGAGTGATACTCTGCCTAATGTGGCTTGAGTCCTAAAACAAGCCACCAGGCACCATTCCCAGTATGAATATACTTAACACATTTGACAGGAATTTAGTTGATGTCAAATTGGTTTCCAGTGCCTGTCTGTACTTGCCAGCCCCACACCTACAAGTATGGCTACACTGTACCCTGCAATTAGCAGTTAAAACATGGCCATAATATACCTTCTTTCTACCTTATACCTGATTTTATCAAACACATCTTCACAATAACATTATATTGCACTAGATGTTGTTGAGACTGAAGGCTGTCCTCCAGCTGAGGCAATGGATACTGTTCAGTCACAGTAACTCCACTGTTGTCATGGAAAGGAGCATGGCAGGAGCTATAGCAGAGCCTTTGAGTCATTGCAGAAGTCATCCAAAGGGAGGATATCTCTTGATATCTAGTTAAGTAGGCTCTGACAGTCCTTTCCAGTAGCTCTGTAAGAGCCAAGCAGCTCTTTGCTGCTTGAGAAAAATGCTCTTTGGTGTCTTTTGGGACAATGGGGTTTTTTGTGCATTAGACACTTTCAAAAAGAAGCATTATTTATTCATTTATTTCAGTGTCCTTAAATCTACGTGCCTCAGATGTAACACAAGACAGGACCATTACAACTGACAAGTTTGAGCTCTTGTTAATGGAGCCCAACAGAATTTCACTCTAATTCCTCCATTAGAAACTTGCTCTTTTTTTTCATATAAGCACAAGCCCTCACATAAAAGATAAAAAATGCCTCCACCCATAACTCACTGAACCTGTGTTGCTAAGGTTTTTAATAAAATACGTAAAGTTTTCCAATTAATTTTAAAATATAACTTGCATTGTACTGCCAGAGCAGTATAGAGATTTAGATGCTTTGGCAAATCACGCTATGTTTAAGATCTGGTCTTTGTGTTGTTTTTTTTAGTAAATTACACTTGCTACTTACTATTTGTGTGCAGCAGATTAATTAGAAGCATGATATAACCAACTGGAAAACCAACATTGAAGTTAGTGGGCAGATTTCCTATAGTCTTTGGGGCTCAAGACATTTTTTTGCATGTCTTCTATATTTAGCACAATAGCCTTCTGGTCCATGACTGGGCTTCTAGGAACTGTAATCATATAAAGAATAATTAGATGGAAGTTAAAAACAGCATGACTGAACTGAACAAATATGTATAATTGGAAATGTGTCTGCATCAATGGGAGTGAAAGAAAGTGAACATACTTCAAATTTCAGATTTTTAACTCTTCAGTATGCAGGGATCGTAACATTAAAGTGGTATGAGTGGCTGACACACCAGAGGGTTGTGCTGCCATTCAGGGAGACCTAGACAGGCTGGAGCGTTGGGTTGGGAGAAATTTAATGAAATTAAACAAGGGCAAGTGTAGAGTCTTGCACCTGGGAAAGAATAACCCCATTTACCAGTATAGGTTGGGAGCTGACCTGCTGGAAAGCAGTGTAGGAGAAAGGGACCTGGAGGCCCTGGTGGACAGAAGGATGGCCATGAGCCAGCACTGTGCCCTTGTGGCCAAGAAGGCCAATGGCATCCTGTAGGATGTTAGTAGGTAGAGGGAGGTTCTCCTCCCCCTCTATTCTGCCCTGGTGCGGCCGCATCTGGAGTATTGTGTCCAGTTCTGGGCCCCTCAGTTCAAGGACAGGGAACTGCTTGAAAGAGTCACAGAGATGATTAAGGGAGTGGAACAGGGAGAGGCTGAGGTAGCTGGGTCTCCTTAACTGGGTCTCCTTAGCTTGGGGGAGAGGAGACTGAGGGGTGACCTCATCAATGTTTATAAAAATGTAAAGGGCGAGTGCCAGGAGGATGGAGCCAGGCTCTTCTCAGTGATGTCCAGTGATAGGACATGGGGCAATGGGTGCAAACTGGAGCACAGGAGGTTCCACATAAACATAAGGAAAAACTTTTTCACTGTGAGGGTGTCAGAGCACTGGAACAGGCTGCCCAGAGAGGTTGTGGAGTCTCCTTCTCTGGACACATTTAAAACCCACCTGGACACGTTCCTGTGTGAGCTACTCTAGGTGATCCTGCTCTGGCAGGGGGGTTGGACTAGATGATCTTTAGAGGTCCCTTTCCAACCCATAACATTCTGTGATTCTGTGATAAATATTATTTAAGGAATGGATTAAAGGGACTTTTTCCCCTTCCCCCAGTTAACTTGTTTCTTCTCCCATATTTAAAAATTGACAGTGTTTCAGAGATCTGCAGAATTTGTTGAGGTTTTCCCATGTTTCCTTCCTAGAAGATTTTATTTTCAGGCTGCCAATCATCAGGCTGAACTGGTCAAAGGGAACATTCCTGAGTGCATTACACTAGTCTTTGTGAACTCCTCCTCATGCTATCCATGGCATAATATGTCTATCTTCCAGCACTAGTTCTCTTTAAAAACAGGTACTTGGACCGTTGGTTGGCAGCAGCGCATATTCTTGGCTTAAAGAACATCCTTCTGAAGTCTTTGAAGACAAGAAGCATTGGAACAAGTTTGCAGATAGGAGATTACAGACAAAGCTCTGTAGCCAGCATTGCAGAGATGAAAAGAGGGCTTTTCCCAGACTCTTAAGCTCCATGTTAATCAAGTCAAATATTAAAAGGCCATTAAATATTATCAATAATTACTTAGGCAAGGCCCAAAATTCTATACATTTATAGCATATGTGGGATACATGTATTTACAGTAACATTGGTTAACTTTCAGAGAATATAGATCACCTTTTTTTAAATGTCTGTATCATAAACAGTAGAGTTAATGCTTTTTACACCTTTAAGGACCAAGATTTAAAAGGGGGAGAAAAAATAAAAACAAAAAGTAAGGTTAAAAGCTTATATTGAGGGACCTGGGATGCAGGCCTACATGTTGTCTTTTACTTCTTTTAGTTCTAGGTGTTGCTAACTGCAATTTCCCTTTGGTACAGCAGAAAGCTACAGGAACAATATGTTTGTCTCCTTAGTATTTGTTGGCAGTCTAGTTTGGTTTTGTGTGTATAAAGTAGAACGGAGCTTTTAAGGCTGTAGCTCAGGATGTGCGGTGCACGGAGCGCTAGTAAAGTGGTTGAGACGCTGCTGGCAGCAGGAGTCTGCAAAGAAACCATCATATCAGAATGAAAACAGCTGCACCAGCATCATAAACTTTAGGAAATGTTGTGGGTGATTAGTTGCTGCTCCTAACGCGTGAAAGTTGGTCTGTCTGCATAAAGGCAAAACAAACTCCCTTTTACTTCTTGCCACTTGTACAGAGAAATCACAAGACATTATGGGATTGATTGTAAGCTGTAAAAGCCAGGAAGTTCAGTTTTAGAGTGAAAACCATGGCAATGACTGTCTCTTTCTATTTCAATGTCACTGCTTGAAAAGTTGAGGTGAAATGAAAAGGAACAGGAAACAAACCTCAAATGGAGGAAAAAATGGGAAAAGCAACTTGGCCAGGAAGGAACACTCAAGCCTATAATATATGGCACCTGGACTTTCTGAAACTTTTGTTTTTTTAAGTAAACATTAGAGGTCCTGGAACAATAGTGTGAGAATGGTCAAGCAAACACACATTCTGCTGAGTGCCACATAGGCTTTGTCCCCAAAGAAAGCCATACATCCAATTTCCATCATCCCATTAGCTGGAATATTCTGAATAAACTCCACTTCAATGAAAGCAAAAAAGAATCCAGGTTGATTGCAAATAAAAGAATATAAAAGGTGTTTTCTTATTATGAAAACTTTCAGCTGTATTTGTCTAGGATAAACTCTTGCAGGTCATTTCAAAATCGAATCAACTGTGACTGTAAATCTGGGGATTTAACAAGGATTGAAATTATCCTTGTTTTGTGCTGCAAGGCAGTTTGAATGGGTTTTTTTGTTGATTTTGGTTTTGTTTTTTTCTGTGAGGGATTTATCTCACTGAATTGTTTATGAAAGAGATGTGAAACCCAAGGGCAGAAGGTGGGGCCACTTTTTTTTTTTTCTTTTATATACTTCTGAGCCTTTTGCTTTAAGCAATCATAACAAAGATAAATATTTATATAGCACCTGCCAGTCTATGGCTTAAAAGCACTTAACACGCTTTAATACCTACTGTTGCACAGAAACAGAAAAATATACCATTCTAGGGTGAAAGATAATTTCTAGCTAATAGCAGTGCTGTAAAACAGAAAGTAAAAAGGGTATAGGGATAAGTAAACCAGAACTATTCAAACTAGGAACTGACTAGATGAGCAAAGTTAATACCTCCACTGCTACAAAATCTGTCAGCGGGAATTTCAAAGCCTGATTTTTCTTATCTTTTGTAAACAGGCTATAAATCTTAGGGCCCACAAAGTAAATTAAGTAAATGGATGGCTTAGTACTTATTCTAACAAAGGACAAGATCTTATTCCCCCAATTTAGTACAATATAGCCTTGGAAGAAATTGTAAGATCTGAGCCTAAGTGCCCACAAAGTGTTAAGAGGGGCTGTAGAAATGACTTCTGCTTTTGCCTAAGCAATAAAACTGAATTCTTGAGTGGGGAGACACTGCAATATTTCTGAGTGCTTTTTCCTCACAAAACTGACACAAAAATATTTTCTTTCATTCAGCGTGATCCACTTCATCGTATTTGCAAGAAAAGTAAAGGAAATGAAGACTTATACTCTCGGAAATGCCATTTTCTCATTTAAATGCTAGTCAGCAGCCCAGTGATTTAGGAGTGAAACTCAGGAGAGTACCAGGCTTAGCAGATTATATCAGAAAGATTTTATTTTTTTCTGTTCTTACTGGTCAACAATGACCAAATAATTAACGATTTACTAGAGAAAGCTGAGGAACAACAGAACTCCAGCCTTAGGTAAAAGTCCTAAAAGTTGTTCAGAAAGTCACTCTCATTCTATGAAATGCATATTTATTATTCTGTGGAAAAGTAGGACACCTCAGAGAGGAAGGCATGAAAAAGCCCTGCCTCCAAATGCCCTGTCTCACAGGACAGATTTATTCCATAAACATAAGCAAACTGCTAACTTTTGCATGCGTAACCTTAATTACAACAGAATTTAACATATTGTTTTTTTCTTTAAGCCAGTTAGCAGATTTTTCTGCTTACTGGAGAGACTATTTTAAGAATCAATTTAAATATCCTAAATGATTGCACATATATAGTACAAATATGCTAAATTTAACCTTTGAAGTAGTTCTTAGCTCTTTGGCTTCCAAAATAAAATGAACTGAATAAAAATTGCTCTGGATTAAAGAGGCATACTCTAAGTTTCACTGTTGACAGAGAGACTTCAGTCCAGAGCTGTAAAAGTAAAAGTTTCATAAGAAATAGCTTTGGTCCCTAACAATTTCAAATGAGGCTTCACAAAATCTCCATCACCTCTCTCAGATCCTGCAGAGTCAGTAGGAATTGATTTAATCACTGCCAGCCACGTTGATCTAAACAAGCTGGTACAAGGCAATCCATGCTATGCCAAGACACCAACCCTGGTCCTGGGATATTTTAACTCTGTAGGTACAACACTTACTCTCTGCTAACCTTTTCTCCACCGTTCCTTGTGCATGCAATAAGTTGTGTTGCCTCCCGTTCAGGATCCGTATCTTTCAGAGTCAGCTACAGATCTCCAAACAAGTGTGCTGAGCTTTGCCATGACTCCCTGTATTGGTTTCAGCTGGGATAAAGCTGATTTTCTTCTTAGCAGCTAGAACAGCACTATGTTTCAGCTTTAGGATGGGATTTTATTTCAGAATAATGTTGATAATACACTGATCTTTTTAGTTGTTGCTAAGAGTTGGGGCTGTTCAGCCTGAAGAAGAGAAGGCTCCGAGGAGACTTTATAGTGGCCTTCCAGTACCTGAAGGGGCTACAGAAAAGCTGGGAAGAGACTTTTTACAAGGGCATGTAGGGACAGGACAAGGGGTAATGGCTTTAAACTGGAAGAGGGTAGATTTCGGTTTGACACAAGAAAGAAATTCTTCACTATGAGGGTGGTGAGAAACTGGAACAGATTGCCTAAAAAAGCTGTGACTGCCCCAATCCTGAAAATGTCCAAGGCCAGGTTGGATGGGGCTTTAAGCAACCTGGTCTAGTGGGAATTGTTCCTGCCCATGTCAGGGGCGTTGGAACTAGATGATCTTTAAGGTCCCTTCCAACCCAAACCATTCTACAGTTCTATGACTTTTCAACTTCCTGTGCTTTGCTAGTGTGTAGATGCACAGGCAGCTTGGAGGAAGCACAGCTGGGACAGCTGGTCCCAGCTGACCAAAGGGATATTCCATACCACATGACACCATGCTCAGTATACAGAGCTGGGGGAAGAAAGAATGGGGAACATTTGGAGTGATGGTGTTTGTCTTCCCAAGTCATCATTATGTGTGATGGAGCCCAGCTCTCCTGGAGATGGCTGAATCCCTGCCTACCCACAGGAAGTAGTGAAGGAATTCCTTGGTTTGCTTTGCTTGCATGCACTGCTTTTGCTTTACCTGTTAAACTGCCTTTATCTCAACCCATGAGTTTTCTCACTTTTTACCCTTCCGATTCTCTCTTTTATCCTACCACGTTGGAGTGAGCCAGTGGCTGTGTGGGGTTTAGTTGTCACCTGGGATTAAACCATGACACTCCCTAAGATTTTGGAGACAGATTCCAGCATGTGGTAAAACTTGGTCCATCTTAGCCAAGCCAGTCTTCTGGCACCCACCTCCTGCCATTTGGGGCTCACAAATCTTGCCTCTCCATGTGCTCTGGCATTGCTGAATGTCATGACCTACTTACTTTCAGGTAGATGACTCAGGGAAGAAGCGATGCAGCAGACAAGCAGCACCTGGCTTTAAGACCCTCCTCAGCCTGGAGCCATCAGCAGCCACAGCCTCATCACTCAAGGGACTGCTCTGACGTTCAGGCTAGGAAAGAGTAGACAGAAAAGCAGCCTTTGCCCTTCCTGCTGAAGCTGGGCCATACTACGCAAAGGCAAATTCTCTTGCCGGATTGCTGTGACATTTACTTCAGAGGTGGAAGAGTTCAGTTCTGTCCTTGTTCCCAAACCTGGTGATATATTGTACATTTAAGAAAGATAAGTTAAGATACATAAGCAGAGCTGGGAGAAGGGATGGGTATGAAGAGCTTCCTTCTCCTTCTAACCACACTAACATCTCTCTTCTCCCTCCTACCTTTCCCACATTAATTTTGCTTGAGGTAGTGGTGGGATGGGGCTGGGTTGTCAGCCTGCTGAAAAGAAAGGGGGGAGGGTGGAGAGGTCATAGGTGTGTGGAAAGCCCTGAGCACTCATTTTCTGCGTCCTGCTCAATGCTCTAAGCACATGTAAGATGTGGGCTACCACAGACATTTTTCAGAAGAAAAAAGTGCGCAAGTGCTTGTAGACTTAATTCAGGCATAAGATCCAGAGGGGCAGGAGACTCCTGTGAACTCCAATACAGGGGAAAAGGAGAGATTTTAAGGTATTCTCTGGTGTTTTTCAGTAACTAACAGCAGCTTTTGCCTGCCCTGTGTGCTTGCTACAGTGAAACCCAGTTCTTAGGACTTATTTCTCACTATAGTTTTAAAAGGGTATTTAGGCACCTAACTTGGGGTTGTAAATTGCACAGAAGCATAAAGGTTACATATGGTAATGCTGCCCAGCAAGGAGCCTATGCTGTTTTCTGGATCTGAAGGAATGCTCTACAGGGAAGGGTATTTTTTTACTCAATTCTCTAATAGTGTTTATGTGTGTTTTAGAATTGCCATTGAAATAAAAAAAAAGAGATTTCTATGCTCTAAGGGCTTTTGTGCATTCCCTACACAGACTTTACTGTGCCAGGGGAAATGCTTATGCAAATATGAATTATGATAAAGAAAGCAGAGAAGAAAAATATCAGAAGAACAAAACTGCATTTCTTCTAGCTCTGCCAACTTGGCTATATTTTCTTCCTGACAGCAACTTAAAAATGGCAAAGGAATTCCTTCCTCCATCTCTTCCTGCGATCTACATGCATAATTGATGAAAACGTATTGGTTACATGAAAGCCTCACAGAAACCACCAGGAAAGCATTGCAGATTATTTTTTCCCCCTTTTGCCACAATGTTTTTACAGATGTGATGTGTGGCTTAAGAATCCAAAGCAGACAGACATGCTTTAGCCCTGCCAAATACTCAAAACAAAGGAAAAGGTTACTTTCTTTCCTCTTCCTTTTCCTTTCCCTCCAGATTATCAGTAAAGCAAGCTAAGGAAAGAAAAAAAAAATAAATATAAAAACGTATTAACTTTTAATTGGGGTATCTAAGAAAATTAATGACAAAAAAATACACATTTAGAGCAATCAATTAAACAGCTTTGATTCCTACAGGAATCGGGAGTCATCGGACAGCAGGGACACCCCAATGGCCTTTGTCACCCTTTGTCACCCGGCACAGGGCCTGTGGCGCAGGCGGCAACCGCCGCCATGCCGAGGGTTGGATTGCCACCTAGTGGCCTCTGCTGCCTGCACCCGCCGGAGCCGCCAAGTCAAACCCCTGCTCATTAACCTGACGCTGATTGATAAATACTGTGGCTGAATCTAGAGCCAGTGGGTCACCAAATACGCCGAGCTCTGGGTGCAGCGGCGGGTGAGGGGAGCATTTGCCCCAGCGTGCTGCAGGGGCGCCTGAAATGGCGCCTGCAGGTTCAGAGGCCGCAGCGCGCGCCTCTGTGCCACTGCTGGCTCTCCTCCTGCACACAGGGAACTTGACCTCTCTCAGGTATCTTCTGCTTCTTGAATACCCTTATAATAGATAAGATCTTCTCTATGATACTCACAGAAACTCTAAATATGGAGACTGTGGGGCCCTTTTGGCACTGCAGGAAAGATAACGGGTAGATGGTGGCTGGCTACTGTGGTAAACTGCCAATCCATTGTGCTTGATGCAGCTGGAGCTGTGGTAGATGTAATGATGGATTTGGCTTTCCATTGATTTGGGAAAGGCTGACTGTGTACATGTGGAAGAAACTAAGCTCACTGCGATTCCTGGTATGGGTGTGTAGTGCAATGCAGTTAGCTACTCACTGAACACTCCTCCCCTGACAAACCGTGAGCTTAGCAGTGAGGAGCAGTGGAAATGAAATGGCCAGCTAGGCCTTCTGAGGACCAGCTAAAAGGTCAGTCCCAACAGGGAGGGTCCTCGGCCAACTATTGCACTTCTCCACCTGTTCCTCTGCTCGTTCTTGTTCCCAGGGTCCTACAGCGCCAGGACAATGGAGATGGGTGGAATTGATGGTGGTGGTGGTAGCCTCTGGCAGTGCTGGGAAAGAGGTGTCCATGCTCTGCTCTACCTTCTGTTATATGTTGCTCTAGGTAGAGTAGAGTTCCTGGTGTTTCTTTGCGTGGAGCTTAGTGTATGCCAGCAATTCAAGGGAAGGGAGTGGTTGCAGGTCGGGCTTTGCTGAAGGGTCTTTGTGCCAGGAACCAAGTGAATGAATGTATAAATAAATATATTGCTGAGGGAGCATACAGGATGAAGACATTACCCTGGTAAGGGCAAGGGTGGACAGAGTTAACCACTTCTTTATTGTCCTTTACCTTTGTCAGTAGTGAGCTGCAATTCTCCAGTTAAGAAAGAGTAAATTTCTGTAAGGGTTGGAAGACAGGGCTTACCCCTTTGTGGCATCCATCGCATTGTGTGATCCACAGAAGAGCAGGTCCCATACTTCTCTGTGAGGGACTGGCCACCAAGCACTGTCATATGCTCCAGCATGCCCCTCTGCCACAGCAAAACATTTTAGTCTTGCCCCTCACTCCCTCCATGTCTATCACAGCTGTTGCAGGTTTTTACACTGGAGAGAATGGGCAGTGTTAACAGGCTGATGTGAAGGGCTTACACTTCCTATACAATAGAAATTGCAGATGTTGGTTGTCTTGGTGAGGTGATGCCTGTTAGAAACATGGAGGATGGATGTGGATTCAACTTTGCCTCTCCGCAGGTCTTATTCTGGGCTGAATGTCCCCTGGATCTCACAAGGTCTGTGTTTGGCACTTACACCAGTCACTTCTCACGGTTCCCTTGTTTCTCTGCACGTACAGACAAGTATTTTGGTGGTTTCAGCATTCCCTTGGGAGGCAGGAGCCCTGGGTTCAGTTCTTGCCTCTCCATCCAGTGAGCAAATGTAACCACTGCCCAAAAGCCTGTTTCATTCCCTGGACTAACGCATATTCTCACGGTGAATGAAACAATTTCAGTAAGAGATGCAAAACACATAGTATACTGAGAAAAAGGTATCTTGGCAAAGGAATAATTTCCCCTCTCCAACTATGTTGTTGAAGCTTGAACACCAGTAAGACAGCAGTATAGCATGAGGCCACAAGAAAAGCAAATGAGTAGTAATCTTTTACTGTGGTCTGTATGCACCAGGCCATCAGATGAACAAGCTGGCTTCTGGTCCTGGTCCCTCAACAGCTTCCCCAGCACTCAGTGTTTATTCAGTGGGAGCTAGACTATTGCTCAGTTAATGACTTTGTTCCTGGCAAATTTGCAGTCTTCGAAGTAGTCCCACTTCAACAGAAAGAGCAGATGTGTTGATTTGTTTGGGGGTTGGGGTTTTTTTGGCTTATTACAGAAAAGCTGCAGTGAGGAGGCAGAGTTGGCTGGGACTGGAGGATGAATGAGGAGAAGGGCAGAAGGATTCTGAGCAGAGCAGGAGAGTGAGAAAAGGAGGAGGGAGATGGGGGAGTTACTTACCTGCCCTATGTGGTTATCCTTACGCCAAGGGAATACTGGTAGACTTGGAATGGTGCCCGTGTATCTAGAAAGAGGCAATCTGGCATGGCAAGATTTAGTAAACAGAAGTTGCTGTAGCTGTTGAAAGCACAGGGATTTCTATTGCCCAAGCCTAGCTTGGCAGAGGGAAAGGGAATGGTTTCATATATGTTTGTTACAGCAGGCTTGGAAAGGAGAGGTGCAATAGAGATTATAATTTATTGCTTGTGCTCCTCTGACTAGTGGTTTGTGGTAGCGTTCCTTAAAAGTTGACATGTGACCAAAACATAATTTAGATTCAATGTTGGTTATCTGTGATGTGGAAAACCTTCAGCCAGACTGTGTGTATGCTTTTGTTCTATCTCTCATTATATTACCACTTGAATTAGCTAATTGAATAAGTAAATAAAAAATATTATTAAACAGGTGCTTAAATGAGGACAGAGATTATCATAAATTACTACAATAATCCAAATTAAGATCGATTTCAAGCAGTGAGTGCATCGATTAAGATAAAATGTTTTGTTCAATGACAAATGGATGTTTGGTGTGCTGTTCTTTGGCTTTAGTTTGGGGATTATTTCGACCATTTGAATATTCTGTGCCAGTGATATACCTTAAGGAACTGGAAAGTGTGAACTAACTGTTTAGCAGTCTGGAAAGCAGGATTTTCAAAACCGAGGAATTTTACAGAGGCAAACTCAGACTTTGTCCCTTCCATTCTTGTAACTGAACTTAGATGAATCCAAGTACTGTGTTCAGGCTACAACAAGGCCTAAAAAATATGATGGTCGCACCCAGTATGGTAATTGTGAGAGTATAAGCAGGAGCCTAATTTCCCTGTAAACATAGGGAAAACATACAGAGTCTGCATCTCAACATTACTCAGAATAGTCAGCTGAGACATCTTTAAGGAGCAGAAGTCTACAAGTGCTTGTAGGGCAATGGTCCTTCTGGCTTGCCACAAAGTCAACTAGAGCAGCAGTTAGCAAAGGAGCTGAGCTGGGGTAAGTGAGCTGTGCTTGCATCAGGAGGTCAGGTGCCACCTAACATCTAGAAGACCTGTACTATGGGAATTAGGACATTCACCTAACATTATGACTAGAGCCCAGCTCTTCCAGATCCCATGAATCTCTAACTGTGAGGCAACTGTGAAAAAGGAAAGTGCTGGTGGTGGCATCTTTTGTGCTTTGGGTTTTTTTTCTTGAATTCAGTACTGACCAGGGCCATTCTGGGGCCTTTGGCAGAATTTGTGTCTTCCATCTCATCTCTGATTGCAGGAGAGCTTAGGTATCTCTTTTCCAGGCTTGGGGACTTCAAGAGTCTGGTATTCCCCTCTAATGCAGTCAGAGATTTTGGTGCCTAATGGTCTTCTAATCTGAGCATTAGGTGAGTAAAATTAGTCTGTAAGCAAAATGCAGCTTTGGTAATTATCTAAACTTAAATATACTTTATGAATCATAAGTCTTCGTAATAGGGAAATACCTTTCCATGTTACCTGGTAGCAAACTTAAGAAGTAGAGAACTGCAGTTCATCTCCATTTTTAGTTATTTGGAATAATTTCCCATGGCACAATTATTTCAGCCACTCATTTCTACTGCCTCTATCAAAGGAGAAACACTCAGCTAGCATTTGGCACACCAGCCCTGCAGCACTGCATACCGAATTGTGTGCAATGTAGCCATAGCCAAGTTCTCACTAGCAATTGTTGAAAGAGCAAACTTACTTCAAAGGGGGGAAAAGTTGTCTTTTAGAACACATTAGAAAAGAAAAATGTAACATTGGTTGCAGTCAATAGAAACAGATATGATTTTAGCTTTATTTTAGGTATTTCTCCATTCTAGTGATGAAACTAGCCAGTAGACACATCACAGGGGATAACTCTCATGAGAGTTAGATACCTTTGTGGATATAACTTCCATTCAGACAATGAAGCAACTCGCCCTAGCTAATGTAAGTGACCGTCTAATTTCGTAAGCAATCTGCACATTTTTTCTGTGCCCTTCACTGAATCCTTGTGGATGGAGAAAGGCTAGTTAATCTGTAGGGTATGTTCTATTATGATGGCTGGCCTATGCAGACATTGCTCTGCATGCCATGCAGCCAGAAATAGACCATGGGAGTTTCCTAAATCCCCACAAAGAGCCATGCACTGATTTTCCAGGCTGCAGAATCATTTCTTAAATGAACACAGTTGAAGTGTCAAATACTGACTCTCCCTAGTCTGGCTGTTACATATAGTAGTGTCTTCCTAAGCAGTTCACTGCTGTGGCTGGGGAAAGTACTGTATCTGTAGGAGCACGGAGATGGTTTTGACCCTGATTATACAAGATAATTTTGGGGATAGTAAGGGATAAAATCAGTAACCATGCTGAAATTTGGCTTATAATATGCTCAAACTGAGCATATTAATTATGCTGAGAATGCAAGAAAGATTAAAGGAGAAATGCAGAGTTGACCAAATGCTGCAGCTACAGGTCAGCAATTCCTGTCTCATTCTGCCTAAGAGCTCATGACCATTTTCATAGTCAGAAGATGCAGTTCTCAGTCATGTCACAGCTGCTGGTGGCTTTCACTGTGAATTTACTAGATACTGACTGAATTATGAACATGCATAGATTTATCTGGGCAAATGCAGCAGCTATTTTTCTGAAAAGTCTGTCTTTTTTGGTATTGCATTAAGATAGCAAGGCAAGAAGTAATCAAAAAAGCTCAGTGCAGCGTAGCAGGGCCAGTAACATCGTGTTTGCTGTGTCCTCCAGCAGTGAGCAATACAAAATCCTGTATGCCCTGAGAGGGGCCCAGCCACCACAGGTGCACCTTTCTTGTGTGGGGTACAGTGTCTCTAAGGCAGTTGGGGGGCCTCTGGCCCATCACTGTGGAGAAGATTTGGAAACAAGATTGCATTTGGAGTAGAGGAGCAGAACAGCAAAGGGGAATAACATTGCTTGTCGGAAATATATGGGGAAGAAGGGCCTCCCAAAGGAGCAAAAAGGCACATGGATGGCAATGGGCTATTTAGTTCTGACGAAATGAGGACCCAGGCCAGGATACATGGTGCACAGCTGTAACAGGGCACTGCTGAATTCCTCTCAACATTTTCTCTCCCATTTCCCAGCTGTGGCATCGCAAATGATGACAGAAAGGTCTAAGGCTCAGTCCCTCATGACCAACTTAAAACTACAGGAACTACTTATGTAAGTTGCTGCATGCCTGATGCCTCCTGGCTGTGCATGCATATTTTCAGTGTGTGTATTGGGCCATGGTAGGGCCACAGCAATCCATGGAAGAAGCTGGAGGCCCTGGGAATCCAGGGGCAGCTTCTGAAATGAGTAATTTAACTTAAATTAGGATATTGCTGATATATCAATTTTATCAAACTTGTTCTCTTGAACATGTCTTGAAATCTGTAATGCTTCTTTTGGATAAGCCATTGATTAATGTCTCATTTGCACAAAGCCGGAGTGCCTTTCTACTTGCTTGGTTAGTACATTAATCAGGAGGAAGTGTATATTCTTTTTTGTTACCTAAAGTTTAGCCTCTCACAGAGAGTTAAGGAATGCTTCATCCAATTAATAGGCATGACTGAACCTGCCATTTTCAGTCTTTGAGCTTATCTCTGAATTGAAGTATGAGCAAAAAATATATACAAAAACTGAAATCCTAAGGGCGGGCTTTGCAGCATCTAGCTTTAAAGAACTGTAATGGTTATTGTAAACAGAACAACCTGGCAGGAGATTATTTTTTTCTTCTCTTCTTAGATTTCTATAATAAAGGATGCATGATGCTGAAGTAAAACACACTTGTCCCTGAAAATAAAACAGCCAGCTGTTAAAGCTGATTTTTTGAAGCCCACTGTGTGAATTTTACTAACTCCCCACTTAATGTTAGCTAACCCATAACTGAATCAGATACCCTAAATCTTTCATCAGGCTTGAGTTATCCCTGTATGTGGGAAAAGAATACATGAAAATCATAGAGACATGAAATGAAATGCTTCTCCAATTAATAAAATGTTCAAGAAATGTTTCCATGTAAGTCAGTTTTATTTAAAAAATAGAGTCCAAACATTGTTTTTGATAAGGTGCAACATATATATACTGTTTTCTACAATTAAAAAAAAAAAACAACAAAAAAAGGCAAAACAGTATTAATAATTATAGTGTCATTCCAACACAGAATCAGTGAGTCTCCACTAAATCTTAAACATTCTTTCCATGCTTCACCAAAGCATAAGAATTAATAATTAGTGTCACTGTGACAGCCAAAGGGTCTGGCTAATGTCATCCATGTTCTGTACTTCAATAATAAACTTTCTGGTTACAGATTGCTTCAAGTACACATTGGAAGCTGAATGTAACTGTAACACAGTTCATGCAAAACAAAGGTACAATACTGAACTTAAATAATTCAAAGTTTTTTGTTTGCTTGCTTAGTTTGACATCTTCAAAACCCAGCTGCTTGAACACAAGGACTGAACTGAGGTTGCATAAAGTGAGCACTATATACTAAAGCACTTACATAACTCTCAGATTGATCAGGCTATGTGACTATCTTGAGCTCTAAAAATTCAAATAAATACTGGAGGCTGAGATCTATGCCTTTTGGAGTCAATTCAGTAACTTCTGAGACATATTTGGAAATACAGATGGAAAACAGTGACTGATAATGAGCTTGTTGTGATGAAATAGATTAAATCATTACATCAGAACTGCATTTTTTGAGAAAAGTATGTTATTAATTTATATTAAGACTGTTTTCCGTTCAGACACTCAACCAAAAAGAACAATGAATAGTGCAGCATGGAGGAAGTTCAACAGAAAGAGAGCTGATTACTGCCTCTGGAAGTGTCGGAAGTGTTAAGTTTTCTAATTAGCTGTCCAGTTTCAAAACCCTTCTTGTCATTCTAGCATCACCTCAGCCTTGTTAATGCCAAGCAGCTGAAGCCAGCTATGGCTATGCCATTTCTGGAGAGCTAGATATCAGTCCCTGCTCTAAGGAGGTTTAGCACATTTTGAGCAAGGAACACCCACGTAGTTACATAGCCCAAGTTTTTTTCCTTGACCCCTTAGATTTTAAACCATTCCATTTAAAGAGAACATGTTTGATAGAAAAAAGCTGGACACCAATTTACCTGTCTTTTGCTTGAGGGCTAGTCCCAGGGTCAAACTGCACCTGCAATAAGTGCATAAATCTCAGTTCCTTCTGTTGTTTCTTACCATGCTTGTTTTATGGATCCTGTTCTTAAGCCAGAGGGATCTTCATATGCAGTCTGTTGAGACAAGGCGACAAGCTATCACAGGGCTGACTGTTGGTTTTTAGTGGATCAGGCCTCTGGGTATTAATGGGAATTAGCCACAAAATTTTATGCCTATACATAGACATGGAGTGAGTTTAAGCTGATAATGTAAGTCAATACCGAAGTCAGTTTGTATTAATGGTCAATTTAACCTCAGCTAGGTGACTCTGTGTCTTTTTCTCAGGAAATGACAATTTTTTTCAGCATTGATATACCATCCTGGTTGTTGTTAGTGAACATTGCCCTCAGTACTGTCAATCAGTGCTCTTCAGAGTTAGCTTTGCCATGGACTACATACTAATGCAGCATGGACTGAAATTTTCTTTGCTAACAGAGAAGGCTTTAGATCTGTCCTTTTCCCTGACATACGTGAAGCCTTGAGTTTGATTTCAAATAGCAGATAAATTCACTTCTCAATTTATTTCTCTTCACTTATGAGTAAGAGAGGTATTTTAGTGTTCAGGTGGGGAGAGTACGCACACTTGTTTCCTATGTAAACATATGGGAAGATGGAGAAAGTGTTCATCAAACATGTATGTATTAACATTAACAGCTACAAAAGTCAAAAGTAGAACACAGTCCTTCAGTTTAAATTTCAGAATAAGATTGCCCTCAAAAGTCAGCCTATATATCTTAGTCCAGATCCCTTAAATTCTAGTTTTGGCTATGAACTGACATTTGTCCTAAGCCCCTCTTGGGTTTAGTTGTGGGAATGCATTGATTTTATGATTGCATCTCTGTTCACATGAGGGCATCCAATGTCTTTGAGCTTGGTTGTTGACTTGGTTGTTTTTTTATGAGTTTGGTTGATGATAATAGCTTCACAGAAAAACATAAGAAACAACAATATTATGTTGTATTTCCTATTTTCAGAAGGAAAGGGTTGCTCACTTCTGTAGTTTATATAGTTTAAACAATAAACCTTTAATAATACATTGTACTGCAGCTGTTCAGTTAACAAAAAGTATACACTGAAACATTCATGGACTTTGGCCAGAGCTACATATATTTGTCAGTCTGTTGCAAACACTATTGTTAAATGGAGTACTTCACAGATTAAAATTATCCTTTTACTTCGATTTCTTTCACTGAGACAATTTGGGCCATACTTTGTGTGAATGCAGTGGGACAAATGCCAGAAGAAAACAGGGTCACTGGAGATAAGAGGAGGAATTTGTGACATGTAACTCTAGGTATCTAGCTTAGGGTGCACCTGGCTGGTTGTGTCGGTTCAGGGGCACAATAATCATCCACATGGCCTACAAGTTGGATCATCAGTCTGGCTTTTGTCTGGAGTAAGCAACAGGCTCTTCTGGCATGAAAGGACTCCCCTCATCTGTGTCCATGAAGACCATCTGGACACAATGGACTTGAGCTACTAGTAACTGTATGAGGTTGAACAAAAATACCAAAAAATGCCTAAATGAAGAGTCCACACTCTTATAGTGTCTGAAAGGAATTTAGGGCATCTAAGTTAGGATGCAACCTCTCTCCAGTCTTTAAGCTTACAGTTACAAAGCAAACACTGGGCAGGGTGGATTATGTGTTACTGAGAGTAGAATTTGGTCTTCGGTTACTGATAGCAGTAAAGTGCTAGTATATTAACACAGACAATGTTGATTCTGTGCGTCTCACATAGGGCCAAGGGTTTAGGACAATTTAGCATTTTTACCTGAGTGACTTGGAGGTCCCTACCAGGGGCTGTTAAATCTTGTGTTCCTGCTGCAAACAGATCAATAATTAAAGCTTTGCTAACATTGTTTACATTCTCAGTCCATTTAATCTTATCCAGCCAGTGTTGTGGAGATGGATTCCACAATCCTATGAATGGCAGATGCATAAAGAGTAGGTCTGCTACAGAATAAATGTCTGTGACTGTTAAATTAACTTCAGCAATCTCTTGGCAGGTGCAGACAGATGCCAAAAAATAGCAATGATGAATGAAGTCGAGAATCAGGAATCAATGCAGAACTTAATTGTTCAGAAAAAAGATGATGTACACAAGGGGAGACAGGTGAGGGATTCAAACTCTTGTCACTAACATTGATGAAAGCTGGATACCAGTCTCCCTTCAGCGCCTTTGAAAATCCCTCCACAGGCTTCTATATTTTTTCCAGTTGTCACAGCAAGTCCCATAATACTAAATATTACAGTACCTGTATGCAAAATTGCATAGAGAAATAATAAATCCTTACAAACAAGTCACATTTCAACATCAATAAAGGGAAGCTGATTAAGAGAAATGCTAAAAGGTATAAAATTTTAAGGACTAAAGCAGAGAGCAGGGGACAATTCGTTTTGAAGTGAGTTGAAGTGTGTTCTTGCTCCTTTAACTCCAGTCCTGATTCACTTAACTTTTACAAAATAAATGAAGATGACACAAATTTTCATTTTAAAATATGATTTTTTTCCCCTCATGAAAATGGCATAATTCAGTCACAAATAAATAACCATTATTTCAGTAACAAAAACTGATGTTACTCATACACACTTTCTAGTTTGGAATACAAATCTTTACATCTTGTTAATGGCTTGTACATAAACACTGTCTGCTAGTCTTCACACCTGCCTTGAGGGTTACTGTGAACACTGATGCATCCCACTGGCACTCCTGGCTCTGTCTCTAAGTACTACATGACTTACACCCACCAACACTCCAATTCAGCTGCTGGGAATCTCATTAAGGAAACACAGCTTGATGTCTACAGCTGCTCGGAGCTTCTAAACTGCCTTCCTCATTAAATAAGTGCCATCCTGCATCCACTCCCTCTATCAGAGGCATATTGGGCCATTCCTCATACACGTTACATTTTCTCTTTAAACAAATGATACACCAAACACAGCCTTTGTGTTAACCTAGAAGGAATTCCTTTGGGGTTACTTTGCTCTTCCTTTACCAGTCTAGTTAAACATGATAGATTCAGGGTCCTGGTTTGCCATTTGAGCCATATGTCTTAATACATCCTTTTTAGTTATGATACCCAGCAGCCTCCTAGAGGAGAAAAGGAAAGGAAAGGTCAACAATGATCTCATATATCATCCCTTTTTGTGCCCTTTTTGTGCCCTCTTCAGCTGCAGGGACATTTTGTGAATGCTTCCACATAACACTGTCCATCTCATATGTTCCCCAATTATTATCTTTTATAAAAAGCATTCTCACCACCTGTATTTTTACTACCCTGGCCATGATCATGAAGTGAAATACATTGGGTTGTTAACTCTTTTTGTTGAGAATATGACTGAGTGAGGAGCTACAACTACTGACACTTTGTACAACAAAGTAGTGGGTTTCCTTAGACTCAGACTGCAGAGGACCAACAGCTCAAAGCCAAGGCTTCAGTGCCCTGAGCTAGGGCATAGGGTTTAGTAATACATAAACTAAGCTAAAGCACATACTTTCTGAAACTCTCACTGTCCAACAGCATAATGCCTTCAAATTTGAGTGATAATTTCTCATTTACGTGAAACCTAAATTAATTATATCTGTCAAGAAAGATGAGGCCTATAGGATGTCTGGTGCCAAGAGTCAAAAATGTCCTAACCCTCAGTATTCAAGGGCTTTTCTTTCCAGTTCTTAAAGGCCGTGAGGGACTGAATTTTGAAACTGTGTCAGTGTTAGAGCTTTTCCACCTTTCATTTCTTGTAAGTGCTTGAACTGAAGATCAAAATTTTGAAGTCCAAGCACTTAAAATCAGGACCTAAATCTGTGTCCCAATAATGGCCTTATTGTCTTGATGCTGAGGACACTGCATTGATAGTAACAGCTGCAGTATATTTGAATAACAAAAAGGCTTTTTATAGAAGACAAAATTTTAGTCTTCCACATTTGAAAATGATGGCGCTAGTTTTGCTTTCCTGTTTTAAAGTTTCTTCTTACCACTGAATTCTGGGATGAGGAATGCTCCCAAAATAGCTCAAATCCCATTGGAATTATGGCATGTTATTTCTAGTGTATGTGGTGCAGCTTTTACTCTTCTAATTTCATGTTTGCCCATACTTCTTCAGCTGTTTTTTGTGGACTTGCAGTTTATACGCCTTTGTCTTTTGCTTTAAAGAAAGCTGAATAGATAAATTTTCCTCCACTGACATCTGTATCACAGTCTTCACAAGAATCTAATCTAGCTGGATGTCTAGAGACAGGCATTTATTTTGCAAACAGTACTACTTGCCACATCTGCCTCTGTTGAAAACTGAATGATAGTGGGAGTCAGAACAGTTCATTTTTAATTTATTTTTACCTTA
The DNA here is from genome assembly GCA_020745705.1 of Hemiprocne comata. Classification (NCBI taxonomy): domain Eukaryota; kingdom Metazoa; phylum Chordata; class Aves; order Apodiformes; family Apodidae; genus Hemiprocne; species Hemiprocne comata. The sequence goes on along the minus strand of CM036586.1, from coordinate 94,735,213 downwards.
TCTAAATGACAATACACTAACGATTCAGGAGAACAGAATGAAACATGACACCTGGCAAGAGCCATTTGGGTTCTGAGTCCAATTTCTTTTGCTGCCCTGGAGAGACACTGGGCGAGCTTCCCTTATTATTCCATTCACAAAATAAACAAACATCAAAATAGTCACTTGACTGTCTCAGAGGTGCTGATTAATTAGCTACTGTCTATACTTGGCTTTAAACAGGAAAAAAATGCTTTTGTTAATGCTGAGGAAAACCTCCAATTCTCTAAGCATCTACTCACCCACTGCGAGTGACAAGACACTGCCGCAGTCCAAGTTTCCGGAAGATATCTACCACGGTCTCCATTGGCGTGTGGTCAGTGACAGTGAAAGGGCTCAGGTTGAGAATACGCCGCAGCTTCAGTGGATGGGGACTGTTGGGTGCCAGTTCTGGGGGGTCTTCAGTGAAATACACAATAGAGTTGCTCACCACCCCATCCTGACGCTGTCTTGCATTCTCTGTACAACAGAAAGATCAAGGTAGAGAGTGAGTTAGGCTTGATAACAAAACAAAAAATTAATTTCTCTTTGGAAAGCAAAGGTAATAATAGCTTTTTCTCATTAATGTACTGAGGTCCCAGAAGTTGAGGTTGAAGAGCAAATGTGAATTTCCTTGAGACATTTTTCCCTTGAAGCAAATGTAAGTGGTATTTTTACAAACACATACTTTTGCTGAGTTGGTATAATGCTTTTCTGAATAAATATGCAGCTCATTGCATTCACAAACGTCACTAATCCAGTTTCTGTTAAATTCAAATTACTACATGTAATTTCCTCCATTGTAAGAATTACAACAGAAACTACTCTTGTATGCCCAAAGGAGTAGAGTCAACAGCCTGGTACAGTCCCAGCTGGCTCAGAGCGGTATGTTTGTTCTCCGACTTCTCAGTGGAGTGCGGGAAATGTGGGCATGGTGATTGAATTTATGAACACTAAGCTAGGTAAAGACAAATTCACTTCCCGGGGATCTGGGGGTGGTGTGGGTGTTCTAAACCAGCACACCTCTCTGGCATGCAAGGCAAATTTTGTGCATTTGTACTTAATGCCTTAAATAGAGTTTGCATATCTAGATTTTAAAAGGGCAGAAAAAAAATAGCATCCTGCTTAAAGGAAAATAGAAAGGGAGGAAAAATATATAGCAGTAAATGAGCTTGATACATTTTTCTCAACAGTACATATTTGACTACTTTCAAAAGCTCTAAAGGTGTCTTTCATACTTTCATTAAAAAAGTGAACTTTACATCTGGACTTTACATGACCAGTATAAGCCTTTTTAAAGTATGCTCCAACAAGTATTCCTGGCACTGGAGCGATTTTCATTGTAGTGTTTACCTCATTTCTACTCAACACTGCAGGGCATGACCAACATATGAGAAGGATTTCCAAATGATAGACAACTTCTCTCTCCCCAGAATAAGCATAGTGTGTATTTGGCTCTGAGGATCAAACTCTCTTTATTTTTATTTTTTTTTAATAAATTCTTGGAAATGGCTAGAATTATTATCTCTGATTAATATAGGCTGCTTCTGTTCTTGAGAGGTACAGCAAATCAGACACACTCAAAATGCATATATGTATTTTTTCTTGGAGCTCATTGTCATCAATCAAAGTGCAGAAACCTGCTTCTGTGACTTGTAATGTGTAGACAGTAATGGTTTCCAACATGTTCCAGCTGCATTTTTTTTTTTTCCTTTAATGATGTATATTTCTGGAACTGGAGCAATGCTGGCTCAAACCTAATATCAGTACAGTATATGATTTTCAACCTTCTCACCCCACCTGTTACAAGCCCTATTGCAATTTAAAAGAATGATGCTAACTTTGTCTCATCCTGTTTTGATTCATACGTCTAATTTCAAGTGTGAACATGCCTGCATAGCTCTTTGATATATGATCTGTGGTAAGAGGTAACATTAATCAAACTGAAGGGAACTCCCACCCTTTGATAAAAACCCTTGACAGCTAGGTATTTCCTTCCCGAAGCTGCACCCAAAGCAACACGCCCAAGTATTTCAGTTAGTACATTGCTGTTCCCAAGGCAGCAATGACCCTGGACAACAGGGGTTAGCCAAAGCCATGACTTCACTCTTCAAAGTCAAGCAACTCTCTTGAGAAATTTGAATGATGTAGTACTATTGAGCAAATTCAGTGGCATCAGAAAAAATGGTGGACTTTGCATGCAGTCTCACTGGTTGGAGGAGTTAAAGGTAAAACAGAAGAACAGATCATTTTTGCAGACAGTGGGTAAGAAACACAGATATAGCTTAACAGAAAGAGCAGAGCAAATGGATGACAGTCTCTGGTTTTGCAGTCACCTATGCAGAAGGCCCTTGTCATAGCTAGAGAGTGAATTAGTTCTCTCAAATGTGAAAACAGCTTCTCATATTCAGGAGTTCCCAGTTCACAGCCTATATTAACTATGTTGCTTTCCTACCTTCACGCTCAGAAAAGTACTATAGAGGCCACATGGCTCGCATCCAAGACTCTGCCTTTTGTACAATACCTCTGAAGCTGGCCAAATTTAAGAAGAGCTTTACTGGGTCAAATACTCCCCTCCATTAGACTGTAAAGTAGATGCCATCTACAACGTAGACATCTATTTCCAGAGGGTGACTATGCCCACCCATCCTGCCTACCTGCTCAACAAGGATGAGTGGAGGGATGCAATCCTCCTGAAGGTGCTTCTGAGCAACTGAAAGTGGTATTTTCATTCTCTTTCTAAGGACTGGGTGCATTTCTAGAGCATGGTTAGTGCTCCACTTAATAAGAAAGAAATTATATAGGTGTAAATCACAAGGCAGAGAGCTGTGTGTGAAAACATATTTGACGTGGGACTCAACAGCTATGGCATTCATCCAATAAGTCAGTTGTGTGAGGGAACTGGAGTACTTCCCCAGAGTATTCCGTGGGCCACCACGCTGCTGATGCACAACTTACTGGGCCACAGAAAGAAGCTGAACCTTCTTGGTTGAAATCATGTCTCTGCATAGTGTGATGTGTTATCATATAAAGGCACTAAAGCTGGCTCAAACTGAGAAGGCATTCGGCAGGTCACAATGCAGTGAAAGAAGAGATACTGGTGTGGGCCTGATTCTGCTTTTTAGAGGAACTCATTCTCCAGCTACAGCACTGCACAGATGGGGCTTGTACTGTTCCCAGACAGAACTCCAGTATCTCTGGATGCTGTCAGCCTGAGCAGGAAAGCAGAACCTGAACAGGACAATAAAAGATGCCTCAACACATGTGATCTTTACATCTTGGCAAGTCATTTTATAGTTTAAGGAGATTTAGTGTACGGCTTCATGGACACAACTCTGAAGCTAGCTGAGGTGAAGGTTTGTAACACATTAGCTACTCTGTGGTAATGATGAGCAGTGATGACTTCTGCAATAAATGCAAAGCAACTTTGGTCTTCGGTGAAAGAGGATTAGCTATCAAAAAGTTGCTAGCATGGTACAAAACCAATGTTTTGCCCTGCCCTGTATTGGAACCATATACTGTGTCTTTTGGAAAAGTGAAACCAAATCCAGATTTTAAGTCACAAAGACACAAATCATACTGGAAATACTAGCCATTTATCATAGAGTCAATGGAGAATGGCATGAGGAGATGTCATAATCAACCCAGGAGATAAAGGGTGACCAACAGTCCCTGACAGCTGAGGATTTCAGGAAAACGTATCTATACAGAGAAGTTTTTTATTTCAAATCTCAGTTCTGCCCCAGATGCTCGTAATTAGAACTGATCAGGAAACAGTACCTTTTCCTCTGGAAAATGTGGATGTCAAAGAAAGAGCTTTCAAACAGGATAGGATTTTAATCTAAAATGTTTGCTGAATGTATTGTTATTAGTGCATAGCTCAACATTTTCACACATCTCCTAGCAAGCCCATTCAGCCATGTTGCCATTTGTGACCTGAATTAAGACTTAGTTCCCCAAACTTCTCTGATCTGCTTCAGACAGTGTCTCATCTTTCTGCTTGTAAAGTGAGGGTTCTGCATCTGCACTCCATGCAATTTTCCCACTGACATACCTCCCTGCAAAGGAGATGCAAACTACTATCAAGTTCGGATGGCAACAAGTGTTACAGCCATGACATGGCAAAGACAGTGTAAAAGCCAGACACGTGATAGGCTAAATACATCTAATTACCTTTTTTTTATTTCTCACAGGGGAATGCAGAAGACAACTGAAAAGCATTAGCAAAAGTAGGATAAAACGGCGGCAAGGTTTAAAAAGCGGCCATTTGGCAGCCTCCTCTGAGCACGCGGCAGCGCAGACCAGAGAGCGGCAGCTGCCCCCAGAGGGCAGGCGCGTGGGAGGCGCGAGGGCAGGCAGGGAGGGAGCAGCGGGTGCCTTCTCACAAGAAAAGCAAACTAGTAGCTGGATAGATCATGGTCACAACGCGGCCAAAAACCGTAGTGAAAAAGAATGTGGGGACTCAGACAGAGCTCCCAAGGAGGCATGCAGCAGTGCAGGTCTCTGGCTGCAGTGAATGCCTGAGCCTGGCACTGGTACCAGAGGGAACCAGTGACACCGCATGTGTGCGGTGTGAGCAAGTAAATGATCTCCTCAGGCAGGTGGTTAATCTGACAGAGGAGGTTGAAAGACTGAGAGCCATTAGAGATTGTGAAAGTGAAATAGATTGGTGGAGTCATACCCTGACGCAGGGGCAGATCGAGGAGGTTGAGAAAGTGCCGGATCCCCTCCCCTCCTGTCACCAGACAGATGGAGAGGACTTAGGAGATATGAAGGAATGGAAGGAAGTCCGATCTCGGAAAGGCAAGAAAAAATCCTCCCAACCCCTTCCACCCTCCCAATTGCCCTTGAATAACAGATATGAGGCCTTGGAAATTCAGGGACAGGAAAATGAAGTTGGAGGGGTAGACTTATCTAGTGAAGCACCTAGGACTCGTCAGTCACCCCGAGTCCTTAGGACTTCTTCAATCAAGAAGGAAAGGAGAGTAATTGTGGTGGGTGACACCCTTCTGAGGGGGACAGAAGGGCCCATCTGTCGACCGGACCCATCCCACAGGGAGGTCTGTTGCCTCCCTGGGGCTCGGATTAGAGATGTTAAAAGGAAACTCCCTAATCTTGTGGGTTCCTCTGATTACTATCCACTGCTGATTTTTCAGGTGGGCAGTGATGAAATTATCACAAGAAATGTAAGGGCAATGAAGAGTGACTTCAGGGCCCTAGGACGGCTAGTTAGGGGGTCTGGAGCGCAAGTAGTGTTTGCCTCCATCCCTCCTGCAAGAATGGGTGGGGAGGTATATAGGAAGAGTCTACAGATCAATGAATGGCTAAGAGATTGGTGTCAAAGACAGGGTTTTGTTTTTTTTGATCATGGGATGCTATATGAGACACCTGGCCTGGTGGTGGCAGGTGGGATGCACCTGTCCCAGAGGGGGAAGAGGCTTTTGGGGCAGGACTTAGCAGGGCTCATTGAGAGAGCTTTAAACTAGATGTGAAGGGGGAAGGGGAGAAAACTGGGTCTATTAGGGAGAAGCACAAGAGGAACGTACCAGGGCCTGAAAGCAGGTGGTCTAAGGAGGATTTAGTCCCACCAGTGGGCTCTGTTTGTTTCCTGAAATGCCTGTATGCTAATGCACGCAGCATGGGGAATAAGCAGGAAGAGTTAGAGGTCAGTGTGCGGGCTAAGGGTTATGATCTGGTAGCAATAACAGAGACGTGGTGGGACAGGTCACATGACTGGAATGTGGCCATGGATGGTTATGTGCTTTTTAGGAAAGATAGGGCGGGGAAGCGAGGTGGTGGAGTTGCTCTTTATGTGAGAGAGCAACTAGAATGTATTGAGTTTTGTGCAGGGGCTGATGAGGGGCAAGTTGAAAGTCTGTGGGTAAGAATTAAGGGGCAGGCTGGTGTGGGTGATACAGTGGTGGGAGTCTACTACAGACCTCCTGATCAAGGCGAGGAAGTTGATGAGGCTTTCTACAGGCAGCTGAAAGTAGCCTCACAACTGCAGTCCCTAGTCCTCATGGGAGATTTTAACTACCCCGATATCTGCTGGAAGACTCACACAGCCAGCCTTTCACAGTCTAGGAGGTTCCTCCAGTGCATTGATGATAACTTCTTAATGCAAATGGTGGACAAGCCGACTAGAAGAGGAGCGCTGCTGGATCTTGTACTAACCAACAAGGAGGGCCTTGTTGAAGCAGTGGTGGTCAGTGGCAGCCTTGGCTGCAGTGATCACGAGATGGTGGAGTTCAGGATCCTGTGTGGAAGGAACAGAATACCCAGTAGGACCAGAACCCTGGACTTCCACAGGGCAAACTTTGGCCTCCTCAACCAACTGTTAAGGGAAATCCCATGGGACAGGGTGCTAGATGATAAAGGGGCTCAAGATAGCTGGTCAACATTCAAGGACCACTTCTTGCAAGCACAGGATCAGAGCATCCCAATGGTTAGGAAATCTAGTAAGGGAGCTAGGAGACCAGCATGGTTAAAAAAGGAACTGCTGGGCAAACTTAAGTGGAAAAGGAAAATCTACAGATCATGGAAGGAGGGCCTGGTCACTTGGGAGGAATATAGGACTGTTGTCAGAGGATGTAGGGAGGCAATTAGGAAAGCTAAGGCCTCCTTGGAACTTAACCTTGCAAGTCAGGTTAAGGATAATAGAAAGGGCTTTTTCAAATACATAGCTAACAAAACTAACACTAGAGGCAATATTGGCCCACTGAGGAATGAGGTGGGAGCCCTGGTGACAGAGGATATAAAGAAGGCAGAGGTGCTGAACGCCTTCTTTGCCTCTGTCTTTACTCCTGCAGGATTTCCCCATGAGCTCCAGACTCATATAGCCCCAGAAGTAGTCAAGATAGATGAGGAGTTTGACATCGTAGATGAGGATTGGGTTAGGGATCAGTTGAGCAATCTGGACATCCATAAATCGATGGGTCCAGATGGAATGCATCCAAGGGTGCTGAGGGAGCTGGCAGAGGTCATTGCTAGGCCACTCTCCATCATCTTAGGTAAGTCATGGGTAACGGGAGAGGTGCCTGAGGACTGGAGGATAGCAAATGTCACACCAGTCTACAAGAAGGGCAAGAAGGAGGACCCGGGTAACTATAGACCGGTCAGCCTCACCTCCATCCCTGGAAAGGTGATGGAACAACTTGTTCTTATCTCTATCTCTAGGCATATCAAGGACATGGGGGTCATCAAGAGCAGTCAGCATGGTTTTATCAAGGGTAAATCATGTTTGACTAACCTCATAGCCTTCTATGAGGAAATTACTAGGTGGATAGATGATGGTAGAGCGGTAGATGTGGTGTATCTGGATTTCAGTAAGGCATTTGACACCGTCTCCCACAGCATCCTTGTAGATAAGTTGATCAGGTATGGGTTTGGTGATCAGGTAGTGAGGTGGATCAGGAACTGGTTGATGGGAAGGAGTCAGAGAGTTGTAGTCAATGGGGCAGAATCTGGTTGGAAGTGTGTGACTAGTGGAGTCCCTCAGGGGTCGGTACTGGGACCGATGTTGTTCAACATCTTCATCAACGACCTGGATGAGGGTATAGAATGTACCCTCAGCAAGTTTGCTGATGACACTAAGCTGGGAGGAGTGGCTGACACACCAGAAGGCTGTGCTGCCATTCAGAGAGACAGGCTGGAGAGTTGGGCGGGGAGAAACATGATGAAATTCAACAAGGGGAAGTGTAGAGTTTTGCATTTGGGGAAGAACAACATGATGTCCCAGTATAGGTTGGGGGCTGACCTGCTGGAGAGTAGTGTAGGTGAAAGAGACCTGGGGGTCCTGGTAGACAGGAGGATGACCATGAGCCAGCAATGTGCCCTTGTGGCCAAGAAGGCCAATGGCATCCTGGGGTGCATTAGAAAGGGTGTGGTTAGTAGGTCAAGAGAGGTTCTCCTCCCCCTCTATTCTGCATTGGTGAGGCCGCATCTGGAGTATTGTGTCCAGTTCTGGGCCCCTCAGTTCAAGAAGGACAGGGAACTGCTTGAAAGAGTCCAGCGCAGAGCCACAAAGATGATTAAGGGAGTGGAACATCTCCCTTATGAGGAAAGGCTGAGGGAGCTGGGTCTCTTTAGCTTGGAAAAAAGGAGGCTGAGGGGTGACCTCATCAATGTTTACAAATATGTAAGGGGTGAGTGTCAGGGAGATGGAGTTAGGCTCTTCTCAGTGATGACCAGTGATAGGACAAGGGGTAATGGGTGCAAATTGGAGCATAGGAGGTTCAAGGTGAATATCCGAAAAAATTTTTTTACTGTGAGAGTGACAGAGCACTGGAACAGGCTGCCCAGGGAGGTTGTGGAGTCTCCTTCACTGGAGACATTCAAAACCCGCCTGGATGCGTTCCTATGTGATGTGCTCTAGGTGACCCTGCTCTGGCAGGGGGGGTTGGACTAGATGATCTTTCGAGGTCCCTTCCAACCCCTAGGATTCTATGATTCTATGATTCTATGAAATACAAACTATTTTATAAATGGTATCAGCTCTTGGCGTTTACACATTTGGCAAAACTTCAGACACTATTAACTTTCCTAGCTTGACCACACAAAGCATCTTTTGTTACTACCAAAGGAAGATTAGCCCTCTGAGAAAATCAGTTGTTTGAAAGGACCATTGCAACTAGCAGCCTTGGACTTCATATTGGTGTCTTTAAAATCCTCTTATACAGAGATTGGTATGCAGAGGATTATAACTTCATGGAGACCTGTTTCTGGAGGAGGGAGGAAGGAGCAACCAGTGATAGCAGGCTTTTAATGAAAAAGCTAGATTCCCACACTCCTTTGAAGTTAAATTACAATTGTAGAGTTAAAGGACCTGTAGAACTAGCAGTAAGGCCTGTTCTGCTTTCCTGCATTTAGAGAAATTAGTGATATAACAAAATGAAAAATTAATTCAGTTCATAAACTATTTTCTCTAACTGAAATGACAAGTACAGAAATGAAAAATGAGAAAGTAATTTCTTACTGAAGAGAATTCTGCACTACATTTTACAGGGGAAAAAAACAGGCTCTGTCATTTCTTCTTCTGCTTGTAGTATTGATGTAGCATTGGTGACTTTCTGCTATAGGATGAGAAGGGGGAATCAAGTAACAGCTGAGTGTCCTTAAATAAATTAAAAAAAATCTTAGGTCTCATCACTTAGATGGAGTTTTTTTACATCCAGGAGACGAAAATAAATATTAAAAAAAAAATAAAATTAAAAAAGCAGGTGCTTTAAAGAGCACTGTTACTTCAAATTTTATTTTATCTTTGTGAGAAGTGATTTTCCGTTTGTGGGTTTTCTTTTCTGAAGCATACGGCAGTTTCCAACTGAGACAACAGCTTTTTAAAAATGCCTTAAGTGGAGGGATGAAACAGGCTCAAGCAGAGAGGAATAATTCCATGTCAAGGAGATTTGGATATGCCAGACATTCCACTCCCCTGAAAAGTATAAGGCAACCATGCCCAGCCAGCAGCCTGTCTGCCTGCCCGGCTGGCCATCAGCACCACAGGAATTGAGAGCAGATCTTGGGGCTGATTTGCCAGGCTCACAGACCTCTGCGGTTCTGGATGCCCTGCGTACGGGGAAGGTGGGAACACTTGCTTTCATCCAATGTACCTGTCTTTTCAATCCCCACCTAGCTCTCAGGCCAACCAGGAGAGGACCTGATGGGTCAGAACCTGTAATGACTTGGATTGGGCTCTCAGGCAACCAGCCAGCTTTCCAATGGATGCTTGATAAAACTCCACCAAACAGCATCCTCCACTGGAAAACTTTGCACCCCTAGCGGAAAAGGCCTGGATGTGAGAAACATTGACATAGTGCAACAGAAAGAAGCACAGGGACTTGAACTCTCTCCTAGGGTGACAAAGGTTCATGACTGCCCCAGCTGCTATCAGCAGCCAATGGATAGCTCAGCACTGCAGTAGCTTTTCATCTGGTTCTGACAAAACTTCTGGCCGTATGAGTTAGGTTTATCTCTGTTTTCTGTAGTAGAATTGTTTTGTACTGTTGTAACGACAAAATTAAGTACACAAAAGTCAAGCCACAGAGGAGGTATGCTACAATAGAAAAGCCTGCAGCTATGAGTCCTAGCAACTAGTAAAAGCCAGACTTGGGGAAAAGGTTAGGTTTGCTTCTTATTTATCCATTCTTCAAGGTGAATAACACTAGTAGCATCCTACCCTATGAATTCCTATCAAAATAAAACTTAAATACTCTGATACTGTACTCACTTATTGCAAGAATCAGCTCTCGTCTCTGTGCAAATCCAATAAGTCTCTCTGAGTCTTTTGAAACCACTACTGGAAAGCCATTGTAGTCAGTCTCCTTGATTAGTGTCTCAACATCCTCCACCGTCATGCTGTCCTGCGTCAGAACAGAGAGAGGAGCTTCACCACGCCTTGGTCTCATGACATCAGTTGCCAGGGTTCGGTGGGTGAATTCATCCTTCACATCCAGAAAGGGATAGCCATTGAGATGAATGTGAGCTTCATAGATCCCTTCTTTCCCAAAGGCATCTGCCACCCACTTGCTTGTGACAGCTGCAGCCATAAGAGGTACGATGTACTCCAGGCCTCCAGTTAGCTCAAACATAATCACCACCAGAGACACAGTCATTCGGGTGACACCACCTGCCAACAAGGAAAGCAGTCAAGTTTCTCTCGGTACTCTTGAAGTATGCATACTAAGCAACTCATTTATATTTTTTAGTCTTACACTCGAAAAGGCATGAGATTATTCATGCTGAGTAGTTTGCCCTTATACATTGTGTAGTGGTTTGGGGCTTATTTCATTGAAGAAAGAGATTTTTCATCTACTGCAATTTTCATCAAAAAGTTTGAGTGAACTGCCTGAGTTCAAGAAGTGTTTGGATGGTGCTTTCAGGCACATGGTGTGATTCTTGGGGTGCCCTACACAGGGACAGGAGTTGGGACTTGATGATCCTGATGGGTCCCTTACAACTCAGCATATTCTATGATTCTGTGATTCTATGAACTTGCTCAAGCCAGAGATGCTAATATCTTTGTTAGCAAATTTGAAATTTGAAAGGCAAGTAATGCATGCTAAAAGACTGAGCTATCACACCAGAAAGCATGTCAAAAATCAGCTATACTGGATACTAGAGAAGCTAATACTGGATCCTGCCATAAGCCCTTTAAATTGACTCCAAGAATCAGCTAAGCACCATGGCCTGGGGCAGGGAGGAGCTTTCAGGGCTGGCCTCCACATTGGTTTAACTATCACATTCATACAGCATAGAAAGATAAGCATTATCTTTGGACACAACATGGTTACAAAATCCTACGTAAGGATAGTTTGAGGCCACTGCAAGAGACATGTTACAGCTTAAACCCTAGTTTTTTATGAGAGTAACATAAAGTTTGAACTGTATACAACTTGGTTTGAGGCCATCTAGGCATGCAGCCATAGACAGGTTTGTAGCTGTAATTTTCAATCTAGTCTTTCTGCATTAATTTCATAAGCAAGCTCCTTTCTCCTTCAGTTTACTTTAAAGGATAAAAATAATCACATAACAGCAGACAAGTGTGTATGTATCACTGAATTATTAGGTAACATTTCTTTGCCACTGTTCAAAAGGTAAATGTAATAAATCTCCTATTTTGGGGCCTCAAAATACAGCACCATTTTAGATGAGGGAAATCAGAAACAGGTCATTAAAAGATGCTTTTAATCTAGCAGCATACAGGAAAATTAAATTGTTTATTATTTAACATTATGATCTGGATATAACTTTCATCTGAGGAATGCCTTAAACTTCTGACTCTGAAAAGCTGAGAGCAGATACCAGAGTAAGGATCATTTAATACTTACTTTATACCTCTTACTCTAAGCTAGACAGATCTTGGACTTAAGAATGAATAGTGACCATTCTGCTGTATGTCTCACCATACTATCAAAATTACTGCACCTTGATTTGGACCTTTTGAAAGAGGAAGTGATTACTGACTGGCAGATCAACTGGAATACCAGAGCACAATTCATTTATTTTATGAACATTAAGATCATTTATGGATAAGAAGCGTGCCACTTTTTTTGACAGTAAGATTCATCCTAGCTATTTCAATATGTCTACGCTGCTGTAGGTGTTCACATCCAAAGAGGTAATGCAGATTGCCTTTATAATCTCTGGGGAAAAAAAGAGGCACTTCTGAGGCCAAATTCATCTGTCCATTTGCCTGATTTTAGATGTCTATTTCCACATGAGCCTGATCTTTCCAATATCTCAGTTTTCTGTTTTGACTGTGAAGGGTATCAGCACAGCTAGCTCTGATGCTGACATCTGTATTATAGACATTAAATTTAGACAAGCAAACCCCACCCTTCCTTCCTCTGTAGCTGATCACACAAATTATCCTACTTTTCAAACATGAAACTCCAAAACTGAAACTTTTCCAGCTCTTCCCTGAGGACAACTTTCATTTCAAATCTACCCAATTACTTTACTCATGTTATGCCTCCCCACTATCATTTAATCATCTAATGACAGTGTCAACAGCAACAACAAAAGGGGGTAGACCATACAAGTACAGAAGGCCAAAGACATGATCAGGCAAAAATGTGTTCAGATGGTATGCTTGTAACATTTCTGTTGCATCTATAACTAGAAACTTGGTATGTGAGGTATTAATCAGTGATCTTGCTTTAATAGTTTGCAGATCATTCCTGTTACATCCAATAAATCCTATTGATTGAATGTAATCAGATAGTTGCAGTATGGTGAAAACAAAAACCGAAAGAGCCCAGTTGACCGTAGTGTAACACACAGCCAAAATAAGCCTCAGAATTTTTATCTCTGTGTAGCTTAAAATTTGGCCAGAACTGGGATTTTTTTTTCCCCTGCACTGATAGAGAACAGTCTGAACAAGGAATTAGCCTTAGTCCAGCTACAGTGGATTTCATTACACCAAAAGGGAAAAACAAAACAAACCCAAACACTCCTTCTTGGAAACCTGTAGCCTGACTTTAATTTTTTCTTTCCTCCTGCATGCTTTTTGACAGATTAACAAGGAGAAGGCATTGGTGACTGCAAGCCTCTCTTTTCTTGACTAACTGGTAGATCACTGGGGAGACCATTTAAGAAAGCTGCCCGTGCTTTAGCCCATCACCCTATTAGGTCCAGAAATGCCAGTTTAGCACCTAACACAAACACCAAGCCTTCATAAACAATTTGTAGGTCCCCAAACATCAGCATTATCCATGCACAAAGCAATGGTCAGCAGGTACTGTACCCAGGCATGCTGCTGCTCCCACCATAGCATACAGTCCTGGCGTGACGCAGTCTGCCCCGGGTCTGCACCAGTTTCTGAAGATGATCCAGTCATGGTGGTGATATGCCAGCTGCTCTACTCCAATCCCAACCATCCTGCCAGCCATGGCACCAACAGCCATGCTGGGAATGAAAAGACCTGAAGGGATCTTGAATAAAATACAGACACATGAGTACCTTGACAATAAAGACTAGTAATGAACTTACTTAGTGAACAAATTATTATTAGTGCTAAGAGACACCAGTTCCTTATTAAATGCTAGCTTAGAAGGCCATAGCCTTTTGGCAACCCATAGTGATGTTTCCAGTGGCCTGAAATAGGTTTCTGAAGTGACTGAGTTGGTGTGGCTACACGTGTATTAATAGCTTTATAAAATGTTAATGCGGGTTTTTTTAAGTAATTTTGAATCCTACCCACTGCATAGTACTGAAATTGACAAATAAATGGTGTTTCGCAGTAATAGTCTGCTTTTAAAGTTAAGATGCTCCTGCTTTTGCCTTTATTTCTTTCTCAGCAGGAAGTCAGGAGCTGCTGATGGTTCTGTCATGGGCCTGAGAATCAGCTTAACTGAAAATAACACTTTGATTTCGACATCTAACACATGGAGTACTTTATGGTTTTATTACTATCCTTTCAGGCTAAATCAGGCCCGATTTTAAATTAAATGTCAAGCACAGAATAAAAATTTAGAGAAATGAGGCTTACTGCTCAGAGGCAGCTATTTCTTCATCTCAGTTTGCTATATATTTTCCAGAAAGTTCTGTGAATCATTACCTTGTTGTCTGCTACACAGACAAATCACAAATCATTAAAGAACATTCTTGAAATGGAAAAAATAAAATAAAATAACCTAAAATGAAAATTCACTTTGCCTTTGCTAAGTGCATTTCCTCTCAGATGTCAAGTGCACCTGTCAAGTGGGAGATAAATTTCCTGGTGGAGAAGAGAGATCTGTTGCAAGAGCTTGCATGGAGTTTTTGTTGTTTTTAGAGAGGAAAGGTTGTTACATCTTTTCAGTTCTGAAAATATACCTTGAGCTTCCTAAACAACTCAACTAACAACCTTGGCATGGCCCAGGCTGTCAGGGCTGATAACAGCAGGAGCCCTCTTCCCTACCATATAGTGTTAATGTTGATACAGTCTTATTGGGCCTTCTAGATTTGATGTGTAAAGCTGTTTTGTCTGTTCTTTTCAAGAACAGTTGAAACTATCAATTGCTTCTAACAAATTTTAAATATATAGAATAAATAAAGAACAAAGAATCAAACTCACAAGTTTTCTAACAAATGAACAAGCATAACAACAACTGGCTGCCAGTCAAAGCACAAATCACTTTCTGCAGTGAAGAGCATCTCATTTCAAATCCCCCTTCAGAGATATTACTCTTGTGCTCCTGAACTGCCATCCATTCTTCCTGCTCAGGAAATCAGCAGGACTCAGTCACTGAGCCTAAGTGACCTTCTACTATTCAGTAGCTCTTGTTATCAGCGACATCCCAAATGGAGAAAATACAAAATAAAAGCAAAACAAACACCAACAAGTTATATTATTTTGGGGGTAAAAGGCCTTGTAAAAGATAGATCCTCAGTTCCAGCTCAGTTTTTAAGAGAAAGATGAGATGCTCTAGCTTTGAGTGTGGCAGACCATAAAGTGTGTAACTCAGAAAAACTTCCCATCATCTGCTGCAATCAGATCCAGAACTAAATGCTCTGATAATGTGAGCTGTAGACAGACAGATACATGTTTTATATGGGCTCAAGCAATCAGATATATAAAACTCGCCACAAACAGCTTTGTATGTATTGAAAGCTTGGATGAATTGTTCTTGGACCTTTCATCACCCATTTATGGGAAGGAGGGGGAATGGAAGGAAAAAGCTGCAATTCCAGAATAATCAAATTATACATCTGTCAGTCCTCCCACTCATTCCCTCTTTTCTTTTTTTTTCCAAGCTACAGTCCTTAAAAAGACTTAAAATCTTTCAGCTACTTTTTTATTTTTGTGAGGTTTTAAATGTGTACATCAGTAAATTCAAAGCTATTGCTTCTCTGAGCATGGCTACCTTGAGGCACGTTAAAACATAAATCCAACAAGACAAACAACAATGTAAATAGTACATAACCCTGAGAGAGCAGAAAGACAGCTGCAGTGGGGATCATCTTGAATTTGCTTATTGGCAAGAATTTACATTCACATTCAGATTTCTTTTTAATTTGATAAAGCTGCAGATGACTAGAAGGTGGAAGGCAGGGCTCATCCCTTTGATGTGACAGGGGCCCTCAGAGCAAGGTGCTGGTGGGTGAGTGAACCAGCAGGCATGTCAGTTACACCTGTGGGGCTGGGTGTAGGTCAGCAGCACACAAACCCTGCAAGATAGACCCCGAGTTCTGATGGCAACCCATCTGTGCTGTGTGCTCATGACAGCTTCTGTGCCTGTCCCCAATTTACCTTCATGCCGAAAGTGAATATCGTGATGACAATTTTGAACACCAAAGCCAAGGCAAGCTGCCACATGGCTGTGTACACTCCAGGGCCAGCAGGTCTGTCAGGAATGTCATCAACCGGCCGGGTCATGTTTGGGTCATTGATATAGTCGCAGAGCTGTGAGGACTCCAGGGCACCGCAGTCATTGAAGAGCTCTGAGATCAGCTCGCTGGTGCTCCTCCGGGTGTAGGGGTTGGGGTAGGCGATGATGGCAGTGATAGCTGTTATCACTATAACCTCCAGCACTGGGTATTTCCCGAGTCTGGTGGTTTTTCGCCTCCTGCACCAGGCAATGTTGCATCGGATAAAGAGGGTCCCCCAGAGGCCACCAAAGACACCGAGCAGGATGAAGGGGAAGAGCTCAGCCATGTACCAGGGCGTGTGGTACTCCACGTAGAACAGGACCAGCCGGCTATTTCCAAAAGGATTGATGGACCTGAGTGTGAAGGCAGCCACGAGAGCAGCAAAAAATGACCTCCAGAGGGTTTTGAGAGGAAAGTAGTAGCTGACCTAAAACCAAGCAGAGATTGTAAGCACTTCACTGAGCGTGACAGAGGGTGTTTGCTTTGATTATTCACAGCAGCACTGCACACAGCAAGCCGTCACCCTGTGTTTCATCTGTGATTCTGTATCTGGCTTTTCTGGGAACACCAGTTCTTACCATAGCCAGAACGTGTTCACAAAGGTATCAGAAAATACATTTTTAGATAGGGAGCAGCAATGAGTGAAAATTTGATAAATTTAAATCCAAAGTTGCTAGCCAGAGACATTGAGATGAGTGCTCAGCAGTTCAGCCCATGCAGCAGTGAGCTGAAAGCTGGAGAAGGCTCAGCACAGTGATACGTTTCCAGATTGAATAATTTTGTTTGTTTCCAGAAAGCCAGTGCTCTTCTTTTACTCAAATTATGCTAAAACACCTAGTTATTTCTTATTACTAGAAATTAAATATTATTTTTGCTTTAGAAGAAAAATAAACAAATAAATATTTGAAAAATAAAGAAGAATATTTTTTAAGGGCAGTGAAAGTGAAAGTATATTTATTAAAGCAAGTGCACTGCCAGATCTCACCTCCTCCAGACTAAAAAGCACACCTCCGATTGGGGCCCCAAAGGCAACAGACACTCCTGCAGCAGCTGCAGCTGACAGCACCTGCCAAGCAGATATTGACATACAAGGTATGAGTCCTTCGAAACACTGAGTATCTGGACAGGGAAATTAGGCATTATTTGAGCCAACCTCACCTCTCTCCTCTTTCCTTCATTCTTGCTGTACTTTGAGAACAGGCTGCTGAAGAAGTTTCCGCAACAACAGGCCACATGGACTAACGGCCCTTCTTTCCCAAGGCTGAGGCCTGAAGATACCACCAGAACCAAGGTGACAGTTTTGATTAAAAGTGTCCATTTTCCCAGGTAGCCCCTAATAATGAACCCACTCAAGATGGTTTTTATCTGGAAAGCAGGAAGAACACGTTGAAGAGCTGAAGAAACCTTTTCTACTCTGAGCTTGCAAATGGAGCTAAAACCTCAGCAAAATTTTTAAAAAAAGTAATAAAAATTGCAGACTACTTGAAAAGGGACAGTGATGGAGAGAAAGAAACTGTGGCCAGGGCAACGTTCCCACAGTGATAGCTGAGCAGGGGTTAAGCAGACCATGCTTTTACTGTTCTTACGGGTGGTCCCCTGCTTCGGTAAGGAGTCTCACAGAGATCAATAAAAATACAAAACTATTACGTATCTCCATGGCTTACAGGATCAGAGTTAAACTAGACTCAACTTTAACAAAGCAGAAAAAAAGCAAATAAACACATAGTCTTCCCAGTTAAAACAAGAAAAAACAAGTTCTGAATATTTGGAATGACTGTGCCATAAAAGCATGCAAGTATTATGAAATGAGAAAGTCCAAGAGAACTTAATTTTACACATTTCCTCTTAATTCTGCATGTGAATGGCTAGAATAGAGCACAATGAACACGCGTGACACACAGCCTGCAGGGCAGGACTTGGGTTTGGACTCTGGCCCTGGAAATGGACTAGAGCTGAGCATCACCTGACATGAGAGATTTACCACTTGGAAATATCAAATATGTAGCGAACACACGTGACTACTTTGAAATGTGGAAGTGATAAAAATATTTCAATTATTTGCGGTAGGTTTTTTTTCCTGATTGGTTATGAAACATTTGGATGCTTCTCCTAGAGATGAAGAAAAAAAGTATGCAGAGATTTCTAAAATTTGTGCTGTTGATTCTGTCTGCCAGATTCTTAAGTATAATCCCAGTGGTTCTATAGCACTTTTAAGAAAAGACTGCATTGATTTCAAAAATTTTGTGGAGGTATGCTTCTCGAATTACAGGTTCCCTCATTTTAACAACTTAAATAGAGCCTGGGCTCAATATGCAAAATACTGAAAACCAACTAAAGATTTTGGCTGCGATCATGACGTCATACCAGCACAACATGGTGTACAAGGACACAACATGCAGAAGATGGACAGCCAGACACTTTTCAGGCATCCCAAGTGATAGGCATCTCACATCTTCTGTAGCTTAGGAAACCTTAGCTTTGTAGCCCTCCCTCTTTATGTTATTTTGGTTTTATTTAAAGCCTAGCCTAGAAGATTAATGTTTTTGAAACTGTCCCAAGTAATTTAATCCAAGGAAAATCCTGTATAATCTTCTAGTGAGTATGTGCCTCAGCCACAAAAAGCTTGAGTCCATAACGTGATGACCTGGAGCTGCTGATTTTTAATTCAAGCTCTGGCAATGAAGAAGCTTGGACGTTAACATGTCGCAGTGGCACTTAAACATTGTTTACTGTGAAAAATTTAGATTGCCACCATAAAGGCATGTTAGACAAAGGGATGAAAGCAGATGAGATGGAAAGACTACAATCTTGTTAGGAACTTTACAGTTCCTATATAGCTCTGCTATCTCATAGTACAGTTCTGGACTGGGAAAATGAAGTACATTATCTTTTTGGTTGTTGGTTGGTTTGGTTTTTGGATATTCATGCACAAATTGAAACTCACCTCTGGTATTCCAGAGCCACAGGCATAGGGAGCAAACACTCTGACCAGGGAGACTGCCAGGAAAGCAAAACATAGAGCCCACATAATGTATAGAAAATAGTTTAGAATGTAAGCACTTGCACCCTAGAAAAATAACAGTAACAAACATTGTTAGACAAATGCAGGTTGGCAAATCTCACACTTCTTCTAGGGATCATGATGGCATGGAGCCTGGTCTTTCTGGTCTTTTCATTTACATGCTAGCTGCTACTTCTCCTCAGGAGGGACAAATGGGTTTATATACTCCACTTTCCTTACTCATGGAAAGAAGCAGCATGCTAATATGTACCTAATCCAGTCCATACAGTCTGTTGGCAAGGATCCCAAACACCTTAGAGCATCTTTCAAGCACTAAAAAATTAAGTCAACCACAAAAACTTCTGAAATATCAAACAAATCTTTCATAGGGGCAAAAGTAATTGGTGATAAAGGGCACCTAATGAAGGCATCTGCTGTTTTATGCCATGGTGGGTGAGAGGGGCTGTCCTGGTTTGAGCCAGGATGAAGCTAATTTTCGTTTTACTGATTTTTTTTCCTTCAGTAAGCTCTCTTTTAACTAGCAACAAGTGTACCAGGTAGTGGATTGATAACACTGGAATGTTTATGTTTCTGCTGAGATATGATGGTCAGTTTGTTCTACCCAGAGAATTTGCCAATACAGATGCTACTGAGAGCAGCAGAATTGTATCTGTGACCCCCCCGTAGGGGAGCTGGACTAGACAGACAGCAGAACTGACCAAAGGTATTTCATTCCATATATCTACGTAAGCTCCGAGGAAGGTCAGAGATCACAGAAGACAACTTTCTTCCTGCTTCTTCTTCCTTTCTCTTCCATCCATGGCTGGTGTCTGGGGAGGACTCCATCCATCCATCACCATCAACCCCAAGCTCAGGCATCACTGACCTCATAACTCTCCCCTCAGCCCCTGTCTGCTCTGCTGTTATCTTAGACAGCGGTCTGAGACATTTTGGGACTGTTCACAGCTAAGGAGAACTGTTGCCCCGGTTTGACTCAGGATTGGCAATTAAACCGGAGACAGGGGCTGAGACCCTGATCCATCTTTTTTGAGGTCTGGTTTTCAAAGGTCAGTGCTCCATGCAGATGCTGATCTTTTCAAACAACATCCCTGTGTGTATCAGTAGCCCATTCAGTTCACAAACGGGAAGGGTAAAATTGTAAATAAAGTATTTTCTTCTGTATGACCCTATCTATGATAGTGTTGAAAATCAGTTGAAAACACCATAGCTTGGCAGGTGCCACTCAGACACATCTCAGTCATTTTCACCCTGATATTTTAAAAGCCTTCCAGTCAATAATAACCTGTCTTCACACTGAATACCTTTACTTTACTGACAGAATGGAAATGCTAATAATTATTAGCAACGGTTGACCATGCAGTGCCATAGTGAAAGAACAGTCAGTACAGTTCAAGCTTTCTGCCTCTCTCCAATGGTCAAGTCAAAACTGTTAAAATCTGCCTTAGAATACCCCTCCCTATGGAAGCATAATTTTTTAGATTAATTTCAAAAGCCCCACCAACACAGACAGATGAGAATCTAGTCAGAGGCATCTAATTGATACCAGGAACTTAAGCCTTCCAACAATCTGCTCTAGCAACATGACCCTACAGAATAAAAACCAAGATGAACCTCAGTACATGAGTTGGTATGAATCTTTCACCTCTAAGTGAACTCTTCCTACCGGATGCAATCCCAGCTGCTCAAGAACATCGGGGCCCCTGTCTTTGCTCTGCAGGACAGCAGCCTGGATATCAACATAATGATAAATCAAGTAGGAAAACAGGCATTAATCAGTTGTATTGTGTCTTCAGTTAGCAGAGTTGGCCAGCCCAGCTCCCAGTCACCAAAAACTAGAGCTGAGAAGTCTCCATTGTTGCAAACCTGCAAGGAATCAACCTTTAACAGTACAAATGCTTAAATGCTTTCTAGCCTCATTTTCCAGGCCTCTGTCCCATTGAAAAGGCAACCGCTGCCCTTATCCTTATGGCTGTATTTGGAAGAAGGGCAATTTATTAAGGCCCTCTTGTGATTGCTAAAGTTAGCAGATGGATTTGTTGATACCAGTAGAGGAGCAATGCAATGCCATCCCCCAGTGCCCTGAGACTAAGCACTCATGGATCCCACACTTAGACTGATTGACATCCATCTGTAGTAACCATGGATCTTTGTTGCTACAGCTGAAGATGGTCTCATTTCCTCATTAATGTCTTCTCCTAGTGCTTTCAATTACAAACAGCTATGGCAATATTTACTCTTCCTCTAGTGAAAACTCTGGATATGTTGCCCGAGGGCAAAATTCTCCTGCCAGTGTGAACCTGGAGTAACTCCAAAGAAGGCCTACACCATTACAGCACCTTGGCCCTATGATGTTGAGGCAGTTTTGCTTTTAAATTCACTGGACTCAAATTAACTTTGTTTCTTTTTACTTCCTCTTCTTTCACATCTCAGAGTCATGGGAAAACTATGTCAGCTCATTACTGCAATCACACATACACCTACAGCACTGTGGCAGGACCCCAGAAGAGTCTACATGACCAGTTCAGTCTTATCCCTTGGGAAAACTCTCATTGTTACATTTTCCAGATATCTGGCATTCTGCAGGTCCTATTACAGGACTTTCTAATGATTAATAATAAGAAAACCTTTGGGAAGTGAAGTAGTAGTAACTCAGTGTAGCAAATGGCTCATTTCTCATTCATTTCATGCCATTACTAAGGCCCTGAATCACTGAGAGTCTTGTAAATGAGAACCAGAGACCAAAAACACTCATCAGCAGAGACAGTTCTGCTAAGACCTTTTCCACTAGTGGCTTGTGGGACTCACCATGGCAGCAATAGTGATGAAGCATGCAGAGGAACTGAGCAAAATACTGCATTTGAGTTGCAAGACCTAGCAGCATTTCAGATCTGGTGTCAGTCCAATTTAGGTACAAATGGAGCACAACTGAAAACAACCCTCACAAACTAATACTGAAATAGAACACATCCCTCAGGATGCCACCCATGACTGGCCAATGCTTGCTTTCTCCAGAGGCTGAGCACTGTACTCTGACTTGACATCTGGTGGAGGTTACAAATTGGGAAGTGGGTTCCAGGTATAGAGGAGCTTCCCTGTCATGACCAGAGATCCAGAAGCCCTGGAATGGGAATCCAGTCCATTCCTGGATCTGGTATCAGGAAGACACGGGGCCCTTTCCTCTGCTTTGGATGGATGTGAGGCACCCGAAATGGGGGCCTCAGCTCCAGTGAAGTTGAGGTTAGGACCAACCTGGATCTGCAGAATAGGGAAGCTCTGGATCACCAGATAGGATAGAGATATAGCTGAAGTAGATGGCATCTAATGTGCTTTAACACATCCATTCCTCCAGTGAATCTGATGTTTTGAAACTCTTGCATCAAAAAAGTCTTCACTTGCTCTTTGGAAGCAGTTCAGGACCAGAGGGATGAAGGTTACCATTGGTTTACAAAACAGTAATTAAGGAAGAAGACAGCCTGGTATATTTTGGATGTGTTACTATGTTTTCCACAACAATTTATTTCAAGACTCTGCTTTCAGGTCATTTTATAGGAGCACTACAATAAAAACATTTTTCAAGAGATGCCATAGGAAATGCCACAATTCTCAGGGTTTATCACAGCCATAAATCGGCAAAACCACAAGGACAAACATATCTAAATCTTAGTCCTCAAAATGTCTAATTTAGTTATCTATGATTAGAAAGAGTCACAGTGATGCATAAAAAAGAAGACACGTCTGAGCAGAGCACCTTTAGGGAAACTGTTCCAAATACTTTCTGTCTAAGATGTTCTCCAAATTAGTCTTTCTGTGCACTGTGCATTTTATAGGGCTGTTTTCCAAATATCAGGCACAAATATCAGGCCTTTCGCTGCAAAACAGACTTTTTACTTTCCATGTTCACATTTTTGATGGGCTTTCCCTGGGATTTCAGTGCAACAGTAATAGACAGCTGTATTATTAGTATTTACAGTAACCATTGGGTCGGCGCAGCCAGAAACCCACAGATCTTAGAGGCCCATTTTTTTTGAGAATGGGCCTAAAAATAAGCCAAGATTAACCCTCTTTTTTTTTCTTTTTTTTTCTTTTTTTTTTTTTTATGTGAGAGTTTAATAGAGGGTGAAAAGCCCAATTTGAATACAAAGTGAGTAAAGTTTCACATTGCCCACCTAGCTGACACCTTTCTTCTCAGCCCCAGCATCCAAGAGTTGTGACTGCTGATTTCAAGTAGCAGGTGAAAGCAATAAATTCTCAAGGATATGCTCTGTTTATGTATCCCAGCTTTTCAGTGTAACACAATGTCAAACACATGCACAGGCTTTCCAAATCCCATAACAATTGTAACATTCTCCTCTTTATTCCCTTCCCACATTTTTTTGTTCTCTTAAATTACAACATGGTCTCCAGTCCTGCAACTTTATACCAGGCTAGCAAACCTCTGGCAAAGGGAAGCTCAGCACTGTGGACTGGCAACTGTGCAGAGATATTTCTGCCTGTGATCAAATGGTGGGAATACTCAGAAACAGTGAGCACCCTGCTACTTTCCCTACAGTTAATTAGAACTATGGAAAATTGGGCCATACATATTCACAAGTGCTCTCATCTAGTGCTACTTGTACTGTAAATCTAAAGCAGCACTGAAGGGAACATGAATGACAAAGTTGAAGGTGCCCTCTAAAGCTTTCTGCAGGACCAGACCACCTCCACACTGGGGGAAGATCTGAGACAATCTCTCCAAGTCACTCATTTTTTAATTGCCTGTCTGGAGATGATTTCTCCCATAGAAATATATACTTTGCTCTCCTATTATTGACCAATCTGCACTACAAGATTTTTAAGCCAGTTCTCTTCAAAGCCACATTCATCCCACCTCCACGTCATATTCAATTTTTGTCATAGTCAAGTCACCTGTAGAAATGAAGGGGGTATTCAAGAAAATAATTCTGTCCAAAAATTCAGATTGTGAATAGATCAATATTATTCAATTCATTGAATAACTTAGGTTGAAAAAGACCTGGCATTTTCACATTTTTTATAAAGTATCATCTGCTAAAAGGAGTATAGAAAGGCTTCTTCTGACTTCAAACCAAAACTTTCACCTAGTTTGCTTTGAAACAATATTCTTTGTATTTAAAGTACTGTATTTTTTTTTTTTAAATTATAGAAAAAAAGGTTCTTAAAATACAAGTTTCATGTCAGTCCAGAGCAGCTTTTTCCCTGCCTGTCCTCTCCCCCTGCAGTCTTCACTTTGACAATCTCCCAGGCAGCCCATTATTTCCCCAGCTTTCGGCACAAGCCAGATATTTTGCTGTCTGATAGAGAAACTGACTGCAAGGGCACAACAAGCAGTACTTAGGCAGCTCCCACTACTACTCACAGCATTTGAATACATAAAAAACATCTGCAATCCTGAAAATTTCCTATAAAATGTATTTGTCGGGGATCATCTTTTTTGTCCCATAAAATCGTGTTTAAAAGAAAAAAAAAAAGAAAAGAAAAAAAGGGTAACAGTTCAGGTCCCCTGGTGATTATGTTATGAGTGTTATGAAACACTTTTGAGCACAATCTCACAGTTTTCCAATTTCCGTAACGCACGACACTAAAACAATGGGACCATTCCCAAGTTAAGCAGATACTGCTTGTGGAAATGCCTTTTTTTTTTTTTTTTGCAAGGCTCTCAGTTCATTACTTTCTCTTTCTGAGGAACTCTCTGGAGGGAACATCAGCAAGGATGAAAAAGGGCATTCCCTGGCCTGCTGTGACCCCAACCTAATCAGGTCTCCCGTACCTCAGACTGGCTTACAAGAAGTTCAGACCATTTCTGCCACTGGGGACATTTGTCCCTGTCATCGAATGTAGTTTCATTAGACGTCCAGCAGCACTGCTCGTGGCTGTACCAGAAGGCAGACAGGCAGACACCCTCCTTCAGGTCTGTCATCCAGTCCACAGCCAAATCTATCACTCCAGCTAAAGTGCCTGGGAAAAGAAATGCAGGAAAATAAACAATACATCTAATTATAATAACAGCAAAAAGACAGGATTTGGCAAGTGGCTGCAATGTAAGCACAAATATACCAAAAAACTGAAGGTAAGAAGGGGTTTGCAAAGAAACAGCCACGCCAGCTTTTTGTCTGACCTTCAGTGCTCTCTCATAAGCTTTTATTTTAAATATTATCATTTCCATACTGATCACAGAATCACAGAATCCTAGGGGTTGGAAGGGACCCCAAAAGATCATCTAGTCCAACTCCCCTGCCAGGCAGGGTCACCTAGAGTACATCACACAGGAACTTGTCCAGGCAGGTTTTGAATGTCTCCAGCGAAGGAGACTCCACAACCTCTCTGGGCAGCCTGTTCCAGTGCTCTGTCACTCTCAGGTGCACCGTTTGACTGAGATAAGCAGGGCTTCATGCAGGGTCTCTATACACATACTAAGCTGCAGGTCTCAACCCACACTGTATATTTCAGGGGTAGGGGAGGAGAAGGATATGTATGTTTTCCCATAGCTTTACTAGTCCCACCACAACAACCTTTTGGAAGGATGATTTCAGTACAGAAACAATATGGATGCCAAATTCTGACTTAGGAACTTAACAGAATCGGGCTCTTGATGTGTACATTCATTAGCAATCCAAATACGCAGAACAAAATTATCCTTCAAATCTTCTCATTACCAAACTAATCCTTATTCGTTTTTCCCCGGTAATTACACGGAGCTACAGTGACACCCGGTGGCCACTGGACACAGACACGGATAAAATTAATGTGGCCAGACAAAAAAAAAGAAAATCCTGCTTTTCTAGGGTATTTGCACATCAGTGATGATAATCTGCCACAGCACCCTCAGAGCACATGTGTCCTCGTGAACACAACAACAGCAGGAATGGAGAGGCTGGGAACAGCCAGAACACAGAAAGGCAGACCTGCCTTCAGTCCCGCTGTCCGTAGTTTCCGGAGAGCATTAAATCACCAACTAATAGAAAAGTCATTTAGTGTTTTCCAAACTCCTCCCACGTATAATGGAAAGAAGAAGTCAATTACATTTTTGCTAGAAATCGTGAATACAATTTCAGGAAACTGGAAATAAATTTAACAGAATTCATCAGTGCATTTCAGCAGGACTAAAACACTGAAAACAAGTTTGGGAAAATGCAAAATGGTCTGGTTTTATGTTTCCAAACTTTTAGCTTTGTAGCTGCTGCTAAGAATGCAATTACATGAAGTAGGGGTGGGGGCTGCTCCCCTTTCCCCTAGCAGTTGAGGCACACAGATGGGTACAAGAGCCAGTTTATTTGACCTGGAACTAAAGTTTTCTGCTTTTCATTTCAGTGAAAGTGAAAAAAAAAACCCATAACATTCACAAATAATTCAGGCATCTGTAATCTGTTTTTTATTCAACAGAAGAGAAAAACCCCACAAGTGTTCAAAAAGCTTTACTTGTAAGTGTATCTTCTCACTCCCTGAAGAAGGACAGTTGTCATCACACTGCCAAGCAGTGTGACTCAGGTAGCAGTGACAAATTTTTGTTGTATAAGAATAATCTAAAGAACCACACAGATACACTAGACAAGATCACAAAACAAAAACTGGGGGGGAGTAATGATGTCTGAACCAATTATTTTCTTTCATGACAACCTTGACTTTCTCTTGCTTACTCTTTTCCATTTTCCAAAGTTTCTATGGAAAAATGAACCATATTCTTAGATGACAATAAATCACTGCATTGCTACTAACATCAGCATGTGTAGCTTATTGAGTTTTGCAGTAAACCCTGAATTCTCCTCCAATTATCTGAAATGAAACTTTATAGTTTCATTTAGGAAAGACTACAAAGAATCCTCAGTCCTTGGTGATGAGCACCAAATGCTGTGCCTCTTGCATCTCTTGATGGACCTTTATCATCCTCTGCAGTTACCTCAATCTTCAAAGCTCAAGTCACGCTTAATAAGCCAATTGAGTATTAATACTACTAAGGTGCCAAAGAAGGCAGGCTTTTGAATGTTTTCCCCCAATACAGTTAATAAACAGAGCAAGGAACAAACATTCTGTTTTCTAATACAACAAGCTCATGTGCACCACAGTGCCTCTAGAAAAAAAAAAATCCCTTTTGCCAAATGCTTTGGGATCCACATAAAGTAGAACACGCTACATGATTTACAGAGAAAATCTTGCAGGATAATAGTTAATGCTTCACAAGCCAAGTGACCAGGGCTAGAATTTTTCCAAGTTCTGAATCTATGCAACTTTAAGTTAAATTAATGGAAGTTGCAGAGAGTTCAACATTTCAGAAAGTCAAACCATTAAAGCCTTGTGCTTACCACAGCTGTCTAGACATGTCACTGCATCTCTGCAAGACAGCATAAGTTTATTTCTCTACTTCTCCATCAAACAAACTGAACATTTTCCCCCTTCTATGTAACATCCTGCCCAGAATGGAAAATAATGAAGTACTACAAAGTCTGGAAAAGCTGAACTTCATTTTAAATATTAGCCTTTTATCTGTCTCCTTTTCCTCTGATTTATGATAGCAAATAATAGTCCTTTACAAGGCCCTAAGGAGAATGCTAAAAATTTGCTTTGAAAACGTATTTTTCCCGATGCACCTGTGTTAGAAAACCACATCACTCAAGTGGCCTAGGACTGAGATTTTCGCACATCCAACTCCAGTACCAGAGCACTTCAGCATTAATATGAGAGTACTTTTTCTCACATAGCTTTAGAAAACACAGACTCTTTTGCTGATCTATAAATATCATATACCCTCAGTTGGGGTCCTGGTTTCAGCTGGGATAGAGCTAATTTTCTTCTTAGCAGCTAGAGGAGTGTTGTGGTTTGGATTTAGTATGGCATTTGGTATGAGAAGAATGTTGAAAATACACTGATTTTTTGGTTGTCGCTAAGGCAGCGAGGACTTTTCAACTTCCCATGCTTTGTTAGTGTGCAGGTGCAGAAGGAGCTGGGAGGGGACACAGCTGGGACAACTGACCTCAACTGACCAAAGGGATATTCCATACCAGATGATGTCATACTCAGCATATAAAGCTGGGGGAAGAAGGAGGAAGGGGGGCCGTTCAGAGTGATGGTGTCTGTCTTCCCAAGTCACTGTTACACATGATGGAGCCTGGCTTTCCTGGAGATGGCTGAACACCTGCCTGCCCATGGGAAGTAGTGAAGGAATTCCTGGGTTTGCTTTGCTTTTGTGCACAGCTTTTGCTTTACCTGTTAAACTGCCTTTATCTCAACCAATGAGTTTTCTCACTTGCACCTTTCTGCTTCTTTCCCCCATCCCACCAGGCAGGAGTGAGCAAGCGGCTGTGTGGAGCTTAGTTGCCAGCTGGGGTTACACCACAACAGTTGGGAATAGTAATGGTTAGGTTTAGGGATGGCCACTGGTCATCAGGCAGGAAGGGCAAAGTAAAAACTCAGAATTCCTTAAAAATTAGTGCCTAAAAATTTGGCATCCACACTAAAATTATTAGGCTCATTTCCTCATAAATTGCTTTGTATTTCTCTAGAAAGTCTGCAGTTTCTGACCGAGACAGGCCCAGAAAGTGCTCAATATCTTTTTCTGAAGCATCAAGTGAGCAGCTCTCACCTGATTGCCACACCAAATAGCATTCATGTGTGTTACTGCTTCTTCTTCCTTACCAAAATGAGCAGGTTCTGGCTTCCAAGACCTCATTTGCAGACATGCCTTAGTGCCCTTCCAGCCACTTCACAGTGTCTAAACCATATTCTCCCTCCATGTAGCACCTGAGGGTCTGAGGCCCTGCAGGTACATGACTCTGAAGGAGCTCGGGACCTACCTGTGTCAGACTGTGGTGGCAGCAAGGGGCTCTGCTCAGGCTAATTTATTTGAGTCAGGTTGCTCTGCAAGATCCTCATATCCTGGATACTAGTGGTGCTGCTTTCTTCCTCCTCTCCCACTCCTTGCCATCCTCCCTCCATCCCCCTGGCAATGCCTGGACTTAGCTGCCCAAGAGTTCACCCAGTGTCCTGAGCCAGGATGCTCCCCTTGGTGCAGTATCCTCTGGCCCTTCAGCAGGGGAAGAGGGACCATGGAGGAGCCAGGCTGGTCTACAATAGCCCTGTGTGACCACAGAAGTGCCCTTGGGGCAGGCTGGCTTCTCTGAGTAGGCAATTATTTGAAGTAGAGAGGGAAACAACATGAACTGCCTCTCGACTGCACCACCAGCCTCAATTCCTCCCTCCCCAAACCTGGCTTAGAAACTTCATCCATTCATCAATAACCACCTTACTTATCAAAGGGGTGACTCCTTGCTGAGGCTAAGATGGGGACTGAGATGGTGATGTCCCAGAAACACTGGAGGCGCAGACCACGTGTCATTTCAATGTCAGGCAGAAAAAGTCTACAGGGCTCAGCTTAGATCACGGGCACAAAGATCATTTGTGTTGTCTAGCTGATTCACAAGCCCTTGTCCCAGTTTAAAAACAGACTAATTTGATTTGACTCTTTCAGGTAAAACATGTTGCTCTGCACCTCTGTCATTAACAAGGTTGCAAAAGCTAACACATCTCAGCTGCACCTTCACCTCGACCTCTGTTCCCAAGGTGGACACACCAGCATTAGAGCTTACCAGGGGTCATCTACTCTGGCTTTCAACAACCTTGAGGATTTCAGCATGAGGTTTCACTGCAAACTGGAACTGAAACAAACCTTCTGGGATACTTTTACTAAAATGGGAGCTTGTGAGTGTATACCACTCCGTGTATGAGTGAGGGGTTTATGGAGTAGTATGTGGAAAGTCACTAGAGCCCTCAAGGGCTTGCTCTAACTTTATTTGCAAGAGAATGCTCCATCCCAGATAAGGCCAACCCTAGCTTTTAGGCAGGGTTTGGCAGCCCTGGTAGTACACAGTTTATCAGACTCTCTTCCCATGTCACCCTCCCATCAAAATTTTTGTAGAAACAAGTGTATCTTTACAAAATAACACAAATCACAAAAAAATGTCACTTCGGCAACACTATCTCAGGAACCTCCCAAGTACTTCTGAGTCTCCTGAGAAACTCTAATAAATGTATCGACTTGACAGTTGGTAAGCAGGAAATTCACACCACTTGGAAACTGTGAAACTTTACATCATGCATGCATGACACAAGAACACCCTGGCATCCTGAAAAAGCAGAAAAAATGGCAGCTGTTTCAACTTGTTAAGAGAAATGCAGCTTTCCAAGTTGGAGGATGTGCTAAACTGAGCAGAAGATAGGAGCAATTCAGGAAATTCATTAATTTGCCATCTGAGTTTGAGCAGGCTGTAAAATATGTAATGTCTGTCTGCCACGGAAGCAGATCTGAAACTGAGTCTGAAACTGTATTTTCCTTTCACGTGTGTATGAAGAAGATAACCCAGTGGATAGAGCAATTTACAAAGCTCTCCTCTGAGTGTCCACAACCATCATTTTCCCTATATCATAAAATCTACTTGCAGAATTGAAGTAAATGAAGACAAGAAAAAAAAATCCTACCAATAAAATGTACTTCTGTGAATCAAAGATTCAAGAAAGTCAAAGTAGTCCACTGAGTGTGAAGCACTCAGACATGTATTTCCAAAAGCAATAGAAAGATCCCTCGACTGGTGAATAAAATTTTTTTCTAGGTCAGCACTCAGCAGGAGACTTTGGAAGTGGGTATTTTTATCAAGGACTATAACTGCCTGGATGCACAGCTGTCTTTTCAGCTTGAAACATCAGTGGAGAGACAATTAAGTAAATAGAGAAGCAGATGGCACTGCAGCAAACTTGGGTGAGATGGTTTGGGGCTAACAGTAACACTAACACAAACGTACCTGCCAGTAGTCCTATGAGAAGCATTACAACCCATCCTGACCAGGCATCCAGCAAACTCTTGATGAACTCCCATATGGATTCCTTACTTTTGCTTGTAATCTGAAATTAAACATATTTATTAGACATGTTGACAATTCGGGCTGACTCAGTTTTAGTGTATAATATTTAAAGCAAAAAACATTTAACCTCCTAGAAGATGTTTAAAATTTCTCTACTCCCCCTATTTTTTAGAGACGCTCTCTTGATTAAGTTGCGGGAAGCCCTTTCAAATTTACAAACTGAAGACATACCACATCCCTATTTTTAGAAGCCCTCCTCAAGTCAAACAACAAGGTAGGAAGCAATAACTTTGGAAAACTACTTGGTTTTCCCACCACAAGGCTGGCTGTAACCCAGGGAGCGCAATGCGTCACAGTCAGATACCGGCACCTTTCTATGGCGGTCAGTGTCGCGTGATTTCTCCCGCAGCCAGTCGATGGTGTGGAAATCTTCATAAGTCCCAACGTCAGGGAAAGGCTCATCCAGAAAATCCATCAGGTTGCCAGAACCATTCATGTCTCCTGCATTGACCATATTAGGGTCTGTATGTAGAGGAAGAACAAGCACATCAAATTCATGCAGCTTTGCCCGAGATTTCAGAATCACGTTTTCCAAAATACACCCACAAACCACAAAGTCAAGAGAACATGAGTAAGCAGTCCTGCTGGGCACTTACTGCAATGTATGCATTGCCACTAGAAAAAGTATTTTGCTGAAGACTCCTTCAACAGTTCAACAAATCCTAAAAAGCACATACAAAAAGCACAGCGTCGACGTGCAGAAATACCAGCTTTCCTGAACACAGAGCCCCAAAACCTGGGATATTTCTGGACTACTTCTGCAATGATACATCCTGGTCACATGTCAGAAGAAGTTCCCTGCCTGCAGGGAGATCATTGAGTGGGCAAGGTCAGAAGCTCAGAAAACAAATTATAATGTATGAGAATTTCTTATTTGTCATGAACCACAGATTTTACGTGTCACCGTTAGTCATAACTCTGCAGTATTGTCTGGGTTTGCATGGTCAAAGCTGCCTGCATTAATTTGCTTTCCTTCCACTGCTCAGAAGGCAAAGCTCAGTATAACAATATGTCTACTCTACATCAGGTCTATAAGTGCAGTATCTTCTACTAGTTTGCTTCCCAAGGGCTAGGAGTGGAACTATTCTTAGGAGAACCTGAGGGGTTACCTTGTGTCCCATAGACAAACTTTGCAAATTTGCTTTTAAGAAAGCAGGGGAGAAACAGTCATCACACATCCTGCTAGAGCAGAGGAGGAAATACAAAGGTACCTATCCCCAAATTATAACAAGCAGTTACCAGAAGCATTTGATAACTAAAAAGGAGATCAAAGTAGGCTGTGAAATAACATACAGCCTAGAGTGTGGTGCACAGGCTGAGTGGACAATTTCAGCCCTGAAGTTTCTGGGGACACGCTCTCTGGGTTTATACACTGCAGATACGAAGGCAGAGAAACAACCCTGCCCGTTGCTCTGAAGCCCTATACACTGTACTGTGCTCACGCAATCTACATAAGCAAAGCATGAAGAAGTTAACTCACAATCACCATACCTCACTTTCCCAGAGAGCTCAGCAACATCTGGCTAGGTACAAAAATAACTGTTGTCTCCTTTAAAAGTCAGGTCCCAAAGTACTCACAAATACGACAATCTCCTGGAATGGCTGACATAATTCCCATTGAAAGGAGCTTTATGTAGTATGAGGATCCATTAAATGAAACAGTTTAGGCACACAGGGTTGGATTCACTCAACTTAGAACTTCAGCCATCTGAAAGTTTGGTGTCTGGACTGTAAGAACAACCTAAGGCTGCTTCTAGGGACAGAGAAAGATGTGTGTGAGGGTCTGTGGCAGGAGAGTGCCTGCTCCTTTAAGAGCGTTTGATCAAGGACCTTTTTCAATGCAGCAAGGGATAATAAGAAAAGAAGGAAGCAAAGAACAAGAGCATGCAAGGACACAAGCCTGATGCAAATGACAAGGAAGGAGGCAATGGGAACCAGACCTGGTCAGTCACACTCACTGGTGAGGGCACGTGGGAGTGTAAGAATGTCTATTCCAGCAAGGTTGCCTGACTGGAGAGCTTGTTAATTGGGAAACTATGGGAAAAAAGTGGAAAACCAGAAACAAAATACACAGAGACACAGACCTGACAAAGCGAACATGGAGACAATGTCAAGAAGCAAGTCTCACTGCTCACACTAATTGAAGGGCTATTAATTGTACGTGTGCCTCTGGGATATGTGCTCAACTTCACAACTGTTTGAAGCTGCAGAGGGGAAAGAAGCAGCCCCATCCCTCAGCCTGGGCAAAGACTCCAGGTCCCCAAGCTGGGCTCCAGCAGCTGGGCAAGAGCATCCTGGGCTAGGGCATCTGGAGGATGTGGCTGTGCACTTCTACATCACTTAACAAAGTGTAGCTCTAAAGACTGATTAATCCCAGCCATCCTAAAATAGCTGCCTGGGAAACTGGGTCTTCTAGACAGTACCTAAGATTTGTAAACTGAAATGGCAAACTTAAAAAGAACAGCTAACATAGGGTTACAAGGGAAAAACAAAACAAAACAAAACAAAACAAACCAAGAAACAATGGTGAGAAAGACAGAGTTCAGGGGTTTTACAGGACTGACCCTGCAGTGCCTGTAGCTCCCTGACAGATACAAGATGACTTTTGCAGGTCCCTGATGAGCCCAGCATGGCACTAACAACTGCTACCCACTTCCCGCCATCAGGTACAGAAATGGGGATTCCATGAATACAGAATTTGGATCTTTCAATCTGTGAGGAAATTTCCCAATTCTGTAATTGGAGCAGGCAAAAATGTGGCAGATAAGCTTTTAGTCAACTGTCTGTACACCCTGCTGCTCTGCTCGGCCCACTTTACTTACTGCCTTTTTTATCCACTCTCTCGATTTTCAACTGTTTTACTTTAATCCTCTCAATTTAATGTTTTTCCCCAGTGGTGACTTTAGGGATATAACAAGCATGAATACTCAGCTTTGTCAGTGTCTGCTTGTCACAGACACTACTCTTTGCACTTCACTGTGTAGAACTTTTTGGACAACACAGACAATGCACAAGCAGCTGAGAAAAGCAGCATCTTACAGGCAACCAGCAGGTCACCATTATAATTCTACAGAAGCACTTTTAATTTAGGAAATCAAGTAATCTCCAAGCACTGTGGCCTGTTTGCCTGAAAGAGGATCAAGCAAGGGAATCACATCCCAGGGAAGGAAACCAAATGCTGAGCTGGCGTCCCACACAGCACTGCTGTGCTCAAACAAGCTGCTGCAGGACTGAGGTGATTTTAAAAGCAGCTGTTCAGAGGAGTGACAATTGGGAATAGTAGTGCTTCACCAAACAGATGAGAGCATGCTCCTAATTTGCTAAGGGAAACCAGAGTCTGAAGGTGGGATGCTGTGCCTGACACTAGGGAGCTGAAGTTGCAGG
The DNA here is from genome assembly GCA_020745705.1 of Hemiprocne comata. Classification (NCBI taxonomy): domain Eukaryota; kingdom Metazoa; phylum Chordata; class Aves; order Apodiformes; family Apodidae; genus Hemiprocne; species Hemiprocne comata. Next base: position 94,701,016 of record CM036586.1, on the reverse strand, counting down.
TGGACCTTGAGTTCAGTGTCTTGTAAACCATGATGGAAGACTGGAATGGGAAGCTGAATTGAGGTGAAAGGATTAGACAGTGTAACACTGTTTTGTAACACTGTAATATTTTGCAGATCATTTACATCTACTTCCCACACAATGAAAAAGGACCTGTAAAGAACAAGCAGTTCCGACTGCTTGCCTGCATGAGGCAGCCTGCCCTGCTACATAAAGAAACTTCTGGGAACTCTTTTGCTGAAAGCTTTGGCAAGTTTTCCTTAATGCTACAAGAAAACTACCCAACACACTAGTTATATCACATAAAAAATAGCTTTTTAAGTATGTTGTCAATGCCCAGCACACGACAGTATTGTGATGGATAATACCAGGCCAGACCACAACTATGTAAGAAAATTACAGTTGCCTGAATCCACCCCAAAAATACGTGCTACACAACACGTCCAGGGAGAGAAAAATGTGCCACAAACCACAGGGCCATGGAAGACTAAGTAAACAAACTAACTTTGAACTCCAGGTAGCGTACCAATACCTGGGAATTGCAGCTAGCTGGATGATTATCAGCCCTAAAGTTCACTTCAGGTACTATGCTTTTGATAGCAGAGATGTGATACCAGATTATGTAAAACCCAATTTTAGTAAATGAAACCTGGCTGCAGCACTTTTGAGCTGACTACTACAGAGTTCCCATCTTAAGTCCTAGCACTAAGCACCATAAGTATCACTTTCTTTCTCTTTATTTTGCATGTATTTATCTCATCTTACTTTAGCATCTGAAATAATCTCCACAGTTTATTTCAGGATGAGCTAACTTGCCTTCTGCTTGCAGACATGCTTCCAGTTCTGCCAGCAGAACTGGAACCTTACACAAATAACTCAGTTATAGGTATTTTAATTTAATACACATAGATTAAGGGCAAATTAATCTTATCCAAACATTTGTAGCCAGGTGCACTGCAGCAATCCACTCTTATGATGACAAAAGTATGAGCATTCCTGGTGCATATTGTCTCAACTAGCATGAGAAATCTGCACTAGACTCTGGACACTAGATTCCTTTCATAGCTGATGAGGGGAAGTAAAAGCTATATAGATGCAATTTACCTGATGTATTTTAGATATTCACATTAGAATGAGACAAACTGTCTCCCAGAAGTGCTAATTTCTGTGTACTGATTACAAAGAGATAGTAGAGGTGGACATCCACATCTCCTTGAATGAGTCCAGTGCTACCAATTCAAAAGAAAACATTGCAACCCCACTACATGCAGAGTAAGTAAAAAAATGTAACTCTTAGCTACTCCTAACACCTGAGCCATACCTAAGAGAGTTGGATACTCTGACACAGCTTATATACACCGAAAGGTGTTGAACCTTGCTGAGTAATTGCTTGACATATGTATTTTGTCTGTTTGTTGTTCTATATTTTAGACATCCTTGCCGTCCCTTCCACTACTTTTCCAGATGCTGATGGAACATAATTTGTGCAAGAGCAAACGTTTCTTGCTTAGTCCCCTATTCTTTTCCTAATAATTCCTGGCATTCCACCAGCTTTTCCTAGGGCAGATACCCAATGTTTTCACTGAGCAATCTGCTATGACTCCAGGCTATCCTTCATGAGAGGCAGTGGCCAGTTTGGAGCCCATCATTCTGTGGCCTCCTAGGGACATTTCCTCCATTGCTTTGCCTTTATCAACTTTGAACTACATATGCCATTTTATTCCCTGCAAGAGATCCTTCTTCAGCAAGTTCTCACTTTTATGGACTAGCTAATTATATCTACAATTTAACATTTTTGTCAAAACTCTAATTTAATAATTGTAAACAAGTTTTTGCTAAAATCAAGATGAGGAAACAAAGAAATCTGACTGAACTACATATCTTCTGAACTCAGAGGGTTCTGGTTAGCAGATTTCCCTAGATTTAGACCTATGGCAGACTACTGTGGTCCTGCAGACAGAGCAAGGTCCTGGCAAGGATCAATTCACAAGCTGAGAGATGTCACAGTGCTAGGCTGGCAATTGTGCCTCTTGATAGAGGCTCTCCTGGCTGCCACTTAACCCTAGACATCTTCCAGAAACCATGAGCCAGGTCAACCTGATGTTCAGTCCCAGCTAGCCATGCATGGTGCACAATACTCCGAAGCCAGAAAGAAAGAGATGTTGCCCTACAAATGCTGGAGGTGCAGCATGAGATCAGCTGGAGGTAAGGGTCAAAAGCATAAGTCCAAAGATTAGCCTGTGAGGCCTGCAGGAAAGCAGATAGTTCTTAAAGTATGTAATCACTGAAGCCACATATGTAAAAAAGCAAGAATCATGCAAACAACCTACAAAAGCCAGGGTGTGAACACAGTGAGTTGCCTGATGGGCTGGGACACTCCAACAAGCACAGCAGGTACTGCGTGGACTGCAGGTCTCTTCTAATACATTTACTCCCTTCTTGTTACTTTTTGAAGAACCAAAAATGTAGTGGTATTATCATATTTTTCTCATCATACGATTGGGACCAGCTGTATGATACACTGCAGCTCGGAGCGAAATTTTATAGAAGAGTGATAAATTACATTTTCAATGGAAATGCTAGCAACCTCTCGGTTTTATAGCACTGTAACAGCATGTGCAAATGTAAAAGCTACAGCCAGAAGAGCTCTACTGGTGAGCTGATATTCTAGATATTACATTGACTAATCAGATCTGAAACATATTTGACACGGCAAGCATAGAACAAAACATCCCCTGGTTCAAAGAAGCTGAATAGCATACTGATGGGAAACAACTAGCTGAACAGTCATCAAAGGAAAAGTCTTAGCCCTGGCCTATTGCCACTAGACATGCTAGTTCCATGCTACATTCTCCTCATCCTGTTTTCTGTTTTAATTGGACACATTGCTCTGAGGCAGGCAGTATGTTTTTTAATGCAATTCCAACAAGTTTCAAGTTACTTTCAACAGATCACAGTTACTGAATTACTTCAACACTTCAAATATTTCTAGCAGATGAACATTCACCTACACGCTTTCATCTTTGTGCTGTCTTCCTTGAAAACAGTAGTGAGGGGGTTGCTGTGTGAAACACAACAGTATGCAAGCAGCAAATTACACCTCTCTTCAGTGGCTCCTCTGCTATAGCATTAGGAAGAAGTGAACCTGGCAAGAGACTGGGGGAAGAAAGCAGAAACCTCAAGGCCTGTAGCCAGTTCCTCAATTTGCATTTGTTTGGAGTAATTTTTCCAGGGTGTCCAAAGCATCATGTGTTCTAGCTCTTTGAAATGTGTCAGGAGTTAGCTGACACACAAAAGCAGAATCCAGTGTGTCTCAGGGCTTTTCTGAGCCCTGGTACCAATACACATACAATGGTAAGTCAGGGAAGATCCTACTCCAGACACAATGCTTTTGAAGAAATTCAAGGTCATTTCAACCATGATTCCATCAGAGTAGAGCCTGCCACTGATCTGGACGTTTGGTCAGGTTATCTGCACTCGTGTGGCATGATGTGACAGCAGTTACTGCACAAACTAAGGAGCATGGGGGCTGTGGAAATCCCTGGAATTTATTTGCCATTGTACCCAAAAACAAACAATGCCATCTTACTGGTTTACTAACTGGTGAGCATCACAGGACCCCTTTGTGCTGTCGGATGATTTGCTGCTCTCTGTGCCCTTCATACTTGTATTGACCAATATTCTCTAAACAGCCAAGCATGGTGCCCCAGCCTCATAGCCATTAACTGCTCAACGTGATTTGTTGAGCAAAGGCACCTTATCTTGAGAGCTGAATGTTCTTCCAGCATCCATCCACCCCCATCCCAACCTAGGTGCAGAGATGGACACAGAGCACTCTCCACCCAGGCCTTGAATCCAGGCAATTAGGAGGCCAGTGCTGCCTGCAGAGTGAGCTGAAGAAGTTGGTGTTCAGAAAGAGCCAGAGAAGGATAAAGCTGAGGGAGAAACGTTTCCAGAGCTGAGCATGGTTACACCACAGGTCTTCAGTACCACTTGGCCAGGTAAAAGGGGCCTGAGAGTGAAGGAAGTCAGCAAGCAAGATTGTTAATGGGGTCACCCTGGAAGAGGTGAATGAAAAGTAAAGGGAGATGATTAGGGGCATCCTCAACTTATGGGAAAGGGTCAGAGAAGGAGGTCTCTTTAGCCTGCAGCCAAGGGGGGTTGAATTAATTCCTCCTCCAGCACCTGCCACATCTCATAGGAGAAGACAATCTAGAAATGGCGATGTGACATCCCACCTACAGGATACAGGCTGCAGGTATATAGTTATGAAACTCTCTTCTAAGCAAGAAGTGAGATGCTTTTGGGTGATGGTTTCACAAGGAAGATGTCTTCAGCATAAGCAAGCAGGCTCAATCACTGGTGAGTTTTCTGCAGTTTCGAAAATATCCATGAGCAATTTAAGACTATTCACCTTAGAAGCTTCTGACTGAACAAGCCCATTGATTTATTGACCTTATGTCTTCATGATGATGTTTTTAAAAAAAAAAAAGTTAAAACGGCCTTGAATCAGAGCAAGGTTCAGACTCCTAGAAAAATAACAAAATTCTGAACCCAGTTACAGGCCTTCTTTGGAAGCATAATATGTCACATAAAAAGGGGAGAATAGTTAAACTGGAAAAATACAGAGGGAAGATGGGATATTAAACTTGGCAAAGGCCTTTCTTAAAATTCAAGGACTAATAATGCAGCCCCCATATACACATAAATAGCACTGCAAACCCTCAGTCTCCTGCCACACAAGTGCAGGCAGGCTGCAGTGTCTGAAACATTACTGCAAAATATTGCAGCATATTACTGCATGGCCCCCCCATCACCACATATTAAGGAGGTTCCTGCTATGATAGTGTGGGCAAGCTAAATACAGTCACATCTTTGATGTGCAGCTTTACCCTGAGTAACCTCTATGGAAAAAATTATGAAGCCACAGCAGAGCTTAGAAAACAGGGCAGCAGATCACAGGGGAGAGGGCCTGGGAGAGAAGGGGAAGGTGGGAGGGAACATTTAGGATAAATGGTGGAAAATTGAGGCATAAAAGGCTCCTCCAGACCAAACCACAGCCTCCAACTGCCCCTCCTCAGCCACCACACATGTTCATGGGCGAGTGCAGAGGAGATAACAGGGCTGGCTGAGAGTGCAGGCAAAGGGCAGGGGCACTGAATGTATCAGCACACCCGGGAGCTGGCAACCAACTCTGAGGGCAATGGCCTGACTCCCTCTTCTCCTTTTCTCCTCCTGGAAAGCCCCTGAGTCACCATGCTTCCCTTCCCCCAAGGAGCGAACCTCACCCCTGCATCCCACTCCCTGCTTCTTCCTGGGACAACTTTCCCTTTAGAAACCACTTCTTTTTAGTATGAAATATCATGTGTCTGGTCTCTGAGGTTTCTTGGAAAGTCTGAGCAAGATTAGTTCAGCTGCTGAGTTATGTCAGAAAGGGAAAGGGAAAAAAACATCCCAGCTCTTTCCCTGCAAGCTCCAAGTGGAATTTTTGCACTCGCATAACTCAAAATCGGCTCCATGTAAAAAAAAGCTAAACTCAGATCTCTGTTTCCAGTGAGTCTTAAAGGTCCCTCCAATAAATTTAGTTGTTAGCATAGATGCCAAGGCTACGGAAAAAAGCAGGAGGGAAGCACTGCTGGCTCTGGAACATGTACCTGCATTTTTCAAACTGAGCTGAAACATTAAAGGATGCCCCTCTGCTAACAGCCCATCAGCTTGGGCAGATGAGCCCCATGGGCCCGCAGCAACCCTGCACGCCCTTGCTTCTTGAAAGGAACAAGATTGATTAGATAAAATTTAAAAAGCCTTCAGCATCTAGGGTAAGAAATTAAACTTAAGACAGGACAGAATGTGTGGCAGCATGTACTGTTTCTTTTCTTGACTTCCCTTTAGTCCTCTTCCTCACAAAAAAGGCAGGCAATTCCCCTCTTGAAGCAGCTGTTTTTACTGCCACAGAGCTTGAAGCCAGGGCTGAAGGCTCAGGGTGCTGTACAGTTTTACTCCTCATGCCACACACAGCCGAGCTTTGCAACACCAGGTTGGGGCTTCCAGTGCTGCTCTTTGTCTCCTCACTCAGAAAATGATAGGATTAAGGAGGGGCAGGGTGGAATGGTTCTTGGACTGCAAAAAAGGCAAATACATTCAGAGAGAACAGAGTTGCACTGTGAGAAGGGAAATGTCCTGGTATATAGTTACTCCTAAAAAAGCTCTCCCGTTTAATCGGGTGTTCAATGGCACTAAACCCACCTCTTGCTGAAAACCTTTTTAAGCCTTTACCTTGAAATACAGCTGATAAACCTGCAGTAGAAAAGCCACTAATCTGTTCTACCACGTTACTTCTCATGATCTGAGTGGAGGCAGTGAGTGATTTTCACACAGATGGAGGGTAATGTTTTCCTGTTGGCAGGGCGCTGGTTTTCGCTGCTGCGTTGGATGCCGATGGGCTGTGCAGTTACAGACTAGTCACTTCACACTGTCAAGAGGAAGCTTTCCCACCTGCAAGATGGGAAAAACTCTTCCTTGGGGTGATGTTTGAGAGCACCGTGTTAAAAGTCTTATAGGAATAGTAGTCTACTGTAACCCTGCCAGAGTTTCTCTTTTAGAATTAATGATAATGTGTGATTTTTATTTTTTTTTTATTCTGCTCGACTACAGATTAAGAAATCTGAGAAAACTGGCTGAGAGAGTTGGGGTTATTCAGCCTGGAGAAAAGAAGGCTCCAGGGAGACCTCATAGCAACCTTCCAGTATCTGAAAGGGCCTACAGGAAAGCTGGAGAGGGGCTTTTTACAAGGGCATGAAGTGATAGGATGAGGGGTAATGGATTAAAACTTGAAGAGGGGAGTTTTAGATTAGACATTAGGAGGAAATTCATGATGAGGGTGGTGAGACACTGGAACAGGTTGCCCAGGGAACTTGTGAAAGCCCCATGACTGGAAGTGTTCAAGGGCAGGTTAGATGGGGCTCTGAGCAACCTAATCTAGTAGAAAGTGTGCCTACTCATGCAGGGGGGGTTGGGACTAGATGATCTTTAAGGTCCCTTCCAACCCAAACCATCCTGTTCTTATATGAAAACCCAGTTCCTGGTGTGTACGTATGCACACACACACAAATTAGACTCCTGCTCTACAACCTGATTCCATTTCACTAAATGGAAAAATACACACTCACAGACACTCCATGGGCACATGTAAGCTGCAGCATGATGGCAATAGCAAACAGGAAAAGGACTGGTACATACGGGCACTACATTGCTGTTGGAGGGTCATGTACCGTGCTGAGCTGAGAGCAGGTCAGACCTGAGAGAGGCTCATGCGACACAAGACTGACCACCAAAAAATATGTGATGGTCCTGAACCATGGGTAAGGTGGGGGGGTGGGAGCCTCCTTCTCCCTGCACAAGCACTAGGCTACAGTTCTGATCATGCTCACTTTCCCCTCCAGCCCAACAAACAACAGCTTCGCAATGAAGCAGCCCCCAGACCAGGAAGGCTGGGAGACTCCAGAGAGCCTGTTTGCTCCAGGCCGATAGGAAGGATGCAACCCCAGGGCAAATGCTCACTCATCTCCTACACCATCTGCTTCTTCCCCCCTTCAGCCCTTGTTTAAAAGCCACCAGCCACTACCTTTAAAAAGGTGCTACCTTGGCAAGGTAGACCCCCCACGTGTGCAGGGCCTGAGCACCCACGAAGCCACACGCTGGAGTCCAGGCATGGCGCCCCAGTGCTGCCAAGCAGAGGGCCCTCCAGCTGGCAACGTTTTCAGGATCACCTTTGGTTACTAAATAACTGTTAAGGTACTTAATTTTGGAGGTGTCCCAGCATAGGGTTAAGGCTGGTGCCTTCTGTTTTGTTGCAGCCCTTGCTGTGCACTTTGTGTGGACAAAAAGCCAAGCCTCGGTGTGCCTGGTGAGCAGGAGCACAGCTCGACTCACGCCCGGTGCTGAAGAGAATTGACCCAGGCTTGACATCAGAGGCATCAGGAGTAACCCCCCCCGCCACCTCACCCAGTGCCAGGTTTGTATTTCTATCGCTTTTAAGGCTGTCTTGGAAAAAAAAACAGAGGTTCTGCTGGAGAAAGATAAAACTGACATTTCTTTTTCTTTTCAGTTTTGAAGAACCTTTGTCCTTTCTTACTTTAATAACGCATTATATAATTTTTTATTTCCTCAGCCTCACATTATTGTGTACCTGATCACTGGAAACCAATTTCATCTTCCACTAGGGCACACAACCTCCTTCAGCACAGAAGATTCAAAATCTCCCCCACGAGTGTGTGGGTGAGCACACAGAGACTGCCAAATTTTCAGATTTTTCCAATAGTGGGAAAAATTTATTTGAACAAAGAATGGGATTTTCAAGAATAAGAAAACTTCCTGCAGACTAGGAGAGAAAAGTCACCTGACTCTGCCTGATCAAGCTGTGGCTGAGTCATCCTCCATTCTCTGGCAAACACACAGAATTATTTATCAGGATTCTTAAAAAAGGCAAAAAAAAAGTTAAAATTTTATCTTTCTGACGAGTATAAGCTCAAAAATTAATTTAGCTTCTTGCATGCTAACATTTGTATTAGAATAATTTTTCAAAGTATTAAAATATTTAAAAACCCTCTAAATGTATTTAAAAAGCAAAACAGTAAAAAATTGTCGGAAAAGTCACCGTTTTTTCTCCACAAATATATGTCTTCATATATTTGTATAGAGGGCATAATTAAACACCCACATCAGGAGAAGAAAACAGACTCTGGACTTTGCTTGTATAAATACCAAGAGTCCAAAAAAGCAGTTTAGTGTGGATTTTTCAGCCTTTTGGTGATTGGCACGTTGTGTAAGAAGTAAAAATCTGCTTGTCATCTCATATGTTCCTTCTGGAAAATAATTTTTCATGCTTATGTTGGACGACAAACAAAACCTACCTCACACTACAGCAAATTATGCAGGAGACCTGCTGGACTAGGTACTTTCAAACCACGTCAGCAAAAATTAACAATAAAGGCAAAGCCTCTTTCCCCAAATCCATTCCCTAAGCAAGTTAATCCTCATTCCTTTATAAATTTAGACTGTACAACAACAACTTCCTTTAGGCATCCAGGAAAAAAACAAACAGGGAATGCAAGCAAACAGTATTGCTGCTCTCTCTCTGCACATGATGATGGCTGCTCACGTAAATACAGAATTCAGCTGACACCCGAAGGATCCATAGCAAAATACAGAGACAAAGGGCCTTCTTTTAGCTTCAAAGCTCCATCTGGCAGCATTTCTACTGGAGATGTGAGCCGGGAGATCAGCACAGAGCCAGCAGGCTGCCTCTGCACCTGCAAACCCTCTGCTTGCAGAGAAACGGCGCCGCTTCATTTCCCAGCACAAACTCTGCCTGACGGAGCTGGAGCTCCAGCAGCACGACAGCAACGGGAAAATCAGTTTTTCAGAGAATTACGTTGCTTACCTGCAATGCAACATCATTTAGCCCAGTCCCAAAGATTTTAATAGCATCCTTTCTTGGTGGTATGGCTGCAGGAGCAGTGATGTCATGGGGAGGAAGCAGTAAGGATCATGTGACTGCATCCTCCCTCTATAGGATATCTGATAGGAGAGGGGGCCAGAGGGAGACGGACCAGTCTGTAATCCCACAGGATTAAACGGCAAGCTTCTTTACCCTGCCCTACCTCTTCGATCACCATTTAAACCGTGTGCTGCTTCCCCCCCCCCCTCCAGCCTGAGCTAATTATTTTTAAAGGGTTTATAGATTTATTTTTTTTTGTGCAAGAGCAGCAACTATCACATTTGTCATGAGGAAAAGCACAGTAAGTGTGCTGTGGGCAAACCAAGAAGTATTCCTGTTGACTCTGCAGCAACGCCCAGGTGACATATTTCCTTTCATCTCTAGGAAATATGCAATCACAGCAACCTGGGAATGAGACAAACCACAATTTCACCATCCCTTGCATTTTTCCTTCTCCCAGTGCTCCATTTCAAGTTTATCCAGATTGACTTCCCTCCATCTTCTCTGTCCTATCTAAGCTTTGCAAGCTTACCTCAAAGGTTTCGTCCGTTACCTTCACTTCTTCATTCTTCCCTCATCCATCCATCCATCCATCACTCCACTTGTGGCCTTCTCCCTTTTCTTCAACGCAACTGTCACTGATTGAAAGATCCCCTCCAATACACCAGCTTATTTTTCCTTTTCAACACTTCTGCTTAACTTTTACCATCAAATACTTGAAAACTGTAACATCCTGAAACGGCTTTTTTTTTTTTTTTAAAAAAAAAAGCAGTTATCCTTTCACATTTTGGTTAACTGTGTATTACATCTCAGAACCTTATTTTTAGGGGGTTTTGATTGGGTTTTGGTCTTTCTTTTTTGCTTAAAAGAGTATTATACTCTAAATATATTTGAGTTCTACAGCAAAAGAATCATTTGAAAAGTTCTGATTCAACAAATTTTGTACCACCCACTAGGGTCACATTCTGCAAGGCAGAGGTTGCAACTTCTTTGTGAAGACGGTGTACGTTGTTGTACATGTCTGAACATGTGCAATGCTGTTCTATGTCAGGACCTTCACCTTCTCAATTCTGCTCATTTTCCTGTATTTTATTATTGTGCTGACTGGTTTTACGGGGATGTGCTTTGCATTACCAAGCAGATGCAACAGATAGGTAGAGGGAGATCTAGCACAGGCACACATGAAAATATCCACGGGTGACTGAAGGCGTACAGGTGGCTTCTGCTCACTTCAAAGACTAAGGAATGCCATTCTGTAAGACCTATTTGTCCCAATGTGTTTGGGCAGGTATTTACAAATGCACTAAACAGGCAGCCTGGCCCAGTAAAGCCAGCCAGTTGATACAGAGGATACAAAACCTTTTTTCAGAATGGCTACACGGCTCCTCCAAAATCTTGTCTATGAACTGAAGGCAATTCCTGCACTCCTCATTTCTGATGGGGAGTGCCCATACAGAAGGGACATATTTTGGATTTCCTTGTGAAATTTGAACACTTAGCTTGCTTCACCTGCAGTTCCCACCCCTTTCTGGAGCAAGGGACATGCCTCTAGGGAGGAGATTTGATCATGCCCTTCACACACAGCACTGCAGATCAGAGTTCTCTACCTCTCATAGATCAGTAACAGCCCCACACCTACTGTAACCATCTCAGTGAAGTGTGGAAAAGCAACAGAGGTCCTAACTTCCCGCCAGTGCCTCCTCCCATTAAAATCACTATTAATAGGTCAACTGAATTCTGTGGAGGAAGGTAAACAAACACTGAGCACTTAATTGATTTTCTTGATTATGTATTTGCAAGTTGCCTTGATCAGTTTATGAGGGAAATGTGGAAAACAGCAAGAAGCACGGAGTTGGTCAGACACAGACATCTATACCTGGGAACTCCTGTGCCACAAAACACCCTCTGTGACACAGACACAGCGTCCTAGACACAGAATAGTAATTCCTGCACTACCCATATGAGTGCAAGGGTCCTGATTTCCCATTTTTTCCTGGACAGACTTTTCTAAATTCACTTCCTGATTTCCGTATCTCTGTTACCACAGCTGAACTCATCAAGTCTCCTGCTGAATGTGTATTTTTAGTTGGATGGTCTCATGGCTAACACACTCATGGAACAGAATATCCAATCCTCTATAGAAAACGTCATTCTATATCCTAGATATGTATGTACAAATTTAAGAGATTATTTGAAATAATGAGAAACCAGAAACAGCTCCTAAGAAGCTTTTAACCACAAGAACACTGAGATTTTCCAAAGTGCAAGCAAATCAGGCAGTGACATTTACAGATTCCAAAACCACATCAGCTTTGCTCTTTGGTACTTTCAATGATACCCAGTCAATTGCATGGTCTCAATAAAAAGAAAATACTCCTTGCATGACATTTTGGAAAAGACTGTTCTTGCTTTTGCTAACCTGCAGTATCTCAAGTCCCTCTATAAAGACATTTTCCTCCTTTCAGAAATGTAAGACTATAGTTAAACAGGAGACTGGACTCAAAACAAGCTGTAAAGTACCCTTTTCACTAAAAATTTAATTCAAACTTCACTTTTACCTCTGCTACAAGCAAAATACGTAGTTCATCTAACTCCTAAAAAGGATTTGCTCTTTTTGTACAGCACTTACCTTTAGGTCTTGCAACGTGCTTACAAGAACTGCAGCAAGGTAGACATGTAAGACTTCATTCTTATAACAGAAAACCCACACTGACATACCCATTATAGCTTCTGTTGTTGATCCTGATGGCAGTGAGACAGAGACTGTTGGTATTCCAAATGACTATTTCTAGCAGACTGTTTAAAAATAACCTAAACTCTGTCGTACCCTTAACGCCTTGCAAATACTGGGCAGGAGTCATATGTCAGTACCACGATTTTGCCTGTGCTCCTGCAGCTTAGGGCTGGAGAGAGCAACTGAGGAACAGCCTTTCTGCAATTATGCAGGTTTAACGTGTCCTCTGTGAGAGCAGCAGTGTAAAGCCCAGCCTGAGAAAGTTAACTCATCTTCTTCTGAGTGGCTTGCACCTTGGAATTAGTCGTAAGATATTAGAGAAATAATAATGCCAGCTTACTTCCAAAACAAATCTACAGACTTCCGATAGAAAAAAGCAGTTCAACGGGGGGATAAGTGGAGCTACCCATGAATTCCAGGAATACTCAACTAAGAGCCTCTGACACAGCTGTCAGCTTATCATGAGCAATGAGCACATGGGCCAACATACCTGCCATTCCTTGCACTCTGCATCCCTTTCAGGTCTTCAGTATAACCTCTCTAGGATTTCTGATCTTAGAGATTTCCTGCCTTAACTTCTATTTGAAAATTCATTACATTAACCTAAATGACAGGGTTATTGGAATTTCAAAATTTCTTCATCAAAGCATCATGAATGTGGCAAACAACCCGTTCAAACAACGTCAGCCTCTGTGACACATAACAGAACTCTGTTTCTGTTTTTGGCAAATTATTTTATTTTGTAGAAGAAATACTTTCAAATAATACAAAAATGACAGAATCATACAGAACTGTGACAAAAACAAGAGAGATGAATACTGAATATGATACCTCATGACCACACCAAGACAGAACTCATTACAGCAGTCAGAACCACAGACCCACACGATACACTGCCTATGCCTGTCTCACAGCAGTCACTATTTAAAAACACCAACTGAACCCCCTGACAGTGAGGTCACCAGACATTGCCCCTTTGTTATACAGTCACGGAACAATTTAGGGTGGAAGGGAGGTTCCTACCCCAACCCCTCCTCAAAGCAGGCCTAATGCAACCAGGACGCTCCAAGCTACATCCAGTCAAGTCCTCAGCCTCTCCATGGACAGACAGCTCCATCTCTCTGGGCAACCTCTTCCAGTGTCTGACCACTCTCATGGGAACACAGTGTCATCTGTTTTTAGTTTACAGCAAGCACTCCTGGTGTCACTGCATGGTAACTTTTGATAAACACCACTATGTAAGGACCTCCACTGAAAATGAGACGTGAAATTCTGACTAATTGGTCTTTTCAAGTAATGAGCACTGAAAAGCTTGCGCTCCATAGACTTTTACCCAAACACTAAAACTTTCTTACATGATTTGGTTTTTATCTGCACAGTTTCTGAATGTGTCTAGTTGTGCTCAGGGAACCCAATGTACAACCACTGGAGCTTACTGGCAAACACAGACTTCAGGATGGTTAGCATGACAAATGCTAAATATACTTTATTTCACATATATTGCTATACGATCAAATCACTTGATGCCTGTAATTATGATAGGCTATACCAGCAAACAGGGAATACTCCCTTAAAATTACATGTCTGTGTTAATCATGCTCATTGATTAATTACTGAGGTTTACAATCTTTTTTCCCTAGCCTAGACAAGTAAAAGCAATTCAGTTTCACTTTCAGGTTCTCCTGATCTTTGACAAGTTACAAAAAACACTTACTTACTTCCAAAATATCTGAAAATATTTTGACTGATTCTGGAAAATCTGTTTAGTTTTTGGCTGTTGTTTTGATTTCCTGACGTATAAAAATCTGGAGCCAGTTTGACCTTTACTTTTAATTAAGAGACAGCATGACCTTCCTTCTAGGAGATTCCAGCCATTTGCAAAGTCAGTCTTGTGTTGGGCACCTCTCTTTGTAGGTAATGCATTATTAGAAAAATATGAGAAACTCTACTATAGTAGCTTAGTAAAGAAGTATTTTTACATACTTGTAGGATGCAAGGACACAAAACTGGCATTCTCGGGAATTTAGGGTGACAGTCTTTCATTAAAACCAATGTTCACAAGTAACATTATTTCTTACCAGATTTTAGCTGGTCCAACTAGCAATCAAGTGAGCTGTGCCTTCCAGAATTAAACACCTTCCTCCCTGGAATGTGTCACTGTTCAACAGAACTTGCATGCAGTAACCTCAAAGCACATCCTTTAGGATATGTGCTTCAGCACCCTTACTTAATGCAGCTGCTTTCCGAAATGAGCACATAAGTACTTTCCTGAATCAGATCAGAGTCTTTAAAACTGCAGAAATTACTAGAATATTGCTTTAGCAGCCTTTCCACACAGCTAGCTCACACTGCTCTTTTAACTCCCTTTCCATCAAACAGCAAAACAAAGACCTGTCACCCTTTTCCTTCCTCCGTTTAAACTGAGAATCTAGTTAAGAATATAAAGATACTTTAGACACAACTGAAATGAAAACAATCTATTAGTGCACAGTAAGAACATGCAAATGAATTCTGCAACGTTTAACATCACTTCTAACCAGTGTTAAACACATTGCAGGTGATAATATTTTGCTATAACACAGACAGTGCTAAAGGATACAATGTACATAATAAGCTAAAGATAATAAACCTGAAAAAAAGTGACAATTTTAGAACATAGTATTTTCATTTCAGGTATCAGAAACAAAACCAGCTCAATGGTTCCATTCTACTGTATGACAAATACTGAAGAACAAAATTTCAGTCTTAAAATACATCTTAAAGTAGGTATTTTCCTTCAAGGAAAAAAGGCACTATAAATAAATTACACTACAGTGAATTTGCCTGAACTCACTTTGTTTCTGTCTTCCAGCCTTTAAGTCAAATAAAACAGCATAAAAACTGTACACGCTCTTAACAGGATAGTCGATCTTTTTTATAAAATAAGTTGTCTTCAGAGATGTCAGTTTCACAACAAGGAAAAACCAAGCCTTGCTGCAGTCGCTATTATAAAATATATATGTATATATATTTATATATATGTTTTTGTTTACTTTTACTTTTTTTACTTTTTTTATTTTTTACAAAACGTGTATATTAGCTTTTGCACAATTTTTTTTAAAGAAACTTGGCTAATCTAATAACTTCATTAAAATAAAAGCGATAAATACTTCATGTTTACAATGCAACACGTCATACATCATCAGCTGGCAGAGGAGGTATGTTAATCCTTGGTCTTGTGAAAAAAGCTATCTTCTCTCTGTGGTGAAAAGATAAAAAGGAAGTCAATCAAATACATGCCTATGTTGTTGTTGTTTTCCCCCAAGAACATGGTTTTTTTACTCTGCCTAGTGGTCAGTATTTGTTACATACTGAACTGATGGTTTGAGCACAAGAAACTTACAAAAACTATTAAACCTCACTGTACACTTTTACAACATTCTTTTGAACACAATTACTGTTTTTGAAAATTTAGGTAGATGCTTTATACAACTCCTTGAATATTAGCCATAGTTGACTGTAAAAAGGGTTTGGTTTTGGTTTGGTTTTTTTGTCAGAGTTGGAAGGGACCTCTAGAGATCGCCCAGTCCAACTCCCCCGCTAAAGCAGGATTGCCCAGAGCACATTACTCAGGACTGCATCCAGGCGGGTCTTGAATATCTCCAGAGAAGGGGACTCCACAACCTCCCTAGGCAGTTCCAGTGCTCCGTGACCCTCACCGCAAAGTTGTTTTTCCTCATATTTAAATGGAACTTCCTGTGTTCCAGCTTGTGCCCATTGCCCCTCATATCCTGTCACTGGGAACTACTGAAAAGAGTCTGGTTCCATCCTCTTATAGGCGTTAATCCCCTCAGCCTTCTCTTCTCTGGGCTAAAGAGCCCCAGCTCTCTCAGCCTTGGACAAGCCCTGCATAAGCCCCTTATGCAATGCAAAGTTCACCCTTGTACATTTTGCAATAGTGCCAATTAAAAAAAAGAGAAGAAAAAAAAAAGCATTCTGAGTAATCTTTTTGCTTCTTTATTGAACAAGCAATGCATGCTGTAAAGGAAGTGTGATAAAAAAATGGATGCATGCATAAAAAGGGCAAGCGTTTAAACAAGGAAGACAGCTTTTGCTTCATTTTCTACATCTCGTTATATTCAACTCCCCATATCTTTTTATATCTCAGTAGACAAAGCATAAAAAACTCCTCTCTCATTACCAGAAACGTAAGATATAGAAACAACTCTAAAATTCCTATTTTTTACTTCTTCCCCATCTTTGTGAGAAAGAGGTTTCCAATATCATTAGAACAACAACAACAACAAAAATCTATTAAAGGACAGACAGCTTTTCTATTTCATTTAAGTATTCCCTGCAAAAAAGTTCTAAAAATCTAAACACTGGATGAAACAGTATAAAGTAACATGGTAGATGAGCTGTCCTCCGCATCTACACTGCACTAACATTTTCTTTCACTTACTGTTACTCTCCCAATAAAAAATACAAAAATTTTCCATACTGAAGCAATAAAGTCTTCCTGTGAAATGCACACTGTTTATCAATGGCTCTTGCAGACAAAATAAACTGTCAGAAAAAAACAAAGCTAAGAGAGGACACACTCCATGTAAACACAGATTAAATAGGAAAAAACCTCCAAAGAAAAGGCTTCCTGAGAGGAGCTGGAATATTACTGGGTAATTTTAGCAAGTGTTACTAGTAATGTATATGTATTACATTAAACAAACTGTTTATGCTGACAGGCTTCCAGTGAAGAACTGACAAATCATATGAACTCAACAGTGACTAAGCTGAGTTGAAGGAATCCCCCCTCCCCTACACTATGTTTGAACTTTAAGACTACTTTTTGTTGTTGTTGTTAAATTTTATGTGTTTTAGAACTGTAATACTGAAATTTTACCTTAGCTTTGGCTCTTTGCACTACTAATAATCGAAAGGAAACCCATGTGTCCAAATCAATATACAGTTAAAAATTACTGGCTACATAGAAGACACACAGATTTTAAGACAGATCATTTAGAAAGCCCTAATCTCTCCAATGAACTGCTGATAGGCTATTTCAGTATACATTACCACTTACCTAAAAGTCTGCACCTGAATAGGCTCCTTCTGATTTTGCCCACGCAACTGGTAAATTTCTTTTGATGCTTTCTTTAGCATCTTTTCAGCTGCTTGCTCCTGGTGATGTTCAAATTTGGTCTGTCTGGTCTGAAAACAAGAATATAATGCTTAATATGGTCATGCAAATAAATAAAACACAAAAATAACCAGGTTAAAACAATGGATTTTTTTCCCACTCATCACAGTAAACACACACAAGCACACTGTCTGAAATAGCTGATAATCTAGAAAGTATAAATTAAAAAAAAAATGACAGTGTTGTTTCATTTCTTAATTCTCTTCAGACAGGTATGTATTAAATTCGTGAAATTTACTGCACACAATGATCTGTCAAACAAGACCTTAAAATAAATTTAGGCTCACTATTCATCTCTGATAATCCATTAGCAATTTTCTTTCTTGTGCAGTTTTGCCACTTCTTACCTATAACTTCTTTCTCCAAGAACAAGAAAAAAAAATATCAAATATGAAATATCAAATCAGTAAAATTTATTTCAAAGATCAGAAGTAAGGAAATTATTAAAGTTCCAATTATAAATACCTAAAACAAAAAAACCCAAACAAAAACCTGCAAGCCAAAACAAAAAGTGCCATTGGCAAATAGTGCCATTCTCCAGTAATTGTCCTCCAATAAATAGACAGGTCGTTAATAATCAATGCAATAATTTTTATTGTGCTGACTTCAAAAATGTAAAAGCAACAATCATTATTTGAATTTCTGTAAAAACTGCTCTTTAGACATCTTGTCACAATCAAGAAATTTTGAAACCAGAACTTTCCCAACATGTGGAGGGCTCTTCTCATTTTACCATACCT
This sequence comes from Hemiprocne comata, assembly GCA_020745705.1. NCBI lineage: Eukaryota > Metazoa > Chordata > Aves > Apodiformes > Apodidae > Hemiprocne > Hemiprocne comata. The sequence continues at coordinate 94,682,867 of CM036586.1, read as the reverse complement.
GCCTTTCTGCTTCCTTCAACAAGTTTCGGAATCGCTCATCCCGAAGGACCCAGTGGGGTAGATCTGTCTGCCCTCTGAGCTGAGCATCTTCCAGACGCTGTCTCAACTCTCTTAACACACATATCTCCTCGTTCAGCTGTCTCTGTCTAGTTCTGGATGCCTGGAGATCCAGCTCCAGGTCTAAGGACGTCCTTGCCATAAGCTCAGCCAAAGATGATCTGCAGGACTGCTGAGTTATTAGGATTCAAAGAAAATGCACAATATATTACTCTCAACATGGTATACTGGTCCATCTTTAGCTGTACAGGGCATGCATTTTCTGGACTTGCTTCACACATCAAGTCTCTCTTGACACAAAGTTTTAGAAAGATTATTTATCCCACATGGTGAAAGATTAACTAGTTGTAGGGGTTTTCTGTACCACCCATCAACTTTTTCAATTAATACTTTGTACCACCTCCTTTTACAGTATCTTTTGTCTTATTAATACTTAACTAATTTCAGTTTATGGACTAAACTTTCATGTTACGATGATACAAAATGAAGAACTCAGAGTGGAGTCCTGACCTTGGAAAATACTGTACTGAGCAAGATCCCTCTAAAGGGCTTTATTCAACACTAGTTTTAAGGCACGTCCTGAATCAAAATGGGAGGCGTGGCTGCCTACTTGCCAACACCAGCAAGAAATTACCTCCTGCTGACCAAGCTGAACTGTATCCAAATTATATAGAAGGCATTAATGCCTTACCTGCCCTTCTCTGCCCACTTTTTCTGCAGCATGCGGGGTGGGATGGGGGCTAAAGGAGAGTTAACCTAATCATTCCTGAATACCTGGGCCTCAAATACTATGGTTTGCTGGGCTGCATGGGAGGGTAGCTGGATGCTTTACTGTCTCATTTACACACACTTCTCTGGGCCTGCACCTCACATCATACACTAGATTTTAAATATTTAACAAAGTTTACATCTAAATCAATACAAATTCAGTCCCTGTTAAACTGATTTTTGTCTGCTACACGTTTTTTTCTCTCCTCAATAATTGCTCACAACTATATTTCACTTCTCTGTGCCTACTGTTTAGCTTAAAAAACCCAAACCAAACCCAAAATACACACCCCTCCCCCAATTACATGCCAGAAGCAGTTTCCTAAAAACATCAGAATGTACCTCTAGACATCTAAAGCTTTGGTATAAAAGTACGAGTGCTCTAGAAACTTGATGAGAAGTGAAAACCAGCTTCCCAGGCATACCTGCTTATACCGTAGCGTCCGCCTCTCCAACGTATTCCGGACAAAAGGGGATTTCCTTGGCAGAGTTGAACTGTCACTGTCACTGCGATACAGCTGATTAGAAAAGATATTGAAAATACAGGTTGCTTACAAGGTTGTCTACATTAAAAATCCAGATTTTTTTTTTTTCTTTTTCTTCTGAGATTTACTTTTAAAAATGCACTGAAACGGTCTTGTTTTAGGCAACTTATTTTTTTCAGCTTTTGTTATTTATAAAAATTTATATACAATAGTACTCATACTGTGTAGTTACAGTAATTCAAGAAAACTTCAAAAGCATCTGTGTTTTACAGCTAAGTTTCATCAAGCGTTCCACTAAATGTACAAAACAACGTAACCTAAAAACAGTGCGGAGGGGGGAGCTAAGGGCAGTAATATTGCTTCCTAAAGCATTCACTGTCATGACACAAACAATACAGTCTCCCACTTTTTTTTCTCCTGTTTGTTTTTAGGTAAATGCAGATTAATTCATGCTGTTTAACAATCTATTCCTCCTTGCACTATCTTTTTTCGGGTGTGTGAGTGTGTTTACTCACATTCCCTATATCATAAAGAGATCCGGAATACAGAAACTGAACTGAAGAATTTGAAGGGGTCCATAGATGCACTGCATGCAATGTAATTAAGAGAGCAAAAACCAGAAGATCCTTGGTTTAGGAAAAAGCACAGTAAGCAAAAAATCATGACTGCGTTTCCAAAGTCAAGCTTGCAAAAGCTTATCAAAGATTTAAATTAATTCAATTGAAATTTTAATGTAGTTTAATTGATTTAAATCAATTAAAGCTGTGTGCATTTCCACCAATACTGCAAAATCAATACCCATGTATTGATCTGCAATACCATGAGCCAACTGCTTAGAATCCTTTTGCCACTCAACACAGCAACCAGCTATCCAAAGCTTAAAAACTGTTGTGCTGACCTTAAATTACCTGCACCAGTGTACCCAGGTATCCTAGGTCCCACTGTAACAGGCATCCTATGACTGATGTTCATGACAGCTGAGTCATAAGAATATTTATGCAATAATCCTAAGATTATGAATTCAGTCCCCTTTCCCAAATTTTTAGGTACTTGAAAGTTAATCATGGCTTCTGAGCTAACTGTGTACACACCTCATTAGACAGTATTGTACCTCTTTAAAATCAGTGACCCTAGCCTAACAACTAAGTTCGGCAAGCAAAAGAGCTTAATATCCTATTTGTCACAAATTCTTCAATTTTAATTTAAATAAATTCAGATTTAAACTCTTAAAAAGAACCAGAGGACCTCTTCCCCGCTGCAACGCTTAAGCTCAGTGAAAAATTATTCACTAATATTAAAAAGTAGTATATGCTTCTCATAAATGTTATGAAGTCTTAAGAAGAAATTATCAAAAAAATGTAAACAAGACTTCTGCAGAGGCCCGTCTCCCCCTTCTTTTTAAGGCTTACTCACTCTGCAAACATATTGGCTTCGTGCTCCAGGCGAGAAGGTCTGGGAACGAACAATAGTGCTACTGCGAACAAAGGCAGAGCCCCGGGGCCTGCGGCTAGTTCTCTCTTTTGGAAGAATAGCAACTTCTTCAGGAAACAGATCCTCAGTGTTAGTTTCCTTATCCACCTAAAATTTCAATGAAGGAGAATTTTTTTATTTTTTCCTTATTTTCTCTCTTTCACCAAAAACAACCAGACATTCCACCAACATCAAAAGTAAACAATTCGCCCTGCTAGCTAGGGTCAAGTTCTAATCAGTACTGAGAACTGTAGATGAATCACCTCATTTTTTAAAAAGTTGTAAAACTAGGTCATTCGAAATCGTAAGATTACCTTTCAGGAGCCTTTGCTGGAACAGTAACAATTATGAGATGTGGTTATAATGTGAATCATAGCTGCAGAGCACAAAGACTGCATTCAGCATTGGCAACTGGGCATTAACCAAGCTACCACCTGATCTCCAGCCTCAACAGAAGAAAACTGAGTCACCATTCAATATGCAAGGTGACTCTGAAGCAAGCAACTTACTACTGGAGGAAGTCAAATGAAGAGAAGAAACTCAGCAAAAGGGTACTGAAAGACTAGTGAAACAAGGATGTACTAAAATATTCAGAAATACAGAGAACACATGCTACTCTAGCAAAGCTTCCAAACTTTAAGACAACTCACTCCTCAGCAGGGGGTATGATCTTCCCTAAAGGCAACACAAACAGTTTATGTTCCTCTACTTCACTGCAAGTGTGCTCATCTCAGCTTGTTCAGGATTATTTTCAATGTCTCATATCTTGAATACAAAAGATTTTTAAATACATGCATTTCAGCACAATTGTTCTGAAAATTTCAGCTGTACTTGTTGTAACATTGAAACAGCAAAGCATGTCTTAAAACATTAAGCTTCTTTCTTGACAAGTCCTTCAAAAATTCTTATTTCTAAGAGCACCAAAATTTGAGTATCTTTTCTGTTACAATTTCAGGTCAAAGACAGTGCATATTCACAAATTAGAGAAAGGCCACAGTAAAAATAGCTTGCCTTTTGATATAAAATTCTAATTCTGTTCAGAAATAACTAGCAAGCAAACAAAAAAGCCACAGCCCTGAAGAAGGCATTTGTAGCAACTCAAAAGGCACATCACTGTCATGAACGCAGTGCTCACACAGGGTTGCTAACGACATTTGTGATGCTCTTCTCTCCTGGTCAACTCAGACTCAAACTCTAGGAGCAACAGTGACACTCTCTGTGTGCCAGGTAGTGTGGCAGTGTCTGTACTGCATTGTCTTCTCTCATTACCTTTAGTGGTGGAGGCTGCATTTTTCCAGAACTGTACTGGCCTGCTTGAGTGGCAAACATGTGTCCAGCTAACGAATCCCCACAAAATGGCTCTGGATAAGGAGGACTAGTCTGGGTGCAATTACTGCATCCACTGTCAACAGATTCTGCTTGCCAACTCCTAAAGTCAAAATAGCAGAAGAATTTTATAGGTATTAAAAAACACATCAAGTACACATCATGCTTATATATTTAATTATCCCAGTCAGTTTATCATTTTAGAGTATTATTTCACTAATAAAAATACAGACCTTTCAAAGGGAGAAAATTTCCCACTTGCACTTCTGAATATGCAGACAAGCAAACACATTTCATGGCAAAAAACAATAAAATTACCTTCCCTCATTTTCTTAAAGCATTTGTTCCAGTCATTATAACAATACTAAGAGAACAGCAGCAAAGAGAGCAATGCAACTCATGTAACAAACTAGAGTTATTATTATTATTGATGAAATAGCATTGTAATAAATCCTGAAATAGTAAGAGCTGTGCTGCATGTTCACTCCATAACCACTGCAATGCATATTCCCCACCTCACCACAACATTTTTTTTTTATGTTTTTAATACAGTGCTGTTGCAAACCTATTAGAGTTGCCTCCATAGCAAAGTTTGTTTGCTATAATGTCTTCCTGCTCCCCAAATACTAAGTCCTCTACACTCAGTCAGCAATTCAAATCAGGTTTTCTCCTCTTTGCACATCATCACATAATTAGAGAATTCTATACTTGTAACACTAGCAGGGAGCAGATCTCAGAGTAAGAACCTGCTGTTTTTCAAACTGTACCCATAGTGTAAATGTTGCTGAGCTGTTTGATGAGTTATTTAAACTACTCTTTTTACCTTTCTGATATGGCTTCTGCCTGATCTTCCTTTCTTTCCATCTCCAGGATTTCCTCCTCTGTGTACTCCAATTTCACTCTCTCTTCTGCTAACTCTCTCTCAACTGCTTCCAGCTGGGCAGTGGTCCTAGCTAGCAGGGCTGTCACTGCATCCTGAAAGGCAAACTAGACTTCAAATAAAACTGTTTGAACAAGCCAATGTATTTAATGTAGATTATCCAGAAAAAACAAAATAAAAACACAACCATTGTATGTTCCTGAAAAACAAACAAAGAAAAAAAAAACACCACCAAAAACCAAAAAACAACAAACTGCCCTGAATCTTAATGATAAAAAAAGTACATGGTGTTCCATGAATGCAACTTCTCACAGAAACTGGGTGGACTTTATCTCACTGTGGAGCAACATCCAGCAAGTCAGGCCAGAAGTGACCTCTGGAGGTCACCTCACCTGATGTCCTGCCCAAAGCAGGGATAGCTTCATAGCCACATCAGGTTGCTCAGGGCCCAGTCAAGGGATGAAAGATCTCCGAGGATGGAAATTGCATCACCTTTCTTAACAACCTCTTAAAGTGCAGTGGCAGAAATTTTTAATGAGTTCTAGTTAGATAGACTGGAAGCATGCATACAAACATACAGAGAGCAGTATTTCAGGCACCTGCCCAGACATGATCTAGCTTTTAATTATTCTTTTAAAATCCAGCTCTTGCTACAAAAGAGCTAAATCAAAGCATCACACCTTCTGTGCACCTTGAAAACCAACTGCACTTGAGATAAGATCACAAACAAGCACCCAGTAGATCAAATAAAGTAAGCAAATGACTTTTTCAGAGCCATACTGTTTTAACTGTAGTTACATTTCCAGAAGACCGGGGAACGCTGTCGTCACACTGGTTTTTGTTCTTTGCTCTCTGGGGGTCTGAACCAGTGAAGATCTGAACAGTATACCAGTGGAGCTGCATCTCACCAGAACTCTCTGCATCAGCCAGGTTTATCTGAGCAATGCCCTGTAGACAACAAGAAGCATTGACCACAATAGACTAAAAATTCACTGCAGGACAGACACCTTCTCATGTAAAGAGTATTTTACCTACAATGTAAAAAATCCACTTTATCAAATACTAATAGTGTCTCTTAAAAAGGGACAGTTGTGTTGTGCTATGATGCCTAAGATACTTCATTTCCTGCCTTTTGCTTACTACCAGGAAGGATCACAGAAGATATTCCACTTTTTTAAGAATAAAATTTCTGTGACTTATGTAGATATGACTGTTACAGCTGATAGCTCTTAATATCTTACTAGAAATCCCCTCTCAATTATATATCCGATTTCTACATTTGCTTAAATTAGTATTACTTTAACAATATTAGTTTAGTCTTTTTTTCTTTTGAGAGAAGTATGTTCAGGAGAAACAGGTATCATGGAGGCTTCTCACTAAAAGTACTCCCAGCCTTTAAGTAGCCCTACTCCATCCCACAGTCCCTCACGTGAGAAATTTCTGCGTGGTAGTGACCTAAATGAATAACAGCTGTGAGCAAATCCATGCCTTTTTAAAAAAAAACCAAACCTAAATAAACAAAACCAAAAAACAGTTCACAAGCTGGACCTAGCAATGATTTTATATTATCCAGTCTTTAACTTTTACTTTTTGGCTTTATCTCTACAACCTGTTCATGTCCATACTAATGGACAACATGCTAAGAATGTTTTCATTTATATCACTAGAAAAATAATGTAAAAATTGTTTTAATCTCTTAAAACAAAAAGCTGGATGCAATGATTCTAATTGTAAAGGCAGCAGAAAATGCATACAGCAACTGCCTTTTAACTTTAAGCAGGTAAAGAAACAGTTAATTACAAAATAATAATAAAATCATTGTATTGTTTTTCCAAGATGAATGTTCCCTCAGGCTCTGTTTAAACAGGTGTATAAAGGACAATGGAGAAAAGCTTCTGAGACTAACAAAATAATGTCATATTAGGATTCAACATGTCACTGACAGCATCATTTTATGTCAGTATATTGGAGGCTACAGAGATGCCTTTTACCTATCTATAAAACAGAGATGTCTTCCAATTACCTACTTGCTCTGATGTAGTGTAAGAAAGAAACATACTGAAGACTCACACTTTTGCATCTGAGTTTGAAAATGTTTCAAACATGTTTGGCTTGGGTTTAGAGGTAGAGGGTAAAACTATTTCCCTGTTGTCAATATTGGAGAAAACACACATTAATTCTTACGATGTCAGACACTTCCCTACAGGCTGCATTTATCCAGCAGCTAAGAAAGCATGCCAAAGAAGCTGTTGCTCCAAAGTGAAGAACTAATTGGTTACAGAAATCACCAAAGCCAATTAATAATTATCAGCCCTGAAAGGACCAATTAATTATTTCACCTTCACCTCAAGATCTAGAGCTTGCTCAAAAGGATGAAAAAACTAAGGTAGGTCTGCTAGCAGTCTGTCACGTGCCTGCTCTAATGCATTTGTTAACAACTTGGACAGGGGAATAGTAAAAGCATTTACAAATCTCTTGGTGACACCAAACAGAGGGATTGTAAAATTTATGAGAAAAGGATCAGAACCTAAAATTAAGTAAAAAAAACTGGACAGGTGTTCTGAAATAAAAACACTACATGCAAAAAGATAAATGCTACACTCAAGAAAAAGAGTTCCAATAAATTGAGACATGGGGAATAATTGATTGGTCAGGGCTGTAAAAGATCAGAAACTGGGAGTGAAAAGCAATGCCATGTGACTGCAAGAACAGCAACTGCTTTTCTTTGATGTTTTCACATGAGCTATATATGCTAAGCATGGAAAATAACAACCCCCTTATCTCGACATCAATGAGGCCACCAGGGAAGAAATAAGCCAACCTAAGGAAGCACAATTTCAGAAAGCTGTAGTAAAACAGAAAAATATCTTGCAGCAAGGGAGGGTATATGAGTAAAAGGCTGAGGGAAAGGAAAGATCATCCCACAAGTTTAGTACGTTTACTTCTCTATATAAGTGAAGTTTAGAACTATGGGACACACCTTTTTTTTTTCTTTTTTTCTCCTTTATGTACAAATATTTGTATAACTTAGGATAAACTCCAGCCTGGCTTCCACATTTAGAAAAGCACTGAACTGGCATAATCTAATGGAGAACAAAGCAGCCATCAAGAATTTCAGAAATACATGGAAGATTAAAAAGGTGGAAAAACCTGTAATCTCAGTGGAAGAGATTGTGAAGGACAGGAGCCTTGTTCATAGAGGCCATCACAATGGTTCCAATGAGAGGTAGCAAATAATTTATCAATTCAAGAAAATGCTTGTTTTCAATTTACAGCAAAACAGGGCAACAATCATAATACTTAAATACGTATTTCAATGCACATACCTTAAGATATTGTGGCATTGTTTCTCTCATTTTGAGAGGCATTATTAACTTAGCCTGAAGTATGGTACCAACTACTGTAGACAAAGATATTGCTAACAAAACTACACTAAGACCATGAAAGAGAAGAAATTCCTACCAACATAACCTGAAGACCTATCACTTTTTTGCTAATTCAGTAACAGCAGTTAAAATAAAAGTGCCCTAAACTTCTATGCCCTTGTGCCAATATAAAGATGCTTTACACTGAAATAGCTATTTAACTTCCCAGGGGAACAGGCTAAACTAGTAGAAAGCATTTTACACCCATATATCCAGCCCATTCTTGAGATGCTTCCTCTTTCACTATGCTGTATTGCAAAAATAACAAAACTTCCTACTTCATAGAAACATAGAATGGTTTGGGTTGGAAAGGACCTTAAAGATCATCTAGTTCCAACCCCCCTGCATGGGCAGGGACACCTCCCACTAAACCAGGTTGCTCAAAGTCCCATCCAACCTGGCCTTGAACACTTCCAGGGAGGGGGCATCCACAACCTTCCTGGGCAACTTGTGCCAGTGTCTTACCACTCTTACACTAAATAATCTAAATCTCCCCTCTCCCAGCTTAAAACCATTACCCCTTGTCCTATCACTTCGCATCCTGGTAAAAAGTCCAAGGCAAGACCTCGAATCCACTTCCGTCAATGTTAAGACCACTGTTTAAGACACTGCCTAGTTTTTAGGGTGAACTAACAAACATGCATGCTTGACCAGATTCTCCAAAATAAACACCTCTTATCCATAGTCCCATGTGACAGTGAGATGCCTTTACCTCTTAACTACTTTGATAGGCTTAAAAAAAAAAAAAATAAAAAAAAAATCACTAACCCATTCAAACCCCTCACTGAAAATGGCTGCCCACTCACTTCAAAATAGCCAGAACATCAGCCCCAAGGCAAATTTATTTAAGCATATTTAACTTTGACAATAGCTAAAGGAAGCTAACATTTAACATATCTAAAGTTAACACACGTAACCTTTTAAACGATTGCTACATTTATTTGAATGCATCTACATGAGGCGTCTTAATCAGTTTAAAGTGAAAGGCTGGTGTACCAGAAACCTGCCTGGACCACCATTATCCTGCAACAAAGTTCAGATTGATATAATAATCATAAGGAGTTTGTACTTATTATATTTTCATTAGGAAATTATTTCAAGGGTACTGATTGATCACACATGACATACAGTGCCATACAGAAACAGAAGTCTTAAGCACACTCTAGTCTGAAAGATGTCAGATTAACTCTTTGGGGAAAAGTTTAATTTTTTACAAAATGCCTTCCTTCTTACACCAAAATTTAGCAACAATGGATTTTTCAGCTTTCCCCAAAGCAGACATTTGTAAGAAATGCTTTAAAAAATTAACTCCTTATCTACTAAATCCAATAGCAATGACTGTAAAACTTAAATCAATTTTCAACATGCTTCTGCAATGTAACAGCAAACAGTAGTACAGATAACATTACTTTCAACACTGCTTAAAATGTGCCAGTTCTCAGCCTCTGCAAACTTTGGTAATAATTTCCAAGACTTTATGTGACCTAAAACACACATAATTCAACTTTTAGAAAACCCACCTTTTATTAACAGAACTATCCTTATGTATGTGAACAAATGGACACATTAACACATAACTCTATCAGCAATTGATATAGAAAGTCTTCACTTTCTCTTTTTTGTCTTAAAAATTATTACTCAAGTAGCTTTAGTTTCGCATATCACATGGCTTTCAAGAAGAAGGACCACTTACCAATAGTTCTTCTTGTTGCTGATGGTCAACTGAACAGATATACAGCTGCAGTGATTTTAATTTCAAGACACTTGAATGCACAGGGATTCGGAAAACTTCGTTAAATATTAACGGAGTTTGGAATTCCAAAGCTCTGGAGCAGTAAGTGGTTGGTGTGCCTGACTCAAGTGGTGGCAAATAAACTCTCACATGACTGGGAACAACAAAGTAAGACAAATAGCACAATTCAGACACAGAAAGCTATTTTGCATTTCTCATAATCAAGCTAAATAAAAATCATCAGTGTAACTTCCACATTAAGAATCTGCTCTGGGACCTCCTCGTTACAGGGATTTACTTTGTATTCTTAACACAGAAGAACTGCAAAACTGATTTGGAAATGGTATCTTTTTCTAACTAAAACTCCTTTTTTTTTTTCTAACTTGGTGCTTAAGAGGCACTAAGTGGTACTTGAGATGCCCTCAGGTATCCATGGCATCTACATGGGGCTAGCAGATGTGATACACGATCTATGGGAGAGCTACAACCTTCCCCTGAGCAGCAGCAGCTGGAGGCCAGGTGCTATGCTATGATATTTCAAACAGAAACACATGCCTATATTTAGGCAACTGAATTGCCCTGGAAGTGTCACTGATCCATTTCTTCCTTCCACCTACTAAGCATCCTTTCTTTCCCCCCCGCCCCTTGAAGAAACTCAGCAAAAAAGCATGGCAAAAGAAACCTGCAATCATTGCATCCATCTGCTATTTTAAAAAACAAATTTAAGTATCTGGTACTGTCTCACTTGAGACTTCAAATAAAAAATAAAATCTACAAACATTTAATCTGACAGAAGGCAGCAGAGCTACTTAGAAAAGTGTATCTATGTTCTTCATGGCCTGACTGCTTGTCCAATCCCTGCAATATCATTTTTTTTGCCATATCTTCCCTTGTGGCAGCAAACAGCTTCATGCAACTGTGTTGTGAACCAGATTATAAAAACTGATCTGGGTTAAAAAACTAAGCAACCTTCTATATAATGTTAACATTATCTTTGGAAAGTGTTTCACAGATATTCAAGGACAGCTGTAATGGCCACAAAAGTCTGCAGATGTCCTGGTTGTATTTGGTGTTGTTCACATGTTGATTTGTTGGTTTCTTTATTGTTTTTTGTATGTTTGATTGTTTTAAGATAAAGGGCAAAGTATCTCTCTTACTATTAATATAGACATGATCATAGGAATTCGAGAAAATTACACTAAGCTTATTTTGGGATACATCACAGATAACCTGTAGACAAGTTGTACAGGAAATAGTACTTCTGGAATACTGCAAATAATGTAGACAGCTTTTTGGCCAGATGGCACGGGGTGATGGAAGCATGTTTTTGAATAAACTTTCCTGTGCATAATACATATGTGAAAACATGAATCATTAGAGACTGCGCTTGTTACCTGACCATTATGACAGAGGTTCTATAAAAAGGACACTTTGTGTCCATAAAATCAACTCTTTCCTCATGTCAGCTAAGATATACCATCTTCTCCAGAACTGGCTTGAAAGCAAACAAATCTGTGGTATTTAAGACTGTGGCACAAAACAAGCAATGATCAAACTTTGGATGACAGGTAAGCTTACATTTTGCAGTTTTCTTTAACAATTAGACCAGTAAAGTTCTTCAGCTGTAATACATGGACTAACAGACATTCACTTCCACTGTCATGCCTGGAAAAGAAATTTCCTGTGTTAAGTCACCAAGCATCAATATTTAGCTTAGGGATGGAGATGAAAGACCATTAAGATTTTTTTAAAATTGTAAAAGCATCTTTTGCTGTTAAACACATTTCTTACACAAATCAGTTTGAATCAAAAGAAACTACAGATATCACACTATGATAACAGAGTTGTTGTTGTTATTATTATTATTAATAATAATATTTGCTACGGTAACAAAGTTATCAGAACTAAGAAAATTAAATGTTACTCATTTCTAAAAGAATAATATTCCCTACTGCTATCTTGCTAGTGAACAGGTTTTATAAAAGACATTCCTTGATTTAAACAGTTGCACCATACGCACGCATGTGCACGTGCACACGTGTAACAACGTATCAATTACATTAGAAAAAGCAGTGTGCAGTATTTTCATGAGTTAATGAAAATAAAAAAAATCTACTCTTTCACATCAGCATGAATTTTGAAATGGAACTAACAAACCTGGTTGAGATGTCAAAAGTTGCAGGCTTGGGAATGAATTTTCCAAGTGCCTTGCACTGCTATAACCTGCCTTTCCCCAGGCTACTCCTACTACTAGCAATAGCATGTCCTAAGCACAGGATTTCAAAGCTGGATTTGGGAACTGTATGTATTTTTATTTGTGTCTCTTCACCTGTGACTTTTCCTAAGGTAATCCTCCTCTATCTGGCATAAAAAGATCTCACTCACAGTGACATATCCCTATATCCATACTCACACTAATGGCCCAGACTGAAAATAAATGCTACTGAAAGAAACATCCTTTTATCAGCCAGCATTGAAAGGACATTGAATGAACGGCGGTTATGGCACATCCCCACCACAAAGGAGCATGTGACTGACTAATAAACTTTGGCTTTCCGTTCAGAAACTTGTTAAAACTATCCACTGCAGTTAAGTTTATGAAAAAGTTTAAAAATAAACCCAAGAAAACCAGTGAGCAATTTCTGCTGAGTTGACAGGGAGAAACACCACTCACAGAAATCCAACATGTATTTGTGGTTCTTCATTACTGGCAGCATCACCATAAACAGGCTCTTCCAAATCTTCATTCCTGCAGGAACAGAAGGTACTGTAAACTACATACTGAACTAAGATGTTTAAACATAATGAAATGAGCATTTACTTTGTGACTTGTGGATATAAGCAATTCTTTAGCAATACAGGAGGACTGGTAATATAGAAGGAATTGAAGTATCTAAAAACACACAGAAGTAGTAATTCACAATATTAAAAACTGAGGGTTTAGAATACCTTTCTGAAGAGATTTAGGTTATTTTAATATCTATTCTGCCTTCCATTTCTCTTTAGAATCCTCATAACCTTACCTTCTTCCTACTTACTGTTTATTATGCTAAAACAATTGTATAAAGTAGCCAAGTCTTTACCCATCCTTCAATCACTTGGTCAAACTACACAGTTTTAGATATTTAGCAGTTCATCTATTTCTTCTTGCAGTTATACTTTTATCACATGCTACTCAAAATTGTAAGTCACACTCTGTATAACTTTGTTACAGACGACTGAAACAAAATTAATCATTTACAACTAATAAGCTAAGAAACCTATCTTTCAAGAGAGAAGTATATGGTGTTAAAATGTTGCAAGACAATAGTGTGAAGGGGAGTTGGCACTTGTGAAGATGACCGTGAACTGCATGTGAAAAGCTGCTTTCCTTTAAAACGTGCAACCTGATATTCTCACATTACTAAGAATTAGCAATTTTGAAAGTGTAGTCAGGAATTTACAACTAATTCTTTTGGACCATGTGGTAGAACAGGAATATTTCCAGTTTACTGTGCATTTATACACCTGACCTTTTGCTTAAAGCTTCAAACACGCCACTGTCACTAGCCAGTGAATGATCTGAGAGACATGCTGAAACTCGCCTGGCTCTCCTCTCCGATCTTCTACCACTGTCTCCTCGCAGAGTTACAGCTGTCACGGGGAAAAAAGTGAAGACAACATCAGCTCGAGGCACTCACTTAAAAACTAAAGAAGAAACATTTCCTGTATCAAAACTAGTAGCAAAACAGTTGGCACAAACACAGTTCATTGCTTTTTCATCTACTTTCACGTTAAAAATCTAGAATACAATCAATGGGAGATTTTCTGCGGGAGAACTGAGAAAGGAAGTTTGTGGCTCATTTCTCTTTTACAAGACTAAGTATAAATCGATTCCATTGTTATTGCAGTGCTTTTCTGGTGGAATAATCCCTCCTGGAGGAAGACTTACATTAATTCAGTGTATGTACACATGATATCCTAAACTTTGAAGACCTACCTACTGAATATACAATAGGTTGAAAACAAACACAGAGCCTAATTCTTTTAAGAAGTTATCTGATAACACAATGTGAGGTTTTCTTCTTACTTGTTTCCTAATACCGAAGTCTCAAAAGCATACTGTTTACACCATCACATAATAGCAGCTTTTATTTACAGTCTGAGAGGAATTATCAAGAAGAAACAGCACTCTCCAACTCACTCAGACCACTGTTTTTTCAGATTCCTGGTGAATGATTTTGAAAACTGACTGGGGGAGGAAGAAGCAATACTCAGGCCCCTCCTTCCACCCTTCCCCAAGTCACCAACAGCACCGTAAGTAGCAACTCAGCAATAATTTTCATGTTGTAAGCGTATCAACAAAAATGTTATACATCAAGTTTTGCACAGGCAAGTAGGTACAACAGCTACCAACCCTTTAAGGTACATGCACAAGTGGTAACGCTCAAGAATTGCACAGGTAAGGTTTCGACACCTCAATGACAGCTCCTGATTTGAGTTTGTTTTCTTTCGCATCCTAGAGAGAATCATTGAACAGACTTGTGGAAGTGCAGCTTCTTCACTGCGTAGTGAAGAATTTTTACCAATGTGCAATGACTGTCCTCAAAGCAGAAAAGCAATGGCAAAGAGGTGCCACTTCAGAGGTAGGGAAAGTATCTGATTTGCTTCTACCCATGCTCAAAAACTTAAGAGACAGCATGAAGACAGGACCCACCCCACCTCTCACCCAAGCACCACTACAAGAGGATGTCAGGACTTGAAGCTTGATGAAAATCCCCCAAATTAACACAGCCATGCCACTGCTGTCAACAGAAGTGTCTGACTAAGGCTAGCTTTAACCCAGTGCCAGACTGGCAGACAGGCTGCACTGACCATGGTAGTCCTGCACCAGTCTGAGGTACGTTCCTTTAATCAGGATGCTAACCGCACAAAATCTCAAAAGATGTTCCAAAAATCACAGTCTTGTTTGGAGCTAAAATTCCCAGTTGTCTGTCCTTCTGGATCCATGAGTAGCCCTAAGGACCTGCCCTCCAAATTCAGTGAAGGATTTAATAATCTTCAGCTATGAAAGAAATTTCTCTGCTGACCAGGAACATCCCAATCTGCAATTGTCTCCCTTCTCCCGCAGTTAAAGCATCCAAATCTTGTCATACATTACGCATCATGTGTCATCCTCACCTCAAATGAGAACCAAGTTCAAGCTAGCTCACAGAAAGAAAAGAAACCATGCTCTCCTCCATATCACTTTGTCAAAGTGGTGGGCTTGTTTGGATTTTTGTTTGGTTGGTTTTGTTTGGGGGGTTTTTGTTTGTTTTTGTTGGGGCGGGGTTGTTGTAGGGGTTTTTTTCTTTAAGAATTTTTAATTGGGTGAGCCCACCTCTGGGTTCTGTCAGTGGTATTTATGCAGAATCAAAACTAGAACTCTGTAGAGACATCCTTTAAAGTTTCCCAATAATTTTCCATCACTGGAAAGAGGGTGAATTTCACAGAAGTGTGTAAGTTTTGTATGAAAGTGCTTCTGCAATTTCTGTTCTAATTTCAGTAAGTTACACTAGGATGACTTCTTTTTGTAAAATAAGCCTTTGGCTCACCCCTCTATGTGAACACTTTGTACAGATGTAGAGGACAAAAGACCTCATGAGCTCTCTCCTTTGGAGGTTCATGTTCCCAATTTGTCTGGAAGAAAAAAATTGTTCATAAACATAACTGACATAAAAAACTGACATGTTGCAATAATGGCAATAATTTGTTCACTGCCTGCTGGCCATGGAAGCATTTGATAACATCTGAACAATCCCAGAGAAGGCGGGAGAGATGCAAACAGCAAAACATGCCCTGAACAAGGAAAAAAATCAGCAGGAAAAACAGGTCAAGAAGAAACAAACATCAGATTTTGGTTTAAACAGAACAAGGTTTAGTACAGGTTACAGATCTTCCAATGCTGGAAGCTAAAGAATTGACTAAGAATAGAGTTTCTAAGCTAGACAATTACTTTTCATTTTCTTATCTAAATAATAAAAATCAGTGAATCTATGAATCAGTATCTATGAATTTCCAGAACTACTAGGTGCCAAAGCTTGATAACGTAAGATGGCCCTGATTAAAAGAATATTCTCTGGTGTCATTAGTTGAAAAAGTGAACTTCAAAGGAAATTTTAGTGTCCAAGATTTCATTAGCTAAAAAACACATAAATAAATCTAAAGCATCTTTCAGCAGCTTAGGAACTACAAATACCACATGTCAGCTCAAAATGCACTAAGAGTCAAACACTCTCATAAAAACTAAATCAGAGAGACAAACAGACCTTACCTACCATGATGTTCTCGGGCGTTACTATGATATAATAAAGCTGAAGCTCACAGAACATTTTTTCCAGGGATTTAACTACAGCCATAAATATATTATTTAGTTGACATAACAAAAAATTAAGTATGCCACAGTGATTAAACAGATACAGCACAATATCAAACAAAACCAAATGTAGCAAAATCTCCTTATTCTTCACATGCAACTAAAAAAAAACCAACAACAAAAAACCCAAAACAAAACAAACAACCCCCCCCAATACCAAAAAACCCCAACCAACACTTCACACAGAAAAACACACAGGGAATTCAGGCAAAAACAGCACAATACGTAATTTCAGGTTCACTTACAGTGAATTTTTCTGTTGTGCCGCATGAGAAACAAGACAAAATAAAAAGCACACAATGATAAATCATCTTTTAGATCGATGACAGTATTTTCCATACAAGAGATTATTTAGGCATTTAAGGAAACTTAGCTCTTGAAAGATTATTTTCAGATAGAGAGGAAGAGACAGTGACAATTTTAAAGCCCAATATTTTATTAAAATGTTTCCTCCCCCTCCCAGCTTCGCACATAGGATGGACTTAACCTCTCAGGCATACTCCCTCCATTCACACATGGCAACATGTTAACAGTGTGTCCCTGAAACAGATGTAGTACAAGAAAACGGCAAATTAGCAACTGAAGACAAAAAATGCAGTTCATTAAGAACTCCTTGAACCTGCTCAAGTGCTGCTTCAGTGCAAAGTATGAGCAGCTTATTCAGCATTAACCCTCCTGGCCCCCAGAATTTGCAAAAATTACCTCATGTTTTGTCTAGGGAAGGAGCAGGCAAAAGCTTCCCAGCGTCGCATTATGCTACCAGACCATTGGGTGGCAGCAGCAAAGCACACTGCATAGTATCTTAGTAAAAATGAAAACCCCCCCAACAACTGGGGGTTCCCAAACTGTGACACAAGCTTGATGTTCCATCAAATTCTTCAAGAATTTCGAAACTTCCAACTGCTACTTGCAAACAACTGCATTACAACTGCAAACCCACCAGCTTTGTGGAGCTCAAAGAAGTCACGACCCCAGCCAAAAACCAAAAAGATTAAAGAAACTTTCAAATGCTAGTATTAAAAACAAAAATCAAACTCAAAAAAAAAGGTAGCCTGGCTACCTTTTAATTATACATTCTTCCTCAAAAAGCAACACAAAACACTCTGTTGTACACAGAGAAAAGTTGTAATGCCTGGACTAGGGGCTTGACCTGGACAACACAACAGTGACAACAGGTAGCATGGGCATGTTCTACCAGAGGTTTTCAGAGAAATGTGAAATGCATAGAAACGTGACAGAGAAGGGAGAAAAGGAAAAACAAAGCAGGAACTGGACCCTCATCTTATTGCTCCCTAGGCCCTCAGACCAGGCCTTCACTTCTAGGAAACACATATGAGCTATAAATGAGCTACTAAACATAGTTTCACTTACCACAATGGGTGAAGACATGCTGTGGTCTGATCTGAGGTTTAAAGAAAACCTCAGCAAGCCTCTTCATGGCACGAATTTAGGCACAAACTTACATGCTGGTCCCTGGAATTCTGTTTTTTTTTGGTCTGGATGTTGCAATATGGGCACTAGAAATGTTTACATCTAGTAAATGTAAATTCTGCAGCAGTATCTTCTGGCAGTGCTAGCTGCATTAAGGTGAATCTAGACTTGAAATGCTGCTTCAACAATCCAGGCTTTTCAGCATAGTGATGACATTTTCTTTATAAAAATGAAAAGCTGAAAGCTTTGCCTTAGATACTGTCAATGTTCCTTTTAATTATGACTTGACAAATAAGATTTTGGTAGGAAAATATGATACATTCTATGGCTGTACTTCAAATCACTTCCCATGTTTCAAGTCCTGAATGCAACATTCTACACAACTGCCAACACAGAATTCTGGACACAGAAATGGGGTAGGAATTACAGTCTCTAATATTAAAAACATTCTCTAAAAGCCCTTCTCTCTACTGTTATGATTTTATTAGCATTACACGCAAACCAACACAAAAAATTTCATCATGAAGGAATGAATATTCTTTTTCATTTTAACAGCAGCTCTTCATTTAATTAATTATAACAGGAAAAGAAATTTCTCGCATGCCTGTATGCTCAGGTTTTTTAATTTGTTTGGTTTTTAAAAAGGTTTCTGCTTCCTCTTTTGATCTAACTTACGTTTCTCATCTGTAGAGCCTCAGAAGCTTCCACCAATGCAAGCTAAAGCAAGTCCATCAACTTCACAGCCAAGTAGGAAAAGAAAACTCTAGAGCATGAGTGCCACAGTAACTACACACAGATGGCTCCTCTGCAATCACAGGGCACAGGTTCTTTGAGACAACCAACTCAAGCGGGTGACTAACCTCTCACACACTCCCAACAAAACATGCTCCTTGGCTGACAAAGCACTCTACTCAGGAGAACACTGCACCGTGCACTCAACACTGCCATGCCACTGTGGCTTCGGATCCACTGCAAGACTCAGACATGGGAACCTGGTTAGGGGTGTGCATGAATTCAGCATGGAGTCAGCCAGCCTTCAAGTACTGTCAGCAGCATCACTTTGTGCCTAGTTTTGTGTTTGTGGTTTTGGGGGTTTTTTCCCCCTACCTCTTCTGGGTTTGTACAGCTTTAAATTGTTAGAATAATGGCGACATGGGTACAACTAGAGGTCTCAGACTTAACTAAACCACTCATGTTTTTATAATTCCCAGTCTAAGACCAAAATGTTTATTTATTGATGCGCTACACTCCAAAGACGGTCCATGTTCCATTCTCTTTCTCTCAACCAATTCACCACTACTTTTAAGATCTATTTACAAGGATTTCTCTACTCTTTCACTCTTTGCCCTAAGTCTAAAGTTTGGGGCTTGGGGTTTTTTGTTTGTTTGTTTTACCAGCAAACACCTACCATGTTCTTTTTAGCTGATGGAAGTAAAAGAAGCAAAACTCAGAAACAACCTCTACTGAGCTAGCATGCTTAGGTCTGTGTGCTATTTTCAATGATAACATGACCAAAAAAAAATGATGTCCGGAAACTCACCTCCACCAGTTTGGACAGCAGTCAACTGTGGTCCCATTTCTCGCAGCCCTTCATTGTCCACAGGGTAAGTGGATGCCTGAGATGAGCTCATTCCTTGATTATCATCATCACCCAAAGCTGTGGTCTGAGCCCTGAGAATTTCCAGGGCTCCTATGCCTGCCATCTCCTCAAAACCTTCTGACATCTGAGCCAAGGGAGAATCTCGAGATGCAGAGAGAAATGGGGTGTCCAAAGGTGAGCTTGGAGGGGACAACGATGACAACGAGGACCGTGATGACAGGGATGCCAGGGACTGCGCGGTATCCAGAGACCTCCGCTGCTTGTTGAAATTTGAATGTCCGATGGGATCAGCATATGGCACATCCTTCGTGAGAGACTCGAAGGGGATTATGTCAAAGCGTAAATGCTGCCCATAGTCTGTAATGCTGTCTGATTTGTCGTACTGTGGAAGGCCATAGATGTCTGTAAAGCTGACTGAGCTGAGGGAGCCTCTGCTGGAGGCCAAGGATCCTCGACTGGAGGCCAGGGATCCCCTGCTGCTGCCAGAGGACATTGTGAGGGTGCTAGCCGACAGACTATGGCCGGCAAAGAAAGAGAAAACAAAAAGGGCCCATTCAAATATAAACAGAAACACCAGCACAGACATAAAAACATCAATCCACATAACAAAAGCAATTTTACATGTATTCAGTACAGTGACACAGAGAGGTGATTTGGCATTTTGAGGCCTAGTGTGTGACTCTTGCCCTGGTCACAAGCACAACCAAGACTGGAACAGCAGAAGTGACAATCAAAACAGGACCACGATCCTGAAGACAAAGGGTCCAACAGGATGAGTCTACCTTTTCCTCCAACATGTAAGCAGCCAGAATTTGGTAGAAAAGAGGCCAGAGTAGGATCTGGATCAGTGGACTCAAGTGTAAAGCCAGGAAGGGTAGATTACCATGATCTAACTTGAATTTACATGAATGATGGGTCATAAACATATCACCCAAAGAAGCGAGTAGGGATTTGGAAAGTCCTAACAAACTGCTCTGTAAGCCTCACCCTCGCAGCTTTTTCCAGCACAAAATAAAAAAGACTTTAGGATTAATGCTATTCTAGTTCCTCTTACCACTCTCTGACAGGGAGAGAAGAATATACATGATGGAGGGAGATGAAGTGAGACACAGCAGGAAGTGATCTTTTGATGTTGGCATGGTGTTGAGCTGAGGAATCCCCAAGAGCTGCATGTAAAAAGGCAGCTGCGAGTGTGAATATGCAAAACATCCTGGGCTTCTGTGTGGGTCTTAGCACATTCTCGGATTTAAATGGCAAATTTCTGTCATCTCAGCAGGGATCAAAAACCCCTCCTTTGGAGAAGGTATCAGAATATTAAACCTCACAGAACTTAGAATAATGTTATCGTCATATTAGTAAAACTGTAACAAGAACA
This sequence comes from Hemiprocne comata, assembly GCA_020745705.1. Classification (NCBI taxonomy): domain Eukaryota; kingdom Metazoa; phylum Chordata; class Aves; order Apodiformes; family Apodidae; genus Hemiprocne; species Hemiprocne comata. The sequence continues at coordinate 94,661,924 of CM036586.1, read as the reverse complement.
CAATGAGTTTAAAGTACGTGTCTTCTTCTCAGAAAATAAGACAACATACACATTTCTCAAACACACATCATAATCTAGCCCAAGTAGCCACCACTAGTACTATCTATAAAACACCACCCAAATCATCACTTTCCATAGACCAAACTGTATAAATTTAGTAAAAAATAAATTTACTTGGCACACATACATAGAAGTATTAAAAGGTAAACTTTCTAGATTACTAATATTCTTCTCTGCTGCAGCTGAAACTTCAAAACCTCCTGGTTTTACATAACTCACCTTTTTAACTGGGAGTGTAAATATGAGGTTAAGCGTGTAGCTTCTTCTAGTTGCATAAGCAAACAATTTCTCTTTTCCTGTAACAGTATCCTATAATTAAATAGATACATATTATTTTTCGTCATTACAGCAGTGCTCAAGAAGTGTTAGGAGCTTTCCAAGTACAGAAAAATATCACTGCATTGCAGCTTGGAATATAAAAAGAAGTTTCACTGTTTAATGAAAAGTTTTAATTTAGGCAGCTCATATGCAATGATGGAAATTCCCACAAGAACACAAGAACCAAGACTCACAACAGAATTCCCAGACAAGAAAAGTAACTGAGGCACAATTTAAGAGTTCTGATGTTGGAAATACATTACAGCAATTAGCAAAGTCATAAAACGTCCTCGGTCACTAAAAACATCAGAATTTACAGGCTATTTTTTTTCCATGCATCAACCTAATCGTGCCACTAAAATGCAGAGAACTACTATGACTTTTGTCACTTTGGCAGAAAAAAATATTCCTAATAGCCCTATTATGCAAGCAAATTAGTGTCAAACCTAAAAGATTAAAAGAAAAATTTTTGAGAACTTCAGTTAAGCACTAACCATAAAACTGAACTTTTAAGCTCTACTTCTAGGTGTTTCAAGCACATTCATATATCATTATATTTAAGCAGGTGATACAGCATTTTGAATACTAAGCTATGACAAAAATCTCACATGTAACTTATTTTTCACCCATTCTGCTAACAAGCAGCTAAATTACTCAGGTCTACTGCCACAGAACAAATGGAATGTACTTATAATGCTGTTGGTTTCATACCCCTGTAAGATAACTTAAATTCTGTATTTTGAGATTATTGAAACTTCAAAGATTAATCTATTGATGTCACATTTATTCTTTTTCTGAATCCAGTATTGTAAGCATTCCTGGTGTTTTGTTTTTTTCCAAGCCCAATCTCTGAACTGCTCCAGCTCTGCATTCACAAGTTGGCTGGAAACTGGGATTCTGACAGTTTGGATAAAGCAGATCAAACTTATTTGAATGCTTCAGACCTTCCTTAACTGCAAAGACAGCTGTTAGAATTCAATATGTTAATGGGTGGGATAAAAAAAAATAAATTCATCACCAAAAAGGCAGTCTTTCTGGATAAAACAAAATGGCAGCGTTAGGTTCAACAGACTTTGGATGGTGAAGATGGGAAAAAAATATGTCTTTGTTAGCAGTAAAACATAAATCTCTCAACTTCTTTGGCCTCCAACTCATACGTTGGCCTCAATTCATACGTTGGCAAGGGGCTGTAGTGCTGCACTCCAGCAACCCCACCACCCTGTGGGGACACTCCCTTCATTGCAACTACACGGCCGAAGCTGCACACCCAAGCACGTGCCAATGCTGAAGCTTTTCTCCTGCTTCTGTGGGCCCCAGACCAGGTTAACCAGGTGGTGCAAGGAAGGCTGCAGCTCAGCTATGTAAACTTACATGAAAAAGGCACTGCACATAGGAACCAAAAGAAAAAGACAAACAGATGCAGGAAAACTCAACTGATGAAAGAAAACTCAACCGATTCAAGAAAACTCAGCTGATTCCAAAGCTTGCAGGGGAAAGAAGGGGTATTCACACTATCTACTTTAAAAAACAGACTTAGGAACTTACAACTCACAGTCATCAATGCTGTAAGGTAGGTAGGTACCCGTGCTAAAGGGGAAAAGATGCCTCCAACCGAGGCTGCCAGCCAATCTCAAGAAAAAAAACCAAGCTAATAACAACCAAAAACCGAAAAGCCAACAACAACAAAAGAACCCAAAAAACCCCCCCTCCACCTCTGTCATACAGATTTTAAGTTAGTTCAGACCTGTGCACACGTCAGTGTCTCTAAAACTCAGTAATGGAACAGAACAGGTAATAATTTAAAGAGGAAACTTTTTTGTATTTCATGAATAAGAGAAAATGGAGATAGCAAAGCAGAACTAAGAATTGTTTTGGTTATTCCTGTGCCTAACACAAACAAGTAAATTTGGGCTACTAATAATGACACTTTCTTCTAATTTGTTATACAAAAATAGAGTGGCCTTCAATATTATTCTAACTTCTACACAATTTTTTGCTAGCACCTCAAATATCAAGTATCACGCTGGAACGCTGGTCTCCACAGCATGAACTACATGGAAAAATAGCTTGGCCTTCTTGCCAGCATAGCATGCACTGCCTACCATGGGAGCCCAAAAACAACAAATAAAACTTGCTACACTGCAGTGTGAAGTGAACTCCCTTTTCTGTCAGTTTAAACTGGAAAGCCAATGTAATGATATTGCAAAAATTGCAAAACAGATAACACTGAACTGCAGGTTGGCTGTGAATTTTCTATTTATTGCCTAAATTTACTGCCTGAAGTAAGTGTTTTCAAAGGATCTGAAGTTCTCAACATTGGTATATGGAAGGCACTTCCAGATATTTTTAAAGTGTCTTAATTATGTAAATATTAACCTTTACACAGATCACATTAAAATGTGTTCATGTAGTTTTCCTCAAGTGTCAAACCTGGCTTTTTACCACCACTTAAGAGAAGCAAGTCTGGGAATCAAGCACTTTCTCACTTTCACTTGAAGCAGTCTATGGTAACAAGAAGAGATTAAGAGGTTTTGTCCATTTCTTTGACTACAGGAAAAACTGGGCAACTCTGAAATAAATATGATGTTTCCATTAATATATTTTGGGGGTTGTTTGTTTATACATCTAACTTGGTATTTTATTTTTCAAGAATTACTCTCTCCAACATTCTCTGAATGTCAGAGCTGGGATTTGTTCCCTCTGCTGAGATTGCAAATTAAAAGGAAAAATTGTATACAAAAGGCAGTAAAAACTTAATCATTTAACTTTCCTGTTTTAAGGCAGAAACCAAATATAGGAAAGCCATCTTTGTTCTGATGCTTTTGGAGAAGAGTATTAATGTATTACAAAATAACAGAAAACATTTTCCCTATCCAAGTACTGTTATTCAGGTCTCTATTATCAGACAATATCACTTAAGACTTTTTCCAAGCATCTTTCGTGACTCTATTCTGATTTCTTCTTCATATTCAGACTTCTCTGATGAATGAAAGATGATCTAAATAGTCGACATCACTCTAACTCTCCTTCAGAAAACTTCAAGGCAGAATTAAATAATGGCAGTCAGAAGCAATCCCTTCCTTTTTTGAAAGCAAATTACTCTAGTAACCTTTTTTGTTTGTTTCTTAAACACAGTGAAATTCCCTATCCTTCCTTTTTAAACTACTTATATGGAACTTAAAATAGATAAGAAAATCATTTAGGTTTCCAAACCTTTCAGTGGCTCCATGAGCAGATGTTGCTCGAGCCCGTTGAATTTCATCCTCCAAGCGTCTTTTTTCTTCCTCCAAACGTGCAATGTCTTCTGGGGATCGTCTTTGCTGACTGATGAGCTGCAACTCCTGAAGAAGAGCCTCCTTTTCTTTGATGAGCTGAAGACGGTCTCTGTCCGCTTCAGCCATTCCTGGCCAAGATTCATTTTCTAGCAAGGCCAACTGCTGTTGTATATTTGAAACTCTTAATAAAATAAAAATAAAAATATTTTAAAACTCAGAAGAGACAAAGATTAAGACAATTAAGAGGAAAAATACCAAACAGTGAAGTCTGTTGACTTCGGTGACTTTTATTCTTCTAAATGTCAAAACAAGAAAATTTGGAGGAGTTTAGAAGGATTATTTGTTTCTGGATTTTGGGGCGTGGGTTTTTTTGTTTTGCATAATTTTAAAACACTAAAGAACTCCATGTGCTCCTACATGTGTAGCTGCATAAGACTCCCAGTGTGTTTATCTATCACATGGACAATATCTGCCTTCACAGCTTTCTCATTTTGTAACAAATCAATTCATATTGTAGAGCTCTTCAGTATGCTGCCTGTACAGCTGATGAAGTTGAACACCCTTTCATTCCTCATTCTTCCGCTATGAGATCTTAACGTGGGACTTAAAAATACAGTGAGAAGTTGACAGGGATGAAGGGGAGATGCTTATCTAGTGACAATAGGACCATATATTCATGTCCCACCTCAGCAGAGGAATGGTTCAAGGGGCTGAAAATATTAGGCAACCCTTACTGACAACAAAATTTTAAGAATAAATAAGCTGTCAGTAAAACAGAAACACAGGTCTGGAAAAAAGATTTACTGGTTACGAAATACAGGTGACTTTAGATGGATTCATCATCAAATCAAGCTGTTAAATAAGCTAACTTGATATTTTGTAGTAGGCTTTATAGCCCCAAGTAGTTTCCGATATGTCAATATACTGAAACATGACACAAAACAACGGTTGTAAGAGTAATTCCACGGAAACATTAAAGAATACTTTCTACTAAAAACAATTTTTTAACTCTTATGTTACCAAGAACCCTAATGAATCATTAACAAATGATTCTTTTGGCAAAATCAAAAGGTATATAACCAGAATGGGAAGAACCCCTTTTACTGTTAGATATTTATGCTTATCTTCCTTATTACACTTTAGAATGTTACCGTTAAAATGAAAACTAAATAAGAGAAAACCTAGCTTTCTGGTTTTTGAACATTCAAAACTAAAGAACTGTAAAACAGTTATGCAATTGTACCCCTCAGTTTCATCTTCACTTTGAGATGGTAGCATTCAAAGTTCAGTGTATCATAAAAGATTATCAACCTTTACATAAATAAATAAAAGCACACTTAAAGCCAGCCATAAACATGGGATATGCCTTCACTCTTTTGGTAAGCTGGTTTTTAAGTAACCTTTTTTTCAAAATATCTGGTAAGGAAGAAAAGATAGTAACAAACAAAGCAAGGTAAAAAACACATAACAAACAAACAAAAGATTCACAGTGTGATAACGTGTTTAAGAATAAAAGAAAAGGCATAGACATGACAAGGGTAAGGTTTTCCCCATCTAAAAACAAAACCTCATTCAATGTTTGTTTCAGACAGACATCTGGAAAGTATTTGGCCCTCTTATTATCAGGGGAAGGGAAATAAAATATCAATATAAATCATTTTGGAATGACTGCATTTACGGATGAATAGGAATTTTACTCTGAATTTTGTCAAAAAGATTTCCTCCCCTCCTTAGGTTTAATTTACAGCAAGAACTTGGGTATTATGTTACATTTGAGCCTAGAGTAGAATACTTGATCATGCTCTTCAATACCATTTCCTCCTCCTTGCAATAATAACCAACTTCCCACCAATAGCTACTGAAAGCACCATTGTGTATCATCAATACCTATAGTCTACATAATTCATGCCTCAGCTACTGTGCATGAATTGCAGATGCCGCTTCCTGAAGAACACCTCACCCCATCAACCAAGCATCAGGGCCAGGAAGAGCAAGCAGAGTCAGGACCCTTCCTCTCTCCTACCCAGGCTGCTACACTGTTAAAGATTCAGCGAACACTCCAAAGGGCATATATAGCTTGATTTTCAAGTGTTTGGTGCCAAATGAAACAAACAGGAACTCGGGATCCTTTCAACAGAAATACAGAATTACTATTAGGGTTACCATGCCTTGGCAAGCAAGTGTGAATCAGATGAGCCCTGGCAACGTATCTCTGTGACAATGTTCATAAGCTCTTCTGCTTGTGGATGAAAGAAGATGAGAAGTGTCTAGTGAAGTCTCTGGGTTGTTTTATTAGATAGCTGAAGGACTGACCCTCACCTTCACTTTAACACAACTGTTCTGCTAATTATTTTTCTAATGCAGGGTGAGCTGGTTAAGAAGCAGACCATAGGAGCAAATAAATGCTAATGCAGCAACAATGAAGAGAGAAGAACCAGGAGGCAATAAGGGAAGGCAAGATGCACCCCCCCTTTCAGCACCAGTTAAGCACTGAATCAGCTTGGCTGTGGAGTAAAACACCCTCAATACAAGAGGTTTTAATTTAGACTCTTGGGTTTGCTGAGAACACGCAACTCCCTTTGTGTATGACATTCCAGTTTCAAGTTTGTTTTTTCACCTCCACTTCTGCTATGATGATACTTTGAAACCAGAAAGTTGTCATACAGTAACTTAATTACACTATTATTATTAAAGGGAAAAGTACTGCTGTGGACAAGATTCGTATCACTAAAGAGTTCCAAAACCTGATTAGGTATTTTACTTTGATTCCCTTGACACTCTTTGCATTTCAGCTAGCTCCTTGTCTCTACGCTTTCCCTTTAAGCAAAGAAAAAGCACTCACAAAACACTACATAAAGCAGGAATCTGTTGGGAGGGGAACTTCAGCACCAGTAAGCCAGGTCTCTGCAACCTGTATTTCCTGAAAACAAACAGAAGTTTTCAGGGAATTTTGTTGCTTGCTTTCCATTGAGGACTCCATCTGTACAGCAATTTGTTCTAAAAACCTATAAGTGATAAACTTCTTATAATTTATCTCCTTGGCTAGAAAACATCCCTAAGGCTTTTATGGTCTCACTCCCTCAAACCTAAGAAAAATACCTGATTTCTGGTAAACACATAATTAAAAAAATCCTCTTAGGCATGTTCTGTAATTGCAAATTGTCTTCTCCCAACACAAGCTTTTCTTCCCAAAGACAATAAATGCATAAACGAGTAATTTCACTGTGCTTGTCCGTGGCAGATTTTATACCTATACTACACCAGCCATTCTCACTGCTGCTAAGTTACAAGAAAGTGAGTGGCTGTTTTGTGTTTTCAGACTCAGTGCATATATTCAGCTACCTTAAACACCCACTTAAATAAACATATGACATTATACAGATTGCCATTTAAAGGGAAAAAAAAATATAGGATCCTTTATGACATCTTGATTTTTCAAACACAATTTTCTTTCCTACTGGGTATTTTTTAAGATACTACTACTTAAGTGTAGTCACTGTAGAAGAGTACTTCTACCTGGCCTAAAGCCAGATACTCAGGTCCCTACTGATACAGCAATTTAACATATTCCTGGAGAAAAAACAGTTAATTTTGAGGCATCAACATTCCAGGCATTTTGCCCATTCCCATCCTTGCATAACAAGTGCTGAGGAGCTTGCATTCCACCCTCGAGTAGGTGGTATCAAATGATCGGTCTCCTAGGTCGGCAGACCGACTTGCTGCTTATTTCAGTATTTAAAATTTTCAAATGGAGATTAATGTAACAGCTCCTGTTAAGCAGAAAAGCAGAAGGGGCACAAATGGGATGACAAAGGTTTAACCTGGTGATCTTAAGTAAACCCTAATTAGAAAAGGTAAACCTGCCTTGAAATGGCCATACTAATATAGGTAGAATGATACATAGGCAGAGATAATGTAGGCATAGCATGAGAGTGGAGGTAAGTACAGCCAGTAGTTTATTATACAAACTACATAATGGGGGCAAAAAAGCATGTATTTTCAGAATTTACAGCGTCTGAATTGTTACAGATCTACACAGACAACCCCCTAGACAAAACAGGGCAACCCTTTTGTTACTGGAAATATCTGAGGAACCAGAAAGATTTTGTGAGCATCTAGAACCTTGTTGTCAAGACTTACATCTAACCCCAGCACTAATGAAATCAAATGGCTGGGCTCAAGAACATTTCAGTTGAGAAGAGTCTATTAAAATACAGCATGAGAAGTGAGATTAAAGTAAAACTCACTTTTTGTGAGATGAAAGAGTCTGATTAACAATAAAAATTAACCCTATGTTTAGATCATTACTCAGAATATGAACAAGGCAGGCTCTTGAGGAGGAAAATACTCTGAGGGAATACAAAGGTCCTACATAATCCTCATAAAAGGGGCAAATTATGGGTATCCTACTACAGCTGGCACTTCACAACCTACAAGCTCTGGTCTTTCTAGCTTAAATAAGTTCTTCAAAATTATTTTGAGTTTTCCAAGGAAAAACTACAATACTACATTTAAAAGCTTAGACTTTTGGGTGATGTATCAGACCATTCTACAGCTGAGGCCTTTGTTCCATGTGGAATAGGAAGAGTGGTGGGGATTAAAAAAAAAAAAATCCACGGTAATGATTTGGAGGAGAATGGTAGCTAAGGTCACACAAATATGCAGAGACGATCAACATAAATTGGCCCAGCTTATTCTTTTCCTTAGGCTTATAATGGGCTTATAATGGGACCCAATTCTCTGCCATTTCAGGTAACAGGGAACTTCTCCCACATGCTATACCCAGAGGAAGTGGCTGTGGGACTGAAGACACATAATGAAGGGTGTAAGAACTCAGTAATTTCTGGTATTTACAGACCCTCTTGAGTGTGGATTATGACTTATATCTAAAGAGGGGAAGGCTAGAGAAAGGGGAGGAAAGAAATGGAAAGAACAAGAAGCTGGGAAACTCAGCCAAATGCTCACAAAATTTCTCCACTGTGTCTACTTTGGCTGTTCCTGCAAGTATGTGCCACTGTGGCTTTGGCAGACAACACGAGTATGCTCTGTAGCATATCCAGCCTTCCTGGCAGCCTGATTCAATAACAAGGTCTTAAATTGGCTTAAGACCTTTAGAAACCTTTAGAGTCCACTAGCATTTTGCAGATAAAATTAAGTATCCACCTTCAGGAAAACTGCAAAACCTGCTAAAACAAATGGATGAGAGGAACTAGTGTCTTTGCCAAACCAGTTAAACTGGTATAACGAAAACTTTAAAGACAGTTTAAGAGCATGGCTCATCTCGCTTTATAAACCAAAGAAAAAATTTATGTTTAAAAGGAGACCCTGGGAGATTTAGGTTTAGCTGAGCCAGATATTTGTGTGTTATTGGACAAATTACCTCATCCCCAAATCAGATTTTCAGATTAGTTTAGCAGAATTAAGCATACAAATCTACTGAATTTCACTAGAAATTAGGCAATTACACCTTGAAACCTGCCAGCACAAGAAAAATTTTAATAGGAAAATACTTGACTATGTTATTCTATCAGTACTGAAATGTTGCTATCCATATCCAACCAACATGTATTTTATCAGTACAAGCACAAACTGCACTGTTGCACTTCTGCTACTGCTTTTAAAAACCCAACTAAAAATTAATTTTGGTAATGGGATAAATTTGCAACAAAGTAACTATTCAGCAACTACACTGAAACGAAAGAAGTAACATTCTTAAAAGGAATGTGGAAATAGTAAGCATAGCTGAGGAGGAGGTTTTTTTCAAGGCTAAAATACATCTATTGACAGCTACTGTATAATTTAAACAATTGAATTGGAAAATAACATATTTGAATTTAAATTTACAGAAGGTATAAACAAATTACTGCCTTTGCACCCAAATTAGACAAGCTGGTTGAAGATGCTTGGATGTATCAGTTCATTAAAGTCAGTTGCCATCAGATTGGATCATTAAAATAATAAATTAAAAGTAAGTTAAAAATCTTGGTGCTTCTTAATGAAGGAACCATTTTTCAATACCCTTAACAAGATATGAGGCACCGCAGCAATGACATTTCATGATCATTTGCTAATATACTTCACGTAGTCATTATACTGAACTGCAGAACTTCAGTTATCAAGGAAAAACAATTTGCTTTTGATTTCTCTTTCTCTGAAACAGTCTGTTCAGAAAAGTGCTCGAGGGGGTACACTTTCCAGTGTGCAAATGCTTTCATGAGAGGTGGTCTCACTGAAATAGCAACTGAAACTAAAAACGGTATTTATCCGGGCAGCTTGGGGCTGTCTGTTCAAAAAGACTGTCCTCCCTCCCTCCTGCTTCTCTGGAGGGCCACACTGACAGATCTGAGGAGAGAAATTTCATGGAAATAAGGTACAGTTTATTTTAAAATAATGGGGGGGAAGAGTAAAGAGCAGAAGAAAAGTCATTGAGCCTTTCTTCAGCGTGATTGGCAAGTTAAAAAGTATTATTTACACACCTCCCCCCAGAGCCTGGATCAGGCACAGGAGAGAGGAATTCTTCCACCGAGTGCTGAAGAAGGCAGAATCCATGGCTCACATCATCTGAAATACCCATGGGAAAAATTAAATGGCAAACTATCCAACTTCCTTCCAGTGGGAAACTGAAGGGGGAAAAAAGCTATGTGAATGTCTTAATTTATGCAAAGGCCAAACCACTCAGCAGTTAGAGAGGTTTTTAAAGGAGGAGTTAAAATTATCTTTTACAAGGGAGGAAAGATATTTTGAGAGTATAAGCCAACTTTTCTACTGTCACTGGGTCTCATCTCCTGAATTCCTCAAGATAGTTCCTTCAGAAATCCCAACATGGCATTTCCTTGCTCAGACACCATACACAGAGAACATATTTTTATTTTTAAAAACTCCTTTGCTACATATGACAAATATTGTGCTCGTATCTAGTGCTGTACGATCTTCTGGCTAGATTCACAAGACTGACTAAAATGCAACACACTGCTATTCAGTTTGTGGGGCCTTCTCCTCATTTCCTTTACGGGAAAAAGCATACTTTTCTCCTATAGTGTATTTTTACAGTCTCCCATTAAAAGTCAGAAATAAGATCATTTGTCTGTTGTACTTATTTGCTGTATGTTTCTGCACCTCATTTGACAAGCAAGGAGTCATAATATACTGCTTTACAGTTGTGACATACTGTAGCATTTTAATTTTCTACTTTGTAGATTTTAATCCATCGCAGCACATTCCGTCACCCACACTGTGCAGTAACAGTAGATATTTCACCAGCCAAGGGAGAACGAGCACAAAGATATTTAGTAGAGACAAAAGCCCTACAGAAATGCCAGCAAGCTAAGGGGAAGGAATGCATGATAAATGAAGAATGCAACCACAGAGATAACTGGTAGGGGCAATGAGCTTTGTGCAGTTCCACTCAAAAGCTGAAAGCCGATTACTTCCGTACAACATACTGGGCAGAATAAGGCTACTATTTTAAAGCAACTAACATGCTTTTGCTAAATAACAGACCATTGTCAGAGGTGCTATCCTGGGACAGAAAACTACCCTTTCTGCAATCACTCTTCTCTAGTTGGAAGGTTAGTTACCCAGATTTTCTACACTTAATTAGCATCAAACCCCAGCTCCCTTCTGATGTTCAGAAATACTGTATCCCAGGCATAAACAAATGTTCAGCATTTCCAGCTGAGAAATGCTTCTGCTACTGAAGAAAAAATAAAACAAAAAAAAAAGCAAACCCCAAAAAACCACCACTACTCCATCTTTTCCCTGCAATAACACACAAGAAGAGAATTGTTTTGAAAAATGCATAGAAAACGTATGTCAGAAAATTAAAGAAAAACACTTAATACAATCTTCACACCACCAGTGGCTCTGCTATACTAAACCATATAAAACTAAATTCTAGCCTCCTTCACTCAGCAACTGTCATGAATCCCTAAATTATTATTGGATTATTAAGTGCTAAGGGTTAAGCCTGTGTCCAAACAGGTACTTGGCTTGCCCTTTTTTTTTTGCCCAATTATTTACCCTTTATTAGGTAACAGTCACTGGCATTCACATGCAGTATGTTACAAAACAGGCTTCCACTCCAGATACAAATTGTGAAGATTTAGCTGTGTATCTCCAACATGCCTGCACCATTTTTTTCTTTTTAAGCCTGTATTGAATCTAAACATGGGCAAATTTTCCAAGAACAACAAAATGGCGAATTGCCTATAAAGCTTCCAATCCCCGCCAAGACGTATGACAACATTACGGTTTCCCCCAAAGAAAAAGTCATCATAATGTGAAAAAAATGAGGCAAAATATTGAGCTTTTTTTTAACCCTTCTTCTGATAGATGTAACGAACTGGAAAAATACACAAAGTTGGAAAAAGAAAACTTGTAACTTCAAAAGATTTTAGAACTAAGGTTTTTCAAAGTTAATTATACAAAAATCTTTTAACTGTCAGTCAATTTTAATAAAGTAATTCTATATTCTGAATATGTGGCAAACAGTTTGAAATCAATCAGGTTAAATGAGGACTCACTAAACCATACTAGTAGGTATTATTTTTAAAATAGTACTAAGTAAGAATAGATTACTTTTACAAAGCCATGAAAAACCACTGCAAGTTTGGCCTCCACAAAATAAATATTTATGATAAGCAATTAGATTGAAGGACTATATCTATTTCAGGTAATATTTTTTAATTTTTTTTTTTACATTTTTACCAGATTATTTTCAAGCTCAACATTTATTCTTTTGTTCAGCTCTAAAGATCTTCATTTATCCCACAGGAAGTCCTGCATTCTTTCTTCACATTGAGTTCACAACTTCAGTACACTGAACTTAGAACACAGGTATGCAGTATGCAAAGCTCCAAATATACTGACAGATCAGGCTAAGTATAAATTTAAAGACAGTTTATATTGAGGTTTGAGAAGAAGAGGGGAAAAAAGTAAAACAGTTGAACTAAACTACTGCAAAAATTTTGCATTTATACCAGTGTAGAATGAGGCTGACATTTAGCTTTATCTATGCAAACAAATATAACAATCTTATGATAAAGTTTTATGTTTACCTAAGCTTTTATTATCTGTGAATTACTCCATAGTAAGCAAATTAGTCTTCCTAAAGACATTGCAGCTAGGCAGCTGGTTCCAGTTCTACTTCAAAAACTTTGATCACAAGAGTAAAAATAACAACGAAAAATTTTATCTTCAATTACCTTTTCTTGGCCTCTTCATACTGCCAGTTCAGTCTTACTTTGTCTACAAGTCTTGTTTTGTCATCGAACCCAAACTTTTGCAGAGTTGAAGAGCGAGGAGACCAAGGAAAAAGAGGCAAAAATGAGAATTTAAAAACACCCTCACAAGAAAGGAATAAATTAATCTGACTTAATGGACTCACTAAAAGACCTCAATGCTTTAAGTAATATCATAATAAAAATCAATTTTATGCTTTAGAAACACAAAACTGGTTTATTGCTAAAAATACAGAAGATAAATGAGCTCTTTCAATCAATTACGATCCTGGAAATCCAGGGTTAGCAAATCATTGATGAATTGTCAAAGCTTTTAAACTTTATCCAAGCCTAAGCCACAAAGAGTATTTTAATTGAAATATTTTACTACTTGATGCAGATATTTTAATATGGGTAGTTTAATGTGAAGTAATTCAGATTACATTCCCTGTACTGTGATGTGTTACCCAGCACTTAGATCATCACTGCATTTAACACACTATTACAAAAACATCATCTGATTCAAGAATCACTTGTAGAATGTGTATTTATGCTACAGCTTCTACTATAACCAGACCAGTTTCCACAGCAACTTCTCTCCATCTTAGGGCATCAGCAGTTCCCCTCTTTCAAAGTCTGCATAGGGTCTAACAGTTAAAACCCAAGTCCCCATTTAAGTGCATTGCTGCACCTTTGGATTTCTCATTTAACTGCTGCTTTTGCTCTCTTCATAATCAGAAACATACAAAATTCACCTCTTTTTTACTCACTTTGCACTACTAATAATTCAGTAAAACAGTTACCATAATGATGCAATTTTATTTGCCTAACCAAAAAACCTATACCTGATAAACTCAATTTTCAGACTGTACTTGGCTTGTCTTGGAAGTCATTCCATGTGTATTGTGAATGGGAAAACACTGCTATGTTCCTTTTGGTAGTTCTTTTCGGAATTCAATAATCACATCCACCACCAGTCTGAAAAATGACACCCCAAAGGCATCATCTACCTAGCACACTGAAAGACAACCTAGCGTTAGCTAAGCTTTCTTAGATGCCCTAGGAGTGTATCTTCTTAAAAACACAGATTTCCTCTTCTGTAGAGGCCCCCTGGAGACATAAAACTTGGTAACTGGTCAGCAGTGAAAGAAAACAACAGATGAGAGCTGGGATGATAAAAGCCTAAATTTAAAAAGTTGCATAAAAATTTCTAATCAAAAGCTACACTACTTACAAACTGCTGTCCATCTCATCCACAGAAGCAAATGTTCTATGGCTGAAGAAGAGCCAGATTGCCATAGTACTAGTGCAAGCCAAATTTTTATTATTTGGAATACACAGCTTTACTCACACAGAACTATTTCCAAGGAATGCTAATATGTTCTTCTCAAATACCATATTAAAAGGTATATTTGACAGACTATTTCAGAAGCTTTGTTATAGTTTTTAAGAAAAATACTTAGAGACTAACAAATACTTCCCTTATCTAAGACACAGGAAAGGAACCGAGGCCTACCCTACATCTTTGATATATATGAAAAATGGTAACAAGTATGATAAAAACAAGATATTTTTTTTTTTTTAAAAAATATATATATATATATATATATCCATCACTGCTACCAGAATACTAACATCTCATGCTGTTGTACAGTTAGGACTCTATTGAAACTTCAAGCTGGCTAAAGCATTTTCTTCCATCCTGCGTGACTGCAAGTAGGACTAAGTCAGAGCTGGTGTCATGAAGTCCACGGACACTTCAGCAAGAGCTCTTATGGAGAGATTAACCTGTGGTTTCCAAAGCAATGATATGAGAAGTTCTCTGCCAGGCTGAGCCCGAGAGCTGATTTTACCTGTCACTGACCTGCAAGCACATTGCTGTGCCCCTGTGCCACGCTCAAGTAGCGGCACCACAAAGCCCACTACCCATGAGCACTGCTTACACGCTCTGGAAACAGTAAGCAAACACAACTCCCTCACCACCAATATTACTTTGGATTTTTCATTCTGCTACAGCCAACACCTCCTAAATTAAAACAGGAAATAACGATGCATCGCTATAGTACAAAAGCAGATTATTTTCTATGCAAATGTCTTGCACAGGAACGCATACCTCTCCAGTGATGTCAGTCTGAGAACAAGCATCGCAGTGTTGTTGAGGTAAACAGGAGTCACCAAGCAAACCAGAACTGTGCTGGAGATCTTGCAGGGAATCTGTAATACAACAGCTATTCCTGAATCCATCTGTTAATTTGGCCAGGCTCTAAAGGAGAAGGAAGAGATTTAAAAACAAAAAGAAAATTTCATTTAAAAAATTATTCTAGTAATAGAAATCAAAGGAAAAATCTATAAAATCTATTTTAGAAATATGACAGGTAGCTTGCCTGTAAAAAGCTATTTACAGAAAGTAAAATTCATCACAGCACTACTAACATGCAGAAGCTTTGCTTTGAAATGACCTGTCATTTGAAAAGAGACTAAAACAGTAAACAGACTACATTATTTTAGATCTATGAATGTTTTAGCTTTTGAATGGCTTACAGTTCTTTACATCCTAGGAGCTGCCAACTTTCAGGTTAGTTGATACAGAAGACAAATGTGATTCACCTGCCCTTTTGTCATCTTCTGCACAGGTTACATTTCTTAGCCATGACTACTATCACATCCAACTTGATGAGTACCTTGCATTGATTGCATTTTTATAACAGCTGATTTCACCCTCGTGCTCTCTTATTCAAGGTTCACATAGTTAAGAGCTATTTTACACTTTGGGTCAAGCAAGGGACATCTCTGAGATGTCTAGACAATGATACAAACTGAGAGGGTAAAGCAGAGACTCAAGCAGTCTTTAAGGGGGAGTAAGACAGAATCACACAAAATAACAACAGTAACTTATTTAACAATACAAGCTTGGTTGGCAGGCTCTTAAAATTCCTTTTCTAAAAGATAAAATTGTTAATATAGCTTTTATTTTCTGATTGTGCATTCTCTTTTTCTCAAAAATTACAGATAATGTAGCATCAGAACCAAAACCACTGTGCAAGCTGTGACAGAGACCCTAAGCATTATGCATCAAAAGAACATTAAAAAATAAATTAAAAAAATAAATTCTGTCCCAGAATATAAAGGGCAATCAAATTATGTGTGAAAAAATCAATCAGAAATTTGGAGAGCTGTATCAATTTATAAATCATAACACAACCAAACAATTTGGTTCTAAAAATAAAACATAAAAACTCTCAAAACTGCTTACTCCAGTGTTTAAACAACAGAATCAGGGACAAACTTGCGGCTCTGCATTGGGAAAAGGCTGGCCCTTGGGAATCTCCATGGCTCTGAGAACTGGTGATTTGCAACAAGACCCAGTTATTGTCCATATCCAATTACCAGTAGATTTCTCAGTCTTCAAAGTGAAGTTTAAAAAAGATAACACGTCAATGCTGCATTTTCTTACAACAAATTTGACTAATGGAGTGAAGGAGATGAATCTGTGTAACAGCAGACAGTTGCTGCTCACAGGAACAGCAAGGCCACCTTGAAGACTAAGGCATCCAATTTCAGAGCCTGGGAAGCATCCACAGGAATTGCAGTAGGCCTGAAAATAGCCAGCAAAAGCAGCTTTTTTCCTGGTGGCTTCCTCATTTTTGTCATACATAGTCCATCCTTTTGTTCTCATTCTATTATGGTCCCTTCCTCAGGCCGGCCTGGTGCAGGATGAATGAACGAGGGGGCTCTCTAGCCACAAGAGCAGGGGGCCTGTGTTCCTCCCTGATGCCTTTCCAGTCACACTTTGGTCTTCTTCCTATTAGAGAAAGGCAGGGACAGAGGACAGTGCAGAGCGATGCCAGATGTGTGACAGTGGGACAAGGCTACCACTGCTTGCCTCCAGAAGTTCAGTTTATTTTGGGTGTACAAAAAAAAGCCAGTCCTTCTGCCACCTTCCAGCTGAATTGTGCCACCTCAGTATGAAGGACAAATGAAATAGTTTCTAAGACCTAAGATGGCAATATTCAATTTCAAGTTATGTCTCCGAAAAGTCCCTACCTAGCGTCCCTTTATCCTCCAAGACTTACTGCAAAATTAACTGCTCTGAAAGATGGCAAAAGGAAAACCAGACTGTCTTCCACTTTATGAAAACTGAGAATGGCAGATTCCTGTCTAACTCTCTTCTTCAAAACCCACTGGAAATCATCTAGTCCTGTCAGTCTCCTGCTGTATGGAGGATCACAGAATCACAGAATCACCAAGGCTGGAAAAGACCTTTAAGATCATCAAGTCCAGCCTATGACCAACACCACCACACCATCTAGACCATGGCACTCAGTGCCCCATCCAGCCTTGCCTTGAATACATCCAGGGACGGTGCCTCCACCACTTCCCTGGGAAGTCTATTCCAATGTCTAACCACCCTCTCCGTGAGGAAGTGCTTCCTAATATCCAACCTAAACCTCCCTTGGAGCAACTTCAGGCTGTGCCCTCTTGTCCTGTCACCAGAGATGGTTCCCTAATGGGTTTATAACATGGAAATAATAATTTCAAATCATGGCTACACAAAGATCAAACATCCAACATGTTCTCTTTCCAGTAAAGTAGAGCCAGTCACATGAACAAAACCTTAGGATTCAGAAAGCCTGAGGTTTCTCCCAAGTAAGTTATGTCCCATCTCACACCTTTGGCTAACACGTTATTATATTACAGGCATATATAACACCAAAGATCCTAACGCCAGAACTTAAATCTACACTTTTACCCATATTTCAGCTACTTTATGCACTCCTGGTGTGCTCCTGATACCCTCCAACATCTCCCTGGCAGGCAATGACAGGCCGCTTGGCTGCTGGCCAGGCATTCTATCTGGGTACAGCTGCAGAACCCTGCATACTGCTTAAAAATTACACAGCACATGGCAGGTGGCAATCACCAAGTACCATCACCTTAACTTACATCTACACGCATAGGTGATTATGCTCTAGGGTAAAGCACACACGCTTTGAGTCCTTCTAGTTGGCCGAGTGAAAGCACAGCCTCCAGCAATCCTAACACAGACAATTACAATCTCAATTAGCAATAGTTTAAGATAGAAACAATTTACATAAACTGCTACAACTAATATCCTCCCCAGCTATACGGAGGAATCCCTCTTTCATCTGGAGTTTATGGATTGTTTATGGCAATCTTACAGAATTGTGCCAGACCAGGCTATCTTACGGATGTGAAATTCTAGGACACACCAGCCCAGACCTACCCAAAAAGAGAGAAATGAGCACCTGTCGTTTCATCATTGTCTGTTGCTACCTGATTTTGAAGCTTTCTACCACATCCAATTTCAGTGCAGTTCCTATCTACCCTACTTAGCCTATTTAACTGATAAAGAAATGAAAGGAAAAGGAAAAAAACAAAGAAAAAAACCCCACAAAAACCCACAAACTCCAGTGCTTCCTAAGGATAAAGACAACATTTTAAAAGTATATACACATACTGGAACAGAAACAAAAGTATGAAAGGAATAAGGAAACACACACACACTGCTTTCAGGAACCTAATCACGCACCTTGGTTACTCAATCTTACATAAAAAGATCGTCCACATTTTTGGAGCAGTGACACTGTATATTTGGCTTTATTTGTAACAGCAGCACCCAGTTCAAAACTGACCACCCTCTCATTCCTTCGTCAGCCTTCTCTCCCACACAACTCAATCCAATTATCATATTTCTATGACAGCTACAATTTTCCAAGCACCTACACAAGACTGAGTCACTTCTACTATGTTTAGTTCTGCTGCTTACACTGGCCAGATTTAAATTAAGAAATAGTAAGGAATTGTCTATTTCCCTTCTCTGAAATAAATCCTCATCTGCCTACACAATAGTTCAAACTCCTCTATGAACAGCTTTCAAAACCAGTTTTTCATAAGAAAGTTTGTCTTACCAACAATTGCTTTAAAATGTAGCATTTTCAAAGACTAAACAATTTCAAAATTCATAGGAAATTAAAAATTAAATTCTGAACTCATTAGGAAGGTACTTAAAATAGACTCACACTTGTTTGACAAAGCTAAATAAATGCATATCAATAGACTTCAACTAATTATAAAAATGCAAAGCACAGAAAAGTATAATGATGACCCTAAGAAAAAAATTTTTTTTTGGTCAAAACGTAAAAAGATATCAGAAAAAGCTGGATATTTTTGCAGAGCACAGTAAGTTGGCAGTAAGACACAATTTTCACAACTACAAATCTTGTAAACTATGGCATTTAGTCCCTTTTTAAATCTGCAACAAAACACGTAGCACTGTTTTGCATGCAAGGCCTGTGTGAAACAACCATCTTCTAGATTCTCCTGGACTGTATGTCTATTATTACATGACAATAGATTGTCAATATTTACAAAAATATACCTCCTACACTGATATTTCCCATATGTCACGTAGACCCATTACGAAGGAAGGCAACACTTCTCATTTTTGCTTGTCTTGTGCAACTTCTATGTACTGGTGCTGCCAGCATTGTCCAATCCTTGATGCTAAGCTTGATCCTAGACTTCTAACTCCCTCAATACTGTATTTAGAGAAACTGAAAGTGCACTTGAAGTTGTTCTAACAGATATGATTCTCAAGGCATCACAATGTTAACAACCGGATTTAGTGCCACTAACTTAAGGACTGAAAATGTAAGGAAAAGAAGAAAAAAGAAAAAGTCTAGTGGGGGAGTCAAAACAAGGCCAGTAGTTAAGCTGCTCCAAGTTTTTATACACAGGTCTTCAAATTACCAGTTAGTTTCCTCAAACATGCGTCACTGCATCCATGAAGAACTGCCTTTCTAATCATTCCTTGCTAGCCAGGCATGTGGAAGACTGAGAATCCTTTAAAACTTGGCCAACACAAAATATCAAATATGTTAGAAGTTGCCAAGGCAGAAACTTTTCATAGTGACTTAAGTGTTCTGTCCACTTGGACACAGATTCATGGTGCATCAGGTAACCTTTGGGTAATGCTGTGGAGACTGAATAATTGTGTAATTATGGAAATTCATTGTATGTAGATTACAAGCTGCCCATATCATTTAACAATAATAAATAAAAATAACAGCAAAACACAACTGCAGAAAAAAACCAAAGAAAATGTTTGAATAACAATATTAATTGAGTACAGTCCCAAAAACTTAGGTAACAAAGACACTTTTTTCCATATAGCGATTTGAAGACTAGGTGAAGAGAACTGTCCTTGTCATCCCTCTATATCTGCAGTGTATTTGGGCAAGTCTGTACCAGAGTCCCTGTGGTGGTAGGGGCTCCTGGCTCTTTGATCAAGTTTCCATCGCATTAATAATGCGGATAAAGCAACCCAGAGCTCCAAGCAGGATGCAGAACACATCCAAAAGTTACATCACTACTCAGGCATTTATGTCCCCCCCAATTCTCATGCTCTGATTCATAAAATAATTTAAAGCCTGCATGATGGTTTCTGTATACATTGTATTTAATCCTGTTCCTTGAGGATTATGTGAGAACAGCTGAAATTAACATGTGTCTTGAGAGGGTACTTAAGAGACAGCCTGGGACAAAAAAAGGAGAACTGTCCAACAGTGGCATAGGGACCTAGAGATCCAGCTTTGTGAAATGCTTATAAAACGAAAAACATGGTAGACAAACTGGTAAACATTTTACTACATGAATTTGCAGTTCGTATTAGGTAATATAAAGAGACATTAAACAAAATGAAAAACAAATACCATAAAATGTGAAGATTTTTTTAAAAATACAGCATAATTACACTCCACAGCAGTCTTTGATGTAGTCAGCTTCAACGGAAAGCTATATTCAATAAAGACATGGATCTAAATGTAAGGATAGCACATTATCTAAGAGAAAAATATGAAATGCATGCAGAGTCTTGTGTTCACAGTATAGACAATTACTACTTATTTTTCTGAGCTGCCTGCTACTGGCAATTATCAAACAGAAAAATCAATTTAGGCCACCTGACTTCCTTATTTAAACTTGGCAACCCCAATGCAATGCCAAACAAGGAAAGAGAGGGAGGTTTCTACTTTTGAGCAGCTATTAGTTCAGTAGCATATTTCTTACCTGCATAAGGTCCTGCCTTTCTTTTTCACCTGAGCATATAGCTTTCTTTATAGTTCGAAGCTCACTCATTATAGCTTGTGCTTCATCCAGCCTATAATTTGTATGAGCACTTGACATCTTACGATCAATCCTGTCAAAAAGATTACGACAAATTCAGGAATTTTCACATTAACCGGAAAATGCATAGACATTTTAAGACCTCTTGTTTATTCATGTACCACTTTATTTCCAGGAATCAAATGAAACTCTACTTGGAATTCACACAGAATTCAGTGCCAAGTACACTCTAAAGACAAAGCAAGGCAATTATCTACCAGGTTCTGCAGAACCAACACATTTCCTGGGTTTAATGTCCTAATACAGAGCTTACTTATAAGGCAATGCCTGTGGGCTATTTCACACAAGTAAAATAAACCTAAAACTAACCTAACACAGTAATAACTCAAAAGACAAAGATATTAGCAGTCTAGCTGTCACATGTTCCATGTACCACTACATACTGCAGCATCTCCTCCAGGACTTCTATCTGATCTTGCTTTAGAAGTTTCTAACAAAGGCATTTCATTTTACTGGGAATACATTTTTAATTCCAAAAATTGTATTGCAAATGCTTTCCTGCCATTATAGGCATGTTTGATTATCTTTTCTAGAACACATCATTGTCCCGCAGGGAACATCACATGGGACAATCCCAGAAGACTTCAAATGCAAAGTCAGCAAGGAGCAAGAACACTACTCACTGCATTAGGCTGAAGTACTACTCATGTTTCCATCTTGACATAAAAATCTCTGAAGCGGGAAACCCACCAGCTGAGTTTTCAACTTTTTTCCCAACAGTTTGCAAGAGTAAAGGACAACAGATTAGGATGCAGAAGCCTAGCTCCCATCATCTTGATAATTTGCTTTGAACAAGACCATAGACTTTGCAGAACTTACTAGAAGAATAATTTGGTCTTGATTTCTAACTAACAGCTATGTGATTTTAACAGGCTACCCACAGCAATTAGTGAAAATTGTGTTAAATTCCTGTTAAAATATAGAAACCTCAATTTTCCTCTTAATCTAAGTGTAGAAAGTATGTACATAGAAAAAAGGTGGTAGGTGTAATGGTCCTTAAGACATTGCTAAGAACATCTACAGGAAAAGTTGTCTCTGGTTAAGAGAATTAAAGATAAAATATACATCAGCCATTACACAGGACATCTGTTTATGAAAAGATCTAATAGAAAAGGGTATGCTATATATATTACAAGAATACTCAAACTCAATTTAAAATATTGAGAATAACTAAAAGTTTCAAGTTAGGTATTATATTAAGGTAAGAGTGTCAACCACACTCAGCATGTCTGAGACTTGAAGCATATTACTTGCTTTAAAATTAAAATATAGAAATGAAAAATCAAAAGGCTTGAACAAAAATACCTTTTAGGAAAAAAATGCAGGTTGTGTTTCTACAGTTTTTGTTCGATTTTTTCTGACATTTCCTGCTTTTGGAGACAAGATAAAGTAAGTCTGAACCTCAAGCTTTCTATTTACACAGAATTTTCCTCCTGTAGCATAAGAAAATATATAAGCCTTTTATCATTTTTAGTTCAATGACAAGAAAGGACTTAAATGTCACATGGATTAAAGTTGGGGTTTTTGTTTGGTTGGTTCTGTTTTCCTTTTAAGATGTTTACTTGGGCTTTCACTTTTTTTTAGTTAAAATCCTGAAAAGATTACATAAAGCTGTGGTAAAACAATTAATTCAGTTCACTAAAAGTCACATGTAAAAGATAACATAATTTTATCTGAAGGTTATCTTAATGTTAAGAACACTGATTACACCCAAACATTAGACCCAAGAGTGCCCCCTACACAACTGCTCATTATAGTTTGCCAAGTCCAAGGTGGCATTTCAGGAAAAGGAAATTATTTAATTTCAACTAGATTTTTGCCCATTTACCCACCTATTCATGTTCCTGGACGTCACTTTGGAGCCCAAGTTATTAATTTATGTTTGTTTAAGGAAAGAATCAAAAAAGCTTCTACTGCCAAAAATATTTGGGCTTAAATCAGTATTGCTGTCAGCCCCAAACTGACTTAAGTATCGTAATTATTTGTTATTTCTTGTCTGTTCATTTTTTTTTCCTCCTTTCATAAGGCTCTAGTTTTGAAAGCCACAAAGCTAACAGGAATCTTCCATTTTATTAATGGAAAATAGCATGATAGAACTAGAGATTAGACCTTTGTATGAACAGAAAGAACACTCAACTAATGCACAAAACTATTGATAAAGTATACATTTTCTGACGGAGATGCTTCTAGGATATACAGACTATTAATAAACTTGCAATAGTTACAATTCTATAGGGACTGAACCTACAGGTTCCTCTATTCTTCCTCACATGCTTTCAAGTACACAAGATTCCTCCCATCCTCACCAAAGCACAGATCTGCCATTGAGTTAAAATCTAATTTTAAAGCTTTTCTTAGGTCTCACATCCTCTAAAATAGTCTGCTGCCACAAATTGTTTAGTCAGCCTGAATTCCCTGTCTCTCCCAACTTCTCTCAGTGTTCACTCCCTCAGCCAACTGGCCAAGTTTTCATTTCCTTTGTTGCTAAATGCCTTCTTCCTCCAAAATTCCTGCTGGGAGCAGAAGGGTCACTGAAAACACAGGAGAGGTGGAACTGCTCCTGGTTCTCAGTCCCTGCTGTCAGGTCAGAGGAAGGAGTTTGTTCCAGGAAAGGCTCATCTTTAACCCTGTAACTGGGGACTGCGACAGGATCAGCCATACCTCAGGGCGAAGGTGCCTGTGGAGGCCGGGCGACATGGTTGCACAGTGCGGGATCTTTGCTGCCTTTAAATGATGAGCTCTAGAAAGTCTCCAGAGGCCAAAGGCAGACTGATGTCCTCTCAGTCCAAAGGCTTAAAACATACATATTTGCCAACTTTGGATGAAACTGTAGAAAATACAGCTCTAACAAAAAGCTGCAGCACTACAAAACTTGAAATTCTGACTGTATTGGAGTTGTAGAGTACTTAAACCTCAATTCTCTCTCCCCCCACAAAATCCCACTTTTCTCCAACCGTTTTGTCGGTTTGTTGGGTTTTTTTGTTCTCCTCAAAGGTGGCTAAGCCATTTTACTAAAATTGAAAAGAACAGAAAACAAAACACAGTCCAAGACAGACACTGTATATGGAAAATGTCAATCCAAGAGATTTGCATTTAACAAAGGCATCTTAATCAGACAGTAATATAAAATGATGAAAATGACTGAGCAACCTAGCCACCCTCACTGTAAAATTTGTCCCTTCTCTGAGAGCTACACCCAGCAGAGGTTGCAGAGGGAGTCACAAGGCAGACCCGCTCATAATGCCATTCCTGTCAGACTTTCAAAGCAAACATTCAGCCAGATGTAAAGCCCAAAGTGTGACAGCTCCTAATACTGTTCTTGGCTTGTACTTGAAATAAAGCAAAGAACATAGCTTTAAAACAGCTGAACAGGATGCATGCCATTCTCAGTTTGGCAGTTACTTGAAGATTTGACCTAGCACAAGAAGGAAGGAAAACCCATACAGACCAAAAATTTAGAAAAGGTAACAAAAAAGCAAATACTTTTTAAAGAGGAGGAAAAAATAAAAAAAGGGAGAGGGGTGGGAACCACAGAATTTGTCTTTTTTTAAAAAGAGCAATTACTTTCTTTTCAGGCAGTACATTTACTTTGTGGATATGCAAAAAGCAAATACTTCTACTTTGGTGCTTGACTTGAGTGACCCTTTTCTCCCAACAAATACAAGCAGTAGGGGAGAGATCGTTCAGGGACAACCTAGAGCACAGTTGAGCTTTTAGCCTGATTTGTCTGCTGACTACATGAGGAGGCTAGAGAAACTTCTCTCTTCAGTTGTTAGACAGTGTGAGTACTCTCCAAATTGGCCCACTTCCTACAAGAAGCAAAATACTCAAAAGAAAGCATCTATCTCACCAGAAAGGCAATTTAAAAATCACTTAAAAACACAAAACCAAATCCATAAGCCTCTGGTTCACAAGTAAAGAAGTCATGGCAGAGAGCACAGCTCAGCAAGGCACAAACACTGGGAGAAATTCACTGCAATCCCAGAAAATGCATGGGCACAATGTTCTCCCCAGCTTCAGCAAGCAACAACAACAAATGCCACCCAGTGCACCAACGGCACAGAGAGTGACTGTAGCAACAGCAGCAATGTGCAGCACCAAAGCACTGAGTTGTCATGCTTGAACCTTTAAACTAGATTATTACAGTGACCACTAAATAATCAGATACGCTTTAAAGTAATTCCTGTCTTGAATGCCTCTCCTGTATCCCCCTCCTGAAGTATGGGCAACTTCACTTGGGCTAAAATCCAAGACTAACATTTGTATTGTTAATCATTTGCAGACTTGACTTTTCAAAAGTTGCACTGCTTTGCTTGAATATCTTAAATTAATTATATTCATTAAAACAATCTCAAGCTTCAAATGGCCTTCAAATACTTTCATCATCCTAGTCAAGTGGTTAGTCCTTTTGTAAAACAACTGAACCTACACCATCAAAATAACCCAATAACCAGGAGAAGGAAAACAACTAAAGGAAGTAGAAAAGGCATGGCAATTCTTACTCACTTATGAAAACATTATTAGAAAAAAAGCATTTTTGTCTCAAGATCTTTGTTACTGCTTATGTATCTAGGCCACCATCCTAAAAAGTTGACTATACTTAAAATATTACTTTAAATATTTGCTGTTTCAATATACTGAGGGCTTTATATGACTAATTTTCAGTCAATATCATACATTAACAGTTACCCTAACTACCTGTAAATGCTTCAGGTAATCACTAAAAATATACTTATGCCTGGAAATGTTTACATTATATCTGCCAATGAAGGACTTTGGCTGAAAACATTTTCTTCTCTGAAGCTTTTAAAATGCATTCTAAAACAGAAAAAACTTGTAAGCTTAAAAAAACCCCAAAACTCACACAATATGAAATGCATAGGCTACTCTCCTTTAAAAGTAAAATTTGAGTTCCTTCCTTTATATAATTTTGTTAACTAAATAGTAATCAAAATCAAATATGGAAAATAAGTAACCTAATTGCTCCGGGATCTCTGGAACTTGGCAGAATTCCTGAAATGAATGTATGTGCCCATGCTTTGTAGCACCAACGCAATAAATCCAAAGCTTCAAAATATCTCCACAGATACTATATTTATGCTGCAAAATGCATTAGACATGCAACAGTTCCAACACTTTCAGGAAGTGCCTGCGTTAAGCAGTTCGTTCACATGCATGCTGGAAAAATGGCCAAGATTTTTCTAAATGGATGGCCATGTGTACAAGGCAAATCCCAGAGCTGTTCAACATACCTAGCCCCTGGCCTGGCTGAACAGATCTGGAAATCACAACAACCTGTCATCTTTTCCATGGCCTGACAACCTCTCTTCCCTATCCCACCGGGCATCCCACATATGTGCTCCATGTGTAGGTGACTAAGCAGCGCACAGATGGAAGTCACTCAGTTCCCATCCGATGGCCTGCAGGAAGAGTGGCAGAAGAGGGTCACCACCACAGTTCACAACCTTTGCCACCACTGAGCACAAAGGAAACGGAGCACAGGCTGCCTAATGGCCCTGGGCACAGCGGGAAATTGCCACAAGCTACCTTTCCTCACAGGGAGGAGACAAGGAGTCACATTTACACACACTCATTCTGCATACATGCAACAAAATCCAAGGTCTCAGAGACCATCAGCTTTACAGTACAGACACAAATCAGCTATACTGGGCAGAATGAGATGGCCAGATCATCAGGTAAAAGGAAGAAGCAGTGCTGTGGTGTGCAGCCTCCCCCCTCCCTCAAGAGAAGTACTGTGCCCAGCCAGAAAGCCTCAGTACTCTTCATAGGAAAACTACTCTACTGCGTGGTGCTTCAGGCTGTGCTCCAGGCAGCAGGTATCTCCAGAAAATTTTGGAAAATACTTAAAAAAAAAATCTAATTCCACCTTGTCAACATCTTCAGAAGGAGTTAAATAACAGGGTCTATAAAATTGTTTTTGCATAAGGATCTACAAAATCACCATTCCAACCAATTCTGTTCAACCCTCCTTCCATCATTTCACGCTGTTCTCACCCCACATCACTATCATTGCAGAAACTCTAAAGCAAAGCAATTAAGAGGTTTCAACTTCTTTTTTTTGGCAATGCTTTTCTAAGAAATTAATTCTAAAGCAAACAAAGAAAAAGAAAGATCCTCCCACAAACGCTTAACTTACTCTTGCAGAGTTTCCACTCCTTTTTCTTTATATTGCAGCTCTTGCTTCATCTGTGCCAATTCTCGTTTTAGCCTAGAAAGCTAAATATAACAACATATTTTAAAGTACTAATATCTAACAGAAAACTTCATAATAAAAATAATTGCTTTTCAAATACAAAATCTTAAGTTACTTTAAAAAGTTTGAAGTGGTAACCTAAGTTATCTTCTTTTTTTGCTTTAAAACTTGCATTAAAGTACCAAAAGACTTTCTGAAATGTCACAAGACCCAATCGAACAGCAATCACAACTTTCAGATTTCAGAATATCTATTCTATTGGTTTTCTATCTCTAATAGCTGATGCTAACAGCTAGAATATTTTCAATCTACACAATTTTTCTTCTCCCCTTTTGACAGACATCTCTTAAGTGTCTTCAACTCTCTACTTAATTGTTTTAAAAAGAATGAACAATCAATGCTGTTAATTTTTCAATCTGGTAAAACAAAATCACTTGGCAACGGACCTGGCCTCTCTGCCAGAAACGGCAGTCCAATTTTCTACAGTTATTTTCACACTGTCCTGCCCTCTTCATCCCCCCCCCACCAGTTACCTTGATCCAACTGGCAAGCATAAATCAAAAGTGACAAAGCAGCGATGCCTCCAAAAACATATTTTTTGTGACTTACAAAGACAGTTACCTGAATAGGTTGGGCAGACCTTAGAAGAGTGCTCTCAGCACCAAGGATGATCTGCAAAGAAATAGCTTCTTGCCCTCCAAAGCTGATAGATACTTGAGGCCAATAGGGGAAGGAGGATGCAAGGGACTAATGGGGAGAATAGAGGTGTTTCAATGTGTAGTGGTGGGGCATAAGACTCCCAGGGATAGGAGAAAAAAAGCTCCTTCTTCTCAAGCTATCAAACTTGGTATCTTTTCTAAAATGTACCCCGAGTGTCTTGATGTTCACATGTTCATCAATAAATGACAAAAACATCGCTAAAAGAGTAAACACAGAGTTTAAAAAAATCCTACATATCCAGGCATAGATTAATTTTGTCAGCTCTGCTCCAAGACTGAGGTGCTTCACAGCAGTTCCAGGGATGCAAACCAGGACTGCCAGAGTCCCACCATCCTACGTGGCTATCCTTTCCCCACATGTTCTTGCCCTGTCCTCAAAACTCATTGCACCAGCCCCCAAAACACTTCTTTATCCTCACCAATGCTTTCAGTACTCACCAAAAGTCAAATTAAAAAATGCATCACTAATATCATGTACACATTTTATAGTGCGTATTTTATTACCTGAAACAATTCAATGCCTATGCACACATTCAGTTGAACAGGTTACCCTATGCACTTAGGAGACCATTTCATTTTAAGATGCAAGAACAGAGAGAAATAGTCATTGTAAGTGAAGAACTTCCTTATTTTCTTTAAATATTATTTAAATAAGGCTTACTTTCTTGTTTAGAATATGCTGACATTTAGAGTATGTAAAACAAGCAAACACTACTCAGCATGTAGTAAACATATACAGATAGAATAAGTGTCTTTTAAGGGTGGTGAACTGGACTTATTTTCAGAGGCAATAATGTGAAAAGTGGTCACTACAACAAAAATGGAACACTATCCTGCAAAGACAAATAAATATTTTTTTATTTATTTTGTGAGCTGAGTGCCTAGCATGCTAAATCCCATCTTACCCATTAATAAAAAGAAATATTCAATTTAGAGCTTAATATTATAAACTGCTTTTTGTAATTGTTTATGACTCCTATATCAACTTGCTTGAAACCAATGTGCAGACTAACTCTTTGCTAAAGCAGCATGGGAGAAATTCAAGAAGTCAACTACTCTTCTTTCAGCAAATACGGTACCAAAAACATGATTCTAGTTTAAATATATACACACACACAAATGGAACATTTTTATTATGAACTGTCAGAATGCTTGAACTTCCCTCCCCTCTCAGAGAAGCTCTGGCCAAATCAGCCAATAAGTTCTATTTGGCCAACATACATACTGAATTGTGAACAGATTTCCAAATAAACGGCTAAATCAAGAGTGCAATGACATCCATGGAACCCCACTGAAAATGGTAAATGGGAAAATATTAAAGATAGT
This sequence comes from Hemiprocne comata, assembly GCA_020745705.1. Classification (NCBI taxonomy): domain Eukaryota; kingdom Metazoa; phylum Chordata; class Aves; order Apodiformes; family Apodidae; genus Hemiprocne; species Hemiprocne comata. The sequence continues at coordinate 94,632,589 of CM036586.1, read as the reverse complement.
GAGTTTGAATTCCACTTAATCAAGAAAGAATTTGGCTGCAGAGTATTTGCTACTTGTGGCAATTTGCATAGAGAAAGCAATTTCTGAAAGCATGGCTGACTTTGCCTCTGACATCCATGTCAAAAATTTTTATGCTTGTAACATGGAAAAAGTATCACTACACAACTCACTGAAAAGCAATAAATACAGACTCGTTTTACTAGAACAATAGGTCAGATTAGAAAAGCAGTTTTTAGTATTATATTTCAAAAAAGGCATGCAACATCCATTGTACATAATAAGATAAAAGAAAAACACAGTCCTCCTCCCTTCCCCATGCCTAATTCAAATTTTGACAAAATTAAAAAAAAGAGTACTCACTCTGTCACGCCGGCTGGCTATTTCTGCTTTAATCTGATACGGGTCATACTTGGTATTAGCTGAAAATCCAGAGAATGCTAAACAGATGGAAAACAGCATTTTACTTTTTTTACTTAACAAACCATTGCATTAATTCTTTGTGCTATAAGTCACTAAGTTTTAAAATAATCCTCTGTGCTAAAGTACAACTGAAGAATTACCTATGGTCTGCCTGATTATTTTTTTGGTCCTGAACAACAACAACAATTGTATATAGTAGCACTGCATATTGCTTAAAAGCAACTTGCTTCCATGACAGGATGGTGGCATTTACTGATGCAAGCAATTTGTGTAACATTAACAATTACTAATTGTTTCCTAAGTATCTTGAATTAACAGTATGATAGAGACTGAAGTAAGAAAGCTATTATTGTCAGAATAAAATGTAATCAGCTACAGAAAGAATCCTCCTCATGCAGCCTACAGCCTCCTCATGCAACAGTGCAGGGAACCAACTTACAGACCAACCTCTGGCAAGTGAGCTCTTAGCACAGTGTATCTAGAGTCAGGCAGTGATTTCAAGCCAAAGCCTAGACAGATGAAGTAAAGATCCTAAGGGACAGGCTGAGGAAGACCAACCATGATTTATTGAGTGAGCCATTCACGGCAGCGCTGGCCCACTGAAAAATGCCTGGTATGTGAGTGGATGGGGTTGTGCTGTTAGACCTACCATCCTTTCGCAGAGCTGAAGGCTGCTGCTTTGAAACCCATATCTGTGTCTGCACTGCACTGAGCCTTTCAATTCTCGAAAGAATACTGCAATGCCAAGGTCATGACAAGCGTGCAGGAACTTGCCAAAATGAGTAGTCATGCCTAGACTAATTCTCTAAATCCAGGATTTTCTATGGATTTTTTCTTTTTTTTTTTTTTATAACAGTGCTGATCACAACTGAGTCACAAAACTGCTGCATGGGCACCTCCCTGCCAACCCACAACGGCTGAGCTCACACCACCTCCCACTCATGAGCACACGACACTGAGTCAACAGCAGCACCCACAAGCAAAGACAAGGAAAACAGTTTGTGAAGCTTTAGACCTTTTAATGCAACACATTGAGACAAATGGTGGTGGAAGCAGGAATACTCACAATATACGCACACAACTTGGGCCATCTAATTGCACTTGAATTAGAAACCTAAGATTTTTGTACAATACATGGAGAACCAAACATTCAAGAGTGGAGTGAAGGAGTCGAATTAAGAAAAAAAAGTGGAGAAGCCTTGGGGAATCTTGAGTTGACAACATGATTAGTCCCCAAAGGGATTTTTTTTTTTTAATTTATCATCTGACTAATCAGCCCACAGCATTTTCTCCATATGACCTTAAATCAATATAAAATATATTAACACATCTGTAGAAAATTAAAATATTTTTTCACCACAAAAGAAGTGAAAGGTTTTATTTAAATTATTTTACAGTGTCTCATTATCAATTCCACAGAAACACCTAAAAATAAAAATCTATCAGAAGACTGAGAAACATAAAAGTCGATTGACACAGCATTTGCATTCATGCTAGGGATGACTTCCAATTTTGTCAGTCATGTTTTGTTGCTGTTTCAAGCAATTTGTTCTTCCAAGAGCTTTAAAAATATGAAAACCAGGTTATATTTTTCTAGTGTATTATCATCTTCTGGTGAATATACAGAAAGAAACTCCTGTTGAAGTAATTCAACAAAATATCCCACAGAACTAGTGTAAATTTTTAAGAAACAAAAAGTCCAAGAGCCTAGAGAAGTATTGTAACAAATACAATAATTAAGATTTTATAATCTAAAAAAACGCTGATAACACTTTTACTCTATTCCAAGTCTTTAAACAGTAAACAGTCTTTAAACAATTTCTTGTTAAAAAAAATGAAATCTTTCTTGATAAGAAAAAAAATAAGGTTTCTTAATAATTCTTCAACTTAACAGGGAGAAATAAGACTAGTCACATCTGTTCAGTTACATCACAAACTGAATCACAGAATACAGATACTAAAACTAAACAAAAGGATCAGATAATCCCAGTTCAACAGTAAAAGAATACTTGGTCAAGATGATCTGGAACACCTCAGCCCTAGAATACATCTTTTATTCAGAATTTTGGCACACATATTAATTACCTTGTCTTAAGAAATACCTTACCTACCTTTGGACTTGGCTTAAGAAATACCACTGGATCAGCAGCTAAACATTTCTATTCAAATGCCTGCTTTGACACTACCACCCCCCAATACTAGGTTTCTTCAGTATTTTCAGAAAGGGCTGAGCAGAGCTTCCCCTACTTATCAAGTACTTGGCATTTACCAGCAAATCCTGCAGTTAAACATGGGCCATAAATGCATGTGAGCCACTGAAAAGCCACCAGGGCAGTGAAACTCCACTATGTTTCCACGTGGCTGGTGAGAATATCCATTTGATACACTTCTTTGAATTAGGCTGTTTTGATTCTTCAGAAAAGACACCTCTTCCTGTTGCACCAGCCAACAGCCACAATAGCAGTGCAACAACTTCAGATTTCAGAAAAAGTGTACCATCTACTCCAAGCTATCAGAGACACAGGAAGAATGAAAAGAGCAGGAAATCGAGGTTCTACAACCTACATCACCAGCATTAGGATCAGAGGCTGGCATTCAAGAATGAGATGCACTAATGAAACATAACTTCCAAATTTGTGGTCAGAGGTACTCTTGACCATGACACTTTGTCCCTAACTCTTTATAAAAAGTCAATAAACCAACCATGGATCCACAGAAGGCTTTCCCTAAGCTGATGGTTTCCCCACATGTTAAGGATGGAATAACCCATGAACTTCGGAGTGCAAGTAAGTGGCTGGTCCAGCAACATTCAGTCTTGTCTTTGTTGCCTTACATGAAGTATTGCTATGGCTGGCTTTGAGATGGCTAAAGGTGCTAGCTGGGATACCCCTGTTAAATGTTAAAAAGGCATATTCTAACAGAGCTAACAGGAAATGGAAGTCCCTGAATAGCAGAGTCAAAGGCTAGCGCCTTACTTCAGAAGTCAGCATCTTCATTCAGAGGAGAACCAGGTGATGGAAAACACTTTACACTATTTCTTACACCCCATGTTGTGAGAGGCGGGTGGGTAAATCAAGAAAAGACCAGTAAACTCACAGCTGGCATAAGAATGGCTGTCATCTTCACACATTTTGTGCAACTGTTGATACTCTTCTTGGGCTAGTTCAAAACGCTGCTGCTTTATTTGGTATATCTCTTTCTTGGCATTGAGTGCCTCCTGGGCGACTATTAAATATTCCTTTAGCATGCGTTCCTGCTCCCTTCTCCATTGCTCCCTTGGGTCCTCAATTTGTGTGAGCTCTAAGGAGAAAAACATTAAAAAAAAAATTTGTAAGACACTTTATCCCACAAAGTACAAATTATTTTGTTAAGGTCTGTTCTCGACTAGCACATCTAACACTACTGTACTCAAAATCACTCCAGCCTGGAGAAGAAGGAAGTACAGATGAGGAGTGGAAGACAAGGAAAAGCCCTTTCAAATATAAGAGGTATTTAAATATGATTTTCTTTACAAACCAGAGCCAACTCCACAAAAACACTGCCTTGGCTCTCACCTTCCCTCAAGTTCAAAATTCTGACAACTACCTTAAAACCCCAGAACCACGTAGGAGAATGAAAGGTATCTCAACGCTTAACCGATAACTCTTTAAATGATTGCAACAGCCTTAAAATACTACATACAATTTCACAAGTGTAGCATCCTGAAAGGTCAGTGACTACACCTGCGTAACTAAGATTAAGGTCATTGAACTGAAAAGTTAGCATTTTGATCTCAAATCCCTAAAAGCATTTAAATGGCTTCTTTTTTTGTGTTAAGGAACAGCACTCTCATGCTTTCCACTTCCAAGGTTCAGTTCATATTCAAACAAAAATCAAAAGCAGGTTTCCAGTGCAAAACCCTTCCTGTGTATACTGATATTCAAAGTTCTTACTGTACAACAATCTCTTTGCAGTTGCAAAGACATTTGAGGAGGACACATGAATTAAAACACTAAAACATTTTGTTTTCTTTTTGTGATGATGCTCAACCTAGCAAATACGTTTTACATTAGGATATCCATGTAAAGTCTCGTGTCTAAGTGACTGTTAATTTCTGATGACTGAGGCTCTACCGGTAGGAAACTGCTGCAGATGCAATGTCAGTATTCAGAGTAGCAGTAGAACCTGCAGCACAGTCAGGATGTAAACATCTAGTTATTTTTTCCGAATTTCGTTTCCCATGAGAGATGAAAGCCAGTTATGTTTTGTATTAATCTTGTGTACATAATTCGGTATATTAGTGTCAGTAATAAAACTATTAAAGATTGAGTCCAAGACATGAAGAAATATAATGGTGTCAAGGTCATGCTAGCAGCTCTCCTATTTGAGAGCCATCTGGAAAGTACATAAACAAAAACACAAAGCCGATCTATGAAGTGTACTTCCAACAGATTTGTATTTGGTTCCTAGAATGTTTTCTCTCAACTGTTCTAACTTTCCTCTCCCCACAACTCCTCACATTGTAGTATAAAGACTGTGCCTATAGCTCTGCAATTTTTACCCACATTCCCAGGACCCTTGATTCACAGCAGCACCTTCTGGCTCCAGTGCCCCCAGACTACCTCTTGCAGCCCAGGACAGGATGTGCTGTGACTTGTTCCAGCCTCCATAAACCCTTCTCTGCATGCAGGACAAGAAAACAGAGTTCACAATGCAGTGCACGCTTTACTGAGGGCAAGATAATTTGCAATGCTATTTCATCTTAAGTATTCCTGAAATCTGTGCAAATTTAATATTCCTAAAACTGATAATCCTCAATGGAAACTATGAAGAAATTAATAAATATTTACAAGACAGAAAAGCTAAATCCCAGTAAGTGTCTTTTTTTAAATAGGAAATTAATAGTTCTAAGCTCAATTAACAGCCAAGGCTAAAATGCTATTTGTACCCACTTTAAGCTTCTGAAGTCCAATATTTCAGGGCACAACATCTCTTATCAAACTATTTCAGAAGCCTTCTCAGAAACTAGCAGCATTCTTCTGAGGCAGAGAACTTCTTCAGTACAGGAGTGACGTTCTCTTCTGTTTTATAAATTACAGAGGCTTCACTTTGCCCTGGATTTCTACACAAGTTTGCCATGTAACAACAAACTAAAGCTACATTGTATGAAAAAATTGACTGCCTGCATTTCTTTATAAATGGTTAAAAAATAATAAAAAAATACTACAGTGATTCAAGAACAGCCCCAGACAAACGCAGAGAATATATTATTCCCCCACTGGGGAATGCCCAACTGGTTAAAGGAGACTTCAAAGGCTCCCAAAACTCTGAGGAGGAGGGAAAGGAATTCTGCTGCTGGCAGCCGCCAAGGATTTTAAGCAATGGTTGGACGAGAGCCAAGAGCAGCTTAGTAAGGGTGTCAACAAAGTACTGAATTTACAGAACAAGACGGTGATCAGGGTTGGAAGCACCATTGAGATTTACAGAAGATTCCTCTGTTCCTGGGGTTTTTCAACATAAATGGAATATTACTGCCTAGAAATCTTATTACTTTCTGGGTAAACAAACAGAGCAAGTGGCTTGGAAAAATCACATGTATTACTTTCTTTTTTTTAAAAGGGCGAAAAGCTTGAGTTAGTGCACAAAGCATGAGAGGTCCCTCATAGCATAACTTTAGGAAGACTCTCTTTGAATTATCCCTTACATTTTCTCACAGTACTTCTTGAAACTGAAGCACTTATAACTGTTTTGTCAGTTAACACAGAGCTCCACTGCTGCAGAAAGCATTTAACCCGGTCAGCCACAAAAGGCCATCCAAATGTTTTCACGTGCAAGTTGCTGTTCCAAATATTTCAGGCATAGTTCAGAACACAAAGTAAGAGACTCATTTCAGAAAAAAAATTCTTCAGTTCCTATACCATCTCTGCCACTTGCCTGACACCATCTCATGAGGCACATTGTTATCTACTCATTAGTTCTCACTTCTACAAAGGAAGTTAATGCAGTCTTGATTGGTACCTTTGTCATCCACAGTTGAAATTGGACCAAGTATCCTAGTAATTTTTGAATAATTATTATCCAGCTACAATATCAACTCGGTCTTCCCTCTGAATATAAATCTTGCTTGTATATGCAAGCACTGTATTAGCCTAAGGGTGACAAACCCTTTTTGGTGTGTCGGCTGAATTACCATTTAGGATAATATCTGTGGGCTACAAGTAATTAGCTATCATGAAAGAGACAAATTTTGCAACCTTGTTAACTGCAGAATGATTCCTTTCACTCAGTTCAGCACTGGCGCTAAGAAGTTTCTTTCCCTCTGCTCATTTATTACCTTTATTTAATTCCTAATATTATTAGCCTTACTTTCCCAGACGCATTTATATTAATCTTTTCATTCTGTGCAATGAGCATTTGGGAATTTAATTTTTCTCTGTAAAAGACTCTCTTCTACAGTTTTTGCTCTGAATTGCACAGAAAAAAATGCAAGCCAGATCTGACATGCCTGATATGATTGATATCTTTTCTGTAAGTTCACACTTGATCTCTGGGGTAAATCAGCTAACAAGGAAGTCTGAAAAGCAAAAGGCAGTGAGTGCTATCTTTTGCATGCAGTGGTGATGGCTATTGCTACCAAGATGCCAAAGCTTTACAGCACTGCAATGGGTGCTTATGTTCTCCTCATTATCTATAGATGCTTCTAAAGCCTTTTACAAAGTTGAAGGAGAAAAAAAAAAAAAAGAGCTGCCAATACCCATTTGTATTTTTTTAATATGTGCATTCACACACAGATACACATTGGTACAAGTGCACTCCGTTACCATACTCCAATGTAAACCTTGCTTTTTATTAAACTTCAACATTAACTAAAGTTACCATGACAGTTTAAACAGCAATCACTAAGCAACTACTTATTTTAAACAGTGTTATTTTAAGTGATCAGTGCATTAACAGCTCTTTAAAGTTTATTATTTAATTCGTGATCTTTGTTAATTTCCTGACAAATAAGTGCCTGTGTGGGTCAAACAATATCATGGAAATATTTGTTATTCTGTTGCACTTTCTTTAAAATAAGTACCTGTGAAACCACAATACACAAGTAATTCCAATGATAGCAGGAAGCCAAAAAATATTTCTAAATTTATTTTTTTTTAATTGACTAGATTTCAAGTAGGTAGTATTGAGGTTGGTTTTGCAGATTATACTATTTACCATCCCTGTGATAGCTCTTACATCTACTTTTTTCTCTTCTACCTCCCTGCCAACTGCCAATTCCCACAATATCGAAAGCATTCACTTGTTGGTGATAAGCAGCTTAATGATAGCAGCACAACAGTAACAGCAGCAGTAGTACAAAACTGTAAAGATAAGACATTATTTTAAAAGTAGAATGTGCCAGACAGTGGCAATACAAAGTCTAGCAATAGTCCAAAAGGGAAAATTGTGGAAACCTCTCCCTCTTTAGTTGCCAAATGGGGTACCTGCTTTGTACTGAATTAGAGCCTAAAACACTGCTTAAGAGAGGGTAAGATTATTGCATTTTGTAGTGCTTCTAATGAAAAAACAGCACTTTTCTCTCAGAAACTATGGGAGACTGGAAAGACAGGAAATACAGGAGTATAGCATCAAAACCTTGTAATTGACACATGACAAAAAGCATCAACAAAACAATAGTTTTATACACTACATCTTAATCTTAGATTGTAAAATTATTTAAAAATGGAAGAAGGATTGTGCCCCCATTACAAAGATGAGAAAACAGACACTGCAAGAGATCACTTGTACACATTTTCTCACCGTAGTACACAAAGTGCATAAATGGTATCAGAAACAAAGTTTGTTCTATCAGTTAACAACAGCTTGCTAGGATTCCTCAAAATAATCATACGTCTACTCACGATTTATGTGGTCCATATAATAAACTCCAATCTGTTGATCGTAAACGGTTTCCCATCCTAAAGGAAGCTCATCACCAACACAGTCAGCAAATGTCAATGGCTTTGTAATCCTGTAAAAATAAAAATAACAAATAAATATAGAAGGTGCAGAGTTTACAGTGCAATGAATGTTATTACATGTTTTGAAGATACCTCCCTCATTTGATCACAAACTAGTTATGCTGCTTAGGAATGTGCAATTATCACAAACATACTGTTTCAAAATAAAATTTCATTTAAATATGCTGACAGATACTCCCCAAACAGGTAAGACAAGCTTCTCCCTTTAAGTTTCTATGTTTAACAGTGTAATTACAGTGGCATGCAGTTCTGCCCGTTTTTCTCCCATACTGCAAAGAACACAAACTGAAACTGGTGAAGCTGGAGATCACAACTGCTAAAAATTACTAGAAGCTTTATAGGCTTGAACTTCTTTAAGGCATCAAAGCGGTATAATTGTTTGCCTTTTAAAAAATGAAATACAATTTTTAAAAGCACTATATAATAGATGTATCTCTTTTCAATTATGCATTTCCAACTACAAATGATATTCTCTTGGTCCAAACCCATTCAAATTACTTCCTCTCCCTCAAAACAGAGGAGAGACGAACGTCCCTAAAGAATTCTGAAGCCATTAGAGCAGAAATAGTAACTAATAAGTAACAGCATTACTAGCAGCTTAAAGTATCAACCCGTTGCTGGGCAAACTCTTGATAGACCAGTGGGTTATAGAAAACCAAAACAGCACTTTCAGTACTGACAGGAACATCGAAAACACTGGGTTATAATTCTGCAGAACGACTCTGTACCAACACTGTTCTAGAACATTACAGTATTTGAAAAAAACTAGGAAGAACAAGTGATGCAAATAAAAAAAATCTTAAATGTTCAGTGAAATCATGCCTACTTCCCCACTGTTTTAATTAATGTAATTGTTTCAATTATGCATGGGATATAGATAAAACACCTTCAACGTTTATTTGTTGAGGCATTTCTAATACCTAGAATGACAACAGCTTTGCAAAGATTAAATGAATGCATTAACTTAGGGATTGATTGAAGTTCAGCATAACCTATGGCATAATACTATTTGGCATGGAAATTTTGTTTGCATATTATAATACCCAATTAAGGTTTCCTGAGATCAGATTTGGATGATGCTTACAAATACACTGCAGAACAGAGAGATCACCGCAACAGGCCATTTGTACTTCATCTGATAACACCTGTATAAAACAATAACTTTGTCTGAAGTAGAACATGTCTGTCTTTGAACCAGACGTCTTTCCTCACTCAAAACCAAAACCAACCAGAAGAATCCAATGGTAAATACTTCAAATGATGGAAATACTACTACAGCTAATACTAGTGGTATAGTAAGCACATCATTCAGCCACTAAAAAAAAGCATAAAACTTCGCACATAGCAAACAGAAAAACTGCACTCACCTGCCTCCTAAAATTACCTTAGTATCCTTGAGACTAAAATGCTCAGAATTAACTGCAGTAGGTTAAAAAAATATCCTCAATAGCTTAACTGTAATGTTTGAGCAGCTCTGTACAACATTACAAAGATCAAGTTATTTAGGTCAAATAATAAAGAGCTTGATACGCTATGGATTGTCAAACATGTATAAACAGTTTAATAAGACGAAGATGTACATAAACTATTTAAATATGTGCACCACTATTTAAAGTAAAAATTTTCCATTACTGATAAGTAAGTAGTTTACTGTATTCAAGAAAGAAAGTGTTACTGGTATATGCATTCTTTCAGTAATTCATCTAGCAGCCAGGCAGACCAAATATTGCCAAAATGCCTCTGATCCCCCTGGAATTCAGTCAAATATTAAGAATACAGCGTGCAGCATTTTTCCTGAACTCTCACGATTTTGCTCTGAAGACATCATGTTTACAACTTTTCAAAGTAGTCTAGACATCAGCTCCTAAATTACCACACTATAGACAAGATTTTCTTTGGAATGAGTTATGAGACATGCTTGCCTGTAATACAAACACACCCTCCCCCTTTATTAGTAAATAAAACGTGCACATGATACTCTAACCTTTCACACTACAAGAACTTTAATTCAATGCTCTCTGTGATCCCACCAGGGCTCAGACTTCCAAGACAGGGACAAGACTCACTTTCTGGAAAAGGGAGACTGAAGAAAGCCAATGCATCTGGTCTAAGCAGTTTTCATTCCAATGCTAAAAGGCATGCATTTTTTAATTAATGTTTTGATTAATTAATGGTTTTGAAGGAAACCTTGTAAGAAAAAGAACATATAAAAAGCTATCGTCCAGATATTCAGACTGTTATTAATTTGATGTTGCTTATATTAAACTACATTCAAAGTTGCTCCAAGTTTGATTCCCTTCAGACAAAGCATAATGCCACATCGATTGTCAATTCAGTCACATTCGCATCTATGTAGCTTGAACCTTCTTCATTCAATTTCTCGAGGTCAAAACATGTAAAACTTAAACTAAGGATTGGAAGTTTCTCCCTGTGTTTTTGCACTGGTTTGACTAAGTCAACCAAAAAAATACATTTCTGGTTTAACCAGCACAAGTCTGAGGACAAGATCTTTATTTTTTTTTTCAGTTAGGGAAAGTAGCAGCTTCCAGAATAACAAAATGGAACAGAGATTGGAGGTCAGCCACAAATTGCAAAACTAGACAGCTGAAATTAAATACCTTCTCGAAATACTGCTTTACTCTTTTTTTAATTAGCTTAAGCACTGTAAAAAAGGAAAGGTCTACTATATATAGAATTGTATAAGGTGTAAGTACATCTGTTAAAACATTTTGAAGTATTAAAGACAAAAACTAGTGAGGCATTATAAATACAGAACAAAAATTCTGCCATCTTTAATGAAACAAAAAACTGACGAGGGTTGCCCTAAACTATGCTATTCACAGCAGTAAACAAACCAAGGCATTTTTCTGTCACCACTGATTGCCTTCTGTCCCCCCACAACAACTGATAGACACTAATAAGAAGGCTCTGAACTTCCAGCTGAAGACATAATTCCTCTGGGACCAGTTTATAACATTAACTGGTTGCAAACATTGTATCTGCAGCCTAGGTGCAAGTGACAGTCATCCATGGGGGTCAATTTTGCAAAGATCAAAAATTCAACCATAACTTCAGATTGATTTGCTGATTCTTCATTATTTTGAAACGTTATCCTTTCCAAAATTATGCTATTTGTCATTAGGCACCCAATCTTTTGTGAATCTGAAACCTTCGAAGGCAAATACAGAAACACATAAGAAGTCTTCGATAACACAAATCCTGCAAATCAAACTGAGAAAAATCTCCGAGCATTATCACACGCCTTGGATCTGTTACCTCTAACTCTGCCCAAACTAAATGTTTTCCTTAAGAATACATTGAAGTCTGGTATTTGCTTGAGGTAAAATAGACATCTGAAAACCCAAGTTTTCTTAATATTTTCTCTGCGTCAATTATCAAGCTAAACAGTTAGAATACAGAAATCAAACTACAAAACTGAACAGTTGAATAAAACGGTTTCTGACTAAGAGGTGCTCTTCCTTCTCCTTCCATACTTATTTCCTATTTTTATCCATTACCCATACCCAGAGGATTCCAGAATACATTTATTACAGCTTTCCAAATATGCAACAGCAACTGATATTTCTTGAATGCGTCAGTTCATGGTGGGGAGCAGGTGGGAAGGAAAGAAGACAGCAAAAGGCAATGGTCAAATACCATTTTAGAGAAATTACTGTAAAACTTCTCTCAGCTTTAGTATAACTTTGTTAACAGAATCTAATTTCAACCCCCAAGAAACCCACAGAAAACCTCAGCCTTTAAATAATAAAGGAACGCTTCCAGGTTCAAAGAAAAGGCACACTTCAACACTCCAAAACACAGTTTAATTGGTAGCATGGGGCAGCAACTTCATTTCATGGATTTTTAAAAACAGAACCAGATCACTAAAAACACAAGGCATCAGAAAATATTAGATAAGATCCTCAGTCCTCCCATGGCCCTGATGCCACATCAGAGGCCCTGGCTGCTTGAAATCCCCAGGTCTAATTAAGCTAAACTTCCTCTGGGAGGAACTAAATTAAGACAAACAGAACCTGTTTTTGCAAGATCTCAAACGGGAAATTGAAAAGGTGTTTCCAAAGTAGAAACACCACTGCAAACTAGCTGCTATGGCTCAGACAACGTCTGGATGTCTGAATTATATCCAGGGTCACCTTATCTTCCAAAGTCGGCCTGAATTAAGAAGAAAGGACTAACCATGAGGGCTACTTATGAACAAGAACCATCAAGTTCTGAAGAAAAGCCACCTTTTTTAGGGGAAACAGAGGAAAGGATGTAAGAACATCAACAGCCAATAGTGCTGGTTTTTTTTTTTCTTCCTGAGTTTGGACAGGTCCAACAAAGAAAATGTCTTAATAAAATTTGTCCTCAACAGACAACTAGGGAGAAGCATTCTCTTAGAACATTCTCTTCATTTTCCTGACAAATGCAAACTACAGACCAGAAAACTACTAATTCACACTGTGGATCTGAAAAATACCAGGCAATTTAAAAACAAGTATTAGGATCACTAGAAAAATAACTAAACATTCTGATAAATCTAGCCATAGTTTATCCAAAGTATTACATTGAATATAGTACTGAAGTGTCACAAATAAGAGAGAGAGAAGGCAAAATGAGAAGTCATGCACACACTTGAAAGCTTTCAGCCAGATTTTTTTTCTTACCTAAATTCAAATATGAATTAATATTACAGCCATTGCTATAAAATTAATCCAATCCTCTCATCTTGTGTTGTGGCTCTTAGTCCCCTCAACCACAAAGCAAAAACAAATAAAATGAGAAATTGAGTGGGAATGGATGATTAATTTTTGTTGTTTCACAGACACAAGAAAAGCTGTCTACACTGAGGGGGAGGTTGGGAAGGTTGTGGATATTTTGTTTCTAAAAGTCACACTGCAGACCTGGAGGCACTTCATGAACATCCTCCACCACCGCAGCTCAGGTCTGTCAGGAGTGTGCTCCAGGGCCTGCAGGACCTTCCCTGCACAGTGAGGGTCTGTGGCCAGCCAGCTGTGCCATGACGTCCCAGCAGCCCCAACCCACCCAGCTCCTCCAAGCTGGCTGCCCTGAAGAGAGCACCCCCTTCCTCAGCAGCCCCTGCCTGCCACCCCACCAAGCAGGGCAGGGACATGCCAGGCACATGCTGCCCAGCTGCTGAAGGAAGAGGCTTCCTACATGGTCCAGAAGCAGCCGCACAGCAGCTAGACCCACACAGCCTCAGATCGAGCAGCAGAGCCAGGCTCTTTGCAGCAAACGCTGCCATGAACCAGCACTCGGGAGCACACAAGTGGTTTTCCTCACTGTCCACCCTCTGTCACAGACTCAGCTCTTCTCATGCATCCAAGTCATAAAAATGAGCTGGATTTTGAAATAAGATTTGGCAAATTATATACTGACTGCTGAGTCAGAAGTACAACAAAGTTCACCAAACTTTTCAAGAGAAAAATCCTTTAGAACTTTTTTTTTTTTAAATCCAGATGATGTATCTTCGTTTTGCTGAAAAATTTAATCTCGAGTTCTGAGGAAAGTAACTTACTGAACATCTACCCAATCCTTCACTAAAATAAATCCACAATACAGATGGCTGGACAGAAACTTGCACAAATGAGATTCTGTGCTCAGAATAAAGACTTAAAGAATGGAATTATATTCCAAGTCATCGCTGGGATACATTTCCCTTAGAAATAAAATGCTACCCTACAGCAAGGAAATAACAGCATCAGCTCTTCTAAAGGTCACTTGTAATTCAGTCTTTTTAAGATCACACTGTATTTTGCAGTATTTTTTTTTTTTTTTGACAACAGCAACTAAGCACATGAAAGAGTGGTAATAGTGTCAAACCAGTGTATCTGATTCAATTGATTTTACAGTAACATAAGCCAACACCACAGCACACATCAATGTGCAAAAGGAAAGGCACAGGATGGCATTAGCCAGCTACAGTAATGAATCAACACCTTCAAGTGTGAAGAAAAAGGTGTGTTCATTATTAGACTAATTACTAATTTATTTTTTAAAAGGAAACAAGTGTTAACTGCCTTTAACACATGGTATTCCAAACCTGGACAACCTATGCTGAGACAGCTGACAAACATGTCACTCCCACAAATACATGAGTTATTTGCCGATGACCACCTCCTGAGCCATGGTGTGCTGCTGTTTCCAGTGTGGCAAACAAGCCAGTGGCAGCTCCTTTTAACCCCACTCCATGAGCTACAGTGCTTCAGAAGCTGGATAGAAAGCAGCTCTAACATCTGTGCAACACAGCAGCATAGACGGTAACTTCATCAGCCACCCTATTCCTCAGTCCATAAATGCCTTTGTTTTACAGACAAATGAGCTGATGTGGACCAAGAAAAGTACAGTGGTATCAGCTATCTACCTCTTCTGTGAGCTTGTGCTGCAGAAAATAATCCAGGAAAAATGGAAGTAATGAGCACAAGAACCCTATTCTGGCACCTTAAACCCAAGTGAAGTGATTTCGTTCCATATAGCTTTTCAGGTCACCACATCTTGTGTTGTGAACTACAGTGAAACAACCAACTCCAAACCAAAAAGAATTCACTTTTTCATGCTAGGCAGTCTCTTTACATTTGTTTTTTTTAAATCTCACTAACCCTTTTTGGATGGGCAGGATAGTACACACAGATGAAAACTGTTCAGCATACATAACATAGTCCCTGCTACATATAATGCTAAATGGGGCAGGTGGCCATGAAAACCCCAAACAATTAGATTTCATTATGCAAAAGCACCCATCTGTATGAACAGGAGACACCCTACATGATTTGTTAACTTAGAAGAAGTAACACAAGTTTATATTGCCTACTTAAAACATCTACATAAATGTACCTGCACTCCCTCTAACCTCCTTTCTGCTCACTACTGTGGAAAAAATAAGGATTAACTAACAAGCAGCAACAGAGAAACATTATACTTTTGTTTTTATCCTTTATCATCCTCTCAAAAGAGCTAGGAAATACTGGCTCAGTATGTGGAAACATAAAATAAAATGCTGTGTCCAATTGCAGCTCTTGCATGACTTGTCTGG
Organism: Hemiprocne comata; assembly: GCA_020745705.1. NCBI lineage: Eukaryota > Metazoa > Chordata > Aves > Apodiformes > Apodidae > Hemiprocne > Hemiprocne comata. Next base: position 94,617,118 of record CM036586.1, on the reverse strand, counting down.
CTGCTCAGGAACTGCTGAAACAGTTTCACACAAGCAGCCAAGTCTTCCAAGCAGCTATCCATTTCTTAACAGAAGCTATAATCCATATCCAGATTCAGGACACAAATATTGTGGGAAATTCTTACTGAAAATATACTCGCATTTCATCAAGATGACTGGAATTCCTTCTTCTAAAATCACAGCTGGGTGAAGTCAGTGCTTTTAAGAAAACTGCTTTTGGTTCTACTATTTTTTTTTTCAGAGAATAAACAATAAAAAAAATGGGGGCAGAAGAGTTAAGTAAGACTGTCCATGAGTCCTCTAAAACATGCTTTTCTTGTGTATGCACTGATAGCCTGAATTTACAAGCAACTGTACAAAGCCAAAAGCCAGAACCACAGATTAGCAGCAGGGCAGGGGCAATTGCTGGATGGGCTGGCTGAAGGAAGGCAGTCTGGGCAGCAGGTGACTTCACATCTAGACCAGAAAGCAGGCAAAAGTATATACGGGAATAAGCCATAAGAGGAGGACAGCAAAAAAATATGCAGCAGATAAGACAGTTAAGGGGATGAAATTAGGAGATTATGGTTGTCCTGAACTGATGACAAATTGGACCTCCGTATTGAATGTATTCTTAGCTAGAAACAGTAACATGCAAGGTATTTATGACTTTTCTTTTCTAATCCTAATAAAGCTGACTTTGTAACTCAAAATCTCTAAACATTCACAAGATCTTCTTAAGGACTTGCATATTGACTTAAATTTTAAAAAAAAAAAGACCCTCAAACAGATAAAAACCAAAAGCCTAAATTGAAAGCAAAATTTAATGGTGAACTTCGGAATCTGAGAAGCAAGCTGAATTCTTCCACCTGTGTAAGCAGTCTAGCATGACACTACACCTGTCCAGACACAGTACAGCTTTAGAGCAGGCAAGTAAAGCAGTGTTCTAGTTTTCTAGTTTAATTTATTTATCAACGTTCATAACTTTTTCACCAATTTCTATGAATAACAGCGTTTTTCAACTACACACTATTGGGAACTGAGGTCCTAGTTAGCTCAGGCCAGTCCTACAAATAATCTCTATTTCTTCCATTCTGCAAAACACAATTCTGCAGTCTTCTCCTGGGGAAGAGCAAGTCACTCAGCTCTTGACCTTCTATTACCTCAGCACATATTAAAGCCTATTTCTAGCTTCCATTCAGTCCAACAAACTGCTCAGCAGTTGCATCCTCAGTTTTGCAATGACTCTTCTGGTTTGAGAACTCAAGGTTCTGACTAGCTTACTTGGGCACAATCCTGCCCACCAGTTTATCTAAACTATCAAAAAGTCAATGGGAGAGGCGATGAGTCGCTACACCCTTACAGAGAGGACAACTGTATATGTGCCTGGTGTATTGCATACATGCACAAAATTGCCTCTTCTGACCGCTGGTCACAACTTCTGTACGCAACTACCAGACAAGGAGGAAACATCTGTCCTTTCCTAATGGGAGTCAGCTGAGCAAGGGTAAATAGGTGCATCTGCAAGACCTTACCAGTGAGTTCTCAGTAATCAGCCCTTTGCACATGAACAAGAATAATGGTGAGGCCTCACCTTGAGTACTGTGTCCAGTTCTGGGCCCCTCACTTCAAGAGGGACGTTGAGGTGCTGAAGTGGGTCCAGAGGAGAGCAACGAGGCTGGTGAAAGGACTAGAGGGAAAGTCTTATAGGGAGAGGCTGAGGGAGCTGGGGTTGTTTAGCCTGGAGAAGAGGAGACTCAGGGAAGACTGTATCACTCTCTTCAACTACCTGAAGGCAGGTTGTAGTCAGGTGGGGGCTGGGCTCTTCTCCCAGGCAACTACCCACAAGACAAGAGGGCACAGCCTGAAGCTGCTCCAGGGGAGGTTTAGGTTGGATATTAGGAAGCACTTCCTCACAGAGAGGGTGATTAGACATTGGAATAGACTTCCCAGGGAAGTGGTGGAGGCACCGTCCCTGGATGTGTTCAAGGAAAGGCTGGATGTGGCACTTAGTGCCATGGTCTAGATGGTGTGGTGGTGTTGGTCATAGGCTGGACTTGATGATCTTAAAGGTCTTTTCCAGCCTTGGTGATTCTGTGATTCTGTGAAAGCATGAAGAAAATGAAGCAGTAAGGAAAAGGGAGGTCCCCAGCAGATAAGGAGGAACAATAATGGGACATAAAACTCCGAAGTCAAGCCCATGAAATTACACGTAGTAGAAGAAAATGAGGCATCCAAAGAAGTTTTGTGTGTCAATAACAAGTAACTAAAGTAGTTTTAAAAGCTGCAAGACACTATCATGCAGTGGACTATCCTGCAGATCATGCAGGATCACATCAAGTTGGTATCAAAGAAAGATTAGCATATCCTCACTATTACATTGCTTCCTTATTTCTAGTTGCCTCTAGTTTATTTTTCAATTCTGAGTCTAGTTTATTAAGATATCTTGACTATCTCTCAATCAGTAGAGAAGCAAATGGGTAAAGTTCTTCAGAACTGTCTTCCCATTCACTGCATTGCTTCACTATATCCAGAAAGTCTTTGCCAGCATTTCTTGACTAACTTATAACCTTTATGTCTAACCTTGCTAGACTAAACTTTCTTCCATGATTTGAAGTCTATGTGATTATACCAAACATTATAGCAGAGATTTTTCTAAAATGTTCTAAAAACTACTGGTAATCCAAGTATTTGTACATTTGTAATGGTTGGCTGGGCACTGCTGAAGGCATAAACCCAGCCTTAAATTTATCATTCCTCTTTACCAACTAGCCAGATTAGAAAGAACTAAATATATATATATACAGATGTGTATGTATATACATATAAACACACACAGGCAATGTATTGATTTGTCCAAATACCATGTGTCAAATGACAAAGGCTTAACTTAAACACTATTTGATAAAGAAAGCACTGTGAAACACTTTTTTGAGCAGATTATAGTTTTAAATCACTATAGACAAGGTTAACTTAGGTTAACTGGTGATCTTTAGGCTGACTAGAAGGCAAGTAGTTGCAGACACATAGAGGTCAACACCAGAATCTTGAGGTATAGCACAATTACACCCTGATAAATCAAGTGCTTATTAACTAAAGTTACAAGTGCTTATTAACTAAACAAACCCCTTATACACTGAGAAGGCCCATCATGTTAGAAAACACACCAACAAACATGATGCTAAAGGGATTTTATACTTGTGGCATAAAATGTAGTCTGCGAGAAACAATGTTTTAGAATAGACTATAGCCAAACTATACTTAACTAATAGCAATCTCCAGCCAGAGTAGATAGGTGATTGTGCCTCTGTACTCAGCATTGGTGAGGCCACACCTCAAGTACTGTGTCCAGTTCTGGGCCCCTCAGTACAAGAAGGATGTTGAGTTGCTGGAGCATGTCTAGAGAAGAGCTACCAAGCTGGTGAAAGGTCTGAAGAATAAGTCCTATGAGGAGAGTCTGAGGGAACTGGGATTGTTTAGTTTGAAGAGGAGGAGGCTGAGGGGAGACCTCATTGCTCTCTACAACTACCTGAAAGGAGGTCATAGGGAGGTGGGAGTTGGTCTCTTCTCTCCAGTGAATAATGACAGGACGAGAGGAAATGGCCTGAAGTTGCACCAGAGGAGGTTTAGACGGGATATTAGAAGTATTTTCTTTACCAAAAGAGTGGTTGGACGCTGAACCAGGCTGCCCAGGGAGATGGTGGAGTCACCATCCCTGGAAGTGTTTAAAGGAAGTACAGATGTGGTGCTTAGGGACATGACTTAAGCACTGAATGGGTAGATTAGGTTACGGCAGATGGATTTAGGTTATGGCTGGACTTGATGATCTTCAAGGTCCTTTCCAACCAGGATGATTCTGTGATTCCCCTAGACATAAACCGAAGTTTAATGAAATTAGAAACAGACATCTGTCACATCTAAATGCACAAACAAGCTCAGCACTGCTACCAGTGAAAATTCAAGTAATTTGATATTTTAAAATATTTTAAGCTTCAGTCCTTCAAAAACTTACTATATTTGGAGTATATGCAATTAAATTTTACTGAAATTAATATCATGAAAATATTTCCACCAATAAGTATTACTCAATGATACTAATAAAAGAGAAAACACATGTTAAAAGTTACCGGAAACTGCTTCTAGAGAAATGAAGCAGAAAGTGACAAACAATGGGAGGAAAAAGTAAATGCAACTGGACTGAGTATAAAACAATGGTTGGAAAAATACATATTCAAGAGACCATTCTTTTCAAGTCTTAGAAAAAAGTGATGTATAGATAAGTACCAAAAGAATATGCATACCATGACTTCACATACATCCTATTAAAAACAAATTGTGAGGTAAAACAGTAAACAAACGCCTAACACCCAGAAAAGTCTACACTGCTAATACCAGAAATTCAAGACAGGAGTTTCTTCTCATTTAAACTTACAGAACAGCTTTGCTCTTCTTTCCCCTCTCCCAGCCTGCTTGAAAATTGTTACACCTGTATTTTTCCTAAAAGTACTGCGTATGATGTTTCTCAAACATGTTCGATTATCACACTCCTGGAGACTTTATGGACCATCGTACCACTCCTGTGTAATGTCTTCTAACATGCTACTGTGCTGTTACTCACCAATTCTGCCTGTACAGCAGAGAAATTTTGCCTTGTAAAAGGCCACAGCCCTGGTCCCAAGCCCGCCTTAGTGGAGTGAGTGTCCAAGAGCACAGAGGGAAACCTGCAATCAAAGAGGGCATTACACTGCAACTCCAGCAGACTCCTGCCCAAACTGCCACAGATCTGTATGGCAAGCTTTCCAGACTGCTTCTCTTCTTAAGTTTCTGAACTACATTAATAAAGCAATACTTTATGTGGGAGTGAAAGAGTGCAACTAATGTGACAACGCACACACGATCCAAGGGCATCGTTTCAATCACTTCTCTGAAGAGCTACTAAGCTTAACGTAGCTCTAAGCAACTGAAGTGGAAATATGTTGACAAGATCTTTGATGCTTTTGGTTTCAGACTCCACTTCTTGCAAGCAGTGATCTATAGCAGTCAGCTCATTATTTAAGGTTTTTCCACTCTTCCAGGAGTTGGAGACACTTAGTCAAGCACATATGGGCACGTGTTTCAGCTGCCTAGAAGTGGCGATGGACAAGTCATTAGTGAATACTGGATACATTAGCATACACATACATCCTCTATCTACCTACTGATTTAAAAGCTTCATATTTTAGCTGGTGTTAGGAAAACAGTTAATGGTTACCTTTAAGATATTACGAGCGGTCTAAAAATAAACCCATTAAAGAAAACTGCTCAAAATGTCTTATCTTACAAACATATGAGGAGATCTAACAAAAAAACCAAACAAACCTGTATCTTCCTAAAATCTTTGCTTCTCTTATACTACTGGAGCAAAAACCCCCTTGCTAAGTAAAATAATTTCCTTAAAACCCAGTAACTATATAAGGCAAAAAGGAACGATTCTGCAATGATTTGCTAAATTTTCTTGTTCGCAGCTCACTCTCTGCCTTTACTTTAAAATTACAGATATATCTGCCAAATTTTTTACACTTTATGACATGCTAGTTCGTATAATTTCTAAGCTTTTGATTCTCAACATTCTCAAACTACACAGTCTCAAATACAACTCCATGTAAGCTACAAATATATAACGCCAATGCAGGCGTTGGGGAGAAGAGCCTCTAGAATATGTACTTAAAAGCCCATTTTCCCAATGTTTAATTATACCAGTATTATCACCATTCCTCAAAGACACTTGCCTCCTAAGTCCTCCCTAATGTTGACCTTGCAAATTAACACAGTGTCAGTAATATATTCTGAAGAAAAAGACAGTTTACAGATTCATATTAATCTGAAATGGTTTAAGATGTTGAAGCTGTTCAGTTTTATGCTATTACTTCTATGGTTGCCAGTAGTGGTGCAATATATTATATCTAAGCTTCAAGCTAGACCAATAAAGTACTTCCAATTAAATAATACAAAAAATTACTTCTAATTCCACAGTCACGCTTTTGCTAAAACACAGGAACAAAAATTATTTTATGAAAAATCCAGAGAAATCCAGCCAGATCATGTACTTTTCATTAACAGTAATAATAAAAAAATAAAATCTTAGGACAACCTGCCCAAACTCAAGACAAAAGAAACAATTAGAACTTTCAGAAAAATTCATTTTCAGTATAAGATACTAAATCAAAGAGTAAGGCAACAGAAGTAATGCATTTTTTACAGTACAAAATTTCAAATCTAACAAAAAATGGGAAAGTAAAAAACAATCAACAGGAGATAAAAGCATAATTATAGAAGACACACCATGCCATCAAACCTACAGTGATCTTAATTTGAACATAACTGAACATCCACAAGTAACAAGTACCTGTTCACTAAAACAGCAGTGGAAATTACATTAAATTTATACAGTAACATACCAATGAGACTTCAACAGTAGATGGCTTCCTCTTCTTCCTCCCCATCTCCCATGACCAAGAAGGTTAAAAATAGAGGCTTCCGTTTCCTTAGATTATTTCACTTTAAACTTTTCTAGAGCACTGAAATTAGCTATTTTGCCAGCTTCCTACATTTGTCTTACAAAAGAAGGAGTGTTAAAAACATGCTTCCATTTACAGCAACTCAGGAAACAGACTTCTGTCGTATGCATTATTATTATAATTTGCAAATGACAAGTCCCTCTAGAAGTTGTAGATGTCCCCCCTCACTGAAAGGCACCTTGCACCACACAGTAATACATTTTGGGGGTAATCTTCTGTACTTGCATATTTTTCTATATTCATGCATTCCTTTGCAGTTAGTCAAGGCAGGTATCTTCAGTGCACAGCGTTCAAACCCCGTATTCAAGAGCAGCTCCATCACAAGAAAGGAGAGCTTAAGAGCTCCCGAAAGACACCTTCAGCTCCCTCCCCCCTGGTTCTGATCCTTCAAGGAAGTCAGAGCTGCAGGAACTCTCTAACTTCGACCACGGCAGCAGAGTGGCCTCAGCTGTCCAGGTCCATATTTTAAGGTCAGAAGGAACCACTGTCATCATCTATTGGACCTCCTGCATAATACAGGCCACAAAACTTAAGCTGGTAATTCTTACATCTAGCCCAACTTCTTGTGGTTGACCTAGAGCATATTTTCCATAGTGATAAGAGCAGTGTTTGTTTATACTGAAAAATATGTACATTGCAGAGTAAGTATCTCAATTGTTTATCTGGAAGTATTGCATATCAATAAACAAAAAGCAACAGGTATCCAAATACTGCTCTAGTATAAACTTGTATCATCTACACATTACTATAATGCAGTGCCACCCATTCCTTAGGAAGTCTAGTACGCTTCGTTAGGCATTGCCTCATGAGGCAATTTTCTGATTGCTTCTAATTTTGCTAGACCGAAATCGTTCTGGGTGAAGTTCTCCTTCCTGAGGGTGTGCCTCATTCTCATCTCTTGTAAGAAGTTTCAATTAAAACAACCCAGCCATTTGAAACAATAAAGCAGAGGAAAAAAATGCTGTCCCTCCCCACTCACATGCTAGAATCCCCACAGCAGTCTCCCAGACAATCTCAGCGCTACTAACAACAGGACCTGAATTTTTTAGGTCTCCTACTATTCCCACAGAAAAAATGTTCACATTTGGTCAAGGCACAAGGGAGTGGAGGAGGGGGAATATTGTTGCACATGCTCAACATAATTCTGTGAAGCACGGAAGCCTGGTTCTTTGCAGATTTAATCTCCACTGAACACACGCCAGCTTCTCAGGACCTCTCCTGGCTTACACACCCACCCAACCCCAGTGTGCCAGAACATCAAGAGGCTTGCTCCAGCTGCACGAACCAGCTCCAGAAAAATATTTCCAGTACAACCCTGCTTCTTGTATTCCAGGAACAGAGACTACAAAGTCAGTTTCTTCTTCCAGTCTCAATGCAATCCCTGTTAGCACCTGAACACCAAGGAGGAAAAGAAGGAAACAGGCACACTGTCATACAGAAGAATGAGGAGAATAGGGAACCAGGTGCTGGAAGAAGAGAAGGTGGTAATCAGAAGGCAAGAAGTGGTGCAGGGAGGCACAGACAGAGGAGGAGAAGCACAGAGAAGGACTAAAAGCAGAGGTAGAGCAGACTGGAATGTCTGGGAATAGCATGAACAGCCCAAAGCCTAAAAAGCAGGTTAGGGGAAGATGAGACTATTCAATGTATCAGGCACTGTCCTCTACGTCCCTTTGCTCTAAGACTCTGAAAACCCAAAGCAGAATGTCTCTATCCTCCCCTGTGCACTCCATGCAACATAGTTACCCACCTCCAAATACACCATAAATTCCACCTGCGGTTTTATATGAAAGCGAAATTACAGTTTGGTAACATCAAACTAGAGAGATCCTTGTTGTCTTCAACCATGTGCTCCTCTGCTGTCCTAAACTGCACAATCCCATAATTTCATAGCACTTCTACTCTGACACTCATCTCTCAACATAGAGTAAACTAGTAGTAGGTAAGCTTCGATTCACAAGGACTGCAAAAAAAAAAAAAGTAATGAGGAAGGAGGAAAGTAGTAATTGGGGGCTTTCCCACAGTTAGTGAATGGAATCAGTTTGCTATCAGATGAGCCAAAAAGGCAATACAGAGGAGGTGGGGAATGAGCAAGATCTCCTGCTATTCATAAAAAGCTGTTAAGCCAAGTTGCAGTGTCCTAAGGATACACTAAGCCTCACTCTTTGGAGCAAAAAAAAACACCCAAACAAAAGCAGAATGCAGCCATATAAAGATGATTTCACAGTAATGACAATTTGGACCTTAATTCTGGCATTTTACAATGCGTCTACATTTGACTACGCAACTTGAATAAAAACGAAGAAAACCTTACATACACATCACAAAAGCATCTCAGTTAGGAAGAACACATTTAGGAAGAGTACATCAGGATCCATATTGTACAAAGCCTGCTAAAGTATTTTAAAAGTCTGATTATTTTCTGAGAAAGGCATGTACACAGCAAATGAAAAACCAAAACCTCAAAAGCACCTTTGAACATCCACTGCTAGGCAATGGTACTGTTGCCCCCGGGAACAGTAATCCCCAATACAGATGCTTCTGTCACTGCTCATAAAAGGTTAAGACCTAACAACACAGGAACTTGATATGGATAACATGTTTGGAAACCACCTAATGAATTCATTTATCTGTAAAGATTGGTTAAAAAAAAAAAAAAACACACACCAGGAGCTACTCAGGAAATAATTACCTATTCATGAAGGAAATGAACTACTAAAACGTGTAATGATTGATTGACCAAACAAACATTAAAAGAAAGGTGTGCAAACCATATTTTGAGACATATCCTCAACAATATGCTCACTAAAACTTATTTTTTCATAGTAACTGCAATTAAAATCTCCACCCAGCTTCTATTCTTTTTCTCAAACTAGATCAAGTCTATCTTTAATGCAGAGAGGACCGACACGCAACAACAGAAAAGCCACAAAGACATCAAAAAATCAGATTAAATGAACTGCACGAGGAGAAGCAGAGGAAGCAGGATAAAAACACTGGCATTTCTAAGAGTCCTGGCTGATACTGAGTAACAAGGAGGTTGGACAGATACATTCAGAAGAGATGTGGGGCATTAGGTCTGACTTACTAGAAACGTAAGCTCTTCTCAGTGCTAGCAAAAGTGACATAATGTTTCCTTTACTTAAAACACAGAAAATTACCTGTCCGCAGAAATTCTGTGAAGCCTTGTCAGACTAACTGTTCCCTGCATTTCACAGCTCTTTGTGTTAGTGGTAGAGGGAGCATCTAAACTTTTAGTTTCTTTAACTCCAACTTGCCTACTTTCTTCACAATTACTTATGGGCAAGACCTAACCACCAACTCCTGGTCTTTGAAGTGAAGATGGTAGGCAGAACTGTCTCGTGGACTTAGAGGGTGATCAGTAAAATTTGAGACAAGTAGCAAACTTCTTCCAACAATACCAGCTACTGCCAATTACTAAAAGATCTACTGACTCAATCTCTGAGTAGCCTGAAAAATTCCCCAGTTTTCAAAGTGTTGTAAGCCTACTTGGTTAGTTGGGTTGATGAGCAATCCTTCAGAAGATCCAGTACAAGGAGTGCATGAAGCAGACTGAACCACGATTACTATTCCAGACAGCAGATGCCTAATCTGTGCTGAAAACTTTGTGACTAAAGTCTGCCCAAGAGACCAGGACTTCAAAAACTTACCACCAGCTCCTCAAAGGCTATTAGGAAACCTGAGTGAACTGAAAGGGAAATGATGGTGCACGGGAAGGCAGGGGGGCATACAAGCATGACAGGAAATTCCCAGAAAAATGCGGTAATGACTCTTACATGCGCTTACTCTGCTCCACACATTTTCATGTTGTACCATTTTCTAAAAACCTTTTACTATTACCAATTAAGCAAGAAGACAGTCTCTCATAAGACGTGTGGAAAAAGAAACAGGAGTACTCCCTCTTTCCTCCTCCATCTTGTACTTAGGCCACAACTGAAAAACTAATTCTGAGATTTTTCTCACCATTTCCTAGACCATTGCTGCTGCCGGGAAAGCCTGTCTTCTGCTGTCAACCTTTGTCCAGCTTCCTTTTACAGGTCCCCATAAGTGAACTCAAATATTTACGTACATTGCCACTCTTGATACTTCCCAGTGTTAAATCCACAGGATTCTTTTCCACGGGATTTGGATTTTCTGATTCCATAATCTCCCAGAACAACAAAAAGGAATTACTGAAGATGGAAGTTGTCAGAAGAGCAAAGGTCTTCAGTTCATCCCTTACCCACCCATCACCATAGCTGAAAGTCTGATCCTAAATTTTTAACATCCTTGAGAAGTTAACTTCTTTTATAATTTTGCCCTCAAATTCTAATTAGAGTACAATGAAAATACCACCAGTTAACTAAATAGTTATCATATTGCATTAAATCTATTTCTTAACCCCCAAATAAAAAGGTATTTTTAATCACCATTCAGCAGCACCGCTTTTCAGCCTAGCTTATCATCTTCAGCCTCTTTTCAGAACCGCCTTTTGATGCAAAGAGCCTCACCGCATGCCCAGTTAAACCCCATTGTTATTCTACATTTTAATAGAAGCCTAAGTTTTACAGATCTAACTGCTCTAGATCCCCTCCTTCCCTCTGGCCATATATTGAGCAATGCATCTAATTCGCAATGAGTTCACACTTCTAATTCCTGCAAAAGTTAGTTCTATGGAGACAATTAATTTTCCCTAACTCCTCTTAACAAAGAAGCAGTAATAAATAGACTAATTTAAGACACTAACCAAGTCTCCAGTGGAATGCTGATTCGGGGAAGAACAACAATTCCTCTTCCCCCCTTGCCCCCTCACCCAAAAAAACCTCAAGAAACAAACACCAGATTCCCTAAAACAGAGAGCAACATGCAAGGCAACATTTCAACTATCCAAGACATCTCTAAACTACACTGCTTTCTGAGGTGGCACTACAGCGACACTAAGGGTGGACATCCATGGACACAAGCACATTTCTACTGTACTTCTCAAAATCCCAGCAAAGACTTAAAAGGTGCTCTACTGAACATAACTTCTTCCCAGAAAATGAATGCTGACAGAAGCAAAGGACGGGATGCCATCGCTGTTGCCGTAATATAAATCCAGAATACTTAGAGGAGGATAACACATGACTTATTGACAACTAAGTCAAACCAATTTCTCAACATAACATTTTATGCAATCCAAGAACAGTATAAAAGTAAACAAAAATGTTTAAAGAGCCCATGTATATGGACTCTAATTGCTTTTAAAAGGAAAACAAATTACACAAATGCCATTTTCATTAGCAGCTTGTCTTAACACATAGTTTAATTTAACAGGTATTAAAGACATTGTGAGACATTGCAAAGATAGCCAAGTTCTTCTGGCAACTTTTAACATCTATCAAACTTCAATGCTCAGAAGAAAAAAAGAAAACATCCTTGCCTTCAGAGATCCAAGAATCATTTTATTTCTTGCTTCCTCCAAAAGTAGCCATGAAAATGAGGACTCACCCTGTCCTCAATAAATACCTCATCCTCACGTATTTTGTACAATTTAGCCCAGCACATTCTTCCATTGTTTTGAACATACACTGCTTTGATTTCCAATTTCCAAAACAAGAGACCTACGAAAGCATTCTCGAACACACCTTTCAGATCAGACATGTGCTTCCCCATGCACACTCACACTAGTGGCACAAATTACTCCGTTCCCTTTACACTGCTGTTATTAGAAGCTTTGGTAAGTATATTTTGACTGTACTAAAATACATAGCTACCCAAACAATGACAGAAGTACTCCTTTCTTAGTAGTGTCTCCATCTTTCTTTCCTGAAAGCACACAAACGCCTTCTCACAGCACTGGGAGCCACCCCAATCTTCCAGAGCTGAGAGCAGCTGGTTCCTATGTGAGGATGGCCAACTGCAGTGGTGCCTCCATGAGCACCAGCCAGCATCAATCACCATGCTGCATCATGGAGGTAGTACTAAGGAAGCCGTATTTCTTTTGGGTATTTGAGTATACTCCTTGAGGTCATTCCAGCACGCAGGAGTGGGACACAGCTCCCATTTCAGAAGCTGGCACAGAAGTGGCACATACTGACAGCTTCATGATGCAGTGTCACAGACCAGAAACTCTAGGGTTACTTGACACTCATTTATAAATACAGCTTATACTATCACACGCTGTCAATAATCACACACATCTTATTAGTTTTCGAAGTATTCCAATGAACTTATGGCTACCGCTTTCCCCAAACAAAACTGCTACAGGGTAAGCTGCCAACTGTTCTTTACTGTGGTGGACACCTATTACCCCCACCAATCTAATATGCAGAAAACTTTTAACTCCAGCTACATGGCCTAAAGACACAGCTTAATACGAGAGAAAATACACCTGTGGAAAATGAGAAACATCTAGAATCACAGAATGGTTAAGGATGGAAGGGACCTTAAAGTTCATCTGCTTCCAACCTCCCTGCAATGAGCTTCTGGACCAGGCTAGCACACCAGACCAGGCTGCACAAAGCCTCATCCAACCTGGCCTTGGACACTTCCAGGGAGGGGGCATCAACAACCTCCCTGGGCAATCTATTCCAGCACCTTACTACCTCATGGTGAAGAATTTCTTTCTGACGTCTAAACTAATTCTACCCTCTTTCAGTTTAAAACCATTACCCCTTGTCCTGTCACTACCCTCTCTTGTAAAAAGCCTACATCTACAAATAAATAAATCTACATTTATCATATTGTGTTTGGCAAGCACAACTGCAATATGAATATGAAGATCAATAAAACCCAACAATTTCTTATGCTCCTTAAAAAACATTATATCTACTGCCTTTGATAGCAAGGTAGAAAGGAGGGGGGGAAGAGGGAAAGAGAGACCACCCTATTCCATCCTCAAGTCAAGCTTGTACACTGCTACATTTCTCCCCAGTGTCATTGGCAAAACTTATTTCAAATATCTAGACAAAGTAAAACAAAATTCAGGAACTAAGGTCTTCTGCCTTTGGAAGGCTGTTAACTGCCAGTGTCGAAGTATTTCTGATTTTAGGAAGTGCTTTAAAAAGGAACACATGAACGTTAGTAAACAAAGCCAAAAAAAGAACTGAATCTTTACATTAATCTTGTTTTACTGGTATTCATACAATCACAGTATGCATTTATAATCAGAACACCACCGTAACATTAAGAAATACCTTAACTGTACTGACCTGAACACCAGATACAAGGAATTTTTTAAAAAAGTACACAAAAGCACATGTGGCAGAGAACTGAACCGAAATATCCCAAGTCCCAAGCCAGTACCACTGAACCATACTCTCTTCTTGCTTTGGAGAGACATGATTAAAACAGGCAAACAACATTTTAGGACTGGTATTTCACAATAGCTAGAAAAGGAGGTTAGAAAAGGTATGGCGGTACCACAGCTGGGAGTTGTGGCAATGAATCTAAAAAGCAGGATTTGGGAAGAGTGGAAAGAAAAGGCACTTTTCTATTCCTATCAAGTATTTGAAAGGAGTAATTTAACTATCTACATTGACAATTCATTTATCTTTCGAAGTAGCTATTGTGATTGGATTATATCAGAAAACTTCCTTAAGTCAAGGCTTTATTTCAAAGATCTTTGCTTAAGATAACTTTATTACACACAAAATGCTATACTACTAGAAAACAACAGGTGAGAAAGTTATGAATGCATTTAACTAACTAACCCTGGTGATACATCGTAGCACACATTTTATGGATGCTTTATAAATACAAACCTATGAGAAATAACTAGTGCCTACAACTCACACAAAAGGAATGTGAACTGATATCTAAAGACAGTAACTTTACAGTAAAGGTACTGTAAATTCATATAGTAGATTAATTACTCCACACAGACACTGACAGTTTGTCTACACAGGATGTTCCAAGCAGACTCAAAGCAGCTCTGCCCTGCCTCCCATGTGCAGAGCTTCCAGCTACTTCACTATGGCACAGAGCTCCACCTAATATAATCTAACCTACACAGGGCTTGTTAGCTCAGGTTCTGTGATGAATTAACCACAGTCACCTGGCTCCTGAGCAGCTCAAAGCACGAGCCAAATTTGCAACATAGCATTTAGACACAACTGAGAACGTCTCATAATGAAATTGCTTACTCACCTTATTCACCTCACTTACTTCATCTAGTGGAATAAACTACTCACCCATATTGCTACATGAGAAGCATTCACATGGAAGATCTAGGGCCCTGTTTATTCACACCCATGCTTACTGAACTCCAGCTTTTCCAGGTAGAAAAATATGTGCTTAACTAAGGTCAAAACCTAAGTGAACAATCCCTGCTGACAGGGAAAACAATGGTACCCACTAGCCTTGACAGTACGTTCATGCAATGCATCTCTGATCCTTATGAACAAAAAACAACTGCTAACAGCTCCAGGAAGTACATTAATAGGAGGCATCTCACTGATAAGCCTTTTGCAGAACTCTGGATCTCTAGTCAAGATCGCACTGTTTCTTCATGCCTATTGAAAAGCAAACCTAAAAGCCAGGCAGTGTATCACAGGCAATGCAGCCTAACACCTACACTAGAAACATAAATCTGTCTAATGGTTTGTTTCATTTGTGGGGTAACAGTGTATCATTGCACACACACCACAGAACAATTATAGTCCAAGCCTGTACCATAAAATCTGGCACACTAATCTCAAAATGTATTTCTATTACTTATTAGATAAAAACATCACTTGGTTTTTAGGAATTGGCTTCTGTTTCAATGAACTGGCTACTAGAAGCTAGCAGACAACAGGGGCATAAAAAAACCAAGGGCTTGTAGACCCATCTCCTATAAAAATATGGGTATGTCATTTTTATTAATAACAGTATTAGTTAATAGACTTAAGTCTACTTGGTTTGAATTCCATAGATAAGTTTCAAATTTTAGGGAAACATTCTAGATAATTCAAACACCTCAGAAGTTTTGTGAAAGTGGGAGGTCTTGGAGAAAGCACGAGGCTCACCATTTACACCTAACCAGGTATCAGAAAAGTCTGCTCAGGAGCAAGTGGATACAAATACCCCAAATGCAAGGCAAAAGGTGTCCAGCAGAACTTTCACCTTCCCAGAGACCAAAGTCAATCAGCCATAAGACACAAACCTACAGGAAACCAGACTTCATTAGTTCGGGTACTCACGGAAATACCTGATCTCTATAAATGGAAACATTTTCCACATAACAACTACTGCGAGCTTCTTTAGCACATCAAGCTCAGTACCCTGCAAGGCATCTCCCTGCCCTACCCTAGACATTCACGTGCCAGCTACCCAAATATTTTCCCTTCCAAATGTTATTTTCTTTAAAAATACATTAAATATTTCCTTTAAAAATCCACAGCTAGTCCTATTTATGTGACTATTCGCTGGGTGGAACAAAGTTAGATGCTAAGCTGGAAATACCATAACAGCTGAGTATTTTAACTGGCAACACCCTTGTAATGACATGCCTCTGTGTCATATCAGCTACAGACTCTGAAGCCTTACAAATCTGACATCTCCCCACTTGAAAAATTAATTTAGCAGGTTTACCAGAATTTCACATGCACGTTGTCACAGACATTCTTGCACTAAAGACACCCAAGAGCATTGTATAAACTATATATTAATGAGTTTGATGCTTGTCAGTAACAATCTCAGTAGCCAAATCAGGCAGGTCAATACACCATCCCTCAAAAACTGGATACGACTTTTGTGCCACATTATAATACAGTTTATGTTACAGTAATTCTTCAGTAAAATAAAAAACCAAAGTGGAGGTCATATATTGTTTTTACATACTGAAATTCTATCTCTTTCAGATCAAAATCAATAGCCTTATTACCTGTTCTATCCTATCAATACAGGTGTGCACCATTTACATAGATTAGCAGTGTTATACAAGGAACCTGTCCTAAATAAACATAAATTGTATAATAAGGATGCTGCAATTCCTTGTGCATCTGACACTGCTGAGCTTGGGAGACGATGTTTTGTTTCCCCAGATTTGAAGGCAAACACATGGCCATAAACATGAAGACTCCGATACTTTTTCCTTAACACAAGCACCAGATGTATTGCAAAAGGCAGGTTCACTCCCAAGTTATTTCCTGATAGTTTGTTGCCACATTTTATATCTTGAACTTTGTTGAGGTTTATTTTGTTGCATTTTATAAATGTAACAAGAAGGGGACACAGGAGAACTGAAGTAACAGGGGATTCAGTATTCCTGTAGATATTGGAAGTCTTGATTAAAAATATTTCTCCTGATTAAAAGTGACCCACCCATGAGAATCAAAGAGATAGGAATTTGGAGACATGCCAGTTCATACAAAAGCTATGTTTATTTGTCTTAATAAATATTTAAGAAACATGACTTGTGGTATGTGATATAGCTGAGCCCATGGTTAAAAGGCCTCTCTCCATGACATAAGCAAATACAGTCTATCCTTTTTATTTGTCCGACTCCTCTTTGACATTCAAGGCTAATCTAGTTTTAGGTCAGGAAAAAGACTGTGGTCTATCATTTTAAACAAACCATTGTAGTAAAACGTGAACAGGAAATTCCTAACTACACTGTGCAAAGAACAACGATTAGAAAAACAACGCTAGCTCACAAAGTACAAGGAGCCTACAAACTATCACAGGACAGTTTGGGTGGAAAATAAAAATAAAAATCACACACACACATATGGTTACCTTGTCTTTCCCCCTACCAGCTCCCACTCCCCACCCTGATCTCCCCACCAGGGCCAGAGGTCCTTCGGACCTTACCAAGGGAGAAACCTTTGGACCTGAAGGGGGAAGTGAGCAGTATATACAGCTCTGATACCTTGGAAATCATCCGGCCTGCGGGAGTTAGTGCAGGCATGCCATTCATTCCACAACATATAAATGCCCTCTTTAGAGCCTCATCTGAGCAGCAGTTTCATTTGGATTTTGAGGCACAGGTCTGCCTTGTTTTTCAATAAGCTGCAAGCTATTTTTACCGTGGAAAAAAAAAAAACACCACCCAACATTTTTAAAGTGTGCCTACAGAGAGCATACAAAATGGGTAAAATGTGGACTCGAGGAAAATCTCCTGTATTAACATAGCACAGATTTCCCTCTCCTAAAAGAAAACAAAACAAAAAAAAAAAACCACCCACAACAAAAACACCTAAACCCCAAATCCCATGTATTTTAATTTCTGCCAGGTGTAGTATCTTAAAACTTTCAGAAATTCTTTAACCAAAGTGCTCTGAAAACTATTTGGAATTTATTCTCATAAAAGTCTGGACAACTGACCATCTTCTCTAATGGGGAGAAAAAAACCAACGTATTCTGGATTTGAGACAGAAATCACAGTAAAGGGAACTAGTTCATTTTTAATGTAATGTACCAACATTACATTTAGAGCCTATTTATCTGTGTAACACCTCAGCAAAACACTTTTTTATCTTTACAGGAGACATACCCTAAAAATATCTGGATGCAGGTATTAAAATCTTCATCCACTTCAAAAATAAGCTTCAGAGCGCATACATAAAAGGCCAAAGACAGTAAAAAGGAACGTATGATCTTGAAAGACTTGCATTTTAAAGAACACCATTCATGGACTGAAAGGCGGGGAGAAAACTTCCACAGACAGGACACTATCGCCAGTTTTGGGGTGCTCCTAATGGAATCAGAGTTTTGGACACAAGGCAATTCATTTTTTAAAGAGAAGAGAAAACCATTTATAAAAGATCTATAGATTCTAAATGTAAAGAAAAGAAACCTGTGGTTGTGACTAAGTAAAAAATAAATATGATGTTCTTCATCAACTGACTTCAGAAAAAATAAAATGTATCTGAAGAACACTGTGGGCAGTAATATGTGCAAAACTTAAACAGCCCCAGTTGTTCACATACTGTACGTAATTACACAAAGGAGATACTCCTGAAATTTATTGCAGTAGGTTTTAACAATAAAATGATGCAGCTGTATTTTAAAACAAGAACAACAATTTTTTTTTTTAAAGTCTGACCCCCTTACATGTAGGACATTAGAAGAAAAAAAACATTACCAGTAACTTCTTTCAGATACTATTTCCAAAATAATCGAGTAATGGCCAAAAAGCTTCGTACAAGTTGGAAACCAGCAAAAGAAAAGTCTAACTCAAGGATCCAGAGCCCTGCTCAATAGTAATGAAAGTGTGCAGGCAGATATCCAGAGAACAAGATCAGCTACATCATCCTGTTACCAAACAGAAGCCCTGAACAGGCACGGGCAGATCTACAAGATTACTCCCAGAAGTAATTTACCTAACACAATATTACAGCATACTGTGGTACAGAGAGTTCACTCTGTACCTGTAACAAGCTCTACATACAAGGCACTTAATGCTCCAGTGGAAGGGAGAAGTTTACAGAAGTGGACTATTTCCCATGTTCACTGGAGCTTTTTCTAGCCTGTCAGATTTCCAGAATATCATGACAAATTTTATGAATGTTTGTTTAAAAAAAAGTTATATATATATATATCTATCTATCCTTATCCATACAAACCATCCGATGTTTAGTCCTTTACTAAGTCATAGAAAGACATTCTATAACCTGACTTAGCATGAAAACAGGTTTACATCTAAGCTCAAGGAAACGTTCAAGATTTTTTTAGATGCCCCTTCTAAGAAAACTTAAGACTTTTTCTAAGCACATGACACACTCCTAGAAGAAAAAAGGTTGAGATATCAAAATTAGTGTCCAAATTCCCACAAGCCATTTCTGAAAATGTATTAAAAATTAAGGTAGTTAGTAATTCTCTAAGACACCCTTGAATCCCTAAGAACAGATTGAGTACAAAGAACGAGGAGGTTCGGAGTGACATCCACAGCCAATGATAGGAAACATTACTGTGCTTTTTCTTTAAAAAAAAAAACAAAAAAACAAAACACCGACAAAACTGATCATGGCTCAGCAAATCTTCCACAGATCATTTCCCACAAATATTTCTCAACTCCAGCTTTCCAAATTGTAAAGCCAGATAATGTTTACCAACTGAAACATTGAGCTGTAGCTGTAAGAAACACTGTAGATGCTAAGTGCCTGAAATTTCAGATTATTAAATGATATTGCATAAAACATTCACATACTCCTTCCTACATATTTGTATTTGGATACTTGCTCACAGACTAAACAGGCTTTTTGCTCTGAAAGCCTTCTATCATGTTTAATTACAGAAATTTCTAACACTTCTCCAAAACTTCATGTACGCACATACAGAAAACCATTTTAAAAGACAATGAGGAATTTGCAAAGCAGCATATTTTACAGAAATAATTCCTGGAACTGGAAATACAGTATCTTCATAGTACCATCGATCAACTAGAATCTAAGAGTCAGCCTGATCATAAACATCTTGACTTTTTACTCCAAAAAAAGCTAAACGAAAAGATTTTTTAAAAAACAAAAATTAAAGGGTTTATTTCATAGTTTCTTGGAGAAAGCTTTTACCTTATTAAAGAAAACCCACAACCTAAACAAAAATTCCCAACCTACCACTTTAACACTGCTTAAGACAAGTATGCAGGATTCAGCAGTTAATTTTTCCCTCAACATCATCATCTTCCTGAATAGAAGGCACTTAATAATACATCAAGAACACTAATCATGCTTCATAGTGCAGATGAATTTAAAGGGACTTACCTGAAACTAGCCATTAAGATACAAAATAAAAAATGCTTCTTAAATTCAGTGCATCACCTGGTGTTATGAAAAACCAAAAAGTTTAGCTGAATCAGTATGAGATGCACTCAAATTGCAGATAACTACTGAAGGCTTAAGAAATCTGGTATTTCTTGGATTCCTATGTAAGTATGTTGTAGCTACTTTTGATTAATATGGGTAAATGGAGAGTCACCTCTTTCTGAATTCTTGGCTATAAACAAGTACATTAAAATACTGGACCATATGTGCATTAACCTGTAATTTCCAAAGGTTGAAATTCGAGTGAAATCAAAGCAGTTTTTACAACATATCTTCCTCTTGATGACATGAGATTTACTCTCAACGTTCCACTAGAGCCAGCACAAGTCTATGGCTAAGCAGTCCCAATACAAAATACAGCTGATCAAAAAACACCTGAGCATTTTTAATTAAAACTTTTGTTTTCCTTTTGTGGAAAATAATTTTTAAAACCTATGTGAAACACAGAGATTTAGTTAAAACTATGTCTTTTGACACAAAGATGAGATGGAAGCATCAAAATCAAACTGCAATTAAGCAGCAGGCTACAATGGATTATCAGAATACCTCTAAAAGAAGAATTCACTGTCTGAATCATTATCAAATGAAGAAACTGGAAGCTCACATGTCTAGGTGTATTTAAGGAAGGTCTGTATTTGATTACTCAAGAGGAATCTGAAGACATGAGAAATTAGACTGTAATTTCAAAGGACCATTTTTCTGCAAGCTGGTACTAGTAAACATTTTTCTAAACAAATATTTAGATAATTTAATTGGCCCAACTGAGCAGCTACATTAAACACAAGTGGAATTCAAATGCCTGTACAGAGTCTTGAGCACGTGGTGTCTATATATCACAAATCTCAGTACACCCGTAACCACAAGAGCAATGCTAGGTTTTTCCTTGAATAAACTATGAGCTGGCAGAAAAGCAAAGATAAGACAACTCAAACCAACACAGTGTACACTTTTTTTTTTTAAATGTCATCACTCAGTACACTGCATGCAGATGGAAATAAGCATGTGAATGGGCATGTTCTTTAACTAAATTTTGGGAAATTATTTATTGCATTCCCAGTCTTTACGTGCATTTCCAAGTCATTGGGTTTTTATTGTAAAAGGAGATGCTTTCTCTAGCTTCTAATGGATAATCACCAGGCTAATTGGTGTTAGTCATCAATTATACTGTTAGAGACTATTGAGATACTACTAAAATTCATCCATAATCAAACAGCCATGATGGTTGTTGTATCAATTTTTCTTGGATTTTGTGCTTAACTTATTCTGAAGTTTGGGGGTTGGGGGATTTTTACCTATGTACCAGATCACAGTATATTTAATACTGTGAGTTTCAGTCTTACTCAAAAGATGTAATCTGGGGGAAGCCGAGGAAGACACACAAGTGTTTAAACAGTTATTTCCAAACATATACAATACTTTCTCCATCTACTAATTATCCCTATATTGCCAAAAGATATCCCCAATGGTAGTTTACTTTTTTTTCTGAAACTCTCTTCTAAGCATGCATAGAATTGCCGTTCAGGACTAGTAACTTTGGACTGTATCCTCCTTTAAGAAGCGTGTCACAATTTGTTTATGTTATAGAATTAGATAATTATGCAGCAC
This sequence comes from Hemiprocne comata, assembly GCA_020745705.1. NCBI lineage: Eukaryota > Metazoa > Chordata > Aves > Apodiformes > Apodidae > Hemiprocne > Hemiprocne comata. The sequence goes on along the minus strand of CM036586.1, from coordinate 94,595,253 downwards.
TTAGCTGCCTTCCCAAACATGGATAAGCCACTCTTTCTAAGAATGTGTTGTGTATTAAGGTTTTCTAAAAGTCTTATTTTTAGCTGCTTAAACTGTGGCCCAAGATTAAATAAATATTTTTTTAAATATTATGCATTTTCAGCTTTGATATCAAACTTTGCATTTTGCCATAAAGAATCCTAATCACTGTGTGAGTGAAAGAGCTTCAGCCTAAGTACAATATAAATCAAAATTGTTTCAACAAGATTCTTCATAAATTTTTCATCTTGAAAATAACTCTTTCAGAAGGCTATGAAAGATAGCCTTTGATTCTCTCTTGCTGGTTCAAGGGTGTTGATATCACTGTACTTTATTTTTGTCCCATTGCCAATTTAATATACTGAAATAGAAAAGTCTTTGACAACAAAAATAAAAAACTAGTTGCTTCGGTTTCTGATGTTCACTAATTCAGCCCTTGACAGCAATCAGCTCCTTCAGCCAAAAAAGTTAACAGTACAGCACAGAATCACCTCAATCCTGCAAACCACAGGGAGACCACCAAGCTCATCGCTGGACACAAGAGCCTTTCCTACTCCAGCAAACACCCACAAAAAGGCAGAGAAACAAACTGAGAAATACTGCAGCTTATTTGATCATGCAACATATATCTAGAGCAAGCCTCACCAGGAGGCTAGCTGTATTAAATGGCTGACTCAAATGATTCAATGGGCCATTAGAAATGACAGATCATGTCTTGCCATGCTCTTAGCACACCCTAATTGTACCAAGTCCAAATTAATTTTCCTATCTGGAACAGAATCAAGAATTCCAGAATACAAGATTCTGGAACAGAATCTCGTAGCATGGCAGAAAAAAGCCTACACCCTCATTCCCCTGCCATTAATAACTAGTTAAGAACTGATGGATTTATCTCCATGAAACAGGCTTAGCAAAAAATACAACCAAGTCCCTGCTCCTCTCCATAAGCAGAGAGAAAAAAATCTTGTTCATCTAATTCAAGCATTACCACCTCCTCCTCTACAACTTGGCAATTTCAACCATGACCCATTACAGTTCCTTAACAAATTCCCCAGTCGTACTTTCACAACTTTTTGATGAGTTATAGCTCCAAACACTAGTGACAAAGCCACCTTTCATGTCCCCATAATAGCTGGAGTTTTTGTTATTACCTCAACACGCCTTTTCATGCCCCACTCTTCCCCAGTTACACCCTATGCTTCTACACCAAACTGAGATCCTCCTTGAAAGTGCTCCACTGTCAAGTTCCTCCACACATCTAGCTGATCTTCTAGTCAGTTGCCTCTCATGCATGCGTCCAAGGTATGGCACTGCTGCTATCCTCCCCAGTCACCCATCTGGTCCTAGATCCAGTTCTCTCATGTGCCAACTTCACTCCCTGCCAGCAACTGCAACATGCACTATTAAGTTCATCAAATCTTTCATTAGTGTTTTCAAGCTGCTGCTGATACCCCAAACTCGGTCCCCAAATTGGTTCTGCTGCTTGTAGTGCTCTCACTTCTTAACAGCCACTTAATTACGCTACTACTCAACTGAAAAACAGACACTGCCATCTATTTAATTGACTTCTGTTGGCTTTTATACATCCATCTTATGTCTGAAAAGTAACTCCTTCCTTTTTAAACATACCTTGAAGCTTGTTTAGAAATGTGTTGTTTCACTATCAGGGTATTTTAAAAATCAGTAGTCAGGACTGCCATTCACAAAGAGGATTTACTCAAAGAAGGTTTTAAACTGACTCATCACTTTTGCCTAATCCAATTCCTTACTGAATTAAACTTAATTGACATAAGCCACTTAAATACTCATCTGCCCTGAAGGTTAAGTCAGCTTTGGGAACTAAACTGGCTGTAAACTACCCACCCAATAGAGACAAATAAAATACCACATAGGGGTTTCTTTTGCTAATTCATCTTACCGTAAGGTTGGATAAACCAGTGCAAGAGAGGCACAAGACCATATGGCTGGCAGGGAGGACACTCCTGCTGTTGGCAGGAGCTAAGCAGCAGCTCAAGGGTGCTGCTGTATTGCAAAACCTTGCTAAGTGTGCAAGCAAGCTGCTCTGCCACAGCAGGCAGAGAGGTAGAAGTACCTAGAATGTGTTTTCTTTAGCTAGCTTCTTTCAACAAGGAACAAGTTGGAGACTACTTAAAAGCTTCAATACTGGCTGGCTTTGCTGGTGAATGTGAACTGTCACATCTGCAGCAGATAAGATATTCAGGAAGTTCTATTTTTAACTGTAGGCAGAAAAAGTATTAGTTTTACTTTGTTTCACCAAAATATCAACTAAGTACTTCTGTCTGGCCTCACATACAACTTAACAAAGCTCTACCTTCTGGTAAACAACACAAAATTGTACACCAAGATTACATTTAACAGGCATGTCTGTGAAGCTTCTTGACAGGACTTTACTATAGATAAGTTTCTAATTTTTTGTATTGCCTGCAAGTCATCTGTTCTTATGTTTGCACAGTGCTGTCACCATATTTACATTCACTAAAAACACTAAGTTGTTATCTCTTAAACTAAACTTATCACTAGAATCCAAGCCTAAATAGGATTTTTTTTCTCCAGATAATAGAACTGAAAACTCAGCCCTAGCCTTGTGACATTTCAAATCTTGCACTCTTGAATGTGCAGATTATAGATCCTGAAGAGCAGAGACTTCCCCTCGTCCCCCTTTAGAAGATACATTAATGCAAATAACCAGCTTCCTTTTAACAATGGTTGGTGCTGTTTAATGACAATAAATACAACCACTATGCCTATACTGACTCAGAGATATGTTAATACATACAAGAAATAATCAAGTACCTTCTTCGACAGTTTCAAGCACTGACAACACCAGACAAATCAGTTTCTCAGTTTATAAGATCCAGTTCATATGTGATAGCAGTCAGTATCATCTCACAGAACCCTTCAAGAACAGAACCCCTCATAACATCTGCCATCCCACTGCTGCAACATGCTGAAGTCACAAGTGCTAATTTACTCTGTTCTAGCATGCACACAAATACAGTAAGGCAGGTGTCAGCATCCACTATTTAACTGCTGAATACTTCCATTTAGAGGCAAGAACTACACGCGCACACACGGAAACTTCACCTTTAACAAAATGTTAAGAAGCTTAACAACGTTTTTTGTTAATGAAGCTACCACGGCTCAATAATCATTCTGATGCTTAAGCACATAAGCATTAGGTCTTGCAGTTAGATTTTCAAAGCATATCTATTTAACCAATAAAAGCCAATTAAGTAAATAATTAGTAATTACTATTGTACTATAAGGAAAATCTTTCGCCTCAAAGAAGAAAGAGTGGACGCCTCCCACCTCTATTTTCTGACACACTGAAATATTACTAAAAATTTATAATCATCATTGACTGGATATGTAGTACTCATACGCAACAACACTGAATTGCAAGAGCAGTTTATCAGAAAACACGAACGCTCACTTCACGCAGGTATCACTTTTTCCCAAGTAACATAAATCTGACTAGAAATTAAAAGCTACTTTTTAAAACATTTACATCAGAGAGCTGAGATCAAGAAGGAAAAAGAAGCAACAATTTAATGTTATTTATTATTGAGCTGATTAACATTTACTTGTTACCAGAATCTACCAATCAAATGAAAGATTCAGCTTGAAAAACATACCTAATACCAGCTGACATTAACTCTAGAATGCTCGTGTTTACACTCATTTTTAATAATGAGCTTTTTCATACAAGTCACTCAGAATATGAAGTTAAATACCTGTCTGTTCGAAAACCTACCAGCCAGGATGAAAAATAATATGAACCTATCTTCCTCCTGAAAGGCAGACAAGTAGATTTATCATGGCGCACAGGTGTGTATGTGAAACTTTCAAAATAAACACCAGCTACAGACTCCCTTTATAGATATTACTGAATTATTCTGAACAAGAACTAGAGTACAAGTATGTGCAGATTGCATAGGAGGCTTAGGGCATCGCAGCCCTTTCTCAACACCATGTGCTGCAGCCTGTATTCCCAGTCACATGCCAAGAGAGCAGTTGCACAGCTGCAGAGCTTTCCCATCCACGCTGTGGCTGCATCCAGGCTTGACATTTGCACAGAAAATTTAAAACATCTGGATCTCAAGTACTCCTTTATACGCAACGTTTTTAATATGTATTATATCCATGATATATATGTGTGTGTGTATATATATGTATATATCACTGTATCTACTGCTAACTTGAGGTAATCAAATGATGCAACTACAGTGACCCAGATACCTCAAGTGAGGGGGATAAATTTGAATACTACTTTGCTGTGTTAAGAGAAATAACCAGATAGAGAAACTCTTCACTTTCTAATGAAAGGAAGGCTGCTCTGCCAAGCCTTTTGAGATACACTCAGCTATATATATTTTAAATAAGTCAAATGATATATCAATATAACGGAGGCAATAAAAATAGATGGTCCTAGACAATGGGACTTCAAGGGACAGATGACTTAAATCAGGCAAAAAAACTGAATTATATAATTTAATCTAGAGTGTGCAAAAACTACTCTGACATTTAATAACTCCTAATATTAAAAACATATCACATTTCTGGGTTCAACTTCTAACTATCAGATATTATTATAAATCCACTAAACAAAAGAGCTCTGAAGTCTCCGGTATCATCTCTTTTTATGAATAAAACCCAAACCACTTCCTAATCATCTCTTCAGCTGAATATATTCAGCTCTTTTGCTCTTATGGGAGAGCATCTTTTTCAGAGCTTGGCACTGACAGCCGAGACAGCCAATTTATAAAATCACAACCAAATTAGTATTTTGGAAGTTCTGTCCCCCTTTAAACATTTTCAAAGCATTGTTCCAAAAAAATAAATTTCTGAACCCTATAGGTTACATTTTACATTCTACATTAAGAGTCTGCACCGCAGTCATAAAAATATGCAATTAAAATCTGTCCACTCATTGTAATGTTTTCAAAGGAAATATTAAAGTAACAATCAACAATCACTTTGTTTTCTTTCCTTTCCACAAACAGCATTAGTTCAAAACAAAATTAAGTGTTAATTCAGCTGATAATCAAAATACAACAAAAAGGAAGCAGTCGTGAGAAGTCTGAAAACACATATGAACTAAGAGCAAACTTTCAAAAATGTCAGTGGTACAAACAATTCTGTTGCCTTCATCTTTGTGATGCTTTGGAAATAAATATATGATTTCTAATACTAAATGACACCAATTGCAACCCTTAGTGCAGAGGTTTAAGCCAGGCACAGAAAAATCGTATTTGCAAAAAATCTTGATTTAAATGCTTCTTCTGATTGTCTTTAGGTTCCTGAGTAATGTCAACTGGACAGATACAATCCAATACTCTAGGAGACATTCTCTGGCCCTGACAAAGACGCCACTGCCCTTCTTTTTGTATCACTCCCTGGTGCATCAAAAGATCCCTTTGCCTCATTAGAAAGAGGCACTTCTTCCAATTTTGGAAAAAAAGTTTGGAAGTGATTCTCATCTACTTCACAGCCTCAGAGTTGCTCCTCTCCATCTATCAAATAAGGCAAGAAATTATATGAAAAAGTAGTTTGTCACTAAAAAATGCTCTCTTAATATAAAATAAGAGGTAGTTAAGCAACTTAAGTGTGGAATTTTCCAGCTTTGAACATTGAAAGCAATGTTCTCTTGATTTAAGCTTCTTATTTACAATCTCCTATTCCTTTCTAAAACCAAACTGGGCAAAGAGAAATTGCATCGTGTAGCATCATACCAGCATGTGGGTTTGAACACCTCACTTTGCCACATGCCATAACAGAGGAAACATTAGTAGTAAAGGACTGTCTTTGTCCTACCACACAGTGAAGTGGCAAACTGGGTAATATAGACATCTGCTAAAAGTAAATTACTAGAATGAGAAGTCCTGAAATAGTTCAGCAAAACACAGCCAGCACTTCTGGACACTACTGCCCATTACTGACTTGCTCATTTCTACTGCACCCCTAACAACATAGATACGTGACTTTCCCCAGCTGACTCCTTGTCTCAAGCCCATAGGTCTTCCCTGTTTATTTCCAATCTCTACAATTCTGTTCTTTCATCAGTCTCTTGTCTTGTAAGATGTCTCCATCTTACGCTTTCTGACCTCTGTCCTCAAACTTCACACATCGTTCCTGTATTTTACCTTCCAATTATCTTTCCTTCTTCACCTAGACTTTGCCTGCTGCCTTGCATGAGTATTTTCTGACTCTGAACATTCCTCATCCAAATGTAGTGCTCCTTTTCCCTCGGGGTTCCCTGTACAGCCAAGAAAAGAGTTGACACCATCACACCCTGAACCCTCACCAGACCGGTTTCTTCCTACCTGTTTTCCCCTGCCCTACTCGTTTTCAGTCTAGTTCCCCTGCTTTTTAGTTCCCAGGCTTCAGGTGCTATCCTCCTTCTCCCTACCCCCAACTCCTGATCGCTTTGCTTTCCACAACCCACTGAAATTTCCCCCCCTCTGTCAAATTCCAAGGTCAACCTCACTTGTTCCCATACACCTTGTTCCAACCTACCTCCCCTACAAGGTCAGCATTTTTCTCCTGTGTTCAAATTAAGCAGCTTTTAGGTCTTAGAATTAGGATGCTGATGAGGACACAGGATAGAAGAACTCCCTGATTTCAGTTAACATACCAGCAGTCCAGCTTGCAGAAAGTTGCTGCAAATACAGCTGCTAAAATCTAAGTTTAACCCAGCCCACACTGATTTTTCAATACCTGTCAAACTAGCCAAAATGGATGATTTCACCATGCAAAGACACTGCTATACCTTGCAAGTTTAAAAATCTCTACTCCAAAACACTGTTACTAAATCTTCAAACAAATAAGATAACTGACATGAAGAAGCTGAAGGAAACGCTCCCTCTCCTCTAGCACTGTTCCAAAAAACAACACGAACACTATTTTAGCTGAAGTTTCCGCATACAACAAACCCAACAAGACTCGCCAGCTTGGAAAGCTTTTGCCAAAATCCAACAGTTTTGGCTAAGCTCTAATAATTGAAAACAGTGTCTTATAAGACGAAGCAAAAGTATTAAGATCCTTGGTGCCAGGAGGATCATCAATATGAACCACAATTATAGTCTGTCTTTTATAAGATCATTTACAATCCCCAGTTATTGACCAGAATCTCAATGTAGCAAGTACTGTGCAAACACAAGATAAAAACTCAGTTTGCTGCCTTGAAGAACTTACTATCTATTAAGATAAAAGACAAGTACTACTGTGACAAGAAAACATGCACTGAATGGCTCCGTTCAGAGATCTACAGGATTTGCTAGACAACCATTTGCAATCTATTTAGTCTGCAATCTATTTATTGCACACAATCCACACAGATCAACCCAGTATCATCCCCAACCTAACCACTGATTTTATACCAAAGATAAAGATAATTCTCAAATCTGTTCATTTTATCATTCTTCTACTACTCTCCCTCTTTTTTCTTCATTTATTCCACTTTTTCTTACAACAGACAACAATAAGGTATCTACTTCCAAGTACTTTATCCACTCTCGCTTTGTATTATCATGATTTACCTCCCTTGCCCTTATCACCTTCTCTTTCCCAAACTCCAAAATAGAGCACATTTCTCCCTCCTCAACTCCTCCAATCAGTATTTCCTTCTCTTCTTGGTTTCAATGGGAAGAAGAAAAAAAAATGGGGGAGGGGTGGGAGATCTTTGTTTTGTTTTTAATCAAAAAACTGCTTCAAATTAAATTTGCCAACCAAACTATACAAAAGGCTGAGAAATCTCAGGGGGAATGCTGAAAAGAAAAACAAAATAGTAAGTGCCAGCTACAGGGAAAGAGGAGCCTGTGGGGATGCTTATGAGACTACTGCCCATAGGAAAGCTTAGAGGTGCTGATTCTCAGAACCCTGATCAAGTGCAGCATGGCCTGAGGTCCCACAGTTTTGTCCACTTCCTCCTGGATCAAAATGAAACCACTCAAACACAGAAATTCAGGGCTGATCTGTCACTCAATGCCAAATTCAAAACGCTGAGGTACATACGACACAATCAGGTTATTCTTCCCTCCACTTTTTTGGCTTCTGCTTGCAAAAATACAGCTTCGGTACCATTTCCCTGCTGCTCTGACCCTTCTTTCCCAAACTTTGGCAGAACACAACTAACTCAATCCTTTCCTACTTTGCCACTGCCCACGGGAATCTGTATAGCTGCAATGAAAACCAAAAAGACCGGTCACTTTCCACTATGCAGAACACAGACATTTCACTAAAGTAACAACAGTAATCGATTCTCAACCAGAGATTAACTCTGCAATCATAAAACTAGCTCCTGATACTTGAATTCTGTAGAAATGACCAACACGTGCTCATGAAAACATGATGTCTTTTCTATCTGCACCAGTGTAAATGTCTCAATCTCAGCTTTACAGCCTGTCTTACCCAATGTGAAAATAAATTTAAATTTAAACATTTGTGTGAAAAATTTACACAAATTTTCAAGCATCATGTGGCATTTCAGTTATTTCTTCAAAACACAGAGCAACCATTTTAGCAACACTGTTTAAGTTGAATGGTAACTGAATTTAAACATTGTAGTAAATTACTAAATCTTTTTTGTTATTGTTTGTATGCAAGATATTCCAGAAGTCTAAACCACATACCCTCTCAAATCTAATGCAAAGGATGACATACAGAGAAGCCACAGACACATTGTTATGTCATCAGTTACCTTTAAAACAGTATATTACAAGTAAGCTAACCTTAAAATGCATATACATGTAGTAGAAAATGTGCTATCTAAAGCATATTAACAAATATTTAATGCCTCAGCAAAAAAATATTTGCATGCATACGTACATCTAAATAATCAGACAAAAGATCTTGATCTGGTAGGTAAATATTTAGGCTATTTAAACAGTTATGTATCATTGTGCAAGAGGCAGGAATCGCTCAGATTACTACAATCTTTAACCCAGACTGTGCTTAAATGTTTCTGTGGCCTGCTTAACATTCCAGGCATACTTCTGGCAAGGTAGCTCTGGCTGAGGTTCAAACTGTCCTTGTCCAACTTTCACTTACTATAAAAACATTGTTTAATATAGAAAAGTATACACAGAGACATATGTTTCTTATTTCGCAGACACCTAGAATACTGACACTTGTGTTCACGAGCTCCGCATGGAAATTTTTAAGGCAAACGCCTTCAAGCAAGGCTGCATTTACTGCGCAGTACCCGCTACAGATAGCCCACGCTTCCACCCGTTGGACGCTCTGACGCCTAAATATTGCTTATAACGCCATTCTACCGAAATATGTACACTCTGGATGTATTTATTCACCCTAATTAAAATGAAAAGGCCTAACCCAATCTTTCCACGCACAGGCAGGCCCGAGAGACGTGAAAACGCTATCCCGAAACAACGCAGCAGACGGGTAATTTGTAGCAGACCGCGTATTTGTCAAATTAACTGCAGGAATTTACCGGTTTGCTTACCTCCACGCAGCGTTATCTTTTATGAGGAGGTAATCTACCAAATTACTTCAGCATGCCTCCAGCCTGCTGCTGCCAATTAGTTCAGCCCGGCTAATAAATCAGGATGGCCAAGCCATTCAGTTACTGCGGGGCTAGTCCGGTATTTGAGTATAACCAGAGGCAGTAAGTTCCAGTCTGCCCCATCTACCCCCCCCAACAGAGACAACTCTTGGGCTGAGCCCCACCACGGGCAAAAAAAAAAAAACCAAAACCCAAAGAAATATTAATTGCCTGGGGTTTTAATCTACTTTAACAGTCACACTGGCGGCAAACTGGTCAGTCGCTCGATAGGGGCTCTGCCCCTCAGATCTCCACATGCATCGGGCCGAGGAGGGCCGGACGGACAGAGCCCTCCTAACCCCTGCCCGCCTTCCCGCCTCGGGGCGAAGAGAGGCGAGGCGGAGAGCCCCGCCGACAGCGGCACCGGCGGCCCCACCGCCCACACCCTCCCAGCGGCCACGGCCGGGGGAGGCAAAACGTCGCCGACGGGCCCGGCCCCGCGGCCGAGGGGTGCGGGCGCGGAAAGACGGGGACTGGGAGGCCTCCCCGTCTCCCTCTCTCCGCGGCCGCTCCCCCCCGGCGGCGGGGCCGGCGCCCGGTGGAGTGAAGCGGCTTGGGCCCTCCTTCCCCCGGGATCTCCCTCGTCCGCCGGCGGCTCCCACTCCTTACCTGTCCCGGGGGTCGATCCACGAGGTCTGCCGGGTGTTATGGTCTATGTAAAAGACTCGCCCGTCGAAGTCCCTCGCTTCCTCCCAGCCGGCGGGCAGCGGTAGCTCCGAACTCTCCCGGCCCCGCTGCCCGCCCGCCGGCGGCCCACCGCCCTGTCCCGCCGCCACTTGCTGCTGCCGACGACGACGACCGCCACTCAACCACGGCATGGCCGCTCCGCCGCCGGGCCGCCGCCGCCCGGCTCCGGTCGAAACCCGCTCCCCGCCTGCCGCCGCCGGGGCAGCTCCAGTCCCGCCCGGGCCGCGGCCGCCCGCCGCCTCCTCCTCTTCCTCCTCCTCCAGCACTAACAGGCGGCCCCGCAGGGAGCGGGACTCGGGCGGCTCCGGCTGCGCCGCGCCGGGCTCATCCTCCCCCGCGCAAAGCCCCGCTCCGCGCCGGGACCAGCCCCGCCGCGCTTCCTAACCCCGCCCGGGACCTGCCCCGTGCCGCCGCGGCTCCCAGCCCCCGAGCTCGGCCCGCCGGCCCGAGAGCCCCCGCCCCGCCTCTCAGTAGCGCCCCGCCGTCGCCTCCCTCCACTCCCGCCCGGCGCCTGCCCCGGCCATCTTCCCTCCCTCCCTTCGCCAGGGCCCGGCCCCTGCCTCCGCCCCGCCCGGTTGTTCCCACGCCGCGGTGGGCCGGGCCGGGGTAAGGGGTCCTCCAGCTCCGGACTCTTTCCCCAGCCCGGCCTGCGGGGGAGGAGAGAAGCGGCGGGACTCGGCCGAGCGACCGCACCCCCGTGCCGCGGAAGCCGGGCCCAAACCCAGACACGTCGGCTACGGAGAGAGGGCGGCAGTCCTCCCGCCTGGGCCCGGGCTGGGGGAAGGTGGCTACGGCCCCACCGGGGCCCGGCCCGTCCTGTCTCGCCCCGGGGCCTGTGCTCTGCCACGGCTCCCCGGGGGACCGGGGGAGGGCGAAGGGAAAGGGGCGCCATGCCCGGCCCTTGGTGAATCATGCATCTCTCGGTGTCCACCCGAAAAGCCTCGGGGCTGTTAAGCAATCTGGAGGGGACGTGGGGAAGGGATAGAGCTTCGCTGCAGAGCCAGGGAAGATGACGGAAGAGAGGTGTTCAAGACCACAGGGGTCACAGCGATCGATACTGAATGGTGGAAAATTACACACCCGAGTCGCTTGACGTCTCAAGCTGGTCCCTTAACCTCATCCTATAGAGCAGAAAGCAGCTGTGTCTGATTTGACCTGAGCCTGCTGGAGACCACAACGCAGAGTTCCAGCTACCACCTAGAATTAAATTTCCCAAAACCTAGTTAAAACAGAGTTAAAGTTGGCCTGTGATACTCCATGCTTTTCCAGGATGCTGACTTCAGCTAAACCTTCGAAAATATGGGAGCAAAGAGTTAAGGTAATGCAGGCTAAGCTTCTGAAAACTGGGACAGGAGTTAACAATGTGTTCTCAAACGACCTTAACCCAGCCCCCTGAAATTGGCAATACTCTACCAGGGATTATATTGCAATTCCAATTATGTTCCACTTGCATTCACCATTTTAAATTACAGCTCTATGAACATTAATTGCTGCAGTGTGGTTATAAATGCAGGAAATTAGAAGACTTTTGCTCCTGACTTCTTGGGCCTTTCTCTCCCCTCTCTCTTTTATTCTTACCCCCAAACCATTAGTTACCAAAGAACAGAGCAGTGCATGAGAGAGGCAGTACAGACAATAAGACAGATCAGGTGTTTTACCTATGTTTCATAGGTCATTTCAATAGGAGTAGACTAGAGTCTTCTTCCCAGAGCTGTTGCCAGCAGTGAGGTGTGATAGAGTAATACGTGGGTTTAATGATGAAAGCAAAGCAGCGTATGAAGCTCTGAGAGCAATAGTGAAGTAGGTTAAAAATGTGGTAAAGGTATAAAATGTAGGAAATGCAAGGTAGTAGATCTGATCTTCAAAAGCATGACGGCTTACGTTTGGATCAGCTCATCTCAACAGAGGTTTTACTTCAGCAAAGGCTGGGTGTTTGTCTCATATTCCCAAAAGCTCAGTAGTGCTTCCAGGAGCAAGGTGCTGCTTGTGTGTTATGATGTTTTTGAGGCATACCTCAAAGAGGGCAGAGTTAAGGCACAGTACAAAGTTTATATTTTTCAGCAGTTGCAATTTCTATTATTTTAAGTATGTCTGCCAAGTTTTCCGAGTTTTTAATTTAGCAGAGTTAGGCCTTCTCAAATGGTGGCGATCTATGTTAACAGTGTTTTGGGACATTGGATTTTCTTGTTTAAAAAAAAACAACAAAACTGTCCTGTGTGCACCACAGCTCAACTCTCCATCACTTTTAAGGTCCTTGCAGCAATTACTTTAGCACAATGTCTGTAGAGCATAGCACAGTGCCAAAACACTGGACTGGTTCATAATACCTGACAGCAATAGAGCCAGGTTGCTATAATAATCCACCAAGATCAATTAGCCCTGCTGAGGATAGGTGCAGCATCATCCTCCAGTATGTACTGGTTCTTCCTCATCAGTCCCAAGAGAAAGACTCAAGCTTCAGTGAAGAACCTACAGACTGAGGTTGCAGAAACAGGGTGGGACTGACCACAGAGGTGACAAAAATATTTCAAATGGGGCTGAGGAGCTCACCACAACAGTGGGCAAGAGGGGAGTTGACAGGATTGAATGCGGAACACATCATTCAGCTCATAGCCCTTCAACTAAATTCTCATCTTAACTTTGGCAAGTTGCTCCAGGTTACAGCCAGAAAAGGACTTGGCTGGGCTGTGGTTTCTCAGGCAGAATTATGATGCACGTGTTCTGTGTAAAACATGAGCTGCATGTCCAGTGTCGCCTGGATCTCATAGATTCAATTACAAATGCAGCTGAAGAGGCATATGTTGCTATGTGAAGGACAGGTCCAAGATTTTCAGGTGCACTGTAGCTGCTTCTGCAACTGATAGTTTACAACTCCCTAAATCTTGATCAAATGTGAAAAAAATCCTTCTATTCTGCCTGTGCAAACTTTGCAGGCTAAACATGAGAACATGTCCCAAAACCTTCAGATATGAAATCATCCTAGGCTTCCTATTTTACTTTTAGGCTCTCTGTGTTTAGAAAAATCATTAGCTTCAGGTATGAGCTGAAGCTTCTTAAACGCTTGTGAATAAAGGTGTTGGAAAACCTGATTCTAAGAATCCAGCCAGCTGTGCACAGAGCAGCCTGCAGTAACCAGCAGGAAATGATAGGGCTAGCAGTTGCTTCACGAGAATAGAAATTCCCTCTGTCTGCAGCATGCTCATGCCAAGATGCCAGGCAGGAACTCTCAATTACTTTTCAGGCCAGAGCTATACCCTTCCTTGGGTGTTAACCTCCTCCTTCTGCCTGTTCCTTGTGAGGAAATGAACAAAGCATTCAGGAGCCAAGGATTATTTTTGAATAATGTGAAAAGGCAAGAAGAGAAGAACCTGAAAAAGTCACTGCAGTTTTCATGCCAAAGCACTAATTGGCAATCTGTTCTGTGCCAACCTTAGCTTACACTGAAACCCTCATGAGCCTACATCACTGCTCCCTCCCTTTGATTTTCCTTCCTCCTCAATGTCTGTCACGCTTCAAGAGAGTAAAGGGAGAAGAGAGGGATGGAGAACCTAGTGCAACACAGCATATATTGCAGAGGGAAGCCCCTCTGCCAATTGAAGATCACCTGCATAGTGTGGAACAGGTAATAATACGGGAGGTTTTGACTTAGATGACATAGAAGTCTACCATAGGAAATTAAATGCTTGCAGTGGTTATTTTAATCAGTATGCACAAATGCCAATATATCATATTTCACATAAAGGTGTACCTACATAAATTTACTTCAGTCCCTTATCTCACATCTTTTCCATACACGCATAACACAAATCTCAATTCTCATGTGTTTCACACACCTTCATTCCACACCTGTTTTCCTTTCCTTCCATTTTTTTTCCACCCACAAACATTGCTCACACATTCACTCATTCCTCAGGCACACCTGTTCCCATTAGCTCAAAATTACACAAGCAGCTTTCCTTCATGTACCCTCCCCTGCCCTCTTCAGTGTTTATAATCACAGATTCTACCTATACATCTTCCCTGTTATACATGCTCTTATACCCAGGTCCAAAATTGATATCATAACACTTTCCATGGAAAATGTAGATTACATTTTCCACTATAGGTTGTCAACAACAAGTCCCAACTTTCCTACTGTCCATAGAAAAAGCCCTTAATTCTGCATGAAAATCCCAACCTCAGTTTGGCACTCCACTTCTTTCTCACAATTGCTCGAAAAGCCAGTCATAACTGTTATCTCATTGTGTGTAATAATAACTCCATCCTAATTTTCTAGTTGTGAGCACTTACTTGCAGTTTATTTTCCATATTTTCCAACCTGTGTGGGCCTTTTATATTGCCCTCACACCTAATTAAAATATGTCACTTCTCTGGGATCACAGATGTCTTCGGGAATAGCAAAGTGAAGGCTCCTTCATAGTCATTGTCCTTCTGGTGGCCAGCTATCACACTCATCGTGCAAGCTGAGGCTTGCTATTTTTGCCATATCCAACAGAATAAAAGGCTCATAAGAGACTGGGATGTATTATTTCTGTCCCTCCAGGTCTCTTCTGTTCACCACACACACACACACGTGTATGAAAAAATATAAACTTAAAGATATATTAGAGGTAGATACAGAGATGCACGCTTATACATGTGCACATATCTTCTAACTAAATGAATCTACATGCTGCATATGACAGCCTATTAGCTAGTTGAATTGCTTTACTGCTGAGAAATCTATCTGGAGGAAGGCTCTCCTTGGGCTGCCATACAGAGATTTAAGTATCCTCCAGCATGGTGAAAACTGGGCTGGCTGCCCTTTCACAGGGTCACTGGGCAAAGGAGATATCATTGGCCCTTCTGGTTAAAGGTAGCAATTAAGATGGCATAGAAGGGGAACTGGATGAGTGCCAATCCTTGTGGATCCACATAGGGGTTCAGGGATGGCGTAAAAGGTAACATGAAGAGGCATGGTGTGTAGTAGGAAGCGTGATCAACAGTCACCTACTTCAGAGGAACCAAAAAGTAGTGAACCCTCAACCCTCGCTCGCTGTCAGCAGCCAAGAGCAGGGCTCTAGGAATAGAAGGTCTGTCGATTGTTCTCTGGCTCAGCTACAGGTCTGAAGGGTGCTGAGGTGGAGAGCAGGAATGTAAAATCACTGAGAGCTTTCAGGATGGAAGACAGAGGAGCAAGCTGTGTCTGTGTACACATGGAGTCTTTCCCTCTACACAGTGAGCAGGTCTGGTAAGATACTCTTCTTGGAGCAGGGTATTTCCATGTAGAAAATAAACTGAAAATCCCACATTGGTGAGAAAAAAAAAACAACAGGGTATGAATCTCACATGAAGTGTAACTGAAAGATTTCACGAACAGATTTTATCAGGAAGATTTATTCATTCTGCAGCAGCAAGTCCATCTGAAAAAAGGAGTAGTAGCCCTACAAGCCTTTTGTAATCATTTCTGTTTTTCCCCCTCCTTCTTTTCTTCATAGTAATTCCAATTAAATGCAGCATGGAAGGTCTGCAGCCACAGTCTTTGGGTCAGTAGTCCACATCCAGCAGAGGAAATAATAACAAGCTATTGTTTGGTGCTTTGAATGAATGCAAATCAAGTGCTTAGATACTCACTGCAATGAAATGTATACACAACTATTTGTTCTCATATAATTATGCCCATAAAACACTGAAATATATATATAATGTGCTTTTATAATGCTTTGGAAATTCCGTGACATCCCAAGGTTCTCCATTTATGACACTGATTTAATACACAGTGTATAGGTGGAATTATTTACAGAAAATTTTAAAGAAACCAAATTATGTAGAAACAGTAAGATATCCCTCTAGGCTTCTCAACCGAATAAGACTACATTAGCTACAACCAGAAAAGTTATGAAATATACAAAAGTTAGATATTAAATAACTGTAGCAATAGATTTAAATACAGATCAGTTCCTCTGAGTGTGCAGGCGTGCTTACATCCAGCTTGCACATCCCTTTCTAATCCTCCATTTTATGGCACCTATTCATTTGTCTCTAGAAGGCTTGAGGTAAAGGCAATGTGAATTTCCCTATAGGACTCCTAATATAACGTTTCACTCTAGTAATTTATCAGCTGTCAGTAGTATTTGAGTTGAACAGTGTAGGTGCTCATACTCAGGAAATTCCACTGACCATGTTTCCCTGGACAAATCCCATTCTTCATGCCAGAACCAAGCTTACCAACCATTTAAATGTCCGGATTCAGCGTATTATCTATAAAAACATTTATAATTTTTATAATTATGAAAAGTTATTAAAAAATGTTCTCATGGAGACAAGAAAGTTTTCATGTGCTTTCCTGTGGTAAGTTCTGTCTCAGTCAACTTTCAAGTCTGAAGTTCATCATTAAGAGCTTGCTGTGCATAAACTGCTCAACATTTGAAAATTCAGATTTTTAAAGTCTCTGTAGGGATCTGATGAAACACCAAGCAAGTTCAGTCAATATAAAACTCCTGCTCTAACATCCCACTGCAGGGCCTGAGAGGGTAGGGGCTGGTTACTTGACAGTCGCCTCTCTCTCATCTCTGTCTTCACTGTGAATACTCACCCACTTATTCTATTTGCAAACTTAAGCCTATTTCACTTAAGTGCTTTCCCAGACAGCTATAAATAGGCTTTTGGAAGTGGTAATTAATTCAGGACCACATTCACTCAAAGGAATTTAACAGCTTCTCCTGGCAGAATACAGTTGTTTTTTCCTCCTCTATCCAAGTCTTTGCAATTGGCCACAGAGGACCTGGAACACTTTAATGGTTCAAACCATTTACAACATGACTGTATACTGGCACGTTAGTATTCCTTCTGCCTCATTATTCATGCTGCTAATAATTTTTTTAAAAGAAAACTTTGGGGAACATTCAGTCTGAGCTCAGACTTGTCACGTGCATGAAGTAAAACAGGATGATGGAAGAGAGAGGAACTGACCTAGAGGACCCAAAGGCTGGAGGATGAGATGGTGGGTGCTAGTGAGAACCTGTGGAGATGTAAGCAGAGAAAATTGCGACCTCCAGTGTGCAAAATATTTTTTAACTAACTGAAATGTGAATATAGCTTGATTAAACTTGGAGGAAAAAAGTTATCTTCTGGACTTCCATTTCACTTTATACTCAAAGTAAGGGAGAGGTATTTGTCCTGTGAGATTTTACAAAGAAATAATAACTCATGGCTGTGCTTTTTATATACCCTGTGGTCACAGCCCACCACATTTCAGCCCCAACAAGGCATGGGTTTGTCCTCCTGGCCTCAGTGCCAGCATGTGTGCTGTGACACAGCACGGCGAGGAGCCCTCCTCCTCCCTGCTGCTGCTGCTGCGTGCTGCTCGGTGGAAGGCTTGAAGACTGGTACGTGTTTTGTGTCCATCTGAAAGATGGTAAACGTATTCACTGTCCTGCATCAAGCTTTTTATAAAACAGGAATAGAGAACTTTCTAGATAAATTACCGTATATAGGCTTTCTGCAGAATTCCTCAAAACATTCACTCTGTGACTCCCAATTACTTCCACAGCACTGTAGCGCTTGTTCTCGCATTGACATCACCAGAGAGATATTCATTCCAATACAAGATGTTTGCTGTGTGGAATATGGCCAATTTTGTTTTACAAAAACACATTATTACAGTTCATTTTTCATTTTCATCCAAAGATGTACTGGCTGTGGTATTGCATCCTCTTAAGGAAAGAAACAACACAAAACAACCCCCTGCAACCCACTTTTTTTTTTCCCATCTAAAGAAACATGCCAATGCACGTGTTCCAATAAGTATATGTTACAGTTCAGTAATACAAGACTAACACAGGCAATGTTTTTGTGATTCAGATGCTGGAAACATGCTATAAGGCTCTGTAACGTGAGAATTATTGCATCAAGTCAAACCAAAGTCCATCTAGCCCAGTACTGTGTTTCTGATGGTGGCCACAATCAGTTGCCAGAGAAGTAAAAGAACAAATCAGAGATAAAGTGACATTTTTCAAGAACTGTCTTCCAATATCTAGTGAATTCCAGCTCAGGGTGTTCTAGCCAAGAGCTGCTATCCTTACATTCAACAGCTTACAAGAGATTTTCTTTATTGAATTAATCCAATTGTTTCAGCATCCTCAATATATATGGCAAAGATCTTAATAATTTTGAGAAGTATTACCTTTTATCTTGAACCGTCATGCTATTACCAATTGATGCCTCCTATCTGTTGTGCTAAAGGAAACCATGGTTATTCTTTGTCTCCTTCATGCAGATGCATCACATGCCCTCTCCATCCTTGCCATGATGTGTTTTTTTTGTAACCTTCCCAGCCTTATGGAGGAAGAAATCTCTTCTTCATTTCACTCAACTTTGACTGAAGTGATCATTGCCCCTCAATCACCATGATGACTGACCAACAAATTAGAAAACAGAGTTGCATAATAGTCCTCACTAGTCTGTCCTCTCTGAAATGAAGTCTAAAATAGTTTATTTTGGCCTTCGGTGCATATTTACAGAATATTTAAATATTTACAGAATTACCAAGGCTGGAAAAGACCTTTAAGATCATCAAGTCCAGCCTATGACCAATACCACCACACCATCTAGACTATGGCACTAAGTGCCACATCCAGCCTTGCCTTGAACACATCCAGGGACGGTGCCTCCACCACTTCCCTGGGAAGTCCATTCCAATGTCTAATCACCCTCTCCGTGAGGAAGTGCTTCCTAATATCCAACCTAAACCTCCCCTGGAGCAGCTTGAGACTGTGGCCTCTTGTCTTGTTGCTAGTTGCCTGGAAAAAGAGCCCAGCCCCCACCTGACTACAACCTCCCTTCAGGTAGCTGAAGAGAGTGATACGGTCCCCCCTGAGTCTCCTCTTCTCCAGGCTAAACAAGCCCAACTCCCTATAAGACTTTCCCTCTAGTCCTTTCACCAGCCTCGTTGCTCTCCTCTGGACCCGCTCCAGCACCTCAACGTCCTTCTTGAAGTGAGGGGCCCAGAACTGGACACAGTACTCGAGGTGAGGCCTCACCAGTGCTGAGTGCGGGGGGAGAATTACATCCCTACTCCTGCTGGCCACACTATTCCTGATCCAAGCCAGGATGCCATTGGCTTTCTGGGCCACCTGGGCACACTGCTGGCTCATGTTCAACCGGCTGTCCACCAGCACTCCCAGGTCCCTCTCTGCCGGGCCGCACTCCAGCCACTCTTCCCCCAGCCTGTAGCCCTGCCTGGGGTTATTGTGGCCAAAGTGCAGGACCCTGCACTTGGTCTTGTTGAATTTCATGCTGTTGGCCTCGGCCCATCGATCCAGCCTGTCCAGGTCCTCCTGCAGCTTCTTCCTAACCTCCAGCAGATCAACACTCCTCCCCAGCTTGGTGTCATCTGTGAATTTACTGAGGGTGGACTCAAGCCCCACATCCAGGTCGTCAATAAAGATATTGAATAGGACTGGGCCCAGTACTGATCCCTGGGGACACCGCTGGTCACCGGACGCCAGCTGGATGCAGCTCCATTCACCATCACTCTCTGGGCCCGGTCATCCAACCAGTTTTTGACCCAGCGAAGGGTGCACCTGTCGAAGCCATGGATTGCTAGCTTCTCCAGGAGGATGCTGTGGGAGACTGTGTCAAAGGCCTTGCTGAAGTCGAGGTAGACCACATCCACAGCCTTCCCCTCATGCACTAGGCGGGTCACCCAGTCATAGAAGGAGATGAGATTAGTCAGGCAGGACTTTCCTTTCCTAAACCCATGTTGGCTGGACCTGATCCCCTGGTTGTCTTCTACATGCCGCTGGATGGCACTCAGGGTGATCTGTTCCATAACCTTGCCAGGCATGTTTTATGTGTGGTGGATGTGCAAGGAATTCCTGAATCTCGGAACCCCCAAAGGCTATACCAGTTCAGAAAAGCAGAATTCCTTACAGAATTTCTGAGAAGCCCAGATCAGAAAAACATAACTGTAGTACTATTATATTAATGTTACAGGAGTATTAGGAGTATTATATTCATAACCAGAAAATTCCTTTTACTTAGCAGTCATTTATATTTGTTCAGGGATTTTTTTTATTTTATTTTTTTTCATTTGTTCTGGAGAGCACTGCCAACCCAGCTGGATGGATTCTGTTCTTTTAAAGCCAACAACACCCTCAGAAATCAAATGAATATTTTGCAGTGGTATAACAGATCATTGCTAGATGCAGGATATATGCAAAGATTTTCTATTTTCTTTAAATTTTAATGTTCAAAGCAGCAATGTAAAAAGAAGCAAAATCAGTTTAATGATCATCCCTTCTACATTTTGTCCTCTGTCCTCCTGCAGTGAACATTGTCTCACCAAAACTACTTAGACAAATTATTCCGGCAGAAGATTTCTATGTGCTCTGAGAGCTTTTAAACTTCAGATACCCTCAAGTTCTTGTTAAGTTTACATTAACATTTACATTTAAACTGAACACCATAAATTATTTTTTAAATTAGCTGGATAAATATTCTCAGTGAATCACATATAATGTTCAGGAAAGTTTAAATGATAATTTTGGCTGGTTAGAATTTTTTTCCAGTGTTTGAAAACCTGCAAGTGGCTTTAAACTTTAATTCTAAGATCTCTCAGCCCTTTAAAACTAAACTTGTAAAATCAAGGCTTTTTTTCTTTATTTTACATTTACTATAGGAAAATCTGCAAGTTTCTGTAATGCCTAGTATTGTAGAAACCATATTGCAATACATGGTATAGCAATAATACAGCTTAAGGAAAAGCATCTGCTGAGCTCTCTATATTGAATTAAGATCAGTATCCAGCAGAGAGTTTCTGTCAGTACACACAGCGATCTGGCACAAAGTTAAAAATCTAGTTTTTTATTCATTACTTGATTTCCTCATCTGCACAGAAAAATCTGTATGTCAAGGTCAGTACCCTCAGAATGGTTTGATGCTGGGGAGATCCCAGCTGAGTTGCACCCTGTATTGTGTCAATGTAATGCTGACAATTTGGTTCTGGCTCCTAGCAGAGAAAGCTTCTCTTCAATGCCCCTCTAGAAAAGTCAACGTATTTTCCTCTCTACTGACTCTACCAGCAAAGTAGGCATCTGGCTTTGGAAGCTCTGGGTTGTTACGTCCAGGTTACACACTTTGAACTGCCTGAAGCATGTAATGAAGATACTACCCTTTAGTAATATCTGTTACAAACAGCTGCCCGTCATCACAAAGAATGAAGAATCTTGTGGCAAAAGTAGGGCCACAAACCAGTTCTCAGGGGAGGAAGGGGGAGGCAGCTGATTAAATCACTAGACCTTCTCCTTATGCAGTGTCTTGCTTCACTCTCTAAAAACTTCCAGCTTTTGGGGTGCAAGAGTGAAAAACGCAAATTTTTGCCAAAACCAAAGTTGAAAGGTTTAAAATGGCACCAAATATGCAGCTGAAGAGAACTTTCTGGATGACCAGGACCACTGATATTAGACTCTACAGGTCCAAGGACCACATATATTTCCTTCACAAGCTCTGACATTGGGATTGCCAGAGGGAAATTTCCATGGGGAAAAGTTGAGGGACTGCATCTGTTTCCTTTCAGCAGTTGCCAGTATCCTGCTGACATCCAGTCAAAAGATGGAAATGGGGCTGCCATGCCCAGCTTCCAGGCCTGGCTGTCCTAAAAAGATGAGCTGCTACTAAATTATTCCTTGGTTTGTAGGTCTCAAACACCACTTCTGCCAATCACTGACATGACTGGGAGAAAACAGATCTGCAGGCCATTAAAAGCTTTTTGAAATCAGATCAACACAAAAATGAAACCAAACCAGAAAAGAAACAAAACCAAAGAGTACATGCGACGTGCCTTAAGTCTGGTGAGACATAATATTAACCTCTGCCTGAATTTAAGAATATGGATTATATTGATTTAATTTTATTGTAAAATCTGATAGAACCATAGGGAGGTGACAAACACACACACAGAAAGGAAAAAAAAAAAAAATAGAAAGCTTTAGTTGGCATTGCTATTCAGAATGTGATAACTGTGTGGCTGAAAGCTATGGTAGTCCATTGGCCCTTGCAGTTCCCATCCATCTGGTATACATTATTAGTAGGCACTTTTCTACAATGACTAGCTCTGTTGAAGTTTTGGTCAGCATATTTAGGATGTCTTATATTCTGTTGTGAGGATAAAAATCCAGCAAATGAGCAATGACCATTTCAGGTGGGGTTCTCTTTTCTGTTGTGAGATTCCTGTCTGTGGTTTCCTTGTCTGCCAAAGCTGCCAACATTATGGTGAAGT
Organism: Hemiprocne comata; assembly: GCA_020745705.1. NCBI lineage: Eukaryota > Metazoa > Chordata > Aves > Apodiformes > Apodidae > Hemiprocne > Hemiprocne comata. Next base: position 94,572,706 of record CM036586.1, on the reverse strand, counting down.
TTTAGGACCGCACTCCAAATACATGCCTTGAAGCATATGTCAGTGGTATGCTTCAGGCCTGAAAAAGTAGAATTTTTCTTTTGTCTGGAAAAGCTTATAAATGACATTTTCTTTTCCAAGGAGGTTATTCCAATGCATTTTTTTTTTCTGAGATAGGCTGTATGAACTAGGTTAACAGCAGCTAATTTTCCTAATATCATTACCCTTTGGGAGTATCATTTTACAAGAAGTAAAATGACATATAATCCTCCTCCCCCCCTCATAATTTTTTATTAGTACTCTAGGAATAGATCCTGTAACTTGATTTTATTAACTGAAGATATGACTGCATATTTGGTAGTAGCTCTCTTGATATCAAGTCAAAAAGCCACAAGATTAGAATCATATTTTCTCAAAAACACTTTCTAACAATAGACAGAATTCACACCAAAGAACATCTCACTAAGAATAGATGGAATTATTGTACAAAAATTCTTCATTCACAATGGAAAAAATTCCAATAATTTTGGCTGGGAGGCTATGACAATTTATGACAAAAAGAAAACTATGCTGTCACCAGCACAGAAAAATGTTCTAGCTCTGCTAGGGAACTGCTTGATTTCTCAGCCCCAGCTGAGCATTTCACACTCTTTTGGAACAACTTAACTTTTGTAAAAATTTGCCACTTTTAAGTAGTTGTCTAGCTCCTACATTAAAAATGTAATTGTAGCTACCAAACATGAATGAAAATTGTGATACTTTTTCATTTGAATTTCCTGAATGTGTGTCATCTCAGTGTAATTTACCTGGAAGAGGACGAGTGCTACAATGATATCTTCAAAGCTACTCCACTAATCCCCTCAACACAATTTGATGATATCTGCACACAGGCTGACTGCAGTTAGACTGCCAGTGTGCTATGACTGTGTATTACACTTATACTCTAAATGCTTTTCTTTTACATCTGTCTTGACTTTTCAAACTCCTTCAGCACAACAGGATCCTACCGTCCTTAAACACTAGCCCACATTTAGCATAATTAGCAACAGCAGCTTCTTCGTTCTTGTTTTTAGCACCCTCCTTATACTTGGAGAAAAAAAAATCCAGTGTCTTCAGTTTATAGCTATGCTGTATTTTTCTAGGGCAACACAAATCATGTCCATCCCGTTGCAATTACCATGAGAAAGGACAGTCTGTTTTTAGGGTAAAGGCAACATACGTGAAACGTGCATGTGAATATGTGACTTGTACAAATTGCTCCTTGCTGCAGCTGTTCCATCCTAACCAAAGTGAGTTATAACCAGCTCCAGTTATAGATACCACACTGAATGAAGCCTCCGCAAGCAAGAAGACCCTGCCCCATGCAGAAAGGCAATGCTCCCCACTGCTGGGTGCCCCTTTCCCTTTGCCTTGTGCCCCCATGAGTGAGGTGGGGAACCAAAAGCTGGGCAGCTCCATCAGGGTTGTGAAAGTGAGATGTGAGCTGCAAGTCCTTGACCCAGCATCTGGCTGCAAAGCACCACCAACATTGGCCAGCTGGGTGGATCTCAGTCTCAGCGGATATTTGGTGGGTTGAAAAGCAGGGAGGCCTGATTTTGGTTGTGTGAGCCTTTCCTCTGCCAAAGCAGCTACAGGTAAATGTCTCTGTATACCCCACTTAGAGAAATTTAAAGCCTACTGTAGAAAAAAGGATACTTTTTATTGGTACGTTCTCATTTAGATGTATTTTATTGAAATACTTTCTTCATTTAATTTTGGACTTGTCTACTTGTAAGTTTGAAACGATCTAATGAAATCTGTTCCTGGTAGTTCAAACAAAATGTGCACATCTGAGTGTAGACAGAGCCACGGCATCAGAAGTCCTGCTCTGTTACACAGAAGATGGGAAGGTTAAGTTTAAAGCTCTGAGGAGGGCACACCTTCAGGAGATACCTTAATTCCCTTTTTCCACAAATCACTGTGGTTTTTCCCATGCAAATTTCCTGGTCTTCAAAATCTTCCCTCAACCTGTGTGAAAGGCACTCCTGCGTTTCAACATCTTTTTAAAGAGCCAAGTCTGGAAGCCAAATTTCCCTCTGGTACTTTGCGGCTTCAACCTTCACTTCCTGTATTAGCCACAGAATGCAGACCTGCCTCTTTCAATAGAAAAAAAAAAAAAAAAAAAAAGTAGCAAGTGTAGCTTGCAGTGATTTTTATGTTCTCTCACATTTTCCTGCCACACTTCCTTTATTTTTGTCTGTCATTAGCTTAATTGTAATTTCATCTGGCTTAGGCATCTGTCATTTTGTTTATCTTTTCTGTAGGATGCATACCAATGGCACTGCCTAAGTAACAGTACAAGCGTGTTTATGTTAATAACAACAAGCATACAAGGAATTGTTCTATGTCAGGTGCTATCTTACAGCATCCCATTAAAAGAGCAGATCAGCAGCGAACACTGAACACCTGTTTTTTACATTCTTTAGTAAATGACTAATGTTTATATAATATACAAAGAGAAGGTGACATCAATTGCAAGCTGTAGCAGCTGGCAATCACATTGCCAAATCCTCACAAATGTTAGCCAGTCAGCAAAAACGAGTGTGCTTTTTGTGATTTCCAACCATCAGCTTTATTTGTTCGCAGCTAACTCACATCTTACCTATTTGTACAGAACCCAGGACAAAGAGCTTCCTGCAGCTGGCTGCTGGCACTCAGTGTGCCCCACTGATTGATAGGTAAGGTGGCACGATTGCAGGATTTGTCTCAACAGAAGACTTCACTGGTTGTGGGAGAAAAAGGAGGAAGATCCTGTCAGTAAGCAGTGCGGAGCCGTACAGGGTCCCCAGAGGAGGAGCAAACCCCATTTCCTGCCTGGCTAGGATGGAAGGCAGGCGGAAAGGAGGAGGAAAAGAGATACTTCCATTGTTTACAACAGAATAGAAATTCCAGCTTGCAGACACAGAGAGGCAGGGGCCTGAATGCCATAATGACATTCCTCCTGCCTCACGTGTTCACCTCCAGCTGGTCTTGGAGACACGTTTCCATAAATATCTTCCATGAGGAGAAGGTGAAAAGTATTCCTAATCTTCCCATGAAACATGGACAGAACATGAGCATCTGAGCACACATTTCCAGAGGGAAGAATATTTCATTGATATGAAAATCAAGACAGCACACTACATTATATTCAGCAGGCACCTCTAGTTTGGAGGGATACAGATGTTTCATATCCCTACCCAAGTGATGCCAGAGGCAGAGATAGTGGTATGATTCACAAACCACAGCCTCCAGTTTGCCTGCTCCTGGTAATGCAGGTTAAAAGCCAGCAGGGTAACTGAAAGAGAAATCAGCTATTTTTAGCTATTTTTTCAAAGGAAATCACTTGTATTCCAAGGAAACATTCAGAAGTCTTTATGAAAGCTCAAACAGATTCTTGTGACAGCACTGAAGTAAAAACCAATGCATTAATTATTCACATTATACAGATACCAATTAAAATTAAAACAATTTAATTACTAGTATTGATAGTGTGGGTTTATTTCCTGGTTGTAAGAAACTAAAATCTTTTGAATGTGTTTTCAATATTAGCCACAGTCCTGCAAGTTGTTCAATAGGAACTTCACTCACTCATATCCATGAAGCTGCTCATTCACAGGGCATGTATGTTGTGCTGACCAACTCATAGTTGAAAATTATGAACCAAAAATAGAAATTCTACCTATTTCATGGTTCTGTCTGTTGTTTTAATTCAGTGTTTTCTATTACATGTTTTGTCATTTTTCATATGATTGTGTTTACTGAAAGTTGCCTATATATAGGTCTAACATATTTTCCCAGAATTAATGTTACTATAAGTTCTTTCTTTCCATCTCAATCTGTTTCAGAACCCAGATCAAGCCTGAAAGTTTTCAGCTAGAAAAAATGTTTATGCTACTAGGCAGAGCAGAACATGTACCTATGTACATGCAAACACTCCCTCTGGCTGCGCAGTACTGCAATTTCTTTCCACCTTTGTAGATCTTTATTAGAGAGTAGATTTACAGTTAATGCTTATCCAAATGATGGCAGTCATGAGAGCATCTGAGTTAAATTAGGTGTAGCAAAATTCATTTTTGGGGCAGTATTGTTCTTGCATATAATTTTTTTTGCCTTCTGTCTTGTATTACCTACCAATGTTTACTACTAAGGAGTTTCCCTTTTCCACGCAAGTTGAGCTTTCAGCTGGTTGGAAGAGAGAGCTGTTTTCTTTCCCATACGAACCATACATATCTGCCAGGCCTGAGCAGGGAGAGAGAGACCCCAAAAAGGCGTTTACTTGCTCGCTGTGGTGCATGCCAGAGGTTTAATGTCACAGTCCAATGTCAGTAGCAGGGTGCCGGAAGTCAGGACATTTCCGTGACTTCCTCTCCTATTGAGAGGTTTGATTTAAAAGGGACCGAGGGTGGCACGTGGCAACCACCTGGCACAGAAGAACGGCCACTGCTGGACTGTATCTTAGAGTGGAAACTAAGATACCACCCTCACCATGCTCACAAACTGTTACTGACACCAATATTTAAGGCTACGAATTAGCCGGTTTATTAGGGGAAAAACCAAACTAAGGGACAAGGGTTCAGGAAAGGTAAGCTGAGGGTTATATCAGGGAAATAATTCAAAAGTAATATGCCCTTATTAAATAACAGTGTACACTCCTGAGGAGGGCTGCAAGGATCAAGGGAGTAAAAGGGAGGAGGACGAGCCCGACAAAAGATCTTCTTTTACAGGTCATGATCTGTGTGAGCGTAAGGTGGAGGGACCAGGACCACCAGTAAGGGGAGGAGCAAGGGGAGTAGGGTACACAGCCTCACTCTATTCCTGTATGTAATGCACCCAGCTGCTAGTGACAAGTGTCTTCTTCACAGAGGATGCTTGCAAACAATGTTTGCCTCAGTCTTAGCGGATACTGTGATAGAGCTGATGAGCTGTGGAAACCAGCCCACCTTCTTAGTCTGGAGTGCTTCATGCATGTCAAGTTCAAATGTGCCTTGGTGGGGGAAGGTAGCTCTCACTGGTAGTCCTCCTTCTGCTTCTGTTTTCTAGATGTTTTGACTCCAGGCTTTCTTGACTTTTTTGCCCTTTTGCAAGCTGTCCCCCTGTACCCCATGGACAAGAAACATGGCGGAGCATCCTCTGAAGGTGTCAGGAGGGGCAAATGTGGACCTGCAGCCTGTGGACTTGGATCTGCAGCTGTGGAGGACCCCACGTCTGGAGGTGACTGTTCCCAAAGAAGCCCGTGACTCTGTGGGAAGCCTGCGCTGGAGCAACTTGCTCCGGACGTCGTGGGAAGGACTCATGAAGGAGAGGTTCGTGGAGGACTCTCCCATGGGAGAGACCCCATGGAGAAGCAGGGGAGGACTGTAAGGAATCCTTCCTGAGGAGGAAGGAGCAGCAGGAACCACCAGACTGTGACCTGACTCTAAACCCCATCCCCTGTCCCCCTGTGCCGCTGGGGGCAAGGAGGGAGAGAAATGGGGAACAAAGTAATTTGGGCCTGGGAAGAAGGGAGGGGTAGCAGTAAGGTAGTTAAGCACTGCTCTTTGTTTTCTCTGTGTCCTGTGTGCATTGGATTAGTGTGAAATTATTATTTTTCCCTAAGTTGAGTCTGTTTTGCCCGTGACCTTAATTGGTGAAGAACTCTCCTTGTCCTTGTCTTGACCCATGAGCTTCTAGTTGGCCTTTGTCCTCCCCATGTCTGTGCGTGGTAGGAAGGAGTTGAGTGAGCAGCCACGGGGCTGGTTCTGTGTTGTGTTAGGCCCAAACCAAAACACCATGCCAGAAGGAAACCAGCACACAACCCTTTCACCAGCTTTGTTGCCCTTCTCTGGACCCACTCAAGGACCTTCACATCCTTCTTAAATGGTGGGGCCCAGAACTGCACACAGTGCTCAAGGTGAGGCCACAGCAACACTGAATCCATCAGGACAATCACCTCTTCTGGCTGGCTGGTTGTGGTGTGTGTGGTACTCCCCTCCCCAGGATGGGGTTTGCCCTCTTGGGTGCCAGGCACACTGCTGGCTCATATTGAGCCTGCTGCTGACCAGCACCCCCAGGTCCCTTTCTGCAGGGCTGCTCTCCAGCCACTCCTCTCCCCCATTCATGCTTGGTGAGGTCAGCCCAACATGTGACCTCCACAGAGGTAACACCCTGCAGGAGGCAGCAGGAGGCACAGCACTCAGTGGAGCACACCTGAAGCTGGTATCTTGTCCCTACTATACAGGTGCAACACCTGTGTCACAAGTGACAGAATCTGCTTACCAACACTGTACGTATATTTAAGTGCATAATGTGAAGAACTTTAATGAAAGCCACAGATAAGAGGCCAAAGCTTTTTAAAGCCTCAAAACAACATAGGAGGTGCCATTTATATCTTCTGCTAGGCACATCTATCCTTCACTTTGTTATTCCATTTCCAGAGACTTTATGAAACTTCTGTTTTAACAATGCAGTTTGAAACTGGCTAGCCAGACAAAAGATGAAGATTTTATCTATAAATTGCTGAAAGATAGCCCTTACATACATTCAGTTTTGCCATGGAAGATATCCAACAGCAGTGTGAGAGATGTTGGTTTCAGGTTGCTTTGCTAAAGTTCTTTTAAAAATAGAAGATATTTTACACAGTCCCGGAGTATCCACTGATAAATACTTTCTTTGAGCACCATGAATCAATTGATAACCCAGCACTGCAAGGGGAACAGGTTTATTCTGAGTCAACAGAAAAAAATTTTGTTGTTGTTTGCAAGAGCCCAGATTTACACTATTTTATTTTATTGGTAGGACGTACCCTATAAAATAGCTGCCAAATATAATGAAGACCCCACTTAAGAATGATGTAACAGCAAAAGCAAGATCAATATAAATAGCGTCCCCAGCTTCCTGAGGAGGAACCCTCCTCCTGGGTCGGAGAACTTTCATTCAGGAGAAGATAAATGCCCTGATTTTTAACTACTAATTGAACTCAAGATGACAGCCATTAAAACAGCATCGGTGGGAATGGTGTCTAGGATTCCTCCCACTAGGCAAAATGCAGTATATTTTTGAAACTGTTGGAGATACTCCACAGAGCAAAGAGGCCCAAGCACATTGCTGGATGTGGGCAGCAGCTACCATAGGGCAGTCCTGGTTGGCAGTGATTTCTGTGGAGGCAGGAAGATTATAATATAAATGACAAAAACTTTGTGAAGAGTTCTATTAGATAATGTTGGGCCTTTCCAGAGTCTGAACCATAAAATGTCCACAGGTGAGCTGAAAGTAGCATCCTCAGTATACTGCAGTTTCTGTTCTATAGGAAGCATTAATGCTATACACAAACTCCACCCTAAGATACAGAAAGCAATTCCAATTAGGAAATATAAAAAATGCTGGACAAGAAATTTTTAACCTGAAGGTGATCAGCTGTTGTCACATTTTCGTTGCTTATGATATCGGCCATGCAGAACACTAATGTTCACTGAAAAAGCTAGTGCATGTGATGAGTATGAACTTAGAGAAGGAAAGCCCTATTTCTGGTTGTTCCAAAGTCTAAGTTGTGATTTTTGTGTCCTGCAAAACTTTAATGATGCCTGAAGTTCTGTATTGAGCAAGAGCCCAAGATTTTCCTGTCCAGGTGGGTAGCTCCCGCAAATGCCCCATTAGACTCCAGAAACATGATCCATCCACACCTCTAAAACCCTAAAACCCAGCAGCTACAGACAGAACATATTTGACTCTCATCAAGACAGTCCAATCCCCCAACATGCAGTTATAGCTGCTTTAGAAAATGCCAGCAAGGACATTAATATTCATTTTCTATCATAAGAGCACATTTCTTTTAAAAGTGAGTGACCTGGGTTCAAGCCCTCCTTATCTTGAGCAATGACACAGCAGCCAAGCTTTTTGGTATGAGCGAAGTCTTGCTTTTTTGTTTTGCCACTGGTTGATCCAGATTCAGAAGAATGAACAGAGTTTCCAGACATTTAACTCTCTGTGGCATTTTGCACTGTGCATAAGGTTTGAAGGTGATTGTTTTTTTTAATTCCTCTTGAAGAAAAATATTTTATTTTATTGCCATTCACTGTGCTGGGAACAAAGCAGTAAAAACTGAGGTTTCTGGGCTTTTGAAATTCACATGTTGGAGCATGTTAACTGGTGGGCATATAAACTTTTTTCTGAAATTGGCACCAAGACATCCCAGCCCAGGTCTCCAGCAGGTAAACCAAAGGAGTAATTTCAGGAGCTTGTAGCAATGATGAATTATTGCTTGATTTCACTCTAGTGTGCTGCATCTATAAAAAGGTCCTCAAATTACTGTTCTAAAATTTCAATTTAGATATTTACCCTTTATCAGTGATCTGGACAAGGGGATTGAGTGCACCATCAGTAAGTTTGAAGATGACACCAAGTTGGGAGGGAGTGTTGATCTGCCCGAGAGTAGGGAGGCTCTACAGAGGGATGTAGACAGACTAGATCAATGGGCCAAGATCAATTGTATGATGTTCAACAAGGCCAAGTGTCAGGTCCTGCACTTGGGCCACAACAACCCCATGCAATGCTACAGGCTTGGGGAAGAGTGGCTGGAAAGCTGTCCAGCAGAAAGGGAGCTGGGTGTGTTGGTCAACAGCAGCTGAATATGAGCCAGCAGTGTGCCCAGGTGTCCAAGAAAGCCAACAGCATCCTGGCCCGCATCAGGAATAGTGTGGCCAGCAGGACTAGGACAGTGATTGTGTGCTCCTGTATTCTGCACTGATGAGGCTGCATCTCGAATCCTGTGTTCAGTTCTGCATCCCTGACTACAAGAAGGTGCTGGAGTGAGTCCATAGAAGGGCAACGAAGCTGGTGAAGGGTCTGAAGAACAAATCTTATGAGGAGCATCTGAGGGAACTGGGGTCATTTAGCCTGGAGAAAAGGAGGCTGAGGGGAGACCTTATCGCTCTCTACAGCTACCTGAAAGGAGGTTGCAGTGAAGTGGGGGTCGGTCTCTTCTCTCAGGTAACAAGTGATAGGACAAGAGGAAGTGGCCTCGGCTTGCATCAGAGGAGGCTTAGATTGGATTTTAAGAAAAATGTCCTCATTGAAAGGGTTGTCAGGCTGCCCAGGGGAGTGGTTGAGTCACCATCCTTGGAGGTATTTAAAAAATGTGTAAATACGGTGCTTAGGAACATGGTTTTGTGGTGGACTTGGCCATGCTGGGTAAATGATTGGACCTGGTGATTTTAAAGGTCTTTTCCAACAAAAATGATGCTGTTCTGTTCTATTCTATTCTATTCTACTCTATTCTATAATTATAAACTAACTTACTTAATCAACGTTGAAATTGTTAGAGGAGGTAGATTTCCATTAAAGATGACAGTAGCATATAGACAGCATTTCAATTGCATCTGTGGTGTAACACACTTGACCATATTATTTTAAGAGGAATCTTTCTTTTTTAACAGCTTTACTTAAATACACAAGAAGGAAACTTTATTTTATGCCTTCCATGGGACTAGAGATTTTCTCAGTTAAGATCAACCCCTTTCAGTTTTTACCATTTCCTTCTCCAAGAATTTCCAAGCTTGAATGTTAGCTCTCTCAATAGTAACCTTGCAGCTTTTCAGTCTAAAGAAGAAAAATTTACCCCTTCAGCAATACCTATTATGCAAAATGCAAAAAAAAGTATTTTTTGACAAGCGATCAGAGAAGGAGATTCAAATAACTAGCACAGACATCACAAATTACATATCATGGGGGTTTTTTTCATAGTCCCATTGCCAGATGGTTACTCCAAGAAGGCTGAACTAAGGTTAGTAGAGTTTTTAAGCATATTTAATCTTCATGTATGTCTCTTATAGGACAAGACCAAGTTTCTCAACTGATGCTAATTGGTTTCATTTTATGATGTCAGCTGAAAATGTTTTTCCCCGTGATGATTTGGAGAAGAGGCAGCCTGTCCTAAAACCAAGCTGGTATCTGTAGCTACTTGCTTACTACTCACTCTGAATGGTATTAAATGACTGATCCTTAGTTCAGCCATCCAGGTGTTGTCTGAGCAATGCAAATTTCTGGGTACTTCACAGACATGAATGCATCTCTCAACAGTTGCCTGTCTAGCCATCGCATAGTGATTAGGTCACTCACCACAGAGGCTGGGTAACAGCATTTTTGTGGTTCCTATTCCAGACTTTGGTCACACCAACACCAATCTGCCAAAGTAGACTGAGTTAAAACTTCCGTTATTTGTAAAAGCTTGAAAGCAGAAGCTACTCATATCAAGTCTGTCTACTCTGCTGTAAACTGTTTCTGTTTAAAAGACAAAGAGCTCTTTTTCTTCAGGACTTTCTCCTTTTTTTTTTTGTTTACTCACCAGCACTGAATACATCAGAGAGAGCATTTGTAAAATTTATATCTATTTATAGAGAGGTGTCCTGGCAGATACAAACATTTCTGAGAAATAGTGACAAGAAGATAAGGTATTAATGCTCTTGCAACTAATCACATTGATAGGTTCATGGGGTATGATTTCATGGCCTGCACTCAACAGAAAGATAGGATGAACTGCCATGTGCTGAGCGCCTTCCTGCCAGAGGGTTATTATGCCAGTTAGTTTGAAGCCCTTACATTAAAAAGTACAGTTACTTCAACAATCTCATTTTATTCCTACCATAGATTATAATATTTAAAGGTACACTTAACCATGGCAAATATTGTGTCTACATAATGCAGGCCATGATCTCCGTGTGAACTAATGCAATTCTAAAATGATGCTATTAAAAATAAGCATCCTTTAGGGGCCTTTTGGTAAAGAGTCTATTGATACAGCATTCTATTACAGTAGGCAAAATTCAACTAAATTAACAGTAAATTTACATACCTCTGAAAAACAAACCAAAAGTCCACCTATGAGGAAGGTCACTTCAGGAATAACACTTGTCAGCAACACTGAAATGAACTCAATTGCCCAACTGAGACATAGCAGTGTTTCAGGGTTAGTTAGTAAGCCATAATTCTTTGGGTGAAAATCATTTATCACAGAGTTTATTTCTGTTCCTCTGAATTCAAACAGCAACCTATGAATGTCCCTGAAGGGTCACAGCTGAACCCAGATCACTCCTTGAGCAGATGAAGTCACCGGGTTGCTATGTTTATCCTGTAGCCCTGCCTCACGTTTCTCTCAGACATCTGAAGCCTCTATTATCAGAAGGAGCTTTGGCATCCAGCACAATAGCATGTCTATGTTAAAGAGAAAGGGTCCCACTCACGAGCAGCAGGATGAGGGCTGTGATCCCCGTAGGAGCAGCAGCATCGGCTTCCTGTGCCCCGGGCTGCTGTGAGGAGAAGGGGAAATGAGGCACCATGGCTGCACACTGCACAACAGAAATTGCTGCCCATGGGGATTAACACACATACGCCAGCGAACGTTTTCAACGTCCCCTAGCTAGGAAAAAGCTGCTACGTGGATTTTGAGCACAAGCCTTATAAATATTTCTTAGAACAAAGCTTGTAGATTTTTCCTAGTGCTCCCAGGATCGTAACAGCCAGTGAAAGTATCTGAGTGAACAAAGTTGCCAGGGGATAACTTCTTCACTCAGTCAGACTCTGACACAGACCTTTGTTTAAAAGTCTCTGGAGACTCCACAGCATCTGCTCAAGTTTTGCAGTTCCCACCGAGGCAGTGCTGGAAGAGATGATGGAGGTGTCTTCCCTATGCCATGCTCAGAGCCACTCAGGAGGTGACACTCAGCATCCAGCCCAGCATACCTGACCCTCATCAGCTGAAGGTGGTACTAAACAGGTCATGGTCCAGACACCTCTGCCAACTGCCACAGCCATGTGAAACATGGACCAGGGTGGATGCACTGGGGGAAAACAAGTACAGTGTGGCATTTTACTGCCTGGCCTGAGCAGCACAATGGGGTTCAGCACAGTGGGGTTCAGCACACGCAGCTGCTGCCTGCCCTCGGTTGGTCAGGCCCCAGGTCTCCTCAGTGCTGCAGAAGAACTCAGTTGCCACCTGAGTCACTGCCATCAGGGAGGACTTTGCCAAAGCCAGTGTAGTTAGGTGGAAGCATGGTGGGCCCCCACCCTGGTCTTCAGCAGTGCTGTCATCTGTATCATCTACTTCTTTTTTCCTGTGGTTTTCTTTAGTTAATTTTCAGTTCTCTTTGAAACACGTGATTCCTCCTTTCTTGTTCATCTTTTTTTCCATGTTTGACCCATCACTTGTTAGTCACCTTTCTGCCTGTTGTTGAAATGTTTATTCAATATTTATTATCATTATGTCCAATAGTGATAATATTTTGTATTGTTATAGCATCCTGGAATTTACCTCTTTTTCCTTTTCACTCTCTCCTGGTTTTCCTTCTTTTCCCTTGTTGTTCCTCTTCCATCCCCACCTCCCCCCTCCCCTTCCCCTTGCATGACACCATTCCTCTTCTGCCTCTGCTCTTTTAGTAGCAGCAAGGCAGCTTTACACACCCAAGGGACTTCTACATCCCTGAGTATGGCTTCAGAGTACGTGTGGAAAGATGATGGGTCAGACTTTACATGTATTTGCAATACTAAAGCTCAGACATAAGTAAGGCTCTGAGGTCCCCTGACATTAATCATTCCAAAGGTCCCGTACGGACAGCGTAAGCTTTTCAGTAGTGCTTCTGAAAGTCCAGTAAGTGGATGACCACATCTTTACATGGAAAAATCACTAGAAATCTGGCTTTAAGTAATTTCAAATTCACCCCAAGATCTAGTCCTCTTTTTCAGCCATGGCTAGCTACTGAATATCACATAATTCTTTTAGAGATAGATTAAATATCTCCATATTGTCCGGTTTTATTCCCATACCTTTAAACTGCTATTCAACAATAGCAATGATGTTTCCAGTCCCTTCCCCAAACTGTGAATGTTTCGTTTCCAGTTCTGTAGCCTTCAGGGTTTTTTGAGCACTTCTGTTGTGCAAGAGATTTTTTTCCCTCTCAATTTCAGGCAGCCAGCAGCAGCTGCTATATACCTGTATAGTGTGTGCAATGCCTCTGGTTCCCTATTTCCCATATGCTTTCTCTTCTACTTGCAATGTCATCCCTGAGGCCATGTGGGCAGCCTGGGTGGGCAGGTACAAATTGTTCTCATTAGCTGTCTCAGGTATCTGGTGATACTTTGGTAACGTTATTTCAAAGTGAGATATATTTTTTTTACCTTTACCAATTTATTTCATAATGGATCTGCATATTCAGCTGCTGGAAACCACACTACACATGCAGTAACCTTGGACTGTGCTGGGTATAAAATCCCACTCATAATGTATATGCTTCCTCAAAATATCATTCAAGGAATCATCCTTGCACTTGGACTCTCCCACATATATCCCAAGAGGAAGAGGGCGATGAGGCATTCTGTGCATTGGATTTTAACAGTGCTTTCTGTATCCCATTCCCAGTTATGAGTGGTATTTATTTGGTTTATGATCCTGAGGTTAGATTCACTTACATTTTTCTTGATTGGCATCTAGTTGGTTTTGACACAATAATTGAGAGACAATACACTCCAAACCACCATGTTAATTATTGAACGATCTCACTTTTCTCAATCAAGGGAAATGGAGTAAATTGAGAAGTGTAACGGGAGTACGTTGCTTGAAAAATATGTTTTTATGAACCAATACTGGATCTGACAATACAGATTTTGGCTAGAATGAAAGGAATCCCAGTTCAGTTTTGAAAAAGGTGCATTTTTTCAGAGGGCGTGTCTCTTCTGGGAACCTTTATTTTAACATACACTGTTTTCCTATTTTAAGAAAACAATTTGCTGTTAAACACTATAGCAGCCGGACATATTTTTAAAGCAAAAAACTCTTTGTCATGCAGTATTTTAATGTCCTAAAGCACAGGAAATTGCCTGTGACATTTTAGTTTTTCCATTCTAAGGGAGAAATGGTCCAAGGTCTAAAAATAGCTCTCTCTTGAAAACCACCCTCCCTCTCATCATTGTAATATACCATAAGGCATTGACAACTAAAATGTTTCTTTCTGAGACTGGTGTTATTTTTAATCAGCTAAAGAACTCACAACTGGTAATTAAGACTCTCTTCATGTCAATCTGATGACTTGAATTAATATTTTGTTTACTGACTTAACTCAAATAATTTGGTGACATACTCTGCGGTACAACATTTCCAGTTTCCTCCCTCTTCCTTTACCTGAACACAAAAGATGTTGGTCAGAATTACATATTCACCTGCGAAGAAAATCTCAGTAGACTCTGTGCTATCAGCTTGTTTTACTATTAGGCACTTTTTAGCTCCATCTGCTATTTGAGCACCCATCTTTGAGAAGAATATTGAATATATATTCATACACATTTTGGTCTGTGGCCATGAATGGACAGGTGAGGTAGATGGTACACATAAATAAGGTTAATAAAACACATTATGTGGCAGATTAGTGGTAAGGAATATGTTATGGAGGTCATAGATGGGTGCCTTACCATTCTGCTTAGATACCCAGCGTAACTCAAAGGGAGTCTTGGTATTCAAATCATTCCCCCAGCAGTGAATTCAGACATGTAAGTGAGTCACAAGATACTTGTTTATTGTCAACTCAGACAAAATAAAGCGAGACTGGTTTGTGTGTAGACTGAGGCCAGTGTGGAGACATTCCTAGACAGGGTGGAGCCCATAAGGCAAGCGGTGCTGTCACTGGGGAGGCAGCAGGTCCCAGTCTGCTCTGAAGCTGGAGACTGAGCTGCACAAGATGATCTCTTCAGTGGTCAGATTTGCTTAAGATGTTCTTGCCCCCTATCTCTCTGCCCCAAGGCCCTGACCACTCACTCCTGTCTTTACACTACAGCTCGCTGCCTGTCCTCAACTGTGCTACTGCAAATGCTTGCGGGGCCAGGCTATAGCATCTCTCCCTAAAGTAATCTAGGTTAAAAATAGCTTTCCAGAAAAGTTGAACATTTTTTAGTTCTAAACAGAAATAATTTTGCAGAGAACCCTAAGGACAGCTGTACAAGCACAGCTGAAATGGTGACAAACTGACCTACTGAAAGGTAACTTAGCTTCTCAAATTCTGAAACAAATGTGTCATGAAAATATGCAAAAAGAAACTGTCTCCTTGCTGGTGAGGTAAAAGCACAGGAACTTTACTTTCCTCCAATACCAGTATCTTAACAAACACAAACATTCACTAAAATGTAATGAATCACACATAACCTTGAGGGATCAAGACAGGCTCAATTCCATTGAGATCAATTGGAAGTTTTTCCTCTCCCTTGTTTCAAGCTAAGTTTTTTTTACTCCTATCTTCGCTTCAGTAAAGTTTTAATATAGATTGGTATTTGACCATAGACTACATTTTATCATGTCTCAACATATAATCTGGACCATGTGACTATTGATAGACACATGTACTAGAGACCTAAGATGGGAAAGGATGCCCAGAGCCTCACCTAGATCACCCCTCTGTTCTGAAACAGGCTTACTCATACCTGCAGACCTCATGGCACTGCTTGTCTACACTTATTTTTGATAAGATGTTATTTAAAAAACCCACACATCTCCTTAGGTAATCTATTCCAGTATTTGACTGGGAATTCTTCACCAACTTGCTTATGTCTGACACACCACTGGAGTTTTATAGCCCCACATCAGGAGAGATCAACAGAATCACTGGTGGAAACAGCTGTGGCAGCAATGCAGAAACTTGGAATGTGTCTGATGTTGTTTGTTGCTTTTTCTTGTAGCCAAGAATAGATGTAAATCAAACCTAATCTCTTAGTGAACATAGCTGAGAAATACAGTTGCAGTTATTGACATCTAGTGAAGGAAAAAAATGTTGAAGAATCAGTCATTTTCTGGTGAAGTTCAAATTCCTTGTCAGGGAATACTGGTGGCTTATTAGTGTGGGGAAACGCTGGCATAAACACATGGATAGACCTTTTTTTTTTCCCCTTACAACTACAATAAGATAAAATCTAATATTATCGTAGGCCCTGTGGGAAGAGATAACAGTTCTATTGACTTGCACATTTAAAAATGTAACCTACCAACATTGTAAAGGATGTATAGTAGAAATCAAACTAGAAACAGTATAGAATAAACAAGTTATTAAATCACTTGCCTTCATTGAAACACCATTTAGAAGTGCTTTACAGAGGTGTAAACAGTCAAAAGATAAACATTTGCAGCAGATGAAAAAATTACCAATGATGAGATAAGCTGCTGTTTCAGAAGAGACTGGAAGACTGGAGAGGAAATGAAGGTGCTGTAGGGATTCTGTATAGACAGTCGGTACAGCGAAGCTGAGAACATGTAAAGCTGTGGAGAAAAAATTGGACTGCTAAAACAAGTTGAGGTAGTAACAGCCACAAGCACCAAGACCTGGTTTGCTGTCGTTTTACCTTTTCTTGTAATGTACAAGAATTTTTACACTTTTTGTTTACTTTCTCCTTTCTCTGAATCCATGAGTGTTTTTGGAAAATGGAGGACAGTTAAAAGAGTAAAACCCAATTACTTATATTCCTGTAGCATTTCTTTAAAAGTGTAATAGCTTTTTGAGGAACCTGTTTTCAAGAGATCATCGGTTTGTCAACACTTTACTCATTCCTCCAAACTTCTTAATTTATTTTTTTGTAATTGCCCTTATTGCAGCATTTGGAGCAGTTCTCTTTTTTTTTTTTTTAGTGGCACTGGCAAATGGAATGCCATGTAAATGACAGATTCACCTAACTTTATCTAGCTTAGGCAAAGTTTGGTTGTGTACACAACAGTGAGGAAGTGTAGTTATTACAGCCTTTACAATAGGTTAAGAGAAACAGGTTTTTATGAAGCCTGTCATCTCCCAGCCATTCTAGGCAACTATTCTGGAAAAAGACTGCCTTTGTCTCTACATTGACTATAAATGGAACCTGAATTGACCTGTGTTTAGGTATAGATGTCTACATCAGATGAATCATACCCTAAAAGTTGTACTGCATATTCCCAGTTACTCAGAGCACTGATTTTGACAGCAGTTTTGTAATGACTTGTAGAAGTTGTTCCCATCTTTTGCAATACCTTTGGATTTGGTGAAGTGTCTGATGAAGAAGCAAACACTTGCAGACTTTTTCTCTCTGCCCAAGTGAGGGACTAAGAGCGCACCTTGCCCACAGGCAAACATGTTGCAACATAAAATGCAAATATCTTGCAAGAAAAATAGAAACATTAAAGACACAGCTCTTTATACGCCCTAGAGGAAGAAGGGAAACTGACAAGGCCTTTGTTAGACAATTCAGGGAGGACTCACTTGACACAAGCGTGATGACTCTCATATTATTGGTATTAAAATCTTAACTTGTCACAAAACATACTTTGCTATGGATGTAATTAAATAATGGACAAAAATTTTTAGTACAAACAAGTTCACATTTAACACGTGTTATTTCACATTTGTCTAACAAGACAGTTAATTCAGAGTCATCTCTTTGAGCGTGATAAATATCTTACACAAAAAATAAATTAATGAATAATGTTTGTATATACAAAAAAGGAAAACTGGTAAAACTTAATCACAGTTGCTGCTCAACAGCAATTATCTCAAACATGAACCTCTGGTCATATGTGACAACCATGACCAGAGGTTCATGGTTGGTAATTCAGCTGGATCATCTAACAAAATAGTGTGGCTACTATATTCTAAAATTAAATTCTACAGTTCCATGACTATGAAATCACTTATGCTACCATTCTTATCTTTTGACTATGCCCTTGTTCTGAAACGGCACAGAGGGGATTTATCCTGTCAGGATTTTGTGGTAGTGTTTGTGGTCACCAGAAATCTGTATGAAAGAGAAAAAGTCCCACTTAGCAGCAGGAAAATGACAGCCACAATCCCGATAGGAATGGCAGCACCAGCTTCCTGCACTGCTGGGCTGGAGGGCATATAATAAGAAGGAGGAAAGGCAATGCTCTGGTTGTGCATTACAGAATAGAAATTCCAGCTCACAGGAATCAGAACACACAGACCAGCAAATATGTAGAAGAAGCCACCCAACAGGAAGAAACGGGTAATGAGAGTTTTTTGAGTGATTCTCACAGAAACATTTCTCAGAGCAAACATTGTGGCAGTCAGTCCCAGCAAGCCCAGGAACATGGCGATCAAGAGGAGACCCTGAGCAGCATAGATTTCATGGGGGATGGAGGAGTCATAGCCACTGAACTTATGGCAGAACTGTTCTTTGTAGCCAGGTGAGATGTGAAGGTAACTGATGAAGCAGACTTTCCAAATCCCCACCCAGGCAATACCAGAGGAAATGGTAGTGGTGTTGTCCACGTGCCACACTCTCCATTCCACAATTCCCATTGAAGCAATGCACAGGATCCAGCCTACCGTGCCCAGAGCAAAGGCAGCTAGCTGGAGGTGCGAGGTGCTGACCAGGGAGCTCATCCTCTGGAGGTCTTCTACTTTGGCACAGACACGATTGCCATGTGAAGAGACAGAGGCACTGGAAAGAAACAGCATAAAATTACAAAGGCAATTTGGGCAAGTAGGTGAACGTCATAGTGAAAAAGAAAAAGAAGAAGAGAATACATGTACAGAGGGGAGTTAGTAGTCATTTTTCCCTGACTGTAATGAATTGTTGAGGTTTAATGCCCATGGACAAATAACAGCTAGGTTCTAATGCTGTATATGTTGTTGTATCACAAGGATAAAATGGATTTCTCCTATTGCCATCTCCTTTTTACATTCACAAAAGGAAAATTCACATATTTTTCCAAGTTATTTCATTCCTTTCTAACCAGTATGTTCAAAGATCCTTACACACATTACATATAACCAGGAACCTGGGGTTACTGGCTAGTAGATACTATTGCAGGAGATCCTAAGAAGCAGCTACAGGAGCTGTGTTTTTGGTGGAGCATCCCAGCTTGACCAGACTTCTGCTTTTGTGCTGCCCTTACTAGGAGTTTCTGGGACCAGCGTTAGACAGAAGGCACCATAGTTCAGAGACAAGCAAATACAACCTGCAAAGTCTAATAATGACCATGGAACTTTGACCTTTTTTTAGATTATTTAACAGTGAATGCATTAGCAGAAACACTTTTAATTAATAAGGAATATAATGCATTGTGCAGGGGCTGGAGCCTGGATATGCTGCCATTGCTTTCCCAGCCTCAAACTTCAACCAAGTTTTTCTGCAGTGTTTTACCCTCACAAGTCACACTCATTCATAACCTGACCAGCTTCTCCAGTTCAAATCATCCTAATGCTGTGGTGGAAAAGATTTTAGTCATTTAGCCTAGCAAAAGATTTTAGGTTTGCTTGCTGACTGTACATTCTGAGTACAAATTTGTGTTTTATTGAAATTTAAAAAAAACTCAAACCCCACATATTTCATACAACCTTCTGAACATTTATAGGAATGATCTGTGATCAGAGAAAATGTGGCCTTGAATTTATTATGTAGATCTGAAAGGCTGTAGAGATCTTTGTATTTACGGAGTTATCTAAAATACCTCTTGTCCTGCTCCCATTGTATTCAAAACTGAAGCTATACTGTACCAAGTTCACCCCAATAACAATAAGATACGTCTGCAACTATGTTTTGTTACTAAAACAATAACTTTTCTACTTACTTATTTTAAATTAACAGAGTCAGTTGATGATACAATCTAGTTGCAAAAATCTATCTGTGGAAATCTTAAATTAAAAAAATATCTTTAAAACAACATGGCCTCAAGCAAACACTGTCCATTTTCTCATATCAGTGCCCACTATATACTTACTTCAGTCCCAAAGCTCATGCCAGTGATAAGAGGATGGGACAGAGAGGCTTTTGACACCAGCAAAACACAGCAACATCTGTAGTTTTATCATTTTGGCCTCCCAGTTCATCTGTGTATTTTCGATAGGACTGATTTCCTGTGGGACATATGAATCTCCATTATTGCAAATGTACATTTAATGCTTTCTTGCATGGAGGAAATTGCTCTGGAATAGTCTCGTGTGTTTTTATCTAGTTAAAACAAAACCAGTTATCTCAATCTGCTACGTTATTTACAAAGTGATTCTAAAAACCCCTATCTAGCTCACAGTTGTTACCAGCCCCACAGGATGTTTCTTTCTGCCCCGGTTCCACATCAAAATAATGTCAATTCTCTGTTTGTCTAGTGGTGAGAAGATGCTAGACAGAAAAGAGCATGACCTGCACTGACCCTCTTCTCCTCCTGTTTCAGTTGAGCACACAGAGGCCAAGCTGGAACCATGTTAAAATACCATTTTGTGCAGAGCCCACATTTCTGTAACCCTTTTCGTATACATCATAAACAGTCATTTAAAAAACTTACTGACACCAGGGTCCTAAAAGATAGGCAAGCAGGCTGATGTGTGTCACTGAGAGTTGTTCAGAGTATGGTATCAGTGTATATCTTTATGGATTGAATTTACCCACCTGTCTGCTCACAGAATTAAATGAGATTGTATCTGTCATTACTGAACCCTCTATCAAAATTTCATGTGCTAAGCTACTTAGAATAGTGCCTGGAATTGAATTATAAAACTAAAAAACAGGAAAAGTTATTTTTCCCCTGTGAGATTCACAAATAAACACAGAACAAGCAAGCATGCAGGATGAAAGAATTCAGGGCTTATACAAAATTTTTGAAAACATTGGAAAATAGCCAGCTAACAAAGATGAGCTTTAGATGAGGTACCAAATGTCTAGACACAAAAAGTTGCTTATGTAGGAAATGATTCATTTTGGCTCATTTTTCCACACCCTGCCCACTGGAACTTATTTGATCTAACCTGGTAGTAATGACTGACTTGGAGAAAAATCAAGGTGACAAAGTAGTACTTCTGAGATCCATGATTAAATTGATTTAGAAGTATCATACTTGCCAGTTTTGGAAAATCAAAAGGAAGTCTATACTTATGACCAGTTAGTACTGATATTCAGAAAGAAAATAAGGAGCAAAATATCAAGAGGTAGTAGTATCAAGTAGTATCAAGTAGTTACAGGAATTTGCTTGCCATATGAAAATATGTCAAAATTAAAACAAATATATAGTTCCTGATTCCAGTCTCTATACTTACAAAATGTTAATAAACACACTATAGGTTTTGTTGGTATCATCAAACAACAACAGGTACGTGTGACTTGCCAGAAGCATTGAGTTTAAGAGAAGATTTTTGATAAGAACATATTGCACCAGGGGAGGTTTAGAATAGATATTAGAAAGAATTTCTTTACCAAAAGAGTGGTTGGACACTGGAACAGGCTGTCCAGGGAGGTGGTGGAGTCACTGTCCCTGGAAGTGTTTAAAATAAATATAGATACAGTGCTTAGGGACATTATTTAAGCACTGAACAGGTAGATTAGGTTATGGTAGATGGATTTAGGTTATGGTTGGACTTGATGATCTTCAAGGTCTTTTCCAACCAGGATGATTCTATGATTCTGTGGTTTAGCCTCAAGTTTTCTAAGCCTGAGCACTGCCAGGGGTCACGGCACCCCAGCCATCCCACTGGATGGGCGGCATCCCATGGGGCAGGGACATCCCATGGGACAGGGGGCATCCCACGGGACAAGGGGGTGTCCCACTGGATGGGGCTGTCCCACAGGACAGCGGCATCCCATAGGACTGGGGGGCATCCCTCGAGGTGGCCCAGCCCCGGCACCAGCCGAGGTCTTGCCGTGTGCCTTCCGACGGGCAAAGAGCATCAGAGAAACGCGTTTGCCGCCAAATGCGGCGAGATAGGTAATTTCTCTCGCCGATGGCCTGTAACGCCGGGAGCGAGCTGCAGAGGGCGCCAGGATTTCACTCATCGCGGCGGCTCCCGGGCGGTGACACCCCAAGGCAAAGGGAAGGCAGGCAGGCGGGAAGAAGGAAACCTCGCAGAAAGAAGAGCAGCAGGTCCCTGGGGGCCGCTGCGCAGGTCCCCGTCCACAGGAGGGGTGCGGGCACTGACCTCGCCTCCCGCACCGGCAGTGCCCTTCCTCTAGGTGTCAGACAGGCATCCCCTTCGGAAAGGAAGGATTTGAGGCCACACCTCTCTGATGGTCCCCCTGTACTCGGCATTGGTGGGGCCGCACCTCGAGTACTGAGTTCAGTTTTGGGCCCCTCACTGCAAGAAAGACTTTGAAGTGCTGGAGTCAGAGGAGGCCGATGAATCTGGTGAAGGGTCTGGAGAACAAGCCTTATGAGGAGCGCCTGAGGGAACTGGGCTTGTTTAGTCTGGAGAGGAGGAGGCTGAGGGGAGACCTTATCGCTCCCTACAACTACCTGAAAGGAGGTTGTAGCGACGTGGGGGTTGGTCTCTTCTCCCAGGTAAAAAGCAACGGGACAAAAGGAAATGGGTTCAAGTTGCACCAGGAGAGGTTTAGTTTGGGTATTAGGAAAAATTTCTTCACTGAAAGGTTTGTCAGGCACTGGAACAGGCTGCCCAGGGAAGTGGTGGAGTCACCACCCCTGGAGGTACGTAAAAGCCACGTAGATGTGGTCCTTAGGGACATGGTTTAGTGGTGGACTTGGCAGTGCTGGGTTAATGGTTGGACTTCGTGGTCTTAAAGGTCTGTTCCAACCAAAACAATTCTATGATTCTATTATTTGACCCATCACTAACTTGCCATTTGAATAAAGCAAAGAAGTTTGTTGGTTTTTTTTAATAAAACCTTTTAGTTGCTGTGCAAATGCCCTTGGCCAGCCTTCCAAGAGAAAAATGTGAAAGGTCAGTCCCTGAATGTTTGGAGCTATAATGGATAAAACACTTTTTAAAGTCCAGATCAGATGGCAGTCTGTGCTAACACAGACAGCACTGACATAATCTATTGGCTGGTTTCATTCTTTAGTAATTACATAAATATTTTTAATTAATTTAATTAGTATAGTAAGATTACCTATATGGTCTGAATAACACAATGATGTAACATGATCACTATATTAAATTTCCTAAGGCATATTAACTCATATTCAGTCAGCTACAGGAGGTCTTTTGAATAATTAGTTTATGTTACTGGCCTGCACTTCTTGATTTGGAAGCTCCCTCAGAGCAGCAGATCTCAGCATTCAAAGCCTTCATGCTAGCTGTTTCATGGACCAGAGGTGGCCTACCAAGGCAATCTTGACAGAAGGAACAAGCTAGGTCCATGTGGTGTGTAGGCCAGTCACCAAATGGAAAACCCTTTCCATTCAGAGAAGCAAGAGAATTGTGTTCAGAAGGGCTACAGTTCCATCTCTCAGTGTCCCATGATTTTGTTAACATTTTCATTGTAAATTGATTCAGTCCAATCCACCAAGCATCCCAGCAGCTTCTGGGGACAGTCTTTAGAAAGTCTAGAACCAATAGTTAAAAGAGGAGAGCTGCTTCCACAGGCTTCTCACCTGGCAGTCCCCTGCTATCATTTTCTTTCATAATACATCTTTCATTTCCTTCATTTGGAAGGGCTTTGCTTCAGGGATGTGTTTTTAACTAAATACTCTGCCTGAGTAAAAGCAAAATGTCAACTTCCAGCATTCAATGGAAATCTGCACAGAGAAGAGAGAAGCTAATGTGAAAGATGATACATGCTAGTGAAGTCATCCAAATATAGAAACTTAAAGAATCCTTTAGTCTTTATCACTTTATTTAAATCACACATTGCACAGGGAGTAGCAGTTTATGAAAAGTGTGTTGAGCCATTGCCCATATTTTTCAAGGACAGAATGAGACAGGGCTTTCCCTGTCTTAGCTACAAGAAACAGATGAGGATGCCTGGGAGCTGTGTTGACTTTCCTACAGCTGCAAGCTTGCTTCTAGGAGAAAAAAATGGAAGTGAGCTGCTCTCATAACTGCCAAGTGATTTGATAGAGGGATTTGGGGGTCATCTGTGCATTAGGTTTACCTTTAAAAGAATAAAATGAAGTGCTGCAGTCAAAGAGGTAAAGGTCAGTGCCTTGTGACCACAGTCCCACCTCCTGATGCTGTCAGCAGCAGGAACAAACAGAAATGGAGCTATACTTGAAATTTTGTCAACACTTGTTTTACTTCCAGTAATTGCTAGTGACAAAATGCTGGGGCTATGTTATGAGTTGTCAGAGCAGAGAAACCTAAATGGCATCAAATGCATTTCACTTCTGGAATTAATACTGGCTCCTCTGAAAAGCTATTTTAATTACATTCAGCAGTCTATATGTATCAACTGGGTTTCAGATCTGCTTTCTAAAATTCAACCTGCCTTAAGCTCCTGAAAAAAAGATTTTTAAAAAACTGTGGGTAAATGAGGAAAGGAAAAAAACCTCAGGCATACTTTCTTCATTAGTGCATTTAAATATAATATATATAATATAATAAATATAATTCAGCCGTTCAGGTTAATGGGTCTCTGACTCCCTCATGGGGAGAGGGCCTGTGCCAGTAGATGATGTTCTACTTGTAGAGTTGAGGGCCAGATGGCACTAGGTTTCAGCAGCATGGAGAGAGTTTGCCATTTAGCAGAGGTCTTTTAGAGGCTGGTACGTGCTGGGTAGGTAATACATTCCCCAGCAGCAGCACCCCTCTGCAGTCTTTCTTCCCCTCTGGGACCTGAAGCACCAGGCAGCGCTGAATGGGCCAGTCATTGACAACTGGAATGTAAGATCTCAGACACAGGAAGAGGCTGCAGGGAAGTGTGAGATGGAGCTGGGGCTTGTCATATGAATTTTTGGAAGTCTGCACAAGTTGCATGATCCTTGACATGATGCTCAAAGACTGTACTAATACTCTAGACCCTTGAGTTCAGATGTGTCTAGAAGAGAACTTCAGAAGCGTTTTTTATCCTTCTGTCGTTACTGTTTCAGCACAGCTCTGGCTGAAGTGTGGCTTTATCTCTAAGGCTATCTTATTGCTGTGGTCCCTGCCACAAGAGTTGCCAGCAGCAGCTGCTAAATCAGTCTATTCCTAGCTTTTTCAAAAGACATTTAAACAAACACTCAGTGGGAGAATTATTCTGCTCCTATCTTCCTAGATACAAAGTTATGACCCCTGCCTTGAATACAGTCTCAAAGAATCACAGAATTATCAAGGCTGGAAAAGACCTTTAAGATCATCAAGTCCAGCCTATGACCAACACCACCACACCATCTAGACTATGGCACTAAGTGCCACATCCAGCCTTCCTTGAACACATCCAGGGACGGTGCCTCCACCACTTCCCTGGGAAGTCTATTCCAATGTCTAATCACCCTCTCCGTGAGGAAGTGCTTCCTAATATCCAACCTAAACCTCCCCTGGAGCAGCTTGAGACTGTGGCCTCTTGTCTTGTTGCTAGTTGCCTGGAAAAAGAGCCCAGCCCCCACCTGACTACAACCTCCCTTCAGGTAGTTGAAGAGAGTGATACAGTCTTCCCTGAGTCTCCTCTTCTCCAGGCTAAACAACCCCAACATCCTCAACCTCTCCCTGTAAGACTTTCCCTCTAGTCCTTTCACCAGCCTTGTTGCTCTCCTCTGGGCCCGCTCCAGCACCTCAATATCCTTCTTGAAGTGAGGGGCCCAGAACTGGACACAGTACTCGAGGTGAGGCCTCACCAGTGCTGAGTGCAGGGGGAGAATCACATCCCTACTCCTGCTGGCCACACTATTCCTGATACGAGCCAGGATGCCATTGGCCTTCCAGGCCACCTGGGCACACTGCTGGCTCATGTTCAACCGGCTGTCCACCAGTACTCCCAGGTCCCTCTCTGCCAGGCTGCTCTCCAGCCACTCTTCCCCCAGCCTGTAGCCCTGCCTGGGGTTATTGTGGCCAAAGTGCAGGACCCTGCACTTGGTCTTGTTGAATATCATGCTGTTGGCCTCAGCCCATCGATCCAGCCAGTCCAGGTCCTCCTGCAGCTTCTTCCTACCCTCTGGCAGATCAACATTCCCCCCCAACTTAGTGTCATCAGTGAACTTACTAAGGGTGGACTCAATCCCCACGTCCAGGTTGTCAATAAAGATACTGAATTGGACTTGGCCCAGTACTGATCCCTGAGGGACACCGCTGGTCACCGGACACCAGCTGGATGCAGCTCCATTCACCATCACTCTCTGGGCCTGGTCATCCAACCAGTTTTTGACCCAGCGAAGGGTGCACCTGTCGAAGCCATGGATCGCTAGCTTCTCCAGGAGGATGCTGTGGGAGACTGTGTCAAAGGCCTTGCTGAAGTCGAGGTAGACCACATCCACAGCCTTCCCCTCATCCACTAGGTGGGTCACCCAGTCATAGAAGGAGATGAGATTAGTCAGGCAGGACCCCTAACATTTCATGTTTAGGTTTCAGCTGTCACTAACATACTCATTTTCAACTAGAAAAGACAAAGAGTCTTACAAGTCATTATAGAGTATCTGCAGATTTAAAATACCCCCTTCCTCACAAATGCCAGTTTCCAGTGTTATGAATTCTGCTGCTTCCACTCTCTGATTGTGTTTCAAAACAAGCAGACCAAAGCAATCTTCACTTCTGTTCCACCAAGTAATAATACATTGAAAATTAGCTGTGTAAAAGTTCTTTGCCTATTTCAGGAAAGTATTTTTTTCATTTGCTTTGATGGGAGGATGAAGAGAAACTGATAATTTCTATATATTCCTCACTGTTTGGTCAGGCTCTGATTTACTTTTCCGTGGTTGAGCCCCCATTAAGCTCTTGTGAAATAAGGAAATGTTGCAGGCTTGTAGGCAGTGGGGTGACAGTGGGCTTGACCCAGAACCTAGGTGATCCCATATGATCATAATTTCTACAGATTGTTTTTTCTCTGATGTGGAGAACAGTCCGTCTTCTCCCCACAGCCGTTGGACCGTAACATCTGCCTTGAAGGGAGCTCCATTTAGAGCCTAAGTAGAACAGTTAAGGGACGTGTCAGGAATGGCAGCCACTGAAAAAACAAGGCAGCTAGCTAGCTCTGTTAAGATGGGATCTTCTCAGGAAGCTTCAGGAAGCAGAGGGAAGCCCAAAAGCTTGTCTAGTCTGGGTGTCTGGCATGGAGAAAAGATCACTAAGGGGTTAGAAGTGTGACTAAGACAACCACATCCAGGACCCAGAGAGCTCCCACATGACTGAGAAGATGAGGGCACTGAAAACTGTCTTGGGGCACAGGAAGATGTCACCCAGGAGGAGTCACCTGGCATCAGAAGAATAGGCACTAATGGTGCCTGGTGGCTGTGGGAGACATGAAGAACACCTGAAGCACCCAGCTGCACAGGCAGCTGGTCAGGAGGAAGGAGCACTGCCTGTGCCAACGGGGCATAAGGAACCTGCCTGCAGGAGGGGGAACCGGAGAGTCGACAACCTGCATGCTGCAACCTGATGATCAGATTTTCTTTGTAGGCATCGGGTGGGTGGTTGAAAGGAGAGCTTCCCAAAAGGATAGAAAACAATACTTGTTTCTTTGTAAGTGATAGCACAGCTAAGATAAAATACACTAAAAAATGTAACGATGGAAGACCGAAGTATGACTCTTCCTGCCTGCAGCCTGTCTGCCTGTTTTAAGACAGGTTTGCTTTAGGAATTCTACTGCAACTTGTCACCACCTCGAAAAGAAAGTTTGTGATAAACTTTTCCTATATGAAATACACACAAAGTTCTTTTCCGCGGCCCATGTAATCAGGAATTCATTTATTTCCGTTTATTTCATGTTTTAAGCAAATGTTTTCGCTTTAGATGTTGCCAGACACCACATGCATTTTGAAATTAACATTCAAACGCTGCTTTTGTAAAACTTTATAGCCTAGATGCAGCTTTATTGGTCTGCACTGGACATGGCTTTACTAACCAAATCCTTTGTTCAATCTAAGTCTTGCAGCAGAAAGGGAGTTTAAAAAAACCCAACAGCACAGTAATTAAGAAGGTCTCTTCTTAGCAATATGCCTATGATTTAATGCTTGAAAACTTAATTCTTCAATTCCCAGTTGGGAAAACATTTTTAACAGGAAATAAATAAATATTTAAATCTCTCTCCATCTGTTCTCTATCAGCACTTCATAAACTAAGTCGTATTAAAAAAGAGGAGACTTACTTCTGTGAGTCTGAGAGTTGCCTAAGCCTTTGAAGCAGTGTCAGCTGGATGAAGCAAGTTCCAGAAGGGAGGTGGAAAAAAATGCCCGTGCAAATTGTCCGACTTGTTTTACGCTACCAAATAGGTACCTCACAGTTCCTTGTCACTCTCCCACTCAGTCAACAAAGATGTAGGAAGTCAGTTAATCATTAACATATTATTAGAATATGAAAGCTTTACCATAGGCCATTTTTTTCTAATTGCTCTAAACCGCTTACTGGGTATATAGATAACTCCCATGGAAAAGTCACTTTTCTGGAAGACACCCTTTCAGAAAATCTGCCTTTGCCATTACATGATTTTCCAGCTGGAGACAACCACGAGGTCCCAGCCTGGCAGCCTGAAGGACACAGAATTCTCATCTGAAAGAAAATGAAGTGATTTCATACCCCTTTCTTCTTAAGAGTTTTCCTCCTGTACTTACGGAGCTCAAATTAGTGCAGCTTTGCAGTGGGAAGAAATACAGGGGAGAAGGAGGAGGTTTTCCAGGGATTAAACTCAAGCTGAACTGGTCTCTAGTTGGACTGTGGTTGGCAGTACCCATACTTTAGCACAATAGTACCATGCTTGCTATCTCAGATGCTTTTTAAAAAAACAAACCAAATACAATACTTTTTTTAAAAATTATGCTATGTTTGCCTGGCTTTGTGGTTTTCCTGTGAAAATAAATAATGGTTCTTACAAATGGTAAGAGCATTCTTAACTCTGTTCTGCTTTCTCCTCTTTGAAACCTAGAATAAATTATGCTAATATCCAAATGATGCAGTGGCTGCTACAGTGGGAGGACATTTCCAGGACTGGTGTTGAAAGGTGAGGAAGTTTATTTCACAGAAGTAACCTGAAACGGGAAGCCCTCATTGAAAAATTCTTCTCATCTGTAACAAGCACCATGGTTGGTCACTGCCACCACTACAGAAGGCTGCAAAATGGCACTAATCCATATCCTTCAGTTTTCTGCATCACCTTTAATCCAGTTCCCCTCTTCTCTTGCTACACTACTCCCAGAACAACACTTTTTTGCCCCCTGAAATTCTGTATCTGACCTATTTCTTCTCAGCCATAAAAAAACCACCAACATTGTGATGTTTTAAAGATTGAATTGTACAGAAAAATAAGATTTTTTTTTTTTTATATTTGTCAACCTCCATCAGTGCAGTGAGGTTTAATTCAACTGGAAATCTACAGCACTTAGTCTGTGATAACATAACCAGCAGCATAAGCACCATTGCATTACTGTGAAATACAATACACACAAAATGGAATGGAAGCAAGAGAGGAAACAAGAGTCTTAAGGGTTTTTTCTTCTCAGTAAATAATTATGAATTCTATAAACATGTTCCTTTATGGTGTATTAGTGACAAATAATTAGGAAGCAGATGGAAATTAAATGTGTGTGACTGCCTTATTTAAAGGAACACATTTTACACATCAGTCTTGATTGTTCTTTGAATGCAAATGGTTAATACTTTTTTGGGCAGAAAATATTTGCTTTCTTCCTTCTGTGGCCTTGACCCAAAGCGTGCTGAAATCAGTGGGAACAGTTCTGCTGACTTCAAAGACCTTTAGATCAAGCCCAGTCCCTTCTGTGGTTTACAATTTCATTGTTAAATACCACAGAACAGGAAATATTTGTTTCAAGTTATTTTGCCTTTCATTTGCCACGTTGAAAAAGCCAGCCTGAAATCAAGATGCTGTGCAAGACACATTACCCAACAAATGGTATCAAATAGGCAGCAGGCAGAGCCCTGTAACCAGCTCAGAGGCTCAAGTTCAAGTTCTTTCTTGCTTTTTGTTTCCAGACAGATGTTACTTGTCCCAGGAAACACAGCAGCCTCCCTGCATGCAGGTTGCTCATCTGTGATCCGAGAACTGGGGGTCCTTGTTGTTGCAACCTCGTGCTTTGTCACTGCTTGTCCTCAGCAGATCCCTCAGACCAACCTCTCCAAATCCAACACTGAACCTAAGTGTGGGCCTCTGAAACAGCAGCTTGAGTCTGACAAAAACATTTGCATTAACACCTTCCCTAACTGTATACCTTTATGGCCAAACTAAGTTGTCCTTTGAAACCTGGGAAACTCAGAGGTGAGACTAACAACTCCACCCAACGACATGATGCACATGACAGACTGCTTCACAGCCCAGCAGCAGTAGACTTCTGCCCATTTTGCCTGTGCCTCTTCAAATGCTGAAGACTTCACTCAAAAGAGAGGCACTTGTTGCCAAGCTCAAAGGACTCCATGGGGAAACACTACACATCAACACAATCCCCAGCTACACCCACCCTGTTCATAGCTGCCAGCAGGTGCTGCTTGCTTCTATGCTTGACCCCATCAGCTGGGAAGTTCTCTGGCTCCAGACAACTTGGTAAGTTTCGTTGCGTGACTGCTGTTATGTCATTGCATTTTACTGGCTTTGATTTCTCTTCCATTTTGTGAAGTCCCAAGTAAGCGTCCAAAATGCTCAGTCCCTACCATCCTCTGTGTTAGTTCTGCTCATAATTTTTCTGTCCAGTCTGGGTGAGACTTAAACACATTGTAGTTTAACACTCCAGTGGACTCTGACATTGTGAAGGACATCATACGTTGTCCCTCCTAGTGAGAGAGATGGTGTCAATGTCCAGTTAAGGTATTGGAAGAGGGGAAGCCTGTACTTCACCCATGTCTGGACTTGCTTCCTTCCAGTCTTGCACAGCACTAACATCTCTATCAACAGTCAAATAATTGTTTGGTGCTTCTTCTATCTAAACTATGTCAGATCTTTTGTTCACCATCAACACCACTAGAAGTGTCGTCAGACCCCCTGATGAAACACTAATGACTCCTTTTTTGTCCTTACCTTTTCCTGAATTTCCCTTATAACTGAGCTAGAAAACTTGCAGAAACTTCCTGAAGAAGTCAACCCTTTTACTATAGATCAGTTAATAACAAGGGGGAAATGGAAACACACAAAATACAGCTGCCCAGATTATCTCCAGTATGGGATGTTTAGACTTTTTCTTCAGAGACCAGCAACCATAGATCCTTTGGAATGGGCTCAGTATCAGTTTTGGAAGCAAAATTAAGATGACAATTACAGGCACAATAATTTCAAGAGGGATGATTTCACTGTGATCATGACTCAACAAGGGGCTGATTTAAAACCAACACAATTTGCCTTTGGCTCAGCAAGAAATAGATGTTTTTTTTCCTGGAGATGCAGAGCACAAAAGCTCGGATGCACAAAATGAAGGGCTGCTAAAATTAGAGGCACTCTTGTGGTTTGGGTCCTTTTCTGGTTATTCCCAGATACCCAAAAGTAGGTCATTCAAAGCTTAACAAAGACATTTCCCTCAGACTCGTTGACATTTTAGAGCTAGTGGAAAAGACCACCTGATGGGAGAATGTTATCAACATGTCACACTCGGGTTTCACTCCGCCTTGGCAGTGTTTCTGCACGGCAAGAGCACCGCAGCGTTACAAGGCCAGGCTTTTTTCACTTCATCAGAGCTGCCAGAGCAGCTTGTTCTTATCAGCTGTTAGAAGTCACAAGAAAATGAAATTCCTATAAATTTCCATTAAAAGGAGTGAAAGTAAGAGATCTAAACCTTCTGCTGGTAACACATCATGGGGGTTTTAAAGCTTTACATTTTTCTTTTTCTTTTTTTTTCTTTTTTACAAAGCAACTCCCTGCACAAACCACAAGGCACTAATCAAGTCCTACTTTAGGAGAAACACGTGAATCCCTGATTGCTCATTAGCTGAAATATAACTTGATTGTGGCTATGACCCCCACTACGAGAAGATCTTCAGCATCTTTACTAATACCCTAAAAGATTTTCAGTACCTTTACTTCCTGGTTAGCCTCATACCTGTGCGATGATTGTGATCTTTCAACTGACCAATACCCTATTACAACTGACGCAGCAGGAAATAAATGCAAATGCTCTGATGAGACAGAACACAAATCAAATAGCATTCATTTCTTACAAAGGACCTTATCACCACAAGCAGGGCGCTGGTGGGGAGCAGGAGGTGGCAGTTCTGTGAAAAGCTCCAGACAGGGCAAATTCCTTAAATACATGAGGGGCAGCTGCTTTTCAAAAGTGCTTTATTGCATCAACTCTGCCTCAAAGACAGGTTTCCTTTTTATCCTTGTGCTAGCCTGTCATTTACCTGGGTGCTGGAGGAAAGCATTGTCAAACTGCTCCTGCATTCCCTCAAAGCACTACGTAGCCAGCTTACAAATTACAAGGCAAAGGAGATGAAAGGCTGTGGATCCTCCAACAATGTGTGCTCCAGCATGCAAGAGGGACAGATTCGGAAAAGGGGCGGCAACGACCTGGAAGGAGCTGATGAAGAGAGATCAGCTTCATGCTGGTTCAGGGAAATGTTTTTTACAGACAGCCAAGTCTGTTGGTATGGGGACGCTGGTAGGACACTTGCCCATATCCAATGCCTTATCTCAGGTAACAGCAGAAAAAAAGCAAACTTTGAAACTAACTGAACTAGGATAAGCAGAAGTATTTGTGGCAATTTCTGTAGGTGCACGTGTGGAGAGGGTCTGTAATGGAAGAAGAAAGATTGTCTGGCTGAGATGTGCTGCCTGGAGCATTCTTGCCCCATTTGCAAGCTGAGGGCTTGCAGACTCTTACCTATTTTCCTGACAGTCTACAAAAGCCACATGTTATAATTACTTCTGCTCTTTTAAGACCCCAGTTATAAAATCGTTGGTAATCTAAATATTTACCAAAGTAGTCACACCTTGTTATTTGACCATGTAATGTAAAAACTTCAAACACAAAAGGTGGATTTACGGTGACTGTAAAATTTTCATTCCAGGTTTCCCGACTTCCAGAAAACTTAACGCCCGACCCTCACACTGCACTTTCCCTGCTGTTCATGACACCACTACTGTGCTCCTGACACCCTTGAACACTTGCACCTAATTTTTATTTTGATGTGTCTGTCTTGTGGTTCTTGATAGGACTTTCTCCACTAAATGAGTCTCATTTTGTATGTGATGCTGGGTAGCACATACACAGCATTCTTTTAACCTCAGTTTTGATAGTCTCTCTACTCTCTAGTAACTTAGATGAGTCTTTTCTCATGTTTTCCACTTTTCCAACACATTTGCATTGGATATGGACAGTAAAATTAGACACAATATTTTAGAAAGCTCAGGAAGTTTTCAGTAATACTGCATAGCGAGATACTACTTTCCCCATATTCCCCCTATCCTCTGAGGTGGTTTCAGCCTTTTTCCTAGACCACGGAGTTTATATGAACTGTTCATTCACTGTGAACCCACACAACTATTGAGAGCTTTCTGGTCTGTATGTCATCACCCTGTCCATGGTGATCATCATCACTCATTCCTTGATTAATTGCTTTGCATGTCTCTTTAAAAGTGGCAGTTTGAACACACCCACACTACCAATCTTGTTCCATACAACTTTCTTCTTCATTGTTTGCCATCTATGTGGCAAGTGGTGACCATTACCACTGTGCCTCTTTCTTAATCATCTCTCATATTTGTGTGGTGGACCTGCCCATCACATAAAACCACTGGTCTAAATAACTCCACCTTTGCAAAACCATTGTAACAACAGAGTTTACTCACCTAGGTTGTTTCCCCCCCCCCCTTCCAGTAAAAATAGGAGGAAAAGCTATTGTGTTTACTTCTCAAACTATAAATGGGTACAAACACAGAGGATCTGGAGAACAGAGTGACTGAACAGAGTTCTGTAAGAGTCACAGAATCCTAGGGGTTGGAAGGGACCTCAAAAGATCATCTAGTCCAACCCCCCTGCCAGGCAGGGTCACCTAGAGCACATCACACAGGAACTTGTCCAGGCGGGTTTTGAATGTCTCCAGTGAAGGAGACTCCACAACCTCTGTGGGCAGCCTGTTCCAGTGCTCTGTCACTCTCACAGTAAAGAAGTTTTTTCTGATATTCACCTTGAACCTCCTATGCTCCAGTTTGCACCCATTACCCCTTGTCCTATCACTGGTCACCACTGAGGAAAGCTTAACTCCATCTTCCTGACACTCACCCCTTACATATTTGTAAACATTGATGAGATCACCCCTCAGTCTCCTCTTCTCCAAGCTAAAGAGACCCAGCTCCTTCAGCCTTTCCTCATAAGGGAGATGTTCCATTCCCTTAATCAAATGCCAGAGGTGTATTTCCTGTATTAAAATCAAAAGGGTGTGAAGGCATTTGACAAACGGACCTGCAATTGATGCTGTGCACCACAACACCTGGGCTTTTAGAATTTAATGCTGAGTCAGGGACCTAAGGAATGGATTAATCCCACTTTTGCTTTCCATGCCTAAACTAGCTTTTTCTTCCTAGAAAAGGAGGAGGGGAAGAGAGAGGTATCCGAGTTGAACCAAGCTCTTTCAGTAACCTTATTTCAAGTTGCCTATAGAGGGGAATCAATGCCAATTAGGCTCCTAATTTGGGCCCCCAGCTATTGTGTCTAAATGGTAATCCAGATCTAGCACCCAATATGCACTGAAGAGTTGGACTTCAATACTGATATTAATATTAGTGTCTGCAGCCAGGCACCTCAGACTGGAAAAAAAACAGGAGAAAGGTGCCTCTGTAGCTGTATCAACAGCCTTTGGCACTTAATGTTGCAATTAGCCAGCACTTGAAGCTTGGATTCAGAGCCTGAATTAATAACCTGCATCTGGACAGTAGATAGGGCACTGGGGCAGATTCTGGTCACCCTTCTCCCTGGACTATTTATATTTTCTAATTCACTGGTTGTCTACCATGAACTATGTTAAGCAGTTGCATCTGGCTTTCTAAATTGTGTTTTCCTGGCAGCACATGATGATCCAGCTTAAGCAGGAATTGGATATTGCTCTGCCCTCAACCAAAAAGCCTGGTGGTAAAGCAAGCTCGTAAAAGGTG
The DNA here is from genome assembly GCA_020745705.1 of Hemiprocne comata. Taxonomy (NCBI): domain Eukaryota; kingdom Metazoa; phylum Chordata; class Aves; order Apodiformes; family Apodidae; genus Hemiprocne; species Hemiprocne comata. Next base: position 94,537,840 of record CM036586.1, on the reverse strand, counting down.
GCAATTGTGCAAGCAAAACCCCAGAGAACAAGCCAGGTCATCACTCGGTGTATGTGCAGATTGCTGTACAAGATGGAAAACACCCTCCTCTCACAGCCTGGATAACTTAAGCATTTCAGCATGCCTAGTTAGCTGGGCTGTTTAGAGAACTTGGGATGACCAGAGAGAAAGGATGACTTCTTCATCAATGCTGAGAGCTGTACCAGTGTGTCCCAAGAAAGGGGCATTACTCCATGCATTCAACAGCCTAGCCTGATGGTCTCTTCCTTACACAGTGAAACCTGAGAATCTGAAATTGAGCTGTTCCCCAGAGGTTTAAATGTCAAAGATGCTTTAAGTTTGAGGGTTTTTTTTACACTACAGTAATTAAAAATGCCTGGCCTAGCATATGGAGACAGTATGGTTTGGCTGTATCATGCATGCTGAGAGAGAAAAGCAGGCCATTCACAACCCTGATATGCTTTACTACTTCTTTAGTTATATTTCCTTCAGGGCTTTTTTTAGTATTCACTTCCACGTTTTTCTAGTATTCACTTCCTTAAGATCTGTATCACCCCACTCTTAATAAAAAGAACTTGACCTGCTCCACCCCTTTCAGGTCAATGTTGGCGACTTCAATTATCACAGCTTGATTTCTCTTTTTATCTTTGGAGGAACCATACCTGCCCGTGAAAGCTGCTGAAGCTGTAACTCTTGGGAGTGGCTATGAACAGTATTCACAACACCCATGCTTTTCTATTTAGATACTGAGATTAATAATCTTATCTTCCATTGCTAATTATTTAGCCTGCAATTGCTCATTGTATTTCTATTTCTCTGAGGTTGTCAGAAAAGACACAAGCCTAATTTATCAGTAACGAACACTTTACAAAGGGAAGACAGCTGGGAAGTGAAAGAGACACTGAGACTAAATGAAGGATTTTGTCAATGCCTCTCATGCTTTTGGACTTCACAGCTCTCCCTGTATCATGTTTTGGTAAAACTCTTCTAACCATACACCCAATCCCCAGTTTACAGAATATGCTGTCCATCAAGAGGCCAGCAAATGATGCTCTTGCAAGGAACAGCAGCAAATTAACCATTCCTGATAATGCATGTCAGACCACAGCTTTTTCAGAGCTAATACTGGCTCCTCTGACAAAGTCCCTTCAGATGAATAAAGTCTAGTTAACAAAGCTGCAACTTAGTATGTGCTTAAGAATAACTTTTCTTTCACTAACTCCATGAAAATATATGAACACAGATCTAGGATTCTTGAGCATTCTCACCTGTGACCTGTGGCACGCAGGCTTCATTTAGATACCATTTCGCCAGAGATTCATGGTACTGAAAATAAATATGATCATTCTTCTCTATCTTTCAACACTTTGTAAATCTTTAGCTCCCTGTCACAAATCTATTTGTTTTAATTAATTTTCCTCCCATTCAAGACAGGCAACCACAAAGAGCAAATAATATTTCAACAGAAGTGGATATGTAGTGGGAATCTGGTTCTTCTCTAGTGGCACTCTTGTATTTTAGGCTAATCACTCACACCTAGTGAGCAGGAGATGCACAGAATTCCTTGTCCTGCTTCATCCCAGAGGAGAAGCCAGAAGCCATGGCATTAGTAGCCTAGATATTCTTGGTATCCCACCCACAGCAGCAGCCAGCACTCAGGCAAGGTTTTTCAAAGCAGCAGCAGGCAACAGGCATTGACAGTGGGTAAGTTTCTTGTAAATCTTACCAGTTAGTAGCTTGTTACATCTAGAAGAATTAGAGGAAATGAGAATTAGATTTGTAGCAATAGACTCCACTAATACCGACCTGTTTGGCACTAGTAGAAGGCACAGCCTAGTCACAAGGCCATCTCCCCCTGACAAATTTACGAGGCTGCCTCCAAGACTGAGATATCAAAGTATCAAAAAAATGAAGCGATTGTGAGAATTTTTAACATAGGAGGAAAAAAACCCAACAAACCAACAACCAAGCATTTTATTAGCCTTGTTCTCAGCAAAAGCTCAACTGCTTTGACAGAGATAAAATTATTAGCCAAAGTTAAACAACAGCCATATGAAGCATCTGCCCACACAGCTACAACTGAGAAAAAAGGTCCTAAGCATGGCCTGTCATGAAAAGATTACACCTGCTCTGCTTGTAGGTGGGCTGTTGAAGTCCAAGAGAGAAACTACCTTCTGCTACTTGAACAAGATTGAATTTACTTGCATTCAGATTTCTCCTGAGGTGTATTACATTAAAATCAAGTTAACCTACTTCAAAGGCAACTTCATTCATAGAAACATTCTCAAAACAGTAGGTAGGGAGAACAAAACCCAGGATTTCAGAGGGGTTAAACCACCTAGGCAACCCATCATGCAATAAGTGGATCATTATAATTAGTTAAGTTACAGACTGGAGCTGTGACGAGTGTGATGTCCATTTTACCACTGCTGACAATTGACATCCAGCACTTTGAAGATGTAATTATTAATTTTTATAACTTCTACTCAGTGGGCAAGTTCCACCCAAGTCTTTAGAAAAAACAATTTAAAAAACCCCCACAACTGAGAAGCCCTTAATCAGGACAAACCTATGAACATCAGCTATAAATGACTGGACAGCCTTAAAACAAGACTTACAATTCTACTGGGCTCCCATCATAATGCTTTGCTAGCTAATGAATTGCCAACAGATACTTCAGCTGTAAAAACTGAGACAATTAAGTACACCAGAATTAATCAATAAAGCTTGAATAGGAAAGAACACCATGAAATGGTGACTCCTTTGAAATCTGAGGGTCTCAGATACCCCAAAACAGGAAATAAAGAGCTTAATGTCAGTTTAAAGACAAACTATTTTCTTCCAATTCAAACAGTACACAAAAGCTAGACTGTTATTCCCCTTCAGCTGCCACCCTGCATTATACCAAATGCCCAGGAAAGTAGGCAAAAACAGCTAGGTCCATGTATGTGCAGATGGAGAGGAGAGAGTAAAAAGCATCATTAGAGGTTTAGGAAAATCCTGAAAATACCCAAGTATTTTTCCTTCCCCAACTTCCTTTTCCCAGACAGTTTCTACAATAAAGAGCTTCACAGACAACTAAGCCATAAAACATCTGTGGTCACCTTTACAACAAATTTGTGCATACTTGACACTATTCCCCCAATAAGGCAGAAGACTCTGCAGTTAATCTGAGAACGTCCATTAAACTGAAATTAAACAGGGAACTTGAGAATGATCAGTTAAGTCAACATGTGAAATAATCTGTGCAAAGACAGCAAGCTACTTCAGACCACCAGATAACTGGCCTGGCCTTTAAAAGCTATAGGCACTGTTGGATGGGCACCATGAGATGGCTAACACCACACAGCAACACAGCAGGTTTTGACAGTTAAAACTGCACACAAGAAACTAACTCTACATTGAAATATACAGTTTATTTTCTCAAAGTCAATCAATACCATTTGTCAGTAGGTAAGTGGTTAAGTGTCAGGCAGGAAAACTGTACATTTTCACTGTGGGCTGCAGGATCCAAACAGTTGGGGAAACATAGTGGAAATTTTTCACTATACAAATGAGATCTAGGATTGAGAACAACATAAGGTGAAGAAACAGCCATCCCCAGGATGTCGAAGGCAAAACATTAGCACCAGATTTTTTCAAAAAGCAACAGTGTAGCTATTTACAGATTTACATATAACATCGGGAGGCCACCATCTTCAGGTTCCCAGGGTGAGATATTTTCCACACAGTTTAAAAAAAAAACAGGGAAAGGGAAGAATGGTGTCTATGCAACTGTTGTGTGAAAAGGGTAATATATATATATAGCATTCACAATATTGCTACCTTTTAGCAGAAAGATCTAAATCAAAGTACTGTATACAAACACATTGTAATTATATTATTATTCACATTTCACAGACACATTTCAGAGTAACCACAATACGTAAAATTTTTAAAATGCCACAGATAAAACAACGCACACTTTTCTCCAAGCTAAAAGACAAGCATAATTTATTTGGGAATTGTTTAGTTTTGGGTTTGTTATGGTTAAGGGATAAGTTTAAGGACAAAGGGATCACTTGTCCTAGGAACATAGCAGCAAATAACTGTGAGATGCCAGAGACTACATTTCTCAACTAGGAGGAATAAACTAAGGTCAGCTGTAGGTCTTGCAAAATGGTAGCTCCATTTGACCTCAGCTGATACACAACAATGTAATTTCACAAAAGATTTGGTCCAAGTATACAGAGTAGCGCATTCTAAGGGGGGGGCAACAGTCCTTTTAATATTTGCACCTGTCTGTAAAGGAACAGGTTCCAGGGAGCTTTTCTTCCCAGCTCCCCAACTCACAAGGAGTTCGCCCATCATCACCTCTCTTGCACCACAAAAGAGAGGATTCAGGTAAGGAGGACAGAACACTTTTTGTGAATGCTGCCAATGAAGGAATAGTGGGAAGAATGATTTTCTCTCTCTTTTCAACACCCAACTACTTGTATTTTCAACCTGCTTAGTTATAGACTGCCATTCACACCCGCCTCACTAATGGCTTCTTGTTGGGCAATCTCTTTGTCTACGGAGAGATAAATGTTTTCCGTACTACAATGTAAATGGCATATACACAAAGTCATCCAAGACTTTCCTTTGCCTGAAAAACTTTATCTTAACATAGAACTTGACATTTAGACACTGCAGAATTTCTGTGTAGGTATCTGAGCAAGTCAGCGTAACCTTTTACTGCACTGAAACATGAGTTAGAAGCTCTTTTTAAAGCTACTGGAAATCATCTGTTTTAAGTCAATGGCAGTGTTAGCAGAACACAACCAGCAATCCGACACTGTGAACTAGCATCCTCTCACTTATCATTGTGCAATGGAACAAACAAACGAAACCCACTTATTTTCACAGTTACAAAGCAGAGTTGCTCCGAGTAACGCACAGTATTTACATGGCAGAAATTGTTTATATTGCATTTGGTAGTCTGAGAAAGAGGAAAGAACGAACAGCATTATGTAGGTCAACTGCAGTATAACTTAGCTATCTATATAAAACCATCACAATGTTGAGCACTCAGTACACGTATAGAAGCAGTGTCCTTAGCCTACATTTATTTTCATAAAGTGTAGCGGTTTTGGGGGAGGAAGAATAAAAACATGCACAAAAAGCACAAGAAAGAGCAAACGAGCTTTCTAAATAATTTAGATGAGAAATGTTTTGAACAGAATCAGCACAGTATTTCCAGCCTGTTTCTTAAATCAAGTACAAATTGGTAAAGAAAATTGCTTGCATTGCAATAAAGTGTTCAACTATGTCTTGCAAAATGATTAAAAAAAGAATCTTCAGCAAGGTAGCCATTAGGTGATTTGCAAGCTGGTTTAAGCAGTGTGTAACTGAGACTGATTGTAAAGTTATTTTCTGCAAGGGGAAAGTGCCACCCTATATACAATATTACAAAAAAAAAAAGTCTGATGCCACAGGATCAGAGTGACACTACATTTCAGCAATCTGAATATATTAGCTATAAGATGCACGCTTCCCCTATTTAATGTGTCTTAAAAAAAAATAAAAAGCCACTAAATTTAGAGCTTCTAAATTTGTGTGCATTCATAAATTGCTGTTGGGTTTCCCAGCAGTCTGTACAGCATTTGAACATAAAGAAAGTATACAACCTATTCTAAAAAACATCGTTTGCATGCACAACTGCCACAGACTTTCAGCTTACTGAGCAGAAAGGTTAAGAGTCTGTCCTTTTCTGTGGAGCTGTCTGTAAGTTAAGCAATGAGAAACAGCTGTAATGTCCAGCAATAAAAATGTGTTCTAAAATATTAAATACATCATCCCAAAAAAAATGAAAGAGAGTATTATTGCTGTTCTGAGATCTGTTTTTCTCTTGTGCACTTGTTTCTCTACTGGACACTCAGACAAGCCAAGATACTTGTTTGTACACTTGGAAACTCCTCCATCCTTCCCTCCTTTCCCATTTTTCACATCCTCGGTCAAAGTCAGTCCTCTTATTTGAGCCGTTCAGGTTGGAGGCTATCAGTCAGACACTTCAGTTGCTCTTCCCCCAGCTTGATCTTGTCCTCAAGCTCTCGCTGCTCAATGATGAGGGCCGACTTCATTTTTACAAAGTGCTCGTAGTCTGCTAAGTTCTCCTCACTCAGGTAGTTCGCCAAAATGTCAAAGACAATGCGCTCTCGACGATCCAAGTTTTCCTTCAATTCTTTTGCATCTTCATGTTGCTGGGTCAGCAGCTTCTGCTTCTCTACCAATGTCCGCTTAGGAGAAAAGAAAGAGAGTTTAAAATTCACTGGGTTCACCAGGCTGGAACAACTTCAGCGCTTAAGTCTCAAGTCTGTTCTATCTGCAAAGATTTTCTTGAATACTTAGAGAGGTGGGATAAGATGGCTCCTTAAAGTTTAGTCTAATAAAATGCATTAACAAACAGGGGAAAAGAATGTAGTGAATCAATGAAAGATAGACCATTAATTTCTATTGGCCTCAACAGCAACAACTTCAAAGACTACTATTTAATAGTTCAAAATAGTTATATCAAATACAGTTGCCTTTGAGAAACATCCAAGTTCTCCAAATCAAGACTTCACTTGGCAACGACTTACATCTTCAATACACAGCGCCCAACTCTCACAATGAAACAGCTCTAACTAAGAGAACCAACAAACAGACCAATTAACGGAGTGATTGGCTCTTACACAACTCTTGACACTGCGGTATTTCACAGTTCTGCTGCAATTTGCATGGCTTCTCCATGAGACATGAAGTCATGTGGTCTTAAAATACAAGCAAGAGCCAGCGCTGAGGCAAGAGAATAGGAGAGAAGCAAAAAACAAAACAAAAGACAGACATCTTCCCAAAAGGGCTGTAAACTTTTTGCTTTGTGCCCTCCCTAGAGACAAAATAGGATTTTTTTCTCCATTCTTTGAATGGAGAAACACACAAAGAGGACAGGGGTTATATCCCATTCCCACATACGTATGAGCATGAAGGGCGAGGTACATCTCACCCAACTTCACCTGTCTACAGAGTCAACAGCCACATCTGAATCACTCAGACACACTCCTTTAGCAGTGTATGGGAAGAGACAGAAGTGTTATTAATCTGACCTATTTCAGACGTCTGCCTAGAAATGATTGCCTTTTTCCAGTGACGGAGTATGGCTGGCCTACTCTGACATGAAGAATTCCCCTAAAAATTTCTGAACTTAATTAAAAAGTGCCCCTAAGATGTACCATTGTATAACTGTTAGCTTTGCTTCAGAGATGAATTTTCTTTGAGAACCTATGACTTCAAATGAACCACCATCTACTCAAATAAATGTCTTTTTTTTTTCATTTGGACTTCGTATTAAATCACACATGCTATAATAAGCCTAAAGGCTTTACAGAAAAGTGTTTTCCTAGACTATAAAATAGAGTACTTTCAAAATGGTGTACAAGAAAAAAGAGGATAGAGACAGCAATCTTCAACAGACCTCTGTCAGAGTTGCACGCTGTGCTGCCTGAACCAAGCTCAGAGGGTGAAACACCTTCAGACTTGCGCTCTCAATGTACTTAAAATATACAGCCTAGATTAACTCAAGAGTCAAGACAGCTATGGAAGACAAGTCACTGAAATCACACATGATTAGAAAACACACGGTTCAGTCTTCCTTTGAGCATCTGCCAGGGAAAAAAAACAAACCACTGCAAGTTGCAAGCAGAACTATCTGCTGCAAAGAGATGGACATATTCTCCTAAATTCACCAGGGGAACTAGAAGCCAAGCCCAAACTTGGAAGCCTTGCAGCTTGTGTGTACACTGAGACGAAGAACTAGACAGACTTTGAGGAACACAAGAGGGCATATATCAACCAGCTGGTAACTCAGTTGTAAAGTTACCCACCTAACCTTGGGACGAAATAGCTCTATTCTTCAAGCCATTTACTATCATTGTCAACAGACAAGAACAACCAAATGTTTAGTCCTTCCTAATAGTTTCTGAGATTTAAGTTATATGGTTTCTTCTCACCAAGCCTATGGCATGACTTTAAGATGAACATGAGTAACCTGACAATTTTTTTTTAAGGAAGGTAAACACTACTTTAATTGGGAACTTTGTGTGACACCTTAGTACCTCTGCCCTGTGAAGGTTCAGGGAATACTTAAGTGTGGTGCAGAAAAGTAGAAGGCAAATGAGAAACCTCTTGAATTTGCTTTTACCTCTGACAAAGATGACTGACATTAGAAAGCATGTTTTGAAGTGTAAAGTGAAACGCACTGTAGCAGGCTCAAGACACCATTCTGGAGGGGGTTCTTTGAGCATGGGGTAAATGACTCACCAGGCCTAAATGCATAAATTATGTCAGATGGTGTCATCTGACCAACTTCAACCAACTAAAGCCAAGCAGAGTGCAGAAGGGTTTTTTGCAGCTGGCAGTAATCTGAAGCCCCAGCCAAACACGGTTCATCTGAAGCTCCTCTGATGGAACAAGCTCCTCTGGCTCTTTCTATTGAGAGTCTTTCTCAAGAATTGTTAGCTGTTTTGAACCAAAGCCCTATGAAGGGGGACTCCCTCCATGTATTTGACTTCCCAGCAACCAGTTTCTAAACTACTATCCCTGGCACTTGTCCCTACTCTTGCAGTAACAGGTCTTGTAGGTCTAGGAACCTCATCACATCTGCAGACTGCTGGTTAAGTGCTTTAGGGTTCTTAACACACTCTGGCTTTTATTGATAAGGAAAGTAATGAGAAGACACTGGTCTCACTGTGTGGAAGGAAGGGGGCTTGTAACTGTTTCAGATGAGGCCCCTTTCAGAAGCTGAAGTTGAAATACCTGATAGTGCTCCCTGTGGCAAAAGACACTTATGACTGACCATCTAATAGTCAAAGTATTAATTCAGCAGTGATTATTTGCCTGCTGACAGACTATTTGTTTAGAAAGTCTGCTGAGCTGTTGGTGGATTGCAGAAAGTGCAAAATTATCAGAGTAACGTTCATGTGGTACACCAAATATCATCATGTGACCCACAAAATACCAAAGGACAAACAAAAAGCCATATGTGCCAGTCTGAATTCAGAGATATGCACAGATAACTCTACATGCATTGTGTTTGTAGTCAGAGTACCTGGGGACTCAATACATCTGCAAAGTATCTCTGACCAACACTTTAAGACATATTCTGACGTTATATAGCAAGCCTTTGGTGTCAGTACATGAGAAGATGAATGGGGATTAGAACAGGTTAGGGATTTGGATTTCTGTCAGCCTAAATCTGACAGCAGTGCACACAGACAATTTCTGACTGTCCTTACTACATCACCAGCTCACCTTCTTCCTTTTCCACACCTAGCAAATAAGCTATTTTTATCACAGCTCTCAAACTGTGTTTACTATATGCTCATATCTTTTGCTAGCTCTTTCCTCAGCTCACACTCCCATCGCTGAGCCCATTAGGCAACTGCAACTGCATTTAGAAAACAAAAGTCTAAAGAAGGATTAAATTTCTTTAAGTTTCAGAAGGCTCTAATAGGCTGTCAAATACCTTCCCTTTGCCTCAGTCAGGCAGGGCTCTGGACAGCCATTAAACAAGTACGCCTGACAGTAGCTAGGGCCAAACAGCAAAAACAGCTTCAAACTAGTCCCAGCACTTGCTAGTTCTTATTGGTGAAACAGAATCACAGAATCATTCTGTTTGGAAAAATTAGCCTAACTCTACTGCATTCAGTGCTAAACCATGGCCCTAAGCACCACATCCCTGGGCAGCCTGTTCAGTGTTTGATAACCCTTTCAGTGAAAAATTTTCTTCTAATATCCAACCCAAACCTCTTCTGGTGCAACTTGAACCCATTTCCTTTTGTCCCGTTGCTTTTTACCTGGGAGAGAGACCAACCCCCACGTTGCTACAAGCTCCTTTCAGGTAGTTGTAGAGAGCGATAAGGTCTCCCCTCAGCCTCCTTTTCTCCAGACTAAACAAGCCCAGTTCCCTCAGGTGCTTCTCGTAAGACTTGTTCTCCAGACCCTTCACCACCTTCCTTGCCCTTCTCTGGACTCGTTCCAGCACCTCCATGTCTTTCTTGTAGTGAGGGACCCAGAACTGAACTCAGTACTCAAGGTGCGGCCCCACCAATGCCAAGTACAGGGGAACAATCACTGTCCTAGTCCTGCTGGTCACACTATTTCTGATACAAGCCAGGATGCTGTTGGCCTTCTTGGCCACCTGGGCACACTGCTGGCTCATGTTCAGCTGGCTGAAGAAATACAATATGAATCCACAGCCTGTGGAAAAAACTCTGTTACAACACTTAGGTACACTGCAGGCATTTCAGTCCACAGCTACAAGCCAAAAATCCCACTTCCTATTCATTTCACTGTAGAAGCTAAACTCACTTGACACATACCTACCTGCCTGCCCACCTTCTCTATTTATTTTAGCCTTTAAGTTTTGCACATGTCTACATCTCTCCTTTGGTGCATATTTTTATTGCTAGATATTTGCTTCCCAGTTAAGACCTGATGGGATCTGGAACTAAACAAAGTGCTGCTAGCAGAGGTGGTGTCCAACAGGTAAGAGCACCTCAAACACTCCTGAAATTTTCACATCTGCTGGGATTCCTCCACATCACTACTGTGCTGTTATGCTTGGGTAAAACATGTTTTCTATTGAAAAATTATTTTAAAAATGCCTCCCCCACCCTTTCCCCCTCTTTTTTTTTTTTTTTAAGACGACTTATCCTTCTGTCATTTTTTTGCTCTTGTCCTTGCTAGGCTTTGTGGAGGAAGCTGTAGTAGATGAGAAACAATTTATTTGTAACAACCTTATAGATTTTTATCAAGATCCTTATTGAGCATAAAGAACTCTGTAAGCTTTCTGCATTACAGCATAGTGACACTCCTTTTCCCATCTTGAATTGTCTGAATTTTGTTTCCTTTTCTTTTTTAGACTCTGATCAGTAGTTCCCCTTTCTTTAACCTTTTGCTAAGCAGTCTGTTTTCCAGTATGTTCCACCCCAAAACACCACTTTCTCCCACGAGGCCACATGCAGTTTTAGTATTCCAAGGAAAACCAAGGCAAAGAGAAAAGTTTTAAGAAATCTAAAGAAAATGGCCTCATGGAATTTATCCATTCACTATCCCTCATCTCAAGGTCTGCAATTTACATAAACAAAACCAAGCAAAAAAACCCACATCGAGTTCATTAAATGCAGGAATATTACTATTGGCTTTTCTCACCCGCTCTTCCGGAGAGGTATTTTCATCCAGGTTATTAAGGGCATTTTCCACCCGGGCCAGACGACCTGATAGTGACAGTAGGAGGTTGACCACTTTGTCAAGGTCACCGATAAACATCTTGAATTTGTCAAACTCATTTGGTTTGCAGACTTCTTTCACAATGGCCTCTACCTCTTCCCCCAGTATATTGTTTGCTTGGATGTCTTCCAGAAGTGTCTCTCGTGCTTCCCTCAGCACCTGCAGCTTCCTACTAATACTGTCAATAAGTTCTTGCTGTGGAAAATAAAGAGGATAAGAATTTATTAGTACTACTGCGTTTCTCCCCACTTCTGAAAGTCATGTCAGAAATCTAGCATTTTAATACATTCAAACTCCCATGTGGCTTTGACAATGAGCACATTACAAATAAATATATGCCTAAGGTCTATACCTCTGTATTCAAAGGTTCAGGATGCAGATCTGCAATGCACAGCTGGAGACCTGTGTTAAAGCAATTTACCATTGTGGCAAAAGATTAAGAACTACCTCTCCAGCACGCATTCCTGCATTTGCTTTGAACAGCTTCAAAGCCTGCTATGGAGCAGCAGAAAGTACAGCACATCCTTTTCTCTCTAAATACCAGGTCCATAATACTCTTCTGAAGTGCTACGCTTGGGAAGATAAACAGTACCAGGAAAACAATCCTGTATTTTCCACATGATGCAGTTAAAACTAGGGCACTGTCTAGCTTTTTCTTCCTTTCTGCATAATATTAACATCCCTCCAATAGCAGTCCTTCCACTCTCAGAAAATCTTCGTGTTAACACTGCCTTACAACATTTCTGTAGGGACATCATAATCCCTGTGGACCAGAACAAAGAACAAAATCTACTTCTGTATTGTACAAAGCAGCCCTTTGCAAAGCTGTGCAAAGTGGCTCTGCCGAAAGACCAGACAAGCATCTTTGGCTCTCACTGCCATACACCACGTGAACATACCACCTCATCAGAAGTTTTTTGGGTTTCTCTGGTATAATCCTCCATTGCCTGGGATGCACATGCCCTGGCATGTGTCGGGTGCATCACCAGCAGAGCCAGACTGAGAATCTAGATCTCCTCCCTCAGTAACCTGTGCTCCATCCGTGCTGCATGTCTACCTCTCTGCTTTTGGGCAGAGGGCTCATTTCTTAAGTGTCCATTAGCTTGCACTTGTGCACAAGGGGTGGAAGTCAGTCCAGCTAGTTGTCTACCCTAACATGACATGAATCACACCCTAAAAATGCCTAATTCATTTAAATGTAGATGCCTATCTAGAATTCAGGTAATTTCAGGTAAGAAAAATTCCCAAAGCGTTCTCTAAACATATACCTCTTAGTGCAATTTCTAAATGAAAATTACATCCTCTAATATAGTCATTATTTCATAGTACCTCTTCAATATTTTTTTTTTTTAAATTACTCAAGACATTCTTCAGGAACTCTGCTTTCTAAATGCAAATATGATTACAAGCCTCCACAATTACCAGGAAACATACTGATAGCAGCTACCACTCTCAGACGCCACTGAACAGTCATTGCCAATGTATTTTGGGAACAACAACAACAGCAAAAAGTCTGCTGTCTTCACAGAAAGCAACTACATCCTGAAAATTTAACAGCCTTTTTGAAAGTAGAAATTCAACACATGGATTATCTGGGCTGGTTTTCTCCTTTTTGATTTAATATAGTCAGGCCAGGTTAATCTGGATTTGGGTTATCTGTTAGTCTGGGTGCCCAAAAGATTAAGGTAGTAAGCAGTCCTACAGATGCTTGCTTTACTGACTGATTAATCTGCAGGATTTGATTTTTTTCCCCCTCCTCTTCTCTCAGTGCAAGTGCAGTTTGATTTGGATTATGTAGGTCACAGTGCTATGCTCTCATTTCCCTCAGATGACATGCACAACGCTGCTGTTTTACCACCCAAAACACAACAGGATACTGTTGTGCTCTATGTTACTATCTTCAGTTTTCCCCTTGCTGCAGCTGTGCTGCGAGTTTCTCTAATGAAAAAAAGCTGTACGTGTGTTCAACATTTACTGATCTGTTCTGACAATCCAGATCAGCTCTCTCACAAAGTTGTTTTTTTTTTTAAAAAACCAAGCAGCCATTTTTCCCAGTAGCATCCTATTTAGATGCCAGCAAGCAGCTGAAGCTAGGCTCTAAAGGACCACTTATGCAGGTGAGAATGCCATAAAATACTCTCTCCTCTTTAAGACTGTCATATCTATTAAGAATTGGATTATGATCACTGATTGCTTCCTAGCCTTTGGATGCAGCAACTATGAGCTCACTACATGCTTTTGCTAACCCACAGAAATTGCATTACATTCAATATCTACTGAACCAGAATAGCTCCAACATGCATCTTGAAACTGACAGATGAATAATTTATAGCTGTGAATTCTGTGCCAGTAAACAAAACAATAAAAGCACATTTTTTCAGTAGTTCTTGCTGATCTGGCTAACAACCCAGAAAGCAACTCAGCAGAGTGCTGCTCAGGTGGTTCACTGCTTGGCACGCTTTATGCAAATTACTCTGCCCTCAGCTCACCACCCTGCTTCATGTGAAGTTCAGGCCTAAAACCAGAAGAAAACTGGCAAACTGGCATTATTCAATTATTTTTACACTCTTCAGGAATTGCTGAAACTTTCTTAAAGACAAAGGGGTCACTTCCTACTCAGCCACACATGGATTTTCCTTACTACCAAAAACACTCCTGTAGTGCCTTCAACATCTCTTCCAAGATTTTACTGTTGTGGTAAACCTACATTAGATTCAGTACATGAGCTACTCACATTCCATTCCTGCTAGCTGGGAATACAGGGATTGTCCTAAATAAAAAATCCCAAAAAACTCCATATGAAATTCCAATACTTGCTTCAAAAGAACAAAAATAAGCACCACGTTTCTGGTTTGCAGAGCAGAGAATGACAAATATTACAATTATTCCATAGTGGACTGCAATTAAGATATCTCATAACATAACTGACCAATTTCTAGGATTCAAGGAACAGGTTCTGGGCATATGCTTCATCTAAAATACTTGAAGTCATAAAGTGTGCTATTGAATTGCTCAGGTCCTTAATGATTCCTTGTTAAACTGTTGCCAAATACGTGAAGCTGGGCCAAGTAATATATTCTGGCTGTTTTATAAAGATGCCTTGACCCACTTACCATGAGTTTTATACATTTTCTGACAAGATCCAAGATGAAAGCCCACTGAACTGAGTGTTTGCATCCCTACTACATGTGGAGGAGCTGGGAGATAAGTAAGAAGCAATGTCTGCATGGCTACGACAGTATGCATATTCAGAGAAGACGGGGAGCTCTGATAAAAGCTCTTAATGAAATATTTCCTATCTTGTATGATTAGCAGTGTTATGTTGGAGCTGGGGATATGGAGGCAGGAGTATCTAAAGGGTGAACACGATTTTCCTGTTAACAGACACCAACACAAATAAAGGCAGTTTTGCTTATAAGTTTTTGTGTTTAGTTTGTCGGGCAAAGAAGAAAGGTTTAGTTTTAATGCCCCCAGCCCCCATACATACACTACATAATTAATGAGGAGACTAATTCTAACAAAAACAATGAACATGACCATCATGTATGGCACCAGATAAAACCAAATGATTCCAAGTGCAAGTGCACTGAAATCCTTCATTTGTCTAAATAGTACAGCTGTTGGACTCAGCAGCTGTCTGGCGAGAGGGTAAGGGAAGCTCTCCCACCGCAGCAGCATCGCCATGGCCCCGGCTGTGCACACTGCACTGAACTGTCAGATGCAGCGAGAGGGAGGGGAGAGAGGGAGGAGAGGGAGGGGAGGGAGGGGAGGGAGGGGAGGGAGGGGAGGGAGGGGAGGGAGGGGAGGGAGGGGAGGGAGGGGAGGGAGGAGAGGGAGGGGAGGGAGGGGAGGGAGGAGAGGGAGGAGAGGGAGGAGAGGGAGGAGAGGGAGGAGAGGGAGGAGAGGGAGGAGAGGGAGGAGAGGGAGGAGAGGGAGGAGAGGGAGGAGAGGGAGGAGAGGGAGGAGAGGGAGGAGAGGGAGGAGAGGGAGGAGAGGGAGGAGAGGGAGGAGAGGGAGGAGAGGGAGGAGAGGGAGGAGAGGGAGGAGAGGGGAGGGAAAAAAAAACCCCAGAGTGGTAGTAGAAAACACTACAGCCACCTCCAATGCAGCAGCATCCATTCCTGCACTGAACCAGACGTGGGAATCTCTTAAGGAATCTCTCATTCGTAGCCACTAAATCTATTCCCAATGTACAATTAATTACTTGGAACTGGGTTACCAAATGCACCCTGGCAGTTGATTACTGAGCAGAAAGCTGACTTTAACAGAAAAGATTTGCACACCATTGCATTACTTGGTCAGGTAAACGGAGTTAAACTACATCGCTTTAATTGATCACAGCATCTTCTCCATCTTATCTGTACTGGAAACTATGATTAAAATATTTTGTGCCAAATCGCTAATGAGATGAGTGCAATCATTTTAACGAAACAACACTTTCTCAAACCACAGAAATGCCATGATATAATTATTTTAATACCCAAGGCATCATGCTGAACTTAGATCAGAAATGAAACACCAAAGAATGGTGATGAATAAGAGTGAAGAAGACTGCCTCCCCTGTGATAAGCAACTTTGATTGAATCCACCAAGCCATCTCTCATCACTACCTTTATTAATTTGCCAGTTAGGAGAAATACAGGGCAAAGTGGTTTGCTGCTCATGAAAACAACTGGAAAAAACATCCAGAAAAACCCAGGGGGGGTGTGCTCCTTCTCTCTCATAACAAACCCAAATCCTGGACTTAAATTTCAAAAACATGGAGTGACTAAAACCACCATCAATTACAGTGATATATACAAGCACTGCTATTTCTCTGAATGTTGCAAGTGAGAGAAATACACTGGAATCTCAAATGGATAACAGTATTTGAAAATAACCTCCTCAGAACTTCTCACCCTGGGACCTTCCAGAACACACATCAAGCTGCAAACAGCACCTAATATCATGTTCCTAAATTCACAGTTGGACACTTAGCATTCCCAGCCCGTTTAGAAAAAAAAACAAAACAGGCTGATTTTCCAAGTGATCCTGTACATCTAGAAGGCCTTTTATTAGAGATGTTTGCCTAGCAAATTCACAGTCAATAAAATGCATGCAACTGAAAGCCCCCCACTACACTTTTAGAAATCTCTTTTACCTTCTTTTCTGACAAGTCATGATCTAGCTCATCTTCAGAATCATCCTCGCTCTGCTGCTGTTGCTGCTGCTGCTGCATGTCCTTCATTTTAATCAGCAGCTCTGCCTTTGGTGCAGATGTGCTGTAGTAAGTAGAATTTGTTGTCAGCGAGATGGCAGATGGCGTGCTCTGCTCCTCTTTCCTGGTAAAAAGTCAAAACTTTCATTAACTGCCTCGATACCCTGATTGTTGAAAAGAAAGGACACTCTTTTGGAGCCACCATTTCACCAAGCAAGCAGGGGGCTCAATAGAAAGCCATTACCTATGAAAATGGGATAAATAAATACTGTTTGTGAAGAAAATTTGTGTGAACTTAGCACATGCCCACCAAAATCTAAAACTCAAGTAGTGCAGAAGACGTTTCACCATTACAATGAGTGAAACAGACTTCAGGTATCTCAGCTGGAAACAAAATGTAAAGCTGTATTTTACTAAGTACTGCAAAGACCTCAGTGTCACACAGAGTATCCCTTCAGACTGCCCAATGTGGGATACTACACCATGATTATTTATCTTTTTGATTATGGAATTACACATGAACTTCTCAAGAAGGGTACAACTTAATTTGATAACTCATATCAAGAAAACAAAAGACTCACAGAACGTCAACAGAGACGGAATTCAATGGAATTCAAAACTTTTCTTACTTTGTTCTCATTCACTTCCAGGAAATGCCTCATGCCCACTTCAAGTTGTTTTTGTAAATTTTCATCACATAAAAAAGGCTAAAATATTGTTCTTTCTCTATCCAGTTACTAGACTGGATGATCTTGGTAAAATATCTAATCTCTATGAAATGGGAGAAGTTAATATTTCCTTATGTTCTCATAGAAATAGTTTTCAACCTGGTCTCAGGAAACTTTTCATACTGTACAACACTGTTCTTTTTCTGTCATTAATGGTATCATTAGCGGTATTATGCTTGACTGCTATTCTAACTGAAGAGTCTTAGAAAAGCCCCAAACCCCTACAGGAGGAAGATCCTCACCTTCAGCCCCCTAGGAAAACTGATGCACTTTGGACAGCAGCTTACAAGGAATTATTGGCCTACAGGAAGTAATACTCACTTCTCCTCTGAAATTTTTGGAGAAGGAACTTTTGGAAGAAGCTTCCTGCGCTGCTGAGCTTCTTCTAGGAGGTGTTCATCTTTAGGGAATATTCCAACCATCAGATCCATTGCTGTTTTTATTTTCACATTAGGATCTAGTATGTCTGCTAGAGATTTATCTCTTCCCACAATCTCTCTGGCAAGCTCCTCTGACTTCCAGTCTTCAAAGGTCTTCTCTTTGGCCTTTACATAGCTGACTGCTGGTGTGGCAGCACTGCCGTCCTTTAAGTTGCTCACAGGTTCTTCAGTGGGTTGAGGGTCAGCTGGTTTGGTTCTGGCTTCTGGCTCTGGCTCTACACCCTGCCTGGTGTAAGCACAGAATCGTGAATATGACTGCTCAGAAGTGCTGAGTGTTTTGATTTGGTCCTTTTCCAAACCACTGGGTAAAGCAGGAGGCTCCATAGTACTGACAAGACTTTGCCGACTCTCCTTCTCTGCACTGGTCTCAGAATGAACTATCTTGATGGGAACCATTTTCACAGTAGTATTGTTGTCTATAACCCTTTCAATCCTGGAAAACAAGGAAAATTAATCTTCAGACATGGAAGAACCTTACAGCTCAATTCGTATCTGCAAACCAGACAGGAAACCAAATATGAATAAATAGTAGATAAGAGATCTAGGTAATGCAAGGTTCCTTGCACTGTACCTCAAACCCTAAATCTACGTGTTTTCTCCCCACACATTTTAGGTAGCATTGGTTCATTTGTACATAATCCTAACATCAGCCTTACACAACACTCACCCTACAGGGCTTCTGTTTGCTTCCATGAATGCATGGGTCCAATCTCAGCAGCCAGGCCCCAGATTTGAGATGGTGCTGCTGAACTGCCTTTTACCCCTTTGCTGCCACATATACTGAGGAAAACACACCTCAAAGCTCAACCTCACTGCCTCACACAAATCCAACAGTGGCCTCAGCTTTTGGCCTGACAGTCAGCTTAGCTGCCCAGGGAGTTTGCGATTCCCTCACATCAATTCCCAGCTCTTCTAAGGGAAGAGACAACAGACCAGATGGAAGCATCCTGCAGGCTAGGCCTTTGCTGAGCTACAAGAGTAACACATAATCACACATGCAAAACCTGGAAAGAATTAAAAACCTAATTATATATCTGTATTGTAAAATTTCACACAAGATACAGAAGTTTAATAAATTGATATCTCACCATCATGTCCCTGTTTTCTACTTAAAGAAATAAACAGCCAGTGAAGACAGTAACATACGATCCTGCATACTCTTTTTAAGAGAAGCTTAGAGCAACAATTTTATATTGCATAGCACAAAGGTCCACCTTGGACATTCAGTAAGGCAAGCTATTTAAAGAGGAGATCACTTCAATTTTAAAATTGGACAATACCATGTTAAATAACATTACTGAAACATTGGTTTACTGCATCTAAACCATAGAAGAAACTGGAGTCTAGTTTGGTGGTTTTGAATTTGCAGAAAGTTTAAAATTATTGTCATAATGTGGGTTTGGAAGCTCTACAGCAAGTAAAGGAACATTGCCTACTAGCTAAAATATCTGGTTTCATCTGGCTGGGATGCTTGCCACCTTTCAGATAAGTGACCAAGACATGCTATGGCTCTGTTCCTCTAAGTGTGGGTGTGTCACTTTCCTTAAAAATACACTTATACTTTATTGTGCTGTACTTTGTAGGGAATAGCCACATTTTTTTGACTTCGTATTTTTCCAAAGTTGTATCTTATACTTTAAAGGTATATTTGCTTCTGAAAGAATGTGCAGCTGCCCAATAGGTATTTACTTTCCTCAAGTGCTTTGTGGACATGCTTTGGCATACTGATACAATTTTGGGGAAGGTTTTCCAGCCCCTGCTGACCCCCCCCCCTCCTATTCAGTTGAGGCGTTTTCATTCAGGGTGACCGCCATTTTAAAGAGCTCACTCCTATGTCCACCACTCAAGCTCCAGTTCCCTGCTTGCAGGCGTGGGCTCTGCTGGCTGCAGCAAAGCTGGGCAAAGGCCTGCCACTGCCCCCGACCCTTTCTTTTGTTTTTAAATAAAGCTCACACCTTTTGGAGTCCACAGACTGTAAAGAGGAACACATTTTTTAACTTGGGGGAAATACAAGATGTGTGCATAAGCATGTGTAGGGCAACTGGAAGAGAAGAGCTGAGTTAACTGCAATTCTTTACCTAAAATGCCCAGCATCTGTTTTCAGACTCTGAGTACATTCCTCTCAGCTTAGTAAAAGATCTTCCAGAAACTTAAGGCATCATCAAGTCAACTGATTTCAGTCAAAGCAAAGACATTTCAACTCCGGGTACTTCAGAAATTCTGTTTCTGCCCTCACTATCGTCCTGATGTCTGCAGGTTTTCCATTTGTGGAACTGCAGCATGAGATTTGGCTTTGCAGTAACTCTGCTTGTGGCCATTACAAAGCTTTACTCCAACCACAAGCACAGTCACTCCTTGACCTGAGTGTATGTTTACTGGAAATGTATTGATGCATATCTACCGATGCACTCTTTTCATCTTTATTATCACTAAACAGTCATCTTTGGTAATAGCTGGGTTCTACACACCACCATTTCCCCACCCTACAGTGTTCTACCTAAAATGCTGCAGGAAGTGCTACACACTCAGCTGATCCTGTTCATCTACAAGACACCTTTCTTAAAGAAGAGTAAACAGCTACATGCTGGCATCCTCAAACATTAGCTGCCCACAGCATGTAAAGTGGCATGCCCAAAAGCTCATATGCAAGGAGTCAACGGAAGTAATAAGCCAAATCAAATTAATTGCATATTAGGAGAAATCTACTTTATATATTTTACTCATATGAAATAACTAACATAGTAAATGCCCTATAGGTGGTTCAGAGGTCTGACCCCTGCATGTCTTTCCTTTTTTGCCATACCTGTTTTATTGAGTAATGTAATTATTAACTGAGGACAACACATTGTGCACAAACAAGAGCTGTCTGGCCTTAAGAATTTTAGATGTTAACAAAAGGTTTTTAGAGTAAGTAACTTTCAGATATGGGCATACAATTAGTCACATTTCAGTGCTCATTTCAACATTAAGGCTTAGTAAAAAGGAAGGACAAATACAATTAGCTTTCTATACCTCAGATTAAGGAAGTCAAAGCAATACACTGAAGAAGTAATTCCTAATGTCATCTACCTTTGCACATAGATGCTAGGGTTCATATGACATGTTGCACTTTTCACAGTAAACTGCATTATTATTTCATGTTAAAAACACTGCAGCATGAAATATCATTTTTTCCTCTGGTTACAAGAGGAAAAAACATCAAGACATGTTTAGGAAAAAAAGCAATTCATGTTTTCTATGTCATAAGGCACACTGGAAAATAGCATGATTGAGTGTATTCAACCATTTACATTACAGTTATGAAAAGCTATTCCAACTTCTTTGGCTCAGAGAAGTAACCTCTGCATTCATTCAGCTCAGAGGTTTTGTTTTGATTCTATAACCATGAATTATAGTGCTGAAGGATTTATGAAAACTTAAGATTCCTGAGCTTCCTGGAAGAGTTTGTTATTTTGTGGGAGAATAACATTTTTTTGATGTTAGCAGCATTTGACAGACACGGCAATCAATACATTTCAGTCAGTTTATCTAGCCTGGGAAAGGACTGATGTTCTCCTGTTGAATCTTCAGCCCACCTCAGCACAAACAGTGCTGCAGACCCCTCCTCAGACTACCTGGAGTGCCATGTTACATTGTAAAAGTAATGATTTGGCAATGTACCTTAATGTGTGCACTTTCAAAACATGCTCTTCGGAAGGACACAGCTTCCCTTCCCACAGCTGCTTTGTCCCTACATTGATTCATGTTTATATCCAGACTTGGCTGAGGGAAATTATCAGAGGGAATCTTCTCATTTTGCCCAGACTTACAGTGGAAAAACCATTTGAATCCATCCCTGTAATTTTCTATTAACTACCAGCTGTAACACCTGAGAAGCATCAGTCAACTAAAAAAAAACAGACCAACTGAAGGACTTTAATGGTACCAACTGGAATTTCACACTAGTCTCAGGTCTCTTTAGGACATGCTGGGATGGCTCATGCTTAATGAAATCAAAGGATGTCCTTATAGTAAAGAAAATGAACAGTCAACCACTAATAAGGCCTAAGTGAGCAATAAGCATCAATAAGACAGTAAAGGAGTTACATCTAGTACCTGGCTGGATTCTCATCCTGTACAGACACTGGAGGTTTATCAGTGAGCTTCTGTGGTGCAAACTGAGGAGAAGGGGACCTTGATGTCTCCATGCCAGGCTTTTGAAGATACCGATACTTGGAAGATAATACAGGCTCAGACCTAAGGTGCGTTTTTTCTTCTAAGTGCTGACAAACATTCTCCGTGGATGATGTTTGCTGGAGCTGCTGTGGATTAGTACTCTTCAGTTTTCCATTGAAAGCTGCAGGACTCTGACAGATAGAGGAGTGACTGGCAAATACTTCGGCAGAGCTGGGGGATGGGGACGGAAAGGGTCGGCTGGGCGCTACCAGCAGAGGTTCAGAAGAGGTGCCGAGCGATGGCACAGAATTATCTGGCCGCCTGTATTTATCTCTTTTAGGTGGTGGCGGCCTCTGAGGAGCAGGTCCGCGCTTCTTGTTCACCAGCACCGGCTCGACCTTGTGGTTTTCCTCTCCTTTGCCCCGGGACAGACAGGAGTGGTTCTCGTTCGAGGTCTGTGGCTCAGAGCAGGGGAGATGAGGCAGGCTGTGATCCTTGCTCTTCTCGCTCACGTTTTCCTGAGAATATCGGTAATCACTAGGCAACGTCCCAGACCTCCCCCGGCCCTCATGAGGCAGAAGCGTAGGCTCTCGTGCATGCAAAGGTCCAAGAGATGCCTTCCACTTGAGGCCTAAATTCTGGTCCAGTTGATCCCTCTTCTCCCGTGGGTTTTCCCTCAGGACCCCTGTGTCACCTTGCCTAGAGAGAAGAACAAGTTGTTAGTGTGCTGCTGATTTATATCCTTCGGCGTGAAGCCACCACACCGACCCAGGAAGCTTCAACACTCAGATCACATCCAACATTTAACACTGACTCCTCCAGTCTATGATAATTGCATGGCACAAAAACACCCTCTCATGTATGGGCACATGCACTGTACGTAATCTAACGTGATGAGTCTAAGCATAATGTCAGGCTAAATTAGGGTATGGAGCACCACGAGATGCAACACAACCTTTGGGTAACCCGAGGCGCTGCAGCGTGCACGGGGTAGTTAAATGCACAGCACACCTCGAGTGCTGATGTATGTGGCACAGCCAAACATGCAAATGTTGGTAGAAAATAAAACTGTCTTGAGAAGAGGAATCCTAATATCAGAATTTAATTACCTTCTTGCTTCAGAGTTAGTAACAAAGTGAGGAACACAAGTTTTTTTCTATGTGCAAAATTAATACTTTGGTGTAATTTTAAATGAGAATTGAATAGCATGAACTTTAATTATTAATATGCAGGTCGGATATTTGCACAACTGGTGAAAAATGAAATGAGTGCAAACAAAAAGTTTGCCAAAGCTAAAACAACCATGAAAGCGAAAATTAGTATCTCCCAAAAAACAGGCAGAAAAGGAAGTTTAGAAAGGATAGTATTTTCCAGTCAGGCTTATTTTACACTTGAACTTCTTTTGCCCAGTCAGCACAAACGACAAACAATGGCCAAAAAGGACTTAAGACAGAAATATTTTTGGGTTTATTCCAGCTTTACACTCTCTACTTCTCTAGCCATGAAACAGGCTTTTGCAGCTCCAGGCTTGTGCTTTGCCACAAGACATGTAGCTCATTTGTGCTCACCAGATGAAAACAAATTTGGAAAGAAACAGAAGGCAGAAAAAACCCAAAAGTACCTCTGGAGCACTGAGAGGAGATAGGTTTGCTCTCTGCTTAAAGGAGGCTGAAGAGACACTGTGAGCTTAGAAAAGAAACTGCAACAGAGAAGTAAAAGGCTTCAGAAAGCTGCTAATATAATTGATGCTACTGACAGTGCTGGTCTCTGTATTTTAAATTAGGGACCTGTAGACATGCACTGCCCAAGCCTTCTTCTGAGGGGACTGTGAAAGAGGCATCTTTCACAGCCTATTTGTAAGGTAAGGTTAACTTGAATTTTCAGCGTAAATGGCTTATTAACATTACTGTACCAGTTTTGAGAATAAGTCAGTAAGTGGTTAACATCAGTGTGTATGAAAACAAAATTTGAGATAAAGGCACATGGAATTAGTAATAGGTTAAAGTCCATTATAAATTCAAGAAGAAAAAAAATGGAGCACTTACACACTGCATTACTATTTTAATTACATTAAAATAAATCTTTAAAATGAAGTATTGTCTAATCAGACAACTGATTAGGTATGGGTTCTACTTTCACACCTGTGCAATCAAATTACATTCAAAAAAATTATTTTTTAGTCCTTGGATTTGTGATGTTTTAGTACTTACAGAAAGAAGTTCTAAAAAAAAGATCTGGAGATTGTCATTAAAGTGCTTGATGTACTGGAGTTTTAATAATTGTATTTCACACTGATTTTACATATCAGTAATAAAATACAGCTTTTTCACAATTTAATTCCTGAACAATCACAAAAACAATCTCTCTCTCATGTGAAGTGTTAAATTTTAATACTTAATTTTACAGGGTAAATTTTCAATTTAACATGAATGGGGAGATGAACATTGTTTAACCTCAGATCTCTTAGTATTGTGCTTAACTAAGAGCAGTTAGATCAATACAACTTCAAGTCATCTAACAAATTGAGAGTCAATTCTGTTGTACAAAATAGTATTTTTTTACTCCTATTTTAACACTAGATGAAGGACAGTTTTGTTAAGTAAAATGATATAAGGCCAGAAAGACCAAGACTATTCAGATTTGGTTACATAGCATCTCTGGCCTATTGACTTCAATGTGAGCAGAACCAGGCCTGTAAATAGTTCCACCAATTTTAACAGGAATATTTACCAAATTAAGACTGCAGGCCTCAAGTATTAAATACTGTGTTTAAATCAACATTTTTCATTGTCTATATAACTCATGTAGAGCACAATTTTCCCCTGGTTAACCTGTGCCAAAAAATTCTTCAGGCCTCTATTCATCTTCACATACGTAAGCCATAACATAAGACAGCATAAAAGCTGCACTTAGGTGCATGGAATACTCAAGGGCATGGCACAAAATGCTGCAAAGACATAAAGAAAAAATACATGCACTACCTCAGGCAGTCTGCAAAGATATATACATTGAACTTCGCATGCACAACAGGAGTGGGTTTGCGGGTGGAAGCAAACAGGACAGAGTATACCACCGATCTGACAGGTTTACATATTCAGAGCATGTAGCCCAATTTTTTTTTAATATTACCATGGATCAGAAGCAATGAATGCTTTAGCAGTCCTGTCACCTTCCAAAACAGAGTAAAAGAAAACAAAGAACACAGAGAAATTTAGAGAGGCTACATTTGCAAACATAGAGATAAAATTCAGAGATTACATACGTGCCTTCATACAGCTTCCACAAAATTAATCAAACATTTTGCAGTGCCACAGAAAGTGGGACTGAGGAAAGGTGGCTACATTCAACACTGAGGCTGGTTTGCATTCAGTGTGAGCGAGTCCTCATGCAAAACATGCTTATCACATTATTTTGGACAGATTTGAGCTTACTGTTCAGAAAGGAGGAAAAGAAAGCAAGCTTCAAGCCCCAGGAGAACACAGTGGCAAGAACCTGAAAAGGTTACATTATTATCAATACCAAGAAGTCCACTAAGTTACTTTAAACCTGTAGGTGCTTTATATAACAATATGCCCAGAATCCAGCTGTTCAGAAATGAGGCCCATAGTATCATGTAAGAACAATGTGCCACTGAAAGGAACTAATAATTTTTAACCAAACATCAAAGTGAAAAACACAGAACATGTTCAAATAATCTAAAAACATGACAATTGACTTAATTACCACTTTCATTCTAGATAACAAGCCAGTCATCATCAAAAACCTTAAACTCTAAGTTACCTTCAAACCCAAAACTCCCCCATCACCATGACACAGTGCCACAACTATCCAAATGCAAGAGCCTTCCTGATGCAACAGAATCGGGAAAGCTCACATTACATTCCCCATTCCTGGCATATGATGACATTACAGCTTTGACTGTCAGATGACTTACACCCCTCACTTAACCTGAACTGCAAAGGAAGTGCAATCCACACACTTCTGCTGTTGATACAAAGTAGTATGCAGTAAGGACGAGTCTAGTACATGAGGCCTACGTGAGCCTTTTATACTGTACCTGCTTTTGGTACTTACATATAGAAGCCTTCATATCTAAGTGGTGAGGAGCAAAAACCCAAAATATGCTTTTGAGTGGGTAAAAAAAGGAACAGTTCCATTAGAAAAAACAGTCCTCCACATTTCTGAGAAGCTCTCATTTAGACAGGGTGTCACTCTCCCAGAGCAGGTCTGAGCAGAGAGGCAAGAGGCTGCACACTTGCTGGCCAGGTGAGCTCAGGAGGAGCTCTGCTCTGTGGCTCCCATGTTCCACAGAATGGCCATAGCCACCTAACACAACACCACCACTCACCGCCGTGGGGGTGGAAATGCATATCTCTATAATGGCAGGAAGTATTTTCTGCCCAGTGGTGGACTTGGCAGTGCTAGTTTAACGGTTGGATTTCATAATCTTAAAGGTCTTTTCCAACCAAAATGATTCTGTGATTCTACATCTTTCAGTTTCCTTCTGGCTCCATTAGCTTGGGGCATACATGTTCAGGACTGAAATGTAAAGGCCAAGGAAACACTAAACTGGGGAAATCAACCACATCTCCTCCCCAGTCTGGACACCCCCAGGGTCCCCAGCAATAACACAAGAGGCTATTCTAACAAACTAGAGAGAGATAATAATGTAAGCTACTACATGCAAGTTAAACCATGGAGAGCTACAGATACACACACACACGCACGCGCGTTAATAGGAGCCTGCCAGTGGAGTCAATGAGCAATTACGAAAATGAATCATTATGTACAGATGCCTATCAGAAAGACAACATTTTTGGTTGCCATAAAAAACAACCCCAAACCACTTCCTTCGTTTGCCCCAAACTCAGGATTTGACTAAATCTGGCCAGAGAGGTAAACATCTGATTGAATGTCATATTGCAAGAAACAAAAGTCACTTCAATAAACTCAGTATGTCTGATTTTTATCTGTCTGATTTACAGTTTCTTGAGAATGTTTCAGGCCAAGCCAAACAGTGCCACAAGACACTCTAACTTTAAAATCTAGATAAGCTTTGCAAAAATGTATTAGCCAACATTTGAAAAATGCATTAGTTGAAGACCTGACCTCTGTGCAAAAGTTTCACCATAAAATATAAGCATGGTTATGTAAGCAACAACATGTCCTGCACTAACTTACTGATAAAAGAGAGCAAATGGAGTGGCTGATTCTGATTTAGCTTAAATTCCTTCTCAAACACTACAAGCTACACTGGAAAAAGACATTCATACCTGAGTAAGGCTCCTCCAGAAAGTCCTCACCCTAAAATAACAATGGTTATTAACCAAGGCCACAAGTCAAGGCCTATTAATCAAGGCCACAGTTTTGCAGTCCCTTTAAACTCATCTAAATGCAGATATTCTGCCAGAAGAGGCAGTCCTTCTTAGTCTGCTCTGATTTTGTTTTC
This sequence comes from Hemiprocne comata, assembly GCA_020745705.1. NCBI lineage: Eukaryota > Metazoa > Chordata > Aves > Apodiformes > Apodidae > Hemiprocne > Hemiprocne comata. The sequence goes on along the minus strand of CM036586.1, from coordinate 94,510,585 downwards.
CTGTTCTCTCCATTGTATTTGGAGTAAGAATTGTAAAGCTCCACAGAAGATTGGATCAAGGAACTCACCTGGCTCAAACAAGGTAATTCTGTGACTTAAAGCAATTGTGAAATGATGTCTTTGCTTAAACCAAAACTCTGTTTAAAGGCAGAGCCCTTGAAGTTGTGCTTCTTTTTCGACTGTGAATTTATGTGCTGAAACTGTTTTCATTACGTATTTGCCTGGCACTGGGCACAGTGGGATACAAAAGAACTTCTGCAACACTTCACAAATAAACAGTAGTTTCTTCTACCCAGTACAGGTCTCCTTGAGACCATAATAGGATGCTATGAAGCTGGAACGGGATGCACACGGTAAGACAGTTGGAAATTTAGGAAAAAGTTTGAGGTCTAATACCAGATTTTAATCCATATTGATACGGTCAATGCAATCTAATAGATTCATTCAGTTCACCCTGAAGTAGTCTCTACAATCAAATCACACATTGGTTTCACTGTTTAGGGGATCTAAGGTTTTGAAACTCTCAAATTGGTTTTACTATTGCAATGCCAAAGAGACACTTTGGACATTCAATACAAGGACAATTATATTACCAGTGGTCTGTTTTTCTGACGAGTGCTGTATCTGCTATCACTACTGAGCCAGCACAGCACGCACTACCATGTATAGTGACACACGCCAAATGGGAACTTGGACTACAAAACTACTTACAAATCTTTAAAGACAAATGCACAGAATAGAGGGCCCTTCAAAAAACAGACAATTTAATCACCATGATGGTTGTACCATAATGGTCACTCCAGGAAGATGCACAGCATGTAAGTCGCTACGAAGAAGGAGAGCTGTTCACTGCCTTGGTCTGAGGAGACACATGATGGCAACTAGCATCCCAGAAGCATTACTGAAGCAAATGGTCTTAAAACCAAAGCATGTGTTAAGATAAAAAGAATAATAAATGCTGAATTATGAGAGAATACTCTCTCTCAAAAAAGATCAAAAACCACCCTCCACCCCCCCAAACCAAGCCAACCCCCCCCCCAAACCACACAAAAAACACAAAAGAAAAGAAAGAGATGCCCTGATACACTTCAGAAGGCAACTGAAGGTACGAAACCAGCCAGATATATTACAAAGGATACCATATGGTACATCACTGTTACACTACAAGCCTACAACCCATTATGATTGGAGTCTTGGTTTTCCAATTCTGTCCCTGAATGCCTGTTAACATTATCTGTGCCTTGATGACAGCTCTCTGTTTAGTCGGTCGCACTAAATACAGCTTAGTTGTTGCACCCAATGTGATAAAGCAAAATGTCACTCTAGCTTAACAGCCCTTGCATTATCACCTGGCTTTATCACAGAATGAAATATGATAACAGACGCTGCTCTCCAGTCTGTCGATATAACCAGAATTTCTCTCCTGTCCTGCCTGCATGGAAACATACACAGCAATGGGTTTTCATCTCACATTCTCTCTCTTACTAAAAACATTCCCTCTCTCCCCATGAAAGTAAGAAATAAATTCAACAGACCCACTCTAATTCTACAGTAGATAAGCAAAGATATGTTGATGGATGAAATGTAGGCCAGTCAGTCATGGGTAACAGCACAATGCATAGGCCAACAGTAAAAATCAAATCCAATATTAAAATTAAGTTTCATATAACAGCATAGGGGCCTATATGCAGAAGGGAAGAATCTTGTGGGAAAGGGCAGAGGGAGGGATAGTTTTCCTTCCTTAGTTCAGAAAAATAGGAGCCCCTCCTCCATTCTGCTACACATAGAAAATCAATGATAAAAGATAATTTTTATGGCCATATTCTTAATTGCTTTATCTATTGCATGCCTGTCCAAGCACACAGGGGATTGCCTGCATGGAATTAAAATTACTTCTGCTCACTTAAGTCAACCAGTTAATGTGTTCTGTACTTAACACACTGAATTCAATAATAAGAATAACCCAACAGTATAACAACAGCCATCGTATTACAAAAATGGCAACCACTGCAGAGACAAAAGACAATACTTTCTAACACCGCTAACAGGGAAACCACAGTCATGTTAAAAAAAGCTCAAAGAAAAATAGTTGTTTTGTCAATTTACTAAAAAATACCCCTACATTCCATTTGCCACTCCTTTGATTTTATTTAATTTTTTTTACATCTAGGCTCTTTTTTTCTGATATGCTGTTGCTATTTTCTTGTTGCTATCACTACCGAAAACAGCTGCTTGCAGCTGAGCAGAAGTCAGTAACAACAGAACAGAAGCTATAAAATGAAACACTTTGTGAATAATAGCTGGGTCACCTGGGTTTCTCAGACAGGCACCAAAATGAAAACGTAGCTCATCTCTACAGGAAAAAAAAATCCTAAACCAGTTATTTAAATTAATTAGCATGCATATGCACACATTTCAATAGCAATCTTGTAACTCAGAGTCACACTCACCACTTGCTTCCAATAGTCACATCCAATTCTCTTACGCTCCCAGGTACTATCTCCTGCTGCTGTGGATGGAAAAGGTCTTCATGTGAGCCTGCACTCCCAGTAACAGGCTTGCCAGGAAAATAACAAGATGAAAAGCTCTTGCACCACCCCTAGCCGAGAGGAACCCCGAGCCTGGCACCCCGAGCCACAACAACAGCACTGCAGTTCTCAGTCCAGAAAACAAATATTTTCGAAAGGCACTGCCTTCTAATTCCAGCATGCACAATGCCAACTGTGAAAACAAAAGCTGCTAAAAACAGCACGCGTGTGTGAGCATATGCACACAGAGCATCTTAGCTGGAATTAACTTACGTTTTCCCCCTGTTCTCCCAACCCATCAGTGAACAGAGCAGTCCATTACACCAAGCAAAATAAAATTCTGTACCAAGCATTGCATTGTTCCTAATTTGCTACTGTAGCTTCTGCTGATAGGGACAGAAGATGCAGAGCCTGTACTCAAAGACCCGGAGAACAAAAGAAACACTGTATGAATTAATACTGCAAATTTCTGTTCAGAACTGACAGAAAAAGGTAATTAAGGCGTGTGCCTCTAGCTGTTTCTCTCACACTTTCACACTAAAGACAAGACAATCTTACCAGGATTTACAGCTGTTTACCCATATTCACTGGATATGTGAGCTTTGCATCCTTGCAAATATGCCAGTCAGTTTGAAAGCCTCGCAGAACTGAATCTGTCTCAACCTCTGCGTCTCATTTACTGTAACACAGAGGATTTTCAAAGCCATGCCTCACAACAGCTGGCTTGTTTTTGCCTGCTTCCTATGATTGACAAGTTCATACAAGCTCCGTCAACTTTAACCTTGATAAGTGAAGGCTTGGTCTGTATTGCATGTTACATCATCAGAAACTTCTGACCTCAGGGGAAAGATCTCAGAGACTTCAAAGCTTCTCCTTTCCCCCACCCCCACTCACTGGATTTGGTTTCTTAAAAAAAAAAAGTCCTTTAATTTTTTATGGGTTTTTCCTTTCATTTGTGAAAATCATGATCTGCATTTCAGCAACAACAGTTCCGCAAGTTTTGAATATTTAAAATGGTTTTAAAAGATCAGTGTGTTATTAGGCTCCTTTCTGAACGATGTTCAAATAACCAAGTGGGTAATTTTAGAGGTGAGTCTTCATCAACAGCCCTCCAGCTTGAATTTTTTTCCATGCAGTGTGTGTACAGGCACTCTCTTGCAGGAGATTCTGCAGTCACGCTGCATGAGCAAATTATCACCCCCACGATCCAGCTTTAGAAACCAAAGGCATCGTGGCCTTCATGAAAGCAAAGCTCGAGCTCCTTTCAGCTTTTCTACAAAAACACAATAAAGTCTTAATAGAGAAACTGCGGACAAGGCTTTAATATGTATTAAAAGCTCATTTTAAAGATGACCACTTTAAGATGAAAATGTTATTTAAGCTGCACGCAAAATCAGATACGGTGGATAGACTATGATACAGCACTGATATTCAGTTAATACGCTCCCCTAAATTTTTTATATCTCCCAAAGCTGTCTATTTGATTTCAAGATACAGAGAGAATGACTTCAAGAAAACTCGCCTGTTCACACAATACAACACAACTGGTTAACAGACTGTAGCCAGTCTGGTTGGCCCGTGCAGAGAAATGGAAGCTACAGCTGTCAAGTTACTTTTTAGCATGAAACTTTACTCAAACTTACTGGCATAAACAGTCTCCTGCGTGACAGCAAATCATAATCCATGTTGCCTAAGGGCTTATAGCAGAAGGTGAGCATTTCACAGGCTCGCTTTTAATACCAGAACAACATAAAGACACTCCATTTGTTAGAAATATATGAACTGTTGCACTGAAGAGACAAATCAGTCACCTATTTCTAAAGATGCTTTTCATCAAGTAACTTAGGGGAAAATAAAACTACAATACACCACCATGTGATGCTTTTATGGGTATAACCACTGGAGACTATATCTTATATTGTAGCTAATCTTCCTACTCAACTGTTATCATTAAAATAGCAACAAGAAGACAGCCAGAGTTCAAGCGATGCAACACAAGCTTAGTCTTTAGGTAGTTTTTATTCTAATCCTCTTTCCAGGGAAAGCAGCAAAACACAACCAGAACACAAAAACGGAGTAACACAAATTTACCTCTGCTTCTCTCTCCACAAACTATTATTGTGTGCCATTCCTTTTGTCTGACCCTAATTTCAGTACCTTCAGAATCATGTCTAGGACTTCTCCCAGCTTCTCACACATGGCAGCACTTACCTTTGGGGACAGAGGAGGAAACTTTCCTTAAGAAGAAACTACACTCCAACACTTTCTTTTATGAGACCACAGTTGCCTTGCATACCCCAACTGTGACTGCATGCACAGTGGAGAGAAGATGTGCCAGCAGCAATTAAGAGAAAGGAACTTCACTCAGTAGTGAGAAGCTGGAAGTATAAAAAATGGGATCTGTGAGGAGGGGCAGGGTAGCCACCCTCAAGGTTAGAAACAGGGATTCAAAATTCACCTACGTAAGGTAGAGGAAGAAGCCACACTCCAAGGGTGTGAGGAATGAGCAAATCGGATGGGGAAGAAACAGGGCTACATTACCGGTGTGTACCGTAAACCCTGTGCAGGCTTTGGAGACAGTCCAGCACCCATTTAATAAGATCCAGCAGCTGCTGGTGAGCCAGAGTGGAGTATCACACCAACCTGCAGGACGTGCACCTGAGCGCCCCTGGGCTGAGCACCACTAGGAGAGTGAGGAATAATGAGAAGGCAATGGGAGAAGCCTGCAAGGTTTAGCACTCTCAATTAGCCCAAACCTAGATCTCAAAACAATGCATTTGGGATGTTCTTGAAGAACCATGCATCTCTCAGCCTGAAAGTTTTAAAATGGACAACAGGAGGAAGAAAAAGATGACAAATGGGACAATTTATCATGCAGCTCCTGCCTTGATTCTGAGGTATGCAAAGAATCTGGTTCAAAACTGCTATTGAAGAGCTACCCTGTGCCAGTGGCCATATGTATTTAGATTAATCATTCTTGAAAGATAGAGGATCCACACTGTGGTATTTAATTTCGAAAAGGGCATTTACATATATGAGAGGAATATTTTTAAAAGGAAGAAGCCAGATGGTATAATGCTAAGAGATAACATGTGACTGAAGATATGAAAGACATGAAAGTCAGAGAAAATGCGTAACACCTACCAAAAAACCCAGAAGACCACTCCTCCTTTTCTCCCCCTCTCTCTGTCCCCTCCAAAGGCTGGATTAAACAGTAATGAAAAGGACATCCACCAGAGAACTAAAGTCCTACCCAAATGAGGAAAGTCCAGAACTACTGTAGGTAAGCACATGTATAAACACAAGAAGGTAAAACAACAACAAAAAAACCCAAAATAACAAGAAAAGAAATAAGATAGCTGAGATTCAAATTCTTAAAAGTGTTAAACCAAAAAAAAGGAAAAAAAAAAAAGAACAAACGTACTTTTTCAAACACAGGTATCTACTGGACAGATTACAGGGCCAAAAGTACAACAGTAAGAATACAAAGAAAATAAGGCTGCAGCAGAAAATCGACACGGACTCCACATCTCCACGAGCAACGAACAGCCTATGAAGGAATTCTCAGATGCTGTCCACCATTAAGTGAGTAGTCATGAGTTACCTGGACTAGATTATAACAACCACCTGAAATGCCCGTGGGAAACTGCTGAAATCGTGGCTGTTATGCACAACTACCCACTCCCCTGACACTTGGGCAACTACTTGGGCCAAGTGACCCATGCAACATTTGTGAAGGGAAGGTGTGAGGGTGTTGGAGAAAGAGTAAAAAAATATTCCTTATTAATCTGGAGAACTTCAGAATCATAAACTCAACATCTAAAGCAAACAGGTAGAGATACAGCAGCTGCACTAACTAGCATCTTAAAATGACAAAGAATAATTTGGGCTGGTGCAGATAAGCCATGTCTCAGATGGCATTACTATTCTTAGAGTCACATGTGGACAACAGTGATCTGGATGACTATTTGGATTTTAGAGGATTCTAAAAAAAAAAATAATAAATTATCACCAGAGGCTCTTAAAAACTTGACTGCCATGGGTCAAAGTCCTCACTTGCATCATCCCATGATTAACAAAAGTGTTCAGATCTAGATGATTTACAAAAGACATGAAAAAGAAGGTGGCAACAGTTGCTGCTGTGAAGAAATCAGTCTGAGTAATAAAGACACAAGCCAAAAGATTTCCTATCATTGAGTGAATGGGTAACAAATCAACAGATGAAATTCAGATTTAATAAATGCGAATCCACAGGATAGCTTTTTCCTATACCTCAGCAACATATACAATGATATATAACTGAAATTACTGCTATGCAGAGAAGGAAAAGCTGGATTTCACAGACTGTTCCATGAACATATAATCACTGTACTCCACAGCAGTTTAAAAAAAAGAAAGAAAAAAGTAAAGATAAAGGAAACATTATGTTACTTTATGAATTCATAGTGCACCCTAATGTTTCAGTTCTTCCCACTACTCCAAAAGGAACATATGAGAATGTGGAAAGAGAAAATAAGGATGGGCAAAGCCACACAACAACCTTCATAGAAGAGACACCCCACCCACACCTAGAAGAGGTGGTAGAAGAGGTGGTAGAAGAGGTGCTTTTTCTCACATCAGCACAAATAGCTATGGATGTCAAAAGACTATGTGGATCCAAATACTTAGGATTGCACCTCTTAGCTGCAAGATCAGCAGAGGCTGGGCAAGGATATCCAGCAGCATGACTCTGTATTTGCCTTGTTTTTGTTTTCATAGAATCATCAAGGTTGAAAAAGACCTTCAAGATCATCAAGTCCAACTGTCCACCTTACAACCCCTAACCACTAAACCATCTCCTGAAACACCATGTCCACCTGTTTTTTTAACACCTCCAGGGATGGTGCCTCCACCACCTTCCAGGGCAGCCTGTTCCAATGCCTCACCACTCTTTCTGTGAAGAAATCTTTCCTAATATCCATTTCCTATGGATATTTTTCCTAATGTATATGGAAATTATTCCTAATACCCTAATATTTCTCGGAGCATCTGCTGCTGTTCAGTCAGAGAAAGGAAACCTGCTTCAGCAGAACTTTGGCCTGCACTAGCATGAATCAACTTCCACCACCTATCAGTAATTTGAGGTTACACTGTCTCAAAGTGTGGCATTTATTTAGCTGTTATTAATCAGTCACATACACTAGTGCACTGGAAAGATGTAGTGGTTCAAGGCAATGAAACCTGTACTAATCGCAAGTATTTACAGAAAAATAAGGAGGATGAAAGGTGGCAGGGGACTCCTAATACATAAATAGATGCTGCTGGACTCTCCCTCCCTTTATGCCTCTATATGCATGGGAAGACACACAGAAATGTTTTCCCAGTTTCAGACAAAATACAAACTTTGAAACAGCCCAAGACTGTACCGCATCATCCACTAGTCCATATGACCTATACAATGACATCACTGGCAAAAAAAGTGGTCTGATAAGTGCCTTAATAATCCATGTCTTAATGAGAAAGAAATGCTAATGTACATAGCAAGGGCTTCAGCAGCTCACATTCTTGAAGCTTGTGTTAATAACTAAGAGCTTGTGAGGATGCACGGCGGCTCTCCTGCGCTTCCTCCAGATGATGACAAATAGCTGCAGAAAACTTGCTGGAAAGGAAAAACTGCTTTTTATTTTTTATTTTTGACTTTTACATTTTCACATGTAAATTCATTATGGTTAGGAATTCAGGTATCTGAAGCATCACTTCAACCAAACTGGTATGTTCTGGGTGCGTGAAAAGCATGTTTTCTTCTCCTTTTACCTGAATAATTAATCTCCGTCAAAAAAGAACACTTAAACCTTTATACAGTCCTTATTATACATTTTAAAAAGAGGACACAATTTTATAAGCTCTTGAATAAAATGATCATAGAAATTGTTAGAACACTGCAGATTAGATAAAAAAGTAATAGAATAGTTTTACTTGGAAAAGACCATTAAGATCATCAAGTTCAAGATAATGTATATTTTATAATTTATTTCCTACTAAATACTACTTGTTAGGTCAGCAAACTGATATGAAATATTTCTTTCTTTTAGAATAATCTACATGAAAAATTATAACAGCTGTAGGTAAAGTGTAGAACAGAGAATGTAGACCACTTTCAACAACATGAAATATTGAAGCTTGTTAATACACGCATGAAATGTTTGCCAAACTCATTTTTCAGTGATTTGTAAGGAAGCAGTTGCCCAAGTTTATACCATTTTTTCCTCGAGATGAAAAGGGAGGAAGGTGAAAACATTTTGCTATATAGCAAATAATGGTTAGAACATTAAACTTGGGTATTTAAGTCAACTTAGGCATCAAGAATGAATTAATTTGGTTTTGTATGGTAAAGGCTGTTCCTCTGTCTTCAAGAGCTGAGATAGGAGCAACTAATAAGGCATGAAAGGTCTAAAAGAAACATCTTAGTGTTTAATTAGAGTTGAGTCATGCTGTGCTCCCCATACTTGACATGCACATGCTGCTGTACTTGACACCTATTAAATATCAAAAGATTTTCTGAGACCTATGATCTCGTAAATCCTTTTTCACTTTTTGAAATGGTGCAATTTTCATAGACATTGCAGAAACAAACTAATAGAAATACAAGTCACTGTTCTTAGAAAGTAAATAAGAGCTATGGCTGTTAACATCGCTCGTAGATGGCAATCTTAAGAATTAGATCATAAGGCACTATTATTTTGTTACAGATTGACTCTGTGTGCCATGGCACCCTGCAGGAAGTCACAGGCTACAGGCCAGAGCACACATTTCCATCTTTAACCTTCTGAAAGCCTATGTTGGTTTAAAAATTTTGGAGACATCTATAGGGAAGGTAATTATATAACCAGCAGACATCATTTGACAAAGGCAGAAAGAGAGACCTGTTTAAAGACAGACAGACTTTACATCTGTAAAAATCTAAGCTTTTGTAACTAATTTGAAATAGAAAGAGTAGCACCATTAAAAACAAAAAAGCATCAACTTTTGTTTTCAGACTCACCTAACACTTTTAAAGCAGTTCTCCTCACGTTAAAAACTCACTTAAAGCTGCATCAAGACTCAGTATAAAAATATTCAGCTCATGTCAGACAACTGTTTGCCTGCCTCTAAGTTCGTAACGAGGGTGGCTTGGTTCTTACTTAGGAGATGATGATGACTACTATGGACCACTGCTTTCTTTATCTTCCTATAAAAATAATACTCCAAGCTATTAAATACTGCAATTCGGAAGAACATGTTGTAGCTTTTCTAAAAAGGGAGATGAAACAACCTGAATTCATTGGAAGCACTCAGTAATCTCAGAGGGGAAAAACACAGCCCAAAGATGAAAGGAATTAACAAATTATCTCCATAAACTTAAAAAAACCCCCTAACTTTCTGAAGTAACGTCAACTTAGGTTTTGCAACTATGTGCTAAAAAAAGAGCACAAAAAAATACTGTAGCAAAATGAACCACCAGCAAAAAGCCCAGGAGAAAAAAACTGCTTATAAAGCACTTTTTCACCCCATTTTTAACCATTTGCTGCTACAGTACTCCAACCTTTTTTCACTCTAGATCCAGTGCGTTAAAAAGACTCCTATTTCTTCTGAAAATAATCAGGAAAACTGTAACAGTATACACTTGAAGTTTATTTAAAATGCAAATTCTTATTTTTTTTGCAAAACAACTGGAGTGGAGGGAGGCCAGAGGCACCCTGTAGTGTTGGACAATCTCTAACCCAGAAAAGGCACCCATGGACTCCACAGCTGGCTCTCAGCTTGTGTCCCTGCACATCTAACCCACACAAATGCTGAAGGGCTGCTCCTGTGTTCAGCACTGTCACATTGGCTTTGGTAGCACAAAGCTAACTGTAGCACACAGGCTTCAGTAGCACAAAGTAAGGGCCTCAGCACTATAATCCAAACCCAAATTTTCAAAGAAAATATTAAATATGACCACAAGGAAGACCTTATGTTCGGTTCATATTAATATTCCAGAATATACCACAAATTAGGTATATTAGATTCACTAGCCATTTGCAGATTGTGAGCTTTTAAAACTAGGAAAGTATATGCCTTGAGGGCAGCTCAAAAAAAAAAAATCACAAAATCGACTCATGTCATGATGAGTTCAGTTACTTTTGAGCACACGAATGCCTTGTTAAAGACAGAGCACAGGGAATTACATATTCTTTCTTATAGGACAGCCATTCATCCTCACGCACTGGCAGTTCACAAAACCCAAATGAGGTATTTTACTTATTTAGTTTTCTTAATACAGAAGACATAAGCCCTCTGTGTAATACAAGTGCTGAGGGAAAGGCTGCGAAAGAGACCATTTTACAAAACCTTCTGTAACATGGCTAAATGGCCAAATACTACATCTGAAATAGTGGCTTAATAAAGTTATTGCAGCTGGTGCCCAGTCATGTGATTTTCATGGATTCCGTGATTATAAACCAAGACTTGTACTGCACAAACACTGCTAAAATGCTGGCGTAGGAGGAGTATTCATATGCTTTTGTGACTAGGGTTCAGCACTAATGGATGGAAATAATTTTACTTGTCCAGAGATGCTGTCTGCCTACAGAAGGCCGTCTGCTCCCGGCTGATTGTGCTGCTGCCTCCCCCTCTCCCTCCCCTCCTTCCCTTCCCTCCAGCCCAGTCTGCCCTCCACGCATGCGCACACGGGCTCACACGTTCACACCCTCATGGGCTATTCATTTTGAAATCACTATGGTAAGTACAAAGGGCTACAAAGAAATAGAAAAATAGCAGATGGTCTCTTCAGCTGGGCCATAAGCAATGCAAAATACGACTGTATAAAAGCCACAAATACTAATTTTTTTACAAGCATTTACAGTCACGACTACAGTATGTGTTTGCTACAGTCTGTAATTTTCTCTCCCCTTGAGAGATTAATACCACTGACAGAACGGAGGAAAACCCGCAGAAATTATTTTTCCTATCCATGTGTTTCTTCTGTTACGAAAGCCAGAGCTATCAAACCCGGCGACAGCAGCGTGTGCACAATCCCAGCTCAGCTGCCACACACCACTTAAGCAGCCGCAGTATCAGCGATCGCTGAAACCACTGCTGACACCACCGCAGCTCTGGCAATCTGCGCGCCAGGAGAAGGGCACCTCCCCCCCCCCCACGCTAGGTATTTAAGATTTTCACTGCCGTGTGCATGCAGTCATATATCTGAGAGGGTCTGAAAACATCATATGAATTAATTTAAAAATGCATTAACAGGGAAAACAATTTTTGCTGGCTTCTGTTCACATGCTGCGTTCCGTAAAGGTACAAATGGAGAAAAGCCCAGTTTACGGCACTACTGTGTTCCAGTAGCATACTGTCTTTGCCAAGGATCATACTGGAAAACTCTTTTGGAAAGCCTCAAGCATTCTCCCCCCTGCCCCACCCCTGCCACCAAAACCTGTAACTAATAAATATGAAAAATATCCAAATCGTTTCATGCACACAAATAAAAATAAACGGACTCTGAACAAACTAATACACTCAACACTTGACAATTTCTTCAAGCTTGCCCTAGAGTCCTCGTGAATTTCAGTCCCAACATTAATTCTGTCATGCACATTGAAGTGTGTGGGGAGCAGGAGGGAAAAAAGGGAAAAAGGCATTGCAAAAAACTGAGATCACCATAGTCAAACTTCCAGTTTGGGTCAGGAATCAGAGTTGGATCAGAGTTGTCATAAGAAAGCTCTTAAAGCCAGAAATTAATAAATGCTTACCTTACAGTGCAGTTCCTTTCATCCCAATTGTTAACTTTAGAGAAAATACGCTCCCCATCTTCCTTTAAATCCTCTGCTTGCCTCCTTACTTCAACTGAGACTTCCTAAAAGTGGTTTATAGCAGAAGTAAGACACCAAGTCATCATGTTTCAGACTCCTGAAAAATCTATGATTATGGAACCTCTTATTTGTGGGTTTGCTCTGTTTGAATATACATGAAGTCAACAGCATAGCATGTCTTAAGCTTGTTTGGTTTTAAGTGGTACAGCATGCTATCTTGCGCAGGATGGTATACCGACCTGGCTGTGCTCGAGTTGCTGCTCTACTTCACTGATCTACAGAGGAGTTTAACATTTATATAAACCTCCGCAACTTCCATTTGGCAAAGATCAAAAAAAAAAAAGTGGCAAGGAAGTTACAGAAGACTTGCTTACGCTTCAGAAGAGGCAAGTACACACCAGCTTTTGAATCCCTGAGCGCGTACTTTAGTTTCTCAGTAAAACACACAACATCGCTGTTCCAGAATTTTATTATCTCACTATCTTCAAACAACCACACCCAAAGCATAGCTTTGCATTACAAACACTGAACCTACAGGAAATTTAATTGTGCATTAGCACTGGAATAATCTGAATCATATATGTGAAACAACATCTTTATTTACTTCAGTCTGTTGTAAGCATCTTCAATGCACTTATCACCATATTTTCCAGGTGCCTAAACAGGTGTCTGTTTTTTGCCCCAGGAGGCCTATACTGAACTTAAAGGCACTGACTAATAAACCAGAAATGCATACATGGAATAGATTATGTGATGATTTTTCTGCTGGGTAGGCAATTATTTAATAATTTAGTTAATTTAATTTTCAAAATAACTTCCAGGTGAGTATTTCCAGTGCTTGGAATCTCTACCCTCGTAAATTATCTGCACAGTTAAGCCTGCACACAGAGTTCAAAAATAACTTCTGCAAAACCTAAAGACACAAAAAACTTAAAGGAAAAAAGTCCACAACTTTTAGCAATCAACAAATTCTGTTTGGTTTTGAGCTATTCTTATTCTACTCCTTCTATATATATATAGACACAAACAGAGGTGCTGTGTGGATGTGCACATATGCACGCAATGCTTTTAACAAAAGGAAAAAAATAATGATATACAACTGCATTGCCTCAATTCTTTTCTTGCAGATGGTGAAGTTCAACACCGGCTGAACACACTATGACTCCCTGTACATATCAAGCAATCTTGTAGCAGCTTGAACAACATCTTATAAACAGAACTTAGGAGACTTGGTTTCTCTGTTTACTTCCCCTGCCACCTGCCAACCATTCCCTGGCCCTGCTCAGTTAAAAATTAACTTAGTATTTACTTGCAAGTCAAACAGACATTTGGCATCTCCCTAAGGAATAAATTTATACATCTGAAATAAAGCAAACTGACATAAAACAAAACACTAAGAGGTTTCATTTGTGGAGGTAGCATTGCTTTAACATTAACAGACGTATTTTTGATCTCGACATTTTATTAGTCAGTTTTGCCCTACGTAGCTTTTGCACCAAGCAAGTTTAGATGAAAAGAGGAAATCCATGGAAAAAGATTAGACCATTAACAGAACTGGAAAAAGTATGCATTATTTCCCCTTGGGACATTTTTGTTCAGAGTTTCATAGTGAAAGTCTTAAAATGGGGAAGGCAGCCACACCAATGAAGTAACTCTGGGTGAAGATTGCTTTGATTTTCCAATACCTCTTTTGTAAAAAAGAGGACATTAACAAATCAACCAGGTTGTTTTGACTACAACACACAATGAATTACTTGATCCAATTGCTCTTTGCTACACTCAATTCCTGTGCAATAAAACTTCTATCTTCAATTTGTAACAATTGTTCCTTTACTGACAAAAGGCAAACGCAACACTAGGAATTGCATTCCTAAACTGGAAATTTTCATAAAAAATGTCTCATTCCTCCTCCACCACTTTCCTGCTGCCTCCCCAGGCAATTTAAAGGATAACGTGAAAGACACTTGTACCTGTTTGTAGAAATCAGTTGAAGGGGATGATCTAGATCTCTCATGGGTGTACTGGGGTTTTTCATGTGGTTCATGGCCTGCATCAAGGATATTATCAGCTGAATGGTACCTTCCTGAGCTCCTTGGCTCTATCAGCTTCCGCTGCTCCTTCCATGACGCCTGATACTCTGCAAAGGTTCCCAGGCGCTGTGGCTGTTCAGATTTCACAACCCTGTCAGCAGCCTTACTGCTGCTACTGTGGTGGACGTTACCTTTTGAAGCATGGGCAGTTTCAAGTCCAACAGAGGCTGCCCGACCTCTTCTCTCATACCATGACTCATCTCCCTCTTGTCCACCGTGAGCTTTCCTATCTGGCCTCCCAGCCTGTCCCTCAGCTAGGCTGTGGGGAGCTGGTTTCTGTGCCAATTTCCTATATCCAGGCTTACTTGTTTCTTCAAAAAACTTCCACCTGTCTGCAAATGAGCCCAGGGCTTCTTCTGATGCATTTGGATGGCAATGAGCATGGCACTCATCCTCTGACATCCCCACCTCATTCATCTTCTCTGGTTCAGAGTAAGACTTCAGTTTTTGCTCCGTTGTGAACCTCTTCCTGGCTCCGATGCGAGAAACGTGATGAGTGCCACTCCCTGTGGGGTTCGGCTTAGCTTGTGTAGCCTCAAGGAATCCAGACGCATCTTCAGAAACCAAAGCCAATAACGAAGAGCTGTAACTATCAGTTTTCTGCTCGGGTGACCTGGGGAGATATTCAGTGGGGCTGGGCTCCAAGTCCCGCCGTTTGAAGGACGTTGCTCTCAGAACCCTAGCCTGTGCTTCCTTGAGGTGATCTTTGTAGGTGCTGCTAAAGTTAGTGTCTGGGGAGGTGGTGGCATTTTCTGCTGAATCCGGCTTCCAAGTCTCATTGCACTCCTCTGTTTCAGATGACCCTACTAACATAGCAGTGCTTCTACTTTTCTGCAGCTTTGCTTTTCTCATTTGGATCTCATTTCTTAGGGTTGTTGCAAAACGATCACTCCTTCGTGCTTGTTTAGACAAGTGGGTGTCAAACGGGGCCTGTCGCTCAGTTACTGATTCTGGGCTGTTGTTGGACTGTTTTTTTCCTTCCTGAGCTAAAGAATGCAACATTGGGGTCTTCTGAGGAGAAATCTTGCTACTCTCATCTTTCCCCCATCTAAAATCTTTCGGAACAGATCTATTTTCAGTGGTAAGGACACAGCCCTTTACATACTCCTGTTGACCATACCTAGTCTCGCTTTCCTCAGAGCTGCTCTCAAAGTTTTTCTTTTGTCCAGGCTTTTCAGAATGACTGGGTTTCTTAGCTTCTTCTACTACCGCACACCTAGCATCCCCCTCTCTTTCCAATGGGTAATGACTACTGTTCTCACACCCTTTCAGTGAAGATTCAACAGATTGTTGAGGTAGATAGTATTTTGGTTTTTGGACCATTGTGACAACTGCAGGATTTTCGTGAGGTCCAAGTGATGCATCAGCCCCCACTGCAGTCTTCCAGCTGTCATCTTTGAGTTGTAGTGGCTTTGAGCTTCCCTGAGCAGGCTGTTTTGCTGTCACGCAGTAATAGCGACTCTGTCCAGTGTTGTCCACCTTCTGTTCAGCAGCATTGTTTGAAGAAGAGGAAGTGTTGGGCAGACTGGCTTGGTTTAGACTGTAACCATGAAAATGATCTGTAGGTAACTCCTGAATGCCACTATAAGACAGATAATGTTGCTGATCTTTAGGCACAGCTAAGACTCTTGCATTGTGAAAAAAAGTGCTTTCATCACTGTACTGGTGCAGGTGGTGGTAACTGTAAGTTGGTTGCGCAAACCGAACATCAGTGCTGGACAAGGACGAGTGCAGTTTGTTCACAGTTCCTGCATTACTATTGTACCTTTCACCAGTTGAAGAAAAAGTGTGTTCTGAACCGAGATCAGATTTATAATTTGAGCTGCTGACCTTCCTGTCACATGCTCTGGAGGGTCGCCGCTGCTGCTCCACGGTTTCCAAGTTCCAGTCACTCCTGGGCTGAGACCGGTTCAGGGCTGTAAAGTGCTGCGTGCTGGCACCTTCTGAGTACACAGGGCCGTGGGTTTTCTCATGGCCTTTGGTAGCAGCAAAGCTGTCACTACGAAGTGGTGGAGGGGGAGGAGGAGGAGATGAAGATTTCTTCTTATCAGGAACATACCAAACAGGTCCAAAGCTGGATCTTCCAGAGCTAGTGAGCTTGCCATCGGAGTGTTCCTCTATTCTAGGACTCTTGTTCTCATATTGGATAGGAGCTGGCAAGTACCCAGGTTTGTCCTCAATTCCACTGTTGTCATTCAAGCATTGGCCAGACTTATTTCCATGCTTAGTAGTCTCCCAGTGGCCTACTTTGTACAGCATATTCTCTGTCGAAGAAGTGTCTGCATTGGATAGAGTGTGGTCAGGGGTGCTAGAACTTGTGGAGAAAGACCCGTAGGCTGAATCACGCTTACTTTGGCTCCCTAGATGATCAATGCTACTATTAGACCTTGCAGAAGAAAGTCTTCCATATTGGGCTACTTGTGGAGTGTGGTCCCAGCTGTCCATACTTCCCAAAGAGCTGAATTGGTCAGAAGTGCGATGCAGACTTGACTGATCCCATGAGTTTGACAGGTCATGAGAAGAACAGCTATGGTAGGAAACAAACAAAAAGCCTCATCATAAATACGCCAGTAAAAAAAATGCCACAGCATAATTATAAATATATAGCCACCAATTTTACTAACATTCGTTAAGATCCATCTGCATAGCAGTTACTCCAGTCAAACAATCCAATAAAACTGGAAGTTTGAACATAAAGTCAGGGCTTTATCTTTATACTCTTCATTCAAAGCTTAATAACCTCAATAACTAACTCCCCCTTGAAAGTTTACTAATAACTAATACACATCTATGTCCTTGAAGGCTCTGCTCGCCCTCTGCAAATTATTGTTTTTGCTGACTTACTTTTAGACCAATTTCGTTTGAGCTCCATTAGCTCCCCCTTTCCCAACAAACACCAACTTATTTTTAAGCTTATTTTTCCAGGCACCCCTATTCTTCCAGCTATTAAACTCACATACTTCCCTGTTCATCTTTTGTACTCACCCTAACCTTCTTCAGCCCATTAAGTTATTCCCCTGTCCTGCTTATCCAAGTCTGTCCATTCATTTAATATTTTCATTTCTAAATAGACGTTCGCTAAAAGCATTTGCCTCAAATGCCACCATTTCAGTTCTGAGCCTTCACAGGTACTTTGCCAATGTGGTTTCAAACCACCCTCAGGTTGTCAGCCTTACAACACTGTCATTTAGTTCCACTCAGTTCCACAGCACTGACAGGAAAATGTCAGAAGATGCCAGAGCAACATAAGATCTGCTTGACCAAAACTAACTTTCTGACCTTCCTTCGAGAAACCTTACCACCATCAGTTCCTCTCTGCCAATCTTT
Source organism: Hemiprocne comata (assembly GCA_020745705.1). Taxonomy (NCBI): domain Eukaryota; kingdom Metazoa; phylum Chordata; class Aves; order Apodiformes; family Apodidae; genus Hemiprocne; species Hemiprocne comata. The sequence continues at coordinate 94,492,825 of CM036586.1, read as the reverse complement.
CCTCTCTCGAAATGCCATCTTTGACATTGTACTTTATCTGGATCATCTGCCTAGGACACTAAGTCAAAATCTTGCTGCTTCTGTTGTCTTCCTACCCAATCAGTTTTGGTCTGTTTTCTTTTTTTTCTTTCATATCTTTCACAGGACCTACCTCCTGTCATTTCAACACACTGATGCTGAAACAATAGTGTTTCCGATTTTTCTTATCACATCTCCCTGTTTGAAATTCACTTGCAGCCCCTCCTGCTTTCATATACCAAATTCAAATTCTTGCCCTTGCATGCAAAGCCCCTTGGTAGAAATCCCGGAATGATTGCATTTCCCTATAGCTATAATTACATGAAACATCTATCAAATTTTGTGCCGAAACCTGTGAAAGCTAGCAACAAAATTAGGTTAGTCCACATAAAAATACAGAGTCATATGGATATTTTTTTCTGTCAAAAAAATTGCAAAGGTCAACTAAACAGTTCTTTGGAATTCAGTATTGACATGAAAATTGCTTCCCCCCATTACTATAGCCTTTGTAACTTTTTAAATACAACACGGTCAAAAGCAATTTATGTTAAGTAAGAGAAGGTATACTTTGTGCTTATTTTCTAAAAGCATTTTATTAACGAGATACACTAGCATTGGCCTCATCTTGCCAGTTTTTCATCCTTTCATTCTTTTATTTTCAGCATTTAAAATGATCTTGCTGAATACTTTAAAAGGTCCTAAACTATCTTCTTAGGCAGACACTGTGGTTCATGTAAAAAGTGTCTTGAGACATTATTAGGACCTCTTTTGTTAATGAAGAATGTAAGCCAGATAGTTGATACTAGATTGCATATATTTTCTCCCTCTTCAGCACTATGGAGATACTTGGTAATGGTTAAAATAAAGGTGACACTTGTGCAGGAAAGCCTCGATTTACAATTTACAGGTCTCATGTAGATCTGCTGGTACCAAAAGTGAAGCAGAGATCATCACCAGAAGAGGTCAAAGCCCTGCTAGAAAATGCATAATGGAAACCCAGCTTCAAAAAAGGACAGGAACGTTCCTGAAGGTGTGTTACTGCAAAGCACAGCCTCCTGTGGTCCTGAACTGTGGGGCAATCCTCCCATGAACCCTGACATGGGAAGCGAGTCCAAAAGCCATTTCTCAGCATGAGCCTAGTATCCCAGGGTATCCCCTTCTCTCAACAGCTTTTTTATGGTAGATTCACAAAAGCGCCCATACTGTTGGTCGAAGTCTGGCAGGTAAAGTCCAGGGATAATCTAAAAACACCATCCTTGGCTCCCTTAGCCAACAAGCACCTATAACCTCCAAGGCTGGGGCATGAGTTTCTGCTTCTGGGCCCTCCCAGAAATTACATCCTCTCAGCAAATCAGACCACATTCAGACTGCATGGGATTACAGCCCAGATGTACTTGACCCTAATTGTCCCAAAAACTCATTTTAAGCAGCCTTCTCAAAGCATACTTGCCTCACACCCACACTAAGGCCAGATTTAAGTAGAAGAGGTTGTTGGTCTCAACAGCATACCCAGGGACACACACGCAAAAGGTTATAAGGTCCTCTACTACCGTGTATCCTAGTGGAAGAAAATGCAGGGTCTAAACTTTAAGCAACTTAATATAGTTCATAACCACACCTCGCAGAAAAGTGCACTCAGCCTTAGTCTAGGGCGGGTTAGGAAAACAAGTCTGCATCCATGTTGTTAAGGTATGACTTCTGTGAAAAAGACAGTAGAGACTCACAGATGGAAATTGAAGCACCAAAACCTTTCAAGGACTAACTCTCTATGCTTGCATGAGAGGCACCTAGACCTGGCCTAGTGTTTTCAGGATAGCTTACAGTTTTTGAATGAAAATCACATGATAAAAAAATACACATATAGTGGTGGGTGTGGAGAGCTGGCCTCCAGATCTACGCTCTCTTCTATCTACACTGATACAGTCTCTTCTGGTCTGTCTGTCTTCCTCTAACTTTATGTACCTTCTCAAAGGTCCAAAGTCAGTAGGCTGGCAAAAAAACCCTCACCAAAATCAACCAACGCCCCCTCCCCCCCTCCAAACCAAATGAAATTGCCCATAGCTTAATCTAGCACCTACCCAGGTAGTAAGGTCAATTTTCAGACAGTTGTTTTGTGCAGCTGTACCCCACCCCCTCAACACACAATATTCAGGTATATCCTGCTTGGAAGAGAGAAAAAGCATCTCTTCCCCTGACTGAACTCTCTATGTTTTACAAGTGATTTACTCTTCACATTCACTGAGAGAATGCAGGCAGGCCCATTCAGATGTTATTTTAGGCTATGAATATCAACCTTGGATTCTTAGCTCAAGGAAGGACAAGAAATTCTAGAAAATAGATATAATCTATCCTTGGGCTAGAATTATACCCTAATATACCCTCCTGGGGCTCTCTCTATTGCCTCCCTGCATACTACTACTTTCAGCTACATATTTAGGTGTCCTGTTCAGCTCGGCGTTGACTCAAGAGTGCATGATGCTTCTTGGTTTCATGAATTGTACTTTGAAAGTGGGGAATCTCCAAAGCTGTTCACCTCCCCCTTTTGCAGATGAACAAGCCCAAAGAACTCCCCTCTGCAAGTGGGATCCTCAAAGTACCCAGATCCTTGCTGGTACTCCGGGAATGCTGGGCCTCCAGTAGCTGGCACTCTGAAGTCAGCTCTGCCACTGAAAATGTCTTGGGCAACAGACAGCTGGACAGACAGACCTCCCATATACATCGACTTTCAAGTGGGTAGCACAGGCATCCAAGGGTTTCAGCGCTCTGGGAACTCTGGTATTAGACTGTGCTAAAGCCACTAAAACTTTCAGCAGTACCTGAGAAAGCAGCATTTGCCCTTTTTATTAATATTGATGTCTACCAGCAGTTGCTGCTATTTCTGACATGCAGGAGAGGACTGCTCTATTCCCTTCCTCCTTTTCCTTTACACCCACAATTTCCTGCCCAAAGCTCATTTCAAACTGGCCTTGAACCAAATGATTTTTTTTTCTTTTTTAAACACTGTGATTCACCCAGCTCCTATCAAATCACACTTTGAGATATGTGTCTTGTAATATTTTACTTTCACAAGGTACAAGGACATCTAGCAGGAAGAACAGGAAGCATATACTGATTTACAGCTCTGTCAGAAGACTCAGAAGACTGAAAGAAAAAACACTCTTGAGTTAGCCTCGCAACCAGGAACTTTATAAAGTTTTTAGAAATTTCTGATTTTTTTTTTCTTTGTACAAGAACTTTTACTGTCTTCAAATCTAGAAATCTAATTAAGCCTACCTACATGGAATTTAAATACAAACTCTAAATCAGTGTAAAGCAGCAGCAATTATAATCAAGGATTTGAGAAATATAATGTGCTAAAACTTTTACTCATGAAATATTACAAGATGCATTTAAAAAACCTTTCTCTCTAAATGTTAACTCTCATACTTTATACAAGGGTGGATAGCGAGTTATTTTAAAAACAGTAGGGAGCTTCTAAAGACTTAAAAATGATTGTAAAAATAACATGAAAAATAAAATCTTCAAGCATGAAGTGTCTTCTAACTACCACAAAAAATTAACATCAAGAAGTAATGACAGAGAACATACAGCAGTAACTAAGGAAAACAGAAGTCTATTTTCCAAACTGGGATTGCATACCAGACTTATTTTCTTTAATGCTTAGTGTACCTATGGCCCAATGGGAGCTGAGAAGAAAAAAGCAACCAAAGGAAAAAAAAAAAACAACCTTGTGAAAATGTTGAAGAATGGCACCTATGAGCAGGAAACAAACAAGAACCTGTAACCCGGTACAAAGAGGCGTTACTTAGAAATTTAAAGTTTCACAAGTAAAACTGCATGGGTGCCAGACTTTCTCCCTGCTGAATCAGTCCTAACAAATTTTAAGGTGCTTGAAACTGGGATTGAACATCACTGGTCTTATTACCTCTCTACACAAGCACAGCTGTATCAGATTACAGAAAGACAGTTTAGCTAATAAAACCAGTAATACCTTGAAGTTCAACAGGAAAACATTCTGCACTTTCCCTTTAGAAAAAGGCTTTTTAATAGTCTGAAAGTGTTTTAAATTTCTTCACCCTTTACTATTTCACTTGAAGTATGTTAATTTTGATGGTTTCTTGTCATGTACAAAGGTTTAGGATTTTACCAGTGGACACTGAAAGGAAACGCAGAGCAAGAAACACAACCCTCTGAGTGTCTTTAAAGCTAGTTTCTTACCTTTTAGTCACACGCACATATCGCACACTGTTTCTGAAATCCACTCATCCATATGTCAAGCTTCCCATGCTCCCCGTTCAAGCATTGAAAGGACAGGCAATACTAAAGACGTATAACACAATCACTCTGCATTTGTTGTTTGAAAACACACTCAATGTCATGACCTACATTATTATTGTCTCACTGTTGCAGCTTAACGCGTGTAACTTAAACAGAGACTCACCTTGCATGATAACGCGAGTGCCAGGAAGCGCAGGCATTGGATGAGGAAAAGTGTGACGTGGCTGTCTCAGGTTGACTTTCCGTAAATTTGGTGGCATGCCAAGAGTGAGGCCTGCAGACTAGGTCATTTCTTCTGAAAAAGAGAGAATTGGAGTGTTAAGGGTGTACTAGTTCAATGCAAACAGTTTAGTAAGGTGACATGCAGCAAAAGATCTACCAGGGCAGTAGTCAAACGTTACACGGATAAGAGAGAGGCATAATGACTTTAAATGACAGCAAATGAGACAACTTCCTACATGCATGCCAGTTTTGAAAAGACACCAGCATTCCTTTAAAATGCTCAAGATGCAGTGAAACATCAACACTCTCCAAGGCCTGTGCTTGCATACTTGGGTTTTTTAAAAGAATGTTTTTATTTTGGGGGTGGGGTGCTTTTTATGAAGGATGGAGACAGGCAGAAAAATTTTATAATACCTGACACGTATCCAGAGCTTTAATAGTTAAAGTTAATACTAAGACTTATGACTCTTTTACAACTTGTCAACAGTACAGTAGGGCTTTGGCAAGGTTTTACTGTAGGTACGTGCTTATGGGGGGAGGTGGGAAGAAAAGAGTTAATGACAGGAAGGAATAAAGCCATGTACATTGTTTCATATAAGTTAGTAAGAGTGAGAGAACTAATAATTTTAATTCCATCCAAGTTTGTCTTCAGCTCTTGTAATCTTTGGCACCCTAGGTATGCAGGGGTTTTTTTTGGGGGGTTGTCTTTGGTGGGGGTTTTTTGTGTTTGTTTTTTTGTTTTTTAAACAATATACCTCAAAAACTGTTCAGCAATTCCAAGTCCCCAAATATCTACTTGGTTATCAGCTCCAAATGTACATGCTCATGTAAATAAAGAGACCTCTTCTAAGAGGTACAACAATAAGTTGTTAGAGCTTTGTACCTTGCAAACCTTCCTGCAAAACTGCTCTACACTTCTCCACCCCATCTTCCTTCTGTTCAGGAGTTAGTAACAACAGCATGTACTTCTTTCCAAGAACTTGCCGTTTGTAACACCTTTCCATGCCCATGAAATAAGTGCATTCTTTTTCCCCCAGTGTTGAATAAGCCTTCTAGGTGGAATTCAGCTACTCCTGTTTCAGGGAGCAGATGCTGAGGACAGGCCATTTGTCTAGACCCTCCCAGTCACCCAGAAACAAAGCAGGAACTTCTTGAATGTTGAACATCCTGCCCTCCTCTTCAGCTCATCTTAGGGGAAATGCAATTTAAAATTTAGATGAGGTAAAAAGTACCTTTCTGAGGTAAAAAAATTTGATGGTACAAATCCCATTCTTCCAAGCCACAGTCTGAAACAGAGGCTTACAGGACTTCAGCTCTTGAGGGTTTTTGTAACACGCATGGAGTATTTGTGAAGTTTGTTACTGCAAGGTTCAGTAATTTATCTAAGTTGCAAATTAATTTGCTAAGTTGAGTGTTCCCTATTTTCAACTTGAACTCTAAAGACAGTTCTATGTTTTTTAACTCATTCCCTCTTTTTATAAGTTTGGGTTATCAGCCACCGGGTTTACAAAACAAAACTAATGCTTATTGTGAACTCCATATCTTCGAAACAGGTCAAATTTCAGTAGACAGCTTTTTTGCAGTACACTCTGGAAGATCTTATTAATTCAATGATGATCTGCCTTTCCAAACTCTGCATGCAAAACTACAAAAGCACACTAATAATTCTGCAGCTGTGATTTCAACTAAGAAGCATAGTATCATTACTGTCACTAAAAAAAAGAAGTAATTGTTTCCATAAACAAAAGACTACTCTCTTCCCAGCATGACAAAAGAGAAAACAGTTAAGCAGAGTATCACTATGTTCTTCTTGGTAGAATATGAAATCCAGTCAGAGGAGGAGTCCGAATGCTCTCAGTGCAAACAAGGGCAAAAGATTCTGCTCAGCCAGGGGATGTTGGGCTCCAGATCTGTAGTCAAAGGGCCCTGAGCCTTTGTTCAGGTATGGAAAAAAATTGTTCCACTGTTCAGCTGGACAAAACGTTGAAGTTGTTTTTTCCCCACAGCTCACCTCACCTCTGAAGGTGCTGATGCCAGCTCAGCAAACCACAAATACCTATTCAGGCAAATTCAATAGACCTCCTAGGCATCAATTCCGCAAAAAGATTTACCTACAATGAGACAATTACTTTTCTATAATGCACCACTAAGGAAACACAAGACTAGAAAACTAGCACAATACAAGCAATGTTTGGAACATAAGGGAACACAGGCTGGGAAAGAGGACTTCTGAGACAGTTTTCTACGGGTTTGGCAAATGGTAAAGGAATTAAATCACTGGGAAGGAACGGAAGGGATGCACTTTTAAAGTCAGTACTGTACCTCATGGAACTTCTCAAGATCTTCACAAGATAGTTTCTCGCCACATGAACATCATTTTCAGATGGCTTCTTCTGTGCTACAATATCCACCACCACTCTCATCTTTCTGAGCAGCCAAGCAAGGGGAGGAACAGACTGGACTGAGTTGTGATGTAAGACAACTCAAATGGACAAAAACGTGTAAGTTCTGTTTAACTTTAATAATTTTTTTGTATTTCTGGAAACATTTTTTAGAGGTTCTTACCTTTTTTTCTTTTCTTTTCTTTTCTTTTTTTTTAAGATATAACAGTCTGAACAGCCTAAAAATACTGGTGGGTGGAATCACACAGACACCTGCTTTGGCTGAAGTCCACAACGTGACAAAACATTAATTTACTGTGTACTACGCATAGTGACCAATGTTTTCTGCTAGACTCTCACCATTTGATTACATTTTTCATTTCCTGCACCTCAATAAACAAATTTTTTAAACAATAAAATGAAGCACAGCTTGATAAGTGATTCCAAAACTCAGCAAAAATGGGTAGAAGGACTGGAAAGAAACAATTAAAACACTCAGAACAGGAATAATTTGCAGGTAACTAAAGATGCTGGAAGCTGAGTATTTATATTTTAATGTGATACCTCTGTATTAATTATGAGTGACAGAATGAGATCATCTGAACCTACAACCCAGAAAACCCCTAGCATTAATGGAAGCATTAATAAAAGCATTTTGCCGAGAGTGTCTTTCTACCAGTGCTTTTTACAAAAGCTGCTGGAAGGAAAATGCTGATAAGCTTTGAAGATATGATACAAAGGGAAAAAAACAGCTTCTATTGACTATAAGCAACCCATTATGTTAGTGGTCTCAATGACACGTCTGTGCAAATACTTTAGCAATAAAACAACTTTTCCGATCCAGTTTTTCAGAATAAATCTGTCCTTTTACAGTTACTGCTTGGAAATCATTAAGCAAGATATTCTGAATTTCACAGGCTAAAGAGATTAGAGATACTGGCTTAGACTGCTGCAGCAATACTGAGGAGGTTGACTGGATATGGTGGGGGAGGGGAGGATGCAGGGGGGAGAGAGACCAAATTTACTTCCTTGACCAAGAGATAAAAACAATTAAACTGGACAAGCAGATTTATCTGTAAACAACAACAGAAGTCAGAAAAATATCTTAAAAATGAAAACTAGACAGGAGATAGAATTAAGTAACTGAATTACCTCAGCATACAACAAAAAGACCAATGAATGCTGGCCATTTCCTCTGTGTTCAGACACATTCTCAATTCCTGTAGGTACCGTTCAGATAAAAGGGCAGCAGATAGAAGAGGTGTGTATTCCCCTTCCCCCCACCAACAGAATTTCTGCTTTATTCCGATACACGAAAGAGCACCCTTGTAACGCTACCACACAGCCTTTTGCATAAGGAGAACAGGCAGCCAGGTGGAAAGCGATGGCTAGGATTTATTTGCCTATTAATGTACCATTCCAGCCCTCTGTTGAACCAACAGAGGGAAGGTCTGACTGCTGGCTCGCATGTAAGGCTGCAAACCTTTCACGGTGAGCCGCGGAGATACACGTGGCAGAGGCTGCACGGTACTGCTGAAACAGCAAGCTGGCTGCCATTCCCCTCCTTAATGCCCCCTTCTCTTCAGCTCAAAAGAGGGGTTTTAATACTAGCAGCGCTGACATACCCACACAGACATTCTGACCCATCTCAGGAACCAGGTAATGCACAGTTCCTATGGGGATTTTTCCAGGTAAAACTTGGGAAAGGAGAAAATGATCAGAGGGTCATGCTGATGGGGCATTTCAGCCAGGACCGGCCAGTCATTTCCCTTTTTAGAGGCTATCTCCTATTATTTCGTGTTCTTAAGTTGCCTGAAATTTACCGATCTGTAGGATTACTTTTCCGGTTAAATCTAAATAATTATTCAAAATGGCTGGGCCACCGGGAAGGGCGGGGGAGGGGACGGAACCCCATTTCAGTTCACAAAGAGCCTCCCACCGCAGGGTTTCACGCACGCTAATAAAGGCACCGCTAAGCCTGCCGCAAGGAGGGTTTCCCCCCTCCACCGACACCTCGGGCGCGGTGTCCCGGAGGGGCACCACACACGGCGCCCGCGCCTTGCGCCGCCGCCTACCGCCCCCTGGCGGCAACGCCGCCACCCGCGTGCCCGCCCCCGCCCCCTGGCGGCCGGTCCCGCCGCGGCCCTGCCCGGCTCCCCACAGCCACGGCATCTACTCTGAAAAGCCAAGGTAACTCAGCTTCAGCTCTCCTGTTCGCTTACTCCTGCTCGTTATCATTCCTCATGTTAATTAATCCTTCCTCAGGACATGGAGCTGTTGGAGTGAGTCCAGAGAAGGGCCACGAAGATGATCCGAGGGCTGGAGTCCCTCTCTTATGAAGGTAGGCTGAGAGAGTTGGGGCAGTTCAGCCTGGAGAAGAGAAGGCTCTGGGGAGACCTTACAGCGGCCTTCCAGTACCTGAAGGGGCTACAGGAAAGCTGAAGAGGGACTTTTTACAAGGGCATGGAGTGGTAGGACAAGGGGTAATGGCTATAAACTGGAAGAGGGGAGGTTTAGGCTAGGCATTAGAAAGAAATTCTTTAGTGTGAGGGTGGTGAGACAATGGAACAGGTTTCCCAGGAAAGCTGTGGAAGCCCCATGCCTGGAAGTGTTCAAGGCCAGGTTGGATGGGGCTCTGAGCAACCTGATCTAATGGGAAGCATCCCTGCCCATGCAGAGGGGTTGGAACCAGATGATCTTTGAGGTCCCTTCCAACCCAAACCATTCTATGATATGATCCTTTGACAATGAAATGACACAATATTGTTCTCTGACCCTGAAACACTTTTTTCTTTTCTGGCGGATGCAGCTCTTGGACTGCAGAATTCAAGGCACTGCTTTTAAATCAGAAATAATTATTTACAGTCAGGGTTCCCTATGGCACATCTCACCAGAAGCAGGTATTTGATACCAGTCCTTGTAAATGCAATGCTTCCTACCATTCATCTGCATCAGCTGCACCAGGAAATAAAAACCTGGGTATACACAAAGAATTCCCAATTTTTCTAATTTACAAAGAAGAATCAGTCATTGGCCTTAATCAGAACTGAGCTGCATATAGAACAAACTGTTACACAGCGTCAACATTAATTTTCTGAGTTAGAATTGCTGTAATGTTTACATTAAAGATTCTTCAAACAAACAAACAAAAATACTCAGTTTTCAGTCCCTTTAGTTTCTGCAGAACATTTTTGATTGCAAAGCTGCAGACCACTGCTTCACAGTACAGTTCACGTGTTACAAGGTGCAACTTCCCTGGAAGCCCCAGAATTTGGGAACCAGTCAATGTAGTTAAATTGAACAGCTGCTATCAAAACAAAATTCTTTCCAATATGCAACTTAGACTTCTCAGAAGTGAAGCAAAGCCTGTCTCCAGCACTTCGTTTTTAAAATGGCCTACAGGTCTCAAATAATAAGAAATTAAGAATGTTACAATTTTTTATTCCAAAAATGTCTTTTTCCCTGCAGGTTTTGAAAACCTCACCCAACTGCCTAACCTGGGAGCTTATTATTAGAACAAGGTCATTTTTTTTTTTCCCTCAAAAGAAAAAATAAAATTGCTATCTGAACAATTTTTTTTTTTTTTTTAAATGACTACTTATTTGTTCAAAATGTCTTTTTTCCTTCTGCTTACTCTCCCTTCAAATAGACAAACAACATTCCTTTCTATAGAGTACTGAAGGAGTCATCACCCTCCACAAAGACATTAGGTGTTTTCTCTTTCAGGCAACTATATTCATAGAATTCGAATTACTTCATGTTATGTTAGTCACCACTGGCAGATGTTTCTGCCAGGGTAATACAAGAAATTTGGCAAAAGACTGAGGTCCAGCAGCAAAGCTATATAAGGAATGTGAACGGTTTCTTGCGTCATTCTCAATAATTCAATACAACAATGAATTATCACAATCTAAGTTCAAACAGTTGTTATCAATTCATAAACAAGCTTTAGGTTAAGTACATTACAATCCCCTCCTCCTTCCCCCTTGCCATTTTCAGGGTTTTCCTGCTTCCCAACATACCTATGTCTTTAGTTGTAACAGAAAATGAAGCAAAGGGTAAACGTAATTTTAAAAGGAAAACAATGATCCAAAACTTGAACACTTTTCCTGAATGAACTTACTCTTCCACTTTATTTCTTCCTTATTTCTTTGAAAATTGAGAAAGGAAGGGGGGGGGGGAAGGGGGTGGTGGTGGTGTATGTGTGAAAGAGTATGAAAAGGAAGAAAACCACAGAAATCCCCCTGAAAACTTTCATGCAGTGATCTTGTATCGATGGATTCCACCCCAAATTAAAAAACTCCCACAATATATTTTGAAGTAAATCTCTACTGTCATTCACAACCAATAAGCGTGATTCAAAAAAATTACACACACATATATATATCTATACGTATATGATATGTACATGTGTGTGTATATATATATGCCAAGTCACTTTTTAGGCTTTTCAAAATTCAAAACATGGCCACAATCTCTTTGTCCAGGTTGATGGTTTTGTGTTTCAACCGCCAGTTTCTGGTCTTTCCAATATAACAAAGCCCTGCTAAAACCTGACCCACGGTCCAATTCTGAATTCATCTCCCTGCTTCTTTCTATAGCATCACAGAGTGAACTACTTTGTTCCCTTTTCATAAGGTTGTCCTGCTGCCTTTCACTCAGATTCAGGCTTGGATGGCCCACCTTCCCGCTGTCCTGAGGCTACACAGCAGCCATTTAACTGCTTTTTCTAAAGTAGATTCTATTCCAGCACATTCACACTATCTATCCAGGAGACCAGATCTACAGCGAGCTTTATAAAAACATCACACTCCATCTCCTTCCTTCCACACTTACTCTCTGAATACAAAAAATGCTTGAATGGAACTTTATTTGGGATGAAAATTTGTTGCAGGTTGTCATATTAGGCACCTGCTCAACATTAAATGGAAACGATTTCACATCTTCATTGATCAAATGCTGCTTATACATGATTTAAAAAACTAGTGTGCCAGCTTAGTAGCCTAGGAAAGTGAATTTAAAAGTGAGGCTTTTCATATCAGAAATTATCAATAGCAACATTACTGTTAGCTTGTCAACTGTGCACTGTTTTCCAAAACAAACACAAGAGGAATGACATATACTAATTCAAATTACTACTGGCAACGCTCAAGCCATGCCAGAGTTTGTTTCAAGACTCCACTTCTTTCCATTAACAGCAGCACACACTCCATCTGCTTGTCAGGACCAACTCTCCTTGTGTATTAGCATCTATTCTTTTCAGAAAATCCCTGTGACATACTGAACTGGAATGAACTGAACCAATTATGAAAATTAATCAGCCCGGTATATGAAAAAGCTCTTCTCTGACCTTAGACAGCTGAGCCCCAATGCCTCCAGCCCCTTGTCAGGTGACAGCTGGATCAGCCACAGGCAAACAAATGCAGACATCCAAGACATGTAACATGCGCAGACACACAAAACCCAGAAGATGAACCACTGAGAGAGAGAGAGAACAGTTGGTAATCTCAAGCAACACTGAAACCCAGGTATAGAAATAAAAAAATATGAAATTTTCACACAAAGAGGTCATTAGCAGCCTTGTCATACTAAGACAAATCTATGACTGCCCTAGCATACTCAACTCTTTTCAAAGTTTAAATTATTTTGATGAGCAGAAAAAACTAAAGGAAAGCTGGGCTCCTGATCGACTTTGTGAATCCCTCTAATTTATCAAATAGTAAACTATTGTTCTTTCTAGTCAAATTGTATTGAAAACACATTATAGCTGAAATAAAATGTGTCTTAATTAAGGAAACCTGTTAAGAACTGAATAACCATAAAGCAACGAACAAGCCTGGTCTCAACAGCAATCCACCCAATTCCTAATCCCTAGCAATTACAGAAGCTCCTAAAGCAAGTTTTCACGATCTCACCTTCTGTGCCAGCAGCTCTTCACTCAGCTCAGTCATCTCCCTGCATGTAGTCACCAGCACGATGTCCCCTGGAGCGCCATCACCCCCTCTGTCTTTGCCTCCTTCCCTCTCCAGCATCCGTGCCATGCATGTTTGGGGTTGGCTATTCATTCCCACCTTCCCCTCTCCAAGAATATGGCAAGCTGATACTCTTTTTGTGGGCCAGTTCCTACACAGCCACCTGTGTCTTTACTTTGGCAGCCAGACAGGCTTCCTTGTGGATCTACTGTGGTGTCAGAAGGACAGTTGTAATGATAGAATATGGTGCTGAAGTCACTTAATAATCAGGTTAAAACACGTAGGAAAACACTGTATGTATTGAATCCAGTGTATCAGGCTAAGTACACTTGATTTAAGAGCTCTGTTAATGGCTGGCAAGAATTATTTAATGGTTTATCTAAACTGTTTTCAAAATCTGCTTAGTTTAGGAACAATTTGCAGGACTTTGTTCAAATTAGGTTTCAGAGCTGAACCTTCCAAAACCTACAAAATTCAACACATCTACACATCGACTTTTCCCACCCACCACCCCCCCCCCCCCAAAATACAGCAGCAGAAATGACAGGTTCAGCAAAACCTAAGAGAAGGAATGCTGAAAGTAATACCAGCCAACAGGACTAGTAAGGGTATTCATACAGAATGACAAACTTGTGGCCTAATTTAGACTTCCTCACCCAAAAGCCTTTTCTAAACTTCTGTTGAAACCATGCTGGTAGTGGTGGCATAAAAACACAGAGGATAACACAACCTCGATGATTCAATAGATGGTAAAAAGGTTCACAAAAAGGAATGGCTAAAGAAGATATGCTGCAGGAATGCTATATAATGAAATAAATATTTAAGACAATACTGCAGGCCTCCATTACCAATGACATAGTCCTTTTTAGCCAGAAAAAAAACAGTAGAATAAGAAGCAGAACCAACTCAATGGGCCCACATGAAGTCTCTTTGCTCATCTGTTTAAGAGCTTGCAATTTTTAAGTATTCAAATATTGCTTCTCTGCCTATTCTCACAACACTTGGGATTCTCAAGTAATCTTTCAAATAAATATTGGTAATGTCACACAGCATCCAGGACCCAATTATTCCAGCTGAGCCATAACTGAGACAAAAGATGAGTGCAATATTTTAGAAAAAAAATTACAATATTTTCCACATTAATAAAGAATTGACTAAGCTTTTTATGCAGAAACTTTCCCTTGAGGCATCTTGGTCTCAGAAGGACAACAGAGAGTTGAAAGGAAAAACTGCTGCATAAAAAAATAAAAGGGAAAAAACAAGAAAAAAGAAAACCTTCTTCTGAAGGAGCTCTTTCTGGACTACACATACAAGCGCCTGTAAAAATGCATAGTGTTTCCACTGACTGTGACATTTGGAGATAGCTATGTAACTGTAAATCACTCTATGATATATGGCATTGTTTTTAAAAAAGGATTATTATTGTCATAATAACTATTTTCAGATTAAAACAGACATTAGAGTTTTGGCACATTACAGAGCTCATAATTTGGGCATGAAATCTCAGTTGCCTTAACGTGTTGGAAGCCTGAGGCACAAGGTGGTTATAGTCACACAATCACCTTCTAAGGTAACCTCTTTCTTCTTACCTCCCAGGGGCAGTTCAAGTTTCAGGTAGAGAAGCTAATTGTTCAATTCCAAGTTAAATCCTCTTCTTAATCTTCAACTGATGACTGCAGCTGTAACAGTATTGTAACAAGACGCAGTACAGTTTGAAACACTTATGCATCCACCAACAAGTTCTCCACTGGCAAAGGCAGTTGTTTTTTTTTCCCTCAACTTCTTAGAGCATGAGCTCCTTTCCTATGCCCATATTAATCCAGGCCCAATTTCTTCAATATTGTGTGTAGAGACTCTTCATTGAAGCAGAGGAGATCTGCATGGGCAGGCCACCACTGTCAATGAAAGCTCCCACCAGCCTCCTGGGCTGCAGATCTGTGCCTTACGCTGAGAAATGTAAGGCCACCACCCTCCATCCCCAGAGTAGATACGGGGGCTACAGTGAACCACCGAGTAAAAGAAGCTGGCCCCTCTGCTGGGGCTGGCTCTATGTACTGCTTCATCTCCTGCCATTATCCTCTGTCAGAAACAGAGCTGGACCCCAGCTTCAACTCCCCTTGCTTCAAGACAATGCTGATCCTTACCACACAGTGGTTAAGCAAGACTAAGATCCAGCTGATGGCCACAGAAATGCAAACAGGTAAGAATGAGCTCTCTTCCCCTGCAGCATCTCTCTTACGGGTAAGTATCCGGGTTACCCAGAGACAGCGATACTCTTCTTTCTCCTGCAAAGGGACTAGCAGCTATGCCTGGAGATGGGTCCCTCCCTGCACACGGTACTGTACCTAGAGGGTGCCAGACTTGTCCCTGTCTCCACCCCTGCCCAAACCTCCCTTTCCCTCCTTCCATCATACACACATAAACAGAGGGGGTATGTCTGAATCCTGAAAACAGGGCTTAATTTCTTCACTCCTCTCTATAATGCAAGACCCTTTCAGAAATGCAGACAAACTAAGAGTTCATAAAAATGAAATGCAATGAATGCAAAGATATCAAACTGGTAACACATTTGCCAAAGATTCACCCGTGATAACCACCTCACGCCCTGCCCCACAGAAACAGCCATGGACAGAGACAAATCACCATCCCCCCTGTGCCACCCCTGCAGCTCCCAGAGCTGCTGGTCCAGGTGAATACCCCAGTCCAGTCCAGCTACTGAGTAAACACACTTGGGTCTTCAGTAAAGTTATGCTGATCAAAAAAATAAACCCTCACTTAACCTATTAACTGCAACAATGCTCTTTGCCTTTATTTAGATATCCTTAGAACACCTACAGACCTTTTTTCAGCAGATGTATGGCAGCCTTAAAACGCATAAAACTACTTAGAACTGGAACTTTAAAAGCGACCTGACAACTCTGATTTCTGGGATACCCAGAGCAGAGCTGATTTTGTTTAGTGGATAATGTTCTTGCAGCCTTTAAGACTTATTTTTCAGAAACTGAATGTGTCGAGATATGCACCCAATTTAACATCATTAGACTTGAAAGCTGGGTTCAGTCACTTCACAGCAAAATAAAAGCTATTTTCCAAGCAAGATTGAAAACAGAATCACTTCACAGCAATTACACCACTAATCTTCAATAGATTATTCCTCTTCCAGCCCACCTCACACCACCCCTTCAGATCTCAATCTTTAGTCACCCTAATTATCTCCCAGAAGTTTTACAAGACAGTCAATCTGGCGCAAAAAAACCCCAAAACAACTAAAAAGCCACAAGTTGAAACATGTGCTTGGATACAAAGAAATAAAATTGAAAACTACTTCCATGATTTTCCAAGGCCAGATCAGTTACAATGGATGATGAAACACAGTGAAATAAAAAAAAAGGTCTAGCTAATATTCATAAATAGTCACTCCTGCTGCTAAAGCCTTTGTGTTCAAAAGCTGCAGGGCTATCAGCATCCCTCTGAAATGAAACAATAGTTTAATAACTGAATTAATCCATGCATACTTCCTATATAAACCAAGGTATGGATCCTGATGCAAGGTATCTGTGGACAATCTCTCAATAAATAACAAAACTATATTCACATGCAAATTGTGAATCACTATTTTTAAACCCAGAGCAGTGAATGTGGCTTGTACACTCAATATTAAGCATTATATGCACTAGATTTAGTCTTCTTGAGCTAGAAAACAAAATTGAGTTGTAACATTGACATTAGGGTTGTATAGAGCTTCCTCTGGGAAGTTTGAATAGGCTCAAAGAAAAGAAAAGATGCCTTTTACATACGAGATGATTACAGAAAGAGACACATGGAATACTACATATGTGCTCCAAATAACTAATGGAAGACTTTACTTGAAGTTCAGTGAGGCCAGCAGAAATGTGTGATGTGTTTTACATGCCAATGCTCCACTATGAATTATTATGCTTTATTATAAAGCTACAATAACCTGCAGAAGTTGACCATAGCCCCTTCTGGGATCCTGCCTCACAAGTACAATGGGCAGTTCCTATTCTAGCAGCTCCTGCTGGAGGGAAGCTTCATTAGCCTGACTAGATTAAGGATTTCTCTAATGGAACTGGCTGCTCTGTCTGGTCACCACTAAGCAGATAGAGACAGAAACACATCCTGAGCCCACACTGCTCTGGCACCCCACCTTCACAGCATATGTTCTTGAAGAGCAGGAAGCAGTGACTGGACTGGCAGTGAAAGAAAAAAATCCCACTCTGCCAAATTTATCATTTAAACCCCTTCTCCTCCACAAAACTGCAGAAGGCAAGTAGATTTAAAGGATTTGATTTTTTTCCAGTTTTGCTCAGTACTTCATATAACTCTCCTTCCCAAAAAGAAATCCTGCAATCTCTTCTTTATATTTACAAGGAAGAACAGACAATTTTGGTCTCACACATTTATCAGCGTATTCATTTCTTCTTGTGCTGTTCCGTAAAAATCCCCTTGCACCACCACCGTGCATGCTGGCAAACTGCTCATAGCCTGTGAAACTTTTTCCATTCATTTCTCTTTTCACACCAATAAAAGCTCAAGACTCTCAGTCTGTAACACTTTAAGTTTAACTAACAGACTGACTCTCCATTTGTCCCGACAATAGACACTGGATGAAGAGACCAGTCCAAGAAAACTAGTTGCAGACCTCTTAGAAAGCAGCAACTGCAAACCATCCCAGCGCACAGCCTTGCTGGGAGATCAGTGGTTTTGCTCAGCAACACATACAAACAGCATGCTGAAGCCTGGTCTGCGCAAGAAACAGGAGGCAAATCGGCAAGTAAACCACAAAATACTCTTCTCAAAGTCACCTCCCCTCCTCAACACCTGCTGATTCCCCCTCGACAATCCTGTTACGAAATTTTAATTAGATGCATTCAAGACAACCCTGCATGGCTTTCCCCCCCATCCCCTCTTACACCATGGACTAGTTAGTTAGATACAAAAAAGCCAAGAGAAAAATGCACCCCGGGCACTTGCTTATCCCAGTGATGGGCCAAAGGCATGAGAAGCTGCTGCAGCTGATCAGGTGTGGGTGCCCTGGCCAGCCTAACAAGAGCCTCTCCCTCCCCAGTGCAGCTTGAGGTACCTACCCAGGCACTGCACCCGGCAGCGCTTCCTTCCTAGACCCCTTCCTCAGGGACCAGGGTCCCAGACAGTGGGCAAGCCTCCATGTCAGGTAACAGGGCTAGGGGAAAAGCGATGAGGCCCCAGCTGCGGGCCAGGGCAGCATGCAGTGGGGTGTGAGCAGCACCCACCTGGGCTCCGTTCCCGGCAGAAGCAGGCGATGCTGGTGGAGCACAGCATAAGACCCCGCAGCCCTTTGCGACCGACCGTCCTCGTCCTGCACTAATCCACGGTGCTGCACCAGCTTAGGGGATATAATTAGACTCACAAAGGAGCCTTGTTACTGCTCCCCGCTAAGAGGCTGTAGCAGTTTTGGTTAGTCATGCCAGCAACTCCACCGCCCGACTCCGGCCAACACCGCCTGAGGAGCTCAGCAGGGAAAAACTCAGCAAAGCCCAAAAAACAAAACCAGAGGACTGTTCCTGGAGGAGGAGGAGGAGGAGGGAGGGGGGATTTTATTTTTAATTTGAAGTGGGTTTCTGACCACATCAAAAATATACTTATGTTGCTGAAACTGGTCCTTTCAGCTGTTCCATCCTTTCCTTCTAAGCGAATACATGGGTGAACAGTCCAGTCTAGGGCACTAAATTGTAAAGAAGTTAATGTCACCTATGAGATGACAAATCTGCTTAAGAAGCAAAGCTAATAGAAAATCCGCAGAACAACTTGCGCCTCTCAAGTTCTGATGGGCTTTCAACAGCATCTGAGTGTTACAGATGTTTTTCCTGTACATTAAAATCAACCAGCCAGTCTTCTTAGGGAGCAGCATTTTCCCCCAAAAGAGAGGCAGCCTGCGATATCCCTAGAAATAAATAACCTCAGTACTTGGAAAGGCATTGGAAATCATTGCCTGTGGAGAAAAGTGGCAGGTACATCCTTCCATTGCCCAGGGAGACTGATGTTACAAATTTGGGGGAATTCTTTCAAAGGGCAATTTATTTTAATAAACTTTTGAAAAATAAGCTTTATCCCATTGTCACACCATTGTAAGCTTGCTATGGCTGCTGACCATCGTCATACCTGAGGATGTAAGGGATACAGTAACAAGCTGCATAGAATTTATTTGGGGAAAAATGAAAAATATTAGTTCTGCTGTATCCTTCATGATGAGCCCAGGAGAATGAGAAGGAGACACTTTCTTCTTATATGCTGGCATATGTGCTGAGACCAGGTTCTCCCTAGGTTCACTGACCCATCACACTAAACACACAAATACACATTTGTGTTGGTTCTGTGCTGTAACATAGCAGCCTGATTGCCACGGGAAGCTGACAGCACCACAGCATCCTACCCCACTGACAGACCCACACCCTGCATATGAAACATTAACAGCTCTCCAAAGGTCAAAGGAGGATCCACTTGTAATTGCAAAGGAAATGCTGGAAGTACAGGGGATTTACAGAAATCCTCCGGCTTCAGGAAGGAGGAGGAGGAGGCTGGCAAAAGGGTAAGAATTGGTCTTATTTTATGCAGGCATCTTTCATTTTTAGTAAGAAATCTAGTTAAAGACAGCATATGGCAGAATCACACAATTACAAAGAAGTCAAATACCTCTGTTTTGTGAGCTTGCTGAAAGACAGGGCCTGTGGCTAAAACCTTCCCAGCCAGATTGCAATACTCTACAAAAAAAAAATGACTGCATATTATGTAGCAGTAAGAGTTTTTATTTTTCACAGATGTAAAAGCAAATATAATGTGGCTGTTCTGGAAGTAATCTGAACAAAGGCAACCCAGCATGATCCCTTGCTTATCAACATTAACACACACGCATGTGTGCGCACACACGCACACTCAGCCCAGAGAGAGACAGACTTCTGTTTGATGGGTCACTTTTCTAACACTGTTCCTGAAAAAGTCAAAAAAACATGGAGTTATTGTTGTATGAGTGAGTATGCAAAGTCCAGCTGACAAATACTATTCTATACTTGGTGACTTATTTGGCACAACAGAGAAGCAAAACCTAAAGTAGAAAAAAGAACTTTTTTCCTGAATTTCCAGCAAGTCCATCTTCACTGTATGTAAGAAAAATAAATTTCATAGATTGAGTATACTACTGAAGCCACTGTATGAAAAAGTATTAGAATTACATTGTTACAGCAGTAACAAAAAAAAAAATAAAGGAAAAAACAGTTAAAAAGCAGTATCTCCTTAATTTTAAAGAAAAGGAAAACCTGAACCCCAAAATACAGTTGGCTAATAAGATTTTTCAATTTCTCTCTCACAAGATTTTTTCAGACTTAATCTGCAATCAGATACTGATGAGCTGTGTCCTGCTAGGTTGCATCCAGAAGAGTTAACAGATAAAGGAAGCTCATTTTACCTTCACTACAAGAACAGTTGGGCATGGCACTACATTTGCTGGAAAACAGCTGTAAATAGTCACATAGTTGCTATGAAAGCATTTATAAAAGACTAGTTGAAATTTTAAAAATATCCCTGAAATTTATTACTATGCTTACGTTACACATAGGATTCAAAGATCAGAGAAGGGGGTGACCAGACAAATGCCATGCACAAAGATACCAACCTACTGAAGAACAGAGACTTTCTAGTCAAGTGTTTTGAGTGCCAAGACCTCTCTTACTCAAGGCCTTAGCTTAAGTGCAAACCTGCCTCTCTCCAAGACAGTACCACTAAGTAAATAACCCAGGATCTTTACTCTTAATTGCTGTTGCATCGTGGCATAGGAGGCTAGAAGTCTATAGCCAACTTCACACACTTGGTACTAATGCAGACACGCTTCTAAAATAGGAAACTGAGAGTTCCTAGTTCAAAGGAAACCCCTGCATGCCACAATCTGAGCTTCCAGAAGGCTTTATCTCCTTACTGAAAAACAAAACACTGCTCTGTAACTCAAAAATCAGCCTGGTCAAGAGTTACCTCCCCACTCTCCCCTACAATCCCAGGAATCAGAATCAGCAATTCAGGGTGAAAAATATTCACCAGGAACACACATCAGTTTCACTGAGAAAGGTTTCCCAGATCCTTCTTTCTTTTGTTTTAATAACTGGAATTATGGCGTGTAACCCACTCATCACTGAGAGCGGCACCACAGGAAAAGCAGCACCTGCATCCTGGCCCAATGTCGAAGGTGCCCGTTCCAGTCTCTCCTCCACCTGACTCCACCTACAACACGGACTTCCCCCCCCATCGAGCTTTTGGCTGTCCTTCCTCAGGCATAAGGCTTTTTGCCAAAAATAGAAAGATGAAATCCAGTCAAAGACTTGAACGCTCAATATGCTTGCCCCCTTTGAGATCTTTTGAGAAGCACATTTGGGATGCTTTTGTCTACACTGACCTTCCTACATCACTAAAATACACGTTACCACATTTAATTTAGGAACATTTATCTAAAAGAGACCGTGTGTGTTCTAAGGCAGATATCTTTAAATTGCATACATATTTCTGGATTCCCTTTGAAGTCTTTTAATGCAAATAATATCCACAAGAGAGCGCTGCCAGCAAAGGATTCAACCACGGGGAAAACTACAGACTTGAAGCTACTCATAATTAAAAAAAAAAAGCATCTGTTGAGGTCAGGTAGTCTCATTTGAACATTTAAAAGAAGTACTCAGACATTTAATTACTCATGATATTCAGAAGTCAGAAGAGATTCTGGGAGTCTGTTTTGAACATTAACTTTGAGACACGTTCATTGTTCTTGCTCTGTTTTCAAGGGGAGATTACTCAGCAGTTTTTGGATTTTAGGCATCTTTAAAATGATGCTTCGCAACTGAGACACCAGAAATTAACAGGCTGTTTTCTGATAGTACTATAATTTTTTTCATAATATTTGTACCTCATGAAAACTCAGTGCAATGAGCTCAAACATGAAAACTGTGTTTGTGGCTTTGCTGTTTGTTTTTGGCCTCTATGCACAGAGTATCTGAATACCTTGTACTCCCTTCTTTCTTACATTTCCAAGAAAAGTGCTGAAGAATTCTAACAACAATAAAGTCACCCTATTTTTCTGAAGGCAGCAAATGGAACTGTAGCATTTTTTTCCATGCAAAACAGGAGGAGTTCCTGTTTTTGCATTTTCAACTTCTATACTCTTATCATAAAAGAAGTGACTCCCAAAAAGTATCCCCAGAAGAAACTGACCTAGGTTTTGATTAAAGACAAAACAAAACATATAACCATATGCTTAACTTATGGACTTCTGGGAGGAGGGACAGGCTCTAAAAGATAGAAAAGATGTAATAAAAGCAACTTACTAATATTCAGATACCTTAGAATGGCAAATTGAACCAGTATTTTGACAGACAACACTGACAGAGTTCTATGATAAAGGTATCTGTCCAAATCCCTGAATTTTAGCAAAGAGGCGTATCCTACCTTAAAAGCCTATTCTCACCTGCCAAAATTCACACAAAGATCGGTACAACTGCCTTTTGCCTTGCTCTCGACCTCAACCTATAAAAGCTGTAGTATTGCTCTTTGCTTTCTCCTCCCATGCATTGGATAACCAGTTGGTCTGACGTCTCATCTGCCAGTCACCCTGTCCATGAAAACGGAGAAAACAGCAACGCTGCACTATAGTCAACAGTGCCTCTTTTAGAAGAAGCCATGCTAAGAGGAGTTTTACCTTGTTACAGCACAGCAGAGCAGCTCCTTACCTATCCCACAACCTAGTAACCTGCATTTTACTTAAAAAGAGACCAAAGAGACCTGCAAAATGCTCTGCTTCGGTCTGCGAAAACAAATAAATCCAAATAAATGCTCAAGTCTTAGTTCCCGTAAAGAGTTCAGTCATTAACTTGGGCAAATCAGGATTTCACCACCACAGTTTGCTCTGGTTTTCCTTGTACCTCAGCCCAACTGTACAGGCTTGAGCAGGATGGAACAGCAATTTCATTTATAAATAAGATATGCACTGTCAACAATGAGGTATTAAGTTGTATGAGGTATCAAATAATCAATCTTCCTGCTTGCTAAATTGACAACAGCCTACCATGATAAAACTTTCATTTTTTGGAACTGTTTTTCTTTGCTCTGCCTTGGGGAACTAGACAGGCACATCTCGATGTCTGAGATAAAAGTGTTGATCTTGGGATTTATAGTACATTATATAAGCTACATAAATACTTCTTCCTCATCCTTATTTTGTTCATATTCCGTTACCTTTTGATAGCTAGATAGCATTAAACTCCTGATGTCATTCTCTTACTTCAGTTTTTGCCATGATTTATCAGAATTCTTTTAAGTGATAACATTTTTTAATGAGCATTTATCACCTGAAAGCATCTAAAATGCTTCACATATTGAAAAACCAGCTATAAATTCTGGTTTCAGCTGGGCTTACTTTCAAATATTTTGGAAGTTATCATGCTTCATAATTAAGGTGCTAAAGAAATTAACCCTTAACATAAATAAGAAAAAAGTTTTATTCACCAGTAATGCTGAAGAACAACACAGCCTCTGACAGGGCGAGTGCTAACAGCAGCAGAAGGAAATCAAGACACAGGGAATTTTAGGCTGTCTCACCCTGACCAAAGCAAAGGAGCAGGAGCAAGCAACAGGAAGAAGAGCAGTCTTTGGACATGCTCCCCACCACCACCTTTGCCTAGGACAGATCTAGCAAGCACAGCAGCACACAGCTGCCTACACTGGCCTGACATTCTGCCTTCAGCAAGAAGGAACTTGCTGTGTCCTTGGAGCATGATGCTGTGGAAAGGCTGCTCTGCTTGTGGCCAGAAACAACGGGTGTGTTTTGCCTTCCAGCCACTTACTGCAATGAGCTTACTGTAGGAGAGCTGTCCCAAACCAACTGAGTTTCCTCAGAAACCACGTTCCAAAATACCAACGGGTGTTTATGCACAGGTGTGGTGCATTCCCACACCGATTTTTAGCTGTGATTTACCTAACCACAGCCAAGGTGACCCAAAAACAGGAGTGAGGAAAAAGAGTTTCTCCAGACCCAGGGCACTTCAGGAGAGAGCCTGGCCTTAGTTAATCTCATTCCTGGTTAAAACACTATAGCCACATGATGCAAATTATTGAGCCTCCACAAAAACAACGCCACGAGCTGAGATGCTGCAAGTTTTATTTGAGAAAGCTGTTTTGCTCTGACATGCCCTATGCCAGGTCAGATTTTGAAGACATTACCACCCTCCCCCCAGAGCACTTTCTTCTCCATCAGATGCCATCCCCCAGTTCAGCAGCCCACCTGCCAGCAAGGCTGCTCCATAAGCCAGACCAAAGAACTGACTCCAATTTCAATTGCAATCTAGCAGAAATTTCCCCAAACCCCCAGCTTCTGTAACTCTGTCCTTCATCTGCACTCAGCATGAAGCTGGTCTAAAAGCATAAGGGTCATATAACTCAGCAGTGTGGCAGCTGTGCCTCTGTGCCAGGCTTTGTTTTGCCAGGTGAGCCAGTATTATGCAGATTCAGCAGCAATGACCATAAAATAATGGGTTTCTTGTGTGAGAGATAAGATGCAAATTTGTTCAGTTATTCAGTAACTAAAGCTGCAACGCTCTTGCATTCCTGCCTTTTTAAGTGGTCATACTGCTGGAGGTAAGAGTTGGATTCAGAAATTATTTTAAAACCTTTTTATAATCTTTTCAAGTTGGAAGGTGTTACACGTATTTAGTTGACCAAGTAGAGCATAAAATCTCTACACTCAACATGGTAGGCTACTTGACACTGGAACATTTAAGAAGCATCCAAGTTCTCAATCTTGTAGGTCATTTAATCTTCAGGAGGTGAAATATGTAACCTAAAATAAAAGTACTACAAGGAGAACTGCAACACATTGAAACAGGATTGTTATTACTACTATCCTGAAGTTGTACATGTGCACACCAAAGTCGTTGACGAGTGTTTAAAAAACCCAACCTCTTAAGTGCTTAAAAGCAACCCCAAACAATTCAGTATTTCAAAATGTTTATAACATAGGGAGAACCATTCCTTCCAAATGAAAAAAAGATTCCTGACTTAAAAAACATTATTTATTTGGTCTTTAATAGATAGGGTTACAACTCTGCTTCAGTCAAGAGTCTACTGAGATCTACAGCATCAGCAAACACACAAAAAATCCTGTGTGTACATGTGAAAGTACTATGTGAAATGAGTAAAGTCTTCAGACTTCTGAATCTTAGAAAGCTCACCTGCTTCCCCCTCTCACCCAAGGGGCTACAGTTTGCACCATCTACATTGAAATTCACCCTTGGAAAGCAGTTTTAAGAATAAATGCACTGCCATGGTAAAAATTCTGGTTAAATCCTGTAAGCACTTGTATACATTTTCATCCTCAGTCATGTGCGTGCTCTCATTAAATTGGATGAGACTACTCATGCTCAAAATTAACCATTTTGACAAGTGCTTGCAGGACTTAAGAAAAAAAGACACCCTAAAACCCAGTCATGACTCACAGGCTGTTAACCATCTGATACATACTCTATTCCACAAAAAAGCAACATTGCCCAATTTTGGTAACTACTTCACAAAACTGAAAATCTTTGCCACAAATAACCTTTTGAATAAGCATATTCAAATTATAGAGGATTCCTTTTACCCACAAGGAAATGTTTATGCCCTTCCTAGTACTCCAAGCATTCACCTAAAGGAGTTGGCTTGGTAAAACATGGTGACATCTGTTGTATTTTTGGCTTTCTGTTATTCAAGCTTTAAAGGGTGGATTTTTAGATTTGTAAAGAAATAACTTGCAAAAGTCACCACAAAACGAGAACATGGCAGTCCCAACATACATATGGAGAGAGTCCTGACAGCTTACAAGACAAACATCCAAACTCTTTGAAACCACTGTAGGTGCTGTGCAATTTGCACAACATATTATGTTTGTGCTTATCTGCCGTCTCCCTGTGAGCCATGGTAGCTCACTGGCAGTACTGAAGAAGGGACATAGAGGCCCCAGCCTGGTGATGCCCTGTCACACATCCTGACACACGTGGCTTGTTCCTCTCTCCATCACAAGACCCAGCTGGGAGCAGGGGCTGATAGACATCCTATCTGGCATGCATTTAAAAGCAGCCATCCTGCTTGGAGCAGAAGAGGGGGCCTTCAGCAACACGCTGACCCATTTCTCAGTGACCTTGGGAAACAGGAATTTAAGAGCCCAACCCTTTCCCCAATTGCAGCCCCACAGAACCACTCAACCCTCAAACTTTAAAGCTGCGTGCATCTGTTAAGAAGTACATGCTCACAAAGTATGCATACATGAGACTGCACATGCACATGCTGTTCCACACCTATCAATTTCAAGAAACATGGGTAGCGAGGGGCTATCACTCCTGCCCATACACAGCCCTGGAATGCCCTCCTACAGTTTTCTACCTATTTCCAAAGTCTGGCCGAAAATACAGGCATTTAAAAAAAAAAAATATATATATATATATAATCTATTATTGGTCAGTTAAGGCCAAGGTCAATCTTCAAAAAGGAAGAACCATGCCTACTGACATCACACAATCACCGCTAATTGTGCTGCCATAACAAACCCTAGTTCAAGAAGCAATGAAGTCAAATTAACAGCAAAGCAGATTTTACTCCTACTCAGGTTCTCCACAAATGCATTTGGTTTATTGAACAATACTTAACCATAAGTGTCTACTAAACATCTATAATATTTGCTTAAAATCTGCAAAACTATTTTTCTACTCATTTTGTATGGTAACTATCTTCATATCTATAAAACCAGAACTATCAAACACAGGTAAGAGGCAGAATTCAGTCCTCAATTTGTATCTTGTAACTATACAGAAAACACAAATCCCTCATCTTCTCAAGTAATCCCACAACCTGATATTGCCAAATTTCACAGAGTACTTCTGCAGTCAAGAGGAGCTGCAAAGTGCACAGCTAGCTGCTCTTCAATTAATAAATGGGTAAGACTAGATCTCCTTGGTAAGTTACACAAAACCAACTACAGAAAGGTCACTGATGGTCTTGAGCATGTTTTTGCTCAGAACATAACAAAATTTTATATATTTCCTACCTAAACACAGTAAATGACTGTCAGATTTTTAGTCTCGGACTTCTGCCCAGGTCTCAGGTTCTGAAACTGCACTGTACAATCTCAGCGCCCTTGGGACATTTATTAAAAGCCCTGCTTCTGCTGTGCTTCAATTAAATGGCTGTCTCTCTGAATGAATTGCCACACAAACAAAGATTACCCTACCTTTCCATGTCTAGGTGTTTATAGTTCACATCATGACATTCACTTCCCTTACTAGGATTTTGCACAGTAAATTTCAGCATTCAGACTACACTTTTGATGGCAAGTCTGTTTGCTCTCACTCTCTTTCCTTCTCCCTTCTGTAACAAGGGACCCCTCAGCATCGCAAAAACAGCTTGCACTTTCACCACATAAAGGCACCAAAATGCAATGCTATGTAAAGGGAAACACACCCGCTCACATGTGTGTGCAATGTGGCCAGAACTATTCCAGAACTTAAAGGCTAGTTCTTCGACCTTGGCAGCTCCTGAAATCAAGTTAAATTGAAAGTTTTCTGTCACCAGTAGGCGCTGAGGAAAAGAAGTCCATGGCTACTCCCTCCCCTTGCCCATCCATTCCCTCTGTCAATAACAGATGATTCAAGCAACCAATAGGACAACCCCACATAACTTCTTAGGGTGGCTCCCAAAGGCCACTCTCCCTTTAACATTAATAAACCACAAATGGAATCATCATCTATGTGTCAATTTTCAAGAGTTTCAGGTGTCTCATGGTAAAAAATAATTCCAAACTTTCATGGATTTGCAGTATATGCTTGTGTCGAGGATGTGCAAAGGAATGGAGGTTATATTTAATAACCATAAGGGAACTTAAGTTAGAAGTGTAAGCAGAATAGGTAAATTACAGAGTATAGTAACCACCTCAGTATCAACACTCAGAGCAATTTTGCACTTGCATATATAGACATGCACACATCTTTTCCAAAACAAGAGAAACTCACATACAACTCCTGTAAGAAATGTCCAAAGCAGTTTCCTTTCCATTTTCCTAAGAAAGGAATCTACTCAAGAAACAACTCAGTACTACACTGAAGCACATAATTAAGATGTGTTGTTTTGACAAATCCACTTGAGAAAATAACATGAAGCCTCCTGAGTCTTCTTTTAATCCAAGACCAAAAGTACACCGCGCTTGTTCAACCATCAGCATATAAGCTACTTAAAACATTATGTTTGTTGTTAAGTCAGTTGAACAGTCCTGATTTGGTTAAGACCACAACTATGCAATGTTTCCAAAAAATAAAGCCAAGCATATATGCTGATAGCCAGCACAGTTATGCTGAGTATTTGGTACAGCAGGCACTTTTATTTAGAGACCAATGCTATTTTCCCTATGCAAGTCAAGCATCAGATTCTTTGAAAATAGTGGGTAAAAATATTTTTGCAGAAGCCAGCTACAACTGCTTAACAACACCAGCCCCTTGGGAAACTTTTGACACAGTCACAAGTTAATTATTGTGAATGAAACACGTCACTATGGCAAAACTTTTTCACTTGGTCTTGGCTGTAGATACATTAGACTTCTAAGCCGAAAATAGCAGGCCCTACTGCTTTCCAGGTACAGAAATAGTTAGATCAATACAAGACCAGGATGTGGCACTAGTGTATGAAGGAGTGACCCATATGGAGGGATTTCATATGGACATGCTGACATTAACAGGAAGAAAGTTCTCTACTTTCCAGAAGAATTTTATTAAAAACTAGATTCTCCGCTTCACAATAGTTTTAAAAAAGTTTGCTTTTCACTTTTGGATCAGTCCAGAAATAGATACTACAAACAACCCTAGGGAAAAACTATTTCAACACAAAATCTAGCCCTTGGCTTCCCAAGCTAACTCTCACAGATAGCAAGGATAAACATGATTAAAACAAAGACTCTTTTAACCTTCAGGATGAGGTTGCTGAACTTAAAAACATTTGTCTATTTTGTGCTTCAGATTATCACACTGACACCCACAGAAAAGAAAATGTTAAATCAATGCTATAAAGAGGCATCACAGCACTAGACAGACAAAGGACACAGGGCAAGCAGACAAAAAGATGCTAAGAGGACTTGCAGATCAATACTTCATTATATATGTAACCCTATAAAAGGGAAATGTGGGACTATCCCCAGTCTCCCCAGAGAACAGTAAGGGTGGATCTAAAGAAGACTGAAATAGTCTAAAAATGCTAAGGCAGACGTTTCAAGATTGCTGTAATTAATTAAAGTGCAGACTGCCTCTGAAAAGTGGTGGTCCTATCCAGCTGAAAACCTACTTCCTCAAGCAATTTTGCAGTCAGATCAGTTCCGTGATCTAATTCAATCCAGACCTGCAGGAGTGCTCACAAAAAGACTAAACAACCGGTTTGCTTAAATACAGTGCTGTTTAAAGCACTTATAAAAATTCAGCCTAAGATTTAGGGCAAACAGAACAAAACAATACTGTTGTTCAAACTATAACTTCTGGGAGAAAGCATGCAACAAGGCTTTTATAAAAACCTGCATCATTTGAACTTCCAACAGAAGAAGAAAAGCTATTCCAGCACACAGACAGTAGTGCATGAGAACAAGTTGGCCAAGGATAAAATGAGACTGGGTGTTAAAAGGTTTCTGACCGTCAAAGGACTGATGTCCTAAGGCAACTTTCCAAGAGAAAGAGCAAAGTTCAAAAAACACAGACAAAACCCCTAGCTAATTTCATTCAGTAGGTTTTATGAAATTTTATCTAATATTATGCAGGCTCCTCAACGACCCAAAAGGCTCTTGCCTCCTTTGGGAGCTATAGAAATCTTCGAGAATTTAGGACAAAAACGTTTTCCCTAACAACAGCCACTATTTCAGCCTCTTGGCTAGAAAAGCTAGGTTGCTTTTGCCCACTGCACATGTGCTAGGGCAGGAAAAAGAGGAGGAATGAGAAAGGACTGATGAAAATCCATCAGCTTTGCACCAAACTGCACGCAGGCATGCATAGCAATGGGGCTCTGTTGCCTGCAGAGAATGGCCACAAATTCCCAGCAGCAAACCAGTGCTTGATTAGCTGTATGAAAGTTCTCCAAAATCATATGCGTGAAGTGAAGCACTTGTGAATGACGAGAATGGCATAGCTGTGTCTCTTATGAGGGTCTTTCAGCATCAAACTTTCTGCCATTTCCAATGATAGAGCTCAATCCATAGATTCTGAGCAAGTTGCTGTCGTAACACTGAAAAGCCCCAAGAAAGAGGGAATCTTTCCACTTGGTCTGAAGCTTTTTGTAGTAATTAAGACTTGCTGTCTTGGCAGATTCTTCAAGGTCTATAAAATTTCTCAACCCTGAAGTTCTCCCTTTCTGTGACAGAAACAGCTGATGTAACCTCTGCTAACAAAAGTGCTTTTACTGGAATAGCCAGTGCAAGTTGAAACTGCTGAACATCAACATGATTTATAATAGTTGTGAATGCATTTGGTTTTGCATTTATTAGCTTTAGTGCTACAAAAATTTTGGGAGAACTTTCAGAAGTAGTGATGGGTGAGGATATAAACTATCACCAGTGAAAGAGATTCAGGTTTCCATAATTCCTCCTGCTTCTTAAACCAAGGGTGAAAAGCATGCTTCTGTAACTCTCATACCTATCAGTGCTACTTGACAAAAGACAGTCCTCATTTAAGACAGCCTCAAAACATGCCTATATTTATAGACTGGACCATCATTCCTGTCAAATTCTCAACATTTTCTGTGCTGCAACAAAATTAATTTTTTATTCTATGAGACAGCCAAAATTCTCACATGAAAGATTGGTTGTTATAATTTGATAAAAGTAATTAATTAGAAAGTCCTAATTCATGAGAGTAGGAAATTAATGAGAAAGATTTTGTTGTTCAAATTTTCTGGTCTGAATTTTTTTTCCAGAAGTTACAAGCTTTAACCTACTTCAGCATCTGTTCACTTTTGTAAAAAGCATTTTATGAAACTTATTTTTAATTCAAGTCAGTAAACAAAGCGTGAACTTAAAAGTCGCAAGTCAAAATGACAAAACAAAATGTTTCCATATTAAAAATGTGTTCTGTTTTGATAAACTGTTACAGCTTTTCCCCTTCACTAATAACTGACTAAAAGTACTCTTCAGCCAAACCACAGAAGAAATGCTTGAGACCTCAAATATTCTCACAAAGTGGGAAAATGCAGAACAGAGTCCTGACTCATCACAACACCACAGTATTCACAGAATATGTTGCCTCAGTTTTTGCACTGATCAATAGGCTACCTCTCCCCATGTCCTCTTCCATAAAGAGTTTGTGCTCAAGGAGGAGGTAACACCACATAATATGCACATTAATAACACTGAATGGAAGTCTTGCCAAGTTTTGGCAAATTTAGTTGCCCAGTAGCTTATAGCCTGGAACATGTTTGGTTTTCCAGCTGAATGCCACAAGCTTACCTTTTAACGACAAGCTTCAGTGTCTTGTGTGACCCTTTCACCAGACAGATTGCTTCTTGTCGGAAGCCGGAGAGGCCCACATCATTGATGCCAACAATTTCATCCCCAGCCAGTAACTTGTCCACAGCTGCAGCTTTGCTCCCATCTTCAATCTGAAGAAAAAGTGTATCAAATGGTAGAATTATTGGAATTGCATAGTGCCACCTTTAAAATAAGTTAATGAGCTCCCAATATTGGCTTAATACAGTAATTAATACAGTATTTAAGTGCTTATAGTAATTTAAAAAGATACACTCAACAACACTGTAAAGAAAGAGTAATGCTACAGAGAGAGGAAAGAAAAGGAATGGGGGAAACCTCCTCAGAAAACTAGAAAGCTTGATGAAAATTTCAGAGTCAAAAGCATCTGTGATATTGAGCTCCGTTCAATAGTGTAATCATACTTGCAAATAGAGCTTTGGGCAGGCACCTTAAACACTGGTTCTCTAGAGAAGGTATCCAATAATATTAACCATACAGTCAATAACATTAACCACACAGTCAACTGCACAAATCTGGCATGCGATGAAGCTCCAAAATATTCCTTAACAAGCTGGCCTAGAAAATGAAGTGATTTGCATCAGGAACATAACATTTAGGAAAATATCTGAGAATATAGAATCTCTACAGCTAACTAACAGCTCCAACTCCAAGAGATAATGGTTTGAGATCCAAGGAAGAAAAACAACGTGCCACACTGCTGAAGAACACAGCAATACTAAGGAAGATTCACTGGAAGATTATTTTGCCCCCACAGGCATCTCTCGCTGGCACTGAATTTTTACACGACTATTCACAACATGTGGTGAAACACACACACAAGACAAATAAAAGAGTCAACTTTCGTCACTTCTCACCCCAGTGAAGAAAAAAACCCCCAACGTTACAAGCTACCTATTTTCAAAATTCAAAACAAATTTCAAAAGCTTGATGTTGTGAGGTTATGCAGAGAGAAAATCAGAAGGGCCAAAGCCCTTTTATCTGGCTACTGCTGTAAAAGAAAATAAAAAATGTTTCCATAAATACATTAGCAACAAAAGGAGGGCTAAGGAGTATCTCCATCCTTTATTGGATGAAGGGGCAAACAGTGACAAAGGATGAGGAAAAGGTTGAGGTACTTAATGCCTTGTTTGCCTCAGTCTTTAGTAGTAAGACCAGTTGTTTGCTGGGTACCCAGGCCTCTGAGCTGGAAGACAAGGACTGGGAACAGTCTGAATCTGTCATAATCCAAGAGGAGATGGTTAGCAGCCTGCTGCACCACTTGGACATACAGAAGTCTATGGGGCCAGATGGGATACACCCAAGGGTACTGGAAAGAGCTGGTAGAAGTGCTCACCAAGCCACTTACATCATCTACCAGCATTCCTGGCTAACCATAGAGATTCTAGCTGACTGGAGGTTACCAAAGGTGACACCCACCTAGAAGAAGGGCCAGAAGGAGGATCCAGGGAACTACAGGCCTGTTAGTCTGACCTCGGTGCCAAGAAAGGTTGCAGAGCAGATGATCTTGAATGCCATCACATGGCGTGTACAGGACAAGGCTATCAGGACCAGTCAGCATGGATTCATGAAAGGCAGGCCCAGCTTGACTAACCAGATCTTCTGTGACAAGGTGACCTGCTTAGTGGATGATGGAAAGGCTGTGCATGTTGTCTACCTAGACTTTAGTAAAGCCTTTGACACCATTTCCCACAGCACTCTTGGAGAAACTGGCTACTTATGGCTTAGACCATTGTACCCTTTACTGGTTAAAAACCTGTTTGGCTGGCCAGGCCCGAAGAGTTGTACTAAATGGAGTTAAATCCAGCTGGTGACCAGTGACAAGTGGTGTCCCCAGGGCTCAGTGTTGGAGCCAGTTCTCTTTAATATCATTACGAATGATCTGGACAAGGGGTTCGAGTGCGCCCTCAGTAAATTTGCTGATGACACCAAGTTGGGTGGGAGTGTTGATCTGCTCAAAGGTAGGATGGCTCTACAGAGGGAGCCTGGAGAAAAGGAGGCTGAGGGGAGACCTTATCACTCTCTACAACTACCTAAAAGGAGGTTGTAGCAAGGTGGAGGTCAGTGGTCTCTTCTCCCAAGTAACAAGCAACAGGACAAGAGGAAGTGGACTCAAGTTGCACCAGGGGAGGCTGAGATTGGATATTAGGAAAAACAGATTCACTCCAAGGGCTGTCAGGCACTGGAACAGGCTTCCCTTGGAAATGTCTGAGTAACCATCCCTAGAGGTATTTAAAATATGCACAGATGTGGTGCTTATGGGCATAGTTTAGTGGTGGACTTGGCAGTGCTGGGTTAACAATGATCATAAAGGTTTTTTTCCAACTCAATTCTATGATTCTAAATATATCCCTGGAGACATTCAAGGTCAGGCTTGACAGCGCTCTGAGCAACCTGATCTAGTTAAAGGTGTCCCTGCTTACTGAAGGGGGGGTGGACTAGATGACCTTTAAAGGTCCCTTTCAACCCAGTGAATTCTATGATTCTATGATCTGTAGGTGTTGAACACTTTGCAGTTCAGGTCCCCAGCTTTCTCAGATTCTTCCCATCTAATTTGCTATCAATGCAGCCTCTGGCTCCTGAGTTGCTTGGGCTCATAATCCACACATTTAATTTTATTCCTCTCGCACTTGCTCAAAATCAGTATACCACCTCTTGCTGTAGATTTGACACCTTGTCTTCAACCAAAGACTTTCATTAATGTCTTAATTCTATTTTGCATTGACTACAGTATCTCTGAGTCCTGTATTATTAAAGGCCAGTGAACCTACAAAGAATCATTTCTTGTAATTGCCCCAACTGCAGAAAGCTTAATAAAGAACTGCCATCTTCTGAGGCATCAAAGTCAATCATCTATGGGATAAATCCAGAGGAAATTTAATTTTATGAATTCTGAAGCTTAAACTACAGGTTTTAAGAACACTCCAGCAACAAAAGTATAAATTAAATAACCTAATAAAAAAAGCAATATCTCTTGATGAAAGTACAGTAGAATGATCTCATATACCACAGCAATCTCATTGCAGGCATATAAAAGCTCTCTTTATGTAAGCTTAGGAGGAATGTTCTTAAAAATCCTCAGACCTGTAAATCTAAGTCAAAAAGAATGCCATTAAAAATGCTTAGTCTTTTATCCCATTCTAAAAAGCTCATTATTAATACTAATCAAGCAACTTTATTTCCAGGACTTATCTTAATAAAAACACAGATAATTAAAGACAGAGCAAGATTCTACATCCCAATACATATAGTTCTCAAGCTATGACCTGCCCTGTGACCTGCTTGTATATATTCTGAACACCAAGAATTTACCAGAATACAGAATTATCACTGCAAACCTTTGGTAAAGTTGAAAACAAGCGAGCAGCAGCAGAAATCAAATCACTTACATGCAAGGAAAGATTCCAGAGTCAAGTACAGAGTGGCTGCCATACAAGAGACCCTGAAGTTAGGCAGAGCTGAGCAAGAGAACAGGCAGCCTGGGACTCATGTATCTCAAGCCTCCTAAGAGGCCATTGCCAGTCTTTCAAGTATTCAGATGCATTTCTGGGTTACTAGCAGATAAACTGCATTTGGAGGTCTGAAGCCCAGTAGGTTAGAAAAGAAGTGTGAAAACATTAATGAAAGTCAGAATTGAATCACTAGCACTGAAAAGGGAGAAGGTCAAACAGAGGTGAGGGGAAAAAAAAAAAGAAGGAAAATATCTTGATGGAGGACTCATTTTAACCTCCAAAATGTAGATGCCAACTAGTTGCAGCCCTGTGTCCTGAGCAAGGCAACAGCCTAATGACAAGGAGTGAGAAGCCTCTGGACCCTGCCACCTGGGCCTGAAGACCTCAACAGGGTCTTTTTTTGTCTTAAAAAAAGAAAAAAAAAAGAAAAAAAAAGGCAAAAAACTGTCTCCTAGGGTTTCAAGGAATGTTCATTGTTCTCAGTAAGCATGTTTGTTTTTTCTTCAGGCTGGCAATGCACTGACGGCAGGGAGTATTCAGTTACCCCCTCTGAGTTTTAATTTCAGCAGAGAGACTACACATTCCACACAGTGCAAACTTTCCAAAGAGACTTTGCCTGTCCAAAACAACATTAATCAAAAAAGCTTCAAAAAAATTTTAAAAAATATAAACCTCAGCACAAAGTTAAAGCTGTCCTCCTGAAAACTAGATGTGGCTTTCTTTAATAGCTTGCCTTCAGATCAGCTGTAGCTAGGGAGAATAAAAACTACACATCTGTTCACAGTAAAAGTCTCCCTGAGCTGAACCAACTTAAACACAAACCTTTTGTACTCAGATCCCCAAATAGCTGCAATGTATTTGATTCCACTTGACAATGCATTTTCAAGTGGAAATGGGAAAGTTAGCTAGACAGGAAAAATAAAATTTCTTCAAATACACTAGAAGTCCTTAAGTCATAACGACTAAAAAAAAAGCTTTGCACACATCTAAAGAAACACAGCAAAAAAAAAAATCCATGAGGCAAAGACCTCTTCAAAAATACTGCCCTACTAATCTGCCTTCTCTGCTCAAACTTCAACAGTACCATTCCAGCACCTATTCAGGTTTTCTCTTTTTCTGTTTAGTAGTCTTACCATTTGTTGGTTTTAGTCATTCCCACCTTGAGAAACTTTCCATCTCAACAGCCTTCACTAGAAGTGTAAATCCTAACGAAAATATATAAACGTTTCAGAACTGGCAAATACACTTGAAAAATTTGACAACTATTTTTCACACCTCAAACAGGAATGTATATCATTCACCCATCTACAATCAGCTATCCTATGCTCTGTCCAGGCCTTAAGCCCAAGTTTTAAGATTTAAACCCATATTATTTATCTAATCATCCTTTTCTTTCTGAATTTCAGATGCCCAGAAAAACTTGGTCAACAGCTGAAAATAAAGCCTTGAAAATTGAGAGGGAGGTTTTAGGATGAAGTCTTTGAAGAACAGTGGACGAAAAGAGATCTGCCTTAGTCACTGTCAACAGGCAGATGCGAGTGGTTGTAACCACAAACAACCCCGCAGCTCAGTCTGGAGTACTTGCAGGAACTGAATGCCCATACAGTATACATCTTCATGTTTCTGTAACAATATTAGGAAACAAAAGACACATACAATAAAAACAATCAACACCTTATTTACTTACAAATATTGGACAGAAGCCTTCAAAAAACAGGTACAGTCACACTGCCTATTTTGGAGGAGTAAGGAGTTCTAGAAAGTCCTCAAACCATGCTTTCAATACGTATGAAAAAATCATATCCTTCTTACTATGCTAAATTAACAAGAATAAACACCAGGACTTCCTATCCTAAGCAGGGATGTTGATACTGCTACCAAAAAGTGTTTTCAAAAGGAGATGAAAAGGATGTTTGTTGACAAAATGCATCTGTTGAGCCAGTCTCCAGCTCTCACCCTGCTGTCCCTGATGACCTCCTTATGGCCAAGAGCAAAGGCAAACTCTGGGACCTATGCATCAGGGAGGACTGGAACCACAGACTTCTGCTATCATACCAGTATCTAGTTCAATTGCCATATCTTCAGAAATCTATTTTTGCTTACAAAACATCATATCCACAAAACAGGAAGAGACACTGATGCAAGATGCAGATGTAGATAATAGGATTTAAAAAAAAGTGACTGAAAAAATAACAGACATGTAACTCTGGTATCTGGTATCCTTCCCATGAAAGGGAAAGAGAGCCTTGAAATGGGGGAAGAGCTGAGCCATGGAGAAGTCTAACAGATACACAAACACATTCAAAGGACGCTTACAAGTCTGTATATCCACTGTTGGTAGTCCAAATGAAAGAGAAAATAATGGCCTATATTTGTAGCTTTAAAATGCTGCAGTATTGAAGTGGAGCACCACTTCTAGAATGTGACCCCTTCACTCCTCTGTTTATCAGGTCCGACACTTTACTTCAAATACCCGCATTCCTTTACAGACACCTGTATAAACAAGCAGGAGACAGGTTGGGGAAATGCTGTGTCACACACAAGATTTAGTTTTGTTTACAATGACGACAGTTTCTTGTCCATGCTCTCTTTGGAGAGGGTGGGAGACGGGATGGAAACTCAAACCCAGAGACAAACACAGGAAAAAACAGCGTCATTTATCAGCATTCTGCTATCAGCTGTGATAAACTATCATAATTCTCTTCTCATACAGCCAAGAAATGATTCTGTGGTCGGTTGTTTTATGAGCACCCAAAATGGATTTCTTTCAAAAAGCTAGCAATCTTTGTACGAGATCTTCAGAACAAGTAAAATGTAAGAAGCATTAATTATTTTGATTTGCACAGAGTTAAACAGAGGAGAAATATCTCTACAGTTCAAGCCTGACATTTTTAAAACTTTGAGGACTCAACATAAAAACAACAGAACTGACCTAGCTTCAGCTGTGTGTCCTGCAAATGCAGCCTTGAGTGGCGAGGGCTGCATTCACCAGCAACTCATGGGTCACACTGAGGCAGGATAAAACAGTCCAAACTGCAACAGGGCCAAACTGGTCCAAAGAGAATGGGTGCGTATACACAAGGCATCTCACACAGGCATGCATGCACTAGAAGCAAGGCAAACACACTGGACTTTGCATACTTTTTCATCCTTTCTCTCCCACTTCTGATTTAGTACTGGGACATTTCAGAGACTTTTGAAAGGACACCTGGCAGGGGACTAACTCTATCCTCCTTTTACAGATAGGTTCAGAAGCATGAAGCGTATGGAAACAAGGCCTGAAACAATGCAGGATGTCTTCAGCAAAGCAAGAGATTCCACAAAAACTTTCCGTCACTGGAGGGTGGCTGTAGCCCCAAACCACCTCTCCCCACACACTCGCAAGTCCAACAACAAGCACCAATCACCCAACATAAACTTTAAGGAACACCATAAAAAAAAAAAAAAGAGCTTACTCATGTGCTACCAACTTGCAAAATATGGGCCTATGCCGTACTATCCAATACTAATAACTTAGCAATTGCTGAACTTCTATCAGGTATCAGATCTGCTGCATCTGGTAACAGTCTACCTTAATAGAGAAGCCAGAACTTCCCTTTTGCATGGTATCATCATTTTACACCCCACCCACCACTCCCCATACTTACTTTTCCCCGGATTATGTTTAAACATCACAGCAAACAAGCAAACAGCACTAAATCTTAGGAATATTTAGCCCAGGGCAATGCAATAACGTGTCCTCACAGCCCAGAAACCCAATAGTGTCCTGGGCTGCATCAAAAGAAGTGTGGCCAACAGGGCGAGGCAGGTGATTCTGCCCCTCTGCTCTGGTGAGGCTGCACCTGGAGTACTGCGCACAGCTCTGGAGCCTTCATCACAGGCAAGACTTGGACACACTGAAAAGGGTCCAGAGAAGGGCCACAAAGATGATCAGAGGGCTGGAGCACCTCTGCTATGAAGACAGTCTGAGAGAGTTGGGGCTGTTCAGCCTGGAGAAGAGAAGGCTCTGGGGAGACCTTATAGCAGCTTTCCAGTACCTGAAGGAAAGCTGGGAGGGGCTTTTCACCAGAAAGGGTAGCAATAGGACATGGGGTTATGGTTTTAAACTGAAAGAGAGTATATTTAGGTTAGACATCAGGAAGAAATTCTTCACCATGAGGGTAGTAAGGCACTGGAATAGGTTGCCGAGGGAGGTTGTAGATGCCCCCTCCTTGGAGGTGTTTAAGGCCAGGCTGGATGAGGCTTTGTGCAGCCTGGTCTACTGTGAGGTGTTCCCTGCTCACAGGAGGGAGGTTGGAACTAGATGATCTTTAAAGTCCCTTCTAACCTTAACCATTCTATTATTCTATGATTCCAATTCCCTAACACCAGTTTCTTTCCTCCCTAGAACTGAGACCAACGGCTCACGGTCACTGTCACAGAACCTCCAAACAGGCAGAGAAAACCACCTTGGCCAGCTGCCCTTTCAAGGTGTCCCCCATTGCACCACACAGACCATGAGCTGGCTGGCTGGCAGGAGCACTGACTTCTGTCAACAGCTGGCTCTTAAAAATCAATTTGGAAACATTTTTTTAAAGGGTAGAGTTCAGTAACAGGACACAGTGTATCACAGCCCTTTCTAATTGCTCTTTATTTAGTGTATTTAAACATTTGGATATTTGCCCAGCAAACCTTTTCTTTTTTCTTTTTCCTTTTTTTTTTTTGTTTTAAAGAAAGCATCATATTTTGAAAAGCTGTCAGTTGGTAAAGTCCTTTAAGTATTTATATTTTTATAATTTTGTCCAGTCCACTGTTTTAAGAGCTTGCTGTCACTTCGACTAGAACAGGCCATTTCTGTGGGGTATTTCTTACAGTTGTAAAAACTGACTCAAGGTAGAAACCTAACATCAGAGTTCCTTAAACCAGGAACCTTTTAAAATGTATGGTAAAAGAGCCACCATTTCCCTTTTTAAAAATTAATGCATACACATAAACTGATTAATACTTTATTTCAACCTAGATTCAAAACAATACCTACCATTAGCATCTGAAAAGACCTTTCTGATTATAAATCATCAGTTACTATCTCTAAGAGGATATTGCTCTTACAGCTTTGTCTATTTAATTCACTGGGCCATCGTGAGCTCTTCAAATTGAGGACCAGTTGAAGTATTTGAAATTAAAAATTTAATCTTTGGCCCAAGAAACTGATGATAGCAATTTCCAGATGCAAAGTATCAGGAAGACAGACTTCACGTAGATTTGTAGGTTTTTAAAACCTGAACGATGGATGTTTATTTTTGAAGTTTTTTTCCATTGTTTCAGCAATAGAGATTGGAAACAAAAACCACCTTGATGCTTTGTGAACGCACAGAGATAATATATCAGGAAAAGGAAGGTGGGGCTGCTGGGTGTCGGGGATAGGTTGGGGGTTTTTTTGCTAGCCATATTTTGCAGCTTCTAAATAAAATTTGCTTTTTCTAACTTAGTGAGATTTACCACAATAGCATGCAGAAGCATACCCAAGCCTTTCCAGCCCACATAACCCACACCAGCAGGCCTCTGTATTCCACCTCCAGAGCAAATTAACAGGTAAACTGTAGTCTTTAGGGATCTTTCTATCCAAGAGCCCCTCCAGAGCAGCACAAGACCAGCAGGGAAGCTTCCTAGCCCTTACAGTCCTGACAGCCCCAGCCTGGTACCCAGGTAAGAGCAAAGCAAAAATGAACCCAGCTTTCCTGGAGTAAGAGTAAGGCAAAGACAATGGTGGAAAAGATGGAGATGCTGAAAGCAGGGGCGGTGGAAGAAGCCTCCTGTTGGTGCTGATCCTGATCCTAGAGAACATCAGTCCCATTCCTCCCTCACATCAATGTAACACTTGCAAAGCACAGCTCAAATTTTGATTTTTTTTCTAGCACCTCATCAGTATCTAGGCACCAACTTACTGATGTTATTTAGCAATCATCCAGACAAGTTATATACGTCTTATTCAAGAATTACTGAGAAATAACTCCCATTTATTTTTAGCCAAGTGGTTGGTTTTGCATTTCACAGAAGTTAACAGCATCCAACAGAGAGGAACCTACCTGAACTCATGGATATCTTACACTGTTCTTAAACATACCTTCCTACCTTTTTTCCAAAATGAAAAGATAACTTGTATAAGAAAGGACCACATACCTGTGCCATGCAAACAAAAAAAACAAAACAAAAAACAAAAAAAAAAAAACAAAAAAACAGCCAGAAGACCAAAAGAGAACTTATATCTCTATATGCAGTTTACTTATGCTAACAAACCTACCAGAGAAGTATGAAAGGGTTAGCTTATCCATATTTACTTGTGCAAGTTTACTTATGGATGATTATATATGTTTAGGCTGTTTATAGATGTAATCTGTGTAGTTAAATTTAAGCATTTTTTCTAGGTTTTTTTAATAGCATTTTTGTACTTCCAGCTACTATGAACAATGATAAGAATGGTTAAAAAAGAGGTTATGCATAGAAACAAGTAGTGTTTTATCTTTTCAAACTGATAACAGGAACAGACTTCCAGGAGGGAAAATACGACCTGACAAAGTAATCTTTATGATCATAAGGTTCAAGGCTTTTTATTTTGTATTTGCCATACACTTCCAACAAGGTTGGCTTATCTTTCTGCCTTCCTGTCCATCCTAGGAAAATAATGTTACAGCTTGCCAATGTGCCCTTGACAATAACATACTAAATGCAATCCAACCGTGTGTAAAAACACTGCCTAACTAGGGAAAGGGTAGGACTTACTGACAAATAAAAAAAAAATAAAAAAATAAAAAAAGGAGTGTAGGTATGTTTGTGCATTAATTACAAAGGAAAAGAAGGAAAAGTCCAGTTCATCAATTTATAGTTTGTTTGCGAAGAGCTTTGGTGCGCCTCAAAGGAAGACGTGGAAACACCTAGTATACAGCAATAGAATACTTACTGAAAATAAATTTCTACTTCATTCAGTCAATCAGTCTAAATGCAACCTTTTACATAAAATTTAAGTTGCGTCTATGCCTGTGTCTACAGACTGCTGTGGTTTCCAGAAAAAAAGCAACACTTCTAGACACAGATAGCACTGATTAAGACCCAGCAAGAGAAAAAAAATGCTTCATTGCCTGCTAGTTTCAAAAAGCACTGTGATGGGTCTGCCAAAAACCACAGGAATTTTACAAACAGCATTAGGTTTCTGTTTTAAATACTTTCTCTTGAACAGCCCATTTTTAACTGAGTACTTGACGAAGTCATACCATCATTAGCTTATAGTCACGCCCGCTATTGGGGATCTTCCATTTTTGTTATAGCACAGATGCTCACTTTTCAGTGAGAAAGTGTAACATTCCCCAATAATTCTTGTAAGAATATTCTTATCAACTCCTGAAAACTTGATTTTATCACAAAAGTAAAAGTAATTTTTAATAGTTACTGCTGTAGTATTAATTTAGGAGCCCACTGTTACACAGTGGAGTGAGCAGAACATACCATTACATGTCTAAGCAACAGTCTAGCAGATGTAAGCATTAATGAGAAGAGAATGAGCTGCTCTCACAATAACTGATAGCAATTTCTTCAACAAGAGTTCCCCTTTGCAGTATTACTCAGCTTTAAAGGAAAAAAAATCTCACTAAGGTGCTGAATCTAAAACATCTTATTTGTTGATTCCTTTACGCATTCCTCTGCAAAAGAAAAACAAAACAAAACAAAAAAACCCAACTTCAAAAAAAAAGGGTCAGGTTCCTCCTAACATATCAGGGTTTTAGAATTTCACAACAGACTTTGCTCCTTGCATTAACTTTTGCTCACTGTTCAGAATTTATATTCAGGCTCACAGAACACCTAAATTACAGGCTGAAGCATTCCTTTGCCACCATCTTCCTCAATAATTCCAATATTTAAAATCAAGTTCAAACAAGAAGACTCACGTATTATTTCCTCCCCCACCCTGGTGTTAAAATGGGACACAAATCCTAAAGCTGTATTAAGTCATCATTATATAATTTATTCAACTCCTTTTATTCTAAATACGTAATACTTCAAATTGAATAGATGCAGATATCTGTTGCCACTTTACCAAACCCACATTTCTGTTGTGCACTGTCTGCAATTTCAGTTATGCTTTCTTAAAGCAATAAAAGCTTGGAAGCTAGTGGGATGACCCTCACAAAAACAAAAATTCACATCATTATAGAAACAAAAAAGGTCTGGTTAACCTTGCCCTTAGTTTCTCTGTTATTGCTTATTAGTGTCCCAGTAAAGGAAGAGAGTTTCCCCCACTCCACTTTTGCCCAGAATTCCAATATGAAAAGATGAAGAAAACAAACACTAAATGCAGCATTACACATATTTTTCTAGAGCAGGAACTGCAACGCAATTGCTTCTAAATTTACCAAACAAGGTTCACAAAGCAAGTTGCAGAAAGGACTACGTGGAAGTTTCTGCTCAAGCTGTTGCCAACTTGCATTATTTGAGCTGACTGGTATGGGCAGACACCAGAAGATCTCGCTCTTACAGAGACATATTGTTAATACAGAGTAGATCTTTCACAATGCCACAGTAATAAAAAACATGTCAATAAAAAGCCTACCAGTGGTTTTGTGCAGTTTATTGACAAGATGAAATAGCACCCATCTGCCAAGGGCACATACTCATCTGAGCAGGGCATGAAACATTCACATAGCTAGAATTAAGCACCAATTATCTTTAATCTGTTCTGTCAGGAACCTGAAACAAGCAAAACCCAATCTGTGGAGAGAGACTAAGTTATATTTTCTTCAATATTACCGGTTCAAGGATTGAGGGCAGTCAGGAACAGACACATAATGCAGGTCAATTTCTGACTACGAGGCTGGTGTCACCATGAGGGTTTTGGCTTTTATGAGGGACCTTCTACGAGGACTACAACCTTCTGGGATGAGATGGAATACACCTTTCTAAGAGAAGCAGAGGAATCTTTGGCAACAGGCTGGCCAACTTGGTGAGGCCGGCTTTAAACTTAAGGACCTGGGGGTAGGGATCCAAAATGGCAATGATCATTCCACCATCACCACTACAACCGACTGGGGAATAAACCAGGCCGACCAGAGTAGTGTAAAATGTGCCTCAGCTGTCTCCTGAAATGAGAACCAAAAAACCAGCCTCCTGAAGTGTATGTATACTAACGCACACAGTCTGGGAAATAAACAGGAGGAACTGGAGCTCCACGCCCAGTCAGATAGTGGTGATATCATAGGAATAACTGAAATGTGGTGGGACGATTCACACGACTGGAGGACCATGATAGATGGTACAGGCCGTTTCGTAAAGGCGGCTTCGGGGAGACCATATTACCATGTTCCAATACTTAGGGGGTGGCTACCAAGAAGATGGAGACTCCCTATTTACAAGGAGTCACACGGAACAGACAAGGGGTAATGGGCACAAGTTGCACCTGGGGAGATCCCAACTGGACACCAGAGGTAAATTTTTCATCATGAGGACAGTCAAACATTGGAATAGTCTCTCAAGGGAAGAGATAGATTCCCCCAGATTGGACAGTTTCAAGTCCCAGCTTGACAGGGTGCTGAGCCATCTCATATAAACTATAGT
The DNA here is from genome assembly GCA_020745705.1 of Hemiprocne comata. Classification (NCBI taxonomy): domain Eukaryota; kingdom Metazoa; phylum Chordata; class Aves; order Apodiformes; family Apodidae; genus Hemiprocne; species Hemiprocne comata. Next base: position 94,448,358 of record CM036586.1, on the reverse strand, counting down.
ATTACCTAGAAAGGTTGGACCAGGTGATCCTTGAGGTCACTTCCAACCTGGCATTTTATGATTCTATAATCCATAGCAATTTATACCCTTAGGCATCATCCACACTATGGTATCCTGACCTTTTCCCCCTAACCATCAGTACTCTGTTGCCATCTATTTCAGATTTAAAAAAAAATAAAACAACTTTCTTAAAAAGAAATCTTCCTTTTTTTTCTAAACGGACCTAGGTGTTCCCAATTTTAAGTTCTTCGTTTTGTGCAGTTGTTCTATATATCATTCAACTCCATTACTTCAAATCATCATGGAACATTAGAAGAAATTTGTCACAAAAAATTTACCATAGGAATTAGATATGCAAGTATTTTTGGTATCTCTGAAAGTATCTTGCCACCTTTTCTCTACTTTAGAGGTCTAATTCTTCCTAGGATTAATAGTAGATAATTAACCAATAAGGTAATTGTACTGGGTCATGTAATTCATACTCACGATGTTACTTTTTCTTAAGAAATTATAGGATTGTGTTGTGAATTAGCAACTAATGCACTAAAATTGCCACAGATTAAAATAATGGCAATTTACACAAACCATACAATTAGGAGATTCAAAAAGCTACATGGATTTAGCAGTAAATTGTGATGTAGCACAGGAGAATTCTTATAGTCTGAAATTAGAATATGCTTACTGTTTTAAATGGACATTTTCCAAACTGGCTTTCATCGTAACTCTTATTTCAAGAGCTTCATTGTGTAACAGATATTGTTGACATAATTAGCTCTAAGAGCAGGGGGATTACTCCAAAGACTTAAAAAAAAAAAGTTTTAAAGAAATAACAAAACACTATAGATACAATTAGTTGCTTTTCCCAATTAAGAAGGTATATATTTAATTATGACAAAACTACTCAGTTCAACCAACGTCTGCATCTGTTTGGCAAAAGTATTTGTCATATGTGCAGATACACTTACTAAAAGACACATCCTGTCCATGCAGCACAAGCCACAACTCCATTGCTCAGTACTTGCTCAAGTATGCATGGAATTTCAAGGAAGAATGTTTGTACAATAATTCTTGCACAACAGGACAAAATATATAATTATACTTCTATTTTCCCACATTGGTGTTGGGAGCACTATATATGCACACGTGCACGTCATCATACATATGACTTATGTCTACCACTGCCAACTATGGTGGTGAACGTGAACATTTCTACAAAGCATGTACTCTAGCTGTATGCAACCATACTAATGAAAAATTCACCAGTTTAAGATGTTAGCATTGCCAGGAGGTTCACTGTTCTAATACTGCACTGCACAGGAGATTTTTGAACCTGCACACCTTGCCAACTGACAGACCATTAAAGACTGCCTGTACTGATGTTCTGAAATTAATCCGTAACACAGCTAAGGAAACTGAGTATTTTGTGGAACCACAAGATACCGTCTGCATTATTTATGAACACCATGAAACAGCTGTTATCCTTTGAGCCAAGACAGGTCTTAAAAGCCTAACACTGAAGAATGCAAGAGCTGGAAGCAAAGCAGTATTTTAACCCACTGTTTGATAGTCCTGACAATTTCCCACAGGCATATTCCCATAACCATCATCAGAGAAAAGCCACACTCTCTTTTGGAGAGCCTGCCTACTGTAGCCAGTAGTTACATTCAAAAGTTGCCTTTCATTCTCAAGCCTTGGACCCCAGATTGCCTTCCCCCAACAGTGTATTCTAAGCAGAGACCCAATTTTTCAAATGGTGAAGTGCAAAGGATTCCCTAAACAGAAACGCTGAATTTTATGTATGAGATCTATGCATGTAGGCTGAGATTCAATCACAAGAGAGCATCTTTCTAAACACCAACTTGGAGGCTCAAACTTCAAAGTAAATCTTAAGCTCATCCTGCAAAGATCATTAGGTCACAAAGCATTACAGGACTTAGCTACAACATAGAGTTCAACAAAAACCTCTACCATCACCAAAAACCAGCAGAGAAACAATCTACTCTTCTGAATGATGCTCAAATATTTAAACTGTGTATCACATTACAACAGCTTTGTATTGCAAAATTTTAATTGCGTAGTATTTAAATTCTCTCTGAATTCAGTAACTTTTATGCTGTAAATTGTAGGAAAATCTTTTATTAAGATTTTACTTACAATGGTAAAAGTTGAAAGTTTGACTAAATGAGCAACTGGAAAACCTTCTGCTCTCCAAATACGCAACATGTTTCTGCATTGTTTGTTTTGGGGACAGAAGCTGACCAGCCTTCTCTAGGATAATTCAACATGTTGGGATTCAGGAAACTGTAGTAACCAGTGAAGATCATTATGGATTTTAAACTACCATCAGCATTACATTAGTTGCATCATAAAGTAAACCATGAGGATGAAAACTTCGAAAATGTTTACATATATATATATATATTTTAACTGCATTTTGATGCATGTATTTCTAATACTGCTTTGGTTTCTGAAGATGTCTGCCACATTTGCCTCATGCCTGCCTTCATTCTGGACCACTGACCATGCAGGCTTGGACTTGATGGGTACAGTACTAACTGCAGGGTTGAACCATGCCCCTTTCCGAAAAATGGGGAATATCTTGCCGCCTTAGATAAATCCATCATCCAACTAGTTTTCTACAGTTTCCCAGATGAAGTTTAAAATCTATAGCTCAAGCTCACTCCAGGTTGTGCACTAGTCTATGCAACCTTTGCAACAAGGCACTCTGTTGCCTTCTTCTACTGTAGAAATAACAGGCCATTGCTCAAAACAGCCTCAAAATTTGTCTGAATACATTTTTACCCACTGGTAAATCCCCTCCCCTGGGGATTCCTTGTTCATAGTTACTTGAAGAATACAAGGGTGTACTTTAAAATGCTGAAAACATATCTATTGGAGAGAGTTAGTACATTGCTGAGTGTTCTGTCTCTCAGTAATTATGCTGAGGACTGTGTTGCAGCTGAATAGGTTGGTTTTTTAGGTGACAGCATCCCCCATCCTTTAAATGCTAATGACACAGAAACTATTTCATCTCAGTTTACTAGGAAGGGGCTTTGGAAAAGATGCCGTTCTAGCCAAATATCTGACAGATGTGGCATATTGATAGAGAAAAATAATTGCAGGTTTCTATCTTTGCTTCCATAAGTGTTTATGTGCTTTATATTCCTCATTATAAACATAAATACTGGGAGCTGAAACCTGTATCTCACCCCAGCCCTACCAGTCCAGAATTGCTTCCACACAGTGGCTGAGGAGCATCGCAATATCCCAGCATCCAGCAGGTGAGGAGCATGGCAATGTCTCAGCACACAACCTGGTGGTTAGGGCAGTTTCACAGCTGTAGGAGGTGTGAGTTTGAAATGCCTGCCAAGCAGAGGAGGAAACATCTCTCATTTTCTGGACATGCATCCCAACATCTGGATAGAACATAGAAGATGAGCAAGCACCATTTCTGCTGCCACCTAGTTTGGCTACATTTTAAAAGGAAAGCAATTAGTAATCCCCAACTCAGAAAAAGGAAGGAAAAAAGGAAGGGGTGGGAAGGGAAGAAACAGGAGTTCACCCTAAGCTTGTGGTTTGTAAATTTGCTTTGCTACTGCAGTCCTGACTCTCCTCTTTGAATGAATGGGGGAGAATTCAGACAGTTTCTCTGTTCAGATGTTCATGTTGGGATACTACTTTAAGTAGCATAGCTTCTTGCTTCAACAGGGAGGTTTCTGTCTCAAGGACTCAATTACTATAAACTGCATATGGACCTTGGAGCTAAGTGTCAGACACTGTAATGACCAATCTGTAAGCATCTGGAGTTTTTTATTTGGCTTAGCTTTGAACCTGAAGTTTGGTTAACATATTTTTAAAGTATTTGTGACCTCAGCTCCTGATTATGAACCTTTTTATTTTTGCTAAGAACTATAATACTCCTTTAACAGGCAAAACAAATGGTATACCTAAAAGTAGATTTGGAGCTTTTACTTGTGTTTGTTTTTAATATTAAAAGAGTGTATTATTATTACAGATCAAAGTTGAGGGCTGTTGAAAATAAGACCCTTCAAAGGCATTACACAAACACATTGGAAAGACACACAGCTATGTGAATTTGGAGGAAAGCTGCACTGGTGTTCTTGGGTTTTCTTCTGTCTCTAGAGGTTCAGATGTGTCTTTCAGGAGTACATCCCAAAACTCTCGATCTCGTAATGAACTGTGGAGAAAACATTTGTTCTTTCAGAGATACAGGAAGGCAGAGATGTGCTAGCAATAGTCTATTTAAATTGGTCTGGGTCCATACCACTCAGCAGCTATCGGCAGCCACAGCGCTGTGCCAATGCAGGCTGCAGTTGATACTCCTTGAGCTGCTCAACAGAGGGAAGAACTGCAGCTTTTTACATTAGGGGGTTTCCAGAGAATGAGTAAGACTGAAGTGCAGGAAGTTAGATAACTGTGCAAGAAAGTTATTAAATTCCCATTTCATTATTTGAGGAAAGCTGCCGGGACTCCTGCTGCGTTAACATACTTAATTTTCTGAGCTGTACAAAGTAACTGTAAAACAAAACATTTCATGAAGCCCTCTCAAGTGCGTGTTTACCAGTTAAACCAAGCATGGTGTATCTACTAGACAGTACCTCTTCCTTACTTCATTTTCTAAGCCACTGATTTATGTTTCTGTACAAAAAAGCAGGAATTTTCTTACTCTGAAATATTAGCTATCTACATGAAGCTGGAGAGACTGGTTGATTACATACAGGATTTTAGATCTACAACAGATCAGTAACAGTTAGCAGTCATAGATTGTTCCTTGTCTGGGCATCATCCAGTTTAAGTTCACAAATAAAATCTCACTGCATTTTCCATGTGGTTTTCCAAACCACAAGTTTTTGTCTTCAATTCATAATTTTCTCATTACAAATACCAACTTCTCTCTACTCCCTCCTGTACCAGGTATCTACTGTAGCTATTATTTGTATTTCAAGGCTGTTTCAAAATATGAATTAACCTTCTGAAAGTACTATCTTTTTAGTACACACCCTTTGAATTCTTCACTGGTTTAATGTTTGTATTTTAGGACTTTTTTGTACGGTGGTTCTTCCATGAAGTTTAAAAGCTGTGATCGACAGAAATATTTGCATACTATTCCTAGAATGCTGTTGTACTTCATTTCATACTCTTGTTTATCAGTGAGGCACAAAATGCAAAGAACAAACCTCTTAGTTTGATAGTTTTGTTATTAACAAAAGTGAATGAAGCACTTTTGGAGTCCAATACACAGCTATGTTGTATAGCAACTTACTAGGAATAAAACAAGATGGCTACAAAGAGCATTCATTCTACTTCACGAGTTCACCCTCTCAGTTCTACCTGGCATAGCCACTACAGTGTGGATTGCATTAAAGGCTACTAGTTTTCCCCATCTGTTACTTCACTGTAAACAATCCATCTGAGGAATACAGGTAGCATAAACTCTATTACACATGCAAAGTTCTCTACAGTGATCCTCTGAAAAATACAGGACCAGACAGTCTGCTGCCACAGAGCCAGAAATATCATCTGACATCAGAACGATAGCCGGCTATCTCCGTATAAATTTCCCAAGAGCTTAGCACAAAACAGTGAATAAACTGGTACGTTAGTGTACTTAATAACACTATGATTTAGTCACTAAAATGGCTTAAAGCTGTAAAAATGTAATTTAAAAAGGTTTCCTACAAATGGGAAACTAGGAGTTCAAAACTCCCTAAAAACATTGCCTACTTCAAGCTAAACCAAATGTGCATTTTCAGGATTCTTACAGAGGGCCTGTCAAATTCAAACAAGGAAAACTTGGCTGAGTTTTAAAAATTGTGCAACCGTAAAAATGGTCTTGTGATACGGAACACAAGCCTCCTTCTCCTGATAGTGTTATTAATGGGTAAAGCTATTCCTCCATGCTGGTATTACATTGCACCTCAGCCTCTGCAGAGGAAAACATTTTTTTCTTCAGGATGATAATATAGAATAGGAGGCAATACAAGCAGCTTGTTAAGTTATACATATGCACAAGGAGCACAACAGTTGCTCTGCTTGCAAAGAGGATTTAAAATATAAGCAACAGCACAGGGCCAGAAAAGATCCTAATTTTGAAAGCTCTGAGTCTTCTATCACAAGATCCGGAGTAAAAGACTGCAGCTCATTTACGAATAAAAAAAAAAATCTTAGATAATATTTATCAGCACATACTCAAATCCTGTGCAAAGAAAAGTAGTAACTAATGTAATATTTTTCATCAACTTCAGCATTGCAGATGTTTTCAGTACAGTAAGTGACACATTAAAAAAGCACCATTAAAGCAACTCCCTTTTGCAACATGTCAGTTTTCTAAGAATGCAGTGGATGAAGTTATTTTAACTCCAAAACCCCAGCAGTCAGCCTCCTTTTGCAGAGGAGCATCATCCTTAATCTACAAGGCCAAATCAGCTTCTTCCAAAGATAAAGGTATTTTCCAAATTTAGAAATAAAAAAAAAGGAAAAAGAAAAAAACTGGGAAATATTAACACAGATAAATAAAAATATGCCCTTACAGAAATTCATTTGTGACACGGCTGCTTTTATGCTGCCCCTATTATGCAAGGGGGAAAGACAAAGGGTAATTCCATCAGCCAGTGTATAACAACTCAAAGCAACCTCCTGGCACCGAACCAGAAAGCAAAGCTGAACTGGTCCATGCGGGAGGCCCAGCTAGGTTTGCTGTCCTCAGTGCACAACACCCTCCTCTCCCAGAGCTCCTGCCCACCTGCCCTCGAGCACCATCAAGAGAGATGGCTCCGAGTGGCCCTGAGGTTCCACGGGTGCAAAAAGATCCACGCGATACCTTGGTGAACTGTGTTCCAGTTTGTGCAAACACAGTGCTGGACAGAAGGTCCCAATCGTGGCTGCGTGCCTCCTTGAAAGCTCTCCTGCAACTGTCCCACCCCAGCCATACCTGTTGTGAAATACTTGTACTCTAATACTGGCAAACTACAGCATAGAAAAACTATAGAACATTTAAGGTAGCACTTTTGCCCTTTTTTACTCTAAAATAAGGATTCTTGCCTTTGCTTTCAAGCGTAACATTTTTATGCTGGAGCATTACTCTGCACTGTACCGAGTATTATCTTTATATAAACTATCTCAAGCAGAAATTGTGTTGAAATATTTACAGTATTGCAGTATTAATAGAGTTGAAATATTTACAGAATTGCCTAAGCCTATCAAATATGCAGCTTGTCTTTGGGAAAAAAGTTACAATGTACAACACTTGAGTTAGGAATTCTCTGTTGTTTTTTGGCTGACAAATTTATAATAGTTTGTACAAGGCTGTGCATTGTTTGCAAATGATCACATCCCAGAAGCTGAACAAACTGAGAGATGGAAGAGACAAAACACAGAACCACCCTTCAGCCTTCAAAATCTGCCTGTCTGCTCGGTCAATGGCACAGAAGTGCAAAAGAGTGTTTTAAGGAGATTAAAAAAAGCTAACATTTTTTGTGGCATGAGAAGACACACAAGAAGTAGCGAAGTACAAATCTTATTGTACACCAATTTGACTTAAGTAATGAGCTGAGCAAAAAAGTGATCCAAATCAGTTAATTAACTGGGGAGAAGGAATGAAAACAAAATAACCCAATCAACTGAGGTATATTCCTCAGCAGTTCTTTGGCTGAAGAGACGAAACACCTCTCTTAAATGGACACACTGGCAACACTTGAGAGCATTGAGAAATTATTTTAGGGTAATGTCTAAACATGTTGACATTCAACAGGTTTCCTTTTAGAATCATGGAAACTGCCACATGGCACCAGTTTTTAAAAGCTTTATTTTTTATTTTTTTTAAAGAATTTGTACTGATTGCACAAGACGGATGAACAAACACAATACTGCTACAGAATATGATATCAAGCTCTGTCCCATAGTATGGGATAACCACAAATACAAAAAAACCTCTATTGCTTTAATTGGCATGAAAGCAATATTATGATATATTTGCTATTTCTTTATTGCATTGAGCAACAGCAAAATAGGATCCCTTCCAAAGTATTTAATGCTAGAGCACATCTCTATTCAATTCATAGTTTGCAGAGTTGAGACACAGCAAGACTTAACCAGCTTATTTCTCTGGACTCAAGGAGAGTTTTAAGGGAAGGCTTGCAGAATGACTAGGCTAGATAAGAAACTCCTCAGCTAACTCTGGCCAGCTCCCAAAATGAAATGGTTTAACACAGTAGTTTGAATTTGGAAAGCAGTTAAAAAAATCTGGATCATGACATTTAAAATTCGACTTGGGGGGGGGGGGGGGAGGGGAAAGGCTTTCTGTTAAATATTTTCACTTTTAAGACAGAATTTATTAACCAAGGGAAGAAGAGGACAAATGAAAGTGCTTGGACTCTCTAGCAGCATGCCTAAAGCTCAAGGTTAAAGTACAACTGACCCCACACAGAGCCATTTGAACATGTGCCAAATGCATGAAGTTAGGAAGTTTCATGCTCTACTAAGGCAACTTTCACATCACTCATTAGCTTCATCTCAGATCAAAAGCACTAAAAGAAAAACTGCAGAGAATCTGATTACAGATGGCTTTTACTGATGTTTTCTACTTAATCTCCTCTGGAATGCAAGGTCGTAGCCCTCCTGTATTTTAAAAGGAATCTCTATACTATATGCACACTGAACTATTGTCACTGTACAAATAATATTCTGCTTTCTCATCTGAGCAACGTAACTTAAGGATTTACATTGCAGCCCAGATCCCTACCCCACCAAACATGCACATGGCTGTATTGCTTTGGATGCGACTGACTTTACAAACTGCTCATTGCCTTGTAAATCCAAGTAACAAAGGTATATTTCATATTGTAGTTATCTGTATTACAGCCTGTAATGTTGCAAGGGCTGGGACAGTACTCTCAGTGCTATAAGGAACAACCCAACCCTTGAGGACTTTCTTGCCCAGGAGGAAAGTATCTACGTTACGAAGGCACATTGTTCACTTTCATTTTGCACGTGGAACTAGCCAATCTTCACACATCTTGACTCCACGACACAGAGAAGGTTTCAACCAACAAAATCCAGAAAATCCGAGGCGTACCCACATTGGAGAAAGTACCTGTTCCTCTCTTAGGTCTAAACCTCCTGACATTTACGAAGGAGGGAGACTGGCTTGCCTTAACCTCTCTCTTCTTCCAGAGATACTCTCCTTATTAAAAGCTCCCATCATCACAGATCCATACAAAAACAACAACAATAAAAAAAACAACTCTGAACTTCCCACTGAGCATTTATCGTCACACTTCTTTTGGCAGAGAAAAAGCTATGTATCGTAATTAATGCACAAAACCCTAACAGTTTGAAACCCATCTTCTCCTTGTCATTAAAAATCTTAATAACTGTGAAAGCATAAAACTGAAACTAGTCAAAATATTCTGCTTGAAAATACATTAAAGCAAATATTCTTTGAAAATAATAAGTCTTCGAGAACTTATTCACAAGTCTTCTCTGCTTTTTATTGAAGTGTTGACCCTCTCTTTTTTCAGTAGCCAGAGAAGGTGGTGAATAGAGCAGAAAAGTTTTTTTGCTTTACTGTTTTCAAACTCTAAAGAGTTTTTTAATTTTCAGTTTTCAGTAAGCGTCCTATATCTTCCCATCAGCACCTTCAAAAGTTCGTAACTAAATTTCTGTTACAATAACCAAGTAAATTGTGCCGCACAGGAAATGTTAATTTTATTTCTCAGTACAATGTACAAATGTTTTATTAAAAGACACAGTGCTAGTTCTCTGAATAAAATTTAAACTGTAGTCAGTGAAAAGAGTTTTGAATTATTCTATGAAAAGCATTTCATTGGTTGACAGTAGATCAATAATCCCACAAAAGTCAGCTACATAACTCTTTTCTTCCTTAGTTTTTGAAGGGGCCAGGCTCTTGAACTTTGAGACCTCCTGTTTTTACACTCTTTGCTTCTCTGGTTAGAACTCTCTCCTCTGTTTGGTTCACAATTAGAAATATGAAGGGGTGATGATGATATTCACCTAAAGGTAATCTTCACCTTAGAGGTCCTTTTACCCCATTTTATACTATATGCAAGTATACGCAGCCACTTCTGTATACCGTAAGTGTTGCAAACTGCAACAGTAAAAATATCTTCAGGTTCAAAAGTCAGTTCCCCTAAAGATTAGGAAACGGAAAATCACAGTTAACTATACAAACAATTAAAAGCTTGCACCATCTTGGTCTTTTAGAGCCTGTCCACTATGAGCTACAAGAACATAGTTCAAGGAGACTGTAACTGGAACTTATAAATGCACTGTGATTAATCAAAACACTAAGCACCAACTCAGTCCTCTGTAGAGAGCATTTACTGCAAAGTAAGTACAAAGAAAACAAACATTTTTGCCAAACCTTAGAATAAGCATGCAACTGCAATTAAAACTGTGGGTCAAGCAGCAGCAGAAGTCAACTCAGTAACAGATTAGAGAAGATAAGCTGACTATTTCTCATACAAGAACAGAGCCAAAGAAGAATTGTAGAGAGGAAGTCTCACTCAAAGCAATGGTGGTTTCAGTTGTTTTACACCCTTCTTGACTTACTCTTCAGCTGAGCCACTAATCGTCAGGTTCAACTATTAAACCTTCTGTACAGTCAACTCCCAAAGCTTCCTCTGCTACACCATCAGCTGGGAAAGGGCTCCCAAGCATGGATGAGCATACACTATGAAGGTAAGACACCACACTCCCGCTCTCAGATCAGGGACTCATAGCATGACCTGGGTACAATTTCAGGCACTTCTCTAGTCTGCAGTATCTTAGGGCTCTTCAAGTGATGCTCCAGAATCCTAAATGGCAAGAGGTGCCAAATTAACTTGTGGCCAACTTCAACTGAGTAAGAGTTGCTAGCTTGAATCATTTCCTTTCCTCTTACCCTAACCTAATTCTGGCTCAAGTTTCTGTCCTACACAGTCTCCTTCAAACAAATAAATATGTGGTCAGAGAGGAAACAGGCAGAACAATCAGATAACTTTCCTGGAAGAGACTTGTTTCCAACATCCCAGCTTCTGCTGCCTTGCTTACCTGTTTCATGGTAAGTAATACTGTGAATGTTGTTTTATGTATATAATTGGTGGTGTGCCTCCCAAGTCAGAGAAAAGCAGACAAACTTTCTTAAACTTAAATAAAAGCATATCTACCACTACAATAGTGCCACTCTCAAGCTCAGAGAGACCATGCAGCAATCTCACGAAAAATTACTTCGGAAAAACACAAGCAAAACAATCTAAATGCATTCATACCAGGAAAAAAAGTATCTCATGCTCTGATACTCAATCCGTAATCAACAAAAGGAAAGATTTGGGAGCTTTTCCACTCAATTATTTAACTTTGCAGTAAATAACAATTATCATGCATACACAATACATACTAGCAAAGTGATTAAGAAAGTCACTCCAAACAATCCAAGCTGTTCAAAATACCCAGTCTCTCCTTATCCTGATGATTACACGTACAGGTGGACAACAAGGAATTAAAGCTCCTTGATTCTCAACTGCTTTGAGTCAATTAGCCCTACAGTAATTAGATTAACATTAGAAGGAAGACGTTCTTGGTTATCACTAATAAATGCCTCCTTAGAAAGAAACAACATTAGCAACCTTTTTCAGTAGTCTGAAAGCAGAGACCAAAAATTCAACACGTATGAAAGCAGAACTCCACCAGTCCCTCACCCTTGTGAAAAGGGCTCTCAATGCTAGGCTTAAGACACATTTAGCAGAGTTGCACAAGGAAGTTTCACAGCTATCTCTTCACGTTCTTTTTAGTGCACAGATAGTGGAACAATCACCAAGGTTGTCAAAACAGCAGTGTTTTCATAAGTCCTGATTTCAAACATGAATGGTTAAAGGGAAACTGAGATGAGAAGGCATGCTACGCAGTCCCTAAAGCTTCTTTCTTGAACGAGCAGGCCAGAGCTCCCGTCATAGGTTAGAGGGTTCGTTTATATTGAGGGGAAGAGGGGTAAAAAGAGAAGCATGTAAATGAAATGTTAAATCTATCCCAAGCCTGCATCACAGCTGTTAAGACACAGCAGGAGGGATCTGGATATTGTACTTACTGAATCAGCTAAAGAGGTCTATGCAAACTGACATTCACAACAAGAGCTGTAGAATTCCATTCATACAATGGGTGGCAACTGGCCAAGCATAACTTGCTAAAAATAAGAGATCTAGAAAGATTAAAAAGCAAAAACTTTTATTGCGATATAGAACTAGAAACACGCCAGATACTCCTGCATATGTGACTATAAAACTACTCTCTCTTAAGAAAAGGCCAAGAATTTACCACTTGTGATGATAAAAAAGGGAACAAATGGGGTAATCACCTATAGGTGGATGAAGAAGAGAAAAAACGACCATTTGAAAGTTTCAGAAAAAAGGTAGAAGACTTATTTTACACTAATACTTCACCAGTAGCACTAGCCAACTTGGTAAAAGACAAAGGGTCAGTTTGCATGAGTCTTTGTTCATCTCATCAATACAAATTCTATGAATTTTTCTTCCCTAGAATTTATTTTAAATATTAAGAAATCAAAACAATAAAGCCCCAAAATCAAGATACCTAGCACTGAAAACAACAAAAGAATATTTTTTTAAATTACAATTGCGTGGTTAGGATTTTGCAGAGATTTTTTCAACATCCTTCATCTGTATGGGTAAATTGCTGAGGAGAGATAAGAGAACTAAAAGCACACTCTCGTATCAGTACAAGATCATTTGCTTGGCCATGGAAAGTAGTTCCTTGCTATTCTCTGCATTAAGGAGGACGCTGGCAAATAGCAAAGAAATAATTCTTCTCCTTCCGCCCATCTTTCCCCTTCCTGCCTCCACACTTAAGACCTAAAAATCCATTGATATGGAGTCTCTGGGTGGAGTAACCTAACTTCTTCAACAAAGAATCTTGCCTTTTTCCTAGACAAACGACTTGGCTGAACTTAAGAATCTCCTTTTGCTATTAAAAAGATTCCCCAAAACTGCAGTTCTAAGAAAAATCCCAGGATCTAGAGTGGAAAAACCCTACTGAATCAGGCTTCCAAGAGTTAGTAAGTCTTAAGAGTTTATTTAAACAGAATTGTCACTCAAATATCAGCAAACTGCACGGACCACACTGAAAAGGAACCAAACAACATAAATCAGGTGACTATTGTAACTTCCCCAACAAAATCCGAACTCCAGCTCTTTGCAAAATGTCAAGACAGTTGAATCTCAGCCGAGTTGTTAAAAACGGCTGCATGCATTTAATTAAGTCAAAATCGAAGCCAGATGGCACATGCTGCTTTTCCAATAGACTGGATGCTGTCACAAGAGGCTCTACTTAAGCATTCCTTGATGATTCCTGGCACCAGTGGCTACAAAATCTCTTTCTACCATCTACCATACACCCCTCCTTTTTTTTCCAGTCACAAGCCTTTAAAGAGGGTGGGGAGGAGGAAAAGGAGAGCCCCTGAGATAAATTGACTCAGTGTGTGGAATGCAAGGCGAACATTCCTGTACAAATTCAGATTTGATTTATTTTCTTTAGAAAACTCCAGCTGCAGGAGAAACCCCCAATTGTTGGTCTTTGCCTTATATCCCCTAGGCTCATCATCTGTCTTACGGGGAGAAAACAAAAATAGATAACTATACTTCTAAAGTACTGCACAGCAGAAGATGTTAATACTTTAACCAGTAATAAATGCAAGTGAACTGGCTTAAAAAGGTCTCAAGAATTTGGAAGTGTTTGGCTGAAAGGAAACATTAACATTTCATCTCTGGACTGCATAACCCCTCAGTGAAAAATGACAGCGTAGGCTTCTGCGGTCAGCACGCATGCAGTGAACTCCTACTCATCAGAAAGACCAGCAAGTTATTGCCTGGTTCTAGTCAGCCAAAGTTATACTGGATTGAGCCAGAACTGAGTGGGGATACCATATTTTACTTCCAGTACTGCAGCCTCCAACACATGGAATGAAACAGAGAGGGCATGAGCCATATAGCTGGTCATGCTTCGCCGTGCCTGCACAGGCCAGATAGAATGCCTAGGAAAGTGTGTCTGGAAGGCAACAGGGAAGAAAAAGCCTCAGAAGTTAACACATAAAGTATATGCTACTGACAAAAACTCTGCTTGATTTTTGAGATTTTTCTGTTCCAAAATTACTTAAGCAGCTGCCATATTGTTCTCCCCAAGGGACTCCTGAAGATGCTTAGAGCAAAAGGTAGGAACCATTATGCCTTGTGAACAGATAAGAAGGAGGGCTCAAAGGTCTTTCCTTGTATTCACTCTCCACGTCTCCATCAAATCACTTGGAAAAGTGAACCATAGCCAATGTATCTCCTCGTTCAAGTCATCCAACATAAAGCATACACATGGATAAAGGTACAGGACTATAATTTTAGGTTATTTCTAACTGAATGATCCCCTACCGAGCAGTACTATGGACTAGGGTTTACTGAAGATCTTAATTATGATTGCCACTTTTATACATATCCAATCTCATATTTCATTAAAAAAGGAACTATGCACTTGCACTGAATATCTTACTGTTAAAAATTCATTTCCAGTACTACTGAGAACAAAAACCTGTCTGCTGAAATGGGTGGATGTATTTAACAATTTCAGCAGAACAATTGTTCTCTCCTGGTTAGTTTAAAGCTCCATTAATCTTAATGGAAAACAAAACAGTTTCCTTTAACAGCCAGATTCTTGACCTTGAGCTGTTCTAGTGTTGGGAGTTGGGGGCTGGGGTAGAAAGGACATGGACCAACCACAACTAAGAGCTGGAGCGTAAAAGCCCACAGACAGAATAGACAGCATAAAAAAAAAAGCAACAAACAGTACCAAAAAACCCCAAAAAACCTCAAACCCAAAACCAAACCAAATGAAAAATTATCTCTCTGAAAGCCTACTATCTCCACTATTGCCATGGAAATCTGGACAACATCACCTCAATATTTTTGTTACTCATTTTCAGATAAATTTTAAAAGATTAGCAACAATTAAGATTATCAAAAGCTGGCCAAGAATGCACAGGCTAACGTCTTCTAAGTCACCCATCCTAGCACTGACCTACATATCATTAACCATTAGAGTATTTACAGAATAACGCTGCAAATGAAACCGAGTATACTAGGTAGCGTTATTTTCAGTGTGAAAAAATAAGAGCTACAGATACTTTCTTTGTAGACACTGAAGATGTCTCTTTAGGTCCTTTATCTTGATAAAAGATGAATTCGCTCAATACCTCATTCCTATATGAGCCCAACTCAGAGTTGGACAAAATAAGGTTCTTAAATCTAAAAATATTCTTATAGCCAACATTCACAGGGCTTCTTACATCCAGGTTTTACACTCCCCTACCCACTGCTTTTCCATTGCTGTACCTGTTTACATTACTGAATAAGTGCTCAGCACAGCACAGCCCAGAGAGAAAAAATCTGTTCTTGTTACTAGGACATTACTATGGAAGTGACAGGCCCAGGTGGCAGAATGCATTTGAGTTACCTCTAAAATGGCATTAAATTGCCTGTGATTTATCTTAATACTTTAAGTTGTATTAAAGCATGATTTCCTCATTACATCTTGTAAGGCACAAATTTAATCACTTGACAGTGTTTGTCCAGCATTAACTGTGACTAGCTAAGAGGGTGCACAGCAGTTCCTGTAGCATGATTTCTAAATCTCCCACATCAGCACCACCTTACTCAGAAGAACAGTTTCTCGAGGCAGCTTTGAATTGAAATGCTGCTGCAGCTGAGCTTTTCAAATGGCTCAAAGAATGGTGAGTCACTCTGTATCAGTGCTCACAAATGTTTGAGAGGCCTTCTTGTACAGAGAAGGACTGGACTAAGGACTGTACAGACTGGACTAAGGACAAGACTCAGTTTTGCTGAGGAACTCTGAAGGTTCCCATTTGATTGCACTTCTGGCTTAGTCGACAGTCACAGACACATTGTAAGATACAGAGACAACAGTGTCATCTGAATTATGTTCACAAATCTGGTTTTGTTCCACAGGTGCAGAAGGCTAAAAAACTAGAAGTATCTGACCACTACTGTCCTCTCAGTACAAGGAAAGCCCTTATTTTTTTGTACAAGACGAAGGAATGTTTCACACCATCTTCTGTGCTGACTCAGATGCTTTTTAGCCAAGATTATTACTGTTCACCATAAAGTTCTGCATGGTGTTTGTTTTAAGTCCCATATCAAAGTGCTCATTGTTTCTGCAAGAATGCTTACTTGAAGACGCTTCCAAAGCCTGAAAAATTTATTATTCTAAACAATTTGTTCATTAACCAGCAGCAGTGAGACGACTTGAGTGACAGAGCTGGCTTCATACGCAGCCTCAACAGCTACTTCAGTGTTAAAACCTGAGAATAATTGCTGACATGCAGAGGGAAAAAAAGTCTCAGAGTCTCCTCACCACTTCATGGGAAGCAGAAGCAGTTTGGTTTTCTGTAGATCCAACCCCACTTGGCTGGATCCACATAAAGATGGATTTATCATTCTGTGGATCCAGAAGACTTGCAAGTCATTCGTACAAAACTTGTTGTTACCAAACCAGGAAAGTGGCGACCAGCATAAACACCTAATACCAAGCGATACTTTAACTGAGTGGCCTCCTCCATCTTCCTCAACTTGCAACAGAAGAAATTGTATAACAGAGCAATTGAAATAGCAGAGCAAACACAGCAGGTGGTCCTGTCTTAGAAGACTTCCACCAGTGGATTCTGAAATTTTACACTTCGCCTGGTATGCACCCAAATACACTAAAGAGCCTAAAATGTTAAACATCAGAGGCAAACCAAACATTTACAAAATACAGGGTCTATTCTTTTGGACAAACCTTGCTGCAATCACAGAGGAATGTTTCCTTTGGCTATTATGCTCACTTCCATTTATTTGTACAGAGCAAAAAGCAAACAATATTTTCTTACCTTGTTTTTTTAATTGTCTACAGATGGTACAAAATAGTAGAATGATAAGGCTTTAGGACAGACTTCTTCTACTGAACAGATAGGTATGCAAATTTTGCTAGGATGAGAATTTTACTGCTTATCTCAGTTACAAAGGGAGAGGTTGCAGCAACTACAAAATTCTTGAAAAGTTTCTTTTGTCATCCAAACAAACCGAAAAAAAAATCAAATACCAAAAGATAACGTTTTTACAATAACACCCTTAAGATAGCCTCATTTATCTCAATCATTGTAATAACAGACCACTGCTCTATTTTTTTCTTTGAAAGTACTGGAATACTGAGCGTGCTAAATCTCTCTGTGTGGAAGGGTTAAAAAGCACAGATCCTACCTCAATTAGTCTTTAGTAAGACTCTCCAGAAAACTGTAAGCGCAAATCAAAAAATCTCTTCTCAGTTGTTTAATAGCAAAATACAAAAATCTGAGCTAGTTCTATATTTGAAAAATACCAGGAAATGCTGAGCACAAACTGAGCAGCTCACCAAATAGTTTTTGCCTTGCCTATTTCTCTACATTTTATTTCAAACTTTGTTATACCAATATTATCTCCTTACATATAACAACAAATCAACAGACAGAAGCAGAATACTGCAAGCAACTCTGGCTAAATGCTACATAGCTTCCTTGCACACAAGCATGAGCAGTATGGCATCTTATGCTTAATTAGCTCATTTACAGTAAATCAAACCCACAGCTCAGCTAAGAAGCCAGCCTGCTGTATTTTCCAATCAGCCAGCCCACACAGTACGTTAGGAGCAATGATATTTTCTCTTAAGTAAAGCATGGCTGAGTTCAAACAGATGTAAGTGAACAAGGGTGTGACAAAATAACAGAAAAAGGAGATTACAAAGCAAACCTGAATCTTACACTGAAGTTTCTTTTGCAAAATGAGATTCAAAGGGAAAAATGTTTCCTTTGAACAAATCCTGAAGCAGAATCCAGGCTCTTGGGTAAAACCTAGTCCACAACATAACCTTACATGCCCTTATTTTCCAATAATCTCAATTTTGGCATAGGTTACCTGGAAATAAAACTCAAATATCCAAAGACTTGTTGTTTCAGAAAGCTCACTGACTCTTCTCGAAATAAGGTGTGCAACATTATAATTATGGTTTTAATGCAAAACAAAAGTTGCACAGCTTCCCAGACCTTGAGAAATCAGTGTGGTGTCCATGTGTGGACAATGCCAGAGAAGTGAATAATGTTGTCAGAGAAATGGAAGAAAACAAATACCTCCAGGTAATGCTATACCACAGACTGAAAAAGAACATATTGAAAAAACACAGAAAGCATTATTAATGTATGCAAGTGGTTTTGGGCCCAGCCGTCCTCAAATGTCAAGCCTCAGAGTCAGAAGATGATCTGAAAAAAGCTTTTAAGATCCATGAGTCAGGACTGTCCCAACAAATCCAGGACAGGACTGGCTGAACAGTAGTCCAACAAACAGGACTGTCTTACTGAGAAACAGCTGCCTCCTAGAAAGCAGACAGAGCCAACTATCTGATTAAGCAATAATTTAAAGTATGCTTAATAATTCATTATGAAATAACTAGGCTATGGTTTTCTACTATGCAAGACTGCACAAACACCCCCCCCAAAGTAAAGTATGTTTGAATTCTGCTGGTAACCATCCCTGACCAGGAAACAAGATCAGGTTTTTGTCTTATAAACAATATATAAGAGCATTTATGAAGTGAAAAATTCAGCTGCTTGTTAAAATTGCTTTTGGCCAGGTGTCTATGAGATCAAGCACATCACTCACACTGCAAATCAGGTTTTATTTCAAGTAATTCTCTAAAGAGCAATAGGACCATACAGCTTTGTTTTGTATACAGCCTTTCCTGCTCACTTAAAAATCACAATGCTGCTATTCTAACAAATGCCAAGAACCAAACTAAAAACTTTCAGAGATCAAGAAAGGAGCCTCAGTATTTGATCCGAGAAGCCAAAATCAATAATTCAGAGCTGCTATCACAAGCTGCAGATCCTGAGTAATGAGCTGTGTATAATAATACATGCACTCAGTAAGACATTGCATTGCCATTAACAGTGAAGCATTCTGTAAAATATTCAAGAAAACAGTTTAGAGAAAAATCCTAGAAATTCCCAGATACCACAGTAATTTCTTACAAAAGGAAGAATCAGTAGACCAGTTACAAACTGAAGCATCAGCAAGTGGAAGAAGAAAAAAACCACCAACCTCACAACCACCTTCAACAAATCAAGACCAGACCATGTGTCAAAGCAATTCATACTGCAGAGTATAACCTCTTGTTCAGAACAACCTTGCTACTTCACAAAATAACAGCAATATATGAAAGCAATCTCTACTGTGGCCCCACAACAGTCCTGAGAAATTCAGGTAAGTACACAAGTACTACAGTTTCTACCAATTTACTCCCTACAGCAGGGATGGCATTAGTAACACGCAGCAGCAGAGTATGGTTTCTGCAGGATTCTCTCTCATAGCTAAGTTAAAATTCTTAGAAGGACAAGCAATACACCATTTATTTTTACTTTTCTTTTTTCCCTAGAAAGTGTTTTTTACATTTTTTGACAGTGTTCTTTACCAAAACTTGTGTCATGAAATTTTACAAAGTCTTCACTGAAAGCCCATTTATGAGAAAACAAGGGTTAAAAATAAAAAGGCCAGCTGCACAATATAGAGGATCCCAACAGAATCTCAATGGCATCAGCACCATGACCTGTGCTGTTTGGGTTTGTTTTGTTTGGGGGTTTTGTTTGTGTTGGGTTTTTTTGTGTGTTGTTTTGGGTTTTTTTAATAAGTGATCTACAAGAGGATGAACAAAGTTTACTGCTGATGCAAGACTACCAGGATTACTCAAAGCTACACTGGCTGCAAAGAGCTACACAATAAAGACTGTATTGCTTAAAGCCACTGAAGATAAAGCAACACACACACAAAACTCACCCACAAGCAAGAGACACAGACCTATAGGCAAGCACTGGGGAGCCTGCCAGAGATCTTTACTTGCAGATTGTTAGGCTGTGCTCTGAAAACAGCAGTTCAGCGGTCAGCAGCAGCAAAGTAAACGAACATGTGGACTTACTAGAAAGGGAATGGCTTTTGCTTCTCTTATAGTACTGTGTCAATCAATCCAGTGTTATAAAACCTGAAAATTTCATGTCATTCATGTCATCCCACCCAAACAGGGATCGAGCAGAATTTCAAAACCTAAGGAAGAACAACAACAGGCTGCTCACAGATATTGACCAATGTTTACATGAGGAGAATTTAATCAGCACAAAGACTTGAGCTTAGAGAAGATATGGCAAGCAGAACTATTATATAGAATTACTTAACAGTACAATACATGAATCCATAAGACACACTCTCATGAATCCATAAAATAAGGATGGCCAGCTATTTTGTAAAAAATATAACAAAGTCATTTAACAGACAGCTGTGTAAGATACCACCTTTTTCTTAAAGAGGTACAAGACATTGCTAGTGGATACTGGGCATAGAAAAAGTTCAAAAATACAGTCAGGTTTAAAAAAAATTTGTAAAAAGGAAGAAAAAATATCAGGCCCACCATGAATTTGCTAAATGAATTTTAAACACAAATGAATCAAACAGCCCTAACTAGCAGACTATTAAAAGACATCATCAGAAGGAAAAGAAAGAAATAATTAATTTTTTTAAAAAATCACACTATAGTTCAAGTCCAGAGGAGGGACACAAAGATGATCAGAAGGGCTGGAGCACCTCTCCGATGAAGACAGGCTGAAAGAATCATAGAATCATAGAATTGTTAAGGTTGGAACGGATCTTAAAGATCATCTAGTTCCAACCTCCCTGCTATGAGCAGGGAACCCTACGACTAGACCAGGTTGCACAAAACCTCATCCAACCTGGCCTTAAAAACCTCCAGGAATGAGGCATCAACAACCTCCCTGGGCAACCCATTCCGGTACCTCACCACCCTCATACTGAAGAATTTCTTCCTAATATCTAACCTAAATCTCCCCTCTCTGTTTAAAACCATTACCCCTTGTCCCATCACTACCCTCTGTGGTGAAAAGCCCCTCCCCAGTTTTCCTGTAGCCCCTTCAGGTACTGGAAGGCCACTATCAGGTCTCCCCAGAGCCTTCTCTTCTCCAGGCTGAACAGCCCCAACTCTCTCAGCCTGTCTTCATAGCAGAGGTGCTCTCTGATCATCTTTGTGGCCCTTCTCTGGACCCCCTACAACAGGTCTGTATCTTTCTTGTGCTGAGGGCTCCACAGCTGTATGCAGTACTCCAGGTATGGTCTCACAAGAGCAGAGTAGAGGGGCAGAATCACCTCCCTGGCCCTGCTGGCCACACTTCTTTTAATGCAGCCCAGGATGTGGTTGGGCCTCTGGGCTCCAGCACACACTGGTGGCTCACATCCAGCTTCTCATCGACTACCACCCCTAAGGCCTTCTCCTCAGGACTGCTCTCTAGCCATTCTCCCCCCCAGCCTGTATTTGTGCCTGGGGTTGCGCTGATCCAGGTTGCAGCTCACTTTGTTGAATCTCATGAGGTTGGCATTGGCCCACCTCTCAAGGCTATCAAGGTCCCTCTGGATGGCATGCCTTCTTTCTAGAGTGTCAACCACACCACACAGCTTGGTATTGTCAGCGAACTTGCTGAGGATACACTCAATCCCACTGTCCATGTCTCCAACAATGATGTTAAACAGCACTGGTCCCAATACTGACCCCTGAGGACACCATTCATCACTTGCCTCCACCTGGACACTCAGCCATTGACCACAACTCACTGGGTGCAGCCATCCAGCCAATTGCTTATCCACCGAGTGGTCCACTTGTCAAAACCATGCCTTTTCAGTTTAGAGACCAGGATGTCATGTGGGACAGTGTCAATTGCTTTGCACAAACCCAGGTAGATGACGTCAGTTGCTCTGCCACTATCCATCTCTGTAGCCTTGTCATAGAAGGCCACCAAATTGGTCAGGCATGTTTTGCCCTTAGTGAAGCCATGTTGGCTGTCACCAATCACCTCCTTATTTTCCATGTGCCTTAGCACATTTTCCAGGAGTATCTGCTCCATGATCTTGCCAGTCAGAGAGGTGAGACTGACCAGGCTGTAGTTTCCTGGGTCTTCCCTTTTCCCCTATTTTTAAAAAGGGGCTATGTTACCTTTTTTCCAGTCAGTGGGAACCTCACCAGAGCACCATGACCTCTCAAATATAATGGACAGGGGCTTAGCAACTGCATCTGCCCGCTCCATCAGGACCCATGGATGAAATCCATCAGGTCCCATAGACTTGTGCATCTTCAGGTTCTTTAGATGGTCACGAACCTGTTCTTCTCCTACAGGTATCTCCTTCTCCTCGTCCCTGCTTTCACCTGCTGTGGCCTTTGGGATGAAGCTGGAGCACTTGCCAGAGAAGACTGATGCAAAGAAGTCACTGAGGACCTCAGCCTTCTCAATATCCTATGTAGCTAGCTCACCCATTTCCTTCAGGAGAGGGCCTGCATTTTCCTTGGTTGTCCTTTTCTCCCCAACATACCTATAGAAGCTTTTCTTACTGCTCTTAACATCCCTGGCAAGATTTAATTCTAGCTGGGATTTGGCTCTCCTTACCTGATCCCTAGCTGCTCGGACAACCTCTCTGTAATCCTCCCAAGGTACCTGGCCTAGCTTCCACCCTCTGTATGCTTCTTTCTTCAATTTGAGCTTTTCTAGGAGCTGCTTGCTCATCCACACCAGCCTCCTGGAGTTTTTACCTGATTTTGTCTTAGTTGGGATGCATCACTCTTGGGCCTGGAGAAGATGATCCTTAATTATCAGCCAGCTTTCATGCGCCCCTCTTCCCTCTAGGATGTTATCCCAAGACACTCTCTCAAGCAGATCCCTGAAGAGGGTGAAATCTGCCCTCCTGAAGTGAAGGGTAGAGTGTTGGGGTTGTTCAGCCTGGAGAAGACAAGGCTCTGAGGAGACCTTATATGGGCCTTTCAGGACCTGAAGGAGTCTACAGGAAAGCTGGGGAGGGACTTTTTACCAGGGCATGTAGCAATAGGATGGGGTGTGGAGGGGGATGCTTTCAAACTGAAAAGAGGATAGATTTAGGTCAGACATTAGGAAGAAATTCTTCACTGTGAGGGTGGTGAGACACTGGCACAGGTTGCCCAGGGAAGTTGTGGATGCCCCATCCCTGGAAGTGTCCAAGGGCAGCTTGGATGGGGCTTTGAAAAACCTGGTCTAGTGCAAGGTGTCCCTGCCCATGGCAGGGAGGGTTGGATCTAGATGATCTATAAGGTCCCTTCCAATCCAAACCATTCTATGGTTCTTCTGCTTCCTAGAACCATCCTTCAATTATTAGCTCCCAGCTACTTCCAAAACCAGGAAAGAAGGTCCAGTAGACTTTGTCCCTATTTGCTACAGCTGCCATTGTGATCCTAGATACAGCAGAAATGACTGCTCAGACAATATCACTGTCTCACAATGTTGTTGAGGAAGGCAAGGAGAAGGAGGAAATAAATCCATAAAACAAAGAGCACAGTAACCTAGCTATACAGCAGCTACCATAAAATGCATAATGTTAGCAAGTGAAGACTAACAAGACAATTTCCTTTTGGATGTGCAAGTAAAGGATACTGCCAACAATTACAGGTAAGGTATTTTTAGATAAAGGCGCAAGGCCATGCTGTCTCCAAGGAACAGATTGACAATCAGGAGTAGCAGATGTTGTTTACAAGAGTAAACATGCTTTCAAAAACAACACTGGAAGAGGGCATCCATTAAACAGATATTCATAGGATGGCTATCTCAAATTAAGGAGCTACAAAAAACAGCTCTGACTCTGGAGGACTCTGGAAACAAGGACAAACACACCCAATGAGGAAGGAAAAGAAATAAAGGCTCTCTGGTTTGGACTGGACAGTAGATGAATCACTATTCTGTCAGTGAATACTGAGAGGGGCTCATCACCAATAGATTCACCAGTGCCAACAGTTATGATTTATGAAATAAATATGAAATATGAGTATTTCAAAGCTGCATGAGGAAATTGCAACTCCAATCCCTAAATAAACTGACAAATGCTCAATTTTTACGAATGCACAGTATACCAAGGCCAAGCTGGTATTCTGGTGACCACATAAAATTAGTCCAGTCACATGATGAACCTAGGACTAAATAAAAACAGTTAAGACAAGATTTCTTCTTACTTGCAGTGATTCTATAAACGCACACTTAAATAAATGAATGGGAATCTTCCTAGGCAACATACCTTCAGTTAAAATAACTGATCTACTAAGTTTTCCAGAGCTACCCTATAAATACTTTTTCTTCTGTGAACCAGCAGGATATGTTCTCTTAGCACTGAAAATACTGGCTCTCTCTAAATGTATAGAATTTTAAATGTGAAAGAAATTAGAAGCTGCTCTCTCAGAGCACACAGAAATATTCCTTCAACAGTCACTATACAGAGACTGCAGCAAATCACAAAAAAAAAAAATACATCTAGTCCTTGATGGAAATTTTAGACTGGCAAGACCAAGATGTTTTCATCATCAGTGGGGATGCTCAATACACCATTAGGGTTCATGACCTGCATGTTAAGAGCTCATCACATTTGTAAATACATTAGCCACATCTATTTTCTGCAGATCTTTCCCTCTGAAACTACAAAGCACCAGCAACTATGCCTTGATACACCTCTCATGCTCAAGGAGTCACAAAGCTGACTCCAGCCACGTTATGACAGAGCAACTGTGCTCCAGTATGATGCAGGCTCCCTTAGGAAGTTTTCCTTGTCAGAATAATGAGCACGCAACTGATACAGCCACTGAGATAACCACAAATTGCTGCTATTGTGATCTTACTTGTGTAATTACCTCCAGTGCTGCTGCATGCCCTCTCAGGTCTCCACCGCCAAGCAAATCATGGGATTGTCTTTATGCATGGCGCACCATATCCCACAGATGTGCAGCTGAGCATTTCCAATAAGAGAGCACAGGTTTTCACCCTCAAGAAATTACACAGTTGGAAAATTTCAGAAAGTTTGCCATTGTATTCTTCAGGCAGCTTCCAGAATGTTGTTGATCTGGCACACAAACAGATTCCTCTCAGAGAGGAAGCTGGGAGGATTCAACACAAATCGAAGTTTCTTGTCACCAGTGCCACTGGTACAGCTCATACTCAGGTTGAATTTACACTTTCATCTTCAAAACATATATTAAGGGAACAGAGCGCTTCAACATTTCCTTCAAGCACTTCTTGACAATTGTCAACATGAAACTTACAGACTACAAAGCATATTTCTTAAACCAAGTCAAAGTGGACAATCTTCTGCTTTAATCTTTGTTTATTTTATAATCCATATGGGCTATCCGTAAGAGTGGAGGGGCTACATCTTGTTTTGCTAAAGGGAAGCAAATTTCACATCACCACAGAACATGTGGTATATTCACACGTTTTCTTACTTGATTGCCATTTTTTAAAAAAAACATGCCTTATGCTGTATGGTTACCTGGCATTTCTTAGGAAAATGGGGAGCCACCACCAGCAGATTTAGTCACTAGTTGCAAAAGGCTGCAAGTAGTTGCACAAGGGTCCAAATTAATAATCAAGTCTGATGCTTATACCATTACCATCTTCAGTGCACGTCTCAAAGGTGGATCAACACTTGCTGGCTAAATTCCTGTGTTACAGATTGCTTCCACACATTTTTGGCCATTTTGCTTCAGCAACAGTGGCTAACCAGTTTTACAAAAGTGGTTACTCTGTACATCGATATTAAGGAGTGCTCCAGAGGTATCTTCCTCTCAGAATATACATTTCTGGCAGAAAAGACAGACAGTATTTGACATTAAGTGCACATGAACCAGAAGAACCAGATCTAGTCTTTAAAAAAAAGATGGTCTGCTTGTACTATACAATCCCCTAAGCGATGTTCGCTTAGGTTACCTTTGAGCAATACCCAGTAAGTTATAACATTGATGTTAAGTTTTAATTCAAATACTTATTTCTACTGCCATGTCACTACTTGCAGTATCTTAGTTGAACTGTCTGCCAACACGCTTCAAGGAGTAAGATGAAGCAGCTCCACAGGTGAAAAAAAAAAAGCTGGTCACAATTCAACAATTCACACCCATACAAGCTCATTCTTATACACACTGTTCTATTGTTTTCAATATGCATATAGCATTTCCAATTTTTTCCAAGGAACACAAGCAGATAAATCAGTAACAATGGTACAGGAAAAATCCTGCGGCCGACAGACATTGTTCAGTCACAAAGAGAGATTTTGTTTGGCTCAATATCCAGGGGGGGGAAAAAAAGTCTGTATCTTTTAAAGCATCTGTTTTTCAAAGATAATTTATTATCCTTATTACATCGGTAATTTTCTAGGATCTGTAAATAACGTAAACTCAAAAGTAGAAATTAAATGCCTGATAGATATGAAAAAGTGGATGTGCACCAACAGAATTTCACTGAACTATAGGCCTCCATTGATGCACGGAGTATGTTGGAAGAAAGAGTCACTGAGGTTTGTTATACCTTAGTACCAAAAGAACTTTATCCATGTTCCTACCTAGTGTACAGCATATAATCTTTGTTTTCACTAAAAACAGGCTATAGTTCAGATACATTTATACATCAGTAGGGAAAGTGAACCAAACTATGAGAAGGAATTAAAAACATCGTACAAGTAATGAGAAAACTAAGGAATTCAAATTAAGAAACAAATGCAATTTTCTTTTCAGGCATAGGTATTTTAAGGACCTTAATTTCAAAACTGGTAAAATGGGTTCCTTGAAAAAAGAAAGGGCAGATGTAAGAATTTTCTACACCTCAGAGAAAAACAAACCCCTTTACCTCTTAACACTAACAACAGCAAACATAAGGTTAAGAATCACTGACAAGAGTAGGAAATAATACAAAATACAGAAACCCAACACAGAGATAAGACATTATGCAGAATCATTTAATTATAACTTGTACCTAAGTAATGTCAGTGATTTTTCCTGAGCTACTGAGGAAAATGTTCTCCTTTAAAAAATAAAACAGGGATAAAATATAAGGAACAACTGAAGAAATTCAAAACACTATCCACCCTATTCTCATAAGTTATCTGGAGTTTAACTGATAAATGAAAATACTGTACTATTTCAGAGTAAGATCTGATCTCGTATCTTACATAAACAATCTTATGATCATAGAAAAACAGGGATTCAAAGCTGTGTTTAACTACTAACAAAGCTGCATATTTTCATTTGAGTATCCTGCAAACATGATGCAATACAAAACAAACGCCATTTCTTCCTGTACTTAAGCTGAATGAAGTAAGTAAAAAGTTTCACTCTGTGACTGTCTAGTGGCTTTAGAAATTACAGATCTTATGATTTGCTAGCATTTACTCTGCCATCATACAGCTCAAAGCATTTGTTTTGGAGTATCAGTGTCCATTTGTGTTTCTTCAGAAATGAAGTATCTGTGAACAGACAAAATGCTAAAAGGGTCTATCAGTTCACAGTCCAATTTTATTTCTAATCTGTGTTCCTCCAGGTACATTGATACTGAGCCAAATAACTTGTTTTATATTAAGCAAGTATCTTTCAGAAAAAACACCAAGCAATAGAGAACATTAGGCAATATGCCTTGGAACTTTGCTCTTGAGGTTTAGAAACTATTACTATAATTTCCAAGATGGTAAATCTTCATGTTTCTTAGATTAAAAATAATTTAATTTTGGTCTGTGTTTCAATTTCCTTGATTAAGATACATTTAATTAGTTTTCAAGTAACTGTTAAGCCACTTTCCAGCACCTTACTCCATTTTCAACATCCTCTTCATCAACTGGAATCCCATGTCAATTGTTAGTGCACCAGATTAAAAAACCCACCTATTTTTGGTGACTGCATCCTTGTTTGGAACACTAGAGATTGAACTCTCACTTTTTTGTATGGCACTGCATCTTAAACTTCACATGGTTGCCTGTTAAAATCTTAGGCTCTTCTTGCCTTCTAAGACAGTCCCCATTCTATGTGCACAACTTGCACTTCATTACAATGAGAGGTGTTGTAACAGAGATACAGCTTCCAGGTTGTTTTGGGTTTGGTTTGGTTTGTTTTTTTTTTCCGGTGCTTTGAGACAGAGGCCCAGCATTCAGTAACCAAAGCTTATTAACTTTGAGATTTAACTTTAATTACATAACTTTGAAACCCTTGAAGAAACTGACATCCAGCATCAGAATTTTGGTCAGTTCAGGAAATGCATCCGTGAACATAAATCAGATAAGAACAAAATGCATTTGAAGCTGTGTCCCCCCCCCTTTTTTTTTTTCCTTGTTTTGTTTTTTTTAAACCTCAAAACCAAAACACTGGAATGTGCTGGAGGTCATAAGGTGCTCTTGCTTTCCTTGCAAAACTGCTAGCTTTGAATAATATGTGCTCAAGAATGGAAAATTCCTTTTCTGTTACTGTACATTAAAGTTAGTCCTGCTTTTTAAAATTCCTAACTACTACATCATTCTCCTTCTGCCTCAACTCACGGCCTAATCGGAAAGGGAAATAACTTTCAGAACACCTCAGAAAGGAGCCAAGCTCTTCTGGTGCTTTGCTACAATTTAATAATCACCTGGACAACTATCATCAAACACTACAAAACATTCACTAACTTGCTAGACACTCTTCTCCAAAAGTAAAGCTGGATGAAACATCTTAGCTGCATGACTCACAGAGGTAGAGAAAAAACAACGTGCTCTGTTGCGTACCAGTATTCACAGGATACTTTCCTAGTTCACAGTCTGTTAAGTGTACTGTGGCTTCAAATTTAAAAAGCAGACTGATTAATTTTAAATACAACTACAAAAAAAATGAACCTCCTGCAAGCTTTTGACTTGCTCTTCATGCTACTGTAAATTTCAATGCAGACAGAGATATCTTTTTGTTGCTTTTATTTCTCTATTAAACCTTTCTAATAAAAGTAGTATCTAAGCCACGGTTTGAAGAAAAAAAAATAATCTTATGTCTTCATCTTTCTCTAAGACCTATTTTGGTATTTAACCACAGGTGGTATTAGCCAATTCACTCATCAAAGTTGTTTGATGCTTCCTATCATGAGATCGTGTTTTCTTTCAGTGGCTGATGAATTTTCCATACTTTAGTTAGTTAGGCAGAAACATGTGCGTGTTGGCCCCAAATCTTCAATTCTGAAATGCTTCATCCATTTCCAAGAAACAAATGGAGAAATTATTTGAAGAAATAAATGCTTATGTTAAAAAGCAAAATTGACAATCTGAAACACTTTAGTGACCCCACCACCTCTGTAAAAGGAGTGTATCTGACAGCATCCTGGATGTGCACATGACTCTCTATGTGCATTATATTCCCTATGTTGCTTGTGTTAAACACCGTTGAAAGCATCCAGCTATTAAAAGTCTCAATCAACTGCAAGTCTGGTGAGAAGATCCTCCATGCTGAACATTTTGTAGGTTGTGGCTTTAAGCAGAGTGGTACCAAGGAAAAATGAAGGAGGCCACGTAAGCCAAACTGCACATGGCTGAAAAGGGCAAAATAAGATTTGGAGCTAGGGATAGAAATATTAGAGTGAGATAAACTGGTAAAAAAAGATTATGTCTGTTGAACTGAATCTGGAACCACTTAGATGAGGAGAATGATTAGGGATAAAGACTTCTAGGTAAGAAAGAGGTAAAACTGGGACAGGTTTAAGGAAATTCGGAAAAGGTTGTGGCCAAGCACTGGGAAGAAGAGGCAACTACAGCACGCTCCCTCCAGAACCTGGAGAGTGAATTCTTGAATCCGAACATACCTTTGGCAGTGGAGAAACATAAACCTGGTGGGCAAGATACTCCAGTCACCTTCTAGTGTTTACTCCCACAGGGAACAACAACCTATTGTTGCTCCTTTTAGTTTGGAAAATTGAAGTTCAGTTGATAAAATTACATGGGTGCCAATAGGGCGACACATTTTGTCTTCTCTAAAACAGTAAGTAAAAGTAAATACAAAACCTGTTAAAAGAATATAAAAGTGACAGAGCAAACCTCTCTGTAGAATGATTTAAGACTTCGATAATTAAGTGCTATATATACAAACCTAGGCCACACTTCTTACAACCATACATGATAACATGCTAAATTCCATAATACTTTCTCCTTCCTCTGATCAATTTACCGTAAATGAGCATTATCATCCAGTGCCTAAAGACCGACCGGTTTGGGGGGCTGGAGGGGAGCTGCTTTTCAGGATGCTGGCTTCAACTGTTTTTTAGCAGGTGGAAGCCAGTCTTATTACTAGAGTCAAATGAATCAATGTTACAGAACATTTCAAGGAAAATTCCACAGTCAAGATCTAGAGGCAGCTTTCCAGTGACCAAGAAATAGTTAAATTAGCACTGGAACACCTACAAAAAAGTTAACTTGGGAATCTAAAAGAAAGCTTTTCAGTCCAAAGTTCAAAAACATTTTTAAAAAGTAATAATCCCTAGCAGTATGTTATTAAAAGGCATACAACCAATTTTTTATTTCATATCAAAACAAGCTGCACAAAAGAGTCCTCACAGAAACTTCTCCAGAACTCAAAGAGAAGAAAACCTGGCCATAACTGCGTCCAGCATCAAGCAAATATCCCAGAAAATTCCAAGTCTTCAGACAAAGACCTACCCACAGCAGACGCAGACATAGTTATAATGTGTCATGACTTAAAAGTAGCATTGATTTAGTGATTACGGTCTCCTAGATGTTGAAAAGTAATTTTAAGTAGAAAAAAATTAAAACAAGCAAAACTGTTCTAACTCAGGTACAGTTAGTGTCCATTTTGTCCTCAGAAGAGGGCTAGATTGTTTTTTTTTGAAACTACAGGATGAAGAAAGAATACAGGTCTGGATTCAGACTACTTGTTAATGAAAACTCAGAAGTTGCAAATGCTTATCTCCTATTTTTTACAATTACTTCCATACTTTCAAATTAATTTTCACTGCGAGTCAGCTGGACTACAGCCTGTAAGTCACTGCAGGGTGTGTGACTGTATACCACCATGTTGCCACTCCCTGCTGCTCATCTCCACTCCCTCTAATCGGCTAATTAAATTGCTCATGCAACATTTCCCCAGTCAGCTTTCAGCCAAATAAACCCGGTTGCTAAAGACCTCCTGTTTGCAGCACTGGATTCAGGATGGAAAGTCTATGCTAGCCCAACACTTTCAACCTAATAGTTGGTCGATTTTACTAATCATTGACACAATATATTGGAAAAAAAGTAGCCTCCCAATTAGTGCTGGTCATGTGCAGATGAAGAAATTAAATGTTTAAGTTTGTTTGTAGTTAGAAGAAAACATGTACATGCTCCCTTCATTCTGCTAAAACTTCCATCCTATGTTACCACCTTAGACAAGAATGAATAAATAAACTCACCATCCATTGTCTAGCCAGTGAGAGTATATGTCTATCAAGGAGCTGTAAGTAGGTCAGTCAACAGAAACTGAAGGAAATTCAAGTGGTCAGCAAGGAAACGTGTTTTGGCTACAAAATTTATTTCCTTAGGAAGCTTTATTGCTAACAAATGTTTCAAATCTCACAGATTCAAACAACTGCTTGACCTTTCATATAAGAAGTCCACATTACATTTTTTGTTTCTTCTACTCAGGTGCCGACAACTCGTTTCACTCTATTCATTTCTTCTACTTTTCTGAGGCACTGAGAACATCTGTGCATTTTGGGTTTGGAGCAGGGTTTAATTTTGTGAAAAAAAGACCTAATTGTACACTTCAACATATTACTTATCATGAATGCTGGAGATACGCAAGCACAAAGCACTGTTTTCTGTTGTGAAGAAGGATTTACTCCCAGCAGAATCACACAGCTATAGCCTTTTAAGACAACTCCTAGACTTGCCATATATAAGACTATAAAGTGTTTGTCATAATTCAGCACTTCAGTGTCAGGTCTGTTTCATGAGAAACAGACTCCTCTGAAGTTGGGGAACATTGTTGCTCCTATTCAACACCAGAGACTGAGGCAAAGATGCTACAGAACTCTGCACAGGCATACAAGCCACCTGTGGAAAAAGAGGTAATTTAACAGATCTCCCAATTTCCAAATTTCCAGTTCACTAACATTTCCAGTTCCTTGCTTCTCACAGGATTCTGTGTTGAAGCTTTGCAAACTCAGACTCATCAGTGCCTTCATAGAACCAAACCACCACGAAGGCATCACATGCATCTCCACCCTCACATTTTAATCACCTACACCTTTGACACAACAGGTCACAGCTATGATATTTTTTTAAGACAACAATTTCCTTAATCAGCCAGAAGAAACTCAGTTGAGCAACAAAAAGACTTGCCTTACACTCCTCCCTAACCTAAGATCGAGCAATCACAGAAACTCCTCAGGTCTCCAAGGTGTCAGCCCTCCTCCTCCCTGCTCTCGATAGCAATCTCCCCCAGGAGTCAGGAAAAACAACAAGTTCCCAGAAGGTAAAGACTGTAGGCAAAAAACTCTGTTTTGCAAATAAATCACTTGAGTTTAAGTTTTATAAGCAGGAGAGCAAATTGTTGGGTTTTACCTTTTACAAAGCAGGGGAAAGGAACAAGAACAGGAAATACAAAAGTTCTTGCACATACTAAGAATACATAGTTTAAAAGGGTAAAATAAAGACCTTAGAACTTTAAAGATTTTCTCTACCATTTTTTTGGAAAGTAGAAATAATATTGTGGCAGTAGAGCTACATATAAGAGAACCCGGTATTTATATAACATCTTCCAGCCTCAGAACAAGACCCTGCTTTTTAATTTTAAAGAAGCCTTTATACTTAGAAATGAAGGCACTTCACCAAAATAGTAATGTAAGAAATAGATGACAAATTATTTATAAAAGCAGACTTTTAAAATGTACATTTCTCTTAAATCTTGACTTAACTAAACATCAATTATATTTAACAGATACATAAAGCTTCGAGTTTTCCCTGTTACAATCTTTATTTTTTTTTCCATATATAAACAAAACACTACCCTTATGTCAACACAGTACGTTTGTATCTTTATTTAAATGAATGACTGTGAAATGGATGCTTTGCTATTCTATTAGAAAGAAAAAAGACCATTTTAAATGTCTTTAAAGAAAACCTAACATCCTCCTTTCGTCTGGATCAACAAAATATGTATTTGTAGAGGAAAGTAAGCAATTTACAATACTGTAATGATTTCATTATCTAGAATCCAAATACTCATCAGGAGTTGGAGAATTCATTGTATCAGATACCAGTCACCTAGACACCCACAAACACATTTTTGCATCTAATTTGTTTAAGAAAAGTAACACAGTGATGACTAACTGATACTGTGTAGGAAGTGTTTCACTTCCTTTACCATGAAATCATGTTTCTATGATATTATCCTGAAAGATTATAGCATTCTACTGAAAAGTACGCAGCTTCCAAGTAAAGTATTGTTACCTCCCAACAGTAACTTTTTGCAGCATTCATTGAACAAAATCAGAGGTTTATTTCCTAAAGAATGCTGACTAATTTGTATTTATTTGGGAGATACTGCTTTGTATCATAGCTTATGTTGGAAGCTTTCAAAGCAACTGTATAACAAAATACCTGCTATCTCAAAAGACAGAAAAGATCCCAAATAATCTCTTTTTATGCTTTGTGAAGGCATTTTGAGAACAATCATGTATTTTACTGAAGAGGAAAAGTACTGAAGTGGCAATTTCAAGTACAGCAGTAGGTACCTGTGCTTCACTTCTGAACAAATTTATTATACTGGCATGCTCCCCGTTGACAGAACTCTCCCTACCTCAGCTATTCAGACTTGACTGCAAGTCCATTACAGAGAGAATATAATAGAAGAACTGGGGATAAAGCACTTTTTACTTTAAAATTAAAGCACCTGGCCATTTCAAAAGACTCTGGATTCTGTTTCAAATAAGTTTTACTAACACTCGGATCTTTTTTCCTTTATAAAAAACCACGCACAACTTAGAATGAAGTGACTGTGTTTCCATTGAAAAAAAAAAAAAAAAGAAGCTCTGAAGTAATTTCATCAGGTTATGTTACAGTTTCAAGAAAATCAGATCAAATTCCACTTCACACATCAGCAAGAGCATTCTGATCATCTCTGCCAAACTGCTCGAAGGTAACTGCCTCTCTGCTATTACCAGAACATTAAACACCCTGTGCTGTAGATTATAGTACACCAGGTTGGAAGGGACCTCAACGATCATCTGGTCCAACCTTTCGTGGTAGGAACACCATTTAGATGCAATGGCCCAGCACTTTGTCAAGCTGAGTCTTAAAAGTGTCCGGTGTTGAGGGATCAACCACTTCCCTGGGGAGATTATTCCAAAGTCCAACTGTTCTCACATTGAGAAATTTTTTTCTGATGTCCATGAAACAAACACACAGCAAAGGACTAGACTACAGTGAATACAGCAATTGTCTAGATCTCAGAAACATGACTGACAGAACAGCTAAGAGCCTGGAGCAAAGCAAGAATCTGATAAGGCCACCTACAATTACAACAAGAGGACCTTCAATCATGATCCAACTTCCTTCTAAAAGATCATTCAGCTAGAAAAATGACCCAAGAAGGGATGAAATTGCACTGTTACTAGCCATGCAAAGGGCTACAGCCTCTCAAGCACTGCAGCAGAGGTCTCCATACATTCCAGATTTCCAACTTCCAGTCACCAAGACAATTTTCTGCCTTTTGTACCACTCCTGAATAACATGCCACTCTGCATCCTTCAAAAACCTCTTCACAAAGTACAGTCCCTTAGAAACTCTGTATCTTAGAAACATGACAACATATTTTCCAACTAACATATTTGAGTTAGTTAATGTGGGTAAAAAGTAAGAATAATTTAAATATTCCAAACAATCTAATAATCTAGAAACAGAGAAAGATTTAAAGGGAAAGAAAACAGTTCTGGTGGCAGAGGGGAAGGCTTCCTTTCTATAAGGGGTGAGACAGAAGAAATTCAGGGACACAGGACATGATGCCTTCCCCTCAGCGCAAACAATATTGTGCCTTTGTCCAAACAGTTTAAAACTTTCAGTTGATTTTGCCATCTCATCAGGGTTCAGAAGAAACAAACACTCTACTCCATCAGTTGCTACTGTAAGATACAACCCAAGAAATTTGTACCCAAAAAAAGTGATTTAATTTCTTCAAGCAGCAATTTGCTGCATTTACCAGTAGTTCATTTCTGCCTTGAAGATTTCAGCACTCTACAATGTCCCTCAGGTGCATGCAAAGGCCACTAAAAAGATCCCCCAATAACCTGTTATGTTGCAGAAGCCACTCTCTTATCTTGGTGACCTGATCTGTGCTTACTACCAATGCTCTGAACTAATGAGAGACTGAATACTGATACTGTATTAACTTACAGGGACGGGAAGGAAGTTCCCTCCTAACTTCATAAACTCTGTCCCCTTTGGTAGGTTACAATTCTCCCCTGATAAGCTCAATAAATCAAACCGTAAAGTTACGTTCTTGTGATGTTCAGAAACAAAGCACGAGCAGAGAAACAAAGTATTTTTCAACAGCTTTGAGTATAGCCACACAGACTGCGAACATGCAGACAATCTTGACTATATTTCATCTTACTACAGGTACCTATACGTAGGCATCTAGGTATGTGTTGATAGCAAATGGTAGGCACCTTCAGAAAGCAATTCAGAGCACTTAAGTCATGTCTAATTTAAACACTACAAATCATTTTCCAAAAATATCTACTTTATTAAACATCTACCTGAAGTCTGGGTGAACACCACAAAAAGCCTGCTGCTTGGCAAAGCATGTATGAAGATAAAACACATTCTACAAGTACACCAAGTTGAATTTAAAAACTGGTTACAGTTCAAAACTTTGCAGATGTTTCTTATCACTGAATGAATGCATTTAAACAAAAAGCATTCAGTTACCCACTCCATAAACCTTACACTCCATCTTGCTTTACATGACTGTAACTGTGAAGTTACAATTAGTACAAAAATTGGAACTCCAGAGAAGCGATAATATTCCTGGAGATGGGACAGGATGGAGATATCACAGCATGCCTGCTGCATAACCTTTAAAAAACTGCAAATATTGCGCTATGTAGAATTAGAAAGCTTCCAAATTTATTTCTAATCCTAAAGATAAGCCAAAAAAGCCCCAACAAAACAACCCCACAAAACCTAAAACCCAGAAAGACTTTCAGAAGTTTTATAGAGAGGCACCAGTATTTTTCTTCACGTATGCATTAAAAAACTTGAACTGACCTTACAGCAAATAAGCCTAAAACATAGACAATAGAAAGAAAGTTTGCATAGATTAAATGGATGAAGTCTCAACATAACTGCGTCAATTTTTAATTTACTTCTCTGGGAAACTTTTCATGCACTGTCTCTCTTAAACGTACTGCATCTCTTAAATGTACTGCAGGTAAAAAAAAAACTGCTTAGTGGCTGCAACCTGTCTCAAATTTCTGTAATAAAGTGACCCACAGAACTAGATCTATATATACATTAGGTATATTAATGTATAGGAAGACAAAACATGAAGAGCTTTCCTCAAAAAGAAAAAAGCTCATGTATGTGACGTAATATTGGCTTGGTTACCACGAAACAGCTGTTTAATCTATTCATGACCAGGCTTCATTTCCCATTTACCTTGTTCTTTCCACACTCCCATACTTTAAATATTCATTAAGCAGAACACACATTGAATAAAGTTCTACAGGAAAAATATATATACAGTCTATTGGTTAAAGCATCCATAGCATATACATAAACACCACACAAGCCCACACTGTTTTTTCCTCTTAAAAAACCAAACAAAAACACAAGCATGATGAATAAGTATGTAATAAACGGTGTTACTGGCAATTCTCTCACAACAGCAAGCCATAACTTTTGCTGGTCTTTTATGTTTATGCTAATGTCTATGGTAGCATCCAAAATTCATACTGAAAAGTAGCAACAGACCAACAAGAGAGGTTTATATTGTCCTTTAAATAGGCAATCCCGCTGTCTAACTTCTATTGTAGTTACTATTCCCACAGAACACACCAAATCTTCCGCTAGACTCCACAGACATGAATGCTTTTGTTTTTATTTTGTTTTAAACTAAAAAATCATTATAGATTTGACAGTTTTTGCCTAAGTAGCTGGAAGGGGGAAATGCAGAGGGAAGAAAAACAAGCAATTTGGAAGCAGTCAGTATTTCCAAAAGTTGTTTGCTTGTTGCAAGGAAGTTTCTTAGTTCTGTTTTTAAACACAGCTTTCTGACTCCTTCTCAGGAGGATTTCCATCCTGAAATGTAGCGTGAAATGGGCAAAGTAAAACTGCTGTTTCAGGATTGCAAGCCCTCATCTCCCATTTCTTAAACTGCACTCTCACACAGTTAATTTCTAGGCATGCAACTCAACTGACTTGAAACTTCTTGAGTCACAAGCCTTTTAACCCATCTTCTCATTTCAACTCCCTATGGAGTTTGTAGATCGCATGTATCGATATCCAAGATGGCTTTACAATGCAATTTCCAATACTGGTGGCATTTCAACTGTTAATGCTCTTGCAAAAACAAACAAATAAACAACAACAACAAAAACAACAACAACCAAAAAAAACAAAATAAAACAAAAAAAAAAAACAACAACAAAAAAACCCACAAAAAACCCACAAAAAACACACCCCCCAAAAAAAACCAAAACAAAACCAACCTCTTAAGCTTTAGACTTCCTCAGCTAGACCACACACCATAGGTGAGTGTGGTGGGCTTCATTCTGCCAGTAAATTGTCACAATAAAGAGCTCATTCAACAGCTATTAAAGTGCTAAAATCGAGAGTACTCCATCAGTTTACCAAAGTAAAAAGCAATCATATCTTCTTGCATCAAAGCAAACCAACTCC
The DNA here is from genome assembly GCA_020745705.1 of Hemiprocne comata. Classification (NCBI taxonomy): domain Eukaryota; kingdom Metazoa; phylum Chordata; class Aves; order Apodiformes; family Apodidae; genus Hemiprocne; species Hemiprocne comata. The sequence continues at coordinate 94,410,484 of CM036586.1, read as the reverse complement.
TCTTTTCCAATAATTGAGAGCTGGGATCCAGCAACCAGACACAAAGGTAAACACCACTCCATAGTTTCTGCTGCACTGAAAAACCCAACTTTTAATCTACTTGACAAGAAAAAAGGGAAATAGCTACATGACACTATTTTAATCCTAAAACATTCTAATATATATGAACATTTCCTAGAATTTCTCAACTATGAAATTTAACAGCACAAAGGTCCAACTCAGGCCAATCTTTCCCAAATCCTTCTTAAAGTTAAGAAAATGAATAAAGCTTTCAAAAGAAGCACAGGATCTGATTCGATGCATTCTTTTAAAATTGCTGGTTAAGATACATGTTCAAATTACAGTCCATAAAGTTCAGTAATTTTGCTTGGTTTTGATGCCAAGGAGAACATGGATAGAAAATAAAACAGAATTAATACTCTTTTGTTTATTATGTTTCTAGAACTGAAGAAAGTGAGTGAAATCTGTCAGGCTACAGAGACCTAGATTAGAACTCTTCCTCAGCCACAGTATGATGGCTCCAAATAACTTATAAATCAAACTGTTTACACAAATTACTACCTTTACATTGAAGCTGTCAGTAATTTGCCAGGACTACCACTACATGCTGGTTTTCTGGACATCAAGCTTCATAGCCAAGTTTAAGAATTGTTTATGTCTACAAGCAACTCAGCTCACCTAAAACGCCTAACCTGAGGGAGGCAACCAGTATTTGTTTGAAAAATGTCTTTTTTTTATTAATTTGTGTACAGCACCATTAAAGCTTTTCCCCCCCTCAAAATATTATGGCAGTACAGTAATGCAAGTAATTGCTTTTAGTTATGCATTTAAGCCCAAAGGATAAAAAAAATTACTTAATGAAAACAATAATCACTTCACTTACTACTTTAATAATAAATTAATACAATTCACAGGGAGAAGTCCTGCAGCCAATCAACTGAGAAGCATTCCTTTATACAATTTAAATAATTTATTACATTAAACAAATTCCAATTCACACCTAACCATAGACAGGAGCACGTTACGAAAAGCACAATGGAATAAAGAGAAATGAACAAAGGTTCAGAATCTGTCCGATACTGCTGCTTCTTGAAAGACAGCACCTCCAGCTGGGACATGAATTCAGCACTGATTCAGGAGACAAGAACTCTATCTACTAAATCAACAACAAAACTTCTTGCAACAGTCCAGGTTTCACTTGGAAATCTCGCCGAAATACCAGCCAAGCCCAACCTTGATTAGCCTGCAATGAGATCATACCTTGAGGAGGTATGGCTATAGGCCCTTGTAAAGCTGATATCAAAGAGGAATTTATTTAAATGATACAGAACTCTCTCTTGAAACGCACAAACTATGTTTCCATATTTATTAATGTAATAAGGATAACACTGTCTGAAGAATAACTTCAGAATTCCTAGGATATTCTTAGTACAGGAAGTGAAATTACTTTCTATCCATCACCCACAATCAATGCTGGGACTGACACTACAAGTTGAGCATCTCAGATAACAGTGATTTTAAAGTAAAAGTAATCAAGATAATGCAGCTATGGGAGATTTTCACAAGATTCACACTTGAGCACCTTGGCTTTTCATTATTTCCAGTAAGATCTCCCTCTTCAGGGCTTTTTTTCTTTAAAGAGAGGAAGAAACAACCAAGGCTTATGAGACTTCTAATTAAAGTCCTCAAAGCTGTCATTTCACTTTTTGTTGAAATACACATGGCTATAAAAAGCAAGTCCTTTTTTTCAAGCTGTCAAATTAGGCAAGAACAAGCTGCCTTTGGGCAATTTTGTTTGGAATGCTATCATACACACATGGAGAGACCAGAAAAAATGTAAAGCATTCTTTTAAAGGGGCATTATAAAAATTATAGTAAGCAACACAACGACAATGCTAACACTTTTTTCTTAAATATTAGCAACACCATTTGCACGTGGGTGGGGCAAGTTTTAGAAGACCAGCTATGTTTAAAGATCAAGCAAGCTGTATCATGCAGTCTTCCTCTGTGCCTACTGCAGCAACAATAAAAAGGGTAAGAGGGGGGGGGGAAAGCCTTATGCCTGGCAGGTGAACTTGATATTCCACCCACCTGGTTCAGGACTATTTCTCCAACTCGTTTCAGTTACAGAGAGAAACGCTGCCACAGACCAGGGAAGGCTGCCCTCCCCACAATGGCAGGGCCCACTACAGGGCACCAGGAGGTGACTGCGGGCTGCCCTCCCTCAGGGCCAAGTGCTTTCCCTCCCAACATTCCAGCAGCTGAGCACACGCTTATTCCCCCTGCTGAGGCTGGACACATTTTCTTCACTTCAGCATGCCTTCCCTCCCTGACTATTGGTCGTTCGGTGGATCAAAGGCCACTCTTTGTTTTAATAGACTAGATTTCCAGCTAACACATTGCCAATTAGTGTTTGCAACTTTTCTTGCCCTAGACTCTCCCTATGATATCTCTAATAAAAATATGTGCCTTCCTGTCAGCAAGTGAAATAACCACACAACTGAAGAAACTAACACCCAAGAGGTATGCTACAAAATGAACAACATACACTTGGCCACTCAATTTTCAATTACAGTATTTTCAGGTACTGCCTGCCTCTCTGGCAGTCTTGATAGTTGTCCCATATATGGGACATACATTAAAGAAAGCAGGAAATATTTACACCACAGACTTGAAGCATTTACATAAAGGTGCAACTTTCTTCAAAGGCTGATCTTGCTTTTGAGACAACTGTAGGAAAGGAGACAGCCAGAATCTTAGAAATCCCCCTTAAGTAGCTGCTATCTGAGACTCCATTCACACCTTGTCACATTCCTCTCCTTAAAAAGCAGCAGTTGTCCTCATCTATCTTCACTTCCCCAGAGTAGTCCTGGACTACAGTGGGACAGTGTTCCATAGCCAGCTCATGCTTCAGCACAGTTTGAATCCACAAAACCAGGAGATTTTCCACAGGTATCCTGAAAGATTCGGTCCAGCCATCAGCCTAGCCAAGAAGGGACAGCACAGGCCACAGGGAGCGGAGAAGTGCATGAAGTGGCACCCCCTCTTCCATGGCAGCCCGGTGATCCCTACATGCACTCACGAAGGGGGTAACTCAAGATCAGGCTTCTCTTCAGCTGAGAAGAGACAAACTTCGCTTGCTGCAAGGAGAGATCGTTCAAAACACACAGTATGAAATTATTCCCAGTAGCTTTCCACCACTTGAAGCAGTACCTAAAAAACCAAAGTTCAACACCAAGATGGGTGAGCCAAATCAAGAGGAAGATTTTGCAGCTGAAGAATTGTCATCCTGGGGACATGGGGGACACGAGCTCTGGTCCCTGGTTTCAAAACTAGTTCTATACACTTGCATCCAACCATGGCAAATGAAAATACACTCCAAAATTTAGACCAAAGGATACAGGTAGCCTCTTCTTCCTAAGTCAGCACTGATGGACCCATAATTCTCTTCCACACAGCAGCACAGTTTCAGAAGGTATCAAAGCTGTATAGTTCCACTTACTTACTCCTTTGCAACAGACCCAGTTTACAAGGTTCCCATCCCCAGACACTTCTCTTCACATACCATAGCCACATCCTCATGCCACAAATACTTAAGCCTGTACTTAATACCTAGGTAACATTATGAATAAGCATCACTGATCAGCCTTTAGATGTAGCACTTATTAGCCACTACCAGAAAGGTGGAATTATTTTACTTGGCACTTGATTGCTAGTACATACACAATAAGTAGCTCTTTTCTCCTTTCCACAAACACTCCCAAGTTTGATATTCTGTAATTTGGGGTAATGGTAAGAGGCCAACAGACGTGCAGTTATTTTTCAGCATATACATCTTCTGACACTGACTGTTGCTACTTGAAAAACAGCAGCGGGGAAGAAATTTAGAAAAAGATGGTTACAAGTCCTAACTTGGGAAGGCCATACTGCAGTTGTTTCAAGGGTGGGAGAAAGGAACCATCTAGACAACTCTCAATGAAACCAACTAAAAAATAAGATTTGAATAATGTCTGCCATGCATAAAACTTGACTTGTTGACCTCAGACATTCTCTGTGCACTTCTGACATGGGAACAAGGCAGAATCCACAACACTTGCAGGCAAAGCATATACAGCTCTTTCCTACAGATCTTGAGCAAAATGTGCTTTGCTAATGTGAATTTCTTCCCAGCTACATATGGACCTATTTTAATGTGTTTTCACTGAGCAACAGAAAGCTGTCTTAACAGCAAAACCAATTAATAGGGATGGGGGTTCTTCAGTCAAAACAAACTCAAATGAAAAACATTTTATAGAAAACGTGATGGATTCCTTTAACACATGCCCACTAAACGGACATAGAAGCTGTAAGTGTACAAGGGCATACAAAAACAATGAGAAAAAAATGTAAAAAGTAACCATTAAGTGCATATACACCCAGGAGCCTCCGCCTCCCCCTCCCCCCTCCGTGTTCAGAGCATGGCTTTGGTCAGTATCCACAATACCTTTTGTTTAAAGAAGGGAGATACAAAAGGTTACCCTAATTACGTTGAATTTCTCAGTGCAACAGCAGCGAAGAAAACTTAGCCTCAGAGACGGGAGTTTTAGTCTCGTACCCTCCTGCGCCAGGAGCCGGAGGGAGGGAGGGAAGGGCCCAGCACAGGGGTCCTTCCCCCGTCACCACCACCCGCAATGACCGCACCGAGTTTTTATCGGGGAACAAGAGCAACCAGCAGCAGCCGGTCGTAGCCGTCTGGCCGACTGCGCCCAACAACCTGCTGCCCTCAGACCCGCTCGGTCGCGGCCCGTGCCGGGCGGCGGGTGCCCCAGCACCCCCAGGCACTGGCTCCCCAGGCGCTAGCGGCCTTCAGAGCACCGCCGTCAGGCAGCCAGCCCGCCGGCACCTGCGCTGGGGCCGGCGTCACCACCGCAGCCGGGCCCGATGCCACCGCCGGGCTGTCACCGCCGCAGGCAAGCCAAAATGGAGCCGGCCGGAGCCACCACCCCCGTCCCCTCTCACCTTGGTGATGATGAGGGGCTCCCCGTGCTCTCGCCCGCCCTTCAGGGTGAAGCCCCACGGAGCCCCGCCGGTCAGCTGCACTTCCACCAGCTTGTAGCCCTCCGCTGCCCGCTGCTCCACCATCACCACCATCGAACCCGGTTCTACAAGCACAGCACCGAGCCGCGGGTCGCTGCCGGCCAGCCGCTCTCGCCCGCTCCGCAGTCCTATGTCCTCCATGGAGCCCCTGCGCCGCCAGCGGCGCCCGTCGTGGCCGGGACTCGCCTGCCTCTGCCGGCCGCTCCGCGGTACGCGCCCGCCGGCGGCAGTCCGCGGAGTCACCTACCCGCCCCGCAGCGCCGTCCAGCCCGGCCCCATCGGCAGCGGCGAGAGAGGGCTGCTCCTGCCCGCCCCCTCCTCCTCCTCCGCAGCCCGCGGTATTGTCTCACGCCGAGGCCAGAACCCAGCGGCAGGGGGATGGCTCCAACTTGTGGCAACTCGGCGGCGGGGCAAACGCCGCCGAGCAACGCGGGACGCCGAGAGGAGCGCGACAGGGCGAGGCGCCCTCGCCTCCCTACCTCTCGCCCCGAAAAGGGGGCGAAACCCACTTTCCACCGCAGGCTTCCCCACTGGGGGAGCCGCTCGCCCCTCCCCAAAAGCGGGCAACTCAGCAGCGCGATCCCCCTGGCCGAGGAAGGACGAGGAAGGGGAGAGCAGCCCCGAGCCGGCCGCTAGACAAAGGCAGCAGCACGAGGGTCCGTGAGCCCCGGAGTCACTCCGGGCCCTTGCCCAAGCCGCCGCCGCCACAGACAGGGCCGACCGCGTCTCTCCACCCCCCGTCTTCAAACAAAAGCGGCAAGCAGGTGGAGGGCAGCCGCGTCGCTCCGGCCCCGCGGTGACGGGGGGGCAGGGGGCAGCCGGCGGCTGGGGCCTGCCCCTAGCCAGGGAGGCTCCGCCTTCGCGGTGCCAGGCGGCGGGGGGCCGCGCCGGCCGGGAAGTGGGGGAAGAGAGGAGGGGCAGCTCTTCCCGCCTCTACTCGGTGTTTGGGAGGGCGGCCGGGAGGGGGAGGGTTAAGCGGCGGGGGCGACGGGGAGGGAGGAAACCGGGCAACATGGAGGGCAGGTCAGGGGGCAGCCGCGGCGGGAACCGAGGGAGGTGCTTGTTCCCGGCCATTCCCCCCGCCCCGTACTGTCACCACCACCTGTGGGGCGGGAGGGGCCCTGCCTGGCCCGCCTGCCTCGCTCTCACTGAGAGACCCTCTAGCGGCAGCCGGGAGCGAGGCGGGATTGGGCTGAGGTGCGGCGAAGCCCCGGCCCCGAGAGGGCTGTGCCCGCCCGGTCAAACCCGGAGGAGGTCTCGAGGGTCAGAAAAGCGGCCGGGCTGGGCTTGGCGGCGGGACGAAGCGGCAGGTGAAGCGCACAGCAAAGAAAGAACAAATGGAAAGCGATTTGGTGCCACAGACAGTTCCAGACCATTAAAAAAGTTTGTCGGAGGAGTGTGAGGCAGGACTAGAAATGCTGATCGTAAGGCAAATCTTATTTTATGGATGGGAAATAAACTCAGTGTTTGGGGTTGCCAGATAGCTTAACTGACTTAGTGGTGCAGCTGGGAGTGAAATGCTTATTTCTTGCTGGACTTCATCCTCTCAGCTTCATTGCATCACTTTGTAGGAGGTTTCACTGGCTTAAATCAGGACGATTTGGCCTGGAGTACTTGGGTACCAGCACTCCATCTTCCTTTCCTTTTCACTGCCACGCAGGTGAACTTGATCTAAGACACAGGGAAACCTGTATGTTAGTTTCCAAAAGACCAGTCAACCTCAGGGTACTTCCACATGTGACAAATGTGTAAAAAAAAAAAAAAAAAAAGCGTAATTTTATCAGCTCTCAGGAAAGCAGTAGCCTAAAGAAAGAGTATCTCAAAGCTTTCACACTCCTAATTATCAGAGACCTAAGAAAAGCATAATTTTCTAACTAGTGCTTGCTTAGAGCCTAGTGGTCGGACTCGGTCATCAAGCAGTTTCTCAACCTGTGGCTGAAAGTTCAGAAATCAGAATTCTTTATTTTGAATTACACCTTTTTTTTTGCCTTTTCTCTTTTAATGTTACCAATGGAAAACTAAGAGACCACCATGTGAAGTTCCTCATACATATGAGTTTGACAAGCCAAAACAAGGCAGGAATTCTCTTTCGTCATGTCGATCAAATTTCTCTTCACATCTTTTATATCCTCCCTCTCTGTGGGATTTGAAGCTTGTTAAGAACCCAGCTGGAACCCAAATTGTACTCGTGCTCTTCTTAAAATATTGTGATAATTTTATTATTTGAATTTCTGTAGCTCCTGCCAGCCTTCATAAGGTTTTGAATAGTCATAAAGAACAATGGATTTAGTAAATGTATTCTGAAATATATATTTTCTTTTGTGTGATAAGAAAACCAAGGCTAACTGTATTTGTCTAACAAAAGCCTCAGTGACCAAATCTTTGTTTTTTCTCCCTTACATCTTGTTTCACTTGCCAAGTGTTTTCTGAGTATGCAGAAGTTTGCAACAGAAGGAAGAAATGCAAGATACATCAGGTGCCATAAATGTATCAAAGGAAGTAATAGATGTTTTCATGCTAAGAACAGTGAATGAGGCAGCTATGACCAAGGTGCTATAAGAGGTATACTTTGCAGTGGAGCACAAGTTACCCAAACACCTCCTCCTGACATGCACAAGGAGCTACCAGACTTTATTATTATTTATTATTTACTTAATTAATTATTTATCAGAGAGAATGGTTCCCACAAACCCAGTGTGTGGGTCGCTGCTCTGTAACAACAAAAGCTTTCCGTGGTATACCAGGCTCCATACCACAGTACTACTTCTGTCTTCCTGCCTTGGTGCTTAAAGCTTAATTAACAATTTCAAGTGAAATTTTATTCTGCAGAGTTTACCTGACCTTCATTCTTTCTGTTGCACAGATTGCATACCTGTTCCCTGCTTAGTCACTGAGACCACCAGAACTGTGAAGAAATTTGTCTATTGCAGGATTTTGTTTAAATAGTATCAGGCACAGTGTGCTGTTAAGGCACAGCCTGTTTCACCTTTGTGCCTGTACACCACATCTCTTTTCCTGAAGGGACCCGGCAGTGAATTGTGCAGGATACCTGCAGGAGGATGCTAGATTGGGGTGTTTTACTCGCAGGCTTGAGAGCATTCATTGTGCTGAACCTTGCAATGCCAGCTGGGTTTGGCTTTTTTTTCCCCAGCAGCTGAGAAATTTGAAAGAAGCAGAGGCTTCTGACTCATAGTCACAGAGCAAAGAACAGAGGTGAGTTAAACCTTTACAACCTCCCACTGTTTGTTACCACTCCTTTCCTGGAGGTAACCACCAAACATCATGGTCTGGTGAAGAGACAAAGTGCCTCTGCCTCAGCCATTTGAAACAAAAAATTGATGCCCTAGGGTGTGCATAGTTCATTGACAATGTAAGATGCTGGGCTATGAAATGGAGTGGCTGATCCATGACACATGTTCTTCTCTGTCAGCTCAGTTACAGGGGTTGCAACCTCCAACAAAGAGGCAGAGCACACTGGTACACATCCTCAGTGGCATTTGCCAAAATGACCTAGCTATTTGATAACTGTACCAATGCAGCTTCTTCTATGTAATCAGCTGCCATAGTTGTTGAAGAAATATCATTTTAGTCACCAGTTGCGGAATAAATGTTGATATAGATAGAAAAGTATGTTCTTCTTCTACAGTGAAGAAGAAATAATTCAAAAACCCTTTTTTGAAGGCTAGAGTTTTGTGAGAATACTGTGAATCCAATGAGAATGCTGGCAGAACTCAGGGGAAAACTGTATTACAAGGTAGGAGTTATAGACTCGCATATCTTATTCCCACAGACCTCCCTATAGACCTCAATTCTATGGGTGCAGCCAGTAGTATTTCAAGAGTAATATTTGTAATATTGATGTTGAAATCTATGGGACATGCATGCAGATACTGTATGTGGAGCAAAAGTTAATCCTGTGTAGTGTTTAGGTTACATTTAGCAAAACATACAGTGAAATGTAGATTCTAGAATGGTTTGGTTTGGAAGGGACCTTCAAAGATCATCTAGTCCAATCCCCCTGCCACAGGCAGGGACATCTTTCACTAGATTTGGTTGCTCAAAGGCCCTGGCCCTGAAGACTTCCAGTGATAGGACATCCACAGTTTCTCTGGGCAACCTGTTCCAGTGTCTCACCACCCTCATTGAAAAAAATTATTCCTTAGGTCCAATCTAAATCTACCACCTTTCACTTTAAGCTGTAAAAAGTCCCTCTCCATCTTTTTTATAAGCCCCCTTTATATATTGAAAGGCTGCAGTAAGGTCTTCCTGGACCCTTCTCCTCTCCAGGCTGAACAATCCCAACTCTCAGCCTGTGTTCATAGGAGAGGTGCTCCAGCCTTCTGATCATCTCTGTGGCCCTCCTCTGGACTCAATCCAACAGCTCCATGTCCCTCCTGTGGTGGGGGCTCCAGAACTGGACACAGTAGTCCAGGTGGGGTCTCATGAGAGCAGAGTAGAGGGGGAGAATTGCCTCCCTCAACATGCTGGCCATGCTTCTGTTTATGCAGCCCAGGATATGGTTGGCTTTCTGGGCTGCAATTGCACATTGCTGGCTCATGTCCAATTTTTCATCCACCGGTACCCCCGAGTCCTTCTCCACAGGGGTGCTCTCAATCCATTTATTACTCAGTCTTTATTGATACTGGGGATTGCCCCAACTCAGTTGTAGGCCCTTTCACTTGACCTTGTTGTATTTCATGAGGTTCACACAGTACCACTCCTCAAGCCTGTCAGGGTCACTCTGGATGGCATCGCTTCCCTCAAGTGAACTAACTGACCACTCAACTTGGTGTCATCTGCATACTTGCTCAGGGTGCACTCAATCCCACTGTCTTTGTCACTGATGAAGATATTTATTAGTACTGGTCACAGTACAGAGCCATGAGGGACACCAGTCATTACTGGTTTCCACTTGGACATTGAGCCATTGACTGTAACTCTTTTTGCAGCCATACAGCCAATTCCTTATTAATCTGACAGTTCATCCATCAAACCCATAGCTCTCCAGTTTAGAGGGAAGAATGTTGGAGGCTGGAGCACCTCCCCTGTGAGGACAGACTGAGAGAGTCGTGGTTGTTTAACCTAGGAAAGAGAAGGCTCCAGGGAGACCTTGTAGAGGCCTTCAAATACCTCAAGGGGACCTACAGGAAAGCTGGGGAAGGATTCTTTATCAGGGAGTGTAGTAATGGGACAAGGAGTAATGGTTTTGAACTGAAAGAGGATAGATTTAGATTAGACATTAGGAAGAAATTCTTTACTTGTGAGGGTGGTGAGACACTGGAACAGGTTGCCCAGGGAAGCTGTGGATGCCCCCTCCCTGGAATTTTTTAAGGCCAGGTTGGATGGGGCTTTGAGCCACCTGATGAAAAGTGTCCCTGTCCATGGCAGGAGGGGTGGAACTAGATGCTTTTTAAGGTCTCTTGCAACCCAAACTATTCTATGATCTATAATCTATATGACTTACGTATGTTCAGGTTCCTCAGGTGTTCTCAAACCTGACCTTCTCCTACATTGGGAGATACGTCATTCCTCCTGTCCTTGCTCTGAGTACCTCAGCCTTTTCCATGTGAATTGTCACCAGTTTTCCTGTCTTATTTATTGGGGGGAGGTGTGTGTATGGGTGTGTGTACATTTTCTTTAATCTTCCTTTTCTGGCCAACATACATGTAGAAGCGCTTATTATTTTTCACATCCCTCACCAAATTCAGCTCCAGAGGTGCCTTACCTTTCCTAATCCCATCCTACACATCCAAGCAACATCTTTATATTCCTCACAGGATACAAGTCCCTGGTTCCACTGCCTGTGTATTTTCTTCTTGCATTTCAGTTTAACTAGAAGGTACTTAATGAGAAATGCCAGTTTCCTGCCTTCCTTGCCTGATTTCTTACATATGGGAATCAAGAGCTGTTGTGCTCTAAGAGAAATGTCCATAAAGAGCTGACAGCTCAGTTCAACGTCTTTGTCCCTGAAGGTAGTTTCCCAGGAGGTCCCATCCACTAATTTCATAAATAACTGCAAGGTTGATCTTCGAAAATCCAGCATCCTGACTCTACTCTTCACCTGGCCCATTTCGCTGAAGATTGTGAATCCCACCAGGACATGATCATTGCAGCCCAGGCTGCCAACAAACTTGACAACTCTAATGTGTTCCTCTGTGTTGGTAAGCAACAGCTCTAGTAATGCTTCACTTCTGGTTGGGCTTTCTGTCACCTAGATTAAGAAATTATCCTCGATGCACCTTGAGAGTGTCCTGGACTGCTTACAGCTTGCTGTGGTGCTTTTCGAGCAGATGTCAGGGTTTTTGAAGTCCTCCGGCAGGATCAGAGCCTGGAAACATGATCCTTCCTGTAGTTGAAAAAAACACCCCTTCGTCAACAGTCTCCCTTTGATTGGGCAACCTGTAGTAAACACCAGCCATGAGTTTTTCTTTGTTGGCTTGGCTCCTAATTTTTACCTATAAGCTCTCAGCCTGTTCCTTGTTGCTTTTCTAAGCTAGCTCTGTACCGTCAGTCCTTTTTTAAAATTATTTTTACATAGAGGGCAAGCCCTCCTTCCCTTGACTGTAACTTCTGAACAGTTTATAACCATTAATTGCAGAACTCCAGTCATGCAATTCATCCCACCACGTTTCAGCGATAGCATTTAGATCATGGCTTTCTAGCTGCGCAGTGGTTTTTGGCTCCTTCCTGTTTGAAACTCTAGTGTCTTTGAAAATAACCATCACAAAGACCAAAACAACTGAAATAGTGATAAGAAGTTCCTGTGGCAGAGGTGAATGGATTTTTTGATGAAATAATTCAAGGGTTGGCAAGCTGCTGACAGTTCACTGTGGAGTCTGAAAGTCCTGAGAACCTGGAGAAACAGGTTGGGTAGCAGGCCAAGAGACAGACATCCTGGCATAGCTGGGAACCAGGAGGGTTTACTTTGGAAACCTGCCATGTTTCTTCTGATGGATTCAGCACAATCATGCTCTTCTGCAAACCACTTTGATTTCAACAAATCATCCATTTTCCCAGAATGAAAAATGCCATGTTGAAAAACTCCAGCAGAATGTTTCCTATGTGACTTAGACACTTAAAAAACCTTTCCCAAATGTGTCTTGTTTCTCCTGTATTGCAAATAAGGCTTCATCAGCACATAATTAGTGCTGGAGAAACCCTTAGAAGATCTCAACCTTTCAGATAAATACTCAAATATATGTTGGCTTCTTCAGTTCTTTAGGCCAACAAAAATAAAAGCCTCAGTGTTCTTTACCTAGGGCCTTTTATAAAGCTGAAATTTGTGAAAGAATATAATTTCATTTGATACTCTGGTATTTAAATCCCAATGAAGTTTTTGATTCAAACCTTGTTCGGTTCTTATTCTCACAACATCACAAATGCTTTGTACCTCAGAGCAATTTTCTGAGCGTCGTAGCGTGCACTGTGCAACAAACTACAGCTATTAGTGACCAAGAGAAGAAAGATCATCATTTGCCAACAATAATATTCTTGGCTCAGATGTTGAGACCTATTAGAACTGTAGACAGAGAAAAAGGAGGTGAGTCCAACACAGACTTCTGTAGTCCATAGCTCACTCCAGGATTTATAATTTTAATGATTTTGCACAATAACAAGATTGAAAGTGAAAAAAAAAAGGGTAGTAACAACTCATCATGGGGTTGCAGAGTCAGAGGACAACATGCAACCTAGCAGAAGGAGATTAATAGGTAACAAGCTTCCCCTGGGGATGGGGTTTTCAGCTGGCAGTCAAATTCAGGCACACATTAAGTCATGCCTTGAGTGATAGTCCCTGTGGTATCTGTATACCTGCATCTTTTCCAGTTCCTGCATTAGATGTCTTTGTCAAATTGTATTACAACATCTCAGACTTCTACTTTACAAAGAAACCAAAAAGCAGAGTGAGAGCAGAGTGAGGTTGAAGCACTGGTACATGTCTGTATTGTTTAATTGTAAGCAGGCTAACTAGGCAATGCTTGGGAATAGTTTGGGGGCTAGTGTGGGCTAGTGCCTGTTACTATGAGGCATTATGGGTGAAGCCAATCTTTTTAGTTGTGGGAGAGTGTTCAGTAGTACCTGCATATATATATATATATATATATATATACACACACATACCATATAGCTTATTTAGTCATATGTATGTATGTATGTTGCAACTTCATTAATCTGGGACTTCTTTTGCTTCACAAAGTTCCAACATTTCAGTGAAGCACCATTTGTAATATTTATTCTTGTTGTATTTCTGATTGTGGTACCTTAGGGGGTGTTTTTCATTGTCCGTCTTCTTTGGTAACACATATTATGTGATGACATTCTCTGTATAACCTGTGCTGTGCTGCTTGCCCCGTGTGCCAAAAAACAGGCACTGACACATTTTAATTACATGAGGGACGCAGCCTCAGAGGCTAACAAGCAGTCTTTAATGCATTTAAACTCTGATATCACAGACTGTTATGTCTAAATTTTGTACTTGATGAAGTTGATCACTGGAGCAGGGATGATCAGGGGAAATGCCAAAGGGAGGGTTTCAAATGCTCTTTTTCCAGAAAAGGCTCTGAAGGCTTTTAAAAGGGTAGATAAATAGTGAAAGACTAGAGTATGCATGAGAGCAGACAAAAGCCTTGTAATCTGGTATTTTTCATTTGGACTTTGTCTTCATTTGCTAGCTAACCCCAAACAGACCTTCCTTTTTCTGCCTATCAGCAATGTGTAAATAAATCTCTCAATGCATTCTATAAAAAGACACAATTTCTTCATTACAAATGACCTTTCCACTCTCAGCTTGGTTACATAGAACATGAACTGTGTCCAGGTAGAGGCCATAGGATGTAGCATCTTATGACAGTCCATCTAAGCATTGCAGCATGTAGTAAATGTTTTGGGGTTTTATTTGTTTGTTTGTTTGTTTTTGCATCATGTATACACAAGAGACTATGGTCCATCTGTGCCAGACCCATGATATTACATGAATTTGGCAATGTTATGGCTGATATAAGGCTTGTTTGTGCATGCCCAGGAGTCCACAGAGGCAGACGTTCTTTCTCTGCGTGCCACCTCCCCATAGACTACTGTGCCCCTTTATACTGAAGGTATAGATGTGGTCTTCTTTCTGAAGTTAGCAGTTGATGGGAAGTTTGAGGGAATCCTACCAAGTCATACAGATGAGAAAACGTGCCAACATTCAGAGTAGCTTTTCCTGGTTTGTGTTTAATTTAGAAAGGACAAGGCTGCTGTGGGAGGTACTACTTTGCTAGCCTGAATCTTGTCTACAGCGTAGAGTGTACTCATGTCAGTGGGGCATTGTTAGAAACATCCTGAGGAAGTGGCTTCAATGGGGTGGAGGTGGGTTGTTTTATTGCCCATCTTCTGTGATAACGCAGATCTTATTACAATTCAAAAAGGCTCTTTTGAAAGTCTGAATTACATAGTATTAAAGGTACACAGAGGATTTCTCTCAGAACACTGCATTTTCTGAAGAAGTTTTAGGACCAACTACTTTCTTGGAGTCATGCTCCCAGGAAGTTGACTACTGGAAGTAGCTGTGGTAGCAAAGCTATATGATAAGTGTATAGTGTAGCCATATTGCTCACTTTAAGAGTATGCCCAGTAAACGAGTTCAGATGCTGAGGGTTAGTTTCATTACTTTGTCCACCCTGGATTGTGAAGTCCACCTCTGACAATTAAGTCATTGGTCAGTCTGGAAGAACAGAAAAGTCAAAAAAGTGGATTTTAAGTGCTTCCTGCACTATAATGTTTCCACTGTTATTACTGAATTTGCTCTCGAATCCCTGAGCCAACTAAAGCATGCTTTTGGGCTTTCTGCTCATTTCAGAAGCAACCAGACAACAATTTGCGGAACAGAAAGTTGTAACTTTCCTTCACCCAGTCCCAAGATGCTGCAGGGCTGACTACTGGCCATACAGCCACTAGACAGGGAAGAAATCCAGTGATGCTCGTGGGATTTCAAGGGGGAGCATCAGCTGGTCCCTGTGATGATTGCACACTTTGTCAGGATTCCCTTCAATAGAATCAATCCCTTGATTGCAGCATTCAAGACCATCTAAAGGGCCATGGTACACTGACATTTTTAGCAATTTCATTAACAGAGCCTTGGAGATTTCTTGCACTGTAAGAGCTTTGAAATGAGTGCTGTAACATATTTTGATTTGGTTACATAGACGGGCCTGGGAATAGAGGTTTTATGAGATATTTTTCTAGTGCTCAATGGATTTGAAAAGATAACTTATGGTGTTGGGAGATAAAATCTAACAAGGTCCTACAATCCAGCAGTGGTAACAAGGCCACTGGTGCAGCTCACCTTGAGTACTGTATGCAATTTTGGGCACCCCAGTATAAAAAGGACATCAAGCTATTGGAGAGTGTCCAAAGAAGAGCCACAAGGATGGTGAAGGGTCTGGAAGGGGTGATTTATGAGGAATCATAGAATCATAGAATCACTAAGGTTGGAAGGGACCTTAAAGATCATCAAGTTCCAACCCCCCCTGCCATAAGCAGGGAACCCTACCACTAGACCAGGTGGCACAAAACTTCATCCAATCTGGCCTTAAAAACCTCCAGGGTTGGGGATCTACAACCTCCCTGGGCAACCCATTCCATTTCTTCACCACCGTTATAGTGAAGAATTTCTTCCTAATATCTAACCTAAATCTCCCCTCTCTCAGTTTAAAACCATTACCCCTTGTCCTATCACTATCTTCTCTGATGAAAAGCCCCTCCCCAGCTTTCCTGTAGGCCCCTTTCAAGTACTGGAAGGCTGCTATAGGATCTCCTTGGAGCCATCTCTTCTCCAGGCTGAACAGCCCCAACTCTCTCAGCCTGTCTTCATAGCAGAGGTGATCCAGGCCTTTGATCATCTTTGTGGCCCTTCTCTGGACCCTCTCCAACAGGTCCATATCTTTCTTGTGCTGAAGGCACCAGAACTGTATGCAGTATTCCAGGTGGGGTCTCACCAGAGCAGAGTAGAGGGGCAGAATCACCTCCCTGGCCCTGCTGGCCACACTTCTTTTGGTGCAGCCCAGGATGTGGTTGGTGCTCTGGGCTCCAGCACACACTGGCACCTCATGTCGAGCTTCTCATCTACTACCACCCCCAAGTCCTTCTCCTCAGGACTGCTCCCTAGCCATTCTCCCCCCAGCCTGTATTTGTGCCTGGGGTTGCGCCGACCCAGGTGTGGGACCTTGCACTTGGCCTTGTTGAATCTCATGAGGTTGGCATTGGCCCACCTCTCAAGGCTATCAAGGTCCCTCTGGATGGCATCCCTTCCCTCTAGGGTGTCAGCCACACCACACGGCTTGGTATCATCAGCAAACTTGCTGAGGATACACTCAATCTCACTGTCCATGTCTCCAAAACAGATGTTAAACAGCACTGGTCCCAATACTGGCCCCTGAGGGACACCACTCACCACCTGCCTGAATTTAGACATTGAGCCATTGACCACAACTCTCTGGGTGCAGCCATCCAGCCAATTACTTATTCACTGAGTGGTCCATTTGTCAAATCCATGCCTTTTCAGTTTAGAGACCAGGATGTCATGTGGGACAGTGTCAAACGCCTTGCACAAATCCAGGTAGATGACATCAGTTGCTCTGCCACCATCCACCATCTCTGTTACTTTGTTGTAGAAGGCCACCAGATTGGTCAGGCACAACTTGCCCTTAGTGAAGCCATGTTGGCTGTCACCAATCAGGAGCAGCTGAGGTCACTTGGATTACTCAGCTTGGAGAAGAGGGGGCTGAGGGGTGACCTCATTGCAGTCTATGGCTTCCTCACGATGGGAAGAGATGGGGCAGGTACTGATCTCTTCACTCCTGTGACCAATGACAGGACTCAGGGAAATGGCAGGAAGCTGAACCAGGGGTGGTTTAGGTTGGATATCAGGAAAAGGCTTTTCACCCAGAGGGTGGCTGAGCACTGGAACAAGCTCCCCAGGGAAGTGGTCACAGCACCAAGCCTGCCTGAGTTCAAGAAGCATTTGGATGATGCTCTCAGGCACATGGTGTGATTCTTGGGGTGCCCTACACAGGGACAGGAGTTGGACTTGATGATCCTGATGGGTCCCTTCCAACTCAGCATATTCTATGATTCTATAAGAGCATCCCACATAATTTCTCCAGAGGGAACCAATTAATGTAACCTCTAAAAGAAAGTGCAGAAGTAGTGGGGCCTAGGATACCTTTGGAAGATAATGAGGACAGGATAGACATTCAACATCTTTGTAGAGCAGGGCACCTTCTGCATGCTTATGAACATTAGATCAATTTTCAATATCACTTTGTGTGGAGAGGATAATATTCTTTCTTTTCACAGTCTTTTTCATCAGGAGTTCCTACACAAATTATGTCTCATGTAGTCTGTGTAGGTGTGGAACAAGGTCTATTGATTACATGTATGGTGAAAGGGAAGTATGTTTTTGTTCTGTGAACTAATGTAACAATGACAATGATTAATGGTGGAATTTGTCCAGAAATGTGGCCACAAAATCTTAGTGCAGATCCAAAGACTGCAATATTATCAGCATTGGCATAGAGAAACTGGGATTTTATTCTTCTAATCCCTAAGCAAAAATTGTTTTCTCCAGCTTATAGATGCATTTTTCTACTCAGCTCTTTTACACTTCATCCATATAAACCTTGTTTACTAATTTAATTGCATAATAGGCACAGTTTCTGTAACTAATTTGTGCACATTTCTTCACAAAAGTCAGGTACGATAACATTTCCCTGGAGAAGTTATATCAGAAGTCAATAAAATACATGTAAATCGTTGCATCAGTCAAATATGCACAATTACTGAGCTGTTCAAATGCACACTCATTTCATATATTTATATTTTCATTCTTAAAGAAAAGAAGAACTCAAACGTTATTATTTTTATGCAAAGGAGATACATTCATTCTCATAATTTTAAACTAATGTTCACCGTACCTAAATGTAAATTAATAATTTACAACTCTATAATTATATTCAAATCACTGAGGGAAGGGAAGTGATACCTCTGGTTTCATTCCAGTTCTTTTTAATGGAGTGTGTAGCAGTTATAATCATGACAGATGCTACACTTTGAGTATCACTATTGTTCCAATATCCCTGCCTAAATTCACAGATAACTTGAAATAGAAACAATGGGGAGCAAATCTCCCCATTCATTTCAGTTATGCATTAAGTGAAATGCCAGTTTAAAAACAGCTTTAAAAATGAGTACTGATAATTATGGGAAGAACATATCTTACAGTTTCTTCCAAAGTCAAGCTAATTGCAGGAGGTCTGTGTGGAAAAAATTAAAAACCATGATAAGCATAAAGAAGATTTGTATGTTGAGGCCTTTAAGAACATATTGCAAGATCTGTTGTAGAGATCATAACTGATTTTATTGCATCCATTTAGCTTGAAGACAGACCCAGCTTTCATCAGTTTGGGAAATGCTCTGTCAGGTAATCTGTAAAAGACTATAAGATCATGAATGGTTGACAAATACAGTTTTTACATTTGTAAGGTAGCTAAGATCTGCACTGCGAGCTGTAAATTCAGGCAGTGATATATTGAACTGTACACTGAAACATAAATAAATTCTCCTCTGTCTCTATATCCATAAATTTCCTTCTCCTTTGTAAATGAGTGCTGTAGTCCCAGATTTAATTAAAACAGTGATTAAAGTACCTGTAACTGCACACTCAAGCCTAAGCTATGGCACACTACTTACCAGCAGAAATGCCTGCCTCCCATATTTTTGTGAACCTGTTACTTTCCCTTAGAAGCAGGCAAGCCAGAGTTTCATCTTAATGATTAACATGGACTGGACTAAACATCACGTCCTAGTCCAAGAAGAGTGTGAGTAGGTATTTCTAAAAGCTGTGCGTATGGAGTATCTGCCCATTCTCCTTGCAAGGAGTACAGTATTTTTCTCATTCCTAAATACACTGCTGCCAATGGACAAAACCAGGACTGGAATTTTCAGCGTTGTGCAATGTTGTATTTACACTATGAGTTTGATTGATTGGTATTTGCAATGCCAAGGGTTTTGGTTTTTTTAATGTTTCTTGTATGTATGCTAATGGTTGTCTCCAAGCCACACCATTTGCTTAATTGAGACCTTGCCTTGGTGCAGAAATGAGAGACATAATGTATTTGTGGGTCTGTTTCCTACAACTGGCAGAAGTGGGAACTGTGTCAATAACTTCAGAGGGAAGCAAATTAGGACCAATGTTTTATTGAATACTAAATAGGGTTCCTTAACAAGGCAAAATAAGTCGTATCTTACTTTCTTTCATTACTTTTCTGCTTCCTTTTCCTTTGTCCTCAGCTTTTATCCTCTTATTTTCATAATCTTGAGAAGCCAAATTAATCTCAGGTAGAAGACTGCCAAACCAGTTTTGCATTTCTTTGACTGTTCTGACTTTATACTTCGAGCCCAGCAATAAGGGCCAGAGACTAACTAGAACTTACCAGTTGAGATTTTAGTTGGCTCATGAGTTTGGCAGATCCACCTCCCATTCAGCCTCAGATGTCCACATGTAAAGACACATCTAATTGTATTGTGGCAGATATCCGTTCAGTCATGAGTCACCTTATTTTCTTTTTGGATTAAGTATGCTACAGGTCATGTGCTTTTCTTTCAATAAAAATCACTCACTCCCTCTGTGAGTAACTGTGTAATCAAATCCCAAGAGAGAAGGAGGGAATGGACCCAGAAGAAGAGGTTAAAAAGCAAAATCCTCCAGTCAGA
The DNA here is from genome assembly GCA_020745705.1 of Hemiprocne comata. Classification (NCBI taxonomy): domain Eukaryota; kingdom Metazoa; phylum Chordata; class Aves; order Apodiformes; family Apodidae; genus Hemiprocne; species Hemiprocne comata. The sequence continues at coordinate 94,390,660 of CM036586.1, read as the reverse complement.
GAAGTACAGCAACAAAAATAGGGTGCACAGCTTACAAAACTGTGGAGAGAAAAGGAGAGAAGGATAAAAATAAATTCATCTCCAGAGCGTAAGACTACAACTGAGGAGTGAAAGTAGTTTCAAAGGAACTGAATTAAAAGGGAGGGGAAGTTAAAATAATGAAATTATAAACCCACATGGGCAAACTAGAAAACCATGGTTAGGATCAGTGAAAACAGATGATAAGCAGAAAAAGCAGAACACACAAAACATTCCTATCTGTAAGCTAGAACAAAAGATCAGCATAACAACTTGACGTGCTTTTCAAATTTTTGAAGGAAGGAAAATGGCAACACAAATAGGGAGAGGAACAATTTTAGAAACTGAGAGTGGAAATGAAAGGCGTCTTTTCAACAATTTCTCTTTCTGTCAATAATCTAAAAGTTTTGCTGTTCTAAGTATAAACCAAGCAATATAAATTTACCTTCAAATAAGAGCAAACATTTTATTTTAATTTATATGTATTTGCATTGTCTGTGGGGTATAGGGCGGCCTTATTTTAAATAATAATTTGTCTCTGTGGAATAATTTTTTTTTTCTTTAGTAACCAGGTAGGCTGCAATGCAGTGTCTTGGCAGAGAGGTGGCAACTCCGTGCACCTCTGCTCTAGCAAAGGTGGAATGTAGCCTGAGGAGTCCCAGCCTTGTACTGGCAACAGAGCATAGGTATCCTCCTTTACCTCAACAAGGGTTTGTATTTCTGGAGTAGGGCAATCTGGTTTGCAACCTTGCTGTCTCCAGTGTATTTTAGTATGCATGGTAGTAACAAAACAAAGGATTGCAACATCTAGGTCACTCACCTGTCCTCATGCATGAAGCAGGTAAATCTCTTTATGTTGGAAAGCATCAAAAACACTCAGGTAACATTCAGCTTCAAAATCAGCTGCCTGGATTTCAGAGTCTTTAATGATGCATGCCTAATTTCCCATTATAGTTACTGGAGCCTACTTGGGTCACCATGTGCATTTATTTTAGGAAGAACTGAACAGCTCTTCAGACTAAGTCTAGACTTTAGGCTTAGCTACCTAAGATCTTGCTTGACTATACAAGACTTAAGACTCCATGCTAATATATGGACACCTGTGTGTAGGATCCTGAATCTGCAAGCTAGCATCCTGCTTTTCAGGTGACTTAGCTGGGGCAGAGCACTGGGGAGTCCCCTGGGAGCAGGCTGGGTAGATGTATGATGTGGCTGGCAGCTTGGGCTTGCCACCTTGCCACCCAAGCCCTGCTTCTGCCATCCCACATCAGGAGGCTGCCTGGCCCCCAGCAGTGGTCAGCAGGCCAATGAGCTCGGTGGGGTTCGTTCTTGTGCTGGGATCAAGTGTACAGGGTGTCTTGTGTAATGAAGAACTCAGCAGGTACCATTTTACTCAAGGCTGACAGCCCTTCTCCCTGCAGGGAGCAAACATGCTGGCTGAAGCCTCTGTGTTTTATAATGCCTGCACACAAAACATCCCACTGTCATTCATCAGGCCTTCATAATTTCTGCTAAAAAGTAAGCTGGGCCATTGGAATAAAAGAAATAAAAGTTTAGATCATTTTTTCTTATAAGGACTAATGATGAAATGCATGACTGTTATTTAACATCCAGTTCGCTTCAAGTCTGTTGGCAATGCTCCCTCTTGTATTTCCTGAACATATTCCTACAAATGAGTTTTCTGGAGGGCTGAGGCCTGACGCAAACAGTTTGAAACTCAGCTGAGAGGGGAGAGTTAATTTGTGTATCTGTGATTGCAAGTATTTGTTGCTATGTCTGATGGGACCCTGACTTAAAGTATATTGTCCAGCTTACAAAGTAAAAACAAGTATTACAGGTCAAGTTCCTGTTTTCATATTAAACCCTTATGAAATGAAAAATATTAAAACAAATATTCTTGAGAAATGAAAAGTCCTGGAATTTTCCATGTCCAGCTGATCCAATGCAGATAGTACAGACTAAAGAAGACTTTTTGTGCTTGCAGTTTACATAAGATGAGGTTAATATTGTCTTCCTAAATGTAATCTCTTTCTACACTGGTAGGATATAATGTTTCTAGTTTTAATTACAGTGACGAGTGGGATGGATCACTAAAATTTAGTTGGGTTAGGGTGTGGATTTATAGCCCTGCTCCTGCCTGTAAAGGCTGGGAGTGCTTGTGTCTGGACTCATCGTTTGAATTAATTTGCAGTAATTAAAGGGTGCTGTGTGGGATGAGGCTAAAAAGAAACACAATTAAAATGTAATGCTTCTCCTTTGGTATCTGCATCGTTATTTAGTTTAAACCATCTTCACTGCTCTGGTGAGTTCAAGTCTTCCTGCATCAGAGACTGTGCAAGCAGAAATATGTGAGTGAACTGCTGCCAATAGCTCTGAGCAAGCATGGGGCATGTTTCAGATTACACTGTGCTTTCTTGTTCGGATCTGATCTCCTTGCTAGGAGAGGCTGAGAAAGGCAGCTCTAGGGGATTTACTTCTAGCAGCAGCAGCAGCACATGATCCATCAATCGCGTGATTCTCACCACTGAGGACTAATGGGGAGGGTGAAGAAAAAGCGAACGGTGCCTTGCGGAGGCAACAGCAGTTTCTTCTGCTTGTGGGGCCCCTCCACCAGCTGGATGCTTCATGGCGTCTCCCAGGTTAGAAACCTACTGCTGCCCGAACCGGGATGCAGCTACACAGCTAGTGATGAACTTCCAACCTGCAGTCTTCTGTGGAGTTTGCATTGGCAGCGCCTCCATCAGTCTGATACTGACCATCCTGCAGCTCCTGCCAAAGAGGGGACAGAGCCTGCGGAAGATGCCCAAAGCCTCCTCCTCTTCCACCATCCTTCTCCTCATCTCTATATGTGACATCCTTGGTGGCTTAGGTAAGCACCAGCTTGATGTTCCTCACCCTCGCTGTAGCAGGCTCTTGTTGCTCTGAGGTACTATACCCAAATGGAGCTGGTGAGTAGACAGCAGAGATTTCTGAGGGAAGCATGGTGTTACGTATTCACGGGAAGATTTGGACTAAGTGAGATGAGAAAATGATGGGCCTTTGGGGAGAAAGGTGTTGTTTAATAGTTATATTTTAGAAGTAAAAACTCTCAACAAATCTACACCAAAAAACTCTGATTTAAAACATTAAAATCCAGAACAGGGGCTGGTTCTCAGAGGAAGGCAAAGAAGTGGGGGCAAGGCAGCATATTTAAAACTAAAGCTGCCATCACTTAGCTGATCCTTAGGACTACATTTTAGAAACACGTCCTATATGTTTTTAAATCCTCTCAGACCACATTTGCCATTTTGTTCATGTGCCAGCCACTTCTCTGGGCACATCACATCCACTGCAAAAGAATTTGAATTGCAGCTGTATACAAATCATGCTGGACACAGGCTTTTGAAATGTGAGCAAAGATCCCTTATCAAGGACAACCTGCTGCCTGGCCTCTGGCTGATAGGCTGGAGGAATAAAACAACACAGAATAAAACAAAACCCATGAGTCTAATTGAAACTAATGTGTCTAAATCGGTCCTGTCAGTCTATGGCATTTACTGTCAAACTAAGTGTAAAGCTATAAATTACCTTAACACGTGCCATGATAATACAGGATGAGTTGGATGAGTTTTTTTCTACACTAACATTTTTTTCCTCACATTAGATAACAGAAGTAGTACTCTTTTACAAGGCTCTCTTGCTGCCTGGAAAGGGAGTAGGATTTTAGATCTTTTTGCCTTTCACACCTAGCCAGGTTCTCTCACAGTACATAAGAAGTACCAACAATAAAAAAATTATAGAGGGAGAAGCAGAGATGGTAAAAGTGTGTGTGCACCTTGGAAAAGGTCTTTTCAGTCATATGGGGTGAGGAATAGATAAAGTTATTTTTCTCCTTTCTATTTCACTGGCAAGCTCAAACTATTTATCCATCATTGTCTTTGAATTAGACTCACTTCAGTGGGTAGGAAACTGTTCTCTCTTGGTGGAAAACCATTCTCTCTTGGTGAGAAACCTGGTGGGTTTGTTCTGCTATCTGTTGGTGCTTTAATGCCTATTTCAAGCAAATCCAGAAAATCTCACTAACAAACAGTAAGTTAATTTTTAAAAAATGGGCATTAGTCTCACCTAATGGCAAAATCTTGCTTTGTTCAGTCCTGTGGCTAACAGGAAAAGAGCTGCCTGTAAAAATGAAGACAGCAAAAAGTAGGAAATAACTTTTTTCTGCAATGAGGGATTATAGAGAAAAGAATATTAGCATGTGAACATATACTTGTAAAACTGCAAATAGTTAGTTACTATTTTATGTCAAGCTGTTAAATGCTGCAAAATTCATTTCAGGGAAGTGCGTGACACTATCTGTAATTGAGATTTTAATCTACCTAACATTTCAAGTCCCAGCAGCTTTAGACTCTTTGGCCTGCTTTACCTGCACAATTACAAGGCTGTTTAAATACTGCAGTTGCTCCTGCTCTGGTCCTCTGCAGCCATGGCCTTGCTGTGAATGCACACAATCTGGGCTGCCATGTGAAACGTGGCCGGGGAGAGGCATGTGACTCAAATCACAGCAGCAGATTCAAAGCATTAATACTTCTTTTTTTTTTCTTTTTTTTTTCCTTTTTTTTTTCCTTTAGGTATAATCTTCAGGTCAAGTGTTTGGCTGGGCTTCCCAGGCTTCATAGCTAACATTTCTGTGGTGAATGGGACCGACGTGTGGCCTTCTGTTTTCTGTGTGGGAAGCGCGGTAGGTACATCTCCTCCTGCTCCTGGTTGACAGCATGGGAAAAGCAAACCACTGAGACCAAGAGGAAATTTGGCTGTGAGTCAGAGCCTGGCTATGATGGTTTCAAGCCTCTGCCACACCCCTGCAAGTGCATTCATGCCTCAAGCTGAAAGCCTGGCTCAGGGCGGGCAGGGTGCTATGCTGGTCCCGAGGTTTTGGTAGTATCATAGAACGCCAGGTTGGAAGGGACCTCAAGGATCATGTGGTCCAACCTTTTTAGGTAGGAGCACAGCTTAGATGAGGTGGCCCAGCACCCTATCAAGCTGAGTCTTAGAAGTGTCCAGTGCTGGGGAATCCATCACTTCCCTGGGGAGGTTATTCCAAAGTCCTACTGTTCTCAAAGTGAAAAATTTTCTTCTGGTATCCTATTGGAATCTCTTCAGGAGTAACTTGCACCCATTACCCCTTGTCTTTTCCATGTGGCTCCTTGTAAAAAGGGAATCTTCTTGGTAGCCACTCTTCAAGTACTGTAACATGGTGATAAGGTCTCCCTGGAGCCTTATTTTCTCAAGGCTGAACAAGACCAGTTGTCTCAGCCTTTCCTCATATCACAGGTTTCCCAGTCCTATAATAATTTCTGTGGCTCTTCTCTGGACCCTCCCCAGCCTGTCCACATCTTTTTTGTGTAGTGGGGACCAGAACTGAACACAGTGTTTCAGGTGTGGACTGACAAGGCCAGTACTTGCTCACTGCAGGAGTGCTGGGATAGTGGCTGGCAGACCTGTACTGAAGTTGGGGGTATGAAGGAGTAAGAATTCTACAGACATTCCCAAACAGGTTGTGAAACCATCAGCTTGGTTTGCACTGGCACAGTATCCCTGGCAGCTCCCTGACACCTACAGCATGAGGGTGTCTGCCCACCTTCTCCAGCAGAAATTAAAGCCTGTGAGGTGGCTTCTTCAGGGGACTGACTGAAACCAGCAACCTGAGTAGTTTAATTTAGCTTTTGTGGTGTCAGAATGTGTGTTTTAGACATGCAGGGCCTGTAGGATAAATACATCCAAAGACACAAAACTGCTGCAGAGTTTCCATCTCCACCGTTCAGGATTACAGCTCAGATTGCTGCTTCTATGAGTGTTTAGGTATGACCACATCTGGCCTAGTCTAATTAAGTATATTCTGGATTAAAACACATAGAATAAGAAAATGAAAGGCATTCTGAAATTGCAGATTGAAACTCGGTTTCAAACATTACAATCACAATACTGTCTGAGACACATCAATTGAGTTTACTGTACAAGAAAAAGCCATGTTTTTACCAAAACATGGAGAATGGCAAATTCTCCAAATGACAGATCACCAATTCAATAGGAATGTTGGGTGCCCAGTGGATTAAAGCATAAGCAATAACTGTATTAGCTTTACAATTCAATGTTTACAATATAGAAGAGGATTTGCTGCCTGTAAACAAAATTATTCAGCTCCAATAGTTTTTAAATAAAAAAAAATATGCACCAAAATGCAACTCACTGCATCTTATATGCCTGTATAATGACAAATTCAGATGTGATAGTGTTGTGCTATAGAAGCAAGTATCAGTTGTACACATCTATCAATGCTATCGATTTTCATTTCCATCATAAACAATAAAGCTTAGGTTATTAGATACTAGTGTTGATTTTTTTAAAAAAAATTTCTTTGAGGAAGGGAAAACGAGCAACATCAATATCTTGTAGCAAGAACATCCAATTAAAAAAACATGTTTCCCTGTGTCTTAAATGTCACTTTCTGGCTCTTAACACAAAAAAATAATATTTTTAAGGCAGTTACAAAGGTACCATATGCAGACTGTTTGTTTTTCATTTTGATCTCAGATTAGATGGTGAGTGGCATAGCGGTCTACCACAATTTTTATTTTCCCTTTCTTGGGCTCCAGCAAAGTGCTGTAGTTTGAGTCACTTCCTAAATTTAGATTTAATTATATTGGAATGAAAAATAACACTCCTTCCACTCACTTCCTCTAACATATTCTCATATGAGTAAGTAAAATGTTTCTGATTCTGTTTTATTTTTCTTTTAGTACAATTGTTTAATTTCACTTACCCACAAGCCAACACAAACTCCAAATAGTGAGGCCTTTGAGCATCTCCTTTGAATAACACCCTCTGGTTTGCAGAGGAGCACCCTCTCTGGCGCTGTAGCAAAATGTGTAATTTTGCAAAAAAGTGAGGGTGCGTATGAAGATTTTGGGTTTAGGTGCATCTGATTTGTATTATTTTTGGAGACACTCTTGTCTATGTTGGCTTTTCTGAGTGGAAAGACCCCACAGTTTATTTTTGTATGTCTGTGGGTGTATATAGTAAATTGTGCATTTTTTAAACTGTAAATGTACAAAAGCGCAGATGAAGTTACATGCTGAGTGTTATGGATAAAGTGCATTACCAGGAAGCCTGGAATTTTATTTTCTGACTCCTATGCACTAGCAAAATATTATCCCACTCCTGTTCAGTAGCAAAAAATATGCACTACAAATGTGCTTTAATTAAATACTGACAAATTAATGTCACAAATAAGTAGAGGCAGGGTCTATACCCATGGTGGAAGGAGATATTTCCCACCTTGATGTACCTTTTGAAGGAAGGAATGGTAGCTCTCTATTCACTGCTGTTTGGCTCAGTATCAAGTATGTTGGTTTCCAGCTGTGAAAGGATGGTACCATGGAGCTGTGATAAAAGATATTTAGATAAGAACTGAAAGAGAGGTTTGAGGGAAGTTAGTCTAAATATTAAAATAGTTCCAGACTATTACAAAAAGCCAGCTCCTCTGGGGAAGAAACTGGGAATTTATAAACAGGGGCAAAGGAAGGTCACCTATCTTATACAGGCTCACAGGAAAAATGCATGGGGTCAGCTCACTAATGCTGTGGAATTTAACTTGACCTGAACCTGTTTCCTTTGGATTTTTATTGAATAAATCAGCCAGGGAGTTCAGTATGGATAATTTTTCCAGAAGGTGAGTGATATTTTTGTTAATGACCTTTTTTCTTAAGAACTGTTCCCTGAGTCAGCTTCTTGTATGTCGAATAAACGCCTGTCACATGCAGAACCCACGATGCATAGGCGTGCTGTGCTGATGACTGTCTTCAGTTATATTTTCATGCTTCACCTACTGAAAAACTACTAACATTTTAACCTACAATTAAAACATCCTCCTTCTAAATTTAGTATGTAAGAATCTTTCTTTGGGCTTGACTCACGACATTGAAGACTAGGACTGGAAAGGTAAATAACAGGTTTTCTAAGCAACAGAATGAGCTGTGAAAGCAAATGCTGTCCAAGCTAACTTTGATTTTGAGTGAAAATTCATACCTCACAGTCTCAGCTGGAAAATACACAAATAGGAAGAACCAATCACCAGGCTAAAGACTTGAGTCCCCAGTGGCACTTGGGGAGCAGCTGTGACATTTGGCTTTTTTTCCCTGCAGATGTGGATCCAGCTATTATATAGCGCTGGCTTCTGGTGGTTGTTTTGCTACGCGATTGATTCTTACTTGGTGGTAAGAAGATCAGCTGGACTGAGGTACTGGAATTAAAGCTCTGAGTTTGTTATTTTCCTTTCAACACTGTATGTCCATGTTTGACTGCAGCTATCTAAGTGTATAAGTGAAACTTGTGCAAACATCTGATGTTCAAATGGTTACCAGGCAATGTTAGGGGTAAGTGGTGTGTTAAGTGGTTAAATTGCCAGGGAAATGCTCAGATATTGATTTGTTCATGTCCAACTGGAATTTAAATGTGACTGGATTCATTTAACTTTTGGAAAAATAGGGAGCAGATCAGGCTCTATAAACCTTCTTGCAGTGAGATACTATATTTGCCCCTACTCTGTATCTGAATTTGATTCTTGTGGCAGAACAGTTATCCTGAAAATAAAAAAGTGGGAGTGTGAGAGAGCTGAATTTCATATAGTTAATTTTCCACTTTTTTTCTCAGATTTTCTATTTTATCCATATCTCAGTGTTGTCATTATTATGTTTATGATCATTTTTTGTAAATTTTTTGAGAAAAAAATGTATTTATTACTATATTTTCTTCTGCTCTGCCTATAACAGAAGAACCTAAACATTCAGGAAGTACTGTGCTTTAATTCCAAACAGAAAATATAAGGTGTTTCTAAGCTGGTTGTTAGAAGGGCAAAATGACCTTCGTAGCTACTGCTTAACATGGAATTATGTGACTCTGTACCCAGATAATACTGATCAGTCAGGTACTGGAGACCTGGTTCATCTGGAAGGTGTTATCAAAATGGGAATTTTTGAGTTAACGTCAGCCTGTCAAGAACAAACTTGATTTTGTGAAGTCCCATAGTTCTAGTCTGAAACAACTATCCCATCCATATTAGCAACAAAAAAGACTCCTGTGTATTGGAGCCTGATTCTAAGTTCAGAGTAAAAATTAAAAGACTTCCAACACTCACAGATAAGAACCTCCGTACCCCAAGATAAACATAATTCACTACAAATTACACAAGGGTGCTTTATTTGACTGTTCAGCTCCCTTCTTAAATTTTAATCCCCTAATTTGCTCTCTGTGGGAGAAATGAAGGATGCAGGGGTTCCTTCTGGAGAGTTGGGCATAACAGCTTTCTGCCCTACAGGCTGGAGGACACAGGATGTCTGTGTGCAAGCCTGAACGACTGCTTTGGCTCATCCTTTTTCTGAAAGGTGCCCACCTGCTTACCTTAGTTTAATGTACTGCCAGTGTTGTGCTACATCATTTAGTATCTGTAAAGCTCCGTTTCAGTGAGGATCCTATTTTTATGTTGCAATGTGGGAAGTGTAAGGTTTCATATTGTTAATTACTCCTGTTGTTCTGGTTGGTGCCTGCAGTACGATTGTGCTGTACCACATGATGACCTGGGGCCTGGCAGTGCTGCTGTGTGTGGAGGGAATTGCCCTGCTTTACTACCCTTCTCTCTCCAGGTGAGCAGGGCTTTGGGAACAGCCTGTAAAATCATAGCACTCTCTGTTCATTTGAATGGATTTTCAGTCAGCTTTAGAGACAGATGTCCAAATGTTGGGCTTTTTTGATCCTTGACAAGGGTGTCCCACTAAGTCAGTGCAATCCTAGAAATACCTGCTTGGGTTTCCATGGGCCCTGAAGAAATATAGCCAGTAAGATAGGCACTAGGCAATGCTGCTGGGTGATAGTTGCTGCGACAGTGCTTCTGCTATGAGCCACTGCTCTCCCAGTCATGGTTTCAGCTTTGCATTTGTGCCTTTAAATTCGAGAAAAAATGCACTGACAGTGCATGTTAATAACTTTGTGTCCCATGTGAGCTGGTAGTAGAAGTCTGTGAATTGAAAGTTTAGCATGTTTGCTTCATTCTTTTTATTTTCTTAAGTTAAAGGTGACATATAAAATAGCCAGAACTGTCAGATATGGGGGGGAAAAAAGCATAAGCTCTTAATGATTTCTTCTCAGCTGTGAAAATGGCTTGGAGCATGCAATCCCACATTATATCACAACCTACGCCCCACTCCTGCTAGTGCTGGTGGTCAACCCTATCCTGTTTAGGAGGACAGTATCAGCAGGTATGTTTCTAATGGTCAGTGAGAGTCAGTATGTGTTATTTAGCAACATAATAATGTAAAAACTGCAAATGTATTCAGTGATGTGGGATAGTTCCTCATTAAATCATAAAGATCCAGCAATAGGTGGGAGGGAACTGCCTATTGAAATAAAGATACCATCTGGATGGGAAGTTTGCCCTAGAGACACACTCTGATGACAACATACTCAAGCTATGCTGTTATAAACCTCTACTACAGATTGGCAAAGATGTTTCTATGTTACTAAAGGACCCTTGATCTAAAGTATTTTAGGCAGTGTGTAGTGGATGCCCAGTTCTACCATGTGTTACTACCAATCTGGATTTTCAAATGTAAGATACTCTGGTTTAAGAATAATGAGGGTGAGATCTGATAGTTGATTTAACTTCTTGGCAAACCTGGAGCTAAAAAAATAATAAGATATTATCAGAATTTTGTCACTCCTGAATCTGAGATTAAGAAACAAATGGGAATCGTACATAAATCAGATGAGATCTTGAAGTTTCCATTTAATTGATTATCCAAGGCTTTGAAGAAATGAGACTTTAAAAAAAGCCACAGATTCAATGCATTCTTTGCATGTAATATGGTTCTAGAAGTTTGCAATACCTGAATTCGTACTTATCATCTACACATTGAATATACAAAAGCAGCAACAGAAGCCCTTGTATTCTCAGTTCAGTCTCCATCCCATCTACACTGCATCCCAGTCATACGCATTTTCAAAGGAACAACTGTTCCTTAAAAAAATTGTTCCTCGAAGAAGTTGCTCTTTTTATGAGAAAACACACACTGAGTATTTTTTTTGTGTGCATATGTATATTCCTTGTGATATCTGAAGAGCATGTGGCATAACTGTCTATTTTTGCTGACATTGCACCTTCAAGTTTTAGAGGTGTAGCTGATGCTGTATCAGTTGCATAATGAAGCATAATGTGCATAATGAGATAGAATGTATTCTGTTTTAGTCTAAACATCACATAACAGACACATTTTATATCACACATTATATAGACATTGTAAGCCTATCCTTTCGTTACAAAAGAAAAGTATGTTGACCATACTATTGTCTGTTTTCAGTGGTATTGAGAGAAGCAAAAACAGCTAGTGGGACATCACCCATTTTAGGAATCCATAATGGATGGACTTTCCTTTAGTAAGGAAAGTAAAGTAAGGAATCTTTTCCTTTAGTATCAGGCTACATGTAAGACTCCTTGCTTATAGTTCTTCCAGCTTCTGAACTGCTTCTGGAGACAAATCCATCTGTCCCTTTGTTCCCTCCTTACAGACATCTATCTTCTGGATCTCTGTGCCTATAACTAACAAGATGCACGTATATTAATGAACACAATTGTATACTTTCCAGTTGCCTCCTTGCTGAAAGGGAGACAAGGGATTTACACAGAGAATGAGAGACGTCTGGGGACAGAGATCCAGATCCGCTTCTTCAAAATTATGCTGGTATTTGTTATTTGGTAAGAGGGGCATTTGCATTATTTTATTTTAAACTGCATTTTCCCAGCTGGAGAGGGGCAGAATGAAGAGTAGAGTCTGATGAGTTGCTTAATTTCTTTCTCTTTATGCTTGCAAGGGAAGGTGTCTAAGGAAGAAGCAGTTCTAAACTAGTTCACAAAGTAGCTGAATCACTCATGTAGCATCACAAAGCTGTGAGGAAGTGATAAAAGCATTTAACCAACAGGAAAACAATAACCCCAAGAAACAATAGCAAAAGAAAAAAAAAAAAGGTTGGGCATAGACTAAAGCTGTCTGGAACAGGAGCTCCGCAACACTGTGGGCTTTCTGTACTCAAGATTTTTCAGAGCCTCTTGTCACCAAACAGATCACTGAACACCTACAATAAATATGCTTCTAAGACTGCCTGTGTGGCCCTGACTGTGATTGTATAATGCAGCTACCTCTGTGATCTGCAGATCTCAAGTGTGTGAAAAAAGCACTGGAAACAGAGGGTTATATGACAGAAAAGAAGTCTCTCTATGATTGTGTGTGAAATTACTGATCTTTTACTCTTTTCTGGTTGTTGTTTTGTTTGTTTGTTTTTTTAATATTTCATTTTCCTCTGTGAAAATAGTACTTTGGGGTAGGACAGGAAGGAGAAAGGGAGGAGAGAGGGAGCAAGGGAAGTGGGGATGGAAGGAAGGAGCATGCACATCTCAACCCCAAGTCCCTGTGCCTCTGCTTCTGCAGCCCCCTCCAGTGGAGTGGTGACTGGAACTGGAGGTACTAGAGGTACACACAGCAAAACTGAGATGAAATAAGGCCTGCTTTCGTGGAAATGGGTTTTTCTGCAATGTCACAGTTATCACACAGCAATAAAGGGACCAGGAGGAGCAAGTGATCCACTCTGCAAGGGTCTGTGCAATGACTTAGCAAGAAGTGGTCCCTGCTGTGAAGTGTTCACTACCTACATGAGTAAAACAACTGACAGGGGATGGAAAGAAACGGTCCTGGGGTAGTGAGACGGTTTGGTCAAATTTGACAGTTTGTACTACTGCTTGCTTTTTTTTTTTTTTTTTTTGTGTGCACAGGTATGTTAATGTACGTTCCATAAAAAAAGATGAGCAGGGAGAAAGGTTGCCTTTTTATCTTCTCCTGACTGCTGTACACAGAGTGTTCTGGAGGGAAATGATTGTCTTGTCTTGAGGAATTACAGAGTCTGCTTGGCTTGAGAGAGAGGTTTCTAGTGAGGAAGGTGGGGTAGCCAATGGGAGGGGGGGGAGAGAGAGAGTGAGAGCAGCAAACAAGCCTGCAGCATGGATTCCTGGAATCTGTTGAAATAATGAGCAGGGCTTTAGCCAGGCTTCCAGGGTTGTGGAAAGAGCAAGCCTTATTCTGGAGCCCAGAGGCACCACAGAAGTCCCTTGCAACCTCAAGAATGGTGGCCAACTTGCTGGTCTGGAAGCAAGCATAAAATAAAGGACCAATTCCCCAAGGACACATTTGTTTATTTCTGTTCTGGGCTTTCCTATTACAAAAAAATAAACACAGCTCTAGTTTGGCATTTTGTTTTTCTGACAAAACATAAAGTTTAGAGTTTAAAAACTGCCTCAAAGTTTACTTGAGGTAATCCCATCTCAGAAACTTAGGGAAGATGCCCTTCCATCCCAGAGGTCAAATATGAGATGAGTTATGAGATGAGATGAGTTTTTAATGCACATTTTGAAAATCTGCTGTAATCTAACCCTGAAATTCTAACTCCAGCTAGAGTTTCTGTAGCCTTTTACAACACCCAAGCATATATTTGGTTTCCTTATCTGTGAGATTTTAAGACACAAGCAAAAGAAGTCAGCATGCATGATGTTCCCATTATGGATCACAGTTCTTCATAATCTCAGTTTTATACTACATTTTCTGTTCTGTGGCAAGCTCAATGATCAGGTTCTTGAACTGTTTGTTTGTTTCTTATATTGATTTATTTGTCTAGGTCTGGGCTAACAGGTAAGTGTCTGGTGTTTGTTCTCAGACACCTACTGGTTCCTTCAAATTGGGGCTTAGCATTACAAAAAAAATCTCATTCTCTTTACTAGTGATCCTAATTTATATAATTTGAAAGTAAAGCATATTTTACATATGCATACTCACACATACATATAACTTTCTTGTTCTTTTCCTCTTTTTCATTCATGCAATAGCTGGTCATGCAATATTATCAATGAGAGCCTTTTGTTCTACCTTGAAATGCAGCCAGATATCAATGACATGCCCCTGAAAAACATCAGAAGTGCTGCATTGATCACATGGATCATAATGGTAGGTCAGCCATGACATTGCTTCGTCTTGGAAATTGCTTTTATAAGCCTGGTGGAACAGCACCAGTTTAGTGGGTGGTTTATGATTTTTGGGGATATTAACATTCTGAAAATCAGGAAGGAAAAGCAGAAAATAAGACAGAGGAAGCAGTAGTCACTGAGAGTGCTTTTCACATATAAACTTTGCCAAAAATGTACCAAAGGCCAACTTTTTCTCCTGTTTACTGGAGCATGCATTCTCTCAGTGAGTGATTGCTCCCATTTTAAGATCCAGAACAGACCACTACAATGAATCTACTCTAACCTTGCTAACCTCTACCATAAAACAAGTTCCCCAATAAAAGGGGCATTTTCTGGTAATTCGCTGTTTGTAACTAGGGTTTTCTTTATTATTAAGAATAATTGCACCTTACATCATGACATTTGGATAATTATTTGGGGACAAATACATGAAAAATCTTGAAAGCAATGCACTAAAAAATAGCTGCAAAATGCTTGCCTCTCCTATTGGAATATTTGGCAAGGGACTTTTTGGCTGTAAAAATAATTTGCTCTCGTCTCATCAGAAAAATGGAAACAACTAAAGCCACTTACTTGCCAAGCATCCCGCAGCACTAGTAACAGAGACAATTCTTATTTTTTTTAAATCACTTGGGATTTCCTTTTTCAGTGTCTCTCCCCGTTTTTCCATCCCACTGTGATGGACATTTTCACTGGCTCAGGGGTCTGCAGCAATTCTAGACAGATCAATTCCTGCTATTTTTAAAAACTTGACTGTGTACACTAGTGTCTACTCTCATATTTGACTTGGCTTCTAGTGAAAAATATAATATTTGCTTTTGTGAATAGAAAAGTCTAGAGCTCGTGGGGAATGTTAAAAACACACCAGGCCCTTGACCAGCTAAAATTTGTGCTAGAAAACCATTTCATGCTTACTGTTCGTTAGAATCTTGGAACAATAGGTCATGGTATTTCAGTCTGACTTGTTTGGGTCTGCAATGGGAACAACATAGGCTTTTATTTGCATGCAGATCACATCTTTTAAAGACAACAGTTGTTCAGTGAAAGGGAGGTTGTTAATGCATGCAAAATGTTTTGCTGGAGTTCAAAATGAAGCGTTGCTGGTGCAACTCCTGTTGCATTTCTCTTTCCTAGGCGGTTCTTAATCCGATGCAAGGCTTCCTCTTCACGTTGGCTTTCTATGGCTGGACTGGCTTGAGAGTGGACCTGAAATGGCGAAAGAGAGAAATTCCCTGGGAATCAATGTCCTCGTCAACCGTGGGTGAAAATGCCTATCCCTCCCCAGTGAACTACCAAAGCAACATCCATGATTCAAAGAAGGTATCAACAACTGACAGCCAGCAGACAGATGAGGCTATAAGCATGTTGTCTGAAGATAACACAAGCGGCGGGGAGGCCAGATTAACCAGGAGCTCTCCCATCTACCAAGGCTGGTAGTTTGTAGGCACAGAGCTGGATCCCACTTCTCCAGTTGTCAAGACTCAGAATACCACGTCACTGTGTGAACCGTTGTGTACTCTGGAATTAGGTTTGTGCCCAATGGCTTAATGGCATTTCCTATAACTCCTGTGTATGCATGAGAGAGAGCATGGGAGATGGAGAGAAATTTCAGTCGATATCTTCATTTGCTTCATGGAATATGTGTGAAAAGGTATAAAGGCCTGATCCTTTTTCAGCAGGAGTCTATCTCTGCAAAAGATCTATGTTACTTATGATTAATTTTCATCCACTTTGTTTTAATCTCTCTTCTAACCCTCATATAGTAGAAAAATCTTTTGTTTAAATAAACAGACTATTAATATGTTGGGGTTTTAAATGTGTTGCCTTGCTTACCTTGCTCAGCATAAAATTTTTCACCCAGAATTATCGCTCTAGGGTTTCTGAGACACCATTTCCAACTTTCCAACCTTGACACTTTGGTAAAACATTAGTGACAGTAAATTTTGACATAAGCATAGATATTCCCTGTTTGTGTAGAATCTCACTGGCAAAGTCTTTTATCTTGTTTATATGAATTTTCAGATTGGTTTTATCTAGGAAGCTGAAAGTCCTTTAAAAAAATAATCCAGGCCTATTCTAAGTCCCATAAACACTGCAATATAATGATTCCAGTTCACTCTTGGTTCAAGCAAAAATAACCATTCAAATTGCTTTTTAGTATGGAGCCAGTTTGATCCTTACATGAACTTGTCTAACAGGATTATGACTGTTAGGGCCAGGTGCATTAAGAGATAACGTTTGCAAAAAACACCTAGATGAACAGAGTGCTCATCAAAAAACAGAATTAGTAGAATCACTAGAGCTTTCTTGGTGGTGTGCTCTATTTTATGTCTTCAGCTGCTGAAGGAAGAGATATTAAATCCATTATTGTTACCTTCTCAGATACATACCTCATTTGGTGCAGTGCACTGAATATGCTTACCCAAACAATTCCCTGACTCAGTTGAAAGTTAAGAAAAAATGGTGACCATGTCTAGCCTAGGCTTTTAACTTCATATCAAAATTAGAAGTAGTATAATTTAGGTCTTATTGTTCTGGAAGCTGTTTACGATACAATTTGACTGATGGCACAGTGGAAGCCCCTTGACCCCAGGTAGCCTCCCTCCCTCCCTTCAGTGTGTGGCCAGGTCCCGTCATAAAAAACAAAAAAAAACACCCAAAAACTATTTATTTGCCTCAGTCTTTAATAACAGGACCAGAGGGAATCCAACTCCCTAAGCTAGGGGATAGGGACCTGGAGCAGAAAGGCCCCCCCCCAACAATCCAGAAGGAGATGGTCAGTGACCTGCTCCACCATATAGATGTGCACAAATCTATGGGGCTGGATGGAATGCACCCAAGAGTGCTGAAAGAGCTGGCAGGGGTGCTCACCAAGCCACTTCCCATCATTTATCAGCAGTCCTGGCTGACCCGGCAGGTACTGGCAGATTGGAAAGCAGACAGCATGACCCCCATATATAAGAAGGGGTGGAAGGATGATCTGGGAAATTACAGGCCTGTTAGTCTGACTTCAGTACCAGGGAAGCTGATGGAGCACATCATCCTGAGTACAATTATGTGGTACATTCAGGACAACCAGGTGATCAGGCCCAGTCAGCATGAGTTCATGAAGGACAGGTCCTGTTTGACTAACCTGATCTCCTTGTATGACAGTGTGACCTGCTTATTTGATGAAGGAAGGGTTGTGGATGTTGTCTACTGTGACTTTAGAAAGGCCTTTGACAAGGTTTCCCACAGCATTCTCCTAGAGAAGCTGGCTGCTCGTGGCTTGGACGTGCACACGCTTTGCTGAATAAAAAACTGGTTGGATGGCCAGGTCCAAAGAGTTGTGTTGAATGGAGTTAAATCCAGTTGGTGGTGAGTCATGGGTGGTGTTTCCCCATGTTCCCCCAGGCTCAGTGCTGGGGCTGCTCCTGTTTTACATTTTTATTGATGACTTGGATGAGGGGATAGAGTGCACCCTCAGTAAGTTTGCAGGTGACACTAAGTTGGGTGGGAGTGCTGATCTGCCTGAGGGTAGAGAGGCTCTGCAGAGGGATCTAGACAGGCTTGACCATTGGGCCAAGGCCAATGGCACGAGTTTCAAGAAGGCCACATGTCGGGTCCTGCACTTCGGCCACAACAACCCCCAGCAGCGCTACAGGCTTGGGGAGGAGTGGCTGGAGAGCTGCCCAGCAGAGAGGGACCTGGGGGTGCTGATTGACAGCTGGCTGAACATGAGCCAGCAGTGTGCCCAAGAAGGCCAATGGAATCCTGGCCTGTATCAGGAATAGTGTGACCAGCAGGACCAGGGAGGTGATCCTGCCCCTATACTTGGCCTTGGTGAGCTGCACCTTTGAGCACTGTGTGCAGTTCGGAGTACTGTAGGATAGGAAGGACATTGAGGTGCTGGAGAGGGTGCAGAGAAGGGCAGTTAAGCTGATTAGGGGTCTGGAGAAGAGGTCTTATGAGGAGGTGCTGAGGGAGCTGGGGCTGTTCAGCCTGGAGAAGAGGAGGCTGAGGTGAGACCTCATTGCTCTCAACAACTACCTGAAAGGAGGTTGTAGTGAGGTGGGTGCTGGCCTCTTCTCCCTAGTGACTAGCAATAGGACAAGAGGAAATGGGGTCAAGTTGTGGCAGGGGAGGTTCAGATTCGATTGGGAAAATTTCTTCACAGAAAGAGTGGTGAGGCATTGGAACAGGCTGCCCAGGGAGGTGGTGGAGGCACCATCCCTGGAGGTGTTCAAGAAAAGGTAGACACAGTGTTTCAGGAGATGGTTTAGTGGTCACAGGGGTGTCGGGCGGATGGTTGGACTTGATGATCTTGAAGGTCTTTTCTGACCTTAATGATTCTGTGTGATTCTGTGTGAAACCTTGTTCACATCCACTTTGATTGAACTTCACTGGCTGTCCACAACTTTCTTTTCAAACCCAGTTCAGTCCCAGCTATTGTAAAAAAATCAAGATATTATTATAGAAAGCTGAAAAGTTAGTGTGATAATAACGTGCTGCTTAAGCTGCTGTGTTACTCAGGAGTGTCCCAGGGTGGTTAGAGAAGCAAGTTCAGCAGTAACTATACTGAAAAATATTGATTGTCTATTTTATATAAATGGCCTTCTTGAAGTAAATGTTTGATACAGAGGTGTCAAACAGTGATCTGGTAATTATGTAGGCAGATCATTACAGAGATGTCATTGGTTTGGAGCAAATCTTTACATTGTGCCCTGTAGAAACCTTTTTAGTTTTATGGCTCTATATTGCTGTTCTAATTGTCAGAAATACTGGCAGAGCCTTTCTTTTCATCACAGTCATTTCTCTCCTAGCCAAGTAAGAAGAGAACGCACGAGACTCAGGAGTAGGTTATATTGATTCTTAGGAATTTTCGGTGCTTTCATCACTGTAAGGTTCAAAAGAGCAGGAAAAGGGCAGCAGTGGAATCCTTGCTAAACCTTTTCAGATGCTGAGGTGTGGGCCAAGCTGCAAAACCCAAACCCAAATGAACAGCCTCTGCCTTCACAGGAATAATCATGTGGCATGAAAGCCCTTGGGAGGTGACAGGCTGCAGCAAGAAGTCCTGCAAGAAGACTGAACAATGAATCCCTCCTTCCTTTTGCTACTCGAGGGAGTATGTGGGACAGGGACAGACATGGTGCCCCAGCCCCCTGAGGCCATGAGCAGTGCCAGTGGCTGCTGGAGTGGAGCACTCCTGCCCTGGGACAGCCCCCCACAAGGGCCGTGTTTTGCTCCCTGCCTTCTCTTGTTCTTTCAAGGTTGTCCTTGGGATGTGTGTGGTGTGCCTCTGCTTTGGGATGTCATCATGAAAGATTAGGGCTCATCTGAGAGCTTAAGAAAGGCAATGTCGTGGTTTAACCCAAGCTGGCGACCAAGCCCCATGCACCCATCCGCTAACTCCCTCCTTGGTGGGATGAGGGAGAGAATTGGTAAAAGTGTGGTAAAAGAGTGAAAGTGAGAAAACTCATGGGTTGAGATAAAGGTAGTTGAATAGGTAAAGCAAAAGCCATGCACACAAGCAAAGCAAACCAAGGAATTCCTTCACTGCTTCCCACTGACATCTCCAAGAAAGCCGGCTTCCATCACACCTAACCGTTATTTGGGAAGACAAACACCATCACTCTGAATGTCCCCTCTTACTCCTTCTGCCCCCAGCTCTATATGCTGAGCATGTCATATGGCATGGGATATCCCTTCGGTCAGCTGTGGTCAGCTGTCCCAGCTGTGTCCTCTCCCAGCTCCCTGTGCACCCCCAGCCTCCTCACTGGTGGGATGGGATGAGAAGCAGAAAAGGCCTTGACTCTGTAAGCCCTGCTCAGCAGCAAGGAAAACATCTCTGTGTTATCAACACTTTTTTCAGCACAAACCCAAAACACAGCCCCATACCAGCTTCTATGAAGAAAATTAACTCTGTTCCCATCCAGCACAGACAACTAAGCTACTGCTGCTGCACTGAGAACATGAAGTGGGGCATAGCAGAGCAAACCGACAGCAGTTTTTAATTTGCAGGAGTAGGTGTGAGGAGTTTCCTTACCTGCTGTTCCCAGCCTGTGGTGAATGTACTTGAGACATTATTCCATGGCTTAAAATGGGGCGATAATTTATTCTGCTCATGTGTAACCATGACTGTATTTGATTTCACCCCACATGGACCTTGTTATTTCCTCACTGTTCAATAATTCAAGCAAAGCATTGCCTCCTCCAAGAGTTGCAGGGTGTGCCCTTCTCTTCCCATCAGGAACATGCATTTGAGGTGCATCTCCCCATTGCCCCCACTGCCTGTGCTTGCTGCCTGCACACCACTGCCTCTGGCTGATGCATCTGGCTTCATTTTGGGTGAAACTAAGTTTGTGCTCCAAGGGTCAGCGAGGGCATGCTATAGACACTATGTCCTGGATAGGATAGCTGTAACGCTGACCAAAACACTGCCTTCTTAAATGTGCTATCCACCTTCTCCTAACTGAAACCTTGCACTTAACAGCACATAGGAAAACACCTTCCTTTTCATTTGGACAATAATTTCTATCTGCTTAGTTATCACAGTCTGTTCATTTCTGCATCTGGATTTCCAGCCTCTGACTGTACCAAGAGTTGCTTCAAAAATGCTTAGTTTTAGAAGCATGCTGGCAGGCTGCTTCTGGTGAATGTGGGAGTTGCTTGTCTCTGGCCTGAATATTTGTTTTCTAAGGTATGCTTCAAACATGTCTTGGGTTAACAGGTGAAAAGATCTTGTCAATAATGAAGTCCATAGATGCAGTCGGAGTCTATGGTCTTCATCTTACACTGCCTGTGAGAGAGGAGTCTTTTCCACAGTCACACAGTTCTTCAGTTCATGAGCAGGGATGCAGCTGTTTCCTTGGAACAGCAAGTTGTGACTCCGAGGAGGAGAAAACAGGGAAGGAGATCAGATATTGTCTAATAAAATATGTGTAGCTAAAGTACTACACTTTGAGAGTACAGCAATTGTCAGGTTTAGTTTATTATAATCTGGGCATATCAGAGCAGAACAAAGTCTTCCTGAATTTATTGAAGGGGAAAAAAAAGGTAAATAAATTAAAAAAAAAGAGTTGAATCCATGTACTGAAATAAAATAGTTGTAGTGAAATCTCATAAAAAGGATATCTAATCATACAGGGCAGTGCAGCAGAATTGCCTCCATTTAACATCCTCCTCATCTCCCAGCCAGCTTATCAAATCCAACCATACACAGTAAGTGTTGCTATGTTCACCAAGACTTATTTTTAAGCCCTCAGAGATAAAATGAAAACTTCCAGGAAAAGTGTCCTCTCATATCCTGTAATACTTTCTTAAACACTCCTAGCTGCTCTCTGCTGGTGGAAGAGGACTCATGGGACTGTCTTTGACCTGCCAGTCTCATACATTTAGTGGCTATTTTAGTTGGCCAGATGTTCAGGCTAATTGCAAAGCTGAAATATGAGCACTAGTAAAATAATAAACTACTTGAATAAGCAGAATTATTGCATACTAAGGCCCTGCATTTATGAAGTCTACCATATGTCTGAATACCAAAATCCTAACTACACCCCTTGATATGCCAGAGGGATGGGATGCCATCCAGAGGGACCTGGACAAGCTGGAGAAGTGGGCCCAGGTGAACTTCATGAGGTTCAACAAGTTCAAGTGCAGGGTCTTGCACCTGGGCCAGGGCAACCAGAGATATGAATACAGGCTGGGGAAAGACATGTTAGAGAGCAACCCTGTGGACAAAAACCTGGGGGTACTAGTAGATCCAAAGCTGGACATGAGCCACCAATGTGCAATTGCGGCCCAGAGGGCCAACCACATCCTGGGCTGCATCAAGAGAAGTGTGGCCAGCAGATCGAGAGAGGTGATTTGGCCCCTCTACTCTGCCCTGGTGAGACCTCACCTGGAGTACTGTGTCCAGCCCCCAACACAAGAAGGATGTGGACCTGTTGGAGCATGTCCAGAGGAGGGCAACAAAAAAGATCAGAGGGCTGGAGCACCTCTCTTATGAAGACAGGCCAAGGGAATTGGGGTTGTTCAGCCTGAAGAAGAGAAGCTTCAAGGAAGACCTTATAGTGACCTTCCAATACCTGAAAGGGGCCTAAGAAGGTTGGGGAAGACCTGTTCACAAGGGCATGTAACGATAGGACAAGGGGTAATGGTTTTAAGCTGGAAAAGGGTAGATTTAAGCTGGACACTAGGAAAAAGTTCTTTAATATGAGGGTGGTGGCTCACTGGAATGGGTTCCCTAGAGAGGTGGTGGAGGCCCCATCCCTGGAGACATTCAAGATCTGGCTTGATGGGGCTCTAAGCAATCTGGTCTAGTTGGAGATGTCCCTGCTTATTGTAGGGGGGTTGGAATAGATGACCTTTAGAGGTCACTTCCAACCTAATACATTTTATGATTCTGTGGTTGATTCTGTGATTAAGCCCTTCCTCTCATCTTGTAGACCAAATACATGGAGAAACTAGAAAGTGAAATGCTAAATGTGCTTCCTCCCTCCCCCCCATCCACTGTATAAAAGGACTTGAATTGTAATTCAGATATTGTCCTTGTGCATTCATGATGAAAAGTTATCTGACCTTCATAAATGTTCTTGATTTTCATGGATTCCTCAAGTTTACAGTAATCTCAGATGGAAATCACTAAACCACGTGGTAGCTAAAGTAATTTTAAGATAGATCAGATGATGCCTGGGTCACTCATCCTTTAAGGAACAAGCACGCATCTGTGTGGACATTGAAGTTGGCAGATGAACAAGATGCAGTCTTACTGGGAGCACAGTTAAATCCAGAGATGCATTTGAGTCTGTTTTCCTGGGTGGTTTATATTGGCTAGGGTACACTGTAAGCTGTTTGGAAAGTTAGTTCTCCCACCCCACCTCTTCAAGCAAATTCTTAAATATTCAGAGAGCTAAACTCATTGAGGGGTTTGTAGGTAAAGCTTGCAAAAGGTTGAGAAAATTCATTGACTGATGGTAACATTAAAGTTTACACCCAAAACAAACCCCGTAAAAGCACTTTCTTCCACACAGCTGAGAACAGGTGTCGAGCTCTCTCCAGCTTCTGTGTGCTCACATTATACAAGCTTGAATCAGTCCTAGAAAGAAATCAGACCATCCTACTTAGAATGAGAACCACTGTAGTCCCTAGACCTTTGGCAGCCCCATGTTTAGGCTGTGTCCCCAGCTAGCCTACCTTTGCCCCAGCTCAGTGTGTTTAAGTGTGTGGTAGGTACAGTGAGAACCTGCCGAGCTGTGAGCTTGCATGGCTCAATCTACAGAAAGGATCAGCATGTGTGAGGATGTTTTTATATGTGCTGTGTAACTTGAGAGTCTTGAGAAGACGTTTTGCTGCTAATGGCATCTCTAGAGTGAGGGTTGGAAGGCCAAAGGGATGGGTGACCTTGCCAGAACCCACTGCAGTCAACGGGATTGTGTAAATTGGGTCAAATTCAATATAATGGAAACATTGGTGAGACCCAAAGGTGGCATCCACACAAAGAAAAGCCCGTGTTTCTAATTAACATGGGAACACTTACGTATCAAAGGTAGAAAGCTCAGCTTTGAATCTTGATTAGAGTGTCTCCAGGATTAGGGAGTTTTTAGAGCCCTGGAAAAGAGTTCAGGCTTCTCTGCCTTTTGCAGGAGTGATTGTTTTGTGGTTAGCTGAGAACAAAACCAAGTATTAACTTCTTCAATGTCTCATACATTATGTGTGTTTTCACAGGTAAGTATGGGATAAGGCATGTTCAGACCAATTGTATTTATTGGAGCATTAGTTAACTTTATCACTTATAGTGACATAGAGTTGACTCTAGTATGTTATTAGCTGCATTTCCTTCTGCAGGACTGTGTGGCTCAGCCTAAATTTATCTCATTTTTTTATTTGGAGTATCTTTCACAGGCAGAATGAAAGGTGAAAATGCAATATTGTGTTAAAGAACTACTAGAAAAACAGATCTGTTAGTTATCTATATTACGGTAGGTGCCTTCTGTGCCCCAATTACTGTAACGCCCTTAGTTTTAGAAAAAACTATCATGTGTGGGGTGTTGGACTAACATAAAACCAGCCCATGGAGTCAGAGCTGGAGTTTTTCTGTATACAAGCCAGGAGCTGCATGGTGCAGTGACAGCAGCAGAAATGTGTAGGTGTGCTGGTTTGGCGGGATTTTGTGTAGTGGGGGAAAGGCCTCAGAAGTGGCTCTGGTAAGAAGCTGAGAAGCTCCCCCTGCTCCAGAACCAGCCAAGGAGCCATTAGAGGGACAATAGATGCGCCTCTCCATTAACATATGAAAGAACTGAGATAAGAGCTGAACAGAGCTGAGCATTTAGTAGGTAGAAAAAAGAAGAGCTGTGCTGGAGGGGTGAAAGGCAGAGCCAGGGTGGAGATCCCGGCGGTTTATGAGGAAGAAGGGGAAGAAGGTGCCCAAGCAGAAGTTTCCCTGCAACCTATCGTGAGCTGGCAGGCTGTCCCACTGCAATCATGGAGGACCGTGGCAGAACATTCCCTGGGGGCGCCAGAAGGGATGAACTTGGCCAGTGGACTTAGATTTTGTGGCCAGTGGACTCGGATTTGCTATCAGTGGACTTGGATGATGCAGCCGTGGAAGACCCTGGCACCAGGGGCGGTGACTGTTCCCAAAGAAGCCCGCGACTCTGTGGGAAGCCTGCACTGGAGCAGCTCGCTCCGGACCTCGTAGGAAGGGCTCATGAAAGAGAGGTTCATGGAGGACTCTCCCATGGGAGGTACTCCATGGGGAAGCAGGGGAGGGCTGTAAGGAATCCTTCCTGAGGAGGAAGGAGCGGCAGGAACCACCAGACTGTGACCTGACTCTAAACCCCATCCCCTGTCCCCCTGTGCTCCTGGGGGGAAGGAGGGAGAGAAACCGGGAACAAAGTAATTTGGGCCCGGGCAGAAGGGAGGGGTGGGGTAACGTATGTAAGCCCTGCTCTGTGTGTTGTCTGTGTCCTGTGTGCATTGGATTAGTGTGAAATTAAATTATTATTTTTCCCCAAGTTGAGTCTGTTTTGCCCGGGACCTCTATAAGCGAAGAACCCTCCTTGTCCTTGTCTCGACCCATGAGCTTCTAGTTGGTCTTTGTCCTCCTCATCCCAGAGTGTGTGTGGGGGGGGAGGGGAGTTGCGGGAGCGGCCACCTGGCTGTTTCTTTGTTGCCGTGTTAGGCCCAAACCACATTAGGACATGGGAGTGGCAGCTTGTGTGGGTGTCACACTGAGCATGTTAATTGTGTTAATATGGACTGAGGATAACGAGAGCTGATTCCCAGCAGGGAGTTGGTTACCTGTGTAGGGGGAGGAAACAAATACTTCAGAGTGGAAGTATTTGCCTTTCCTCACTCCATAATGACTTAGCTTCCAAAGAAGGTGAAATGAATAATCCCTCTGAAATAAAAATATCCAATGATATTGAGTGAGGGATATATTCTGGGCAATTTCCAGGTAAGATTAGGATTTTGCAGCAAGAAAGGCTCAGCCACAAGAAGCTGCCAGAGTCCCTTTAGTCAGAATAATTGCTGAAATTTAATTCAAACCCGGTGAAGCATTAAGGAAACTGCTGTTGCCGGAGAGTTTGGCTGACAGTATATAGTATTTTGCAGTTCCTTAGCAGAGATGTAGAGAAAAAGTCGGAATTATTGCTTTTCTGCCCAGCAGACAGTAGCTCTCTACCCAACCTCAAGTGTCTCCTCCTACTTTTTAATGGAAAACCTTGTTTGAAAAGAATGCAGCTTTTACTCAGGGAGCTGGTTTGAATTCACATTTCCATTTGGTTTGGTTGAACAGGTTACAACTCTGGTGGCTAGACCAGAGGAAGGCTCTGTTTTAAAAGGCAATTGTGGGTTATGAAGAGCTTCAGTTCTCACAGCACTCGTATGAATCCAGTTTTACTTCAGTGGGGGATTGAAACCTGTTGTCATCCAGTGATCCAGTGTTGGCTTCTCTGAGAACAGTTTATAGTCTCATTTCAGCTCCTAAACTGCAGGCGTCCATTTTGGAGGAGCTGCCCCCTGGGGGCAACAACTGGAAATGCCTTGGCCTAATGTCTGGTTCCCGTATCACCATCCTGGGCAACTTTCTCCACATGGCTCTGCTGGAACAGAGGGGTTGGACCAGGTGACCTCCAGAAGTCCCTTCCCACCTCAGGCAGTCTGTGGTTCAAAGTGCCCTGTGATCTGAGCTTTTGCCCTCACCCCATAAGGTCTTTTGGTCAGGTGTTGGGCACAAATGGATGTTGAACAAGCTCACATTATTGTTTCTAAGCTGGGAGTACGCGCAGAGCATTTTCTAGTCTTTCCTAGCCTTTTGAGGGATCTAGAGACTGAACTCACTCAGGAAAATCAGGGAGCAGGTGGTTTTGCTGCACATCACATGATGGGTGTTATCTCTGGAAAGGAAGTGAATTCCAGCTGGAGGTGTTAAGTCTACTGTGGTTAGAAACTATTATTTCTAACAACCATGCATGTTAGTGTGCCTCTCTGTAAAGCCTCCAAATGAAAATTATCTGGTTATTTTTATTTACAAATATGAGTATGGTATGATCTTAATCTGAATAAAAACTTACATCAGATAAATTTGCCCTGTGAAGCTTGAATAGAAGAAATTGGGTATTCTTTGCTTGGCCAAAGGTAAAACTAGTATTTGTGTAAAAATAGCACTGTCAGTTTGAGGAATTATACCAGTCAGATGAAAAAGAAAAGTCAGGATGCCAAAATGCCCACCAAGTAATTTGTATTGCCTGAATGCAATAGGAAGACAGTAGGCAACCACCTAAGCATCCATTTATAAATGAGAAGATCTACAGTTAAACCAAGCCTGAGACAGCTTTGGAGACCCAAAACATCTCTTTGTAACATCAGAAAGGAGGGGAGGGTCTTCTTGCCCTTGTTTCATCAGGCCTCATTACTTTGCCATGGTTTACCTGCAGCAGCACAGCATTCCCATCTCCGGCGGTAGGAAGGAGTGGGGATCAAGCGTGCTGACATTGTGGCAACTGTCCAGCAATGAAAGTGATGGGAAGACTTGCTGCTGCTCCTTCATCTCTTGGTAGCTGAGGCTCACTGCATTTTGGAGTGGTAAGAAGCCTTTTAAGCTTTCAGGCTTCTTCATAGGGGACATTTATCTTTTTGCAAAGCCAAGACCTTGACCTGGGGAGGCTGGTGAGTTGGCAGCTCACTATTGCCTGTGGCTCTGTCCTGCTGCAGGTGGCAGCACCCAAGGGGACTGTGAGTCTCTCTTCATGCCCTGGTGTCATATTGGGCTGAGATTAGGTAATCTCTGCCCCCACTTCTGTGGGAAAGAATGCAGGTCTTAAGGGGTAGAGAAGAACCATGATGACTTGAGATGGGTTCTCTCCCTCTGGAGAGCAGGACAGGGGCATGTCTGTTAAGAAAGACAACATTTGTTGGCCAAGCCTTGCCCTAACCTGTTTTTTCAACAGCTTTCATCTGCCTCCTATGACCTACTGAACACTTTCACACAGCATAGCCAAGAGGGATGCAGGGGGTAAATGGAGGTCTTGAATTCTTGCTCCAGCTGTCTCCAGAGAGTTACCCACCCAGTTGCACATCTGTGAACTTCCCAAAAAGTCTTGAAAAAGTGTAAACCCAACCATGACCTCTTTTATCATGCTAATTGAAAGGGTATGTTTTAGAGACATGGGTTTAAAACAGTGTGTTGGCCATGTAAGAAACCAGCTGTGTTGGCTGGGTTTTCTTTGCAGTGTTCTTCCCCCTCAGAGGGCACCAAGACTCAGGACAGCTTGAAAACACTGGCAGCCATTCATTGCAGCTGCAGGCACTTGATAGCATCAGCTTCTGCTTTGCCTGCTAAAGCAGATCTTGAGTGAGTTGCCTTGAGGAAAAGAGAGGGAAAAAAAGAAAAAGAGAAGGAAAACCACTACTGTCTCCTGAGGCTAAAGCACTCAACCCAGCACCACATTTTACATGGCAGTGAAATGGCATCCTCCTACCCTGCCCCATGTCATGTGCTTCCATGTGACAGGGAGCACAGCGTTCTTCTCACCAGCCCATTCCTCAAGGCACCCGACATGACTCTTCGAGGATCAGAGGCGTTCCCCCAGCCAGGCTAAGTGCTCTGGATAACAACCCAGCTCTGCAAATGCCCCGTGTCAGGCTGTCAGCCATCCCCTCGGAATGCAATTACACCCAGAACAACATGGCAGAGGCTACAGAAGGAGGCTCTTTTCTTATTTCCCAGGGATTTTATAGCCTGAAAGCTGATATACCCAGATTCCTTCGATAGAACGTTTGAATTTGAAATAAAAAAAAATAAAAATTAAAGAAAATAATGTCTACTTTAACAAAAAATTCATGTCTGCTTTCTGCTACAGACAAGAGACTTTTTAATAAATATCTTTACATGTAATGGAGGCCTTGCTCCTTGTTTCCTGGGGGCTGATGCTACTGAGCTCTATGACTTCAGTGGCAATGAGGCTGATGCTGAATAACTGGAAATCTGAGAGAGGTGTCAGCAGGTGAGCTGAGGGCAGCCACGAGGCTCTGAGAATGGTCCCTCTCTCCTAGATGCATTTACCCTCCTAGAGGGAGCAGGGTGGTGGGACATGTAGGTGCCCATGCTGCCATTGTCCCCACCATCTCTCTGGTCCTGCCCCTGCCTTTTGCAGCCCCTGTGCTGTGCTCGCAATATTACATCTTCACGCGGCCAAAAGGAAGGGAGAAAAGTGAGTGCTGCTCACCTTATAGCTTCAGTTTGTGCTTCAGTTTGGCACCATTTGTTTTTCCAGGGACAGGCAGGGAGCTGTGGCCCAGTGCTGCAGCCCCAGGCTGCGAGGGACAGTCTGGCTGCTGCCTGCCCCCAGCATTGGCACCCATCAGCAAAAACACCTGAGCACCAGCTTTTTGGCTATGGGGCTGTATAACCTTTAAAAAGTGTATTTTTTTTCATGGCACCTATTTCAGGTATTAATTTTGTTACTACATTACTTACAAAACTACTAACTTGTTTGGGAGACAAAAATCATGGAATGTTAGAATCATAAAATGGTTTGGGTTGTAAGGGACCTTTATAGATCACCTAGTTCCACCCCTCAAAACACTATGTATTGTTTTAGTTTGTGGATAGATGCCCAGTTAATGGCTTCATTTTATGCCCGGTGAGATTCTGATCATGCCTATGAGACTGTGGGGTTGCCTCTTGTCCTGCTCCTGTAGACACTTGTGGAAGAAGCTGATATATATTCAGGCACAATTACACAAAAAACCCATATGTCAATGCATATGTACACAGAAACACACACACATACACATGTAAGTACTCCTACTCCTTGGGGTTTAATGCTGTAACTTCATCGTTTCTGATAACGACTACACTGTAAATGTAATTCTTGTGGTTTAGAACTTCTTTGGTGGTTATATGTTAATATAATTAAATGTTAATAGCTTTTATTAAAAACCAGCAGCAATAAGCTCCCCAGAAGACACTACTGAAATGATAAGCAATTTTTCTGTTGACCAAAACGTATATTTTCATTGAAATAAAATTTCAACATGCAGAAACATTTTCAAAATCAGCATCAAAAATTCCAGCAACATTTTCTCATTAAATTGGCGTTGCTTTGTCTTCTCAGCAGTTTTTTTGTTTTTGTTTTTTTTTCAGGGCCATTTTCCAACAACAGTTGGGTGTTTGGTTGGTTCTATTTCAAACAACTCTAGCAAATAATCTGTTACATGGGCCTCCAAGAGGCTATTGTAGGGTATTTGCTTGGGAGAAGCAAGTCCAAAGGGGAAGTCCATCTTGGAAAAGAATCTGATAAAGCAGCTCTTACTGGGCAATAACATCTTCCCCAGCCCAAGACATCCAGGGCATAGGAAGGAGAAAACCGTATTAATGAATTAGATCAAAACAGTAGAACAGAAAGCAAAGATTTTCTTCATTCTCTTTAATTAGTTTCATTTTGGGAGCTGATCAGCTCATCTTTCAACCGAGGGAGGAATGAGCACCAACCTTTTTGTGTTTCAGAATGTGGGAAAAATGTGACCATCTGGGAATATGTAAATTTTTTTTGTTTTTCTTTTCTGCTAGAGGTGCCACTGTGAGTTCAGTTCCTACTGGAATTCTAGCCAGAATTTAGCTCAATAAATGGATTGGTGTGTTAGTGTTGCATTTTTTTTTCAGTAAATTTTATGTAAGGTTTGCAGGGGACAGCTGTGGGACATGTTCTCAGCTTAGAGCTGTGCATAGTCTAGTCTCTCTCTCTCCCCCCTTGAGTGCTGATAATTTCTGCTTTTTTCTCTGGCACTGCAGAAATGAAAAGCAGGCAGAAACGTGCTGGTTGGTATCGATAGAAATGGGGGTGTTTTTGTTGGTAAGAAGTCTTCAATCACTTTTGTGGTTAATCTTCTACAAGCTTCCCCAGCCTTGGGAGGGCTGGTGGAACTTCTGCAGTGATTAAAAGTGCTGGTTTTACCCCTACAAACACCTTCAGTTTCCAAATTTGCATCTGGAGAAATACACCAAAATCTATTGATCTTTTGCAGACCCTGGCACAGAGACCAGAGCATTTTTTTTTTTTGTACTGGCACATTTTTAAATCTGGGAGATCCTACTCCAGTCTTCAGCAATGTCTCTGTACTGAAGCAGGGCCAAGTAGGAATGCCATTTTAAAAGTCGGTAGATTAGAAAGGTTTGATTTTTATTTATTTATTTTTTAATCGCTTTGATGTGTATTTCTTGATCAAATCATAAGACTTGGACCTTTAATGTGGCTAGGAAAATAAAAAAGGGCATCAGTGTGGGCTGACTGAACCACAGGCTCTTTGTAGAGGCTGTCTCTCCATCCTCCTTGCAGGAAGGTAAGTGGGTGGATGATTAGACATGGGCATCTCTTTGCGCAGGAATTTCTCACGATTCTCCTCAAACTAGCCTCTGGGAAAGAAGCTGACAAGCGGCCATTGTCCAGGACTTAAAAGATCACACAGCGGACTTTTCTTACCAGATTTCTGTTCTTAGGAGTCTGTGATCCTGTCCACCCTAAGTAGCTTCATTGATGGTACTCTGCAGGGACTAGACACCTCTTTCAGTCCATCTGGCAGGACGCCGTGGCTGTAAGGATTGCAGAAAGTCTCAAAAACCATTCTAAGCGTTTGACCTTTCCGTCTTTCTCTTGAAGAAAATATTCAAAGTTCTTCAGGAGCTGCAACACAGAATGTAGGGACATGGTGCTCTCTTGACACCACTGATTTTCAGAAGCCTATAGAGAGAATTATCTGTTTTGGAATGGCAGAGTGGCAGAGCTTCACAACTAAATCCATTCTCATTTCCTGTGCATTTCTTACTGTGCTGAATTACTCTAGCGAAGGATGAGGATGTCAACTTTGTCCCAGTATTTAATGGGAAGGATTTAGGAAGAGATGAGCAGAATCTTTTCTTGATCTTTTGTACTGAGATAGATATTAGTGATTTCCACAGTGAAGCCAAGTCTTCTTCTGGGAAGGCAGAAGATGTTAGACCTTGCAGCAGGAACAGAGGATATAGCTGCTTTCCTGTGGTGATTAGGTTTTGTATTATTTTGGCTTTGTGAATATATTCAAAAGGAAATGGAAAAAAAACCTGTCTCTAAGGAAGCAAAGTTCTTCCTTCCTGTTGGGAAAGGAGTCAGCAACGATGATAAATTCCTTGCCAAGTGAGTAACTTCTTCACTTAAAGAGACTTCAAATCTTTAACAATTAGTTTTCACACCATGGAGCATAGATACAAAATTGCATGCGCTCTTAATGGATGAAGTTGATCTGTCCTTGGATGGGAAATGATACATAGAAGTACAGCAGGGAAATAAGTGGTTTTGAGTGAGATGCTGCAATATTACGTCTTCCTGGAATAGCTCTAACAAATAACCCTTTTAGCATATTGCACGCCAACAGAAGCCAGAAGCAAGTGTTCAGGACTGCTCAGGGTTTCCAGGGTTAGGCTAAGTAAATATTTCCAAGAAAAATAAAGGAAAACTAAACTACAGTTTTAGTTTGACAGTCACACGTTTACTTGAAACACACCTGGAAATGACGTGACTGAAAATAGGACCATGGCATAGTGTTTTGTTTATTTAAGAAGCAGGTAAAATGAGAGCTTTTATGTAGCACTACCTGTTAAAGCTGTAGCCCCACCATGGCTGCCTCCTTAGCTCTCATATTCTATATTCTGAGAAACTGTTATGGAGACTTCTGGTGTTTCCTGGTCTTGTGAGAGCTGAACAAACGTAGTTGTTCTACTGCTTTCAAGGCGCACAGTTACAGGGAATTAATTGTACATTAATGCTGTGCCAATTTCAGAGCAGAAGCTGACACAAGTGGCATGGAAAGGCATGACTTTGTCTTTTGATTTTTTGATGATGTGGTAAGGTGCTCATCATCAGCATACTACTTTTTCCAGCACCTGAGTCTTCCCAAATGTTATATATAAATCTGAACTTAATGTTCTAGGTCCTCAAACACCTAAAAACCAGATGTGACATGTAAGACTGTGGTTGATTGGAGCATGAATTCTTTTGAAGGCTCTTGACAATCTTTCCACCTCAGCTTAGGGGAATGGTCAGCGTGTTACAGGGTCACAAAGCAAAAATCCCACATTTCATGTTGAATGCCCCATTTTGTGGAATGAAACCCAGCTAAAAACCGCACAACATTCAGCCTGTTACAGCTGAATACCCCCCACCATATCCTTTGAGGTGTCAGTGCTGAGCACGCCAAGCAGAAAGGAGCTATCAGATGGTGCCTATGGGAGCTCCTACCAGAGGGGATGACACTGAACCCACTACACAAGCTGGAATATTCTGAAGTTCTTCAAAAACCTCCAACTGCTCAAGCAAGGCTGAATTTAAGCCTCGCTAGCTTAAAGAAAAAACAACTTACTTGGATGAGAGCTAGAGTTCAATTTATTTTACCAGGAGAAACTTCCTCTTCAGGAAACTTTTTAGAGGAAACTTTTTAAAAAAAGTACTCCAATCCAATCTTACTGAGATTGCTTCCTTATCAGCTGTATAGATTCCCAATAAAAGCATTATGGGTGTGGAGAATAAAACTGAATGATAAACTTGTGATGTGAGTAGCCATACAGGTGACCTGGTTAGAAGGCAAAAATCACTGAACAGAGGATGTCTGCTGAAACAGTGAGAGAGAAACTGCCTGGCAGGCCGGGAGCTGGAAGCCTGGGAACCAGAAGCATCCATGAGAAGCACAGACAGCATCTTTGGAGTGCAGCTGGGTACCTAGAAACCACAGACATCTTGAAATATCCTCAACAGGCACAAAACCAAGGAACTGTAATGGTAAATTATCATCTGAAAAGCTGAAAAAAAAGTCTGGAAAAAGAGGAAAACATCCTGAGAAAGCAAGAATTGGTAACTGCCATTGGCTGTTCTAAATGCAAGAACAAGGGAAGTCCTAAAAAATAAAAATTGGTCAGAGAGAACAGGAAATCATTGTCATTTACTGGCTGCCCCAGATGAAAAACAGAAACTAACAGCACAAAGTGGTGGTGTACAGCCATCAATGATAGAAAAATGGCTCAATTTTTGTCCAAAATAGAGCTGCTTTCTGTAAGAACTTCCTGAGCTGCATGTACTTTTCCTTCCTTAAAAAGGTCTGTCTGAACTTTCTACAAGACCTTGGACCCTCACTAGGGACCATCTGGCTGACTCCAAACTCCGTGACACAGATCATCTTCAAAGTGAGACTGTTGTTCTCTGAGCCTGCATCTGGGTCCAGTTTGGTTTGCTCTGCTACCTCGAAGATGGATGGCTGTGCTCCTCTCTGCCACCAGTTTGTCCTCCACTCTGGGATGGTTTGGCCACGCACTTCCTGCCGTACATATACCTGTAACTAATTTATCATATGTGCTGTTACCTTATTGATAATTTTGCTTCACTAGTAATGACTTTGTCATAACCTCTACACTACATATATACACAACTGCTGCTATCATTGGGTACTGCTGTAATTGATTGTTGCTATAATTAACTGCTGCTGTATTATTGACTGTTGCTATGCTATTGCTTGCTGATAATACTTCATGACAGCTTGAAACACACGTATCTGTGTATTTGCTTTCTTCATCACAGGTTTACTTGTTAGTGGCGATTTTTGTGGTATTTGTGGTAATCTGTAGTAAAGAAAATTTGAGGCTAGAGTCTCCATGTCTCTGTGTATTACAAACCCTATGAACCCACAATCATCATCTCTATGTACCCGCAGGCTGGGTAACCCTTTAGGTTGTGACACCACGTTAGAACTTAAGTCACCCAAGCCCGGCTCTTAAGCGCAGGATGCCAAACAGCCAGGAAAGAATAAGGAACAACACGCACAGAATTCTCTAATATCAAAATATAGCAATTTATTCAAGACACTGAATATGATCTGTTGATTCTCTCCTTAAAACAAATGAGCTACAATACACAAGGTGAATTTGAAGAAAGTGTGGGTGGGGGAGAAACAAAATAAGGGTTGATGTTGTTTCAACAGAACCTGGGAAATGCTGAAATGAGAACCAAGTCTGGCTGCAAGTCTGACACAGACAATAAAAACTGCAGAAGCCAGAATTCAAAATTTCAGTGAGTGGCTGAAAGAACATTTCTGCAATTGACAAAGAACCACATATTTTAAAAAGGCAATAGGAGGAAAAAAGGAGGAAAAATTAAACAGGGAAAAAGAAAAAAGAAACCCAAAAACAAAGCAGACCCTTACATTTGACAAAGTGCACTTCACTTGGCTCTAAAATTAGCTATTTTTTTCTTTTTTTTTTTTTAAACAAATTAAAAGGAAATTTCTAAGATGTAGCATGGGGTTAATGTGTGTATAACCCTGTAAGTCAGGCCCTTTAGTGCCCCATAAGGGACCCAGTGTTTTCTACATAAAAGGTTCAGTATCCTTCTAACCCACAGAGTCGAGTGGTTTTCAGAAACTGTTTTTTTTCACTTCAAGGCCAGTTCCAGACAGCCAGCAATGACAAAATCCAGTAAGTCTCTCAACAGTTTCACAATCCTGTTTGGTCACTTAGGTTTTATGACTTCTGTTACAAAGGACTAGAAACAAGGTTATAAAAAAATAATGTATGAAAAAATGAAGTCCACCGTCCTGTTGCTTCATGCTGTTCTGTTCCAAGGGGAACAGGAGGAAGGCACCACAAGCTGGGGGATGCCACACAGCAGCGGAGAGCGAGAGCTCCAACAAGGGCAGGTCTGCAGGCTGAGGCTTAGATGTCCACGTTGAACTACAGCCTGGGAAAGTTTCTCTCTTCCCATTGCCTATCTCCTAAAGAAACCAGCCTGCTAGGCTAGGATTAGCCTTTGCAACTACATCTTCTGCCTTCCTTAATAGCTGAGCTCTTTTTAGCTGAAAACCATCTCCTACACTATCTTTGAGGATTTTCCAGTCTTCAGGGTCTTGGGGAAGGGAAGAAATATGAACTTCCTCAGCTTCTCACATACACAGCTTCCAAATCTGATGGTCTGTATAGAAAACTCTGGAGCAGCAGCCTGTCTCACACAGAGACTTTGCAAACTAACTGATTTTCAAGTGTTGTTTCTCTTGGCTTCTTACCTCCCTGTAAGTGGGCAGAGGAAAGGTGGCATTTCAACAATTTGAAAAAACAGGAAAGAGACACAGGCAGCATGGACACTGCCAAGTTATCTACAGGGGCCATCCCAGGAACAACCATGAGACATGGACTATGCAGGCAGCCAGCTGTTCAGCTTTGCTGAACTTGGATGGAGCAACCTCATCTCTCTGAATCCTGAGGTCTGGCCTATTCAGGAGTCACTCCAGGGACAGAGGCCAGGCCAGGGCCCTGTCTGCAGCCTGGGAGCTTCTGCTTGTTATTCTCAGAAACGCCACCCAAAAGCAGCTTAGGAAGTTAACCGTGTACATGCAATGACTGTACTAAAATCATTGACCCAACTGTGATTTAGAAAACCACATTCAACCTTTGTATTCAAGTTCAAGTCTCTCTTCAAACTGGTACTATTTTTTTTAATTATTTTTTTTTTTGTTTAGTGACTTCAAATTAGTAGGTACATGTGGTATTCTAAAACAGTGCAAGTGTGTCATGTGAGCATCCACATCCACATCTCTCGGAGCAGAAAACTAAAACTAACACATAAACGCATTTAAAACTGAAAATAATCCCTGATACCTATAAACAACAAACAAGCCTAACTGTCATTAATAACCAAAATCCCACATAACTGTTTTCATCTCAGGACTGAGTAACCCTTTTAGAAGTTATTTCTTTTTATTCTTTTCTCCTTTCCAAAGGTGTATCTTTAAGAAATGCAGCTGAGGCTGGCAGTGGTAAGTTCCACTGGAAGGACTAAGATACTGTGCAGATGCAAGTGTAAAGAAAAGTAAAACACAGGAGAAAAAATGAGGTACAGATTCCACAAGGCCATGATGATGCCATGATGCTTGACAGGTCTTTCACTCTCTTTCCTACAAATCCTAGCCTAGCCTGGGGGCCAGAGAAGACACCTGTTTGACTCAGCCAGTTTGGAGGACTGATCTAAATAATGGCTGCCACCACCCCAAGATTGCCTTATAGTTTACGGCACTTTCAGTAAACTCTGCCTATGCATCCTTCTTTGCATCCAGCATTTGCTCTTTGAGTGATGTGGTCTTCAACAGGCATCCCTGCAGATGTCTAGCTTGCAGTAAGGAAATCTTGTCCAAAGTCGATAGGTGGTGCTTTCCAAGTCTTTACTATAATTCTGATCATTTCACCCACTGTAACTTTATAGGGGTATATGTGTTGAGATATAATCTATACATCCCTTATCACGTTCTCACCTAATGGAGACTTCTGTGCTGCCTTCTGAGCACCGCACTGAGACACCCTGAGGGCTAAACCTGTGTGGGCAGACAGTGAGTCTCCAAGTGCAGATCCGGAGTTTGCCTTGTAGCACTTAGCAAATGTACAGTTGAGGGTGACAGCAGCAGCTCATACTGCCAGATGCAATGGAAAAGCCTGCTTCTAGGTGTGTGCTGACCATGGATGGACAGGAGCTCGGCAAGAACCTGTTCTTCAGCAATGACAGATGGAGTCAATAGATCTTCCTCCAAGCGGTAAAATCCCACTGACTTACTAGAACAGAAAGAGCTGAGCAGGATGAATAGTGGAGGCCAATGCTGCTCAGCAAGGCTACAGGCAGCTGAGCCCATGTTCTGTAGGACATGTCAACTATCACTAGAGGAAAGAACATACACAAGAGTTTTCCCCTGGTTACGGAGGATAAACGAGAATATGGACTGAAGAAAACAAATGCTGTATTTATAGTCTCAGACTTGTGAATCCCTTTTAATAAGTGTACATCATCAAACAGCCCCCAAAATGAAATGAGACTATATAAATGCCTGGCTGCTGGAAAAGGACTCTTGGTAAATGACTGACATTTATTGTTATCAAATGGCATTTTTTCTTACAGCACTTTGAGAGAGAAAAAGGATACTGCACCTTTCATGTTCCTTGGACTCTGTGTGATTCCTTTTGCTTGAATTACACAACTGGTCTACATTTGGTGGCCACTTTAGGCTTTTAAAACTGTTTAACATAAAAAATATTTTTTTTCCAAAAATACACTGGGTTCTTTCTGTTAAAAGTCATCTTTCTCCTGTAAAAATCTTCCCCAGCACTGCATTCTTATATAAAGCACTTATTACACAATTTGCTGAAAGTGCCCTTGAGACGCTAAGATCTGAAGCATGGAGGATTTTTTTTCTTTTAAACGGAGAGAAAGAAAGGAAAAGGAAGAGAGAAGAGAGGAGAAGCAGTCTGTCAAAAATTTTCATTGTCATGTCCACCTGGCTGCATCTACTATGGGCATACAGGGAAAAAAAAGAAAAAAGAAAAAAAGGGTAAGAAGAAAGAGAAGGAGAAAAAAACAGGAAGGAGAAGTCGGGAGTGGAAGGGAGAAACGAAAGGAAAACAAAAGTTTCATCCTAAGCCTGGGATCCTCCAGGCTGTAATATTCCAGCTGATAGAAAAACCACTGAACAAAAAAAGTAGTCTAGAAAATAGAAAGTGTTGTGATTACAAAGTTGAGCATTTCATCAGTACAAACTGGTCTTTGAACGTCCTTTGGGAGAGCAACTGTAGTGTCCAAATTGGAAGGAAAAAATACAACACCGCATGGAGGAGGATTTTTTTTTCCCTTTTGGTTTATCACAGCATTTTTCTTTTTTTTTTTCTTTTTCTTTTTTATTAATTTTTTTTTGGCACAGCTTTTTTTTTTTTTTCCCAGCCATCAGAGCAAGTTCTCAGACGCAAACCAAACAGTGCAATGCCTAGCTGGTGGCTTCACGCTTCCAAGGCTGATTGTTCCAGGTGGAAACCATTCCCTCCCCCTCTGAAGTGACTGTGTTTTTACTCCTCGATGAAGGTTACGGACAAAATACTAGACACCTGTGGCCAGGGAGAGTTGGTTTCACGGTACACTCTAACTTTGTTCAAGTTCGTACAGTTCTGGAGCTGTTAAGAATAGTTTTGAAGAGTGCTTCTCCCCACACATTCACTGCTGGTCCATTAGAAATTTCTTCTAAAACATTTCACTTTTACTTCCGCAGATCTAGAACACAAACCTGGAGAGAAAAGACTCAGCATTAAGGACCATTTCTGAAGGTAATAAGGAAGTCGTGTTGATACACAGCCTGGCACAGAGGCTGAGCAGCCAGCAGTATGTCACACTCCCAAGCTTCAAATCAGCCTGTCCCAAGGATCTGTTTATGTGCACATAAGCAAGGGAACAAACCAACATGGGAGAAAACCCAAGCAAAAACCATACATGAAACATTCAGCTGGGCTTTCATTGGATTACAAACATTTTGGGGCCATATCCCTGACAAGACTATGGGCTCTCTTTAGTTGCCTTAACACAGTGTCCACTTCCCTTTCTGAAACATGTCCAAAATGGAGACAGGCCTGGCACGCACGACACAGGACCTAGAGTGGACACATGCCCGTTTGGAGCAGCTGTTGGGAGCCAGGCCTGGCACCATCTCAAATGGCACTACTACTACGTTCAAGCAACTGAATCATGTCACAGGTGCACCCATTGTTAAAAACAGTTGTAAAATACTGCTTTGAAGTAGTTATGCCAGCCAGGCATGTAGAAGAGTTACTTTAAGAAACTGTAGAGTGTGTTAAAACATCTGTGCATCCTCCACAGACTGATCATGGTACAACTGAAACTTTTTTTAAGTAACAGCAAAAATTATAACAAATAATCAGTATCCTATGGCAATATGTCTTTACTATGTGATGAAATCTTGGGTATCATCCTGTAAATTTCCTCCTTTAGATACTCTTCAAGAGTAAATTTCTGTGGGACAAAACTTAGAAAGCCCTGGGACAACTGCTTTTTAGAGAGTTGACCGCTGTGTCCTGAACTTCATTAAAAATTGTCAGTAGAGATAATTATAGACCCAACAATACTGGTGTTCTTATCAAATATGTATTTTAAAGTCATTCCCATCTTCAGCAGTATTTACCTATTCCAGGAGTATTCTTCATTTCCAATAGGAACGCCACATCCCAGTATCCAAAACTTTCCAAAGCAGGAGTGTTTTTTACTACACCCCCCAGAACTACTTATTTCTGTCTCGAGCTGCCTAGCCTTCAGCTCTGTTCAGAGAAGGCAGCATGACATGTATGGTTTTTGTTGACACTCCCCAGCAGAGTAATCTCCACCCAACACGTACAACGTGTAAAGCTTCTTACCGATCCATCTGATGCGCTTGCTCCCACTTTGTCTCCTCTAGCATTCCAGCAGACTTCAAAGATGCCCCCGGTGCCTCGGTAGCTATGTACTAGAGTTCCACTCTACAAAGCAAAACAACATGCAAACATTTGATACAGAAGTTCCCCCTCTCTTCCTCTGTTGTTCTCTGTTCTCTTTGTCAGGGATGTGCCACCACTACATTAAAAAGAAGAGTGCAGTGGTGAGGGGGGGCTATTCACATCACCATATGGTCATCTCCATAAGGTGCTGAAGTTAGGAAACTGGTCTTTGATAATGAAACAAAACAAGCTCCTCCAGAAAGCAATTTACAGTAGGACTCTGTTTTTGTCAGCTTTTACAACAGTAAAGGCCTGGGGAGTGAGGCTGAGGTAGTATTTTCTAAAGTTTGCTGTTAATTCAGGCTGTGAGGCAGCAGTATCCAGAATTAAATCTGTGGAACTATGGTATCCCTTTGTCTCCATTATATCCCCAGTCTGTACATCCTTTGTATCTATCATCTCCTCCTCACAAAATATAACCCAGGTGTATTGGACTCACAACTAAACTCAGCTTGTTACTAAATAAGACATCACTTATTTCTAAGAATCAATCCACACCTTTGCTTCACAAAGCTGACGGCACAGTGTGATGTACCTATTTTAATGCATGCTGGTGTTTTAGCATACAATGGAGCCTGAGCAGAAATGTTCTGGACAGTCACCTCACTCCACCTGAGTGACTCGACTGTTATGCTGGGATTTGTATCAGTCAATACAATCAGGTTCACCTTGGCTGGCAGGTCATACGCTTACAGAGGTACATACATTTTCCATTTAAGCTTTTGCTATTCATGTGTTATCTAAACCAGATGTGCTGCACAGTACCTGAGTATTCCATATATGGACACATTTGTCAAAGGACCCACTGGCTAGATATTTTCCATCAGGACTAAAAGCTACACTGTAGACAGGCTCTTGATGTTTTGTTAATGTATGGATGCAGACTCCTCGGTCAACGTCCCACAGCCGAACAGTGGAATCAAACGAAGCACTGCAAGAAGCATTCAAACACAAGCATGTCTTAATTTGGGTGTTAAGCAATTTCTAGTTTGATACTGTAAACATTTTAAGAGAATACCGAGGAGGCTTCTTCTCCAAGAAGGCTGAGCTCCTTCCATTTGAGATTCTACTTGCTATTATTCAGGAAGCTCAACTATGTATTTTATAAATAAATGCGTAAATGGTACCAGAGAGATGTTATTTCTAATGGATTTGCATTTTTATGAATTCAATAATTTATTATTTAATGAATTAGCATTCTGCAATTTTTTAGAACTGTGGTTGCCTTTGTTTCAGTGCTGCTTTTTGCTACAATCCATCTAAATCCCAGACTGTGGGCTTAGAGAAAGAATTGGTATTAAAAATAATATTAAAAAAACATCTCCAAGACAGTGAAGTTCTTCCTGTCCACTCCAAGACTAAGCAGTAAAATACATAAAACAGCTTCAGTACAACTCCTCCTGAAACTGAATACAACACAAATTGATTTGATAATCCCACGGTACTACCATCAATTGGCATTCTACAAGTACATACATTTCCTAAACTCAAAAAAGAATTTTGAAAGATTTTTCAAGAGGAATTTTAAAGGTTATCCTGCTTTTTTTCTGGTAGTTAACAAGGCTATAAAAATTGCACAAGGGAGCTGCATGACCATGGTTAAAACACACTCCAGCTGGCTGCACAGGCTGTCATCTGTCTCATTAAGTACCTTCATCCATAAAAAACAGATGCTGGATGTGAAGGTGCAATGCCTACCAAGACAGCTGAAAAGTTCAGTATCGTATGACTCAATTTCCCTCCT
The DNA here is from genome assembly GCA_020745705.1 of Hemiprocne comata. Taxonomy (NCBI): domain Eukaryota; kingdom Metazoa; phylum Chordata; class Aves; order Apodiformes; family Apodidae; genus Hemiprocne; species Hemiprocne comata. The sequence continues at coordinate 94,348,948 of CM036586.1, read as the reverse complement.
TTTTATTTTTCCTTTTTCAAATATGATTCCTCTCCCTTTCAATCCATCCCCTTGATTTACAAACGCAGCTACTTTTTACTGCAATTGTCTGTGAGAAGACTGACAGCAAGGTGACAGTAGAGTTACACATCAGAAAGATGATCGATCCTTCTTCTTGCTAGGCAACAGAAAGAGGTATATTTTTACCTTGCTAACATGATGTTGGAGTTTGGGTTGCTGGTGCCTGGTCCTGTAGGACTCCATTTGATAGTATAAATCTCTTTGCTGTGAGCCTGAAGATCATGTACACAGGTATCTTGCTTCATACTCCAAATCTAAGTCAGAGTGATTACGAAGGGGGAAAATGGCAACATTACTAATCTCCTCTCAGCTGAATTATTTCAGTTCTGTGTTATTCTTACCATTTGTTTATGTAAGATCTTGACACGCATATAGACACATAATTTAAGCTTATTAACACAGCAGCTTGGCACCTACAATGCACACATGCTAGAATAACCCCATTAGGAGAAAGAGCTACACATTTAATAGCATTTATTCAATAGATCAAAAGAATGAAATAGTTGCCCCACTGCCCCATAGTCTGTAACTGTATTTTCATACAGAAGCTGAAGTTACTCTGTTTAGAGATGTTTAAGTCACACAGTGCAACAGCAGTCATTTTAGAGAACAAAAATAAAGTTTCAGTAACTGCTTAGAACCTAATAATTTTATCTTATGCCAGCCAAGAGCCACATCAGATTTTCCTCCTGAACTTCATTTGTTTTCCTGATGTTTTTAATGGCATAGACAATGGAACAAGATCAGCTATTTATGCAGTCTTACATGGCCAAATACTTCAGCGTGTGATAAAGAATATGCTCAACAGAGATGACAGGTAATTTAGCACATTTTCTCTTCAGCAAACTGAGAAAACAAGATGAAGCTGTTTCACAGCAGGGAAAATAACTCAAAGTTAGTCAGTCAATTTCAGAGAGATATCAAAAACGTAGTAATGATTTAATTCACTTGTTAAAAGTTTGCACTATGAGGGGAATGATGTGCTCTAATGGTGAATTTTCAGCAGCGTACCTGAGTCTGCTTTTGGAAACGTTACACAAATTTTGGCCATGTTCTACGGCTAACAGGCAACATATGTTCCAGGAAGTTGAAGGAAAACATAAAGAACTCCAAAAAAAAAAAAAAAAAAAAAAAAAAAGATGGGAAAAAGAAAAGCCAGAGAGGACTGATTTCCAAAGGAAAAGGAAGAGTGGAAGAGTAATAATGATAAGGATTTGCAGTGTCCATCACTGAAAGTTTTTAAAAACAGGCAAGGCTGGGGATGGCAAACCATTAGCTCTTGTGTCAAATTCAGTGGTCAGAAATTTGAACTGGCTGCAACAACACTGAGCCACAGTGGTTTTTTAAAACAGCATGCAACTGGGCACCAAAAAGATGTGCTACCACTGAGCCAGGATGTTTAAGCAGAGCAATATGACCCTTGCTCTGTGGCAGCATAACAAAGTTAGTCTCTTCTAGCCCTATTTTCTGTAAGTTTTCAGTTCTGTGAACATTTCAGAGTAATACATCTAGAATCCAGAGGGATGAAAACCTGAGTGGGTACATGGCAAAGACAGAGGAGAATTTAGCAGAACTCAGGCTACCTATGAAAAAGAAACATTCATAATGCTGATGTTCACTTAGCTCTTCAAGTTTTGCTGTTATTTCAGTTTCAGTTCTTATACAAAGGCTGTGTGCATGCTAGAAACATCTCTTTCTTTATCTGTGTCAGTCAGCAGTGGCAAGAGGTAACAGTACTATGCTATGTACAGACCCTTAACAGTACTATACCATGAGGAATCTATATTGCTGGTACAATTCTATGCACAAAGCCAAATCTTTCCTGGGATATTTGCTTTGCTCAAGGAACCAGTATAAATCAACAGTCCAGCAGGAGGGCTTTGCTGTTACAACACACAGCTATTCCTACATGGACACAGCCTTCATTCAATGTGGCTGGGAAAGGAGAATGAGACTGAGAGGAGCTTGGGCTAGAAAAGCTCTACTGTGAAAAGAATTTCTGCAAGCCCAGCCTCCCCCTGTATTAGCAATACTTTTCTGGCACAGGTGGGCTGCTAAAGCAACCTATGCTGCCTGCCAGCCAGAATCCAGATTCATCACTTCAGGCACCTAACAGAGAGGCATGTACATCAGCAGTGTAGCTGCCTCAGGCTCCCCATACAGTGAATGGATACAAACAGGCATTCTCAGAAAGCAATTCAGAGTTTTGGTGGGCTCTGAATCTAGATGTCCTGTCCCATTGCTTACTATTAAATCAAACAGCTCCAGTGAAATTACTTTCAGAAAAAAGATCCCAAAGTGAAAACTCATTGATTTTATATTCTTTTCAAAGTGTGATGAATAGAGAGCTTCTTAGCATAGGGGTTGTGCTTCTGTTTTCAGGCAAGCAAGTGTGTGTGTATATATATATATATATGTATATTTAAACTATGACTATTCTGTGACAGTGACGTATCAGTCACTTAAACTTATTTGGATGGGATGTCTCAGTTTTCCCAGTGGCTGCTTCTTTGTGTTCAATCTTTCACATTAGCTTTAAGAAATATGGGACAAAATGAAACTCCTGTTCACACACAGTTTTAAGTGATACAGTACCAGCACTCTGGAGAAGATTAAAAAACAGACATAATTTTTGTCTTTATTTTTTGAACAGCAGGAATAGGAATTTTATTACCTTTAATGTCATATCATCGGAGCAGGATGCTAATAGCATGCCAGATGGGTCCCATTTGATTGCATTAACCTCGTTCTGAAATAAAGAGTGATTTTATTAAGCAAATATTCCTGTGACCTGCATTGTGCTGGACACCCAGCAGAGGGCACTCAAGGTTTCTGCATCCAACAAGTGAAACCACAAATTACAGCCCCGATGGCTTCAAGGGTGAACAAAAGCACTGCTGCTTCCTTAACAAGTTATCTGAATGTAATTTAGGAATGGTAACCATTTCGTGTTTGTGAACAATACACACAGTCTTCTGATACATGTTCTGGCAAAAAATCTCTCCTTCTCTTTCTTCATATGCTAGGATGGAAATAAACCCTCAAACCAGACAGACAGATGATACAGCATTAACTTATTTTTAAAATTGAGGTATTTCTTCAGTTAATGCTCTGTGGATCTCAGAGATACAAATTTTCAGTAGAAAATATGGGTGGGCTGCAAAGTTTTGTGGAGTTTATAATTCTTGGTATTGCAGCTCTACAACAATGCTGCTCTCTCTAAACAAAGGTGTATGTGGAAACAAAATCCAGGACTGAATATTGAATAGTTCATGATGCTTTATCTACCAATCTTTCTAGCACTTTGTAATTAACTAAGGCTAGTGTATCCCCTTGGTAATCAGCAAGTTTTCAGTGATTTTTTGAGGGTCATATGGAAAAAAACATTTCATAGAACCAGAAAGATGTTTTTTTAAAAACATAAATTGGCTCAAGGTCTCAGTGAAAATAATCCTGGAAAACATCTATATTTTGCTTTACCCATTTTATATGTTTCCATCATATTTAAAAGAAACTGCACAGATATTTTACATAAAAATTTGCATCCTCTACAAAATAGTGCATTTCATATAATCATAAAAAGTCTAGTCTGTTGTAGGACTGTACAACAGTTTAATATCAGTTTAATATCAGCTTAACCATGGACTAGATTCAGGTCTCCAAATTTTTTCCTCAATGAAGAGATACCAAGTTCTGGAAATTAGTATCTGAATTACAGGTCAGTATATGATAGCAGTTTTCTCATGAATGAAAGCTAGAAAAAACAGCCTTTAATGGTCACTAAATATCACCAGGAGAAGGGCAAATCCATCTTAAATAGATGTTATTAGATTAAATTGATTCTAAAACTGAACAGTGGCTGGTGGTAAATTGTTCTCTCCTTATTCATAGTTCTCATCTACTAAAGGAAATTAGGCCAGCGGAAAATAAAATCTTGTTTATTAATGCGGCCTTAGTCTGCAGCTCATGCTACATATAAATAATCTCACTGTTTAAGCTGCAGGTTTTGCCTCCTACAGTGATTGAGAACAGTTTATCCTCTCTCACAGGTGGTGAGTCACTCCCGGGGAATATGGTTTCACGGAAGCAATGGGATGTAACACCAACACATCTGCTGCCATCATTGTTACATGCTGCGGTGACTTTACCACGAACATTGTGGACTTCTGAAACTTACTGTGTGTCCTTGGAAAGTTTTAACGGGACGATCACAGCCAAGTCTGCATACATGAATGCACATGTCAGTGCTGCAGGAGGCAAAAGTAGTGTTGTTCTGCCAGTCTACATCCAGAGCAGGAGCTGTAAAGTACAAGCAATGGAAGGAACATCAGGAACGCAGTGAAGAAACAGCTATCCCGAATCACTTTCCTCCTGTCACCCGTCTGGATCAAATGCACTAAAAGCTGCCTTCTTGGACTCTTATCAGCTACAACCAGTTACAGGGATGATACAGACTGTCTCAAGGGCACAAATTATTTTTTCTCTTGCAGTGGATACTCCGGATGCTTTGCACATCATCAATTTACAGGAATCTTTCAGTCTAAGTTACACGTAGGGGGCAAAACAATCTGCCCCCACCCTCCCCATGCCCAGTCACACACTGCTCTGGGGCCATCTCTACCATTCACTCCTCTGTAAGGCAGCTCAGCAAAGACTCTGGAAGAAAACTAAACCAGAAGAAATGTGGGTAATTCCAGCTGGGTTAGAAAAAATGTTCCTGTAAATGCTGGACACGACACACAGGAGGAAGAAGCAGGTGGCCATCTTCCTTTGCAACCACTGATGCAAACCTATCGTTCTGTGCAGATACGAGGATTAATCATACCAACATTCAGTTTAATTTGGTGGGGGAACTGATTTAAGATAGGTACACTGATCAAGTTGATCCAGTATGAGAGGAAGATTTTCTGTACAGTCTGGCATTAACTAGGACTGAACTTGGGAAACTTTGTACAGACATAATATGTGAACACGTAACTAGCACCTGTGTGCAACATACACTGTGCAGAAAGTGTCGAAAAACCAAAACCCCCCACTTTTACAGCATGTCACTGAAGACTATAAGCCTGCACAAGAGCAGGAGGGAAGTCCTGACACACAGCTTGCTTGTGTGCTTATGACTGTTGCTTGGTTTTTTGCTCAGGAAAGAGTTTAGCTGCCCTCCAGAGGATGACATGAGACTTGTTAAAATACAGAAATCTTCATTCTTGGCACACTCCTGCGAGAAGCAAGTGTGTCAGAACGAGAGCAGCATATAGGAAGCAAATTTGAATCTCTTCCTGGCAACATTACAATGCAGGTTTATCATTAAAATGAAACCAAGAAATGCCTTATTCAAATATGTTCAAAAAAATACTTTTGTAATATAAAGGCAGAAAGGTATCTATTCTGCCAAGCCTATTATATTTAAATATGCTTTTTCCTGTTACAGTTTTTATGAACTGCAAAATGAGATTGACCCATGGCACCTTCAAAATAATGAGGTGGCTTTCTAAATGAGAATGGAGGGCTGAAATTGTTTCATGTATAAGTATTTTTTTAGAATATTAATTCCATGTGGCAGATAAGGATTTTCTACACTGCAGAAATATAAAGGAAATTTGTGTGAGGATTGCAGCTTACTTCTGAGTTTTCCAATGAACACCAAGAGGGATGCGGAAACAGTAAAGGATTTTGTTTCTTTTAATTGCTTGTTTGTCTTTCTTATTATGCTGCAAGCTTTGTATTACTGTTTCAGAGCAAACCAAAAATCTGTCTTCATTAATACCAAAATGCCTTCAAGGCTAATATCTACTGTGATATGTATGAGTTGAACAGTAATTTTCTGAGAGCTATTGGCACCTAAAGGGACAGATTTGCATTGCAGCATAATTTGAATCACAGAGTGTTGATAATTACTATTGTTTCATTTATTGGTGTATTTAATCATATGTTTGCTGGTAAGTAACTCCATAAGATAGTCTGGAAGAAACAACCAAGCATGTTTTTTGATGCAAGTAATCGAATTGCCAAAGTGTCTCCAAAACCACAGGATACTAGCCAATTGCATAAAAACAATTAGAATGCCATCTGATATAAGCAGCAACAAATTCTTAAAAAATGCAGCTAAAATAAATCCAACAATAAAAGTGTTACAGTAATTATCAGATAATTTAAGCTTTTTATGAACAAATTTAGGTGTGACTCAGAAGCTCAGAAGATGATAGAGTTAAGTGTCTGCAGAGAGTGATTCAGAGCACTCAGATGACTAAAATTGGGTCATACAAATGCCTCCTATGGTATCACTTAATCAATTTGTTTCTGAATGCACAGACATCAGTCCACATCTATCAACAGATGTCAAAACTGGATTATTTCGCTGCATTTTTAATAAATAAGCTTTGTGAATACATTTTTTGATCAAATGCCTTATTATGACTCATAGTTTTGCAAAGAATAATGAAACCCTAGAAGCTACTTATCCATATACTTATATATTTTGACCATAAACCCTTAAATTTACACGGGAACATCAAAGAGGCCTTCAAGACCCAGATCAAGGAGTCTTCCTTATGTATTTTAAGATGACAGTTTCCTCCAGATGGTTGTACAGTAAACAAGTTATTGTAAAGTAGCTGAGAGTAAAAATTTAAAGTGACTGTAAAAAGGATTGTTAAAGGAACTCTGTCTGAAGTAGACTTCTAATTGTTAAAATGCCACCTTTATTCCTTGCGTGTACAAGGTTTTCAGATTCCAGACATGGAAAGGAATTTACTGTTAGCTTCTTCTGGTGAGTAACTGATGCAAAGAGGACAAGGTGAGGTCTTTGTGGTTTTAGACCTAGAGGACAGAGACTTCAGCTGATTTTAAGGGACTTTTTGTAGGACATATGCTTTTGGTCTGTCAACAATTTCCTTATAACTGATTGCTTTACTTCCCTATGACAATGTATTTGAAATAATGGAGGAAAAAAAAATTAACCTCTCCACATCTCCACTTCAGTTGTGTCTTATGGTCCAAAGACAAACAGCATGAACAAGAATCTTTAAAAAAAAATCTATTAATGCAGATGGACACTGGCATATTGCATTGGAAGATGTAGCTAAGTTTTAAACTTCCTAAAAGGGGAATGGAGTGCTTTGCCCTGGATGATTATCACTGCTAAGACAGCTACATGTCAGTGAACTTGATTCTGAAGGAGCAACCAAGTTCTGAATCAACAACTAGTTAGATCAATAGTTAGGGATCAGAAGGCTTGAGAGTCCCATTAACTACATCACTAAAGACTACAAAGTTTGCTTTTATGGAACAGTTAAAATAGATAAATAAATGCCACAGTGAGAAAATCTGTCAGCAGACACTGACTCCTCCAAAGTGACAGTTACATTAATAAGCAAGATGAGTGACAAAAATGCAGAGTATGGATCTGCTATGCACATGGACATACTTCTTGTCTTCTGTTCAATAACCACTTCAATTGCTACTGCATATTAATGACATCTGTGAAAATGTGAGAATGATGACAAGTAGAAATTGAGTTGAAAAGCACGTGCAAGTTAATGGTTTAAAATCAGCAGCAAAATATGTGTTTTTAAACACCACAAAGCACCTTGTGAAAGTCTGCTGTATTTTAAAATGGATTTGTTACAGTGAACACATGGGACTATGAACATTTCTAGCACCAGAATCTCGAATGTTTTGGTGGTTTTAAACTCTGTTTATGACTATGACCCTTACAAATTGTTCCCTGTTACACTTACCCAGTTTGGATCATGAATTCTGTCATCATCTTACAAGTCTGGTCTCAAGTGAATTTAAGATTACATCAATAATTGCCTGTTACTCAAGATTACTTAGTATTGTGACATCTCGAGTCTCTTGAAGCAGACCAGATCTACATACAACCATTCACGTAAAGTTTTGGTGCAGCAAGGTTTTGAAACTTAAGGTTGGCAACTGACTTCTGATAATCAGAGAAAACAAACACTGAAGAACTTCAAGTCAAAAGTAAAAGCTAAGAAATTCCTGAGGACCTTCATGCTTGCAGTGGTGAATGCAACCTGCATGAGAGATCCATCTGTTTCTGCCTCAAGTCAGCTTCATTACGACAGGAGCAGAAAGAGTGCAACAGATTCAGACACCTTCACCGAAGTCTCCCCATAAATCACCCCTTGGTACTATTCAAGCACATAGATGATGACAGAATTATTCCACTAAGTAGACGTGGCTGGTGTGTAAGTCCTCTCCTAGAATCAGTTTGACTTTCAAAGCTGATTGTCACAGAACCCCATCTTCTGAAAAAAGAATAAGCCCACAAGCCATGATATTCAAAGACAGCTGAAGTACAAAAAACCTAGTTCAAACTTCTATCAGGTAGACAGGTTTTTACAAAAGGATAAACCACACTGACAAAATGAAAAAATGCATCTCTCATTTTACTAACAAGAGTTATGGAGAAATTACCTGAATGAAAAGGAAACTGCTGTTTAGCTTCTCCTGTGTGAGCATCCCAAATTATTGTTGTCTGCATCCGAAGGAAGGGGGAAAAACAAGATTAGTGACTGTTCAGCTCAGACAAAACAAACAGAGAGCACCTTCCCTGAGGAGCATGTCTAAAAGATGGACTGATAAAATTATTGACTGCTGAGAGCCTTGTGTGCTTAACAGCTGAAAAAACAGAAATCACTTCCAGATATTACAGAATAATAATCTAAGTGTAGTTAAAGAAGTATCACGCCTACAGAAGTAACATAACTACTAAGAATGGGCATATTCTCTCTGAATAATGTTAGAAGGCAGGCAGCACTACACATTTTAATAAACAGTTTGTTAAAGCTGTTTCAATTATCTTCTTCAAAGACTTTTTCCCCTTTTCAAAGATGCAAGTGGAATTCTATTCCAAAATGATGTGATATTACATTTCTAACAATTAAACCAGCAAGTGAAATGTTTATTTAGCAGCAGAATGTGTATCACTTCTTGCCACTGTGTTGGGACAAACTAAAGTGTCATTTGCTTACTACAGGTTTAATCCATACTCACAGCACACGTAAGCAATTCCCCTGCAGAGCTCAAATCACCTTCTGAGTAAATTGTCAAATTATTGGGAGTATATGCTTTCAGAAAATAAATTAAGGATACCTCATCTTGCTGATAATGGACCATCTTGAAGAACCACTGGTGTTATTTGGAACATAACTTTGCGGGAATAATAGAACTACCATTGGGAGATGAGTGTAGCTGAACAGAAGCCAGTATTAAAAGGAATAAAACTAAGTTTCCATTTTCACAATTACATGAAAACACAGGAATCCATCTAGCCTACAAATCAGATGCACAAGCCTGAGCTAGTTTCCCTAGACACCCCTCTGTCAATAGCTGGAAAGAAGCACTGTCAGTGCATCTCACTGCAAAACAGGCCATGCAACTCATCACTTGGAAGTGTTATTTTTCTCTGAATTTTATAAAGGAAGCCAAAGATGACATACACACCTAATTTTTAGACATCAAAAGTCAGGCAAGATGAATGCTGCGTACTTTCCAGTTTCAGCTTTAATGCATTTGTGCTCATCATCATCAGTCATCTGTTCACTTTAATTTCTAATATGCACTCAGTTGAAACTACTGTTTTACTTGATTTGGGGTTCAGAATTACCATTTTTGGCATATTTGCATAGAAATCCATACATATTTTATTAAAATACAAGTGTTTCAATAATTAGATGAACGAAAAGGTCAAGTATCTCTAAGATCACTTCCTTCCTGGAAATAGTTAGTTGATAAAAATATAAACATAAGTAGTGGAAGCAGTTCTTTACTTAACTGAGAAACATTTCAGATGCAATTTTACACAAGAGGCAAGTGGAGTTGTTGGGTTTTTTAAAGTAAAATCTTTTACATTAAAATATCACACATTTATGCAGCCTCAAAAATGTAATCAACACACACTAAAACATACTGAAGAAAAGTAAACTCTCCAGGATGCCTGGAGGAAAAGAAAATAATCTCATGGAATACAGCAGCACAAGCTCACTGACTTGGCACATTTATATGTTAGAATAATATACTTTCAAAACTCACTTTATCAACACCAGCACTTAAAATATAATTCCCCTTTTTGTTCCACTTCAGGGCGAATATTGGACCTTTATGTTGACCTAAGGTGCTTGCAAGGTTACCTGGAATAAAGAAAACGTTAATATTACAATTTGTTTAAAAATAAGCCAAATTACAGTTCACTGCTGTTTGATGCTTAAGAACACTAAATGTCTGACTTACCATCTTCTGTCCATATTCTTGCAAAACCATCGTATGAGCCTGTAGCCAACAGTGTTCCATCACTCTGTTAGGATATATATAAATGGTAAAGGTTGATACTAGGTGAAATCTGTTTCAACCAAACTTTTTGTTTTCTTCACCTTTTTTTAAAAGTTTTTGCATTGTGATTTATGGGAAATGTGAGTCCACACATTGAGGCAGATTATACTATGATTTAAACTAAAGGTTATTACTAAAGGTTATTACTGCAGACAGCAACGAGGAAATAAAACCCTAGAACATACTGTGAAATACTAGGACACACCATCAGATAGGAGTAGCTTAATCAAAAGGATTAGAAGAAGAAACAAGATATAACAAACTCTATGGCATTTTTCCAGATAACAATCAGATGCTACTTTTTAGACATAAAGAGCCTATAAAACACCATCAGATCATCTAAATCCTGACTAAATCCCAGTTCCGTGAAATTCAGGCACCTCTACTTGAAAGAAGGACCTAAACAGGTAAGCCAGCTACACTCATGGTTAACACCTCGAATGCTATCTGCCACAAAAGCTGCTTCCTACTTGTCTGAACAGACTCCCACACATGCTCAGAGGCACAACGCCATGATGGATAGCCTGAGAAAAGCTGGATTCACAGGTCTCAATTAAGAGAAAAAGAGCACGGCAATTGTAAACAGCAAATGACATGTATTCTGCTGAAGGGAGCCTCCTGTGCAGCCAACGATGCTAGAGTTATTGGGACAGAATGAGAATAATTAGAAAGGAACTCGACTCTGCAACTTGGTGAGACGGGTACTCTTGGAGCTGGGTGTTGTCTTTAAACATTTCAGCACCTGGATTAGCAGTGAGATTCACCCCATTTATCTCCAGACGTCCAGAAGTTAGGAGTTAGTTTAAGAGAGTTATCTAGTCTCCCTCTATAACCAACAGCAGCACCCACCTCTGGAGCATATTCGTGATCTGATTCGCTTTAGACTCAGCCTAGACCCGCATGAAGGGATATGTCTCTGCTGACTTAGAGGGAGTCTAGATGACTGGTTTAGATGGTTAAATCTAAGGGAGAAGAATCCTACTCTTCGTATCAAAGGACATGATCTGAATATGGCCGCTAGAAAGAACCTTTCTTATCATAACATAAGTCACATAAACCAGAGAAGAATCGATTTCATACAGTGTGAAAATTTCACAGTGAACTATGATTAATATTACGGTTCTAAATAAACAATAAAGCAGATCGTATTTCTAGCATCATGAATAGAAAATGAGGAAAAAGCATAAAATAATCCTTAAAACATATGTCCACTCCAAATCCCCCAAACCAGTGAGTCAGATGTATAATGATGCGTAGTGAAAAACATAAAAACCTAAGCCAGCTTCACTGTGATATACACTTGTCTGGACCACTGATGAGAACAAAGGTGGTAAGACTAAAAGCAAAAGGTAAGGAAAGCTAAAGGATCAGATGTAGAGTTCATCCAAATTTGTTGGTGGTATTTCACATCCTTTGGAAAACACAAGTTGGAAACACTTCAAGTGTTTAACTTAGGAACATTTCCTTAAGTACTAGCACAATGGAAGTGAAGTATCAGTGATCTATGAAGTCTGGAAAGGTAAGGAACTACTACAGGATATACTAGAGTATGCCCTAGATGTTCTGGACAACTCTTCTCACAATGGTTCTGCATCTTTGCTTGTTTACCTCTTCCCATTACTCTTTTCCTACTCCTCAATTCAGTTTTCCCCAACTACTTTTCTTCACTGTGATATCCACAGGAAACAAGTAATGACTATTATTGGGTTTTATCTTTATTTGCTTTAACCTACCTCTGCTTTCAGTACTATTCATCAACTTCTTTCATTGTGTCAAATATACAATACCGTGGGGAAGCTGATTTGTGCAGTGGCCTTAGCTTTTACTTTTGTGAAGCACCTAGCTCACCTGAAGGACAATAATATTGCAGCAAAGATTAATTGAATCTTGGTCTCTAGCCAGCAACTGAAACTGTATGTAACCAGAATCCTTTCTGGTACTTAATTTTTAATCTGTTTTCCTATGAAAACAAGACCAATGACATCACTCTGTCTGTACTAGTATCAGCAAAACAGACGGAATGCAAGTGATCTCAAAATCAATTGAGGTTTCTGCAAGGCCTTGTATGTTCTTTTTACAAGGCTTGGTGGCAGAAAGAAGACATGAAACAGCCATAATGCTGTCCTAAGACACTGCCCAGACACTTGGATTCTAAGCAATACCTGTCCTCTCTGCTCACTTCAGTCCTCTTTCTGATTGTATTATCTAAGACAGAAGGTTTTGCAAGATCAAAGTAAAAAAGGGATCAGGAAAGAGTTCCACCCAGAAGGTGGGTAGGTAAAGAGAGATGACTACACATGCTCCTACCAAGATAAAGATAATAATATGAGCATGTTTTGTTATGCACAGTGTAACTCAAATAGGAGAGGGTTCTAATAGTCCAGCCTCATTAAAAGCTTCACTGGTGCTTGTATCTCCTTACATACCAAAATAAAATAAAATAAAATAACTATGAAATGCAAATCTACTATTAATCAGGTTTCATTACTACACAGATTGCTTGTTCAATTCTTAGAGTTAGCTAAGTTTATTTTTACCCATGCTCCTAAAACAGAGATATAAATACATCATTATTAAGCTTGAAGATGGCAACAGTCCTGGAAAATTACAGCATTTAGGGGAAAGTTCAGCCTATTATGAGTATTTGAAACAAGAGGTCAGTAGGTTAGGACAGAGCTTCTGGTCACCTCAGATATAACAGATAAAGAGCAGCAGCTGTAATTGGCTCTGAATTAAATTTAGAAAGTTGAAAATTATACAGTCTTAAACGTTAGCTTACATTCCAGTCCAATGAAGTCACATCCTTATTGCTGGGGACATCATGTCCTCCTTCTCTTATGCAGTGCCTCAAAACTAGTTGAGTGGAACCGCTGTTGCTGTTTTCATTGAGATTCCATATTCTGGCCGTTGAGTCTCCGGATCTATAAAAGCAATTGTGCAGAGATAAAAACTCCTCTTGGTGTCAACCCAGCAAACAAAGTAAAAACCTCTATTTCTGTTTTCATTGAGAGAACATCACAGCTTTTAGAATGCAATTTTCCTTTCCAATTCTGCCCTTCCTGCACTCCCTATACTTTAAAAAAAACACTAACACATTTCTAAATTATACATACCATCTGAATCCACATAACAATTTGTTTTATTCAGAAAAGCTTTACCTACAAGACATTTGCTAGCTCTCTACATTTGGCACTGGATACATAAAGTTGTTATCACAATAACTGAGATACTCTGGGGGAACCTAACATTGATCCAAATAAGGAAAAGTAATTGAAATTAATTTTAAAAATTAATCTTAATTTAATTTTTAAAATACATGTCTACAGGGTCCTTCACAGTCTGTAGCTTGGCTGCTTAGCTCACGTCTGAAGAAGTGGCAAAATAACTATTGACATAATAGAGGAAGATAGAGACACCATCAGGATTTTAATCTATTTGATAGACGAAATATTTTCTAGGGAGATGTTTTTATTGCAGATTGAAACCCCCAATTTTTTGTAGAAAAACTTGAGGAGGAATTGAAGAGTTTCTCATAATCTGCTTATAAATAGTATATTTATTTTCACTTTGCTGAAATCTGTAGCTGCAAAATAACTCCTTACTTCTACAGAAGTCTGGAAAAGCAAACAACAATTTTGCACGTTGGCTGGAAAATCAATAAAGTTAATAATAAGGCTTAGAAGTTATGGAACATTCTTAGTTGTGATTATTTATAATAACAGGAACAGAAGTCTTTCATAGGCTTGGGTTATTTGTTAACATGCTAAGTAGTAAATTCCTTCAGTGCTGGCTTCTCTGCTCGATAGGACTGTGGGCCAGTCCTGCCTTCATTGTAATAATCCAGTTTGTTATTGGACCCTGTGAATAAAGTGCTCAGCTACTTGGCTACCAAACACAACATCCTATTTGCTAGTTCTAAAAGGGTTATGTTTTGTTTTTCAACAGTTTTGTTTAGTCAGTTTTCTGGTGATGCTTGAGCAATCTTATTTTCCACCATTTTAATTTTGTTTTTCCATTTTCTTCTTCCTAAGGCTACAGAAGCTATTATGCGTCCCTGCAGAGAGGCTTTATAAGCCTACCAGTGTGTGGCAGGGGTATTTATGTGTCTTCCCTTTTGTTGCTGGGAAAAAAAACCAGAGTATTCTCTGCTCTGGAAAGTATTCTGATTTCTGTTGAATGATTCAGTGAACCCTGCCTTATTAGAAGACCATAGTTCAAGCACAATTCAGAGAGATATTTAATCTCCTTAGCCCACAGAAGCATTTCTATCTGCATGATAAAGCAGCTCATTCTAACATGCAAGTCAGGAACACTTGAGTAATAGGTATACTGTTCTGCACTGTGACAGAGTACTGCCAAATTTTAGGAAAGCTTAGTTCTGAAAGAATTTTATTTCATGCTCTCCATCCCCAGCATAATAATGAATCAAGACGGACAAATGTTTGCAGAATTTTATTTGTCACATATTAAATCCCTATTCCATAACTGTCAGCAGAAATGTTAAAATAGATGCAGTAGGGTAAAGAATTTTGCAAGATGGTTGTTGAACCTTGGTATTTCTAATCTCCAGCTGTAAGTCTTATAATCACTGTTCTTTTGATATGCAATATTGCCAACGTATTTAACGCTTCTAACTCAAACAGGTTACACTTTTTATTATTGTATTTTAAAAGAATTGTTAAAGCATGAAGTAAAGGAAACTCCTCCTCATAATTTACATACCTAACTTTTCCTTAATAAAGCAGGTCTCTTAATGTAAGTGCTTACGTTTCCTAGGCAGTCAGTAGTGGGAAGTGCCTCAGAGGTATCCAGAGGGAGATCTCTGTCCCACTGATACTACAGCATTGCTCCATGCATCAGGTTATTCAAATAGACCTCACCTAATAACTGATCACTTTGTGTTAATGGATTTGACACCATGAGGAAACTGGCCCAAATAAAGTCACCTGCTAATGAATAAGCACTTACAATTAGCAGAATTGACACCTGGCACTGTCTGGGGAGGTGAAATCAATGCCCTCAGTCTGGTAATCCAAAAGGATTATTCAGAAAGGTAATTCACAGTGGAACCCAAACCACTGCTATGAGAAATACAGAAACTCAAAGCATTATATAAAACCCAGAGATGATGACAGAAGACAGCCTAGAAACATCCTTTCCTGCTCTGTTTGAGAGACACAGACATAACTGAAAGGTACCAGACAACAGCTTTTATGGCTAATTATTTTGCTGATGAAGGAGAGCGAAGGTGCATGGAGCACTCTGCAAGAGACAAAATTCCCCTGTGTGAAAGAGGCTGATGTAAATCTCCAAAGATAAGCAAAGAAACCTACTGTTGGGTTTTGGGAATGAGTCCAAGTCCCTCTGCTTCATGGCTATGAGAATTACTTGAAGGGCACGGCTGGATGTAACAGAACAGAGCACGCTCTTGGAAGCAGCAGCTGAACGTGCAGACAGAGCATCCTAAATTCAACTAACAAAGCTTCTCAAGTTCAAGGTTCCAGCAACTTTGACGCTCACAGGTATATCTCCATAGTGGGAAATTCAACCACGTTCAGGAACATTTTGGGTCACTGGACCATGATCACCTATGCTAGCAAACTGACAGGTTTGTCAGTTTCTGTGTCCCTGTCCAGACTCTGACCTGTTTTAATTAGCACTCTTGCTCAGGCCCCTGACGTTCTCTCTGAATAACTCCTGGGCATGGCTTCGTGGTTACAATGGTCCAGGGACAATTCCCAGTGTGCAGTTTACTTGGCAGCCTGGACAGTTTGCTAGCACAGATACTGGCTGTCCTGTGCCAGCTGGCCTCAGTGCCTAGGAATATTCCCAGGCATGGTTAGTTTACTAATGTGGACGTAGCTGTAACGGGTTTCTGCACTACCCAGGGAACATAGCCATCTGTAATAATTTACATGTGACTTAAAATTAAAACTTAAATGCTGAAAGATATCTCCTGGAAGAAATCAGTCTTTGAAGAGAAGGATTATTGGATTTTAAGAGCAAAACTGGAATTATGGCTGGAAATGGCCAAATCTTCACAGTTGGCCAAGCACATATTTATTTTTTTATTTTCTTTCACCTGTCAAAAACAATACATGCAATCATTTGTTTTGGAACGTTAGTTTCTTTCATAATCCTCTTACATGGCTGTATGCATGCACTTTTTAGTATTCTAATGCTTCTGTTCATAACATCTAAGCATTCTTCTCATAAGATTCTGGCAACAGTCATGCCTGTGATAGCCTTTACTGGTACCTCTAGTCTCCTCCATCCTCCAATTTAAGGGTTATGGGGGTGGTAGAGGAGAAGAAGCAGCTGCAGAATATATGTTTTATGGCTATTTGGTCACAGAAATTCCTGTCTCCACTACTTTTTAAAAAAAACGAAACAAACCAAAAAAACCAGCCCTTTGCAAAGTCCAGAGAATATATATTCCTGTGCTTGCCTTCATGCCCTCAAAAGTAATTGCAACTGAGTAGACGGGACATCAAATATCAAAATCTCTATCAGGGGGACACTTGCTAAAGCTGCAAACCAATGCTCTAGTTCTGGATAATTCATCCTGCAAACAAATCCCCTTACACAGCTTGCTTCAGATTAGGTCGTGAACCTGCATTATTTTTTTACATCAGGTTGCTGTCTAAACTGCTGCTAATTGTTAGAAAAATGCAGTGCTTGTATAACAAGGCTTGAAGAAAATACTGCACCATGAATTGAGATTTGATTGTGCTAGGCACTGTATAAACAGAACAAATGTGTTATTTCCCTTATTTAACAGCTAGGGCTTTATTTTTTAAGAAGACAGCAGATGGGTACCATCAGGCAGATGGGAAAACAAGAAAACTATGGACTGGGCAGCACAATATGGCTATTATAGAGTATAACAATTCTGTGTTTGCATATCAGACTAACTGCAGTTTTCTTTTTTTGAAGCTTTACTTTGTAAAGGACTAACAATTGCAGCATATGTAGATTTTGGGGAATTGCTCCCCCTTGTTTAATTGGTGCCATAACACAGTTTCCCTATAGATGATAGTTTGCACTATCATTGTATCAGACAGCTCAAACACTTCTTTGTGCAATGGCATAATCGGACAATCAGCTCTTTTCCTTCAGTTTTATTTTTTGCTGTGCATGCTATGGCATTTCAGCCATCTAAACTTCCTCAGCTGCTCACTGCTGCATTACCTGAAGGCTAACTGCATCACATACTTTGTTTCTGAGGAGTAGATTGAAATCTGATGAAGACGCACATGAATCTGAATTATTTGCATTTTTATTGCATTGCCATTAGTCTGCATGAGACACAGCACCTGACTGTACTTTCTAGCTGTATTTATATACTTCCAAAATCAGTAGCAAAGCTTATTAATAAAGACCTATTATGTTGAAGGGTAAAGCTTAATTGAAGGGATAGTGAGAGGGTTCTCCTCTGCCTTAGACATCTGACGGTTCTGATTATCATCCTGCAGGTTTGCCTGAGGCTGTGTAAGATACCACTGTCCCCGAGATCCAACTACCAGTGCTTAGCACCCTGCAGCAAAATGAAACGCCCACTGGTTCCTCAGTCACTGCAGTACATGCTCTGGTTTATTAAATGGTCCATGTTGGAACTATGCACACTAGGACTGTGAATCTCAGGTCCCAGGGAAGCAGAACTGTATGGCAAGCACTGGCAGGGAGGTGAGTCAGACACTGGGGAGCAGTCACCAATGCTAAAGCCAACAGATGAGGTCTGAGCACCTGTACTTAGGAGTCTTGACTCTCTATGTAATGAGTTGAGAGATGAAGGTACCTGCAGAGGGACAGAGCGCTTGAGGAGATGCTTAATTTCAGCTGTGATGGATATTCCGATATTCTCCAGAATAAAGCAGCATCTTCACTTTATCTCAGGCGCCACCAGATGTCCCTAAAGAATAATTCTGTATGGTATCCTCTCTCCCCACCCATTTTCCTTTAGATAATAACGTGGGTGTGCTAACTGCTCATCTGAAGATTGTTCTCCATATAAATAAAACAAATAAGATAATGGATAAGTTTACTATTAAAAAGTTATGGTTTAGGACAACAGGGCTAAAGGACACCTATTCTATTACCAAATATAGTCCCTTCATTTGAATGATCCTTAATAAAATACTCACGATCTATTCATTTCAAGACAGTCCATGAAATTCTAATAAAGTTTGCCCTCACTATGGGAAAATTATTCCAGATTTTAGGAAGGCTTCTCTAGACTTTCATCTTTAATAAGAAACAACCATGAAAATAAGACAATTAGTTACCTAAATTCTTCTTTGTTTTTGAGGTTTTCTTCACGATGTGGTTATCATTTAACATTTATGGGTAGTCAAAGCATTTAGGCATACATTTAGAAATTAGAGGAGTAGTACGGGAGCATGTTTATTCAGTATTGTTTGATGTTGATTTACAAATGGTTATGTAGGCAGTAACGTATCATGAACATCACTGACTTCTTGCTTTCCTTTCATTCTTTATTTTTTTCCTTGAAAACATCCTCTCAGATTTGGGCTAGGATGATAATTGGTTTATGCTTTCCTATTTTAACTGGTCACTGGTCTTAATGATCGGGACTTCCCTTTAATGACTTCCAGGACTCCCTTTAAGAATAGTACTGTGCTAGGGATAAGTAATACCACCAAGCAATATTGCCTGGGATGCTAGAACACTGAGTGGGTCGAGGAATCTGGTTAGCAGAAAATACAGCAAATGCATGGCACAGGAGCATGGCTGTTATTCCTGCTTGTCTGTACTGTGGCATCAGCCAGGGACCCTATCACAAACCAGAAGAACCACTGAGCCTACAGGAAAAAGAGCTGAAAACCAAAGTTTTTAATCCAAAACACCTACATCCAGCCTTTGTAAAGTCTACTGCTATGCCCATTTAGAATGAATAAATGCTACAGATGATAAAACTACTACCAGGTTTGGGCATGGCAGAAACAAAGTATATTCAGAAGGATTCTGTTTTCTGGAACTTTGTTGTCTGAAACTACTCTTTGGAAACTGCTGTCTTCAGTCTCTTAGAAATCTTATGCTGTTTATCCAACCTGATATTAATTTCTGCTAATGACATTTATTTTTCCTGCTTATTCTGTCCCATATGGACTTTACACTTTCCTTGTCTTCTATGTATTAAGTCAACAATGGTCTCATAATCTGACAATCACACAAAAAGTTGGAAATAAAATAAGGACTTTCCTGTAATAAATGTGTTGATACTGTCAGGTAACTTTAAGTGATAAAGACCCATTTCTCTCCTCTTAACTTTCATCAGCTTTCCTCCATGTTCCCAATTAGACTTTGTAAATTTAGTCTTCATTTTAAGGTTTAACACTAAGCATGAGCAAACACTGATTCCAACCATGTGTGTACATAGCTCTTGGGGTATGTTTATATTAGAATTTTTGTTTGGATCAAAAGCTCTTTTTATAGGTCAAGCTCCTGATTGCCTCACTTACCATGCTTTGGTTACCATTGCCAAGCAGTCCAGGAGAACACAAACTAGACTCCTTTCCAATGACAATAAACCAAAACATGCCCTCATGATCAGCTCATGGGACAAAACTAGGTCCAGCCTGAAGCTCCCTCTCTTCCCCCAGTACAAAGCAATACAGAGGTAACATAAGGTCCTCACACAATGGCTTTGCTTTACAGATCTAGTCCTCTTTGTGCTGCACCACACCTATGCAGACACAGCCAAAGAAAACTCTGTTTTGGTGTTTCCATACTTTTAGAAGCAGAACTTGGATGCCAAAGACCTACCGAGACCCCAGCGTGAACCATTAACTAAGAGAAGTAGGAGTAGATTACATGAACTTCAAATACTCTGAGAATTATCCACAGTCATTTAAAAAACCTTTTAAAATTATGTGTATTTAGGGCCATGGAGTTCGCATCTTAAATGTGCCAATGCTTCATGTTCTGTGTCACCTTATAATTACTTAACTCCTACATAGGTACAGTACTGCTGAAAAAAACCAACAGCTGCAGGCTCAAAAAACAGTGAAGAGAATACTTATTCATCTCTAGTATACACCCGCAAGTTCTTGCATCTCTAAATGAACTCTAATTGCAGCAGCTGGTTTTAATCATGGTCTTACCCAGATGCTAGCAGGTCACTGACAGGGTTCCAGGCACAGATGAACACCTCTGATTCATGGCCCCGAAGGACTGTTGCTTTGTTAGGAGGAATTTCAACATCCCCATCAATTTCCATTGGCTTTGAATGATTATCTGTAAGGAGATAGATCAGAATAAACAGTTCGCAATATGCTGTTAGGTCTGCTTTAAAAACAAGCTGGCTACCCATGGCCTAAAGCTTACAGCAATATATACACTATAAATAATATTCTGTGTCATGTCACTGACCATTATTACTCTATTTGCTTTCCTATGATTCAAATTTATGACATTTCCTCAAAATGTAGACCTTTCCAAAATATTTTCTGTAAGTCTATGCAGCTTTTCTTCAAAAAAATTAGCATTTAGATTTCAGTACAGTGTTGTTTTTTTCTTTAAACTGGCTTCATTAAAAAGGACTTAGAGATCTATTAAAATAGCAGATTGTCACATTTGAGAAAAGCTTTATGCTGTTCTTTTTAAAAAGTAATGTACAGCACGCACATTTTACTTACACAGTGTCCTGTGAGTAGTATGTGTGCTACTCACAGATGAAGAATATACTGAGTAAGGGCCTCATTCCCTGAGCACGGCAGGGAAGCAGAGAGCAATCACCTTCTCAAGGGTATCATAATATATGCAAAGGTACCAACTGAGGCATATACTTAACCTGCATGCTGTAATTCTGGGATTCTTTAGACTGCAGTCAAAGTAACTTTGTTTTTATAAAGTTGTTTTATTTCCTTAAGGGAAAAAAGTGAATTTAAAATGATGACTTTCTCTTAGTGGCAGCAACTCATTCCAATTTGCATCATGAACAATGTTTTCACTCTGGATTTTCATTGCTTCAGTATAAATCTTCCTCATTCAGCTCAAACTACACTTCCTGGCAGCAACACAAGATTATTCTCCACTGCGAACAAGACACCAATCAAGGACAGGTAACACACTGAAGGAGCAGACAGCAGATGTTCCTCACAGAAGTGTGGCCCGTTTCACAGAAAGCACATCCAAAAGCAAATACAGGGCAAAGGCAGCCTCGTGTTATCTAATCAATGCCTTGGCCAGCTGATCTGCTCTGATTGATCAGAATCCAAGTTCTCATTCTGGGTTAAGTCTTTTAGTTAGTCATTCTTTAATCACATATGGAGATCCATAGGTTCTCAAGTGGAATAATTATGTTCCTTTATTGCCACATGTTTATGACATTTAAAATCAGCCATCTGTCCTGATACTCAAGCTCTGTTGAGCTATTGCCCATCGACTGGCAAAACAGACTGTGACGTTGTGCAACTTTCATCAGATGGCAGATTCCTACCCTTTACCCAGGCTTTCAAGTAGCCCATTTAATTCTGCCTAATTTAAGCTGAGTCACACAAGTAGCCCTTCTCACTGCATATTTTATTAGGTACTATTAACTATGTCTGTGCTATCTCTACACCATAGGTGGGCATGGAATGTAATTCACATACAATTCAATGAGTTGCATAGCACTGAGTATCAAAATGAGAAATAACGGTAGTTTCACAGCTCCCATTTCTCATTCAAAATACCTATATTTTTAACTACACTTATGACCGATGGATTTGTTGCATAAAACTAAACATATCACAAATGCCTGTTTGTAAAATCTACATCTGTGCTGGGTCCCTATGTTAAGCACTGTCATTAGTAATTCCCTATGTGTGTAACTACTAAAATGAATACTACCCAAGTTATACTAGCACTCCAGATTTAGCCTGATGCTAGCAGCTGGGAACTTTGACATGATATACTGAACAATCAGGGCAATGAAGAGCAAAGCACTATCAAAACCCACCAGAAGATACGAATCTAGAACATGTAATCCTCTGTTTTTCAGCACAACAGAGAATCACCAGGTTTAAAGCATATTTTAATGAGAAAACTAGCAGCATGGTAATGGCTATGCATTCATCTGCGTCCCGTTCACAGTGTGAGTTGGAAGCCGAGACTAAATCAAGAAGTAAGTTCTTTCAAGTGCTTTAATTTGAAAAATTTAAATGAGATGCTACCCTTACCACATCTGATCCTGCTGTTACCTGCCTGGCTCTCAAGGCAGAGCTGATTTTCAGCCTCTAATAAAACCAAATGACAGCTTGGAGGCAGCATTACTCCAAGGTCCTAGTGTCATGATGTGGTATCAGAACAAGGCCATCTGATACTCAGAAATACTTTTTGTTTGTACGTGGCCAGATGGAGGAACTTAGATACACATTTTGAATGTTATTAACTGGTGTGAAAAAACCCCCCACAAATAGTCATGCTGTGAAAAAGAAACCTTGATAGGCTGATACCTGCATAGGTATCTGCAAGACTGACTGACCTCTAGGAGCCATGAAATAGCTGCAGGATTATTTTCTATTGTCTTCCAGTAATTATTTTGACACTACAGCTTTGACAGTTCAGGAGAAAAAGGAGGAAAAGACAAGGAGTCTTTCAGGAATTGTTCACAAATGTTCATATTCTATGCATTTTCTTCCTGTTTGCACCAGCACTCAGGAACATTCCTATATAGATTGTTACTGCTAAGCACAAAACTTAAAATGCCCCATTGAACAAACAGTGTAGTTCATGATTCTGTAAACCAGCTATGATTATGATAACAACAAAATACTGCAGAAACCCCTGAGCACAAGACAGCGCCCTTCTAAGAGTGCCAAGTTCCTTAAACAGCAGATGGTCTTGTAAGCCCTGGTCTCATCTGAAAATTTGGCCTTCCCCTGGATGCCGCTACAATGTGTGCATGGGGAATGAGGATAAGAAGGAAGTAAAGTGTAACCATCAAGAACAGGTTTCTTTTAGTTTTTTTCAATTATCTTCAGAGGAGAAAGCTCTCTGTTAAGGCCTCAAAGAACACCTCTGAGGGGTTCTTGGAAAGAGAGGACAGTTCTACCAAGTGCAATAGATCCCCATAAGTGAAAATTTTAAGTCTGTAAGTTACATGGTGGATGGAGTACTCTGCCCAAATGTTAACACAAGCTATTTTCTAAAGGCCAGAGGATCTTTGGTTAAGTCTATGCTATACTAACATACCAGTGAGTAGTATTAACTCTCTATTTTTTCCAAATTAAAAAAGATAAATTTTCAAGATCTTACCAGTGCTAACCCTGTCTTTTCTCAGGAAATGTGTTTTTTTTACTTAAATCTTTGACGGCCCATTCACTGAAGTTGTTCTTATTCTTTATGACTGTAATAATAAAGGAACTGGGCTCAGTCTTTTTTCAAGAGCTTTATTTTTCTTAAAACCATGCCAATCCTTGCAAATATAATGAAACAAATGACATTAAAAATATTTGAGTTGGAAAACAATCCGAAGCTTGGCTGCATTTCTATATGCTGATTTTTTTTTTCTACTAATTTTTAAAGTGACTCACAGCTGAAAACATTACTCAGGAAGCAGAAAGAGAAGGCAGCAATTTTATTTATTTAGTATTTTAATCTGCACTTCAAACTATTGTTGTTGTTAGCTTTTTTTCTGTCTCTTTCTTAAGTCAATATCACCCTTGCATAACATATTGACAACACCACCTATAAAAAATATCGTATTATATTAAATATATAAACACTTTTTGGGAAGACTGCTAGTGTCAGGGAGAACTGCATGTCAGAATAAATGCAAACTAGGTAACTTCCCAAAGACATCTCTTTCACCCATTTCCCCCATCCTGCCTTTTTCTGACAGGTTGATATACAGGTGGCTTCCAGGTTATGGCTAAGGACTAGCACACTGTCCAAGTGAATCCCAGTATATGCCAGTTCTGTGAATTCCAGTAACAGTGAAAATAAAGGTCTGGGGAGTTTCTCGTGCCTTTCCTATTAGTAGTCTTTTCTACCCAGTAGGTCTCCAAGCTTTCACCTCACCCATCTTACATCCTATCCTAACCTTTTGCCCAATCCTTCTCTAAACCTTTTGCCCTAAGCTAAGGCCTTGCCAGATCTTTCATCTTAGTCTATCGTAGACTAAACAGACTCTCTGAATACAGTGGTAAGGGAAAATGTGAGGCTGGATACACAATTTGCCCTACATAAGCAATGAAAAGGAAGGGTATGACTCTTTGTTACTTTGTTAACGTAACTGTTTTTCTAACTTTACCACGAGAGAGAGAGATACAATTGCGTTACTCAGACCGATGCAGTAAATTGTCAGCTAGATTTGTTAGTCTTTAGTGTTTTCTGAGAATTATGAAGGCAGATCTTTTGGAGTTTATTTAAACAGGTCTGTTCAAGGGTGAGAATGCCAGTTCTGCAGTTCGGTGTGCATCTCCCATGTATAATCCTCATCTGCAGTTGTGCTACACCATCTTGCTGATATCCTCTGTAAGCCTCAGATAGAAAAGTTATAGACCTCCCAAGGCAAGGGAGGCACATGGGTAAGACAGCTGGCTGTCCCTGGATTTCTCTGCAGCTTATCGCCAAAGCCTCCTTCTCCTTACAATTGCCAAGATCACCTCTTCACCCAGGATGACCAACTGGCACAACAGCAGCTGCCAACACATGCCAACTGGCCAGCTATTCCTCGAGGATTTTCTGTCTTCCTATTGCCACTTCTAAGTTAACTTGTCTGCCTGGTAGGCTGCTTAGCCACAGTCATGCTTTGAAATTTGCTGTGTGGTAGAGTATGGGTTGACATGGACCCTACCTCTGTGAAATTTCACAAGACAACACAGTGTCATGTTCTTGCATCGTGCTCCAGACACTGGATGGTATTAAGTCATACAGGACTTTTCCTCCTCAACATTCCAAGAAAGATCTGCAACTGTTTGTGAATATCCTTCTATTAAAAATGGCTGTGAGAATTATTATTTTTAATAATAAAATGGCAGATTTCAGAAATCAAGGCTTAGAGTGTGGTCATATATCTGTACTAATCTGCAAGGCTTTCCTTTCATCACTGTATTAGTGATGAACTGATAATCAGTTTTGTACCTTAAGAATATGGGGGGTTTTGTCCTGGGACAGGAAGATATTGCCCCCAGATATTCACAAATCAGCTTAAGGAAAGTGTCAACAAACAAAATGTCAGCATTAAATAAATTTAAAAGTGCTTTCTTTTCTATTTGCACCCCTGTGCATGCAAATTCAACTTCAAAATAAAGGGTCAGTTGAAAGTAAAACATAATCAATCCATAGGCTAAAAATAGATTAATATTTGTAAATTTTCCAGAACTTTTTTATAATTGTTTTCTCAAATTAAAAATGTCATTTAAATAATCACAGTTTTATTGGGGGAAACTATCCTGTCTAACTAGAATTCTCTGAAGAAAAACCTGGTTTGAAAACATTTTTCTCACTGACCCACAAAGGAATCTGTTTAGATCAAAGATAAGACAGAGACTGATAAAGGTATCTTATCTACACCACGGAACAAATAAAATCTGTTACATGACTCCAGTCCTGACCTGTTGCCAAAGAACTGCTGGGGATTCAGACAAAACCTGCCATGCATGTTCCTCTAGAATTTCCTCGGAAGGCAATCAGGCATTAAGGTCTCCTTTCAGAAGTTAGCCAGTGCCCTAATATGGCTTGCACATAGAAACCAGAACCATTAATTCTATCTGCCCCACAATGTTAGCCCAGTTGTCAAGATCTAGTTACACAAGCAGGTATGTCTGTTCCTTGTTTTGTATGTCTGACTTTAGATGTCCAAGATATGAGTGCGGTTTCCACTGTCACCAAAAAACAAAGGTGAACTCAGAGCTCTGGAGAAGTCGCTGTTCTCACAGACTAAGGAAATCCGGGGAAGGTAGGACCACCAATTAGCTATCTGCAGTGCACTGTATGACTAAGCATGTGCTATCATAGAATCACAGAACGGTTTGGGTTGGAAAGGACCTTAAAGATCATCTAGTCCCAACCCCCTGCATGGGCAGGGACACCTCCCACTAGACCAGGTTGTTCAGAGCCCCATCCAACCTGGCCTTTAACACTTTGAGGGATGGGGCAGCCACAGCTTCTCTGAGCAACCTGGGGCCAGTGTCTCACAACCCCCACAGTCAAGAATTTCTGCCTAATATCCAATCAAAATCTCCCCTCTTCCAGCCTGAAACCATTCCCCCTCATCCCATCCCTCCCTGCCCTTGTCCAAAGTCCCTCCCCAGCTTTCCCAGAGCCCCTATTAAATAAAAAGGTGAGGAACTCTTTCCTCTGTCCCTTCAAGACATGTTTGCTGCATCCAAGGTGTCTGCTGGGAATGTTCCTTGGCACATGCAACTCCCTCTCCTGTGCTTGGCAATGCTGTTCAAGAATGGATAGCTGGTACAGGACCAACTGGGCCAAGGACCATGCCAAGAAGGCTGTGGATGATCACAGGACAGTGCTCAAGGCTATGCTCTGGCTATGCTTCATTTACACAGATATGTCTTGTAGGTCCCAGTCTCTCAACCCATCTCCCTCCTGGCCTGGACAAAATGACCAACTGTGGCTACAGCTTGTCTCAACTTTTAACAAATACCTAAAAGCACCTATAAAGTTGATAATATTAATGAGGCCTTGGTAGCCTGCTTCAAGGAGCATACAGCTCCACCTCTTGATACTGTCTTTGCCTTGCAGTTCTGAAGATATTTAGAGTTTTTGGATTCTGAGAGGACATCAGTAAAACACAGCACTGTGACATGAAACATGATTTTCACTCAGCAGCCTTTCTAGAAACACCTTGCCCTCCTCCTGAAACAATTCGCCTGAGTTCCACCACCTAGCAGACACCAAGAATATTACTGAAACTCAAATTGCCCAGTAGTGCCAAGAAACTGCACGGATTGGCTTACTTATTGCATGTGCCCCATTCTCCTCTCCATTCACAGTGGCTTCTCCGTTCTTTGGTGTGTTCTGCTGGGAAACAGCAGTCGTCGTTGCTCCCGCTGCTGCTGCCGTTGCTGCCGCTGCTGCTGCTGCGCTGGCTTGTTGCTGGGCGAGTTTCTCTCTGAACGCTTGCTGCCGGGTCTGAACAACATCAGGCATCACCGCGTCTATCAGAGACAGGGATTCTATCGGCCTGCCGTCAAACACTGTACCATCCTGCAGGGAAAACGAGCAGAAGTGAAACTGCGGGTTCAGGATCTTCGCCACTGAGGGCAGCAAAGAGGTGCTGATACAAAGAAACAGAACTAGGTTGTGTGAAGATACTGCGCTTTGACTTAACCAACTAGAGCCCCATTACTACGGACTGTCTCTCTCTCAGATCCATGATGGTGGGTCTCATGTTCCACTTAGAAATCTGATAAGTGATTTTTTTGAATGTTGTGGAAAATTCAGGCATACAAAATCTTTACAGATGCAAAAAATTATGCTGTGGGGGAAAAAAAAAAAGTCTGACTGATGACAGAAAGTTTATCTTTGTTTTGTATTTGGAAAAAAAGAGTCATGGCTAAAGCCATCACAAGGACAAATAAACTTTGGTTGAATTGTTTGCCTTCCTGCACTTCCAGGGGCATAGGAATGGAATCAGCCGAAGAATAATGAACCTCAGCCAAAACCAGATGTATGCACAAATTCACCGGTTTCTTGCAAGGTGTTCATCAGCCCAGCACCACCAGTTGTAGCTGATGGTACACAGGACTGCTTTACCATTACTTTTCTTTTAT
This sequence comes from Hemiprocne comata, assembly GCA_020745705.1. Taxonomy (NCBI): domain Eukaryota; kingdom Metazoa; phylum Chordata; class Aves; order Apodiformes; family Apodidae; genus Hemiprocne; species Hemiprocne comata. The sequence goes on along the minus strand of CM036586.1, from coordinate 94,320,788 downwards.
TATGCTAGCTTTATTCATAATAGTTATGGGCTTTCATTTTGATTTCTGTAAATTAGGTTCCAGGTTTAACAACCAACTGAGTTAACCTTTAAAAGCTGGTTTTTAAGACTTAATACAGACTCGGGTCAACATCTGCTACATCTACTTCGCTTTGCTTCACTTTCCTATTATCTTAAATGTATGACAAAGGTTTTAGTAGCCTCCAGAAAATGCTGTTTCACTGATCTTCTGCAAACTCCCTTTAATTCTTTGAAATAATCAAGACCCAGCATTGAAAAATCCCTGTTTCAGTAATAGTAGGTAAGGTTAGGATATGGATAAAAGAAATAGCCAGGCAATAATACAATTTTCAACATACAACAATAACTAATAAAGAAAAGTAGCTGTTTGGCTGACTAGTATGCTTCTGTTGGACTAGTCATTGGATTACTCCTTGCAAAGGAGGAAAGAGTCATTAGAGAAGAAAAATATAAGCTCTCTTCCTCCTCAGCATTTTTAATGTAAATGTCTCTACCGACACTTATTTGAATCCCGGCTTAAATCCTTGCTACATGATGAAAACGATGTTTGTCAATGGATTTCTAACGTGCAGTTTTAACTGTAAAACTGCTCACAGGACTATTCTCATGACTGCCTTTTCACAGATCGCAAACAATACTTAAATTGTATACACATTAGTTTCCAGACTCACAGAGTATTCACTAGTAATAAGTAATTAAGTAATAAACATAGAGAAGTAACATATACGTAGCCCTTATTCGCATTCAGACAGAATAAGAATAGCCTTTGCTTTACTGTAATGTAGTTAACAGTATGTATTTAAACAGAATCAAACCACAATGAGAGCAACATCAATCTTAATAGTGATAAAACGCGTATTTTTAGATTATCCTCCCAAGGCCAACTCTGAAGCTGGATGCACAGGAGCAGATCTCTACCGCTGTCATATGACCTGAGCTGATAGGTGCTGTTCATGACTGAAAGTTTCTAACTGTGCAGCTCCAATTTCAGGCTCAGGGCACAATTTTAAGTAGCAAACTGGGACAGATTCCTACCAATGGTTTGTTATTACAACTGCACCAAAGTGCAGCTTGGCATGAATGTCAAATGTCATTGCCTCAACTAAAAAAATAACACATACACAAGTCTTAAACACAGTATCAAGTCGTAAAAAGAAAAACACACAGAATGTTAGTGATAAAAACAAATGAGTTTCCAAACTATACTTTGCAAACGACACAAGCTTTTCTCTGTTTTACATTCCTTTGTTCTCACCCATGCTGTTCACATGCTTCATTCTGCTACAGAGGAAAAAGCAATAGCTTTTAAGGTATTAAGATTTATTACCGATCTCTGTCAATTACGAATATCTATGGTAAATATTTTGCAAAGCAGTACTTGCTTATCTGTTATGCTTCATTGCCTCTAGAAGCATTATGCCTTTAAGGTTGGCAGGGTAAAAATGCTGGCTTCTCCCATATCCCCTCTTTGTATCCCCTGGCAGTTCAAGGAGAATGGAGACACTTTGTGACTGCTCATACAAACCCCACAGAGAACCAGTGCCCCAGACAGAGTCAGAATTTACACACAACTGTTTCACCACATACATGACAGGCCAATGCCTGGTCTTTTATGATCTCAGCCAAAGTCACTGAAATCAGACAGAGTCTCTCCAGTGATCTCCAAATATTTTTGATCAGGCTTCTTATAGCTTGCAAGCAGTGCTGCCTGCTAGCAGGTGTCAGAGTGAAGTTTTAACATACACTGCAGGCTTTTCCTGCCAAATTCTGCTGTGACCTTGAAAATGCAAGACTGTAAACACAGATGCACTTTCCTGTTTGCTGCAAGAATCTGTGCACCCCAGATTTGTTGACTGGGGTAGCAGAAACCTCATTAATATCAATTTAAGCAGCACAAAGAAGGCCTCAATGTCACAGCCAAAAATTGAAACACGTATCTATCTCAAAGCTTTTCAGCTCTCAGCCACAGATGGGGCAAAACATGAACAAAATTAAACCAGATGAAGAGAAACCACGCCGGGGGGTGGCTCGCACCTCCGGGCTGTCAGGACACACAGCTTGGCAAGCCCCGGGGTGCCAGTCGGCCGTGCCAGGGGTGGTGGGGTTACTTACTTCGTTGATGCTGATCTCAGCCTCCACATACTGGAGCCCCTTCTGGAGGATGGAGATGAGTGCAGCAGGTGGCACTAGTGTTCCGTTGATGTTGGACTGGCTGATGTGGCTCTCGATACCGAAGGTGAAGGCCGAGTGGGAGAAACCTGAGAGCAGGAAAAGGAAGCCGTGACATGAAATGTAAATGCACCAGCCAGATACACCTTCACGGTCTAAAAATAATTCCGCTGTGAGATCTGAGAGACGCTGCCGTGTAAGCAGAAGGACTTGGGCTGGCTACGTGGGGCCAGGGAGGTTAACCAGAGCCATCCTGACCACCCTGCCACCGCCCATCCTCCTCCCCTGTACATACAGGGGAAGCCCTATAGAAATGGAAATGCACACAGAGAAAAATAACCAGAGAACTGTGTTAACTGAAAACAATCACATAAAAACCCAGGAATCGCCACAAGGGCAAGTCCAGCTAAAAAAAGTGCCTCAAATCTTCATTTCCCTTGCTGCATTTTAGTGTGGGTGTTTTCTGAAGATAAATACTTAAATCCCTGAGAGCAAGTTGTACAAAATCAAGCCATAGAGGCAGCTGACACAGGGGAGCAATTCCCTCATACCAGGGATTTAAAATCCTCTGCTCGTTTAGTGCTGAGCACAATATGACGTGCAGAGCATTGCCATTAAAATGAGAACAGAAAGGCCGCTAGGCCGCTCCTATAAACCTGTTTTCTGAACGTGAACAGTAGTAGCAGAAGTAATTAATTGGGATCTGCCAAGCAGCTGACAACAAGCCAGTGCAGCAGCCCATCCTTTAACTATAAGTCTTTCTCCTCCCTATTTCATTTTTGTCATTGCCCTAGAAACAACGTTTAATGAAAGTGATGGCACTGAAATTCAAAGAATTTTGCTGGACACATTTTAAAGAGAAAACTGTGCCTTAAATGATGGCTGAAGCTGCTGAAAACTGTTGCTGGGTATGAAGGCGAGTGCTGCAGTGTGACTGTACATAGGGGCATATGTGGGAGGGGGAAGGGGGAACAGGATGTAGATATAACTGTAGGAACCCATTTATCACCACACTGTCTCCAGAGCATTAATCTAACATTAAAAGCCTTGGGGAAACCACCCATGCACTGTCTCAAACAGGAAGAGCCCTTCTCAGCTTCCACCGACTAGACCAGAAAGGAGAAAAAAAAAAAAAAAAGAAAAAAAAGAAAAAGAAAGCAGCTCTCAAATAAAAATACTTCTGTTAAATATAGCTGTGCCTCTTCCCCTTGTCAACAGTAGTTTCATTTATAGCTTTGTCCGTTAAGGGATTTCCCCCCTATCACTGCAATGTCCAATTATGTGTGGGCTGGAGGATGGGATTTTGGGCTTGCTCCACAGTAATGCTTTCCTTCTCTCACTCAAATTGTTTTCAAGATCCTTTTTGCAGCTAGCTCTGTTATGATTGTAGATAGATAGCAAAAACAAGCTGAGAAACAGAATGCCTCCCACATTTGAAACCAAGGTATTTATTTCTCTGTGATTCTCTCCCCCTACACATTTTATTTTCCCACTGTTTTTCTCCTCTTCCTGGTAACAACCTCTATCCTTTCGCTTCCTGACCCTACCTTCCCTTCCTGGCACTCTCCTAGTTTTGGAGGATGCTTTGGACACTTCTTATGAAGTGGCAGGCCCACTCATGAGCAGAATTACATAGGATTACAAGGCATAAAAATAAAGCACGGAAAAAAACACCTAAAAACCTGCAGTATTATTTCTTTAATCCCTGGTCCAATTCTTATCCTGTATTTGCTCTTTCTGCCCTGGTCTAGTTTATGAGCTGTTGGGCCTCCTGCTGCATCCAAAACAGACTGAAAGATCTGCAGAGCAGTGTTTTTCCCTTGTTATTAGTTTTGTAGGATGTCTAAGCACATTACTGGGCACCACAGCAAGGAAGAAATCAAGCTCTGAGCATACACGGCCTGCTTTTGAGATATCTAGGGCTTGATCACTGGACACTGAAATCTCTAGGTATATTTAAATACATGGCATGCAACTAACCAGAATTAAAGAACTAGATCCCACTTAATTTATATGTATGTGTATTTCAATTAATCAACCACAACAGTAACAATACCTTCTTGAAAAGGAATGGACTTTAAAATGCATGATGCAAAAAATCAGCAAACCTACTTAAGAATGGAGAAGAATGCGAAAATTAAGCTGTTGTCCAGGAGTACTGAAGCTGACTGCTAAACAAGCAAGCAGCTAGTTTGTGAGTTGGCACCTTGGAGAATTGTAACATGGTCTCTGATTCAATCAAAAGGTGGATGGCATAAAAATGGCAACAATAAACATCAACAGAAAATGTAAAAAAAGCGGAAAATCATTACTGTGGGTCTACAGTAGGCTTAATTTTAACTGACTTTGTACCTCTCACTATTGCATTTGGTACCTTGCAGACTTGTTAGTTGGCTGCTGGTTGTATCTCAAACCCCACGTTTGCTAGCAGACAGCTGACTGTGGCACACAGCTAACCTCTTTGTCCACTACTAAGTTGCCACATCCCCAAAGAGCAACACACCTCACCTGGCTGCAAGTGAGAGAAGGAACTTCTCAGCACAAAACCCAGCTGCATTATTGCAATGAATCTTGTTATCTTACTGGTTTGATCACAGAATCGCCAGAGTTGGAAGGGACCTCTAGAGATCACCCAGTCCAACTCCCCTACTAAAGCTGCATTGCCTAGAGCACATTACTCAGGACTGCATCCAGGCAGGTCTTGAGTATCTCCAGAGAAGGGGACTCCACAACCTTCCTAGGCAGTTCCAGTGCTCTGTGACCCTCACCGTAAAGAAGTTCCTTCTCATATTTAAGCAGAACTTCCCATGTTCCAGCTTGTGCCTGTTGTCCCTCGTTCTGTCACTGGGAACTACTGAAAAGAGTCTGGCTCCATCCTCCTTGCACCCACCCTTTAGGTACTTACAGGCATTAACATGGCCTCCCCTCAGCCTTCTCTTCTCCAGGCTAAAGAGTCCCAGCTCCGTTAGCCTTTCCACTTAAGGGAGATGCTCCAATCCCCCAGCCATCTTCGTTGCCCTCTGCTGACTCTACTCTAGTAGTTTCCCATCCCTCTTGAACTGGTGCTACAGAAACCATTACCAAAGCACATGTTAGATGACAAAACACAACACTCCTGGCTACTTTGTCACTTTTGTCCCACTCACACATTTCCAGCAGTTGTAACAAACTTTCCTAAAATCATCTTATCTGATAAGGTCCAAATACTGAAAATCAACAAAGTGAAACTACTTAAGTGCATGCTGCTGGACATGGTGTTCCTCATCCCTCTTGGAAAAATCCTCCCATACAATTGTAATTAAAAGAAAAACAAACACAACAGAAACAACTCGGCCAGACCACCAACCGATAGCTAATTACCTCCTGATTTCTTGTACTACCGTAGCATTTATATAAAGCTCATATGGAAGTAGACTGGTTTTAAAAGTAACACACGCAGTTAACGAAATCCTGAATGAAGCTGTACCCACGTCAGGTTTCTGATAACGCTGAAATTTCACTTGAGCTCTGCTTTTATAGTTACCAGATGTCACCAGTTCTCTTGGGAGCTCTGCATGTGAGTACATTGAATTATATAGCAATGTTGCAGCTCTACAGTTCAGTCCTACAAAAAGGTGATTTCTATTAAACAAAGGCGAGTTGTTTTAAATATTAACTTGGCCCCCCTTCTAAGTTCAAGAAACCACAGTGGGGAACACAGAGCCAAGACATGAGCACCATTCCCCCGCCCCCATGACTCTGTGCAGGCTGTCAATGCAGTTGGGGATTGAGGGCAGAGACAGAAAGGGCTCTGCAAGTGGGTATGTGAAGAAAGGATATGGTAGGGATGACATGAAATTACCATAGACCCAAACTCAATATGCTGCACTAGCAGCAAGAAAGAAAGAAAGTTGAAAATCCGTGTCCATGTGCATTATTTCTCATAAATCCTCTCATTTCTGTGACTGCAATGATCACTCTACAAAACAGTAACTTCTATTGAAATACCACCAATAAATTAAATCTTACTGTAGTAAACCCTTCAAGGACACATGCAATGAGACTATGAGCTTTTAAGGTTACAGACATGAACACAAGGGGCCAAAGGTGAGAGAGAGCATGACCACACAAACCGAACCAGTTTCATACCAGTGAACCAGACAGTCACTTGTGCCATGACATGATCAGTGCCCTAAACGGAACTTTTCAACAGACTTGAAGGAATCACTTCCAGGATTTTTCTACCTCAAAATGTATAATCTGTAAATCCATTATCATACATGAAAAAAAAAACCAGAATCATAGAATGGTTTGGGTGGGAAGGGACCTTTAAGATCATCTTGTTCCAAATGAACAGTGAAGATCTTGGTATGATCACCTTAAAGGGAGCTGACCTATCAACTGCAGTTAGTCTTGAGAGAGTTTACAGAATATAAAAGCATACTGGAAGTAATGAATGCAGAAAAAAATGACTTAAATTACAACCCCCACCAAATTATTATGCAAGTGTTTTTTAACTGGAAAACTGAGTGAAATTCCTCACTAATAGATTCCTCTACATTTTTGTACTGACAGTGGTAACAGGTCCTGGTTCTGAGCTGTATCTTTTCCCACACCAAGGTGTCTGTATATACTCTCAGTGGTACATACACAGCCACTTGGGAATTCTTGCCCTAGGCAGTGCCAAAAAATGCATATCTAGGGCTGTGTTTTGCAAAATTTCTCTGATGGATTCTGCTGTAACTGCAAAAATGGAGATGCTGGTGATTTTTTTCCCTTGGCTGCTCCTTTTTCAGTTAAAAATGGCCTCCCCTTAAAATTTGTCATCAATCATAAAAAGCCTAGGTTTTATTTAATGAACATAATGCTATTCTTTCTGTGCTTGTCTGATCCACAGATTACGTCATTTTAATTGTTTGTAGTATGCCTGGCTCACAGCAAAAATGCCTGTCAAATATAGGCATAGGAAAGGGCACTGGGCAGCCACACAGCCCAGGGAATGCCTTTTCTTCTCCAGAGACGTGCCTCACTGCTTCTGGGAGCAAATAATTCCTCCTTTCAGGCATGCAACTGGGTTGCTGCTGAGTATTCCCTGCGCTAGCTCACCTGGCAATCACAGATCCAGCTAACTGACATTTGCTAAGTGCTCCTTTCATTTCCTGATCCCTTTAGCACCATAAAAAGCAATCTTGTTTAAACTGCAATCTTAAATTGGAACATCTACAGCACCTTCTGCTGTGCTTGCACAGGTGAAGGGAATGACAAAGAGAGGTCTGTGGAAGCAATGACTTCGGAAGTGTTTCAGTCTTCGCTGGTTATTCAGGAGTTACCTCGGGGATGCCCTGATTAGCAACAGTTAAGAGATCTACTGAACGCTGCACAGGTTTTCTGTTTGCGAACTAACTCAACTTAGTTTTCACTGGCAAATCTAACTAGTACACTGTTGAAGTATTTCTTTTTTAAATAGATGTGTCTTAAGTTATTTGCAAATTACTCAGTTTAATAATTCATACTATAAGATTCTTCGCTGAAACATTTGTTACTGTAGAATGAGACAGAGTAAATAATTAGGAACATCAAATTGCCTTTTAGATGTCAGGCATCTGTATGACGAACTGCCTCTGTCCCAACACTGAGCACAAGCACCCATTCCTACAAATCTCTGTGTAACTCATGCCCTGTGTGGCTGCCTTCTGTCCTGGAAAATAGGTTTCAGATAGAGGTCTGATGTCATTTCCTTCAAAAAATTCTCCTATTCCTTTAAGCAGTTCAGATTGAGGTTTTCAAATCCAGGGACCTTAGGTTCAATTTCTGGAAATCAGTAAATCAGTGATGTTATTACCTTAATAGAAAGAGAAAAAAAAATAGTAAAAGAGGAGTCATAAACTGTATGACAACCCTCTCCCCTTTTTTTTTCCTGTAACAATCTAACCATCTGCAGGTGGAAATAATCAACACTTCTTCTTTCATTGTTCTCCCTGACATTGCGTTGCCTTTCTTTTTGTAAATTCCCAATACTAGCTCTTATTCTCATCTCTGAAGTAACACGCTGTTCTCTTTGAAAGTATTTGGCAGACAGAGGATACAAAAATGAGCAAGGTTTTAGAAATGATTAAAACTTCTGGCTTGGTAGAACCAACCTGCAATTGCTATAATGGGATCCACTGGCAATCTCCAATTTTCTGGCTGCAAGACTGCCTGTTTTCTTAAGGCACTATTGTACCTCGCATTACTGCTGAGACTTTGACCAATGTAAAATTCATGCAAGAATGGAAAGCACTTAAGAGCTGACTCTAGCTATACAGGCTGCAGGGGGAAAAAAACTGTTGTAAGGGGATAAAGGAAAGCCATCTTTATGACCATAACTGGGTATGTGAGCAAAAATCCTGGGAGATTTAGACACATCAAGTAGAAACACTGCACAGAGTAATGAGTCAAAAGAAAATCACATGCAGGAGGAAAAGATGTCCCTCACACAGTCCAATCGGCAGCTTTACCATGTTACCAAACCCAAGTAATGCCAAAGCTGCCCACATAGCTGCTTGCCAAAGAAACCAGACGCATCCTGTGGAAAAACATCTTCCCAAGTTTGATGTCTGGGTCTTGGGAGTGCCATCTAAGCAGGAAGGCAAGAAGGGAAGAGTGGTGCAATGTGGTGACCTGAAATAAATTAGAGCCCTACCACTGCAGTTTAAAAAAAATCCACTAAATAGTAATGAAATACGACCGTAAACAAAATAATCTTCTCCAAATACTAGTGATGTACAAACAGCACAGTTAACACTGAAATAAGTTTTAAGGTTGTTTTGGTTTGAGCCAGGGTGAAGCTCTTTGCTGATTTTTTTTTTCTTTCAGTGAACTTTTTAGCAGTGCCAGTGGACTGATAATAACCAAGGTCACTTCTGACTGTCTGCAGCCTCCCCCCCCGCTACGGGGGAGCAGATTAGACTGAAGGCAGGATCAGCAAACCAGAATATTCCCTTCTCATCATATTTTCTCTATTTGGCTTTCAGTATAGGCTAATATATCACGGAAGTCAAGCCTCTCGTTTTCCTTTTTCTCTCACTTTTCTGCTTACTGTTGCTTCTATCGCCCTCTCTTTGGCTCTCTCTTTTTTCTTTATTTCCATTTTTCTTTACAGCCGACATCCAAGGACCCTGTCCATGCACCCGGACACTCCCCCCTTCAGCTGGGAGTCACCAGGGAGAAGAGTTGCTGTGAGAGTCGCTGGGGGAGGAGGGAGGGGATCGGGTGTTGCACATCCCTTTACAAATATATATATATATTCCCTTATCACTAATAATTAAAATCAATCTGTTTCACTTTTCAACCCAGAAAGCCTCTCTTTCTCATTTTTCTCCCTCTTTCCCTACGTTAGGGGAGGAGGGGGAGGGGGGTGAATCGAGAGTGTTCCAACTCGGTGCCAAACCGTGACAAAGGCCTAGATTTACCAGCATAGAGAAGCAAGGGACATGTATCACTAAGGGCATATTTGAATGCAGTTTCTGGCTGCAAAACCAGAAGAAAACAGTTTAACTTAGAGCAACTGTATTTTCTTAATTCTCAGCCTAACACATTCTGATCTAGTTTCTGAGGTAAATGACATCATTTCTTGCCCATTGCCCAAGAGAATACAATTATGTTCTTCACTGTACTTGGCTGCACCTGCCATTTTGAAGTCTAGTATTTCTCCTTCTATATGATGCACTCATTGAGAACTGAGAACATAACATGGATCTTTCCTTGCTTCTCCTTAGATTTCTGTTTAAATGTAATTATGTAACCATAAAAATATCATCATAAAAATCTAGTGTACATATGCAGACACTTCACAAAAAGGACACTGGTTTCTCCAAAATACGTTTGGTTGCATTTACAAGTGTCTGGTGCCTCAAGCCACTGATAAGATTGTATACATAGTTTTAAAAAAAAAGTGGGCTAAAATCTTACACATCATGTTTATTATTAACAGCGGACTGAGATCCTTCTCCTAGGTGAGCTTTTTCCTTCTCAGTAATACATCCTAGAATGCCTCTCTGGTTTTGGCAGTGCCTATTTATTTTTGAAGACTTACCTTCAGAATTACATAAAGGGCTTAACAAGGACACACACATTAGCAATTTAAAATAGAGAACTGCAGTTGAAATATATTTTTAGAAAAATCAGCTGAACAATAGGGCTTGTACATTTGATTCAATATCAGGATCGCTGAACGATTAAAATTATCTCCAGCACCCTGGGAAATGCATCCTGTATTACAAGCTCTTTCATAGTCCCTGGGAAATATAAAGAAAGGATCCCTAGCTGTAGCTTGTGTCAGTAGCCAAAATTAGAGTGTGCCTGGTTACCCAAAGTTTTGAAGAAGCAATTATTCACTATTATTAAGCGTTAACACCCTTTTTTCTTGGATATCTGACCTGTTAACCTTCTGTCAAGAATTCAGAGTAAAAGTCTGCTAGCCAAAATTATTTTATTATGTGCCTAAGAATGTTTTTTTGGCAGGGTTTTTTTCATGCAGGAAAATATGTTGGAAAAGATTAATACTACTTGGAAATGATCTTTTGATGAGCAGTACTTGGCACTCACTGTTTAAGCCTTTCTCAAGGGCTGCAAATTAATAAAAAGAGAAATACGATACAGACAGAAAACAGAGAACATGAGCAATGGAAAGAGGAACTTGAAAAAAATCTTTTGAAAACGAGGTCTGAAATAATCCCCTTTTTCATTCACTCTGTGTAAATTAGACTGACAATTGTGAAAAACTGTCAACACAGATCTAGCATTTTAATGCAACCGCAGTCAAGGTTTGAAATAACTTACAAAGGCCACAGCAAGAATAAAAAAAAAACCAAAAAATTTCCTTCTAAATAAAAGGGATGCTGTTATCTTTTAGCCCTGTGCATGCAACCAAACATCCAAAGAGACATGCATGCTTCTGGGGACGGACGGGATGGGGAGGGACTTTTTATATGAGCATGTAGTGATTAGACAGGGGGTAATGGCTTTAAAGTGGAAGAGGGTAGATTTAGGTTAGACATCAGGAAGGAATTCTTTGCTGTGAGGGAGGTGAGACACTGGACCAGGTTGCTCAGAGAAGCTGTGGCTGTCCCATCCCTGGAAGTGTTCAAGGCCAGGTTAGATGGGTATTTGAGCAACCTGGTCTAGTGGGAGGTGTCCCTGCCCATGCAGGGGGGTTGGAACTAGATGATCTTTAAGGTCCCTTCCAACCCAAACCATTCTGTGATTCTATCATATGATTCTATGATTCTTTTAAGGATCACATTTATAGAGGGACTTTGACAGTCATACATATTTCACAATGTACTTCCATAAGCTATGTTCTATAGGTTCTAATATACACCTGTAAGTGGTGTCAAGTAGGACAGCACAGCTGACACTCGGTGGGCATTCAGGAACTTCAACTGCAGGACGATTTCTGATGAGGATGACTACAGAGAGAGTCCTAATACAGCTATGCTGGTTAGGTGTGAGGAGGGGTGATTTGTAACTGCCAGAGCTGCACAGGCAGAAAGTCCCCAGTGTGCAGGTTATTGGCAAAACTTGCAGAGCTGCAAGATACAGCTTCTTTCACTGGGCCTGGAGAATCATAAGGAAAAGTGGTACATTGACAAATGTGTAGCACTTCACAGGTTTTACTAGCAAAGCCATCTTGACCTATAAATATCTACCTTCCACCCAACACCCTATTTTCCTAAAACTCCTATAATACTGCATTTATGCAAGCTTTAAAAAACAGGACATGAAGTGATCAGAACCCAAATCCGTGCTATGGAATAAATTTGTAAAGTGTAATTGTTTATGGTTTTGTAGCTTTAAAATCACCATGTTTACTCAAGTGTCTGAGATCCAACACTGTACGGCAATTTTCAGGCCAAAGAAAAATCAAAATAGCTAAGTTTGGAAAACTGTGTACAGGCCTAGGAGGAAATATCAAGTAAGCAGGGTTTTGCAAATGGCAAAAGAACAAGTTTCTCAGTGTATTTTTTTCCTTCACAGGAACTTACAAAATTCTGCACTAAGTATTGCTTTTCTTACATGGCATTTATATTGCTGTTGTCATGCAATAGGAGTAAAAGACATGGAACGACATTTTCAAAAGGACCTCTTGACCTGCACCACAAAACATCTGAAACTATTTTTTAATGTGTACATACATAAATTAGGATCTCTGGTCACAAAACTCCAAGTCTGTGCACATAAATGCACATAAAAATGGCCTTCATACAGCTTATTACATTCCATTGAAAATATAACCAGAAAAAAGTACGACAAAACCAAGAGCTTCTGTAGCTGTAAAAATATTTTTTCCTCTCCATTGAGGAACTCGTATTTTGGGAAGCAAACCATCAAGTACTGCTAGTACATATTCACTGTTCTACAAGAAAAAGTGCATGATGTAGTTTTGACTCACATCATTTCACACAATTTAGAGGTGCTGTTGGCTTAGAAACCAATTTGCTTATCTTTAAAGGATGCTGGGAAAAGTCTTTACCTTTAGCCTATCAGCCTAATCCTTCCCAAGATCTATAGCTTTGATAAGTTTTTTAAAAAATGGTTTTGGAGCTGCAGCCCAATAAAGCTTGTTGTCTTCTAATGCTGACCCTGATTTTCTCAAAAAATAACTTAGTACTCACAAAGAGAATAAACAATTACTAGCAGAGAGAGAAACTGTGCATAATAATACAGTTCTTATTTGAGAAATGTATTTGTCTTTTCAGCAGTCACTCATCCTACAATCTACAACTATGAAGCATAATTTCAAATTCAGTCAATCTCACTCTTTCTGGATTCACACAACCACTTCCTCCTTAATTTAAAAAAAAAAAAACAGAAAGGAGGGGAGAGATTTAAAAAAATAAAAAGGTGCAGTATAAAACCCCTTATATACTCATTTGATAGTAAACTATTTCTACTACATACATGTTACGCTGAGAGGGGTTATATATATTATGTTACATTATATGCAATACATATAGTTACAGATGGTTTCTCGTTAGACAGGAATGTTCATTCTGGGGTGACTTTTAGGAAACTCTTTCATTTAAACCAAAACATTTTTGGGTCAAATTTCTCAAGTGTTTTTATCCATGAGTCAGTTTAACACATATTCCACTCCCAGAACAACACTGTGGCTTTATTTATCTCAAATAATTCATGAAAGGTCACAAACGTTGGTTCTATATCCAACTTCCAGTATAAGAGAGATTTGGATCATAAGCTTAAGTAATTTTATTCTAATTGAGTAGGCTGGCCTTAAAGAGGATAACACACCACATAAATAGGGCTGCATGCCCACAAATCAGATCTGTGCTAAACCATGAGAATTAGAAATAGGTTTTCTATTGCTCCAAAGCCTAGCCATTTTACAGCTGAAAAGGTGAAAAAACCCATCTTCAGTCTTAACATCAGTTCCTGAATAATACAGTTAGCATCTCGTTCATATTGCAATTAGATATTTATATTCATCTACATATATTCACTTATAAATTCATAAGTAGACTGTAGAATAATAGAAAAAGAACATTCAGTAGTGTCCCAGCACACCTATAATAGTCTTTCCTCAGAGGATTTAAATACATTTTAAGCCTTAAAACTTTTACCATCTGCTGTGAGGTACTGTACGTAGTATTAACCTCACTTTCAAACAGGAATATAAACACACAAAAATTTTAAAGCCAGGTTTAAACAACACCCAGTTCTTACATATTTCCCTAAAAAGTGTATTGTTTTATTTACTCAGTAATACCTGTTCAGCACCCAGTTCCACTAGCACAAAAGTAACTGTGCAAATAGAGGCTAAGCAAAAACACAAGCATCTTTGTATCGGTGCAGCTGAGTTTGGTCCATGAACTAGTTACTCTACACTGCAGGCAGAATACATGTCACCCAAGAGCCAGTGATAACATGGATGTATACACAAATAATGCAGTCATAAATTGTTATTGAAACAACACTAAAATGAGTGTTTTAACTTTGGCTGGCAGGATGTCATTTCAAGGATGTATATTTCCCTCAGTAAACAAAAGGTCTCCATCCTTACTATTAGAGCATAGCTATGTACGTAGCTAAGCTTCAAGAGCATTCCAGTGACTATTGTGTTTAACTGCACCTTTATGTATAGGTTCTTCAAAAGAGCTTGCAGCCCCCCAGCATGGAGCAGGAGGCTGGACTAGTTGAACGCGAGCCAGCAATGTGCCCTTGCAGCAAGGAAAGCCAACGGGATCCTGAGCTGTGCTATGAAAAGCGTCACCAGCAGGTCACTGGAGGGATTCCTTGCCCTTTACTCAGGTGTGGTGAGACATGTCTGAAGTAGTGTGACCAGTTCTGGGCTCCCCAGTACAAGAGATTCAGGGTCATACTGGAGACAGTGCAGTGAAAAGACCATGAAGATGATCAGTGGACTGGAGCAGCTGGCCCACAATGAAAGGCTGAGAGCGTTGGGACTGTTCACCGTGGTGCAAAGAGGATGGAACCAGGCTCTTCCCAGTGGTGCCCAGTGACAGGACCAGAAGCAATGGGCACAGACTGAAATACACATGAAATTCCACTGAAACAAAACAAAATACTTTTTCGCCATGAGGGTAACTGAGAATTTCAACAGGCTGCCCAAGGAGGTTGTGGACTCTCCATACTTGGGAGCTACTAAAAACCCAACTGCACACAGCCCTGAGCAACCTGCTAAGGCTGACCCTGCTGTAAGCAAGGGGAGTTGGACTAGATGATCTCCTAAGGTCCCTGCCAACCTAAACTATTCTCTGGTTCCGTCAACTCCTGAGATACCATCCAGCATGAACTCTCCTATGATCCTAATGAGCCAAACCGGAAGAAAACAAAAAAGGCAAAAGAAAAATCACTATCTGCTGACTCTACCATCAGTGTACACTATTGGTTTTACTGTCACACTGAACAAGTGTCTTTAGTGACCAAGTGATTCATTCTTCTATGAATTATTCTTCAAGGTGTAGATTTTACTAATTCGAGCAAAACCCCATGCACTGTACATTCCCCTAGCAGCAGCCTTCCCATGCCAAGGAAGCAGTTACCCTTGAACCAAATTTAGCTGACTGACATATGCTAATATTTTATGCTATGCTTAATCTGTATTATTTTCAACATGTCTCCTTTCATCCGTGACTCAGGAACTCTGTGCCGTACACAGTTGTTCAAAATACTCTAAACGTACCTCATGCACAAAAAAAGTATGGACTTCAGAGAAAAAGTACATAGGCTTATGTAAGTCAAGACCATTGCATAAGGCACAAATTCAAAAGAACAGAATATTGATCTTCAGTCATTCCCCATTGCCTGAGAAATTACCCCAGCAAATGGTGATATTTGCATTTTGTATACAATTTCTTTGTTAAAAAAGAGAGTGAGTCACAAAGAAGGCATTTTCCTTCAAATTTTGTTATTCCTTTTCAAAAAATTGTAAGTATCATCAGAAAAATTGTAATTTACTACTATTCCATCTACTAGTATCTAGCTGTATGACATCACAATGATGTAATCCCAGAAGCTTCAGAACATCTGTATTTTGGATTCTCTCATAATTTCCAAAGGCAGAATGAGAGTAAGATGCCCTGGATGTGGTTAACAGGAAAGGCCCAAGTTTGCACAATCCTAACTTTACCAATTATTTTGTGCTGTGATTCACAGGAATGCTTCATGCTCTTATGTGCCCTTGAGCCTATGCTTAAAACCTGAGAGAAAATCTTATCTTTTAGGAAACCAAGGAAAATCTGTTAACCGTGAACCAAACAGACCAACATGCTGCTGTGATTCTGAATCTACAGATGGAAAACAACTACATTTTTAGCTGCCTTAATTTGTATGGTTGGGAAGACAACAAATAACAATTCCAGACTCTAATGGTTAATTGTTCAAGTCAGCAGCTAAAAATTTCATTGACATCTTTTTAGCAAGAGTATCCAGCTAATGTGGTAATGGTTGTACACTAGTACATGCTACTGATTGCACACTGAGAAACAGTGCACCAAGTCTATGTCATAAAACATGGAAAAATTCAAGCTGAACAGAAAAAGTGAAAATGGAAACTGTTACACAACCTTAACTCTAACAAGTCATTGCCAGACATCCACTACAATAAATGCCCTACTAGAGAGGAGTATAAGATGCAGACAGCTGGGAAGCTGATTTTCAGATAAGGATTCTATACTGCAACATGCATGTGGGTACTAGAAGAGGAACACAATTAAATCAATCAATGCATCAAAAATACCAAATCTGAAAAAGCTTTAATAACTGAATGGACATGTTGAGTTGAGTAGGTAATTTACTGCAGCATTGGGACCTGTGATGGGATTTGTCACTCACAGCAGACGGCAGTATATTTTAGATTAAAAGGTATGTGAGAGATTTTACTTCCTTTGGTTTTGCCATCCCAATCCCACTCCTTTTCAGTTTTCCTTGGAATCCTTATTACTCCTATTGCACGGTACTGCTCTGACCTTCATTGCAGAAGACATATAATTTTGGGTAGACAAATCAAAACCAGAAAACTCTATATTCTGAAGTCTATTTGGTGTTGCAGAACCACAGCTCTTCACTCTGAAGAAAATCAGCTGAAAGACTGTCAGCAGTGAAGATGGCTGCTAGCAAAAGTATGCTTCTCAGGAGTTTGAAGAGGTGCAAAGCTGAATCAACGTAATTTAGATGCCAAAAATGTGGCTTCCTTGGTAAAGCTTGTTTCACTTCTGTCAATGCACCTGCTTTGTTGCTTTAACTAGTTGGGAGTTGTTCAGCCTGGAGAAGAGAAGGCTCCAGGAAGACCTTATAGTGGCCTTCCAGTATCTGAAGAGGCCTACAGGAAAGCTGGGGAGGGACTTTTTAAAGGGACATTTAGCAATACAACAAGGCGTAATGGCTTTATACTGGAAGAGGGAAGACTTAGGTTAGACATTAGGAAGAAGCTCATCACAATGAGGGTGCTGAGACACTGGAACAGGTTGCCCAGGGAAGCTGTGGACACCTCATCCTTGCAAGCCTTCCAGGCCAGGCTGGTTGGGACTTTGAGCAACCTGGTCTAGTGGGAGGTGTCCCTGCCCATGGCCAGGGAGTTGGAACTAGATGATCTTTAACTTCACTTCCAACCCAAACCATTCTACGCTTCTATGTTTCTATGTCTACCAGCAGAGTATTTTGTGTGCTCCTATCTCCACACTGGAAGATTCTCCACACTCATAATGTAGACATAACATAAGCCTGGTTTTAGTAGCTGAGGCCAACATTTTCACTTAAAGGTAGTCGTTGAATCAAGATACCTACAAATAAGTATAACATGACTTAAAAGTTTGACTCCTGAGATAAACAATGTTTGAGTGTACTCAGCACTTTTAAGAACTGGGGCACTTTAAATTGTGCACCAAAAAGCTCGTATTTGAAATGGTGCACATTGCAGGACTTGACTTTTGGATAGGAAGTAAAAATCTTGAACTGAAATTCAACATTTGATTTCTTTAAACCTCAAGAAGAGGGGCATTCATGGTTCTACAGTGGAAGTGACAACACCCAGCCACCTTAGTGGTATAATTCCT
This sequence comes from Hemiprocne comata, assembly GCA_020745705.1. Lineage (NCBI taxonomy): Eukaryota > Metazoa > Chordata > Aves > Apodiformes > Apodidae > Hemiprocne > Hemiprocne comata. The sequence continues at coordinate 94,303,045 of CM036586.1, read as the reverse complement.
GTGCCATCAACCCATGGAAATTTTGCATGACTGCTTTGTTTTTCTGGGCACCAATAAGCCGTGAGACAGTCACCTATGTGAAGAAGCAATTATTTCCTTACTTATTTTAATACAGCTAAGCAATTAGAGCTCTAACTTGTCTAAGCCCTGTCTTGTACTGGAGGGATCTGACTGCCCTGCCTTGTACTGGAGGGATTTGACTGCCCTGCCCCTGGACCACACATCAGCAGGCAACTCAAAGCAGTCCCCCTTGCTGTATTTTTTTCTGCTAAACCACATGACATGATCAGTCAGTATAACTCATCAAGTGCCACCACTTACCATTTCATTCCATCTGCAAACGTACTTGAGAATAATTTTATATTTCTTCCCAGGTAACTGATAAAGCCATTGAGCAGCACTACGCCAAGAACAGATTCCTGTGAGTTCCCACTAGAAGCAACCTTTGAGACGGATATTCCCTAACTCTAATCACTTTTCAAGATGTTTCTGTTATCCGTTCTTAATCCATCTGGTAACCCTGGATTACACTGATTTTACACACTGTTATTTAATTTTGGTTTTAACCGTTGTGTCAACAAGACCAAGTAAATGTCAGAAAGTAATCAGCAATCTCCATCAACTTCACTTGTAATCTTGGAAAAAGCAGTATCAAGTTTGAGAAGATCTATTATCCATAAGAACTTGCTGGCTGGCTTTAGACATGATGTCATCTATTCATTTTTTGTTTGAGGCATCTAGTTTCAACCTTTCAATGATTTTGCTTGACCTATAGCTACCTGGATCATCTTGTTTAACCTTTAAAAATTCTGGCACAACATTTGCTTTTTCCAGTTCACTGGAACTCCCCTTGGTATGCCAAGATTTGTTAAAAAGCAACAATAATGGTTTAGACAGTTCAACTCTATTGATAATCTCCCGTGCAAGTTTTCTAGTCTGACAGAGAATTAAGGAGGAAATATAATCACTGAACTTCACTTCCAACTTCAATTTTAGAAGAGCTGAACGTCTATTAAAATGAAGTAGATGCCAACATTTTCATCATGAAGTGCAAAGGACTCATCGGTATCCTTGCCATAATGTTTCAAATAATCTCAAGTGCTTCTGTGCCTTGCAGTTGCAAAATACTTGAAATATTATAGGGACAGTTTGCTTTTTATGTAGCTGTTGTTTTTCTCCCACCATTTGCCTACATTTTATGGGAGAGCCCAGAAGTTTTACAGGATAAGACTAAACGACAGATACCTGAGAAAAAAAAATACTGAATTTTCATACAGTCTTGTAACCTGCCTTTATGGCTGTGATTGATACAATTTTTAGAAGCTTTGGATTTAGCTAATGTTAATAAATAATCAATGTAATAACCTTGTTTTTGGCAAACTCCTTAAACAGTAGAGATTTGAACTTAAACTGTAGTTAAACACTAGCCCTCTAAATTTGGCATGCATTATTTCTGAAGCTATTGATTAATCATGGTTCATCTGCTGTCACATCTTATGACATTTATACTAGCAGGTGGAAAGGCAAGATGCTGTATAACAATTTCTGTCTTATTACCCTACTTCATCTGAAAATCCAGATATAAAAATTTATTTGGAAAAAAACAATTGCAGTATGAAAGAAGATTCAAACTAAATCTAGGAAGCTTTTTAAATAGATTGGTGGATTCATCATTGGTTACAGCTCTTACGTGCTTAATGGAATTCCTAGCAAACTAAGGTATCTCTACTAAATCAATACCTTACACCTAGATTTCAATATGCTCAGTTTGAAGCATATTTTAGTATTTCTTCGAATAGTTAACTTCAATTTCTACTCTCTTATATGGGTAAAATACAACAGAAGAGTGGAAATAAAATGTTTCCGTGAATGCTTTTAGTATGTGTGGATTAAACAAGAAGAACATTTGGCCTTATACATAAGAAGATTAGAGCACTACAACTTGCAGTTAATATGAAAATTTGTATGTGAAGTTCTCCCTAAAATGGTCGAAGTGATTGCTTGCTTACGGGAGACAGGTTAACTAGAAGCACTTTTTCCTGACATTCGGCTGATACCACCATTCTGGATTGACTTTGTAAAGCCTCCTCCCAAATCACTACACAGCACCAATCCACCTACTGATCTATCAAGAGGAAGAAAAAGGCTGTGTTTATTTTTCCACATCAGGAAAAGTTAATGTGTTAATACATTTTTATGTAGAATATTGTACAATACAAATACAACAATTTCAGGATTCTTTAGGCTTCGATTATGTCCATCTGTGCACTGCTCTAATGTTCAAAAGCCCTTTCCAGTGCAGTACCCAGTAGCTTATTTTTAAAAATAAACTTTGCCTGAACAAAACTTCAGTTTTGTTAGTTCATGTGTGTTTTTTTTATCTGATTGCATGACAGAACTAGACTATTTTTTTATAAGCTCCATTGTTAGAAAGAAGGATACAACATGAGAAAATAGGTACTAACACAGGCCACAACTGGGCTCTTAAAGAATGAATTTAAAAGATCTAATCCTGAAAAAGTATTATTAATCTTCTTCTCAATTTCAGTGGAGATTCCTTCCATAGGGATTTGGGTTCCTGTGATTTACATAGTCTTGGAAGTAAAAGCAACAAATCAAAATACTGTATGTAATGACTGCTTGCTATAATGACTAACACAAGCAGGCTGACCCAGTATCTTCTACCTGCTGGGATTCTGGTGCCCTATACAAGACATCTCTTAAGTCTGGAGGGCTCATTCTTAAAATTCACTTCAAGTCTTCTGACAGAAAGACATGTATTTTTCACAAATTTCTTTTGTTTGCTATTTTCAGCATGTGAAACAACAAATATTTCTAGTAAATTCTACTTTTACCAACCCAGAACATGGGGCCAGTACCAGGTAAACTGCGATCCTGGCTATGACCCTTTGTCAATGTCTCTCACCTCCTCTATCATCTCTGCACTAACAGAACATTTTCCATGTGTGAAGAGAAGTTCTACTTCTTGCTGTCAAAGAGTGAAATGAAGGCTACAAAAACAAAACAGACCCTAAATTTAAGTTTCAATTTTTATTTTTTTTTAAGGAAAGATGAAGCTTTCCTTCTAAAAGAAAAAACCCCGTAAAGACATTTTTTTCTGATATGAAAACAGATAGAGATGGAAGTGATTCTAAGACAGAAAAACACTGACATGCAGCTCATTTTACATACATAATTACCTCAAAGAAATTCTAAAACATCAGATGCTTGCACACAAATTTCCATTTACAGCCAATATAAAACCAATTTAGACAATCTCTCTTTACTTAATAAGTATCTGACAGAACTATTTCAAGTAGCTATGAAAAAAGATACACAATCCACGTGCCTGTGCTGCCAAAAATGACTGGTTGAGATGATACAACTCTACATAAACACTGATTAACATAACCTAATTGATTTCCTAGTTTTGCCTAACTGCAATGCTTACTTTGTACCTGTGTATGTTTGCACTTGTATTATGTTCAAGACCCTGATTTCAAAGAAACATGGGTTTGTGCAAGAAATACTGAGTCTGAGTTTACCAGTCTGAAACACTGAATGCAACATTCCTAAAGCAACACCATGCAAAAAGCCCGATTGCCCATTTCCTCTGTGATCTGAAGCTGTGAGGAAAGACAGAAAATGTACCTGATTCCTGGAGATAGCGATACACCAAGAAATTCACTTCGTCACTGGTTATGCTCATCTTAGCCCAACCTCAATATGATGAGGTTTACGAGAAGTGTGATCCACGCTCTGTTCAAAGGGAAAGAAAAGAACAGGTTTTGTTTTCTCTTGATTTATTATGGAATTTGATGTCAAAATAGAGGTGGGAATTGTTAAGGTATTTAATGATCTCATAGCTACCAGTGCTGTTACATCCCAATGTGAGGCACCCATCAAACATTGTGAATCAAGTACTCAAGCTGTACAGTATGTATTATTATAATTAAAGAGCAGCATTCAATGTATGTGAGAGAGTCAGAGGGAACATTTTATATCTTGGAAACCTTTGCAAATGTCAACTCTTTTACTTCTGTGGCTTTACTATAGGTTCTATGGACATTCCTTTTTATTGTGTGAGCATTTTCTTTTCAGAACTGCTGGCAATGACAGTCACGTATAACACACCAAAACATAAGCTTTTTGCAGCCCCAAGCTTGTAATCTAGTTTTCTGTCCAGTAGTTCATCCACTGAAAATAAAGATTCTTTCCTTACAGAAAAAGTTCCCATTAAATAGAAATAAATCTAAATTTAAGATGAGATTACAATTTTTATTACTGGGAGGGGAGGGGGATGGAAGGAGGAGGAAGAGAGAGAGAGAAAAAAAAAAGAGAAAGAAAGCCATATACCTTGTGCCAACAAGGAATACACATATTCTGGCATTATATAAAGTTATAATGTCATAATGTCTCTGCTGATGAATGGTGAGCAAGAATTAAACTTCAATTATTCACTTAAGTAATCGTAACCTTTAGGATGACAGTTCTACATTACTATTTTGGGCATGCACTCTGATAATAAAAACACTGTTTTCAAATGATAAATTTGTTTTGAACATTTTCCATTAAATCTTGATGATTCATCTCTGTTTGGGAATCCGACTTAAGTAGTTTGGTTTGAAAAGCCGTAAGTACTTCTCAGACATAAACTCTGCAGCTTCATCAGCCACACCATACCTATAACTAATCATGGAACGACTTGGATGCAGACGCACACGCTACAATCTGGCTGCGTACTACAGATGAAAGACCGTGGGCGTTGCCGTTTGCTTCAATTTCCCGTATGTCTCTTCTTGGCAAGCAGAAAGGTCTTTGTTCATAGAAAACCTCTTCAGTAATTCCTGTTGCCTTAAGTAGCACCTGCTACTGCAGGCAATGCTGATCGACTACAAGTTTCCCCTGTTGATGATTTAAACCAGCAGGTCACTCATGACTGTAACAGATGTCTCTGCATATTTATGTAAATGGAGGTCTTCCAAACCCTGGTAGGCCTTTTATTCTCCTGGGCTGCTCTATTTCATCAATGGCTCAGACGCTGCTTTTCCCTAAGAAACCATAGCTTGCTAATTTGGGTGACATCTCCCTCAAATAATCTAGTCTTTCTTATTACAGTTTGTATTTCACAGAGAACAAGAAGAAACAAAATACTGAAAATTGTGCAGTTTCAGTGAGAATAATTTCATCTACTTTGGAAAGGATGACCACTTTCTGCTAAGATTCTGCTGAGGATGTCAGTTGTATCCAACACCCAGTCCTGTCACACATGACACGTATTGCCCTGGGAAGCCATTTGGTTTCTTTCCTCCTCAATCCCTCATCTGTAAAATGGGCCCAAACTTCTCTGCTACAGAGAGCAGGAGACTGGAAGCACTGGTAGCTTTGAAGGCTTTAGTTACCAGGGTTGGTGGCTGCAGGCAGTGAAAGGACCACTTCCAGTATAATTTCATCCATACTTCTTCCAGATTAAAAAGACTTGGTTCTGAATAATCAATACACCCCTGTGCCTCTTTTTGCATAATCATCAGCATGCAACGAAGAACAAGACAGACATTCACAGCAACAGTTATGGCCATTTCCATGGCTGGCTGAGTACTTAAAATACATCCATATTGCTGCTATGGCCACGATAACAATAAATCAAGAAACTTTGATAGGGGTGGGTTTAAAAAAAACACCCGACTTAACACTTCTAAAAGTATTTTTAAAATAACAGTTTCACAATTTGGTGGTAGGAAAGTTGGTAAAGATGAAACTTCTTACAAAAATTCAGTTTCAGCAATGACGTACTTTGTGGTAAAATGAACTTTATTACAAAAAAAAATCAGGAAACTACGAATAGCTGCTTCTTGATGCATCCTGCTAATTTAAGACATTAACATGGTATTTCCCACATACATAAGGTTGCTTTGGGAAAGAGAAGGGAAAGGAGGAATGTTATTCTTTCTTTGGTTTTATAAAGACAAATTTCTTAAATTAATTAAAACCCGAGAAAATCAGCCTGACTGCAAAATAAGTAGTTTGAGAGCCCCAGAAAAACCTCCACAGCATTCACCTTTGTATCAGAATCCCAAGCACATCGAGTAGCTGGATTTACAATGCATTTTCCCTGAAGTCAGTCAACAGGAATTACCTTGACATATGTGCCGGATCATATCTTTATACACATTGTTACCATGCCATAAATAACCAGATGATCCCCACTCATACATTTAAGGTTTCTTCCCTCCCACAGATGCTAGTGCAGCAATCAGATACACAGCTGTAAAGCTTTTACCCATCCAAAGCGATATACAGATCTTGGCTTTGACCCAGGGAAATCTATTCATTAGAAATTTGGCTGAGCTATGAAAGACCATACTCAATTTCATTAATGCTCTTTTTTATTTCTTTCTTCTCCATAGATAAAAACCCCAAATAAAAGAGGCTACAGAAGACATGGTGGGGAAGAGTGGGACATACTTTTGTGTATCTTCAAGTCCGATTCCTAAGGAACAAACAACTAGCCTTCTCCTCAATACAAATTTTTTAATGTAGAAATGCAAGCTTCTGTAGAAAAATCACATAAACCTGTAGTTAACGTTGTGATAAGATTTACTTCTACTAATTGATGGTCTCCTTTTGTTACTGGAGACTGGTATTACCTAGATTAATCATTTTTTAAAAGCAAAAAAAATATATCTTATAAACAATACTGATGAGCCTTTGGAAACATTTCACATTTAAGCCAGGAATAACATCTTAATTCTTCACAATATCAAGAGGATTTACAAAAAGCATTCAAACATGTGTTTGAACTTTCTTTACTTTAAACACTTTTTCCTGCACCCAACTACACATAATGGAAAGTTCTATTTACTTCAGCCTTGCCTTAAAAGTTTGGGTTGGGATCCTGCAGGTAGTTGAGAATGTCCAAATATGTGAACTGAGCCCACTAAGACTTCCCAAATTATAATGAATCCCAAACATTCATACCGCATCGATGGATGGGTTGTCAAGATTATGCAAAATTAAATTTTTTAACACTTATTTTAAATAAACACTCAACTCTCAGTTCTTCTAGGATAGGTTTGCAGAAATGCTTCCCATACAGAGGAAGAAAGCTGGGTTATTAGCTCAGATGTGCTACTTTTGTGATTCTAGGGCTGCTTGGCTTTCACTGAACTAAGTTGTTCAGCTGGAGCTGAGCTGGCTCCAGTGATGCTAACACTGCAGCATGCTCCCCTATGCTCTAGGCAACCAGGGCAGCCTACTTCCTGGAGTACACCACTGGACCTGATTTGGCCCTGTGCACCAACACACCACTGCTCTCAAATTAAACCTTCCTGGAGCACTGGGAATCCTGCTAATGGACCATGCAAGTAGCTCTGGAGACGGCAGCCTCGTGTATAGCTATGGTCAGCAAAGCGCTCACCAGGTCAACCAAGAGTAGTTTATTTACATCCCATCACCTTACTCAAGGAGCCCTCTTCCTCTGTCCAGAGTATTTTATCACTGTTGCCATAAACATGGGAGATCTGGCTGAAGAATCAAGGGAAAATAACTTCTTCAACTTTGAAATAGCATCTGAAGACACAAGACCTCTGCCTCTCTTCTAAATCAAGCTCACAGGGTCCTCCAGGGCTGTGTCCTGCCCTACAGCCTAACCCCAGGGCAGGGAAAAGCCAAGGCTATTTCACAAAACGAGTTTACATGTGCTACTTGAAGGGGCATTGCCATCCACAGGGACTGGGAGTTACCAGTCAGTCTTCCACTCAAGAAGGCAGAAACAGGCCAGACGTTCAGGGAAAACACCTAAACTGAAACCTAAACATGAAACCTAAACAGGAAGCTGGGTACTTCCCATTTCTGCATCCAGCCCTGCTGGATGAGAAATAAATCAGATGGCTAGTCTGGCCCTTGTCCTACCCCCTGAAGAAATCTGCAAGCTTTAAATGAGTGCTGAGAAGTCCTGAGCTTCTTGGGAAGATTTTTTTTTTTGGTGACTTTTGTTAAGTAAACAACCCTTCCTCAAAAAAAGCAACAACCCCAAGCACGCAAATTTTCATTTATCTCCTGGAGGGACTGCACTATCTACCTATTTATTTGACAAGACTAGGCCAAAATGTCTTTTCCCAACCAAAGTTTTAATGACAACAACATTAGCATTAAAATCATAGGGGGTATAGAGAAATTGTGTATTTGCTTTGGGGGAAAAAAAGGCAAAAATGAGAGGTTCCATAAAAATGAAAACTTTCCAGAAATTTCAAATATTTCATGTTGATGTCCTGCTTCATGGGAACCAAAGTTCTACCATTTTCTTGTCCAAGATGGCTCCATGCACCAAGTCACGTCTCTCAGGAACCACTACAGTCTCGCCATCTCAGAGAAGAGAATGTGAACACAAGAACTAAAACAGACTCTAGGAAGGCACCATGACAGCATAGCAAAATCAATGTGTTACTGTTTTGCATATATCCTCTGTAATTTAATGAAAAACAACATTTCCCAAAGCCAGAAGCCACTTCTCACAAAACGAATCACTTAGTCCATCTCAGTATTTTCTGTTGAAAAATACTTTAACCAGAAACTTTCAGTGAGCCCTATGCTTCTGTATTTCTAGGCTGTGTCTTACCATAGGGCCAGAACAGAGTCAGCAGCCAGCAGCTCTTCCCCAAAGGCTAACGAGCTCTGCTTGGCCCGCACCACCGCATTCCTCAGTCTTGGCTTTTATTGCAGCTGTCTCTTCTCGAGGAGAAATTCCAGTATGCTTCTTTCCCAAAATGCAAAAAAAGAACTCCTGGAGAGGGAAAGAGCACATTCACCACCCTCTCCCCCTTGCAGCCTCTCCTGCCATTTCATGAAGCTAAAGAGTAGAACATCTCTTCTTTACAAGCATCCTGACAAGGGAATGAGACCATTGCATTCCTGCTGATTACAAGGTATGGAGCATGCAGGATGGTTCTTTCCAATCTCCACCTACACCAGTCACCAAAATAACAGCTAGCACAGTTAACAAATGCAGCTTGTGCATGTACGACTTGCAGAGTCCTCCTTTGCAAGGCTGGAACTTGACACCTTGCTTTAAAAAAACAAAACATAAAATATAAACAGTTGCCCATTCTAGAGATCATGTACTTCAAAAGCGAAATCAAGATGTGCTCACAGTAAGACCCGCACTGTATCTCTCTGGCCTTTCTTAATAAGAGGCAATTTCAAAACTATCCTCATTCTGTAAATGATCATCAAAGGTCATCCAAACTATTTAAAGACACAAATGAGGCAATTCAAACCTCTCAGAGCTATTGTCCTAGGCTCTTTACAGATGGTCACAGATGTCTTTGCATCATTTATATTGTAAATATGTTGAGATTTTCTTCACAAGCACAGTAAAAAACTTCTTGGTTTTGGGGAATGAAAGCTGAGATTCTGCAGAGCGGGGTAATCTCCTTCGAGAACGGTTATTGCACTGTCTCACTTAGAGATCTGTCACTGACATTTATAGCAGCTCAATAAGGAGAAGGACCTCAAAGAGAAAAGGCAACAGGCTTGTCAGAAAACCTGCCTTACCAAAAGTTAAGGTTGCCTCTTCTTTAGGTTTTCTTTTTAAGTCTCTTTATTAACACTGACCTTTTGCTGATTTTAAAAAGGCCACACTAAACCAAACAAACGCAAGGAACCCCAGCTCATCCCTATTCTCACTGCTGCCTGTAAGACCACACTGGTGAAAAAAGTAAAAACTTCATCTGTGTCTGAGAACTTAAGGAAAATGGCACAGATATAAAAAATATCTAACTTGGATCCTGACATGTTAGGATATCTGATACAATTATTCACTGAACTCAACCATACCAGCACTCAAAATATGGTGCCAATTGAAGAAAGAGGTAGAAGGAACATGTGGCAGTGATCAATGAACCTGCAATTCTATAGTGAAATGGTCACTCTTGATGAATCAAAGGCTGTGTGGGCTAATCTGACAAAATCAGGTTTTCATTTAATAAAATAAAAACTTTGTTCAGGAAGAAGATCAGTAAAATACAAAACTAATAATAATAAAAAAATCAAAGTTAATACAAAAATATTAATGAAAATTAAACTAGCCAATTAAACATTCTGGTGGACGTAACTGCAGAAAGTTTTATTTCTGCATGAATACGAATTTTCTTTAAATTAAAAATCACATTTCAAACTGAAAAGCCATTCGGAACCAAACCCCCATCTATTTATTGTTTTAAAAAACGGACAACAAGAGGTATTCCAGCAGTTTCTAAGGGCTAGTCAAACACTTGTCAATTAATCAACAATTTCCAAAACAAAATAACTTACTGTCAACAAAAGACAAGCTTTTCACCAAATTCCCAGTCAATTCTACTTCCTCTGTCAAAAGATGCAGAACTGTGCATCAGCTCTTTCATACTTAAAATCTCTTAGTTTGATCAGGTTATTTTTCAGTTCTCATCTGGTTTACTTGATTACATCAGCCTCCAGCATTTCAGTTCTAAGAGTTCAAGTGGATCTTTTCCAGCTCCCTTTACTGCAAAGTGGAATGGGTCTTCCTGTATTCATTTTTCCTTTTTGGCACTTTGCTAAGGGCAAAAGAAGCAAACAAAACCAACCGCTCTTCTTAATTAGTGCAATTGTGTTAAACCTCTTTTATAGCTTAGTTCTAAGATGGGGCTACTTCAATTAATTTTTTTCTTTTTTTTTTTTTAATAAACAAAAATAATGTTTACAATAGTATATTGTATAGAAAGCTCAGGGAAGCAAAAAATAAGACGCATGGGAGAGTAAAGGTTGATGGTAGTTCTAGAGATTGTAAATGAAATTAATTGTTTTAAAATAAAAAAAAAGGAAGGAATTACAGAGGCCTGAGAAATCAAAACACGTGATTGGATTTAGTTGGAGAATCAAGATACCTCATCACTTGGAACAACTGAAGTCAATTGGGAATGCTGCCACTAAACAGAATCAGGATTTTCTTCCTTACATGAGCACAAAATGGCAATTAGGACAAACCAGGGGACAATAGCATGTGTCCACCCATTTCAAACCAATTAGGCCAAAATACATGATGATCTGATTGTGCAGTTACTTGTCTGTGTGTGCGTGCATTTCCATGTACGTAATGCAACAAGAAAAGTATTTTAAATCTTACAAGCAGTGCTAGATGCTCAAAAAACTTAAGGAAGATTGCAACTTCAAAAAGATGGCACAATTGCTCTATCGACATTCGCTTTTCTTGAATTTTGGCAAGTGGAGCACTATTAATAATACTACCTCAAATTTTACTTTCCACTTAAAATACCTTGATTTTTACTAAAACTTCAACAAAACCAAAAGGAGCAAATATTAGCATTTACATTTTTCACCCGTGCTTCACATTCACAGAGAACTGAGGTGAAAGGAAAATGATGGGATGAGTTCCTACCAGAACTGGTTGTATGTGTTCGATTTAATTTCTGGGACCACAGATATGAGTAAAAGAACACAGCTGAACTCCAGATATTTAGAATAAAGCAATTTCTTTTTCAGCTGTTGACAGTTCCTCTGACACCTAACAATGATCCACTAAAACTTCAAGGGGAAGTGTTTGAGTCCCAGGCTGGCCTGTAAGAATGGATGTAGATAGACAACCAACTGTGATGGGATAGGCCAAGGTCCAGTATATAAAACATCTGCTTTTGAGGTGACACCATGGAGCTTCCAGAAACCTCCAATAAGGCCCCGAGCCACCCGTTGTGAGGGCAACAGTGGTTAGCAGGCATGATGCCCATTTTAAACGAGACAACACCATAGCAAAGAACACAAGAGCAATAGGCCAAAGAACACAAGAGCAATAGGCCTGGAAGGACAAATGAGAGACAGCCTGATGGCCTTGCCTGAAAGATGGCATATCTGAATAAGGTTTTCTCAAATATTTCTGATCTTTATCCTGCAACTTCGCTGTTTAAAATGGTGCAACTCTGGTAGCAGGGGCCAAAATCCTGATTTTCCCCAACACATATGAGCACTGTAACTAGGCTGCATAATTGGGTTGTGTCTTGCCTGAGCATCTTATTTTGAAGACTGAGATAAGGATAAAACATCCATGTGTGGCTTTCACCCTCTTCCTTACATAAACTACTTCCTATACCACCCTGAGGTGAACCCTCATTTTAAAAATGACACCTTACTATCACCTTATTGGTTGCAGTGATATCCATGCCAGTGGCAGTGGTAGGTATCTCCACTACACAACAGGGTACGGATGGTCATGGCAGGCGTGTCACACACATAAGCACCACGAAACTGGGGAGGTGACATGCAGTAAGAGTAAAGGGGGTTGAGATCTTTTCAGACCCATAATCTCACATTTCATTCTCTTGCCCCTGAGCTGTGGGATGCAGGAAACACTCTCCAAGCAAGGGGCAGCAAAAGACACAGCAGCCATGCCATGCAGAAGGGCCTGTTTGTCCACATACCTGTGGATTTGTGTGTTGCTCCTTCTCTCCCACAAGGCCCAGATATTCAGTAAAACCTGTGTTTCAATCCCATGTACATTTGATTATCATGCTATTTTAGTGTCTTTTAGGACAGTTTGAATGAGGTGCAGTTAGAGAAAGACTAAATGTGGAAGCCATTCTAGTATTACTTGTCTCATGACAACACCTATAACTTGCGTGACAAAACCAACCCTTGGACTTAGCAAAGCTCTATGTATAAGGCAACATAAAACAGAAGTCTGTGCTGGGCTAAAAAACCTACATGCTTACAGCCATGCAGGCTGGCCCTGTTTGGGCCCTAGAAGTAGTGGACAGGAGAAGCACCAGTGTTGGTCACCACACGTGGGCAGAGGACAGGAACATCCCTGACTCCTCAGAAGTTGGGGCTGTATGGCTGACCAGTGAGCGAAAACAATTTTAGGGATCTGCAAAGGTCTAGAGACCAGAAAGGAGCGGCAGCAGCTTGGCTAGTTCTCGTCTGGATGGCCTCAGGCAAAGGGAATGTGCAGCAAAAGGAATGTGCAGACGTCATTAAGGGGGTGGGGTTTTATCAGTTTCTGCTAATAAGCTTAGCAGATGTTACTGGGAACAGTTTGATGTTATTTTTCCATCATTTATGACTTTATTTTTAATTTTTCCCTCAGAGAAAGCAAAGGCAGTAGATCCTACCACATACTTCAACCTTAACTTGTTTTCCCCATAGTATTGTTAAATGTGTAGCTGAGGATTTTCTCTATTTTTATCATTATTATTATTATTATTATTATTGTACAAAAGGAAAAAGTATTTTTCCCATTTGCCTAGAATTCCAAAATAGCTGAAAGGATGACACTGCGAGTTAAAGAGAAAAAAGTCCTTTTCAGACTCAGAACATGGAAAACTTCACTCCTCAAAACAAGTATTTTGTAAATTTTAATAGATGAGAAAACAAAGAATTATAATATTATACTATTATAATAATATTTTGAAATTTTATATGGCAGATCCTACTATAAACTATTTACAAATATATCAACTGTGGATATAAATACTTAATATTTTCCCTTGAACTATCTTAAGAGAATGTCAATGTTCAATTCTGTAAGGACAAAGAGTATACCGGATAGCACAACAGAACAACAGAAAAATAAATACACAAATTCAGGATATTTCACTGCTGTGTATTTCTATCCCCAAGATTTAGCTCTTAGAGGAAATCTGGTGGCATTTTTTGAGCTTTTGTTTTGTTTTACACAAGCTTCTGGTTTATATTGGTTTGAGCTCTGGAGAAGGGTCACTAAATGCCTCCATTTTTATGGAAGGTGTACTACTACTTTCCTTGTTGGAAGGTCAGGAAGAAGAATGGAGAGACATCATTTGCTTTCAAAGGATGTCTGTCTGCAGAAGCTTCTAAGCAACCACCAAAGTAAAAGCTTATTTCTAAGGAACTTTTCTGCATTCACGTGGCTAAATATTTAATAGAGAAACTTCCCACAAAAATCAATACAAATAATTAAGACTGAGAAAGCTCCATCTTACGAAAACCACCTAAAGCATCAAGTTCAGATGCTGTTTTTTCTTTATTTCAACTCTTCCTCTGTATGCTCTATATCCAGACTGCAAATAGCAAAGAAAATTCCATGCACAGCAAATCTAGTAGTATAATCCAAGTTGTACAACATTATCACACATATTATCTGCCTTTTCATCCACCCTCCTTTGCATGCTGTAATTTGCTGTCAGGGGTGAGGCAGTCTCTCTGTCATTTTAGATTTTCCTGGCTTTCTGTCTTACTGGTAAGACCAGTGGAATATTTTGTGCTTCTCCTCTTTAGAGGGAGTGTGTTTGCCAATTTTTACAAATACATCACCGGCCATGTATGGAGGTACTAAATATACAAAACTTTTCCCCCTCACAATCTTCTCTGAGGTTTTGGTACATTTCAATATGGTATTTTGCTGTATCCTCCAGTGTAGGGATAGCAGGAGACTTAAGCATCAGCACTTTGTAAGGCTTGTGTATTCAGATAGTATTTTAAGAGTTACTTGCCAGTCCTCACTAGGTTGTTTTTTTTTTCCCTGTTTGTGGATGGGTGAAGAATGTACAACACAGAAAAATAAAGCATCACATTTCTGGTAGCAGCATCATGAAGTCCTACATAGCCCTAATATAAATAGCAAAGTCTGTAGATTAAAAGGCAACACTTTTTAACCTACTTTTTAAAAAAGCTAAACAAAAAAAGCTTAGAAACTAAGATGAACTCAAAAATCCCTGGGGAGTCAGAGACAGACATGACATAATCTAAGTTTTTCATAAAAAAAATTCAGCTGAATACTTCTCAGGAAGGATATTAATGTATTACGACACAGTTATTAGTTAGCTCAGATTAAATAAAAAAGCACTCCCCTGCTTTAAAAAATCAAGATATAGAGAACTGAAACCTTAAATCCCTACATACTGGGTTTGAGAAGCTTTTAAAGGTTTTAATCCCTAGACAAGAATTCTTTCATCAGAGAATAAAAATATTCTATGTTTTCAGCCTTCCCTCCGAGAAGGACTCTAGGGGAGCCAGAGGTGATCAGAAGGGTTGAAGAAGATGTCAGTCACATTTGTTATTACAAAAGTAATCTAAACGCCACTGAACAACAGTAGAATTTTGGGTGCATGAAGTCTCGAGGGTCACAGGCTGGAAGGAACTTTGGGAAGTCTCTAGTCCAACCCCCTGCCCAATACAGGGGAGCTCTAGGGTCAAACCAGGCTGCTCAAAGCTTAGACCAGTCATGGCTTGAAACTCTCCAAGCACAGCCTCTCGGGGAGACCTGCTCCACTGCCTCACTTCCCATAGGAAAAAGTTTCTCCCTACCCGTGCCTAAACTTGTTGCAACTTGTACCTCTTGTCTCTCATCCTCCTACCCTGCACCACTATGAGGAGCTTGGCTCTGTTTCCTCCATGATCCCTTGTGGGTGCTGAAGACCTGTTAGGTAGCCCTGGAGCTGTTTCTTTTCTAGCCTGTCCCAGCTTCCCCACATGCTCCTCATGGAGCAAGTGCTGCAGCTCCACTGCCTTGGGGGCCCTCCCCAAGCCCCCTCCAGTTTGCCTTTCCTGTGTCAGGTCCCAAAACTGGACACAGTATCTAGATGTGGTCTGAGGAGTGCCACGCAGAGGGGGACAATCCCTTCCCTTAATTGACTGGCTGCGCTCACACTAATACAGCCCAGATTATTTGTTTCTTCTAGTTCACATAAAGAGAAATTACTCTAGTGTTACAAAGATGCAAAACTGCCATGTGGCTTTACAATGAACATAAGTATCAAAGTAATTAATTGAAAGGAAGTCTTTTTTCCAAATTGGAATAGTCTCACTCATTGTCCTCTTTACTAATTTTATTTGGAAAAAATCCCCAAACAACAATCTTTTATTTGGAAAGGACATGCAGGAAGGTAGATGGGGTAACACTCCATACTGTCATGCCTACTGGATCTTCAAAGGATACTGTAACCAACTGAGTACTTTAGTCATCCAGCTCCTGGAACATAATTCTCACAGGCTAGCTAGCTATGAAATTCCCTCTACAAGGAATGGGGAGAGTTTTGTGCCTGTTTCAAAGATTTATGTGTTTTCCTGTAGCCGTGGATTAGACATTTCTCTGAGACTGGAATTCATTGGTTCAAATTTCCCCTACAAATCTAGGCTTCAATTTTTATCTTTGGCTGTGGAGAACGACTCGGTATTTTTATTTGAAAAAAAAAAAAAAAAAAAGAAAAAAGGTGGCAGTAAAAGTGGTGTAGAGATTTAAGAGCCTGAAGATTTAAGTATTCACTTAGGAATCAGCAGGTTCAAACTTGCATTTTCCAGCTCCCAGGAGAGCACACTTCACACCTGGTTACAAGTTGTTGAAATAGAAACTCTGTAGCACAAAGAATGTGAGACTCGGGAGCCAGAAGGATGGGGGAGACAGAGATCTGTAACCCCTCTGAAGGATCCCTTGCTGATTCAATGCATCTTGCAGCTGAATCACAAACCATATATGTTTCAATTTTTTCAGCACCAATGAAAAATATACATAGTAAATATGAGCATTCATGTATTGTTTACTCAAAGATGAATTTTCACATTTCACTGATCTTTTCACTGTTCACTGCTGTTTCTTACATAGGTTTTATATTTCCTTATCCTGAGAAAATTTTGGTCTTTTATTTCTACAGAAACTCAGGAGTCTTTGCAGGATTATGCAAGGAGCAGACACCAACACCTATATTTAAGCATGACACATTATAAGCTTGTATTATCACTTATAATTTGACTCCATTTTAACTATTTGGACTGTAAAGCTCCATGGTGAGTGTTTGCCTCAGGCTAAATTTTTTTCTGGAAGGCATAAGCAAAACTAGTTCAGCCATTTCAGAGTGAAGGTGGGAAAAACCCAGTTTTGCAGATATCTATACAGCTGTTTCAATGAGAAGCTCTCAGTGCTTTGACACTTCAGAGCAGGGACTTGACATTTGGAAGAGAGGTTGCTCTCATGGCAAAACACCTTTACCGTTGCACTGAAAAACCACACAAATTTGACTAAAATAAAATCTCCTGAAAATACTATTTATATATCCTCTGCCCAGGTTTGTTAGAGGCCTGTAATTGAATGATCAAAATATTTTCCTTACATTAACTTTGCTCCCTACTCAGGCGACAGGAGCTCAGAGTCTTTTTACACGAGGGAAAGCAGACGTGCTGGTGTAGAAGAAAGGGTGAGGGATAGGACAGGGACTGGGAAAGGTGATCATGGCTACAGGCTGATGGTTTCAGTTACACAGGGAGTTCTGCTCATCCACTCTCCTCCAATAGCAGAGAATATGCCTTCTTCCCAACAGGTTTTCAGAGGAAAAATAATTACAGCTGAAATATAACACTGAGTTTGAAACCTCGCTGCTGTCTTTCATACTATTTTATCAGTAGTTTGTTCCTGCACATATAGACTATGTGATCTTTAATGGCTTGTAGCTGTATTTATTAACAATCTTACTTTTATCATTTTTAACAAGTTAATGATTTTTCCCCTAGGCATTCAATTATGAAACTTAGTCAGTTTAGGGAATTATTAAAAAAAAAATGTTAAAAGGTGTCACATTTTTCAGGAGAAAGTAGATTTTTTTCCCCTCTCCCATTTGTTTTTTTTCTCAGTTATGAAGAGGCTTAAATAGCACAGCTGTTTGCTTATACGGACATGTATTTTACTTCGGCCAATTTAATCTCAAAATTGCAGAAGTTTTTAGCTCGTAATAAACCGCTAATATTTAGTCAACTCCTTCAAATATCAGAAATGCACAAAAAACACACACTCTTCATTGCATGCTTGTTCTCAGGGATTGGATTCAACGACAGAAAAGCAACACAATTTTTTCTTGTCAATGCCACTTTTAAAATACTGGGTTTTGAGGAGGTACATTTTAATTTTTTTCAGCCATCACTAAGCAGTATGTTTGTACTAGAAACTAGACAAAAGGCAATTGAATAAAATGCACCAGCAAAGAGCCATCACCTACATTTTTATTCACTAGTAACTTGTACAGAGCTCATGTGGACCTTCAGAAAACGGATAGTCCAAACCCTACTGTCTGCAAATGAAGCAGATTTACTCATAAGACATTACCAATAATGCAAAAATGTATTACTTTCTCTCCTTTGTTAATAGATGCCTTGAAGTGCAACCTGATGTTTAAGAATGCTTTTTTGAACTCCCCAGGTTCAAAAGACATTTGTCTCCCCAGTCCTGCTTTAACCTAGCTTTCAGTGATTCTGTCTGCCATTACAGCAGCAACAGGCAGTGGAGAGCAGAGCTGTATCCATCCTCATCAATGAGGTTCCATAAAGCCCCTCTTAATTAGTGCTGCAGGGGGGCTGCCATGCTCTGGGTGAAGGTTCAAGTGCTGGATCATCTCCAGATGACTGATCTCTTAACTAAGTTGCATATTGTTGAATATAAAAATCAAGGAGGAAAGAGAAGCCTAGGGACAAGAAGTCAAATGAATTTCTACCAGTGTGGAGGTAGAAATAAGTAAGAAATAAATCACTGACTTAAAAATAGTTCTAATGAATCAAACTGTCCTGTGAACACACACACAGTGTTGTTACTTCATCACTAAATATATGGTCCAGTTCCTTGTATTACTAAATTTGTAAAATATTCTGTAAGACATATAGAGCCACTAAGATGCAATGGGTATCCATTAATATTACACAAAAGCCTTAAAACTATTTTACTGTATGTGAGCTAACCACTGTCTTAATACATCAACTCTTATAATCACTTTTCTAAACAAATACTCTGTTGCAACAGTTTTGTTTTCAAATTGAGGCAATTGGTTTATCTACAGTGAAATGCACAACTTCTGTTTTATTTTTCAATATGGATCCTTTTTGTTTATAATGACATTTTTATTTCAGTTTGTGCTCATGCAAAGTTCT
Organism: Hemiprocne comata; assembly: GCA_020745705.1. NCBI lineage: Eukaryota > Metazoa > Chordata > Aves > Apodiformes > Apodidae > Hemiprocne > Hemiprocne comata. Next base: position 94,284,136 of record CM036586.1, on the reverse strand, counting down.
AGCAACCAAGGTGCTAAACTTCCCATGATGCCTATAACCACTAAACTATAGGGCACAGAACCCTATAACACACAAATTATGATAGAGACATAGCACCTCATTAAAGCACTTTACAATGGATGAAGTTGCAAAGGTTCCTAACTGATATGGCCTCTCCTGCCACCAGTTGCTGGACCAAGGAATGGGAATGAGTAAACCCATTCTCTGAGCTTCTCTCTGAAACCAGCCAGCAGAGGTAGAGAAGAGGCATCAGGAATTTTCACGTGGCAAGGTTTGAGCAGAGTTTGAACTGCTGGGCTTAAATTCAGGGGACTGGTGACAAATGGCATGGTGAGAGAGCTGATGGGTAGGATCACATGCATATAATATCTGGGAGCACGGAAGAAAAGCTTCAACAAAAGGGCAAAGATGCACGCACAGTGAAGAAGCAGGAGGCTGCCAGGTTGTGAGAAGGATCCCACTGACAGCTGTGACAGGAGAGTGCCAGCTGAAGTGAGGCTCCATTCCGAGAGCAAAGAAATGGTTTCCTATTGAATTCCTGCTGTTTAATTTCACATCCTCTAGAGGCATTTAGGAAACATAATTTACTTTGATTACAGGTGAAGCTATAAAATAGAAAGTTGCACAACTGCTTCTGCCTCAAGTCTATATCTCAAAGATTTTACAGCTCCTGAAACACCCACATCACATTCTCCCACTGAAACCACAATCGTGCTCAAAAAACCTGGAAAAAAACCTCAGCATTGATGTCTCTCTCCCCCCAAGATTACACATGAAAAAAGACTGTATTCAGCAAGTGGAATAAATGGGTTTCATACTAGCAGAATTGGTGCCTGTAACTATACCTCTAATGTAAATATACTTCTAACCTAACTAAATGCAAGACATTTCTGTCTATTCAAAAAATCATCCATATTCATTCTGTGTAAGCAGGATACTTGCTCATGCCACTGTTAGAAGCAAGGGACTACATGCAGAAGAATGGAAAACTATATTGTAAGTTAACATGTCCAATACAGGATCTGAAATATTACTGATATTAGAAGTGAATACACTATTCTGAAGACTTTGAATTTATTCATATATGAGATCAAACTATTTGCAGAAAGAATACAGTCTGCACACTAAATGCTCTTGCATGTCTGGAAAAATAGGAAAAAAGTTCCTCATGGTACCAAGTATATATTCCCTGTGTTCTTCTTCCACATTTGAAAGAAGTTTGTCATTCCTCTTTATATAATTATAATATAAAAAACCACACAGGATACCAAAGAGGTGGGAGTACATCTCTCATCTTGTGTTAGTTCAGAAATCAAATCCATCTAAAGCCTAAATTCCTCAGCTGTTCCCATTGCCATCCATTCTGTGATTCTGTGATTTTCCATACAACAGCTTAAATTTGGGCTGAATCTGGAGTAAACTAACTAGCTGATCCACTGGGGTGGGAGTGGTGACAGTACGGAGCAGTTTACAGATAAAATCTGCTATGGCTGGCACTGGGGATACGGTAGCATGGACCAGTTGAACCTCTGATCTCAAACCAAGTTCAGCCCTAAGTGTAGAAGATAACACAGATGTAGTTAATTTTCACTCAATTAACGTGGCACATGGAATCATGGAATTGTCAGGGGTGGAAGGGACCTCTAGAGTTCATCTAGTCCAACCCCCCTGCTAAAGCAGGATCCCCTAGACCACATCAGACCTTCTTACCTGTGCACACCACTCTTCTGGTTGGTAATATAAATAAAGAGACTGAATGAGCCATTAGAGGACTCTCAAACTATTTAACAGAATAGCATTAAGGTCCTTCACACTAATACTTTCTCTCAATATAAAATGGCAGTTTGCAAGTCACAAGTGTATTGTGACATTGTAGTAACATTGTAATGCTGAGTGTTAAACAAATCAGATTAGGGAGGTGGCTTATAACTATTGTCTTAATAGCATCTCTTTGGCTTCCTAACAGCAGCTAAATCATGCCTGACATGGCTGGAGAACCTCAATAGCTTCATCTAGCATATCCATTAACAATAAAAACTGGGAGACACATTGTGACAGGTTACAGTGTTCAGGTTAAGGACTTCAACAGGAGTCATTCAGGTACTATACCTCATTAAAGTTGTACTCAAAAGCTGCTAACATACCACTTGTGACACAGAAATGCTTGTCAGAAAACTAGTCATTAACATCTACTTTTTCTCCTGCATGGAAAGGTTGCAATTGAGTTTCACTGTTTATGGCTATTTCTTTTGGTTTAGAATAATTTTTTTTCTAGACTGGTGTGTTAAAAAAAAAAAAGTCTGGCCAATGTTACTTAGATTTAAGTTGTAAGTCCTGAACTCCTGTAGATGAATTTAAAAAATTTAGTCTCACTTTATAAACATCTTCCTGTGAGATCATATAACATAAACCATTTGCAAGATGGCTGAATAAAGCTGACTGGCATATGGCAGAATGTAGTAACTTGTATGACAAATTTGATATAACTTCCTTTGAAAACTTTTACAAAAAACTTTTAAAAGTTTAATTTTTTTTAAAAAAGGTTTTAGATCTGAGTTAAGTTCTAGTATTGTGCTCAATCAGTTCCAGAAACACAAAACCTGAAATCTTAAAATATTAAGAAGAATCTTAACATTTCCACTGCCTGCACTGAACCACTTTAGTTCACACGGACTCCTTCAGAGCATTCATAAACTGTGTGGTCCAGAGTCTCCTTGCGGATTTCGTTCCATGAGATACCAGGCCATTCCCAAGGATTAAAAGGAGCCTGGTTGTTTCCCAACAAGCTTGACATTGTTTTGCCATTTCCTGAATGAGCATATCAGTCCTTGGCCACCACACAAATCATCTAGTCAGGACAGGCTATTTTTGTAGTTCCCAGATGGTCTTCATGTACTTTCACGCATGACATGAGCTTCACAGGATACAACCCCTCTGGCGACCTTGGTACATGTGAAACTGTTTTCTCCAACCAAAGAAAGGTGGGAGCTGTGTCATGCACATGGGTACATCTATTCATAGTTATGTCATGCACTTTAGCTAGCACTGCATCATTTTATTTGCACAATGTACCTTGGCATTTGTCATTGGCAGGAGTTCAATTTGTGTCATAAAAAATATACTGTCTCCAGCTTCAGTTCATTCTAGTAATCTGCTGTTTCCAAAGGGAAATCTGACAAGCTATTTGCATTCAGGAGTTGATTGGTACTTTTGACCCAAGCTCCATATTTTGACAGCAAACACTCAGCAGTATTACCCATTCCTGAAATCATATTTGAGATACTAATGATATTCAGTGGTGCTGAATAAACTCTTCCAAAAGATTCCCTTGAGGCTCTCTGCTGTCTTCACACAGTCTTGAAAGTAATAAGAAAAAAAATCCAGATTCAAATATTTTGACCTCACCTCTCCATTATTAAAACTATATGATTGAAACAACAATCGGCTACCTCTAGGAAACCGAGCAGAAATCATGTCACAGATTACATGCCTTTCTGAGGATAACCAGTTATTCATATAGATTGCTGCTTAACAAAATGGGTAATTTACCACCTGTACAGCAATTCACGCAAATGGACATAAATGGTGTTAGTCCATGCAGTAAACCAACAATTTTGATATAGTCAAAATGTTCACAGCCTCTGAAGGCTTTTTCCACACTAGTGAGACCTCAAAGCATAGCTAAGTGCGACTGTAGTTTGGGAGACCACAGAGAAGGTGGAGCCTGTTGTACAACAGCAGAGATTACTGTTTGTTTGCCCAGGAATAGCAGTTATGGGGGAGTTTGAAAAGTGTCCTTAGTGCTTCAACTGCCCTTTTTGGCTCATTACTGTGTAGCTCCAGGCCATTCCTGAAACCAAACTACACATCAATGAGAGGTATTGACACATGACAGAAAAGACTTGCAGACTTGGACTTGTAACTGAGACAGTAAGTAACAACTTTTGTATGACAACTATTTCAGATAACTGCTATACTGGTTTTCATATTCTGCTCCACTTCTGGGTACTAAATCAACTTACAATAACTTAAAGAAACGCAGATGATGATGATGAATGGCACGTTGGTTTAAAATTGGTTTATATATAGAAGGTGAGAAGCATTTTATGGAGATGCAAATGTAACAAAAAAGTTACATTATGTGTGAAGCCATAGGACACACAACAGAAAAGATGCAATGTGCCTTTCTTCTCTCACTTAGAACAACTTAGAACAATTTCAGTACAGTGTTACAGCAAAATTCAACAAGGAGCTCTGTTTTCTCTCTCCATTAGGGACTTAAGGGAAAACTCTGCTCTGGGTGTCTGAAGCTCAAATTACACCTCCCAGTATTTAACTCCTTGGTTTATATTTGACAGAGAATTGACATTTTCATTCCTTCTGTTCCAAATTCTCTACAGGTTTAAAAGCAAGTCTGGTACTCAATACAGTCACACATTAATCTCTCTGACCTCAAAACCAAGGAAAATAAATGCCCCCGAACAGACTAAAAGAAATGCCACACTTGGACAGATGAATTGTGCCCATAAAGATGACAATAGACAATTACTGGAACTGTAGACGCATTTTTGTTTGGTTGGCTTAGCTACAGAAACCAATGCCAAAGGCAGAATGAAGTATGTGCCCCAGATATGTGCTCTAGGCCCACCCCACCTTGCAGCCTGGAAAGAGACGTGGGTCTCGCTCCAGTACTTTGATCTTCCTCCTGAGCTCTTGGAGGCTTTGGACAGAATTCTGCAGGAAGGACCCTGGTGTGCAGCACCAGCAGGACTGCCCCCCCCCCCCCCCCCCCAAGCCCTGGCTCCCAGGGCTGCACCTGCCCTGAACTTGGGACAAGGTGCTGTGACAAGTCTCCAGTCCACATCGGCAGGGGAGGAGCATCCCCGGGGTCACCGGTCTCCCCCCTCAGTTCTAAGTACTTTAAAAATTAACGGCAGCAACTGATAAAAACAATGGATAAAAATCAGGATGTCTGGCTTTGAAGTCTGGCTCCATTGCAGATTTATTTTGTGATGTTTATTTACCCCTGAAAGGGAGTGTTTTGCCACTTCAGTCAGCAAGAAGTAAAAATGGAGGTATCACCTGGCAGCAGCAGAATCCTGCTATGGCCCTCTTCACTACAGCAGCAGTCCTACCACTGAAAACATCTCTGCAATACATGGATGCAGTGCAGAGGCAGTAATGCAGGTGTAACTCGTATCTTACAATTAAAGCAAACAATTACGTGATATATTAAGAGACCAATGCACACACTGCATTATTTTTCTCTGCTTTACTAAAATGGAAGATGCCTTTTTAGAACGAATTTCACCAGCGTCTTACAATCTCTCTTTAGCTATCAGCTTAAACAGCGCTGCCTGACCACCCTTACAAGTGAGTTGGATGGTAAATAGATTTTGTGGTAAATCCAGCAATTAATTACAAATTGTTTAAGTCTGTTCATATTAGCTTAAAAACATGTATTAAAAAGCCACATATTTGTTTTCATCTCCTACACAATCCTGCTTGCCTTAAAAATTAAAAGCTCGGAACTATCCCAAAATATTGCAACAGCCACCTGCATCCATAGAGAAAAACAGTATTATTCAGAGACAAAATCCTTTGCTACGAAGTCTTATGTTTTGTCTTGTATAATCCTTAATCCATTTTTGTGCCAAAGAAAGAAAAACCCCTGTAGTACTGAAAATTACTACATTTATTTGGAAGCACAACAAGCTTCTGAATAAAACGATCATTTGAACACTGAAATCTAAAGAAAATATGTCAAGCTGGCTCCATATTGTTCTAATGAAGTAGCTTTTATAATTCAAATTAATGAGAGAAACTAAGCAGTTTAGGCTGAAAACTGATTTCCAAAGATTTGATTCTTAACTCTGCAACCTTGGGAAATATAACTTAATCCTTTTACTTGCAGCCCACTGTAAAGTGCTTTATAATAGTGCACTTGGGATTCATCAACCTCACCACTGTTTTGTGATTATCAGCTGGACAAAATGTATATAAAAAAAAAAGAAACAAAAAACAAGATCATAATGCAAACCTTATCAAAGCATATAAGCCACCACGTATCTTCGCTTTAAAAATTCTCCTCAGAAAACATCATCATCACAATAATAAAAAAACCCACAACTCTGACTTTGAATTCAAGGTCGATTGAATTTCGTCACACTACCAACCTTGTAGCTTCCTGTTAATTCAAATTATTAATTGGCAGATACCCAGAAGAAGCAGGCGAGGGGGAATCCAATTTGTGCATGTACTTAGACAACTAAAAACTCCCTTTACAATTGCTTATCTCCATATTCCCTCTGTTCATCTTCTAGAAAAGCAAAAAAACGAAAGCAGAAGCACTTTCTGAGGGGAAAAGGATGAAGTGCTAAAAGTGTAACCCATTTTTCAGCAACTGCAGAAACAGTATGCAGAAACATACATCCTTGCCTTTTTTGCTCTCCTTGTTTTCATCACGGGTACTCAAAGCTGTTTTTTAACTGCTGCACAATATGACAAGTCCCCCCTCTGACAGCAGATGCAAAGGCAAAGCCTCTTTCCCAAACAACTTGCAGCTAAAGCCCTTGACGAAACCCACTTGAGTTAATGAAGTAAAGGATGGGACTTTATGACTCTGAAGTGAAGCAGAGGCCTGACAATGACGCTGCAGTACTGACACAGAACCTCATCTCTTGGAGGTCTAGGGGAGGCTCAGTTTACAAAGATTAAGAGGAGGGATGCAGGGGTCTACATGTAAGTACACACACACAAAAAGGATTTCTCCACTTTCCCAGCTCACACTTTCCCACCTCCCACGATTATTTTTGCCTTTTATCATTTCTTTGTTATGCTTTTAGAATTTCCCTATTTCCCCTCAGGGTCTGGGGTATTCAGAATGAAGGTTATCTTTATGCTGGGGTGGCTGAAACTTTGCAGTTTTTTGTTTCCAAGACACAGTTGACTAAACTTGGCAACATTTACAGTATCTGCTGAAATCAACACCTGACTTCATCTATACCAAATAGCATTAATTAGATAACTCACATTAAAAAAAGTAAAAAATTATCACAGTCATCTGCCTTGTTTTGATATCAGTCACTTTTTACTACTACCATTAAAGAGTGAATGGTTAAATCTGCAAATATTCATAGCATAAAAAATACACAAAAATTCAAACTCAGTTGTGCCAGGTTAGGTGGACAGCGTAAGGGCTGGAGCTAATAGTAATACATAAAATCTCGGAATCATTTAGGTTTGAAAAGACTTTTGAGGTCATCAAGTCCAACTGTACAATAATTGTATTAATGTACACTGCAATTTATTCCTTTCTGAAACCCCTATGAACACCTGATGGCTGGAAGCAGAAAGCTGGGGTGTTTTGGTTGCCACCAGCAGGTGATCCCAGGAGGCCGCAGGCCACTTTTGGACTGGGAGATCTCCACTGCAGGGAGCTCAGCCATGGTTGGGCAGAATTAGTGCAGCACCGTGGCCCTGCCAGGGAGGTTTTGGACTTCTTGCTGTGTGGCCAGCAAAGCCATTTGGATAAATAGTGTTACGGACTTGGGATTTCACGTTGCTTTTTATGATATTATTCCCATAGTCAAAGATAGTAAAACTTTGGGAAAACAAAATGCACATCACTGCTAATAAGATGGCTCAAAGTAAAATTAGCTCAGATCTTTAGAGGCAATGCCCCAATACCCTGTTTTGCAGTGTTGTTGCCATAGATAGATAGGAACAGCTGTATCTGACCGAAACTTATTCAACCGTTTGACTGTTGCACAGGGAGGGTAGGTTACACCTGCCTGTCTTTTGTCACTACGGACTTTGGCTAATAGTCAAATATGCAGTAAACAGTCACTTGTTACCACATGCAACAGCACCAGCTCTCAGTATACAGTGAAGATATCCATGTATGAAAGATATCTAAGCTACAAGCTACACTATTACTTTCCAGAATCTGCATGCAAATGAGAACGCATAATTTAGCCTCTAACATAATCAAATAACCTTTAAACACAAGGGGAATAACAGTTTATTTCTAACATTTCAAAAGATGGTGCACCATTAAGCACAGCACACAAAACCTTATTTTTCAATGGTTCCTCCTTCCCAAACTTTTATGTATTTGGAAATACTTCAACTGTTCACCAGTTCCAAGAGGTAAATAATTTCAATTGCTTTTTAAACTGACTTGGAAAAACCAGTGCATCCTGTCATCTCTTCCCCAAGCCCTGAATGCTGCAAAATCTAGTCACATCTGCACTGCATACAGTAAAGTAACCACATCTTGTTTTTAAGTCTTAACCACATCCTTGTCCCGCCATTTCAGCTTAGTAGGCCTAATTTAAGTAGTGGTTTACTAATTAGATGAAAAAGCATTAGAAATGCCTGCAAAACCAATCAGGAATCAAGTTGCAGTAGCTATTTCTCTTTCAATGAGCTAATTTCCCTAGTTGCCAGATGAAAGGTATTGCAGGCAGCATGGACACAAATAGCAGAATTCAAACTTCAGGATTACAGACAATCAAATGCCACTGATGAACAAACCAAACTAATAATTATAGCTTTTATAAAATGTACAAGAAGTAAGAGGTTCATATGAATTCTACTGATAGCCCAGTTCCTTTTTGCACCCAGGTCAGCTTACTTAGCATTTACTGTACTGATCAGGTATAATATAAATGGGGGTGGGAACAGAATAACATCAACCATTTTTATTCCAATACTGGGCTGAAGAGCCTATTAATTACACGAGATTACACACCATCCACAAGGAAATCACTGCTGTTTTCAACTGTCAAATTGAAATCACTAGGGAAAAAAAGTCACTGTACTTTTAAAGCAATGACCAATTAACTTTTTATATCTTGTCTATGATCCAGAAGGAAAGGAGGTAATCTCTAACGGCAGAATGTTAATTTTTATGTGGTATATCAGTTAAAAACTCTACATGCTAGCCAAAACCTATTGTTTAAAACAAGAGTGGCTATATTAATAGAACTATTAAGAGTACAATAAATTTTCATTTGTTTTGGCATTTTTAAGCCCAGTCTTTAGGCTCAGATAATACAAAGCACAGGAGTGGGAAAATGTGATCACAGATGCATGAATTTATCTGTTTTATCAGTTCAGTTCTAGTTTAAAGCACTTTAAGTGAGCTTTGATAATGCAAGGTGACGGGACCAGATCAAATGGTGCAAGTGATTTGATTAGCTCCATGCTAACCATCACGGCTAGATTTGATTTAGAAAGGAGCAATCATGTCTGACTGTGGTAAACAGCTGAGCATCTGCCTTCCAAGGTAACATCTTCCCAGGAGAGACATTGAGATCTGCTGTCTTCACAAAGTTTTTAGCTACATCCCTTATTTCAAGCTTCTGGTAACTTCTCAAGACAAACAACTACAATAAAGGGAACAATGCAAGTTTCTGGAACACCAAGAAACCACTTGATGAATAAAATCTGCTGTGTAAACTCTCCTTAAACCTACTGAAAAGTGTAATTAAAATTATGCAAACAAGCCATGGGGTTGACTTTAGCAGTCAACTAGAACAACTGGGACAAAGCCACAGCAAACCTCATATACCTAAAATATTTCATCAACACATTAACTCCAGTAGTAACAAACATGGAGCATTACCAGAAATTTTATTTTGTCCATCCCTGTAAAAACAAGGCCACTCCTGCCTTGTTCTCTCTTTCAAAGGGACATACAATTCTTCCACTGCATAGCAACAAGTGTTTAATTCAATACAAACGCATCTCACTTGTCTCCAATATACTTGTCAAAGTTTTAGGAATGCAAAACAATATAATGATGCAGACTGTTACCTATCAATGAGTTCTTAATATTCACTCTCCTGTGAAATCCTAAACTGAAACTGATTTAAGGGTCAAGAGAACATATGCAAAGGGCCAGGACTTCAAAAAGCCTCCAGCAAAGCTAAGATACTCTGCTCACAGCACTGCATGCAAGATGAGAGAAGACACTGATTACAGGACGGGTGACCACAGTAAAAAAAGAGCACTCTTGAGAGAGACAGCACCATGAAAGCTTTGAGGAATGACTGAAAGAGGCACTGCAAGAGAAATGGAAATTCTGTGTAAGAAGATTTCGTAAATTTTCCAAACATTGACATTGATGGAAAAGTTAATATAAAGGAAAGAAAGATGGTTAGTTCACTAAAAAAGCTATAAAAAATTGGTAATAGGCAGTAATAACAGGCTTAATCTTCCTCAAATAGATGCCAAGATTTCTTTAATTTTTGGATTTTGGCCACAGGGGCTAATCAGGCCTCTACCAAGTGGAGAAACTCAGAGGATCCCTAGGCTCCAGCCTCTCAGCTGCAGTTGTCAGACCATAATTTCCTCCCCTTTCACGCAACATATCTGATCCAACTGCTTCTGCTGATCCCCGTCCTCATCCCTCAGAGCACAGTTTTCAGATACATGTCACTATGCATAGCTTGCTTTCTTGACTTTTGCTGGTCTGATCTTGGGCTACATTACTTGTAACTGCATAATTTTCACTCTTTCAGCTTGCAAAGATTATATATCTTAACACACTTCCAAAACAGTATCTAATGAGGATGAATTCAAACTATTTGGGCTTACTCTTAAGCAGATAATTTGCAAAGACCTATCAGTATCTAGAGAGAAATCGAATGCATACAGAAAAAGGGAAAATGGCTTCTCCAGTAAACTACTAAATAGAACAGAATCACCCCTATGATTAATAGTTTTATGTAAAGCTAGGGTTATTAAAAAGAAGGAAATGAACAAAAATATTGGGATGATACTGTATAATCTGGAAAGGTCTGAATATTCTGGAAAAACATGTCTGGAAAGATCTCCTGGCATATCTGATAACAAGTTTGGCCTTGGTTATATCACAGCGAAACTTTTAGCTCAAAAAGTAATTTGCAAAAAGCTGGCAGTTTAAAATGAGTTTATTATATTAAAACCTAATGTAATACATTTTTAAAATATTGGATTAATTTACACTTGAGATCAACTAACATTTTGAAGCAAATTATTAAGCTTCAAATAACCAAATGATTTAATACCTGTATTCACGGAATGGAATCCTATGACTAACAAGGAGACAATGTTTCGTTTAAGGCCAAATTACAATGTTTATCCAAAAAGGTGCACTACACCCTTCTTTTCTGCCAGTAAAAGGATTATTGTTTTTGCATGATGTTGCTACAGTTTTAATATATAGGAAAAGACTCATCTCAATGTCAAAACATATGAATGTCAAATCTTTTCTGGAACAAAGTTCACAACTTGAAAGCTCCGAGAACAAACAAGCGTATTTCCTGCATTTCATTTTTCTACAGACATAAAAAGTTATTCTAATATTAAGCAAGTCTTTAACATTGACCTTCCTAATAATAAGGCAAGATAATTAAAATGTTTAAAGTCTAGTTTGAGTTATATGGGCCACATGATTCAATTTCTGTACAAAAGCCAGCAGCTACACTTGAATTACACAAAGATTTCTCCAAACTAATTTTGTTTTGCTATCAGTGTTGAGCAGAAGAGGCAGAAACAGCAGCAGCATCCTTAAGCTAAAATACCAGAAGCCATATTTGACTGCTCGATCATTTCAAAGCAGCCTTTTCTATACCTTGATCTGGAACAGTATTACTGGGCTAGCAGTCAAGAAATTACCATTAACTAGTATTTTGGAAATACTTCTTAAGAGAGATGGCTGTCCTTCTGATTTTGTCAACTACACTTAATGAGTCACACATGTTTTTAGATAAACCAGCTAGTATGCGAGTTTGCCTTAATGCCTCTTACAATTGCAAAAGGAAGAATTGGGTGGCAAAGGCAAAAGCACACTAAGAAGCTGTAAAATATTACTGTAAACAAATTGCAAGTTCATCTTTCACATATTACACATTTTATGTAATTGCTTATCTAGATTAAAGTTTTAAATGTGTGATATAATATATCTGTATATAATTAAAACATCATAGACAATTAATACATAGCACAAACAGTTAAGCATAAAAGTATTATTTCATTTGCAGACCAGTTCCAGTTCTGTGTGGGAATAAGGTACATGATGTAACTAATCTATTAAGGAGGTTCTCAAACAGTAACCTAAAGGGAAGCCCTTAATTGATTTTTTTCTTTTTTTTTTTCCCTAGTATCTTCCATGAAGCTATCTTCAGGTTTCGCTTGGGACTTTACAGTTGAACAAAGAGAGAAAATGCCTAGCCAGAGTTTTGGACTCACTGGAATCAGTAAGAAAGGTGCCAGTGGCCTCAGACCAGCTATTACTAATAAAAATGAGTACAGATCACTACAGCACAAACTCTTCAAAACATAGGACCTCTGCCTTTGTGTTTATGAAGAAATCTCTGAGTCAGACTGGAATCTTTCCCATGTTGTGGAGAATCAAAAATATCTTATACGTCTAAAATCAGTTTTACAATGTTGAATGCAATCATTCTTTAAACAAACCAAAAGGGAAAAAAAAAAAAAAAAAGGAGTTTTTTTTCCTATTTTCTATCAGGGAAAGCGAAAATTATTAAGATGAATCATTTGAATCATTTCCAGAGACCTTGATTATGGGGGGAACTGAGTAGGGAGTAGAGAGAAATTATTTTACATTTCCTTGATCAGAGATATACAATTATGCTATAGAAGAAGGCTCCTATGATTGATTATTCTGTTTATTAGAACTGTAAGCAGGCTAGATAAAAGGGACATTAATTTGTGCATGCATCAGTTGAACTAAGCTGATTTAAACTGCTTTCAGTTGACGATTCATGCTACAGAGATTTGGGATACTTGCTAATTTATGTTGTAGCCCACAGAGTAACCAATAAAAATGTTAACTACCTCAGATTTTATGAAAATTACAGAACCACTTTGCTTTATTACAACAGATACACTGTTTGAAAGAGCCTCTCACCTGTTCCCCCTATATTTTCTGCGAAGGTAACAGCCACATTAACCCAGTCACCTGAACTATTTATTAGAAGCCATCTCATGTGTGAAGGTCTTCTGAATGCAAATCAGACTATTCAAAGGGACTGGGCTTTGCCCATGTCAATACAAAGACTATTTTGAGCTACACCACTCAATGGTTGCCCCAGTGTAGAACTGAGCAGGCTGCAGCTGTTTGCCTCTGCTCCTTAGCTGGAGTTTACTGGCCTGCACAGTTGAACCACAGCAAGAGTCTGTCTGGTCTCTTCTTGCCTGCTTTAAAGCTAGAGCATCTCGGGACATTTTAACAGACTTCAGGAAGAGCTGGCTGGAAACAAACCTGTGCTGAAGCACTCAGGGACATTTGAGTGCACTGCTCTTTTGGTTCAGGTGTGTGCTCTGTAACAGCTTAAATCACCACAGCTTTTTGTGTGGTGACCATTCACTCTTCAACTATACCATTACAACTACTTTACTAGGTCAGTGTAGTCACATTTATAAAAGAAGAGCCTGGGCCAAGGTACTCCACTGCAAAGCCAAGAGTGGACCTGTGATATCGGTGTATACACAAAAATATAGTATCAGTGATGACATGCTTGTAATTCCATTTTGATTAACTATACCAGAAATCTCACCAGTTGATGCAGAAGAACTACCTCTTAACACTTATTGCTATAGTTAAGTAAACTTTTGAGAAAAAAAAAATAAATTTCTTTTCACTTACAGTGTTAGGAGTGAAGATTACACAGTAAAATATCACGTGAAAATGCTCACAGGCTGCATGAAAATGGAAATTCTTCTAAAATTAACCGACGTTAATCTCTATTTTGGGCACAAATCTTCAGCATGTACTATCTATATAATAGTATGATTATTCATAAATTATATTCCTGTTCCATTAAATCAAAGCCATTCAGGTAGGAGCATCTCAAACAAATATGTAAATAGCAATACAGATCCTATGCATCTCCAAGACTTAATTTATAGAGAAACAACTTATTGGAAAAACAACTATATTACATGTTCTGTTTCTGTGTGGGATGACTACATGAGAAATTCAGTAACTAGACTACCTGTAGTAGCTCCATTTCTACAGCTTAATGTGATAAAATAATGTAGTTTAAAATAAAAGGTTCAACGAATAAACCTTTAAAAAGCACAAAATCCTATTCTTTTTCAGAGGAAAACTGTCCTAATTCTGTCAGAGTCGCTTGTGACAGGTATTTTACAGAAGACATCACGTGCCTGGAATGTGCCCCACACACTGTTTTTGCAGGGTATGTGTACAAGGACATACCTGAGTTTTCCAAGAGTGCCGCATCCAAAGCTGAATTCACTGACCTGGGCTAATTTCTGCAGCTCTGCCCAGACAAGTTAAGCAAACTTCAGGTGGATGAAGAGACTGAATGCCTGAGTGCAGTCTCTCCTGAGCAAACTTATGGGAACAGTTTTGGGCAATGCAGAGCTCTATTTTCACTTACCCTGTGGCAGCTTCTGAGCAGCTGCAGATTTCTAAACCAGATTTCATTCACACCTCATGGAGGTATGCACCTTTCACTTAATCAGGCACTTCAGGTAAGCTAAATATACACTTATTAATGGTTACAAGAAAAGTTTTCTTCTTCCATTCTGTCTACTGCCCTAGCACTTTCAAGTGACTGGCATGATGAATGTAGTATCCTCATGTGCTCTACAAAGCAAAGGAGAGAGAATACAGGATTGTCACAGCCCAGTCCTAAAAGGTCTGACTTATGCCTTAATAATCACTAGCTTCGCTTTAAAATCAAAGGATAATGCATCCTACCACCTTATTTTGGAATACTAGCATCCTCAGGTCTCTCTTTACTATCATCAAAAACCTTCTTTGGAACCTCAGCTGTGCTAAGAAAAAAGGCTTTTAAAAAAGAAAAGGAAAAAAAAAAAAGAGCAATAATCTTATTCCACTAGCAGTAGTTTAAAGCATTACTGTATTAAACAAAGGCTCAAAGCAAGTATCTCAGAAGTTAACCATGACTAAAACAGTCATTTCCTCATCTCTCTAGCACAATGTAAAGGCAGTACCTAATAGACAAATTTGTGTTCTAGATAGATACACCTTCTTCTGACTTGGTTGACAATGTCAGAAAATACTGATTAAGTAATATTTCATGAATAAAACCAGAGTTCATTTAACTTTGATTCACCAAGTAGCAAGAGATGTATCAAGGAACATACAAACAAAACTCTGCTTTAGCCTTGAAACAGCTGCAAATTTAAAGAATGTTTATTTTTATGTTATTTTAAAATGTCTGTTTTTAAAAATATGACAACAGTTCACTATTTTCCAGTGAACAGACACAATGCCATGTGATTTTTAAGAATAAACACTATGAATAATGAATGCCTGTTAGTCAAAGGGAATACCTCATGTAGGCCCACAGGTGCCATATTTTTTGTTGACAATACTTGAAAAACAATTTTAGAAATCAAAATCAATACACATTTTATCAACTACAACCAAGAATTATATTATAAAGGATACTGTTTAAAAGTAGTCTGATTTTTCCAGTTCATTAATCTAGCTGACCAACGAAATTATTTGGTTGGATTTAGTGCCAACATCATCTGTTGTTACCATACAGAAAACTTCTCTCTCTGCTTGTGCAATACCATTGATAAAGCTCTAAATAAATTAAAATGAACCATTAAAAAGCACTGATTGTAAAACAATTATGTCGTTAAGGAACAAGTATGCACAGGTTCATTCTAACACTTCTCAAACTTATGCACTTGCATGCCAACTCTTTGATGATAGTTTTACTTTCCTCATATGAAAAGCAATCATCTTATGTAAAAAGAAGACACATCTAATCAAAGTCAACCATCTTAATGCTGACCTATATTAAATGAAACATTCCTCTCAATCGTATCAAATGAATGCTTCTGAAATGTTTCCAAAAAAATACTGTTCTGGAAATATTTGTCAAAAAGAATATTGAAAAACACCAAAATAGTTGAAACTTGTACCATTTGTTTGTGACATTCTCAAACTGTACCCATTCCAAGCTCCCTGCACAGCAGAAACCTGTTCCACGTTATCTGCTGATATGTTTGAAATATCTTCCACTTACATCCTATCCATCTCATTCTTAAATTCAAAGTAACTAATTCATACAATAAACATCAATCTAGTAAAGGGAGATGTTTCTTCCTAGGTATCATGTGCATACTCCTACTGTTTCTAACTGAATTCCCCCAATTCCTCATGTTCTCGTATCTAATTTTGCCTCATCTTTGTTTCATCTTGCTTTTTATACTCTTAAGGTTTTTCAGATAAGATACTGTAATTCTCAACATATACAATATAATAAACATATCACACATGACTTTGACATAGTCAACCTCTTGTCAATTGTCACCCCCACCATATCAATACTAAACAATGACAACAGTAAGAATGCATGGGACAAAAAGAACATGCCCAAATTTTGTTCCAACTTACTTTTATTGGTCTTGATTGTGATTTGGCCAAAATATTCAAAAGCCACTACTAACTTGGGGAAATAATTTTGGTGCCTGGCTAGTAGGAAGTACCTAAGCTCAGACACTCGTCATGTAAAAACTGTTTCCCTAGCTTGGGCAACTAAAGTAGTAAAACACAGGACTGAAGAAACTTCTGCAGTCCATTCCCTAGACCTGCCTTAGATTCGGTCCTGCTCTGGCAGGGGCATTGGACTCAATCTCCAGAGGTCCCTTCCAAGCCCTAACGTTCTGTGATTCTGTGATTCCCAGGCACAAGGGAACATCCCCTACAAATAACCACCAACTTTTAAAAATGCAAATGTTTTTCTCTGCTTTTGGGTTTCCTCATACTGGTTCAGATAGGCAATCACTACAGAACTATGTGAGCAGATCAGAACCTCTGCTCTCCAAAGTCCAACAAGGAGTTTCTACATTTGTAGTTAGGAATTTACATGAAATTTTCCTGAAGCTCCTTTCTTTGAAACATAGCATTTTCTACCTTATTGGTTCTGTCTTCATCCTAGAATGGTTAGAGACATTCTCTTGTGGAGATGAAAGTCCCAGTGTTACTATGAGATTAAGAAGTGCCGAGTACTGTCACTCCCAGTTACAACATCTCTGGCTAGCATAACACCAGCTGCATGTTTTGGAAGGAAAATGTCAGAGATCCTGGAGATCTGTCTGATCTTCAGGGAGACGGGAAATAAAAAGCTTGATGATTGATTATTGACTGTGTGTCTGGTGAAAAGTTGAGATTCTAGCCTTTGGAACACCAACTCACATCCACAGTGGGAAGGAGCTGTGTTCAGGGAATAATCTACATCTCACCAATATGTGGTTACTCTCTTCAGATAAAGACAACCTAGGGCAGGCAAAAAGCTTCTCAAGTAAACTGGGAGATGCAACACAAACTCAACCCTACATATGGACACTTGAGCAGAGTGATCAATCAGAGGCCACGAAAACAGGCAAGAGAGGCAGAAAACTCTTGTTTACGAGGAGGTGTTTTGTATAGTTGCTATCAGTGAAAACTGTTGGGGAGATGTCCACAATTAAAACACTAAAATGAGTATTTCTAACTTTTTGGAAAACAGAGCCTTAGAAAAAGAAACAGAAGATGGTACTCTATATTATTGGCACCGTTATCTCTCAGAATTACTGATATGCCAGAGAGGGCACATAGATAGTATTCTAGCAGATCACAGGAGGACATATTGTTGGTAGCACGAGATACAGCAAACCATTCAATCATATCAGAGAACTGGGTGATCTGCTTTGTAAGTCTGTACTTGTAAAATACGAAAAGAACTAAGGAGGACATCCACCTGAGAAATGTAAGATAGAAATACAATGCAGTCAGCAGTACCACATCAGGTGCTCCCAAATTTTTCTTTTTCTAATACCAAAAGGATAATCACAATCTGGACTTTCACATTCAGGATGTAAAATTTAGTTAATCACAAGCATGGAAGTTAACTGGCCCAGTAAACCACAGGAAAATACAACATTTAGAAGAAAGTACAGAGATTAAAATGTGGAAGGATTCTCCCTACCCCATTGCCACCAAGGACCAAAGCCCACTATTAAATAGTCCAAAGTAGGGAACCTGTGGCAAAAGAATCGCACTCTAATTCCATGTTGAGGGTGTAAACAGACTGAAATATATTTTACACATTTTAAAAGAAACCAAACAACAAACTCAGGCAGAAATTAATTTAAACTGGAAATTTTGGGCTCAAGAAAACAGAGAAGAAAGCAAAAACCTCCAACTTCTGATTCATGTTTTACAAGAATACAAACACGCTATGCAAAAAAACCCCAACCCAAAACCAGCATATATTTTCTTCTCTGTAAGTAGGAAAAAAGGCATTTTTAAAGATAAGGAGGCGATTAGTAACCAAAAGGAATGCTAAGACAATTTTTAAAATAGCACACCCAGATAATTTGTGCCTTAGAGTCCTAAAAATGTTTGCGAGAGTATAATTTCAATGATGCTGATTTTCAATACATTTTGGAACACCAGAGAAATTCAGTAAGACTGATAGCATTTTCTGCCAATATTTGAAGGCAGAAGGCAGTATGATCTCAGTAATTACAGAGCTCTAAGCCATTATTAATCCCAGGCAAAATAACCAGAAAACTGATAAAGGATAAATTCACTGGGAAATTAAATGAATAAAACTGTTGCCAGTCAACAACATTTTATAGAAACTTGGTCAGTATAATACAAAGTATGATTTAATCATCTGATAAAGTAAGGAACTGTGGTCAATATAAGTTACTCCACAGATGAAACACACAGACTTTTGGACAGTGTTTATCTTACAGCCACACAACATTCAGAGTAAGAAATTATTATCAATATTATCAAATGTGATTAAGATACAGGTATGAAATAGTAGATGTTAACAGGACATAATAATCGCAGAAGAGTGTACTACCCCAATAAAATAATCCAGTACTAGCTCAAAATTATTTGAGAGTATCTTCAACAATATAAAAGTAAATATTGTTGATAGCAGTTATGGCACAAAAAATGTCAGATTGGTTAATAAAGGCAGTAGAGTGGTTATTCAGAGTAATATGGATTACTCTGTCAGATGGGAACAGTGTGTTACAGTCAAGTGGAGTTATGTAGCAAGGAAGAAAGAAAGAATGCAGGTGTTACTCAGAAATCAGTGCATAGAAACTAAGGACTTAAAAAAATAAATACAACCTTCATGTCATAGAAACAATTCAATACAAATGCCAGTGAAGCCTCATGACAAAAAGGAGTGATAACACCCCCACATATGTAAGTGCATATAAACAGAGACACTACTTTTTTCACAACATTAGTGATACTGGAATAGTGAATACAGATATATATCCCCCATTTTGTTTTCCTGGGATGGCAAAGATCTTGTTTTTTTCTTGATGTTTTCTCCATAACTCACCAAAAAAGGGGAAGAATTCTGTACCTCCTTAAGATGTTAACCCACATGCTGTTATTAGCACAGCAAGGGATTTAGAAGATCATTGTGTGAGAAGAGCACAGCAGCAATTTGAAAAGGCTGCAAAGTAGCACTGAATGTTATGTGAACACAGAAATAGTCTTTACAAAGCATTCCAGGAGGGTGAGAGAACACAAGCCTAATGTTAGTGACAGAGCAATCTGGCAGAGGTGTAGCTAGAGTGCTAAGACCAATCTTACCACTGATGTGTTTTGGGGTTATTTCCTACCGTAGCAATTATTTAACACTGAAGCCACTTAAGGAATTGTACAGTCCTTCTTTGCTTTGCTACAGTGTGGCTCTACAACATGTAGCTTAAAAAACATCCCTGAATAAATGTAGTCTTTTTGCCAAACATCTGTACTTGAGACAGCTGGACTGCTGCAGCCCTAAATGACAGCACCAGTAGAAGTACCTCATCAGGTATATGCATAGGAACTAACCGTATGCATGGCTTCACCAGGAAAAAAAATGAAAGGCAGTTGGACAGGACACCACATTTCTGAGGTGAGCTCCCGTTTGGCAATTTCTTTTGGCTTACCTGGTCGTGAGACCCTTGAGCTGCTGAATGCTGCTCCTCGCAGGCTGCTGTCAAGAGTCTGGGGGTTTGAGTTACCATGGAGATCACTGCATCTGACAGCTGAGAGGGCTGCAAGGAGAGACAGAGGTACCCATCAAGCCGGCTTCCATCACCTCAACAAAACAATGCCTTTTGCTTTTGGCATTTGCCAAGGTACTAATTCCCAAGTTAGGAGCTTTGGCAGAACTGTTAAGGGGAAAAAAACCCAATGACCATCACAGAAGGAATGAGAGGCAAGGGCAAGCCCCAGCAACTCACAGCATTGAAGTGCTTTGCAAAGTTGTGCACCTTTTCAAGAACCTGGAAGAATCCCAATACACCCTGAGCTTGGCTCAACTATTTTCAGCCTCTTTGGTCAAGTATAACATCAGCAAGCAGTTCATCCAGAATGGTCGGTGAAATGCCTGCACGCTGCCCCACAACAGCAGGACACACACAAGAGTGCTCCCTGAGAAAGTTTCCAGTGATTGAGCATCACTTTTGTGCAAAAAGATGTAAGCAGGCCAATGAAATTACCTTCCTGTATGTTTTGGAGGGAAAGTCTAAAGGAAAGCATTTATGAAAATGAAACATGAAAGACAGCCTGGCATTATTTTGCAATAATAAACCTATTGGCAGACTTTTTCATGCCTGCCATCAAGCATGATTAGTAAAGCCTTATTTCATATTTCCTCTGCCATTCGATGGCCCATGCATCTTGACTAGTTTCCTACTCCTGCATTTGAAGCCTTAAGTCTTATGCTCAGTTTTTGTCTACATCATCTAATCATTAAACACTAATGTGAAATGAGATATTCATTGGAGACTTTTAAAATTAATTTTACTCTCCCACACAAATGTCTAATGTATTTTACAACTATACATTAAGGATAATTTTGTTATATAATCAATTTAATAAATAACACATTCAAGCACATCATCAGGAGAAGCTTTTCCCTGACACTGGACAATTTAAGACTCTGCTTGACGAGGTGCTGGGCCATCTCATCTAAACCGTGTTCCTACCTGGAAAGGTTGGACCAGATACTGTATTAACAATACACCAGCTAGAAGTCCATAGTTTTTCTGAGTTTGCCTACTGAATGAGTGTGAACCTCCATCTCTCTGACTACCTATATAATGACATATTTAATTCTCAAATGGCACCTGAGCTGACTGTTGTCATCTCTCCATCTCATTTTTCTGTGGAACATATTATGTTTATGCAAGATACAATATACTCAAGAAGCACAACTCCGCATGAATACAAAATCTGAAAATCCAAGCAACAATTAGAGGATTTTTCTGTTACAACTTCTCCATGTCTTCTGGAAAAAAAAGTAAGAGTATTATTATGATAAAATTATCTCTACTCAATACTCTGACATTATGCTAGGCAACAGTAACCAACACATACTGAGGCTGCTCTGATGACAAATACCAGGAAAATAACTGGCTCATTTGTGCTGAAGGCTTCTGCAAGATTTATGGAGTTTAAAGAACACTGTAATATACCAGATCCTCATACTGCAGCACTGTAAATGGAAGTATTGCTATTGAATAAATTGTATCCTTTCTGTTATAATTATACTTAAGAATTGAGCCGAAAGGGCTCAGTCACAGCAGTGGAAGCTCTCTTCAGATGGGTCATTCAGGGCATCAGTAAGATGACCGAAGGCAGGCAATATGAATGCTGCTCTCTGAATCTGTGCCTCCACTCCACAGGTGTAGAGCAATAAATAGCAGTGCTTTGTGTTATTAACTACTTGCCGGTCCCATCCCTGCAGGCAGTAAGCCTTCTGGGCTGAAAAAGCTTCCTACCTATTTCAGTGGGTCAGACAAGCAGTTCCCCACCTCAGCTAAAATCCAGGTGCTGCTGTGACCCTGCAGTACCATGCTGTCAGCTCTCTCCCTGCAACGGCAGCATTACTCCAGGCACACAGTTAACACGGGCTTCTGACATAAGGGGGAATGGGAGAAGAAAAGGAAAGAAGAAAAAGAAATGGCCTAAACATTACACAACTGCTCTTATAGTTAGCAACCTTAAACATTTTGTCCCTTAAGCAAAGATAGGGAGAGATTCTGGAAGTGTCAATTCAGCTAGCTTAGTGCCACTGTTGTGCCTTGGGGAGCTAAGCTACCAGAAAATGTTACCATGTTTAAATATCAACAAAAAATAAGTTAAAAAAATCTATTCATTTTCACTGATGGTAAATCTGGTACACATGGTGTGACTTTGGATGTTGCACTGCTTTAGAAAACACAAAAGTCAGCCAAACAATGCAAATACATCCATCTATCTCCTTATCTCTCAGCTGCTCCATCGGACTGGAGAAGCAAAACTGTGGAAAACACAGGACATCCAACTCACGTACAGTTGATACAAAAAATTCCTGCTTACATCAGAAATGCAAATTTAAGTGAAAAATACTAATTTTGCCTTTCACCCCTGTCCCCACAGCACCGGCGGGAGAGCAGCTGCCTGCTGGGACGTAGCAGAGGACCAGCTCGGTGTCAATGCCAAGCCACACAGCACCATTTGCATCAAGAAGTCAATGAAGTGACATTCACATAATGAATGCCTGAATTTGGTGCCATAGATTAAATACTGGGTTTATCCACCACTTCATATATAGATTTCCTTTTGCAGGCACTTGGACAAGTTTAGGAAATTGCAGTTGGGGGCCAGATTTATAGGAGACACTTGAAGTTATCAGCTGTGCAGGTGGCTAGGGGTAACAGCACCTCTATAATATAGTAGATTTACTCTTGATTTAAACTCAGAGTAACTAGTCACATAATTTAGGAAGATGTTTTTGTAAATCCTTGTCATGGTTTGCCTACTAATACCTCTAAATAATTTAGATACTTAAATATTTTTCCAATCTGATTTATACTTAAATACTATTTCTGCATAGTTTCAACTACATCGTTTAATTTTTACTAGGCAACATAGATGAGGAGAAACCAAACCAATGATGCTACCATTCTATTTCATCACATTTCTCTTTATACTGTTTCATAAAAAAACCCCATTAATTATGTGACCAATTTATTATTCCCCTCCTCTCTGGCTTTTAAAGGAGAGTTTAAATGATAAATAACCCATCTTCAACAGACACTCTAGCTACAAAAAGCATTTTTGAGAGATTACACTATATCTCTGGGAAACAAACATGCAGGATACCAAGTGCACAACATTACTACTTTGGTTTCTTTCAAATTTATAAACAGCTTTAATATTTTCAAACAATCTCTGGGGGATTATACTCACAGTAAACCAGGACTATATGGAAGATTCCAATATTATATCAATAATTACGCCACCCTTCTGCAAAAAATGACCTAAAATGTATATTCTAAAGCAATTCCTAAAAAGTGTAAGGATCAGTGAAGAGAACATTCTACCATTTGCAAAACTTCTGCTAATCTGCTGGGTTTTTGGTTTCTTTATGGATTAACATTATATATGAATATAAACACAGCAGTATAACCACAGCTGTGGCTACCCCTGGGGCATGGCCAGCAATTAGCCTGTCCAAGGATCACAGATAACACTGCAGTCACACGGAACCAAAACCAGGACTGACATTTTCAACACAAGGCAATGTGCTGGCTTCCTCCATCATGTTTCCACACAGCACCTATGCACTGGAATGGCCATCTCTGTTCAGAAAAACTCACACAATGCCTGCATATTAATGTACTTGCCCTAAGGCCTTAAAGAGTAAATAAATACTATTTAATGGCTTGCCATGATAAAAAATTTCCTCTCTAGATAGTTATGTATCTTTTTCCCCTGGTTGCCTTTTCTAAAGGAAGTTAGGAGATTTTTTTTTTTATTTTAAATCTACCACAGACTAATGCTCAGATTTGACAAAGGAAGCAAAGTCATGAGTCAGTCAGAAATCAGAGAGTCAACTTTGAAATAAATGTTCTTCACAGTACTAGTGCAAAAAGTTTTCCCATGGTAAAATCTGAGCCAAAGCAAAAAAAAAAATAATCAAAAAATCTGAGAAATAACCCCTGCCTTCCCAGAAAAACTTAAAATACTTAGACTTCAGAGCCTGTCCCCAGAATACAGCACTCTTTCAGGTGCAGCTCACAGAGCCTGGGCTGCCACTTTGAAGCAAATGTCTCAAGGGAACACAAAACTGCAAGTGGAAGCTCTTCTCATGTATCATCTTAACTAACTCTTTCAGAGTTAGGAATTTCAGAATCATGGTCTCATTAATTTGGCTATATTCTGTTATCCCTTTAATGCAGGCTCCTCCAAAGATAAATTAACTCTTAGCATACCAAACAGTAACTCAATACGACCAATCTTAGAGCCAGTCTGGAATTCACAGTCAAAACATCAACTCACAAAATTATTCACCACACTCAATGCTTTGCCTGCACAGGTGCTTCAACAGCTTTAGCTTTTTTCTGCTCCAGCTGAGTATTTCAATGTAGTAAATATTCCCTCTATCATGCATAGTAGCTTTAGAGATGGGAGATACATGAGCTATCTACCATTATTTGAGAGGCCAGTACTTTCAGCAACAATAATGAATCTAAAGAAAGCTTAGCTGTAAGTAACCAAGGCAGGTACCAATACTGAAAATGCTTAGAACTGCAAGAGGATTTTTTACAGTATATGGATTCATGGGTGCTGTGCCCTACAACACAGCAATTCTGGTAATTTTTTATTGGAAAAATATATATATATCAAACAGCATAACATTTATTTTACTAGCCCTCTGGCAAACCAAATGCTTTTTTTCTAATTATCAAGCCCAGATTAAAAAAAAATACTGCTCTCTTGACAGTAACTTGTAAGATTTCTGCTGAACTTCATAAAACATGAAACAAAGAGCACAGCATGTCTAGGACTGTTGTGATGGAAACATAAAGAAAAGTACTTAATTATTAAATCTGTTATACTGTAGGTGGGTGGGAAAGAATGATCCCCTTCAGAAGCATTGAACTGTAATCCTCTCGTTTGTCTATTTAGCTCTACCTCAGGCAAAAGAACACAAGAAGAAACAGAAAAGAAGACATGTAGTTTTCTCTGCATTGCCTTAACAATCACCATTAACTGATTTAAAAGTAAGCAAGCTTAAAAAGAAAGGCACACGATATAGTTTAATTCATGTAACTTCTGCCCAGAGTAGATCTGTATTCTAACCTAAAAAAATGACGTTTCAAGTCTTTGGCCCCCCGTTGTGCACACACCACATTTCTTTCAGCAAGCACACCTTGGGGGTGCCTGACTGCAGAGCAGAACATGAAAGTATTTGTTGTTGCTCCCATTTGAACAATGCAGTGTGTACAGTTTTCTCGAGGTGCATCACTAATGTGAATTGCAGCCAACGGCAAAGACGGAACTAGTACAATTTTCTTAAACAACATCGAGTATGTGTAGCTAATATCATCTGCTCAGTTTTGGATTAGCTGTTGTTTTCAAGAAACTTTGAAATTGGGATACGATGGGCAGTGCAGTAATATAATCTTGATGTTGCGGAGGCATAAATAACCATTGCAAGGTCAGGCTTTAGGAGAAATGACTCCAATCAACTTGCTAGGAACAGAGATGGCAGGCGCTTGAGACATGCCACAGGGGATCTGGGGAGTGGCCTGTCCCCAAAGGACCTTTCGTAACTTCATCTTGGGTGAAACGTCAGCTACACATCACCATAACCAGATGCACATATATGCTAATTACTATAATTAACTTGCATTTTCCCCTTATATTACAGCAATTGTATGAAACACCCTAGGCTAGAAGCTGCTGAATCAGGAAATGGATCAGAAGCTAACTAAAATGTCTTTCTAGTTATTGATTCCTGCTCTCTGTTTCATGTCAGCTTCCTAGAATCCATCCAACACAAGCACAAAAGGGTAATGAGTTTCTGAACACACACTCTAATAGTGCACACTGCATCAAAGCTTTCAGTAATTGCCTGGATGCTGCTTCCCAGCAGTACTAAACAACTTAAATATAATTAGCTGGAAGCCCTATGGGCTGCATTTCCCCAATGGAACACCTCTTACACTAATCCATTTATCAGGCTGACAGATGACTGAATCACTGGTACTGTGGACCCACTCTACTAATAATAATCCTCAAGCCACCATTTTGGTTAATTCCTTATCTGGCACATTTTTGCAACGAAAAAAGTTGCATTATTTAAAGTGGGGAGAGAACCAGGCATACACACCGTAACACATTTATCTCTTGCCAGTACTGAACAACCGTATTTGTTTGGTTAGTCCTCTAAGTACAAAATGCTGGAGCTGTCAGGCAGAAAATGGAAATGAAATGTATGCATTATGGAACCATACAATGCAGAAAATAATAGGGAAACACACTAACACTGAAAGGACTTTTGGAAGTTTTCCAGCCATTCAGAATTTTTCAGAAGTTTGGATAAGAGGACAGTTTTCAGGGTATTATTCCTGAAGATGACCTGACTATAGCTCTCAAGCCAGAATTTCTTCATAGTATTTATTTCTTGTACAACCTTCTGAATGATAGGTAACAAAAGATGTTTTAAAGCTGTTCGAATTTTATGCAGACATGAATTAAACATCATGCTGCCACAGCCATACACTTTGCAAGCTTCTAGAGAATTCTCATAAAAGTATAAAAAAAAAATTATTTCTTGAGCAGAATCTTCTAATGTTGTAAAGAAAGCTATTTTATCGTTGTATTCCTGTGGCTTTTATTTCCAGACTGGTTTCAATAAGCGGACCTCTGCAGAGGCTGAAATTCTGGGGACTGCAGGCAAAGTCTTCCCAAGTGTGCCATGCTGCTGTAATGGAGTAATTGTAAAAATGTTAAATTCTCATCAAATTGTTTTAAATGATGAAAAAAAAATACACTAGAATGTTATACTCTTATGCTTCCTTTATAGCAAGATGTGGGACAAGAAATATTAAGGGATAAAGCTGGAAATGGCCGGTAAGAGGATATAGACAAAGTGGTTTAAAATGGTGCTTATCTTCTAGACCCATTCTACCATGGTCAATAATCTGTATTCTGTCTTGGAATCACCAGAAACCAGATAGAGTTGTAGCATTGTTTATCTGGTTATTTTCCCTAGATGTTCTCATCAGGGACACAGAAAAACTTGATGTCACAAAACACTAAACCAAAACCAAATTACTCCTTGTACTACTTCTACACGAGCGTAACAAATATGCTTGTTGTAAAGCTGACGGTCAACATTAATGAACTCTCTTAAAAATAGTACTGCAAGCTAAAGTTGACCCATAGCCTCATCTGTTTACCTGGAAAGATGGCCATCAATATGAATTAAATTCCAAAGATTAACTACAAATCAATACTTAAATATTTAACAATGAAAGAGATAACTAAAATACAGTTATTCAGGGATCAGAAACAAACTGATTTAGCTTGTGAATCTTAGACCAGGGTCAAGGAATGGCAGCTACTCAGACATTATCCATCTTGATTTTTGAAAATGCAATCACAGGTGTTTACACTGCCTGGTAAAGTACGTAGTAGGTTAGTAATAGTGAGCTGTTGGAGATGTCTTTATGTGATCTCAGGAGCACAAATCTCAGTTTCACATGCACTCTCCACCCACACCTTCCCTCCGGCTTGAAACTGGAAAACTCATCCCAGAGACACTGACACGTGCACATCAGCCAGCAAAGAGCCTGTCATTCAAAGCCAGCCTCTTCCTTCCCAGCTTCATCTCCTCTGTTTTGTATATTTTCAGCTTCTACAAAAGAGCAGACAGTATCCTGAGAAAGGGCTGCCCTGAACCATATGAACCTCAACACTTGTCAGTCATACTTTCACATGAAATGCAGCCATTCACACTCCTGTTTTCACAAACTCCTTTGAAAGGCAATGGTATTGAGCAGAACAAACATAAAATCTAACCAAAAGAAGTAAAGTTTTGAAGTAAAAATTGTTGAAAAATCTTCTCCTGCTTTTAGCCATTTCTAATAAAACAGACCACGGTCCTGAAATTCTTAACTAAGAAACCATCTTTGCCAGGCAGGAAATGTAGCATTAGCTTAACTTCTGTGCTTTACAAAAAAGCTTGCCAAATTGTCAGTGAAGCTGAGTTTCCTGGGTATTATTTTCCATTTGAGACAATTCTTTAATTCTTGAGGTAAATAATAGCTCTTTAAAGCACTTCCAAAATTATTACATGAACAGATTCTTCCCTTTATTTTAAGCCAAGGGCAAATACATAGCAGCTTTATAGTTAAATAGTTGACTAAATAATTGTGTTGTTCTGGTTTTTTAATAGAAGCAGAAAAAAGTTTGAGAAGAAGAGAGGAATCATCTAAGAATAAAATTTAGAGCTGGAGTCATACTTCACTATCATACTTAGTATGGTAGGCAACACACACTTGGAAGGACAAGGCATGCTAAGCAGTCAGATACTGCAAACATGCAGAAGGAATTGTGAGTGCAGATAAATGACTGTTGTAAAAAGCATGGCAGAAATGACCTAATACATTCATCTGCAAACAGAACATTTATCTGTAATTTCAATTTGAAAATTAGACTTATATTCAGTAACTACTACCTTCAGCATTAGAAACACACTGAAATTTCTTGCAAGAGGACTTCTGCTTGGTGTCCACCTTTGGACTCTTGATGGGACCAAACCCAGAAGAGCTGGTCTAACCCCAGAGCTGGCCCTGCTTTGGGTCAGGTGTTGGAGCAAGGACCTCCTGAGGTCCTCTCCAACCTGAATTTTCGTATGATCCTACAATAATCACCTCTTTATATTAAAATTACATATACTTGTTGTGCTATTTACATAGAAAATACGGAGATTAATAAGAAACATAAAGGTATAATCTTATATAGTTAATTCAGACAGATCCAAAGATATCAAACATAAGATGTTCTTTCTGATCAAACAAATTTTACGCTTTTTAAGCAACTATAACAAAGCTGAAGACAGATGAGTAAAGTCAAACTATGTTTTTCTTAACACTGCAGAATACTTTCTAACATTACCTTTTCCTTTTTACTTACATCACTTGTAGAACTATAGGAGTGAAAACTATTTATATGAAAGTAAATTACAGCTTAACTATGTAACCCACCTCCAATTAAAATGCATGACATACAGTAATAGGTTGTACTGTCTGGATATCAAAAATGCAGCTGAGAATATTTGCCAGAGAAACACACTAAATGAAAAAAAGAGCAGAAACATGAATTTATCTGTATTAAACAGGGTTGTGACAACCCTGAGCATTTCAAAATATGGAGAGAAAAAAAAACCCTCCAACAAATGTCACACAAACTGTGGTAAGGAGCACTGGTCTGGCAGCTTCTTGGTCTGAAGAGCCCAGATGGGGCTTTGAGCAACCTGCTCTAGTGGGAGGCGTCCCTGGCCACGCAGGGCATTGGAAGTAGATGAACCTGAAGGTCATCTTAAAATATTTAAAGAGTTAGCAGTAGAGGTGAAATTCCAGAAAAAAAAAATATCTAAATCCTCATCTGCATGTTACAGGAAAGAATTTCTCTACGTTCTGGTCCACGTGACCGGTTAACCTGACTAACCTGATGGTTGATACTAGCTGTCTCAACATCATATGCCTTATAGGAGTAAATGAGTACCCATACCTCTACACTTGAGACCAAATTGACCTCTTCTGAGTAGTATATATGAGAAAAAATTTGTTTGTGTAATAAGATTGGGATAAACTCCTTTATTTGACTTGAATAAAATATTATCACAGAATCACAGAACTGTCATGGCTGGAAAGGACCTCTGTGATCACTGAGTCCAACCATCAGCACAAAAAAAAACCCCAAAACCCCAAAAAAACCCAAACCAAACAAATACAACCACACACACTCCATCAAAAAACACCCAGAAAAAACCCCAACCTCGGCAACTAGAGCTTGTCCTGAAGTGCTACATCTACACGTTTCTTGAACACCTCCAGGGATGGTGACTGAACCACCTCCCTGGGCAGGCTGTTCCAGTGCCTGAACACTCTTTCAGTATAGAAATTCTTCCTAATATCCAATCTAAGCCTCCCCTGCCACAACTTTAGACCATTTCCTCTGATGCTGTCATTATTTCCTTGGGAGAAGAGGCCAATGCCCACCTCTCTATAACCTCCTTTCAGGTAACTGTAGAGGGCAATGAGGTCTTCCCTCAGCCTCCTCTTCCCCAAACTAAACAGGGGACACCACTGGTGACTGGCTGCCAACTAGATTTGACCCCTCTTACCACAACTCTCAATATATGTGATGTTCTATACTAATGCAATTCTGATACCATACACAGTATGATCTAACTATCTTTGGTTTGTTATATTTCATTTTTCCATCTACTGTAAGAGGTATTTTAGATTTTAAATAACTCTCTAAGTTTGTACCTTATTGGAGGGACACGCAGTAAGAGTAGTCAAGATCTTAGTAAATGGCTATCTAAATGATTTTGCCAAAACATGGTTTATAGGCTTTATCTCATGGTATGTTCAGTCATGGTAAAGATTGTAAAGTACATTCCGAAACCATTATGAAAAATCTTAAAGCAAGTGTCAAATTAAAAAAAAAAAAAAGGCAAAACCACACCAAAGTTTAATTAGCTTAATTAAGTTGAACTTGCTGAGGACACAAAAGGACTTCTGAAATGCAGAAAACTGCAAAATTAAATTTGTTTCCTTTTTCCTGAAGCTTCCTAGACCTTGCTACTTCAGCATGAAAGCCCAAAGGTCCTCAATCTGTTGCTCCAAACATATTTTCTTGAAAGCTTGCAAGGACCAATGAGCTTAAGAACGGGAAGACAAAAATCCTTATTACTTCCAGCACCATGAAATGTCTCACAGTGTTTAATGCTTACCTGTACACCAACTGCATTTAATGAATCCTTCTAGCTCTGTTCAGTAAATATGAGGTCTGTTTTCTCAAATGATAAAGTGAGAAATCAAGAACATCCGAAAGCCATACCGATCAGGACAATAATCTGAGTTACAATGCAGATGGCTTAAATTTGCATATATACATGTATGTCCTAACGTTACACTACACCTTCATGCAAATTTTATAGCACTGAATTTCATGCAGCCAGTATGTGATGTTACTTCAAGTCAGCATTAAAAGGTGATTTTTCCCAGGGTCTGAGGAGTGCAATTACCCTCGACTTCAAAACAAAAGGAAAGCAGCCTGCAGTTCTGGAAACCATGTTAGTCTTTTCATCTTTGAAAATAAACTCTTCTCCTGCCAATTGAGGAAATTATTAAAAGAAGGATATCTGCTTTTATTGTGCTATATTAAATGAAACAGAACCTTTTTATTTCAGGATAGAACATGTCAGGGATGTTGATGCCACTTAACTTTGATTCCAGTTTAAGTATATGTATATGGATGCTGATGCCTAAAGCTGGGTTGTATGAATATTTAGTCTTCATTGCAATGAGTGGTTTTCTTGTATTACATTAGCAGGAAAGGAAAGACCTAATAGCAAAAGATTCACTGTAGTCAAAGAAGAATTATAGCAACGATAGCAGGAATTTAAAATAGGATCATTAAGAGTCTTTTTTGCATTTCACAGATTTTGCTTACTTTAAATCTAGGTGTTTTAGTGAGATGCAAGGTGCTACAGTAATTTTTTGCCCAAGCCTTTGAAATTATTTAGGAAAATGATGAGGAATAGGCTAAGAGGCTTAGAAGCTCTGCTTAGACATTTTGGAGGACAGGTATTAAAAGTTAATTTTCATCAGGGTAGCAGAAAGTCTAGCCATATCTCCCATTTTATTCACTATAGTTTGCAATTTCAGGCTGCAGTCATGCTTCTTGTTCGGAGTGTAGCTTCACTGGTGTAGTCGTATTCCCTTGCTTCTCGTAATCACTCTTCCCTTACAATCTCACTGAACGTTGCTGCCCCTCAGTATCTGTGGAATAACTGCTTATGTCAAAATTATTCTGATTAAAAGAGTTCAGAGAGTTGGTGTTAAAAAGTGTTTAAACTATCCTAGATTATAGTGAACAAATCAGGTTAGGGAGTGACTACATGATCAATTAGATCTCATGGGAGCAATACTGAATAGTTGTGAACAGTGGGGAACCAGAGTCTACTCAGCCAATGCAGCTGCTGCCAGAATAAAATGTGGGAGACACAGAGACCTGCCCTTGTTCTTAGGTTTTGTTCCCTTTTTTTCTTTTCCCAATATCTAAAATCCAAACCGTCTTATTCCTGAAGAATGCTACCAGGTTCCCTCAAAACAATCACCACTCCAACAGTACCCATGTTCAGACCTTTAGAAAAGTCAAGGCACATCAAAACGGTAGCTAAAAAAACCCCACCCAAAACAAAAGCCTCCCCTTGCCCAAACACCACCTCAGTAGAGCAGCAATGAATGCGTTTAAACGTCTTGGCGTCCTCAACTCACCTTGTTACTGCACCTCCAGTTGTTGCAGCACAGACGGGATGCAACATCTCCCACTGTTTGGGGACTGCCCCTAAAGGTGAGCTGTATGTTTTGCAATGCCTAGAAACAGCAGGATAAGATAAGGAAACCTCTGCGAGCTTTGATTTCACTGCTTTGTGTCCTGCCCTCATTTTTTATTTTTTTTTAGCCAGAGCTTTTGCAATTTTATTTAACTGGGTTAAGCCTACAGAAAAAAAAGATAGAAATACTGTGTTGCGTGTGTGTGTAAGGCCTAGGAAATCTTCTGTGTTATCTGTCTGTGTAACATTTTACCTTCTACTAGACAAATAAATATATTTTTAAACAGTCTGGAATCAAACCAACATTCTCAGCATTCAAGACATTCTGTCATCACTGCCCATTTGTTGCCCTCTAGGTCTCTCTCAGCTGGCAAATCTCCCATTTAAAGAATTATCAGATTCATCTGCTTAGACAAGGCTGCAAAATAAAATGAAAAGCTGGATTATTCCAGAAAACTCATATTTTTCTTTCAGGGCAGAAAACCCAGCACATGAGAGCTGAGCATGAACAGCAAATGGAACCAATCTCTCAGACTTCTCAACTCTACCGCACTATACTCCGTGAAATCTGATTTTGACTAACACTCCACATTCATTTTACATTTATCGTTTGATTCTTTCGGTATGTTTATGTCACTTACTATGTTAACCTGTTTTTGTGCCCTAAATATTATGCTCCTAGGTGACAGGGTTTTTTTACTGTAGTCTTAGTAAGTATGCTGCTTGTGCATACTGCTGCTTCTACAGAATTTTTCATAAAGAATTATCAGTTGCTTTGCTATCACTTTCCCTCCATCATATATTCTGCAGAGAAAAAGTATAAGAAAAAAAGGACAAAAATGTGTAAAAATGAATAAATTAACAGTTTTCCACATGAAGATGGCTCAGGATTTACTGACTGATGAAGTAGCTTTCACGTCAGAAGCTGCAAAACCACACTTGTGTTTCTGGGCCCACTGGCTGCAGCACCAAGATTTCTGGAGGCATACGTCACGGTTCTTTTATCATTACATTAGTACTGTAATACACTAAAACTCTACACAACCCTTCCATATCAAAGTGTGGGAATACTACTTCCTCCCTCTAGGCAGAAAGTAAACTGTGGGAAAGTCTGAAGAAATGTCTCAACATCCATTTTCCTTAGTAAACAGCTAAAACAGGTTTCATTTTCTTGCCACAGATGAGTGAACTAACAAAAAACTCCATCAAAATTCAGGATAGGGTACCACATGCTGAGTGCATACACACATGCACCGAGTTAAGCAGAGGATGAAAGTAAGAGGAAACCTAAGTGATCACCCTTTACTGCACCAAGGCTGCTTTGTGGAGACTATTGCCTTACAGTACTGATATTAAACCACTATCTTATAATGTTCACCCAAGTAAAAGTCTATTTCAAGGTGTTATATTACTATAACACAGTGATTAATCAATTTCTTTTTAGAGCTTCCTCTGAGAGCTTAAAAATTCATTATTCACTTTATTAGTATTCTGTACAGCTTTCCATATTTTTTGAGTGGCATGATTAAATTTATCTGTGGTTAGTAATGGTTGCAATACAGAAAATGCTTGATATGAAAGTCACTGTTCCACAGACACCAAATGGATCTCCTTAAAACACACCATGAATCCCAAACAAAAAGGACTGCAAGTGACAAACCCTTTTCATTTATTCTCAAACAGGCTAACCTGAACATGCTATTTGTGCAAAAGGCAGACAGGACGCACTTCTGAAAAACTACTGTAAATGGAACAAATAAAGTAGTGTATTCTATTTGCCACATTTTAAGGTTGCAAATTACTAGATAAACTAATTTGGGTTCAGGCCCTACCAACTCACATTTTACAAGATAAAAACTCATCCAAGATTTGATGCTATGAAATGAGGACTACCAAAAAGTATGATGAATTTGGAAATTTAATGTGTTCCAGTTCATCACTTAAAGATTTTCTACTAGGTTTCAAGGGTCTTCATACTGCCATATTTATTTAAACTGCACATCCAAGTAGTCCAGGCTTAGGCACCAGATGAGACTAAATACTACACTTTGCCATTCTGGGCATAAGGTATTAAAAATTTATTAAAGAAATCAAACCAACTGTTTAATAAGATTGAATCCATCACCCATAGAAATTGCAAGAGGTACAGACCTACAAATATGTTTTGTTTTTATTGAATGCAGAAAGATATAATAGCATACAATCTCATCAGAGATATAAGATAAAGACTGATAAAGACTTTTGTGCCATCTGAAATGACAGTTCATCCTAAAACCTGAAGTCATGCACCGAACAATAGTAAGATATATGGTAACATAATAAAAAACAATGTAAGAAGAGCAATGTATCAAGGTATCTAGCATTAAGTAATACTATTATGAGGCTCTAGTAACATAAAACATGATTGGTATCTAAGTGATTTCTGTTGTGTGCATTGCAATATATACTCTGGAAGAACAACATCCATTATGCAGAAGTTAAATGGTCTTGTTGTTTCTCCTTTGCTTTTTTGTGAGCTGTCGAACTATTTAAAATTATGTAACTGAAGGGTGTCTTCAGATGGAAAAGGTTGTTTGGTTCCAAACGAGGCACTGGTGTGACTTTTCAGAAATATCACGTTAAAAAAAACACATCAAAAATTTGCACTGTATTGACTCGATGACTCTAAAAATGCACTCTAGACTGTCATTGCCATTAAAGGCGATGAACACGTTCTAATTCACTGGTGATTGTTCAGGCATCCCTCCAACAAGGCACTTCACTTGTTCTCCCCCATGAAAAGGGGGCTCTAATATTACCATCAGATGGCAATGCAGACCCACCACAGGGCTACTCAAAGGGAACTTCATTAGGAGTCTGCTGACAGATGCAAACATTCTGCAAAATTCTTTAACACAGAAGTATGCCATTAATTTCAATATTTATTACTTTCTATGAAAGATAAGTGAGTGACTCAACATTGGGAAGGGCTTTGAAAGACTAATATTTTTGTCCCTGCCTAATGCTTTTTTGCTTCATGATGTGCCTGCCTATTATGAGACAAAACTTATTCCAAAGAATAAATTAAGCAATAGGACATGACATGCAGCACATTTGTAGGCAATTTACTTACCACCTGAGGCATGCTACAGCAGCTGAAGGCCAAAGGCTGAGTAACATTAACCGTTCAATAAATGCGATACTAATCGAACCGAAATGCACAGCATTGGGAGGCTTATTTATATCATGATATGGAATTTATACACAGAATGAAGTGCTTCTGTGCATTTAGTGACTGTTATTAATAAACTATATATTGAAAAAATTTTTAAGCATTGTTATGAAAATGCTATCCCAGACAAATCTGGAGGTTTATATACATTGTTCTATGATTAGATGCTGCTTGTGAAATGACAGAAGTAACCCCTGAGACTGTAGGTCCAGTATCAGTTTAAAAAAATCCATGCAGACATGTATAAATATTAAAGGACTGGGCAGCATAGGGCATGACAGATATCAGCCACTCTAGAGATTCAGCAACTGGCCTGAGCTATCCTGATTACATATCAATTAATTACAGTCTTGTTGTGGAAGCAAGAAAGAATTAATTTAAAATGATTTATTTTTTCTAACAATACTACCTCATCACATTCTGAAGAGACCGTGGCACAGACATGCAGCTGTGCAGCTGAACATAGTTTACTTCGTTGCTCTAGCTTTAATGAGTAAAACAACAACTTTATTTAAGTTCGTGATCTACTGGCCAGTCACAGTAAAGTTCACCTCTTTAATAAATTGTTTGACAAGATGGCTTTAGTTTGTACTTGGCATACCAACAATTGATTTTCCCTATAAACTCACTCTCTTTCTGCTCTGCTTTGTAACTACATATGGTCTGATCCGGCTGAACCGTGGTGCAGAGAGCTGCTTTTCATCAACGTTCCTCAAAACTTCAAAAATTTCACACGACTGAAAATAAAAGATGTGAAGATCTACTCATGGGGTGGAAAGACTGGGCAGTAAACTATTTTACAAGAAAGCACAGCACCTATTTGTTCTGTCATCATTCTGCTCTGATGAGTCTTAATCTGCAAGGAGGGCTATTTTTAAAGACTAAGATAAGAAGAATAATCTCAAAAACTGAGAACTAGCTACTGGATTCTCTTTTCCTGTCTCTTCTACCCTACTCCCCCCAAACCAGAGGAGAAAATTCCATCCATAGTTGAATACTGAATATGAACACACATAAACAAGACCAAAACCCTTTAAACATTAGCATGGTGGTGTTTTCTATGTTTCTATGTAAATGAATGATAACACATCCAACCTCTTGGATGTTAAAGGCAGAAACACACTGCTCTGGGACAGGCCACCACTGCTCCTAATGCTGAACTAACACATGCTAGCAAAAATCCAAACAAGACTACTGTTGTTTTCTGATTTAAGAAAACACTTTCTATAAAAATGTTTTTTACAGTTCAGTCCAGACAAAATTTAACTTACAGTTTCCTAGTAAAAGAAGTGTATTTGTGTTCCAGTTTACATAGGTCATTCTCTTCAGGCATTTTTAGCTTTCATATGTAATTTCCACAAAACACAATCCTGCATAATATACACGATATTTAAATTATTTTAAATACAAATTTAAAACACCATAAAAACAGACTTCCTACATCAAGACAAACATCCATGTTAGGCAGTATCTCTTCTTTAACCATGGCAAAAGTATCTAATGAAGAATGTATGAACAAAGCAAGGACACAGTGGTACTCTCAGCCCCCAACCTCCTTATGGTTCCAGCACTGAGACACACCAGGACATGGTTTAGTGGACCATTAACACATATTCCTTGCAACTTATGACCAAAGAAAAAAATCCTGCTGTTGGTTTATGGCAGGTTCAGGGGACAACATATCTAACTGATTTTAGCTATCTTAGCTCTATCAGTCGAACACAAACCTGTCCTTAATTTATTTATTTCTTGCTTTGAGTAGGGAAAAGATTCTAGCATTCAACTCCTTCTTTTGAACCTAGTCCAAAACCAAAAACAAAAAACAGGCAAACATGTGAATACTCCTGCAATACCTTAGAGCATTGGAGCTATGCATGCGACTGGGGATTTTCACAAACATTTATTCGACAAACGTGAAATCTTCATGTATCTGTACAAAAGTAAAATTTGTCGAGGTGACAGACCTATCAAAAAACTAACCAGAGAAATGTTCTTGCGCGTCCTCCTCTTTGAAAAGCTGACTTTAGGAATACTGTGATAAAATTGTGTTCTTTTCACATGTGTGAACATACCCAAAGCATGCAACAATCTTGAAGACAAGCTCATTTCCCACATTCTCCAAACATTCAGCCTTCAAACTTCTATGAATATCCTTCAAACCGAGGGGGCAGAATTGCTGGGTCATTACTGAACAATTCTTATATTTTGGTGATGAAGTGCCAATGTCTTACATTACAGCTGCCACTGCTGCTGCACTGTCTTCTACTTCATTCTAGCTGAATAATTAAATATCCTTTAGTCCTTCTGACAGTCCTAGACTCAGCATGGCTGTTAATCAATACAACATAAAAGAGAATTAGGCTTAGGCAACTGTTGCACAAGGCAGAAGGGATAAGGCAAGAGGGAAAGAGATCCCCTCTTTAGAACAGAAGATTAATTTTCTGTATTTTACAACACACCCTGCTAAACGTGCACACAGACTCATGACCACACGATACGCACACAGATGTGCAGGGGAATCCAAATGAATCTCAAGATTTGTTACACGTTAACAGCAACCAACAGTCATTTGTCCTTCCATTCATCCCGAAATTCCCTGTCTTCACGTTTCAGGAATCAAAGAAAACTCTCAGGATGAACGTATTTAAAGTATTCAGTTTACAGACAAAATTTGACTGCATTAAACCACTTCTGAGACTGTTACCATGTGATTGCAAAATGGAAAGATAAAGAAGCAATTTAGTAAATACTATCTGAATTCTGCTCATTGCAAACATTTAGGAAGACTTATATTTCAAATAATTAGAGGAATTTTTCTAGAATCTCCAAACTTGCCACAAGTTATGTAGTTCATAATTCTTTTCTTGTCCTGCAAAGAATCAAGAGGGTATTTAAGAGCAATTCTAAGCTGAGAGTCCCAATGAAAGAAAGACTGACATGAAGGAGCGGCTTCCCTGCCACCATGTTTACACTCAGATCTACCCAGAGAAAAAGAGATGCAGTTCCTAAGTCTCTTCAACAGGTCTTCCTTTCTGATGAAACGCTCCTGCATTCAATTTAGAAACACTTAAAACCTCCACCAGGCCAAGAAATGAACTTAAACAGCAGCAATTTCAGGTGGTTAACTAAATAAATTAACAGTGACGATGACACCCTCAAGCCACTGACATAGAGGTGGAAGACTCCGTGTACTCTTTATACTCCTCTCTTCTGAGTGGCCTCTTAAATTTCATATTTAAAGACCTGGTATTTATAAAACACATTAATTCAGCTTTAACCCATGCACGTTGTAAAAATAACAACTCTGAATAATGAGGAATAAATGCATTTCAAATGGAAAACACTAAGTAACTGATTATTCTTGGTATTATACCTCCTGAAGCATTTAAATGAAATCCAACTTTGCAAGAAGCTGGAAGAGTATTTTCCCCTCAATCCTAGAGGTAGCGTGAACAGATCCTGTATGTTCTATATGATTTATAACTTATTTCCATTATTTTGTTTTGACAAGATTTGCTTCAAGACCTAGGAAGTGTGCTTCAACTAGCACCCCCCTCTAATGGAACTAGAAAACATATTTGATACAGCACACAGTCCACACTCATGAATCACAGAAAGAACTGCAAAACAACTTCAAACAAACCTGGGCTTTTTGAGTTTCTTCAGTCCCTTCCCAGGACCTGCTTAGACTCGAGGAAGGCTGGCTGACCTCTAGATCCCAAGCTGGAGAAGCGATGGTAGTAGTGTGCCTGAGCTACGCTGCGAAATTGGCTGGGGAAGGGAGGGACAGGGCACCTCGAGGTGTGAAAGGAGGCCAAGCAGCAGAGGCGGCCACAGCCAGCACGGCCATGGTCTTCACAACGTGCCCTGAGCAGCAGCTGTATGCCCAGCTGAACCTCCTCCCGCAGGGGTGCAAACGGTGCCTTGCTGCTGTTATCTCCCCTTCCCAGAGCTCTCGCAGTTCACTTCAGCCAACACCCTGTGTGTTCTGTGGACCTTGGCCAAAAAGATTCAGGTGCTGTACAACCATTTTCAACACTGATACTTCTGTTATTTTTTTTCAGAATTTCTTAGTACACACTGATTAATATATAATGAAATACAACCTTTACACCAACTCCATGCTGCAGCTTGCTTACCATGGATCTGCATTACATATACCTATAGAATAACCTGTGCTAACCCACATTTGCTATTTTTACCCACCATTTAGCTAGAAAGTAATGAATGATCCATTCTTACATACAGGGCCATAATTTTTATCTAAATTAAAATTAACCTTCAATTAAAATGTGAAAAAAAAAAAGAAAAATCCATCTTTTAAACATAGTAAGATCTTCTGAAACATGTTTTATCAGTTAACAAAAGTTTATGTGAAATGTGCATGACATTTAATAAAACAGTTCTGCATTTTTGACCAATTCAATACATAAAAGAGGAATTATCTATAACTAGCAAAACTGACTGAATATTTCTGATCCTTATGTCCTCCAAATTTTAAAACCCAATAGATCTCAGCCTCTCTTTCTTGGTTTTCTAACAAAATGAGTAATTGGGAGAAAACAGGGGCTTTCCTGCCTAGTAATCTCCCAAGCAGTTTCTCATCTTTAAGCTCTTCACTAAATTGCTAAGCAGAAACGAAGAAAAGCCCTTCACCTTCTGGAAAGGCTACAGTTGCCAAATTTGGGTTTGCTACCGTGGTCAGGCCCAGATGCTTAGAGTCTTCTCACAGTTGGGCTGATGACTTTCTCTCAAGCTCCAGCAGCAAATACTGATTATTATTTTCATTAGACCGATGAAAATAATAAATTCAGGACTTAATAGGTCCCAATTCTGTGTAGGACTTAGTAGGACTTATAGGCCATTATTTTGCATTTTGTAGTAAACTACAAAGAAAATCTGTTCAATTTCTAGTAAAAATTCAAGTATTTTATTGTTAAGAAATTCATATGGACTTGTGATTCAGCAGAATCTCCTCACAATGCAGCAACTGGAGTGGATGCAGTGTGTCAGGCAATACTGCTGGACTACGCAGAACACTGATTAAAAAGCATATCTTAAAAATGGAAGTGGTAAGTACAACTATACTAAAAGCATGCAGAGAAATCCAAGCAAGAGACTAAAGACAAAGACACAAACAAATACACAGCTCAGTTCTCAAAACAGATTACATCACCAAACTACTCTCTCCTTCTGTAGGGTCACAGCCAAGTGTCAGTGTAGTTGTAATCTGAACTAAAGCCAAAAATAAATATATACGAAATTATACATTAAGAACACAGGTATTCCACCTTCCAAACTTGATTTTCTTTGGCTACTTTAGAAGATGTCTATATGCAAAGTAATTTTTTAAAACTATGCTGGACATACTAATTCTTGCTTCAAATGCCTTTATTTAAGCCAACAGGCCATAATGTCTAACAATTTTGCTCAGTATACAAAGACTTTATTTCTCTCTTCCATCAAAGAGACTGTCACACAGACCAGTCAGTTAAATGGGCATCTTTGCCCCTTCTCCAATTTTCCTCTGACACCTTCCTCTTTTCTGTATTACAGAGGCTCTGGCTCGGATGAGAAACTGCATGAGACAAACCTTCCTTTAATTAGTGTAGACAGCTATGCCATGAATCAACCAATACACACCACCAGTGCTACCACTATAGTTGTCTTTGTCTCAAAGGCCTATTTGTTGCCTGCAGTTCCACTAGAACTCAGCTGCCTTAATCCCCCATATGCCACTCACCTTCTTATTTTGCTGTGTGCCAAATCTTCATGCTAAAAGGCAGTCTGTACATGTATGGAATTTTTTTTTAATTATGTCTCCAACCTACCAGCTGTCAAAATCTACTTGACATTAACAATAGTGTCTGCAGAGTAATCTGAACCTATTCCGGTTTTTTGCATCTTGAACTACTCTTGCTCTTCCTTTATGCATTCACTTTCATCTTATACTCCCCTTATAAAGCTTATCCTTTTTTATATACATCCATATTATGGCTGAATATGAAATTTTAAATAGAGAAACAACACATTCTTTATAATGGGGATGAATTGCATAATATGTATTGAATAACAACTCTTCAGTTTGGCAGGCAGAATGCATATTCTTCTCCCTCTGTTCAGGCGTTCAACCACAACTTTGGACTTTTGGAAAAAAAGCTAAATTAAGTTTTCAGTGAACCTTTGCTATAGACCTCTGCTATAGAGTAGAAGCTGCATCAAGCAACCAACAGTCATCTTAAATCCCAAATGTTTTTATGTTTTGCATTTAAGATTAGATAACAACTTTGCTCTTTTCTTTTACTGCCGCTGTCAACAACAATAAGCAGTCTCAAAAGATGAAAATAGTTTCTTCGTCTGAAAATCATATGGAAAAAATCAACTGCCCTTTAGAAAAGCTATAAATGTCTGGACAAACTTTTCCCAGATTTTCCTTCTTCAGTTATTTAATGAACATATGGTTATTTATTATGTGAACTACACTTGTAGTATTTAAAAAATTAGTTATAAACATGCCTAGAGCTACTCAGATCCTCCCAGGACTACAATGACCTCACTCAATACCTTTCCAGTGTTGTTTGCTCTGGAATCTCTTTGACAGTGAACCCATGTTCTTACTTCAGTGTCTTCTCTTTGCCTTAAAACTTACAGTAGGTTATTTTATTTCAGAAAGATCATAACATCAGATACCAGTTATGACAAATAAAAACCTTGGCCAGCAGGCATAGCTGATTAAAAATACATATAAAATGAATGCAAGCTTAGCCACATTTTAAACTGAGTATTTAAGGGACATCAAGGAGTCAATAGTTTAGGTCAGTGAAATGTAACAGAAGCTGATAGCTGGGTCGATGTCTTTTTGACAGGTCTAATGGATAGGTGTCTGAGTGAGGCTCCTCTCAAAGTCAGGAGACAGGCACCTCTGGAGTGTGAAACACCTGGTGGGTGAGACTCTGCTCCAGAAGGTGAGAGGCCGTGTGCTGGGAGCACCTCAGCCTGGGTCAGGGATGGCTCCCAGGCAGACAGACACTTCTGTTACCTAACATCTGTGTAACTCAAGAAGTTGAGATGACCACACCCAAAATAACCTACATTAGTAAGAAACAGGGATACAGCTATGAGACTATAAAAATAGTCTTCTACTTTTCTTTCTCATGCATATATGTGTGTCTGTGTTTATTTTTTTTCCAAACAACAAGAGTTAAGTAGCATCACCCTGAAAATCCAAATGAATCTGCTTCCATGTTTATATAGTTTAATTTTTTTTAATGGAATTTCTTGTGTAAACATACACATTTGCTCAAAATTCCTTCCTGTTTAATGGAGATTTAATTCAATACAGTGTATAATTTAACTCAATAAATGGCAAAATGACAGTTTTTTCCTTTGCAATCAACATAAACTGCAGATGTAAAATGTGTATCAACAGACAGCAGGTTTTTTACTCCTAGCATTTCCTCAAGTACTCTAGGTATACTGGTTTTTCTACTTTTGAAATTTGATTTTACTGTAAAAAAACCAAACCCAAACCAAACCACTGACCGAAACATGAATGTTGCAAATAACCATGATTTCAATTGAAAAAGAAGCTGGTTATTTCTTACATTTCTTCTTGAAGTATATGGAATTATTCTTTGTTTTAAATGTTCCTATTCACAGTTAATTGTATTTTATACTTCATTTGGGGATTCCACAGAGCTCTGTCCTGGACTCCCTTATTCTCCGCTCACATGGGAATCTCATTCAAAAGTGATTTTAATTATCAGTTATAAATAGATACTCTGTGCTCCAAACTTGCCTCTTCTGCATTGAAGACCAGAATCATCATCCATTTCTGATGTGATCAGGACTTTAGGCTCTAAACTCCAGAGTAATTTTCTCCCCTTGCTCTGCAGCTCTTCTTTCTAACTATTACTTTTGTTATGTACTGTCAACACCACAGTCATCTTATTTGTCACACAGACTTATAACCTTTGCTAACATTATCTTTAACCTATATATTATTCCAGCTCTCCATTTGGAAAAACGTCCACATTTATGTAAGTAACTCTGGTTTTCTATAGAAACACAGAATGGTTTGGAAGGGATCTTCACAGATCATCTAGTCCCATACCCCTGCTAGAGGGAAAGGTATCTTTCACTGGATCAGGCTGCTCAAAGTTCCATCCAACCTGGCCTTGAACACATTCAGAAACAGAGCATCCAGAACGTCCCTGGGCAACCTGTTCCAGTGTCTATATAACACCTGAATGCAACTCTTACTAATCACAAAGTTTATGCATAACATTTCTATGTACCAGTAAATCACACTATCACCTCAATAGCAAGCTTCCCCCCCCCCAACCTCTTCATTTTTAGGGCTTTTCATAGTCCCTCTCTAACCTCCTTGATCTTATTTGCATGTTAGTGTCCTTGTCTACTTACTACATTTCCAAACAGTAATTTTCATTATTCTTTTCATGCTGCCCCTTCTGTTTGGAAAATGTTTCCTATAAACATCCATCAAAACACTTCACTAAGGTCCTTCATTTCCTTCGTGTGAACTACAGAAAAGAGGAACATTTTCTATGAAAAACATCGCTTTGGTAAAAAAACCAAAATATACTATTCTCATAAGAAAAAAAACAACTTCTTAAATTCAAATAGTTTTTTAATCAATGTTAAACCTTCAGAGCACAGATAGGCCTTCAAAAATGAATGGGAAGAACAGCTACCGTTAAGGGACGGTAGTGACTTGTCACCAAATCTGTTCAGCCTACCAGGGTTATTCCAGATTCACATCCTGAAAATTCATTCACGACTTGAAAGCCAAACAGACTTTCTCTGTTATGGCTAACACAAGTAATCAAGATTTTCCACATAAAATTTTTTGCCACCACACCTGTTATAATTCCATTAACATTACAGAGGCAGCCGGGATAAGGTTTGGCTCTACACTTGGAATTTAGTTAACGATCTAATTGATGTCTGAGCCAGAAAATAATTTATAATTCCATAAGCATTTTTGCATTAATAAAAAAGCAGTATACAGGAATTTAGCACATTAAAATATGAAGAACATGACAATCTGATCCACAGAGTAAGAACTGAACAAATTAATCCAGAGTATGGGCTTTCACTTTTGTAAAATAGAAGTTTAGGTGTTAAATTTTTTGTACTGTATGGTCTCCTGAACATAACATGATTCCTTCCTTGTTCACATTCTTATTGTGTCTGATTTTAATGTATGTTGTTTAAAAAAGCAAAAACAGAAGTTATATTGGAGTGTGTTCAGGAGATTTTTTATG
This sequence comes from Hemiprocne comata, assembly GCA_020745705.1. Taxonomy (NCBI): domain Eukaryota; kingdom Metazoa; phylum Chordata; class Aves; order Apodiformes; family Apodidae; genus Hemiprocne; species Hemiprocne comata. The sequence goes on along the minus strand of CM036586.1, from coordinate 94,239,200 downwards.
GCATAATGAAGCCCTTTGAAAGCCTGGTCTCTTCAACACCTCCACATCCCCCTCAGATGCTGAACCCAGGTGACACCACTCCTGGTTATTTCATGTTTACCGCACAAACCTACAACCATCAAAGAAGGAAATTACAAGGTGTGCTTTAAGAAGCTTTCCAAACAGAAAATCTTCTGACAGATGTTTTATGTCTTAACATGTTTTTCTAAGAAAAAGCCACACAGTCTTGAAAGTTTTCTAACTCGGGCAGCTACAAGCCCTGGGTGGAATGTCTGTGAAACCATGCATGGCTTTCTGAGAAGGGCTTTTGATCGTGGACATTGGAAATTCCAAGACAAAGACAATAGCTGACTAACGTTTTCTTCTCTGCTGTTCCACAATAATTAAGAAAATCAAGACTAGTTAACCTCTCTAACAAAAAAAAAAACAAACCAAAACAACACAACAACAAAGAAGCAGAGGGTCACTTCTGGAGAGCTTTATCTACATAAACCTCTGTAATACTTTTAACATATTCACCACGCTTCTAAAAACTCTCTTGCCTCACTCTCAAATTTAGAACTTATGTAAAAGAAACTGAAGAAAAGGCATAGGAGCAAGATTGGAACGACACATTGGACTGATAAAACACTGATTGGACTGATAAAAGTAAATATGAAATATCCCAAGAAATCAGGATTGATTAAGCAAACTTTCCTAATGTGGTTTCTTAGTTTTCTCTTTCTTCACAGTTACGGGTTTTCTTCTCCCTCTATTTGTGTACTTCTCCAGATTCAGGTGGAACTTGTCAAACATCACAAAGGCATATTGCTGCTTCTACTCTTTTCTCTCCATATATACCGATTTATTCGTAAGGAAAGCGTATTACTCATCTGGCTTACGTCCTCCTAAAACACAGTGGCTAAGATGGAGAAATAAACCCTTTGAGAAGACTGACAATAAACTGAATATTTAATAAGTGTTGTGGACATTATTAAACACAGGAGTGTACAACAAGGTAATCAATATTATCATAGTTGTAACCCAGAGATCTGGTTTGCTACGGGTTATCAGATGATGTGTATGTGGGCTGGAACCACTGGACTGGGGGGAGATTTTGTTTTACAGGGAGGCAGTTATGGGGGGATTACACAGTGAGGAGAAGCACTGGGATGAAAACCTTCCCTACAGTTACCACCCCCCTGCCCCCCCACCTCCTCCAGGGATGCTTGTTCTGGGTTTTAAACAGATCATTCAGATCTTATACACACGAAGACACAATCTGATGTGGGAAGTTCTGGTTTAATTTAAATTAGCTCTTCATTAACTTAGAGAAGATTATTTCTAACATGAAAGTTCAAATTTTTCTCTTACAACCAAGCTGTTTCTTGTTTTCAGTTGAAACAAATACCTTATCCTGTGAATTTGCTTAAAGGACTTCTTTCTCCTAGAAAAGTGTGTGCCATATTTTCAGTTAAAGCATAAGACTTTGGTTAAGTGTATTGTAATAGCTTTTAGCATATGAAGATTGAAGCTTTTTATGCACTGCAGTGTATTTCATGATATATGACATGCACTGACAACATAAAAGAAAAACTAACAATTTATACCCTGTATCGCAAACTAATGGTTTCTTGATGGCATAAGAAAAAAGAAAAAAAAAAAGTGAATGTTTTCATGTTGAACTATGCATCATAACCACTGAGCAGCAATCACTGTGGCTGCGTTGGAAATGGGGAATGCCAACAGCTGATGACATTCCTTCTCTTCCTGCTTTGGACTGGTACCTTGTCCTGCTATTTCCTCACTCTCCACCAACATTTTCTCCAGTTGAGGGATGAACACAGTCTAGAACACTGTTCAGAACAATGTCATCTAATCCTGCTACTAACAGCACCACTGGTCACTTCACAGCAGTTTGGGGCCACATTGCTTTGTTTATTTTGATGTGCACAAGCACATGCACAGTTTCCCTGGCCCATCACCACTCCAAAACACCACCACCACAATACCCAAGAAAAAACAAAGACTACAGAAAGCCAAACACTGTAACAAAGTACCAATCGGTCTTAGCCTTTGACAAAACAAAACCTTAATCAAATAATAAATAAGTAACCTAATATGTCCTTCTGCCTTAAATCCTTCCCCATTCCTTGCCCACCCCCACTTCCCTTGAAAACCAGATGGCCCCAGCAATATGCCCTGAAGGTCAACAGATGCACCACGTATTTGGATGAAGAAAAGGTATATAATATCTTTAATAATATTTCCAGATGATAAAACTGGAAAAAACAAGGTGGAAAAAAAGCACAAGAACATCTACAGCAAGGAAACAAACCAAGTACAGTTACAGTGTTAAAACATCCAAGACACCAATGAAAATATAAACCAGCTTATGAACTCTCATTAATGCTATGAATAATAAATAAAAAAGTGAAAAGAAGATTGATTTTAAAAAAATCACTGTGATGAATTATATAAAGTAAGGAAACTCGATAACTCTGGGGACTGGTAATGGATATGGCTGCTTGTATGTCATGGCTGTCAAAAGTTATTTGTGATTTCTGTATTTTTATAAAATGCAGCCATGTCATTTGGCTTCATAGGAAATTTGTGTTAGTGGGTGAGTAGATGAACACGTGCGTAAGTGGATGAACAGGTGAACAATTTAGCCTGAAGTGGGTTGGCAGAGTCTGCACTCAGTTCCAGCAAAGTATGTCTGGAGAGAATCAAATTACAAATTAAACTATTCCAGATTTTCACTGGTGAATTTGAGGTCCAAATGCAGGTTGTGGACCTTAATGTGAAAACTGATTCTAGTGACAACATTATTGTGCTCCATGCTTTCTGTGTTCCACTACTTCCAGATCAAATTTGTCCAATTTACTGATAAAAACAACCTTTTAACTGCTGACTCTATCAGAAATACAGATAGATACCGTTCCTCAGAACATCCACGATAAAATATTTTATTCTGCTGTCATAACTGGGAAACTGTATATTCTTTACCTTTTATGCATGGGTACAGCTGTGATCATCACCAACTGCAGTATGACTCCCCACATTGCAGCTCAAGATGGAACTGCATTTTGAGGTTGAGGTTCTATAGATGTCCTATAACTTACTATTCGTGGGAATAGACAGGTGTACCCATGCAGATATTCTAAGCTCACAGCACATAAAAAGTAGCACAAATTAACTCAGTACTCTCTTCTCAACATAAAACAACGTACTAGCCCACAGTAACTCACTTATGTGTCCTTAGTTTAAAACTCCATGCTCCACAAAAAATACAATTCACTTTTATGTTCTCAAAGATTCAGGGCTAACGGAAGTAACAACAAACAAAACATCTCCCAAGCATATGCATCAATCATGTACCCTAAGTAGCTACATTACAATAAAAGTGGCCTCTTCTTACTTACGGTTCATCTATGCTGCTGTTTGAAATAAAGTATTTTGCAGTTGTACAAAAAGAATATAATAAAGCCTAATCCTGTCTGAAACCTCAACCACACAAGTCAAAAAGCCTTCAGCTACCTGCTGTTAATAGCACAACGCTATTGTGGATATGCTTCTGTGGCCAAAAGGCCTTTCGCCTTGCAGTAATACCAGCATTGCAAAGTAGCTTCCACCAAAGCAAACTATGAAAGCCAGAGAGTACTTCACTGGCAAACCAGATAGCCAAGGAGGAATAGCATTTCCACTTTAGCTTTAACTCTGGTGACCAGACCTTCAAAAGTATGTGTGACCTTCAGATCCGAGGACCTGTCTCCATCAGAAAACCTCCTCTTGCCTAGCAAAGATGCCATGCATGTAAGCAGAAAGTGTTTCTTTACCATTAAGGACCCACCATCTTGCAAAATGACATGAGATATGATGAAAGAAGCGCTGACAGAGCCCTATGGTGTAGGCCAAGTCAGAAAGGGCAGCCGTGTTTTCAGAGGACATCAAACGTAATGGTTGGACTTGATGATCTAAAGTCTTTAGCAACCAAAACAACTCTACAATTCTGTGAAACTGAACTGCAAAACAAGACAGCAATACAATGCTGGAGACCTGCTGTCAGTCTCAAAACCTTGACTGAGGAATGCAACACAGGCTCTCAAACTGAAAAGCAACTGAAAATTCCATAACTAAATAAGAAAACAAAAACACACCACACATGCTTTATAATTTTGCTGGGGTTTTTTCCCCCATCAGTTTGAAGAGACTGGAGTTCAAACTTGAAAGCAAGCTCTGTCTCTGGGGTTCTCAATCTAGAACCACAATTTGAAATAAAAGAAATACCATTTGCAGTCCCTAAGCCCCACGTAGCCCTGTGCACACATGAGCATCTCTATGGAATTTACTTGGTAACGTTAGCAAGAAAATGTATTTGTGTAAGAATGTTAGTTAAGACACATCCTGCTCCGTGTTGAAGCAAGGACGTTGTCAACATCCTTGTGACTTTTGGTCCTCTGAGTATGCTTTAGACCCCCTCGTTTAAACACCCACTGCCAATCCCCAGAAGCAATGCCAAATGGCACATGAGAGGACAGTGAAATGCCAGGAGAGAGGACAGTGAAACTTCCTTTCCTATGAGGGGCTTCACTATTGTGCTCAGAAGCACATTCTTCACCAAGTCCTTGTAATTTAAATGTTATTTGTATTTGGTTTTGGGTGGGAATGCAAAGGCATCCTGACTTTCAGTATTACTGAAAATCCAGTAATACTATACTGTTGAAGAGGGTTTAAAAGTCCTGAAAGACAGTTTTATTTTTCTCTCCCCACCCTGCCACGGAAGCCAGAATGCTTAAAGTATTACTATTGCTTCAAAGGCCAGCTAATGCAGAAGCCAGAGGGGGTATATATCAGACAGGAAGACTCAGTACATCCTAAAGTAGTACTGTAAATGTATATTCTATTTCAAGAAAACCTGAAGTGCTGAGAAATTAAAGCTATTAATCTGAATAATTTTATTCATTTCCATAATCCCACTCTAAAGACCTTAGAATCTGTAGAGAGGCTTCACTGTATTTTTTGATGTGAATAAGGAGTAGCATCATTATGTCAATGGAGCACCATTACAATTTGGAAAAAGCCTATTACTGATGCAATTGAAAAATAAAGCAGCGTGCATGTCAGCCCACCAAAGTAAGCAGCTGATTTCTGGGTTTGATTGTGTGCAAAGGGAGAACTTATACAAGAATAGAAGATGGTGAAAGCCACTCCATTTTTAGAACACTGAAAACACAAAACTGTAAACATTTTGCAGTAGGTCAGGTTGAGGGCCTAACATTGGCAGCCCAGCATTTACATTGAGTAGCAAAAATGCCAGCAAGAGATCTCTCCAAAGCTGCTCCACATTACCAGTCCACTGAAATATTTATTTGGCAAGACAGAACACCAATAACATTATCTCGTAAATTTTCTATTTTTAAAATATTTGGAATTACAGTAGATGGGTCTAATGCTCAAACAACTTTGCTGCAACATTTTTTTAAAAGATAAACAAAACCTCCTAGCCTCATCTGAATTATTTATTCTTCTCTTCAGAATTACAAGCTGGTGAATATCATTATAAAGAAGCTCAGAAGCATCCAATCAAGCCAGCTGTTTTCAAGATACAACAGGAGACAGGAAGCCTTGATCAATAATTATTTGTACTAAGCTGCTGTCTAGGAATCCTGACTGTGAGTCTTATATGCAAGATGATATTAAAATCTATAAAAACCCAGATCAAATAAGAGACAAGACAAACCTTGTGGCCAGAAGTTATAATTTAAGAATAAAATCAGACACACAGGATGGATGGATTCTGTAACATGAAATGTATAACAAAATAATGCTTATGTCTCCAGGCCAGACTACAAAGGAGATACCCATCCTAGCTTGAATAATGCAAGACACGCTACATTCCACGTTCTCTAATTTTTCCTGTAGTAAATTATAACAGGGTCAGGTAAAGCACTGCCCTAAAGAAGCTGCATTGTTTTGCTAACCATGCTAACTTGGGCTTTGGTACAAAACCCTGCACTGTGCAGTGCTGTTACAGCCACTAAACAAATATTGCTCAGCATTTTCGGTGTGATGATTTCTTCTTCTTTGTTTTGAAGTGGACACCTCTTAGAATCACCTGATCAGACAGTTGCATTCTGCCAGAATTCTTTATGTCTCAGACCCTGTAGGACCCATCCAAAACAAGGGACATAATGAAAGCAGGCAATCGGGTAACAAGTCTGCTGCAAAAAACACTGCAGCGAAGCGCTGCTCAGAGGGAAGAAGCAGCTCTGCCAGCTTTCATGCTGGCATAGCAATATGAAACAGGTATTCTTTCCATAGGGCTTTTCAAACCAAAACCTGCAGTTTTCTTTCCAGTTCCACTTTGAGACTTGTCTGCTCCAGTTGTTAAAAAAGAAGTGACAGTGGCAGAAGAATAAATGTGAAGCAAACTATAGTATCTCCTACAAATAGTATATCTCCTATTCCTTTGATACACACACAATTTGATTGTGTGGTTCCTTGACAAAGCCGTTTTTTCCCCCCAATACAATAAAAGGTTATCTGGACAGCTGTATAAAACACAAAAGGAAACAGTGGAGGTTTGATTCACAATAACACGTTTTGCTTGATATCGGTACAGCTGCAGTGGTCTCTGTGAAGTATTTTCCCTGGGCTCGCAGGGACACTGAAGCAGCACAGCCAACCTCTGGAAGAGGGAATCAGCTACATGGGCACTCTTCTGTTTCCAACCAATATGCAGCGTAGCATCCACAGAATCAGAGGTGTTCTAGCATAGGTTTTGCAATGTTATGTTGAATGGAGAAAAAGGGAGGCAAAACATCTCTCCTTCTACAGCCTTCATTGCAAAATGGAGTACACTTGCCTTCAACTGATTTGGACTGCACAGGTTGTGATTAAGCCCAAAAGCAACACTGGTCAGCCGAAAAGGTTTATTACATTACTGTGTTACAGACATGACAGGGAAGAAGAGGAAGTGCCTATTCAAGGGAAGAAAGGAGCCCTCAGAAATCAATGTACATCAGTGCCAGGATATTGACATTGCTAGAAGTTATCTTAAAACAACACTTTGGAAACACTGCTTGAAAACTGGCAGGGAAGCTCAGGGTTAAAGGCAACATGCCTGTCTCTCTTTGGGTTTTTTGGGGTTTGTTTTGTTTTGTTTTTTTCTTCTATTATTTTCTTTTTTCCTCTCCTTATTACTATGAACAGATGCAGATGATTATGAGCCTGGTTGTTAAGAGCTCTGGTAGCTTCAGCCCATAGAGTCCCCCTGCACGACCCACCAGGCAGAAGGGGTTACAGGAGCCCAGGGCCTCAGCACTGCCAAGGGAGCAGGAGCTCACAGGCTAGCTAGCATTTGCTTCAGCAGTCCATGAAGTTAATTATTAAGCCCAGCAGATGAGTGCAACAGACAATTGTCACATCTTAAACCACCACAGCTAAATCTACCAGAGTTTATGAGACAGTCATTTACGTTAAAGGTCTAAATGCCAAAGGAGTGATTTAAAAGGACTTCCCATGATATTCCAAGTTACTTTCTTATTCTCATAGACCTTAGAATTCCTTAAACAATTTCTGCCTTTTTCAACAGCATACTGAGAGAACAAATTCAATAAAGCATTGAGATCCTTTGAAGAAAGGAAGGAAACAAACTGCTGCAAAAAGCTAGTGCAATTTGCTAAAAATTGTTTTTATTATGCCACTTAATAATGGGATAATGCACTGGAACAGCAGAGAATTTTGCAGTGGGTTATTCAGAGGGAATTGTTTTGTGCAGATCATTTCTGCATTAATATTAAAACCTTCTTGGCCTAGAGATACTTCAATGGAACAGTTTCATGCATTTCTATTTCACGTCACATAATGTCGGCTTATAATGCAATGCTATGTTGCTCAAAAGGTGAGAAAATTAAGAAAGCCATTTCTACAAGCACTAAATACTTTGGAAAACACCACTTCACTAATAAAATCACTAAAAAGCCAATTATTACAGTACCCACACCTTAGAATACTAATTTCAAGACTAAAATCTCATCTTTTACATATATGCATGTATATGCATGTATATATCTTTCCCCCCCCCCTCCCAGAAGGAGCACACTTGCAACAGACCAGCCAGAGGCACAGTGCTGAATGGCAAATCTGCAAGGACTCAAGTCAGGCAGCTTAGCTACCTGGAAAGAAAAAGGATCCTTCATAGTGTATTTATAAATGCTAAATGGCCCGGGAAACTGCTAAGCGATTTCTCATGCTCAGATCCTCATTTTCTCTTGCGTGGTCATCCCTGGGACAGCTCTGGAAAACAAGGCAGCCATTTTCTCATAAGCTGTTACACTCGGCAAACCAGATTGAAGTGCTTGATAAGCTGCTGTTCTCTTCCGTGCCTGCAGCGATTGGAGCGGAAAAACAACCCATCACCCACAAGCAGGTACAACCACAGCCATTTCTGTACGTGCCTGGTGTGAGTCAGGGCACAGAGGGAGCTGGGGGAGGAGAGGCCTGGATGCAAACACATCCATATGTATGGCCAGGGCCTGCCCATCCCCAGCTGCTGAGCCCACCCTTCATCGCTCCAACAGACCTGCAAAATAATGCTGCTTCCTCATGGTTCTGCATTTTTTAAAAAACTCTGCTACAGTTACAAAATACTGCGCTTTTGCACAGAACCTGTGGGTCTAAGATACTGCCTCGTGAATGGGGTAAAAAATGCCTCCACACCTTGGGTTCTGTTTGGGGAGAAAATGATTTTAAGGTGCAATGGGCAAACACCTGAATACATACATATATATATATATATATGTGCACCTGTACGCGCATATGTACATGACAGAATTTTTGTAAGTAACATGGCTGGAAGTAACTTTTCTCAAATAACGTTAGGAGGCCAGCTTGTCAAAACCACTATGCAACGCAACTCTTTAGAGTACAAATACGGATATTCAAAATCACTAATCACTTGAGAATATAAAGGCCTGTCCCCACATGTAAAGCAAAAAGCTATACTTACATTTACTTCTGTTTTCTATTATAATCCTTGTCTTATTTTTTCAAACCTCCTTATTTTGCAGCAGTGTTGAAATGTGGCAGTGAGAAGCCCTGGGCACAGTGAGATACCTTTTCAGTCCTATGCAAAATGTGTTCAGACTTAGCTATGCTCAAAGCTGCTGGGGAGAAAAAAAAAAAATCCCACTTAGGTTTTTCTAGCAGAGACTACTAAAACCTGGCTGCTCAAGTCCCCCACTACCCTGCGCACGCTGCCTCTTCGTTTCAACACGAAGCTGGGATCCAGCCAGCCCCCAGCAGCAGGCAGCTGGGCCAGCTCGGCCAGCCAGGCCTGAGGGAAGCCCAACTGTTGGGGGACACATGTCCACATTCAGCCACTTCTGATGGCTTCTGTGTGCCTGGCATCAGTGTGCTGCGCCAGGCTTCATCTCCACCCGGAGGCAGCACAAAGAGGTGGTGATTCCCTTAGGCCATCAAAGTCCCCCACCTCGAGCTCAGTTTGAGCCCCTAGCTTGGCTCTGTTGGTGCTAAGGTACATGAAATTCATTACGTCCAACTTGGACACCTCTTTCTGGTGGCTGGTCCACAACAGATAGCAGTACAATCCTGCTACCTAAGGCACATGTATAGGTCAGCTTTAAGAGATTTTGTCATGCAGTGCCAATGGTCAGGAATCCGAAAACTAGGACTGCTGTCGATAGTGTGTGTTTTTAGCACTACACCTAGTTAAGTATCCTTTCTCTATAGACAACAGTAGAACAGCCAAGGAGATGACACATAAGTGAAATGCTATTAAGACTGTGGAGATCCTAATAAAAAAGCACACCCAAGCTGTCAAAACCTAAGTAATCTCTGGTCCCTTGCTTCCTCCAGCCAGAGGCACAACCCTGCTCCAACCTCTCCCTTCCTACTGCCTCCACAGCTTTGGGCAGCTCCTGCCACCTCCCATCAATGTTCCTACCCTGGGGAAAAGGCAGCAGCTGAACTTGGGCAAAACAAACAAGAATGTTTCTTGCCCTAGTGCCTGCTCTGGCTCTTAGTGCAAGCATTAAGTTTGGCCCTCCAAGCTTTGTATTCACACTTTCACAGATGCTTGCTAAGGCTGTTGTTAAATCAAGACAGTACCCAACCCGTCATTCCTAATGCTGCAAACACTGTAACTGCTTCCCAAAGTTACTACATTACTTTACACCATGCTTTGCAATGAGGCTACTCCAAAAACGATGGTAGTATACCAGAGGTGACTCTTGCTAGGTTTACAGAAACACAGTAAGACAAAGTTTGAACAAACACAAGTAGAGTACCTGTACTTCAAACACATGATGCTTTCATCAGTCACCAAAACTACTGAAATGAAACCAGGTTCTACATGATTAGCTGATGAAGAACACTTTCGTTCTGTGACCATTGGTTTTTACTCAGTTAAGCAGTAAGTCTTGTTTTTCTGCCAAGTATACATGCACCCTATCTTTTATTTTAGAATGTAGGATAGTGTAAGTTTCAGAGTAGAAAGTCTCCTCACGCCAGTAAAATTCAAAGTATGTAAAACCATAGCTCCATCAGTCATGCCATCTGTGCTAGAAATGCCATTCTTTTATCTTTTTTTTTTTTTCCTCCATGGGTCTATTATATCATGTGCAGGTGGTAACGTTTAAAAATATATCACAGAAGTTATATGTAAAACTAGACTACTCCTTTTCTTGATCAAAACAGTAAGTAGAAATGAGCCCATGCTGATCTAGGTTGTACCTCTTGGCACTGGAGGTTTTCTCACTAGACCTGTAACAACCCTGGTGCTGAAACCCAGCTTCCAGGAGGGAAGGGCACAGCTCCTCACACCTGCTTCACACCATCAAACCAGATACAATGGCTTGAACTCTTCCAGGAAGCAAGGAGTTCAACAGTGGAGTGAGGAGTCAGAAAAACACCATATGGCCAGAAGAGGGGGAAGACAAAAGCAAGGGCCGAACCACCTCTCTCGGCAGCAGCAGGAGTTACATTGGCTCAGCTGTGTTGTCTAATCAAGTATTCTAAATCAATTAAGACTGAAGCCAATTTGTACACATGAATCTTTGTGTTTATAAATGAATCTAAATATTCCACAGTAATATTCCATATGGTTTAATTCCTGTAGTACATGGACAGAAACCAAGGACTGCCTCAGCTCATTAGCCATGAAAAAATGCAGTTCTATCAGGCAAGCTCTTGTCCAGAAATAAAGAGAAAGAGCAGTGGATGAATGAACCCCCTTCCTGCCCTATAAAACAACCATCCACAATGCAGGAATGTTGGTTAATAGCAGTTAACAGTTGAGGTGCTCTCTCATTTGTTTGGAACTGTCACCAGGCCCAAGCTCCAGCCTGCTCAGGTATTTCTATAACAAGGACAACAACTAGAGAGAGTTTATTGACATCAGTCACCTGGGTGGTAAGACCGCCAGTGTTTGTAAATAATTCTCACACATCTTCCCAGAATCCTAAATTTCCTTTAGGTTTTAAAGGAAACAGCTGCTTTTTCTCTGCCTGGAGAGCATTACCCCAGGTTTTCATTTGGACAATGATGCTCAGGCGGAGGCAGGGTGGCTGCAGACACCCTTTGAGGTCATGCCCCTTGTGTGCCTACCTCACATCTCTGCCCAAACGGCTGAGCCCAGGACGGCAATTTATAGCCCATTCTAAGCAGGCTGGAACCAGCAATGGTTTGCTTTAAAAAGGTGCACAGGAAAGTAAAGCATGTCAGCCATAGTGAGTCAGCATTGTGTATTAATAGACAGCTTAAGCTTATTTGAGACCCTCCTGTTGCCATGTGGCAGGGAGAGGGGCTGGATCAGACTGTTGATCTGACTGAAAGCTCACCTCGCAAATAAAACCATTTTTGAGCACTGTGGGGGGGCACACTGACAGAGCTGACAGCGCCTGGGGAGCAGGAGGGAGGGCAGACGGGCCCTTCTAGAACCCCTGCATGCAGATAGGCTCCAGGCAGCTGCCTAGAGTCAGATCCCCTTGGTCCACAGGGGGACGTGGAGGCAGAGAGGCTACTGAAATTGTGAAGAATTGGGCCCTGCGTAAGTCTTTATACCCACCACACAAAGTGAATGGAAAAGAAAAGAGTGTTTGGAACAATCTTGTATACTCATCCTGCACACACATAAATACCTGTGTGCAGAAATGAAGTGAATCAGCTCCCAGTATATGTTTTTTGTCAAATTGGAAAGCACAGGGAGGTGAGAAATAGAAAAAGTCACCATAATCTGATAAGCTGTGTAATTAAGACTAAACTAGGAGATCAGTAAGGGAGACTATAAGGAGGGTTTTTTCAGCACAGTATGCCGGAGAGAAAATGGGAAATCTGGTGGAAATCTAATGGGATAAAGTAACAGATGGTAGGTAGACACCCAGGGGACATGGAATATATTTAAAGATGATACTGGCCAGCAGTATGATTAGGAGTATATGCAACATCGCAATACACTGAGTTGAACTAGAATGTAGGTAGTAAGGCCATCAAAACCTAAATATTCTTGGTTAGACTTACATACTTTATAGATGCCTAAAAGACAAATAGGAAGAACACTTACCAAAAGGCTCTACATAACACAAGTATATGGGCTATTTAAGGAACTGGCTCTTGACCTTGTCCTGAGAAACATGACAAGCAACTGCCTAGAAATACAACATAAGATACCACAAAGAGATCAAGCAATTAAATTAATCAGCAAATAAATAACAATAAATAATGGACTCAATGTACAGAAAACTTGAGTTATGTTTCTGGAAACATCTGAGAGAGCAGAACAAGTTACCAGTGGAGGTGTGCAAACCACCATCACCTCGGCAACCTGAAGCCTACATGCCAGTACATCATTCTACCAGGCTTGTTAGGACTCTAGGGAAAAAACCCAACTAGGTTAATCCCCATCAGTCTTTTTCAAACACAAATAAATCAGTACCTTCCAGCACCATCTTCCACATAGCCCGCTGTTCTTCCAGTTGGTACCCATGCAGGCATACGGTTTGCAGTCTGTAAGCTGACCACACAAGCAAGTCAACTCAAGGAGGCCTCTCATAGTCAGGCAACACAATTTTCTCTTGGATACAATCCAGTTTGCTATACAAGTCCCATGAAACTATGGTGGTCTTGTGCCTTCCAAATATTTGCCAACAATTAAATAATACCTATAAACAATGCAGTCCAGCTGTAAAACTGCTTATGTCTCCATAAAATAAACATTATATATATAAACTCCAGATATATACAGATATATGGATACATACATACATACAACAGAGAGAGTGTTAAATGGAGTAGATGTAAACAAATGATAGAAGTAGATATAAACCAATGCTGCATTATTATAAGCCAGTTATTTATGTAGATTTATTTTAAAATATGTCTGATTGCATTCATAGCACTGATGAAGAGAACAGTAATGCACTAAACATCATTAAACACTTAAACTAAAATTCCTCCTTGAGCGTCCCTTCCCAACCACTTTGATTCCACTTTGCCATGCAGGACAAGGATAACTTCATGACCTGAAGGTCAGAAAACTCTTATTCTATTATGATAGTAAACGAAATAATTTCCAAAAGCAGAGCCCTTTCCCATACACATTCCAGCTTTTGGTTCTTCATCTCTGACTGGCACTAATTTAAATTAGGGGACTGGTAGTTTTAGCACTTCAGCAGATATCAATTACAATTGTATCATGCAAAGCACTCCCTGAAGTAATCAGGAACCAAGCTGCTTAAGGAAATAGTGTAAAAACTGCACCAGAAATGAAATATAAGACAGTACACAGCAGAGACATAACCAGCCCCTCTGTAAGAAAAAGAGATTTAAATGGGCAGCTGCCTTGTGCATCAGCAGAATTACAGCCATTTCTCTGAATGGTTTTAAGGTGCATAGAGAGGTCACTGTCTTCCACAGATTGGGTTACTGCAAAGCCAATTAATAATAACTATAGCAAGGAAGCAACTGGGTGCTGGACTGCCTTAAAACAGCTGAAGAGAAACAAAATAAGCCTGAACGATGCTGACTCTGACCAGCTTCAGAGCGGGCATCGTTCTCTAATTTACTCACAGCTAGCTCATGAAAACTTCACAGTGTTTTTACAACCATAAAAGCCAATAAACCAAGCCCCAAAACACAGATTTTTTTTATCCTAGTCCAGGAAAATGGTAAGAGGTAATGACCTTGGGCCCAATTAAATGTGATGTGAGAAACCAGAAAGAAACACCCTTAGGAAGCCCAAATTTTAACAGCCATCTTGCCTTGTTGAGCTTGTGTCGGGTTTTGGTATCCAGCCTAAATGACTTCTGCCCGGTACAAAGCATTTTGTTTTACAGATGCTTAAACCAGTACTTGTCATATAGAGCAAGCTTGCTCAACTGAGGAGCCAGCTAAAGTCACTCAGGGCCCACCTTAGGTGTACCGGAAGGGCAGACAGAGACACGCTTCCTGGCATCCTTCCACCCTACAGTTTCCTACCACTATGACACTGATGTTTCAAATCTAATTTTAACAAGCAAGCAAGCCTTCTGCTGTCAGCAACCACTGTTCCAAGACAGAAGGAAAATACCTTAAACACATTTTCATGCCTTTCAACATCTGCATTTTTGTATAGCTTTTGTTCCTGGAGAGGGGCACAGAAAATGAGAATAAGGGAAGCACTTCCCAAGGTAGGGAGCTAAGATATCAGTGCTGTCACTTATCACTTCCTAAACAAGCTTAATTTTCCAAACAATACATCCGGAGAAGGGCATTATTAATTTAAGAACTGATGCATCGAAATTCTAAAAAACTTGCTACAGTAACAAAGCAACTTTCAAAAGCACATTTCCTTAAGATCACACACAATGGGTTTTGTCTCAAAAATTCAAAAACATTTTCCAGTTTTCCACATCCTTTGGTAAAATTCAGTTCTACAAAGCCATGATTTTTTTTTTTTATAACTATCTATATGCATCACTTTACAGCTAAGTCTGTGTGTAAATTAAACTTCTCCATCAGTTTAGAAAGAATCTGAACATTTCCTTGATTGTATACTATCTTACAAGAGGAGACCACTCACCATGTTTCTAAGTGTTGGCATAAGAGAACAGAAAAAGCAGAAGATAAATATTCTTTTACCTAGTTTCAAATGGCATTCAAAAGCAAAGTCAACACAGAATAATGAAGAGCTCAGTTCATTAGTTGTACCGCAGAAGAAATCATGCCATATAATGTGCATTGCTAGTGAAAAGTTGCAAGGGGTAAGATACTCACTGAAAATCATTAGTTCTGAAGGTTATTGTAGAAGTAGGACATAAAGATTGTTACAATAACCAAGGATAAGTTAACAACAAACACAGAAAAGTCTTCCTGACAAGGAAAAAACAGCCCAGTTGGTTCTGAGTTACAGCACAATCAAGTTAGCTATGTGGCATATCCTGTTGTTTATATCATATGGTTTTAATAACTTAAAATAGAAGATTGTGCTAGGTTAATGGTTGGACTTGATGATCTTAAAGATCTTTTCCAACCAAAACGATTCTATGAATCTATGATTCAATTAAAGCTATCTGCAGGTGTCCTAAAAACAAATGCTATACTACGGTGCCGAAATATGTAAAGTACTTCCATTACATAGAATTCGTATCACAGAAGGTTATTTATACATTGGAATGGGAAATACTTAATAGCATTTAAAAATCTAACAGGTACAGAAAATATTACCTGTGTAACACACTGCCTTGTTTTTACAGCCAGTGTAAAATACATTGCTATACTGTTGAGTGAATGGCAGTAGTCAAAATATGAGGGATCAAGTGCTTCCATCCTCCTAGACAGACATTATGGACCTGTGTGAGGTATTTAATTTCATCTTTTTGTTCAAGTCAGTGGCACTTGCATTCATCCATATTCAGCAAATTATTAATCTAAAAAGGCTAAGATTCTTTGATTTCTTTTTTTTTTTCCCAAATACCATTTGTTCTTCTATGGAATTATGGTCATAAATAAAACGTTGCATTTAGACCAGCTGTGATACCACCAGCCAAATTCACTACAGATAAAGGTCAAGAAAAAATTATTAAAAAGCAAAGTATCATTTTTTTTTTTCCCCAAATTCTTTATATAAAACATCTGTGCCAAGCATGCGAGTAAAACTGAACATTGGTCAACCCTTCCTGGGCTCCTAAGTGGGCTGTATGCTGTATCTGCCGTAACAGCAGCACTGGGAAGAAGGCATCATAGAGGTAACTTTTGGAGCAGGGCAAATGACTGTGTTGTTTCTTCAACTTCTTACACAGTAACTACTGTAATGCAATTGTCTTCCAGAGGCATATGACCATAATCTCGGTTAAATAATCTGCGTGTATGAAAGCCCTGACCTTAACTGAAGACCTTCATAAGCAAGAAGACAAAAGGAGACCAGTACATGACTAAATGGGTTTCCTTAAAGCTTAAGTTTTGAATCACAAACATGGAATTAGATGTAACTTGGAAACACTGGAAGAAATTTGTATTTTAGAATTTCATCTGAACAGCATGTAAAAATTTCCGCCAACGGACAAATCCTCATGTCATTTCAACAGTTTTCCAGCTTCAAAATACCTATGAATATTGGAGGAATAATAAAATCTGTTTCCTGCTTGAATTTTTCTACCTTTAGCTTATTTCCAATGCATCTTTTTATTTCCATATCTTTCAAACAAAAGAAACTTTTCAGATCATAAATCTTCACACACTTATTACCAGACGATGACCAACTCACTATTTCAGTCTCTATTTGACAAAATGGATTGGATTTTTTCAGTTTCCTACCAGAAAGATGAGCTCCTTCAGTACTCCCAAACTCTCTCCTCAAAATGCTGTTATTTAGTTCAGAACAAGGATGTTCAGAAATAGCTCAACATAGCTTTTTCCAGTGATGGAGTCAATAACTGCTGGATTTGCTTGCAAATTCAGCTAGTGTTTTAGGGACAGGACACAGGACAGGCTTCTGTAGAAGTAGGAAAATACTTAAGCTCATGTTATTGTCTTATAGTATTAGTAGAGACACAGCTGTGTAGATCTGGCTTCAAAGCACGGGAGATACTGAGATCTGCATCCACAGTTTTCCTCATCACAGACAGGCATGCAAATCACTAGGCTATTTTGGATTGATGCTTAACATTGACTAGATAGATTAGAAGTTGCAGAGACAAGGACTTGGGATTTAGTGAAATGAAAAGGAAACAGAAATACAAGTGGAAACCAAAACAGTAACAAAGAGATATTACTAGGGAAATGCAAGATATGACAAATCTGGTACAAAAAAAAGAAGTAATACAGAAGGAAGGGAAAAGATGCACTGGGCATGCAAACTACACAGTAGAATTTAAAAAAAAAAGAAAAGCATCAGGAATCTTGCTAGCAGAAAAAACATATATCCTCTATAAATGTAGGAGGATCTGGACTCCTGAATCTCCTGGTAAAATGGAGGAGGGCCTCTAAAAAGCAAAAACATGAAGAACTGACTTGAGTAAAGACTGAGAGATAAATTTGTAAAAGGTGAAAATGGCGAAGTGGGGCAAAGAGAAAGTGAGGTAATAGTTTAAAAATATCTAAAGGAGGAATCTGCATAGCTGAAAATGAAGACATTTTCGATGAGACATGGAAACTCAAGAAGGACTAAATGGCAAGATTTTTTTTATTATTTTTTTTTTAAATGGAAAATATTGAGTGACTAGCAGGAAAGGCTTTTTGGTGGAGAACAACTGTTGGCCTGTGAAAAAACTGCCTGAGGGAATACTTCAAAGCTACTGCTGGACAAAATAACAGAAAATGCACTGATGGGAACAGTCATGTATCAGCAAGGAGGAAAGCCTCAAATGATGTAAAAGACCACTTCCCAGTATGCCAATCTGTACACTGTGCATACTGTAACTAAGATATACCGATATACTGATGTACATACTGTAACCTCAAAATCTGTGCTCCCTTTTTAATATAACACTAATGTACTTTATTAGTGATTTTAACAGGCTTTAATAGGAGGAAGCATATATTCAATTATTTTATTACATGCTTTGAATATAAATGGCGAGCATCTGCACTCTAGTTTACTCCTTCCGTCCTTGCCCTCTCATAAAAAAAGCACAAGCACATTTTAGAATTCAGAGTGGCCCTCCCCAGCCCAGCTGCTTTCTTGGCTGGTTTGCTGGGATCTATATATCCAATCTAATTATTTTTATTCCCATTTCCAACCCTATCAGTGGTGCAGTGGTGCAAGAAATCAAAATGCCAGTCTCCTAAATATGTTAGAACCTAAAAGCTAACAGCTACTCATTTGCAGAGGCATCACCATGCTGCCCAAAGCCCCTGTCATCACGCAATTTATGTTCAGAGTTCTGGATGTGACTCGAGAGGGGTTTCCCAGTGCACCAATACTGAGCATTTCATATAACATTTCAGATAGGCTACAGCTTGTTGCATCATCTTGTTCTGTCACAGCGTAACTGACTAACAAAACCTAGCAATGCTTCAGTTTGGATTTTGTCTCTTTTCTAAGCCTTCTCAAAGTCCTTTTTTGTTATTTTTCCCTCTTTTTTCCCCGAAAACGGAAAAAATAGTACCATACCAGCTTATGTACCCTGAAGTGATCAGAAGAGAGAGTCAGCAATATTCCTGCCAAAACACCTACTATCCTCTCAAGTCAGGGGGATCATATGTTGCTCACTAGCTGAATTCCCTTGGAGGTCTTTTCCCTGACTGTACACTTTTCCTCTCTTAAATTACAGTCTTACTTAGATTACTAATGCCTCAGCACCACCAAAAATATTCCCATTCATTTCCACAGCTTTTACAAATAAGATAACATGATTTGTGTTTAAATACAAGCGTCACCATTTTACTTTTTATTATGAATATCATATGTTTGGCAAGCTGTCTGACCTCCCTTATGATGATGAATGCTGCACCAATTTGCTGGACCTTTAAAGAAATGGCCAATTCAATTACATTATTCCAGAAGCTTTCAAATCCCTCTCTGCCAAACGTCTTTGCTATATCCTGCCACAGACAGCACATTTGTATTCCAGCACAGTAGGACACTTGTTTTATTGAAGCATACAGTTCTGGTTAGGTACTATCAACAGAGCCCCATTTCAGTTCTCCGGCTCTTTGTTCCTTCCCACCCTCTCTAGCCTAGGTTATTAGGATTTTCAATTTTACTGACCAAACGTGTATGCATTGCTAATTACATGTATGAAATCCAGTAGTTATCGACTGCTACAACAAAATACATTAGTGACCAATTACACTAGCTCTTGGCAGCAATGGTTATCATTTTAGTGGATTTAATCATTGCACTTAAAGTGAAGCCTGAGATTCCCTTTGAGATTACATCACTAATTGCTTCTGTTTTGCCAGTTACTGCATGAGCTGGTTTGCAAAAAGGATCACTACAGAAGCTTTCTAAATACCGAAGAGCAGCAAACAGATGAAGCCTCCTGTAATGAGTGTGTGTCCTCCCAATAAAACTACAGTGTCAATTCATTCATACCACAATTCCAATCTCCAATACATATTCCCCTTTGTCATCGCCTCTTTCCTTCTCAGTTCTTGTTATTTGGGCAGACAACAGCAACACAGCTGTGCTGCTGTTCACATGAATTGTGTGGCACACTATCTTCTATTTATACAGATAGACTATTACACTTTTTTTTAAGTAAAAAGTCATTCCCTCGCCCTCTTCTGTGTTTGCAGAGAGGACACTACTTGTTACTCTT
Organism: Hemiprocne comata; assembly: GCA_020745705.1. Taxonomy (NCBI): domain Eukaryota; kingdom Metazoa; phylum Chordata; class Aves; order Apodiformes; family Apodidae; genus Hemiprocne; species Hemiprocne comata. The sequence continues at coordinate 94,219,458 of CM036586.1, read as the reverse complement.
ATTATGACAGAATGTCTGAATGGTCTTAGGCCTTTAAGGAGAAAAAAAAAAAATCCAACCTAGGCAAAGTACATTATTTATTACACACACAATACCACTGTAATAGGTTTCCACTCTCCTGGAATCCCTAAAAACAAACACTCCTCCTCCAAAGGAATCTGTAATATAACATATTGTTCTTTAAAAATCCAAGTCTACCTCCGGATCCTGACTAGTGATGCTAGTTTACAGCCTCATAAGGTAGAATTGTTTATATCTTTTAATGCTGAAACCAAGCACAGGACTTTGGTACCTTTTGAATTTCATGATACGCAACTTTCAGAACACCAATGAAAGGCTGTGACACTTGGCTTCAGGCAAAACAAGGAGATATAATTTCATCAACATCTAAGGTGTGATCAAAATAAGTTGTCTTTCAAAGACAGAATGCGTGGGGGAGGGTTGCAACTACAGGTCTGTTAGCTGCCTGAGAACAGGCTACTTTAATAAATAAAATTGTTTAAATAAATTTGTTTGGTTCATTTATATTCAAATTTCAGCTACTGGAGCTTTCCATTACTCAAACACCACTTTCTGAACAACAGAGAACCTTTCTCAAAAATAAAAAAAAATTAAAAATCCTCAACCAAAAAATTTCTCCCAAGATTAAAAAACCTTCTAGAATTGTTTCATCAACTATCAACTTTTTAAAGATTTCATTAGATGCTAAATTGATACAGCTCTAATTAGAACCTTAATTGATCTCTGTGAGAGATACTGTAGAGAACGAAATTCACATCCCCAGAGACCTCTAGACTATGAACAGCAGAGCATATGATATCGTTTAAAAACTTTCAGAAACCATACACTATGATTTACAAAAATAATAGCAATCTTCCTGTAATTATCTGTTAATAGAAGCTGAAGAGCTTCATCCTACACTAACAACAGGCTGTAGCTACAGTACCAGTTGTCTTCACTGAATAAGGAACAGACTATTACCTACCGATCCCTGGAAAATAACATAATGCAGCACACAGAGGGTTGTGTCACGGATACATTTTATCTTGCTTCAAACCCAGATGTAGATTTGCACAAAGCCGTCAATCTTTCCACAACACAAGGCACAAGAACTGCTAGATGCAGGATGCTCTCAAAAACAAGGCCAGTTCATTTCCATGCTTAACTGAGAAAATCTTGCCCCAGGGCACTCTATTTCACGTCTGAAGGAGAAAATCTGTAGGTGATAAAGTAACTGCCATCACCAGCAAATAATAAGCTGGATAAAACACCCAAACTGGAGTAAAGCTCAATCCTATATTCATAAAGGAATAAACTAAACAATGTAATTGGATTATCTCCATCTCTTAGTTCAATAGTTCTTGACTTCTGCCTTCCTCAAACAACAATTAAGGTCAATTTAAAGTAAAAAGGAACATAACAGCGACATGATACCTTCATCAAGGCAGAAGTCACTACACCTACAAATCCTCAAGCCCAGCAGAATAACCACCTTTCTTTTATATAGGCAAGCTCATGTCTCATGTACACAAGCACAAAATTTAAACCTAATTCCAAAAAGATTACAATTGCACCTTCCAAATGAATAAACAGGAACAAGACAGGAGAAAAAGATATCCCAGAAATGAACAGCTGAGCTAATGTAGGACCCAAAATACCAAAGGTCAGGAAATACCTGTCTTTCATCACTGTCAAAAGCAATAGACTAAAATATGCAGAGTAGGACTGGTAACACAGGAAATAAATGAAAACATTTGCTGGGTGTTCTTATAGAAGTTAAAAGAAACAAGGAAAAAACCTCTCTCAGAGGTCCCTGCTGGATTTCAAACAGAGCTGTTGAGCCAATTTTTATTTCAAAACATGCCATTATCATTTAAGAATGCTGAACTTCTCTCCTTTAATAAACCTTACACCTGTTCGCTAGTTCACAGACCTAATTCCTAAAACCATGCACAATGAGTTCAAGTATGACAAGGCACAGTATTTGCAGGAAATGGAACTGCAATGAGAACTAGAAAGGCACGGGAAAGCAACCAGTTACTTATAATAAAGTCTGAAGCACTATTTGTGATTCACTGTCCTACAAATCAAAGAACGGTAACATTAAATGCTGACACAATGCATTTCTGAATGAGTTGTCTTATGTGTGTATAGCTCACAAAGCCTGGCTTATTTTTAAGTAACACTTTTAATTATCTTTAATATTAAAAGCAATTAGAGACTTCCTTGTCTACTCTCCATCTCAAAGAAATAAACACAGTAAATAATATGGCAATATGAAATACACTTTTTTACACAGTGATGTGACAGATATCGATTTATAAGTTCATTAATTCAGTATAAGAAATTAAACCACAGGACAGATTTGGAATAAAATGCACTGGTAACAAGTTTAGACCAAATTAACTCAAGAGACTCTCACCTGATAAGTAGAGTTCGTAAATTTTAATGTGGATACTAGTAAGGATATTGAACTTACTGAACCCTTCCAAAACTGAAGGTAATTCTTCTAATATTGTAAATGCCAGCAGGAAGAAAGGCTTCAGCTCTGGCAATTGTTTCAGAAAACTCAATTCACTTGCCCATTGTTAAAAATGCTACCAGTAGAAAGAAGTTTTGTCCTATACTATAATTACCTGCTCAATATTACATGCATTTTATATATGATTATTTATGACTAAATAGATACATTAAATAATATAACAAAGTACCTTTTTGACACCTAAAATAATTTATTGCAACCAGAATAATGCATGGATTGTCAGGAAAGGAAGACAGGTGGGTAACCGAAAAATATTCTTTCTGCCTTTTCAGAAACCTGTGTAGGCTGTATTAGGGATTGGGGAACTTCAGATCCCTAGGAATGTCTGCCACATGCACTGTCAAATCAGATGAAGAAAAGCTGTCCCTGTCCTATTTTAATGGTAGCTAGTCCAACTCTTTTAATGGAAGTAAACTCAATTGAGACAATAGCTTTTGTCTCAAACAAGGTGAAGCATTTGCCCTTTCCAAGATAACCATATTAAGCCACCACGGGGTCGTCTTCTCAGCCTTCATCCTCTGATGACCTCATACTTCACCTGCCCTCTTCTCTGGATTTTAGTCCTGCTGAATCTCAATGCCTTATTATGGTCACAAACCAGCATGATTGAATTTAACTTTAAGAAACAGAGAGGTCGTTCAAACTCAGAAATCAGTCTCAAATAACTGAAAAGGCAAAACACCAAATACTACGAATCCTGCATATAATCTAGGTTTAGTTTTAGGGAGGCTTTCAGGGTAGCAATAAAAAGCAAACCTACTGCAATCCACTGAAGCCTCTATACAACATTCCCTGTATCCAGCCCTAGTACTTCCAGTCTTTTTCAATTCAAAAAGTCAAGGTATTGTCTGAAGTTACAGACTGCAATTAGGAACAGATGCTGAAAAACATTTAACAGTTTTAGCATTTAGTAAAGCTGATTTTCAGCTAAACATTCACTTACTCAGGTGCAAGAATAGTCAAGCTCCCCAGTTTCCCCAGATTTTCCCTTCAGGCCAGTTTTATCCTTAGGTACCTGTGTACAATAAAAAACAAAATCAATTTACATAACTCCTCATAAGTTAATCTCTCAATTATATTAACTCTCATGGATCCAAACTGCCAGCAATTGAAAAATTCAGATCTCCAGCTTTTCTAACAGGATTTATGTTTTAATTTAACAGATTTGCCATCAATTTACTTAACCAGAAGCAAACTCAAAGCTTTCTCCCCTGTAAAAAGGGATTTATTTGACCAGTTTTACAGATATATATATATATATTTTTTTTTTTTTAAACTAGCACAATCTTAAATGAAAGAGATTTCTACAAGAAACCTCATGTCAATTCAACCTAATAGAAGGTGAGATTGCATGATTTAGGCATGTTTCATCACTTGCTTTTAGGAGTACAAACAGAAACCAACACAATTAAGGCTTTATTAGCCACATATTTAAGCTACCTTAAAACAGTTACCATGTGACAAGAAAATCCTACATATTCAATTACCACTTTAAAAATTGAAAGAAGGTTTCTGTGCAGGTGCACAGTCACTTAATTAAGGAGAAGCTCTAAAAATAATGTTACTCTACTTTCTCCTGGCACTAGCATGAGTTAAAGAAATATTTTCAAAATGTGCTATTCAACTATATGGAGTCCATATTTGCAGACTTATGGAGCTCCAATTAAGTAAGTCTGGTTTTGCTGACACAAAAGTCTACCTGCACATATTCAAATTCACCAGAACTAGACCAGCTAATTTATAGCAGTTCATCTAACAGAGTAGAAAAGCAATGCATTTGATAAGACACAACCACTGAAACTAGTCTCTTTAAGTAGAAATTGTAGCCTTACTTATGATCATGGTCAGAATATAAACAGGTAAAATTAAATTAGTTCCCCTAATTACATCAGATTAAAACAAAATTATTTTTCATCTTCTCTGTCATGCAAGTAAATATATAATCGGACTAGTAAGCAATATACAATTTTTCAAGGGTTCTACCAGAAGTTAACAGAAATTAAAAAACTGACTGTAACTATGTATCCTAGTTTTTAAGCTTTCTTCGTATGTTGTACATCTAAATTTTCCAAGGAAAGCATGCCATTTAAAGAAATGAAGGTCAACAAGTATACATAAACATCAGCACACTCTACAGCACTAAAATCTTACAATAAGAAAGGTGTCCAATGAGATGTAAACTAACAAAATGTTAAGGTAAGCAGTTCAGAAGTCCCAATTTTTATTTTTATTTTTATTTTTTAAGGATTTTGAGTTAATTGGGCCCTCTTGTTCATACCTAGAACAACTGGCTTTATATTAGGTGATGATGTGCAATCTTTTCCACAGGACCCTGACCTCATTCAGTGGATACAGTAGCTACAAGAGAGTACTGAAAATCTACCCATTAGCTGAATAACAGTTGGTCAAGGCACAGCTCTACACTCTACCTACTCCAGGTTATCCTGTGCTGTTTCAGAACAGCACTCTAAGGACAGAAACACTAGTTCTCACACAGAGTTCATTTTTGGTGCTGTCAGGATAACAACAGATTGCATTACTGTCCCCTGTGAGTTATGTCATATGAGCCCCAGAGTCTGTGAAGTTAAAGAATGAAACTTTTGAATTAGGAGCACTACAAACTTTAATGTTCAACCAGAGATTCCTAAAACTCATTTATAAGAGCACCTAGCCTTATATAATACTTTCATTTTCTGGCAAAGTTGTATTCATCTGCCTTAACCAGGCAACACATCTTTCCTTTCTTGGAGCATGTTGCTCCATTCACTACCTGTTTTAAAGTTTCTATAACAAATGAAAGCAAATTTTCAAAGACCTGTCTCCTTTGCTGCACAGTCTTTGCACACCTCTGGTCCATCTGAAAAGACCATACAATCCCGAGAACATATAATTTAAATCTATATAAAAATGCGTATGTCCAAGGGAGCTCAGTTAACATACTCTAGACAATCTTAATTCTTCACCTTCCCAGCTTTGCGGCACTTGATCTTTATAACTCTAACCACATTATTCAAGACAGCTTTCTGAGCTTGGTCTAATATCCAGCTCTTTTGAAGACAGTATGCGTGGAAATGGAGAAGCTCCATCTTATTCAATAGAGACACCCAGAGTCTCCCTCAAAACTTGGCCACCTCTCCTTCTCATCCAAGCTGTACATTGACAATCCTGGGGACATGTGCTACCACCCCCAATACACTCTGTCATCAGGCTCAATCTCCTAATTCTGATCTCAGTCCTGCCTCCCTGCCTCTTCACAATAACTGCATCGTTCTCATCAACTTCATTATATGACACATTGCTCCCTCCCCTGCCCACAGACAGAATCCGATTTCCCATAAACTTTCAGCTCTCATGTACCAGTGTTCCTTTTAATCTCAGCATCATCTCTCAGCTTTCTGTCCCCTTCATCGATTGGTTAGCTCTTCCACACTGCTTTTCACCTTCCAATGGTTTTCCCACTGCTTTACTCTCCCACTCAGCCTCTAGCCCTAGGAATTTTCAGATTTATTCTCAACAATTAAATCCCTGTTTTTTCTGTATTTCCTTTCCTGGTTCTACACAGTCTTTATGATTAGCGTGTCATAGCCATGGCTGCCATGCTATGTGCTGAACTCACTTCCAATGATGGGTGTTTAAGAGATCTGTATAAGGATTCATAAACAGGAACACAAAAAGGATCCCAAAAGGACCCGGGCCTAAGATAAGCCAAACCAGCAGTGCTGTCTGCAGAAGTAAAATTTTTTGGCGGTTAAATCCCATGCTACTGAAAAACACAGACACCTGTATATTTAGGTGTCAAGGCAGACAAATGAAGGCTTTGTGGGCTGCAGGTACTTCAGTCTTGATGTGAGATTAACACCATCTACTTAATTTTCATATTTTTTTTTTTTTAATCATTCTACAAAGAAATCAAATGAAGTTAGATACAGTCTAGGTCTCAATCTAAACTCATTCCACATGTCAGTTAACATCGAGTTACTAGTACTTCAAATAATTCTTTCTGAAGACATAACAGTCCCTGATTCAGTCAAATACATTAAGTTTTAGGAGGAGGAGGGAGGAATGGTTTTTAATTAAGAATGGGGTTTTCTTAGCACTGTTTACCAAGGAAAAGTGGGCTTATCCTTATTCCCCTGGAATAAAGTAGATGATAGCATACCTTCATCTATTTTTCCCAGAAAGTATGAACCAGCCAAAGACATCTTCCTATCTTGTCTCCCCTCTTTCTGTGGGGGAGGGTATAAAGGGGGTTAAGGCTGAATTTAAGACAATTTTATACAATCTTAGAATACCAGGTTGGAAGGGACCTCAAGGATCATGTGGTCCAATCTTTCTTGGCAAAAGCATGGTGTAGACAAGATAGCCTGGCACCATGTCCAGCTGAATCTTGAAAGTGTCCAATGTTGGGTAATCCACCACTTCGCTGGGGAGATTATTCCAACGGCTGATTGTTCTCACTGTCAAAAATCTTCCTCGTATCCAACTGGACTCTCCCCAGGAGTAACTTGTACCCATTACCCCTTTTTTCCACGTGACTCCTTGTAAAAAGGGAGTCTCCATCTTCTTGGTAGCCAGCCTTTAAGCACTAGAAAATGGTGACAACGTCTCCCCTAAGCCTTTTTTCTCCAGGCTGAACAAACCCAGTTCTCTCAGCCTTTCCTCATATAGCTTCCCAGTCCTTTGATCATCTTTATAGCCCCTCTCTGGACCCTCTCCAGCCCATCCACATCTTTTTCATATAGCAGGGACCAGAACTGAACACAGTGTTCTAAATGTGGCCTGACAAGTGCTGAGTAGAGCAGGATGATGACTTCTTTATCTCTGCTGGTGATACCCTTGTTGATGCCACCCAGCATCCCATTAGCTTTCTCTGCTGCAGCAGCTACACACTGTTCATTCATATTGAATTTGTTGTCTACCAGGATCCCCAAGTCCCTTTCCACAGAGCTGCTCCCCAGATGGGTAGATCCCAGCCTCTGCTGCATTCCTGGATTATGTTTTCCCAGGTGCAAGACCTTACATTTGTCATTCTTCAACTTCATAAAGTTCTTGTTAGCCCATCCCTCCAGCCTATCCAGGTCTTCCTAAGAGGTGGCTCTCCCTTCTGGCATGTCCACTTCTCCACTCAGTTTGGTATCACCCGCAAACAAGTAGGAAGAGGCTGATTCTCCCAAGATGTGAAATAATAAAGCAAATTAAGAGAGATTTGTTTGATTGAATAAATTCTGTTTTTAGAATAGAATCAATATTTAGGTTGGTAACAGTAGGGTTTGCTTCAACAGAATATGAGATAAATCAACAGAAACAGAAGTCAGAGTATACAATAAATTCTAAAATTATGAAAATTTCATCCATTCCTCTCACCTTTGAATAAAAAAATAGTTATTTGGATTACCTCATGCCATCCCCTTATTTGTAATAGGCATCTTTTGAATAGAAGAGGTAATACAAACCTTGATACAGATTACTACAGGTTAGGTGATCTCAGCTTCTTGGTATCAATGAAGCCATAGGATTGTTTCTAACATGGATTTACATAGGAGTATCCTAAACCTGTCAGCTCTCCCACTAATCTGCCCTTCTACCTTCTTTTCCCATATTTTATACATTCTCCTATCTCACACAACTCCTCCTTCTCCATTCATCTCCCTCTGTTTCTTCCTCTTCCCCATAATATCGTCACTGAAATACAACCCAAGTTTCAAATGATGAAGAATGTAGTCACCTTTCTGCACAGCATAATAAGAGCTTTTCCTTAGCTTTAATACTGTTCAGGACTGCTGTATCAGAGAGGTGAATGTAAAGTAAAATACTAAATTGGTCTAAGTGAAAACTTTAGATTATCTTTCACATTATCTTTGCCATTAGCTTCCTAAGATTCATAAACTTGTTTGATGTAACCTGTCTGTTGATTCCCCAGAGGACAGTAGTTCTGGAAAAACAAAAATCTGGAAGTGTCACGCTGGATTTAGAACCAGACCTCTTGCTAAGTGTTATCCTGAGCTTATTCTTAGTATTATTCCCTCTTCTTCCAGCACCACTTCATTCAAATACACAGTTGCACATTTTCATGGCACATTTCATGTGCCATTTTGCTTCATGTACTGATAAACTTCCCTGTGCTTAAGCCGTGCATTTCTTTCCCATTTCCACTATTTCTAAATAGTGTAAAAAGTCACATAGCTTTTCTTCATTTATTTCATCTGAGCCACAATACTTCACTTTCTCATTATGATAAAACAGTAGTTGGTCACATCACTCCTTTTCTTTAACAGAGCAGCAGATAGAAGCTCCTCTTCCATCAAATGCAACCCCATCCCTTCAGGGTGACAACAGCGGCCTGACTTCTCTCATGTTTACCTTTGTGCTCTGCTACTGTCCAAAATCATACCCCTCCCAAATAACTAATGGAGTCTATTCCTGAATCCTCCCATGTGCAACAGGATGAAATACTCAGGAGGCTGACCAGTTCGTGGGTGTGTTTGCAAGCACATGTGAGAGAGCAGGAGCAAGTGCTCACTTGGGAGGAGGAGGGGAGGCAGCCTCTCCTCAAGGCAAAATATTCACATTCAGCCTGGAGGTTTAAGCTGTGGGATTCTCACATCCTGTAATAAAATCTGTGCAACTGAATCTTCTTCATTTAAAAGTCTCAACCTCTGCTGAAATGATGTAGATTCAGTGAAGAAAGCACACATCCCTCCTGTACTGCTGCTGTATTACTGAGAAGCCATTTAATGACAGCATACGTCATTTAATAAGTACAGATGAATGATTTAGTGCTAGAGGGTATCTGCTGCAGAGGAATTTCTATTACATGTTGATTCTTCCAATATTGACACAAAAAAGAAAAAAATCACTCTCTGATTTATGAAAATTAAAGACAGTAAACTGAAGCGACATTTTTAAACAACAAATGATGGATAATATTTAGGTATGCTACAAGGCAGCCTTTCAACAACCATTTTGTGTGTCCAATATATAAACATTAAATATAAATGCAGTATCATCAATGAACTCAGTATTTACAAATAAATCACTCATTCCTCTGTTGAGTCACGCTGCATTCATCATAGAATCATAGAATGGTTTGGGTTGGAAGGGACCTTAAAGATCAACTAGTTCCAACCCCCCTGCATGGGCAGGGACACCTCCCACTAGAGCAAGTTGCTCAAAGCTCCATCCAACCTGGCCTTGAACACTTCCAGGGATGGAGCATCCACAACTTCACTGGGCAACTTGTTACAGTGTCTCATCACCCTCACACAAAAGAATTTCTTCTTAATATCTAACCTAAATCTCCCCTATTCCAGTTTTAAGTACACATTAATGCTGAAAGTTGTATCTGATTATCCTTATTTGACCACAAATGCAACAGGGAAATCAAAACGTTCAAAATACTTGTATCTTGCTGATAATCACTCAAAATTGAAAGGTACATGTCAGGATAATACAAGATGGTATTTATTCTTATTTCTTCTCAAGAGGTCTCAAACAATCTCACAAATATATTTGATGTTGCACTATCTCTCGTTCTTCAGTTTTATACACCTGGTGGTGTTGAAGGTAGATGAGATTCAATTATCCTGGCTCCCACCACCAGTACAGCCTGACCCTGGAAAACCACCACTGTCACATCCCATGAAGGAAACAGGACTGTCAATATGACTCGTGCCCTTGGAACTAGGCTTCAAAACCTAAATAATCCGATGTCTCTGACTCATACAGAAGCCAATTATCACTAGTGATCCTACACATTTCTCAAAAGTTGGCACTCTGAGTCTATCCCATTCATCAACATTTTCGTATTTGTTTGCCAGTTGGGATAACAGCAACAAATATCTGTAACGATAAGTAGTAGATTGATGTTGATTAAAAAAAAACAAAACAAAACAAAGAACAACACTGGTAAACTGACCAAAAAGTCATAAAATGTTTTTCAGGATTTCCCTCCACTCACTTTAGGGAACCCTTCTCTTCTATTTGTTTTCTCTTCCTCATCACAAGCTCCTGGCATCCCTTGAACTGTGGTGTTTACGTTCTAGTTTCCTTCACCAGTAACATGAAAAAGAAACGTCATTCACCCACACATACCTCCTTGCCAGAAAGGTCAAGAGAATCATTCACAATGGAAGGTCCATCATTTACCCTTACAAATTACCCATATGAAGCCAAGAATCACATCATCCTCACCTTGTCACATTAACAGGTACCTGTGCCTCCCCAAAGCCCGCAAGAGTGAAGGAAAATAGTTATTCTTACCCTCTAATGTTTTCCTGGTGTGGAAAATTTACCACTATAATGGTGCCAGAATCATACACTGCACTAGTTTAAATCTTCCACGAAGGAGTCTGGCTTAACAACTTTCATATAAAAGACGATCAGCTCACCTCTGAATGCCTTTCTTACTAGAACAAGAGGATTTTAGCATGATCACTACAGTAACTACAGTCTGGCTGATCCTAGTTAACTTGTTCATATAGACAAGTCCTAGAACTTTTCAGCAAACAAGTGCTCTGGGTTTCTACTTTGTACAGCCTAAAGCCAATATAGTTAACATTTCTTTGATCCTTAAGCTTCACACTTCAGAGAGCTGTGGGAGAGAGGAAGTGCTGGAGGCCTGGTAGTTTCAGCAACCATTAATTATAGAAACTCATCATGAAGGGCATTGCTAGAAGTTCGCTTCAGACCATCTGAAAGTATTAGAGATAATTCGATAGTTTAAATATAAACACTGCAGTTGCTGTCACACAGTTGTCCACGAAAGACAAGGTGTCAGTGCTTTTTTTTCACCCCCAGACTAATGATCTGTGAGGTGTGGAAGGGTAATTTACTGCAGTATAAGCCCCTTCCATTAAAATGTATTCCCTAGCATGTTTTTTGTGTTTGATCTCAAAATAAATTATAAATCACATCCATTTTTTTAACTATTATACTATAAACATTATGTCTAAAATTTTCAAAATAATAACTTTGCTGACTAAATTTAATAGCCAAAGTACACTCTTCTGAACTCAACTCATTTTTGAAACAGAAGTAATCCTAAATAGGAATTACAGTCTTTTTATGGGAAAAAGGAAAAGTTACATTAAACTGGTCCCAAATAAATTGGGACAAATATATAAATTATTGAGCTGTTCAAAATGATTTGTCTCCTCTTCAAATACTATGTGTAGAACTATATGGCAAGTTACTGTTAGAGGCAGGAACAGTATCTTACTTAACTCGTTACCTTTCTTAAGAGTCCTCAACTGCCTAACAATGTATTTTTTTCAATATTCAGGTTTATATTAGTGATTCCTGCAATAATCAATTTTTTATTATGACAACAGCCACCTAAAGGATAGAGTCCTTTCACAATAAACTAAATGTTTGGTGGCACAATACAGCCTGAGCCTAGAAAACTCAGAAAGTTAGATTTTACTTTTTAACCTGATGCTCAAATGAAAAGCTGAAAAGAAACTTTCTCTTTAAATCCTGTCCAGAATAAAATCTAGAAAGCTGTAGACCATCCTTTACCAGCTGCTTTTTCACTTACTAATTTAAGAACAACAATTCTTCCTGTTGCACACTTACCAGGAAGCAGCTATGCCACGAATGTGTTATAAACACTATGCCTCTCAGGCTGCACGGCTCTCTGAAAAACAATACAACCTAATGGAAGTGCTGCTCTTTATCACCCTCTGCTTCCTGCCCACATTCTAGTTACTTAATTCAATACCAAAATGAGAGCCTGTGAACAAATTTCACATCTCTTTTTCCTTCTGTATTTCCCCTTTCAAGCTGAGGTCTGTGATGATACACTAATTTCCCTGGAAGTCCACTTTGTCACAGAAATGCTGCAAAATGCAAAGGCAGAGGGATAAACAACCTTGCAAGACATAATTTACAGAGAACAATCCTTCTGGGGTACAGGAAGAGGCAAACACATATATTCTTCAGACAACATGACAGAAGAACTTCTCTGCACCAAACCACAAAAAGTCTGAGTAGCAGAAAGAATGCGACACCTGCTCTGGATCATCAACACAGCGTTTCAGTGGGTGCCTCAACTCAGTTCAAAGACACAGGATGGTCCCTTCAGGATGGATGTGCAACTGCAGGCAACCACGAGATGAATATTCAGTTCTGAAGTTTCCATAGTATACCTGCCCCATGTGCCCTAAAACCCACAAAATTCTTCTGAACACCCTACAAAAGGTAAAAAAGCTACAGGAAAGGCTGTAGCACACCATGGAGGGAGAGATGGAGCTTGAGGGGACCATCTACACCCTGTTTTTGCAATAGCTGTGTATTTTTTTAACAGTTGCCAAGTTACAACTTCTCCTAAATGATCACTGGAAGTGGACCATGCATCACACAACAAAAAGGGATAAAAATATCTATTTTATTCTCTGTTTCCCGAGGGAGAGACATTCATTCCTGATGTCATGTCTTGTAATCAGTTCCACAGAGAATGTGAGAAGATGGGGGATAGAACAGGGGACAAGTAAAATAAGTTGTTATTAAAGGGTTTGGGAGAAGAGCAGAAAAAAATATACTCCTTATCCATAAACAACCACTGGAAATGCTGAAGCACAACTGTTAGTGCCAAATAAATACAATGAAAACAGCTTCAGTCTCCCTTCAGATCCCTTGGAGACCTCAATACATTAAATCCACAGACTTCTCTCATAAACTTGAATTTCTATAGTCATTCCAGAATAAAAATCTCCTCTACAGCTCACTAAATTCAGGCCCAAAACCGTTCAGGTTCTTTGCCCCACTGTAGTGTTACGAAGAAATGGTAAGAAACATTCTTGCAATTTACAGAATCACAGAATTACCAAGGCTGGAAAAGACCTTTAAGATCATCAAGTTCAGCCCTGTTTCTTGTCTAAATTCATTCAGGACCAATTTATAATATCAATACCAGAAAAACTGGTTATACTTCAGCTGAAACAGTTCTTTGTTGCTGATGTTTACCCATAAATTTATTTACAGATCATAACTTTATCCGTTCTCAGCCTTCATTTGACTACGCTAAGTGACAAAAGCTTTCTAATTCACTCTTTGAAAGATAAATACTCTGTAACTCTGATCAGCCTAGTAGTCTGTCTTTGCACCTCTTCCAATTAAAGCCCATCTTTCTGTTCACTGCAAGGGAAGAGTGTTGAACACAATATTCCAAATAAGGTCTCAGAAAGGCTTTGCAAAATGCTATTAGTATTTCTCCCTCTCTCTAGAAAGATAACATATCTAATGCATTGTAGAAGCACATTAGCCTTCTTCACAGCTGCATCATACCAGTGGCTCAGAGCCATCTTAGTGGCATTATCACAGCACTTTACCTACCAGATTGCTAGAACCATTAAATCATCTGCACAACATCCTATGATGTTAACAGATGTTCTTCTCATTTTAAATATTTGCATATCGAGATAAAGACTAGCATGACCTGTCTGAGACCAGACACTGGGGGCTTGCAGAGCTGAATTAGCAACTGAGACTTTCCGATTCTTAATCCTGAACACACGCCTCCAAACACTAGTAGCAAACAGAAGAACTACAAAGTGCACAGTAACAAGGGTACTCCCGTTACTCCATGCCAATCGCCTGTGCCTGCACTAAAAAGCCATTTCTAAACGGATGATTACAGATGGTAATTTCTCTCCTCTACCAGGCAATTGCATTAGCCTGCTGAGGAGCCACACAGAAGATAGCCAGGAAGGCCAAACCTCCACCTACCTACCTACCTACAGGGGTGGCCTCCCCACTGCTCGCTCTCATCTTCATATCCTCAGCTAGCACTGAAGGTGCCTTTTTGTGGTGATTGCACCTAGACGAGCCTCTGGGTATTAGGCCACTTTCTCCCACACGTACTTGCTCTTAGTTGCCAGAGTAAAGCTGCTCAATGACAACCACTTCTACCAAAGCTCGTGTTTACACCAGTAGACTCTCCTGAAAAATGTTTTCAGGATTCTGGGTTTATAATTTAAATGCTCTTCTTGTTCTAAAATTCAGATCACACTGAAAGTGACAGCTCACAATAAAAAGACAAAAAACCTAAAAATGCAGGAACTCGAATGTGAAGAATAATGATGGACAAAGGAGTTGACTGGTACCAAGCAAAAAGCTTGGCAGTTTCTACACAAGGTAGAGTGTTGTAGCTACTCACATCATAGTATTAATTTCACTATCATGATCTACCAATACTCCTAATAAAAAACAATTTTTGTGAAAAGTTTACCTAGAACATGAACATTACCAGAAATAGACAGAACATTAATTACTTTCCCTTAAAGCTCAGGATCTCTTCACTGCCTCAGAAATGCCATGAATGTTTTGCAGTTGCATTCAAAAAAAGAAGTAGAACCAGCATTGTTCTCTGAGCTAAGACATGGGAGTCTTTTTCTGTAAATACAGCAAGCATTCTAGTCAAGCAACACACTACCACTTCTTATCAGAAAATAAATATCCTAGTTATGTGCTTGAACTTAGTTTCTCTTTTTCACCCATTATCACATGTATACCTTAACCACTTCCCATTTAGATCTGTAGTATGACCTATCCTTCACAGATGAACATATTAACCGTAAGGGAAAAAGCTCACAAATACCTAAGGCAGAGGGGATGACTTCTGCTAGTATCTTAATAACAGTGCTGCACACAAATGAAAGAGCATAGCTGTGCAAAGCCTTGAGCGTTACCTTATAGAAACTGTAGACTGACAACTCACTGCAGCACTTCTACAGATGAAATATATATACCTTCTAGATATCTAAGTTTTTAGAGCACTTTCATGCATCACTGAAGGAAGGTGTGGACCAGAAACAACTGAATTGACACGACCTAGTACATTACCACTGGTCAGCTGAGCTGACTCAGTGACAGGGAGTAGGTATTCACAGTTAGCTAAACTACCCTTCAGTGGGGAAAAATTTTTAAGGTGGCTTAAGCCCATGTTTCTTACTTTACAGCTGAAGGGATGAAAAAGTCATAATACAGCCAGTTATGCCAAGCATGATGATGACCCATCTCATACGAAGCTGCAGGAACACCCAGCATTTTATTTATCGGCAGTAGTGCAGTTTGCCCCTGGCTATAAAGATGGGTTTCTGTCTTCTGTGACACATGCGCTCATTAGCTAGATGTGAATCGATCAGTTTGGCCCTTTTGGTTTTGATAATGGATAAGGTTATGCTTCACTGAAATTGCAAATAAGTATCAGGAACAATTCTGCTTAGGTTCTTGGTATATGATACATGGAATACACACACTTC
Organism: Hemiprocne comata; assembly: GCA_020745705.1. NCBI lineage: Eukaryota > Metazoa > Chordata > Aves > Apodiformes > Apodidae > Hemiprocne > Hemiprocne comata. The sequence continues at coordinate 94,203,657 of CM036586.1, read as the reverse complement.
TGACTGAGTGTATGCTTGACTTATTTTGACAAAATAAAGCAAGTAATTTAAAAACCAAGACAACCATCTCCTGATGTTTGTAATTAGGACCTAAGTAAAGAATATTTATATATTAAAATTTCAGAGTCCATAGATCCAGTAAAACAGAAGTGCATTTTTTATTTCTAATATGGATTTTCCATGCAGAAAGCCAGCATGATTTCAAGATGATTTCAAAATTACTTCTATCTGAATACAAATGCATGTACCACTTACAAAAGTCCTACCAGCACAATCCACTGACATTCCTAGCTGGAAAAATACATAGGCCAAGATTCATTTGCAAATAAGGCATACACTCTGTATATATAGAAATCTTTGTATGTACAGGCGGTAGAAGAAACGTAATTTGCAAGCAAAAATGAGCTGGCAGTGTTTCAAATTGACAATGTGGTACAGTGTTATCAGGAAGGACAAGAATTAAAGTGATTTACAGTAAATTACCCATAATGGCCAGGGATGGTACACAGTTACGAGACTAAATTAAAGAAGCTTGGATTGCTGCCTTGTGCTGTTTGATCTTTCAATTAATGTCTCAAAAATACTAACTTACCTGTATCTAAGCACTGTTTATTTTTGATGCTAGCATGAAAGAAACAGGTTTTTTAAAATCACAACACACTTGAACCATTACAAGCACAAGCAATACATCAATTTCTAGTCACTAAGTCCCACTCATCCCTTTTGACTGACCTCAACACTTCACCTTTTAATCACTAGAATCATATATCAGAACTATCAGAGTAAGAAAAAAAAGAAAAACGCACAGGCCCAACACAGAGCCCATGCCTATGTTAAAGACTCCCTCCAAATCCAGGGAGTCAAGAGCTCCTAAATGTTCATCTACAGCACACTCCTTTCTACTGGTAGTGAAGAACATCTTGTGAGGAATGTATTTTTTGGGTGTGGCATGTATGCATTTGTATGATGTGAGAGAAAAGTGTAGGTTTGACATAGCGTAAGGACTCAGCATATGTACATCAGGTGGGATGCAAACCAGAAACATTAGACTGTAGTTAAATGCCATAAAAAGGAAGCAAGAAACTACAGGAGGAAAGCTCAATAATTTTATAAGTGGAATTTTACCAGGTTTGCTGGGGGCATCACTTCAGTGATACTTTTTGGCTTGAGTTTCCTAACTTTGATCGATTTACAGTAAATTTAAATTTGTTCAGAAGATCAAAAGCGAAAAACACAAGAACAGCATTACTTCCTTCAGTTTATTGTCTGGCATTTTGCATCAAAGCAACAGCATAGGTAATTAACATTTCCCAAAACTACTCATGCCACACGTACCTACTGAAGTTTTCCATGCAGAGCAACCAGCTGGCCACTCTGACACTAAGCAGTGGAGTATAAAGAAGATCTCCCAACTTTTTAGAACATTTGTGGCATCCCAGCAAAAAAAATTCAGCATTACTCATTAAATTAATATCACAGGTGATGGTTGTCAAGGTTGCCTACATTCAGAGTTTGAAACCTCTATACCATATAGATCTAGCCTCTTAGGAACACATCATAGCTAAGTATAGAGAAATATGTTTAAAGTACCGGCAATTTTCCACAGAATAGAATACCTCATATTTAATACACCAAATAGGACGTTGAGATACAAAATTACAGTTTTGTTGAAAGATCAGCAGAAATATTTGCATTGCTTAGAAACTGCAAAAGGGTGCAGTATTTTTTGTTACTGCATGAGCGTAAGAACTATTAAACTAGGCTACGCTAATGAAAAGCAGGAAGTATCAGTGTGGAAGAATGAACTTGTTAAAAATACAATTTGATATTATTCATGTGGGACCTAGTGCTGAAGAAATAAAAATAAAAATTTTTAAAAGGTAATTTCATAGGAATTTTAATGTATGTATATTTTAGTTAATACACTCCTGTGGTGCACGTCAGACTAAACATCCCAGGCAGGACCTCTGGAAATTAGTCTAGACACAAGAAGAGGTATATTCTGCATATTAAGAAAGACTTCTGGAAGGCTTTGAAAAGAAACGCTTTGGAGAATTCTCATTGTTTCCAATAAGGCACATAGGAGTGCTTTCTCCTGAAGTAACTCTTTATGTAAAGATAAAACAGATTTTAAAGCATAACTGTCAGACGCCTTCACACTTCTGAGAGCCAATGATTCTGCTCATGGATTTCTTACTACATGCAAATGAATCACTATTCACCTCAGTGATCTCCATGTCAGTAAAGATACTTATATGAAAAAGTTTCATGCATGTTTTGGTGTTTGCAGGATTAGGTTGTTGGTTTGCGGTTACATGACATGTAGGTTAAACTTCTATTCAAAAAAATACTGGCCAGAAAAGGTTGCAGTATGTAGCTACAGCAACAGAAAAAGGATGCAAATACTAGTTATTTGCTTCAGGGCCTCTATGCCTTTGTGGCGATCAAGCATGCTAATGGCAGTCTACATCACAATTATCCTAAACATCAATATAACAATAAATCAAGCCATGCCATCTGAAAGACCTACAATTCAATGAAGTTAATGCTGAAGTATCTCCTACAGGTATTAAGTTCACTGAAAACACCAGTAAATAACTTAAGATACTTACACACAGAAGAGCTTTAAAAAGGAGAGATTTCCAATCTCTCTGGAACATCACGCATACTAGTGACTACTGGCTAGACGCTGCTCTGAGTCAATTCCACCCAATCTCTGATACTAAGTAAATGTTAGAATACGAATCTAGTAGCAAAAGATAGTTAAGAAAAGCAAGTCAATGTTTTGTTTTCGGGTAAATCCTGTTGAGATAGGGAAAGGCAAATGTGAAAAAGAGAGCAGAAGGACTCCACTCCAAATTACTTCAACTGCAGGATACCCACACTCATTTCAACATACAGAGAACACTGAACTTTTCAAGGGAAAATTATTGGAGTAAAAGCCATTACCAATGATACAGTGTTTTTTTCATCAAAATTACTTCTTTTAAAACCTTTGAATATTTTTAATGCATTGCTTTTAATAGATATTTTCAGCTTTGGCTTCCCATCTTCTAAGTTTCCTCCTCTCAAAGACACAGGAAAGAGAAGTAAGCAAAATGCTTAGGAACAGAGTAAGACAGAATTGTTAATCAAGGGTTTACAATTTCTATCCTATTAAGTCCCAAGGAAATTAGATTATTTTTTTCTATCTTGAGCTATCTTATACTTTGCAGGAAGTATTTCTGCGTGTTGTCAAAACATCAAAATATTTGCAGTCTAATAGTCATGTTGACCCTGCCCAGTTTGAAAGAAGGAACAGCTCAGCTGACTTGTGTGCAATGCACAAGCCGAGACAGTAGCTATACCTCCAGAAAGCAAGTCAAAGAATGAAATCTCCTTACTAACATGATGGCAGTATCATGTGACATTATAGTTGCAACTATAATCAGTTTCAAAATAACAATGGGGAATCTTCTTCACCTCAGAGTGTACATGTATTGTGGTTAAGATATTACTGGGCAAGTAGAAACGGAGAATTCCCCATGATCTCCGATGCTCAGCTTTCCACACATTGTCACCAGTACTGCATCAATTCTATGTCAGCTAAATCCCTCTCCAGAGCTGCTGCAGAACTCCAATGATTTCAGGTTTCACCTTTTCCTCCTGTGGCTCCAATTTATAGAGGACATTCTTACAAAGAGCCACAGTTCCTCCAGTGACCTACTCTGACAGCAGGTCATTGAACTCTGCAAGACATTGTCTGCTGTTCATTACTGACTGGCTCTTCAAAACAAAAGAAGTACGACTGAGGAGAGTATTTTAAGAGAAAATGCAGATTTGGCCAGTGGTCATGAATTAAGCATCAAGAGTTCACTAAGAAAGGCATCCTCCCAGAAAAAGCAGTGAGATTTTGAACATCATTTATTAAATGAGAACTCCTTTATAAATTTCAGCACCATCGCTTATCCAGACACCATATGTATTTATATGGGACTAGCTTAATTCCAAATGTAAAGGGAGAAAGGGAATTTTGAGGTACTTGTAAATATCGTTAATACTAGGGGCTGCAGCATAGCTATTATAGACTTTAAAAAAGCAATAGGGATTCTGGCCAAAAGAGCTATCCTGACACAAAAGCTTTTATTTTCAGATCAGGTGGAGTTAAGAGCGTATCTTTGTCCAAAGCAAAATAAATATTGCATGTGCATTCCTGTATTTAGCTATCCTGTGCACTATAGATTAAAAGAACCTGCTAGATATTAAGTCTGTAAAAGAGTAATTTCTTTGACCTCAAACTAAAAATAACCCAAAACAAGCCATGGTGGAGAAGGGAAGGAGAGAAGTTTTCCTCTTCCAGTCAGTTAATCCTTTGTTTCCTCTTTTCCTTCAAGTACAAGCCTTGACAAAGGCAGTATAATACTATTCCATCATTTTGAGTGCAGTCCTTCAATTGTTTTGGTAATGGATCATATGCCAAGAGTTCAGGGAATCTTAGAAATTGAAACATACACATGAGGTTTTTCCACTGATCTTCTCTAATTAGCAACCCTTGATAGACCAACAGTACATGATTTCTGAACAGGGATATACACATGGTACTATAGTACCTACACATGATAACTAAAGTGAAGGAACAATGCCTATATTGTTAGGCCTCCAGAGCAGAAACTAAAATACGACCTATTCACAACATGGAGTTTGAATAGGCAATGGATAGATTTCTAAGGCAAGCAGGAAGCTGAAAATTCTTCTGTCTGCAAGACGATCCTGCTAAAGCCCAGAAACGCACACCTTGAACAAAACCGATGCGGCAGCCTTCTCCTACACTGGCCAGTCCTTGGCAGTGGTGATGGGAACACATGGAAACCAGCATAGAGATCCCCAGGCCACTAATCTTTTGCTACACTGCGCTCAGAAAGATATGCCAGGTCTATAAATTAGAGTAAACCACCATGAGTTACAATTACCAAAGAAACTGCACAAGAGGAGCTTGCTGCCCAGAGTCAAGACTCTCTGCATGGTACATCTGCTGCTCCAGCTATGCATGCCTCAGCGGCAGGAAAGCACCTTATGCCTATCATATTCATTTTAAAGAGGAAATCAGAGACAAAAAAAAAAAACCTGAATGATGCTCATTATGAACTACTAATAATTTGAAAATCTCTATTCAAACTACTGAAATTTACATTAAAAAATAAAGGTAATAAAACCACATTTCTTAGGAAGCTCAACAAGTAAAGAAATAGCATGTCTCCCAACTTTCTCCAAACAATCTTCAGTTTCACTAGATGATACTTGCAAGTTCTGATTTAATTGTAAAGAATGCTGCTGTTAAATCTGTTCACTAACTGCTGGAAGCTTGCTCATGTACAGAGGGCAACATATCTTGGATCTTTCAGTGGAACAAAAATAACTAATTTGCTTCATTCTTTGTATTTCTCCAGTTTTTACTTTGCTAGTGCTGGCCCAGGGTGATGGCTCTGCTCCTACATCACAAGTAAGTTCCTGTTAGGCTGACAACCCATAGCACCAAACACAGCTAACAGCAAGTGCTGTGCCAAAGTGTGCCCTACCTGAAGATCTCACTACAGCTCCGAAGGGGGAGGTTACATTAAGTATTCCCATACCTCTGTCAGTGAGCAGCACAAAGTAGGTGCTTGTCCATACATGATCAAAGTTGAGGGCCAACCACGCTTACAAAAGCTTCAACACTTGGGTTCACTTACTGTGGAAAACAAGGTGAAAGAGCTGGCGTGTGTTTAGTTCCCTTCTAATATAGGTCTGGAGGTTAACTTGTGTAGGAACCTGTCTACCACCTCGTGGCTTGGAAATACTCCTGAGTCCACTGTTTTATTGCAGGAACTTCTTTCCTTTAGAGTCCATGCTTGCATGGACTGTTTACTTGTATTTTCACTCCTGTTTCATTCCTAAGTACACATCTTTTTTTGATGTCTAACTTGTGAATCATCTCTTCCTGGTACTTGCCAACAGGAATGATTATTCCTGCCCAGTGTTTTTATCTTCCATCACAAGCCTAAATTTCAAGTAAGCATCACTGAAGTCCATTTGACTTGCTGAAGAAATGGTCCTTTTCAGTCACTGAATTCAATCTCTCCTGTCAGAGGCAACCACATCACATATTTACTTTCCTAAACTGATCATTACCGATGGCAAGAAGCAAAAATCTGAAACTGAGGGCATGGGGGCACTTAAAAAAAAACACACAAAAAAACCCAACCAAATCCCAAAACAACACAACACTTTTATTTTCAAGATTGTCATCTAGAGATGACTGCAAATACATTGTGTCCAAAGGCATCAGATATTAGGTGAATGAGCTCTCTGTACTGTCTCCATTTCCGTGTCTCACTGTCAGTAGCAACAAGAGCTTTACCAGAGAAAAATACTGAGAAATGTTAAGAAATCTCTCAGAGCTGAGAGTGCCAAAAGAACTCTTTATTCATAGAATCATAGAATGGTTTGGACTGGAAGGGACCTTAAAGATCAACTAGTTCCAACCCTCCTGCATGGGCAGGGACACCTCCCACTATGCTCAGAGCCCCATCCAACCTGGCCTTGAACAACTTCCCTGGGCAACCTGTTCCAGTGTCTCACCACCCTCACACTAAAGAATTTCTTCCTAATGTCTAACCTAAATATCCCCTCTTCCCATTTTAATCCATTATCCCTTCTACTCTTACTACAAGCCCTTTAAAAAAGTCCCTCCCCACCTTTCTTACAGGCCCCCTTCAGGTACTGGAAGGCCACTATGAGGTCTCGCCGGAGCTTTCTCTTCTCCAGCCTAAATGGCTCCATCTCTCTCAGCCTGTCCTTATAGGAGAGGTGCTCCAGCCCACAGATCATCTTTGTGGTGATCCTCTCTACTAATGAAGGCTGCTCACATGAGTAAAGCTGCAAGGTACTCAGCAGCCACAACAGAAGGAAAAAGCACACATACATACTCTGAGCACTTCCCAGTCAGAAAGGCCAACTGAAATTATTTCATAATCCCCATACACTCCTAGAAGTGAGTATTACTGGCAAAACTCTAACCCAGTTATCAGCAGTAACAAAATATACATATATGATGCACATTTTTAATGCATCAGACACAAAAGTGAATTTTATAGCTCATCAAATAACAAAAAAAAGGTATGAGCCATGTAGTTGAAAACAAAAGATAAACAGAGGCTTAATACACATGGATTTTAATTGTCTAGAAAAGTACTTCCCTTGCTTTTTCACCACAGTTTGTTTTGAGAAGTGATAAATGTTTAAATATCTTTAATAAAAAACCATTATTTAACTGACAGTTATGACATCATGCTCTGAATGTGAAGTCTTTGAGACAAAATAATTCTGTCCTAGCATGGCAAATGCTTCGCTACTAGTAAATGTAAAGAGCAACTGCAGAACACTTCACACTCTGCGAAGTTTAGAATAACATAATTCTCCTTCAGTAAGAATCTAGAAGTAAAAAATCGGATATTTAACAAGTTATGCAGGATTTATTACCTTTGAGATGTTACTCTAATTTGCAAGATATAATCAGGTTTCCAAGGAACAACGTTAAAATGTAATACAGGATCCAGATCTGATTCCTCAGCAAGTCCTTCCATTTAATCGTAAAAGTAAGATAAATCCATTTTACCCTTTTCAAAAATGAAATGATGGACTAGGCAGATAAGAAACAAATCAGTTAAGCACAGACATCTGAAACTTAAGTATGAGATGGCATACAAATCCTGCGGTTGACAGAGATAAATCTGGCAGGTAAATTCAGAAGAATTAGAACTGACACTAAAACTAAAACTTGAGAAGAAACTAGTACCAGTGCGCAACAGGAAGACTGAAGGAGAGATGTTTCAGGTTTGTCTCTGCTTTGAAAATCCCCTAGTTTTATTGATTTGTGTCACCACTTCACCATCATTTTTAAAACAGCGTATTTCAGAAAATACTATGTTTCTATAAACTGGGATTTTGAGAACTGACATTATTTGCATTGCCTGACAGTACATTCTGAAAAATAACAATATTCCAGTGTTCTTGTGAAATATCAGAGATACCAAGTTCAAAGGAGGCCTTACAAACCTACTTTCTAGCAAGGGATGACAGTATAGTTTCCCTGTGGCTCAAAATGCGATACTCCTGCCTTACCAAACAAGGGTAATATTTTTTTGTGTCAGTAGTACTGACCTAATCAGGAGAGTTACACAATTAATTGTTAATGAAATTATTTGTGAGCCTGTTGCATTTTCTTTCCTCTTGGCAGAGCAATAAGGTCAGAGAGACTTGGACAGCAGCTGCTGCTGCTAGTGGGTGCCAAAGTGGTGTTTTTCCATTCTCCGAAGACCACTGAAGTGAACCATCCTCCCAGCCACTCCTTTTCCCACTGAGCCTTCACAGCCAGTCCTCACTCCCTCTCTCACATGAAGTATATCCAACTGTTCCTTCAGGACTCCGAGAGCAAGAGGGCAAAAAATAACAAAACGAAGTTACCAACAAATTACACTAATTAAAAAAGGTTTTTCTTGTATGTTTAACCATCAGAAAGAATACAATACAGTGGCTACCATATTTACTAACTCACTTTGTCATTCAATAACACCCTATAATGCCTAAGGAGAAAGATATAAAAGATGAAACATCTGAAACAGTTCCTCTCAATATAGTCTGAGGGAGGTGAAGCAAAGGAAATTTAAGAAAGGCCCATTAAAAATTTATCAGCAAAAGGGGAAAACCACCAATGCATGCAAAAAAAAAAAGTGAAAACTACATGTTTATGTTGATACAACTGATGTGATTACGAATGAACATTATATATTCAGCATTTGCTACCTCCTGCTAAACGCCACAATTTTGTCAGAAGCAACGACTTACTACAAGCTCAGCATTTCAGCACACCAGAGGGACTAATTAAGACAGCACTATGTAATCTCTACAATTTGCCAGACTAAAACAGGTACCTCTACATTGGACACTTTGTTCAACTATCCTTCAAGTGGAGGACACATTTATTAATTTCTGTGCACATAGCTGGCTGCAGTACGAACAGGTGATGTAAAACAGCACCAGATGGACATACTCTTTGTCAAATATTTAAAAGGCCAAAAACTGTGTAAGAGCATTAGTCTATATATTGTGTCACATAAAGAGTTAATGCACTCCTCCCATGCTACATCTACTCATTATTTGAAGCAACAGGCTTCTGCTTATTGCAATACTTAATTCGGTCTCCGAAGAAAAAAAAAAGCAACAAACAAAAAACATCACCTGCTAAGTTCTTTATGTGCTGAAACTCATCCCTGTACCAGAGATAATCTTTAATTCAGTTTGACATACTGCTTTCACTGCAACAAGCTACAGTTTACTTCCAGGACAACTATAACAAGTAAGGATTATGTCAAAATATTTTCTCAACTGGTGGCCTAACCCTTCTTTAAATGATGTCATCACTTTCTCCAAATAAATTAACCTGTCCAATATACATGTTGACATTTTATCAAAAGAGAGAACTATACTGCAAGTAAAAGCATTATAGAAACGCCGGTCAGCAGTGACCTGGCAAAGGTTTAATACTGATACTAATATTTCTGGTATGAAAAATAAAAGAATGTTGTAGGTGTGAAGCATGCTTCTGTGGAAAGGATATAGGGCAGGCTGACACTTCAACACTTAGGCAAATGTTGTATTTGTTGAAAATGCAAAAAATGGATACAATTTGTTTAAAATCTTTGACAAGACTATTTTTTAAAATGCAAAGCTAGAAGAAAATACAGGAGAAAACCAATTTCTGAACAAGTTTGGTCTAGGGTACTTATGTATGTTTGCTTCTATGTGTGTGTGTATGCATGCATGTCCCTGTGTCTGCACATACATGTATATGTATTTGTGTGTACAGAAAACACCCCTGACCAATAATTAATTAGCAGGAAAAAAAAGTACCTTTCATTCTGTTGAAGTTTAGCCCTAACACAACAACAAGGAAACAGCCAGGTGGATGCTCACTCAACTCCCTCCCTCACACACACTCTGGGATGAGGAGACTAGAAGGCCAACTAGAAGCTCATGGGTTCAGACAAAAAACAAGGAGGGTTCTTCACTGATTAAGGTCACCAGCAAAACACACTCAATTTGGGGAAAAATAATAATTGAATTTCACACTAATCCAATGCACACAGGACACAGACAACACACAGAGCAGGGCTTACATACGTTACCCCACCCCTCCCTTCTGCCCGGGCCCAAGTTACTTTGTTCCCGGTTTCTCTCCCTCCTTCCCCAGCGGCACAGGGGGGACAGGGGATGGGGTTTATTTAGAGTCAGGTCACAGTGTGGTGGTTCCTGCTACTCCTTCCTCCTCAGGAAGAAGGATTCCTTACAGTCCTCCCCTGCTTCCCCATGGAGTACCTCCCATGGGAGAGTCCTCCACGAACTTCTCCTTCATGAGTCCTTCCTATGAGGTCCAGAGCAAGTTGCTCCAGCGCGGGCTTCCCACAGAGTCACGGGCTGCTTCGGGAACAGTCACCTCCCCTGGTGCCAGGGTCTTCCACAGCTGCATCATCCGACTCCACTGGCAGCAAACCCGAGTCCACTGGCCACAAAATCTAAGTTTACCGGCCAAGTTCATCCCTCCTGGCGCCCCCAGGGCATGATCCACCACGTTCCTCCATGAATGCACGGGGACAGCCTGCCAGCTCACGATAGGTTGCAGGGAAACTTCTGCTTGGGCACCTTCTTCCCCTTCTTCCTCACAAACCACCGGGATCTTCACCCCAGCACTGCCTTTCCCCTCTCCAGCACAGCTCTTCTTTTCATCCAAGTGCTCGCTCTGTTCAGCTCTTATCTCAGTTCTTTCGTATGTTGATCGCAGAGGCACATTTATTGTCCCTCTAATGGCTCTTTGGCTGGTTCTGGAGCAGGGGGAGCTTCTCAGCTTCTTACTGGAGCCACCACTGGGTCCCTTCCCCCACTACCAAAAATCCCACCAAACCAAACACATCAGAAATGCACACGGAATAAACGAAGTTTAAGTATTACCAGCACATTCAGCAAAAATACAGAACTTCAGTATTAAACAAAATTCAAGCTAACACAGTATACCAAATACTCTCACTAGACTTTACTTAAAAGATCCTAGAAAAACAAATAATAGATCTGAAGTATCATTATTACTGAGAGATGTTAGACACAGCCCAGCCTCTTCCTTTGGGAGCTTGCAGAGAGGGTGACCGAGCTTTTCCATTGTTGCCTCTCACAGCTTTCTGCAGGAGAAAAGGATTCACTGAGAAAGGGGAAGAGGTGCCAACAAGGTCACCCAGAGTGCTGTGGGCAGACACCTGCACCACCACCCCACAATTACCAGGGTAAGTCCACAGTGTAGGACAGACATGAGGTCTGAGGTGCAGAAGAGGAAGGCTGCCTAACCTAAAATTACTTATTCAGGTCAAACATTGGGAAATACACCAGCAAGTACATTTCCAGCTAGCAGACCAAACCCAAACTATAACAAAATCCCAAGACTGAAGCTGGACAAACGCTCTAAAATCCACTGGGTAGTTCAAGGCTATTTCAGCTAAGTTAAATTACCATCTCAAACACAAAGGAAAATACAGATAAAAGACACTGCTATAGTTTAAGAATTGAAAAGCAAAAGATTTTCACCTGGCATCTAATTCAGTTAACTGGAGACTGCCACCACTGGGACAGCCCCAGTTGCTCTCCTGGCGGCTTGGCTCTTCCTCACTTGCCTCAGAGCCTGTGATCCTGTGGCTGCAGTGCAAGGAAATGGGGAAGGAGAGGAAGAGTCCAAGGCAGATTGATCAGTCTAAGAGAAAACTGCTCACTCCCACACACATCCCGAGTAACTTTGTTGTAACAACTCTTCTAATTGGACTCTCCATCATTCCGTGTAATCACCAGGGTTTGTGTGTTAAAGTGACCAAGAAGATAGCTATAAGGATATCCCTTTGGTACCAGCCTACAGTAACAGCAGGTAACATGAAATCACAAACTGAGGAGACACCACCTCTCGCTCCTCTCCTACAGCCAAACCAAATTGCTAAGGCCTGTAGAGTTAACTGGAAATTAGCAACTGCAGAACGGATTCCAGTTATTCCCCTTCTGATGGCTACCTCACAGTGCCAGCCAAAGGAGGGAGGCACTTGCACACAACTTCCCAGGCTTTAATTAAAACTAGTCATGTTTCTAAAATCTGCTAGCACCTAAAAAACTGTAAGCCTTTAGCGATGTACCAAAAAGGGCAGAGTCAGAGGAAGGAAGGCACAGTGGTCACTACTTGCGTTTCCTCCATTCACTACTCCAGCCCTAGGTTAGCTGGGGTTAGGCTTCCTTTCCTCCTTAAATGCACAGAAGACCGACAGTGGCATGTAAAACTGCATTAGACTGGATTACAGCTACCCAACCTTCAACCCCAAGAAAGCAATCTGGATTACCCAAATACTAACTACTTAATCTCAGGCATGTCTTCCTCTTCAGTCTATAAATTCTGCCTGTACTTACAAGGCGTGCCTAAACATGCACTGACAGGGCTGGGGAGGCTCATGCACTTCCATCCAATACCAGAGACCAAACCTGTGGTTCAGTGATTCCCTTTGCCTGGTCCTAGGTGGCTTCTTCCACAGTTGGTGAACTTTTAATGGATCACTCTTTGGAGACATTTAATGCTTCTCTGCACAGCAAAAATAGCCTTCCCATTTACATGGGGTGTGTTGAGCAAATTTGTGACAGACAAGCAACTACATTTTTAGATGATGTAACACCAACAATGGAAGGGAGCTGACTATATTATCTGGATAGAAGGAAATGCAGGTACAAGTGACTTAAATTATACTCTGAACTTTGTATCTGAAAAAAAAGGGGGGGCTACTGATTTTATTTTAAAAAGTCATTTGCACATCTTTGATCGCTAATTTCATATCCCTTGACAATATAATTAAATCAAAATGTAATTAATTCTTTACATTAGCTGTAGATCAATTAATTGCTGAGTTTGGTCAGGCAGCGTCTGTTATGGAAGGTCTCCTCTGGGGTTTATTTATCATTGGTCAATGGAAGGATTATTCCCCAACTCTTCTAGAACATCAATTATTAGTGACTTGAATAAAAAACTTTCTTGGATTCACTTCAAAGCAGAGAATTGCAATTGGGCTTATTTCTATTTTATTTTCTGGGAAGCTGACAAAGCATTTTTCTCCTAGATAAAAAGTTCTTAACTGTGGAAGCAAGAGACATTACATTTTAGAGTAGAAAGGGGAAAAAACTATACTGTCCATATATTCGTCCACACCTGCAAATCTGTTCTATTAAAAGTAAGAGGAAAATCTTATAGCTCTGAAACAAAGCTGCATTACCAGCTGAGAGACACTAACTGGTCTCAGAGCACTTCCTACTGAAGAAGAGTGTTTAAAAAAATTCTTTGTAGTCTTAACGATAGTTGAGAGCATTGCAATATTTGGGAAGTGTCTTCGCTACTATTTTCACTGAGAATTTTTTCGTCCTGTTCTCACTGAGTGATGTTGTTGGTAAATTATCAACCAAAAAAAGGGAAAATGGAATTAAATGGATAACATAACTGGCACATAACTAGGTCTTAGCATTTGTGAATGGCCTCCCAAGAATGTAGCAAAGTAGTTTATGTGAATCATCCTGCTGGTTTTTCTATTAAAACATTATCCATGTATTTTCCAGAGATAGAAGGTGTGTGGCCCCTATTTTTACTGGAGCTGGGAAGTATTGCCTCCCTAGTGAAACACAGCTCCAGAATCTGTAGAGATTGTTTCAAGTTTTACCTGTAGAAAGAAGTTGAAGGTAGTGTGGGTTTCCAGAGCCCCAGACTTCACAGGTGTAATGCTGTTTCTTTTTTAGGACAGTTATTTATAATTTAACTTACATGATCTGTGATTTAGTTGTGGTAATACTGTGCCATATAACTTTGTAGACTTATTTCTGTAGCGGTTTAAATATGATTTACAAAACACACTGCAGGATTTGCCTTCAAAGCCTGTAACTTCCAAGGTCACTGGCATGGTTTCTGCAGTTCCAAACATGCTCTTGCGAGTTTCCCGATGGCCACCTCGCACCTCACTGCCTGTGTGAAAGCCACGGCCCATGTTGTACCGGCCAGGTCTCTGGCAACACACCTCTGCACACACCACTATCTCAGGCAGTACAAAGGCACGCATCACAAATTCACAGGCTGTGGACAGTAGAGTGCTCACAAACAGGACTGAGTAAGTCTAAGTCTTGCTGATTTTACTTGGGAAGAAAAATCTGCGGTAATTTTTGGTTTTGTCTTTCACGCTTACATTTGCCTAACTGTTCAGATTACAGAACAGCACTAGCAATTGCAAAACTTATTCTCATACAAACATTTTTAAGTGGTTTAATTGTGAACGTTACCTTGATATACGTTAAAACACTGCTGCTGCCGCATTGTCCCTGCTGTGAAAATACGTGGTCTCTCACAAAATGGTATTGATTTATCTTTCACAATGAAGTACTCACTGGAAGAAGCTGAGGTCCTCACATTTTTTTAAGATCAGGTCAGACTAGAAACCAAGAGATTTGTTTTATCAATTTATCTTAGTTTTGGTTCAATGGATAAGACAAATGAGAGGTTTCTACTATACTGTCAGATTTAAAAATTTCAGCAGCTTGTATAAATTTAAATATATTTGGCTAAAACAGTCAACACAGACCCAAAAGTCTAGAAATTTCAGAAAATGTGTACAACATGTTCAATAAAAGTTCTGAGAATTCTGCTTCTGAAAAGCTTTTTTTCTTTAAAAAGACAATGAACAAACAAAGAAAACCTCAACCCGTAAAAGATAACTGGACTTTCAAAGGTTTTCTGTTGCTATCTTTATTTGTCTAGAGCTGACAACCCCACTGTAACTGCAAAGCAAACCTATCTTGATCAAAAAAAGTAACTGACTGTAGAAGTAGTAGATTGTAACAGCATGACGTTACCTAAAAAAGATTGGGTATCTCTGTATATTTTCTACCTTAACCAAACTGAAATGCAATTCCCATCAGCAGTGAACAAACCAACATATGTAAAATGATCAGGCTTGTTAAAACACTAAAAGACATGCTTAACATTAAGCATGTGGACAAGTCCTTCTCTTGTAGTGCTAACTCTATTAAAAAATCACAAATATTTTATTTTAAAAATCAGCCTCTTTTTTGTAAGAATACATTTCAGTTTTCCTCTAACCCTCTTTGATTTTAAACTCTTCCTGTGTGTCTAGAACACACACAGCAGTTACAAGGCTGCCATTTTACAGAGTGCAGTAACCTTGCTTCCTGCTGCAGCTGTACTCTGGCTACACAGCAGTGGAGCAGAGCTCCTCGTTTTTCCCCAAATTTCTCACTAGGTATCTGTTTTGCCAACCTTACATTTGCCTGAAGCTTGCAGCTAACTGCACCCACATGCATCTCTTGCCTCTCAAACTGTTTCTATTCCTCCTGCTATCTCAGAATCACAGAATCACCAAGGCTGGAAAAGACCTTTAAGATCATCAAGTCCAGCCTATGACCTAACACCACCACATCAGCTAGGCCATGGCACTAAGTGCCACATCCAGTCTTCCTTAAACACCTCCAGGGATGGTGACTCCACCACTTCCCTAGGAAGTCCATTCCAATGTTTAATTGCCCTCTCCATAAATAAGTGCTTCCTAATAATATCCAACTTAAACCTCCCCTGGTGCAACTTCAGGCCGTGCTCTCGTCTTGTCACTAGTTGCCTTGGAGAAGAACCCAGCCCCCACCTGACTACAACCTCCCTTCAGGTAGTTGAAGAGAGTGATACGGTCCTCCCTGAGTCTCCTCTTCTCCAGGCTAAACAACCCCAGCACCCTCAGCCTCTCCCTTTAAGACTTTCCCTCTAGTCCTTTCACCAGCCTCGTTGCTCTCCTCTGGACCCGTTCCAACACTTCAACATCCTTCTTGAAGGGAGGGGCCCAAAACTGGACACAGAACTCGAGGTGAGGCCTCACCAGCACTGAGTACAGGGGGAGAATTACATCCCTACTCCTGCTGGCCACAGCATTCCTGATACAAGCCAGGATGCCATTGGCCTTCCAGGCCACCTGGGCACACTGCTGGCTCATGTTCAACCAGCTGTCCACCAGCACTCCCAGGTCCCTCTCTGCCAGGCCAATCTCCAGCCACTCTTCCCCCAGCCTGTAGCGCTGCCTGGGGTTATTGTGGCCAAAGTGCAGGACCCTGAACTTGGTCTTGTTGAATTTCACGCCGTTGGCCTCAGCCCATCGATCCAGCCTGTCCAGGTCCTCCTGCAGCCTCTTCCTACCCTCCAGCAGATCAACACTCCCCCCCAGCTTGGTGTCATCTGTGAATTTACTGAGGGTGGACTCAATCCCCACATCCAGGTCATCAATAAAGATATTGAATAGGACTGGGCCCAGTACTGATCCTTGGGGGACACCACTGGTCACCGGACGCCAGCTGGATGCAGCTGGATTCACCATCACTCTCGGGCCTGGTCATCCAACCAGTTTTTAACCCATCGAAGGGTGCACCTGTCTAAGCTGTAGATTGCTAGCTTTTGCAGGAGGATGCTGTGGGAGACTGTGTCAAAGGCCTTGCTGAAGTCAAGGCAGACCACATCCACAGCCTTCCCCTCATCCACTAGGCGGGTCACCCAGTCATAGAAGGACTGGCAAAAGGATTATGGCAAAGTCTACCCAAACCCCTTTTTTTCAGATCAAGGAAAGATGAAGTAAGGCCAGCTTCTCCTCCTTTCTAGATTTAGAAGAAAGAGGGGAGGCGCAACACAGGCGCAAGGCTCGTGGAATCAGGCCTGAGGAGGTAAGGATTGGATGGAGAGAGGAGAATGGAGCAGAAATTAAGAAAATTATTTTTCGTAAGAGAGAAAGAGGAAGAATTCCATTTTCCCAAGTAGCTTAAGACCAGCGGTTCTCCCTCTAGTCAGTGAACAAATGGGACATAATAGCTAAACCAGAGAGGCACCTTCTTCCTTCACCTGTAGGGATGGCTGAAATTCATAGGAAGCCTGGAGCATCTTTTATCATGGTAATACTGCTGGCTTCTGCAAAGAAGCAACATGGGATAGTTAGCCAAGAGGGTAAAACTGATTTTCATGCATGATGTTTTGGTGTGCTTAACATTTTACTCAACTAATTTCTGCTTGATATAAGCATACTTCTTTTTTGGTGAGCTAGCATATCTTCCTTCAAAAACTCTTTGGTGAAAAGTCTGCAAAAAGATCACAAAAAGATCTCCCAGGCACATGACCACATACAGTAGCCTTTTTGCAGGTAAATCAAAGACTAGAAAGACCAAGTTCTTCACAGGCACTTCAGCCTGTTCTGCCAGTGACATTTCCCTTCAGCACTGGGAGGATGCAGCAGCGCTGAGTGCACGTAGCTTCAGTTCAGCCTTTACAACTATTACTGTGTGAGGATGGATGTACACCACAGTACTCCATTTGGGGATAAATGGCTCTAGCGTACAGGAAACTTTAGGCTCCTGTAACAGCCAGGCTCTGATGGCCTGTGCCATCTAACACTTAATAATACTTTCAAATTTAAAAATATGTTTTGCATGTCATAACTATGGAGATTTTACAGATCACTATGATCATATAGATTCCTATGATATTAAGTCAAATTACTTTCTAAGGAAGCAGTCAGTACATTACAGAATATGACTATATTCAGTTGTACATCAGAGATGGATTCTGGACTAAAATAAGTTTGAGATACTTTATTTTGGACTAAGGAGACAGACAAAACTGTTGCAAGTGGAAATTTACAATGCTTTGCCATTGCCACACTGTGTTATTTTTTAGTAGTTTTTGTTGTTCTATTAGCACTCAGTACTTTAACAAGACCACCAGCCAGAAGGAGCTGACAAATCTGTGAACAAGCAGGAATAATTTTCCTAGTGATTCCTGATGACTAAACTGCACCTATACAACCAGCAAGGATGAATGGCCTAAAGCCACTTCCAGAATTAATACGGTTCACTGTTAATCCACTGGGCAGAGATAATAGCGTGCATGAGACTAGACAAACAAAATTAGAAGTCAGTTTTTTTTTTTAAAGCACTGCCTACAGCAACAACATCCACAGCTGTGTGAAAGCTAAGCAAATAATTCAAAACTATCTGGTTTTCTCTGTAATGCATTTTAACATGTGGGACACATGGAAATCACAGGATAGCTTTAATTATTTGTGAACACTTACCTAGAGCACACCAAGAGGCTCTGTGGTATCTCAGTCCACAATGGAAGCAGATAAGTCTTAGGAAAAGGTATAAGGATGGATGTTGTGTGGTACCTTTTGCTGCCAGGAATATTTATATTGTTGTTGTTGTTATTTCTGGTATAATTGCAAAGTAGTTATTCTTTAATATAAAATGAAAAATCATTTTGCTGGTAAAACAACAGTAAGTACATTTGGTTAAAATTTTTGCTAGAAGAACATTCTCCATCAACACACAGTAAAATGGTGGGGGTTTTTTAACATATCCTGCAGAAATTTGATGAAAAAATGCAAAAAAAAATTACAAAGAGATATGATGCAAATGAAATTGATATAGCTATATTTTTAGGATATTGTATTTTTAATAATTACTTATTAATTTACTTTAATTTAATATTATACATGCTTCATATTGTAGAAATTGTCCAATCAAAATAATCAGGATGATAACTGAGGCTGATAACTTGAATGAAAATGAAGCGTTTTGGTTGGGTCACTTTTAGTGTTGAATTTTAAAATACCAGCTTTATATTTCAATTCATAATAATAAAAAAACCCCCACATTACCATTCCCCATAGTCAGTGTCTTACGGAATTTGTTTAAAAAAAAAAAACACACTTGAATATTAAAATAAAGGCTGGAGGACGGCATTACTGCTCTGCTCCTCTAAAAAAGTAAGAATGGGAAGGAAGTCACTGGATAACTTTCTGTATAATAAATCATTATTTAATCTCCAAGCACCTTGAAATTTAGGATGGAGGTCTCCAAGAAAGTAACGTGCTTAAAAATGCATTTCATTTCATCTATGAGGATAACCAGCTGACAGGGGCAAAATTAAAGTAACACCTAAATTTTGCTCCTCAAAACACCAAAAGGAAAAATGGAAGAGAAATTATAGCAAGATGACCGATGACAACAATTACATATGAAGTAGTATCAGTGGGGCCTGCCATCTGAAACTCTGCTGTGCTCTGCAAACACAAAAAAAGGAGGAGAAGACACAGATTCTTTCCTGGATATGTTTTTTTAGCCCTTTTCCCTTCAAATAATGATACAGACTCTATAGAATCTCCTAGTATCACTCAATTTAAAAATCTGTGGGTTTTTGCTTAAATTGTTCAGGTGTAAAAAAATACTTCCAAGTGGGGAAAAAAAAAAAAAAAAGGCTGTATTAATTCAGAAGTATTATGCAACTGAATATGACATTTTAGAACAGACTTGTGCAACCACAGCCATAAATGTATTTACACGTTCCACCTCTGTTACCTGTAATACTAATGAACACTGTTGTGGCAAGCTCACAACTCACACAACATTTACAGCAAAATTAATTCAAATCCTGAAGCACTTCTACACACCAAATTATCCACCATATCTATACATGAGTACATGAGTGAGAATATTTTCCCTGTTCATCACATCAGAAAACAACATTACTTTATAGTTCATAGCCTGGGTTTGTTTTTTAAAGGAACAACAGGTAGAAAAGAAAAAGGGAGCCTTGTTTCACCTGGAACAGTGAACAATGAAATTGTTCAGAAAGGCTCTGAGCAATGACATAATTCTGACACAGTAGCTACGTTAGTTCAGGTTTAATCAGCCACAACGTCTATGTTAGGCTGCAGGGCTGAACCTACAAACCTCAGCACTGAACTGGATCATCTGCCAAACCCTTTTTCTAAACATGTGATCTCAACATTCTTGTAATTTGCAAGACTATTACTGTTTGTAATTTGCTTGGAATTTTTTTGCTCAATTGTTAATAGTTCTGAAGAGGCTGAAGGCAGGACTGGGTGTTATTTGTTTGTTGGTATCATAAACAATTCTGGTTTTACAGCTCTCACAACATCGAAGCTCCAAGAGTTCACGTATACGCACACAGCATCTGGATTAGTGGGTTTAATTTATTGTAATGCATCTGTTGGGACAGTGGAAGGCTTGAGGCTTTTGACATTAAAAGACTGACCTAATTAAAGTTGATTCACTCTTCCCAGCTATAGAGTAGCCAAGTTTTGAAGCACCACACCCCATCATATCATGAGGGTGGAAGCAGACTGGATCCTTGGAACATGTGCTTGACAAGTTTATACCTGAAAAATAATTCATTTGACACAGGATAGCAAGTACTCAGATATCCTTGAGAAAATTCAAATTGAGAAGGATTAGTCAAACTCTGTTTAGATAACTATATATATATATATATATACACACACACGTACTAATATGAAAATTGCTTACATATGAACTTTCAGATCTTATTTCCATGCCTTTTTCCTTTAGTTCTAGTCATGGGTTTTTTCCACATTTTTGGGTTCCACTTATGTTTTTCCTGCTTTATGTAACCATAAGCAATTGGCTCGAAAACACTATATGGTGTACTGCATTAATTATATAGTTCATTACTAGCCTCCTGCTACTTAAATAGGAAAAGATAGTGCATAATGAACATTTATGCAAAATCTACTGTAGTAATTTAGGGGTTATATTACTTTTTTAATATATATTTCATGGTAAGAAACAGCAATAACAGTCTTCTCCACCATCAGCATATGGCACTTCTTAATTCAGAAAAAAAATATTTGTTCATTTCCACAGAAATAATATATATATTTCTATATACATTTATACACACACACTGGGTGATTTACTGATTCTGCCATAAATAAGAGGATGCATTTTTAAGAGTTAAGAGCAGAACTACTTGTTCTTCCTAAAGTATAATTACAATATGTTTCACACTATCACACATTTCTTGACTTTGCAGTTTTTCTCTATAATCTGCTATAGTCCATACCAGCCTCATCTGTTTGATTTTTCTGAGTAACCTATGTGTATGCATGTGTGTCACTGGATTATTAAATAAAGTATTTTATTAACTTTTTCACTTTGCATGCTACTGTTCACTTTTTACAATTATTAGATTATTATCAAACCCCCTAGCTTTCACTTTCCTCTTAATTTCCACTGAATTTCACTTTTAGGATCGCAGATATTAATACAATTCCTCAAAATCAGAGCTCATATGACACATGTAAAGTCACTTAAAACAAAAAACCTTAATTACACCAAATTTGGCAAGCTCACAGAACCATTTCAATAGACAACACAATTAGGAAATACCCCTTCCCTGAATTTTCTGTAAAAGTACTCCTTAAAAAAATCCAGAGGCAAAACTAAAGCATGCGACTTTATCCCAGTTTCTCCATCAATAAAATCAGGTAATTATATTCAACTACTCTGCCGAATAGTCAATAGCCCTTATTATATATAATATTTGTGAAGCTTTTAAAACTGTCAAGACATGACAGAACTGGAATTAGAATAGAGGTGCTCCATTATTTTCCCAGTTAGAATTAAATGTCAGAAGTTCAGAGATTTATACATTATGAAGGCTCAAAGAGAATACCTTTTAGCTTTTTGTTAAGCTCAATACCTTAAACTCAAAGAACCTTCTTATTTAAGGCCTCTTTCCACCTTTTAATCGTTGTGACTCTTCTTTGAACCTTTATCTATTTTCTTCTTTACTTGGAGACATTAGAACTAGAGAAGACAATCCAGCCTTAGGTCACTCAGTGCCAGACACAGTATCATCTCCCTTCCCACTCCCACACTTTCTAGCCTATGTACCCAGAGATCATGTCAGGCCTTTGGTCACAGATGTTTTATGCTGGAGTCTATTGCTCTACAAAGAAGTCTTAGGTCTTTGTCTGTTGGTGCACAATATTACATTTGCTATATTAAAGCAACAATCTTGTTTTGCCCAGTTCAACAAGCAGTCTCTCCACTATTCGCTTCACTCATTACTATTTTCTCTATTTTTGAATCATCTATCAACTTTGTCAGTGACTATTTTTAAAGGGCACAGATTAAAAAAAAGTGCAAGTATAGATGACTGCAAACTACTGGTACACAGAGATATTCAGGGACTTCAAATGTAACTGTAATAATGTTCCTTTATAGGTGTGATTCAGGTACTGTGTGTCCTTCTCACCATGGATCATTCTTGTCTCTTAATGAAAATGCCAAATAGTACCAAGGGAGTGACCTTACAGAAGTCTCAATGTTCGTTTTCACAGTACTTCTTTATCAACAGCTCCATGAATGAGCACTTAAAAAACATGGTAGGGGTAGTAGTGTAACAAGGTTTATTTTTAACAAAATAATGCTGATATGCATTATTGATATCCCGTTATTCTTCTCTGTCCTTTATTAACCAAGTCCTATACCAGTTATTCCATAATTTTACCTGGATCAGCATGCAAGCTTGTAACTACCTCAGCTACCTGGTCTACAAGGCTGGTGCTCATCCAAGTTTCTATCATCTTCCTGGTATGCCAAGACTTTTGTAAATCAACAGTGACAGTCCAACATTAACTCCTTTGTCAGCTCTTTTATGAATAAACAGCTTTCAGATTTTAAAACAGCCAAGCTGAAAACTGGACTTCCATCTACATACCCGTTGTCCTGGGCTATATGCCTCTGGGAGGCAACAACATTTTTATTTCCTATTATTCTACATTATAAACAAAACACACCCTTCCTACCCCAACCATCAAGCTGTTCTCAAGTAGGAAAATCAAATACAACCAACAATATGTGCTCTTCCTTCTCACCCAACCATTTTAGTCTATATAAGCAAAGACACCTCCATAGAAAGTCCTACCAGTGCATGAAAGAATACAACTGCAACACCAATATTCTTCACACTGCAGGCTTGGTTTATTCCTTTTATAAATATGATTGCAACACAGGCCAATAAAAACATTACCTGACCAAGAAGAAGGAAGTCCTTGAGTTTGTTTGTAAAACTATGAAAAACTAGAAGTGTTTCTGATCAGGGAATATGTATGCCAAAATTCAGATAGAAGACTGTTTAAAATATGTATAAGGAGATTTAAGAGAGAAAAAGCCTGTTACTTTTCCATATGAATTATGGAGGTACCATAAATAACCAGGCAGAAAACTCATCTCCCCTTCTCTGTGATGTTCAGCTTATCGGAGAAATAAAGGTTAAAATGGATCAGCTTTGGTACCCAAAGTAGCCAATCTTTTGTGCTGGCAAGCACTAACATTATAAAAACAAGGGAAAAAAAAAATCTCAGAACAAATACTGATTGATCACTCTGTCAATCTGATGCTGAGCCAATTATCTGCTTGGTCTCAGAAACATGTATGTTCTGCTTCTGAAGGTTCTCTTGGATATTTATTTTGCAGATAATCAGGAGTTTTGTTTTTTATTAGTGAGTGGATTTAGTTGCTGGGGACTGGGATGGAGGGTGAGGGAAGAGAGGGGAGAAGGAGGGAGATCTCACGCCTATAAAAGAGCAATTGAAGATGAGACTAAAGCTCATTTAAAGACTTTCACTAAGAAACTGTGACCAAAGCTTAAAACACACTAAAGAAGCAGCTTCATCTTGAACTTAAGGAGCAGCTGTGCTCATTCCCCTTCCCCCAACACAGGAAACAGGCCTAGAAACAAAAATAAGACAGGAATGCTCCTGTGCAAGCTAATGTTGTTAGCTTCTTAAACATCCACTACTCTTGTGCCAAAAAAAATGAAACCTAGGAGGATTTAACACATCAAAGGATAGTGGGAGACTGCTTTAAACATAGAATTTTCTACCAGAGACAGATATTCTTTCATTTTGTAAACAAGCTGGAAAAATGTTATCATGAGTGCATGTTGAGACAGATTTCATTTATATTGCTGTACTACTTATGCACAAGTAAACTATTGCATATTACACTTTTACCTATTTTAGACTACAATTAATGCTGTAGCAATGTTATCTCCCATCAGGAAAAAAAATGTAGCAGTTGAATTTTCTGATACATTCCAAAACATTACATTACATTATGCAGTTTGAAAGCTTAACACTACAGAGAAATGTTTGACAAAGAAGTTCTCTCCTTATTAAGCAATGATACATAATTATATGTTCAAGGAGAATGTGAATAACATCTTGCCAAAGGAATGTACAGCCACATATGCTACTCTCAGTACTCCCAACTACAAATTACACTTATGCTTTCACTTGTGTTATTAAGAACTTGGCCTTTGTTCAGTGTCTTTCATCTTCTGAACAAAGGTAAAGAGAAGGGAAGGAAAGTGAGTGGTAGGCTAAGTTCTCTGTCTTAACTTTTAAAAAAACCCTTCACCTAATTTTAAGGAGTACAAATCATCTCAGCTGCTTGCTCTGTTTCACTCACCAAAAACAACTAATGTTTTCAACACTTAATATTTTGCAGGCTAGTGGAAACTTTACATAATGCATTCTCCCTCATAAAGCTAAAATGTCAACACAGATGGGATCGAGATCTTGATATGGAGAGAAAGCAAATGTTATCTTTTCAAAATCTTCAGCCTAACAAACATGATGTGGGGGATGGGAAACTGATGTGAAGAAAAAAAGGATGGGAAAATAAACTTATTATAAAAGACTGTATGTCTTTCTGAGCCATACCTCTCTCAACAGTGCTTAACTTTTGATTAAAATAGTTTCTTGATCCCTCTTCATTCTGCTAGTGTCCTCCCTGTGGTAGGACATGAAAAACAGACTGAAAAACAACAGTTCATGTGACTGTTAGCAGTTATATTTCACACTCACTTAAAATCTAGTATTTTCAGATTGGTCCTCAGTCTCAATGAATCCCAACTCCTGTGGTTTCCTTTATTTTTTATTTTTTTTTTTAAGTATGTTAGATCTGTGCATGGACAGTTCAGGGCCATGCAGCACTTGTACATTCAGCACCTGTTAATAATTCCTCAGAGAAGTGGATAGAGAGCAAAAGCAGGTGAAGGGAGGCTTTCAAGTTTTAACCATTCCATTCATGGACCACATCCCATCCAACACCACGGTGCAGTCACTTAAAGCACGTCTTCACTGCTACACCTAACAAGAGGGAAATAACTTGCTGTGGATGTAGCATTTCAAGAAGGGTGCAAAGTAATGTAAATGATTTTTCAGTTTTAAGGGATTTCATTCTAAATACAGGTAACTACATCTAAGCATGATGAGAAAACCAAAGCAGGCACTGGTCACACCCTGGATGTGTCAGTCGAGGAAAGATCATGATCATAGATGGTGAGCTTAATCCTGAACAACCAATTTTTCTCTTAAGCTCCCTTCCAGTTACCAATATTATCTCTCTCGTCTCCCCAGTAAAAGTTTGGCAAATTTTTTGCAGGATGATCTGCATGTTTTCAGAATACACTGCTTATTATATTTGAAATGGAACAAAACTAGCTGCTCAGTTGTTCACTGTATTGTCATTTCACAAACCCCTTTTCCCCTTTCTGTGTAAAGTACTATATTTATTACATTTTCTGTAATCAATGTTAAGAATAAGCACCTCATTACCAGAGAAGTGTTTTATAATCCAATACAACATGGGTCAAACCACTTGATGCTTTCTGACTTAGAGCAAGGGTACAGATAAATCGACCAAGCTTTAAACACATTACAGCTGAATTTAGAAAACAAACACACACACAGCAGCCCTTCTAGCAGAACAGCCCCATCTACACAGGTGGTACTATGCTATCACACTGTTTTTTACACTGTCATCATTACTGGAGCATAAAGCTTCTTATGCCTGGAAAACAGTATCAAGAACAGACTGTAACAAATTCTTTGCCTTCGCTGCCAAGAGTGGATGTTCCAAAATGCCTGAACTGTCACGTCCCCACACTCAAAGCAGGCTTTCTGTCAAGCCTCAGTCTAAAGCAACACCTGCATTGTTTTTTTTTTCCCTCTTCTATGTTTTGCATGGTTACAGGATACATGATCAGCCTGATCTATGAAATACTGAGCTCTACAGGTTTAGTAACAAAGTTAACAGGAGTTCCACAGCTAAAGAATGCTAAAGAGTAGAGTAGAGTAGAGTAGAGTAGAGTAGAGTAGAGTAGAGTAGAGTAGAGTAGAGTAGAGTAGAGTATAAACTATTCCAGTTTGAAGGGACCTACAATGATCATCTAGTCCTACTGCTGACCAGTTCAGGGCTGACCAAAAGTTAAAGAATGTTGATCAGGGCATTGTCCAAATGCCTCTTAAACACTGACAGACGTGAGGCTCTGACCACTTCTCTACGAAGCCTGTTCCAGTGTTTGACCACTCTCTCAGTTAAAGAAATCATTCCTAATGTCCATTCTAAAGCTCCCCTAGAGCAGCTTTGAACTGTTCCCACACATTCTGTCAATGGATCACAGAGAGAAGAAATCAGCACCTCCCTCTCCACTTCCCCTCCTCAGGAAGCTGTAGAAAGCCATGAGGTCACCCCTCAGACTCCTTTTCTCCAAACTAGACAAATCCTGAGTCTTTAGCTGATCCTCACAGGACATGCTTTCCAACTCTCTCATTAGCTTTGTTGCTCTCCTCTGGACACTCTCAATGACCTTTCACAGCCTTCTTAAATGGTGAGGCCCAGAACTGCACACAGTGCTCGAGGTGACACTGCTCCAACACTGAACACAGTGGGATAATAATCTCTTTTGGCCAGCTGGTTATGCTTTGTTTGATGAACCCCAGGATGGGATTTGCCCTCTTAGGGCCAATCTGGGTAAGAGCCATATCACAATTAATTTTAAAAAATGTACATATTGATGTAGATAGGCATTTTGTGATATGCAAGCTGTATTTCAAAATGTCAGCTGGACCATAATAGAAAACAAAGTAAGAGTGTCAAGAATATCCACATTCCTATTGCAGGTTAGGGTGAAACTGTGGTCTAAAACCCAGGTCTTTATGTACTGCAGATCACACACCAATATCTCAGAGGAATTTATACATGTTTTTGTACACAGCTTTGTAACAAAAAGCCCTCATGCAAGTGTTACAGAAATTAACTACATAAGAAGACTTAATTATCATAATAAATTTTGTTTGCTTGGTAAACAATAAATTTATCTGATGATTCTTCACTTCAGCACAGCAATGGATTATTCTGCTGACATTTAGAACATTTCTGCAATGATATATGACATGACAAATACTGTACACCATTAGATTTCAAAACATCATATTGTAAACAGAAGGCTTTAAACTTACAACTTATAAAGCTGCTTCATACCTCTAGCATGTGGTATACCCTCATTTCATCCATCTAAAAATATCTCATTTGTAAAAATCTAATCTCTAGAAACATGACTAGATGGGCTTAAAATAGTCAGTTCACTGATAGATTTATAGCTTTATCTGCATTTTACAATTACAGTCAAAAGCATATTTTTTAAAAAGTAAATTCATACCCCTTCTGCAAACAGGCATTTGCAACAGCCTGTGAATTAAGTTCATACCAGACTGCAGCCCACATAACGAACAAATGTGTTGTTCTATAAGCAGCAGAATTAAAAGAATCTGCTTTTTATACACTTTCGTATCCCATGTCTGCTGAAAAGCCTCAGTAACTTCTGCTACAACCCAGACGATTATGCCACATACTGCCTGGTTCAGTTTCTGCCACTGGTTAACTGAGTACTTGTTGTGCAGAAACAGTAGATTCAAACCAATGTGCAAGAACAAGTTTCAAAGAAGTCCGTAGGAGTCTTCCCCTCTAAACAGCTCTATTTTTAATAGGAAACTGGATTTTTAATGTTAAAGGCTGTAATACTGAGATTTTTATCAATGACTAAATAGGATGAATCCATAAAAAGACAACTTATTTGAACAGAACTGTGCTGGTGACCCAAATACGCCTGTTCCTTGATTTATAGTAATTTTGAAGTTACAAAATTGTACTGTAAATGAAGCTCTGGACAACAATATGTAGTTGTCTTGAAATTCCCTTCATGTTCTGCCAACTTCAATTCTGATTCGGACTAGAATGGTAACTCATAAACGATAATCTGGCATGCACTCATTAGCAGAAAACAAAACAATATCTTTTTAAAAGTACAATAAACCAGATCCATTTTCATCTCATGCCAGAAGAGTTTAGCTTCTAGTCCAATGCGTTGTCTTTATTCTTTTGTTGCTGACTGCACAAAAGGCAGAAAAGTATTTTACTTCACATTAGGCTTTTAGCTATAAGGTCTTTCATTCAGCTATTGCTATTTCTTCCCTCTCCCTTTTGCCCTAACTTAAGAGAATGCATCATCAGTGTGAAATCTGCTCAGTTTTAAACTATATGGGGTAGAATAGTTTCACAAGGTAAATCAGTCCCAATTCTTATGCTTGCTTTTATGGATTTGAAAATGTATTTCATGTTATTTTTACTATTTAAAATATATCATCACTATTGGGTGAAACATCCAACAGACTGGATGGGAAAAACAGTGACCTTAGAGGACTGCAAGAAACTGACTGTGACAACAGTGTCTCAAATATGCAAAATAAACAAAAAGGAAAGAAAAAAATATAATCACATACATTTCTTTTTTTTATAGTAACCTCAGCTATCACTTGTCAAAACATTTTAGCTGTTGTATGACTCCAAGACTGAAGGTGTAGTTTTAAATATGTACATGTATTAAAAGGCAAAAAAAGAAAATAAAATATTGTTTTAAAGCTTATGTTCCTTTCAGCTTCTAATTAATAGTATCTTTGTTATTTTAGGAGCCTCCCGGGTATTTAGAGGGCTAAATTGCAGTAAAACCAAGGAACATAAATAAAACCTATTAAGGTCGTCTTAGTCAATAAAAACTAATTACATCTAACAATAGCCGCAGCTGAGGGAGAGCCCTTGCCAGAGAGCAGCAGAGGACAAGGGCACCTCCTGCACCCCCCACCACACAGAGAAGGTTGCTCTCCCCAGCCCCAATAGCATGACACCTCCAACCCTACCTGCCCACAGGGCACACCCCAGCCCTCTTCACCCACCAACAGGAAGCAATTTGACAGTCATATTTCAGGAGCCATATGGCTGTGCCACAAAAATTTTGCCCTGCTGCCTCACACTGTTGCTGTTAACCTCCTCCCTGGGTTCCCAAAACATCTCCTGATAGATGCATTTTGCCACAGCAAACACCCGTGGTAGAGTTTTCTTCCTCATGCTCTTCAGGGAAAGGCACAGAGGCTCTATCAAGCATATTACACCGTTCCAAAGGATGCCTTATCCAAGTCAGGCAAGATTTGTGTGTGCCAACATGCATAAGCAACACAGAGCCAACCGTGACAGTGAGAGGCGGCCTGTGATGCCCAGCAGCTTGCTAACATGGCTTCTGTCAGGGCAGGCCTGCTGGACCCCAGTACAGGGGACACAGGAAAGACAAGAGCCCAACAGACTGACCTGAGAGCAACTTTGGAAAATACGGTAAACAATGTATCTTAACAATATGAAAAACATCTACACGGTTTCTCAAAACGAGGTAGGGAATGAAGTCTACCGCCTATCTTAGGCAGAAAACCTTTGAAAAATCCTGTGTTCAATGCAAGAGGGAAAAGTATCCAAGTATTTATAAACCACTTAAACTCTACCTATACACTGTCTGGGGACTACATGAGCTCTTTTTTTCCTACACTATGAACTAGACTACATATTTATAACTGTTACCTTCATCTCACTGAAGTTTCTTCTGCGATCTCCACCTTTATGTTCTCATTTTATCCTTTTAATTCCCCTATAACTTATTTCATTCCTCTGGTCACAAGCCTCCTTCATCCCAGGAGGGAAGCATCAACTTCCCTAAGGACTATAACAAACAGGAAGAACTAACTGTGATTAGACAATGTTTGGAATATGCATGTTTTGCTTTTCATTGCAGAATGAGTCTGCATTGCTAGTGGATATAAAATTCAGACTACTCAAAAGAAACTTTCAAAGCACAATTCTACATAGGTACGTCTCCCGAGCAATTAACAGAGTTGCTAATTTTCTCCTTACTAAACGCCATGTTATTTACATAGAAGCCTCACAGACTCGTTCTTCCTTAAGAGGATTGCGGGCAGCTGCCAAACATCCCTTCATCCAGTCTTTGCGAGAGGGGACTGGAGGTATACCAACGAAGATAAACCATGAACCACACTGATGAACCAGAAGGCCTGGCAATCAGTCCTTCACTGCTCATTGAAAGCTTTTAGTTACTGGATATTGTATTTAAAATGTACAAAGTACAAGTAAGATGAATTTTAAGACATTTCTACTCCAGACAGGAAATTCTTAGAGATCATAAACTAGCAATTAAGGCCAAGTCCTAAACATACACACACACAAACACAATCTTCTGCACGCCAGTACTGCTGTTTACTTTCATGAAACTCCTGTGTATGCAATTAAGCACAGGCATAAATAACTGAATACTTGTGGCCACATCCTATATGAAGGAAATGTCTGACCTACAATAAGGACACACATTTCACAAAAATATTCTTTAAGTATATAAATACGTTTGGAAGGGAGGTCTCTCTTTTTTAAAGTCAAACTCTTTAAGATTCAAGTCAAACATATACATCAAAATGCAGCTAGCAGCACTTTGGTTTTAGTGTTTAAGACCTGGAAGGATAGATATTAGGGAGGAAATGGCTTTATTAAGTTTACTTCTACACTGAGGTAAGTTCATGGAGGAAAGAGACATATTTGTAACTGGCAAAAAGATCCATTCTCAGCTCTAAACACAGCACCTCCTTAAATCAGTGTCAAGCTGTACAGCACTGGCAATCACACAACACCTAAAACAGTCTACAGACTATTACAGAAACAACTGGACTAAAGGTATACATGTCTATGTAAGGGAAGCATGATGGAGGACATCAAAACTGTTGCCTAATTTTGATCTTGCATCAGACATCATCAACTCCTTTATATAAATACTCTTCTTATCATCAGCATTTTACTTAAAATGCTTGCAACTATAATGACAACATTGAAGTTTTGTAAAGTCAGAAACTGTATTTACTGGAAAATTAAGTGTATCTTTCCAGCAGTCAAACAACTGGACTTGATAAAAAGATGCATTGCTTCAAAAAAAGAGACAATTCTTTGATTTAGAAGACTTGAAAACACTAATACGACCTTTCTCTTCCCCCCAAACATACCTATAAGTGCACCAGAAGAACCACGAATAGCAACTGTTCTTATGAGAATGTTTTTCATGAAAAGTTCACTTCACATCCCACACACATCAAGTTGACAATCAAGAATCAATTCTAAATGTAAGCACCTACATCCTAAGGCAACCCTCAGTGCTCAGTTAACAAGTCTATCATCTGCTTAATTTTGGTTTGATGAGGAATGCTGAAGGTTTTTGGTAGGGTTTTTTTTCTCTGTTTTACTTTTGTTTGTTTTTTTTTAAAGATTCATCAATGTGACCATTTGTAGCAGTTTCTTAAGACCTGCAGAATCAATTTTCTTTTTCAGAAAATCCACTTCTCAATTAAAGGCTGAAAACCAGTGCTGTACAAATGCTGACCTTCTAAGAGATAACAACTACTCTTCAAGCTACTGTTTTGCTATCAGCCTCAACCAGAGCTACCACTGATAGGAAGGCCCAAGAGGATCAAACCTGGGGGAAAGCTGGCACACGTGCCTCTCTCTTCCAATATAACCATGCACTCCCATTTGCTTCTCTCTCTTGCTCCCATCCCCCCACAAACGAACATAAAATCTAGTAACTGAAGCAAGACCTGCAGGATCAAAACACAATTTATTTCTCACCAGCCTGATGTGGCATACACGAATACCTCATTAAACATCACTCCTCACAGGAAGCAGACTAGCCTAGAACAGGCTTTGAAACTACCCGGTTCAAAAGCTGTGAAATCAATTGCGAGAGAAACCTTTTTGAAACACCAATTGCAAAAGACCAGCAAAAACATGTCAGCTGGGTGAGGTGTTCCTCCTGCAGGGACCAAATTATACTCCTTTTCTTTAGCTTATTATTATTTAACTGTGAAAGGTTTCTTGAAACAGTAGAGTGCTGATATACTACAAACTGCCTTTATGTTTTCACGCATTCTGGGAAGGTGAGGTTCCTCCCTAATTTCAACAAGAGACCCATAAAAGATAGGAAGTTAGATGCCGGTACAACTATGTAAATGCACCTATTACTACTCATTGGTCAGCTGGGGTTGAATAAATAAATGAAGTAGTAAAATGGCCTCTTTCCATCACAAGCTGCATGCTCCCGTGACAGGACCCTACTATTCACTTCTATTTTTTTACTGCATCAGCTAGGTACATAACTAAGATTTCTAAGAAATCTTATGAAACTAAAATAAGTAACAATTCTAAAGAAAATAATTAAGTAGTGAACAATTAGCCCCAGACTGTTTTGCTAGGTCAACAATGCAAAAACTGTTACATTGCAAGCAGCTGTCAAAAGACTGCTGTTACTAGCAAAAAGACGATAATAGGGAATACTAAACACACGTCTAAAATTCCATGTCATAGTTTCTGTGGCTTGAAATCAATTGCAGATATCTAAACAGCCTAAAGTATGCTTCATACAGGCCCACTTTCTCAACCTGAACAAAAAGAGAAAGAAACGAGAAGGAAGTCTAAGCTGCCATTTTACAGGTCCTAAACTCCTCTGTGGACAGGAATAGTCCATGACATTTTCTTCTTCACATTGAATTTCTTCTAATAAGTATCTTCCACTAAACTCTTCTCAACCAGCTTGAGAGGCATTTGTTTGGTTTTTTTTGCATTAGGTCACTATACCTCATATTCATGTTTCTTTAGAGTTGTTTATTTAAAAAAGAACAAGGTTCCCAGTTCCTACTACTTCAACCACAAAACATGTTCTCATTTTTTTAAGATAGGTAATACGTGTAATAAATACTAAATCAAAGCACAAGGACCACTACAATAATAGTACATCTTCCCACTACCTCAAATGTTACATTAAATAAAACTAAATATATGTGGGAAACAAACTTGTTACCAATTAACAGCAAAGATCCCCTAACTTCAATACAAACCATACACCACCTTGACAGTCATCCGTATTTTAAATTTGAGGAGCTGCTTCTGAGGATCAGGACCAAATTTCGCCCTTTCAAGAAACACATGAAGATGGGAAAAAAACACAAAACATCTATATACAGACCAGCAGTAGTCACTTGGTAGGATCTTTTTCTTTAAAATACTACTTTTGTTAACTTAGGGGAAAAAGAGGGCAGTTGTCAGAACGCTATGATGCACCACTGTATTAAGACTAATTCCTTATGCAGGCACTAAGCAGTCAGTAATCCCTCTGATTTCAATTGGAGCTATACCTATCCAAAGCTTCTGAAAACCAAGCCATTTATTTAGATACCCACATTTTTAAATGTTGGCCTCTTAAAGCACACGGCTAGTACACATGCTAGAGACACAAATTAGTAACAACATAATGAGCATGGGCCATAGCAAACATACAAACAGTCTTGAGTGTCTGTCATAAAAACACAGAAATAATGAGGTGCAGGTAACCTTAATGTTTACTTCCATTTAGGTTAAACTTAACAGTCTGATCTTGCCTGACAGCAACCCCAAACAACCTCTGGCTTTAGATCTGGGTTGCTACATAGCAAGACCAGTACTTGGTTCCTAAAAATGTCATGAAGAGATATACTACCATGTGTTTATCCAAGTTGCTGGTGGTCTAGCTGAAGTAGTCTGCAGCTTTTCCAAAAGCGGTCTAATGCCTCTAAATGCCAATTAGATGACAGTCACAGCTATGCAAGAAAGGTTTCAACAACTAACTGCCTTTGGAAAAAAAAAATTACAGTCTGAATTACCTTTTGCACTGCATGTGCTAGGATGGTCTTAAGACTGAAGGTAACAGCTGTTATCTCAGTGAGACTGTCCTGGTTTTTGTCATAATTACATGGTAATATTTCTGGAGGGCAACACATTTTGTTTAGAAAGCAGAAACAATAGGAAGTTGAGCCACATCAAGTCCCAGTGACAAAGCAAGTTGCTGGAGTGACAAAGTGGCATTACTGCACCACTTGGGAAAAAACAATAAGGGCACACATCGCATACAGCTTTAAGAAACCCAAGAAAGCAAGTTTCAGGGAAGGAAATCACATGTATACGAACACTGATAATAAATAATAATAACAGAAGATCTGTTCATTACATTATGCAGAACCTGGATGAAATCATCATTTGCCTGACTGCTCACTCTGTATTTCAGTGCAGGCTACAGGAAATAATTCCAATATTCAACAAAAAAAAAAAAAAAAAGAAGACATGCAGGGGGATGGCTCCGTGCCTCTGATTTCATGTAGAACTCTGAAACATAGGTGCTGGAAACCAGAATAATCAAATGAAAGACTACAAAGCAAACTAAATCCACCTCAAAATACATGAGAAAAATCCATGTACATCCATGCATTACATGGAAATCAGAAAGAGGGACTCATCATCAGTTCCTTGAGCCAAAAGTTATCATGCTGAAAACAGAAAATCTAGGTAGCAAACATATTTTTATTATGTGATTTCCCCTTTGGAATAAACTAGCAAGAAGGAAGGAGTCAGTTTGACTTTGTCCTTTCATAGGCAATTCTTGAAGACCGTACAGCAATAGTTATAGTTTTCATATTTTTAAAAATGTTTTATTCTCATTACAGAGTGCTATTAATCTTTATTCTTACGCACAAGCACAAAAAAGGCAAAATACAGTTTATTACATTTCAATCTAAGAGATTAACACATTATTATTTATTTTTATTGGCAGTGTGCCCAAATACCCCAGATCTGCAAGACTGAGAGTGAAAAGAAAAATATTTCAGGCCTCAAAGAGAGCAGATCTATGGTTGCCTGGAATGTGAAAACAGCCAGCGCCTGGTTTACTTCCCACCCCCCGCTCCCACTATACACACCTCCTCTACCTAACCCCTCCTAACATTAGCAAGGAGTGCTGCTCTCAAGCAGAGTAGAGAACAGAAATGTAGCAACATCAAATAATTAAATTCCTGATATTTTAAGATCCAAGAATTCGGATTTACTGAAAGGCAATGGTACATGGCTGGAGTCTAAAACAAGACCAATACTGCATAAGGCTCTCCCAAAAAAAGAAAAGAAAAATCAGTTGAGCAGGCTTGCCTGATAAACACAAACTAAGGGAATCCAAATGCTCCTCCCTAGTTTATTCTGTGTGCAACTAAAAAGCAGCCAGATCTGTGTTCTATCAGAGAATACTGGTCACAGCCCTACAAAAAAAGAAGGGATATTCTCATTAAATCTGCACAATTTAACAAAACTGATGCCAAAATTTAAAGTTGCTATAAATTACCTTCTGTGAAAACAAAGGTTGTTACTTGCATAATGATATATACACCCACAAAGCAGTAAGTCATAAAAATAGGTATCATCACATCCTTAAGAAGTTTACAATATAATTAGATCAGTAGGGTTTAATCTCCTTAAATTTGTGGACCCATAAAGATACCTTGTACAGTGAATTTGAACAGAATGATGATAGAATTCCTTTTTTTTTTCTCCCCATGTCTTTCTAAAAAAACAACCATGGGTCCCCTAGCAGTCTGCAAGCCACAGTTTGAAACTACAGAATTAGAGAACTAGTAAATATTACTGTTGTTAGTTACCTAGTAGCTTTAGTCTTCAAAAACAAACCAAATAGGAACGCATTTAAAAAAAAAAAAAGGCAATTAAAACATCTGAGTAAATGGCTGTGTATGATGGGAAGCTCAGAAAACCTGAGAGAAAAGGGAAAACTTGGAAAAAAAATGCATATAGTATAGCATCAAATATTGAAAGGCAGTTTCATAGTGTTGTTTACAAATAATAATACGTCACACAGCTCTCGTATTTTTCCTTTCCCTTCTTTTAATTTTACCAATTCTATGAATGCATTTGGCTAACATTCAAAAGAACATATCCATACTAACAAGGGCAAAATGCTGGCTCAAAGGAGACCCAAGCAAACAGTCTGTCAGTAGAATATTTGCAAACAGTTGAAATTAGTAAGAAATTCAACCTAACCAAATATAATGCATACAAACAGAAATTAAAAGACTGATGCAATTGACAAATAACATAAATGATGTTTCAGGCCACAGGGCATACTTTCTCACATACACTAGCATGTTAAATAGGCTGGCAAGACATTCGCTCCACTTGAGACACCAGAGAAATAACCATATGTATTTCCAAACACAAACAGCAAGACAATGATCACAACATAAATAATTATATATTTATGTAAAACAACTATTTGTACAGTGTTTGAGTCATCAAATGAAAAGCAGTTTGACCCAGGAAATTTATTTTTAAGGCTAGAAAACTAAACGTAATGCTCCTTCTGCATAATTTTCCTTATCCGCTGTTGACCAAAACAGAGCAACGGGCCCAGAAAAGAACAGTAAATTAAAATACAATACACAGACCACATCACCACTAGACAGACATACCATTCTAGGGTTTTGGGGTTTTTTTGCATTTAAAAGCAGTGGAAACTTAATATTTATTTCTATGACCAGCATCTAACATTTCTATGACGCTGCACTCTGCACTGTCAGGCTCCCACCTTCCAACTGAGCCTCCCTGCAGCAACCAAGCCAGCTGCAGGACTTGTATCTCTAGAAGGCTTTGCTTAGCTGGTATGGTGCCACTGCAGACATTCATTGCAGAATGGATTAGAGAAGGTATAGCTCCAGCTCCTGGCCAATGCAAAACGCATGGGGTGAACATATGGCTGCGTGGGAAGGCTGGCATGCGGCCTCAACAGAGGATATGGCATTCGTAACCCTTATGCAAATGACAAGCATCAGGTGCTGGACCTGACCATGCTGGGCTTCTTAAATTATAGGTCACGGTTGGCAGAATAGTTTGGAGACTATACACAATCTAGACAGGCAATGATGAGAGCGTCCTGCCGCTGCCTGCCAGTTGCTTTATGGGAAGATGCTGCTAGGGTTTCTTAGACCTTTTAATGTGGGCTGGCCTGAAAAACTAAGGGCACTTGTCTGAAAAAAGCCATAGGTTCCAACCATCCACCTAAGCTGGTCCCTTTTCAATACATGAGTTTGCAACCTCAAATTGCTAAGGCTTTCACTTTATACCCCAAAATGTTAAGCCAACACAGCTCCTGCACATTTTAAAACAACTGGGCTCTAAATCTTGATGTCATGTTTGTCAGCTACAGAAACTTCAAAGAACATTGTGAGGATTCTGATAAGAATAGTATTCAAAACAGATCATGGAAGTTACACCACACAGAAAAGACTACTTCTGTGGGCCACAGAAAAGGAGAAGGACACCACAGCCTCTGTTTCATTACAACACCAACTGTCAGGACTAAAGTTAAAATAATGCATGTCATCTGTTGCTTTAAAAAAGGTTCAGAAACGTTTACTTAATCCATCAAGAATCTGTGCTGCCATCATATAAGGCCTGATCCTAGAAGTCTCCCACACGTGCCAAGTAAGTTCTTGCGATATCAGGCAATAGCTACAACAGGATTTGCCGAATGTTCAGAACACAGATGTATCATGAACTCCATCTTTGCTGGCATTACTTGTGTATTGTGGAGCTGACAAAAAGAAAAACTATGAAACAAAGAAAATATCCATTAAAATGAAAACTCTTAAACTATACTGGAAACTCTCAACTCAGCAATCACAAAAAGGTCGGAGAAACCCAACAGAGGCTTGTTCAGAGGCAAATTAATACTGTAAACCCAACTCCATTAGCCAAGAAACTAGCTTACAGATTAACAGAAGATTAACAAATTAAAGCAATAATTACTTCTAACTCTAAACTGACCACTGAAAAGGAGAAAAAACTTTTTTCATTATTTTATTTTGATACTTTTCTATCCTAATTTATAATTTCATGGAAAATGGGATTGTACTTAAGAATTTTATAGTCACGACTTTTAATAAAGTAGCAACAAAATAAATTGACAGTATATTTTGATCTTTAAAATTCTTCAAAAACAGTCACTAATAAAATCTTCACAGTAGTTCTTTAGGTTGGTAGGCAGATATATCATTTACATTCCACTTATAGCTGTGGAAAGAAATGCCCTACCAATTGCCTTGTAAAGATTTTAAGGAACAGATTTTTTATTTTAATAGATATATATTCAAATTTATTTAAAAAAAAAAAAGGAAAAATGTTGTACTTCAAAATCATTTAATGTCAGTATGAATACAGGAGCAAACAACTCCAAAAGTGTTAGTTGTAATTATCTGAACATTTTTAAAATAGGTACAGGACACAGGTCACCACATATTTTTAGTAATAGGAAATTAAATTTTTCTTTCACACTAGACTCCATGTACATCAACACCTGCTATGCA
The DNA here is from genome assembly GCA_020745705.1 of Hemiprocne comata. Taxonomy (NCBI): domain Eukaryota; kingdom Metazoa; phylum Chordata; class Aves; order Apodiformes; family Apodidae; genus Hemiprocne; species Hemiprocne comata. Next base: position 94,165,213 of record CM036586.1, on the reverse strand, counting down.
CAACAGACCTCATCTACAAAGCAACCATTCACTGAGTATGTCAAATTGACAATGTATAATTGAATTTAACACTTTGCCATTAGAAAACATAGGACACTTCCATGTCTCAAGTGGCTTTGTAATCCAAAATATATGCTGTTGGTAATGTAACAGATACCATGAAGAATATATTGCTTACCCTAAGCAAAATTTAAAATAGAAAATTTAATCCAACACTGAGCACATACACATCCAAACACGCAGAACATTAGAAAAACCAGACGCGCATGAAATACCATTGCTCTAACCACAAAATAACACTAACATATTAGAAAATACCTACATACCAAATAAACTACCGTAACACTGTAGAAATGCATAGGAATAAGGGTTTTAAAGGCATGCCATCTTAGCCAAGAAAAAAAGCACACAGTTCAGAAAATTCCCAAAAAATCTGTGCTGACCTCTTGATGGTAAGCAGGTTGAAGCCAGTGGAGCTTAGCTTTGAGGTAACCTACTCCCACTCTTCCTCCTTGCAAACTGCCCATCAGGGCCTAAGATGCACTCTATTTCTTACATAAACCCTACCCAACATTACGAGCACAGAGGTGATGGTGGTCTCCCAGAAAAGTTGATTACATTCATCAGCAGTGAGAGTAATCATTATGTTAATACTTTAGTAAATTTGAGCTGTATGTAATAAACAGGTTATTTCCTTCCACTCTTATACTGTATTTAGGGCCGTCCTTTCAGCTTGCCTTACGTTTTTTTCCAAGCACATAAAGTCCTGTGAGAATGAAGCTGGATGAATTTCTACGATACACTGTCATGCACTACTTTTAAACTAACTCATTTAAATTAACTGGTTATGTCAGATACTTATCGATACAAGCAGAATTATCAGAGACAAGTATGTTTGGGGTTTTTAATACAAAACCAGATTCCTACAAATAACAATGAGCATTGTTAATGAGTTATAACACCATCAACCCCAAAAAATAGTAACAATCAAAATGGAAATAAAGAAATCTTGAATACCTTCCACAGAATGACACAAAATCTGTCTTGTGAACACCATGCAATGTTATTAAAAATGTACCTGCTTCGGCTCTTTACTTTTATTTTTGAGAACTGGGATAGGAAGGAAGATGTGCTCCTCATTAGAATAATCCTCAGGCCTGCCTTTTGTATGTACCTTCCAGATTACATTATTTTAATTCAAAAATCAACTAATTAAAAAGTAAACTATATTAACTATATAAAACTAGAGAAGCTCTTCCATTTACGAAGGTCAAAACTCAATCCAAAAAGTAAAATAAAAACCAGCAAAGTTAAGCTGCACTCAGAGAGTTGACTGCATCTAATTGGCAGCATTACCAACACCTTGCGGAAAAATTATAAAAGATTTGGTGTGTTTCAATCAATCCTGTAACCAAATTAATCCCTAGAGGTCTAATTCATGTGTGCATGTAAATAGGCACAAGAAGAGTTAAGTTTATTTTGTGGCTGCAAAAAGCACCAGATAGATATCCTTGGAAACTAATCCTCACAATATGAACAAGCACGGTCTGTGCTTGGATTCTCTGTCCTACCTCATCAGCAAAGCTCAACCCTATCAGTGGAGAATGCCTGGAAAGAGGGCAATTATTTTGCCTCGATCACTCTGTTGAGATCAGGGTTTAAATTTTATTTCTAAGAGCAACTAAAAACTACACAGAATTAAAACAAAACAAAAAAGGAGGAGGAAAAAATGAAGATTTTATAGTTTGAAGTTTGAATGCATCCCTCAGCCACATACCCGAGTTGTCACCTCCTGGTCTCGCCATGCTCAGCCAGATGTACAAGAGCTCAGTATCCACTCCTGACCTTGTCCCATTTCAGCAATCACACAATTAAAGGGTGCTACACCTCCATCTTCTCCCAAAACCTGAAATCCAACCTGGCCTAGTCCTACATTCAATTCGCTGGCTCTGCAGCACCTCAGACACTGCTGACTGGAGCCCAAGTGCATCCTAGTTCAGGGTTTGAGAGCCTATCCATCACACTCCAGCACCATTCTCCAATTCAGGGTGATGCCTTTTTCTCCAAAGCTATTTTTCAGGCCACCTTAAGGCTATCCACATATCTAGTACCTACGTATCATGTGTGCATGAACACACATACAGCAATTAGTGTAGTTCATTTTAAACAATTATTATTTGTGAAACTGATTACTGGTCAACAACCCCAACTGAGACTCCATGCTAACAAAAGTCTTAATACTAATGGGTGTCTGGACACGCACATATCTTCTGCCAGTAGCAACTAGACTAAATCCACTGACTTAAACAAGCAACTTGTAGCTGCTAAATGACAGTGGAACTATCATATTGTTATAACAATTCCTAGTTGTAAGTTAACATACATAGATTTGCAAAAAACACGTATTTTTACTTCACTTTATAAGAAGCTCACATATATATTAACTGCACACTGTGAAGGTCAATTATTTTGGAAGAACATCTTTCCAACGATTTTGCTGTAGGCTACAGAGTTGTGTTCAAACTGGTACAAAACTCATCGGTGGACATTTCTAAGCATAAAACACAACAACAGCTCCATACATGTTAACCATAACAAAGCAACAGCTTCCTTTCAGCAGTGCTATTATGACATGGTTATTCTGTTCAGAAATATAAATCATAACTACTTGGCTTCACCCTTGAACTGTGGAGAGTATTCAGCAGTCTCTCCCTTAAACGGTAGAGGATTAATGAAAAGCTCATAGTGCTGCACAGCAAAACACAGCAGAACCAAAGTTGTACATCCAGTGCAGTTTGCTGCCTTCAATAAGGAGCACAACAAATGTATTATTCTGCAGAATAACAAAGGGAATCTATCAACCAAAAGAAAATCCCCTTTGTTTTCTTGAAGATGTCAAAGGATATTTTTCAAGTATTTTTATTGCCTAAGGGAAAAACATTGCTTCTTTGCTGTGTCAATAATTTATTGCAGGTACGGAAAAGTTGTGTTTCATTCGGGAAAAAAAATCATCACATTTGATGTTACCGCATCTTTCCACCAGAAAAAAATATTATTTTATGTGAGAAAATGCATTCTAAACCCACTACATAGCAGTAAAAGGTTAAAGCGTAACTAAGAATTAGCAGATCAAATGAAATTTAGGTCAGTAAATGCAATCACGTTTTGAATGACAGTGGAGTAACATATAGAGCAACCGTTACATATTAATGGAGAACACTGCCTTTTAAAAAGCCTTGTTTCACCCTCCAACGGCAAAGAGTCAATAAAACTTGGTACTTAATTAGACAAAAGTATTTTGATGAGTATATATATAATTATCACACATTATTATTGCTTCTCATCTGTTCATAAATAGGCCACAAGTTGTGTCATCTAAGCATAGAGGCACTGTTTTATCCACGTGTTTAGTGTACTGTGCAACACGCAAGCCAAATGGTATTTGTACAATGCACTTAGCTAAAATATTAAAATAATTGCTTCTTCATACTGCAATACTATTTTCATTATTTTATACTGAATGGATACCATAAGGTTCTTGACATAAAATTATAACTTCATTTAAAATTATTAATATCTACAGGCAATCCAATTTCAACAGGACAACGAGACATGCATTAACCATCCGTACTACAAATATAGAAGGCCAAGAAATGGAGTTAAACACTGTGATGTCCCTATTATTGCATAAACAAAACTATAAAAATGGAAGCCAAATCATCAGATGTGCCTAACCCCAAGCTTCTTTTCCTACTGCAGTCATACCCACAACCAAGAGCAATGGAAAGGGACTGGTGGCTGGCACCTTGACAGAGGATTACAGAGGCACTATACAGACTGCATGTACACCCTTACACTCTCCTCAAACAACAAACGAAGAAATCCAATACCTGCTGCTAATGTCCAATATTTTTAAAGCATCAATATCACTTAAACTGAATATAAACATGCGCAAGAAAAGCGATGCAAGATGCATGTGCTCCTTAACCTTCAAAATGAGACACCTATCCATAGTTAAACTTGCTTTCATTTAAGCTTGCAGGAGCAATTCTTTTTGTATTTCCATAGAATTACTAAATATTGGTAACTTATTTCTAAATCTCTGTCTGAATTACTAAATATTGGTAACTTATTTCTAAATCTCTGTCTAGGACAAGATCTCTACACAAGAAGAAAACTAGCAAGAACTGATTACCTTGTCTTAGAAGATTGAACATCTTCCTTTGATTTCACCTAGGTTTTACACAGTTTTAACTTCAGGGGGTTCTTGGTTTTGTAAAACAAAATGCTATCAGTCCTTCATAAATGAAATTCCGTTATATTAATGACTAAACTGCCACCAAACAAACAAATCCAAAGAAACCCCACACCCAGACCAAACACATAAAATATTCTTTTGTCTACCAAAGCAAAACAACCTAAACCCCATTTTTCACCTTTGGACATTTGTTTCAGTATCACTGAAATGACAGATTCTATATTGACAGAAAGGCTGCTATTCCTAGGAAGAGCCACAGTTCCAATGTTTTTATTTCGTTTCAACTAGCTTGTCCAAGTAGGCCATTTGGTAGAATCCTATAAATGGCACCCAGGGGGTCTGGGTTCTTGCTGTAAAGAGGTCAGCTATTTCCTCCTAACTAAAAATAGGCAACATGGGGGAGGGGAAGAGAGAAAGGAGTTTAATTTAGTAGCTGAAAAAGGAGTTTACAAAATTACTTCCATCTTGCCTCATAACGAAGATTATGAAAAAATGGAATCTGCCCTCGAGAGTCAGAAAAACTTGATTTTTTTATAGGCAGTCTGGTGTACATAATCTAAAATAATACTAGGAATTGAGAGAGTAATAGTTAAGAGAATGCAGGGTACAGACCACACATAACAAAGGCAAAGGGATGCCCACATCCTCTTTGTGCAGAGCAGACCGAGGAATCAGCAGCGGTGCTGCCAGGTGTTAACAATTCTCCTCTCTTCTCCCAGCTGAGGTCACACTGTTCTCCCACACTAAGGCACTACAATCAGCTGCTGCTCCCGAGTCAGTTTTTCCACCGTTTACCCTCTTGGCGTCTTGTGTCCCTCACTTACATTACAACCTTTTCAGTGCAGGAACCGTCGTCTACGATATTCCCAAAATGGCCCTGATTTGAACGGAGGCCCCTTGTCACTACTAAAATATAAACAACATTGGTTCAATACTGACTCCAGCCTGAATTCTAACACTGGACTCTAAAAGAAGCCAACAGAAAACAGCAAGAGCTAATGGTACTGAGGCACGCACCCATGCGCTACCACCATCGCAAGGCTGAAGCCCCAGGATAGGTTTTCCAGCCTCATCTCCACAAGGAAACAAATTCAGCATATCACTCAATCCTAAGCGTATTGTACTGCTGACTTAACTACTAAGAATTGACATCCCATCTGCACCCAAGGACGTTCTCCTCTGCTCCTTCCAAGCTTAGCAATGTAGGCCTTTAATGACTACCATGGCTGGAGGAGTCTCCTCCATTCAGGAAGCTTCCCACAAGGTAAGGCACATTAGACCTATCAAATGGACAACAGGCCTACTTCTGGCCCCACTGCCATGGAAATGAGAAGAGCCCATCTCTGAATAAATGGGGGGACCGAAACAGGACAAACTGGCAGAGTAGAAGCCTTACAATTCTGAGCGCAGACACGTCACCCTTTAACTATCAAGGATATACTGCTCTTTTTGCTGCTTCAATACTCTTATCGTTGAGCATAGACAATACTTGCCACGCATTGAAAAGAAGAACCAGTAGCGTAACTGAGAGCAGCGGCATGGCAAAAGACATTGGAGTTACCTTACTTCATCTGGTGGGGGAAGGGCAGAGGATGCATTCAGATGACAACTTATCTGCAGAGGAGGGTTGTTTTTTTTTTGTTCTATAAGACTTAGACAGTCATGTAATTGCCAGTATTTACAAGTGTGTGTAATTATTAATCCTCTTTGATTCTGACACACTCTTTTTCATCTTAGGGGGAGAAAATGCAACCTTGGTTGTTGCTTTGCTCACTGAAGGTGTTAAACCAAGACGGGTACAGCAGCTCTGCACAAATCTCCACCAATTGTACCATTACTGTGTGTAGCCCAAGAAAGGTTTAATATATTTTTAACATGATAGCATTCTCTCCCTCACACTTTCCTTTTTCTCCCTCCCCCTCTGCAAACCTTCTGTGGTAAAGCTCCCCTTTTTCACTATCACTGTTGAAATGTTGCAATTATTATCCGTAATTGTTTAAAAAAAAATAACAAAACCAGAACCCAAATCAAACCTGAAACATACTATGATAACCCTGCTCTCTTGCTAACAACATCTGCTGTTACAGAATGAAGATATCTGCTTCAAAACCTGCCCAGTATCTCTGTATTTGCCAGCACAGTAACTGCAGAATAGGAACAGGCCTAAACCCTGCATGTGTAGCCACATGGTAAGCAAGGTACATTATGTTAAATATTGTACATGCCACACAAGCAGTCTCAGTTAAAGAACTGGTAATGAATGTGCTAAGGAAGAAAAGTATGACACTATATTTGTCACCAAGAAAGACCTTTTATTTATCATCTACAATCAGGTTTCCTTCTGGCACAATATATTTGTTTTCATACTATTACCCGAAAATACCAGTCTTGAAATTTTAATTTTACACTCCATTTTATTCAAATCATCACTTGAGGAGTGCTCTTTTCAATGGAGCATTTCAGTTTTCTGCAACATTATGCTGCAATATTTTCTTTTTCCGTGAAACACTCAATGAGCTCCACCAGACAGATTGCTTCCCCTCCCCCACCAACACACACACATGCAGACTTTAAGACTTGTGCGTCGAGAAGGGAAAAACGCTGCACAAGTCCTCTTTGAGAACAGCAAGAGACATGTCAAGGCAACATAAAGGAAAGCCTCTACTCAGTCTCAACACCGACTTTGAGAAATTAATATGCAAGCCCAACTTTTCGGGTGTGGTTTTGTATTTTTTCCCCTTTTTGTGCTGTGCAGGATGTCTCCTCGAGAACCCAACAACATATAATTAAATAGGTCAAGGGTCATTCACTTTACATCACACCACACCAATACTGAGCCGCGCACCGCACCGAACCGACAGATCCCGGACCAACCGCTGCGATTAAACCAGCACCACAAAATGGGGAACAGGCGAGGCCAGATGACAGCAGCTGAGGGAAAGGTGCCCACCAGCCTCCCGCTGCGCTGCAGGAACCCCACCGACACTGGGCATGCCGGCCGGGAACACGCCGCTGTGCAACAGGTCTCTGCAGCCCCGCAGCGCCCTGCCTCCAGCACCCACCCCCACCCTCAGGGGGGGTCCCCGGCTGCACGGCCGCCCCTCCGACAGCGCCAGTAAGGGGCCTGGCAGCAGCATGTATCACCAGGGAGAATCATGGGGGGCGAGGGGGGGATTAACTTATTTACCTACTTTGAAGTAAACTTCGATGTACGGGAGCGACTGGCCCCTCCGCCCGCAGCTAATTCAAGCCCTGGCGATGAATGGGATCCCCTCCCCCACCCGGGCTCTGCAAACTCCACAGTTGAGCGTGAATACCTCGCATTTTTCCCTCCCTGACCATTTCTTATTTTTTATTTATTATTTATTTTAAAGACAAAAACACATTGAAATACTATGTCAGGAGTAGGGAGCCGCTCCAGAAACTGACCCCCATTCCCCCCCTCCCCCGCCCCGACCTCAGGGTCGGTCTGCTCGGGGGGCAGTTGAAAGCACAACCGCCACCGAAACGGCAGCTCCTCGGCCCAACACTTCCGCAAGGAAAAAACAAAACAAACAAACAAACAACAACAACAAAAAAAACCAACCAGACCCCAAAACGCCCGGGTTCAAAAAACTTCGTCATAACAGTCAGCGCCTGAGCGACCCCCCATCCCCCAGGCAGGTCAGCTCGCCGAGCCAAGGCAGGCTGCAGAGGGGGCTCCGGGGGGCAGCGGGCCCCGGCCCCAAGGCTGGGCTCGGGGGACTGCGCCAGGGAAGGACGTTTATCACCTCGGCGCGTGTAAGGGGGGGGGGGAACAGAGAGGAAAAAAAAGGGTCCCCAGGATGAATAATCCGCCTCGGAAACTCACCTCGCTCAGCGGGCGTTAAAGGCACAGCTCCCGCGGGCGGCGGGGGAAAGCCTCAACTTCTGCGGGCGGCGCTGGCAGAGACTTTCCCTCACTTGCCGCGCATGGTGCAACTCCTCTTCCCCCCGGGGTCCCGGCCAGCCTGCGAGGAGACTGTAAATCCCCCCTCGCCGCCGCCGCCGCCGCACACGCCTCCTCCTCCCCCTCCGCGCGCACAGGCGGCACAAGGAAGTCCCAGAGAGTGGGAAGGGGAAAACGGAAAGTTTTGGGGCGGAATGGCGGTCAGGAGGTGCCGCCGCTCGGCACGGCTCAGCCGGCGGGGGGGCGGTTTGGTGGGGCCGGTGCGGGCGCGTGGCGGCGGCGGGAGCGGCGCTGAGGGGAACCGGCCGCGCCCGGGGCCCGCCGCCCGCCGCCGCTGCTACCAGCGACGGGGCGGGAGGGAGTGGAGGGCGGGCGGGGGAGGGGAGAGCACTGGGGGACGAGCGGCGGAGCCCGGTGGGATGAGGAGGACTAGCGTGGGGGGCCAAGGTGCCGCGCCCTGCCCACCGGGGTCCCGCGCACCCCCAGGCACACACAGGGACAGGCACCGTGAGGAGCGGCGGGTGTCCCCGGCAGCGCCGCCACCTCCTCTTGGGGTGCCCTCAGGTGACTCCCGCCACCCGCTCCCACGCGTTATTCTCGGTGCAGTTGTGCTGTAACAACCCCACCCCCCTCCCCGCAACAGCAACGCCGTGGCAAACCCAGCACACCCCAACACCCCCGCGCATACGGACTAACAGCCTCCGCCCATCCCCCCACCCCCGCTCGGGAGCGCGGCCTTAACCTTGTGCCAGCCCGGCGGCCAGCAACGGAGCCACCCCGCGCACCCAGAGACACGCGCTGCCCACGGCTGCCCTCCTTTCCCCTTGCCGCCCCCACCCCCCCGCACATACGGCGCCCGCGGGCCCCGCGCACAGGCTCCCGCTGGCCCGTGGCCGTTATCACCATTATTAGTATTATTACTATTAAGTGTGAAGCTGGCGAAGGCGCACGGAGAGGTGCATTGAGCCCGGCTCTGCTGCAGAGGCCGGCCGACACAGAAGCGCATTGTCTGAGCCCTCACGCAGATCAACGAGAGGAACGCATTATTAGCGATAGTAGTATTAGTATTATTATTGCGTTCTGTTTCGTACAACGCTCCCTGGGGCCACGCTCGGCGCCCCGGGGCACGGCCAGAGCAGCACAACGGGCACTCTCCCCGCCCCCGCACGCCCTAGGGGGAAACGCTCGCTGCTCCTCTTCCCGGGCCGCCGGCGGTGCAGCGGCCGGGCTGCGGGCAACCCCCGGGGGCGCGGGGAAGAGACGGGCCGAGGCAGCCTCCGCTGCTGTGAATCAGCAGAAACTGGCTTTATTGCGAAGGGGGGGAAAAATGCAACACCCACAGCCAGAAACACTGCTGCTCTTTAGCCTCCAGCGTGCCCTCCTGTCCCTCCGCGCCCATGTGTCCGTCCATCGTCCCCGTCCCCCTCCCCTCCCCCATCCCAGGGCGGCGGAAGCCCGCGCACCCCGCGCCGGGAGGATGATGCAACGCGGCCCGGCTCCATGTGCTTCCCCTCCCCCGCCGCAGCGGGCGCCGGGCTCCTGTTGTTTTTTTCCGCCTGGAGGGTCACCCGGCGGCTGATTGATTCTCCTTTCGCCCTGCTCCGTCATTCGGAGTTGGAAAGTAAATAACAAGTTGACATCATTACCGCGCTCTGCAGGGCCCCGCCGCGCCGCTACCGCGCGGCTGCGAGTAGCCGCGCACGAAAAATGCCCGCAGCACCGGCACCAGGCCCGCTACCCCCAGCCGCCCCCAGCACGGCGGGGCCCGGGGCAGCACCCCACAGCACACGCCCACCCGCCCCCGGCTCGGCTCGTACCTCCGCAGCACTGGAGTGCGGTAGCAGGAGGCCGCCGCGCTTTTTTTGGCGGATGCGACCCCCAGCCCCACTCCTCACCCCCTGGCCTCATGGCTAATGTCATGCCAATAATAAGATTAGCTGAATGTTGCCTGGGTGTCTGCTTCGGCGGGCTCATCCTGGTGACAGCGAGACTCACGCGGCCCCAAAAGTCATATTTATTATTGTGTTGAATTTTTGTTGTTGTTTTGGTTTTTCTTTTCCAAATGACCTTTCCACTTTTTTTTTTTCCCCTCTTTCGATCTTATTTTGACATGAAAGGGAATTTCATGCTCGTTATACATTTAGCCCAAAGCCTAGGTATGTGCTGTCACTGAAAGTTCTGATGGAAAAATATGATGTCATCCAAGGCAGCACAACAAAGATTATCGCTACACACATCCATGTGTGTGCTGAAATGAGAGCACTCGAAACACTGAGAAATGCTATTGTTGGCTAATGTGAGCCATTGTCATATTCCAAGCCTAGAGATTGCAGCACAAGGCCATTAGCGCTTAGCCAGACAGACAAGCAAATGTCTCCTGTTCTAAATAAGCTCACATCTGACTCCCTTTTTTGTGTATTTTTTTTCAAAAGGAGAACCTACATTAGGTTTTTATTGCTTAACAATGTAAACAAACAAAACCCCCTCCAGATTTATAGTGAGATAGCATTGAATTTTTAGTTCTTGTGCTTTCCATTTGTTCGGGTTTTGTTCTGTGGTGGTTTTGGTTTTTTTAAAGTCCTGTGGGCTTACAATTGAGATATATGCATCAGAAAATTGTCCCAGGTCAAGACTCATGTAGCTTCCGAGGCTTGGTTGCCCAGCAAGGGGACTGGGACCATTCCCACTGCTTCTGTCTTCTGCAGAGAGTGGTGAGACTCTCAGTCCTCCCGGCACTAGCTAGGCCAGGTCCTTGCTGCCCAGCCTGGCTGGGCTAGCTTAGTACCAGGGGCTGCGTGGCTGCAGCACTGGGGGACTGCGTGACAGGGAGCCCTGGGGCGATGTCCTGGGCAGCAGGCTCTGGTGAGGGGTAGTATTCCAGGTCTACCCTGCCACAGCCTTCCAAGCTGCGTGTTTGATTTTCTGTTCCTGAGGAGCAGCACGTGCTCATTCTGCACCACCTATATGGTGGCCATATACCCACCGCAGTGTTTGAACTTCTGGCTCAGAAACCTGTTGGGACCTAGCTGGGCACCCAGACAACTTGTCCTAGGCTGGCCAGAGTCTGGCCATGTGCACCCTTCTGCTAAGCAGGCAGGGAGACAGAGAGGTAGGCAATGAAAGACGGGCTGGTGGGACACCGAAGGTATTGTGATGGTAGGGAAATGAAATTGCAACCTCATACAAATACCATGAAATTACTTTCACTCTTTTTTTAATCTAGGCACAACCGCTGCCTGTGACCAGTGCAGTGTAAGGCCCACAGGAAGCAAGTCAAGCAGGAGATGGCAAGTCTGAAGGGCTCTGGCTGCCAACCCCTCCTCACTTGCTGACCCAGTTCCTAGGGCCGGTCCGAATCATCTGCACATAGTGGTGTCTGAGCAGCAGCAGCGGCAGGCATGGTCTTAGCTATGCTGGGAAGCCAGGCAGGCTGCAGCTAGCCCCTCGGGACACAAGGTTAAATATTGATGTAATGCTTGCTGAGAACTTAAAATTAAGTCTATCAAGAAAGATGCTTTTTTCAAGCTCTGCTCAGCTAAGGGGAGCAGCACAGAACCCATGAGAAAGGCTTGGGCTTTTTCAATTCAAATGAAAAAAAAAATCCAACTATAAAATAACAATAGAGTAAAAATTAGAGGAGTGAATTCCTGCTCTGGCCATTGTGATCATTTTGGCCTTTGTGTAACAGAAAACCTCAAAGTGACCACATACCAAAAACAAATCCAGGTTTTTAAGAGTCTTATTTTTTCAGTTTCATAACTCATGATGCAGTGATGGTGATTGGCAGCAGTGCTGCGGCCCTGCAGCTCCAAAGGAAAGAAGTCAGAGCTGTGGTTTCTTACCCTCATTAAAATGGAAACTCAAACCTAAAACAATCAGAGTCAAGGGCTAGCAGAGTTGGCCTACTGTGGAGATAATGGGATCATAAGACAAAATATTTTGCATTTTAAAAGATGAAAGCCATTGTTATTTTTCTAGTGCTTCATCATTGTGTATTGTGCTGGTAACTGTTTCTAGCTGTTTTCCCCCCACACCGTGTGTTTTTTTGTTCCCTGACTATGCAGACAAAAGTAAGTTCTCTTGAATAAGTGAATCATTCAAAAATAAATAATTGGTTCTACTTCTACATAGCTTTAGTTAAATAATCCTCCTTACAAAAAAAGATCTGAAATACAGATTAATTATTTACTCCTGTTATGAACTGTAAAAAAAGTGGAGCCGCTAACCTGCTAATTAAGTTTCTAGGAAAAACTTTTGATAGGATAGCAAAAAGTGAACTGGTGTTTTGACTTGAATAGATGCCTCAAGACTATTTGGATACAGCTGCAGTATCCTATTCTTATGTCACAATACATAGTCTATAAACTGAAATGCTACATGGTAGGCACTGGTTCTGCAACACTTAGAAATATGTTCAACATAAATGCCTAGCTTTCCTATTATGAGCTGTCCTGCCAGACTATTCATGATGCAAAAGTAAAGACTTCTAGATTATTATTATAATTATTATTGTTGTTATTATTATTATTCTCATCATCATTATCATCATCATCTTGCACATCTGTGGCAGCAAGCTTTGATTTCTATCTTGTGAGCATCTTTACAGTATTTGATATTTTTCAGAGAAATCTTCTCATAGAGTCACATGTATGAATAACTGCTTTGCAGCATCAAAAAACTGTTTCTTATTCAAACACTTATTAGTACCAAGAGTTTCAGTTTTAAAAGGAAATTCTGATTGACTAAGATATTTTCAGGAATTGAGACCATCACTGGTATTTTTTTCTTCTCATATTACTTCATTGTTACCCTTGGACTAGACTGAAAGCTTTTGCTTGCACTTTTGCAAGCAAGAACTCTTGAGTAAAACAACATTATCAAAAATCAAAAGGTAAAGTGTGAGACCTTGTCTCAAAGTTTTGGGAAAGCAAAACTGTCAAAAATGTTTTGATTTTGCAAAGCAAGCATGGTCTGATCCTTCTATCCTCTCTACCCTTTGTCTCTCTGTAGTTTGCTTCATGTAGCTTGTAATACCTGCACTTTCTAGTGGTTTTTTTTCATCCACCTTTTTGCTATGTGAAGATTTAGATTCCACGAGCTCTAACAGGAATTTGATCTAATCTAATATGAATCTAATAGTTTCTTGCAAGAATTTTGATGCTATTGCACTGGTGCAGAGGTTGCAAACCAGGATGTGCTATTATATCATCAATGCACATCTTTGCTGCTCAGGGACACTGCGTATCAGGTAAGCATTATGGCAAGCATATTTTTGCTTCTCTATATAAGATGGTAAGAACGTTTTCAGTGATTGTTCCAAAGTGCAGTTGCAAAAATCTAAGTTAGGGAAACACTCCTACTTGCTATATGGAAGATATTGTTTAGTATGTGAAATGTGTAATCATTACTTAAGGAAAAATAAATCAGAAACTTTGATGTATGTAATCTACACTCCTCTGATCTATTTAGTGGGCTGACATGGAGGGCTGAGCTAGCTATATGGGTCCCCTAGGATCCTCAGATGGAACAGAGATTTTTTTTATGTTGCTCTAATTTACTCTTAGAGACAGTTTGGCCTCCTGCCAGTCTGGGATACAAAAAAAGAGGGAGGTGATCATCTCTTTCCTTGTCTTCCCTCATCCATTCAGTGTTACATGTCCCCAGCTGTGCTGAATTAATGCCTGGGACAGCTTATGATTTCAAGCCTTTTTTCCTCCCATGAAAGATTTTAGAAGATAAAGTGGTCCTGCTTAGGAGCTGGCTGCAGAGAGTGAAACACCTAAAGAATTAGTGGAATCAGATCTCCTGCAGAGAAGCCAGATGTACACCTAGGTCATGCTATGGATGTGAGAGATGTTAGCCATGTATGACTTCTCTTAGTTGCTTAGGTATTCTGGATGTATAGGAGTACTGAGCATTGTGATGGTGCTGTCAGATGTCTCTCCTGATTCTGTGAGGATAATCTATCCCTCTGAGGCCAGCAGCAGGGGCAGCCCTGCTAGCATACTTCTCAAAACGGCTAAAATGAGGAACCTACCTCTAGAGAAGACCTAATCTTCCTGAAAAGTTCTTGTTAATACAGGTTATAGAAAGAGTGGGGACTTTGGCAGGAAAACCTCAAGAAGAGCCCAGTCCCTTGCACAAGGAGACTACACCCAGAGGAAGCAAACAAGAGTTTCATGTAACCAGACGTGGCTATGTTTAGATAAGCAAGTAGCTTGGCTCAGTGGAGTGAAACTGTGGTTGTAAGGACCAAATATCTGCATTGCACCAACATCAGCCTCCAGATGCTTCTCAGGCTGGTCCCACAGACTACCTGGCAGTGATCAGCTGGAGCACCTTGAACACACTCCTGAGGTACACTGGCTGGGAGAATTTCACCCAAAGGGAAAGCAGTTCTCATTCTCAGAATCTGCTCTGCTCTGCATACCAAAGCACAGCATGGGGGAAGAGTCAGGAGATTAATTTCAGAAGTGCACTCCTGATTCAGACTAAGAGTAGTGTAGATGTAGTCTGTGATAGTGCCCTGTTTCTGTTGACGTTGCATTGTATAATGTTCTACACTTTAAAAGGTTTCTCTTAATTCAGAGGGATTACTCAGGATTTAAAGCATGATTCACCGTTGGAAAATGCAAGAAATAGGGATTGCTTCCTTTGCCAGATGCAAAATTTTGGGTTAAGGAGTTGTAAAATGGCTTTTTTTGACACAATCTCTCTGTCTACTGAAGCACGCAGGTATGCTGAATCATTTCTAGATGCCAGCTGCTGTTTTGGGGAACAAGGAATAGAGGGCTGAAGGCATCTAAAGAAACTCATATACATGATGCTCCTGCTGACAGCAGACTAACCTGACTGAGAAAGTCCCGTGGGGTGCCACTGGCAAAAGAGCTGCTGTGATGACGGAGTACACAGAAAAGGACATGTAAGGAAGGAGAACAGAGGTTGTACTACATCTCTGCTTGGCACTGGTGGTGTGGCTACTACTAGAGTAGTCCCATTCAATTATCTGCACTTCAAGAAGGATGATAATAAATTGGAGGTACTACAGAGAAGAGTGCTGATAGTAACAAAAAGATTGGAAAATGGCTTGGTTTTAAAGGTGGCAATCTCTTTAACTTATCAGTGAAGTAACTCAACCCTCTAGAAGAACCAATGTGTAGGAAAAGAGCCAGCAAAGGACTCTTCAATCTATCACACAAATTTAGGGAGATCTGCAGCTTGAAGCTACAGGCAAAGTAGCAGGTTTTTAAGGACAGAGAAAATTAACCAGTGAAACAACTAGTGTGGATATTCTTTAACTGGAATCTGAAATGAAGCCCTGCTATTGAGTTTCAAAAGGCACCAAGAAGTCCTATGGCCCATGTTATGATGTTGCATGCTCAGAGTAAACTGTGAGAATGGTGTTTTGTAGCCTTAAAATCTTCAAATACAGACTTCTGAGAAGAGATATTTTTGAGAAACCAAAAGTCTGGTTGGCTAACTATTTACCTATTGGTCTATCTAACCCAAATTTCCATTAAAACTGTTGTTGATGTCCTGACAACAGAGATGTTTACTTTGCCTTCCCAATTTGCACACACATTATTTCTACCAGTGTGTGCAAAGTGACTGTCTTTCTATTTTTAACAGGAACAGCTTTGTATAAAATAAACATTTTCCCTGAAATTTTGGGATTTTTTTTTTTTTCATATTCCAAAAATTTCTGTTTCTCTAGGGAAATAGAAATGTCTCTAGATCCATCTAGTTTTAGTCTCTGTCTTGTTCTCTTCGAAATCAAAAGTGGTTTTGCCACTACTTCAATAGGAGTATAATAAGGCACTTCACTTTCAATACCTTGTAACTACTGGAAAAACTGAATACAATAGGGATGAATGCATGTCTAATAAGTAATTCATTTTTTTTTATATTGCAGTTCCTAAATAACACAGAAAATCATTTGAAAGACTGAGCAGAAATGGAGAAACAGGTTCAATAAATCAGTAGAAATCTCCATTACAACAAAATGATTGCTTAATTCTTTACTGTCTTTACTCTCAAACCAAGTATTCCAACTTCATCCGTCAGTGTTGCTAAGTGAGAACTTTTCCTTCCTTCCTTCCTTCCTTCCTTCCTTCCTTCCTTCCTTCCTTCCTTCCTTCCTTCCTTCCTTCCTTCCTTCCTTCCTTCCTTCCTTCCTTCCTTCCATCCATACTGGTATTAGAAACACAAGTTAGGAAAATAGTAGGAATAAAGGTAGGAATCAGGCAGTTCCTTTATGCCTGTTAGCCATCTCACTTGAGTATCTTCCTAATGTGGCTAAGTTTAACTCTTCCTTTTGTGACTTCCAAAATCAGGGTTGACAGCTTGGACCTCAAACTAGAGCTTCCTCTGCATTGTATCATGGTAAATTTGTGACTGACAATATTTTCACAAGCTGCAGTTGCTTATGATGACTCTTGTGTAATTGACTCTGTGCAGGCTGCTGACTTTTTTTTTTTTTTCTTGATAAAGAGGGCAAATATTAAAAGGATGAAGTTGATTACATTGTTTTGTATTTTCTGTACCAAGTTCTTTTGTTCTTTTATTTCTAAGACTTGAAAAAATTCATTTAAAATAAATTAAAATTTGTGAATGAAGGATACAAATCTATTAATCAACTTGAAATATTTTAAATAATTTACATAAAATTCCTCATTGTAAAGTTTTTTTATTACTTACCCTTAAAATATAATTAGCTCATCAGCCCCAAGTTTTTTTCTGTTTGTTAAGGATGCTGACCATCTAATGCTAACTAACTTACCTGAGTTACATCTCTAACTCTGTCAACTATGAAAGATTGGAGAAAACATAATTGAGATCTGCAAGGTAAAGCTAGAATTTTCACAAATATGCCAACAGTGGAACTGAAAGTACCTTTGGGTATATAGTAATTACACTTGCTATGTTTCTTCTTGTCTTTTTTTTTTTTCTTTTAAAGAAAAACTTCGAATTGAAAGTAACATTGTACATATTATAAAAAATTAAATGCTTTTGAAAGAAAGGTTAGATGGAGTGAGTTCTAGGGTAACACTAATTGCAGCATTCTCCATTTCTGTAAGTTAACAAATTTAGATCAAGACCTCTTGTGATAAGATTAGAGGCTGTGTGTTTACATACCTATTGTGGCATATTTGTACATTTATTCACTTGCTTCCATATTAGGACTTGAAGGGGCCTGATACTGAAATTACCCTGAGGTGAAAATACTTAAACCAATATGCAATATACAAAGGATCTTTGCAGCACGGAGATACTATCAGGTTAAAAAGATTTCAGCTAAAATGGTGTCTAATTTCAGCACTAAGTGTTTAGAGAATCAGCTTCAGGATTAGGGTGAGACCGTGTTATCGTTCAAGCTGATTGCTCTGTAACTTTCCAGACAGAGAAAAAACCGTGTTGTTTTGGGTTTTTTTTTGTCTTATGAACTCTCAGGTCTACAAATCCCAGTCCCTCCAGATGAACTTGGATTTAATAGGGAGTAAGAGCAGCTGCAAGATTTTCAGATATCACACAATTTCCGTAACAGCCTACATTTGCACTCATCAATGTTTATATTTACTGTTGTAGGAGTCATGGGGAGCCCAGCTAGAAAGATTTATCTGCAAGCTAGAGCCATGTGAGTGTTTGCAACTGGAGTGTGGTCACTAAATAGAATATAATTACTTTTTATCTCTTTCCTTCACCCAGTGCCGGGGGAAGCTAACCAGCTTGCCTGCCATGAGGATGAGCTTCTGTGGAAGCTTCCCAATCGCTTGCAAAGGCACAGATTTCCCAGATCTTTCTGGTAGGGTATATGTTAATTTTGCTTGTTATCTTCTTTTACTAAGTCCATAACTTGCTGTAATACATCAAAACAATAATCAGATTTATCAACCAAAACAATGAAATTATTTTTTGGTATTATTTGAGGACTCACAACCATTAATGAATATTTATGTATATGTATTTGCACACATCAATAAACACACAGACACAATATACAAACATGCTTCATTTCATACCTCGGACCTAACACTGGACCTAACAGTCTTTACCCTCACAGAGTCCAGCTGAAATCAATGGGACCAATGTGCCAACAGTCCTTTTACTACATCCTAAAGGTTCAAAGAGGAAGGCTGTGTTGTTCCAGTTGCATTGCAAGATTTCAGTTGTTTAGTCATACACTAAGACCCTTATTAACATCCATCCATTTATCATCATCTACTCTTTACTTCTCAGTATTAATCAGAGCATGAATCTTGGGATTAATCTGTGTTCAGTCCCTGATCTACCCAAACCCAGGAACAGAGCAACAATCATTTCTTTATGCTTTTCCTTCATTTTGAGGGTAGCAAATCAATTTTGTCTTGAGGTTTCTTTCTTTTCACAGAAGATGCTATAGTGCGAGAATCATAGAGAAGCTATTTCCCCTTTTTATTTCTAAAACTAAAGAAAAAGTCTTCACATTGTCATCAGCTTACTGTACTTTAAAAACCCCCACAGTCATCAGCTTACTTTATTATTAAAAAAACCCAAACAACAAACCAAAAACACAAACCAAAACCCAAACAACATTGAAATGGATCTACACACTCCAGTCTGTACTTTGGCATTGCTGATCATGCCATTTTGTTGCCAGACCCGGAGAAAACCACGGCGGGGGCTGGTGTGCATGTGTGAATAGAGATGCACATACACATTTCCTTCAGAGAAAGATGTTTTTCCACAAGGATTCTCTCACAGAGGATCAAAAAGTGGAATATGAACCCTACAGCTTGGTAGAGGTGCTAGAGTGAATAAGACAGGATGAGTTTCCTGAAGACCTGAGTCTTTGGCAGGGAAAGCTGTACCACCACGCCCAACCCAAGCCCCCCTCTGTTGGTTGGCATAAGGTCCTGTGCAGGTATTCATGAACAGCGATTGCAGACCTGAGTTCATGCAATGATGCAACATCCCTCTCAGCTGAAATATTATCCTACTCATCCCTCACAGGTACACTGAAGCAAAGATGAACAAGGGGCTTGCCTATACTAAAATAGTTACAGGTTTAGTTTAAAGTGACAGTCCAGCAGTTATTGCAGCACTAGGCCTTCTCTTTAACAGGAGAGCAAAATAACTGTGTTTGGGTAAGGAACAAGAGCTTATGGTGGTTTGAAAAATACACCAAAATATCACATTCCTTTGCCTGTAATTAAAGCAATGATTTTTCTAATGTGGATCAATCTGAAGTGACTGCTCAGAGGCACCAAAGATGACAGGTATCCAAATGATGTAGCAGACCCTCTTCTCCAGCTACTGGAAAATACCCCTTCCCTTTTCCTCTGCATCAGAAATGTTTCAACATGCATGGAGGATGTCCAGAAGAAGTGCATTGCAGGAGATCTTCATTAAAACAAATGGAGTTATTTCTATTTACAGCAGCCAAGGGGCTCATCCCTAATTTCTTTCTGCAGAAGAATGAGCAAAGCAGATTTTTGATGTTTATTACAAAGTGGTGGACATGTTGCAGGCCTGATGTACTGCCTAGAGATGGTCCCAGAGTACGAATGACCAAGAGAGAAAAGGGCATCTTGTAGGTGATACCTAATGTTTTTTTCTCCCCTAAAGGGAATTTTGCGCTTTTTTTGCAGTGAAGCTAAGCATCTCATTGGCATGATTGTATGATTCCTAAGATGGGTTGCTAATACTTGAGAACTGCTATCAACACAAAATGGAGTCACATAAAATGCTCATAGTTATATCTAAAATTAGTACCCCTTTAAATAGTGTATTTACATGACCTATGAACAGATCAGTTAAGTACTTTCAGTACGTTTTACTTGCATTTGTCAGAACAATTGCCTTGCTGAAGTACACCAACGAGTGGGAGACACTGCAGTTAATGAAGTAAATTAGAAAGCGATGTTTTGGGAATGATTTTTTTTCTATACTGTGTGTAGGATTTGAAAAGAAAGAAAAAATCCTCGATTCCAAGTTCAAAAAGACTTCACTATCTTACACTAGCTGCCTTTCTGTTTTAAATCACAAGCCCCTACAGCTGTGAAAGATCATGAGCTTGAAAAGGAAAACAAAATCCAGTGGGTTACAAACTCTACATATAGACATTCCCTCACTTTCTGAAAGTTTTAGCGTGGAGTTCTGGCTTTATTAAAATCCATGGTAAAATTACCAAAGGCAAATTTACCATAGGCATAATGAAACACTTTTAAAGGATTGTTTGTTTTCTTTGTTTGTTTGTTTGTTTGTTTTAATGAAAGTTGGTACATTAGGAAATGCAAGAGATTTCATTCTACCAAAAAAAGCAATAAATACAGAAAATAGATTAATAAATGAATTTACCACAGTAAAACTAGAGTTGCATGAGCATGTATCATAAGAAATTGGCACTTTTTTCCCTAAAATGGTGGACAAAGTCACTATTAAAGTAAAACGTGACATGTGGGCAAACTCTCTCAAGGAGGTATTTAAAAGTATTTTAATTTGTATTTACATGTTTGTTTATGTTTATGGTTTTAGATTTTTTTTCCCTCCAGTTATGAATGTGTAAGCTCAGTAGGGCCAAACCTTGTGACTTCCTTTGTGAGAAGGACATATAGTTGCTGAATAATTTATATTGTATTAATAAGAAAATTCATAAGTGCTGATGCATCTCACCCCTCCCCCCCCCCCCAATCTGAATGCTTTCCATATTTTAATGCATTTATCCTCCTGATTTTATCTTACAGAGAGAGTGGCAAATGCATAAAGCAATAGTGTTTTTGACTGTAGTTACAACAATATGGTCTTGGTTGGGACATTTTGCTGGCAAATAATTAAGTTTAAAGTAGGGTACATGTGGTGGGAATCTGCAGGCTGTGGATGCAGACAGCACGAGTGACCATTTGAGAGCAAGTTATAGAAGTACAGACTCAGGTCACTCATGTGCATAAGAACTTTTACCCCTCAGAAAGATAATTTGGATTTAATAGCACTTCCTATCTACCTGCATGTGGAACAGGCAAAGACATTGGGCTGGTGTGGGATGAAGTGGGTAGGACGGGGGTGGGGGTTGATACATTGGTGGGCAGGGCTGGGGGTTCAGGGGGACCAGGGCAGGATAAAGAAGAGAGCCAACAGGGGCAATGTGAAGTTCAATGGAGGCAAAAGCAAAGCCCTGCCCCAGGGCTGGAGTAAGCCCCTGCAGCAGAAACCAGAGGGGCTCGTGAAAGTTGATGGCAGACAGGAGTGGGTCTGGCAGGAGCACTGGTGGTCTGAAGCCCCCCCTCACTCGAGGAGAGGACAGAGGCATGGTGTTAGTTTGGCTTGGAGAAGGGGAGACCCTCTGCCTCCTTGCAAATTTCTAGTGGGAGAGGAGGGAAAAAACAGAGTCCAAACTTTGAATTTGGCCCTGTGCTAGGCAGGGGCTGGGACAGACAACCACCTTTCCACTCAAATTTGTCTGGGTCTGTGATGCCAGGTGCACAGGCTGACTCTGCTGGAGCATGGGGACCGGGGCTAGAGCAGCATCTATGTTACAACAGGATATCCTCAGGAGCCTCTTATGCAATGGCAAAGTGTTTGTTTTACTTCACCCTGAGAGTCTGCTGAAAGGCAAAACCATCCTACATATGCCATAGGGGAAGGCAGGAGTTCAACACTTCCAACAACAATAAAAAAGGAGAATGTTAGTTTAGAAATCTGAGCATGATTTTAATGGCCTAATATTAATCAGTCAGGTTTGAAAACGATGGTCAAATTATAAATAGAGCTGAGAGGCATGGCGTACAAAAATACAGTTGTGTTTGCATTATAAATTTTATATAAATAGAGGGGGGAAAAAAGCCCAGGCTCGAATTCCAGCCACTCTGTTAATGTGAAACCTGTTCTTTCCTTTGTTATTTTTCATTCCTGCACCTTTGAAACCTGGGTTGGGACTGGCCACCTCTCTCTCCCAGAGCTGGCTCCTCCTGCTCCAGCCTTTACAGCCCTGTAACTGCTAATTTGCTTTGCATAAGAAAGATCAAGAACAGGTTCCATGTTTCTAATTGCAATCTGTCCCCTTCCACACTAAAACTTGGTGTGGGATCATTAACAGGTGGGTTCCTGCAGAGGTATTTGGGTCTAGCATGGCCACAGCTGTCTAGATGAGTATATATCATTTGGTTAAACTTTTTAAGCACCCCTTTTCCAGCCTGTGTTTGCCTGTGCGCAAACTGTAGCTGCTCTGATCCCCCACTAGTTTGGAGGCAGCTGTAGTGACTGGTAGTAAGACCCTGATTTTGTTCTGCAGTTGCTGTTCTGTGCAACCCTTTACACCCACTGAATTCATAGACTGCTCATTACTAATCAGCCTCTGAAGAAACAAGGGTGGAAAATATTTCTTTTCCCTGGAACTTTTTTTCACTGAGTTTTGGATATTAAGAAAATTTCTCAGGCATGGTATGAGCTATGCTCCCTATTATCCCTTCCTATCCATCTTCCAGCTTGCATTTTCATTGTTGTCTCTCTCTTCTACTGCTAATATACTGTTTTCTGCTCCTGTGTTCTTCTTAAGGTGCTTTGACATTTGCATATTTATTCCCTAAATTGTACCAGCATGTCCCCATTAAACATAAAGTACCATGTCATATTGTGCTTAACATCACTTAGTTCACTTAGAGTTTACTTGGATGATGTTGTAGCTGTAAGAGTCACTAACGCTGCCATAGGATCCCTCTGGGTGACTCTGGAGGAAGCCCCTGGGGCATCCTGGTGTTGGGCACGCAGGAGTTCAGCTGTGGCCAGCAGCTGGTACTGGGCTTCTCACTTCTGGGTGAAAGTTTGACTGCTGGCATCAGCGCAGGTTACTGCGTTGACTTTGGTAAGAGCCTGTCTGGATCTGCATAGGCTTTGGTGAAAAAGTAATTCAGCTCGCAGAAAGTTTTTCTTACTTCTGGGAGGTTTCTGACTCCAACAGGTTGTGAAGCAAATGACCTGGATTGTAAATTTATTTGTCAGCCCTAAGTAAGAATATTCAGACTTGAAATTCCTGACTTGGCCAAGAGGAAAATGTGCTGTACAGAAGATCATAATAAAATATAGCATTTTTTCCTTAAATCTTGCATCTATTCAGCCACTGTTAAGGGTACCGTTATAGATTGGGTTGCTCCTTGCTCTTCCTATCACTTTCGTCATCCTTTCCTGCCTTAATTTGCTCATGGTGGGGGCATCAGATTCATTTTTCCTACACACTCAAACATATGGATTCAAGATGTGGGCTGGTCTTGCAGAAGGATATTATATTTTTTACTTTCTCTGAAACTGAATAAGCAATTGTCACAATCCAAGCTATTGTGCTGAATTAAAAAAAAAAAAAAGTTATAAAATGGGAGACTGTGTATGGGTGGCAAACCTGGGTCCTAGGTAGATCTGCAGAGTAAGAACATGCTTATTAAATAGGCAACAGAGAATTAGAGGAAACTATTACAGTTTACATTCAAGTATATTATGGGACTGTTTATAGGGCCCAAAAGAACTTCTCGAGCATTAACACATGCAGTATGAGACACGGAGGTGGTAGAATCTATAGAAAGGTGAATAGACATGTAAAACCAGAATAACTTGTTAGCATTTACGTTGCTGCTGCCTTGAGGCTATGGCAACTATTTCACCCACCTTTTAGAAATTCATTCAGCATTTTTTTTCTCTGGGGTGGATTAAAAGACACCTTTTTTTCAGGGTCAGGGAACAATGTCAATGATAAATGAAGCTAATCTTAGCCTATGCTTTCAAAATAATGAAGGACACATGTGAGAACCCTATAGAAAAAGGTACTGTTACTAATAATGGATTATAGAAGGAGGAGGGGAAGGTTTGGTTTATGTTCTTTTTCCTTCTCTTTAATTCTCAGGATCAGATGACATATATATATAAAAAAATATATATAAAGTGTTCTGGTTTGAACTAGGGTGAAGCGAACTTTCTCTTTGCTATTTTTTTTTTTCTTTCAGTGAAATTTATAGCCAGTGGACTGATAATAACCAAGGTCACTTCTGACTGTCTGCAGCCTCTCCCCCCTATGGGGGAGCAGATTAGACCGAAGGCAGGATCAGGAAATCAGAATATTCCCTTCTCATAATATTTTATCTATTTGGCTTTCAGTATAGGTTAAGACATCACGGAAGCTGAGCCTTTCGTTTCCTTTTTTTCTCACTTTTGTGCTTATTGTCGCTTCTATTGCCCTCTCTTTGGCGCTCTCTCTCTCTCTTTTTTTCCCATTTTTCTTCACAGCCGACATCTGAGGACCCCGTCCATGCCCCTGGACACTCCCCCCTTCAGCTGGGAGTCACCAGGGAGAAGAGTTGCTGTGAGAGTCGCTGGGGCAGGAGGAAGGGGATCGGGTGTTGCACATCCCTTTACAAATATATATATATTCCCTATCACTAATAATTAAAATCAATCTGTTTCACTTTTCAACCCAGAAAGCCTCTCTTTCTCATTTTTCTCCCTCTTTCCCTACCTTGGGGGAGGGGGTGTGTGTGAATTGAGAGTGTTATTGTTATTGGATTGACAGCCAGCTTGGTGCCAAACCAGGACAAGAAAGGAACTATACATTTGTGTCGTGGTAGAAATTAATCTCTTCTCACCCTTTCCTAGGCGACTCCTCTGAGTCTTCAGAGTTCTGGGCAAAGAAGAAGAGGAGAAACTTATGACAGTAGAAAAATCTATGCAAATAAACCCTGAGTAATGAGAGGGAAGGTGAGTTTTAGTCACACTGTTTGATTTTGACTTTTAACTCAAGTGCTGAAAAACACTCAGGAGAAGATTTATCTCTCTGTCTTTCTTCAGGGCAGAAAAAGTTCAAAGCGAGCATGTGAGGTCTCCGATGACTCCTCAAGCAAAGTTATGAGAGAATTAGCCTTCCTCCTAGTAGCTTAAAGGTGATAAAACAAGAAGAAAATCCCTTCCTCTTACCCATTTTATCATAACCTCCTTCATAAATTATTGAGAAACACGCCAATTAATGGTTTGTCTTTTCAAATATTCTTATCTAGATTTTTTGAACAAATAGAGACTTGGATGGGCATTCATCCATCTTTTTATTATTTTTTTTCCCACATTAGGGAATGCTATACTTTTCCACAAGCCATAACAAATGGTCCCATTTGCTGTGGGATTTGCTCTCAGCTGGGACACAGACTGTGGTATGTCTTTACCACCAGAAAGATGTCTGTTTTGAAGCAGGGGAATCAGTATGCCATTACTATCCTGCTCTAAAGTCCCAGTAGCAACAAACACAGTTTTTCTACAGTGTACCTCAGCGAGGCCAGCACTGAACTTCACAACAAGGGTGGCTTTACCCAAGTATTTTATGATAAAAGATTTGTTTCCAGGAGGGTTTCACTGAAGGGGGGGGGGGGGGGGGGGGGGGGGGGGCGGGGGGAGGAGGGAGGGAAAAAGAAAGAAGAATAAATAAAATATCTCTTTGAGTTATAACAACAATGAAATAACCCTCTTTTGTGGGGAGTGGTAGGATCTAAGATAGATCAGAAATAGAAGGAGGGAAAAAGGATAGGTCTGTTGACTCATCTTATACACCTCTGCATCCTGAGTCTCATGATGTACCTGTTGAATGGATTCTGTAATTTTAAAATAAGGCCAGCTTTTCAACAAGTGAGCATGGCTATGAATTCCCTGCAGTCCACTGAGCTGTGGTATGTACAGTAGTTGAAACCTTGACCTTTTAAACTTTTGGCTTTGTCTATCTGTATGACTGCTTTTTCCTTTTTGGCTGTCTGTGGAAACATAATCAAACAAATTTTTAATAGCATTTAATTACTGCTTGCATTGACATCCTCCAAGAAAGCTTGAACATTTGGGATTTATCCACATATAGGATTTATTCAATATTTGGGGTTTATTAATTTTATCTTTAAAGCTTAATGGCTACTAGAACTCAGTCTATATCTGAAGAGACATGCCTATGAAATAAAAAGGGCAAACCTTATTTCTGGAGGTGTTCCTTGTGCCACAGAAAGGGCTCTGTTTCCAGCATATTTAAACCAGCTCTCCAAACCAAGATGTATTAATAAAAGGCATGCATTTTGCTTGAACAACTAGCAGTCAGGTTTTGCTAGTTGTATTAATTGAAGGTAACTGAACAAAATGCTTTCATAGATCAACTTCCTGCTTCGATCTTGGAGCAAAGCCTCTGTGAAACTTTTAAACTTGAATAAAAAAAAAGAAGAGAAAGGAGATATCAGTAATATCTGGTTTCTGTCATGCAAGTCAAGTAAAAAGAAATTACACCTACTCTGGGTGGAACAGTGATTCACATCATTCACCTTTAAGTTGAAGAGCCTCCAAAAGGGAATTTGGTTCTAAGTGCATGTGTGTGGGAGACTGACATTAACACCTTGCACTGAAGAAACTATTCTCTCGGTCCCTTTTCACAGCTGACTAAACACAAACAGTGCTGGTTTAACAAAGAACCACAGACAGCAGGATTGATTATAGCCCATGCTGAATGAGGAGCTTGATTCAACAAGGTAAATGAAGGTCAGACTAATCAGGGATCATATTTCCCCATCCCACCGAAGCCCTTCCATTACATTATACATGTAATTTTGCTACACTTCTAGAACCTCAGCCCAAAGCCTGCATTCTCCACCAGCCTCATTATCCCTTGGAGTAGACTCTGCTGACTTTGAGGTCCATACCCATGTCACCTCTACTATGTAAGCAGTCAGTATAAAAATACACTAAAAGAGCAAGAGGGCAGCACAATTTTAAAGGTGTCAGTATCCCTTTCATAGCTACATCGCTGAGCCATATTAACCACAGCATGAAAGGTTCCTTTATTTAACAGAACAAGTGTCTACTTTAAAAGATCACTTGACAGTTCCCTTTGATAGATGTTCTAGTAGCCTAGGTCACCTAATTTGGGATCCAAGTCAGAGGTAATGGCTAGCATAAATCTCCAATTTCCCTGCTCTGATATTGCTTTAAGATAATGCTGTCTGCTCCATGACATTTTTTCCCAATTACCCTATGAGGCTTGGCTGCATTCAAGGAGATAAGGACCTCAGGAAAAGCTCTTGACATTCAAAACTTCAAGCCAAATATTTTTATTAAGAACTTTCTCAAGCTGTGAATATTAAGCATTTATAGCCATACTGGGCCAAGAAAAAGGTATCACTTCAGCAGGGTTGCTTCTATAATGTTGGCAGACCTTCTGACCATTTAAATGACAGCATAACTGTTCACTTAACATTATTCAGAAAATAATACTACGAGTGGCCATTTAACTCTATTTCTTTTTCCCAAATCTGCCTGAAAACTCCTGGAAATCACAGTAGTATATCTGAAAACAGCTAACAGGTGTGTGCCTGCATGCCATGATGGTGTGCCCTGCAAAGCCTCTCACTGGGCTACAGACAGCAACTGCTGCAGGGGGGACTACTACTTCCAGCAGAAAAATGTGTCTTTGTCTGACTCTGCACTGATCAGGGTAGATTCATCTATATGTTTTCTTGGCAGGTACTTTGTGTACATTGCCCTTTGAAATCAGAAATTAAAATTTAACTTCAGGTTAACAAATGTGGGGAAAGTTTGAGGAAAAATTTGGAAGACCAACATGACCATTATAAAGGATTTAAAAATGTTTACTGAAGTTTCTTTGGTGTGGCCTAACATCATTGTAGATTAAGTGTATCAAAATAATCCAGGGATGACCACAATGAAGATTTATTTTTTATGAACAACAACAAAAAAGAACCAACAGCCTCCCCTCAAAAAACCAACCAACCAAAAAAAAACCCCACAAAACCCTCCACAGATTTCCAACATGCATTTTCGAGCTGGTCTTTTGGAAGTACTTGCCTAGGAGTAGGAAGGGAAGAGAAAGAGGCCAGAAAAAATGAAACATAAGGAGAAGATTGAGCACAGCTAGCTTTCAAATCAGGATGGTTTAAGGTGCATGAAGAGACAGGAGTCAGGTTTGTAGCCAGTATATGAATGACTTAAAAAAATAAGATGAAGTGCAGAACATATTAGCTTTCTCCAGAAGTGAGCTGACACACAAAAAAATACAGGGAGGATAAGTGGGATGTGTCACAGGTAAAAACAATAATTACAAGAAGGCTGGGAAACTACTACTTGGCAAAATTTTCTAGGACACTTTTGATTTGCAGACATCCCTTCAGTGGCTGTAAGCATTTCCTGCTTTGGCTGCAGTTTATTCAGATGTGTAATGGAAACAAGAAAAGATATTCAATGAAGTGAAATGCAGTCCTTTGAAAAGTGTGAACATAAGTATGCATAAACCATGGGCTGCTTTTAAAGTCCAATAGAAAAGACGTACATTCAGGAAATGGTATAAATTGGCATCACTGTATTTAATGGGAATATAGCCATTTACCTTAGGTGAGTGTTTGGCTCTTTATTGCTCATGTTGTGCCAAGACTTTCACACTCTCAGGGTGATTTTATTAATATGCTGCTAGCTATTTATTGAACCTCACCTGGCAGGGTTCAAGTACTTCTTCAGAGAAGCTGAACGTCCTGAGTTGACACTAGAAACAATATACCTTAAAGGCTTTTAGAATTGCCTAGAGCATGTTTTGCACTGTAGAAGACCAGACCCTTTGTGCTCATCTTAAATTAAGTCAGTGTCTTGCATTTTGTTATAGTTTCACATGTAATGACCTTGATGCATTAAAATGCAAGATGACTAATGAGAAATAGTATGAAGAGCTGAGAGTACTAGAAAGTGTATGTGTATCAAAAGGCCAGATACTTAGGCTTTGGGGCTAAGTAAGACCCTTTGGATAAGGACTTCTTCCTTCTTCTATTTTTATTTGATTGACACCTAGAATGCTTAGGCCTGGCTCTGCGGCTGCAGTACTTACCAGTTTTCACCCCTCAAATAGTATAATATAACATGTGTGCACATATGAAACTTCTAGCCACATCTTAAATCAGTATCTCATTTAGAGTGTGAGAGTAAATCCTAGTAAAGGAATGGAACAACCTATGTGTTTCTGAACACTGCCAGAACAGAATGATTGAGGAAGGAAATATTGACAATGCTCTGTCATCATTACTTCTCAGGTTGGTCCCTACAGACAAGGCACATACTGTGGCATGAAGGAATGAATATGGCAAACTCTTGACCCACTGTTGAGCTAGGACACTCCTCCTGGCCCTCCCTAGCAAGGAATGAAGGAGGAAGCTGAATAAGGTGATATCAATCCCCACCAGTTCCTGCCTACGCAGGGTTTATAGGAAAGCTTATTTCCCAGAGGACAGGGTCTTATCTGATAGTGCAATACTAACTTTGAATCACATCATGATTTAATTAAAAAGCTTGTGCTACATGGCATTAATATGGAAAGGATTAAAACCTGTGTCACTTATAGGTACAAAATGGAGTTATTATTAGGAACATATAAAAAAACCCTGGCCTTTTTAGTGGGCTCACTAGAGAGTGGCTCCATCTGTTGAAAGATCATTCTAGACACTGGCATCACATCTATGCTAATCATGTGTGTAGATGACACAGAAATTGGCAGGATAGTACATAAGGAAAAAAAGTTACCTGTGCTATGCAAGCTGAATGGCTTAATGAGGTTGTCACAATGAGCACAGTATATTTTAACAAAACTAAACAGAAAATAATACACATGGAGTAAAATTGAAAGTTCTGGTTTGAGGATGGAAGAACATCTTGGCAAGCAGTCACATAGGGATGTATTTAATAATCTGTGGTAACTGCCTCGAGGTGAATGTTCAGAGGAACTCCATGGACAAGAAAGCAAATGTCCCGCAGGCATCTGCAGATATTTTGGATCTTGGAGGTACAAAACAGGGCAGAGAAGTGGCTAAGCCCATACATGTAATGCTGAGTGTAAAATGTTATGTTCAAACAAGCTATTTGCATTTCATAAGGAAACTGGATATTTGAGAAGATAAAAATATAATAAAATGGAGTAAAAAGTACAAGGCAAGTCTCATTATATGCAAGGAATTAAACTTACAAGTTTAGAAGAAAAGATTACTCTAGGTAGACATTTAAACACTGAACAGCTATTTGGTGGTGTGAGCTTTTTGACCTTTCCATAAAGGCATAATAAAATCTAACCACTGGGAAGTGGGTTTTGAGACATAGAACTTCAGATAGGATGTAATTAAGATGATTGACTCCTGGTATCATCTTTCTATTGGACGCTCCATTCTGCCATCATGGTTTTGCACCTCAAGAAGTTATGAGAAATTTATGTCCAGCCACAATTTCAAATTTGACTTGAATTTATGGAGAAAATCTGCCTGTTCTGATTAAACAAAGACAAAGAAGTCAACAAAACTAGCTAAGAACTACCTCTGTATTATTTAAACTGCATTGATCCTCACCTTGTAGATTTTGTGTTAATGATCATACCAAGCCGTTAATGCAAAGGATCACACAATTGCAAGAATCAAAGCATTACTCTTTAAATAATAAAACCCTTAAAAGTAAATATAAACAAAGCATATAATAATACTCTATTACAAATCCATTACTTGTCCAAAAGGAAATGCTCATTTAATGAACAGAAATATCTAACCACATTAACTGTTTGGATGTATTTTGGCTTTCTTTGTGCTGGAGCATATTTCACACCTCAAATGGACCCATCAGCTGTTTACTTCAGAATGCCAGGCTTATTATGTCCACTGTTCTTTTTACCAGCCTATAAAATCAGTTTGTCTTTTACATTTTAAGGAAATAGAGTTTCATAAAGGCCATATGTGCTACCCAAGACAAAACTTTCCACATTGGGAGGAGTCTTTGTTTCGTGCTGTTGAAATAGATCTTGGGTTTAGATGGGTCAAAATTCCTAAAAAACCCCCAACAACCCCAAACCCCTCCCTTGAAATATATTAAGGACAAATTAACCTTTGTCACAGAACTCTTTTTGGAGGTGTATGAGATTTTCTTTATAAGGTATGACTCAGCTAGTCAGCCATTTTCCCTTTTAACAGAGCAATCATTATAAAAAAGGTTGAGCTGATAGGGTAGATGCTAGTTTATATGTTGTTAACATGTATGTCATAGTTTTCAACTTTTTAGCATCTGCCTGCACCTATACAAAATATATGAAGCCAGTGTGATACTTCATTCACTTACTTCATACATTCACTTCATTCATATACTTCATTCAGCTAAGCTGCTGAAGGAAGTAGATTTAGCAACAATAACATAGAGAATAGGCTGTACTGGTGATGCCAGCAGGTGGGTTACCTCCCCATTCATCACCCACCTCCCGTGTCCCTACTACATTTGTTCCTGATGGGAGATGTAAGACACACATAGACCTAAAATTCCTGGTTTTGAAATTAACACCTCCACTGAGCATCATCAGTGAGAGTTGGACAAGTTGGTTGACTCTTCCTCTAGCAAAATACTAGTTTAAGTTATTTGGCTACTAACCTGACTTGTAAGACAAAAGTTACTGGAGTCAGCACCATGACAACTGTTCTATAATTGTACATGGGGACAATAAAGATTAAAGATTTTTCTTTTTTCAGATAAAAGTATTTCTGTGGGATTGCTGTGGGTGCCATTACTGTGGTTTGATGGTCTGTCTTTTTGTGAACAATAAAATATGAAATTTGACATAGTAAAATACAAAAAAATCTGTCCTTGAAGTTATAAATTGTTAATTTAGCTTGGTAAGGAGAACTAAAGAGAAACTAAATACCTGTGTGTATGTGAGTGTGTCCATGCGCACGTGCCTGTGTGTGCACATGCTTGTAGGGGACTTGTGTGGTAACATTTCTGATAGAAGGAGGATTTATCTAACAAATCACAATCAGACAGATCTCTGCTTTAAATAGGACTGTGACCATAAGATAAGGCATGTAAAAAGCTATCTTGCTATCTGATTCTGTCAGGGCAGAAACATGACATTCTTATGGTGAATTGCTCCGGCAAAAAAATTCTTAGCAAAACACAGTGTTGGAGAGCTAGAGACAGAAGAATTTAGAATATTTTGTATAGGGAGGTTAATTAACCACTGAAAATACTTAATAAACTGTAGTTGATTCTTCACATTTGAAATTTTTTATGCGGATGTACAGTGTTCTCTACACTATATCCTAGTTCAGTTTAGGATTATGAGTTTATGCTAAGAATCTATGGGGAGAGACTGATGTTTCAAAGGGCTGATCTTTTGGCCGTAAAAATATCCAAAAGAATTCTTTCAAATAATACTGAAAAATGTATGGACTGTGGCCACACTGCAATCAGTGTATTCCCCCCATCTAGCTTGGTGGAACCTCATCTCACGTCCTGATTTGTGATGCCTTGCTGAACTCACACGCAGGGGCTGATCTCACCCCATGGTGTGGAGAAGCAACTCAACCAAAACTTCATGTTTCAGTTTCTGTCTTTTTTGAGAGGAAGTGTCATAATATCTTCATCAAACATAGGCATTGATAAGGAAGCAACTTGCTGGCTCTGAGTGGGAGGGAGGACTCAATGACTTCCAGAGGTCCCTTCTAACCAAGAATTTTTATGCCTCTGGGAGTTTGCTTGCTCAGTATTACTTAAAATATATGAACATTTTCAGGCCAGTCGCTAAATGGGAGTGCAGTCACTGAAGTGTTTATTTATTGCTTCTAATCTCCATGGGTAGAAGTTAGTTTTGCATAATTAGTACTTGACATGACAGTCCCAAGTAATGTAATTCAGACTTCGGTGACAAAAGGTTGGCAGTTTTCTCCACATTTCTGTGGAGCTTCCTCATACAGTCTTGGAAAATTTCAGACATACCTGCAATGAACAGTGGACACAGGTTTTACAAACTCTGGAAATGGAGATTTAAAAAGAAAAAAAAATTATTTGTCTAATTCTGGACATTAAAATAATTTAAAAAGTGTACTTTGAAGTGCCATACTTGACACTGTTTTTAAGTTTTTCTTATTAAAGCTATTTTTAATGTTTTGTTGAAAACAAGAACTAACTTCTTCTGCCTAGCCTTCATAAATAGTTATGAAAAGATTTCAAATTAAATTTTACAGTCCAAATAACTGGCATAGCATAATCTTTCAGCATCTGTATTTCCATTTTTGCTTTGTGTATCCTTATACTCACAGAGTAGAACAGCAGTTCAATGTAGTCATTCTTTCATGGCCATGATCGTCCAAGAAGCACAATGAAATTCACATTTTTTGCATCATCCTTCTTTGAAACCCCACTAGTTTTAGAATGGATTAAGTAGGAAATCAAAGGCAACAACAGGACGCATTCTTGCATGAGGAAACACACAGGATATTATGTTGACTCCATACTAAAATAAAGGCTGAGAATCATATGCAAGAATGAAATACAAATAGTAGGACTTTTCTGTAATTGCCAAAAATATTTTCTTTTTCTATATGTGTCTGTTTAAAACTCTTACTGTTGTAATATCCATAAGAGAAATAAAGGTGCTTGGCAAAATAAATCATGTGAGAATTTCAGTACTGGCTGCTGCAGAGCCCAGAGGAGGTTTGGACGATGCTTTGGAAAAGTGAAGTGTTGTGGAAAATATTACAGTGTTGTGGAAGAAGTAATAGTTTATTAAACATAAGGGCTGCAAAAATGAAATGATGTGTGGTCTGGCGAATGTTTTCTTTTTAAAGTTATGCATCCTGCTCATCCAAAAATATGCTAGAAGAACCCAGAGCTAGTTGAGGACCAGCAGCTGCACACGCCTGCTGAGCACAGCAGTCAGAGGGAGTTAATGCAGATCTCTCTGCCCTTAGCACTTTCCAATGGAGATTACAGCCATTTTTTTCTTCAAGTAGAGTAATAATGATAAGGAAACCATTTTCAGAAAAATTCTGTGTAACTTCTAGGATTTATTTCAGAAAGAATTACCAGTATTTACTACTCTGTAAAAAAAAATGAAATTGTGTTTTTAAATTACATGTAGTCACAACACCAATGCTTTGTGCCTTGTTTCTGGATGGTAATCTGTGCCCCGAAGCATACATATGATGACCTCTGGCATGGACCACTGAGGCTAGGACTGAAAACCCTCTAAAGTAAAGAAAGCTGCCTGTAGGAAAAGGAGCTGGGGCTGTTGGTTGACAGATGGCTGAATATGAGCCAGCAGTGTGCCCAGGTGGCCAAGAAGGCCAACAGCATCCTCGCCTGCATCAGGATTAATGTGGCCAGCAGGACTAGGACAGTGATTGTCCCCCTGCACTCAGCACTGGTGAGGCCACACCTCGAAACCTGTGTTCTGTTTTGGGCCCCTCACTACAAGGACATTGAGGTGCTGGAGTGTGTCCAGAGAAGGGCAACAAGGCTTGTGAAGGATCTAGAGCACAAGTCTTATGAGGAGCACCTGAGGGAACTGGGGTCATTTAGCCTGAAGACAAGGAGGCTGAGGGGAGACCTTTTATCTCTCTACAACTACCTGAAAGGAGGTTGTAGTGAGGTGGGGGTCAGTCTCTTCTCCCAAGTAAAAAGTGACAGGATGAAAGGAACTGGGCTCCAGTTGCGCCAGGAGAGGTTTAGATTGGATATTAGAAGAAAATTCTTCCCTGAAAGGGTTATCAAACACTGGAACAGGCTGCCCAGGGAGGTGGTTGAATCACCATCCCTGGATATGTTTAAGAGATGTATAGATGTGATGCATAGGAGCATGGTTTAAGCGTTGGACTTGGTAGAGTTAGGTTAATGGTTGGTGGAGTTAGGTTATGGTTGGACTCAACGATCTCAAAGGTCTTTTCCAACCAGAATGATTCTGTAAAACCAGAAACTCGTTTTACACTATAAGCAGTTGTCCCCTGCATTACACGTCTGAAGTCTGAGCCCATGGGAAGAGTATGTGAAACAAATCCACAAAGTTAGATTGTGGACCTAGGAGCTGATAGCATCATGGCAGAAGAGCAGGAGTAATTCTCAATTCCTGTAGCTCTTAATGAATCAACTGGTGTCACCAGAGTTCTTTGCAAGAGCTACTCTTATTTAAATACTAGTTGCTATGATTATGTGTTGATCCATTAAATCAAAACCTTTAGCTTAATTTAGTTTTCAATTTATAATTGGAAGAACTTGCACCTTAAATTCCAGAAAGAGAAAAATACGGTCCTTGTTTTAAACAAACTTGTCAAAAATGGATTGAGATTATTTCAGAAGCCTTTGTTGCAATTTTGTGTAGATCTTAACAATTATTATACTAAGCCAGTTGGTGTGATGGTGCAAATGAATTCTGAACACTTTGATAAACAAATAGGAATATGTGACAAAATGAAAGGAATGATGTGTTTCCAGAGCCTGAATTCCAGGGCTAGAGCTCCTTGGGGTATCTCACCAACACAAAAAGCATTCAGTTCCTTATTTCTTGACCTCTCCAGCACAACCGGCTGCCATAGGAGTTTAAGGTGAGAATGTGATAAAAAATGAATGAGGGCAGAAGGGGATTCTGAAGTGGAAGAACTATTCTTCAGAGCCTAAAGGGGGACCCTAAATAATTGACATAAATGGCTGGTGTGTCTAAAGACAGCAGGTGCTGAGTGGGCTAGATATATATAATTCCCTAAATAAAATGCATGTCAAGAAATAAAATTAGACTGTCATCCTGAAAGTATATTCTTCTAGTGTTGGTATTAAAAAGCCAGCTATATCTTTTCTGTCATCCAGTGTTAATAAAAAAATCCCTACCTTCATGAACAAAATAATAAAAAAACCCCAAAACCTTTGGACACGCATCAGCTTCTTTACCTCTGCTTTGCAAAAGCCAATTGTTTAAAAGCTGCAATTGTAAATGCAGCACCTCTGACTTCAGCTAAGTCACTCTAGTCTGATATAGTAATGTATTAGCTGAATTGCAAATCTTACATCTTTTTCTAGAAGCGAAGACTTTGTGAAGAAAATACAAGAGGTTTTTGGGGTGGTTGTTGTCATCTGCTGTTGACACCAGCTAAGGCCTGGCATCGGAAAACAAACTCAACTAGCACAGCAATCCTTTATGTGTTACATTGGAAAAGTGTTTTCCTCAGTAGGAAGACAAAGAAAGAATTCAGTAATTCCCTTCTAGACTTTTTGCCCTCTGTATCACTGAATAATTGATGACCATATCTGAACAAAATAATCTCCAGCTGGAGCTTCAAGAGTGAAGAAAAAAATAACAAAAATTTCTTTAAACTAAGGAATAGCTTCTTTTTGATTAAACAGTGTTTAAACATCAGTAGGATCCTAGAGGATGCATTGGTCCTCATTATGAACTGCAATGCTTTGGGGTCTTTGCAGGCAGCTCTGGCTGCAGGCATTGGCTGCTGAGACTTTGCTTGCTCGAGGGGGATAGTAAAAATTCATGCTGCACCCCAGGTGCCATCGAAAATGGCCACAGTCATGACGTAACCCACTCCTGCGTATGAAATTATGAGCACCACTTGGTCCTAATGCAATCACAGATGTCTATACAGAAATGGCACCACTTCAGATCTTTGGTGACAGTCCCATTGGCAAAGGCCTCATGCTTTTGATAGCCTGGATGCACTCTGACATGTGGGATTGCCACTCCAGCCTGCTTTGTCTCCTTCAACATTCTCCATGTTCATTTCTGTAAGAGTTTGAATCATAGAATCATAGAATGCCAGGTTGGAAGGGACCTCAAGGATCATCTTTGATGATGGTCCAAACTTTGGACCAACCTTTGGACCAATATGTCAAAAGTCCAACCTTTGACAATTTGGGATCATTTTACCACAAATCTAAGGCTTGAATGCATGAAATGATAGAAAACTTTCTTTTGCCCTTTAGTTCAGGGACATTTAAGATGAAACATACCAAAACATTCAAGATGTTGCAATCGACAGTTTTTTAATCATCAGTCACTCTAGCAGTAGGCTTCAAGACAGTGTGAGGCCTTTTTTCAACACCAAATTATCACAATTTAAGCAAGGAAAAAGAATGACTGCTCCATGTTTCCCTAAAATCCCAGTCACAGTGGTTTGGGTTATGGCCAGTCGATTCATCTGAGCAGACTGTCAGAGTCTGAACAGAGTTGCAGGCCCATCCTTAGGAAGAATTTTTTTTTTCTTTAAGTCAAATTTTTGCTTCAGTGCATTAGAAAGACACATTATTGTGGCAGATTGTTAGTGTCCTTCATTTATCTGTTTTTCAGATAGTTACAATGCTTCACACAGGGTATTAGATCTAGCTTTTCTACCCCCTAGTGATTCACTGTTTCCTGCACTACTTTCTTGCTGCAAACCTATGTGTTTTACAGATTGTAATTAGCTAAATTTAATATAATTTCTTTATATTCAAGTCTTTCTTTCCATTTTCTCTATGGTGAAACTGTAAACATCTTTCATTTAATAGTGATTTTAGAGCTAATAAAAACATGTAGCAATAAGGCTATTGTTATAAAATTAATGAAAATATATCCTCCTGTAGATAGCAATGAAATGGAAGAAATTAACATAAAATTCTCATGTGTTATTTTATTGTATAAAACATATATTTTGCAGCCCCAGCAACCATAAGAGCAGTTCAGAGTACGAACCCAAGGAGTTTACTATTTCATTTCAGATGCATTTCAATTTAGAACTTGCTTCCAAGAGGAGAAGGGTTTTGAGGGATGCAGTCAGGTGGCATGTTGCCCACTGATGCCAGAGGCTGAGGTTGCACACTGGAGTTCAGTAGTCTCTCAGCTTGCTGCAGATAAGCTCTGTAGGAGCTACTGAGCTTCAGGTTGCCAATCCGTGCATTGCTTTGCCACGACAGCAGTAATGTAGCACAGCTGTGCAGCATTTTGAGAGATGAAAAGTAGTGGAGTAATAGACAAGCAGAAATCAAGGGTGAATTTTTCTGAGGTGGGGACATATCTGATATAGACCAGAAAAATTTCCAGCTCTTTATGGGAGATGTGGGATGGTGACATAGCAAACACTGGTGTGTCAAGTGCCTCTGCTCTTTTGGTCGAAACACAGCTTGAAAATTACTTTAATAATCTCCAGAGTCTACATCCTCAGTCCTTGTTGCCACAGTCTCCAAAAAGAATGACTGGCTGATACAGGGAGTTGTTAGGAGTGTATGGCTAAGCTACAAAAATAAGAAGAGATTAAAGGGCAACCTAAGATTGTTTGCTCAGTCAGAATTTCTGATGACAAACAGGAGCTTTTGCCTATGTGAGGCCAGCAGGATTTGGCCTAGTAATTTACTGAAAGAATTAAGTGGATGAAATCAGAATCCACTCCCAATTACACAGTAGTAAATTCAGAGTAACTTTATTCACTGACATCATTGGAGCTGCTCTGGATTTACACCAACTTCAGTGGAAGCTTATAATGGTCTATTGAGAATTTAAACTTCATGAGTGAACGTGCAAGAGTGAGAACTGGCTGAGTTATGCAGAGCTCAGCACAGACAATTGTGTCCAAAGATAACACTAAAGAGAAGCTTTTTGCTGCCAATCTTATTGTGCTTCTTGCACCATTAAATTCTGCTCCTGCTCCAAATGTACCTTTAAGAATGAAAGACTTGCAACTACAAATGGACTATAAATTATTTATTGTTCCTGAGTTTATTCTCAGGATAATATCCAAGAGCCCATAGTTATTAATTCTGCATATTCCATGGATGGGTTAGATGACCCACAAGGCTCTTCAAATGTTTATTGTTCATTCCCAGAAACCATTACAGCAAAGATGTTCAGGCTAGTCCTTAATATATTATCATAATGCTTTGTATTGGTGTGTTAAATATTTCTTTAATAATCAGTGGATACACGACCTCTGCTTCACATGCTGGAAGATAAACCCTCTATCAGCTTTTGAAAATCAAGCTCTCCAAAGAAAAGAAGCAATGAACAATGTATTTGGAATCACCTGTATTCTTCAGCTTAATGCCACCTGAGGATGCTAGGAATTAAAAATCAAGTCCATTATGGCTGGATGTTCACATGCATGTGTGTCATATCAGATGTGAGCCAAGAAAGGATCATCTAGTGAGGCAGCCTTATGAAATAAGATAGATTTACCTCTAGAATACGTGTCTGATTTCCATACATCTATTTTTTCCTCCTGTTATTTCGAATACGTAGAGGCAGCTGTAATCTGTCAAACTAGGAATCTGAACAGTGAAAACTTTGTTTAGACAATGCTGTTTGTGCCTTAGAAATAATTATCCTGCATTGAAAACCTAATTTATATGATTTTTTGGTTAGCTGATGACCATCAGAATATTACTGCAAACACATGATGAATTTTCACATCTATTTAGGTGCATTTTTGATAGGCAAGACACCTAGTATGACAATACAGTGAAAAGAAGTTAGGGACAGCACCCATTTGGATTTCTTTCTGAGTTTCTGTATGTACACCTTAGGCAACACTGTAAAGCCTTTCTCTGACCTGTTCTTAACCATTAAAAGTATGTTTCCCCTCAGGAAAGTCTGTATTAATGGGCATTCCTGAAGAGGTAGAAAACTGCTGAGATTTCTTCCTACCAAGTAATAAAAACTAAGGATGGGTTGTTGGGGGCAGGGAGGAAACTCAAAGAAGCATCTTCATTTTCTAGTTTCAGTGTGTCTGAGCAGTTGACTTGGTTTCCTTAACCAGCTCTGCTTCAATTTCCAGCTTGCATGATATTGTGAAAGTTTGCTTTTATATTAATAAACATTTTCTTTGAGAAAAATGACTCTTGGTTCAAGTTCCAGTCCTTTGCATTCTGAAGCAGCAATTAAGCAATTAAATTAAAGCCTGCAAATAGCAAATGTTTCCATTATAAAACCACTAGCAGCTCCACCTTTTTAAAAAGCAGTGTGATAAAAATGCCACAGAAATTCTTGGAAATCTGATCTCTGATGAGTATCTAATCTTCATCTTTAAGATAGTGGGAAGAACAGAGGTTATGTAAAATCCATGTATTCCTTCCAAAGCAGAAAGTGCTCTGATTTCCCAGCTACCTAAATTACCTTTGCAAAATTTTATTTAGTATTACTGTACTTAAGGCAGTACCAATATTCAGGTGCTTCAGTGCCATCGCTTTTGGGTTGAATCACTTGAAGGAGATACATGTTAATTTTTCTTGTTTCATCCTATCTACTTTGTGGTCTTCACCATCTCTTTCATTATAATCCAGCTGTAAACAGATTCTAGCCACATAGCTTCTCTGCTTTTGGTTCTGCCTTTTTAAAACAGCAGCATTTTTGGCTTTGGCATTGACATGAAGATAATTACCATGTGGCCTCCATTTGCTTGTAGGTTGGAGACCCCCACCCTAGATCAAAAACAAGTTCAGTTGACTGAAACAGCATTTCCCAGCAAAAGGAAGTGATGCATATCTGGCAACATTTCAGTGTAAAATGAGTAATCAAAACACACTGAGTGTAAGCATCTTCACCCTTCCTTCCCCCAGCTCTTAATCCAATAATGGC
This sequence comes from Hemiprocne comata, assembly GCA_020745705.1. Taxonomy (NCBI): domain Eukaryota; kingdom Metazoa; phylum Chordata; class Aves; order Apodiformes; family Apodidae; genus Hemiprocne; species Hemiprocne comata. The sequence goes on along the minus strand of CM036586.1, from coordinate 94,124,653 downwards.
TAGGCACGGAATAAGGCTTCATATTCAGCATGTGTACAAAATACACAGAGGTACAGAGCTAAACATTGATTGCGAGGCAGTCATGTAATGAAAAAGCAGATAATTTGAATCAGATTGGGCTGAAATTCAAATTGCAGCAAACTATTTGCCAGAGATTCAAATTGTGGAGAGAAAATTCACTCTTTTCCTAAATTCTTTTCCATTCTCTCTCCCTCTCTCCTCTCAGCGTGGGAGTTCTGCATTGCCATTTGTTTATTTGGCTTCTGATTAAAAAAAAACAAAACAAAACAAAGATTGAAGAAATCCATTGCCACTCATATTTCAAATGAAAAGCAAAATTTTAAAAAGAAAACGCTGTCAACATTTCTTTAAAACCCTCAATGATTAAATATAATCTGCTCTAGGAACAGAAGTCAGAAGTGGTTCTGTAACTGTAAAGTAATATTCTGAGCAATACCTGGAATCATTAGATGGAAAAAGAAACAGAAGGAAAAGAGAAGGGGAAGGGGAAGGGGAAGATGAAGGGGAAGGGAAGGCAAGGCAAGGCAAGGCAAGGCAAGGCAATGGAAGGGAAGGCAACGGAAGGGAAGGGAAGTGTGCAAAAAGCTTTGAGGCTCAGAAAGAGAAATCAGGAATGTACATGTGCCACTTAAAAAAGCTGAAATTTATTAAAAAGAGAATTCTTGGCATAGGTGCCTTAGTATCTGGGCAAGCACGTGACTACTGCTGCTGTTTAAGACTCAAACACGGGTTCACTAGTAAAAGTCAGCAGAGCAGTACCATCCCTGTAGATGACTCTCAGTTCCTAAGGACTGGGTGGGTGTCAGCTGGTGGCAAAAAAGTGACCATTAGAGCCATGTGCAACAAACAAGACATGGTAATAGATGATGTGTCCAGCTAATCCCTGTATCTAACTCCCAGCTTTGAATGAGTTCATTATCAAGTTTGTGATGAAACAGCTCTGTAACTCTGCAGGTTCCTGAAAGCTCTGTAGTAACTCAGCAGAGAGGAGTTAGAACCCTGCAGTGGTTGTGGTGTGCTCCTGGTGAGGGAGAAGAAGTGAGAGTCCTGGCTGATCTTGAGCCCTCTCAGCTGCACTTTTGCCTTTGGTCTATTTGACATGCCAACTGACTTTAGCCTTTGTTAAAGAGGTCTGCAACACACACATTTTTCTTTGCATGAGAAATCCTATTGCTTTAATGAGTGAGTACATGAACCTGCAGCAGTGTTTAAAAAGAAGACTCAGCTGTGGAGTCCCTGGCATGTGGTGATATTTTTTTTTATGTTTGCCTTTTTACACTTGGTCAACATAATAGCATAAATTATTAAAACTTAGTAATAACTAGGAAACCAGAAGGCATTACTGTAGAATTTGGTCTCTCATTTAGAGCACATTGGCAAGGGTAAGGAAATGATTCTGTAAGAGATAAATAGACCTTGGTATGCCACACATCCATCCATCCATCCATCCATCCACCCATCCATACTTCAGTATTATCCAGCATCCACAACAACTGTGTGCATCCAAGAACTTGTGGTGGTGGACAAAGGCTGTAAGACAGCTCAGACTACTGCTTCCTCACCTCTGACTAACAACCTCTTTTGCAGACTGACGTGCCCTTTCTTGATCTTAGTTCTGAGGGAAAGGGAAGCCGTGTAGCTGCGTTAGTGTGGTGCGAACCTCAGGCTGATGCACTTGCACACTGCTTCTCAGCTAGATCTTCAAATGGTGTTGTTGGCCTGGTGCCACCGCAGCCAATAGAGCAGTGCCAGTGAGCAGAGCATGGGATTTGGCCTTACATTTTTAATGCATATAAATGGTTTAGATGATGAGATAGGAGCTGATGATCACCTGAATCAAGAAGCTGAGCATCTTAGAAGATGCTGGATTCCTGAAAGTGTATCTGTACAGTTTTTAAAATAGAGAGAGGATTGTTTTATTTTTTAATCTCTGCTTATCTTCCCTCTTTCCCAGTCTGTAAGCTACTTTCCTTTTAGCTGGCATATATGGGTTTGATTGTTTTATTTAAATCTCTGTGCTTTGTTTTTAAATTACATATATATTTGTAAAACGTGTATCTCCTTGCAAGGCACGATTTTGTTCAGAGTACACTGGCATTTCACATTTTCTCTTGTTATGGCTCAGAGTGTCAGAGCTATAAAAGCTGCTACTGTTAATTCACATTTGAGGAAGAAACAAAGGGAGCTTTCTGCAGCCTGTGCACCTGGAATGTGAAGACAGTATGGGGACTTCTGCAGCCTGTTTCTGCCAGGTGGCAGTCCCTTGCTACATTGCCAAACCAAGAAAAAAGTTGTGAAACTGTTGAAGGGTTTGCTACATTGTATTTTTAAGGCACTAACCTTGGTTTATGTTGATTGAATGTTCCATTTTTAGATTTAAAACCCTTACTGTTTTGAATTGCTTAGCCATCCATAAACACAAAGCAACAGCTCCTACAGTATTTTGCAGCGATGCTAAGCTAACATTAATTTTAAAATTTCTGTAGAATTTGCATTCTCATGATGCAAAATGCAGACTGTACTTTTAACAGACAGAAAAGGAAAAGCTCCCTTAATGGGTTTAGATGAAACAAAAAGATATTAAAAATGTATTTGTGTTTCTGCCAAAGCTAAATACAACAGTTACTTGTTTCCTCTAACAATACTTATCATTCATCTTTTTTCAAGGACTTTACAATATTATGTAGCTATCACTTGGAAAGTGCTTAGAGCAGATTAGATGAAAGAAATATGTAGAGATCAGTTGTCCTTGCTTACCCCTAAGAAACAGTGCTATAGTAAAATCTGAGGCTACAATATTTTCCAGGGAGTTTAAATTTCCTCATGTTTTATGTTCTCATACAAACATGTTGTACACTGAGCTTGATGGTTTTGTATTACAATACTGGAAATAGCATCTAGCTCATGTTTCTGCCGATTTGATACTGAAAAGAGCTTGCACGCCAAAAAAAGGCCAGAAAAACCTGCTATGTGGTTTTAGAAAGCATGGTTGAGATCTGGCAGATACAAAGATCTAAGACCAGTCCTGGAAGATCTAGTAAAACTTTTACTTCAGTTCTGAGGAGATTGATGACTACAGAAAAATTAGAAAACTAAGAATTTGGATAAATGCAGCTTTTGGGGATTGGTTCCCCAACATCTTTTTGGACCAAAGTCAGAGAAACTGCTCCCGAATTCCCAGCATTAGCATTTCATGTTATATTTAAATAGTTATGCCAGTGACTTTTATGTCTTCATCATCTGTTATTTTTTAATATTCTAAATCCCCTTTCAAGCAATAAGATTCTCCCAGTAATTCAAGTGGAAGTAAAATTTGCCTGAAACTGAATACATCTTAAACTTTATTTCCGCCAAATAATCAGGTAAGTATAATATTTCTCTGTTTACTGTACTTGAATATCTGGCGCTGCTTAGATCTTCCACCCAGGCTAGATTCTGATTGCCTTTGAAAGACTGACTAAGGCTTTCCTCATTGTCTTCTACTTGACAGAAACATAGATGTGTTATTTTAACAGCCTTTTTTGCCCTTCTGGGCACAGAAAGCCCACCTGCTCTTCTGAGACTCTTCTGTTTTTCAGAGGCTCTAATTTGCACCTGGGTTTAAATATTCCCTGGGGGATAATCAGGTGGCTGAGGGTAGATCAAGTACCATGTGCTTTGGCTCTACCTGTTCATGAGCATCTTCATCACCAACAGGCTAGTGAATATGGGATAACTAGTTTTGTGTAAATACAGTGTCTTCATTAGGATGGGAACCCTTTTGTTAGGAAGATCTGTCTATCTTCTTATCCTTTTATACAGCGAGGACAGTGTAAAGGGTGTGAAATTCCATATGCAGCTGGGTATTATGTTTTAAAACATTCTGAGCAACATACAATTTGTACCATGGTTATTTACAAAATTCCCTTTATAAGCAAGTTCATTTTTGCCTCCTCCTCTTGTTTCCCTCCCTCCTCTTACACTTCGCTGGGTTAAAAACTGGTTGGATGGCCGGGTCCAAAGAGTTGTGTTGAATGGAGTTAAATCCACTTGGCAGTCATGAGTGGTGTTCCCCAGGGCTCAGTGCTGGGGCCACTCCTGTTTAACATCTTTAGTGATGATTTGGATGAGGAGATAGAGTGCACCCTCAGTAAGTTTGCAGGTGACACTAAGCTGGGTGGAAGTGTTGATATGCTTGAGGGCAGGGAGGCTCTGCAGAGGGATTTAGACAGGCTTGATTGATGGGCCAAGGCCAATGGCATGAGTTTCAATAAGGCCAAATGTTGGGTCCTGCACTTTGGCCACAACAACCCCTGGCAGTGCTACAGGCCTGGGGAGGAGTGGCTGGAGAGCTGCCCAGCAGAGAGGGACCTGAGGGTGCTGATTGACAGCTGGCTGAACATGAGCCAGCAGTGTGCCCAGGTGGCCAAGAGGACCAATGGCATCCTGGCCTGCATCAGGTCAGCATTTAGTTAAGGACTTGTCAGTGTTAGGTTGATGGTTGGACTCGGTGATCTTTAAGGTCTTTTCCAACCAATGGCATTCTGTGATTCTGTGATTCCTTTCCATCTACTTCTGTCTCTTTGAAAGTCTCAGGCTTCACATTTGGCTGATAAGTTTCGTGTCTTCAGTATGATTTGGTTAAGTCTGATCAGATGTGATGTGACATTCAAATCCTCTCTGGATTCTTATCTTTTTATTTCTCCTATTTTCTTTGTCCTACTCTGTGCATTTATAGCACATATAAAAATCTCTCCACTGAACTCATAATTTGAAAATCTTTTAAACCTTCCCCCATGTACTTCCCTTTTGACCGTACCCTGCCTGTTTCACCACTTAAAATTACTTTCTTCCTATCATCCAATTTTAGCAACTTCTTTCCTGCCTTTTGTTCACTGCTCCATGACTTGCCTCATCTTCCTCAGTCACCATATTCTCCTTTGTCTTAAAAATAAGTACAGCTCCATGAATTGGCTCAGTTAACCTGTCCAGCTGGAGTCTGTCAGTTCTTTAATTCAGCGTAGCCTACTTCTCCCACATACCTAAGAGATGTGGGAAAAGACATATCCCCACTGTGGAAAAGGTCATCTGCTAGATGGTCCACCCCAGCACCACTCTTGATTGCTGCTGGGTTGGTTACAATTTTTTCTCTTTGTCAGTTTGGATTTTTCCACAATTTGTTGAATACATTTTCATGTAATTCCAGTTACCTGTCTTCGCATTGTCACCATTTTGACTTTCTATGCCCTGGACACTTTTGTTCATCCCTTACTTCTGCCCTGCTTCCTCTTTTACATGCTTTGCCTCTTCAACATCTATATTCCATGCACTGTCCCTGAAAAGATTTTGCCTCAAGCAAAAAGCCTGAGTCATGGTCATGGGAAGCCTAAGCATGCTCAAGGTCTTGCTGTTATTAGTTTTACTTCACCACCCCTTCACTGCAAATCCTATTGGTTATATACATTTTGTATACTCTTTCTGGAAAGTGCTTACAGAGTACCCAGCACACCTTCAGGGACTGTGTAATTTACAGATCAGTACAAATGAGAGCAAGCTAAAAAATAATACCATGTTGGCTTCTACTCCTACTTAGAGATTATATCATCTTGCTTTTTTTCTCACCAGCAGCCCATTTGTTATTTTTGCTACTCTTTCCTCTCTACTACACATAGCAAAGGCTCTCCCACTGTGAAGCTACTTTTCTGACTACTACTGATCACAAAACATCTCAGGGATGACCATGTCATCCTCTATATTCTGCTCTTACAATTTACAATGCTGCTTTCCAAGCTCTACACAAATTCAGTGTACACAGTGTATATGTACGTAAAGACAGAAGCTGGAGCACCTGGAGCAGAGGCTGAGAGAGTTGGGGTTGTTCAGCCTGGGAAGAGAAGGCTCTGGGGTGACCTTAGAGCAGCCTTCCAGTATCTGAAGGGGCCTACAGGAAAGCTGGGGAGGGACTTCTTACAAAGGCATGTAGCAATAGAAAAAGAGGTAATGGTTTTAAGATGAAAGAGGGTAGATTTAGATTTTATATTAGGAAGAAATAGTTTCCTGTGGGGGTGGTGAGATACTGGAACAGGTTGCCCCGGGAAGTTATGGATGCCCCCTTCCTGGAAGTGTTCAAGGCCAGGCTTTGAGCAACCTGGTCTAGTGGGAGGTGTCCCTGCCCATGCAGGGGGGTTGGAACTGGATGATCTTTAAGGTCCCTTCCATGTGTGCACACATACACCCACACAAAAAATGAAGGCCAGAAGCTGCAAAATAAAAAGGTTGCAAGCCAGACCTGTCAGGCACCTGTCACAAAGAAACAAAGCCATCTACTCTGTTTCATCTGTCCAGCACAACAAAGCACTGACTGGGATAAAAGGAGGGAGCCATGACACATAAAGAGCAGGTGAGACAACGTTCACCAGATACTTCTCATCACATCCTTACCCAGCTGTTTTCCAAAAAATCGGCAACAAAAGCAGACTAAAACCCCATAGACATGATTTACCCCTGTTAATCCAGTCCTTCTGCTAAAAGTCCAAGCAGCTTTAGCACAGAAACCTATTTCTTTGACTGCCAGACATATTAAGTCACACATTTTCATGCAAGTGATCACATATACAATCATCACATAATTTAATAATGAAAAGATAATTATTTATTCTGGTCTTGAATAAATTTTGAAACCTGTTTATAGAGAAAATTAATTTAATTTTGAAACTTCGTTTTAAAGCCAAGAGACATCAGTGTCTTTAATTGTAGGTCTAGTCAGAATGGTGGAAACCAGCATCAGGTAATACTGATATTTGTATTAACAGTTTTCTCAGCAAATAATGCATTTTAATTAAAAAATGCTTTACTCTTTGGACTAGAAATATATTATGTAGAACTGTAGAAAAACCAGTTGGCAGGCTAAAATAGACTGGCTCAAAATTAGAGTATGAGACAGAAAGGAATAATTGCTTGACCTGCAGGTTAAAGAATAAAGAATAAGAGATCAGCTCCAGTTACATGCTGTAAAGCTTCAAAAGCTTCCAATTGAATCTTAAGATTCATAGGTTATTTTAAAAAATCAAATTTCGTTCATAAGACTTATTAGCTTGGAAACAGAGGGGTAATAAATAAAGACACACAGTAGACCAGAGGTGAACTGGGACTGAATACATTTCTCTTAATATATATCAGTGAAAGGTGGTATTAAGCAGAGCTTTTGTCACCTCTGTGGTTATTAAGATATCGGAAAAAATTTCAAGGAAAGCAGAGGAAGCTGTGAGCTTCAAGAGTCTGAAGTGGGAATGCATGTGCATTTGGCTATATATTGGTTTCCTTGGCTCATCTGCTGAAAGACAGGTCATCTCTAAGACTTGTAAAAGGTCCAAAGGCAGGTTAAAAGGCTGAAGGCTTCCTACATCCACCTCTTCAAGCCCTTTAAACTTTGCTTAAAAATTCAGTTGATTTGCCTAATACTCCTTTACATGAAAACTATTTTACTCCTGAAAGTGAGCACATTCAGACCGAAGTAGACGTGCTTTTATTTTTACTACTGAACATAAATTTGCCTCATTTACAAATACTGGTGATAGATGTAAAATTTTAGTAGAGATTTATCCCATGAATAACATGGACAACTTGTGGTGTTTATCTCTTCCGCCTTGGCAACCTGAGAAGGATCATCACTAAACTATACATTTGTGCAATAAGTTCCCCCTAAAAAGTAAAGAGCTCAACTGATTGAGGAGGAAGAGGGAACAAATGAAAAACAATACTGAACATTTTGGAAATCAAGAGCTTCTTCCTCTTCTTTGACCCTCCTTCTCAACCTGCACTTAATGGATATTTCCTCTTCCTGGGCACGCTCCACGGGCTGACACTTTTTCCAAAGTTTTTGAGGGAGTCGGAACACAGCGCACCCGTCACAGACACACAGCAGCTGGTGGCCCTGGTGGGCAGGTGAGTGGGTGGTGGTCAGCAGGTGCCCTCTGCACTGGTGGCACCTCCCAGCCCCAAACCCCATTTCAAGCAGGCTGTGCCCCAGCCCCACTTGTGAACAGCTCTCAGCACCATGAAGAAGCACACCAAAGGCCATGTCCCACACTGGGCATGTGATCTATAGTTCTGCCATTAGCTTACGTGGTGGTAGGGTCATTTTCACACTAGGTATTTTCAAGAGAAAAGGCACTAATTTAAAGGTATGGCATTCTTAACTCAAAAATCTGGACACAATTCACAGTCCCTGCATGTCATCTCACGGAAGAGCTGGACTGAAGACTGGTAGTAACTTAAATGGAAGAAGGGCTTACTAAATTATACTCCTGGCATCTCTCTAGCAACAGATTTCAAAACCGTATTCAGATACTACAGTGACTGCTCAGCATCAACTCAGTTAGCAGGGGCATGCATGCAATCATGTGGCTACTCTTAAATTAGGAAAGACCAGTCTGGATTCAGACTACAAACAGTTTGTCTAGACGTTGCCAAAGTTCCAGATATGTCCTGTCTTCTGCTCTTCTGCACAATATACCCTGCACAGTTTCAGCCCCTTAGAAGTGTCTGCAGGCTGTACTCATGAAGGTGGTGTGCAAGCCACTGATACACTGTTTTCTTACCAGCAGATTTCTGTAAAAATTGAGTAGTTCTGTAGCAGTTGTTCTAGCAATAGGAAACTCTCCAGACAATCGGAACGGTGGTGCTCAGTTAAGAAATGTAGTCTGTTTTTCCTAGGAAGCCTTAGGTTAGGAAAAACAGGTTACTGAGCTCATGCACCTGGAGCTCATTTACAGCTCAGCTGCAAGGTCTATAAAGGAAGAAGGCAAGAGAGGTGTCTTTTATGGTAGGAGAAGGAAATGGAAATAAAGGTGCTAAAGTAGGTGGCTAAGCTTTCATCTGGATAAGAAGAGTGTTTTTGTTTGAATGCTGGAAAAGGGAAAAAGTGCAGGTGGCCTGTTTTAAAATTCTTGTTTAGATTTTATTTGAGTAAACAGAAGAAAGAAGCCGTATTAAAAGAAGAAAACATTCAGGCTAATATTAAACCAGAGAAGAAAGCAAATGCATTTTCTATTTGTGAGTACAGAGCTCAACCAGTGCCATTATACATTTTTTTTGATCAAAGCTATATGCTTTGTCTGGAGTAATGCAATATATTAATAAGAGTTTGGCTCTGTTGGAAGTGTACTCTAGGATGGGAAGTTTGAGACGGTTTACAAAGACTTTGTATCTGGATGAAGTAAAGTTGAATTTGCTTTCACTTGAATGAAATATTTGAGTGAGACTTGTGAAGGGCTGCACTGGAACCTTACAAAAGGACTGCAAGATAAAACTAGTGTACCACTTCTGTTTCTTCTTAATATAGAAAATAATTCATAGGTTTACATTTTTAGTGTAATCTCAGCTTCCACCTATGTGTTTTGGCACCTCTTTTCCATCTAGTGTATGGGAATTTGTCTTCTATTTTTTTATGTGTGCAGACAAAATCCATTTGGTCGTGTTCTGTACATTGACCAGGGTTTTGGTCTCTGCATTCTGCTGCATCAAATAGCACACTGGGAAAAGGAGACCTGAGGGACCAGATTTATATATGAAGTGCATATTCAGAAATAACTTCAGATTGGAGTGTTAGCCTCAGTTAATGAAGTTTTAATAAATGGTATTTATTGATGTGGTATTATTACAGATCTGAATCATCGCTTAGAAAAATGTTAGGGTTGTGCTTATGCTTGGTGGCCAGAGGCATGCTCAGGCTCTGTGGCTCTAGAAATCTGAGATGCTTCTCTCTCTACTTCTTAGCCCCTGACCCCCCTGCTTTCTTTTCTGCCTCCTGCCTGAGCCTAATACATACACCTTCCCTTCATTTCCCACCCCCCCCCCCCCTTCCCCCTGCCATTTTGACTTGGTTTGTGCATCCAGCTACCTATCCTTTTGTTAAATCTCCACTTGCTAGCTGCCTATTTCTGTTCCTGATGCCTCCTCAGAGGTTTTATTTTTTTCTTTTTGCCCTGCATGTTTCTTTGGTCTTAAGTATCTTTGTCTCACCCTCTGCATTTAATCAAGTTACCACCTTCCTCCACTGAGTTAGTTGCTGGAAGCACCAGGGGTACGACAAGCACAAAAAACAACTCTTACACCTAGTTTCAACATTAAGGGTCACAGTAGTGGTAGTAACTGTTGACAGCTAAAAAAAATTAGTTTCTGGGAACGTACAAATGCTGCACCCCTCTGTAACACATATTCTACAGTGAAGGTCTGTGAGTTTTCACATAGCCAAGATGGATTAACATCTTTGTTGGAATAATCAGAGATACCCCAGGCCCATCTCCATGACACATTTTAAAGTAATTTCTCAAAAGCATGGAAGTGCAATGGATTTCAATGAAACAGAGATAAGAATATATCTAATATGTAAAAAAATAAATAAATTCTTCATATTTCAAACTTGGGAAAAAGAGTTTGTTAGGTGAAACTCTTAAAGAAAATTCAACTGAAATGAAGGTCAACAAACGTTTTTGGCAAAAAATTTTAACAAGTGAGAATAAAATCTTAACACATGAAAGGGTGCATTACTTCTGCAATAAAAGGCACACTGGTACAGCACAGTGCAGTACTATATAGGTACAAGATAGCTCAGACTAGGTTTGGGAAGCAAAAGCAGGACAGCCATAGATGCATGTATTTCTGCCTGGACTTACGCTTCTTGCTTCCTAACGTCAAGAGTCCCGAAGAGCAAAAAGTTTTTACTCAACTATAAATTGTTTCTGTGTGAACATTATGCAGTATAGACACAGGACGCTGTGGGTGAAATTATTCATCCAAAGGCAGGTATTTATGACTGAGCTGCTGTACGGATTTCCTTTATGGTTAGTGAGAAAGATTGTAAGTGTCAATGTGACTCACCTCATCCTACTGCAGACATCAACATCACTGCCTAGAACTGCTTCTATTTTATCATCACTGACTTTAAAGGAAGCTTATGGTGACTAGCTCAGCTGTAGATACCTAAGGTGAAAAGATATAGACTCCACATTTCATCCACAATATAGGCACCATTGTATAACAGAAGTTGGCTACAATCTTTTGAACATTCAGATATCATGGACACACTTCATAAGAGACCCCAAAATGCTGAAGAATGGAGAGTTATATCCTGAAATCAAAGAGCACATCTGGAAGGCCAACATCCCCTCTTTTTTGTGTAAAATCAACAATACTACTTAACAGAGAGAAAAAACAGATTATCCCTTTAAGTCCTGGTCATAGATGATCCCACATCAGGGGGACCAGCTTTCAAGACCAGTTCACATTGAGCAACAGCAGAATTTTAGCCTTTGGTTCTGCACAGCTCTCAACTCCAACCTGTAACATCTGTGAAAACACAGTGGGAGGAGCTTGTTGTGGTATCTCGTGCTACGTATACTACTTTGGCTTGCTGCATTTTGTGTTTCATGTTTGTTTTTTTTCTTTTCTTTTTCATGCAAGAGCATTCTTACTGGCTCTAGTAAAAAGGTTCTGAATGTTGTTGTAGGCAGAAGCAGGAAACTTGCTTTCCTCATGGATCAAACAGAGCTGGCATAGGGAAAAAAAAAAAAAAAAGAGAAAAAAAATGTTTCACTCAGAGGAAAGTGAAAATATAGCACACTTTGAAGAATTTCCTTCCCCACATAGGAGAGGCTCCATAGTCGGACTCAGCATGAAGTTTCTTTGTTTAATCTTCATGTCAGCTTTTGGCACTCTGCTATGACTGACACAATATAAAAGAATAAAAGCCCAAACAAGGCAAGGGCAAAAAAACCCTTAGGAATGTGTGAGACTTAGTAAATCAATAATATCTAGTATAGTATAATAATCAATAGTATCTAATAACCAAATGTCATGGCCTAACTGGGAGCTAGGGAATGATCTCCTTACATCCGAATTGCAGGGCCTGGGCAATGTGAGAAAACATCACTTTCCATAAAAAATAGAGACTAGAGCTAGAACGCTAAAAGTCACACAGTCGGTGTAAACTATATTCTGAAAGTTTGTTACCACAATAATAATTTAATTAATGTGGCTATGTCACTGCAAATGCCTCTCTCTCAACTGTGGAGGAGGAGAGACAGTCCCTTTACGACCATTTTGGACCGTGCATAGTCTGACAACTTGTGAACAAGTTCTAGGGAAAACTTGGACAAAATAAAGAGTTTTTCCCTACACAAGCATAGGTTACACTATAACTGGAGCCCAAGACCATAGTTTGAGGTGAACAATCCATCCCTCATGAGCTCAAGGGAGGAGCACCCCAGAAGGGCTCTATCTCCCTGCAGAGGCACTGCAGTGCTCACTCTAAGGTGGATGGCCAGGTACTCCCCCTTGTTTAAAAGCAGGGGGTGTAAGAGAAGATAGGAATGGGCTTCACTGTGTCCGGTGACAGCACTCTACAGCAGGTGCCCAGGGAAGAATATTTTGCCATAATGCAGACTGGCCCAAGGCTGTGTCATCTGAACCTGCTCTAGACAGCACAGCAGGGCAGCTCAGGGAAGTGTAAAGCACAGAAGACAAAATTTTAATCGTTAGCAACAGAAATCAATATCAAATATTAGCATTATCAAAGAGAAGAGCAAACCTCCCATTGTCTTTAGGGGAAGCCTTGAGTAAATAATAATAAGTAAGACTGCCTCATTTACAACATTTAATATATTTTGTTTCACCAGTGCAAAGAATTCCAGCTTTAGCTAAAGGCCATTCTTTGTTAAGAATTATATTTTACTATTGTATTACTTACTACTAAATTTAGTTAGTGCATTTATGAACTGTATTAAAAAGGAGGTGCAAAAGATAAAATATGAAGAGATGGAACCTGTTATACATATGTAAGTACTGTGTTGCAAAGAAACTCTTTGGTTTCACTACTATTAGGGTTTTTCACTGTATGAAGAATGTTAAATTCATAATGGAAAGGGAAAGTGAGGGTCAGCTCTGTTAATTTCTTGGTGCTTTTTTGTTTGTTTGGGGTTTTTTTGTTTGTGTTTTTTTGTTGTTTTTGTGTTGTTTGTTGTTTTTTTTTTTTATTGGGAGTAACTTAGTTTCTATTGTATCTAGTAATTTATATTCAAAAGTTAAATAAAACACAGTTCACATTTTATTTAGATCACTTGAATGCTATTTCACTCTTATACTTCTGACCTTGTCAGATCAGAAATAATTTTAAAAATAAAAACATCACTACAGAATCCAAAAGCTATAATAGAGCTGCTGAACTCTGAAGTCACTACTGACATAAAGAGATTTACTATGAATTTACATCAGTGTGACACTGGGACTTTGCCCAAAGTGTATGTGTGGGGAGCTTTATTCTATAATGTGGTCTATAATTCAAAGAATTGATAAGTTGTAAAAACCCAGATTCCGATTTCCAGACTGAAAAGAAAGGAATGAATTATAACTGTATTAGGACACTAAAAACCTTATTAGCATGGTTCCAGTCAGTAGCAGGTTCTTTTCTCAGCCAAGTCACAGAACGGCCCTCACCTTTTTTTGGCTCAGTTGCGACTCATCTGGGGATTTGCACACAATGAGGCTGTTTTCACCAACAGGGTGATGGCTTTCTACATCCCTTTTGTTTTAGCCTGGAGGTGATGACTAGTGGTGAGGAAATTATTATCTTAAAGTGGGGCAGCTTTGATGGATTTCCTTTCAGCAAAACAAAACCATATGGAGACGCAGCTTTTGCTGAGGAGGAGGTATCCCAGGTAACAAGGGGAATGCCAGGAAATGGTTATGAAGAAACATCCCCTGACACCTGGTTTACCTGTTTGCACTGCCCTAACCAACTGCTGCAGAAACCTCGCAGGGGCCCATTTGCTCTTCAGGAGGACAAAGTAAGGCAGAATTATTTATTGCTCTGATGATCCTTGGTGAAGAACTGCTGTGTCACAGCTGAGCAAGTCCCTCCTGGTCCAAGAAATGTCAAATCAAACCTTTTGAGCTCTTGGTGACACGGATAACAGCCAAATTCTCAGCTAGAATAATTTTGCAAAACCATGTGTTTTGAAGGACAGGGCAGTCCCTGTTTCCCCATGATCTCACACATACTGCTATGACCAAAACATACCCTTTGAACTAATTTTCCAACACAACCACCAACAGAGAAAGACGTCTGGCAATGGCAAGAGCTGGAATAATTTCTACGAACTAAGAAAGCTATTAAAGGTATAGGCTATAATGGTGTACATCATAAAACACTCTTTATGCTGTACAAATTAAATAAACCACCTTGTTAACATTATAGAGAGAGTCAATGTTACAGGCCAGTCAGAAGTTTTCATCCATCATTAAACAGCTCGTAATTAATTTCAAATCCTAGATCTTCTAGTTTTCACCTGATGACTGCATGTACCCAAAATACAGAAAAAATCTGTTTTGATATTCTCCCTTCACATTATAGCTGCTTATGTCCATTTGTCTTCAAATTCACACAACTTTTCTTTTGTGACAGGAGTCAATGAGAATACGTTCCTGAGTCTATTTTGGGTTCTACTAAAAGTTCTAGTATAGTCACTCCATAATAGGATGACCATGGAAGGTATGTGTCTTATACATCTGCTTGAAAGGCTAAATGAACATGATCTACCATGAAGCTGATCCTCAGTCATAATTCTACTGAATTAATTCTACTGAGTAAACAGATTGCAGTTGAAATATATGCCTGCAGAGGATTTTTATTCTGCATTGCCTTCCAATTTTTGCCTAAAATGATCATACACAAATTTTCTTTAACTTGTTTTCAACGTAGGAATGAAGAAGACAAAGAGGAATGATGTTTGTATGACTGGGGTTTCTAATTTAGGCTCTAAAACAGATTATGAGATCTAGAGAAAGACATACAGTGCAGTCAGGGATGTATCAAAGAGGGAAGACTGTGATAAGAGATAGAGAAGGAGTAATTTAGTCACATCATCTACTGCCGTTGGGTTACTACAAAACTGGCAAAAGAGGTGGTAAAAAAATATAATTGAATATGAATTTATGGTTCCTTACCTCACAGCTTAAAGTACAGCCCCACAGCTACTGCTTCAGGGGACTGAAGAAAGAGAAATAGCTGTGGTACCTATAAAACATTGCTTGCCTTTTTGGAGCAGCCAGCTGGAATTGGCTAAACTGCAGAATGTCACATCAAATCTCATACAGATGAGAGGTTTGCTTGCTTTCCAGTAGAGATAACAATCGTGATGAGCCAGCAGAACCTAGTCTGCAGCAAAATGAAAGACTCGACGTATGAACATTTACTAACTCTGAATAACAGGATGAGCCAACCTGTAAGTGCACCACACCTTTCTATGGCCATGAATTTATTCCTTCACATATTTTTTCTTTATGAAACAACAGTAAGATCATGGCCTCTTTCTTCTCATCTTTTGTGCACCCAGTCCCCAGCCTGGGTCCTAACAACCACAGTTTCCATATAATATGGTGAGCTGGCACCACGACAGTTTGTTGTTTTTTTCTCTCCAGCCTTGGAGAGCCTGAAAATTCAACCCCCACCCTCCCACCCACCTCCACATGCTCCCCCACCTCCTTTTTTTTTTTTTCTGAAACAGCTGGATTGCGAGCAAAATCCTCCACGAATGGGGGACAAGCTTGAGAAACAGCAGTATGAGAGGTAATATTTTATAAAGAAAATGATTAATGATTCCAAGAAAGAAATTAGGAATCAGAAATCATCTCAGGCGTACATGCAACAATATCATGATGTAATGGAAAATGGACTGTATTATGGCCAGTGGTTCGATATGGGAAAGCTGTGCAGCTCATTTGTGATGATGTAAAAAAATAAAAAGACAGAATGTGTTGATAATGAGCTTTGAATATTCTTTCTTTTCTTTTTCCCCCTATTTTTTCACCTTTGGTCTGCTTGGCATTCACCCAAATTAGAAGGCTGACAGTCATTTCTCTTTAATAATCAGTCTTGGAAACTCAAGAAGCATTCCTTTTTCAGCTCTGTCAACAGGGAATCATTAACACCGAAAAAAATAATATATATGCTTAATTGTTTTTACTGAAATAAACACTCTGGGTACCCCCTGCCGTTTAATGAACATGTACTGGGTTAACTACAAGGGCTGCTACCACTGCCATCTTTGATTACTTACTAGTGGCAGATGAAAGCTTAAAACACACATATTTTTTTGACATTAAATATGATTTCACTGTTTTGGCTTCAACATCAACCCACCCTTTTCAAAGTAGGGCAGACTAGCAAAGGCTGTCAAAATAAGGCTAGCAAGTAAATGGAGAGGCAGCTCTCTACAGAGTTTTATTATTCTTTTGTGAAAGAGTCTGTAAACAAAACCTTTAGGCTTTTGCCTACTAAACAGTGCTTAGAAATTCTTCCAGCCTAGCATTTTTAATATGTGGGAACATGACTGCAGCAGGATTCAAGAGCACTCAACATATTTGAAAGGAAGGCAATTTATTTTTGTAACTAAATGTGGTCTCAGAAGGCAAAATGCAGGCAAAAGACCACTTTGTTAAAGAAATGCTCTGTGTGCATGCATCCTCTGTGCTGTCTGAAAGATGTCTTTCCTTTGCTTTGGTTATACATACCAAGATAAAAACGGAGCAAAATTTTTTCGAGTATCAAAGGGTTTTAATATCAGTTTTCAGTTTGGAAGTGGAATTTAATTGAAAACATATATTCAGGTCTTATTTTTGACTTCCATGCTTTGATAATAAGCCAGCTAGTCTCAGGCCCAATGTCAGTTCAACTAACAATCAGTTCCTTCAATGGCCAGAACCTTTGGAACGAGCTATGTGTATTATGAGGCATGAAGACTCAAGCCTTTTCCCTCCCTGGGGAAGTATTTGATCTAGAGTCGGGGGGATACTTCTCTTCACCAGATCAATCCACCAGTTCCTGAACATGGCCAGGAACTGGGTGCAAGTTTATGCACACCTCAAAGCAGAAACTGATGGGGTAATTCCAGTGGAATTTCCTTCCCATATACCTAGGCCCTGTCTATAAAGGGATGTTAAAAGTTCCCTGAACCATCCTTTGACACTGCAGCTATACCCAAACCCACAGCATTAAGCTTTTTTAGCCTTCAGGAAGGTATCCACACCAATGTTGTCATGTGGAGATAGTCTCTGCTTTGTGCAAAGTCCTGAACTAAGCTAGGGAAATGTCTGGGATGATGATGGTGGATCCAGATCCAAAACAAGCCAAAGACCATTCTGATCGTGTAAGACAATAGAAGATTTGAATTCCAGTGCTTGGGAACTTTCCTTGGCTCAGTTCAAGTTATTACTATGGATGTAGCCATGTGTGTCAAGGCGATGTAGACAGCAGCTGAGCCTGGAGTTTCTAAGTGATAATTTTGCCTAAATATCAGCCTTAGGTGTCTAAAAGGGAAACCAGTTTTTTAACAGCACTACTCAAATTTAGCTCCCAATGGCTGAGTAGTGGGTATCAGTCCTACAAGTTTTTTGGGTAGGTTTTTGCTTGAGGTTGTAACAGTTACTGCTAGTGTGATTTTGGTTTGCCTCCTTCTATGGGATCTGCTGATCACTTCAGCCCTATGCTTAATACCTGTCTTGAAATATTTTTAATGCATCTTTGTCCTTATTTATTTGACACTAGTGCTAGATTTGCAATTTCAGAAAGTAAGGCACAATGAAATATTTGAAAAATACTTATATTTGGATTCTTAGAAGTGACAGGATTTTATAATCTGGTTAGTTTTTCTTCACTTCAGAGGCTTGCTGAAAGTTAGGGGTTACTGCATCCTCCTAGTGTTAGTCATCAATCCTTATACACATCACTAGTGTTACACCCACCTAGTAAGGACAGTTTTAAGTGTCTCTCATAAAAATGTAAATACCAGCCAAACAGTTTTTGCAGACTACAAATGCTGGTGACAGTAAGCTCCCTCCCCGCCTCAGCTTTTTCTCCCAACCTTTTCAATGCTGCCAGACTGCTTCTGGCTTTGTGGAAGAGTAATTCTAAACAGAGACACCGGTATGATCAAAGAAATTTGCGTAATGCAGGAAGGACTAGAGCAATATGTGTTGCTTATGGCCACGCCAACACCTCAGTTTTAGCTGTCTTGCCACCTACTGCACATGAAAGAAAGCACAAAAGAAATACAGATATAGTGCTTAGGGACATGATTTAAGCACTGAACGGGTAGCTTAGGTTATGGTAGGTGGATTTAGGTTACGGTTGGACTTGATGATCTTCTAGGTCCTTTCCAACCAGGATGAATCTATGATTCTAAGACTTCAACTACTGTGATTGGGCAGTGGGTGACTATGGTTCACACCCACAAACACCCCCCCCCCCCATCCACTTCCCATCACTGGAAAAGAGTGAATTCTAGAATGAAACACAATGCACATCTACACTATGAAAACTCTTTGAAAGTCAAGATGAATAGCATGGATATCTTCTGGGGTAAATTAGTAAAAAGTAAAGTATACAGTTTTTTAAATACTCTGTAGTCATAATATCATTTTGAAAACATCCTACATATTTTCATTTTAAATATGCAGGGATAAAATCTCTTGGATTCTATTGAGAAGACTAGGATTTTACTTTGAGATTTTCCATGTAAATATTGAAGCAGCATGGTTCTGTGTGATCTGAAGAAAAGCTCATGCTCTTGATTTCTGGTGCTTAATGTTACTATTAGAGTTGCTTGGAAATAGCTTTTTGATGTAAAGTGCAATTTTACATTTTGGTGATTTTTTAATTTGATTTCTCATTGGAAAATCAAATGGATGCAAATTTTCCTGTTTGTTTTGTTGGGTTTTTTCCCCAAATATTCCAGTTTCAACTTCTTTTCAAAGCACTGCAAGAAAATGAAGACTGTACTTTACTCGTATAGTTAAAACACTGAAATAGATAACACTTAAAGATCTCATGCTTTAAAATAACAATTCAAGAAGATTACTATTAGATTTTTGTGAGGGTATTGGGAGCTCACAGTTGGAAAAACAATATCAAAATGGAGGTTGACGCCAAAAGTCTCCCTTGGCAGAAGGAAAGCAAACAGCAGTATACTCAACTAGCATTCAGAGAAGCAGGACAGTGCTCCTCGAAGCAGTGCAAAATTCTGCTGTCTTCCTTCTGAATGGGAAGGTCTCTGAGGTGAAAGAGAGATTTTCAAGACTATCTTGTGGATAACTGAGACAATTATTTCACCATCAATAAAATGAAAATTGGAAGAGGGGAGATTTAGATTGGACATTAGGAAAAAATTCTTTAGTGTGAGGGTGGTGAGACACTGGAACAGGTTGCCCAGAGAACTTGTGAAAGCCCCATCCCTGGAAGTGTTCAAGGTCAGGTTCGATGGGGCTCTGAGCAACTTGGTCTAGTGGGAGGTGTCCCTGCCCATGCAGGGGGAGTGGAACTAGTTGATCTTTAAGGTCCCTTCCAACCCAACCCATCCTATGATTCTATGCTTCATTCTCTGAAAGTTTTTGCAAAAGCTGCATCGTGTTATTTGAATATTCTCTATGACCTTATTCAATTCAGGACAAAAACATGTAATTGGAACAAGCACAGAAGAGTTACATGAACAGTAAGCAGTTCCTTCTTTCCTTTCTGTCTCCTAGTTACGATACGTCTCCCAGGTAGATTTTGTATACAGTAGTTCTCATGTTCATCATGGCAGAAAGTGTATGTATTTTGAAGATCCATTTATTTGGCATATTAATAGAGATCTAAACTCTCATCTGAAATGTCCTTTTTCTTATTTTATTGCAACAGAATATGCTAAGGACTTGAATCCTATTGCTAGCTGAGCATCCTTTGCATCATGCAGATGTTTTAACCAGGTGTTTTGAAAAGGATTCCTTACGCTTTTATTCTGTATCTGCTTTGTGTTATTTAGACACAGAACAACTAAGAGTTACAAAGAAAGATGTTTTACATTTCCAGTTTCCAGCTGCAAGGCTTAGTATATAGAGACACTTAGTAACTGTAATATCATGCAACCTTTGTCTTAATTGGGTAAACAGGGTGTTTGGAATATCACACAGCAGGACCAGACTAATTAAATATTGTTCAGATTTCTCACTGGGGAGTTTATGCAACCACTGAGCTACATCCTGTAGTGTTGCAGCTCAGAAACCATGTAATTAAGGTGGATATTTTGGGGAATGACTGCCCTTCCTTTCCTGAAGAAATGTTGTAATCAACCTGTGGCATTCTGTTGTGATGGGGAAAAGGCAACCTGACTGACTGAGCTGTTTGAAGAAAACTGCTGCAAATACGGCCATTTTTGAAGAAGCAAGGGAACTTTTATCTTATTAGGTCTTCAAGTGATAGCCTTTTGAAAAAGCAATTTTAAAATTGTCATTTTGGGCTAAATTGCCATAGGTGCGTGAATGTCATCACTTCAGTTGTATTTCTCTATGCCTGTGCTAGGAATCCTCAATGCCACACTTAGGCTGGAGAACCAGAGAAGATTCACCACTGTATTATCATGCAGGGGCAGACAGACATGCCTGTGCTAAATGTTCGTGCAGGAGGACAGAGGCAATGACAAGAGCAACGCCCTCCTATGAGAACAGGAACAGGAAACAAGAGGGCCACCAAAGGTAAGACTGAGAAAATGAGGACTTTTAGTGATGCATGGTTCTTCATTGCCTCACATTGCCACACAAAAACTCTGCAGGTTTGTCCAGGCCTTTGTTACTTCGGATAACATAACACACAGGAGAAGGACCAAGAATATCAGACTGAAGGCCTTGACACGAAACTCTCATATGGTGAGGCACTTAGGCTACAACTGAATTACAGAACTAAAAAATACCCCAACTGCTCAGGTATGTGAGCATCTGTCAGAGACTGCTTGGTGACTTGCAAGGGTATGTGGAACCACTACATCCCTTGTTGTGTGTCAAACAACTCAGGACAGAGTCCTGTGTTAGGCAAGCATGAATAGTGCAGGCGGGATGGCTGTCTATCGCCCTTCCCCCAGCTCCTCTCTGGCTTCCCTCCCCTGGTAAATTTCCAGTCACTGCTCTGCATATATTCCAACCACCAGAGCTCACCTTGGACCCTTAGAAGAATCCTACCCCAACCCCATTCCAGAACTCTCTGGAATGTCAGACTGCTGCAGCTGAACCCTAGAGCCTTCCAGGAACTGGACAGGTGCAAAGCTCAACTGCTTGTTGCCACCCCAAGGGTGGTCACTGGGGGACAGAACTTACAAAAAGGGGTGAAAGCGCATCACACCCTTGTCGACTCACCACCTGCGGACCAGGACCCAAGGCTAGAGGTTTGCAGAGCTGGACGACACCCTGAAAAGACCTTGCTGGAATGAAGGGTGGTGATGTATTTGTCCAGTCTTCTCATCTGTCTTTCCATCTTTCCTTTCTTTCTTCCTTTCATTTTCTCCTATGAGTTAAAGTGTTACAAACCCCATGCCGTTTCCCTAGTTTGTTCCATTCCATGGTTAGAGGAGTAGTTATTGTGAGTCTTTGTGATTGCCCGCCTTTAGCACTTAAGTAGCGGGCTCTCAAGAAAGCATTTGTTATGGGGTTCCTCTAAGCCATTTGCCGTGGCTTTTTTCCCCCCACACTGCCAACGAAAGAGAACACATGCACTTTTTGGGGTACAAAAACATTCAACTCCTTCAAAACCCACCCAGTGGGACGAGACAGTATTCTTCAGCTGCATCCTATGTGCATATTGGGAGAGACCAGCATGTTCACTGTCCCATCCTTCTTTCCAGTTCTCACCTTCTGTGTTTAAAATAATCTGTGCATGCTCCAGAAGATTCTCCAGATATCCCTCTGGGACTGCAGACACACAGTGGAAAGTACCAGTGGTGAAGTAGTAGTTGTAATTTTACAGTGACTTGGCTCTTAGGGCCAAGACCCACCTAACCCTAGAAATGGGATCCTACTGGTCTGAACAGACCTTCCTGACCCTTAAGTGGACCATAGCTTGATAGTAAACCTGAATCAAAAGATATAATGATGAACACAAACATAATCCCGCCAATGTGAGGATGTCTCTCCTACTCCTGTTCTCTTTTTCCCGTTGCTGACTTGCTAACAGATTTTGATGTTGGAACCTCACCTCAGAAGGCAATCAAATGGAATGGGGATAAATTACTGAACATATGGTAGTGGGAGCCTTGATGAACCATGTCTAATGCACTCGTGCAGACTTCAGATGACCAAATGTTGAGATGGGAATTCACACAACATCCATATATATCTTTCATGCAGCAGCAAAACACTTATAGAAGCACAGGTATCTCGAGATAAATGGTCTTAAGAAGTGTTATATGTCAGAGATATTTTCAGAGGAGTCATTTGAAGCCTCCCAAACATTATAATTATATAGGCATACCTGCACTTAATGCTACATGTGAGTAGTAGCAATAGCTTTATCTTAGATCAAGCAGGAAGTAAAAAAGAAGGACAAGAGGCCATCCATTTCATGTTTAAGCTGTCAAAGCTTGATACGGCACTCAAAATGAAGTCATAGAGACCAGGCTCCTTATAGCATTTGAATCCTTGCAGTATTCATTGGAATTATTGTCACATCACAAATATGATTAATTTCTGTTTGAATATACTGAAAGTTGCTATTTTCTTCATTTCAGTAATAGAGATAGGTTGCATATCTAAATACCTAGAATAGCTTCTCTATTTTCACATTCAGATGCCTCCCAAAACCGTATTGCCAGGAGACTTGAATGCATATTATTCTCCCTTCCTCATTTGAAAAAAAACCCCAAGTGCTTGGCTGGAGAGACTGCCATGGAGTACTCTAACAAATCCACTGCTCTGGATGATTTGCAGTGCAGGTCTGTGGGTTATATCAAAAGGCATATGTCTCCTCTAGAGTTTAGATGCATCCTAGAGATGCTTCAACTCAGTTCTCAAAGGGGCTTAATAATTATGATTCTCAGGTGACTCTTAAAATGTAAATAAAAAGCCAAATATTCTGCCAAAGCTTCACAGAATGGCTAAGGACCTGCGAGTGAGAGTGATGCAGACAACATGTTAGGTGTGGGGATGCTTAGGCTGTCCAACAGGATATACTGAAGTCCTCCCTCTCTTCAAGTATCTCTGGCATCTCTGTATAGGTCTGAGTCAGGTGCCAGTGCAGCATTAGTGTTCAAAGACTGTGCTTTGGTATCTGAATGTTCCTTTGGGGAGGGATTTTTATTTTGTTCTTCTATTTTAAAACATGCCCTGAAAGAAATGAAACGTAGAAGCCTCATGAGTTCTGGAAGCTGAGCTTAAATCCTTTACAGGTCTCACAGGTAATGGGTGACAGAGGAATTCCTTGAATCTGTCTTCTGTGAATGCATAGGTGCATCTTAACTAACCTGTAGACACTTTATCTGCACTCACTGAGGACGATGACTTAATGGGATGGCTATGGGGATAGTGAACTGCTATTCTGTAGGACTGGCTATCTTGTCCTCAGTTCCCTAATGTTTGCCATCTGTTTCTGGAGGGTCCTAAACAGAAAAGGGGAAAAAAGGAATACGATAATTTGCCTATAGTAACTTCAGAGCTGTCAATGATGAATTTGATGGCTGCAAGAGAACATCTGGAAAAGAGAAGACATCTCTTGCAGTGATTGCTGACCAGACCAAAAAATGATGATAGATTAATTGGTAAAAACATTAAAGGTTTTTAACAAAGCTAAATGTTTACTTGTAAATGAAAACATTAAAACAAATTTTTGTTTTTATGCATTTTTAGTAACCACTGGAGGCTCAGATCTTTAGAGATCTACCTTTGGCCTAGCAGAGATACTGATATTTCCTCAAATACAAAACTGCTTAAGAAATTGTATCAGGTACAGACTATGGATGGCTGATCCATAGCCCAGGTGACTGATAAAGCAGTGTGGATATTATTTATTTTTAAAAAAAATCTTATTCACATGCAGATATATAACTTCATCATTTAAACACCAGGATTGTAAACATTGTGAATGTTTCTGTTTCTGGAAAAAAAAGTACATTTTATTACTGTTATTGTTTATCATGTTTTTGTTCTCCTTAACAATATCTCAGTTCTTATTCAAGGCAAACCCAAGGTTAGTCTGAACAGGAGACCACAAGACAAATTATGATCTCAGTCCAGCGTAAGTCTGCTTTATTTGCCTCTGGTAGACAGACTTCATGTTAATTTTGAGATAACTAGATGAATGAATCTGAGCCAAGGCTACAATTTAAACTCTTTCTGTGAGATCTACAGTACCCTGTAACTCCCAAGTCCAGATTCAACTGGAAAAGTTGCTTTATCTGATGATATCTTGTGTGTTTTTAAATCATCATAAAAACCTGCTCTTTGCTAAGGTAAGTCTCGCTAATGCCTAGTCTGGTAGTTGAGGGAAGATTTTTCTCTGTGCATTTTACTTCTAGAACACATCTGTCTGCCCTTGAATCAGTTTGTTCTCTGAACCATAATCTCTCTCTTATCTGGAGAATACCTGAAATGTCCTTCAGTTTTAGTAGAGTGTCTTGAATCCAGCAGAGATTTCCTAATACACAGAACAGATGAGAATTTGTTTCTACCCATTTATTATACCTGGAGCATACCTCAACAATCCCTTGACATTTCCTGTTTTGCTGACTCGAAAGTACTAACAGAGAGCAAAAAGAATACAAGTAATTTGAGCTATTCTGGGACTCCAGAGTCTTAAAGCAAGAAGTTCCTCCAGCTTGGAAAAAATGTGAGCTTTGAACTTGCTGTCCACTACTGCTGGAAATAGAGTTACAGTATGAAAATAAATGGCCTGTAAGGATGTTAGATATGTGTTCAGCAACTGGAGATCACAATGTGGTTGGTGTGAAATTCATGGAAAATTAATATTTTTTCATTTTCCCAGAATTTATAAAAACATTTTTGGAAGTTATTACATTTTTAAGTATCATTTTGAGAGTGTGCCTACACTTCCCAGCATGTTTTCAAATTGAATTTTGAATGCATTTCAAAATTGTATTTGAACAGAGATGAAAAAAAATCCAGTAACAATAAATATAGATGAACTCTGAAAAATGTGCTGAGCTTGTATAAGTAGAATCCATTGCTACAAAATTTATAAAGGGCAAGGAACAGGATTAGATGTGGTAGGGAGCTCTTATTGCTGGTAAAAAAAAAAAAAGCAAGCAGTATGCAAAGAGACCAAAGGATGATTTTGCAATAAAAAATAAATATGAAATTAGCTGCTATCAACACTGATGGAAATTAAATGCCAGCCTAAGGGGGATTTTCAAAGGCACTTGGCACTGGTTTAATTTACTTTCTGCTGCAGTGGATGGGAGTTTTGCTGATGAGGTTAGCTGAAACTGTGCTTCTGAAAACACTGCCCTGAAATCACCCCTACCTCTCCTGCTCCTTGATCCTGGAAATCTGTATCATCTTTACAATAAAAACTTCAGGACAGATAATACTCCTTTGCTGTGTGACCTTGCAGCAGCAACTGTGCTGATAGAAGAGTGGGGTTTTTTTTACATCTTGGCCTTATGGGTCAATCCCTCTCTGCCCCTCCAGCAGATGCACTTAACTTTGTTTCAGCTAAATCCTGTAATCAGAGCCTGTTGGGCTGAGTCTCTGGGCTGGAAGAGAATTGTTAATCTTTGATTGAACCAAATGTGTGCAGCTGAGCTGAAACTGTGAATTAAGTTTCCTTTTCTCTTTGCTCTGCCCCTCTAAGCTAGTTCTGACCTGACTCTGTCCCCTCAGGGTGCCAGGCAGTCTCTGTCTTCTCCTCCCTTTGGCCGTGTGGTGGTCCAGCAGAGGTGTCACTCAGCTGCTTGAGACATCCCGTGTCCCAGTGGAAGGAAGGAAAGGTGGGCTGTTGAAGGAGACATGCTAGCAGAGATGTGGGCAGGTTTACAATCATATAACTTTCTTTTTTTTTTTTTTTTTTTTTTGTGGCAATGGGGCAGTATTAGGATTCTGACTTTCCCACCAAGCCTTCTTCTTCCAAAACAAGCACAACCAGACTGCTCATCTCATCCCATCCCCATGTACTAGTGTGTGTAGTTACCACTCAGCACACCTCTTTGTGTAGGAAAAAAAACCTGGGGGGTGCCAGAGATGAGGACTCAGAAGAAGCAGGAACACTGAGTGAAATCCTTCAAGATGTTACTGTACACTGTTGAAGGGCTTGACTGAAATGTGCATCAGCTGCACGGGGTGGTGGAGGAGTAAATTTGCCACCTTGAACAGTTACGGCAACAGACACAGAGTTCTCTGTAGCTGAATGCCATCCAGCCTTGCCCTCCACAGATCAGCAGCCCTTGGTCCACCCATCTCTGGCAGATCTTGTGAACTTCAGTTTCATTTTCCCCCAAGCAGGATTATGCCACCATGACAAAACCAGGCAGCGAGGGTAAGGACTCTTCCTCTGAAGCAATGGGAGGGGAAGAGTCTTGTGTTTTTCATTCCCTGCCTGAATGTAAGAATGGCAAAAAGCCAAGGAATAGCACGGTGTGCACACATATGCAAACTGCAGCTGAGGGATGTAATTCTCTAATCTTCAGAGCAGCCAGTCAGTCACACGAGCCTAGGAGACTGTAGCCTGGCAGCTGGAAACAGTGTTTTCTCAAATACTCACTGCCATAAAACCACACACTGAAATGTTAAGCTCAAACTCACAGAAATGGTACTAATACAGAGCTTTCCATTTTTACTCAGTTTCTAAAGAAGAATCACACACACTTTGATTCTGGTGACGTGAATTCTTTTTTCACACCCTCACCTCTGAAAGTGTGGTTAGCAACAGCGTGATTTCACATTCAATATTTCTCTTGTATGGTTTCCTTTTACTGTCTATATAATGAATTACTCCTTTTTTCTCCATTTTCTAAGAGAAGAAAGCATTCTTAAGGAGACCTTAAAATTAAAACCAAAAAACTCCCTTCCTCTTTCCTACTCCCAAAATCTAATACTGAAAACTTACTTTGTTTTTGTGCAACAGGTCAGTACTGTGATGATGTCACTCGGCATTCTCAGGATTTTGCACAAAATTAGACATACATTACTAATTCTAACTTTAAGAAGAAACAGTTATAAAATTGTCACAGACTTGTCATACAGGGTGGATCCTGGAAAAATAATTTAAAATAATTTCAATTTCCCATTGAGTGGAAACCAAAAAATGCCTTGATTTAAACCTGTAACTGATTCATATTTGCAAAACAAGCAACTTTTATCCACTGCTGCAGTAGCTTCGTGGATGTAGACTGTTGAAAATGTGGCCCACCTAGTGTAAAGAATTAAGCTGAAGTAATAACTGCATTAAGAAATAAATTGTGCTACTACAGTACACGTTTATGCTTAAAGTCCAAGTTTCTTTAAGTTACTGCATTAAAGATCACAGTTGGGCACAAAAACGAATCAGTTGAGAGGTATCAAATGTAATAACTTACCAGTGCTGAAAGTAACAAATTGACTCTGACTTGTGTGAGTTAGTCCCCACCATATGCCCTTCTATTCTAACGTTTCATCGACTCGCTTGAGTAAATAAATTAATTGCACCATCATGAGGAAACACACATGGAATTTGCTTTACCGCAAGGCAGAATGTAACTCGGTAGGTGACCCAAATGGATGAGCAATAGAGCTGTGGGGACCTTCAGCAGAGTTCTTGGAACGCCACCATATTTGCTGCAACAGTAATTAGACAAGCGCTGGCAAGAGCTGATGGTGGTGCGGTTTTAAATAAAACTTGGATAACAGTTGATACTCTTTGCTCAATATTCTTCATTGTTCCAACAGCCCTGAAAGAAAAGTTGCGAGAACTCTGAAAAAGTTCCCATAGCAACAGCAAGGGGAGAGGACTTATTTTCCTCCAAACCCTGGGTGAACAGCAACGACACGCAATTGTGGTAGATGGGCCCTTCCTGCTCCAAGCATTTCTACTCTGGTTTGCAATCTCACACAGAAAGCAAATATTTTCAGTGCCCCCCTCAAAGAGATGACTGCATTTTCTGTCAAAATTATTATATCATTTTCTCTCTAAGGAGGACAAAGAATCTGTTTTTATCCTCAGGAACAAGAACGATAAAACAACAGCCTGCATGCATGCACATCCTAGCCTGCAAATAAGGCCAGCAATGAGGCTCGATGACCACCTCCTCACGGAAACTCCCTCAAATCTGTGCCTCAGCAGCTGAGGCCCACCTGCCTGCCAGGCTCAGTTTTGTTCCCAGTCACTGGAGCATTCACAAGAGGCTTTGTGTCTCTGCAGGGACTCTGGGGTGCCCTACAGCCCTCTCGTTGCTTCTGCCACCAGCAGCAGGTGACTCTCTCAGAGGATTCCCAGCATGTGGACTTACTCTTTTATACAGAAACAGAGGTGATGGGCCAGGCTACAAGATTAAGTGAAATGGCCTACCTGGACCTCCCTAGTTTAAGATGAGCCTACGTCATCTTTTCTAGTTGCCTTCAAGAACCCGCAAAAGTAGTCAGAACACTCCTGAGGTTAGCACGCATCTCTGAGTATCGTGAAAGTTTTATTTACAACAGGCTTTGATGCATGAGTGTAGAAATACTTTCTAAAACAGACATGTCATAAAAACAAAAAACAGAGAACCAGCATTTTGTGTATCTGTGCTTCAGGAGAGTGTTTCAGAATACTGGCCTCTATTATTTCAGTATCCCCCAGTACGTGTAAACAAACTACTCTCTTCATAAGGTGAAAATTTACTAAAAATAGAAATGTATATGCTACAGTTTACAGTATCTCTATGTGCTGCATCCACACTCGGGCATTAGAGGTGTCTTCAGTGCTCTAACACAAGGAAATATTTTCTATTTCATTTTTAGTTACCCAGAAAGATCATTGATTTGATCAGCTTTTTAACTAAGCACAGTTTTTGCTTACTCGATAGATCAGTTTTTGCAGCTCTTGCCTCATCCAATACTTCCAAACAATTCCCTACATCAAAAGGACTTCTTTTGTTGGGGTTACCAGCACTTCAGAAAAGTGCTCACAACCTCAGTATGAATTCTTACACATGCAAATGTAGGAAATCGTTGGTCCCAGTACATGTGCATTACATTTGGTGTGCCAGACTAACGTATATTTATGAGCCTGTTTTGATTAGGGGATATAACTATGCCTACACAAAGTCTCTGGCCCACATAGGTTGGGCTTTTTCCTATCATGCCAATGGGTACCGCTTGTAGATCAGGCCCTGCCCCAAGTGCAAAGGAGATGGCAAAGCAGTAAGAGACTCCTGCGCTCTGGGACCTTCCCTTTCACCAGCACTCCGTGACCTCCCCTCCCCCCATGTGCTGGCCAGTCCATCCCTGGTGGAAGAGGTTAACATCAAAGGCCAGTGCCTGTTAGAACTGCCTGTCAAAGCTGAGGAGTTACATCAGTGCTGTTTGTGCAAGCATTTGGGGGTTTGTCTGTAATGTCTTACCGACAAGGAAAAAAGAACAAAGGTTTAGATGAAAAGCTGGCTGTAAAAAATTATGTTTTACTGCCTTCAGAAACTGAAGTTTTTTGAAAAAATGTCCTTTGTTTTAAAATTCTAAAAAATTCAACAGGAGATATTTTGTGGAATTTAAAAAAACCCCACTTTATTCTTTAAAAAGCTCTAAAGAACATTTAGCTGTGTGAAAGAACTTACTCCAAGCTTATTTCTCTACAAAGGTGCCTGCTTGCCAGTTTACACTGAAAAAATTTGAACAGCGTAGGACCAAAAAAATGTACTTACAGGGAGGCCTTGCAAAGAAAGCTCTAGCACCTACAACTACTAGGTGGCTATTGATACTGAAGTATTGTTTTATACAGTTAGGGAAACATTTGCTTTTGTATACAGCAGTAACTTAATTAGTAAATGGAGTCACAGTGGTTCACTTTGTGTAAAAAGCAAGACAGACCCATATTCTTTCTCCTTTATTTTAAACACCAAGATGAGAAATGATTAAAAAATTAAGAAGGTAACGTATTAGCTGACTAATCTCAGGGAAGCTCAGAAGAGTAAAACCAGGCTGCAGAGCCCTCCTCCTCCATTGTACTTGTGTCCTCAAACAAGGGTGTGAAGAAGAGCTCAAGCAATGCTGCCCCCTCCCCCCAAAATAATTGAGCATGCCCTCAGCTCCCATAAAGTCAGCCTGCACAATCCCGAGGGAGGTAGAAATTCCCATAAAAGGATCATTCCAAATCCCCGGGCTAAGTTTATTTGGCATGCTATTCAAGCAAAAGGAGCCTTGCAATTGTTTTCCTTGACCTTTTAACCCGCTTTTCTTATCCCAATAGAGGTCAAAGGACAAGAACCAGGCTCCCCTCCCCCAGCCTCTCCCAGCCCTGGCCCTGGAGCAAACCGAGCCTCAAAGGGAAGAGTTTAACCCAGGCAGCCAGAAACAGATGCCTGCAATGCGAGGGCTGGGGGAGGGACGGCAAAGGAAGCTAGGGAAGGTGATTTGACGCTATTTATTTAATTGATCATTAAGCCTGGAAAGGAGGGAAAAATCGAAGAAAGTTCTCCTGCGGGCAAAGAAAGTAATGGAGATTAGGGCACTTTGCGTATCGATGCTGATATAATAGTATTTTTTCTCTGCTAGTTTCAGTGGGTCAAATCTTAGTAACGCTTCAAGAGATTACATCTGATTCAGTGCTGCTCTCCAGGAGGCAAAGGAGAGGGAAATGCCCGCAAAGGGATTTCATCACGTTTTCATTCTCCTGCAGAAGCCAGAAATAATCCTGTGCTCTGTTTACATTTTGAAGCACCCTCAATTTCAGCTCTCAGAAGCTGCAAAACCCTGAAAACAAGGACGAAGGCTGTTCTGAGAAGTGGCAGTCCCCACAGGGGCGAGAGGCAGCTGTCCTGCCCACCCCGGGGGCTTGCAGATGCAGCAGCCATGATGACAACCTGTCACACCAACCCCTCATACGGGCTAGGCTGAACTCGCTGTGTGGGCCAATGTACTTGGTGCCTTGCATCCACCTTCCCTGGCAATGTTGATGGTGGACAAAATAGAGGCCCCAGCTGGTAGCTGATGTGGCTGGGGGGGCTCCCAAGCACTCGAAAGGCCCAAGGGTGTCAGGGCTATTTGCTGGTACAAGACGCCGGTGTCGTGTGTGGGATGGCTCTCCCATGGGCAGTAGGCAATTCCCCACACCTGCCGGTAGCACGGCCAAAGCAATGCGAAGGGCAGGCGCCGGGGAGGCTACACTCGCCCAGTCCCAGGCCTGTGTCCGGCCACCGGGGCAGAACCCAAAAGCCGCAGCCCCCCCAGGCGCTGCCCCGGCTGCCCACACCATAGCCCCGGGGCGTTTCCCTACCCGGTGGCAGACCCGGGGAGGGAAGGGAGGACCCGGGGGGGGGGAAGGGGATGGAGTGCCCCTCTCTTCGAAGCTTGTCGGTACCCGCCGTGCGCGGCGGGAGCCGGGGCTGACCCCGCCACAAAGCGCAGGTTCACTTCGCCGCCCCTCCCCCGCCCCTCCCCGCCCCGCCCGGCGGCAGCACGTGACCGGAGCGTGGGGATGGGGGAGGGGAGGAAGAGCCGTCCCCGACCCGCCTGGTCGAGAACTGAAATGTTTTCTTTCAAATAGAGTGTCTTAATTTACAGTTTCCTTCAGCGGGCGGTGTGAAAGCACGTTGTCGGGAAGCCGGGGACGGGTCACCTCTGCCTGCCCCTCCCGGCGGTGTAGAAATGAAATGAACACCTTCAAGTAAAGGAGGCCGGGGGCGGCGAGGGCCGCCGGGGGGAGGTGGCCGCCATCTTCTCTCCAGCCCAACACGGGGTTTCCCCATAACCCGCCACACATCGCTGAGAAGCGGGGTTTGTGTCTGGCAGGGAAGGTTTTATAAAAATAAAGGAGAAAAAGGGGAAGGGAGAGGCCTGTGATCCCCTTAATTACTGTGAGGTGGCGTTCAGCAGGCGCCTGGGGAATCCCTCGCAGCCTGAGCCTCTTCTCCCACCATTGCATGGGCCTGTGTGTCACGCATCAAGCCCATAATCGAGCTTTCCCGTTAAATGTTCTGTCAATTCGAGGAGAGCGGTAGTTAGCATGCCCGACTGCTGCTGTCGCTTTCCCTGCTTTGTTTCAAAACCAAACCCAAACAGAAGTAACACTTGCTTCTGTAACTAGCAGCTGTTTTTGCATCTCGGCAACGTATAGCTCACACTGTGGGTGCTGCAAAAATGGCCTAAAGTATGCATTTTGAAGCCAAGAAAGCTATATATTCAAGAGGTTACATTTACGTTCACAAAATGCTACTTACAGAATTTCCTTTTAAATTTTTGAGCAGAATAAAGAGGTGGGGAAGAGGGAAGGTTGTCTAGAAACCTTGATTTAAGGCATGGGAGGCAGCCCATGAATGTCCATCCAGTCTGGATGATGACAGTGCCTAGGTACTGCACCGCCCCGTGCACCGAGAACAGGGAAATCCCCTGGGATTTCTTCACCTGGGACAGCTTCACCTGAATTATTTGGGATTTTAGGCATTGGGAGCATAAGTGTTTGGGCTAGGTGAGGCCACATGTTCCCCTACCAGATCACAGCCCATCGTCCTTTGAGGTGGCTCCTCTGCCTGTGAAACAGCGATCTCACCCTCCTTACTCTGGTTACCCTGTGCAATATCAAGATCTGTGAACCCCACTCCAGGTTCTCTGCACCATGATCTTCCAAGTTAGCCCAGAAGGAAATGGTAGAAGAAAGTGTGCTGAGCTGCCTGTCATCACGGGATATTCTGGAAGTGATACAGCTGCAGTGCTCTCTGCAACCTCAGTAGAAACAAGAAAAAAAGGGTATAATTTTTTTTGTGATAGCCATTCACCACCTGTTGTCTTTCCTGAAGTTTTTGCTGAATATTCACTAAACTAGGAAAAATCCAAAGCAAGCAAACAAACAACAACCAACCAAACAAAAAAGAAAAAAAAGCCAGTATCTGTCAAATGGTTCTTGGAGTGAACAGATTCAAGGAGAGCCCTCTGGAGACCCTGGGACACTTTATACAGCGAAGTCTGTGACGGTATGAATCTGTGCTGCAAGAGTGCACTGTGAAACTCATTCCAAGGGTAAAAGTTGGACTGATGTGAGTGATGTGGTATTTGATGGGGATGTAAAATTAGGATACACACAGAGGGCCAGCTTCTCTGCTGACCTAATCTAATGCTATTCCAGTAATCTCAGAAAATTGCACTGATGAATACAAGAAGTGACTCTGATCTTGGAACGGTCAGAGCAGTATTTCAGCAAAAGCAAGTAAAGGGGAGTGTAAAGTTCAGGCTTGGTGTGAAGTGAGGTTTGCTTAAAACAATAATCATGTCTATAATTAACATAGGATCAGTTCAGCCTGTGAGAAGTTACCGGTGTTGTTAAAAAGCTTTTGGAATTAGCTTTGAGCGTTAGAGTGGCACCAATGGAAAAACATTAACATCTAACCTTTTTCTTACTAAATTAAACTTGCTATGCAGCTTAAACCCCAATTCACATCACAGCTGAATTTGGCAAGTTAGTTTTTATTGGGCTGTCTTAATACATTTCAAAAGTCATAAAAATAATTCTAAGGTATCAACTGTTTTTAAGAAGAAATAAGGAAAAGCTTTGCGTTTTTGTGTGCTTGAGAAAACTGAAATGGCTATAATGAATCTAGCATTCGTATTATACATTCTGATAAACCATCTTTTGTGGAAATAATTATTAAAACATATTTTTATTTTTATAGACTGTTTGATTTCTTTTACTGCTGGAGGTATGTTGCCCAGGCTGTTGTCTGAAAGAAACTCATGACAAAATGGGCAAACTGACAGGAAACTAAGACCTAATGATGGAGAAAATCCAAATGGAAAGCCTGCTGCAATTTGTCAAGGATCCACCAGAGATACTGTCCGCATTATAAATACAACTAATGCTTGCAATCTCAACCAAAATCACAAAATACTTTTTTTTTAAAGGGCAATTGAAATTCATTGCATAGGTGAACAAAATACAATTATTCTATCCTGCCTTGTTTGAGATTTTATTATTCAGTTTGCCTCACTTACGAATATGCAGTCTTGTTTATCTAAGATATAATATCAACAATATTAAAAACAAATATTCAGGTTTTGCGCAGGATTTTTTCTGAGCAGTTACCACTTAATGGAATGAACTGGGGAGACCAGAACCACAGGGTCCAAGGCATTCTCTCCCTACTTAAATAAAATTAAGTACTCTCAGTAGACTATCAGAAAAACTAAAAAGAAAAATACACAACTGTGTCAGTCATGGTTGTAGATAAAATTGTGTTTGCATGCATGTGTGTGTACTGGTGTGTTAACATGTTTAGTTGTGTAAAGAACCTTTCTGCTACACTGTAACTGGCAAGAGCTTCATATTTGGTACTGGAAGTTGCCTGATACAAAAGAGAAGCTTTCTCAGCAGCTGATCACTGCTTTTAAAAATGTATCAATTGCTATTCCTTTTAAATGAGAAATGTTTTTTATTACAGGTTCTCTTAGATTTCCTGGGTTTGGTTACATGAAGTCTACAGTGCCCTTGGTGGACTTTTATTCCAAGAGAAGTTAAAAAAAATGTAATTATTGTTTTCCTTTTGGGTTTTGTTGTGTCAATGTGAGCATCCATAAATAGTTTAAGAGTCCATTTATTCTGTAATATTCTGGGTAGTTGGGTGGAATATGCTGAATCATCAGATCCCTTGGTCACCTTGCCATCTTCCCAATGGCTCTTTGGCTCCCAGGCTGTCCTAGCCACCTCTCCCTTTTTTCCTCTTCCTCTGCATGACAGAGGTTTTGATTTTATTTCACCACAGGCTGTATATTGCAACTCGTCTGCTGGCATTGACATTGAAACAGAGTATTGAAAAGCTGGTTTGCAAGCTGGCTGCTGGTGTGAGCATTACACAACGTGCCCTGGTGCCCGACTTCTGACTATATACTGAAATCTCACATGGAAAAGGTATAGCTAATGTTTCTTTCTGTTCATGACTGAAATTAAACCCTGCTTGTTCTTAACAAGCATTCCACATTTCTTCTTTTCAAAGCCATAAGGATTGTTGACCTACTTTTCAGGTGGAGAAGAGAGACAGGGAGGCAGCAAGCTGTTTTGTAATATACTGTAAAATTATTTCCCTTCACAAGCACAGAAACAGTTATTTACATTCAAATATTACTGGCCCTCCAAATCTGAGCATCTCAGTTGATTCCTCAGATGTTGCTTTTTAAAGTGAGTGGTCACAGATTTAGAGGAATGCAGCATTTGCTCCTTTGAAACAAATCTTTAGCATGTCTGTTTTTTCCTGCTTATTTGAAAGCAGATTGTTACTGTTTTTCTGGACTTGTATTTTTTGGGGGTTCAGACGAGGGCCTGGATATATATGTGATCCTTCAACCTTCAGGCCAAGATGAATTTCACTGTAGTGCATTTATGAGACCTATTGTTGTGATCAAAAAGCAGGCTTTCAGAATCAATTAAATGATGGCTTGGTGTGCTAGAGAGGGAGGGAGAGGATCTGAATGGAGTCTTTGCATGGCTGATACAGTTTGGAAAGGGTCTCTGCTGCAGAGGATCAGCAGCCTGTCATTTGCTGCCTCCCACTTTAGTTTCACCCCATCAGTAGAGAAGTCAGAGCCTGGAACGCAAAAGCTTCTCTCTCAAATGTCCCTCTGACATCCAGTACTGAATGTACCTTCTGTGTCTGAACTGAAAATTTCATCACCTTTTTTATTCTTCTGATTTTGCTCTCTCCGTTTCGTTCTTTACATAAAGCAGAAAACACAGCCAAGGAAAAGCAGCCAGAAGGTCCCTCACTCCAGAGGGGGGTTGGGATGTTGTTCAAGACAATTACTCTGGGAGACTGTGTAGCTATGCAATAGCAAAGCCAGAGAAGGAGCCCTAGGGAATTACATCAGCTTTTTTTTTTTTTTTTTTTTTTCCTCCTAAGGGGAAAAATCCCGAATAGGGTTGTGAGCTGTCTAGCTCTAACCAGCACCGTCCTACTTCACAGCAAAGCATACAGAGTGAACCTAGAGCAGAGCACACAGAGCTGCTGCAACATGCTGTTTTCAAGAACCAAGGCACGTAATTTCCTGTGAAGCCCTAAAGAATGGAAGGGATAATATGAAATGCAGGCTTTTTCCTGGTAATCCTCTCTGTGTATACTCTGTTTCACCTTCAATCTCCCTTTGTCTCCTTGCTGTCATTCATGACTCAGCACCGCCTTTCATGAAAAAACCTTTGCCTCACTCTAACATGCTGACAGCCTCACACTCCTTGCAGGACTGCAGATCTGCTTCCTTTGTCTGCCTGCATAACCTGACTCATCTCTTCTTGGGCACTGGCCTTTGCCACTCGCTTCCTGACAGTACAAAATATCACACTGGGTCAAAAAACAAAAAACTAAAACATTTCCACTCAAGGACATTAATGTTGTAGGATCACTCAGCTAATTGCAACGCCAAATGAGTGGGAGGTTTCAGCCACGCCAGGAGCTGGTACTTCCTGGTCATGCCTGCCAGGGCCTTACAAGAGACCTGCTTGCTGAACTGTGCTTCAGCCCATACCAAAAGCTCAGTTCTGCTTCCTGCAGCATTGTACCACCTCCACAGTCGGACATAAAAGCCCCAAACCCCTCACCTCTCCAGCTTTGCAGTCACAGCACCCACTGCCAGTACTTTCTTTTGCTTCCAATGTCTGCAGGGCAGACATTTTGCTTCGCTGTGTGATTATCCAGCACCACCCCGCCCCCCCCCAACCTGTGACAATAACGAAAAATTTAAGCAGTTGCCAGCCTAATGGTTCTGACATGCAGACAAAATGAAATAACTCGGGGTGGAGCTGGCAACTAGGAAACTTCAGAAACAAATTGATCTGGCAAGGAATTTTCATTATGCTTCAGGGAACAGGTTGATCTGACAAAAATAGAAGTTGGCAAATAGATTACCTCTTGGAAAACGGCACACCGAGGTGGTGCAGTGAGATGAGGGGTGGTGTCTGATCTGGCTCCAGGAGATGGGGTTGGCTGGCTCAGTGGAAACGAGGAGATCGAGCCCTCTTTGGAACAGAGATTTTGTCGTTTGCGTGTTTCATAAAGTGCTGTGCAGGCTTGCAGCTTTCTCCTGCGGTTCGTGTCGCAGTCAGGAGGCTCTGCCAGTGCACATCAACCCTGACTTTCTGCAACATGTTCTGCTCTCTCTCAACACCATCATTGTGTCTGTGTGCTTCTGACCTTTCCTCACTCTGTCTCCTGGGCCTGTGCTCTGCCTCAGCTTCCCTCCTGGACATGGCCAGGGAGGGTGAGGAGCCCTGTGGGAGGTTTTGCCCAGGTTGCCCAATTGTGGTAGCTGCTGTCACATATACCGTATGTTTTTATACCTGAAAAGCATCCAGATGTTTAATGCTGGGAAAGAAGAAGTTTATATGAATCTCTTCTATTGCTGATGGGGACACCAGGTCTCCAAAGTGGTCAAAATATTT
Organism: Hemiprocne comata; assembly: GCA_020745705.1. NCBI lineage: Eukaryota > Metazoa > Chordata > Aves > Apodiformes > Apodidae > Hemiprocne > Hemiprocne comata. Next base: position 94,087,263 of record CM036586.1, on the reverse strand, counting down.
TTACTGTGCACAGAAATGTTTTGCCATCAGTATCAAACATGCAAAACATTCATTCTCTTATTAAAAAAAGAATCCCCTTACATTACCAGTAATTAAGAATAAATTTTCTCTCTCCACCTGTGAATATCATCTTCTACAAAGTAGCCTGTTATTCTGTAATTTTTCCCTGTCAGCTTGCTCTCATGGTTTTTCTTTTTGTCTGTTTTGTTTTGCTTTGTTTTTTAAGGACTGATCTTTCAGCTACACACTCTTACTGTGTATGGTCTCCCTATATGTCTTAATGAATGTTATTCTCTGTACCTTGTTTTGATACTTGGTAAGAACAATAATTTCTTACTATTTTATAACAGTATAGGGAGGGAGGGTTTTAAAAAAAATTGTTTTCCACAGAGTAAGTGCTGTCAACTAAATTCTTTAGTTAAGTTCTATAAAAAGAATAAATCTAGGTCTCAAAGTTGATTAGAAACCCTTGGACATAGTTTGGGAAAAATGCTAAATACCTATGTCATGGCACATGCAGACATTTTCCTCCATAGCTAAAGATGGCAAAATAGGAAACAAAAAAATTAGTGCCTTGTGTAATTATGTATCTCAGTTAACATGATTGCACTATAATAAAAATCAGTGCACATCACAGTCAGTGCATTGCTGTGGGGACCTTATTCATAATATAGGAAGCCCTGTGGTCCCTTATACTTTCTTGCCAGAATAAGAATATACTTTTCCACAAGAATAAGCATTCACAAGGATGACAGAAGAGCAGTATAGTAGATCAAACACAGACTATATGTAGGAACTCTTGAAATTTTTGTCTTTTCTCCTTTTCTTACCGTCTTTCTCGCAATTCCGTGGTTTCCTGCTGGTAATCCATCTCTTGCGCCTTAACTGAAGGTAAAGTATGAATCTTGCAGTAGTTATAAAAGTATTACAAAGGAAAGGTTTATTTTTGATTTTTTTATGTTATAAAACAGTTTGGAAAATACACAGGTAAAATGCCTAACAGATAATGATGACAAGCCGTTATAATAATAAACACAAACACATTATTCTACCAGTAAAACTGCACAAATGTATTTCAGTCACGTGCAACTGTAAGTAATGAGTTGTTCAGGACAATGACATCTAGATTTTTGGATGTTATAATTAATATGCAATCCAGTTATGGTTCTGAACACTTTAAACTCTTTCTTTTAATTCAGTTTTTCTTCCACTAGTCAACTCTGAATGCTACTGTGTTTTTGCCAAAATCATAATTTCAAGGATTCCTTGTTAATTTGAGATTGATGAATCTAAATAGTTTTGTATTAATTGGGACAAACTATGCCACATCTTTCTTCTGTTTAAAAATGCCATCTTATTCTTTGTCTTAGTCTTTAGTTCAAATCAAGCTAAATTACTTCTAACCAGTGCATTTAAAAGGTTTTTCATAGAGAATTTTCTAGGTATTGGAAAGCTTAATGTATTATATGCCACAGTTTAACTCAAGGTTTGTTAGCTAGCCTGTGAAAACAAATCAAATTAGCCAAAAAAATTTGTTGATTCAACATTGGCTTTGATGAGTAAGTAAAGAACAATTATAAGCTTACAGTCCGTAAACTAGGCTAAAGTTATGTATTTCATGAAAAATACCTTATGAACAGAATTTACTACGGGTGATGAGGACTGCAGTATTATTTGCAGTTTGAAAGACATTGCAAAAGCTTGATGAGAAGACATATTTTACATTAACGTAGCTTTGCCTCGTCTTCTGTCATCTTCAAAGCCAATCTGAAGTCACTGAATAATTTCTGTTTTAATTTGTTCTTCCTTTCCCCCTCCCCTTCACAGTTCCCTTTCCTGTTTCCCATTTCTGTTTCCTTCACCAAAAGTGAAAAAAGCTTCTTTTTATGAAAAAAGTATATCCATCTTCCTCTCTGACCTGAATCAAGATGAGTAAAAGATTATCCGAGTTAGATTCTGTAGTGTTAGTAGATACAGTACAGTATGAGGAGATGGATGGTGTACAGACTGGGGGGAAAGAACAGTATAGCCACTCCTGCAGTGAACTCCACCATCTTAGAATGGGGTGACTTGGGGACTCTTTCCATTCTTAAACCACCTTTCCTCAGAAAAAAAGAAAGCATATGAGGTTTAAACAAGTATGCATACTTTTAAATAATTGCCATGACTATTTTCTGTATTTAAATTGTTCATTACCCAGATCTTTCTGAGATAAAAAGGAAGTGTTTCATTTCTATACTCTCTTTTGGAAGTCTTTACAGCCTGTTCTTTGCAATATCACTGTCATTTTCACATTGCTGGGGAAAAACATTTCACCTTCCTTTGCCTAAAAAATTTAAAAGTATACTTTTCAGAAGCATGAATTTGTGTTCAGTCATAGGGGAAAAACAGCCTGAAATGTTATGCTTTAATGAAAATGTGAAGAAAAGGATTTTTTTTTCACTTTGATTCTCCTGAAATTTCTCAGGCAAATCCCATTGTGTGATTGCTGCTACTAACAAAGGATTGAAGCTGGATGAAAAGAATAAGGCAGGAGGGGAGGGAAGGAAGAGGACGTGGTTGATTATGAATGTGAAAACATTATTTACACACACACATGAACAATCAGCAGCTTTGAAAAAAGAATGTAGAAAAAAGTACACACACTTTTTTTACATTTCTGTATGCATAATGGCCCTCTGAAAGAATGAACCAATTTGGTAATTTTACTCCACAGAGGATTTGTTATGCTTGTAAAGAGGCAGTATTTTGAATGATGCTATGTTGTTTTTTTCTTTATGCTTAGTGCTTGTGCGATTAGGTTGACAGAAGGGTTGTTTTTCTTCCTGTAGTCATTCAGTACTCAGCATGACACAAGGCTGGTTTTGAGGGAAGACACAGGGCAGATACCTCATTTTCTGCAAAGCATCAACAGGTCAGGCACAAGACAGATTAAACATGGTTCCACAGACATATCTCAGGAGAAGCCTATAAAGGGAAGACAAAAGTGAGCAGAGGTGGAAGTGGAGCAACATATTGTGCTGCTTTTGTGCTGTCAGCAGCAGGTCACCCCTCACCCACCCAGTGCTGCCTCCTGATCGTGATGCACCCACAGATTTGGAGGTTGTTCCTACAGGTGGTGGCTGCCGTGGCAGTGGCCTCTGTTGTATTTAGCACGTGGTGGCTTCCCCTCAGGTCTGAAAGATACTCTGGGCTGAAGTGGAGTCCTCCAGGGGTAAGACCATACTATGCACTTTGTCCTGCAGGTTTGGGTGGCAGCTGGCCGTTGGCAGGAAAGACTGTGGTGTAGTGAATTATGGATTTTGCTGCATTCTCTGAATCACTGGGCTCAGCAAAAAGAGTTGATGCTGGGCAACGAGCCTCCATACAACAGCATGTTAAGATCATTAAGAAGAGGTGATGAAGATGAGGATTAAGTCTGCTTTTTTTTTTTTTTTTTTTTTCTCCTTTTTCTGAAGAAACCATGTTTTTGCCTGTATTGATAGTGTTGTGTTACTGGTAGGGAGGCTGACGTAGGTTGATGCAGGCTTTCGAATCACTGCAGTAGTGAAGGCTGACAGTATGTCTATGCCAGCAGCACAACTGCCATGAAAAAGCCTACCGGAGGCATTATTTAACGTCAGTGGAGCAACATTTTCAGATTGCATATTAAATGCAAGCTGAAGGAAGAAGATGATTGAGATTAAGAGTTAAAAAAACCTCTGTCACTATTCTCCTTTTGTCTTGCTTTGAGGGGGGAAAAACCTCCTTGGAAGGACTTCCAAAGAATCCCCTCATTAATATATGCATGGGTGTTTGTGTGGGGTGTGTATGTGTAGAGGCATATCCACCTGCCTGACAGATTCTTGCTGCCTTCCTTTTGAGTTGTGAGTTTAGGGAGACTAAGGTGATTGTTCTTTAGGAAAGAACCTTCCTCAATCTGCTTTGGACCCTTTTGAAATTAGAAGGGTCTGAGCAGACCCAGGAGCTTGACTTTTGTCAATTTCTGCTAGGGAAGGGGAAAGGCTGGAGGAACCAAAAATCTACGTGTGTGTGTGTTTGTGTGCGCATGTGCATGCGCGTGCACATGTGTGATGTGAGCTGTGTTCCTCAAACTGAGATTTCTCATTAGAGTCAGGCCTGTCTGTCTGCTTTAACCTTGATTTGCAGTGAGGGCTGGAGAACCTAGGCACATGTAGTAGGGTGCAAGTGGGCGTTTCGTAGGGCACGATGCTATCAGTAATGATGCTCTATTAATTTGATGGGTGTCCATGTAAGGCTGTGGTTAGACAGGCATCTTTTGCTGCTGCTTGCCTGTGGCAGGGTCCTTATGTAGGTGACCTGTGCTCCCAGTTGCAGGACCCTGTTTCAGAGTGTCAAAGAGCAGGCCATAATTCCTTTGTGCCAAACACTTGACTGGACTCCTAGGTAATCCTAGGTCTAATCCTGGGTTTTTTTTTTTATGTGATTGTGAGAGGTTTTTTTCCCCTCAGTTCTTGTGAGCAACAAGACCAAAGGCCGCTCACTAGGCTGCTCTGGTTTCATTGCATCCCTGATTTTTCACTCTCCTGTGAGAAACAGTGTTTGTGTTTAGAGCAGGTGAAGCTGGAAATATCCATTACAATTTCAGTGAAATTTGGGTGCATTCACAGAATCACAGAATGTCAGGGGTTGGAAGGGACCTCCAAAGATCATTGAGTCCAACCCCCATGTCACTGCTTTAGACACCATCAAATATGCAACATATTATTAATGGCTGCAACAGTGTGCACAGTTAGGAAATAGTGGTTGAAATAAAATTAGTTAATATTTGCCTTTGTTTAAAATGCAGCGTTTCTATTGGCATGCAATTGGAGTTACATGCATCTCCAGAAGGAATCTTTTTATTTAAAAATGCTTTCTACACAATATTTTAACTCCTCTCTATTGATTTATCTAGAATGTTAAAAAATAATATAATACTGTGTTAGATACAGCAAGTAGTCTTTATTTTGAAATCCATTATATTATGGTGAAGACACCATATTGTATAGCTGTTATGTAGCTGAAGAGAATACATATTATGCAAAATGTGCTGTGAAGGGTGGACGTGAAGAATACTAAACTTTTTCTGCTGTAATTCCTGTCATGACAAAACATCTCTCTTATTGATGAAGTTTGGATAAATATTTAAAACTGAAATGTTTTCCATGGAAAGTTGCAGATTCAGTGGCATGAAAACAGCCTATGGACTTGAGAGACTTTGTTGAATTTCATGTTGAAAAAAATCCAACACATGCCAAAAAAATCTGAATATTTTCCCTCGACTTTCAAAATGAAACTTTCAGTTTTTTATTTCAAATGGATTTCCTGCCTAGAACTCTGCTTTCATGGAAAAAAAAAATAATCAAAATTGATGTGTGCAATACTGACAGGATTTTCAGTTCAGTGAGAACTGTTTTGTCTGTCCTCATTCCCTTCTTCTCCCCCTGTGGATTTTTCAGAATTGCCATCTACTAAAAATATCCATGTTATTTGTAGATCTGTGTCTGACTACTCTACATACCAGATCTTCCCTTTGCACTTCCACAGCTATCCCACACTTCTTAAACATTGATTTTCAAGATTTTCATGATTGCCAGTCATTTGTCCATCACACTGAAGTACCCTTTCTCTGCATCTTAAATCGAGTGGCAGAGTTGGAGAAAACTCTATGGGAGAAATGTATTTCCATCAGTTTGTTTAAGCTTTTCTTTACCAAAATATCAGAGGCCCCTTTCCAGTGTCTGAAACACAGGAAACTTTTGTTTTTGTAGCTCAAGGACCTCTTGCCTTCTTCTTTCCATCCTGGGGGGGGGGGGGGGCAGCATTCCCGTCTGCTTCAGCTGACAGCAGTTTGGAGGTGCTGGAAGCCTGGCTCTCCATTTCTGCAGCTAAATGGCTCTTCAGAGTGAGTGAAGGTCTGCTGCAGGTGCCCTGCATGGCTGTCCCATTCAGCAGAGCAATTTTGCAATCAAAAGCAGTTTGAGGAGTGCAGGGGTTGAAGTAATCAGTGATTCTGCAGTGTGATGGGGGACCTACCTGTCACCGTCTGCGTCAGGCATTACTTAACTCGCCATCTCACCTGTTGGTAGGATGCGCTGATTGAACAATGCGTTGTACCTAAGCAGAATGGCCTCAGTTGACAGCTAATTGCTTTAGATCAGAGGGGATGTGATGACAAAATGCAGGAAAGAGGTTCTTTGTATACACATTCAACTCTACAAAAAATGATTCATTAAAGGTTCATGATGTGAAAGGCCCAAGACCTTCTCACTGTAAAGCAGTGTCAGTTCACTGATTTCAGCAGAAAAATGCTTATTTTAACCTCTCTAGAATCTCATCACTGACAGATACCTGAAGTGGCAGTCTAGATCCCAAATCTTGCTCTGCAGTGAGAGCAAACTTCAATCACAAATATAGAAGAGTGGTTGATAAATTACCATGTAAGGGCTAATACGCAGTAGGGGAATAGACTGGCTCCAGACAGGGGGATGACTGTAGTTTGTTCACTGTTGTGTGCTGCAGTTCTCGCATGGAGTCATTCCATGAATGGGAAAATTGGGGTTTTTTCCATCAACAGAAGCCAGGTTAAAACAGCCTTTTCCTCTCAGACATCTCCTTTGCAGAGAACCAAGAAGTGGCCATGTCAGTCCTCCTGAGTTTGGAGATTTCTTCAGAAAAAGTGCTTTTGAAGCTGGCTTGTGCTGCCTGGGCACAGTGAAGCCTCCATGTCAGATCAGAGGCACCAGTGCAGGGGTCCACAGGAACTCACATTAGGGGAACTCAAGATGTGCTCCATCCCCACAGTCATCTCTGGCACCCATCTCAAAGCCTAAAGACTGTGGAGACCTGACTGATTGATTTCTAAGTAGTATACATAGCTTCTGAAACATGTTGCTGCCTTGAATCCCAGGAAAAATTTTACAGCAGCCTCTCACCCGTAGCTGAACTCTGTAATTCACTGTCGCTTGGCACAACCTTCAGTCACACCTTCAGACTGTATCATGAATTGACCAAGTATGTCTTTATCACAAAACCATCAAGGCACCATGCAGGAGAATTAGGGGTTCCTCATGGTGTGTGATGGCAGGGTCTGGCAGCCAGGGCCTGTCCCAGCCCCAGCCAGGCACAGGGCAGCCAGGGGGCATGAGGGAAGGCCCAACCCTGGGCATCTGGCACCTCCCTGGGGACAGGGATGGGCAGAGGCCAGGGCAGGACAGGGGTGTGAGGAGCTGGAGGCTGGCCCTGCTGCGGCATTGACTGGGCAGGGGCTAATGGCCCTGGGGGGGGCTGACGTGGGATCCTGGGCCTTAGGCAGGGTGGTAGAAGCCCTGGAGGGCTGGTAGTGCCCTTGGGGATATGACCAAAGCAGGCAGGTGGACAGACACAGTTGTCTCCTATAGGTGATTTAGTGATAGGCAGATAGAAAGAGCAAATAGCAAGTCTCAGAAGGTTTTTAATATATAACAGCTTATTTAGTCATTTTAGTTAAATAATTTATTTGTGTGAACTGAACTTTGGCCCTTTAAATATAATGTGTAGGTCTGGTACATGAGCCCTCTGTGTGGGCTGTCTGACTCTCCAGGCAGAGCTGTTTGTATTCCAAGACTTTCTAGGTTTCTCTAAGCTGTTTCTAACGTATTTCTGTTAGATGAATTATGCATTTTAATTCTCATTCCTTACAGTGAAATAGAAACCTCATACTTAGGCATTTCCCACAAAGCAAAAGCCCTCTGCAACTTAGAAGTGTTGAACGCTGATTTACTGTTCATGTGTGAACAAATAAATTCCCCAGAAATCTGCTGTTTGGAGCGCAGGGCGCACAGCTTGCTTCTGCAGCTGTGTGGCGTGCGGATGAGGTCATCCCTGCCACAGAGCCAGCTCAGTCTGCAGGCCTGCTGCTGAAAAAAGCCCCAGACAGCCTGGAAGAGGAAGGGAAGGCATGCACGGAGGGTGGAAGATGGCGGTTTTCGTTATGATAAAATTCTGACTCGCAGTTGCAAGCTGTGGGATTTCGAGCATTGTCCTCCTCAGCAGCGGCGCTTCCAAAGCGTTTCCTTACCCGCCTGAAGGGAGAGCGAGCAGCAGCATGCACCTCAGTTAGAGAGAGAGAAAAATAGATCAAAGCAAATTGTTCAAATGTGTATGTTAGGAAAATCCATATGGAAATGCAAAGAGAAAGACACATTGTCATTACTCTTGCTCTGTAGTGGGCTATCCAGTCTGGCTTTTGAAACAGAATGAGTTTTTGTGACATTTTTTTGAGTGATACTTAAAGAAGATCCACAAGACCCTGCTGCAGGACCTAGACTAAAGTCTGAGGCTTCACAAATGTTGCATCTGTTAGCACAAAGCAATATGTCAACATATGAACATACGGATGTTAATGTCTTACTGTAAAGATGTTAACACATATAACATTTTGTGCAACTTCATGCAGCCTTTTTACACATTATAGTCATATAATTACGATAAACATTTTTATCTGCCCAGAAGCTCTGGGAACAAGCTCACTGAACTGTGACTTAGTGAATTTTTGAACTCTCTTAAGGGAGTATATGATAAATTATTAGTAAAAAAATGAAATACTTTCATTATGCTGGTGCTACTGGCAGTCTGGGAAGCTTCATTTTCTTGGGCATGCCAACTGAAAAAGAGAGGAGAGTTTTTCTGCCTTTCTCTCCCTTTTCATTTTTAAGCCGAAAACAAGTAAAATTACCTGTAAAGCTGAACAAAAATAGTGGAGTCCATGGTGCTCCAAGGATAATAATTAAAAAAACCCCAATTAAGTAAACAAATATAAGTAATGTGCTGTATTGCAAATGAAAAGAATACATGAGAAAACCTACTGAAATAGATTTAGACGTGCCACAGTAATGGAAAAATGGAAGGAAAAATGGGATCCTAAAGAATCTTCCAGTGTATCAAGTCATGTCACACAGGGCACTGTGAGTGAGGCTGGCATTAAGAAAGGATTTTGTATGTTGCTGTCAATAAAGCATCTAAATTATGTTGCAAACTTCCTCCTGCTTATTGGAGGAGAGAAAAAATATTTTAAACAAATAAGAAGCATTGTGACTTCAGACCCATTCAATTTTACAGAAGTCTGTAAAAATAGGAGGCTATATTACATTAGAGACAAATGTGATACATCTGGTTTAACCCAGTCACTATAAAGACTGGGATCCTGTGGCATGCAGAATGCTATGGCTGCAGGAGATTACATATTTCCAGGATATCACAGTTCCCAGGACTTCACATTTATATAGCCACAGAAGAACAAAATATCATCAGTTGTGAATGATGTTTAGTGCAGTAATGCTGGACAAATCCACTGTTTCCTGGAAATATATTGGTCTTTGTGAATTATGTTTTTTTCTTTTTTTGCATGATCATAGAATCACAGAATGGTTTGGGTTGGAAGGAACCTTAAAGATCATCTAGTTCCAACCACCCTGCATGGGCAGGAACACCTCCCACTAGACCAGGTTGCTCCAAGCCCCATCCAACCTGTCCTTGAACACTTATGGGGGGGGGGCGGGCATCCACAGCTTTCCTGGGAAACCTGTTCCAGTGTCTCACCACCCTCACACTAAAGAATTTCTTCCTAATGTCTAACCTAAATCTCCCCTCTTCCAGTTTTAATCCATTACCCTTTGTCCTCTCACTACAAGCCCTTGTCAAAAGTCCAGCCTTCCTGTAGGCCTCCGTCAGGTACTGGAAAGCCTCTATGAGGTCTCCCTGGAGCCTTCTCTTCTCCAGGCTGAACAGCCCCAAGTGTCTCAGCCTGTCTTCAGCCTGTCTTCGTAGGAGAGGTGCTCCAGCCCTCTGATCATCTTTGTGGCCCCTCTCTGGACCTTCTCCAGGAGCTCCATGTCCTTCTTATGCTGGGGGCTCCAGAACTGGACACAGTACTCCATGTGGGGTCTCACCAGAGTGGAGTAGAGGGAGAGAATCACCTCCCTTGACCAGCTGGCTATGCTTCTTTTGATGCAGCCCAGGACACAGTTGGCTTGTTGGTCTGCAAGTGCACATTGCCAGCTCATGTAGAGCTTCTCATCCACCATCACTCCCAAGTCCTTCTCCTCCAGACTTTTTTCAATCCATTCTCCACCCAGCCTGTATTTGTGTTTGGGATTGCCCCAACCCAAGTGTAGAACCTTGCACTTGGCCTGGCTGAACTTCATGCAGTTTGCATGATCCCATCTCTCAAGCCTGTCCAAGTCCCTCTGGATGGCATCCCTCCCCTCCAGCGTGTTGACCTCACCTCTCAGCTTGGTGCCATCAGCAAACTTGCTGAGGGTGCACTCAATTCCATTGTCTATGTCACTGACAAAGATGACAAGCTGATCATAACAAAAGCAACAGGAACAGCTGGTAGCTTGATGGCTGTAGCACTTATATATAATATGAAAACTTCTGGTTTTCACTTTTCATTACTCTGCGCTTGCCTTTCTTGCTTCTGTACAAAAAAATGTAAGTTTCCTTTCTGTCACATGATGGAACGACAGCGCTTTCTAACACCGTTACTTTACCTGCAAGTTTTATTTTTGCAGTGGCCCACTTATCATTCTTTAATTACACAAATTGCCAAATCAGATCCTATTTGTTCTCTCATCAGAATAATAAAACTATCTTATTATAAGGAAAAAGATGAGCAAATAAATTTTACATTTTCATGGTCAGACATTTTTCTGTGTCTGAACTGTTGCCTCCCATGTTTATTCACAATAATGCATGAGGTCGCTTCTTGGAGAGCTAGGAGTCTGCAGAGCTGTGGAGAATAAGCACGTTTAATTTAGATCACAGCTCTGTGTACATTAATCCTGCATCTGTGCACTGTCAGACTAGACAGCAAATATAAATTAAACTGGATGAGGTATGAGCACACCATCATATTTTTGCTAAATTATCCAACACAAACAACATGGTGTTTATGCCACAGTTAGGCTTTATTCTGAGTCAGGGAAGGCAAAATACATCCGATTCATCATTGATCTGCCAGGACAAATCCATTCATTAAAAAAAAAACAAACAAAAAACAAGAACAAACCCGAACAACTATGAACTTTGGCTTTAGCCAGTAGATGTGGTCTACCATGGTATTCTCCTAGACACACTGGTGAAAGAGGAACTGGCTAAGTGTACAGGAAGGTGAGTGGAAGATTGGATATACCGTCAGGCCAAAAGGGTAGAGATAGTGATATGAAGTCCAAGTGGCTATCAGTTCCTAATGGTGTCTCATAGGTGTCAATGCTAAATGTCAATGCAAAGCCATTATTGTTCAATGTCTCTGTTACTGCACTGCACAATGGGAACTGGTTTGTAGATTATTCCAAACAGGAAGGAGTGACTGGTGCACTGGAGGATGAGAGACACCATTCAGAGAGACTTTGGCAGGCTGGAGAAATTATCTGAGAGGAACTGAATGAAATTCAGCAAAGCCAAGTGGAAAATCCTGCATGTGGGATGGAGTAATCCCATGCACCAGTACCAGCTGGAGACTAACTGTCTGGAAAGCAGCTTTGCAAAAAAGACCTCTTCCTGGTGGTCCTGGTGGATGACAAGAAGAACATGAGTCAGCAGTATGACTTTGCAACAAAGGTGACCAACCCCACCTTGGGCTGAAGGAGCTTAGCCAGCAGACCAAGTGATTTTTTCCCCTCTATTCAGCACTTGTGAAACTGCACTCAGAGAATTGTGTCCTGATTTAGGCTTGCCAGTACAAGAAAGTCACTGACATACTGGAGTGACTCTAGTGAAAGGTGCTAAGTTGACTGAGGACTGGATCACGTGTTCTAGCTGGCTCTGCTTGGAGCAGGAGCTTGGACCAGACGACCTCTAACCTGCATGAGTCTACAGTTCTATCTTGCAGGGTTTGCACCAGTTGAGCACTTTGTGCTGTGTGTGCAAAGCCTTAAAAACTGGATCTGTTGTGCCATGGAACCATGGCCTCATTATGACTGTTTTCCCAGGATCTTAGAGGAAGTGGAAGTTCTATGCATTCATGCATGTTGGCTGTGCCAGTTGTGCAGGCTGGAGAATTTATTTCAACCTGAAGAATGTGTTACCTTTCATTTCTGAGCTAAGGACTAAATATATGTGAAGATGTGCATACACATTTCCTTGATTGTGTAAAATAAGTATGTAGCTGGGATTAAAGGTAGTTCAGGAAGATTTATCAACACTGTCTTCAAGGCAAGCTAAGAAAAATACTTATAAAGGAGATCTAATTTCCTTTTATTATAATTTCCTTTGTTGTTGCCCTTTAGTTACGGTGCATTATCTTAGAAATTGTTATGGATTTTTTAAATTGTTGTATTTCAGTGTATGAAATGCACAACCTGTTCATACATGGCTGCAGTTTTGCAGGGGGTTGTTAACTGTTACCATTGAAAGTCTTTCAAAATGAAGCAAGGCAGCGTTCCCCACGGGTACCTATGTGATGTAACTAACTACACAGGTGAGTATCTCCAAATTTGTCGCTGCATTTTGCTGCATAATGATAGAGGGAACATCTGCATTTTCTTTCCTGTATACTGACTTGGGGACACTTTTCCCTACCAGGTGGATGTATTCTCTGAGTGCAGATGGGAGTTGATTTTGATAATATGAAAATTCAATTTCCTTTTTCATCTGGTATATTTAGTTGTCATGCATTGCCTTACGACGTGTTTCTTCTTGTTTACTCCCGTTTGTGCAGTATTGGACTTGCCTTCAGGAAATGGCAGTATGTCAGAGATCAGAAACAGTAAATTGATAGATTTACCAACACGAATCAGCCACATATGCATACAGGATATTTTAGAGCTACTTACAGTATAGCTCAACAAAATTCCCCTTTTACACAGAATTCTTTCTTCTTTTAAAAATTCTGTCAGAAGAAAAATGGAACCCTATCTTTCCTTTAAACATCACCCAAAAATTTCGGCTTTGGTGACAGAAGATTAAAATCAAGGTGTGGATCTGGACTTTGAAATCCAGACCTGAGGATGCTATATTCTGTGAAGAGCCTTCATGCACTTAGAGGAAATGGTTTAGGAAAACCAGTCCATTTTCATTTTCCCAAGACTGAAAACTTCACAGCATTGAAGCATTCCTGAAGGATACTCATAGCCTAACAAGGATAAGAATGTTTATTTTTCTTTGCAAGACATTTATTGTGAGTATTCAAGTTCAAGATTTGTAATTATTTGCTCACTGGAGTACTGCTCACTGAATGTTCACAACTATTCAGAATTACTCAAGGGAAAAGGAGTATTATATGAAATATCCTGATGGAATTCCTTGAAATATTTTGACTACTGCTTGAGGTATTTTTAGAAATAATCAGAGAATCATCTGATTTGGAAAAGCTTCCTCTTGAGCCAAGCAATCCATGTTCCCGTGGCAGAGCTGGATAATTCTGGAGACATGGGCTGACACTTGCCAGTGAGTTTCCTGTGATTATCCCAGCTGTGCAGAGCTGTGGTCACTGCACATACTGTCATATGAAAAGCCTTTGTATATAATAGTATAACAGTATAACATGTTGTTAGCAAAGAGAAGTCTGTCAACTTGGACCCATTAAATCCCTCACAGTCCTAGTGCTTTAAGGATCCACACCTGTAAGCCTGACTCCTAGTATAAAGATTTCAGGGGGAAAAATAGTCCCCTTGCCTTTAATTCCACTGCAAATTCACCTAAGTATTCATTTGGTTTCTATCACACTATCAAATGAGTGGGAATTAATTACTGTGAGAAAAGGAAGACAAATCTATTTTTGGTCTTTCGGAAATTAACTAATTTAATCTGATACGGTTCCTCCCGACAAACACATACTGGCTACCATTTCACATCACCTCATCGAAGCATAAAGATGTTTACAAATGGGTAGAATCATTAACAGTTTGCCAGCTGGCTAGCTAGATTGCTTAGACTTTAACTGTTGAAGCTCCAATTTTGTGTATGTCTCTGTTATGTATATTAGAAAAGGTATATTTTAGTTTTAGTATTTAGGTATGTGCAAAACTCATGCCTAAGAATATGGCTGGGGTGGAGTTCTTGTTGGTACACAGAAAGGTTTACTATAGGAAACAAAAAGAAAGGTGGCTTAAAATATTTGCCATTTACCCATGGAGGTAGTTCTTAGATCAGGGATCAGTTTAAAAGTCTTAGGAGATGTGCCGGATTTTCTAAATCATCAGCCAGTTTTGATCTGCATGGGCAACACCACCCTGGTCAGCTCTTACGTGCCAAGTAGATGAAGGGTTTGCTGGCTTGACAGCAATGTGTCCGTGCTTATTCCCTGCAGGAATTTGAGCTACAGCAGTTTACTGGTAACCTCACACAGTAGGCAGGGATCATTACCCTGCTTCCGAATTAGCTAGGGCTTCACACCAGTGAACTGACAAGTTTGTACGAGATCCATTTGGTCTCCACGGTGGTAAAGCTGCTGGAATGACATCAGTGATTATTTCCTAGTAATCTGTTGGAAGTGCACACTGGAAGGGGAAATATATATTGCAAGTACAGCTCACGTAAGGAACTGTTTTTGGAAGATATTCAAACTTGGAGAACTGGCTTCAGAATAAGTGTGCAGGGAGACTGATTAATCTTCTGACACTGGAGAGCATTAAATAGCTCTTTGAATTAATAGTTTCTTTGAGCTGAGACTATTTATTGCTTTGGAAAAAAAAATCTCTTTCAGCAGTGGGAGAGTTTTGAGTCCTAACACCTTTTTTTTTTTTTTTTTCCTGTGTTGGATTGTTTGTTTTTAACTTAGAGTCTTTCTGTCTGAACTGACTCATCTGGAAATTGAGTTGTGAGGTTGCTTTGTATCTTTGTGATTTTGTTGTGAGAAGGAATTTATGTTGTAACATGGAAATGTGTGGAGACAGGGAAACACAATGAAATCCTGAGTGTTCTTTTGATGGATTTAATGATGAGTTTTCTTTAAGGAACCACACAATAAGATAATCCTGGGAGAGACAAACTCTTAATTTTCTTTTTTTTAACAGCATTCGTTCTGATTTGATTGATTTTGGATGAATGCCCCTTTGCTGGAGGCTTTCATATTGTTTAGACTTGGCTTTCAAAACTGATTGGGAAAGGTTTTTTTCTTCAGAGTATAGCAAATACATTATGTGTATGATTGGGCTAACTTCTTTCCGTGTATTTATCTTCTTTTTTAGATGTTGATTTTTCGGTCTTCAGAATGACGTTAAAAGATCTGTATGTGTATGTGTTTGTGTGCATGTATGTGAGGTCTGTGTTTGTCATTCTTACAAAGCAAACATAATTTCTAAGTAGGTGTTCATGTGAACCAGTACTGTAATTTGCATGTTGCCCATGGTAAAACCAAGTGAAGTCTTTTTCTGCCACATTGTCCACAAAGTTTCATATTGTTTTGGGTCTAACATAAACAATTTCCATTGTACTTGTCAGTACTTTATTTAGTTTCACCTTTGAATATATTATTATCTCAATATATTGATATAGGGCTTGCAGTGCTAGTTCTTGTCTTGCTCAGTACAGTTCATTTATTTGCAAGAATGGAGAGGAGAAATGGGCATAGCTAAAGACAGCTGGCAAACAGCAGATCCCCTATACAGTATCAGATGGATTAATGATCCATTCAGTGTAAAACCCAGACTTTGGCAACAACTAAAACTGAATGAATTAGAAAAAAGAAAAAGTGCTTCCCTTCAGCCCTGATAAGAACAATGAAGCCTTTTAGTGTCATCCTGTTAGTTGCTGTTACAGACAACTTATGTACTGAAATCAAGTATGAATACCCAGGTAAGCTATCATGAAGGCAGGGGTGTGAGGAAGAATAAGAAAAAGGAGACGAGACCAACAGATTAGAAGAAGAGCGGGGACGAGCTGAAGGACACTTTTGGCTGTTTGTCCAGTGCCCCATTTGTTGCAAGTATTGGATAGTGTGTTATGAATGAGACAGGGAACTGAGGAAAGGTCAGGATTACTATTTTTGGCAGAGCAAGGGAATATCGTCATGGAGAACTGATTTTTTATGTATTCAGGACAATATTCTAAACATGTCTGTTAAATCTGGTTTCATTCTTTGATATGTCTGTGTGGTCTTACTGTCTTCAGTAAGGCAACTGATACTATCCAGCTTGAAATTTTTTGGGAGTGATTTAATGAAATTTGGTCTTGAAGAAACAGCATAGGCTGGAAAAGCGTTACTGCAGGGTTATCAACATTTCATTACAAATATGGAACGATGCCTCAAATGAGTTTTTGCCAGGGTTTGCTCTGGACTGTGTTATTTTAAACAGAAGTTCATTAATAACAGGCATAATGGAACAATTAACTTATTTAAAATGTGGAAACTTGTTTGGTTAAATTTTAAGTTTAGAGGAAAGATCAGAATTCAAACTGTGTTTGGGAAATAGGAGAGATGGACCAAATAATTGTGGTGGAATTTGATATGGAAAAGTCCCCAATGCTTTATTTAGGAGGATGAAATTAAATCACAGATACCCAATGGGAATAATTGGTGATACCACAACCACATTACAACAAAATGCTACAAATTCAGAGTCTGTTAGAGAGACTGGAGAAGAAGAGCTTAGCTGGCTCAAAATGGGTTATACCTGGCTGTGAATCTCCTGTGGGAAGATGCTCTTGGCATGCAAATTCTCCTGCTCCTGCAAGCAAGAAGCTTCAGTTAATTGAGAAATGGAGTAGAAAAGGTTAAAAACTGGGACGTGTGGATGTAGCAGGAGAGGTCTACAGAGGCATTAGCTCCCCATGGTTAGAAACATCCCTTCCATGCAAACGTTATGATTGCATCGATCCTTTTCAGCTGTCCCCATATGTCAAGGCACTCTTTGCTAGCCCCAGTGACTAGAAGAAGCTGGGGTACTTTCACAGTGTTGCTTTTAAAGCACAAAGTTCACTGCAATGGTGGGCATAGCTTTATGAGTAGCTTCTTCACCTCCATATAACCAGAGCAATGTGTGTATCTTCAGGTTCACGTCTGTTCTCTGGAAAAGGGTAAGGAAGGCAGAGTGGTTGCCATGAGAACAGTGAACTGTGCTTTTTCTTCGCTGTTCATTTCCCTGGAATCAGAGAAGGACCATCGATGAAAGTGCGATGGGGGAGAAATAAAGGACACTGTGGAAGAGATTGCCATTCATTATCTAAAGGCAACCTGGGCAGGTGTGTTTGTGGAAGAGAATCACAAGCAAGATGGATTTTCCTGGTTGGCTTTATGTGACATATAAGCCACAGTCAAGAGTACCAAGCTATGGTTTAATGCCTAGGAAAATCACCTAATGATTTTTTTCAACAGTGGTCCTTCTACAGTAAGCTGGGCAATTGCTATTAGATCTGTTCTAGGTATATCTTGAGCTGCAAATCTGTCTGTGAAACTGGGATAACAGTTGAGCAACTAAAAAGTCATCTCTGTCTTGATGAAAAAAAATAAAGGACTTAATTTAAAATTAGGTTAGAGCATGTCTGCAAGAGTTTTAGTGACAGCAGTTTGGACAGAGAAAATAGTGGGATTTGCTTGCAGGCTTATGGCCAAATCTCACACTTTTCTGGAATTCTCCGAAAGCATAAAGCAAATGTATGCACACACTTGGAAATACGCATAACATAGATGACTGCACCCCAGTTGGCTCCCTTCTCTTAAATGAGACAATGTAGTCAGGGGAAAAAAAAGACAAGTTTTTCTTCTTGGATGGATATTATTTACAGAGTTGCTGCTCCCCAGTGGAGTTATAAACAAAATGAATAGAGGCAAAGGGTTCTTTTGTTATTTCTCGTAACTGCAGAAGCAGAAAAATGTATTTAGGAAGAGTGAGTTATCTTAACTGGAGTTCAGCTGTTACATTCACCCATCTAAAGTCACAACTATCCTTTTTCCTTCACTCTGTACTTGAGGTTTTATAAGAGAGTATTCTCTCACATTTCTCCTAACACCCTCCTGCACACAGACTTTCACAGACTGTCTGACTTAGTGGTACAGCACTATACAAGAATGGGGCTTAACATTAGCTCTGACATTGTGTTATCTTCAAAATGTGGTCTTTCTATCTTCCACTTGAGATATTAATAAACTTCAAAAGCTACTTTCAATCTGAAGTAAAAAGCTCTAGGGATATCCTTAACTATGTCGATACTGCTGCTGCATCTTGATGATAATCTTATCATGCAAAGGTGGAAAAAAGAAGCTGATCTATAAAACATGTGCAGCACAAGCCACTGCAATTTCAAATTACAGATGTCTGGATATTGACCCACAGATCATTTCAATTACTTGTATATGAAGATATGCATGATCTACCACAGCCTACTACAATTTGGTTCAGATAGCTGATAGGCAAGTGGAGAGAAATGTTTCCTTTAAACTGTTGACATGACGTCTGATAAGTAAATCCTTAAATGATGTCATATTGACTTGCTGTGATGTGATGGAAAGTAACAGTATGAACCATGTGTGCAATATAAAAAAAAGACAAGGTCATTTTCTGCAAAATCATCACGCTGTCAGCAGAAATTGTTGGTGCAGCAAAGTTGAGTTGTCAGTACTGGAGCTTATACATCAACAGTGTGGAGGGGAAAAGGGGACAGACATTGAAGGGAGCTAATTTGCAGAAGTTGTGCTCCTAAATTTCTGTGAGGCAGTGGATTAATTCAAAGAAAGAAGAACTACTGTGTGTTTAAATATTGAAACAGACTTTGGGAAACAATTAGGCTTTTTTGGGAGATTGTAAGTGACACTCTTGCCTAAATGCAAGGCTGCGTTTAAGCCATAGTGCAAATGTGATGTGAAGAAAATGCCAATGAAGACAAAACAAGCAACTCTATTTTAAAATTTTGATAAAAATTGTGTACTTATTTGAAGAGAAGTTCAAGCACTTTTTCATCTGGTTTCAAATGGCCTATGCACAGGCATGGTTTAGGGTTAAAAGTCCCATTACTCCAGCTAACACAGTTAAAGGTCCAGGCTGGTGCTGACAATAGTTTATCTTTAAATGCTCATAAAAATTCCAGTGGTCATTCCTACCACTGCTGATGGGACTTAACCCCTGCTCCACATGACAGTTGCCCCTAATTAATTAAATGTCTGATAAAGGTTCAATCAGTTTTATAATGACAGAAAAGACCTAGTCAGTGGCAATACAAAAGAAAATACAGTCTAGGCTTCAGAGTTGTGGAAAAAAATAAAACCTTGCACAGTTTCAATGAAAAGTACAGAGCAAAGTGATATATATATATAGAACAGCACTTATACATACATTTATAAATATACCCCCTCTGCTTGTATACATTTGTGTAATGAAACCACTTATGTCTTCCTCCTTTCAGTTCAGCTAAGCCAGTTGCTGAAATGAAGCTGTTTCCAAGTGCAGCCGGGGCTGAGGCATGCATTATTGACTAAAACACTCCATTCTGGTCTCCTGGGGCATATAAGCATTTCAAAACCATTCATAATAATGGAGCCCAATCCTATGCTGCAGGGCAAATGACTCTGCATCAAATGGCCAGCACAAAGCAGCCAGCCATGGTGCATCATATTACCTCCAACTCCTCCTCCCCCATGCTATTTGTGTAGGAAGTGTGGTCCAACATTTTTTAAGCAGAATGTGACTGTGGAAAACTTGACACATTTATATCCCAAGCTACATTATGTGCTCCTTAGCCATAGTGAAAGATTTGGTCAAAAAGATGTTATTTCAGCTCAGAAAAATGTATAAAAACAGCTCATGTGCTTGTTTAGATTTCCTATTGAGTTGTCTCCTCCAAAGCAGAGGTTTATAGGAAATTCTGGTAAAGCCATAATTGTAATCATAACCAATTGGCCCTCTGCAATGCTGACCTCCTTCTCTAGCGCTCTCCTAAATGTTAATGGCAGGACTAGAGATCTATATTAGGCAGGGTGACAGCAGGAAGAAATCTGGCAGTCTTACAGTGTCATTTTGTGGAAAATACATTGGAGCTGCTTCTGGAATAAATTTACATGAGAGCAAAGAGGAATTAAATAGAGACGAATGCACAGATTTGCTTGTGATGATGTGGATGAGGATGGCAATTGCACAGAATGTTTAGTTGCATGTCTCCCTTCTGTTATTGTGCTTCTGAGTGATCAGCAGATGTCACTGGTGATGGGTGACATGAAACCTGTCTCCATTCGTTGTCCAAAAAGGAATTTTCACAGCTTTTCTGTTCCTTGGTGGCTTGGGAGTGAGAGAGCTAAATGCCAGAAGTTTCAGTGCAAATGACCCCGTATCTTCAGCTAATAACATGTGCTTGCGTAGCTAATGCGCTGGAAGATTGATTGGGTTTTCCTGTACTAAAATTGTCTCCAGAACATTTAAGTAAACCACAGGCAAATATACATCCACAAATACACATATATATGTAGATATATGTTTAAATATAAATGCCCAGGTACTGGAGGGGGCAACCGACTGTGTGTGCATCTCAGCATGGCGTCTAACTGCTGTTTATGAGCTCCTCTTTCTGCTGCCTTAGGTCCTCTGAAATGCTCCAGACAGGCACAACTATGTAGACCTCTACCTACACACTAGAAAAAAAAAAAAGATAACTTTTTATTTCTAGGATAAAAAAGAAGATTAAATTGCTGTCTGAAAAAAGTATTAAGTGACACAGTTGATTGAAGCAAATCTGAAAATATCTGGGGGCACCAATGCAACTTTTTTTATTGGGGAATAAAAACTCCCACCAGTCTGCTTTGGAAGAAACTAAAATCCAGGTAAACATAAAGACTATGTAGAAGAAAAGGAAAAAAATAACAGTGAGTGTACTTCCCAGAAACCACAGAAAGCCAAATAACCAGCGGCTTCATGTCCGAGGCATGCGAGTACAAGAACCATCTCTGCAAACAAATGGAAGCTTTTCAAACCAACCCTTGTCCAGATACACTTTGCTGCTTGTATGTAGAAGGAAACACCTAAATTATAGCTGGCATTAAATTCCTGTTTCTGAAAATTTTGTAAATTGCGATGTGTGGGGACTTGAATTATTACCATCTTGTGTTACACTCTTTGCAAAGTGCTAAGCATTATCTCAGTTTTAAACATTTTGCAACACTTTAACATCTAGAGGCCAAAATATTTTCCTTTGATCAGTCTGCAGTGATGTGTATAAAATGACAGACTTCACAGAGACAGCTCTCAATGTACTGGTTCAGAAACATTTACAAAGATCTTGGCTTATTACTGTGTTTATTTATTGCTGGATTCACTAACAAGTCTGAAGCTGAGCTGAGATAGACCAGCATAAAAATTCTGCAAAACATGACAGGTGCTGATATACAGCTGATTTTTGATTCTGTGGCAATTGCTGGTTACATACAAATCCCCAGATTTGGGGATTCTTAAGGATTGAGACAAAAAGTTCCTGAACTGAAGGGGACTGGTTTCTGCAGTGAAGCCACAAACATGCTGTTCCAGAGGCTTGGGTTGTTGTGGACCAATAGCCCCTGAGTCTGCAAAATAATCCCAATGCAGAATTTGAGTTTACTCACAATAAGTCTTAGAAAGCATACATAACTACTTCTTTTTTTTTTTTTTTTTTTTTTTTTTTTTTTTACTAATGCCTTTGGGACTGCAGTCTGCTTTGCTTGGAAACAATTTCATTACTAGAGACAAGCAATGAAGTGAAGGCAAAAATCTGAAATTAACTGGTGCCTTAAATCAGTCCTCTGAATAGGAAAGAGTCTATTATTACTGATAATGCTTTTACAGAGGTCCAGCCAGGGAAAGTTTATGTCCATATAACACAGCTGTGCTGAAGTCCTTTCAAGAAGAGCATAGATTGTTGTTTGGAGCAGAAAGCTTAGAAAATGGAATGATCTAAGTCACAGCACTTAGCGACCATTACAGTCCCTTTGCCCAAATTTTAGCGTTAAGGCTAGCACGTCCAAAGATAAATATTTCTGAGCCCTGGGAGGCAAAGACTAAAAGAAATACAGACATTCACTGGAAACTGCCACTGCAATTTGGGTTGTCAGATTTTTTTAATCTGTTGCAGCCATTTTTCATAGGACTTTAGCACTTTGCCTCGACACAGTGGCTTAGTGATAAGAAAAAAGTTCCATTAGGGCAATCTAAAAAGTGACACTTTGCTAGCGCATCTTTACACTAGTATTGAATGGAGAAGAAAAGCACAATACCCTAAAATCCCTAGGTGCTTCTAAAATTGCACATAAGTGCTATCAAATCTACAACACATGATAATGCAACACGTCAGCTTAACAAAGCTTTTAACCAACAGGCAACCTGCTTTTCAGTGTAAGTCGCTTTGGAAAGACTGCCCTGCTGCCTGTGGGTTTATGCAGTGTTGGAATACAGGCTTTCTATCATAATGGAAAGAAAACAAAAGGTTATGCAATATTGCATTAGGTTGCACTATGTTTTGGGGAATTGCTTCTGTTCATTGTAAAAACACAGATATGCAAATACACAGAACTCAAGGACACTAAAACAGTCTTAATGTGAATACACAGACACACGTGCACATTGTACAGAGGTGTGCAGCTCCCTGACAGCTCACATAAATGTCCAGGCTGTTCTAAATTTAGGGAAATGTAAGTTCTCATATATAAAAAATAAATAAATTGTAGTGTGAGGAGGGTCTGAAAACCAATCAGGTTCTGAATCAACAAACATGAAATTATAGGTTTATGTGTGCTTTTCCAGAAGATCCTTGTCAACAAGAACATAACTTTCTTTAGGACTCTTGTAGTTTTTCATGTAGAATCACAGAATCGTTCAGTTTGGAAGCAATCTCTGGAGATTATCTGGTTCCAAGCCCTCTTCAAAGAACTATCAGTATCATCTTCAGGACTTCCATTCTTTCTTCCTGAACTGAAGAATTCAGCATTACCTTTGTCAAATTCATTCCTCTCAGAGTGAAAACTGTATTCCCGTTACTTTTTTTTTCCCCAGTGTGTAGTGATGACATGTGTGTAAGTGACATAATTTCTATGTGCTGTTCCTCAGTTTAGCATTACATCAATTTGTGTCTGCTCTCTAAACCTGAACCCCTTCTGGTGGTCTGAGAGAAGAGGATATAAAAAACTTAGTAGTTATCTCATTGTATATTTTCGCCTAAAATTCTTCCTTTTCTGGAGAAGAAGGGGACCTGGGGAGTAGGCATGTATCTGCTGCTTCTTGCAACAAAATGAATAATTGATTTACCTTTATGATTCATGTATCTTAAGAAAAAGTCTTCAGGGATGATGCAGGTCTTGGCTTTTCTTTAAGAACCTTACACCGTCTACTTCACCTGTTGCTCCCTAAACCCAACGATGCTTTGAGAACTTTTCTTACTCCCCTATCATAAGACTTTTC
The DNA here is from genome assembly GCA_020745705.1 of Hemiprocne comata. NCBI lineage: Eukaryota > Metazoa > Chordata > Aves > Apodiformes > Apodidae > Hemiprocne > Hemiprocne comata. The sequence continues at coordinate 94,063,930 of CM036586.1, read as the reverse complement.
TGTGGAAAATGCATTGATACTGGTGTGGCTTTCTTATTCTGAGTAAGACTCTTATACTATAATATGTATACTATAATATGTGAGTACTTCCCAGTAGCATTTTAGAGAACATGACTAACATCTGTCACACACTCATCTACTTGTGTGGAGCAGAGAAGTAATTGTGGTAAAGTTTCTGGTGTTTTTTTAAGCACATATGCAATGCATTCCTGTTTGTGAGGGCAAGGTCAAAGAAATGTGCCTTGTAGTGGGGAGGAGCTGGAGGGTTGTGAATGTTCTTAGCTTCTTAGGAATCTACTCCACAACTGTAGATCAGCTCCTGAAATGATCTTTGCCCTCTGTGTAGAGCACAGCTATTAAATTTATTTTTACAAATAATTGGTTACTTTCTGAGGTTCACTGGTTTTTATAGAGGTCTGCTTCGTAATTTTTCAAGAGTCACAGAGCAGGAACTAGTGGATTGCTTCCACCTTTACAGCAACGACACTTTCCTCTGGAAACAGGACTAGTTTTTGCCAATCACTAGGGTAATGATGAATGATACTGTGGTTCTGCCACAGAAGCATGAAGCTACAAAATATGTGGGATCATGGCAAGATCTACTGAAAATTTAACCTGTGGCAAAAATATGAAGCTGTGTGCTTCTGCTACAGATAGTTCCATGGCAAAGAAGCAAATATTAAATAATTATCCTGAAACAGTAGGTGGTGTTTTTTTTTTCTGGTTGTCTGCAACCTGGAGAATCCTTACAATAATGGACAGAAAGATAGCTGTGATTCCAAATATTCTGGGAAGCTAAGATAGACAGAGGAGATAAAACTTTACTTTTTTGTGGTGGCATAAATCGTTGAAGACATATTCCAGCACATCGTTTTAGATGGATTTCCATAGGAACTGGTGTTTTATGCTGAGATACATTGTGTAGTGTTGTAATTGAGAAACATGGAGTTACTGCAATTGTCTCATCCACCAAAATGAGCTTGAGTTTTCTTGCCTACCTGATACAACAGTCTTGTTTGTGTATGGCATTACCTCACTTTTTGGTATGAGTGAGAAATCCCAAATTACTTAAATATAGATGTATAGGTGTTAAAAGCCTTAGCGTGAGCTACTCATTTAGGTTCTTTTAATATAATCTATGAAGAGGGATTGACACATCCACACAGTGATTTATCTAACCTGTAAAAGCAATGAATTGCTCTCTGGGGATGAGCATCCTCATTATTGATCATATAAGGGGAACCTTGAATGACATTCTCATCTGTAACCTTCTGTCATTCCTGTGCCTGTGTTAGGGCAGATGAATCCCACCTATATTTTACTGACTGAATAATGAAGACTCAAAAATGTTGTTTTATGTTTTGTTCACTGGCAATTTAGTCTGTCCTGAGACTCATCTTCAGGTCTGTGCTTCATGCATGAAGCACTTCATCTTAACCTGTGCAAAAGAATGTGACTGTATGTGTGAAAGATAGCTCCCTGTGTCATTAGATTATTGGCATTTAAATTATTATCTTCTAAATAGTCCATACAATAGATAGTAAAGGAAAACTCATCGTATGGTACACCAAAATGATAGATGCCAGATGAAAGTGAGGTTTCCCCATCAGGTTTTCATGGAATCAATCCAGAAAAACTCAAAACATTTTAGTAAATTACCTTTTGCTCCTGTCATCTCTTTTAGCAAATGTCTCATAATCTCCGTAAGACTATGTAACTCAGTCAAATGCTGCAGATATGCTCCAGATGAGAAGCCATCTTCTGTGTTCCCTCTGCTGATAGAGGATCATCTGTGCTGCTAAAAAGGCTCTATTCTGTGTTCTGGCATGATTTCAGACTGTTCCAAGTTTAGATTATGAGCATCAATAAAATTAGGTTCTAGTTAGCCTTTGTTTAGTTATGCTATGAGCATAGTCTCCCAAGGGGAGTGGTAGATTCCCCCACATTGGACAGTTTTAAGTCTCAGCTTGACAGGGTGCTGAGCCATCTCATATAAACTATAGCATTACATAAAAAGGTTGGACAAGATGATCCTTGAGGTCCCTTCCACCTGGCATCCTATGATTCTATGATTATTCAGGAATGGCAGGGCAGGTTGAAGGAGTCAGACCTGGTGTCCAGAAGTGGCTTCTCAAGGACTGAAATATGTGGCTTGGAGTTATTCCAGGATGTATTTCACAGGTTAGGAAATGCATAGATTGATTTAAACCTTAGAGCTAGACCTTCTTATGGTGAATGAATGCTGTGAAATTTGTTAATACTATACATTTCAGTGGATGTGTGTAGAATGGATATTGTTTGCTGGCAAGTCTGAATTTTCAGTGCAGCAAAACTAACACAACTGTTCTCTTTGGGTTTGAAACAGGCTTTTAAAAATCTGTTATTCTTCTTTTTGTCTGTGCCAGGTGTTTTAAGTGCTGTCAGCATTTCAGTGGCCGTCCTTCTTCCTGCATAGGGTATGAGGGAACCAAAAAGTACATGATCAGTAATGAGGAACCATCCTTTTATTAGCCAAGCTGTAAGTGTTCACTGGTCAGTGGCAATGAATCACAGTTTCCTTCACCCTGATCCTGTAGATGGAGTAATGTTGGCTTTTACCATTCTTTGCATGGAATTCGTTGGAAGGCAAGAATTTTGGTCAAGGGAAGAACCTGATCCTTTTTGATGTCTGAGGTCTGGAAGATATGAACACTGTAGTGTAGATAATGAAGATTATGACGACTTGGTCTTTAGATCCAGGCAAAGTCTGGACTACAGATAACCTTTTAAACTTTTACAGACAATCAGTTCTTTCATTTGTAATTCCTTGCAAAACATGTGTGACCTTCCTGATAAATTTATTTAAATCTTTGGAAGTGATACAGCTGAGTTATTTCACAGTAGACTCCGACAATGTACTTTAAGAGTCTTGAGACAGGACAATGATCTATAAAATACTGTGAAGTTTTTGAAAACTAATCTTGCTTTCATTAATGTGAAATTATTCGTACAGTTTAGAGCAGTGCCAAAAACTAAAATGGCATTAAAACTCATATCAAAGCTGTTGTTCTAGGCATGGGAGGGCCATGACTGTAAGGGGATTCAATTCCTGCCATTTCTTCTTCTTCAACAGTCAGACTTTGTCATAATGATAGCAGAAATTTGCAGAAAAGGTGATCCCACTTAAGGCAAGATGAGTTTTGACATTTAATGCTATTTAAATGTTGATTTTGAGAGGTGAACTTCCCTGCTTTGTTATTGTTTCTTTGTGTTTGCTGCCCTACCCCACCCCTTCCCAGGAAATCTTTGCTAAGGACTCTACAGGACTGTGGAAATGTGGAACATCATCTGGTATCCTTATTACCCAGATCACATTTACAAACAGTACACTGTTCCAGAAAACACATTTCTGCTGGTGCTATCACTTTACAGTGGAAGTTTAAAAACAACTCTGAATTAATAACATGAGTATATGTATTTTTTATTTCCCCCCTTGTGAAGTCTGTTTCCTCCCATTTTGAACCAAATTAGTTTCTATTGACATTGTTACCTTTATTTGTAAGAGGCACTTTGCTGTACAAACCACAAGCAATTATTTCACATTTGCTTTGATCATAAATGTTGTTAGGCAGTTTAACTGCTATGTGTATTCAAATGGGGTTTGCTTTAAAAGAGAACTAAAGGTTTTCAGGTCCTTAAAAAAACACTATGAAGCCAGTCATGTTTGAGACTTATCAGCAGATTTTGCTGTTCTAAATATAAATGATCTTTTGTGTTCCGGGCTTTTTAGTATTTTCAGGCAAAGGTGGTGATTTATTTGCTGATAAATTTAAGATAATCCCATGTCATAGGGTTTTGGCTGGCTAAAGACTTTGATAATGGGATATTGAGCTTTTCAATTATTTCAATTGTTTAACTTCTATCCTTTACCAAAATAATTGGAGAGAAGCTGGTATCTAAGGCCAGACCATTTGACAACCTCTGTTTATGGTAAACCAGTGCCTGCCTTCAAGAGAGGCAGCTCAGCCTCAAGAGAGGTGAACTTTTCCTCCAAATACTCTGATTGATATTCTACTACAACCTGTTTTCTAAAGATTTTCAAATTTGTGTAGTTTTCTTTCTTTCTTCTGATGAGAGAAATGCTTCAGTTAGCTGAGGTGAGTGGGAATGAGAAACTATAAAGGGAAATCAAGATTACTGAAATGAGATATGAAGTTCAGAAATTGATGATTCTTTTTCTCTGCAGTGGCATGCTTAATTGTACAGGTGGTCCTGTTTAAGTTTTGAGGCTTCCCTTGTTAGGTGACAATTTTCAATTCCATTTTTTCCATCAATGTGAAGTTGTTGTGGAAAGTACTGGTTGCTTCACCATAAATGAGTTTGCAGAGTCCCGAGTCCTTTAGCTCATGATTTTTGAGCCAGTTTCTTTTGCATATAATGACTTAACACATTTCAGGGCGTTTATTTTCTCTGTTGCAGTTTCTTGGAAATGAATAAAGACTTCTGAGGGACAACCTCAAGAGATGTCCCTAAATGACCCCAAACAAATGAGTAGGAAAACCAAATTAGACTTTTGTTATCAAAGATGAACATTTCAGACAATGTTCTGAGGCAGACACTGTAATGCTGTTCCTTTCTGTCTTCTCTTGTGACAGGTCAAGAAATCAGTTTTCCTCTTTTACCACTTTATCATATTTTCCAGGAGCTCTGCAACTGCAGCCTTACTGTGACCACTGGCAAAACCTGCAGGGATCCTAAGTGATCCTGCACGAGCTATACTGGACCAAGCAGCAAGTGACACATATCAAATGAAGAAGCATGCCTGAAAAATATCTTAGAACATTTTCTTAATCAAGGAGTAGATATATACAATTCCTAGGCACACATTTAGTACTTCTTTATGTCTCTCCAGCCCAATCAAGAGCTGGATGTCAGAAGGCTGAGGGCTCAAAATACTTGCATTTGTCAGTTAAGCAATATATTTCCCTTGCTTTGGATTTCACAATTTAGAATAGAGAATGTAACTATTATAAAGAAAACAGACAAGTGTGCCTCTTGCAGAGACCTAACAGTTGTTATAGTGCTTCTAGCTTTTCAGATCAAAACAGAGTAGAACCTCTCCTAACAATAAGCTTGAAAATATGTCTAAAATACTGAAAATTCAAGTCAGTATTTTAGCATCTGTGATATTTTGAATATTAATAAATAAGATATATCGGTAATATTATTTGGGTCTGAGAACCATGTATTAGCCAACATCATACTTCAGGGAAGGGATCATCAGTTCAGTCAGCACCTCTTTGCAATTTGATTTTCAGCCCTAGGAGGAAACAGACCTGCAGCTGTGAGCGCAGTCAAAAGAGTCATGGGGACAATTTTTCATCCAGATTCTGTGGACAACTTGCAGGTTTTGTACTGATATTTCTGCCTCTTTTCCTCACAGATGACCTCTTTATTTGCACAACATAGATATGATTAAAAGGCTCCCAGAAAAGCCCTAATGTCACAAATGTGAAACTACATGGAACACTGAACAATCACAGAATAAACAACAATCACAGAATCATCACAGTTGGAAAATACCTCTGTGATCACCTAGTTCAACTGTCCACTCAGGGCAGGGGGTGAAACAACACAACCCACCCAAACAATTAACAACAACAAAAACCCCAAACCAAAACCAAACCAAACAAAAAACCCAAAAAAACCCCAAACTCACAAAACAAGGAGAGGAAAGCAAAAGCAAGAAAACTTAGAGAAAAGGCCCAAGGTTAAATCTGGATTTCTAAAGAGCATTTTTAAATGCTGTGTCTGGAAAGTTCAACTGCCAGAGGGATAACACATGGTTCAATAAACTCTTTCAAAAATTCAGTTCTTGTGATGCCAAAAAGGAAAGAGAAATATTCAGAAAATTTGGCTCCATGTAGCCCAACCCTGAAGGAAAAGTAGCCTCGTGGTAGCCATCATGATGCTTTCTGAAGACTGCCTTTTAGATCAATTTTTTGACTGACCTCAAGATGGGAGGTGTTTTCTACTGTCTTCCTGAATGTAACAGTCCTTGAAAATATTTTAACTGAAGCTATTTTGGGAAATAGAGATTCTGTCAGCCAAGAATGTGTCTCAGGTCTGACTCTGTTTTATGGATCACAGGGCAGGTTCTTCATAAAGCCCTGTCTAGATTTGTGGCAGTTAGTGCCAGGGTCAGGACCTGGATGCTTCCCAGACAACCTGCCAGTCAAGCTACTCCACCATCACCATGAATTTGGAGCTGTCTTAATTCCAGATTTTCCCTTCAACCACTTCTGGTGTGTAAGATCCATCTTCCGGAACTACCAGGAGTAGGAAACTAGAGCCCTTGCTTAGCACAGACTTCTGCATTCATATTCCTATGTACCAAGAAGATGTGCTCGCTTTTTGTTTTTCCTTAAACTACCATAGCAACTTTTCAAAGAAGGCATTCCCACCCTTTTGTTGTCCTTCTCACGATCAAGAAATAGAATGAAATATAAATATAGTAAAATATGCAGCACAACTCTGAGTGGAAATAGACTTTCAGAGAAGCTCAAATCAATGAAAGGAAGAGTGAGAATTTGCTCATCTATGAAATTTGTTCTTCCATGGATGTATTTGTTTTAAAGCTCAGAATTCTGATTTCCTGCTTCCATCACAGAATAAAGCAATGGCTTTTATTGACCTAATTGTCCTTGGTAAATTCGACAGCTTCCTGATCAAGTTGAAAAAAATACATCGGGAGCAGTTTAAACTTTTTTAGATTTGGGAGAAAGAAACCTGCTGAATCTTCTCCCTGTATGCTGAGGGAGAGAGATGTTCTTCTCTGTGGAAACCCCCACCGCCTCCATTGATTGGATTCTGCTCTCATTTGTGGATAAGGGAACTTGAACTGTTGAAGTCAGTTAAATTACAGTGGTGTCGATCACTGGAGAATTGGACCCTCTGGGTGAACAGATTTAGAGGGGGGAAATGAAAGAAAAGCATTGGTTACTTACAGTCAGACAGTACAGCTGTGGCAAAAGTCTGTTGTTTATATTTACACCTTTCAAAAAGGAAATTGTGTTTAGTGGTGTGTTGCTACAGCAGCATTTGGCTGCTTATGGCAAGATATAATTAGAGATTTTGCAATTTGATGTGCCAAGCAATGCATCCTCTCCACAATTTTTTTAAGGTGATAATAACTTTTATTGCTGGAATTTCATTCATTGAAATAGTGAAAAAAACCAAATACCCTTTCTAATCTCCGCTCAGGTTAGTATTCACAACCATGAATCAATCAGGAAAATAAAGGGCAGAACTTTAACTACATTCCAAGTCCCATCTTGGTCCCTGAATCTGTACGGGTAGTGCAGCCTGTAAGTCATATGCCTTTATTCAGCTGAATTCAGTGCTGACAACAGTAATTGGCTGGAGCACAATTAAAATTGGACTCTCAGAGGATGATCTTTTTTCTTAATAGGGTTCTGTAATTATGCATTAACTGGATATCTGTTGTGCTTGGGGCACTAAAAGCACAACAGAATTTATTTGTCTTCCCTGTATTTTTGTGTGAAGGCCAAGGGAAATTTTTGAAGCAGACCTCCTGTTCAAAAATCCATAAATCCATGCTGTGTTTTCATATATGACATACTGTATGGCTCCGTGTACGCCATGAAAATTATCCAAATAAGAGCAATTGAGCCATTCCAGTAATTTGGAAATATCCCTCAAGGGAGGAGGGAAGGTATTTTTTCTTCTACTATATTTTACTGTTGTAGTGGACATCTAAAAGTATACTAAAATAAATGGTTGACTTCTCAGTATTTTTTCAGCCTGACAGTCAATAAATTTCCCAGTGGTCGGCAGTGGTCATATTGTAACATGAATGGTATTTTGGATCGCACGGAGCCTCATTAGTGTTCTAGATGGAGTATGTAGCCCTGTTGGACCTGGTCCCACAAAGTCTACAGCATGTCATCCTTGTCTGTCCTCCCTTCCATACCCACAGGGTTCTGATGACATTATTGTTGGGCTTCACACACATTAAGGCTCATAAAGCTGAAATGTTGCTTCATGTGAGGGCAGTAGTCACAGTCAATGAGTTTAACAGATGCAGTGGGCCCTCTTGGTGCAGTGTGGGAGCTTAAGGAATCAGAGCTCAGATTTTTCCAAGATAGAGAACAATAAAGGGTTATTTTGTTCATTTGTTTGTTGTGTTTTTTTGTTTGTTTGTTTCATTTTGTTGTCAGTATGGAATTTTAGAGCACACACAGAGGGGCTGGGAGTTTTATTGATATGTTAATTTTAGGATACCATCCCAAGTTCTGTGAACTGAAAGGAGCTTGGCAGAGATGGGAAGCAGTCTGCACTAGTACGATGTAAAACAAAAAGACAAAGGTAAAACATTAACGATTGCTCGTCAATAATAAACACTGATGTTGTAGTATTTTTTTGTTAATGTAATATTATAATTCATTATACTAATCAAAATGAACAGGACATGAGAAAGAGAAATTAGTTGCTAGTTGTTACAAGGTAGTATGGTTACCTCAACTCTTCCAAATCAGTAGTTCTATAGAGGTTAGTGCAGCTCCTTGACACATGAATGTGTTTATGGTGTCAGAATTTTTTTAAAAAGGGGCCTTTTGAAGCCCAGATGGAAGAGCAAATTGTGATGTAGTTTCTGCATTTGCCGTTTTGCTGTGGAAGATTGAGCTGTCAAAGTAGTGCTGCAACGAGACAGATACTGCTGAGCTGAAATTTCCCTCTTCCTCACTGCTGCATCACTTTAATGCCTCTCATATGACATCTCATTCCTATGGGACTTTGAGTAGGAATGATGTAGGAGTACTGTTATGTATACCCTATGTAAAATAGCTCTGTAAATATGTATTTAGCAGAAGAAAAATAACGGTGTGCATAGATCACAGCGTAAGCAATCAGCTCAGCAATCAAGTGCGTTCAATTGCATGTGATTAGCATTTCAGCAAAATATTTTATTAGAAAGCAACCCTTCAGCTACTGAGAGTGAAGTGTTAAATTGCCTAAAAATCTTTAGGTCCCCCAGTGAATAGTTTTGGCCCAAGAAAACAAAAAAGAAAGCAACTCAAAGCTTTGGTTCTGAAAAAAGTCAATTTGCAACTAAGTTTATACCGAAAACAAAAATAATAATTAGCAGCATCGCTCTGGTTGTTGAGTTGATCTTAAAGAAAATACAATTACTGGTTCAGCAAACTAATTCTGTCTTGGAGAAATGATAATATTTCACTTTTTCTACCTAGTCTGCTAATTTTATTTCTGTGACATTCCACACTAGAGAAAAAGAAAGAAAGTGAGGGATATGAAATATCTTTATTCAGCTTTTCTGAAACACATTCCCCTCATCCACAGAATAATCAGAATGTAGGTGAAAAAAAAGCAGCAATTGCCTTTCCTTTTCCTCGAAGCAAAGCTCCTGCAGTCCCTTGGTGAGTACAAGAAGCATATTTCTGCAGAAGTCTTTGTATAAAGCAGGTACTATACTGTTCATACTTTGGTTTTCCCCTGTGTGGGTAAACTTTTTCCTTCCCAGTTTTACTGTACAGCTGCATTTATTTACGTGTGTTCCTGGAACTGTGAAAAATTCTTTGCCTAGATTTATAGGTTGGTATGTATGTAGTGGTTTGGCTTCTCCTAATGTTTTCTTCCCAAAACTGGGTATGTGAGGTGTATGTGGCAGCAGTGCTGCCATCTGGGTTTTGTAGCCTAACCTGTACTTCAGCATTTCTTCCCTCTCTTCCTTTCCCATCCTGCCAGCTGGAAACCATGGAGAGAGGCACAGGTCATGCACAGAAGCAGATAGATCAGTGCATTGTTTTCCCAGGTCCAGACAATTAGTGTTGGTGTTTTTGAAGCAGGAGGACTACCAACAGAATCTTCCAGATAAACTTTTTGTTTACAGAAGTGAGGCAAACCATCAGCTGAATAAGATGTAGTGTTAAGAAATGTACCCGCGGGCAGAGAGAGAGGAAGCAAGGTTGACTAAGAGAGAAGATTGATCAGATTCTTGTTTTTAAAGAAATGTTCACTGTAACAGAGTGTGGAGCAGCTTTTAGCTATTCAGTGGACATGGTCAAAATGCATGTAGCTTTGCGGGGGTGGATGCAGTTCCTTTAAAGCTATGCTGAAAGGCAGCTCTGTAAAGTAGCTGTACTTAGCCTTGGAATGGAGAGCATTTGTGCATATGTGGATGCAGTGTATTTTCTCTCTTTTGTATGGTCCTTTTTCAATCTCAGAGAAAAGTTACTCCTCCTGTGGCTTTTGCTGTCAGAAATAGATGGGAAAACCCTCACCTAAACCTTTGGCTCTACTTAGGTGAAAGTTACTCCTGCTTCATCTCTTAAGATGAAAGATACCTCTCACAGCTTTTTTTTTCTGAATCTAAAGGAACAATCTCTCCCTCTCTCTCCTCCCCCCGCCCCCTCCCTCCTCCTCCCCTTTCTCTCCCTCTCTCTTCTCAGCTTAGAAGATGATAAGAGGTGAATAAGACTGCAAGTTATTTAATATAATAATTGGCTTATTTTCAAGACATTAGTAATCAGGATAAAGCAGACATACACCACACATTCTTAACTTTAAACACATTAGTAGTCTGAGCCATTTAATGGAGACTCATTTCTGGCTTCATCCTCATTTGAAAGAGTCTTAATTAGGTAAGCAGTAGCTATTGAGAAATAGTGGCCTGAATTTACTGAGGGTATAATTCTGAATTTGGCTCTGGCTTCAGATCTGTCTGAATAAGATTAGTCTGAGAAATTCAGAGCTTTCTGTTCTTGAGGTTTTCCTTCAGCAGCTTACAAATGTCATTGTTTATGATACTGGCAACATTTGGAGGCTATAAAGCTATTGCTCCAGAAATTATTTTTATAATGTACAACCATTTAGTTTCAGACAGCATAAATCAAAAATAAAAACAGTTGAGTAAATTCTAACTGTACCTTGAATAAAAATAAGTAATTTTTTTTTTTGTTTGGTTTGTTTTTGTTTTGCCAAATTCTGGGAGCTAAATTTCAGTCCAAGCAATTTTATTTTCAGCTAACCCTCTCTGTTTGCAATTAGTCTGAACAGATTTGAAAAGGGTTTGAAATTATCCCGGATCCATTTCTTTTGATTTAAAGTTAACCATTTGCTTAGTGGATTAAAGGGCTCGGTTTCTGACAGGCTGACCTCCATTTATCATGTGAATTTCTTGGCCTTCTTGCAAATGTCAAACTGTATAACAATGCTTTAAGAGAAACAAATGATCCAGCCAGTTAAACTAACTCAGGGAAATAAAATAACTGCTAGAATTGTTTTTCCTAGAATATGGGAGTGGCTGGAGTACTCTGGGGCAACTGCAGAAGAGAATGTAAAGTGAGCAATAGCAAAAATATTAAAGTAAAAGGGGAACCCTGTGGTTTGATCAAGTCACCCAGCAAAAATAAAAACAAAATACTTAATCTGTCTTTAAAATATATGAAGTGAATCAGCCTCTGTAAGTAACCTTGCTGAGCAGAGCTGTTAAATTACTGAGTGCTCATTTAATGGTCCATCACATGTTGTTTAAGAGACTCACCCAAAGAACCAGAGTGGTGAGTGGGAGGCATGAGCTGTGTGGGCCATTCCTGTAGTTCTCCCATGAGCCGTATCAGAACTGGAGGGCCATAATTTCATGTTTACAGCTATCATTATATAACCTTAACAAGGCAGTAGGACTGCAAGTTAAAAACCTCGTGTTAATTGTTCCTGGGTGCTAGATACTCCACAAATAATTTATAAATTATTGTCCGTGCTCCAAAGTAAGACTGCAAGACTGATAAACATCTTATAATAAGTAATTAAAAGCTTTGACACCCTTGAAGTATTTAGCAAAACCAGCTGATCCAAATTCTGGATTTTCTTTCTCAAGCTGTCTGCCAGTACAGGATTTGTACTTATTTGCGCAGGGTGGTTTCCTTCCCATTCTCTCTTCTGTCATTATTGACTTTATGTCTTTATACTGTAGGAGCATCTGCTTGCCCATTTTGCTGATCATGAAGGTAGATTTTAACTTCAATAAGTCAAGATTGATTGTAAGAAGTAATCTGTTTTGTAGGACAAAAGAAATCCAGAGTATAATTTGTAATGGAACAGAATTGTGCTCTCTTTGAACAGTGTTTTGCCTTTCGCGTTCTCTTTATGGCCTTTCTCAAAGGATTAAAATACGTTTCTTTTGGATTGAAGGGGTGTTTAGCCTTGGCATTAGAAGTAAATTGCTGAGCTCCTGCGTAATTTTTCCCATTCACTGTCTTGAATGCCCAAATGAGTATAATGGTGAACTAGGAATGTGATAGTGAGAGCGCATTTGAGATAGTCGTCTTTGATGGGGCAGTGGTACAGTAGGAAAAAAACTAGAAGATAAAAAAATCCTTTGGCAGCTCACGTTCGAGAATAAAAAATAATATCCATCACGTAAACTTTAACCATCTGTAGTGTAGATGTCTGCCTTTGAGCTAATTATCCAACTCCTTGTTAGTCAGGGGAATTCAGCTTAACATGGTCAACTGAGTGATTAATCTGACCAAAGGTAGGTGTCTGCTTCAGGAATGAGATAAAAGCCATCTAATCTATGAAAATTGATTATATTGACAACATCTCTTAGCCAAGACATTATAAACACCCATATTTAGTCGTGCAAAATCACCTTTTTTTGTGATATTTCATTGAGTAGTTTCTGGAAAATTTGAAGTTAATACTCTTGTAGCAAATGTTTCTGCTTATCTTCCTTTCTTGCAGTTTTATAAGCAGTAAACATGGATATAAAAATCCAAATTTCTATCCACAGAAAACCTGTCCTTTTCAGGGAACTGTTGTGTTGGCTTCAGATTATCACAAATGGGTTAAATGTCTGCCTGTGTGTTTTTCCCTGTTCTAGGAGCACTGGGCAAAACTGATCAGCAGCAGATAATCCATCATCCATCTAAGACTATTCCTTTAGCTGCCTTGCTGGCAATTAGTCCTTAAAACACGAGATCTCCACTTGGTTTGGGTACCCTCTCAGACACAATGGGACTGGTATGTAGCAAACCTTTGTTCCTCTTTCAAGGGCAGTGAAAGTCCTATATGTGTTATTACTGACATTCTGAAATTGAAATATTGGAACAAATTTCTTTTGCTATTCTGGTGAATATTCTGATGTGCTGGTAATGTTGCAGAGTTCTCAGTCTGCTGGTGAAAAGCTATCAGGACACTTCTGGCTAATGACTGTAGGAGTCTGTTTTCACTAAATGGGAACGTGGCCTTCTTGTTACAAGGTGCAGAGCCCACCAGATCACTCAGCTGAAGAAGGAGGGTGCCTGACCCCTCCCTCTCACTGCCCTGGCACTACAGAAGGATGCTGCAGCTTCCCAGCCAGCTAGACACAGGTATGAAAAGAAAGCATATACATGCAAACATCCTGCATTGCTTTTCACCCCTCCCCTCCAATTACTTCAACAATAAAATTTTAAAACAAATGCGTTTTACATTTAATCACTTTATTGCAATAGGTCGATGTAGTACATACAGAATTAAGATGAAAAAGACTTCTGAAATGAAGATTTTTCAAATGAAAAATCCTTTAAGCAAAGATTATATTACAGTAAGAGATATGGAGATGAAGTCTTTAATATGATTCTGTCTAGGACAAAAGGCTGCCAGGAGTAGGTATATCTTCTTTTTTCTCCAGAATTCAACAGAAGAGGTATGTTCCAGCTACAGGTTAGAATAGCAGTGCTGTTCTTGCAATGTGGATTTTAATTTGGACAGCATGTCTTCAGCCTCAGGCTCCTTGTCAGCTGCTGTTCCACCTTCACTTCCAAGTTACCTTGCTACTTTAGCCCACATTAGTCAAATCAGTTGAGACAGACCAAAAGGACAACATACCTTTTCTTGTGGAATAGGTATCCTCATTCTGAATCAACTAAAAGTCACTGAATACAACCAAGACTTTCTCAGTTTTCTTTTTGTTTCTAAGTCCCACTTGGACAATTGTAGCCTTTGGAGACTTTTTCCCTTGCTATTTTTTATTTATTTTTTTTTCCCTATGGGCAAAGGAAAATGGGAAATCCCACTAGCCATTTAAAAGTGTTCTAGTAAAAAAATCTATTAACTGCTCTTCTTATCTCACTCCTTCAGAATCACCTATGTTTCTGGGAATTACTGTGCTGTGTGTACAGCAGAAGTTCAATCACAGGAACTGGAGATTTTAACAGGTAGTGCTACATCAGAGTTAGAAAGGCAAAAGTTTTGGTAAAGTTAGAATTCAGCGTAATAGGAAAAGAGTGAGAAACTCTTTCTTTTGGTAGGTGGTTGGCTTTGGGTTGTCTTAAGCTAACTACAAAACCCTACTTGTAGGATATGACTTGAGGGCAGAAGAAGAGGTGAAATCTAAAAATTTGAAATCTATTAATTAACTAGATTTCTCTCTAGAGAAAATTAGACTCCCAATGTACAGATATCATAGAAACTTATTACTTTAGATATGTGCTGGTGCCAGTGGGATAGGAGAGAAGGTGTGATTTACAGTATGGAAGCAAACATGATGTTAATTTCAATTCCCTACCTCGCCCCAAAACCTGTTGTTATCTACCATTTCTTTTGGGGTTGGGGACAGGAAGGAAGTTCTGAAAACATCTTCCAGTCCCTTCAAAAACCCCAACCCACTATCCCACCTGTCATTTACCTAAGAAAAACCACAATGAAATGTCTGTGTTGTGTGCTGCTTGTAGTCTGGTTAAAACAGTCATCTGTAGCTAGTTTGATATGACTGTGTCTGAGGGTCCATGTGGTAAGAGTAGATGTAAGGCCAAAGACCTTACAAATTACTTGAAATATACGGTTGGATAGAGTAGAGAGCTCCTCTCATTCTGTTTGAGAGAAAAGCTGCTGCATGAGCTTTTAGAAGGCATCAGAGAAGCTGGTGTCTACTGGGAGGATGCTTTTTGAATGCCACCACTTGAGGAGAAGCTGCAGTTGAGGCTTGTCTTCAGGTACCTGACACAAAGTTGTGGGAAGGCAGCTTTCATAGGTTTCTCATCACTGCTTCTCCATACATAATCTTTTCTTGTTCTTAAGTGGCTTCTTTTGATGAGTGGAATGAATTTTACCACAACTTTTACCCAAGCTTACTGTGAAAATCTATACAGATTGCAAATTTTGGTTTGACATAAGTTTCTTAAATGACCCTGGGTTCTGTAATAGCCTTAAGTAATATTTAGATGCAGGGTTAGGTTTACATCTGAATTGAACAATTTTACCTTTTTTCTTTCTTCTTCTTTTTTTTTTTTTTCCTGGTTGACCTTTTGACATGCTTGTCTAAAGGATCTCTCCTATCTCTCCTTTAGCTAAACAGAATTAATGATATTCCCCTTTGATGTCTGTTCCTTCTCTTTCATTGTAAATACCTTACCCGGAAGAAAGTTACTCCCCAGTTGCAGCAGAGAGCAATGAGCTCCAGCGGGCTGGGTGTTTGTCTCAAGTCTTTTTTTGGTAATGCTGGCAAACTTGCTTGGCTCTGCTAATTTTACCATAATGTGAATCTGAGACATAAGCTGAACTTGCAGATGCCAGTCCAGCCTAAGCTATGCCAGCACATGCTGCAGCACTCCTGGGGAAACCAGGCTTACAATTCATGCCACCCGTACCTGTTCATGTGTGCAGGCTATCATCTGCCTCACTTAAATAAGATGATGCCCTACAAAATTGCATTTTCTTCCTCCTCCCTTTCTATGTGTATGTACATATTTGTGCTAATTTATGGACACGCATGCTTAGTACCATCTCCTTTCAGCCCTCTAGCAGGGTTTAAAGTACCTTCCTGGGAGTGGAACCTGACCCACTGGGAGGAAGGTGGGAGTCTAAGGCTGCAGTGACCTCTAGCCAGGTGGCCTTTGCCACTGGGGCTGGAGGCAGGTGTGGGATGTTCCACTGGCCAGGCATTGCATATGCCAGACTGTTTTCAGAGAAGAAAAGCACCTATGAAACTTAAAACTTGTGAAGTCTGACACTTTCATTTACTGGCTCTGAATTTTCCATCTAATTTTCTGATGATACTGAACGAAACAGACTTTGGTAGAAATATCTGTTGGAAAGGCAGAGCAATTTGATGTCTAGGATAAAAAGTGTTTCCACATGCATCTGCTTTCCTCAGAAAATCTTAGCTTACTTTACAACCGGGAATTAATGATACTTAAAAGCATATCTGTTAGTAGATGTAAAAAACATTGCTAACTCTTAACAACAACACTTACTGACCATTTTTACCATTTTATTCCTACCAGAATTGATCCTTCAAAGTTCAGTGAGATATTATTTTTGTCATAAATATCTGCACATAGAGAGACCTGGATTTCTTCCCTGAAGGAGGTAGGACACACTCCTGCTGATGCTCAAGTGTCTTTTTTGGGGAATGATT
Organism: Hemiprocne comata; assembly: GCA_020745705.1. Classification (NCBI taxonomy): domain Eukaryota; kingdom Metazoa; phylum Chordata; class Aves; order Apodiformes; family Apodidae; genus Hemiprocne; species Hemiprocne comata. Next base: position 94,047,510 of record CM036586.1, on the reverse strand, counting down.
CTGTGCCATGTGGCCCAGTGAGTCCACATACAGGACAAGTAGTTGTTGTTTTTCCTTTCTATTTCAGGTCTCCTCTGTTGTGGCTGGAATTGCAGCCTGGAGGAATTTCCTCAGCTCAGTACTGCTGATCTCTTACTGATATTTTCAAACAATTAAGAAATATCCTAATTTACAGGGGGAAAAATGAAAAACCCCTCTTCCCATGAGAATAATTAATTGCTTCTATGAAAAATTTATTTATTAATAAAGGATACTTTCACAGATTAATTGCTTAATTTTAGACCAGTTACTTTTTCTGGGATATGCCATATTTATAAATGTAATTGAAACACATAGAACACAGCATGTCAGAAGTGATTGTTATGCTGGTTAGAAGCCAGAGTACAGCAGGGGAAAAGTAGTTTTTGTACAAGAGGAAAAAAAATCTCAATTTGTTTTTCTTCTTGGTTATGAAACATTCATCACTGGATGCAGAATTTTCTTAGGAGTGTATTGTGCAAAATTGCTGGTGATTCTTCAACTCAATTTGTAGTCTACAGGGGCTGGAAAAGATTTGTAATGAGAGAGAAATTTAGTTCCATTCAAAGAGAAACATTGAAAAATGCTGTTCAAAGTTTTGGTAGCTGGAGCATTATTCCTTTAGGCATTTCTGTTAATAAAATATACTCCTGTTGCATTCCTTTCATTTCCAGGGTAGCCTGGGACTCTCAGAGATGTGGCTGTGCCAAACCCTTCTCTAGTCTTTACCATGGATCTGACTCTTCCTGTTGATTATCCTGCTCAGAGCTTTATTACCAAGGCATGTAGCTCAGCTGTGATCATCCAGAAGCTGTGCCATTTCTTTTGACTTGGAAACTGTCAGTGTCACTTGAAATATTTCAGCTGAATTTAGTGGATATTGAAGCAGGTTCTGAATATCCAGCAAAGCATCTACCCCAACATCATCTTCCCTGGGGTATGTTGATATGGGCTGAATGCTTACTAAAGCATTTGTAAATAACACAAGTAATCAACAGGGAGCATGGGCAGATGCACAGGCAATTAGGATCAGTCTTATAAATTTATTAATGTAATTGCAGATTATACCAATTTGTGAGAAATAGAAATAGTAGTGAGAGGGGGAAAAAAAGTTAGAATAGAAGTGGTTCCCAGACAAAATTACCAATAATGAAGGCCTTGGGGAAAACATACAGACAGAAAACGGATCAAGGATTTACCTTGAAAAAATAAGGACAAGGAAAAAGAGGTATAAAAGCTTAGATGAAGGAAAAGCCCACGATGCTGCCTTGAAAAGAACTGGATGTAACAGAGAGTTTCGGAAGTGACGCTGAACAGCAAACAAGACATGACTTTACCTCTCATTTATATATATCTTATGCAGTATGGCAATAAAAGAGATGAGAAATATCTCTAGGCTATCTGAAGATAAAAGGAAGAAGTGAGAGTCCCTCTCACTGTGTGACAAGAAGAAACTATTTTATTAAGCTCTAAGCCTCTTTTTACCAAAAATATGGTATCAGATTGTAATCGGGAGAGAAAAACAGAGCGAAAACAGCAAACAAAGAGAACTGAGCATACCAAGCTTGAATGCATCATAATTAAATTAGTTTCTTAGTAATCTCTGTAGGAAAGGGTTAAGTGCTGAGAAGGAATGTGATGAGAAGTAATGACATGAAATTAAAGAAAGAAAAATTAGATGTAGTATTATGAATAATTCGAACTGAACAGACTGAGCAATTGTGGGTAAAAGAGAGATTTTGGCCAAAGACACCAGGGAAAACCCTCATTTTTACACATTTTTAATGTCCACAGAACAGACGGAGTCAGGCTTTTAATGTCTCACTTAAAAGATGCATGCAGATGGTGTTTTTTCATGCATTTGAAAAATGAATTTCTACATTTTGATTATGTTGTCATTAGCAATAGCCTTACTTGGTAATTAGGAAGCTGGTTCCTAGCATGTGTGTGTGAGAGATATATTGAGAAAGGAGGATGTTATCTCTTTGTTTCCACAGGGATATAATTAAATGCAACCAACAACATCATCAAAACAGTAGAAGAAATTCAAACAATAACTATGCTAACTGGAAATGGCTTATTGTTCTCTGAAAACCAGCTGATTTTCATCAGAGAAGGCCACATTATTTGTACTCAGTACACACAGTACTCAGAGTTGCCAAGAAAGAAAAGGAAATTCCATGAGAAAAGGGTTTTCCCTGTAGTAAATTCAGAGTCTTTCCTAGGTAAGTAACTTTGAATTAATATTGGTTTAGAAATAAAGATATATGTAAGGAAGTATTCCAAGTGGACTTTTCTTTCATTCCTAGGTAATTTTTTAAAACAGGGGAGAAAAAGCTAAATATCATGACACCTGCTATGTGGCATCAGAGGAGAAATCAAGAGTGAGAGCACTGTGGGAATATTTCCTTGCTGGAAAGCAGCTGCTGCTTCAGGAACGGTGTGGTCATCAGTGGGGAATGGGGCCTGCCTGCTGCCCACTCTTTCCACCCAATAACCTTTTCAGTTCTCAGAAAAGAAAAAAAGCAAAGCAAAACCAGGCCTGAACTCCTAGGCACTCTTGGAAGGTGAAACAATTATTTTGTCTCCATGACACGTTTGTTCCAAGCCACAGACTATGCATGTGTAATTTTTGTGATTGTAATTCTTAGCTTTAGGACTACACTTGTTTTAGGGTAGGTGAGTGTCTTTATCTTTTACAGCATGTCTTAAATATGAAGATGTACTGCTAAGTGTTTCAAACATACCAAAACGTGCCCAGGGCTTTGCCCACCAAGTTTCATTCTGCCAGGGGAGCTCCTGGTATGGGAGGCTGGAGTGCCACATCTCATACTTGCACCTCTCTGGAGCTATTATACTTAGTGCCCAGAGGATGAGTCTCCAGGCCAGCTACCAAGTATGCCTGCAGAGACTGCTGCTATAAACAAGAAATCATCAAAGTGTGCAAGTCTCTGTCTTCACTACCTCTTCCTGAGTTACTGTGGTCACTTCCATACATCCTCATTGCTTTCTAGTTATCTGCCTTTCAATAGATGAAAGAGCTGCTGACAGGGATCTCTCTCCTTCCTGCCCTAACCTTTTTACCTCTCAATTCACCAAATCCCATTAGTAGTTCTTCAATCTTTTTCATCGAATTTAAAATTCTGTCTTCACATTGTCTAGGGTACCCGCAATATGTCCCATACATCTCTCTTTGCATTTGCTTGAAAATTCTATTTCTTTCTGACTTTCCATTTTCATCCTCATCCTTTTGCCCTGCTCCTCCCTGCATCTGCTTTTTCTGCTTCTAGTTTCAGGCTTTCTTTCTCATCAAACCCCATTTTTTTTGTAATGAACAGTGGGACATCATCTCTTCCCCTTAAAGTCTTTCCCTTAATTGATCCCTTGTGTAGTTAACTGAGAGTTTTCTATGCTTCTCCAGTTACAGCTATTTGTATTGTGGGTTCCTTACAAACCCCATTCTCTGGGGAAAGAACTGGCTTTTCCTCCACTTCTGGGTTTAATACTGATTTGGCTGCAACTTACTTCAGTGAAGAGGTCTTTGGCAGGCTGAAGTTCAGCCATAGGGAGAAAAAAGGGTCGGACTGTGCTGAAGTACAAACAGAATGGTGGGATTTTCCAGCATTTTTCAAGGACTACTGGTTGGACCAAAAGCTAAATGTTTTAAGTAAATCAAATAATATTGCCCACTCACCAAGACAATTTGCATCAGCCAGATGCACGCTGGTTCCTTTTGAAAAGCCTCAAGTAATTGCGCTGGAGAAGACCTTTGTTTTAGTTTGAACTTCTAACACTGTGGAGTTGGGATTCAGAAGTCATCTATCAAATCAGCTGATTGCTTTCCATTGCTGAGAAAGTCAATGGTATTTTAAAAGTAAAACACGCTGAACAAAGGTGTTGCAGCATGAATCTCTTTTTATCACTCAAGTTGCCACAGCAACATAAAATTTCCTTTCCCCCACATTAGTTTCCCTAAAATATACTTCACATGTTGTCTTTGAAAAAAAGAAAAAAAAAGCCTTATATCATGCTGACAAATTGTGCTGTTTGCTCTCTCAGTATTTGGTCTTCTGTGGAGTTAGGATCATTAGAGCAAAGCTACCTGATGTGCAGAGAACATAGCTTTTCCAGATACAACCTTAAGTAAAAGGATGGAAAGGAAAAGCTGCAGCTGAATTAGTTACTGTCTCTAGGCAGGCTGGAGGTCCAGCAAAGCCTCCAAATAGTCTGGAGGTACTCCTGAGGGCTCAGTGTAACCGTGAGTTAGACAGCCTGCCTATTCCCAGCATTCAGAAGGCAGCAATGACCTGTTTGATATACTATTGGGAGATATGCAGTGGCTTCAAGAAGGGTTTCTTTCATGCTTTTCTCTCACACCTTTGCAAGAAGGGTAGCAGTTCCAGCAGGCTTTGAATTAAGTATCAAGTGTATATACATTATCTTGTGTGAGAAAAAATACTTTAAAATATCTGAGTGAAAATGAATTTTTCTTAACCATCCTTTGTTGAAGAAGTTATTAGGCTTAGAGTTAATTGTTAAAATGTTTTTTATTTTAACAGTTTCAGAGTAGATTTATCAGGGAAACAGTTCCAATCTGTTGGAAAAAATTTTAAAGGTACATGTCTGTCAGTAGTGTCATGTTTACCAACACCAGTTTCTCTCCAGTGCCCTGTGTCATGGTGTGCATCTTGAGAGATGAGAGGTCTGCACCTTGCCAGCTGATGTTGCAGATTTATGAGTGATGGCCATGCTCCACAGCACTAGGGTTTTACTGCAATCACATATGCCTGTGTACCTCAAAAAGACATGATTTTTCCGTATTTCATAGAATCATAAAATGGTTTGGGTTAGAAAGGATATTAAAGACTATCTAGTTCCAAGCCCCCTGCCATAGCCAGGGACACCATTTAAATGGACTGTGCTGACTGTTGGGCCTTGGTGAACTTTCCTGCGCATCCCTTTTTGAGGAAGTGTTTTGGTAAGGAGCTCCTTCACTTGTCATGAAGTGAGAAGGGAATGCTAGTGTGAATATATGGAAAGGTGGGTGACCAAAGGAAGGGTTTGTGAAAATAACCATTTTTATCTGCGAGAAGCATGTAACAGCTTGTGGTCATGTCTAGTTTTGAATCACAGAAGCTGTAAATAAAGCCTAGCTTAGCCTTGAAGAAGGTAGATCTGCTGGCTTTGAACAGTAACAAAAACCACAAAAGAAACCTAATCACCTATACAGAAAACTTGGTAAATAAAATTGACCTTCCCCACTGCTGCCGTCATTTCTGCTTATCTTCTTACCATGCTGTACACTATTATCTCTAGCAGTAGTAAGGACAGGGGAGGAAAGGTAGATTTTCTTCTCTCTAGTGATAAATAGAACACTTAATAGATGACAAATTGGGGAGTATTGAACCTCTAGAGATGTAATCAAAAGTGAATCAAGTCAGCCCCCCATGAGCATGGGATAAAATGCCAGCTGGTGTGTGGCCTTTTTGTTCCAGCTGGTATTTTATGCTTTGTAATGGATTGTGACCAGTTTTAATGCAGCTAATTCTTGCATTTAAATAAATTTTAAAACCCCCCAACACTTAACATTGGTTTTAGCGTAATAAATGCTGTTCCTTGTGGAAAAGTACTATAACATGAAATAAAAGTGGAATTGATAAGCATTTAGCTATCCTAAAGTACCAAGGAGACAGTGCCAGTCGTGCATCTGGATTTCTGTGGGAACTTTATGCTTGTGCCATAATGAGCTAATTTTGACAGAATCCAGCATGGAAGCAAGATTCTATAGTTGGGATAGAAAAATTCCATTAAGCAACTATTTTCTATCATTTTTGCTTCAAGAAACTTACAATTTTCATATAGTCTTCCTGTATCATTTTAGCTTAGATAAGTTATAGAAAAATTGGTGCAATGTTGGATAATATGTCTTGTGTGGTAAAAATCCCCTAGGTGCACACACACACACACACACTTGCATATATGCATACCCAATCTTTTAGTATAACACTTGCCTAACAACGTCTTTCTCTCGGGATTTTATTGTGATTTATGAAAATGAATGTGTTACATGTGTGACATCTGTAAGAGAATAAAACCTATAATTTATTGTGAAAGCAGATAAACAGTCCTATGGAAATAAAAGCCAATGTTGTGCCAGTTTCAAGCACAATAGAAATGAAAAAAGCTTTTCTTTAAAATCTGTTGGAAAATGCCAGTGTCTGCCCTTAGCAAGACATTTTTCTAGTTCCTTTCATCACTGACTGACTTACAATTAGCTCCTTTAAGAAGCATTAGATTTTCAACAAAATCTTTCCAGCTTTTACTTTTTACACCATGGTAAATTATTTCAGAACAGCTCCTTTACTTGTAAGTGTACAGTTATCTGCCTTGTTCTAAAACTATTGTAAATCTGAGATATTGATTTTGCATTCCCTGAAACACAGAACCTCACAAAAGTTAAGAAGTTTGACCTAGAATTTCAGGAGCCAAGAGTGGAAAATGAGTATCATTAGAAAGTTTTGAAAAACACATATCTCATTTCAGAAAAATGAAAACATTTTTATTGTTTTGGAGCTGGACAGAAAGGCAAGGAATTATGAATATATTCTAGTGATTATGGGAACTTTTGCATTTTCCAGCATTTATTATTTTAATAAAACATACATTCCCAAATGCACTTACAAAAAAAGCTTTACATCTGACTACTCATTCAAATATATCCTTTACTGACAACACTCCCTCTTCCATCTGAACGTGAGTTCTCTTATTGTGTATTTCTAAATGTGAATAATGTGATTTATGATGCTCACCACAAGTGGAATGCAGGGTGAAATTCTGGCCCCTTTCAAGTCAGTATCAGAAAATCCCACTGACATATCTAAGTGGTATAAACAGAAAAGCTAATATAAATGGCAAAACTAATTCTTATAGGAGACCAAATCTTAAGCAGTGTTTTTACATCTAATGAAAGTACACAATGAGGATCATCTGGTGCTTTGACAAACATTAATTTGTTATTCTTCACAAGCTACATTTGGGGTCACTGGATCCAATTCTTCTGGCCAGCACCACGAAAGGCACACTTCTTACAAATGCCCTCTTCAAAGCGGTGAAATTAAATAAATGGAACTCAAAGACAGAGTGCTAGATAAAACACTAATGCTGCTACTAAATCATGGTCTCAAAATAGCAATATTTTTTAATATTCTAGGAAAAGAATTCCTGACTTTCCTTCATGTGCAATGGCCATAGGGCAAATACATTAACTTCTGACAGTGCAGCATGTGGGACTTTGTGGGCATTTAGAGTGCACAGCTTCATATGCTAAAGTGACTCTTGGCAGCATCTTGGACGGGTAGCTAAAAAAAGAAATGCAGTAGGTTGTCTAAGTAGTCCCTGGCTTATTACAATATTCTTTAAAACCATATTGAAGTGATGCAATGATATGCTTTTGGACATAATTTCTTGTTGTCTGATGTCATCTTAAAATTTCACAGGGGAAAAGAAGAGGCTGAGTGAGATGGCGAGACAGAGAGGCAGCACCATGTGTTTTTACAACGTGGCATCCATTATACATGAGCAAAATAGCAGCCGCTCAGCTGCAATCATGGTAGGCATGACTGCTCCTCTTACAAACTCATATTTCATTCATTCATTCATTTCATCTTTCAATCCAGGACCCTCAGCCTCCATACATTTCTCTGCAAGTATAACTATGCGCCTGAATAGTTACAGTGCCTTCAGTAGGGATTACTCCCATGAAGAAATTCAAGCATGAGAACAGAGTGTTTACAGGATTGAGGACAGAAATCTGCAGATAGCTGACCTGGGAAAATTGGCAATAGTATAGTAATGTAAACATTCAAATGCAGAAACAGAAATGCAGACAGGAGCATTCCTTTCTATATCCCTTTGGCAATTCCTGACTTCCTTTGCTTTTTTCATTCTGCAAACTGAATCCTGGATGAAAGGTTTTTGTCCTTATTCATCGATAGGGGAAAAATAATCTCATTGCTTGCAAGGACACCTGGATTAGTTCTTTTTTTTTTTTTTCTCTAGATAAATTGTGATTCTATTGAAAAAGATGCTTTTTTCTAGGGAAGCAAGTTTGGCTAGTACATTTACTGCAAGACTGAAGGTTAGCCTGTTAGTTTGCTTTCCTTTTCTCTGTCACCACCTGTCAAAAAGTACATTAAAAACATACAAGAAGCCCAGCATATCCCATTGTCCAACTGACCTGACAAGCAGCAGATCACAGAATGGATGCTATGTGCCATTGCTTTCATTTTCCCTTTTGCATGTTCATTCACATTAACAAATAGTAATTATATTAGTAAGCTTGTCCTTACACTAAGTTATGGGATAACTGTTTATTAAAAGAGAAATTGAATATTTCATCACATTTGTGTTAAATCTTGAAGCCTCCAACACTGTTAAGCAAACTATAGATGCTCAGTTAGCAACATTTGGAAAGCTGGAATTTGCTCCATTGCACTACAATTCTGGTTTTTTTCCCCCATATTAGAAGAGTAGGGACCTCTGAAAGCACCATGGTTTTACATTGTTTCAGGCAGCTTAATTGCTGGAACATGCGTTCGGTTTCAAATCAATTGCTATAAGGAGTAAATGTCACAAGAAAATTGATATACATGACAATTTATTTCCTTAGACATCTGTAAAATACTGCATGCTTTGCAGATTGAGATGTAACATTTGGCTCACATTAGGACTGGAAAGCCAAGGTGTAACAAGCATTGGTTCAGTTGTTCTGTAATAGTTTTTTCCATGCAATGAATCCTCCTTATCTTTCATTAACTGCCAGTCAAGCTGTCCAGCTGCCATGTGCCAAAACCTATTATTGGTTATTAGCATTAAAGCTACAATTAAAATGCAGGCTGAGACATCAAGGAAAAAGTCCTTTCCCAGAAAAAATTATCTTTACTTCTTCCTGCTGGAAAAACAAACATTTGAGAAACTGTACTCATGATTCAAAGAAATGTGAAGTGCTGTCAGGCTGATCAGACTAAAAGCTCAATATCCACAAGGCTGCGATGTGCAGTAGAGAGCAATATGAAGTGCAGTGCTATCCTATAGAGAAAACTGAGAGTTTGGCACATTATGTGTATCTATGAATCTGTTCAATACTCCAGTAGAGGTGCTTGTTGAACATAATTCAATAGGACTTAGTGGCGAAGAAAAATTTACCATCTAATTGTTTTCCAATAAGGTTCAAGTGGTTTTAATTTTTGCAAACTGTTTCCCCGATTGGTGAAAGAAGAGGATTCTAGATTCAAAGAACAAGAAACAGATCAGGTAGGAAGACATGTCTGTCTCCCCTGCCTCCTATTTGCTGCAGATGTTTCTCTCTCCCCTGTATCAAACATCCACATTAGCATCAGCGTGTAGGAAGCTAGACATGTAGCAGGGGTCTGGAGCTTCTGAGGTGCTGGACCTGCAGCATCCTTTGGAGGGGGGATGCCACCAGAGGCATGAAGTGGTGAGACTGTAAGAGATATGTGGATGCTTCCTGGTATCTGTGCTGTGCTGAAGTGCCTACATTTCCCACTCTGACCTGCCCTGAAAATAAGCTGTTGAAGGCTGCTGAAGCTAGGACAGAGTTCCTTCTGTCTGAAAGGCAGGAAGGGTTAAGACTAAACCCTACAGAAGAGTCCTGGTTTGCAGTGTAGCAAAGGAAACCTCACTATAAGTAAAGTTTGGGGCAACCATGGAAGACACAAGTAAGGATGCACTGGCCTTTTTTTCTGGTCAGTTTATTTTCCTCCAAACTTTAATAATTAAAATAGGCATTTCTGTGACTCTGTGGGATGAAACAGTGATTAATTTATTGAAAGAAAAAAATTTGTTTCCTCATTGTATTGCATTAGCCAACTCAATTTTTTGAAACATGGAAAGAGGGATGGAATTACTTAGGGTATCAAAAATAAGGTAGTGGTCGTATTTGTAGAAGTTTTTTAGAATAATTTTTCTGACAGTTCTGTTGTCTGTTGTGAATACTGAGTTACAAAGGGGAGGGGCAGAGGGAGAAACTTACATTTGGATGTCCCTTAGAATTCTTAATTACAATACTCTTCATACTGATTTTCCTGTTTAACAAACTGTCTCATTCATCAGAGCTCTGTGGTGAAAGTAGGAAGGGAAAATCATTTAACAAACACAAGAGAGAATCAGAATTAACGACAGCACACAAGAAGAAAATTCTTGCAGACTGCTTTTATGCTTGAAGTTTCTAGCTTCCTTTGACTTATGGAAATTTAGACCACAAATCTCATAATTTGCATGTTGCACACTGTTTCATGAAGCATCTACACCCCCTCTGCTTTCTTTATGTTACACCTTTGAAAACTGGGAAGGGTGGGGAGATGCAACATTTTAGAACAGCTTGCAAGGTTGTAAAATACGCCTTTATTGACTTGTTCTGAATGAGTAATTTCCACAAGGTGGATCTCTGAGGAGTGCAGAGCATAAATAGCACTGATGTGTGCATCAGTAGTCATTTTAAATGCCAAGACCAAAGTTCAGCTTCTCAACGTCTTTCTTTACCAGGCACCTAATTACATCATCAAAATGCTTAGGGCAAAGCAGGGACCTCTGTGTCCTTCTATACTATAGATGTAACTGATTGAGAAGATTGTTATGCCTAGATTGCCAAATTGCTTTTAGTTTGGAATATGAGTTTTAATAGGTAAATAAGGAGGAAATTTTTTAAAATTACAGGTTTCTGAAATGTGAAGCTTCAGTAAAGGTAAGGAATGGGATTCATGCCAGTGGACATCAAACATCTACAGTATAGATGTCATCATCTGAGCTAATCTCCCTTGTATCTCTTTGAAGTCAGCTGGAAGAAAGAGGCTTTCTTAGGGCTCAGCATCTATGTTAGCATGAAGTAAGTCAACCTGTTGAAGTAGCTGCTTCTCTCCATTGGTTGTTGAAAGTGCTTAGGTTAACCTGTTCAGTCAATGCTATGGACATTTTTTTTGCCACATGAATACCATCTGATGTATCAATAATAGAAGTAGCTTTATATTTCAAAACCAAAAAGTGACAAATTCATGACCCAAACAGCAGTGACTATTAGAACAACACTCAGTTGTATTTAGCAAGAATGAACCAGCAGTCTAGACTATTAAGTAGAAGCAAATATTACAAACATGGATAGATTAAGCAGCTTTAAAAATTTTAAATGGATTCACTAGCAAGAAAAGGTGAAGATGGTTCTGAATGAAATAGTTAAGTATATTTAAATGTGGAAAGTAAATCTTGCAAGAAGATTCCAGATAATCTGTGTATTTCTGCCAGGAGTAATGAAAAAAAAATCGCATTGTATGACAATGTTAGTAAAGTTTAGAGAACTTTCAACATTAACTCACAAGGTTGAAACAGTAAATCCACATTCAAGCTGTGTTAAAAAGCAAAGTCACTTCCCAAACATGGATAAAACTCTCATATATTTTTAGGTACAAAGTGAAAACTTGGAGATTTTGAAACACAAAGCAGTAAGAAAACTGCAAGAAACCTTTACAAAGCCTAGTTTAACTTCACTGGATAAGTTAAAGCAGAACAGGTGACTCTCTCATTTTCCATCTGATTTTTTTTTGAGACTCTTGCCATGTCTGCACAGGTTATTGCACTGTTGTCATCCAGTGGTGTCATTCATGAGGATGGTGGCTGTACAGAGCCGCTCAGTGACTGTGGGGTGTGAAGCAGACTTTGGAGTTGGGAGACTGCTGGGATAACAGGTGCTCAGGGACATTGATCCTAGCAAATCCCTGCTGTGCATAGCACGGCACCAGATACATCTTGTCTTGTTTTGGCACTTACACCAAAGGAAGAATGTGTAGGTGTCCCTAAATCACCCCTTGTGGTGGAATTCACACTAGTTCAACAATCAGTGGAATGGGAAGCATCCATTGCCTTTATATACAGGCATGCATTAAGGTATATTTCCTGGAGGTCTTTGTGTCAGGGACTCTCTTCTTATGCTTCTGTATTGAGAGTATATAGAGGACTTCAATTATAAGATTATTGAGCACTTCTCAACCTTTGGTTGTCATAAAACCTTTCTAGCAGATGACGAATGGAGGAATGATGGGATAAGTGTCTTGCCCATGATCACCGTGGGTTGTGGTGAGTGAAACAATTGAGCTTGCCTGTCCTGAACACTGGGCATCCTTATACCCCTGTCCCTGGAACCCAGCCTCTCATCCTTTAAGAGCTTCTGTAATACCACAGAGAAAAATATGGACAATAATGAATGTTTGGAGTTGTACTGTTATTAAAAGAGCAATGAATGTAAACACTGCCAGGTTATAAATGAAGACTGTCATTTCTCTTTTAGCAAGGAAAAAGACTATTTTAAAATGCAGCATTCTTGCACGTAGCCACATGTACATGCAATTCCTGCACAAAAGAGGAAAAGCTTTCCTCAGCCAATCCTCCTTGCCATTCTGCTCCGTGGGGCACACAAAGGCTCACTTGTGTCTCTGTTCACTCAGCACTATCATTAGAGGAAGGATATGCTGTTCAGTACAGCATAAAAGGTATCCCAGGGGAATCTTATAATGAATAACAATAATAATTTAATACCAGTAAATCAATGGCAAGACAGGCAGATAAACACAATACAATTCACAGTGTAACATCTGAAATGATTATCACGTGGATTATTCAGTGACTAGTGGTGAAAAGTGGATTTTTGACGTATTGCTTGTCTTGAGGACCAGTTGTGAACAATAAAAAAATTGTTACAGGTGTCAGGCATGCTCAACATGACTCCACCATTCAGCCATCTCCACATGTAAGGTGTCCTAGATATTGTAATGGAAATCAAAAGCTTTAGTTTAATTTAAAGAGTCACAAACTGGAATGTTTGGCAAATCAACAGTGTATTTGCAAATGAACAGATGGTGTCATTTTATTGATTTGTTGAGTATGTGCAGTGCTTGTCTTTGTCTTCTCAAGAAGTTTGGTCAAAACAAATCCACATTGTAAAGGCTGAACTTCATTCAGATTAGCATTAATTTCAAACAATATTGAGCATATTTTCCCCATCATATAGTAAGGTGAAAGGCCAAGAGAAAGCTTCAGTTTATATAGTGGGAATATGCAGCTATGTTTAACAGACTTCACATATTATGTTGACAGTCTTGGTGTAAGTGAGGAATCTTAATAAATAAATGGGATTTGTGTAGACCTTAAGGACCAAATTCTGCAGCCATTTAGGCTATTTCATATTAATAGAATTCAATAGGGTTGCATCAGGGTAACTGAAAAAAGATGTGGCCTTAGGTATTTAAACAGTGATGCAAAGTAGATTTGGTGAGAACTACAGATAATTTTTTCTCCTTAATTCCCAAAGCAATTAAGTTTCATACTACAGAATCCAGCCTCAGTTCTTAGGATGTGCTGCTGAATGTTAGCATGTTGGATAGTATATGTTAAATATTTGAAGTACTTAAAAATCTATTAGTATTTGTAATAATTCCCATTTGGCATGATATCACCATCATAAATTCGTGTTTATGGCTGAGATAGAGGATGACTTAGAAGGTGCATAACTTGTGTAGGTTGCCTGCTACGGCAGACAGTACAAAACATGCATGGAATTCCACACAAGAAGGAGCAATGATCATGACAAAGAAAAAAAAAAAGGACTAAAACACAGAGTAGGTTCATCTTGAAGTATAAGAAAGATCCTGCCATGCACCCTTAAGAAATGGAGCCCAGATGCTTCTAGCCCTCTCAGTTCACCACCCGTGGGCATTAGGTTGAAACTGTATGTATATACACATACACACATTCTTACATGTATAGGCATATGAAGAAACACACACGAACACACATGCACACATAATTTTAAGCATTGCTTAAATGTCGTGTTAGATTTTACTGCAAGTAGGTAAAGGTGGAGTGTGGGTCCTCTACAGTCTAACAGATACAATCCAGCAGAGGGAAAGTTGTGGTGTCTGTAAGGAACTATTTGCCTTTCTGGTCCCATGCTGCATTAAGTCTGCAGAAATGCCTGGTGTGACCTCCCAGCTAAGGCACAGCAGCGACTGCAGCTGCCAGGTGGTCAACAGCCCCTACTGGAGCCTCATGGTACCAGCTCCTGCCCTGCGGTCAATAACCTTTTTTTTTCTGATCTTCAACACTATATATTTACACTGGGGTGTTTTGAGAGCAGGCTAACAACTGTCTCAATGTTACCTGTGTTAGGGAACTAAGGAAACTCTCACAGGGAATTAAGTTTCTTGACACTTTTCCTGCCTCTTTGCCCATGTATGGGACATAAAGAAAAAACAGAAAACTTTTGCTGCCTGACAACTTTATAACTTTAAGAAGACTGCCCTGCAGCCATTCATCTTAGTATAAGTCGGTCCTCAGATTTCACAGAAGTTGGCTGTTTGTGAAATTGATATTACATGTCATCACCTCAAAGTTACAAGCTGGTTGTGCAACACTCCAAGAAAAGGAATTCCATATTTTCATGCCCACATATTTCTAAATCCCATGTCTAGCACAGACAAAGTCCCAGAAATATTTATTAAAATAATAAGAAAAGGAAAGAGAGACTGCAGCAAAATGAAGTAAAAGACTGTGTGTTGCTCTATCAGCAATGATGGGTACTTGTCTTTGGTCATCCTGTTCTGTCAGGGTTTTCCTCTATGTGTATGTTCTTCATAGCAGGCTATAACTACAGTAAGACTGTAAGGGAATTATCACGTGATTTGTCTCCCATTTTTTGGCTAGAAACTGCCAAAATACTGTATGACCAACAACTGGATATACTAGATACAACAATCCCATCTAATCCAACTTCCAGAAGAAAATCTCTAGTCTTGTTGAGCTTATGAAGAATACTTTTGAGACTTCATCAGCAAATCCTGGAGTCTTGCATGGTGAGAAGCTAGCGCGTATAGCTGGTAAATTAGCAAAATAATATCACTTCTCTATACAATTACACCTATTCAGGCTGAGAAATTACTATGATGCAGTTTCTAATCTTGTCTACCAAAACACAGAACAAATTGAAATATGAAACTTTTCTCCATATGGTCCTGAAATAAGTCAATTAATTTTTGTACACAGATAGGCTGAAATTGGTCTGTTTGGCTAGTGCTTTTTCTTTTTTTCTTTTACTTTGAATTTTAAAGGAGAAAAGAAGACAATGGTACAAAAAGAGGGTTTTAGATAACTGGTGTCCTTTCCTTTGTGAAGCATATTTTAGATTAATGCCAAGATCAGATCATATTTGATTAATCATCTGAAAAGTAGTCTTTACAATTACTGAAGGAGGGATAAATTAGGGACATAAACTTAAGAATAGCAAGTTTTTAAAAGTACACATTTTGGAAATATGAATTGGCTTTGTGTGATCACTTTTTCAGTTCATTTGAGCAGTGTATCTGTGGAAGTGCAAACCAGCAACAAAGTCTTCAATACTACTTGAACATCCTGCCATCTGATAGAAAATAATTAGAAATTAATGGAGGAGCTGGACAAAAACCCTGAAGAGAATACTATCAGTTATATTATTTTTTAATTATATAAATTTATTAAAGGAGCTCCAAGGATTTGCCAACAATAACTAATTCTCCTTCTTCCACTGCAGCATTAATACACCTAATAGCCCTATTTTTCTATGTAAAAACAGACAAAGGGAAGACATAACCTTATTTGTCACTTTCATAGGCTGGGACAAAAGCAAAATGTTTGGTGTTTTTTGGGAGTTTGTTTTGTGGTTTTTTGTTTGCTTGTTTGTTTTCTCCAACATTCATTGGTTTGATTTTATTTGCGCTAAAATATTTTAACAAAGGTAAGCCAACTCCACTAATGGTAGCACCATCTACATCTGCATCTTAAGCCAGCATGGACACTCTAACAACACCCCAACAGTTAAACTCTTCTTTACAATTTCAGTCCTCCTCTGAACAGCATAATTCCCTCTAATGTTATGCTTTGCATTTGCTATGATTCCATAGTATAGCTTATACTCACAGGACTCCTTAACAATTTGCCCAAGCTCAGCCAACAAGTCCACTAAAAAGAGGTGGAAAAATCAGTGCTTTTGATTTCCTCTCCTCTTCTTCCACCAGCTATTGGACTAAAAGCATAAAACACAGACCATTTCAGGCTTTTTCCGGGTAAAGAGGAACATGACGGCTTCCTTTTCAGACATCAGAAAATACTTTAAATAATTGGTTTCTCTAGCAACAGGAACAGGAGAAGAAAGACGGTGTCATAAGTTGTTTCCCACCTACTCATTTTTTTAATGTGGTAAAGCAGATGGCTTGGATAATGCAGGTACTACAGATTCTGATTTATTGACTGTAGACAGAAATATAAATACAGAAGCGTATGCACTCCTCTGTTCCCAGTAACACAGTAAGAGTTAATGACTTCAGAGTTCATACTTCTTTGAAGTTCTATGCATCTGTATCAACAAACACCATTATTTATTGCTAAGGCAACACTGATGGCTGTGCTTGCTGCACGTGGAAACCAAATGCCAGCCAGCCAGATTCTTCCCATATCCTCTACCTTCTCTGACAGTAGAGCGTGGCTTCATGAAGTCCCAGTTTACATCTTTGACAGTCATACGGTTTATTGGCCTGGCCAAATATTTTCTGTTAGGGTGTTGTAACTGGGTCTATACAGCACATATATAGTGGCAGAGGACTCAAACTTTTGCTTTGTCAAGAAAATGAAAAATGGCTTAGTGATCTCTGCTTTGTGGTGATTGGAAAGAGGTTTTTCTTTTTATGGCTGCCTGGCCCATGGCTAAAACAGGGAAGTAATCCTTATATTTCTTCCACTGATACAACTTTGAGTGTTACGTGGACAGAAAACAAAAAGCTTCTGTTCAATAAAATGCTGAGGACCACATGCCCCTTTTCTGCTGAAGTTGCTGACACTGTTAGAGTACAGACAATAGTCTTGTCTGCTCTACAGTAACTCAGTGCATAAATTGCAGGACTAGCTTCAGTGTTATGTGCTTGGTTTTGACTCAATGTGCTTGATATAATGGAAGGCATGTACAGAAGTCAAATAAAAGCAGTGACAGTATCAGGATCTGGGCTGCTCTCAGGATTTGGTTTCCATCATTTCTGGTTCATGTATTTGCAAGCAAATAGTGCTAAGACCATTATCATTATTTTTGATAGCAGTAGTGCCACCAGTCTCTCCACAGCAGACCTACTGGGAGAACTGTAATGGAGAGGAATAGAATTTAAAGGAATATAAAACTGTTTTTCTGTCTCAGTTTCCAACAGGGCAGTACCATTTCCAGGCTTTTCAGACTTCAACTCGGTTGTTATGAGAGGACTGCTGCAGATGCTGAGCAGCTGGACATGGCTGGTGACAATGGGCACTTTCCTAGGAAGCTATGAGAAGCTCCCACAGGTCTGCTTAATCATCACTTCAGCATCTCCCATGCTGGGCAGAAGCACGTGGACGCTTGTGCTGGTTTGGTGGATTTTTTGGTAGTGGGGGAGGGGCCCCACAGGTGGCTCCTGTAAGAAGCTGAGAAGCTCCACCTGCTCCAAAACCAGCCAAGGAGCCATTAGGGAGGAACAATTGATGTGCCTCTGTGATTAACATAAGAAAGAACTGATATGAGACCTGTTCTGGAGAGGCAGGGTAGTGCCAGGGTGAAGATCTTGTGGTTGGTGAGGAAGAAGGTGAAGAAGGTGCCCAAGCAGAAGTTTCCCCGCAACCTATAGTGAGATGGCAGGCTGTCCCCCTGCATTCATGGAGGAATGTGGTGAAACATTCTCTGAAGTAACCAGGAAGGGTGAACTTGGATTTGCTGCCAGTAGATTTGGATTATGCAGTTGTGGAAGACCTTATGCCAGGGGAGGTGACTGTTCCCGAAGCAGCCCGTGACTCTGTGGGAAGCCCACACTGGAGCAACTTGCTCCCGAAGGGCTGTACCCTTAGGGAAGGACTCAAGAAGGAGAGGTTTGTTGAGGACTCTCTCCCATGGGAGGGACCCCATGGGGAAGCAGGGGAGGACTGTAAGGAATCTTTCTTCCTGAGGAGGAAGGAGTAGCAGGAACCACCAGACTGTGACCTGACTCTAAACCCCATCCCCTGTCCCCCTGTGCTGCTGGGGGGAAGGAGGGAGAGAAACCGGGAACAAAGTAATTTGGGCCTGGGAAGAAGGGAGGGGTGGGGTAACGTATGTGAGCCCTGCTCTGTGTGTTGTCTGTGTCCTGTGTGCATTGGATTAGTGTGAGATTAAACTATTATTTTTCCCCAAGTTGAGTCTGTTTTGCTGGTGACCTTAATCAGTGAAGAACCCTCCTTGCCCTTTGTCTCGACCCATGAGCTTCTAGTTGGTCTTTGTCCTCCTCATCCCAGAGTGTGTGGGGGGTGGGGGTGGGGGGAGAGTTGAGTGAGCGGCCACAGGGCCACAGTTTCTTTGTAGTTGTGTTAGGCCCAAACCACAACACTGTCGCCTGGAAGTCATCATTCAGCAGTAGTTTTAGTATGACTAGATGGGTTATTTGGGTCGTTGTGATAGATGTACTCGTTGGATGGGGCTCTGAGCAACCTGATCTAGTGGGAGGTGTCCCTGCCCATGCAGGGACATTGGAACTAGATGATCTTTAAGGTCACTTCCAACTCAAACCATTCTATGATTCTATGTATATTTTCAATCTTTAGCTGTCCTCAGAAAGCTGTGGAAGACTGTGAATGTGTGGAGCACTCTTCCTTGCCCTGGGCCACACAGTGCAGCCCATCCCACACTCATTGGCCCTTCTCAGAAAAGTCTACTCAATTTATTAACAGAAAGGGGTATATTTCTGTTTTGTTCCTATGTCCAGTTCACCACCCTTGTAGATTTTCCAACTTTCATGATGGTCAATAACTTGCAACCTTTTTCTGTCCAATGAAAACCACAGATTTTTTTTCCAGAGTGACTGTAATGAACACCTTAGGAACTAAAACATTACAGGATTTCAGAGAAAAGAAAATCTTCTCTTGACTAATGAAGACTTTCACTGAACAATTGGATAGAAAAATATGAACTCTTTAACTGATATCAGAGCAGCTGCAGAACAACTGCAGTCGGTGCTTTGGGGAGATCAAAGGGCAGAGGGTAAAGTTCTGTGACGAGGGAAGATGTTGCTGAGCAGATTCTGCCTCAGATCATAACCATGCAGTGTGCACAGCACACCATCTGCCAAAGGAATGGAGAGGACCTCCCAATGGACTGGCAAAGGGGTCTTTTAGGGTCCTGAGAACAGCCAATGATGAGTAAGGAATTTGTTTCATGTGTGCCAATGGGACTCCATGGAGGCTTCTGGGCTGTAGGCCTTCAAGAGCCAGGTTAGAGAGTATGCTAAAGGTGGAGGTGAACTTAGGAGTGGACTAGGGAAAGTTCCTTTTTGCTTCTGGAAGCACATTCACTCCAGAGCAACTGTTAGATAAGAGATACCTTCTAATGGGATGTCAGGAGATGATTTTTAAATGTTTACTATGACATTATGTGCATTGTTTATTTTGTTTTGTGCAGATTTTATGCCTTTTTTAACAGAAAATATAAAAATAATATAATGAAATATCTCATACAGTCTTTTAAACATATGATGTGTCTCTTCATGGAGTATATTTAACTTTTTAGTCTTAATATAACTTCTTCTGATTAATTTTAAGGACAGAGGCAATGTTTTAGCTGGTATTGTTTCTTACTTAAAATTTTGAAGCGTAAAAATTGTTGAAGTCTTTTTCTGAAGTCTTCCAATATGTTAAGCTTGTCTAGGTAAACTTTTAGAAAATATATTTCCACTGAGTAAGGCCTTTTTTTTTTTTTTTTTAAGCAAAAGTTCAAGCTCAGTGTTGTAATGAATTGCACATACGGAAATGTTAGAAGGAATATTAAGGCTAAAGGAAAGTTGAGACAATTTTAAACTCCTTTCACTCTTATAATTTCAAATTATGTGCTGTTATTCTTGCATTTTAGTAATGTTCTGCCTTAAAGCTTGCAACTATGTGATCTGAAATAGTTTGTCTGATTATCCTTTAGAAAGCTTGAGATGGATAATATCGGGACAGCAACCCAATTGGAGTAAAGGTGCTCAAAGAGTGGTTCTCAGAAACCATTTCTGATTTCTATCAGAAGAAGCTGTGCCTGCGACACTGGAGAGGACAAGTAAAGTGTTTTGTTTTGTTTTTATTTCAGTCGCCCATCTCTCTTCTCTGTGCCCTGCTGTCTCCTCTGTAATTTCAAGCTGCCATTCTTATGCGTACGAAGAACTCATAAAGATGATAAATGTTTTTTTTATGTTGCCTCATGTGCTTCTTGACACCATGATGCACTGTCCCTTGATGCATTGCAGCAGTGTCTTGCCGAGGGCTACTGCTTCGAATGGTGTGGCAATATCCTCTGAGTCCCCCAAGATGTGCTGGGTTAGTGCTCCCCACTCCCCTCGCCGTTCATCGTTTGCCTCACAGGGAGCATGGGTGGCATGGTAGCTCTGAGCTGAAATGCTAGCACCCCCATGGGGCACTTTTACCTCTAATTCTATTTTCTTTTATCCCTGCAGACATGGCCAAAGTTCACAACTTTAAAGGCTGACAATATCTTATCTTTCTGACTTGCTGATATGATCCAACCTATTTATTTCTTAATGACATTCAGCCAGCTTTTGTGTCCATAAAAGTGAATTAAAATAGCATGGCAATCCTGTGCTTAGTACTTGAAAAAGCAACTGTAAAACATACCATGTATGTTAAAGTGGAATGCTTTTAAAGACAGTTAATAAAATTACAAGAAAGCTGTAGTATCCAAAAAAGGCAAAACTATGAGATAGACAGCAGCCATTCAAGCAGTATCTGGCATTCATCGTATTTAACATTCTTCCCCCATGGCCCAACATAAACGTGTTTCCATGATAACGTTTTCTAGTGTGAACGTGTGTGCAAAGGCTGATGGAGTCACAGGAGTGAGTTCAAAGGCAAGGATTGGAAGGTGGGCTGAGGGGGATGCAATGGTCTCTGGCAGAGGGCTGAGGGTGTTCAAACATTCACATGAAAACTGATTTGGGACAGAGTATCTCACTGCAGTTGATATTTTTGCTAGGGGGGAACAGGCATGAAACTCAGAAATGGCAGCTCCTTAGATGCAATGGTACCTAGTGTGGACTAAAAAAATAAATAAAGCTGGTAAATGTAACGACATACTGTACCCTTTTTAAAAACCAAACACTATGACTCTGATGAACAGAGTTCAGATGAACAGTTCACCATTTCATACACTCCTCTGCAGACTGCTGGTGCTAGTATCTACAGAGCTGAATGCCCACGCTGTCTGGAAGCTGTGTATCCAAGGCTGTGTCTGGTCTTCCCATCTGTCCTGCATCTGTCTGTTCTTGTGCTGCTTTCAGGTTTTACTGCTTCATCTCTGTAGAGGTCCTGATTTCCTGAACTGCCACCAACTTTGGGAGCTGAAGCTGTGCTTGCTTCTCCTCTCTGCCATGGGACTAAATTCTGGTCAATGTCTTGTAATATTGACATATGATATAATAATTTCTTGTGAACTTGGGGTTTCCTGGAGAGGACATCTGAAAGTTTTTTTTATGCATTGGCATTATAATTATTGCATTATTGTTATCATTATTCTTGGTTTCAACGTCAAGCAGCTGTTCCAGTAACAATGGTTTTCAAAAATGTCTTTGTGATAACAATAGATCCTTAGGAATCTCTGAACCTTCTTTTCTTCTCCCTGGGCAAAGAAATCCTTACCCTGCAGAACACATCCGTAGAGCTGGCTGCAGTTTGTGCAGGAGCAGGTGACTATGCAGGGAATGAGAGCAGCTCTTTGCCAGCACTTAGACTGGGAATAGTCCTTGGGATGGCACAGCAGTAGTGAAGCAGCAGGTAAGGCAGCCAGGCAAGGGGTCTTCCCTTGCGTGTAAAAGGCAGACAGAAGACAACTATGTCAATATGTTATGTGTATAATGGAGAAAGGATATCTTCCTGCCATCCATGGGGAATTCTATAAAACCACACTGAAAATGGTGTAAACATGAAATCCTGAAACTCAGGAAAATATTTGCTTAGTCGTTGAATTTCATTGCTCATGCACACAGACTATCTCAGGACATGAAATAATCTGGGCATGATTTTTAATACATAACAAAAAAAATTAGTCACAGATTATGCATATATACACACACACACACACACACGTACAAAATGCAGAAATAATTTCTTTTCTGTTGAGGAAATCCAAATGGACTTAGACTTTCAAATGTAAACCCAAAAATAAAGCATATGCTAAATGTTTAAAAAAAGGACAAATACCATCTACTGCACAACAGGAGAAAAATTCTACAGTGTAATATTTTTCTGCCATTCACTTCCCCTGCAAAGAAATCTGTTTAAATATATGTAAAAGACACTCTAAGAAAACAAACATAAAACTTCTTGTATATAAATTATTTCCCAAGAGAGAGAAATCAACAATTTTTCCAAGTAAAACATGTAAATCTAATACACCTGTTTGAATAAGATGGGTTTATTAAGATGTTAGTGGTCTGTAGTTCCAAGAAGAATGCTGACTAATTGTGTTTTGAAGAGCTTTTTAAAAGTCAGAAAAAAGAGGAAACCACTTTAAGACATGTATTGGAAAACTAATTGTTTTTAGAAAATGCAATTTACATTAGCTGCAACTACATCTCTCTTTGGCCTATTTTTTTAAACTTACACATTTAATCTTTTATATTCCTTGCTGCAGCATGAAATACTCACAAACAAAGCCTGGGGAACTATCTGACTAATTAGTTAGTGAAAGCAGTAAGGTGGAGTGTGGATAGAATTTTACCAAATGAACAGTGTGAGCATCTCTAAAGATGGGACTATTTTATTTAAGTTACATTACATCTGGTTTTCCTTATGAACTGCATAAAGTACAATATGTTCAGACAGAATGTCACACTAAAGCAGACAATAGCTTTTTAATAATTCAGTCTCTATCAGAAGAACTCAAGATCAAACCTGACCCTGCTTCTCAGATTAGAGGTCTATTTTCTGGACTCTCTACATGCTTTTTAGCCAATCACCCTTTTCTGCATTCTGAAAAGATGGCATTAGAGGAAAAGGATGGGAAGAGATTATGTAAGCAGCCATGTTAGATATATATTGATTGTTATGCTTGAGACATATTTCTTTAGCTTGTCTTCCCAATGAAATAAGGCTTATGCTATTGTGTCTAACATTGAAACCCATTAGATAACTTTAGTTGCATCTGAAATAGGAACAGGAGGCTCCTACTGATTTTCTGTATATATAAAAATCTGCAGATCCTGGGATCAAGAATAGTGCTTTCTGTCCAGTGTGCCAGTTACCTAACAATATCCTCATCCTAGCTGGCCAGTCAGTACATATAGCTCATAGTACAAGCTGTGGTGTGGACTGCCTTTCTTTCAGTCAGGGAAAAAGAGACAGACAGAAGGATAGTCCGGAGCAGTTAAGAGGGCACTGGAGGAAAACGTGAGTACCCAGAGCATCACACACCTATGAGAGCTGCTGCTCTTAACACAATTTTCTTTTACTGCAAATTGCTAATAAAGATGAAGCTGCTATATCTATCTCCAGTGGTATTTCTTTCACTGGGAGCATATATGGTGAGTTTCATTGCACTATCCATCTAAAGTTTACTCTTCTAATCAAGTTGCCTGGATGCTTTTATTTCAATGAAGATGGATAGGGACTGTACTTCTATGGGGTCATCCCTGATGTCTATCCAAGGGTGAAATTAATTGCCTTCCAAAGAAGTCATTCTCCATCCTAATGACAATGGACGTCTAAATGACTGTTTCAGACTTCACGCTTTTAGTCAGCTGACTTAAGCTAATATAATTGTGATATCAGATATTCTAGTTACTAATGAGCATCTTCTGTTCTTGCTCAATATGGCTGGAACCAGAAACTCCCTACACTTGCAAAAAGGCAACCAAAGGACCTTGAATTTCAGCAGTATTTTCTTAGAGAAGCAAAAAGCCTCCTAGATGTCTAGTGAATAATTACAAGGAAAAATAATGATGACAGATCATCCCATTTGATTTCTGTGCTGGTTATACTGCCAGAAATTGCAATGTAGGAGAGTAGTTAAATTAGGAGATTATATGATTGGCTGGAAATTAAACAGCCAGTCTTGTAGATGGAAGGAGGATTCTCTCCATGTTCTCTTCTGTTTTCCATAAGGGGGGTTGAACACTGAGATGATAAAGTTTGCTGTTACTACAAAAGTATGAGCACTGTCACAAAATACTAGGCCAGTCAAAAGTAATGGTGATTCAGAGAATAACAGTAGGATAACAGCATGCAATGAAGTACATGTATACACCAGTGATCAGTGAAATTGCAGTAACATTTAATATAAATGTAAAAGAAAAGTGTGTAGATAATCAATGAGCAGATTCAGAAGTAGGCCTTGTCCATACATGAATGTTGGGAGTCCTAGGAGAAGGACTTCCAGGCTTGGGAAAAGAGGGAATATGAGAGGGAAGGAAGAGGATTAGTAAGCAACAACAATTTACTTGTTGTCCTAGAAGTAGTAGTAAGATATCTCTTGAGAGAAAACTAAAGAAAACACCTTTTTTGCTGAGCAGATCTAACGATGTCACACAACTCTTTTCTGGGATCTGTGGAGGCCAAAAGCACAATCAGGTTACTACAGTTATTAAATATAACATGCCCAACACAGTCCCTTAAACACTGACTGTTGCAAGCTGAGGGCTACAGCCTGGCTGTCCTGGTCTTTTTTGTGTGATGCAGACTTTTCCTGTCTACTTGCTGCTGCTAATTGCCAGAGCCAGGCCAGCAGGCAGGTGATACTGGGCTACAGCCGTTCATGTTCCCTGTACATTAATACAGCCAAAGGTATCACACAGCAACAACAACAACTACCCAGAACTGTTCCAAGCAATCCTGCTGCAATTCACCAGACACATGTCATCCCTTTTCAACATTCATTATTATAACCTGTGTCAGTGCCAGTCTGAGTACCCAAGTTACTGAAAGTGAATGCAAAGCTGCCTGGGGAAGCAAACAAACAAACCTGAATATCTGAAAATCTGCAGGATAAATATATACAGGAATACTTTAGCTTTCACCTCTGCAAGCCAAGAAAATGATTTTTATAAATAATAAACTTAGTAGCATAGCGGGTGCTCCAGGAACCAGGAGCTTATGTATGAATGGGAATGGGAACATATTCCATGCAAAAGTTAGAAGCAACAAATGATGTAAAATCTACTGTGCATTTTTCGTTTCAGCTATTTAATCAATTGCTATTTTCCTCTCTGTATTTGCCACTGAATTGTTGTATTCACCTTCCAGTACAAAATTATAATAGAAAGCATTATGATCGATACAGCATTGTCTAAATTGTAAGATGGTTTTGTTACACCTAGTGATCACATCATGTTCCTATGTTCCTGTTATTATACACCATATTGCTATTGTTGCATCTTAAAATTGATAAGCATGGTACAGTTTCAACTTTCTTTCCAATTTTATGTATTTTAGGCAGAATGAAATAACATGAAAAGGATGAAAGGATTGATGGAGCACATAAATGAGATGGGCTGTGTTCTATATAGTCTTTCACCTTCACGACTGTCACAGTTTAACTCAGGATTGGCAATTAAACAAGTGACAACAATGCTCTCTATCCCCTCCCTCTTCCACCCAGGTAGGGAAAGGAGAAAGAGATTAAGGAGAGATGGTTCCAAATTGAAAACTAAACCAGACAGCTTTAATTAAATGCTAATGATAAAAGAAATATGTACAAATATATACAAATATGTATAGGAATGTGCAGAACCCCTATCACCTGCCCCCACCCCCAGCAACTCCCATGGCACCCTCCTGAGCTGTGAGCAGTTCCAAAAAGTCCTGGAGCACTACTGGAGAGAGCGGCAGAGCAGACAGGAGCTGAGGGGGGAGTTATGAGGGTCAGGAACACACAGGCCTAGGGATCAAAGGAGACTGATAGATGGAGTCCTCCCTGGATGCCGGCCATGAATGGATGAGAAAAAAAAAGGGAAGTTCACTTCCATGGTCCCTGAATTTATACCGAGAATGATGCATATAGGGGATAGAATCATCTGTTTGGCCAATTTTGCCATCTGCATCATCCATTCCCCCCTACCTTTTGTGCTTTAGTGTTCGAAGCAGCAGATTCAACAAGTGGAGCAACAAGTGGTGTCTCAGCAGTGACTATAAACATTCGGGCATTATCGGTCCACTAGCTGGAAAACTCGCTTCTAGTTTCAGCAAGTGTGCTGCTTAGAAGAGGGTTCACTGAAGAAAAAAAAACAGGCTCAAACCAGGACAATGGCTTTTTCAAAAAAGTACATAGTTTCCCCCAGTCAAAAAATACATAAATGAAATACATGCTGCTTTTAATAGCCCTGGGGTAGATAAAACAATTGAGGCAATCATAGGCCTGGAGATGCCTACATTACATGCTGAAGATTCCCCATTAAGAGATAAGGATGTATGTTCCTTTGCTTGAGGATACGAATACACTGCAGATGATCATGCTATTTTTTCACTTACTGGATTTTCTCCAGATACCCCAGCATGTCTCATGGGGCTCTTAACAGCTGGGACGGCTCTGATTCATGTAGTTGGACAATTTCTTCACATTCTTGCAGTAAGGTATTTTTGTAGGTATATTAAATTGCAGGAGGAAAGATATAAATACAACTTGATACATTTCTTACCTATTCACAATGACAAGATTATATGCATTTACATAGCAGCTGTGAAAATGCAAGTTTGGTTACAATAATTATACGTGCCCATATGAAGGAGAAATTCTAATAACAGGGTAGAGTTTTCCATCCTATGTTTGAAGAATAATAGACAGCAGGATGACATAAAGCTTGTAAATGATTGGGAAATATTTTTTCTATATTTTGTTCAAGCAACAGCAACAATGTAGCGGTAAACATGCTCCTGCTGTGTAATGTGAATTTCTTCCTTGGTTCACTACAAATTTTGACAAATGACAGGTAAGAACTTGTTTTTCTTGGTATTTCTGAAATATGCAGGTTGCTCTACAGAAGAGAGTATTGCTTTACTCATCTATACTAGTGAGGTTTAGGGTAGTTTCTGTATCATCCAGTTCTGAGCAACTCCATGAGTAGCAGTTGTGGGAGGCTGTAACAGTCTTTCAGCTCTGTTATTTTCACTGATATAACTTTACCTTATTGATGAAGTCAAAATTCAGTAACCTGGCCCCTGAACTGAAGCACCTCTGCCTCTTACTATGAAATTTTAATGTACTGAGTAATGTAGCTTTAATTTGGACTACGAGCACATAATATATCTGAAACTCTTTAGTCTCTCAAAAGTGAACCATACACATTCAGATGCCAGCCTATCTAAGT
Organism: Hemiprocne comata; assembly: GCA_020745705.1. Lineage (NCBI taxonomy): Eukaryota > Metazoa > Chordata > Aves > Apodiformes > Apodidae > Hemiprocne > Hemiprocne comata. The sequence continues at coordinate 94,020,067 of CM036586.1, read as the reverse complement.
CTCCCTCTACATCTAAGACATTCAGGAGAACTGTTTCCTTCTAGGCATTTGTGCAGTGTCTGAGATGCTAGGGCTATACTCTGAGGTGAGATCTCTCAGCATAGTGCTAATGTAAGTATGGACAGATAAGTATTTGCATGTGATACTGCAGCCTAGCTGGATCCTGTTCCCAGCATTTTACATTTTCTCCTGTCACTTAGCAGCAAGAGTACAGCATGGGGGTCAGTGTCTTTTAACCAGATACTTTAAATTACACTGCTAAAGCCATATTTCAGCTTGGAAGTCTACATTGTGTTTCTGAGATACTTGGATGTTTTAAAAATTCTCAGTGCCTAGTCTGTGATGAGCTGTAACCTGACCAAAGCATCTCATAAAACTGCAATATTATTCTTTAATGATACTCACAAACTTCAATGCCTCTCTTCCTTGCACTTAAAATTCTTACAATTTTCATCTGATTTCAAAGTTTCTAATAAAAAAGCCCATTAGTAATAATGGTCCCTTGAAGCATTCAGCTTCAGATTTCACCCAGCTACCCTCTGGTATTGTTAAGGATTTTAAGTGCTGCTGAGTAACAGTGCAAAGTGCATTTCTCAGCATTGAATGTCTGAGAGCACCTGATAAGGCTCACAAAGGAGGGAATAGGAATGAGTGAAATTGTTTTAATTGAATTATTCTTAGGAGTAGAATCAATATAAATATCTTTTTTGCTGAGACGAGGTAGAGACAGTGACCTACCCCCTCCCAAATCTTTGCTGTGATTTCGACTCTTTCATGTTATCTGTTTGTGCAACAGCAGGAGTGAGATATGCCACCTTTAACTGGGAGCACTATGCCATGAAAGGATGTCACTTGAAGAAAAAAGCACCTATGCTTCTACAGACTTAAAGCAGGGATCTGGTTAGACTAAAGTTAAAGTTTGCAGCCTAGTTTAAAATACCTGTAGGAACCTGGAAAGTTTGGAAATGTACTGCATTAAGAAAGAGAAAAGGGATTGAAAAAAACAGCTTGATTGCAGAGATCAGGGAGGAAATCTTAGCCCTAATAAAGCCAGTGACTTCTCTGGGGTCAGGCCTTCAGCCCTTTGAACGCCTTGTGGGAAACATGCTCAGGGTTAGTTCTCCAGGGCTTTTCTGAGGCTCTCACCTTTGAGCCGATGAGCTTGAGCCATCTGAGCCCATGCTCCAGGCTGGTTTCAGGCAAATTCACTCATCACACAAGGGAACAAAAAACCCTAATGAACATACTCTGTTGAAGGAAAAGACTAAATATTTTTATACATAGGCACAGAATGCTGTGTAAATTTTTTAGAAGTCTTTTTTCTGCATTTTTATAAACGAAAGGAAAATGCTCCCAGGCTCCCTTCTCAAAGGATGTAAATCTACAGCTCTTCAGATCAACTGTCACCTCTCAGCTGTATATGCCATGTCATACTTCTGACAACAGTCACATCAACATTGCAAGATATTGGTGTGACACACGGTAGAGCAATGTGTCAACAAGGGAGTCTGAGCAAATGTCTGTAGAAACATTTCATACTTCACAGAAGTGAAAAAAGAGAAGGATGCAGAGTAAGCTCATTTATGTTCAGATAGCTTGGTGTTTAAATAGAGGGCTTCATCTTGGTAGATGGGAGCAGCTCTTTGGTGTAAGAAGTAAGCAGCATTGTTAGGATAAAAGCCCGTTTGAATAGGGACTTAAAGGATGAGTCAGGCTGGGGTAGGCAGTGTGCCACTCATGGAATCACTGACTACCCGTCACTGACATTCAATTAAAACCTTAATGGTACTAGCTCTGGGCTGGGGAAATGGGCAGCCTGAGCCCTTGTGGCTGATCTGACTTTGTTTGGAAATCAATCATGTAAGCCCATGGCGTTTTTTAGTTCTACAGATCACCTCCAAATTTAAGCCCTCATATCGATTCTGATATACTTATTTAAATATCATTAATAACAACATATCTAACTTTGTTAGGGTTGATGTGGCCAGCAGGAGACAAACTATTTAAATTAATGAGACAAATGAAATGTGTGGATGCTCATTCAAATCCACACTGGCTAATGCTAGTCCCTGCTGCTCCTTTGCTTTCCAACTTTTCACTCAAATTATGATGATACTAATTTTATAATTTAAGTGAATTTGCTCTAACATCCTTTGTATATGTGGCACAACACCTATAGCAGCAAATAGTGTTTTCTTCTGGGTTTTGTTTGTTTGTTTGTTTGTTTGTGAGGTTTGGGTCTTCTATTTTAATATCATCATAGTTCCAGTGTGCTTTTCATGTTTGTAGTAATTGCCTTTTTAGCTCCTTAGTCAAATTACTTCCCATGCATCAGTGTCAAACTCGCTTAAAGATCAGTACACGCGGCGTGACAGCAGATTACTGATTGCGGTGTCCTTTGTGAAAGCAGCAAATCCTTGTGACCCCACTGACCTCCCTCTGCAACCTCGTGATTTAGTCTTTGGCCTTTCTGTAGTTCCCTCCCTTCCCCCCAAAAGCAAAACTGCCACTGATATTGCTGATGGTGTATGATATAGTTCTCTACATTTAGCGTATCTCACAGGGTTAATTTGTAATTGCTTGGTATTTTAAGCTATCCCTTATTTATATTCATGAAATCAGTAGGTAGGCTTATAAACTGGATAATACTGAAATGTTTCCTACAGCACTATTGACCACAGAACATGTATAAGAAAAATCTCTTCATATATTTGTCTATATAGAGGTGAAAAAAGGTCTGGTCTCTCTGAAAATTAAAGATCATGTACTGATACTGTCAGTTCTATCAATATGCTCATTTTTGTAGCAAAAAGCGTGAAAGAGGAAAGGGGGAAGGCAAATATCTACAGGCAGGGCAGTCTCAGGCTCACAGAGTTTGGTTTCATGATTGGCCTGATGGAATTTGGAAATTTTTTTTTGAAGGATTACACAGAATCTTATGGAATGTTGTAAAATTACCCCCTTTCAAAACTGCATTACTAAAAAATAAAAAAGAGAGAGTGACTTTCTGAGATTGTTCCTAATACCAGGTGACAGCAGCATTACAGCTGTACATGAGACATTTTCCATAGGATGAAAAACTAATTTAGGCTTCAAAACTATTATTTTATGAAATTCTACAGACTGAAGACCAAAATTCCAGACTTCTTTTTCAAGGAACAAAAAAAAAAGGTATTAGAAACTGATTACAACCTGAAAAGAGAAAAAGTTTGCTTAGAGGTTGCATATTGCCAGACTGGCAGAACCAGAACCACAGAACTAAAGAGTTAAAGAATGTAATAAGAAAATACATATTGACTTCCTGCTAATATTAATTCCAAAACCAGTGAAGGATAAATTAAGTTAAATGAACTCCTGTTGATGTGTCAGGTTATTTGACAACAGAAGACAAAATAAAATCTAATTCCGTGATGCATTATGGCCTCCTGTCACAGCTGAAGATAAGGATCATCTAAAAGTATCTGACAGGTCTGTGCCTGAATGGGAAGAATTGCTTGAGACATTAAAACTGAGCACAAAAAACCCTGGGAGATCCATGGAGGGAGACCTCAGGACCTCTTACAAGCTGAAAGACTGTTTATTCTCTGAATGTGCACTATGTTGGTAGGAATTCGAAGAAGTCTTCATAGGGCAGCTGCATCATTGGCAGACACTTTGGTTTTGAAATGTCATCTTTCTAGTGATTATCTGTCAAAGATATACAAGATTACAATAAACCACCATATCCTCTGATCTGGATTCCCAGTAGATCTGATTTGTTTGTTGAAAAGGGTAAAAAAATCCTCCTATGCAGCAGAAATGGGAAAAAACTCCATTACTGCCTCTGGGAAACAGACTGAAATGCCTTCACATTTCTTTTAAAGCAGCAAATATACATATATTAACAAAAAAATTACATTAAAAATTATTGCAAACACAAATGTAATTTTATTCTCAAACTAATTTCTTTAAGTTATGTTGACTTTTCTTTTTAGTTCAGAAATTGGCACGAAAGGCCTTTGAAACAGAACAGAGGGAACTCACAGTGCTATTAGTATAAGCCTAGCTCTGGTCCTAAACTATTAGATTTCGCCCTTTGGGTGCTGAAAACCTCTTTATTTATTTCTTCTTAAAAGATGAAACCTGCACATGGGTTTTTTTAATCTCTGTTAGCCAACATCAGGAGGTAAATATTCAGAATGGCATAGGTGAATTTAGATTATTGATTCCTTCTAGTTGAATTGTGACTTTAAAGTCCCTAGACAGTGAACTGCAAATGTCCTCCTAGGATTTTTCTTTCTACCACATCATGAACATTTTTTGGAACTGCAAATTTTCTCTGAGTTAGAACTATCATGCCAGTAATTAGTGATTTCCAGCTTTGATGCCCTTCTTTATTGTCTTTCATTCATACTGATTGACATCAGTCACAGAAGAAGAAAAAAGGTTGCTTTAGAGATTTAATGGGAGTGAAACATGTGACACTTGTGCATCCTTAAAAAAATCCATACAGATGGCCAAACCTAGTTGCTAGGTACTGCCTTGGTTTCTATTGTTATTTAAGCAATCCTTGCTCAAAAACAGAACTGTTGCCAATCTATTATATTTAGCCAACTTTTGTGGTTCAGACTGTAGTATTTTAAAACAATGTTTGGGTGGACCTTATTTACTGTCTCTGACAGAGAAGAAAAAACTCCCCAGAGAGACAGGTGATATTTCAAGGTGTTTTTTTTTGTTTTTTTAATTTGACATAGGGAATCGACCAAGGCAATTTTTTAATTTAATTTAAATTTAAGATAAAACTTAATCATATTAGGTGGCAGCACAGTTTGCATACTGAGTACCTCCAGTACCCCCATGTGGCCATCCATCATTCTTCTTGACTGACAAACTAGACAGCTGATAACAGCTAATATTAGAAACTCATTCATCTATTAAGAAGTTTTATTCAATTGTATTTAATAGCAGAACAGATTACACCAAATGACAGTATACAAACTCATAGGGCTTATCTTAAAACAAACATCATTAAAATGCAGCAATTAATATTGCTTTCAACCACATGCCTTTCTGAATTTCGTTAAAGGGTTTGAAAACAAAATCTGAGTTCAGTGTTGCTAGTTACAAATAATCTATTTATGCCACATTTAAAGCCAAGAAAAATTTTCAGCTGAACTACAGACAACATCCAGGAATTCTGTAAAGTCCCAGGCAAAGGCAGGCCCTCTGGCTCAAGTTGGATCTGCGCTTTTCAAGCTGCCTGTAGCACACCTCCCCTCCCAAAGCATGTAGGCATCTGCACCTCTTCTTCATGCACCTTTCCTCCAGGCAAAGTGAGTTTGGGGATGGAGTGTGGAGCAGGTGGAGGAGGCTGGTGTAAAGTCAGGGGGAATGAAAGCTGTTGGATGGAGACAGTGCACAGAACCAGCACAGATGAGATCTGTTGGGCCCTGGGAGCCTTTGAGAAGTCATCGACTCACAGAATCACAAAATTATTTGGATTGGAAAGGACATTTAAAGATAATTTATTCCATCCCCCCTGCTGTGGACAGTGATATCTTTCACTAGATCAGGTTGCTCAAAGTCCATCCAGCCTGACCTTGAACAATTCCAGTGACAGGGCATCCACAACTCCTCTGTTTCAGCATCTCACCACCCTCATAGTCCTTGGGGCCCCCGTGACCGGGATGATCACCAGTCCTGGGGAAACCTACTAGGACATAGCTGCAGGACCAGTGGAAACCCAGACTATCCCAGTAAAGATGCTCCTTCCTCCATGTCACTGCCACCCCAGATGTGTCATCTTGGGGATGGTTTTTCCCCTCTCCACTTCAAGGGAACATTGTCAGTGTGCTTCTCCCAGATTGGGTCATGAACAAGAAAGGCTGGGAAGAAAAGTGTGTACTCCGTAGAGAGAAAATCACCACAACAAAGTAATGTATTTGCTCATGGCAAATTTACACAGGAATTGGCTTTCTACCAACCCTAGTGGAAGTCTGATCATCTCCTTGATAATGAAAATGGTAAATGTAAAAGGAATTAATATATGTGGAATGTAATGACCTTACCAGGGAGAAAAATCCTGGCCGCAAGGAAGACAGTGGTGGCTTTGCCATAGATCTCAGTGGAGACTGATTAAACTTGTGCTTTTGTCATGAATCTGTCATTATCATAATTGTTTTTAAAGTGTCATTGGGTATTTAATTACAGCGAATGTGAGAACTTTTATAGTGTAATTAAAAAAGAAGGAAAAATGTCAGTAGCCTGAGAGTTCTGTTAAGGCTGAACAGATTATATTCTACCCATGTGTCCAAGAGGTAAATCCTCTGGGAGAGTGATATTTAATAATTTTTAGAAGGTATTATCTTTTGGAAAATTTAGCTGCTACAGAATCCTCCAGCAAATCCTTTCAGCACTGTATTCAGAATATTCTTGTTTTTACTGAGCATGAAAGTCTTAGATGTAAAGAAGAAATCTTGAATGTATTGGCATAAGCTCATATTTAAGACCCTGATCTGACAAACCACTTAAGCGTTTTTTCAACCTCAAGCATGTTAATTGTCTTAGCAACTTCATGCCTGGCTGAAAGGAAGGTTTAAGAAATTAAAAAAAAACAACAAAAGCCTGATTTGTAAAAATTATGGCCTCTTAGCATGCCATGTTTCATTACAGTGAAAGATATAAATAAATAAAATGGAAGTGGGAAAAGAAAATTGGAGGGCTTCATCTCATAAAGTGAAAATATAATAAAAAAATGTTTGAACTTTACTGTTCAAGAAATAAAACACAATTAAAAAGTGACATTTAAACAAAGATGTATTTTTGTCCACTGTAAATATTTTGTATGTGTGATAATTAAAACCACAAGACGGAATATAATTACCGAAGACCATCTGCACGGTATGTCGGGAAGACCGAATAATTGTTATTTTCACTCTTTCCATCTCCTCCTAGATTAAGTTCCTGACACCTTCTTCTGACCACTCGACTCAGCTCATTTCACTTCATCCCTCAAGGCTTCAGTCCTGTTCATCTAGTAAGGAAACAGAAAAGTTTTACTCCAGAGCCTGACAGTGCCATCTTTTATGTGGCCTTAACACTTGGTGTTCAATCATGTACAAAATCTCCCTTCTGACACAGCACTTGGAGGCTTTACCAACTTGGAGAGGAAGACACAAGGAATAGGCATCAAAACTGGATCTCAAAGTCTGATATTTTATCCTTCCTTCTTTGATAGGAAAACATTCATTTTATACAAGTTATTGTTTGTGAGAATACAGCTAGATACAGAAAAGAGTTGGTTTCTGTGGGGGTATTCAGGAACGGCCTTTTCAAAATCCTGCACAAAGATGTTGGGTTTCTCTGCAGTTAGGGACAGGGATCATAAAGCACAATATACATTTTTCTTGTAAAAATATTTAAATGTCATTATTAGCTATCACCTTTTTGAACTCCTCTTACTTCTGCACATCAAGGTATTCTTTCTGACCACATGTTTAACTCTAAGAAGCTGTGCATGCAATCTCTTTATGTTGCATTGAAAGTAATTACTAGACCTATAATGAATTCTCCTTTATGTCTCTAAGCAGATGGGTTCCTATTATCAGGGTTTCAGAACAAACTGATTGTGTTAAGGTGCTGGGTCACATCTAATTCCAAGAGTCAAGGAGGAAAATAACCTCATTTATTAATGATCAGGCAAAGTAAGAGAAAGTCATTATCTCCCACTTATTTTCTGTACCTGATTTTTACCCCACTAGATGAAGGTGAGTTTACATTGCTCTGAAACCTGGTAGGGAAAGGACATGCAATTTAAAAATAGTTTATGCTTGGTTGTCAGCTCTTTGGAGCTCATAGAGGCAGCAGTTCAAGAACAGAAAGAACTTCAAACATTCAGAAGTCATCACTGACTTATTTACCTAAATTCTGGCTATAAAACTTCTATTGACAATGGTTTATGTCTGCCATGGTCCAAATTTATGCCTGGTAAAATTTAACTAATCTCAATAGAACTACAATAATAAACTGAATAACTTAATGGCTTTTCTCCTGAGGATATTCAGGAAATCCCAGCACAGTTTTATGGGTATCAGTTGATGAGTGCTTATGCTGATACGTATATATTTATCAACTATTTGAGGTAGTACCCTGCAGGGCTGACAGGTTGGAGAAAGGTAAGTAGGTTTGGCAGCCTTCTCTTCCAAACACATGCCTGGCTCCCCAGAAGTGGCACAGCTTTAGACAAAGCAATCTTTAGACAAAGATCAATCTGGTTGAACTGATGCAATCTGCTAATGCATGTACATTTAAATTAGCTAAATTGACACAGGCAACATTACGATCGATTTGAGTGTGTCTACATTAGGCTTAGCCTTAGTTCAAGATGTATCTAAGTTAAAATAAGATCAATTGTCAAAATGCTGCAGCTTTCCAGTGTGGACAAAGCCTGCCCCCACCTTGAAGTTGGCAGTGCTCTAACAAACTCCGGGAAGACTATTTTAGCATGTTTTAGATTTTGCTCCTCACCAAACTTACTTGGTCTATTAAAGCGCAATGTTGTGGTCATTTGTATCATCCGAGAGATCTTTTGAAAACTGAAGCCTAAAGGCAGGTTTCAAAAATTTGCATTCAAACCTTTAAATTAACGGTCTGATTTTCAGCTACGATGATCACTCTCTGGGTGAACTAAATAGGACTAAGTAAGTACTCTTACAGTACTTAAAAAAGACCCAGACAACTCTCAAACCAGATGACTTATTGAGTGGCTTAGCTTTGCATTTAAGAGGATACCCTTAGCTCTGTTTTTAGAAGTTTTGGATGAAGGATTTGTTCCATTTTCTGTTTTCTGCATTGTAATTCCTTTACATACGACCACCCTTCTATTTCGCAAGAATTATTTTAACAATCCTTAAAAAAATAGTTCTAAATATATTCTTCAAATTTTCTTTTTTTGACATTTGATACACATGGAAGCTAAACAATACACAGTTTAGCAAGCTGTATATTTTTGTACACCCATTCTCAGCTGCAGTCATCACTTTACTGACAACCATCTGTGTCAACCTGCTTTTTCCTTCCCATTTTGCTCAACTGAAATGAAAATAAATTGACAGAAACAACTTCTGCAGGGAAAGTGAAAAAAAAAGTTAATAGAGTGGTGGGGCATGTCTCGGCATCCGCAAGCACATGTTTTCCTGTGTTAAGTTTTATTTGTATTCAAAATTAAAATGCTATTTATTTCAAATCAAAGAAGGAAAAGCAAGCACAGCTTGTTTGGTTTTACAAAGCAAAAAGCTATTGCCAGCCCAAGCTGCCTGGCAGAGTACAACGTCTTGACTGTTGAGCAGCACAAGGTGGGGACTGTTGAGAGGTGTGGAGGATTCCGCGGTCCATCTCCCAGGGCTGGCACTGGAAAAGGGCTTGGAGAAACAGACCAACGTATGAAATGTCTCATTTCCTTTCTGCACAGTCCGCTCTCTCAGATCACATTCTTTCCTGTGTTCCCCAGGCTCCCCTTAGCCTACTTTTACCTTCTGTTTAAGGTTCCTTTGTAAGGTTATTTATCCGTGAAGTCAGGGGTTTGAGAAAAGGGATACAAGAGAGGAGCTAGAAATGTTGCCTAGAGGCTTGAAATCAAGCCAGACTTGCTGGAATGTGGGTTTGGTTTCAGAGGTGTTTTCTGAAGACAACTGAAAAATGTTGACTTGGAGAGTCATATATTATTCAGCAATCCTTATAATTAGGTTCTAAGCTGACAAACAGTTCCTATTACAAATATTTTTCAAACCTTGTCGTTGTTGTTGTTATTATTATTATTATGATTGGCAGTACCTGTGAATCTCTTCAGTTTGAACCAGATAGAGATACCATAGAAATAATCTCGTGTAGCAGTGTTAGTGGAGACTGCACCAGAATGTGTTTGCATGAAAGAACGGCACTAAGGTTGCACGGGACTCTCACTTTTGATTCATCCGACTTCTGTAAACAAGAATTGTAAATTTAATACATTTTTTTCCAATATGCATACACATTAATACGTAGGATGAAGTTCTGGTCCTATTTAATCCAGTGGGAGTGTTGCCAGTGATTTCAGAGAATCAAAATATGACATATTCCCATGCTTTTCTCCCTTTTACACCCATTCTGCAAGACTACACCCCTGCATCGTCTATCTGAAATATCCTTGCTAGTCTATCAGAGCCTTGTCAAACCTCTGTCAAACCTCTCAGCAGTGTTTAGTCACTGGTTCACAGCCCACAGCACTGTTTTTTCTTTTTCCCTCATGAACAAGCATTACCCACAGAAATTAGTCCAAATCAGACTTGTTCAGCATCAATTCAGAACTATGGTTATTCTCTATTACAGTCATATAACTAGAACTAAGTTTAGAAATCTTATGTTACACATCCATATGATTATGACAAATTTCTCAAATGTGCTAAAGTTCTTTCTTTGAAAATTTAATCCAATTAAAGATACAAAATCCATGATCTGAGGACACTGTACCACAGTCCTACTTGACCATCTCAGGGTCTCTTCACTAGTTTTGTTTAAGCTTTAGACTTGGTGCTAAAAGCAACCCTGAGAAGTTTCAACAGAATTTGAGTAATGAAAATCAAAGACATACATGCATTAGAGTGCAGATTTCTCTAAAGCCAGCTACCATTAAGCTAATAAGACATGGCATACCCTAATCCAGCTATAATTCACAGAGGTCAAATGACAGATGAGTGTGAGCTTGCTGCCAACTCCAACATTTTGTCAAAAGATAGAATAACCACCCAAGTCTGTGGCAGGCTCAGGCCCAGTATAAACATAATTTAAAAGGGGGGTAAAAAAAAAAGTAGAATGAATCCACTAAGCAGAAATTCTCCATGTCTCTACAAAAAGCTATAAAATATCGCTTTAACTTTATACTTTGGGGATTTTAATGCATTGAGTCAAACTAGGACTTTTGTTGGTAAACCTCTAAGACTTCTTACACCTTTTTGTCCTCTTCTTATTCACAGTATTCATGCCATTTGTAAAAAAATTCCAAAGTCTGTGGGGCAAAAGTAAGAGAGCTCTCTTTACAAATGATGAGTGACAGAGAAGACATATGGCAGCATAGATGCCACCAGCACTGCCTCACCTTGTAATACACTTGCTCAAATTGTAGGAGATATTCCACATAATGCAGCTTTAGTAGAAACTACAGTCACTCTGCAGCTGTCAGTGGTATTCTTACTGTTTTTATGGCTAGATGTGCATTTAATGCAGAAAGAGAGAAGCTCACTTGCCATTAGCATTAGTGGGTAACAGACTGTGCTACATGGCAAAGGATGGTCTGCAGAGCCCTGCGTCATCCCATAACTTCAGGAGTCGTTAAAGGCCACAGTTTGAATCTGAATCCTACAGCACTGGGTAGTGTATAAGCAAATAAAATTCTCAAAGTCACTCTTTGCTGGAGAGTGATAGAAAGGAGCCAGTACTATTCTCACTTTTTGACTACAGAATGGGATTGTGAAGAGATGATGCTATTTAGGAATGAGTCCAACACACATAAGCAAATTGTCACAGGCAGCAGACACTTTGACTGAAAGGCTTGGTTGTGCTTTCACCCAGGAGATCTTCAACAAAGGTCTTCAGCAATCAAATATAGAACCAGTGTTTAGTCAGTTGGCACAACTTCAGGAGTCAACTGACTAATGAATGTCAATATACAATTACACGGGATGCCAACACTTTACAGCTCCACTTTTGCAATTCACCTTTTTACCATACTCACATTATGAGCGTATACAGAAAATGAGCTACCTATAGATATTAAAGAAACCCATAGTATTAGTGGCAAATTTTAAAATACTAAGGAAATTTTGGGTCGGGGTTTCTTTCGTAATTGAAAAGTTTGCTTGCAAACTAGTATTATTCAGCACAGTAAAAAAAAAAAAATATACACACACTTAATATACTTAACCTCAAACTCTACAACCTGTGTTATATTCTTGCTACTAAAAATAGCCCTATTACTTCATGGCTAGCCTCTAAGAACTTCCATATCATGATTGCTGTGAGAGAAATCCCTGCTGTGGTATTTTGTGCTCAGCACATCTGGTTCACGTTTTTCTGGCATTCTGAAAAGATAACATCATAAGGGCGCTGAAAATGCACGTGGCAGTGAAAATGCATTAAGATGACATTTACATAATTATTTCAAGAGTATTCTAGGAAGCAAAACTGCAGGAAGGAAAACAGGTCAAATGTTTAAAATATTGAAAGGTTAAAAAGGTCAGAACAGTTCTGTGCAGGTGGACTGTAATCCAGCAAAACATTTAAAACACATGCTGGGGAGGAAGCCACTTGCTGCTGAAAGCTTCAAAGAGCAACTCCAAAGCACATCACTTCACCATGCTCCCATAAAGCTTCTTGCCTTAAAATAATGATGGAAAAATCTCAGAGGTAAATCTTTCATGCATTTCTTCCACTTTTCTTTCCTCCTGGATTTTGTCATGAAATGGTATTATGGTCTATCCACATAAATGACTTTGCAGGAAAAAATTTTTTTATGAAAATATATGTTTGAAAAAACGAGTTTATTCATCAAAAAACTGCTTACTATCTTTCTTAAACATTGAAACTTGGTGTCATAAATGTTTATTGCTCACTAATCCTTTAATTATGAAGCTAGGCTTTCTGCTTAAAATTAAAACATTGGAAAATCTATATAAGGGACTTTTTTAGTCATTAATGTTCATTTTAAAATACGTTAGAAAAAAATCCAGTCAATGTTGTGCCCGAATTTCAGAGACTAAATATGATGCCAAGGCAGTTCTAAACATTTCAGCTACCTCATACAAAACAGTGGCATGGCCAGTATAAACATATTTTAATAAACAATAAAGGGCAGTTTATAGTGGCGATCGAATTAGTATTAACTAATTTGGTATATCCTTGACTATATTACTTGTTGTGTTAACACCAGTGTGATATACTGATTTCCAAAAAACATTTGACGTGACATCAAATAACATTTTATATGAAGAAATTAGGGTAGAGCAGAAGTCACAATAGCTACTCCAAAAATGTCCAGTCATTCAGCCCCAAAACCTGACTGTAAATGGGAACTCCTTGAACTGACAGATCTTGCAAACTGGAGGGGACGGACTCTTGGCCTGTGCTATTTAACCATTTTTCTTAAATTTCTTGTCATGGATTCAACAAAACAAAATCTTGGGTAATATGTCGCTGTTCCCTTGCCCTTCAAGGGAAACGAGCAGTTAAGCTGATCTGTGGTTGTATGGGGAATGACATTTTGATAATAAGATCCTCAACAGTGTATAACGAGATAGATACAGATGCTGAAAATGGGAAGTGGATAAATTCAGAGTGAAAATAAGACACGCAAAACCCTCTTAGGCAGCTGGGGGTTGCTCATGCAGTACTGCTGCACACTTGGGCAGGAGAGGTGGGGTTGTCTGGTGCTAGCACATGCAACCATGCCATGTTCTCTACAAGCATAATTAAAGGTTTTCCCAGAGCTGGCCCAAAGGCTCTCTAGCAGACAAATGATAAGGAAGGGCAGTGAATCTGGCTTTCATTTAAAGAATATCACTGGAGATGCTCTTATGAAGAAGGTAGGTTCAGCTGGTGATTCTTGCCTTATAAGCAGTTTATCCAAATGTGCTTTTAGAAAGATGAAAGCTGTGGATAAAGATAATCTAAATTTGGAACGTAACAAAACACACAAGAAGGAAAGTGTTTTTGTTGCATGGAAACAGTGGTTCCAAATCTATAACTTAAATTCAGTTAAGATACGTAAACTTCATCAAAATTGATATGGTTATAAAATGTACTAATTCAGTAAGACAACTAGAAAAATGTTTACAATCTCAATTTATTTTAAAATCAGGAAAAATAGCAAGAGCCAATATTAACACAGACTTTTTTTTTTCTCTGTATACTGGCTGCTGCAGTTGTTACCTCTCTGTTTGAATAATTCCAGAGACTTCTGTCAGATACTCTTTCACTAATGCTTTTAGTTTCCTGTTTGTTTGGATTTTTTTTTGTTATGGAAATGAAACTACATGATCCTGTGATAGTTATATAATAATATTACATTTTATTTGATTATTTTGTGCTCTCTAGTAACAGTCATTTTTTCAGTATACTGGATGGTGCATGCTGATTTCCCTGGGTTTCCACTTAAAGGCTGCTCGTGCTTGCACTGGTGACTCACCAAATGCACACAGTGGAGTTATTTGCTCATACAGAAATCCAGGGCATTTCTCTAGCTTTTATCGAATTATTCTTTAGTTAAATCCTACTAATGGCTTTTAAATTACACTATAGATACCACATAATTCAAAACACATTTAATGAATGCCATCCCTCCCAAACATTATGTAATATGAATAGTTTTGCTTTGGAATACTAAGCTTGCAACTGTTTGCTGTTTTTTTTTAAAGGTTAACATACATTAAAATTTCAGTTTTAATTGATCTAAGAAACTAATTAGGAGCTCTACCTGCCATACTTCTTGCAGTTTCATATTTGCACCAAAAGCTTCTTGCAAAATGTTTATGTCACTGTCATGTATTTTGCACCTGATTCAACCATAATTTCTCCAGCAATATGCACAAATGTGACAACAAACACTGTCTGGGTCACCGGGACTTAATTATCTGCTGCTCCTTGACTGATAGATTTTTAGATATTCCAACTGGATGTTAAAAAGGGAATAATGAGGAAGCTCTGAGATCAAAACACCTCGAGTCAATGGCTGGTGAAAACACAGGGATCATTATACAAGTTGACTTTATGCATATATAAGACGTAAGGTAATGCCTGAAAGGCAGAGTAAAGGGTTAAGAAAGAGGTGATGTGGTGGTGCACATGCATCTAGTGAGGAGAGACTGAGGAGGATGACTTAAACAACAGGTAGGGAACTGGAGGGTGGCTGAAGACAGGGCTGGCTGGTAGGAGTTTCTGGCAGTCTTTGGGCAGCCACTGTGATGCCATGCACCTTGCAGCCAGATCTCTAGGCAGCTTTTCCTGAAAATAGAGAACAAAGTCTGAGTGCTTCCTAGGACAATGTTAAAAAGCTTTACAAGACTTATAAACGATGTTGAAGTACAATCCTAAGTCAGTGGTAATCACAGAATCATAGAATGGTTTGGGTTGGAAGGGACCTTTAAATGTCATCTAGTCCACCCCCCTGCAGTGAGTGGGGATATCTTCAACTAGATCAGGTTGGTCAAAGTCTTGTTGGACCTCATGAGGTTGGTCCCTTTGCTCCCATACCCAGGAGCTTCCACATAATTATTTTTTGTAGGAGCCTTTTTTTTATTGTTCATGGTGCATTGCCCAACTCAGAGGTGCAGCAAAACCAAAGCATCTGATCCAGCATAAATGCTTAATATCGATCAGCATCCAGTATACTTCAAAGGCCTAGGCAGAACATCAAGTCAATACCATTTAGTTTAATGTACCATGCAAATCCACTTAGGGGAAAAATGTTAGAGAATGGTTCAAGTAGTTCCATCTCCTGACCTCCTTCACTTCTCAAGAAAAAATATGGGCTCTTCCAGGGACCTTTGTATTTAAGAAAATTCTGAATTTTGGATTTTTGCAAAGAAAGTTCCTAGTTCACAGAAAGTTCACAGAAATGTTCCTAAAAGAGTCCACAGAATTACCAATAAACTGTTTTCAGGCAATTTGTAAGCACAAAAATATAGCCTCAGTAATTAAGACCTGTCAGATTGACAAGTGACTGAAAATTGTAACAAGAAGCCTTACACAAATAAATGTAGGATTTTTTACCAATGACTTAGATCATAATTATTAGCTTCCAGTATAGGATCTGCCTAAATGTGTCTGATTTGCACTTTATTGTGGAAGTGCAACTCTCTGAAGTCAGTGAGGTCTTCTGTAGCCTCATGTGGCTCTGAAACGGTGGGAGTATTTGGTCAGGAAATACATTCAGCTGAGTGACAAGCACAGCTCTGGTCACATCCATGGTGGTGAATTCTTCAGGAGCTGCTACAAAATATGCTTCAGCTGGAGGAGTGAGACACATGACAGGTAAAATGGTTTGCTTAGAATAAAGAAAGGATGACATACTGACAATATCAATAACTTATAGTATGAAAAGACTGCTTACAGTACTTTTTGTTTACTGAGCCTTTATTGGTTTTCTATGTTCCCTCCCAAAATCATACCTCTTTGGAAATATTAAAAATTTCAGGCTTAGTATGGCAGGTTGCTAAGGTAACAGTTTGCTATTTCATTGAAGAGCTGTCTCCCCAATCTCATCTCATCTCATCTTAGTATTCATACTGTATCTCTATGTATATTATTAAAGCTTTCTGCAGATTTGCTCTGGAAAAGCATATGAACTTAGTAAAGTGTTTTTGAAAAGACATAAAGAAAAGGAATATTATTTTCTACACACATTCAGAACAAGTATGAATATTTGCCTGTTAAAGAAATTTGGGGGAACTTCTGGACCTAGCAACAGAAAAAAGGACTATTTAAAATAATACTGTCTCTGTACTTTTTTAGCTTGTCATGGTGATATATGATTTGAAATTGAACTGGGAAAGGTATGCATGCCTCCTTCTTCCACGATGAAGTGAAAACAATGTTTGTAGCAATTAATCTGTAATCAGCTATTGCTGTTCTGACATGAACGGAAGCAAATTGTCCTGTATGTTTTATGCTTTTTTGTTTTGTTTTGTTTACTGCTATTTATTTCAGATCCCAGCAAAGTAGAAAAATATTCCTTTCCTTCAACCTCTAACCAGCTTTCAGAATAATTCATGCTAGCAATTTCTGGTGGTGAACCTTACTTATTTTAAAAAGTTGAAACATATACCTGAAAGAAAAATAAACTCATGATTGAATCATTGTTCTTCAATGCCTTCAGCATAATCCTTATCCTACATTGTAAGCATCCTTGGAAAGGGCTGCTGTTTGAAGTGTATATGCATTGAACTGTTTCGAAGATCAGTAGGAAATGTGAAGTGGAGGTTCAGAAGTCAAAGAGATCTGATTACAGCCAGTCCCCAAGGAAGGGAGCTTGAGAGAAATCTGTGTTCTCCTTAAAAAACATCAGAACTGTAATTACTTTAATTTCCTCAGCTCAGCAGCTAAAATTTGATCTCTGATAAAACCTCTAGTTATTATTTACCATGCTGGGTTAAAGAAAATTCCTTGGATTTAATTCTATATACATTTGGTGTCCTCATATGATTGAGTGAAAAGTCTGTAAGGGAATATTTATAATCTGCGAGCAGTACCTAATCAACAACTAAACTTCTTGTCTAGATAATCACCAGGGGGTTATCAAACTGTTATGATACTCTTTAGAAATATAAATAAATCAGAGAAAATGGCAACAAACAAAAGCAACTGTGTTGTGCTTTGTCAATATTATTTGGGCTCCAAATGTAATCATGTTTAATTTCAAGACTGGGGAGAAAACCACAAACAAACAGAAGCACGATAAAAGGCATACTGAGTATATGACACCAAGTCATTGCTCTGTTTGGTCTAACATCTTGACCCCAACAGGAGTAGAGATAGTGGAAATGCCTATATGAATAATTTAAAGCATCTATTATTCATGAGAAAGATTTTCTGGAACCATTTCTGTACAAAACATTGCCCAACAGAAGTTAGGATCGGTGAATTTAGAGGTACAGCTAGGGAAGTTCAGATGAAAATGCAAAGACACAGTGGGAGAGAGGGAGTTACATACAGGAGACTCAAGATTTTGTGTCCTCCTTGCCTAACTTGGGGCTCCCTGGTGTGGCATACAATGCCTTGATGAGTGTGACTTGAGGAAACAGAGGGAGAGGTTGGCTGTAGGAGGAAAAATGAAGCTGAGGAACAGTGTGCTGCCTGAGGAAACAAGAAGGAAGAAAAGGGTGGCAAGGGAGAAGTAAAAGAAAGCTGTCCTGTCCATCACAAGCACTGATGGAAAGAGTCAGGAGGGAGAGTCCCGACGGATGGTGAGGCAGAGCAGGAGGCAGATGTCTGTATATGGCACTGCAGATTGCAGCAGACAATAGGCGAGATCTATATCATTCATGATTATTTGACTAGGAACACCTTAAAAATTAGGTTTGGCAGATGAGAGTTAAGAAATAGAAAGGTGAGTAATTTCCTGGCCACATGGAGAGAAGAAACAAGCATGGCACTTTTCACAACCACAGCTGACAGCAGCCAGAGTGCCTACTCATAAAAATGCCTTGTTTTCTGAGCCCAGAAAATTGTTGGCTCAACACATGCACATGCAGTGCCGAAGGTGCCAGTGTCCCTGCTCCCCCCCTCAGATGAATGGTGCTTATTGGTGGTGAAAGGAAGAGTTGTCATTCCAGCACAGCAAAAGTATCAGGACTCCCAGGAAAAAAAAGAATATCTAGGTCCTTCCTTGCCCTTGAGGATATTTGCTCCCCTCTCTTCTTCAGCTTTCTCAGGGAATTACCTCAATATCTTGGGAGCTGGGGTGGTAATCCACTTTGGGAACGGCTGGCAGTAGACGGTGCTGCTGACCCAGACCTCAGAAAATCATTGAATCACAGAATGGTTTGGGTTGGAAGGGACCTTAAAGATTGTCTAGTTCCAGCCCTCCTGCATAGGCAGTGACACCTCCCACTAGATCAGGTTGCTCAAATCTCCACCCAACCTGGCCTTGGACACTTCAGGGAGGGGACGCGATGGGAAACGGTGCAACCTAGGCAAAAGCCAGGGGCCATAAAGAAAAGAAATGCAATTCATATCTGAAGATTGGTGTGATAAATGGCTTTGTTTGACTGGCTGTTGTCAGGATGTTCCCTTCTCATTACCCTTGTTGCATGAAGAACAAAAAGCACAAGAGGGATAGAAAACTTGGAAGAAGGGTATTTTGCAAAGCAAATATAATTTCCCAAAGGTGATTCAAGCCTCTGCTTACCACATACACCAATAAATTCTCCACTAAAAGCTCTTCTCTCCAGCCCTAGTAACACGGCAAAAAATCCCCAACAAATGCTGCATTATTTGCTCTCGACAGAGTAGTAACTGGGCTGTGAAACACCACTATGATATATTCTATACCAAAAGCACTGTGAAGTACACACACCGTTATTTTTAACCATGAAAACAGTAAAGGGGATATATAAAAGGCAGAGTTGCAGTTAATACTTTCCTTACATTTGTTGCAATGTGTTCTGCTTCAGGGAAAGGAGAAGGCAGGAGCAGTATAACCACAGCATTTGCTACGTATCATTAGATGAAGTCTTAATTGCCTGCACCCCTTGAAAAGCTTTTTTGAGGTTTCATTTAAAACTGTCTTTCTCCTGTTCTCCTCGTCTCCTCTGAGCAGTGGAAGCTGTTTTCCTCTCAGTATTGGTTTCATTAAAACTGAACTGCTGCTCTTGCTTTTGTGCAGATGGGTGTACATGGCTGGTAGCTGTAAACACTCTTCTGACATCCTTAATATCTCTCTCCTTGTACTTTATTGCCTCTCCAGCCTGACAGGTGGCATCTCTACCAATATGATTGGCTGAGTGAGTGCAGGATTTGAGCTAATCAAGAAAGGGTTTTTTCCCTTCACTTATGCTGTTAACTGTTCTGTTCCTTCTGTAAACAAACTTTTTTTTTTTTGTTTGGTTTTTTTCCTTAGCTTTTAGAGATAGTCATTATTTAGGAGAAAGTGACATCTGTTAGACCCATGCTTCCTTTCTAATTATATCTTTAGGAAAGAAAACAAAATTATGGTGGCCAATCTATGTGGACACAAAACATCATGAAGGTCACTGCACCGAAGGGCTTGTAACCTAAATGTAAGCTGCCAGACAGTGACAACAGCAGTCTTTCTGTCTATAAGAATCAGCTTGCAATCCAGCCCCAAGTGCCTTACGTCACTGTAAAAATGCTAAGGGGCATTTCAGAACCATCTTAAGGATACCTAAAATATAATCCTGCTTCAAAAGAGGTTAACATTCTATTTATATTTTTCCTTCTTTATTTATCAATATACATCAAAAAGAAATGACATCAGTACTGGAATAGATATTTTTTCCCCATAATGTTGTGGGGTTTTTTCCTAGCTAGCTGGATGTGCTGCAGTAATGGGAAATTCTTCTCAGGTATCCTGGCTGGTTATTTCTACCAGCTCATGACTCTGTGAGCCTGTCATGCTCTAAAGAGGCAAGAAGCACCTTTTACTATGTTTAAACCTTCTGCCCTGGAGTAACAGGGATAGATGTGGGATAGTTCTTGGCATTTTCTAGAGGACTAATGAGAATACTAAACTAATAAAACCCCCTAAATAATAGCATAAAAAAAATTAAAAATCCTGCCCAACAACAAGGACTGAACAATGCTACCTTTTTTTTTTTTTTTTTTTTTTTTTTTTTTCCCCTCCTTTGCATCTTTGCATTATAACTTACATTAGGGAATTTTGGGGGACCTATCAGAAATGAAGTGGCAACAGAGAAGATGCTCATTAGCATACACACTGTCTCTGTAAATTCCTGATTGCAGTGGGACATCCCAGGGTTAGATTATCTCCCCCTGGCTTCCCTTGGGCCCATTCTGCATCTAATTATTTCTCATAAAGAATCTATATTGTAACAGAAAGCTCTCTTCTTATATACCCATAGGAAAAACAAACCAAAACACTTCACAGCTCTTTGGCAATGTGGTTGTGTGTGATGCAACACACGTATCTTTTCATCCTGAACATAAACTTTCCCCCAGTCACACTGCCCTCTCTTGGGAGCCAACCTGGTAACCAGCCTAATTTTTTGGAGTTGACTGGCGAGCTGTCAGCACTGCTCACAGAGCCAGGTGAGCCTTTGAGGAGAGCAGAAAGTAAGCGCAACAAGCAGTTGGTTTGTCTTCCTCAGAAGAACCTATCAGAAACCTCTTTACAGAGATTAAAACAAAGCCTCTTTCTCAGAGGCTCTTTCAACATCTTCTTGTTTGTTTTTTTTTTTGGATTGCAAAACTCCACCAAATTCTGCATCTGACAAAGCATGCAGTTTTCACTGTGTTTCCGAATGTGCTCTGGATGCTCTTCAGTCTCTCAGAGAAATACATACAAATACTCTTAACCACCTCTTGAGAAGTCCCTGTGTTAGTAACACAGTATAGCTGCCTTTTTTACATATGATTGGGTTCATGTAATCCCTCTCAATTTGACTGATTTATCAAAAATCAGAAACAAAAGTAAAAAAAATCGGAAGGAGGAAAATCTAGAAAAAGTCTTCTCTGCTAGGTCATAGCTTGCCCTGGAGTTATTTTCTCTCACCTTCTAGGCTACCAAAAGGAAACAATTTTTTAATCTGTAATGCTATTTTTGACACTCCTTCCAGTTGTTAGAGCTGTCCCACTGCTTCCTACTTCTCTGTCAAGGACAGCAAAAATAGTTAGTCTCACACCCTTATCAGCAATCTGGTTTCCCAGTTCAAATGCCCATAGTCATGGTGGCTAATAGGCAGCCGATGAACTGTGGCCACAAGACATCCAAACTTGCACCTTGACACTTCTCCCAGGCAATATGAATTTCTGACAGAAGGCTGGCTGGCAGCTGGGAGCACACTCCATACTTCCCATGTTAGTGCTGCAGCTCAAATGAGCTGTGCTCTTTTGAAACATTTACAAGGCTCTGGTTCAGATTTTAGACCAGTTCCAGAGTACAGAAATTGGATACCTTTCAGCTGAAGCTGAGCTGGAAGATACCCTCCAGAAAATCATATCCAGAAGATGATCCAGCTGATAATAGGCATCATCATAGAGCTACTGAGGCGAGACAAGGTCTAAATTCGTAACTCCATCCCCGTACTAGGTCTGACTGGGATGGAGTTAACCTTCTTCATAGTAGCCCATCTGGTGATGTGTTTTGCATCTGTGCCTTAACCAGTGTTGATAATACATCAATACTTGAGCTATTGCTGAACAGTTGATCAACACCAGGTCAAGGCTTACTTTTTTCACTCTGTCCTTTCATCAAAGAGGCTGGGGGTGGGCAAGAGGGTGGGAGGGGACACAGCTAGGATAGCTGACCAAAAGGATATTCCATACAATATAACATCATGCTCAGCGATAAAAACTGGGGTAGTGGAAGAAGGAAGATGGTTTTTGGCTTCCAAGGTGACTATTGCTTGCAGACTGGCTGGGCATCAGGTTGTCTGTGGGAGATGGTAAGTGCTTGTTTTAGCATAACAGTCTATTTTTTCCCCTTCATCTATTACGCTGTTTTTATCTTAACTCAGAAGTTTAGCTACTTTTGCTCTTCCTCTTCTTTCTGCTGTCCCACTGGGAGTGGGAAGTGAGGAAGCAGTGGGTGGTTGGCTGCTGGCTGGGGTCAACCCTGCACCCCCTGCCCCCAGATGCGTAGAGCGGATAGGGCATCCCCAGCAGTCATTACTGATATACTTTTTTTGTGTTGGGTGTTTTGCTGATGTAGACAGATAAAATCTTATAGCACTGCCAGAAATTGTCTCTCTGAACCTTAAGAGATGTCTCAAAATGATTTGAATAAAATTGGGGAGTAAGGGGGATACCAAACATATTACTTTTAGGGCACTCCAAGGTCTGTATGTACCTTGCAGTATTAGTATACTAAATACTGTGATTTTTTCAAATGAATACGCTTAGCAAGAAAAATTTCAGTGTTTCAGTCTTTTTCTCTGGGTCATACTGGTTCCACAATAAGTGCAAAACAAAAATGATCACCCAAAGTTTGAGGACAAAGGTAACAACCAAAAATTTTTCCTGATGGAGCTTTCTTCAGATAAGGCCAAACTGAAGAAACAGAGGGCTGACTCTCATTGGAGTTCCAGAAGCTCTAAAATGACACCCATAGGATTACCAGCACCTGCCCCTTGTCATTCATGCACAAGTATGAGTTGCTTGTGCTGATCTTAAAGAAATGTGATGTTTACTAACAGAAAGTATTTGTGTATATATATATTGGAATATGAATCCAAATACATTCTCTCAAGAAAAACCTCAGAAAAAAAAAGAAAGAAGACAAAGCAGACAGCTGCCACGCAAGTTGCTTAATGCACTGTTTGAAGAGACTCAAGTAATAATGAGACTACCACGCTACAAGAAACTATGTGTAAGACAACAAAGTACACAAACCATAAATAATTAGTGCATCCGATTTTCTTGTCTTCCAGTGAAGCATAAATAATTAGACTACAATCACCAAAACATCTGTATGCCCTAAGAATATTGTAGAAAAATACCTCTCATTATATTCATGAAAGTCCAGGGCTGAGCTCAAACTCACCCAATAATTTAATGCAGTGAGGGCTTTCCTGGTCTGAAAGCAAAAGTCAGGATAAACCCACCCACCTCTGTAAATTGCTCAAACAGATTTAGTTTCTAATTTCTGATCTCATATGCTGTTTTCTGTCACATTACATGCAATTGTTTATGTTTCATCTGATCCAGTCACTCTAGAGGCCCAGCTGATACTCAGTAATGCAATGTTCTACTTGTAGCCTGGGGGCAGGACAGATTTCACTTCTTCTCCAGCTCTCACCCTTCATATAACAGTCGCAGCTTTGACTGTGTGCATTAAGAGGGTAAATTTGTCCCCCCATTCCACCTTATCTGGTGAATTAATCAAGACTCAAATCCTAGGCACGGTCACAGGGACCTAATGGTTGGGACAGAGGCAGCAAGAGGGAGAGAAGGATACAGTGGAGAAATTCAGTTCTATTTCTTGTCCCACTCATCATGAACACAGAGCACAGACTATTCCTTTTGACTCTGTGGCAGCCTTTTATATTTTATCATGTCTTCTCTTTTTTTTTTTTTTTTTCTTTTTTTCTGAGAAAAAATATCCCCAGTTCTTTCAGTCTTTGTCGATGCATTTTAAATTCTGACTGCTCTTATGACTCTGCTATGCCAAAGGAGACCAAACCTTCCAGTCAGCCCTTTGCCTCTGTTACGTGCCTGCACCTAACCTGATGATCTTTACAGTCCCTTCCAACTTTAATCATTCTAACCTGAGGAACAGCCATGGAGAGCTGCTTGACAGTACATTGGTGCCTAACAATACTGCAGAAAAGCCATAATATAAATGTAAATGCTGCCATAGGAATACTGTCTTCTGTCTGAGTGATTCAACTAATTTGATAATATTAATTAACAAATTTTTGGTGCCTTTTTCAGCTAAAAAATGTAAGACAAAAATAGTGTGTGATGTGAGAATGTGCCTTAGTAATTCTATTTCCCAGGTGTGCACTAAAATGTCAGAGGCAGTAGCTCGATTTTATTTTCCTAGTCTTTCAGGGGCAAAATGAACTGTTAATACATAATCATTAGCTCTAATAATGTATAAAGAGATTAAGAGATTTGATGAAGCATGCTGAAGTAATGCAGTGAATTATTAGAATAATAACAGAAGTACATGCCTCTGTTGTTAACTGTCCTCTGGTCATTACTTTGCCTTTTTATTCACCCTGCGTGTGACGAGTTGAGCTCTCTGGAAAGGAGCTGCTTTTCTGCTGCTGTTCACAGAGTGTCTCGTGCAATTAAATGGGTCCTGAGCCCTGTTTGATAGCCTAACTACCACCACAGATGAATTAAGAAACAGCAGCAACTCTATTGAATGGATTTCTCCTTCCTTTCCTATGACAGATAGACATACTCTGAAAACATGTTGAAAAACATTATGGAAATGTCAGTGCTGCAAGAATGATAATGAGTAAAATAGAGCTGGATGAAGACACCAAAAAAGGTGGTAACTGAAAATTTTGAAAGTTTAAATATTTCAATGAGGTATCATCTTAATTTTTATTACTCTCTCATACACCAGTGCAAATAATGAGTGTCTTAGTGTAGTTTTGGAATATTCAGAATGCAATATTTACTGCATAAATATTACTCAATATTCTTAGCATATGATCCCATTTTCAGGTTCTGAAAAAAATTTTTCATTGTATCAAAGTCCTTAGAGAAAGACATGCAATTAGTAGCGACTTTTTTCTATATGTAGGAATTTTAGGATAACAGTAGCTCCTAAAGTTGGCTGTGAGCTGATATTTTCTGGGAAGTTTCAGAGAAAATTTGCTGAGAGCTTGAGCTATAAATTTCTCATGAGTAAGAATTATTTTATTTTCCCTTTTTTACTGTAATAAAAGAGTTTAAGGAGACAGAGGAAGACCATGGCCAATATTAAGAGATGGAATATGGCAGGTCTTCTGAAATGCTGATCCTTCCTCTAGTATTGCAGAAAACTGTTTTACAGAGTCCAGCCATGAATCCATGCTCATTTCCTGGCCACTACTACTGCTGTTAGCTCTGCAAGCCAAACACACTGTCTGTGTTCAGCTTAAACTGATATATAGGCATATATTTACTCTTGTGCTCATGTTATCCATGTTCCTTGCTACATTTGTTTCTGCCTTAATTAATCTTTCCTCAGCGATGGTAACCAGAACTGCACATGGTTTCCTAGATTACATCTCATTAAGAGCTATATGGCACTATTCATCACTCACTGTCTGCAGTGGAAATGTTTTCCCACTGTACCCTAGAATTTAATTTATTCTGTTCATTGCCACATCCCACTAGGGTCCATACACATCCCTTGATCAACAGAGGCACAGTTCTTTGCCCCTCACCGTTGCTCTTACCTGACAAGTTCTTTATTAAATATAGTTAATCCTGACATCGAAACACTATATTTGATGTTACTATTTCATTATTGAGCCATTCTCACTCTGGGTATTCTAGTCCATTTCTCTTCAAATTATATTGCAGTCATCCTCCGTGGTAACAACAAAAGATTTCCAAATTTTATGTTACCCATTCACTTAAACAGCACTTTCTGCTAATGCCATTAAGTAAGCAGCTGACTTGGAAAAGAGTCACATCCTTGAGGAACTCCACTGATAAACTGTCTTCAGCTCAACAGTTCCCTTGTTAGCATAATGCATTGTGTCTGTCTTATTAAGTTCCATGACTGTTTCAGACTTTTGGAAGTAAACTCTTTTCTAGTAAAACAATGGCCTTTTGGTTATTGTATCAAACATTTAATCTAAGTCAAGTGATGGAATAGCCTATAACAGCATTTATTTTGTTACAGGTTAATCTGGCATAGTGAACATTGTCAGACCCATCATGCCTTCTTTCTAATTTTCCCTTTGCATTACGGATTTTACATTTCCTCCAAATTCTTGCTTATCTTTGAGGTAAAACTAATGAACTGTAGTTTTGCAGATGGTTTTGTTACAGAAATATAGGCACAAATTTTGTGATTTTTCCATTCATTTGGTTCTCCCTTCCTCAGTTTTATTTGCAACCTTTGCTCATGAATCAGGAGTCTGTGTTCTGGAAATAATTTCACAGTTTTGGAAGGAGGATTAGCTGAACTAACTGCACTTTGAGTACTAGAATCGATTTCCATAATTTATGTATTTTCTAATAAGACATATTTGGCTGTCTTCTCTCTTAAGCACCTAATGTGTGCAAATGTGTTTTTGGCATTCTCTCCTAGATAAGGGAACAGTTGGGGTTTTTTTTAATTTTTTTTTTTTAATTTTTTAATAAAGTTTTTTTCAGAACTAAACTGAAACTGGTCTTATCCAGTGTTTGAGGATGTGCAACAGTGCTGTTACAGAACTCTTCTCAATTCACTGCTTATACACTGAGTGTGTTAGTTGGATGCCATTTCTCTGCAGGAGTAGGCTTCAACTTTCATCAAGATGATGAATGAACCAAGGTGATGTTCCTTTACTTACAATACCAAAGCTACCTTCCATTTGTGCCTCATTCTGTATAGTAACCCAGTGTATTTCTAAATTTCTGCTATTTCTAATTGCCTGTCTAAAATTCTATCTGTCTAATTTTCTTTTCAAGTACTGATTCAAATGAACTTTTTAGCAATTATTCACTTTCTGCTTACTCTAGCTGGCTTTATGATAGAGTAGTTCATTGTTGAGTAGTCATTTTAGAACCAGAACTCCCTTGTTAAATACTACACAGGCCAGAAGGACTCTATAGTACTCATGTAGCAGTATGAAAACTAGGGGGAGAACCCTCGTAATGAGAAATAGGGGTCTCCATGGAAATGAAGTAATGGAAATAGGATGAAAAATAATTCACTGGAGCCAGTAGACTGCTAATACTCCTCAGATGTAACTCATGACAAATGACAAATGCTACAAGTATTGTAAGAGCTGAGCTGCAGTATTAGATCATCTGTGGGAATACCCTCTTTTCACAAAACAAAACAAAGAGTCAGCCTCTTGCCAAGACAGTCTAGTGTTAGATAAATCACCTTCACTGTTGACTTCACAGCACAAACCAGAGAAGGGATAAACTGTTACGCAGATAATATCAGTAAACTAGGAACTAGATAATTGTAAGTAGTTATTCTTGACAACACCAGTGATACGAGGAAACCTTTTCCTTATTTTTTTCCTAGAAAAGGTACCTTTAAAAAACCTTTATAGAATTCACAAAATCCCAGGTATTTTCATTAGCATAAGTGAACTATGTAATTATAAATATGGCAATTCTTTGTGAACCATTTTCAGATATAAGAATGCGACTGTTGTCTAAATTCTGGTGTAGATACGCTATAGCTAAATACTAATCTAGGACATACAGCCTTTAACTTGTGATTCTCTGGAGTTACTGGAATATAGGAAGGGTACTGGAGAGGAGCTGAATCTGGCAAAGCTTCATGTGTACCTAAAGGATACTGCATTAGGTAATTCACCAAGGTCTGTTTCTGAAGGGATTCAAGATGCTGCATCCTGCAGACAGGATAATGTGTATCAATGAGGTCTTTTGGGAGATGCTTCAGATTTTATAAATTTGGTTCTTTATGCAATTTATCATCACAGAAAAAAAGGAAAAAGTAAGAATGAGAAAGCAAACATATAGCAGAATTGGAAAGATAGAGCTATGTCTAGATTGGGAATCCTCTGAGAATAACATACTACTATTTTGTGTATTATCCGGGTTTTGAGAAAACTCTTTAATGTGTAGTTCAGTTGCAGATTAACACATGCTAAGTGGATGAACATTTTTTTATGAACATTTTGTTCTGTGGGTATACATATGAATGAACACATTTTAAGCAGTGGCCAGAAAAATGCTCCTTATGACAGCATTGCAAATTATGCTTTGTTTATTCGTCTGGAGCTAAATCATGGGAAAGGCTGCACCATGACAGCTCTGTGGGACTTGATGCATATGATAGTACAATCCTCTTCAAACTAGTCCCTGCTTCTGCTGAGAGTGCAGAGGCAAAGGCTTAACTTACTTTCTGGCAACGACCCTTTCAGTTAGGTGGGACAGGTTTTGGCTTGAACATCCTTGCTTACAGTTTGCCAACTAGCATTTAATCCACAAATTTTCACTCAGTCTTTTGGGACTGTATAACTTGCTTTCATTGTGTCTCCACATCTGCTTGCTGAGCAATTTCCTCCATGTTATCTCATGCCAATGATTTCCACCAGGCAATACCATACCATGGATCTGATATACAGATTCTTTGGCATTTGTGGTCTAGCATCTGTTATGCCTTACTAAACAGACTGTCATTTAACTGCTTCTTTGGACACTTGGAGCTGTTGCCAGTGCAATTTCTGTGCCTACCAGTTTCAGTGAGTTTTTCCCCAGTGATTGCTGGGAGGATCACCAGGAGCAAAGACAGGCATGAAAACAGCCTATTTGACACGGTAAGTCATGGTGCCAGATCTAGGGGATTCCTGGGCTACATGATACCATTTTTGCCAGCTCTGCAGATGACAGCTGTTAGGAAGGATGGATGAGAGCTGATCAGCCATGCATTTTCTTCTTAACTCTTCTATCTCTGGCTTTTCTGCTTCCCAGTCCTTGAGATGCAGAGAACAGGCTGAGCCGGAGCCTAAAGAACAGACTGTCCAGAGCCACAACTTGTGTTTTCCTGGAGAAGGAAGTTTTTCAGGTCAGTGCAGAAAAACACACTCACTCAAAACAGCCAAGATCTATGTGCTTCTAACGCCAATACAGGTACAAGTTCTCATTTTGCCATGTTTATAGATTTAAATGGTTTTCATGAACTCTGAAAAAAATTTCTTTTTTACTATACCCAGAGTAGCACCTTTGTTTCTTTTGCAGAAATGGAGGGAAAATGGCTCCCTGCCACATTTTGCCTGAAGACCAGACGTATCACTGGAGATTTGGGGAACAGATGACATACACTAGCATCAGGCAGGATTTATTGGCAGCTGCTCCTGCAACAGTCGCCTTCTTCATGACCTCTTGCAGTCCTTTCTAAGGCTGCTTTCTATTATTCTGTGTAAAGATTCCCAGAGCAGAGGTGTTGCATACAACACAAGAAATGCTTGTATACTCATAAGGCAGATGGATGTACTGATTTCTCCACAAGGACATAATTAAAAGTGCTCTCTCCTGTCCCAGAGGCAAATGCATGAAGCAAGTTCTAGGATTTGTTATCTACAATACAATTTTTTCTAATAACCCATTTTTATGTAAATAATACACATATACCCATGCATATGCTGTATAGCATTTTAAAAATAACTTTACAACAATTCAGAGACAGCAATGAAACATTGCTGATAGATTGTTTTTCGAAGATGCCTATGTTCATTTTACAGGTGGGAATCTTAGTAGCTCTGGTTGAGAGAATATTTTTTTTTAAAATCATAAATAGTGACAAATACACACAGCCCCACACACTTAATCTTAGACTGGATGAAAACATGACATTTTATGGAAGAAAAATGAAGAAGTAATTTATCTGTGTTATTCGTGCAGTAAATGTTACTGACATTCTGGATTTAAAAAGATGAAACCAAGAAAGCATTTGTATATTTTTGAAAGGCTAATCCTTTATGTTATGCTTTGGGGTTGTTAGTACAGTTGATATACTGCAACTGGTAGACTAAACCAATTTCTTCTCATCAGGCTGATCTGGGATGAGCACAGTTTTTCAGTAAAAACTTGTTATTCAGAAAGTAAGATACTTAGGTACTGGTGTAAGATCAACATACTGTGTCTTTTGGGGTAAAAAAAGACTAATAGGACTTGTGAGGAACTGCTTGGACTGTACAAGAGGGATGCTGCACAGACACTCCAGCCCTAAATTTCTTTTAATATTACTCATTTAGCCAAGAAGGAACTCCCGCCATACTTACAGCTGAATAAAAGTGCATAGTTCAGAACTGGTTTAATGCTCAAAGTTTTATACCCTGTGATATACAGGAAATCAGATTAGTGGACCAGAGTGGGGTTTTATGCCTTTAAAATCTCCAAATTAAGCTCAACAGTGGAGCCATGATCAATAGCACTAGATCATTCTAATGATGGCAAAGCACAGCCGCTGGGGCTGCTCCCCCAGTGCTCCCTGTCCATTAACCACATTTCCTCTTTGCTTCCCCTCCAGCCAAAAAGCTGCAATAAAATCGCTGCACTGGGAGGGAAACACTCACCAGTTTTTGTGTCACCTCAGCCAGATAAACTGTGAGCCAGCTGTTTTCTCAGAGAGAGGGAGACAGCAACTGGCTTGAGACAGCACTGCTTGTCAAGGCGAAGGTGGGCAGGGGGAGGTGGGAACCTCACAGCCCCCGTTGCTGCCAGGAGGGGTTTCTCCTGGAGATCCACATGACTAATCTCTGCAAGGCTTTTCCTGCAGCAGAGACCTCTATTTTCATCCTATAAATAGAACTGCAATAAATCTCTCTGAAAAGCCTGCAGCATAACTGCCTGCTATATCCTCTACAATAACTGCCATGAAACATTTCTGCTGCCACACTGCAATAAAGCTCCAATGGGGCACAGGTCCAGGGGATCAGTAATTTCTGTAATACTTTAATCTAACACCTACATTTTCAGAGCTGTCCAGGACTGGAACTGTGCACATTCATGTGCCTTAACTTCTAGAGAATATGATTGGCCAAATTGCTTCACAATTCTGGGCACATCTGAGCTACAAGGATTTCCAGGTTGTGTTTTCTGTGGATTTATTAAAACAAATACCTATCAGTGGGCTAACAATGAATATATTTTATAACTACCATTAAGGTCTCCTGATGTCCTAGCAATCCAAAATCAATATTTTCCCATGATCAATTACTAAACAGTATCACTTCTATTACATATAAAAGATAAATAGCATGTAGAAGGCCATGATATGACCCTTTCAGGTCTGTGCCACATATCAGAGGCATGAATAAGCAGACGGAAAGTTACCTTCACTTACAGGACTAGATGACTCCCATGTAGAGGCTTCCTCAGCTGATGCAAAGTTATTGAATACAGACAAAGGAAAAACCACGCTGCTGGAGCAGAGCTGCTCTCCTGGCACTGCTCATGGGGTGTTACTCCAAGCAGGATGATGTATTCCATCACTGATGCTGCTCTGTCTGTGTTGGGCAGGTATCTCAGTTTTAGGCTTTAACCAAGCCAGTCCTATCACTGGGACAATAGGGCATATGTCTCCCTCCCAAATTACTTAACTTGCCACTTTCTCACTCCGTTCTGCTTGGGTGTTAAGATGTCAGACAGGGTAGCAGAGCCCCAGGATAAAGCTTCAACTTGGACATCATAACCTCTGGATGAGGACACAAAGCCCAGCATGGGTAACAGTGGCACACACAAGGACTACGTGTGTCCTTTTTATTGCAGATCCACACCTGCTACTTGGAAAAAAACCCAGTTTGTATTAATATCTTAGGCTACCGTGGGGCTCATGCTTTAAATAGGGACAGATTTGGCCTAGGAGCTGCTTCAAGTAATTTCTGCAAACCTTCCCCTCACAGTGAGACCCTCCAGACTGCTACAGAAACCTCATTCCAGTAGGCTAAACATGTGCCATTTCATTCTGCATATCCAGCGTCCTATAGTTTATACATATTCATTTTTAAGACTGACTGAATATGCTGGTTTAAAAAATGAAGATAGATTTAAATTAGTCTTCTGCACAATACAATATTTGAAAGGCTTTAAAGTATGAATATTTATATTGCTATTATTTTGTGGTGCTACTGGTGTTTTTCTTTAATGGTTAATTATCACAACTAATGTGTTTGAATAATTCTTGAAATCTTTCCATCATTTTTTCTGTAAATATTCATTCCTGCACTTACACTTTCTTATTTGATACTGAGGCTAAAGCAAAACATTATTAGAGTCTTTTAAAGGAAAAAAGCCCTACAAAACCAAGATTCAGTCTCCCCAGGCACTACCTTGTTTTTTTTTAAATCAGCTTAAACACTAAATGATAGTCAGGTTTTTCACTGTGTAAGTAGATTTTCAGTATGGGTCATGCATTCAAAGATCTGCTGGCAGATAATGAAAAGAGCTAGACTGTGTGCTAGAAAATTCCATAAGGCATTAAAAAAAAGAAGAAATGCTTTCCACAAGCTGCTTCCTAGCAGCTCTCCCAGCTACAAGAACATTACTGGACAGCTACTATTGCTACCACTAAGAGTTTGCTCTCAGTTCCTTCAGTTAAAGAGAGGACATGAGTTTAAAATACAGCTAATCCTAAAAACAAATAAAAACCAAACAAAAATACCCCTCCCATGGGAACACTCTTATTCTCAAATACAAATACTTTCAAACTTCTCTTTGTTTCTGATAGGATTAAATCTCATTGAAACTGATGGCTGCAACCACCATTTTTAAAGTAGGTGTGAGAAAATATTGTGTTCTGTTCCCCGAAGTTGAATTACCATCTTCCATCCCTGGCCTTTCTACCTGTGTGTGAAATCTCAAAGTTTTATATAACCTTTTTAGGTGAAACGGGGGTATAATAACAAATGATAGGAAGGTAACATCATAGTACTTTAGTCATATTTAAAGTGGAAGAATGTGACACAAAGCAGTTCAAAATTATGATACAGGAAAATGAACAGAAATGAACGTATGAGTAAGATGGCAGGAAAAAAAAACACCCTTCTGTCAAAACTAGAGTCCCTCGGGATATCTAAAATTTACAAAATGCAGAGCAGACTCGGTATGTCAAAGATACAAAAATATCTCTAGGGCTAAAACCATGCAAAATCTCAATATTAGTTTCTGAATAACAAAGCTGGGATAATGCCAGCAGTTTACACAGTCTTGCACATCAAAACTTACAGAAAAAACAAAAGACAATATTTATGTCCCTTGTACTCACCTTGCTTCCCTTAGTCTTGACACTCTTTTACCTGCCTTTCTCATT
Organism: Hemiprocne comata; assembly: GCA_020745705.1. NCBI lineage: Eukaryota > Metazoa > Chordata > Aves > Apodiformes > Apodidae > Hemiprocne > Hemiprocne comata. Next base: position 93,986,916 of record CM036586.1, on the reverse strand, counting down.
GTCTACTCAGGACCAGTTCTGGACTGGCAAGTGATACAGGTTGTTGCTTTTCTTGTTTGTTGGTAATGGACCAGAAAGCTGCTTTGGGTTAGAAGTGATAAGCCAGTAAGGTTTTCCTGTCTTATTGACAGCTAACTAAATCTGGAAAAAAACCCAGTCCTCTGATGGCAGATATGCTACCGTGACATGTCCAGAAAACACACTACATGAGCAAAAAGAAATAAAAAATAAAGTAAGGTATTGTGAGAAAAGTGATTTTGGGAAGAGTGCCAGGCTACTGTGTATAGAAAGGAATAAAGCATTTTGGAAAAGAAAGTAGGGGGTTTAAATTGCAGTTAGGGAGATCCTAATCAGACATTAGGAAAACTTCCCAGTCATAAAAATAGAGATGAGCACTAGAATAGGCTGCCTGAGGATGTCATTAAAATATAATTGATCTTACTTTTAAGCAGAAGGTTGAGTGAGTGGTCTCATGAGGCATGTTTAAAATAAAGGATTTGGGAATGCATCCATGGCTGATGCTGGGCAATGCTGTGTGAACCCTGGTGCTTCCCAAACACTGCCTGGTCAAGGGTAGGGAAGCAGAGTTCTCCATCAAAGTCCTCACTCCATATGGGCAGGAGATGGGGACTCTGGTACCCCAACATTTAAATGCCAGTCATGATCCTTTCTTTCCAGTATTGCTTTCTACAAACATATACTGCTAAAAGGCAGAACCACAAAGGAAAGTCATAGGCAAGGCTCTAAAAGGAGAATTGACTAGAGGGAAAGCAATAAAAAATTCATTGTTCAAATCAACAATAGTGTTGGATCATTTCTAACAAACCTAATGATCCTTGGCTAAATATTCATCAGAATATTTAAGCTTAATTTCAAAGTGGCCTGCAATGTATCTGAATCTTGATCTCCAATTCAGATTTCAGTGTACTCTTAATATCCTGAGGGGAAAATGAAATACTTGCACATTAAAACTGTGTGGAAAAGCTTTTCCCCACTCCTATAAAGTTGTCAAAATTAAAGAAAAAAATTCCTATCCCACACTGGGATGAACCTCTAAAAGCTTTTTGTAGGAAAAAAAAAAAAGATACAGAAACTAGTTCGTATATCATCTCAGAATTGTCAGCGGAGACCACAGCTCACCGCAGGGTCTCACACATCATAGATGAGTGCACAGGTGTAAGGGTTTGACTGATTTGGCCTGCCCTTCCCAGGCTCTCCTTTATACAGAGGGAGACTGAGTGAGTACAGCCAACTAACGTGGGAAATTCAGGTTCAAAACTACTTGAACCAAAAGACCAAAGACTTGAACCTTGATCTGCTGTGCCTCAGATGAGTGTCTCTTCCATTAAACTCTTGTGGATTTGGGGTTGAGTTTGATGCCCATCCCTGCACTCACCATTTCTCTTTAGCCCTCATCTTCCTGAAATGTAACTACCTTTTATCAACCTTTTCCTCCTGAAAGTGGTGCCAACATGCTGTGGAAGGTTTTATTTATAGCAAGGTCACTTTTCTTATGAAGAAAAAATAATTTGCAAAATTCCACTTACTTCAATTTGCATCCTAGCAACGTGGTAACTTTAGCTGTTCGGAAATATTTCAATAGTTGCAGGATAATACTGCAGTGTGTGATACACACCCTGACTCTGCATGCCTTCTGTTGCTACAACACAGTGACCGCTGCTAGGTAGATCTACTTCAAAGCCATCTCATCAATCACCTTAAAAGCCACGAAAACTAATTTCTAAACTAAAGCATTTTCAATTCATCTTTCATGTGTCATCGGGATACTTGGAGTTGAAATTTCTTATTATCTGTCTCTTACCTCCCACCTCTGCAATCACTGCACTCGTCACTCAGAGAGAGAAAGCTGCAGAAGGCTACATTTTCATAAAGCTATTTGGGATTTTTTTTCCAAGGTAGCTCTTCTTGAGAAGTCAATGGAAGAGCACAGCTGAAACCACAGCAAAACATTTTGGGAATTCAGTCCTATGTGTGAATTTTACCATGTAAATTAAAAGACTAAAGAAATAAGGGTTTGAAAAGAAATAGGATGGAGAGGAAGTTAAAAAATTATGTCTTGTTTTTGGATGTGTTTTTCCATAATATCTTAATAAGCAGTGTATGTCTTACAATAAGTGGATTTTCTAACTGACTTATCTTTAGGGACTTCAGACCTATCAGCATCTTCACAGTATACTGTAGATGACATCTTCTTTTGTATGACCATAAAAAACTTAAAAATATGTGGAAGTGAATGTTTTGCAAAAGAAGGATAATGTTTTCATCCTGAAAGCAAAATTAGTTTAATCTATTAGAGAATATGCATTCTGTTAATTTATCTTAGCTAATGAAATAGAAAAAAAAATAAAAGTCTGGTTGTTGATAGTCCAGGTCTATAAAAGCACCACATTCAAATTTTTAGCCTCTGGAAGATTAGATGTGGGTCAAAGCTTTACAGCTCTACAAGGTGTTTCTCTTTTCTGAGACAGTACTCATGCTTTCATGTTATCCCTGAGTTTTACATGCCATGTAAAAAAGGCCAAGACTGTAAAAGAAGAGGTGTTTTTTTTTGTTTGTTTGTCAATATTATGAGGTATTTTGAAGAGGGAGTTTTTTCATACCTTACAATTTTGTTATCCTTCCTGCTTGCACTAAATTTTTACTTTCACTTCTCACATGCCGTGGCACCTCAAAACATTCCAGTTCCTTGGCCAAGTCATACCTATTTCACATCTAACGAGAACAGGATATGCTCAATAACATGAAGTTGATAACCTCTCAGTAAAAAACCAAAAGGAAGCCCCTGCCAGTATAATCCCGACTACAGATAAGTCTAAACTACAGAGTTTTAAAGCTGACTTGATTTGCAGAATGATACAATTTTATAAGATCTGTTAGTAAGTAAAATATTTTAAACATCCTTGACAATAGCAAACAGGAAAAATTAAGAAGATACACTGTTTTCTCTTTGCATTTTATGTATCATCCTCTGGAAGGCTGAAAGTAGTTATCCTCTCTTCTAAGGCATATACCTTTAATTCAGAAATTCTCATGTTCTTCATAGATAAACCCAATCCCCTGCAGATGCAATTATTTCAACTAAGAGTTCAACTGAACAGCCCGTGCTGATTCCCAGCATTGACCTGTCCTTTGTCTGATAGAAAATCTTGCTTATTCGCAGACAGAGCTAAAGCAATTTTTCACATGGATCAATATTTAATTTTTTTGTTTCATGTTTATTTTGCTTTTTTTTTCTACTTAAGTTGAACTGAACAGCAAGGAGCAGGGAAAACCAGGACGAGATGATCTATAAGACTTCAGTTGAATGTTGGTGGGTGATACATGTAACATAACATAATGTAAAGTAACATAACGTAATATAAAAAATATAATATGATATAAATTATAAAAAAATAATCCCCTAAAATCCAACATGAATTATTAAGCTATAAGTGCTCCTGGCTACCATGGAAGGAGCACCTGCTCTGCAGACAAATGCAGACTGAGCTGAAGTTTGCAGACAGTGTGTCAAATGCCTGGTGCAGGGTGACAGCTGACACCAAACTCCTCGATTCCTTTTTGGCCATGGTGCAAGGACACAAAATGTTTGGCAGCTCAGCTTGAGGCTTTTCTGCCTCCCGTTTGCGCCAGGCTTCAGAACCCAGTGGGGCAGCAGGGCCATGAGGCACGCTGGGGAACTGCGGGGCAGAAAATAAAAGGGAAGTTCAGGGATATTATTTTAAATCAGATCAAGTTACAAAATCACCGAGCATGATGAAATCATTCTGGTTGGAAAGGACCTTTAAGATCATCGAGTCCAACCATTAACCTAACTCTGCCTAGACCAGTGCTAAACCCTGCCCCTAAGCACCACATCTACATGTCTTTTGAACACTTTGGGGGATGGTGATTCATCCACCTCCCTCGGCAGCCTATTCCAGTGTTTAATAACCCTTTCAGTGAAGATGTTTCTTCTAATATCCAATCTAAACCTCCGTTTCCTCTCATCCCATCGTTTGTCACTAGGAAGAAGAGACCGACCCCCACCTCACTACAGCCTCCTTTCAGGCAGTTGTCAAGAGTGACAAGGTCTGCCCTCAGATGCTCCTTAACAACCAAACAACCCCAGTTCCCTCAGATGCTCCTCATGAGCCTTGTGCTCCAGATGTTTCACCAGCTTTGTGGCCTTTCTCTGGACTCACTCCAGTACCTCAATGTCCTTCTTGTAGTGAGGGGCCCAAAACTGAACACAGTATTTAAGGTGTGGCCTCACCAGTGCTGAGTACAGAGGTATATGTGGCATTCACAGCTCAGCTGTGCAGGTGACTGTGCCACCCCAGAGTGAGTGATGGTGCAGAGCAACATGGGGAGCGATGAGGAGAGGGAGATGGAAAGGCTTCCTCACGCAGCATCTCTTCGGATATTTGGGTGTTGGTTTTCTTTGGACAGTGGACCCATGGCCTAAGCAGAACTGACTCTGATCTGAAGGATTTTTGTTGAATTAGACTGCACAGGCAGTGAGTATAGAGACAGACTGACATCAGGTAGAGTGAGCTTTGTCTTGGAAACTACAAGTTAATTAGTTTTTTACTTCTGCTTGTTTCTGCTAGGTTTGAGAAAACAAGATTTGTGAACAGCTTTCAAACAAGTTGGATGCTCACAGATACGGCTGTTTCCTTCAGGATGTGCCCCTTTGTTCCCCAGAAGATCCTGAGGCCCCCTAGCCCTGCAGGAAGCCCAGTCAGCTCTTCACAACCTAAGGGCATCTCTTTCTTACATGGCCACAAAAGGCGGCTATTGAGACTCTTTCCAAACCCATTTTTTTCCAGAAATGAGATGTGTTTAACACTCCCCAGCAGCACAAGTTACCTCATCACTGCCTCTTTTTCACTCAGGTTATTTTTATTCAGAGCAGTGTTGTCACTGACAAGCAGAACGCTATTGACAGGGCACACAATAGGGTTTAACTACTCAACCTGAGCTACGTGCCTCTCTTGTATGGGACTGTCATCAGTGCCATATACAGTATCCTATGTGTTCTCTATTGGCTATCATCTTTTGTCATGCACATTTTAACTTGCTAATTACCTTATCCATATGTTGCACATGTTCCTAAGTTTCAATTAATAGCAGCACCTGTTCTGCTCCTGCTGTATACTTTTTAATATTAAGTTTGGACATTCCTTGGTGGGGAACATTCAGTTCCAGACTAGGATACATTTGGGGTGTACTGGTGTCCAGGTTTGTGCTATATTAAGAAAAAGTCTGGGCAATGAAAATCAATGGAGAAATTGAGTTCAATTCACCATAAAATAGACATCCAGAGAGAAATTCAACAGCCTAAACAAAGGTGTCTAGTTCCATTCGAGCTGCCCTGAAATGTCTAAGCACTAGCATTTTAATTTGGACATACTTTGGGGGATAGTTTCCCCTTTTTACCCTTTCCAACATTTGGTTCACATCCTGGAGCAGTCTCAGAGCACCAAGAACAAGATTTCTTTCAAATAGGACTCATCAGACCATGACCCCAGGAGCACTCCTGCTGAGCTTTGATCATTAGTGGATGAAGTGTTCCTGTCCTCACTAGAGCTCATCAGAGCTGTACCCCTGGTAACTGTACAGTTTACACATCTGGGTTGTCAGCACAACTCTTTTGACCAATGGGTCTGCTGTATTGCATCGCACTACTTGCCTTGGCTGGAGATAGCTCTCTTGGGGCTGGCACATGTGACACTGGAGCTAAAGGTGCTTCAGACCCTTCTGGGATGGGAGTGTGAGGCCAGGTGGCGTTGCACAGAGTGCAGGTAAGGATGCTTACTGGAAGACCCGAGTTCTGCTGCTGGTGGATATTGCCAGTGGAATGGTTTTCCAGCTCCGCTGCCTGACACTCCATCGCCTTTACTGTGAACTTAGATGCCCACACATAGACCCTTTAATTTCAGAGTCTCATTTGTGAACTGAATTCCTCCCTTCTCACTTTGTGTTTGTCCTCTATACAACAGCACCTGAGACTCTCATGAATGTTTGCTAGACCTCTGATGGGTCACAATGTAATGCTTCTTAGTTTATTTTTATTTGCTTTTCAGTCACAATTTTGCTCAGCTACACCATTCCTGTATTTGGGTTATGTGGTTTAGGCCTTCATAGCATTGTTTCAGACTGTGAGAGTGATGCCTTTATAATTTTCTTCACTTAGTAGAAAATCCTCACCTCTCAGTGTCCTACAGGACTGAAAGCTCAGAAGCAAGCAACAAAGTTTTGTTCTTTTCATCTGTTATTTTAGTAGCCCAGCCTGTGGTTTTTAAAAATTTTGTTGTTGTTTTTATTTTTGTTTTGTTTTGTTTCGTTTTTATACTAAAGCTCCTGGTAAAAGTGTCTTAATATTTTATATATCAAAACTCCTCATGCTTACCATACTCCTTGGAGGTTCAATAATATTACTGGACTGGCAGAGCAGAATGCCTGAGTTTCACTTAAAACTTAGACAAGATGTTCCCACCTGTGTTCCTGACTAAAAAGGTAAAAATAGCTTTTTTTTTTTTTTCCCCCCACTTGGTTTTCATATGGGCCCTTCACTAAGAGGAAGGTTTTGAATGGTATCCCGAATACTGGAAAATCATATTCCTCTGAAGTTTAATTATGTGTTTTCAATTTATTTTCCCTGACTGTCCAAAGGCAAGGGCATTATTTTGTGTTGTTACATAATACACAGCCATGTGGAAAAGCAGCAGACACACCTTTGGCAAGTGCCTGCTGAAGTCTCCAGGGTTTTCACCCATGTTTTCACAGATGTCCTCTTAGAACCAGTCTAATCCCCCACATCAAGGTTTTATAGATTATTTGCACTCATTGGGACTGGTGTAGTACAGAGCCAAGTATGCAAAGACTGCCAGCTGGCCAGAATATTTGATAAATGTGAGAACAAAAAAAATCCCACTCATAGCAGCAAAGTGATCTATTCCTGGAACACCAGCTGGATTGCTGTAATAAGCTATTAAACCAGTGTAGTAAAATGAAACCCAGATTCACTATGCAGATTATATAGCAGACCTCCTTCCTTGTTCAGTGTGGTTTCATTGCTTTAATTTTAGATTATTGGTCGCTTGCAATTATTAAAAAGATATGCAATAGATTGACCTTTTCATTCACAAGTTTTGAACTAGAAGATCCCCAAATAAAATTGCATACATCTGTGGTCCTTGCATCCTTAAATATCTGCTTCCATTTCAAATGACTCAGTGAGACTGACTCTGTAAGACTTATTTTGCTAAGAAACTATATTCCAGACCTGGAACTGAGATAAGTGGTTACAAAAGACCATCTGAGAAAAACAAATGCACCCTAATGTAGCACAGTATTTCTTCTGACAATAATAAAGAATTTGAATGTCTAAAAAAGATGAGGATTGATCTTCATGGCCATGTGTAATAGCACCATCTTGTGATCCCTGCCAAAAAAATTAAAAAGAAATATTGCAACTGGAAGCTGTGCTCTCTGATAACTCAGTGTTTTCATTTGTCTCTAATTAGCTTGGGACTGATACATGACTATAAACCATAGTAATTGAACTCAGCAGAACACTGCATTAAAGAACAGGCAAGGTTGAGATGCATGATTTTTGTTATGGATATCTTTCTTGCTGGTAACAAAAGAAGAACAATACCAAAGAGGTCGTAGTCCTACTATCATACAAGAACAATCAAGTGGCTTTTCTAGTTATAAAAACTGTTTCTTCTCATAAAATAATATTGCAAGGGATGTCTTAGGAATCACAACTGAACAGTATCACCACCAATAAAAGTATATGGATCATCTGGCCTGTTAGCTCTTGCTTTTAATTGTACACAATGACGACTTTGATATTTTGGTTCTCTGGAGACTGGGAAACTGTAGGAGTGGCAAACAGAGGAACACCATCCTGTCTGTTTGTTATTACGGCTGTCTGAACTCCAGATGAAATAGGGGGAGAACAGACATCTGAGGGTAATCACAGAAAACAAAAAACACATCAGGCTGACAAAGCACTGCATTTCCAAATGAGACACGAGTAAGACAGAAAGGGGCAGTTGCAGAAATATCTGTTCCAAGCTACTTAGCAATACATACTCACGTGTCTCAGATGACATAACCTATGGTAAATTTAAGCTATGGGTACAGGTAATTAGTGTCACCAACGGGAAAAGCAAGCAGCTTACAGATGTTTTCCTTACCACATCAGATTACCTGTCAGAGTCTGGGGAATGGAAACAGGCCAGTGGACAGAAGAATTTTGCTTCAAGACTGGATATAGCCAGGGTTGCCTTTTCTTAGTTACATTGTCGGCCTTTAAGGCTGTCATAGGCAGTACTTCATATATAAGCCCTAACCTGGCAATTTTTAGTTGAGGTCAATGGATTTGAGAATGCTCAAGATTTGCCAAAACCAGCTTATGAAAGCTATGAGAACTAAAGAACCTCTCCAGCTTTCATCTCCCATGAGAGATTTTGGTGAGACTAATTAGAGATAAGGAAGGCTAACTTTTGAGTCAAATTTCTCTGCTTGACATTTCAAAAATAGCAGATATTAAACAAAAATACTACCAAAGATTTATTTATTATGTTCTCTAGTTCCCCCAAAGAACACCTTTATTAACAGAGACAGAAACTAGCCACCATTTTTGGTGTGGCCAGCCACAGATCCTCTGTGCTATGGATCTGCTACAGTGTTCATGTAAGTCTTGTTAAGCCTTCTAAATTGCAAGAACAAGGAAAGAATTTGTTTTTGTTAAAAAATGCTTATTTTCTAGCTGTTTCTAGCTGTTACAGCTGCCTATAACATATATCAAAAGCATTATTCATATGTATTAACCTGGGGACCCTACCAGCAAGGGGAGAGTGCTCTGTAGAGATGGCATTTGTCCCTGTAGAAGCCCTTTTCCAGTTGAAACAGGCTCTGTTTAGCCTGGGTTAACGAGATCTCAGTTTTTCCTGATGCAAAGAGATTCAGGGAGGGGCGGGGGTAAGTTTGATCAAGATACCTCGTTATGAATTTCTGAAGAGGCAAATCTGGTCTTTGAGAAATGCAAGGCACACTTTATATTTCATTGTGTTGCAAGTTATTTCCTTTTTTTGTTGTTGTTGTTGATGTGTTTGCTGCAATTGCAGCCACTGAATATATCTTCCCACTCTGGCTTTCAGAGCAGACAGGCTCTGTTTTGTTAGTGCTTACAAATGACTGAATAAGTGTTTACAAATGTTTTTGAAAATGTTATTACAATAACAAAGAAAAAAAACCAGGTTGTTAGATCAAGAGGGTTAGTGTGTGTATTAATAAGGTTAGTGGTCACATATATGAGACAAATATCAATATATAGCTCTTTTTTTTCTAGCTACCTATCATTCCCACAGATGGTATATTTTAAGTCCTGAGGTTATTATATTAGTTTTTAGTACACTTATCTGTACATAAGTAGATACGTAAAACATGAAACCAGCAAAACAAGCCCCATGAGAAAAGAGAAACATGAATTTCTGGCCCCCTGGGTTATGATTATTTCTAGCACTCAAGCAGTGTGCACCCAACTTTTTGCCTGGCACAGCTTTCTTCATGACACCCAGAAGATGTTACTGAGGTGAACAAAGGTACCGGGAAGGTAAATCATGCTCACACTTCTGTTTAGAGTTTATTGACAGCTACTGTGGCTCTTTGGTGCTTGGTATCCATTCTGTTTATGATCTGGTGTGGCCTGAGCTAGCTCAAGTCCCAGAGCACTGCATGCCTTGGGGTCTATGCTAATGAGCTCTGCTTCTTAGCTGTGCTGTTTCTGGACCAGAGGACAGTGCCTTGTGGAAATACCAGTGTGGGTTGATGCTAATTTGATGATCTCTGCCCTTTTGCCTCATTATATACTGTGGGTAAGCTTGAAGAATTGTGAAAACTTTGGAATCAGATGAAACTGATGCAAAAGTCAGTAGCAAAGTATAGGAGCAGTCATGCTAACTGAAGCTCATGACAGCCAAATCCACAAAGCTCAGATAATAATTTGTGGTGCATCTTGAAGAATGAAAAAAGAAAGCTCTTACAAATAGGGACAGATGTGATACCCACTAGCAATTTGCTTAGACTCAATCCAGATAATTGTCTTAACCTAAAGGTTACCAATATGCAGATTAAATTCTGCTTTTGTCATATTTCAAGGCTCATGGGTTTAAAAAACAAGTTGGCCAGCATTACTTGGCATGTTTTAAATTCCTTGGCTGCTTTAAGATCAGCCAGTACTAGCAAATGCTTTTTTCCTTTCCTGGATGTGTCCCCTACAGGGAAACCTCTCATTTTTTCTGGACTTTTTTGTTTGTTTGAAACAGAGGTCTACAGAAAGCCTGTCTGAAGGGTTAGCAATATGTTTCAGTGTACAAATGTCTCTAAGTAATCTTATGTACTCATCAGACTGGCACTGATGCCTGGCAGTGGATTATGGCACATATGGCAGTTCATTTTACAGCTTCTGGATTCCCACTGTGGGCAAATTGAAGGTGAATTAATTTTATGACAACACATAAAGCAACTGCATTATTTCACAATTTTGTTTGAAGAAGTAGAGTAGAAGAGCCAACCACTTTCACAAAGAATCTTACATACTGTCACTTTTTATTTTTATAGCCATTCCTATACTGCAAGGCAATAAGAAAAGAAAGCCCTGCAAATGGATAGTTATCTCTATTAAGAGTAGAAGGTAATTACCCATGGAGGTTATCATAAACTATGTTTGAATTCTGGACAGAAACATGCAGAAAAGAAAATAAGCCAACAAGAAAATGCCATACAACCCTTGAGACAGAAACTGGTTGAAAGACATCTGGGAATAAACATTTTAAATTTTACTTGATCTGACCTATTTACTGTGCACATCTACTATTATTTCAGCTGATTACTGCAATTATTCAGTGAAAAACAGATTAATTAAGTATGTTCCATAAATAAAATCATGCTAAGCTTATTTTCTAATCACTGATCATTGTTTTTAGACTTGCAGGGTGGAGATGAATACATTAAATATCAGTATGCTGTGTTTATCAGGCTATACCTATCACTTATCATTTAAGCATGGCATCATATTATAAAATTAAATCACCCTCTATTACAAGCCTAGAAAAGAAGTAAAAATTGGAAATATGCAAAACAGTTCAGCAGGATGGAGACAACTGAACATTTTCTGGCTAGAGCCGGATAGTTCACAAAGAGAGTTTAATAGCAGGGTTGGGAAAGAGACACTAAGTTGGACTCTCCCAGAGCAGAACTACCCCAGGCTCAAAGGCTGAAAACAGTGGAATTTGTGTATTTTCTGACACTATTATGAGCAATAGCCTACTTAGAAAAGCATGAGATATCTTGTTGCCTGACTGTTAATACAAGCACTCTTTTGAAGCACAATTACTGCAAGTCTACATTTTTGGACTACATAGTTTTTTTCCGCTTTGTTACTAGAACTGGTGATGAGGAAAGCTAACATGGTTCATTAAGAAAGGGTGTGCATAAATAGTTTCTATATGAAGGGAATTACCTGTCCTGAGCATGAAAGAATTAAGAATGCAGATATCCTCGAAGCTCTTGCACATCTTGGGAATCACAGAATCATAGAATGGTAAAGGTTGGAAGGGACCTTAAAGATCATCAGGTTCCAACCCCCCTGCTATGAGCAGGGACACCTCACACTAGACCAGGCTGCACAAGGCCTCATCCAACCTGACCTTAAACACCTCCAGGGAGGGAGCTTTCACAACCTCCCTGGGCAACCTTTTGCAGCACCTTACTACCCTCATGGTGAAGAATTTCTTCCTGATGTCTAAACTAATTTTACTTTCTTTCAGTTTAAAACCATTACCCCTTGTTCTATCACTGCCCTCTCTGGTGAAAAGCCCCTCCCCAGCATCCTACTTACGTTTTCAAGTGCTGAATAGAAAGTCTTAGCAAAATCATTCAACGCTGAGAGGCCTTTATATTGCCACATTCTTACAACTCATTTGACTAAATTTTGGGGTATTGCAGGCTACTGCAGAAAAAACTGGCATTTGAGTGGCATGATCCTGGCACTCTTCTGCTCAATTTAGAAGAATATATAAAGTCCTGCCATTTCACAGGAAAAATCAAGCTATCAGCAGCAGTTCCAGCTGCAAATCTTCTCTAGCTGACATCATGAGCCAAAAGATGACTCCCTGGGCTCCTCTCATTGTGTCACACTGGTGTTTGGTTGAGTTTTCTTTGCAGTCTTCTTTCCTCCATATTTTCAAACAACCTTTCTCAGATCCCAAACAAAAAATCCCCACCTCTGCCTGGAGAACATTTAAATTGCTGAGCAAAGTTATGTTCACATGTAAGGATATGGAGAGGAATGGAAGGGAAAAGGAGCAGAAATATATGTTGGGCAGACATAGAAAATGATCCTAAATGACAGGCAGCAGTTAAGCTCCATCTCAGAAAGACTAAGTACAAACCAGGTGAGCTCTTTATTTCTGCAGAGCATCAGATGGAAGCAGCTTCTTCCGTGCCAGCCTTGCTGCAGATCTTCTCTTGTAGGAGTCAGATGAGTTGAGGCATTACCAATGAAAGCTGCTTCACAGAATATTTTCCCCTGAATTATCATCTTCACCATTTGGCAACTGACTGGCAATTCTGTCAAAACAAATGTACATGATGCTAGAGTAGACAAGAACTTTTGTCTGCCTAGAGCCTCTTAGTGTCTCTTTCTTTACAAGGTTTCAATCCCAGATTACCCATATAGATGCCTTTCTATTTCCCCTGCTCAGTTAGTTCATTGTTCAGGGTTACGTTTAAAAGCAGATGCCGTGTTTTCATGACAGTATAGGTGAAAGGGACACTGCTGTATTGTTTGAAAGTCCATCTAAAGAAATACCATAAACAGTGACGGGCCTTTTATCAATCATTTAGATCCAAAGTCTACGCTACGGATACCAAAGAAGGTGGGAAAACCTCTCACTACAGCTTTTCCTTATTCCAAGATGAAATTACTCTGGTCATTAAAAGAAGCTGCTATTAAATTCTCTGCAGTTCATAGAATTAAAGCAAAGACATGACTTGGTGAAGAAGGATTGAGTTTAGAGCCCAGTTTATACAGATGGATTGCATATGATGGAGGAATACCTTAGTGTAATAAGGAGCAGTTTTATACTTCCTAAGAATTTAAGTGACTCTCACTTGCAACTTGCTATCTGTATGTATACTTGCACAGTGCCATAGGTGGACATTCTATAGATTAGTGTAACCTGCATAAATGCATGTGGAAATGCTAAAAGTGCCAATCAGGCTCAGTGTGCTTGTCTGAAGCATATCAAAGCCGTAAGTAAATATTTTCTTCATCCCATCAGCTTTGATGTACAGCATCCAGAGGAAGTGGTGAGAGGAATGTGATGGCCCATTGTGGGAGAGCTTTCTCAGACATTTTAATGATTGCATACATATCTCAAGGGATAAACTGTCACTTCATAAGCCAAATAGTACTTATCCACACCTCTCATGGGCTACAATTTAGAAAAATAGCCACTGCACAAAGACGGTAAATGTTACCCCTGCAATCACTCAGTCTACAACACAGATGATGGATTTTGAATTAATCAATATTCACAATGCAAAGAAAATTAAAAATCCAGTATAGAGAAAAGAAATACTGCTGTTGCTGAGCTTTCAGAAAATTGGGAAATCACTTGTGCTTTCACTGTTTAATACAAAGACAGATGAGCAAGGTTCTGTTCCCAGAGTAGGGAATGCTGTCACCCCTTAATCTTCTCTTTAAAATGATTAAATGAAATAATGTGTTTTGTTTCTCTAAGGTGTGTTTCCCAGTTGTGTTTCTCCTCTGGGAACCTCTGTCACTGTTTTAGCACCTTTTCTGAACAGTGAGTATCATGACTGGGTACAGCAGTTCAGTAGTAATATCAGTGTCAACTGGGATGCCTCGTTGAAAGTAGACTGGGTAACTGTGGTGGAAATGATATGGACTTAAAAAATCTATAGACTATACTATGCATGTTTGAGAAATATGCAATATGTATTAGATAGATATACTCACATTATTAATTTTTTCACTTCTACCACCCAACACAAACACCTGTTGATAAATCTTCATTATGAAGTCGCTGCTGGCAAATTCCACATATGACACATATGATGAGGGTTGTGCTACATACATGAAGTTTTCATTTTGCATATTTCCATAAAATATATGAAGAAATAGAAATTAGAATGCAAAAACATACAAACAAAGACATCAAGGGGAAAGAGTGTCTTTACTTATGTTATCGTAGTACTGGGATGGTAAAAAAACCCCTGAACTTAAGCACATAAATGCTGCAAACTTTGTAAGGGGAAAAGGATCTCTGAAAAGCTAATATAATCTCACATTAGCTATAATTTAATTTGAATACTGAATTGCTTGACTGTGTTCTAACAAAGCCCTTATAATATGCCAAATGCAGCTGATTCTCTGGGCGTACAAAGCAACACATTTATGTTTAACATACACTGAGAGCATTTAAATAACTTACGAAGTGTACCTGTTAGTAATATTTTAAATTTATGTAGATCCTTTTAGTTCTTTCCAGGTTTCTTTTTTTTTAAATCAGTGAAAGAATAAAATTCGGCATTTGAAATAGCTATTACAATGAACAAGGCAGCAAATTCAACTATTCAAATTTAATGATATTTTTATCCTCATTTTTTCTTTTCTAATTTCATGGAAACGTTACATTTTATAACAAGTGACCTTACTGATGTAGTTTCCTCTATTGGAGGGTAGATAATATTCATAGATAATTTGCAAAGTAATTACTGGCCTCTTGGGTTGCCTGTCAAAAGAGAGAAGCTCTTTTATTTTGCCAGGAGTTCCTTCATATTTCTGATTTTATGTTAACTTTACACAGGCCAAAAAACATACAGGGCAATCAACAGAGATACCACTAGGAGATATTTACTTTGCTAGCTTAAATAGGCCACTGGCTTTCCACCCCATTACTTTAGTAAATAACTGTACAACAATCTACTCCTACCCAGATAAAAATGGAAAGAACATAGAGTGAGAGCTAACAGCAGTAGATAACAGTGGAAACCTATTTCAGCAGGTGTGACTCAGAAATTTGAGTTAAGTGTATGTCATTTCTGAAGCCATTTTTTCAGATGAATTAGAACAGAATGTTTAAAAGAAGTTTTGTGATATTTGCCGCTGCTCGCTCTAGAGCAGCTTTGCAAGAGTGAGTCAGACTCTACTTTTTCTTATGCAGTAAACAAAATTATTCCCTGAAGGTATGGTGATTTGCTATAGATCTGAAAGGCTTTACAAAGAAAAACTGGTGGAGAGGATATGATTGCGAGTTAGCGGTAGGATACAGAAGGAAGTCTAACTTGATTTTCAGATCGCTGGTGTTTGAGGATACTGCAACAAAGTTGTATGTACATAGTTTCGTATATGAAATTGCAGAGACAGAAACAAACATGAAAGGAATTATTATGTGGTGCTGTTTTTCTTATTGTAAGCCAATGAAAGGAGAACTGCCTCAGAGCCTAGTCCCTTTGTAGTTAATGGTTCTAACTTCAACAAATACAGGATATTATCTTCCCTTTTAAGAAAATAAAGCTTGACTAAGCTGACTTATGGCAAGCCTTCATTCTCAGAAAATAGTAAACTGCATAATTTTTTTATCTTTGGGGTATTTTAATACAATCCACAAACCTCGTATCATTTTTTTCCCATTTCTGGACATCCATACCTTTAGTTATCGTTTTGTAATTTTTACCTCCTTTGCCTCTGCTTTTTTAATCTCTCTAACCCACTCTGCTTCATTATATTAATTATTCACTTAAGCTTCAGATGACTATACAAATTAACCACAAAGAGCCCCAGATGATTAATTCCTAGGATAGACTGTATCATGATATAAAACTTGTGGATTGATTTGCAATGTATACACCATTCTTCCCTTGTCATATTTTTTTTTTTCCCCTTGCATTCTTTTCTAACCCCCCATATTGTGATATTTCCCCCATATTTTTCAGAGAAAGCTCTGCTTATTTTCGTGTTTCTATTCAATTTTCTTTCTCTTCCTGTCCTTAGCATGAATATTGCTAATTCATGTTTGATCGTATGTGTATCATATGTATATCAGCTTTTCCTGGCTTGAAAGTTTTTAAGTGGATTGGAGACATATCTTATTCATACAGAATAACCAAATGTCTCAGATCAGTTGAAACCTTTAAAGCTTCTGCTTGTGTCTATGCCTTAAGTATTCTTTAGTAGCCTTTGTGAGTACTTATGTCTTCAGATACAAGGCAGCAAAGAGAGAATAAAGATTGAATGGGAAAATATTTTCTTCTGGGAAAAAACACCAAACCAAGCAAACCTGTTGAAAAATACATTTTATCTGGATGTTAGAACAATGCAACAAACACAATGCAACAAAATGCAATGACATTGAGAATAGGATTAATCCAAATCGGCAGAACACCTTTGTTTTGTGAGCTTTGCACTTTCTGGAGTAGACAATTGATCTACACTGCAGACATTGAAATTGACAGTGAAGAAGCTGAAAATCAATTTTGATACGGGATACTGTGGTGAATAGTTAGGGATATAATGAATGGAAGAAAGAAAAATCAGTAAATACGATCACTCCATGCACTGAGTAGACAATAGATGTGCTGTTAGATGTAAACTTCGCATGCTAGGTGTCTTCCAAGTTTCTAGTCAGAGATCAGTAACTAATACAGTTAATTTAAAAATACTGACAAGAGGTGATGAGTCACATTCTTTTAATCTAGGAGAACTGGAGCTTTGATAATCTTAAGAACTTTATTCATGGTAGGAGATGAGAACAACAGTTTTAATGAAAGTACTTAGTCCTTCTATGAAATCTGATTGTTCACACATACATGTGACATAGTTCCCAATTTCCAGTCCAGGCTAGAGCTGTTAAAAATTTCTCTAAATCGACATACTGGTGAGGTATATAACTGTTCTGAACAACCATGATTAGGAAAATATTAACCTAAATCTCCTACATGATCTTTACCTGTGCCTCATTCCTTATGGCTTCCCAAAATACTACTTCTGTATTTCTGTAAAATAAGACCTTGTAGAGGTTGCTGAGGGGTTGCACTTGTTTTTAAGTATTCAAGGAGCATCAGTAACAGAATGCCTCTTTTTCTAGAGGACAGCTTGAACGATGGATGGCAAACAGTATAATCAGCTGCTGCAGCCAACCATTCCATTGTGCTAGTATCTGTTGCTACATTTTGCTTATGTCCAAGGCATTCTTCAGCCTTTCAGCATCATCACAAAGGAAGCTTAATGAAAAAAAATGGAGCAACATTTAAACAAATATGAGTCATTCTCTATGAGTCATGTTTCATCTGGTTGGACCCAAATTATGAGAATTCAGCTGACTTTTCTGACAAGGTCTTTGAAATGTCATTAGAAGATAAAAATGAAAGTTTGATGTTGACATAAGAAGTAATTTTCTTAAACAGGGTTCCCTTAACATCTAGAGAGGATTAAATGTGGACTTGATTTTTAAAGCTGATCTGTAATAGTTCAGGAGTCTACAAAAATTAGCCAGTGTCACTGAGGGGAGTGGCCCATCTCCCCCCACATAAGACTAGATAAAATGCCTTTTGAGCCAGCAGGTGCTATGGCCAAAATGGCTGGTGCCCCTTGCCTTCTTGCTGACTGTTCAAGGACAAACACAAGGGCAAATCTGCCTGTTTGACTGACAGGTCCAAAGGTGGGAAAATGGATATAAAGTTGCCAACTGCACCTGGGAGTCCCTACCCCAGCTCTGGACCCATGGATACAGAACTCCAATTGGCTAAGGCCTATATGCAAACAAGACAATGCAATGTGGCACCAACATGGACAGTGGACCTTGGACTATAAAAGGTAGTGGCTCTTGCTGGTTCTTAGCTTCCTGCTGGGAGCTGCCTGCTGGGAAACACTTGCTGGGAGCCAGATGGAAGATTTGCAGACGGAAGATTTGCAGTCGCCAGAGAGACGCTGCTTGCCATTGGCTACCTGTCTGCTGGAGGTTTGCTTGCTGTGGCTGGTTGCTGTCGGCGATTTCACTGCTTGACTGAAGAAAAGGCTGGCAAAAACTTAGCCTTGGAGCTTGCTGGGAGATGTGCTGCCCACCAACGCTGGACAAACTACTCAAGGACAACGAGGGGATCATCGCGGTGAGGGACCAAACTACCGCTGCAAACCAACTAAGGCGCGGTGCAGCCCTCTGCCTCGGTACCTGAGGCTGGTAGCTGAGCCCATATCAATTCTCTCACGCCAGACCATCTGAGCAATAGAGTGAGGCTGTGCACCCTAATCCCCTTGCTCCTCCCCTTACTGGCAGTCCTGGTCCCTCCACCTTACGCTCACACACATCATGACCTGTAAAAGAAGATCTTTTGCCCGGCTCGTCCTCCTCCCTTTTACTCCCTCGATCCTTGCAGCCCTCCTCAAGAGTGTACACTGTTATTTAATAAGGGCATGTTACTTTTGAATTATTTCCCTGATATAACCCTCAGCTTACCTTTCCTGAACCCTTGTCCCTTAGTTTGGTTTTTCCCCTAATAAACCGGCTAATTCGTAGCCTTAAATATTGGTGTCAGTAACAGTTTGTGAGCGTGGTGAGGGTGGTATCTTAGTTTCCACTCTAAGATACAGTCCAGCAGTGGCCGTTCCTCTGTGCCAGGTGGTTGCCACGTGCCACCCTCGGTCCCTTTTAAATCAAACCTCTCAATAGGAGAGGAAGTCACGGAAATGTCCTGGCTTCTGGCACCCTGCTACTGAC
This sequence comes from Hemiprocne comata, assembly GCA_020745705.1. NCBI lineage: Eukaryota > Metazoa > Chordata > Aves > Apodiformes > Apodidae > Hemiprocne > Hemiprocne comata. The sequence goes on along the minus strand of CM036586.1, from coordinate 93,968,095 downwards.
GTTGGACTGTGATAGTAATCTCAAATGTTAAATTTTAGAAACCGCAAACAGCCTGGTGACAGGGTGGTATATTTTTCTGATGCAAGTTGAACAAACCACCTATTTGTTCCATCTTCGTGCAGTTAGAGGCTCTGACAGAAAAATTTTGTTAAAAAACTTTTGTATCAACCTTACGGGAAGAGTGTAACTGAGAATATAACTCACAATTATATGCCTTTCATCCTTTAAAATGATGCAGAAAGCCCATTATAATCTGTTCTCTTTCCCTAACACAGTAGCTTCGTTGGCTGTAACAGTCAATTACATTGTTTTTCAGCCATCATTCAAGACCTCCCCTGTTATGGGCTGCATTCTGTTATTTCTACTCTCTTTGTATATGTCTCTGAAATATATAAAAGTGAAAGAGCTCAGAAACTTACACAGATTCTCATCTTCTTAATGAGAAAGTAGGACATGTAACACAGGTATTTCATACTCACTGTCCGTTTGCCAGTTTAGCCAGTAAGTCTTTCCCTAGAACAAGGCACAGAATCACAGAATTGTCAGAGTTGGAAGGGACCTCTAGAGATCATCTAGTCCAGCTCCCCTGCTAAAGCAGGATCACCTGGAGCACATGACACAGGACTGCATCCAGGCCGGTCTTGAATATCTCCAGGGAAGGGGACTCCACAACCTCCCTAAGCAGCCTGTTTCAGTGCTCTGTCACCCTCATAGTAAAGAAGTTTTTCACCATGTACAGATGGAACTTCCCATGTTCCAGCTTGTGCCCATTGCCCCTTGTCCTGTCACTGGGCACTACTGAAAAGAGTCTGACTCCATCCTCCTTACACCCACCCTTCAGACATTTATAGACATTGATAAGGTCTCTTCTCAGTCTTCTCTTCTCCAGGCTAAACAGTCCAAGCCCTCTCAACCTTTTCTTGTAAGAGAGATGCTCTAGTCCTCCAACCACTGTTCCTAAAATGGCTTCATTCTTCATGTTACGTATAAGAACATCCAAAAACATGGGACACTCAAGCAGAATTATCTTTAAAACTTCTAAGGAGGACACTTCGGTCAAAATTTTCTGAATGTAAATATTGTAATGGAAGAAGATTGAACCCAGATCTTAATTAGGGTTTTTGTCGTGGGTGTTTTTCGGTGTGGTAATTTGATTTTCTTTGGTATTATTTTAAGCAGAAGACTTAAAAACTTACAAAAAGCCAAAGAGTGATTCTATCTATCTATCTATCTATCTATCTATCTATCTATCTATCTATCTATCTATCTATCCTTAAGTCCATTTATTAACTCTTGATGTAAACAGAATCATAGACAGATTCATATGAGAGAAAAAGCAAATTTGTCCTTTTGGCAATATTTTGTGGAAAGAGAAAGAAAAATAAAAGAACAGTCACTGAAAACTACAGTTTGAGTAATTTAATGTTCTATTTCTTTTATCCTTAAAGCCAGCTCTATATAACTTCTTTTTTCTGACCAAAGCTGAAATCACATAGGACATACTAGGTTTTTGAGTCAGGGAGAAAACATAAATAAAACCTCATGGTACGGCTTTGTCATTTTCTTCTCTACTCTGTTACCTTATTGACTGTTACAGTAATCCATAAATATATGTACCTCTGTTTGAGTAATGCAGAAGATTTACTTTGTAGCTAAGCCATTAATATACATCAACAGTTGGTTTTTAAGAACATGACTAATACATCAACAACAGTGGGTTTTATGACCGTGTCGTTCACAGTGAGACAATATTCAAAGAAACTTGACTTGCCAGAGTGTCACCTTTATTGCAATGATTAAGGGCTTTCAAAATCCTGAGTGGCTGTCGGTATATAGAAATTGCTGCTGCAGAGGATGAGAGGGAAAAAAAAAACACAACCAGGCATGCTTTTTTAACACAAGTAGATATCTCCCTGATCAACTGTAATGCCACATTGTGTGTGGGTAAACAGTTATGCTCCAAGGTATAAATTAGTGAGCAGAGAACCATGAAGGAATTCCTTACATACCATATTAACCACTTATCTGGGTTCTTCTGAAGTGGTGTGTGCCTGTGTGTGCCCTTCTTTGTAACATCACATATTGGACAATCCCAGGGAACATGATACAGAACACAGCAAAAAAAGGGGAGGATGCACCGCTTCTCATTATTAGAGAAACATGGTATTTTCTACTTTTTTTATCAAGGTTTGAAACTTGCATTTATTCTCTGCTAACTTCACAATGGTGCTCTGAGACGACCTACACAATAAGGAAACCTGGTGCTGTAGGAGGACCATGGTATTAATATTTCTTGTAGAGGCTAGGAATTGTGAGCAAAGATTAGACCATAGAGTATTCCCATCCACCTGCAAATCTAGAGACCAACCCTGTATTAGATGTGTTACTGATGATGAGATATAAGAGAAAGCTAAAAATGAGTATGGGTGGGAGTGACTGTACTTTTAGAAATACAATGTAGAAAAGACTGCTCCCAATACAAATGAAAAACATTAGCTTTTGCACAGTGTCCTTATCATTTTCATATGATAAGGTTTCATATGTCATCAGGAATACAAATGGGTAAAGAGTATTTTGGTTCTGTAACTAAACAGAGAAAATTTATATGGAGGGAATGCAAAAAAACAACTTGTCCAAAAAGTAGATTAAGTTTTGATGAGAGAAAAAAAGTTGTGAAAACTCTGTTATCAAGTTAGGATCCTCTCTCTTTTCTTTATTTAGCTTAACGTATTTAATTTAAAATATCTTTTCTTTAACTTAAAATAGACACTTGGAAAAGAAGAATTTAACTTTCAAATGAAAAATTAGAAGAAGACATTCTAGAATTCAGGTGTTTTCATGTAAAGACATCTGCCTAAGGAGAATTCCTTGCAACGCTTAACAACGAGCACACTAATAACAGATGACTGCTATGGTCCATTTCCTTCCCAGGGTACAAAGAGCCTTTTTCTCATCACATGACAAGAAATGATAAAATTAATCTTTTTATGTTCCTATAAATCAATCTTCAGCAGTGGAAACAGAATTGAACACATCAACTCCACAAAATTTGCAGTGTTTTGTCCTGTGACCTGATTATCCTGGAGAGATGCCATCATGATAGACACTGATAGACTCATGAGGCACAAAGAGAGATTTCCATATGGGAATATACCGTTTAATTTGTTTGAGGGGAAGGAATTACTTAAAGGCACAGTAAGTAAAGTGATTTTTCCACACTGCAGGTGATGAGGAGAGGGAAAGGAAACAGATACAAGTTTTTTGCAGAAGCAGTTTGTGATGATAATGACTTTCTAGAAGCCAATGTGCCAATAGGGCTGACTATTTCGGACACTATAATCCATGGTTTTAAATATATCAGCTGCAATCTGCCTCTCTGTACCCTCCAGAAACTAAAGGCAGTGGGAAGTCTCAGCAACTGATGTGAAATAGATAGAGGACTGGAAGATACAGAAGAAAAGTGATGAAGCTACTTAAAATTTAAAATGTAGGCATTTTACTATAAATGTATTTTTTAAAGATTGCAGGAGAGGATAATCTTGTTCAAGGAGGCAACTTGCTCTGAGTGGAGAGCTTAAAAATAACAGCTTTGTTTTTCTGCCTTATCACGCACCATCTCACTGCTCTAAGCAATATAAGGTCTGAGATGGGCTTATAATATGTTAATAGGAAAAAGGCAGCATGAAAAATTTCCCCTAGCAACAGAGATAGAACATTTAAAAGCTGTCACACCAAAAAACAGTGTGAGAAAAACACGGGTGGTGAATCTGAAACTTTGCTTTATCTCCAGAGGTAACCAGTTCACAAGCAGAAAGCAGCTGCTGAACTATCTACTGCTACATCTTCGTTCCACCACCACACTGTAGCCATGTGATAGCTGCTCATGCTTGAAAATTTCTACAATGCAGTACTAAGCATGTATATCATTGTAACCAGGACAACACTATGGTTGCTAGGGGAATTAAAAGAAAACAAAGAACCTTAACACCAAACTTGGAGTCAAAAGAAAAGTTCTGCTGCAAGATTAGAAACAAAAAGGGATGATGGACCATGTTGTACATATTCTCCAATTCATCATTATTTGTCCTTCAGTGTTATTCACAGGGCTAAGTAAAAATAAACAAAGCATAAACCCCTGCCAGCCAGCCTCAATGTGAAATGTTTGATATGTGTCTTAGAAGCACAAGTATCACGTAATTCATCATCCCAGCTTTTTTTTTTTTCAAATAGCATTGTTCTTTAATGCTAAACCTCCCAAATTCACACCAGAGTTTTGAGTTGTGAAAGTGTTGTACTAAATAAAATGAGAGTATGAGAACACCACTGCTTTGAGAAATCACAATCTTCCTTGAGTCCACCTCTATTCATGTCTTTGGTCAAATCAGACGGGCTCTTTGAAAGCAAATCAGGTTGTCTCCACTGACCATGCTTCAGTTCATATTATGTAGTGGTCTCTGAGTGCTTGCAGATGAATTTTAATGGGAAGAGGCACCCCAATAGCATACCTAACTCCTTCCAGACACCAGAAGGAGTTCAGACCATGGGACCAAACATAAGCATGTATGAAATAACATCTCCTGACATACACCCAGTATGCATACTCCATCCTCAGGGGTAACTGCTTTGCTCTGCAGATCTCTCTTCTTGGTGTCCTCTGCTAAACCCTAGACAACTTAGGCACATCAGTAGCATTTAATATAGCATGCTCTTTAATGATACGTGTGTTATGCTGCTGTTACTTAACTACATGCGATGGAGCAGCTAATGGAAAATATTTTGCCAGAAGAAGTAACCCTATTACAACCAGAACTATCAGCCAGTTGTAAAACGTTTTGAAGTAAAATCCAGTCTCAGCCAGCTTATTAAAAAAATTCAACCCTGAAAACTATATCTATAACCTCTTCCCTCTGTGGCCTATGAGAAAAGAGTTGATAGTTGACTCCATCCAAATAACAGAGCAACTGGGGGGAAGCATATTATAATTAGTCATGAACTAGAAATAGGATGCCTGAAAAAGCAGGACAATTACCTGTGCTGCTGAAGGTGCAAACACAGGTTATTTTCTGAAAAAAAACCACACCAAAAGCACCATAAAATGGAGTGACAAACTCTTATTCTTTAGAAATAAAGCTAAAATGATAGAATCATAGGATATCTCAAATTGGAAGGGACTCATAAGGATCATTGATTCCAACTCCCCACTCTTCAAGAGACTACCTAAAACTAAACCATATAGCTAAGAGTGTCATCCCGACGCTCTTTGAACTCTGACAGGTTTGGTGCCATGATGACTTCCCTGGGGAGCCTGTTCCAGTGACTGACCACCCTCTCAGTGAAAAACCTTTTCCTAATGTCCAGCCTGAACTTTAAAGAATGCAACTTGTCCAGGGTAGAAATTTCCTATAGCTGTATTATCCTGAGCAGCCTGGGACCTCACCTGCTGCTGCCAGTCTGTTTATGTGGCAATTACAATGCAGGGGCATGGAGCATCCTAAAATCTCTTTCCACGGGGCTGCTCTCTAGTATTTTTTTTTTTCCCCAGTTTGTATGTACAACCAGGGCTGCTCCAACAAGGTGGAGAATCCAGCACTTGCTCTTTTTACATTTTACACAATTGGTTACTGCCCGGCTCTCTAGTCTATCCAGATCTTTCCATATGACCTCTGTACCCTGGAGGGAGTCCAGAGCTCCTCCTAGTTTAGTATCATCAGCAAACTTAAAGTTCCTTTGATTCCTGCATCCAGAAAATGTATAAAAATAAAGAGAACTGGCCCTAAAATGGAGCCCTGGGGAACCCTCTGGTGACTGTCTGCCAGCCAGATGTAACCCCAATTACTTAAACTCTTTGAGCCTGACCTGTCAGCCAGTTGCACAGCCGAGGTTACTCATCTAGATGTATGCTGGACATTATATCCAGAAGAGACAGTGAGACAGTGAGACTGTGAGTCCAGAACTACCACATCTACTGGCTTCCCATGGTCAACTACATGGCTAACTTTATCATAAAAGGAAATTAGGTTAGTTAAGCAGAACTTTCCTCTAATGAACCAATGCTGGCTATGACCAATCTCTGTATTGTCTCTCAAGTGTTTTTCAGTAGCTTCCAAAGTAACCTCCATAATTTTACCAGGCAATGAAGTGAGACTGACAGGCCTGTAATTGCCAGGTTCTTCCTTCTTACCCTTCTTGAAAATTGGGACAGGATTTGCAAGCTCCCAGTTGACTGAGAGCTCTTCAGACTCCCAGGACTTTTAAAGAATAATGGAGAGAGGTCCCATGATGAAGCAGTGTGACAGTAACTACCTGCATCCGAGCATTGCTTGAGCGTTAGTCTGATAGAGACATTCCCCAAATGGAAAAACCATGATTTTTCAAAAGCAACCAAAACAGAACAAAGATATCAAAGCAGAGAGACAATAAGGCACTCAGGTAAATATATATATATATATTTTTTATTATTTTTTTTTTCCTTGCAGAAATGCTGTGCAATAGAATAATGACATTTTGCCCTTTGTGACACCATTTGACATATATATAATTAAACTTTAATCCCATGGATCTTTATCTTAGATTGCCCTCTATTCTTTTTAATTATGCAAATGATCCCAAGACATTAAAAAGGGAGAATTTTGATCTTTTTTTGTGTGTGTTGAGAAACTGAAAGTTCAAAATGAAAATGGCTACTTCTTACGTGGGTTTCTGTTTCAACAGAAAACATTTTCTATTATATGTTTGGCAGATTTTTTTTGGACTGGCTCCTGTTGTAATGTGGATTTTTCATTAAATCTTAAGTTATTTACTCAGAAGGGAATGGCAGTCTGGCTCCTGTCCAGTGATGGAGAAATAATATTCAGGCAATCAAATACCACAGAGATATGTCTGGTCTAAGAATAAAACAGATTAGCTGAGGAAAAAAATACCAGACTCCTCATGAGACAGGTACTAAATGGAGGAAGTTTTAGCCTAAAAAGGTGTGCATGACAGAGGTTATCACCACAGGTGGGTAGATTTCTTACAGAGCAATTCAGTTCAAAATGCAAGATTTTTTTAACAGTGGAGGATATGTGTGTACATAAACACAGAAATCTCAAAATCAAAGACTACGAACGATTTTAGTTTTCTAGTTAGTAAACAGGAGCACTTCAGGCCATTTGGAAAGGAAATTCAAATGAAATTATTCTCTGTCTGTGTTAATAGTATGGGACCTTATGTGTCAGCTGCAATCAGTTTGAGTAGCTCTCAGCTTCATGGGGGCTTTGCTGACCAGCTGTCTAGGAACACGATATTTTTTCTGGCTCTGTACTTGGACAAGTACACTTGAAGGCTTAGGAACAGGGCAGGGAATGTCTGTCAAAATACTTTCTCTCAGAGATCCTATTTAGACTTTTACATCTTTCATAGTGGGATGCTCTTCAGGGCAGTGTGCAAGACATTGAAGATGTCCTTCATCAATAGGGTCAGCAAAATAGTTTTAAACTCCATTCAGAACTGAGTGCTTCATAAAAATTATTCCTCGGAATTAACTTGTGAACAGAGGTAAAAATGTGGCGTTGGAGCACAGTATAAAGGCACGCTCACTCACAGCAACTTCAAAGATTTTTATTAATGGGAAATGCAACTTACTCTTTACCACAAGAGTCTTACGGGAGAAAAAAAAAAAAAGCAGCATTTCACCCTTTCACCCTACGGTTAGCTTGGGAAAAGGACTGGTTGGACAAAAATGTTGACCTACTTCACAGATGTAACATAGCTTTTTTGCCTCGTGGCTGAACTAGAGGCAGGCTCATGAATCTCTCTGCTTTAGAACTAGCCAACAAGAAAAGCTGATACACAAAATAAGTGTGGCCATCTCCTCTTGGGTTCAGCCATGTGTTCCACTTGCTTATGAAAAAAAGTCAGTTTCCATTTCCTATAAAGCAAGTGAACCTCATCCATTTATGCAAAAGTGGAGCTGTCTCTGGATCTCATAATGATGCGGGAAAGTAGAGCCAAAGAGAGCCAGTGCTTCTGCCTTGCCAGACATTTCATGGAATGAACATCCAATTATGGGTTTAGGGAATGAAATATGGGGAAGATGTCAAAGATGATTTTACAATTGCTTCCTCCGAAAGGAAGCCACACACCAGAATGGTCAAATGTAAACCAGAGTTAATGGTCTCCAAGCTTCCCTGGTCCAGCCCTTTCCAATCTTGGGATGACAACAGCCTGTGCAAGTGCTCAGATGCTCCTTGTGAGAGCATCACAGGATTTTATTTTTCAGTCCAGTTCAGTGATTTTGTCTGTGTTCACTTTGACTGGAGGATGATGCCACAAAATGTGAACTATTATATTTTATTTTAAAAATACCTCACATACTCAAGCAATGTAGAGTTCTTTTTCTTATTGTTAAAGAGTAATGTGTTGTCAGCATTCTCCCTACTCTTTCCTTTACAGAACAAGATACATACATCACCTTTCAAAAGAAGCAGCTCTACTGTGACATTTAAAAAAATGTTCTAGTGCATGAGTATATATTTTCAAAGAGACTGCAATTTATGAAGTAATATTGCTTTAGCAATATTAACAAAGCTCATTTCTTTGTGCATGCTTTATACAGCAACTCTGATGTGTCTAAAGGTTATACTTTATTTCACTCTAACAGGTTGATCACAGAAAGGAGAGTCTTTTTGCACCACTGGCACTGGATGGAGTTACTTTTCATGGTCACACAGAGGAGAACTGTACCTCAGTGTTGAAAGGTTGTCTTGGCATCTTGGGCTAGAGCCACGGCATGGAGACCAGACTCTGAGAAGGGTGAGTGTATGAGGAAACTCTGAGGAGAGCCCTGTGGACTTCTCCAATACTGAGGGACAAAACCTGAATGACTCTTTTGCACACCAGTATGCAAGTCAGGGGATAACAGGAAGCAGCAGGGGTCCAATGAAAAAATTGAAAAGAGCCACTGATATCTCCTGAGCCATCCACTGGGGACAATGGGGACAAGTGCAAGCCAGAGGAGTAGTGTCTTTGGTGGGGCAAGTCTGCAAGAAGCAGGTGATTGTAAGAGATAATTAACTTTCCTCCAGCTCAGGGGTCATGAAGATATTCCTCTGCACTTACCAAGCTGATGCACTGTAGGCTTGAATTTTGAACCAATTGTCTGTGCAGAAAATTACATTAAATTTTAGGCAGTTGCCTTGCATCATGTGCTTAAATTCCTCTCCACTAAATGTGGAGCTGGAGGATAGGGCTGGAAATTACTCTCCTCCCACACAAGGTCTAGAGCAGTGCCTCACGTACAATTTTCTTCTTGTTTTATCTGCAGAACAAAGCTGCTTGAAAAAGCAAAATAACACCCCCCACACACTCTAGACATATATCCCACCCTTAAATGATGCAAATAAACCTATCTGTTTACATTGCAAATATAGCTGAACTGGTAAGGCAATAGGGAATTAATTGAAGAACTTACTCAACAATGAAGACCCTTATGAAAAGGAGCTCAACCATTAAATTACTTGCAAAAGAGAACGGTAATGGTGATTGGAGCCCTACTGAAAATAAAGGCCAAATGAGATAGAATGTATAATTCCCAGGATTAATGTACAACACCTTATACTCTGGATTTTCTTGCACAACTAAACCAACTCAAAGGGGAAAAAAAATGCAAAACGGAATAATGTGTTAAAAGAAAGGGAAAAAAAAAAAGAGGAGGGAAAGAGATAAAAATGTCCCTGAAGAAGATAAAAGTAGGAATGACAGCAGCAAACCAAACAGCATTTCTCATGGCTATTGCTACTTAAATACCTGACAGCTCAAATACATCACACCTTATCTCTGAACCTAACATTTTTCCTCTCCTTCTCCATATAGATAAATTTTACTGTCTGCCATTTCATGGGGGAAGAAACAGGAGCAAAGGAGGAAGGATAAATTATCCAGTGTTGCCCAATTCTTTGAATCTGAGCCCACAAGAAAGTACAGACATCTTGACTGCCTGGAGAAGATGCTCAGGACATACTGCAGCCTGGTCCAATCGGAGGTGTTCCTGCCCATGCAGGGGGGTTGGAACTAAATGATCTTTAAGGTCACTTCCAACCCAAACCATTCTATGATTCTATGATACACTCCTTTTTGAGTGGAGAGGAACACATAGAGAAGGGGCAAAACCCTGCTGCATTGACAAACCCTTGTCTAGGAAGGGCTGTGGGACCAATATAACTGTGTGGTTCAAGGCTGTTTACAGCACACAGAGAATCTGTGCTTCTACTGCACTGCTTCTTTGCAGGGTACCACAATCTGGTCCTGGCTGTGGTCAGAATATTCGAACATCCTTACAGGGAAAGGGGAAAACCCTGTTGAAGCCATAGAAAGAGGAGGTTTGCAGATTGTTGCTCTTCCCCCACCTTTTCTCAGCACTCACTGTTCAAAAGCCTGGAAATAGAGAAAAACTTGGAAAGGAACTTTGTCTACTCTGAATCTGACAAAATAAGATGACTGGGGACAAAGACAAAAAAAAAAACCAAACAGGTTTGTCCCTCATTTTTGAACATTAGAAAAATACAGTACTTTGTCAGTAAGGTGTTCAGAAAGACAGGTTTGCCTCGGGCTTTCATTAAAACACTGCTTGAGGGAAGGATGAGCAAGACAAATAATTAACGTCTGCATGTTACTTTGGCTTTAAAGCAATGCTGTACATAGTAGGTCTTTGGCAGCATGAATTCAGTCAGATATTCAGAATGCAAGTATTGCCACTTGGCTCAAACAGGCTTATTTGCTGGAGCTGGTTTAACTTACTAGGAGTATTTGTTTGCAGATCGATTAACTGGAAAGAAGTGCAAGAGGCTCAGATGATGCTCCATGTGCTGGTGATACGTTACCCGTGACTATCCACACACACATACACATACCTACATACCTTTCTGAATAATGCTATAGGAAAAGATGCCAGAAAACCAGCACCTTGCACAGAGACACTGAACTACTTATTAAACATCCTTCTGATATAAATGGTTACTGCCTGATATTTTATTTTGAGACAAAGCCTCTCATAAGACATGGCTTGTTTTGAGCTCCCACTCATCTGACTTCTCCCACTAACTTAGTCCTTTCCCCTGAAGATGTCCACTGGTATATGCTATGTTGGAAATGCCAGGAGTAAGCCTTCCAGCAGGTGATAGTTAGGGGCTTGGGACAAAGAGACACGGCTTAGTGGTGGACTAGGCTGTGCTTGGTTAATGGTTTGACTTGGTGATCTAAAAGGTCTTTTCCAACCAAAGTGAGTCTGTGATTCTATAAAGAATGTACCTCATGTTCAACAGCACCTCAGTGACCTTTTCCATTCTGAATTTGACTAATCACTTTGAGAACTCTATTGGCCTCTCAGCTATCCTGTGGCAATGATTTCTACAGATTTCTCTTTATGTACTATGAAAACACAATTCTTTTTTGCAACTAGCTGCCTTGTGAGTCATTAGCTCTCCATTGGTTCTTCTTTTATTAATTCTGCAAGTGTCTCATTTTATAGACCTCTGTCACTGTAAATTTCACTCCCAGTCATCTCTTTTCCCAGCTAAAGAGCTAATCTTGCTTAGTTTGTCCTCGTAGTTGAAGCTGCCACATTCCTCTGATTATGTCTGTTGTGCACACGTTATCCTCTGTAGCTCCAGGGCATTTCCCAGCAGTGAAGTAGAACTGCACACCTGCCAGTCAGGATATGGGAGCATCATGCAGGTAATGTATAACATCATAAAGATACCTTTCTGGTATGTTATTATTTCTAACAAGTCCAAAAATATTACTTGTCTTTTGATTACTGCCCAGATATCAGTGTCCTGAGTACACCACCAGCCCTGACTGTCCTTGCCCACCCCTCTTGGCCTCTGCCCATGCTATCCACAGCCCAGCACCCCATTACAGACCACATCACTCGGGGATCATCTCTCACTGCTAACTGAGAGCTGATTCCCCTGAAGATTAGCTGCAATTACTCCAAGACTTCTTTCCTAGAGAGGTAGTAACCATTTAGTTATTCCTCCTACCCCTATGCTTTATTCTGCATGGATCTTAAATAATTTACCAGGACTTAAATTGTTTTTCCCAAGTCTTTTTTGCTAAAATCATAATCATTTGACTCTTTTAGTAACCCAAGACATTCACAACTTCCCTGTTTCTCTTGTGGTTGCTCAGTGAGTTATACAGATAGACTGAAAAATTTTGTACCAGCCACCAGCTCCAACCTCACCTCCAGCCTTTTCTGAGTCTTGTCTTATTCTTTCCCCAGGGGATCCACTATTTTCTATACACAGCTAAAGAAAACAGTGGAAACCCCAACCGTTTGCACCTTATATCTTCTGCCATCTGTGATCCAAGAAGTCTCATTGCTTGGAATAAAGTGAGATGGAAAACTCATGTCCTAGCAAAGGAAAAGGTAGCATTTTTCTGCTCATGAGCAACATGAGTCACTGGAGTATGTTGTTTTGCTTTTTAGCAGTATCCTTACTCTCTCTACACAATTTAACTACAGTCATACACTCAATGAAATACACAGTTGAACATTGCCCATAATCCCATTTTAGATGTGCATGACACTGTTTAGGTAGCTGACAGAATTTGAAAATGCCTACAGAATTTCTTTGAAGGAATGAAATAGGTTTCAGCACTTATGCCATCATGAGTAATGTGAAAAACATTATTTGTGTCTGATATTTTTGTGCGTATGGCCTTTTTCAAGTTTCATTGCAGTTATGTGAAGATTATAGCAATTCACACTCCCTGATCTTTGACATGTTTTCCAATACTTCTATGGTAATTTTAGCAAAATTTTTATTCAGGTATTTCTTCTGCCATGTATACTTGTTTCTGAAAGAAAGGAACTAAACAAGTATGTCAGCTGTCCTGTGGAACATGAAAAGATTGTTAGTATTAAGAAAAAGTTTTAAAATTAGATCTGAGGCACTCCATTTTGTGACTGTGAAGTACTTAACAAAACCACAATACCAGAGCAACTCCATCTTAGACTATGAAAACATTCCCCTCCCTCCAGCATCTAAAGACTATTACTTGAGTTTACTCCTGACCTTTCTGTGCACAGGACTTGTAGAAACTAAACCACTCCAGCTCTGTGGGAATATACAATAATGCCACATACAAAGTCTGTTGGAATTCAAAGTGTTTTTAGCACACAAGACACAAATATAGGTATATATATTCAAGAGGAAGATAACATCTTTTGACTGCTTGTATAGAGGAGAAGTTATTCTAAATAATTCATCATTTTATATTTAAAGAAACTAAATTATACCCAAGAGAAATTGTTACTCATTTTATACACATTTATATATACATATAGATGTACACCACATATATAGTTAAGTCACTAAAAGCAGCTTGGAAAGGTTTTCCCAAAGAGTTTCAAGAGTTGAGTTTATATTCTTGCACCACCACGGAGCACAGAAACACTGAATGCAGAAGTCATTCAAGAACCCAAAGATACAAACTATGGAAAAAAAAAAATCCTTATCTCAGACAAGCAGTTATTTTTTAGAGCAGATGATCTAGGAAAGCCTAAAATGAAAATAAGGTCTCCTTTCTTTTGTGTAGCTCAAAGAGATTAGGACAGATGAACAAAATAAGTATCTTGCCTAACAGGTATGGAACCCAGCAACCTCATCAGACCATTTCTTGGTATATAATAAAGGTAAAAGCAAAGCCAAAGGTAATGACATTGGAATAAGGAAAAAGGCAAGCTATGATGAAAAGCAAACAAACAAGGAAGCAGGTACAGAAGCCTGAGTGAAAGTACTGCTAAAATGATAAAGAGAGGAGGAAAAGAATAATTTTCAGGTTGAAATTTAGTTTGTAGATTACCAGCAATAAGGCTGGACTGTGTCTTTAAGTGATACATATCCTTGTGTAGGCTGCCTTACAGTGCAGTGTAAAATTAAGGAGGGAAAGGGAGAGTAGTGGCCATTTTGTTACCAGATCTTGCTCTTTGGTGTTTGTTGGAGAAATAGTGGAAATAATAGTTAGCTGAGTCCCCAAGGTGACTCCCTTCAAATCCTGTCAGCTGGCTAAAGAGAGTGTATGGCACAAACTGAAAATCCATGTTGGGATGGGTTAAATAGGAGTGCCTGAGGTAGGCTTGAAGGGCATTTTTACTCATCTTGTCCTTCACCTCTTGCAGTATTCCCATATGGACTCTCCTGATTAATCTCCTAATGCAATATTATATCAGCTCTGACCTAGAAAAGATACAGAAGCCATACAAGATAATAAAAGAATCAGAGATTAACAGACATAAATATCATAGCTTTTGGTTAGACTTTTGCTTTTAAAGTCATATCCATGCTTTAAACAAGGCTTTTTCTGTTAACACAACAACAAAATAAAAAAGCAACACGAAGTCAAAACACTCCACAAAACAATACAGCCTACAAGGTTTTTCTAGGCTCAACAAAATATGTGAAGCTGGATTATACAGGTATTTGTGTGCTGGGACCCCTCTTCACGCCTAGCTGCCTTGCACTCCTTGTTGGGTCAGCTGCCCTTCAGTGGGAGGTGGAGCTGGCTGCTGGCTGCTGTCACTTGAGAGGGGCCGTGACTTCAGAACTGTGTCCTCTGCTTAGCTGGGGATGCAACAACTTCCTCTTAGTTTGGTTAAAATTGTCAGTGGTTTAATGAATCTGGATAGAAGAGGCAGACTGGCAGGCAGCCCAAATGGCTAGAAAATGGGTTCTTTGGGCCATTCAGCTTTGCAGGCTGTTTAACCCTGGAGTAACTAGGCACATGTGAGTGTTCTACTTCCAGTCGGTAAAAGTGAATCCTCTGTTTGTCCCCATGTCCTGAGCCCTGATTTGCACTGTAACCTCATCCTGGAGCATGCAGAGTAGTGGCTTCACTTTTGAAACAAAACGGGAAGATACACTCAAGAGGGCACCCATTGCACTACCTGCTACAGAGAGGTGTATTCAAGGCAGCTGTGACTAGAGCTCACCCAAAGTACACGTCCCCCAAACCTGTGCAGTGTTAACTGCAGGTCCTCAGCACCAAAGCCCCCACTGTCTGGCTTTCCTGATGGGTTTCTGCTGGGCCACACTACTTGCTAGTGAAAGCACAGCTACTGCAGTTAAAATCACCCAGGGACTAAGATCTGCCCAGCTGCCAGGCCAGTTAGCCTAGTGGATAGAAAAAATAAGGCTAAAATGCAGCACCTTTTCCTTTTAGTTGTACCTTTAGGCAACAGAGAAAAATTAGGAAAGAAAAGTCTGAAAACAGATGTTGTCCACCCCCTCATTCATACAATTTGTATAGTCCTGTTTACTCTTAATAGCCCTGCTCATACACGTCAGCTTAATGTAAGCAATTAAATCATGATACATATTTAAAATTAAATTGAGACATGACCATCATTCTAATCACCTTTTAGAGAGTTTACACTGCCAATGAATGGAAAATATGTGTGTAATTTTGATAACACTTTTGCTGACAAAGTCATTTAACTGGTGGCAGTGAAACCTAAGTTTGGAAGCAAACCATGCCAGAAAAAATAATTATTGCCTACTATAATTTTTCCCTTCAAAGGCCACCTGCATTATTTATATGATCTATTAAACTATGCATATTTTTATAGAGTTTAGTTACATTTTTCAGAGTGACCTATTCAAATCAAAACAGCATTTTTCTAGCTCCAGATTATAAATGTCATATAAAATGTATTTTTATAACTTAAAATGAAAACTACAAATGGCAGTTACCTAAAGTGAGAGAAGGGAAATAGAGATACACTGGGATTTCAAGGCCTTTGTTCTAACTTGTCTTGATTACTCCTGTGTTAGACTTGGTTGGTTTGTCTAGTGTAAGGGGTAGATTTCAGCAGCTTTTTAAGCTTAACTTTCCTCAATGGCTTTTCAGGCAGTACAGTTTTTCCAGACAAATTTATAGACCTTCATGTGAGAAGTGCTGCTCTGCATCGATATACAGTCCTGTTCACTTAACCCAAGTTTATTTTTACAGGGATTTGGCGTTTTTCAATGTAGAGCAAGCTGCAGAGGCCTCCTCTGCAAGGACAATTACTAAGTGGGCAGTAATAAAAAGTGAAAGTGAGTGTTCAAATCCCACCATGAGCTTTAAATGGCACTCCTTACAACATTAAAAATGTCTGTCTTCTATCCCACTTAGAATATAGTCCTAGAGTTGCTTCAAACTGGGCTTCTTTTTTTTTTTTATTTGAGACAGATTGCTCTTGCCATTTCTTTGTCCTGATTATATCTCTGATGTTATTCCCATAGAAACTTCAGCAATAAAAATACTTCTGTGTACAACAGGAATAAAGCTAAATTTTATTTGCAACAGATATCATAACTGCATGTTAAAGAGACCCTTTTTGAAGATGGTACTTATATGGTCACTGTACAAAACTATTAAAATATGTGGTTGCCATTTTCAAACACGCTTCTCAAAACTAATGCGCCTAAATCTCATGGATACTATTCTCAGTCTGATTATTTTATGTTCAGTGGCTTTAATGGAACCCAGAAGTGCTCAGCATTTTTGGAACAAAAGTCCACAGCCAAAGCTGAATTTAAGAATCTACTGTAAGCATCAGGGACTTTCTGTCCTTCATCAGTTATTTTATACATTATATAGTTGAATAAAAGGAAGGTCTTGAGATACAACTACAACTCAGTGAATATTGCAGCCAAGCCAAATTTGTCAATATATGTAAGAGAATGTTTCCATTTTTGTGGTTTAGATCATCAGCTATTTGTCCCTGGAAAATGGAGATGAGAAAGCAGCAGAACATTGGCTTATGGATCAGGAAAACCACAAAAAACCCAATGACCCTCTTAATTTCTTTCATTAAACAGATAATTTTTTGTAAGGCTGTATGAGTCTCTGAGATATGAGTTTTAAACTGTTAAATCCACATGAATTTATTTCAAAACTGAAATAGGCTACATTGGAGCATGCCTTGCCTACCACTGAAATCCTGGAACAAGCTTATAGGTATTCATGACCATGATCTCTATGTGGCAGGGGAAACTCAGCCCAGCAGTAGAGAACAATGAAGCAGAGCCACGGTGCTCATGAGTCACTACAGTGACCAGAGATATTTATCCTCTACCTCTGAAATGCAAGGGTTTGTATAAACTTATACCTTGTCCACATTCAGACTCATGCCCAATGGAGAGCTGTAAATCTTTCTGTATGAGTTACGATGCCTATTTTGATTAAGAAAGTAGCGAAATTCCAAATAATTTTTTAGCTTTGGACTTCTGATTCGCAGTAAAAATCAAAGCGTGTCAGGGCCGTGCAGGGAGATTTTACATTTTATTTTTCATGTCCAGTCAATTTTATGGATTATTTAGGTATTTATCTTACAGGTTATCCATACAGTACTCTACCTCGCCACCTTTCTAATGCAAATTGGCTGTTAGTGCCTTTTCTCTTACTCTTACTCTAAGAAAAAGAGTCCTTTTTCTACTTTAAAAAGGACTTGTTTGTCCTCATACAGTGTTTGGTTACTGTTAAAAAAGGTTTTAAGGGAAGCTGGAGAAAAGTGTAATTCTTTCTTTCTTATCTTCTTGAGTTTGGACATTTAACCTAATTTTGAACTTTTTTTTTTTTTTTTTTCTTTTTCTTTTTGGTGTGCAGAAAGCTGAGAGAAAGAGCAACTCAGTGTATAACTGAAATTTATACCATTGAAAAAAATAGGTTTGTCCTGGACCCAAGGGTGGCTTAACATATTGTTCGAACTGAACAGTTATCATCTTTTCCAGTCCTTCTTTAGCACTATATAAATATCTTAAACACTCAGACTTATGCCTAGTGTGAATGAATTTGGAACACTGAGACTGTGTCTGAAGACTTGAAAAATAACATTAATTTAATCCTCATTTTCAATAAAACTAGTCAGACAAGAGGATGATTACCATTTCCAAACAGTAACAAAGTGGTGAATTAATTTTATGGAGGTACAATGTACTAGACTATTTGAAAATTATCATTATCGGTACTGAATATAGCTGTTCTTAATCTGTATTTTGAAAATATCTTTATTTAACCAGGATAAAAAAGCTGCCTAAAATTATTTTTGACACAGAACATAACAAGATAGCAATCTCTGCAAAACTCATAATTCTCAAGGAAATTGTTAACCAATTATAAACATAACACAAAATATCAATGGCTATGATGTATTTTAAACACAATTATGATAATAAAGTATAAGCAAAAATATGCAAGCAGTAGCAATTACTAGTGCATATCATTAAGCCATCTGCTAATTAATCCAAAGCAATAATATGGTTTATTTAATAAGTTCCAGCAGTTCTTGTTGAAGATGTGTACAGAAAAATAGGTGGTTTATGTCTGATGAAGCAGGAAATGCTTCTATGAGGCTAGAGCTTTACTGTAATAACTTGGAACCTATCAGATATTTGTATTTAATTGTTGTCACTGCTGCAATAATTTTAAATATTACCAGACATTACACTGGAAGAAAAACCTGCAAGGGAAGAACGAAAATGAAGGAGCTGCCTTTCATAAGAAAACAGTTCATAACAGCCAATGAATTGATCACAGAAGGGAAGAGGTCATCTCCAAAGCCTGACATGTCAGGAGAAACTTCTATTGATTTCAGGGGTCTGCATATGGGACGAGAACACTCAGTACCAACAGAACTAAACTTGCTTAGTTTTACTACAGAAGTCTCTAGATTTATGTAACTGCTCCATCTGGCTAAATACCTTGTAGATAGCATTTGGTATTTTAAGTATCTATCAAACATTTTTCCCTGTCATCCTAAAGTCTGCTGCTACACATACAGAGTATGTTTTGCTCTTATCCTCTCATTTGAATATCTCTTATTGGCTTCCGTATTTTTTCTGTGAAAAAGTTCATTCTGGTATGTAAAAAGGCCTATCCTGCTGTAATGAAATAAAATATGTAAAGCATGTTTAACTATAAGAGTAGTTTTTCTGAAGATTTAGAAAACATCCTTCAAACTGCATGCTAATTCACCCGGTGCCAAGTCTTCTGACACACTTCAGTTTCCTCTTAGAGAAGGGAAGACATTACAATTTAGTGAGTTATGAATTTTGTAGTGTTTGAACTGCTAGTTCTATAAATACTGAATTAGCAATAATTGTTTCAAAAAGGGACAGCTTGTGTAAACCTCAGGGAGAAGGAGGATGAAGTGATATTTCCACCAACCAAGATGACAGTGTTTTTCCAGAGAAGGAAAGGAGGCCTATGGGGAGGCAATGGGGGAGAAACAGTCAACTTCCATTTCTCTTGAAGGAAATACTGGAGGGATTTATCAGTTGGCAAATCAAATATAGAAAATATCATCTGATAAAAGGTTGTGGTCTGATCCACCAAATCCTCTGAAACCCTGCAGGAGAAAGGATGGTGCAGAGAATAATTTCAGATTCAAACCACTGTAAGGGTAGAAGCATTTTATATGGATTTTATCTGATGTTAAGATTAAATGAGCTAAATTCAAAAAAGAAAAGGAGGGTTTGAGTTTTTATGGTCCATAATTTTTCAAATAAAGGAATTGCATGTCTTCTTCATTTGGAAAGAGAACCAGAACAGTCAGGGTTAAAAGCTGGGTTTAAATGAAAGAGCATTTTGTAGCAGAAAGGGAGCTGATTTTGCACTCCTCACAGTGCTGCATAGTTCTGCTGCCTGAAGGGCAGGCTGTGCAGCGCCCAGCTTGCTTCTTGCCACTGACAGCTCTGTGAAGTGTATGACTCCTACTCACAACATGAGTCCAGCTGTTGTTTTTGAACTGACTCAATTTGATCACAGATGTAAGGTGACCCTGGTGGTGGTAGGGTGGTTCCATTACAGTGGCCTGGTCTGTGGCATCAGGCTGTGAGGCAGAGCGAGACTGAGCCAAGCCCCCAGTGACCAGCTCACAGACCTTGCACAAAACAGGTAGGACTCTTGGATTCCTCTTCTCATCTTTCTCAACAACCTGGCTGCCACATGAAGTTTTTTCAACAGTCTATGAAGCAGTGAGACCAACACTCGGGTCTCATTTGGCTGTACAAGCCAGCAACCAGGATATGGGAGACAGCGACCAAGCGAGGTCCTTGGTGGGTGGCAATCTGGAGACAACTAGTTCGGTTTGGAAGAGTAGCCTCTCTGCAATCATTCTCCTTCTGCAGCTGGTGGAATAACTGCACAGCACTGTGCCCAGGGCAGGACAACAACCCTGTGCTGAATTTCCTTTTTTTTTTTTCCTCCCTGTGAGTGAATACTGTTAATCTGTTTTATTTCTCTGACATCTCACATGAGATGATGAAGAGCAATAGCAGGCAGGACATGTGTTTTTCATGCACTTTACTTATATTTAACCATCATTATGTATGATTATTCTCGTTGCTTGAGCAAAATTTTCTGTCTGATTTTGAATCCTTCATAGTTACATGAAACTGTCTTTAATAAAAAGTAAGAGATAACACAAACAGCTTAGAGATGTCAAATGATCTCACCACCAAAGTCAATGTATGATAGCAGTGAAAGCAGCAAAAAAGAATGCTTTATGCAAATATAAGAAAAAACATTTGTCTTTGTTAGTAATAGAGGTCTAGGAATAATACTAAAAAAAATCTCAATCATTTGATGTCTCAGTCAAAATAAATAATACTTTAAAAACGATGATATTACTGCTGTCTGGGACTGAAAAGTACCAGAGCTTCCACAGTTCCCAGAGAAATCAAAGAGGACATTTTTAAATTGCATGTTACTAGATTAAAAAAAATAAATACTGCCATTGGCACTTTACGTAAATCAAAAAAAGAGAGAGGTTTTTCAGTAAATAAAGCTAGAATAGAAAAATTCTTAAATGCAGCTAAAATATGTTCATACCTCTTCATGGTAAAAGGCTACAGGCTCAGATAATCTAGTCATAGGAACTTTGAGAAGAATTTCATGCAATGGAAGGATTTTTTTGACGGGGGGTGAGGTGGAGGAAAATCTTCTGTGTCTCATGCTGTTATTCATACTTGAAAGCATACAAACTTGACAGTTTTTAAAGCCTGGGATATTATGACTATCGAGTGCTTCCACTCATCTCCTAGGCTACTCGCTGTTTTCTGCACCTACGTCTGTAATAACTAGCTCAGGCAAGTCAGATACAATATGGTGTTAGCCAATCTCCAAGGTAAATATATGGATAAATAAGTGTTTGGGTTTCTTGGTTCCCTAATGGATGTAAGCATGTGTAGGAGTCTAATGTTTCGTCTTCATTTCCCACAGTAGCTCAAAAGAAATTTTGCAAACAGTCAACACATTTTTTTGGAAGCTGTTACTCTGTGGTAGAGACGAGCCAATATTAAAATCTGGATTTAGAGGCTGAGACATTTGGGGCACATTTGGGGCTTGTGAGCAGGTTTTGCATATTCCAAAGGCAGAGGGGAATTTGAGGCTTTGGTTTTAAGTTTGGTCTTTGATGCCAACCCATGCTCAGAGGGGGAAGGGAACGGGCTCTCTGCATAGATGATTCCACTAATTATAGTGATAGCAGAGTTACAACAGAAGCTTTCATGCCTCCCTTCAGCTTTCCTCTGCCCTTCTTCTATTTCTCTTCCACTTTTAAAATGTAACAGTAAACAAATACTTTTTTTTCATGTTCTTCACAGAACCCAATAAGCAGGCAAACACATTTATATGTAAATCAGTTATATTAAAAATGTTGTGTGCTATCTCCAAGACCCTATCAGAAATGAAGCATTTATGCCTCAGCAGATAATATTCAGTTAAATATTCCAGTGATTTTTGTATTGTGACTGAAGTGAATTATAGAGAATTGTTGAGGGTGAGAAATGACCTTTAAGCCCATTAAGTACATTAGAAGCTGAATGTTGCACAGCCTTCCAGGATAGTAACTAATTGCTTCCAAAGCAACCTGAGTGCTTCGGTGGGTTTTTTCATTAAATTTGTCATTGTACAAGTTCCTTATTCCTTGATTAAAACTTTTGCTCCCATTTTCAATTAACATCCTTTTTCTCACGTTCCATGTTTCTGCTCTAGAGCCATCATCCATGCTGTGATTGAAGATGATAAGTTATCAACATTAACTTCTTATACATCATTTAACATTGAAGACAGTTTTCTTCCCTTTTTTATTTGACTTTTCCCCCCTCTTTTTCTGTTTGGTTAAAAACTATGGTTACATGAATTTTCAGTTTGGCCTTATTTCTCTCTGAAAAACAAACAAATTAAAAATTTTACTCTATCACTTTTTTCCTTTGAGTGCTGCATTGTCACTACTGGCAACGAAAAGATAGGAAGAGAAATCAGCTTTAAAAAGATTTTATGCATCGTTGGGAAAAAGTCAGTGTGCATTATATGACAGGCATTTTACTTCATTGTGAATTTAATGCTTTATTTCCTCATTTTTCCATGAATTTTTAACTCTCAAAAAAAATGGAAGTAGAAATTCGAGTCTCTCAGTCAGATCTATCTACTTAGAGATAATTTGTAGCCCTCTGGTGTAACCCTGATTGGAGGAGGCACTCTGGATTTTGGGTGAGCTAAAGGAGGCAGGGAAATTGCAAGCTGTTGGTGCTTGGTAAGCTGTCATGGTGCCATGAAGCACCCCTCAGAACCCCCTAGAGGTGGGTCAAATCCATGTCCAGCTACCAGGTCTTAAGAAATAATCGGGCTGGCAGTGGCCTGGTCCACCAACTTTTGTGGGGAAGGAAGGAGTGAGTTTTTTCTCCTCTCTCATGCTGGGACATGACTGGCACGAGAATCCATCTCTCACGTTGAGTATTACCATATTCTGCCTCTATCCACAAAAAAAACCCCCAAACCTGTGGGTGCTATTTGAGCAGGAAAGCATTGCTTAGCATAAATGAATTTATAATTCTTTCTTGCCTGTGCTTGGTGAAACATGACAGGAGACAGTTCTGAACCAGCTTATAAAATCTAATTCAGAGTCACCAGTATAGCACACTATTAACTGAATTTCAGATATGAAAACAATAGAAAAACAAAGGAATAAATATTTAAAGATGTCTAAATGAATGGGAAGAAGTATACTCTATGGGCCTTTAAAAAGCATAAGTGCCTACAGTCTGCCCTGCAGAGAAAAAAAAGATTTCCAAAAGCACTTGTCATTACAGCTGCAGGTTCTGCAAACCTCTGAAAACATTATATATTTTATCTGGATATAAATTTTGATGTTGTTTCACTGGGAACCACTTCTTTTGATTTTAGATCTCTAGGTCAGATCCTGTATTTAGGAACGCTAATACATGGAAAAGACAACCTCTCGATATGATTATGAAGCACTGTGCACTCTGAAAGACTATACCAAGCTCTAAAGAGACACCAGTTAAATACATAACTTCTGACTGAGGGAATATTTAAACTAAAGTATTTGCCACTGAATCTGAAGAAATTCACATCTGCCTTGCTCTCAAATGCTCTCCCAGGCCATTGCCAGTGAAATCAGAATTCTAAGTCTGGTGCTTGCTCTAGTCCTGTATGGCAGTTCTTACATTATGGTTTAACTTGCAGAATTTGACTTGGTCTAATTTCAATCTTTATTTTCATCAGTTCAAACAAAGGATTTTCCAGGGCCACAGTTAAATAACTAATAAGCTTTTTAACAGGGCTTACTT
This sequence comes from Hemiprocne comata, assembly GCA_020745705.1. Taxonomy (NCBI): domain Eukaryota; kingdom Metazoa; phylum Chordata; class Aves; order Apodiformes; family Apodidae; genus Hemiprocne; species Hemiprocne comata. Next base: position 93,944,474 of record CM036586.1, on the reverse strand, counting down.
GTTTTCCCGAGAATTGTGATCAAAATGGCTGAGTGTTCTGGAGAATCCTATAGTTTGAACACCATGTGTTACAAGAAGTTAAATTTTATGACGTGCTTTTGGTGCCAAATTTTATTGTTGGGAAAATAAGCCACCATACTCAGTTTTGTTACTACGTATTTTATACAGGGACACATAATTCTTCAAAAGCAAGCAAGCCTTGCAGTTTCCTGAGGTGCCTAGCTGCCACGTCTATCTTCCCCCTGAAAACCCACTTAATTGTAAAAGTAAAGTTAATATATATCTGACCAAATCAACTTTCAATTTGTCAAAAAGAGGATCTCATTTCTTCACTGGAGTGAGAGTACAGCTGACAGTTTTCTTCGACACCATCCTCCATTATTCCTCTCTAAGTCCTCACTCTCTAAAAAGAAAGCATTTAAAATATATAGTCTTTTATTATATTTTATAGATATATGCTTGGGCATAGTAGGTGTGAGTGCTTAAAAAGCATGATTCATATTAAAATGATATTCCTTGTGTGACATCCAGCAATAACATAAGACTAAGATGAGGAAGAAAATAATCACCTGAAGAAATGCTGTAGAGGGGTGTTGAAGGGAATATTTAGCACCATGTAGGGAACTTCAGCAAGACTAACACGAGTTACAAATGGATCAGGAACCATCCTGTGAATTCTATTTTTCTCAAATGCCAATTCTCAAGGTACAATACTCTCTGAGCATATCTTTTCTATTTGCCAATATTAAATTCCACATGCCTTGTTTTTGCATCCTCATTAAATTCTTTTGTAATCCATTCAATGTCCTCCAAGGATCGACTAAAAATCCATCTACTTTTGTCATCTGTAAATTCTGATGCACTCCATATCAAATCAATTTCTCAATTGCTAATATAAATGTTAAATAGAAAATAGCTGCAGGTGACCTCATCTGTCATATTGTGCCAGGAGGATCCTTTATCATTTATTATAGTCCTTCAGGGGCCCGCTTACTACTTATTATTAATGTATTTTCCCTGACCAGTCTTCATATCTCCCTCATGGCTTTCCTTACTAGTTTCTTATGATCTATGTTTGGAGAAGTGCTGCTAATATATATGCAAATCCACTTCACACTGTTAACCTGTTAACCATATCAGATAAAGATCACATTAGTCTCTCTGATATGTTTCCATTTTCATGCTGACACCAGCTAACAACTCTTTGCTTTCAAATACCTTACAATGTTCTTTAAATATGAAAATACTATCCCAACTCAAACAATATTACATGTTGGCAACATCTGCTTTCTTAGCCTTTGCCAAAATGACAGGGTTGGTCCTCTAGTTTTTGGTAATGGAATCATTTCTTGTTATTCAAAATGGAAGATCGGAGTCTTTCCCGAGGCAGTTCAAGTAATTCCTTGTCTAAATCAAAGGAATTTCATCTTCCTTGGTTTTCAGCTGCATCATACTTCCTAACCTGCTTTGGGTCCTGCTTAAACCATCATGTTCTAGGAAACAATAAGGATCAGCTAATAGTTCTCCCTCTCTCAACAACTGCAGAGATCAGGCATGTGAAGTAGGCGTTTAATTATCCTGTCATCATCCCATCACCACAAAATGATTGCTTTATCATTTTAGCGGGAAATTGTAGTCCTCAACTCTTACTAATACTCATTACTCTTACACCTCCTGCTAGTTACGTTGGCTTTCAACATCTTAAAAAACACTGTATAGAGGGTAAAGAGAATAGCCATATCAACTGCTTTGGGATGTTCGGGAATTCAAATTCCAGTTCTAAATTAATGCAGGATAAATATTTTACTCTTATTATTGAAGCAATGGCCAACACTCTTTAACCAAGGTACCTTTGCACAGCTACAGAGGAGTTTGGTGGGTTTGGGATTTTGCAGGGAGAAAAGAGGTGTGGGCAGGAGCTGGAAAGTGTTGGTCGTATAGGGTATCCTAAAGTGGGTTTCCTGCTAGGATGGATAAGCAAGTGTCAGTTGTATGGTGACAAGCATTACATGGCCTGACAGCCCGGGGTACAATCCTGCACTAGCTCTAGGGAGGAGGAGGGAGAGTCTTTGTGCAGGTGCAAGAATGGCAGGTTTTTTCATGGAATGAAGAAAAGGTATATGTCTTCCTTCAGACCCATGGGAGATTTTCTTCAGATTAAGATAGCTCAAGGCGCAAGTGAGCAGCAGATTGACACTTGGGGTGATGTGGCCTCTGGAAGAGGGAAGGGAATGGATAAATGAACATTAAAGCTGATAAGGACATGAAGAATTTTCTACAGTGAATGAAATGTTCATACTCTCTACCCCCACTTCTTCCTATATATAGTTGCAGTACCTCTTTATGGTACTATAACATATGCCTATTTGAAGTATAGTACAGCTGTTATTTTAAGAAGAAAAGCTGTTTAACTGGGTAATTAAACACAATATTGTTTCTACCACTTCTAGAAGTTTTTTAATATTTGAGGGAAATGAAGGCAAGTCACAATACTTGCAATCTCCAGCCAAAGCAGTGCATACTTATTCTCTAGTAAGAAAAGCTGGCTGATTTTTCAGTAACTTATTGAAATCTCGGGAGTTAACCATCTTGTTGTGCAGGAAGCCTGGGAATTTTGGCAGAAGCTATGCTTGGTTAAGTAGGCAGCATCTCACTGAGCTAAAACATAAAAAGGAAGCACACAAGAGGAAGAAAAAGGTAGAGGGGGAAAAAGGAGGGGGAAAAAGGAGGGGGGGAAAAAGGAGGGGGGGAAGGAAGGGGGGAAGGAAAGGAAGGGGGAAGGAAGGAAGGAAGGGGGGAAGGAAGGAAGGGGGGAAGGAAGGAAGGGGGGAAGGAAGGAAGGAAGGGGGGAAGGAAGGAAGGAAGGGGGGAAGGAAGGAAGGAAGGGGGGAAGGAAGGAAGGGGGGAAGGAAGGAAGGAAGGGGGGAAGGAAGGGGGGAAGGAAGGAAGGGGGGAAGGAAGGAAGGGGGGAAGGAAGGAAGGGGGGAAGGAAGGGGGGAAGGAAGGAAGGGGGGAAGGAAGGAAGGAAGGAAGGAAGGAAGGAAGGAAGGAAGGAAGGAAGGAAGGAAGGAAGGAAGGAAGGAAGGAAGGAAGGAAGGAAGGAAGGAAGGAAGGAAGGAAGGAAGGAAGGAAGGAAGGAAGGAAGGAAGGAAGGAAGGAAGGAAGGAAGGAAGGAAGGAAGGAAGGGGGGGGAAGGGGGGAAGGAAGGAAGGGGGGAAGGAGGGAAGGGGGGAAGGGGGGAAGGAAGGAAGGAAGGGGGGAAGGAAGGAAGGAAGGAAGGAAGGAAGGAAGGAAGGAAGGAAGGAAGGAAGGAAGGAAGGAAGGACGGACTAAAAAATAGTTGCCTAGGTACTTAGGGATGAAACCAGGAAGACCAGAACCTGTCTGGAGCTATGATGGTTGAGGCACATTTAGTGCAACAATAAGGGACTTCACCTTCATACTATTTGCAAAAGGAAATGAGAAAAAATATGGATTCACTGATGGCTAGAGGGGACAACCATGAACAACATGGAAAATATTGAAGTACTGAATGCCTATTCATATTGGTAAGCAAAGCCTCCTTCCAGATCTCTGTGTTTCCCAGCATAGTCCCGGAAGGGGGAGTGCAGAAAGCCATGGGGGAACCACGGGACTTCTTATAGAAGTTTAGGGACTTCTTATAGTTCAGGGACTCCTTATAGAAGCTGAACTCATTGAGATCCACTGGCAGAGCTTGTGGATGTGACAGTGATATTATAATTATCATGTGTGAAAACAGGGGGAAACAGGACAGGTCTATTTTAAGTGTTCTTGTTTTCAAAAAATGCAAGATGAAGGACCCAGGGAGCTGTAGGCCATTCAGCTGGAAAAACGATGGAGCACATTCTCTTGAAATCCATTTCCAAGCATGAGAAGGACAAGAAAGTAATTAGGAACAGTCAACACAGATTTACCAAGAGTGAGTTTAACCAACCTGATTGCCTTCTGTATAAAAATAATCAGCAATGTGGATAAGGAGAGAGTGGTGATTTTAGTAAATGTTGATTTCAATGAGGTTTTTGGCACCGTGTCTCACAGTATTCTCATTTGTAAGCTCTGGAGGTGTGAGCAGGACAAATGAGCTGCTAGATGAGCTGGAAGATAGTGATCAGTTGCTTGATGTCTGGCTGACAGAGGCTGATGAGCAGAGTACAAGACTACTCTGCTCATCAGCATTGGGCACCCTGTTGTTCTTTGTGACCTGGATTGTGACATACAAAGAGTTCTCAGCCAATTCACAGATTAGAGAGAGTGACTGACACAATGAATGGCATGGTTTCAACCCAGAGAGACCTTGGGTAATATGGTAACTGGGCCAACAGACACCTCATGAAGTTCACCAAGAAGCACAAAAGCCTGCTCCCAGTACGGGCATTACTATGCATACACACAGGCTGAGACATGATGGGCTGGCCAGCAGTCCTGCTCAAAAAAGAAGCTGAAAAGCCCAGCTGAGAAAGTCATTACAATGGACACCTGAGTGAATATGAGCCAATAACGTACTCTAATTGCGAATAAAGCAAACTGTGAAGTGAGTTTCATTAGAGGGATCATGATCAGCAGACTGAAGAAATTTAATGTCCCCCTCTACTTGTTCCTGGTGAATTCATCCCTGCAATACTGGGTTCAGTTTTGGTTGTCCCATTACAAAAGACATAGTGGGGAAACTGGAAAGTGTTCATCAGTGTTGCCAAGATGGTAAGGGACTTCAGATACGTGACCTACAGGGGTAGCTTGAAGGAATTTGGCTTATTTAGTCTGCTGAAGAGGGGGCTAAGGGGAAATATAATTGGACCCTAAAAAACTTGAAGGGTGTTTATGAAGACAGTGGAGCCAGTGTATTTTTGGTAGTGCAAAATGGTACAGTGAGGTTCTGTAGTCACAAATTGTGGCTTGGTAGGTTCAGTCTGAATATTAGGAAAACCTGCTAGACCAGGAATGTGGTGCAGCACTAGAATTGGGGCCCAGACAGGTTGTGGCTTCTTCTTCCTTGGAGATTTTCAAGACTTAAATGGACAAAGCCAGGGCTTACTGATGTTTGGAATAGCTACTAGTTTGAGCAGGATGTTGGACTATGAGACCTTTAGAGATATCTTTCAGTCAATATTTCCATTATGAAAATTGCTTATGGCTATGACTTTTATGTCAGTACATTACAGAAAATGATAATTGTAATAGGGATCTCTAGATTAGGCAGATATACAACTTCTACTTTCTTCTCATGTTGCATAGTAGTCTATGGGGTCTGAAAATCTGAAGAGGTCATGGCAGATGCGTCCTGGCTGTAGCATGGCTACATCTTAACTGAAACAGATTGGAAGTCTTGGCTGCATTCAAGCAAATGGCAAAGCTACCTTTAAAAATATGTTTATATAAACATATAAAAAAAATCTAACAACAACAAAAAAGGAGCTAAAATGTAACAAGATGCAGTAAGACAGATTCTTTGTACACAGAAAAACCTTCAAATATTGTCTGCATTTTTCAGAATATGAAAGAAAGACACAGAGTATGTGCCCTATATGACTATCCTAGGAAGGTCTTGGCCATCTGTATAGTATGTGAAGGGAAAATGGCAGGCAGTAGACAGAAACTCTTTCCTGGCAGATGATGATTTAGTTTGAGTTTTTTACTCTTACATTGGTACTCCTGATGATGAAAATAATCCTCTGTGGATGTAAAACCATTGGTGTTCAAGGAACTGTAGTCACTGCAGCTTGTTGGAGCAACTTTCCCAGGTGACTACAGTTTGCTTGCCTCATGGCAATTTGCCCATCCTCTGCACTTCTCATACAGAAGACTCAGAATTATTGTCTTCATTCTGAATATGGTCCGTGCTTCAAGTGAGTGGGTTTGCAAATGTACATCTACAGTGCATGTGGAGGAAATGGAGCTAATTTCTAAACACACTGTATAACAGTGACCAAGCTAGATGAGAAAAGGCAAAATTAGCTCATGTGGAAATTTGTGATATGGCAGCTGGATTAATTCCATTTCCTAAACTACCTCAAGAACTGCTACATTATACTGCAATTTAGACCTGTGGCACAGACCCTGATTGTCCACAATTCCAGTGGAGATCTCTGAGACCGGGTAACCAAGGACAGACTTGTGATAAGGCCTCAGTCTGAGGCCAAGTTTTCCAGAAAGCAAACCACCAGGTATTTTCAAGCTGGTCAATGAGTTAAACACTGAGTTATTCTGAAAATGAATTAAATAATCAATAGTGAATACAAGATGAGGACCGTTAGATTAAAAAGTACAGTTCACCAGTGATCAAATGTCACTGCAGCTGCATGCAAATCAGATGACTCATCATGAAGCATACGGTTGTGAGGATGAAATCATTGGCAGCTTGTCAGGCTTCAATTGGATTCAAATATTCTTCAGGGAAGGACAGGTTGCTAAAATCCTAAATTTATAGCACTGCCATTGAAGACTGTGACAACTACTGTTGTAACATCCCGTCTAGGGAATAAAAATATAAACATATCTCAATTATGTTGTTTAGATTTAAAAAGGTATTAAGGATATGAAATACAGAAATATCTAGATGTTTATGACTATGGCATATCTGGTATTTGATGAGCAGTTGTTAGTTTAAGACCCAAATTAAGATTAAGGAAAAAGTGGTTTTAAAAATGATACTTAAATAGGTGTGTAACTGGGTCCTGAATCAGGTGTTATTTATAGGAAGATTGAGTGTCCTAGACTTGGCAAACACATTTGCTTTCTTTATGTGTGGGAACATCAACAAGGGAGACCAGAAGAGAATCAGAAGTCACACTTCAGGCTTCTGGTTTGCCTCCGCTGTCATTCCCCAGAATTACTTCCAAAGGAGTTGCCAGACCAAGAAACATACTGAAAATATGTGGACTTCAAATTATTTTAAGACGACAAGCCCCAGGTATAGTTATATTAGTATAACACACATAGGTAATACGGTTGGCTGATAATCCATGTTCTGTTCAAGGATTTCCCTCTTTTAGGGTTTATTTTGGACCCAATGAAAAATGGAGCTGTGATGCCTCCTACTGGCTTCGTTTCTATCTCTTAGTCCTGTCTGCCTTGTCTCAGGAAAGTTTCCCTTAGGTCTTTGAAATATTAGTGCTGACATAATGGTGGTAAAGACTGCCTCAGATAAGATCTCTGATATGAAGACCAGAAACTATTTAAGTTTAAAAGAAACTGGAAGAGATTAAAGCAGTAAGTGACAACAGGAGCCACACATGCATTTTAACTTAAAATTCTACTTTCCGAATGAATAAAGATGTTTTTTGACAGGTTATTGCATTCAATGTTATAACAAAACACAAAATGCTTGTTTTCATTTTTTATTACTCTAACACCCAAAAAGGTCCTTTAATCCAAATGTTGATCTGATTCAAAACTAACGAAGTACAATCACTAGAATAATTCATTTTTCTGGTGTTACCTCTTTTCCACAGGCTGTAAATTATACCAGACATAATTTTCAATTGCTCTTGGGACAAAGACCCTGATAACTCATGTTTGTAGCAAGAATTTGTGTCTCAGTACTACCACATATATTTCATCTTCTCATGCAATCTAGAGAGGACATTATAAATCAACACATTCAAAATATTTAAGAAAACATATATCATATTATTTAGGTAAAAAGAGCTCAGTTGTTAAAATTCTAGCTTTTTATAAAAGGATTGATATAATAATTGCACAAGCAGTGTTCATCTGCCACATACTGGATGTTGGTGGAGCTCCTTTTTTTGGCCACTGTGTCAGCCAGGAGCATCCCTGAGTAAGTACTGCTCAAGTTTTCAGAGTTTTCTTGGCATGATCACTGATTGGGATTATTAGGCATATTCTTTGACTGTACATTCTCAGCCCAGCAATGATCCACCAGTCTGCCCTGTAATCTAAACACACTCTCTTCAACAGCTCCAAGCACTCCTCCCTTTTCAAATTATCTCCTCTAAGAGAATTTTCATTCAGCTGGACTTATTTAACATAGGTCAACACACAACCATTAAACTGAGCTTTGGACTATTTGTCCCCAAGGAAAACATAAGAAAGCCATTGGAAACAATACTGGATTTCCATTTAGATAAATGTGCAGCATGGAATAGAAACTATATAGCAACCATATAGATAGTTTTAAGAGCTTTCAAATCATTGTAACCTTAAAAAGCAGAATTACTATGTAATAATTTTTGCTGATAATTCGAAGGAAGCATAATCTGTAGGACTGGACAGGAAGATTCAAGATACACAGCGAGTAGCTTTCACAGCTAACAGCTGCCATGCAGAAGGAAAGAACTTGCGTAGGCAACTTAAAATGCACAAAAGAAGTAAACAGGAACCAATAAAGAAAATCACAGCACAGATGTACAAGTGATCGTAGCACTCTTTGGCTGAAAAGATGAAAGAAAAAACTACTAATCATAATCTAGCTTCTTGAACTGATTCAAACTTTGGTGGCTATAAATAAACGGAGTGTAACAAAAGTCATGAGTGTGAGGAAGAACCCAAACAAGTTTTTTTAGCTCAGAAAGAAAAAAAAGCAAAGCCCAAACAAGTATAAGTACCTACAGAGTTTTGTACTGAACCTTATCTGAAATTCCTCTTAGGCTCGTGTTCTAACCTGTGTGAGGTGCTGACTTTTACTATAGCTAATATTTCTTCAGTAACATGATAAATTACTCAGCAGGTTGAAGAGTCTAGGCAAGCAAAGGTGAAGTCACTCACAGACTAACTTCAGCTCATCTCTCCACAACAAAAAGGCTATTTTTCTCATAGGACACCCCTGCTCTCAGTTGTACAGGTACCATCCATTTACAGTTGTTATTCACACTTGTGTTTTCTGAGGACAACATCAATATCAGATACTACCATACTTGGAAATGACTTCATGGAAGTGTGAAAAGCTAGGGCTTTTATTTAGGAAAATGAAAAAAAAAAAAATTAAAATGTGTGTATAAACCGAAAGTACATAGAGGTTCTTTATCAGACTTGTGAAGTTATTCCTCTTTTTTCAGCCATGATTTTGCCACTGTAAGTATCTGTGTCATCTCAGCCCTCTTAGCCTGTCACGTCAACTCAGTTGATAAGGTATTCTGAACAGAAGTTATTTCCAATGAACTTTTTACAGCACCTGTTAAAATGGTTATTTGCTTTTAATAGCAGAATCTGGGCATTCTGTCAACAAAAATAGCTTATACCATGATTAAACACGGCCCAGAAAATTACTCCAGTTTATTTGGAGTTTTGTTTTATATAGAGCAAACATTATGATGCAAATTGGTAAAATTTCTGGCTAGCTGCTGTCTAGAATGGTTTGTATTAGGAAGTGTATTGTATTACACCACACACATTGTGTCAATAACCATATAGGATGAGTATTGTCTTTTAGATGTTTTCTATAGTATTATATTGAACTGTTTAGTGGAGTTCTCATACCACCAGTATAATTAAGATATTTAAGTTATTGATGCCATTTGTTTCTCATTTTTGACAAAACCCATATAATTCTATATTTTATCAAAAACTAACAGAAAAATATTACTGACATATTTGAAGACACATGGTTTTGGAAGCAGTATTTTAATCCTCAGGTAGTTATTTAATAAAAATTGATTTTTCTACCTCTCATAATATTGGATATACAAACGTCCTTCCAGTAACAACTGCCAAAGCTCCATCTTAAGAAATAAAAAACATAATAAAGTTCACCTGTTGGTAATTATGTTTTTCTCCCTCTTATTTTTTACTAAATGCCAGCTGTTAATAGCATGATCAAGTGTGCCCCTAACTTACTTGTATAAATATCCATGTTCTTCCTTGTACAATGCCACCGGAATTGCACCAGGTGTGTTTGACATGATGACCTTTAAATGCAGATTTTACAGTTTAACGTAAAGTCTGAGCATCTAAAGACTGACCCACTCCCTTCACTTTTGTTCACTCCAGCTAATGCCATTGAAGTAAAAGGAATGTAAATGCACAGGCATCTTTGGAGGGTCAAATATAAAACGAGCAGAATATAATTATCAATAATTTATGCTCAAAAAAGGGAGACTGGGCCAGTAGAGCTGTTTGCTGGAAAAGCTAAATTGCCCATTATCCAGGCACACCTGGGAAATATCAAAATACCAAGGGCCTAATGCACTACTGTGTTACACCAGGTTTATGTCACGGAAACCCTATATACCTAAGCAGGGAGCCTGATATGCCCAAGGGGCTAAGGGTCACATTCCAAACCTCTGGAGTCCCTTCCCTCTTAAACCCAACTTTTTAAACATATCTAGTGATTTATTTCCTATTTTGGTGTTCAGCCACCTTTGAAGTCATCCCAAACACCTAAAAGGAATTAAAATCTCATTTACTCAAAAGGGAAATGAATCTTAAGCTTCCAATTTCTAGTGCTCAGATGATCTTTAATAGGTGCTGGCAAAGAGGGAGAGAGGGAGATGCTCCTCCCTCCTGAAAAGCAGAGGAAGGTCTGCCTCACTCTTAAAAGCAAGGGTTTAGAAAGCTATCTTGGGAAGATTGATTTTGGCTTGTGAACATTTTGTGAACAGAAATGCTTTATGATTGCCATAACAAGACATCAGAAAATGTGGGATTTAAAAGATCAGGATTTAAATAATCCGTTGTGGATGCCCCTCCCTGGAAGTGTTCAAGGCCAGGTTGGATGGGGCCTTGAGCAACCTGGTCAAGTGGGAGGTGTGCCTGTCTATGCAGGGGGGGTGGAACCAAATGATCTTTAAGGTCACTTCCAACTCAAACTGTTCTGTGATTCTATGATTTTACAATTCCAGTTTTTCCTACTGATGCCTGTGTGCCATCCCAATGCTGCTCTTTCAGCCCCCCAGTTGCCATGTGTCCAGTTCCTGCAGTGCCCACCCATTTGGACTTCATCTATAGTGTATCGAATACATTAAATTCATTTGAAATGGTCTGATATTGGCAAATTGCTGAACGTTATACAGATATTTTCACTTTTAGAAATTGGGTTTGTTCCCCAGAACTGTTACTCCCTTTCATATGTAATGATTTTCTAGGACAGATCAAACCTCTATGTTTTTAGGAAAGGAAAGAAATCACCTAGTTTTATGCCATTTGTTGGATCAAATATATAGTGATTTTTAGCTTTGTCTTTCTTTCTTCATTTTGTTAGCCAGATATTCCTTACTCTCCCTTTGGACAATTCCTATCACAAACAAAATTATTGTTCCATAGAGATACAGCCACAGTCTGCCAATGTGTAACAAAATGTCACTGACTGCACTTGCTGTTACATGGAGCCTTTCCCAAGGCTACAAATCTGGCGATCCTAACTAATGTAAATCTTGCTCACAATCATTACCCCACGGCAATTGACAGATGTAACATTTGCTGATCTGAGCTCACAATTTAAGGTTTTATAGCCTTGTGAGTAGCATTTCCAGGCTTTCCTCAAGTATATTCATCCAAACTGTGTATGCCCCTTCAGGAATCATTTCCCTGACATGTACCCTTACCCCAGATTTGCTATAGTCCCATTATCAAAGAGAACATGGAAAGCGATTTAGGATTGAGTTTGCTTATCTAACTTACAAAAGTGATTTGGCAGCTGGGGCTCCACAGGGAAGGATGTAGGCAGGAAAAAACACTGTCTGGTGCATAATGAATAATTTTTAAATGCTCACGAGCCTAGGTACTTCCTGACAAACCCAGCAACCAATCTATCTTATTGTGAAAATGTTTTCTTTTTTTCTCCCAGTACCTGTTTTTAAGCATGCATCTATAATATTGCAAATAATCAATGGCAGTTTGTCTTATCAGGTCACAACAGAATAAGTTATATTTTGCAATATAAATTATTATTTAAACGTTATTAAGTAGCATTAGCTCTATGGTAACAAGCAATGGCACATTCTGTACAAACAGATAAGCCTGCTCTTCCTACGCCTGTATCTGGGGTGCTGTGTTGAGTTTTTTCTCAGAGGGAGAAGGATATGATTACTGAGATAAAACAAAATTTGCACATTACAGTCATTATGGGGAAGAGGGAGGGAGAATGTTAAATGTATTTAAACTGCAGGAGGTTAAAACAGTGTGTGCCAAAAATCTCTGAACATGTCAGAATTAATAACAGCTGGAAGCAGGAGCAGAGCTGACTCTCCACTCCTAATGCGCAGTTCAGCATTTAAGGTGTCAGGATGCTGAGCTTATCTCTGATTTATCAAGCTTTTTCTCTCTATGCCAACACCCCTCCCACATAATGGGTACTACTGATGATGAAGAGGGTACACAAATGCTAAACAATAAATTCATTTCTTACCTCTGGTGTAGCCAAGGAGCAATGTTTCAATACACTGGATTATGCCTTCAAACTCTTGGAGGAATAACTAAGGGGTAGCAATTAAGAAGAAATCAATTAAAAAAATCCCAATCCAGGGGCACACTCTTAATGAAATAATGTGAGAGAACAGGAAACTTAAAAAAAGGCCATGGCTTTTGAATAAAAACATAGTGCTTTTGAAGGAAACTTGCAGTAAGATCAGAAAGCGAGTCTTTTAGATCCATGAGGTGTAAAATCTGAGGCATGTGAGCAATACTGATTGATTGCATTTCAAGCTGCATTTGAAGTCAGGACCTTATACACATGTATGTGTTCCCTACTGCAAATAGTCAAATTCTGCTAATCAGCATGATGGTATGTTTTCATCTTTTGACAGCCAGTAGGGCCACTTCTTTGATGGTGTTGTACACCTCTTATAGGGGTAAGGCAGCCTATTCTGAGCATTTTAAAGCCTCCAATGTTATGTTAATGAGCAAAGTTTTGCGATAAATTCTTGCTTGGATTGTGAATTCTAAAAACGTGAACTAAAAGGTATACCAGCTGTGGCTGGTAGGCATTAATAACTTTTAATGCATGTATGCTAGAAGACAATGAAATCTTCCATGTTCTGGCAAGCTGCTTAGATTTTCCTTGTATCAATTGCTCTAACTATGGGTGCAAGTTAGCGAGACAGCTACTTGTACTATCGGTGTCTAGAGGTAGGAAGCAGAGCTATTAGTTTCTAATAATATAGAATTAGTCCTTCTAATAATATTTTCTACATAACAATCCCGATTGTCTCAATATTATATCTATCCTACAACAGAAAGACTGAGGGACAGCTTGACAAAAGACCTTGCCATCAGCTGAGGCGCGGAGTCTACAGCAGATGGAGAAAAGCACCCTAGTGTCTGACCCAGTCCATGGACCCTGTAGGGACTTAAACTGACACCATGCTGGAGTCAGCCTTAATCAGATCCTAAGCCTACAGTTTCTTAACAGGAATTAAAACAAACAACTCTCCAAATTCTACCCCACCACATGCATGAATAAATGCCACAAATATAGCCAAGATGGCAATGTGGTAGTGGGTTTTGTAACCAAAATGCTATGCTTTGTTTTATGAGGAATGACACAGAGTTAATCTGCTAATTGTGCATGGGCCAAGCAGTCATCAGCCTTTAATTTGTATGATGTAGTGATGTAAGACTTTCTATCTTTTCTGCAGCCAATCGGTCATGTGAGATGTAATGGGAGCTATATATGGTTACCCTAGGGAGAATAAATCCTGTAAATTATTCTGGAAAAAAAAAACAGTGAAAGAATGATGAGTTTTTTCCCACAAGACAAGCCAGACACTTAACGGTTTTCCTTTAAGACAAATCACATTTTGTAATGAAGCAAAACTCAAAGCCAGAGCCAGCACAAAATCAGTCACAAAACTGGGACTGAAACTGTGACTAATTAACAGCTGGATGGAGGGCAGCTGATCGTATGGGTTTGCCATCAGAATGTCACTGTCTCAGTGGAAACTGGGTGGCCAGGGAAGACTGAATCTCAGACTTAGAGGGCACTACTGGAGATGCTTGTCAGTTCAAAATGAAGCTGGCACACTGCAATGTTTGTTTCAAGGGCTGGCTGTCACTTCAAAACCAGAAGGGAGGTCTCTGGTTGATGGTGGGCTTGGGCTGATCCGAGTGGGAAGGCTTGACAGTGAGCTGCTGCAGACGAGGGACTGTGGTTTGTGCACTGAAAGTGCTCTGGGGGCTGGGAGTGAGGAGTCTGGAAATGCTGCTGACTGGTGAAAAGTTTAGAACACTCTCAGTTTCTGGCATATCATGATTTCCAGCACTCATGGGGATGTGCTGGGAACAGGTCAACAATACCCTAAACTCAGCCTGCAGTGAGCTGAGCAAGGCCTACAGAGAATCGGTTCAGTCCTGCATGGGATGATTGGAGGCTGGATTAATTGGGTTCTAATGAAACTATTTTTATGGATCCTATTTATATGGATCAGAGGGTGTGCACATGGATGCTCAGGGTGGTGTGAGAAATGGAATGTCACTTTACTTTAACTTCCTATCAGGTTCTTCTCTTTTCCCTTGCACGATTAGAGAGCTTTCCTGAACTTACTTTTTTACAACCTAGAAGTTAGGTATGGCACTTTAGAGGCTGAGTTGGAAGGTTGGCTTTTCCTCAGTCAGTCCTATCCCCACACTGTCCCAATATGACATAAATGAGAAAAGGTCATGAAGAAAATCTGATTATAGAACTGCAAGCTATGCTCAGGAGGGGAAAGAGGTAAGAGAGGGAAGATACAATAGCATTTGCTGTCACTGTATCATTTCTAGCCAGCTCAAGGCAAGAAAATCAAGCTTCCTACCTTGATAAACCATTAGTAATAGGTCAGGAGTCAGCTGCTTCCCTTATAGGCACCAGGAGCTTAAATGTCAATGATTAAATGTTTCCATGGAGATCCCCTAAGCTTCACTAATGTGGGCACATTATTTACACCCACACCCTGCTGGAGAAATGATAATGACAGCGTGTTTTGTTGTGCCTGGGCATATCTGAAGCAAGCAGTGCAGCTGGACTCTGAAATGGCATGTCGGAGCACAGAGCCAGGGCTCGGGGATGTGAGAGACACCTGTTCATCTGATGTTCGGAAAGTGCTCGTGCTGGAGAGAAGCAGCCAGCATTTTTAGTGTTACATTCTGGTCAGATGACTCCAGTGCAGGGGGACTGTCACAGCTGCTCAGTATTAACAAACGAATTCTTGCAGGAGGCTGCAGTAGGTAGTACATCAGCTCTGTGACCTACATAATCTGTGAGCAGTTTGGTTGTTAATTTATTTCAGCTGGGGAGAGAGCAGATAAATTCACCATCAGAGGAGTGGGGGGATGTCTTGTTTGTCCCAAAGTAGTTCAGCCTGGTTCAAGCCAATTATCTTGCAGGGTAGTCACTCCAAAGTGACTTTCTCTTTTAGTATTAATCACTTAAGTGTGAAAATTATGGGTGCTTTTTTGATGAATACTTCCTCTGCCATTTAACTAAACTTATTTTCACTCCTTTGCACAAGCATAAAAATCACCAAGTTATGATGATACATCTTTAAGTGAATTTTGATGTCATGTACACAACATTTGTGTAGCGTGTCCCCGCATATTTACTTTCCATCTGTGGTGAAATGGAAAGGAGATGTTTTTAGGCAAAACAGAAGGAAGTGCCATTGGATTTGTTGCAGCACTTTCTGCAGCCCAAGTCTCTGTGTAGAGCTGGCTACCAAATCTTTTGTGACATAATCTAATAAAACAATTTGATTTATGATAACCTGATAGAATACACAACTGTGTACTTTATAGCAGTACAGGCCTGTTTACTGATAACCAAGAATAAAACATATACTTTTTCCATTTAATGGAAAAAACTTCATACTGAAATGACCCTCAGACACTGATTGTTGTGCGGGTAAGGCAGGTTCTTCCATGGACTGTCCCTTTTTCCTCTTGAGACGCAAAAACCACTGGAGGATACATCAGCAAACGTACATGACAGAAATGTCTGCAGTTTACATTAAGTCAGATCAGATATACCATGGGCAACTTTAATTCCCATGTCCTCCACTAGCACTGGCTTTTACATGAGGTGGCTTGGCCCCAGAGCAACATAGCCTTCTTCCAGTCCTTTGACTTGTTGGCTCACACTGTTGGCTCACACCATGGAGTGCATCCCTGGCTTTGCTGTAGGTGCAATGGGGACTAGATAAAAATTCTTCCTTCCTTCCCAGACAAGCCCTAAGGGAAGCAGAGGTTCTTTGGGGGGAGAGAGAATAAGGATTTCTAGGTCAGTATAGGCAGGGCTGGAGAATGCAGCAGGACCTGTTGGAGTACTGGAAGCTGGCAGATGTGGGTGACCCAAGTGGTGGATGCTCAGCAAGGCTCCACTGTGCTGAGAGTTTTCCCTTGATTAGAGAAGAGACTGAATCTAGACCTGGCTCTTTACTGAACAGCTGGGTTGTAGCCCTCCTTTTGCAATATTATTCCTGGAAGTACCACTCTGTGTGCTGGCATTTCTGGGAAGGTAGAATAGCAGTACTAACTCTGATTTAGTGTACAGCTTAAATGAAATCCTTCCTGGAAGTGCTGCTGATCTGCAGGAAGATGAAAAATCTTCCTTTTTTCAAATCTGTTAAAGTTACTTGTTTATCATTTTAGAAAAGAGAACCACTGCTAGTGAGGATAGTCTTTTGGATGTAGTAAGGACAGCATGGTCAAATTCATTAAAAAGCAGACTTGGATTGATTGTTGCTGATCTTGCTTCCAATATGCTAAGCTTTGAACAAATACAAGACAGAAAAAAATTAATTTGTTCACAGTGAATATAATAACAGGATTCTTCTGTTACCTGTGATGCTAATGAACTGACCAACTACACAGTGGATTTTTGATGTGGACACTCTTTTCAATGCTCAACTTGAAATAGATCTGGTTTATTAAACACTGAAAAAAAATATTGTAGCAATGGGAATCTCCGAATATTTAAAATAGGAAGGTGAACTTGTTGGTTCTTGGTCACTAGTCTTATTCTGGTTCAGGCTAGGAAAAAGAGGAAGTCACCCCAGTTTCATGGCTGTCAATGGAGGTAGCTCTCTCAGCCTAGAAGTTAGTGAGCCATTGTCCAAAAATATGAAAGGAATATTGGTAGTTCTTATCAATTATCACATAAGGCTGAAGTCTCCTGATAGAGGTGGCTGGCTGAAAGAGTGAGAATCCAGTGAATTTATGGGACACAAACTTAGGTCATAGAAATTTTCTTCAGTACTTTGGGGAAATCTACAGTGTTGTTTCCTAAGTTGGTATTCTTCAGAGGGCCTTGGCCCTTTTCACCTCAGTTGAATCTGATCCATCTGACCAGGCAGTTCACACACACTTGGTAATGGGATCTGCAGAAACCCAGAGGTGGAGCAAGGAAATGCTTAAGCTAACTGCAATCAATCAACTCACTTTGATGTATCCCAGTTGGAGGTCAGTCATGCCATATAAGCAGAGACCACACAAGGGCTCCATTCAGGATTAGTTCAGGTCCAGCCGGGCAATTAGCTTTTGGCTGATAAGCAATACAGCTTGATGCACTCTGGTGTACCTGACAGACATACCACATCCCCAGAATCAGGAGCACTGAATGTGAGAAAGTGTGTAAAAGGCATCTCTTTCCAAAAGTCCCCTGCTTGTCTCCCCTTCCTTTACACTCATGCCTGCACTTTCATATTTCAGTCATGACCACCAGTAGCATGAAGGACATATCTAACCTGTTAACAGAATAAAGACAATGCATGAAATGCAGCAGGAAACACAAAGAAAAAGGTGTGTCTAAGAAAGTTGAGGCTTAGGGACCAATTTCCAAGGTCCTGACCATATCTTGAGGTGCAAGGTCCCTTGGCAGTTCACTGCCTGTGGGTTTGCACAGAACACAGGAGACAATGCTGTTTCATCCTCCCCAGCTGACAGTTAAATACTCTCCCAGGGAGACCTTAGGAGAACTCATGTGCCTGGAGAACATCAGTCCACTTCACTCATCCCTCAGTTGAATGGTCTAACTACCAAGCAGCAAGATTTCCTGGAGCTGGCATGTAATTTTTCACGAAGGTCCAGGATTGATACCATTATTTTGACTTCCGCTCCACTTTAAAATAAGTTTATATGAAAAGGAGTTAGAGAAGCGTGTCTGATGCTAATTTTAAATCTAGACATCCAACAGAGAAAAAGACTGCCGTATATGCCTAGTGAAAAGAACACTCCATGCTTTTTTTAAGAACATAGAAGAATATAATGTAGATATCTGTATTTTTTTCTTCTACAAAGAAAAACTAAAACACAAAGAAAATATCTTGCACTGTGAGTCAGTCTTCAACATCTTTTTAATTTATTGATGTTTTTTTACACTGCTGCTCACATTTTTCTCTAAGTACCATGTACCCTTTTAGAGACCCATAGGAATTGCTCCAGATCTTCAGTGTAATATTTTATATCATATTTTGCTTTATATTGTACTTCTGTCAATATGGCAAGTTTTATTGCTGTGCCACGTTGCAACCTGAGCTGTGAAGAACAGCCTACTTGCTTTAGATCTCTAACGTGGAACTATTGATCCTTGTCAGGAGACACATGAAAATCTAGCACTTCAAATAAACCCACAAGTTTTATAAAATGAACACTGAATTTCAACAAGTTTTGAGACAGAGAAAATCATTAGTTTGTCTAGTTCAATAGTCTGGCTGCAGCAGTAGCACAGAGAAAGAAAGCATTCTTTCCCACTATCTTCTCTAAACTGTACCCTTCTTTCTTCTCACACTAAATGCAGTTTAGTTAAAGCTCTTTTTCTGTAATATCTTTTTTTTTTTTTTTTTAATCCGTGAGGCAGTTGATTTAATCTGGGCTGGGAAAGAAATACGATAATGGTATGTTTAAAATGTTACAGGACTTAACACAGTAATTACAGAATTATTATAAATACATGCACATACAGAGAAAAATCTTTTAAATTCTTTGCTATTGCTACCCAACACATGAATGAATTTTCTGTCTGGGGAACACAGGAACAAAATAGTATTAACTCTGTTATTTAAAGTAAATATTCCCTTTGATCTGAATCAGTGTTGGCACTTCACTGCTGCTTTGCAATAAAATCTGTCCTAACATCTTGCCAGATAAATGTAAAATAAAATGATGAGTAGCACTACCTTTTGCTCCAATGTGCTTTTCAGAGGAACTGCAATAACACAAAACAGAAGACCAATAATAAATATGCAACTTCTGTTCTTCAGACCTTCCCAATTCAATCTTTCACATTTATAGAAGAAGGAACTAAGCAGATAATGCACCTGAGGCTTCTATCTAGTCGGGTAAATAGCTTGTCTGTGCTTCCCTTTCCCTCATGCCCATGTGTTATTTCTGCCTGCTCTTACACCGAATGTAATGCTGCATTTTGCAGAGGTCCGTGCAGGACAGCTGTGCTGACTCTCAGAGTATCATGAGCTAGGACACATCCCCAGGGCTAATCTGTGTCTTCTGAACTGCTCAGGAATACAAATCAGGCAGTAAGAGACTGAAGCAGCCAGTCTGTAATGCACCTCAGAAAAAAACTCACGTGTAGTAACAAGCTCCCTGATTTTATTACTCATGCTAATGTATAGTAAGAGGTAAAGGGGCCATTTGTTTGAATTCTGTGAAAAATACATAGTCTCTGCCCTTAGTTTATTTTCTTTGGGGTGTGTCCATACAGATGAGTGCAGATAGACCCAGGTTCCTGACTGCAAGTGACACAATCCTGTCTAGGTAATGCAGTGCCTGAATAAATTAAAACTGAATGGAGTTTGTATCTCACAAAGTGTGTGTGGGCCTGTCTGCATACTGTATCTCTATACATGTGTCCTTTGCTGGCCCTGAATTTATTATAAAGTAGAACTAGTGTAATCAAACTGTTATGTAGAAACTCTTACACCCATCTCAGTATGTTACCAAGTGCTGTTTATCATGAACAGAATTCGACTCTGATACTTGCTGCCAGGAGAAGAGCTTTCTCTGCAACCAGTAAATCCTACTGAGCCTGATGTAAAAGGTGAGATGCTTATCAGAGGAACTTCTCATTTCCTCGGGTCCTTTAATCTCTACTCATCCAGAAGTGCAAGAATTGATACACTTTGCACAACAGAAAACATTCTGCAAGCAAACCTCATAGCTTCTCAGTATCACTCTTTGCTAGCAGCTTGTCTGATTGTGTCTCACAAAGGTCACACTATCTCCAAAAGTTTACTTCAAAATATTTTCTAGAAGTGAAAAAAAATACATCTAGCTTGCAGGAGTCAATTTTAACATGGCTAATATAATAATGAAATTAATAAACTTGTAATGTATGTAACAACCTAGATTATGCCCAGAAGTTTTACCACTGAAAAAATAAACCTGCAGAAAGCTTCCCTTTCTCTCTCTTTTTTTTTCTTTTCAAATAGCAATTAAGTCATCACTAGGTTGTAGATTAAGTTTTCTTTTTTCCCAAGGTTCTTCTGCTATGCACAAGGCATAATTACTGAGGCTTAATACTCGATCTGTCATTCTGGAGGCATTAGAGACCTCTTGGTTTGCCCAGTCTATTTGGGTCATGACATGCTGGAGAAACTGCTGGTTGGACAAGTGTTACTGCTCATCCTGCATCTCAGTCTCAGACAAATGTTTACTTCCCTGTCTGTATTTCTGCCTTCTTTAGGGATAGAATAATAAATCCTCATTTTTATAAGATAGATATATCTCCATCCTCTGCCATGATGATATGACTGTAGCTATTATTTGTTGAATGCACCGCTTCATTGCAATTATATTGTTTTTCCTGAAAACAAAACAAACCAAACCAAAAAAATGAATACTCTGCAATTTTGGCAGGTTTTACACACACTGAGAGTAGGCTTTGGCTTTTCAGCATCTCTTGTTATTCCTAGCTGTAGTAAGGTAAAATTACATAATGCTAAGGCAGATGCACATTTTGACATCTGACATTATACAGAGGTGTTGTTAAGACTGTCACTAACAGTGCTATTTTATCAGAGAGTGGCTTAACATGTATTTTCTTTGACTTTTTAAATATAACCTCCCCTTTCCAGAGGTTTGATATTGTTGAATGTGGCCTTTAGACTGGCTATTGTTTGCTGTGTTGCTTCTGGAGTTGAGCTCCTAGGCAATCTGCACAGACTTACTGTGTTTAGAACTTGCAAATAAAAACTATGAAGTTTGGCACTGTATGCCTAAAATGTTTCATTTCTAGGACTAAAATGGTCACTGTGGTTGTGCCTGGGAGCTTGCCTGGTTCCCAGAAATCTAAATAGCAGTCTATACTAAAGAGGTTGTTTCTGCTGTGTAAAATGATTATTTGTCAGTGAATCTAGTGTGAAAATGAAATCTGCTCTCCACACCTCTTTAGTCCTAGGGAGTTACTGAAGATGCCACTAGTTCTCTGCATAGAGGTTTTCATTCCAGAGGGGTTTCCAAGTATTCTTTGGAAAGTTTCTTCTCTCAGTGATCTGATATGAATGGACTGTTTCATATGTGCATTTTTAGAAGTGAAGTGAAGCTTCTCCCTTGATGTCCAACTCCTTTGAGAGAGGTAAGATTTTACTTTAAGCTAGTTCTTGCCTTTTTTTTTTTCTTTTTTTTTTTTTTTGTGTTTTAAAGACCCTATATCAGAATTGGTACATACCTACTTACATACTTATTTAGGTTTCTTCAGGTATGTCTCTATTCTGACCTATTTGAGGATCTCCGTTTTAATACTGTGGGGCTCCTTCACACAGGAAAACAGTGATCTTATTCGCAGCACTCTTCTTTCAGAAGCATGTTTTAGAGATTTTTGGGAGTATCCTTTAAAATGCCTTTGACAGATAGTTTGTTGGTGTTTTCTGCCAAAATGGTTTCTCTTCAGATGGCTATAGGACCCTTGAAGAGAAAGCTACCAGCTGTTCCTTTCATTATAGCAAAGCTCTGAGCAGTGACTCATTGGCATCACACTGCAGATTTGCCTATTTATTAGCACCATGGCATAGGACAAAGGAGTTGGTGACCAGCACCTGGATTTAAAGAGTCTGGCTGAGGTAACCACAGCTCTTGCTTATTTATCTACTTCATGCTACAAAGCATTTGCATGCATCTAAGAAGTATTATCACTGAATTTATTTCACATTTTTAAGCACAGGTTTTTGCTGTATTCTGTTCACTGTTTTTTTTTTAGTTTCATGTTACAGCATGAACAAGTGTCCTGAATATGATAGTGCAGTTAAATACAATACCAGCTTACATTTATTTTAGATTTACTTCTCTGATTACTTCTAAAAGATCTGGGACATTGTATTCCTTATCTGCACTGGCTTTTTCATGTCTCTCCATGAATATTTCTGAAAGCCAGCAGGATACTCACTGACTTGAACTATAGGTATCGGGTTTTTTTGGTAGTTTTACTGATAGTTTTCTCTCATGACTTCTTTTCTTTTTCCCCTGCAACATTAGTATTTACTTTGCATTGTTCAACTTGCAGCAAGGCAATTGGATTTCTCACATAATATAACTTGTCGAAATCAGTCTGTTTGCACTGAAGTGCTGAAGTGTATTCTTCCATCCTTCTTCATGTTTCCTTGATGGTAATATTTAATTGGTACTTTGTTTAAACAATTTGGATGTATGTCTCTAAATAGTTACTGTGCTGCTTACCCAACTTCTGGTTCCTCTGACTTCAGAAATGTCTTTTGCTTTCTTTGATTATTTTCTTTCCTTCTCCTTCTGAATTTATACAAAAATTATTAATAACCAAGCCCCTGAAGCTTGGTTCTCCTCTGAGGAGGAGGCTCCTGCAATTGGAAAGTACAAGACCATGAGCTGAGGGAGCTGCCAGTCTGTTTCCTGCAAACCACCCAAAACCTCCTGCTCCTTGAGGCAGGGACTACTGTACTCAGCATGCTCAAAATGCTCTCATAAGCCATGCTGTCAAAGACATACTGTCAGTATTTGCCTTTCTAAAAATGTTGATTTAGCTCTTGAGCCTATTCATAGAAATTTTCTTGTTCCATGCCCAGTGTCACTAAGTTGATGTACTCACTGTTAGCTTAGCTGATGCCAATGGCACTTCTGGAGTTCAAGGCCAGACGTTTTCTTTTGGTAGTCTACTTGTGATTCATATTGTCTTGATTGTGTTTTGCCTATATAATTTAAATTTGTGTGGGCTTTAGTTTTGTTTTTTCCTATTCCACAATGTTGTGGAAATCCCTGTAGTCTGATGCATTCACTGATGTCCCACTGACTATTTAGCATGCCAGTTCCTATTTGATTGCTACTTTGTCTTTGCATCTGGTGCTCCTCTGTGCTTTCCAAATCTTTATTTTTTGCCATTTTGTGCTGTATTATTAGCCTTCATGCACAGTCTCATTCTCTCAATTCCTGCTTGTTTCCTCAATGTGTTGCAATATGGTTATTTTGGTTTGTCTTTAAGTTTTGGCATAATGATATGTCTTATTGCAGTTATGGTTAGTAACTCAGGATACTTCTTTCAAGGCTGGATTTACCAGAAATTATACAGAAGATACAGATTTATTTCAACCACTACTGGCTGGGCACTTTGGGCACTTCTTTGATAAGGATTTCACCAGCATATCCCCACAACTGCCCTTCCAACATCTTTTCCCACTTCTTTACAGTATACATTTGTTATATTAACTTCTTGCCTTGCTTTTGCAGAAGATAAAGACTGCTGTGATTCACATTCTGGACTGAACTTGGCATAGTCTTTAACTTTCCACTTTCCCAAAGCATTTAGTTTTTAGCATGAAAGCTAAAAGTATTCTCTGCTCCTGAACCTTTGATCCCTGTTGCTAGTCACAAATTACTGCATCTTTTAAGAACTGCTATTTGCATGGGTCAGCTACTTTTTGCAGTGTAGCAGTATCCCACTGATTGCTTATTCAATGGTGGCTGTTGAAAAAAGTACATTTTTATTATGTCCTTCAGGACACAGAATGCTTCTGGAGTAGTTCTTTTATTCCACTTTGGTCCACCTTTTTGATGCTGACATATCTAGCTGGCAACAGAACATGCGGCAACCTCTATTCATAATAAGAATATTGCATTCTTACAGTTGCTTTCTATTTCCTTTTATCTAAACCTATTGTTGTTAATTAGGTTTAACGTTGTTAACTGAGGAATGTCTATTTGCAGTGAATATTTCTTCATCTTTTTGTCTGTGAGTAATAGTACTATACATTCAGGTATTTACTTACTTTAGGCATGATGTTCAGGGCAAAAAAACACAGTAGAAGAAACCAGGCCATCACAGTACTCAGGCTTTTCTTCTTTCTTCGTAGACACTGTCTTCTCTCCTCAAACACCATAAATAAGTGCCTAAGTTAACATGCCTTTTCTCTCCCTGTGTCCCTTTCGCTCTTTAATTATTTCTGAAGACTTCCATTCAGTGTCGGCAGGGGTTGTGCAACATGACAGCTCTCAATTAGCACTCCTGTAGGCACAAGACAAACCAAAGAGGGAGGAAAAATAGAAGGGAAAAAAAGAAAAAAAGGAGAGAGAAGAAAATGAAGGTCTGATCCTTCCCACTTTCACAGAACAGTTGGGATTGGACCTCCACAATCAAAAGGTATATATGTGGGATTTCCCACAGAATAGAAATTTCCCAAGAATAGACAATTCTGTGTTTCAAGATGTCCCTGTGCAGGGGCTATGAATCTACACCCTGTTTAAAGAAAAGTAGTACAGAAAATAGTGAATATGAAATATGTTTTAGAAAGATCGAAACATTATTTTCTGTGCAATGACAAATACGAGTTAGGAGCAAAATCATCTGCTGGTTATATTCATGACTTCCAATGGCATGAGTCCCGAAAAGCTTAAAATCATGGCTAGTGGTAAGGAATAACCTCATGTTTTGAGCATGAAGGGCAGGAAAAAGACACAATTAGAGGCCCTTGTCTTACCTTCTTTAAATTAACATTTAACACTCTCTGTAATTATTATTTACTTGTAATGAGTCAGTAAGCCATTAAAACTAAGCAGGAGGCTTATTTCTGCTATGGTCCCTCATGAAATGATGTTCAATATAATTGCTTCTGTTTTTACAGTTATACAAGCATGAAATCAATGATCAATGATTTTTAACCTCTCAATACAGCTTTATTTTCAAAATTGCTCTTCCAGCCTATTTTTCCTATTTTTTTTCTACCATGAGTAATGAGTCCTTAAAAATAAAATTACTAGCGGCACATCAACGTAAATGTAGAAATATGGCTACATTCTGTCAGAGATAAGCAGGTATTTTCCATTCAAACTGGTTTTGAAATTTTCTTTAGTTCATGCCTCTAAACTTTACTCACCCGGGAAAGCTGAATTATGCAAAATTTCAAGCAGCTTTGGAGAAGCACGAATAAAGTCTAAAAACGCCATTGCATTTGAGGAGTTCATGGTGAAAAATCATGTGGCTTAGTGAAGTCTCTGACTTCTGCCCAGATGCCCCAAATTATTGAGGTCTATGACTGTCACAATATACAAAATTCTGGAGTTTCTGGACGACTATGGACAGTTACACTTTTATTTATCTGAAACATATTTGTGATTACAAACTTTCCAGTCAGCTGTGATCCTTAGTATAAACTTGCTTGGCCACCTGCTTAGCACTTAGTTTTAAATCCCTCATAACACTCTAAGACAACCCAGTGAGGAGACAGGCTCATAAAAAATGAATTTTGCTTTTTGCTTTCAGCTTGTGTGAGGTGCAGTGAGTTCTCAAATTACATAGATTAGACACAGCCTCTATTGTGCAAGGTGATAAATAGTTTGCATTTAGAGGTACCTGTTGTTTGGATATGTTGGATATTCTCCCAGGACATATGGTTTCTAAGATCATTCTTCTTAGGGCACACTGAAATGCATAGTGCCTCCTGACCAGCTTACACAGTTGGGTTGTCATTCTATGGAGCCCTACTGTGAAGAAAAGAAGTAGCAAAGGCAGGTGCCCAGAAGTAATCTAAACTTAGCTGAATCAGCTCTTGAGTCATCAAGCCTTACAAACAACCTTGCAGTAATGACAAGTTTAGAGAGGCTCATGGAAGGTCTCCCTCAGATGCTACAGGCAGAGTCCATTTGCCACTAGCATTTAGTAAACTAAAGTCCTGTAGTAAAAGATTGAAAGCCGGACAATGTGACTTGAGGGGAAAGAAGGAAAAGCTGTCAGCTTAATGCCCAAGGTCCCTGAAACCGCATCTTTAGAGGGAACAATTCTGAAAGGCAGACTCCCAAGCTGTCTCTCAGAAAGTGAAGAATGACTACATAATGAAGAGGAAAAAAGAATCAACAAGTATCAACCTAAAATTAAAAGTAAAAATAAAAACAGTGGAAGAGAAGGCCCTAGATATGTGTCCTAGGAAAAACAAATCATAGAACCATACAATCACAGAATGGTTTGTGTTGGAAGGGACCTTAAAGATCATCTAGTTCAAACCCCCCTGCATGGGCAGGGACACCTCCCACTAGACCAGGTTGCTCAAAGCCCCATCTAACCTGGCCTTGAACACTTCCAGGGATGAGGCATCCACAACTTCTCTGGGCAACTTGTTCCAGTGTCTCACCACCCTCACACGAAATAATTTCTTCCTAATGTCTAACCTAAATCTACCCTCTTCCAATTTAAAGCCATTACCTCTTGTCCTATTACTGATTGCCCTTGTAAAAAGTTTCTCCTCAGCTTTCCTGTAGGCTCTTCAGCTACTGGAAGGCGGATACAAGTTCTCCCCAGAGCCTTTCTCTTATCTGCGCTGAAAATCCCCAACTCTCTCAGCCTTTCTTCGTAGGAGAGGTGCTCCAGTCTTCTGATCATCTTCGTGGTTGTCGTCTGGACCCACTCCAACAGCTCCATGTCCTTCCTGGGTTGGGAACTTCAGACCTAGACACAGCACTCCAGGTGGAGTCTCATGAGAATGGAATAGAGGGGGAGAACCACCTCCTTTGGTCTGCTGACCACACTTCTTTTGATGCAGCCCAGGATGCAGTTGGCTTTCTGGGCTGCAAGTGCATATCACCTGCTCATGTAGAGCTTCTCATCAGCTAACACCCCCAAGTCCTTTTCCTCAGGGTTGTGCTCAATCCATTCTTTGCCCAACCCATATTTGTTCTTGGGATTGCCCCGACCCAGGTGCAGGACCTTGCAATTGGCCTTGTTGAACTTCATGAGGCTGGCATGGGCCCACCCCTCCCCTCTTCTAAGGGTATATTTTGTAGTAAACTTAATTCAGAGCACGAGCAAGATAACCAAACCAGACACATGAGATTTGAATGTCCCAAGAAACTTCTTTATTCTCTGTTTGCATCTTATTCCTAGCTGTAGACAATACTTGAAGAAATGGGAGTCCCAACCCAAAAACCCAACTGAATGCCTAAAGTATCCCTGTTCAGGTATCAAACTCCAGTCTTTACATATGTGACAGGCTGACTTCTTCTTCTCTTTTTATGGTTATTATAGACTAAACCCATTCCTATCATAAAGTCCCCTTTCACTTGATTGCTCCAGCACACCCAGAGCTGCTCTTTACTTCCAGACTCCATCCCCCAAGCTGCCCCTGTTTCTCCTACTTTCTTGTCCCATTGGAAATCAAAGTTCTCTGTTTTCTGGGGCAGGCACTCAGGTGGCTGCAGCTCAGTGTTTCTTGCCCCTGTTCTTGCTCTCTATGCCCATTTCCCTTCACTCTTGACTGTGGGCAGGCACTGATCCTCAGCCAGACAGAAGATATCCACATACTGTGGATGGCACAGATATTCACAGAAGTTGTCATTGTGGCAAAGCCACAAGCCTGATTACGTGTTCTAAGATTACATGTGGGAGAGGATGAGGGGAATGTACCATGCATAACGCACAGAAGTGACACTTTTATCTGGATTCAGCTTTTGTATTTTTACTTCTTCCTGCTAATGGGGAGCATTGCAGCTGGATACAGGATCCCACTCTCTGATTGCCCCATAACCAGAACACTGTGTGTCTTTCAACTATAAGTTTTCATGAAATCTCCCCTATTTCTTTTCTTCTCCCTCCCCTTACCTGGTTATACAGGCGAACTCAGCTTACAGGTTTGGAGCGATTTTTATCTTAAAGTACAGGATTAAAAAAATAAATAAATCATATTTACCAGTAATTTTAGTACAGAGATGCTGTGAACTGTCATGTCAATATCAACATGTCATGTCAAGCATAAAAGGAATGTTAATATTGAACGCAAATTCTAGCTGTGCTCATAAGCTCCATAAATCACAACTATAAATAGACCTGACTTAGTGCCATGGGGAAGGCTTCTGAATATTCATAAAGCTCTTATTTCATATTTTGTCACCAGAATAAGCCTTGAAATTGTAAGCAGTTTGCATCCAGTGAATCAGTGGAAAGGTAATGGCATTATGATAGCAAATACATCAGTGTGATAAACAACTGATATCTGCAGATCGTCTATATTGTCCTTGTGTGTAAAGTGAATGCCATTTATTCAAATGTCATAAATAGCTACTTTGATTAATAGCATTAGTTGCCCTTGATAAGATGCTCTTTTCTTGAGGATATCTGGAGGCTAAATATATAATGATATTCAGAAAAGAAGAAATTTGTTTTCATATTTCTTACACATTCTGTAATTATTATTCATTACTTTGATGGCATCATAGAGGCAAATAATGCATTGTAAAAATAAAACCCTATCTCTGCAGATGTTGTAATTTAAAGGACCCCAAATTATTCCTTTAGAAACATCTCTTTATGTCTGAACAATTTTTTTTTCAAAAAATGGTAAATCCCCTGAAAAAACAGCTTGAGAACAATCATACAAATCATGTTTATAAAGTGGATTTAGTAATTATTTTAAGCAGAAAAGCTAATGGAACAGATATAAAAATTGAATTAGCATTTAATGTCACCATTTAAAAAATCCTTTTTGTTGCCATTTAAAGAGGAGGATCCCTTCAAAATAAATTTCTTTTAAAATATCTAAAAAGAGGGAATAAATCTTTTTAAAAAAGGCAAAGTAATGAGGTGGAAAGAAATTTTAGCTCAGGTTGAAGGGGCTGGAGACGAAACTCCACATGTGTAATAGAGCAGATTTTGTCTCTAATTTGTCATACAAACAACAGGCAGAGATAATACAGAAGCAGTTTAGATGAGAAGAACAAATATTGATAAGCAATTTAGTTATGTGAAAATCGAAGACAGAACAAATGCCAATTGCCTGCAGTTATAAAAAGATTTGCTTGGAAGAAAAATGCACTTTTGAGGCCACTTCTGGTTACGTTGCAATATGCAACATAGTGATATGGTTAAATAGCTCAGGAGAACTCAGGAACATTTGAATTTTGCAGTAGCAATCAACTCAACCATATCAAAGGTGAGTTGAAGTGTATTAATGAGTAAGTGTGAGGAAATTTCTAATATGACTCCTCAGCTTGCAATGCTCTACAGCCACATGCAGGATAAAGTCCTTCAAGAATGTTGCTTATTTGCATACTATTTTATTCCAAAGTTACTATAAAAATATACCTTCTAATTGAATGCCTTTTTTGCACATTGGATTTTATTACTTTTATTTGTTTATTTCGTGGCAAAGTTTCTATTGATGCTTATTTCTGCAAGTTCTGAAGATCAACCATGTAATGGATACTGACCTTCTCAGATGGGGAGGGAAAATGAGGTCACCTACCTGCCACGTCAGTCACACACTGGGTCTTAACCCCAGTCATGACTTAAAGTCCAGTCAGTCTGTGTGAACTCATGCAGTTTTTCACTGAAGGCACAATCTGAATTGCTGAAAGCTGATCGCAGGCTGGAAAACCTTTACTGGAATAGAATAGAATAGAATAGAATAGAATAGAATAGAATAGAATAGAATAGAATAGAATAGAATAGAATAGAATAGAATAGAATAGAATAGAATAGAATAGAAGGCAGCAGGAAGTCAACATGAATCCAAGATTTTTAACTTGTGGGTTGTTATTGCAAAGGTGACTGTGAAGAGAAAAATATTTCGTGGTTAATTGAGCACATTTACATTGGTATCATTAAAAAATAAGACCACGGTTACCATGGAACCAGTACTGTGACAAACATATTTGACAACATTAATATTCATTTGAATAATTTATTTTAACTGGCCCTCCAAGAAGTCCCAGATATTTGTTTCTATTTTCAAGTACACACAAGGGAAAATCTGAAATCCAGACCAATAAAAACAAATTTCACCATATATACAAGGGATGCTAAATAATATTCAAATACACAGTTTAATATTATAAGTGATATATTTCATGTTATATCCTGTTGCTCAGTGCCTAATGCATACAGTGACATTTTTATTTTGTATTTTCAAAACTAATAACTCTCTACTTCTATTAAGGTAAAGGTTCTGAATGCATTATTCTCTTGAATCCAGCATTTCTTTATAATACATCGAGATACTGCATTAGTATGCCTCCTAGCTTCAAAAACTGAGCGCCTGATGTTTTCCTTATAATGGCAGTAATTTCTAATACAGAAAGTTCAACAAGACAAAGGAAAAAAAAAAAAAAGCAGAAAAGGACTCATGGTATGTTGGAATGAGCCTACTCAAATAAATTAGCTCTAACTCATTGTTAAACTGACTTTGGCATTGGTAATTGAAACAGCCTCATGTATTAATTGATGGACCTGCTCCTGCTCATTTGGACCCAGCTAAGTGAGCACTTATCAGTCAGAATTTTGGGGTTCAGTTACCCACTCTGGCACAAATTATGGCCTGGGTTTAATACTTTCTCTCTGCAAGTTTGCTCTGTTGGTAAACTGAGATGAGGCTGCTGTATTTCACAGGAGAGTTGTTGGTCGATATCTGTGAAGCATTTAAGGTCCTCAGCAATAAAAATTTGATGAGAAGAAGTGCCTTTCTTCAAGCCCTCATGCAAGCTGCAACAGCAAAACTAGGCTGGAAGGGGGATGGGGATAAAACCAGGCTCTCTAGAGGTGAGCCTAAGGATGGTCTTCTGTCTGCCATCCTACTGGAGATGGGAAATGGAGATAAATATGACAAAAAAACCATAGGGCTCTCTAACAGGTTGCTGACCAGGAAAGTGGCTGGGAATGGTCAGATAGCAAAAGTGAGAACTAATTGCTTGACTCCCTCTCTGAAATGCTTATATACCAATGCATGGAGCATGGGGAATAAGCATGAGGAGTTGGAGATCTGCACTAGGTTGAACAACTACGATATAATCGCAATCACCGAAATATGGTGGGAGAGCTCCCATGACTGGAATGTTGTCATGGATGGCTATGTACTATTTAGGAATGACAGAGCAACAAGGCAAGGTGGTGGTGTTGCTCTTGATGCATGAGAGCAACTGGATTGTATTGAGTTCTATCCAGGGAGAGAGGTAGGGCAGGTTGAAAGCTTGTGGGTAAGAATTAAGGAACATGCAATTGAAGGTGAAACTCTGTGGGTGTCTACTATAGACCACCAACCCAAGAAGAAGATGTTGATGAGGCCTTCTACAGTCAACTGGAAGTAGCCTCTAGATCACACTCCTTAGTACTTATGGTGACTTCAATCACCCTGATATTTGCTGGAAAGCCCACACAGCAAAGCAGGTTCAGTCCAAAAGGTTCTTGCAATGTATCGATGGTAACTTTCTAATGCAGGTAGTGGAGGAACCAACAAGAAGAGGTGCACTGCTGGACCTTGTATTAACAAATAAAGAAGGTCTGGTTGGGGACATTAAGGTTGGGAATAGCCTTGGCAACAGTGACCATGACACGGTGGAGTTTAGTATTTTACAAGGAAGAACCAGGGCAATAGGTAGGATTACAACCCTGGACTTCCGTAGGGCTAACTTTGGACTCTTCAAAGATCTACTTGCAGGAATCTCATGGGCTAAGACACTGGAAGGAAAGGGAGTCCAGGAAAGCTGGTCAAATTTTAAATACCACTTCCTCCAAGCCCAAGATAGAAGCATTCCTTCGAGTAAAAAATTGGGTAAAGGTGGTAAACGACCTGCATGGATAAGCAAGGATCTTCTGAAGAAAATCTCGTGGAAGAAAGAAATTTACAGTTTGTGGAAGAAGGGACTTGTCACTTGGGAGAACTATAGGGACGTTGTCAGGGTATGTAGGAAGGCAACAAGAAAGGCCAAAGCCCTCTTAGAACTTAAACTGGCAAAGGAAGTAAAAGAGAACAAAAAGAGCTTCTTCAAATATATCAGTAGTAAAAGGAAGAATAGGGAAAATGTGGGCCCACTGCTGAATGAGGTGGGAGCCCTGATAACAGAGGATGCAGAGAAGGCAGAGTTGCTGAGAACCTTCTTTGCTTCAGTCTTTACTAAGACCAGCCCTTATGAATTTCAGACCCTGGATATAGGAGAGGAAGCCTGGAGGAGGGAAGACTCTCCACTAGTCAATGAAGAGTGGGTCAGAGATCCATTATGCAAATTGAATGTACACAAGTCCATTGGTCCTGATGGGATGCACCCAAGAGTGTTGAGAGAGCTGGCTGATGTTATTGCCCTACCACTCTCCATCATTTTTGAAAGATCCTTGCAAACAGGAGAGGTGCCTGAGGACTGGAGGAAAGCCAATGTCACTCCAGTCTTCAAAAATGCAAGAAGGAAGATCCAGGAAATTACAGACCAGTCAGCCTCACCTCCATTCCTGGAAAAATGGTGGAGCGGCTCATTCTGGAGGTCATCTCGAAGCACATGGAAGAGAAGAAGGTTATCAGGAGTAGTCAGCATGGATTTACCAAGGGGAAATCATGCTTGACTAATCTGATAGCCTTCCATGATATTGCGACTAAATGGGTAGATACAGGGAGACCAGTGGATGTAGTCTACCTTGACCTTACCAAGGCTTTTGACACAGTCTCCCATAACGTCCTCCTGAGCAAGCTCAGGATATGTGGGATAAAAGAATGGACGGTGAGATGTATTAAGAACTGGCTACACAATAGAGCCCAAAGAGTGGTGATCAATGGTGCAGAGTCCAGCTGGAGACCTGTAACTAGTGGAGTCCCTCAGGGATCAGTGCTGGGTCCAGTCTTGTTCAACATCTTCATCAATCACCTTGATGATGGGACAGAGTGTCTTCTCAGCAAGTTTGCTGATGACACAAAGCTGGGAGGACTGGCTGATTCACCTGAAGGCTGTGCAGCCATCCAGCAAGATTTGGACAGGCTGGAAAGCTGCACAAGGAGGAATAAAATGAGGTCCAATATGAGCAAATGCAGAGTCCTGAACCTGGGAAGGAACAACAAAATGCAGCAATACAGGTTAGGAGGTGATCTGCAAGAGAGCAGCTCTGTGGAGAAGGACCTTGGAGTCCTGGTAGACAACAAGTTATCCATGAGACAACAATGTCCCCTCGTGGCCAAGAAGGCCAATAGTATCTTGGGGTGCCATTAGGAAGAGTGTGTCTAGCAGATTGAGGGACGTTCTCCTCCCCCTTTACTCGACACTGGTGAGACCTCACTTGGAGTATTGTGTCCAGTCCTGGGCTTCCCAGTTCAAGAGGAACAGGGATTTACTTGAGAGAGTCCAATGGAGGGCTACAAGGATGATTAAGGGACTGGAATACCTGCCTTACAAGGGAAGGCTAAGAGACCTGGGGCTTTTCAGTCTAGAGAGGAGAAGACTGAGAGGGGATCTAATTAATGTCTGTAAATACATGAAGGCTGGGCATCAAGAAGGCAGATACAACCTCTTTTCACTTGTGCCCAGTGATAGGACAAGGGGCAATGGATTCAGACTTGAGCACAGGAATTTCCAGCTCAACATGAGGAAGAACTTCAGTACTGTGAGTGTCACAGAGCACTGGAACAGGCTCCCCGGAGAGGTTATGGAGTCTTCTTCTCTGGAGACTTTCAAGACCTGTCTGGATGCCTTTCTGAGTGATCTGCACTAGTTTTTGCTCCTGCTCTGGCAGGGGGTTGGACTCGATGATCTTCAGAGGTCCCTTCCAACCCCTGACATTTTGTGATTCTGTTATTCCCTGATTCTGTGATGATGCTGTGAACTGCACAACATCAGAGTAACTGCACAAGAGAGCAGTTGTCTAAGAATTTATGTGCTATTGGGGACAGTAAAGTCTTTTTAAAGTCTTTTTCCCATGGGTGTAGAGAAAGCATCTAAGGGAACTTCCTGTCTTGAAAACCTGTTTTTTTTGGAAGAGAAAGAAATGCAAAATAATGTGTTACACCCCTAGTCTCCCTAGGCACAAAGACACCCAGAGCAAGGCACAATTAAGATCATGAAATTTTTTCAGCCAGTTCTGTGCTGCTGTTTGACAAAGTGTGTTAGAAGACTTGTGCTATTCTAGGATTTAATAGAAAAGTAAATCCACCAGACAAGCTCTTCTAAAGAAAAATAATTACATAATTCTGGTTTAAGTATTTTCCAAGAAGAGACTACCAGTAATTCTAAATATATTTCAGTTTCTTGCTGCTTGACAGGAATTACTCTGCTTTTGAATCTTAACCTGGACTTGAACTATGACTATAAGAAAAATAATTTATCTTAAACTGCTGTTATTAAAAATAGCATTACATTAGTCCTAAGATAGTCAGGAGGAAAATAATACGATTTTTAGTATTCTAACTGAAAACCTCAGGCATCTAGGGCAATGAGCACTTTCCCACACTTGACCTACACTCTGGTGTCACACTTCCCTCTGGCAGTAGATAGAGATCAGAGATTAACATGAACTTTGAATAAAAATGGCTAAATTGACTCAGGTATAGCAAGTATTCTTCCTTAAGCTCAGAACATATCTGAAGGTGGGATATGTGGTATATGTGTGTCCCTGCTGCCCCAGGGGTTTGGAAGTTTGGATTAATGGCTGGAAATTCCAACAGACTTTTGGTCTGTTTTCAGCTCAAATAGAAAACAAGAACTATTGACAAATTTTACATGGAAATGTTATTAACTTGTTTTGTGATGCCTTTTTTTAAAGGTTTCTGGCATATTAAAAAATTCAAATTTTTAAGACTGCCAGACTCCAAATATTTAGACATGAACCCAAACAAAAACTGTGCAACATCAGTTCCAGCTGGAAAACAGAAATAATTTGAAGTATTTAATATTTTTAATATAAAAGATGAGAAAAGAAAGATAAGTCTTTTAATTCCTCAGCCATGAGAAAGCAACAGCATTTTATGTACGAAACAAAATTATTATTTGAATAACAATCCCTGATAATACCAAGCCTGTTGGTGACAATTTAACATGTACTGCTGTGATCCATGAACTAAGAAGTAGTTTTGACCTGGCCTGCTAAACTTCTTCAGGTTTTATCAGTCTTAAGAAATATATCCATATTGAACAAAGCAATGCCACTATCTGCCTAAGACAGTACAGACCAACAAATCAGAAATGCTCCTCTCTTTCAGTCTTCACATTGTGTAGTTTTCTTTATTAGTCAGTTCATTTATTTCACCTTACTTCCGTAGTTTGCAATAGGACCATTTCTGAGTACATGACTATAGTAAACAAACCCAAGAAAACATAGCTATTGTAAGGGCAAAAAATTGTCCCAACTTTCAACTTACACATATTACCTAAATTTCAGATCAAAAAAGATCAAAAGGGCACATGCACCCATTGAAAGTCAATAATCTGCCACAATCAGAAACCCAATGTAATATAATTTCCATTAGGTCAGTCTTTGCTGCAAGAACTAAAAGATTGTTATAATAGACAATAATCCTGATATTTAATTCACAGAGATTTTGAGCTGCAGCCTTAGATCTCTTTGGGTGCTTTCTCTATGTTCTCTGAATATTCCACGTGACACTATTTTTTGTGTCATTACACCAAGGACCATTACAACACTCCCAAAGAAGTGTTAGAAGTGATGAGGTCTGGACTCCAGAATGATGAAATTTTGTTTCTGATGTAAGGAAGAGCAATGCTTTACAACCAAAGGATTAAAAATATAAAGTAACTTTTTGACCAGCCTGCCATACATGCTGTTCAATAGATCCCCGAGGAGTTAAGGAATTCTTTACATACAAAGGGAAAAGCAGATTGCAGAATTATAATGCTATGCTTTGGGAAATGAGGACCTCAATTTAAATGGTTAGGACGTTTATGGAAAACCAGGTCAGTAGATAATATAAAATAAAATATGAAAATCGGTCATGAGTAAAGCAGATTCCAATGAAAGGAAGTTTTAATTTTCCCCTCAGTAAACACACATCTTATTCAAAGATTATTCCAACATAGGAATTCCAATAAATTTTTGATATGCTACTTACAGAGCCATTAGAAAATGATGCTACATGTAGAGTGAGCTTGACCATTTAGGTTAGTACTTTATTCCATGTAGGTAGGAGATGGTGAACTGATAGAAACAAGTGTTTGCAAATGACAGGAAATAATTCCAAAGCACAAGCTGTTTCAAAATGATGCTGTGAAAAGATGTTGAGCAATACTATTTTTTGCAAAACCCCTCTACATGAAACAGTACAAAGCATATCAGTAAAACTGCTATAGCAGACATGTAATAGGCACTTGATGGGCCCTTGTCCTGCAGAAGTTGAACACATGGAACAATCTTCTGATTTCTGTGGTTTTTAGCACCTAGGAAAAAATGTTGGTCACCATACCAAAGGTCAAAAAAAATATGTGAAACTGGCATTTTTTGTTTTCAGCATCATTGTGCAGTGTCAAAAACAGACTTCAGTTACCATTTTAGCACCTATAAATGCATCTGGCATTCTCTGCTCCCTGGTTATGTGTTTCTTGGGTTCTGTTGACATCATTGTATAGTTTGGTGGAAGTATGAAGAAAAACCTTAAGTGGGGTATAGGGGATGGCAAAGGTGGAAAAAGCCTGGTGTTTTCTTATATGGGTATTTTTTCACCTGCACTTCTACTGATACACAGTTGTACCTGAAAAATATGTAGCGAGAATGTAAGACACGCACAGATCAGAAGTCCATATAGCTCATCATGCCTCTAGTAATAGTTAATAAAAAGTAGTTAATAAAAAAGAGAGTAAGTGTAGTCTGATCCTTTCCCTAGCATCACCTACCATATTCCAGTAGTTTACTGATTTCCTAACTGAATTTGGCAAGAATTTTGATGCTAACTCCCACAACACACTTGTTCAAAATCTAGAACGTTATGGTGGATGAGTGGACAGCTAGTTGGATGAAAATCTCATTGGGTGGTCTATGAGGGTGATGTTAATTAATCATACTCATATGTTTGTGACAACTGGAGAGCAACAGAGGCTGTGCTGGGACCTTTCATAGTTAACAGTTTATGGAGTGTATTCTCGTCACATTTGCAAATTACTCCAAACTGGGGAGATGAGTTGATATGCTTGCGGGCAGAGTAGCCATCCAGAGGGACCCACAGAAATTGCTGGATTAGGCTGAGAGGAACTCCATGAAATTCAGTAAGGACAAACACCAAGTCCTGACCCAGAGAGGGCAGAGCCTTTGGATTGACATGTGCTGGGGCTGAACGGGTTGGGGAGCAGATCTGTGGGAAAGGACCTGGGGTAGCTCTGGGTTTGTATAGATATTACGCATTGGCTGCAGCACTGTACTCCAGATTTAATAAAAGTTTAGCATTACAAATATTCTAGGTGAGAAAAATGTATGGTTTAAAAAGTGCCATTAGTAAATTATTTTACAAGACATACTTAGTTTGTATGGACAATGTAAGTTATCAGTTAAAGTGTTACATTACATTCTAGTAGGGCAGGAGTCAGAAATATAAATTTAATCTGTATTATTCTTGATGGTAACTATTATCTGGGCTCTTTCCAGATGTAAGGAACCAGTCAAGAGGTTTTTCTGGACTGGGGAAGGAAAGGGGGAAAGAGAGTTACTGCACAGGAAATACCAGAAAGACTTGTCTCTTATGGAATGCAGTATTACTAAGAGCTGTGAGGGTTCCAAAGACATGCTGTTAAGCTTTACCTGGGCCATTTTTATTTGCTACTGTTGTTATAAGGCCTACCTTGAACCAGGCTTTGAAACACCAGTTTCTCAAAATTGCTGAAACTGTTTCCCTTTTTAGTAAATAGCACTCTAGCTTGGGAGGACTTCAACTGGCGGATTATTGCCAAATGGTTGTGACCTACAGATAGAAATATCCAAATATCCTTAGAGATGAGCATCCCCCAATCCAATTCCAAGCCAATTTAGGGCATTGCTCAAGCAAGGACACAGAACTTTTAATTCTGTTTAATTGGTTTTGGTGGGTTGTTTTTCTATTGTTTGTGTGTGTGTGTGTAGGTTTTGTTTTGGTTTTGTTTTGTTTTTCCCTAGAACTGTGTGAGGCTTGATCTGCACAGGTAAAGCACCACCAATTTTATCAGAGCTAGAGCATTTCACATTCATCCAGAATCTGGCAGAACATTTCATGTTCAGAATATTTTTGCTGGGGCACTGTAATAAAAAAGCTCAGAGAATACAGTTAACTTTATAATCTCAGATAGATTAACTGTTACTTTCGAGTATGACCTTCACTGGCAGTCCAATAAAAAATGATAAAGACTCAAAATCTTTGGGGAAAACTCTCTGCTAAGGGCCTCCAGTTCCTTCAGAAACTAAGGGAACTCGGGCATATCTGGTATCTCTTATCTCTTATGAATAATTCAAGAGCATCTTGAATATTGTTTTGTACGTTAGTAATTTGCATGGATTTGGAAGATAATAGCAAGTCAGCAAGCCAAAAGGAATGTCTGAGCTGCTTCTGATTTTCATCTTGCAGTGCTTAACAATATCTTTCATAATATGGGGAGAAGAGAGGAATGTTTAAATTACATTGCTAAGAAATTATCCTATTTTCATAGACAGATTCCTTTTTGTGGGCCTGAAGGCGAACAGGGCTGACATGTGTTCTTTATTCCACATGGAATCCAGCAGTTCAAGCACTAACCTTACTGAATCCAAACAGGCTCATTGCATGAAAGTGTATCTTATATGATCTTTTTTTTCCAAATGAAAATTGCACTACAAGCAAAGTAATGGTTGGCTGGATTAGTGGGAGATGCTTTTGCCTAGTCAGAGCTTTGAGTTTACCTGTAGGCATAATACATTCCTTAATATTTCTCTCTATATAAGAATAAAAATCTGGTTTGTGTCTTGTTAGAAATGTGCACCTTTCCAGCACATCTGTTCCTCTTAATTTGAATTATAGGTTTTATTGGAGATTTTGCCATATCTTACAGTGGAAACTTAGAAAGCCTTTTGTCAGACACCTTTCAAAAAAAAAAAAAACAAAAAAAAACGGGCATATTTTTACTGCAAGACTGAGTCTTTTTGTCTGGAGAGTTTACCTGACTATGCATTGCACTGTAACAGCTGATTTCACTATCACCTTTGCTCTTTTGTTGCTATAATGGGGAAGCATCTATGGAAATCATGGAAGGAAGTTGTATGTTCACTGAAGTCACCATGCAAGCTTTGCTGGTGACTTCATGATGGCAATGTGACAACAATGTGAGCCAGTGCCAACCTCATGAGGTTCAACCAGGCCAAGCGCAAAGTCCTGCACCTGGGTTGGCACAACCCCAGGCCACAAATACATGCGGGGGGAAAAATGGCTAAAGAGCAGTCCAGAGGAAAAGGACTTGGGGGTGGTAGTAGATGAGAAGCTTGACATGAGCCGCCAGTGTGTGCTGGAGCCCGGAGGGCCAAACACATCCTGGGCTGCATCAAAAGAAGTGTGGCCAGCAAGGCCAGGGAGGTGATTCTGCCCCTCTACTCTGCTCTGGTGAGACCACACTTGGAGTACTGTGTACAGCTCTGGAGCCCTCATCACAAGAAAGACATGGAGCTGTTGGAGAGGGTCCAGAGAAGGGCCACGAAGATGATGAAAGGGCTGGAGCACCTTTGCTATGAAGACAGGTTGAGGGAGTTGGGGCTGTTCAGCCTGGAGAAGAGAAGGCTTCGGGGAGACCTTATAGTGGCCTTCCAGTATCTGAAGGGTCTACAGAAAAGCTGGGGAGGGGCTTTTCACCAGAGAGGGTAGTGATGGGACAAGGGGTAATGGTTGTAAACTGAAAGAGGGGAGATTTAAGTTAGACCTCAGGAAGAAATTCTTCACCATGATGGTAGCAAGGTGCTGGAATACATTGCCCAGGGAGGTTGTGGAAGCCCTCTCCCTGGAGGTGTTTAAGGCCAGGTTGGATGAGGCTTTGTGCAGCCTGGTCTAGTGTGAGATGTCCCTGCTCATAGCAGGGAGGCTGGAACATGAGGATCTTTAAGGTCCCTTCCAACCTTAACAATTCTATGATTCTATGAAGGTGTTAATCCAAATTTTCAGGGGCAATATGGGCAGGGAAGGCTCAAGAAAAAAGACAAGGAAGAGTGAATGACAAGAAATACTAAGATCCCACAGAAAGAGAGTAGAAGTGCCAGAAGAAAGAAACAACAAGCAGAGGAAAATAAAAATGGTTTTTGGGTCATTATATTAGAAATATAAGTAAGAAGGGCAATATTTGAATGTGTATTTGCTAGTCATCTCCCTGAGTGCTGCAAGCAAAAGTTTGGAAACACTGTGTTACAGAAACAACAAGTTTTAATGAGACAGCTGCTTTTCTCCTACATTTAAATTTTTGATTTTGTAAGCAGGATTTCCTATGCAACTGCTTATTATATAATGAGGCTACTGTTTTAGATATTATGATTGATGTTTAAGCGATTTTTCTAGCATTATTTCTATTATAGTACTGTTCAGAGAACTATACCCCATTTTGTTAGGTAACAAGTATAAACATAGACCTTCTCCAAATATGCATATAATTTATCTAGACAACATAAATTGTCAGACAAAGAAAATCCTAACGTTTTACTTAGGAAAGACAGACTCAGTAGAGAATTGGGGGTAGGATTAAACTCTGTCTATTTACAGACATATTTTAAATGCCTCATCTGTCACTCTTTTTTAGGTAGTAGAGAGAAGGTGCAAATTATCTGATCTATTTTAGAATACTGTTGTAAATTTAATAAATAGTACTCTAGGCGTGCCCATTTCTGTAGCTGATTTTGAGAAAAGTGGCTCAAATGGGACCCTTTTTTTTTTTAAATAAAAAAAATGTCAGAAAGCATAAATTTACCCCTATTAGAGCTTTTTAGAGAACTTCTATATGCAACAGCTTCACCATGGACAGGACATTTCTCTGAAAAACAAACAAAAAATATGAATAATACTCAACATGAGAATAATCAGTTAGGAAGAAAACTTACTTGGATCTTTGGAAAATATGACCTAAGCCTTTAGTCTTCCCGCTTTAGATTCTGAGAATCAGTGTACTAGGTAGGCAATCAGAGATGTCCTCTCTTTCTCATCTGGATGGTGCTTCATTTTATAAAAATAAAAATTCCAAAGTATATATAGTGTCCAACACCATTTGGCCCATATACAATGTAATAGACATGGAATCACAGTTGGCTTTCTCTGCTGCAAGTGCTCATGTTTTACTTACGTCTAATTTTTCATCCACCAGTATCTCCCAGTCTCTTTCCACAGGGCTGCTCTCTTACTTCATCACTCAGCCTGTATTGATACTGGGGATTGTCCTGACAGAGGTGTAGGCCCTTGCACTTGGCCTTGGTGATCTTCATAAGGCTGACATTTGCCCACTTCTCAAGCCTCTTAAAGTCCCTTTGGATTGCATCCCTTCCCTCAAGCATATCAGCCATACCACTCATCTTGGTGTCATCAACCACTTGATGAAAACACATTTGGTATAGCCTTGGCTGAACCTGCTATACAGCCTGGTTGCTGGTTTCCACTAGGACACTGAGCCATTAGCTGTAACTCTTTGGATGCAGCCATTCAGCCAATTTCTTATCCATCTAACAGTCCATCCACCAAACCCATATCTCTCCAATATAGCAGCAAGAATTCTGTAGGGAACTGTGTCAAAGGCCTTACGGAAGTCCAGATAGATGACATCCGTAGCTTTTCCTTTTTCCACTGATGCAGTCACTCCATTGTAGAAGGCCACTAGAGTAGTCAGGCATGATTTACCCTTTGTGAGGACATATTGTCTGTCTCTGATCACCTCCTTGTCTTCCATATGTTTCAACTTATTTTTCGGGAGGACCTGTTCCATGGTCTTACTGGGCACAGAGGTGGGACTGACTGGTTGCTAGTACCCAGGGTCCTTCTTTTACCTTTTTAAAAATGGATGTGATATTTCCCTTTTTCCAGTTGCTAAAGAATTTGCCTGAGTGCTGTGACATTTCAGATATAATTGTGATTATCTTGGCAACATCAGCCAATTTCTTCAGGCCCCTGGGATGCATCTCATAGG
Organism: Hemiprocne comata; assembly: GCA_020745705.1. NCBI lineage: Eukaryota > Metazoa > Chordata > Aves > Apodiformes > Apodidae > Hemiprocne > Hemiprocne comata. The sequence continues at coordinate 93,902,291 of CM036586.1, read as the reverse complement.
GTCTCATGGATTTACATATATTTAGGTTCCTCAGATGGTCACAAACCCAGTCTTCACATATGATAAGAACTTCATTCTCTTTGCTTGGAGTACAGGAGCTTGAGAGATGTAGGAGGAGTGATTATCATTGAAAACTGAGGTAAAATATATTGTTGAGTACTTCAGCCTTCTCCATGCTGGTTGTCACTAGTTCTGACTCATTTTTGGGGAGGTACATTTTTTAAAATCCTTCCTTTCTGGCCAACATACCTGTAGAAGCCCTTCTTATTATTCTTTGGAGCCCTTGCCAATGTCTACAGCGTGGCTTGCCAATGTATATAATATTGTTATACACGTTATACACTGAGGTCTTGGTATTGACTGTTCTTGGACTGCTCACTCTGCCATTTTCCACACCAAATGTTATTGTTGAAGAACATGAGAAATTTTTTAAAACTTAAAAAAAAAATCAAACCAGACCAATAAAAGAGATTCTTTGTGTGCTGTAATTTGCTTCTTACAAGGAGTAAACAGGGCTGCATCTTCTCAAATACAGAACTGTATAAAAGATGATATGGGTGGTGACTGCCTGTGGCCACATGCTGTGGGAGACAGCTGAGTATGTCTAGAAAGCAACTCCTCTTGGGCTGGGAGTTGTCACTGTAGCCAGACATGATTTATCAATGTGATTTTACTTGACAGGAGAGAAACAAATGTACATTCCTTTGTAATCTTGCATCTTTTCACTAGCAACAGAGGCAGCTTTTTAAGTGTTGTGATGCTTTCCACTACTTTCTTACTTGCCTTGTAGCCATTCCTTCATATTTGTACCTTCCACATGCAAACTGCTGCTGCCTTATTTAGTAGCCTTCCTTTTTCTTCTCCACCTGTCTTCAGAAGTACTGCTTTTATAAGTCCATCCGGATTTATCACATGAGAAATTTGCCATGATTAGAAGCCCACTACAGAAGCTATTTGAATGTGTGTTACAGAAATCATAATGCTGCTGGTGAAGCTGAGGGCAGCTTTATGCATCCTGTGCCATTTTTTGAGATCTTACTGTCATAATCCTTTTCTTTTCAGGAAGAGGAGTATATTCTATCTTTCTCAAAACCCTAACATTGCTTTCCACTATCAAATACTTCTTTCAAGTTAACCTTTGCCTGTGCACTCTCTCTAGTTGAAAAGCATCTGTGTGTGGTGAGCACAAATGACATAGTGTTTCTTGTTCAGTAGGTATATCTACATTTTAAGTTTTAATGATTTTAAGGATTAATTTAACAAATTACCTAATTTACTGTGATTAGTCAGTGTGGTACTGCACGAGGTCTCAGACCATACTTTGAATATAAGTCTTGGAAAATGTCTCTCTTGACAAACAGCAGCTTATTTCTCAAAGAACTTGTAGAAATATTTTCAACAGCCGACATCTAATTCAAAGCTCTTGCACAAAGAGGAAGGAAAGGGAGACAGACATGATAGATACTTCAAGGAATCAAGGAACGTTCCCGTAGGAGAGTCAATTTTTACATTATTTATGTCTCTTTTCAGCAGTGAATGTTTAACAGTGTAGATCAAGCAATGAATTCTCTGGTACGTGCTCCCTTCTCTGACAGGGTGGCAATATCAGAGCTACTTTTTTCTACACACTTTTTCCCGAGAAGCACTTCTAATTTTTGCCAGTATCCATTTAGCAAGACAATAACAACAGCTTCAGCTCTCCCCAGCTACTTAGATGCTGTATATTACTTTCAGAGCTGAAAATGTTGCTGTTGCTCTACAAAACAAACAGGGAGAATCATTAGAAATATGGGATCTCCTATTGAGATGAAGATAACATTGCATGTCTGGGACCTTGACAGGGTAAGGTTTAATTTAAGATCGTATTTTGACAGTTCAGTAATCCTGTTTTCTACTTATAATATGGCTTGTGACATCCCTGTTGTGAACCCTGTTTGTAATGGTTGGGTTCTTGAAGTAAAAGTGTTCTCCGGAAAGAGGTGTTATCTTCGTTTTCTGCCTTTGCATTCCTTAGGGAGACATCATAGAGTCAGGACAAACACTGCTGCTCTCAGAGCCCTCTGGCACTTTTTGAAAAAAGGGAGGAGCTAACAATCCAAAATTATCCTGGTGTAAATGTGAGCATGGTTCCAGTGATGCCTCTACCTGATACTGCCAGAAGCCCCCCAAAAGGGCAGCACATCAAGCAAGTAATAAAACATATACCAGATGGGTGCTTACAAACTGGTAACACTGTTGCACCTGAGCCCTGCCCACAGGTCAACCTTTAATGCATGGATGTTGTAATGAACAGGATGAGCAATACAATTTATACACACAAGAGCAACTGTCTTCCTCTGGCTGCAAGGATATTATTTTTTTATTATTATTTGGCTCATAAGATAAATGAATCTTGAAGGGTCTGGAAGTAAATATGGGCTCTGAGATATGTCAGTAATAAACTGTGAGAGCCTCAGAAAATAGAGATGTAAAGGAACAAGTGACATGGTTAAGAAAAGGCATAAAGCAGCTGCAGACAAAATGCCTTAAGGTAAAGTAGCCTTAAGGAGAGGAGGGGAAGAAGGGGATAAAATGGGGCCCATCCATGTCTGTTTTCCACTGTGGTTTCCCGCAGCCTGCAGGTCCTGGGAGACCTGGGAGATGGAGAACAAATTATGTTTGACTCATGGTCAGCCACTTAGATCTTATGGTGGTGATGATGGGAGAAAATGTTAGCTGAAGCAGCTGCAATACCTGCAGAAGTGTTTTAAGCCAGAGCAAATATAATGTCTTAGCTCTTTGGTCCAAGCTTCCTTGCTTTTTTTAAAAAAAGAAACTGCAAATTGCATGTTTTTAATTTGTTTTATTCCCCACACCTGACTTCACACTATCTCTCTTCAGGCTTCCTTCCCATCTTTTCTCTTCCTTTTCCCTCTAGTTTAATGTACGTCAAAGTAAAACTGTAGAACAGGCATGGCATTTGCCACCTTTCCACTGGCCATTTCCCTTGTGTGCCATATGCCCTTCCTGCAGATTGTCTCAATATAGTTGGTGACTCTTCAGGGCAGGGTGCTGCATGGGATGCAGCATAAATAAGACTTAGTACTCTTTGGTCTCAAGAGAATATGATAATTAAGAAATATTAATAAACTAAATGTAATGAGTCCCAAATTCTTCTGAGCAGCAGGTTATGCTGCCTGTGTTTATCTTTCTCAGAGTGCATGAAAAGGTTCTGCTTCATTCTGCTGATGTTCAGGAAGAACCCAACCAAACACAAAAAAGTGGGGCAACCTTTGGAAAGCAAACAGGAATATAGCAGTGGTTACGGTAGGCAGGAGTGTGAAATATCCACAGGTGAATTCAAGACCAGAGAGCCCATAACACAAAAGGCATTAAAGCACTTCCTCACCATAGAAATGACAAAAAGAATGATTGGAAGAGAAAGTAAAATGGAGGAGCATGGGGAGGCAAGTAGAATCACTCTCTTCTCACATTTTTGCAAGCCTGTATCCTGTAAAGCAGCAGTCAGTGCCCTGCTTCATCTCTCAGGCTAACAGGAGCTTGGCAGAGGTGGCAGAGCAGCTACTACAGCATTGATTAATGCTGTGTGAGGAGGAGTCCACTGATGGTACCACATACTAATACTTGATAAATAGCCAATCACAAGCAGAATTGATGGTGGGTAAATGAAACTTATTTATGAGAAGTGTTAGTTCTCAAGGGTTATGCTGTTAAGTAGTCAGCCACTCACGAACTGCTTAATAACTATAAAAAAAAAAAAAAAAAGGAAGAATTAGACAAATATATAAACAGACACACACAGAAAAGCAGGCAATATTCTTATTCTGCACCAATCTTTTTTTTTTTTTTTTTTTTTTTAAATCCAGCAATCAAGGCAGGAAGGTTGGGTAGCCCAGGTCTTTCTCCAATGCTATAATTTCAACTTAGAAGAAATGGTTACGAGGGAGATATTAATGTTTCAAAAAGGCAAAAATAATTTTGGAGTTTCACTGAATAATTTAGTTATTTCAGAGGTTAATGAACAGGAGGTGTTCTTCTGCTACAAAATTCTTGTTGGCTCAGTTGATAGGTAGGTTGCTGCCAATCTTACTCTCTAGGACTCATCCATGAGAGAGTAGGTCAGGATGCTGCATGTAGCATTCAGCTTATTTCTGTTACACTAGCTAAAGGCTTGCATTACTCTCACAGAACTGCAACTGGTCTGTGCACATGATTTATGCTTGTATGCACACAACACTCACGCTTCATGGTCTGTAGGTGTTAAAAGTATCTTTTCCTTCCAGTCTTCATTCTTCTCTTAGCTCTATATTAGTACAGCAGTAGTGTTCTCCCCACATGTAGCTGTGGCTAAAGTCTGTATTTATCTGTAATAGGGCTATGTTATATCTAGCCTGCTTTTGAAACAGCTGAGATTTTTATTAAGGAGTTCTGAAGGTATGAAATATAACCATGCAAAACAATATTCCAAATATAGTAATGACAATTACACAAATATTGTGAAGTGTTGCTCTGTTCTAGCTAACCGGATCTGCTGGCCAGCCATTAAAATCTGACTGCTCCATCATAAATTCCAAGTTTAGATGGAGATATTAGAAAATTAGATTAGAATTTATTGATTGTGTTTTTATTTCTTTTTAATCCAAAGAACAGAGTACTTTTCTTTGCTCTGGTAAAGGTAGGATTGGAGTAAAGGTAGCTTTTACTGCAAGACTGTATTTTTCTTAAATTCACCTGTGAGCATAATTTGTAGGCTAATACTAATCAGATACAACTGATCAGACCAGGCTGATCTTTCCATTAGGGATTGTACTGATTTTGGTAGCCAAACTAGTTCATTTATAGCTAATTCATTTATCTCCTCATGGTACTGCATGGTGCCACAGAGACAGATTACTTTTTTTCAGGAAAAGGCAACCACATAGTTATTTGTGGTCTTTTGGTTCCACTGTTTCTAACAAATTATAAGACTCTGATGAGTCAGGTGATACATTAGTTTGCATGTCATAAACCAACATCAGTCATTTTTAATTTGTGTTAGCATGAAACGTATGCCCATAGGTAAATTAAGTACATAAAAATGCATAATTGATAACATATTATTATATAAATATTATGGCATATGTGTATTTAAATTTTTGCACTGGACACTTTTAAACTGTCAAAGAGTAATACAGTATGAACGTATTAGTTAACAAAATAGCCATTCAATTCTTGCATATTTGCCAGAGGGAATAATGTAATACCAGTTGTAGTTCTGTTCTGTTAAAACTCCTTATTGTTGTTTTGTGCCATCGTCCCCAGTGTGTAGTGCAGCAGCACAGCTCTCGAGAGGACCGTGCCAGTGTATTTATTTCACTCAGTACCATGTGCCTTTAGAACACTGCCTATTCCCAAGGTGGTAAATGGCTAGAGGCAATTACCAGAGTGGAGGGAGATAAGGACAAGAAGCATGGAATAAGAAAGACTATTTAAGTGCAGAGCAGGAGTTACAACTTTTTTCTTCTGTCCTTCAGATATTTCGGTGCTTTTGTCTTAAACAGCATGAACTGGAGTTCACTTTCACTGGGTCAAGTAATTTTAAAAGTGAGCCCTTCTAACCCTGGTGATTTGCTGGTATATTAATTCATGCTTTCTTGTGTTAATGGCAAAAGATGTCTTCACTGCAGAGAAGAAGGATTTCTAATTTATGACAAATTACATTTCAAAATTTGATTTTGCTCTAAAATCCGATCAAGCCAAACTGTTCAAAATTTCCTGTGAACTAAAAATTTGTTGGAAGTTCCATTCTGAAAAAGCAGTAAATGTTAACATCATTGAGCACATGCCCCAGGCCCTACAGCAGTGCAGCTGAATTTCTTTAGATCTAGATAAACTTCATTAAACAGCTGAATGCATCCCAAGGGTCCATGGGTTAAAGTCAGGGCTGCTGTGGCTCCAGCTCCATGGAAGAGCATGACTGTAGCTGATCCAGCTGCCCTGCCTCCTGCCCTGCCCCTCCTCAGAGCTGAATGCACTCAGGGCCCCTGGGCTCCTTGCTGAATTTCCTAGACCCCTGACCTCCAATGATGGAAGGTCACTCAGCCAAAGATACATCAAACAAAGGATGTTGAGTCTGATTCTGCAAATGTTAGTGAAAAATGTCAGCTGCCTCTATTTTTTACTTTTGATGAGCAAGTAGAGCTTATTGTGCTTTACCCATTCCTATGAGAATAATTTAGTTAGTTGCCTCCTGTGAACCTATTTAACCTCACCAGCTTGACAATGGGCTGTACTGCCCCCTTTAATCTTTAGTAGCTTGTGTTCTTTTACTTCAGAGAGTCAGGAAATCATCCATAGGTGACTTTGCAGAAATAGCAGTTAAAGAAAGCAAACAGCTTGGTAAGTAACCATATTTGATGCTGGAGCTACTGGAAGACAGTTAACATGAAACCTACAGATACCAATTTCCCAGGGTCACTTTTCAGAGGGAAACTGTGTGATAAACAGTGTTTTTTTAGAAAGGGAGCTTTTCCTTGATTTGAATTATTCATTTATACTCTTGACCATTATTCTTATGTCAGTTGTTGATAAAGCATATCATAACAAATAATAATATGGTATCATAGCAACATAAAGGAAACCGGTCTTGCGGGTTCTGGAGATGCTGATATCATTGCATTTAGTTAATGCAAAACAGTTGTTGAGCTGACATCTTTGAATAGGTTTATTCTCCAGTTTAAAAAGTGGTGCTACTATCTGATATGACATTGTGCCTCTATGTTGCTTCAGGCTTCTTTTAAAAAGTCTCCAAAAGTCAATTCTTTTTTGTAATAACTGTACTGTTAAACAACTTTGTCACGGCCTTAGCTCTTGAACTAGCTGTGTTGGAAAATATTTTTCTTTTATTTTAATGTCAACCACCAACCCAAAGCTGTCATTGCAATAACACTGAAGAAGTTGCTAACATCCTCTGTTGTGCAATCCTTTTTTTAGGGGTGGATGGGAGAAGAGCTATTTCATAAAACAGTTCACCAAGTTGTGCAAAACCAACTAGGGTCATAATAACAGGAACTCACAGATTATTTTTTATATAGGCAATTGATTAAAATCTCATCTTCCTGACCTGAAATTCGATACTGCTAGAGCTGGGTGGGAAAGAAAAAACAAAATAAATAAAATATCCTAGATATAAAATTTATTTCTTTCAGGAAGCTGCAAAAATTACCAGAGGTTCAAGCTGTGTAATTAAGTTTTCCTGCAGAATACCTGCAAGCATATTCACATTCTCAATTTTTAGCAAGCTGACAGCTATGGAAATAAAATTATGCATTGTTTTCAGAAAGCAGCCCGTCCTCCCCAACAGAACCATCTCAAAATTACATTGAGGTAGAAAGGGTATAAAATTCATGGACTGGAAAAGAGACATGCTCTTTACAAGGTACCTCTGAGAACTCCAAAACATTTGCAAGCATTTTTGCCACTGTCATTTTAGGTTTTCCTCAGAAATTCGGGTTGTTTTTACGTTGTATCAGAATCTTCCTTTGTCTCCAATAACGTACATTGCAGTGCCATCTAGTGTGAGGAGAGAATATGGAGAAGAAAATGGATGGCTTGAGCTTCAGCTTGTGTGAAAGCAAAATCGGTGCCATGCACAGCCCTAACCGAAAAGAATTATGCCTGCCTTTAACTACTGTGTCTCTAAGTTCAGTAGCTAGACTAGTCACTAGACTGTATGCCAGCAGCAAAGACAGATATATGACCTGTTCCTTATTTTCCCACGTGCAGACTTGTGCTTGTATTGTGACGTTATATTTTCTGAAAAATATTTAGTGTTTGATTATAAGAAACTTCCCACCTTGAACTCTAGCTGCATGAAATGGGCTAAAAATGCAAAGAGAAATATGAAAGAGATGCTGCTTTAATAATTGATTATTTTGCAGTGAAAATTTCTCGTTAAAAAGACCTTATGTATCCACAATCAGTTCCTTGGATCCAGTTAAGCTGCTACTGCCTAGATGAAGCAATATATTGTGACACTACAAACAGAAGAAATGCAAGAAGTAAATTGAAATAATGAGAAAAACAGTTTTCGTTGTTTCACCAAATCTTCTCATGGCAATGGAGATTGGACACCACAAGTACAAAGGTTTCTCAAATTGCAGCTACAGGGAGCAAGGTCCTACACAGAGTCACAGAATTGTTTTGGTTGGAAAAGACCTTTAAGATCATCGAGTCCAACAGTAAACCTATCACTGTCAAGTCCACCACTAAACCATGTTCCTAAGCGCAACATCTACATAAGAGCTAGAATCAGAATAATAGAATGATAGAATGTGTGGAGTTGGAAGGGAACTTTACAGGTCATCTAGCCCAACCTAGCACTGGGACCTTTTTAATTAGATCAGGTTTGCTCAGACCTGTCAAGCCTGACCTTGAATGTCTTCAGGGATGGGGTCTCTACCACCCCTCTGGGTAACCTGTTCCAGTGCTTCACCGCCCTCATAGTAAAGAACTTCTTCCTAATATCCAATCTAAATCTACTCTGCTCTAGTTTAAGGCCATTGCCCCTCATCTGAGTCACCAACAATGCTGAAAAGGCAGAGGTCCTCAACACCTTCTTCACCTCTGTCTCTACCAGTGCTGTTGGGTCCCAGGCCACAGGAATAAAAGTCCAGGTTGATGCAGACACCGAGCCACCATCAGTGAAGGAAGAGTTGGTGTGTCAACTATTACAGGAGCTTGACCCATAGCAATTGATGGACCCGGATGCCATCCACCCTATGGTGTTGAGAGAGCTGGCTCATGTCATTGCAAAGCCACTCTCCATAATCTTTGAGAAGTCGTGGAGATCATGAGACATCCCTGTGGACTGGAGGAAGGCTAATGTCACCCCCATCAATAAGAAGGGTTCAAAGGAGGACCCAGGTAATTATAGACCCATCAGCCTCACTTCAATCCCTGGGAAAGCCATGGAGCAAATCCTCCTGGGGACTGTCACAAGTCAATTGAAGCACGTGATTGGGAAAAGTCAACATGGATTTACCAGGGGCAAATCATGCTTGACAAAACTGATCGCCTTCTACGACAAAGTAACCTACTCAGTTAATGGAGGGTGAGCAGTGAACATTGTCTACCTGGACTTCTCCAAGGCTTTTGATACAATCCCTCACAGCCTCCTCCTGGAGAAACGACTCGTTATGGCCTGGAAAAGTGGTCTGTGTGGTGGGTGTGGAACTAGCTGACAGACTATACCCAGAGGGTTATAGTAAATAGTTCCTCCTCAAACTGGCAACCGGTTACAAGTAGGGTTCCCCAGGGATCCATATTGGGACCAATCTTCATAAGTGTCCTGAATGTTGAGATCAAGAGCACCCTGATGAAGTTTGCTGATGACACCAAGATGAGTGGAGAGACTGACACTCCAGAACGGAGAGCCACCCTTCAGGCTGACCTAGACAGGTTGGAGGAGTGGACTAGCAGGAACCTTATGAAGTTCAATGAGGAGAAGTGTAAGGTCTTGCACCTGGGAACACATAACCCATGCGTGCAGTTCAGACTGTGATCCACCTGGCTGGAAAGCAGCCCTGTGGAAAGGGACCTGGGTGTCTTGGTGGGTAACAGGCTCAACATGAGTGGACAGTGTGCTGCAGTGGCAAAGAAAGCCAACAGGATGCTGGGCTGCATCAACAAGGGCATCACCAGCAGAGATAAAGAAGTCATCATCCCACTCTACTCAGCACTTGTAAGACCATACCTGGAGTATTGCATTCAGTTTTGGTGTCCACTCTACAAAAAGGAGGCTGGAGAGGGTCCAGAGAAGGGCCACAAGGATGATCAGAGGACTGGAAAACCTGCCATATGAATATGATGCCATAGTCTATTATTCTATGATCTATCACTACATGCCCTTGTAAACAGTCCCTTCCCATCTTTCTTGTAGGCTTCCTTCAGGTACTGGAAGGCTGCTACAAGGTCTCCCTTATAAGACCTCCCATAGAAAACCTTTTGAAGTGCTCCTTGACCTGATGTGTATTATAATATGCTTGATCTCTGTTTCGTGTCTGAGATATACATCCCTGAAAATATTTCCTCATGGACTCACTTGTATTCTCCTTTACATTTGGACAGATCTGAGGAGGAAAGAACAGCAGTCCTTAACTGCTTTAACAGGCAGTGTTGACTCTGACTTGATGGCCTGTAATCTTCAAAAGAAATACCAGGTGGTCTTGCAAGGTCACCCACTGCTTTCATAGCTATATGTCTTGGCTTGAGCATGCAGCTGTAAAACCCTGTACACATTGCACGTTTCTGGAAACCGTGACTTGGCATGATGTTCATTGCATGAGGGGAAACTCTGGGGCCACTGTGCAAGTGGCCCTGTCCACTGCAGTGAGACCTCTCCTGGGGCAGGTGACTGGCAAGGTGGGAGTTGGAGCCTCTCCTCTTTGCATTGTCCCCTCTCCACTCCAGCCATCTAAAGAAAAAATATAACAGGAATGCTCTGAAGCTACACAGATGAGCAGTTCATCTGCTTGGAGAAGCACACCGATCCCACACCAGGATTTTCAAGGCATCTGGGTGCCATGGTACATCTTGCCAGGGTCAGGCACATCTCACCAGCCCACACCCCTGGCACAATCTGCTGGCTGCCTACTGATGCTGAAAGGTTTCACCCGGAGGGCAATGCAGGTTGGGCTCTGGACCTCTGGAAAGGTCCTTACCCATCACTTTAACTCTCAGGAAGTCGGAATGTCAGAGCAGCTTCACAAATTTATTACATGCTGCCACAAAACCAGTAAGTGCTACGGAGATTACAAACTGCATGTACACCTGAAAAAGGCAGGTAAGGAGAACATGAGCTCCATGGATTGGTATCCACAGCTGTGGGAATGCTTATGTTGGCTTCTTTGAAGACAACTTTTCACAGAACTGAGATTAAGATATAACACAGCTTGGTTTTCTCCTTTCTTTCATAGGGCTGATTAATTACATATTAGTAAGGATAAAACATCCCTTAAAAATGTTAGTTATCCATGTAATTCCTGTAGGTAGGTCAGCTTTCATATGACTAGGTGTAAGAGGAGGTATAGTGTTTCCCCTGAGTGCATTGCAAACCAAGGCTTCTTTAGAATATCCTTTGTACTTTTCAGACAACCTGTTTGTTAGCAATACGATATGTCTCTGTCTATACACCTGGATCCACGTCAGAAAACAAATTTCTACTTCCCTGACTTCAGTGGAGGCAGTATTGGGCTCACACTTTCACATTTCCAAGACCAACGAATGAATACAAATCCACCACCACGGAAGCCTGATAGCAATTTTGCACATTCTTATCTTCAATAATATTCTAAATGTTTCTTGATTCTCTCAAACTTCCATTCTGTGTTTACTCTCCTCCTCTCCATGGGCATTCTCTCTAAATGAGACACTGATAGGTTATTTATTCAGAAGCAGTTCCTGTGCCTAAACAAAATTATTACTTTGAATGTTTTGATTTGAAAGATTCTGACAGAATAAGAACTTTCAAAACCAGGCATGAAAAAAACACACTGAAGGCCACTGTTTTATCAAATCCAAATGCTAGGCAAGTGCTGGCAAATTTATGGAAACAATGGATATAAAATATTTTACTTGTGCAATGGCTCGATGGAAAACCAGGTATTCTTCTACTTTATGCTTCTTGCTGTCAGCTTAAGTGCAACAGCAAAATCAGTTGGGGAAGCTTTTTTGATTCAGAGGATGGAAAGGACTTCAGAAGAAGTATATATAAATAAAAAAAAACCCAACAACATATTTTTTTCTCTTTGTCTAAAGTGACAGGTCTGTGACTTCTATATCAGACACTGTTGAGATTAAAACATGTTTAGAATTTAAATTGCTTATATATTTAATATTGATAAATCTAATTTACAGCATGTCTGCTCCTTCTTTAACCTAGAGACAGGATTAATATTCATGAGATTGCTTTTGGGATGTGCAAGTAATTCCATAAGTCGAATTCACTCAACCTGTATTTGCATGGAATATTTACCTTTTCCATAATATTTTTAATTTTGTCAACACTGAAAGCAGATCCTGACTTTGTTTTTAAGGTTGGTAAAAAAACTGTCAAACTCTTACGATGTTCAGCAGAGTGCTATGTGCCAGCCCCCAAGAAAATAGCAAAAACTTCCAACCAAACAAAACAATAAATCATTTTGTTCCACCCTGGCAAGCAAATTCTTGGTATCTAGTAACTTTTGCAACTGTAGCATTACCTGCTTTATTTCTATGGTAATAATGGTAAACAGAGAGGATACCAGCTACAATCCCTTGTGACTTAATGTTCCTGGCCAAAATTAAGGAGTTTTACTAGGCAAACTGTTTAGTTAATACTGAAATATTTTAAAGGACAGTTTTGTTAAAAAGGTCTAGACCATTTCTGTTGTTCAATTATTAGGTAAATGGTTTGTTAAGGTCCATCTCTGCTAGCTGTCACTGGGGGTAGCTCAACAAATGGTGATTTAGCCTTTGGTCAGAAGCTCATTGTACTGAGCCTGCTCCAGATGTCATAAATACATCTTGTTGGGATGTTTTATTTTTCTCACTTCCCTGCAGGCAGCCCAGACTGGAATGGATTTACGTATTTTTATTTTAGGACTGTTTTTGCTGGAAGGTCTACCAAAAAAAAAAAAAAAAAAAAAAAAAAAAAAAAAAAAGGCAAGTTTTGCATTTTGAAAGAGCTGAAGTTGCACACCATGTACATCTTAATTTAGCTATTGAGTTGATTTATGCTCAGAAATATCTGAAGTGGTCTCCCTTCAATACTCTTCTGATCCTGAGATTTTTTTCTTTCCTTTTCTGATCCAGCTCCAAAAGAGAAGAGTTTGGATAAATATCAGCCTTAGATTTTATGTATTAAATTTTTATTATCTTTTTGTATGAATAGTTCTACTGAGGCTGCCTGGAGAGTATTCTGAGACCTTCACTATAGCTAAAGGTATCAACTCTGTACAATATAATTATCTTTGCGAATGTCAGTGCATTCATTGCAAAAAAAAAAATCTGGTTTATTTAATGCAAGGATTCTTTTAATAGAATACACTCATTAGAATATTGCAATCACATCTCCTAGGAGGTGTCTATAGCCTGCAGCTGAGTAGAGTGTACAGAGATCCCTGTGAATGGCCTGATGTACTCAAATATACCAATCAAACAGCAGCATCGAGTTCTCACTGGGCTTCAGATAGCCATGTAGTTGCATTACTGTAGTGCTGCGTCTACAGCAAATAGTCACAGAATCACAGAATAGTTATGACTGGAAAGGACCTCTGAGATCACTAAGTCCACCCATCATAAAAAATAGCACACACCATACACACCACAAAACACGCCCCCCAAAAAAACCAACCCACAGCCCCACTCAACAAAACCCTAAACAAACACAAACACCACACACCCTCCACCAACTAACACCCACAACCCCCCCCCCTATAATCTTGGTCACTAGAGCATGACTTGAAGTTCTGCATTTACACGTTTCTTGAATACCTCCAAGGATGGTGACTCAACCACCTGAGTTTACAAACTGTGCATCGTGCTGTGGGGTGCTGAGGCTGTCGTCACAGGGCCTGGAATTAACTCTTCACCACCACTGTTTGGGCAACATCCCCATATGGTGCTTCATATGCAAACATGCCTTCTATTGTTTATTTTTTACATTATCACAGCATACGGGCAGAACAGTCTGATACATGTATTAGGCATATGTAGAGAAAAGTCCATTTTCTTGGAGAGAAAGTAGTCTTGAACATCTGCAAATGGTTCTTTGAACCTCAGCAAGAAGGGAGAAGAAACCATTGTTAAAGAGGTAACATTTGTTTGACCCCAAGATATAGGTGGAAGTATTGAACAAACTTGAGATTGTCAACTAACAATTAAAATTCATGAGCTTGTACTTATTTTCGGGTGAGTGCTGTCAGATGTTATAACATCCTCCACTATAGCTTTATTACTGTCCTGTGCAGCTTTCTGAACAAACACTATCACCTTGTCATTTGTTCCATCTGTGCTTAAATATAATAGTCTTAATGTCGTGTATGGGTAAATTAGAAACTATTGACATTTAAAATTAAATGTTAGTATTTCAGTGTTGGGTGTTTCTCTTTAACTTTCTCTTTAAAACCATTTCTTTTTTTGCCTGCTTAACGTGTTAAGGCAACTGAGACTAACGTTCATGGTAAGTAATGCAAACATTGCTTTTATATGATATAATCAGACTCTGGTGCCAACATTTCTTATACTGACAACATTGTGCCAGCTCCTCAAGTTTGTTGGTGCATGGATGCACATCAGAAAGGTATGTTTCTATGCAGGTTTCTAACTTACTACATAGTGCACACGTACCATGTGTTTGTGGCTAAGTGGTCTTAGGGGCTGATGCAGCCTGAAGACTAGAAGACTTAGAGGTTATTAGCAAAGACATACAGTTATAGATAAGCCTAAAATTAATATATCATAACCACTTCCTCCATTTGATAACTGCCAGAGTACGTCTTTTCTGAAATGACTGGTTTGTAAATTGTGTTTTTAATTTTCCTTTCCTTAAGGCAAAGGAAGATTTTTTATTATTTTTTTTTTTTATTCCAAAGTAACTAGCGTAACAGAAGTGTAAAGTTTTCTTCATGCAAATTATTCTGGATTTGTCTTCTGGAAAACAGGTAGAAGCACACTTTTCTGGGTGTTACATTTTCTTTTCTGCTGTTACCGTCAGCATCCGACAACCCCCATGCAACTGACTTCGGAAGTTTATCCCTAAACTGTAATCGTGTTTTCTCCCGAATTTGATTATCTTTTTTACTCCACAGTAGCAGCTGAATCAAACCAGATTATCTTGGAACTGATGAAAATTTTTACCAATTAGCTAGATGATGATAGTTTACGCTCTAAATTTACAAACAGCATCAAAATGGAAGGAATTCTTGGCAGTCCAGGAGACAGAACTAATGTTCGGGGTAACCTTGACAAATGGAAAAGCGAAAAAAATATGCTATTCAATAAACATAAAATGACACATTAAGGCAGCAATAACTGTCTGCACTGAAACACTAAGAAATAGCTGGTTGCTGAACAGTTGTGCACAGAAGGCTCTGGGTGTCGTAGTGGATCACAAGCCGATAAGTAGGTAAATCAGCTGAGTGATGCAACAGTTTTCTCCTGCAACATGTATAAACATATAGTCTGTAAAACAATCTTTTCACTCTATTGAATACAGATAAACAGGTTATTTTTTTTCTGTGATTCTAGGTTTTAAATTTTAGCTTTAAGTAACTTAATCCAAATTCCTCTTCCCTTGACAATTGCCAGAAACTTGGCCTCACCATCCACTGTGCAAATGGCTTCAGTAACTGGTGTACCCTGTGATCACTGAGCTTCATGCAGCTTCTCAGCCTTCAGTTAGAGCCTGCCCCTTACCACAAAACATGATGATGGGGTCAAGAGATTCATATGAACTTTTTATCACACTTGATTTATCAAAAACCTGCTTTGGCTAACCTTGTTAAGGAGTAACAAAATGTCAGGCCTTAAAGTCATGGCTGATTTCCATTGATATAACTTGGGCCAGGATTTCACCCAGGGATATAAAGCGATTAATCAGATGGCAGCACAAAGCTGTTGTGAAACCCAGACTGTGTGACCTATGATCTGTCTGACTGCATGGCTGTGCTCCCAAATATTGACACCTATATTGGAAGAGCCTTCAGACTGAAGCAGTAGCACAGAACAGGAAGATTTTACAATGGCTCTATAAGTAGATGATTAACAAACATAGTTGTCTTAGTAAAGAGGGCACCGGAACCTCTCTTCTCAGTCCATAAGGTAAAGTTTGGAGCACCCTGGATTAAAGAGCTGTGTCCAAGAATGAGAGGGTGAAAGGAAATGGATCACACATGTCAATGGTAAGTTTGTGAGGAGCACAGTGGAACATCAGGTTTTCAGACAGAAATCTGAAAATGATGGAAGGTTTCCAGTGTCCAGCTCTTAGGACATTCCAGGTACAATAAGAGCATGAGTGAAGCCACAGAGAAGGGACTAGAAAGAGCAGGAAGGAGCATCCAGGCAGGATGAGTCAGCGGGGCTTGGGAGTGCAGTAGTGGGCAGGAACAGGCTCTGAAATGCAATCAGGAGCACAGCCACACAACACCTTGAAAGCAAGGCTGGGAAGGTGAAATGAGGATGGATGCCTGAAGCTGCAGCAGGTTGAAGCCTTGGTGCTTTCTTCTGAGCTGAAGTCAAGACAAACAAAAACCTTTTCATGGCATTC
The DNA here is from genome assembly GCA_020745705.1 of Hemiprocne comata. Lineage (NCBI taxonomy): Eukaryota > Metazoa > Chordata > Aves > Apodiformes > Apodidae > Hemiprocne > Hemiprocne comata. The sequence continues at coordinate 93,886,006 of CM036586.1, read as the reverse complement.
AGGACTGTGATATACATCCCTACTTTGTTGCTTCATTACGCAGCTGTGTAAAGATAATTGAGAGAACTATGCCAGATTTTTCATCAACAAGCAATAAAATGTGATAAATATGGTACATGGAATGGCAAATGTTGGAATTAATAAGCTGAAATGTTGATGAATTACTGTTTATATACTTGACATGTAATAATTGCTTCATTTATCATCTGAATCTGGAAAACTTAAATAGCAGGCATTTATAATTAATTTTCTCCCCTTGCAAACTGCAATTCATTCTACACTCAAAGGAGTCAGTGTTAATTTCTTTTCTATCAGCCACAGGCCATAAGTTAATGCATTAAAAAAATCAGAACATTTAAAATAACAGTCTAATTAAATTATATCCTCTACTGTTGGAGAAAAACACATGATTCTTCAGGAGATAATCAGTCACCACAGTAAACACCATTTAGTTCTTCTCACAAATCTGTGTCTACCCACTGGCAATTTTAGACTGTCAAGATGAAGAATTCACTTTACTGAACAGATGAAGGATATTGACTTCAGCCTCATTAGCAACTTTAAATGAGAATAACAATGGGAGTTCATTAAATAATAATATTTTTCCATATACTGAGTTTCCTTCATCATACGGAAGACTATGCTTTCCTCAGAGTCTGACAAAGCCCACGCTTCTGATTCATGCTTCCCTGTTGATCAGCTAGATAAGGCCTTTTCCTTAGGGTCTTTCCTGTTTGAGCACAAAGGCTTGCTACTGCCTCATTGAAACCAGTTAGGCAGATGGTGCCCACCACAGCTCGAAATACCAGAAGTATCTTGCTCCAGGCTGGATCCATATGAGTCACTGGCAAGATCCTGGGACTTGTAGGAAGACCCTGTCAATGGAAGTGGCTATGCACAAGCACTCTTCACAATCAGCAGATGCTGTCTCATGGGGTGGTGTGGAAGAGTCTCATTAAAGACCTGTGGGCTTTTACTCATACAGCTTTGCTAGTCAAAGAATGCCTGGATAGGTATATGAGATCCACTTGATGTGTACAGCCGGGAATAATTGCCAGAAAAAGGCTGATACTAGGCTAGATACTTTTCCACAGCAAATGAATTCAGATCTCCCACAGATAACTACCCATTTGACTATGAATAGTCACTTAGGCTGTGTGTGTAGTGCCTGTGAACAACAACCATATAGCTACTCCAAGGACTATTTCATTATAGAATTGTTGCAGCTGAAAAATAATTAAGTTGTTTTTTTCAGCTGGTAGGCATTCTCACATCAAAAATATCATTAAGTTCTGGCAAAAGATTGAGTACCTCCTGTTAAAAAATTCACCTCAATATAATCTCTTTACTTTTAATGATGTTTTTCCCTCTAAGTACTAGCAAGAATCCTGAAATGTTGTGGATAAGGATATTTCACAAAATGAAAATAATGAACACTTCCTTGTGCACTGCCACTACTAATTAGTTTTCAGTTCTATTTTAAGACTGTATTCTCAAGTATTTTTAATTTCAAGATCTTCAGGGCAAAAGAGCATGTGACTTCTCTTACAGCTCCCTACTCAATTAGTAACTTAATTCCAAGTACAGGGAACTAAGTAGAGCTGACAGACTACAGCTTCTCCTGCATTCTTGCAATTCTCTCTTTCATGAGGTACCACTGAGGTCAGGGGCTTTAGAAAGTGTAGAAACCCATCTCTTTCAAGATGCATTCCAGCATCTTTCTCATGGAAACTTAGGAAGGTCATTTGTTTATGCACATTATTCCATAGTCCTCCCTTTGGTATTTAAACTTTCAAGACAGCGTTCCAATACTTGCTGTCCCTAAGACAAGGCAAATCACTCTCTAGCAAGCTGCATGGGAGGTGTAGGTAATCCATACAGTTCTGGCCCCTGCTCCCACAACAGTTTAAGCATTTTGCTTTAAAAGGTCATGGGAAACAATCTCCAGAGGCTTCTCAGAGGACTTCACTGCTTTCTCTTCCCAGCCGAGTGCCTTTGCCAATGGGCAGCTGGATCAGATTCCTTTGGTGCTCTCTAGCCCTGCCCAGCAGGGCAGTGGAGAGTGCAGGGGAATTCCCTTCTTGGCAGCACTGAGGATGCTCACCTGGGACAAAGGGAATGAGCATTTAAGCTCATTCTGGCTCAGCTCAAATCAAGTTAATATATTATGTTTAAAGGTGAGTGACAGTAACTCCACTTACAAGACTGCAGGAAAAAAAGTCAGTTTTCTGTATTGGAAGGGGCATGTTCAGCATCTAAATCTGGGAGATAATTTTAGGCATTAAATCTAATGTTACATAAGCACATTCCTGTATCCCTGACTTAGTTCTAGGCTTGAATGAGAGATAGTATGCTAACATTTCTTTGTAGCCAGCAAAGATGCCCTCTTCTCTCCCTGTTCTCCTCCTTCAGCTAACTGACCATTGTCTGCAGCTGCAACTTCAGCCCCTGGAACAAAGCCTCTAACAGAAATGTGGTTCTCAGCACTGACACTCCCTTGTCCCTTTGCTGATCATGTCAGGAATCACCCAAGGTTGTGTTAAGGATTCAACATAATCTAGACTTACTAAAACTGAAGACACTGTATGCAATAGAAGGGAAAATCAGTCCAAATTCCTTTCTCATTACCAAATCACTGGTTTCATACTAATAGACATTCTGATCATAAAGTTCACTGGACATCCTTATTGAGGCTGGAATAGCAGGACTTCTTGCCCAGTGGCTGTTTACAAAGCTTCAGAGAAACAACAACAAAAACTTGTGACAGCTGAAACAATGAACAAGCAATTTCTCCAGTATTACACAGAAAACGAAACTATCAAGTCAAACTTCTAAATACACTTCCTAATTCAGATACATTAACAATAATTATTTTTAACAAATTGTAACTGCATTATAACTACACTGCAATTACACTAATTGTATTGAAGCGAATGTGACCCTACTATAATGTGCAGTTGTTTTCTTTCATTAAACCAAAGTAGTCAGGTGAACTAATTACAAAGAAGTGTTTGAGCTACAAGATAACCACTCTTTGCTGGCACAAGTCTAGCCATGTTCATCATCTCAGCTAATTATAACTTGTCCTATTCACTGCAGAAGAAGGTCTTTGGCCTCCAATAAACAGCATGAAAAATGCTGCAGTCTTTTGCAAAACAGAGCAACATTTAAAAACACTGGAATTCACATTGAGGGACAGGATGTTATCCCAATGTGGGATAAAATTGCTTACCTTCATTACTGATCCTATTTCAAGTTTTTGTTCTTCTTTAGATACATCAAGTACCTGAACTTTTACCTTCTTATTCATTCAAAATTAAATAATGTTACTCATGGGGTCTTTTGAGGTTATTTGTGGTCACTCTGACAAACTCTTATACAATTCTTTAAGAAAACTTTTATCACAATGTTTTTATTGTATCAAAAAGTAGTTTTTTCCAGATAAAAAACCCCTAGAATTATAAATATCGTTGGTAAGGTAGTGTTCCCACACTGAAGACTAACATGTTCTTTGACAGCACTTGGAGATCAAATCTAGAAAACAGTTTTTACAGGATGTATTCTTATTTCTTGTCCCCTCCCTTCCTGAGATTATTTTCTCTTTGATTTACTTTTAAATTCACAGCAATGTCTTTTGTTTGGTTGTTTGGTTATTTTCTTCTAACTTAGTAAAATGAGTCAATTAATATAAATCTAAAAAAGAATTAATTTGTCAGGCCCTAGCAGTTGCCAGGCAACATACTACCATATCACCAGTCAGTTGATGCTTTTCTTAATTAATGTTTAAATAAGTATTGTTTAGATTTGAATTGTCCCCTACAACATGATCCTAAGGTGAAGTTCACCAGGCTGGAGGTTTCATGTCCCCACACAGAAAGGATAGCATGCACCAGGATTGCTAATTCCCCACACAGTACAAACTCTCTTTTATCATCTAATAAAATAATTTGTGCCATTAAATTTTATACAGGATGCAAACTTTCATTGCATCAATTGCTTTTGCAAAGGTACCTGGACACCAGAGCTGACAGGGAGACGAAGAAACTCACATGGAGAAGTAGTGCAGGAGTTCTGCTGCTGGCCTGCACGTATACAATTTCATCTTTCTGAGACAATAGAGACCTATTGCTCACATTGATCTACTAGTATGAAACAATAGTCTTCACCTGCACATTTAGCCTGGATAGTAGGAGAGGGTAAACTGGAATTCCAGTAGGTATTGCTTATGATCACCACTTGTGAGCAGACCTGGTACCTCATGACAGAACTGTGGCCAGGAGGTTTTAAAACATGGCTAGGAAAACACATCTCTCTCCACATCTAAATATTTTGACTTCTAGACTACTACCCAAAAATGGGGGGTCCCTGAGATTTTGGTACAACAGAGTCAAATCTTTCTTTTCCCTTTGTTACTTCATGATCTCCCAGGCTATTAGCTAGTTAGATTATGCCGGCTAATGTAACAACGAAAATAACTACTTGGATAGAGAGGCAAGATTCCTATGACCAGAAGCAGTGAGACCAGAGCATGCTGTGACCTCTTTGGAAAGCAACAAAGGCATGTGAGGAAACAGGACAGACAGAAATGCTTTTCAGTATGCTGGCTATAGGAGCTGCACCGCAATATGGGAATTATTTTGTAGTGCAGTATTATTGCAGTCTCCAAAAAAATACTGTAAAAGTCTCTTCTCAATATCACTGAGTACTCAGTTGGAGCCAAGTACCAGATTCAGTAACACTTGCAGAAATAAAAGCACACACTTCAATTTTCAGTATTTCTCAGGTTTGACGGTGATAATGTAAATGCTTTAAACCAGAAAATAATAATGGGTTATTGCTGAAGAAGTAGACTCTAAATTGGTGAAAAAATCATTAAATTCCCACATTTCTCTCAAGATTTCATCTCTCAAAGGGTATGAGTTTCACAGTAATAATACTATTCTATATTTTATTTTTTTTTCTCTTTAGTAATATTATTTTTTATCTCACAATTGGAGTTAATAGACAGTTAATAGCTAAAAATTTCTCTGCCCAAAGATGATACAAAACAAAGTCATTAGAAATAGTAAAGACCAATTTTCTTCTCTTATCTCAAATAAGTTAATACTGATGTACTCTTTTACCATTTTAAAAAAATTAACTAAAGGATTGAATTCTCACATTCCTTTGTCTGATACAGTTTTTTCCCCACTTCCATATGAAGTTTTATTTATTTTGAATTCAGTAGTCAAGTTTGTACTAAAAGGCAACATATGAAGACATAAGAACATCTCATTATTTATGCTGTCTTGTAAATAACCACCTATGCCTCTATGTATAATTAAATAGCGTGACATTTGACAGTAATTCTCTTCTTTCATTTGTGATATTCTGCTATTATTTCTAGAGATACAGCTCCATAAGTACTATGAAGTGTAAAGCAAAAAGTATCAGGTTTGGATTAGAAAAATAGTTGGTTTTTTTCCATTTAAGATTACAATTTCCATACTTAATTTTTTTAAGCAAAAGAATATTTGTGTCTGTAAACTAAATGTGTAGTCACAAAAAATAAACAACAAGTTTTAACAAGTATCTTTAAAAAGCCAGTCTTACTACAAATAAAAGGAAACCAGAGGAACATACATCTTACTCAGATGCTTAACCTTGCTTCTGCTATTAATGAATAAATCACTTTTTTTAATGTCCTGTGTCCATTAACATGCATGTCTGATGCAATTAATTGCTTCATTTATTTCACACTTGAAGATAATATTTGAAGATGGCTGGCTGGCCAGGCCCAAAGAGTTGTGGTGAATGGAGATCAACCCAGCTGGTGGTCAGTCACTAGTGGTGTTCCCCAGGGCTCAGCGTTGAATCAGTTCTCTTTGGTATTTTTATAAATGAACTGGACGAGGGGATTGAGTGCACCCTCAGTAAGACAACACTAAGTTGGGTGGGAGTGCTGATCTGCCTGAGGGTAAGAAGGCTCTACAGAGGGACCTGGACAAGCCAGATTGATGGCCTGAGGCCAACTGTATGAGGTTCAAGGCTAAGTCTCAAGTCCTGCACTTGGGCCACAACGACCCCATGCAATGCCACAGGCATAGGGAAGAGTGTCTGGAAAACTGCCCAGAGGAAAAGGACCTGGGGGTGCTGGTTGACAGCAGCTGAATATGAGCCAGCAGTGTGCTCAGGTGGCCAAGAAGGCCAACAGTGTCTGGCCTGTATCAGAAACAGTGTGGCCGGCAGGACTAGGGCAATGATTGTCCCCTGTACTTGGCACTGGTGGGGCCACACCTCAAATCCTGTGTTCAGTTTTGGGCTTCTCACCAAAAGAAGGGCATTGAGGTGCTGGAGTGAGTCCAGAGAAGGGCAACAAAGCTGGGGAAGGGTTTGGAGCACCAGTCTTATGAGCAGCATCTGAGGGAACTGGTGTTGTTTAGTCTGGAGAAAAGAAGGCTGAGGGGAGAACTTATCCCTCTCTACAACTACCTGAAAGGAGGTTGTAGTGACGTGGGGGTTGGTCTCTTCTTCCATGTAACAAACTATAGGACAAGAGGACATGAGCTCAAGTTGTGTCAGGGGAGGTTTAGATTGGCTATTAGGAAAAAGGGTTGTCAGGCACTGGAACAAGCTGCCCAGGGAAGTGGCAGGGTCACCATCCCTGGAGGTATTTAAAAAACATGTAAATGTGGTGCTTAGTGATATGGTTTAGCGGTGGACTTGGTACTGCGTTAGTTTAAGTGTTGGAGTTGATGATCTTAGAGGTCCTTTTCCACCTAAGTGATTCTGTGATTCTAAGATATAAGATGACAGAGTTGAAGATGTAATAAAGACAAAATGCGGAAAGTGACTCCATCCTGTTAAATCAGAGAGCTTTCTGTAGGTATGGTAATTTGATAAACATCCTTTGACAGACTTTGACTCAAGAACAATAAACCCACTACAGTGTTTAAATTTTTCATGTGATATTTTTTATTCTTAATCTTTATGGTGTTACTGAGACATCTTTGACTTACCAAACCAGATTTTGTCTGAGTGTATCAATTAGTACACATATTGTAATAAATAATAAAAGTCTACAGTCCATGTAGAAACATTATCATTTGTCTCAAGGCAGTGCTATTCAAGAGGAGCGACTGTTGTGCTACAAAGCAGCATAATCCTTAATGTCTTTTAGTAGAAAGTTTACTCAACTGTCTAGACAGTGCCAAAATAAAGATTCTACAACCAGAGATAAACGATGACATTGAAGTATGCCTCTGGTTGCTCAGGAACTCTCATGGGACATGTACTGAACATGGGAAGGGAAGAGATGAGCCATTGGTAAGGTGACCTTGAAGAGACTTCTATCTGTTTAATATTTGGCCAGCAGTACTCTCATGATCTTTTATTTACAGATTAATGAAAAAGAGCTCTGATCATTGCTGGAAGACAGCTGTAGCAGCTGCAGGATGTATCACAGTTGTTTATATTAATATGTGAGGTTATAAGCTGAAGAGTCTGAGGAAAGGAGACATATGTCATTCAACTCAAGTTATTAAATAGGGTGATAATTGTCAACACTCATATAAAGTAGGCACCTGGAACAGTAACAAATGTATCTGACATTAATGAATCAGATCACAGAACCACAAGGGTTTGGATGAGACCTCTAGTCCCACCTCTGCTCAAGGTATGGTCAATTAGAGCAGGAAGCTCTAATTCCTTAAGATAACAAATCAAGATCTCACCATGAATAGCCTAGCAATCTAAATAGCATTTTGTAAATCACAAAATCAATCTTTGTCAGTGCAGCTCAGCTACAGACAAAAAATTTTACCATCTTTTACATGAGAGGTTTGCAGAGATTCAAGTCTGGGTTTGGAACTATTTCAGAAATGGCTTCAATCAACGTTATATTGATTGAAGAAATTCTAACTGAAAGGGACTAAAGTGTGCAGATGAATTTATTTGTCTTCTGTTTGTTGTTTGTTTTTTTTTTTTAATTTGGGGATATAAATGTACACTTAACAATTAAAAAAAGCTTACATCTGATTTAACTAACTGTGCAAGGTAATATGGGTTAAGATTGTATGTAAGACAGAGAGGTGAGTGTAATACAACAATGTCTTGTGAGACAGTCTTGTCCATTTTACAGTAAGGTGAATTAAGGGTCAAATTTCAACCTTGCATTGGTGAACGGCAACAGATTTGAGAGAAAACCACCATTCAGGCCTTATGTGCATCACCCTTGTTTTTATTTCAAATGCCAAATAAATCAAAACTTCAAACCATAATTGAATTTAGCTGCTTCCCTTGATCCCTAACAGTTTCAATATAAAGTGTTGAATGAGACCAAAAAAGAAGTTTTTTTATGGGTTTGAATTCCTACAGGTGAAGGCGTGTATTTTGTTCAGATGTATTAAGAAATATTGTTAAGTCCTAAAACAATTTGTTTCTATTTCACACAACCATTGTTGCCAGTGGTTTTATTTCCCTTTATGCACTCACAAGTTTGTCTGCTTATTATTTCTGATTCAAATAATTGATTAAGAGTCAGTTTCAGATACTGAAAAAACTGAGGTGAGAGCAAAAAGGATGTCCAAAATTAGGGACTTCAGACACAACCTGTCTTCCTTTCTTATTGTTAGTCTGTGCATATTTTCACTTATAACCGTCAGCTGATTTGAATAATTTTTCGTAGTTAAAAGGAACTCTTTATACAAATTTTGCTCATTATTGACATGGCTAAAATCATTGCTTTCATTTCCTTGTCCAGCATTTTCCTATCTGTCAGATCTAAGGTTGGGAAGGGGACAGTGCTCTTCTGTATATCAACCTTCATGTTTCTTTGAAGAAAAACTAGAAGAAAAAAACTTTGAAGAAAAATTAGAAAGCACTTTAACTTAAGGGAAGCACAATATCTATAATTATAGTAGGAATTTTGTCCAATGGAGGAACTACAGGTTTAAGCATACTGTAATGGAAGAAAATTCACTGGTAATATTCACTCTAGTGTAAATAAATAAGCAGAGTATTGCTCCACATTTTCTGTGAGTGAACAGAAATTCCATCTAATTGAAAAGCTTGGCTATATTTTAAATAGAAAAAGAACACAGATTCAGCATTTACCAATACAGTGGGTTATTTCTTTCCAGAGGAATGTTCTTTTTTCTCTTTGTCACAGAATACAGAGTCATAGTATCGAATTGTGAACATTTTGGGACTTAAGTGACTTTTTTTTTTTTTAACCCTTATGCAGTTATGTCATCCAGATGCACTCTAGTACTTTACATAGAAATTAAGACAGTAATGATAATTTTACTTTCAGTAACTGAACAAAAACATCTCCAACAAATCAAAGAGTGGTTTAATATGAACCGATTTTCTTTGCTAAAAACATACAACCAAATCTGCTTGCCTCCTCCTGCTGTTTTCTGAAGTGCTTCTCTGATGTTCCTACCTTTCAGCTGTATCATAAACCCTTTCCCAGCTATTGCTTGACTGTTTTCATTCTCATTAAATAGTTCTTCAGCACTTGTTTGTTTCTTGAACCTTAGGATCAGTAATCTGCATTCCCGCTCTCTCTGACTGCCAGCCACCTCTCTGCCACTTGAGCAAAATCCTTTTCTGAAAAACATCAAACTTCCTGGCCACCTGTACCTCGTACTTCCTATACTCATCCATTTAGCTTTCCTGATTACTCTTTCAGTGTGGTTTTTGGAGGATCCCCCAAAGCAGCAGACAGTTATGATCTGGACAACGGGACAGAGTGCACCCTCAGAAGCTTTGAGGACAATGTCAAATTAGAGGTGGTTGTTGATACAGCAGCAGGCAGGACTGACATTCAGCAGACGACCTCAGCAGGCTGAAGGAATGGGCTGAGAGGAACCACACGAAATTCAGCAGAGGCAAATGCAAGTCCTGCCCCTGGCTGGAATGGAGCAAGCTGCTGCATCAGCACAGGCTGGGGACTGGCAGGGAAGCAACTTTTCAAAGAAGACACGGTGCACAAAGCTGAACATGAGTTAGCCTTGTGCCCTTGTAGCAAAGAAGGACATGGGCGTGGCCAAATATTGTAATGAGTTGGCCAGAGAAGACATAAAACTTCAGCTCTTGCAGATAATCAAAACCCAGCTGTGCAAGAATCCATGTGAGTAGGCCCTGCTTTGAGCAGGGGGTTGTAGCAGATGACCTCAGAGGTTCCTTCCAAATTATTTTATTCCCTTATTCTGTAGCTGTTCTGTTGCTATGGTAAAATTTACACAGACATTCACTTTAGTGTTTTAAATATTAAAATTGTAACTATGTTCTCTGCAACATAATACTATTTCAGATTGAAAAGTAGCATCACTAAGTGTATAGATAATAATATTTCTAACATACAAACTAAAAGAGGAAGTTACTGCATCTTTTTTCTCTTTCATCTTTGTTGGTATCCTCTCATATTCTTATCTAGGCTACTGCCCTAAAGCAATGCCCTGCCTGTCTGCTGAAAGTGAAGGAACCCAGAAGATTCAGAATTTGTGCTTATACTCTTTCTATAATCATAAATAAATGAAATTACATAGCTATGTATCAATGTAATTAGTCAAATAGGATGTTGAATCTTGTTTTTTGAGCAAAGAGCAAACTGAAGAGAGAGGGAGGACAGGGATAAAGACTACTGCGTTCTGTGTACTTCTTAGTGTCACTGCTTAGACCGTGCATCACTCACGCAAACCATCTGTTCTTTCAGTCAGATACTGATCTTCGTTGAACATTAGGGCTGCCTTAAGATGAAAATGTTGCATAGTGGCAAAATGGAACACATGGCAATGTTATTTATGTATTTTGGCCTACCGTGTTTGTAGCCTCTCAATCACTCACAAACTTAGGGACGGAAACGGTAAAGACGGGATAAATTAATCTATTTGGAAGATAAAGACGTGTTGTAGAGAAATATGGTAAGTAGGAGGTTCACCACAGTGACACTAAAGCCACAAAACACTTCAGAGATGTTTGCTACTATACAAGAGTTTATAGCCACGATATAAAGCATAGTATGAAATCACATTTAAATCAACAATGCTTAGGAAAAGAAAAGGAAAGTTTTGTGATTAAAACGAATAATGTAAGATTACTAGTTTAAACAACATTTTAAAATTGACTGCGTGCTCCTTTTACAGCTCAACACAATATAAATACACGGGTAGAAAAGCGAGGAGCGCAAGGGAAACAGTGCCACCTCCTGTCGCCGCCGCCACCGCTTCAGGCTGGAACGTTCCTGCCCTGTTACCTCTGCACTGAACTGCTGCAGAGGTGCTCACAGGTTTAGGATGTGCAGGAAATACGTGTACTTAGAGTAATCATAGCATTGGCTATAAGAATACGAAGATTTAAAATTCTCTTACAGCACACTAGATGCTCACCCAGTTCTGAGTGTACAGAGGACTGCTACCCCCAGATAACTCAGCTGCAGCAACTATAAGCCCTCCATTTTTATTCAAAGGAGAGCTTTATCCAAACATGGTTAACTTATTTCAACTGACATGCCACTGTGTTGAATTTTGAGATAATGCATAAAAATGTCATAGAGCTGTGCAGACAGCCCTATAAATTTTCATATATAGGTAATTTATCAATTTTTAAAAATGTTAAGTAAAATGTTGCAGAGAATGTATAAGATTAACTTCACAGGAAAATTAAATTAAATAATTGTATTTTGCAAAGAGAGATAACAAAAATCTGTTTATTTAGCCATGTAATTGAAGGTGTTCCTTTATGGCGGTGGTTCCACTAGCAGTTTACTTCAGAGGTTAACAGGAAAGATTAAATCATCTTTTTAGTGACTCAGCTTTATTCAGCCTAGCAGTTACAGTCACAGCAGCCTTCAAAGTGTTTTATTGCTATAACCATGCACTAAGCCAGATGCTAGTTTTCCAGTTAACTGCACTGGGACCATTAATGCATATCTAATTTGGACATGAATTATTCAGCTACCATTACTTTAAGCATTATTAAAAACCTTTAGCTAGTCAGGTAAATGGGTAAGAGAAGATAAATGTATTTGCCACTCTGTAAAAGCACCACATTTGCAACAGTGTAATTACATCACTAGGGGAGATGGAGTATTTGCTGATGACTTACATTATAAAAACATTATAAAAATATGTGAGGACATATAATCACTATCGTCACATTTAAAGTCCACTGTGAAAATAATCTATGCTTGTCACTCTGTCAAAGTCTGACTGTACTATGAAGCTTGTTCCACAAGCAAACCTTTCAAGAAACCCACTCCTTTGCTTCTTGATAATCCTTGTTTTCAAACAAAGGTGGCAGAAATCGGATTACTGAAGAGACAAGAGAGACCAGCAGTAAGCATTAATAACAGGAACCCTTTGGGCTGTTGAAGATTTTGTTTGAAGGACCTTTTGGATATAGAGAGGCTCTGAACCCACCTTAGGAGCAAGTAGAGTTATGGCCTTGGGCAATCACCTTCAGAAAGATCCTCGCTGTCCTGCACTGAAGGCGAACTTAAGGGTCAGCAGGAGGGATTGTTAGGGCATCTATGGGATGGAGGTGAGCCTGGCTTTTTATATGAGTTCATGAGCTGCATAAACAGATCCATGGGGCATGACATTCAGCCTCAGTGTGGCAGAAGTGCCATACCATTAGAGCCAGAAGAGCTTGCCAGCTCACAGGAGACTGTTTTTGGGCAGAAATTGTTCACATAATGAGTTTATACAGTAGTTCTTGAGGGAACAGGGAGCTTGGGGTTTTTGCACAGTAGCTGCTGCAGTCCAATAAAACATTTAGCCACTTATTAAGCAAGCTGTAACTTAAATGTGTAAGTTAAACACTTTCAGCTATTTCTGTTGACATGTTCTCAAATGCTTTGCAAAGTTACTGTTCTCTGGAATTCTGCCATGGGCATTGCATATGACTGCCTTTAGCAAAAATACATTTTAATAGGAAATCCTGAACTGTGCTGAACACTGGTAAATCTTGCATGGTGTATAGAGGAGCCTATTTAACACCACAAATATGGCTATAGGAAAGCTGCAAAAGCTTAAAAGTATTATCCCATTTATTTCACTCTAGTAATAAATAATTGGAAGGAGTCAGCTCAAGAGAACTGAAGTTCTTTGCAGTATAATTCAAATGAGTAGGGATTATTTTGGTAATAGTGTTTGGAATAGTGTACTGCCATTTGACTTCATTTATTCATATCACATCACAGGGAATGGTAATACACATCCAAATACTTTATGCAAGCGCTTTTCTCAGTACTAAGTGCTAACATTTGTTTGACTGTGTGGTACCTACTACAACAACATAGCACTCTATTGCATTAACAGCTAGTAGAAATATTACCCATTATTGTAGAGAAACATTTATTCTCTGCTATGTATAAGTGAAGTTCATTTATTCATCATAGCTGTAGGAATCATATTTTAATGCCATAGTCCTGTACTAGTCACATTAGAAAGGCTGGTAGAGAATACTTAGATTATCAAATACTAAAGGGAGATTCATCTCACCTAATTTCAGCCTTTTCCTCCTGCTTACCTAGGTTTTGGTTTTTTTATTGACTATAATGGAAGATAAACATCTTCAGAGGGCAAGTCATTAGAGAACCAAGGCATAAAAATCAATTCAACCCTAGATGTTTGATAATAGAGAAGTTTTACCTAACACTTCAGTCTTCTGTTTGGGACCTTACTTACTTTGATGTTCCTGATAATTACTTGTGAACTCAGCTTTCCTGTGCATTGTACTTCTTTCCTTCCCTGTTGATCAAAGCAGGTCAAGCCCACACCTTTTGCCAAAGGAAAATTAGGAAAAAAGTTCGATCTTTCTTGTGGATATTACTGAGCTTTTTATCTTTCATAACTGGCATGAAATATGCCAATTCAGATCTGGTTCTATTATGACTTACACAAATCATGTCTAAGTCATTTAGTCCTTACATAACTCTCTCTGGTTAAAAAAAAAAAAAAAAAAGCAATATACATCTCAGTAATTAGTACTTGTCTGGCAGCTTTAAGGTAAGCTAAAATGAAGCTGCCATTTTCATTATGATTTCCTTTTGACAATGTAATAGGAATGAATTATTACAGACTAGATAGGCCAAGATGTCTATGAAAAATGTGAAGGGTCATTAATAACTCTTTCCAGGTGCCATTTACACTAGGAACGTTTGTCAAGAGCATATATGTGCTGTAATGTGCTCGCTCATCTGCTATGTCTACCAATAGCAAGACTGATACCAAGACTTGACTTATTTCCTTGCCTGACCTACACAAGGAGAGCAAGCCTCAGTGCACAGGCCATGCTAACCGAGTTTTGCAGAGGAACATCTCTTTTGTAGGTTCCCTTCTGAAAATAGGGCTGGATAGCCCAGTCTTTCGGGAATTTTGGAAGTGCTGTAGTAGAGAGAGTTCACAAGGTCTTAATGATGTGGTGTATGTTTTATCCTAGGAAAGAACAGGGAGAAAAAAGAGAAATTCACATCGTCTTGAAGACGCTGCATAGAACATTTTGATGGCAGGTAGAAGACATATATTACAGGTCTCCCCTGCCATGCTGAAGTAGACAGTTTCTATCTCTCCACTCCAAGAGTTCCTGAAATGGGAATAGCTGTAGTAAAGTGTCCCAAAATGTCTGAAAGATCAGTAAATTTTTACATTTCTTTACGAGAACTGTAGCTCATTTCTCAATCAGTTGGGATGTGCCTCAGAAAAAACACAGACTGTGTGTGTGTGCAGTTAAATGGTTTCAAACTGTATTTCTTGACATTTTGTTGGCTGATGAGAAGATACACCTAAGAATAAAATGCACACATGGGACATTTATTTGTCATACCATCCCTGACAAGTGCAATTTCCCATTAGACTATAAATACAGAACAGCTGTGAAAACCTAGACAACTTATAAGCAAGCATAGGCTGAACTAGCAGTTGTTTTGGAAATTGAATCTTAAGGCTCTAAATAACCTCATAGGAAATTTAATGAAATTCTTTATATGAATGTTTTTCTAAAATGAGAAATATGGATTTCTTTTTTATTTTTTTTATTTTTGTGGTATTGGTGTCTTCAAACTTCATCTTTTTTAATTTATTCATTAGACAGAAAAGACAATCAGCAGTAATACATGTTATTATCTTACACTGACATAAGTTCAAATATGAATCAGATCATTCCTAAATATTTAAAATATGCTTGTAAGCACTATGCAAGTTTAAACATGGTTTTCATGGTTTTGGCCATGTCAATATTCTTTATACAAAAAAAAATAAATTGTATAAAGTCTGTTATCTGAGACACAGTATTAATCAAGATACTTGTTCTAAAGGTCACTAGATTGTGTGATTGTTCATTCTACACAAACACAATGGAAGGCATATATCAAGCATTTTATAACCAAGCTACGGTGCAGAACACTCAATTAAACAAGTTGCTTGCAAGTAGGGTTTTAGAAGCTTTTCTTTTCAAAATATAGCTTCCGTATAAAAAATTAGGTGGAAGCTTTGTGTAGTCATCTTATGTCAACAGAGATGGATATATTTCAGGCACTAAAATCAACTCAATTCCTCAGGCACATATTAGGGAATAATTCAACACAACTGGTGGTCTGTGCTTAAGAAAAACCAAACACTGGAGCAGCAGGGATTCTGCAGGTCAGGAAACAGCGTGGGAAAACCTGCTGGTACTATGCAAGGCATCCTCATTTCAGTGAACAGCAATTCAAAACAGTCTCTCAGAGTCATCAGTCAATACATAAAACCTTTCAGATGAATTTTCACTTTATACAATTAGCAGCAAAATTGAGATATAAATGGTTTATTTTATGTCTCACCTTAATCCAGTTATGATTTCCAGTGCTAGTGTTCCAGGATATATAACAGCATCTAGATACATAAGAAACAAAATGTGTTGAAACCTTTTCTATTAATAGTAATTTGCAGTGACAGGTCATATTCCTAGCAATGCTAGAATTAACTTTAAAATATCACCATAACAATTACCAAAAAAATGGGCTTCAAAGCCATATTGTATTATGAGATTCTTTGCAGTCTGATTGCATAAAATGTCAAGGTACCATTTTATGTTCTTCAGTGTGAAAAGTAATTTTAATTAAATACTTTTAAAATGAGTAATTATGGTAGCTTGGTCTGATTATCATGAGTTAAAGCAAGCCATAGATTATGTTAATTACATTAAATACCTGAAGTGTAATTTTTGTTACAAGCAGAAATATTTCAGAAACTGATAGAGAAGCACTGAGTAGTCTATCTTATGAACTGATATGGAAATGTGCTAATTTTTCATATAGTTTTTCATCTTTCCCTTCAATATCCAGACAGAAGAAGCTTTCTTCTTTTCTGTCCTCTACCCCTACTCACTTAAAAAGCATGTCATCACAATAGAGGCAAACACTGATCATCAAAAGCAAACAGGAGAAATAAAGGAAGATATTTTACACTTGTTTCACTAAAATGGCTACCTCTTACCTTGCATCTTTATTAAGCAGAGACCTACAAATTCTATTCAGATCTGGTGTTTGAACCCAGAAAGTTAGTAGGCCTTTATCCTTTCCAGTAAGTTGAAACCTGGATCTAATATGTCAAACTAACATTGAAACATAGCACCATGTTATCTTTATCCAGTAATATGATCAATAGACAAAACCCTTCTTTTTGACTGTACTTTTTTTTTATGGCAGGTTTTGTCCGAATCTCTAAAATAACATATATAGTTGACTGAAAGTATCCCACAGGGCTGTCTCTATTCTTGCCAGAATTTGACATTTATGAGTTTATGTAAGGTCATCTTTCTCCACAGTCTAAGAATGACAGCAATGTTGGTTTTCCTGGTTAACAAAGCCAGCTCCCCAACAGGCAAGCACTACAGGATACAATTGCTTGCAAACTATTTCAAAAAACCTGAGACAGTGCAAAGAGAAGATGAGATTTAATATAACTCACATTTATCCAGAAATATAAAATTCTGAAATTATGATATCTGTTAAGAATGATGATGCATATTGGTGTTTTTAGTAAGCATAGACTGGGGTAATGACTGAGCTAACACTGAAGTCAATGGAAAAAAAACGCATACATGAGTTAAGGGGCTTACCCAAGGTCTCAATCAAATCAGCTGTAGTGACAGCAATCAAGTGTATGTTGATGCAGGACAGTTCTTTGAGCCTAGAAAAGAAAGGTATTTTCCTCATTTCAAGGAGCTGCGATTCCTTACCCACAGAGGGCTGTATGAAGTTGTGATGCAACTTCATTCTCATTCTGCTGACAACTGCAGGGACTCATTTTCTCTGGCATTTGTTTTTACAGTACAACAACCCACCCCCTCCTGCTTAGTAGCATTATACAGTATTTGAAATTTTCCATTACAGTTAGCTTGAATCTTTCAGAGTGTAAATACAATTAAATTCTATGTAAAACAAAACAACAAAAACCAGAACACCTTTTATTTCTTTCAGTTGGATTTATAACATTAGGAACACTTTCTTTCTTCCTCTTTTTCCCCTCCTCCTTCTGACTTAAGGTGAAATAACTAAAAAGACCCAGCCAAAACCAAAGAACTTTGCACAACAATTAAATCTTTATTTCTTTATACAACAGTGATTATTTATTTTTACCTTGATTTATTATTAAACTGTCAATTTTTTAATTGCAAAAGTATGTTGTGGTTTTGTTTTGTTTTTTGTTTCTTTTTTGTTTGGTTTGGGTTTTTTTTTTTTTTTTTTTTTTACTTGGTTTAACAACATGGTAGCTTTTCAGTTTCACAGTATTTAAGATGGTGGTGTAGTTCCTTATGCTGTAGGAAATCTTGGCTTGTACCTGACTGCCCTTGCAACTCCCAGTTCCTCTTGATCTATTTCCCTTGCATATTTGTGTTTCCTAGCACAGAACCACATAAAATACTGGTCTGCTATCTGCTCTGTTATTTTCCACAACCCCTACCAGATCTGCATGTGACAATAGCCCTGATGGGCATGAATGTAGAGTGTTTTTTACCTACATTATATCTTGTTCTTAGAATGTTAACTCCCTAACTTCCACATAGAAGGAAAAGTACTAAACAAGTGAAAACTTATCATGAAACTCTTATAAACTGAATCTGCCTATAAGTGTGTATGATTAGGTGAGTAAACATAGTACTGAAACTGCAACAGGACCACCTTACCCTCTCTGTTTTCAGTTACACCTTTCTTTTACTTTTTTTCCCCCACTCTGATCTGCTTCCTGTGTTTTCCAGGTAGTCCTTCACCCCCCAGTGCTTGTGAATCCCTAATACTGTAGTAGCAGTAATGCCAATCCGTTCCAAACAAGGTGTTTGCAATCGAGTGTGTGCTTTGATCCCTGCCTTTGCTTATCCAGATCAGAGAAATTATCAGAGCACTCCATATCATTCTATATTTATAATTTTTACTGTGGAAACCAAAATGTGGAATTGCTTTTAGCGTCAACAGTTAAGATATAAGCCAACATAACTGTACTATGAAGCTGAGTTAACATGACCAGTTTCCCCTGCACTTCTAAGGGAGAGTAACTGCTAGTAACCTGCTAAACCTATGGTCCATCAAAGCCACAAAGTTCATCATTTAAGATCTTATGGATCAGAGGCTTCATAGAGGAATACACCTATCCAATCATACAAGGTTTTCACCTGGAGAACCTTAGGAAGTAGGGAGGATCAGCCCTCAAGACTCTCTACTTCACTCCTTTGGATTATCCTCAAATCAACTCCTTGTAGATCCTCTAGACAACTCTTCCAGGCTCAGTCACATAAATCGCTCTATTGACCAGTGGTAAAGTATCTTAAAGCAATTCCCAACACTAACTGGTGCCTAAGCAAGCCTTCCCTTTCAACTCTAATCGAGCAGCAACCTGGTTGCTTATTCATGGACACTGACTTCCCTTCTCAAGTAAAATATGGCTTCTGCTCTTCTGGAGCAGAGTCCCACACCTGGTGAGATGACTAACAAGGCTCAGGTGAACTCCTTTGGACCATTAACATGCCTGCTGATGTTTCTGCAGTGTGTTAATGAAATATCTGGACCATTGGCACCAGAAAAAGAGCTAAAAAACCACCTCAGCTTACATAGTGAACCTCTGAGATGCCCAGGTAAAAAACAGTGTTCACACTCCTAAGTTCATCAATGTTAATTGTAGTTGTAGATATGCAAAGCAGTATGTTTAACTGTTCATCTGCACGTATTCATATAGATACTAGGGAGTGTGTGTGAAGGAAAGCAACAATTCTTGTACCTCAATTGCAGTACAGTTTTGCTATGTAACTACAGTACCCTTTTTGCCTCCAGGGAACCTGAAAATTGAGTGCTTTCCTCTTGGTGAAGTTTTGAATCATAGAATCATAGAATCATAGAATCATAGAATCATAGAATCCTAGGGGTTGGAAGGGACCTCGAAAGATCATCTTGTCCAACCCCCCCTGCCAGAGCAGGGTCACCTAGAGCACATCACATAGGAACGCATCCAGGCGGGTTTTGAATGTCTCCAGTGAAGGAGACTCCACAACCTCCCTGGGCAGCCTGTTCCAGTGCTCTGTCACTCTCACAGTAAAGAATTTTTTTCTGATATTCACCTTGAACCTCCTATGCTCCAATTTACACCCATTACCCCTTGTCCTATCACTGGTCATCACTGAGAAGAGCCTAACTCCATCTCCCTGACACTCACCCCTTACATATTTGTAAACATTGATGAGGTCACCCCTCAGCCTCCTTTTTTCCAAGCTAAAGAAACCCAGCTCCCTCAGCCTTTCCTCATAAGGGAGATGTTCCACTCCCTTAATCATCTTTGTGGCTCTGCGCTGGACTCTTTCAAGCAGATCCCTGTCCTTCTTGAACTGAGGGGCCCAGAACTGGACACAATACTCCAGATGCGGCCTCACCAAGGCAGAATAGAGGGGGAGGAGAACCTCTCTTGACCTACTAACCACACCCTTTCTAATGCACCCCAGGATGCCATTGGCCTTCTTGGCCACAAGGGCACATTGCTGGCTCATGGTCATCCTCCTGTCTACCAGGACCCCCAGGTCTCTTTCACCTACACTACTCTCCAGCAGGTCAGCCCCCAACCTATACTGGGACATCGTGTTGTTATTCCCCAAATGCAAAACTCTACACTTGCCCTTGTTGAATTTCATCATGTTTCTCCCCGCCCAACTCTCCAGCCTGTCTAAGTCTCTCTGAATGGCAGCACAGCCTTCTGTCGTGTCAGCCACTCCTCCCAGCTTAGTGTCATCAGCAAACTTGCTGAGGGTACATTCTATACCCTCATCCAGGTCGTTGATGAAGATGTTGAACAACATCGGTCCCAGTACCGACCCCTGAGGGACTCCACTAGTCACACACTTCCAACCAGATTCTGCCCCATTGACTACAACTCTCTGACTCCTTCCCATCAACCAGTTCCTGATCCACCTCACTACCTGATTGAGAACTATAGCAGGGAGTGAGAAGGAAATGAGAAGAGTTAGGTGGTCTTTTAGAGTCTGTTCCCCAGGTTTGCTGGCAATCCCACATGTGAATCCCACACCAGTGCCAAAATGGAAAGCTGACATCCTTTTGTGTCAAAGACAGATGTCTGCTCCTCAAGTTTTCAGATGATTCTGAGAGACACTAAAATAATCTGTAAGGGAGATTTGCTTTAAATAAGAAAACTCCAGGTATTTCACTTGCAGAAATAATGTTCTAATTTCTCTTACATAGCAGTGTCTTCTCTGTACTCCTAACCCTCAAACATATACTGGATCACCAACCCAAAGAATTTTTTTTTTTGTCAGGGTGTCATTTTTGGTCTTTCTCCATTTATTGCTTTAAAGCAGGTCTTTTCAGAAGTATTTGTGGTTAACAGGGTTAAATTAATAAGGTGAAAAAGTACAGCTAATCCAAAATTGAGACAATCATTGGCTTAGTTGGTAGCTTGAAGAAACTTATCTAGAGGGGGAAAATGGGAAAATAAAATAAAATAAAAACATTAAAACTTTCTGAACTTTCTGAACATAGTGAACAGACTATCTCTCTCATTGTACTTTACTGAATAGGCAAACATTGCAAATGTTCTTTGTTATGTGTAGTTGTGACTCAGCCCTCCTGATTATTATTTGCATCCTTATCTGTATATTAACAGAACTGACCCGGTATTTTGTTTGGCTGCCTTGTATTTGCTTTTGTATTTTGTCAGGATGTCAAGAGACATGCAGTGAGATGTTAGAGAAAAAGTAAGAAAGAATGCTGCAACTTTTGAAAGGCCCTGCATGAGACACTGAGGAAGTTTGTTTCTGGCGTGATGGAAGCAGAACCCTGTAGTGGAACTCCCAAGTATCTCTAACATCCTTTCACTTCAACAATATTGTCACTACCTTCTTCCCAGTGATACAGTCAGTGACTTTTATAGATTCAGCTACAGCTGAGCTTTAGCAGCATAAAATGATTGAGCTAAGGATCAACCCTATAAGCTCCCTATCATATCTCTCTGAAATTTACTCGTTATTAAAAATAGCAAAAAAGAAGAGGGTGTTCAAGAGGTCAAAAATTAAATAGTTTCTGTTTTCACTACCTACTATAAGAATAATTTTCATAACCGGAAAACCATGGGTTAGAAAAACTGAAACAGAATCAGGGTGTACTAATTTTTGTCAGTATGCCACTAAAATGCTGTGGGATGATAAAGGAATTTAGTTACTGACCTGCTGCTGTAAATGGAAGCAATAAAACATTGCTTTTTTTTTAAGAAGGAAAAGAAAAAAGTTTTCTTTTTTATGAGGGAGCTGTGAAGTGTGATTATTGTTTGAAATGTGCAGGGAAATGCATGGCAATGGCAAACCATCTATATTATTTTAATGCACATCATGAAAAAAACAGTTGATGGATAAACTGTGGAGAGCATGAAAGTGGTATTTGTGCTGAATTTCTAAACTCTTACATTGAATAAGCTTTGGTTACATTTTTAATACGTAAAATACTTTAAAATATAAAGTATGTAATATAAAGGCATTACCTTTCTTTTGAGCTGCATGATTTTTTTCCTTATTAAAGTAGCTTATGTGATGGTGTTCAATACACAAAATAAAAGGGATTCACTAGGGAAACAACAGTTAAGATATGTGCAAGTCTTTGGTTTTAGGATAGAAAGATGAGGAAAGCAGTGGTTGAAAACAATCTGTTACAGAAACAAAGGAGAAATGTAAACCTGAAAAGAATTCTTCTGGCACTTCTTTTTTTATATAGAAGATATTAAACTATACTTGACAGAACTTTTCAACTTGCTGCAGAAGCTGACGCTGAGTGTTTCCATAGGACTGCAAAGATCCTGGTCCTAATAAAATAAGAATGAAATACTCATTTAAAGAGGTTTCCCACAAGAATTCTTTATATACTCTGCAACACAATCTATGTGAACTGAGACCTGAGGGGTTCAGAGGCAAGATGTCTTGGAGTCTATATGTTCAGTCAGAAAAGAACTTCATAAACATAAATGTTCATAGCATCAAACTTCATAAAACTTCATTTCAGCTCTGGGATTATCCTTCCATTAAGGCTGCTGTTTCCTATTCACTCTCTCATTCATTCATTCACCATGTTTGAGGAGCTTCTTCTGAGGAATAATATGAATGTCTCTTCTCTTAATCTGCCCTGTGATAGAAAAAACAGAAGGAAAATAACATTGTATAATGAAAGAAATTTTCAATATTTTCTTCTACTACCATCCTTGTCCCATTTTATTTGAATTTCATAGGAGAAAGAAAACACAACAGATGCCTTCCCCTAATGTTGATGTCCTGGCAGTTTCAGATGAGTGGAAAACTCTGCAAAATGCTTACTTAGTTTTACATTAGCTCTAAGGGACATGATGACTCCAAAGTTCTTTTCTCTTCTTGTAGGTGATAAACACCTATAAGCAATGAAAGACAGAACAGACAGTAGATACTAAATATAGATTCTTAAATGAGATTCAAGAAACTCCAGCGCAACTGTTAAGGGTATGCTGACCTCATAGTTCTGTAGCTTGTCTGTGGTTCAGAGCCATAGGACGCTAAAGAAAAAGCCAAGAAAAAAAGGAAAAGAATAGCAATATCTGGGGATAAGGCTACAGATTTTGTAGTTGGGAGACATTAGTTATAATTATGCATTGAGTACTATCGCTCTCCAACCAACTACACACAAAAACTGCTAAAAATTGCATTAAGGAATATAAAAACCTTTACAGAACATGGTGCTGTTCCCACTTCAAATTTAAGTAAGGCCCATCAACTGAATTGTGTTTTAGAGCATGTCTGCCCTACTAACAATTCTGATGTCTACATATAGCAGATATTTTAACAGCTTTCCTTTAATTATTTTTTTTTCTTACATGGAAGATCACAAAACCACAAAATACGTGCTTGGATATGTCTAATACTACATATGGAGTGAAGCAGCTCAGAAAGCCAAAGACATGTCAGATCTGGACTCTTTTAAGTTTGAATAACAAGTGTTTAAATTCTTCAAGCTGTTGGCAGATAACAATGGAATTGGTAAATTTGCATTAAAGACTGTATCAATCAGGTGCCATTGCTTACAACAGACTCTGAGGCAGACCCTACTGCAAGTCAAGACAGTGAGATATATTTCCTGCTTCAGTTCTTGTTACCATTGCAGAGCTGTTTCTGTGCTGTTAATGTAGTTAACTGGTAATGCTAGATCTTCCTCATTTTCACTACAGAATATTAATGCAGTTCAAGTGAAAACGGGTTTAATAACATCAGGCATTTTGGGAATTAGAAATAACTTTAAAAATGGATCTGGAATGCATGGGTAATTAATACCTTTTTTTTTTTTTTTACATCTGGGAGAAGGATTGGTGCTGAGAATGTCACTGCAGTTTATGCATTAGTAAATTTCATTTTTCCTTGGACAGAGGGCAATCCTTTCATTTCACAAAAATGAGGAAGAGTTAAATCAAATAAGGAGATAATAGTTATGTAGGTATTCCAGCACTCAGTTCATATCTCCCTAATGTTCTTGGCAGTAACTGTTTCTATAGTTAGGGACACTTGCAATGTGTTATATAGTGGAGTACAGTAATATTTTCTTACTTTGTTTTCCAGGGCCCTTGGATTTCACTGATGGGTTGTTAATTCCTGGAAGTTTAAGAAATGCTAAAATTCTCTGAAATACCAAATGCCCAGTTTTTCCCTCTAATGTAAATGAGAGCTTTTGTTCATCATCTTGAAATCCCAAGACCCTTGGAAGGTCTTTACTTATCAAAAACCTGGCAGCATTAATTATTCTAAATCTGTCTGTAAATCTAAAACCTCTGATAATAAGTTAATTTCTCAGTCTTGAAATCCATGTGGTAGGATTAATTCAATGCATACAATCTATGTTTGAGTTCAAGTTCACTTCAGAGTATATTTTTCCACACACACGTTCATGAAGGAAGGGTGTGGATTAATTCTTTCCATTTTTTATTTGTTTTTAACAGACATCTGGCTGGTTATAATTTCCTTCATTGTATTCATTAATATTTCTCAGATTTAGTATGTCAAAATTTTGTGTTACCAATTGCATTTCCTTCTCAGGTGTTTCTAATCTGATTTTTACAGAAGACAGAACCTTCTTGAAAGCTTATATGTACTCAGATTTTTCCAAATTTAACTGGCAGTATGTCTTTAAGAGCTGAGGTTGTGGAAAGAGAACTGGCTGCTGCTTTTCTGAATCTAACCTGAGACACTTTTAGGTCTGTTGGCTTTTAAATTTTAGTCATTATCTAATATTTTTTCAGCTATCAGTTTTTTTCAGTCACAAATTAGGAGTTATTTTTTTTGTCAAACTTGACAATATCATGTAGAATCAAGAAAATATTTCCTTACCATTAACTGAATCCAGACTGTAAGAATTTGTAAATAAAAGAAAATTTTATTTATTAAATATATTTTAAAATTTATTTTAAAATTTATTTATTTTATTTATTAAATATATTAATTGCAACCTTGAGGTAATATAATAGCAACAACAACAGTAGTAATTCAGTTTTGCCTCATATTTTAAAGCTTCCAGAGAGAATAATTTAGGGAAAACTTCCAATCTAAAAAGTGTAACATGATCCAAGTTAAAGCTGGTCCTGCAAGTGCAATTGTGGACTCAAGCACCATTTTTACAACATACAGCTTAAGATGGCAAGCGCATCCAAGTTTAAACAACGCAGATGAAGACTAGACTGCGGCTTCTCATGTAAAATCATAGAATCATAGAATGGGTTGAGCTGGAAGGGACTTTAAAGATCATCTAGTTCCAACACCTCTGCATGGGCAGGGACACCTCCCACTAGACCAGGTTGCTCCAAGCCCCATCCAACCTGGCCTTGAAAACTTCCAGGGATGGGGCATCCACAACCTCCCTGGGCAACCTGTTCCTTTGTTTCACCACCCTCACAGGAAAGAATTTCTTCCTAATACCCAGCCTAAATCTCCCCTCTGAGTTTTAATCCACTACTTCTTGTTCTCTCACTACAAGTCCTTGTAAAAAGTCCCTCCTCAGCTTTCCTATAGGCCCTTTCAGATACTCAAAGGCAAATTATAAGTTCTCCCCAGAGCCTTCTCTTCTCCAGGCTGAACAACCCCAACTACCTCAGCCTCTCATTTTGGGAGAGGTGCTCCAGCCCTCTGATCATCTTTATGGCCTTCCTCTGGACTTGCTCCAACAGCTCTATGTCCTTGTTGTATTGGGGTCTCCAGAGCTGGATGCAACACTCCAGGTAGGGTCTCATGAGAGCCAAGTAGAGAGGGAGAATCACCTCCCTTGACCTGCTGGCCATGCTTCTTTTGATGCAGCCTAGGACACAGTTGGCTTTCTGGGCTGCAAGTGCACATTGCTGGCTCATTTCTAATTTTTCATCCACCAGTATCTTCAAGTCCTTTTCCTCAGGGTTGTTCTCAATCCATTCTCTGCCCAACTTGTAATTATGTTTGGGATTGCCCTGGCCCAGGTGAAGGACCTTGCACTTGGCCTTGTTGAACTTCCTGAGGTTGGCATTGGCCCACCTCTCAATCCTGTCAAGGTCCCTCTGGATGGCCTCCCATCCCTCCAGGGTGTTGACCTCATCACATAGCTTGATGTCATCAGCAAACTTGCTGAGGGTGTACTCCATTCCACTGTTCATGTCACTGACAGAGATGTTAAACAGCACTGGTCCCAGTACCAACCCTTGAGGGATGACACTCATCGCTGTTCTCCATTTGAACTTCGAGCCATTGACCACAGCTCTTTGATTGTGACCATCCAGCCAATTCCTAATCCACCAAGTGGTCTGTTCATCTAATCCACATCTTTCCAATATAGAGATCAGGATGTCATGCAGGACAGTGTCCAATGGTTTGCTCAACTCCAGGTAGATGATGACAACTGCTCTTCCCTTTTCCACTCATGCTGTGACTGCATTGTAAAAGGCCACCAGATTTTTCAGGCATAATTTCTGTATGATATCTTGTATATATTGTGTATATCATATAGCCTATGACAAACCTATTTATCTACTGATATTTCCTGCAGAAATACATGACTGCACGGTGTCACATCTTATTACTTTAACAGTAAAAGGCAGAGAATGTAACGGTTGATGTGTATGTGTTTAAAAATCCACTCTGGATATGAAATGGGCAATGATATTAAAAGCAACACATTCTTCTGAGAGATTAGGAGGGACCAGCATGTACATACGAATCAGTAAGGCAATGGTCATGACCTTTCAGATGAACAAATTTCAGGGAGTTGGATGAATTAGTGATAGACTGCTAAATGCACCTAGTGTATCTAAATGTTTTGTGCGTTAACTTTAAAATATGAAATTGTGCTTTTTTCTGACATTTATTTCAAGCATATGTATTTCTAGTTTTCCAAGTCATATCTAGTGGTTGTGTAATGCAGGCCCGGCTGCTCTGTACGTATGGATTAAATCACAGATTGGGACATTGGTCAGATCTTATCTGTGATGTGATTATCATCAGATGCTTTTTATCCTTCTTGAGCACAAAGGATGAAGTATACATTAAACCATAAAAATCTTGTTTAGAGAAGTGTTAAAGGTTTGATATATTCCCAGCAGTATTCAAGAAGATGAAAGCTGAAACTGCTGATGACCAGAAATTATTGTGGAAGTGGAATCTGCACTTTCCAAAAGCAGTATTTTAGAAGAAAATCTGACAACCTGACCTGCTAAGAATACCCTTCGGAATCCTCATGAACTGCATATTTATGCAGTTCCATGAATACCAAGTACTTATATGCAATACATTTGCCATATTGTAAAATAATCCTGTGAACATTATTTTTAAATTAGTAATTGTAACTATGTATTCGTTGATTTTATATTTTCTTGAAAGAGTTTGTTTCCTTTCATAATTTTGATGAAGAATAATTTATTTTTTTTTAAAGAAAATACATTTTCCCTCAAAAATGTGTTGGCTCTGTTTTTTCTCAGAGAAAGATATAATTTATCTTACTGTAGTCAAAAGTTGTATAAAGAGGAAATAGTTTTTATTGGACCCGTGATATAGCTAGGAGAAACAACAAAAACAACAACAAACTTTTATTTGTTGTTTCAATCTTTTAAACAATTTTTTTTTTAAGATAAAATTTATGTTTTATTTCTCGGTGACAAAAAAACCTGAAGATGCAGTGTTTGTGCCATCAATTGTCTTTTTTATTGCTGTAAATTCATTGAAATGTATGTTATTTTACTCAGCTTTTTAATCTTTATGTTTTTGTTTGTTTTTTCCTGTTCCATAATAGTGCAAAAAATCCTCCATATTATAAATTTTATAAAGAGTAAAGTTACTGTCATTAATTTTTCAACAAGAAAAACTGCTATTCCCACAGATTTTTTAAAAATTAAATATGGTGGCAACAAGGAAAAAAGAGGAACAACTGAAAAAAAAAATATTAATTTGGTTCATATTTTCCCCAAAACTCCATGTAAAAATTTCCAGGTTTTTTTTTTTAGTTGAAAACCAGTGATCACAATTATCCTGGAACTGGCTGTGGAACTATTCAAATCAGAGAAGAAGTATGAATTAAGCTGAATTTAGCTTCAGTGGAAGTGGGCTGATGGTGGTCTTTCATATTAGACAGAGGGAAAATTTGCCATTTTGTAAAACTTAAAAGTTTAGAAAAAGAAATAATAGGATACCCATTTGTTTCCTCAGAGATATATTTTGATATTTTGGGGGTGTCAGTCAGTTCACTGCTACCTCACTTAATTTTAGTACAGCCAGAAATGTGTATGGCTTCCCAAACTTAACATCTGAAACTTAAGCTACCCAAATAACAAACAAGGGGGTTTTTTTGGTGGGGGTGGGAAGGGGAGCAGTGAGTTGTTTTTTGCTTTTTTTTGGGAGGGTTTTTTTTGTCTGGTGAAATCAGAGAAGAAAATACTTGCTAAAAATAATAATATCCAAAAAGCAAACCCACCAATTTCAACACACATCTAGAAAATGAGTCATCAAAGATTGTTTACACATTACACTACTTAGTAGTTTCTTCTAACTGCTTATTTTTTACACAATCTCTTCTATTTAAGGCATTAGCAAGATAAGCATTTACAATATTTAATGCAGTTTGTTTCATCTCAGATTAGATGTCACCGAATGTAAATTACATGCTTTCCAACATATTTGGGATGATGAATTTTAGTCTATACTACTTTATGTTATTCATGCAAAACTCTCCAGCATCTTATATGATCCTTACTTAAAGGTAGACTAATGCTTCAGCTGCGCATACGTGGGCTGCACAGAATATAATTTTGGTGATTCTTCAATATTTTACAAATTTGAGCTTAATGAAAGGAAATTCACCCTTCACTGATGATATTCTTGAAGAATCTATAGATTTGTTTTGAAAATGTATGAGATATTTGTACTTATAGTAAAATTTATTTTACTCTTCATATGTACTTCAGTGTGGCTTTCTTGGCTATTGTAATGGTTGTCTCAGAAATGCCTGTTTCTTTATCACATAAAGATAAGGCCAATCCTTTACCATGTATGAGGTGCATTTTGTGGTCTGAAATGTCCTGAAAAGACGAGAAAAGGACCATCTCTTTAGCAATTACATCTTCTAAGAGTGCAGTTCACCTAAGCAGTGGATATCATAGCAGTGAAAACTCCTATGTTAATCCAGGACAAATATGATCTGATATGATTTATGTTAATATTTATATCATGAAACAATTTCATTCTAAGTGGCCCACAGCTGCATCATGCTTTCTAAGTACATATATCTTAAAGTTACTGTAATTGGGTATGTATTTCTGCTTGCTCAGTTTGTCTAACTCATAAAGGTCATGACTCAAGATGTTTGTCAGAGTGACATTTGAAAGGAAAAGCAAACGTTTGTTATGGAAAGCAAAAATAGATAAACAGGAATGCAGAAGAAAGACTAAATGTCAAACGCTTCAACACTATCCCACTTCCCACATTTTTCATGTTAAAATATTTACATACGAATTCATAACATAGTTAGGAAAAGTGGCTCAACAGTAGATAAAGAAATAAGGTGTAATCTAAAAATAAATGTCGGATATTTATTTTATTATTATTACATTATGTATTATTATTTATTTTATTATTTAATTACATAAGAAGTCCTAAACCACAGAATTGATGTTACCAGTGGCAGGGGGGAGAAGAGGAGAGAAAAAAGGATTTACCCAACTTCCCAGTCCCCTGCCAGGACATCAGCAGTTTGCTAATGCTGCGGGAAGTGCAGCGCCAAGGCTTTTTTCTCTTTCCTCAACCCCATATAGCAAAGCCAAGGAACCAGGGGAATGAGAAGCTGCATAGTCATCCCAAGGTGTGTTCTGTGTGATTGCAGCCTGGTGCTGTAAATTCACACTTCCCCACGGTGAACTGTTCTGAGGAGTGAAGGGCTCAAGATGTCATTTTTTCTTAGGTATGAGCCTACCTTCCCACACCCAGCATACACTGCCTGGAAGAATGCAAAGTCCTCTGCACAAAAGCCCTGATATAATACAGTGGAGCTAGAGGTGGTTTCCAAATCAAATCACCTAATACAATCTAAGTGGCATATTACAGAACAACTATAATTTATTTTATAATCATATTATAAGCTTAACTTTGTATTAACTGAATCTGAATTGTGAAATCCTGGTTGCACTGGCAACAATACAAATTTCATTATTTACTTTACTGACACTAGATTTCAACTGCTGCACACTGTGCCTTGCTGAACCCATGATGATTTGCACCAGTTGAGGATTTAGCCCAGTTTTGCTGAGCAATGCTAGGCTTTGTACTATGGACATTTGTCCACGGGGGATAAGGTTAACCATCAGCTTGCTTTACAGGCAAAACAATATCCATCAAAAGGTCAGAACTCACTGTCAGGACCAGCCCTAGGTGGATTTCAGAGACTGCTGTAAAAGTACCTTAATAAAATGCAAAAGACAATGCAGTAAGCCAAAAGCCACTTTACAGCAAAGAAGAATATATGACTTTCTTACTGAAGAACATACGATGGATTATTATTTACTCCATTGTTGCTACATCTTTTCTTTAGTAATCAAACACATAACTTTGAACATTGCATCATTTAGTTTTGAGACTAGATATTAACAGTAACTGTATAAGGTACAGTCACAGACCCTTTGTACAGATGATTTGATATGAAATATTTTCAGCATTTCTTTTAATAATTCATCCTGACCTTTGGACAAAACTCAATCAGCACTTAGGAGTATACTATATTTTCATCACTTGGAACAACTAACTGGATTAGGAAGACAAAGTTTTTCCTCACATACTATGAGTTTACTCCATTGTTAGGAATCTAGTCCTCTTGTCCAGAATCTCTGTTCCATTAAATGTGAAACTTCCAACTCTTACCATATTCCTTTCTCCTTCACTTGAACCATAAAGAATTTTGTGCAATGCAGGAACAACACTTCATTTCTGATAGTCTGTTTTGCCTGTGGCATTGTAGAATTTGCCCCATTTATCCTATGAAGGGCATGACAATCATGCTTTACCTAACTTTTTATCTATTATAAAATATTTTTAAAATTATGTCTCTCATTCTTTGTGGTGACCAATGTCATAGCTGTAAGCATGTGAGGCTGTCAAAGAGAAAACATTCTTTTTAGAGGACATTACCTCAGTAATCTCCCATGTGTCTTTTCTACCTTACAAGATAAAATAGTACCCAACCACGGTAGTCCCAGCTGTTCAGGTAAGACATTTTCTAGGCTTTCCAACGGGCTCCAGGAGCCTCCAATGCAAGCTGCATCCATGACCTCACAGGAGAGACCAAAGGTTGTTGTTACAGGTGCTGTATACACACAGTGTCTGAAAGTGCCTCTGGGCACCTCAGCTCCCATTCTAGCATCTTCCCAAAGCTCACTAACTGTGAGAGAGAAAGGATTTGTTACACAGCACGTACATTAGAGGTGCTCCTTCTCTGTATATGCAAGATGAACTCCATTTAATAATGCAGAGAATCTGAATATATTTTCGTATTAGAACAAAGGGCAAAAGGTACTCAACAATGCGAACATTCTCATTCCATGAAACTATTGAGTGCACACCATAGTTCTAAAATATCAGAAGTAATGAAGAAAAAACCTACTAGGTAGCATCAACACATATCTGTAAATTAATTTTGGGCACCAGTGTGGTACTGTAGGAAATGCAGTTATCTGAACTGTAAAATAAAATGCCAGTGATCACCATTAAAAAGTCTGGCTTTACTCCAAAGCACAGCAGCAGAAGCAATATTGTTATTTCTTATTTGCAGGGTAGGGAAACTTTGCAGAATCTTAAATGCCACTGCAAAGGCTGACTTTTAATGGGTATTTCAATAACAGAACAATTATGTATAAAACAGGACAAAAGAAGGGATAGTAATACTAGAGGAGGGAAGTGAAAAATATTACAAATGTATGTAAAAGGTAGATCATAGAATCATAGAATCATAGAATCCTAGGGGTTGGAAGGGACCTCGAAAGATCATCTAGTCCAACCCCCCCTGCCAGAGCAGGGTCACCTAGAGCACATCACACAGGAACACATCCAGGCGGGTTTTGAATGTCTCCAGCGAAGGAGACTCCACAACCTCCCTGGGCAGCCTGTTCCAGTGCTCTGTCACTCTCACAGTAAAGAAGTTTTTTCTGATATTCACCTTGAACCTCCTATGCTCCAATTTACACCCATTACCCCTTGTCCTATCACTGGTAGGATCAGAAAGAGTAACTGAGTATTTAACTGTGGTTTACAGCTTCTTTATGCAATGTATATAAGAGGCAAGATTGACAAAAGCAAAAATAGCAATTCAGACTATAGGTACTATGCATAGGTTTAAAGGATTGTTATGAGTAGATCTATTCACCTGGCTGGAAAAGAATATAAAATATGCCATGAAATAGCTGGGAATAGCATGTGGTGGAGTGCTCTGAAAAAAACTCGAAGAGATCAGTTCTCACTGTAGCAACGAAAAAATTTACAGAACAAGAGCATAACTATGTTAGGTAATTCTTACATCATTATTTTATGTTGAAGTATATAAAGCTAGAAAGCTTGATGTTGGCTATAATAAAGAATCAAAAAAGCTTCAATTTGACAGAAAATTTCTCTTGACATGCAGAAAACACTGATGGATAGGAATAATTAGACCAGAAAACTTAGAGTACAAAGACAGGCTGAGAGAGTTGGGGTTGTTCAGCCTGGAGAAAAAAAGGCTCTGGGGGACCTTAGAGCAGCCTTCCAATACCTGGAGGGGCCTACAAGAAAGCTGGAGAGGGACTTTTTACAAAGGCATGTAGCAATAGGACAAGGGGTAATGGTTTCAAGCTGAAAGGGGGTAGATTAGATTAGATACTAGGAAGAAATTCTTCACTGTGAGGATGATGAGACACTGGAACAGGCTGCCCAGAGGACTTGTGGATGCCCCCTCCCTGGAAGTGTTCAACGCCAGGTTGGACGGGGCTTTGAGCCACCTGGTCTAGTGGGAGGTGTCCCTGCCCATGCAGGGGGCTGGAACTAGATGATCTTTAAGGTCCCTTCCAACCCAAACCATTCTGTGATCCTATGACAAAGCAAAACTTTGATTCCAATGCTTTACATTGATTTGAACCACACGATGTGGCTATGATAGCTATAACATATAATATTGGTTTCATTGAAAGATAATGAATCCTTCTGAAAGTAAAATCCATGGGCGTTCCTTACATACTGCAGAAGGCCATTTCAAAGTCATGGAGTCTTCATCTAATCAATGGCTGCATTAGAAATATTATCTTTGACACTGCATGTAATAAGTAATTAACAGATGAATAGTTTTTACACACATTGGTCAGAAGAGCTTTCCAGTGTAAAGAAATGTTATTGTCACAGTGCAAACAGCAATCCAAAGCACAGAGAGAACATCAGAATTGATTATGGCTGCACAGTGAATCTGAAGCATAGCTGGGAACAGAGCACGAGGTTACTAACTCCCAGCCTGGGACTCTAACTGCATGAAAGCATAACCTTTGGCTGAGATCATATTACTAAGTTACACTGCTCTGAGAGCATCAGAATAGTAGCTATCAGACAACCATTATATTTGTACAACACTTGAATTTATAGGATCTGGTCTAAATCTTCTTTATGGACTTGAACCAGAGTGAAGCTAGTGGAGTCTCAGTGGAGCCTGTGAAAATGCCGTTAGCTCAGAACACAGCAGAGAACCATGACACATCTGCTTGAGGTAAAACATGGCTTTCTAAAATAGTATAAGATGAAGGCATAATTTGTTGCAGAATTAATTCTCCAAGAGAACATTTTGATTGCTTGGAATAATTTCAAAAAAGCAAAGTGCTTTCTTCTGTGATAAGAACAAAAATCCTGCCGTAAAGCTTTCATTAAGCATTTCACTATTGTTTGTTATATGATTTAACAGCATGCTCTTTGATGCTCTTCTCTGGTGACAGTCAGGCAAAAGTTACATAGTATTGCAGCAAACAACAAAAAAAAGGCCCTGAAACCAACACCAAATCCTTACATGCACTCATTTCAAGCCTAAACTTCCACCTCAGTATGCTGAACCTCTCAGACTGCACCTGCAATTTGGAAAAAAAAAAAAAAAAAAAGGCTATAGGTTCAGCCAAGGCTATACCAAATATGTTTTGATCAAGTGGTTGATGACACGAAGATGAATGGTGGAGCTCATATGCTTGAGGAAAGGGATGTAATCCAAAGGGACCTTGAGAGGCTTGGGAAGTGGGCAAATGCCAGCCTCATGAAGATCACCAAGGCCAAGTGCAAGGTCCTACACCTGGGTCAAGGCAATCACCAGCATCAGTACAGACTGGGTGGTGACTGGATTGAGAGCAGACCTGCAGAGAAGGACTGGAAGATACTGGTGGACAAAAAATTGGACAAGAGTATTGGAATACGTATTGGCTTTGTGTTGCAAGGTTTTGGTAGCAGGGCAGGATGTAGGGATGGCTTCTGTGAGGTGATGCCAGAAGCTTTCCCCCTGTCTGACAGAGCCAATGACAGCTGTCTTCAAGACAGACCTACCATTGACCAAGCCTGAGCCCCTCTGTGATAACGTATTTAAGAATGGGAAAAAAATACTGTGCAACACCAGCAGCAGAGAGAGGAGAGGAGTGAGAATATGTGAGAGGAACAACTCTGCAGACACCAAGGTCAGTGAAGAAGAAAGGGGAGGAGTGGTCCAGGTGTTGGAGCAGAGGTTCCCCTGCAGCTCCTGGTGAAGACCACGGTGAGGCAGGCTGTCCCTTTGCAGCCCATGGAGGTCCATCATGGTGCAGATATCTACCTGCAGCTTGTGGAGGACCCACACTGGAGCATGTGGATGCCCAAAGTACACTGTGACCCCATGGGAAACCTGTGCTGGAGCAGGCTTCTGGCAGGACCTGTGGACCCATGGAGAGGAGCCCACACTGAAGCAGGTTTACTGCCAAGACTTGTGACACTGTGAGGGACCCACGCTGGAGCAGTCTGTTCTGGAAGGACTGCACCCCATTGAAGGGACTGACTGTCGAGGCGGCGTAACATGGACTTCACACAACTCTATAAGAGTTATAACTGAAGACCTTTATTACTAAAAATGGCTGCAATATATACACTTCTGACTCCAGATGGTCTGTCCCAGTACAAACCCCAGTGGTTACATACACTCCCAGCTCATATATGATTGGCTATGTGTTTTGTCACTCGCTGTCCATGTCATGATGACTCAGGGCTTTCACTTCCCGGCTGGTGCCTCTCAGTTCTTGCTACACCATTCTATTTTCTCACTACTTCATGAGATAACAACTGTGGGACACCAGCTTGTGGGACACCAGCTTGTTTACTGGTCCCACGGTTTGCCTCAGGGCGCCTGACGATTAGTCAGCAGTACCTGCAATACTGCTGTCTTCTTCTAATTCGGGCATGCTGATTTTCTATAAACCCCCACAACTGACACTGGAGCAGTTAATGAAGAACTGCAGCCTGTAGGAAGGGTTCACATTGGAGAAGTTTGTGGAGGACTGTCTCCTGTGGGAGGGACGCTGGAGCAGGGTAAGAGTGTGAGGAGTCCTACCCCTGAGGAAGGAGCGGCAGAGACAACATGTCTGACCACAACCCGCATTTCCCATCCCCCTGTTCTGCTGCAGGGGAGAAGGTAGAGAAATCAGGAGTGAAGTTGAGACTGGAAAGAAGCCAGGGGCAGCAGGAAGGTGTTTTTCAGATTTGTTTTTATTTCTCATTATCCTACCCTGACCTTTGATTGGCAATAAATTAAATTAATTTCCCCAAGTCAAGTCTGTTTTGCCTATGAGGGTAATTGTTGAGTGATCTCCCTATCCTTATCTCGACCCACGAGCCTTTAATTACATTTTCTCTCCCCTGTCCAGCTGAGGAGAGGGACTGATAGAGCAGCTTTGTAGGCGTCTGGGGTCCAACCAATATTAACTCACTACAAGTTGGCAATGTGTGATGGAGCCCAGAAAGCCAATCATATTCTGGACTGCATAAACACAAAGTGTGCCCAGCAGGTTGAGGGTGGTCATTCTCCCCCTCTACTCTTCTCTCAGGAGACTCCACCTGGAGTAATGTGTCCAGTTCTGGGGCACCAACCTATTGGAGTGGCTCCAGAGGAGGGCCATGAAAATGTTCTGAAGACTGGAGCACCTCTGCTATGAAGACAGGCTGAGAAAGTTGGGGTTATTCGGCCTGGAGAAGAGAAGGCTCCAGGGAGACTTTAAAGCAGCCATCCTGTATATAAAGGGGGCTTATAAGAAACACTGAGCAAGACATTCTACCAAGACCTATAGTGACAAGACAAAGGGCAGCAGTTTTAAACTTAAAGAAGGTAGGTTTAGATTGGACATCAGGAAGCAATGTTTTATTATGAGGATGGCAAGATACTGGAACAGGTATCACAAAGAATTTGTGGATGCCCTGTGAAAGTGTTCAAGGCCAGGTTCAATGGGGATTTGAGCAACTTGGTCTTGTGAAAGACATCCCCAGGGCAGGGAGGTTGGACTAGGTGACCTGTAAAGGTCTCTTCCAACCCAAACCATTCTGTGGTTCTATGAAGTGGTGACAGTATCACCACCAGAAAACTAACAGAGCAGCTTGGCCTTTCTTCGAGGTTTTGGAACACATTTCAGTAGACTGATGCTGGGATTTAGAAAGAAATTATGTCACAGATCTTGGCTGTCATCTATTTCTTGATAAAATGGCTTATTCTACTGCCCTCTCTGCTATATTTTTTACTTTAATCACTACCACTTGTAAATTGCAGTTCCTAGTTCTTCATATAAATCAGCTTGTCATAAGTAGTTTACAAGAAAGAATCTTTGTTATTATTTTTTTCACTGGAAATCCATCACATTTTTCAATGCTATCACACTGAAGTAAGTAAAGCCAGGAACCTATGAATGCACATATTAATTCATAAAACACAACCATGCTAATGACGAAGTATGAATTATGCAGCAAATGGTGTAGCCCAATCTTCTGTTTGTTATATAGAATCTCAATATATTTCTAAGATAAAATGTTTGAAATTAACTTCATATTTAAAGCATCACTTCAGACTCTGAAGTTACACTGAAAGATGTGAATGCAGGCTGACTGCTTTAAAAAATATTATAACATTATCATTATAAACAATTTTCTTTTTGGATAAAAAAAAATTGTAATTTCTTGCTAAAATAATTAAAGCAATAAAGCAAAAATATAAAACTCTGCTGTTTTGAACATGTTGAGTTTCTTACTTGGGTGGAATGATATCTTGATTAATTGACACTGAATTAACATAATTCATCAGAAATGGAAACGTAAGGAGCTTGGGCTGGGTTTTTAATATAGTTTTCAGTAAGGATCAATTTTTCTCAAGTAAAAATAAGAAGCTATTTTGTTTAGCTTCTTGCAGGTGAAATCGTTGAAGATATGAAGGTTTAGAATTTTAGACAGTTGTTTCACATTTTTGTGTTCTGCACAGGAAAGTCTGAAAGTCTAGTTGTTGAATAATATTTTGTAATTTTTTGAAGTATGGAGTTTGAGATAGATCAATAGATAGGATAGGAAAGGACTTGTTGCTTGACTTCCTTATTTTCATTCTTTACATTAAATATGTAAAGTATATTTAGAAAGCAGAAAAAAATATTTAATATAAATTATTATCCTGTAGTGGGAATGTGGTGGGTTGACCTTGGGTAGCTGCCAGACACCTACTCAGTTGCTCTATAACTCCCTTTCCTAAATAGTACAGGGGAGTAAATAAGATTTAAAAAAGGGGGTGAGTGGAGATAAAGACGAGGAGATCACTTACCAATTAACATGACAAGAAAATCAGACTTGGCTTGGGGAAAATGAATTTGATTTATTGCCAATTAAAAGTTGAACTGGGTCATTATAAACAAAGATAAAAACTAAAACACAGAATCACAGAATCACAGAATCACAGAATCACAGAATCACAGAACGTTAGGGGTTGGAAGGGACTTCTGAAGATCATCGAGTCCAAACCCCCTGCCAGAGCAGGACCAAAACCTAGGGCAGATCACTCAGAAAGGCATCCAGACAGTTCTTGAAAATCTCCAGAGAAGGAGACTCCACAACCTCTCTGAGGAGCTTGTTCCAGTGCTCTGTAACCCTCACAGTAAAGAAGTTCTTCCTCACATTGAGGTGGAACTTCCTGTGCTCGAGTCTGAATCCATTTCCCCTTGTCCTGTCACTGGGCACAAGTGAAAAGAGGTTGTCCCAGCCCTCATGTATTTATAGACATTAATTAGTTACCCCCTCAGTCTTCTCCTCTCTAGACTGAAAAGCCCCAGGTCTCTCAGCCTTTCCTTGTAAGGCAAGTGTTCCAGTCCCTTAATCATCCTCGTAGCCCTCCATTGGACTCTCTCAAGTAGATCCCTGTTCCTCTTGAACTGGGGAGCCCAGAACTGGACACAATACTCCAAGTGAGGTCTCACCAGGGCTGAGTAGAGGAGGAGGAGAATCTCTCTCAATCTGCTAGACACACTCTTCCTAATGCACCCCAAGATACCATTGGCCTTCTTGGCCACAAGGGCACATTGTTGTCTCATGGATAACTTGTTTTCTACCAGGACTCCAAGGTCCTTCTCCACAGAGCTGCTCTTTAGCAGCTAACCTGTATTGGTCATTTTGTTGTTCCTTCTCAGGTGCAGGACTCTGCATTTGCTCTTCTTGAACCTCGTTAGGTTCCTCTTTGCCCAGCTCTCCAGCCTGTCCAAATCTTGCTGAAAAGCCGCACAGCCTTCAGGTGAATCAGCCAATCCTCCCAGCTTCGTGTCATTAGCAAAGTTGCTGAGAAGACACTCTGTCCCATCATCAAGGTCATTGATAAAGATGTTGAACACCTTCCCCCAGCCACTGTTTTTCCCCAGACTCATCTGCACTCCCTCATTCTCAACCCCTTGAAATCCTTCCTAACCAAGTGGTGTACAGGGCATGGGGGCTGGGGGATTGTGGTCAGTCCCTAAAGGTTTTCTCTGCTGCTCCTTCCTACTCACAATTTCTCCTCTGTTCTAGCATGGGTCCTCTCCATGGGCTGCAGTCCTTCAGGATAAGCCTACTTCAGCATCGGGTCCTCCATGGCCTGCAGTGTGAGTATCTGCTCTAGCATGGTCTCTTCCACAGGCTACAGCGGAATCTGCTCCAGTGCATGGAGCACCTGTTTCATCTTCTTCTTTACCAGTTTTGCTGTTTGCAGTATTATTTCTCATGCTTTTTTTCCTCCCTCCTCAAAGAGAAGGTGATTTCTGACCATCCTAAGCTGTATGATACAAACCTTTCTGAGGGGAGAGAAGGAAAGTGGGTTTTGATTTTTGTCATCAAAATCCTGATGTGTAAAACATACTCTGTATTCAGCATTGGGTACTGGTGAGCCCAGGTATCTACCTACAGTATGCTGGCAGCTCTGAATTTCATATTGTGGTAGTTCACTCCACCTGTACTTCATGTATGAGTTGCCTAAAACCCAGTTGTTGCAACTCAGCCTCAGAGTGGTGCTTGAAAGTTTAAATCCTGAAAGATCACTTCAGTCACTAATCTACTGGATGTTTTCTTTGTTTTCTCCTGGATCTGTGGTATTTTGTATAAATGATGAACTGTTAATTGCAGCAGAAAGTTTCATGTGTCTCTCTTAAATCATAAAGAAATGCCATCATCATGCAACTATCACACTTAAACCTCCATGATTTCTTCTTTGGCTATGTGAAGATTTAATTCATTTATAGAGAAAATTAAGCAGCAGATATTAAGTGACTGTCTTGAATATCCAACATAAATTTAAAATATAGATATACTGGCCTAAGCAGCTGTCAAATAAGATACATTAAAAAATTATTGCTTTAAGAAACTTCCTAGAATTAAGACACCCAAACTTTGGAAACATTAGAGGAAAGAAAATTTTGTACAATTCTGCTGTCAAGAAGATAGGTGTCCAGGTCCCTGAGCAAGAGCAGCACCCCAAACAGGTTTGCCTTTACCCAAAGCAGGAAAAACCCAAACACTTTTGGGTCTGTATAGAACTGGTGAAATCTAAAAATTATCAATGTATCTCAAGAGATCAAAAAATTCTAGTTGCCAAAGTTGGAAGTTGAATAACTAAGACTTTTCATTACTCTAGTCTTTGTCAAAGCATATGCAGACTGGTATAAAACTCCCCTAAAAGGGTGTAACCCTTATGTACTGCTGCCACAAGAGATTATTAATTTTTTTGACATTTTAGAACTTTTATTAGGGTATATTGTCCTAATGCTTCTAAATAAATGGCTATATTAGAAATTTTTTAGGTACGTTCTTCCTAGCTATGCTTTCCTTTTAATACTTACATCATTCAGATGCTAACATAAAGGAAAGAATTACCAGACTTTTACGTCTGTCATCTAGTCTGCATGCCAGGTAATGGACATCACTTGCAATGTTGTGATCACACATTCTTTCTTTCCTCTTTAACACTTGTTAAAAATTTTCATTATCTTATGTATGCCTGATATAAATCAGGTTTATCTAACAAAAGCAGATGTATTCAGTCTCACCAAAGTAATCTCTGAAGCTTAAGGAAGTTGGAAAAATCTTTTTTTCCCAAGTGGAATTATAATTTGGTCTAACTGAAAAGAACAAAGAAAATAACTGGACTTTCAGGAAAAGAAAATTAAAAAAAGACCTCAGAAAGGAGTGACTGAAAAAATGTACAAATAGGAATGTAGGAATTCAGAGAAAAAAGACAATGGCATTGCTATGATCTAAAAGTGCTTCTTGAATGAAGGAAGAAATTACCAGTTCTCCTTGCCTAGAGAGGATGGAAAAAGAATTATGGGACTTGAATTACAGCCAGCAGGATTTAAGATAGATATTAACTAAAATTTTCTAATGACATGGATCATGACACACTAGAATAGATTGCCTGAAGAGTTTTTGTAGTTTCAGTCATTGGAAATCTCTAAGCGCAGGTAAGGTAAACATCTATCAGAGTTGACAGGTACAGTTGGTTTTGCCTTCAGGCAAAAGCATAGAGTAGATAACCTCCTGAGGTTTCTTTCAGCCTAGTTGTCTCTGATTCTGTGATAGGCAGTGGTTTAGTCTATAAGTACCCTCACGACTTTAATAGAGGTATTTATAGAAGAAAGTACTCTTCAAAAAGACATTTGCAAAGAGGTTAATATTTTTCTGAAATAGGTATGCTTAAAAGGAGGAGAGCTCCTGGATGAAAATGTCATGCATATCTTTTTTCTGATTAAAAAAAAATAAATCACATATTAAATCATTTAAGAATAAATGTATAGAATATTAATCTTTCTTGAACAGACGTGTTTTCAGTTATCTGGGCTAAAATCTAACTAATTTAGCTCATAAGTTTTTTTCTGAAGTAAGATAAGACAGAATTCTAAAATATCTATACTTAAAATCCACTCCTTGTTGCTAAATACAATGGCAAGTGTAAAATGGTAAAATCGGTATGGGTTCAATGAAATATACCAATAAATGTAAGTGCAGAAAAAAAAAACAGATTAAATTAATATTTTTGTTTCATTTCTGCAGATTCTTCCTGTGACACAGATCTGCAGATAATAACATAATTTCCTTTTTCAATGTAAGTTTTTTGTACAGGAATTCTTAGCTCAGTTACTTTTCTACATATCAGATTATGTGGCAAGAAGAGGTCCTGCAAAATGTCACTCTGCACAGGCCCCATGGCTGGTCTGCAGGAAGACTGGGACCCGGTGGTTGGTGTTCTGCATCATCAGCTGTATTGAAAATTGAAGTACAACATGCAGGTTGTTTTAAAGGTACACTAACAAAATCCTGCATTTCACTGCTACTCCACCTTCATATAATGAGATTTACTTTGTTGTACTTCTTTTATAGTTCTGGTTAAATGTACTGTTTAATGTATTTAAATATTTTTTGCAAGGCTTAATCTTTTCCTTATTGTTCTACCCCTGCTCTTTCTATCACCAAATAAAATGAATCCTTTTTTTTTCTTTTCTACCAATTTTTCTTTTTATATCCACCACAATTTTGAAGGTAGTTTTACTGTGAGAGTCCTGGCATGTTGTTCACAACCTGTTCTTCCTTGCTTAGTCTGCAAATTCCAGATAGAGTTTGCTCTTTTGAAATAATGTGCATGGCTTTTCTATATTGAAGACCTTGAACTGTCAATCCAGTCATCATCTCTAATTGGTTCTCATAATTTCCCAAAGTTTGCCATTTTAAAAGAAAAATCCTTACTTACAGACGTACTTTTCTTTATCCCACTGTTTCATTTAAACTGGATCAGCTAGGGATCATTATATTAAAGTTTTTGCAGAAGGCTCTTTTATAATGTGCATCTTATGTTGTAATGTACCTTGTATTTCATCTATGTCTTACAATTTCTAATAAAAATTAGTTATTGAATATACAGGACAACTACTGAGTGAAGGAATTTTATATACTAATACATTATATGTCATAAAGTGTTTTCTAAAACCAATGGTATTAAAATCACAAGTTCAATAATTCCAAAACAGGAATTACAATGCAAAAATCTGAATTATTCTGACAATTAACTGTGCCCATTTCACATGTACATCATGTCAAGGTATTTAGTTATGTGATCAAATCTCACTTATGCTTTCCACAGGATTTGTCCCTCAGGCTGTGCACAAAGCGCATGATGATGAAGCTGTCTTCTTCTATTGGAAATATACATACACTGATTTTAAAAGAGCTGAATCTTTCACCTAAATCTTTATACAAAAGTATCACAAGAATGGCAGAAATGATGTATTCCAAGAGACTGGTTTCACTTCTCAGACTCAGTCATAACAGGATATAACTTTGTCACATCAGGACTAAATCCTCCTGGTTTCAGCAGGAAGCAACATGCAAAGTACAACTAATTAAATATCTCCAGTTTGGTGCAGCAAATTAGCATGAAAACATTCCAATATTTGGCAAAGTAGACATGTAAGTGTCTCATTCAAAACTGTAGTCTCCCAGACAGTTGTGGGCTGCACTGATGGATGTTACTCATGGCAACTAAGGACCATACAGCTCGAGTTTCTATGCATTTCGGACAGTCTCCTTACGGTTTCTTTTATCTCAAAATGGAAGTATATTCCACATACTCTCAATGTGACTCCTGAAGAATTTCTTCAGTGGTGACAAAACATTATTTAGCAGTTGCATAGATTTTTTCATCTGTCCATTTCCAAAGACTCTTTGGAGATGGAAAGACTTGGGCAATATAGAAACATATTGTATGACTGCATCTGTGATAAATACACTACTTTGATTTGACTATTTTGAAATAAAGATCTTTTCTTAGAAGTAAGATGAGAACCAATCCTTTTCTTTTAGAGTCTGATCCTACCACTCATTTTCACATTGGCAAGTTTATTTTGAAGTAACTAGGTGAACTAGGCTATCTGGGATAATGTGATCAACT
Source organism: Hemiprocne comata (assembly GCA_020745705.1). Classification (NCBI taxonomy): domain Eukaryota; kingdom Metazoa; phylum Chordata; class Aves; order Apodiformes; family Apodidae; genus Hemiprocne; species Hemiprocne comata. The sequence goes on along the minus strand of CM036586.1, from coordinate 93,842,553 downwards.
ATGAAAAAGGAACCTTTAGTAAAATCAATGGGCTTTTAGGATGGGTGAAATCTTCTAAACTGTATCACAATGTCACATGTCACTAAAAATTACTTTGCTTCCTCAAAGTCATGACATTTTTTAGGAGGGTGAACAATCTCACCCCTGTGATGATGAGATGATAAGAAAGGTGGGCAAACTTGATAATTAAAGAGTTCTCAAAAACGATAATTTTCATAAAGGGGGTTACTGCTGTTAAAACACACAGGTTGAATTAAGTTTTGTTACTATGTCAGGAATGCCCCAAGTTAGGAGGATGAAAGTGAAACAGAAGACTTGATGTAATTTCTAATAAACAGAAAACATTATCTTTTTTTTATTTGTAAAAATTAACTACCATTCTTTGTATCCTGCCTTGCAGAGCAACTAAGAAACTACAATATTTTCTCATAATTTTATTTCTAATGGCCATGAACTACTATACTTTAAGAAAGCCACAATCTGCTCTGTCTTTTTTTTTTTTTTTTTCCTGTTTTGTGTTTGTTGTTTTTTGTTTGTTTGATTGTTTTAATTATTATTTTTGGTGGGTGCTTTTTTGTCCTTCCTTCCTTCCCTCCTTCCTTCCTTCCCTCCTTCCCTGACAACCATATAATTTTGGTAGGGATAAAAGATCTGACAAACATACTATCTTTCTTCTTTTAAAGACTTCATGGCAATATAGATGATTAGGCAGGCATTATTAAACAAGGTTGAGCATTATACAAGTGTGAAAACTGCACAAATTACTTGAGGTGGTCAACAAAAATTCTATTTCCTGTCAAGACCATGATATAAAACAACACAGAAATTTGTCATTGCAGTAGCAAACATTAAAACTGTGATTGCTTTTTTTGCAGGGGTGGGGAGAAGGATATTTTTGGGTAGGGCAAATGGACTTGATACAAGGGGGAGAAGGTGTACAAAGAACAGCTCTGCATCAAGACCAGTTTAATATCAGTCCAAACTCTCAATTAAATTAGAGAAGTCTGAAGAGTAGTACAAACAGCAAACATTCTCCAAGCATCAATATTTTGCTGTAGATCACCAAGACAACAGAGATGTGCATCCTTTATTCTATATATTAAAACTATTTTAAAAGCTTTTGATAAGACTGAAGATGGACCTTTTCAATTATTGCAATTCTTATTCAAATAAAAAATGGAGCACTTTAAAAAAGGGTTTCATTCTGATTTGGAACTAAAGCTAAGCTTTAAAATAGTCTGGAAATTAAGATGTTGAAAATATATCACTCTTGGGTGATTTTTGGTAAGCTAAAATAAACAACAAACCCAACCCCAAACCTAGCGAAGTCATAAGGAGTACGCACTATCATAAATTCATAAACTGATACTGGTCAGGTTACTGGGGTGCATCAAGCACGGCATAGCCAGCTGGTCGAGGGAGGTGATTGTCCCACTTTACTCTGCACTGGTGCGGCCCCATCTTGAGTACTGTGTGCAGTTCTGGGAGCCACAGTACAAAAAGGATATGAAGCTGCTGGAGAGTGTCCAGAGGAGGGCCACAAGGTTGGTGAAGGGCTGGGAGGAGATGCCGTATGAGGAGCGGCTGAAAGCACTTGGTCTGTTCAGCCTGGAGAAGAGGAGACTGAGGGGAGACCTCATTGCATCTTACTGTTTCCTCACTAGGGAAGGCAGAGGAGCAGGCGCTGACCTCTTCTCTATAGTGACCAACGATAGGACCCGAGGGAATGGTAGGAAGATGTGCAGGGGGAGGTTTAGGTTAGACATCAGAAAGGGATTCTTCACCCAGAGGGTGGTGGAGCACTGGAATAGGCTCCCCAGGGAAGCAGTAATGGCACCAAGCCCAACAATACTCAAGAAACATTTGAGCAATGCCCTCAGGGACATGATATGAACCTTGGGGTTGTCTTGTTCTGGGGCGGGAGTTGGACTCGGGGATCCAGGCTGTCCAAAGAGGTGTTTGAGCCACCATCCCTGGATGCATCTAAGAAGACAGATGTGGTGCCAGGGGACAGGGTTTAGTGGTGGACGTGGCAGAGCTAAGGTAGTGGTTGGACTTGATGATCTTGAAGGTCTTTTCCAACGAGAATAATGATACTATGATACTATACTATGATACTATACTTACCAAACTTCATTTGCTCAGTGACATTTTTAAAGACAAATGAGACAAATCAACTGTGTTGCCTAAGATACACAGTTCAACATTAGCCCTGGAGGTAAAAAGGTGTCCTGCTTACTAGTTTGGGGATAGATCAGTCCACATTTTGACAGACTCCTTTTGCTTGTCTAGCTAAGCCATAAATAATTACTTCTTTTATCCACATTAGACCATCACAGTCTGGATGGCTGGACAAGTACATGATAAAAAGCAAGTTGGATGGGCAGGGTCAGAGAGTGGTGACTAGTGGGTAGTACTCTGTGGAGATGCCTGTGACAAGTGTGTACCAGAGGGGTCTGCACTGGGACCTGTCAAGTTTGAGATCTCTGTCAGTGACCTGGGGGTGGTAATGGAGAGCACTCTCATCAAGTTTTCAGATGACTTCAAACTGGAGAGAACAGTAAGTATGCTGGAGGGCAGTGCTGTCATCCAAAGGGATGCAGGCAGGCTGGAAGAAGAGACCAACAGGAACCTCACAAAATACAATTTCACTTGAGAAGGAAGAATCCCAGGCACCAATACATGCTGAGGACTGATGGACTGGCATAGTTCACTGAAGTATTTTCTTATAAAGACATCATATTTGCAGACATGGGAAGGCAGATATTAGCACTGATATCCCCATTCTGTGTTCTCTGGTTGGTCATACCTTCATAAGCTTTGGTATTGCAGGGAGTGATATAACTGTCACCAGCCTCTCTACTCTTCTGAGTGGCACAAGGAACAGCACCATTGTGAAGTGTATCACCAAGTGAACAGTGGAAACAAAGCAACCCAGGGTCATTCACTGCTTTCATGAATTTCCACATATGTGGCTATCTACACATGCAAAAGCACAGGTACATATTTAGCTGTTTTTAATACAATTAATAAAATATTGTGGTTCCTATGGATTTTCATTCAATTATTTTCAAAATTAATTAACCTTGAAGAGAGAACTGTGAGTAATAGCAGTCTGAATTATTCTGTATTTTAAATCTTAACATTTGCAACACAAAGCAGGAAAATCCATAAAAACGAATTTGCAGGTTCAGCTACTTCTTAATTGTTGTCATTTTTCATTCTATCACTTTCAGTGTTATTTTATGTTGAAGGACACGGTGCACAAACAACAACCTCTTGAGCACATCAAAAGGTTTCTGCCTAATTCAACAGAACACAATGGTTTTTATGCACCATGCCTTAGCTTTAGCTATTTTTTGTACAAAAAAATGTTATTGTAGACATTGAACAGGAATATTAAGACTTCATAGTTATTAGCTAGATATGTTTCTAAAGGATCAATTAATTACATTGTAGTTCTATTATCCTGAATGCTGTTTTCTTATATATTTTGCATATCTTAGAGGATATATGTTAATAAAATTATGCAGTGATGTGAACTGGGAAGAACTGACAGGTGTTGTCTGACAAGCTAGATAGTTGCTTAAGATTGAGGCTAATTAGAAAGAATCGTTACAATTGTGTCATACATTCCTTTCAGACCCCTCACACATTGGTTGACTCTTTTTACAGCCTAGCCCCCAAGGGCCTTCACCTTGATAGGTCTACCTCTCCTTGGCAAAAGCAACAATGGCAAGTATGGCAGAAAATTAAATTAATAAATGCATGAAAACACTTTTCATACACATATACAAAGCAAACCTGACATTGTCTTTTGAGGCGATTACAACTGACTGGCAAAGACATTGTCAAAAGTGTGTTACTTGGTTTACTATTATGTGACTTTCTAACTAAAAGTTGACATTCAGCAATAATAAATGTAAAACATTGTGTTGTCCAGATTGGAAAAAAAAATCTTAATAACTATACCATCTCTAAAACTAATTGTAAATGGGAAATCATAACAGAAATTAATTAGTTTGGTGCTGCCTATTCTTGATTCACTGTTATTTAATTTGTGTATTGGTAAACTAGAAACAAATAACAAAATTGGTTCTTATGAAGTTTCCTTTAACATGATTATTGACTTACGTGATAAATAATATATAAAAATTCTGAATCACTTGGTACTCTGAATTCATTTTTAAACATCATGCATTTTAATGCTGCCATATGCAAGATTGTCCATCTAGGAACACAGAAACTAGGTCACACTCACAGGACACAAAAATGTTTCTTGGAAAGCTGGTATCTGTGAGAGCCTTTGGGATCTGATGAGTAACTAACTGAACTTAAGTTCCCAGTGTAACACAGTGACTAAGAACAATGTTCTTAACTATATAAGGTAAAGACAAATAAGACAGACTATAGATATCATATTACATCTGTGTGATACTACTGACACCATCACTAGAATACCCTGTCCAATCCTAAAGGTATACACCTCAAGGTTGGAAAGTTTCTTAAAAAAACCCAGAAAGTTTACAAAATTGGCAATACAGCAAAAATTCATAAAGAAATCTCTGTCTGGGTAATTTATAAAAGAAGCTAATAATGGTCTGCACGTAACTTCCCCTTATATCCCAGATCTATCTTCAGATGGATCTTGATCTGTCTTCAGGTGGGTTCCAACATGAAAGGCAGTCTTAATCTATCCAAAAGGTGGAAAGAAGTTAAATGTCTAAACATTAATAAACACTGCAGTCATGCTAGAAATAAGGTACATATTTTTAAAGTAAGACAACCACAAAAAACTGCCCCAAAGATACATTGATTTCTACAGTGTTTTCTTTCCTGACATAAAGAGTGGGTGCCTGTTTAAAAACATGCTCTAGTTTAATCAGAAGATAAGTATGGGATATACAAAACATAAGACAAAGAATTATAATCTGTTTGAAACAAGAAATCAGACCAAATGGCTGGAGTGACAAGAGGCAGCTGGGAACATGCCAGTAAGATATATTTTTATTGGAAAACTTATTTTTGCAAACTAGTTGAAGACACAGATTTGGAGCGAGTGAGACCTTGGTTTTGCTCTAATCTATGTGACCCTGAGACAATGAGAGTCCCTGGGAGGAAATAAGTATGTTAGTTCAGCTAAAAGCATTGTTTGCCTCTGACCCTTCTTTATGGGTGTCTCAAGTTCAGTACATCCATAATTTGTCTCATTTTGTCTCTTTTCTTTAGTATTGTGGACAAAATCCCTTCAGGAGTATCATTTGGGCACTGTCTTTGATTCTAAGGCTTTGATCTCCACATCTTGAAAATCAAAGTTTGTTTAAATCTGCATTCTTTGGCATAATGTCACTAACATTCAGCCCTTTCTATCTGTTAATACAGCTAAACTTTTACAGTTTTCCATCCTAAATACCATTACTTCTTTTCTCTGTTCTTGATGTTAACAGTCAATTTTCATTTATCAACAATGGGGCAAAAGGTGCTTTTCCAGCCTTCTGTCTTAGTCATGTCTTCTCTCTTTGTATTTCTGAATTTGCTTCTCTTCCACTGCATTAAGACACAGAACATAAAAGTTCTAGTTCAATCTTCTTACAGGCAACTGATTACGTCAACATTTATTTTTCTTATTATGTTTCTTCTTAAGTTTCGGAAGAGTGTCCAGTGAATCTTTCTAAAACCATCCCATCATTCTGCTTCATACTCCTTCGGAGACATCACCACTTTTGTGCCTAACACAGCTCAAAATAATCTCATTGGCTTCCTGCATTTCTGCAGCAATCTTTGGATAGGCATCTGTTGTCCCTTGCCTTAGACATAAGTGATGAGATTTTTTCAAACACTGGACGATCATTTCATCCTGCCTTCCACTGTGACTGCTAACTGTACTGTTAATATTCCTACTACTACTGGTTTTCCCTTGAACAAGAGAAAATATTGGCTCAGAAAATTCCTCTTGATTTTCTTCTGGGGAAAAAAAGTATTATTGTAAGGACTGCAATTCTACACCTACATGAAGAATATAAACTATATGAGACACAGAGATAGATTTCTGGTTTTTACTTACAGGCTTGAGTTAGGACTATGCAAAATCCTGTTCCTCAAAGGGAGTTTGACAAGGTAATTAATTTCAGGGATGACATGTGGAAGAATCAGTATAGGCCACCTAGAAGGGGCTAAGGGAAAAAAAAGAGTTACTATACAGACTTTACCACAGGAATGGAATTGTGTTTCATCCTTGAAGTAATATACAAAGCCATAAGAAAGTCTGTTTCATCCTCCCATTCCCAGGCATGAGGGTTTCTCCACAGACAGCATTATTTCTGGCACCAATTCATTCTTCGTTCAATGTCATTTCTGGCTTCCATTGTTTTACTTGCAGAAATAAACCATTTGTGGAAGCATCTTTAAAAATAGCTTCATTTTCTGTGGTAAATGCTTTCAGCTTCCCTTGAGCAACAGCAAATCACAGCAGACACAGGCTGGATGCAAAGCTCAGACGGAAAATTGAAGACCAGTATCTATAAGATTTCTAGTTACTGAAATTTCTTTGGTGAACTGCTGCTAGCAGGAAATCATAATCAAGAAATCACAAGAAATCACAGCCATCTCCCAAAACTTTGCAAATCTATGACTACAGTTAAAATAGATTAAAAATATACGTAATAGTACATCTAAATTATTGTATCTCTCATATATATTACCTTCCCCATGTATTCCCTCAAAACTAGTGAACTAAACATGCAGTGTATGTGGGACAAGTAGTAATCTCTTTAATTGCTGGTCATGAATTCACTAACAAAACAAACAGGCTACTGCTCTTCAAAAAAGCCCACATAGTTCAAATATAAGTTGCATTTCTGCATTAAATAAGTGCTTCTGAGAAAATACCTGCAGACTTCAATGAAGATTATAGCACACAATTAGTTTTCAAGGTAGACATTTAAGGTAATTATTTTCAATTTAGTTTTATTTTTAAATTGGGAAATGCACTTGAAAATACATCTGTTCAAAATATTGTACTGTTCAAATCCCAGAATGGTTGAAATTAGAAGGGATCACTGCAGGTCATCTGGTCCAAGCCCCCTGCTCAAGCAGGGCCACATATAGCCAGTTGCCCAGGACCATGCTCAGACAGTTTTTGAGTATCTCTGAGGATAGGGACTCCACAACTTCTCTGGGAAACCTCTGCCAGTGCTCAGCCACCATCACACAGTGAAGTGGTTCCTGATGTTCAGTGGGAACATCCTGAGTTTCAGTTTGTGCCCATTGTCTCTAGTCCTGTCACTGGGCACCAAAGAAAAGAGTCTGGCTCCATCTTCTTTGCATCTTCCCTTCAGGTATTTATATACATTAATGAGATTCCCCCTTAGCCTTCTATTTGGTAGGCTAAACAGTCTCTGCTCTCTCAGATGTTTTTCATAGGAGAGATGCTCCAGTTTCTTCACCATCTTCATGGTCCTTCACTGGACTCTCTCCAGTATGTCCTTGTCTCTCTTGTACTGAGGAGTGCCAGAACTGGACACACTACTCCAGGTGTGGCCTCACCAGTGCTGAACACAGGGGAAGGATCGCCTCTATTGACCAGCTGGCAATAATTTGCCCAATGCAAAGAAGGACACCATTAAGCTGCCTTTTCTGCAAGAGCACACTGCTCTCCTGAAGTCCAAGGTTGTGAGCTTGTTTTTCACCCTTCTCCCTGTCCCCAGATACTGATCTCCACCATCTTATAGTCTCTACAGTCAAGTTTCCCTTTGACCTTCACAGCCCCAAAGAGCCCCTCTGTATTGGTATGAAGTCCAGCAGATTACTACCAACACACTCTGTGAAACTCCTGGATTATTTATGCTCTTCTGTCTTGTCCCTCCAACCAATACTGGGGTGATTGAAGTCCTCATGAGGACAAGGGCCTGTGAACATGAGGCTGCTCTCATCTGTCTGTAGAGGGCCTCATCCACTTGTTCTTCCCGGTCAGGTGTCCTATAGCAGACACTCTTTATAATGTCACCTTTTCCTGCACTCTCTTTAATCCTGACCCTTAAGTGCTCAGCTGGCTCCCCATCCATCCCCAGGCAGAGATCCACACACTCCAGCTGCTCAATCACATAAGGGGCAACTCCCCCTCTGCATCTTCCCATTCTATCTTTCCTAAAGAGCCTGTATTCTTCCATTGCAGTACCCCAGTCATGGAAGCCAAGATTACAGTCCTGCAGGTGCACACAGATCTCTCATTGATCGTGTTCATTCCCCATAGAGTCTGCATCAGCATGTACGCACTTCAGAGAGGCACCCCAGCACATTGAGTTCCTGGAGAGGGTTTGGGGGATTATGGTGTATCCGGAGTTATAATAATTCTTGGCATGTATAACATAATTAAAGCTGAAGAGAACTGAATAAAGAATGGCACATTAGGGTGATTTAATATAATAAGCTAAATCAGTGAATTAGAACACAGTGGTTTGTATGAAAACAATAAATACTGTAAACATTAACGGTATCTTCTTTATTTGTTTATTTGAAATTAGAACCTGATGTTGGTAATCCCATTGGAATAAAAAGCAATTACTTAGGATGCAGTCAGCTTAATTTAAAATCGATTAAAGCCAACTTACTGAACAGAAATAAATCAGGACAGCGCCCGGGAGCTCTCCCCTCACAACACCAGCATGTGGCGCTGCCTCCTGCGAAAAAACAGCCCCGACTTTCGCGAAGCTGGTCTTCAAAAATGCTTGTTTTTACATTGTCTGAGTGCTCTGAATCACAGGCAGGACAAAAATGCCTGTATTTTTAGCCTAAGATCAAGGCGCTGTAGTCCCAAGAATTTATTGGTACTAATTCTACTGCTTCTAATACTAATAGACTTTTTAATTGTCTTTACTGACAAAAAAAAAGAAGTCAGCAAGCAAAATGTGTGAATGTGTATTTTAGGTCTATTTCTGTGGTTATGGATAACAATTATCTTTAAAAATTGATTGGTTTGCATATATCAGTTATTTCCAAATTTCTGTATTCCGTAACCAATTCCTTAACCTCCTTAAAACAAGTGTATTTACAAACTTGTGTACCTTGTCTTTTGGTCTATCAGATATTTAGCCCATAGTGGGCTATGATTACCTTCTAAATTCTTGGGCTACCAAGACTATTTCTTAATTTCCATGTAAGGGAACAGGACCTGTGTGAATACAGTTTTACTGGAACTGAACAGCCAGGCTTTTGTGTGCTAACCAAGCCAGCTCTCACTGAAAAGGAATTCACAGACTCCACTGATGATCTCTGTAACCATGACCTTTCAAACAAAAACAACTGAGTAAACTGCATATTCAAAAACTTTTTAATTATTAAAGGCTCTATGCCCTTTGCTATCAGATTTTATACAACAGAAGAAACAGAATTCTTACTCTTTTTACTTAAAGCTGGGCTTTATAATACACAACATAAACTGCATTAGCACTAACACTTAGGGTATATATCTCTAGAACCATCTGCCCTCTCTAAATTTGCATCTGATTTACAGATAGTTACATATTTTTTCAGGCAGTTCTTATTATCTGCTAAAATATGGCAGAAGTTGAAAGCATTTGGTGAATCTGTAAACACTATGAATCAGCGAAGCAATTTTCTTTTCCTGACTCAAGGCAAAAAGTTGTGAAATTTGTAGTCAATGTTTAAGAAAACCTATTTGAAAGTGAGTCAGCTGGAAACTGGGAAGTCCTGAACTTACTATTGAAGCCTGAATGGTCTCACCATTATTTGTCACAATACTGCTAGGACTGTGCTTTTATTTCTGTGCTGTTCTATCATGTGGGGTTTGGGGTTTTTGGGGTTGTGGTTTTTTTTTTTTTTTCAATATAGATATGCTGGATTAGGCAAAGTTCATTAGCTGGTGTCAGCAGAGCCCTAACCAGTTCCGTAGGAGTGAGAAATCAGTCAGAATTGGAAACAGTATTTCTGAGCCTCTGCTTATCACAAGAGATAGGTAGTCATTCCAGCTCTAAAGATGAAGATGACTTCTGGAGGTGTTGCTGAGATGTCTTCCTTGCCTAACCAATGTAATTCCAAAATAGCTGGTGGAGACTATGTACACAGTGTAAGCAGCAGCGCAACCTCTGTGCCAGGACATGGCAGGTGACCTCGTCTTCAGACAACTGTGCTCCCTCAAGTATCCAAGGGCGCAAAGTGTCATTTCAATTTGTTAACACTTGCAGGAAGGATTCTAGCCTGCTGGCTTCTTCCGAGTGAAGATTTCTGGTCCGCTAACAAGAGACACTGTAAGCTGCAAAATAATATCTAAACTAAAATTTTTATAACTTCCTATTATTTTTGTACTGTACCAATACTTACGACAAGAACTCTCTTTTTAATCTGTACCTTTTGTGGTAAGCTAGTAAAATTATAGCTAGACTCTAAAGCTAGAATTTAACTACTGATGCATTAGTTTAGATTCAACACACCTTTTGTACTTTGATTTTCTGCTTCACAGATCTATATGGATATGTGGAAGGTGTATGCGTATAGTCTGGTAAGAACAATGGCATTGGGGAATATGCTTTATTTCACATTTGTGTACATAAGAACACTCATACAGAGAGGACTTATAGCTATGTAAAATTGGTACAAGATAGAGTGGTCAAAGACCTTGCTGTCTTTCGATGGGACTTTAGGTGACTTGCCGAATGAGCACTTACATTATGCTAAAACTTGTTCCAGTAACAAAGACTCCTGCAGTCTGTTTAATATATGCTTTGATAACCACATTAAACTACTACTTCTAGTAATAACTCATCTGCTATTAACTCTTGAAATGGCCTAAAGACTACTTCAGCTCACAGAGCCTTGGGATTTTCAAGTTCAGGAGGCTCAATCCCCAGGCTCCAGTGGATAAAAGATCCACTCGCCCTCTCTAGTAGCACATACTTGAGACGGGAGGGGTCCATATAGCGTACCCAGGGAGAGGAATGCGGTAGATAACCTCTGTGCTACATACTGCAGCACGGGCTGCCAGCTCCGCAACTGAAGGCGCAGGAAGAAGGGAGGTGAAGCTGATGCCGGCTGAATGGAGCCATCTTAAAGCTCAAAGCGCAGTTTTAATTTCGCAGCTATTACCCAAAGGTATTTGGACTAATGACTTGTAGATTTTCATTCTTAAATAACTCTTCAGAGAAGCCTTTATGGGTTTCACCTTGGGACAAATTCTCGCCGCAGTGTTTCTCTGTAAGAAACATCGAGTTTCAAAAAGTAATTTCCCTGCCTTCCCTTCATTTAATTAAAAAAAAAAATAATAGTAACAGACCAACACAGCCAACGGTTTGAGGACCGGCGACTTAGCAGGGCAGCTAATACACGAAGCCACGGGCGGGCCGCGCCGCTCCCCTCCGGCAGCGGGGGTTGAAAGGACCAAGCCAGGTCGCCGCGCCCGGTCCGGTGCGGGCAGTGAGGCTGGGTCGGACATTCCTGACTGCCGGTGACCAATGGCCCGGCAGGTCGGGCGCGGGCCGCGCGTCCCCGGCACCTCTGGCGAGGAACTGGACCCCCACCCTGCCCGCCTGTGTGAGGCCTCGGCGAACGGCCCCGCGGGCCGCTGCCCGCCCCGGCGCCCCACAGGTGGCAGCGTACGGAGCTCCCGATGGCGTGCGGCAACACCGCCGTGCCGACCTGCCCGCGGCCACACAGCCCACCCGCCCCGCCACTGGCGCTGGGCGCAGCCAATGGCGCGGCCGCTGTCAGGCTGGGCCCGCCCGCCGCCGGGCGGGGGAGGGCTGTGGGCCGGGGCGGGCGGGAGGGGTGAGGAGAGTTGAATGATTGAACTTTCTTGTGTAGTTTCTCCGGTGCTGAGCTGTCTGCCCCCAGCGCAGCCCGGCACCAGCCCGCCGAGCGGGAGCTCATCCCGGCGCCTGCCGCCCCCCTGCTCTCCTCCTGCTCTCCCGCAGAGCGATGGTGCGGAGGGTGCCCGGCGCGTCCCTCGCCCTGCTCCTCTGGGTAACGGCAGCTTGCGGCAACCCCGCCGGGCCCGGGGCTGCCGCCGCCGCTGCCGCCCGCAGGCAGGACGAGGCTTTCTCCACCGCCCGATGCACCTCCAGGTGCCTGAGCCTCCAGATCACCCGCATCTCCGCCTTCTTCAAGCATTTTCAGGTAGGGGCATGGCGCCGCGCAGGGGCGCCCCGCCGCCGCCGTCTCCCGGCGGGTGGGCGTCTCTCAGCACCGGCGCGGGGTGGGGGCGGACAGGACTGCCGGAGCGCCTCTCGGCAAACTTGGGGGGCCGTTTCTCCAAGAGGTTACGGGTGCCGCCGGCGGCACCTGGGAGCGACGGGCAAGGGGGCACGGTCCCGAGGCAGCGCCGAGCCCTGCCGGTGCGTGTGGGTGCCAGCCGGCCTCCCCGCAGGGCCGGTTGCCGGGAGGAGGCGGCTGATCGCCGGGTTGCCGGCACGCCGCGCCTCGCCACACGGTTGTCAGCTGCTCGGCGGCCGGCTGGGCGGCGAGGTGAGCCCGCGGCGGGGGGACCGCTCTGCCCCGGCTCCTTGCAGGTGTTCAGCGCTGTCTCTGGCTATGTTCGGGACCCCCAGGCGCCTGCAGCACTGTGCTGCCGGGCCGGGGGTGCGCTTGTGCTGCGGAGCGGCGGGCGGTGCCGGGGTCATTCCGAGGGGCTCCGCCTGCCTGCGGGTCGGGCCAGCCTAGCGCCCAGCCGCCCGCGGTTGGTTCGCGTCTCCAGCAGAGTGGGAAAGTTTGAGCTTATTTTTTAAGAGCGATGATCGAGGACGTCTAAAACTTGGTTCCAGCCTCTTGGAAGGAGAGGGTGGGGGTAAGGTGTTTTTTTCTGAAACAGGCACACACCTCCGGCTAACGGAAGTGGGGAAATGGAGGTGAAGTGGGGGGAAATGGGGACGAAGTGGCGGGAGACCTGCGGGATATAGAATGAAATGCGGAACAGTGAGCCTCGAAGGCGACTTCGCTGGAAGCAATGCGGGAGGTGGTGTACCGGCGGCGTTTATCTGCCCGTGCTTCCCGTATGCCGGTTATTCACCGCCACCTTTCCTTTATCCCTTACCCACCTGTTCTAGGTTGTGAAAGTATTAAACCGAGTCGACTCAATCCAAATGATGGAAACCCTCCTGAACTGCCAGCTCTCCAACCTCTCTAGCCCCCAAGACCCTTTTTAGAAAGGGCTGCCCACCCCAGTGGGAAGGGAGCCACCCCCACCTTTCGGGGTGGAACGGCTCTGCAGCGCGCAGGGCTCGAAGCGAGGAGCGCGCCTCTGTCTTGCTCTGCTCTCTACGGTCACGTAGAAACTGGAACGCTCGGACGGATATTTCGGGTGAAGCAGCGTTGTTCAGGGCTAAGGTCTTGGCACAAAAAGGCTGGAATGAGAGCTATTAAAAAAAAAAAAAAGTGTGAAGGGAAAGCGTAATGTGTTCGTTCCAACGGCAGCAGGAGGTGTGCGGTGCCTGTAAGCAAATTTTGGGCTGAAGAGACCAGGGATGCACCCCGAGGACGCTGGGGAAGGGGCTGCGGGCAGGGCAGCCCCTCGAGCTGCCCGAGTTTGGCGGCGCGGGCGGAGCGGCCCCGGGCTCGGCTGGGGGGCCTGGGGCAGCGGAGCGCTCAGTGTCAGCGTGGCTGCCGCTTCACGGGATGGCTTGAAAGAGGGTACCCATTGTCTCGGAGAGGGATTAGTATTTTTTATTGCGTTGTCAGGAGGTTGTAATTTATTTGTTTTACAGTTTCAGTCGCTTAAGAGGCAGTTTAGATCAAGCCAATTCCTGGTGAAAAGCTTTTTCTTTTTTCTTTTTTTTTTAAATTTCTTTGTGTGTGTGTTTTTTTGGCAAGATTCCTTTTCCGACCTAAAACTGCTGACAGAATGCATATTGCCAAACAATGGTGATTACATTTTAATTAGCCAGGGTGAAATAAGCTGCAAATTACTCAGTTGAGGACTTGATAACTGGCTGGGTTTTTTTTTTTTTTTTTTGCAATCAGTTGAAAATCTCGAAGTTTTAACTCCAGCCCGCTAAAACATACGGTAATTTATCTAAATTACCAGGGATTAAAGTCCTGCTGGACATGAAACGACTGTAATGTTCGGAAGATAAAGTGCTCTCGTTTATAAAAGTTAAGCTGTCCATTGTCTTTTAATGAGGGAAAGGAGGAGAGTTGTGGAGTACAGCAAGCATCCAGTGTTCTCACAGGAGGCTGATAATACACAGTGGACTGTAGGACATGCAGGTCTGGGCCATATTATTCCACGAGGGCTAAAGGACACGATGCTCCTTTCATCCCTTTCTCTTCTCCCCCCTTCTGAACACACCCTCCCCATCTTTCATCTCAATTGGTAGCAATTTCTGGAGTTCTTTTCATTTCAGAAATGCCCACTTATCTTGTAATCTGATTCAACCTTTGAAGCGAACTCAACACTAGCTCATCCCAACTGGAGGAGGAAGGAACTCCAGTGTCTCCCAGTTAGGACAGAAATTGAAAGAAAAGTGACCCACCCATTTCCCAGACCTGCTTGAGATACAACCTCAGCGGTGGGTGTCAGGGGGATGCTGGGTACTTCCTAGGAGGTGGATTCCCTGACACTTCAGAGAGAATTCCTGTCATGTAATTCATGGTACCAAGACCACATCACAACCTTTTACAGGGAATGAGGTAGTATGAACAGGAAATCAGGATTAATTCCATACCTGCTGCCTCCCTTGTTGAAATACCAACTGATATTTTTCAAATTTTCAAAATGTTCACAAGATATTTTAATTCATTTTTCCCCACAGAGAATTTTCACCCATTTTTCTTTACTGTCCCTATTTGTGAAAGGGTCAAGACAGGTGTTCTTTTTAAAAAAAAACACAAAACCCCCCTATTTGTTAATTTACATTTGGGAAGTGATTCTAAGCCTATTTTAAAGGTGCATCCTAAAGGTGCATTTAAAGGAAATTATTTTAACTGATGCACGGGTCAAATAATTTACGTCTTTTTTTTTTAATTACCATGAGGCTGTTGGTGTGGGCTAGAAGAAGAAGAATTAGTCACCTAAATCAAAAGTCTGTGATCTTCAGAATTCCTGTTGAACAGACACAGATGCCTGCTTTTTGCTATAAAATGTCCATGGTCAGGGGAGTTTTCCAGTTTGGGGAGTGCTAGGGAATTCCAGGTAGAGGTTACACCAAAGGACATTTGGGGTCAACATGAGAGATATTGCACCACATGGGTCTTATAGCCCAATGAAACATGTATGTTTTATATCTGTCTATGGCAAATCTACAAGCTAGGAAGTTACATGCAGAACATTCTGACACAAAGTCCCTTCATACCAAAAAACACCCAAACAAACAAGAACTGTAAGTAGAAGGGTCATAGTGATTTCTTCTTTTATAGAACAGCATATTAATTACATACTCATCCACAACAGATAATGATGTTTACTCTATGAATGGACTCGTACATGTCTCTTCTGTCTTGCAGGAGTGTGTGCACAGCAGTGTGTGCTTTATCTTGCTTTGGATTTTTGCAGATGAGAAAGCATTTTTATCCCAACTGTGTAACTTGGGCTGCTGGACAGCACTGAATGGAGCATCGACTGATGTGTGACCAGGAAAAGTAGGACAAAGAGAGCATAGCTCTCTAGCCTAATGCTTAGGATATGCACTTTTAGCTAATTTTGGGTATTGGGACTGGGGTTTTACAATGACTGTTGCATAACATGCATGAGAGAGTAATTGGAGCATTCACTTGAACCTGTCCATGCTCCTGGGTGACTGTGTTGATTAGAGTTCCTAATGCTGTTCTTTTTTCTGGCAAAACTCTGTAAATCACCTGAACAGAGGAGGATGGTGAGAGTGTTCTTCCAGCAGTCAAGAGCATGACAGTCAAGTGGCCTGCCTATGGTGGAAAAGACACAGATTTGAACCTGACAGTCCATATCATAATCAGCGTTGTACCCATTTGTCTGTTGTCTAAAAGAGCATGTCTCTGTGTTGGTAAGCTGCCCTTACAAGATGGGAAATGTGATTTCTCCTCTAGATTGAAATGAAAGGAAGGGTTAAGGGTGCCTGGCTCCACAAGAAACATCGAGCTTGTGAATCCTGTGTGGAAGAAGGCATGCTGGTTTAGGGACTGGGGTTGTAAAGAAGGGTGATGTCATTGGATACATTCTTTTCCTCAACATTTGCTTATTAAGGCAGTTCCCTGTTCAGTGTTTTAGCTGATGTACAGGAGAACGTTAGGAATTCTAATATTATGTATGCAAAGTTTATTTGTGACTCTAGTTTTATAGTAACTAAGTACAGTAGGTAAAACCCTCCTGAAGGTGAGGTCACAGTTACTGCCCTGAAAAGGGCATGCATATAAATAGGGACCTCACATAGCTAGCTGGAAAAGAGGCTTGAATGCTCAGATTAGTTTTAGCTAAGGCTTTTCTGTATAACCTACCTGTTTTAGTGAAGTGAGACCAAATGCCCTGCATTGCTGTCTGTGGGTGTAGCCTTTCCCATCTGTGACATTACTTGTAGATGAACTCATTTCACTTTTGGGGGAGCAGGCATGTCAGTGACCTCTAGCATTCTGTTTTCAAGCTGAGTGGAAACAGTTTGGATTTTAACCTCTACTGCCTGCCGTCTGAGTTGTGTTCAGAAAACGAGATGATTAAAGTTTTATTTGTGAATATGAACTTGAACATCAGTGTAAGCACATAGGCTAAAGGTCCGGCATAAAAATACTGTGTAGAGCAATGTTTAATTGGACTGTTGAACTCATGGATCTTTTGTCTTAGTTGCCATCTCTTACAGACCTCTTGAGTGTCTTCCTGCTTAATACGTGAAACTTGGCAAGTTAGCTAAAGTAGAGGTGTTAATATTGTCTACTGGGTGAGAAACTAAGAGATTGGTAGAACATGACACAGGATGAAAGAATAATGGCATCAAAAATTTGTGGGTACTTACCAGTGAGACTGTTATGGAGTTACAGGAACGGAATTAGTTGAGGCTGGACGGTACCTGTCCTAGTGTTCAGCCACCCTCTCAGTAAAAAAAAAAAATAATAAAAAAATAAAGAAGTGTTTTCTTACTTTCAGATGGAATTTCTTGTGTTTCAGTTCCCCCTCCCACCTTGCCTCTTTTTCTGTTACTGGGCACCACTGAGAAGAGTGTGGCTTCATCTTCTTTACTCCCTCCCATCAGATATTTTTAAAGGTTGATGAGAACCCCCTGAGCCTTGTTCCAGGCTAAACAATCCCAGTTCTCTTAATCTTTTCTCATGTGAGAGATGCTACAGTCCCTTAATCTTAGTGGCCCTTTGCTGGATTTGCTCCATTCAATTTACTATTGCAAATCCATGTCTTCATCCTTGAAAGGGAAATCCAGGTACATTGGGATGTATACATGTAGTGTAATCCGGAATTGTGATGGCTCCGTGAATAGGCTCATAAAATCCTGCTTTAAACTCGTTAGGATGGGTACCGTTTAAAAGCATATCAGCAAGACTATGGGTGACCTTAGTATCGTTGAGGTTCTGTATTCATACCTAAGCTAACTTATTTGAATAGTGGATGAGTTGCAGTTGAAACTTTTGATACAGTGTAGACAACCCTTTAGTGGTAAGCCAGTTTTGTGGTTTATGAAGGGAAATTACTGAGAGATTTTAATTCTTAAGTGTGATTTAGTATAAATCTAATTGTAAAGTACTAAGAATTAGTACTTAGGAATTAGTACTAAGCTAGATCAGCTAAGGCTAACTCAAAATTGTTTTTGGAAGGATGGAAAAACGTTCTTTTACGCTAATAGATCTGTATGTTGCATAATATTTAATAGCTCTAAGGGGGAACTATGGGACCCTAGAAGTTTGTTATAGTGAATAACTTGTAACTTTATGGTGTTAGGAGGTTGTTTTCACTGTTACAGATAGACTGTTGCCTGTCAGCATAACAGAAGTTCTTGAGGAAAACCATGTAGTTCTTTTAAATAAATAATAAAATGTTCTCAGTTTATTTATCTGCAAACAAATAATGTGCAAGTTATTACATTTGGAGACCAAATACCAGATTTTACCTACAAGTCAGGCAGCTAGTTGTCTGAATGCCAATACATCTACCTTCAAATTGCTTGTAACTCTAAAGTCACTGCACCTGCAAAAATCTGCAATCAGCTCCAGATGGGAAAGCTGTAGGCCAGGCTGAAAGTCTGTGCATGTTTCTCTTTGTGCTCTGCTGCAGGGAAGATGGAGGTTATGAAGAAACTATTTATTGTAACTGTCTTGAATTCATGTCTGAAACAGTAAATTACTTTTCATGAAATCTTTTGAAAATATATGTAGTGCTTTTGTAATGAGATCTAGTAGATATGTAATGTTTTATTCTTGGAATGTTTCAGTTCCAGTGGATAGGCTGCCCAGGCACCAAATTTGCTTAGATCTTTTGGGACATGTTCAAATCTTTTCTACATGTTACTACTTAGGAAATGTGTGCCATCTGCTTGTGTTGCAATTTCAGTACTCATCTCCTTTCCAGAAACAGTCCTTGTGTTGAATAATTCTGACTTTCGTATGTCTCATAAAGCACACTGCTGTTAATTTCTTTCCACAGACAAATTCAAACATTTGTCACTACTTTATGAATTTCTCAAAACTTGTTAAAATTCCCAATAATTCTTCTGGTTTTACTATTCATATGGTATATGAGCTGGATGATTATTCTGGCATTTGGTGTGCTCTTATTATTGAGATCTGCTGTTGTGAACAGAGATGCACAGATCTTCTAACATGATCTTATGTCAGTACTTTGAAGATGAAAGGTTCATTCTGAATAATGAGGACTGGAGCCACTGTTAGTCTTTGCAGTTGTATCCTGGTCTGGTATCATTTCAGTGGGAGTTACGTACACTTCCTCAATACCAAACTCAAATCTCCTTGGCATCAGTGTAGGCTTGCATAGTTGCAATTACCATATGAACAAACTGATGTAAGACCTGAGCAGTGAGCAATCGGAAAGAGCTGTCCTGGAGAGCTGAAAGGCAGAGCCAGGGTGGAGATCCCGAGGTTGCTGGGGAAGTAGGTGCCCAAGTGGAAGTTCCCCTGCAGTCCATGGGCAGATGGCAGGATGTCCCCCTGCATTCATGGAGGAACGTGGTGGAGCATTCCCTGAAGGCGCCAGGAGGGATGGACTTGGATTTTGCTGCCAGTGGACTTGGATCATGCAGCCGTGGAGGACCCCATGCCAGGGGAGGTGACTGTTACCAAAGCAGCCCGTGACTCTGTGGGAAGCCCACACTGGAGCAACTTGCTCTGGACCTCGTGGGAAGGACTCATGAAGGAGAGATTCGTGGAGGACTCTCTCCCATGGGAGGGACCCCATGGGGAAACAGGGGAGGACTTTAAGGAATCCTCCTCCCTGAGAAGGAAGGAGTGGCAGGAACCACCAGACTGTGACCTGACTCTAAACCCCATCCCCTGTCCCCCTGTGCCGCTGGGGGGAAGGAGGGAGAGAAACTGGGAACAAAGTAACTTGGGCCCGGGCAGAAGGGAGGGGTGGGGTAACATATGCAAGCCCTGCCTGTTGTCTGTGTTCTGTGTGCATTGGATTAGTGTGAAATTAAATTATAATTTTTCCCCAAGTTGAATCTGTTTTACCCAGGACTGTAAATGGTGAACGAACCCTCCTTGTCCTTGTCTTGACACATGAGCTACTAGTTGGCCTTTGTCCTCCTCATCCCGGTGTGTGTGTGTAGGGGAGGAGTTGAGTGAGCGGCCGCGTGGCTGGTTCTTTGTTGTGTTAGGCCCAAACCACGACGAAAAGCATTAAAAAAACTGTAGAAAGAAAAACACTGGGCGTTCTAAAATGTAAATCCGTTT
Source organism: Hemiprocne comata (assembly GCA_020745705.1). Classification (NCBI taxonomy): domain Eukaryota; kingdom Metazoa; phylum Chordata; class Aves; order Apodiformes; family Apodidae; genus Hemiprocne; species Hemiprocne comata. The sequence continues at coordinate 93,822,729 of CM036586.1, read as the reverse complement.
TCCATTCAAACATATAGCCACTTATTACAGAGTGAAAGGGTATAAGCTAGGTAGTATTCATATTAAAAGTATTATTAAAACATTATTCATCGTCTGCACATGAGCTGTCTCTGTGACTCACTAATGCTCTGAATTGTATTTAAATGTGCTTGGTTTAGTAAGTGTCCTCTAAGGAAAAAAAAAAAACAAAACCCAATATATTTCTGAGACAGCTTGAAAACTAGACTGATTTCCCATTTGTCATTTTGCAAAGGGCAAACTTCTGAAGAGTGAGTGTTGCATATGTGTGTCTACAAATGGAGATTATTATTCACAGGCTGGTCTGCATCTCCATTGGCTATTCTGTGTGAATTTTTGCTTTCTGTAATTATCTGCATTTGAGTGCCTATCCAAGTTCTGTAAACAGGAAAAGAAAGTACTGTTATTTATCATCCATATTTTAAAAGATAAAAACTAAAATTAATGAATGAGTATCAAGAATATGATACAACAGAAGAAAGACATTCACAATAATATGAAGTACTCAGTGCCTAGCTAAACGTAAATTGTGCACCAAAACCCATGCCTAGGAGTTTACACCGAGAATCTTAATTTTTTGACCTTTCCCACTGCTAAGCCTTATAAGACCTTAAATTTGAAAAACCTTTGAAGTCACTGAAAAGCCTTCTGTTGATGTTAGCTGGATCAAGTCCATATCTGAACACTGGGTCCATGCAGCCTTTTTCAACAAAGAAGAGTAGTGCTGTGAACTTGGTATCCCAACTCTAGTTGTATCCTTTTTTCAGTCTTTTAATGTCCAAGAGATCACAATACACAAAGATGGAGTTCTGGGGGTGTTGAAAGGTAAGCGGAACCTTTAAACTTGGAAATAGAGTACTGTTTGTTATATCTGATTAAAAAGAATCACACGTATTTTCATCCACCAAAAAGAATATCAAGTATTTCCAGATTTGGGGAACAACACAAGCCTGAAGTTTATATCAAATTCTGTTGACTTCCTTGAACCATATTTTCACTAATCTCTCTCTAGACTGTCAAAAGAGGTGTGACATCAAAATTCTGTTTTAAATATTAATGTATAGAAAATATAATGCAGGAAAATACAAGCATCTTTCACCATCATATGCCTCCGCCCCCCTGCCCCATGGCTCATTCTGCCTTTATGGACATTGCATGTTTTGCTTTGTTTTTTCTTGGTTTGTATGTTACATCATGTTCCTTTAAAACAGAAGTTACTCAACTCAAACTTACGAAGCAAGTGACTTCCCCAGTAAGCAGCTGAGATTCCTGGGGAAGCCATGACTCCAGAACTTGCAGGAGATGCAAAAGAAGAGACAGAGAGTCTTGGAAGGGAGAAAGCTAGATAGGTGACCTCCAGCAGGCACACCATTTTGGGAAGAGAAATTGTCCAGGAGTAGAGGGGACTCTAGATTTTACTATGATAGAATTGACTGAAACTGAGGCTGGAAACAGAACAGGCAAAACTGGTGTAGGAAGAGTAGTTTGTGAATATTTTTTCTGTTCTTTCTCAGCTGTATGAAGCTTCAAAGGTTAATTATCCTTATTTGTAGTGTAGTAAAAAATGGTTTCAAAATCCTTTTGTCTTCATTGAAAAGTCCAGTTACAGGGAAAACCTCCAAGAAAATTCACCACAAAGTTCTAGCTAATAAGTGGTTCTGTCATACACACCAATGCAGGCAAATAAGTACTAATTTTATTCTAGGGCAGTGTTGCTCAGGTGTGCAACCTGTCAGGGTAATGCTGCTGACCTGTGGCTGGCTTCTTTTTGGCTTTTTTTATACATTTCTTTCTTAAAAGTAACTTGGGAGTCTGGATGCAGTTTATGGGCTGCCTGTGTCCTGGGTAGTGGCAGCTTGCTCCTCATTTTCCCCAGGTGGTATGTTGGACACAGTCTAGTACAAGGGTTTTCTCTTTCAAGCTAGAAGTTTGACAAACTGCTGCCGCTAATTTCTCAAGCGGTCACAACTCAAACTGCAAACCTAGCCAAAGTAGTGAAGACTTTGTTTTTTTGTGGCTGTGAGGGTTGCAATCCAGCTGCCATGTATCCTAGAATATGATAATATCAGGGGAATAATAAGATTGCTTCAGGACAATGCATTCTGTCCAGAAAATCAGAGGTTGAGGTCGATGGTGAGGATTGGATGGGAATAACGTGCTCATTTAGTCCAGTGCAAACATAGTTCAACCTTCCTTCCTATTCTTAGAAGAAGTTATAAGCACAGGTCTTGTTTTCTTTTTTTATGGATTACCCTGGGGGAGTTAACTTCACATTAACTTACATTTTAAAAAAACCTCAACAAACAACACAGGTAATCATGCTTCACATACACGAACATGATTTGTCATCTCATCTTGTGATTTAGGTCATAGGTCTCGGGCTATACATAATCTGTTGTTTACTGATTATGTTTTAAAACTATTAATAATTTCTTTGTACTACTGTAACATTCCAGTCAGGCCTTAGGGCATTTTTGAATCTAGACACCATAGTTTTATTTTTTAACCCCATTTGCTGCAAAGACGTTGGGTTTTGTTGGAATTTAGTACATGGATGAACAGATACATGAGGCAGCAAAGCTGAGGAAGGAGAGATAACACTACTGCTACTACCACCACCACTACTGTTGTGTCCTAATACTGAAAAAAAATTTACTAATTCACTGTATTTGTGTTCTTATATAGAAATGAATTGAACAAGGTGTTTTGGTTTTTTGTTTTCCAATTAGGTGGTGGTTGTATCTCCTTTGAAAATGATGAAGTCACATTACTGTGTAACTACAGCTAGACAATACTGAATCACATCATGACCTGCCCCCATTTTTCTCAGTCACAAAGAGTGTGTAATATGTTGACATTTGATTCATATCTAGCAATTTCAGGAAAGGAACTATGAGAGCTTGAGGAATTCTTCTGTTTTGAGGTTTCTTTCTATGCAATAGTGAATTATGAGATCAGGAATTAGCCAGGTGTTGATCAGTCTGTATTTGCAGTAGGTGGGTGGAACTTTTGGAGTTAGACAACTGACACAACAAGGCAAAAATAATCCAATTAATAAAGTGTTTGTCACACTTCATATAGTACTTAGTAGAGCTATGGAACACGTTTGTCAGAATAGATAAGGCAAGATGTAGATTTTTGCACCTAGCAGCTTATCCTTGGATTTTTCCTTGAGTTAACATAATTTTTGAATAAACAGTGTGAAATACAGTAGAGTTTTGGTGAAATTCATGCATTTTCTCTCTGATGGATCCTCATTGACCAAATGGAGTAGGAATGCATTTGATGCTGCACATGCAGCATATTAGCTCATCTTTTAAAAGATTTTGTTTAATCATAGAACCACACACACACGTTTGAGCAGTGGGCTGCACCAAAGCTGTAATTTCAGTAGCGATTAAATGTGCAACCAAAAATAATAATTATTCAAGCCTCCTTCCAGTGTTCAAAACCTTCCTTTTCTTAGGTAGAGTAGAAGAGCACTAGTATGGACTAACCTTGAAAGTTAAACCTGACCTCAGCCATTTTTTAAATTGTAGAAAGGAGTGTGTGTTTAGAATTTCCTAAAGAATATAATGGCTGCCTTTGTTTTGGGGTAGAAAGCATGACTCATAGGTACTTTTAAAGACTGAAAAGCTTTACACATTAATGTGTAGACTCATGTTGTTTCTCCTTAGCTGGAGATCTTTCAGCTTTCTGACTGATACTTATTGGTTCTTCCATTTATGTGCCTAGTAGTTTAATACATTATTTTTCTGGAGGTTTCATTGCTGTCCTGAGTCATATATCCCTACAGTTAATAGCAATGTATCCAGTGGTTTCAATGGAAATAAGCTTACGTGCAAAATGTACTGGAAGTGTCCATTCAGAATTAATAGACAAAACAAAGAGAATTTCCTGAATGCTGTTTGAAGACAATTCTTTACACCATCCTTTACAATTCAGAGTGATAGTAAATGGTACTGTGCCATTACAATAAAGCAAAACTGAATTGCCAGCTATTTGTCAGATGCAAAGCACTTTGACTTCAAATTATGGTATTTTTACAAGAGATTCTTTCAGACAGTAAGGGAAAGTAGGAGCAATTTTTGATGTAACCAGAGCTGGGTACCACTAAAGATAGCAATTTTTTTAATTTTTTTTTTTTTTTTTAGCCCAGCTACCAATTGTTACTCTAAGTATCCAGGTGCCCTCAGGGATAACAAAGCATTCCTGAAAGTTTCATCAACAGGCATATCTTATCCTCTTAATAATAGGAGCAGATGTCAAATTTTCATGCCCCTAAGATGCTTACTCATACCTAGTAGACCCATCTGGTACAGGTCGAGCCTCAGTCAAGTTGTTCTCAGCCATGACCTTCCCGCTGAGAAAGCAAATCAAGCAGACCTCCTCAGTCCAATGAAAAAGATACTTGAATATTAACAACATATTTGTAGTACCACAACTCACTTCACTTCACTGTCTTTCTTAATTGCTTTACACAGGTGAGAAGGCAGGTAAAATGGAAGGAAAGTTTATAATTGTGAAAGAATTCCTGGAGCATGCCACTGCGTATCTGAGACTTTCCAAAGATGGAACAACTAAAATAGTAGCTCGTTCTTCAAAAAAAGATCATTTAAGTAAGGGAAACAAAATTGTAATATAAAAACCTGCTGATAATTCAAGATGTTGATAACTGGCACAGACTTCAGTTGTCCACATTTTCTTAGCTTAAGGATATACATTATATTTCTTTTCTTTTATGACTGTTTATTTTATATCTTTGATCTAAGTTAAGTTCTAGGCTTCAGAACTTGTGTTATCCTTGCAGTGGAATTATGTTAAAATTCCACATCCAATTGTTTCCGTTAACTGGAGGCTTTAAAATACTGTGGCTTGGGTACAGACTTTGGGCTGAATTTTGACACCTCTCATATTACCAGCCTTTCAATAACTTAAATGCAAAGTAACCTTAGTTTTTAACTCCTTCACCTCATGCCAGAAATGTCTGTAACATGATGGACCTGTCAGGAAATGATTGCTCTGCATAACAGCTGTATCTCTGGTAGCCAGACGTGTTAATGACAAATGCTTCAGTCCTGCCTTGAAGAGAGATTTATTTTCTTTTTATGGTATGTCTTCATTAGCTAGTTATCAGACTGTATTCTAGAAAGTTGGCACATGAAAGGCTTTTATGTTTGCAGAATGTTTTATGACAATATGATGAGGCAATGTAAATCTTCCACTGAAGATAGTTACTGTAGAAAGATCCAGTTACTCTCCTTGTAACTCAGACTGTATAAGTAGTTTTGATATATCTTTGCCAAATAATAGAATTTCATGTTGATTTCCTCTCCCTCTCATCTGTCCTTGCGCAGTCTGTCGTGAGCCGATATCAAAAGCCACCGGCTGTCTTAGATTGGTTGCAGAGTGTTCTGAAAGACTGGACTGCAGCAATTGTCTCATGTAATACATGTTTCTTGTGGCACATAGTTTTTAACAAACTGGAAAAAAGCACCTAAAAAACCTGGAAGAAGTGGATTGTATCTATTGTAACCTGCATTCAAAGGTTGATTCTTCTCTCAGGAATATATGCTATTAGTGTTGCAGGGCTGATGGGTCCCAGCTAGGATCTGGTTAGCAGGCATGTTAAATTTCAAGTGGAAATGGAAAGACTCACCCACCCTCCTGTGTGCTCCTTTACTTGATGCCTGTTTTTCATCCATTGTCAACACAATGTCATTGCAACCTTTGCTGTTCTGGGAGCCGTTGCAGTTCCTTAAAATAGGATAGGAATAAAAATATGTTCTGCAGACAAATATGAACAGCATTTACAAGTCTGGGAGCTGGGGAAAGAGAGCAGCACTGAGTTGGTCAGGGGGAGGGTGTCACAGCTTCATCTTTGTTACATGATGCAGTTAGGAGGAGGACATTATTTTATGGGTTATGTAGTGTCTGACTAGTACACAGCTGGCACTTGCTAGTCTTTATTACTGGGTTAATGTGGCAGTGAAGTGTATTGGTTTTCTGCAGAAGAGAGAGCTGGCTTGGGAAGGGACTGGTCGAAGGGCTGAACCAATAGCAGCAATAGAGAGGAGTGTTATCCTGCACTCTGATTTCTTGTTGGGTAGCGCTTTAGAGATGAGACAGTAAAGTTGTGGGCTAATTAAAATGTACCCATTGCATCTTGTCTCTCTTTTTGTAATGTCTACAATTAAGTCAGATGTATGAAAAGACTGTAGCAATTAAAATACATCTGGAAAATAAGACTTATTGAAATGCTGCTTAAACTGTTGTGGTGAAAGCTTTTTTCTTTGTGTGGCTGACACGTTTCTTTGAATTAGTGCTTTCTGAGTGTATGTTAACAATATTGCATTGTTTCTTGTTCAGACTGAAGATAGGCTGTTCTGTTTATGAATCCAAGGGTCACTTAAATTTGGACAGTACTTTAATTCCTGAATGACCACATAACTCTTCCACAAACATGTTTAGGAAGTCCTGGGTCTGGTAAGGTATACTTCACTCACTGAGCCAGGTCTTCTATGGATAAAGTTAAAAATTCCCAAAGACTGTTTTAAACATCTGTTAAAAGCTCCAAGGACAGTGTCAATTTTGACACTTGTTACTTTTGATCTTTGCTATGGACTTCAATAATTCTTCTAAAATAGGATTTTTGTATAAAAATCGTTATAAATATTAATGGGTCTGTGGCACTACCAATGTAAAATTGTAGTCAAAGTTTTGACTGCATATTTAATCTGTAGGATCATTATTTGTGCTTGTTTTTAATGCTGAGATTACTTTTACACATACTTTTGCAATATTGAAAGGATTTGGGATAGTGAAACAAAATATTTATATTGGCAGTTACTTTTATTGATTTTGTTGCTTTTCACAGATCAAAGAGGATAAATTTTATAGTAATACATAAAGACAATTGGAATAAGATAGGGAATGTTTGTCACAAATATTCTCTGGTGTGAAAGGTACTGCATGGAATTTATTAATTGATCTGTTTGTTTTTCTTTTTAAGGGAAATGAAAATATACGTACCCATCAGCTTGTGGTGGATATGGCTGCTACTACTGCTTGAAATATTTAGTTTCTGGTAAACTAATAATGCATGCCAATGAGAGAGGAAATGTATTCCTAAAATCTATCATGTGAATTTCATGCAACTGTATTACGAATAATTAGTATATAAAGTGCAAGAGTGTGAGCAAAAAATTTGACGATGCCTGATATTGAGTCATAATAACATGGGTGCTGAAGAGCTGTTAAATTTTAAGGGTAGATGTGTATATATACTCTTGCCAAAGATACAAGCATAGTATATAATAATGTCCCTCTCACAGATGCCAGAACAGAATAGGAGAAAATACAGTAAACCATCACATAACCAGTATGTTGTACAATGCATTTAGCAGTTTTGGAATCAAAAAAAGACTCCATGACAATGCAATCTGCATGGAGTATCCTGCCTCCATATAGTTTATAGTAAGACTATTTATAATGGACATTTAAGGTGATCTAAAACCGTGTGGTTGTTATTTATTATGGTATTTATGTATTTACTTATTTACCTACTTTTAATGCTTAGTTTCTTCAGGACTTGAGACATCAGAACTCTGTTTTGCAAGTCCAGAAAGGAAGGCTGCCCTGAATGGCCCTGAAACAGTGTGGTTTCTGAGGAAAAATCTAGTCTAGTAGGAAGCACTGAAATGCTATTCTTGTGTGTTTGTGGAAGGTACTAGGAGTGTCTGAGGTGCATCTATACATTAGTGTTTTAACATGGATCAGAGTTGGCTTTTGTGGTGAGTCTCCTGAGCATCACAATCATCTTTTGCTTTGCATCATGAACTAGTTTGAGAGTTCATGCAGTTTTTTTTTTTCTGGATGAGCAGAACTGGAAGAGATGACCCAGGGGGACCCCATGTGCTTTAGTGACTAATTGGCTTTGTGTCCATGGGACCACACTAGAACTAGTTGAAGGAAAAGGGAAAGGGGAAGTTGGCATATGTGTAGTGCAGTCATCAAGTCCATCAACACCAGTTGTTTTGCTCAACAGATGTGTTCCTGTGGTTCACATGATTTCCTAGTGTGGAGATGCCCTGGAGTGTTGGTAGCTGGTTCTGGAATGATCAGCTGGTAGGCAGTGCAGGCAAGCACAGGCGAATTTAGCCTGTGGTAAATGTACCACATCATTTGCTGTTAGGAATCACACAACTAACCAATAATCTTACAATTATACAGAAAAGTAATATGGACTATAATTTTCAGTTATAAAGTCAAATCAGTGTTAAAAGCAGCATGCATTTCTGAAACCTGGAATATTACTGTTCTTTGGTAAATCAGTCATGTTTTTCAAGTATGCTAAAATAGGTCATGTATGTCTACATTTATCTTGTATTTTGCATAAGTAAACATTGTTTTTAGAATGTATTTTTTCTTTTCAGTGTTAATTTCCCAGTGGGCTACATTTCTGTCACATCCTTGAGCCAACATATACTTTTATTGTCTCATTATTTCATTTGTATAGCAAATCTACTTTGACATGACAAAAAAGGCATGAGTGTTTTTTAATGGTGAAATTTTTGAAATAGAGCCTACAAACAAATAGTTGACAAACCATTTTTAACTTCCCATATTAGAGTTATTAGAATAGTTTCTGTTCAATTCAACTGGATCACTTAAACCCAAGAAATGTGTGTAGAACTTGGCCTAAAGTATATGCTTTAGTGGGAGGTTCCATATTTAGTTTTAATATCTTCAAGTTAGTGTCAGTGTATTTAATTTCTTCTGTTGCTTAGTAAAGTAAGGCTTATTTAATCTGGATTCTTTTACAGATTTACTGAAACTTCTGCTAAGTAGAAAAAGGCATCAGTTGAGATCAGTCTCAGAAGTGGTAAGAGTGAAGTCTGTGAAACCACAAGAAGGCAGTCATAACTCACAAGTGTGGTGGAGACACAAGGATTCCTGTGGCTCATGTGTTTTGACAGCTTGCATTTATCTAGTAATTTTTCTATCCATTTGAGAAGACACTGGTGTAAAAAAAGAAAAGGTGTTCCATACTTGAGATGCAAATTGAGTCCAAGCAATATGTAGTCTGTATTTTCAAAACTACTAAACTCTTGCTGTTTTGTTGGTAATGACTTTTGGATTTTGATTACTGTCTTTCTGGGAACCTACTAATGATGAGAGCCAGAAAATAAATACTGTTTGTCTCTCGCAATTTAGGTGGTGGTTGCTGATTTTACTTCATTTCTTTTGTAATAACTCTGATCTTGGTGCGTTTTCTGGGTTTTCATTTTGGTGCATGTGAAATTGTGTCTTTAAATATTTCAGTGTAAACTCTAATGAAAACAATCTATAATGGACACCAAGGTTGAAGACGACTTTGCATGAACTTTTTAGGAAGTATCAATGCAAGGTTTGGGTCAATACAGTTCTATTTGTACCCATTCATCCACAGGAGGATCCACCATTCATTGTGACAGGAGTTAGCACATTACAGTTGATGGCAGCATTAGTGTAAATCCAAAAGAAAACCTGACTAAGACTTTCTAGAAATTGTGATATGCATTTTCTGGTGGTAAATCCAGATGTTTAAAATTCGACTGCAGTCTTAGTCAAGCTGTTACCCATGACAATTTAATTTCAGTTTATATTTACAAACTGCAGTATGTCACCAGGATGAATTATTAGGCTGACCAATTTTATAACTATTTCTTACATACAGTCACCTGTTTAACTTGATTACTTTGGGTTCACCAGTAAACAACATTTACTTTTCTACATTTTAAACATCTGTGCTATAGAAATGGCTTCTGCTAAGGAGGATGCACAGTTACAGTAACAGAAGAACTCCAGGTGTATTTTCCAAAATGAGTTATTCCTTTGGTTTCCTTTTAAGAGTACTGTTGCTCAGTTTTTTATGTTTTGGTGTGCTTTTTTTTTTTTTAATAAAACAGTTGTATGTACTTGTAAGATGGCAGCAGAAATATATGTACGTAGTTAGGATTAATGTTGTATTTCTACCTAATTTCTTATATGAGACACTCATCATGAAATTATCCGAGTGTTGGAAGGTACCACATTAAACAACGTGACTGATAATGTCTAAGTACTATTTGTTCTCTTACCTTTTTCACATTAGAGTCCTAAGCCGTGACATTTTTGTTTTGTCACATTTTTTATGTTTTGTTGTTTTGCTTGTTTTGGTGATGTTTATTTGGTTTTGTTGTTGAAATTTTGCTTTGTGCTTTTGTTAACTAGAGCAAAGTCTAAGAACATTTCTTAAAGAATAGGAAAAATGAAGATGTTACCATAGACCTCAAAGCACAGTGTCAGGTTCAGCGAGGGCTGGCTGCTTCCAGGGCACAGGGAGCTGGGGGCCAAGGGTTGACCCCATTGCAGGCTGTGGCTTCTCCAAGGGGGCCAGCCCTTGGGCACCCTGCCCACAGGGTGGGCAGAGCTGGGTGCTGGTAATGCGGTCATCAACAGCCCCAGGCCCAGCAAGCAATGAGCTAGGGTCAGGGGCAGCCAGGGGCAACTGAGGGATAAGCGTGTTCATGATGCACTACTTGGAGAACAGGCTGAAGGGCAGAGCTGAATGGAGCTACATCTGGCTGGCAACTAGCCACCCATGGTGATCCTCAGGGTTCAGGTCTAGAGCCAGTTCTCTTTAGCATATTTATCAATAAGCTGGGTGCAGGAGTTGAATGCATCGTTAGCAAGTTTGCTGATTATATCAAACTGGGAGGGGTTGTTGACTCTCTTGAGGGACAGGAGGCCTTGCAGAGGGATTTAGATAGATTGGAGCATTGGGCAGTTATCAATGGCATGAAATTTATCAAGTCCAAATGCTCTATTCTGCACCTGGATGGAGTAACACTGAACACTAATGTAAGTGGGGAGAGGAGTGGCTGGAGAGCAGCCCTGCAGAAAGGGACCTGGGAGTGCTGGTCAGCAGCAGGCTCAATGAGCCAGCAGTGTGCCTGGCACCCAACAGGGCAAACCCCATCTTGGGGTGCATCAAACACAGCACAACCAGCCAGCCAGAGGAGGTGATTGTCCTGCTTAATTCAGTGTTGGTGTGGCCTCACCTTGAGTGCTGTGTACAGTTCTGGGCCCCACCATTTAAAAAGGATGTGAAGGTCCTTGAGAGCGTCCAGAGAAGGGCAATAAAGCTGGTGAAAGGGCTGGAAGGAATGGACTATGAGGAGCAGCTAAAGAATTTGGGCTTGTCTAGTTTGGGGAAAAGGAGGCTGAGGGATGACCTCATGGCTCTCTACAGCTTCCTGAGGAGGAGAAGTGGAGGGGGGAGGTGCTGATCTCTACCTGGTATCCAGTGATAGAACATGTGGGAATGGTTCAAAGGTGTGCCAGGGGAGGTTCTTTAACTGAGAGTGGTCAAACAGTGGAACTGACTTCTTAGAGACGTGGTTGATGCCCCAGGCCTGTCAGTGTTTAAGAGGCATTTGGACAATGCCCTGAACAACATCCTTTAACTTTTGGTCAGCCCTGACATGTTGGTCACCACAACAAAGTATTGGTGCCTGGGGATGCACAGCACTGTCATAGATAACTCTATATTAATTTATGTCTCAGTGAGCATGCAGTCAGGAAATATACATCAGATACAGTATAAAATATATTTTACCATTATGTATTATTTCATGCTGTTGAGATTTTTGAAAAGTTAAGGAAAATGTTGGGAACCTGTCGCTTTCAATTCATCATTGCAACAGCTATTGATTTGTCTACTCAAATACTCTGTTTCACATCAGTAGGTGCTGTTATTTGAGGGGCTTATTTTTATGCTTTTTTTGTAATTGAAATAATCAGTGAGGTCATCAAGAGAGGCCACTTCTGAGAGACAGCGGTTTTACACAGAAGTGAATTGAAGATTGGGCAGGGGAGAAAAGACTTCCAAAACCAATAATAGGTATACAGGTATTGTCTTAACAGATTAAAAGGCTAGTTCATTTTTCACAACTGATGTCTGGCATTTCAAAAGAAAGCTTGAATCTTCTAACATAATTATGGACAGCGATGCAAATGAAGGAATTTTTTTTTTTGCCATTGCTTTGATGAAAGGCCAGTTTTTACTTGTTTATGAAGGTTATTAATTTTTTTCTCCCTGCGGCACTGTAGGTATATGAAGGTTGATTCTTCATTGCCTCTCTACATGCACTTCTTTTTCTTACAAGAGATGCTGCACAACTTTTGTTTTGTTTGTTTTTGAAGGCATAAGAAGGCACAGAACACTGATGTTTCTATCTGAACTGTTTAGGCCCAAGGACATTTGTGGTTTACCAGAGGAAAGCAAGCATGCACATATACTTGCTGAAATAAAGCCTAGTAAGTAAGACTGATTAGAGATGCCACATTATAAGTTTCGTTGAAAAAAGTGGCTGGAAAGCTGCCTGGCAGAAAAGGACCTTGGTGTATTGATTGACATTCGGCTGAATATGAGCCAGCAATGTGCCCAGGTGGCCAAGAAGGCCACTGGCATTCTGGCTTGTATCAGAAATTGTGTGACTAGCAGGACTAGGGAAGCAATCCTGCCTCTATACTCAGCACTGGTGAGGCCCTGTTTCGAGTATTGTGTTCAGTTTTGGGCACCTCAATACAAGAAGGACATTGAGGTGATGGAGCAGGTCCAAAGAAGGGCAACAAAGCTAGTGAGGGGTTTGGAAAATATCCCCTGTGAGGAACGACTGAGGGAGCTGGGGCTGTTTAGTCTGGGGAAGAGGAGGGTGAGGGGAGACCTTATCACTCTTTACAAATACCTAAAGGGAGGTTGCAGTGGGAGTGGGGTTGGTCTCTTCTCACTGGCGACTGATGACAGGACAAGAGGAAATGGGCTCAAGTTGCGTCAGGGGAGATTTAGGTTGGATATCAGAAAAAACTTCTTTACAGAAAGGGTTGTTAGGCACTGGAACAGGGTCCCCAGGGAGGTGGTTGAGTCACCATCCCTGAATGTGTTTAAAAGTTGTCTGGATGTGGTGCTTGGGGACATGGTTTAGTGGTGGGTCATCAGAAATAGGGTAATAGGGATAGGATAAGGTTGCACTCAATCTTGAAGGTCTTTTGAACCTGAACAATTCTGTGATTCTATGAAAATACTTGTGGTTTGTATTTTCATTAAAAAATAGAATTACAAATCTTTTAATTTTGTTTTCCCCCTGTTCTCCTGTCCTCTTGCCTTTGCTTTTGTGAATTCTTGCTTTACACATGTCAAGCAGGCCTGGTCTTCAATGGTCTGATTCTGTTTGTCTGCAGTTTCCTTTCTGGTAGACTGAAATTTTGTGGGTTTAGATGGTGGCCTGAGGTCCTGTTATCTCCACCTACTATCTGATGTTGGAGACTGTTTCAGTCTTGTTTGCCTGACACCTTTCATATGACATGTCAGTGCTGCAAAGATAGAATATTTGGAGTTTGCCCCATTGAGGACAGTGTCTTTCTAGTATACAGATTAAGGTACTTTAAGGTTGCCCTGGAGATACACTGGTAGAAGGCTTATAGAAGCAGTGGGCAGAAACAGTGGTATTTAACTCTTCCTTGAGGCCACTTCTGCATAACACAGTTAAGTCACCACTGAAGATAAAGTCAAAAGAAGAAAAATCTATGTGAGGGAACTGAGGATGTAATCTAGTAGCATGAAAAATGCTACAGATAAAACACAAACTTCTGCTTGTTTGAAATTACAGTTTCAGCCAGGTACACTAGATTAAAAACAGAACAAAAAATCGCAGCTGAATATTTGTGTAACTTGTATTAATCATTTGCTAAGACGCAAAGTAGAGGACAGAGTTCATTTAGCAATCCTGCTTCTTCTGATACCCTGCTGTTCAAAAGAAGCCTGTAGAATTTGCTCTTTCACCTTGTACAGGGAAAGATCATTCACGTCATGTTAGTTTATAAGTAGCTTAAGTTGCTAAACAGTATTTTTATGTTTTTCTAAACTTACTTTTTCATTCAAGCAGTAATGGTTTTCAGCAGAAAAATGAAGACGCTTGTAGATGTTGAAATTATGAAGTAGAAGATCCACACATCTGGGCATTTATGGCATTATTGTCTCAAGTAACAGATATAAATCAAAACAAGAGTGCTTTTTCTAGCCCAGTAGAAAGCAACAGAATAACTGAGACAAAGTGGTGAGCTGCTACTGATCTGTTATTCCAATCAGCTACCTCTGTCACATTTTATATGAAGAAGAAAGAGGGGATAAATTGAAAGTAGCACATAAAATATTGTTCTAACATTACTGCTGGCTGGAGCTGTAAATGGAAATAATAAATCCTCATACTGCTTTGAGGGTAATACTAAAGTATTCCCACTACTATATGTTATTTACAGCTGTTCTAAAGTTTTATTTCTTCTGTTTATGTCTCTCTCTTTTTGAAAGGGTTGGATGTGACATGTTGCTCATAGGTAGCTATGCTTTTGCTAGTGAATCTCAGTTTTTAGCTAAATTCTACAGTAATGGCAGATAAAAATTATAAAATCAAATAATGGTTGCGTTGTAACCTGCTGAGAAGATAAGACAAAATAACTGTTTATAAAATACTGAAATTAAATTTTATGAACATTTTTTTAAAAATTTCTCCTAAACTTACAAGTGAAAAGGAGCTGTTACATTTACATTTACAATTATCATCTCCAGAGCTCCTTACATAATACAGGAATAGCTTATATGAAAAAAAGGCATATATAAAAGTTTCTGAAATTCAGATTAAAAGGTGAGATGAAAGCATAAGTATAATTTGCATTAGTTTGGTTCTTAAGGTACAAGAGTAACATTTAAGTTGAATGCTTTATTTTCAGTTCCTGAACTTCCCAATGTGTCAGATTCAAATCTGTGTTTCTGACTTGTGTTTGCATTGTATGAGATTCAAAATATGTTTAATGCTCAGAAGAAGACAGTGGTTTAACTTGCATGGCTGAAACACTCAAGTTTGTAGACTAATTACCTTATCCTCCATTTCATTGTCTTTCCTGCTGACAGAAGCTTAAGAAAAATTGGGAAGGTGATTCTGAATTGTACATGGGAGTGACTCATCATTGGTATTTTTACAGAACCATAGCATCATAGAATGGTTTGGGTTGGAAGGGACCTTTAAAGGTCATCTAGTCCACTCTGCCTGCCATGGTCAGGGATACCTCCCACTAGACCAGGTTGCTCAAAGCTCCATCCAACCTGGCCTTAAACACTTCCAGGGAGGGGGCATCCACAAGTTCTCTGGATGACCTGTTCCAGTGTCTCACCACCCTTACAGTAAAGAATTTCCTCTTAATATCCAATACAATTTCTACCTCCTTTCAGTTTGAAGCCGTTCCCCCTTGTTCTATCACTACACACTCTTGTAAAAAGTCCCTCTCAAGCTTTCCTGTAGGTCCCCCTCAGGTATTGGAAGGCCTCTCTATAAGGTCTTCCCAGAGCCTTCTCTTCTCCAGGCTGAATAGCCCCAACTCTCTCAGTCTGTCTTCATAGGAGAGGTGCTCCAGCCTGCTGATCATCTCCTCTGGACTCACTGTAGTAGGTGGGTGCCCCAGAACTGGGCACAGTACTCCAGGTGGGGTCTCATGACTGCAGAGTAGGATGTGAGAATCACCTCCCTCAACCTGCTGGCCATGGTTCTTTTGACAGAGCCCAGGATACAGTTGACTTTTCTGTTGACCACTCCACACAGCTTGATGTCATTAGCAAACTTGCTGAAGATGCACTCAATCAGGTCGCTGAAAAAGCTGTTAAGCAGCACCAGTCCTATACCAACCCCTGAGGAACACCACTTGGCACTGATGTCCACTCAGACACTGAGCCATTGAATGCAACTCTTTGACTGTGAAATCCAGCTAATTTCTTACCCACCCAGTGGTCCATCCTCTTTGTTGGGATGCATTGCTCCTGAGCTTTAAGGAGGTGATTCTTGAATATTGACCAGGTCTCTTGGGTTTCTCTTCCCTCAAGGGCTTTATCCCATGGTACTTTGTCAAGCAAGACCCTAAAGAGGCCAAAGTCTGCTTTTCTGAAGTCCATTGAGCTTGCTGTGTGCCCTCCTTGCTGCCCTAAAGAGCTTGATCTCCACCATTTCATGGTCACTTTAGCCAGGGCTGCTCCTTGAGCTTCATGTTGTCCACCAGCCCAGCCTTGTTGATGAGAACAAGGTCTGGCATAGCACCTTTTCTCGTTGGTTCTTCTACCACTTGGAGGAAGAAGTTATCATCAACACATTCCAGTAACCTCTTTGATTGCTTATCCCCTGCTGTGTTGTCCCTCCAACAGATATTGGCATGGTTGAAGTCTCCCATAAGGACCAGGGCTTGTAAATGCTCACTTCTATTTGTTTATAGAGGGCCTCATCCCCTCAGTATTCCTGATCAGGTGGCCTGAAACAGACCCCTGAAACATGAGCTTGCGTAGACGTATTCAAGTTGGGCCCCTGATGAAGTCAACTTACTGTCTGGAAATCCTTTTGGGGTATTTCACTGGTATTTCCAAGTTGACTCCACAGTAAGATTCTTACACCTGCAAGATCCTTACAGACAAACTGTTGATGTCCAGGATGGATAAACAGACAGTGAAGTGGTTTGAAAACTGACTGAATGGCAGGCCCAGTGGGTGGTGATCAGCAGTCCAGTCTTGTTAGAATCCAGTGACTAGTGGTGTACCCCAGAGGTCAATACTGAGTCTGATTCTGTTTTACATCTTTGTTAATGGCCTAGTTGATGGGGCAGAGTGTACCCTCAGCAAGTTTGCTGAAGACACAAAACTAGGAGGAGTGGCTGATATGCCAGAAGGTCATGTTGCCATCCAGAGGGACCGTGAAGGCTGGAGAAATGGGCTGAGAGGAACCTCATTAATTTCAACAAGGGATAGGCTTTGCAGGAATATATATGCTGGGGGGTGCCAATCTGGGAAGCAGCTTGCAGAAAAGGTCCTGGGTGTCCTGTTGGACTCTTGAGTTGAGTAACGTGCTCTTGCAGCAAAGAAGGCTAATGGTATCCTGGTCTGCATTAACCAAATTATTACCAGCTGTTTGAGGGGGTGATCCTTCCTCTCTGTTCAGCACTAGTGAGGCCACACCTGGTGCTCCTCAGTACAACAGAGACAAGGACATACTTGAGGGTGTCCAGTGAAGGACCATGAAGATGGTGAAGGAAGTGGAGCATCTCTTCTATGAAAATAGTCTGAGAGAGCAGAGACTGTTTAGCCTACCAAATAGAAGGCTAAGGGGGAATCTCATTAATGTATATAAATACCTGAAGGGAAGGTGCAAAGAAGATGGAGCCCGACTCTTTTCAGTGGTGCCCAGTGACAGGACCAGAGGCAATGGGTACAAACTGAAATTCTTGAGATTCCCTCTTGAGCATCACAAAACCATTTATTTTTTTTTAAACTGTGGGGGTGTCTGAGCACTGGCAGAGGTTTCCCAGAGAAGTTGTGGAGTCTCATGCCTTGGAGATACTAAAAAACTTTCTGGACATGATCCTGTGCAACTGGCTGTAGGTGGCCCTGCTTGAGCAGGAGGGCTTGGACCAGATGACCTCCAGTGATAACTTCCAACCTCAATCATTCTGTGTGTGTGTGTGGCTTGAACAATCTTCATAGTCATAGAATCACAGAATGGTTTGAGTTGAAAGGGATCTTTAAAGGTTGTCTAGTCCAACCTCCCTGGCCTAGAGATCAGTTTGCTCAAATCATTTGTCCTGCCTGACTTTGAACACTTTCAATGATGGGGGATCCACCACTTATCTGGGCAACCAGTTCTAGTGTCTCACCACCACTGCTGTAAACAATTTCTTCCTGATGTCCAATCTATTTCTACCCTCTTTCAATTTAAAACCACTGCCCCTAGTCCTGTCACTGCAGGCCTTGGTAAAAAGTTTTTCTTCGTTTTTCTTACAAGCCCCCTTTATATATTGCAGTGCTGCAATAAGGTGTCTCTAAAGCCTTCTCTTCTCCAGGCTGAACACCTTTCTTCATAGGAGAGGTGTTCTGGCCATATGACCATTTTCATGGCCTTCCTCTTGACTTGTTCTAACAAATCCACATCTGCCTTGTGCTCGGGACCCCAGAGCTGGATGCAGTGCTCCAGGTGGAGTCTCATGAGAGTGCTGTAGAGAGGGAGTCTCCCTTCCCTTGGTCTACTGGCCACATCTTGAGAGCCTGTGTGAAGATGTGACTTACATACCTGTATGAAGACATGCACAAACATGATCTCCTCAAACATTCACTAAGAGGCATCCAGCTTTGAAGCATAGGCTTCATATCTGTAATAGCTAGACACTGTATTCAAGCTTATGAATTTTCCTGAGATCAGAACTGGGTACTGCTGTTTTTAGAAACTGGTCTAGTTGGCTTTCTTCCAATGCATGCTAATGTACTTATTTTTGGTTCTGAATTGTAGTTGTATATCTAGAGAATAATTTTGGCTTTATCTGTTTGATTTTATACAGAAAAAGTTATGTTTATATACTATTCCATTTTTTTTGCATCTCTCCTGAGTAAAACAAAATAAAACCAACACCAACAAAAAAAACCCCAAACCAAACAACAAAAACCCCAAAACAAAACAAAAAGTTTAGTCCTGCAAGTCATTTGCATTCTGGCCTACCTCTCCTATCCATGGAGACTGATTTCCAGATCTGTAGTCAGTGCCAAAGGTGAAGACATAGTACGATCACATTAATTCATTCCTGTGTTTGGGAGGTTGTCCTATTAGTCCCTCATAGGCCCACTATTGTAGTCAGATTCCAAACAACAAATTTACCAGCATCTTCTTCTGTATGGGCTTATAAATTATGGAAGAAAAATATATGTATAAGTTCCTAAGTGCATGAGCATGCACTCTGTGTTGCAAAGTTTCTGTTTCTCATGGTCAATCAGATCTTCATGATGTTGTTTTGATCCTTCACTATACAGAAAATGAATGCCTCATCTGCTAACTCAACAAACATACACTTCTGGTTCCTGAGCTGTGGCTTTGTACTGGGAAAAGTTGTATCCATATTTGACCCTTCAGAAGCTTCTCTAGTTGAAGAGCAGGTTGCTGCTTGTCCCTGTGCCAGTTTCATATTGATGTTTCTGTTCTCATAATACTTTTTCTTTAGCTTAAATTGCTTTGCATACTGTGTTGGTTGTTTTACTACAGTCAACACAAATGAGAGCTACAGTGTTTCTTGATCTAGGAAATGCACTTTATTATCAAAAAATGTAAAATGAAACTGGCATGGCTGACTTTTGGTAAACCCATGCCATATTTAATTGAATTTTCCATTTACTTCAAGACCATTCATTATATATCCTTAAGAATTTATTTTAAGTATTGTGCAATATTGAAATATTACTAATAGACTTTCAATTCATGAATCACTACTTATCCCTATCAATTTCTTAAATAAAAGTGTTACCTTTGTTTACTTCCTAGCAAGACTAGACAGTAAGTTTTTACAAAGATGGACTAAAAGCAGTCAGTTTTACACCAGCCTTACTTGATGAAATGCTTTCCTGACTTTTCTCTGGTCACTTTACACTTGCTGACCCCTTTACTCAACACAAGGGAGTTGAAGTCAGGATTGGTACTAAATGTGACACAACATCAATCTCTGAGCAGAAGTGGAAGGTGAATTCTCTTTAAACCTCTTAGGCTGATCATGTCTAGTCTTAAAGAAATATAAGTGCTAATGTGTTTTTTCTTTGTCTTTCAGAACAATGGGTCACTTGCTTGGTGCCAGAATCATAAACAGTGTTCAAAGGTATGTCCTTTTTTTTCCCCCCTCTCATTAAGTTACCTAGTTGCTTTCAATCTCTGTCTGTCGTTTAAGTGCTTTTCATTTTAGCCTGTTTTCAGAAGCATCTGTTTATATTTTATTTGGAAACCTCAACCTATAATACAATATCTGATTTACTCTTACAGGACAGAGGAATCATGTTTGAGGATAAGTATCAAGCTTAGTTAAACTAATACAATTCTGTGGTTATCACCAAACTTTACACTGGCTGAAATCTGGTGTATCATTTCTGTTCTTTCAGTATTTTTGGTCATAAGAGAGTAAAAAATGTCAATCACTTTAAAATCTTCTAACGGCAGCAAGGTGTGCCAGCATTCAACATTTCATTCAGTTTGGGTATATAATTTTTAGCCTGACACTGAATTTCTTTGAAAAAAGTCTTGATGCCAATCCCACTGGTTCTACTGGTGTGATGTCCTATCCTAGCACTGTAACCATGGAAGCCTAGAGGGTAGGTAAACTGATTCTCCTGCGCAAGTGTCTTTCTGTGGTGCCTGGATAGGAGCAACAATGATTTGCGAGTTTTGCTGGGTCAGAGTGGAATTGCACACTCTAGTGCTGACTGTTCGTAAATGTCATGGAAATAAAACCGAAAATGCTGAAGCTAGTGTTTTTGTCTTCCTGAAAATGTATTTATACAATAACTTAGGCTTTTTAACTTCCATTTTTAATTTTTTTTTTCCTGTGACGGTTGTACTGCTAATGGGATTAAGTCTGAGTAGCATTGTTCTTGTGTTGTTTTAGTAACGTAACCTATGTAAATGTTGGTGCTAAGACTTGATTTTTAACACATGACAATTTCTTCCTTACATTTAAAGAGTGAGATTACTGGTTTACTGACCTAATTTCTATTTACATGAATGGGGTTGTAAATGGACCAATTTGCTATTGACTGTTTCATTGCAGGAAAATAAACCAAAGTTGATAGTTTTTGTCAGTATTAAAAGCACAGTATAACAATGTTAGTATAAGAAGAGAGTGGACCAGTTCCTATTAGCTGTACCTCGCTGCTTAGGGTTGCATTTTTGCAATGAAATCTCAACATTCTTAAAAAAACTTAAACAAACAGGTGCAGAGAATGTGGCTCATTGTAACTGAAGTGCCTTTTAAGGGAAGTGTGGGGGGTCTTGCCCAGTACCACCGTGATCCTGATGTAATCTTTTTTATTCATATATGAAGGATGCCATAGTATCTAATTTGAAAAGTTTTCCAGTGGTTTGTGTCTACCCGATAAAGAAGCAATCTTACAATAAAAGTAATTTAATTTCATAAGATCTCACCAGAGGTCCATTTTACGAGATAAAAACCAAAAGAAAACTCTAGAAAGGTTGCCCAGCTTTAACATGAGGTAGGTAAAATAATAGAATTGTTTTGTTTGGAGACGACCTTTAAGATCATCAAGTCCAACCGTTAACCTAGCAAAATACCAAGTCCACCACTAAACCAAGTCCCTAAGCACCCCATCTACATGTCTTTTAAATACCTCCAGGGATGGTGACTCAACCACTTCCCTGGGCAGCCAGTCCTAGTGCCTGACAACCCTTTTGGTGAGGAAATTTTTGCTAGTATCCAATCCAAATTTCCCCTGGCACAACTTGAGCCCATTGCTTCTTGTCCTGTCACTTGTTTCAAGGGATAAGAGGCCAACCCCCGCCTCACTACAGCCTCCTTTCAGGTGGTTGTAGACAGCAATAGTGTCTGCCCTCAGCCTCCTTTTCTCCAGACTAAACAATCCCAGTTCCCTCAGATGCTCCTCATAAGGCTTGTTCCCCAGACTCTTTACAGCTTTGTTGTCATTCTCTGAACTCACTCCAGCACTTCAATGTCCTTCTTTTATCGAGGTGCACAAAACTAATACATGTTTCGAGGTGCGGCTCACTAGTGCCAATCATAGGAGGACAATCACTGCCCTATTCCTGCTGGCCGTGCTAGTTCTGATACAAGCCAGGATGCTGTTGGTCTTCTTGGCCACCTGGGCTCACTGCTGGCTCATATTCGGCTGAATGTTGACCAACACCCCCGGATCCTTTTCCTCTGGGCAGCTTTCCAGCCACTCTTCCCTAGGCCTGCAGTGTTGCATGGGGTTGTTGTGGCCCAAGTGCAGGACCCGGCACTTGGCCTTGTTGAACCTCATACAACTGGCCTTGGCCCATCAATCCAGCCTATCCAGATCCCTCTGTAGAGCCTGCATAAATGAACCATGGCTCTGTAATCTTCCTGTGAAGCCTGACCTCACTTCCCGAGATCAAACAATGTCTTTTTTCTCTTAAGCTCCATGGGGAGTTTGCTGTTCAGCCAAGCTGGTCTTCTGCCCTGCTTGTTTGACTTCTAACCCAGTGGAATTGCCTGTTCTTGTGCTTCTAAGAGATGCAACTTGAAACTGAGTAACACTTCCGGGCTCCTGAGCCTTCAAAAGCAGATTCCCAGGGTACTTTGCCAAATAGCTCCCTGAATAACTTGTTTGCTCTCCTGAAGTCCAGGATAGTAACTGCTATCCTTTATCCCACTGCCTTCTGTTGTCTTATTAACAGAGGATCTTGCTAAACTGTATGTAAATTTGCTGTTCCTGCTCTGTTTTGCCAGTTTCCTTTTACAGTGTGAACTCCATAGTGCTGAGGCTGTTCTTCTCAAGTACTTGAAAGTGCTGAGCCCCTAACAGGTGCTTCCCTATAAAAACAACAGTAGGAGTCGAACGCTAGTGAGTAACGTGAAATGACAGAGTGCCCTACATTGATGCTGGTTTAGTGAAAAATGTAATTTAGCCTTAAGGGGAGGCAAAATGACGGGGAAAGGCATTTCAAGAGAGTTTGTGAAGTAGAGATAATTTTTTTTAACAGTTTTTTTTTTGAAGTTTTTATTTTTGAAAGGAACTGAAAGTCAAAAGACCAGCAGGCATAATTTAGAGCTGCATGTGCAGTGGCATTTCCAAGGGCTGGAGATAAATGGGGATCATCATAATGCACTGTGAATTGCAAGACAACTTTCTTGTTCACAGCAGCCAAGGCAGTGGTCCCTGATAGATTGATTCTGCAGAAAGGCTGAAAGGCTATTTTTTTTGAGTTTTCAGAACTCTGAGGAAAATGTGAAAATAAAGATAAATAAGTTTACAAATGCTGTGGCCAAATAAACATACTATTACAAAAAGGCAACTGATTTCTTCTCAGAATAAAACACACTTCTGAATTCAGTCTGTGAGCAATTGCTCCAGGCTTCCAGCTGAGCTCTTTCCAAAGATAATGCAGGTGGAAAGATGAGTTAATGGTTTAAACAATTAGAGATTTGAGGCACTCTTCCATCTGTCAAAGCCTACTGAAATGAAAGCTCACAGTTTTAATTTGTGCCTCCAGCATCCAACTCAGTCTGAAATGGTGTCAGCGATTTGCCCTGCCCCACAGTACTGTTATTCTTATGGTAAGCATTCTGTGCACACATGCTGGGAGACTTTTATCAAACATATTAGTGTGCATTTGAGAGATCATTAGCCCGAAGTAGCTGGAACATTCCAGGTTTCTTAGCCTGGAAACTCACATCTCTGCTGGAAAGTATGTTGAGCCACAGTTATTTACACAAGAAAGCTACAGCACGATGGGGATAGCTTTGTAAAATTTAAGAGGAATGGTGGTTCTTGATATTGTCAATCTGTCATGATTTAAGTACCACCCATGAGAGGGTGAGATCATGGATGTTTTGGTTTTTTGGCTAAAATGAAAGCATGAATAAAAATGTCTTTCTTGATCTGCTAGACAGAGTAATTTACTTTCATCTGGGAAAAGATTAGGTAAAACCATTTAATAGAGCAGAGTTCATAAGAATTGGTCAGGTTATTGATGTTCTAAATAGATAAAATGATTCTGACCATTATAAGAAATAAGAAGGCAGGTGTAATACTGATTGCTTGCATTATTATGGATGATTTTATTTTCTTTATTATATTCACCTATAAAAAGATAAGAGGAGGCTGAGAGAACCATAGTGGTTACATGATTAAAGCTGAACTAACTGAAAAATAGGTTGACTGAAGTTTCTAGATATTTATGTTTGGGGAAATAGAAGAAAGAGCTTTGTGATTCAGTGTTTATGTTTATACAAAAGCATTAGAGTATAAATGTGCTGTGATGACAGGAATCCCTTTGTTCTGTAAGGACCTTGAGAACTGACAAATAAAAAGAGTTAAAATCCAAGCAATGTTTACAGTACTTTGTAATCCTCTGATGCATCACTGTATATTTGTAAATATCAAAAAAACAGTTGTATTAGAACACAGGACACTGAAATAAGTGGAAATGAAGAAAGTTCATATTCTTCACTGTTGCCGTGTTGAATCACATCAGTCATCCTTCCAGTCTAATACTGTGTTACCAGCTAGATTCTCCATAGATAAGTAAACCTGAAGGTGTGGAATAACCTGCTGCTAGAAAAAAATTACTTAATCCTTATTACTTATTTTTGGGTAGTACTGTAAAAAAAAAAAAGGATAAGTCCTTTCCCAGATACTAGTTTTGGTTTCTCAGCTCTTACTGTTTATTGGTTTGTTCAACTTAAAGGTTCTTGTCCTGAAGAACAGATCTCAGGACTCGGCAGAATTTGTTTTTTGGCCTTAACTCTGAATTGTCCTGCTGATAACTTTCTGTCTGTAGGACAAATGGTTAGAATAATGTTATTTTCATTTTTCATAGAATCATAGAATAGTTTGGGTTGGAAGGGACATTTAAAGGTCATCTAGTCCAACCCCCCTGCTGTGAGCAGTGACATCTTCAATTAGATCAGGTTGCTCAGAGCCCTGTCCAACCTGACCTTTCCAGGCACGGGGCACCTACCACCTCCTCTCTGGGCAATCTGTTCCAGTGTTTCACCACCCTCATTGTAAAAAATTCCTTGTCTATATCTAGTCTAAATCTACCTTCTTTTAGTTTAAAACCATTACCCCTTGTCCTGTTGGAACAGGCCCTGCTAAAAAGTCTGTCCTCATCTTTCTTACAGGCCTACTTTAAGTATTCAAAAACCACTATGAGGTCTCGGAGCCTTCTCTTCTCCAGGGTGAACAACCCCCAAGTCTCTAAGACTTTCCTCATAGGAGAGGTGTTAGATCCCTGTGATAATTTCTGTGGCCATTTTGTGTGGTTGTTTTTCTTCTGATAAAAGATTATCACCACTTCTAGAGCCCTTATGATGGGTAGGGAGGAAAGGATCATACTGGTTGTCTGTCCCTGTGCCCCACGTTTTCTTTGATGCAGAATTCTGCTGTGTTTGATCTTCATTGTGGGTTTACAGAACAGGTTGGCTCTTTTCAGAGTTTGCTTCTCTGGCCAGTTTTATCTGGTCTACTTGCTAATGAAGGTAAGCAAGTCTGATCTCTGTGCTGTTTGAAATTTGAACAACTAAATACTGAGCAGACTGAACCAATGCTGAGCATAACCAGCCAAAGATTAAGTATCCCTCTTTCATGGAGAAAGGACACAAAATTGTCATTAATGACTGAATTGTGCCAACACTGGCTTTGAGAATAATGGCATAGTAGTCTCAACTCTGGTCTCAAAAATGAAATAGTGGCTTTATACCTTAAGTCTGCATTCTCTGCACTATATACAGACATACACTACAGCTAAAGGGAGAAATTTGTGCATGGGCACGTGCACACGCACACTTACTCGGCAGATATTTATTGAAGCTGGCATGCTGAAGCACTAAATGCTTATTTAACTTAGCTTTATCTGCTTCAGTGAACACTGTTCAGAATCCAGGGATATTCAGACTGCAGAACCCTTTATTTAGAGGTATTTGAGCACAAAAATAATCCCTAGAAACTTTTAAATAGCAACAGAGCTATGCAGCCTAATCAACTGTAAATCTTTGTCATCTACAAAGCAATTGATTAAGTAACATTTAGCAGAAGGCTGATCATCACTGGGGCAACATTGGTCAGAGAGTAAAGTCAGACAGTACTACTAAGACTAAGGAAAATTAGAAGCTAATTTGCTTGAAAGCATGCAACAGATTTATCCTTTTAAATCTTTAGTCTTCCCAGGTCTCTCACAGCTCAGTCTACTCAAACCTTGTACATATTTTTTTATCATCTTTCAATAACTTTGCATTCTATGTGCAGAGGGAAATGTATAACATAGAAGTGTATTTGAGATTTTGATTTCCCAGATACAGTCTTAGTTCCCTAAGCTCAGCTGCATGACGTACTATTCAGGAATTTTAATAGCTCACATAAGTGAGAGAATCTGTACAATATTTATAACTGCAATTGAGATCAGAATCTTAATTTTATATTATTAAATTACATTTCATTAACCTAATTAATTCTTGGTGCAAAACAGGCTGTAACATTCTGTTTAAATATATGGTCCTTTTTTCCTTTTGTGGGGTGCAACTGCAGAGTTAGATCAAATATGGCTCTAGTTAAGTGACAAAGACAAGATGTACTTGCATTGTCCTTTAATGAATTAAATGTATTAATGTAATAAAAAATAATTATATTCAAGCCACTATAAAGAGACAGAACCTGAAAACCACATGCATGTCTGTATCTTAGTCTTGACTTTAAAAGGAGTTTTGCTTCACTAGGCTGAAGGCGTTATTCAAAACCCACTGAAGTAAGGAACACTGACTTCAAGCAATCTTTATATACATCCATAAGGCAAGATTTTGCTTTTTCCAGTTACCTACCTTGAAGTTTCTCCATTACCATAATAGTGAAAGAGAGATAAAAATGTGCTTAGGTAGATGAGGATACTGTGCTGAGAGGAAGGCAACTGTCTCTGAGGCACACAGACAAGGATTTAAGTGCCCTTGTCTCCAGCTACTCACTGAACTGTAAAGAAAGCATGGAGCTGGAAGTGGGAGCTATGACTTTTCCACTTCTGCGTGCCTGCAAACAATTGGGAAGCTATCTGAGCACAGAAGCATGGTCTGTCCTAAAACCAAAATTGGAAGTTCTGTTTTGTAACACTGTAATATTTAATCAGTCATTAAAGAGTAATGACAAGGCACTGTGTATATTAAAATAATTGTCTATGCACAACAGATAAAAATGTTTCTGAGAGGATATAGTGTTAAATAGTTGTGTTTGTGCCATGGATTTTAAACCGATCTCCTCTTTTAATTTCCTTAGAAAGTTTTGCCTGAAGTCAGTTTGGAATATAGTCACAGGTTAACAGGACAAAAAGGTAACTGGTTTTGACAGTTCTTCCATAATAATTACACCTACAATATGGATTACAAACTTGCATTCTGATTTTAGTAAAATAAAATGTTTTTAGCCATTTCAATGGCCTGAAGAACATAAACACAAAAAGGCAGCTTAGAACTATACAGATACAAATCCCCAGAAATGAGATAGTAACATGAAAACACTCAGGCCTGTTTCCCAACACTGTAACCATTCTGAAGTCACTTATGTATCTGCAGTTGGGTCTAAAGGCTACTTCCTGCAGTCTAGTTTGAAACTGGTTTGCATCCTTGTTTTATACAAGTGAACAATTACATGGGATGTAAATTGAAAGGGAAACCATATTTCTTGAATATTGACATAGGTATTTAACATGTATGGGAAATGTGAAGAGGTATTTTGAGTTCATGTTCAGCCCAAGGAATCCCCCATGCAGGAATACCAGCTGAATCCACTACACGGAAATGAATGAAGATGAATGATAAGTATTCAGTATTGTACTATTTTGATGCTGATGCACATATGCATAAAAGGGATTTCCTTTTTCAGGAAGGTATTTTCAGCTTGTGCATTTAGGTATAACAGGATTGCCATAATTAATTCTGGAAAGGGATCTTTCCTTTGGAGTAGAAACCATGACACTTGAGTTAGAACAAGGATCTTTACTGCAGAATATCTAATGTTGTGCTTGCTTTAAGATGTAAAACCTGTGGATTCCAACAAATGTCAGATTTTGCAACTTCTGACTTTGGATAAAACAAACAGATGCCTACGTTTTTTTTCTCACAGAAGTGATATTATTGTATCCAAAATAAATTAAATCTAAATATCCACAATATATCAAGGCCTGAACAGGAAAAGAAAATTCAATTATGACACTTGGGATTTGAACTGCACCCTCTAAAGATAGTAGGAATTTTCCAGAGGTAAGAATGCAGAGTCAATTTTTAAGGCAGTTTCATATTAGGAATGAAATATCTCAGATTTATGGTTTATGTATAATATTTAGCTATATTGTTAACAACTGAATTTTGAACTCCTTTCAGAGGGAATAGTTTTATTTTTGTGTTATGTAAACAGGAACACCCTGTTAGCCCTAGTAAACAATGAAGGTGTTGGTTTAACACTAGTTACCTCTTTATCATTGTTTTGAACTTAATTCCACTTGGATCAGGCTTTAGCATCAGATGGATTCTGACGTGTTGCTCTTCTTAATGTCTGGAATTCTTTCAGTTTGGCCTGAGACAATGATACAGATCCCTGAAGGTGTCCTAGGCCTGGTCCGTGCAGTTGTTAGGAGGAGAACTAACCAAGGTTGCTTTTGGGTGGCAGGAGTGCTCAAGGGGGGGTATGGTCAGACACAGTAGGCAGAGACCAGTCTGGCTACAGTTGTTAATTTTTGTTTATATCTGCACCATATTGTTGAGTGATTTCTGAGGGTATCATTCACTCACTGGGTGGGAGGTATGAAGCTCCCAAAGGACCATGAGCAAAGAAGAGAACTGGAGTTTTTTTGGGTGAGGTTTTTGGAAGGTTAGGAGGTATAGCTGTAAAGAAGCATTGAGACAATGAGAGCTGGTGAGTAACTATTTAAGTCAATGAAAACATTACCAAATCTGTCTCTGACACCTTGGAAGATCATCAGCTTAGCAAATATTTCTTAAAGAAATGCTGGTGTCTTGAAATGCTGGTGTTTTTTAGAGAAAACTTCCAACATCCAACATACTGGAGGTCTGTTCTGCCCATATATTATTTTTTGTTCTATTTTCCTGCCCCTATTTCTGCTGCACAATTTCCTCATCCAAAGTAATCTTTCACTTTAAGTTATCATACAACTGTGACCTACATTTTTTGGTAGGGTCATGATACATAAGATAATCACCATTTAATCACTCATTTTTTTGAAAAGATAAATTAAATCTTTTGGTTTCATAGCTGAATATTTTAAAATTAATCTATAGTTACGTAATACATTTGAATAACAAATTAGTGTTTAAAAAAGGGAGTATATTTTAATGGTAGCTTTCTTGCCTTGTTTTCTCCTTTTAGTTGCTACTCCTATCATTAAATAAACTGAAACCAGGAGAACTAAAATAATGTAGCTTTATTGTGTGGAAATACATTTTTTGTTAAAGGATGATAATGGTGCATAAAATCACAATATGTACTTCATTTGAAGTAATATCTGGCTGTAGGGGAAATAATCTGATTTTCATGTTTCATAGGTTTAATAAGGGTTTGAAAGTATTGCAGAAAGAAGAATTTAATTCCTTAAATGGCAAGTAAGTAGGTCATCATCATCTTCAGGGAAAGGCTTATTTGTGCTCATTATTCCTCATTATTCTTGGCTCCAAAATTATGCAAATTCATTTTATAATACACTTGAAAGCAGTTATTGTAAGAAAGTGGGTGCATCTATATGCAGTTCTTTAAAGATATCCTTTTAATTTTTTTTTTCCCAGAAAATGTCAACAGCAAAATAGATTTGCAAACACCATTCATATGCAGAAATGTTTTTAATCACTAATGCAGAAAGACTGAATTAACTAGAAATTCAGCTCTTTATCACCCTTTTTAGTGCTTCAGTGGTAGAAAGATTGTCAGATGTAATATTGATTTAAAAGTGTTTGTGAAGTGTATGATGCACTTTATGGCCATTTTAGACCTCTACTTTTGGCACATCATATCAAAATGTTAAAGATATTAGTGGGATTCTGTGAAAGAAATAGTAAGCGGATAACGTGGTGGTAAAGGAACAGTGAACAGGCAGCACAGTAGTGTAGGCAGGTCACTTACCCACATCTTTGCCAAAAAATGACAGGGATCGTTCCTACCCTGCCAGCAGGATCCTACTAGCAGAGGCTTGTACATCTGCCATCTGCTTACAAAATCTTCCCCTTGTCAGAAAATGTGAGCTGTGGTTTTACTTCTCTAACTTACCTTTTATTAAAAAAATTACATTGGAATTAAATAAAGAGCTTATATTGTAATAATTTTGAAGGTTTTTTCCCCCCTGAGTTGTCACAATATTCTGCATAGATTAGTGCAACTCCAACAGATGCACATGTGGCAAGTGTGCTGTGTGTTTGCACAGAAAGTCATTTGAGGCATCAATTAGTTCAGAGTGACATTTTAAGTACATTACAGTTTGGGTTTTGCTTTTTTTTTCCTGGGGAAAGGCTGAAATACCTCCTTACAGTTGTACTTTTTACTATAGTGTTACCCAAGAGTGAATTTAGGGAAATGCTCTTGAGTATATTTTACAGTGCTGTCATGAAAAGCTAGTGCATTTTTTCTTTATTACTAACATTTGTTGGGTGATGACAGGTTATCAAACAGTACCGAGCTGTTTAACACCTTGGAAGAAGACAATAAAGAAACTTGTGACACTTCCTTAACAAGAAGCACAGTGTGTTTTGGGAAATCTGTCAGTAAGAAGACAAGCCTGGAAAGATGTCAGACCTGTTTTGACCTTTCTGTCACTTGTTTGTATTCTACTGTTTCAGCGTTGCAAATGACTGCACATTTGGTATTTGAATTGAAAGCAGACATCATATTCTATGACAAAGCAACCTGGTTGGTTGATGTGGGGCAAGCAGTGGACACTGTCTACCTGGATTTCTCCAAGGCTTTTGATACAGTTCCCCACAGCCTCCTCCTAGAGAAACTGATGCATGATGATCAAGACCAGGGGTCCATGTGGTGAATAGGGAACTGGCTGACAGGCCGTGCCCTGAGGGTGGTGGTAAATAGCTCCCTTTTCAACTGGCAACCTGTCACATGTGGGATCTCCCAGGGATTGATATTGGACCCAGTGCTGTTTAATATCTTCATAAGTGATCTGGATTATGGGACCAAGTATGCCCTGATGGAGTTTGTTGATGATACCGAAGTGAGTGGGAAGCGGATGCTTTGGAGAGCCACCCTGCAGGAAGACCTGGATAGGCTGGAGGAGTGGGCTAACAAGAACCTTACGAAGTTCAACAAGGACAAATGTAAGGTCGCAACCTGGGAAGACATAATCCAGGGGACTGCAGCACAGACTGGAATCTACCCAGCTGGAGCAGCTCTGTGGAAAAGGACCTAGGGGTTCTGGTAGACAACAAGCTCATTGTGAGTGAGTAGTGTGTAGCTGCTGCAGCAAAGAAAGCCAACAAGGTGCTGGGTTGCATCAACAAGGGCATCACCAGCAGAGATAAAGAAATCATTATCCCACTTTACTCAGTGGTTCAGCCTCTAGAAAAGAAGGCTTAAGGAAGACTTTAGCACCATGTTCCGTTACCTAAAGGGTTGCTACAAAGAGTACAGAGACTTCCATTTTACAAGGAGTCCCATAGGAAAGATGAAGGGTAATGGGTGCAAGTTACTTCTGGGGATATTGTAATTGGACACAGGAGGACAATTTTTCACAGTGGGAACAATCAATCAGCTACTGGAACAATCTCCCAGGGAAGTGGTGAATTCCCCAACTTTGGACAATTTTATGATTCAGCTGGACAGAGTGCTGGGCCATCTTGTCTAGACCATGCTTTTGTCAAGAAAGATTGGACTGGCTGATTCTTGAGGTCCCTTCCAACCAGGTATTCTATGATTCTATGATCATATAACCTGAAAAGGGTATGAATAGATTTCAGAAATCTTCTATCCTACTATGGAAAAAAACCCACAGGTTTGTAACATCTGCGATTGCACTCAAGAAAATGATAGCACTTTCTGTTCTTCAGAATATTATTGAAGAAGCCCAAATATTTTGTTATTTAAATGAATTATATATATAGCTATTTTGCAGTGGTCTTTTAAAGTGGTAAGCATTGCATCAAATCCAAGTACTACTGATGCATGGTACTGTATGCCTACAGTAATCTGAGCTTCTCTGTGATAATGTATGACATTCACTTTGCATGCTCTGTGCTATATTTTATCCAGCATTTGGATAGTATGATATTCTGACCTCGTCTGATTGGTGATCTCATTTACCGTGAATGTTGCAAGAACAGTAAACAAAGCCTGGAAGAACTGTCAAGCTGCCAAGTTGTATTGTTCTGTGTCTTTTCAAGACAATGCCACAGAAATTTATCTGTCTTGACACCTTGGTCTCGTGTATTAAGGCAACCTTAACTATCTTCTCTTTAATTCTGTGGCCTACCATCTAAAAATGCCACATCTTATAAAGAGAACAGGTGGAAAGGCTTTTAAGGAGAAGCCGCAGGGAGATGGAATAAGTTAGAAAGAAATAACAGCAGCTAAATTATCTAAGAGATTCCAAGACTGACAAGAGTGCATCATAAGAAAAGTGAATGAAAAACACTTCTGTATTATAATTTATAAATAACTATGAATTAAAGTATTGTGTAAATATGTTGAGTAGCAGAATACTTTTTTTACATGAGTCCCGCAGCTGTTTACAAATGTCAGTGACTGCAGGAATTCTGAAATGGTTTTGTTTTATTGTGTTTTCCTTTCACCTTCCTCTCTCACTCCTTCAAGAAACCTATAAAAGAGAAATGTTCCACTCTTTTCAAACCATGTGGGGTCTTTGCATCTAGCTTCTTTATGCTCTCTGAAAAATCTGAACCTAAATTTTTATGTAATTTGCTTTAAATTGAATATTGAGCTTATTTGGATTATTTAAACTTTATCTGTGAAAGATAAACACTGGCATACAGAATCACATCTTGATAATGTGTTTGTACTTAATTGCTTAAACTATCTTTTGTAACTACTTTCTCTTTTAATGGGAAGTTGCTATCAACACTACACATCTTTGGTAGGTATTATAAACAATGAGAGCTTAAAAAATGAGGAAAGTATATAACAAAGTGTCAGTCTGAAGAGAAACTGTGATTATAGCATACTTTTACTGGGATTTGGGGGTAAGGTCTCTATTTATAACAAAGTTAATCATCTTCTAGTTGAACAGTTAAATACTGAGGACATCTTTTTGAGTTGTCTTATGCTTCAGCCAATTGACAGAAGACAAGCTTCTGTAGCCATCCCTCCCAGCACTTTCAAAGTGCAGTGGAGCTTATTATAAATGAATGACTCATACATTGGGTGGAACAAATGCACCATTGGTAGCCTACAGAGATAATAACGCTGACCTCCGGTCATTTTACAAGAGAACTCTCTCGTGTAGGTCGACTTCCCACTGCTTTAAACCCAACCTAAATAGACTATTCATGGGGAACTGGACTGTCAGATGAGAGATTTATGTGCACAAATATAGGCATTAGCAGCATGGTCTCTGCATTTCAGGATACGAGAGGTAGTTTAAATACCTGACCACTAAAAGCAGAGGGGCATTTTTCTGTAAAGAAGTAGGTTTGTAAACTTCTTTCAGACTCACTGAAATACGTAGGGCAGTCATAAAAGTCCAACCTTGCAGTCTGTTTATGAAAGACTTCAAATAATATGAAATTGTTTGGAAAAGAGGTTATGATAGCACTGCCACTTCGTATATGATGTTGGGGTAGGTGAAAAGAAGACGAGATTTTAGGTTCTAAGTCAACATATCCTCAAAAATGCATTATTTCCTTTCTTCCTTTTAGTACACACAACAAGAGTAGGCAAAATAATTTTGTAAAAGAAAGAAATTTAACATTTGTCAAATGATATCTGTTTCAGGAGGATCTTGAGATACTAAATGTAAGCTTCAGAATATGAAAGTAGTAATGTTCACTAGTTATAATTTTCACAATATGAAGTATGATCTAAATGTGTCAAATATCTTTTATCTTCCAACTGTATGTGTTAATGCTTGTGTAATGCAATTTGTCAGTAGAACTATTCCACATAGTGTGTTTTAGGAAGAAATTTAATTTGTGCCTTTCTGCAGGAAGAGATATGTTCTTTTGCCTGATTTTAACAAAAGGTTATATTGAAAGGAATTATTTCAAAGTAGATGACAAATTACTGAAAAGAGATTTTAATTGTGTAATAGCATTCTCCCACAGAGGAAAGAAAAACAAAGAAAGAGCAAGAGTAGGGGGAGGGGGGGAATCTTGTGTCATGTCTGTGTCCTTCTGTACCCTCCCCCCCACAACATTCCCTAACACTAATGTAGGGAAAAACACATAAAGAGACAATCTTCTGTTGTTTTCTTCTTTTGCTGTTCTTTTAATTTCTCTTAAAGGATGAGAATCTTAACAGGTTCTTTTGTATTTCCTGAGCCTTTTAGTACAGAACATTGACATGCAGTTGGATCTCTCACAAAAGGTTGTTTTTTAAAATTATTATTCCAATTATATTCTCCTTGCATAATACATGGCAAGTGCATCAGTGATATGTGATTTATAGGAAGAGAGAAATAGTAAACGTGTTAGAAATTTGTATGAAACAAAATTGTGTAAGTATGAATGGGAAGTTCAATCCAAATATATATATAGCAGCCTGACCCCGTTAGTCAGCCTGTATGTGGCACATCAGAGTTTTTGACTGGATCTTATAATGTAAGCTGCTGTGATATATTTTCAATATGTTAATAATCTGAATTGGTTTTGATACCATAGTTTTCAACTTTCACTGAAAGCACTGAAACTATTCCTTGCTTTTTACGTATTTCTGTGCCCTGAAGCTCTTCATTTAACCCCTGAGAAAATAATTCTTGTTGATTAGTAGTACAATGAGTATCAATATATCTATATATATTTGGAAATATTTTTCTTCTCATTGAAGCAGATGAATTGATGTTGGCAATGACATTTAGTTACCTGGCTCAGGAGGCTTTTTTTGAGACCTGAATCCAGAGGTCTTTACTTGGGCATACCTCCCACAAGACAAACCCAGAGTAGCAATTTCCTGGAGCTTTCCTTGCTTTGTACTCAGGCAAAATTTCAGTGATAGTCAACATACAGCAGTGATACAAAGTCTTCTTCCAGCAATAACTCCCTTCAAGTTGAAAACTTTGCAACAGGGCCCCAAACTTGGAACGATGTTTTATGTGGAAGTTGCGGGAGACAGCTGTGAAAAGACACACACATTCATTGTGACTGGTTAATGACAGAGGTTTTTACTAAACTACCTTGGGTAGGGAAATGTCAGTTTTGATGCAGAATTGGTATTTCAAGTCTAGTTGTCTTTTCCCATATCTGAGCTTTTAGAAAAATAACGTAAAGTAGAAACCGGTGTTTGGGAGAGACAGAACATTTTTACTTGTTATTTCTGCTGCATTATCTATGTAAACCAGCATCTACCTATGCAGAAATTCACCATTCTCAAATATGCTAATTAGTCTTGCTTTTTAATTTCCACGTGTTTAAACTCTGTTTTTGAAGTGCTGTGTGCTTGCAGAGCATTTATATTCTTCAAATATGTGGATTGGCTTAATCTTTGTTGTAATTTTTGCTAGTGTTTCCAAGGATGTGCCTTTGATTGTCAGAGGGAGTTGCCATGAAAAGCATAAAGGAAGCGCAAACATTTGGTATCTTCTGCTTCCAGATGTGCTACACATCATCTCACCTCATCTTTTAGATTCCATCCTGAAGCATCATTTCCCTGGGAAAACTTATCTGCCTTCCCTTGGGTCCAGTAGTCCATTCAGATAAGTAGAGGAACCATACCCTCCATAAGGGAAGAATCTGGGAAGAATTTTTGTTTGAAAATTGTAAGTTGTAATTGGATCAAAGTGCAGATTTAACATTTTTTATTTATATCTATTCTTGGTTTTGCTTCTTCACAAAATATTACTATTTACACTAGCAGGGAACATAGGCTATGCCACGCTGTGAAAATTGTGATCTGACAGAGATGCTGAAATGTGTTTGGGAATGCTGCCTCTCTTTGAGCTATGGAAATGGTAAAGATCAACTGTTCATCTTGGTGAATACTTTGGCTTCCATAAGCTTGTTGTCTGTTTGTTTCTTTAACATTACACAATATTTTAAAACTTTTTTGCTGCTTGAAATCCACTTTGAGAGTCATCCTGTTTTTCATTTTTTGGTTTGTAGTATATATTTTTATATAGTGTGACCAGTCAAGCTTATGTTTGAAATGGCTGTATTTGCTCTTCAACATAACCAGACTTCCAAAATAATGACAACAATCAGGATACTTTGAGAGATTACTATTACTATTACTATTACTATTACTATTACTATTACTATTATTATTTTGCATTTCAAAAGAACCTGTGCAGTGAGAGGTTCCAGTGGAAAGCTAGAAATCTATTAAAGGAGATTTGTGGTTGCCCATCATAAATTTCTCCACTTGGGCCCCAATTTAGAGACACTTGTACTTGCTTTCTCTGCTATGTTTTTCAGGTAAAATCCAGTCCCCAAGAAAAAGTAAGTGTAATTTTCTCTGAAAGTGTCAGTGTAAGGAACAGCACTGAAGTTCATTGAACTTGGAATATCATCATTGCATATAGTGTAATTCTGAAGCTGAGCAGTGGTGCTCTATTTACGACTACTCATACAACATCAGGATTTGCTTTTCCTTTTTGGTGCAGAAATGCAGAGATCTTTACAGATGATTGCAACCTGAGCTCCTAGAACCTATAGAATCATAGAATCCTCAAGGTTGGAAAAGACCTTCAAGATCATGAAGTCAAACCATCCAACCTATAGAGTGCTATTTACAAGAATGTCTAGATAAAATGTCTATCTGCATCAACTGTAAACTGTATCTTTTTGAAGGGTTATGTTTGTCTAAAATACTGAGTGATGACTAAACTTCACATGACTATTTATAAAATAGATTAAATCTCTGTTAGTGACTGAGATCTCTATTTAGGCTGAAATTACAAGAAAAAATCAATAAACTCCTAATATTTCTTTAGTTATCTTTTTTTGTCCAGGAACTAGTTCATGTCTGAAAGTGTGTAGACCTCAAGTCCTCAAGCAGTGCCTTTGCCCAAGCATACCCACGCTGAAGCATATCCACATTGTGCCCTTGGCCAACCCTTAATATGCAGCAGTTATGTATCTTGTTATGACAGTATCATTTAATTTATCTGTATTGTTGCTTCTATTAGAAATTTATGGTGAAATAGATACTCTGTGAAGGCTAAGCATGTAAGTAATTGCAGTTCCCTTTATTCTTTATATTGGGATGTAGTCATTTGTTGAATCATTTTTATCGGTATTGGAAACTTGTCAGGCCACAAAATTATTTCTTACAGAGCTTTTATGCATATAGTTATATAGGATCCTAATGTAACCAGAGCACAGGCCTGCTGCTTTAGTGTAAAATAATTTGTGATGACAACAGCCTTTTCATTCTCTACAGATCTTAAGCAACTTGCTTTATCAGCAGGGATTGAACTAGATGATCTCCAGAGACCACTTCCAATTCTTACTATATCTGATACAGATATGGATATAATCATGATAATATAGTAAGAAAGAATTAGACCCTCTGATGGTTTGTAATATGTGCTTCTTTGGACAGTGCTATTCTTACCAGCCAAACCAGTTGTTTTAAGATGGAAAATTGAAAAGGAGGGATGCGAAACACAAAAGGAAGAGTTGGCAGATACTGTCTTCAATATCCAACATAAAATTGTCTATTTCCTTTGAAATGCAGATGTTGTTTAAAAGAAAAAAAAGTAGAGAAGCAGCATTTAATTAATATTCAGTTTGATGTGAAGCTTTTTAAAGGAACAGTTAAAAAACCTTGGAGGAGGGTTATGTGCTAATTTTAGGATTGCACAGGCTGTCTTTTTAGCTGCAAGAAAGTATCATTGTTTAATTTTTAGCGATCTTCGTCACTGAGGAGTATTGCAACTAGGCCTAGAGGTTATTTGGTCACTTTATCATTCCAGCTGACTTCATTCACAAGGGGAACACTGCTTGTATTTGTTGTGTAATACACAATTTAAGAGGAATACAGAAAAAAACCCCACATTATTCTACATTGAGTTCTGATATGACCATATTGTCATAAAGCAGTTATGCTAGTGTTTAATTTGGGATACTAGCTAACTGGCTAAATAGTTCCCTCATTTTTTTGATTGACAGTCACACTGATTGCTGGTGAGAGTGGGAAATCAGCCTGCTGTAAATCAGTGGATGAGAATTAAATCAACCCCTTTTTCTCCTCTCCTTTGGAGCTTGTAATTTACCTTCGTCCTCTCTGCTCTCGCTGTTCCTCAAGTTCAGTTCGTTGGGCTTTCTTACTGTGAACATTCATTTCATGATTGTTCAGGGTTTAGGTTAGTGCGGTACTGCCTAGGTAATTCTCTGGCTAGCACAGTATGCATCTTTCCTTCAAGCTGGGCTGCAGATACTGGTCAGCGTGCTACACTTTTTTTTGTTCTTATGGTATGACTGAAGATATTACTGTCCCCAGCTGTTTTCGACTTCTTTGCTCTCCACAGTATCCCTTTAAGTAGCTTTTCCACTCTGCTACTCCAGTGAGAGCATCCTAACCTGCTTCAGTTGAAACAACTTAAGCTGGGCAAATTTACAGTTTTTAGCTAACCAGCCTCATTTTGATTGGAAAAAGTGGCAGACCCACATGGCTGAGGATATCTCAGGGTGCAGTATTCTCTGCTGCAAAGAGAGCACAACGAAAGACAGAGGTGGGTTATGGGGATCATCACAGCAAAATCTGAACATAGTACTTAAGGCTTGGGGGTATCTGTGCTGTCATCCAGGGACAGAAAGTGATTTTAAGCCATGAATTGCTTATAGGTGACTGTAACTCAGGTAGGAGCAATGTTCTTTTGATTTAGCTGAGGTTGAGAGACACATGTTCTTATCACTGATACACTTGAAGTAGTCTTGGCAAATTCTGTGCCCTCTCTCTTCTCTAACTTCTCATCTGTAAAATGGATTGATATTTACCTGCCAGGGACTTTGTTTGAAATAGTTTTTCAGGGTTAATAAAGTACATAGGTGTCACTGGGTCTGCTGTTGTACTGAAAAATAATTCCACTTTGTAAGTTTGGCATTACATACATGGGTTTATCTTAGAATTTCATTTTTTCTTGGGAAGAAAGCTGTAATAGTGTTTGAAATTAAAGTATTACTTGTCTCCTACAACTGTCTTTGTAGAATTTCAGTGAATATAGGAAACATTTGCTGTCCAGTGTCTTTTCCAGGTGTCTGCATCAACTCAAATCTAAGTGTTATGATTTTATGTAGATCAACAATGCGAGATGGGAAGAAAGAAATGTGAGTGACAGAGCACTGGAACAGGCTGCCCAGAGAGGTTGTGGAGTCTCCTTCGCTGGAGACATTCAAAACCCGCCTGGACAAGTTCCTGTGTGATGTGCTCTAGGTGACCCTGCTCTGGCAGGGGGGATTGGACTAGATGATCTTTTGAGGTCCCTTCCAACCCCTAGGATTCTATGATTCTATGATTCTATGGGTACGTGACACATTAACAGAATGGCAACCAAGGGCAAATCTGGTGGAGGGGAGGCTTGCTTTCTTGTGAAACGTTAGTCTTGGTTTTATATTGCTTTTTTTTTTTTTTTTAACTAAGAACAACATAGGGAAGTTATTTTTATGATACACATGAAGACATGTAGGGTGCCTGTTCAGTAGTATCTGCTTGGATAATACCACTGAATTCTAAAATCCTTTTTCATGACATCTGATCTCAGTACAACATCGAAAGTGTAGCAAATAGCACATCAATGATAAGGACTCATATTCTGTACCAGGAAATAGTGAACCCTTTTCACAGATTCTTCTAGTTATAACCATGTGTTGACTACATTTCATTGTGTTAAGTGGGAAAAAGATTATACTTTGTTAGTATAAAGGGCTTTGCAGAAGTGAAAACTTTACTGGGATATTTGTGGAATAGTTAAAGTTTTATAATGTAATATATGTTCCGGTTGGCTAGACTTACATTTTGGATTCATTCTGATCTTTTTCGTTTCTTTTGAATTATAACTGTCACCTTGATAAACTGATATGTGGGAAATAACTCTGCCATACTTTGGTTTCCTATTTCCAGCACCACAGGTAAATAAGGAGCTTGATTCTCTTACACATCAGAAACCTATCAAGTTAATTATGACGGAAGACATGCTCACCATTTTGGTGTTCACCCAAATTAGAGTCTTCTAAAGATAATAAAGGTTGATGAAATACTTTAATAATATATACATAGGTCTGTCATGAGCGTTTACTCTGTTTGTAGTAGACTCCTACATGGCTAACAATAGAGAATAAAGTCTTAGCAGTGTTCTGTTGTAATGTCTTGTGATAGCAGTTGGTGTAATGGAGCAGGAAAATTATGAGTAAATTGGTGGCCTACCTAGTATTTTCCCTACTTTTTGCACCTCCTTTTAACTCCTTGCTATCGTACTAGGCAGTTTGGTATTTACAGGAATATTCAGAATTATATGTAATTGATCTTGTGCTTAGCTCTATGTAATATGTATTACCTTTTGAAGTCAGACTAACTTAGATTTTCATGTTAAGGTAAGTTGTATGCAGAGCTAATATAAAATGTAGTAAAAGGTATATGCACTCTTACAGGGAACTTCAGAACTGAAATGGAATCTGTTGGTAACCTCTAATCAGAAATCGTTGTTATATACATTTGCAAATCTAAATTCGCATCTAACCATTACACTTTAATACTTTTAATATAATTGGGTTCAGGCTAATGAGCTTCCAGAGCTAGTGTTAGCATAGTCCAGGTGGGTTAAAGAACAGCATTTCAATGTTTGTCCAAAGAAAGGAAGAAAGAAGTAGGAAGGGGAGAGAAGAATCCTCTTCTGAATCAACAGAATTCATAAACATTAATGCTGTTAAGCATTAAGAAGTAGGTTTGTCAGGTAAGGAAGATGATCACTGAATATATGTCCTTTTCTGGAGTGTCTTCTGAAGAGCAAGTAGCCAGTATGAGAGAGGTAGAGCAACCAAAACCCCCATCAGCTCTCAGTTTGCTGCTGTGAAACCAACACCATTTGTGACATGACCTTAAAAGCAGCATAGCCATAAAATGAGCATCTCAAAACACTTCAGAAAAACCAAGTTAATGCATTTATCCATCTCACCAGTATCTCTCCATGTTTATATGTGAAATCAAATCTAAAAACTCATGTCTCATTCCCTCCTCTACCCACTTACTCTCTGCCTTCCTTTGTCTAAAGCTCTCACTGCTGCTGACAGTGACAGAGATGCAAAATGTTATGAAAGTGTAATATTTATTTCCTATATTATGACCCAGAATATAGAAGATAATCCAGTTCGTAGGAAATAAAATGCTTTACCTTCTCTTATTCTGTGAAACTAAAACTTTTTTACTGCTTTGTGTTGCTTTTCTGTTTTTTGATTTTTTTTTTTTTCAGCTTCAGTAAAAAACTGGTCTTCATTTTCTTATTTAAATCGTATGTAAGAGACAAAAGAGTGACAGGGTGAGTCTGAGACAAATTTAATTTCATGTTCTGATTGAATAATTTCATACTGAAGCATCTAGTATGTCAGCTGAGTGTGGGAAAGAGTCACAGCTAACTTTTTTGTATGTGTGGGGTGTGGGAATGGAGTAAGCATTTGGATAAACCCATAATGATTATACTTCTACTTTGATTTAAAAGAAATACAGGTCTGGCTGGACGTTTTTTTAAGCTCTCTATTGTTCTGATGTGTCTAACAACTACAATGAGGAAAAAATTTGCCATCAGAAGCCATCTGTTGCAGCTCTTTTGCTTTTGGGGTTAGTGTAGAAGGGTGATTACATAAAGAAATAATCTACAAAGTTGTAGGCCAAGTCTTTTATCTGTGGATCTTGCTTTTTCCTAGATGGCATGTATCCTAAAATTATGACGATACTCAAAAAATGTTGTATGGTTCAGAAAATAAGAAGTGAAATTGGTATAAATATTGTTGTTTCAGTCACAGAGAATTTTTACTAAAATTGACTTAAAAAATCCTTTACCAGATTTCCTGTGGTTTTTCACTCAACAGGATCAATTATCACAACACCGGTGGCCTACCTAACAAAAATAGGCAAGGTGACAAGCAAATATGAAATAAAAATAAAGATTGAACTTGTGTGCCCCCTGATGCACAAAAAACCCTGCTGTAACCGTGATGAAGTGTAGTTACAGCTTTAAGGTTTCAAGAAGTTCTTGCGATGTCCTAAATTTCCAGTGCACTGGGATGTTACATTAATTTGTTCTCAATGCTGAGATAATACTTGAATCTATTTCAATGTGATCAAGAACTCATTTGGAACACTTCTACTCTTCAGGGCAAAATACTTCATCTGGGAACCGTACAGAAGGCAGTCTTCTCCAGCCTTCTGGAGTCTCATCTCCCATGTGAAATCGGTGCTCTAAGAATACAGTCTCTTTGTAGACAGACATAAGCATGTCTGTATCCAGGTGTATGTTTTCCTGGTTGCAGCATGGTTCTGTTGCCTTAAAATATTAAAATATTAGATTCTCTGCACCACATAAATCTTGTTAGCAAGCTCTTCCAACTGGCCAGACCCAGTTGCAGAAATTGATAGGTACCAGCATTGCGCTGCAGATGTCTCAGATGAGGGCATCTAGCTAGAGGACTGGGCTTGAGAGGAAAGGGGGAGGGAGAGAGGACTTTGGGTGAACACCAAAATGGTGGGCATGTCTTCCGTCATAATTAACTTGATAGGTTTTCTATTTCATTTTTCTATCTTTCTCTTCTACAAAGCAATTCCAGTGACCAGCAGTGTCCCCCAAGGATCAGTACTGGGCCCAGTTCTATTCTATATCTTTATTGACGACCTGGATGAGGGGATGGAGTCTACCCTTAGTAAATTTGCGGATGACACCAAGCTGGGGGGGAGTGTCGATCTGCCGGAGGGTAGGAAGAGGCTGCAGAGGGACGTGGACAGACTGGATCAATGGGCCAAGGCCAACGAGACCCAGTGCAGGGTCCTGCACTTTGGCCACAATAACCCCAGGCAGGGCTACAGGCTGGGGGAAGAGTGGCTGGAGAGCAGCCCGGCAGAGAGGGACCTGGGAGTGCTGGTGGACAGCCAGTTGAACATGAGCCAGCAGTGTGCCCAGGTGGCCCGGAAGGCCAATGGCATCCTGGCTTGGATCAGGAATAGTGTGGCCAGCAGGAGTAGGGATGTGATTCTCCCCCTGTACACAGCACTGGTGAGGCCTCACCTTGAGTACTGTGTGCAGTTCTGGGCCCCTCACTTCAAGAAGGACATTGAGGTGCTGGAGCAGGTCCAGAGGAGAGCAACAAGGCTGGTGAAAGGACTAGAGGGAAAGTCTTATAGGGAGAGGTTGAGGATGTTGGGGTTGTTTAGCCTGGAGAAGAGGAGACTCAGGGGGGGACCTCATCACTCTCTTCAGCTACCTGAAGGGAGGTTGTAGTCAGGTTGGGGCTGGGCTCTTCTCTCAGGCAACCAGTGACAGGACAAGAGGGCATAGCCTGAAGTTGCTCCAAGGGAGGTTTAGGTTGGATATTAGGAAGCGCTTCCTCACGGAGAGGGTGGTTAGACATTGGAATAGACTTCCCAGGGAAGTGGTGGAGGCACCGTCCCTGGATGTGTTCAAGGCAAGGCTGGATGTGGCACTTAGTGCCATGGTCTAGCTGATGTGGTGGTGTTAGGTCATAGGCTGGACTTGATGATCTCAGGGGTCTTTTCCAGTCTAAATAATTCTGTAATTCTGTGAAATAAAGGGAAAGCATATATTGCCCAAATAATAGACATTATAGGGGATATCACATTTTAAATTCTGTAAGAACTATTTCAGAAGTTTCTTCAGCACTCTTATAAAAATGTGGTGCAGAACAGAAATACTAATACTGCATATTGCTTCCATTGTATCATGTCTACATATTTCAGATATCAAAAGACAACCAAATACGGGAAAAATTGTGTTGTGTATGTGTTTTTCTATTTTTGTAATAGGAAAGTACTGTTAAGTTTTTTTGGATGTCACAACTTGTTATGTATCATAAATCCTCATAAAAATGTAATTGCGTGTAATCTATACACATTCAGCACTTAAAGTTGCACACAACATAACTATATAATTAATCAATGAATCAGCCTGATTTTTGCTTTGTTTGTTGTTGCTGTAAATAAATTGCAGCGCCTATACTTACAATCTGTACATATGTACAGACAAACATTTTGAAGAGG
Organism: Hemiprocne comata; assembly: GCA_020745705.1. NCBI lineage: Eukaryota > Metazoa > Chordata > Aves > Apodiformes > Apodidae > Hemiprocne > Hemiprocne comata. The sequence goes on along the minus strand of CM036586.1, from coordinate 93,778,712 downwards.
AGGCTGGTGTGTTTCAAATTGTTAAAGAGATTATTTTTCTCAACATCTTTTCCTGTTTATTAAACCCTAAGAAAATTACATCATTTGGAGTTAATCTAAAGAATTGTTGTAAATATAGATTAAGATTTCATCAGATGTCAGCAATAAATGTAGTCTAAATTGAATGTCTGGGAATAATTCCAATTTTTATCAAATCATACACTCATTTTATAATATTTCACTGAAAAATAACAGGAAACAAGAAAATGTAAACTCATAAGTTAAGTTTGCAACAGGCCTTGGAATTTTTAAGTGCCAAACATGTTTTGCATGCTTAGGATATATTGACCAAAATCCTTTTTGAATTACAAATTGTTTTCAGCTTGAAAGGCTGTTGTTAGGGAAATGCAGGCTCTGAATACTAATTTGGATCTGCTTTAGCAATTACAAGCTGTAGTTTGAGCTGGACACATTTTCTTTGAACGATTCGTTATTATAAATGTGTGAATGCAACACCTATGAGCTATGCTAATGAAGTTACTATGAACTTTAATAGACAAGGGTAGTAATTAGACACAGTATGTTTGAAACTGACAAAAAGCTATAGAGAACAGGTAGAGTTGCAAGGTTGCGTAGAAATTAACATCTGTTTTGTAGAGAAGCTTTAGGAGACAGGTTTTGCTGTAAAATCCTGTGCAATAATTTGGCTGCTCTTTCAAAGTGATAGACAAGAACTACTAGGACAGATTAATAAAATTACATCTTTATAGACATTTTTACAATAAAATGCAAACATTTTCATACACTGTTTATTGCTATAAACGCTGAAGTTTGCTAAACAAAGTTTTAAATGTTTCATGTTTTGACATTGCACTGAAAGTGTGCTCAACTGTGGAAACAATGATCTGTTAATTTTTCATTGATAAAATGAGAAAAGAGTTAACACTAGAAGGAAAAGGTAGGACAGAATTGCAACCTTTCTTCAAAAGGCAAGCTGCTTCACACCTTTAGTAAACTAAAATACATAAAGAGGTCTGAAGGATGTAAAACTTTAGAAGTCAATGGTGAAAAAAATACAGACCTGGTTAAATCTTTACAAAAATGTATTTATTCAAACTCTAGAAATGGAAAATAGGGCTTTTGTGATTAACATTCTCGATTTTCCACCATCTATTATTATAATGTGCATGATATGATCATGGTTTGTCTTTCAAGACTCAATTAAAGCAATTACAGTCCTATTGAAAGCTTGCTGAAGTAAATGGAAAGGTATCATTGATTTCAGTTGACTTTGACTTAAAGTCTTATTGGCTACTTGTGATTATTTGTTTTGGTTTTAAAACTCTTATTTCTTTTGATAGGATTTTCAGAATGCAATTCCTTGACCTTTGATTATTTTTCATTATTATTAATCTGGCTCATCTTGTATCTTAACTTCTTCCATGTTAAGCTTTTCAGGGTTTGATAAAGATCTGTTCATTTAAATGTTTAGTATCTATCTACCAAAATACCAGTTTCAGGAAAGGTAAGAAATATTTATCTCTCTCCTCCAGCCCAGATTCTTCATATTGCTGAGAAGCATTTGACAAGCCTCTGAGCTTTTTTAAGGAGACTTTCCCCAGAATACTGCAAAAAAGTTTCATGCATCCAAGACTCTTGTGAAGATCCAGAGCAAAGAATGTGTAGTTGGGATAGAAAGTGAGACATAAGAGAATGAGAAAAGACAAGGGTGCTTCACAGCTCTGCTGACATCTGGGAGCCCAGATTTGCAAACTGGTAAATTCTTCAAGTCCCATAACTGCTGCTTTAAGAGGGGGCATGTGATAGTAGGAAAAAAACAACAACAAATCTTTACTCTGCTCCTTAACACTTGTGCCAGTGTGATAGTGAAGTAAGAAGATCAGAATACACGATTGCAAATGGTATCATCCAGCCTAAAGAAACTTTCTACCTGAATTAGTAGCAAATTATCTCTATCAAAGAAGATTTAATAACTGAAGTTTAATTTCAGTGTGAGGATTTTGTCACTTGAACCAGTCACAGAACAGCATGGTGACATAACTATCTTCTTTGTGAGTATGTTTTCTAGTGCTCAGGTTCCTCAGTTTCATGTCTCTGTATATGAGACCTTGAACCAGCTATAGGGCAAGTAAGGCTTTATTATTTTAAAATGCAAAACTCCTTTCTTTTTGAGGATCATGGGAGCAGTTCATAGCATCTAAATACAGAAATAAAAGAAAAAAAATTTAACACTTAATCTCTTTATTTTTTTTGGTGATTAAGTTCCCAACATTTTTTTCAGTTCAGTAAAAGGATGAAGAAAAAGGATAATTTCAAAACGGAATACATTTTGGAGTGAGCTGGCAATAAAGCTATTTTATATATTGGTTGATGTGGCAAGGGGCAGTCTTTCCTTCCCCCCATCTCACTACCTTATGTTAACCTTGCAGTGAGCATGGTCAGCTCACACAATAGTCCAAAAACTTCTTGGGGTGGAGGAGATGAGCAAAGGGGGAGTTTTCAGCATTTCCAGCCTAAAAGTGTGTTCACTTTTTCAGTTGATTTGCAAAAGAGTAAAAACAATGGACAGCCTGGACAGAGCGAGGGGGCAGAACCAGGACATCTGCCCACAGTTGATTTGGCTTATGCTGTTCTTGGAGCCTCACCTGCTCATCTTTATGAAATGCACATTTTTTCTCATTATGAAGGGCAATGGGACTTGAGTCTCTTCTTACTTGTACTACTTAACTTAATAGCAGTGGGGGAGGATGTAATTTCTCAACCACATCTTGACTAATACTTTTGTATGCCTCTCACTTAACCTTCACTGATTGCTTTTTAAAGACACCATCTCTAATTTCCAAACTGGATCCAGAGAGTTGGAAAACGTGATTGTTCAGTATTCATAGCACTTGGTTTGTGCTTGGTTTGAGTAGCTCTACAAGAAGCAGTGCACCGAAGTGTAAAGCCCACTACAGGTCTTTTATTGTTTATAATCTGCATAAAGTTGAATAAAGCCTTTGTAAGGCACTGGCATAACTCAGGTATAACACCCTGAAAAGCTTTAGCATATACAAACCCTCAAGCATATTTATGTGTAGGGAGAGGATGGTGAGTATTTTGGGCTGATCAGGTGTTCCTTGTGTAAACTTGGGAAGTAGATGCCACTGTTTAGTCTGCTTCTGTTTATACTATTTCACACATCAAATGTCTCTGTCTTCTATACTGTGTACTGTGTTGCAGTAGTCAAAGCTATCCTTTTGAAGCTACATTTTGACCTCTTTTTTAAAAGCTAATCTGACTGTAAGATGGGAAGTCATTTAGAAAAGCCAGTAAAATGTTGTCATGAAGGAAATAACTTCTGGAGACTCATATAGCAAATGTTGTGATTGATTTTCCTTCTTCGGGCAGTTTAGACTACTAATGTGGCAAATAAACTTCAGAGTATTCTTTCTTTCTTCTGAGATATTACATGGAGGTTTGCAAGAGTACATGAAGTTTAGTCCTACTTTTGCAATGGGAAATGGCAAAATGTGCCAAAATGATCCATGAAGCAAATAAAATAAAGCTCTGAAATAAAAACTTTAGCTTATAGTATTTGCAGGGCAAGTCAGTTACTTGAGCACAGTTAGTGGCAATAAATTAATTTAAAATGCATTACAGATGGAACTGGCATGTTTTACTCTTCAACTTCTTGGATTGGATTTGTGCCTGGAGAGATATAGTGACATTTTTCAAGAACTGAGTTACAGTGATCTATTTTATATATATTAGAAGTATTCTTTGAGTTAAAAAAAAAATACTTCAATTGTCTTAACACCACATCTTTAATATGCTGTTGTCAGATCCAGAAGAGGAAAAAAAACAAAACAAAACTGTATTGTCAGCTAGTTTGGCAGTATAGATTGTACTAGTAGAACTTTTTGATACTGCTCTATCAAAATGCTTATAGGGATGTGGTTATAATGGTATAAAAGGGATTTTACAAGCACAGAATAATTTGACTTAACTGACAGGCTGTATCTTTAAGAGCACATTATTTGATACAGTAAGCTTCATCTAAATGAGAACGATTTTGTACGTATCATGAGTCTTAGTAACCAAAGTAAAGCCTGAGATACACTCAAGAAGTGTAGATTTTCTAACATGGATGAAGAACATCCTTGCCTACAGTGAAGGCCCTTTTCTTTAAAGGCTCTTATATCTGAAGTATCTTGACATAGTCATCTCTGTTGGTCATCTTCAGGCCTGGAAAAATTTCAGAAGTTACACTGAACACGAAAAGGATGCATGAAAGGACCGAGGAAGAGGCAAGTAAATAATTTGTAATGGCCACAATTCAGAAGAATATATTTTCAAGCTGCTTATTAATGCCTGAAGGAAAATTGTATGAGAACAACTTTAAAAGACATAATTTGAAATTAGTTTCTTAAAAATGCAAGTACAGATGAGTCTAAGAGGTTAAAATTAAAAAGAGAAAGATGTATTTGGACAACAAGCTGTGGCAGCTGTTGTGCTGTTGTCTTTTTTAAGAATATGAATTGAAAGATTGTTTCCGTAAGTGGCTTGGTCTAAATGTTGTTCCAGAATTTGAGCCAAATACATGAATTATTCTTAAGATACTTTGGGCCAAGCTCTGTCTGCTTGGCTGCCTGGGTGGCTTCTGTTGATTTTAATGAACATTGCATATGTTTATACAAGCAGAAAATTGGCCCTATGATACCGAGTGAGGTTAAACCATCAAACAGGTTGTTTCTCTATGAATATATAACCAAATTTTAGAATACTTGAAAAATACATTTGTTAGATGCATGTAAACTTTTACAGCCATTCCATTAGGTGATTATAAAATGCAGGAGAGAGATACTATATTTCTTCACAGTTGGATATTAATAAGACGTTTTTAATAGTCAAATCCTGATTTATTTTTCATTCCGGTGCGTGCAAAAAACAGTTGCACTGTTTCTAAAATAGGGTAATTTTCATTATTTTATTTGTAACAACTGTCATTTACTGTAATAGACTGTAAGTCTATTTCATTTTACAAGTAATTCTGCAAACAGTTTCAGTATACTAGCAGTTTTGCTGCTGGGCAGTGACAATTTTTACATGGTGGTAGAAATGTTTTATCTGTCTTGTGGAGTTTAGGGAAAAGAGACAATTGGGTTTTTTTGGTGATTTTTTTTTTTTTTTTATTATACAGTCTCAGTCGATGCATTTGTTCAAACCAGTATAGGATGGTTATCCCAAGGTGTTTACATACTAATCTCTAGCCACTTGCCCAAAGAAATACTGTGGAAAATATAAAATTACTAAGACAGTTTGCTTAAATAAACCAAAAATAGTGCCTCGGTGGTTTCATACATAGAGCTAAACATATTTAAAGTGTTGAAGCAATTGAAAATTATATAAATTCAAATCAGGTTACAAGAGTAAAAATTATTAAAATAATGTATAAAATGACTGGTGGTGGAAAAAAAAACAAGATTGTTTCTTATTTCTTGTTCAGAAGTCACTTTATGAGTACTTTTCTATCTGCTTTTATGACTGAGTGTTTTTACTTTTAAGAAATATAATACAGATGACATTTATAATCTTAATGGATTCTCAAGATGATAATCATAGAACCACAGAATGGTTTGGGTTGAAAGGAACCTTAAAGATCATCTAGTGCAACCTCCCTGTATGGGCAGGGACACCTCCCACTAGACCAGGTTGCTCAAAGCCCCATCCAACCTGCCCTTGAACACTTCCAGGGAGCTGGCATCCACAGCTTCTCTGGGCAACCTGTTCCAGTGTCTCACCACACTCATAGTGAAGAATTTCTTCTGAGTGTCTAACCTAAATCTACCCTCTTCCAGTCATGACAATCAAATTAACAATACTTTGACCAGTGGTGGGAACTTAGGATTCAGAAGCCTGAATTTAGTATTCTTTACAATTTATATATGATGGAGGTATCCAGGCTCCTTCTGTTTTCAATAGGGATCAAGTTAGTACAGTCAGTAACCTCCAGATAATTACTTATCTCACCCTGTAGTAGACACCTGTATTTGGTCCTCTGAGAGGTTCTCCACGTGCTGTATTGACTAGGTTGACTAGATCTCCATCAGCTATTGGGAAGTTGTGTCCCTGTTTTCACATGTAGACATTCAGCTCAGATGTTTGAGGTTGGATCCCACAGTAGGACTGTATTGTTGGTTCACATGTGATCATCCAGTTCAATTTGAGCTTCTGTAGAGTCCTGGAGGCATCCATATGGGGCTGGCAGGTGTGGCAGATACCTAAGAAAAAGGTGATTGCCTTTCAGGAGTGGCAGCTGGAGGCCAGTTGCCCTACTGTGTGTTATATTGGTACCTGGGAATGGACAGCTGTCTTAAGTACTTTCTTTCCTGACATTTGGCTTTAAAAGGAGAGTTTAACTGTTAAAATAACATCCTTAAATATTTCATTAGAAGGGGTAGCTATATAGAAAATTGAAAAGTTGGAAATACCCTGACTAAATGAAAATCTGCAGTATTTGCTTACACATTAATACACCCTCAGGGATGTACTGCGAGCCTTACAGTTGACTTCACGTAGAAAGCTTTGCAGGACTATTTTTTCCCCATCCCCCCTTTTCTGTTTCCCTCGTACAGTGCCATTATTTTCCTTCTTCCTTTTACACAGTCCTCCAGTCTGCCATTTCACCACTACTGTCCCTCACTGAGATGAGTGGTAAAAGGTGACATCCGGTTAGAGCTTTCACAACTTCAGAGACCTCAGTGGGGATTTTTCAGAATTGTGAAGTTTTGCAGTTTACAATGACAGTAACTACACAGCAGCTTGCAGGTATATCTCCCTGTACAAAATTGACTGTTCTGGTACTCTCATCCAGACATGGATTACCATGAGATTCACGATGCCTCTGAGCAATCGCAGGGAGTCAATTCCTGAGGTTGCTGGGCACTTTCAATCAGGACTGATTTAATCTAGAATGATGACTTCTGGTTGTAACCCTTTGGCTACACTTCATTAACTGGTGTGCATTCACTTGCATATATTTGCATAAAAGGGCAAGCTATCAATTTAATCTGTCAGCATACAGAGTGCTATGCAAAGAGCTGCTTTTCAGTTAGTTGTTCTCTGGGGACTTAATACCAACAAGCTTCCATAATCCTACTCTCTTTGATTCCTCTCAGAGCTTGTTCAAGAGTCCCATTAAGATGAATGGCAGAAAACTAGATGAAACATTACATACCACATTTTCACTTTACATTTTTTTCTGTTCTACAGCATCATCTTTATCACAATTCTGTTCCATTTCATAGAATCATATAATCATTTAGCTTGGAAAAGACCCTTATGAACATTGGGTCCAACTGTTCAAGATCATTTCATCAACTTAACATAAGCACACTATGATAGGTCACTTTAGGATGGCTAGATGTAGATTACTGTCTATCTTTTCCTTCCTGTATTCAGTGGATAATTAATCAAAATACTCAACTTCCAAGCTGAAGTTAAAAAATAAAAAAAATTAGCAAGCTACGTATCCAGCAACAATCTCAGAATTCTTTTAGGAATAATATTTGCTAGCTAAGTTGCGTATGTAAAGAAAGTTTTGTCCAATTGACATGCTAAATTTATACTGTAAAGCAGTGATGCCCATTAGAGCTGCAGAGGTGAACTATTGCATTCATGAACGCTGAAAGCAGGATGTGTTTCTGGGGCATGGTCTAATTGCCTTCCTTTCTAACCTGGAAGTAGAAATGGACAGTGATCTGAGCCAAATCTCCTGCCAGGGAAAATATATCTAGCTCTCTTCTTCCAGCACAGGGCCGAGTTTGTTGCATTCTATGATAGTTTAATCAGAACTATTTATTTATTAACTCAGCTGCCAGTTTGTACCACTTACCTCTCAACATCATAATGTCAACGTTTATTACTCAGCCTTGGGGGGAAAATGAGATAGTAGTTGGTTTTTAGGCTGTGGTTTTATGACTGGCTTAAGCTGCTGCAAGTGCAGGCTATCAATTAAAGAGGTGTTTACAGACTCCTTTCTCCTTCCTTTTTGCACATGTCCCCAGCCCAGATAGCTAGTTCTTATGAGGCTACTGAGTGAGCTGAATGGGGGAGTTTACTTGGCTAAAAACTGGTTATTTTTTCATTTAAGGTGCCTGTTTCAGCACATTTACATCCAAAGGAGTGCTGGTCCCTGTACAGGACTGCTCCTGTTCTGGTGGCATTATAGATTTACATTTGCTTATGCCCATAATGTAACTATAACCTACAAAATATAGCAATTAGAGAAACATAAAGAAATTTAGCATATGAGTGCAGTCTTTCTTGCATGTGTGTAGCATGCATTGAAAAATAATAAGAGGAAAGGCATTTATTTAACAACCTTTGAAGGAAATTCCTTTGAAACAAGATAGCTATTTTAGATTACTTTATTTGAATTTTCTAAGGTTTTTAGACACTGTATTATTTAAAGAAACTTTTTTTTTCAAATAATTTGTGAAACTATCTAACTTTTCAAGTATTATCCAGTAGTGTTTCTTCTATGAATTGTCTTCTAAACTGATAGAATTTTACTCATTTTGGTGTTTCAGTAGACTATGTTAAGAGACAGGAAGATATTATTGTGAAAAGGAATCACATTCTCTCTTTTTACACAAGATTCAATGGATACAATAGGGTTTCTAAACACAGGACAGAAAACCATTCTTTGTATAGCGGGAATATATTTAAAGCTAAGTTTTGGGCATCTCACAGAGTGAACCCACATTTGGGGTTTGTATTCGTGTTGTACTTGGGATTAACAGAATTGTAACTTCTCTTTGTATAAAATGAAGCATAATTTCTTTTTCATATGGTGCTGGTACTTTTTAGAAACACCATATGTGTTTGTTATTGCCGATCATCACTTTTTTGTAAATTCATTTACTCTGAAAATAATAAAAATGCAAATCTGTTTTCTTTACGTTCTATTTTTCCCCTTCCTCTCCCCTACACAAATTTCTATCAGTGTACTTTAGGTCAATAGATTATTCCATTAAAGCAACAAGTTTATCTCTGACTGCATGGAGAACTTTCTAGACTTGCTTTTATTAGATTGATTGCTTTATCAATGAGGCAGACAACAGATCTATTTAAAAAATATTTAGGCCAAGCAATAGAATATAAATTGCTTGCTTCAGAGTAGGGATAGAATTTTTTTTTTCAATACAAACTCCTTTTCATTTTTCTGTTCTTTTTCCTCCCCCCTTGCCATAGCTGCATGAAGAAGCATGCACAGATGCTTGCTGCCAGAGTGTGATACTTAACCTGACCGTCAAACAAGCCTCACAAAGGAAGGCTTTTCAGGTCCCCCAGCGAAACAACCACTGCATTTTATTACGGCGTGAAATTAGAAGTGAAAAGCCCTGTGGCCTTTGCTGTTTAATAATGCAGAATATGTCGTTTCTGATGGTGATGGTAGTGCTGGGAGGGAAATAGAAAGCTAGGGAAGAGAAACAAAGTAACGATTTAGACAGAGGGCCCCCTTTTTTGTCATCGTCTCTGATTGTTAGGTGGTCTGTTAAACCATGGTACTGTGGTGGATACAAGCAAAAAGAACGTTTAGTTGCGGCTCTTTCATTCAGAAATGTGTGTGTGAATTTGCAGGGTGACGTATAAGGAGAGTCACCTGTTATCAGAAGAGTTCACTGGTTTAACTCATTTATAAAACAGCAACAAAACGTTAACTTTGCTTGGAGAGAGCAGCGCTGCTCTGACAGACACTTTAAGTTTCATAGCAAGATGGTGTTTATAGCAAGACTGTGTGGTTATCTGAAGCTGCCTTGTAACAGATTGGAAGGGGAAAGTGCCAGCTTGAAGAGGCTTTCCCTTGTCTGTTTGAGATTGAAAGAATCATGTTTTCCCACTGAAAATTCAGTGCAGTGCATATATAAAATGTCAAAATATTTATGCTCACTTTTATTTTAGAAGTATTATGTAATGACTAAAGCAAATAGTCAACTATTAGGAAATGAAGAAAACTGTTTATGAGAGAGACATTTCAGAACAGAAGATGGGCTTCTTTTTGTAGAATCGTAGAATCATTTGGCTTGGAAAAGACTGTTAAGACCATCTAATCCAACTATATAGTTATCCATCAGCTGATCACTATCACTACCTCAGTTCTAATATCTGGAAGGGAAAAGCTGCTACATTTTGCAGTATCATTTTAGCAGTAAATATTACTGTTATTTTTACAGATTACCTTCTTTGAATCCTATCTGCATGGGAAGAGTGGTAGGGAACAGTGATCTAGAAACAGTAGAAACATAGTGGAAAGTTTCTGCTGTGGTGCTTACTCTTTAGGTTATAGATGCAATCTTGTAGAAGATTTAAAAGCAGAAAGAAAGAGTTGGCATGCCTGATCTGTGATAGATATGCGGAATAAAGGCAAACATGACAAATCAGTTTATTGGTAAACTACACTGTGGACTGCAGCCTGAAGAAAGAAAGTTCAGACAGAGAAGCAAAGCTGCTACTGTTTTTTCAGTTCTGGTAATTTGTTTTATTCTTCATTAATATGGTAGCTACACTACCAAAGAATTCTGTATGTAAGCAGTAGCACAGAAAGAAGCAGAAAGGCACTAAGCAATTAAAACTGTTATCACTATCAGAAAGAAGTCATTTAGAGAAGAGCTTCTTAACTTTTTTAGAGTTAATTTGTTTTAAAATAATTTCTGCACTTTGCCACAGTATGTATGTTGTGTACACACTAGTGCTCCATGCTTGACTTTTGCTTTATAGCATTTTGCCAATGCTATGCCTTGAATCTTGACAGATGAAGCCTCAGAATATGGAGATGTATAATAAGGTCTAGGAAGAGTTTTGAAAAATGAGAACTAATTGGCACTGGATGCAGCACATAAGAGCAAGACAATAAAAGAATAGCAAAATGGTCTTTGAGGCAACAGTTTGAATAGGGGCAATTGGAACAATTTTAAAGCCAGAGTATAATGGTAGAGGAAACAAAGATGTGAAAAATGGAAAGCATGAAAAAGAATTTTATCTCAGTAGCAAATAAGTGGTGGTGGAATAGCTACTGCACTGGAACATAACCAAAATATTTGTAACTATTAGAAACATTTCCAAAGATCTTCAGGAGGGTCAGAAAGTGCTGGTAGGGCATGCCCCATCAAGCTGAGAGGTTCACACTTAAGGCTTTCTTCTATAGAACAACATTGCTTATACAAGACAAAACAGTTTCAACTGGAGAGAGAAAGATCCATCGAATACTTTCTGTTTAGGGGATTCTTCTTGAATGTAGGAGGTTTAACTTCAATTCCGTGTTTCAAAATCAGGCAAAATAAGAATCAAAGCTGTTTTTTGGTGACTGTGCTAAGCTTTAGGTTCTGAGGCAGGAAAAGTGAAGAAAGGACATGTTCCAGTTTCATCTGCTTATACAAAACCCTGTAAACAAACATTGAAAAGAACTGGTCAGGAATGAAGTAATGTTTGGGAACCAATTTTCTGTTGACATCGATGGCCATGATTTTGACTCGGTAACAAAGAATAGAAATATGAAAAGTGTCCTAGGATTATTCTTCTGTCCTTTCAAACAAGCACTTCTGCTGGCAAAGTTTGACATGCCAGACAAGCAGGCCATACAGATAGATATCAAGCTGTCATAATAGAAAGTTATTTTCACTCTAAAAGGACTTGAGTTGAAACCGCTGCATTTCTGCTACAGTGTGATGATGTTACTTCTCTTTTTTTCTTTTTTATTATTTTTTATTTTTTTTAATTTTCGTTTCTTTTCAAATATTTTATGTCAAAACAGTTCAGTCATTTTCAGCACTTTCTTTGATTTTCACTTTACCTGTACAACTTTTCTGGTAGCTTTTGCTTTCTGTTTAATTCTGTGAATTTACAGCAAAGTCTACATGGACTTCCAAAAAATTTGATCTTAAGTTCTTGACAAGGGTCTTGGTCTTTTTGGTGCTCTAATGCAGGGTGCTGGAGCATATGGAGAATTTAAATGTTGGATTTTCAGACAATAATGCAGTCAGAACAGCTTTTTTCATCCCAAGTTTTGAAACACAGACTCCAGTTTAGGAAAAAAGTCTGTAAAGATCTGTGCGTGCAAATGTCTGCACAGACTTAACCTATATACTATGACTATCCCTTTCCCTATCTTTATTCCAGGAAATACTGAGTCATAAAGCTTCCTTTATTTGCATAGGCTATTGAAGGCATTGAGTAACTGAAAATGCTAACACTTAAAATTGTGGTATTGGCATTCTTGATGTTGCCTTACTGAAATGAACTGGACAATTAAGAACATGAAATAATTTGTTCAAGCTCATTTTTTGTTAGTTATCCAACAATTGCACTTGTAAAGATTTTCTTTACGGTAAGCCCTAATTTGATATTAGCAAGTTTGCATAGCTGTGGAGACCAGTAATACCTGTCCATGTGAGTGCTTTTAGTCCCCTCACACACAAGTAAAATAAATACACATTGAATGCAGCTATTTGCTATCGCAGTTTAAACTATACTGCTCGACTTTGCAGCCAGTAAAATTTCTCAGGAATTTTCCATTCTGCTCTGAAATAACCATTCAAGTGAACAGACCACTCTCCAAAGTGCTGGTAACAGATAGAAGACAGTTGCACCTAAAACTGCTGTAGTTTGCTTCAGAAACTTTACATCTAAGCCTTATAAGAGGCTGAGTACACAGAGCTGAAATCAAGGGTTTGTCCACCTCTCTGCTTGAGTAGCAAATTAGAGCAATAAAGAAATACGTCAGTATGCTCTCCTTCTCGTAATTATTTGGATATTGTTTTGAATAATATTTTTTCCTATGTCTTTCAGAATTTGTAATTGGAAGTTACTGTAGCTATGTTCAGTGCATATGTAATTACATGTTTTGGATCTCTGTTATACAGCTTTTGCTAGTCTTTTCCTAAGAGTTATACTGAATTCTGCCAGGAAATACAGCTGTTATTCCTGTTGACTAAGACCACTGCTGGGTGGCTTATATTCCCTCTTGCTTTCTCATGTTAGAACTCAACACAAAATGCTGTATTCTCATAACTTAACCCTTAGTACTTTAATGTCAAATTGCTCTGGATAAGGTCACATGTGAGTTAATTAGAAAAGTCAGGTAGTGTTTTAGCCTCAGATTAATCTTAACCACTGCAGGTACCACCTTCTATGATGTGATATAATATAATTTGATAGTGGCCATGTGGTCGCTGTGGCCATGTGATTACTGTTTCCTATCTCTGTATGTCCCTACTTGCTCCCTTTGGACCCTGAAGGTTTGTGCTGCAGTGTTTTGCCTTACAATTGAAGAAGACTCAGAATAGTTAAGGTAATTGTAACTACATCTCCAGTAGAAACACCATTCCCTTAATTTCAGTGCTGGTCCCAGGTATTTTGTTGTTGCTTTTTTTCTGAGCAGTTGACTTCTGAAAAATACAAAGTGGTCATCTGTCCTGAAACATAAGGATGCACTATCTGAAGGCTGATTATGAATTAAGTATTTATTTTTTTTTTATATTTATATATATATTTTTGTATATATTTTGTTAATTAGAATAAACCAGTATTTGCAGATGATTACAAATTCCACATTAGTAACCTATTCATTGTCATCTACCCTATCATAGTATTTGTCAGGATGTCATCAGTATAGATCAATAAACACTACATTTCAAGAATGACTGGGAAGTTCTCCTTACAGAGATTTTAAAACCCCAGATCACTCTAACCAAGTAGCACATTCATTAGTGACCATTTAAAATCTAAGACCTGGCTTTCATTCAAAACCAGCCCTACAATTAGCAATACTTTCAGATGGTATCAGCTGGGTTCCCAGTGTACATGATAATGTCACAGAATAACCCCAACTGTAACTAATTTAATTAAGACTTGATCCTCGAATACAAAATCACTCCTTTTCACCAAATCATGATGCTCACTGACCTACAGGAGAGAAGACAGGCAACACAGGGAACTGCTCTCTGTCATTTGACCTATTTGTTTATTCAGTTACAAAGGAAATATATTACTAGTGTAATGCTCATGGGAATCTGTTTAACATGAGCAGAGAAGTAACTCCAGGTAGCCACACAGAACTGCTATTTTACATAAAAGAATGTTTTTCACAGTCATTCCTATTAGTAAAGAAGAAAAGTAGTTGTTCAAACAGCTCAAAAGAAAGTATGTTCTATGATGTGATGTTGCTAATACCCAATATTGACCCCAAGAATGTTCTTTGTGCAGTGCCTGATAGTGAGTACATGCGTTTTTCAGGTACTTGTCTTCATGACATAGGAGGTTCTTAAGACACTGTTCACTGAAAGGTGGTTTTTTCTTTTTTTTTTTTTTTTTTTTTAAAACCATCTGGGTACCAGTTAATTGAATACTTTAGGACAGAAAAACTCCTAAATATATGCTTAAACATAAAATATTTATTTCTGACCTTGCTGTTGTGAGCAACTGGAATGATGAATTAAAATAAAAAGAATAATTATATGAAGCTATAGCACTTTGATTCCATCCTTTTTATGACAGTTTGCCTATGACTTGGTTCCACTTTGGTGTTGGGAGAAGCCTCATTAGGTAAAAATACTGGGGCTGGACTCTTCCACTCTGGCATAAATAATTGTTTGTTTTTTAAATAGCTATAAATGTTCAAATCAAGATGCTTAATTTAAATATAATAATTGAATAAATATACTGTATTTGAAGAAATACTTATTTCAGTTCTTAAATGATGTTTGACAATTCACTAGACTTTCAAAATTGCTGTATTGGTGTAACTCTTTCCAATTTGGGCAACATTTCCTAAGCAAAAGTAATGGTGGACTATTTAAAAAATCCCTTTCCTAAATAATACAAGTAGCATGCATCATATGCTAGTCTCATAGTTGCTGTGTTTATAGTTAGAAATTAGAACAAAAAAAGACTTATCCAACAGGGCCCTTTAATGTAATTTTTTTTAAAAAAGGACGTAAAAAAAAATCACAGAATCACAGAATTGTCAGAATTGGAAAGGACCTCTAGAGATCATCTAGTCCAACTCCCCTTCTGGATTGCCTAGAACACATTACTCAGGACTGCATCCATGCCGGTTTTGAGTATCTCCAGGGAAGGGGACTCCACAAGCTCCCTTGCAACCAAAATATTTTAAAGCAATAGTCATCCTTCTTCCTTGAATAAAACAGTATTTTGTCCTTGTTCCTGATTTTATACAGCGTGATTTTTCACAGCTCAGTAGTATTATCTGATATGTATGTGTGTGTACCTTTGCATATAAGCATATGTACTCAAATACACCCACACAAATTTTGAGGGATGACAAATGCTCTACTAGCACTCCTTTTGGCTTCTGATGCAATTGTTTAGTACTGAATAACAACTCTGCACCAGTCTGAAGGACGAAAGCAAGCCTACAACTTCCAGATTTGACCATGGGAGATGATAAAACAACTGCTTTGGGAGGATTCAGTTTAGCATGGTCAGCAAGATTAACAGCCATCATCTTCTGAAGAGTGCCACAAGCCCGTAATGCCCAGTTCAGTGCCGTGTTGCATATCTTTTCCTCCCTCCCCTCCCTGCAGTAGAACAGCATGCACAGTGGTGCCGGGGCAGCAGTCAGCAGTGGCTCCAAGGGACCAGAGGCATCTGCCAGATAGACTGCTGGGATGCCTACCGCACCACTGCTCTCCTGCCTGCTGGTGGTCTGCCACCTACATGCCTAAATTCAACTTCTGAGGGTGGGTGGTAATGTCTGCAAGGTTTTTTTTTATTAAGTAAAGTAGAACCAAAACCAGCTGCCAGCTGCTGCTTGGCCTAGATTCCTCCTCATCCTGGATAGAGCATTTCTGTGTGCTTTTAACAGGTGCACATATTCACACTAATCCAGAAAACCTGTATGTGTTTACCTGCTGGCTTGGAACAATTTCCTCATGGGTGTTTTAGGTATTTCCTTGAAACTCTGCTTTTTGGTGAGATATGCTGCATGCTTTCCTTTTAGACATGAAGACTAAGCTAAACACGGGAGAAATAACTCCTGTTGGTCAGGGGAGCTTTGGATCAGGCCTTTGCTGAGTTGCTTTGAAGTTATTAGAACTGTATTATCTGAATTTCAATTTTTAAGATGTATGGGCTTTTTTGTGTTCTCTGAAGATTTGGATTTAGTAAAGCAGATGTTATTGCCACTACTTCTGACTCATATATTCTTCATTTTAATTTTTATTATGTGTGGAATGATACCTGTCAGAAAATATTCAGCTGCTGTGAAGATAAGGCCCGATTCTGCTTTTTCTTGAGAGACTTTTCAACTTGGTGCTTGCCTTGGCTAGATGGACTGAAAATGGGGGATATCCATAGCAGAGGGAGAAGTGTTTTACTACAGTACTCTGCAGAGCACTGCAAAATATATGTTCTTCAGTAGACTCATCTTGATGAATATTCATGGAAAGCATGCCAAAGATGAGAAGAAAACCTCAAAACTCTTTGCAGATAAAAGGTGCAGCTCAGAGCGACACATATCAATGGGATGAAAGAGTTTAACAGAACCAAGCAAGTAAAAGTTTCAGAGGGCAGAGAGTTTATTGGAAATCTGAGATGTTTGGAAAAAGATTTATGTATGTAATAGTCCTTCTTCAGATCTAGCATATATAACACATTGGATCTAGAACACATTTCCCTTTCCACATAAGAAACATCAGGAGAGACTTTGTGGGGAAAGAAAGGTATCTCTTTACCTGAGATTATTGCCATTCAGAGGATAAATATCACCAGACAGTAGGAGGGATCTCAAGATCTCAGCTGATTTACAGTTTAAATCAAGGACTCAAAGGTGAAACTTGAATCTAAGCTTCCAGCTTTTCCAGCTTCTCGCTTTAGGGGAACCTCATAGCAGAGCAGTTAAGAGGATAAATGCACCAACCTCAGTGTTCTTGAGGTGCTCTCATCTATGTTATTGCAGACTTAATAACTACCTTATTAGAAGAACAGTCCCAAACTCTTCTAGTGCAAAGTTATTGTCAATATTTCTGTCTGCTAGCAGTTTTTCTCCAACCCACTAAATCTAGGCAATTGGCTTCTGCAGCAGCACATGGTGCTAGGCTAAGCCCAATGCTCTTGAGGACTCCTCATGCAGCAGGAAGAATTTTTTGTTTATGTATAGGTAAGAGTGTGTCCTCCAACTAGAGCCCATAAAACTTATGATGGAGGTCCTATGGGTCGCTACACCATCTGTTTTCCTTGGAGTAGTCTGAGAGCAGTTGGACTGCAGGATACTGCTCAGTCCTGGATCATTTTTTTCATCTTTCAGTGTCTGAGTTGAAATGCCCATTGTTCCTGCATTCCCTGGTGGCAGGTGATGCTGATAGTTGCCTGGGCTGTCCTGAGTGATTATTGGGACAGCCCAACAGCCAGACAAGGCATCAGTGCTGGAGCCTACTTACATTGCAGATAAAGACATCATGGTACAAATGCCTTGAACAAACCCTCTGAAGCATACAGCACCTTGGTATTTCCTTCCAGGAATGCCAGCTGTTTTTATTTAAAGCCTGCAGTGAAGGTGGTCCGGCAGTATAGTCAGCATCAACTGGGTCCTAGCCATTGTCTCACAGTTGCAGATGTGCTGGTTTAGGTATTCTCTGTGTGGCTGTGCAGCAGTGAAACAAGAACTGAGAGAAGGCAAGGAAATGGAAATCCTGACAGCCTTGGGGATCACTGACAAAGTCTCAGTGTGGCAAAATGTTGCCCGCTGTGTCTTTCCACCATTTATACCTCAGTAATTTGGGGCTAAATCCATCAGGAGAGTTGTAAAATTGGCATGATGGTGGAGTTGTCCTCAAATATATGGTAACTATACCACAGCAGGATCAACACTCAAATTAATTTAACTTACTGGCTTCAGTGGCATTTTATAATGTATCCTTCTAAGTACTGTGTATACGGCACACGTGAATTTTGAAGAGCTAGAAATTTGGTCTAAAATGCCAAAATATACTTTCAAAATTGTTTGAATGTTGTTTTTTTTTATATTTCTGAAACATGTGACCCCTGTGACTAATGGGTTCACTATATTTTTCAGACTTAGTTGCTAGTAAGAAAAATGCTTAACCTTAAAAGCACTATTTCTTTTAGTACCAAAAGGATACAGGTGGACAGCTGTTCTGAGATACAGCCTGTATCATGCTTGTTTCTGCATAGCATAAATTCATATGGATTCAATCTAATGCTATGTATAAGAGAAGCAAATTGTATAAATAGTGAATTGCATGTCAAAGGCCTTTCTTTTTGTTGCAAGAAGTAACTTTCCACTATTACTAGAAGGAGTAGGTGTTATTAACTCCCAGCAATGCCAGTATTTCCCAAGATTTGTCTAACAAAGAAAAAAGGTTCTAGGCTGTGAGTCTAAATCTGTTTCAGCTGCAGTAAATGCTTTTAATAGTGTGATTTTTTTCTTTGTGCTATGCTGTGAAGCTTGAATGTGGTTTTCATCATTTGAATCTCAACTCTCTCATTGCAGTAGAGGCTGAAGATGAAGAAATGATAACATGGTACTTGAAATAAAGTGGTTTTACTAACAGACCAGTGAACATTGTGTATTTATACAGGAATAGTGGCTGAACCTCTGCTGAGTTAACTCCATAGCTTGATGAAATAGTTTCTTGCTTGAGAAGGCAATGAGCCCATCTAATCTTTAGGCTGGTCAGTGAGGAGAAGATTTAACTTTCTGTAGTTTAGAGCAGTACTTTTGACACTGCTTCTGTGATCCAGTGGCATGGTGTTAAATGGTATTAGGCCCTAGGTTCAATAAGGCAGAAAATAGGATGGCATATAATCAAGTGAGGCAATTGCCTTGTACAGGAAGAAATACTGACAATTTTTCTTGTAATCTAACCATGGCTTGGCATGACCTTGGTCTGACACCATGACTCAATGACACAATCTTATCCTCAGGAGAAGTGGATTTCTGAAGCCTATTATTAACTTCCTGTGGGCCAAACAAACAACTGGAGAAGAAATGGAGTTATTTGTGGTTGTTTATTTATTTCTCTTCCTGACACTTCTCTGCCTTCTGATTCTTCCTAGTGCCTGGAGCCCTGCAAAGAGTCCTGGGACCTCAAGAAAAACCATTGCCAAAGCTTCTGTGAGGTACGTCAGCCTAAGGGCACTGTTTCTCACTTTGTTCTAGCTGTCTCTCTCATTTAAATTATCAGCTTCAAGAAGACAGCCAACAAACATGGGATTTTTACAGTATTCACCTTCATTTGAATGGATACACATACAATGATGTAGTCATATTAAGTTTTTTCCTGACCAAATGATTTATGTCAACTTAAAGTTTTAAATACTTGATCCAACCACAGTTACGTAGCTTCCATCCTGTAAGTTGCTATTTCTACCACATACACTTCTGCCTTTTCTGAACACATTTAAGAAAGGATATCTGTGTTTAAAAGATAAAATGTCGTTGTGTAAAAATCCTTGTGCAGAGTAGTTGGAAAGTCAATCTGATTTCTAAAAGAATATCTCTCCAGGAGTAACTGGATTGTGGACTCCTAGTTCAGACGACTGCTGTCAAAATGCATAATTATTCAGGGGCTAGTCTTTGAAAGGCTGTTTCTGAATCGTGTTTCAGAATAACCTCGTGAATAAGCAAATCTAGATCATATAAACTAGTACAAAAAAGGAGGCGGTTTTATTGGATTTAAGACATGGCTCTTCTTAGTTGGTGGAAGTCCACTATTACAGTCTTTTTTTTTAGTACAAAATGGAAATATCATCTCAACAGAAAGTGGCATTATTTTAACTAAACCATTATAAAGATGCACCTTTATTCAAATCTATGAAAGTGAATGTTTATGAAGATTTTCAACTTTTGTTGAAAAAAAAAGAAGCAACAATAATTGACATATTGATCCTACTGATACCCTGAATTAACTCCTCCCTCATCACTGTGGGCACACGTTTTCTGGTACAAGAGCATGTTTCATGTGTAAATTATTTTAAGCATCATGAAGATGAATAGCAAAAGCTGTAACTTTAATTAAAAAAAAAAATCTGACTATGTATAACTAGGGATTATGGGATTACTGATTTGTGCGGTTACATTAGAAAATGAGGTAAAAATTTCTCATTAAAACCAATCCTTATAAAAGATTTTTAACCTAGATTGATTACTTCTTCGTCGTATACAAAACTCTAGGGTAGTATGATAAAGCAGTTTTAGTGGATCTACCTTGTGTCATTCTCATATACCACTTTTCACTCAGGCTGGATGTTTCCAGATATGGGTGAAAATATGTATAAAATTGGTTTAAAAGGAAAATAGTTGTAGAACACTATTCTATTGTTGTTAAAAACAGTGAGCATCTCTCTTTGATTAGTATTTTGTGGTCAAAGCTAAATTTAGAACTTCAAAGGCCGGTAATGAAGAGCAGCACATTTAGCAGCTAGCTGAAAAATGAGCTGTGAAATAGGGTGAGGAGGAGAAGCCTTGAGGACGTATTATGCCTCAGGGAGCTATAAAGTTTTTAATTAAGTAGCTGCAAATTTGTGATGTTTTAGGATTTGAAATTGGCTTCACACACACGCGCACAGCACACAAGAGCACGGGATCACTTTCCTTTCTTTCAGACTCATATACACTCTATAGACATTGTTGGATTGAAATAAATGAGGCTGTTTTCCTTTGAGAGTGTTTTCAATCTTTCTGCATTTTGTAAAAAACTTGGAAGCAACAATTTAGCTTTGTGTTTTCAAGGTCCCTGCCTGGTAGGTTACTTCGTATCTACTGAATGGGTGTGCTAATCTTAAAGGACCATTATGTGTGAAGAAGAAAAGGAGACAGTTTAGCTGAGTCATTTTTTCCCATAAATTCAGTTTCCTGATAGTTTAGCTTCTTAACTAGCTAACCATGTAATCAGGTGCATTCCAATGGAGGGAACAGCATGTCCAAGGATCACTGGGGTTAGTAGGAGATAGAAGGACTGCTCATTTTTGCAGCCTTTAGGGTAGTTAAGCCATAACACCCAAATGCATCTTGAAAAGCTTGATGCAAAAATTCTGAACTGTTCTGTAGGAGAAGATGGGAGAGGTAATCTAGTGTCACATTCTCGGACCACAGTAACTTTGGAAAGTAAACTGATGCATAGTGTGTTAAACACCTGGGCCTCCTGAATAGTGAAGAGTCATTCTCATTTTGCCAGAAATGTAAGAATAGTAAAAATAAGTAAGTAAAACACTTGAATAAGAAAGGAAGTTTCAGAAGTTACATGAATAGTTTGATGGAGAGTGGTTTATAACTCCTGTGTAGGCTTAGGAATCTGTAAATCAGCTCTGCCATGGTGGAAGGTTTCTGGTTGCTCTGAGATAGAAAGGCAGGCTGTAGGTAATCCCAGTTACATGGCTTGCTCATCTACAGTTCCACCAATCACTGTGAGGAAAGAACTTTAGCTGTTATTGCACCAAACTAAAGAAAGCAGCTGATAAAAGAGGAGGTGAAATCCCCATGTCACACACTGTTCTCCCCAGGGTTCTAGATGCTATTTTTAATACAGTTTTAAGTGAACCTTGCAAACTTCTGGGTATTACACATGCCATAAGATGTCTATGCACTGAAGCAACCTGTCATATATCTAAGACTTGATTTATCAAGTAGCATTTACTTTGATCTGTAGTCAATATGTTTAAGGCTTATTTTATTCTGTATTTTCTGCTGATTGTTTTATCAGAAGTTTAGTTCCAGCTCCATGAAGAGTTATACAATTGCTAATATCCTGGCAAGAACATAAAAATGCTGCAGAATCTTTTCTTAGCTAAACAGTATAATGAAACCAGATTTCACTTATTTGTCTAAAGTGGCATTACATCAGATACTGTGGGTAAAGTGTTTTGAAGTACAAAGTGAGGAATGTGGGGTTGTCCAAAAAAAAAGCCTGTCTGACTGTTGCTTCCCCTTTGTTTTGGGAATGTTTTTAATCTGTCATTGAGCAACTTTGTAGCCAGCCAATGTGAGGAAAACAAGGGAAAGCTGGCAAATATGGACAACTTTATTCCACTAAAGATGGTGATCTTACTTGAGGGAATTCATCATTCTGTACTTGGAATGCTTTTTTAGAAGTGGCTTGAATATATAAATCTTCAGGGATGGTCTTGCAAAAGCTGAAAAGCTGAATTTTCCTTTAGGAGGTCTTGGAAAAGGTACAACATTCTTCTTCCCCCCCCCCCCGGTGAAAATTTTATACAATTCTTTTGTTTTCCCTTTAGCCTCTTTTCCCCAAGAAGAATTATGAATGCCTAACAAGCTGTGAATTCCTTAAGTACATCCTCTCTGTGAAGCAAGGGGACTGCCCAGCACCTGAGAAGGCCAGTGGTTTTGCAGCTGCCTGTGTTGAAAGCTGTGAAACTGATAGTGAATGTTCTGGAGTGAAGAAATGCTGTTCCAATGGATGCGGTCATACGTGCCAAGTTCCAAAAAATCTGTACAAAGGTAGAGATTGTTAATATGTACTTGTACTAGGCTAATAACTTCAAGCCATAATGAAGTCTTCTAGAAAAGCAGGACTTCATTTCATATGAGTTTGTATGGACGGGAAGAAAAAGGTGAGGCTCCTGTAAAGGTGTGGCTTGACAAATGAAAGGGTGGTAAGCCAGAGAAAAATGTTGCTCAAGGTTCTGATTTTTTTTTCCTCTTGCAAAGCTCATGTCTGGAAATCTGTGGAATGTAAACATGTGGCTATTATGAATCATCTTAAGCAGAACAAACTTGCCAGTTTAGGTGAAATCTCACTTAATTTGATGCAGATGAGAGAGATTGCCACAGGAAAATATTTAATGATAAATAGTTCAGGTCCTATTAAACACAAATAACATTTATATTTATAAGCAAAGCAGGTAGGTCTACCAAATAGGGAGTGTGAGATAATCTGGTAAAAGGACAAATCAATGCAGTATATTTGGCATTGGTGTTCTTAATTGCCTAAGAACAAAATAGTGAAAGATTGTAATATCCACATATATATTAATTCATTATTTAAATCTAAGGCAATCTTATTAAAAAAGTTTTTAACTTATTTGATTCCTCAGATTCTGTGAAAAAGATTTTCCTTGACATCCATTGGAAAGGACATATAGACTAAGAAATTATTTACTTAGACAAACTCCAGTTTTTAATTTGTTGGAATTAAAAAAAGCTTTATACATGGAAATTTTCTGAAAATGTTCTCCTAGCATAGAACAATGAGCATTTATAAAAGGCATTTTCTTGTTCCACAGTTAGATTTTTTATTTTTTTTTTTAGAAATCTATTCTCTTTATTTCATTGTTAAAAAATAAATATTAATCAGTTATTCTTCTGACAGTATGGGCTCTCTGTGGAGAGTCTGATCAGTAAAACTCTGAACTAAGTTCCAGACTTAGGTCTGAATCCAGACTTATTTCCATCCGTGGATGGAAAAATAGTAAAATATGTGAAGGAGATGATGATTTTATTTTTACGTTTATTGCTTTAATGGAAATGTTGATGGAACTTTTTGAGTGACTGTAGTGATGAGAATGTGTATCAGAAATAATGTGCTTTGACTGTTGAATCCTCTCACTGAGTGTATAGGATGGGCCATCAGGAAGAATTGCCTTATTTACTTAGATAAATGGAGAAAATTTGATCTGGAAGTCATAGAGACTGAGCAAACATAAAACTGGTTAAGGCAGTACGCGAAGTATTTGGAACAGCAGACAATAGTGTGATCAGATTTCCAGTGCAGAAGGGAAATTCTCTTACTTCCAAGAGACTTCTGAGAAGCGCCTTTAAAACTATAAGGAATGAATACACTCTTATACACAGCACCTTTCAAAATGAAAATTATTAAAACAGATCACTTAGTAATTTATTTCATCTTCTTGAGGCGAATGACCAGAGTGATAAACTGGCATTCATATTGTGTAAGTAATGAGTTACACGATCAGGCTCCATACCACAACTGTAAAACCTTCCAGTAAATTTAACAGCTGGAAAAGGCAATATGAAAGCAAAACAAGCAAGCAAACAAACAGATGAAATAAGACACATGCTTTTGGAGAGGACACGGGACATGGCAGGATGTGATACATTGTAAAGCTGCGCACTGGAAAGTCTACTTCTATTCATCCTAATGATATAGGAACAGAACGAACCTTCTCTAGTACCTTATGACCTAGCTGCAGGAGGTGCTTGCTTTGAAAGCATATGTGTCTTGTAGAGGAAAGGTAAACCCAATACTGTACTGCCTTCTCAGCTGATTAATTCAGCTAATTAGCCTCTTGAACCTGTCTTTCTGTAACAAAGGACAAATAGAAGCAGAGCAGCCTTGCTATTCATTTCCCCCAGGGGTAAATGACCTTCCTGTCACTAAGGAAAATAAAACTCTGCGAGAATGACTAAGATCTAGTCAGTAAGTTTAGTACTTATTATTTTGATAGCACTCACAGCTATAAAATGAGCTCAGATTCAATCTCGGAAGAGTCTACAGAAGTTCCTATAGTATCAGTTGATTAAACTCTGGAGAGTAGTTCCAAAAGCAGATATAAAATACCCATCTGATTTGCTGGATTTGCAAACTGGATTTGCCCTCTAGTACTAAGTGCTAAAGCCCAGTACTAAAAGAATATTAATTAAGTACACTTGCACTGAAGTCAGATTTGCAAATATTGTTGGGAGTAACATAGCAAGTCCAGTTACTTGTTATCCTAATTGTTTATTGGCTTGCATTTGCTGTAATCTTCAAACTGTCCATTATCATTGCATTTTTTCTTCTCTTTTGGGAGTATTACTAATCAGGTATGTAGTCTTCACTTTTTTTTTCCTTTACTGTAGTTACCAAATATTTTCCTTTACTCTTCTGACATCTGCCTCATCTACCTCCTTTACATCATCTCAGCTAGTGAAGAACTTCAGAAATGTCCCTTCTCTGTGACCTAATCTATTACTGGTGGGGTTTTTTTATGGACATAATTAAGTTGTAAATAACAATTAGTGCCTAAAGTAGATTGGGTACTTCAGAGAGAGAAATGGGGACAATATCTGTGCTTAGAATTAAAACAGAAAAGAAGAAAGGAAGAGAAAGGGATGGAAAATGCTTGATCAGGTTCGCTTTGTCTAACATGCACGTGTGCATCCGCAAGTAAAGACAAGGGCATGTATCTCTTTTTACACTCAGCTGGTGTCAGCTGAAAAAATTGCCTATCATCTTTCTCCTGTTCAGAAGTTAGTGGTCTCTCAGATGTGATGATACACCTACTTGTGTGATCTTTCCAGGACCCCTTTTTAACAAATATTTAGGATTCGTGCTGTCTAAACCAGCTTGACTAATTTTGTCTGAAATTTGTAAGGGGGCAATCAATACAGCAGACCAAACTGCAGATCTGGACAATTGCAAAGAGAAATTAATGACATTTAAAGGGTGTGATGTCATAATAGACTAACTGGAGACAGTTGGTCATCCACAACTTAAAGGCTCTTTTAAAACATAAAAAAATAGTTTTGTCTTAAAAAAATAATGTACAGTTTTAAAGGTGTACTTCTCTGAGTCTTCAAAAAACTGTTTTTAGAATCATCCTAACTCTATGAATGTATCCTGTATTGTCCAAAACCCTTCTGTGGAAACTTTTTGAATACCTGGGGAAGCGACATTTAAGATACAGTTTCTTATGATGGACCAGTGTGCATTTATGTTTCATGGCACAGATATACATGTGCTATCTGAAAGACACTTTTAGAAGCATTTTTCCTGGGCTCTGGTACGGCATACATGCAGCAATCAGTTATTTAATTCTTCTGTTCAGCACTGCAGACTTCAGAGGGCTAATTTGTTCCAGTGCGATGAAAGGGCTGACCATTTACATAATAAAAAGCACATTGAAGAGTGATTGGATCTACACATCTGGATATGAAATTGGTGGTGCTGGTTCTACAAAAGCGTTTGTGAAATGCAGGCAGTGCTGCGCTCCCCGGGTTTGCGCTGCTGCGCTCCATCTGCACGCAATTATGTAACGCCGGAGCGGCTGAGACACTTCCAATCAACTGAATCCGACTGCCCCTAATGCAAAGCAGATGGAAATTTGCTTAACGTGCAAATTGTAGGATTATTGTACATCGCAATTAAAGAAGGATTTTCAAACGTGGAAATCCAAACTGACATGTTCTGTGATGTTCGCTATATTAGACTAAGACTGCTGGCTGTTGGAGGATATCCAGGGTTTAAACTGCTTTGATAACCAGATTTAAGTACTGGGTTTTCTTGTGGTTGATTTTAGGCTTCCTGAAGGGCTACAATATAAATTTTTGTTTATTCATAGCTAATTGTGTAATCAGATTTAGGAGAAGACCTCTGAAAATACAGCAGTTTGTTCACCTAAGGAAATTTTGGTACTCAGTCATCTGTGACAGACTAAGTAGGAAACAATTTATTGAACCAACACATACAGCTGGACTTTTGTGGACATCTACTGAAATGACAAAATAACTAAAGTGCATACAATAACCTGCTAAGAATGTTTATATGTCAGCACAGAAATTTTTTGACATATCCTGAAGTGACAAAATGCTTTACACTCAAACATGAGTTCCTGAAGTCTGTCTAGAGAAATGTATCTAACACTTATCTGTTGAATTAATCAAAAGATGCCAAATTTGAAGGGTTGTTTCTAACTTCAAGTTGCTGCTGATGTTTTCAAGAAGACGATGTTACCAGCAGTAGGAACAACAGAAATAACTGTCTTTCAGAGTTACTATGTAATGAGAAATTACTGGAAAATTTTAGAAAGACATTTTTGTCTCTGAAATGTAACAATTGGACAATATATATTAGATACAACATATCTATTTTAAGATGCCTTAGAATGACCTTTCCTAGATCTTTAGGGATGAGTGGAGAGTGACACATCATACAATATGGCTGCACGTGGGTCAGTAAGGTCACACTGTGATGGAAAAGGCAAACAGTTTTCTGAAGTATATCAGACTAATGTAAGATGTGTGAAATAATCCTACTTCTCTCGGCTACACTGGTAAGAGCTTAGACACAGTCTGTGTCCAGTGTTGGTCTTAACTCTGGAGGAAGGCTGTTGGCCGATGAGGGAGTTCCCAGAGACAACTGAAAGCACAATCAGAGGTCTAGACACACTGATTTAAAAGGAAAATTGCATGCACTTTGGTTATTAGATTGAAGAAGAAGACATTCAGAGGCATAATAACAGTCCTGCAGTACATAAAATTCTCCTCCATAGATGAAAGAATCTGTTCTCCATGATCCATGAACAAGTATCAAGTTTAAGATGCAGCAGAGGAGACTAAACAAGGTAGTGAGGAAGTTTTCTAATGGTAAGGATAGAGAAGTAGTGGAGTGGATTACTATGTGATGCTGTGGAAATTCTGTAATTAAATGTGTTTAGGGACTAATTAGGTAAAACACTGAACGACAGGTATAGCAGATTCTGCTTGGAATCAAAGGGGTCTTTATCCAGGTTATCAAAGCATATTTGGAAAGTGTTTTCCCTGACATCAGTTTTAGCTTGCAACTTTCAGATCCTTTAGTTTTGAAATGAACTATATGAAGATTTATTAAAAATCAGGTTTTACTGTTAGCCGAGATAGGTCAGCTTCTGAAACTCCCATGCTTATCAGCCTATCCATCCCCCCTTTTTTTGCTTCTGTGTGACCAACAATCTCCTTTTTTTTTTTTCTTTTAATTATTTTTCATACAGATTCATCTGCGTATGGTTTAATCACATAAATTACTCACAGAATTTCACCTGCACTTTCCTATTACAGGTGTTCCACTGAAACCCCGGAAAGAATTAAAATTCATAGAACTTCAGTCTGGAGACCTGGAGGTGAAGTGGTCTTCAAAATTCAATATTTCCATTGAGCCTGTGATCTATGTTGTTCAGAGGAGGTGGAATCAAGGAATCCATCCAAGTGAGGATGATGCTACTAACTGGCAAACTGTGGCACAGGTCAGTTCTTTGTAAAGTGATACGGATCCCTAGCTTCAAGATCATGATTTAAAGGTCTTCTTCAGATCAGAGAAGAGTTAGATCAATTGTGGGTACCAAGGCTCATGCAGAGAAATTGGTTTATAAAGTCTCTTCCCAGGTCATGACAGAGCTGCAGACACAATCCAGATTTCCAGGACCTTACTTCACTGCTCAATGAACTGTTTTCTAGATTTACTCAGGAGAAATGAACGTCAGTATTTTTGCTTCCAGTTTTTCAGTTATCATCAAATGTTTTTGGTATGTACTGAAAATGACTTCATAAAAATACTTGTGAATATGTCAGTAAAGAAATAAACAGTGGTTTCCTTGTCCCTAGAAGAAAAAATACTCAGAGGTTTGTGTCTTCAAAATGAGTTTACTTTGTGGGTTTGCTCTTTATAGATAAAAATCTATAGAGCTAGCTGAAGGCTTGATTTTCAGAAGACCAGTTAGTGACACTTTCTTGTAAGCACATACTTATGACCTATTCAGATAGGGATTCCAAAGTCTCTGAAAGCCAAAAATCTCTTGAAAAATGTAGAATTAGATGCCAAAATCCATTGAAGGAAGCATGAAAGAGACAGTCCTTTTGAGGTCAGTGAGACTCAGTGCATAGTCTCCAAGGCATGGCTTGGTATTACAAAAAAGATAAGAAAAACAGTTGGTGAAAAGACTATTTATTTTTTTAAATAAAACAAAGAGTGAAAAAAGACTAAAACCTTTATTATTTGTAAGTTGGTTTTTTCAGATGTTACCCTCCCAATTCAGAAAAGACAATGATGTCATGCTCTTATCACTCCTTGCAGTCCGGGCTGAAAATGTAAGATTCATGAGCAAATGTTTCTTAATGAGAAGCAGCCAACAGAGCATAAATTTTCACTTAGTTCCTTCCCAGTTTCAATCTGTTTTTTAACATGCTGACAGTCCACCTGGATGGCAGAGTTCCAATCGTTTATCTTAACTGCTTCACCCTCATCCCCGCTGACAAGAAAAGTAAAATGCTGATTTTGAAAAGACCTGCAAAATGTCATTACAGCTAGGAAAAAAAGGAAAGAGATAATAAATAGAACCATTCCCAAATAAAGTAAGGAGTTTAAATTCTGTGACAATTTGCGTTCGTTCTCAATTCAGATTGTGTAGGAAAAAGCTATGTTAAAATAATGTCAGTCTCGTGGAACTGAACACTCAACAGTGAAGTTCTTAGCTTCGATGCAGTGCTACAGGGGCCTGTATGTAGTCTTGCTCAGAAAAAATCACCTGCTTCAGAGCCTGGCGTTAAACCCTGTTTGTGCAAGCCCAAGGGAACATGCACATCCCCAAACCTGATAAAGTTGCAGTGACTTACTTATTATCTCTCAGCTGAGGTGCAGGTCTTCAATCTGTGTTCTTCATGTTCAGCAAACAACCTCCTGTCTTTGCTACTAGGAAAATACCATGTAGCAAAAATGATCTGAATTACTCCTCACTCTTACAATGGTGTGTGTATGTGCTAGACTGTAAAAGCCCATCTCTTCTGGCTGGTGGATCCAGACTGCAAAGGATCTCATCCCAGAAATGGACTTCATTGTATTTCTGGAAACATGCATTATATATGCTCCACAGTAGTGGTATGTATACAAATCTCTGTCTTCTTGTAGTGGATGTACAGGAGAGAGTGTTTCAGAAACATGCTCCTGTGCAAGAATGATAAGAACCCCGACAGCTGCCTTTCCTGGGGGACTGTTCCAGGTGGGCAGAAGGGTCTGAGTTAATCTCTGTGACAGGAGAAGCCTCCTCCTACTGACATCTTTCTGAGAACTTCACTGTCCCTTCTACATCACAAGAGACATGTGTTTTTGTGTGATGGACCCCTCTGGAGATGTCAGTTCAGAACAAGCTTCAAGGTGTGTGACTGGCTTTATGATCTGTGTACACCTTGTGGGACATACAGGCTGGGTAGCCTTGAGGGGTGCTAGTAATCAGAATTTCTGTCACTATAGAGCAGTGTACCTCCATGGTGTTTGTAGTTTTAGACATCCCACCAGGCAGTCAAATTTGTTAAGTGTGGCTGCATGTGATAGAATTTATTTAGCAATATCAGCAATAAGGATGGATATCCAGTTTGACTAAAGTGACTTGGTGCACAGCTTCTGGGATTTTCTTGTCCAAATAACTATGATTTTTTTTCTTGTATGATTCCCAAACTTTGGGGTATCAGACCTTAGTTACAGGCAAAGGCTGCAAAGAGCTCAGCCATTCATTTGAGAACTCCTGGGGCATATCACTCAAGGGAGATGATGCTGGCTCTTCCATGACTGCAACTTAAGCTAGACAGCATGTAAAAAACAGTCAAAGATCAAAAGGGCTATGGGTGAGAATCTGAATTTCTCTATGCCTATGCCCACATGTAGTGTAATTATGCAAAGTTATTGTTTGCATCTTTATAGAAGAAATTTCATAATTAATAATTTCATAAATTTTTATTAGAGTTCCTCATCCAATATTCTGTTATTTTTATCTGTCCAAGAAGAAATGGGGTTGTAATTTTCAAAAAGTTTGTTTTAAAGTTTTTACTTTTCAAAAAACCTGTTGCCTGTTTCCTGTTGCCTTTACATGACCTAATTTGAAATTAATTTCTCATGTCTCACGTACATTTTTACTAGGTGTTGAAAAAATAATTTTGAAAAAGTTTTTTCCCTTTATATTATATGGTGTCATCAGGTCTCCATCCCTTATTGGATGAGGGGGGGAACATGGCAACCAAGGATGAAGAAAAAGCTGAAATGCTTAATGCCTTCTTTGCCTCCATCTTTAACAGTCAGACCGGCTGCCCTCAGGATACTCAGCCTCCTGAGCCAGAGTATAAAGATGAAGAGCAGAACAACCTCCCCATAATCCAGGAGGATGCAGTTAGAGACCTGCTGCAGCACCCAGACACTCAAAAGTCTATGGGGCTGGATGGGATTTATCTGAGGGTGCTGAGGGAGCTGGCAGATAAGATCGCTGAGCCTCTCTTTATCATCTACCAACAGTCCTGGATAACAGGGGAGGTCCCAGATGACTGGAGGCTTGCCAGTGTGATGCCTATCTACAAGAGGGCTCAAAGGAGGATCCTGTCAGCCTGACTTCAGTACCAGGGAAAATCATGGAGAAGCTCATCTTGAGTGTGCTCACATGGCAAGTGCAGGACAGCCAAGTGATCCGGCCCAGCCAGCATGGGTTCAGGAAAGGCAGGTCCTGCTTAACTAACCTGATCTTCTATGATCAGGTGACCCACCTGGTGGATAAGGGAAGAGCTGTGGACATTGTCTATCCAGACTTTGGTAAAGCCTTTGACACTGTCTCCCACAGCATTCTCCTAGAGAAGCTGGTGGTACATGGCATAGACAGGTGCACTCTCCAATGGGTAAAAAACTGGCTGGCTGGCCGAGCCCAGAGAGTTGTAGTGAATGGGGTTGGATCCAGTTGGTGTCTGGTCACCAGTGGCATCCCCCAGGGCTCAGTTTTGGGTTCAGTCCTGTTCAATGTCTTTATTAGTGATCTAGATGAGGGAATTGAGTCCTTCCTAAGTAAAGTTTGCAGATGACACTAAGCTGGGTGGAAGTGTCGAATTGCTTGAGGGTAGGAAGGCTCTGCAGAGAGACCTGGACAGGCTGGATCGATGGGCTGAGGCCAATTGTATGAGGTTTAACAAGGCCAAGTGCTGGGTCCTGCCTTTTGGTCACAACAACCCCATGCAAAGCTACAGGCTTGGGGATGAGTGGTTGGAAAGCTGCATGGTGGAGAATGACCTTGGGGTGCTGGTTGACAGCTGACTTAACATGAGCCAGCAGTGTGCCCAGGTGGCCAAGAAGGCCAACAGCATCCTGGCCTGCATCAAGAATAGTGTGGCCAGTCAGAGTAGAGAGGTGACTGTGGCTCTGTACTGGGCATTGGTGAGGCCACACCTTGAATACTGTGTCCAGTTCTGGGCCCCTCACTACAAGAAGGATGTCGCTGGAGCATGTCCAGAGAAGAGCTACCAGGCTGGTGAAAGGCCTGGAGGATAAGTCCTGTGAGGAGAGGCTGAGAGAACTGGGGTTGTTTAGTTTGAAGAAGAGGAGGCTGAGGGGTGACCTCATTGCTCTCTACAGCTACCTGAAAGGAGGTTGTAGGGAGATGGGAGTTGGTCTCTTCTTTCCAGTGAATAATGACAGGATGAGAGGGAATGGCCAGAAGTTGCACCAAGGGAACGTTTAGGGCTAGATATTACAAAGAATTTCTTTACTGAAAGAGAGGTTGGACACTGGAACAGGCTGCCCAGGGAGGTGGTGGAGTCACCATCCCTGGAAGTGTTTAAAAGAAATATAGATGAGGTGCTTAGGGACATGATTTGAGCATTGAACGGATACATAAAGGTTATGGTGGGTGGATTTAGGTTATGGTTGGACTTGATGATCTTCGAGGTCTTTTCCAACCAGGTTGATTCTGTGATTCTGTGATTCTCTGAACTGCAAATTTTTTTATCACTGTGCCTTGTTTCAAAAGACGGTGCAGAGCTATGAACTCAGCAGGGTAAGGCTGTCCTCTCCGATTTCCATTAAACCTTTGCACTACAGAAAGGAATCCAGGACTAGTAGTGTGAAGGAAAGGGAATGAACACAGTGAAAGAGCCCATTGATTACTGTAGTACCAGTCAGTGGGCTTACATTAATATGATAGATATTGAAAGGACTCTGAATATTATGATCTCAGCTCCAAACGTGTTTATGTAGTGAAAACTACATTAAATAATTAAGCAAACAAACAAAAATATGAATTTACCATTAAGGTAATATAAGATATCTCAGTAATATTTCTCTCTTTCTTGAAATTTATTATCTCTATGTAAAGGTTGCTTAGAGGTGCCAAAATGGTTTATACTCTAGAATGCAGGAGTTACAGCTCCAGCATGCCATTGAGTTTAACAAGAGCTTTGCCAACACAATGAATGATGAAAGTAATAGGCCCAAGGCATGTTCATAAATTAAAGCAATTTTGACAATATGGATCAACAGATTATTTGATTTTACAGTATTTCATAGTTGCCATGGAGGACTGACACAACTGAAATGCTTTCTTTTAATTGGTCCTCGCAGAATAACTGAGCAGATGCAAATGACAAACAAAATTCCTTAGCTGAGGAATTTTGGGTCAAGTCTATTCAGATTATGGTTTCCTTGTAACTAAATTCCACAAATCTGTTTTTAAAAACCCACAGTTTTGTAACAATTAGACATTGATCCTGAACCTGATTTCATTTGCAGCAGTAGCCTGAATAAAGCCTTGGTATTTTTTTTTCTGTTAGTATAGTGATAGTTTATTTTACTCTAGTTCACTGTCATGTCTTAGCTGGACATCCATGAATATGTGGGCCTCCATGCTGGGAAAAACTAGCACATTTGCATGCTCCATAAAATGAAAATATTAGTGAAGGTTCAGGTCAGCTCTTTCTTCCCTTCATTGGATGAGATAATTCACTTTACAGGTAATGTAAATGCTAAAAAAGGGAAAGACAATGAGGCAGACATGAAAGCACCAGGTCTGTTATGCCTGCTTAAGTTAAAAAGACAAATTCAGCAATCTGAATGGAGAAGGACTCTACGTAGTAGCAATATGTGACGGACTCAAAGTCTGCAACACTTAACCAGTCTGAGAGCAGTCTGTAGTGCAGCTGAGAAAGGCTCTCTTTCCTTTATATATGCACACACAAACGACTTAGCCATTTCCCTAGATTTTGCTTGTTACCAAATGAAGAGAATAAGTGCAGGATAACACCTACAGATTTTATTGGTCAGGACTCAAAAAAAAACATCGCTGGTGAGGTGAAGCAACTTCCTTAGGTTCTGTCTATCGGAGTTAGGTCAGCAGCTGCTTATTTCTTACACAGACTGGAAAGAGCAAAAAGCAGTGCCTTTTTTGGGAAGTGCTTGGCATCTTTGCAGATACCACTGAATCCTATACAAGGAAGGTGGATTTGTTGAGGTTATAGAAAACAGAGCTTGTGAAAATAAATTGATGTCACTACGTTTTTAATGTGTATTCGATTAGTAATTATAATCAGAAGTAATTGTATAGTATATTTAGACACATTCAGGACATTTGGTTCAGGGTCATGTGTTATTTTGATGAAAGAATTAAGTTAAAATGCAATAATCATGGCATCCTAAAATAAATTGAAAACTGGATAATTGAGAGATAATTGCAAAAGTGAAATCTGCAACAAGTTGGATGAGTTTCTGATGAGTTCTACAAAAATACTGTCTTCTGTACTTGGCAGTGATTCAGGGTTTAACAGGAGGCTGTGCTTAGTTCTGGTATTTGCACCTTAAGAAAAATAAGAAACAGTGCGGAAGATAGCTCTTAAAAAGTTAAAAGGAAAAAAGAAATAAATAGAGGAAAGTAGAGCTTGGAATAAGAGCATGTAAAAGCACCTTCTACTGAAAGGGTTCAGAGTGCATCTATACTTATTCTATACTTCAGCAGTTAAGGCACTCCCCACGGAAGGTGGAAATTGAACTCATGACACTAGCAGTCTCAGTGGGTGTTGTTGAAGAAAAGGTCATCTCCTATGACCTAAGAAAGGTCTGCAGGGAAGAGTTAAGGCTGTGAGTGTCTTTTTGACATAAGTGCCAAAGATCTGAAGAAGACTTACATTCATTACCTCAGGGTTTCATGTTTTCTATGAAGCAGAAAAGACGGCTGCTCACAGTGCTGAATTGTGTGAAGCCATTTTGGACCCCTAATTCTCTGAGAGTTCAGATTTGGAGAAATGAGTCCAGTGATCTGGGGCAATGAGTACCCTGAAGCATCAACACCTGAGGAGCTAGGCCCTATACACTGGTGAAGGTTGTGGTAACTAGGAAACTAATTTTGTGAATTTAGCACTTCACCAGTTTTCTAAAGGTTACTTTTTTTTAAAGAAGAGACCTTCAATGCACTGTAAAATTGGGTGGTTATATGATTTTGTTCACAGCTATAAATGCTTTGCGGTGCAGAATGATGCTCGGAGTCAGGTGACGTAGTTGCACACAGCCTGCCCACACTGGTCCATATGAAAGAACTGTGTCCCCTACCTTTGGTGTGACTGACTGATGTTGCATGGGAGATGATAGCACAACTAGCCAAGACAGAACAAATAAAGTAAGCGTGACTTTTTCCCCACCAGACTACGGACGAGCGGGTTCGGCTGCCTGACATCCGAGCGAGTAGGTGGTACCAGTTCCGCGTGGCAGCTGTGAACGTGCATGGGACGAGAGGCTTCACAGCACCCAGCAAGCACTTCCGATCCTCGAAAGGTTAGTTTTCTTTCCCTGTGTCTGGTGCTCACCTTCTGCTCACTCACACCGTGGAGCGCAACCTGAGCTGCCTACTTTTGTGGCAGAAGGTTTTTAACAGGTGGGATTTTGGGTAGTTTTTCCACTGGCTTTAGAAATGGTGTGAGATTTGTTTGAAGTCATCAAAGGAATTAAAGGTAAAATATGCCAGTATTGTTTTATCAGTAAGGGGTCTCAAAAAATAAACCTCCTTTTAAACATTTTCTGCATGGTTGGTAACAAACAACATGACCCTGACCATGAAATACGAAGTAATAGGGGTTTCAGTGTGTTATTCCAAGGAGTTTCTCTTATTTTTCTTTAGTTATAAGAAATATGTTGCTGCCATATGTTTAGCAGAGTATTGAAATATTTTGTTGCCTGTATCTGAGTAATGTTAGCAGCATTATTTTGATGGAACTTCAGGCTCTCTTAATATAACTTTCCCCTTGGTAGCACTAATTGTAAGGGCTTAAAAACTAAGCAGCGTGTTTCAGTTTGTTAGAAAAGCCTGTCAGACAATCCACAAAGTATTGTAGGAATTTTTCTTGCCATTTCTGGTTTTGCAAGGGTTTGGGTAATAAAACAACTTAAAAAATTATTTCTGTACCAGTAAACGGTACTCAGGAGTTAGTGGAGATGGAAATGGGTCTTCCATCCCGTGAAGCTGCTGACATTGTCCCTGGTGTGCCTCTGACCCACGCAAAGCAAAACTTTCCCAGATGACTCTCAGGCATAGTATAGGAGTTAGCACAAGCCAGAAACTATTCCTGACAGACAGATGATCTGGATGTGGTCACCCTCTCTTAAAGGCAGTTGATAACGAGGGCATAGCCAGATGGTGCTAGTTGACTTTAGTACCAAAGAATGAGGTCTATCACTCTTCACTCTACTAATAGAAGTAGTTTCTAATAGAAAGATGGTCTTTGTTTTAGTAGTGACAGAATCTCGACACTGGTATAACATAGAGTTTGAGGAATGCATTTCCTCCTCTTCCTGCAGTTAAAACTATCTTGCTGTACAGGCAGTTGCCATCTATGGGTTTCCATCATAGCTTTTAGCTTGCTGTTTGGCCGTAGTCAGTCCTAGAAAAAATCTTGTTGTAGATGCAGTTAGAGAGGCATGCAAGTGCTTTTGCTGGTATGGATAGTTTAATTACTTACTGAATAAGTATGCATTAGACTCAATGATTTTTGTTGCTATGGCCATATTTGTGGTGGGAAGGTTGGCTGGCATAGCTATCCCATTACTTCTGTGACCACAAACCTTTTCAAGTATAAAAGACGTATTATTTTAAGAATGTATTATACTTAAGTAGCATATAATTTCTGTCACATCAAAAATACAGCTCCTTCAAGCTGTGTTGAGCTTACTCTGCAGCAGCAGTAGCTTTCTCTTTGCTTTTCTTCATGAGCAGCACTTCAGCAGATGCAGCACTGTGTTGCTGAACCTGGCACTAACTTTCTTTTAAACTCAGATCATTGTCAGTTGTTTTACTGAGTTTGTGAAGATTTCCTAACTATTCTGCTTGGAACCACTGCAATTGCAATTACATAAAGGTAAACCATGGTATTACTGAGGTTTTGGCTTACATGTGACATTTTCAGGTGTATTACTTTCCAAAAAATTCATCTCCTACTGAGTGTGCTAGTCACAGGAGTATATTGTTCAAAATACCTGCATTGGTAATGAATATAAGAACATCCATGATAAGTCATACTCAAGGTCTCTTTAGGCAAAAGTGGGTTTTTGGAGAGCAGCATAAAAGCAGAATAAGTACATTAGGAATATTTCTTCTGATTAGCCTCCCAACTGGCAGTGATTTGTGTTTCAGGAGCTTGTGGTTTTGAAATGATTTGATGTTAGATACCAGAGTTCTCTTTTTCTGTGGTTTCTGCAGCTACTCCTGAAGCACTTGATCTCCTTGAGTGCTGCTCATGGCTGTCTGATGGAGGTGGGAAGCACTTTCAGGACTTCATGACAAGGACAGCAGGAACCAGTAGTACCTCTGCATGCTCTCATC
Source organism: Hemiprocne comata (assembly GCA_020745705.1). Taxonomy (NCBI): domain Eukaryota; kingdom Metazoa; phylum Chordata; class Aves; order Apodiformes; family Apodidae; genus Hemiprocne; species Hemiprocne comata. Next base: position 93,741,371 of record CM036586.1, on the reverse strand, counting down.
TAGTAAAAATAATGGGATCTTAGTAATAGCAGAAGGTTTGTAGCCAGTGTTTTTCCTTGGCAGAGAATCATGAGTTGCCAGAGAAACAGCAAGGAGTTAGAGAGCTGTGCGGGGAGAAACCTAATTAAGTTCAACAAGGGCAAGTGTAGAGTACTCTGTCTGGGGAAGAACAACCCCATGTACCCATACAAGTTAGGGGCTGACCTGCTGAAGAGCAGCCCTGAGAAAGAAGACATGGAAGTCATGGTGGACAATGGACCGACCATGACCCAACACTGTGCTCTCGCAGCCAAGAGGGCCAGTACCTGGGATGTATTAAGAAGAGTGTGACCAGCAGGTCGAGAGAGGTTATCCTCCCCTCTACTCTGCCCTGGTTCGGCCTCACCTGGAGTAAAGTGTGCAGTTCTGGGCTCCCCAGTTCAAGAAGGACGAGGAACTGCTGGAGAGAGTCCAGCACAGGGCCACTAAGATGTTTAAGGGACTGGAGCATCTGCCCTATGAGGAAAGGTTGAGAGAGCTGGGTCTGTTCGGCTTAGAGAAAAGGAGGCTGAGGGGGGATCTCATTAATGTTTATAAATATCTAAAGGGCAGGTGTCAGGAGGATGGGGCCAGACTTTTCTCAGTGGTGTCCAGTGACAGAACAAGGGGCAGTGGTCACAAACTGGTACACAGGAGGTTTAAGCTAAATATAGGAAAATACTTCTTTGCTCTGAGGGTAACAGAGCACTGGAACAGGCTGCCCAGAGAGGTTGTAGAGTCTCCATCTCTGGAGACATTAAAAAACCACCAGCACATGTTCCTGTGTAATCTGCTTTAGAGGATCCTGCTATAGCAGGGGGTTGTGCTACATGATCTCCAGAGGTCCCTTTCAACCTCTACCATTCTGTGATTCTGTGAGTTCAGTCAGCTGTCAGCTTTGTAGCCAAACTCATCCTTATCTGGCAGCTCATTTGACTCTTAGAGGCTTTGATATTGTCAGTGGTTATTCTAAAGATACCGTGTTCGCCAGATGAAACATGTAGTAGTGCAAGGTGACACAGATGAAGATGCTGCCAGGTGGTGACTGTTGGAAGATACTGGGATGCTTCAATCGTTATCTCTTAGCTTCCGTGTCCCTAGCAGGCACTCATAGCTGTACTGTTATAGTGTTATAGAGACATTTAATTACTACTTTGGAGCTCAGTGGGAAGTGGTGGCTCCTGCCTGGCAGAGAGGCCAGAAACTGCTGCTCAGATATGCCTATATTTTTCAGTGCCAGCATCTACTGGCCCCTGCTGAGCTCCTAAAAACACATTTAACCTCCAGTTTGGAAAAGGAAAGCAGACTTTGGCACATCACCTCTGGAAGGTTGCTGACTTTGTGTGAAGTGTGGTCAGAAAGTCACATTAGTTCTTTTACTGCTTCAATTCACCCTTTTGTGTCAAGTCCAGGAGAAGATTTATATCTCCATCAGACTTAACAGAATTTTCTTCAAAAAGAAACCCTTTGATCAGGAAACATGACAGCAATTCCTAAGACATTTTCTCACACAAGATACTGAACTTTTACCAATTGCTCATAAGTTGTAATGAATAGCAAATTATTTGGGTTTGTTTTTTTCTTTAAAGGAGGACAAAATTGATATATAATCTGAATCTAGGGAGGAGTATGGCACCACAAAGTCTCTGTCACTAAATATTTTAGCTGTTAAAAAGAACATTCAAAAGCATTACTGCTGTAATTACTTGGAGAGACAGTTCTGTCTGGTTACCGTAATGCTGTTTTATACTACTTTGTGTTTTTTGCAAATGCAAAAAATAGGATCTCTAAGTAGACATGGCAAAGTAAGGTTTTGTTTTATTCAAAATAATACTAAGTCTTCTGAAGTATGTAATTTCCATTAACTTTGGTATCACCAAAAACATTCCTTTTTTATCCAAACTAGTTTAATTTCCCAGTCATGAAAAAGACAAAAACAGGAATACAGGAGTATTTCCTCAAGCATGCCAGCTTACTGTTCTTTATTTAGTTGTGTGTTGAGGTTTTATCTTCTGCAGCTTTTGATGGTCTTATACTGTAAATATTTGAGGTGAAGGTTTATTAGCTGTTTTACACTGCCTCATGTGTTCATTTATGGCATTAATCTGTAAATAATAAATAATCCAAATTACTTAATTGAGATAATTTATTAAATACTCAGAGCTTAACCAGAGAGAAATTTTTTATGCTTTTTATTTTTTTTATAAAGGAAATGAAGGGTTTGCCTACGCTTGTCTGGCATGGCATGGCCCTTCACGGGGAATCAAGCGATGCTTCATTTTGCCAAAATACAATTCCAACATTTCAAGAAACATATTAGACTATGCCTGTCTGTTTGGAGCACTGCAGCTAGAAGATGAAGTGAATACTGCACCTGCAAGAGTGTTTTTTTTCCTAGAAGTAGGACTCTGCATATGGATTTGCTGATTGATACTGTCAGCTAAAATTGATCAAAACTTCCTGTTATTTGGCAGTGTTCAGGGTTTTTAAGTTGTGCGTGCTTTCCCTTTAATCTTCAACTGAGTGGCAACAACTTGCAATAACAGCAATAAATAAAGCTCACAAAATACCTGACAGAACACTTTTGATCCCCAAAGTTACAAATATCTTTCTCTTCAAATTTTAACTGGCTCTCTCCAAGCTCCTTCATTTTCTCTGGAAGCAGGAGAGAACTGTTCCTGCAATCCATAAACGAGTCTACTTGGATGAAAACCTTCCTGTGTTCTTATCCATTAAGCTGGCACCAGATAGCCTAACCCAACTGGTCAGAAGCTGCTCAGCACTAGTCATGACTTTTAATTTGTTGCATTTGGGTAAGAGTTTTTAGGCTTTTTTTTTTTTTCCTAGCTTTTTATGATTCATGGTGAGAGTGAACTCTTAGTAACAGATACAGCAGTCAACTAGAGGGATCAGTATTAGGCATTTCCATATAATACATGATCTTGCTGGTCTGTAGTTAGGTACGGTGCCATTTTCCATAACAAAAAGAGGCTATAAGATTAACGGGAGTCCAAACCATCCAGTCCTTCTACCTCTGCTAAAGGTTTTTATCTTCCACATGAAAGCAGTTGCTAGCATACACAGGATAAATTGTCAAGCTGAAGTAAGTAGACAACGTTGTTTTCACAGCACACAAGTACCATGCTGGATGTGATTTCATGCATACATTACTGAGTGTTAGTAAAACCAGAACAGACACCCACTCCCGGCAATAAAATTCTTTCTGTCACTCCTTTGGGACCAATGATTTTTTTATACTGTTGCACAGCTGGTTTATGTGTGCCATTTCCATTGGGCAAAGCCAGTCCTCCCGCTTATGCCTTGGAACTCTTTAATGGTTGGAAGCTTGTCTGTAGAGCAGCTTCAGCAGATTTTTAGAGTTGGAAGGACTAATGTTTAAAAGATAGCAATGGGAGATCCATTTTAAGTCAGAAAAAAAAGCTCTATAAAGGAGGTCTAAATTAGAGTCAAACTTGCTATCACTTTTACGTCTCAGAATGAGAATTCCAGTCCGATGTTGTTATTTTCTTCTCTGACATTATTCCAAATAACGTATTCCAAGTCATTTACTGCTTTCATTACAGTTGTCACATTTAAAGCCAAAGTGGATGCATTGCAGCAGTGTGTGATGTGATTCTTGTGTATAGCTTGCCCGTACTGTTTTGTTAAGATTGCAAAGGGCTTCCAGACCCTATTGATCAGAATAATTTTGCAAAGTATAAATTGTCTATCACTATGTTTACAAATATGAATGTGGGAAAATGTGCCTTTTTAAATGGTGATGATGTGAGGGTTTTCTTTTTTCTTTTATTTGCAGCAAGAAATCCTCCCTTTTGGGGACTAGAGACAGAGTTTTGCTTGTGATGGCTGAGTAGCCAACAAGACACAAGAATTTAAGTCCTTTGGGTATACTCAAGCCAGATACAATCCAGACAAATGCAGTACTTACTCCATGTGCTGGAACAGCAGCTTCAGCCTTGACCTAATGAAGTTATAATTTCTAGCAGAGAGAAGTGATTTACTTGTCAGGCTGCTGAGACCAGAATTTTTTCATATTTGAGGGCAGCTGTTTGTGCCGAATTCTAGTATATATACAATGAGTTTTATTTTATTTGAGTTGTAGTATAAGCTGCAACTAGCATCACTCTTTCTGGAAACCAAAGAATTTGATGTAACACTCAGATAAATTGAAGTATATCAAATTTCAGAACTTTACATTTGAAAAACTGGCAGCAGTTTCCATTCCAGTAATTTAATGTTCATATATCTGAATTATGTATGTGGATAGTCAAGTCAAAGGGATCACAGATATATGAAGACTAACAGCAGAATGGCTATTAGCTTCATGGTCAGCAGAATGCCAGTTTAGCTTCATAGTTAGGTTAATAGACACCTTATGTATATAAGCTTTATAATCCAGTACCAGTTATTAGACCTTGAACCATTTCAGCATGAGTTGTATACTGCTTTTACTGTCTGCATAGACATAAGCATAACAGAGCACCTTGTAGAAGCCTGAGTTTTCCATTTGATAATGCAATGGTGAAGGCTTATAAAAAAACCCCAACAAACAACTAACCTGTTACCAGGTAGCTGTCAGGCATGTGCTGTGGAAGAACATGCTTTAATACTTAATAGTCTTGTGTATTTTGGATTTTTGGGAGTTTTGGGGTTTTTTGAGAAGGGGCATTCAGAGAAGTGTGAGGTTTTTTGGGGGGTGAGGTGGTTTGTTTGTTGTTTTTTAGGGTTTTTTTGAGGGTGAGGTTTGGGTTGTTTGGGTTTTTTCCTGTTAACAGCAGAGATTGCAATATCTTGCCTTGCTGCTATTCCTTCTTTTTTTTGCTGGTGAAACTCAATCCTTTCAAATGAAGGAATAGATTAATATTCTTGGGGTTTTGGCTTTCAAAATGACATTTCTGCCAGTTGTAATAGTGATGAGTGTCACTGAAATATACAGTAATAAATGAAGAAATTATATAGTGGTATTGAAACGCTTAATATGGAATAGATCTTCAGCTGGTATAAAATGCTAAGTGGCTTCATATTTCCGGTAATGCACCCCAAATCCGAGAAATGTTTTTCCTTTTTGTCTCTACAATCAGACAGGTTTTTTCAGATAATTACATGCAAAATATTAGTAGATTATGTTTTGTTAATCTTTGACGTCTTACATCCTTCTAGTTTATTATTTTCTCATATTTCTCATTCTCAGACTAGCTTAGTCTACTAGTTTTTAAAAAGCTACTCTAAAAAATGTGGCACTTTCAAATGTCTTGCTTTTTGCATGTCAACTGCAGATCTCCTTCCTTTCTGTCTTCTACTGCTACCACCACCACTCTGCCTCCTGTTCAAAGGTATTTTTGTGGATTATATTTGCAAAGGTTGCAAAAGAGAGACTTTGAAGAAAAGGAGCACCCAGGAAAATGTTTCTGCAATCTCTGTATTATTCCACATGTATATTCTTTTTAAGGAGATGATCTTTCTTTCCTAAACTCTAATTACGTAATGATTTTTAATACAATGTTTACATTTTCCCATAGCAAAGGAGAAATACTTCTATGTTTCCTCTTAAATATGGATCAGTATTTTGTCTGAAGACGGGACTGTTTCTAGTGCTACTAGTAATGTTTTCAATAAACTGTGCAATTATAAAAAATACAAAGTGAAATGCTGCTGCTGTGGAAGTCACAAGAAATGTTCTATTGGTTTCAGTATGCACATAGCTCTTGCTTACTGTTTTCTGTTGCTGCTTACATTACTGGGAAATACAGGACTGTTTGAAGTTACCTTAAAAAATATAAATTCCTGTGATCCTGAGACATATAAAAAATTCCATTCTGGTCAATTGCTAACTTTATACCTGGAAATTACACACTATCTTGCATTTTGATGGGGACATTTGAAAAGGAATAACATAAATTTGGTAATTCATTTTTGGACCTAGGAGATATTGGTGAATACAACTTCAAATTGTTTTTAATCATGGAATACACTTGTACAGGAGAGCCATTTCATTTAACTTTCAGATTTTTTTTAATGTCTCTCAGAGTCTTTTATAGGTGCAGGGTGAAGACAAACATGATTTACGGTTAGAATTCTTTTTGCTGATATCTTACCATTTGTGAAGGCATATTCTCTGAAACACTTTATTTCTATCCCATATGTTATGTATACATAATACATGATGCATACTACTTCTGGGAGATAACCTGAATAATTCACCTACAGTAATATGATCATGTTGCATTTCAGGTTATAAATGTTTTATTGCCATAGTACATTGTCATATAACATAACAAACAGGTAAAATTTTAAATCAGTGAAGATGAATACTTAACTAAGAATTTTGATTTCTGAATCATTATTCTTTTTATATTTATTGTACCTAAATTAATTTTAATTAAATAATCTGCTTATTTTATTAAACAATAAAAGTAAATTAAAAGTTGTGTTAGGGAACAGTACAAACCATTTAAATAAATTAATCTCTTAAATATATCCCCTCCGACACAAAGAGCTTTGTATACTTTAAGATGGTATTGTTGGCTACTTCACAGGTGAGGAAATAAGTGTAAGAACATGACTTCTCCAAAGCTGGAAAAAAATAAAGGGAATTGGCTTTCAAGCTGATTAAAAAAACGATTCAGAAGAAGTAAGGATTTTTTTATTATTTTGAAAATAAAGTTAAATATCAAAAATTCTTAAACACAAGTATGCTTTGTAACTTTTATGGCCATGCATGTGTAAGGAAACAGGAGCATCCATTGTTATTTAACCAATAGTTCTGTTCAATAACAGGAATAAGCCATTATTTCACATCTGCTGATCTTTAAAAAGGAAATGCTGTCTTTATTAATTCTCAACGTGTCAGTTTGCATGAACTAAATGATGGAGTTTTTCAGTGAGACCGTTTGTCATAGGGATTATCTGATGAACTTAGTATGCCTGGAAAGTTTATTTAACAGCTCATTTACCATTATAAAAAGTTGCAGGTGAACCATGCAGTAAATGAGTGCCTGGTGTCCCCTCTGCACACCTCCAGTTTTATTTCTTGCAAATAAGTGCTGGCTCATTTAGCTAAAAAGTTATAGGAATTTTTTTTTTATCAGGTTGTTTTTTTATTGGCTACAGGTTCACAAGATGCCTTAATTACTATGAGTTTCCTTTATTCTGCCTGATACACTTTTAATTTTTTTTTGAGTCACAGTGTTTACTTTTACTTAGTTTCCTTATATTTTGCCAGCACTGTTGATCACCCCAGGCATTTAAAAAATATAGGAGTTATAAAGCAGGACTAAAAAGTAGTAGTTAATAAATAGTAAACTGGCATTTCAAAAGCTCAGTTGCTGATTTTCCAATTGATTCACATTACTCAGGACCAAGATATGATATAGTAGGTCCACAAGGAGGACCTAACACTCAATGTTGGAAAAGGTTCAATGTTGGAACCTCTGACTGTCAAGTGTCCTTGACTCTAGACTGAGCACAAAGACAACTGAAGGAATAATATTTCAGTTGATATTAACCAGAAATTAAACCAGAATAGGGATATAAATCACAGGGGCAGTTAATTCCATTTTGTTGTTCTAAAAAACCCTACATACTTCTATGACATCAAAATATACCATTATATCTTAATTATATTTATTCTAAGGAAGCATTTATGTCCTATGATGGTAGATATCACTGCTAGAATATTGAAGAAAGCTTCAATATGTGAAAACATAGTTTTATCATCTAAGAATTGTCTGGCAACACTGATAGTCTAGTGCATTTTGGTAAAGCTTCATAATATTTGTGGACTATCAACAACAAAGAATGACAATACTAGATGCCAACCTGTATTTTTTATTTCAGTAGAGCCTGATTTTCTAGAATTTACAAGAAGCCATGTCACTTACTAGACATTTTTGCCTGAGTTTTTTTCAGTGTATTAAGAGTGTTTAAACCAGCTTGTGTATGCCTGGTAAATATGTAAGAGGAAGATGATCTTTACCTTACTGAAGATGATTACTTTGCAATCTTTTTGTTTCAATTCCCAGATCCATCTGCTCCACCAGCTCCATCTAATATCAGAATTGCCAATATCAGTGCAAGTAATGACGGGACTGTAAATGTAGTGATTACTTGGGACCTTCCAGAAGAGCCTGATATCCCAGTGCACCACTACAAAGTCTTCTGGAGCTGGACATATAGCAAATATGTAATCCCAGCTAAAAAAAAGAGAAGGAAGATTACCGATGGGGTAAGAAAATAGTAAATGAGACAGAAATATGGCTTATTTCTGGCACAAAATAAAGCAAAAGAATAAAATATGTGATTAATTGCAATTACTTCAGCAGCTAGTAAATTAATGGTCTTAATTTGTAATATCACAAAGCCCATAGAAAATTTTGATCTCTCAATCTCATCTTTCACGGAACTCAGGGAGAGAAGTAGAGTTCTGCCTTAAAATGCAGATAAATGCTATAAGATTTTGCAGGAAGGACGAATAGAAAGTTGAATGCTCTTTGTCCTCTCAAATTCAGGCTTATTTTATTAGTACTTCTTAAAGATACAGTGCTTGCTTTATTGCTTTTGCATAATATAATCTGTCACATTGTTCTTTCACTATGCAAATAAAATTTGTGATGCTGTCATATAAAATAACCATTAAATAGTCAGTATAGGTCCAAGGAAAAAACAAAACCAAAACTCTTTAAATAAGCTGCTGTACCAAAGATATGGCATATTTCCATAGCAGCAGTCCCTATGAGTTTCTTGAATGAGGTATCAAACGTTGCTTTACTGGAAAACTATCTGATGTGAAATCCTTAAGCATATTATTTTAAAGTAGTTAGCAGAAACAGAAATCAATTACAGATAAAAAGCTGGGCTTAATTCTCAGTCCTCTTGATAAATGTGTTGTGAGAATTTGGTCCCATGTGAATGTGAACACTGTGTTTTGGCTCTGGCTGCCCACGTGCACTGTGATGAATGACAGCTGCAGGGTTATAGTTCCTTCTCTGTCCCTCTGTCACCAGACCCTGAGACAAATAAAGGCAGTGAAGGTTGGGTTCATCTACAGCAGATGGGACGCAGCAGAAATGCCACTGTGGGAGTATACTGGACCCATGTCTTCTCATGGGAACTGTTGAGTGATCAGGGTCTGGAGGCTGCAGAACCACTACCAGCTCTGTGCTGGGCAGGCAGGAAATTTCTCTACAAACGTAGACAATATGGAGTAATTTCAGGGCTGGGATAACTTGGTTCTTTGCTTCTAATTCAGTTAAATACTTTTTTTTTTTTTAAAGTAAATATGCATAGAAAATAAAGTTCTTTCTTGTACTTTTAAAAAATCACTTTGGCAAGATAGGAGTAGGGTTGGACTGTGGTAGGTAGAAAAGTTTGTGTTTCTCAGGAAAGCTGCCGTTGGATATAAATCTTCATGGCAGAGGCTACAGCCTGAAGAAACAGGGAGCTTTCTCTCCACAAGCTGGTTGTTGAATCGCAAAACCCAGAGAATTTTAAAATCGAGCTGGGTCCTTAATATTGTGCTGGCACTTTGTGTAGGTTACATCCTACGTGTGAATGTGTTAAAACAGATCCTATAGACAACATAGCAGTAATTGAGACCAAGTTCTGACTACAAATATAGGGAAATCCAGAAGAGCAAAAGCATGTTTTAGAGAAAAGACAGGCTCTTAGAAGATCTTTCATGTTACTCCTAGCTTGTTGTACTTTTTCTTCTGTACCATGACAAGAAAATATACAGCAGTGCCAGTGGTATTCAGACTTTCCCACAGGACACTCCTGTGGCTATTGCTAATCAATGGCCTTTGAATATTATAGCAACTCTTCTGTCTAAAATTTGGCATCTAAAATATCTCAGCACAAAGCAGGTAAAGGTAATTGATGTGAAATGTTTTTGACAGTCCATGAAGTGTTAAATATGGCAGTATGTGGTTATCTTTTTCACTCTGGATTGACTGTCAAACTTCAGAGCCACAAAGTATTCGAATTAAAACATTAAGTAATGTCTCCTGTCTGAGATATGGGCTGTAAAGGCATTTTTATAAATAGACGTTTAAAATTTTAGAATACTGAGAAGCCTTGGCTCTTTGCAGTATCATGAGACTTGCCATCACTGATGGATTATTGATATTGGAGATTAATAATGCTGCTCTGGTGTTTCTCCATTTGAGACACTTCCATGACAATGGAAACTGTATTTTTTTTCCTTTCTGTTTTCCATTCTATAGCAGAAAAGGGTTCTTACCAATGAGGAAGTATTTTTGGTTGAGGCATCTGGGTTTTTTTTTTCTTGGTGTTGGTGTTTTGTTTTTTTAACAGCTGAAACAAATAGAAAATACTGACAAACGTACTGAATGTTTGATTTTAACTGTCTTCAGACTGACTGTCTCTAGAGAAAGTTTTGGGAAAAAATATTTTAAATTTCTTTGGCTAAAATGATTTTGACATAAGAAAAAACCTGTTATATGTAAAAAAACCACAACTTTAGTTTTTACCTAAACAATAGGTGTCTATATTTGCCAAGTAATTGCCAAAATTATGTAAACATCAAGAAAGCTAGTATTTTAAAAATGACACAGCAAAATAGAGTCCAATAAAATATATTTTTAAATAAAGGAAATTTAGCTCTGTAGATATTTTTACATGAGATTTCTAATTTCAAAAGAGTACTGTGCCCAAGATAGCAGGCCTGCTTTTAATAAGGACCTGTGTTTCTGCAATACTTTAACTACTTTGTGTATTTATTCTCCTCTATTATAGGCCCAAAATTATGTGGTCCTGGAGGGCCTCCAACCCAACAGCAACTACAATGTAGAACTGCAGGCAGTAACACGTTGGGGTCAGATACGCCTAAAAAGTGCTAAGGTTTCTCTCCATTTTAGTACAACTCAGGACACCAGGAATAATAGTGAGTAATTGTATTCAAACACCTGAATGCTTTATCTCTTCTTTATCTGGAGTGTGGATGTTTTATATAATAATTTCTCAAACTGCAAAAGATAATTTTCTTAAAGCTTTCTGTTTTGTATCATAGTGATCCTGCCTCGATTGAATTGAGTGACCTTTTAATGTTAAATTTCTTACCTAAAAATTGGTGACAGTTTTTCCCTAGACCTTTAATGTAGATCCCGCTCACCTGAAATAAACAAATGCGATGAAAATGGAAGCATTTAAATGATTGTGGTGCTAATATTTTTAACTGCAACACAGGTATTATAAATACTTACTATATTTGTCAGTAGCTGGAATAAAACTATTTCTGTGTCTTTGTCTTAACTAGGCAGTTTTAGCTTGCAATGCTTTTCAAATTCCTGACTGTTTTGAGTAGCAATTAATTCAGATTCCTGGACAACCCAAATATGTATCTACTATGAAGTGATATGAAGCATCCACTCTTCTGTTAGGGAGTCAAAAAACTTCTATGCCTGACAAGCAATGAATTCTCAATAAATTATTGCACACATAGGGCCTACATTCAAATTGTAATCTTGAGATTTTTAGATGTCAGGTTATTTCTTAAGGTCTTAAAACCTCACATGCTAAGTAGTATAATTGAAGAGCATATCTGAATCTGAAGGTAAACCATGATTCTTAGTCTTAGGTAAATGCTATTTGTATAATTACAATAAATACCAAGTTCCTTCCCAAACTGCTGATGTGTCTCTGATTAATCAATACAGCAAAATTCTGATAATAAGGTGTTAAAGAATATAATTTTAAATATCCTGTCCAGACTCCATTTCATTTTCCATCCATTTACATTATTTTTTTAAAGTACGCTCAAAGTTAAAACTTGTTACCATTTCATAACATTACTGTAATTACTCGCACCCTAACTATTCAATTGCAGTTATTGCTGGACCCTTCTGCAAGCATATTCAGTTTCTATATACATAAAATATTTTAAAGCAGTTGTTAGCTATGACAGACCTTCATATCTACAGTTGCTTCCTATTTTAATGTGCCAAGAAGACAAAATAGACCTAAAGATCCTTCTTTTTCCCATAGTAAGCTCATTTTTACTACCTTTTTGGTCTGTCTTAAGAGACAGCAGAGGGCCAAGTTTTCATCTCTTCAATACACTGAGTCTTTGCTTGAAATCTATACCAGAATATGAGCTTGAATCTCCACAGTGTGTACGTAAGCCAAGTTTGGGTTAAATCCAAGTGATTAGAAGAGTTCTGCCCTTTCCATACTTGCTGTCCAAGATTGTACTTGTGCTTTCTGTCATGCCCTATAAAAGGGACCTGGTTTGCAGGATTGTGCATGCTATCAAAAGCTTCTTTGAGTTACCACATTTAGTTTTCCTTTTTTTCTGTATGTACACAGGAGGTGTAACAGAAGAAAAAATACACTGGGAACTGGGTGTTTAGTTCCAGTACACTAAGCCACTGAGCTCAACTAGAAGCGTATCATTGGATGTTCTGATTTTTGCTGAGTATTTTCCTAGCATTTGTTGTTGTTGTTGGGTTTTTTCTCCTTTTTTTCTTTTTCTTTTTTTTCTTTTTTTCACACACATACATGCCCTGATCTTCTTGTCTCCTCTGATTACAAATTGCTGTGAAATTCTGGATCTCAGTGCTAGACATTAAGGTGTTTAGTTTTCAGTCCAGTCATCTTGACTGGCATTTCACCAGATTATGTTATGTTACGGCTCAGAGAAAGAACATGTAACTGAATTTACTTTACATAAGTCACGGGAGAAGGCTGGTGCCTAGATTTGTCCCTGTTAACTGGGACAAAATTCTAGGTGCCATTATACACACCTAGCCAAAGTGACATTGGGCCAGTTATTGAATTTCTTCCTCTCATTTTACTATGAGAATAACTTCTAAAACTTTCCCCTCTTGAGGGCAGGGATAATTAACCAACTGATGTTTGTTAGGCTTTATTGGTAATCCTGACATTAGGTCACATAATTATGGTCTTTAAACATGACAGTAAATAAAGACTTTCTTTATAGCAAAAACTCTCCAAACTGAAGCTGAGCAATTGAGATTGGACTTAATTGGATGTGTTTGCTTTGGTACCATTCTGTACTTACTGTGAGAAAACCTTTTGCTGGTAGTGCTGTATCAGCTCTCCATGGTCTCTCATGGTCTGTATCACCAATGGGTTTGTGTTGGGAGAGGAAGATTTTTGTTTCGATTTTCCCTCCCTAAAACACTGTGTTTTTCAGAATCAGATGGAGATATCATCTGATTTACTACTTACAAATCTTCTAACAAATGGTTAGTTTATCCTATACTGCAAGTGTGAATTTGGTGGTTTCATTATTTTCTGTCCGCTCCCCATGACAGCTAGATTTACATTCCTTCCACATTTTTGCTTGGATAATCTGCCCTCTCCTTCATAGTTTTGCTTCAGAAAACAGTCCATCTGTGGAAGTCTTCTGTTTGCTAATGTCTAATAAGTATAGACTTGCTAATGCCTTGTGCTTTATTTCACTTTATTGTGGTGATTTTTTAGACTAAAAGGTTAATTAATAGTTACATTGTTTCTTAAACCAAAGTAATACTCTATTAAGAGCAATATTTTTGTTTTCTCATAGACTTCAACTATTTGACTGTTATGTTCAAGTTATGAACATCCATTTTGTTAATGAGCAGTATTTTCTTTTTAGCTGCAAATCAGTGCCTGCAAGAACTCAAACACGGATTTGTTTTACAGTAGAGTACTTCAATAATAAGTTTATAGTCAAATCTGAGCATCATTTCTGTTAAAGGCATGAAGTAAAGGATTCAGGATTCTTTGAGCCTAAACCACTGATATCACTCATTTTAGTGGGTAGAGCACTCTGCAGAGAAGTGTATTTGGACCTTTCTGGACATTTTTTTGAAGTTTTTAAATTAAACCTTAAATAGAAAAGAACACAAAAACTATTCCTGAAGGAGATGCAAATTCATCTTCTGAATCTCACTGAAGTTAGTTAGATACAGAGCCAGTTCTGCTTGAGGACCTTTTGAGAATACTCAGAAGCAGATGGAGGAATATGAAAAAGAAAAACATACTGACTGATTTATTATCTAGGACGTGACATTCATGCCCCCTCCTTATTTGGGGACTTCCATGGCTTTTGGGTAGTAGTTGCAGAAGCAACATGCCAATTTTGCTGAAGTCCCACTGTCAGTTGCTCTGCTCTCTGTGGAATTAAGCTCTGGTTTTTAGGTGTCTGTTCCTGTTGTCAGAATAGAGAGTAGTCCATAACCCGCTGAAGTAATTTAGTCCTACAGACCTCTGTGAGCTTTGACCCTGGCCCTCTGGCATTGTATTTCCCCACACTCAGAAATACATTGCCTCACTATATTTGTATGCTTCACTTCTGGGAAATGCAGCAAGTCTCTCTCTCTTGATCTTTATATAGAAATATTCTAAATTGGTGTCCTGGTTTTTCTGGAAGTGGAGCAGACCGAGAAAAGCAAAGCAGAGATTTAGTAAAATTAAAATACTGTAAGTTGAGGTGCACCTAATAGATTTAAATTTGTACTTCACTCTATCATTTTTTAATTTGCTTTTAGGTAGTATAAACATTATGGTTATCTTGAGAAAGAATTTGCTTAAGTTTTGCAGTTTTACTGTAATTTAAAACAAGCAAAGTGTAAAATTGTGTCAGATTAAGCAAAGGATTGACAAAGTGAAATTTGCCAAAAAGCAAGTGGGTTTCAGCTGAAGTTACATGTAGGCACAACATTCAAGTTTGTGTGTTACTCATGGTAATATCTGAAATCTGATTCTTTCCCTCTTTCTCTCAAGTATGTAGTTAATAATTTGCCACTTCCTAATTGTTAGAATCTCTACTATTCATGTAGTTGTGTTATTGAACTAATGTAGGGGTTTTTGTTAATCTGATGCAATACTGTCCTCTTAATCAGAACTGATATATTTGCAAATGTGCAGTCAAAATGGAGTTTGAACTGGTGTTGCTGCCTGTCACCCCTGCTAAATGCTGTTGAACTGTTGCCAAATTAAATGCTTGATGAAGGACATGCTGTTACCACTGCTTGTTGGAAGCATCACACGTAACACCAAGGGAATGGCTCAAAGATAATTCTGCTTTTAGAATGTTTTCCTAAGAATTCACTGTTGTTGGAAACAGGAAAGTGGGCAAGAAAGACTTTTAGTCTGACCAGAGTGTTCTTCTGTAGCATACCAAAGGACTATATTTTCTTTGATGTACTAACCACATGTGGCACTCTCTGGGTTACACTCAATGCCATCCTTGGGTTTTGTGTATATTCAAACACTGCACAAATATAAAGAACTCGAATGATTATACAGAACTACAGCTATGCCTGTTTAAAATGTCAATGTGTTAACATTTCTCATCTGCAGGATACAGTTACACTCTCCTTATTATTAGTTTTAAAATTTACAGAGCATTTTCATCTTAAAATATATTTATCTCTTTCCCTCTCTGTCCAAAATATTTTTAACTGAATTTCAAGCTTTTCATGCTTCATGCTTTTCAACCATTATGGACAGGTTATTCTTTATATTAATTTCATTTAGGTAAGATACTGAAATAAGATAATTTGGATTAAAGATAGTATTATTGTCTGAATTTCAGCCTTGTTAACCTAGTCATTATACAGCACTATGCTTAAATAAGTAATTGCTGATTCTTCTGTGTATTGCAGAGGAACAGACATCAACTTCTGGGAAACCTCAGAAAGGTCTGGTAGATCTTTACCCAACATTTCAAAGAAGAAAAACCACTCGTTTTCTTAAAATTGGAGCTCCTTTCTATCAGGACAATCAACTTCAGCTCAAAGTCTACTGGAAGAAGCCAGGTTTGTCAAATTTTTATTGTACTGTTTTTTCTGAGGAGGAACTCTCATCAACTGCCTCAGAGTTGTAGAACACTGATAAAATAAATGAGTCCTTTACAATCATTGAAAGTTAAATCCTATCACCCATCCTTCCTTCCCTTCATGTTCACATTAGAGGGGAACATTGCCTCTCCTCTTTGTGTTATGAACGTGTAAAAGTCTGGCAGAAGGAAATGACATGAATCAGATATCCAAAAATTACAGTAAGTCATGTTGAGACACTGAATCTTCCCAGAGCTGATACAATTTTTACTTCAGAGGAAGTTGCTTCTGTAAAGTTTTAAATAGGGAAGTAGAATTTGGCTGTATGTTCAACAGAGCTTTTGTGGCTATTAATGTTGTCTCCCTGGAGTGTGGTTGGAGGGAACTTAAAGTTCCCAGGTGAATTTTCTGCTGATGCCACTGCAGTATCACTTGTTGAACTTTGTCAGTTGAGAAATTAGTCAGGAAATATTCATATGGAAATCATGCAGTGGTGTCACAAAAACTAAACCATAGTTTGAACCATAAAATGTAGACTTTTACTGACTCATGGTAAGGCCACAATAGGCTTTATGCTAAACTTTACCAGTCAACTTGAATTAGAATATGATGAATAATTGGCCACAACCACTGGAAAAATCTTAAAGTGGGTTTTCTGCTAGGCTGCATGCACCCTTCTGTTTTTCTGAGAAAACAAAAATGTTGTGTTTAAGTCTTCCAGTCTAAAGGAAAATGCCATCAATTTTTAAGTGTCTAATCAGATTCAGAAATCAAAAAAGGGATTTCCCTTTCTTGCCTTCTAGGAGTGTGTAAGTTATTACACATTACTCCAGCTTAGCCATAACAGGTTCATATGCCATTTTTTTGAAAATGTTCTAACACTTAGATTTTCAACTTTGAGCAATCTACATGTATAGCAGTAGCACATATATAAAATCATTCAATGTTTTTGTTTGAAATAAAAGGCGACAAAAAGGATAATAATCTTCTGGAATTCTTCAAAGAATTTTAGAAAATTTAGGTTCTTTTGGGTTTAGGTATATGGAGCACTACCCTGAAAGAAGGCAAGCTACATAACTGTTCAATTATGCTATGCAACATGAGAAAATGTCACACTGGATAGTGTGGATTGTGAGAGCTATCTTTTGCTTCTTGAAAAGTGCCTGCCTGTTTGAATTATTACCTTTCTAGCCCTACTATATGAAATACTTTCAAATCAAATGCTTATTTCTCCATAAAATCTGCAAGCTTTGGCTCAGCCTGACTACATAAAAGTTAAAATAAAAGTTGAGGCATTTTTAATTATGAATACTAAGTTTACCTAATGGTATGCTTTTGGTTGTCCCAAGTGAGATGTATATATTCTGACCTTATGTATCTTTGACCAAAATGCCAGTGCCCTTAGTGAAATTCACCTTACAAGTAGTTTTTTAAATTCACTTTTACAGTTCATGAAGGAAAAATCATGACCAGTACAGCAATATTCATCTTGTTCCAAAGTAGATATATTGAACTAGTTATACATTAATTATAATGGTAACTTGCATATCGAGCTTATAAGTAGATGTTACACTGTAGTTACTTAAATGTTGACATCTAAATCTAGAGCTGAATCTCACACTGTCTTACATACCTGGAAGTAATATTTGTAGTAGAATTTACAAATGCCTATAAAAAGAAATAAGATAGTTAGCATTCTCATAGTTGCTGAAACAAGAGGTAATTAAGATTAAATCACAGAATCACAGAATGTTAGGGGTTGGAAGGGACCTCTGGAGATCATCGAGTCCAACCCCCCTGCCAGAGCAGGAACACCACAGAATCTAGGGCAGGTCACTCAGAAATACATCCGTCTTGAAAGTCTCTGGAGAAGGAGACTCCACAACCTCTCTGAGGAGCCTGTTCCAGTGGTCTGTAACCCTTACAGTAAAGAAGTTCTTCCTCACTTTGAGGTGGAACTTCCTGTGCTCGAGTTTGCATCCATTGCCCCTTGTCCTATCACAGGTCACGACTGAAAAGAGATTGGCCTCTCCTTCCTGACATCCACCCTTCAGATATTGATATACATTAATAAGATCCCCTCTCAGTCTTCTCTTCTCTAGACTAAACAGCCCCACGTCTCTCAGCCTTTCCTCATCAGACACATGAGGACATCAGACAGTCCCTTAATCATGCTCATAGCCTCCACTGGACTCTTTCAAGTAAATCCCTGTCTCTCTTGAACTGGGGAACCCAGAACTGGATACAATACTCCAGATGTGGTCTCACTGGGGCATAGTAGAAGGGGGGAAGAAACTCCCTTGACCTTCTGGACACACTCTTCTTAATGCACCCCAGGATACCATTGGCCTTCTTGGCCACGAGAGAACATTGTTGTCCCACGGATAACTTGTCCTCCAGGACTCAAAGGTCCTTGTCCATGGAGCTGCTTTCTAGCAGGTCAGCTCCTAATCTGTATGGGTGCATGGTGTTATTCCTCCCCAGGTGCAGGACTCTACACTTGTTGAACCTCGTTAGGTTCCTCTTTGCCCAGCTCTCCAGTCTGTCCAAATCTTGCTGAATGGCCACACAGCCTTCCAGGGAATCAGCCAATCCTCCCAGTTTGGTATCATCAGCAAACTTGCTGAGGATGCACTCTGTCCCCTCATCCAGGTCGTTGATGAAGATATTGAACAAGACTGGACCCAGCACTGATCCCTGGGGACTCCACTAGTTACAGGTCTCCAGCTGGACTCTGCACCATTGATCACTACCTTCTGTTTTATAGCTTGGAAACAGTATTTGTAAATGGTGCAAACTCCACAACTGGAGATCTTCGAAGACAGGTGTGGCACAGATCTGTTAGAAATGGCATGATTTTACATACTTTCACCTTGTGCCAGGGATGGACCAGTTGAGTCCCTGCATTGCTGACTGTACCGCTGACTCCTCTTATGTGAATCTGTGTACAGCCAGTTATATATAGAGGACACCCAGAAGTCCATTTAGGTTGTGTGGTGGGATCAAGCTCTGTCACATGCACTAGGGTGTTTAGATATATGCCCCAGCCATGCAGTGGCAGTTGTCTTCATTTTTCTCACAGAAAGATCAGTGATAGCAAAGGTGTGTGAAGAGGGGTAGAATATGGCAGTTTGTCACACTTTTTTATTTCCTATTTAAAAAAGAAAGTATCTGTGTTCTGAGTGACAGCATATGCAATAACTCAGCAGGAGCCATTCCCTCAGGTGGAACTGAAATCTAGCCATCTTCCTGCTCCTCAGAAGCTAGCAGCTTCTATAGCCTCTTAAAGGAGTTTGGAGGTTATATAGTTCATGGATGAGGTACTGACTGTAAATTTACTAGTGACAGTTGGCTGCAGAGCAAGCCTTTTTTACTGTGCAAGGAACACAGCAGGCGAAGCATATCGCCTGTGTCTTGTCTTTATGGAAGACAGCAGTTACTGGACCCAACTGCATTGGGAACTGTAGCTACATGTATTTCTCCTTTATGAACTGCACTGTCTCAAGTTGTCTTTAGGGAGTTGTAGGAGATGCTTATACAGCAAATATAATAGGATCTATTGAGAGAAAATTTACCTCAGCCTGCTCTATGGCTTAGCATCTAAGCTATTTTCATTGCAAACAGGCAATCAGAGTTCAAATCCTTCCTGACAGGGAATTGACCACTTTGTCTTCTCTGTGGTGGGTGATAACAGGAGTCCCTGTTGATTGCTCTAATGTTCTCATTGTTTTGTAGTTTGCTATTAAAAAAAAAACACTTTTTTTTTTTTTTTTGGTACAGGAAAACAGCTATTCTATAGTCCTAAATTAGGATGTGTGACTTTAAAACAAATAAAATTAAGACAATGTAATGCAGCCATGTGAAATAAGTATATCAATAATGGTAAGAGTACCCATGACATAAAAAAAAGAGCAAGAATCACAGGATCACAGAGTTGTGTCAGTTTCAATTAGTTGTAATAGTCTTTGCTTTACCTGGTTTGATTTGCAAGGTTTTTTTGTACATTCTGTGGTGGTCCCAATAAGAGATGGTTCCAGTGGTGATGACATAAATGCAGTATTTAGAATTTTGGATTTTTGTATTTTTTTTAAGATGAAGATATTTGAACCAGTATGATATGTTGATATAGTGTCTTTTAGCTGTGATGAAAACTTTAATGACTACTAAAACCAGCAGTCTTTCACTGTGTAAGAATGTTACTAATTTTCTATAGTAATAGCTGCTCAGCAATTTTCGTTGTAGTCCTGAATTCAGTGGCCCTACCATTCTACTTAGATCTGAGTTTATTATTATTTTTTTAGTTCTATCCAAAGCCAAGATGGCTTTGTAGAAGAGTTTTGTACTGCCTCTCAACACTGTAGCATCACAACACACCACAGATTGAAGAAACAAACAAAGGAAAGACTTGTGTGGATTTATTGGAGTCTCAGACCACTTAACAAACACAAACGCATTCCTAAGGTTGTTTTAGATTATTATTTTACTTTCATTGGTCCCTTTGTTAACTGAGAAATTGTTCTGCTTTTGAATTTGAACCATGTTACTCCCTCTAAGAAGGACAAAATAGAACAGAATCACAGAATAATTTAAATTAGGTAGAAGGGACCTCTGGAGGTCAGCTGGTCTGACCATCTGCTCAAAATAGAATTCTGAAGTAAAATAAAGTTGTTCAGTCCTATCTGTAAGACCCTATAACAGATGTTGTTTTCTGAATGACAGGGAATTAGTCTTTTATGAATATCAGGCTGCAGAGGCCACCTTGCAGTTTATTGCAATGTACCTTAGGAATGTTTCTTGACATTCAAAGATAGTTCTTCCATTACAACAAATAAAATGTATTCCTCAGTGTCATTTGCAGATGTGCCTCTGTGAAGCCAGTGAAAGACCACAATGATGACATCAGGCCTGAAGCTCTTGGGTTTATATCAGCCCTCTCGATATAATTCATCAGACCTCTATCCTGTGCAACAATTGCAAGAGGGGGCCATGTTGCAAACTATTACTGAACTAGCTTTACTATACAGTAAAGAAGTGATTGCTTATCAGTATTTAGAAACTGAACACAGTATTTGAGGTAAAGTCTGAGTAAGTGGTTGGAAGATCCTGTTTCCGTATGTATGTATCATAATGTGCCACAGTTTGGTAGCAGGAAAGATGTGCTTAGGCCTGTTCTTCAAGTGTCATTTCTTAAGTCCCATTAGCTTCTGTAAGCATGAGGCATGAATGGAATGTAGGATCTGGACTTTACATTAAAATTAATCTCTTTCTGAAATAATCTTTCCATTTGAATGCTTCAGTATTATGACAATCGTAAGTTTACTTCAAGCTGTACGCTCACAAAAGTAACTCCACACTTCAAGCAGTAAAAGGTGCTTAGCAAATGCACATGATTTAGCTGGACAGAGTCATCACAAAAGCATATTTTAATTGTATGAACACAATAGCTTCCTTCTGAAAAAAGAAAATGTCTTTCACTTGGTGCCTCTGATTTAGGCCTGGGATTAGAGAAACAGTGCATTCCTTAAAGAGCATGAATCTCATTTCTATAAATGAAAAGAACTTGCTTGTGGCCAGATTTTTTGGCTATTTTGACTAGGTGGAATTAGAAATTATGTGCTATTTCTGTCAAATAGTGGAATCAACTTAAATAAATCACTTTTAACTCCTTGGTGCTGGAGTCACAGACCACCATCCACTACCAAGAATGGATGTGCTCTGAACCCCCTATTTAAAAGGATTAGCTACTTGGAATAATTAAGATCTTCAGTATCTTGTGCAGTAGTCAAGACTGAGAGTGTGAAAATGAAAATATTGTTATATGTTTCCTCTGTTCCTCAGTGGTTTGGCAACTAAAAGCTGAGGTTTTGAAGTTGAAAAGCCTTCAAGTTGCTGCAAATTTGTGTATCTTCAGGGTAGAAAAATAAGATATTTCCCATAGACAGAAGGAAAAAAAATATTCTTTATGAGCTTACTGCATCAATTCTCATCACTTGCTGCAAAAATTATAAAACATGAAAATATTAGAATGTAATTTAGTATGATGTTTCTTTCCAAAGCAACATGTCAGTAATATTTTCTAACCCATTACTCTGCCTTTGCTACTGGTTTCTTAGTGCCTGTTATTTGAGTATAATGTAACTTTAGTTTCCTTCACTTTTCTTTGAATGAAGTATATGAACATTTATGTGGCCTGTTTAAATTAAACGTTTAAAGTACTTCTAGATATTTAAAATCAATATATCTGCCCCTTGGTTTTGCTTTAAAAGACAAATATTTAAAATGCATTAAGACTTGGCTTCAGGCTTCTTTCTTTGTGTTTCTGGTGAATGCTAAAGCAGGAAAAAAAAAGAACACTTAAGGCAGGGAGAGGGAAAGAATCCTCCATTGTCTGATAAATCAACCAAACAAGAATAATGAATTAAATTACAGGGAAGAATAAAATGCAAGGCAATGAAAAGCAAACAGAAAGCTGCCATGAATGCTTTTAAAACCGGATCTTAGGAAAACAAAATTAACTTTCAGTTACTTCAGGGAGATAAATGAAGTGACTGTATGTGCTGACTCTGGTTGTAATAAGGTATTTCATATGGCAGATTTTAAAATAATTGAAAACTTTCCCTATGTTATCCTATGGTCTTCTCTCATGTAACTAGTGCCACTGAAGTTAATGAAACCCTTCAGTGCCAGTTGGAGTTTCTAGCTGTTCTTGCAAGGAATTCAGCAGTAGCTGCTTAACACTGAGGAATTATTTAGTTTGGTAATAACTGTTGCACTAGGAATATCAGTGTTTAGGCAGCTGGCTATTTTCTAGTTACAGGTATTTAAGGAGTAAAATATTTATCATAGAATAATAGAATGGTTTGGGTTGGAAGGGACCTCAAAGATCATCTATTTCAACCCCCTGCATGGGCCGGGACACCTCCCTCTAGATCAGGTTGCTCAGAGCCCCATCCATCCTGGCCTTGAACACTTGCAGGGAGGGGGCACCTTGAGCAACCTGTGCCAGTGTCTCCCAACCCTCACAGGAAAAAATTTCCTCCTAATGTCTAACCTAAATCTCCCCTCTTCCAGTTTTAATCCATTACCCCTTGTCCTCTCGCTACAAGCCCTTGTATAAAGTCCCTCCCCAGCTTTCCTGTAGCCCCGTCAAGTACTGGAAGGCTTCTATGAGGTCTCCCCAGAGCCTTCTCTTCTCCAGGCTGAACAACCTCAACTCTCACAGCCTGTCCTAACAGGAGAGGTGCTCCAGCCCACTTGAAGGTATTACTGTGGTTCAGATGTTTCTTTCAATAAGAAGACCTCACTGTTAATTATAGTGAAGTATACACTGGTATATTTCCCTCATATTTCTGTGCGAATACAGAGACATTGGCTCAGCAGAGGCTGATGGTGTGTGTACACATAATGTGCTTTTCTATTTAGGGATTTAATTAGTAAAGCTGCCCCCAAGCACAGGAATATTTGACTAGATCAACTTTTTCTAAATTCACTGATAGGCACTGAATAATATTGCTTTTCCATGTGTGCTACAGCTGACTCAGATGCCTGTATCCTATGCGCTTCCCCAGCATCCTGCCTCAGAAGACAGGCAATGCTGTCAGCTTTAACTGCTGTGGGATATTATTCCAGAGTTAAAAGAATATCCTGTCAGAAGTCTTTGTTTGAGTCCTACTCCTTCCTAACTTTGTTTTACATAGGCCTAATGTAGTTTCAGGAATACGATTTTTGTCATCCCATTTCTCATATTTTAAAAATCTCTTTGCCTTTTTTGCTTCCTGGAGAGACTGAAAAGGAGAGCATCTGACTATCTCCCAGCTCTACTTTACAAACTGACTACAGGACTTGGGGGCTATTTGGTTTATGTCCAAATGTGAAGTCTTAACAATACTTAAAATGCTGCTGGTGGGAGTAATGAATAACATCGAGAAATATACAATTTGGTAGGGCAGATAGTGCACCACTCCTCAAGTAGCATGCAGTTGATTAGTTGGACAAAATGTAAAGTTTTAAAATCACATTTACAGTAAAGTCAACCTCATTGGACTCTCCCCTGCAGATGGGACAATATTGGGGAGTCTTTTCCAGGGCACAGTTTACTGCATTTCTTCATGTTTCCAAAGGAACAACAGAAAACCATTACTGAATGCCTTTAACTCACTTCTAAACCTCAGTACCCTTCTGTGTAGGTGGTTAAAGCTCTTGGTATGAGAGATTTAGGGACAAGTTTGTCCAGTGATTAGTTCCAGAAATTTATTTGGAACTGATTCAAATATCAGAAGCCAAATCAGAACTACCCACTGTGGTCACTCAGACAGCACAGAGGACTGGCTTTACTTAGCAGGCACCCACTGATGTCTGCTGAAGACAGATTGAGGCTGTACTGAGCTGGATTGGTCCAGAATATTCATCAAACTAGTTCTAACTCTTTGTATGGTTATTCGACTTACTGCTTTGTTTTAAAATGTACATAGTGTATGTACACAAGCCCTCAGTATCACCTGAATCAAACTACACAACACATTTAATAATTGTGAAAGTCTATTTAGTTTGACTTATATACGCATTTAAAAGAAGTCTTTTTATTCTGAATACAAATTTAATCTTGATTGCTTTTGAACTTGCATTAAAGGAACAAATAGAAATGTAATTGCAAATTGCCTAGTCCATGAGTGAAGTCTAAAGATAGACCATCATTATGTGAGATGCGTACCTGTGGTCAAACTGCAGATACACAGTCAATATTGCATTGCAAAAATCATTTATCAAGACTTGCTCACTTCAAGGCATGAAAAAATTAACTGGCCAACTAATAAATAAGCTCTTACCTGATTTTTCAATTCTTCACCAAAAAATGTTTTCAAAACCAGCATCTTAATGTTCCTTAAATAATATCTGTCTACCCAGTACACAGTTTTCTGCATTTCTTATTACTTTTTAAGTATTACTGTAACCTATTAAGTTAATGATTTTAACAACAAATACTGAAATGTATATAAATGCATTTTTACATATATGCATATAGTGTTAAGTTATCAATGATGCTGTCTGTTAGGTAGTCTGAACAACTGAAAGATAAAACGGCAAACTTTTTACCATCCAGTTCTTCCCCTCCTTTCCCCAAACTGTATCACTAGGTAACATTCAGTCAAAGCTTTTTTTTATATGCTTACACTTCATACCTGGAGTAATCCTACCATTTCAGTGAGTAAAAAGATACTGAAGTACTGCAGTTTAGCAAGATACCTGTCATCAGCTATGGGGTAACAACAGCTCATGAGTCCTCTCCTAGCCTGCCTAAGTTCTGAAGTAAAATGATAAATAAAAAAGCTTATGGTCCAGGGAAGGTTAAAGTATCAGCAGCAACTCGTCATGGTCATGGTGAAGGTGGTGGAAACTACTGAGTGTCTTCTTGTAAAATGGGTCAATTTTCCTCCACATGCCTCTCTTTAACCTGTATTGTTTAATTAGCCTAGTTTATAAGATGGCCATAAAACCAGTTGCACAAGAAGACAAGAGACAGGGGAGGAAACTGGAGTATTTGAATGAGTTGCTGGAGTTGGAGGGAAAGACACCAAAAAAGGGTAACGTTGACTCTGCAATTATAATATATATTTAAATGTCACATTTATGCAGCTGTTGAATAATGAGTTCTTAAACAGAAGTTGCTGTTACTCCTGTGACCATAAACTGAACATAAGAACACCCATAGCAGGCTACACCAAAGGGCCATCCCTTTCTGTGTTCTGTTTTTGTCAGTGTCCAAAGCAAATCCAAATGAGCATAAGAATAGGGCAAGTGTGCAGTGATACTTGTGCAGATTATTGTCCCAGCTTCAGACAACTTCTAATTCATGGGATTTTCTGAGCCTAGTGTGATTTCATTTCATTATTTCACTTCTTCTAGCTTCATTTGAATACAAATTTTTATATTGAAGAAACAGAAAACAGTGAAGTTCTCTTTACCCTGTCTGTACATGCATGATTTATAGATATTTAACCTGGTTATGCTCTGTTCATTTTCTTGTAGACTCAATAGTCTTAAACTGCAGATTTAGCAACTGCATATAAGCCATTAACTTTATGAATAACAGTTCAAAACAGCATCCAGATATGGCATGCCATGGAAGTTCAGTTTTGGAACTTGACAGAGCATTGCACATGTGTGGAAACCCACCTTTTGCATATGGTATGAGAAGGAAGAGAGTATCACGTGCATTTTTGCATCTTCTCCCACTATGGAGTTAGGGGTAAGACGAGTCTGTACCTTGACTCTGGAACTGGGAAGGACTCCCAGATTATCTACCCTCAATATAGCCTCCCCACCTAAACTAATGTCCAGATGTGTCGAGGTTACACAAAAGGCTAAAGTTAATGAGTGATAGAGTACCTAGAGACATTTTCAGTAGATGTATAACCATAGTGAGCCTTGGGTTTGTTTGATTTGTTTTTTGTTTGTTTGGCATTTTTCTTTGTTTTGGTTTGTTTTTTTTTTTTTTTTTTTGTTTGTTTTTCTTTTTCATGGAATTGAGTTTTTGGATGCTTAGAGGCTTTTGAAAATCTGGCTATGGGGAGTGCTATAGGAAGCTTCTATCAGGCTACAAACAGCTATTGTTAGACTTGGAGCTTACAAGAGGCAAATTTCCTTGTAATAGAAAACCAGAATGACATACTGTTGAACTCACTTTGTGTCATTCTGTGTGTGGGAAAAGGAGTGAAGGTAGAGGTAATCTGTCTTAGACATTATCCCAAACTTATATCCCTAAATATAAACATCTTTAAACCTTGAGGCTTCCTAGGTCTAGATAAGGACACAAATATTGTGGCACAGGCCTGTCTTTAAATTGCACACTAATTATTAATACAATTTTTGGAAAGGCTTATCATTGTATTTTATGAAGAATGTGTTCTATAGAAAGAAACTTTGTTTTAAATGGTATAATGTGAGAAACAAAATCTTTGTGATTTAAACAATATTGCTTATATTCCACATAAGAGCAGGAAACAGGATAGTTTGCCGTGTTAGGAAGTGTTTATTGAATGAAGTTGAAATGTCAACTGAGAGCTTTGGTGTTTATTTTAATCATACTACTTGAATAGGTGATTATTAAAAAGCTCTTTTTCTCAGAGGCATCATGAATACCATGAATTTCATAACGAAACATTTGACAATGTCATTTTTTTTTCTCTTTTTTGTTTATACCACTGAATCAATGCACAGGCAGCTAACGGGCCAGAGCTGTTCTCATTTCACTTTTTTACAAAAAATGCCTGAGAGTGCATTGACAAAATAGTTTTTTACAGGGAAAAGAGGAGTGCAGAGAAGCTTGCAAAGCATTAGCTCATTATTGCAGCATTTTATCATTAGTTGAAGGTAAATTATGTTTACCTCTGTATCCAAAGACTGATAACGCACTTTGTACTGGTACCATAAGTGAAATAACACTCGCTATTCTATCCTTGTTTCTCATCCTATCATTAGCTTCAGATTTCAAATGTTGGCAAGAAATGTCATGATTCAGAGAGACACAGAATGGCTCATGAGCCAATATGTGAAGAAATAAATGTGTGTTATGATCAAGTACTGGCTGAGATAATGTTTTGCTTCTCTGCAGTACACTTAAGTAGTTCTTCTCAAACCATTCTTCAGTCATGCTGTTACTGCAATAAATACCATGCAGATCACTTTATACTAATATCGTGTCTTCAAAACTGAAGCAACAAATAACACTGCCTCATTTATTCACTTGGATTTTGCCCATTTTTAAGCCTTTCCTGCATATTTTTCAGGACCTCTTCAGTAACTGATTTTTAGCAGAAAAAGTGTTTATGGAAACGAGCATATTGTAGAAGTCTATGTTGACATGGAGAATAATTGTGGCCTGAAAAACAGATGAACCTGAGAGAGCAAGAGACACTTCATTATATTCTATCTCAACTATTTGCTTCTGCAGATAGTTCTTGGTGTGGAAATATAGGCAGGTTATGCTGCAGAGCAAACACTACTGCTCCTCTTTCTGCCAGAATGGCAGGCTGGAAGCAGTGCTGTGTTATATTAGATCCACAGTTGTAAAAGTGTATCAGGCGTTGAATGCTGGGAGAAGATAGGGCAGGAACATTTCTTCAGGAAGCCTTTGAGTTTTACACATCTTTGGACACTTCAGAGATGGCATCATAAATTTCACCATTTGCCATTGTTACTTTTACAGTCATCGTAGCACAGCTGCATCATTCAATACAATGAGATGAGTAATTTTTGTCCTGAAAGGCGTGTTTGACAAAGGATTTATACAGAGGTCCCCAAAACCATAATATAACTTTGCTGTAGAAACAATTAATCAAGCTTGTAGATACTGAGACAAGCACTTCATATGCCCTGAGCAGATTCTTTCCTGTGCTGTGATATTAAGTTCTTTACCCCTTGCTGTGGCCTATTTTTAGAGAAATAATGCTGCAAGACACATGATCCAGAAAGGAAATTACTTAATTTTGCTGTATTTCTTTCTTCCTAGTAGTCTAGGATGATCAAAGGCGTATTAAAGACTGTGTTTTAACTATAGTTTCTATGGTCATTAGTGTCTTGATTGTGGTGGGTACTAACTTTCTGGCCTGATCCATTAGCTACTCTTAACTATTGAAGTCAACACGACTGTTCAGGTGCTTAAGTGCGTTGTTGACTCAGGGCCAGAGTGCTCAGAAGCTTGTAAGATCAGCCTTCAATATGAGAAGAAAAGCAAAAAACATGTGGCCAGTCACAAATAATAATTGCAGTTTGCTGTATAAATTATAATATTTAACAGTATATTATAAATCCAAAGGTTCAGCCACACGCAGAACAAATTCTTTCAGTAATTTTCTTACTGGATTGCTTCACAGAAATTTCAGTCTCCTTATGGCAATTTGTTTGAAGAAAGGTTAGGTTTGAATGAAGACAGCAGGTTTACATAATGGCTAATTATCTTTCCAACTTTGATAACAGGTCCCTTTGACATACAGTTAGCATATTATATGTATTTTTTTGGAGAGGGACAGTTTGCTGAGGTAACAACAAAAAATACAGAACACCATTATGGTTTTATCCGTAATCTTCATTTGATATATACTAGCTATTTATATTAAATTAATGTATTTATGCTGGCAGGTAGAGGGTTTTATATAAGTATATCTTATTTTATAATCTTTACTTTTTAATAATATTTTATTCTAATGGTAAAATATGCCAGATACTACTTGATACGTACTTCAAATCCTGTCACGATACAGAAATCAGCTTGCTGTTACTGTGTTTATTGATGCCAAAATTTTTAATTGCAATTAAACTTTAATTTGGGCTGCTGTTGTTGAACATGTCAGCTCTGAAGTCTTGTTTTCCAGCAAAACCCATTTGATTTTTCTTTCTAATAAATGTTTGTAATTTGGTTGCCTGTAGAATAGCTCTGTCACAGCTGGCATTAATCAGCATTTTTATACCAAATTGTAGAGACCCATCATCCAACAACCAGCCATCAAACAGAATAATATACTACCCTAGAGCTGAAATACTTTTACAGCAGAGACTGTTATCATTATCACCACTTGACAGGATTGGAACAGAGGCAAGGAGCCATGAAGTGCTTTGCCTAAAGACTTCCAGCAAACCAGCAGCAGAAGCAGCCCCAGTTCCTGAAACGGTCTGCTACTGGTTTCTTGCTGTGGATCACAGGAATAAAAAGAAATACTTACTTCTTAAATGTATTTACCTGGTCTCCTGGAGTGATAGTAGGTTGTTGTCATATCAGTGCTATTGAGTTGTGTGAATAAACTTCACCTCTGTTCCTGACCATGCTGTGCCAGTTTTCTAGCTACAAAGCAGACTTCAGTTCCTCATAATTGTCAAGTTGACACCCTTCTGCAACAATAAATGTAATACAAAGCATAAAAAAGTGTTTGAGGCAGAGAAAGGAGCTGTCTGCAGTAACATGCTGTTAAAAAAGAAACCACATCAGATGAAATTATTCACATAGCTGGCAGTAATGGAAATATACAATAGAACAAAATGTGGAGTGGTGCACTGCTGGACCTTCTATTAACAAATAAAGAAGGTCTGGCTGGGGATGTTAAGGTTGGGAACAGCTGTGGCAACAGCAAGCATGACATGGTGGAGTTTAGTATTTTACAAGGAAGAAGCAGGGCAATAAGTAGGATTGCAACCCTGGACTTCCAGGGGGCTAACTTGGTACTCATCAAAGATCTACTTGCAGGAATCACATGGGCTAAGACTCCGGAAGGTAGGGGGGCCCAAGAAAGCTGGTTAACTTTTAGATATCACTTCCTCCAAGGTCAAGACAGGTGCATTCCCTTGAGTAAAAAATCGGGTAGAGGAGGTAAATGACGTGCATGGATAAGCAAGGCACTCCTGAAAGTCTCATGGAAGAAAGTTATAGTTTGTGTAAGAAGGGAATTGTCACTTGCGAGAACTGTGTTGTCAGGGTATGTAGAAAGGCAACAAGGAAGACCAAAGCTCTCTTAGAACTAAACCTGGCTAAGGAAGTAAAAGAGAACAAGAAGGGCTTCTTCAAATATATCAGTGCTTAAAGGAAGAATAGGGAAAATGTGGGCCCACTGCTGAATGAGGTGGGAGCCCTGGTAACAGAGGATGCAGAGAAGGCAGAGTTACTGAATACCTTCTTTGCTTCAGTCTTTACTCCTAAGACCAACCCTTGTGAATCCCTGCCCCTGGATGTAAGAGAGAAGGCCTGGAGGAAGGATGACTCTCCACTGGTCAATGAGGATTCTGTTAGAGATCAGTCAGCTAAATTAAATATACACAAATCCATGAGCCCCAATGGGATGCACCCATGAGTGTTGAGAGACCTGGCTGATGTTGTTGCTCTATCAGTCTCCATCATTTTTTAAAGATCATGGCAAACAGGAGAGGTGCCTGAGGACTGGAGGAAAGCCAGTCTTCGAAAGAAGGAAGATCCAGGAAACTAGAGACTGGTCAGCCTCACCTCCATCCCTGGAAAAATGATGGTGCAGCTCATTCTGGAGGTTGTCTCTAAGCACATGGAAGAAAATAAGGTTATCAGGAGTAGCCAGTATTGATTTACCAAGGGGAAATCATGATGCTTGACAAATCTGATAGCCTTCTGTGATGGCATGACAGAATTGATAGATGCAGGGAGACCAGTGGATGTTTTCTTCCTCGACTTTAGCAAGGCTTTTGACATTGTCTCCCAAGCTCAGGAAGTGTGGAGTAGAAGAATGGACATTGAGATGGATCAAGAACTGGTTAAACAATAGAGTCCAGAGGGTAATGGTTCAGAGTCCAGCTGGAGACCTGTAACTAGTAGAGTCCCTCAGGGATCAGTGCTGGGTCCAGTCCTATTCAACATCTTCATCAATGAGGGGACAGAGTGTATTCTCAGCAAGTTCGCTGACCATACCAAACTGGGAGGATTGGCTGATTCCCTGGAAGGCTGTGTGGCCATTCAGCAAGATTTGGACAGACTGGAGAGCTGGGCAAAGAGGAACCTAATGAGGTTCAACAAGAGGAAGTGTAGAGTCCTGCACCTGGGGAGGAATAACACCATGCACCAATACAGATTAGGAGCTGACCTGCTAGAAAGCAGCTCCATGGACAAGGACCTTGGAATCAGGGTGGACAACAAGTTATCCGTGGGAGAGCAAAGTGCCCTCGTGGCCAAGAAGGCCAGCGGTATCCTGGGGTGTATTAAGACGAGTGTGGCCAGCAGGTCAAGGGAGGTTCTACTCCCCTTCTACTATGCCCTAGGGAGACCCCACCTGGAGTACTGTGTCCAGTTCTGGGCTCCCCAGTTCAAGAGGGACAGGGATTTACTGGAGAGAGTCCAGCAGAGGCTACAAGGATGATTAAGGGACTGGAACATCTGTCTGATGAGGAGAGGCTGAGAGACCTGGGGCCATTTAGTCTGGAGAAGAGAAGACTGAGAGGGGTCTTATTAATGTATATAAATATCTGAAGGGTGGGTGTCAGGAAGGAGGGGCCAATCTCTTTTCAGTCATGCCCTGTGATAGGACAAGGGACAGTGGATGCAAACTTGAGCACAGGAAGTAAGTTCCACCTCAACACAAGGAAAAGCTTCTTTACTGTAAGGCTAAAGGAACTGGAACAGGCTGGCCAGAGAGGTTGTGGAGTCTCCTTCTCTGGAGACGTTCAAGATCTGTATGGATGCATTTCTGCAATGCTAGATTCTGGAATCTAGGTCCTGCTCTGGCAAGGGGGTTGGATTAGATGATCTCCAGAGGTCCCTTCCAACCCCTAACATTCAGCGAAAAACGTTGAGGAAAAGATGATGAAAAGGAATTACTTTTTTAAATTTAGGTTATTTTCAATACCTATAGCACCGTTGAAACCAGAAATTTCATGTAGGAAAAGTTGCAGAGATACCTGGCATTGTGTTGGGTGATTTTTCTGAATGGGTCCCAAGCTTGACATTCTGTGGGGAGATGCTGAGATTTAGCAAATGTAAAATGTAAAACTAGAGTATTCCTCTTAACCATCGTGCATTCATGACTTAGGATATGTTACAGTATTTTAAGCCGAACTTTTCAATCTAATATGCTTAGATTGTGCATATGAACCTTAACTTTTCAAAGTGGTAAACAATGTATTTGACGTTAGCATTAATGGGATTTTAAGCTGTTTATACAGCTTATACTACAGAGTAAACATGAATTCCCCACCAAAAAAAAAAAAAAAAAAAAAAGAAAAAAAAAGAAATATATTTGTTTATTTTAATTGAAGTGGATCCAGAGAGTTGTTTAGGTTGGGGAGTAGGAGAAAGAAGACAAAGCTGATGAAGGACATCTTCATAAACATAGTTGATAAAGAGATAGGTTTGTAAAGATACTAATGTGGAATTACAGGCTCTTTTTGTGTGAAACAGAGGAGGGACAGAATCAAACCAAACATCTCTTCAACATGCTTTAGAGCATTCCCTGATCAATTCATTTCCATTCACAGATTTAAGATTTATGTCTAACAAAGTTGGCTGCATACCCTTGTTCAGTAAAACAGCTAAGCATATGTGGAATTTTAAGAATATGCTCATGTGATGTCTGTATAGGAATGTTTGCTTGAAGCTAGAAACTCATACTTCAGAAAATTTACTTTAAAAATCATATTAAATTCCTTGTCAATTAGTTTATTTGGAAAGATTAGTTTTGTGCAACTGTCTGAAACATCAAGAAATCTTTATCTTGAGCAGCTAAAGGTCATGTCTATCACTGTAAATTTGCAGGGATTTTAAAATAATTTTCCTGGTTTCCCTTCCCTTCCCTTCCCTTCCCTTCCCTTCCCTTCCCTTCCCTTCCCTTCCCTTCCCTTCCCTTCCCTTCCCTTCCCTTCCCTTCCCTTCCCTTCCCTTCCCTTCCCTTCCCTTTCTTTCCCTTCTTTTTTCTTTTTCTTTTCTTTTTTTCTTTTTTTTTTTTTTCTTTTCTTCTTGAGAATATAAGTAACTGTTTGAGTAAGCTCTCTGCTGTAACAGTCCTTTAAGGAGTTCTTACTTAAATGATTATTATGTTGACCAATTTCACAATCTTAGAGCTGCTCAAATGAGTGTCAGCACTTACGATGTCCTTCAAGTGCAGTGTCTCTATACAAATATTTTGAGTTCTGGGAAAAATGAGTGCTTGCTGTTTGTGCAAGCATCAGCCCTTTTAGTATAAAATGGTATACTTTCTAACCATGAGAACAATGAAGTTAAAAAGACTTAGAATTTGAAGTATGGAATCAGGAAAACTCTGAACTATTAAGAAGGAGATTGATTATATACCAAAAAAAAAAAAGGGTTTATAATGTAACATCTGAAATACCAGGGAACCAGACTGAAGGAGTCTAACAGTATCTTTTCAGTGTTACATACCTATTCTAGAAGGGATAAAGGGATAGCAGAACTTTCTAATAAATGGGCCAAAATCAATTCCATTAGATACTGGAACTACTCAAATGACTTTTCAGAAAAAAAGTTGTGGCTGTGGGTTACATGTATTAACTTCAGCTGGTTCAGTCAGAACCGTTAGCTTTGGTGCTAGTGGCTGCCATTCAGCTAGACTGCAGCTTGGAGCATTTGTCAAGTACCTACCCCTGATTTTGTAATGGAAAACAAATATCTAAATAAATTCTAGTAGTGATCTCTCACTAGAAAAGTGTACCTTGCTGAAAGGAAGGCTGGGAGAAGCTTTTATTTTGCATGTGCTGTAAACACAAAAATCAGATGTATATTTTTGCATAAAACCAAAGCTCTAGAGCCATGAGCTTTATGAGTGACTCTGTAAATAAACAAATGCATATTTTCATTATAATTCCAAGCCCCCTGCATGGGCAGGGATACCTCCCACTAGACCAGCTTGCTCCCATCCAACCAGGCCTTGAACACTTACAGGTCTGGGGCAGCCATAACTTCCCGGGGCAAC
This sequence comes from Hemiprocne comata, assembly GCA_020745705.1. NCBI lineage: Eukaryota > Metazoa > Chordata > Aves > Apodiformes > Apodidae > Hemiprocne > Hemiprocne comata. The sequence goes on along the minus strand of CM036586.1, from coordinate 93,707,098 downwards.
CTGTGCCAGCATCTCACCAGCCTCACACTAAAGAATTTCCTCCTAATGTCTAACTTAAATCTACCCTCTTTATTTATTTTTAAAAGGAGTGGGAATAATCACACGGCAGCAAGTTATTTCTTCATAAATTTATTTTTGAAAAAAAAAAATTGTCTTGGCTTTCCAAAGGAATCACACAAATAATTAGCATACATGTTGTTATTAAAATAGCTGCTGCAAAAATCTATTACTAGGAGCTTCTAATCAGTCTTTTTACCAGAATACCATTTGAGCTAGTTTCACACTATTTATTTTCTCTTTAGTTTACAATCCTTCCCTTCTGCATCCAAATTGCTCATAGCAGTCTAATGCCAGATCAGCCCTTAGGGCATCCCAGATGTTTGTTTTCCCTCCTGAAACACACAATCAGGCACTTGGTATTAGTAGCTATGTCATACCAAGCTAATTAATAATAACAGACGTAATTTTGCATCCGCTGTATAAAGATAGAGGAGAACTAAATCCAGAAGAATGGCAGGATGTATGTGCACTACCTGGTGAGTTTTTCTTCTTTTGTTTAAATCTTTATTCCCCTTTGTTTTACTTCCTTATGCAACCTGTATTAGACAGGAGACTGGAAGACCTGGAAATTGGTTGAAAGCTTGTACCATTGATACTGCAGCAACTTTTGTCACTGATTTAAATGGGAGCAAACTTAAGCCTTTGGTATTACTCCTAAGAGTCAAGACTAGGATTTTATTTGGACAGATACTGAACAGGTCTTATGGTATACACTGAAAGGAGAAAGCTCATGGATTTACAGACGTTTTCACATGTCTTCAGGCACAGATTTCTGAAGTAGTGCCAGGCAGCAGTATTGCAGTGCTCTGACAAGATAAGCAGTCACAGGCAGTTGACACACATTCATTTCCATCATTTGCCAGATGTTTAGAAGTAGCAGCATTGCGATATTTTTTGTTAATGCTCAATTTAAATGCTTGATTTTTTAAAAAATGTAAGCAGTATATACTTACATATCTGAAAATGCCAAGTCACTGTCTTTAAAATCATCTCCATTAGCTGATCTCCATTAGCTAATACAAGGTTTAAATAAAGTGTTTAATATTTTCTCCATTCTACTTCAGGATTCCTAGGAACAAGTAAGAAACTACCAGCTCTACAATACTTAAAACTCCTCCTATTTTTATCCAGAGAAGCCAAGTTGCAATGGTGAAAACATGATTATAATATATGTCTTTTCCTCTCTTTTTGTATCATTTAGATATCAGCATGAATCAATTCCAAGTCCACTGGTTACTGGAATCCTGTGCACACAATGATACCAAAGGACTTGGAAAAGTAACTGAGCTGACTTATGTAAGTCTCCATTCAGCCTTCTGCTTGACCCTGAATAGCTTCTAAGTATCAAGAGAAAGAATGGCTCTGTAACATAACACAGTACAATTTATGCCATATTTTGTAGATAAGTAAGAAAGGGGTTTTTTTATGTTCCTCCTCGGCAAAATGATGCATCTGGACTCTTTTGGATGTTGTTGTTTGGATTTTTTTTTAAAACCATACTAGGCTAAAATATTTTTTTTTCTTTTTGTTGGTGTTATTCAGAAAACAACAAGCGAATGAACTTCTTAGTATTTACATATTTCTACAGCATATTGAACATGGAGCTTTATGTATAATTAGTACTGCAGGACTCCAGCACAGTGCAAATACTGAACAGTAATAATAGTAATTAATAAACTAGGTTCTCTTTTAGACATGCATGTGGGTTTCACAACCTTGAGAACAATAATAGAATAAGAAAAAAGGACTGTGGATGAAATACACTAGACATCAAATCTCAAGTCAGACAGATATCAGATAGGGACAAAAGCTCTATGTACGTGCATGTCAGCTCAAATGTATATTGTGGTAGCAGTCCCTTGTACTCAATTTGTTGGCAATCTAGTGTCATCTGTCTCTGTAATATATTATTTGAACAACACAGTAATGTGATTGGTGCATCACAATTGATTTAGTGAGATATGGAGAAAAGAAGAAATTGACCTTTTCCTTCTTACCTTGACCTATACTACTGTATCAATTCAGTGAAGTTGATAGCATGTAAAAGTAGAGTTAAAAGACATAATTTCTCATACAGAATGCTGTTAACTTGTACGATATACTTCTGCATGGAGTAAGCAAAGCAAATATTAGAGGCAAATGAAAAAAATTATTGTGAAATAATGTTATGATCAGTCCCAATTTTTCAAGTTATGCACATTGAAGATGTGAAGAAAGTTAACATTTAAGAAATGTATTTCCATTAGAGGTCAGGAAAGACTCTTAGTACATCTGCCCAAATGCATTGTGGGATTAGTTAATTTATTTCCTCTCAATCATATGGTTATTGGTCCAATCTACTTTGGAAAACTCTGTGTTTCTGTTGAGGAAGAAAATAATTACAAGCTAACAGAAGAAGCCTGACACTGCAAAAAGTTTGGTGCTGGATTTCATAGGTAAAGGTAAATAAATCATTTAGGCCCTGTACAATAAATGAAAACAGTCTTGTCACAATTTTAAGCGGGTGTCAAGCCTATTAGAGCACTCTCCCAGCAGGTGGAAGGCAGGGAGTCAAGTCCATTCTTAGCCCAGTCTCTATGTCCAGTCCAAGTGAAGGTTAGATTAGTGGCATTTGGGACCAAACAGAAGAGTGAATTATGCAGAAGAACTTTGGAAATTAGTGGTTCTGAAGAGAAACGAAAGACTTTCGACCTTAGCTAATGCAGTATTATTGGACATTTTCCTAGAAAAAAAAACACAAACCAAAACATTTTTTTCTCATATTATATGATTTATGTTAAAGCTATGAGACTATGATTTTCAAAAGTAGTTTAGACAACAGTAAGAATTTAGCAGGACACCTACACTTTATGTAAAGTTTTCTCCAGTCATTGTCTTTAAACAGAATTGTGCTATGCAGTTCAACTGTGGAGCTTTTCTCCCTGGTAAGAAGGCAGAAGCAGCTAAACTACTAAAGTGGAAAAAAATGGATCCATAATGCCATGCTGGACTTTGAATGTGCTTTCAAAAAACTAAATGTGGATGAAACCTGTCATTTACAGCAGCTTTACTCAGCTTTCTTACATTGTTTAATTTGATTGGCATTTACATCCTCTCATTGCTATCCCTATTGCCAGTTGCTTTGATGCAGTGTTGCAAAGGAACTCTGTAGAATTGAAGGACATAGCCAAATACCATGCTAATATATTTTGCTACTGAAAATATAGGCAATGTTTGCTTTGTTCTCTGAGTAAAAGCCATGTTGATATGTGTTAAGCATATTAGGAAAATCTTTTATTTGGGAAAACTTTTCATCTTCTGTCAACCTTATTTTTCAATATTTTTTTTTCTAGAGGTCTATTTGCAGGAGATGATTTTTTTGTTTGTTTTTCTTCTAGGAAAACTACATTATTCTGAAGGACCTGTCATTTTCATGCAAATATAAAGTAACTGTTTTGCCTGCAAAATCTAAAGGTCGTTTTAAGGCTGAGAGTATTTTCTTTGTTACCCCATCTTGCTCTGCATTTAAAGAAAAAAGCCACAAGCACATTAATTGTCCTGCCGAAGGAGGTAAGGCATGATCTGGAGTAGCCAGATAGTTTCAAATGCACTTATAATCACCAAAATAAAGTCTTTAAAAGCAATTCTAAAATGCAAAATGAAAGATTCAGAACTAATAAAAATATGACTAATGTTTTTGTGAAAAATCAACTAAAATACAGAGCAGTGTAGATTTTGGCTATCACATCACTGTTTTGTCTATTAGGTGATAATTTTAGTGGACCATTTATAACTACTTAATGACATTTGTTATTACACAGTTTTTATTTTTGTGAAGACTTTCCCAGTTATTTATTATAATGACAGAGGATAAGTGTAAACATAATTATGCTGGCATGACCCATCATTTGAATTTTTTGCTAGTGATGCAAACTACTTTTTCAGTTTTATTTTGTTTAGGTTAATTCTCCTCTCAAATATCAAATAAAGGCACTCTTATACCTTTTACAGTGTTACCACGATGGTGGGCACAGCTAGAGGGTTATGGAAAATTGCAGAATCATGGAGATGTATGTTGGTTGGTAAAGACTCCACTTTGGGCTTTGGGAAGAGTGGCTGGAAAGCTGCCCAGAGGAAAAGGACCTGGGGATGTGGGTTGACAGATGGCTGAGTATGAGCCAGAAATATGCTCAGGTGGCAGAGAAGGCCAATAGCATCCTGGCTTGCATCAGTGTGGCCAGCAGGACTAGGGAAGTGACTGTCCCCCTGTACTTGGCATTGGTGAGGCCACACCTCAAGTACTGAGTTCAGTTTTGGGCCCCTCACTATAAGAAGGACATTGAGGTGCTGGAACGAGTCCATAGAAAGGCCAACAAAACTGGTGAAGGGTATGGAGAACAAGCCTTATGAGGAATGACAGAGGGAACTGGGTTTGTTTAGTCTGGAGAAAAGGAGGCTGAGGGGAGACCTTATCGGTCTCTACAACTACCTGAAAGGAGGTTGTAGTGAGGTGGGGGTTGGTCTCTTCTCCCAGGTAACAAGTGATAGGACGAGAGGAAATGCCCTCCAGTTGCTCCAGGGCAGGTTTAGATTGGATATTAGGAAAAATTTCCTCACTAAAAGGGTTGTCAGGCATTAGAACAGGCTGCCCAAGGAAGTGGTTGAGTCATCATCCCTGGAGGTAGTTAAAAGATGTGCAGATGTGGTGCTTTGTGACATGGTTTAGTGGTGGACTTGGCAGTGTTAGGTTAACTCAACAGTCTTCAGAGTATTTTCCAAACAAAATAGTTCTATGATTCTATTTTGATTCCATGACCTCTGAGATCAGCTGGTCCAGCTGCCCACTTGAAACAGAGCTGTCAGATCAGCCACAGCTTTGCACTGCCAAGCCTGGAAACCTCTCTCTTCAGCTAGAGGTTGGCCCTCTCACTTTGAGTACCTACTGTCCTGAAGGGTGCTCCTATGCTTCATGGGTCACCTCAGAGTCCTGCTGGCCACAATTGCTATTTCCTCACCACCTCCCTCCTGACCGTTTCCAGGATTACAACCTTGTTCCTAGGCAACTGCAACTCAGGGATATGTTTCCCCTAATCAGAGTGCCCCTATTAACTTGTACTACAGTTTTAGAGCATTAATTTTTGCCTGCATCATGGAGTTCTTTGCTATCCTGTGGGTTTTCTTGTGGTCCCAAAATTAAAAACCAGTGGTCAGGCATTCTGAAATAAAGAGGTGCAGCAGGGTAGTTGCATGTGAATGAGACACTAATACCTTTACATGCTATGGGCTTTCCTTTGTGTTGCCTGTAGCTGTCAGGATTTTATTTGAAGTTTAAATCTGGCACAAAATGACGATGGAATCTATCAGAGACAGGCTTTGGTTAACACTGGAAATGCAATGGCAGAAAGCTGTCAGGATGTCAGGTAAAAGCAGAAGGAAAGCTCTGTCTGACCTCAATTTGTGGAACTAAATGAACGTTACTGAACATTATCTTTCAAAGTTTAGCTTATCTTTTTGCTTTCCAAATTTATAGTGCCAGTTCTACCCAAAGTGTTGGCCAAACCCGAGAATCTATCTGCGTCTTTCATTGTCCAGGAAGGTAACATCACTGGTCATTTTTCCTGGAAGATATCTAAGGCAGATCTTCACCAGCCCATGACAGGGTTTCAAGTCACTTGGGCAGAAGTAACCACAGAAAGCCGTCAGAACAGCTTACCCAACAGCATCATTTCGCAGTCACAGATACTGCCAGCAGTAAGTTCTTTGTTACTTTCCTTTGCTAGCAGTTTCATAAACGTGTGTGTATGTGGCCTATTTTTAATGTTTAGTGGTAATGCAGATGTCGCACGTAGCTTTCTCTAGCTCTGCAGGCAAGCTGGAGCAATAGGTGCTTAATTTTTCCTCCTTGCTAGAGAAACAAAGCACAGCTATTCTTCGTGATGACACATCAAACATTTTAATGTTCACAATTGTCAAATTAGCAACTATTGTCTGAGAGGTGCCCAAAGGGAGGAAAAGATCATCCATGTGGCAATAGATAGTTTTTATTTTCTCTTGATGATCAGGCTGTTCATCTTGGTGATTACTATAGTTTTACTAATTATTTGGTGTCCAAGTCAATGGATTTAATAGAATTTTCTCTTCCTTTGAGTCACTCATTGCTCTGAGAAAAATAAAAATCATTTTCCCTTCTGTCAACGCACACCGTTGTTCGACAAATAATTTAAAGGAGGACTAGATTTCACTGTGTCACAGTTTAACACTGGACCAGCAATTAAACAAATGACAGATTGCTCTCTATTAACCCCCTTCCTCCCCCTATAGGGAAGGGAGAGGGAATAAGGGAGAGAGAAACTTATTTGGAAACTAAACTACACAGCTTTAATGAAACAGTAGTGGTGAAAAGGAAAATAATGAAAAAAAGACAAATATATACACAAAAACACTGTCGTGCCCCCCACTCCTCCCCAGTAACACGTCAACATTGAGGCTGCAAGGCAGGCCCTGGAAAAGTCCTGGACTCCACTCCTGGAGTTAGTGGCAGATGAGAGCCAGGTGCGGGAACACAGGGATCTGGGAAAGCACAGATCAGGATCAAAGGCAGACAAATGGATGGAATCCTTCCAGGACACTGGCCACAGATGAAGAGAGCTTGATCCTCATGATCCCTCAAATTTATACCGAGTGTGACGTGTATGGGATGGAAAACTTCATCTGGTCAATTTTGGTCACATGTCTGGTCTGTTCCTCCCCAAAACAGGGTCTCAGGTGTGACCCCTTTGCTCCCTTGTGGTTCTGGAGCAGAAGATGTTTTGCAGAACCAAGCAGTGGCCTTGGTTCTACATGCCATTCTCAAGCAGTAACTATAAACATCGAGCATTATCAGTCCTAGAAGCAGATACTGACTGGAAAACATGCTGTTAATTTCAGTAAGTGCAGCTACTTAGAAGGGACTTAACTGAAAAGTAAAATAATCACTAGAAAGAAAATTGGTTCCATTCTGGCTCAAACCAGGACACACAGTTTATTGAAACTGTGAGAATTAACAATTTTAATTCATACCCGTATTTGTTTTAAGACGGCCTCCTCTGGCAGAGGCATGTGAAGAGCACAACATTCAGACTCTGTTGCCAGATCCACTGAAGTCAACAAAAGGGCTTAAGCAGCTGGCGTTGCTCCGAAGTCAGCTAACAGCTTTGGGAGTCTTTCCATTCACTTCAGGGAAGTGGATTAAGGCAACTGTATCTAGTGCAGAGCAGACTGAAAATCTTTTCACAACATTAATTTCATCAATGAATGCATCAAATGTTTTGTTGCACACATCTTAGATTGAATAACTTTTCCCCAAATCCAACACAAAGTTCTCACCATTCTTTCTTAATTCCTAGCAAACTGCCCTAAGGCTAGGGCACCCGTGTTTCAAAGACTGTTGTTCTGGGGTACATCAATGAAGTTGATTGCTGATGCTCTAAAACTATGGGGCAAACAACCATGTAGTGTGTGGAGCTGCTTTGTTACAGCTTAGTGTACCAACTCACTGAAAGCTTGACCCACATCATCTATTTCTAAGAAGACCTTGAACCTCTTACACATGAAACCATAATGTTATGGTAAAAAACTATGCTCAAAGGCAATGGCAAGCAAAAAAAAATCAGAACAAACCCTCTCGACAAAGTGATGCATACATTAAGTCCTTTCAATAGAATTCTAGGAAAATAAGTTGTGGATTTGCTGAGAGAGTTGGAGTTGTCTGGACTGAAGAAGAGGAGGCTTCAGGGAGACCTTATAATGGCCTTCCAGTATCTGAAGGGGCCTACAGGAAAGCTGGGGAGGGACTTTATACAGGGGCTTGTAACGAGAGGACAAGGGGTAATAGATTAAAACTGGAAGAAGGGAGATTTAGATTAGACATTAGAAAGAAATTCTTTAGTGTGAGGGTGATAAGACACTGGAATAGGTTGCCCAGGGAAGTTGTGGATGCCCCCTCCCTGCAAGTGTTCAAGGCCAGGTTAGATGGGGCTCTGAGCAACCTGATCTAATGGGAGGTGTCTCTGCCCATGGAGGGGGGTTGGATCTAGTGTAGCAGGATCTAGATGATCCTTAATGTCCCTTCCAACCCAAACCATTCCATGATTCTATGTTGAGAGTGACAGAACCTCTTTAAACCACTGGTTTGCGTGAGTAGATCAACTATATTTTACTATTAGATGCTCTGAGAATTAACATGGTTATTTATATTTAGGATCATTATGTACTTACTGTGCCCAATCTGAGACCGTCAATGCTGTATCGTTTAGAAGTTCAAGTGCTGACAACTGGTGGGGAAGGGCCAGCTACGATAAAGTCATTCCGAACACCTGACCTTCCTCCATTTTCACCCCACCGTAAGTAGTACCCTGTTTTGACATGTCATTGTATGTTACAGAACATCAGTCCTCCACATGTAAACATTTTGCTCAAGCCTTAGAGTTTTTATTAGTTCCAGTAGCATTCCATGAATTTAAGATGTGTGAAAATACTGTGGTTTTATTCCCCTCATAACTGTCCATCAACAATGATGGAAGTAAATGCAGTCTTCCCATTGCTCAGTTTCTCTGGTCTGACATTTGCCATTCAATCAACCACAGCTCTTCAACTTATGCCTATTCCACTTGGGATTCAAAGACGATCTGTCCTCCAACTGCTACCTAGGCCTGGGATTTCTTGGCTTTCAAGATTAGATTTTTCTGGGTGCATGCAGTCCAGCATGGCTAGAGCCTGATTCAGATTAGATTAGATTAGAGCTCTAATGCAGTACAGACCTCTTAATGGCCATTTCCAGCATTTTTTTATGTGTCTGAAAAATGCAGCTCAATGCCCACAGAAAATATAGTTAATTAGCCCAAGATAAATCTGCTTGAATCCTTTTGTCCTTTCACAGTCACTAAAGTTGCCTGGACTGAACATGCACATAGTTATTGGCACAGGCAGTTCACTTACAAGCTGAAGGATTGCAAACTGACTGCCTGATAAAGATGTTTTAGTATGGATCAACAATAATGTTGCATATTCATATTAAAGGTTTGATGTGTGCATATTTTCCTGTTCTTTTGTTTAGGACCTCATCTGAAGCAACATCATCCACATCACTATAAGCCATCCCCAGAGAAATATTAGACTGTTTCAGATGATTCTACAAATAAAAGAGAGAAAAACTGAGCTCCCAAATGGAGGGTAGGAAAAGACACATCTGAAGGAGCAATGAACCCAGTTTTCCAGTGGAAGGTACCATCCTATACGATCTGTATCTACTTCTCTGTAGTTTAGCCATGACAAATTGCATTTGCACCAAGGCCAGGATGAAACATACAGCAAGTATCATTTCAGCACCACCACTATTTAACAAACTGAAGATCGCATCCAACTCAACACCTGTGAAAAAATGAAAAGTGTGTTCTTTATGATGTTTTTGTATTTCTGTGTTTAAAGTAGATTGAAACAGTGCAGTGTATACAGCTTTTCCTCTGAGTGACTTCAATGTTGGTATTTGCAAGGTCGTCTTGTGATGTATATACATACTTCTGAACACTGAAGGCTATGTTCTCATCAGCATGTTTAAATTAAATCAATTTTACTTAATGCTCTGCCTGTCCCCTGTTTAAGCCCTAGTGTAATTTGGTATTATAGAAGATCTTCGTGTGTCTGAAATAAGGACATAAGTAAAATAAACACCAGTAGCAGAAACCTTAAAATAGTCAGTATTTAATAATTGATGTATCACCACAGAGAGGATGATAATACATTTGTATCAACCATCTATTCTGAAATGGTAATGTTTTATCATGTAGATCTTCTATAAACATAGTTAATAGCAAAAAAATATACAGGGTAGAAGTACCACTGTAAAGAAACAAACGGCAATTATTGGAATTGTTGAAAATCTATAGCAATTGACACAAGTAATTGATAGGGGCTGGAAGAATGATGTTTTAAATCCCAGTTACAAGATTTTGGTATAATAATATATTCTAAAGAAACACCTATTTTCTAGTTTAAAAGCTGAATAGTTAACATGGACATTTTAGAAATTAAAGTTCTGAAGCACTTCTGTTATTCAAGTAGCCACAGAGCTACTTTTTTGGCTTCAGCTTTTGATGCACATATCTGTTTTCCTTGTGGATCTTTTGAGCAGAAGGATGGATGTTTTGGCTCCATGTCATTCTGCTTACAGAAGGAATTGTGTGAGAATATTCTGGCATCTGGAAAACATTGGTTTATAGTTTATTTGAATGCGTTTTTCAAATTTAGATAGAAGGGTGCCCTTTTTAACCATAAGGGAATTCATATTGCCTTTATGTGCAATCTAAACTGTCTAGAATTATTTGCCACCATAGAGACATCCTTCAATAGTAAACAGAAACTGCTTGGATACATTATCAAGAGGGTGGAAAGTATCTGCCAATAAACATCCATAAAGATATACCCATTATCAGCTTCTCAAGATGTTCAAAGTGCTACCACATTCTTTGGCACAGTTTCCTTTGCTCACTGAACCATCATATGATGAGACTAATGGAGCTCAAACAGTTAATAGTCAAACTTGACAAGGTGTCCACTTTTTCTTCCAGTAGATGCTACAGTCTCACCTGTACTTCATATTTGCCTGAGATACTCAGTGACAAGATCTCAGACATTAGTGGTAAATATATTTTCTTTCTCTCTATGACAAACTGTTTTGTGGAAAGCAAATATGGAGAAGAGGAATACATACCTGAAACTGAGGATCAGAGTCATGTTTATTGTAGTAGAGCATTCACAAATACAGTTTTTCTATAGTGAAGTTTATAGCTTTTTGTTTCATTTGGGTTGATACCACTGGGGGTGAAGAGAACTGAATTAATTTCTGATCACTTGCTCATTTCAGTTTTCCTAAATTTCTACCTTTGGTGTCAAAGGGCTCTTTTTTTGCCATGCTCTTTCTACTTTGCTTGTTGTCTTTTTTGATATGCACTCAGTGACCAAAAACTTTTTGAGAAAATTTCTATTGCTACATGGTTTGGGCCTTTAACAGTAGTTATAAATATATTAATGCTGTGGTGCTTGTAATTCCTTCCTCTACCACGCTGTCATCTCTCCTTTTCCAAAATACATTAGCAAATAAAAAGATGAGCTCTTCTGTTTAAAATCTGTAGTATAAAGGTTTATTTCCAATTTTGGCAGAAGGCTAGAGTCTCAGAGACTTATGTCAGGATGGAAATGTTTTGTGTGTACAAATCACAATTTGAACCAGACTGGCATGCAGCGCTGCTTCAGCATTTAGATTGCACGGGGCATCAGTAAGGCTAGAAGTGATCTCTGTGGTGTTTGCTGTGAGCAGGAGTCAGGGAAAGTATTACTTCAGCTTTCCCTGAAAACTTCTGTTCAAATCCTTCAATCACAGCCTATTCTAGTTACACTGGAACAAATCTGTAGTGATTTGATTAATGTTAATGAAATTATGTTTTGTTCATAGTGACATGGTAAAGCATAGAACATGGATGTCGGTCTTTATTTACAATGATGCTAAATCTGGCTTGGAGATAAACTGGAAGCTAGCAGCCCTGAGTGATCATACCCTTAGTCTTGGTTCCTGAGGGGAAGCCTCATTCTTCTGATAGGAATCAAAATAGTTACTGTGTGCTGATGCCAATCTGTTTGAAGCATTCAACTTTTAGAAGTAATAATATAAAAAAAGTATGGAGAGATTTTCCACTTTAAAGTAGATTCTGGGGGGAAAAAAAAAAAAGTTGATAAAGTAGAATCGTATTGAACAAGTATATTATATGTAGTCCACTAAGATTTAAATTAATTTTTCCTTCTACAAATCAGCTTATCAACTCACCTTTCAAGTCACCCTCCAAATCAAAAATGGAAAATACAAGGTCAACAAAGCTCATGCATGGATACTAAATTCCCAACTATGAGTGATTTCCTGATTATTCTTTTAATTTAGCAGTACAGACTTGAAGTTGTTAGTGCCTAATTCATAAAGCCTTGTTTGCTGAGTTGTACAGGGTATTGTCCTAATTTACTAGCATCATGCTAAACATCTAATTCAGCAATAGAATTGTAATCCACTATTTGATTCAATAGTTAAAGACTTATTTTCTCTTATGATGTTATGTAATACAGAGTTAATACAGATGTTGGGGTGTTTTTGGATACTCTGCACCTTTACACTAATGTATTCTTTGCTATCTATGATTCGGGTGGATTTGTCAGTTGGCTTCAGGATGCATTTTGTTTATTTCTTACAGGAGAATTTTAAGAATATGCCATTTTTGCTAACTGCTTTGTGAAGTGGATTTTATGTTCATCGGTGCTTTTTGTTTAAGAGAATGTTTTGTTCTTATTGTACCTTTTGTGACCGTTTCTGAGTTGTTTATAGAGCAGGAGAAATCCAAATAAGACAGAGCTTATGATTTACTACAGTTTGTGTCATCCTGAATATTCATTAAGAATATATCACATAGACAATAAACAAGAGGTCTGACTTCTGAAATGCTGAACATCCTAAACTTAGTGGCTTAAGAAAGAGCTGAGGACATGGTGTGACAATGCTAACATTGACATTAATGTTTGACATGATCACACACAAAATCAAAGAAATAGTCATTGCTTACATGAATGGGAATTTTACCATTGGCATTAGCAGAACTGAATAGAAACCTAAATAGTAAGTCAATTTATTCCACTATACTTTGATCTCCATGCTCCCAACTGGAGTCAGGGAGAGTTTCAGATAAGCAGATTCATGAAGTTATGCAGAAGAGGAAACTTGCATACGCACAAAAGAAGTCAGTGGGATGGAAGCAAAACTTTGCAGTGAAGAATGAGCTTTAGTGAGGTCTCAAGTAAAGCATGGATGTCTAAATTTGCTTAAATACTGTCTTAAATCAGGGCCTCATAGTACAAAACGTGGGACCCAGAGAGTTCTAAATTCTGTGTACACCACCATAAAAAAAAAAAAAATTTGTCTTGTGTATATGTAAATGTAGTTGTGATATTGACTTATTTATTAATTCATTTTCTTATACTATGTGCCAAGTATATTCCTACCCTTTCAATCAGTACCTGTGAATATCAGTTACTAAAAATATTGTTTATGCAAACTTGTGCATTGTAACCAGGAATATGATGCTAATAAGCTGTTGCATGTAGTTTTAAATAATTAAGAAAACCTTGTATTTAAAAAATGTAAATGGATACCTGCAGATGATGATTATATATGGTTTTGCATGCCAAAACTCATTGTTCAGTTGTGGGCATGAAATGTAACGACTGTATTACCTCTACTGAAGACATTAGTAAGGTACAATTTACAAAGCAATTAACAGAGCTCTATGTGTAATTTTTTTCCTTTTTACTTAATTCTATTGTAGTAGAGATAACAACTGCATCTTTGTTACCCAGATTGGCTGTAGAAATTATGTTCCTTTAACACTCATTTAAAGTCAATATTTATTTATGTATGTAATACAAGAAGATTGGTCTTATGTGTCTGTCCTGTTATTTAGAGAAAAAAATACACTTCTTGTAAAAAATAATTTGTAAAATAATGTAAATGTAAATAGAGTCTGATTTCTTTTACTCATTATTTTCATGTTTAGAATTTGTACATACTGTTTAGGTAATAAACTATCCTACATTGAAATCTTGCTACATTATCTCCTCCATACAGAATTTATAGTTTTGTTTTTCTTAAGTTGAACGCAGAGTAATCTAAGAAAAATCAGTGTCATGCTAAGTACCTTTGCTACATCTACATTTCATTGTGTATAAAGTAATACCAATTTATCTTCCGTTAACTACAGCATTTTGTTTTCTTTAGAAAGTGATCAAAATAATCTGGAAAGAAATTTAGATGTGATTTGAGTATTGTGTTGAAAAGCAATCCTTGAAGTAAAAACTCAGACTCAAGAACTTGCCATATGTTTCTCTGTTGTAATGGAATACTCCACGGTGAGGATTTGTTCACCCGTTGTAATACTAACTTAAAATAATTGAGATGGTGCTGGTTCTATGTCAGTGGCCTGACCCTGCAAGTCAAGATTTTCATGATTGAAAATTGCTGTGAAATCTATGCATACACCAGATTTGGAGTATTTTCTGTTTTAAAGTACTGTATCTCATGATTTAAATTTTGTATTTTTTAGAAATATAGATATCTGTCTTAGTACAAACATTTAACTGTTTCAAATTGTTATGGATGTGCTATCATTCTCAGATGCAATATCTTTAGTTTGGGCATGTGCCTTTGACTTACTCTTGACTTACCTAATAAACATGTAGATTTTAACTTAAACATAAACTTCAAAATGTTCTGATATTGCTTTCTCATTAGAATAACTGCTTAAATTTCTGTTTTTTATTTTCCTTTTACATAACTGGATAATGTTTTGAAAAACCCACATAGTTAAATTTCACTGCAAGTTGTACTATTTCAACAATCCTTGCCATTATGATTCAGTAAACCCGGACAAGAATGATACATCACCTTGGATAGGTAAGTTGTCGTAATAAATAGTTGTTCTAGATGCTGTAATTCAAAATATCTATTATTTTTTCCTTCCATAGCATCAAATAAATGTTTTATTCAGCATTGAATTAAAAGAGATAGTGACTGGATGATGTGAATTATACGAAATAAAGAAAATTTGTTATATGTTGAATAGTACTCATCATTTTGGAGTTGGGTTTTGTGGCTTGTGCTTCTGTGCAGCTTGGCTTTTGTGCATTGAAAACCGGAATGTACTCAAAAGATTCCACTTCATAAAGAATTTAATACCATGAAAGCTCTTTACAGTACGAAAAAAGCCAAAAGAAAATCAACCCTCTGTACCTGTTTTCCTATTACTGGTGTTGCATTGTCATCGTTTGGATTTACGCCAGCCTCTGTGAAGAAGGCCTTGAGCCAAAACACTGTCTGCTAGCCCGTCGGTGGCAATGCTGCACCTGTAGTGGTAGAGAAATCACTGGGGAGGGCACTGAGAGTAAAACCTTTGAAGTAGAGCCAAGGTGCTAGACTCCTGCTGATTTGAAGGGGATGCAGTTCAGCAAAAGTGAATTGCTGTGACCCCCTTTGGGTTGTGCTTAATGGCCTTCCTGCTTCTACTCAAGGTGCTGGCAGGAGCATGGATTAATGTTTAATACATGCCTTGCTATAAGCATTTACTGAGAGTGCCATATGGCACAGAAACTAAAGAATTTATGAACCCACTTCCTCACCTGTGCTGGTGATTAATTCATGTTACTTAATATGCTACATTCAGGAGGGCTGTTTGTTCTCAAAGGAAGTTCAACTTTAGAAACACTGAGTTGTCATTTTTCAGCTGAGTTAGGCAAATATGCTACACACAAATTTCCCTTTATATTTGTGTGCAAATGTATTTGTACACCAAATAGACCTGCTTGTCTTTTTCGCAAGCTGTCTGGCAATATATATGTGCAATAAGTTCAAAACTCTCAGGGTTTAAAAGTAACTGTGGATTTGCTGATTAGTACTGATTAGCCAACATATTATTCATGGTTTTATAGTTTTATTTAGAAAATGTTCCCTGATTTACATGGTTCTGACTGCATAATTATTAGTAGATGCAAAGTGATAGGCTGTAATTTCTACTCTGTCATTTCTAGGTGGAAGCTAGAGGAGGCAGATTGGCAACAGAAGAGCATAGGTGGCACAAAAAGAAGCAAATCATCTGATGTATTTATTTCTTTGCAGAAATCCAGTTTCCAGTATCAGCAGTTATCTGCAAACATTCAAAATAACCTTTTAAATTTACGTTCTGAGATGTGCTGCAATACTTGCTTGAAATATAAATATTTCAGAATTTCAGTGAACATACCTGCAAGCCAAAATCAATTAGACCATAACTCATGAAACAGGAATACACAAAAAAAAAAAAAAAAAAAAAAAAAAGCTGGTGGATGCAAATGGTTCTCTCAGAGCACTTAGGGACAAGTGTTCTTTTGCTTGGTGTTTATTGAATCATATTGAAGACAAAGAAGATCCATATGCATTTTCCTTGCTTTGTGTGAAATAGCACTTGTCACAAAGGATCCCATTTAATTGGCTAAAGGTGCTTCATTACTGGCTGAGTTACCAGAGGTACACAGTAGCTTAACACTGTAATGCTGCAGTAGTGAATGAACCCTGCATTTTTACATTTTTCTGAAGATCATATTAATTTGTCTCATCTTTTTGCATGAACGTTGTTTTAATTTTTTTAATTTCTTTTAATTTTTAATTTATTTTTATTTCATAATGGATTACTATTCATTGGTTTTGTGTATGTTCAGTGTGAGAAATTCTCTAATTTGTTAATCTTAGTCATGCATGTTATACTCAAAGCATGTTTATTATACCTTTCCAATAAAAAATAAAACCATTAAGATTATATATATATACATTTTTGCATTTAGAGTTTATTTTAATTAAGGGCTCCTTGTCAACAAATTAATATTAATTTTTAGATACAAAGTGTAGCTGCAGCTCTGTCTCATTTAAATGATTACATACATAATATCGTTTTGGAGAATAAGAAACCTTACTGTCTTTTTAAACAACAGCCATAGGGAATTGTAGCAAACACACAAGCATATTAAACTGATAGATATCACTCATATTTGCAGCTTGATAAATGCTTAGTTTTCCTATTTTTAAAAACTGTATGTACAGTTATTGGGAAACTAAGAGTCGAATAATCATAGAATCACAGAATGCCAGATGGGAAGGGACCTCAAGGAGCAGCTGATCCAACCTTTCTCAGCAGAAACACAGTTTAGATGAGAATAATGTAGTCAGTGGTTTTGATAGCTGTTGTCAGACTTTATCTAGCAAACTTGTTGTCTTATCTCAACTAACCTCAAAACCTCTAGAATACTTTTATCGCATGCTGTCATTCATAGATGATAGGCTGCTCAGGGCCATGTTCTTTCATCTTTTGGAGATAACCAAGGATAGGGATTCCACATCGTCTCATACTAATTACTTGTGAAACAATAGTAAAGCAAATAGTGACAGTTCAACTATCCAGGAAATTGCATGGGAAAAACCGCATGGCATAAATTATTTCATTTGCATGATGGGCCTATCGAATTAGAAAGAAAGTGAAAAATATTCTTCTGAAGCACAGGCTTATAAATTCTTTTATTCTCTGTAGGTTTGTGGTGAAAACCTGGCCCTAGGAATCCGAAGCTAGCAGAAAATGAAACCTGCAGCCTCTCAATGTGTTTTTGTTTTGTCAGACATCAGTTACCTCACAAGCCTTGAGAAATGGGAATTTGATCAGCCATATTTCAAGAGAAATCATACTGGTTGCTTAGCACGCAAAACTGAGTGAATTAAGACTAATGTGATAGTTTACCATATTAACACTCAACAAATTATTAAATATTAAATTGTCAATGGCCTATTTGTTTTGCCTCTTTTATATGCCATGGGTTGCTGGTTTGAGAAGCTACAGCTACCAAAATTATTCCTCCTTGGACATGTAAGACATTACTCTTAGCAGGGTATGAACTGAGGAGATGACCAAGGGCTCTGGAGAGCTGAGCTGAGTAGACAGGTCAGGTTGCTGTGGCAGAATGTGCCTGGAGCCCAGCTGGCTCTGTTGGTGCTGCAGACGTTGAAACCCATGTGCCGGGAGATTGCAGGGCGAGAGGAGACAGCTGCCTGGGAATGTAAAGAAAGGAGTGCCTTTACTGAAAATGCTGTGGAAAGGCCTCCTGCCCCACTACAGAACTATGGGGTCCAGTAGGGAAGAAGGATTGAGCACAGAGGCACCCACTGATCCGAGCTGGGAAAGATGCAAAACTGATTGCAGGAGCACAGCCTTTACAAAAAAAGGAGCAAGCAGGCCATAGAGAGACATGCAGGTCAGGGTGAGATGCCCCTGCTATTGAAGCAGAATGGTCCTGAGCTCCTGTGTCCAAAGCAAGGGTAGAGAGGAGCACCTCACACCTTCAGTACACTGCCTTTCTGAGGGGACTAGAAGAGTGTGGGTAGGGTGGACAAGATGCAGAGAAGACTGGCACCAAAGCTGCCATGCTGGAATCCGCACAGACCTCCGTTGAACTTTGGTTTGCAGAAGACTCATAGAAATGCTTCAGCTTGCTATTAGCCCAGATATATGCAGATGTAGACCTGAAACCCTGGGACCTCAGTGTGAAGTATCACCACAGGTACCAGCTGGCGCTGACACTGCCTGCTGCTCCAACAGGGTTTTGTGTCTACAGCTGGCACAGTGTAGGGAGCCCAGCTCCTCCGAGACAGAGTGTATTTGAACAAAACTTCAAGATGTGGCATTTTGACTTGTTCAGGAGGATACCTCTGGGCTCCACTAACCTTCACTGTTTCGCCACTGTGGTGAACACGTGTTACTGTCCCTTCTCATCCTTTTTTGCCTTGGGCTGCCATGTGCTCAGAGAAATTCACACTGACCTAAGTAAGTATTCCCCTGCACATGGTCCTCACATCCATGGACTTGTAGTCCACCCTGTCTCAGATGGTCACCCAAATATGGTCACCTAGTCTTGGAGGGATAGCTATGTGAGTTTCATCGCTGTCAAACACTGTTGCTGAAAGGAGAAGGACTGTGTTGGATAATAAGAAAAGATGAGTAAACCAAGGCTGTACAGGCTATGAAAGGTAAACCCTGGCACTGCATGCAAAGAGGCTGTAGCTCTTGAGTTGACAGAGGAAGGGAGCCTTCAAGGAGGAAACCACAAGCAGGATTCTCCTTGTGTTATTTCAGCAAAAGGGTGAGCTCTGCTTTTATTCATTATGAGAATCACACAGAATCACAGAATCACCAAGGCTGGAAAAGACCTTTAAGATCATCAAGTCCAGCCTATGACCAACACCACCACACCATCTAGACCATGTCACTAAGTGCCACATCCAGCCTTTCCTCGAACACATCCAGGGATGGTGACTCCACCACTTCCCTGGGAAGTCTATTCCAATGTCTAATCACCCTCTCTGTGAGAAAGTGCTTCCTAATATCCAACCTAAACCTCCCTTGGAGCAACTTCAGGCTATGCCCTCTTGTCCTGTCACTGGTTGCCTGGGAGAAGAGCCCAGCCCCCACCTGACTACAACCTCCCTTCAGGTAGTTGAAGAGAGTGATGAGGTCCCCCTGAGTCTCCTCTTCTCCAGGCTAAACAACCCCAACATCCTCAACCTCTCCCTATGAGACTTTCCCTCTAGTCCTTTCACCAGCCTTGTTGCTCTCCTCTGGACCTGCTCCAGCACCTCAACGTCCTTCTTGAAGTGAGGGGCCCAGAACTGTACACAGTACTCAAGGTGAGGCCTCACCAGTGCTGAGTACAGGGGGGGAATCACATCCCTACTCCTGCTGGCCACACTATTCCTGATCCAAGCCAGGATGCCATTGGCCTTCCGGGCCACCTGGGCACACTGCTGGCTCATGTTCAACCGGCTGTCCACCAGCACTCCCAGGTCCCGCTCTGCCAGGCCAATCTCCAGCCACTCTTCCCCCAGCCTGTAGCGCTGCCTGGGGTTATTGTGGCCAAAGTGCAGGACCCTGCACTTGGTCTTGTTGAATTTCATGCCGTTGGCCTTGGCCCATTGATCCAGCCTGTCCAGGTCCTCCTGCAGCCTCTTCCTACCCTCTGGCAGATCAACACTCGCCCCCCAACTTGGTGTCATCTGCGAATTTACTGAGGGTGGACTCAATCCCCACATCCAGGTCATCAATAAAGATATTGAATAGGACTGGGCCCAGTACTGATCCTTGGGAGACACCACTGGTCACCAGACGCCAGCTGGATGCAGCTCCATTCACCATCACTCTGTAGGCCCGGTCATCCAACCAGTTTTTGAGACGTCCTGAGCTGCCAAAAGCAGAACCTGCACTGGGTGTCAGAAGGAAAAGAACATTCCTCCTAAAAGCGGGGTTTGAGCCCACCAGAAGGCTCATCACACATCATGATTTAAGTCCAGAGCCTCATATGCTCAGTCCTTCTGGCAAGGCATTAGGTCTCAAGCAAAAGTTTTTCTCCCTCTGCTGAAATCCTGCTGTAGACAGATTAGTGGGAGTCAAACACTAAAATAAGAGGCAATTTGCATACTAGAGAAGACAGGCAATGAAGAGACCTAGAGACTTTGTGCTAATTCCTCAATTGTGGGGGAATTGATGCAGGCAAAACATTTCTGCATAATCATCAGTTTCCAGTTTCGCCTCTTGAACAAGCTAGTCTCGGATGAAAGAAAGGGGTGATGCTTTGGTTTTTAGCAACTTACAGTGAAGCTTTGCGAACAGTTGCTGTGAAATGCTCTGAAGTTTAGACTTCTGAAATCAATAGATTTCCTTTGTATTCAAAAACAAGTCTAAATGCATTACTTGCTGCATTACAATTAAAAAAAAGCCATTTTTAGGCATTGTGGAGCATGTTACCATGTATGTGGAAATAATGAAATACATACAGATCAAGTAAATGTTTCTCTTCCTCCTTAGATTGTTCATGACTCAGAAACAAGAGAAAGGGTCACACTTCAAATGAGCTCACAGCCACAGATACAAAAATAAAACTCATGGAATTTCTTAAGGACTTGTGAAGGAGAGGATAAACATCAGCAAGTATAACCCATCAGAGGTTTGGTGCCAGAAATAAAAGGAGACCAGATGTGAATGCTTGTCTCCCTGCACATCTTTCTTCTGTGCATCTTGGCTGCTCAGCGGCTCCAGGTATAGTTAATCTGCCAGCAAATTCCATAGCTTAGCCACAGCCATGGAGCCAGCATGCTGTAAACAACAACAAAAAAAAGCTTCTTAGGGTCTCTGGCAGGCTGCTATTATTACCCTAGTAAACTTTCCTATGGTAGGAGAATACTGAGCTTTCCCTTAAATGAACAGATCCACAGCTTGAAAAAAATAAAATTTGATAAGCCACTGTGGGAAGAAAACCATCAAAAAGAAGGATTTAGAGGGGAACATGAAAGATTTTAATGAGCTGAAGAGTGAAAAAAAAAAATAATTAGAAAATCCATATTTTTCTCTTAAATATCACTTAGACATTCTTAAAAATAATAGGAAAATCTAAAAAAATTACTTGACTTAATCAGTCTGACACTGATGCAGAGAACATTTCTGCAAATTCTAAAGCATCAATCCATGAAATATGTTTGTAATGTGTCATGAGAATCAAAAAAAGCCTGTGCAATGTTGGGAAGCCTTTAGCTGCAGCGTTTCAGTGAGATTGTACATCTTGGAATATTGCATTTAGTTGTTAACATCCTATTACTCTTAAGACATGAATGTAATTAAAAAATGTATTTCTGGCTCAGGTAAGTGATGACTAGCATTAGCACTGTAAGGACACATCACACTGTCAGGTTAGTAATGTCAGCTACTATTTTTTTGCATATTCTTTAGTCTTCTTGACATATGAGCAGCAAGAATGGCAAAAACATGTAAACAAAAGGCATGAAAAAAGGTCTCTTCTCTCAGTAAATTCTACACTGATTTTAAGCCATTATTGCCAAATTTAGGCCAAGCTTTGTCTAATTGCTTTTAATCTCCTTCTCAATGACTGTGATTTAGTTAGGCATTTTAGTGTTGGGAATCCCATTAATGCCAAGTTTGTCAAATGCACACAATTTCCCTTTATCATTAAGGTAGATTTTGCACTAAACAGGGCAACTTAAATGTCCCCAGGGCTGTTGAGCACTATCTGCAACCACTCCATCTGGTTCCGGGGATCATCTCTGGTAAAGTCTCTTAACAAATCACAGTCACCTCTGCCCTTAAATCCATTTTAAATATAATAGTAGCACTGCCGGATTTGAGATTAACAAACCCAACCTGCTCATCACTGTTGACTTTGAAAACAGATCCTAGGTTACATGAAGCACTTATCCTTGATTAGGTGATGTCTCTAAATCTTGCTTTTTGATGGACAATTCTTCTGACTTCTCCTTTACAGGTCCTGGATATACTTCTGTCGTCTGAGCCACTCTCTCGTCTCTGCTGTGTTTTGCTTTGTCCATAACAACTATAATTCTACCATGGCAAATCCACTCTTCTAAAAAGCATTTTTGTAGGCCTCGTTGGTTCTCTATGGATTTTACCTTTGCTTGTTCTTGATCACTGCTCCCTTACTTTTTCTTTTGATATCCTGAATTCTGCCTGAGTTGGACTGTGATGCTTCTTTATCACTCGTTGAAGAGGAAATTCAAGTATTAGCTGCAAGATCGTTTTTTAAAATTCCAATTACTCAGCACTCTGTTATGTGTACCTTAGTCTCAAAATTGCACTTCTTTTTACATGTCAACTTTACGAAAGTTTTATCTTCTCATCACTGACTACTTTGTAGAAAAAGACTGCCTGTTTGGGCATAATATACATTTCAGGTTGCTTACATTTTTTGAAGAATAACATCCCCATTGCTTTTTATAGAGATAATCTAGCAATACTATTGCATTTATCAGTGCATACATTATAAAATGCTTTGTGCTTCACAGATTTGTGTGACTTCATTTTTCAAATATTTTGTGTCTTGTTCTTTCCTCACAGGTGATTCAATAAGTGAACTATAAGGTATCTTTCTTTTAAAAGGCTAGATTGCAACTGATAGCGTTTCTTATTTAGTCTTCAAAATGAGTCTATTTCTCCAATGAAGTAACAAAAATGACCAAAAAAAAGTAAATTTTTATTATGAAGAGCAATTTTTATTTAGTTAGTTAGTTATTTTCAATAATAAGTCACTATTTGCACCATAGAATGTTTATACTTTTGGCTTAATTTCAAAGATTTTCCCTAAAATCTCCCCACCTGCTTCCTCGTTATAAATTTAGAGAAGGATGCATCCTCTCAGCAGCATTTTGCTATGTCACAAAAAGATTGAATTAGGTGTCCCCTAAAATGTTTCAGAAGTATGACCTAGTCTGTGACACTGTAGTCTGTGTGTATAGATTCATTTCACTGTAAACTTGCACTGTTTACAAAAATGTATTTCAGGAAGTATTTCAAGAATGCAGTCAGAGGTTTAGCTAAGGCAAAAGCTTATTACTGAAGACATTTATCTTCAACCATTTAGCCCTAAGGATATATGACTTTGTGTTCTTCTATTCTACTATACTTTTAATTATGGTTGGTAAAATAATCCCTGGATTTACCAATCTCCTATATGCTTGAAATATCATAGGCTTCACTAAAGAGAGAAAAAATGTGGTTTAGTTTTGTTTTGTTTCTTTTTAATTTACATTCTGGTTTCTTTCCCATCAGGACTTAGGTTTTTGAGCTTTTCTCTGTAAACAGAAAAGCTTTAATCTTATGAGAGTGACAGTAACAGAGGAGGTGAGGTTGGAAGTTAAGAATTCTCATGAAGTTAAGAATTTACAGGATTAGGTTGCATGAAAAACACCAAGTAACAGCACTTTTGTGACAAGATTATAGGATTTGTCAATGACAGTGGTGATGAGAGTGACAATGGGACCCATCTGTTGACAAGACTTGAAATTCTGGGAGGCATGCTCCCTCTGATGATCCCAAATCCTTGGTGTAACTGAAATGTTGCTAAGGTTCCTTCAATCCTCTGAGCAGTATCCCATACTTGTGTTCCATGTGGGTGTTAATAACACTACTGGGAATGAGTTTACATAGATAAAAAGCTACTGTAAGGCTCTGGGAATGGGGAGGTGAAGGGGTCAGGAGCTCAGGTGGCTTTTTTGTCAATTCTGCCGATCAAAGGTCAAGGTTTAGGGACAGATGTGACATGGAGCTAAATATGTGAGTGAGCAGATGGTGCTGCCAGCAGAATGTCAGCTGCCTTAACCATGGAACAGTGTTTCTTAAACCCTATGGCACAAGGAAGATCTGTACCCCTTAACACCAATTTGTTGATTTATTGAGACAGGTTCACAAAACCCACCAGACCAGTGTGAACTCTTCTGCCCTTAACAAAAGTCTAAGTATTGGCAAGAAAAGAAGTATTTACCACAAGGTCAGAAGAGAGACAAAAAGGAGAAAGGTGGGTTGATTCATCAAACAGAATAGATAGTGTAGGGATTAAGTAGGAGGAACTGGAGGCTTTATTACATGGCCAATATTTTGCTGTAAATGACACTTGATTGATTAAAATCCTGTTGGATGATTCACATGTGTCACAGTATTAATATTGAAGGGAAGAGCTTTTTCAGAAAAGGCAAGCAGGAGATTAATGAGGAAGGCAAGAAAATATTCTTAAATGTGAGGTAGGTTTTCTGTAGGTTTTCAGAGTCTTCTTCATACTGCTTGAAATAAAAGAAGCAAGAAGATAGGCACTAACATGGTGATGGTCCTAGAGATGAAAGTCAGAATAATCCAAGCATAATACTTGGTAGTAACATCATAATTACTTGGTAGTTAGTGGTCACTACTCAAGCATAATCTATGGAAAGCATACAGCAAGACATGAAGGTAGGAACTCACCTGACTAAGGGTAGACCTGTACAGAGAGGACATCTGTATCTGTGCTGGTTACTCAGTAGAGTAGTCAGTAAAGGCACTTTAAAGTTTTTGAGATATGAGTAACTGTGCATTTAAAAGGCCTGTTTTTTTTACACTGTCAGAAAGAACCTTGAATGAAAACCTAAGATACAGACATACATGCAGAAGATACTTACAGTAGGATGATAAGAATCCCATCAAGGCAGTCCAACAAGTTTATGGAAGATGGTTATGTTACCACCTAACAGCAACAATTAACGAAGTAGACATCTAATAGACAAGAATTTATGGGTTTAAAAATTGTTCATAAACCAAAAATATTGTATTGTTGCAAAAGAAAATAAGGCAAACTCTACCTAATTATTTAGACAGGAATGTGACATTTAACATTAAAATAATTTGCCCTTCTACTTGCACTACTATGGTTTCTGTGGAAGTATTACTCTGAGAATGAACTTCACTTTAAGAAAGACTGGAAAAATAACAGAGCAAAGAGAATGATCAGAGTTCAGAAAACATGGTCTATGGTAGAAGAATAAAGGACCTCTGGAGCATGGAAATTTAGAGAAAAGAAAGAGCAAAGAGTGTTCTTTACTTCCAGCTTTGTAGAAATGTGCTGCAGTGAGAAACAGGATGCTGAATACCTGATGGACTCAAATTTAAGTATTTTGAAAATATTTTGTATTAGGGAGTACTAAAGAACCTTGCCTGAAGGTATTTTATGTGGTTTCCAGGGCTTAAGAGCCACTGAAATAATCTTCTGTCCTAAGCACATTTTGCTTTCAGGTGAGTGGATGTTCAAAGGTCTCAGCCATCTTTCAATATGTGAAGACCAGGATCCTACTTCATACCTGACAGAGAAAGCCTTGTCTTCATGAGAGATGGATATCTAGTAGGTGCAGCACAAGCAGAGTGGACAGTGAGAAAACCCCCGAGAAGTGCCACAAGCTACTCAAGGGTGCACATTGCCTTTGGATGTACTGGTAGAAAAATGAGATTTCAAAGAAAGCTCCTCCCAGCCAGCTGCTTGAAGGGGTGGTGGAAGAATTCCTGTCAAGGAACGGGGATGTGGACAGTGGACATCTTATGTAGAATGCCCTGTAATGCCATCAAGCACAAAACTTTAAAAAAATACTGATTTTCAGAGAAAAAAATAGAATTGTAGAGTTTTTTACTTATCCGTGACAGCCTTTGAAAGTTATTATGTTACTTTGTTTAATTTCCATTTAATTGTTTAAAATTTGTGGAGAGTTGTGATAATGTTTTTTTTGTATTTGAAAAAAAAGTGTCCTGTTAACATTTCATAAAATGCTTTAAAACATCACGTGTCTTTAAAACATTAAATGAAAGTGGAAAACTTACATAAGAAAAAAAGCCATAAGTTACCACAAGTTTCAACAAAAGGAAATTCAAATTTCACATCTTTCTATGTTGTTACAGCCTACAAAATTATGGATTCTCCTAATAAAGAAGTAATTCTTTCTCAGTAGAAGTTTTGATAAGACATTCCATGACAGGTACAGTAATTATAGAATTATTACCTGATGCAATATTTAATAGAATCATAGAATGTTCGGGGTTGGAAGACACCTCTGGAGATTATCAAGTTCAAACCCCCTGCCAGAGCAGGATCACCTAGGGCAGGTCACACAGTCCTACAGATCCATGGGTGCTCTTGGTGGTATTTCCCAGCTGGAGCTTCCAGGAGCAGGAGGGGGGCAGCACTGCCCCTTGTCAGTGGAGTAACCTGGGACATAACACCCAGTATACCATCAGAAAGAGCTGCAAGCAGCAGGCCACAGTCCTCATCATGGAGGCAGGGACAGCTGCAAGGTTGTGCAGGAACCAGGAGCCCCAGCTTGTCTTCCACCACTGTCAAAGTGTCAGAGGAATCAAAGCTGCTCCATCTTGCACATGCACACCAGCTCCATGCAGATGCAGGAGTGCCTCACCCGCATCCTCTGAACACTTCCCAGCTCCAGCGGAGGAAGCGCTGAAGGGTGGTTTCAGGGACAAAAGCAGCAGGCAGATGGTGTCCTTGTGGGCAGTCATGTTTTTGTAGGCACTGCCCACTCCTATGGCTGCATGCATCCCCATCAGAGAGTTGTTCTTGGGAAGGGCTTGGCAAACACAGCAGAGGTCCCCACCTGATGCCCAGCGAACTCCACGCAGTGGCTGTGCCCTTGCCCCAGCCTTAGGCAACCCACCCGGGAGAAGCCCGAAACATTTTCAGTTGCCCACGGGAGCTGCTGCAGATGGGAGAGGGGGTGAAGGAGCTGGGAGGGAACAGGGGGAAGGTTGGTGAGCACTGCAGGGCCTGGGCCACATCTCCACACCCGCCCCCCCCGAGCACTGGCTGTGGATGGCAGCCCCAGGCGCTTCTGTGCCCAGCCCTGAGAGCAGCACCTGCCCTGCTCAAGGTGCTGCCAACAGCAGCTGTGCCCTTGCCTCAGCCTTAGATAACCCACCCAGGAGAATCCAGAAGCATTTTCAGTCTCCCAGGAGAGCTGCTGCACTTCTGGCCCAAGCCACATCAGAATGGCGGATCTCATTGCACAGGGGATTTTCCTGAGGCAGGGAAGCATCGGGACAGGGAAGCTGTTCTGCTGTAGAGATAGACTGGTGGAACCATGTTCTGCCCTCCCAAACACAGAATGGAAGCACCTCCCTGAGTGAATGGAGGCAAATCCACACTTTGAGTGGCACGTGAACCCCCTCCTTGCCCACCTAACTCTTCCTGGTGCCTCTGTACAATAGGTATGAGGTTCTGGCTGTGGAAGGCCAGTTAACAGATGATGTGGATGACAGTGCACCTACACCAGAAGTGTCACCAAGTTCAGAAAGGCCTAACCACCATAGCATGACCACTTCCACCAGGAAGCAAAGAAGGGCTATAGTGGTAGGCGACTGACTCCCTTCTGAGAGGAACTGATGGTCCAATATGCCAGAAAGACCTTCCTCTTTGGGAAGTTTGCTGCTTCCCTGGGGCCTGGGTTAAGGACATCACTAGGAAACCTCCGAGCTCTGATTCAGCCCTTGTACTATTACCCATCACTGCTCTTCCATGTGGGTGGCAATGGAGGTGTAATCCAAGAGCAATCAAAAGAGATTTTGGGGCCTTGGGACTGTTGGTGAGGGAAGCTGGGGCACAGGTAATTTTTTCCTCTCTCCTTCCAGTTGCAGGCAGAGACACTGGATGGAACAGATGCAGTCTATTAAGACACAGCTCCATGACTGGTGTCACTTACACAATTCTGGGTTTTTTGATAATGGGATGTCCTACATGGCACCAGACTTTCTGGCATCAGATGTGATTCATCTTTCCCAAAGCGGGAAAAGGATTGTTGCACAGGAGCTGGCGGGGCTCATTGACAGAGCTTTAAACTAGATTTGAAGGGGGAGGGGGAAAACACCAGGCTTCCCTGTGACAAGCTGGGGAACTACAGGCCAGTCAGTCACCCCTCTGTGCCTGGCAAGATCACATACCAGTTCCTCCTGGAAACTATGCTAAGGCAAATGGAAAATAAAGAAGTGATTAATGACAGCCAACATGGATTCACTACGGACAAATCATGCCTGACATATTTTGTGGTCTTCTATGACAGAGGAACAGCATTGGTGGATAAAGGAAGAACAACTGATGTTATCTACCAGGATTTGTGCAAAGCATTTGACACTTTCCCCCACAAAATCCTTGTCTATAAATTGGACAGACATGGACTTGATAGATGGAACACTTGGTGGATAAGAAGCAGGCTGGTCACACAGAGTTGTGTCCAAGATGTGCAAGTGGAGATCAGCAATGAGTTGTATTCCTCAGGGTTATTGGTGGTATCCTCAGTGCTGTTTAACATCTTTGTTGACAATATGGACAGTGGGGTTGAGTGAACCTGCAGAAATTTTGCTGATGACACCAAGATGTGTGGTGCGATTGACATGCTGGAGAGAAGGGCTGCCATCCAGAGAAACCTTGGCAGGCTTGAGAGGTGGGCCCAAGCAAACAACAGGACTTGAAGAAAGGCCAAATGCAAGGTCCTGCACCTGAGTTGGGCAATCCGAAGCACAAATACACGCTGGACAGAGAATGGATTGAGAACAGTATTGAGGAGAAGGACTTGGGGATGTTGGTTTATGAAAAGCTCAACACCGGCTGACAATATGCTTTTGCACACCAGCAAGCCAATGGTTTCCTGGGCTGCATCAATAGAAACATGACCAGCAGGTCAAGGAAGGTGATTGTTTCCCTCTGCTCCACTCCTGTGAGACCCCACCTGTAGTAATGTGTCCAGTTCTGGGGCCCACAAAACAAGGACATGCAGCTGTTGGAGACAGTCCAGAAGAGGAACATGAAGATGATCAGAGGGCTGGAGCACCTCTCCTGTGAAGACAGGCTGAGACAGTTGGGTTGTTCATCCTGGAGAGAAGGCGGCTCCAAGGGGAGACCTTATAGCAGCCATCTGGTAACCTGAAGGGGGTCTACAAGAAATCTGGAGAGGGACGTTTTGCAAGGTCTAGTGGGTGGTGTCCCTATCCATGAATGGGGGTTGGAACTAGATGATCTTTAAGGTCTCTTCCAACCCAGACTATTCTATGATTCTAAGAGAAAGAAGGGAAGGGGAAGGGGAAGGGGAAGGGGAAGGGGAAGGGGAAGGGGAAGGGGAAGGGGAAGGGGAAGGGGAAGGGGAAGGGGAAGGGGAAGGGGAAGGGGAAGGGGAAGGGGAAGGGGAAGGGGAAGGGGAAGGGGAAGGGGAAGGGGAAGGGGAAGGGGAAGGGGAAGGGGAAGGGGAAGGGGAAGGGGAAGGGGAAGGGAAGGGAAGGGAAGGGAAGGGAAGGGAAGGGAAGGGAAGGGAAGGGAAGGGAAGGGAAGGGAAGGGAAGGGAAGGGAAGGGAAGGGAAGGGAAGGGAAAGGGGTGCTAAACACCTAAGCATAAGTGTAACCACTGCAAACACACATTCGAGGACCAAATTAATCTCTTTATTACAGAGCAGATCTGGAGCTGGGGTCACATTCCCCAGGCAAGTGTTGCCCAGACACTCACAGACACAGGATTTGTTGAAAAAACCAAACATAGGTGTATATTTACACAGGGTAAATCTCTCCTGCTTCTACTGGCAGGAGGAGCTGCACAAGTGTGAGCAGGTGCAGAAGCTGCAAAGGAAGCAGGGGCCTGGCTTCTGTTCAGCTCATCATGGGGTAGAGGAGGAAGCACAGCAGGATCTCTGGCAGGCGCTCTTCATGGATGCAGGAGTATCTTGCTGGCAGCTCCCCATGGCCCCCAGCTTTGGTGGAAGTGCCAAAGGGAGGTCTCAGGGGCATGAGCAGCAGGCAGTCGATGATGTCCTTGTGGACACTCAGGCCTTTCATAGGTGCTGCCTGCTCCCATGGCTGCATGCAGTCCCATCAGCAAGTTGGTCTTGGAAAGGACAATGGCAAATTCAGTGGAGGTCCCGACCTTGTCCAGAGATCTGTCTTGGCCCAGTGTGGGATAAGGGCCTGGCTGGTCCTCCCAGGCATCCTCCTTCCTCTCCTCCGCCACACTGCTGGAGCTTCCCTGCTGGCTGCCACTGTCAGCAGAAGTACTCGTCTGCCTAGGCAGCCAGTAGACCCCAAGGAGCACAAGCAGGATCTCAGCAAAGACCCAAACCCATGAGGATTGGAAGGCAGCCAGGAGCATGCCTTCCTGGGGGAGCTCATGCGGCTCTTGTCTCCTTGGCTCCATCTCTTCCAGTAGCCTAGTCATCTCCTGTCTTTGCTGCTCCTCATGCTGCTGCAGGAGGTCTCGGGTGACTGCGTCTGGCTGGTCACCCACCCTCAGTGCAAACTGAAAGATGCTCAGCATGGTCAGGACCCAGGTGATCCCCAGAGCCATAGCCTGGAGGAGAAGGGAGAAAAGTGGCTCAGCGGGGCTGGGTGGGAGGGAGATGGCAGCCGGGGCATCCTGGGGACAGGAGACACAGGGGGCCCATCGGGGATGGGTGGGAGAGGGGGCGAGGGAGCTGGGAGGCAGCAAGGGGAAGGTTGGACACATCCCCGCAGCCCTGGGCACCTCTGCGCCCAGCCCCGAGGGCAGCACCCGCCCTGCCCAAGGCGCTCCCCGCAGCGGCTGCGCCCTCGCCCCAGCCTCAGAAACACCCCCTGGTCCAGCCCAGCCTTCCCCCGCCTGCCCCACTCACCCCTGGCCCCAGCCCTACTGCAGCGGCAGCGCTGCCGCCTGGCGCCTCTGGTGGGTGCCTCTGGGACCTGTCCTCTGTCATGTCACGATAATTCAGCTTCATGAGGAAGCAGCTTTAATGACTTTATGCAAACGCACTCATCTTTTCTTTTCAATTTTCTATAATTTTTACTTTTTACTGGGTGAACAATCAAAACAAAGAGGGTGTTACTGTTTAATCGACAACTACAGACTTCCAGCATGAGTTCCTTATACTTTCATTCTGGATAGAACCTGAACTCCCAGCTCTATATGCACTACTATGCTTCTCCAGAAAATATTTGCAGCTATATATAATTAGTACTGTATTGCTAATACAGGAATGCTTCTAATGGCTTTCATAAAGAGCTCTTTTTTTTTCTAGAAGAGGGGTGCTGTTAAAATTGGAAAGGGTTAATAGTATTGCACTACTTATAAAAGCAGTTCCTTTGACTTCGGTGAATATAGAGCACTAAAGTAAAAAGACTTCATAGTATGAAATGGAGTTTTCAAGAAGAATGCATCGTAAGTGTGGTAGGTTTTTTTAATTGCGTTTTGTCTGCCTTATTAATGCCTTGGCATCATGCAAGTGCATTAGTACAGAATTGTTTGCAACTCGTAAGTTGCAAAGATAATTTTTATCTGTGGAAACCTAATATCTAAGCATATTTCTTATGTCCATGAGTATTTGTATAATTAAATTAATAAATCCTATTTAAAAAAATCAATAGTAAAATCAGTACAGATTAATGGCCACTGAACCAAGGGCTCAACAGAACAGTGGCAGAGATCTTTATTACTTACAAGAATCTTGTTAAAAAGACACTCACTAGTTGTCGTCTGAAAGTGAAGAAAAGGAAACATATTTTTTAGGGTTTCTTGTTCCAGGACATACAGCTACTGTGGAAGAAAAAAAAATAATCTAGCAACATAGATTGACTTGCTATTTTTTTCAACCATATTGTCAATTATATCTCATTTTTGTCTACATTTATGGATTTTCTGACTGCTCCTTATGTCTGGAGTCTAAAGATATCCTTTGGTCCTTCCTGATGCCTCTACAGCCTTGGATTGCAGGAAGCATCCAGAAAGCATCCGGGATCTGCAGGGCAGAGAGGGAACTGCAGAGTGCTACAAAATGGTCGTAGCCTCCCCTCCGGTTGGCAGAGCCAACCAAGCGCTGTACGATGTTACCCGTCCAACAGCATCAGCTCAAGTGCTGAATTCACCATTCTAGAAAAACCTACCGGTGCATTCATACAGTAAGACAATAACTGCTGCTTTTCTATGTCATTTCCAATTTTGGAATGCAAGAAAAACAACTATTTCTATAGAAAATCTTCCATTCAAATGAAAACATGGATTGTAAACATGATGTGTTCCTTATTAGTTTAAAAGCATTAGACATCTCACTGCAGTGGAGTTCATCACTAGTTCAGAACTAGTTTTGGGAATGTTTTTAGTTCATGGGATAAAAATTGCAGCACTGAATACATGCAGCTGGTGCCAATATGCAATGTGATTTACTTAGACTTGTGGCCAGAATTGTCATTAAACTTCTTTGAAATTAGGAAATAATTCAGTGACAGTTCTGTTCTGCTGCCCTTAGTCAATTCTGAGTTATAGCATACTATTCCAGGAATGTCATCAAAGCTGGCCTTAGAATATTATCACTGTTTTTGAAGCACACGTATAACTGACAGGTGAAAGGTACCAGGTGTATTTTAAACTCTGTTAGTCACCTCATGATGTAAAACTGTCATTGCAGAAGGTCATATATTCACATTTGCTTCAATAAAAAATGTCTTGAAATTTCTAATAAAATAGGTAAATCTTGGAAAAAAAAATGTTAAACTGCTTTTGTTCTGATCTCTTTAATAGACAAACAGAGTAGAGAAAGAATAAATATTAGCAATAGAGAAAAATCACGTAGAAAGTCAAAGATTCAGGAAGGTATATATGCACTGTGTGTATGTCTGCAAGTATTTGTCACTCAGAAATATTGCTGCATGGGTAAAGGTCAGTATTGAGTAGAAGTTTCTGCTAGTACTAAGTAATTCTCCATGCTTCATCACTTTCGTGCAATTTATTTCTGTCAGCTCTGCATCTGACATTTGCCTTAATGGTGTTTAGTGTGTGTGTGTAAAGAGAAATGACAAAGTGGCTGTGCTTTGCATTGTCTTTTAGGGTAGACCCACGTAACTGCATATGGTCGAAGTTTGAGGCCTGACATAATCCAGTTCAGTCTTATTGCAGAGGTCTAAACAGAAGGGCTGCTAGACACCCGTCCTGCCCGCAGGGAAGGCTCATCTCTGCCTCAGGACTAGAAGACAAGAATTAGGCCTGAATTTAGAGTGTCAGAATTTTCTGTAAAACCTTTGGCAAATTACTGAATTTTGCTGTTTCCTGATTTTTGTCCCAGTGAAGTATAGATAACAGCAATTTCTTGGTTATCTATTTAGGTAGGAAATTCTTCTGGCTAGAGATTTATTTTTTAGCTAATATCCTATAATGCATAGATAAATATAGCCTCAAGCTTCTAGGTGTTTCTTTGGTAGCAAATAAGTAAAGACAGGGAGTTTAAAGAAAATACTCTATAGCATTTCTGACTTTTTCATCTATTAAAAAAAAACCCAAACAAAACAACAAAACAACAAAACCAAATATAGTTAGTTTTATAAGGCAATTAAAGCCTGCTGCTAGGACAAGCCATCTATATTGCAAGATAAATTAATCCCTTCTGGTCTTTTGTCTGTCTTTTGCTTGCTGTCTCACCTCCCTTTGCCAGTACTACTATTATGGATCCAGTATAGCTGTTGTGCTCTCACAAATGCTACTGTCCAGTTGCAAACCTTCAGCAGGAGAAAGAAGATGTGCCGACAGAATTTGAAGTGCGTCAAGTAAATGTACAATCCTAAATTGCCTTCTCTGAGCAGCAACACTTAGAAAAACAATGCAGAGAGAACATGGCATGTTTGAGGATGTTGCATTGACCACCTTTTTATGTAGCATAATTGTGTTTGAAACAAGAAAGTAAAAATGACAGAAGTATTGTTTATTCAGATCTTTAACATGTGGCTACTCTGCAAAATTTTTATCTGAGTCCTGATTTAACTTTTGTGTGATGTAACAGGTATTTGTAACTTGGTAATTTGTCAGTTCTGTTGCTCAGACCGATGTCTGGGATGCAGATGGTTTTAGTAATCTCCTTGCAGCTACTACAGCATCTCAGAATCTTTTTAGACTAAATAATTATTTTAATAATGCTCAGTATTCATTTTCACCCAAGATAAAGTTATTAAGATTACAATATATTTTATATCAGGGATTTGAACAAAGTGAATTGTTCTTGTACAACCAAGAAGGAATGTAAGTATACCTGGACTGAACATCTAAAACCATAGCTACAGTGACCACTAAGGTTAGAAAAAGGCATGTCCTTCCTGCCACGGCCTAGACAGGAAAGAGTTTGTGCTCTTGTTAGAAGTAAGAAAAGCCAGAGAAATACTAAGCTACTTAAGGGAGACAATGTCTTTCATGACAGTTATCCCTCGAGGTCAAGAGCAAATTAATAAGTTTCTCTTGCATTCCACAAGGCAGGAGCATTGAAGTTGAAATCCTTAAAGCTGAGCTTGCAATCTGAGAAAATCCAGTGCAGTTTGCTTTTGGTCAGTAGCAAAAAAAGATAAAATCAATAACTTCACCCAGTAGCAACATCCTCACACTGAGAAACTGTCTTGAGAGAAACAGTATTACTTTAGTCCTATATGATTCAAAGCTCCTTGAGTCAGAGTTCTTTGAAGATAAAAGTCGGCATTCTCAGCTACTAGAAATCAACATAGCAATTTTTACTTTACGGGGTTATCAATTAAAGTTTATTTTTGCAAGATTTCGTTATCTCCTTGCTCAACAGTGACTTCAATAGTGGTTTTTTTAGTCTCTACTAGTTTATACTATCTAGTCACACCATAAACAATGAGGCAGTTCTTTTCCTCCCAGGTGTTACTTTTCTTGGTGAAGGTCTTAACCACAAATTAGTTTTATTGTAAGGTTGTCTTATAGGAGCTGATTCTCACAAATCCTTACTAGGATTGCACTGTTATGCTGCTGTTATATCATTTCAGTCTCAGCAGTGCTGTTCTGCAGTTGGCTCTGGCTTGCTGAATTACATTGCCTTAATTGGTAAGCATTCTTAGTTTTTGTCTTTCCACACTGAAAGGGCTGGCATACCACCACATTCCTCACAAACCAAACTTTTCCACAGCAGGCAGCTTCTCTGAATATATTTTTTATATCTTCCCTGAGACTGAAATCAACATAATGAGAAGGAATGCATAGGAAGTTAATAAAGGTTCATTAAACAAGAGCCTTTGACTACCTCATGTTCTTCTTTCATTTCAGTTCTCTGTGTCCCAGAGTAGCTCAGTTTTTTTAGAGCACACAGATAACTAGGTAGGTCAAAGAAAAAAAAAGGGTAAAAGTTGCTGACAGATGGTTGTAACAAAAATAATAATGCAGAATTTTACCATTTTTCTTCATAGTCAATGTAGACATGGTGCAAATGAATTAACTTCTTGTGTATATTTTTGCAGAAGTCTGTATTACTTCCACATTACAGATCCTTGGCATAAACTGCCTGTTCCCTGGGTGAGACCCAAGTAGGTAACACCTGAACTTTCCTCTTAAACAAAAAAAAAAAAAAAAAAAAAAAAGAAAGAAATAAGTTAAAATTTTCAGTAAAGGTAAAATGAAGGAAAAAAATAGTATTTGACTTGAAGATGTATATTCATTTATAATATATATATTGTGAAAGTGTGCTCACATAGAGCTGAAATTTCTCGTATAAAAGATGTCAATAACAACAGAAAATACTCTCAGTTTTGAAGGCTCTATATATTCAAAGATATCCTATTATCTAATAACTCTAATATGTGGTGCTGAAGATACCACATATTCTAAGACAACTTATATTCCGATACATGTACCAAATACACAGTGGAATTCATTTCCATTTATAAAATGATTAAAAACAACACTCAGATTTGCCAAGATATTACAGAATTCTCTTTGCAGAGAGAAATAATGAATTTCTAGCTTGAGTTTTACATATGTAAATTCAAAGCCAATTGAATGAAATAAGAGATTCTAAGCAGTGCTACTTCAGAGTTCTATGTACACAATCATGACTAAAATCTGCCATGATGATAATGCTTTACTAGGCTTGCAGTTTTATTGGCTTAAATTATTTAATTGATTTGTGGTTAGGTGAATAGTAATAACTTTCTGTCTTATCTTAGCATTATACATTTGTCCCAGAGCTGCAACATATTAGCTGCTAACTCAGATACTGCCACTGGTAAAATGAAAGCCTAATTCAAAGGAACCATGGAAACCTTTTATAGCTCTTGCTCCTAAATATATTTTTCTGTGTCAGTTAATAAACACATATGCAGAAGTTGTTTAACACCAACAATATACTTGATTCTACATTTCTATACAAGACTAATTTACAATTCCCACCCTGCTAAATGGAGAGTGAGAGGAAGTAATCACTTCAGATATTTTTCCTTTTTCTTTGATAGTAAATTAACTTATGAACAAACCAAAAAAAAAAGCTCTCCATCTGCACCCCATGCTAACACAGGTTTTTAAGTGAGATGTAAATGTGTAGTGAGCAGATGGCAACAGTTGGAGAAAAGGGCTGAAAAAAGGCAATAAATAGAGAGCTGGAACTGTTAACAGTGCAAACAGTTTGAAGGGGATGGTGATGGGTTATGTTCAAGGCATAAGTCAGGGTAATGCTGAGCAAACAAAACTAAAAGCAGAAACAGATACTAACTTCCACTGGTTAGGTATTAAGTAGATGAAACAACTCTGAAAAAACATACTGAAAAGAGAGGCAAAGATAGCATAAGGAGAGACATGCAGATAATCTGAAACGGAAGGAGATGGTTATGATGCATTTGCTTTATCTGTAAGAGAGTCCTCTCCCATAACACACAACATATGTAATTTTAAGATAAATGTCAAGGTTAGGTGGAGGCAAATTAAGCATCTTTTTTGCCCTGGCCTCGAGGCAGATGATCTAAAGACATGAGGAGGACAGTCAGTATCATCATTATACAGCAAAATAGAAAAGATATGTCCAAAGAATAGATTTTTTGTTCTCTTATCTGCAAAGAAATTGAAACTTTCCTTGTTCAAAACAGCAGTAATGTGAAAGGAAAAGACTACTTTTCAGTTAATGCCAAATATTCAAAAAAAAGTGGAAGAACCCCACAAAACTAACAACAAAAAACCCTGACTGCTGTCAGTCTCACGTTGCTGGGAAAGCAGTATTCTGATGCTATCATGAAATGAGAACAGCAGGTACGTAACCACGATTACATCATATTTCTAACAAACAAAAGCTGGTGAAAGAAGGGAGTAGAACAGCACCAAAAGCAGGGCTGAGGAGGTGGGGCATTTAAACAACAGTGGGAAAACAAGACATTGAGAAGGGAGCAAGTAAAGAGCCAACTAACAAAAAAGGTTGAAGGGGACAAAAAGAAACACAAACCATAAAGTAATTTAATCCCCACTGTAGAAAAGCTCCGCTTTCAAATCCTTGATTATTAAACCAACCAAGCAATGAGCATGACTTTAAAAAATAATAAAATTACTCCATTAGTATGCACATGAGTGAAGCAAACTCAGAACTTTGCCAGTTGCAATCCCTGTGTTGTTACTGCTGTGTTTCGGGCAGACCCTCTCAAAAGTAATTTTTCCATCCAACTGCCTACTAAAAAAAGCAGCTCCTGGGACTTTAGCAGCATTTCAACACTGGCTTCTCTGGAACGCAGAGAAAATGATGAGTTGTTCCTACAGAGAGCTTCACTTCTTAGCAAAACTATATAGTGCATAGCACTGAGGCTTTTTTTGTGTATGAGGGAGAATTCAGGAACTTCGCAATCCTGAGAAACCAAGGATCTCCCAGTGTACAGTTGGACCTCCCAAGAATTTGCAGAAAAATTATCATTAACCCAAAACATTAACTTCCTTAATTTCTTAAATGCAATCCTTATTTCCCCAGTATGCGCTTACGTTATCCTGTTGAGTCGCTACTTCTTTTGTGTTGTAACCTTCTGCAGCTGACAATGATACAGAGAACTTGGTTCTGTGTGCTTGAAAACTCTGGCCTGAGCTTTTACTCATGACCAAAAAAAAGATATTTTCCTTTTTCCTCAAAGCACAGGCAGAGCCCTCAACCTTTGAAAGTTCTTTACTTGTATGTATGAAATAGAGCAATCTTTAGTAAGGAATTTGAGAAACCCCAGTGACAATTCAATGCTTATGGAAAGGCAAAAGAATTTGGCTCCCCTCTGATCTTTCCATTCAAGTTAGAGGGAAAGTATCTAGCTGAGAGTCTACACTTGTTATGGATATAA
Organism: Hemiprocne comata; assembly: GCA_020745705.1. Classification (NCBI taxonomy): domain Eukaryota; kingdom Metazoa; phylum Chordata; class Aves; order Apodiformes; family Apodidae; genus Hemiprocne; species Hemiprocne comata. The sequence goes on along the minus strand of CM036586.1, from coordinate 93,668,971 downwards.
TTAATTAAGACTGTTAAATTGATTTGTTACACACACAACACTCAATCTTTTTGAAAACCCAGTGAGCAAACCTTCTGGAACCACATATGACTTCAAGTACATCAGACTTCATTTGCAACCTGTAACATTAGCATCAGTGTTTATTGGCATATTAGTATTCCAGGTTTTTCAAGGTGACTGCATATTGACAAAAATGTCCTTCTTCTTGTTTTCCCTTCCCACATGTAGCTGAGGAGCCAACAGAGACATTGACAGTTTACTACTATTAATGGGGGCAACATAGAATCATAGAATGGTTAGAGTTGGAAGGGACATTAAAGATCATCGAGTTCCAACTCCCCTGCATGAGCAGGGATGCCTCCCACTAGACCTGGTTGCTCAGAGCCCCATCCAACCTGGGCTTGAATGCCACCGGGGATGGAGCCTCCACAACTTCTCTGGGCAACCTGTTCTGGTGTCTCACTACCCTCACACTACAGAATTTCCTTCTGATCTCTGAACTAAATCTCTCCTCCTTCAGTTTCAAACCATTACCCCACTATGAGGTCCCTCTGGAGCCTTCTGTTCTTCAGGTTGAACAGCCCCAACCCCCTCAGCCTGTCTTCATAAGAGAGGTGCTCCAGCCCCTAGATCATTTTTGTGGCCCTCCTTTAGACATGCTCCAACAAGTCCAGATCTTTCTTCTGTTGGTGGCTCCAGAGCTGGACACAGTACTCGAGGTGAGGTCTCACCAGGGCAGAGTAGAGGGGCAGAATCACCTCTCTTGATCTGCTGGCCACACTTCTTTTGATGCAGCCTTCTTGGCTGCAGTTGCACATTGGTGGCTCATGTCCAGCTTTGGATCTACTAGTACCCCCAGGTCTTTTTCCACAGGGCTGCTCTCCAGCATGTCTTCCCCCAGCCTGTATTCATATCTCTGGCTGCCCTGATTCAGGTCCAGGACTCTGTACTTGGCCTTTTGAAACCTCATGAGGTTCACCTGGGCCCACTTCTCCAGCTTGTCCAGGTCCCTCTGGATGGCATCCCATCCCTCTGGCATATCGACTGCACTGCCCAGCTTGGTGTTATAGGCAAACTTGTTGAGGGTGCTCTCAGTGCCACTGTCAATATCATTAATGAAGATATTAAACAACACAGGTCCCAGTACAGACCATAGATCACTGCAGGTATATCAGGTTCAAGAATAAAAGTTTTATAATTATCCACAAAGCTACTCTACTCTAGAACCATGGAACTGCTAATTTTTTTTTTTCATCACTGGATCTCCACTCAGTTTTCTCTTTCTGTTTCCCATAACTCTTTCACCCATTTCAGAACAATTTGAAGAACTAGTACCAATAGAGTTGCTGACCATATAAGAAAACTGTCTTCTACCAGTGAAGGGCATGGTTCTGGATAAAGAGCAATTTGAAGTATTTTTTCGTAGCAAAATAGGGACCACAAAATGGTCCAGTATTTGCATATAAGATAATTATTTAGGTGATTTAAAGAATTTTTCTACTTAAGTGACCCTGTTATCTCTGGTATAATGTAAGCCTAAAGCAGTACATTCTTTGCAATTAATGAAAACATGAACAGAACAAGCCTAGAGATATATACATCTGCCTCTAGCTTTGAATGCAAGACTTTCTGCCTGCCAAACTCACCTCCACAGTCTTTAATGGCAAAAAAATTAGGGCTTTGATGTAAATGCTTTGAACTACTTCTATCTAAACTAAGCTTCCAGGCATATGTGACTACCCTCCTTAAAGCTTTCTATGAATGCATATGGAGTGATTTTAGTGGGCTGTTGACTGAAGATTGCTTAAAGATCATTGACTGAATTTGCTTAAAAATACACATCACTGAATTTAAATGCCATGTTCCTCACAGCTAGTAGGAAGCTTGCCTTCATTAGGCAAATTAACTGCAGAAATGTGAAACAGCCCCTGCTAATTAAAGTTTCATCACTAACTCTATTCAGCAAAAGCTAAGCAAAAGGTCTGTGTGCTAAACATTAAAGGTGTGTTCATTGATCAGGTCAAACTAATAAGGTTGTAAGTCAGTTTTGCTATTATAAAAATGGTCTTTAAATGGTTGCAAAAAGTTGATACAGATGTTCCCAGAACTGCAGATGCCATCTTTTGGCAGTATCACTGCCACTGTACACAAAACAGTATTTGATCTGTAAAAATTATTCTAGAATGACAACCATAATATTGAGTGCAGTAACATTTCAGCATGTTCTTATAGCATAATTAGTTAACCATGTCTAAATGTTATTACTGTACTTCATAACCTCTTTTACAGGATACTATCAAAGAATGAGCAGTGACATTAATTCCATAATGAATTAATATACTAATCATATAATGAAACATTGATGCAAATTGCTGCTACTACTTCAGAAGAAATATATAAAGTAGCTATTTCTGGGCATTAACAATGCAATGGTACTTCAGAACTATTATCATGGTGATCTGGATAAGTTCCAGAGCAGTTTAAGTCAGTTTTTGTTATCATTTGTTGCTGTGCATAAGTCAAGAGATGAAAACAAAGCTAGAAAGCACTGAACATTCATTGTTCTCCCCTGAATCCTTGAAGCAGCCTCTAAATTGCATCAGCCTGCAGTGGGGGCATTTTATGGTGCAAGGGAAATTTTTTCAGTGATTTAGGAGCAAGCTGCATTTTCTCTCTGAATATTTCCCAGTTTATTAATAAAGAATCCTCTGCACTGGGAAGACTGGCTAGCACTCAGGTTTTGTACACTGAACGGAGCAGCTAATGACAGTTTCTAGTTCTACTTCACAAACTGGTGAAACAGGGCCATATAGAGATTAGGATTTAATGTTCTGAATGGCTTTGAAGGAGCTTAAGGATTCTCATAAAATGTTGGTATTTCTGCACTAGCTAATACACTCAGAAAAAAAAAAAGAGAAAGAAAAAGAAAAGAAGTAATAAGATAGTTTATTTGATTCTAAAGGCAAATCCTTACCTTTATTCTCCTTGCTTTTTGGCTTAAATACCTAGGGAAAATGTACTAAGTTTCTGACTGAGACCAATGAAGATTTTATCTCACCAAAGACTGATGGCCAAATATGAAGAGCATGACGACTCAACTAATAGATTAAGGGGTTATTAGTAGATTTTTTATGGAGATTTGAGTTTCATCTGAAGTGAAAGCTAAACCTTTCTGGCATTCATGAAGTACTCCCTGCACTACAAGTACCACATTGCCAAATACGGGTTCCATCAGATATAAAATAGTAAGGAGATTTGAAAAGGCCACCAAAGGTCCTTTAACTCCAGGGTCATTTAATCTAGAAGCAAATAAACTAGGATATTGCTGATGCTTCAGTGTTCTTTTAAGGAGTGTGTCTGATGTATTTTATAGTAGAAAAAGTAAGTATCCAACTTTAAAGCAGTAAAATAAAACAATGGGTTTGTGCACCATGACACAAAAAAAATAAGTTTATAATAAACCCAGATAAGTTATACTGTCTTATTATAAGATCCATGTGATACATTCAGCATCAGAGTTTGTGTGATATGAATACAACTGAAAAAAAATCCTATAAATGTATATTTCTATGTATTTCTACCAAAAGAAAGGCATTGGTAGTGAAGAGACCCACCAGAACTTCACTACAAGTCATGACTTCTGGATTCAAACAGCAACATGCAAATATTGCATTAATCAGCACAGAGCAATTTTTGCACTGTGCTTTGTAGTTACCTAGGTTGCATTCCTTGATTGTTGGTGTCTCAGTAAAAAAGCTACCCAGCATTAAATGTGCAAACTTGGGGATGGTTGTTAAGGTTTTTTCAGTCTAACAGAAAAAGCAAGTTAACTTTAAAAGAAACCACTTTGATTAATTTAGTTTCTCAAATGCCAACTTTTCCACCTTCGTTTTTCCTACATATTTATTTATTAATCCAAGGACTGAACATACAGTGCTTTGGTATACTTCTGGAATAAATGGATTGATCACATTATAGAACAATTCATTAACATTAACCAAATTGTATTGTATTATAGTTAATGGAAAACTAGGATTTAATTCCTTTTTGGAAAAGCTACCATGATTAACTAGATACTGAGTAATTTAATTAATATAAATTCAAGATACAACAAACAGCTTGCTGTGGAGAAGAGCTGAATACTTTTTCAAAACTGATTCCTTCTTATCAGGTAGATAAATATTTGAAGATCGTTTTTGTCCATCAGTTGTTACAGTGCTACGGTATACAGTATCTTCTATGTGGCTGCACATCTGAAAGACATTTTTTCCATTTTTTGGCCTGAAAAATCTGGAGAAGTGGCATTATTATCCTCTCTTCACCTCTTTCCCCCTGTTAAATAGCTGTTCAACTCACAAATGCCATTTGGGAGTAACTAGCATTTACTATTCATCCAGAAGTGGGTGGATTGACATAAAACCTCAGAAACACCTGAGGCTGTGTCTGTTTCATACTAAAATATGTGACGGATTTTTATTACACATTTGTAAAACAGTAAACTTTATTAGTGCCATGCACATCATTTGCCACAGATGAGAAAGCTTTAACTACTAACTGTATTAGTCTTCACAGGCCCTGGTAGCTCTGATGTTATCAGCAATGTAATAAAAACAGAAAATATGTGGTTTCTGACATCTTTTTAGTTCACAAGTGCAGCTGAGGCTTGTGTTGGTACTACATTTGTAACAAAACATCTTTGGGACTGTCATTAATATATTTTGTAACTAACCCAGTAGCTGGAAGACTTACTACCCATTAAAATTCATCAAGTCAGAGCCCAGCGAATCAGTGGGATTGGAATGGAAGCACAGCCCATATTCTATCACTTCTGAGTTCTTGAACATTCTATCTCTGAGACTGTAAAGGCAACATATTTACATGCAAACATTAAAATAAAGATGAACAGAATATTAAACTGTGTTACTATAAAACCAAAATACTTTGAGGACCAGCAGAACTGAAGCACTTCAGTGCAGTTTCTCTGGCTTTGAAAAAGGGGAAACAAGATCTGTGATTGAATGATGATAAAGTCAGTGTTTGTGTAAAGAACTGAACAGGGAGAAATAATTCCTGTGACAAGATCCCCACAGAGAAACAAAAAGGAAAAACTTTGAAATGGAAGTTGCTATATCTTCCCAAAATGATTCTGATGCTTTAGAGTATATGGAAGTGCTGATTCTGTCTCAGTTAATTTAAGTACACACACTATGTGCAAAGAGAAATATGAATCTTTTTAATGATTATAATTAATTAGGTGCTTTCAGCTTTTCATTCTGTCATCAAGTTTGTGATTCCTATCACTAAAGCCAACACCTAAAATAAGAAGCTGGGACATCAAATGAAAGATGAGTTGGTGTCTCTAAAGATCTACAATTTATAAAGACATACCTACTGTTTTCATTTTAAATGATTAACAAAAAATGTAGGCAGACTGCTCATATATTTTAATGATACTTCCCATCGCAGTTGGTGTGTAACTCATGAGGATATCAAGGGAGAAATATCACTCTTTTACTCTTTTCTCCAGCTGATATGAAGAATAATTTTTTTATAATGTAAATTTTAAAAAAAATACTATCTGTAAACATCTTTTACAATTATAAAGCTCAGAATTCACAATGTCACCACCTATGTTTAGAACATTTATTTTCTCCCTGCTCCTGGCTGATCTATGTCTAGCAAATACCACAAGGTTAAAAAATTACTCCCTTTCATGGGGAAAAATATACGAAGCAAATGGTATTTTTTAAAGATGTAGTTAACCAAGGTCAAAAGGTCAAAAGAGGTCAATACTGCTGCTACATTAGTCTTTGCAATAAAACATTGACAAAGACTGTTATAAGCCACTTTGTCTCTCTCCCCATGTTTTGAGAAGGAGATTATTTTTTACTTCAGTGTAGCTACTAAAGTGCAGCCCAAATTAAAGATCCAACAAGGATCACAGTGCCTCTCTCTCTTTATCAAATCCTCTGCCTAAAAAAAGCAAGGATTTTTCAGAGAACTTCTATACTTTATTCTACATGGGAATAAATTCAGCCATGGAAAAGCAGACATCCAGCCCATAAAAAGTAAAATGTGATTGTTCAAATATCTCCTTGTAATAGTGGAGACCCAGCTGCAAGTTTGCTCTGTGAGATAGTCCTCTGTGTTGCTCCTCCTCTTATTGGCAATTGCATTCTGGTTTTGATAAACTTTTTCATCCTAGATACATAGAAATTCAAAACTTTTAATGCAAATATTTTAGTGTAGATTAACTGGTATTTTCAGGTGAAGAAATGTTAGCAAAAGTGTCTCTTATAGGCAAAATATATCCCCTGAATTCCCATTGAGAATGGCTTGCTGAGATACAGGGGAAATAAAAAGAAAAATCAGAATAGGGTAGATATGGAGGGGTTTTTGAGGTTTTTTCATAGTTCTGCTTTAGTTTTGTTTGTGCACTCCATGTTTGCATATAGTTGAGAAACTGAATGAGAGCTGTCAAGAACATATTTTATATTGTGATCTGAAAAAGTGAGTGTTTCAGTCTAATATGTTGTATTATAAAAATCCAGAGCCTAAAGCCCGCTCCAGTTGAAGTACAGTCTCTCCCTCTTACGAACATAACTATGCTCTTCCTTGTCAACACAGCAGTTAAGGGATACTGATGTCATGGATGTAATATCAGTCAGTTTAGTAAACTGATGAAGAACTAGATGCTCTTTTCCAAAGAAATAGTAGCTTATCTTGTGAGCCCTTAGTGTGGCCAGTGCCCCGTGCCATTTAGGACAGAACTACTTCAAAGCTTTGCAGAGCTTTGGATTTCAGATTTCTTTCAGGTACCTACACACAACCACTCTTGGTCTCCTGGACCATCCATTAACCCTCTCTGAAATTTCTCTTTTAACTTTTCATTTTACAGGCCTTAGCACATAAATCATTCACTATTAGTGAAGAACACAACCATCAGTAGAGTACTTCTGCTTGTAGCCAGGACACTTAATGTATCTTCCTCTGTGAAAGAAGAAAGGATATCTCTAACTGGTGTCATACACCACACAGCTGGTCTGGCTTCCAGCAGATATGTCCTGGACCAGGAACCCACTCACTGGGAAATATGGTCTGCAGGTTGCCTTGATCCTGAGCAAAGGCAGAAGCAGCTGCAGAGACTATAGACTACTGTTCAAGGATCACATCTTGACACAGAGAGAGGGCCGGTGTGCAAAGGTTATCTGCTTGTAACAAGCTGTGCATCTAAGTATACACAGTGATTAATTGACACTGGTTACAGTGATACACCAGAGTTGTCTACACAGTCAGACAGGCCTACTGCCCATATCACCACCACAGAAAAAAGGAAAAAAAGACGGGTTCTAGTTGTAGGCGACTTTGTTCCGAGAGGAACAGAGGCTCCAATATGCCATGTAGACCCTCCTTACAGGGAGGTCTGCTGTGTCCCTGAAGCCCAGGTTAAGGACATCACTATAAAACTTCGTAGCTTAAAGACATCCACAGATTACTACCCACTTCTGATTTTCCATGTGGGTGGAGAGGAAGCAGCAACTAATAGTCCATGAACAATCAAGAGTGACTTCAGGGCGTTGGAACGGTGAGTAAGAATATGGGGCTCAAGTTATTTTTTCTTCCCTCCTTCCAGTTGAAAGCAGTGACATTGGAAGGAACAGGAGGATCCAATCTATCAACACATGGCTCTGTGGCTGGTGTCACCACCACAAGTTTGGGTTTTTTGATAATGGGATGGCCTACACAGCACCAGAAATGCTGGCATTAAGTGAGAGACGTGTCTCAAAGGGGGAAGAGAGTCTTTGCCCAAGAGATTGTGGGGTTGACTGACAGGGCTTTAAACAAGATACGAAGGGGGAGGGGGATGATAACACCAAGATTGTCTGTGACAAGTGACAGGAAGACACATCAGGAAGGATGGGGTGAGAGCAAGGGCCTTCAACCTGTTGCCCTGAGGCATGTTGTGGACACTGCAGCACAGGCAAAGTCTTACAGTGCCAGGGGCTCCTGAGGTAATAGGAGACAGCAGGGTAGCATCCATAGAATGCCCTGGGGGAGTAAAGGGGTGTCCCTCTAAGAAGGTGACATGGCTGGCAGTCTAGCTGAAGTGCCTCTACACCAATGAACACAGCATGGGCAACAGATAGGAGAAGTTGGAAGCTACTGTGCTACAGGAAAATTATGACATAGCAGCAGTTACAGAAACTTGGTGGAATGAATCCTGTGACTGGAGTGTGGCTATTGATGGCTACAAGCTGTTCAGGAGGGACAGGAGAGGAAGAAGGGCTGAGAGTGTTGCCCTCTATGTAAAGAAATGGATATAGTGTGAAGAGTTTTCCCTAAAAAATAGCCATGAGCAGGTTGAAAGCTTATGGGTAGGAATTAGGGATTGGGACAACAAAGGGAGTCTTGCGGCTGGAGTCTACTACAGGCCGCCCAATCAAGTGGGTCTTATCAATGAAGCCTTCTTACGTGTTCACAGGCTCTCATCCTGCTAGGGGATTTCAACCACCCCGACATCTGTTGGAAAAGTAGCACGGCAAGCTGTAGGCAATCCAGAAGACTTCTGGAGTGCCTCGATGACAACTTCTTAAGGCAAGAAATAGACAGCCTTACCCAAGGGGATGAGTTATTGGACCTGAAGCAAATTTCCAGCTCTTCAAGGAGTTAGTAAACAGGACCCCTGGTAAATGGCCCTCAGGGACAAGGGAGCAGCACAGAGATGGCAGATCTTTAAGGGTGCTTTCCACAGAACACAAGAGATCTTGATCACCAGGTGTAAGAGATTGGGCAAGGAAGGCAAGAGACCAGCGTGGCTGAGTCAAGACCTGCTGGTCAAACTAAAAGGCAAGATGGAACTACACAGGGAATGGAAGCAGGGACAGATATCCTGGGAAGAGTATAGGGATGTTGCCCCATTGTGTAGGGATGAGATCAGGAAGTCCAAGGTGGAGCTGGAGCTGAAGTTGGCAAGGGATGTAAAGAAAAACAAGAAGGGCCTCTACAGGTATGTAAACCAGAAAAGGAAGGTTAAAGAAAGCATACCCCCCTGATGAGCAACCATGGGGAACGGGTAACAAAAACTGAGGAGAAGACTGAGATTCTCAACAACTTTTTTGCCTGTCTTCACTGGCAGCCCCTCTCCTTATGGATCCAAGTTGATGGCCCACAAGATGGAGACAAGGGTGACAAAGTCCATCACACTGTAAGCAAAGACAAGGTTCATGACCGTCTGGGGAACCTTAACATACACATGTCCATGGGACCTGATGAGATACATCTCAGAGTCCTGAAGGAATTAGCTGATGCAGTTGCCAAGCCACTCTCCAGGATATTTGAAAAGTCGTGGCAGACAGGTGGGGTCCCTGGTGACTGGAAGGAAGGAAGTATTACTCCCATTTTTAAAAAGACTAGAAAGGAGGACCCTGGGAACTTCCATCATGTCAGCTTCACCTCTGTGCCTGAGAAGATCATGGAACAGATCCTCCTAGAAGACATGTTAAGGCACATGGAGAACACGGAGGTGATTCAGGACAGCCAGCATGGCTTTACCAGGGGCAAATCCTGTCTGACCAACCTAGTGGCTTTCTACAATGGAGTGGCTGCATCAGTGGACAAGGGAAGACCTACAGATGTCATCTATCTGGACTTTGGCAAGGCCTTTGACACGGTCCCTTCTCTTTAAGTTGGAGAGACAGGGGTTGATGGGTGGACTGTTCAGTGGACAAGGAATTGGCTGGATGGTCACATCCAGAGAATAGTGGTCAATGATTCGATGTCCCAATGTAAAATGGTGACAAGTGGTGTCCCTCAGGGGTCTGTACTGGGACCAATGTTGTTTAATGTCTACATTAATTATATTGACAGTGGCACTGAGAGCACCCTCAGCAAGTTTGCCTGCCGATAACACCAAGCTGGGCAATGCAGTCGATATGCCAGAGGGATGGGATGCCATCCAGAGGGACCTGGACAAGCTGGAGAAGTGGGCCCAGGTGAACCTCATGAGGTTTCAAAAGGCCAAGTACAGAGTCCTGGACCTGAATCAGGGCAGCCAGAGATATGAATACAGACTAGGGGAAGACATGCTGGAAAGCAGCCCTGTGGGAAAAGACCTGGGGGTACTAGTAGATCCAAAGCTGGACATGAGCCACCAATGTGCAACTGCAGCCCAGAGGGCCAACTGCATCCTGGGCTGCATCAAAAGAAGTGTGGCCAGCAGATCAAGAGAGGTGATTCTGCCCCTCTACTCTGCCCTGGTGCGACCTCACCTGGAGTACTGTGTCCAGCTCTGGAGCCACCAACAGAAGAAAGATCTGGACTTGTTGGAGTGTGTCTAAAGGAGGGCCACAAAAATGATCTAGGGGCTGGAGCACCTCTCTTATGAAGACAGGCTGAGGGGGTTGGGATTGTTCAGCCTGAAGAACAGAAGGCTCTGGGGGGAGCTCATAGCGGCCCTCCAGTACCTGAAGGGGGCCTACAGGAAAGCTGGAGAGGACCTGTTCATGACAGCATGTAACGATAGCACAAGGGGTAATGTTTTTAAGCTAGAAAAGGGTAGATTTAGGTTGGACATTAGGAGAAAGTTCTTTAATACGAGGGTGGTGGATCATTGGAATGGGTTGTCTAGAGAGGTGGTGGAGGCCCCATCCCTGGAGACATTCAAAGTCAGGCTTGACGGGGCTCTGAGCAATCTATTCTAGTTGGGAGATGTCCCTGCTTATTGTAGGGGGGTTGGACTAGATGAACTTCATGGGTCCCTTCCAACCCAAGACAGTCTATGATTCTGTGATTCTATAATTATGTAGCTTTGAGGTTTCATAACTTCTTATTGAATCTGGGATAACACGAATAACCCTGTGGCATAACCCTGTAGCTGCTAATAAAGGTGTAATTTTCTGATCAAGTGAGGTTAGAATTAAAAGTTGTGCCCCTGAATGCTTGGCAGCTGCACCTCTGTGTTACCCAACTATATTGTGCCTGAAGTCCAAAAGTGCTCCACAGTATTAAGAGCCCATTTAACAGTCTAAGGCCATTTGTCACCCTAAGTGGAACATGATATTCAAGTAGAGACAGACCTCTTGAAACATTCCCTCTTCTGCAGTTCTCACGTCTCTTGTTTTCTCCCCCATTTTACATAGGAAGGAAATGGATACTAGTAGAGAAAGGAGGAAAACAAATCTTTGAAACCCTAATTCAGTGAAAAACCCTTTGTGGTCTGCTTGCTCAGCAATATTGATAGGTATTGGAATGATGAACATACATATACTCTCTTAAGTAAAATCAAGATGCTTATGAATGATGGAGAGGTAGAGAGATTAGCAATAAAAAGCTAGTTATGGTGCCAGATTGAATAAATTTGTAATTCATACATCAATATTATTGATTTCTTTAAAGTTTATTGTCTGTTCATTATTTTAAAGACTACTCATATTTTTCTCATCAGGTAGCATCAGTTACCATTCTTGTCATTCATTGACTTTTTGGATAAGGGCCTATAGCTTCTCCTTTAATGAAATAGTAGTATGCTGACTCCTCATTCTGAAGCCTTGAAGGTAGATTAATCTAACTAATGAGTGTATTTTGGCCATCATGCTAATTTATTGCTTAGAAACCCAAATTTATGTAGTTAAAACTATTTTTAAGTATCGGTATTTAGTATTAGTGTTTAGTATTAATATTTAACCTACAGGTAATAAACTGCATATACTGTAAGTTTCACTCATAATTGCTTCAATGTCAAAATGCTCGTAGACACACAATTAATCCACTGTGGCACATCTAAAACAGTAATTACTTAATGCCATTCACATGGTGCAGGGTTAATTGAAAGAGGCCATGGCCTTCATTACCTTTCAGTTTTGCCTCATCAGCTTGACCCAGGTCAGAGATTCTTCCTGATAACTTTTGCTTATCAATAAAACCTCACTGTTTCTAGAAACAACTTGTCCATGTGTATGTGTATGCATGCATATCATAATGTGTGTATAAATACAGAATAATAACTAAGTAATAGAAATAATAAATATTTCTGCCTCTGATTTGAATTTTCTTTTTTTTCTTTTCAGGTAAAATAGAAATTATGAAAATTACAAAGCGAGCACTGCATTGCTTTTCAGTTTGTAACTTAAACATGATATTAGAACTGATTTTCCAGATGAGACTAGAACAAATTTATTGTTACTTATGTTATCAAAAATACTTTTGAGAAGATAATTTGGCTGGCAAAAGGTTTTAAAAAGGTAATATATATATATTAAAATAAGTCCTCTTTAATGTAAAGATATAATTAGTCAAACAGTTCTTAATGACTGATGCACCAAACCCTGATAGGTGACCACAAGAACTGAGATACTGGTTGAATTATGTGCTGTACTCTTACTGCAGGGAAATGTGTATTCTATTACACACCCTAAACTTTTTGAATTATGTATAATTTGAAAAGGTGAGTACTTGAAAATTAGGAAATACCAGAGTTTAAGTTACTTCTGGAGTTACAAGTCCATTGTTTTGACCTGAACCTGTTGTGTGTTTAAATCACTATCTCAGAAGATAGTGAAGCCTCAGCTTCTCCTTTCCTAAACCCAAAGCTGCAGTAGGTACAAATATGGTCAAATACCTGAAGGGTGAGTGCAAAGAGGACAGGGCCAGCCTCTTTTCAGTGTTGCCTTGTGACAGGACCTGAGGCAATGGGCACAAGCTAAAACATAGGAGGTTCCCTCTGAACATGAAGAACCACTTTCTTACTGTGAAGGTGACTGAGCACTGGCACATGTCGCCCAGGAAAATTGTGCACTCTTCATCCTTGGAGATATTTAAAAGCTATCTGGACATGGTCTAGATGGTCCTACTTGAACAGGGAGCTCGCTCCAGATGACCTCCAGAGGTCCCTTCCAACTTCAGCCATTCTGTGATCCTGTGATAGGTAATGCAGAGTTAGAAAAAGCATCACAAATTCTCAGGCAGGATATGCTCAGTTGCTTTGGGAGATTAATGTGTTTGTGCTGCCTCCTTGAGCCTAAGCAAAAGAGGTCCAGGTAGTGAGCTTCAGTACCAGATGCCTGACCAGCCACATTGCTCAATTGTTGTTTTGTTTCTTGCACTAGACAGGACCACTCCAAGCATTGAGGCCCAGGACAAAGCCCAGAGTTCGATTAAGTTTCTCTTGGCACTACTCTCCAGAGGCAGTGTGGAAAAGATGGAATGAGGGTATTCTGTTACACCACACTGTTTAGGTTCTCCTGCCTGATCACCCTAGCACCCCCTCATGGGGCAGCTTAGGCAGTGTCACTTATCCCTCAGTTTCATTTTAGAGTAAAACCACTCTAGTGTGCTGCAGTACAATCCTCTTGTTATTCCGGAGAATTTAGAGGAAAATCCAGATGGCAGTCAAGATGACACAGGAAGTGGGGAGAACAAGTGCCATGAAAGTTCCTTGGAAGAGTGGGTCTCTGCGCAGGGTGGGGTGAGCCCTGGGGGGCTGGTGTTGCCCTCCAGTCCCACAAGCAGCCAGTAGGATCACCCTAACTGATCTATCATTCCCAGGCCGCTGTATGTTTCATCACTTTAAAGATGTAGTTCTCAATATGAAATGTATAAGGCTTCTAAGATGAACCATAATTCACACACAGTTACTAAGGCATTTTCAGTGAAGCTTTGCTAGTAGGTTACTCTGCCTTCAGAGAAAATTAGCAGATCCAGCAAACTGACCTGGCAGAGACCCTATGCATACCTAACCCTCAGTTCTTTATGCATCACATGCACTGTAATCTTGTTTTCTTTGACATTTCTCAGATGCACTAATCCTTTCATCCTGCAAGATCAAATCTGAACCCTCATTGATTTTATACTAAGGCAACCCTTGGGCCCCTAGACAACTAGTTGTGCTTTCTGTCTATTGCTTCAGTGTGAAAGTACACTTTGCTGATTAGTTCACCTACTAAACCTGACTCAGACATGCTGATTTCTACCTGTTTCAACCTACTGGTCCATGAGTTCTAGCTCTGAACGCACATTAAACTAAATTATGTAACTAAAGGGACACAATTTCTCCCATCAAAGTGCTAAAGGGAAAACTGTGCTGCCAATCCTGTCACTAAAGGATATATTCCCATAAATACTTTGTGAGCTAGACAAGAGAACAAGAGACTGTTGTTGACAATGCTAGTGTGCTGTGGCTGTCCATCAGCCGTGAAAGCAAAATATCTTCCAGTTACATGAAAGCTGAGATTCTTCATAGATTGAATGAATTAAAGAGCAAAAGACACTTTGTTGCCCACAGAAACATATAAACTATTGGCAAGGTATTAATATAATCTTTCTAATCAGATACAACTCATACAACCTTCAGTATTCTTTTTTTGTTTGTATACAGCAATGTTCCCCAGTTCACTCTGTTAACTGCAGTGGAAGAGTTCTAGAAGACAGTAGAATGGGTGGTTGGTTTTCTAAAATTATTATTAGGGAGCTTTAGGAAAGCAAGTTTCTGCCAGTAATACTTACTTAAGAAAATAATTGCTATGGAATTGATTCTGTTGAGTTTCCTGAAATTGTACAACACTTAATTCTGTGAATGGTCCCAGGAAAGTAGATTGTGCTTCTGAGACATCCTGGTTTTAATTTTCAACCGATATTATTGGACTGTGTGAATTTTATTTTATATTAACTGCATATTACTTTGAATTTGTAGAAATGGGGTGTTTTTTTACTGATTTCTGTTTGGTATCTCCAGCTGTTCTGAAAATTTGTCACAGAAAACTATTAGTTTGTCTTCTGTTTATCTCTTTTTCTGCAGCTTTCACTTCTCAGTTCACCACAGCTCTCTCTTTTTCTCACTCACATGTTTTATGTGAGTGGTATTACATGGTGTTTCTGAACTATGATGCATTAGATATAAAAATGATCTGAAACTTTCAGTATATTAATATATTCATATGTCTTATGAATATCAGAATAGATTTATACTCTCCACTTAGTCAATGAGATACATCTGTCTCAGGTGTTTGGGTTCTTTCTGAACATGTAGTAACTATTATTCCTGGCACGTGTGTCACTGATTGTTTCCAGAATGAACAAAACATAAGGCAGCATCATTATGCCTGGTAGATGCAGGCCACGCTCTCGACAGTGGTCTTGTTTTTATAAATTAGTTAAATGATTTCCAGAGAATGATGTGCTGAACTACTTGGGACACATTTCTTTTAAGAAAATGATGAAAGGATTTTCAAGTAGTTCCAAATGGTCTGTATTTGCTTTGTTTAACAGTCAGGCATACTGGTCACCTGGAAAGTATCCATAAATGATTGAGGCAGTCACAGAGTTGTTTAATTTAATCTTTACTTTGATTCTAAGCACAACACTTATACTTAATAAGACATTACCATATTAATGAGAAGTTATTATAAATTCATGAATAGAATAATTTTGTTTACAGCTTAAATCTGTATGGAGTGTTTCTTGACATATATTTACATTTTTAAAAAAATGCATCACCTAATGTTCACAGATAAAAGTGTTGTCTCATTCTAACCCAGAATACAGGATTTTTGGTTAAAATGGTAAATCTCAGGCTTAACTTCATCATAGTAAAAAGTAAAGTTCTCTATGGAATGTTAATTTTTTTGTGTAATTAGAAGCTGATGGTATAAAGTAGCTAACAGAAGACAGCTGGTTACTCAGAATTACTCTGCTTTCCACCAACTTATAACAAGAATAAGAACAAAGTGTTTTAGAAGTATCACAAAATTATCAAGGTTCCCAATACTGCCTAGGGCAACATATCAAATAGAGAAAAAATATAGCCCTTGTTTTCATTTTGTATCCTGGAAATAATTTCTTTGTAATATACCTTCAAAATAATGGTTCTTGTCCCAAAGGAAACTGGTTTTCATTGCGCTTGTAATATCTGATGAGATAAGACTGAGATCTGTCATTTTTTCTCACCATTATAATGGTCCCTATTGGAATCTGAAGAATAAACTGAAGAGAAATTTATTTGAACAGCATGACTTATTTTGTGTTTGAGCAGAACAGCTTTTAAAAAAATCTGTAAATTTTTTAAAAATTTAAATAAATTTATTAAAAAAATTTAAATAAAATACAATTTTCAATAATTTCAGCTTCTCTCTATGCGGTTGTAAAAGAAAAAAAATACTATTTCTCACTTGTTGGACTATCTTCTTTGCATACTATTCCTTCATAGTATAGCTGATAACAATATTTAAATAACAGTAAATGTTTTCAAGCAAAAGTATTTACAAAAGCGCTTTCCAAACCATTCTACCCTGCATAAAAATAAGAGCAGAGAAGTTATTGCAAATATTTTTAATGGCTTTCAGACTTTTTAGACTTAAATTTGTGGATTCAACAACAAGACAATCACCTTCTCTTAGATTGAGCTTACAAACTTCTCTGCTAGTGAGGTTCCTTTGATGATATTATGTTGATTGAGACTCCAGAGATAATTTTCATTCATGTCAGTATGTTTGGAGCTGCTTAAATCCTCTATAAATCAATGGAACTGAAGATCACAGCTAAAGCTGAACAGCATTTAATTATGTCCAAATGGAAATGGATTTTTGGAAATCTAAGTTGTGTTATCATTTGTGTTCAGAGGAAGTTGTATAAGTTCTTGTAGAAGAAAATATGAATATTGTGAAAGCTGTCTTTTTGCTTTAATATGACCAGATGGAATGAGGCAATGACAAACATCCTTTTCTAATGTTTAGTTCCTAGTTTCTGATGATCTAATATTTTCTATTATCCTTATGGTAAGGATTCCCTAGTATTCCCTAGATCTGCAGGGAATATACAGCAATTTATCTTCTGTGAATTAGTGCATCCCATCTAAATTCAGAAATTGCTGCATGCAAGCTTAATTCACTTTCAATATCTATTTTCCAAATATCTATTTGTGCTTAGAATACTGCCTAAAATATTAACAGAAAACAAAACAGAGCAAAACAAAACTAACAAAACTGAAGAAAAAAGTTGCTGGTTTTGAGTGTGATTGACTTACATTGTACTCACGAAGCACTTTTCAAATATTGATGGTCATTGCCCTGGTAAAACCCATACCTGGTAACTCAGACCTTATGCTCTGAGACACTTGCTGATGTATTTCTCATATATCTAAGCTAACAAGCAAAAAAATTAAATATCCCAGTTTTGATGAGGAGAGAAGAAAGTCAACACTCATTCAAAATTTAAAAAGAAAACAAAATACGAGAGAATGAGGAAACTGATTGGGGCACATCTTCAGGAATCAGCACATTCTTTTGAAACTCCCTTTCAAGAGAAAATCACCAAATTTCTCAGAGCTACATTTTTAACCTGTTTTGGGTTTGTTTTTTTCTGTTTCTTTTGCAAAGGAAACGATTCAGTTGTTTCCCAAGATCACAGATGAACTAGTTGTTGTTTAAAGTTGTGCTTTCAGGTAAAAGCACAGCATAAACCTTATCTAGCAATTTGCATTACCAGAGGTATATTCCTTTTGCTGCCCTCATTACCACCATGGATTTTCATTATAAATCTGCTTCATAAAATAAACCTGTTTTTTTTCCAAACTACTAATACTATAGCCTTAAAATCCCCCTTTAAAAATACAACACTGAAACAATAATGATCAGCAATGCCAAAGGCTGACTTAATCTCTAAACTGTGCCAGCAGCTTTCAGAACAGCTCAATGTGCTAATTATTTCATACACTTTTCACAATATTTTTTCATTTCTGAATTGTTTTTACAGTAAAATCCTATCATTTAATTTGCAACAACGTTTTTTTTTCTGCTTTATGTTCTACAATTTTAAAGGAATGGAAGAACTTGTAAGCTGAAAAAGGAAAAGTTGCTGAAATAAAGCCTGTGAAAAGGTTTGGTTTTGTTTTAACATGTCAGTAATTGTTAATGAAAAACAGTCGTTTCCATCAGTAAATGTCTCTGTTAACCTGTACATTTTCTAAAGGAGAAACAAAATCGTTAAAACATGTTCAAGTTTAAAAAAAAAGTTGTTTTTAAAATAAAGTCAAAAGGAAGCATCACTTCAGTTGATATGTGGGAAGGGTTACATTGTTGATGACTAAACATCAATTACCTGATATGAAACTTTATGTACTGCCAGAACCATCTTGGACATCCAACATAGTTATTCCACCTTGGTTTATGCTCAAAGAGTCAATTAGTGTCCGTACAGCTTGGAGAAGAAGAAGAGCTTTGCTACCTGTTCGTGTCAACATTTGCTCAGAAAGTTCTTATGTCTTTGGTTATATGTTAGAGTCCTAGCAGCTAGTGTATTTTTATCCAACTTTTAAAATCACTAGATTAAAGTCCCTTTAAGGACTTTTTCTGAGTCCTATAGGAGCCCTTGACTAACGTAATAATAGATTCTTGTTTTCCCATTTCCCTACAGCCCACCTTGAAGCAGAGTGGATAAAGTGGCAACCTGTCACAGAGTATGCCTCCATCTGACCTCCTGTGCTTCAGGTAGCCAGAGAATTTATGCACAGAAAGGGGGAAATGACGTTGTTATTAACACTGCTGAGTTAGTTCTTTCAATACTGAGATCAGAGAGCCATCTTGCCTATCTGTTCCATGTAGCCTTTAAGTGAATCCCAGAACCGACATCAATTTTAACATTAAAAGGCTGGATTACTCAGAATTACATAGAACAGGTGAGGTTGAATTGTCTAGTCTCTTGGGATTGTCTACTCCACTTTCCCTGCTGAAGCAGGGTCAACTACAACAGATTGCTCAGGGTGATGTCCAGTCATGTTTTGAATATCTCCAAGGATGGAGGCTCCACAAACTCCCCAGGCAATGTGCTCTAGAGCTGAGTCACCCTCATGGTAAAAAAGTGTTTCCTGATGTTCAGCCATAGTCTCATGTGTGTCTGTGTGTGCCCTTGTTCTGTCAGTGAACTCTACTGGGGAGTGTCTGGCTCACTCTTGTTTACACCCCTAATGATTTTTTCAATTATAGACAATGGGTGATTCTTCCACTAAAAAGAAAATAAAATATCATTTGTTTGGTCTAACATAGATATGGATACAGTCAGCTGTGCACTTTAGAGATACTCAGTATTTATTTATGCAATTTGTAGTAAATACACTTCCTGCAGACCATCTTAATTCTTTACCCAGGTAGCTGCCTATGAGACTAGAGATTCATTTGAGAAAGATAGTCTTCTTAGGGATTGTCATGAGGTAAAATTTACACTGCACCTGATTTAGAGGTGGAAAAGACAGGCATTAGCAGAGAACTGTCCTGGAATGGAATTAGTTGGGAACTTGTAAATCTCTCCTTTCTCAGAAGTCTCCTTGCTCAACTTTTCCATCAGAACAAAGGAGTTTCCTAATTAAGTTAGAATTGTTCTCACAACAGAACAATAGGAAGAAACATTCAGAGTCTTTTCAAAGAAACCATGACTGTTTGGCACATTAAAAACTGAGCTGGAAAGGAACATTTGTAGAAGATTATATAGCTAAAGAAGATATTCTTTAATGGATTTTCCTCCTTGAATGACATTAAGGAGTTGGTCAATGCTCAAAACAAACTTATTTAATTCTCAAGTTATATTGAATAGGGTATCTTGAGCACCTGCAAGCACCTCTCAGACCTAGTGATTTTTTTATCATACCATGACAGTGCAACATTTTAAAAAAGAACCTGTTTCTTGAGTGTCCTACCTGTGCTATCCCACCTCAGTGCCTTATATTAATTAGAATGAGACTTAGGTTAGAAACAGAGAGGGAACTTCAGTATATTCAGCAGATCTTCTTGTCTGGAATGGTCAGGGTACCAGCATTACAAGTATTACTATAGAAGATAACCAGATAAATCTGTTTTTAAGAGATTTAGGAAAATAATTTATCTGAGGACATAAGATTGGGCACTCAACTTATGCTCTGCAATATTGCAATTTACAGTACATAAATACATCTAGGAAGCCAACTTCCAAACGCTCAGGCTAAGAAGGGGCAAGTTATGCTCATTTAAAATCCTAGGGACCTTAGAGGTTTATCAGTCTTATTACAGTGAAAGGGATGGACTATGGTCTGCACTTTTTGCAGGAGAATAAAGCAAATAAAAGTTGTGGCCACATAGGAAAGATAAGCTTAGCAATGATAAGATAAGTGGGAAGAGCTAATGACTCAATTAGGATGCTCTAGATAACTGAGATTTATATTTGGCAAAGACTCAGCAGAAAATAGTTTTACAAGTTTTGCAATGAAGAAGAGTTATACTGTGTTTATAGCAAGGATGTGTTGGACTGTATCCTGTGTAGTCTCTTGCACTTACCAGTGTTGTTCCTTGATTTCAGGGTGACTTCAGGTCCTTAGCAATTGAGAATTATTAATTTCAGTAGATGTACTGCTCAGAACATGGCACAATTGCCATACTTATTAAGCTTACTTGATTAAAAAGAACTCACATCCACCTAGATTGTCCCAAAGTACAGCCAGGTGGTGTAAAGCTGTGAGAACAAGCACCATTTACTTCATTGTGTGCACACATATAGACCCAGGTAGGTAGGGAGAAGTGGGTCGCGAGGGTGTCAAAGGAGCTTTGTGTGTCCCTACAGCAGAACACTTTCCCAAGGACAATATGCTTCTGAAACAACCAAAAGTGATTCCCTTTGGGAATCAACCCCGTCCCCAAAAAACCACACACCCCCTTCCAGAAAACCCCAAAGGTGGAAATACTGTTATTCCCATCAGGGTTCCCAGCAAGCTTGAGAGACAGGACAGATCTGTGAGAGTTTGTCTAGATTTTACAGGGACTTATATATGACATCATTACAGTGGCCTGGATTGTGCAAACTCTAAGAAAGAAAAACAGTGGTTTTAACCAGGGATCTCAAATCACTATATAAGTGGATATAAATATTACTGTTACAAGTTGACAAACAGGAAAACAGAGGTTTTCCCTCCCAGATTTTACAGTGGAGTTTCCCTCCACTGAGTAGTCCAAATTGGTGCAAGTTTATGAGTAAAAGGGAGAATAAAAACACTAAGCACAAAAAGCATTAACATGCAACAGGCCAGTGGACTGGTGTTTTTAACTGGCTACATCAACCTGAAGTATGAGGCTTGATCATATGAAGTCTGTAAAAGGTCAGTATTTTAGAATTATAAACCATACTATACTGAGCACTTTTAGTCTTGGCCTCCTTAAGAATCTTTTCAGAGTTATTGTAATCACAAGGCTGTGAGCAGCCCGGTTCATTAAATTACTGACTCTGCTGCTTGCAGATGTTTGAGGCAGGTGTTCTGTACAGACCAGGGAGTTTGCTTTCTTCTGCTGCATGTTGCACTGGAGGTCAGAGGTTACACCTCAGTGGAAAGGTCTCAACTGCATGGCAAGTCTCAGAGGTCTTTGTTAGGGGAGAAAAAGAATTCAGGCTCCTTAAAATTTATGTACTGCAAAAGATAACTGCACCTGCAGACTGCTGCTCTTATTGAAAACACATGGTGGCTGTTGGAAGAAATATAAAATGCTACTCTGCAGTTCCTGTTGAGAATACACAGGGACTCCACATGATCAGTACTAGACCAGAGATACCAGAATTATTAATGATACTCAGTTCTGATACAAAGTGTAAGTTTTTGTCACACATTTAGGGATTTGTGCAAATCCACAGTATTTAAAAATTTACTTTGGGCTGTGTCGTATTTGCCATGAGTCGCCCTGCATAATGTAATATATGCCAGCAGGCTTTCTCAATGACCCAGCTAGTTCATAATTGGAAAAGGTTAGTCCAGTCTTTCCTGGCCACCTGTGTGTTGGCTTTTAACTTCCCAAATGGAAAGAGCAAAGATAGATTCTTCTAGATGCAGTAAATCCTATAAAATGGACCACCATTTTTAGAGAATCTTCTGTCTTAAAAAGACCACTGAGGATTTACAGGCTAAAATGTCTGCTTTGTTTTAGCTAGAAACAACCTCCAGTAAACACTAAGTTTATGTCAGTTCAAGTTATGTTAGTCAGGTATAAAAAATACACATCTATGTGTAGTTCCCCAATGTCCCTATTTTTCATGGCTCAAGAGAGCAGAAATATGATACAGAACATCTAATTTCATAATTTGAAATACGTCTAAGCTTCTAATAACATAAGAGTTTTCCTATTCATTTCAGAGATGCAGCATTTTCATCTGTTTTCTTCTTTTCTTTCTTTTTCACCTGAATAGTAAACCCACACGAAAACAACCTAAAATCCATTTTCTGTACTAGCAACAACATAACTGTTTTCAACTGAAGAAGAATAAGGGCCAATGTTGTGGGCTGTAAAATTTTGCAAGAACAATAACAAAGTGTAGAGACAATTTGAATTATATTTTTCAGAACACTTAATACTTGTTTCAACTGCATTCTGCTCACATGACTCATGACTGCCGATTGGAAACCCAGTTCTATTAGCTTTTCTGCCTGAAAAGATTCACATCCTCATTTTTTACCATCATTCTTATTTGTGTTAGGTTTTAAAATAAGATGCTTTTTAGATCTGAGTAATTCCAAAGACCACGAGTGACATTATTTTTTGCCAATCTTCTGTTTTTCCTCCAACGAATGTCTCTCTCCTCTGTGTTAACAGTGGTGAAAGTACCAAGTTTCAGTTTTGACAAGCCAGGATTTTCTGTTGAAATTCTTTCTTATCAAAGCAATTACCGTTGCCTTTTCCTCCAAATCCTCTGTTACACATAAGCCTGATATGGAAGCTGAACAGAGTGGAAACTAATATTTTTTTTAGGCTTACAATTTGAAACAGTTAGAATGGATAAACAGGACAAGACAGAGATAAAACTGAGTATTTTGCTACAAAGGTGAGAAACTTAAAGCAACTTTTTGCTTTGCTTGTATTAAAAACTAGGGTACTAACTCATCCTGTTAAAAGGAAAAGAAGTAAGATTATGTTCACAATTGGAAAAACAGACACATGGGACACATTTGCAAACATAATTTCTTCAGTTAGCTTGCTAGATTTTGCTTATTATTGTTATGATTATGTTCATTTTGTGTGTTACTGTCTGTTTCAGGGAACATCTTTTAATGTTGCCCAGCTTGTGTGTTTTGCTCAAATTGCTCAATCATTCGAGTCTCATTTTAGGACACACAGACAGAAACCCTAGTATAAATCTGTCAACACTTGCAGTATGAATCTGAATGTTTTAAAGTTTGTGTCTCAGCTGTTTTAGCTTGAATTGGGCCATGCAGCATTTAAAGCATCAAGAAACCTTCTGTTTTTCTAATTTCCAAATGTATAGAAGTATCATTCAGGGGTTTTCGTACAATACATTAAAACCATGCTGTTTCTTCCAATTTGAAAAGAAAATGCAGTTGTACAATGCAACGACAAAAATATTCCCAATCTTATTGTATAGTTCTACTCACACCTTCTGCAGGTGGCTTTGAGAGATCTGCACTTCTAAACAGGATGACATATTTCCCTATGTATAAGTTTTAGTGTTAAAATAAGGCTTTTTTTCCTGCTAAGGAAAAAAAAATAATTTTTTTTAATAAGAAAGAATGTTCAATGAGCATAAAAGTTCAAAGTATAATCTGTTTTAGAAAATACAGTATAGGTGATTTCTATTACATAGTCTGATGAATCAGGTCTTTGACTATTCTGAGAATGACTGTGATTGGTACTTCTCAGTTTTCTTTCTCAGGGCAAAACTACTTTATAAATTGCTCAAGATCTATGAAAAAGAAAGTGTTCTTCCTCAATGGTGCAAGTAACAGCAAGGTATATAGAGAGTATCATATTAATTCTGATGTGTATAAAGCTCCCTCTGCATTAACTTCTCTTTCTAAGATAGTACAGGTTGGCCAGTCAGCCAACAAGCTTCCCTTTAGTAGTGGCAGTACTCTTGAATAAGCAGTTAGGTTTTTAACTTCTGTGGGTATTTTGGCAGCCTCAGGCCTGCTGAATGAACTTGTGTTAAGCCAATACAGTTCTTTTTCACCCGGTGCCTCATTTCTTCATCATACTTGCCATCAGCTCTTTAAGCAAAAAAGACCTTTGATAAATACCTGCTGGTTTTGCTTCATTCTGTGACACCTTGAAATAATGGCATCACTGAGCAAAGGTAGCAAAGAGTAATACCTGTCAAGTGCTGATGCAAATCTAGTCACATCTTAGATTTCCTGATCAAGGCCATGGCGTGTAACAAATTATAACTTCCCAGATATTGCATTTGCAAATCAGCTGGAACCTAGACATGCTAAAGTGTGAGCATCACACTCCACTAGCAGCAAGAGAGGTGTGTCTGACTAGTGAGTGGAGCTACCCATGATGAAGTAGTCAGGGGAAAAGAGATCCTCATCAGGCATTTCCCTTAGTTCTAAAACTGCATGCAAAATTCCCACATTCTCTTGTCTGTATTATTCAGTGGCAGTCCATAGAAAATTTCTACTAATTTGTTACCTAGATTGGAAATTAAGGTCAGGAAGAAAATGGACACACAGTGGAAGCTTCCACCTTCAGACAAAGTTTTAACTGACAGAACACGGCACATTCTCCTAATTTCTGTGTGTGGTTCCTTACACTTGCAGCTCTACATCTCTCTCCAGTCTTTATTATTGTCCAGGTCCTGAGTAACCTAGTGTCGTGGTTTAACCCCATCCAGCAACTAAGCCCCACACAGCCACTCACTCACTCCCCCTCAGTGGGATGGAGGAGAGAACCAGTACAGTAAAAGTGGGAAAACTCGTGGGCTGAGATAAGGACAGTTTAATAGGTAAAGCAAAAAATGTACACACAAGCAAAGCAAAACAAGGAATTAATTCACTACTTCCCATCAACAAGCAGGTGTTCAGCCATCTCCAGGAAAGCCCCAGGGCACCATCACAAGTAATGGTTACTTGGGGAGATGCCATCACTCCGAACGTGATTAAACATTGGAATGGCCTTCCCAGGGAAGTGGTAGAGGCACCGTCCCTGGATGTGTTCGAGGAAAGGCTGGATGTGGCACTTAGTGCCATAGTCTAGATGGTGTGGTGGTGTTGGTCATAGGCTGGACTTGATGATCTTAAAGGTCTTTTCCAGCCTTGGTAATTCTGTGATTCTGTGATTTATGTGCTGAGCATGACATTATATTGTATGGAATATCCCTTTGGTCAGGTGGGATCAGCTGTCCCAGCTGTGTCCACTCCTAACTCCTTGTGCGCCCCCAGCCTCCTTGCTGGTGGATTGGGGTGAGAAGCAGAAAAGGCCTTGACTCTGTAAGCGCTGCTCAGCAACAAGGAAAACATCTCTGGTTTATCAACACTGTTTCTATCACTAATCCAAAAAAAAACCCCATATCAGCTATTATGAAGAAAATTAACTACCAGCCAAAACCAGCACACTTAGGACATCAATGTCAAAGGCTCTTCATTTATTACAGCAAGCTACTTATGCCAAAGCAGCCACAGACCAGTCTCATTTCTGCTTCTGTTGGACAATGCAGTTCCCATGCATGTATCATTCATTCTAACTCACCAGATTCAGGCTTTCAGCAGCAACGTCTCCTACGAACAGTGGGAGAGGAGGTAATCTCTTTTGAATCTGGGTTGTGGAACATGAAAGATCCCTTATCTCCCACCTCTGGAAGATCTCCAGGTAAGTAGGTCCAAGACTATCACTAGAACTAATGCTATGATCTATGTGTAATTTTGAATACTTTTTACTGGCACAGTTGGGACCTCTTTATCTAATGCCCAGGGAATATTCATATGCTGTGGTAGCCCTTGTTTTTCTAGCTCCAAAATATCACAAGAAAGTCTGGTTTACTGGATGACATTTGAGCTGGCTAACTGTGCATGTAAAGCTAATCAAAGCCATGCTCAGACATGCTGCTTCCCATAAAGCTGTATAATGTATCCTGGAACAAAATGGCAATCTCCATCATGCTATCACAGACAACAATTTTCAGCCTACATGAAGTTGCTTGTACATTGGTGCAGAATTCATACTCGGCCAGAAAACTGAGTAGATTAGGTGGATACATCTTCCCATACAGCTAGACTCAAAATTTACTCTTCAGGCTACAAAAGGTGCGAAGAATGATGAGAAGGACTCATGGGAAGAGATTTATACTGAGAGCTTAATAGCTGTACAGCTTTGCTTACTGAGAGGCCCTAAGGAAAGACTGGAAATACTTATGCATGATGAGAGGTCAGAACTGATAGCAGCTGGCACAGCTGGTAGATGCTGGGAATAAGGTTGTGGCTCAAAAGAAAAATTTGAAGATACATTTGAAAAAAAATGCCAGAGACACCTGAGAGGCTCAGGGATCTGCAATGTGGCACAACCTTACAGTTACGAGCTGTTTCTACATCTGGGATCAACAGCTCACTTTCTCAAGCAGAAAACGATGATGGAGTTGCTGGTGCCAACCACCTGGCTCTTTAAGGCAAAAAAGCCAAAGCAAATTTGAAACAAGGATCACAGGTCTACTGTTTTTTCCATTTTATATCTGTTTTTCTTACAGTAACTGGAGCAGGAGCAGCATCAGTGTGTTTTCCCAGCACAGAAAAAAAATTGGTCAAAATGTGTTGGGGCCCCAAAAAGACTAGTAACCTTTTACCACCACCTTTGCACTATCATGTACATACTGAAGGAACGTCTGTCTTAAAGTCACATATTAAAAATGTTTTCAGGAAACAGGGTCTATGTCAGTGTACATAAGAAAGATTCCAATAGTTCATCCTTCTTTAGGAGAGCATTTGTCCAGGAAATGACACTGCAGTGACTGTGTCTTGCTTTCTTTTTTACCTCCAGGGTAAAAAAAAACCCACAAAGTAAAGCGGGACAAGCTGTTCACAGCTATTTCGTGTCTGATCTATGTCTGTTCCCAGAACAGCCTTTCCACTTTCTTGGGGCATGTGGTATTCCATCATGCGTATGAATGCGGATTAGGTATTCTGGGGGACTTTTTTGGACTCCCTCCAGTTTTTCTAGCTGGAGATATGCCATTGCATTACTCAATAAATGTGCTGGCTGATTGATTAATCATATATCTGGCTTTAGCAGCTCGTTTTGCATCTCATTGTCTTGTGTACTAATTCTTACTCTCCTCTCCTTAACTTGGCCTCCGCCAGTTTTACAAATATTCATCAGTTATTATATACATTGCCTGACCATTATCCCTAAACTAGCTTCCAGGTGACAAATTATTCCCCAACTCACTTGGAGCATGATCTATTTTCCATTTAGATCAATGGTAGCTTGGGGAGGCTATTGATGAGAACAATATCCTAAAGAGGCAACAATTTTATGGTCTTTTTTCCAAACAACTCTTTTAAAATTCTTTTTAAATTGGATAGCTTTCAGCACCAAGTCATCTGTGTTGTCCCGAAAGCAGGGTCTGTCACCTGGTGTGCATGAATCTGATACACACACAGAGTCGAGATACTCGCTTTAATATCCAGTTCTGCACAGAAAGAAAGCTCAATTTCTCAAGCCACAAGGGTTTCTTTTATATACAGAAACATGTAAAACTGCTTTATCTCTAATTATATTTTATCACTTGTTTATGTGTTTGATTAACTAGTTCTTCACTTCCATTTAAAGTGACAGTGTTATTAGGAGTCCCTCTATCCTATGAGTCGGTATTTTAGTATGCTAATAGTACATAAATGTACAGAGGAGATGTTAATACAGTGAGTCCAATTAGTCAGTGTTTTCTATTTAGTACTCAAGGCTATAACCAAGATAAGTTGTGCGGAGTGCTCCTTTCCATCCCTTTGATCTTTCTCACAGGCCTACGCCTCAAGGATGGGCTGTTGACTACTTGGGAGCTGCTTTTATTTAATTCTTGCTGTTTCAGTGTTACGTAAGCTCTGTTTTTATTCTACATGTCTCTTTCTTCTCTTTTATGTGATTTCCCCCCCAAATTTTACTTATTTCACTTAATAACCAACATCATCTAGACCAAAACAAATACGAGCACTACCAGGTGACTTCTACTTGAACCTCTAAGTTGTTGGGATTCTGCAGTTGAAGTAGAATTCAAGTTTGATACATTAGGAACAGTTATATTAGTTTGTATGATAGTCCAATGATCAGGTGTACGTGTGCTTGATTTGAATGCAGTTCAGAACAGCCTGGATTTGATTTACTGGAATAAGGTTATATAAAGGTGATAAGGATGGACATTGGCATTTGAAAAAACTTTGAGTCATAGACAGTTGCTTGTTGCAAAAAAAGTAGTCCTTATATGGAAATAAGACCTGCACATAAAGATCAATAAAATAATAATTTAGGCATATTCAGATGAGGTATCACAATGTAACAAATAATACAGTAATTTGCCAGGATAGTCTTCTAATAGAGCTAACTGCCTTACTATTTAAAATCTACATAGTATTATATAACACAAAGCAGCTGCTATTGACATTAATATTTACCCCAAATCACAGCAGGATTTCCAACATACCCAACTTCCCAGCGGCAGCCATTAGGGTAAGTAACCTATGACTAATTTCAACAATATGTCAATCTGTGATAAAAGACAGTGAGCCCCCAAACCCAAGAAGCTTAAATGTTATGAATGAGTATGTGTGTAAAGCCTGCCGAGACACATGATTTAAAGGAACTGACACATGGGTGTGCCAGCCAACTAGGAATTGCAGTGTTGGAGGTCTTTCTGAGAGCTTTCAGCAAATGTTATTGTAATACTGTTGTGCTGCCTTGGGGGCTTGGAAAAAGCTTAACATATCTTTGCAAAGTGAAAACAATGATAAGATGAATGAGGTATAACAGAATCTTAAGAAGGAAATCTTTCTCATAGTTGTTCCATAACTCAAAAAGGGTGTGAGGGAGTCTTTCTGCAGCAAGCTTTAGGTTAGAGGTCAAATGTGCAAAATGCTGACAAAAGAAAAAACAGACCTTCTAGAAATGGGGTAAAGAAGTTTTACTTGCATGTCTAGGGCCATAGGAAGTCCCAATCTGTATAAGCAGCATGTAGCCATTTTGGTATTTTTGTTCACAACTAAAATATATAACCTCACTAACTCTGAAATATGAACCACCAGTAACTGAGAATTCATACATGTGGCAAATGCATTAATATTTAGAAGCATTGCTACATTTGTATGATGTATCTGCTTTGCTAAAGTGAACTCAGGAAATCATAACCTGTTTTCCTAGGTTATCAACTTTTTCTTCACAAAGTAAAAAAAAATGACCTTTGCTCTGTTCTCATTGTGCCCTCATGCCCTGTTTATTCCTGTTTTGTGGAGGTCTGACCACTTGATCAGCAAGACAAAAGTCAAATAGATGGGAGATAGAGGAATTTCGATCTCCTCCCTCCACCCCCAAGCAAGAATCTTGATAATGAATAAAGGGAATTGAGAAACTTGTTCAGCTTACTTTTATTGAAGTGGTAGTGTCTCTATGGCTCAAAAATACTTCTTAAAAAATCGTAAGTACAAAAACAATTTACAACCCTGAAAATGTTCCAGTAATCTGAGCTCTTGAATTCTGGATGTGACATATTTTCTTAAATGTAGAAACTGAGTGTCATTGGCTTTACCCCGTGTGCATATGTGTTGCTCTAATTGTTACAGCGTATTTCAGAAGGACTGAAACTAACCTCAGCTACAGCCTCACTTCCTGCTGTCAGCCGAGTATTTCTTTGTCATTGTGATTGCTTTGAAAAACCAATGATACTGGATTTGGCTAAACAGAAACACTCCTGAACAAACTTCAATGTTCTCTCTGTAAGGCGACATTTGTCTTGCAGAGCTGAAATGGAGTCATTGCTTTCTCTTGACTGAGAGTAGAAACATTCACCTAAGGAACATTTTGAACTTGCTTATCTCTTACATTTCCTGCTTTGGTAGAGTTCCAAGACTATTTATAATTGCGTAAGTTCTCTGGTTTGTTCTTGACTGAGTACCAGATATTTCAATATCTTACTCTGAGGTGTAAGATTACGTTTTGTGTGCTGAATTTAGGCTGCTTGATTAATCAGTATCTGTTTACATTTCCTGGGAACATCTGTTTTCTTTGGAAAGTTTGGCATTCTCACTGTATCTGACCTTAAACTTTTCTGATGATCCTCCTTCCAGAGGGAAATTTCTATCTGATCAGCTGGACTGAAGAAAATTGTTGTCGGTGCCTTTGCAGTTTGAGATGGCAGGGTACCTAAGCTGTGTTTATGCTTTTTTAACTTAGTGCCTTGGTAAATTAAAACATTTACTGTTACTGTCTATAACACTACATATCATATTCTAGGATACATCGCAGGCTCCCAGGTTGTACTTAATGCCAGATATTCTCAAAAACTGAAATCAGTGCTCCTGCTTGTCCATCCAGTTAAGCAATAAAAACACACATCCAGTGATGTGACTGATGCTTCATTTTTTATGTCCTGACATATAAACATATAAAGTGCCATTTGGACACCTCATGAACAATTTCTGAAATATGTATACACAATGCTATTTTTACGAGATTCCTGGCATGTGAAACCCAGAGCAATGAGAACATGTAGCTCTTGATTTCTTCAGCTGCAATTTTTTTGTTAACACTTGGCTACCAACCCCATTATTATTAACTGCATTATATAATGATGTTTTTGACAATTGTTGGTAGACATATTTAAGTCAATATTATATGCTTCATGATGGGTGTACTTCTGCCAAAGTGCAAGATATCTTATACAAGTCAAGAAATTAAGGAAAATTAATGTCAACACCCATATATCATAGCTAGAAAACCATTTTCCTTCTGTTAGAGAAATATGTTTTATTTAATGTACCATAATTACATGTATCACTTTCCAGCAATTGTTCAAGAATAATCTCTCATGATTTTTCAGAGCCACTGTTACCATTATGTAATTTTGAATGGCAAGAATTTATCTCAGCCTTTTTTTCACTCACTTTGAAGTATCATAAACATACTATCTTGCCTACAAATCAATCAGTTAAATGAAGTGATAGCTGACTTCTCCATTTACTGAGATATTTTCAGTTTATTTAAGACACTATCTTGCAGGTCAAGACCTTGCTTAGGAAGATGAAAAATACTATATACTGCATGCCCTAAACATCCTAGTTTTCTTGTTATATTTTTTTTCTTTTCAGAGAGCAATAATTAGGGTTTGTCATGGTTAGGGCCTAACATGACAACAAAGAAACAGCCGCATGGCCGCTCACTCAACTCCCCGCTGATGCACACACACACTGTGGGATGGGGAGGACAAAGGCCAACTAGAAGCTTGTGGTTCGAGACAAGGACAAGGAGGGCTCGCTCATCATCTACAGTCTCATTAACAAACTCAACTTGAGTAAAAATAATATTTTCACACTAATCCAATGCACACAGGACACAGAGAACACACAGAGCAGTGCTTACAGTCCTCCCCTGTTTCCCCATGGGGTCCCTCCCATGGGAGAGAGTCCTCCACGAACATCTCCTTCAGGAGTCCTTCCCACGAGGTCAGGAGCAAGCTGCTCCAGAGCAGGCTTCCCACAGAGTCACGGGCTGCTTCAGGAGCAGTCACCTCCCCTGGCACAGGGTCCTCCATGGCTGCAGATCCAAGTCCATATTCGCCCCTCCTGGCGCCTTCAGGGAATGTTCCACCACGTTCCTCCATTAATGCAGAGCGACAGCCTGCCATCTCCCCATGGGCAGCAGGGGAACTTCTGCTTGGGCACCTTCTTCCTCACCAACCTTGGGATCTTCACCCCAGCACTACCTTTTGCCTCTCCAGCTCTTTCTGCTTGCTCTCTGCTCAGGTCTTCCAGTAGTTTTGTTCATGTGTTCATCACAGAGGTGCACCTGTTGTCTCTCTAATGACTCTGACCTTGGCCTGAGCCAGGGGAGCTTTTTAGTAGATTCTTAATGGAGACATCCGTGGGGCCCCTCCCCCACTACCGAAACCATGCCAGAATCAGCTATTCCTCGTATTCTCACTGAGCGTCAAAAAATCGTTCCACTCATAATCAGACCAAGAGGATGGTTTACATCTATACGTAGTAAAAAATAATTTTAATCCAAACTTACAGCAGAATCTATTCAGAAATTCCAGAACTACACAGTTTAGAGTACATATGAACATAGAGAGTGGCTTTATTTTAAGTGTCAGGAACAGGAAAAAATGAAGGTAACTGAGAATTTCTAACAGGCTGGGGTAGCTAATATATGATTATTGGAAATGTCTGTAAGGAAATGATGTTGCATCTCCTTAGAACATCCGGGTGAAGTTGATCTACTTGTTTTGGGATTATTTTCCTTCTCATTGGCTGGATGGTCATACTCAAAGGGTAGTGGTCAATGGCTCTATGTCCAAATGGGGTTCTTCAAGGGTCGGTACTGGGACTGGTGCTGTTTAAGATATTTGTGAGCGACAATGGACAGTGGCATTGAGTGCACCCTTAGCAAGTGTGCTGATGACACGAAGCTGTGTTATGTGGTAGATACCCTGGAGGGAAGGGATGTCACCCAGAGGGGTTAGGACAGGCTTGAGAGTTTGGCCTCTGTGAGACCTCATGCCAACCTCATGAAGTTCAATAAGGCCAAGTGCAAGGTCTTGCATCTGGGCCAGGGCAATCCCAAGCAGAAATACAGGTTGGGTAGAGAACTGATTGAGAAAAGCCCTGAGGAAAGGGTCTTGGGGTGTGGTTGATGAAAAACTCAACATGATCCGGCTATGTGCACTTGCAGCCCAGAAAGCCAACTGTGTCCTGGCTAAACCAAAAGAAGTGAGATGATTCTCCCCCCTTTACTCTGCTCTCATGAGACTCCACGTGGAATACTGTGTCTAGCTCTGGAGGCCTCAACAAAAGAAAGACATGGAGCTGTTGGAGTGAGTCCAGAGCAGGGCCACAAAGATGATCAGGGAGATGGAGCACCTCTCCTATGAACAGAGGCTCAGAGAGCTGGGGTTGCTTAGCCTGGAGTAGACTCCAGGGAGACTTTAGAGCAGCCTTCCAGTACCTGGAAGAGGGCCTACAGGAAAGCTGGAGAGGGAGTTTTTTCAAAAGCGTGTAGTGATAGGACAAGGTGTAAAGGCTTTAAACTGGAAGATGGGAGATTTAGGTTAGACATTAGGGGGAAATTCTTTAGCGTGAGGGTGATGAGACACTGGAACAGCTTGCCCAGGGAAGTTGTGGATGTACCTCCCTGGAAGTGTTTAAGGCCAGGTTGGATGGGGCTTTGAGCCACCTGGTCTAGTGGGAGGTGTCCCTGCCCATGCAGGGCTTTTGGAACTAGTTGATCTTTAAGGTCCCTTCCAGCGGAAACCATTCCATGATTCTGTGATAGCTTAGAAGTGTTTTAAGTGTTTCAAATCACTACAAGAATATGAAGATTTATTCTGTCCTTCAGTTTGTCGCTATCCATTAGATAAGAACAAACTGGGACTATAGAATGCAACACACACAACATTCAACAAATGGAAGCATTTGTCTGGTGCCATGATCTGATTTAGGCCTTTGGAGATAGCCATGAAAAAGACAGAAAGAATAATAACAACTTCTGGACTTGATTGTACTATAAAACTTCTGATTTAAGATTTTGCTTATGTAACCCCCTGTAATAGGAAAGGTCTACTCTAAACCTAAAATGGTCTTTTTCAAAGTCCTTTTTCATGCAAGGATTTCAGGAGCTCTATCAAACCAAAGACAGATGAGTAACAGCCTATTTTAAAAAGACAAAGAGGCTGAGACATCCGTATATAGAGTTAAAATGTTTCACAACCATTGCTACAGAAGAGACATCATGAAGAGAAAATACAGGGGAAGGATAGATGTGATCTTTAGCAAGGCACCTCGCAAAGAGAGCTTAATTTTCTGAGCTATTTCTTAACCATGGAAGCTTAAGTTCCATCTATATTGCTAAATACAAGTCCAAGGACTGATCTTTTGCTAAAATACTGACTGCTGCCAGCTGGCTGTGATCCACAGTGTTTATGGCTAACCACCTCTGTAAGAAATTTGTCTTGGAGAGAGCAAGCTGAAGTATTCCAACAAAAAAGAACCAGGAAGTTCTGTTAACAATTAGGCAGTAAGGATGCTATGGTCCAGTGCTGACCTCAGTCTCTGGCCCTTTTCTAATACAGTGCGGAGGTATCCAGAGAGATCTTTAGCCTGGCCTTACCCACTGTGAGCCATCTGACTCTGCAGATGAATGAGAAACCTTTAAATCAAAGATCAATACCAGCAGTATGTACCTAGCTTCAGTTTAAGAGTTTGTGTCTAAGCTACATTAATTAGCATAGAAATTAAATTAATGTACTCTTTCAGTTTTAACCTAATCTTAGAAATGTTTCTTATGCACTTCCTGATTTAAACTGTTCTGTCTTTGTGTTCTTACTGTTTTCACTGTTATAACACAGATTATGTTGAAAACCTTGAGCTGACTCCATGCTTAGGTATATGTTTGATTTTCATTTCTTCTGCAGAATGTCATGAGAATACTAAGAAATATTAAGGGCTTTGCTGGACTGGGGCCAAGATTAACATTGCTAGATAGACTAAGCTATATTTTACATAAGCTTTCACTGAATGTTCATAGTCTTCTTCTGTAATGTTGAAAATGGACTAGATTAAGAGAAAAACAGGACAGGTACACAGCAATCAGCACCAGCTAAGTAGACTACAGACATTACTAAGTGTACCACAACAGGAAGGATAAATTGACGGCTGTCTGTTTGCCTAATGTTGAACAAGAACAACAAGCTGCTCCCAAATGCTTGAAATAATAGGACCATCCAGGATCTGAAATCCAGTTTAATCCTCTTTGGCAGCATAATACTTTTCTAAAGCCATATAATCAAGGGTGGAGAAGAAAATTATCAGGTTTAACGTATAGACTAGAATTTGGAGCTCTGTTTGAAATCTATGTGTTTCATATATAATTCAGCAGATGCATTTTTCTTATACATATCCTAATATATAAGAAAATATTTTATTTATTTAAGAATTTCCTTTGGTGATTCAGTAATTTTCCTTTCTTCTGTAGTTTTCTTAGTTGCCCACAAAGCATCTTCTTTTACCAGCATTTGCCTCCTGACAAAACAACCTTTCCAGTGTTTCTTCTGAAGGGCCGTATTTTATAGTAATAGGTATGTCAAGCTCATTGTAGGCATATATTGCAAAGCTAGAACTTAAAAAAGGAGGATTTTATTTCCCAGTCTTGAATATAATACATTTTTATTAATAATTCCTGGTGACCTGTGATCAGTCAGGAATGGGGCCACATTGCAGAGGTGCTGTAACGCCTTCCCTGACTTTATTGCAGGAAGAAAGAAACAAGAAAAGAAAGATCAAAAGAACAGAAGCAAAATACATTAAAAAATTAGTATTGTGGCAGAAAACACCATGCTGGGGGTATAATTTCATGAAGGGAAATTGTAGGAAGTGATTAGCTAAGTGCTTAAATAAAGTAAAAGGAGAAGAAGATTATGCAAATTAATAAAGAAAGTGGTTGGGTAAAGAAATAGGCCAGAAGGGGACTGCTGGAGTGAAGGCCAACCAAAATACTCTGAGAAGAGAGGTCAGGGGGAGCTGGACCGAAGCACCTCAGCACAGAGCGGAGCAGACTCTACCAGACCTACAGCCTTTAAGTCTCTGCTTTAGCTATCACATACTCGTTCTTCTAACTTAAACTGGGAAGGAAATACTTCTTTAACTATTCAGCTTTTCAGTCGTCTCTGTGTGAACTCTTGTTGTCAAATGTCTTTATATTAGAAGGGAAATTACTGAGGTCACTACTCCGTAACATGAATTAACTCTTTTGTTCAGCCATCAACAGTTCTTGTGTTGAAAAACATTATGCCTGCCATCGGCATGTGGATTTGGTTCACTTGCAGAGTTGCAGATTAAGGACTTCATATATGCATTAACACGGTTCCTGTTGTAGTTTATTTTGCCAGTGAACCATGTGAGTAAGGTCTCTGCAAGCATGAACCGATATGATCATTAATAACTTCTGTAAACTTTGTAAATAGATAAGGATGATTTATCATGCATTTTGATTTGATCAGAGAGAAACCAGAAAGTGATAATAAATTTAATATAACAAATATTTACATTTCTGTTAAATGTTTCTGTATTTTTAACTATGCCATGCCATAAAAGAGTAATAATAAAATCTGCATGAAAGAAAGCTCATTTAAAGACATACAATTTATAACTTCCCAGGAAATATTCAGTATTTCTCCTTCTTTTCATATTTTTTCATATCTTGCAAGAATATGGAAATGGCTGTTTGTTTTTGTATCTTTAGTATTGAAATTAACATCATTGTCATCAAAGGAAATTCATACATAATCTTTCTGTACAAATCCATTGTGATGAATCTGATAAGGGGAAAATAAGCAGAGACACAGACATACAGTTTTGTCACATGCCATGTTATACATTAATGGCAATTTTGATTTCCAGTGGGAAATATTTCCTAGGTGAGTTAGTTACTTTCAAAAAGGGGTCATATTTTACTGAGGAATTTCAGGGCTTCTGAAAACTCTACTCAGTAAAATGAGGACCCCAGCATACCAATCTAATTTAAGTCACAATTTCAAAAGAATGAAAAATGTACGTAACAAATTACATGCATGACCCATATCCTGTCTGTGCAGGCCTATTTTCTAGTGGTAGAGATGTTGTGAATTGGTCATTATGGAGGGTTGTTCAGATCCTCTTCAGCTTAATTTACAAATGTTGCTTACTGAATTTGATGGCTTGGTTTTTCTCATGTCTCTTCTTATACTTTTGCCAGTTGTAATTCATGTATGGACTGGATGGGTCTGTTACATGGCTACACAAAGTTTTGTTTACCTTATGTAACACAATGCTCATGTTATCTTTCTGTAACGGTCTTGTTTGGGATTTAACTTACGTGAATTACTCTCACAAAATAAATGCAAAATAAATGGAAAATTTATGCATCTGATCCGTGGTTCCAATGTAAGACATAATAGCTTTTGTTGGATGAAATTCTCCTTACCTTCGTGCACATCCTAGTGTGGATTTTGAATCTGAACATGAATCACAAAATCACAGAACAATTTATGTTGGGAGGTGTTGCAGTCCTCCACAGAAGGGATCTCT
This sequence comes from Hemiprocne comata, assembly GCA_020745705.1. NCBI lineage: Eukaryota > Metazoa > Chordata > Aves > Apodiformes > Apodidae > Hemiprocne > Hemiprocne comata. The sequence continues at coordinate 93,631,932 of CM036586.1, read as the reverse complement.
AGAGGTCCTTTAATCCTATTCCCCTCTCAAAGCAGATTAGGTTGATCAGAACTGTGTCAAATCTTGAAGACCTCCAAGTAGATAGACCCCACAACCTCTCTGAGTAACCTATGCTGATGTTTGGCCATTGTCATGGTAAAAAGAAGTTTACATTTTATCTAATTGGAAATTTCCAGCTGCAAGATGTGTCTGTTGCAATGTTGGTTTCTATCTTGGACATTAAATGTGTTGGGGACTGTTCTCTAGCGCTGAGGACAACTGATGTAGAGCAGACCACATTCACAATATTAAGAAATTTTGTTCTGCAAAAGTGGGAGGTTGCATCTAAACTTGTTTGTGAATGACTCCTATCTCATGTCAACTCTTTTCTAGTCCTAGGAGTGGTTTGGGAGAAAGATGCAAAGGCCTAAAATGTGCAAAGGATATAACAGGGATTCTGCTTATTTAGCAGTACAGATCGAGTTCCCGTGCTTGGAACTAGCACTGCTTAATCTAATCAGCTGTTCCATAGATCTGTTTAATTTAATAATGTAAACTTGGCCTAAAATTCTATGAAAAATAAGAGACTGTGTTGGGTAACCAGGACGTTATGTCACATCTACTGATAGGTGTATTTTCTTTCTTCTACAATAGCACAGACCTGGCTATTGGCACTCCTCAGAATGAGAGGACTGTCTTTCAGTGGTATAGTCAACAGATATGGCCACACACTAAAATTTCAGTTTCTGAGAGTATGTGAAACATGGCTAGAACAACGGAACATAATGTTGCTGCTTTGTCCTTACCTTTATTTGCTGTGTCACATCATCAGTGCCATTTGATAGGACATGCTACAGTTTCTCTGGTTGGAGACTAAGTCTTCACAGACCAAACTCAAAATCTGTGGAGTAAGATCATACATTTCCAGATTAGAATAATATAAAAGTTTGGATTGGAAGAGACCTTTAAGGATCACCTAGTCCAACCCCCCTGCTTTATGAAGCGACATCTTCAACTAAATTAGGTTGCTCAGAGCTCCTGTCCAACCTGACCTTGCATGTTTCCAGTGATGTGCATCCATCACTTCTCTGGGCAACCTGTTCCAGCGTTTCACCACCGTCACTGTAAAAAATGTGTTACATCTAGCCTAAATCTGCCTTCCTTTACTTTAAAACCACCCTTGTTGTATTAAAAAGTTTGTCCCTCTTTCTTATAAGACTCTTTTAAGTATTGAAAGGCTGCAATAAGGTCTTCCTGGAACCTTCTCTTCTCCAATCTTAACAGCTCCCAGTCTCTCAGTCTTCCCTCATGGGTGAGGTGCTCCAGCTTTCTGATCATTTCTGTGGCCCTTTTCTAGACCCGCTCCAACAGGTCCATGTCTTTCTTGTGCTGATGACCCCAGAAGTGGATGCAATATTCCAGGTGGGGTCTCATGAGAGCAGAGTAGAGGGGCAGAATCACCTCCTTCAACCTGCTGACCACACTTCTTTTGATGCAGCCCAGAATACAGCTGGCTTTCTAGGCAGCAAGCATATCTCTGCGCTCTTTCAGGCTCCTTCTTCTCAGCTGCTGCTGTCTTGCCCTTATATTTTAATCAGATTGTTTCAGGTTTTGCAGAGACAGCTCCTGCAGTTGGGCTATGTTTCTAGTGTATGCACAGCTTTACCTATATCCTCTGTCAGACATGGTTACATATAGATGTATAAAGTTTACAAAACTATTCCCATACAATGCTTTCTTCACAACCAGATGTGAACACCAGATAAGGAACTTGGGAGAAATGTCACGGACAGCCTCATAGCACTTATCAAAATATTTGCTGTAAATGGAGCTATTTGAGCATTGCCAAACATTAGAACCTAAACTTTGGCCAATGAACCAGTCATGAATTGTTCTTTTTCAGAAACCAACCAAACTGATGCAACATATTTTTTTTAGTGGGAAATACACCAATTTTAGCTGAAGCCTGGTTTTAAAGTCAGATGTGTCATCATGAGGAATGAGTGATTCAGGTATGTATTGCAATTCTAATTTCTGAGGAGACTAGTCAGGTGTTCAGATCTCAACTAAACAAACAGGTAGTTAAAATTCATTGCAATCTGTAGGTTTTCAGTGTTGTTACCAGAAGAAACTAATGGAAATTATCTGTTTGCTAGGAAGTTTATGGCGATGAGACCAATAACATCTAGTGCTTTTACTAGTGGTTTTATGGGAAGCAGATTTGAAGTGGAGGTCCTGTTGCAGAACAGAACTCATCTCAACTCTGTCTAGCTGAAAGACAGACTTTTAGGTTTATTCTTTCAATAAATGGCACTTTAGGCCCCATTAGTAGGGGATTCCAATGACCTACAGTAAATGCTTATCAGAGGTTACACTGCAGAATTACCTCTTACATAGTTTAAGTTTGACAGAAGAAATTCTGTGCTCACTTTGTATGGTAAGTCATCCAAACTGCAATATGTGGAGAAAAAAATTTAAAAATGTTTCCTGGCTTTCCAGCATGTCAAGCCAGTTTCACCATAGCAATCACTAAAAACTGCTTTAGTACTGCTCTGAAGTTAATCAAATGTTGATTTTCATTGTGGGAAAATAATAATTAATTTAACTGTAGTTTTTTATCCTTTATAATGATCATTTTTTCAAGTAAAAAAATACACACGAGACCTAGAATTTTTTTTCTCTGAGTCTAAAAGTTAGAGCTCAGCATAAAGATGAAGTGATTGTCATAGAGTATTTATTATTTATGTTTTAATATATGCAACTGTCTTTTGGTAATGTCCTTCACTTTGTTTTCCGTTTGATGAAATGTATCATCAGTCTAGCACTCTTTTGAACATAGATGCATACTGTTCAAGATTTATTTCACAGATTTGCATTTAGGTCAAGTTAATGCAGAGTTTGTAAGACAATCAGTGTGGAAAGGCACACAAACTCACCAACTATCCAGAAATACTCTTGTTTAAACTACCTCTAGTTTTTACTGGAAGCATACTTCTTTTTTTTTTTTTCCAGCACACCAGACATTGTGAAAAGAATGTAATATTTATGTCTCTTGAATTCATTTGACATTTTCAACTTTTTAAACTTCTCAAAAGTTTAATATGTGCCTCTTCCATTATAATAACAAACTTGTATCTGTCTTAAAGATTCAAAAACCTTTAAGTAATATAAATACTACAGCTGCGATGTTAATTGTTTACTTTCTAGAAAGTATAAGGTAGCTAAACTTGAAGCTGTTGGTGTAAAGAAGAAATTACCATCTAGATTCTGTGATCAGTTATATGCAAGAAGTCATATTCAATTATTATTTTGTGTTTCCAGAGTTTAAAGTCTGTATACTTGAATATGATTTCAGAGAGTAGAGCTCACTGGCTGTTTATTTTAGGTTTTCTATGGAGTTACATTCAGTTCCATATTCCAGTTTTGTCCATAGCATGTATATGTGTTCTGGATCTAGAACTGATCTACAGGCTATATTAAAAGAACCTGTATAAAAGCAGAAATCTGTATAAAAGGAAGCTTTAAATAGTTGAACCTAATTTATTTTTTTCTGTTACTGCCCAATTTAAATTTATATGTATGTGCACGCCCTTCTGTCTGTATGACTTCAATACCCATAGCACTAATTTTAATTTCTGATTACATTGCTCCATGTTCTATCTATGTATCTCACCAAGCAAAACTCTATATGATTTATACATCTCACAAACTTTCTCCAGATCTGTTTGCAAAGACTCTCTGTTGCCCTTCTGCCCTATAATCAGCCTCTCAAATAATCTGAAGTCTGGGGGCTGCACACTCAGAGCATTTGTAACCCCTTGAAATTGCATGAGTATTTTCCCATTAAAATGAAATTTCTTTCCTCTAGCATGGTGGAATGTATTTTAATTTTGTAACTGATGCATTAATAATAACAGATACTGCAACTTGTTCTGTGAATATGCTTAACATGTTGGTTCCTCTTCTAGAGTCATTTTTGAAGACTAGCAAATATAGTTTTGTGTGCCAACTGGTAATAACTTTAACCCATAATGAACTTTGTATCTGTATATGCTGTCTCTACAGAATATATAAGTAGATAAAACAATACCTACATACATAAATGTAACTCCCAGTGTCCACTCTCTGCAGTGCTTGGTAAGCTTTTGTTTTAACATGCTTGTTCTTCATCTGTACTATTTTCCCTAACATTCTTTGCACTCCAATGTGCCCATTTGACCAGTAGGTTTTATTTTCTTAAAGGCGCCTCTGATCCTCAGGTGTTTAGCTTCCTCAAATGGAATCCCAAACTGTTGGCCATCAAGAAGCCTGGAACAAAAATTCCATGCCCCAGTGTGTGTGTATATATGGGTGTATGAATACTTGTATATTTTTTATATACATATATATATTCAAATATTAATACATACAGTGCTTGAAGATTTAAGACTTGAGTCATGTGTGAGAGATACAGAGGCTTGAAAAAGGACGGGTGTTTAATTATTTTTCTCTTATAAAACACCACCTGACTCTAAAGGATAATGCACAACTCGTTCTAGCTAGTGTATGTTAATTATTAGTTAGACAAATAAAGCTATTTGGTATGTGTGATTTCAAAAGTTCAATAATCTCTGTCTTACTCTCTTGATTTGAAAGCCAAATATTTTTGTAAGTGTATGTCAGGAAGAAGAGATACTCTATATTTTTAAGATTTACTATGGATAGCAAAGCTACCATTATTGATGCAACACCATGTCATTCCTTGTATTGGTAGGTAGTAAAGAATCATCCCACAACACAGAGATACCATAGGTGAAACTAAACTGGAATACACATCCTGCAAAAAAAGATATAAAGGAGCTGTTATGGTCTTTTTAAGCATCATATTTTGGGTTACTCTTGGGTTAAAAGATTACTTTGAACACCTGCCACCTTCTCTGTCCAACCTGCTTGTTCAGTCCTTGTGTCAAGACCATTAATTTGATCCTTAAGGTTGTTTTCCAAGTGCTGAGCTGTAGTAAACTTTGGAAAATTTGGGCAAATGCTTAACATTTTGGCACAGACTCAGATTATTAATAGGAGAATTAAAGTAAGAGCTATGTGGTATACTTCTACTAGGAGTGCTAGAATTCCTAGCATACAGCCTGAAATCCCACAGTCAGCTGCAGTCTAACCGTGTTTTTTAGGTGTGCATGTTTCACCTAAAAAAATTGTGAGGTGTTCAATCATGTCTCACAACACCCAACAAATGGAATCTGAACCCACCGAGTGTGTTGTTACCAATTACCCATTCTCACCCTTTCTCATGTTTGTCTCTGTGGGGAACAGACCACTACACTCTAAGATACGGTCCCCCAGTGGCCGCGTGTGCGGTCTCATTCACAAACCTCTCTGTTGTGGGGGGGGGAAGTCTCAGAAGCATCCTGACAGCAGGTAGCTTTTGATATCGGCCCACGACAGTCTCTGTGGCCCAATGAAAATTTAATTTTTTCCATCAAAATGGAACACTTCAACATGAATTTTTTGCTGACCCCATCTATTTCAGATCCCTTCAGACTGGCTTCGTTAGTTACCAGCGATTCCCTAAGCTTCTAGCTAATAGGAAGGCTGTACCTCCTTCTTATAGGTACACTATATGTGCACTTGAGATACAAGTAAATTCACAATGCATGTGTAGATACTTATGTTGCCCATATGTATTTGTGTTTATAATTATAATGTGCTTCTTTCTGCATTTTGTGAAAAAAGAACTAACTGTAGGACATTAATAAGGACTGTGCATTACAGTTAGGGGTACGTCATTGGGTAATGAGCTGTAAGGAAAAAGAGTAAAAACTGCAAGCATCCTGGTTTCTGTTGATGTGTTCTCCTCAGTATTCTAGCTGTTCCTTGCTCAGCACTTACTGTGAATCCTCTTTATAACTGTGCAGGCACTTAAGAAAAGACTTTGTTACCTAAGTTAGACCTTCAGTTTTCGTTTTTGTGTGTCCTCTCATATCTATCTCCCATCAGCAAAACTATTTTCATTTCATCAGATTACTTTTGATTTATACTGGAATGAGCAGAAGACTGAAGCTTCTTAAATGTATAATTTTGCCTGCAGAATCAGGTTACATTAACTGAGAGATGAGAAAAACAAATGCATCAGTTATTACATGATGTATTGACTAGACTCCAGTTAGCATATTATGAACCATATTAACTCCTGTCTCATATTGATTTGAATAATGCAATCTGGAACCTAAATTTGTATACGTTATAATGAAAAAGTAGGCAAATGGTTCTATTCCCCAGGATGTAAGTTCTGTAAACTGGGCTGAATATAAATATGAACATTAACCTGGGCTTTGCACTGGAACAGTGTGGATGGCTTCAAGAAAGGGATGAGGCTGTGTGGGCAAAAGAGCAAACTAGGTGCAGAACCGAAGTCCAAAGGAACAGAAGATGTGAAAGTTGAAGGTTTCTTGCTGCCTTATTGTATATATACTAGTGTGCTATGTACTCTACATGTAACTCATTTAGAACAGTTTAGACCTTTGCTCTACAAAGATGTCATGGGTGATAGCTGTGTCCATTGTTGTTCTAGAAGAAGTCCAGTTTTGGACAGTCATGTCAGTTTCTTCTAGAGCTACAATAGTTCTCATTCTGAGTTCTCTCAAAACCTTTGGAGTACCTGTACAAGCAAGGGAAGAATATATATCTGTGTTTTGTGATGGTGATGAATGATTGATTTGGAATAATTTTCAGTATTAATTATATTAATAATTAGTTAAATATTATTCATATATGCTTCTACTTAACATAATACATGGTTAGTTGCAGTCCTGCTGAAAATGAAATAAATACCCAAAAGGAGAAAGCACGCTGTGGATTTTGAATGATTTTATGAAATTTTGAATGAATTTATAATTTCTTAAATAAAATGTAACATTCATTTTAATTAACATTAAGAAAAATTAAAGCTAATGATATTTGTTATGTTTCACACTGGGGATTATCACATGGACAGCTACTTGAAGAGGATATTTTTCTCTACTTAAATACCAAGTTGCAGATAGGATTATATTTCTTCATTATCTCTCTCCCTTGGTCTATTACAAATTCATATTAGCATAATTTTATTTATCATTTTGGCTGCTTTCATTACAGTTCTGTCTCATGCTTTTTCATCCTGTTTAGCTCAATTTATATGTAATGGTAAACTTGCTTTTTACTTCTTTGTATTATTATTCTGACAGGAAATAATTATCAGTTCTGCAATTGCATTACTTTATTCCTATAGAAATCTTTACACAGTTATTTTTTTCTGCAGTTTATAATGTAATGAAATTTGTACCAAATGGTACCTGAGGTTTTTGAAATACGGGATTTTCGATTTATGGATCATTACTTAGTGCAGTAAGTCCATGCTAAAGTAGCATTTAAAAACATTTTGTTAGGTAAAGACTCATACCTTTCTGGGTGTACTGACTGCAAAAAAAACCCAAAACAACCCCTGTCTATTTTGTTGCTAAATCAAATAAAAGCAAGAACAAAGACATTTAGATTTAATGATTTATATTAAAGAGATATACTAGAAAACTTTAAAAGTTTATGGTGCCTTGGGGCCCTGGTCAAATGCATGGTTTGACATACTAAGAAGTAATAGTAAATTAATGTAGCTTTTTCAACAATTTTAAACTCATATCTGTGTAATTATTTATATAATTGTATTCACCTTGAGTTTTGATTCTGTCATGTTGTTTTGGATGAGGCTGCAGTAATATGGTATTTTTAGAAAAGATCTGGAATATTCCACATTTGTTGTATCATTTCACCCCTTTTTAACGGAAGATTGCCTTCCCTTTCTCCTGAATCAGCCATGGAAAAAAACTAGTCATTAAGTCAATAGGAATAGGATTACATTAATAATTAGAGAAAGTGTGGACATGCCTTGTGTCTGTGGCTGTATGAATGCACATTAAGTTAATTTTAATATATCTGTTGTAAAATGAAAATCGCACTTTCTCTGCATTGCGGATTTTGAAGAAGGATCCTAACTGTGGTGCTGTTCAGTCAGCATTATTTGCACTTTTGGTGACAAAAATATACAGGTAAGTCTAGAGGCAGGCTTTTTTTGTTGTGCTTTTAGGCTTTTCTTATCCTGTAACAGAAAACCTTCCATTTTTTATCTTATGTTAAATATAGAGTTGACATGTTCATCAAAGCTGTTAGCCAAGAATCATCTTTGACAGTTAAAACTAAGGAAAGATTTGACATGAGAACAAAGTCTTGAACTGAGAAAAGAGTCATAAATTGAATGAGCTGAAGACTCATGGTTAGAGAGTGAATGTGAGGCTATCTTGAGAGAGTCAGAGATGCAGAGAGAGCTCTGGGTAGCAAAGAAGTAAAAAGTCCGAGGCAAGGCATTTAATGACAGGGCTACAGAAGATGTGCTAATTATCAGGTTTTAAGACAAAAGGAATATTTTTTCCCCTCTTGATTTTGCCTTTCTATGTCTAATGCTAAGAATCTGACTGTTTGCTGTGCTTATGAGGGGTTGAAACTGAAGCCACCAGTTCTATTTTAAAGGCATTAATAAGTATCTAGGAAAAATGAATGGACTCAGGTTTTTAGAATATTACCATTGGGAGGCTTAATTTGGGGATAGGTCTTTCTCTATATCGTGATGCCCCAGAAATATAAGTCACATCATATTTGTCTGTAGCTATCATTTCTAAGGAATTAAAGTCCAGTCATTCTAGCATTTGCACATTAATTTTCAGACTTCTATTTAGTTTATAATACCTTTTGTACTATTTTCCCCATGAATATTCACATTAAAAAAGCAAGAAAGACATTTAGAATATATAAAGATTATGCTGAACGACTAAAGAATATTGATTAACAACTTTTACTGCAATTATATTATATCTTGGGCCCTTCTTTAATAGGAAGCTAACAGATCAGCCTCATACAGATTTCTTTTCTTCTACAGTACAGTGTAATTTGAATGCTCTTAAATATTTAATTTCTCATACATAGGATTTTTTGCATTTAAAAACATTGTATTTTAAGGATATATAATATGATTACATATCTAATTAGTCTAATTCTCTGTATATAAAGATATATAATTCTGTAAAGACATATGTGTCAATGATCTAACAATTGGCCTAATAGGGTGTATTTTGGATTCCTTTGGAGAATCCAATCAAGTGGAAAGTGAAAATAGATTTGTTGTCTTTCTTCTATTTGGTCATATCAAAACAAGATTAATAGTCATGTAGCTGCTCAAAACTTGTTTAAAAGTAGTGGGGCACGCTAAGAAAACAGGAAATGTACAAAGGCACAGGAGCTACATATATTACAGTAGATTTAATCTGACCAGGTAAAAGTATAGCTTGCCTCTGTGATTGAGCTTCTTGTCAATAATTCCTCCACAGTCATTAAAAAAAAAAGTAAAGAGTTATATTTAGACACACACAAGTCTATGGGGCTGACTGGGATGCACTCAAGGGTACTGAGGGATCTGGAGAAGTGCTCATCAAGTCACTTCCCATCATCTATCAGCAGTCCTGGCTAACTGGGGATGTTTCAGTTGACTGGAGGCTGACACATGTGACACCCACCCACAACAAGGGCCAGAAGGATCCAGTGAACTACAGGCCTGGCAGTGTGACAGACTTTCATTTCTGGAACTCATTCTTTTCAAAGAACACCACAAGCAAGATCCAAGAAGGAAACTTAGAAGAGAACGTATCTAAAAATTACACACCTGGCCCTAGAAAAGTGACTCAAGGAAATTTAGATTAGCATCTAATCACCACAGATAAAAAGAAGACAGAATTAAATCCTCAGAGAGGTAGCATATAAAAAGCCAAATCATTAGTAGAGAGCCATTACTGTTGATAGGGAACATTAAACCCAAAAGTGTGTTTGGTGTTCCAGCCATCTCTGAGACACCAGGAGAAAGGAAAAGTCTGTAAAGGAGCAAATAAACACAAACCAGACTCTTCCACTTTATGATTAGACACTGAGTTAAACAAGGAGACGTGTGTATTCAGTTCTCTGTTGCCAAGTTTGGCTTTGTTTGCATTTTGTGACTGGAATGAAAAAGTGGAAAATTCTGTGTGAGGTTAGGATACAGAGTGCTACCAGACAACTGACCTGCCACCGCCAGCCATGCTCGCCCAGTCCCACTGGCTGATGGTTCACCAGGTTGACAGTTGGCTCCTCCAGATATTTTGCATGTAGGTAATTAACACATTCTCCAGTGAAATGAGTCTTGTGTATTTCAATATTCTTATTTTTGCAGTCTAGGATCTAGATGTGCTTTTCTTTTTTCTGAACACTTTTCTGCTGTCCATCACCACCTTCTGTATTCTAACTTGTTTTGCACTATAAACAGGAATGCAGGATTGTTTTTTGGTGTTTCTTTTTGAAATCAAAATAAAGTAAGTGACCCAGTTTACATTGTGGCTTCATAAGCAATTGTGTTAAGCATGATGAATAAAGCATTAGCTTGAGAACGTACACTAAAATAGGGAGGAGGGAATAGACTTCTTTATCTGGCTTCTCCACCAGAGAGAATATATTGTGTAACTGCACCCTTTGTTACAGTAAATTAAGATTAACCAAGCCAAGGATTTGAAATATTTGGCTAATAATTGAATTGATTAGCTGTCTAAAATAATTAGCTGTTGATAGATATAGAGGGATTCTTTTACAAGAAATATAGTGCCTAGAATGTTAGAATTCCCTACCAGATGTGTTTTTGATGCTATGGGATCTATTTTGACAGGACTAACAGATCGTTTATAGTAAATCAAATTAATACAACATGTAAATAGGAAATATCTTGTGGGGTTTGAGTACTCATTTCAGTTGTGCAATAATGACTATTAGAGATATATATTAATGTATTTATTACTTTACAATTCAAAGCTCTAATATAGGAATAGACCATGCAAACTCCTTGAAGTGAGTGATTTGCTCGGTATGCTTAAAAAGGTTACAATTTATGAAATATCCACCTACGAGCACAACAAATTTGTTCATAATAGATCGGGTCTTTTTGCCATGAATGTAGTTTGAAAAACCCATAAATGATTTCCAACAGAAGCAATCAACAATTTTCAACAGAAAATAAAAGAATACTTTGTAATAATTATTATTACTTCACTGTATAGTTGAAGTTCAAGATGGCCAATGCCAGTGAAGCTGCAATACTTGATCCCAGTTACTGTGCAGTTCTTGATACAATTATTCTATTAGAGTTCTCACAGCTAAGGTTGAAAAAACACCTACACATGCACAAACTCTTATACACATACATACATTTACATAATCACATTGTTAGTCACAGAAAATGAAAAAAAGGGTTATAGGTACAATAGAAATAAATTTACCCTGGTTGTTCTCACCAATATTGACAAACGTTTTCATATGCACTCATATGATAAGAGCTACATAAGAAATAACTACACAACTGAAACCCAGACTACTCCTTAGTGGCTGATGGCAAATGAGCAGCAAACTGCAAGAATTCCCCGAACCTCAGAAAATCTTATTTTATAAAATTGATCACAAGATCAGAGATTTCTCCAAGCACCTCATCAACTTGCACAACAAATATGAAATGGTAAACATACTAGGATCCTACTAAGCTTTACTGATGGAGCAGTTGTTACATATAGATATGCAGACTACTTTTTCAAAGTGGCCTGTTCATCGAGTATGATGTGGTCTTTATGTACTTTACCTCCATGAACTTATTTTTATTTTGTGATTATTTCTGCTAAAGTTGAAAACTACTATTTTGGGGGAAACCCATTGCTGATTAGGCTGCTTCACAGAGATGTAAAACGTCTCTTCTTTAATGTGGCAGTTTATAGATATGCTTTGCCTAGGCATAAATGGCAGTCATGGGACTTAATCTGCTGCTTCCTCTGTCCCTGTTGTTGGTGCACTGAGGAAGAAATGTCCTTAAATTTATTCCAAATTCACATCTGTTTCTCCAGTTGGATAGACCTTTAAGATTCAAAAGTGATAGTGCAGCTGTTGGCCTTTTGCAGATGCTGTCTCCTCCTTCGAGGACCAAGAATTAATTTTCTCCTTTTGCAGAAGAAAGGTACAAATAGTTTTCTTCAGGGGCTAGTTTGCACTAGACTCTTCAGCACACCCAGCTAGATGGAAACTCAATTCCCAGAACACTTTTCAATCCCTATGGAAGATTCAGTCACTGCTCCCTAGTTTAAATTCCGAAAGAGGGAAGTCACCACGGGCAGTCAAAGCCACAAGTGTCCTTTTCCGTAATAGTGGAGCAGGCCAGGTGCATTGGAGGGTGGAAGAGCAGAAAATAGTTTACACAGTTGCCTGCACATAGAGAACAGCATATTTATGATGTGAACCTGAAGTTAATTTGGCAGCCCATACTGCATTAAAATACTACTGCAGACATTCATGGTAGAGCAGAAAAATATGTTTGTATATGCTGTTTTTTTGTGTCAGGCCCTCTTGTATATGTCCCTGCTCCTTTAGCTTTCTTCACTTTTGAATATGTGGTGACTTGTGTGCCTGTGGGAGGCTCAGGAAAGCAATTTGCACAGTGAATCACTGGAAAACTGAAAACACGAGAGAAAGTTAATGACAGTAATTCCCTTGCTGAAATATTTTAAAGCAATAAAATAAAATAAATTATTATTTCCCCTTCTTTCAACTTATTGATAATACACAGAAATACTTTCCTATTAAAATTTATTCTAACAGTGCACTTTGAGAGTGAAATTTTTTTATTGCCCTTAGCACTGTTTTATAACATTCCTTTGTGCTTTAGTGTGTATGCCAGGACATTGTAGGAGTTAAGAATGGATCATTTCAGCACCCTGAGAGAACTAATGAAGATTAGTGTAAGTAGTTCCATGACTCATGGAAAATAGTGAGGTTTTGGAGAGAAGACAACACATCAAGGTTAAAGTTTTCCTCCACAAAAAAATGAGGAGTGTAGTCAGATTATCTAGCAGGGGCTGTAGAATCCTTCTTGGGGAAAAAAAAAAAAAGCAAAAGCTTCTTCATTATGTTCCTGTGATTTGTTCTAGTCCTGCTGACACAGGCTATTAAAAACCTGGTTTATGTTTTAGAGACTTTTTTAAAGAGCACTTTGGGGCTCTATAGTGTTTGCAGGATGATCTTTATAGTTAAAATTACATGCTGAGATGGCAGGCTGCTGAGCTAATATATTGTTACACTGATTAAATTGATTAAAAGCTTCGTTTTTGACAGGCAAATTCTAGAGGCTGAGATATCTTTATTGCACATTTCAGTAATTCAGCTCATGTCTTGTCCTATCTGATAATCACTTCTCTGCCTCCCTGTTTAGGAATCATCTCAGCAGTGGATACATTTTCAAACAGCATATTAGCTTCAGATCTGAATTACATGAGCCACACTGCATTGGCATCACAAAAGCCTCATTCAAGGTTATAGCTTATTCACTGAAACACTTGAAACATATTAAGGTTTTATTTGTTTGTTTGTTTTTTCTGTGTTGCTATATTGTTAACTAAGAAAGGAACTTTTGATTTTTAGATTAGAAAATAAAAGATTGCTCATACTATAGCTGCAGATAGACAGGAGATGTCATACTGCAGAAGTATTTTATGTCCTACTCAGAACAACATATGCTTACTTACAGAAGTGTGACAAAGCAGAGAATAAAACCATATGAGAAATCAGTGAAGATATCGCAGGCAGTTAAAGAAGAGCATTCAGCAACTTAAATCAGCTGCAGTAGACACATTTTGAAATAGATGTGGAAATTAGCTGAGTTTTTTTTTTAAAAAAAACAACCTGAGGAAATCTAAATGGCTTTAAATAAATGTAGACGCCTACAGACAAATTTGTTAGCTTCTGATGGCTGTGCAAAGTACAAAGTGTTCACAGTTTGCCAACAGGAGAGACTGAAGGCAGCCCAGACGTGTGAGCCAGCTGACAGTACTACACAGATATGTATAGTCAGTGCCAGCCACAAATTGTGCTTCTGCACTGCATATTCCTGATAGATACAGGCATTAAGCATTTTTTGGGGTAAAATCAGAGCTATTCTGAGAGAGATCAGTGCCCAGCCCAATGACTCTATCAAATGAAGAATACACTACTTGCCTGCCTTACAGTATGAAAAGTAAGAAAATGGATTGTGTCTATCTGGTTCAGACTGAAGCTCCATTAGCTCAGTACCCTGAATTTCTGATTCTGCTCAGTGAACTACACAACCCAGATTCTGGCTATCAGAAGTTTAAACACTTCTGGAGTGATGGTGATGTTCTGCCCACTCTGTTTGAGTGCCCCTGATGGAGTTTATCCTTGGTTTTTACTTTTTGAAAATATTTATGATATAGGCCCTATTACAATCCTGTGAGAGTGAATTCAGTAACAGAATTATGCTCCATTTTAAACCTGTCATTTCATCTGGAGACCTGTTTACCTTTCATTGTAAAGAATGCTAATTAATCATTTCACTTCTTACTTTTTCCTACTATCCATTATGTCAGAGAACCCTGGCTGTCTCCATACCTTATGGTGGTAAAACACCCCTCACACAGCAGTTTCCAAAACCGCTCTAAAAACAGTACCAGCTGACAGAAAACTTAATGCAGGTGTAAAGGCAGCTTAAATGCTGGTTGCTACCTTTCCCTCTGCAAGCAGAAATCTAAAAGGGACAGTGTACAGGAAAAATAAATAGCTTGGAAAGAGGTAGGAAAACATTGAAGGCATATAGGACTCTCAGCCACAAGAAAATCTGGGAGACTGTGTCTCACAGTAGCTACCGGTTGTTATCCTTTGGTCTTAACATTTTTAACCTCCTTGGAAAGAAGGATAGGGTGGTATAGTACCTGACTGCACTTGGGAGGCCCTGCTGTGAAGCCCAGGTTGCTGAGATTTGATATGCTTGCCAGACATTAGTAGAATAGATACTGCCCACAGAAATTCAAGGAAGGATCTACAAAGTCTTCTGTTTTATTTATTTTGAAATTGTTTTTTATTAAGCAATGAAAATGACAAATACCTGTAAAATTAAGGTGGGTATCCTACATCTTAAATGTGCAGTAGATGTGATACGTAGGTCATAAGAGGTAGTATAAGGACAGCAATCAGTTTAGATTTCATATAGGGCAGAAATAGGGACATGTAGAGATGATGGTCATCGTCACAGCATTTTGACTAGTACCAGCAACATGTTACCAGCTCTCAGAGATGTACAATCTAAAATCAGTCCTGCATAGGGCTGGGGATTATTTCTAGGAACCCTCTTCTATCAGCCCCCTCCCTGTAAATGTGCGTGAACAAGCACATCAGATATTTTTAATCTCATCTGCAAAAGATAGTGTCCACAATCCACACATTTGGAATTCCTTAAATCAGTCCAGCTCTCAGCCCAACAGTGATTACACGCCTTTATTTCCTGTATTGCTATGAAAGAACTTGCTTTATATCCTGTAAAGTAAATAAGGGGTTATTTCAGAATTACTTAATCGAACAGGTCTTCAGCAGGTTGTTTTCTAAGTCTGAGCCAGGATACTGGTGCATAATCTCCTAATAGATCTCCTTGAATGAAGGATATTTGGGTGTTTCTAAGGGATAATTTGACCTGCTACAAAGCCCTGTCAGCAGCTAGGAAAATCCTTACAGCATATATCTCTACTTATAAATACAGCACCATGTGAGCCTATGAGAAAAACACAAAGTGCAAAGAAAACGTATGTCCAATAAGGTTAATTCTTCCTTCATCAGCTACTATAAAAGAGTACACATTGAAGCCTTTTCATCTAAAGAGTTAGGGATTTCACTCATTACCCATGTTGGATCATCCTGTACGCTAGGGATTTTTAATCCTTATTGACTCTCCACCCTTCTCCCATAATCCTCAGATTTTCTTCACCAAGGGTCCCCTGGTGAACAGGATGTGGTGGTTTAGCGATATTTTAATTTCTACATTTTGTGCTGTTGCACACCTGTAAAAATACATTTATTATTTCATTAACAGAGTCAAAGGAGAGCCAGGGGAACCTTTAAGCAACAGTTATTAGAAATTCTGTTCTTCTGTAGCCAGTTAACCTTCCTCTGCCTTTTCCATGTTTTGCATTATCACCTGTCAGTCTACTTTCAAATGGCAAATTTTACAGAAAATACAGGCACTACAGAATCAGGATCAGAAGGTTTGCTGTTTTGTTCCTCATCAGAAGTTTGGTAGAGTGGCTAATTCTAAGAAAAACAGAGGCTCATATTCATCTACAAAAATGTTCCAGATGATTTTTTTTCATTTTCGTTGAAACTATTTTTTCTAAAATCAGAAATTGCACCTTTTTTGTTGTGCATATTCAAGATAAGTTCCTTTTGATTGCAGTGAGGAATCCTCACAGCCTAAATTTACATGCCTAACTTTGTCATTCCCTTGCTTTCCTCCTGATGTAGGAATTCAGGCCAGGAACGTATTTGGAATGGTCTGCTTCTTTTCAGTGTCTGTGTATAGATACTGCTAAGACTGACCTCTTGATTTAGATCTATTAATCAGTTTCCTATAGATAGGTGATATAAATAGATCAATATTAAATTAAATTTAATATGAAATTTAATATTAAAATTAAATTGTTATTTCCTACAGGTAGGTGATATAAATATCTTTTTCCACAAAGGACTGGCTTTCTAAACAACTGCACAGTTACTCTGGGACTTGTGCATTTGTTAGTACCCTCTAGATTTTGAAATCTGGACTCAAATGAAAAGATTTCCATAATTCCTATTTTCTCATCTAATTCCTTACAGTTTGGGTACTTGCCATTTTTAAATGATGTTAACCAATGCAGAAGAAATACTGCCTTGCCTCAGGATCTTGATGATTGCTAATACTTACAGAGTGATGAATGTATTTTAACAAGTGTATATCCAGCTGGCTCTGGACACCTTGGGAAACAACCACATATGTGTGGAAAAATGAATCCAAAGACAAAACAGAGCAGTAAAATTGTGCATGACGTTCTTCTGAGATGATCTTGCTTTCTGAGGTCAACCAATTAGAAGTAGGTGTTGGGACTGCATTTGAGAGAGCTGGGGAATGTTTTGGGGAAATTCAAATTAAGAAGATAACATTCCTAGAGTTCTTTGGAGCAATGCTCCAAGATGATATAATTAAAAAGCCAATGACCTGTATACCTACTAATTAGTTTGAAATTCCTGGATGAGCTATTGGAACTATCCTTAAAAATCTGAGTTTCTTATCAAGAAAGGGCTGACACCCCAGGATTGTAAAGCTTGCAAAGATACACAAAAAATCCGTGTCCCAGATTTTTTTGTGTCACTGCTGGAATCCACATACCTCCTCTTTACCTACCCATGTCTCAAAAGAGCTCAAAGGCTTAAGAAAATAGCCACTGTTATATACTTATCAATATGGAGGCAGAGCATTATGGAAGGTTACAAGATTCCATTCAGACTAGATGTAAGAAAGACATTTTTTTTTAGATTAGGGTGATGAGACAGTGGAACTAGTTATCCAGAAAGTTGGTAGATGCCCCCTCCCTGGAAGAGTTGTTCAAGGTCAGGTTGGACAGGACTTTGAGCAACCTGGTATAGTGGAAGGTGTCCCTGCCCACACAGGGGCGTTGGAACTACATGATCTTCAAGGTCTCTTCCAACCCCCAAAAGTCTAGGATTCTAGCATTTTATGATTCTATGATACTATGATTATTTCCAGTGAGAAACTGAATTATGATACTAGAAAGACTATGACATTAATTTATATTGTGATTCTTCTTCCCATTCTGAAAGATGCTGTCAATTTTATGATTCTTGGCTAAAGAGGTCTGAAATATGGTAACATGCTCAATTTGTGTACCACATAGCTACCTCTGAGAGCTTTTGATAGATTTTTGGTAAAGGGTCATCAACGTATATGTTGGGCCGAAGTCCAACCCTGAAGAGGACCTTAGGTCTTGCACTGCAGGGGAGTCCCAAGACATTGAGGAAGATCTAGAGAGATGGTTTCAGGGACAGTGCTGAATAACTGGAAAAAGATATGGCTTCCTTTTAAAGTTCACTAGTAGTTTCCCATTTGAAGCTATGTGATATGCACTTGTGGATAAAAAAGGATAGAGACTTCCTTGGATTTTGTACTACTGCTTCCACCCCCAAGACCTGGGCAGAATTAAGGAAATATCTGGAATAAATACTTAGCCACTGAAATGTCTTTTCATTCATTTAAACAAAGTTCTTTGCTCAGTTCTTTATGAATATCCAGTTTGCATTTACAGAATACTTGTAAAGAGCCAATGTTTCTGAACAAAATCTATGAAGAAAAGGGTTCAACCGTAAAAAAATTAAAAGAAATTGGAATGTATTTTCAGATTAATTTTGTTTATCTTAAAGAATTGTTACAAATATTATCTACCTACCCAGTTTGTTCCAAGTCTAATAATGATTTTGTCCCATATATTTACCTCAGTCTTAACACTATTTCTACAAGGACGTTATTTCATTTTCATTAGCTTAACATGACAGGTACAGAGTTGACAAGGTAGTCAAAACACAAACTAGAATTATGTTTTTATGCAGGCAAACTGTATAGTTCAGGGACTTCCCGACAGTGAATACAACAGTGACACTTCAGCAGCAAGTCATAATAACTGACCAAAACTTCTTTAAAAGTTTTCCAAAATGCATTTGGTCATGATTTGCAGTGATCAGCTAGATAGCAACAATTAGTATAAGGACAGCCATATGCAAAATACTTCTGAGATGCAAATTAGAATGTATACAGAAAAAATCATGACTGCAAGTCTAACTTAACTTTCAAGATAAGAAAAAAAAAGTGCTTTACTCTTTTTTCTGTTTTTATAGATAACGGTATACACAAGAGAATAAACAAGGGTTTTCGAAGATTAACTTAGGGATAAAACTAAGTCATGATGTTAAACCAAATTCTTTGTGATTGGGAAGTTATTCTACTATACTATAATATAACTTATAATATAATTTTTATATTATAAAAATATAAAATATAAAATATTTATATAAAATATAAATAAAAATATAAATAAAAAATAAATGAACATTTACTGAATGTAAATCTTATCTAAAACTATAATGGAAAAGGACGCAAATAAAAAGACAAGCCATATATTGGTTCTCATATTCCTGGCTTGATATTTTGATTTCAGCAGGCATAATTACTCTAAAAAGACTTAGCTGTATCTCTGAATAAAATTATAACTTTACATAAGCAATATTGGAGGGCTGAGCCTTGTCAAAAGACCAGCTATGAATGTTTTGTATGAGGAATATTATATACTCAGATTGTGCCTGGGCGTGTGTGTGTGCACATGCACTTGCAAGTTTGGGTGGTTTACAAATCTTGCATAGGAAACAGAGTACAAGTCTATCAGCTAATCCAACTTCTCTGAATAACATCAAATTTACAGAATTTACTATGTACATAATTTATTATTACTACTTCAAATGCAGCATTAGAAAGAATATTGTATAAACAGACTTGGGCAGATCGCAGAAGCCTGCTAAATATCAAGTCTGTTAAGGCTAAGCTTCCAATTAAAATAAATTTAATTAGGATTTTCTCTTTCTGTTGCCATTGGTTTGCTTATTTACTAGCAGTTAACAAAATGTTCTGCAATGAAAAAAAATAATTGCCTTTTCTTTATGACACTTATAATTTAGAAAAGTTATTTGAAGCAACTGTACATGTAATGTGTTATATGAAGTAATGATAATGTGTACTGAAATATATTAACTTCAGTATAAATTTCAATACGAAGGTGAAGATTATGATAACTGAAGCATATGGTTGTTGAAAGTAAAAATGGACAATTACGTTATACAAGTTTGAAACATAATAAAGGAAGGGCTTTATTTTTTTCTGTAAGGTGTCATTTTGTTTAAAGTTTTACCATTTATCATATTAGTTTCTAATTTACATTGAAGAACATATGGTTACACAGCTTCTGGTGACTTCTGAGGTGAGAGTTAACTGTCCTTCTTTTCAGGGGAATGGTGGTCTCTGCTGTGCCATTATGACATGATCTGGATGTGTAAAACACCACAAACAGTTACCCTTGAGCTGTGCATGACAGTGAGATGGCACCTGACACTTGATGCAAAGTAGCAGGAACAGACAGCACTTGACAGACTTACCTATAAACAACGAATGGAGAGAAAGCCATTTTGAAGTTGAGTGGTATGACAGACCACTAAAGGGACTTAAACTCTCTGGAGTGTGGCAGGTATCTGGAATAAACTTTCTAGATCATGTTGTCTTGGGGAAAAAACCCTGGGGTAGGAATTTCTTCAAAAATAAAAGTCAGGTGACTGAGAATAAGAAAAGACTGAGATTAATTGGATTTTTCTCAGGTCTTGAAGAAAGAGAGGCCATGTCTTTTCTGCAAAGAGAGAAGCCATGAACCTTTCAGTGGTATAACGCTAAGTGGTGAACCACCATTCACACCCACACAGCCAAAATTGCTCCCAAAACATGGCAGTAACATTTGAATTTCCTGTACAAAACAAACCCTGTATGTGCAGGCATTGTCTGGGGCATGGTTAGTTGCCAGAGTTGCCAGAAATGTACCAGAAAGCTAATCCAAAGGCTGGGTAAGATGTAGCGTGTAACAATTTTTGTAGAATAAGCTGATTGTATGAACTTTGTTGCTCTCTGGCTTCAAATAAATAGAACTTCTGTAGAGATTACTCTTGAAAAAAATCTCCCACTTTACATCATGTATTCTTTCTATAAATAAGGAAGAAATCTTTTAAGTCTGAAGAACAATCTACTTTGCTTTTATCTTTTCCCTGATCCTGCAAGCAGAGCATAGTGACAAAAGAAGTGAATCCAGACTCACAGTGGGTTCAGACTTCCTAAATTCTTTTCATTTCTAAGTTTGTGCTACTTTTCATTTTTGTAGCTTGCTCTTATACATTATGCCATAATTCATTCTTACAAATCTCTTCCAGTTAAACATCAAAGGGTACTTTAGGCTAAAAAATGTGTGTTTAATGGATCATATATTCAGATCCGTCTGCAGTTATTGGGAAGGTGATAATTCAAAATAACAGCGTAATCTTCTGTATTGGTTTGTCTGCTGGCTTCTTGTCTGTTTTGACAATGAGATGTTGATTCATAGCCTCAAGACAGACTATGATGTTGCACCCTACTAAGGGAGCGTAGTTGTTTGTTAGTTCTCCCAGCAGCAGAATGATATTTTATGGGTGGGAACTGAGACAAGGGATGTGATACCGCATAAGGTAGATAATTTTGTGTGGGACTGGAAAAGATTGAACTCAAGATGTATCTGTGTCTCTAGACCAAGACAATAAATAGTAATTTTCGAAAAAAAAATGTAAAAACTTCTATTGCAATTGTTATGATGAAAATACCAAGTGTGTTTTTAGAAAGCTTATTTTCATCCAGGCCATTTAGCAATTCAGAACAGTTTGGAGCAAGGCTATTTTAATACCTGGGATCAGTATAAGTAGCAGATACTGAAAGGAAATATTGTCTCAGTTGAAAAATGCTTTTTTTTTTTTTAAGCTTAGTTCAGTTTCTTGCAGTATCTCAGTTCAAATTGCCAGCCAGATGTAATGTCTGTTCCTACCCCTGTCAGCCAGGAAGAAGAAAGCAAGATCTTCTCCGTAGCAGCCTGAGTGGTTATTGCCAGTGTCACTCAGTTGCTATTCAGTGTCACTGAGTCACCACACTGAAAGAAAAGAAAGAAAAGAAAGGTAGAATAAATGAACTATAGGGAAAAAAGGAAACAGAATTGCAAAACTTGTTCAGAAAGTCTCTGGCTCAGAATTATTTGGAAATGGGAACACAAGGGGCCAGGGAATCATCCTCTTTAAGCTGATAGGAAGCACACAGAGCTCTCAGAGGAAAATAAGTTACAAAGCTGGCAAATGTCACTAACAATATATCGGTCTGTTTTTCCTCTCTCACTCCTACTTTCTCCCCATTTCCAATGATTTAAAGTGGGCTGTGATTAGCCTGGTGACCCTGGTGGGTGATTTCCCTGAAGAGAAAGTTAACTACAATATTTAAACGCAGTGTTTGATATGAGTACAAGCCAAGCCTCACCTTTTTATGGCTGGAAAAGGAGGAAACACAAGAGACTTATGATTTCACTGTAACAGTTGTGCTAATAGCCAGATTGGCTGGTGTCAGAATGTGCCTGAGACAGGCCTCAGAGTTTTGCTGGTGTAAAGGAAGAAATCACAAGAGACGTTCTTTTTTCCCTGTCATAACCAGGTGTTTGTTACTTGATCTTGGTAGTGGATAGAATTGTGTGTCCTCTTTTTTTTTTTCCCCTCTTGCATAGAGTGTTTGATCTCTCTCAACTGAATTGTGCTCTTTAAATTTTATTCTGATGTTCATTGAAAGCTTGAGTGGAGCAGAAAACTTTTAGCGGAATGTTAGCTATACTGCACAAGGTGAAGTTTTGTGCTCCACAAAAAATTATTGCCAACAGTCCTCAATGTACTTGTGAATCATGTAACATGAAGAGAAATATTTAGAACTTCCCATATTGTGTCTGGCTTGGGATCCATGCTGTCTAGTATTTTGTCTTTGGCATTGGCCAGAAGTTAATTAAAGTAGTGTTTTTACAGAAAATTTAAACGTGTGATTCTCTGCTTGGTTGCCAACATAACATCAATTTTGGCAGAGGAAATACATGGCATCTGTTAATAGGCAAGCAAAAGGAGCTTTGTGGAAGAAACTAAAATAATATGTCTTTGGCTTTGTCTGTGTAAAGTAATTCATTACTAATTGTAAGCAGATACTGCACTTAAATACTGGGTTGCATCCGAAGCTGATGTAAATCTTCTAGCTCCATCATTATCAGCAGGCCTATTCTGAGGAACATATGTTAACAGTGTGATTCATAGTGAGAAAGACCAATTGTAATAACAGAAATACTAATTCAGAGTTAATTTTTCTTCACTTTTTTCCTCTTTTGAAGTCTATTTTAATGTCCTTTTCTCTCTCAAAAAATTTATACTTCATTTGAATTTATAATGCAAGTTAAACAGAAGCTTAATCTTGGTCTAATTCTCTGCTGTCATGTATCCTTTGTAGCCACTTCAGAATAAATGTGAAAGGTTTTCACTCCTGTTTAGTGGTTTTTGGTATTAATTTCACCCAAGTATAAATCACAAATGAAAGAGGGCAACATATGATAGAAGTACAAAGCCCCTGTAGAACTGAAGGAAAGCAGTGGCCATTTCTGTTGGTGGTTCTTTGATGGCAGTAGATTCATCACAAAAAATAGATATGTATTTTGTGAAAATGAGGTGCACAGAATGTTTCATGCTGCGTCAGAAAGCTCCCTATATTGTTTACAAGAGGATTGTTTACAACATCTAACCATAAGAAGCATAAAACTGTCTCAGCCTTGCATGTAAAATGACAATGGTAATTACATGTAAATTAGTATATACTTCAACTCAAAATGGATCTCCAAAAATCTGATTGGCTTCAAAATCCATAAAGAAGAGTTGTTCGTGGCATAACCTCAAGTGGTTTATTACATTTAACAAGACTTTTAGTTATATTTATGTCACATCTAAATTTAAAGATATTTTCTAGCAATGCCATACAGAAAAAAATCCCACCAAAATATGAAATACAAATGCTCCTATGCCTGAGATACAAAGTTAACCTTTGATTTCTTGGTGTCTTAGGAAGATTATGTTCTTTGTTAAGGCTGAGGACTTCTGTCAAAAAAAAGCTATTTGTTCATTGTCAGCTTTCAAACTGTAATTTTTTATTGCTTCTTGCTTTGTGTATCAAACATATCAGACATTCCATCACATGCTAACATTATGAATTGGTTATTTCAAACCTGTTATGGTATGGATACTTTGGCAAAGGAAGAGAGAACAGCAAATATGGAGAACAGTTCTGAAGAAAAGTTAATTAACAAACCATATGGGAATAAATAGGAAAGAAAAAAGATACTGTGCTAGCATGAAAGCAGAGTGAAAAAAAAACAATCATATGTGCATTCCAGTGGAGAAATAAAAGCAATATCTTTTCTCTAAGAAAGCACCTCTATGTCTGATACTATAACTCTGGTAATAATATCTTAGTGACTTATGGTCATATTCAAAACAGTATTAGACTTTTGCATTGAAAGGTATGATCTAGAAAGGCTTTCCTCAGTAACTCTTATGAGGGAAGCCCTTGGTCAACTGAGTTCCCTGTGCACCTGCAGCTCATCTCTATAGAGATTACCATGGCCGCCTGGCCTCAAAAGCTGGTTTCCTAGCATTCACCCAGATCTGACTAGATCTAAACCAAAACCTCTAAATCAAACTCAGTCTCATCACTTGAAAAAACATTGTCAATATCCATGAAACAATGCCCCACAATGGAAAGCTCACAGAAAAAAGGATTCTTCTCAGCAGATTACAAAAGAAAGCAGAATATGCGTCATTGCATAGCTAATACTAGTGAGCTACTGCTAAAGAATCAGCAAGCAAGAGGGGATACGATGTCCCATTCAGTTGGAGTCCTCTCACCAGGGCTGGGGCATCTAACATCAACAGCCTTGTAATAGTGTTCAGCTCAGGTACAAAAATGCTTGAGTCTGGTTCCTGCTGCCAAAGATGTGAGGATTTTGTTGTTGTTGGGGTTTTGGGGTGTGATGTTGTATCTGTATATTAGGTGTTTTTTGTTTATTTGTCTTTGTTTTTAATTAAAACAATATCTAATTCATAAAGAAAGCAGGGAACTGGGAGGTGGGAGCTCTGAATATCTTTTGGCTGAATCAGGAACTAAACCCAGTTTTTTTACTTTCTGGACAAAAGGTCTAAGAATCAAACTAATATATAAGAAAGGTCTCTGCAAAGCTGCATTTGAAGTGAAAGAGACAATGATGAGTACAGGTTCCTTTCCTTTCCTTTCCTTTCCTTTCCTTTCCTTTCCTTTCCTTTCCTTTCCTTTCCTTTCCTTTCCTTTCCTTTCCTTTCCTTTCCTTTCCTTTCCTTTCCTTTCCTTTCCTTTCCTTTCCTTTCCTTTCCTTTCCTTTCCTTTCCTTTCCTTTCCTTTCCTTTCCTTTCCTTTCCTTTCCTTTCCTTTCCTTTCCTTTCCTTTCCTTTCCTTTCCTTTCCTTTCCTTTCCTTTCCTTTCCTTTCCTTTCCTTTCCTTTCCTTTCCTTTTCCTTTCCTTTCCTTTCCTTTCCTTTCCTTTCCTTTCCTTTCCTTTCCTTTCCTTTCCTTTCCTTTCCTTTCCTTTTTCCTTTCCTTTCCCTCTTTCTCTTTTTTACAATCCTTCAAACACTTATCCTTAGGAGTAACTTGAACACTTAGACACAGCTTCTCCCACGTGGCTAGGAGCCCAACTAGCTTTGATTAATTTCCACCCTACATACTTTTGAGGGCTAAGGACTTAACATCCCAGGTCCTATTAAAAGTCAGTACAACGTAGCTTCCTAAAGATGCATCAGTTAAGTAGAAGGGATTGCTGTTCCTCATCAGAGTCACCCAAGTCTTCCATGTGCTCATTCCTTACAAGTGACAAGTGAATTTCAGCACAAAGATTCGCCTGGAAACACAGACAGCATTTGCAGTATTGTATTACAGCAATTACTGAAAAGACTTAGTGAATCATATGGTACTCATTTATGGTGTTGTTACCTATGTGGATATGGAAAGCAGCTCATATAAATATTTAACATATGCCATTAACTAAACCTTTAGAAACTCCATAAAGCACATGTTTTACCTGATTCCATTATGAGTTATGAGAGTAGTGCCTAGCAACCATAATTGAAATCAGGGTTTATTTGTATGAAGCAATGTGCAAGCATATAATAAGAGATGGTCCTAACCTCAAAAGAAATGATGGAAGGCTTTATGTATCAGCATTCTTGCTATATATTAAAATGTCTCACACAAACTTCTCAAGGTCCTCTTTGAAATGTCAAGAAAAAGAGAAGAGAGTGTTTTAGAGTTTTAAAACTATTCTGTCCTATGCCAAACCTTAGCTGGGGCATAACTGGACGAAGTTCTACTCCATGATATTTATGAGTTGAGTGCAAAGTTTAATGTTAATATTCTCTGGCACATTCATGCAAGGTAAAAATCTGTTCATTTGCAGCTGTGTCTATGAAATATCTAAGTCAGGTCTCCTTTGGGAGCCTGAAATTGTATTTGAGACAGTGCAGTGAAAAAGTGTTTTGGGTAGAGTGGTCAACACCCATTTGATGTAATTGGTAACAACTTTGTTCAAATGTTTTCAGTCAGTAATTTAAGGTTCCAGATCTTCAGGAACTTCAAGTGTACTTCCTATAAACATTACTATGGGAGAAACTCATCTAATGTTGAAGCAAATAATGCAAGTCAGGTTAATTTTTAAGTTCAGTGGCACATAAAATATTTCGCAGCTCCAGATCAGCTCTGAAATTGTATCGTGAAGTCCCACAAAACTTTGGTATAGGGAAGATTTCTCTTGCTGTGGTTTGGAAGGGAAATTAAATTCCTGTGTCCTTGTCACATAATTTAACCATATGTTAGAAGGAAAAAACATTTGCTACTGTAGAATCAAAGAGGAGACAGAAAATACATTAAGTTTAAATTACATATTGAGGAAACATGAGGGAAGAAAGCTTTTAAACACTAGGGCAGATACTCACTTTGGGAACTCACTTTGTGAGTGTTGCTTGTTCAGTGTCTCAACAACGGGCAGAGGTCTAGTTGGGAAGCTCTGTAGACAGGCTAGAGCAGAACACATTCCTGTCTAGAGCAATAGAGGGGTAGATATCACATCATGTGGCTGGAGTGCTCTAGCCACCTCCTCTGCCCATGGGTACAGTACCATGCTTGGGCAATAACCCAGCACAGCCCAGGGAGAGTGAGAAGGACTTTTCATTAGGCCAGCAAGGCACTTTTCATTCACCCCCACACCCAGAGACTGCAAGACGCAGAGTCTAAGCTACGGGTACGCTGGGAACAGAAGCAGATGTACATGTAACTCACATGCCTGTCAGGTTTTGCTGAGCTTTGGGATGGGTAAACACTGTGCTGTGCAGCTAACATTCAAAGGAGTTTATAGCCTGCATATGAAAAGAGCAAGGTCAAGGCAAAGCAAGAGTTGCAGCAAGGTTACAAATGCAAAGCCCTCACTAGCGCTTCTCTATACTCCTCTGCAGTGCCTGTGCAGCATTTCCTTTTGTCCAGCTCCAGTGCTAAAATATTATGTAGTGCAGCACCAGGAATGGGGCAGGAAACCTGCAAGCCAGGAGGAATCTGGTTATCCTGGGTCTCTGGGTTTCTCTCATTGTCTTGGCATCTCTTGAATCCTGGAGACTTGTAGGAAGGCCTGGGATTAAAGAGGCATACGAGTGCCACTGTGTCTCCTTGATTTGGAACTGCAGCTTCAACAGTAAAACAGAGCTTAGAGCAGAAGAATTCATCCTCCAAAGTGGATTTTATAATTTAGGCTCAGCACCAGTTGACTATGTCCTAATATAAAGCATTAATCAAACTAGTTTGAGTATATCTGTTATTTGCTATTTTAACCCCCTGAGAGGGTAATTTTGGGAGATAATAGCGTATAAAAACTATGAAATTCTGTCTGATTTTTAACCACTTTAGGTGAATGCTAATCTAATTCTTCTGAATATCTTAAGTATTCAAAAATGCTGGGTAGCACATAAAAATAGCTTTTAAGGCCCAATTACACATAAAATTTTCACCTCGTTTAAAGATAAAAATTTAAACATATCATTAATCCTAAAATAAATTTTGCTAAATTGGGTTGGTTTGCTGAATAGGTATCTAAATGACTGAGGAATCAGGTGATTAATTCCTTCAGATGCTGCAGTATAACTTATGCTGGCAACAGTGCTCCTCTGTTTCTGTTGAAGGCAGAAGGCAAGATCAATACACAGGTACCAGTGGAGAATCGTTTCAAGCTGAGCAGCAGAAACACAAGCTAGGAGTGCTCTGGGTAGGAATGCCAGGGACCATGAAATGCAGACTGAACACTTTAATCTTGGCACATTGAAGAGTAGCAACGCAAGCCACTTCTCAGAGTAACAGTATCCAACTTGACAGGACAAATAAAGAGTGAAACAGGGCTGGAGACAAGGAATTCACAGGAAATTGTAGTCCAGCAGGTTTGTAAGAATTTTTTTCTGTCTGAGACATCCTGAAGGAAGGGCAATCTCTGGGCCCAGAAGTCAAAGGTGGGATGGCTAGTGATGATATTGGCCTCTGTCATGAACCTAGGCATAGCATTTGCTCAAAATAAACAAAAAACTGCTTAGAAGCTTATACACCTTAACTGCAATGGATAAAGAGCCTAAAATAATCACAGTAGAAGAATAAACAAGAAAATAATTCCAAAATTTCCAAGTCATTCCTTCTGAAGTGTCACATTATTTGTCTTGAAAAGTCAGCTTTATCTACAAATACTAAAAAGCTGAATAGCAAGAATAGATTCAACACAGAAATAGAAATGGGAAGGCAGTTAGTGCTAGATTATAAATCATGACAGAAGTTGTAGTCAACAATGACAACACCACTAGGTCTGTAAAGCTAAAAGAGTCTAAATTGAAGCAGAAAAAAAAAAAAAATTATCAAGTCCAATCAAACAATATTGTCAAAGAATATTTATTATACACCCAAAATGTCATGGTAAGTGGTTGAACTTCACAGAGACTCTTCTTTCTTCTTAGTTTTTTCCTTTGATAAGATTAATATGTTGCTAGCACTTACTGCTTTTTCAGACCCAGGCGGATTACTGGTGTGCTTTGTTAAGCCTTATTTGTATTGTATTTTCTCATAAAGCTTAAGTAATACTGAGAAATGAAGAATGCAGGCAAATCTATAACTTGTTGTCCACTGCTGATGTTCTTGGAACTATGACCTTAACAGTGGCCAGATACAACAATTATAATTGCTCCTTTTACTAGGTCTGCTATTCTCATTTTGTACCTATGGCACTGTCAGGACTTCCATGTTGTCAGGAAATTGAGCAAGCAATGCACAACGGAGTCAATTAGAGCTTTTTGGCATGTGTTTCTACAATACATGTACTTCTTAACCTGGGATTTGGGTTATTTTTCAGGCAAAGAAACACTAAAAAAAACAACAATATTGAATCTTTAGAACAGATAGGAATATTCAGTGAGAAGAGTGAGAATAAGCCAAAGGTCACTGAAAAGTGGGATTTAAAAAAAAAAAAAAAAGGAAAGGACATGGAAGGTCACAATAAAAGAAGTTTGAACATGGTTGCAATGCATTAGCTGAGGCAGTTTGTTGGCATCAACACCCAGTCCCTCAGCAGCTCAGTAACTATGAAGCTTATAGGAGATCTCTAGGAATTCATTCCTTCAGGCATGTGCTGCATAATGTTGGTGGTTTAATTTCCATGAGTGCCAAGACAAACTCTGTGAATAACAATGGCAGTTTAAAAGCCCATCTAGTCAAAAGATAAAAAGCTGTGTTGCGTGCTGGAGTATACTAACCTATTCAGAGAAGATATGTAATGTTACTGCTCTATGTTTACATACTTGTTCCTTCTTATGGTTATGGCCAAGCTTTTTCTAGGAAATGCAACTTTCTGCCACGTTTGCTCTTCAAATTTACTCAGAACTGAGCAGCAGGTATCTGAGGACAGATGCATATGCAATTGTGCTGGTAACTTCCCTCCACTGTAACCACTTATAAATTGGTGCGTAAAGTTGATTCTCATTCATTAATTGCTCAGTTTCTATAATAACCTTTAATAAAAGTCTAATAAATTACTTTTGGACATGGAAGTAGGCTGTTATAAACTGGATTTTCTTATAAGTAATAAAGTTGATCTCTTTGAAGTATAACAATACATTTTTGAGGTAGGACTGTCATGAACATATTAGAATGACTGTACTGATGATTGCCAAGGAAATGGTATTTTTCTTTGTCTATGATTTCTAATTTTACTATAAAATTTCATACTTGTCAGAAGCTTATTTGAATTAGCACTTGCTTTTTGTAAATATTATTTAATGCCATTTGTGTTTAGTAATCATCCAGTAAATATTTGCTTCCAGATGTCAATTGTAATGTAGGAAGATATATATTAGAATAAATTTTCATGGTTTTCTTTCTGTGTGTTTAATTCCCATGATAATAGCCTCATCCCACTGAGTTTTAGTAAAGAACTATGTTTTAGTAAGGAACTATGAGAGTAGTCTAACTTCAGTCTCTATAATGCTTTTTCTACAATAGCAAATAAGTTTTGAACCCAAATAAAACATTGTTTACCATATTTGAACAACACCACTTGACAAACTTGTCATCATAATTTCTGTTGATTAATCTGAGGTTTGTAACTCTTATTAAAATCACAGCAATTAAAATAAGCTACAGGTAAAGCCTAAAGATTGCAAAATGTCTATGTGCCATAATTTAACCCAAGGTTTACTATTAATAGTCATTGAATGTGTGATATGCAATGACCCGTTAATTGTTACTGGTTCTTTTTTCCTTGAACAATTTAGTTAACTTCCCCCCACCCCCACTGAAAATCGGCTTTTTTTTTTCCTGGGTTTTAACATAATATATAATGGCAGTTTCACAGCACATTTTGAAGCTGCTATCGAGTTTTTAGGTCATTGGCATGGGGGTGTTTCTTATTTTCAAATACTTGATAATGCAATCAGTAATGTGAATATTGTAATATTTTGTTTTTCTGATATGGTGTTGCTTTGACATGTAGGAGGAAGATATTTTTTTCTCTGTGTCATTCAGCTTTAAAAAGAATGACCTATGTCCACTTTTGGATGTCATAGCTGTGCATCCTGGAGAGATAAAACTCTTATCAGATTCTTTACAAGCACCAAATATAATGAGAGATGAGATTTTGATACATTTTTTGGAAACGGCGAAAGCGTAAACCTTGCCAGCCCTAGAGTGCTCTATGAATACAAGAGCAACACATTTACCAAAGTGTATCTCATGGTTTGTCTGAGAACAGACGAATGCGTTAATCAAAATGTTTCTTTGCAAATACCTCTCAACTCATGGGTTATTTGAATACTCTTTGCTACAATAATTAGTGACAATATGTCATATTCTCAGTCCATCCTGAAGCTTTTTCTTGAAGCTTGATGAAGTGAGGTGTCTTCAATGAGGATGGCCTTGAAACCTTTTATGCCTGAGTGTCAGTGACACAAAAGAAAGTCTCTAACTACGTGAATTGTGAAACAATTAAGTGACTCCCAGGCTGTCAGCGAGATGATTATCATAGTAGGAATGGTGTACATTCAGATTATCCTAACCTGGCGAAAAGGAACAGGGCAGATAATCTCTCAAAACCTTTTTCAGCTTTCTTTCTGTGATTCTAAGTAGCTATGTATGCAAAGAGTACCTAAGTACACCTTTACACTAGTGTCACTGATTATTTTTTTTACCCTACAAATACTCTTGGGGAAGAAGAAAAAATAACTAGAGAGGAAATGTTAAACAAATATTTTTTTAGACTCAGAAAATGTAAGTAACATTTGTGCATATTTCAGATTAATTCATATTGCAGTAAAAAACTTTTAAAAATAGGAATTATTATTTTATGCAAAACAGCTTTTCATGAAGTAAAGGTCTGAATAACGTGTCATGCAACACTTCATTGAACATTATTAAACATTACCTTTAATTTAATTAAAATTTACTGACAAGAGTGGATTTGTGCTAGTGTACTGCTTTGAAGAGGACAGTTAAGTGTTTTTGAAAAGTATGTCACAACCAACAGGATAACTCTTTCATTACATGCAATTCCAAAAAGATATGTTTTAATGAAACTATGTGCCTTGTTTCTTTCACCTACTAAAATATGATATTTCAATGTGTAGTAAACTTGCCATTAGAACATTCACGGTTTTGTGAAGAAGTAGAATAATTGTGGTTGAAATTCTGGGCTATTTTATGCCAGCAAGAAATTGTCCCCTGACTTTGAAGGAATGGGTCATATGTATCACATGTGCCTTTTTCAAGAGTCTATTTATATGAAGTAAATCCTAAGAAGAATTTAAATGGATCTTTTTAATTTTTATTTCCAGAAATGAACCCAAATCTGTGGTCTCTTCATGGGCTCAATCACTTTGAGCAGAAACAACATCAATGAAAGCTGTCATAGTTATTACATGAATTAACCTATTGCAAACCTGGGAAGGTCCTATGCTCATTTAAAAGAAAAAGAAAGGATATATTTTTTTCCTGACAATAGTCCAATGCTGAGAAATTTAATTGAATTTATATAAAAGATATTGCTTTAAAAGGCGAATTTTAACTTCTACTTATTTTTCAGGTAGAAAAACTGCCTTCAAATAAGATGAAACTGAATGACATATTCCAAGTACTTCATCTCAAGGACTTAGGAGCAGAAATTAATAAGGCACTGTATTGTAAGACAACAAGTGAGATGCCATTTAAAAAAGGAATGTATCAAATCAATATAACTATATATATATATATATTGAGTGCAAGCAGAGTATCATATTGTTCTAATTTTTATTACCTCTTCTAATTTGCCCATCTAAATTGCAGGCTGATTTTAACTGATTTTTTTTTTTTCTTCAATTGCTGTGAACATCAGAACCAAGTATTTTTTATTGTCTAGATATTTTAATCATAGAATTTAATTTACTGCTAGTAGTAAGAGTTTCTGAAAATATTGTTACAATAGTTGTGCTGGATTAAAAAGAGGGATTCATATTCCTCTTGCTGATTCTCTTTTTCACAGGTTGTCTTATAATGGTAAGATTAAAGATATTATTCTTGTACTTCTATGCTTATTACACAGAATTGCAAAGTATAGCTGAAATTTCTGGTGTTGATTGTCAGAAACTCAGCTGTCTGATCTCACTAGTCGCTTCTGGAAGAGAAAGAACTTGGCTAAGGTACAGAATTTACTGTCTCTAAGAGAGTAATTTGAAAGACCACTTGAGAACATTGCTGCTGTCTGAAGACAGTCTAACACATCTATCACACGTTACAAGGACTGGAGAGAAGATTAGCATAGATTCTCACATCTGGTCCTTCGTCTTTGAACTATAAAGCAACTCATGGCCTTGCTGTCCCAGAGCTTTATAGCTCCTTGCTTAAGCTTAAACTTCTTGATTTCTCACATTATCCACTAGATCATTCATTTTCCAGGCAAGGAAACTCTCTAAAAAGATGGTACTGGCTCTCACTCAAGGTCAGATACTGCAGATTTCACAGGATAAATGCAGTGATGTTGACGACTGAAGCTCACCCTCCATACAGCTAACAAAGACAGCTACAACAGAGCTGAGAGAGACGAGGTTTTCTATAGATCCCTTAATATTTCCATGTTCGGTGGTTACCTCAGGAACAAAAAATGGTGTTTTAGCTCGCTTCCAGCACATCTACTAACTGGTCTGGGAGGTGGATCAAAGACACACAACAGGCAACACCCTGGCCTGCTGGGTTCAACGCAACATTGCAGTAAAGAACTGCAGGGCTATAGAGGAAGAGAAGGGAGCAGCACCAAATCCTGTGACCTTCATTCTTGTAAATGGTTCCATTAACACCAGTGCTCTCTGGCCTCTGGTAATGTGTGAGTGTTAGTCTTTGTCCTGCAAAATCATTATTGTTTGCACAAGCATGCCCCTGAAAAAAAAAACTGCTAGATGAATCATTATATACCAAATCACAGAAATTATTTTGAATTTTGACAGCAAAACCCACGTTTTTCTCTTATTTCCTTCTAGCACTAACAAGTGAAAAATTACTTTAAATGATGAGAAGTTATTCCCCTGAACTGATAATAGTCACTATTCCTTCTAACTATTTTTAATTTTACATGAATTTTCCATTTTTCTCAGGTGAGATTTCTATTGTGGGTCCTTAACTACATTCCATGGTTATGTGTTGCTCCCCAGGGATGGAATTCAAACACACAAGTGGCACTGATTGCACTATACAGAGTCTTCTCATTTTAACTATATCCCAGTAATGGTGAAGTTGTGTCAGCATTTTCACAGTTAGCTCAATAATCAGCTATTTATAACTGAGTGGCAAAAATTCTCTGAAGATTCAGATCTGAAGAACAGAGCTTCAGAGTAGATTTAACTGTGAGAAATGCCAATGGAATAACGTAGCATCTTCAACGATTTGAGAGAATGCACAGTATGTGTGTATGTGTGTAATTGCAGTTGTAGCCATTTTCTGATGTAGTTTTGTGCCTGGAACAGGATGTACATAGTTTATTGTTGTTTGTAAGGTAAAATTATAGTTTAAAGATTTTGTATATGTTAGTTGTGTATTTAAATATTCTTCATAAACCTACAGTCCCTTAACTTTGAAGGACCTAAGTAAAGAAAGAGTCATAGAAATTTAGATAACTTCCTCAAAAGAACTTTTTTGATCAACAGAAATTATGTAATTCAGAGGAAGGCTCCCAAGGCAGTGGGGCTGGAGAACTTCTCCAGTGAAGAGAGACTGGGGAAGCTGGTCTGGGTCATCCTAGGGAAGGGGTGACTTCAGGAGCATCTAACAATCCCCAGTACCTATGATGGGTCATCAAAGAGACAGAGCTGGGGTCCTCACAGTGGTGCAGGACAGGAGGGTGAGAGAGAAGAGGTACAACTTATAACAGGTTCAGGCTGGGTAGAAGAAAGAACTGTTTCTCCATGAGGACAGTCAGGCACTGGAGTAGGTCACCCTCAGAGGCTGAGCCATCTCCATCCTCAGAGGGTTTCAAGCCTCTTTTCAAGTGAAAACTTAAAAAGACAAATGGGTTTTCAGAAAAAAGACACTCTTATAATAAAATATAACATCTTTTCAGGTCAATAACATTTTGTCATCCAGTAGTAACAGACAAGATTTTAAATGAATACGTAACAATAGTGCTATTCAAATTAATAAAATGATGCCAATTTATGCAGGCAGAAGTTTGCTGAGACTCTCTTGTGACAAGTCAGCACCAATTGTAAACCAGCACGCAAAAAGGCCCAAAAAACTCTATGACATGATTTTTTATTACTCAAATATATCCAGACATCTTCTGAAAAGAATGGCACAAATTACTACCCTTAACATTGTATAGATTTTTCTCAAATGCTTTTTCCTTAGCTTAGATTCCTGATAGCACACATATGTGTTCTTTCACAGAGAGAAGCATCTTTCCACTATTTGTCTGTCATTTCTATGAAGTCTGGCTTAGGACCAGAACCATTTGGACCGATGGGTGTTATGACTGAGGCAGATTTATTGGAGCAAATGTGAATACACTTGATTAATTCAATGCTTTTAAAACAAAATCTTGACTGTTAAAGCGAAGGGCCAAACAGAATTTGAACCGAGTCAGGCCAGCGTAAGCCCCATATACGGTGTGGGTGTGTATCACTTGGTCTGACAAATTAAATGCAGTGATTGTTTGTTGTGGTGCTGTGATGTATTTATTTTCTAGTCAAGCTAGTTGGCTTGACTTGGCAGCCCGCGCAAAGCTGTACTTGTTATCATTTGACAGGTCCACCTAGTCACTGATGGAGTAGTTATCAGGGAAAACAAAGAGCAGAGTAATTTAGTTCTTCCAGGATTGAAGATACGCTAGCTGCCACTAGGAAAAATACCAAATTACTGTCAGTCCTCGTAGTATGTTATGACAGCAAGCTCTTACCATTTTTTTCTCTTCCCTTTATTCTTCAAGGGCTGGTACACTGGTACCAAGGAGGGGGAATTTTTCCCAAAAAGCACAGATCCTGACCCCTAATTCTCAGAGACAGATCTGTGAAAATAACAACAATATTGCCTCTGATTTTAATGGACTTTGAACCAATTTTAGGATGAATTGGAGATTTACTTCTTGTATTTGTCTTATGCTAAAATCAGTGGTGGGGGGGGAACATTTCATATGGGACAGAGTCTTGCTAACTTTTTCCTTTCCCTTATAGTTCTAACTGTGATGTTTGAAGCACCCTTAGACAAAACAATTTGTGACATCTCACAATGACCTTATTGGTTAATATTGCATTTACCAAATATTTCTGATGTGATGGTCCTATCAAATTACTATGGTTAACCACTTCTCCTAAGAAATCTGTCCTGACCAGCCTATGACTTATATCCTTGTTCAGGGATAACATTTTAAGTGAACTTGGACTCTAATCAAGATTGTGGTCTTCAGATTCTTCTGTAGAACTAGACCTCTTGCTACCTAGGTATTTCAGTATGCCCCTGCCTGTGAAGTATAATGAGGTAGTCATAACCACTAATTCCTGTGTCTTTGCAGTCTCCCAAGAAGAAAGCAAGCTCCCTTAAGTTTTTGCATAGCCAGCATTATAAAGTAACCATTCCTTAATTTATCTCATTAGGAAGACGGGTGAAACACTTATGGGCAATAGAAATAGCTAAATTGCTCACATTAGGAGACATCACCAAGAAATATCTCTGCCACTGCTGTTTGTCATTCCGCTAACATGACCAGCAGGAAGACAGTTAGTAAATCATCAATACAAATGCCTCTGTATGTGTTTCTCTTACTTATGACTGATACAAATAAAAAGCAGTCCTCTCGTACAAAAACTTCAGGATTGCTGTTCACAACACTGACCTAGGACTGCCAGTGAGAGATTTGAATGACTGGGGAGATTTTAAACTATCCAAAAATGTCTCACACTGAAAACAATTGGAGTAAAGATTGACCTCAATGAAAAATTGGTCTATACTATTAGAAACAGAGGGTGGAATGGTATTGTGAAGGCCAGTTTTTCATAGCAACTAAAGATATAGGTGATCTGCACCTTTGTGATCAGTTCTGATTTTGTGAAAGTTTATTTGAACCTTCTCAGAAAACTTATGCAGAATAGACATTTTACAACTGTAATTCTTGACCTCTGAGCTTGCACCTGATGTTTTTGGCCACATAAGGTGACATTTCTCTCACCTAAACCTGACTTGAAATTTGAATCAGTCATCAAAGAAACCTTCAATAGAAGGAACCTCTCAGGAGACAATTTATCTGACCTCGGTCAGGATCAGACAAACCTCTCTGAAGGTTTTTTTTTAATGTGTTTTTTGGTTGGTTGGTTGGTTTTGTTGGTTTTGTTAGTTGATTTTGTGTTTGTTGGTTTGTGTTTTGTTTTTTTGTGTTTTTTTTTGGTTTTTGTTTTTTTGGTTGGTTGGTTGTTTTTTTTTAATATTTTACAGGAGGATGGTTTAGGTGAATCATGTCCTGAAACTTTTTTTCCCATAATTTGTGAAGAGGTTCTGAAGGGGTTAGCTCAAATCTTTAGATGAGTATCATCAGCATTGTCCTTTCAGGGAAAAACAAAAAATTCACAGAATTTTTCATACAGGTGTTTAATTGGATATAATTTATTTTTGTCTCAAAATTTGAAATATTGAATTCTGCCTTTTTTTGAGAGGCTTGCTGATGTCTTAAAGGACATTAGAATGTCCCAGGGTACTGCAGAATGATGCAGAATGGTACTAATGCTACGGAGTTAGATATAGCTGCCATTTGGAGTCTGAATGCAAACACAGAGTAAGATTTACATCACATACTCCTGAATGCTTTTGTGTCATTCCCACAGTATGTACAAAGAAAATCTTCTTGTATTCTTTTTGATGGCTGCCAGCTACATTTAAACAGCTTGAAAACTGCTCACCTGTTTTGATATTAAAACTTTCAAATATCTATTCTAAGTGTGTGAAAATGTGCAGAGCCTTTCCTGCAACATGCTGAGAATCACCTGCTGTAAATATGAATTTGTATTTTTCCATGTGGATGGAACTGTAATCATATTCCATTCCACTTCTTTGAAAGATTAAAAAGACCAAAAAATTATTTTAATAAGAAGTGAAATTCGCACACTACATCCAACCAAAATATGGTTTGCTTGTCCTTTTGAGAAATCCCTGAATAAGCACATTTTGCCTTTTGCTCTACTGATTGAATTATTTTTTTCATGGTCTTTTTAGCTCATGCCCAGATTGCATCAGCTTCAGAACATAGCTCTAATGAAATGCAGTATTGTGAAAGTGTTCTACACTGTGGTACATTTCCTAAATAAATACAAATTAAAATCATAAGAGTAGACTGTGCATCAAAAGCCTTCTTTTTCAGTTCTTGGCATCTGTGGGACTTGGCCAGTATTCTGTTTTGCCAGTCGAACCAAGTAAGCATTGGTATAATGATCCTACTCAGTCTGACCAACTACTTTTGTGTATCCTTAGAGGTTTTTCTCATCTCTTCTGACTTACATTTGAACAGGGAAGAATTTTACTATTTTCAGCCCTCAGTCACTGTGAAACACTGTGCTTGGATGAATAGTTCCCTTTAATAAAAAAGATCAGTGCAATTTTTCCTTCGTATTCACATCTCCCACATGAAAGCAAGAGCTCACACTGTAACTTAATGCTATTTCTGAGCACAATAACTCCTCTCACTGATCAAAGGTTTTAGCCTACTTATTCTTCCCTACAAACATAACCTGTTGATGGGAAGTTAAAGTGATACTGTGTTCTGTCATCATGTGAAATGTTAATTTATATTGCAGGAATTAAACAAGTAGTAGATAGCAGAATGTAGCCAATAGTCTATAAACATCTAAGTTTATTCTCTTCAAAAGTTTTTTAAGGAAAAACTTTAATGCTTAAGTGATAATAATTTTAACTAAGTAGCCCCATAAAATGCAAACTTACAGATAAAATAAATAAACTCAAATCACAATTATTTTTAAGAATCACTACGTTCTTTCCTCCGCCCCCCCCCCCCGCTGCCCCCCCAGATTTATTCCTGTTCTTGAATGGAATTGAGCAAAGTTTGCTTCATTGCATTGCATTGCATGTTTCAGCACATAGCTGATGGACCTGGTACCATATTCCTTCCTCAGACAAGGCGAAGTCCTGCTGATCTTGGTGCAATGTTCTGATGGGTCAAACTTTCTTCTTCTGGATTCTAGTGGTAAATGAAAGATTTCATTCACTGACACTGGCATTGTTTACCAACACAGAAGAAGTTCATGTAGAAGTTTATATGAAGCTTCAATATTCAGGAAGGACGCTTGAAGAGGTCAAATTTCAGTAAAGGAGGATAGAAATGAAGATAATATCTAAGTGGAGTAAGGGACAAGACAAAAAATAGTGCCCGTCTGGAACTATTTCTTTTGAATCTGGCTTACTGTGGGAAACATAGGCATAATTCTTATCAGCTCTGCAAATTACGTTAGGATTTGCATTTAAATCCTGTTAACATTATGGTGTTTAGGCACATAATGCAGAAGCTGAAACTGTAAGTAGGTGTATGTTAACAGATGTTACAGCATAAGGAAATGGAGTGCTATCTGGTCTTTCAGAAGAGGATGGCCTGAGCAAACTATCCCACCTCTCCTATCCTAGTAAGAAAAAAAAAGGGTACAACAAATATGAAGACCTGAACTAGGTAAAAAAAATGCTCAGAGCAGAATCAGAGGTGCCCAATGTTGTCTGTGAATTCAAGAGGGAGGAACCAGGGTCTAAGCAGTTGTAAATGCTCAGACTTCTGTTCTGCTCTCTAAAAGTCCTATGTTTAGGTCTCTGTGTCCAGGCACAACTTAAAGTTTGTATAGTTGTGCAGCTATTCTGCTTAAGGGCAGGCAAAACCTGAATAATATGAAATATCTGAAAGGTAGAAAGACTTGGCATTAGAAATGGTAGTTGGGTCATGTATAGTACAAGGAGAATCACAAAGTGAGCAAGGTGGGAATTTGTATAGCTGATTTTTAAGGTGGGCTATTCAGGGAATCAGTTTAAAATGGCAAACAAGGAATTAAATAGGGAGTTCTGTTTCTTAAGTTAGTAAATCCAAGTCAAGTATCATACTCTTATGAAGAACAGTTGATCATGTGTGCTGTCAAATAAACCAGACAACTTTTACAAAAAACAGCTTCTTAAAAATATATCTATCAATATACTTGTTGCGGAAGAAAGTGTCTTGTAAAAGTGAAAACAGCTCCAAGTAGGTTGGATGTTTGAGTTTCTGTGGGCTTGACTCAGGAACGTAGCTAAACTAGATGAGTAGATAAATCTAGTCTGGCTGAATGGCAGCATACAACTTTGTACATGACACAGTGGTTGAGCAAGTGCCCTGGCATCAAACATATCCTTGCACTGGAAGGTTGGAATTTCAATCCCCAGCTGGAGTTATGGTGAAGCCTTGGCCCCTGACATGAATTTAACTGAATCTGCTAAAAAAGTCTTGTCAGTTTGAGTAAATACTGGAAGATCAAAGCTAGCTACCTTTCTGTACTGAGATTGCAGGGCAACACTGATCATCATTTAGCATTATCTGCTCTTTAGGATAGATTTT
Organism: Hemiprocne comata; assembly: GCA_020745705.1. Lineage (NCBI taxonomy): Eukaryota > Metazoa > Chordata > Aves > Apodiformes > Apodidae > Hemiprocne > Hemiprocne comata. Next base: position 93,591,635 of record CM036586.1, on the reverse strand, counting down.
CATACACAGTCTGATATCATAGCAGATAAAAGGGCATTTTAAATCCCTTCTCTTAATAGCAAATTTGAACTACAATTACAATGCATTTTGCAGGTATTTTACACAGAATTTTAGTATATTAATATCTTCATGTGATGTACAAATCAGTAACTGGAAAAATTCCTCCCTCCTCTCCTTCCTGGGCTACTGTATATTTTTATTGCAGCAAATGTGTTATTTCTGTACTTTTAAGCTATGTTCCAGAATACATTATTTTTCACTATAATTGTACTGTAAAAGTGCCTCTTCCAACTTCTGTTTGAATCTTTGAAGCTAGAGAAAAGCTTTGGATTTTTGATCCACTGATAATACAACATTTTTAATGGGCAAAGAGTCAGAGAAATACTGAATAATTTTGTAATTCCCCCAGAGATTAAAAGACTTTCTATGCAATATTCCCACCCAAAACACTGGAAACAAATCTGGAGCAAGTCACAGAGAATTCTTTGCCCACATCAGGACTTCTGCTACAACTCAGCAGTGCATCTGAGGTTTCACACGCAATATAGATGGATTCTATGGTTTCTTTTTGTTACTGCAAGAGGACTTCTGGCTGAGGCATTCACAGGCACCTCTGAAATGCAAGCTATCCTGTTTACTGAGTGAAAGACAGCAACGTACTAAATGTTAAAGTAGGGCAGGTCCTTTGGTCTTGCACAGCATAGCAGACCACAGTGCAGTGAATAATGCAAGTTAGGACAACGTTGAGTCCTAATCCTGGCTCTGAGGACACTTCAAATATTTTGAAATTTATAAGTACAACTGCTTTATAAGTTGGATAGCTAAGTGCATTAAGCTACACATGCTTCTATCTTCTTTTCCATCTACCCAATGAATCTTTCATTTGTTTCTGTGCAACAGCACATACTCGAAAACTTTCTTGAGATGCCTTTTTCCAGCATCAGGAGAGGTAAGAGCTTGAATCAACAGAAACAGGGAACGTAGTGCACCACTGCAGTTTCACATGTGGTGGTTGAAAGGACTTTTATTTGCAACATCAACTCTTATTCTAGATGTATATCTGTATGGTTCTGTGATTCTGTAATTTTAAAGTGTGAGCCTTGATCAATTTAAACTAAGCAGTGTAGAACTACCTTGCTGGAGTGATTACCAGGATATGTACATCAAGGCAATGAACATGCTTCCCAGCTGCTCTGCAGAAGGAAATAGAGTGAAAGGGAGCCTTGTCCTTCCTCAGTGACCAGCATGCACCCCACCAAGCAGTTTGTTCTCAGGCTGGTCTTTTCCTTCTGAGTACTCCATCTGAGCTGTTTGCTTGCTCAGTGTTGATACGCTTGAAGGCTTTAGTAATTACTTTTCAATTCTTTCACTATCATAAAAATTGCAATTATTTTGTTTGTTTGTTTGTTTGTTTGTTTTTACTCAGTGCCTCTCATTTAAAAAACTTTTCACTGCCTCTCAACTGAATCCCTTTCCGGGTAGCTGAATCTCAGATTTTCCCTTTATCACCTAGCTTAGGAATCCACAGAGAGCCCTTCTTGGCTGCCACATGTTGAATAGTTTCATGTGCAACAGCACATGAACAGTGCAATATTGCTCAAAATCTCAGCAATGTTTAATGAACACTATTAAATGAACTGGCCTGTGTACACCCTGCTAGGTTTTTGGAGACAGGGAAAACAAATAAGAGAAATAATATGGAAAAGAAAATCTCACAAGCACAGAAAGACAAAGGAAGCCAATGCCAATGTATTAAAGAGCAAAAGACTTGGTCTCACATTGCATCTGCCCAGCCAAAAACTTTGTTTACCAACATGCCTGTAGCACTGCAGGGTTTGTGATCTGGAGCTAAGTCTGAACTCTGTGGTATGAGAAAAATACGTAGAAACCCTGAAGAAAAACATTTTATTTTCCTTTAATTATTTTTACATTTTAAAGCTGTCAGATAATTAAAAAATGCATCTTAATATTTCAGCATAAAAAAGCAAAAAAATACACACCCCAAACAAGGTGGAGATTTCTGTACTGCAAAACATATACTTACCATATAACATCTTCAATTAAGCTAATTTCTGGAATATTTTTTAAAGCCTATACTTAATATAATCTATTAAATCATAGAACACCTTTTATAATTTATTATTGTTCTTACTTTCTATTTCTAAACAGAGAGTTGAATAATCTTGAAAGGAAAACATATAATTTCTTGGTCTTTCTTTTTATAGCTTCCTAGGATAAAATACAACAAACAAATATGTTGTAAAAACTGATCCCAATTTCTACCTTTCTCAGAAAAACACTCCTATAGTTTAACTCGAATAAAATTAAACCCATTCTGCAGAAATCATACACACATACTTAATATTCTACACATGACTATTTTCAATGAAGTTAATGGATTTTAGCTGTTATTGGAGAATTCATTATACGAGAAAGTTTCCTCTGTTTAGAGGATATAAAATTTAAACAACACAGGCTAAAAGTAATGGGCGTACTATAAATCACCTATTTTATTGTAATGCTATGGTTGAACAATTAAAACCAATACCTAGAATCCACAGGAAAAGAAAGGTGATGAATCAGACCTCCAGTTAGTACAAACTCATTCAGATTAAAGGAAGTAAAAAGCAGAGTATTTAAACCATGTGACTCTTTAGTGAAATGTTTCTGCAGCAAAAGAAACTAATCTTTCCAGCTTCTTGAATATCTTGCAATTAGTATACAGTTGCACGGCCATGGTAATCAGTAGAATTACTTAATCTGGAGCCCAGGCATACCTTGAGTACTTCTCTTGCATGCCATTTACTATTTTCTCATCAAAGAGATTATTCTAATAGGCAAAATTCTAAGTGAGTCCAAATAACATTTGTTTTTTTTTAAAAGACAATTAAATATATTAGCTTTCTTCACATTAGAAGTCTATTAATTTTGCAACAAAATAAATCTACTCTTAAATTTCCAGAGATTTAAATTCATGGATAGTGACAAATAAGGCCTTGAAATCTTCGGAGTTACTTGGAAAGCTAGACGTTGACAAACTATTTTCCTTCTGACCTAGCAATGAACCCTGCCTGTGTCCCACCAAATCCACATGCTTGAGGGTTGCTTATTGTGAGATACTGAGATCCATGTCCCCATCCAATTTCTATGAAAATCCTTCTCTTTTTTTTTTCTTTTTTTTTTTTTATTTTTATTTTTCCAAACATATTAAACAGCATGTTAGTAAATTTGATCATGTAGAAATCATTCTTGGTAACCATACAGATTAGCAATAAGTCTGAATTTCTGAAAACACAACCTCTAAACATTTTACTAAAAAAAAGGTACTTGTCTCATTCCATTCACTTGTAGTGACTTTAGGATGAAATACAAGCATTATTTTAAAAATATTGATGGCTTTTAATATTCTAAACTCAGGTGAAAGCTCATAGCATGGAGTTTACTATCAACAGAGTTATCAGGAATATTTGGCTTTGAAGTATGCTGTGTGGCTATCATCTTTAGAAGTGAGGTGTATAGGGTATGAATAAATATGTGCGTGAGCACACACAAAATGTGCAGACTCCAAACCTCAGCCAGATTTTGTTATTGTTGGTAATGGAGAGTGTTTGTGAATCAAACACTTAGAATAACCACTCTTTCTGAGGTTGACCGCAGCATAAAATGGGATGATTGAGTTTCAGAGTATTAACATTTCTTCAGAGAAAAGCTGTAACATATGGGAGAAGTGAAACAATTTATAAAGAACATGAATATTTAGTTAGCCTGGACATTGCCAAAGATGAGGGGTCTTTGATGGCTGCTGTTTGCTCACTTATTAATGAGAAATTTATAGAGATCTATAGGGAATCTATAGAGAAATTCTGTAGAGGAATTGGCTGCTTGTTTCAGGGAAAGTTCTGCTGCCTTTATGGTAGAGGATGCATCTTTTTGGGAAGGGAAGGGAAGGGAAGGGAAGGGAAGGGAAGGGAAGGGAAGGGAAGGGAAGGGAAGGGAAGGGAAGGGAAGGGAAGGGAAGGGAAGGGAAGGGAAGGGAAGGGAAGGGAAGGGAAGGGAAGGGAAGGGAAGGGAAGGGAAGGGAAGGGAAGGGAAGGGAAGGGAAGGGAAGGGAAGGGAAGGGAAGGGAAGGGAAGGGAAGGGAAGGGAAGGGAAGGGAAGGGAAGGGAAGGGAAGGGAAGGGAATGTACCTCACCAAGATGGCTAAGATTTATGGGAAGAGGGACATCTACCTCTGTCTCTCTACTCAAAATGACAATCATGTCCAGTGGCACTTGGCACTTGTCCACTTCTCCTAACAGTAGCAATGGTTTTCCATAAGAACAAATCCACAAAACCCCCTTAATGTCTTCACTGGTGTGATGATGAGTAGACAGAATAGGTCACAAAATCTGCCTTGGGGGTGATACAGTTGGAAACTTCATGTTCAAACAGACGTAGAAAAATCAGGTGTTTCCACAGAAATAGCATTTCTTTGACAGCCATTTGAAGGCTTCAGTGATTTTTCAGTAGCCTCAATAAATAGAAATGATACCGTTGATTATACAGTTTTTTTGGGTATGACTTGTTTTTTATTTATATTTATATAAATGAGATCAAGTCAACAGACTACATAGTAATTAAGTCCCTTAAGTATATAGCTAAGCTTGCTCTTTATAGTAAAATTTATGCCATTTATAAGTGGATAATTCTTTCTTTACTCTCTTTACTGAACACTACTGTACACTAATTCTTTCTCCAGCATTGTTTCTTTCACATCCAAACATAAAGATATATATTTTTTTTTACCATATGGAAAAGAAATCTGTATAAGCATATTGCTTGATTTGTTTCAGAGAAATCACCAGGTGCAGGCCACACCAGGACTTTGTAAAAGGGGCATCACAGTGTTCAAATTGCCTATATGCTGTACAGTTTGTCTTTTTCACCTTGGCTGGTGCCACTTTTCCCATCTCAAAAATACACTAGGAACTTTCTCCCAGAAAGATAAGAGGCCCATCCTTGCTAGCTTTTCATGATATCCTTTGTGTGTTAGGAAGCACTTAGAGTTTATGCTTGATAGCTTCCCTTGAAGACCTTTCCTGACCTACGTTCCAGTGACCTCAACATTTACTTAGGTCTACTGGAGATAGTCCAACAGAGAGCTATGAGTATGATCAAGGGACTTGAACATCTCTTCTATGAAGAAAGGCTCAGAGAACTGCAGCTCTTCTGTCTTGAGAAGAGAAGGCTGGGAGGAGATCTTATTATTGTCCATGAATATCTGAGGAGTGTGTGTCAAGATGAAGGAACCAATCTCTTTTTGGTTGTGCCGGGTCGTAAGACAAGAAACAATCGATATAAGCTAGAACACAGGAAGTTCCACCTCAACATGAGGAGAAACTTCTTTAGTGTGAGGGTGATGGAGCACTGGAACAGGCTGCCTAGAGAGGTTGTGGAGTCTCCTTCTCTGGAGACTTTCAGAACCCACCTGGATGCGTTCCTGTGTGGCCTGCCCTAGGTGATCCTGCTTTGGCAGGAGGGTTGGACTAGATGATCTCTAGAGGTCCCTTCCAAACCCTAACATTCTATGATTCTATGATTCTATGATTCTATGATTCCATGATCATGGTTACTTAAAATCTGTGGAGTTGATGTCCCTTAAATATAAAGTCTGTGGGTTTCATTTAGAACTTATATTCAGCACTGTGTTTCATTTGATGTGGCTGCCTGGTATTCATTTCTCTCCTCACATTGTCTTCGTAGCACAGTTGAAGCAGTCATGAAATAACAGGAAAAAACACATTTGGTTTATATAACAAACTTTATGTCCTGTATCTATGCTACCTGTTACCTGGGTTTAAAGATGATTTGAAGATCTTCCATAGCAATGGATTAAGCCTGCCCCACCAGTGAGGTCTGTCCAACACCCTGGAAAACAGGCAGGCTGGCAGCTGTTGCTGGTTAGGCTGGTTTCAAGGTTAAGCTGAGCAGGAGGAGACAGAACATGAATGTTTAACCTATGAGTACACATATATAATAATATTTTTAAATTTAATGCCACAGTGGTTTTCACCAAAATACCATACCGTTTAGGGTTATTAACTTTTTAATGACTTATTGCGTGAAAAAAAAATAATAATGAGAAAGTTTGATCTCACACTCCTACCTTAATACAAATTGATTTTTCTTTGCCTTTAAAGAAATTACCACTTGAAAAGGCCTCTGTCAGGAGACTGGAATGCATGTCAGTTTAGCAAAAACCAAAGGAAATAAAAAACACATCTATCTGCATGTTGTAGGAGTTTGGCACTGCACACAATAGTATCACTCCTGAGTAGTTAGTCACAAGAGTATCCAGCTGTAAAAAAAAGTTCAGATTTGGCTTTAAGTCAGGACCTACTGTTTTTCAGCATGACTGGAAATGTATAAAGCATAAAATGTTTTTGGTGGTGCCAGAAAGGGTTTAATTTACACAGAACTCAGCACTATGTGTATGGGACCCCTCCCCAGGCTTTGAGAGGAGATACAGTTGTGCAGACTAACAGTCTCAGTATTTGCAAAAAAGAAAAAAATCAGTTTCAACAACCAATGGGAATACTCCTATTCCTATTTTGCATTATTCGTTTAGCACAAAATGAGAATATGCTTGAATAAAGAACGTTGGAAGGAATATTCTCTCTGTGAATGAGATTGTTACTGTGAAGTAGAAATTTTTTTTCCCTGAAGCAGGAAAAAAACTGCACTTTTTTTTTTATGGTGTTTTTTTGTTTTTCTCCTTTTTATTGTGCATCTTCCTAAGAATGCATAATAGTTTGCTATCAGCTTTATTTCTTTTTGTTTTCAAAGCCAATAATAATAATCCTGTAAAAAGCTTATTGCTTTGTTTTTCTAGATTAGTTTATTGGAGAGGTACAAGAGAAATCCTTATGCATCCATTTCCAAGAGACAGTGGAAGTTTTATTATTTGTGTTGCTATTGTTGTTTTTAAATGGACAGATATATTTCCAAAACTAAAAATAAATCAGGTCTTCATCCAAACTTTTGAAGACTGATTTGATTAAGATAGAAAACTACTAGTACACAAAAGTGTGCATGAACAGCTCATACATTCAGACATAAATCTTTACACTCCACTGACATGTATCATCTTTCTCTCTCCTTAATTCTCCTTTTAGTCAAAGCTTTCTTTTGAGACTTCCAGCCATACACTCCTAGCTGCCTAACTCATTTCTGCATCATAACTTGGTAACTCCACTTCTCGGTAAATGCCACTTCTCCTGCTTCTACAGATGAGCTTGTTGCTAGTTCTGTTCCCTCTAATGCTTATCACTGCTCCCCTTGAGTGAAATCAGTCATGGAATATTTAGTCTCCTGGTCCTCTTTCTTACACTTTCTAAATTTACTGTCGGATTTGGTAGTGGTCATTAAAAAAACTTGATCTTGTTCTTGGTTTCTGCTATAATGACAGTATTTATGGATAAAATGCATAAAATCTTTCGCCCTTTTCATGAAGTCTTGCTTTATTTTGACCTTGCTTGTAAGAAAGATCTGACTACACATTTACAGGTCATTTGAGTGTATTCATGTGGTAGCTTATGCTACAAATGTTCTTTGCCTGATGTCCGCACACCTGTATGACCTTTAAAGAGGAATATATTATTTAGGAAATTATGCTTTCAGAAGGCTACTATAAAGGTAAAAAAACCTGATGAATGCAAAGAACATGAAAGAGTTTTGACTCAAAACTGGTAATATTTTAGACTTACAGGCCATTTTTTGGTTTTTCTACACTGGTCTTTTTCTTTGTGCTTTGTTTCTTATCACTTAGGAAAAGAAAAAAGAGATGCCAACATAGTTCATAATAATAAAAAAACGCCATGCATTAAATCTGATTATGTTTCCATGGCCCAATGCAAATTTACTCATTGTTTTGATCATGTACTTTAATGCCTGCTCTTGATATCTGCTTGAGAGCCACTTAAATTTTCCACTTCTCAGTCATGAATATCCCACAATCTTTAATGTCACGTGCTTGGCTGGAACAAGGGAAGTACTCAGGTGAGGCAGGAATTCAGTGGGACAGCAGCATCTTACAGCACACAGGATAGCTGAGATTTTGAGCAGTGTTGGGAACTATCGTACAGCCCTGAGTCTGTCTTAGATAAAGTAGAGCCATGTCACAGTTTTCAAAACTTGCTGGGATGGCTTGAGGCTCAGTTTGGACTTGCTGTCAGAGCTCTTACCTAGTTTTTCAGGCAGGTTTGGCAGAACAGTGAGCTCTGTGCTCTCATTGCTCTCCATCACTCCTATATTGAAGTTAGGGCAGACATGTGATGGGTAATGACAGCTTCTCAGCTGCCTCAGATTGAAAATAGGAGAGCAACAGAAAGACATCACTGGTAGGATGAGGCCTTTATTTTTATTTGGGCCCTGTACCTATGGGATCCAAGCCTGAAAATGCATACCTCACATTTGGGTGAATTTGCACTAATTTAAATTATGATGGACTATCTTAAAAGCATTATAATGCAAATCTGATACTTCCCTTCTTTGTTTATCTGATTATACTGTGTTACATTTATCCTGGCATACTCAGAATCTGTGTGTTTTGGAACAGTTATAAACCAGCTCTTTTTCCCAGCTGATGGCATCGCATAGAACTTACTTGTCCAGAACATCTTGTGACAAAATATGACTTTGTTAGGAGTCATTTGTTAAAAGCAGCTGAAGACTCAAGTGCAGAAGGGATTTAACAATGAAGATACCTAAAAAACATTGCTAAAAATAATGAGGGAACACGATGTGTCTGAATGGTAAAAAGAGGGACTAGGTAAACATAATGGAGGAAAATAAGGAATCACAAAATGCTGTATGTGATATGTAAGGAATTTCCAAATTAATTAAATCTTCCTGCCTAATACTACTAAGTCTGTGCGTTTGCCTCCAAAGATATTTACTAAAACTAATGCTGAAAAATTAATATAAAGGAAGTAAAATATTTTAGATATATGATAAGGACATGCCAAAGTGTCATGGGTTCAACAAAACACATAGGGTCTTTTCTGTTTCTGTCATTCATAGTACAGATTGACAGACATGGACTTGTACTTACCTCTTTCTTTCTCACCATGGCAATAATTTTTATTTCTTTCCTGCTATTACTTTCTTGCAGATTACTTTTCTCTCCAGACACTGCCTCTAGTGATATGGCTCTTAGGCTTCCCTTACATCTATGTTCCCTCTATTGACAAAGGTATTGCTGCAGTGTTTACATTAGCTTTAAAACTATTGCTCACTGGAAGCTTTTGTGAGGTAACAAAATGTAAAAGAATGTATGCTTTTTGAAGCATTTTTCTCTAGAAAACCATGGTGACCTCAGCAAGAGAGTACGCTCATGACATGGAGCTGTCATTTCATGAAAGTCGTTTCCTCTCTCCTAATGCCTTTCTCCAGTTTCATCTCTCTAGGCAGCAGAACTACATTTTTCTCCTTTCTACACAGGTTTTCATTATCCTTTTCCTCCTTTTGGTCTCCTCACTTCTTTCTTCCAGTAAATTTTTCTTCTGCAATGCTGCTATGCAAAGTGCAGTGCACAGCATAATTTAGCCAGAAACCTGTTTGAGATGACAGTGATAGCTGAAGTCAAACACTATGCTTGCTCCTGTTGCCAGGGACAGTAGGTGATAACACCCATACTCAAAGAGCACCTTATTTTCCCACTGCAGCCCACACAATGAGCTGTCAGGGGAGGAAGGTCAGAAGGAAGACTAGAAGATGTCCTTGAGCTTCTTTACCAGGCAGTTGTTGCTATATCCCTGTGTAAGGCTTCTTCTTTACTCCTTATCTGTTTGAGCACTGCCTATAATGATTTCTTTTCAACTGGCTTTCTGACACCCTCCTTTTTTGGTGCTCCTTTTGTCTCCTTAGATCACATAGATTTATTCGACTAATGAAATGCATCACGTTTTCCTGCTTCTCAGTTCCTTGCTGCAGACTCCTTTTGCAAATGATAGCTATCTGTTTTACAGTGATTGCCACTTCCTTGTTATTTCCTCCTTTTCTTCTCACCTGAAAAATTTCTGTAAGAATGAACTGCTGACAGGATAGCTTTAGCATCTTCTGGAGATCAGGAGATCCTGCACATCACAGATTTCCAGTGAAACCCTCAAAATCTCTAAATATAATTAAAATCTCCCCCTAAATACTTGACTCCCTGCTTGGCAAAGGAGGAGGTATAGAAGTGATATTTGTGCACATATTTGCAGGAATATAAAACATAATAATTTCAAAAACATTAAGAAGAGGAAACATAAGTCTAAGAAAAATCACACTGGCTTTGGTAAGTGAAATAGACTTTTGATTTTCTTTGCTAACTGTGACTAAAGATCTTTTAAAGCTGACAATGTTATTCTGGCTGGTAGAAGTGGGTGAAAGATTAAAGTGTTTTAGACAGGATTGAGGTTGTCTTCCAACTTATTCTTAACCTGTTTAAAATCTGAAAGCTTCAAAGACTCCAAGAAAAAACAAGTATTCTGTGCTATTGCCAGAGAAAAGCTCACAGAATCCTTTCAAAGCCAAGAAAACTCAATATTTCCCATTTTTTTCTATTTATTACTTGTCCTTTAATATACATTCTGAAAATAATAAATGAGATGTTTTTATTGGACCACAGCTTAGTAGTTACAACTGTTGGTTTCCTGTAATAAGAAAAGAAGAACATTTTTTTGTATAGAGCGACACTGTTTCAAAAGGCCTAAAATGTGATGTTGGGAAAGAATTCCTGCTCAGAAGGTTTTATTGGGTTTTCATGACCTTACTTTCCATTAAAAAAAAGTAAATTTTTTTCATTTTTTGCTTTGATGTTACAATCATGAGGAATCAACGGCATTGTTGAGGATATAACTTTAAATAGAAGGTAATATTTGGCTTTTTCAGGCAGTTTGAGAAGTGAGCCTCAGGAGAATAGTGTAACAAGTACCAGGCTCTTACCAAATGGTCATAATCCTAAATTATATTTAATTTTTAATAAAAAAACCCCAGTGTATCTATGGCTGAAAAGGTGGGCTGGGATTAAGTCTCATTGCAAGATGAAATTCCACGAATAGTTTTATATTCCCTCCCTTAATGCCCCATCTTAATGCTTTTCTGAAGCACAGACTCATCAGGCTGATGAACTGTACAGATAAGAAAAATCTTTTGGTTTAACCTTTTCTTATTGTACTAAACTGAAACAAATGAAAAATTGATAGGAATATAAAGTGCTTCTTTAATAATGGTCACAACTTAGGACAATCTAGACCTTTGGACTGCTGCCATATAAGTCCCTTTTATATTATCTGAGCAATTACAGAGGATTTGTGACTGATAACTGACTGTCGTGGATTAATATCTTAGTTTGTAATGCTGTCAGACTCAGGTTTTATGGTGGAGAAGTCACCACACCAACTCCTCCTCTGTGTTTTTTTAAAACTTTGAAGTCACAGAAGAGGCTGACAACTTTGGGGTACCGAAATGTCAATGCATGTATGTGATCTCTCATGTTGCCAAAAAAATAATGCTTTCTCTGAGTTTCATCTTTACTGAGATTTAGCTAATCCAACTAGCTAATTGGCCTTTATCCCTTTTGTTCTAACCAGTTTGGAATAAAAAGGTACCCTCCTAATGCATCTTCAGATAGTCACATCGTCACTTTTCACATTTGGAGTGCATAGAGACTCAAACATAGTGTTTAATATGATAAACATTTGTCATTACTTCAGTGCTCCTGAGTGCTACCTGAGTCAGACCTAATGCACACTGGGTTTGCATCAATACTGACTGCTCTGGAAAACTGTAAGGAAACAATCAGAACTATTCTGTGAACAGCAAAGTGGCTGTGTAACTAAAGTTACCATACATCTTTTCCATGGCTGCACTAAATAATGGAATAAGAAAGAACAAACAGCTCTCACAGCTGATAGAGCTGCATGGTTCTTCCTCTTGAGGAAGAAATGCATAACCTAACTTTAAAATTTCTTCTGCAGTCAAACTAAAAATGGAGGCCATAAAGAACAGGAAGTTAATATTTCCTTTAGAAGTGAATTTCAGATTATGCTTCACTGAAGAGGGACATATTCTTCAGCAAGTGCTCAGAGTAACTCTAGAAATAAGGTTCAGAGCTTGTATTCCAAAACAAACAATTTTCATGATCTGTGTTTTGTAAGGACAATTTGTTTACCAAAATAATTCTAGATGGTTGACCAACAAGTCGGTTTGAAGGTAACTGAGATTGGCACAGTTGAACTACTAAGTCTAATCTTATTAACTGAAAACAACATGCTCAGATGAGAGTGAAACAGCTCCTGTCCAAAATGGGATTGCTAGGATCTTGGGTGTAGTTCAGGAACAAAACAAAACAACAAGCCAACAAACAAACAGAAACTATGGCATTGCTACCAATTTATTTGTATTCATTCTAAATTAAGTGTTACATGCAAAAAAGAGGAGAAATACATTACATATGTTCTGTGGGATGTGTAGCATTAGCAGCAGGAAATCATAGCTGTACTGTCAGACTTAAGAAATTAGTTTGTAGGTGAGGATTATGCCTAACATACAAGAGATGCAAGGTTTCCAAGGGTTTTAGTTTCCTTTGGTCCTTCTTTCTCATCTAGCAACATGGCACTTTTGGAGATGATTGGCCATTTTCTGAAGAAACTACGATCCATAGGGCTGCAGTGGTGATTTATCTTGACAGTAGAGCTCCCCACAACACAGTCTGCCACTTTAGAGTGTCTCTTTCATAATGTCTTCCTGGTGGATTTAGTCTTGCATTAAAAAGAAGACCTTGTGTGAAATCCACCAATTAGATACGTAATTAACAAAGGTAATTTCATTTTTCCTGACACTTTGAAAGAATAAATGGAAAATATTTGCCTCCTAGATTTGGATGAATGTTTCTAGCATTGCTTAAATTTTTCTGAGGGACACAGATGTTGAAATATTGTAAGAAGAGAGCTTTGTGAAAACGAAGCGTTTCTTTCACTTGGACTGTCTAGTGTTCTTTTCAGTGGTACAAGTGTTGGTGTGTACCTGGAATAAATATTTTCTTTGGTGAAAAGCAAGAACTCATTATGAAAATTCCTAATTCTGGATCTTACTCCTAATTTTAAATATTTGCTTAAGTTTAAACATGCAAATATAAATTCTGAAGATTTAATACTGGCAATTAAACTGCTGCATGTATTTTGATTTATAATTTATTGGTTCTGGGCTGAAGTGCCCATCTTCATAAGACAGGGTTAATTCCTAAAGGTGTCCAAACATCTATTGTCTATCTGTCAATATAATATCAAACCATCTGAATTCTACCTTTTAAGAAGTACAAAAAAGCTACATGAATATTCAAATCACTTGAAAAGGGAACTTTGTGTCTGAGCATAAGTATGCAATCATGTCTTCCAGAGCTTTGTTTCTGTCAGTGTCATCCCCTATTTGCTGTCATTCACCTCCCTTCTCTCTAGTAGGGGAAGATTTCTTAATGGAATGACAAGTAATTCCCATTGCTGATGAGGTGATGTGGTAGGTGATTTATGTTGCAGTTTAACCAGATGGTACATTTCCCATTTTTTAATCTGTAGCATAATCAGTTTTCATTGATGGATAAATCAAATCTCTGGGCTCCTGAAACCTCACTTAGAAGAGGGCAGTGGTACTTCTGGTTTTAGTGTTAAACTAATGACACTTTTTCAGGTGACGTTATTAAAAAACAGGAAATATGGGTGTTTTTCTTATAGTTACCAAAAGATGCTGTTTTAGGCTTAGGCAAATTTAACATTTGGTTTCACTGTGAGGGAAACATCAATTGTTTTCCTTTCTTTCTATTGTTGAAGAATGACATGGTCTCAATTACGCTTTATTTACAAAACTCCATTTCCAGAGTTCAAAACTGCACTCTGAGAGAAATATGGCTTCAATTTTTCTCTTGGATGGAGTGGTTTTATCGACACACAGAATTTATTGTAAAATATATCCTAGAGAGAACATAAAAAATAAAGGTTTAATGTTTTTCTAAGTGTTCTTTCTGATTGATGTATTCCCAACAGAGTGATTTAACTGCTTCACTGCCGTGACCCGTATGTTAATTCTGATAGTATAAATTTTACACATTTCAAAAGTGAAATAGTAGAATTTAGAGTGAAGGAGCTGAAATTTGGTACTGAAAACCAAAGGAAAAATTCTGTCCCCTCCAGAGACATTGCCAATTGGACATTTGACAAAGCCAAATGGATAGTTGACAGGAAAACAGTGAATATTTTACTGTGTATTGGAGTACGTTTTGTACATTTTGTTCATTTTGTTCCTGCAGTGTTTGGCTATTCATTTATTTTTTATCAATATGAAACTGTTTATGACTAATTTGCCTTGAGATTTGTATTTCGAGTTGATTAAATCTATTCACTACACACTTTAGGGATTTAATTCAGTCTCCAAATTTGCTGTAATAGCTCCTTGTGGACTTTTGAGAATCCTCAGATAAATTAAATTGTCCTAGCTCTGCTGGCTTAAACAAAAACCAAGATAATTTACAGCTGAAGATCTGTATCCCAACATTTGTTAACTTCAGCACATGAAGACCAAAATCACAAAGAAAGTAGCCATTGCTGTCACAACTAGGTCTGAAAAACAAAGCCAGCTGGCGTATACAGTCGTTTAAGGTTACTCATTTCACATGCCTTTGTTTAAGAGTTTAGAGGGAAGAGATTTGGGGAATATACTTATATTACCATTAAGCCTGAGAAAGCAACACTAAAGAGGTTAAAGCAATTTGTTGGTTATTGGGAATTATACAGGGTGCATTCCTGTCTTCTCTGTCTTCTTTTCCTTTAATAATGTAGTTTTAACTGATAAGGTCTGCATTTCTTGACAAAGGATCTTATTTTTATTTTCTGTTGTTTTTTTGTTTCTCATTTTCTTAAAATACAAGAAATTTGAAATGTGAGTATGTGGGTTGTTTCTAGTGTATGGAAAACTAGACCAAGTGACATGAAGCTGATCAAGTATGCAAACATATTCCAGCTTTGAATAACACAGAACTTGATTTTATGGCATGTAGGTTAAACACGGTTGTTCAATCAAAAGCAGTATTTCAGTTTTTCTTTCCATACTTATCTTTCATCACACAAAGCCACAGTATTCCTGGAGAGCCAGACAGAAAATTAAACTGGGGTCTTGAACACATGAATAAAAAAGGATTGGTTCTCTAGCAATGAAAACGTAATGTTTTAGATCATATATATGTAATCTAAAGCAGAAAAGAACAATAATACAGTTTCATTTTGAGATTATATGACAGTGTAAATTGAAAATATGACATTTGCTGCCTTGTTACAAAAATCACAACATAAAATAATGGAATTAAATTTCATCTACCTTAGGATTTTTCTCAGCAGTTTCTCATAGTTTCTGACCTATTCACAGGGAAGAAGAAGGAACACCAAATTAATGAGTCAAGTAACTTTAATGACAGAGATGTCACTATACTTGGAAAGTCCATTTTCTCTTGCAAGATATACAAGTCACTACATGGGGATTTCTCAAACCTTGGGTGCTATGTATTCATTACAACCCTTCAGAAGGTAACCAATCCTGAGGCAGGGCCCTGCTCTCCATCATGGCACAACAATATTGTTATGAACTGCCTGTGTCATAAGCTTTAGTGCCAACCCTTCAGCTGATTCAGGCATCACTCTGTTCTAGAGTTTCTTCAGTCCTGCTGGGTTTTGTGTAAGGCTTCCTAGGCTTTGACCTGGAAATGGATAACTTGGCACAAGCTTACATGTCCTCTGAAATCTACAGGTAGCTACATGGTGGGGCACTGGTGTTGCGTGACATGCTGCATATCTCCTTTCTGTCCATGTGCTTGGGCTTTTGTTTAGGGTGAGGAAAACTGTGCACCAAGGCCTTGCCCATGTCCTGACTTTGTCAGACAAGCAACCTTGCCCCCCAGGCTGGATACATTATGGGAGGAAAAGATGTTTTGTAGAATTACATTCTGAGAGGAGTGGGGAGGAAGAATTTTTGGCTTTATTTTGGAATACAGGACTATTTTAAATATTTTACAGTGAAGATTTCACATGCACTGAAGACTGATGGAACATGTATGATAGGGTAAAATGGGACAAATCCCTGGATGTGAGGAAAGCCCAGGAAAGCTGATCCATATTCAAGGCTCTCCTCCTCCACACCCAGGACCAATGTGTCCCAATGAAGAGGAAGACAGGCAGGAGTGCCAAGAGGCCTGCATGGATGAGCAAGGAACACCTGGATACACTTAGGTGTAAAAATAAAGCTTACAGAGCGTGGAAACAAGGACAGATATCCTGGGAGAAGTACAGAGAAGTAGTCAGAGAAGCAAGAGATCACGTTAGGAAAGCAAAAGCACAGAGAGAATTGGATCTGACAAGGAAGGTTAAGGGCAATAAGAAAAGTTTCTATAGGTACATCAATGATAAGAGGAAGACTAGGGAAAATGTGGGCTCACCCCCGAAGGACGTGAAGATGAACAAGTCCATGGGACCTGATGGGATTCACCCACGGCTCCTGAAAGAATTGGCAGATGAAGTTGCAAAGCGACTGTCTATCATATTTCAAAAGTCATGGCAGTCTGGTAAAGTCCCTGCTGACTGGAAATGGGGAAACATAGCCCCCATTTTAAAAAAGAGAAAAAAAGAAGACCCAGGAAACTACAAGCCAGTCAGTCTCACCTCTGTGCCTGGCAAGATCATGGAGCAGATCCTCCTGAAGGCTCTGCTAAGGCAAGCAGATAACAAAGGTGTGATTGGTGACAGCAAACACGGCTTCACTAATCATAGAATCATAGAATCATAGAATGGTTTGGGTTGGAAGGGACCTTAAAGATCATCTAGATCCAAGGGCAAGTCCTGCCTGACTAATTTGGTGGCCTTTTACGATGGGGTCACAGCCTCAGTGGACAAAGGCAGAGAAACAGACATCATCTACCTGGACCTGTGCAAAGCATTCAATACTGTCCTGCATGACATTCTGGTTACTAAACTGGAACATTATGGTTTTGATGGATGGACCAGTCATTGGATAAGGAACTGTCTGGATGGTTGCACCCAAAGAGTTGTGGTCAATGGCTCGATGTCCAAATGGAGACATATGATGAGTGGTGTTCCTCAAGGGTCCGTACTCAGACCAGTGCTGTTTAACATCTTTGTCGCTGACATGGACAGTGGCATTGAGTGCACCCTCAGCGAGTTTGCTGACGACACCAAACTGTGTGGTGAAGTCAACATGCTGGATGGAAAGAATGCCATCCAGAGGGATCTTGACAGGCTTGAGAAGTAGGCTCGTGCAAACTTCCTGAAGTTCAAGAAGGCCAAGTGCAAAGGTTCTGCATCTGGGTCAAGGCAATCCCATGCATGAATACAGACTGGGAGGAGAAAGGCTTGAGGGCAGCCCTGCAGAGAAGGACTTGGAGGTGATGGTGGATAAGAAGCTCACATGAGGCAGCAAGGTGCACTTGTAGCCCAGAAAGCCAACTGTATCCTGGGATGCATCAAAAGAAGTTTGGCCAGCCGGTCGAGGGAGGTGATTCTCCTCCTCTATTCTGCTTTTGTGAGACCCCACCTGGAGTGCTGTGTCCATTTCTGGAGCCCCCAACATAAAAAGGACTTGGAGCTCCTTGGGCAAGTCCAGAGGAGGGTGACAAAAATGAACAGAGGACTGGAGAACCTCCGCTATGAAGGTAGGCTGAGGAAGTTGGGGTTGTTCAGCCTGGAGAAGAGGAGGTTCTGAGGTGACCTTATAGAGGCTTTCCAATACCTGAAGGGGGCCTACAAGAAAGGTGGGGCAGGACTTTTTGCACAGGCATGTAGCAAGAGGACAAGGAGCAATGGTTTAAAACTTGAAGAGGGGAGATTTAGATTAGATATTAGGAGAAAATTCTGTACTATGAGAGTGGTAAGGCACTGAAACAGGTTGCCCAGGGAGGTTGAGGAAGCCCCATCCCTGGCAGTGTTCAAGGCCAAGATGGGGCTCTAAGCAACATGATCTAGTGGGAGATGTCCCTGCCCATGCAGGGAGGTTGGATCTAGATGATCTTTAAGGTCCCTTACAAATCTAACTTTTCTATGATTCTGTGTTTGCTATGTATTTTATCAAAATCCTTTGCTAAAACAAGGCTGAAGGCTAGCTTGTACTCAACATTTTTGAGGCAACTCATTTGGTGACTAAAATGGAAACTAATCCAAACAACACCAACAGCAATAAAAATTTAGAAACATGCCAATATAATTGAATTCAGAATGCTTTTTAACCATTCCTACTTTCTTTAGCAGAAAGAAATTAGGGAAAAGAATAAATAATGGAGTAGGGACTGATACATTACATTGATTTCTTTCAATAGGTAACTAAGGACAGTGACTATGACAATGTTGTTAAATAAATAATACTAGGGGCTGATCTTTGGCCCTTAAGTCAAATAGCACCTATACTTTTACCTCATGCTGTTTGGTACTTCCTCTCCAAAGCAGACTAGGCTCTTGGTTTTTTCTGGCCCCTAAAATGCTTTTGCATCCCTAAAATGCTTTTGTTTTCCTTGTGCTTTTTGCATGTGTAATGTCTGAAATCCTGAGAGGGTTATATAGCTTTTTATCAGAGTGGCATTTTTTTTGTAGCGTGAAGCAGACCATGTGTCACAAAACTGGGGTGCAAGAAAATTCTGTTTGAAATGCTAAGACTTTCTCGAGTGGTGCTATAGGGACTTCAGAGGGCAGGAGAACTAAACCCAAAGCACAGCTGTTGAGAAAAAGAAAGCCTTGTAGGAGCAATTCCAAAAAGAGACAATATGTTCAATAAAGTTAAAAAGGTTGCTCCTGGGCTCTCCTTTGCTTAGTGGTGCAGACATACCTGATGAGACAGTTTGGTAAGTAATACAGTGAGTGGGATTAATTTAACCTAATCAAGTGTGAAAAGGTTCTCTAGGCCTGTTATATCCTGGAGGTAAACATCTTGGAATATACGATTTAATGTATCCTAATGCACAGAGCTAAAATAAGTCAGATAAATCATGCCTTAAAAATAAGGGATTTTCTCAGCTGACTTTCAAGTCTGCTAGATTTAAAGTTTGGGCCTAGATAACTGTACTGTAGATGTCTAAAACAAGGTTGGATGAATCCTGCTACACCAGAGAAATGTATAAGAAGCATTCTGTCTGTAGCATTAATTTACACTATTGTGTGGATTGTTTTTCTCGTTATATCATGGTTTACTACTACTTCAAGTAGCATATAGTAATAACTATAATAAAAGTAATAACTGTTTATTTCCATTTACAGTAGACCACCATTAACTCAAAGAGCATCACTTGAACATAATGGTTTGCCCCAGTCCATTGATTTGTCAGTTGGTAAGGTCTCTCTGTATTCTGAGCAGAGGATATGCTTTGCCATAATGCAAAATAAAATAACCAAGATGAGAAAAAAGAAGCATAAATACCAGACATATAAAAAAATATTTTAAGTGAAAACAGCATCTGTGGGTCAATAGCTGAGGAAAAACAGATGAAATTTGATTGCTTACTCATATTCTTCCTGCACATGGAGAGTGTGAGAACAAGCACTGTCAGAAAATTACAGTATTTGTAAGAATGTATGCCAAAGATACAGGCCAGGATGTTTCAGAACTGGAGATTTTATTCTTTTTATCTGACCCTTCAGTTTTGATATGGTAGTCCTATCTCTTCTTTTATACTACTGCTACCATTAAGTTTTTTATTATTCTGATCCCATGGACATTTGTTCCTTGTGATATGATTCACTTCACAGATGTAAGCTAGTTGGCCTCCTCAGTTAACTCCCTTTAAAGAGGAATTTTAATTCTTTCTTTATCAGCCTATTTAAAAATAACGTTGTTCCCTGTTTACCTTTCTGCTTTTTCAGCATGTGTATTGTAACCAGATGCTTCAACTATAATTAAGTAAATAATTCTGCTTATCTCTTGCATACAGGTAAAGAAATTCTCAATCCTTTCAAGCCTTGAGACATTTCATGTGTTTATGGTTATATTGTAAACTAGACTTAAAAATCCCATTTGCCTTGTTCTGAGCTGTAAATTACTGGATGCTCATTGCACATCGTGGATTTTTAATGTTTTGGATTTGTTTTTTCATAAATCCACGTTCAGTAACAGTGACTATAGCTCATTAAAAATATGTGTTTCTGACTGGCTTTCAGAAGTATCTCCTGTAAAAATCTGAGATTAAATAGAGTGTGGAATCAAAACAACCTCCCCCATACAAATTCCAGAGTTTGGAAAGTCCCTTTCCACTTTCCTCCTCCCACACAGTGGCTTTGAGACAGAAAAAAGAATCCTTGGCATTTTCTGTTGTCTCTGCTAGTAATTCCTTGCAGATCCCTCATTGTTATTCACAGCAGTACTTTATTTCCAGAACTTTATAATATATATTTATAATTAATTATAATTAATGCAATGTTAGCTCAATATTATTGTGCTTCATATATTCTTGGAAATCATATGGTTCATACAAGTATTCATTTAGAAATTACTTTCAATCTTTCACAGTAATCATTAGACCACAAGAAGGGAATCCTACTGTACTTTTAATTAGTTTCAGAGATGTTTTAACAACAAGTTAAAATCACTACAGTTATTAATGCAATTTAAAGTAACTGTGGTGTTATAACATTACATGTCACTTTACATTCATGTCACATCACGAACATTAGTAGTTATTATTTATTCAAACTAATGATGATACGGTTAAGCATAATTAATTCTAAGAAGATAAAAGGATAAAAATGCCAAGAATTTTTTATTTTGTTCATGCTAGAAGTTCACTAGGATGCTTGGTTGAGCCCTGGTACAGTTTTGCCAATGAAAGTCCTACTGACAACAAGGAAAATGGGGTGTTTGTGGTGCCAGGTTCAAGACTGTGAGGCCAGTTGTTGAGCAGTGAGAAGATGCCCAGCAGCACGCAAATGAATTGATGGTGAGTTCTCAAGACCAGCAATTTTCCATACAGAGGAAGTGCCTGGACTGCATAAATGGGCACCCCTCCATGTTGTAAAACTGGAGTTTTCACTCATGCAGGGGAGTTGGAACTCAATGATCTTTAAGGTCCCTTCCAACTCTAACCATTCTATGATTCTACGATTCTATGATGCTATGAACCCTCAAACTCCAGGAGCAGTAATGACAGCAGTGCATTTACCATGTCTTGTAAGCCTTTTCAGCCTTGCTCATCAAACCACTGAACAGGTACAAAACAGTTGTGTCTACCACCTAAATGAAGGACAATCACTGTGTTACATACAGGGGGAGCATGCAGAGTCCTCACTGAGGAGGGAGACTGAAGTACCTGCATCTACCCTTAACATATCTGTTGAACTTTAGGAGCTACCTACATCCTCTGCTGATCTGCAGCCCTTGGGCATAATCCTAACAATTCCCAGAAACATTTCCATGGTCATATAGTAAAGCTTTTACTGCAAATGTTAAACTGACAGTGATTTGTTTACAAATTACATTGTGATTACATACAGCTTTTCTCAGTGGTGACCAGTGATAGGACAAAGGGTAATGGGTGCAAATTGGAGCATAGGAGGTTCAAGGTAAATATCAGAAAAAACTTTTTTACTGTGAGAGAGACAGTGCACTGGAACAGGCTGCCCAGAGAGGTTGTGGAGTCTCCTTTGCTGGAGACATTCAAAACCCGCCTGGACAAGTTCCTGTGTGATGTACTCTGGGTGACCCTGCTCTGGCAGGGGAGGTTGGACTAGATGATCTTTCGAGGTCCCTTCCAACTCCTAGGATTCTATGATTCTATTTGTCATTATTGACTTGGCCTCACTGATGACACTGAGTACTACTGACTCAGTTGTCCAGTATTTATAACTGCTTTGCATGGACATCCTTCGAATCTATAGACCATGGACTTTTCCTTACTGTGGCATTTGATTGTAGTCTCACCTCCAAGAGATGGCAATTCCACCTCCCAAAGCATTGATCCTCCTTTGCTTGTGGAGCAAAAGACAGAATTGCTCTCAGCCATCTAGATGAGTTCAGCTGGAAGCCTTAGTACTGTGACCACCAGTGAATGGCAGCTAAACCCTTCCTGGTGCACACAAGTGCTTTGGGAGGGAACACACTTCAGGAAGAGAGGTTCCTACCACAGATGGTCTGCACAGAGGTGCTTCTGAATGCATTTTCCCTGACCCATGAAATATCTATGAACATACGTTGTCTGTGTAAGAATTAAATTTAAATGTAGGTTCAATCATGTTTTTTTGAGCATCCTGTTATTCAGGACCCAACATTCACTGTCCATTGCATCTTCTGACAGATGCCTCTAAACTTTGTGCTGATTCTGTATATTTTAGGTAGCTTTGTATTAACTATTCCTAGAGGCTAGGTTGCCTACACAAACCTGGATGTTAATGGAGGATGACATTCTTCACATTATGATGAACTGTGATCCTGACTTTCATAGTGCTCGTGTTGAGCCCTTATGCTGAGTTTAGGCAAATTTTATGTGGTTCCAGTTTTGCACTGTGGTTCATTTAACTTGTTTAATAACTGGGTTTTATTAATATAAAAGACATTTAAGGTTTGTGGTGGGACAGGAATTGGTGGGACACTTCATAATTCAGCTTTGAAGTATCTCAAACAGATGAACTGATTATTGTAACTATAACTGGGTATTTTGTTCTCTTGTTTGTCAAATAAACAAATGGAAATGAGGTGATTTCTACAGAGCTTTATGCTTTAAACCTAAGTATTATCAATAAGGTGTATAAAACTTTTTGGTTTTTTGCTCTGTATCAATTCTTGAAGCAACAAATATTTCCTGACAGGAACAGAGAAGATCCTGAAGCAAACCGTCAGATAATATGTATCTTTGGTTGAAGTATGTGTGTACTTACACATTTAGTTATGATCTTTATAGATGATTCAATATAATTTGCTGAGTTGATGTGGCCATGGTTTACAATAGAAATTATTCATACTCAGCTAATGCAGACAATCTTTTGGCTGTCTCAAAAGACATGAAATTCTGGATAGTTTACAAGAAGCTACTGTCAATTACCTCCTAATGCTAATGATCTCCAGGTCCACTGGACATCCAAATGCCCAGATTGCTCATAGTCTACACTATGGACAGTAACAGAGACACAGATTAATAACTTTCTCCTGACCAAAGAAAGGACAATATTTTATTCAATGAATATTTTTCATTCCTACTCCTTCCTTTAAAATGTAGATATTAGTGAGAAAATAATTTTTAAAAAATCTAGCCTTTTTAGCATTTTCTTAGAGAACAAATATATGTTACATAAAGGACTTGGCAAATACCACACATCACCTCATCAAAGACATTTGTATCTATATTTTCAGGTCTGTCCATAGTATGCATGATCCTTTGAACTTTTTACTCCCCCAGAATTTCTTGTCAACAAAATTAGATTTATTAAAGAGTGAAACCATACAAGCCAGGTGTTTTTTTTTGCTGTGGTGATCCAGTCATTCAAATTCCCATTTGGACTTCTATACTACCTTATAGCTCATGCCTGAGCACACAATACTTGCAAATGTTTCACTAGGTATGGAAACCAGTAATAGTGTTTTTTTCCAGGTTGTGTTGTACCTGTACTCAGACCCTTCCATTAATATTTGGATCTTCTGAGGAGTGGCTGTATTCATGCTGGAGATTTGCTACTTTTCATAATGCAACCAGCTCTTCTGAAAATTGTGTTCCACAGGAACTAGGCAAACTTTAGAATATCATATCCTTTAAAGGTGAAATTGCAAGTATGTGGGACGTAGCTACCTGATGAACAAAAATCTAGGCTCTAATAATTACAAGAGGAAAAGTAACAGGATATTTGTAGACTTCTCTTCCTCAAAATTAATGTAAAATTAACTTTTTTGATTAATTGCTTCTGTAGATACAGCTGTGAGTGTTGAGGATTAAAGCACTTTAAAAAAAAAAGGGAATAGAAGAAGATAAGAGTAAAGAGAGATGACAACAAAGGTTTAATAAAGATGAAGGGAGCAATAGAGAAAGTAGGCAGAAAAGAACAATGAAGCACACAGAAGTTGTATTGACTGTTTGTAGACCAGTTCAGAAGAAAATTATATATCCCGTCCTACTTTTGTTATGAAAGCATCCTGATGGGTGAATGGAAGATACAGAAAAATTAAGAGTTGAGAAAGGGGCATGAACAATTATTCTTTGTAGTGCCATGATCCATCCTGTACAGGAGCTTTGAAGTTAATTCCAATATTTAAACTGTCCTTCCTACAGAAGAGTTGCTGCATGAATACGTCACAATTGCAGCAAGCGCGTAACAAATACAGTCTCTTCTCTGAATAACTAAGTTGCAGAAGATGGAAGGAGTGTAGAGAAACAAGAAAAAAAAATGCAATTTGCGAATTCATGAGTTAGGAAACTTAAAGTTTGTAGCTCGTCCCATCTTTATTCAGATATGATATGTAGGGTCCTTCTTCACTCTTGTTGTGTTGATTCTGTTAGATTTTTTCCCCATGGAATCTCTTGACCTAGAGCAACCCATTCATGCTATCAGTTCTATCAGTGAGGTATAACTAGACTAATTTTATCTCACTGACAGTGCACTTACAAAAAATTGTAGACTTATAGACATATCTGTTGCCAAAACAAGGAGGTAAGCAAACAAACTAACAAGCATACAGCAACTCTTCAACAATTATAATGCTCTGCAAGGAAAATAATTACCATTGCCCACTCTTTAAGGGGTGTCCTTTAAGAAAATGCTCAACAACTAAGTGACTTTCTCAGAGTTGAAGATGGAGTAAATTTTATCTGATCAATACACAAATTTCAATACATTTTTGGCTTCCAATTCCATTTTCCAATTCCAACATGAGATAAATCCAGTGTCTTGTACTCTGTGTAGATAACTACATGAAGAGATACCATCTACTTATTACTGACAGACATTTAGTTCAATACCATCTTTGCAGGAAAATGGTAGAATATTATCAGTTTCCTTAACCATTTTAGTATGTTCTAGAAACAGAAGGTTTAGTCTTCAAAGTAAAAAATAAACTAACTGTAGCCTGAGCAGCCCAAGGGAGGATAGAGGTTCACAGAAAAATAAACTGTGTTTTAACAGCCTTGTCTGATCTTGTGTGAAAGAGCTGCAGTATGTGGATATGTCTGGGCAAGATGCTGTCTTATAATTATGTATGAAAACCCCACATATTTCAGCTTAATCCATGTAGCACTAATTCCTCCTTTTACAGTATCTGGATTTTTTACTGCATTAAACAGAGAAATATAAATGCTTTTTGATTATAGAAAAAGTAATGGCATGTGCTTCTTTCCAGCTGTTCTAAGTCATGAGGATTCTCTGAATCAAGGGGCAAAAAGGTAAACCAGGACTTAGAAGATGAAATGCTTAGAGGAAAACAACAAACAACTAAGCTGTGTGATTCTGTAACACTCTGAAGTTATATACAGTTTTTGTAGCATTGCAAAAGCTGTCACTTTCAGGAAGGAAATAAATGTGCTTTTTTTCCCACTTCAGAAATCTGTAGAGCTTGCAGATGGTAACATAAAAAATGGAAATCTAATCATGTTCTGAGTTGAGATATTCTGTAACTTTGCAAGGACATATTTTATCCTGGCAAGATAAACTGTTTATGGCCACTGGTATTTATATTGGAGTATATAATGGAGTTACACTGATTGATTCAAAGCTACCCAAGAGTTGAGGACAGCAGTTTCTCATAATGGAAGTGACTCATTTGCCAAAGATGTGGGATGAGATTTCACAGGTGAAGCATCAGATGTGAGAAATGGTGTCAGAAAGAGACTGTGAGATATCTGTAGCTGTGCATTGGTAATACTGTGATAAGAAAATATCCAACATACCAAATAAAGATCAGCAATGTTGATAATACTTGCTGTAGCAACATATTACATCTGCAGGTGGAAAATATTCACAAGAAGACAGAGATTGAACCAGTATTCCACAAATCTTTACAACTGTGAAAAGGAAGAGTGAGAATTTAATTTATAAACTCTAATGACAGGATGTTTACTTTCAGAAGGAAAGAAATATACCAACTATCATTTATTCTGGAATCACCAAATTAGGCTGTGTTAGTGAGGAGGTAGAAGGATGTGCACACTTGAAGAGCTATACATCTATACTCAGCCCATCCATTGATCTTTAGATTAACTAATAAAAGTAATAAAATGCAAATTAGTAAAAGTCAATAAAAACTTTTAAAATGAAGACAAATGGCAGACCAAGAAGTATAGACATAAATTATACGTCATATCTATTTCTGTTCTTTGATTAATATAACTCTACAAAAGTTTGATTTAAATATCAGAACATTAAAACAAAAGTCTTTTGACCTGTTTTATAGGAGGGCAAGTGAGGATTATCACAAGGATCCATTCCATCTTTCCAATCCATGATTTTATTAACATTACTTTAAAAGAAGTTTGAAAAGCTTCAATTTCTTTGAAAGCATCTAATCTTTAAAGATAATGAAAATAACATATGAATGCATGTCTTTAAATTTTATTAATATTTCACTGGTAAGTGATTAGGAGGAAAATTTAATTGTTATCATCCAATTAATAGCCATTAAATATAATTATATTATTGAATATATTTCCATAATAAATACATATAGCCATTGGCTATTAGCCAATTCTCAGTCGGTTCTCAGCTGAAGAAGGAAGGTACTTCCATAGACTTGACTATTTTTCTATACCTGTTGGTTGCAAAAATAAATCTTTCAAAGATGCCACCATAACCCTATTTTACCAAATTCTAGTGCTCTTCCTCTTTCTCCTCTCTACCTGTATTCTCAAACCTAAATTTATTTCCCTATAGTTTTCTTTTTTACACTTTGTCTATTGTGATTCTTCAATTCCATGTATTTCTTGTTTTATATGAAGCTTTCTATCACCTAACAGCAAAAATACAGTAGTATGAATTATATTGAGGGTAACTGACATTGGATGTACATCTTTGTCATCACTGTGTACAAAACTAACACATGAACATGAGTCCTTCTTACATTCTTCCCTCCTTTACTATGTTACATTGTATAGGGAAGAATATAATGTATGAAAAGTGGGTAAGGAATTTCATTCTCTGAGTTACTATTGTTTCCAGGGATGTGAACCAAAGTATATTTTTACTTAGATTCAGTGGACTGGAAAATAAATTTAAGGAAAAATAAATTTGAAATTACATATTGATTCCTAATGTTGTCAGCAATGTGTTTCAGAAACAGCAAGAGCCTTTATGGAAAAGTTCTCCTTATTTGAGGATGTGTTGTTTTGTTGAGTAAAAATTGTACTCGCCATTAGGCCAATTTTACTTTTTATCCTGCAATGATCTTTCTCTAAGTAGTTGTCTAAGATTCTCAGATTTTATCTCCTTATTCCTTCATTTTTCAAGCTACTATGAATGTTTACTTCTTCATTTCTGTACTTTTTTGTTGTAATAAAGTAGAAGTGTTAGATTATACAACTGTGGTAGTCAGATAAATCATGCAGAGCTATTGATTCATACTCAATGTTTTATAGACTGATAACTGCTACATTAGGTATTTATATTTATAATATAATAAGAATAAAAACGTCATCTGTTTTTCAAAATCAATTAAGGAAAAATCTATGGTTGAAATAGTAATGAAAATAATTACCAGTATAAAGAATAATAAAAATCCTGAATAAAAATAAAAATGTCTAAATATAATATGAAATGTTGTATCATGTTCAAGGGAACAATTGCTGTGCTTTTATCATTGTTTACTGTCAAATACAGAATACAGAATAATAACCTGCAGTATTTACTGAAATGTAGTAAAATTGCAATGAGGAGAACTCATCCTAAATGCCCTGCTGGGCCTGAGTCTTAGAAGAGCACCCAAAGCCACTTGCACCACCAGCAGTAAGACTCCAGTTCAAGCTGCAGCCAAAGTAGGTCCAGCCATGGATGTCAATGAAAAATTAAATACTCAACATTGATCAAAATGTAACATGAGGTAATGTAGAGTCAGGTCTCCTACAAAATGAACATGTAAGAATGGAGTTCAAATCTCCAGGTTGTCTGAAAGTACCTACACTGAATGGTAAATCTCTTAACAGTGACAACTGGGTTCCTTCTGGAAGATCCTTAGAGATAAGGGGTAGGAAACTACCAATTTACCGAAAACTTGGTTTGTTTATCTTGTTAATGACATAGCTGGATCACATATGCAAGACCCAGCCCATGACAATTTAGCCTGGAGTTATGACTTGCTAAGCTTCTAATTTACTTGTCAAATGACAATTATATCTGAATTGGTACTCTTCCCCTATAAACAGTCACAAAGTTCTAGCTGGGAGGTTCTTTTGCACTGAGCATAAACTACAAAGTACACACTGATTACTCTTACCAGTAAAAGCTAATTCAACAACAAAAAAAAGAAATCCTGTCCTACAGGGGGAAAAACAAATATTCAGTGCCATCTTAAAGAGAGGTCTGAAAGGGCAGTCTTCAATACTATTTTTATATTTAAATTACCAAATCTATTATTTAATTATTAACTGTGTATGTTATGCAGGACCCCACAATAAACCTGGGAACATATTCTTTTGATTTAATAATTTCTTTATATTTAAGACACAAATGTTACATGTATCTATAAAGTACCTTGAAGTTTTTAAACTAATATATTCAAAATTTGACCATAACACTGTTAGGTTATTAACTCTTGAATGTACCTTATGTCAAAGGTAAATTATTCTCCCCATATTTATGATAGAATACAAATAACCTCTGTGTCCAGAGAGATCCCAATGCAGATCCTCCTGAAGGCTCTGCTAAGGCACATGGAAAATGTGCAGGTGGTTGGTGGCAACCAGCATAGCTTCACCAAGGGTAAATCAGGCCTGAGAAATTTTGTGGCCTTTTACGATAAGGTTACAGCATTGGTGGACAAGAGGAGAGCAACTGACATCATCTGCCTGGACTTGTGCAAAGCATTTGATGCTGTCCTGCACGACATCCTAGTCTCTGTATTGGAAAGATATGGATAAAATGGATGGACCACTCAGTGGATAAGGAATCGGCTGGATGGTTGTACTCAAAGACTTATGGTCAACTGCTCAATGTCCAAGTGGAGACCAGTGACTAAAGGAGTTCCTCAGGGGTCAGTACTGCCACCAATGCAGTTTAACGTCTTTCTTCCAGACAGGGACAGTGAGATTCAGTGCACCTTCATCAAGGTGTCCCTGCCCATACAGGGGGGTTGGATCTAGATGGTCTTTAAGGTCCCTTCCAACCCAAACCATTCCATGATTCTATGATGTTCTGGTGGGTTGAGTCTTAGCCCTGTTATCTCCAAACTCTTCTCTTACACATCTAAAGAAAACCACTAAAAAGAAGATATTTTTATGCAGGGAGTATTTACAGCTCTCCTGATAATTACTTTGGAAGGTAAAAGTGCTGAAAGTGTCATTGTTTCATTAATAATTAATTAATAATTATTAGAGCTCTTGAACAGATACTATATTGATGTTTTTTATAAAGCCCACTGAACAGTAGCTTTTTTCTTTATTTTGAACTTTGCTGAGAATACAAATTCTTCACTTACTTTTAAAAATTTTTTTGTTAAATAGTGAAACTGGTGACTTGGGTAACACGACAAAACTTTAATTTTATTGGGAGTTCTTTGCAGAAAATTTAAAGCCTCAAATATTAAAAAGTTTGACAGAGTTTCTCTGGTATTTGATATGTATTTTTTTCATGAAGAAAAAGTGACAAGGAACCTGTAGAGATATTCAGTTATTAGGAGCTACGTTTGCATTTCTCATCTGAAAGATCACTGGTCCATTACTGTGAATCACTGGATGTTTGCTTACTCCATTCACGAGTTATGATTTTATTTTAAATGACGTCCTTCTATTGCATGACATTTCTTTATTATTATTACCCATGTAGAGACAAGATTTAAATTTAATTTATTATAAAAAATCTGAAAGACAGAGGAACAGCTTCAGCCTAACAGATAAAAAGAGAAAAGTTACTGAACTGCCCATTTTATTTGATATTTGAAATGATGGAATCAGAATGAAAAGGTGTTTTAGGGATTCTAAACTAGATGTTAACCCAGGGGAAACCATCCAGCAAATTCAGACTGCAGGAAGTAATAGAAAGTAAAATGTACAAACATGACTTCATTTGACCTTGAAAACATAAGTACATATCACCTTAATGAACTTACAGATAATGTGTTGATTGACAGCAAAGAGGGTTTTTAGTTGATATTGTGGTATCCAGCTGAGTCAAGATAAGATTATATGATTCCGTAAAGCAAGTTTTAATACTCCTATGCAGTGTAAAAATATAAGATAGATAGTTGAAATATTATTTCACTGGGATGGTACATTTGTGCTGTATCCCTACTTCAAAGATTTTGCTTTACAATCATAATAGTTAAAGAACAATGAAATAACCTTAAAGTAATGCAGTTTCATGACTCTCAGATAATAATAATAAAAAAAAGGAAAAACTATAAGTGTTTACTAAATTAAAATATAGAATAATATATTTAATTGAAAAAATTTGCTTACTGTTATTTTTCTTTCAAAATTTTATGAAATAATATTCAGTCCAAAATCCATCAAAATAAGTTTTACATTTATTTCAATTAACTTTGGCTAAGGTTCAATATGACTCCTTCTAGGAAACTGAGAGGTAATAAAAATAAGCAATCTGAAGCAGGAAAGAATACAGTGGAATATCTATACATTCACCACTTAGATGAAGTATTAATTTACATCAGAAAATATGAAACACAATTAATCCACTACTACCAGATTTTTAAGTAAGCCCAGGGAACATGAAAAATTTCTTGAAGAAGTAATAACATTATCCATAGAATGTAGATTTTATTATTTTTTTTTTAATATGGAAAGTCTCTATGGGGAGTAAAGCTGTATATTAATATAACTTGGTATTAAATACATGGATATTAAATATACAACCATACCAAAACCAAAATACTTATCAGATTAACTGTCACCTATAATCCTTCTCTACTTTTATCTCTGGAGTCAGAGGTCTTACAGAAAAATTACACTGGAGATTTAAAATGGAATCTCAGGATAAACCATAACTTGGCTCTAAGAAGCTTTGAATATCCTGAGGTGCATCGGTCAGATTAGTGAGGTAATCTATCTGAGATGACAGAAAGTACTTGGTACTGATTCAAAATTATATAGTGCTCAAAACAGAAAAAAAAAGTAAATTTTTTTTAGAACAATTAAGACATTACAGAGTACTGAAAAATTGTCTGCAGGCACTGTTTTCATTAAACTTCTACTCTCATGATTGATCAGTAGTTTTAATGAAAAAAAAACCTGAATTATTCATCAAAACCAAACTTTTTAGTACTTTGAAGTTTGTCCAACTTAAGTTTTAGCTGCTTCCTGTATCTAACACTGTCTACAGAACTCAATGTGAGCATAACATTTCTTGAAGATCAACCATTCCATCTGGTCCAACTTATATTATTCCCTACTAGGGTTATTCTTAGACATCCTGTTTCTTCTCTTTACCTATACACATATCTACAATAGGAAGAGAATTCTAAAAAATTCTAAATAAATTTGGTAATTTTTTTACAAACATTATCAACCATGTCTAGTGCAAAGGAACATTGCTGACTGTTTTGGAGAACTGAATTAAACTTCTGATCTGATTTTAAGGTATGCTATATATTTTGATTTCTGGAAATAAAACAAATATATCACACTTCTAAATTATACTGCTTTTCTCAGTGTAGAACAGAAATGTTTTTAAAGTCCCCAACTTTTTTCCTGGTTGAAAAAGTTTCCGCACTTCATGAGATTTTTAGATATACTGTAAACCATGCAGAGCAATATCTGCCCAAGGGTGTCTGCAATATATGACTTTCATAATTTAGTGTTCATAAAGAGGAATAAAACTTTCAGAAATAGGCAAAATTTCCCTTCAGTTGTCAGGATACTAAAGAAATAAATCTACAAAGAATTTTGTGTGAATAAGTATCCTTTGTGATAACTTTTGGTTTAGTCTCTCATAAGAACAGTTGAATTAGCATACTTGCATTCAGAGAACATTCCTGTTAGACTTGTAAGCAACAGAAACAATTTCATTCACCTTGAAACTGGACAAATGTGAAAATTTAGATCTTGGGCATCTCTGCGTTTTCTCTAAACAGAAAGCAATTCTCATAGATTCTTTGTATTAAAACCACACTTCTTTCCTGGATTTTCATCTTGATCACTAGTAAATGTGAATGTTGAAGTAATATGTGGCTGTGCCAACAAAGGTTTATTTATGGGCAGCAATTAAAGGAGATGTGATAAAAATTGTCATTTCTAATAGAAATTATAATATGGTTTTGATATACAGTCTACTGTACATGGCAAGTACATCAAGCTCAAAGCATGTATCTGTAGTCCAAGAGGAAAGAATGAACTATTGTACATCCTAATTTTTCAATTATTATTTTTTTAAATATACCTGTGCGATAAACATGATTGGAAATACAGTAGTTAAACTGCTTCACGATTACAGATTTTGGAGTTTCACTTTTTTTTAGATAAATACATTGTCTGCACCTGAGCTGCAGTACATATAATCTGACCTATTCTAGACACTGTAGAATAACATGACTTTTATCCTTTCTCTGTCTTGACTAAAACAAGTCAAATTAACAAAGGTAATACATCTGTAGACCACTAACTCTTTGGTGACTATGCTCAGATTAAGCCCATTCTTGACATTTTCGCTGTGTGTACATATATCTTGTTATTTTTAATGTGTATATGAATGTGCATAGGGCGACAGTTACTTTTCCTGACAGAAACTCATTTATTTGTCAGTCATGACACTATCAACTATAGCAGGTAAAAATCTGATAGCAGCGTGTAATTCCTGATGTAGAAGAATTTATCTGTTTTCCAGTCAATCTATCAGGGCCACATTGGTCCCACCACATTATTGAGATAACGCTTGCACCTGGCACCCGTCAATCAGGATTACGTGATCTCATCTATCCTATGCAAGCACACAATGTGTTTTTTACTGGTTATCACATGAATAACAGCCCAAAATGAATTTATATCCAATGTGAAAACAGTAATTCCTTTCTGTACTTGTTTTCCTTAAAGATCACTCCAGCACTGAGAATTTTTGACCTCACTACTCTCTTGAAGAAGTTAAAAGCAATTATTTGAAGTTTTACGATGTATTTGATTATGCAATTTCTAATTGAAAATCTTAAATATCTGAAGAGAGTACTTTATAAAGTACTCAATAAAGGATCTGCTGTAGTAAACCTGTCACTCAAGTAGAAAGTGAAAGCTTAGGACATTACTTTTTTGTAGAATTCTGTGTTCATTTATACTTTTTGAAGTGAGCAATACAAAAGGCCCCTTTTTTATTTCATTTCACTTTGCTTGGTAAAATAGCAAGTTAACTTTTTAATAAATATCATTATTCAGGAAAGATGCAATTGCACTGAGCGGAGAACAGTAGTCAAGTACCATGCTGGCCTTTATTCTTCATCCTCTAATGGAAACATTCTACCTTTCTACTTAGACATATCTGTGGCAGTTTATCCTAGATCTTTATTTCTAAATGAGGAACATTTGTGGATGCTATTGTTTTTTTTCTGGCAAAATAATTGCCCAGCATTGTGCTTTTTTCTCAGCTCATAATAATGCTGGTTAGACTAGCTGATGCACCAGTAGGTAACCCTTGGTCTGGAGCTAAGGTTTTGCTTGTTGTGTGGGGCATCCTTCAAATAAATATTATTTCATGTAAGCAATGAGGAAGAAACAAGTTTGAGATCTTGGGCCTGGATGTCCTTAATTCAGGACTCAAGCTGACTCTCACTGATATCAGGCTTGAAGGTTTTCTGCCTTAGGAGAATATTATTTTGGACTGAAGAAAAGGTTTTTTAAAAAGAAGGTTTTACTGTAATTACCTTTATAATTTGATCTGAGTACAGTTCCAATGGTCTTCAGTGTCAATCTGAAATTGAGTTAGTTTATGGAAATAAGAACTCTTTTTGAAACAAAATCAGTAGTAGTCAGTGGTTTGTCTAAACCAAAGCAATGTCAAAGGGTCTACTGACAGTAATGAGCTGGCAGTGGGGAAAAATGAAAACTGAATACTCAACAAAGTTAAAGGTGACTAAGGCAGGTATGACTAATGCCATTAGAAACTTTAAAAGTAGCTGGAGGAAGGAACATTTTTTGATCCTTACTTGTTTGTGCTAAATTACATGCCCTACAATTTCAAGCAAAGGGTTATGTGTAAAAAATATAACTTTTTTGCTAAAAAATAAAATCCTTTTCCCTTTTTAGATCTGTTTATAGATCCTCAGATTTCTATTTCTTTGCAAGTAAAAGGGAATTTCTTGTTTAAAGCTGAGTTTTTTGTTACTTTATTTCAAGGTGTCAGCTCTTAGGCAACAGCAGAGGTTAAGAGCAGATGAGGTTCCCTGCATGTTTGCAGTAAGACCATAGCACATGTGTGAAGAAAGATGCAAATACTCTCATTGAATTGTATGTAATTCCATCTAGACAAGCCAAATGTATAAGGTAAATATAACATTTTCTTGGAAGTTCTTAATATGAAGAAGAAATACATTGTCCTGGAAAAGGATGCCAACAACATGCTAACTCTATACTATTATATTGTCATGGAAAGTGCAGTAAGATTCTGACAGAAAATGGCTGATGTGCAAAATTACTACACTAGTTGCATCAATCTTACAAATTCTGTACAGTTTTAAATATAATGTCAAAGGCAAAAACTAAGCACATACCATTCCTCAATTTAATTTCAATGTTGTATTTAAAGGTTTGTATTAAATATTAATTTTCTTTTAATTTTTTAATACAAATTAATGTCAAACTATATGATGACACCTAAGCAATATGAAAATGAGAACTGTTAATGAGAGCAGAATTGGATCATTTGAATTTGAGGGCAGAGACTTTTTAGAGATGCCATGTTGATTTTTTTTTTATAGCCATTGTTAGTTGTATTAGATGAAGACGAAGTGACTCTAAAAACTTATCTTTTCCTTTTCTATTAAAGCATGTCAAGGCTGCATTAATTTCCTCATACTATAAATGACTAGACATCCTTGAGTGTCCCAGTGATTAAGGCTCCAGTTTTCAACCTTACATATTGCTAATACGAGCAATAACTCATGTCCTAGTTACCTAAGGAATTTTATAAAGAATGGGATTGATAATTTATTGAGGAAGCAACACTCTATGGTTGGGACACATTTTGAAACAAAGCTGAATTAGTCTGGAGAATCTTATATAAAATACTAATAAAATAATAGAGATTGTGACAAATGTGAGCAAATGGATTACTTTTATTACAATGTTCATTGAACCAAACAAATACCTGGGAAAAAAAACTATTGGCCACCTTCCATACACCTTTGATATCTGCATAATTCAACTCATTTTTAACTCTTATTCTTCTCTTTTGCCATAGGAAGGTTCTGCTTTAGTTGTTGCTGTGTGCACTCACCCCCTTCTATGACAACACAGAGACACAAAACTGAATGAAAAGTATATAGTCTCAAAAATAGGAAGAAGTATGTAAGAACAAAAAGGGGGAAAAAGAATGCAAAAATGAAAGGTTACACTGGGTGGAAAGACGAAGGTCTCAAGTATTAGAGGGAAAACGGTTGACTTACAGTAACTTTGAAATAGGATTTAATAAAATGGAGAACCAAAACACAGTGATTCGTGTTTTACTAAATGATTTGTAGTTCTTTCTAGTGCACAAATGCTAAGCAGTCTTTTGGGAAATACATTAGTCACAAGCCAGTTTGGCAGACTCTGCTTTATGAAAACAGAGGTCCTTTTAAAAAAATGTAGTTGCCTGAAATGAAGTTTTGAATTGCAAATAATTCTTAAGAAGTGTCAAAAATCCAAAATATTATTGAAGTCACGTATATGCAGCAGGTTTTTGCTAACTTGTGGATTTAAGACATTGACTTTACAGACAAGCCTGAAATATTTGGCTGAAGTATTTTCTCGTCTTAACTACACTATAAAACTGCAGAAGATGAGATTTTCTGAGGTTAGTACAAACCTATCATCTCGAGAGAGTTGTCTGCATTGTCAACAGAAAATTGTCAATTGCAGTGCTTGCTAGTACACTGTTGAGAGAATTATCAGCATCTGGTGCCTCCAAAGATTAACAGTCAAATTGCCTAATCAATTTGACTAGGAGAGAATCATTAAAGTGGGAAAGGTAATCTGGTGTACAGATATGTTCCAAGGGAATGGAAGAAGAAGATATAACCTCATGGTAGATTTATATAAGTTAGGAAAATACTGTGATCCTGGTCCACCCACACAGAGGTTAACAACGAGATGAAGTTTACAGGGCAAACACAGTAGGGCTAATACTGACATAGTTGATAAATTCTTTTCAGTTCTTTATTTTGTTCATGAAGTTGTCTAGTAAAGTGAATTTCACAATTTTTCCCTTTTTTAAGCAAATGTTTCAATTCTGTAACTCTGGGAGTTCAAGAAGAAACAACAGATTAATTACTGATTGTCAGGTTGCTTGATAAATAACAAAGAAAGCATCAATAAGAATTATGAATAAATGTTAGAAGACAGCTCTCCACACAGAGAAGAAAAAAACAGGAAGCAGCCTTCCTTTGCCATCAGTGTTGCAAGTTCTAAACACATACATTTAATATTTAACTCAATAGCAGAAAAGAAAAGCAAGTGACAGTATGTCAGTAGACCTGGCAAAGGCAACATAAACAGGATGTTGATTTCCTTCGCCTGAATTTTCATCATGAATTAGACAGGATGGATCTCATATTGTGTGACCTGTGAACTGGGCAAGTAACATGGATTTACTCTGTCCCTTCAAGAACAGATCAAGAGGCCTCTGGCTTTTGCCATATCTGCCTGGGCTTTTTCCCTGGACTAACAGAATTTCACCACCTGAGGTTTTGAGGCTTCTTCTAATTCTAGGAAAAATGTGTAAAATTGATCAAATAAGTCACAATAGAGATGTACCTGTTACTCTCCACTGACTGCAAGCAAGCCAGTTGTAGCATAGATTAAAGCCATCGAAGAATCCTGGCATTTGGAAATCAGATAAAGGAAGTCACTCTTGCACTGTATTGCTTATACTTAGTATGAGTAAATATTCCTTAAGGATAAAATTGTCTGCTGTAAATCACAACCTAAGACAGAAAAGTAAGAACACATCCTATAAGTCATGGAGGATGTTCTTAGGACATTACTCCGAGTTGGGACATTCATACGACCTTTTTGGCTACGACTTTGTTGTTATTATCCCTTTGCTGGTTCTAAAAAATACTATCTTTGTGCTTCTTATGGCAGACATTACAGAGGCTGCTGATTTAGATCCACAGAGTGAGATTTTTTATCTCTTTTTAACGCATGACAGATCCACTCAATTCTGGCCTGCAGAATCCTCTGATTTCCATACATGATTCGGAAAATATCCTGATTAGTCTTTTGCACACCATTAGCTGTAGACACTGACATTTGTGGAGAGAAGCAATGAAGAACCCTTCTGTCAAGGTCAATTTATGGCACTCCTGTTTCTGCTTCAAATATCCTTCAGTCAGGCTGGGTTTAACAAGACTAGAATTGGCAAAGTTGCATACACTTGTGTTAATTATCAATGAAAATTGCATGTTGGTAACCAAGCTTTTATTTTATTGTCAGAAGACCTTTGATTTTATAGTATTCACATCAATAAGTAAAGGTATGTATTATACAAAAGTTAGGCAGTTTTTGTGTTAACAATTCTATTGAATTAAAAAATGAAACTTCATTTCTTGCTGTCATTAATTAAATGCTTTGACTTCAGAGCTCTTTGAGAATTACAGCATGCTAGGAGATTGCTCCAGCTAACACCCACTACCAGCAGTAGTATATTCAATGAGAAAGTTTTTAAATCTTTACTTTTTAATAAAACTCTTTTTCTTCTAGCTACTCATCAAATTGTAACAGAATTCAAGCATGAAAGAGAAAATGAGACCTTTGGAAAGGAAGAAACCGAAGCTAGTCTTTTTGTGACTGAGATTTAACTCCAACAAAAACTATTTAAGTAGTATTTCGGTAAGCTTAGTCAAGCGAAGGGTAGCCAGATGGTGTATTTGGGACTGAGATTTAATGTTTGGGTTTAAATTAGTTGAATGAATACGAGATAACATTTTTTCTGCTCAAAACTTCATTCTCTTCTCGTTCACAAGCTATGGTTATTCTACATTATCTACATAGCTATGTAAGCAATCTCAGTCTTACTTCAGTCGCTGGGAAATTTATGGAACGAATCCTCCTGGGGGCTATCACAAGTCAAATGAAGTAGTATCTTATGCCAGCTGAAAAGAATTCCAAAGAAAAATAATATAAATAATTGCTTAGAAAAGCCAGCATGGATTCACCAAGGGCAATTTGTGCTTGACAAACCTGATTGCCTTCTATGACAAAGCAACCTGTTCAGTTGATGTGGGGCGAATGGTGGACATTGTTTACCTGGATTTCTCTAAGGCTTTTGATATGGTCCCCCAAAGCCTCCTCCTAGAGAAATTGCTGTGTTACGGTCTAGACAAGGGGTCCATGTGGTGGGTGGGGAACTGGCTTACAGGCCATACCCCGAGGGTGGTGGTAAATAGCTCCTTTTCCAAAGGGCAATCTATCAGAAGTGGGGTCCCCCAGGAATCGATATTAGGCCCAAAGCTGTCAAATAACTTCATAAGTGATCTGGATGATGGGATCAAGTGTACCCTGATGAGGATTGCTGATGATACTAAACTGAATGGGAAGTGGACACTTTGGAGAGCCACCCTGCAGGAAGACCTGGATAGGCTGAAGGAGTGGGCTAACAAGAACCTTATGAATTTCAACAAGGACAAGCTTGTAAAACTGATAGAGTCACCTTTATGTCATCATTAATTTTTCATTTCTCTAGTTTGTTTGAGTTGCCTTTCTCTAATAATGAGTTGAAAAAACAGTTGCAAAGCAAGGTGAACACCTCTAATGGCTGAGCAAAATGAAGGCATGAGATAATGGGCTAGCACGTGTTACAAATGGTGTGACTCATGCACTTGAACTCCCGTATATATACACACTTGCCTTGCAAAACCAGAGCCCCGTGAGCAGAGCCACCTGCTCCCGCAGGTTCCTTTCACTGAGCTGAACAAACGCCACCTGCTGATCGGTGTCCGGCTGTCCCAGCGCACAGTCGGCTGTGTTAAAGTGTCTGTTCTTCAGGTGGTGGCATACAGTTGGTGTTATACAATTGTCCCTTTCCATTATCATCATGTTCCAGTACCTAAAGGGTGACTACAAACAAGAGAGAGCTTCCCTTTTTACAAGAAGTCCCACAGAAAAGACAAGGGGTAATGGATACAAGTTGCTTCTGGGGAGATTCCGATTGGAAGCAAGAGGACAATTTTTCACACTCAGAACAACCAGCCGTTGGAATATTGTCTGCAGAAGGGTGGTGGATTCCTCACCATTGAACACTTTTAAGATTTGGCTGGACAGGGTGCTGGGCCATCTTGTCTAGACGTTGCTTTTGCGAAGAAAGGTTGGACCAGATGATCCTTGAAGTCCCTTCCAACCTAGTATTCTATGATTCTAAGAATATATCATGTTAAATTTAATTGTGCTTTTCCAAAATTCAAGGAAATAGTCATAACAAAACATTTATTTTCACATTTTAGTAAGTGCTTTTTTATCAAACAATATTTAACATTGCCAAACAGCAACATAACATTTTATAGGATTTTATTTCAATACATTGATGCATTTCCAGTTATTTACATTGTTAAACTGCTATAAACAGACGTAAATTTGTGACAGACAATTTTATTCTGAAGTGCTGAACTAAATAATCTACTATACAGACATATTTACATAAAATTATATCCATAGCTACATAGATAAACTACAGTTTTATACCTGTTTTATATATACAATGTATATTGCATGCAAGACGAGAAGTTTTTGCCTTAGCTATTGTCTGTTAAGAGTTAAGAATTAAAAAGTTTGTTGTTTTTTTTTTCATAGTTATGTACCAGAACCTATGGAATATGCTTAAATTGATTTGTGATGAGAAGATATGAAATGAGATCCAGATTTTATTTTTAATCTCTTTTGTTATATGCTGTTCTCTCATGGTCTGTTAGTAATATTTCCTGAGTAAGCAGATTTTTATCTGTGCCCCATGGTCGCATTTCAGAACAGCCTGACATACACCATAAATTTATCACTGAATTTTTAAAGATGGAGATAAAAACCACTACTCATTTCCCCATCAAATCAACTTTTAATGGAAGTTTGAGGGTTTGTCCTGTGTGAGGTAAAAGAAAAAAAAACAAAACAGCAGCAAATTAAGAGCAGACTGGGCTTTTTATTATTTTGGAGAAAACTTCTTAAAATAAGTCCAATGAGACTATAACTAGAATGAAAAATTAATGAGACATTCTAAATAGAATCCATTTAAATGGCTTATATTCAAGAAAATATATTACCATATTTGAAGAACAATTTATAGTTAAAACCATATGGAAACTTCTTTTACAGCTCCTTAGGCATTGGCATGATGCATTATTCTTTCCTACAGTGAAAAACATAGAAAGGTGATATGTTTGTCATTAACAAAACCTTCCAATGCCATCTCTGTTTACATAGAAAGAAGGATTTTCTCATGTTTGATCTGTTACCAAACAGCATAATTTTGTTCAAATGCAGTTCTTAGAAGTGGGATACATACAAAAATTAATACAAAATCTGATATTCACTTCTTCTTATGCTAACAACTCTGCAGAACAGCAGTATAATATGAAAGAAGTTTTACCTAAAGATTGAATCATTCTCACTAGATTAATACAGGCCAGTTATCTAGATAAGAACATTTGGATAATTAGGACAATGAAAAATTATATAAATAAAAACAATTAAGCATTCAAACATGTGTTGCCATTTCCATTTCACTACATTTATTCTACTTAAAAGGAGTACCTGGGCATTCTATGTGTTTAGTTATACTATTAAATGATTATCTATAGTTGTCAGACCTGCAGCAATAGTATAAAATTAGAAATTCATGTTCACAATTTTAATTTAAGATCAAATGCTGACTGGTGAAGACTATTTTTATAAAATTTTACTATTAAAATTATATTAAAAAAAATAACATGGCTTTTACAAAACATGTTCCGTTATTTCACACAGCTTTATGTGAGACCAGAATACTTTCGCAGGCATGTAGGTTTTGATACTTGCAACCTCAAAACTGTAATCTAGAATACTTATTTAGAATTGACTTCATCATCTTCTATATGACAAAATTGATTCTCTAATATTTAAATTACTCTAAAACCAGAATGTTGTCCAAGTTCACATTTATTGCATAATCAAAATTTATACTCACAAAAAAAGGATGTGTATTCCAGGCTTTAGGTTTTTGATTTTGCTGAATATTGTGACTTGAATGTTACTCATTTCTACTGGAGTCCAGAATTTAAGCAGCAAGTCAATCTGTTCTGCTGTGTTGGAGGACTTTACAGCAGCTATTTCTTGTACAAAACTCTTCCATTTATGGAGAATTTCTTGGAGATTACTGATGTTCAAGAATAGTGCTTCAGTCTTGCAAGACTTTTAAAAATCCTTTTGACTCCTCTCAAGATACGCACAAAATTTAAAAAGATAGCTCTCTGGCTAGGCAAACATACAGAAATACAGATTTCTGAATAAATAAACCTAGCTAAGTTTGGCAATGTTTTAAGATCTTACTTTTTATCTTCATTTATTTTAAATAGATAAAGAGAAGATCATAAAATGGAAGACAACTTGTTAGGCTAATTAATCGATTTTTAAACTAAAAGGAATGATAACAGCTTTGAAGTCGATAACATCTGATATAATATCTGGTATCTATGTGGATACAATCTGGGGCAGCAGCTTCAATGACAGCAAGCATTTTTGCAAAAGTCAAATAGAATTTTACTGGTGGTTTATAACACTGCTGTAAAAAAGCTGCTAGTGCTTCAATATGAAGTTATACAGTACATATAACTAACATGTATCAGGAAATTTTATTTCACTACACTTAAGATGGTATTTTCCCTGCTGCAATGTATTTCAAGTGTAATTGAATGAA
Source organism: Hemiprocne comata (assembly GCA_020745705.1). Lineage (NCBI taxonomy): Eukaryota > Metazoa > Chordata > Aves > Apodiformes > Apodidae > Hemiprocne > Hemiprocne comata. The sequence continues at coordinate 93,549,381 of CM036586.1, read as the reverse complement.
TACATTCCTTCTTAGACAGTTATATGTTTCATATCTGGCAGGAAAAGTTATAAATTTTCTTTGTGTCACTCAATGTACCAATGTGTTGCATCAAAAGCCCAAAACCCAAGTAACATTTCCACACTCAACATCACAGGACTCAAAACTTCTTACAAAAATCTGACTAACATGCATGTACATACATGCCACAATAGTTATGCCTTTTTCATCTGTAATTCCAGGTAGCCTGAACAATTTTTACACTCAGTTGCCATAGTATTTTTGTGTGATTAAGAAATTGGCATTTTTTAAAAATCTTTTTGAAGACTGAAGATTAATTTAATGTCATTTCTGCACTACATCCAGCATTGTGCCTTAAGTGGCAAAACAGCAGAGCTGATTGTATAGCCACTGATTTTGGCGGGAAAAAAATCATTATTCTGACTTATATTTCTATCCTCTTGTCATCCTCATGGCCACCATATTTTCTGTAAATTTGTGGTTATATGAGCTGCGCCCCAAGCCTGTAAGTGAGAAGAGAGAAGCCCATGAAGCAGATTTTAAAATTTTTAGTTCTATAAAGTGTACATATAAGGATTCCTGAATTGCTCCAAACTTACCTTTATTGATATAATGTATTTTTAATTTAGAAATGTATTTGACCGCTATTTGGTACAGAGGTACAGGAACCAGTTCTGTATGGTTGGGCTACTGTCCCACTGCCAGGTACAATGCCTCTTGGAAGCATTCTGCTAGCACTGCAGAGTGGGGCTCCATGGCAGTTTCTGGCATGGCTATTTATGCATAGTTGACAACTGCATAATGTGCTTCACTCTGTGTGAATAACTGATTCTGTAGACAAAGTGAAAAAGGAGAAAACACATTTGTGTAGGGTCATACTAAAACAAACGAGCCTTCTTTTTTATTGCTGACCCAAAACACTGCAAATATTTTTATTTATATCAACTTAGTATCTGGTTATTTTCCTGAATTCTTTTTTCTGCTGTTGTTTTCATTTCTGTTCTCTTTGCTTTGCTCCTTGTGAAGACTAAAGTTTTCTTATGAGCAATACACTAAAGACCTCTGCCCACCTCTTCTGCTCTGCAACAGACCACTTCCCGTTCTCAAGTCTCTGTAACACCTCCACTGAGCAAGAGGAAGCTGTGCTGTCATCAGTAGGGAGCTCTGCATATGCTGACTGGTGAGTTAATGGGCCCTGACTGCTCATCTGAAGAGGGCTGAGCTCAGCCCACTTCTCCCTCACTTCTCCTTCAGCCTCAACACTTTTAATCACATTACCTTTTGCTCCTCTATCAAGCTGTTCTTTCTTTTTCTTAATTTGTAGGAACTTCATTATGCTTGAGACATCAGTCTAATGTTAAATTAGATTGAAATCTGTCTTTGGAAGCAAAAGGCTATAAAAGATGTACCAAAAAATGGATTATTGCATAGCCAGTTCAATTTTAAGTAGATTCATTGTCACAGAGTTGTCTTGAAATGAAAGGGCAAGGTGCTTTGTTTCCAAATTTCATGATTAACAGTTTGTTTAAACACTTTTTTCAACTTGAATATTAACTGGTTGCCTGATAACAATAAATCATAGTAACTATTTTGAAGTAAAATCTAAATGTTGATTAAATCTGATTTTTCAGATTTAACTTTATATATCTTTTCAGCATCTATTGTTTTACATCTACTGTTGTACAGAGCTTTTCATCTGAACATCTTGAAAGAAGTCTAGAAGTATAACCACACAGCAGAATTATGTAAAATAATATTTATGCCAGCTGAAAAAAAGTCTAAGGAAAAAGAATATAATTGCTTGAGATAAAATATTTGATGGCTCTTTAGAAGCAGTGGCAAATCCCCAATCTTCAGGTAAGTGGGCTTGAAGGGAATAACTGAAATCTTTCCTTACTCTGAACATTCAAATCTTGTGCACCTCCAGGGACTATTTGATACATGTAGTGTGATGCCTTCAATGCAGGAAGTGCAATAAATGGGATTTATTAAGCTGCATACCATGTACAGCAGCAGAACCAGAGCTTGAGTTGTCATAGAACTCTACTTTAAGGGCAGTCATGGTTAACAAATTGACTGACTATTCTGGTCAGACTGTCTAGGCTATGATCCTACCCCTAGTGACAAGGTCGGGGTGGCTTGTCAGCATCCTCCTTCATCATGGTGTGGATGGGCTGCATTTCCCTACTACCAAGCTCTGTTTCTCTTGCCCAGTGTTTGGCAGAAGGGGCTGTTAATTTTACTAGAAACTTAAAGAAGGAAGAGAGAAGAATCTCTCAAGAGAGAAGAATCTCTCAAGCTCTTGTACCGGTGGCAGAAACCAGCATGGTGCCTTGTTTTAGTGTTACTCTTGGTGCACTGCTACCTTTAACTCTTTAGCAAAGGCTACAGATTAATAGACCTGACTTCTAGAAGGGAAGGGAACCCTCACAGCAGTAAATGAAAGGTATCACTCACGTGGATTGTTAGGTGAATGAGCAGGATCTGTGCAGGCCTTTGTAGAAAAAAAAAAGCAGAGAGATTAACATATCTGGCATTTGTCTTCTGTATTGTATATTAGGCAGATTACCTAAGGAAAGCTAAAAATGGGATATATGAGGGCTCAAAAATGTCTTCATTATGAGTTTAATAAATTAGACTGCTAAAGTTAATTTAGTCGACTCTCTTTTCACTCTTTTCGTCTTAATTGGAGAACAACATTCCCAGGCCAGGCAGTCCCCTTCCCTGTATGCACAATATCCCCATGAACGGCTGGGCAGCCTTGGGCATGCAAGATGTTCATTAATGCTTGCTCACTGCAGGTTTTCCCCACATTCTCCCATGAACACCATTTTGTCTTGCTCCTGAACAAAATATGGTGTACATTGAAACTCTCACAACTCCATCTTGAAAAGCTCTGAAAGCACAGTTACTCTCTGCTTTCACCAAATTATTTATAACATGATGCCCATGAGACATTGTTCTGGGAAACACTGGGGACAGACAGTAATTAGAAATTCCTAGTAGTCTGTGGTGAGTGCCAGATGTACATTTAACCTTTAGGTACTAGCAACCACATGTAGTACGAAGTCCTTCTTGCAAAGGGAAAATTACACACATTTTCAGGTTCATGAGGAAGCTTGTAAAAAATTTTCTATATTCTCCAAAAGCCTTTGTGTGTTTCTTCGGAATTTGAATCTTATTAAATAGCTAAATGTGATGAGAAATGCAGGCAGAAAGAAGCTGGTGGAGGTGGAGGCCATATTGATGAGAACATTCACAGAGACCCCAGGGAAGCTATCTACACTGGGAATATCCCTTGGGATCAGCTTCTTTAAGAGAAGATTCCAAATCAATCTCCATAGTAAGAGCAAGGAAACTGTTGAAAGATTTCATATCCAATGGCCTTTTGGACTCATCAAGAACTAGTTGGTGTAAGTATGAATACTTGATATCTAAGCCTCTCTCCTGACTTTCTCCATGTACTCCCCAGCCCCTCAGTTCCCCTTAGCCTTACTGAACCAGGATGTGCACCTTGTTTTTTGCAACCTATCTTTTCTATTCCCAGTTTAGCCTTTCTCTTCACTGTATTTTCGACTGAGATTGGTACCTACCTATTCATTCTTGTCTAGCTTCATATATGCTTTAATCTAATTTACACATCTCTCTTGTCTCTTTTTTTGCTCTGTCTTTTAATGTCACGGCTTGCACAAGTGTTATAGATGCTTGGACAAGTGTTATAGACACTTGGGCAGAGTTAAAATTAATTATGTCAAAGAAAATTATCAATACTGTTTGGGCAGGATTTACGAAGTATTTTTGGCTGAAAAAATCAAGGCAGCTTGTGTGCACACACAAAAGAAGCCATTAAGACATGTGGGCATTTTGCATGGCTAAACCTGGATGAGAAGATTAAGGTGCTAAATGATTGCTGAGATCATGGAGACATTGCTGAGATCAATTGTAAAACCAGATTTAGTTGTGTAGTTCCCCCTAGAGAACTGATTTAGTTAAGAATAATCTAGAGATAAATAAATATCTGATGATGATGCAATAGGTCTGAAACAACCCCCAAAAGTTGATATGCCTTTATAAATCAAGCTTTTTTGATAAGTCGTCTTCAGTTGTGAAGAAAAAAAAACAAATAAAAATACTTGCATATGTGGGAAGGACAGTAAAATTTACTATTTGAACTTAAGCAAATATGACAATACATCTGTTAAATATCATGGTCGTGTTTTGTTAGTCTGAGACAGGATTTTTCCAAACCGGTTTTCTATTAAATCTTATTAATTAGTTTCTACTGTTACCCCCTCAAAGACTGTTTTTTTTTGTTTGCTATTGATGCAACTTTTGTTTATATATGGCAAAAACTGTGTTAGCCTTTAGTTAGAAGTTATTTTCCTTCTGGCTGATGATGTGGCTTCCTACCACTATGCTTAACATCACCAGAAAGGACTTAATAGCTTAAGATGCAAAATATCTATGCATCCTTGCTTCTCCAATTTGGTAACAATATTTCTGTAACTCTTCCTGTAATTCCAAACCTTTGAAGATACTTCCTTATGTGGTAGTTCTCATCAGTAGCTTAGATTAGTGCTGTGGGGCTAAGTAAAACCTCCCAAAAGCTGACATCTGTAAGACTAGACATGGAAAGATTTTTCCCCAAACTAGCTTGCTCTTCAGAATATTTGAAGTCGTGGAACATCAGTTCTTTGTTGTCCCTAAAAAAATTCGAAAGGTTGGTATATTTTTATTCAAAATAAATTTTGAAAAATGATAGACAACTTCTAGAAAAACTGATGGAAATCTTGCTTTATTAAAAGGCAATCAAAGTCTCCTTAAATGTAAACGTTTGTTATAATAGCTAAAAAGAAACATAACTTGGAGAAGAAAAAAGGATAAATCACAAAATCAAACCAACATTTTTTTTTAATATAAAATGGTCTCTTCCCTCATAAAAACATAGCCTATGAAAAAGCAAATTACAAAATCCTGTGCAATTTTTTCACCTTCCTACTTTGTCCTCGGGGGCTAGGAACAGAACTCAGGATATTTGAGTGATGCCAGCTGCCATAAAGTATGGAAGAGACACATGCAAGTAGGTACAGTAAAGTCATGATTCACACTTGGGGCACACACATCTTCACCGAAATGACAGATTTCCCAACTGATATAACTTTGGGACATTCAATTAAAACCAGATTCATGGCTACTTACCAAAATTGTAGAACCAAAGTAGTTGGCTAAATCAATAATAATGTTAGGAACAAATGCTTCAGGGAAGAGGAATCTCTAAAGTTTTAACTTGGTACCAATAACAGAGAAAAAAAATACCATCAGTCTTAAAAAGTGGTTAAAAATATAATTTCCTGATAATCTTAAAACAGTCTTCTGTTGTTAGTTACTCTTTGTGAAGTAGTAACTGGTACTCGGAGCTTTGAAAGTTAGTTTTTAAGATGCAGAGAAAATTAGTGTAATGGGCTCATGGAAATAATCTACAAGGATTTGTCTGATAATTTATGTAAGTTGTTGACAGGAGAATTATGAAAGTCCTAAAAGAAAGTGATCCAACAGCATGCAAGGAAAGATTTTTCATTCTGGGTTTTAGACAAGCATGGGGAACTATTTATGTGGCATGCTTCACAGACAGAAGTCTAATTGAAGCTTAAAATGGAAAAAAAGCTCCCCTACTCATTGTCTGCTGGTGCACAAGGAAAAAAAAGGAAAAAAATAGGAAAAAGAGAAAATTTCAGTGGCACCATATCTTCTCAAAATAAAAAGTTATTCCCTTGACAATTCCAAGCATCATTTATAACATATTCCTGTGACTTCATTAAGTATATTAATCTGATACAGACATTCTATAAGTCTAAAGTACAGGAAATAATTTAAGGTTTTCCTACTGACATAATAAAGTTAAAAAAAAATATATTCCAGGAAAGTTAAAAAATGCTAAAAAATGTTTGCAACTATTATGGCTTTCTCTTGCCTCTATGGTAAAAATTTATTTCTGGGGAAATAAAAGAAAGTTAGAAATTAGCATAATGAATGCATCTATTTGCTTTTGTCTTGGAGACTAAATACAAAGTTTGCTTGTAAAAGTGAAAAGTTGTCATAAAATAAGCAATCTAAAAAAATATTTGAAGAAACTGATCTATCTTAAAATGGATTTTGTTGTTAAAAAAGGAATAATTCATAGCAATGGGAACACCAACTTAGTAATAGTTTGTTGGAAAAAAGAGGTTTATTTCTAAGTGTGTTATTTCTGCTTACACCTTGACACAATGACACTATTTATTTCAGCCATTTTATGCTTCATTTTGTCTTTCATTCTTGGTGTTGAGCTCACTGAGGAGTCACAGAAAATCATTACGCCTTTTTGAGAACAGAACTGCAACCCTGGGATCTACTTATTCCTCAGTAACGGTAAAGGAATCATTAATGCAATTGTTGTCTTTTGGATTTCATATGGTGTCATAGCTCTTGAATATGTTCACTTGGAAAAAACATTTTTCAGAAATTTGGTCTTGAGAAATAGCAACAACTGATCAAATAAAAGAAATCAACCAACATAAAAAATTAGTATGTGGCAGGAGGAGGTTAAAGTTTGTTCAATAATCAATGCAAATTGAAGTATCTGTTCTGCAGTTATCTTGTGAGGCCTTTGCATCTGATGCCTCTGCATCAATAGGCTATCACATCATGAGTCTCTGCATATAGGAGTATAGTGACAGCACTTATTGAAAGTAATAGGATACTTATGTTTTGTAAACTTGTGGAGGTATTACCTTAGCTGCTAAACTTAGATGATATTTTCTAGGCTATATAAGCAATCATAATAACGAGCTGATTTTTAAAAAACCTTGCAGAGATGCAAATAGCTGGGAAGACACGGCAGTAATATTGTTGTGTATTAAGTGAACCCAGAATTGGAAAGATGTTGGTTGATTCGTTTTGTTTTGTTTTAATTTCTGATAAGCTGTGAGAAAATAAAAAGATCCATCATAAACTGATATAACACACTGGAATTCAGTGTTTTTTCTGTCAGTATACTGACTTTGGGTTTATCCATTTTTTTTCAATAACTCTAAGCCTAATTGTGTTTTACATTGAAAAAAATTAAAATATGTTTGTCATTTTTTGTCTTAAATTTCTACTTCTTTAGGGAATAATTAGTTTTTAAATATAAAGGGAAAAAGGAGGAAAAATTCATATACTCATATTTTGGAGTCGGATACAGCCAAATCAAACAGATTTGCTATGTCTGCAAATCAAGCACACACTTTAATACTGTCCTTGATGGTCAGTAAATCTTCTTGTAACCAGTCCACCTTAAAGTTATGAGGGACATTTCCTTCAACAGTGCCCAGATCTACAGCTGTAAATCCAAAGTATTAGATGATCAGAGAATTCAAGAAATGGCCACGTTCCATCTGATCTCTCTCAAAAAGGCAGGAAACTTAAAATTGCCAAAGAAACGCCTATGAGTATAATCCAAACATTAATTCTTCTGAATATATCAGAAATTTCTGGACTAAACTGTACACTTGTCTCTAATTTGTGGCCATCTCTGTCTGGAGTTTTGGATTGAGTTTTGTCTTATTAAGTCCATTTCAAACTCAAAACATAAATTGTAAATCTGAAAATTACTGTGAGTATATACATAAATGAATCTTTTATTTTTCATTAAAGATAAACTAACATCCATTTAAGTAAAGTTATTTTTTCCAGTTCCCAAGGATCAAAAATTAACTGTGTAGGTATGCCTTGGTGTTTCTTGTAGATATATTTGGCAGTTTTCCTCAGAAATTCTTTAGAATTTCTTATGAGAGAAGGATCCATGTATATATCAAATGTCAGTATAATTATTCTGGGAAAAACATACACACTTGAGTGACTGGTTCTTACATGTGGATGTATGGATCTGTGGGGATGTATTTAAGAATAAAACTATAAAATGTCTTAAATGAAGACTTTAATTTTATTTTAATTAATATTGAATATTGGCAGTTTTTATACATTTTCTCAAAGCGGATAAAAAAAAGCTTTAGTGTATTTTCATTTGCCAAGGTCCATGCAGCCTTCAATATAAGGAGCTGAGTTTAAAACACACGATTTTGTTGCTGGCTTTTTTCTTATCTTAGAAGAAAAAATCAAAACGTTTTTAGCTTCCTTCTGGTATCACAAAAGATAACAATACACTTCTTCATAAGCACTATGTCCTCACATACTAAACTGAAATTATCTCAAAGTCTTTAAAATACTGTAACTTTGGGACAATAAGCATAATAAATAGGTTTTGCAGAAGTATTCGATATCTGTACAGCTTTTGTTAAGGACTATTTCTGTCATCCTGAATGGATCAGTGCTTGTCAAGCTATACAGAGTACTAAGAACAATAAGGAAAAGGAATGATATTCCCTTTCTAAATCTCTTTACACAGGGAACAGTTGGGAAAGACAGTCCTGGAGCTCTACCTCACTTCTTTACCCCACCCACTCTGCCCAAATAGGTTTCCTTCTCTTTGCTTTCTGTCTGACACCCCCTGTAGCACTGACTGAAAATCTCTCTGTTGGAGGGGAAAGATGAAAAAAATGTTCTAGTTTGGGAGATCGTTTATTTTGGTAGCTATGGTGGTCCTTGGAGAGATGGAAATGCAATCCTTCTGAGTGGGACTGCAGCCTAGACCTGTGCCTCCTTCACCCCCTGAATGGGTATCCTGGCCATTGGACTTTTACTGAAAAAACACTACCACCATATCTAATTTTTCAGCCATATTTGAACAGAGTCACAACACAGAAGTATTCACCAGACTTCAAACATTAATTGAAGACTTCTCTCTGAGGTTAGTATGATAAAATAGATATGCTGGACCACTGTCTAAATATCAAGATGCTTTTAGGCTTCAAAGTTCTCTCTCAGGTAGGCTTGCAGTGTGCTGGCTGCCATTTCTCATCTCCTCTGCACATAATAGTATGAATAGTAATTTCTACCATGACAATGGTTTACATATCTGAAGGTATTATTTTTGGAACTGAAATTTTCCAGAACTGAGCTCTTGGAAACAGAAAATTCTATAAAAAAATATGCTTGATAAATTATGGAAATGTTCTTGTAACTTGGAATTAGGTGAGAGCAAGGAAAGTGCTTTCAGTGAGATATATTCAAATTATGACTCAATGGATATCACATGCAGGGCATGATTTGTGTGTACCTCACTGGATTTTTAACTTAGCACCTGAGTTGTTCCAATAAGCAAGGCTACACTGGGCACCCATGACTCATACAGATGTCAAATTAAAAAAATTGCCTGTGGTGTAGATGAGTTATCTGCAACACTCGGCTCTCATTCCCTACAGCTGTTCTTAAACATTCACAGTTGTCAAGTCTCACCCGGTGTTACTGTCTTGCCCTTCTGCAGATGGTCCCGATCCAAAGCAGACCATACTCTGTGAATCCAAGGATGTGATACATCTAATCTAATTTCAGATGTCTGCAAGGAGATTCATATGAGTTATTAGGATGAGGTAAATCCCATCCTACAAATTCATTCTGTTAACTATAAAAGGGGTCTAATATAAATTGTTTTGGTGATAAATGTTTACTTAAGAAAGATGAATGTCATTGCTACTGACTTCCGTACATTTGCATCAAGAACAAGAGTCCACCACAAAAGTCCATGTTTGTTTTCTGCAAAACAATGGAAAACATCAAATGCCATAAAAATGAGTTTGACTTGCGTGTCCTATAAACTATGAGCAGACAGAAAGGAAGTTTTTCATCACAATGATTACATGCTTGTAGGGTCAGATTCTGTTCTTACTCTTACTAGTGTGAAGTGGAAGTAATCTAGCAAAAGTCAATAGATGAAAACTGTTGTAAAACATGCACAACAAAATGACAAATCAGGTCTATTGTAGTTCAGATACCTTATTTTTAATGACGTATTTTATTTAGAAAAAGAAAACTAAGCTGAGGCATTTCCATTTAAATGGCCCATTATATCTATGGAGTCAGAAGTCTGTAGTTTCTCAAATGTTCTGCTTTCTGCAATCTATTGATACAACTTTATACATGTAGTATATAAGGAAATGCAAATGTTTTACAGTCATATATCAGTCTAATTTAAAGTTACATATCGTGTACTATTTTTTCTCAGGTCTTCAAATGTTTTAGGGTCTAATTCCTATGGTTCTCAATGCCTTTGAGGATCTAGAATTTGGTGAATACATTCAGGTAGGCCCATAGTTTCTTTCAACCATAAAATTCTCTAGTCAATAGATAAGTCAATATGCACAGTTTTTAATCATACAGATAAATAACTTTCTTGTCTTCTCAGACTCATGAAAACTGAAAAGAATTCAACTTCAGTGTTTTAAAACCTGATCAAATGAAGGGAAAATTAGGTGTACATTGTCTCCTTTCTGTCTCTGCTTATATTTTTACAACTACATTTAAAATATTGTTAAAATGGAATACAAACAAAAAACCTCTATTTATAATTCACTGTTTGGAAACAAGATTTTGATAAAATAGAAACAGTCTAAACAGGAGGATCAGAAAATTTGTCTCTTGGTTTAATTAAATTTTGGAAAATCTAATAAAATTAGGAAATTATTAACACTTAACTGTTGCATGGATGGTCCAGATCCTGAAACAGGTTAGAATAAATAACAAATACAACTAACCTCTGTACGTAAAAGTTATATTACATTTAAAAAAATGTTATATTTCAAAATGCTCTCAAGGTTAGCAAAAAGCTTAGCTACGCAAAGGTCTTTCAAGAGAAGAAGACAATACAGGGTGTGTCAGTAAAGAAGGATCGAGAGGAGCATACATCTGCAAACCACAGACGCCACAGTACACCCAGCCATGAGTAGATTTGCCCAGCTGGCAGAAAGCAAAGTTCAAATCTAGACCAAACCTGCCAAACAAAATTATTTTGGCTCAAATAGATAGTTCCAGACCTGAAGCTGTCCCCAAACTATTCCCAGATGTCCTAAATCTACTCAAACATTTCATTGTAGAGCCATGCTGTGAGCCCTCTCAGGCTTGTTTATTCAGGGCTTCAGCAGGGGAGATGAGTTCCAGAAGCTTGGAAGGGTACCTCTGGAGAGGCAGATGAGGCTCTGAGCTACTCCAGAACTTTTCAGTTTGGATTTCACTAGAATGAAGGCAAGATTTAGGGAAAGATAATAATATTTAAGCAAGCATTTACACAGAGTGTGGTTCCAAAAACCTTTAAATTACATTATTCCTGTGCATTTAAGTTGCATTATTTTTGTAAGGACACAGCTACTAAGTGAGTTATAAATTACTTCTCTGGTACATATACAAAGAAAATATCCCACACAATAAGATGAGTGTGTTACAGCACTGGCATTAATAAATGTCTGTACTTTTATCACACATGATCTGAAGCATGATTCTTCTTCCATGGTGAGAACTAGTCATTAAATAAGTCTAGAATTTCCTTCAAACAAATAAGTACCCCTTATTTCAGTCAGTCCTCCTGCAATTGCTTAATGATGATCATGAATTTCAAGTAAAATTAAAATGTCTGAAATACAAATAAATAATGTCTAAAATTTTATGCAGTTCTCAAACTTGTAAGAAAACAATGTTTGTTTTTAAATGGATCTGATCTATTAGTACAGGTAAGGATGGACCTGGCACAGAAATGAAAGGATCCAAAACATAATTTGTTGTTTTTAATTAATATATATATATATATATCAATGCATCTATATATCTCAGAAAATGTCTATATTAAGTATTTCTGCAGTATCTGTCCCAGCTGCCCTTCTGGGTGTCCATCTGGAACAACAGCTGATGTTAATGGGAGTTATCATAGAATGGTTAGAGTTGGAAGGGACCTTAAAGATCGTCAACTTCCAACTCCCACCTCCCACTAGACCAGGTTGCTCAAAGTCCCATCCAACCTGGCCTTGAACACTTCCAGGGATGGAGCTTCCACAACTTCTCTGGGCAGCCTTTTCCAGTGTCTCACCACTCTCACACTAAAGAATTTCCTCCTGATCTCTAACCTAAATCTCCTCTCTTTCACTTTAAAACCAATAGCCCTTATCCCCTCACTACAAGCCCTTGTAAAAAGCCCCACCCCAGCCTTTCTGTAGGCCCCCTTCAGGTACTGGTCTCCCCTGAACCTTCTCTTCTTCAGGCTGAACAACCCCAACTCCCTCAGCCTGTCTTCATAAGAGAGGTGCTCCAGCCCTCGGCTCATTTTCATGGCCATCATCTGGACATGTTCCAATAGGTCCAGATCTTTCTTGTGTTGGGGGCTCCAGAGCTGGACGTAGTATTACAGGTGAGAACTCACCAGGGCAGAGTAGAGGGGCAGAATCATCTCTCTTGATCTGTTGGCCACACCTCTTTTGATACAGCCCAAGATGCTGTTGGTCCTCTGGGCTGCAATTGCACATTGGTGGCTCATGTCCAGCTTTTGGTCAGCTAGTACTCCCAAGTCTTATTCCACATTGCTGCTGTCAAGTGCGTCCTCCCTCAGCTTGTATTCATATGTCCAGTTGCCTTGGCCCAGGTGCAGGACCCTGGGTATCCCATCCCTCTGGCATATTGACTGTCCAACCCAACTTGGTATAATCAGCAGACTTGCAGAGGGTGCTCTCAGTGCCACTGTCGATATCATTAATGAAGATATAAAACAACACTGGTCCCAGTACAGACCCCTGAGGGACACCACTTATCACTATTTTCCATCTGGACACTGAGCCATTGACCTCTGGATGTGACCAGCCAGCCAGTTCCTTATTCACTGAGCAGTCCACCTATCAAACCCATATCTCTCCAATTTAGAGAGAAAGATGCTGTGGGGGACTATGTCAAAGGCCTTGCAGAAATTCAGATAGATGACATCCACTGCTTTTCCCTTGTCAACTGATGCAGTCACTCCATTGTAGAAAGCCACTAGGTTGATCAGGCAGGATTTGCCCCTGGTAAAGCCATGCTGGCTGTCCTGAATCACCTCCCTATCCTCCATGTGCCTTAGCATGTCTTCTAGGAGGATCTATTCCATGATCTTCCCAGGCACAGAGGTGAGGCTGACAGGTCAGTAGTTTCCAGGTGTGAGAGACGGACTCTATAATGGCCAGGGTCCTCCTTTCTACCCTTTTTAAAAATGGGGGTCACATGTCCATTCTTCCAGTCGCCAGGGACTTCACCTGACTGCCATGACTTCTCAAATATTGTGGAGAGTGGCTAGGCCACTAGATCTGCCAATTCCCTCAGGACTCTGGGATGCTTTTCATCAGGTCCCATGGACTTGTTTATCTTCAGGTTTCTCAGATGGTGATGAACCTTGTCTTCACTTACAGTGGGAGGGACTTTGTGGTCTCTATCTTGTGGGCCATCAACATGAGAGTTGTGAGGAGAGGGGTTGCCAGTGAAGACTGAGGCAAAAAAGTTGTTGAGAATCTCAGCCTTCTCATCTGAATGATAGGTTCTCCTGAACACATCCTCTTTCACCACTGTGAAAGGAAAATGCACAAAACCAAGTTGATGACTAATCTATAGAAAGATTTTCAGAATTTCAGTGGTACCCAAAATTATATTTCTGAAAAAATGTTTGGATAGAATTGCTGTCAGTAGTGTTGGGTGGGTTTTATTTTGTTTATCTGGCTGTTGTTTTGATTTTTTTCCCACAGTGAACTTCTGTCCAAATAAAGGTTTTTTTCAAAAAGATAAAGAATTCAAGGATTTTAGAAAGAACTGGAAAGACAGGTTAAAAAAAGTTAAGTACCAGACTATTCCAGAATACTTCAGAAGCTTCATCAGAAAATCTTTACTATTTGTTTAATGCAACATAATTGCAGGGGTATGACTTATTAAAATTATTGACAAGGATGACACATTGCCTTGTTGTCTTAAGATTATGAGATGCAGAGATTGATTAACCTGATTCAGAATATTTACATATGCTTGTAAGTATTGCTACTATGAGTTTGAAAAAAAAAAACAACAAAAAAAGTTATTAATATTAATCACCATGTGAAAATTTGTTCTTCTATTGTGGGCAAAGGTAAATAGCACAATCAATGCAAGCAGTGACCATTGGAGATTTTTAAGAGCAATCACTACCATTAGGGTAGGGAAATTCAAACAATCACTACATGCGTGACAAATGACATTTGATCTTACATGTCAGTAATGTTTGCCAAACACCAGCACTTTGATGTTAAAATAAAAAGGGAAACTTGTGCAGAGGTGGTGGATTGCACTGTTGTTAGCTACTAACTTTAAAACTGATCTCTTGAGACCCCAGAAGATAAAGGCAGATACAACATTCATTCTGTATTACACTGCAGACACAATAGGGGCAGGGCAGGAGAAGATAGGAAGAGGCTGTGTAAACTGGGGTAAATAGGAGTGTTTCTATGTTCTTGGGTCTACATGCACATATATATTTGCATCCTGACCATGTATCAGGATGAGGCCATGGTGTGCACCGTTTTCCTGGGTAATCTTTTGTAAGGAGGCTTGAGGTTGCAGGTTTGCAGGTCATGGGTTTGGCACTGTGTTAGATCCTAGTCTGAACAGCCATGTGCCAAGACAATAAAATAATCTGGAGTAGGCACTGGCTTTGCAGCTGAGCCTGAGTTATCAATACTAACCTTTATTTAAAAGAATTAGGGACTTTGTAAAGGCCCCTGCTAGGCTGGAATCCTGATGTAATGATCTAGCCATATGTCTGGCTGTCATCAAGTCCCGAATTCTGATCTGGGCTTTGATGCTCGTGGCCTCTGTGGTTGCTTCTGTGCTCTATGCCTGCAGAAGGGAACAATAATACTCCTCCTCCTCCTCACAGAGAGGTTATGCAAATTCTTTAGTGACTGTTTGTGAAGGGCTTTGAAGTAGAAAATCACTCCATAATTGCTAAGTATTATTTAATAGCTCTTTTATAGTAGGCATTTCCTTTTGAATTACCCTGCTTGATGTTTCATTAAAATGACATCATGTTCACTTGCAAATTATAGTGGTAGGTCATGTGTTTGCCAGTATAATGAAGCATGAAGAATTATAGACAACCCCCTGAAAAAATTAATTTGCAGGAAGTTATCACTACTGGGGTCAGACTGTAGCTCTCTACTTTCTTGCCTCCATCACACTAGCCATATAATGATTTTCATTTCTTTTTATTGATTTTTGTAATATTAATTTGAAACTGCTCTTTTCATCAGTATAATATAGGGTTGTTTTTTTTCTTCTGAGATTAACTAATATTATTGGATTATGTGTGATCTATAAATTAAATGCCAAAAATTGAAACAGAACTATTTACAGTGAACACACTCTGTGCAAGACCAGGAAAAAAAGAAGGAGAAAATTACAAGAAAGAAAAAATATAAGTTGTGCAACTTTTCATTGTCACGTGGCAAGAGCAACCTTTTGGCCCTCATGCTGTAATTTTATGAAAGTGGGTGCAGCAGTGCTGTGCAGTAACTATGTCAAACTTTTGCTTCAGTGTATTTTATGTTTTAGCACTCTAGGGATGTGTTTGCGCTGCGGGACAAGAGCACTTGGCACTCTTATTCCCCAGATACACCCCATCCAGGGAGCTGTGAGTCCCACTGTATGTATTCAGGTCTTCATCTGAAAGAGCACCTACACTGATAGGAGGTAGGACTCAGGTCTTGGCTCTGTGTGCAGCTACCTGGGACCAAGGCAAAAATCTGGTAGCTGGGAGTTAAGAAAGCACCATATATCTCACAGCTGGAAGCACAGTATAATTCCAGCAGCACTGGAAGATAGACAGGCCCTTCTGTAATTCAAATGGCAACAAGCTTTTTTTTTTATAAACTGCAAGCATAGCTATGCTACTTCAGTTCAATAGTTTGTTTCAAGATGTTCAACCTTATCTAGCACTTTAAGAAGTGAATATTATTTTTAATTCATATCTCTCAAATACTTTTACCACATCTTATGATAATAACTCAATAGAACTGGCTATTAGTAAGGAAAATCCATTTATTAGACTCATAAAAATTAGCTTTTGGCATGTGAGTTTATTACTTTTCAGAATAATTTTTGGCTCTTAAGTAGGAAGCATCTTCAAATTATCACTTTACAAACACTGTTTTCTATAAATAACTACAAAACTAGAAAATCTTTCAGGAGAAATATACTACAAAGATACAGAAATAAAGCATGTGCTTTTGCATGCTTTTCCTAGTTTTCTTTACTATTCCAGTATAAGGATTATATGTAGATATGTAGTGGGACAAAGAGTAACTATCAATGTCTGTGTTCTCAACAAAAAGGAACATAACAGGGAAATTATTCACTTTGGATAAAAAGACACATACGGGACCTGCATTCCCCAAATGAAAACTGATATTCAGGAGAGATAGCAAAACTTAATGTTCTGGAGAACAGAGCACGCTGCTAAGTGTCTATGGCACCAGTGAAGTGGGAAAATGTCTGGACATGCTATTTGCCAAATAACTGTTATTTGTGAAGGAGTAACTCCAAACTCATATCCTACTGCTTTGGCACACCAAGTGATCCAATAAATGAATACAGACGCTGACCCTGGTCTTGATCTACTGTATGTAATTAAATAAAAGACCTTAAAGAATATTTTCCTAGTAAATTTAAAAAGATACTTATTTTAAGCATTCAATGTTACAGTGTAATGTTCTTGCTATCTCCAGCTATTCTGCTGTTTTTTGTTTTGTTTTGTTTTGTTTTTTTTAAAAAACAGAAACCCACTGAAGCCAAGAGAAAAATGGAAGAAGCTGTGAAAGATGGAAAACCTGAAAGGGATTTTTTTACTTTATTTCCCGAGCTGTAAAAAAAAAAAAAAAAGTGTATTTCAGTATAAAACCAATAAACATTTAGTCATGCACATTCAGTTGCTGCAATGAACTTTTCCTCTCTCAAATCACAAAGGTGAGTTGAATATTACCCTCTTAGCAGGGGGAAAACCAATGACACTGAGAGAGAGAAAGAAGCAGTTCTGAGTGTTCAGATGAGAACCTTGCATCCTTAGATGTTCCAACACAGCTGACCACTTTCATTTCTCTCAACAAAAGAGTCTTTCACATATGGCGTATTTCCTCTTGGAAATGAATTTCCCTCTGAGGTTTCATCTCCTCCCTAGCGAAAGACACCACCCTCTCTCTGCAGGCTGTTGGCAGTGGTGTCATCCAGAGCCCTCAGGAGTTTTAGACATCATTTGGCAGTCAGAAGTAAAAACTTGTCAGATAAAACTGTGGTACAGCCCCAAAGATACCCCAGTTTTCATGTGTTACTGAATTAATGATACTTACTAAATCTTGTAGTTTAGAAAAGGCAAATGAAAATTATATGTGTACCCTGTTTCAAGTTGGCATTTCTTTGTTTGGCACATAGAATCATAGAATCACTTAGGTTGGAAAAGACCTTTAAGATCATTGAGTCCAACCATTAACCCTACTCTACCAAGTCCAGCACTAAGCCATGTTCTGAAGTGCCACATCTATAGGACTTTTAAACACATCCAGGGATTGTGACTCAACCACCTCCCTGGGCAGCCTGTTCCAATGTCTGACAACCCTTTCAGTGAGAAAGTTCTTCCTAATGTCTAGTCTAAACCCCCCGTGGTGCAGCTTGAGGTCATTTCCTCTTGTTCTATCACCAGTTACTTGTGAGAAGAGACCAGTGCCTACTTCTTTACAATGTCCTTTCAGGTAGTTGTAGAGAGCAATGAGGTCTCCTCTAGGCCTCCTTTTCTTCAGACTAAATAGCCCCAGTGCTCTCAGCCGCTCCTCGTAAGACTTGTTCTCAAGGCCCTTCCTCAGTTTTGTTGCCCTTCTTTGGACATGCTCCAGCACCTCGATGTCCCTCCTGTAGTGAAGGGCCCAAAAGTGGACACAGTACTCAAGGCGTGGCCTCAGCAGTGCCAAGTACAGAGAGACGATCACCACCTTGGTCTTACTTGCCACACTATTTCTAATACAGACCAGGATGCCACTGGCCTTCTTGGCTACCTGGATACACTGCTGGATCATATTCAGCTGCCTATCAACCAGTACCCTGAGGTCCCTTTTCACCAGGCAGCTTTTCAGTCACTCTTCCCCCCCAGCCTGTAGTGTTGCATGGGGTTGTTGTGGCCCAAGGTCAAGACCTGACACTTGGCCTTGTTGAACCTCATACAATTGACCTCGCCCCATCAAACTATCCTGTCCAAGTCTCTCTGTAGAACCTCCCTACCCTCAGGCAGATTAACACTTCCTCCCAACTTGGTGTCATCTGCAAACTTACTGAGAGTGCATTCTATCTCCTCATCAAGATCATTGATAAAGATGTTAAAAAGAAGTTGTCCCAATACTGAGCCCTTAGGAACACCGTTTGTGACCGGCCACTAGCTGGATTTAACTCCATTTACCACCACTCTCTGGGCCCGACCACTCTGCTTGTGTTTTGTCCAGCAGAGCGAACACCCGTAGAAGCCTTGAGCAGCCAGTTTTTATGTCAGAATGCTACGGGAAACAGTGTCAAAGTCCTTAAGGAAGTCCAGGTAGACAACATCCACAGCCTTTCCCTCATCGACAAGGCAGGTCATCTTGTCATAGAAAGAGATCAGTTTCATCAAGCAGGGCCTTTCTTTCATAAACCCATGCTGACTGGACCTGATCATCTGGTTGTTTTGTATGTGATGCATAATGGCACTCAAGATCTCCATGATCTTCCCTGGTACTGAGGTCAGACTGACAGGTCTGTAATTCCTTGGATCCTCCTTTTGGCCTTTCTTGCGGATAGGTATCACATTTGCTACCCTCCAGTCCACTGGGACTTCCCCAGATAGCCAGGACTGCTGGTAAATGATGAAAAGAGGCTTGGCAGATGCATCTGCCACCTCCTTCAGTACTCTTGGGTGCAACCTATCCATCCCCATAGACTTATGGATGTGTAGGTGGTGTAGCACGTCATTGACCACTTCCTCTTGGATTATGAAGGTCTCATTCTGCCCCACCTCCCCATTTTCCCACTCAGAGGACTGGATGTCTAGGGAACAACCTGTTTGACTGCTAAAGACTGAGGCAAAGAAGGCATTTAGCACCTCAGTCCTTTCCTCAACCTTTGTCAATACATTTCCCCTGCATCCAATAAAGGATGGAGATCTTCTCTAGTCCTCCTTTTGTTATTAATGTATTTATAGAAATATTTTTATTGTCTTTGAGAGCAATAGCCAAGTTGAGTTCAAGTTGGGCTTTGACCCTCTTAATTTTCTCCCTGCATTGCCTTACTACATCTCTGTATTCCTCATGAGAGGCCTGTCCTCTCTTCCAGAGGCCAGGTCGGTCTTCTTCTCTGATGGTCGTTTAGCACATGGGGACAACCTGCTCCTGGGCCTTTACGGCTTCCTTCTTAAAGTATGTCTAGCCTTCCTGGACTCCCTTCATGACAGTCTCCAAAGGGACTTTGTCAGTCAGTCTCCTGAACAGATCAAAGTCTGCATTCTGGAAGTCCAAGATGGCAGTTTTACTCACCCCCCTCCTTACTTCTCCAAGAATTGAAAACTCTGTAACTGATCACTATGCCCTAGACTTTCTCCAGCTGTTACTTTCCTCACAAGTCCTTCTCTGTTCACGAGCAGCAAGTCCAGAAGGGCACCCTCCCTGGGTGGTTCCCTCTCCAGCTGAGTCAGGTTATCTTCCATTCACTCCAGGAACCTCCAGGACTGTTCTCTCTCTGCTGTATTATATTTCCAGCAGATATCTGGAAAGTTGAAGTCCCTCATTAGAACAAAGGGTAGTGATTGTGAAACCTCTCCCAACTACGTATAGAATATTTCATTCACCTCCTTATCCTGGTTGGGTGGTCTATAACAGACTCCAACCGCTATATCACCCTTGTTGGCCTTCCCTTTGATTCTTATCCATAGGAACTAAACCCTATTGTCACTTTCATTAATTTTTAGGCATTCATATGTCTCTCTACTATAGAGGGCCACTCCACTGCCTCTTCTTCCTCACCTATCCCTTTTGAACAGCTGGTAGCCATTGATTGCAGCACTTCTGTTGTGTGAGTCATCCCACCAGGTTTCCATGATGGCAACTATGTCATAGTTTCCTTGCTGCACAACGGTCTCCAGCTCCTCCTGTTTATTGCCAGTACTGCGTGCATTGGTGTAGATACACTTCATCTAGGCTAATGATCCTGCCACCATTTTGATAAGAGAAGTCCTAATTGCCATCTGACCATTCTAAGCAACTTTCATGGTTACTAACCTATTAGTGAGGCCTGTGTTTTTGTTGCCAAATGTCTCACCATCTCCCACCTCAACTGAGATGGCAGACTGAAGGACATCCTTAGGCTCATCTCTAGCGAGCCTGGTTTTATGCCCTTCCCCCTTCGAGCCTAGTTTAAAGCCCTTTCAATGAGCTCCACTAACTCATGCATTAGGATCCTTTTCCCCCTTTGAGACAGATGTACTCCATCTGATTCCTCTTGTATAAAGAAAGAAGCTCTATTTGGTCATTAATGTGCTTCATCTAGCCTTCACATAGCAAGAGAGGTTTTGTCTGTTTTGTTCTGTGTATGTTTATTACCCATTTTACTTCTGAATAGAGGTTGCATGCATTAAAAGGGAGAAAACAATAATTCTTGAGAATATAAGTGTTCACTCTTAATTTTTTTTGTTATGGATGTTAGAGTACAAAGTCTGCTTTGCTTCCTAATTAAATGCCCATGTTCTACACAGCCCCCCAGCCCATCAGTTATCCAAAATTATTTCAGGTCATGCTTAGTTTAAAAATTAATTGAAAAGAAATTAGTCCCACAAGGGTATAGCTGTGAGTTGTAATTTTGACTGACAGTGGGATAAAAGGCTGTGGATTTAATCACGTCACTTTTAAAAGCATTTTATTTATGCAAAATTTTTCAACTTGCCACCAGCATATATGGCTTTAAATCAATCTTGGCATGTATCTATTAATCTGTGAAATGCAGGAGCACTATAGGAGAAAACGTAATTTAGGAATCACTTTGAGATACCTGTCACGAACTACTATTTCATCAAAAATGTAACGGCCATTCTGAAAAAAAAAAAAGGCAAAACCAAACCAAAACCCTTTCCCATTTTACAACTGAATTCATTTACTATCCTTACAGTCTTTCAGTGGTGTGAGAAGCCATGGCATTGGTTCTCTGATACATAGTGTATCCACAGTACTCTAAATTATCCAGAAGAGACTGAACAATCAGAACATATCAATATTTAGTAACCCTACATGAAGAAAGCAGTGGATTTGAAGGAAAGTGCAGCAGGACATTGACTGTGGGCCTTGCTGAACCATCAGGCTCCTCAGGGCAGCCTAGTCTCATATGTTTACAACATGGGGAACAGTGTAAGGGTGTGATTTCAGGTGTGGGTTAACGCTTTAAAAAGTGTAAGTACTTTCTTTCCAAAGCAATTTAAAAGGTTTCAGTCCAGTCCAAACCCATTTAGAGCAACATAAGGAAATTATTTCTCTCATGTGTAACTGTTCTGAAACATCAGCAGCCTGCAAAATTGCTACTACTGTGGAGACACCTTGTTACTTATCCAGAAGTAAGCTAGAACTTACTAAAATACAAACCCCTCCTTCCAATCTCATCCTGGTAATGGCACTTTGTTCTGAGTTACTGATTCACTTCAGCTAAAGTGATGATACATCCAGGTGATACTTCAGCCCTCTAAATGTATGATTTTGGGAAATAGGAAGAAAACTAAATGTTTTAGTCTGAGGCTTCCTGTTCTTATCTGTCAAAGGTGGTGTCACTAAGGTGAAAAACAGAAAAACCAGTAACTCCTTAGAAGAGTTACAAACACATTACTTGGACTGTCATTTAAGATTTTGTCCTATTACTTTGCTTTGTCATCCTCCTCCTTCATCAACATAATGTGCATTACAATATCTCCAGTCCAAGCCTGAGGTTGTTTTAAAGATGCTCCACCAGCCTGAGAATTTACAAAGGGAGTTCTGCTATAAATAAATCACTGTGGTGAAGGGTCAGGCTGATGAAGTCAAAAGTAAGTTTTTGACACAGATGTCGAAGGACAGTCAGGGTTGCCTTTTAGGGACAGTGGCAGGACTGACTGAGGAAAAATCTTTCTCATTTCAACTTTAAGAATCTACTGTGTGAGCATCTAGCAATATGAGGTTAAGTGAAGATGACAGTGAAGAAGTAGTGCATAGGTAAGTAGTTTACACTAGGACATTAGTATTCTGCCTAGGAGCTATCTGCCAACAGCTAGGGAGTGTTTTATTGACAAAGTTAACATGCGCATAGAACAAATGGTCAACTTTCAACCAGCTGTTTATATCTGAGTCCAACAGATGTGTTAAACAATAAGTGTAAGTGTAAAAATGTGCTAAGCTTAATTTCCTAAATATGAAATAAAAATGAATAAACATTAGAGAAACATTCAAAATGCTAAATGGTTTTTTTGGGTCATAAACTTCCTTAAAACCATGGTTTCTCAAAGAAGATTAGGAAAAAAGTAGGGTTTCCGGCAAGAAAATACTTACCTTAGGAACACATAGGTATTCTGGATTTATGAAAAGGAGGATGAAAATGTAGGCAAGTGTAGCTTTAAATACCTAATGATATGATTAATTTATTATTTCCCCCCCAGTAACCCAGCTCTCATTTTGGTGCTGAAGTGCACCACAGAAGTCAGGAAAAAAGATCAGAAAATTAAATCAGCAAAAAATAAATACGGGGCTGGCAAAACCTTCTACAGAAAATTGAGTGACTGAACTACGTATTGGATTTCTATTATGAAAAGTTTTGGAAAAGAAAACAAGAAGTCTTATGTAGAGAAATCACAGAATACACCATTTCCATGGCCATCTGCTGTAATGATATGACCATCCAGATGTACTGTTGTGAGAGGTGAGAAAAACAACCACTGAAACAGAACCTGCAAAGAGGAAAAAATCCCTTGACAAGCCTGAAATCTTGTTTCACACCTCCCTCACCACAGGGGTCTTCTATTCCACCATACCATTTCTTAAAGTTGTGTCCCAGGACAAACCTAAGCTGTAAAACATGGTGATTCGTGGAAAGAAAACCTAAGTTATGGTTATCACAAGACACAAGGGAATAAAGATTAAGTGATGTATTGCAACCAAAGAGTTTATCCTAATTCTAAAGGTTATAAAAGATTCTGGAAATGCCCCCAGCACTTAAAAAGATAAATGGTGTTTTTCAAATCAGTAAATCTGACAGTGCCAGAATTTCTTTACATCAGCTGGTTGAAAACGCACTTAGACAGAATGTCAGTAATTCTTATATCGTAACTGTTTAAAGTTACTTCTTACTCACTTCTGTCATTTCAGTGCTTAGTTAACAAAGAGAGTAAAAGAACCTCTCCAAGATAGCAATTCCACCATCACAGGGAACATCACAGGGAGTAGTGTCAGACCTCTTAATTGTTTTTCGTCAAAAGCAAGAAGATAAATCTTCTCAAACTTGATATTATTAAAGCGCAGAATAAATTAATAAACCACATGTTTTCAGGATCCCTGTAAAAGGTAAATAAATTATATTAAAAAGAAAAAATTAGGAAAAATTCACTTTAGCGTTAAAAACATCATAATACTTACTAGTCGCCTTTAGCAAAAGCCATTAGGGGAAAAAAAAAAACACAATAAAAACAACAAACATGTAACCTGTGAGGGCAAAGAGCAATTCCTTTTCTAACAACTCCCCCACATTAATGAAGGAAATAACTGAGAGCTGCTGAATCAAGCTCCTGTCAGTACTTCCGAGGTTTTCTGTTAAAGCTTTACTTTTCCTGTCAAATTCACGTAGAAAAAGATAAAAATGGTCAGGATTGCACTCTGAGTTAAGACTCATTGAGTGGAGAGATTAATTCAGTGGATTATCTATCTGCCTTAGTGGAGCTTCTGGTCAGGCCACTCAGGATTCCTAACTAACCAGGCATCTTCCAGTGAGTGCATATGGTAAGAAACTGAGAGAAGCAGAAAAGGGTCATAAGCAGAAAAGAGAAGATGCTGGCCAAGCAGTAAATCACAGGCAGGAAAAGTTTATAAGCCATTTATATAGTACTGGAGCTTTTAATTTAATATACTGTTTTGGAAATAGTGTGATTATTTGCTCTAATGTAATGTGCAAAGGTAGTATTACATAGCAGTAGTAAGTTGAAATGTTCAGAGAGAGCTGTATGTCACCATACACGCAGTTAATAGGCATGGGCAATCCATGCTTGCTGAATAAGAACGATGTAATTATGGCAGTCATCCAAGAGCAAATGAAAGGATGGGGATATGGTTTTTAATGGCTTACATTTGAAATAGTTTGTTTCCAGCTCTCTGTTAGACAAAAGGGAAACAGAGCAGGAGAAAGCCACCCTGGAGAAGACCTATGGCTTGTCCAATTCTTGTAATGTTCTTAAAACTGACTATCTCAATTAAAAAGACATGAGTGGGTTTGCAGTCACACATATTTTCCCAGTGGCTGTAATAGCTATATCTTTCATTGGATTTTGTAGGTTCAATGAATGTGTTTCACTTCACAATTGACAAGAAAAACTAAATGCACACATGTTGTCTGATACAATGTCTCAGTTGACAAGCAGTCACTCGTCACATTTTAGTGACCTGGCCACGAGAGTACATCCTTAGAGTGGTAATTAATACCTCACAGGTAAAAGCATTTGTGTATTTTACTTCAAAGTGTTCCTTAGGTACTTCAAAGTGTAACCTTAGGTATGAAAGAACTGCCATTTAGTATTGAATTCATAGGGCATGTGAAGGTTTAGGCACTCAGATTTCTAAAGGGAGGAAAAAGTTGTGACTACAGAAATTTTGTCTGTATCCTTCTGCAAATGGTCTGGGGACCTGATCCAACAGATGATTACTTGTTTGGTTTCTCTTTCGCTGCATAAGCCACATTTCTTTTCAGTGTAAAACTGGACATGAAGAGGGAAAGTTGGTGCATGACCAGATTGTGCCCCATATGGAAACAGGAGTTAATTGAGGTATATGCCAGAGCCAGGAATTCAGCATCACCTTTGTCCCTGCTAGTATTAGGCGTAGTCTCCAAGAATGAAAAGCACCATTGTTTCTTCTGAGACATTTGGCAGAGTGCAGTGAATGTGGCTGGATGCCGTTTCCCAGACCACATAAAAGCAAGACAAACTTCCTGAGGAGTGGGATTGGACAAATGCTGGGAAGTCGGTGACTGAATAGGGCAAGAACTGGCAAATTCTTAGTTCAGTAAGCATGTGAAAACCAGAAAACTGACAATGAACCTCTCCTTTTACCTCAGTTGAAATGTACTACGCAAGTCAAGACTTCAAAACTGTTATAGAAAAGTAATGCCAACAAAGAAGTCATCATTAAAATTAGCAATTGCTTTCTAGATTGAGTGCAGTATATCAGAGGTTTGGCTTCTCCCAAGAAGGAAAGAAAAGGTAAGAATAAACGTATATAATATGGATTTAAAAATGGAAATAAAAAAAAAATCCACAACTAGCTTAGCAAGTTTTCATATTTTGATTTTTGTTTTTGGTAGTTTTTAGATTTTAACTAGCCGTTTTTAGTTTTTCTATGGAAATCTGAAGTCAAAATTCAAGTGATAGCAAGAAAGTCTCTAATAAGTACCTGCACTTTATGATGTGGACAAACCTGAAAGTAAAAGCTGTGTCATTGTATTAATTTGATGCTGAGCCCCAGGCACTTAACTCTGTATGGTCTTTCATTTAAATAACATTACCTTCCCCACCATATTGGCCCTCGACATGCTCACTGTTAAATTAATGTATTTTCCTTCACTAGTAATGATTTTGAATCTGATCTAAAACCTGTCAGAAGAAATAAGAGGTTTTTTTGATTGAAATCAGATCTTGGAGTTATAATTTTGACAATTTTATATAAGAAAAATTGACAGGTGTCCACTGTTGCAGGAGAAAACTGCTCAGCTCACACAGTTTAAATAAAATAAGTATTGAAGTGCTTTATTGAATTATTAATGACATGTAATTAACCAGCAAACAGCAAGTTATACATTCAGGATCAATATCAGGAATAGAGGAAATAAATAGCAATACTGGGGGTCTTGCCAGAGGTTAGTATACAACTACAGATTTCTAAACACTCTTCTGCAATTAATCCCACAAGTTCTAAAGATGTGCAGGTGCTCAAACACATGCACACACAAACGCGTACATGCAGAGGTAAATTTGCAAGCCCCCAGGCTGTGTGGGTCACCATCACTCTCTATGGGGTTTCCCAGTTCTCCCTGTGAGAGATGTGGCTGCACTCCAGTGTCAAGTGAGTGTCTGCCACTCCTGACCACTCACTGGAACCCCCAGGGTGTGCCTGTGGTGTGTCACATGTGGATAGCTGCTAGATGGGTGCAGGCACCCCACGGGACAGAGTTCTGTCCAGGCTGAACAGAGAGTACAATGCCAGGGACCACTTATTGCAGTGTCAGACATGGCTTCCAACTTCCCTCTCTCCAATTTTTGCAAATTCTCTTGCTTCTTTTACATTTCTTTTCAAGATAATGTCTCTTATGACAAAGTCATGGAATCACAGAATTGCCAGAGTTGGAAAGGGCCTCTAGAGATCATCTAGTCCAACTCCCCTGTTAAAGCAGGATCTCCTAGAGCACATTACTCAGGACTGCATCCAGGCAGGTCTTGAATATCTCCAGAGAAGGGGACTCTACAGCTTCCCTGGGCAGCCTGTTCCAGTGCTCCATGACCCTCACAGTAAAGAAGTTCCTTCTCATATTTAAACAGAACTTCCTATGTTCCAGCTTGTGCCTATTGCCCCTCATCCTGTCATTGGGAACTACTGAAAAGGGTCTGGCTCCATCCTCCTTGCACCCACCCTTTAGATACTTATAGGCATTATTAAGGTCTCCCCTCAGCCTTCTCTTCTCCAGGCTAAAGAGTCCCAGCTCTCTCAGCCTTTCCTCATAAGGGAGATGCTCCAATTCCCCAATCATTTTTGTTGTCCTCTGCTGGAGACCTTCTTGAACTGGGGAGCCCAGAACTGGATGCAGTATTCCAGATGTGGCTTCACCAGGGCAGAGTAGACGGGGAGAATGACCTCCTCGGACCTACTGGCCACATACCTCCTTATGCACCCGAGGATTCCATTGGCCCTCTTAGCAACAAGGACAATTTTAAGCTCATGGATAATTTACTATCTACCAGGACTGCCAGATCCTTCTCCTCAGAACTGTTTTCAAGCAGGTCCAACCCTAACCTACACTGGTGCCTTCAAAAGTCTGTGCAATCCGTAGCTGAAGTTTAATCTGACTGTCGGTCATTCACTTGTTCAGCATTATCTGTCTAGGCAAAACCCCTGTTATGCAGTGTGGTGTCTTCTGCTCAAGTGTAGATTATTCTTGCTTCCAGTCTACACTAACACAAACTGTTTTGCCAAAAGAACACCACAGGAATTCCACAGCAATACTCATACAAATTGTATGAAATATCACTGAATTCAGTAATTTATCATCAAAGACACCAACTTCCTAAATCACGTTTTAATGATAGTTACTGTTTTGCTGCCATTTGCTTCAGCTGAAAGACTGTGCAAGAATTCCACCATATCATGCTTAAAACCTTTGCAATAACTTTCAGCCTGACTGTATTTATACCAAGTCAAAAAAATTTGCTTTTCAGCTAATGTTGCCCTTTAGTATATGCAGATGTTCTGCTCCTTGGTGCTTTCTCTCTTCCTCACCATATATCCAGAGACAGCAATCTTTATCACAAAATTAATTATAGAAATGCTGAGAGGAAGTAAACCTCTAGGGGTTCTGCTGCTTCAGCCACTTGTGGAAATTAGGACAATTTTATCAGGGCAGACAGGGTTTTGCCTAGGCATACCTCTGGAAACCTCCCAGAAAGGAGATTCAACAGCCTACTGGGGCTCAAGAGCCAGCCAGGAGCCAAGAGGGGCTCAGCCTTTGGGTTACCTACTGGGCTTGTCAAGCCAGCTTCTTTAGCTGTAATACAGAGCCCTTGTTCTCTCAAGGCCACATATATGCAGTGTTTTTTGAAAATGATGGTGATGAGGCACATTACAAAACACATTTATGTTTCCTTTAGTATGAAGTGCCCTGCGGCAACTTTTGACAATGTTTCACTCTGCTAAAAGGGTTTTGAAGAAACTTTCATGCTTGTTCCTAAGCTGTAAGGAATACTGAATATAAATAATTTATACCAATAGTGCAAAAGTGACTTTCAGTCAGATTACACACATTCATCCATTTGATGGATGTTCACAACATCCTCACTAGATAGATGCCTGAGTCACTGCCAGGGCAGACAACAATCCACTGAGCAAGTCTTTGTATCTTTTTTTCAGTCATGCACCAGACATTCATATTTTGGATGAAATATTCTCCTGTGTGGATATGAGCTTCCTGAGGGGACAGGTGTGCTAGGCTCAGGGTTGTGACTTCTTGTAAGGGTAACATTCAACAGGAACAGCACATGAAAGTGTCTGGATGATCATGTCTCCATCAGAAAGAAGGAATTCTATGCCTAAATTTAAAGGTTCAAGGACTTTTCGTCCCAGCCCATAATTCTCTTGCAAGCATAGTCTGTTTCAGTCCAATTTTTAGAGGAAAGGAGGAGAGGATGGAATGAACATAATTATTTCAGTGTAACACTTCCCATATTTTAGTGTTCAAACAAGGCACGTTAAAAAGTAGATAGGAATAGATATCCACTAAGAGAAAGTAAAGAGAAAACAAGCCAACCTGTATCTACAGGTTGTGTATGAAATAACATAAATTGCTTTTTTCCATTATATGTTTTTGTCACAGCCAGCATGTCTTTACCATTGTCTTAAATACCCCATATTTTTGCACTGCACATACTGAAATTTTCCATTACAGCCAGAAAAACTATAATTGACTGGCAATGGAAGATCATGTAAAGAGACAGGATAACATTTTCAATAAAACTTTCCTTTGTGTGCTTAAGTGTTCTTGTACTGTGTTGCATTATCAATCAGAAGTGGTAGAAATGCCTCCCCCTCCTGCAAAACAAAACTATTAATATTGTCCAAGAAGGATAGAAGTGCAATTCATGGACAGCATACTATGGAATTTGATTTTTTGCTGACTGTGTAATGGTGGAACAGCATGGTTTTAAAGTGTCTAAATGGAAGCCTGCAGCCACAATGTATGTCTCATTTTTCTGATATACATCCAATTGCTAGCAGTGGAGTTTCAAAGCATATGCTGAAGTCATTTGGGGGCAGCTAGCAGTGGCTTTCAGAACCTCTCTCTTGTGGCCTATGGTCACATTGTGTTTGAAGGATTGCTTTCTCTCTCTCAAGTGTACCAGATGGACTTTTTGCACAGAAAATCTCAAACCCTGCTGCAAAACATTCCTCCTAAGGTCCAGCAATATGTTATTCCACTGGCAATAGGGACCAGGACTTACAGTTAGCAGTATTATCTTTGGCAGGAATTAGGCTCAAACACTACCCTGCTGAATAACTTACCTCTGTTCAACCCTCATATCTCAGGATGATGGAGCTGGGCAAGCTGTATCCTTGGATTTCCAGACATCCAGAAGGCAGGACATTGTTGTTTTTTTTCTCAGAGTTTTGCAGTCAGTGATCTCAGAATTTATCTAATGTAACTGGAACAGGAATCAGGTACCTTTTGTTCTTGGTGTGTATTTCTGTATATTAGCAAGTGTCCTGTGTATAATCTAACATAATTCCATTCTACATGTAGGTTGTCTCCTCAGCTTTATGCCAATGCTCTGAATTTAATGAAGTTAATTTTTTCCTGCAAGTTCATGCGTCCTTTGTGTCATTTAGTGACTTGTGCCTATTTAATTTTCCACATTTGGATATGGGTTTCCTCACTTTTTGTGAGTACCTTTAGGTTTTAGTAGAGTTGCTGCAGGCTCTCTCAGAATCTCTAGATTTTTATCGCCAAGTCATTTCCTAAAGATAGAATTTTCTGAGCATTAAAATATGACATTAATTCAATCTGTGAAACCTTCTAACCGAAAAGGCATTTTCATTCCTGCAGAGAAGGAAAAGTAGCTCCAAACATCCTGTGTGCAAAAAATAAAGGTAACTAGTAGCCCTGCTGTACACTGCATCAAGGTGGTGTTTTGCACCATTCCAACTGAGTTTATTTCCCTGGATGCAAGTCAGGTTAAGGATAATAGAAAGGGCTTTTTTAAATACATAGCTAACAAAGCTAACACTAGAGGCAATATAGGCCCACTGTTGAATGATGGGGGGAGCCCTGGTGACAGAGGATATAAAGAAGGCAGAGGTGCTGAATGCCTTCTTTGCCTCTGTCTTTACTCCTGCAGGATTTCCCCATGAGCCCCAGATTCATATAGCCCCAGAAGGAGTCAAGATAATGGAGGAGTTTGCCGTGGTAGATGAGGATTGGGTTAAGGATCACTGAGTAATCTGGACATCCATAAATCGATGGGTCTGGATGGAATGCATCCAAGGGTGCTGAGGGAGCTGGTGGAGGTCATTTCTAGGCCACTCTCCATCATCTTAGGTAAGTCATGGGTAACAGGAGAGGTGCCTGAGGACTGGAGGATAGCAAATGTCACACCAGTCTACAAGAAGGGCAAGAAGGAGGACCCGGGTAACTATAGACCGGTCGGCCTCACCTCCATCCCCGGAAAGGTGATAGAACAACTTGTTCTTGTCACTATCTCTAGGCATATCAAGGACATGGGGGTCATCAAGAGCAGTCAGCATGGTTTTATCAAGGGTAAATCATGTTTGACTAACCTTATAGCCTTCTATGAGGAAATTACTAGGTGGATAGATGATGGTAGAGTGGTAGATGTGGTTTATCTAGATTTCAGTAAGGCATTTGACACCGTCTCCCACAGCATCCTTGTAGATAAGTTGATCAGGTATGGGTTTGGTGATCAGGTAGTGAGGTGGATCAGGAACTGGTTTATGGGAAGGAGTCAGAGAGTTGTAGTCAATGGGGCAGAATCTGGTTGGAAGTGTGTGACTAGTGGAGTCCCTCAGGGGTCGGTACTGGGACCGGTGTTGTTCAACATCTTCATCAACGACCTGGATGAGGGTACAGAATGTACCCTCAGCAAGTTTGCTGATGACACTAAGCTGGGAGGAGTGGCTGAGACACCAGAAGGCTGTGCTGCCATTCAGAGAGACTTAGACAGCCTGGAGAGTTGGGCGGGGAGAAACATGATGAAATTCAACAAGGGCAAGTGTAGAGTTTTGCATTTGGGGAAGAACAACATGATGTCCCAGTATAGGTTGGGGGCTGACCTGCTGGAGAGTAGTGTAGGTGAAAGAGACCTGGGGGTCCTGGTAGACAGGAGGATGACCATGAGCCAGCAATGTGCCCTTGTGGCCAAGAAGGCCAATGGCATCCTGGGGTGCATTAGAAAGGGTGTGGTTAGTAGGTCAAGAGAGGTTCTCCTCCCCCTCTATTCTGCATTGGTGAGGCCACATCTGGAGTATTGTGTCCAGTTCTGGGTCCCTCAGTTCAAGAAGGACAGGGAACTGCTTGAAAGAGTCCAGCGCAGAGCCACAAAGATGATTAAGGGAGTGGAACATCTCCCTTATGAGGAAAGGCTGAAGGAGCTGGGTCTCTTTAGCTTGGAGAAGAGGAGACTGAGGGGTGACCTCATCAATGTTTACAAATATGTAAGGGGTAAGTGTCAGGAAGATGGAGTTAAGCTTTTCTCAGTGGTGACCAGTGATAGGACAAGGGGTAATGAGTGCAAATTGGAGCATAGGAGGTTCAAGGTGAATATCAGAAAAAACTTTTATACTGTGAGAGTGACAGAGCACTGGAACAGGCTGCCCAGAGAGGTTGTGGAGTCTCCTTTGCTGGAGACATTCAAAACCCACCTGGACAAGTTCCTGTGTGATGTACTCTAGGTGACCCTGCTCTGGCAGGGGGGGTTGGACTAGATGATCTTTCGAGGTCCCTTCCAACCCCTAGGATTCTATGATTCTATGATTCTATGCTTCTTTCTTGAGGAGGCTGACACTAATCTTTCTCCATAACCATGACCATTTATGTCTAACTCTGTTTCTCCCCCAGGTTCTAGGAGGGCTCTTTAACATTTTCAGGAGCAAATCTGTAGTTTTCTGATTAAGTGCATATTTGCTACACACTAAAAAAAGAATTTGGAGAGTAGATCCTCCTCTAATGTAAATTCCTGTATCTCTATATTAATCAGGAGTCAATGATAGTTTTTTTCAGCTGAAGAATCAACCTTCAGACTGGAAGCTGCTATTATGAATTATAGGATCAAAACTTTATGTATTGGGTTATGGTAGTGCAGCAGAACTCTGTTATTCTGTGGTAGTGATAAAAAGACTGTCAGACGTGACATATTTAAAAAATATTTGTTGTATATTCCTATGGTATGGAAGAATTATGACTATCATAAAAGATGAAATGCAAAATGGCATGACCTTGTTAAAAAATCCGTAAGATATTAATAATTGCCTTCACTCATTTGCTACTGTAGTGAATGTTAATACTCACTTCAGTAAGGACAACCAAGAGACCAACATAGTGTGAGAAACCCTATCACCTCTGCTGTTTATATTTGACAGTAAATATAAAAAGCTTGTACGAATTTAATTTATTTTTTTTTAGTCACAAAGGACTAAGCCTAGGAAGCTGTCCCTTCATGAAGTGTATTAGGGGAATACATTGAATAATGCACTGCCATTTCCAGAGCCATTTTGTGCTGTGCCTCACAGCATATCTTGTGCTTGGGCTACAACAGACATCTTTGCTGACAAGTTCTGCCTGCCCTTGGATGCTGTTTTATCTCTCCTTAGTGACAAATAATTGCAGATATACTATCAAACTGTAGCTCTTCCTTCTAGTATTGTGCACCCAAAAGTCCAAGGTTTGTATTTAGCTTAAAATATTCAATAGCGCATTGTAAAATGACACGCACAGTGGTTGACATTTGAGGCCTATATTTAGACTTGTGACAAACTTGTTAATTCAGGAAACATCTGTTGCCTGGAGGAACGTGATGCAGTGCAATTGAATTTGCAGCAGAATCAAGTGAAATTCCTATAATGAGTCTGTGCTCTGAACTGTACAATTTTCAGTTCTGCTTAATTTGATCGACTCATATAAAATGTGGGAGTGGTGTTTTAGAAATGCATTTGGTGCTCTTGGTTCAAGAGCAGAGGATGTTTCTTCTAAGCAGTCCTACAAGACATCATAACCACATATTTCTTGATATAGAAGCAAAAAGCCTGGAACCCCAAACCAGTGTGAACACTTCTTATATCAAGCAGAGAATTACAGCGCTTCTGCAAGTGGCTGGCTGCTCCCATTTCACCCACATACCGTGCAGGTAGGTACTGTGTTCAGCATTCAGGTGCTTGGACAGGCATTACAGCAGTCCTCTGTAAAAGGTGTGAGCTCTTCCAGGAAGTATTTGCTCATAGAGAAGTTGTACTATACAAGAAATTGAATGTGAAGACAAAACAGCTTAAATGCATATTATATTCATATTCCTATATATGCATGTCATTAGAGTTTAGGTTTTTTCAATACTGTCGGCCAAAAAGAATCAAACACTTTGTCCTTCTATTATCAGTGGAGGTCAGCTGCAGTAAAATCTGAACCCGGCAGGATCTATACCCTTTCACTCATAAAAAATAACAGTGAAAGTCATGAAGAAGTAGAAGGTGGAGGAGGCCTCTACAGGGAAATGAGTTCAGCTGGGTATTCCTAAAAGCATTTCAAAATGGTAGGATCAGAAAGGGTTAGCTAAGCTATTAATCTCAGTTCAAAGAACATGCAAGTAAAATCCCTGGTGCACAGAAAACTAGATTAAATCCTTATGAACATGCTGACCTGTTGGCTCCGTACATTATAGAGCAAGCAGAAACAATTAAAAGTAGGAGAAAAAGAAGTACAATAAACATATTATTTTTCTATATAGTAGCAGATTCTTGCCAGCTGGAAAAATTTATATATTCTTTTCTAAAATAAACAGAGTATAAGGGGTTTAGTTTTCCCTTTCTAGTTTTCTCTGGGTAGTAATCTTTCTCCATTTTGTTGAAAATCTTTCCTCTCTGTCTGCAAGAATAAGCAATATTTCTTAGAAAACTTTGCTAGTTATTCTTTCCGGGCAATCTTTCTTCTTATACAGGAGCTGTCTGAATCTGGGTGGTCAGATTAATTTCTTACCATAAGTTCAAGCAGACTGGAAAAGAAACAGTAAAAGGAAAATACAGTGCCAACCAAGAAACCTTAGAAAGTTTTTTCTTTTTAAAAGTAACTTACTTGGCTAAATATAGATATATTCACTTATCACCCAGACCTCCCCAACTGTGTCAGGCATGAATACCTTTCCTGAGTATTTTAGGTACAAACAGATCAGAGTCTTCCAGAGGCAGGAGAAGTAAAGCTTGGTCATGTCAACACCTTTGTGAGTATAGTCAAGAATAGTATTTTGTAACACCCTGTGAAATATTTTAGTTAAACATAACAGAAAGTAAGTAAAAATGAATGCAAAAAAAAAAGCTAAACCTTTTATATTTTGGACAAAAAAAAAAATAAAAAATTATGGTTTCAGTGATAACTGTCACTAGCTAGAAATAAAGACAGTGTTAAAACACCTCAGACTTGAGAAATTACAGCTAAAAATAAGGGATATGCTATAATCACTGTAATATTAAGTTCTCTAGTATGAATCCTTAAACTGAAGAATTCTTATTGCTTAGTGCACAGTAGTGTCAGCGGCAACATATGACAGTTCACTTCAACAGGAAGGCAGGGAAGAAAAGGAAGGTAAGGTGAATCTGTAAAAGACATAGAGTCAAGACATTTAACTTAAAACAGATTTAACTTTTCAATAGATTCTTCCAGGACCAAAACTGAGTTAAATGCAACTATAGTTATAACTATAGAATGACAACAAGTCCAGACTTCCATGCCACAATATGCAGTAGAACATTTAAATACAAAGTGTACCTTAGTTTGTAATTTCCAATTTTTGTTGTGTTATATGAGGAGAGATTGAAAGCCCTAGTACTGTTCAGCCTGGACAAGAGAAGGTTCAGCAGGAACCTTGTTCCTGCCTTTAACTGCCTAGAGGGTATTTAGACCAGCAGCAGAGTCAAACTCTTTGTGAATGAGCATAGCAAAAGACAACAAACAAATGTTTTAGCAAAGAAAATTCCATTTAACCATAAGAAAAAAAATCCTCACAGTGAGAGTGGTCAAACACTGGAAAAGGATGCTCAGAGAGGTTGTAGAGTCTTTATCCTTGGAGATACTCATCACCTGACTGGACAATGTCCTGGGCAAACTAATGTAACTTTGAAGTTGACAGCATTTTGAGCAGGAGGCCTGACTAGATAGCTTTGAGTGGTCACCGGAATTATCTATACTTAAAATCTAAGATCTAAATTATTGTTTGATTTGATGATTTGTGACCGGCCTGAAGGCCATATAGGCACAATCAGGTGTTTAAATTCAAGTTTTTCCTTGCTCACTCTTTTTCGGAACTGCAGAATATTTTGTTACTTTATTTACAGTGAGGGATGGAAAAAACCTCATTTGAGGCTGTGTAATGGATAATTCATCCTGGCTGAAAAACACAGCGAACTCATTTTCAGGACTGTCAGCTCTGTGAAAGTAGGAGGTCACTAAGAAAGAAGCTCATCTTATAATATTTTAGATATTTAAAGTACAGAAATCCACATATAAGCTACTTATTAAGACTCTAAAGTAGATAGAAAGCAAAAGGACTCTACTGAGCACTCTATATCAGGTATTTCTCAGGAGTAATGAATAGTGACTTAAAACAGCCTGTTTTTCTGTCATGGACTAAAAGAATAGGCAGTTAACTCAGTGATAAAAGTGTGCTGTGCAGAAAGTATCATGAAATTAGTCCCATCCTAGCTATCTTGCAGGAGGAGTTACATCTCCTGTGTCTTTTGTCAATTTTTTCCTCAGGTAGGTTTAGTGCTGGCTTACCATAAAGGTGTGGTTCAGTTTGTAAGTCAGAGTCAAAGGAGTGACCAGTAATTGTCACATCATGCTATGATTTTGTTGTGGCTAACACTGTCAAGATGATGCAATGGATGAAGCTTTCTTTAAAAAACTTGAGACAGTTTCTGAATCAGTCTCTTTTCTCATGGGGGATTTTCACTTTCCAGTCATCTTCTATAAGGCAACACAGTTACATCTAGGTAACTAAATGATGCAGAAAAATAATAAGAAGGTTTACAATGCGAAGTACAAGATGACACTGAAAACACTCAAAGACAATTCAAGTAAACAAAAGAAACTGATCTATCCTGATGGAGAAAGCTAAACTTTCATGCCGATTTTATTTTTACATAGTGATTTTAAGGGTTCTCTTAAAACAATTATTTCTACTCATGTCATCTCTAATTTAGTATCTCTCACATATTTCTTCTATGTTGGTTTTCTTGAAGACCAGAAGAGAAAAGAAGTCTTTCTTTGTCTTCTTTTTGCTCCTTTTACTATTTCTCTTCCTCTTTTCTTCTACTCCCTTCTGTTATTTCTACCCCTACCTTTTTTTCTGAATTCCTTGTCTTTGTCTCTTCTATATATGCACTCATTGCAGTCCCCTCCTTTGCAGTTTATGTATTATGGTTATCTACGGAGGACAAGCATAGTAATTGCATATATGTTGCTTGGATTGAAACTGGCTTATGATTTTTATTTAAAATATACACATCTAGTGAATAGTAGGAATGTAACGGAATGAAATCTAGTAGTTCCATTGGAGAATTTAAGATATATCCATGAAAAACTAATGTATAACTAATCTAATGTCTTCCACCACAGGAATACTGATGTTTCAAAAGAAATTGGAAGAACTCAATGTCAGAGAGATGCAAAATACTGTGTCATAGGCAAGATGATTTTCCTTCATAATTGCATTTAGAATTTAACATTCTCAAGTAAGTGATGAAGCAGGCTCATACTAGATGACAATATGTCAACACAGGTGCAAACATTGAGGTTCTATTCTTAGTGTGTAATGAATGTATGACTACCAGTTGCATTGAGGATCCCAGTGGGGAGTCTTTACTGTTGAGCCCTTTGAAATCTCAAAGACGGTTCAATCAGACTTGTGTTGAGTCTTTTATCTTCAGCTGCAGCTCTTTCTCATCTTTGCTGCACACATAACCTTTGTTGTCAAGGTAATAGGTCTGCAACTTCTAGCTTTATTGCTGCATTAATTTGGACTTCACATTTATCATAGAATCACAGAAACACAGAATGGTTTGGGTTGGAAGGGACCACAAAGATCGTCTAGATCCAACCTCCCTGCTTGGGCAGGGACATCTCCCACTAGACCAGGTTGCTCAGAGCCACATTTAATCTGCTCTTGAACACTTCCAAGAAGGGGACATGCACAACTTCCCTGGGCATCCTGTGCCAGAGTCTCACCATCCTCACAGTGAAGAATGTCTTCCTAATGTCTAACCTAAATCTACCCTCTTCCAGTTTTAATCCATTAGCCCTTGTCCTCTCACTACACGCCCTAGTAAAAAGTCCCTCCCCAGCTTTCCTGTAACCCCTTCAGGTACTGGAAGGCAGCTATGAGGTCTTCCCAGAGCCTTCTCTTCTCCAGGCTGAAAAACCCCAACTCACTCAGCCTGTCTTCATAGGAGATGTGCTCCAGCCCTCTGATCATCTTCATGACCCTCCTCTGGACTCACTCCAACAGCTCCATGTCCTCGTTTTG
Source organism: Hemiprocne comata (assembly GCA_020745705.1). Classification (NCBI taxonomy): domain Eukaryota; kingdom Metazoa; phylum Chordata; class Aves; order Apodiformes; family Apodidae; genus Hemiprocne; species Hemiprocne comata. The sequence continues at coordinate 93,511,655 of CM036586.1, read as the reverse complement.
TTGGAGGCTCCAGAACTGGACTGAGAACTCCAGGTGAGGTCTCATGAGTGCTGAATAGAGGGGAAAAATCACCTCAATTGACCTGCTGACCACGCTTCTTTTGATGCAGCCTGGGACTTGGCTGGCTTTCTGGGCTGCAAGTGCACATTGCTGGCTCATGTCCAGCTTCTTGTCCACCATCACCCACAAGTCCTTCTCCTCTGGGATGCTTTTGATCCATTCTCCACCCAGCCTGTATTTGTGCTTGGGATTGCCCCAACCCAGGTGCAGAACCTTGCACTTGACCAGGTTGAACTACATGCAGTTTGCACGAGTCCACTTCTCAAGCCTGCCAAGGTCCCTCTGGATGACATCCTTCCCCTCCAGCATGTTGACCTCATCACACAGCTTGGCATCATCAGCAAACTTGCTAAGGGTGCACTGAATGCCACTGTCCATGATGCCGACAAAAGCGTTAAACAGCATTGGTCCCAGTACCAATGCTTGGGGAACACCACTCGTCACTTAGATTTTTCTAGCAGTTTCAGTGAAGGAGCAAAATGACATACAGGATATTTTGCCCTGTGAAGTTATACAACAGAAAATGAAAATAATGTGATTCTAAATGGAAAATAGATATGTGAAAGAAAACCAGGCCATAAGAAGCAGAAATGAAAATGCTGAATATTTTTGCCTCGTTCAACTCTCAGACAAATATCAGAATAATTTGGATTAACCGTCCTTTACGAGGAGAACAGGAATTCAATTCCTTTAAAGCAGCGAGGAAAAGATAAACTTAAGAAAGTATTAGCAAAAAAAATCTGAGGTGGGGTACTATTTTCCTTGTTTTAATAGCATGAGTACACAGCTGCTGAAAGAAGAAGCAGCTTCTGGGATTTCTTACAGTGGCATGCAGACTTTTGTCATGCACCTGTGACATTACCAAATCCCTTCATCATTTCTTACCTGATCAGTTGTCAGAAAATTGTAGCAGCATCATGAGGAGCTGCTCCTGTTCTTCAGTACCATTTGACAAATCAGGTCTCCATCTCAGTATATGTGGTTTTTGTAATTTATTATTTTCTTAGTGTGATGTCAGGATAGTAAGACCTGGACTAATGTTCTAACCCATGTCTTCCCATTACAAAAACTATTTTTTTGGTAATTTGTTTCAGTAGATTATTATTTCTCTCTTTTTGAAGTTTCTGTAATTGCGTATTGATATGTAATTTTTTGGGAGAAACATATTAAAATAAAATTGACACTATCTGGAATAATACTTTATTTAAGGCTTCACTGACATAATACATTATTGGGTTTTCGCTATGGTAAAAATGCTTAACTTATTTAATAAAGTGGTGTTACACATTTTACGTATGGAAAAAAAAGATTGTCATCTACAAGACATTACAGAGACATAATCCTGTTCACATTCACCTTTCTGTAAACTCTGATTGCCTTATGTCCAAACAAGGTGAGAGCTATTCTGATATATTCTCTTCTGTTCAGTTTTTTTTTTTTAAATTTGTTTGAAGTAGCTTGTAATAATTTTCTACTTTCTTCCATCCTACATTGAACTTTTGCTATATAATAAACATGCTTTGATATTATCAACCAGTGTGCTCAAAAATAATTTATAGTTAACAGTCCAGGGATTACCAAAGCAGTCATACTCCATCTTTAGAATAAAAGACATGTCATCACAAATCTTCTATCTCAGCATCACTTAATGACAGGCAGTCCATTCTGAAGTTATTTATGCCTCTGTGTATGTCCATGCACAAATGTGAAATCTGGAAAGAGAATTCTAGTTTAGACTGCGGGTTTCCTGGCTCATTTGTAATTTCATCTTGACAATGAGATAATGAAAAAATAATTTCATGTTTTATCTATGCAATATTGGCATCAAGTATTTATTCTAGGAACCACATGGACATTTTTTTATCATTTGCATTTACTGGTTCATAGCTAAATAAGATGAAGTGAGGAACAGCCACTGGTGAACAAACCTCAAAAGAGAGAACCTCTGACTGGCATAACATCTCAGGCCAGATGACCTTCTGATGTCCCTTCCCACCTACATTGTTCCTTGCTTCTAAGAGAATTCTTCCATTTTCTGTAGTCACAGGGAATCCACCCTGACTTGACTTCAGCCCTAAAGCTCAAAGGAGCTTTCCTAAACATTGAAACTAACAGTAGTGACTCTGTTTGGGATGGAGTTAACTTTTTTCAAAGCAGCCTGTTTGGTGAAGTGCTTTAGATTTGTAGCCAAATCAGTGTTTTATCACATTAATGTGATTTGTCTATTGCTGACCAGTGCCTGCAGAGCATACAGGCCTTCTCTGTTTCTCACACTGCCACCCCAGTGAGTAGGCTCAGGGTGCACAAATGGTTGGGAGGGGATACACCAAATCAAAACACAAAAAGGAGATATTCCACACCACATAACATCACGCTCAGCAACAACACTCATGGTGAGGGGATGAATTTCTCTAAAGTAAACTTTGCTTGAAGACCAGCTGGGAATCAGACTGCTGGTGGTGAGTGTTTGATTTTCTGTAACCTTCCTTTCCTTCCTTCCTTCCTTCCTTCCTTCCTTCCTTCCTTCCTTCCTTCCTTCCTTCCTTCCTTCCTTCCTTCCTTCCTTCCTTCCTTCCTTCCTTCCTTCCTTCCTTCCTTCCTTCCTTCCTTCCTTCCTTCCTTCCTTCCTTCCTTCCTTCCTTCCTTCCTTCCTTCCTTCCTTCCTTCCTTCCTTCCTTCCTTCCTTCCTTCCTTCCTTCCTTCCTTCCTTCCTTCCTTCCTTCCTTCCTTCCTTCCTTCCTTCCTTCCTTCCTTCCTTCCTTCCTTCCTTCCTTCCTTCTTTCCTTCCGCAAAGTTTCATTTATTGAGCTCAAAATGTTAAAAAATAAGTGAAAAAAAGGTCTTGGGTTCAGAGAACTGGTTTCAAGGAGGAGCTGCAAAGGAGGCTCACTTGCTGGGACTGCTGGCACTCCTGGCTGGGAGTGGTGGGTTGGAGAGCCCCTGGCAGCTGCTAAGTGACATTGATGGTCTTGTCAAGTTTACAAGTGGATTTAGTGGAAAACAACATCAGTTTCAGAGGATGGGTCTAGGGGTATCAAGAAAGCTTCTGGCTTGCTAGAAATTTGCAGAAGTTTCCTAAGCATGGACCTGAGTAGATGACGTTTCTTCCATGTATTTTTTATTATGTGGATAACTCTACCTCAGTCACTCTCACTTAAGACTTTCAGTTTTCTTCCCAGCATCCTGCCTGAAAATACACTTAAAAATTGTAAGCTGTTTTCTGTTTGAATATTTCACATAGCCTCATAAATGGTCTAATGTAAGTTAGACCTAGTCTAATTGATCTGATATGTGTATTTAATACCCAGCTGGCATATTCCAGATGTTTTCCTGTTAATCTCTTTGGAGTAGGTACAAGATAAACCTAGTACTTTCTGACTTATTTCTTCTCTGTTTCCAAATTGTATTGGTTCCTTCCTTCTAAAAAAATTCTTTATTTTGATCCATGAAGGGTTTTTTTTTTGTCACTTTTGCCCTTAAGCTTCTGTCCACCACCCAACTGTAGAGGAGTGTGTGAGCGTGTGGGGACTGGGCTAGGATTGACCCAGCCTAATCTAGAGGGATATCTCGAGTAGTTGCCAATAGAGACTGAATGCCTCAAGAGGGAAAAACCAACATAATCTGACTCTGCAGATGCTCTTGGCTTTCACAGGACTGTTAGCAGATACCAAGCTTTCTAGTGAAATCCCTGCTTTCTTTGCAGAGAGTCACAAAGAGAAGCATGGATGAGGAATTTTTGTGAGGACCTTCAAGCCATGCGTCACTGTGATACTGCACATCATAAAATCTGAGCTAAGAATCTCCTGTTTGCCAAGACTACAAGAAAAAGGGCAATGAGAAAGGATCAACCAACAGTGCAAAAGAGAAAAAAAATAATAAATTTCTGAGTTATAACCTAAAATCCGTGTTAACATATCAAAAAGTAGCACTATCTTGTTTCACATTGACTGAAGTTCCAGGCAGTAATGCCACTAAGCAATTGTGTTCCTTTTGGAAAACATTTCACTTCTTTAATATGTAAGTCCTAACATACTATATACAAATAATACATCACTCCAATGGTATTAAATTCTGTCTGTCTCCTAGTGGATTTCTCAGGTTAGGTAGTGTCTATCTAGGCCAATAAAATGCTCAGCTGACTTTGATGGGAATTCTTTATGTGCTTTAAGGTATTTTGAAGACCTTAGATGATTATCAAGCAAGCTGCACTTTCCCTCTAAATGAGAATTGAGCCACCATCCTCTCTTGTGGGTTTTTTATAGGTGAAAAAAGTAGCATTTTAAAAGCTGCTTGGAAAACTGAAATCCCATCCCACACAGAAATCCCTACCCCCAATACTACTTATATATCAATATTTTAATTATCAAAAGTTTGATTTTCAGAAAGAAAACATATAAAATACTAATCAAGATTTTTTAAAAGTATCTTTCAATACTTCTCATCTTTCAAGACAAACACAAAAACTATTATTTTTAAATGAAAGCAAATCAGTCTTTCTCACCTCTGTATTTTATTTCTTCCTTTATTTTGACTTCCACCTGCAGAATTAACAACTGCTCTGAACAGTGAAACCCATACATGTTAATCTACAAATGGAACACCTTAAGCTATTGTTTCCAATTTGTGTTAATGTTTTCCAGCTGAATTCTTATTTTTCTATAAAAAGTATAACAGAACTTTGCCAGTCTCTCATTTGTTCTCAACAAAATTCCCCTAAAGAACTCTTTGGTGAGAAAAAATATATCAAAACCAACTACTGAGAAGATATTTAGCAATATTTTTTTCCTCAGATTATTTGGAATTTGATATTCTCTCAAGGCACTAACTGCAACTGCCTGAAAAAAATTTATAAAATAGATGTACATTCTTCTTGAGAATAGATCTATAGTTCCAAACAACGGATTAATTTTTCACCCTATCTGTTACACTCATCATCCTATATAGCTATAGTAACTTAATGCTTTTTCTTCCTCCATGCTCTGAAGAATGAAATCAGGATGGACATGTTTGTCACCATGGCAACAAAACACTACATGCATTTTAACCAAATCAAATGCAGTGAGTGCAAAACCCCGGATTCTTTGGTTTTGGAGAGATTTGAGGTGGCTCACTTAACTATAAGTCTCTGCATAAAAAAGAAAGTGGAATATTTCCCTGCTTTTTAATGCTAAACAAACCTGCATATTCTCTACCTCAGCCTGTATTTCCCTTCAGTGTTGGCATATGGCTAGTTACTCTATTTTTTCCCTCAGGGCAAACAATGAAATCTTGTTACAGTAAAGTTGTTATTTAGAAGATGAGATCATTTTTATAGGGAGCTTTTTAAAAATACAAATACTTTCAGCTTGTAATAATATACTAGTTCCCAAAAATAACTAATGGAAAAGGAAGGAAGCTGCTATGATTTATGGCAACCTGAAGAGTAAGACTGAGTACCTCATGGTAAGTACCTGAAAAGTATTGCCCAGCTGCTGGTTAAGACAACTGTGTCAGGCAACAGGAATACCAAAAGATTGGTCTTTTTAAAAATACTTTCTCCATCTGTGATCTTTCACCAAAAAACAGGTGTCTCAGGTAGCACTCACCTTCCTTCAGGGTCCTCTTCAGTACAGCATACCTTCTTTCTGGGTCACCCAGCCTCATTAGAGAAGCAGGTGCTTGACCTACAATAATATACAGCAGAGGTATCTAGGTGTTAGATGAAACCTTAGTTCCCTCCTACTTCCTCTTTCCTTTTCTCCCATACCTAATCTAGTACACCCCTTCTGCTCAGGACAAAGTGATTTTAGAGCTCAGTGGGTCTCTGCTTTGCACCGCTTTTTTTCATTTGGCATAAGGATAAGTTGTCTAAACTTGGACAGCCCTCTTTTCAATTTTTACAATCGTATTGCAGTTTGCTATCTTGAGGTCATGATTTGCACAACACTACTTTGCCATCAGGAAAATATAATTAAGAAATACCTTTTAGAGAGGGCACTACTAAGGGTTCAATCTACCTGAAAAGGTAATGACAGGATTCATCCCACTTCTTGTTCAGCAAAACAAGACAGGTCTACCCTGTGCAACAGAATGCAACTCCTGAAAATGCCTGCAGGCAGTTTCTACAATCTCTCCCTGGAGCTTTCTCTGCATGGAAGCAATGCTGCTCTGTACGGTCCCAGGATGAAAATATTGAGAAGGCAAGTCTAGCTCATTACACATTTCTTTGGCAACCACCAAAGACCTCTGCTGAATATCCCTCTAACCTACTCTCTACCCTTCCTCCACCCCAAATATTGCAGGAAATAAAAGTATCTCATAAAATTCAGAGCAGCTTGTGGATGGAGTTTAGTAGTGATGAAGTAGGCACTTTATTATTATCCAATCTGATATAAGCCAGCCTCAACTGCAAACAATTAGAAATGCTGTAGATGGAAGACATAAAGATATTGAATCTTGAAAAACAGCTTAAAATTTGTACTTAAGGGGGAAATGTAATATAAGAGTGTCATTCTCTGTGGTTTGTGCTTCATTGCCAGTATTTTTTGTTTTGGCAAAGTGAGAACAATCATTTTTTTTAGTTAGCTATTTTCTAGTACTGACTTTATTGCAAGCAACACTTCTTTACAAAAGCTTTAGAATTATTGTTTATTGTAGTAGTATTATTCCAGTACATGGTATTTCCCAGCATAGAGTTATCTTAAAAGAAAAGATGTATTGAATGACATCCTGGAAATAAGCATTACAAATCAAGGCATTTTTACTCATCCTATGTTTTTGTTCTGTCCACTCACAATAACACCTTATTAAAACTGTTAAAACAGAAGAACCATATTCTCTGAGAATGATCCCTTGTAAAACAGGTAGAGAAGAGACAATCTTCCCTTTCTTCCACTGCAAATATTTCCTACTTTAAGAAAAAGGAAGAGAGACTGGAAAATTCCACTGTCACTGTAAAGTACCAATCTTAAACACAAAACTGTTACATATGTGTTATCTTGTTGAAAATTTTTAGTCTTCCACTCCAAGTATGAACATCCCTGGTCTGAGCTGACATGGGGTCCCAGGCTATGGGAAGGCATGGAGGGAGCTCTGGGATATTTGGCAGGGACAGTGAGGGCTGGTGGTACCCTCAAGGTCCTGCCAACAAACTCTTCTGTCAGCAAGGTGTGTCCTTACAACTCACAGGGGCTGCTTTAGGAAGATACTCCCCATGAGCTCCTTCCAGTGTCCAGCTGTGAACAAGATGATGTTGTCTGGGAGGCTGTAGCATGACAAATTATGCTGTAGGACAAATTAGGCATCCTGCGGAGCCATGAGTGCTTCCTGAGGGGGATGAAGTGAGCTTTCTTGGTAAACAGGCCCATAGTCACTAGGGCACAGTATTTCCCTGCAAGAGTGGCAGCTTTGCTGTGAAATCAAAAAGTGCTAGAAGGTGGTTGGAGCTTTGAGGAGAACAACTGACACCACAAGACACCTATACTGTCCATGCCTGGTGCAGAAAGCAGTTTTTCACTCATTCCCTTGCCAGATTTGGAGCAAACTGTAAGATCTTCACAAGTCCAGCATAGTGAATCATCAAGCCCCTGAAGGCATTCAAAAGAGCTCTGGGGGTATAGGCAAGGGGTGCTGGTTTTTCACTGGCATATCCGTAATCTTCTCCCAGGCTAAGATCCCCATACTTCTTTTTGACAAAAAATATGGGGGCTGAGCAGTAGAGGTGAAGGGGCAGATCAGCCTCAGTGCCAGACAGCTATTTTAGGATGTGACAAAGCACAGATAGGCACAAAGGGCACCTTCTCTCCTGGAATCAGGGAAATGGGCAGTTATGCAGGGGGGGTTTCTTCCCCTTTCTTAAACACATCAGCGAAGTTGCTGTACTCATATAGGCACACTAATTATGGCAAGGTTTGTTTGGCTGGGGCAGGGGCATGGTCTGAGCAGATCAGGGCTGCAGCCTGTGTGGCTGGGCAGAGCTGAAATAACTTAGGACTGGAATTGTGCTCCGGTAAGCACATGGTACAACTGGGGGATGCCACATTTGTATGGCTGTTGTGTAATTACATCGCTGAGTTGCAATACTCAGTGTGGAGGAGGTCTGGGACATTCAGTGGGTCTCTTGGCAGCAGGCATGATCCAGGTGGTGCCACAGTGAGGCTACTGCTCATACACGGCAGCACCAAGACCTGGGGCACTTGAGGACTTTGGTGGGGAAAACAGCCCCCAGAGAATCTCAGAGTTAGCTTTTGCCCTCAGGATCTGGATACCCCCTTCCCTCAGGAAGGCAGAAAGATCTTACATAGCAGTGAAGGAGAAGACTGCTTTCCCAGCCAGAGCAGTCTGGGATGACAGGCGAAGGGCTAGGTGGGTGTGATGGGGGATGCTTAGGTGCCAAGTTTAGCCCAACAGAAACCACTGGGGCAGTGGTGTCCCCCAGCTGCTCCTCCTATCTGCAGCAGTGATGGTGAGATTGATCAGGCTGAGGAGGACTCTGGGCATGTGGACTGGGGTAGGTGTCCCTGGAGAGGCTCATCAGATGACCCATTGGTGGGTCATCTGGCCAAAGGTGACAGTTTTATGAAAAGTACACTAGTACTGGGCTGGAGCCCTGTTCTCAGGAACTGGACACAGAGAATGGAAAAAAAAGATTCATTTTATGATTACAGATGTCACTGGGCAAAGAAGCAGAAACTGGTTCAAATGAGGGCAAAGGCTATTATGGTTTTGATTTTGCTCTGCTATGGATATTTCACATTCATGAGTTCTGAGAAAATTCCTTGACATCTTTTAAGTGCAAACTAACTGAGCATTCAGGGGAGCCACTGAAATTGAAACCAGTCTCTAGCTCATAATGTAACCAGATGATACATCAAACATTTTTCCTTATTAAAGCAGGATTTTTAACATGAAGGTTAGTTCCATCTTCACCGTTTATCAATCTGTCCATTCAGTCTGAACATCTACCTAGGATAATTTTATATTCTGCTTTAAATTTCTATGTCACTGTAGTAGAGGAAATCGCTGCAAAGACTTTTATTCTCATCCAAGAAAGCTTTGATGTGCTTCAAAGATAAGAGCACTTTATCATTATCATGAAGAGTAAAGGTGTCCTACTACGACAAGAACTCAGAACTCTTGATATGATGATTAAGTGAAGCTTAACATTAGTTTCAAATGAATAAAAGCACTTGCTGATGTCAGATCATTGTTCATATTTACCCTCCTCAAGTCCCTGCTTCTCACAGAAAAGGCTTATATCTTTAAAAAAGATTAGATATTGTTTCATAGCATGTCACAGGATTACATTGACTTGGATTTCTTGCAATGAGATGAAACATTTAAGTCATTAAGTTGACATTAGAGATAAAAGGCTTTCAATTTACTATTCATAAGGCCATCCTTTCTTTTGTATAGAGGACATAGATTACTCAGTCTCTTGAACCTTCCATTTTTAGAATCTCTGGAGCAGCTCTTCAGTTACACGGAACATGTCTGGCACTATCCTGTTCATTTATATTAATGAATTAAGTGAATCTTTCTTAGAAATGAAGCAAAGAAAAACAAAGCATAACATGGGTTTCCACCCTGACCAAATAGTACATATGCCTTTTGTCACTATTTCAGTAATTTTCACACTCTAATGAGAGGAAGTGGGAGAATATTTATTAATACTGTACCAATTTATAAGAATTCACCAAAAAATGTTATTCCATTTGCTTTATGTCATACAAGCAAACAGGGAAATTAACTGGGAAATAAGGAAGCCTTGCCCCTCCTTATGCAGTGAAGGTCTGTAAAGGCATAGTCATCTCTTTTCTTTGTTCTCATTCTATTCTTTTAACAATTTCCCCCCATACTGTCTATTACCCTGATATTCACACATATCCTGCTGTCCCCAGAGTCTCCCACTGACAAGGATGTGTTACAGCTGAGTCCCTTGATCTGTTTCATTTTCCCTTATGCACCACATTTTAAAGAACCACTTTACCATATGTTACATATATCATAGTCATGTTCGTTATGGTCATGTCTAAAAGGCAACAGAAAGGGAGTCTGATAGTACCAAATCTAAAGGTGTCTGCATTGTGGACATATCTACTGATCTACACAAGAGCATTACTAAGGAACTATTCTTACTGAATGTGCTAGATTTTGCAGAAATAAATTATTGATTAAAACATTAATATTTCCAACCATCAACTCACATGAAATGCCATACTAAATAGGGATGTATGTAAAAGTTGAGATAAATGGATCCAAATTAATCTTTTGCTGATAGCTAGACTAAGCAAATCTTGAAAATTCAAACTACTAAAAAACCCCTCTTAAATTACTTAAAAATAAAATTTTCAAATTTAGCATTTTTTTCTCCATTTCCTCCTTAATATTCTATGAAGTTTCTTCTTTCTTTTTTTTTTTTTTTTTAACCATGTAGTAGTGGACTCCCAAGATTTTCATCCTTTGACGTATTATATACGGTCTTATAATGTCAATGAATGGCCCTCTGTTAGGACACAGCATCACAGCATCACAGTATCACAGTACCACTCTGGTTGGAAAAGACCTTCAAGATCATCGAGTCCAACCACTACCCTAGCTCTGCTGCACCCACCACTAAACCCTGTCCCCTGGCACCACATCTGTCTTTTTAGATGTCTCAAGAGATGGTGACTCCACCACCTTGCCGGACAGCCTGGATCACTAAGTCCAACTCCTGCACCAGAGGAGGACAACCCCAAAGTTCACACCATGTCCCTGAGGGCGTTTTCCAAATGCTTCTTGAATACTGTCAGGCTTGGTGTCATTACTGCTTCCCTGGGGAGCCTATTCCTGTGCTCCACCACCCTCTGGGTGAAGAACCTCTTCTTAATGTTCAACCTAAACCTTATAAGTATATATGTTATGTAGAGATGCATATCTTGTGTGCGTTTAGGACAACTGCAGACAGCAAAAGCCAAAATCTCAGAAGAGTTGTCTGCCTTCTAGTTACCTTAATGTATTTTTCACTCTGAGAGATGCACAGAAAAATACAAGTTAAGGAAAATCACTGAAACAATGAACTCAGGAAGTGGGTTTGCATCAGGAAGAGTTGTCTACATTGAAGTGAGGTGTCAACTTACAGTGCACTAGCTAATACTTAAACTATGTCAGAAAAAAAATCATATGATTAATATATGTTTCCTGTATCACAAAATAAATTATCCAAATAAGGACCATTTTGTCTTAATACAACCAATCCATTCTGCTGCAGATTATTAGAAGATTAATAAACAAGGAAGAAGCTGATCTGCATTTGTGACATAGTTGTAGGATTTCTGAAGGATTCTGAATATTTAATATATTTAAAATACACATACATACATACATACATACATACATACAGATAAATATTCTAACTGGTATAAATATACAATGAAGAAAAACACTCTTAGGATAGGATTTATCTGAATAAGTGTTGATATCTGTTGCTTAAACATATGTCTTTGCTAGCTGTCTGTATTTCTTTTATGTACTATGAATCTTGCTATTAATAACTATTAGTCTCATTCTGAGAAAGACATCCAAAATAGGTGAATCAGAGGCTATAGTGCCTGTATCTCTCCAGTGAATGCAATAGGAGTCTAAACTGACTAGCTAAGCTAGATTCAAGATCTACACGCAAGATGCCTATGGTTAGGTGAGATTAATTTCTCCCCCATGGACTTGGGTAAGGTCCACTCAAGCAATGAAACTGAAACGTCTTATGAGGCTATCTCATGAAATTTCAGGCTATGTTATCTGCCAGTAACAGTTTCAACAAATTATATCTGTTTTATTGTTTTGACATTGTCACTGCAATTCTATGACTATTAATCAGATATATAAGGTTTGCTCTTTAAATAAAATATTTTGATTGCATTGTTGCTTGTGACATCTACTTAGAGGCAAAAATACATTACATCTCTCTTGGAATTACAGGAAATAATTTTGGCTGTGTTGGATATCTTTGTACATGAGCTTTAAGAAATAAGTTCTCAAATGCCCAAGTGCATAAAAAGGGTGGAATCAAATACTTGAAGGAATTTACGCTTGTGAAGTAATTTTAATAAAAAGCACTTCTGTAAATTTATATCCAAACTTAGTTCAAAGGTTGTATTCTATGGTTCATTTAAATGCAAACTTTCATGGAGCTAATCTTCATGGAACCAGAAGAATACAAGCATGAAAAACAGTTAAGCCTGTGGAGGCATTCTGGATTTAGAAAGTCATCTTTTGGGGAGAGTAATTTTTTAACTTCTCTCAGATTCAAGTTAACTTCCATTTTATTTTGTTTGAAGTGATGCTGCCAAGATACCTTCTTGTGTTTTAACATTAGTGGGCAGGTCAGGCCCACCCAGCCACTTGCTGACTCCCCCACAATGGTATGGTATGTAAAGGTACATGTGCAAGCAAAGCAAAACAAGGAATTAATTTACTAGTTCCCATCAGTAGGAATTTATGGCTACTTGGGAACTCCCTCTTCCTTTTTCCCCCAGCTTTTGTTACTGAACATGAAGTCATATGACATGGAATATCCTTTTCGTCATTTAGGGTCAGCTGTCCAAGCAGTGTCTCTACCTCCAACTCCTTGTGCATCTCTAAGACGACTTCTTGATGGGACAATGTGAGAAAGAGAAAAGGTGTTGATGCTGTGTATGCACTGCTCTACAATAACTAAAACATCCATGTATTAGCTAAGACATAACACTATGCCAGCTGCTATAAAGAAAATTAACTATCCCAGCCAAAACCAGTGCAACTCTACTGTCACGTTTCCTATGTGCTTCACACAGAGTTGAAGAAACTTGCCATATTGCTCTGTATGCATACACATTTGTTTAAAAATGTTTAGTGAATACAAATCAGTACCATGCAGCTGTATTTTAGATTACAAATGTTGTTTAAATACATTCACGATAATGAATCATAAATAAAGCAATGACTTCTGACTGTAATTAATACATATGCTATTGATTCAATATGTGCTGCTCAAACAGTTTGGTTCCTCTTTGTGCCAAATATATACTTGCAGTGTGATGAAGTCCACTGCGTCAGAGAAAGAGATAAAACAAACCATCAAGCTGGGTATATCTATATTTCAGGAAAAATATAGTGATACTCTTTGAAAAGACAGAAATCTTTTTCTGATTGAACACAATTGAGAAACTCTATGTTCTTCATTAGATGGGTTGGGGAGAATTTTATCTCACATATACAAAGGGTTTTAGAATCCTAAATCCCACTGAAATCAAAAGCGTTGGAAGTCTGAATGTCCTTGTGGTTCATGTCAGTGGCCTCTCTTTGTCTGTAAACCTAAAGACTGATCATCAGTTCTCCTTGAAGTGCTCTGTGCGTAGGATACTTGCCTATGCTTCTTCTGAAATCCTCAATGGTAAAGTTAGATGACCGTTGTTCAGTGAAACACATCCCAGATATCTTCTGGTCTCTTACATTTGAAAATATTGACAGGAATAATTACAGGATGAAATTTCCAGCCTTAAGTGGAAGGTCAAGAGAAAATGAGAGTAGTTTCATGGGGATAGTCTATATTGACCTTAGTCCATGGAAGAAACCTTGTGTCAGCTATACTGTAAGTAAGCAAAACTTTTAGCTAGCTTTCTCAAGGAATGAGTGTTCAGGGACTTTGAGCAATAACAAACTCCCAGACTGAGATATGTGCTTAATTAATGCTATAGACTACAATAGAAGATGTATTTGGTATTTGTTTTTAATTGGGGCAAGTTTAGAACTGTAATGTGTGGAAGTGATCACCTTGATTAATTGTTTAGATACCGTTAAAAAAGTTTTCTTTTGTCACTTCCAATTCCTGCCATTTAGTGTCGTAATATGTGGGAATGAATTCAGCTTCAGTTTCATTCACACTATTAGTTTGATAGTCTGTCCTCTAAAGGTTACGGTAAAAACTGTGCCCGATGGTAGAAATGATCCTCCACAGCTCCTACTGGTGGGACGGTGGAGGAGAAGAAGCTTTCTTCCCTGAATCACAACAAACTGAATAAAAAGGATTACCATATTGGTTTCAAACCATGCATATTGGTTTCTAACCATGCATATTAGTTTCAAAACTGGCAAGAAAGTGGCCTTTTTTACCACACTTGTGACTAGGTTATGGCTCTTCAGCCTATCACATATATATTCCTTCCTTAAGAGGAGTACAACTGCCTTAAATTTGTGTTTGGTTCACTCAATCATTAATCCAGTTTCTTACTAAGATAACAATGTTTATTTTGATGTCTTTATAACACTACAAAGTAGAGAAGAGAACAAAGAATAACAAGTATCCGTGCAGCATGGAATTAATAACTTGAAGTCAGATACGAAACCTGGAAAATACATGCAAATGGAGTTTTTTGTAATTATTTTTAGAGATTTGACACTCTAAGCTTCTGCTAAAATTTAAACCACTGCAGAAAATAAAATCAATTGAAACAGCCAAAATGGTTGCAATATGTTTTAAGTAAGCCATGTAAGTTATAGTACAGCTGCAGATAAGCTGTAATGTATATGTATAGAGATAAATGTGATACAGTGTTGTATAAGTACGTTAAGTTGGCCCTGTTTCAAGGTACAGTGACGACTTTAAAGACAGAAAGGACCGGTGCTGAAATGATGGCAATAAGGGCAAAAGTCAGATGCATTAGCAACACCTCTGGGATGCTTGGTAAGTGTCCAGTTTACCAGTAATATACTGTTAGAAGACCAAAAGAAATATTTCACAGACAGGTTAATGATTTGAATATAGCTGATCTTGGGGCTACGTCAAGACACTAGGGCTTAAGAAATCTAGATTTAGTTTTGCTTGAGAAATCTAGATTTAATGTTTGCTTTGTAAAGTACTTTCTCTGTAAATTAGTACTTTACTTCTGAGGAAGTAAATTACTTTGAGTTATCAAAAAGATTTAGCATAAGCCTTGTAGTTTTTTCTAAATAAAGGTTTTAGGATCCTTCACAACAGTATTAGGTTACCTGTAAGACCCAAGAGTTAAACAAACCTGCAGTGTCATTGTTGTTCGACTAATTAGTACGTGATTTCCAGTGTTATTTCAATGAAATCCAGTTAGTTAATACACTCACAGTAGATAATGTATGATGTGATACAAATGTACACAGTTTGGGTCACCACTATAGTAAACATGCTATCATTATATAATGTAAAACTTGTCTTCCTGTATAAAAAGTATATGGGTAATTTTAACTTGTTACACTATAAATAGTACTATAAGCTGTGCAATAGTAATAATCTTTTTAAAACCTTTAAAAATTATTCTTCAGACATTAAGGTTTGTCTAGAATTTCTGTGTGTACACAGGTATGAATAGCAAAACCATGGATGATAGAAGAGGGAAAACACTCCATCTGGTGTGATGTGTTTGTGGACTTCTAATATTTTTTTTTTTTTCCTAAACAGAATTTCAAAAAAGGAAAGACAAATATGTAGCTCACCTTGTAGTTTCTGGATTTACTTTATGAAAAAGACACTTACAGTGACCCAACACTAACTACCCTAATGAATAGTAGGAAAGACAGAAGCTAAATAACTGAAAAAATCAGGTCATTTATATTGATGTTCATCATAAAGATCTCATTTGTGACTTTTGTTGCAAAATTATATTGGTAACCTGTCATATATGGTGAATTTTTTTGGAATCTGCAAAGATGCTTCTTCCTGGCCATGCAGGACATAGAGAAGGCTGAGGTACTCAGTGATTACTTTGCCTCAGTCTTCATCTGCAAAGGATCTGGTCACACCATCCAAGTTAGAGAAGGCAAAGGCATGGACTGTAGAAAGGAAGATCTCCCCACTGCAGGAGGAGAGCAGGTTTGTGACCATCTGAAGGACCTGAAGGTGCACAAGTCCACGAGACCTGATGCGATTTGTCCATGTCTCCTGAAGGAACTAGCCGATGATGTTGCAAAGCCTCTGTCGATCATATCTGAAAAGTCTTGGCAGTCTGGAGAAATTCCCACTGGCTGGAAAAGGGGAAACATAACTCCCAGTTTCAAGAAGGGAAAAAACGAAGACCCAGGGAACTATAGACCAGTCAGTCTCACCTCTGTGCCCAGCAAGATCATGGAGCAGATCCTCCTGAAGGCTCTGCTAAAGCATGTGAAAAGGGCTTATTGGTGACAGCCAACAAGGCTTCAATAAGGGCAAATCCTGCCTGATTAATTTGGTGGCCTTCTACAGTGTGGTCATGGCATCTAGTGGTCAAAGGAAGAGCAACCAATGTCATCTACCTAGACCTGTCCAAAGCCTTCGACACTGTTCCACACAACATCCTGGTATCAAAACTGGACCAATACAGATTCAATGGATGGACCACTCATTGGGTAAGCAACTGGCTGGATGGTCACACTCAGAGTGGTGGTCAATGGCTCAATTTCCAGATGGAGACCTGTGACAAGTAGTGTTCCCCAAAGGTCAGTACTTGGACAGTGGCACTGAGCGCACCCTTGGCAAGTTTACAGACAACACCAAACTATGTGTTGAGGTTGACATACTGAAGGGAAGGGAGGCCATCCAGAGGGACCTTGACAGGCTTGAGAAGTGGGCTCATTCAAAGTGCATGAAGCTCAACCAGGCCAAGTGCAAGGTTCTGCACCTGGGTTGAAGCAATCCCAAGCACAAATACAGGCTGGGTAGAGAATGCATCAAAAACAGTCTGGAGGAGAAGGATTTGGGGGGTCATGGTGGATGATGAGAAGCTCAACATGAGCCAGCAATGTGCATTTGCAGCCCAGAAAGCCAACCATGTCCTGGACTGCATCAAAAGAAGCGTAGCCAACAGGTCAAGGGAGGTGATTCTCCCCCTCTACTCAGCACTCGTGAGACCCCACCTAGCGTACTGTGTCCAGTTCTGGAGCCTCCAACAAAACAAGGACATGGAGCTGTTGGAGTGAGTCCAGAGGAGAGTCATGAAGATGATCAGAGGGCTGGAGCACCTCTCCTATGAAGACAGGCTGAGTGAGTTGGGATTTTTCAGCCTGGAGAAGAGAAGGCTCTGGGAAGACCTCATAGCTGCCTTCCAGTACCTGAAGGGCCTACAGGAAAGCTGGGGAGGGACTTTTTACTAGGACGTGTAGTGAGAGGACAAGGGCTAATGGATTAAAACTGGAAGAGGGTAGATTTAGGTTAGACATTAGGAAGACATTCTTTAGTGTGAGGGTGGTGAAATGCTGGCACAGGTTGCCCAGGGAAGTTGTGGAAGCCCCATCCCTAGAAGTGTTCAAGGCCAGGCTGGATGGGGCTCTGAGCACCATGGTGTCCCTGCCCATGCAGGGGCATTGGAAGTAGATGATCTTTAAGGTCCCTTCCAACTGAAAGTATTCTATGATGATGTGATTTACAGTTATGACCATTTTTCAGTTCCCAAGTGATAATTTGTCTCGGACACTTGTTCTGGGACCTAATTTTTTTAATCTTGTTTATTTATAATGTTTAGTTCACCTTAACTTTTTTTTTAAAGCTTTCATTTCTTGGTACTTGTTATCTGATTGGTGATGATGATTGTTTTTCTCTATGTCTTCCTTACACGAGTTCAATTTTTCATATCTGAAGATTATGATTTCAATATAGATAACTAAATGATGACAAAACTAAACCCAAAATAGGAAATTTAAAGAATAGTTTTATGGCAAAAAGTTTAGCAAAAAGATACATTATAAATAAATAAATAAATCTCTATATTAGAAAAAGTATAGTCCAAAGACTTACATTAAGGCACAAGAATAATCTAGAAGAAATATTCAAAAGGGGAGGAAGAAGACAGTGTAGTGTTGTAGCTATAACATAGCTATAATAATAATGTAACTGTAATTAGGAACTACAAGTCACTGACATCTTAGAATGTGGATTTACAGCTGTATTGAATTTTAATCAAGCATACTTACAATACGTCCCCTAAGAAAGCCTTGTTAGCAGGTCCTTTGAGAATCTTAAACTTCACATAGTTCTGTGTGTGAATGATCAACCAGATCATTTAGGAAGAGGTTGATTGAGTTTAAGGCCAGGCTTAACTGTATTCTTTGTGTGGGAAACTCACCTGAATGCAGGTTTTATTAAGAAGAAAAAAAATGTTCATTTGTAATTTACAACTCCCACTTTTAAGTGAGATTGTGTATGCAGAGGTGCCTTTCTATGTTTATGCCACTTTCTAAGTGCTTTACTCCATCAAACATGCCCAAAGGTTTCTGCCTTGCTATGAAAGAAGTATAAAGTTACCATTTGTTTCTTAGAAGCTGATGGTGAGTTAGACAATGTAAAGAAAGTAATTTGAAAGAACTTGTGTGAGTGAGGTTGCTACATGACACAAATTATCTCAGTTTTGTGTTGTTTGGGGTTTTTTTAATATTTATTTTCTTTCTATTAAAAAAAAAAAATAGTCAAAATGACAAACCCTTTCCCCTGCAGACTCAGTTTTTCATATTCTTGTATTTCATTGTGAACCTTGTGGTATCATTTGGCAACTTTAAAGAAGAGTAATAGCCAAGATGCAAACACATGCCAGCTACAGAGTACAAACCTATAGTATATTAATCTGCTGACCTTTGCACTGAGAAAATATCTAGTGCTCTTTATTTATAAAAGCCTATCAGTAGCACCCTGCTAGGCTGTTAAATATAGTAAGTGCTGTATAGATCAGTTGATCTCTGTGTATAGTTTATGGCATCTCAGGTGTAGTAAAAGGATACATCAGGGTTTATCATTTGCACCCTGCTGGCTACTTGACAGGCATTTATTTTTAAGATATATGACAAAGAGTAAAAAGAAAGTGTATTGAAAGAAGAAAGGTATCTATTAAAGCAGTACAACTGGCAACATCTGGAAAGCCCATCAATAGAATTTTATAGCACCCCTTTGCTTGAAGTTAACGTTTATTACATGAAATGTGTGGTAAAAGAATTATGCAATTTCTCACTGAATTGTTATAGCAGAACATAAGGAGTGTGTTGTATCCATCCCTACAGTAAAAAACACTTTTTTACGTATATACATATATTTTACACACCCCCCCCAAATTGTTCATCTGGTTTGTGTGTGCTAAGTAGTGAATAAAACCAGATAGGAATAAAAGTTTACTGTCATGTATACAAAATTATTTTTAAAGAGAGAGAGAGAAAAGAAAAAAAATAATAATTGCACAGGAGCATTATACATTAATATTATTTGGACTGTATGAAGCTTAGTGCACAGTAATTGTTAGAAACACTGTAAATCTAGTATTATTGGGTTTCATTTTTTTTAAAGGATGAATAAGTAAAATATATCGAGTAACATGGTTAGAAACAGAAAGCTAGAGGTGCTTCTTGCATGTTAGGGAAAAATACTAAGAGTTATAAAAGTTTATTTTAAGGACAATTATTCAGAAATAAGAGTTCCTTAACAAAGACTCAGAACCCCCTTATCATCTGATATAACACATCAGCAACTTCTTTTGCAGCAGTGACATTCACACTACAACTCAGAAGTAAAAAGATGTATCCATTTCCTTTAATTTCCGCAGTCATCATCAAGATGCAGTATTTTACTGCCTTGAATGTTCAACTATGTAGCAATTTGTCTCCTTCCTCTGGATATAAACTGCCTGAGCTTTCGAAGGGATGAGAAAGTATTTAGTAGTTCCTTCCTCTCCCTTATAATGGACCACATTTCAGTATTTAAAATTAACAATTTATTAAAACATTGTATGGTGAAAATTCAGGAAGAACCACAAAGGAGTAAAACTAAGCCCTATACAAAGTTTTTTTAAAAACCCTTTTCCTTTCAGTTTTGGAGATTTTGGTCAGAGATTATGAATAGACTAGTTTCCACCCTCTTAATTAGGTGATCTGTTATGGATGTCCCATATCGAGTGAATCACTTAATCACTGTAGTGAATATGAGTTAAAGGTTATTCTAATGAGGCATGTATTGAAAAAGAATGACAAAATTACTTTGGAATTGTAGAAGTTAGTCCTTTCTCACCAGACATGAGAGCCACTCAATCCCATTTCATTCCAGGAGAAGCTGTTATCTACTCAGCATTTCATGGATAGAAAAGCAGGAAATAGAACACTTACTTAGGTGTCTATGTCTATAAGGCCCTAACTTTTTTTTATCTCTTTAGAAAGTTTTGGTGAGAAGCCCTCAGGTGCTTTTCTAAAAGCAGCACAGTTGGTTATTTGGGAAATGATTCAGCCTTGTTACTGCACTCTTTTCTAGGCAACCATTCTTCACTCCTGACAGAGGTTTATAACTGGGTAGACTTGGCATAGATTTTTTTTTTACAGTCGGATTAATTTGCTGAATTGTCCCGTATGGTTAGAGCATTTGGTCCTTTTAAAGAAGTAATTGGCCATGGCTATTTACTATAAATAATATTTTTTAAATAAGGCTACATATGAAGATTTCCCAAGCTGTCCAAATGTAAAAAATCAGTATTGTAATAATCTAAATAAGGATTGCTGTAAGAAGGTAATGAATTCAATAGGAAAATTGCAAACTCAGATTCATGCTTCTTTCGTTATAAAAAGATTGCCAATTTCACTTAATTAAACTTAATTGTTTTAGAAAAGAAAATGTAATGCATAAGTTATTAATTCAAGGTAGAAGTGAGTCTAAGACTATAATTAAAGTGTAAAAGAGTTAAATAAATAAAAACTTATTTGTAGTCAGAAAGACACTTTGCCATGTGTGTAAACATTTTCTATCATTGTTTGCTCTATGTTGTTCAGCTTTTCTAGTTTTATATTAAATGTCTAATCAGTCTTATGCAGGATGACTACAGGCAAAAGTGAAAACTGAAGAAAACAAATAGCTACTGTGATCTTGTTAAGCAGCTTCTTTTTCAAAGTCAACACTGAATCTTCCACCCCCAAACTGAGCTAGCTGTGTTCTCTTCAAGACAATTTCTCAGCTACTTTTTTCTTTTAGAAACTGATGTTTCATGTACTTAAGACAATACAAAATAAAAATGCATGTTCTAAGAGTCCAACAGATGCAAAATAAGTTATATTAGGTAAGCTTAATTTATATTCTGTATAGCCAAATAAAATAGATATATTTCATTTTAGATATACACTGAAGAATAAAAGACAATATATTATTTTTCTGAATAAGTTTTTTGAAAGGGAAAATGGAGTAGGCTGGAATCAAGCAAGCCTACCTCTTCCATCCTCCACCCACAAATCTTTCCATGTGCCTTGCAGGTGGAAGTGCTTACAATCTCTTAATAGTTGGCAATTATCTCATATGATATTAGCTCTATTTTGATTAATTGCCATAATGCTATTCACAGTTTGAATAAATTTTTAGTTTATTATGGGATAGGCACAAAGATACAACTTTTTAAATAGTAGAGTCCATGCTATAGAGTAGTTTATGAGCACCCCATTTCTGTCTGAAATTTTTTCTAGAATTGTTTTTTTCTTTATACCCTTCACATTATAGTGCTTCCTATATCATGTCTTAGTCACCTAAAGTTTTATCTTTAGATTAATAAAGGGCTAGTTTGGTTTATTTTAAACAGAGGGGAAAATCTCATTATACAATGAGAAGAGGAGTATTGCTGAAACGAAAGATGATAAGCCAAAGGCATTAAGCTATCAGCTGTCCGAACATCTAAGATACTGACACTTAGGAACATCAAAGCTTGGTCTAAATTGTCCCTATTAATGTTAAAAAAAACCACAAAACAACCTCTGAAAATTATCTTTCTCAGGAAATTACCATATTATTCCATTTTTTCCATCTTCACACTACGATTATGAGGAGTGGTTGCTGGAGTTGTTTGACTAGTAACTGAGTCAGATTTTTGTGGCTCTGTTAAATTATGTAGGGCTGAAAATAGTTTGATTATTAATTAAAAGGGAAAACGTATACATGAATGAGTAATGCTGCACCATGTTGTGAAACTTTGATTTTCATTTTTATCAGTAGAAATTGGCAATGTTTAACATCTTGAAGGAACTTCAATGTGCATATTTCACTTTCTTGCTACTCTCTAGGCCTGAAAAAATACCTTGTTTAGCAACTGCAATGCATTACAGAGTGAGAAATCAGAGTTTGCAGTTTCCATCATCAGCTTTCAAAGACTAACTTTTATGCATGCATATAAATATAAAGAAGATCAGCATCTATATTCATGAAGGTGATTTTCCCAGATGATACCTGATGCTTTGCAGAAAATACAAATAGCTGTGTCAAAATTGATAAGTAATCCAACACACAAGACTAGCAAAGATTCTTAACTTACAGTTGAACTCCTGTTTGTCCCTATCTCAGTAAGGATACATTATCAATTCACATGTGCATGACATAGAAAGTTGTATTGTATGTAAAGATCATTACTTTTAGCAACTATTAGAAATTTTGATACCTCAGAAATTAGGATAACACTATATATTCATATATTTAAAGGTGAATATACCAGCTGAAATTGAAGTGGTTACTATCAGTGGTTACTAGAATTTCTAAATGTCACCACTGGCATTATATGTTTCAGGGTCTTGGCAGGATGCCATTTTCAGCAGGTTTCAGATTTTCTATACATTTTCTAGTTAAGTTTGTCAGGACTCTCAAGGGAAATAAATGACCTAACTTTTTTGCTATGGCATGGTGTGTAATACATCAGCTAGAAAAAAAACAAAACAAATCCAAAACTAAAACAAACAAACAAACCAACCCCAAAAAAATAACAGCAAAAAAGGAAAATGTAATGGGTAAGGTAAAGTATAATGCAGGATGCTGCTGCCCTACTTTATTGTTAGAAGGAATATGTATGAAGCTACTTTAATTAGATACTAAATTAATCCTTCCCCCTCTTTTTTTTTTTTTTTTAAATGTAAAGTGACACATCTAATAAAGATTTCAAACAAGAATAAAAAATCACATACAGAATTGTAGTTCATTCTTTCTTTTACTTCATGGAATGACTGTTCATTAAACTGTCACAAACCTACATGAAGTCCTTCAATAACGGACTTTGATTTTAAAAACAAAAGGATTGGTTAAAATCACAGATTAAAAATAATCACACTAAAAATGGAAGAGAATTACACCTTTCTCAGACAATTTTCATCCCATGAAGTATATCAATACAGGAAATGGTATTCTGCTCCTCCTGAACAATCTCACCTGCATCAACAGGTTTGCTCATGCCTGAACTGGCAGTGACAGGAGAAATAGATCCACCAGGCGCTTCTGTTACAGAGATGGCAGATTGGCAGATATTGTTCTGAACTGAAGAGTGTGGTGGAGTATTCTTTCTAATTCACGTACACTGTCATGGAAGTGCACACAACAGAAGTTTATCCAACATTGTTTTGGCAAGCACAAACTATTTGTCTCAACACAGGGATAACTCAAAGAAGGCTTATGTCCTCTTACCGCACCAGAGGTCAGAGTAGACCAAAGGAAAGTCTAAGAAGGGAAAAAAGGGGAAAAGATAAGATGAAAAAAGCTACAAAGTTCTATTTCTAATCCAGTCAGCCTGGCTGCCAGCTTCTCACAACTCCAAATACATAGCACTGGAACATTGCATCGGTTCAGAAGTGCCCAGCTACAGTGTTGTGCAAAAGGGCTTCTTACATGGATATACTTGCCTAAAAACATAGAAATCGCTTAACTGGTGCACAGCGTGTTTCTGCCTTTTCAGTTCATCTGTATTATTTTATTTCATCACTTAAAGTTTGTAAAAAACACTTCTTTTCACTTCTCAAAATTTATGCAGATTCTTGGCATGCTCTAAAACCAGAACAACTTTGTCTTTCTTTGGAGCATAGGAGGTTCAAGGTGAATATCAGAAAAAACTTCTTTACTGTAAGAGTGACAGAGCACTGGAACAGGCTGCCCAGAGAGGTTGTGTAGTCTCCTTCACTGGAGACATTCAAAACCCGTCTGGACAAGTTCCTGTGTGATGTGCTCTAGGTGACCCTGCTCTGGCAGGGGGGGTTGGACTAGATGATCTTTCGAGGTCCCTTCCAACCCCTAGGATTCTATGATTCTATGATTCTATGATTCTTCAAACATATATTTAGAAAAAAAGCTTTGTCTTTAGAAGACAGCTTGCAATGACATTGGCTTAGCTTCTTTGTCAATGCCACTGTTACATCTCCAGTAATTTTGAGTATTTTTATGTAAAGCTTTTATGTTGTGATTCAGAAACTTTTGAAAGTGTTTTGAATGAAAAAAATCCTAGAGCTGATGTTTTTTTTGTTTTGGCTTGGTTTGTTTGTTTGGGTTTTTTTGTTTCCTTGGGGTTTTTTTTTGTTTTGGGTTTTGGTTTTTTTGTTGGTTTTGCTTTGCTTTGTTTTATTTTTAACTTTGTTTCCCTTAATGGCATAACAGACCTCTTGAAATATATCAGTCTTCAGAAATGCTATGCATGTTATTTGGTTAGATGTGAACAGAAGTTGAACTCATATAGAGGGTTATGATAAGTAAACTCTCTGACTGACAAGATATTCTAATGGAGCAGCACAGCAAGAACAGAGTGTAAATACCAGTTTGCTGATTGTGCAATTCCAGATGAGATGCTGAAAGATAATTTTTCAAGTGTGACTTGTTTCCAGCCTTTTCATGGATATATGCTTAAATACACCATACAAAGCCCAATCAAAGTATAATGAGTTGCAATAAAGGTCCGTGTAAATAATGCAGAATTTTATCAGAACAATGAGCTGTCACATATTGTTAAAAAAATCAAAATTAGTTCTAAACCATGAAGACCATATATTAAGATACTTATGTTGTAGCTTTAGTATGGAGAATTACTCAAGGTGAGAGTAAAATATCAGAGGTTAAAATCAATAAGAGTTCCAAATATATCTAGAACTTAACATCATCCACCAGTTTTACTAAATGTTGTTTTCTAAGAGGAGACGGTTTAATTGTTAGGATGCCATTTCTGCCAGAAGGCACAAATATCAGTCCCATGTCAACTTGTAACCCAACTTGTGTACTGCTCTGCTGAGAAAATACAATTCTGTTTACTATAAGGCCTCTCAAACACTTAACTTGCTCCATTTATTCTCTAATGTAGATTTGGAGGAAGGCGAAGACATCTGAGAGACGATGTTATTTTTCAACATGTTCTACTAGGACCAACCGAAAAAGAATTAATTTGGGAACATTAGTGTATATTGATTACTCACATCCATGCCTTCTGTGTGTCATATATTAGTATATATTGATATAAATGCACCCTGATTTCTAAAGTTGTAGTGCTTTCCCTTTGTCCAAGAGTGAAATTTGCACATCTTGATTAATTTTAGCACCTGTTGTTCCGTTTTTTTTTCTCTCAGCATGGTAGGCTGAGCACCCTCCCTAATAGACATGGCCTGCCCTGAAACAGAAACCCTACATATGAAACATTGTATTTGTGACTATTCCACTTTTTTTGGGAGTAAACTCTGAATAAGTGATGGATTAATGTATTTAATAATTTTTAAATGGTAGCGACTCCATTTCTAATCCTACATATTCATATGCAATATAATTGCAAATTTTTCTGTTAGCTTGCTTTTTTGTCCCTCAGGATTTTTTGCTCCCTTGCAAGGATTCTAGTCAGATTAGACCTCACTATTAAGTTAGATATCTGCCCTTTAAAAGGCACAATTGACTTACTGTTCAGTGACATCAGCCTGGCTGGTGGAAAAACCCCTGGAGCACTGAGCAGAAGGTAAGGATGTTACAAGCATTTGTAATCATTGGTTGTATTAGGCTTTTTCTGCATAAAGAATCCTACATGAGAAATTCAGTGTTGGTGGTTTATGTAGCAGATAATGTACCACACATTACATGAAGGCAATGAGAGAATTGTGTTTTAGGAGCTTGTATCACTGAGGTAAGTGGCTAGTGTTCTGTTAAAGGTATTCGTAATGCTTCCTGGCTTCACACTGACTTTACTGATTGTCTGTTTGGAAAAACACACAATGAAGTTTTATAAAATAATGATCAAATAAGATCCTCTGTGGGCCTTCCATATCTTAATTTGAGAAACCTTTTCCACTTTCTCCCTAAAGAAACTAGGGACTGATTTTAATGCCTTTATTTTCAGTGTACAGTCACCTCCATTCTGTCTTTCTAACTGCCTATGATGTTATCTCTAAAAACACATTGCAGTATATCATATTTTATTACAAAGTTTTCATCAGTCTTCTACTACATAAAGTGACTCTCTGACAGTTCTCGACTATTTCATTCTATCATGTAATTCTTCCTCTGTTTCCATCTCTTACTCTGATTAGAGAAGCATACATTTAACTTCATCAAATACTAAAACTGGGAAAAGCTATTTTTAAAAGTGGAAAATATATAAAAAAAATGTAATTAGATGCATCACTTGGAATAAAAATCTCTTAGAAAATTCAAAGAGATGGGTGTGTAACAGACCCTATTTTGCAATGTGCAGGTTTTTTGTTGTTGTTTGCTTTTGAATATTCACCAATTTTATTTTATTGATACTATTTTGAAAAACAGAGCCTTCAATAATTTCCTTGGCTTTGAATGATAATTCAGATAGTCAAAGGGTGTCTGTGACAGGCATATATGGCAGGTCAGGTGGAAAAAGCAAGATGCTCACAAATGTGTTTCAAGATTAGATAAAAACAATTCTAATGGCAAAAGTCTTTATCTTTTTAAACCATTCCTTACATTTACTTTCAACTTCACTGAATTCATTTCTCCTGGGGTGTCCCTCATGCACCATGGCAATCTTATAACACCATCCCAGAGTGTATAATCTGCATATTTCCACAATATACCTCATATAATTCCAGTTAAGTCAAGAATTAAAAGTAAACCAAGTGACAAGACCTCTCTGAGCTGGATCCACACTCTAGATCCAAACCTGCAAAACTAAACACAATTTACAGTTTCGCATTGAACTTCAGAATTACAGCCCTGGACTGGTTCAAATGCTTTTATTTTCAAGATAAATATTACAGTCATTCAGTCTCCACAGAAGTCTTTCCCTTGTTCCCTTGATCACCTAAGCAAACAAAGCAAAGAACAACTACATTAAATCCCTGTGCACTCATAATTCATGTTTTTTATGTTAAGTTTTTATAAATTGTAGCATTCTGTTTTTGCTGGTGGCAGAATTGACAGTAATGCATGCTGAAAACAGAAAAATGGTGTTGTTTATAACAGGAGCTACAGACACTGTATAACAGAATGAAAGAATATTTAAACAGGCAAATACTTTACTTCAGACAAAGTTTCTTATAATGATTGATACATAATCACACAGCTGACAATGGGCCAAGAACAAATATTTCCCTTAACTAATCAAGTGAAAGTGTGAATTTACATTATAGTTTATAGCACTTTTTGTTCTGTTAAGGGTATAGAGCATAATTGTGTTACATGAAACATGGCACAGCTTTCTGGTAAGAAGTCACTTGATTATAAATATTGCATACACCACACTATTTAAGCATCTTCACTAATGAGCTAATGTTCCTCAAGCTATTCAGGCATATGGAGGTCATTACTTACAGTTGAGTTTATAGAGGGGTTGTAGTTTTCCATATATAGGTGTTGTAAAATGAGGTGGGCTGTGGAGGAGCCTCTGAAGTGTCTTAGGCTTTGCATGCACCAGCCAAAAAGTTTTCCCTGTTTTCTGTGTTTGCTTAACAGTCCTAGGGAGCAATAAAATTAAACAGGTTCTAAAGTACAACATATGGACAAATTTGCTGTTGCAGCAGGTATGGATTCTATGAGAGACACCAAATGTCTGAAACGAAAGCATCAGTTATGTGTCCAATCACCCTGTGCTACAGAATGTTAGAGTTTCTTTGAGCACTGCTTGAATAATTAACATTTATCCTCAGACAAGAAATCCAGAAGTTTACCCTTAAACTTGCAGTTTTCCTCATGGACTGACTACCTGCTAGACAAGGCTTCAAACATAGTTGTGCATTTGCAAATATGTGTCTTCACATCTTGGCATGTAAGTAAATAAAATGGCTAATACACAGCAGGGCTGGTGTAAGGAGTGGTGAGAATATTTTAGTTTCCTAAGATAATTGTGAAAAGTAGGGCAAATCTGACTAGGTCCAGGCTTATAGTTCCATTTCACTTGTCTTCAACCTTATCAGGTTAATCCTGTAATCATGCTGTGACCTTTCAGGCACTGCAATATTTTAGTGCTACTATGGCCTATATTTTCCTGTAAAGCTTCAGAGATGGTGTGGAATTGAAAATATTACTCATAAAACTAGCAATATTTGAGGATTTTTTCCCCAGGAAGAAAACAATTTGTCGTATTTTACTTTTTTACCAGCTTATGTTCCACAGAAAGATAATTTCTGTCAAAAATCAGAATATATAAAATGAAGTAAAAAAAAAATACAACTGAAATAGATCCTGGACTGATTAAAATTTTGCCTTTAAATGTGTCTGAATTTGTACTGCAACTCCAAACAGCAAACGGACCTTATGCTTCAAGTGAATTTAACTTGGGGTGGAATCCAGATATCTTTCCATTTTTTTTTCACCTCTTTTATCATATTCCTAGAATCTACTGTGGTAAAATTGGGGAAAAAACACACGAAAGATACCCATGTAACCTTAGCTGTTTAGGGTTTCTTATTTGTATCTTGAGCAAGGCAGAAAAAAATAGGAAGTGTTTGTTTTATTTTGTTTCCTTTGTTTTCTGTAGCTTCCTAGAAAATGTGTTATTATTTACCATTTTGTAGCAATTAAGCCACTACTTGTTTAAGCACACAATTTTTTAACTTCAAAAGGTATGCTTAAATCCCACTGGGGCCTATGGATTAAACACTTTCTTAAAGTGAGGGTTTAATTAGATGCTTTGCTGAATTGGATCTTTAATTGCTAATATTTTTTGGGGTTTTGTGGGTTTTTTGGTGGGTTTTTTGTTTGGTTTTTGGTTTTTTGTTTTGTTTTTGATTTGGGGTTTTTTTGTTTGTTTGTTTTTAAAGTTTCACCCGGTTTATTTAAAGGAGCTATTTAGGTTTTCAATGTAAGATTTCAGTTGCAGGAGAATTTCTCCAGAATTACCTACATGATATCATTAAAGTAGGATTAAACATTAAAAATTTAGAGACAAAATCAAACAGGGAGCAAGAAAAAATAAATATCATTAATTTACTTTATATTTCTTCCTGTTCTAGGAAAGAGGAAGTGTACAAATAGTACGTTATTTAATCATAGAATCATAGAATGATAGAATGGTTTGGCTTGGAAGGGACCTTAAAGATCATCTAGTTCCAGTGCCCCTGCATGGGCAGGGACACCTCCCACTAGACCAAGTTGCTCAAAGCCCCATCCAACACTTCCGGGGAGGGGGCATCCAAAGCCTCCCTGGGCAACCTGTTCCAGTGTCTCATCACCCTCACACTAAATAATTTATTCCTAATGTCTAACCTAAATCTCCCCTCTTCGAGCTTAAAACCATTATCCTTTGTCCTCTCACTACACACCCCAGTAAAAAGTCCCTCCCCAGCTTTCCTGCAGCCCCTTCAGGCACTCAAAGGCCGCTATAAGGTCTCCTCGGAGCCTTCTCTTCTCCAGGCTGAACAGCCCCAACTCTCTCAGCCTGTCTTTGTAGGAGAGGTGCTCCAGCCCTCAGATCATCTTCATGGCCTTCATCTGGACTCTCTGCAAGATCTCTATGTCCTTCCTGTGTTGAGGGCTCCAGAACTGGACTGAGAACTCCAGGTGAGGCCTCACAAGTATGGGGTAAAGGGGGAGAATCACCTTTCTCAATCTGCTGGCCACACCCTCATGTACTGTGAAGATTTATAGCTGGTAAAAGCAAAAAGGTGTGTGGGTTTTTGTTGTTTTGGGGGTTTTTGCAATCAAAGTCTGCATTATCATAAGACAAATGACATTGTAAAACTAAAATAGATCTAATGAAAAAATGAAAATTTAGACTTTACGGTCATAGGAAAGCAACAACAAATCAAGGAAAATAACCTGCAAAGGTCTCAAGCCAAATGAGATACTTTAAAGCTTTCACCAAGATACTTTTTTAGCAGTACGGAAAAACAAATAACAAAGCATGTTGCAGGAGGAAAATGCAGGAGTTTCACAAACAAAATTATTTGAAACTGTGGTATGGTTTATTGACAAAATAAAACAGACTTAGCATAACAAAAGACATAATCGGTCACAGAACACAAGCCAGCTAGCTAGATGCAGACGTAACTTCTGTCAAAATTCAGTAAGGCCACATGTGGAGAAAGGTCGGTGACGGCCACATGAACTCTCCATTTACTGGAGATCCTTGTCATTACTGGATATCCTGGTGACAGCTGCATGCAGTTGTGTGTGTTTAAGAAAAAATATAAAAGTATTAATGATAAAAAATATGTAGCCACCATTAAATCGGGAACTTTTTTTCACTCAATTAGTCTTTTTATCAGCCTATATAATTGCTTACAGTATTGTGGTTTTTGGCCTTGACTTCCACCTGCTGATACCAAGGGGAGGCTGCTGTTCCTCCTGGGAGCTGCCAAAGAGACACAAGGCAGGACAGAGGTGGAGGCTGCGGGTCCAGAAAGCCAAGACAGGAAGTGCCCACAAAGGCTGCAGTGGTGGCAGGTATGACGTCCCCTTCAGCAAGTACTGCCCTCAGCCACAAGGGTGTCTATGGCTCTATGTAAAATGAAGAGAGGAGCTGTGATATATTTTTGAGATTTTTAAGGTTTATAGTGAAGTTTTCATTGGCAAGGAGGCAATGGCCTCTTTTCTTGATTTATCTCATATGGAAAAGTCCATTGGAATGATCATGTGATACACCCTGTGTCTGTCATAATCAAACTGGATACATTACAGACCATTTAAATAAAGGTTTTGTGTATTGTTTACTGCATGCACTTCTATCTGACATTTTGCTTGTCATTTTGACATTATGTTGCAAAACAGAAAACAGGCAAAACCTTTGAAGCAGCCAAGTGTGTCACCTTGTGTCTTCCTTTTTGTTGTGAGAGTAGGAATGTTTTTACCTTTACCTGTAATGTATGGATACTTCCCATGCAAGGTGACAACAAAAAATCCTTCCTTCTTAGCACCTTCTCCAGGGTTCTCAGTGAAATAATCTCCAATCTGGCCTTCTCTGCTGTAGCCCTTTACACTAGGTCTGCAAAAGAAAAAAAAAAAAAAAAAAAAGGCAAAAAAAGCACTCCATATTAATTTTGTGGTGAAGGAAATGTTTGCATAGATGTAATGGTAGGCCACAGATAATCCAAGTGTTATACCTAGAAGCAAGATTGAACTAACATAATTCTGGGTTGCCTAACATAAAATCAACCTTTTAGCACTATCATGTCCTTCTTGTAGGAGTATTCCTTGTCATTGGGCCACTCACATAAACTTGCTATCTATCTTATTAGGAAAAAAATATTTTAAAAATTGTGCACATAAAAATAGTCCAGAACTTCCAGGTAAATTAATTGTTTATAATAATCTACAGGATTTATAAATATGCATGTAATGGTCAGAGTGGATTCAAGACAATAAAAAATTCTATGGTTATCACTTAAAATAAAAGAATACTCTTTAGATGATCAGTGCTGTCCATATGAAAATGGGACAATTGTTCCTATCTGATTAGTGAAAGGTCTCACTTGTCACTCCTTGCAAACGAGGGAAGCTGGGGAGTGATGGTCATGACATTCAGACCATGGATGGATCATGATATGTGAGGGCTATGCTGATGAAGAGAGAATTGCTAGCAATTTCAGAGGGACTGAATACACTGGGTAGAAAACAAATTGTAAAGAAACTGCATTGTAGACCTGCTGTGTGAGAGAATGAGGCTGAGCTGATATTCAGACTTCACTGAAAAAGCAGTAACCACATCATTTTTCACTGAGGAAACCTACTTCTATCAGGGAAGGAGAACTGGAGAGATCAGAATTACCATTACATTACATCACATCAGGGATGGGCTCTCCTTCCCCTATGAGTTAGAAATCTAATGATGTAAAAGACTACAAAGGAATTTAAAAAACCGCAACATTTAACACTATATTTCACTTGGCCTGCTCTTGGTTCATCCAAAAAAATAAGGCAATCATATAAAATTGAGGTTATAAAAAATTGCACAGTGAATATTTTTCATAAAAAGTCTGAATTCAGTTGTTGAAAGCTAAACCAGCTTAGATAGGGGTTTCTATAAAAATAACAAATTATGTAAAATTTGAACCAAGAGAAAGCCAACATAAAAAATCTATTGCAATTCAACAAGAATGTTGAATTAATACTTTCTTACCTATAGTTCCTGTCCTTAGCCTGGCAATCATGAAATCTCCATGAAGAAAATACCATGACATTCCTACATACACAGTTCAAAAGAGTAACTAGGACGAAAATAAATCAGTTTTTACCTTATGTGAACCTGTGCAGAAGACAGAATGGGACCACTTGAAAATGAAGTTAATTTTTTTCTAAACATGTCATCTTATACAGGCAAAAAAAGGCTCTCTTTTTCATAGAGAAGACAGGAAAATATCATGTGCTATATTTGGTTGTGTTCCCACTTTATGTAAGCCCTTGTCACTCCTTTTTTCAGTAAGCATGCAGTCTATTTTCGTTACTGTATTAATCATCTGACATTCTTTCCTGAGAGAAAGGAAGAAAGTTATGAATAAAAGACTCCATTGCTTGTCATGGTCATACACAACCTACTAAGATTGAAAGAGTGCTTTCACAGCAATTTTAACAGTCCAAAGTAACAGCTCCTTTAAAGAGCTCTTTGGTGAGAGAATCTTAATTTAAGTGCAGCCAGTTTGATCCATGTGAATGAGGAGTTCTGAAAATATTGTGGCAAATTCCTCTTTTGTTCAATATATGAAGTACAGTCTGACTAGTTGTAAGGGAGCTGTGGATGAAATTTTCAAAGATGTCATGGATATACATGTAAAAAAATTCAAAATATTCTAATAATAATTAGACAACAGACCTCCCTAAAATTTTTGAAAATATAAGCTTTAAGTACTAGCAGTATTGACTGATCATCTCCCTTTGTCTAGTAGTGTATTTTGCAGAGGATACATACCACCTCAGGCTGGTTACCATATGTAAATTGAATAAAATACCTGCAGGGTCAGGGTCTCTGATTCTTTAATTATATTCAGGACAGTAGCAATACATAAGGATTGTTTTTAATAATTCCATATAACTATTTCCAGATTTCCTCTGTTCAATGTTTTAAAACATTTGTAAGTTGTAGGGTTTTTTTAGTCAGTTTGAGTATAATAAATATAATAAATATTGAAAACTCCTGATGCAGATATGAAAAATACACATCTGCAGGTTTGTTCCTTACTTCAAAGCCAGTTTCTGAATCTCTGTGTTAACAGTTTATTAAATTACACTTTGCACATAAATATGTATATATGCATATGAATATACAAATAGAGATTTTTCAGCAACATAATGGGAGTCTAGAAAATTATTAATATATCAGGACAACTGGGCTCTGAGGAAAGAGAGTATGGACATTTGACTTCTGGCTGACACTTTCAACCATATGTTATAATGCATGTAAAAAATTAAATTTTATACTTGACTGAACAACATCATGGGAAAATTTATTATCCAATTTGTTTCTTTAAACTGAAGCTGATACCTTAATTCTACACATGATGCCATTGCATAAGGTATAAGCTGGAGTTAATTCCAGTTTCATCTTTGGCAGAACCTTCCCTGTGAACCCTGTGATATATGCTGCATCTGCCAGCAGCAATAAATTTTTTTTTACCATGTAGAGAGCAAGCCAGAGAGAGGAAGAAAAAAGGATCGCTTAGTATATTTTAAAATAAACAAATGCTTTGACCAACTTGAGATGGAAATACTAGTTTTTTTAGTTTCAGTCTGCCGCTTTGCTGGAAACTATTAACAAGGTCCATTACCTCAGAAAACTGGAAGTAAAAGTGGGTCTGTGTCACAAATGCAGGAGTCAGAATGAGACTTAAAATTTGTGTATATTAGCTTCTGTCTAAAGTGTTGAATAATTCTGAGAAACCCTTCCATGATCAGTGTAATGAGACAATTTCTTGGAAATCCTGCAAAAAACTTTCCTATTGTGTTTGTTTATAATTTCAGTCAGAGTTTAGTGTATTAACAATTGAAAACAAATAACATTTGCTAGCTGATTCTTAGTAGCTGATTTACCCCATACAAATAACTTAACAATTAACGTGTTGTCTCCATCTTTGCTTGCACTGTAATCACGTTGCTAGTGAAGTAATGTTCTACCACTTGACTAGAAGTGTAATCAATACTGTACATTGTGGACAGACCTTAATTACCAAGTTAAGGTTTCTTTTCTTATTATATGAACTATTGTAGCCAAGTATTCTTAATGTAATTTTACAGCAGGTGTAGACTGACAGCCACTTTCCTAGCCAAACATACTACTAAGGGCAAAGTATCTTTTAATTTCTCAGAAATTAGTACATCAAAGAAAAAATCTTAATCACCAAAATCAACTAATCAAGAAAAAAAAAACAACAGTATGAACTAAAAGAACCCAACCCTCTACATTTTTGCCTTCTTAACTCCTTCCATAAGTTTAAACTACTTCCTAGGAAAAAAACATGGAAGTTGTACTGCAGCAGAAAAT
The DNA here is from genome assembly GCA_020745705.1 of Hemiprocne comata. Lineage (NCBI taxonomy): Eukaryota > Metazoa > Chordata > Aves > Apodiformes > Apodidae > Hemiprocne > Hemiprocne comata. The sequence continues at coordinate 93,476,997 of CM036586.1, read as the reverse complement.
ATATTCATAATAACTTTATTCTCACCAAGTCACAATGCAAGTTCTTTTCGTAAATTAAGGAGAAAAATACTACTACCACTGATTTTAACTGGAAGTCTGGAGTAGTCAATGCCTTCAGTAGAGGTTAGACTTAGGCATCTTTAAGCTCACCACTGAAAAATTCTTTTTTGAAAATATTGGCCTTGACCTATAGAATTTGAAAGATTGTATAGTCTATTACGATGCATCAAAGGCAAATATTCTCAAAAGTCCAAGGAATATATTGCCATGTATTTCTTAGAGACCTTTGTATCAAGAAGACAGACTTACAAGAAAATGTTTCTGAAGAGAGAAACACATGTGGAAGAACGGAAGATTGGTTTAATAGAAAGAAACCTTTCAAACACCATTCTGGGATAAAAAGTAGATAACAGAAAGACTATGGGTCTGTTTAGTTCAGCATTTCAGGTTAGGGTTAGGAGTGTAATTTTCAAGTGCATCTCCCAGTTGTCCTTTGATTATCATCATTTTCGTTGATACCACAAGTCATTTCAGAGCACATGAACATATTTGCTTTCAAAACCTAGGCCAGAAGTCTCCTTCTTAATGCAATCCAACTGCTAATCGTCACTGAGAACTTGGTACCAGATTTAGAATCAGTCCAAAGCAAATCCCACTCCATGACATCAGGGTGTGCATCCTCACAAGTGATTGTTTCTCTTGACTTTGTACTGAAGACAGCTATAATTAATTTTTCTTCCTGTGGGCATTCACTAGACTTTTATTTTTTGGTCACCCACAGCAGTTCTTAACTGAAATATATCCAAAATTTGCACTTTCCCTACTTTTTGGTCACATTACCGTAGCTACTTGCAAGCAGTTTAAGGTGAGACAAACCATTTCTTGTTACCTATCTATGTAGTTTTTCACTCAATATAAAAACAAAATGTATCAAACAAAAAAAAGAAGTTAAAAGGGAGTTCGTTCTGACCTCTTGGCTGTTAATTGTGCTATCGCTACATTTAATAATCTGGAGAGGTTGTTATTCACACATTATGATGGGTAAAAATTCATTTTAAACATATTTAGATACAATTTTTACAGCTTTTTAAACTTATTTAGTTTAAGAACTGTGTAGATGCATAGATAAATACATATATAGGTACTGCTTATACACAGATATGTTAATTTTCATAAGACAGATGTGACCACTTAGATTTGTTTTAAAGGAAAAAAAAACAAATGCAAGATACCATAAAGTGATAATAACAACTAAAATAACAATAAAACCCCAGTAGCTGAAGTGAGAAGCTGCAACTTGTTAAAACAAACTGTTAAAGGAAGCAATTTGAAGACAGAGCAGATGTTACACTGGTTGCAACTGCATAGATTTAGTTGCACTTCTTCAGCCTTTTTAATCAGTCAAAAAAGGAATTCATGCTTATAGCTACTCCTTATATCAAGCAAACCAGGCAACTGAACTTTTTAAACTAGAGCTATCCAGTTCTGAAATACTGATTCATAGCATAACACGATCAAGGTTTTTGGAAAGAAAAAAGTGTTTGCTGATAACTTGCCTTAGGAACAACAGTGTGTTTTTTTTTTTATGAACTCTGTCTTCCACATGTTTGGAGAAGAGTCAGGGTTTCCCACAGTAGTCTTTCATGTGACCTCATGAAGGATCTGGTATTAATATTTTTATAACTTATCATTGTAATCTCTTAGCACAATAAATTATAGGTACTGTGAAAAACTCCCTTAACTACATATGCATCATCTGCAAATATTATAAAACAGTTATTTTACTTGCTGTTGGAATTTTATCTGACACCAGATTTTGGTTGTTGCATTTATCCTTGTTAGGCACTTCAATGGTTTTCTTTACTGTCACCTGAGTCTCAGAAAAGTCGTAATATCTTTCTCTTCCTGGCAGTCCAGAAAGATACAAACCTGTGACTATATCAGTACTATAAATAACAAATCAAGATATAGAGGAGACAATCACTTATTTAAGTGTCACACGTAGCAGTGAAGTAAGCTACAGTCCTGTAAATCTTCTAGTAGCACGTTAACACTGTATCATCCATTTTCTGAGGTGAAAAAATAATTATTTACTTCAGTACTACTCTGTTTGTAAGGAATATCTCTCTAGAGAGTTGGTACCAACAGGGGGAAAATATTCCCAAGGTCATAAAGAAGTATTTTAATACAAATCCCATATTTTATGAAGAGTTATGGAAAATTCTTAGTCCACTGTACTAAGGCATTAGATATCAGATTGGTTGAACATATTTTTAGATACCCTTATTTATGCCATTCTTACTTTAAGCTTTAGGAAACAATCTTTGCAACAGAGACTAAATTTAGAAACACAACAGACCGAAGAAGAGAGTAGGCATGCTGTACTCAATGTTTACGTCTTTGAAATCATTATTGATTTTAGTGTGGTTAGGTCACAGCTGAAATATACAGTAAATGGAAATTACGTAATACTAGTACTATTTGTTCTTTTTCCATAGATGTCCCTCATACATATTGACTGTTTTCAAGTCAACACTTATGCTCAGAAAACTATGCTACAAATTGCAAAACTTACTGCAACCCCCTAGCGTTAGTAAACAAGTCTCACTGAACCACAGGACAATTCAGGCAGGAAGGGACCTCAGAAGATCTCTAATCCAACCCCCCTGACCAAAGAAGGGCCAGCTCTGGGGTCAGATGAGGCTGCTCAGAACTTGGTCCAGGGGCGGCTTGAAACCCTCCAAGAACAACTGAGAATAGGCAAAATAGGAATCTGTTCAAGAAGAGGAAATGCTGGCTGTGGCCCAATGGGCTGGAAAACAATTTGGCGATAAAGGACCACAAGGTCCTGGTGAACACCAAGCTAAACACATCTAGCAATATGACCTTGTTGCAAAAGTGGCCAACAGCACCTGGGCTGCATTAGGAAGAGCATTGCCACCAGGTTGAGGGAGTTGATCCTTCCTCTGTACTCAGCCCTGGTAAAACACATCTGGAGCTCTGGGTCCACAGCACAAGAAAGATGGGAACTTACTGCAGTGAGTTTGACACAGGGCCACAAAGATGTTTAAGAGAGCACCTGACATATGAGGAGATGCTGAGAGAGCTGGGATTGTTCAGCCTGGAGAAGAAAAGGCTCAGGAGTATCTTATCCAAGTGTATAAACACCTGATCGGAGGAGTGAAGCCTGTCTCTTTCTTTTTACAATAATTAAAGACAAAAATAGTTTACTGTATTGGTGATCAAACACTTTAACATGCTGCCCTGATACACTGTGAAGTCTCCATGCTTGGAGATAATTCAAAACCTGTCAGGACACAGACCTGAGCAACCTGTTTTGCCTGACCCTGCTGGACCAGGAGGGTCAGATTATGTTCAGAGCTGCTTTCCAGCCTCAACTATTTGTTGATTCCATAATACAAGGATATCCTTAGGTTGTTTAATGAAGGCTCCATCCCCCTCCTTACTCTGACCTGATGGTCTGTAATGAACTTCGATAGGATGTGACTCTTACTGACCTTTCTAGGAATGAAAAGGGAGGGGAGTGGGAGGAATTATGCTAATATAGTGTCAGGTAGTGTTTAATATAAAATCAGGAATACTTAAAATCACCCAGCATTTTACAATATTTATCATGTATTGTGTGTTGACATTTTAAAGGGAACTTTTTATACTGGAAAGACAGCAGTTACCTTGCAGACAGGATAAAAATGAGAAAGAAATATATCAGTTTCCAGACCCAGAGGCTATCATCAGTCACATTCACATTTCTTGCATAACACCAGATTATTTGCTACTGGTGCAGGAAAGGAGACAACATCATTAAATGGTGGACATTGCTGCTTTCAAGTAGAGCTATGAAAGGAATTAAATGCTTCAGCTGTATCAACGTGACCAGGGACCTAATTACACAATAGAGATAGTCTTTGGAAGAGTGTTGCCTTTGTGAACCTTCCTCCTTGTTGCTTGGAACATGTCTAAGGAATTATAGTTGAGAGAAATCTTGCATACTGGTATGAAGAGGCTCTACAGAAGGACTTAGACAGACTTGATCAGTAGGCTGAGGCAAATTGTATGAGCTTCCACAAGACCAAGTGCCGGGTCCTGCATTTGGGCCACAACAACTCCATGCAGAGCTACAGGCTGCTGGAAGAGTGGCTGGAAAGCTGCCTAGCAGACAGGGACCTTGGGATGCTGATGGAAAAAGTGGCCAAATATGAGCCAGCAGTGTGCCCAGGTGGCCAAAAAGGCCAACAGAATCCTGGCTTGTATTAGAAATAGTGTTGCAAGCAGGTCTAGGGAAGCGATCAACCCCCTGTGCTCGGCACTGGTGAGGGCCCACAGAGAGTACTGTGTTCAGTTTTGGGCACCTCACTACAGGAAGGACATTGAGGTGCTGGAGCGTGTCCAAAGAAGGGCAACTAAGCTGGTGAAGGGCCTTGAGAACAAGTCTTATGAGGAGTGGCTGAGGGAACTGGAGCTATTTAGTCTGAAGAAAAGGAGGCTGAGGGGAGACCTTATTGCTCCCTACAACTACCTGAAAGGACATGGTAGAGAGGTAGGTGCTCATTTCTTCTCACAAGTAAATAGCGGTAGGACAAGAGGGAATGGCCTAAAGCTACACCAGGGGAGGTTTAGCATGGGCATTAGGAAAAAATTTTTCTCTGAAAGGGTTGTCAGACATTGGAACAGGCTGCCCAGGGAGGTGGTTGAGTCACCATCCCTGGATGTGGTTAGAAGTCGCATATATGTGGTGCTTGGGGATATAGCTTAGGGTTGAATATGGTAGAGTAGGGTTAAAAATTGGACTTGATGATCTTAAAGGTCTTTTCCAACATAAATGATTCTATGATTCTATGAAGAATCATGATCTGGTCACCCTGAATACAGAATCTCCTTATACACATATTTGCACATGATGTCTAGTCTTGCCCTGCGACTCAATACCATAAAATATGACGGTGTAGTATTACGAATATGGATGCTACAGTTGATTTCACAGCAATAGTACCAGTATTCACCTTACCTAATAGTCCTGAATTAGTCAGTTATATCCAAATGGCCCAAGGAAGTGGCAGAGAGATTTTCCATCTTGTGGTACTCTGACTGTTGTGTACTACAGTTTGTCTTCTTTGTGGTCAATAATTACATAAAAATTAAAAGGAAAAAAAAATTGTTTAAAAGGCATGTAGTGGAATATTTTATTTTTTGAATGAATTATTAATGTTAGCACAAAACTGAAAGCTTTTTTTACTTCTAAGAGTTCATACAATAAGGAAATAAAACAAAATTTGTCTCCAAGTGTTACTTTAACTCTTCCACATTTTATTGTTAAACATATACCGTGCCAGAAGGCATTTTGAATGTGAATGAATATTGTGAAACCTGGGTGGTCGATTTTCAGAAAAACAAGATATTCTGTGTAAAGTCATCCCTCATGAACTTGTATCTCAATGCCAGCAAACCCCAGGTAGGGTAATTATTCCCAGTGAGCTGCGGAAGGTCAGTATGGGAATTCCACTGCCAAAAGCTGATTTTAGGAAACTCAAGCAATCATAAACCATTCCTTTCTGGCTTTAAGTAAGGCCTGAATTGCTCAGTTAGGTTTGTAAAGTAGCCTACATTGACTACCACATAATTTTGTGTAATACTGAATTAATAACTGGAGTAAACTGAAATTAAGCTGCTCTTTAAAAGGCCCCTTTTAGAGGCAAGTCAAATAAAGGACATGTCTCTGGTCTGTGGACTGCAACATATATATAACCTCACTCTAAAAATTATTTTTTTTTACAATATGATTTCAGGAATAGTAATTAAATCTTAGTTAAAGCTAGGTGGGTTCTTTCTGATGCCATTAAACCCCCATCAAATTACAGAATAATTTGTAAACCTTTGTTTAAAAGTCATAAAACATCCACATGACACAGAATTCTAATGTGGGATTGCCATGATCATCTTCAATTGTAGAAAGTTCTCCAGGATATAAAGGGCAGAATCATGTGTCATCTACCCCAGTTCAACATTTTCCCCAACAGTTTTATTCTGTGTCCATCAGTGTAAGGTGGAATAAATATAAGGCTTTCTTTTTGGTAAAAATGAGGATTTCCTGAAACAGACAAGACTGCCCTTCCAGGTTTGTGTTTCGGATAATTTAAGAGATTGGTAGAAGAGGTCTGACAAAGCATGGCCCTAATCAGTGAAACTGAGCATATATGTATGAAGCTGCAGTATATCTCAGAAGAGCTTCAATGTTAATATGTATTTCAGGATCTCTTAAGCTCTCTGCCTTCTGCAAGCTGCTGTCAGTAACATGCACCACTGTGATGGACAGGAAACCCGAAACTTCATCATCTAAGTCATGCTGCATTTCAAAATCTGATACAAGAGCTGGTCAGTACTGAGATCTGTTCTCTAGTAGGTAAGTGTCATCTCATTAGTCATCTGGTCTCCTCAGTGATCTGATAATGAGACAGGCAAATTATTTTTATAGTTTTTCAATACTTGCATCAGTCATGGTCATATTAACAGTTCAAACTCAAGCAGGACAACTTTGAAGTGTTTGAATTTTCATTGTTTGAATTTACTCCTGATGTTTAGACTTTCTCATGACCTTTGAAATATACTATCCCACAAAAAAACCTATTAAGTTCCAGAGCTATTGGCCTGGTTGCTAAGACTGTTAACATGTTACAGTGCTTTGCTTTCACAGAAGTCATAGACTGAACTGGGGCAACTGAGGGATAACTAGAGGCAGCTTGAAAATCTCTACAATTCCCACTAGCAACATTAGTCAACTCTAATTTCTATGGCAGTCTGGCACACAATTGAGTGAACAGTCATATATATTTCTGTAACACCACATGCCACTGGCAAATCTAAGTTATTAATAGAATTCATTGTGAGGGAGCTGTTCCACAGCAGATGCTTCCTTAGCTCGAAACATTTATCACAGAACGGTTTGGTTTGGAAGGGACCTTAAAAATCATGTAGTTCAATTGCCCCTGCCATGAATTAAATCTTAACTGATCCCACCTTGCTAACTATGCTCACCTAGATTGCCCCGTTGTTAAATTTTCTCATGAACAGCATTATGTATTCTTCCCAGAAAGCCTTTATGCACAGAAAGTACTCCCTGTAAAAACAAAACAAAACAAAAAACCAAACACATCACATTGTTAATCATCTTGTAATCTCTTTTCCAATTACAGCTGCATTGTGATCAGTACAAAACACTCAGCAATGAGTATATGGTGGGTATAGAGGTTGCTCTAGTCTTTGATTGCTAAACTGTATTTAATCCTTATTTCCTTTAACAATCCTCACACTGTTTTTGCTATGAAAGATGTTTTTGCTCTTTTGGACAGGGACCATCTCTGTGTTACTAGCTTCAGCAGGATGTCCTGATGCTACATCAAAAATAAATGGTACTACTGTGCAAGTGGCTGCCATTGGGTCAAAGTGAACAAATTATTCATTTTGTCATGCGGGCTACCTGTGGGGTGGTTTTGTTTTCTTTCTTTTCCTTTATAATAGAATGTGGCAGTGGTTATTGTATCTAAAAGTAGTGATTGAATATGAGTATTTCCAGTTCTATCAGAACTGTGGTGCACTGTACTGTTGGATCAGAACAATCCATCTTATCAGTCTTTCCCGTCTTGTTCAGCTTCTTCTTCTGTTCCAAATGGATTGGTTATGTAATTCTTAAAAAAACATATTTTCATGACATATTTTTGGAAGATTATGTAATGAGAGCACTAACATGACACTTTAGTTAAGCATAATCCATATTTTACCTACCCTTTTTATCACCAGTTAAACTGAGACATGAAGAAAAGAATAGGTGTAAGATAACCCTACATAGCAAACTGATGGCAAAAGCACTAGGGTAAATCTTTTTTAAGTCTGCAGAACAAAATCAGATTATGTGCTACCAGGAAAATGATTAGATGCTTAGTGCCCTTTGCACCTTCAGCAGGTACTGCTGAAGCAGGCGCTTGTACCAAAGGACTTAATTATATACACTAGAATTCATAAAGACACAGGAGACTTTGTAACACACTAAGATCACATTCTGCAGCAGATCTGATTGCATTCTGCAGTGAATTTGTGGTGGTGATAACAAGGCTTCATAAAAGTCATCATTTGCTGTGAAAAATCAAAGACCCAGAAGAAATGTAGAGCAAGAAATAAGCTGAGAAACATATCAGTGTTATTAAAAGTAGAGCCATGGGAGCTTGGAAGAAATTGCCTGGCAAGAAAGCACATAAACCTTTTGGAGAACTTAATAGAAGCCAAGGGAAGTGTTAAAAAAATTAGGACAGTAAACTGAGGTTAAAAAAGGAGAGAAGGAGGCAATTAAAAAGAGAGCAAGAGCAATGAAATGGAAAACTCTGTTCTCTAGTTCATTCTAGAGGTTTCTCAAAAACAGAGTAAATTGGATGCTCAGCTGCACTGTGAGCATACTGTGGTATCTTCAGAAAACAAGTTTTCAGTCTTCTCTGTTGCAGTTTAGGCCGGCTTTGGTCACTGAGGTGATGGAAGAATTTAAGACTATATTAGGTTACGGCATACGCTTTGGGCGTTCATTTCTGTTAGCTACTAAAGGTCTGCTGGGAGAGTTGACTGCAAGGATGATGACAACCCAGGATTAGAAGCTTCCAGTTTATGGGACCATATACTATGCAGTATGAAGAAAATTAACATATAGATGATTCTACAACTAATCAGATAATCTGTTATATTTGTTTAAGATTATAAAAATATTTTAGAGAACACTACTACTATCATCTGTTCTTTCCAGGCTGCCATAACTTACCTATGAAATCTGTAAAAAACGCCTACTCTTGGACAAAATGCCTATGCCAGTTTAACACTGTATTCAATGCAATCATCATGATACTGTTATATCCTGTTTTGAAGACCTAACAGGGAATGATTGAGACTATTCTTCACTAGTTCCACTTTGATGTCTTAAAGATAGTATAAAAGAGAGGGTATACTTTCTGCTGTGGAGGCTGGTGGTTGTAATAGATGAAGTGAAGCAATCTGAAACTGTAATAAAGTCCGTATTCAGTTCTTTTACTACAGGCATTTGCCTGTAAATTGTTGGTAGAGTTCAGAGTCTCAGAACGTTGTTTCATTGACTTCAATTTCTGCATATAGCAATACTGCTGTGGAAGGATAATTTCAATTCTGTTATGTCTGCTGACTACAGCATAGTTTTCTGGGCTTATGATCATCACTTATATATTTACCATTTCAAATACAAATTACTAGAGACCACTCTGCAGTAAGCCCCATATAAAACAAGTTCAGATCCATCTGATGAGTGAGAACGCAGCAGCCTGTTATACAACCATGTGCTCGATGGGGAACTAAGGCAGGATTTGCTGAGGTGGGGAGATGAAGAAGTGAGTTACGGACTATTATCTATCTGGAGTGTCTTGTGTGCTCAGCGTCACACTCTATAGGAGAGGCTGCATCATCTGACAAGTCCTTTTTCAGCACTGTAACTGCATCTTGCCTATGAATGGTACCAGCTACCTACTGCATCTTTGGAAGTAGGATGGCTGAAACTTTGATTTTTTCCCTGCCTCCTCAGAAAAAATCAGGAGCCCAAACTGAATATCAAGTCAAGAGGGTGTTCAAGGGGTGTTCGTTGAGGTTAGCAACCAGCTCTCTTAAGGTATCTGCCTTTCAGAAGCTGTTCTCTGGCTTGTTGGCATTCAGATAATGATGTAAAAACCTGCCTTCCTCTAGAAAGACAAGAAAGGGGATCATGTAAAGGCTGGTGTTTCTTGAGGTTGCTTGATACTTTTCAGGACAATCTCTATGATGTTCTGTTTTTAAACTGAAAGAAGACTGAATAGAAATTTGTACATGCATAATGCCCTTTGATTTACAAATAATTTCAGAATCCTGCTATGTGGCCTCATAGACCTAGCACTAATCTTATGCTCTTTTCTAAGGGACTGCTTCACCTCTGGAATAACTGAATGGGATTTATACTCTAAGTCTCAAGAGACCTTTGCTTGATATCATTACATTACATGTCCTGGCTGCTGTGACTTTTTTCTGCTTGTTTTTGCTTTGTTGTTTGAGAGTTTTTGACTTGCTTTTTTTCATTTGTTTTGGTTCGTTTGGTTGTTTGGTTGGTTTGGGGGGTTTTTGTTTGTTTATTTGGGGGTTTTTTGGGGGGGTTGTTTCATTTTTGTTTGTTCAAGCTTTTGTTTTGTTTTGTTCTGCTTTTCTTCGGGCTTAGAACAAACTTATACTCAACTAGAAATCAAATATGACTTTGAGATACTGAGGTGAACACATGAAAACTACACTGAAAGAAATAAACTGAGAATCCAAGTAACCAAATTGCTTCTTAACTCTTTTATACCCCATGACGTCAATATTTAAACAAACTTCAGTCTTTAATGCAGCTGTAGCAAAACTCCTGTACAAAATATGGAAATACTATAGACTCTTTTTTATACAGACGGAAGATGTGCAAGGGAGGGTAAATGGCTCAGTCATAATCACACCAGAAGTCAATGGCAGAGCAATTGAAAGAAGTCATCTTATGTCCCAGATGATGCACCCCACACAACTGCCTGCGCTTGGAATAATTGCAACCTGATTGCCTCAAAGGTTAAAAGAGAAAAAATGCTTAATTATACTTTAAAGACAAGTTTTACACCTAAAAGATTGCTGTATGAATGTGGGCTGCCTGGCTATTGTTTTAATATTTTTTATTTATTTCTTTTGGAGGATGAGATAAATATGTGTGGGAAGCAAGACAGCTTATCTGTCATGGGGAAAAAATAATACTAAGCTGTGTTCAATTTTCTCAATTTAATTTAATTCTCAGAGATTATCATAATAATCTCAGTTGTTTTGGAGGTTTTGATAGAGGATGATGCAGTACACTTGACACCGCCCAACATGCAGACCAGACCTGCCACATAGGGAGATTTGCTGCCTCCCTGGGGCCAGGGTAAAGGATGTACACAAAAAACTCCCAACCCTAGTTTAACCCTCAGACCACCACCAATTTTTCAGGTAGGCAGTGGTGAGATTGCTACAAGAAGTCCAAGGGCAATGATGAGATATTTCAGGGCCCTGGGATGGCTAGTTAAGGGGCTGGGAGCACAAGTAGTGTTTGCCTCTTATCCCACCTGTTGCAAGGACTCATGAGGGATAAACAGGAGAAGCCAACAGATCAATGCCTGGCTACGTGACTGGTGTCATCTGCAGGACTTTGGGTTCTATGACCACGGGCTCCTTTACAAGACACCAGGCCTGCTGACAAAAGTTGGGGTACACCTACCCCAAAGGGGGAAAAGGATCCTGGGGCAGGAGCTGACAGCATTCATAGAAAGGTCTTTAAACTAGACTCAAAGAGGGGACAGAGATAAAACTGGGCTTACCAGAGAGGAACCTGGGAGTGGCACGCCAGTACCAGTGGGACAGTGTAGTAGTAAAGTCTTACTGTCAGCTGTCTCAGTGGAGATGAGGGGTGGTAGACTGGTAGCTATAGAAGCATCTGAGAACTACCTGGTGGGAATTACGGCTTGTCCCTTCAAAAAGGTGGCAGGACCACTAACCCAGCTGAAGTGCATTTATACTGATTTGTGCACTATGGAGAAAAAAATATTATGAGCTAGAGATCTGTGTGCGGTCACAGGGCCATGATCTCATTGCAATTACTGAGTGATGGTGGGATAACTCAGATGATTGGAAAACTGTCATGGATGGCTACATACGGTTTAGAAAAGATAGGTCATCAAAGTGCGGTGGTAGAGTGGCTCTTTATGTGAAATGTATACATATGTATGAAAATATACATATACATATGTACAGAATTTATGTGAATGTATTGAGTTCTGCCTAGGAGAGAAGGAAGTACGTGTCGAGAGCTTATGGGTGAGAATTAAGGGGCAGGCTAATATGGGTGACACTGTTGTGGGTGTTTACTACAGGCACCCTGATCAGGATGAGGAGTTTGATGAGGCCTTTTGTAGGCAGCTGAAAGTAGCTTCATGATCACAGGCCCTGGTTCTCATGGGGGAATTCAGCCACCCTGACATTTGCTGGAGAGGTAACACAGCCAGGCACACACAGTCCAGGAGGTTCCTGCAGAGCATTGATGTCAACTTTCTGATGCTGCTGGCTGAGAAACCTACAAGGGGTGGTGTGCTGCTGGACATGGTATTAACAAAGAAAGAAGGTCTTGTTGGGGATGTGAATGCTGGGGGCAACCTTGGCTGTAGCAGCCACGAAATGGTGGAGTTTACTATTTTGTGTGGAAGAAGTGGATAAACAGGATTACAGCACTGGACTTCAGGAATGCAAAGTTTACACTCTTCAAAGATCTACTTGGTGGAATACCATGGGCCAGGGCCCTGGAAGGTGTGGATGCCCATGAGAGCTGAGCAGCTTTCAAACACTACTTCTTCTTAGCTCAAGACTGGTGCTTCCCTATGAGGAAGAAATCAAGAAGAGGAGGTAGAAGACCTGCATGGATGAGTAAGGGTCTTCCGGAAAAAATTAAAAGGAAGAAGGAAATTTACAGAATGAAGAAAACAGGACTGGCCTCTTTGGAGGAATATAGGAATGTATTCTGAGAATGCGGGGATGCAACGAAGAAAGCTAAGGCCCACCTGGAATTAAATCTGGCAAGGGCTATCAAAGACAACGGAAGGGTTTCTACCAATACATCAATAAAAAAAAGGAAAACTAGTGAAAATGTAGGCCCACTGATGAACGAGACAGGTGCCCTAGTGGCAGAAGACACAGAGAAGGTGGAGTTATTGGATGCCTTCTTTGCTTCAGTCTTCACTGTTAAAGCTGACCCTCTTGAATCCTGGACCTTGGAGGTAAGAGATAAGGTCTGAACAGTGGAAGACTTTCCCTTGGTACAGGAGGACCAAGTTAGAGGCCACTTAGCCAAACTGGACATCCATAAATCCATGAATCCTGATGGGATGCATCTACAAGTTCTGAGAGAGCTGGCAGATGTTATTGCTAGGCCACTCTCCATCATCTTTGAGAGGTCATGGAGAACAGGAGAGGTGGCTGAGGACTGGAGGAGGGCCAATGTCACTCCAGTCTTCAAAAAGGGCAAGAAGGAAGACCCAGGGAACTACAGGCTGGTTAGTCTCACCTCCGTCCCTGGGTAAGGTGTTGGATCAAATAATTTTGGACATCATCTCAAAACACGTGAAAGCAAAGAAAGTCATTGGGAGAAGTCAGCATGGATTGACCATGGGGAAATTATGCTTGACCAATCTGATTGCCTTCTATGACATCTTAAGTGGCTGGCTAGATGAGGGGAGAGAAGTGTATGTTCTCTACCTTGACTTCAGCAAGGCTTTTGACACTGTGTCCTATAACATCTTCATTAGGAAACTCAGGAAATATGGGCTAAATTACTAGACAGTGAGGTGGATTGAAAGCTGGCTGTGTGACAGAACTCAGAGGGTTGTGATTAATGGAGCAGGGTTGAGTTGGAGACCTGTAGCCAGCGGTGTCCCTCAGGGGTCAATACTCGGTCCAGTCTTGTTCAACATATTCATCAATGGCCTGGATGAGGGGACAGAGTGTATACTCAGCAAGTTCAGTGAGAGGGGTGGTTGGCACTCCAGAGGGCTGTGCTACCATCCAGCATGACCTGGACAGGCTGGAGAACTGGGTAGAGAAGAACCTAATGAGGTCCAACAAGGGCAAATATAGGGTCCTGCACCTGGGGAGAAAGAATACTACACACCAATATAGGTTAGGGGTGGACCTGCTGGAAAGCAGTTCTGAGGAGAAGGATATGGAAGTCCTGGTAGATAGTAAATTATCCATGAGCCAGCAATGTGCCCTTGTTGCCAAGAAGGCCAATAGAATCCTAGGCTGCATAAGGAGGTATGTGGCCAGTAGACTGAGAGAGGTCATTCTCCCCCTCTACAAAGCACTAGAACAGGCTGCCCAGGAAGGTTGTGGAGTCCCTTTCTCTGGAATTATTGAAGACCTGCCTGGATGCAGTCCTGAGTAATGTGCTCTAGGGGATCCTGGTTTAGTGGGGCAGTTGGACGAGATGATCTCCAGAGGCCCCTTCCAACTCTGGCAGTTCTCTGATTCTATGATTCTGTTTTGTTATTGACATCAGTGCAAACACAAACAAGACTTTCAGGTTACATGCAGATTTGGAATGGAAAAACACTTGTCACTGCACACCTTCATAGAGTACTCTGATTGCCTCTGAATTGCAATGTGGCAAGATCCAAGTCTGTACCAAATTTTGTTATGCTTTCCTCCTCTTTCCTGGTTTCCACTGAAATGAAACCAGGTGTAAAGACTGGAAGAGACCCATTCTGTACACTAAGTCAACGGTGAGACATGTAACCACATCTTTGAGACTAAGCTAATTCCTGCTGGTACAGCTGGATTCTGTTTTACATTGTTTTCTGCTGATCTCAGCACGTGTGTACAATACACAGATCAATGCAACATAATTTGCAGTGAAAATCTGAAGCTGTAAAACCAATAGTATATCAAAATCTGACTCGATAAGATCTCTTTTTACTTCTCCTTCTGCTTCTCCTTCTTTCTCCTTTTCTGTCTTCTTCAGGAAAAATAAAAAAATAAAAATAAACCAAAACCAAAATAAACCTTAGCTGTTATTTGTTTGTTTAGGTTGGGAAAGGTTTTTTTGTTTAAGCAGTACCCTTTTCAGGAATGTTTAGGAGGCCACTATACACTGTGCAATAAGAAGTGCAGGAATGGAAAATTTTCCTCATGTTTTTATCTAGGCTGCCTAAAGAAAAGGAAGGACCAAGCTCCCTCACCACTCCTCACTTTAATCCCCAGATGCCGAGAGAGATGTTCTCCAATTAAAAAGACAATCTTTCTCTCAAATCCCTGTTGTATAGAAGTTTAGTTAAGAAACTAACCCCCTAGAGGGCATATAACTTCCTCCCTCCTTACACTTGCCTATCAGTAAGTTACAGTGCAGACAAGCAAATGAATCTGGGGAACACTACACTTCATCCAGAAAGGCTCAGGAAAAGATTGAAACTAATTTTTTTTTTATTTTTTTTTTTGTGTGTGTAAACCACTCCTAGTATTTCTTAGCACTATTTCTACATAATGTCTTTCTTGTTCTTTGCCCAGATTTTATCAGAGTGTAAAAATAGGTCAAATACATAGTTAATGCTGGTTTTATAGCTTATTTTCAACTTTAAATCACACCAATTTCCAAACAGCATGGAAATGGAACTTTAAAAACTACCTTGCAATTGAAGAAGAGACAAAAATAAGAACTACATATTATAAAAGGTATTTGAGGAATATAACAGTTTCAGATTGCTGAATTTAAAGAGACAGTCTATTCCTTTCATTAGCAGTCTCCAGGCATGACTGGGAGAATGTTACTAGAGAAGTAAGGTGAGTAAGCTGGTATCAGTACTGAGAAAGAGAAAGAATGGGCATCTGACCTCACAAAAAATTTTTGCTTACTTTTGTTGCGTAATAATCTAATTGTAACACTGTCATTATTTGTTTCTTCGTTCACATTAGCTGTAAAACTGTAATATTTAGTAGCTGCTGATTAATTTCTATGATACTTCAGAGTCTTGGGGTCTTACCTGACTGCCTCTTAGCTGGAACAGTTGTGCAAGCAGGGATCAAAAGCTGTCTGAATGACACTGCTAGCCAAGTCAGTACCGAGGTTGGTGAGAGGAGATGGGGCTGCAGCAGTGAAAGAACCAGCTGCCAACAGTACCGCTGCGAATTGAGATGGTCTCTTTCTTCTCCCTTTAAATCACTTAGAAGCTATTCTAGTAACTGTTATTTGGAATTATTCCTTCATGATGGCAGGGATGATGAGAAGACCACACAGACACTCCCAAAAAATATAGGGATCTTTCCATAATAGTAAAAGGAAACAGCCAGGGTCGTACTCCTTTTAGCTGAGCTGCTTCCCAAAGGCTTGGGTAATTTTCATACCCGGTTCCATTACATTGTCATTCTAGAGCAATTGTTTTAGAGCATGTCAAGGTTTGACTCAGGATCGAAAAATAAACCAGAGACAACAAGCTCTCGACCCCCTTCCCCTCCCACCCAGGTAGGGAAGGAGAGAGAGAATTAGGAGAGAGACTTAGCTGGATTGAAAACTAAATTAGACAGCTTTAATTATATGTACAATTATATACAAGTATGTTCAGGAATGTGCAAAAGCCACTTGCCTCCCCCCACCCCCAGCAACTCCCCCAGCACTCTCCTTAGCTGTGAGCAGTCCTGAAAACTCTCGGACCGCTGTCTGAGATAACAGCAGAGCAGACAGGGGCTGTGGGGAGAGTTATGAGGGTCAGGGCTGAGCCTGGGGTCGATGGTGATGGATGGAGTCCTCCCTGGACGCTGGCCATGGATGGAAAAGAAGGGAAGAAGAAGAAGGAAGGAAGTTGTCTTCTGTGATCTCTAACCTTCCTTGGAGCTTACGTAGATACATGGAATGGAATACCTTTGGTCAGTTCTGCTGTCTGTCTAGTCCAGCTCCCCTACAGGGGGGTCATAGATACAATTCTCCTGCCCCGGTAGCCTCTGTAGCAGCAGAGCTATGAAGTGACTTTGGAGCCTCAGCAGAAACATAAACATTCCAGTGTTACCAGTCCACTAGCTGGAACACTTGCTGCTAGTTAAAAGAAAGCTTACTGAAGGAAAAAAAAAATCAGTAAAAGGAAAATTAGCTTAAACCTGGCTCAACCCAGGACAGAGTAAAATTAAAGTGATGTACTATTTAGGCAAGCATCTTCCACAGTGGTACAGCCACTGCTTGAATAGACAAGTTAATAGCCACAAGATAGCAGACCTGCAATACCAACACATGAAAGATAGTATATTTCAAAACAACCCCTTAAACAGGCTTAAGTCATTGGAAGTGGTGCAGGTTGCATGTAGTTTTAGACTGACTAAAACAATTAAAGATAGGTACCAGCAATGTAGAGAATTATTTGATGTATCTTTCTGAATTATTATTTCACTGTTCCACTGTTGGCACTCTTGGCACCAGATACTGCTATATTTCTGTGCTGCCATTCAGCCTATGTAAATTCATACCCCCTTTGCCCAGATCTTCTCATAATTAGCTACCAGATGTTACCCAGTTGCTTTCCACTTATGCAAGTGTTCATTTGTAAGTTGTGATTACCTTAATCGCTTGTCTCAGAATGATAAATCTGATTTTCTAATCAGGGAAGGTCCACTTAACCTATGCATGGGTAGAGTTTCCCAATATTGCTATTTTAAAACATCTTAAATAGAATAATAGAATCAGAGAATCATCAAGGTTGGAAAAGACCTTCAAGATCAAGTCCAACCGTCCACCCTACAACCCCCAACCACTAAAACATCTCCTGAAACACCACATCCACCTGTTTTCTTAACACCTCCAGGAACAGTGCCTCCACCCCCTCCTTGGGCAGCCTGTTCCAGTGCCCCATCACTCTTTCTGAGAAGAAATTTTTCCTAATATCCAATCTGAACCTCCCTTGGCCCAACTTGACCCCATTTCCTCTTGTCTTATTGCTAGTCACTAGGCAGAAGAGGCCAACACTCACCTCACTACAACCTCCTTTCAGGTAGTTGTAGAAAGCAATGAGGTCTCCCCTCAGCCTCCTCTTCTTCAGGCTGAACAGCCCCACCTCCCTCAGCCTCTCCACATAAGACCTTTTCTCCAGACCCCTAATCAGCTTAGTTGCCCTTCTCTGCACCCTCTCCAGCACCTCTATGTCCTTCCTATACTGTGGTGCCCAAAACTGCACACAGTACTTGAGGTGTGGCCTCACCAAGGCCAAGTGTAGGGGCTGGACCACCTCCTTGGTCCTGCTCGTCACACTATTCCTGATGTAGGCCACGATTCCATTGGCCTTCTTGGCCCCCTGGCATGCTGCTGGCTCATGTTCAAGTGGCTGTCAATCAGCACCCCCAGGTCCCTCTCTGCTAGGCAGCTCTCCAGCCACTCCTCCCAAAGCCTGTAGCGCTGCCAGGGGTTGTTGTGGCCAAAGTGCAGGACCTGACATTTGGCCTTATTGAAACTAATGCCATTGGCCTTGGCCCATCAATCAAGCCTGTCCAGATCCCTCTGTTAAACCTTCCTACCCTCAAGCAGATCCACACTCCCGCCCAACTTAGTGTCACCTGCAAACTTACTGAGGGTGCACTCTATCCCTTCATCCAAATCATCAATAAAGATGTTAAACAGGAGCAGCCCCAGCACTAAGCCCTGGGGAACACCACTTGTGACCAGCCAATTGGATTTAACTGGATTTAACTCCATTGAACACAACTCTTTGGACCCAGCCATCAACCACTTTTTTTACCAGAAAACCATATGCAACTTCCAAACTTACGGCATTTAGAGCCCCTCATAGTTAATGATCAGGGTAGGGAGTGGGGGATGGGAGTCTGACTGGAAAAAGTCTACTCTATTGTTGCCTACTGTAGTACTTGTTTTATAAACTTTAAGAATTAAACTGTTTTCGTATCTATGGATTTTTAGCTACACTTTGACAAAACATGGTGAAATGTGAAATTGGCTTTTGTTTGGAAGGGAAGCCAGCTTCATTTTGACCTAGAAGGCTGAAGAACAGCAGAAAAGTTATATTTAAAAGCAGTCAGTTGTTATTGATGGTCTTCACCACAAGGATAGGAAACTAAGTCTGAGGTAGCAGCTTCCTTATGAGACACTCAAGAGGCTATAGTGAAAATTGAAGAGTAAAAATAATTTTTTGCCTTGTTTTCTTACCACTTTTACACCTAGTTGGTAAGCATTTTCTTTTCTCTTTTCCATTTTAATGTACAATGAAGCTCTTCAGGTGAGTGATAAAATAATATTTACTTCTTTTTGCGTATTGCACTATTTGTCCCTTTGGGATTTCAGCATTAAAACTCAAATTCTTTCTGAGAGAAAAGAGAGCACTATTCTCATAATTTGTATTTTGTAATATCTACTGCAATATTTTCTGTATGCAATACCTTATTATTTATTAGGAACAGATAACCATCATGCATGGCACTTTTTCTCATATGGTATTGACAGAAAAATAAAGAATTCTCTCAAAATAACAAAACACTGGGTTTTCCGCCATGGTCTCTTCCCTCTGCCAAATAAAAAGGAAACACTTACCCAAACTTTTGTTCAGAAATAGGAAATAAACTTTCAAAAAGTTTATGAAACTTACCCAAACATCATCAAAGATAAAAGTGACTCTCAAAATAAGAATTCCAAATCTAAGACAGGTTTTCTGACTCCTTGAAAATCCTTCTTTTTACAAGGAACAGTGAATCCAGATCAATAATGGCAGGGCATTGCCAGGCTGGTATTACCAGACTGCTAAGGAGAAAAATACCACTGTAAAATGGAATCTTGAAGGTCAGACTTCCCTTCTAACCAATTATACATAATACTCTAATAGCAATACTCTTTATAGCAAATTATTCACCTCAGGACCAACATCCAATATACAAAGTAAATAAAGTTAGCAGTAAGTGGGGAAAAAGAAGCACTGAATAAAATCCTGTTTTCTGAGAAAAATTAGTTTTAAATTATTTATCTGTTACTCCGCCATTTTTTTTCCAAAATGTGCCATGCTTGCCAAACCATGACAGACAGTTTTATTTTCACAGATTCAACACTGTTTACTAAAATTTTGATGCCAGCATTTCTCAGTTCCATACCACCATTAAATTTGGTTCAGCCAAAACCCATGTAATAGGCTGTATCTTAAGAGGAGGGAAGGGAAAATGCTCCATGGAATTCAAAGAAACACATTTCTTCCTTTGTTGAAATGACCATTACGAAATTGCACTCACACATATTCAACAGTGGCTTTTTAAAAACATGCATCTTCTGTCTTTATTTATTTTTAGTATTTTGTCCAGAAGATGTCTGGAAACAGTGCTTATATTAAACACAGATGTCAGGGTACCAATGCTAGAGAATCTGTCTGAACAAATCAAAAACTATTAAGATCATAAAGTTTGCGACAAAGCTGAGCATAATATTGCAGCAATAAATCTTTATTTGCAAAATTTACTTCTTTGTTTTCTTTTGAATCATATTTCACTTCTCCTTTTGCTCTCAGAAAAAAAAAAAAAGAAAAAAGAAACGAAAAAAAGGAGACAGTATTGTGCATCCACCCAGAAAACAGATTGAAGTCCAGAAGTCTCCTTTGCTTTGTGATGTGGATGAATCTGGGACAATGTAATACTCTGATAGCAATGAAAAATCATATTTTCTTGATGAGTTTCCATAGCTAATATAAAAAGGTAAACAATTCTTGCAGAAGCTTTGTTTCACAATTAAGTCTTCTCTGTTATAAATGCTTTGTGTGTAAGGGTTTGTAAGATAAATGCTTAAAAATCCCAGTCAAGATCAAAACTCTCACTGTCAGATGTTATGTAAACAACCATAAAAATGTAATATCCTTACCCTGAAAAACAATAACTACCTCTGGATTTTTTTCTAATTCTGTGTGTCAATGATTTAAAGGCAAAATCAGATGTATTTATTGAGTACTGAGTATTGACTTATGCCCTGAAAGAATGGTTTAGCAGCTCCCTGACAGCTTAATAAATTGAGAAAAATCCTTGCTTTTGGGACAAATAGAAGAAGGATGTCTTCTTTGTTCAGAGGACAAACTTCATCCTACTTGAATATGCAGTTGCTGTGATATAATTAGATTGTAAAGATAATGGACACCTATCGTTAAAAGGCAGAAAGAAGGATAAGTTATTTTTCATGCTATGTACTGCTAAGCCATCAATTGATGAGCCTTTGATGATGAAGGTATTTTTTATTTCTTTTCTTTTATGGTGGAGGCATTGTTTATGAAGAGCACATCTTCCAAACTCACGTAAATGGAACATTTTGTGGGAGGATAGACTTGTCAAAAAAAACCAAACAAAACTTATTTGGGATCTTTGCATACACTGCAGTATTTTAAATGAGGCTAACCCTGATCCCAATGCCCAGTTCATTACAGTACTCCTCCTCTCATTATAGCTAATGACAAAAAGCCCCTCCTGACTTCAGGAAAGTAAGGTCAGACCTTAGGTAGGCTGCATATCACTCACACACTTAATCCTTTCGTCATTGCATTGAGGTAAAGCAGATTTCTGAAAAGGTCATTATAGATCCAGGGACCATTTAGCAAGTTACATGCTGTGCAGGCCAATGAACTCACCTCCACCTGTCCAGTCTGTGAGAAAGTTAAGATGCCTGTACCCTCTCTTGTGCAATCAATCTTGAAGACTGACTTCAGTCTGATGCAGGACTACAGAGTACAGAAATTATCCAGAGCTGTAGAAAGTGCCTGATCTTTAATTTTCTATATAAAAAAATCTTCAACTTGGCTTCTGAATTTTTTTTGTGCTGTTAGCAGAATTTTATAAGCAAACACGTAATTTTCTCTTTGTTAATTACAAAAACCCCATATGACATAGAGAAAACCCCTCTGATACAGAAAGAGTTGGAAGTTACTGCATCATTTGATGCAGTGGCTTTTGTTTAAAGCAAGGCAACCAGATCTTGACTTCACCTAACTTGGCAGTAAGGAGTGACCTATTCACTTGAAAATTCAAGAAGCTTGATCTGGAAAACCTCTTGGGTTTCTGAAATGACACAGAAACATGAAGGTATTCAGGAGTTCCAAACTCTATTCTTCATTTTGCCTTTGCATTTTGCCTTTGCACTGCTGGATCAAACTTACGAAGCTGCTGTGCTTTTCAATCTGTATGGGAGTCTTTCTGCTCCCGTGCATTTTTCTGGTCTATAAGACACTTGAGGCCTGGAGGTCCCATTCTTGGCCCTGTAATCAGGACTTTCAGACAGTCTATGGTAAAATATGTCCTAATAACTCACTTCCAGGGCTTTGGGCACACCCTCACACTGAAGAGTTACTTGTTTGTGTCTCCAGACTGGGCACTGTTACAGGTATCTCAGTCCCTGGTGACCCACTTCACCAGCCCTCATCCTCACCCTGACCTGTGGGCTGGATCCTGGCCAAACCTCAGTCCTCCTCACAACTGCAGCTTTGCAAGGGAGTTGTAGGGCTCTGGGCTGGTCTAGGTCACCATCCCTATCCCAGCCCTGCTCTTTTGCTGGGTGCTGTATAACAGGACTTCCTTGGGAATGGCATGGTCCTGCTGGACCTATGGCTGCTTTTGGCTCCCAGCCCCCTCCAGCCAGGCAGCTGTCCCTCAAGAAGCACTGACACTCCTGGGTTTTTACAATCTCATCTTTACATAGAACTACATGTGAAGTTACTTTTAACAGCTGCAAATGAAACATGTTGGAGAATGGCAGTAAGAAAGACAACGGAAAGACAGTTTTAATAAGCGGTAAACTTAAATCCATGGTTTATTAATCATGTTACATTTTCCACTATTGCTAAAGTCATGACTTGAAATAAGCTACATATCTGTGCTGCCCTGTCAATACTGAAACATTAACAGAAATATGTACAGTGAATATTAAAAACAGAACTAAAAAATATTGTTCACTGCCGTCTTTCCAGCCACGAAGAAGCATAATGGCCAAGCCAGAGTGCTGTTATTTTCAGACCACAGACTTTTGAAGAGTTATTGATTTGAATTTTTTTTGTCTGTATTTGTTGCTGGCTTTTCTTTTGTATTCCGGATTTTTTATTATCATCATTATTATGGGGACAGAAAAAGGAAGAGGTACACAAAGATGCTGATAATGCAAGCAATTATTTCTTAGTCCCTAATACTGACAACATCATACCATCTATAAACACAAGATTGGAATAAATACCTCAGAAATTGAGTCCTATCATCTGTCGTCATGGAGGGGAAACATTTAAGCTGTAAAGGTCCTCCCAGCCTCTTGTCTGTGTGCTGCTTCTGCCCCAAATACTGCTGACTACAGGCCACATCCACAAACTAAAAAATTCATCGTAATATGCCAGATAAAAAGGAAAGGCAAGAAGAATAATCTTTCCAACAATAATAATGGGAGATTTAAGCAAAAATTCTGGATGATTTGAAGATCATAGTATCATAGAAATGTTTAGGTTAGAAAAGACCTCTAAGATCATCAAGTCCAACCATTAACCTAACTCTACCAACTCTACTGTTAAACCACATCTCTAAGCACCATATCTACATAACTTTTAAACAAGTCCAGGGATTGTGACTCCACCACTTCCCTGGGCATCCTTTTCCAGTGATTGACAGCACTTTCTGTGAATAATTTTTTCTTAATATACAGCCTAACCTCCCCTAGTACAACTTGAGGCCATTTTCTCTTGTCCTGTCAGTTGTTACTTGAGATAAGAGACCAGCACTTGCCTCTCTACAGCCTCCTTTCAGGTAGTTGTAGAGAGCAAGAAGGTCTCCCTTCAGCCTTCTTTTCTCCAGACTGAATAGCCCCAGCTCCCTCAGCTGCTCCTCATAAGACTTATCCTCAAGACCCTTCACCAGATTTGTTGCCCTTGTCTGTACCCGCTCCAGCACCTCAATGTCCTTCTGCGACATATTGCTTTGGTTTCCTATTAGGACCATCTTTATATACAGTCTCAGTTTTCTTTTATCTGTGACTATAACTGCTAAAATCTTTAAAAGAATGTGAAAGTTCAATAAAATATCCAGACACTTCAACAATATGTAGCAAAAGTAAGTTTGTCCAATGCATAATTTTGCAGCTAAAAACAAATACAGCAGTTGAAATTACTTATTTAAAAATCTTTGTAGAACATCTTTTTTTGATTGTTGTTTTTTTTTTCCCTGTAGAACAAAAAGACAAGTTACTGTGCATCTAAACAAAGAGTGGTAGGTTTACTTTTAGTAATGCTATGTTAAGTTAGTATTTTAAAATTTTAGTTCATCACTGTGTAAGAAAAAAACCAACCAACCAACCTCCTTAACTTTCCAGAAAGGAATATGATTAGAATGACCAGTTGCCTTCTCCAAAGACAAGCAGGGAATTAAAACAGAGTTACTAGAAGATTTTTGAACAGAAGATATTTTTCCCTTCTTCTTCAATTCTGTTACAGAAAATAGATGCAGATTATTTTGATCCCCTAAGTATTTTGCCCTGTACAGAACGAATTATGAAAATTGCAATTCATATGTTATTTTCAATAGAAAATGGAAGAAGAGCAGTCCTCTAAACCATATTGACAGTAATGGTAACTGCAGTTAAAGATTCAAGTGGTCAGCATCATCTTTGTTTATGGTATGATCCACAGTGGGACTTTGTTGGCTTTTCAGGTGGCAACAGTTAACATTAAGGATTCCAAATCATGGAGAAATTGCTTTTTCACGTCTTTACTAGTAACTCAGTTTGCTTCCTGGTTTGCCATAAGCCCTACCCTCCAAAGAGTTCATGTTGGAGACATGTTATTGGACTTCAGCCTGAATTTGCAATGAATCAAAAGTATCCTTTCACAGCAAAATGCAGGTATGGCAGAGCCAAACCCGTGCAGCAGCAGCTGCGTTCTGCAAACACTCCTTGTAGAAGCTGGTAACTACTTGTCAAACAGGAGGCATGCTGTGCTCTTGGAAGAGGATAACGGGTGCACTTTCTAGGGGTCTTAAATCATAGTCCAATAGACATCTCAAATTGCTGTCAGTTATCAACTGAAATAAGTAAAATTTTGGGGAAAATCACATTTGGGAAAAAATCACATGAAAAAGAACATAAGGGACACGCAGAATAAAAACAAGGCCTAGATAACAGTGAAACAGAAAGAATTAGACAAAAGCAGATTCCAATTAGAGAAAAACACTCCCCAAGTAGTCAACAGCCCAGCCTTGAGACAGGCCTACAGGACACCTGCAGGACAGATGAAAGGGATGGAAAGAAGCACTCCCCACAGCTTATCTTGGTTACAGCCTTGAGCACTGGGGAAAAACACATTGAGTGATTGAAATCACTGTATTAATATATTAATGAGTCATTAGCATACTTAAATTCACACCCACAGGCTAGAGGGACCCCTACTAACAACAAGCTCCCCACTCTTTGAGCATCTGCAGTGAAATTCCTGAGCATTGCCACTTTAAATGGAAGCGAGGAATTAGTTGACCAATCGTGTGTGCCAGTGATAGAATAATGTTAAAAGTTCTTTCTCACATTTTTTGGGTATAAAAGTGGCACTTCTGTTTCGGGAAACTGAGGTTGCTTTGTGGAATACCACCCTGCTCCCTTTTCTGCACAGAACTGGATATTAAAGCAAGTATCTCGACTCTGTGTGTGGATTGGCTTCTTGGTCACTGGATGATGGACCCCACTTTCAGGACAACAATATCAACAGCCCTTTATGAAATCTGCTCTTTGATGAGTGGAATAAATTTACGTTATGGGTAAATCAAGAGTCCTTCTGCATGTGTCCTGAGCCAAAAAATGTATGGAGCTTGCACTGGGCTCCCACTAATAAATCTGAATTCCAATTAAATTAATTAAATCATTTTCAGTGCAGTGCTACAATGCTACCTGCTTCTTTTTCAACTTAAGGAATGGGCAAAGCAATAGGCATGAGTGAACCCTTTTATGCTGTCAACATACAGTGACAATGCATCATTACATTCATAGAACACTTCAATTAAATTGCCTGCAAAGGGATGTAATTTTCTCTATAAAAAGCGAGTAACTTGTAAAATCATAAACTCTCTTTTTAAAATCTCTATCTTAAAATTATTTTTAAACCTGGCCTTTTCAAAGTGTTCTAATTAATAAAACAACTGGTCTTCCAAGATCACCCAGGAAGAGCACCTAAAGCAAATCACCACTTAATTGAAAACAAACCTACAGCTCAACACATTGTGTAAAGGTAAGAACCCCTATATTCAACAAATCTGGAAAACTATATATATTACAATACCTTCACTAAGATCACTAGCGAGGAATTAACCTCCCAGCAGTATATTCTTGATACAATCTGGCATGTTTGGTTTTCACTTTCCTTTTTCATAATTTTATCTGAGTTTCTGGACAACTTCAAGGCTCCAAGAATAGGTTTGCCCAGTTTAGTAGCCTTACTTGCTGTAAGCAAAGTTCTTTATAGTGGTAATTTTGGACATCATAATCTGGAAATACAGAAGACGAAAATCAAATGTTTCTCCTTGAAGACTTTGTTTGTAAGAATGTTACATTCCAAGCAATTTGTACTTTTATCACATCAGAGATTTATTCAATCAACAAGGCAAAGTGCAGTTATCCCTTGACATACTGTCATGATTTGTAGGTCTGATCTGCATTGTTGATTAACCCCAACAGATAGTATGAGTCTTTGCTGCTGCACATAAGAGAGAAAGAAAAAAAATGTAGGTCAAAGTGTAACCTACCTTTTTTAATCAAGTTTTAAACATTTCTCTTACATTTTTCCACATCAATATTTTATTATCTTTATCAGAAAGAAGTGCCCTACTTCTGAATACAGACACACACAGTAATGTCACAGACATCTTTCAGCAGTTCTCAAGAGCAAAGCTATTATTAATTGGAAAGATACAGTTTTCTTACTGCTTTAATAAAGTCTGTGTAAACAAGAAAGTGAAAACACACTAAAAATACTGAAAGTAAAAAATTAGATAATAACTTATAATTATATCATGTTTGAATCTGGAGTAGAAAATTCTACTACACAGAGAGAAAACAAGGATGCATGGATGTCTTTTCTTTCCTGTGTATACCAAGGTTCTCTTTCTTACCATTTCATCTTTTTATTTGATACATGTTATTATTGTGGTTGTTCTTGTCATGTCTAGAAAATTGCTAAGTCATAACTTATGACACTGTATTTTTGTTAATCTTATATGTAAGCCATATATTTGTAAGGGTAAGAAGACACAACTTTCTGCTTTTGTGGATTAACTCTGACCAGCTCTGCTAACATTTCGCTCTAAGGCTGTCTCCTGCTTTTTTATTACTGTGTTACAGTTCATAACCTGTAATTATGAGTGTTCTGATAGTATCATTCTACAGTATTCTACCTCCTTGTCTCCACCTATGAAAAGTGACAGAAGCAGAGGAAGTAGTGTATGTCAACCTGATTTTACAGATGTTACTGGTTTCTTTTAAGGCAAACAGAAATAGGTTTAAGATTTGTTTCACTGATTAGGAACTGCTCATTGTGTTGCACACACATGAGATGGTTAATTTCCTTGCCAACAAAATCACAGAATCATCAGAGTTGGAAAGGAACTCTAGAGATAATATAATCCAACCCCCCTGCTAAAGCAAGATTGCCTTGAGCACATCACACAGAATTGCATCCAAGTGGGTCTTGAACGTCTCTAGAGAAGGAGACTCCAAACCCCCCTGGACAGCCCGTTCCAGTACTTTGTCACCCTCATAGTAAGTAAATTTTTCCTCATATTTAAGTGAGACTTCCTATGTTCTGGCTTGTGCCCATTGCCCCTTGTCCTGCTACTGGGAACTACTGAAAGAGCCTGACTCCATCCTCCTTACACTCACCCTTTAGATATTTATAGGCATTAATAAGGTCTCCCCTCAGCCTTCTCTTCTCCAGGCTAGAGTCCCAGCTCTCTCAACCTTTCCTCATAAGGGAGATGCTCCAATCCCCCAATCATCTTTGTTTCCCTCCACTGGACTCTCTCTAGCACTTTCCTGTCACTCTTGAACTGGGGAGCCCAGAACTGGATGCAGTATTCCAGATGTGGCCTCACAAGAGCAGCAAAAAGGGGGAGGATGACCTCCCTCGACCTACTGGCCACACTACTCCTAATGCATCCCAAGATACCATTGACCTTCTTGGCCACAAGGACACAATGCTGGCTCATTGTTAACTTATTGTCTACCAGGACTCCAAGATCCTTCTCCTCAGAGCTGCTTTCCAGCAGGTCAGCCCTTAACCTATATTGATGCATGGGGTTATTCCACCCCAGGCACAGGACCTTACATTTGCTCTTGATAAATCTCATTAAGTTCCCTCTGCCTGATTCTCCACCCTGTCCAAGTCATGCTGGACTGCAGCACAGCCCTCTGGTGTGTCAGCCACTCCTCCCAGTTCAGTATGATCAGAGAAATTGCTGAGGATGCACTCTGCACTCTCTCCCCTCATCTAGGTCACTGATGAATATATATTAAACAAGACCGGATGCAGTACCAACCCTTGGGGAACACCGCTGGCTACAGGCCTCCAACTTGACCCTGCACCATTGATCACAACCCTCTGAGCTCTGTTACTCAACGAGCTCTCAATCCACCTTACTGTCCACTCACCCAACCCACGCTTCCTGAGTCTCTTAATGATAGTTAGGGAAGTTGTATTCCCATTATTGATTTAGCAAACAATGTAAATTTTAAAGATTTGAAGAAAAGAGCAGAGTTACGCTGTTTTGCATTTCCAGGACAAAACAATTATGATATTCGGTTACCAAGATCATAAAAAAAATTATCCATTTGTACTGTCAGTCTCCTTCTTAAATAAGCAGACACAATGGTATCAATGAGCTAGGTGCTCTATGCTCTAAATCCAAATTTCAGAGGAAATAAAAAATAGTTTGTAAAATATACAAAATATTCACATCCCTCAATATGCTATTGACATGCAGAAATACAATTCCTAGTACATCTGATGAGCCCAGAACTGATTCCATAATTTTCATTTTTAAATTGGCAAGTAAACTGTATTCTGTCAAGAAGAACCTTGAAACATTTCTTAGGGAAGCCACCCCTTTCTTTCTGTCTTCCAGGAGATGATATAAAACAGCCCGAGTGTATGTGTACTGTCCAGGACATGCACATTTGACACATTCTGAGTAGGTTTTCATTGATGACAGTGTCTTTAACAAGCAGTCAGGACACTACAAAGACCTTCATTCTTTATTTCACTGGGCTCCTTCACTCAAATAAGAATGTAGTAGTGCGTCTGCCTGGAACACACAGTTTATTCATTTTCTACATCATCCAATCCTTAGCTCCCACAGCAAGGGAGCAAGCACAGGAACTATAGGTATGTCTATGCTGGTGGAGACTCTGAGCCTATCCAGGCTCTAGTCTCTCTTTATAATCCTGGGAAACCCATTTGGAATACAAGGAGTTACTTCTTTTTTATTGGTATTAGCAAAATAATATATCCAAGGAAAATGAGCCCTGAAATTGTTAGAAATCGAATTTGTCCTTTTGCAGAGCTTGGTTGACACATACTCTTAATTTTCTTCAGGATTACATTAATCCAGAAATGGTTGTAGAAGCAGAAAATTGATCTACTTAGAGCTGAAAATCTTTCTGAGAAGTTGCTATCAGTACACCGCTACCAGCACACAAGTGTTCCTTTGTACTTTGTTTGGCAATGTTAGAGGTGGTGTGCAATACGGAAAGATAAAAATGCCGAAAAGTCCAGAGTTTTACCCCATGAGTTGTGTTGTCTAATACTGTTGCTAGCAATAATACCACTGCCAGCACTTCTGTCTAGTATGTCTTTGTGTTTGATTCCTGTTTAAAACAGGGAAAGACAAAGATGAAATTCTTTTGCATCTATCACAAATTCTCATCTGTAAAAGGTAACTAGCAGAATTCTTCCCATGAGGCCATGAAGTCCTGATAAACTTACCATCCTGAAAGTTTAATTGCATCACTTAGGTTTGGGTAGCTCTCTCAATACTTTTTTTGGACTCAGTGAGTAGTGGTATGCCTAAAGTCCGTGTTTATAACTTGAGAAGCCTGTTTCTATGATATATCTCATCAACAGACAAGGAGAATCTCAGGGAAGATTTAAATTACCACAGGAAACCAATTGCCATTCACCCATTTGCTACTGCAGACTATCATTAGGACTTTAGTATGTATCAGTGTTTTCAAATTTGTTCAGTTTTGTGAAATGGTCTTGTGCCCTGAATAAAACAGAGAGAGAAAGAGATGAGAAGAGATGAGAAGAGAAGAGAAGAGAAGAGAAGAGAAGAGAAGAGAAGAGAAGAGAAGAGAAGAGAAGAGAAGAGAAGAGAAGAGAAGAGAAGAGAAGAGAAGAGAAGAGAAGAGAAGAGAAGAGAAGAGAAGAGAAGAGAAGAGAAGAGAAGAGAAGAGAAGAGAAGAGAAGAGAAGAGAAGAGAAGAGAAGAGAAGAGAAGAGAAGGTGGTGTAACCTTTCACTTGGAGAATTGACACTCACTTTGCAACATCTAGGAAATGTATTATCTGCATACTTTGTCTTATCATCTTCTGTGTTTGATGGTTTTTTTCAGCCTCATATTTCACACCCTTACTGAGGCAGCAACAGGTTCCATGAGTTGAACCATTTAATACACCACCAACAGCTGTTTTGACACTAACTGGATGTTAAAAGTGGTGGGCCCAGCTCTTTCTTATGCTTATATACTTATATACTTATGTAAGCAATACATCAACTGAATTTAATACTAGATAAATAAAAAAGTACTATTAAAAATAAACAAGATTCTCAACCACTTCCTTTTTGGAATCAGTGTTCAGAATTATTTATTACAAGTTTGAGCACTATCTCCTAAACCATTTAATCACAATATTTTTGGCACCTATGACAGAAGTAGTCAGGCATTAAATGTGAAGCTCTCTTACTGCAATGCCTGGAGGTAACTAATCAATGTGGCAAAGATCTTCTGGGTGCAGATGTGTATCTCACCTTCCAGTGATTAGTTTGTCAAAGCCACAAGATCTACGAATACACTTATTTAATCTGTCAAAAGGATAAAATACAGCCTGAAAAGTCATCATCAAACCTGATGTAGCAGAAAATTTCTAACTATTGATTAGATTCAGACATTCATTTTAATCTGAACCTGTACTTTGGTGCATCAATAGGTCAAGTAGCGTATGAGTGCAAGCCAATAATATTGGACACTTGAGTCAGCAAGTTAATACACCCCTGAGTACCTCAAATTATTTTCTCATCAGATGACTTTTAAAGAGAAAGGAGGATTAGTGTAAGTACAGAATAATAGACTGAGTTGTGTTCAGCTGTACCATCTCTCCTCTTTCTGTCCAAATCCTATACCAGGTGCAGGCAAGTATTTCAAGTCTTATATTCATTATTTCTGAGACAAAATTAAACAAGAGTTAAACTATAAACTCATTCATCCATGAAACAAATCTCTAGTATCAGAATGACACATGGAATGGGAGAGGTTAAAAAAAACAGAGAGAGAGCAAATTAAAATGAGATTTATCTAAACATGCTGTCACTTCTGTCAAGAGAAGCTTAAATGAAAACAAAAGAAAAAAATTAGACTCTCAGCTCCCTGAAATAGCTATCCAAATAATACACCTGGAGTATTTTATTCTGAAAGGAGGAATAAAGGAGGAAAACATTTCTATGGCCAGTTTTTTTATAGACAATGGAATAATGTACCTACTGAGTTCACTTTGGAAGATGCCACATAATTACTCATGCATGTCATGATCATACTGCTGGATTTTTTTTTATTCCTTGTTGATATTTTTAATAGGATTTTCAGGAATTTGATTAGATAAAATATTTTAATGTGTGTGATTCATTTTTACTTTACTTTTTCATTATGCATTATTGATAAGAGATTCCT
Source organism: Hemiprocne comata (assembly GCA_020745705.1). Taxonomy (NCBI): domain Eukaryota; kingdom Metazoa; phylum Chordata; class Aves; order Apodiformes; family Apodidae; genus Hemiprocne; species Hemiprocne comata. The sequence goes on along the minus strand of CM036586.1, from coordinate 93,445,462 downwards.
GCAACTTTTATGCCATACAGTTCCTCATAATGAACCAAAAAAAGAACCCATTTCCTTTATTTCCCCACCAACAGTAAAATCCTTTGTATGTATTACACTGAATTTCCACAATCAACTGGAATAAAGTATTTAGGCATTTTAAGAAAACCAGAATTTCCACATTTTTTTATACTTAATGAAGTCACTCAGCAGGAAATACAGTGGTTATCAAAAATGAAAAACATAACTTCTACTTATGATTTTATTAAAAAGAATGGTAAAATTCAAGGAGTTATTTTGCTTGTAATGTGTACATATATTATTGTTTCTAACTACAGTCAAGAGGTATTTTACAGATTATGTAATATGAAAGTTCAGTAATCAATGTAATTTAAATTAAACTAGACAATATGGATTAGGGTAAGAAAAGTATATCTATATATGCATAAAACACTATAAAACTCCCTTTACAAGAAACAATTTTCACCAGTAGCAAAGCAGCCCATTTTTTATTCTGGGTATAAAGCAAAAAGTACAGAACAGTGGATAAAATTAAATAAATGCACAGACTACTTATCTCACTCAGGAACAGTAACTTGTACACTGGAGGTTGTATTTTTTGTCTGTGGGATGAGTGCAGACAAGCATCCCCATGAATTGTAGCTCACCTTCTCACAAGTATGAGAACTTGGTGGATTCCTTCTTACCTGAAAATTCCAGCACTGAGGATATAGGGAAGTAGAGGCAACTGAAGGAAGAATTAATCTCATGCAGTTGTAGACATCTAAAAATCTTTGGTCTCTAGTCTACACATCCACTATCAGTTTGTGCTGTTAGAGGCTATGCAGGGAGAGAGGTATCTTCTGAGGATGGTTCTTCTCACCTATTTAAAGATGGGTTGACTCCTGTTGATCCCACCTATGAAGATTCCTGGGTGTCTCCTTATTAAGTATTGCAGGATCCAACTTCTAACATCTACAAAACTGAAGTGAATAAAGTGCTACTACAGTACCTGAACCTTGTTTAAGGAAGCTGAATCTTCCTAATGGAAGGCTCTTCCCTAAATTAACTTCCAATCCAGTTAATCAACCACCTAGCTTCTCTACAAACAGTTGTCAGACTGCAAGGTTTTAAATTTTCCATGTACCTCCACGGGAAAAAGCCAAGAAACTTGTTCACCATGCGATCAGCTCGTGAGTGTATAAATCTTGCAGGCCCAGAGAAAAAAATTCCAGGAGTAATGCAAGATATTCAGCAAGATCCTATTGTGTTATTTAGGGTCAAAACCATCTGACATAAAACATACCCAGGCAGCTATGGCTTCATTGTCTTTTATGCTTTAATTTATGAAGTTGGCAACTACACTTTTCGTGATTCCAGATAAAGCCATTACATGTCCATGTCTCAAAAGGAAACTATCTGTGTATATAAACATTTTATGAATTAAAGTGTATTTATTTATGCATCCATGTATAGCTATATATACACACATACATATATAGACACCTTTACAGATATATACACACACACATATTTATAATGTGGTGTATTTACAGGTGTATATTTTCTTGTGTCTTTTCCTACATAAATTCCCATGCACTGGACATATGCCTGTGATTAAATACTCTGTGCAGAGCCTTCTTTCACACAGGTTAAAAAAAAAAAAATTGGACTGAAAGATGCTATTTTCTTATTCTATCTATGTATTAGATAAGAAATATCTTCCCTTTCCTTGCAGCTGTCTATAAAGCCCTTCTCCCTAAATTACTCTTGCTTTTATGCAATAAAAATGCTAAAAATTCTAAAAGAAGAAAGTGATACATAAAGCATTTTTTTTTTCTTCGTGTGATTATTGTTGTAAAATACATTATTTCTTTTCAAAGAAACCTTTTCTAACAAGTTTTAAAGATAGTTTCCTTTTTTCCTTAAAACTTCACCTGACTTTTACTTCCAAACTTATCCTGTTATTTAACTAAACACACCCCTGAAAAACTGACAAGAACTGAACAGAAGCATCATCCTGTACCTACTAACCTTTACTCAGTCCCATAACTTTATTTGAAACTATTCAGGAATAAGCTGCCAAACTAAGACCAGACAGTTTGAGTACACAAAAGGGGAGGGGAAGAGGGAGGCCATGGATAGAGCTTGTCTGCATTGATACAGAGAAGAGGAAGCTTTTGCTATACCATGTATTTGTGATGCAGCTTCAGGAAAGCAGGCAGTGGCAAAAGACGGTGATGGATGCCAGAGGCACCTGTGAATCAGCTGCGTCTTTCACAGTGGCTTCAGTGAACATGGACCGAGCCATCTCCAGCCCAGATCTATACACACACTTGCAAGACAAAATAAAGGATAATGCTGTTCCTTATGCATGTCTGAAGACCCTGTAGTCTGGTGACTCCCTTACAAAGAAATCTGGCAGTTATAATTTTGTGCCCTTGAAACAGCTTGAAACAGAGCTGTTTATTTACTTATTTTGGGAAACAAATCCTTATAAAGCAGCTGTAGGCTAAAGACTAAGATAAACTGCAGGCAGAGGTAGTCATTCAGAGCAACATCTGCCCAAGCATATGTCAGAAGGGCTTAAAGAAAGAATTTATTTTAGTGTTTTGTTTAGACTAATAATACAAGCACGGGGATATTATTAAATAGAGAGAATATGGATTTCTGAGACCATCAGTTCAAGAGAACTATCAGACCGAGAATCTAAACATATTTAGGTCAAGGTTGGATTACAAATGCAGAAGCTTCTTCTTAATAGAGTATTTCCCTATTGATTCATTTCCTTCTGACTCCTACTGAGTCTGCATCTGTTCCTTCTCTAAGCAGACAGAACATGGAATAGATGCAAATATGATGCAGTTTGTTGATTAAATTCTTGGCTGTGTTTATCTGTTGGAAGCCTCACCATCAGGCAGTCAATTTAATCAAACAATAATCTTCAGTCAATGGTGATCTCTTATAAAAAATGTATCCGTGGAGCCTGCTGCATCTCACATTTATTGAAGATGTATGTCTTCATGGATTTTAACACAATTGTCTAAAAACTTATAATCAAGAGGATTATTTGAAATAACAGGCAGTACCATATGTAACTTGTTTGTCTTGTCCCAAGACAGTATAGCTCTTCTTTGGGAACAGTTAACATCCCTTTGGTATGGGGCAGAGTATTATTCATTACATTTCTGACATTCCCCATGGCTATGAAAAAGCATGAAGAAATCAGCTCCTCTGCCAGTTCAGTGTTTTTATTCTGAGCATTGAGGTTTGTTAGTTAAGACAACATAAATCTCTTGGTTTAGACTCTCTGCTACACCCATGATTAAATGGTGGGGAGGGCAGGGGAATTTTCTGCTGTTCCCTTTCCATTAGAACTTCTCTAATCTTAGATAATGTAATATTTTAGCCTTCATAAACAGTATAGGCAAGTTGATGTTAAAGAACAGTGAAAAAAATAGAGCTGTTAGTATACTCATACTAGTGGTAAACAGACTGGTTTTCTACAGTAGTAATGGTGAGAGCTAGGGATGAGAATGAGTGTGTACTGTAAAACAAGTATATACTTTTCTCCGGCACTTTTGTTTGTATTGTTATTTTGAGGGCTCCCACATCCCTCACGTTCTCCTCAGAAGCCACTATCCCTAGTGAAAGGCTGGCTTAATTTCACCTTCCTGAGACTGAACAGGCTCAAATTTTCAACTATCATACAGTTGTCTATTCCTTTCTTGAAAACCCTTCAGCAATGAGGGTCCACAATGTGCCCCAGGCATTCTATTGTAATATTTCACTAGCTGTTAGGTGTTTTTGGCTAATAGGCAGCTTTGGCTATTTTTGCTATAATTTATCCCATTGCTTTTTGTTCTATTCACACAATACCAAGAGCAACTGCTCAATTGTTCAACACGTCTTGTACCTGAACACCACTGTCACATCTCACATTGGTCTTTTCATCTTTAATGTAAACATTCCCATTTCACTCAATCTTTCCTGTTGGTCAGGTTTTCTAGACCTCTCTGGAGTCTCTCCAGTAGCTTCAGAAGGTTCTTGAAGGGCTGCCAAAAACCAGATAAATACTCAGCTGAGGTCTTGCCAGTGCAGACAGGAGCAGAAAGATCATTTGTCTGTATAATATCTGCACTTTTCCCAGCAGTGTGGCATTGGTGGGTCATGTGGTTCTTGTGATTCACCATAACCTGTAGGTCTTTTTCTAAAGGACTGACATCAGTAGAGTTCCTTTTTAGACCTAGGTTTTTTTCCAGTGTAACTGATTATACATGCCTGAGTGCAGAACAATGTTTTTCTGTACCGAATTACATATTTTTCACTTCAACTTGCCAAGATAATGTTAAACTCTGTGTACATATTCCTGGCAGTCCTCCTGTCCTGGTTTGAGCCAGGATGAAGCCAGTTTTCCTTTTACTGATTTTTTTTTCTTCAGCAACACCTCCTACCTCAAACCAGGATGCCTCCCAATCTTGGTATGATCTCCAAATTTAACAATAACATTCTGCATCAGCCAGATATTAATACATTTATAAAGTAGAGCTGGACCAGGACAAGTCCTGAAGAAACCAGGTTGGTATGCCCTTCAATATAACAATGAAAACATGCTCTCTGAGCACGCTTTTTCTCTGTCCACAAGGCTTCTTTTACTGTGGGAGAATGAATCTGGTGTACTCAACCTTTCCTCAAGCCCCCAGAAAGCTGATACTAAGACTCTGTTTTCACTACACCATTCACTAAGCTACCTCATATAACTGATATTTTCAATAACATTCATGCCACAATACAATTTTAGAAGCACTTAAAATTGAGAGTTTTTAAACTATATTACAATATTTAATTAAAAAAACAACATAGAAAATATTCTCTTTTTAAACGTTGCTTTAAAGAAGAGGAAATAAATGTAATTTCCCTTTTTCTCAAGAACAGTAAGAAAGATGATCTTCACCTGCTTCCTTTCTTCCTTTTGTGTCTATGCAAGTGATAATGGGTGCTAAGATTGTGCTAATACCATCAGACAGCAGATCTACAGAAACTATAGGTCCTAAATAAGACATGAACTACATTGCAAGAAGTGTAGAAAGTGTGCAGTAATAAACCTATTATTCTTGGCAAAAAGTGTCCAGGGGAAATTGCGGCAAAATTTACTTCATTAAGTTTGAAATGGTATTTGCAACTTCACATTACATATGGAGGATTTTTGTAAACCATAAATCTTTGTGTTCCTAACTCCATGTTAATTCATCTTATATGCAAGCCCAGCTGGAATTATTAGTGTCCTGATTAAATGCCATCATAACCTCCTTTCCTCAGGTTGTAGAAATATGCCTTTGCAAAACTCTAGAATGTCTTTCCTATAACTATCCACTAGGTTGTTAAGACAGCAATTGGATATCCCCCAGCCTCCTTGAGCCTTCTCCCAGCTTCTCTTTTTGCATCGTGCAACTTCTCCCCCTAGATCATTTCAGCATGTTGTTTCGAAGGACTGCTGGCTTTGTTCTTGAAACCAGTGAAGCGAAAGTGAGCTAGGAAAGCTGTGCTTTTGCAGAATCACGGCCATAAACCAGAGAACCATTTCAGAAGAGACAATTATTGAGACATTAATAAATATTCTGGGCCAGGTTTTCTAGTTTTCTTGCATCTAACAGCTTATACTGGGAGCCGTTTGAGGCTTTGCAACCTAGTAACAAAAGCTGGTATCTGAAAGCAAAGCTCCATGTGCGTGTTTTGAAGACTTGAGAAGGTCACCCTCTCCAGTGTGCCACGGGCTTGCTGTTCCTGTTAATGTTCTGTACAATGTACAGAAGGGATTGCTGACCTAATGAGTTGGTTTTTTTCAATGTAAAACTAAACTATAATTCATAGATATGACTGTGTTTTGGCAACCTATAGAACCATTGACAGCTGTTTAAAAAGATCCTGAGACTGCATCTAGACCAGATTTTCAAAGCTGTTCAGGCATTTAGAGATTCTACTTCTCTAGGCTTTAATGAACAGTCTACTGCTAGCAGGTATCCAGTATCTGATTATTTAGACAATTATAGGCTTTGGGGACAGTTCCATGTGCCCTTAATTCTGCTAGTACTGCTTGATAACAATACATTAAGTATCAGATCTAAACAGCACCATAATAATTAATATCCAAGAACTTTTTTTTTCTTTAAAAAAAAAATTACTTCTTTTTTGGTGTTGACAATATTGATAAGAAAAATACTTTCAGGCCTTTACATCTAAAGGAAAAGTTATTTTTCTAAAACAAGGGTTCCTTTATATTAGGTATATATCCAGTTGATGAAAGAAAATGTGTGTAATGGCCGCTATTTGGTATTCCTGCTTGAAAAATAATGATTTTACGGTTGTTTGTTAGTAGTCACAGTACACTGCCTTGTTGATTTAGTGAGTAAATCTATCTCCTGCAGAGCTGGAAAACCTGCAATTCACAAATCTGATCTTTTTTCGCTAATTGAGTGACCCTTTTTCCTCTCAGACGACAACTTCTGGCTTCAAGCAAACATTGTCCTGCACTGTCAAAGCCTTTTTCACATTTCTACAGAATGGCCTGTAGGTGTTTGATTCCCATTATAGTCCGGTAATGTGCAGCAAGCACATGAAACAACATTCTTCAGAACACCAGTGTTGGACTGTTACATTATGTGACTAGCAGTAATGAATGCATGAGCATACATTTTTCTTTCCTTTTTGCTTTCTCATTTGAATACATATTAGAGAATTATAAAGGACCTTCCTCTGAATGTTAAAAAATAATATTGACATATAATTTCATGTCCTTTCAGTCTGAGATCTAGGAACAGTTCCTGGTTGATTTGGTACATCTGTAAAGTACTGTTGCATTGTTCAAGACTGGAATGGCTGGAGGAAGATTTCAACCTGTCTAGCTGAATTTGCATGAAAGAGGTCTCATGACCTGAAAGGTTTTGTTTGATTACCTTTCTTCTCTTTTGGAAATACATTAAGTTTGCTATTGGGAAGAAATATAAAGATACTAAAATGTCTGCTTAAGATGAGCTTGAGAGAATTTAGATGAGAGCCTTTTTCAGATCTTCTGAATTTATCACTTAGATTGAATATTATACGATTATATCCTGATGGATTTGAACAGACACTTTCAAAGAAGGCAGTTCAGAATCAATCCCCCTCCCCCTTTTCCTGGAGCAGGGTTTTGAATATTGGTATCTTAGGTACCTGTGTACTTTTTTGCTATAATACTTTTTCCTCTATATTTTGAGTGCCTTCCTTCCAATTTTTCACATTTAAACTATTCCGTGTTGAATTGCAAATGCCATGACAGGTAAGACTTGAACTCAAGTTCGGCAGCTAAGTGCCCAACAGGCTGCAAAATCATTCTATATGGCCCAGCATAAATTTTCACTTAAAGTTTTGTTTCTGTAGTGAAGTTATAAACTAATTTGTGAGTTTATTTTCAAAACTCCAACTTAGCTTTGGGCCAAGATTAGAGAGCAACAGGAAGCCTTTAGAAAGTTTTCCCCAGAAATAATTTCAATTTTACTGTTTAAAAGACGTTGGATCATTCCTCATGGTTGAATCCAGAACTCTGCTGCAGTATGTATTCTTAAAAGTTATAATTTTGTTGGAGAAGTAGTTGATCGACAACAGTTCAATGTGAGTTTCTATCAATTATTTTAAAAATGGATTAGGTTTGCCTATGTATAAATGCAATCAAAACCTTCTATATTTCATCCAATTTCTGTTAATGCTCTAACCTTGCACTAGATCAAAAGTGCAAGTGCATCCCAATGAAACTAAACTTTGAGCCAGCTCAGTCCTGAAATTTTATATGGATCATGTTCTAACAATTTATAATTAATTTGTTGTATTCAAAATAACTAGTTCCTAGAGAAAAATAGCTCTTCTGAGAAATTAAACAAAGCAATAAGATACAATAGATAAATGCAATTGTTTGAGGCTTGTACTTAATTTTAATTTCCATTTCTGTAAAGTGAAAAATGCCATTATTTTAAATTTTTCTTTAGCATATGGAAGCTTGACAGACTACTACATGTCTTTTTTTATAAAATACATTTCAAGATATTTTGCTTGCCTTTGAATTTATTGTGATATTTAGCTTCAGGTTTGATAGCCTGAACAATCAAAACAAACCTGCATCTTGTTGGGGTTCCTGAGAAACAGTTGAGCTCAGATGTTATATTTCATTTATTTGTTAAAAGTTCTGCTAAAGTCCTGCGTCTCTCATGTTGGTATGCATCTATTACTATTTCTGATGTGCTTCAAGGAGGATAACTTCCATGAAATCTACATGTGGTTAAATGCAACAAATCTTTCCATTGTCAAACCACAGCAAAAATCTGTCAAGTATTGCTACAGTTTATTCAATTCAAATGTTCTAAGCGAACATTTTTTTGGAGTCTATAGAGGTTGGCAATGGACTGATTGAATAGGAAAAAACAATGAGACAGTTAACAGAGCAGACGAGGCAAAAGTTGGAGGAAAAAATGATGAGCTTAACCACTTATATCTTTCAGCTACCCCCAAAAGATGGACATATGCCAGGAAATCAGGACAGCACAGGAATAAGCATACTGTTCATGCTGCTTAAAGAAATCCACAAACACTTGCTCCTACAGCTGAAAACCAGTCTCATTGCTTGTAGTGTATTCTCATCAATGTTGTTAATAAGCTTCTCATTGTGACAGCACATTTTCTTATTGTGGTAACGTTGGCTAATTCTTAAATGCCCACCAAGTCACTAATTTATTCACCCTCCTCAGCAGGATGGAGGATGAGAAATGGGAAAAAAATCCAAGAATGAGAAAGCTAGTGGGTTGGAATAAAGACAAGGACATTGCTTACCAGTTACCCTCAAAGGCAAAGCAGATTTGAAAATTTAATTGATTGTCAACTAAAATAGATTCAGCTGGTGAGAGAAGAAGCAAAACATTAAAACATCACCTTTCCTTCTTCCCCTCCAGGGTCCACCTCATTCCTTCACTCTAGGCATATCTACCCAGTCTCAGAGGTGCAGGGAGGGCTGGTGTTGGGAGAGGGGTCATCTGTATCCTGCAGTGGGTCCAGTTTGGAGCCAGCTGTAATCAACTGAGTCTGGTCTCTTCTCACAGAAACCATGCTTGTGTGGTCTCCCTCCTGCCAAAATATTGACACCTACGCCAAATACAGTTATTAATTTTGACTTTACATCATATTTTATTTTATTCTTTTTCACTTTTTTTTCCACAAAGTTATTTGTCATAGTATTATGCCACCAACACAAAAATAATTGTGAAGATGAGTATGGCTTATTCCTAGAAAAAGAATCATAAAATAATAAAACAAAAAGAATAAATTGGAAGAAAAAGAATTCTCATGTCATTGCAATTAGTCACACAATATGCAAATATTTGCACATGTCAGAATAAAACCCTTTTGAATTATTTCATTAATGTCGATTACGACTCCTGAAGACTAAAAGCGGAACTGTTATACTAAAATGCAAATAAATCCTCATAGCTACTGTGAAAAGTAGAAACTGTACGTGTATGTATGCATTTACTCACAAAAACACATGAGATGAGTCAGTTGAAAGGGATTTCCTTTGCTATTTTACAAAATGTTGTTTCAGAGTTTTAATAATATTTTGGTTTAGATTTGGATGTAAGTTTGAAGATGAGTTTGTGTTTTTTACACCAGTTCACCTGCCATCTGAAGTCACTGTCTATAAGCGCAGGACTAAAATGTTCTATTGAATAATCTCCCCTGGTTCTCTGTTTTATTTCAGTTCTTACGCTCAATGGATTTAATCTGTTTTTAGGGTTGACTGCCAGTGCTCTATCATTTTAGCTGTTCAAGGGAATATCTCAAAAAAAAACATTGAAAAGGTCATTTTCATAGTTTCCCTGCAATCATATTGCCCTGAATGATCAAGTCTCAAACACTAAATCTGGACTTGCTAGTAACTGTTTTCCTATGTCTCTGAGACAGATAATGAGATAGGACAATAATGAAGAGGTTAGTTAGGCTTCAATATTTCTTGGAAGGTTTTAATTGTCTACTGGATAGGATTTTCTAGAAAGCCGAAACGAAGAGATTTTTGTAGTGTTTCTAATTACAGTAGCAGACTCCATGGTATAGTGGAGACAAGCATTGCACAACATTTAAAGTAACATGTAACTGAAAGGTAAAAGGAAAATTATCATTTAGATTTTTAGGTTTGGCTTGTTTTGTTTGTTTGGGTTTGTTTGTTGGTTTTTGTCAGAAGATACTGGCATTATAGAAGATTCCAAATTCATTTGCTGCATAAACATAATTTCCTGACATGTTTCCTGGAAGCACAGCAGGTATTTAACAAAAAATTTAGGGATTTACAATTGTGATAACTGACACTCAGGGTGTGAAGGACCAGATATTTCCTCACACGAACATAACATGCCCTTTAGGTCAGCAGTCGTAACTGGCTTAAAGATGGCTGCTCCGCGTGGCACTCTAAACCCTCTCCTGCCTGCCTCCTCTGCCAGAGAACAACAACTCGGACGCCCTGAGGGGGTAGCTGCTGCTGGAGTGGAGCAGTGGTGGGAAAACGGCAACAATCTTGCAAATTGCAAGTCTGCAGTGGCGGGAAAAAGTCCCCGTCTGATTGGCTGAAAAGCCTAGAAATACGAAACCGGCCAATAGGGATAAAGGAGACCATAAAAGAGACGGCGTGCGTGCTGCTTTTCGGCGCGCTTTTGCGCAGACGCTGGAGCTGCTGCTGCTTGCTTTTCGGCGCGCGCTTTAGCTGAAACTGCTGCCGCCGCTGCTGCCGCTTGCTTTTGGGGGTGACCTGCGCCTTGGGGGTGCCTGCCTGAGGTCCCCGGCTCATCCATGCTCGACCCGGCTCATTCCTGCTAGCCCCGGCTCCCGGCTAATTCTTGCAGACCCGGCTCGTCCTGCCTTGCCCGCGGCTTTGCCCGCGGTCCTGCCAGATTGCCTGAGGTCCCTGCCTGCAGCTTGAGCACGTACGGTGAGACTTCTTCCTGCCACCCGTGGTTCTAAGACCGGGTTGCAGGGGAAGTCACCCGCAGCTAACTATGTAAGTACCTAGAGCATCTCAGGAACAAAGTAAGGAATTGTATTTTGGGCATAATTCTCTCATGCCATTGGCCTCCTGGCATGCTGCTGGCTCATGTTCAAGTGGATGTCAATCAACACCCCCAGTCAACCCAATCAACACCCCCAATCAACACCAACACCATCTGGCCCCATAGATTTGTGCCCATTTACATGGTTCAGCAGGTCACTGACCGTCTCCTCCTGGATTGTGGGGGGGATTGCTCTGCTCTTAGTCCCTGTCCCCTAGCCTAGGGTGCTTGATTCCCTCAACATAACTGATCCTGCTACTAAACATTGAGGTGAAAAAGTCATTTAGCACCTCAGCCTTTTCTTCATCATTCCATGTTTTCTCCCGCATAAGGGATGGAGGGTCTCCCTGGTCTTTCTTTTTCTGTTAATAGATTTATAAAAGCTTTTCTTGTTATCCTTTACCATGGAGGCCAGATGAATTTCTGGCTGGGCTTTGGGCCTTCTAATTCCCTCACTGTATAGGCTCACAGCATTTTTGTAGTCCTCATGAGTGGTCTGCCTCTTCTCCAAAAGCTATATATGATTACTTACTGGTTCTTTTTTGCCTTAACATCTCTCTGATAATCCATATATCTATACTGGAAGCCATGACTGACAGAAACTATTTTTTGCAAGAAGTTCCAGGCCAGTGATGTTGTTTTTCCAAAGCAGTTTAGACATTTTATGGTGAAAGATTAAGTGGAAAGGCATAAACATAATTATCTTTTTCCATTTATTTTTTACCGTTTGAATACATGTGCAATGGATCTGGTTTGGGTGGAGTTAGCTTCCTTCTTAGCAGCCCACACTATGCTGTGCTGTGTGTTTGTAACTAAAACAGTGTTGATTACACACCAGTGTTTTAGCTGTTGCTGAACAGTGCTTGCATAATATGAAGGCTTTGTCTTTTTCCCCCCCTGCCCAAAGCAGGCTGGGATTGGGAGTGGACACAGCTACGATCTTTAACCCAAAGAGACCAAAAGCGTATTCTGGGCTATGTGACACCATGCCCATCAATAAATCTCAAGAAGGAAGAAGAAGGGACATCTTTGGTTATGGCATTTGTGTTTCCAAGCAATAGTTACACGTGCTGAGGCCTGGTTTCCTGGTAAGTGTCTGGACATCTCCTGCTGATGAGAAGTAATGAATTAATTCCTCTTTTCGTTTTGCTTGTGTGGTCAGCTTTTTCTTTATTAAAATGTAATTATCACAATTCACAATTCTTTCACTCCCCTTCTATTTCTATTCCCATCCTGTGGGATAGGCGACTAAGTGAGGGACATTGTGGGTGTTCGTCTGCTGGTTGGGGTCAACACACCAGAATTCATAATTATGGTTCATTTTCCATCTTGTTAAACTTATTCAGTAGAATAAGCAGGAAATGCATATTTTTCTGGACTTTATTAAGGCTTTTGATACTGTCTCTCACAGCACCCTTCTGGACAAATTGTCCAACTGTGGGATGAGTGGGTTGATGATGTGCTGGGTGAGGAACTGGATGAAGAGCAGAACTCAAAGGGTGGTAGTGAATGGGGTTACATCTGTCTGGTGATCAGTCACCATCACTGTTCCTCAGGGTTCTGTCCTGGGACCACTGTTCAATATGTTTATCAATGACTTGGATGCAGGAGTTGAATCCACCATTAGCAAGTTTGCAGATGATACAAAACTGGGAGGTGCTTTTGACTCTCTTGAGGAACAAGAGTCCTTGCAGACGGATCTAGATAGACTGGCAGTTATCAATGACATGGAATTTAACAAGTCCAAATGCCTGATTTTACCTTGAGGCAAAGTAATGCCAGGCACAAGTATAAACTGGGAGAGGAGTGGCTGGAGAGCAGCACTGCAGAAAGGGACCTGGGGGTTCTGGTCAACAGCAGGCTCAATACAAGTCAGCAGAGTGTCCTGATAGCCAAGAGGGTAAACTCCATCCTGGGGTGCATCAAAGAGCACAACGATCCATTCAAAAGAGATGACTAACCCACTGTATTCAGCATTGATTCAGCATCACCTCAAGTACTGTGTGCAGTTGGGCCCCACCATTTAAGAAGGATGGGAAGGTCCTTGTATGGGTGCAGAGGAAGGCGACAAATCTGGTGAAAGATCTGGAAGGAATATGCTATGACAAGCAGCTAAAGAATTTGGGCTTGTCTAGTTTGGGGAAAAAGAGGTTGAGGGGTGACGTCATTTCTCTCTACAACTTCCTGAGAAGGGGAAATGGAGAGGGTGGTGCTGAGCTCTTCTCCCTGGTGCCTAGAGACAGGACACATGCAAATGGTTCAAAGCTGTGTCAGGGACATTAGGAAGCATTTCTTTACTGAGAATGTGGTCAAACACTGGAACAGGCTTCCTAGAGAGCTGGTCAGAGTCTCAAGTCTGTCAGTGTTTAGGAGGCATTTGGACAATGCTCTTAATAACATGAGTTAGCTTGGTCAGCCCCAAGTTGGACAGGCAGTTGGACCAGATGATAATTGTAGGTCCTTTCTGACTGAAATCTATTCTATTCTTGCCTCTTCTCCTCAATTGGACTGTCAACAGTCAGCAATAAGAAGGGTCTGGCCTCATCTTCCTCATTCCTCTCCATGAGGCTTTTATATACATGGATAAGATCCTCCTGAGCCTTCTCTTCTATGTCCTATCTTATCACATCATCCTAGGCCCTTTATTTGCTTGCCCCATCCATCACTTCCTCACTTGATTGCTGAGGAAGCTCTCCTTCCCCATCACTCCTAGTTTAAAGCTCTCCTTAACATGTCAGCTGACCTGTTGACAAGGATAATTTTTCCTCCTTTAAGTCAAGTGGATCTCATCACCCCGAAGAAGCTATTGATCCTCACAGAGGGTCTGATGGTCCTAGAAAGCAAAATCTTTCTGTCTGACAGCAGTTACACAATCATTTACCAAAGCTTTGCATACAGGTGCAGTGTTATAAACTAATTTGGATCAAAGAGACATGGTGGGTAGCTCACACACAGTTGTGTCTGATCTTCATTACCTCACAAGGCCTGATTCTGAGTCCCCAGCCACGGGCTTACTTCCCAACCTGGTCTCAGTCTATTCTCATCTCCACTGAAGTGCCTGATGCCCTGGGCTGGGTCTGTCCCTGGCTGCATCCCTGCATGCCCTGCTCCCTGGCTGAGGTGGTGGGATGAACTCTGACTAGTGAGGCCCTGCCCTGGCAGTCACCTTTAAAAGGCCCTGCTTCTTGCAGCCCTTGGTGTCCAGGGTGCCACCAGCCTCTGTGGTGGCCTGAGAGTACTTTACATGGAAGTCTGTGACAAACCGATACTTTACGGGTCTGCAGTGAGACCTGTACATTGCAACATCTTTACTGATGACCTGGAGGAGGTGAATCCATACTCTTGTCATATTTGCAGATCACTCTAAGTTGGGGTGACCAGTTGATACACTTGAAAGTGAGTCTGCCACCACAGTGAGGCTGGAAAAATGGGCAAACAGCTGAACAGGAACCCATGGTGTGCCCCAACAGCAAGGGTGGTGAAGGGGAAGGTGGTGAACAGCTCTTGGGCTATATGAACAGGGTTACCTTCCATAAGTTGAAGGACAGGATTTTCAACCCTCTGCATGGTATTTGTCAGATCATATTTCAAGACTGCGTCAAGTTTTATCCCACAGCGCAGTAAAGGCATGGCAAATGGTGGGGAGCTTGGTGGGGAGCTCAGTGGAGGGCCCCAGGGTGATGAGGGCTGGAGCACTTGCCCCATGGGGATAGACTGGCGGAGCTGAGCTGGGTTAGGCTGAAGAAAGCAAACCTTCAATGCACCAAAGAGATGGATGTGGTCTTGTCACAGTGGTGCAGGGCAGGAGGGTGACAGACAATGGGTGCAGGAAAGGTTCAGGCTGAGTATCAGGAGAAATTGTTTCCCTATAAGGACAGTGAATAGATTGTCCTGAGAGGCTGTGTTACCTCAGTCCTTGGTGGGTTTCAAGGCCCAACTAGAACAAGCTGTGAGACACCCAGAGCTGGCCCTGCTTTGGGCAGAGGGTTAGACTAGTGGCTTTCTGAGGTCCGTCCCAGCCTGAATTATCCTGTGATATGATAATTCTAAGTAGAACAACATACACAACAGAAGGGGGTAGATTTTTCCTTGCTTACAGGTTTATGTACTTCATATAGGATATACATCTTTTTCACCTTCATATAGGGCAAAATAATTTTCATTCAACGCAAAAGGAGATTACAAATCAATATTTTGGCTACCAGAGGGCATAATCTTTTTTGCATTTACTATATTTTGCTATTTACTATATTTACTTACTTGTCAAAATTTTGTAATGAAAACCATTTGTTGAAATATTTTCTGGCAGCAATTCTTATATTCACTAAGCGTCAGAAAATACAACTCCCTTAACAGCTTAAGCAAGAGAATCTAAAACACAGTGACTTTGAGGTTGATTTGTAGATATTAAAGCTATTTTGAAGACAACAGATTTGTTTGCATTATGTCATTTTCCACCCAGTACAGCATGTGCCTTCATAACAAATATACTCATGGGGCTGTGCTGAAAATATTCCCAATCTAAATCAAAATTAGATCCAAGTAAGATCTCTAGAGAGTAGTGTGAATTGGAATGCAGGCCCCAAGCCATAAGAAATATGTACAACAATATCTTGACAATAATATTCACCCTATCAAGTGTAAGAATTTAGGTTTATTATGCCTCACTTTGTTGTAGTGTGGGACAGAAAAGAATACATCAGAAATGAAGGCAAAGCTACTGAAAAGAGAAAACATATGTTCTAACAGACCATTCACTGAGCAATATTAACTGTCAGGTAAGAATACTAAAATGACAAAATCCTTGGAGTGTATCTCCAAGAAATTCAAGAACTAATGGTTACAGCTAAATCAAAATTCTATTCAGCAGATCAATGTTAATTTCTTCATAGTCTTATGAAGACTTATGAGCTATTACCATAAAAATTCTGCCTCCCACTCCACACTCTTAATAAATAAATTGCATGACTGAAACTAAAATGTGGAAAGTTATGAGCGAGCCCCCAAGTCAAAGTTATAACAAGTTATTGCAAACATATCCACTTCAGTCATTGATTAAGATTGGCACCAAGAAGCTTATGTAAAGCCCCCAAAACCAACCAACCCACCAAAACCCAAACAAAAAACCAAACAACAAAAGGCAAAAAAACCCCAATCCCAACCAAACCAAAAAACCAAAAACCAGCAACAAAAACAAAACAAAAAAACCCAAAACCAAACAGACAAAAAACTTCACCACAAAATGGGGCTATGTTAATTTTTTTTATAGCAGCAGCTCAGAAAAGATGACTTCTATAAAAAAAAGTTATATTAAAGAGGAAAAAATGAATTATTTTTAGGACCAGAATGAAAATACAAGTTAAAAATCAGTAATACATAATGAAAAGTAATGCACAGAATTTTCTTATTGGGAGCAATTGATTGAAAAAAGTAAGTAGTTGTAGCAGGTGATCACAAGAGGACTATGTATTCCCATGATAATACAAGTCTGAAAAGGTAATTCTGAAGAGATGACAGAGAAAAGACTTCCTGTAAGAAAAGGGGAGCATACATGCTACTGACAAGATAACAGAAATAGCCCACATACAATTCAAATCACATTTAAAAAACTAATAAAGTGGATGTGAGAATATAAAAGGAAGGATTACTTGAATCATAAAGGGGATGGAAACTCTAATTTAGAACAGGGAATTAAAAGCATGTTGTTTCTTCAGCCTACAAAAACAAAAGGCAAGAGGGATATGAGTAATGTTTGTAATTTCTTAATGGAAAAAGGATTAGAGAAGGAAAAGAAAACAAAACAACATTAAATATAGGGAATGTTGGAACAAAAGCTAGTACAAAAAAAACCTATGAATATGCATATGAATAAATGAAAGTTGTACATTTACATAAGCTTCCTAGCTCAAGGAAGTTATGAAAAAAATTTCTGATCGACTAGATATAGCTCCTTGTCAAGTCATGGAAAGGATTGCAAGGGTTCACAAAATCATAGAATCAAATAATGGTTTGAGTTGGAAGGGACCTTAAAGATCATCTAGTTCCAACATCCCTGAGTGGGTGGGGATACCCCCCACTATATCAGGTTGCTCAAAGCACCATCCAACCTGCTCTTGAACAGTTCCAGGGATGGGGCTTTCACAACTTCTCTGGGCAACCTGTTCCAGTGTCTCACCACCCTCACACTTAAGTATTTCCTCCTAATGCCTAACCTAAATCTACCCTCTTTCAGTTTATAGCCATTACCCCTTGTCCTATCACTCCATGCCCTTGTAAAATGTCCTTCCCCAGCTTTTCTGTAGCTCCTTCAGGTGCTGGAAGGCTGCTATAAGGTCTCCCCAGAGCCTTCTCTTCTTCAGGCTGAACAGACCAAACTCTCTCAGCCTGTCCTCATAGTAGAGGTGCTCCAGCCCTCGGATCCTCTTCGTGGCCCTTCTATGGACTTTCTCCATGAGCTCCATGTCCTTGTTATGTTGGGGGCTCTGGAATTGGACACAGTACTCCAGGTGGGGTCTCACAAGAGCTGAGTAAAGGGGGAAGGGACCTCGAAAGATCATCTAGTCCAACCCCCCCTGCCAGAGCAGGGTCACCTAGAGTACATCACACAGGAACGCAGGAACGCATCCAGGTGGGTTTTGAATGCCTCCAGTGAAGGAGACTCCACAACCTCTCTGGGCAGCCTGTTCCAGTGCTCTATAGAATTTCTTCTGAAATTCTATTCTAATTACATAAAATGTGAGACAATTATTACTTTGTTTTTATAATTGACTTAGTAAGGGTAAAGAGAAGTGAGAAGGTTTTGAATGTGCTTCATCACCATTTAACAACTTTCCAAAAGGGCTGTCTTATCACACATAGTAAATAGGTTATATGCTTACAGCAAAGGTGTAACTAAAGAATAATCTACATAGATATTACAAAAAAAGAAATTCTAATATTAAGTTACCAGACTTAAGTCTACTTCAGGCATCATGATTTTTTTTTATATATTATTGGCATATGTAATGCATTGCTATTGACAAAAAACAATCTCCAATTGTCCAGAAGTAGTTTTCCTAGCCAAAAATACTACAATCAAATTCTCAGCTGAATCAAAGTCCTAAAATATTCAAAGATAAAAGTTAATTCTGCAAAAGATTAAATGTAGCTGGTAGCTATGGAAAAACATCTTTTGACTAGTCTTTGGAATTCCTGAAAGCTTGTGTTAATAATGTACCCGGAGCACTCTTGTGAATTTTAGATCATGAAAGTGCAAAAAATAAAGATAATAGGCAGTATCTTGAAACATATTTTTCTAAGTGCCAGAGGGTTTGATGCAGCTATGCTAATTTACATTGGTTTTGAATCTGGGACTCTATCTAATTTTTTAGAGAGTTCCTGAGAGTAATAAAGTGAGTAGATTGTTGATGCTAATTTGACTAGAGCCTGTTCTTCTCCCTTATTGTTATATCTAAGGTATTTTTCCTTCCTCTTTCTTGTCACATCTGTTTAATTTCTGTCGACTCTCCTACAACAGAAATTGTCTGGCAATGAAGGACAGACAGAGCATATCTCTGACCTTGAATTATGCTACAAGCTATATAAAAGCCTTAGCTCTAGTGTAATGTCAGAGATCTGGACATTACACAAGGTGAGAAAGTGATCTGAACTCCTATGGAATAATAATTAAAAAAAAAAAAGTAAAAAGAAAAATTAGGATTAAAAGACCAAACACTGAAGAAATTCTACTCTCTGACCAATTTGCATCTGCTTCTCAATCACAGAATCACAGAATCATTGGAGTTGGAAGGGACCTCTAGACAACATGTAGTCCAAACATCCTGCTAAAGCAGGATTACCTAGAGCACTTTACACAGGACTGCATCCAGGCAGGTTTTGAATGTCTCCAGAGAAGAAGACTCCACAACCTCTCTGGGCAGCCTGTGCCAGGGCTTTGTCACCCTCACAGTAAAGAAGTCTTTCCTCCTGTTCAGATGGAACCTCTTGTGTTCCGGCTTGTGCCCACTGCCCATTGTCCTGTCACCAGGCACTAATGAAAAGAGTCTGGTTCCATCCTCCTTGCACCCACCCTTCAGATACTTATAGACATTAACAAGGTCTCCCCTCAGCCTTCTCTTCTCCAGGCTAAAGAGTCCCAGCTCTCTCAGCCTTTCCTCCCAAGAGAGATGCTCCAATCCCCCAGTCATCTTCGTTGCCCTCTGCTGGACTCTTTCCAGTAATTCCCTGTCTCTCTTCAACTGGGAAGTCCAGAACTGGACACAGTATTTACAGATCTTAGAAAAAATCAGTTTAAGGAATATTTTTTTCAAAACTATAGTGTTTTTTAACTATTCAGGAATTTTTGGTAAATTTTGGTAATTCTAAGTTAAGTTTGTCGTTCTTTGGCATAAATCTGTAATGACATCTACAAATCAAAATAGAACATAAATATACTTACATGTCAGTCACTCATCTAATGCAAAGATAAACTTGAGATGTTTTTTCCTACAGTTACTCTTGTGAACATCTATTCTACACTGTATTTTCAAAAGTGTGAAGACCAAATTCCATGTATTTAATTTCTCTGGTTTGCTCTATGCTATATTTTATGACCTTTTGAGCCCTTCTTTTTTATTTTCAGTTTTTCATTTGAACTAGGGACAGAAGTGGATTTGCCACAAGCCAAGGCCATTATTGAAATCCTTTAAAATAGCAAGATACATAGCATCTTTATTTATATTTACTATATACATTTAAATTTTGAAATACAAACATTATAAAGAACATCAAGGATGTATTATTATAATAGATTCCTTCATTATGTACAACTCAGTACAATTTTCGTGTGTACATTGCATAAGATACCATGCATACACTATTTTGATGTGATTGTGTAATTTTTTCAAAACATTGATAACATAATTCAATTTCCACACAAATTAAAAATTCTTCAAGTCTTCTGTGAGATGTTATGCCAAGTGACTTGACATGTTAGCTGCTGGAGTTTATGTCTGTTCCACTTCTGTAAGTAAATGATTCTGTAGAAGACATAGAAGTCAAGGATATTCAGTCATTTATCAACCTTCAAAAAGCCCTGAGCTTTTTTTTTCTCATTACCTTATGCAGCCTGTAGCAACAGCTGTCTTCCTGCATGATGGATAGCTTTCATATTGTCTTATGTTTTAACCTGGACGAAATATTTTCCCACAAGTCAGTATACATATGAGGAAAAAAATAAAATAATTCAAATTCTGGCTTTACTTCATTCTCATAAGTATACAACAAAGATTCATACTGTATCTTAAAACTCTTACCATAAGAGACAAAATCATGCTGTCTTTGTCTCATTAATTCTAAAGAGGAAAACAATTATAAATATATAAACATCTTACTAAGATATACTAAATATATAAATATATAAGGGTTTAGTAATGATTTTCTATCTAGTTAATTTTTTTCAGACTAAGCTCTTCATCATGCTGGGACTGAACCATTGCAGCTTGCTTTTCTTACTGGCTCTCTGAAACACTCACAAGGACAAAAGCAGACCAGTTCTGAGATTCGCAGCAGCTCTTGTCAATTCATCTGCTCAACTGAGAAGAAAACCTCATGTAACCACTGCAAAGTTCCAGGTAAACCTAATGTTCTGAAATAATGTGAATGGGTATAGTATCATTTTTATTGCGAGGATGATAATTTCTGATCCCATAAAGCACACCAAGCTCTTCATTTTACCTTAATGACTGATTTCAGTTTTTCATAGAGCACTTCATCAGTGCTGTTTAGCAGAGCTGAATAGAAGTAGGAATTTGTCTTTTCAGTTCTTATTCAGGATAATTTTCAAAAATTATTTGGGACATAAGAGTTCAATATTCTGTATTATTTAAATATGTTGCACGTTGCACACACCCTTTATGAGAAGTTACAGTATATGATACTACTTATCTAGTAAAAATAACCTACATGTGCATTATCTTCATATTGTTTTCATAAACTGGAGGAATGCTGCCATATAGAGGAGAAATATTTGTCAACAAGTAGCAAATAAAAAATGGGTTTTTTTGCAATATAGACCAATTATTCAACACTTACCTTCTGGTGACACTAGCCATGTCATTGTTTGATTAGTCTATGCCTTTCTTATAAGCCAAAGTTTATCCACTTTCATTATATGTCATATAACATCAGTCATACCATTTATCCAGCCTTTTTTCTCATTCTTTCCTTTGTCCCCCAGTATCTTCAGTTTTGCCAAAAGCAGCAAAGCTCAGCCCTTCCCTCAGAGATACAGCGAGCAAGTTTTTTTTTGTCCAAAGGAGTAAAGACAAAAACTCATTACTTTCCTTATTTTTATGACTGTAAGCCACTGGTCTCTACTTTGACTTTAACATTACAAAGACAAGAAAGCAATACTCCCATTTTTATATTTACTGCTATGGTAGATCAGGCTAAAAATGCAACAAAATACTTTCAGAAGTGATAGAGTCTTACCATGTTCAACTTCATAGTAGTACACTCAGATTGCTCTTTCAAGCAGCTATATTAAGCATGAAAATTACATACCATATTCTAAGAGACTGTGATATTCATTCTTGCCCTGTTGGAGCTGAGCACAGTGATAATATAATCAATGACAACTTGATCTTGTACTAGCACACCTGCACATTTTACTGTGTTGGATTGTTCCCAAGTGGTCATTTCTTTTCAACAGGTTTTTAGCATTGGGGATTTTTATGCTTTAGTACAAGGGCATTTAGCATTTTGAAAGCTGCTAGGAGCTTAATATAATGCTTTTTCACTGATTTATTTCCTTAAATCAAAGCACTGTGTGATATACTCTGTATGATTAAAACTGTGTCTTACGTACCAAACGCAACCAAGGTTTGTCTGTAGAAATACATAATCTCTTTTGCAATTATGTCTACTGTAGTTTTGCTTATCTATTAATATTAATAAAATACTAGGTGATATGGCCCAGAAAGCAAATCAAATACTGTGCTGTATAAAAAGAAGCATGGTCTGAAGGCTGAGGGAGATGATTCGTGCCTTATACTCTGCTTTTGGGAGACCCTACCTGCAGTACTGCATCCAGCTCTACCATCCCCAACAAGAGAAAGACATGGACCTGCTAGAGCAAGTCCAGACGAGGGCCACAAAGATAATCAGAGGGTTGGAACACCTCTCCTACAAGGACACGCTGAGAGAGTTGGGATTGTTCAGCCTGGAGAAGGGAGGGCTCTGGGGACACTGTATTGCAACCTTTCAGTATACAAAGTGGGCTTGTAAGAAAGTCAGAGGAAGACTTTTTACCAGAGCCTGTAGAAATGGGATAAGAGGTAGCAGTTTTAAACTGAAAGAGGGTAGATTTAGGTTGCACGTTAAGAAGAATTTGTTTATGAATCACGTGTTGAGACACTGGAACAGGTTTCCCAGAGAAGTTGTGGATACCTCATCAATGAAAATGTTCAAGGTCAGTTTGAATGGGGCTTTGAGTAACCTGGTCTAGTGAAATTATGTTCCTTTCCATGGCAAGGAAGTTGGACTAAACGATATTTAAAGGTCCCTTCCAACCCAAACCTTTGATTCTAGAAAAAGTTGCAAAATAATTCCTCTGTTACAAATATATTTAATATATTTGGGATTTATTTTTTTATTAAAAAGGAAGCATTCCTCCCTTCCCATCTCAAAATTGTCTGTGGCTCTGTTTATATTTACAGACAGTCCCACAACATTTAGCACTCATGATTAATTCATTTTCTGCAACAACTCTGTCCAAAGCTTCTATTTCAGAATTATCTTAAAAGTATCCAGTTCCTTTGCCCATTTTGCCATGCAGTTGCGTTATTCTATACTGGTAATACACTTTTCCTGCATATTTTTTAATGCACTGCATCTTGGTATGCATTGTCTGCTATGATGTACCACTTCATGTCCTGCATTGAATTTTAATTGGAAAGATAACTGGAGAGCAAAACTGGTTACTGGAAGACCCTCTCAGAAAAGCTAAACTGCCTGCAATCATTTCTCCGACACTTGACAGAGCCAAGGACTGAGACACTAGAGAAGTGTTTACAAAGGTTTTGTATAACCTTACTACCAAGATAGTACAGCAGCAGGTTCAGGCTCAACTGAACATCAATTTATTGTGCTGGGGGAGCAAAAAGTAAGATATGCATCTTACCTACTTGCTAGAACACACAGAATAATCGTGCAGACACCATGTTCAGAATTTTACCCCAAAAGTGTCTATTTCTTTATTAAATCTAGGATTACCAGCTCATTCAGATACATGCACAATAGAGCTAACTAAAGTGTTTTAAAATATTTCTCCCTCTTGATGTGGGAAAGCTAAGATGTTTTAACTCTGGTTGGTTAGTTAGCCTTCAGGTGTTCCAGGCATATGTCTCTCTACCCTGCTGGCTTGCTTTGCCATGTTTGTATTTATTCACTTACAGAACTGTTATTACCTTGTGAACTTCAAGGTTACTTTAAGTTCAAATTTTGTTCAAGACTATACAATGAGCATATATGAAAACAAAGTAATACGAATTTTCAATGTAATGAGTATTATTTTGGATGGAATGTCATGAGAAAAGTCAAGCATCGGTCACAGCTGGGAAGCCTTTCATTATTGACTTCAGATGCATATAAATATGTGGGGAGACTAACGCACATTACCAGTCGCATTTTCCAATCTGGATATATTTATATGTGTTGTATATTTTTATGGCCTAGTTTATACAAATAAATTATAAGATAAGCTGACACAATGGTGAGATGCATCCATGAAACCTTAGTGGCACAAAATACTAACCTACAGATATAAAATAAGTACTTGAAAATGTAAATACCAATTTAAAGTGGTTAAACTTTAAATAATCTGCTTAACACAGTGCCTTTAGTTGGGAGGCTACTTTTAGTATGCCTTCAATATCAAGATGGAGATCCTTTCAGTGTAGCTGTTCTGAATGGCCTTCAGGAGGCATTTCATCTCTGCATTGGACAAGGCAGGACTAAGAAGACTGGCTCTCAATTTAGGAATGCAAATCAGTGTTCAAAATTAAGACTGTGTGAACGTCTTCTTAAATGGTTGTGCATGCCAGCAATACCTCTGTTACCTGCACATTAGCTTTTCAGCCCCTTAAAAGAGTATGAATAAATTAGCATTCAAACACCACTGAATACATGAATCAATAAATAAAATTACTTAAAAATCTTAATTTAAGAGAGTTGCATTTGTTTTCTTTTCCCAGTATAACTTTTTTTTTTAATTCATGGCAATATTAGAGCAGTTGGAGTCCTCTAATCTTGTTTCTTCACAGCTCTCAAGAACTGCAATTTTTCATTTTCAATGCTCAAGAAAACTTATTTCTTGCCATATTGCTGTTTTTGTTCTGAGAATGGCTCTTTGATAGAAGCAGTATTTAAAGAAAATAAATATGTCTTTTAGATACAGCTGTTTACTTTTAGCAACTGAAAGCAAGTCTGAGCTATGTCATGTAATTCTTGCAGTCTTATTGGTGATAAACTCTCTGGCAGTCTTAGGCATGGAAGAGTTGGAAGGAAGGCAATGGAGGTTATTCCAAGGATGTTTACAGTATGGTAGGCACACCAAAATGAGAGGAGAGCAGAGTTTGAGCACTGCCGCCAAGGTCTGCAGCAGAAACGTAACAGCAAACAAGATGGGCACAAAAGCAGGAAGGAGGCAGGATCCTGGGAAGCTATGAAAGGGAATCAGGGTATCTCCTCTTCCTGACTAGAATCACAGCAACAGAAGCAAAACATAGTCTTACAGTGGTAGTGCATGCAGGTTTCTATGCTTAAAGGCACCCAGAATGGGACCTGTAGAGCTAAGTGGGATTTGGCTTGAGCAGCTGCAGGTAACACTTACGCAGCTACTAGCTGTTACCTTTGTTAGATGTTACTGGCTTTATGCACACAGCTCAGTGGACCTGTTCCTGAACACCTTACTGGGTTACAGGGTACTCCTTAAGATATATGACCCATCCTACAACACCCAATCCGGACCTTTGGAGAGAGTGAGAAAGTCACTACTGAATAACAACTGCACCATGTGGGGCTTAGTTGCTGCTGTGTCTATTTTATAAGTTCCAAACAAACAGAAACAGAAGTTGTAAGACTTTCCAAGTCATGCAAAGGACTGAGAGTTATTTAGGTGTGTAAAATGGGCCGACAACAAGGGTTATTTGAAATCTAAGTGTCTTAAAGGATCTGGATCTAAAGATGAAGGCTGCTCCTCCCAAGGCTTAAGGTATGTAGCTGCTGTGCTCCTAATAGCATTGGGGGTGGTGTTTCATATTGACCATTAATGTTGAGATTGATATTTTAATAATTAAAATTAAGAAATTGCTAAAAAATGCCATGATTTCTCCAAGGTTTTGGAACACTTAAAGCCTGACAATACCAAGACAAATATTTTGAAGTTGCTGAAAAACGTCCATTCATGTTAATTTCTCTATGATACGTAATCTTCTATGCCAGTATCGCATGGCTGATTCTCCGTTTCTCTTCCATGAATCCTGTTATTGCCTGAGAGTATGAGCTGGATCTACTTTTTTAATAATTTGTATCCAAATTAATCACTTTTAGGAAAAACAAATAAACCCAAAACCTTTGTAAATGCATTAAATTTCCTGCTATTTCAGCTATATTGGAAAATTATGTATAGACTGATTAAAAAGGCAACAAAAGACCCCAGGTCTGTATGTATTATTCTCAATGTGGTATATCAAGTTCTCCTAGTCACACAGTATCTCATTTTTAGTGCAGGTTGTCTGTTTAAAATAATGACCTTTTGACAATTCTTTAAAAACTTAGAAATGTTTGCAAAAATTGACCAATTTGCTCAGTTTCATGTTAAACAGTCCTTTCCAAAGGCACTTGCTTTCATTTGTTTTATTACAGGCAAATAATTTTTTAAATTTGCTCAAAGTTATTTCTTTTTCTAGGCTAAGGAATATCTATCTTACATTTCTTAACACATTCTGTAGGATCTCATAAGGAATATCTATTTCATGAAACATACAAAAGCCCTTAGAAATGTATTAAGATTAAAGTATGTAGTTTGTAACCTTAAAGAAACTATTTTTTTTTTCCATAAATAAAAATATGCTGAGATGTAAAGAAATTTACTAATATAAAAAAGCTATGTGCACTACAACTCTGTTTTACCACTTCCCTTTAAAAGTTAGGCATTGGCACTTGTGGTCAAGAAGAGCTTTTGATCCCAGCTTCCTGCACAAATTAAAACATGCAGTTCTGAATAGCTGAATCACAGGAAAGAAGCAGAGCAGAATGTACATCAATACTTAAAAAGTCAGAAGAGACTCGAGGCAATCTGCACAAGAAGATAGGGGAACAGTTAAATTGATAAATCTTCTTTGTTGTAGATATCATTTAACAGGCTTTTACATTCCCTGGTTTTGTGCTCTCTCATGTAAGATCTGATCATGGAACTCCCCTTTGGTTTTAGTCCTCAGAAAAAAGTGCACTGGGTCATATACTAGCCAGGATTTTAATCTACCAGGCAATGTCTAATTGATTGAGAAGATGACATAATCCAGAGGAAGAAACTCCTAGTCACAGAAGAAAATGAAGCTCTGATAATGCCTCAAATAACACAAGAAAAAACAAATAAAAAAAAAAACATCAAAGTGTAAAGATAAATAGCACCTCAAAAAGCTGCCCTCCAGACTGTTATCAGAAGTGGGTGGATAAGCGAGAATCCTGCCAGAATGCTATTTTCAGAGAAGTATAATTACAAAGTGATTTCCTCTGCTCTTAAGATACCATCTGGGCAAACTTTCCAATCTTGAAAAGTAGTTCAAAGGACCTCTCCAAAGAAGTACAACACTTCAACACAAGTTGAAGGAGCAGCAAATACTAGGCTAATTCCAAATAAAAGATCAAGGCATCATTAATAGGGATTTATAAGCAATGAGAGAGTTAAATATCTGTCTTGAAACTGAGTGAAACCTTGGTCACTATTGAACCCCGTGAAAGCTTTGCAATTGCCTTTCAATGCACTGAGGATTTCACTCATTAGTTTGATTCCTTGTTAACAGACTACAGGATATGATCAAAGGGAAATGCCAGCGAATTGGTTCATGCGTTCATGGAAAGCTGTGAAGACATAAAGCTCCAGCCACTTCAGGGAGTCTCCTACTTTACCAAGTTCTACAGGTTTATTAGACTGGAGAGTGATACTTGATTTGAGACTGAATCCCTGAAGAAGCACTTTCTAACTAAAAGATCCCAGTTTCAGTAGTCCAGTAATCAAAATGGAATCAGTCTGGCTGGTTGAATGAGAAATTATTGAGTAACTTTGCAAAAACTATTTTCTTTCTTTTTATACATTTATTCTGCTTAAGAGTCATACTATATTTTTACAGTATGATTGATACTGCTTTTAATATCAGAAGTCTAGTAGTTCAAATGAAATAAATCAGAGCAACTACTACTTACTTTAAAAAAAATTGATACATATTTGTTTTCCTGTGATAGGTAAACTATCAAAACATTAAAAGTGATGTTGGAGAAAAAGTTTAGAATATTTTTTACTTATTCTGGTAATCCTAAATCACCTAATCCACT
Source organism: Hemiprocne comata (assembly GCA_020745705.1). Lineage (NCBI taxonomy): Eukaryota > Metazoa > Chordata > Aves > Apodiformes > Apodidae > Hemiprocne > Hemiprocne comata. The sequence goes on along the minus strand of CM036586.1, from coordinate 93,417,773 downwards.
CTGATGACCATTTGGAAGCAGTATTTTCTTTATATGACACTTTTTAATTATTTAATGTATTTCAATTAGCACAAATAGTTTCTGTTTATACTACCTATGAATAACCAAACCCAAAACCCTTTATTAGGAAAATGTAAATGCCAGCAGACTAGTTCTACATATAACTCCATTAAAACATGAAATATTTCTTAATTATGGACTCTCTGTGCTTGCATTCCAGGTATCAGAACTGCTTCAATTATCTTTTGGCACTTTGATTTTGAGATTGCTCTACAGCATGATCTCTTATTGGCTGCAGCTTTTTAAAAACCACATTAATGAGTATGCTGTCATATACCTTTAACAATGACCCAGTACTGCAATAGTTTTTATTTCAGATTCAATGGAGTTTACAATTATGTAGACAAATTATACATACAAAACTACATCTACTACCAACATTAGATCAAGCCACTCACAAATACATCAAAATGAATCTTGAAAATCTCCAATTTGGAGAGTCCACTTCTGCTCTAGGAAACCTCATTCAGTGTTGCGCTACTCTGCTAGAGAATTTTTTTTTTTTCCCTAATCTAAATTTCCTGAGCTACTTATGTGGCTATTACACTTTATTTTACTGTTTACCATAAATGAAATGAGTTGCCTCTCTTGTCTTCGTAATCCCACACACACCCCCTACACTTTAAACAAGTCCAGCCCTCCCAAAGACTCCTATTACGTTGTGCGTCCCATGCTTCCCACCATCATGATAAGCCTCCACTGTATCCTTTCTAATGCCTTAGTGTCCATCTTGAGAAACTGAGTCTCACTTCTGTGTATCACCAGAATGAAAATGCTTGCATGAAGAAATATCCTTTTATTGGTTGGGAGTGTTTTGGGACCAATTTCTAGGGACTCACGTTTTTCAGGCTGTGAATTTGATTGGTTAGTTGGTTGATTGGTTTTTACCTTCCGAGTCCAGACCCAGGAGGAAAGAATAACATAGTTGCATTGGTCAGGCATGGCCATTGTTTCAATACTGTTTTCTGGTTGCACGCTTCTACTTTGCTTCCATCTATTCAAACTGGGTGACAGGGCATACGTTCAAAAGGAAAAAAACCTCTGAATTCATCAGGAAAGAAGCTTTGTAAAATTATGTGAGATTAGCAGCTCTTGTAAGATCTGGCAGAAACAGAAAATCACAGAATCAGAGAATAGTTGAGGCTGGAAGACATCTCTGCATGCCATACAGGCCAACCTCTCTGCTGAAAGCAGGTCGAGCTGGATAGCTTGTTTCAGTGCTCAAACACTCTGCCAAATGTTGCTACCCGTAATTTTGGTGCATTTTTAAACAACACAACAGCTCAAGAGCAGTGGTGGAGCCGATGTAGGGGGTTTTAAATTGCTGAAAAGTGAACTAGTTCATTGAGCAAAGAGATGTTGTTCCTCTTTTTCCTAGCCATCCATCTCCTGGGGACAGAACTGTACTTTGGCTAGTGGGCTGTATCATGAGAGTCAAATTGCTTTGTGTTTACCTGAACATCTGACTTTATATCTAATAGAGACTCTTAGGAATTACAAGAGAGAGAGGTTGCAGGAAGAAGAAATATTTCATTTTCTTCCTCTTTTTTTTTCATAAGCAGCTGAGATGACTCTGTACCAGCAGAAAAGAACTTCCTTCAGTTTTTTTAGAAAAAAAATAGTTTCATCTAACAAAAGGTGGATGATAATGGGTTATTTAAAATTGATTTTATAATTTACAGAATCACAGAATTGTTAGAGTTGGAAGGGACCTCTAGAGATTGTCTAGTCCAACTCTCCTACTGAAGTAGGATAACCTAGAGCACACTACTCAGGACTGCATCCAGGTGGGTTTTAAATATCTCTAGACATGGAGACTCAACAACCTCCCTGGGCAGCCTGTTCCAGTGCCTTGTCACTCTCATTGTAAGTAAGTTTTTTCTTATGTTTAAATGGAACTTCCTATGTTCCAGCTTGTACCCGTTTCCCCTTGTTCTGATGGAACTAGTGAGAAGAGTCTGGTGCCATCCTCCTTGCACCCACCCTTTAGATACTTGTATACATTGATGAGGTCTCCCCTCAGCCTTCCCATCTCCAGGCTTAAGAGTTCCAGCTCTCTCAGCCTTTCCTTATTAGAGAGATGCCCCAATCCCCTAATCATCTTCCTCCCCCTCCTCTGGACTCTCTCCAGTAGTTCCCTGTCTTTCTTGAACTGTGGAGCCCAGATGCAGTATTCCAGCTGTGGTCTCACCAGGGCAGAGTAGATTGGGAGAATGACCTCCCTCGACCTTCTGGCCACACTCTTCTTTATGCAACCCAGGACTCCATTGGCCTTCTTGGCAACAAGGGCACACTGCTGGCTCATGGATAGTTCACTGTCTGTCAGGACTCCCAAGATCCTTCTCCTCCAAACTACTTTCCAGCAGGTCAGCCCCTAACCTATATAGGTGCATGGGGTTCTTCCTTCCCAGGTGCAGGACCCTACACTTGCTCTTACTGAACCTCATGAGGTTTTTCTCTATTCAACTCTCCAGCCTGTCCAGGTCACTCTGAGTGGCAGCACAGGCCTCTGGAGTGTCAGCCACCCCTCCCAGTTTTGTATCATCAGCAAACTTGCTGAGGATACACTCTGTCCCCTCGTCCAGGTGATTGATGAACACATGATTTTGATTTTATAAAAAATACTATTTTGATTTAATAAACTAGGTTGTATATCAGTTGCTGTTATCTATACTTATTAAATAAAAAAAGAAATAGTTTTGGCCAGCACGCCAGACTTTTTAAGACCCTGTTATGCATTACTGATACCCGAGCTTTGAGTTCTGTTCAGAGGCTTTCACAAATACTCTTATTTTAGCCTCTTAGTTTTACAATTCATGGCCATCTATTTGGTATATGATATAGATAAAATTGCGTTTTCCACTTTACCAAACACTGTCCTTAATAAAAAACTGCTTCTTTCTTAAATCTGAAACTTGTTGTTTTGATCCAGTGAAAATATGTCAACGAGAAGTAATTTTGGAATTTACCGTACTAAAACCTGCTAAAAATAAAATAGATTTTGCAGATATATATTTATTATGTAGGACAATGGTAAAATTAAGAATAATCTATGTATCAGTCAATGAGTTCTCCATTTCTCTGATCTTACTCTCTTCAGTCTCTTTCATAGGACTGAGTGTTTTCTTCCAAGTCTTTTCCTGTTCTCTTTTTTAACTTTGCCTGCTCTCTCTGCTGCCCCTATAGCTCTAAAAAATACAAAGTATGAAGAAGTAAGAGCTTGGGATTTCAGAACTGGGCAGGGGGAGTATGATTTGCAAGTAACTGATTGCAGTCCTTTATCTTCTTCCTGAACATAACTATTTCACAACACAAAACCTGATCAGAAAAAGCTTCAAACTAAAATTGTCTCACCTCCTCTAAGCTATTTATCCATCTCATTGTGACATTTAAGTATATGAAAACTTAGTTCCTAAATTATTTGTGAATATTTACATCCAGATGCAAACAGAGGTGAGGAAGGCTCAAGTTAAGGAACAAAATAAACCTGCCAGATGTTGAATTAAAAGAAATATGGAAGTTAGTATATATAGATATCCAACTGGAGGAAAAGGAAAACAAAACAGTAATAAGCTAATAGAATCTAATACGACATAGAAATCTACCCTTTTCAGAGGTAAAAAATCATTACCTGTCACATAGATAAGAAAAATGTGCATTTATAACTTCTTCTAGACAAAGCAGAAAACAAAAAATACTGCATATTGCATGTATATACATAGCATATCACATAAATATGTAACTATAATTAATTGCATTTCTATGCAAATATAGAAACTTCAGTTTTTGTAAATAAAACCTAATGTCCTCCACGAGAGGAATTTCTTAATTCTTTGGAAATTATTCTGATACTCATTCCATGTAAGCTTTATTCATGTCAGCAGTCTCTCTGATATCACACAATTTGTTTTGCATTTAAATATATAAGACCAGACATTGGTCTTTAGAGTTTACCCTATCTAAAATATTTATTATTTGGATTTACTAAAACATCAGTTTATCAACTTTTAGGTACTGAAGGAAATATGACTCTCTTTAACTGACATTAGGAACAAGATTGCTTTCATTCTTGGCATTGGAGAAAATAGAAGAAAAGCATGTAATTTTAAAATTCTCTAAAGAGATTGAGCATCTTCTAAACTAAATTGAATTTCTAAGCTCTATTTCTAAGTCAAAATATAAGCAGCTACACATTGAAGTACAAGACCATGAAGTGAGAGCACTGCAGGAATCAGTGATGCTGAAGAGATGCATCATAACAGGTGTTTCTAGTTCATCTTTGGGCTTGTTGCTTTTCTTCCATTTTAGTGCAATTATTTGGTTCATTGAGTTTCCTTTCAGAATTAGAAAGTAACAGATTTTTATAACTGTAAATTATATTTTATAATTTTTGTAATTGTAAATGACTGGCACAATTTATTTTATAGTAATAGCAAGCAATCATGTTACATCTGATGTGAAAAGTATACATAAGTTGTGTTCAATTAATACCTCATAAAATTGTTTAAAACTTGTTTTGCTCTGCTAATTCTGTTGTGTATGCAGTTTACAGTGTCCTTGACACTGTTAGATCACAGTAGGAGTTGCTTTGAATTACACTCCATCTATGAAATGATGAAGGTATAGACAAAGATTGACATGAAACAAGGAGAGTAGTGTCTTCTTTTCCTATTATCCTGGCAACAAGGAAAATATGAGAAGGAACACCTTTTAAACTGTCTGGATGATTGCCTTAATGGGAGGCAAACTGCCTCCTATGAGATGAAGTACTGAAACATGGTTGTATTACCAAGCTGAAGCTTCCTGAAAACATCTTTATTTTAGAGTGTTTGTCTCAGCTTAAGTTGTATTTAGATGTGCTGCAAGTGACAGTGACATGCTACAAATGAAATCAACAGGTATCTTATTTGTGTCTGAGAGTCAGTTGCTTTAGCACAGACAGAGCTATTTGGTGAGATCTAGCATGTGTCTGCTGGTCTTCAGCTGCAACTTCAGAACTGCACAGGTCACCTCTTCACCTCGTGTGCCATCTATCAGCCCCTAGACAGTGTCTTAGAGACTATAGGTGACAGGAAATATTTCTTAGTGATGACTCTTAGGTAAGGAGAGCTCCTGCACTCCTGAGTCCTAATTGTAAAGGTGGGAAACCGACAGTTCATTGTCCAGGTTTCTTTCAATCAATGGGACAGGTTTTTTGTGCGGCTTTCCTCATGGACAGACAGGAATCTCTCTGATATGGCAGTCTGTACACATGACATCTGTGCAAATCTTTTTAGCATACATATGAGCAACATGAAAGAAAAAACTAACTCAAAGCTTTTTAACACTTGCAACTTTGAACTTCTCTGCACTGAGGATGAAAGGCAAGGCTTGAGACAATGCTTGAGAGGGCCTGTCACTGCTTTTCCTAGCAAGAGGATATAAGAAGTACTTGGAGTTGGAGTGCTCTCCAGGAGCAGCTGCCACCTGCCCTGGATTTTCAGGGCTGTGGTGTAAACTAAGGACACGTAAAATCACACCCATAGGATGCTACAATCCTGCGTAACTAACTGGTTTTCTTTTGAGCAGAGTCAGTCCAGGATAAGAAAAATAGAGAAATGTCTCAATATCCCAAATCTGCTAACAGCAAGAGGGTTTTTTCATATATTTAATCTACAAGAAACTAATTTTAGCTTTTTATGATTAATGAGTTTTTATAGCAACTATATCTAGGCCAAACTGCATATGACTTGTTACTCCATCTCAGGCCGCAGTTAAAAATAAGTATTCTTCATGCATTGGTTAACAGCGACAGTTTTAAAATAAAAGGTGTCTCTGACAGTGGAATCACTTTTAAACAATGCATGGTATTCTAATGCAAGTGTCATTTTCTCACACTGGAAGAAGCAAGGGTGTCAAGATTCAGAGTTGAGCTGCATGGCTCTGCTTTAGGTTTCCACTTCCACACTTTCTCCACATTCTGTCATGTGAAACGTTAAAGCACTGAAAGGACTAATTTTCATTTTTTGTCTCAGGTCACTTGTCATTGAGTAGATCCCCATGAGAACATGAATCACGTCAAAGGCAGGATGCCCTTTGTCTTACCACCACACACCACCCCTTTACATACCACTCATAGACTCCTTTCATTCCCATTCACCTGAGGATTTAAAGTGGCAGTGGGAGTGATGTTAGAATAATGGAAAATTAACACTTTATAGTTAGAGAAAAGTGAACAGATTTGAAAAGCTGTAAAATAATGTTAAATTAAAGCAAACTGAAAGCAATAAAAAATTGTAATATACGGTTCACTGTTCCATTATGGCCAGTCTATCTCACAAAACCATGTCTAAGTCATGACTCACTGAAGGCAATGCTCACACCAGCTGTTTTAGAATGACGTAAATGCTCCCGGTGATATAAACCACAAGTTTTTAGACAAGCCATTGTAAGTAAATTACTTCACATAGGGAAATACTTCTTCCCTGACCCTGGGAAGTGACCATTGTATATAACAAAGCATTAGACTATATTCTCATAGCTTCTGCTATTGCAAATGTTATTCATAGTCATAAAATCATAGAGACCTGAATTCAGCTATCCAGTAAGCCAAGTGCTTGTTAACAAAAGTAATTCTTTATTTTATTCTGCTATAGCTCCTATACAAGTAAAAATAAAGATTCAATCCGTGTGTTTTGATGCCATAAAAACTTGATATGAAAGATCTTGCTTTTATCCTTTATGATCTTCAGCTACTACCTCATCAAACAAAGCTCTGCATTTTGAAGTTTTGGTTGAAGAAGCACTACACTGTTAGTTTGATACTATTCAGACAGTCATACAACACATGCGTTTAGGTAAAATACAACACAGTTAAGGGCATAAGTTACCATTGTGCTCTACAGGAGGATCAAACACCATATTGCAATCTAGTTACACTTTTAATGTACAGCAATTACTTGTGCATTACTACCTCTAAGCACTCTTACTGTTTAAAAACAGTGAAGGTAGTATAATAGAATTTACTTTTCATTTCCATCTGTTTTGAGCAGATGATGTAAAAGATAAATGCTGGCTTTTACTGATTTATTTTATAAGAACATTATGGAACTTAGAAGAAAATCAACATATAATCAGGAAATCCATGATACAAACATTAAATGACCTCAGATAAGTGCATAAAACCCAAATATGCTGGGTTTTTTGAGAAGCTTATGCAAGGATTTTGGTGGTCATCAGTGCAATTTTTTTCAACTTAAGACCTACCATTTCCACTAAGCTTAAGGATTTACAGACAAGTTAGACTACCAGTCTGTAACTTTGTGGTATTTTTACTTTATTTTATCTTTTATAATGGAAAATTAATTTCATAGCTTACTGAGTATTTCTTCAAAGGCCTATCAGATCCTATGTTTGCTCATTGGTGAGATGATCTATTTGACATTAAAGGAACTCAAAGAAAAAAAATATTCACAAACCATATTTTTCAAGAGTAGATTGGGATAATTATTTACAGTAGTTAGGTTTCTCTGTATCACACTTCTACAAGTGCTGCAATCCTCACCATAAATTTTCATTATAAGTTGTTGTCCTGGTTTAAATTGTAAGGGTGAACCACAAACCAGAATGCAGAACTGCTCCCTATACCCCCCCTCACCCTTCCAAGGGAAGACAGAAGGGGAATAAGGAAGAGAGACTTCTGGGTTGGAGATTGAAACAAGAACAAATTTACTGTAACACAGATATATTAACTTATATACAAATATATACAAAACCGATCTCGCTGATCGCAGGAATAGGGGGGGATAGTCCCTTGCAGCAAGACTGCTTGAGGAGAGGGGTCAACAGCTCCTCGCAGCACCAGATGAAGTTGGATTTTGGGGACCACATGACGAACCAAAAAATCTCCAAGCAGCAACGGCAAGAGAGGAGGCGCAGGAAGGAAAAGGGCTGGACTTCCCTTTCTCCTGGCTTTTATAGAGTATGGCAGGAAATGGGGGGAATACTGACCCCTCCCTATTCCAACCCTCCCAGGTCCCTCAGTGTCTCAAGGACCTTCTCTCTAGTTCCTCCCATAGATGTTCAACACCATGCCAGGGTCACTCACACCGTAACAGTTATATTTACACAGTTTTAGCGTCCGTTGGGTATATTTTGCAGTCTATGCAGCAAAGTTGTAACGCAGACTCAACTTTTTGCAGGATAGAAAGGCAAAGAAATAGACTGGTCTGACCTTGCCCAAAATCCTTATATTTTACAGTCCTGGATTTCTGTTTTAAGGGATAAGACAGGTTTTAATTTTACTTAGGGTTTCTCAGAGCTACCTTTTTGCAGTGAAAGAAGGATTATGGCTACAACAGCTATACTAGTTTCAAAATTGTAACTTACCATGCTAGGAAAAGTACAGAATCATAGAATCATAGAATGGTTTGGGTTGGAAGGGACCTTATAATACCTAATCTAGCTACCATTGAAGATAATAAAAAAACAACAACAACAACAACAACAAAACAAACCCCCCCCCCCCCCAAAAAAAAAAAAAAAAAGAAAATATATTACAAGTTAGCAAGGGAGAGAGGGAGGGAGGAAAAGAGAAAATTGCTCATATTCTTTTAAGACATATAAATGTACATGTTTGTGAGAGAAATACAAGCTTACAGCATTTTGCTGGCATAATAAAACTCATAAGATGCTAATGGAAAAAATACATGCATGTATGCCTGTGTAACCTTGTGGACATATATGCACATGTATAAAACTAAATAGTTAGTCAGACTTTAAAAATTTTGGTTTTATTAAGAAGATACACGACTGAAGCTCAGTTTTAAAAGGATGCATTAATAAAAAAAAAATAAAAAAATCCAAGGCCCTGGTATTTCAATCATCCATGACAAACAGTTTGAGCTGGCATGGAAAAAAATCTATTCCTCATTTGCAGAGCTGCCAGACTACAAGTCTCCTGTGTACTTTGAAATGAACTGATGAGTGAAAAATTTAACTATTTGCATGTGCCATGCTCAGGGTGTAGCAGCAGAGTATGAAGATGAAATGGTGCAACGCTCTGCAAAAGCTTTTGCTTGTGATCAAAAAATGCAGAGTATATTATACCTTTATTCGCTAGGTAGTGCATTGATGACACAGAACACTAATGGCAGTTGTTATTTGCTGTCCATCAGTTGTTTTAATGTCAGGGAGTAAAATGAAAATTCCATTGAGGATTTGACAGAGATGTTTGTAAGGATCCTTAGTGCATGCTGACACTAAACAACTCTTCAGAAGCTCCGCTGCAGGTGAAGTGCAACACCACAAGCATAGTGTTTCCAGGTCAGATGCTGTTGAAAACACTTCATGACTTTTCGTTTGATAAAACAACAATTCAGAGATGATTGAACATGTCTAGATCATGAAGACAGATCAAATATTCTGCTTATCTTGGAGATTTTCTTTCTGAGGAGTACAGTATTTATATGAAATAATATTTTTCTTTTATGCTAATAAGATCTGGAAATAGTAACCATTATTTATTCTTATTCTATTAACTTAGTCTTCAATATTACTCTAGCAACAGCTGTCTGATTTTTATTTTTCTGATACATGTATGCTGGTGAATGTCTGGCTTTGACTTTCTGAAAGTCTTCTTTTAAAAAAAATATAATTATTCAAGTCACCTCAGAGGAGATAATTCATAGTACTGACTTCCTTATAGCTGTTCATTCAATAAGTTTTTTAAACTTGGGAATGCTCTGTCGAATTCTAGATCGGCTCACCAAAGTACATACATAAAGTATATGCAAAGTACATGTTCATGCACCATCTTAAAGTTGTATCAGTACTGCTCTTCCCCTGACAGCAAATCGTTGCCTTCTAGTTAGTAGTTCTTTAAGACTAAATGACAGGAGCATCTATAGTTGGTCTGGGGCTACAGAAGGTAGGGAGGAGAGAGCTAAAAGTGTCTTTGAACTGTCTTCTGTGCAGCAGAAAAGAGATCCACATGGAGCTGAGGAGGTGAGAGTTGCTTTTTAAAGATTTTCTCAGAAATATCTAGAACTGTGTTCCAAAACTTACGAAAAGTTCATAATATCACAAATACTTCTCAGTCCTCTCATATCTAATCTGGAGACTGATTCAATAAAAGGAATTGAAGCTTTTATTCTTCATTTAAGATATAATCTGGTTTTACCATGTGTCTCATTCCCAAGTGTATTCCCAATAATATAAAACTGTGAGAAAAACAGGTTCAGAGAAACATATAAAGAACCAGCAAAAATTAGGGAAACAAATGTTTCAATTTAGCAGTATTTAAAAGAAATTTAATAATATATCCACACCTCTTCCATCCTTCTTATTTAACTAGACATGCAAATAGATTTAAAAATTAAGAAGGAAAAGAAAGGTAAGCCATATGTTTGGTTAAAAAAATGTCCAGTGAGAAAGAAAAAAATTGAAGTGTTTTATGGTGGGAGTGCCTTCAAATTAAAAGGAAAACTCTGCAAAGGAATAATTAAAAGTCGTTTAAAAATGTGTTTTTCTGTGTATACAGATTGACCTATACTTTCATAGGAAAATGATTAGACAAAAATATTGTCTGACACACAACTTTTCCTAAACTAATAACTTGGGCTGGTCTCCTTAGCTTGTATTTCTACTTGGCTTGGTCTTTCTCTTCATGTTCTCTCAGTTTCATTAATCTCTGGCTACGGAGGCTTTCACAGTGATTGCATCATCTGAGCCAACTTGCCATTGGCCTTCAAACAGAGACCGCCCAGTCTTGGAGATGGAGCATGAAACTGGCAGTCAAGAGAAGAGGCAACTCAGTTTATCAGGTCCCTTTTTTTTTTTTTTTTTTTTTTTTTTTTTTTTTTAGGTATAGGCAAGGAATGGCATGTATTTATTAAGAGAAAATACTTTGGCACTGATAAGTTTAACAAGTAAAAAGGAATAATACTATCATTACCCATTCTATTTAATTTGTACTTTTCTTTCTGTTGTTGTTTGTTTGTTTGTTTGTTTTTTGATTTGGTTTTGGGTTTGTTTATTTGTTTTTTGGGTTTTTATGTTTCTTTCATTTTGTTGTTGTTGTTGGTTTTGGTTTGTTTTAATTTTTTTCTTTGCTCTCTTTACCTATAACTATTTCAAGCCTTTGTCTTTCCCTCGTTTTGTACAAATTTGTCTTTTGACAGCAAAGGGCAAAAAGGTCCAGGAAATCTGGATGCTCTTCAAGAAGGAAATCTTAAATGCCCAGGAGCAGGCTGTCCCCATGTGTTGCAAGACTAGAGGGTGGAGATGACGGTCGGCCTGAACAGGGAGCTTTTGCTGGGTCTTAGGAAAAAAAGAAGGCTTTACCACTTTTGGAAGAAGGGACAGGCAACTCAAGAGGAGTACAGAGATCTCGTTAGGTCATACAGAGAGAAAATTAGGAAGGCAAAAGGCCATCTGGAACTCAACTTGGCCATTGACATAAGGAACAACAAAAAAAAGTTTTTATAAATACATCAACAATAAAAAGAGAGTCAGGGAGAATCTTCATCCCCTACTGGATGCAGGGGGAACATTGCAACCAAGGATGAGGAAAAGGCTGAGATACTTAATGCCTTCTTTGCCTTTGCCTTCAATAGTCAGACCAGCTCCCCCCAGGGTGTTCAGCCTGCTGAGCCAGAAGATAATGATGGAGAGCAGAACAACCCCCCCATAATCCAGGAGGAAGTAGTTAATGATCTGCTTCTCCACCTAGACGTGCACAAGTCTATGGGCCCAGATGGGATTCACCCAAGAGTACTGAGGGAGCTGGCGGGGGAGCTTGCTAAGCGTCTCTCCATCATTTATCAACAATCCTGGTCAAAAGGGGAGGTCCCAGATGACTGGAGGGTGGCTAATGTGATGCCCATTTACAAGAAGGGCTGGAAGGAGGATTCAGGGAACTACAGGCCTGTCAGTCTGACTTCGGTACCAGGAAAGATCATGGAGAAGCTCATCTTGAGTGAGCTCTCACGGCAAGTGCAGGGCAGCCAGGTGATCAGGGCCAGCCAGCATGAGTTTAGGAAAGGGAGGTCTTGCTTGACCAACCTGATCTCTTTCTATGACCATGTTACCTGCCTTTTGGATGAGGGAAGGCTGTGGATGTTGCCTACCTGGACTTTGGTAAGACGTTTGAAACCATCTCCCGCAGCATTCTCCTGGAGAAGCTGGCGAATCATGGCATAGACAAGTGTATTCTTCACTGGGTAAAAAACTGGCTGAATGGCTGGGACAGAGAGTTGTGGTAAATGGGGTCAAATCTAGTTGGTGGCCAGTCACCAGTGGTGTCCCTCATGGCTCAGTTTTGGGGCCGGTCTTGTTCAGTGTCTTTATCAATGATATGGATGAGGGGACTGAGTGCTCCCTCAGTGAGTTTGCAGAGGACACCAAACTGGGTGGGAGTGTCGATTTGCTAGACGGTAGGAAGGCTCTACAGAGAAACCTGGACAAGCTGGATCAATGGGCCAAGGCCAAATGTATGAGGTTCAATAAGGCCAAGTGCCAGGTCCTGCATTTTGACCACAACAATGCCCGGCAATGCTACAGACTTGGGGAAGAGTGGCTGGAAAGCTGTCCAGCAGAAAAGAACCTGAGGGTGCTGGTTAACAGCTGGCTGAACATGAGCCAGCAGTGTGCCCAGGTGGCCAAGAAGGCCAACAGTATCTTGGCCTGTGTCAGGAATTGCATGGCCAGCAGGAGTAGGGAGGTGATCGTGCGCCTGTACTCAGCACTGGTGAGGCTGCACCTCAAGTTGTGTGTTCAGTTCTGGGCCCACCCCTTACTACACGAAGGACATTGAGGTGCTGGAGCATATCCGGAGGAGACCTACCAAGCTGGCGAAGGGTCTTGAGAACAAGTCATACAAGGAGCGGCTGAGGGAACTAGGGGTGTTTAGTTTGGAGAAGAGGAGGCTGAGGGGAGACCTCATTGCCTTCTAGAACTACCTGAAAGGAGGTTGTAGGGAGGTTGGTGTTGGCCTCTTCTCCTGTGGGGGTTTATGGAAAATTAATATGGGATTTATGGAAAATTAATATGCCTGAATTAAAACAGCAGTGTTGCAGGTGCTGCTGACCAAAGTGTCAGGCGCCCTGAAGCAAACCATGGGATCAATAAACAAGCTGGTGTCTCACAGGCTGGTACCCCACAGGCCATTGCCCCACGGGACCAGTAAACAGCAGGTGTCCTACAAGTAGGTATCCCACGGTTGTTATCTCGTGAAGTAGTGAGAAAAGAATGTTGTTGCAAGAATTGAGAGGCACCGGCTGGGAAGCAGAAGCCCTGGGTCATCGTGACACGGACAGCAAATGACAAGACACGTAGCCAATCATATATGAACTGTGTATGTATGTAACCAACGGGGTTTGTACTGGGGTGGAACATCTGGAGTCAGAGGGGTATAAATTGCCACCATTTTTAATAATAAACGGCTTTCGCTTGATCACATTGATCGTGGTGCGTTAGTCTGTGCTCCCGCTGCATTCTCCCAAATGAATAATGACAGGTTCAGAGGAAATGGACTTAAGTTGCAGCAGGGGAGGCTTAGATTGGATATTAGGAAGAATTTATTTACTAAAAGAGTGGTCAGGCACTGGAACAGCCTGTGCAGGGAGGTGGTGGAGTCACCATCCTTGGATGGATTCAAGAACTGTGTAGATGTGGAACTTCAGGGCATGCTCTAGTGGCCAAGACTGTAGGTTGCGTGCTGTGGGGTTTTTTGGGGTGTGGTTTTGTGTATTTGTTTTCGTTTTTGTTTTGTTTTGTTGTGTTTTTTTGTTTGTTTGTTCTTTTACGGTTGGACTCTGTGATCTCAGAGGTCTTTTCCAACCAGGACTATTCTGTGATTCTGTGATTCTTTGACAACAGAAACCAAATATTAAATATTCTCACAGCCATTCAAAAATCAGCAATTGCCATTTAAAGTGAGCAAATTAACTGAAGCATAGAATGTATGTGATTCTGATAGTGCGAGGTGCATTTCAGATGTCATGAAGCACTAAATGTTGGCAACCGTTGACTAATGCAGAGCACCACAAGATTGATACGACAAATATATCATGCACCAGGCAGAAGAATCTAGGTACTCCAATCTACTCACAGTTGATCTGCTAAAATATTGGCACTCGGGTCAGCTGTCTGAGCAGAGACTGAATGGCTCTGGAGACTGAATTATCCTTTCCATGTATGAGCTGGTCTGCCTAACAATCTGCTATTAAAGCTGTTGAACACAGGGGAAATGGTGTAACACTCCCCAGGACTTGTAGCCCAGCAGAGACAGTAAAATCACATTTGATGTTACATAAAGAAACTACTAGTTCAAAAGCTAATAATGGATTTTATTCATGATTGGTGGATGGGAAAACGAACACAAGTCACTTCATTGTACTGACCTCGAAATCTAGCTAGACTATTCATTAGCTACTACCCTTATTTCAAAATAACCTGTAATACTGTGTAATAGAGGTACTTTTGCTGGTCAACTTCTCCAAATGAAGGATAAATGCCATGAGGAAAATAAAAATCGCCATCAACAGCACCTTAGTGTGTCTGATCTGTGAACTATAAATTGCAGTATCAGTGATCTAGTGTCATCCTTTTCCATGATAACTTAAATGTGTTTACAAGAAGAGCAGCTTGCTGGTTTTAAAAAAATTAGTGGACATGTGTATAAAAATCAGCTTCCAAAGTCTAAAAAACATTGGAGAAGACAAAATAAGATAATAAACATTTTAATATAAGCATAATTATTCTTTTTAAAGAAAAAAAAAGTCTTTTAGCTGATTAATGAATAAATCATCAATTTCAGACAGTGATCAAATATACTTACTTGTCTACGTCTAGCTGCATGTTATATTTACTGAGATGGATGTTACATGGTGGAGTAAACAATGACACCCAGTGGCCATCCCGACTCAAGGCCTGCTTGTCCTGTATTGCATTTTCTCAGCACAGCTCTTGATTATTTTGGAGGGTTAACATTGTTATTGTTTTGACTTGGGGTTTGTTTGTTTGTTTGTTTTCCCTGCTGTACTAACTACACTATTGTTGAGTTTTCTTTGGAGCCAAATGATGTAGCATGTTTGACACACAGTGCTCCATTCCCCTCCAGCAAGAGAAATAATGAAAAGTTCACCAGTGACAAGAGTCACACATAAAAGTCTCTATAAACCGAGCTTATAAAAGATACTGTCAAAAAATGTTGGACCACAACATATACTAGATTGGTATGAAAAAGACAGATGGTAGATATTGATGTTGTTTTCTGGAGGATGAAAGCTGTTAAATTGTTGTGTGTCATTATGTTAACCTCATGGGTAAAAAAAAACCCAAACAAAAAGAAAACAAAAAGAAAACAAAAAGAAAACAAAAACAACCCCCCCCAATCCTACCCCCCAAAAACCAAACCAAACCAAAAAACAAAACAAAACCAACAAACCAAACAAAAAAGCCACAAACACAAAAAAAACCACAAAGCCAAACACCAAAGTGGAGCCTATATTAAGGATAAAAAGAATTCTCATGAGTTATGGTTTGTCAGCAGATATAGGATATCTGACTCCAACTGAGACCAAAGCAAAAGCCCAGAGCAGCTGACTGTAATGACATTGGCTAGAAGATGCAATCTGGAATGTGTTGTCTGGTTTTAATTTGTGTGTTATGAAACTACATATTTATTGCTTCCACTACTATTTTGGTGCCTGATAGGTCATGGTAAAAAGTCTTCAGTGAGAACTAAACAATGTCATGTGGAATTGTCAGTGAAAGATTCAGCCAGGGTGATGTCCTAAGGCATTTTACAAGCGATAGCAAAACTTCATGCTTGAGGAGCACAGAGAAGATAGCAGTGGCTGCTGCAGATGGGAAGGTAAAGGTCTCCTTCAACAGGTGATAAATGGGAGAGCCACAACAGAAAACACACCAGTAATTCTCAAAAGGGAATTAAGAACTCTGACAGGCAGAGCCTATTAGAGGCTCTGTTTGCAGTTAATATCACCGGCAAAAAAAGGGGCTGGTCTGTACAACCAATCCTCAGTGCACGATACACATGCCATCCTAAATACAATTTTAAAAAACCCTCAAAACTGTATTAACAGGTGATTAGGTACCAAAGGACCAATGGTAGCTTGTGGGTATTTGCAGTATAAATAAAAAAATTAATATTAGCCAGTAAAACTTTTAAATACTTTATTATAATACTTTTCCTCTCTATATCTGAAAGTCTGTTTTTGGACGGACTCTACCTTACTGAATTAATCTAGGTAATTTCAGTACTATTCTCTGTTTTGACAATTTCTAACTGTTTCATGGAATTTCTGTCGACTGCCAAATTTTCCCAGAAATAGAGCATCTAGAATGCTCTCCATCACGTACCTTTGCCCAGCCATCAGTTTAAAGACCTATGATAGACTACCATGATTTGTAAAAAATGCTGTTAGATTCCAAGATAAGATTGTTATTTATTAATTACTGAATAGATCTATTCTTGAAAATGGTGAAAGAGAAGAAACACTAAAATTGCCAAGTCATTCTGAGAAACTGTCCTAGTGAGATGATTCCTGTGTCCTTATGAATATCTGTAAACTCATAGTGGTGTCTGCTGAAAAAGCTCTGGTGATATTTCTATTGAGAAATACAAGCACAGAACTATTCAAGCTGTGAAGAGACCTCAAAAAGGCTCCAGTTCAATGCTCTGCCCAGAGCAGGGCCAGCTCTGGGCTCATACCAGGCTTCTCAGGGCTTGGACAGGTCAGGGCTTGAAACCGTTCAGGGACAGATATAGTACAGCCTCTCAGGGCAACCTGCTCCACTGCCTCTCTGTCTTCATGGGGAAACTGTCTCTCTGAAACTTTTATTTTAGTTTATGCTGGTATTCCAAATAGTGTGCTTGGCTAACAAAGGAAGATCGTGCTCCAACTCATATAAGTGAAAATTTTGTGACTGGTTCCCATAAGAGTGTGGTGTATCTCTTTTGCTTGTTTTCATTAATGTGATTGCCTGTTCCATACTGAGAGCAGGTCTCCATGGCCACAGCCCGTCTCAGAGTGAAAATGAATCAGATGAAGTCTCTGAATTCGTACGCCGTTGTCTTTATTCTGCTTTCTTTACAGCCTGCTTCTACAAATTAAACATGAAATACTCATGACAGTAAAGACTGGGGAATTCCAGATCTTCAGATTCATTAAACTGTATCTCCCATGGGATACATTCGACAAGCTTTTCATTTAAAAGGCAAGTGAAATCAAACTGTCAGTTCTGTTCAGTAAGAACAAAATGAAGAAGAGCAACAATGGCAACAACAAAGAATAATCATAATGGCAACAGCAGCGGTTTCTTCAAGGGGTGCTCGTGAGACACTGTACAGAGCTTTCTGAAAAAACAACAAAAAAAGAAAAAACAGAACACCCCCCCACCCCCAAATCTTACACTAGAAATAAGCAATCAATTAAAGAGACCTCCTATATTGCTTAAGGGATTTGTGAAACCTACTGCTGCTCCACCTGCCACCTACACTTAGCTTTTCTCAGGTGGGGGCACAGCTTGGACCTTCATCTTTCTATATGGCCCTTCCAGTCATGCCATGTGTTGATTTAATTACAAAAGCACACTGCAATGTCCTGAGAAAATGCTCTGCAACTAAGCAGGATGAGTTTCACTCTGGGAGGAAGTGAAAGCCTCATCTCTCACAGGGATGGCAATTTTTAACAGATTATTGTTCTCTTTTTAAGAATCACCTACAATAACAATAAAAGTAATAACATTGATTTCACAGGAAGCCATATGTATATATGAGAGCATATTTAATATTCCTTCTAGTGCACATTCTCATAGTTTTATTTTATTCATTTGGAGGACTAGAAAGATGGAAATGTCATTACTGAGTTTTTCCTTTTCTATTTTCTTATTATTCCCTTTTTTCTTTGTCCAAAACCTCCTCCCTTATGGCCACCATTCTTGCCAGCATAAGGGACAAATCTGAGGCTGAAAAGATAAAAAAACAATTTCTCATGGGAAAAACCAAAAAAGCAGAGGCTTGCAAGTAAGTTGCACAGGCATCTAAAGAAAGGCTAACTTACTGAACTTGGGGAGTTTAGTAAGAGCACTAAGAGGCTTGAGAGCAGCATGAACAGAACTGTGTGTTGTCTATCATCACCCCCATCTGGATTCTCCAGCCAAACTAAATTTAGGAAGTACATGTTTTGGCTTCAACACTGAGTCATATGATAATAATTATGTCCATATTACTCAAAACTTACTCTGTGAAAACAGAGGATAAAAAAGAGACAGTAATTTTCTTTGTTTGCTGCTAAGGAATGTCACATCTTTTGATAAAATGCCTTTTCAGATATATAAATATTGATGTTATCAAACTTCTAAAAATGCAGGAATAATTACAAGGTGAATTCTAAAACTATCTGAAACATTGCTTTTTATTGTTCTTTTTGGGGTTTTTATGTCTGTTTTTTTTCTCTATGGTGGTCACCATTTTTCTCCTCATTGGCACAGCAAGTGCCTGCAAGATGTGATACATGCACGCCTACGACCTAGCCATAACAGCAATTCCTAGATTGCAGACCCTGCTCTATGACATCAGCCTACACAGAATTATGATGTGTCACCACCTTTTCTCCTTTTAAATTAGAAAATTCTAATATTTCTTTTTTTCCCTCCAATAATTTAATCTGTTTCCTTTGGTCTAGTGTTTCATTACAAGACATCAAAAATCTAAGGTCAGTTTATAGTAGCTGAGCCTGAAATTCATGCCATATTGAATTCTAATATATTTTTACAGCTAATTCTCTAACTATGATTCTAAAAGACCCATTTCTCAAATATGTTAATCAATGTAATTGCCAAAAACTTTTGGAAACCCATGAGAGTCTGAAGCTTCTCAAGACTTTAACAGGTGTGGAAAATCACCTCTTATAAAACAGACCAGGATCTAATCTCTCAAAAAACAAACCATGAAAATAAGGGACCGTTTTGGAAATGTGGGCTATAACCATTCTCAATCAGTAAGATGTGGATAATGATTTTTGTCATGCTACAAGGATGATGTGAAAATTAATCTGTTAACAAGGATAAGATAATGATTTTTTTCAGTTAAGTATTATGAAGTATTGATATCATATTGCCTTTAAATCTTTTCAGTAAGATCATTATCCATTATAATGAGATGGAAGACCAAATTTTTTTAGATAATAAATTTAGGAGAATCTCTAGTGCTAGTCCCTTCCCTCTTGGCTGGGAAAAAATGCATTATCTTGGAAATGTTAAAGTAAACTTTTCAAACAGCTGTGTCAAGCAAACTTTAGTCCCAATGAGATCAGCATGTATGTTGGTCCCATCAGCTGTAAATGCAGAAGATAAATATGGGCACTTCTGGAAATCCCATTCTGACTAGTTTCCAGGATTTAAAAAAGAAATCTGTTGATTGGTTTTATGTTGATTCCCCTTCCCCTCCTGAGCTATGGAATTTGATGAAACATAAGAAAATATTTGTTTGTAGAAGTTCTACAGGCACAGATGTGCACCTATATGTGCAAATGCATATATAAGCTTTTATGGCAATGTGTGTGAATGACTCACACATATGAACACTCACACTTATATGCTAGATACTTTCTCAGTCTTCCTCCTTATTCCCCCTTTGTTCACTTTTAGATATTCTTTGTGGCATTGATGGAGTAGAAATGATTAATCTGAGAGAAATAAGGTCCAGTTTTCAAACCTTGCTCCCCAAGAGTTGAAATTCTTAAGTGTAAAACAGGCACTAACACTCACTTTTCTCAAGTTCAGTAAATCTGGACATATGAGAGCTGTGGATTTAAAGTAATCTCAGAGACAGTGACAAAGAGGACACAGGTCTCCTGTACTTCAGCCACACGAAGTAAAGATGGAGACAAGGATATTTTCTCAAAGTTTGATGCAAACATGTGAAGTCTAGGATCAAACATGAAGCTGTGAATACTGAACTGGAGAAAGGCATTTCCACCTTTCCCACATACAAAAGCCTACACAAAGGAACTCGTGTAATCTGTGGATACCCAAGTGCCACCAGATAACTGTCAAAGGACTAGCCTACCCTTATAGGTCCTCAGGCACCCCAATACTTCACCTCAAGAAGACTGACCTGTGAAAAAACATTTTCTACAAGTCTTCTGACAAAGCCCCTGTAACTCTGAGGTTTCTGTTCTATTAGGCAATTGCTGCCTTCTTACACATAGTGATGCTGAAATCCTTGAAGCATAACTCTTAATTGCGGATCCTGATGTCACTCTGAAAGAAACTTTAGTCAGTCACTGATCCTCATCATTTGCTTCTAGGTATTCTTAAGCAACTCCCTGCTCAACAATCTGGCTCCCATGGATTCCAGTTTCGGTCGTTATTCTCTCCATTCATTGTAGCCTGTTTATCCATCTCAAGCTAGGCAGCAAGTAATTTAAAAGTTAATCAGTGCAGTGCTCAGCATTTCAATAGCTGTCTCCTTTTATGTGTCTAGACATTAGTTGAGGAAACCAACTCAAAAGAAATGAGCTATAGTTGCTGTCTGAAACCTCATACCTCATTCCTTCTGAATTTCAGAAATGGTTCATCAGGAAGCTTGTGTTCCAGACCTTAATTTTTTTCTGAATAAAATGCAAAAACCAAGAGAGATAATTTTCTATGCAGCTCACAGCAATGCTGGTCTCAGTGGGCGAGTTGAATTTGTAATTTTTCCATCGCCACAACATGAACTGATTGTGTGTTATTTTTTCCCATTTAGGATCGAAATTTTATGAGAACTGCTGTACGTAGGCCCTTACCATTGGATGATTCACTGAACTGGGAATCTACACATTTGCATAAACCTGATAAATTTGTAGTTGTATCATCTCACCTATTTTTAAGCAAGATCAAATATTTCTACGGCTAACAGTGAGTGTTAAAGAGTATACAAGCTCTAGGATTTTAGACTCACATATGCATGAAATGTATTTAAGAGAAACAGGTGTACAAAACACAGTGGTCTGTTTGCCACGTCCAGTATAACCAAATAAATCCAGTTGACATCTTTGGGAGTTACATAGGATATAAAGAGAAATTAGGCAATGTTTCATTTTGCCTGAAGTAGAAAAATAGTATACATTATGTACCTCACCTTCATGTTTCCTAAGCATTTTTTAGTTATTGCTCATTCCTTCAAGTGTGTTTGTTTCCGTAGCTCTCAACACAATTAGTGTAATTGTTACATACCCTGTTCATTTATAACTGTTTCCAGGAAAATTAAACCCTGGATTTCATTTTCTAAATAAATGCTTTATTAACCAAGGTAATTATATCGGAAAGTATTAAATTCTCCAAAGAAATAAATGCCCATTTCTTTAACCTCTCTTTTTTTCTTTCTTTCATGTTTTTTTCCTTTTTCTTTTTCTTTTTTTTTTTTTTTTTTAACCTTAAATGAACATGAATTAGAGCTGCAGCAGAGTGGAAAGAATGCAGTCTGGTGTGCAAAAGCTCTCAATTGAAAAAAAAAAACACACAAAACCAAAAAGGCCTCCAACTCCTCAGAACACAAGACAGTGTTATGCATAAAATCAATAGAGGCATAAAACAAGCCAACAAACAAAAGAAAGGACTTTAAATACAAGTTTTTAGAAGCTCACAACATTTCTTTCTTTTTTAGTTAGTTACTCTTATGAATGGAAAAATAATCAAAATTATAATGCTAAGTATTTCATTGTCAGCCCCTTAGATAAGTGAATATTAGCAAGTCAGTGTTGATGCACTGTTACTATTTTACTGGTTTAATGAAGAAACCAAAACAACAAAAACCAACATTTTTTCTGTACTTAATTTAAATGAGTAATCCAGGCTACATCTTTTTTTTGGTTCCATCTCCTTCTCATAGAATCATCATAAAATGGTTTGAATTGGAAGGGACCTTAAAGAACATCTAGTTCCGACCCCCCCCTGCATGGGCAGGGACACATCCCACTAGATCAGGTTGCTCACAGCCCCATCCAACCTGCCCTTGAACACTGCCACAGGTGGGGCTTCCACAACTTCTCTGGACAACCTGCTTCATAGCATCCCTGATGGCATCACACAATAGCCTGAGTTTCTTCCATTCTCAGACAGCCAGTTTATTTGTCATATTACATCACTTACAAGAAATACGTATACATAATACAGAAAATAACAATTTATAATTATTGTATCATCATTTTATTAAATATTAATTTGGTTAAATATTTATTATTAGGTTCATTTTGCCATTCTTTAGATGTGATTTTCCCGTGTAAGGAAAAATTAGAGAAAAATAGTGTGACATTTGGCTATGCTCTCGTTTTTAAAATCTGAAGAGAGAAATGTTGGAAAATTTTTGATGGAAACTTTTTGGTTTTTGGAAATGCTGCTTTCATGGAATAAAAATAGTTCATTTGGAATATATTAACTAGAATACTTTCTTCACTGAAACACTGAATCTTAGTAGTTTGTTACAGTGTATTCCAAAACAAAATTATGTCAACAATTTTCATGGGGGTTTTTTGCTTGTCAAAATGTGTTCTTATGTCAAATCTGAAATGTTTCACATTTAAATACGATTTTTTTTTGTTAAAACAATTAACTTTAGGAAGGAAGAAAAAAAGAAAGGAAAATGCCCATCCTTTCCAAATGGACATTCTACCACAACTCTTTGGGGAAACTTTCAAAAGGTTGCTTTATTCTTCTACAATACAAAGATACAAACAACAAAAACAAAACAAAACAAAACAAAAACCGAGTAACAACCAAGTATTTTTAGTATTAATCTAAGATCTCTTGTTAGCTTTGGTGAAAATACTTTCTTAAAAAGCAAAGAAACAAACAAACCCCTCTTTGTTACAATTATTTCAGTAATGTTTGAAATACTGCCACAGAATGAGATTTTCAATTCTTTGAATATTTTTTATTATTCACACATAGCTCTAATTTGGGTAAAGTTTCGGGTTCAGACTTTAGTTTTGTATTTTTTTTATTACTTTGTCCTACATTCTCTAAATTATTTCTAATTCACTTTTTCTTTCTGGATTGAATTTATCTCAGTTTGCTGTCCTTGGAAAAGAAGAGATTCAATCAAAAAACTATGCCAAAGAAAATTAAAATGTTGAAATGCAGAATTTATTTACTAGTACCTGCGTAAGCCTTGCCTGTAGAGCATTTAGATTTATTTTTAGTGGATAAAGTGCAAGGCTGGCACACAAGTGCATTTAGTCTTGATTTATCTAAAGGTTCATGAAGAGTAACAGTTCTGGCTGCCTTTCCAATGTACCTCAAGCAAGACCTGAAAGGACCACCTGCAAAGATGACAAGAGAATTAAAATTGCTTAGTCAATTTCGTAATTGGCTTTTCTATATGAAATTGTCAATTTCATTTAGAGGAATAATTCCTGGCTTTTAAGGTGGTGGTTTTAGCACATAAACTATGTCTACTAGGAAATAAGCCAAGCACAGGGAGACATTTCACCAAGGTGTGATGTGGGAATACATATAGCCAAGCCTACAACATTCCTAACTTACAGCGGATAACAGAGTGAGCAGACATACAGAGAAGCTCTTTGCTGAGTTGTTTTTTTTTTTTGGTGTCAGTGTAAGCTTTGGTACAGAGTGGGTAACAGGGCAGCAAGACAAAGAAAAGCTGGTCTGTGCAGAGTTCATTGGAAGAGTTAGTGGTAATTTAAGAACAATATACCACTAAATCATAGAGGCTACGTGAAGGCAGCTCAGCACTTTCCACTTAAGCCTGTCATGTAAAAGAAATAACCTCCAACCTTCACATACTTGTTTGCTTAAAAAATAAAATTATTAACAATTTCAGGCTGAATTGTCAGCTCTGGATCTTGGGGAAACAACATGGACAGTTCAGGAGATTTTATAGATGGATTTATAAAGTTGTAATTTTCATTTTTCTACTTCTAGGTTGAAGATCTGGTAACACTTATGGCAGCTGCAATTTTGGCATTTGTTTCCTTAGGATAAGATGTCATCCATAGTAAAAAAGATACTTCTCATTGCAGTCTCCCTAGTTTTATGTCTCATTTAATTCTCTATGTTTGTATTTCTACAAAAAATGTAAACTTCAGACCATGAAATCTACTCCTAGTAAGACTAGATAGAAGGTGAGAGATAGAGAGATGCTGGGTCTTGCAGATAAAATAGCTTGATTTTTAAACCAAACACAGCCATAGAGAAGATCTCCCATATGTTGGAAATGCTATAATTTCACATATTATTTATCTGTACTCATTTATACACAAAATTAAATAAATCTTTGTCAACTTCTAAATGAGCTCAAAAGGCGAAGAGAAACAATTTAATTTACAACTATTTTCTAAATTCATTTTCTGCCAAATATTTTTCCAAGCTGGCGCCTAACTCAGTTTGTGAAAATGCCTCTTAGCAATGGGAAAACTGAAGTTATTTTTGGAAAATTCTGTTGAATTAATTACGTATGGTGTCTAATTCCTGGAATTCTAGTATGTATTAGTCATTTAAAATGTGTTGCAATGAAACATTGGTTGTTGTTTTTTTAGTATTTAAACAATTAGTAACACTGCTTAGTACAGAAAACATGTTCAACAAAGATGGCTTTATCTCTGGCTTTAAGGACAGAGCAGTGAAGACTGTCTTGCTATTACTGTACCCCTAAAACCTGCAAACCAATGTGTTAAGCATAGAACAAAAGACTAGGGAATAAACTGGGTAACTTTTCCAGTGGAATGTCTTGAAATTGTTCTTTTTTTTTCTGTAAGAAAATACAGGTTAAGAGAGGAATGCAAAACTGAGAAACTGTGAATTGGGTAAAAATACACCTCATAAACTCGTCTGTTAGATTATGGGTTTTTCAGTGTAAAATACTGTAATAAAATCCAAATAATTTTCATTTCCAGAGCAGGATTTACAATATCAATTCAGATAACCTTTTAGATGAGTGATGGTTAAGGTTGGTTTTAATTTTTTCAGCATGTGATACTCTGTTTTGGCTTTAGGATTGCTCATGAGTGATTTACAATGTGTTCTGAAAGGCAGTCTTCCAAATGCAGAAGTATAGAGAACAAAACTACACAGAAAGCTCCGTCTTCAGATCTGCTCAGCCAAGACTGTTCCAAGGGAAGTGGCTTTCAGGCCACTGCACTGCTCCCTGGACCAGCCTCACAGGCACCCAGCCTTTCATCACACTCAACTTTAATGTTCCCATATTCTTCTTTTTCTGTTATGTCATCTGGAGATGGCTAAAGAAGAATAAGCTTATTCCATTTTTTTTTTTAATCAGTTTTTTTACCTATAACCTAGGCAGCTGGTGAGAAGAGCAAAAGCCTTTAAAGAACATTTTTTAGAGTCCTGGAAGTCCTTTCATAGGCACTCTGGAGCAAGGAGGACATAGCCTAGGGCCATAGGCTAGAAAAGGACTTTCCATAGAATCTTTCAGTTTTGAAAAATGTAGGTGTTCTTCCTGTTATTTCTGACAATGATTGTGTGCCTGTTTCAGAACCCTTAAACACCATACCTTCCGTCCAAAGAAAATAAGACTAAGAGGGGACCTTATTAATATCTATAAATATCTGAAGGGTGGATGTCAAGAAGGAAGGGCCAGTCTTTTTTCTAGTGGTGCCTTGTGATAGGACGAGGGGAAACGGCACCAAGCTACAACACAGGAAGTTCCACCTCAACATGAGGAAAAAACTTCTTTACTCTGAGGGTGATGGAGCACTGGAACAGGCTGCCCAGAGAGGTTGTGGAGTCTCCTTCTCTGGAGACTTTCACGACACGTCTGGATGCATTCCTGTGTGATCTGCCCTAGGTGTTCTTGCTGCAGCAGAGGGTTGGGCTAGATGACCTTCAAAGGTCCCTTCCAACCCCTATGATTTTATTATTCTATTATTCTATCAATCACCTTTGTAGGTGATAATTTTAATTCTAAAGAAATAAACCATTGTTTTTTTGGGGGGCTGTTGGTTTGTTTGTGAACCATAGTGATGTTCTCCACTTGCATATTTGTCCTTAGAGTTACAATGCATGAGCTGAAATGAGGAAGAAAAGTAGCATGAGACAATACATTTCTGACAGCATTTAAGTTTTCTCTATAATGTCAACATCTCAGGGAACATTAAGCTGCATTTTTGAACAGGCAAATTATATTTGCTTAATCATTTCTCTCTAGTTTCAGCAACAGTTTGGAAATATGTTTTACTCCAGTAGGTGAAGTACACAGCATTAACAACAGAAGTTACTTTTGCCGGATACTTCAGAGTATTAAAGATCTGATGAACTCAAAAACTTGGCATAAGTCTGACACTTGGGAAATTATTAGAAAGTTCAATGCATTATTTCATCTGTGTCTAAAACATCTGTATCTTTAAAACCATGCTGTGACCTGGGCCTGCACTTTATTCCTGATTGCATTCACTTTAAATCAAATTTAAAATAAAAAAAGAAAAATAAGAAAAAGAAAAGAAAATAAGAAAAATAAGAAAAAGAAAAAAGAAAAACAAGAAGGAAAAGGTCCTCTCCCATTACAAAAAAAAAAAAAAAGTTAGGAGCTAGTAAAAAGATAATTTTTCAGAGTCGGACTGGAATAGAAAATATTTTTTAAATCCTTAGGACTACAAGATGTAGATAAAGACTTGTTCATTTTAATTAATGTATCTGAGCAAGATCTTTTGACAAAACATTTCTAGTTGGAAAATAACTATTCAATGAGTTTGTCAGAAAAGGTTTATCTATAGAAGAGTTATTTATTATACAATAATTGTTTCTAATAATATGTATTTTGATTTCTGGAACTGAGATAAAAATGTTTCAATTAAAAACACTTAAATTTTATAGTGAAAGAACAGATTCTATAAGTATTTAACAAATTGTAGTTATAAAACATTATGGTGCCACTCAAAGTACCTATGTTGTTCTTTAGCTCACAAGTATGAGCTCAGAATAGTTGGGCTAAAGTATTTGGAAATGGCTGAAAAATAGGGCAGAGGGATTTGAGATATGAAAGGAAGACAAGTTTTAGAGAATATCTAATTTAAAGCAAAAACTGTTGAAGAAAGACACAGACTCAGTCCCTTGTGTATAGATAATATTTTGTTGATAAGATTCCAGTTAGCCTTAATCTGCCTCTTCATTTAAAATGAAAGGCTGGTTTTAAACATTCATCATGTTTGTTCTGGAAGGTGATTAAATATCTTAGTCATTAAGGAATGTGAATTTTATTTCAATGTGAACTTGTCGTTTTTGTTTTTTTTTTTATCTCTGGAACAAAGGTTTATAAAACAGGCAATAAAATGCACTGTATATCACAGTTGCAGAACACATGAGTATTTTATGTGTAAGGACTTAAATAGCTGTGAGCTCTAATTTCTTTGTGTGGAATAAAAGTCAAAAAACAGTTTTCAACTGCATGCCTGGTTTATGTCAATGAATTTTTCTTCACGTTTAGACTTGTAATTATACAACACAGTGAATTTTGTTGCAAGTTATTATTTCTTTTTAAACTGATGCCAGCAAGTTGTGTTTCAGTGACCAACAACTCTTTCCAACACAAACTGTTTGAAAAATAGCAAGGTTTTACCATATGTACTTCTTTTTATCATTGGCCTAGAAATCTTATGCAAGAGAGTCTATCGCTCACATGTCTGTTTAATTGCCATGCTTAGACTAGATTTATTTTGTATTCTGCTCTTGTTTTAGAGAGAGAATTTATTACGAGGTGTGAAATTATCCAGTCATAAGTGCCTAAATGTTCATCACATGAATGGAGGTAAGCAATCATCTAAGCCTATGATTTGTCTGATCTATACTGTGAATGTTACTGAGTCGTGGAATTTAGGTGACACTAGTGATGACTGTTATCCTTTCTCATGGTGAAAAATCACACTAGAGACTCAAGGTATCCTGCTCTGAAGTTTCTTCTCTCTTTTCTTTGTCAGATGAAAATCCATGGATTTGTGCTAACTTTGGTGTAAGTTTTTCCCTTTCCATGATTAAGTGTTGGAATTAAATTGGATTTTTAGGTCTCTGTAAGCTTTTCTGTAAGCTAAGAAACAGAGTAATAGAGAGTGATGAAGAATGCATTTAGTATTCAGATCCTGGTAGCACTATTCACAAAATAATTCACAGTTCCAACCACTGTTGGCAATTTCCTTTTAAAGCTTCATCCACTTTCCTTTCCAGGAGCCCACACAGATTCATTGGCACTCTCATTTTGACTTCAGTACAGCCTATTGCTGTGACAGCTTTTGAAATTTTTTATCCTTTTGGAAATATTTCTTGAGATGGAGTTTAAAAAGACAAATGCAAACTGCAGGAGGCTCTTCAGAACCTGATGCACAAGCTGGGAATTCAAGGTAGACTAAGAGAAATATTTCTGTTTTGAATTTGTGTTTTAGGCCATTATTGATACTAAAAAAGGAGGGTTGGAAACTTCTTTGCAGGCAATAGAAAACAATCAGCACCACAAATGTTAGATAAGAACCATTATGTGTTTCTAATCGATATTGAAAATGTTCTAGTAAGAGTAGTAATTTAAAAGTCCTAGTTAACTACTACTGTTATTTAATGGATATATGAACAACAGAGTTATTTGTCCTCTGTTACCTGGCAAATAGTCAATAAAATCAGTACTTAGCTGAAACTTGCAGAAACTTACTCAGTGATATATTTCCCTTCCTCCTGGCTGTAAAATTATCCTGCTGGGCTGATGTGATGGATTGACATGTTTTCCCCAGCTAACTTAAATAAGATCAGACCTGGATGCTTAGTGCCCCCAGGCTGGCTCTTTTCCTCTTGTTTCCTTACTATTTCTTGGCCAGATAAAATGAATGTCTTCTCTGCTCTTCCTTGCTTGGATCTCTATTAGGCTCTGAGGGGTCACAGTGGAGCAAGACCAGACGTAAAATATTAAGAATTATCTCTGGAAACGCTGTTGTGTCTTTTAAAGAATAGTCAATTTTCAACATACACATAACCAAGATTCATACTGGCAGAAATAAAATTGCTGTTAGCCTAGAACTACTCTCTATCTCAAACTGTTTAATCAGTCTCAGGCAAAAATATTAAGCATTAAATATCCATATAATAGTACCCATAGATACCTAGGGTACTAGGTTACAGTTAAGATACAGTTACAGAAAAGAAACAGATCATTACCTGTAAAAGTTAAATCCTTTGTAAAAACTTTTACTTGCAAGATTTTCTGAGTTATTATTTATTAACACAAAAAAAAAAGAATACAAATTTAGGTCATAAAAAATATATCTAGTCTCAGTATAACCTCCTGGACAACATTTTTTAATATATAATTAATCACCACAGAAGTCAGCTTCTAGACAATGTGACTTCCTGGCAGACAGAGACAGAACATCAGATAAAAATACAGTACTTGAATCTAATCAACAGCTCTAAACCCCTGTGGGCTTTTTTTTGGAGGGGTGTTTCTTTTTTTCCATCTAACAAAAAAAAAATTCCCTAGCCTGTTTTTAGACTTCCTCCTGAAGAGCTATAGCCTATTCTGTTTTTAAATAAATCAATTCTTTTTACAAACCTGCCAGTACTCTTAAAAATTTTTGACCTTATATGAAATATTAAGCTGTTCTGGCTTATCTCAAGACTAAACTCTAGCAAATATCTTTTGTTCTAAGGAGCAGTGAATTTTACTGGTATTTAATGAAATCTGGAGCTCATCACCAGGCCTTGACCATGAACAAGTTTATGAACAGACTACCTGAGCTAAGATTTGGAACACTTGCCAGTCAATGTCTTACTTGTTAGTACACGTCAGAGAGTACTAAATTCTCTCTGATGCTCTTGGCATTTTCTGAAAATCTATATGTTTGCAATTGTAACCTGAAATTTTTTAAGTAAAACATGTAGTCTTTAATAGGCAGGGGATTCCAGTTCATTAAATTTTACATTCTGAAGTCATTGCTGTTTAATTATCAGCTAATACTGAGATTTCTCTGCCTGTATTAGTAGGATGGAGTGCATTGAAATGGATTAGGAGTATAAGTTTGCTTTTAGTAATCCAGTCTTTTTTTGGTCAAATGTGGAACTGGCACTAAAAGGAATTTATAAAGAACAGAGATGAGGATATGTAGCAATTTGCTATCAGAATTGATATGAATAAGATTATTTTTTTAACCAGGTAAAAAAATTGGAATACTCAAATTTAATAAATTAAATTTCTAATAGTCTAAGAGTCCTATATTGTGTCAGCAAAACATCAGAAATTTGACCAAAGTAAAGCATTTAGTTTTGTTTTGTTTTGTTTGACAATTTGCAATTAGATGTTTTAGATGTGTACAGAAGTACGGAAATGTCAAAAACTTGTTGATGGAATTCTGTGGCATTCTGAACCAGATAATACCTAATCTTATGTAATTACATCATTATCATCATCATCATCAATCGTTGTCATCATCATCATCATCATCATCATCATCATCATCTCTAAGCTACTTTCTTTAGAAAATGAAGCAAGATTGTTGATATCTGCCATACAGTTTTGTTCTTGTCCTCATTTTCTCTCCTAGTCTGCACAGAGCTAATATTATGTTTTCCTGACAGCAGTTTACTACAGAAAAAGAGCAGACTGGATATGGTCAAGTTTAAGATGCTTCTTTTATGTTCCATCTCATTGCTTTGAGACAAATCACAAGTAATTTTTTTTTTTTTATGTGCAGGTAAGCATTGCTTTACAATAGAAAGTTTCAGTATGTTAAAGAAGTGTAGTTGTTCCAGCACAGTGAACATGGTGAGCTTCTGGGTCTATGTTCAAGTTAAGTGTTATCAAAAATATAGTCAGGTTGAACATACTAAGTAGCTGAAGTAAAAATCTATTTGAATTCACAGGTACAGTTTGAACATGTATTTTACACTCTTTTTGAAGTAAATTTAGTGAAGATATTTGAAAACTTGTGGTTTAGGCCCTGGATTTGACTTAATAGTATCTGTAAAACCACTGGGAAGAGTAAAAGTGCTTGCAGTATCCCATTCTCTCAAACAACTATATTATTACAAACTTGGACTCTCCTAACGCTGGTGGAGTCAGTCCCAAAATGTTACAGAATTAGAATACAGACTGGACAAAACAAAAGTTCCTAGAACAGAAGCCACATTGTCAGTGTGAAAGGGAAGCTCCCAAACAAGAATTCTCCCAGGTTCCTTAGGGTCAAGGAACAGCCGTGTGATCAGCATGAAAAAAAATTGTCAGACAGATGTCTTCCTTTTGGAAAAGTAATGCCTACATGTCAGAATGTAAAAAGCAAAAACCAACTAAACAAACAAAAAAAGGAAAGGATTGATTCCTGTCTCAGATTGTGTGAACTCTGAGCCTGCAACTCCTTATTTTATTTTTTACTAAAAGTAAAAAGGGGAATGATTATAGTCTAAAAATACATGAGTAGTGGACTAATAATCCACTAAATAGTAAGACTATATGGGTATCCATTCCCATTTATTTCAACACTTAATAATTTATGCAAAATTAAATACACTGATATAATGGGACTGAGTGGTATCTGAATAAAATTATAAGATTGAATCTGTTTATTTTCTAAAATAATTGTCTGTGATTCTGTGAAAATGCATGAGACAATGATAGAAGTTCAACCTATTCCTGAGTAAATGTTGGGAAGTAAACATTTCTTCACAAGTTGGAGACATAATTTAGCTAAGTTAGTATTATCAATTGATCAACAAACCAAACTGAGTCAAGGTTTTATAGTTTTGATTAAATATGCATAGCAAAAAATGGTACTAATTTACAGTACATATTCTAAATCCCTAAAGTATTGCCTAAACATCAATTTACTTGAGAAAATTAATACATTAATTTGCAATAAGAGGCAAGGTATCCATTAATTCATGTTAACTCAAACAGTTCATATGTATCTTTAACAGACGGTGAGTAAAGATTTTTTTGTTCATCTCTAAGAGTTATAAAAACTGTAAATTAATTCATATAACACAGAAGTTCTAGACTCTTATGTAACAGTTTTCATGCCATACATACATGCAGTTTTATGTTACAAACCCACCACTTTGGGGAGCTGTAGTAAAACCCTGAAATTATTTAGTGCACTGAAATGAAAAATCACACAAAGCAGCAATTTAGATTTAGGGCCACAGAACCTCCAAATAAATTCAGTTAGAGGCTAAATGGTGTGGATTAAGCCAGCCTGCTCTGGAATAAGCTATTTCACAGCAATGTGGTTGTAACTTAATTATGCCATTCGATTTTTGGATTAGCAGCTTGCCCTTTACCTTCTTTCTGTTAGCAGTATAACCTTAGCATCCTATGTGTATCATCTGTGACTTCCTGAAGGATGCAGAATTTTTAACAACTTTCAACACTTGTGCCATACCCCATTTCTCCGATGTCCTCTACTCGGCAGTTATAGGGCTGTATGTTAACAACTTGATGAGTTTGGGGCCTCCAGGTGCAAAAAAAACACTGATGAACTGGAGAGGGTCCAATGAAGATCATAGAATCATAGAATTGTTAGGGTTGGAAGGGACCTTATAGATCATCCAGTTCCAACCCCCGTGCCATGGGCAGGGACACCTCCTGCTAGGTCAGGTTGCTCAGAACCCCATCCAGCCTGGCCTTGAACACTTCCAGGGATGGGGCTTCCACCACCTCTCTGGGCAACCTGTTCCAGTGTCTCACCACCATCATGGTGAAGAACAACTTCCTAACTTCTAATCTGAATCTACCCACCTCTAGTTTTGATCCATTCCCCCTAGTCCTACCACTGCCTGACATCCTAAAAAGTTGCTCACCAGCTTTCTTGTAGGACCCCTTAAGATACTGGAAGGCCACAATAAGGTCTCCTCGGAGCCTTCTTTTCTCAGACTGTCTTCATAGGAGAGGTGCTCCAGCCCTCTGATCATCCTCATGGCCCTTTCTTGGACCAGCATGTCCATATCTTTCTTGTAATAGGGGCTCCAGAACTGGATGCAGTACTCCAGGTGGGGTCTCATGAGAGTGGAGTAAAGGGGGAGGATCACCTCCCTCGACCTGCTGGCCATGCTTCTCTTGATGCAGCCCAGGATATGGTTGGCTTTCTGGGCTGCAAGTGCACACTGATGGCTCATGCTGAGCTTCTCATCCACCAGTACTGCCAAGTCCTTTTCTTCAGGGCTGCTCTTAAGCCAGTCACTGCCCAGCCTATATTGGTGCTTGGGATTGCCCCGACTGAGATGCAGGACCTTGCCCTTGGCCTTGTTGAACTTCATGAGGTTGGCATGGGCCCACCTCTCCAGCCTGTCAAGGTCCCTCTAGATGGCATCCCTTCCCTCCACCGTGTCAGCCACACCACACAGCTTGGTGTTGTCGGCAAACTTGCTGAGGGGCTTGATCTTCTGACATGGCTGGGGGCTGGAGAACAGAAAGTGTGAAGTGAGGTTAAGTGAACTGAGCTTGTTGGACAAGTAATTGTTCCTCACTCACTCAAATACAAGAGGGCATTAAATAGAGCTGGCTCAAAATAAATACAATTACACAGTTTTTCACACAAAGTTTTCTGCCCCACAGTGTTTTGGATATTAAGCCTATACCACTCAAGTAATGATTGGTAGAAAATAAGAAAGAAATCTGTAACAAGGCCATTAAACCATCTCAGAAAGAAATCCTGACTTTTGAACTGCTGTAGTCGGAAAGAATCCTGAAAAAGTATTCCTATATACTCATTTAATCCTTTCACTCTTCCCCAGGCATCTGATATCAGGTATCATGGGTTGGAACTAGATGATCTTTAAGGTCCCTTTCAACCCAAACCATTCTGTGATTGTATTATGATCAGGAACTAAGCTAGATGGACCTTTAATCTGATGTGGTACAGTTATTTTTACATGTTGCATCTTTGATAACCAGAATGACAGGCAAAGGAGTAGAGGGGGTCCATGTCATTCCCAGTGGAAAGATAAACAACTCATGCATTTACACTCAGTTTAGCCATGAGTGAAAACCTGGATCAGCTTAAGCAAACAGAAAAATAAGAAAGGTTCATCTTGAAACAACCAGGCAGCTGAAGAGCCAAGTATGTAGGTGAGCTCTGAAATCTGGAGTTGTTTGTTGGAGCACATCATTACAGCATACAAAGTGCTGACTGCTGAAGTACCCCTGCTGGGTCGGGATAGGAAATTTGGTTTTCCATTCTCCGACTGCAGAGACGTTACTGCTCTGCATCAATATTCTCTTGTTTGAAACCTCTATGTTGAGGGTTAAGCATAAACAAAGGGCTGATAATCGGTGTTCTTAAAATGCAATGAATTGAAGAATGACAAATTGGAGAGAAACTGTGGGATATTCTTTGTATAGTTCTTGGCTAAGAATTTGGTCATCCAGCCAAGTTATGAAAGGGAAACAAAATATTTTCCTAACAATGTTAAAAAGTTTAAGAGTATCTAGAGACTAAATACTAGACATAGTTAAGGAAATAAGTGAATACTGTTTGGGTGAATTATTTGGAAGCTTAGAGCCAGAACCGATGTATTCCATGAAAATTTGTAATTTGTATGCAAATCTTTTTTCCATGTTTTGATTTACATTAAATAATAGTTTAGAAAAAGCATTCCGAAATGTGATGAATTCTAGTGCTGCACAGATTCTATAATGTCTTCATGCTCAACAGGAGATAAGGAATTTGCAAAAGATTTACTGGCACTATTACAAGATAATTGGGAGATAATAAATACTAATGCTCTGGGAAAAGGAATAATATACATTACATAGGAATCTGCAAAAGTATCTCCCATCATTTTTCCAAATCCCAATCAGTTCAGTTTACAAGAACGTTGCTTTCTCATGCATAATAAAAAGAGTAATTTGGAAGTTACTTAAGTGGAAGGATTTTGTTAAATTGCTATTATGCTGCTATTATGCTACTAATTTTTTTATATCCTGGTACCCATAGAAGCAGTTTGCTATATAACGGTAAGAATAAAAGAAAGCAGGACATTATTTTCAGGCTTAACTTTTTTTTATATTATTATTCTTATTATTGTTGTTGTAGCTGTTATTATTATTATTACAAAGAGTACGCTGACATTTATATTAAAAGGAAATGTTATTCACTGTTAGAGATAAAAATAAAGTTTTAAGAAAGATAAAACTTTTAAAAAGATAGATCAAAGAACTTGCTGCTAGCAGATGAATTTGATTTTTTTTGGTCTATAATACATTAAATTTTAATGCTGGTTTTGCTTATGCACATATAAAACATAGAAAATTAACAGAATTCTGCCAACTCTTCATCATGTTCAATGACTTGCATGCTTTTTTGGCTTCATACCCTGTCTTTTCTTTCCAGTCTAAGACATATAGTATCTACCCCTGAAAATTCAAAACAAGCCCCAATTCTGATTAAAGCTTTGGGCAATTGCATAAAATTGTCCACCACCAGCTGAATGTGGTCTTAGAAAGTAGTTCTTTAGAAGTGATGACCTTACTGAATTTTCTGTAATGAGTCAAATAGCATGCAAACCTCTGTCTCCAGCCTTGGCAATTTTTTAATTCCATGTCACCGTCTAATTCTGCTCTGCATGTAGCCAAAGATAAAAAAAGCCCTTTCCAGGAGACAGCGGAATTTCACTTGCATAGCTGTGCATACCACATCTCCAACTCTTCTCATTCTCCTCCTTTTCAACAACTATCTTACTGTTAAAGTTGCCTTTCCCTGACATTGTCCATCAACACGGCCAAAAAGAATGAGAAGAAAAATAGTGTGCAAAGGCAGTCTGAAAGTACTGAGTTGCTTAGATAACACCATGTTACTGTAAGTTCCTCCTGCCCAGTAGCTCTCCACCTGCATGTTTTTTTCATTATATGAGATGCGACTCAGGAGACAACAGAAGAATGGTGAGCTCCAAAAAACAATTTAAAAAAAATCAACTTTTTTGAATGGAACTTCATTAGTAGAATCTGAAGCCTACCTGTCATTTGATGAGATTGGAACATGAATCATCAAAAAATAATGAAAAAACACAGCCTAAGGTATAAACTTTAAGACTAGATAATGACAGTCAGTATTGCTTTAGGCTTTGTATTTCTTTACTTAGGCACCTGCATATGGACTTCAGACACAGAATTATAGGCAACAGTTTTAAAAAATCTTGGCCTAAAGCAATTTCATGTTTGTGACATGCTATTCACTAATATTGATCTGTTTCCTTGGTTTGAAATTTTCGTTTGACATCCTGTCAAATTAGAATATAGCCCACTTAAAAAGCTAAGGATTTGACTGGTTGGAATATTAGATGGAACAGTATACCAAAGCATTGATTTTGGAACTTTCAGACCTGACCAAGACAAAAAGAAAATATATATTAAGCTAGGATATAACCTTTTGAAAAAAAGTAATTCCAATACATTTATTTTCAAAATAAAGTCTTAGTCTTTATTCTGTTTTAAATTCTGCTTGAAGCACAAATGAGCTCATTTTTTTTCCAGTATGACTGGAAAAGATGGGACATCTGCTGATTTGGTGGTTAGACCTCTAGACCTATAATCATGTCACAATGGCTGAGACTCTATTGAGTGAGAGGTAGGTAGGACTCTTATTGTCTAGAAACACTGGAACAATTTGCTCTAGATATGCTCAGAAAAGCTAAATTGTGTATTCCTGTGAATATGCTTATTTCATAACCTGTGCAATGGTAAGTCCATCTGTATGTGTGTAGTAATATGTTGGGATTTATTTTCATCAGAACAGTCAATGTGCTGTACCAGGTATGGCTTTCTAAGAAATACCAGTTTCCTAAATTTAGAGGTAAAGCAAGGCAAAAGCATGGTAAAACAAACAAACAAAACCACACAAAAAAACCAAAACCAAAACCAAACAACAAAAACAAACAAACAAACAAAAAACCCCAACCTTATTGTTTTTAGACATTTAAGAAAGGAAGAGGGAGAGCTTCAAGCAGTGACATTCAGATCTGGACATAAGCTCCTCTGAAGGACAAGTTTTTGTTCAATTTGTCTGTTACAGGAGTTGTACCTACTTAGGTTTTGAATCCTGTGGCAAGACATGGCTTTCTTTAAATTCCCAGTTCCCACACAGAAGTCATGTCTGTCACATGGAGTGTTCAAAAAATGACTTTACGACTTGATAGCGTAATAAAATTTAATTCTCACAAATTACTTGTAATTCTCAGGACTCTTCTAGTTATTATCTTTTGGAAAAACATTTATCAACCAACTTAGCAAATGTAGTGTTCTTAAGATAGGCATGCCTAAAAATGCTCAAGTCACTAGTTGCTAGAAAAACAAAGCTCAGACATTCAAAAAAAGGCAGAGGGATTAAAATCAAGAGCAGTCAAAAAAAATGTTCCAATACATATGAAATAGTAAGCTTAAAATAATAAAGTTTGCTTTAGAAGTTCTTTGTAGTGGTATATCTCATTTACAGTGAACAGTGAGAGAAATAAAGCATAAAAAGAGGAAATTCAACTACTAGAAAATTATAGATCAGTTGTTTTATGAATGGTCTTCCATTAAGATTATTTGTTTCATACAGTATAGTTAGATACAGTGGGTTTTGTTTTACCTTTATGGACTGTATTATTTTTATATTAGTTCATAATTACATGAAAAAAATTTAAAAAAATTCTAAAATTAAAAAATTAAAAATAGATAATTTCTCCTTCTTTTTGACAGAAAAAGAGATAAAATGGAGAACAGACTTATTGGTAAATGTAAGGAGGCAACTAGCTCAGGATTTCTGTTGAGTAATTTTTCTTTTTAAGTCTTTATCTGCTATCTACATTTAACACAAAATACATAATGTACCTTTCTGATAGCAGTTTCTACCCAATCACATATGAGTTAATATGTTACTTATAAATTGTAAGGACACCCACTTACCCACTAGGTAAGATTTGTACAAAGTTGTGCCACACAGTGATTTTCTGGTTCCCCCTGCCAAGGCTGAATGTTCCAAGCATTTCAGGTTTGTTCCATTCTTGCTCTCTTTAGAAAACAAGTTGGGGGTCATGGTAGGTTTTGCCAAATTTAATCTTCTGTTTTCTTATCTCAAATAAAGGAAACATAAGGAGGCAATGACATTTGTAAGAAATGATAAAGTTAGAACATTTTTCAACATTATATTCTCTAATTCTTATGTATTTATTACAGTAGTACCTAAGTATCATAACTGAGGGTGTCTGTACGAAGTTGAATATTTTACAGTTATAAAATATGGCAGAGTTTCTGCCTAGAGCTGAATAAGTGCAGCTCCAGCTGATGTAAATGAGATCCATGCATTTATACTTGCAGTCTGGATTTTTCACTCCAATCATGCCTTTATAGCCAAACCCATGGTTTTGAAACCTAGTGTTGGAATCAGTCTGTGCAGATCCAGTTGCAGAATCTGGGTACATTTACCTATCTTTTTTTTTTTTTTTAATCAGGATACTGATTTTGTATCAGCAATTGCTTCTGCTATTAGCAATGCTTTTTTTCACTTACCTTTTTAAGAATATAAAAGTAGCAGTATCTTTGGAACCTACAGTAGGTACTGACTGATGGTGCTCAGTATTTAGATGCAAAGCAGATTTAAATCTTTCAGCCCATCCATCATGCATTGTTCCCAGCCTGGAAAAAAAGAAAAGAAAAAATTAATCACTGCGTAAGACCAACTAAATTTCACCACTGAGATATATTGAAAGCACTGGTATTTTAAATGAAAACTTGAAAAGAATAAAGGCGTTTGTCTCCAGCAGTGTTAACAGCACAGTGCAGTTGTGCACCAAATTATCCTGGTCAGAGTGATTGACCTTGGGACTGTAATAAGAACTTGAGTGACAGATTGGACACAGTAGTCTGGGTCTCACCCTAAACATGAAACCCTTTCAAAATTCTTCTTCCTGCTCCTTTGGTACAGGACTGTTTAATTCCTCCTGCTGTTATGTTCAAAACCTTCACTGGCCTTGGGGGTAAATATAGCCATTGGGGGCCTTCAATAAGATTTGGAGCAAACAAAAAGGTTAACTTGCCCTCTTGTTGAGAAGTTTAAAGCCACACTTGTGATTTGCAAGTTGCAATCCTCAATCTAAGCCTTGTGGCAGGGACTAACACAATCTATTGATTTTTATGAAGAATCAATAGCCCTAAAAACTGTTTTTTCACTTCTGGATGCTGATAGGGTACAGGCATAACTTAAAAACAAACTCAGAGGAATGAATATTACTGAAATGAATAAGTTTCATTGCTGTGCACTACTATCTGATGTCCAAAGACAGAGGATTTCTGTCTATTGAGCACAAGAGTCAAAACAGACGTATAAGAGACAAAGTAAAGGTAGAAGAGTAGCACAGAACTGCAGAACTGCCTTAAAAATCAAGTAACCGATACTAGGAAAAAAAATGTATAGGTCATATATTTGGTACCTAATCATGGCTGCTAAGTGGCAGATGTAGATTATTCATTCAAATATGTATATTGTGATTTGTGAGTTGCTTATGAGTCACAATACAATACCAGGCATGCTGTAGTTACCAAAGTCATCTCTTCTGCCACAAGATTGATCATGCACAGCTAGGCTGGACTTACTAAGGTGGAGGTGACCTCTCTGGGAGAATCTTCAGTGTGAGACAGAGTTTACTCAGCATTTAAAATCATCATCCCAAAAGATAAATGCTAAACTCAGCATATTCCTAATTAATTGAAGAATTCACACCTACTCACCTTCACTTACTTTTTTTTTTTCTTTCTACCACACAGCCAAGAAAACAGGCAGTCAGACATATCAGTTTTCTTTCCACCCTTCTTTTGTATACTTATGTAGAAGCAAACAACACTACAACTTTTTAATAATTTTATTTTAGGATCTGATTCAACAATATATATCCCTGTTATTTGTTGGTAGAGTGTAAATGAAGTTGGTGGAGCTTTTTCGACATAAACATTGATCAATACAGTGATGAATAAAGCCTGTTTATTTTCCTTAGTGCCTCTGCTTTTTCAGTTATGCTGTAAGCTTTTCACCCACTTGCACTTGTTTCAAGGAGTAGCACTAGTCCACCATGTCAGAGTGTAAACGCCTCCTACAGATCAGTCAGATTCTC
Organism: Hemiprocne comata; assembly: GCA_020745705.1. Taxonomy (NCBI): domain Eukaryota; kingdom Metazoa; phylum Chordata; class Aves; order Apodiformes; family Apodidae; genus Hemiprocne; species Hemiprocne comata. The sequence goes on along the minus strand of CM036586.1, from coordinate 93,377,639 downwards.
TTTATGTAATGTTCTCTTGACTCTTGAGTGTAACAGATGGACTGTTTGGATAAGTTTTACAAATGTAAAACTATGAGCAAACATTGTAACCATCAATCAAGTCAACTATCTCACTTTTTACATTTAAATTTTACACAAAATAATCAATTTCATAAGCCTTAGTGAATATCTGTGGATCTGTTTTTTTATTATTTATTATTAATGCTATAATCATTGTTATTTTCAACTTTGTGCATTACCATCAGAAAAACGCAACACTTGAGAGTCTTCCACCATATTCCATTAATGTAAAGAAGCATGTTTACAAGTCCCTTATGAAAATTACTTTCCCATGGAGTATGTCTGTCAAGCAAACTCAAGTTTGATGAAGTAGGTGCCCCAGAGCATGAGGCATATATGCACACACCAGCTGGAAAGGCTTCTTGGCACCGAAGTAGTCCCTGAATCAAAAGCTTAGGATATTAGAAAATCTAAAGACTGAGGTTGAGAGAACCTGTAAGCGCCTCCCAGTAACCCTTAACTGCTGCTGAATGTTAGTGCAACGGGAATTCAATAATTACCTAATTACTATGAAGTTCCATAAAAAGATATGTATCTACTAATTCTCTTAATGATAAATGCATGCACACACGTTTGAGAGGTCAGGACTATATTAAACTGTGTAACCTCTATTGGAAAGCAGAAATTGGTTTTGCAGATATGTATTAGACTCTGACTTCAGTTGGTCTGGTGTCAAACTGGTCACTTTGGTTGACATCTCTGTCTGAAACTGTCTGAAACTACACAGGAAGTGTTCAGCTGGGACACAATGTGCTGAGCTGAAAACACCTGAACTACAATCAACTCAAGCTCAAAAGCTGCCCTGCAGCAAATTGCCTTTCATTTTTTTTTTAATGGAAAAACTAAATTGCATTGTAACATTCTGTATAAATGGAAAATACGAAAGTACAGAAAATCAATGTGATACATTTCTGCTCCTATACTATCAGATCATCCACCTACATACTGAGGCTTGTTTCTCTACATACCGTGAGATGAAATAAGAAGGCTCCCACAACAGTAGCTCTAGCTCAAATTCCACATCTGGAACCACTTAGTAATGTATATGTAAAAATTATCTTGATAGACAACACAATATAATCCCACTCAGACAGCATTACCCTCCTTAGTAATGTTGCTGGCTCAACTCAGTCATTCTAACAGTATCGCTAGATACAGATTTTCTTCTGTTATATTTACCATGTCTCTTAGTTAAGTTAAGCTTTTAGTCAAAGACTGGAGGTCCTGATCACATAGAAGGACATATGTCACATAGGAAGTGCATCTTCCCACGAATTGATTCTTCCTGCTGTTTTATGCATAGTTGATGTCCCAGTATAACAGAGAAATCCAAGCAGCTGTAGCAATTAGACATGACAAGACATTTTACACATATTGTTTTGTCTAATGAACTGTCAGAGAGTGCAGTTTCCCTGACTTCTAATTATTGCACCACCCACAGTTAGGACAAGTTCACCTACCTCTTCTGTCTGAGACTTAATTCATCTTCTCAAATGCATCCTTATCAAAAGTGATGGGTCCCAGTCTGGACTTCTGCTAAACAGTGTAATGCAATAAAAAGGCAATGTTATGGTAAGCAGCATCGTTTGGAGTGGCCATTCTTCTTCACTTAGAAAGAACATTCATTTTTCTTCCTAATGGATCAAATTTTCTGCCTTCTCAAATCAAAAGTCAGTTCAGGATTTATTTGACTAATGTTAGGCATTTCCCTAAGAATATCTTGGATAAATTAGTAGACTGAAAAGGAAAAAAATCCTTGATACTACTGTCATGTGTCTAAGATCCCAAGGAAATGAGTCTTAATCATTTTGTTATATTTTATAAAGCTTAATTTTAATTCTTAAAAATAACTCTATGATTGTGACTATGGCACAACATGCATTTGGACTGAAATCTGGCAAGTGTGGGAAATGTAACTTTTTAGGTAAAAGGTTATTCTATTAATCTGACATGCAAAGCTGTTTGCATTATACTTTTTCAGAAACAGGATCCCCATAAAGATGAAAACCACAGCATTTTGTATTCTTTTGGCCATCTAGAAAAGTATCACATGATATGAAGGATGTTTTTACAGTAATGTTATAATACATACAAGAGGAACAAAAATTAATGTTAAAACAAGCCATCTGCACACATAAGCTGTAAGCATAAACTGTATATTTTTTTGTACTTACAGTGTTCCAAAAGACATGAGACCAAAAAAATTAATTCCAAAATAAAATCTTCATTCAGAGCAAGAGTTCTCTACTGGTCTCCCTTAGCATATACATCAGTTCTAGGACTAAATCCAAAGAAGAGTCAGTGTAAACCTTCACACTTAAATGATCGGTAGACACTTGTTTACTGGTAGATGCAGGTTAAGAGAATTTTGGGGAAACTGCACAAAGCTCAGCTCCCCACACTCACAAGCAAACTAATTATTCTCCAGGATGGAAAGGCCAGGGATTCTGAGACAAACTAAAGTGCAATTAAAACTATAAATGGGAAGATTAAGAGAGTATGAAGTGCTCTCTGCAAGAATATTTCAGGCCTGAGGAACCCCCTCCAGAAATTCTTTATAAAGAAACAACTGCATCGCCTCAGACAAAAATGCCAACGGATGACAAACATGAATGTGTGTGTTTTCAGATGAGTGGGAGGCTTGTATAGAGATGGTATGAACATTTGTGGTTGGTCATGGAGAGGAGGATGGTAAACAAAACTATGGTGCAGGGAGTCAAGAGGAACCCAGGAATTCCCACAGATAATGCAGTGTGCTGAAGGAAATCAGGCTTCAGTCTGAGAAATTGTTCTTGCAGCTGCCTGAACCAACCCCTTAAGCCTGATGAATCAGTGACAATATTAATCTGTTATTTTAGGACTACACCAAGTAGAGCTTGCTGAGAAGGTCTGGCAGAGGGAAAGAAAAAAAATACTTGGTGGCAGGAAAACTGAATGACAAGGCTTAACCTACTTCAGTTTTTATGTTTAAAGGTTATTAGTACTGGAGGAAAATAAGACCATTTGAAAAGCGCTGCTTAAAGATGTGTAGTTTCGCTTCTCCTGTGATGTGAAATGTTTACACATGTAACATGAAATTTAGAAAGGAGGTCACGTCTTATATGATTACCAGAGGTAACTACTTGTTTCTGCAGATATGTACCTTCCAATATTCCAGTAAAACAAACACCCATCTCATGTTCAAAAAGGAGGAGTTTCCTGCATTACTTTCCTATCACGTGGGATCAGTGTGATTATCTACTGAGAAGGAAAATCTAATATAAATATTGTTTTTAAAGGGGCACTGTGATGTCATATTTTATTAATCCAGAGAGGTTTTCAAAAATAATATAAAAACCTTATTGTTCCTTATTTCAGTTTGGCAAAATATCCATTAAATTCTCAGCAAAATACGTCAGAAGACTTGAGTGTCAAAATATCTCTCTTGCTAAAGAGGGACCCTAATAAAAGATGTAATGGGATTAAAAGATCTAAAATTATGTGCACTGGTTGAGTGATCTTGGGTCTTTATTACGTATCATATACTGAAACATGAAACATTTGTTTAAGTTGTTCGTTATAAACCACACAGACAGTCTTTATCAGCAAAATTCTTTATAGCTGACATGGAAAAGCAATTCTGCAAACTATGTGGCAAACTGGGCTGTCAGCTACAGTACACCTTGGCTAATCCCCCGTGAAAATTCTTAAGACCACATTACTTTTTCATGTTGCTCTATAACTGCACAGGTTCTGTACTGAGGTTCCACTATGAATACAAAGAATACTAGGTCATAAAAAGAATGTTAATTTATGAAGTTATCATTTAAATATTCACAGCTATATCCATATAAAAACAAAATTCCATATTTCATCAATTCTGGTGAAATAGGAGGGAACATAAGTTACAGTGTTGTAGGAGGGTTTTTTTGTATTAGTAAGAAATTCCTTGTGATACTAAATTTCACACCTTTATGTTTCAAAGAGCTGAGCAAATTTTTTCCTTATACTGCTTGTAAGAACACCTTAAAAAAACCCTTGCAGATCTTTAGTCAGAAAGCAGCTGATGTATCTTTGCTCATTTTTTACCCCTATGACTGTGCAGTTCTTCCAGAAATTAAGACTACACCTTCATGATAAAACAAACACGCAAAAAATCTAATTGGTTGGTTGGTTGTTTAACAGGAAAGGAAGATAAAGAAAAAAACAAGACCTATAACTTTTCCAGGACATATTTAAACAAGACTAGGAACCATTTCTCAAAGGAAAAGAATGCTGTCTTTTAAATTGATGGAACAGTTCTGCAATTCTTCTTTACTGCAGTTCTTCTTTATTACAGTTCTAAGGGATTTTTTCTTTATTCTGAGACAAACACCCCCCCCCCCTTTTTTTTTTTCTGAATAACAAGAAACTTAGATTTGTGCCAAAGTGATCTTCAGAGATTATATTTTGTCTTGTTACTGAATTCCATCATTTTTCATACATTTGTAGTTATATTTAGAAGGCAGAACATACACTTAATGTGCAGAACTGCTGCTAGTATAAAAACGAGCCCAGAAAATAAAGGTTGCTTGCTAACTCATAAATCTAGAAGGACTCAGAGGCTGTAGTTTATTTTGTTGTCTCTTTATTTTCCATGGATTTTGTGTTACCTACGTTTCTCACCATTTATCTTTCAATATTAAATGAACTACAGCAGAGGAAGGGATGGAGGGGAAGAACTGCAACAATCTATCTTTCTGTTTTAGAAATATAACTCACTAACTCTGTATTACAAATCACACATTAATAGTAAATTTGTATTTTTTTGTTATAGTTCATTACTCACCTGTATCTCCTTACGGGCACTTCCCACAAAAAAAAGCATGATTTCCATACTTACCATATTGCATACTAATGATATTTTGCATAGAATCATAGGATCTTAGAATGGTTTGGGTTGGAAGGGACCTTAAAGATCATCTAGTTCTAACCCCCTGCATGCACAGGGACACTTCCCACTAGATCAGGTTGCTCCAAGCCCCATCCAACCTGGCCTTGAACACTTCTATTGAGGGGGAATACACAACTCCTCTGGGCAACGTGTTCCAGTGTCTCACCACCCTCACACTAAGGAATTTCTTCCTAATGTCTCATCTAAACCTACCCACTTCCCATTTGAAACTGTTCCCCCTTGTCCTCTCGCTACATGCTCTTGTAAAAAGTCCCTCCCCAGCTTTCCTGTAGGGCCCCTTCAGGTACTGGAAGGCTGCTCTAAGGTCTCCCTGGAGTCTTCTCCAGGCTGAACAAACTCAGCTCTCTCAGCCTCTGTTCATAGGAGAGGTGCTCCAGCCCTTTTGTTAGCTTTGTGGCCATCCTCTGGACTTGCTCCAGCAGCTCCACATCCTTGTTGTGTTGCAGATCCCAGAACTGTACACAGTACTTTAGGTGAGATCTCACCAGAGTGGAGTAGAGGGGGAGAATCACCTTCCCCACCCTGCTGGCCATGTTTCTTTTGATGCAGTCCAGGATACAGTTGGCTTTCTGGGCTGCAAATGCATAACCAATTAATGATATACAGATGAGGACTACTATATAAATAGTATTACACATCCCTAAGTCCTTGTTACAAGAATGGAAAACTACTTTTCATAGGAAATACAACTGATTGTTTGCATTTTCCACCAAAAATATAAGTGCAAATCTATGCTGTTTTGCCATCAAAGAAAGCCATTTTATGGATTTCAGAGCAGAACAGCAAAGGTCACGTGGTATTAAAATGTATAATGCAGAATCCATTACATCAGTAACCTACTTTGATGGCTGGTCTACCTAATTCTGCCATCTCTGTTTCTCTCTTGAAGACCTTTACTTAGTTCCTATCACTAAATCTTTTGTCAAAGAGGTGAGAACACCATGAAGCACAGGTTTAGGGAACAGCAACAATCCTGAGTGAGATGTTACTATAAAGGGAAGCAGAGACTTTGTCAAACTCATGTCCTCGGAAATTATGAGCCCTCACCAAAGGTGCATTTTTGACTTTAAGAGGAACATATTCACACATTTACATTCCTCAGAGAAGACTCCAGTTAATGGCACACTTGATATATATGGAGAGCAGTAGCAGAGGAGACTAGTTCAGTCCCACTGGAAATTACCCACCTGCCCACTTGAAGCCCCCCCATGGAGCTGCTCAGAGCAACCTGGCCCACAGCCTGGGGCATGGGCTGCTCTAAGGAAAACAGCATAGCTGTGAATCACCCAGCAAAGCCTGCTATCAATCAAAAACCAACAAAATCTTGTCAGAGACCCTTCAGTTCCCACAAATCCAAGGTTACTATATGTTGGAGATGAGTCAAGGCAGACTCCACAAAGTTAGTTTGGGGAAAAGTGACATCATCTGCATCCACAACAGATACATAGTTTTCAACCTCCATATCATCAGGACACATCCTGTGCTCCTCTTTCAGACTAGCATAACTCATATGAGTATGAGCTAGGCCTGGCCATAATCTCCAAATTAAGCTTCTGGGAAATGGTGCCACAAATGTATAATAGAAATATATACTAATTCATATAAAAGACATGAAAAAAAGTATGTAAATAGTTTTTTAAATGCTTCATTAAAAAATTGGTCAGCTTTATAATTCAGCAAGGCACTGACTGACCCAGACTTCAGTGAAAACAATGAGCTGCTCTGCTTCCCTCACCCCCCTCCAGGAGCAGTTAAGTTGTCTAAGCACATAAGCTTTCAACAAGATTTCAGATCTTCAGGTTGTCAGACATTCACATAGAATCAAGAGATGTGATTGGACTAGGAGACACCCTCACTCTCCTGCAGGTGGAAGCCAGGTAAGAAACTTTCAGTATCTACCGGGGCTTAGATACCTCTGGTAAGACTATCAAAGTCTTACCACCTTAGGGAGAAGCCTATGAGATACAATTTGCTGTCATTTCAGATTGGATGGAGAAGCCAAGCAATTCTGCTATCCAATCCCTGGGGGAGAATAAAATAAAATAAAATAAAATAAAATCCAGTAACTTTGGACTTCTATGCAAATTGTGTAACTGCCTTTGACAGTTTTCGTATTAAATTATTTTCTAGACATGCATTTTCAAAGCCATTTTATGTATTACTTTGTAGGAATAGTGCACACAGATTTGGTAGATCCAATCATTCATTGTATACAGACTACAAGATATAATCACACAACTTAGAAGTATGGAATTTTTTTTAATGGATAAATCAGTGTAAAAATAGTTTATTTTATAAAGATATTAAAGACTAAGTGTTCTGAAGAAGTTTGGGAGAAAATTGTCTGTTCAGGAAATGCAGTGATTTCAAATTCCATTTCATCAATAGAAGCAGCATTCTAAATCACATTTAACTAATCCTTAAGTGAGGGCTGTTCAAAGTTTAGAGTGGAAAGGAATAAGAGCTTCAGTTAGAGGATGGGGCAACAATGAATTCTTCTCATAGCAAGAATTTAGGATTGGATTTCTGCCATCTCACTCCCTGATTTACGCTTTTCATGTGGTTTCAGCCTCCATGAAACAAGGAAAGAATAATAAAACAAAAAGAAACCCCAGGACCTCTAGGAGTTGGTTAAAATCAGGAATTTTGTTTGACATAGAGTAAAAATTAAGACTATTGACAATGGAATCTGCAGATTAGTTGGGAATATCTAAATTCCCTTTGTTTAACTACATGAAGGAAACAAATTCCTGTCTATGGAAGGAGTTCTTCTCTTGAATACTGTCCTCTGATGTTGGGGAATGACGTATATTGCTTGGAGAATGAAGTATATTGCTCAATACCATGTGTGATGCCTAGTGGCTGAAAGAAAACTCAATCAGTTTCAAATGACTGCGAATGGATGGTTGTTTCCCATTTAGTTCTTTTAAACACATTTTGATTAAATTATTTGAAATTGTTTTCATGGAATGCAAAGAGAAGATGCAGATAAAATCTACAATAATCTTGTTCCTATGGAGGTTGTCCTGAAAAGACTGCATGAAATAATAAACATATAGGTGAAATTGAATATATTTTTGTAATCTTTGTATGGAAATCCAAGGTCACACTAAGGTGGAAAACAACATAGAAATTGAGATGGAAATATTTAAAGCTTTTATATTAACATTATAGCCTAGAACAAAACTAGATTTCGGCCCCTTCCTATATATATTTCAATCTTACGTAGTGTTTTTCATTCGGAAGTGTTCCAGAGAAATTATGTGTAACCACCAAAAGTAAGTAGAGTTTTTGTGTCTCTTTATTAATGAGGAAAGACCTTTGTCTTTCTGGTCTTTCTCTAGGTGACCATTTCTCAAACAGTCAAGGTGTCCTGCTGTCCTTTACATTTAAACTTAAATCCATGACCTCATGGTTCTAATTAATTTTAATGAATCATTAGGAATTGTTTAACATTAGTCAGTAGCTTGTGGTAGCAGCACATATTGTGCATTAATAGTAGACATTTTTCCATTTCAAAGCCAGCTATTGAACAGCATATATTCTTCTTGAATTAATAGATTGGGAAAAATATTATACTAATTGCTCTGAAAATAATAATTAAAAAGGTACACATCAACAGCAATGAGATTAAGTAAAAGGCAGTTATTTACAAAAGCATGGCCTTAATTCAGCAGGCCATTGGTAGAGACTTTCAAAGTCACATGAGTGAGTATATGGTGGGTCAGACTTTATTTAGGTTGAGAGGATGAGGAAAAGAGACATGATGCTACAGGAATGATAAGATTTATTCTTGTTCATTAGAGCATCAGTTTTTCTCAGTTTAAAAGCAGACACAATCTATAGAAGTTTTAGTGAATGCATCTGGCCATGATCACCCTGGCAGGCTTTCATCACAGAGTGAAGCAATCAGAAGTCACCTGGAGGAAGTCAGGCCCCATATCCAGCCACAGACAGTGTTAGGTGGTAAGCTGACTTTGGGGGCTGAACATCCATCAAGACAGGACATTCTCTTCCCTTTGGTCACAGAGGATGATTTTAATTAGGACAGCTGCAACTGGATCAGCTAGTCTTCTAGACAGCTATGTCTTGTGAGAGAGAATTATATCAGTCTCTCTTTAGACCCTGCAGTTGGGTGGCTCGTGTTTTTCTCTAAGCAGGTCCAAGTCTATTGTCTGACATGAATTAGGGAAGACCTCTTCTTACCTCTGTTCCGTTGCTTTTGTAAAAAGGTGCCAGAGTTTTAAGAGACTATCTAGTTTTTTTTGGTTTTGACCATTAATGGAGCAGAAATAACTCAATGTGGTGTGACACAGCTACACCACTATTATTAACATTCATTTTTTTCTGCATTCAGTAGACCAGTATGCAAAGGACCTTTTGCTGACGTTCAAAAACAATGATGTACTGGGTCTCTAACAAGAGCACTGTCAGCTGTGGGGGAGCCACACCCCATGAGCTCTGGATCCCTGAGAGCCTTTGGGAGTGGGGCTGTTCCATGAAGTAGATGAGCCAGAAGCCACAGTGAAAAAGCCAGCAGCAGGGAAGAGCCCTCACCAAGAAAGGCTCAGCCCTCTGTTCTCAAGATGAGCAAGCAGGGCAGGGTGATTGACAATTACAGATTATTCCAGCAGTCCAGTGACTTTCTGACAAATTCAGAGTGCCTGGCAAGTCAGGTCCAACATCCATCCAAGAAATCCATCCAACACGTCAGGTAGCAGAGGGCAGACATGGGTCTGGAGGCAGCAGCAGCACAGCTCAAGCAGGGAATGGGGGTCAGCCTGAGCTGAAATAGAGCAAGGGAAAGTCCCTGGTGAAGCCAGTTGAGCCACTAGGACCCTCTTACTGCAGTGAGAAGCAGTCTATCCTTACTGTCTCCAGGCCCTGCACTTCATGCCTTTTAACTCAGGCATTGCTCACAGTGAAAGGAGAGATGCAGCAGGTATAAATCAGCAGGTCTGCAGTAAAGAGAGCCAAGGGCCATTATCATGATCTATTATTTCTACTTCAGGAGCAGTTACGGACCAAGGCTGCACTGTTCTTGGCACTGCATAATAGAGCTCTTCCTGACATACAAGTCACAGCTCCACTTCATAAGAAAGGTAAGAAAACCAGCACATAAAGGGGTAGAAAGATGGCTGAAACCTGTAATTCTGTGCAATGAACAGCACTCTCACACCAGCTCCTGTTTAAATGGTTAATGAGAATTGCTCAGTGTTTCTTTGCTCCCTCCCTTGCCTGAGGTTCATAAAGCCAGCTGTGGGAGCTCTCAACTGTTGAAGAGAATCCAATTAACTCTCATTTTTCTCATTTAACTAGACAATTTAAGTGGTTTGTATGTTTAGATATATGTGTGTGTTTATCTCTATATACTGGGGATGTCTTTAAACAGCTGTACTGGGTTGTTTCTTTTGGGGTCTGATTTTGGGGGGGTTTTGAGGGCTTTTTTTCCCCAGCTGTTTTTTTGTCTTTATGATTGCTGGTATGAGAAATCTTTTGTATTATACAGTATAATAGCTCTTCCAGAATAGTGTTTTTGTCCTTGGGTGCCAAGATCTAGTCAGATTCTCATTACAAAGTATTTCCAACTTAGTCAGGAAGTGGGGGAGAGGAGTAATAATCCATTACCAGGACAAAGTAAATGTTGCCTTCTGACCTTTTATTATAAGAGCATAACTCACATCACCTACCTAATTTTTATGACTGACCCTTTCCTGTCTATGTACAGTTCAATTAATTGGATATGACAATTTCAGAAGACTTCTGTATGTCTTACTGTTTTCTTATGACAAGCTCTGGGTTCAATTAAATTAAAATGACTTTGTTTGTCTTGTTTCATTTACTTTGCAATGCTTAACTAACTTGATAGAGAAATAATGTCAGTCTGCATGAAAGACATTGATACTTATCTATATTCTGTCCCTGTGAAGATATGATTTTTGAGTGGAAGACTGCTATTAATGTTCAGCTTTCAATATGGAAAAGTTTGAAATCAATCTGTGCTCAAAAAATTTTAGCCTATTCAAGCATTGGCAGCCAGAGCCATTCAGAAATGAATTACCAGTGACACAGTACTTCTTTTCAGAACACACAGATTCAGTTCTGAAATGAACTGGGAACAATAAACCCATTACATTGCTATGCTTTGTATATTATTAAACGTGGCTATAGGATACATGCCTGGGGAATAACCAGAAATAACTTATTTTTTTCTTTCACCAAAGAAATGCCATCATCATTTATCTATGTGCAAAAGGGGGTAGGGGGGAAAAAAGGCATAGAGCAAAATAGGGACAAATTATAGGTGCAGTCTGTCACATACGCACACAGCTGTAAATTTTTGTGGTTGCTTCATATGTAGATATAAGGTTTGAGTGTACAAAGATATCATACTGATTATTCTTTGGCCTTAATTTGGGGACTTGAAGAGCTAGCAGTGCGAGCCAAGGTAATTCTAGCTAACAACAAAGTCATCTCAGTGGTATCTGTCACAGTAATATGCATTGTAGATAAAGAACAAGAGAACATATGAGATGTATTGCTAAAATGATCTTTTATGTGACTTTTATAGTTCTCAAGTACTGTGAATGAAAAATATAGGTTCTTATGAATGTTCATGGATAATTAATAACAAAGATTGTAGGCCTTGTGTAGTGAACTGAAAGTTACTGGCCAAATCAAAGTTGGCAAATACATTTTTTCTAGAGGATAAAGTACCTATTGCTAGATAATAATATTGAAGTGCTGTTAGTAAAATGCATTGCTAATTAATAGTGCAGAGTGAAACTTCAGACCTTTAATGATTTTCAGACCATAAAATGATGGCTTAATTCATTTTGACATCAGTATGGTTAAGATTAATGAATACCTCTTCATGTAAGTAGCAATAAAATAAATATATAAATTCCCTATTATATTGCCAAATCTTTGTTAAAATTCAGCTACACTGAGCAATAATTTACTATCTACTGCTCTCTGTATTGAAGGAAGCTTCTGTGTTCAAAAATAGGCCAATTACTGAGTCATTGACAGCAACCACTCGTATTTCTTCATGTTTGTTCATCAGTGAGGGCGGAAACTTATTTCACTTCTCAGTGGTCTGGCATTCAAACGAAAGTGTAAGCTGTAACCTTTTTACAGTCCTTTAAATGCATTGTTTTCACCAGACAGAAGGTTCTGCTATATGCCTCACGAAAAAGGGGAAAAAAGTCACCCTTTCCCACCTCCTCTTTTTTTTTTTTTTTTTTTTTCTGCTAACACATATATGGTTGTACATTGTGGCCAACATATTTTGTAACTGACATTCATATAGATTTACCAGGCAAGAGGGACTAGCTCATTGGTAAACCTTCTCTCATTTCTACATAAATTTATTGATCTGAAAGGTCACCCAGCATATAAATCTAAAAGTGCTGCAGCATTAATTTCTCCAAAATGCACAGAGACCTCCCCCTTTGTGCTTAAGTAGCCATCTGAGGCCACACAAGAGCACTCATGGTGTGATTAAGTCTCTCGTTATTTCAGCCTGGCAGAGGCCATCTTGTGCTAAATGGCTATTGCATTTGTCTCACCATGATGGATTAAATAGACAATGTGGAGCTGGGAGCCTGAAGAGAGTGCTTCATTAGGTTAAACCCCTCACATTCTCACCCATGCCATAGGTAGCTCAGACAAAAGGTTAGAAGCACAAAGATTTAGGTGCTCCTTCAGGATGTGAACTTATTACCTGTCTCAGGGGAGAAATGCAGTAAGAATATAATACTTCCTAGAACAGCACCAGGTCAGCCAGCACGGCCTGGAGTATTATGGTGAAATCTTAACCCCAGCGAGTGCTGAAGGAATGCTTTCAATAATAAACTCAGATACTGGGTTTGGTAGAGGAGCTGCTGCTGGTTTCCTGATCTCCATAGATCTTTTCCCCTTGCATGTAATCTCATACAGCAGATTATACTGTCAATTTGCAGCTCTCTTCCTCCCTCTAATACAGATCTCTGGTACTAGGAAAAGAGAAAGATAAATATTGATTTTCAAGAGGGTGGGTTGCCTCTTTCATACAGCCCACCACTATCCTTTCCAACGTCTTTCCTTATATGATATGACAGCTGCCTGAAAATAGACCTGTCATGTCAGATCATGTGTCAGACAGGGCATCAACACAGACAGAGACTTTTAAGAGAGGGAAAGAAAAAAAGAAACACTGAGGAAAATGAATTATGAATGCTTAGAAGAATCTATTCAGTCAGTCCATTAATTTCCTATCAATTCTCATCAGGGAAGAGATTAACCACTTCAGAAATAACAGCTGAAGAGTCAGAGTAACTTCCTTTAGGGAATCAAAGCGTGATGTTAGTCTTTGGATGTGAGAGAGGACCATATGCATTGCCCTCTGTCATGGTTTAACACTGGAACGGCTAATGACCCATCTAGTCCTGTATTCTCTATGTCATAGTTCCCAGATATTCTCAGGCAAAACCCCTCTAATGCTGGTGATTTTTAAATAGAATGTCCATGAGATAGTTTGTTTTTTTTTCCCTTTAAAAGCTCATTTATTTCCAGAAAGAGGAGTTTTCTTGGAGGTTCCAGAGATCTCCAAAAGAGGTGTGTCAGAAGCAGCATTACCATCACTCCTTCCCAGCAGCTCTGCACAAGTCTAGTAAAGAAATAACAAACTACAGTAGGTGGTAAGGCAATGTTACTTGTTCATGACACAAGAAGGTTTTTAATTTAAAATTTTCTCTTGAATAGCAGTTTGGGGGTAGTTTGCTGTTGCTACATACTTTCTTGTGCCTTGCTTTCAGCTTGCCTGGAGTTTAATAACTATTGTAGCCAGATGTACTGAACACAACAAAACATTCAGTTTCATCCAGAAAACTTGTATCATGCCCAGATAAGTTCTCAAAGTCAATTTATTACTTGATGGACCCAGCTTTACATCAGTGGAAGAGATGAGACCAGTGTTTTCCCGAAGTCTTAAGAGGCAGGCAATGGACATGTAAGGTACAGGTACCCAGACAACCTCACCAAGATCTGTGATATAACAAAACCCATCCAAAAACATCTTAGTCTTTGAAATCCCAAATCAGGTGATAAGTAATCATTTAACACTAGACAGCCATCTGAAAATTAAAATTCTCTGTAACCTCTCCATGCATGGGACTATGCTGTTAATTGTCTCATCTTTAACAATAGCTGATATTTCATTCTCCAGAAGGAAAAACTCCCAACTTTTCAACAGATTTATGTAGGATTCTATGCATCTAAAGATGAAGAAAGGAATCCTTGTTAAATTTTTGAGAACACTGTTTAATTATAATTGCTAACTTTAAGAAAAGTGCAATTTGGCATGTTCAGTGCTATACAGATGCCCCAGTCTTCATTAGTGTCCACAAAGGTAGGGGATTAAATTCATAGATTTTTAAAAGCAAAAGGACTATGCTAACAACCTGTCCCTTTCTTCCCTTGCCTCTCTGCCCTAGATACACTCAAACACAGCCACACAGAAAAAAAATTTTGCTTTTGAATAAATTATATTCAAATTATATAAAATTTGATTCTAAAGAGCCTAATGATAAGTGCACCTTGTCCCTTGATGTTTGGCACTTAGTTGCATTGCAACTCCTATGCTGCTCGGAGATGTAATCTTATTTCAAGTTTAATTTTTTGTAACTTCAACTTCCAGCAACAGTATTTTGTCATGCCTTTATCATTGTACTTGAAAAATCCTCCACCAGCATACATCACCTTTCAGTATCCTTTTCTATTAATGGAAAAACTAAGCTAATCTGAATTCAAATAATGCTGTGAGCATCCTTTGAGTTTTCAATGTATTTTAATATTCTTCAAGACTGAGCGTTACGACCTGGACATAACATTGCAGAGAAAGGGAAGATAATTTCAGTTCCACACTCAAAATTACAATTATTTTAATCCCAACTTTGAATAAATCTTTTTGTTGCCATATTACAAAAATATTTCCTCAAAATCCCTCATTTTACTCACACTTCTAAAATGTAGATCAATCGCATCTTTGTTTCATAAGTACTTTTGAAAATTCAAAAATTACTACAAACTACAAAACTGACTAGCATAATTTTGTTGTTTGAAATAATTTTTGGGGGTTATTTCTCTACTAGGCACAACAGTGAATGTGGAACCATTAATAGTCTTTTTACAGCACTCTATTTACCAGTTTTTTTGTTATTTTATTATAAAAACTCAAATATATGCTCCAATCACAGGGAATGTATGTACACACATTGAAATATACACATTAATATAGGAATGGAATGCTCTACAGCTCTTCATTTGCATTTTGAAATGTCATTGCAGGATATAAAGATTAAAAAACAGAAAAAGTGATTAATAGTTTTCAAGACTCTCTGGAACAAAGACTCCAAGAAATTAAAGAGTCCATTATATGTCCAGGTCAGAGAACAGTGAGAGATTGCCTTTAACTCCAATATCTCCTCAATTCTTTCTGGATTGGGTGAGAGATGAAATAAATGCAGCCCTTCTTTCTGATGTGTTTGGGACTATTTTAAAGTCAAAGTTCTGCAGAGAAAACATCTTCCATAGGTATATATCTGTGGGTATTTTCACATGTACAAATAACAGAATTAATATATCTGAAGAGCGAGATTTATCTGCCGTAATTCAGTATTCTAAAAGTTAGCTATTTAATCTAAATTGACTGGTTAGTGCATAGCACCCAAAAGACAGGCATACACCTAGTTTATTCATTCACACCTCAATTAATTAATTAATTCACACCATCTGCTTCTGTTACCATTATCTCCTAGAAGTTGCACTTCTCAAGGTGCCCAAAGGAGATGCACGGTTGTCTAGTTCTGAGGTAACTAATATTTCAGTGTGCACATCCCCATACCATTTTCCTAGGGTAAGTGAATCAGGGATGTAGAAAGGTGTGTTCTACAAACACCTGTTTCTGCTGAGTGTGTCACTACTTGCCAGCTGTTCCCCAGCTTTTCATTTTGCTGATAATGCTCCTTTGAACACTTCAGGTGAATCAAGTTGGATTGCTTGGATGAGCTATTTAAAATGTCCAATCTTATTTTGAGTGACATATGTTAGGATTCCCCAGGGTTGGGAAAAATTAGCTAGTTTAATTTGGGCAGATTGAAAAAGTAAATCCTGACTATCTCAGCACATTTTGACTGAAATGGGGTGCACAAGCAGCACAGCTAAGTGATCAGTCCTTATTATATTCATTTTAGTTGCAAATGAGACAGAATAAGGACTGGAGTAATTTATTGCCGATAATGAAGCAACATTGGTAATACACCTCATACCTGTGAACTACTCATCTCCCTAGCCTTACAGAGGTCAAACATTTATTGGAGTGCTCAGGCACAGACCTAAAACTCACAGCAGTTCAGTGTTTATTTAATCAGGTCGATAATTTGGCCCTTTTTTTATCACTTCCTTGCTGTAAATCCCTGGCCCTTATAAACCTCATCAGAATTAAGGAAGTCTGGCATCATGCATGTTGGTATCCCTCATATGGATTGTCTGGTGTCTCACATGTTTCAAGTCCCAAACAAGGTATTCCCAATCTGTCCCTCACAAATGAAACCCAAGTGTCAGATTAGACACTCCCTTCCACAGGTGGCACTGATAAGGTCTCCATTTTCTCCTTAAGAGACCTTTTCCATGGTTCGTATGTTTGAGGCACCTGAGGCTTTCACATCCCGTTGCTGATTTGTTCAAAGAGCAAGAATTTAAGTTGTTTACAGGGAACTGCTAAAATAAGCACCCAACCCCTTAAACAAGCCACAAGGATGATATAAGCCTCTGCATTTGTAATTACATATTTTTCAGAGGGGGAAAAAAAAAAAAAGGCATTCATTGTTAATCCTGGTGGGTTTTTTTCAGAGATTTTTTGTTGGTTTTTTGTTTGTATTAATCTTAACATGTGCAGCACTTCTTGCAAAAGATTAATGTGTATTTTGCTTTTAAATATTCTTTAAAGATCAGCAATAATACCAGAAATATCTCTGGCAAGTACAACAAATTATAATTGAATGCTTTTTTGGTTTTACATTAAGACTCCTTTAAACTATAATCTTTTAATGAGGAAATTCTTTAGTGTGAGGGTGGTGAGACACTGGAACAAGTTGCCCAGGGAAACTGAGGAAGCCCCATCCTTGGAAGTGTTCAAGACCAGGTTGGATGGGGCCCTGAGCAACCTGATCCAGTGAGAGGTGTCCCTGCCCATGTAGGGGATTGGAACTAGATGATCTTTAAGGTCCCTTCCAACCCAAACCATTCTATGATGTTTCACCATATAAGCCTTTCACTTCATAGAATTCAGGAAAGATAGTACTGTAAGAGTTTCAATATAAACAAATGTTTGACTCCATCCTTTGTGTCAATATGCAGTATGTCTCCACTAGGTCTCACCTATAAATTAATAATGATCCCAAAGTGACTATTTTTCCTCAATAATTTGTTACATCTAGAAGAATATGTTAAATATATATATATCTAAAATTAGATGAGAGGAGCCACGCAGTCCTGAAAGACAATCACTGTTGTGCATAGTCAAAGCTTCAACAGAAAGGTTATTCTCTGGAGAAGTTCTTGTTTTAGTTAGTCTGAAGTCATGGGAGCATTTTAGCATCAACCATGAAAGTGATTGTCATCTCTTAAAATCATTGCCTGATTTTGTGTTTATGTTTCTGCCAAAATAGATAGAGAACTGGGATACAGGATCTCTGATCACCCACTCTGCTACTTCTTAGCTTCTTTGCTGCTTTGGGCTGCTCTGGTTAGCACTCTCAAAGATTATAGTAGTTTACCGTTTATATAAATAATTCACTCTCGGGACTGACCTCAAAAACTGACGCTAAAGAAGCAAGAGAGGAGAAGCAGAGTCTGATGCTGTATGAACCAGTAGGGTTTACCCCTAGATGTACTTACGTCACGGAGGACCTCATGCAATACAAACCCTCAATTTCATGCTACAGGAATATCAGTGCTACATGTTCTTACATTATCTCAGAAAAATTGAACTAAAAAAACAAACAAAAAAGCAAAACAAAAAAACATTAAAAAGTAGTCTGACCAGAGGGGAACCCTGGAAGGAAACTCAGAATTAGTTGCAAGGCAATTTAGCATAGAAGAGAATAGATGTCAGCAAAGTGCACAGAAGCTTGTATGTACCTCTAGGCTTTGGAGCTAGGGATTTTCTCCTGTTGCTGATATGCTTCTCCATGCAGATGAAAGCATTGGAAATGTGCCTGATAACACTAGTAAGGTCTCCACAAACTCTACCCCAGTGCAAAGGAAAGAAAGGTCTGTTCTGTGGAAGAGCCATACCTCCAGGGCCCAAGCCTGGATGTCTTTTCTGCCTCCCTCTGCTCCCATGGCTGCCACTTTCTCCCAGCAACACCTGCTCTAAATTTCCCTCCAGTGAGATGGTGAGTGATGGAGGGGGTGGAAGGCACACCTTTCCTCACTTATCTTATGTGATGTAACCAGATTATACCCCGCTTGATTCTATTCATTGTGAAAATTCCTCTCCGTGCTACAGATCTCAGTCTGTAAGTCTGCTAAAAATATAAGGGCATTTGGTTTTTGTTTGCTTTATTTTTAATATTTAGGGCAGGGTTCTAAGTCTCAAAGCTTGCTCTAGCTTATAATAATGTATTATAATCAATCTGTCAAATGTTTTTGTACAAGCTGTGGTAATATGGGAAATCTTTCTATGCACCATTTGTGGTCTCCAGCTGATACCATGCTATTAAATTGACATTATGAAATCACAGTATATGGATGTGACTTCTGATGCTGTAATATGTGCTTTTCCTTTCCACAGCAGGGCAGCCCACACAGATTCCTGTGTCTAGGCACAGAGCTATAGGGTCCTGACTTCACAGAAAATGTCAGATGTGAGCTGTGCACTTGGGGAGGAAGTGCCTCAGAATCCAGAGCTAGGAGCAGTACTAGCACTGTGCTCAGGCTCCAGAGATTTACAGCATATGAGATCCCATAAAATGTAATGTGAACACAGCCATCTGAAAAGCATCCAGTCAGAGAGGGAGATCTCCTGGAGCTGAGTGCCTGACACAAGCCAGAATCAAACTATGCATACTAATTTTAATAGAATTTGTGGGGTTTTTTTCACTTTATTTTATTTTACCGTGTATTATTAACACACTGCCTAAATAATTCCTTTAATTACACTTAAGACTTTGGAAAAAAATGGCAGGTTCTTCAGCAAAGGGAAGACTAAGAACAACATGACAGAGGAATAAACAGCAGGGCAGAATATGAGCTATTTAAGCTAAACTGTAACATGGGTATAACGAACTGAGAAGCAATGGAGAGAGAGCTTTTACACAGAACTAATATGGGCAAAATGTATGCCAATTTTCAGATGATGATGATGAATTTACATAGGACCTAGGGACCTGTAACGGCCCAGGTTCCTAGTCATGTTTCTATATAAACTGACTGGGGAGTTGAACTATTTAGTTATGTTTCTGCACATCTAATTGTGCTTTTGACTCCTTTGAAAAAAGAAAGCAGAGGAACATACTGATACTGTTGGGGTTTCTTTTGTGGGAACTTACAAACTAATTGCTTCACTGGTGACAGTTTCTCCTCTCTGGTATAGCACATATTCCTTCCATTGCTTGAAACAATTGGTTGGGAAAGACATAACTGATTTATTTTTCTCAAACAACCTATTCCTTTTTACATTCTGGAATATTCGTAAACTTTCAGTTGTTATATAAAGTGGCTGGAAAGTATGACAAAACTCATAAATATTTTGTTGTTGTTGTTGTGTTTTTGTCCTTCCCAGTATATCTGAAACACGTGTTTCCACCAGGTCTAGTGAACTCACTGGAGGCTAGTAAGATGAGATTCTCGTGAGTGTGCCTGGCCCTGCTCCGCAGTGCACAGGCAGCAGGAGGAGAGTGAGAGAGGCCAAGCTTTCACCCATCTGTGCAGAGCTTGGGTAAAAGCATGCAGGTTAAAGTATTTGGTTGGTATCAGTGTTTAAGAGAGACAGGGAGACTATACAAGTGCAGCTAAATAATGTGTCCTTGCAATAAGCATTTTGATATGCATCTTGGCAGGGTCTTCAAATACACCACATGGGAAATGTGGGTGTTGCAAAATTTTCAAACACATACACTGGCAGAAGCTGACCCACTGCCAGGAGCTTAAGTGTTTTGAAAGTATCCTATATCAAATATACATTTTTGGGACAATTTTCATTCATATAATACTTGTGAACTGTAGTGTCATTTTACTTAAATGTTCAAAGGTTGCACATTTTATCAGCAGAAAACTGAAAAACTCTGCACTGTCATTTTGGTCTTTAAATCCTTTAACTCCTGTATATCACCATATTTACAGAGCACAATATTCATTTCTAAGCAGTATTTGCTTATTTAAGACCAGCTGCTTCCTGACCCAAAATGCCATTTAAACAAGTAATCCTAGCTTTCTGACAGCCTTACTATTTGCCCTTTTAGTAAACTTTTTTTCTCTTTCTGGTATGTCAGCACTTGCACTCTCACCTGCAGTTCAGATCAGCTCCCAGTACCTTGGAAGGCTACTGCTTTGCTGTGAGGGATGTGACTTTAAAAAAACCACCAGCTTTTACTAGCAGTAGTGCTCCTATTCACACCCCCAATCAACCCCGAAATTGATATTCTTCATCTGATCTGCATAGGTCATCAGGCAGGTCACTGCCTGTGTTACATTACACCAGTGTTTTTCCACTAACCCAGTTAACAAGGTTAACTAGGAACGTGACAGAAGAGAGAAGCTGGACACATGGCACATATTATTTGGTTTAGAAACTAGTGGAGGTTTCTCTGTGGCAAGAACATAGGAATAAAGGATTTCTGACTTAGTCAAAATAATTTTAATTTCTTGGTGTTTTTTTTTCTGAATGTCAAAACTCTTGAAAGACCCTTGTGTCCCTTCCTACCTTCTTGACTACAGCAAACTTATCTTGAAATAAACTGTTTCCCTGACAGAAAAAAAAAAAGGCAAAAAACTATTTTGCTTTCTGTTGAGACTTGAAAGAAGAGTTTTATAAATTAAACTGCCAGTATACCATCTGCCTCTGCTGCTCCTTTGCGCCTAGTTCTTCTAATTGTGGTTTTAACAGATGACAAAAACCATACATTCCTCTCAGGCACTGTAAAATAATAACTATTAAAACATGAATAATAACAATTAATGAAGCACACATGGTACAGTAATTCTGCAGTCTGAATAGGCTGCTTATTCTGCAGGAAGTCTGTGCGTATTTTGTCTTGAGAGATAACTTTTACAAGTGCTCTACTGGATGCCTGGAGCTGTGGCCACCAGTCTTGGGAGGGCAACTTTGCTCAGTAAGAGGCACATTGCAGCAAACTCTGTGTTCTGCATCACTTTATGCTTTTTAGTTTCTACTGACAATGAGAAATTTTCGTGGGTGGACCACCAACCAGCAGGCTGAGCAAGCTGTGTGTTAAATATGAAACTTGTTCAAGGATAGCTCCACCTGTTATGGTCAGTGCCTCAAAAGCCAAAGTGAAAAATCAGTTTGTTGCAGTTCTTAGGTGTGTTCCAGTTCATTTTTTTGCAGCTTTGCTAGGTTAAAGCAACATGTTACTTCACACACTTGGCTGTGGAAGTATCAGCCTTATGTAACAAATCTGGGAAAATTCTGCTGAGAAAAAATTTATGTGACTTTTCTCATCTGTAACATGTACTGGGGGAACCAGGGTTATGAACGCATGATGACTAAACTCTACCTTTGTCTTAATGCTAGGGCGGAGGACACTCATATGGAATTTTTCTGAAGACGTTTCTGACCC
Source organism: Hemiprocne comata (assembly GCA_020745705.1). NCBI lineage: Eukaryota > Metazoa > Chordata > Aves > Apodiformes > Apodidae > Hemiprocne > Hemiprocne comata. Next base: position 93,355,802 of record CM036586.1, on the reverse strand, counting down.
TTCAGATGCTTTTGTTTCTTCAATAGTATTTTTGGTTTGATCCTTTCAGAGTGTCCAGGAAGAACTTTTTTGGGAGCAAAGGTTAAAACTTGCATGCAAGCTCCTGGAACTGACAGTAAGAATACCCAAAACTTGTGATTAACTTCATGCAGTAACCCATGTGTTCATAAATTCAGTCCATTATTAATGATTTCCACTTTGGCCATAGCTGCTCAATGAAGATGTTGCCTGGTTTTTTTATCCCTGGTGGAACAGTGGCTGTGCCCTAAAAGATATTCTGACATTTTAGCACTGAACACTGCTTTCAGCAAAATTATCCTCCCATAAAATAGAAGTTTCTTCACTTTTGTGTGAAATTTAAAGCACGACTGTGAAATGTTTAGTTTTCTGCAAAACTGAAGATAATTTTCCTAACTTTCCTGCTCACTGGCTCCTGTTCAGTCCTGGAGCAAGGTTCACAGATGAAAAGAATTAGAAGTATTTGTGCATATAGCTGCATATACATCTAATTTCCTTTCCTGGCTAATTGAGATGTAAGCAGCCATGAAGTTAGAAACAGATTTTCAAAAAATATATTAATGGAGAAAACCAGAACAAATACAACTCCAGAAATGCCTGAGATTATTGACACCCAGGGTTTCCTCAGCTGGCACTGAAACAAGGAACATTCAGATCTTGTGGTCAAATGCCTTTTCCTCATGCTGACTGTAATATAATAGTATATGAGTGAAGCCCAGATAGGTGATGGTTATCTGCTTTCCAAGGCTAGTCAGCAACTTTTGTCTGTTGCCCAAAGCTAATGACTTCTAAGTGAGTTCAAAACACTGCAAAATGCCTTTTGTGTAGGAGTATTTATTTCTTGCTTTTGTTAGAACTTACCAAATATGTTGCAGCAAAATGCAACTGAAAAAATTCCTTTTACTTGCTACCATTAGTTTTTTGACAGCTTATAATCAATGGATTGTCATGATTTTTATTGTAGATTCCTGATTTCTAGATTCAATAATCCAGTGAAACTTGCAGTATGAATAAAGATAAATGTAGAAACATATAATTTGCTTATAGACTTCTTCACAATGCAAATTTTTGTTGCCACATTATAAAACAGTGAGCTCTACATAATAAAATGCATTTCAATTAGATTCAGGATTTGCCATGGATTTATAATCTTCCATAGTTCTAACCTTAATGATTTCCCCAAGCTACATACAAATTAATTGGGCTGTATCTGCACTTCTCTTTATTACACAAAGCAACTTTCCATTTAGCAGAAACATTTAATGATCTTTTTTCTTAAATGATCATAACGTAACAACTACTTATTTAATCAACTTTTCTAAAGCCTTATTTGTATGGAGATCTTGGCATGAGCTGTAAGCAGGTTTGTGCTGAATGCTGTAAATAGAACATTTGTTTTCAAGATAACTTTTTTTGTTGCAGTTTTTAATGACTGTTTTATTTGTGGAAGGAAGCATATGCTTCCTTGCAGCCAATTAAACAACTAAAATTCCCATAAAAATATGTGTAGAAAAAGACTTAGAAAGACTTTAGAGATCATGAAAACACTACTAGCATGATAACTGTAGTAGAATGTCTAAGAGCTCACTTTGATGGAGTTATAATAAAATACATCTGACTTGCCAATATTTATCTTGCTCTCTTCAGACAAGTGAAGTGAGGTTCACTTCACTCAGATAATTGGTGTAGCTGGCAATACTACTCACCTCAGCTGGGGCATGAGAGAAGTGGCTCTCACCTGGCAGCAAAGACTAACTGTCCAGTAAAAACTGAAAGTAAAGAGCCCTAATGGCTTCCTCCAGGAGCCTTCACTGGTGGCTGACCAGGAAGGTAATAAGAATTTATAATAACAGGCCAGGCATCCAATAGACCAGCCAAGACAATCAATTTTATCATGCTCCAAGTCTGTGTGTTGACTGGAGGAAAAAGGTATTACTGAAGAGAATCAGCTCACGCAAACCAAGGGAAATATACATCCCCAGTCATTTACTGAGGGAAGCAAAAAAAGCCCTGTAAGAGCACAGAGCCCATTAATTTCAAGGCAAGTGAGGGAGTCAATGTAATGGGAAAAATAAGAGGCTTTCTCTGGTCTCAGGAATTAATGATAGTCTGGAAGGAGGCGATGAGAATATAATATAAACAAAATGTGCCAGAAGCCAGCTCTGGAACAAAACTATAAAACCTTGGCCATCCAAACAGCTAAATTAGTGGACCATCTGTGACAGGATATTGTCCAAGGGCTTGTAAGAGTGGAGCAAGCATCTACTATGAATGTCTTGTTCTACCCAGGCAGTGCAAAGGGTCAGAGAGAACCATCATAGGGCTAAATCAATCTTGACCATTTAATGACTAATTCAGCTGAAGTTATGCTGTTAAACAACAAATGCTATCAAATGAAAGAAATATCTAATTTTTGTTTGTTTCTGGGAGGGAGTGGGGGTGTTTTCTTTTGTGAGGGTTTTTTGCTCTATATGTACTAGTTTGAATGTTTGCTTCATTGTGTTATATGAACCAATTATGTGACCTAACGTATGTGCTGTAATAATGAAAATATACTGTATCTTTCTTTGAGTCATTTAATGCAGATTATATTCTTTCCAAAATTAGTCCATCTAAAGCTGGTAAGAAACTATCTGAACCTTCACCTTCCTTCTATTTCCAACTGTTTCATTAACTGAAGCAGAATGAATTTACATATGGATTGCAGAAGTCCTCTAGGCTATTGGCCTATTGTTTTTGTAATCTTATTTTTAAAGGTCAAAACATCCTTCAATGCAACAGAGGTGAGTGTTTGGGGGAAATGAAAGATTCTTAATATTCCTCAAAGGCTGAAACTGCTACACTTTTGTTGCCTGAGGAGAAAAATTTTGAAAGCTGGTGTCACAAGCAGATTTTACAGTGAACATTTAATGCCAGCCAGGCAAGATGCTATGGCTTCTGCCTCATTTACTAGTCTTCCCCTGGTAAGCACTGACTGCAGAAAGACCCCTTTCCTTTCTAGCAACACTGAGGAAATCCCCCCTCTGTCTGGAGCCTGCCATGCTGGCAGCATCCTCTGTTGGGATATAACCTGCTGAGAGGCAGCACTGCACGGCACAGCCTGGGAAGCTGCCCAAGATGGGCCATTACTCAGTGGCCTGACATCTCCTCAGCTGACTTTTATGAGAAGAGGAAAAGACTCAGCAGGAGAAAACAGACAAATGAGAGAACGAGAGGTCAATTATTTACAGCAGAGCTGTGAGACAAGAGGTCTGAAACCCCGGGGCAAGTGGTAACAGAATGTCAAAGAAAACCAAATATGGGATAAAGTATAAACACACAATAATTCACTGTAGATTTTCATGCAGCATGGTATCAAATAGCATAATTTAGAATGCTAATAATTCTAAAAGTTACAATTTCCGTAACTCTAGACTGTTGCTTCTGGTTACAGAAATAGGCTTTAAAACTTTCAGGAATCTAGATTCCAGGCCACCATACAGGCTCTTCCCAGGTACTTCACATAGGATTTCAAAAGGAAAATGATGAGAGATGCATGTTTTCTTACAAAGGGAAAAAGTATAGATAAAGATTTGTTATGTCTGTAAACATTTCTAGGTAAAAGGTAAAAATTATCCTTCAGTTTAGTCCATGTAAGTTAACAGGTAGATGATGCCTGAAAATTGGATACAGCTTTTGTTTTTGTTGCCATAAAAAATGTCAATCACATTTTAAAAAGGATTTTTAAAAGAATAAAGCTAAAAATTGTCTTTGCCAGTATGAATGAAAAAAATCTTACAGCTTCATATTTGAGAGAAAGAAGTCCTGTTCTTGCTTTCAGTACAAAGAAACAAAAGTAAATTCATATCCAACAAATCAAAGATTGGATTATTCTGGGGGGGGGACAAAGCAAGTTATTGTATTAAAAGTTAAAAGCCCTTGAATATATATTAAAAAGTCTGTAAAATAAAATAAATATAGTCTTTATGGTGATTATTTAATCTTCCAGTATATAATCTACACCTACAATTAGCAATCAAGCTTCATGATCATCATTGTGCAAAGGAAGCTGCAGGGAAAAGTACATCCAGACTCAGAAATCCCTTCATGATCTAGAACTTAACTGGACAAGAATCCCACAGAAACCCAGCCCAATGAGCACCAACGGCTGAACAACTCTGATTTTAATTTTTAGCTTGTTTCGAAAAATAACTGGTCAGTGGCTTTGCTGAGGAAACTGGGTTGCTTCTAAATGATCTGGGTGAATCAGAATTGAGCTATCACTGGAAAGCAAGTAAGAAAGTGTCTCTTTTTAGTCACAAGGAGTTTGAGCCCTCCTCTGAAGTACTCGGGCACTCCAGAAGGATGGAAAGATTTTGAATGGAAGTGGTACTCAGGGTTGGTGGGACCTTCTGTCAGGCTAAGTGTGAATCTTCCTTGGACAAATGCTGCCCAGGAAATTCTCTCCTCTTGTCTTCACCTCAGAAGTGTCAAGGTGATTTGTGTCAACTCTACAAAAGTGAAGATAAACCTTCCTTACCACGGCAGGCTGAACTGTGTCAGACACACTGTGAAGTGATTTTGACTCATCTGTATTCTGTCCTCATTCTTGAAGTTGAAAGAAAAAACAAAGTGCAATTGTTAGCAGTTTTGCTTCATTAGCAACACTTGGAGGAAATCTAAACTGACCTCTTAGACACAAAATGCTTTTCATGAGGCATAGCAAGAGTCCTTCTTTTTAACAGCTCAGTCAGGGCTTGAACAGTTTTTGGATGGCTCTGATATCCAGGATATTAAAAAAAGAAGCACAAATATCCATAGTCTGGTAACTGATCTCTTTGGGGGGTGGCATTTTCTCTGGAATTTGTACTTGGGGAACAAATCCATATTTTGCAAGTAACTATGCAGCTGATTTAATTAAATTAAAACCCACCCAGCTCTCTTCCGATACATGTATGTTCTGTAGTGCTGCTTTTTATAACATTTTTGAGATAGTTTCCTAAAATGGAATGGAAGATTATGAAAGAACCAAGACACTGCAAAATGCTACAGACTAACAACCCATTGTTCAGGTAAAACATTCAACATTCAACACTCACAGAGGAAAAATTTGAAGTTTGTTATTTAAAGAGGTAAGTGTTGAAACATACACATGCATACAAGTTTCCCAGGCAAATCCAACATAGCAGTTTGCCTCTTTCCAATTCCATCATCAACCTCTGTTACTTAATGACTGAAATTATCGTTTTGTAGAACTCATTATATTATAAGTTAGTTTTAAAGGCAATATAATGTTCTGCCTTTGCAATACTGTGCCTGTGGGTGTACTAGCAAATTAACTAATACTAAAGCTCAGATATGAGTCCTCTGATTTGATAATCTCTTGATACAAGAGTATGTATCAATACAATATGCCTCTCCCAAACAACTTCTGTGTAGGGTTCAGGAATGAGCACATGCAAGGGACCGTTTATTATGTTAACTTTATGAAGCATATAAGTTGCATGAATGACAGCAATATTTGGCTTTAGAAAATAAAATCATTTCTTTCCACAAAAATGTACATGAAAAAGTATGGTTTTCATTATGTATTTAGGTTGTAACATATTTCACGTAATAATTTGTATAATTGTTTTAAACTTGGCGTGGTTTTTTTGTTGTTGTTTTGGTTTGGTTTTTTTATAATTTGAATTTAACAGAACAGTAATTTCTTAAACAGGTAATGTAGAGACACAGAAGTGAAACACGTTAGCTCTATAAACAAACTAAATAAGCCACAATTAGGTTTAAATTCCTCTCACACCCAAGGGATTATGAAATAACACATGGGAGACCTAAACTGAGTGACTGAAAATAAATAATCTAATAATGTCTTGGTTAACTTGCTTACAACATTTACCATTCAAAAGAATAAAATGCCATGCTTAAAGTAGTTGTTTAATGATTGACACTGTAACATTTAAACCTGACTGATGGATCTTCCAGTGTTTTACAGGCTTTGCTGTGCTTTACTTTTCTGTTGGGCTGCTGTGAAAAAGGTAACTTAGCAAATTTCCTGGAGAGTCAGAATGCAACTCAAAAGAGCTAATGAAGGTTGGATTAAATATCTTCCTTCATATATATACATGTACACATATGACAAGTAACATAATTAATATTAAAAAAAAATAGTCTGTAATAAAATGAAAGATGTTTAGCTCAGTGAACATGCTGGATGTTTCATCATTATTTTTTTTTGATCCATTACAAAATATTACTCTAATTCAATGATCTAGACCAAAACTCAACTGAGAAATATTTTAACTCGTATCAGTATGATCTGGACCAAACATTCATTCTTCATGGAAGGAAAATCAGAGGTGATTACGGAAAATATTTGTCATTAACTAGCATGAAAAAATAACTGTTACTGCACTCTTTCAACAGCAGTTGACTTCAGCAGAAATTAACAATTCCTGAATCTTCTCTTGCCTACTCTTTTGAAGAGAAGATCACTTCTTGAAATTTCAAATCTTTACTTTACGATTCATTATTTTAGCTTAAACTCTAAGCTATCAGTTTCATATTTGAGACTTTTCATATATTTGAAAATGTAGCTTTTACTCTTGCACTCAGAAACCTTCTTTAGCAAAATGTGATGTTTTTGAAATGTAATGCTGTTTCTAAGGTAGTATTTGTTATTTTAAGGCTTTAAATTGAGATAAAATTGGGAGTTTAAACATTTCAAACTTTCAAAATATCTTACTGCAAATTCTGGAAGAAATTTTCTAAGTTCTGGAATTAATTTTACAGAAGGAATATGATGTCACAGGCAGTCATAATTTTGTTCCATGTGTAGTCAGTCATTCTAGAATGAATGAAGAACATTAATGAGAAAGTAAAACTCAAATGCACAAAAACAGGATAGAAGCTATTATTTTGAGAAATGTTTTCCCAATTATTCTTTATGTTCCAATTTGACCTTGAATATATATAGCATTATTGACATTGTTATAGCATTACAAAGCTCTGGGGGTGTGTGTGTAAAAATAAGTGTATAATATGATATGTATATATAATAAATAGCACATTTTATTATATGCAAAGTTCATATTAATTATATGCTGTACTCTGCCTGTAGACAGAGTAATAAATATGCATGTATATTGATTATATGCAGGTCAGTTGATTATATCAGATCAGAGGATTTTGAATAATCTTTTCTCACTGTTGGATATATTTTAGGTATCTGTGTGTAATAAGAATACTATTTTTCATATGTCTGGGCACTTTCAAAACAGTTCAGAAGAACTATGTTTAACCTCACCATGTAGAAATCATTTTTACTTCAGACATTATGCATAAAAGGACAGACTTGAGGAAGAAAGAACAGAACACTACCAAAGAAACCACCACCCTAAGAAAGCCTGAACAGTGAGCTTTAGAAAGTGCAAAAAAATAACTAGAACAATAACTTGATACATCTTTTTCTGAAATGCTGAAAGTAGCTTTCTGATAGTCCTGAACCCCAGTATTCAAACCCTGAAAAAGTCCATCTGTGAAAGGGTAGATATGAAAATTGTGGCCTGATACTACTACATTTGTTGGCTATTTTGTTTCTCAGAGTGGGATAATAGACCAAAGGTACTCACTGCAGAGCTGCCAGAGGGTGTTGAGTGGTTTGGTGTGTGGACAGCCTCAAGCAAGTAGTTTCAGAAAAGTGCCAATCAAAAAACCAGTAGAGTATGCTAAAACATCTTTCTATAACATATCCTTAAGTTATGTCTTATCCATATCAAGTTTTCTCTATAGTGTCTGAAGATCACTATAAGTCTGTAAGTTACAGAGCTAAGCATATCAAACAGTTGCTCAGTAGAATTTGTGTGAAACCATTGAGGTTCCTGACTCTACTGAAAGTTAGCTCCTCTTTTGGACCATGCTTCTTATGACCAGCAGCCAGACACATCTTCAGAATAATGAGACCACAGTTACCCTTTGTATAATTTAAGAGTTGACTCAGAACTTGATTCTGACCTGACTAAAAAGAGGGAAAAAAGTGAGCAAAGTGCTAGCAATTGCCAAAGCAGTGGCTGGAACAGAATGATTCCTGCTTACGGCTCTTGAACTGTAATTTATAATGTACACATTGAAACCTTATTTTCTTGAGTGTGAGGAAGTATATTTCTGCTATCAGATTAGTCAAGAAATGTGTGTGGTTAAGCTGGCTATAAAATAATTAATATAAGAGATAACCATTAACAAGGACTGAAATTGAGACTATGGTCAGATGTTAAAATAAATCCAGATTTACAGGACCACATTAAAACTGCTGAAGCCACCCAGGAAAAGTCACTCATTTGGGTCAAATTTGTTTAAGAAAATGTGTGGTAATTAATTTGAGTAGATGCATTTTCTTAAATTTTCCACTGAGAGCACATCCTGCAGCTGGTGTGCACCTTTTTCCCATTTCTCACTTGACCCTCTTCCATTTCCTAAGCCCAGAACCTGGACTGGAATGTCAGGAAAGAAGTCTGGAAAGTCAGAACAGGCTGGAGGTAGGCAGAAAAAAGTGAAGATAGGAACAGAAGGTAGAGCCTATGAGGGGTTATTTATTTCAAATTGATAAGTACACATGTTCACAAAGGGCAACCAGGTTTTTTGCACAACATTTTCACCAGAGCATCAAGCATAAGTTACTTTTTCTGGGTGACATGGAGAAATGAGAAAAAAAAAATAAAATGTAGTAGACACTACTCTTTGCATTTGTCTTTTTCTCACTCCCAGACTTCAACTATGTGCTCTTTCATGGTCTTGCAAATACTGTGGAGGTAACCCTCCACAGTAAATTATGCCATTTACAGGCTCTGCTGAAATTTATGCACTATAAGCACCTCTTTCACTTCAGAAATTGGCAATAAATAAACATGCAGACTTTCTTTTACTTTCCTTTATATGAATGACAGTAAGACAGTAGAGGGATAGAGTAAGTGGAAGAAAGCAGGGCTAGCCATATCACTAATGCGTCAGTAAGACCCGATAGACAGTGGAGGTAATTTTATTTTATAAAAATACTGAAATAAAATTGATTTCAAGCATCAAGAAGATTTCTGTCCATGCTGCAGACACCAAGATCTTTGACCCTAGGAAGTCTGCCCAGGTTTCTTTGTGACTACAAGGGGGACAAGGGATGCCAGTTATTCAGTCTTCCTGATGTTTCTAAGTCTTGTTCAAGAATGCAATCCTATGCTGGTTTTAGGTCTGCCTGTTGTCTCCTGATCATGATTGTGTTTTTCTATCTTGACCTGCCCCAGTCAGGGAATCATTAGGATTTACTCACTGCCCTTTGTCTACTTAGCTAGCTGTATATTAGCTCCTACCCTGTTCTCTGTCTTCCTTCCACCACGTTCTAATGGCTTCAGTCTGTTTAGTATTGGCTTATGCTATTCCTTGTTTTAGGCTTTCTCTTTTCTTAAGCTGTTGTTTTCAGATCTAGGTGTCCTGAGAAGCAGGACATATATGTGCTGGAGTCTCAGGGACTTCCTATACCAGATGCCATGGTGACATACACTCTGTTCCTTGTGGTGATTCCCCAGCCAGACTTGGTGGTGCTTCTTTCTTCATTCAGACTGGTCTTAAGGTTTCTATGAAAATTTTTTACATTAACTTGTATAGTTTCAAGAACCCTTTCATAGTTTTTCAACATATCCCCAGACACAGACGTAACGGAGAAAATAGATACTAACTCAAGCTCTAGTTGTTTTTGGTTACTAGAAGAAAAGTCATTGCAGTCACTTGCAGACCAATATTCGCTACTTCATTCTGTTTTTTCAGCAATTAAAATGGTTGAAACATTGAGTGAAGCTGAATTAAAAGCTGATTACATTTTTAGCCTGTCCTGAGTTACTTGCTTCTGTTGTTACAGTTAATAATAAGGGAGCTATAGTCTAAAATTATCTCAGGTATGTGATCCCCACCCTTTTGGCACAGTAGTGATTACTCAGTAAATTACTCTTAAACCCAACTAATGATGTGTGGAATGATATGGGCAACAACTGAGAAAAAAATTCAGAAAACTGGAAGCATAATATTTCTGAGTTGTCTAGAAACTGTCTTTAGATTTATTTCAAACTTGTCTAAAGTTTCCCTTCGTGCAAAATCTTCCACGAGAAGCAGCTGAAAGAAAATGTTAACTTTAAAACTTTGACGTAGAACTAACCTTTACTCCATTTTCATAATTTACTAAATCAGCAGTGAAAAAGTCTACCGACTCAGCAAGCAGTAGCTATGGAGTTTGTACAGTTTGTTTTTCACTGACAGAGATATACATGAAGCATAATTTATACATGTTCAAAAATCTATGTAAACAGCCAGAGGTTATCTGGCAAAGTTTCTGATTACCTTGTTTTATGTTAAGAGCTGCCAGAGTAGAAACCATTAAATGCAGTAATTGATGTGCTACATCATTAGAAGTTACAAAACAGTGCTTTTTTTCCAAATGTCCCTATGATTTTCTTACTTTCTTTAGTATTGATCATCAATCTCTATACTTCATCTCAAAAGTAATCCATATACTTCTGGTTAAACCACTTATATTTTCATCTCTCCATTACCTACTTCTCTCTTACCCATCTTTTTTTTTAGATCTGTTTTTCTTCCAGTGATTTAGCACCGAAAGCTCCATTAGAAATCTAACTCAGAGACTGTCTCATGGTGAATGCTGTGAATACAGCTTTAAAATAGAAACACTTCATCACTTCAATAAGATGGTTGGCCTTTGAAGCTTTATTAGGCCTGAGACATGAAGTCTGATCACTTTCACAGTTTTCCCATTTGGCAGCCATTGACTGTTAACACATCACTGAAACAGTTACTTAAGAAACTTGTGTTTTATTGGGTTAAACACTATTCAACAGGCTAGGAGTGAGAGTATGAATATGGATTAAAGGAGCTTGACTATTTTTTTCTGACTATTTTTGTCTCCATTTGATGAATTCTTGCTGAAATAATAACTTGGAGCAATGTCACCTGATTTTTTAAAGTATTTAAATGGTAGGCTAAAGAAAGTATTTTAATAAAAAAGGTTCTATCAGCAAGTAATAAGTATTTAAAATGGAACATCTCAGCCATGCAATGGCCACATGTTAGCCATATATTAGGATGCCTGACACAGATAAAAACATTTATGAAAAGTCTTTTAAAGCTTCTTGGGCAACTTTACTCTCCTCAAGAACTGTGATTTAAATGACAAAATCAATTTAATATTAAAGAAAAGATTTAATAATTAAAGAAAAGAAAATTAAAGGATAACAAAAAAATATACAGTAGCTGAAATTTTTCAACCGTTTTCATTTCCATTCATATAGTCTAAGAAGTAAAATAGAAAATCTCTGTTGGTGTCATTCACCGTAGTTGCATATGATCTGGTGGATTTATGTCCACTGGCATTGGGTTTTGGATCCCTACTGCATATATCTCCTTAATCCATTTCTCTCCATCTTCACACCCAGCTCTCCCAACTCTTCCTCTTACACGTTCTTGCTCATGTTGAAAAGCACTGGAAAACTTCCAGTATACATGACAGACTGAATATCCTCAGATATCCAGCACTGAATTTTTTTTGTTCACCAGAGGAATTGAAGACAGAATTGAGACAATGAGGACATATCCTCTTCACATTCTAGAAAAAAACACTTTCAAACATTTGTGTTTTTCATCCTCTTCATTTTCCTGAAGTGACTGAACCTCACTCTTCTGAGGACACTGATAACCTTAAAGAATATCTATTGCCTACCATTATCACCATGAACATTCAAGATCAGAAGCCAGATGAAACACTACAGTGGTAGGAAACGCAATGACACTAATGAAATAAAAATAAATATACAAGATGCTTTTTATACCATTAATATTTCAAACAATGCTTTGTTTCAGATTGAGCTTCAGTATTATTTTTGTTAATGGCAATTAATACACTATAAAACTATCAGTATTCTCAAATAGAAAGTGTTTTTAATTTCTGGACTTTTTCTCTGAAACAAAGGTGTTTCACAAAACACACATGTTTTCCCACACTGATCAGACAGTTGTAGCTGATAATGCAATATTACAAGATATAACTGAACAACACAATCCTAACTTCAATTCTCTTGCTTAATCCAAGACCAGAGTTGTCCTTTTGTCTTGCAAATCTAAAACAAAGATCATTTCCCGAAATGAGGTGTGAAAATATATCTGCTGTGATACAGCACGTGGGCCGTAAAGGACAGTTTAAATCTATACATTCTATAATAACTAGATTCTGCAAGTGAGACTGGAGGCTCAAGTCTATATAGCGGGGTCAATAACCCAAGAAAAGTCCTTTTTTGCCTTACTGTAGTTTCATTGCATAGATATTGTGGTTTATAATTAATGCTTCAGGAGTGCAAATAAGCAATGAAATGCAGACAACTAATAGAACCTACAACAACGAGCAAACAGTATAAATACTTGGTGAAATGTACAGATCTTAAATTTACTTCACTATAGACACTGGAAATGGCATACCTCTACACAATCTGTGCAAAAAAGGTCTTGCTATTGCTTTAAAACTCATAGATTTAAGCGTTCCTGGTACTGTAGTATCTCTATACAAATGTTTATTGAAAGTGTAGCATGGCTCATTCACCACGTCATCCTATTCACTAAGATGAATGAACAATTGGAAAGCAAGCAAATTATTTTCTTCTTTAATACTTTACTCATGGTAGTATGCTGCTCAGTCTTATTTCTTCCAAATTGCAAGCTGATTATTTCCCTTCCTTGGGAGGTAAGCAGGGATATTCAATGTTGCTTCAGAAAAAAACTAACTTCTAGAATATGGATTGCCTTAAGTTAATCGTACATAAAACAATCCGTTATATATCATAAAATTAATCCTATAATTGTCCTGTAATTCTGTTTCGAAAGGCAAATCAATACTCTGTATTGAATACATTGTACCGCTCAACAGTACTCAGAGAAACCTTCTAGGCCAAATGTGTGAGGGTAACAGCCTATAAAGTTCCCATGGATACTCATAATGCATGAAGGCCCAAAGGTCAGTGGGTCATGAGAAAAAAGAGTTACCAACCTGAAGAGTACGGCTGCTGCATCTGTGAGTAAGTTCCCAAGAACAGCTGTGGTGCATGAGTGGCTGGAGGTCACCAGGGCATGAGAATTTGGGAGGTTCCTGCACAGTAAAGTCCACCTCTAGAGTTCAGCTCCACACTAACTAGGGCTCATATAGCCACGTATTACAACTAGATTAGCTCTTCAGCAACTTAATGATGTCAACAAAGACTCAACATAACACTGTTGCCTAGAAATGCCACTTCCTGAAAAGTAAGAGATCTAATGGCTATCATGCAACCACACTTCTCTGAAATCACCAATGTGATTTTCATGCTGTATATAAAATATTTTTCAGAACACATACCATATAATATAACTTTCAGTATGCATAAACCTTGAAGGCATCACTGAATAACCCAAGCGTTTCTTATCTTTGGAAGAAAAAGTAAACACCCAACAAAAAAATCTCTTGTCAAACAGACACCTTTTTTTTCTCCCCTTAATCATTTGCTTCATCATTTGCTCATATAGCATGTCTACCTGAAATACCTGAAAATATTACCAAAAGTTAAAGACTAATAAGCAAAATTCAGAAAATATTCTGGTTAAAGAGTTGAAGTTGCCCTGATATATAAATACATTCATATATTTATTCTTAGTTTCAGGGCAAAAAATACCACATAATATTTCACAGAAGCCTCAAGCTAAAATATGAACAATGTGGACATGCTAGCAAATAAGCAAGCAAAAAATGATTTCTGAGAACATGTCAGAGTGAATGTGCTTTGAAATGTAATGATGTACAACTAAGTTGGATGTCAAATGGAACTACAACTAGAAATTTAGGAACTTAATTTGAAGGCAAGAGATTTGGGAAGATTATGAAAATGGTATAAAGGAAGAAAGCATTCCTTTTACTAAAGGAAAGGGGTATTTTTTTTAATGGAGAATGCGACAGAGGCCATTTGTGTGTTTCCATAGAGATCATACGGATAGGATCTGTTTACCTATTAAAAAAAAAATAATTATATTATTACTTAAATTTTTTATTTGGTTCTGGTTTGGTGATGGATTGTAGTCAGAAAAAAAACCCAACATAAACAATAAATATAAAATTTTGCTGAGTGGAATGTTCTTAAACAAAACACAACCAAACAATATTTGTGATTTTTTTTAAATTTTTTTTATGAAATTGAGTTGCATGACTATTCCAATAATTTTCTTTAACTATTGTGTTTTGAAATGGGACTTGACATTTTGTCATGCTTTTTCATGACATAAAAAACTGTAACTATTTAAAAGGATGAAAATTTAAAACAGTACAGAGGAAATAAATAACAGTGCAAGAGGTCTTTAATTTTAATTGACTCTTGTTTGATACAGTAATGAAGTGGGGAGAGAGAAAAAGACTGCAGGATTCAACTGAGCTTCGGAGAAGAAAGTAGAGGTCAGGAATGAATCATGACAATTTAGAAGTAAAAATTGGACTGAAAAATAATCTGAAAAACTGATTTTTCATTAATTAAAAAGTAAACATCCAAATCTTTATCTCCACTCCTTATTAAGAAATCCATCAAAACCATTATCTTCCCAAGAGTCAGATGCAGAAGATTGGTTTCTCTGTCTCCAATGACATTTATGTGCCGGTGCACACCACAAAATTTCCTGGATCACAAGACCCGGTTTTCAGATCATAGATATGTAACAGCATGTGGCATAGATGCTTTGTTTTCTTTTCTCAGAAAACCAGAGCATGTGGTAATGAGAGCCTGCTGTTTACATAGGTTTTATTCAGAGAGAGTCAGAACATAGATGGACTGCCTCTAGGGATGGAGACAGTTGGAGCTGGAAAACTGGCAATACTCCTGGATCCTGTGATACTTAGTTTCTCATAATGTCAACACAGTTACTGTTATAAGCTTGGATTCCCTGTTTTTCGGCTGCAAGGCTGGATTATGGCCAACCACAATGCCAAAGCTAACTAATAAATGACACCCAGTACATTTCTGCCACTTTGAGAGCACTGGACAGTTTGCTTTGGTTCCTTACAGAGAATCCTAGATCTCTCAGCTGAGCATCAGTGTTCTTGACAGTTGCATTTCTAGTTTTGGTAATATCCTTCTCAATGATTACATTTATCAAAATCAATAATAATTTCCTTAAAGACTCACACACTTGGCTTTTTTGGCACACAATTCAGTAATCTTAAAACTAAAAAAATAATTCCCTTTCCATTGAAGTACAAATCCCTTCATTCTTTGTTGTCAAACTGCAGCAGAAAATGTGTTGTACAAAATTACAAATTTCAAGTAAAGCACAACTGCAACTAGATTTTATATGTTTACCAAATTCTGCTTTCAGGGCTGAAAATTTTAATCTGCCAAGCAATTAACAATTTTTTATTTATATTGAACACTCAAATTACCTATTTTTTCTTAGATATATATTTTTTTTACTTACCTTTTTTGCTTAAGTATCTATTTTTTCTCATGTATCTTTTCTCAGGTATCAAAGCTCTATGGTTAGCAAGACAATCTTTGCCAAGACAATTCATAATAAACCAGTGCCAATTACTCTAGGTGGCCTTTACACTAACAAGTCCTTGAAGTTTTGTCCTGGTTTCAGCCAGGATTAAGCCAATTTTATTTCTACTGACTGTTTTTCCTTCAGTAAGCTCTCTTTTAACTAGCAGGAAGTTTTACAGCTAGTGGACTGATAACACTGGAATGTTTATAATAATGCTGAGATGCCAAGGTCGCTTTGCTCTGCTGCCTTAGATGCTTCTTGGAGCAGAAGAATCATATCTGCAGCCCTCCCTTAGGGAGGAGTGGACTAGACGGACAGCATTCCATACTAGACACAGTATTCCATTCCATATGTCTGCATAAGCTCTGTGTAAGGTCAGAGATCACAGAAGACAACTTCCTTCCTGCTTCTTCTTCCCTTCTCTTCCTTCCATGGCCGGCATCCAGGGAGGACTATCCATCACCATTGATTCCCTAGGCTCGTGCATCCCTGACCCTCACAACTCCCCCCTCAGCTCCTGTCTGCTCTGTCGCTCTCTCCAGCAGCACTCCAGGACATTTCAGAACTGCTCACAGCTCAGGAGATGCCAGGGTTTTGCACATTCCTGAACAAATTTGTATATAATTGTACATATTTGCTTTTATCATTAGTGTTTAATTAAAGCTGTCTAGTTTAGTTTTCAATCCAGAAAGTCTCTCTCCTTCATTATCTCTCTCCTTCCCTATCTGGGTGGGAGGGGGAGAGGATCAAGAGCCTTATTGTCTCTGGTTCAATTACCGATCCTGAGTCAAACCATGACAAGTTTGTTTCAAAATTCTTAATAAAACTTTATAATTTTACTAACAGCATAAGCAAAATCCCCAGGAAAAACGTTCATATTTGCCTTGGCTAGTTGTTAGGACATTTAGCTTAAATCTTTCAAAACTACCATTGTCAACAATTGGGAAAAAAAATTAATGAAGAAGTAGAAGTCTGGTTTCCCTTTCTTATTACAACTCTTGGTGAATCACAGACTTTCTCTTCTTCCTGGGAAAACTCTCACACCACCAAACTTAAATTTCAGGTAGGAAAAGAAAGAACACTCTCGTTCTGAAGGAGCTCAAATACACATGGATGTTTGTGAAGGGGAAAAAAAGCAGAGCTAGTTGCCAAGGCCTGGAGTGCTGTCCTCCACTGTAGGAGTTTTCTTCTTACTGTTCAAGGCCACCTATCTTTAAAGTAAGAGCTGTTTGAGATGCCTCAGCATGCTGGAGAGCTCTTAGAGAAATGCTGGAAGAAGCCTCAGTGAACGCTCCCTAACCTTCCCTTGTGAGCTTCTTTTAAACTATGGCTCTCCAGGTTGCTTGGCATCTGTCTGAGTCATGTTGCAGCTGAGCTGCAACATTTTCCATGCCCAGTGATACAGCACCTAACCCACAGATATGACTTCCTGGCCTGTCCTTTGACCTCAGCACCTTGAGCCCTCTCTATAGTTCCTGTCTCCTCATCCTAACCTCGAGGCTGACTCCCTGGCTGAACCCCAACCCTCCCTGTCACCATGACCTTGCTGGGTGGACAAATAACTCTGGGCTGGTCCTGGTCACCATCCTCCTCTAAGCTCTGTTCCTCCACTGGGTGCTGTGGGATGGGGCTCTTATTATGGAGGGTCCAGACCTGCTGGCCCTGTAGCCAGCCTTATGTCCTGGTTCTCTCCCCTGGCTGCACCCTAACCATAAAACCTTTTAGGAAAAGAAACTGGGGGAGTATGCCTTTTGACATGAGGAACTATTTTGGGTGTTTCAGGGGCCCTAAAAGTGGTTGAGAGAGAAAAGCCCACCAAACCTCAGTGGAGTTCTTCAGATGATGGCCAGTTGACTTCCTTACTTCTCAAGGACTGACAGCTACTGCACATGAGATTGCCTTGAGAATCTAAGGCAACACTTTGAAAAAACACTTCAGGTAGACACAGGAGTTCTTAACAATGGTCCCGTTAAACCAGAGGTGATCCCTTGGCCAAATGCAGCTTTTATTTACCAACATTGTTTACTCTGTATTGACCAGAAATGATGGCATGGATATGTCCACTTGAGTGTAAGATGGCAAAAAATCTTGTAATGTGACAGCTGATTCAAAAGAGTGTCGCTTGAATACAGAAATTTTAATTCCCTAATATATTTCAGATCCTTTAAATTTTCACTTAGTTCAGTAGCAAAGTCTGTAAATGTTAAAATACCCATAGGAACCTCGGATGTCTGGAATTTCATGGTATCTTTTAAATTACAAAAATAGTATCAGAAAAGAAATACTCTTACCGTTTATACATCTTTTAAAGTTAATCAGCCATATCCTACCTATAAATTTATTTCTCTCCTGATGTGTATAAGATGTGTTTAACATTGATGAAGGATATTAATTAGGTCATTAGACTGACAAGTCTGTTAGAAAGATGGACAATGCAATGAAAATAACAATCCTCTAAATTAATTTTTGCGTGTGAAAGTTTTTTATAACATTAATCTTTGTAAGATTCAAAAACAAGGATTTTTTTCTTCATTTCAACCTCAAGAAATACAAGTAATTCTGTTATTTTAATAATTTTATGCTCAAGAAATACTTGAGCTTAAATGTCTGCCTCTAGTCCTCAGTAAGCTTTTGCTCCTTTCTGAAGAGAAAATCTTCCTGAAAATTAGATTTGAAAGATGACAGTGTTCATGCAAATGTGTGACTCTGGATCATCCTGTTTTTCTGAGTACCCTAGTCCTAAACCATAACCACAAACTGCATTCTTCTGTGGCTGTCCTTCACCATCTGAGGAAATAGCTGCAGTTTTAACATGTAACATCAAGTCACAGACAGGAAAACTTATTCATAAGGTGCCTGTCACAAGCCAGCTCTTACCTTATGAAAATTGTGCTATCACCAAGTGATAATATAGAAAACCTTTGCATACAAGACAAATAATACAAATTTTTTACTGTTTAGTAAGTTTCAAGAATGTGTTCTGGAAATGTGATCATAATTTAGTTCTCCTTCTGGAGTAGGCTCAGAAGTAGCCAGTAAGGGACTATACATTCCAGTAAAGAGAGAAATCTCATTTTTCTCCTATGAGCTAGAGAGTAATATTTTTAAGGACAACTACATGTCTCTTATTGCAGTATGGAATCTCCTTGCAATATACACTTTAACTTCCTGGTCACAAGTTATTTGTTTCATTTGCTGTGCATGAGATGGAATGGAGGAATCACTACTACGCTGAGAAGTGATTTGCCAAACAACCTTTCAGATTTCCTGGAAATATTTTGTAGGTATTTGGACCTGCACCTGACCATTTCTACTGTTCTGTACCATGATAGTAGTCTCTTTCAGTAGGGAACACTTCATCTGGGAAGAAAGGATCTTGCTTTATATACACCAAGGAATGAGTAAAATGAAAAATGAAAAGAAGAGCAAAAAAATGAATGAAGAGGCTTTTTTTCTTTTTTATTTTAAGTAATAATATAAAAGGAACAATATATTTATTCTCCCCTTGAAAGAGAATTTAATGCACTGCAGGGTTTGGTTGCCCAGAGATGAGTAGTCAAAGCTGTGCAATCTACAGGTTACGTACTGTTTGTCATCTAAGAGATACTAGGGGTTGTCTTGCCACAAATGCCTTTATTTCTCTCTCTCATCAGCACCCAGCTACAAAATAGTCCCTTTCTCCAAGAGACTTGTAACAACTATGTACCTGAGTGTCTGTTGCATGATTAACTTCCTTGATTCCACATCTGGCTTAAAGACTAGGATGAAGAATTAATTGCTCTGCTTCTCGAGAGCTGAGAACTAAGGAGGTTGACCAGATTGTGGGATTACCACCATGACAGAGTAATTATTTCAAAGTCCTGTCAGTAACAAATACTACACAAAAAATCAGTTTTCTCCACTGTGGCTGATTCTCAGGTCCCTGGCAATAGCAATGGTATGGAAATTATGAAATAAGGTTGTCTGAAACAATGAAAATGTGATTGTTACCAGAGACAGAACAAAAGACAATTTTTGAACATATTTAATTTTTGTCTGTATGCTGGTACTAAAGAATTCTGTCCCAAAGCACTGGCACTATTAAGGCTTTTTAAAAATTATTCATTGGTTAACTCTGGGTTTAGAAATCTAATCAAGTTTTCCCAAAGTTGTCTTCTGACATCACTATTCTATTTGTAGATTGTTCTAAAGCAATGTCTAGAAGTAATAAACTACTCACTAAAAAATTAAATCCACAGTTGTCTTTGAGTGCTTACTACCCAAGACTAGGGAGACAAATGCACATACTTGGCTCTACATGAAGTGCCTGATATTTTATATCTAACCAAGGACATTATGATTTTATAACACAAGCTTTCAGATTCCTTTTGCATTCAGTAATAAAATAATTAACCTTGATACTCTTCTGAGCCAATCATCTTTCCTGTTATGTGTGTCTTTTAAATAAATGTCATTCTAGCTAAGGAATTGGAATATTGAAGAATCTGTTGTGTAACTTACAACTGTAAGTAAACATTGTTGATACAAGATGCATATTTTCTATTTTCACTTATTGTACTGGTTTTTCATACACCTTTGTCAGCTCTATGTCATGGAAGGAGAAAAGATGAGCTGAAAACATTCAAAACGATACA
This sequence comes from Hemiprocne comata, assembly GCA_020745705.1. Taxonomy (NCBI): domain Eukaryota; kingdom Metazoa; phylum Chordata; class Aves; order Apodiformes; family Apodidae; genus Hemiprocne; species Hemiprocne comata. Next base: position 93,335,577 of record CM036586.1, on the reverse strand, counting down.
AAATGGAAATAAACAGAGGTTTATTTGTAGTCTTCTCTTTCATTATTATTGTCCTTAAAATTCTATGTTTTGGATCTTGTAAGCTCCGGTGAACAAAGAAATAATTATATTATTCACATAACATTTGAAAAGGGCTTCAATTTGCGGTAAATGTGGAAAATTTATTTTAAGCCAAAACTTCAAGTATGAACTCTTGGGATTCAACCTGAATGCCAGAGCCCTGACCTTTAACACCTCCTAGATCAAAAGGGAAACTATAACAAATATGTGTCAAGAGGTGATGACTCTTCTCTCTGTCATCTTAAGAAACTTAGCAGTATCTGTGCCTTTCTAAGTGTAAGCATTATCACATCAATAGCAAGTGATGTCCAGATGAAGCAAGCAAATCTTTAACTAATTAAGAATTAAGCTGTTTCACATTGTTCACTATTTGGTTAGCTTTCACCTGGTGAATGCTATCAAGATTTTTCTCCTTTCTCAATTTTCTTATTTTGGAAATGGTACCTCAAAAATTATCATATAAACCTACTTTTGATCATTGTAATGTTTACAGGTATGAGACTTAGCAGTTGCTCTGTTAAGAATAAAAAAAATACATCTGCTTTCAGTCTACAGGTTATTAATGAAATATGGATGACGAAGTCAAGAAGTACTTACACATAAAATACAGCTTTGCCTGAACAAACTGGGGAAGAAATCTGTAAGAAAACTCCACAACTCTTTTAAAAAATGTGGAAGTTATTATAGAAATTTGTATAAATTAAATGCATATCTGAAATAGATAGTCACTATACTAGTGTGGATACTATATTTTCCTTTTTGTGGGGGTTACATGAAGCTACAGTGGTATGCCATCCCCAGCAGTAATGCAACTCCAACACTGTTTTTTCTTTTTCCTAGAACAATGTCAAAGAGTGAAGAAAATGATAAAAAAACCAAATAATTATTTTCTTCTTTACAATGCGACAGAAAGTGCAACCAAAATGATAATTCAGGAAATAATACAGTAAGTGAATTCTAATGGCCTTTCATCCAATTTTGAAAAAGCTAGAGATAGGGATCTGCTGCAAGAACACAATGGTTATTGCAATGCAGAGAATTTATCAGAAAAAGCAGAGTATCAGGAACATAGTGTCAAATTGTTGCTTTAAGACTACAAAGAAACATTCAACAAATCAATAGTGGCTTTAAGCAGTTTACTGATAAATCTTGGAAATAAAATAATCTCTCCTCAGCTAAGACTCTAATCTACTATTATTGTACCACCAAAACAGGTCTTCCCTTTTCCCTGGGTATAACTAGATACAAACAAATGTGCAAAGATGACTGACTTATTTTTGAAAGAATAACAATTTGCTATCGTAAATCACACTGCAGCTAAACCTTAAAAGTCTTCACAATTTGACTGCTAGTGGGAGAATGGAAGAGACATAAAAAATGTCATTTTAGGAGTGAAAGGGAGTAAAATAATCTGAAATTGCATGGAACTGTCAATCATGCAGCTATCACTACAGCCATTCTACTGTACTTGCAGAGCTTGAATAGTCTTTTCATTTTCAATGGTCAGTAAATCCATCTAATCATCTTTTTCCTGCCAGTGACAGCTCTCACATGTGGTCACCTTCCTTTTTTGCTGACAGTTGCAGCTTTTTCGTCAGCTTCTAAGGAGAAAAATTTTCCATAAGTGAGAAGCAGAGAATGGTTGATGTAGTGTTGACAAATCAATGAAAGCTATATCAGGCCATTGGATCATCATATTTGGCTTGTATATAGAATCATATGTACATATTTTGGCAGCTTTAGGAGTGTAATTCTATAATTCCCAATGTTCATGTCTATAAGAGTCCATCTATTATCTGGGAAGTAGAAGTTATTTATCAGGTTATAAATCTGTAAAATTCTTCTACAGATAATATTTAATTGAATATATATTTAATTAATTCTATAAAGAACGACGTGTTATCCAACAACACTCTCATATATCTGCATAACACCTTCCTAACATTTTATATTAGAACTACTTGACAGCTGAGACGCTTGATTCTTCTCTCTCTCTCTCGAAAACTATATAATTATAGCTATGAAAAATTACATTAAGAGATTAATAATGTTTACAGATCAATTAGAATGATCAAATTAGTGAAGATGTTTCAAATGTTATTAATGGATCATTTGCAAACTCGTTTTCTATACTACAGAAACCATAATTTGCATTTCATGTCCCATTTTAATATCATCATCCCAATGCTCGTCATCAGTATCAGTAAGAGCAAGAATATTGAAAACTGTCCTTCAGAATGTAATTTAAATCTTCCTAATGTGACTTTGAAAACACTAGAGAAGAGTTTGTTAGTGTTGTCAAAACAACTTGACACTTTTTCGAAAAGAAAACAAACAAACAAAAAAAGAGTCCAAAACTTATAGCTAAATGTAATAAAATGTTAGGGGATACATCGCTGGAAAAAGTCTCAACAGCTTTCATTGCTTCTTTTCTTTGTATTCTAATGCCCCCTGCAGGTATAAAAGTTCCTCAGTTTCTTCATAGTATTTTCTTAGCTCTTTGAGCGGAGCGTCTCATCTGAGAAGCACACGACCTCCAAAATCCTTGCCAATTGCAAAACGTTGTTTGAATCACAGAACAAACTTATCAAGAAGAAAAAGGAAGGTAGAGGGGGAAAAAAAAAAAACAACAAAAAAACAAACCTTGATATATACTGTATCTTAGATGGAGAAGACTATATGCATAAAAGAGAGAAGAAACCACCTTGCAGAGGTTAATGGAAATCCTGGCCTCTACTCTTTAAGTCTCAAGAGGTTTTAAACTGGAGAGGAATGTCATGGTCCTTTAATGCAATTTGAAGCCCAAAGCTTCTGGTCCCAGTCATAAATGAACTGCACGGTGTTATTATTTTTCTTAAACACAAGAGAAAAGGTAAATTAAGTCTCTCAGGATGACAGATTTTTTGAACTACCCATCCCCAGCAATGTATGTTAAGCATGAACCCAGACTACTGAGTTTATGTGATTACCCTTATATTGCAGAACATTCTTGGAGAACTAATGGTATGATGTTCATACCTCTTTGGTTTCAGACACGGAGCTGTGAAGTGGATGATCAAAAAGACTGAGGGGGCAATGTGAACATCTGAAACTCAGGTAGGGATTGGACGCCACTATACAGTAGTTATGCTGGCATTATTAGCATGATTACCAGTCTATCCTAACTGCATTGTTAAAACTAGGTAAATTGAGGGATTTACGGAAACTGTTCACAGACTAATAGCTTGATTAAGGAAGCATGTCAAAAAGGAGAGAAAGCAAGGAGATTTTGCAGTTGTTGGCATGTAGCATTTTATTATATTAGTTAATTATATGAGTTTATTATATTAGTTGAGTATCATGCTTCCTACTGTATTAAACTCTGGAAGGATGTTAATCAGAAGCTCCATGAAGTAATTGCAACATATAACAGATAGGGTATAGCTGGGGCATGAAGGAGTGGATTCATATACTGTAGTTTCTCTATTTTTGTGGCTCAACCGTCTCAATGAAGGGACACATGAAGCTTCAATACCTGCAGTACATAAAAGTAACATACAGGAGTCAACAGGTATGATCCCTTGTATGTCCCCCATCCATGAATTTTAAATATGTCACTAAAAATTAATAAATTAATAGCTTTACTCTGTAAATCGTTTTTCTAAAGATGTTTCTATATAAGTAGTACTAGAATAAATTAAGATAATAATAATTCTGTTCTAACTGAAGCTATGTAAACATATTATAGATTATTAAAAAAAAAAGTTCCAAAATACTTTTGTACTCATAGGTAGTTTTCACTAATTGTAAATGGACTTGGTCTTCAGCAGCACTGCTTTATAATTTTAGAAGAATATAAGAGAGCATTCAAGCTCTAAGGTTTTGTTTGCAAACTTTTTCCTTCAATTATATAAATAGCTACTGCAGCTGATTGATTAATTGTGACTGATCAAGCCAGTCAAATTATTTTCTTTTACCCCTTAGATGTATATTCCAGATTTTGGACTTGAAAATATAGGGCATTCATAGAACTAGATGACATAAATCTTATTAAGGAAACACCTGTAAACAGATTTAGCTCAACCTCAGATTTAGTGATCTCAGCTTATGAAGTGACAGGTTACAGTGCAGCAACAGTGGTAAAATATATATATACACACACATCTGGAAATACAGATGCACATAAATGCACATACATGCATATATATGGGCATGTCCTTCAGTTTAGAACTATTTAATACCTGCACTAGGCTGTATCTCCACCTTGAAAATCATAACAAAAACATCAGTGTGGAATTTTTTTCTCATTAACCCTTCTGACAGTGACAGATTAATTCAGGATGTATACTTTAGAAACAGAAGCGTGTAAGATTTAGGAAAGGGAGGGACCATTGCCATACATGAGTACTTTCCCTTACTTCCATCTTCTAGCATCCCCCACTTGATCAAAACTGAAAAACACTATGTCTTAAGATCATAGATGACTATATGACTACATCAGCATTTTTCTTTAGACTCTGTAAAGAGGTGGGCCTTTCCTACACACACCTAGTACACAAGGTTTAGTTGTGTCTTGAGATCAATTTACATACCTTAGTAATTAGTGAGTTTTTTTGTATGACTTAGCCCTTGTAAACTGGATGCCAGCAAATGACCTGTTTAGTCACAGTTGAGTTTTCAGTATTAGTCAATCCATCTAATTATTTATTTCAATGTGTATCACCTATAAGGTATTTTTTTCAATTAAAATCCTAATCAGCATAACTAAGGAAGATAACATACTTGAAGCAGTGGATTTTCTGCTAAGCAAATACGGGAGTTCAAATCAAAAGAAATTTTTTGTTGGCCTGGAAAGAACTGGAAATTCCAGAAAGAATTGGCTCAGACTTAGTTTAATGACCATGTCTCATCTTATGGTTTAACTAAGGTTTATATTCTTACACAAGAATATAAAACCACACTAAAAAAACCCTCAAGTACAAAAATTTCAGAATGAAATGTAAAGGTGTCCTACTATCCTTTCTGTTAAGTGCTGAAGAGACACAGGACATTAGCAAGCAAAACTTATTTTAATGCTTTTCATGATTCATGACCCTAGATTTGATTCTTCTCACTGAACTTTACTTACTCAGACGAATACAATAGTAAGTATCTGAAATGAAGGTGTTTAGTTGAAAGTTGTTCAAGGCTCCCTCTACAGTCTGTGGGATGAGGCAACCCATCCTGTGGCAGATGTATAAAGGGCAATAGCGTTGATGCTCAGCTGGAGATGTCCAACCCCTTTATCCCACGGAGCAGTCCAGGAACAGATACAGTAAACAAGCAAATAGTACTGTTTTTTAGTGGAAGTTTTGAGAAATAGAACTGGATAAGTGAAATATTTTCACAAGGTGAAAAGAATGTATGAATACAATTGGATATACAGAGTCTTAATTGCAAAAGAACATCACTGAATAATCACAATTAATGGATATACAAATCCATGCATAGAAGTTACACTGGGTTTGTAAAAGTTCCATGAGACTAAGAGGTCATTTACAATCGGTACATAAAACACATTTAAAATTATTGCCTAAGAAATGACAGCATATATACACTTTTGCTCAGGGAATTTACTACAAAATTGAAAGGAAGATAATATATTCAAATTCTTAATCCACAGAAATAAATTACAAGTACATTTATTTAAATATTGTAAAATGTAACATAGAATAACTACATGTGATTGGGAACACACAGTCATTTTAACCTGTGCCTCTAGAATGGGAAACAGCTTTTTCCAAAAAAAATATTGTGAGTGATAGAGGAGTTAGGAAGAGAAAGAGGGACTCCCTTTCCAAAAGCACAGACCTATACAAGTTTTACAGAAACCTCTAACTATGGGCATCAGCTTGCAGGGAACTAGATCCAGAGAGCAAGAAGTCTCTCCCACTTCTGTGTATTATTGAAAGTACTCAGAAACTGAGGGAAAATAACTAACAGTTATGGAAAACAAAAAAACCAAAACAAAACAAGGAGGTTAAAGCAAAAGCATGATGATTCTTCCCTAGATTAATATCCTTCTATAATCAGTAACTTAAAAATGTACCAGAGGCTATATTTAAGTCCAGCAACTACACATAATTAACCAAAGCACCAATATTTTGCTGTAATCCAGGAAGTCGTTGAAACAAAATCCTTTAAAGTTTATGTGGATAAAGGTGAAACAGCTTCCCTGTGCAGCACTGACAAAATCCAGGTAAATTGTTCTCTGGAATCATCACCACTTTCGGATCATTAACACTTGCCTGCGGTTCTTAATGCTATAAATTAACCTCCAGACTAATTTGGTTGTGTTTGATTTTCCTAGAAGTCAAAACTTTGTGTCTGTCATACTGAAAGAAGAGCTGAAGCAAACAAAATTAGTGAGTTTTACTCTCATATGCTTGACTCAAGGAGAGCTGTTTCTCTACTGGCGAAAAAAAAGATATAATCCATCTTTTTTCTTTTCAGAGAAATCCAAAAGCTAGGCCTATATTCATACCTTAGGCTAACCTCTGCTTTTACCTTGTTAAACATGTAAGACATCAATGATGACATTTGATGTTCACCTTATGTTGAGAGCATACGGTGAATGTGCAGAAACAAGGACACTAATATGCTATCAAGACAAAGTTCTATGAATTTCTAATGCTTTTTTGAAAAATACTAGAAAAAGTTTCATCCCGATAAGTGATATGTGCTAATTTGTTGTTAAACAGCTTGAAGGCTGTGTCGTTCCATTAGCTAAAAGACGAAAGATACTTGCCTACATTTCTTAAAAAAACTAATAATGTAGCACTTGGGGTCCTGCTTCTCACACATTCCCCTGGAGTAAACATCAACAATATTTGTCTGAATTCAGTCTGAAGGCATCTATCCATCCTTTCTGACCGAAAGTGCTAAAAATTAACCAAACTAGCTTCATAAATACGGAATATCGAGATTTGGCACCTCAAAGATAGTAATTGGCATAAATAGGACTCTTGCTGTAAAATGATCAAACAGCACTGCCATTTTGGACCTTGTTAATTTCTTAAAAATTAGAAATATAGTTCCATAATAGTCTTTATTTGTTTTAATTTAAAATTATATAAATTTCTTATTAAAAATATTAAAGCAGAGAAAACTGGAACTTCAATAAAGGTTAAGCATAGGTATATCCTTTCAGAACATATGGTGATATAGCTCTAAGGTCATATGACACAAATAAAGCAGATTTCCTTCCTGCTAGAGCATAAGGTCCAAGCTACTACAGTCTTACTAGTGTGTCATACCCAGATCCATTTCTGACATAACAAATTTAAACAACTACTGTTATTTCTGCTGTTAGTTGACCTTCTTATTAAAGGGATACTTCTTTCAATAGATACACATTGAATGTTACCACTGAGTCCCAGTTCTGTTTTCCTTCAAAGTTTGTTTTTCTCTTGTCTTAGAAATTGATGATACAAAACTGAGAGGAGCTGTCAACTCCCTTGAGGGCAGGCAGGCCCTGCAGAGAGACCTTGACAAGTTAGAGAGATGGGCAATCACCAACCACATGAAGTTTAACAAGGGCAAGTGCTGGATTCTGCACCTGGGACAGGGCAACCTTGGTGGTAAGTACAGACTAGGGAACAAGTGGCTGAAGAGCAGTGCAGCGGAGAGTGACCTGGGGGTCCTGGTTGATGGCAAACTGAGCATGGGCCAGCAGTGTGCCCTGGCAGCCAGGAGGGCCAACTGTGTCCTGGGGTGCATCAAGCACAGCGTTGCCAGCCAGTCAAGGGAGGTGATTGTCCTGCTCTACTCTGCACTTGTGCGGCCTCACCTTGAGTACTGCATGCAATTTTGGGCACCACAATATGAAAAGGACATCAAGCTATTGGAGAGTGTCCAAAGGAGAGCCACAAGGATGGTGAAGGGTCTGGATGGGATGACATCTGAGGAGCGGCTGAGGTCACTTGGATTATTCAACTTGGAGAAGTGGAGGTGACATCATTGCAGTCTATGGCTTCCTCACGAGGGGAAGAGATGGGGCAGGTACTGATCTCTTCACTCCTGTGACCAATGACAGGACTCCAGGAAATGGCAGGAAGCTGAATCAGGGGAGGTTTAGGTTGGATATCAGGAAAAGGTTTTTCACCCAGAGGGTGGCTGAGCACTGGAACAAGCTCCCCAGGGAAGTGGTCACAGCACCAAGCCTGCCTGAGTTCAAGAAGCGTTTGGATGATGCTCTCAGGCACATGGTGTAATTCTTGGGGTGCCCTACACAGGAACAGGAGTTGGACTCGATGATCCTGATGGGTCCCTTCCAACTCAGCATACTCTATTATTCTAAATTTACAGTGTCAGGAAAGTTTTTCAGTTCTAAACCACAGAAATTATGGAAGCAGAGATCAATTGTACAGAAAAGAGAAATATAATGGGAGATACGCAAACATGCAATCAAATTTTATAAATAAAATTTATCCCAAGAACATTTCCACACAGATAGAACTATTCCAGGAGCAGGATAAAAATTATAGACATTTTTCCCATTTGAGGATATTTGCATCTCACACATTGAGTCAAGCATATGCAAATTTCTTAATCTTGTAAAATGCATAATTACAAGATAAGAATTATTTCCTCCTGGACTCACCTGTTTTGAAAGCATAAATATCTAGAAACTGTCAAAATATAATCTGTCAATCTTAACTCAAATTTTAATAAATTATACTCTAAAGGATGATAACCAAAATCCTCTTGTAGTAAAAAAAAGCCTAAAGGAAATGGTACTAAAATTGCTTCTAGTAAAACAGGTAAGAAGATTTTTGCCTCAGATAGCTGCAAAAATATCACAGATTTTTTGCTGAATAAACTTAACCTTTTGTGGCACAAAGTCTATATGGCCACGTTGGGGATTTACAGTATCTCACTATCTGACAGCTTGCATTTCAAAAAAAGTTGCATGCATAGTATCTGAATAAGGACTGTCATAATTGGAGCTAATCAAAACTGTGAATGGGTCAGATATGCAGTTCTAGACAACTATGACATTGTAAACAAGCAGCAACTAAAAATTTTACTCCTTTTAGAGGTTCATCTAACTCCTATCAAAATATCAGTCAGAGTATATACTGATTACAACAGTGGCATCACAGCCTCTGTCCATGAAGGTCTCATCGATGTTACAACAGTACAAGCGTTGGCATCATTTCTCTGGTGACAACAAGTTTACCTTGTGGTTTACTTTGGTTGCAAGGGCAAAGAACTATTTTTGCCCTCAGATTTTTTAAGGTCAGTTATCACTTCTGAAAGCATTAAGGCCAGTTATATGTAACTGAGGGTATTCTTGAAATTTGTACATCCATGCAAGTTGCATATAGTATATACTATACTGTATATAGTATAATTCAAAAGCTATGGTTTTATTATCTATTATTTATCCAATAAAAGAGCTTTATATTGCTTACAGAAACAGAATGCTTCAGTGAGCCTTCAATATGCATTTGAAGGCTGCATGCATATTAAAACATACCTATCTTAAGATGGACAGTTTCTTACCACTTGCAGTGGCTGATCAAGAAAAATTAAAAATGTAACTCCATTCTTCCTCAGTTTCTGTGGATTCTCATGTTCTCAAAGTGCTCTTGTTTTACCCAGGCTTCCCAGAGGTGACAAGTCCTGGCCCAATATGAGAACAGTTTGGACTGAGAAGTGAGAAGTCCTTGCTTATGGGCAGACCTCTTTGCTCTTGCTTAGGATTCCCAAGAAGCAGCCAGAGAATCCTTAGAATCACCATCCGGCCCTGCTGCTTGCTGCCACGTGTAACCTGAATTCAGAGAGACCTTTCCCTGCTCTGCAGTGAAAACACTACAAGGTTGCTTTCTCAGTATCTACAAGGCCCGTGCAAGGGTTCCTGAGGATACACAGCAAGAGAATATAATGAGAAAGAATTAACATTCAAAGACACTGGAATTTTTCAACCAATTCTTTTTACATATGGCAGCAAAACCACTCAAATGAAGACTTACTTAGAAAAAGTTATCAGGCTGGTATTTCTGTTAGAAAAAGTGAGGCCTCCGCCCAGACCAACTTCATATTTAGACAACGGTCTTCATTCTCTGCCCCATCTGGAAGAGATTTCTACTTAGATGAGCTTTTAATCACTTAGCTATTTCAGGATAGGTATATTTCCACAGCTGTAGTGAAGCAATTTATATGCCTAATGAACCTAATTCAACAAGAAAAAAAAAATGCTCAGGAGATGGGAAAAAATATGATCAAACAGGAAATTTTATGTCTAGAATTCACATCCTAGAAATATTTATAATACACTAGCACTGACAATGTAAGTTAACTAATGGGAGCAGAGAGTTCTTTACCTTTTTCATACAAGTCTTACTTAGATGGTTACTTAGATGTATTCCCCATTAGCAAACTTTCCACTTGTTTCATAATATCTTAAGTTAGGCAGAAAAAAGTACTACTGGATAGTATTTAATCAAAAACATTGCTTTTTCAGGTTAAAACCTCTATCTCCTGGTAGATAATGTTTTCCAAATAATCACATTTTGTTCACCTTTACCTCTCAGGAAGATTCGGCAGAACTGTCAGAAATTGCTACTACAGCAGTCACGGTTAGCAAAGTTATTCCAGAGAGAGGCAGACTCAATTTTCCAGTTTTTTAAGACACCATAAAGTTTAAAGTAAACATTACTAAACTGTTGATGTTTCACAAATTTTTCTGTCTGACTTCAGTTCCTCACAGAATTCCTCTGAGTCTAGTAACTGTTAGTATTTTATAGTCATGTTTGTGAAGTGGAGGACATTCACAAAACATTCATGCACATTGCTTTGAAGGATTGAAATTCTACATCTGCTTTTGTCTCCTTTTTAAACTAATCGTTGTATGACTATGTACTTATACACACATCTGTTACAAGATCGCCGAGTCATTTAATCTGGTACTTAATATAACAGTGCAGTCATTTTATCAGACTGGTGATAGAATCCTAAGAAAGGAAAGGTCCTGCAAACAAGTCTTATTTATAGCTTTGTTCTCTCTCTGCTGGAGAGTACAAATTAAATCTGACCTTGATATATTAATGTAGAAGGAGCTGCGATTAGCTAGTGTTTGTCTTATGCAAATGTTCAATAGCTTTTAATGTTACTGCCAAGTAGCATTACAAGAATGTCTTTTGCTCATTTTACTGTGATGGAGATGATTTTACCTAGTAAAGTTTACTGGCATAAAATATAAAGTGAACCAGAGCTGAAGAAGTTGTGGAGCTAAAGCAGAACTCAGAACAGACAGATCTGATATTTTAAAAAATTAGTCAAAACGATATGTGCCAAAACAGATCAAAATATGAACAGGAATTCAGATAATTTTCTCTTCTATCTCCTCCTATCTACAGACTCTCTTATTCAGTATGACCAAGCCCTCTTCTACTGCGCTGCTCAGCAAATTTTCTCTTGCTTTGCACTGAACTTGTCACAATTCCTTGCAAACATTGTTTTTAGATAAAGAAGAATGTTTTGTCAAAGTAAATCAACAAACAACCGTATTCTCACTGTCTAGAACTGTCTCAGCCAGAAAAGGAGACAAGTTAAATGTTAGTGATGGTGTAGCTAATAGTAATTGTAGACAGCACAAGGATATCATGTGCTCCTGAGGTGTGTTACCTGGTGAAAGAGAGGACAAGTCACTTTGGTCACTAAATGTCATTTCTAAGTGTTTTGAGGCTGTACTGACCCATCGCACACTGCCTGCATGGAAAGAGGAAGTTGCATTTTCACAAGGAGGGGAAACATTAGGTCAAACAGAGAACAAAAGTGGCCAGAAAAGCTGAGGTGATCATTCATATGCTTACTGAAGGAGTCTGCCTTTTACTCCATTGCTTGCTTTGTTTTTTTACAAAGATCAAAATCCTAAGTACATGCATTATCTGTCTTTTCTGTTCTTTTTTGCATTCCTATGCATAGAAACAGAAAACAAAGATGAAAATGCTTTAGTGTATTTTGAGAGTTCTATTTTAACATCCAAACACTTTTATGTCTACAAATTCAGTTATGACCTTTTAATTCTGAATCAGTAGCTACAATGAATTAATGATGCCTAACTAATCCACTTCATATTCACACCATTAGTTTATTTATATAAATTTTCTTTACTGTTCCTTCGTGGACAAAAGCTTTACAGAGACTATTAAATTGATAGCCTATTACAAAAAATAAACAAGGTGTTAATTTGCTTAATTAGTCACCTAAGGACAAATGCTGTTAGAAGAAACAATATTTTTAGAAGTGCCACCTGCAAAATATAGTGGATACATAAGAAATACTGCTAAAGAAATATGATGCCAGGATACTCATTAAGTTCTCCACTGTATATGCTTTCAATTGGTTTGACACCTGGAATATAAAGAAGACATGGTAAAACAATGGGGTGGTGAGGAGTCAAAAGAGGACAGATGGCAAGAAGATAAGAAAAACACATGAAAAATAATGACTTCTGGTAACTGCACACACAGTACATGATGCAATCCAGGGAAGCTATCAATAGTACAAATAGTTTAAAATATTTTCCAATCCACATAGAAATTATATTTACAAAGGTAATACAGGACTGGGGGGAAAAGAAAAAAATATAGAGAATCAGGCAAAAAAATGACATATCGATATGCTACAGCTGAAGTATTACAGACTGTGGAAGATGCAAAAAACCCTTACTGCTTGAATACTGAACCAGAACTTGGAAAGGAATGGTAGCCTACGTGTCAACAGCGATAATCGTGCACTGTCATTGTCTACAAACACAACTCTTCTTGTTCTGTACTGAATCTCAGTTACTCATATTTAGCAGAAGAAACAACCAAACAACATCTACAGAAGGGTTTTCAGAGGAAGTGGTATAGAGAAGACCACAAAATCACAGAATCATAGAATGGTTTGAGTCAGAAGAGATCTTAAAAGACCACCTACTCCAAACACGTGCCATGGGCAGGGACACGTCCCAGTAGACCAGGTTGCTCAAAGCCCCATCCAAACTGACCTTGAACACTTCCAGGAATGGGGCATCCAAAACTTCCCTGGACAACCTGTTTAAGGGCATGGCAGCTGTGAACCTGAACACAGGAATCCATGCAGGCTGTGACAAAAAGAAAAAGAAGGAGGGCAAAAGTAGATACTTTAAATAACGCGCTATGAAATGAAATGTGACAAATTATAAGCATATGCAGTGATTTAACAGCACTGTTCCATTCCCCTTCTATACTGTCCATTTTTCTGACTGAGTTTTCTATTTAATGGATGACTTCCGGTTTGCTCTCTGACTTCCAGAGAGTAATTCATCTCACCTCAGAATTTCAAGTGATAGTGGACTCAGCACTTGGCAGCCCAGTGAGTCTACACCATTGCCAGGACAGAGGGTCCTTCTGACAAACTTTAATCATTTACCTCTGAGGCGGTTTTCTTAGACTTTCCTCAATGTCAATAAAGAAAAATAAGCACTTTTACAGAGTGATTTATCTAACATATTGTAAAAGTCTACTTTGGGTTGAATTCCTTTCCAAAAATGCCTATTCACTGACCAGTGAGGCAGTTTAGCATGACTAGCTCAAATATCCATGTCTAGACTATAGCCCATGCCTGCATTCCTATGGTGAATCCCACCCAAGATGTTGAAAACTGAGAGCAAAAACATAAAACTATCTAGTTATATGAAAACAAAAAAGCAAAAACTCATTGGGCCTTTTACAAACTATATGGACATTTATGAAAGATAACTATTAAGACCAAACAACATGCATACCTTTGGGATGCAAAACAAGTAATTATTTGGGGCAGATTAGAGAACCAACAGCAATTCTAGAGTGGTTGACAAAAATCTTCATTGTCACTTAGGTCCTTGGCTTCAGCTATAATAAAATCAAGCAAAAATAGAAAAGAAAAAGAACCAAAAAGTAAACCCACTACCTCTATTCTGACAGCTCTTATTTTCATTAAATATTACTATGTTTTGTTCAAGAGGTTGTCAGATTAACAGGAAATTTTTAAAGACAATTTTCACCATATGGCAAAGATTTGCTTTACATTTGGAGATTTATAATAATTTGTTGAGGTTTTTTCATTGTTGTCTTTTTCCCCAAACTAATCCCTTGGCAATACTGGACATATCTTTTTATTATTTTTTATTTATAAAGGATTTCTACTTGACTCCTTAGCCAGATTAAGGGTACTATGGAAGCGGGAACTGGAAAAATCGAATTCCAGTTCTGTTGACAATATTGATCTGTACACACTAGACAAACACCAGTGCCACCTATTGTTTACCCTTCAACAGCAGAAACTCCTAAGAGCTGTGACCAGGTATTTTATGTATGGTTTTCAGTGTGAAGTTCACTTAGAGAAGGAATTACTTTCTGTAACTGATACAGTATAGCTTCAAAAAATAAGTTTATATGCAAAATAAGAAAGAAAATAGCTGTGCATGGGTGAGATCACTGTCTTCCATTCTTCCATTTATTTCTGTCTTATTTTCTTATGCAAATTATTACAGTTCAGGAAATAAGAAATTTAAAAACGTTTTTAAATTAAGGGATAAAGTGAGAAGGCAGCCAATTTCACAGTCAAATGGTCCTTTGATCTGCGACATGTTTTTGGAACGTACAGTTACTCACTCACAACACACAAAGGTGAAATGAATTTACAGACTGAGGTTTCTGAAACGAATTATTTGCTTTCATACAGACAACTTACAGAAAACACTGTTGTTTTCAGATCAATTGATAAAGGTCACATAAAATATCAGCAGATCTTATTTGGAGGAATTCATTCTTGTGCCAGGCAGAGGCACGGGAGATGCTAGGATGGAGCAGGTGCTAGGATGGAGCCCAGCATCACAGATGGCAGGATAGGAAGGGCACTGAGCCCACATATCAGCCCTATTGAGGATTTTTCTTGCTATCCTCCCAAGCCCCTCCACTTGCGAACAGGCACAGGGCAAGTGGGACTGAGTATGCCAAGTAGCATGAAGGAAAAAGTTACTAGGTCCTTTGGGAAGAAATGGGAATGGGGCTGTTTTTTCATCTTATAACAATGAATAAGCCTCCTCTTGTATTACCCAGAATAAGCTACAGTGCTTGTTTCTTGCGTTTGTTCTCTTAAACCCCAGCTGTCTTACACGGGTGTACACATAAACACACCAACCTATTACAAAATTTTCTGTTGAGATCATCACCAGTGAAAAAAGCCTAAGAGGCTCCTGGAGACACCATTCTAGAAAGCTGTGAGTTTTAGATCCCCATCCCTCTTGTAAAATGATGACAATATTCTGGTAATATTCAAGTCCCTAAATGTAGGATACATGCTAATAGTTGAAGACACCTGACAATGAGTCTCCTAATTCAACCACCTCAGGTACCTGAAAGAAGAGAGGCCATTCAGAGAGTGAGTCGCTTCATCTTAAGATATGATATAAGCTGATTTAGCTTACTGCAAATGAATGTCTATGTTTACCTTACATCAAAGACATAAACGAAAACAAAAATTCGGCTAAAATTCTTAGGGCAGGAAAATCTTTAATATGGGCATTTCAAAATGAAGAATTTCAATTTTCATTTCAGAGCAACACTTGGTTTTAAACTTCATTATATTTATTTTTAATAGAATAGAGAATAGCTTGACCTGCAATTTTTGGTTTTGGGTAGAAAACAGAAAGTGTCTCTATTCACTATCATTCCTTTTGAAAGAAGTCCTCAGCACATTTGCTATATGTGGCAAAGAAAAGCACAGATTAACTTTACAGGCTAAATGTCAGTGAAGAATAATTTTCTAGTCTGAAGTGGTCAGTTGTGTACCAGAAAGGACAAGCAAAGTCTTCTTTTCCTTCCCATATCTGTGGTACAATGATAATCAATATTGCAAACAACTTTTAACATTGTAACTTGATGGTAATATAAATATGTAAAGGCCTGACCTAAACTCTCAGAGACCACTGGGAGATGTAAAGCTGCTAAAAGGCTGTTCCAATAGAGTATCTAGGTGGCAAAATCAGATCAAAAGCATGATTTAAATAATGCTACTCTGTTCAATCTAGATAGATGAGCCCTTCGGAAACTAAGGAACTATCTTCTCTTTGATATTTAGAAGTAAGCTAATATGTCATCTTTGAACTAGATAGCAGCTGTGAGTCAACCCAAGGGAAATCTCACCCTCACTCTTTTTGTTAGCTGCTGTTACTCAGTTTTAATTAAAATGAATGCTCCAGATAAAGCACAGACAGGTGCAAGGGAATAAAAGTGAAGAGTACCTTATCTACTCAGCTTGGTTAAAGTAAATTTAAGTGGCATCTAAGTGGCATCCAAGTGATAAACTGAGGGCAAAAGGAGCAGACATAATTCAAGATAAAGACCAACTTTAATCTCCACAACCGCTAAAAATTCATGTTACATATTCTAAGTAAATAATATTGTACTGTTTTATTTAAGGAGGCTTAAATCACACTATGCCAGTTAGTGTCTACAGTATTTATGTTTCGTTTAGTTAACTATGTGTAAATCATAGCCTCACTTGCTGCTCAAATCAACTACTACAGGTTGGCCAACCTGCAAGTTGTATCGTATAAAGCAAATATGCAATGTTGGATATGATGAACCTCAAATGAACTCCTTCAGGCTTGGAACTGAACCTCTGGTAAGGTTCAGCATATCCAACCAGCTACTACATATTAATTATGTACTACAGTGGATAGTACCTTTTTGTTCAGAAATGCTGAGGCCATTACCTTGAACAATTTTCTTGGCTTATATCAACTAAGTAGAACTGTCTCATGCTTTATATATCTATTCTTCTTGTTCTGATTTTGTCTGAGAGGCCACATTACAGGGCTGCATCAGGGAAGTGTTCAATGGACTTCTGGTAACCTATGTTCCAGCTTTTTAAATTGCAACTTAAGATAGGTTCTTATTTCATAGGATAAGTTAAATATAAGACTTCTTAAGGATTTCTAAGTACAAGTTAAATTAGGCAGTTTAGGAGTTTTTCCCCTTCGGTCAGAATTCTATGATAAAGGCTTACTCACCAGTTAAAGTTTCAAATTTAACAGATAACAGAAATTTTAGATTTTTAAAATTTATTCAAACTAATGATAAAATGTCTATCCAGCTGACAATGGATTTCTTCTGCTGACATACTGTTGAGAGACTTGGCTTCCAATACTCGGGATTCAGCTTAAAATCAAAATAACAGTCAGACACTGGTAAGTTACAATTAATAATACAATGCTGTGGCAATTACTATTGTAACTGAAGTTACTTGTTTTTTTGAACATCAGTTAAATCCATTTTCTTTTTTGTCACTTTCAGGTGTTTTTCTGACATTGAAATATCACCATTTTCCTTTCCTCTTCACACTTATTGAACAAATGTGGTATAGCTTTCTGGAACCTTTTAACTTCAAGTACATACTTCTAGCTCTTCTCCCCAGGAATCAAACATTTTGGTTTTGCTTTCTCTGGAATTTTCCTCTTTATTTATTTGCAATTACAAACCCAACAATTATGCAAGCTTTACCTATTCTATAAAACTCAAGCCCACCCTTAACTGTGGACTGTTCCTTAACTGTTAGTTTGGCTTTAGCAATGTTACCATTTACTAGCAGAGTTTACTAGCAAAGATGTAGTCCCAGTGTTTCGTATTTGGTTCCCACAGATTTGAAAAGAATCATACAATGGCTTGGGCTGGAAGTGTCTTTAAAGATCACCTAGATCCAATCCCCCTGCATTGGGCAGGGACACCTCCCACTAGATCAGGTTGCTCAGAGCCCTATCCAACCTGGTCTTGGACACTTCCAGGGATGGGGCAGCCACAACTTCCCTGGGCAACCTGTTCCAGTGTCTCATTGCCCTCATAATGAATAATTCCCTCCTAATGTCTAATCTAAATCTCCCCTCTTCAAGTTTTAATCCATTACCCCTTGTCCTCTCACTAGAAGCTCTTGTAAAAAGTCCCTCCCCAGCTCTCCTGTAGGCCTCCTCCAGGTACAGGAAGGCCGCTATGAGGTCTCCTTAGAGCCTTGTCTTCTCCAGGCTGAAAAACCCCAACTCTCTCAGCCTGTATTCATAGGAGAGGTGCTCCAGCCCTCTGGACATCTTTGTTGCCCTCCTCTGGACTCACTCTAACAGCCTCATGTCATTCTTATGTTGGGAGCTCCAGAACTTGACAGTACCCCAGGTGGGGTCTCATGAGAGTTGAGGGTGAGAATCACCTCCCTTAATCTTCTGGCCATGCTTGTTTTGGCACAGCCCAGGACCTAGTTGGCTTTCTGGGCTGCAAGTGCACACTGCCAGCTCATGTTGAGCTTCTCATCTGTAAGGGACTTGCCTACATAAACTTTAAGCCACGCCCCTCACAAACTGCTAATGATTATCATGTTGGTACGAGTCTCGGGGAAGGCGGACTTGAAAGAAGACTGAAAGAGCGGGAAGGCCAGAGGCGGGAAAACCGCAACAATGTTGGCAGTACCAAAGCCGCCTCAGGACCGCTGCTTGGGAATGGACCAATGGGCTAACGGATTGAAAACCCACCAACCTATCACAGACCGAGTTTTCCAGCCCAACTCCCTATAAAAAAGACTTGCCGGAGCCCTCAGAGGCTGCTTCGTCTGGGAGTTACCTGAGCGAAAAGAAGAAGAAGAAGCCTAAAGAAGACTCGCCAGGAAGACGCCAGCCAACGTGTATACTCACTGCCGCCGTGGGCTTGAGCCGCAAACCTAAAAGCCTTTATCAAGGCTTGAAGGAGCTGGGGGTTGTGCGTGCTCGCCCTGAAGACATCGAGGAAGAGCAGCTGGCCACCAAGAGCTGGGGCTGGTTCCCCGACTCCGCCAGGACTCGGGACACGTAAGATCTCTTCCCGAAAACCGTGTCCCTACCGCTCTTCCCCGAAACCCCAAATTTCCCCGGGGGGTGGGAGGGGGGAGTGGGATATCTTTCCCGTACCGTTTTTCCTTCCCCGTCTCCCTAATTTGGCCGCAGCTGTGTTATTTTCCCCCATTTATACAAATCTAGCCATTTGCTGGTCCCTTTGGGTTGCTGTTATTGTTGTATTGTTATTATATTATTCTGTTTTGTTGTGCCTTTTAATGTTAAAGTAAAAAGCACATAGTCCAAATTGCCCGTAGCCGGAGATTTTATTTCTTTCGGTCCGTGTTCCCTATAAATACCCGCGGGGGGGGGGTATATAGAGAGATCAAAAGCGGGACTTGCCGCTCGGGTCCCCTGTGAATGCACAATCGCTGGGCTATTGTCTCTAAACCGTGTGTGTGTGCGAGAAACTGAGACGCAGCACAAGCCGCGAAGCGAGTGTGGACTCCCGAACCGCAGTTCCGTTCTCCCACGAGGGAAACGGCCGGTGACGGAGGAAGCGTAAGTCGTGAAAGGACAGCGTGAACGCGGGCGCGCTTGAATACACAGTGTGTAAGGCTGAGCGGGTGCGCGCACTTGTTCTAAGACACTCACACTAAATAATCAGGTTCGCGAAACACTCGCTTCCACCCATCCAACACACCTGCCGCTAAATTAAACACACAAAGGCCCGGATCGTGGCATCATCCACCACCAATCACCCCCAAGTCCTTCTCCTCAGAGCCGGTACTGATCCATTCCCTATCCAGCCTGTATTTGTGCATGGGATTGCCCCGATCCAGGTGCAGAACCTTGCGCTAGGCCTTGTTGAACTTCAGGCCGCTTGCACGAGCCCATATCTCAAGCCTATAAGGACATGAAGTAGGACAACAACTGGAAAAATAAATTAATGAAAAAAATAATTGCACTCTCTGCTTTATCTTCCTGTAGGATGCCACAAACTGCAATTCACCCTCACATTTTTATAGTCAAACTAAATATTTTCCTTTTTTTTTTTTTTTGTCTTTTAGGTATTATTCACAAAATACATACTTTTTAAAAGTACTTTTTCCTGAAAATTCTCTTTGGAAGTACACCTTAGAAAGATTCCAGTCTTGACTTAATGCACTGGATCAATTTTCACCTTGCCTTTCAAAAAGATGAACTTAACTTTGTTTTTATTTTTCCTATTAATTTTTGAATATTATGCCTATATCATTTGGAGAAGAGCTTTTTTCATAAAATTAGCCATTAGTATCACATCTGGTTTCTAAGCCAGCTGCTGAACTTTGCCTTCTGAAAGCCTTCTGTTACTGTTGTTGTCTCTCATGATCCTCTACACATCTTCTTTGTTAACACTTCCTTTCTCCCAGTTCCTTTGTAGCTAGGCATTTCCACCCTAATTCCCCATCCCTCTTTCACCCTATGAAGTCACCTGTCTCCCTCCAAAACCAGTTGGTTTTTACCTGGTGGCACCTCTGTTCTTTTGTCCTGACCTTTTTCGTGGACAATTCCTACATTTGCTTGATCTGTGAACTTCTATCTCCTGTAATCATTCCTCTTTGGAGGAATGTTTGCACACTTTAGCCAAGAACAAGGTGATTGTGCAGGATATACCCAGATTAGAAGAATTATATATTGGTTATCATACACATATGATTACTACTAGGTTAGGCATTCATATCCTCACCACCTTATATAAGACACACGCAGGGTCTTTGCTAGCCAGGCAGGCAAAAGTTAGGAGGAGAAGGGGCAGTTCCTGCAGCTTCCTGGAGCACAGATGGAGTTGTGCCATCTTCTGACACCCTAGTTTTTCTTTATGGTTTTATACTTGCCCTTGTCAGTGCTTTATCTTGTCTTACTCTGTCAGCAATTTCAGCTTTCTCATCTCAGATAAATCTCCTCTACAGACTTTCTGACAGCTTTCTTTTTTCTTTTTCACAACTCAGCAATTCCTTCAGAACTCTGAGCCGTGGTTATGTAGCTGTGCAGTACCCACAATGGGCCTGGTATCCTTAGAGCACAGACACCTGAGCAGACTTCAAGACAGAGGGAGTCACACTGCTCTTTTTTAGCACTGAGATGCCTGTGACACAGGTGTAAGGAAATGGATCAGTTCTAAGTGGTTACCAAAGTCAAAGGTTTGAGTATCAGTTGCTCAACAGTGACATATATGCTTACGTTAACCCCATAAGAAAAGCTTATCATTTTCCTTGTGAGACATCATTAGACATTTCTTCAGATCTTAATATACTGCAATAAATCATTGTATTTTCTTGAACTTTCCAATCCATTTGGATCTAGGCCAATTTGAATTAATGTTGCAAAACACTGCATTAAATCATTTTATGACACCTATCCTAAACAAGAATCTTCTTTCCTCCCCATGAAAATTTATTATGCAGAGCTCATAGAAAAGAGACATTCAGTAGGAGATGAAAGCTTCAGCTTTACATATATACAATTCTAAAAAATATGCATATCATCTTTGTCAGTAATAAGACTTCCAAGTTATGTTTCACTCTCGGTTTTCCTTATATGTCTCATTTTCCATGTAGGACTCAATCTATGAAGGAAGAAGTCATTCTTACTAGCAGAGACACATTACAGTAGTCACACCACTGACCAACACAATCATGCTGACTGAAAATGTAACAAAGTTAATGTCATTTAACAAAAAGCTCCTTTTGATGCTGTTGTTTGGCCTGTTAAGAGAACTGATTTTACATACACCTCCAAATAACTTGTAACTTAACTATATCAGTGCTCCAAAATACTTTCATTATTACAAATAATAACTATTAAAAGAGCAAAGAATGAAATATATATGTCATGCTATACAAATCTTCAGTGTGGATAAATTCATCTAAAGATGCACATGCAGCAGATAAAAGAAGCTTGGGCTCTTGAAGAATAAGGGTCTGACCAAGTTCTGCTATGGGAAAGGGAGAGAAAGGACTTGGTTGAGATAAGGACTCTTACTTACATTTTATTCTGCAAGGGCAGAAGAGCCACTAGTACCAGCTGTTACATTTGATAGATACTATTTCTCTTCTGTTCTTGGCAATGATTTGCTTTGCCTGCTCTTTGAACTATCCCTGTTTAAAGGTTTAATTCTCACCAGTTCAAAAGCTTAATCTACATGACCCATTTTATGATTCATTAGTAGCTCAAATGCAGTGTAGAAAATAGAAGAAGTTAACTGATGTACTTGAGTCCACATCTGAAAGGATGAGAATTAAGAGTCCTCCTGCCATGTTGGTGACCTTTGTCCTTACCACAGACATCAGCCAAGGTATGCATTTAGATGCAAATGTAGTCCTAATGATACTACTGCCCACTACAATTTAGAACTCTGTCTATAATTAAAGCCAGATTTTTTTCCCACCACTAGGACTCAGCTGGCTTTCTCATTAACAAACTCACCTGGTAAATATGAGGAAAGAATGCAAGATGATGAAGAGAGAAGGCAGTAGCTCTGCCATGAGACTGGCTGTTGTAAGACAATCTCAGGGTTCTGTTTTGCAAGTACTTTGCATTTGGGCTGCAAGTCAGTTGCTGTTATTGCTGCTTCCTCCTCCTGCCCATACAAAATATTTGCAGCAAATTTCAGCTTAACCAAACAACCAAATGACCCACAACTCCCTTTGTAAAGCATTACAGGACTATTCCTTGTGAACACTGAAAATTCAAAGGAAACAGTGCTTTATGCTGAAAGGTTTCAGTATCACTTCCATCAGTTTCTTGGGATTTGTTCTGTTTTATTGCAAACTGAGTTTCAGTGACAACAGCAACTCAGACTTCGCTGCCTTCACTTCCATCAAAAAGCTGAGCGCAGAACTTTCTTTTTGCAGAGAGATGGACAGCATAATAAATATGCAGGCTATTCGGTGTAGTAATCTTCTTTTGGGGATGGGCCTATTTTATAAATGGGTGTATGTCTCAACCAGGTATAATAAAAGTTAAATATAAAACATTGTGGCAAATTTAATTACCTCAAGAAATTTAGTATTTGTCTATGATTACAACAGTATTATCACAGTGTCAGGACACACAGTGAAATAAAAAAGAGGCTACTTAGTTTCTGAAGTATTTTCCATTTTTCATCTCCCATCCTGAGCAATGAGAGAAACAATGTATTTTACTTATCAGCTGAAGTGGCATCTAATATTGCTAATAATGCCAATCATTTAAATTGGGGTAAGAATGAGATAAAAGCAACGGGTGACGTGGAAAAGGTAGAAAGGAGGAAAAAAAAAAAAGGAGTTAATTAGTTGTGAGACATACTCAGGTCTGTATTTTCTTTACTTTTGTCTAGCTTTTACATCATTCATGTCAAAATGTCAGAGATCCACTAGGTGTTCTTGTGAAAACTGACCCAGACATTTCTGTATTGCCCAAAAGAGAATGATATTTAGGATCATGTAATTGATTATTTTAATTTTCTTCCCTCTTACTTAAAAGCAGTATTTTAATTTATAGATTGGTAAGTCACACTAGCTATCACATAGGAAAAAATCCAAGGCAACTAATTAGACTCACAGTAAGCAAGTCCAAAGCCATGTTAAACAAAAAGATGTTTCTAACACTTAAGATTTTATGAATGTTTGTATTTCACTAGCATGATACGATATTGAGACCCACAGACATACATCTGCTGTTCTCATTTCTAAACATCTTCAAGTTGCTGTTAACATGCATAAATAATAGAAGTAAATTTTTCCATGAGTCATCTTTTAATTATTTTTCCTGTCAAAACTTTGCTAATTTATGTTTTATTATAGACTAAGTGGAATCGTGAGTTACGCTACGAGGTCTGTAGCCTCTAGACAAGGAAATTTGGGCTTTGCATGATCCATGTAGAAACTACCCTGCAAACTTCTATTCCAGCATTTTCTGTCTTAGGATACCATCATTACATACCTGTGTCTGTCAGGAAGATGTTGGAGACAAGGTAATCAGTGGAAAAAAAGACATTACTTTTACCTGCATATTCGTTTCCTCACAGGCCTAAATTTGCTAAGCAGCAAGTTAAAACTTAAGGACCCTGCAAAAGTTCAAATAAGTTCAAATCTCTAAAGGAAATGTGGCTATTCATTAATCCTATGAAATCTAAAACAGACTAAACTGAAGCACAAATTAATTATTACTTATTAAGCAACTACGTTAAGGGTAGGAAGCGTAGCATTTGAAAAAATGACTAAATTAAACTGTACACAACCACTTCAGACAACAGAATCTGTCAAGATTGCACCCTCTCCTATCCCAAACTCCTACAAGCCCCTCCCATATACCAGTAAGCAGAATAATAAACGCCAGAGGTAAGGAAGGCTAATTTGTGTGAAATCCAACTATTTTTCCCCAGCTAGTTTAGTTTTGAGCCCAGTCAACCCCCTGGGAGAGTTCACACATCCACACTCTTCTCTCCCAGGCATCTTTTCTCTCCCATTTTCTTCATCCACTGCTGGCTACAGGACTCCTCTCAATCTCAATTCCGTGCACTGTGCTGGCTCTGGTTCTCCTCTGCCAGAGAGCGAGTGGGCCAGATTCGGTGGAATTAGGTTAATGGTCGGACTCAATGTTCTTATAGGTCTTTTCCAAATAAACTGATCCTATGACTTATCTTATTAAAACACAAACACATACAGACACAAAAATAGGAAATTGCCGCCCTGAGATCACTCCTTCAGCAACAGGAGGACCCTACTCAGAACCGGCTGTGCTGGTGTGCTCTTGTCCCTCCGGTGCCCGACCAGTACATGGGCGGTGCTGGGGGAGAGGGTTCGGACACTCGCCCACACGACGTAACCCGGTGACTGTGACAGCTGACAGGGTGACAGCATGAGACGGGTGGGAAGCCTCCCCGCAGGCCTTCTCCCTCGGAAGGCCGCCGGAAGCAGCGGCGAGGCCAGCCCAGACAGGCACGCCGCCGCACCCAACGCCGGTCGGCCTGGAGCGAAGGAGGAGCGAGACCACCTCACCCAGCAGCAACCTTCCCTTGAAAGGCTCCGGGCGCAGCTCCTCCCAGCGCTGCGGGCGCGCCTGTTATCTCCCCCCGCCTCTTCCCCCTCAGCAGCTGCTGGGCCGCCCGCGCCCCGAGCGACACATGGCGCATTTGGCTGCGCACGCGCGTAGGGACAGCGTTAAGGGGGAGGGGACACTCCCCCCCACCCCCCCGCCAAAGGCTACGCGGGAGCTGTAGCCCCTGCCCCGCTGCAGCGCATAGAGGCCGCGCCGCTGGGCAGGTAGAGCGGCAGGGGAGCACCGTGTGGGGAGGGGTGCTGCCATCTCGCGAGCTTTGCTGCCAGGACTAACCACCCGGGGACGGGAGGCGCTCGGTGCCTCGGGGTCGGGCTGGGCTGGGCCGGGCCGGGCCGGGCCGAGTCTGGTCGGGTCAGGTCGGGTCTCGCTGCGACCACCCGAGAGCGACCCGGGACGTCTGCGGTCTCTGCTTCTCCCTCCCGGAGTTGTGTTTGCTGCTGTTAAGGAGAGCGGTGGGGCTGCGGCGGGACCCGCCTGGGGGCCGAGAGTGGTAGGGCGCCGCCGCTGCGTCGCGTAAGCCGCCTTAGGCCCCCGAGAGAGTCTGAAGCAGGAGCTTCTGTTGTCACTTTATGTTCTGTATTTGTTAGAGTTTCAGTTCTGCTTTGCTTATTTATATCAGTAATTTACTGAGCAAAAGTGGAGGGAGGAAAAACCAAATTGCATTGTAGGTGTCATGGCACACAAGATGAAGCAGAAAACGTGGAACTCACTCGCTTTGTGGGGATTAAATTTGAAGTTGATGGTATACCTCTTGAGTCCTCGCCTATACAGCATAACAGAGGATTTGTTTACATTGGCAGGGCAATAACCTGCTTTGTTTTTCATGTGAACAAGTGCATTTCCGTATGTTATTCTTTATGATCAAAGTCTTTCTGGGTGTAAACCAGACTTGCATTTGATCTGTGAGTCTACTCCTACAATGTCCTCGTAGCATAGAAGATTACAAGGCTTGCCTTGTTCCAGCCAGCATGCTGGTATTTTTTCTTACTACGATCTCGATGTCAGCACTTCGCTTTTGTGAACAGTTGAACTTGTTGGAACACTCCTGAAACGTTTTTCAGCAGAGGTAGAAGGAACAGTGTAATCATGTTGTTAATTAAATGGGACAGTTTGCTTGTTCTTTGCCTTACTAACAATTTTAGTCCTTTGTGTTTCTGAAATTAACAATTGACTTTTTGGTTGGTGGTGAAGAGCACAATGCCAGATGGAGGCTGGTCAGAGGGAGTAGCTACTGTCCAAAAGTTGTGCGTAGTACTGTTAATTGTCAAATGAATCAACTGTTAACACATCTGTGTTTAAGATTGAGACCGTTCAAAGCTAAATGTGAGAGGATTGTGAAGAGGGTCAGGGCCTGGATGTGCAACAACCTTTCAACTACTTTTTTTTTTCTCAATGTTTTTAATCAGGTTTGTTTAGAAGAGACAGTTTCTACTGTGTTGCGTCTGTGATGTCCAGTCTCATCTGTTGATACTTCCTTTGTAACTCCATGGTAAAACATCTTCTGAGAGTATCAGTTTGATTACCACATCATTTGGATCCGGAGGTCACTTTTATGAAAATGTGGGCAGCTAAAAGTGCTCGTAGTGCTCAAATACTGTTGCTTTGGTTGAAAGAAGGCAGATTGTGTAGTTTCATGTTTCCAAAAACTCAGCAGTTCGGGATTGGAATTCTGAACTATTGCACCATAAGGGCGCCACAAAACAAAGGTGAATTCCAGGTAAGCATTTTGGTAGTGCTCTAGGGTATAAGTAATAGGCATCAATACAGTGACAATATTATTTCTGCATAATAACTGACAGGCTTATGAGTTAGACTGACAGCTATTTAGTGAAGAGTAGGACCAGAGTTTTCTGGTAAATGTTTTATTAATGCAATATTAACAAAAAAGGGAAAAAAGTCAGTTTGTATTGGATTGGTAAAGGAGGATAAAAATGTCAGTTTGATTATAAGAAAATTGTGGGTATAAACAAAAACAGTGGGAAAGAACACAAATTTAAGACTAATCTTGGACAATGAGAGTTTCAAATGCCAGTGCTTTCCTAGATGTCTGAATAAGTTCATCTTTAAAATATTAATTGCTGTATGCACTTTGTAAGTACTAGAACACTGTGATTTCAGTTAGCTTAGTGGGGGCTAAGCAATTGAGAAATTAATCTAGATGGTTTTACAACTGTTTTAATTGACTTCATTAATCTGTTTAAGGATAAATAATGTTAATCTTATATTTGTTTCTCTTTTAAATAGTAATATTTGACTGTATGATTGTAGGTTTCCAGGGTAAATGACAAAGGAAGAGTAGTAGATACAAGGATGGCTACTAGTGCAGAGGAAGCTAAAGTAGCTGCTGGAAAAAGTTCGAGGGCAGTATGTGATGGAAGCCAGCATTCATTAGAAGGTATTGAACCTTGTAGCACTCTCTTCTTAAGAAGTCAGCCTTTCTTGTCCTATCTAGACATCTTGTATTAATGATCAAGATGGTCTGAACTCTTAATTTGAAAGCTTTGTATCACGTGTTGTGTTTAATTTCAAGAGAATAATAAAAAATTTTTGTAGTTTGCAAAGAGACTCTTACAGGTTTCCAAAGTGTCTTAATGGCTGATTGGATTATGTACTGATAATTTATTGTTATTATTACTACTACTACTATTATTATTATTATTTTAATCTATTTAATTTCTTCAAGCTCTTACAATGTTTATTCCATGTCACTGGATAGAGCTTAGTTTTCCTGTTCTCTTGCTAGCAACTGGGGTGATTCTTGAGTAGTCTCTTGAATGGATTATTGATTTATGTGAGCCTGTTTTTGACAGAAAGAATAAATTTCTTGAATATTCACTCATAAACATGGAAACCAAACATTCCTGAGTAAGTGGTGATTTCTGATTGAGGTAAATTAGTATGTACAATTATGACCTTTATTTTAGCAATGCTACCTAGCCGAACAGTTCTTTCCATAACTTTGTTTTGTCATTCCTAGCTAGTAAGTAATCCTCAAATGTGCTGTTGTGCATCATACATTTTAGCTCCTGTGCTTTAGGGTGCTTGGTCATTCACATTCTATATATATTTAACTTTTTTTAGTCAGTTGCTTTGGGCATTTTCAGGTTTTGTTTACGAATGGGATGACAGGGAGGTAGTTACGACTGGTTAAGACCCTGGGCGCGTACACTTTATATAACTCCTCAGGAAACAGCAGTATGAGAAACTGCTGTACTATTTCTTGTTCATGACAACTAGGAAGACAGTGCCTATCCTTAAAAAGCTATATTGTAATGTAACATAATTCTACTGTACAGGCTTGTCTTCTTACATACATCCTCCTGTAGGTTTGCATTACAAACGGATGAGATACTGCTGAGTAAACAGAGATGCCCCACTGCACCCACCCCCCCCCCATATATTTTTAAACATCAGTGCATTTTTTGTTTTTCCACAGATGTGAGAATATTTTAAATAGAACTCTTAGGTTTATGTGTATTCCTGAATGCTTCTGTGTTATCTGTAAAGTAATGGGATTGAGCAGCCCCGGTGTCCTTGTTTTTTCCAGTACTTACCTTTTCTTTTGCTTCTGGTTCTTGTTTTGTAGACAATAGAAGCATACCTATCCCTTTAGCCAGTTAAAATACTTAAATTTTGAAATTTGCCAATTGTGTAAGATGCAACATTTCTGCAGAGCAGTGGCAAAAGCATTTGCTATGTCCTATTTACGTCACATTTCTGTAATGTGCACACTGTCCAGCTGAAGTGTACTTGTGTGTCTTTTGTGATTCATCAAAGCTTTTTCTTAACGTGCCAATATGATAACTTTGAGTTAATAGATACTATTTTTAAGGGTCAAAACTTACGTTAAACCCTAGAAGAATATTTGTTCTGAAGTCTTGTTGGAACAGGTATTTCATAGCATTTCTTAGATAGCGAGATTTTAGCTGTTTGCTCACGCAGCTGAAAAAATGTTCTATGTCTAGAGGTGACTATTCTCCTATTTCTGGTACTATGTAAGAAACTGGCAGGGAATAGTCATATTGTAAACTTAATTAAGTTTCTCTGTATGTCCTCTTGGGAGTTACTATAACCCTGCTGTTCTTTTGATCAAAAAGAACAGTGATCTACCAGATCATCAAAGCAAAAGACACTTTTTAATCATGCTGTCTCTGAAAGACACCATTCTAAGTTGCAAATAGTGTTGCCATGACATATTTGCAAAAATTAAAAGAAATGAGAGAGCTTATATTCTTACAGAAGTGAGTATCTTGGGTTCCTTTTTTTTTTCTGTTTGTACAGGACTAATGAATGCTTTCTTTTCTCATTACTCAGAGATCCCTTTGCAAGGTGAAACGACATTGCTTATCTGCATCTGTCAAGCAGAGAGTTCCTTATAAGGCCATGATTCTTCAATCTAAATGAGTTTTGTAGGTTAAGTGGTTTGTTACAGATTTGTTGTAAGAGGCCTTCAGTTCAATGTACAGAACCTTCCCACAGGTGAATGCATAGTGCTGAATGAAGATGTGTTGTTTTTTTCTCTATAATGCTGATTATTTGCAATAGCATTGATTTTAATAGTCTGAACAAATGAAAGAAGACCTGATTGTTTCACTTAGCAACAGGTACTAGCTGTCTCTCTAGGAGCTAAACATGATGTGCTTTCTCAGTTAACAACTGGATAAAGCCCTGAGCAACCCTATTTGATCTCTTTTCAACAGGGAGACCTTTTAGAATGTTTTGTAGAGGAGCCTTGTAGAAGGCTTAGAAGATGTATGTATGCATGAACATAAGCATCCATATGTGTGTTTTTTTTTAATTAAATAGGGTTATTATCTTACACTTGTGTTTCTTAGATATGTTTCATAGGTCCCTTAGGGGTAGTTCTTGGGATTTGTGAACTCTTACTTTGTTTGTTTATTTTCTGACCAATTAATTACATAAACATGGTATTTACTTCTTGAGCCTGAAATCTGTTTTGGACAAAAATGCAAGTTAATTCTTCCATGCTTGCTTTTCTTCTTACTTACTAATGTAATTGCTTTAACCAGCTTCACCTTTTTGCTAGAGTTGCCTGTGATGCACAAACAGTTTTCTTCCTAATTTGCAGAAGGAATGGAAACAGCTGCTGAAATTGATTAAGCTACTGAAAGTTTTAACTAGCCTGAAAGCAAGCACATCATGCACCATATTCCAAAGTCTATTTTACTTTTTTTCCACACTCCCCAAAAAAAAAATATCTTCAAAGTAGAACTGTGTGTGGTATTTTCCAATAAAATCTTGAGTTAACTTTTTTTGTCTTCTGTGCATTGCAATGATTTTTCTTTACATAAAAAGATCTTTTCCTTTTAAAAGTAGCAACAGGATTTATCATTTGCTTCATTGCAAGTGCCTTTTGCTCTTACGGTCACAGCAAGAGCCAACCTAGAATCCTTTCTACCAGTACAAATGTGTTAGATAAAAGTAAGCAGTATTTGTATTTGCAAGTGTATATGCAAGCCTTTCCAGTGTAAAGGGAATGTTTATCCAGTTGATAAACTACCTTATTATAATGCAGTGTTTAAGCAGAATGACTGATGCACCAAACAGTATGCCCTGGCACTGCAAGATGCATACTTTCTCTCTCTCTCTTTTATTATTTTGTTTGTTTGTTTGTTTCAGGAAACCTAGGTAGAGCCATTCATGGCCTGATTTTAATCATGTTGAGCATCCAGTGACTTTGAAAGCTGTTTCTTGTCCTCATCTTTCCTGCTCTTCCCATTTCTGAGCTGAAGAGACAACTTAAGCCAAAATCTATAGCTGTACATGTTTGCCTCTCTTCATCAGAACTGACACCACAGTGTCTGTAGATGATTTTCCAAAGAAACTTCTCATCAGTTATCTCATTATAAACCAAACAAATCGAGTATAGCCTTAAGCAGACTGATTTTTATTTTTTTAGTCCCATTCATACCCAAATATACTAGGAGTTCATTTTTTAATTCAATACTAAGGTAATTTACATTCTTTTTTATATCTATACAATATAGTCTGTGGAATAGCTTGCTTATAATTGTAGTTCTTTGCAGAAGCAGAAGAGCTAATAACATTTACAGACTTTTTTTTTTTAATAAACCACCCCTGAGGATCTAAACTTACAGTTGCTCTTTGTGCTTTTTGTTAGGTTGAAATTCTATCCTTGATACCTTCAGAGTGCCTGCATGTTTTTATACATTTAGTGCTTGGATTTTACTTTGGGTTGTTTTAATCCTTCTTATTTTAGTAGTAGCAATGATGTGTTGTGTGCTTTTCTAAATAAGAAATTACATTAAATAAGAATTTGCCTATTAATGATTAATACTAGTAAGCAAATGAGCTCCATAGGTGAAGGAAAATATTTCTTTCTTAGATAATTATACTGGGTTCAAGGCTGCATGAGTGTAAGGGGAGTATGATGGCACAGTAGCCAGCAGTTTTGTAATTTATTTTTTTTTTTACTCTAGGTGGCTAACATCATGCTTTTGTCACTTTTGAGTAGCTACTTTCATTTCGTATTTCTTTGACAAATTGTATGAAAATGTGCAGTTAAGGTGTATATAGATATATATAGACACATGTATTTCTTGATTAAAAAAGGGATTTGTGCAAAGGAGTATTTTAGAGTCGTTTTCAACTTTGGGAATGCTAAATTAACTGCTACTTGTTTAATGTGTTTGGTAATCAAAAGTTTTTATTGTTCTTAAATATACTGCTGGGTTTTATATAGATGCAGTATATTATTTGTTCGATGCCAAAAATAACAGATGTATCTTATAAGATAAAATTAACTGATCCTTTTTCTGACCGTGAAACTTTTTTTCCACAGCAAAAATGAAACACATCAATCTGTCATTTGCAGCATGTGGGTTTCTGGGTATTTACCACTTGGGGGCAGCAGCTGCTTTTTGCAGGCATGGTAAGAAGTTACTGAAAGTTGTGAAAGCTTTTGCGGGAGCTTCTGCAGGATCGCTGGCTGCTACTGTCTTATTAGCAGTACCAGAAAATATAGAGGTAAATTAATGAACTCGTAGGTATAGGACATAATCATTTGAGAAGGCTATTTTTTATATATTCGTCTACCATTCAGTTTCAGAAAAATATTTTGGTTCTTGTAGTTCTTCTTGCTTCTTGTAAAGCATCAGGACTCATATATGTGTTTTCGTTAGCAAAGTCTGTGACTCATGAGCAGAAATGTTTAGGACAAAAGTCAGTCAGACCTTTATGTTTTAAGCTATGTATGCGTGAATCTTGAGTTGTATGCAACCAGATACACTTTATATACCAAAATGTATATGCACTTAATCCCCATATATTACAAACTTAATGATTGTTTTCTTGGCTATAGGTGGGCTTTGTTAAGCAAATCCATAGCATTGTACTTTTGTCCTTTTATCCTTTTGCAAAAGCAGATTAAAATGGTAGATGGATTTATCTCCATATAGTGGAAGAACACTGCACACCAGCTCGGATTCTTTCTTTGCTGTCTGTGCTTCATTATCACAAGAAGTGGCTTGTGCCTCTCCTTTAGACTCAGTACAGTTCATGATGTAACTGCAGTAGCTCCACTGTGTGCCAGGGAGGATTAACCCTCACAACATTCAGTTTTGACATGCTGCATACTGTGTGTTTGGATTTTTTTTTCTCCAGAGATGCCACCTCTTTCTTAAAGATATGGTGTCATGCAGAAACAATAAAGTAATACTCAAATGACTATCCTATTACAGGTTTTTGTGGGAGAGCATTAGCTTTTCTGTTTTTCCTCTTAGGTTAAGGCTGCTTTGCCCTCCTGAAGTGCCTGTAGTGATTTTGCCTTAATATATATGACGTGCTAGGCCCCTTGCTAAAATCTTAATATTTCTTTAATATTGAATTATAATAAACAGCACTACTGGGGGAGGGGGAAGGCTGTTAGGTTTTGTTCTAAGTACACTTAGGGTTCAGTCCACTAAGCATCAGGTATCTTTCTCTGGGCTTTGCCTGTTACAACTTTCACTGCATTTGATTCAAAGGAGAGTCCCAGCCCATACACCAAGCTTTGCCACTGATCTTTCTGTTTGTTTGTTTTTCATTTCTGCAGTAGTATGAACTTAGCTTGCAGTTAGCTATACTCCTGTTGTTTTCAGCAGTAAGTTCTTCCCCGTTCTCTCTGTACCCCCACCACCCCTCAGGTGCATTCTTTGTGATTTGGTATTAGGCGAATTCCACTCTGTTGTGAAGAGAACCTTACTTGCATTCTGTTCAGGTGTTATTCTTTTTCCATAGCCTCTGACTTGTAGGTTGGTTTCAAGTGTACCTGGTACAATGCATACCTCTGACATTTATTTCATGTATGGTGGGCACAGCACTAGCCTTTTCTTAGCCCAAGGAAATTTTTCAGTTATTCTAGGCTCTGGGTAAGAACATTTGTTCCCAGCCTGGTCCAGCTTAAACCACTTCTAATATTTTGACCTAGAAAGTTCTTTTCATTTCTTATGTTTGTGGAAACTAAGCCTATATTATATTGCTTTTTCCTTGAAAATATGTCATTTTAATATAAACTGAAGAATGTTTCATGAATGTTTTGTCGTTTCTTATTTACTTTTTCGTTTTGTTTAAATGGAAAATTAAGAGCTATTTTTGGGGAGGGGATAATTGTTCCTAATTCTCATATAATTTAATTAAAGGCAGTGTTGTGGATTGTATGGAATTAAAACTTTTAATATCAAGATAATTACATTATTACCTTCCTAATTTGAAATATTTTATATCCACTAATATAACTCTTAAATCAGGTAATTTTTTTTCCCTATCCCCAGAGATGACTATGTTAGGCAAGCTATAATTAAGACTTTCTCCTAGTGTAAAAGCTCTAATATGACATTGCCTTATCTTATAGATAATAAAACCAGGGATTTCTTGTTTCAACTGTTGCTGTTCTAATATAACAGTTGGCAAATGTTTTTCAGTTGTATCTTGGATTTTTGTCACTATTGAAAAGACATGGAACTTGAGAATTCTTGAGGGAGGCTTATAGAGTTTTAGATAAGTATCTGTTTATTTCAAAAGTACCTCAATTATGGTTGATTTAAAGTTTAATTAAGACAAGTAGTTACAAATTCTACACATGTCCTCAGTCACTATTTAAAATTTGGATATATTGTTTAAAGCTTCTAGCACTAAACTTATCAACTTCATTGCTATAAGAAATTGCCCCTTTTGTCAGCAAGAATTATATGGTCGATCCTTAGTGCTTGTAATATGGAAAGTAGTTTTCTGTCATTCACCTAGGTCTTGAATCATCCAGCTCCCTGTTGCTCTTAGTTCCCTGTCACTTTGTTAAAGCATCTTAGATACAGTATTTCAGAGGTGCTTCTGTGTAGGGTTTGTGGGTTTCTTCTCTATTTGGAGAGAAAGGTGTCATGCCTCTTTCCCACTGATTGACTACAGAAGAAGCCTAACTCCTTAATGTAGAATAAATTCAAGACTTGGTGCATATGACTAGGTTTATGCATTTTATTTGGCTTGGAACTGGCAATGGCAAAGACTTTATAGCTCTTCCTTGATTAAAACTTTAGCTGTTAGTATGTTTTAGATATCACAGTTGAACATACTTCCTGTAACTAAAACATCCTTAATTGTGTCTCTCTTAATTTGCAGAAATGTAAGCAGTTTGCCTATGGATTTGCAGAGGAAGTTAGAAAATTGGACTTCGGTGCTGTAACGCCTGGTTATGATTTTATGAAAACACTTAGGTACCTATCTTAATGCATCTGTAAGATCACTTTTGTTCTAAGCTCTCTAAATGAAAATGAGGAATGTGCATATTTTTTCTGTACTGTGGCACACTCAGTGCTCTTTCTTTCACTCCTAAGATATTTGCAAGGTTTTTAAATATTGATGGTGAATAATGTTTAGCATTTTCTTTATTCTAGGGAAGGCATAGAGTCTATTCTTCCTTCTAATGCCCATGAGATAGTTGAGAACCGTCTCTATGTGTCAGTCACTAACACCAAAAATGGGGAAAATCACTTGGTTTCAAGTTTTGCCTCCAGGGAGGACCTCATTAAGGTAATGAAGTTGAATATTGCTGCTTTAAATAAAAATGTTTGAGTTTCTTCAAGGCTTAGTAGCATGTTATTAGCTATACAATAAATCACTGTTGTACTCAAGTAATCACACTATCAGTGGTGCTACAACTGTAACATAAGCCATGGAAGCAGAATTTGATTCTGCTATTTCACAGAATTTGCTACAATTTACTTTGTGTATGTGTGTTTCCTTAATCTGTTTTAAAAATACTACCTTGTAGAGAAAGTTTAAAGATTAACAAGGTAACTAATGGTTACAGTACATGAAAATAAAATAGAGAATTCCCAAATTTTGTTACAATTCAATGAGTCTTCTTGCATCTCTTACTTCACTGATAGCATTTATATTATGTATCATCACAAAAGAAAGTAAAGAGGAAGTTCCTGTATTTAAAAAAAAAAAAAATCCAACACTTCCTAGTCCTAGTGAGAAATGTTAAGTACTGTGTATAAACTGTATTTTAGCTGTCACTGGAAAACATATTTTA
This sequence comes from Hemiprocne comata, assembly GCA_020745705.1. NCBI lineage: Eukaryota > Metazoa > Chordata > Aves > Apodiformes > Apodidae > Hemiprocne > Hemiprocne comata. Next base: position 93,300,055 of record CM036586.1, on the reverse strand, counting down.
CTGCCCATCTCTTGTTTTAAGTGCCACTTTTTAACTTTGGATGAGGATTGCATACATAAGCTGATATGAAATGATAGGAAGAATTCAGGTGCATGTAAAGCAAATGTTGATGGCTTAAAACTTGAAGAGGGGAAATTTAGATTAGACATTAGGGGGAAATTCTTCTCTATGAGGGTGGTAAGACATTGGAACAGGTTGCCCAGGGAAGTTGCGGAAACCCCATCACAGAATCATGGAATGGTAGGGGTTGGAAGGGACCTCTGAAGATGATCTCCCTGGAAATGTTCAAGGGCAAATTGGATGGGGCTCTGAGCAACCTGATCCTAGTGGGAGGTGTCCCTGCCTGTGCAGGGGGGTTAGAACTAGATGATCTTTAAGGTCCCTTCCCACCCAAACCATTCTATGATTCTATGAATTGTTCTTTCTAGTAATTGATTATACCTTAGTGGAGGACATAATAAGAGACAGCAGAATAAAGGAGGAAATAAAGTGAGAAGGAATTCCCCTCTTTCCTATCATAATGGATACTTAGAGTAAATGAGCTTTGCTATAATTCACACTTAAAGAAAAAAAATAGGTTATTAACAAAATCTGAAAGTATTCATTGGAAGTTTGAAGTATTATTTTTTAAAATCTTGACCCTGTTATATTCTACAAAGTGAATCTGTTCTCAGAATTCAATGCAAAGATAATTATGCGAAAAGTTTATCTCAGATTATGCATTGTTATTTCTAGCTATGGTAGCCAGCAGTGACACGCATGGAGATTATTGTTCTGTAGATTCATATTTTTTTTACAGTGAAATCTTCGAACCCAAAGACAATTAGGAGCTCAAGATAACCTTGGAAATATATACATTTTATTAGTCTTTCAGTAGTTCTTTTATTGACTGAACCGTGTCTGTTCTATTTGTCTGTTCCATATGCTAGCAGTGGAATGGGTTGAAATAATAGATACAAAATTGGAATACATTCATATCGTCTGTTCTTCCAGGGCATCTTGTAGTACGTGTTTTTGTGCATGCCTTCAGATATGCAGTTATCATTTATAGAACAGTCTAAATGTTGGTGGCTGCCTTGGTAGCACGGATGAGGTTATATAATTGCATTACACCTCTCCCAGACATGATCAACTCTATCCAATGCATGGATAAAGGTGCTGCTGAGCAGATGGTGTTTTATAATAGCAAAACTCTTGTACCCTCTGCCTCTTCAACTTCCAAATGCAATTGGTCTCAATGCTTAAGAAGCCTTATGGTTTCAAAGTTTTTCACAATAGCTGAACTGAGTATGTGTTGCTACAATTTGAAGCTCTTTCTTCAAGTATTCCTAGTGGACATGGAAAGGCAGTTAATCATCTCCCACTTTTGAAATAGTCTTACAAATATCAAGACTTTCATCCTGTATCAGTGTTCCAAGACTTACACTTCTTAAATTGGAGATGAGAGGTCTGACTTGTATGTTTGTGAGGGAGCAGGGCACAGAACACTATTGTATTTAGTTTGGAAAGGTGAGAGCAGTGAACAGGAGTCCACACTGGTCTGTTAGTGTTACGGAAATACTTGAAAGTGTTAGGTCTTCAAACTTGTCCTTCCTCACCTCACTCTTGAGGTCTAAGTGACTTTTTAAGGAGAACCAACTGCTTTCTTGAAAAGAAGTCACACTTGACAGGGGTGACCTGGTTTTGACCCTTACCTCGCTAAACTTCTTACCCCCATTTTTGTTAGTTTAGAAGGACCAAAGTTACTTAAATGGAGTTGAAGAAGAAAGGGGCTTGTGCAGGGGAAGAAACTGATGCTGGGAACTTGGGAACACTGTACAATGTCAGTTCTGAAAATCTGGAGAGGAGTAAGTTCAAGGAGGACATTATCTTAAGCTTTCGTGAGGGAGAGACCTGTCTGGTAGAAAAATAGCTACAATTTCACATTTAGAAAGTAAGAAGAGAAAGCCTTTTTATCTGAGCTCAGACAAAGCTCCGGTGCTTTAGATCACTAGGAAGAGAAATAGGCAAAACAAGAGTTATTGAAGTGAAAATTAGAGCTTTCATATAGAGCCTTAATTAAAACTTGTTGGGAGAGGAGAGGTGTTTAATACTGGAAGTAGCTTAATTTGTTGTAAAAATAAAGGCAGTTCCACCAAAAAAGCTCATGCATTTTCTTACATAATCTCCATGGATTGTGGGTTTTCTTGCACCTGATCACCTTTCACGCAGTATGTACTTCAGTCTTTAACCTGGTTCAGTTTCCCAGATTGGTCTCTTATGTTGCCATGCAAACACACAGATGGATATTCTTCACATTTAGCAATGTGAAAATTTCTGAATGTATTGCACTTCATTAATACATCTACCCCTTCTCTTTGAAATGCTGCATACTAATTGCATATATATGTATATATATTTGAGAGAATACATAGGTGTAGAGTTACATACATGCTGTCATAGATATTGCTAGGAGTGGATGGATAGAAGTGTGTATGTACATCTATACATGACAGAAGAGGTGTTCTGGTCTAAAATATTAATAAAAAATTGAGAACTGCTGAAGGCAGCAATGGAGGCTTACAATAGGACAAGTAGTAATTTTTTAACACTCAGATGTAATAAATGCAAAGTATTGATACTGGTAAAGATCCATGTGAGTTTTCAGGCTGCTTATAGTGTTTTGGAAATTTTGAATTCATAGATAATCTGACTTATTAGAAGGGTAAACATGATGTTAATATGCCAGAAGAATGATTGGGTCAGCTTCTTTAAAAATACTCTATATTGCCTTTTTTTCAGCATACACATTTGTTTTCTGAAAAAATCATACATTTACTTCACATTGTGGAAGACTAAGTTCATCCTCTTTTGAATCACATTAGTGAGTTAATTTGTGACATTTTGTTTTGGGAGTTTTCTTTGTCGAGTCAAAAAGTAAATGCTATTGAGTAGTTTTAATCACATTTTGACATACCACAAGAAGTCATTTTAAGATGACAATGGTTTTATGTAAAACTAATATATTGACTGGTTACTGCTATATTATTTAATGTAGATAAATATGTATGAAAATAAGCATTGATTCAAAATTACTTTTGCCTTGTCACTCTTGTTCTCTATTCTTTCTGTTTCTTTCCTCTAGGTCCTGCTTGCAAGTAGTTTTGTACCAGTATATGCAGGGATTAAGCCAGTGGAATATAAAGGAGAGGTAATTTTTCATGACATCTAACTACCAACTTTGTTTTTTAAAATAAGAGTATTCTTCATTTGTGGTGTAATTATTTGATCTTAGGGGACGGGTAGGTGGGAATTGCAGTACTGTGTTTTGTGGAATAGTTATTGTTCTTGTTGATCTTGTAGATAGACACCATAAAAGATGACATGAGTTTGTGTGTTTCAAAAATTGTGGGTGCTGAGACTGAAATCTCTGTAGCATGAAGCTGTTTCCTAAAGTTGATGTCTAACACTTACATGAGAAGAAGCTTCTTCCAGTAAAGAAGACGCTTCCCACGGCAAGCTGTTACCAACTCTGAAGTGTTTTTTGTAATTTAAAGGATCACCCTTCTGCTTTTAATAGAAGGAATGATAAGGGATTTTGGGGCAGATTGGACACTACTAGAGTACATGTGCCTGTTTATGTATGTGTTGTTCTCATGGTCTGTACAGAATTATATGCTTACCAGGTGACCTTCAAATCTCTTACCTCTGGACAAACATTAAAGAACAAAGTTTTGTTTGTGGTTTTTTTCCCTCCTATAGCACACAGCTATGAAGTTTTCAGAGGTGTACACTACCATAAGAAAATCTTTTCACAGTTGCCTGTAGTTGGCTCAGTTTCAATAACTTTTTTGCCTTTCTTACATAAATATGTTAACATTTGAAGCATGATTTTGGCTGTTTAGTCTGTAGTTACTAGAAGTATGAAAATAGCCTTTTTTTTTTTTCTGAGAAATACTATGTGATACTTTGTATTTCCTCATACACACTCAAATTAATACTTTAGAACATCTATAATCCTCACAGCTACTCTGTCAAAAAAATCCCACAAAACGGTATGCATTTGTCTCTATCAACAGGGAGCTGGAGTTTATGTCAGAAAGCTTGTCAGCTTTAGAATTATATATACAGCAATATATATCAGCTAAGATGTTTGAAGGGTTTAAATCAGTATTGCCTGACTGCTTTAGTTAAGTGGAGACTGCTTGCAGCTTCCCAGGGTCTGGAAATTTTGTTTGGAGTTGCTGTATGTTGTTTGTGCAGCTCATGGGCATACACCGATGTTTTAGGTTCAGCCTGCCATTACTTAAAGGAAAGGAAATGTTTTGGTTGAATTTCTTCTGATGTTCTTTCAGTTAAGAAGTTGAAAAGTTGGCTCAGAGTTTTGTCTAAAACTTTAAAACCCATGTCAACATTGCTATTATGATTTGCCTGGGTATTGTAGTAATTACTGAAACACCTGCAGTGTTGTCTTAGTGGACAGTTCATGTTCCTGCCCAATTTAATGTTTTGCATTCAGAAGTGAAATCAATGAATGTTTCACGGAAGCTAGTTCTTCTGTTACTTGAAAGCTTGTTGTCATTCCCAAAGCTTACTACTCTCCTAAAGTAAGATTCAGAAAAGGCAGTTTCTCAGAAGAAGGTTCCTTTCATGTATTGTTATTTGTTGGAATTATTAGTTCTGCATGTATGCACTGACTTCTCATGCTCTGTAAAACAGTGCATTGTGGTTTGGGGAATTTATTATTTTTTTTTTTAGAAAAATGTTGCCTGTAAACGCATGGGACTTCCCATTCTTTAGTTTTAAATACTTAGAGCAGAGTGAGGGCAAGACCCCTAGGACCTCTATTGCATCAGTATTTTCATGGTTTGGAATACTGGGTAATGAGGATACATGGTGTGTAATAGGAGCCTTAAAACATGCAGTGTAGAACCAAATAGATTGCATGTAACCTCATGATCCAGACATGGTAAGCACTGAAGTCAGTAAGATGGACTGGATATTGACTTGGCTCTGTGACACCACCTGTTATATTAGCATCATATTCCAAGTTTCCTGAAGCTTTACTGTAACAGACAGAACAGAGTTGGTTCTGTCTGCATTTACGGTAGTTCCAGGAAGTAAATTCCTTAGGCTTTATGCTCTGTGGCAGCATGGAATCAAGTTTACTTTGTTTGCTGCTTGAGTCTACTGGCCTTACGTGCTCTTTAGAACAGTTGGTCTGGATCTCCTCTGGGCTACGCATGTCACCTGCATACGTAATCACCAGGTCATCTGAGAGTGTTTTAGAAATGCATTTCAGTGTGTTACGTGAGGTATGTGTTGCATGATTTGTAAGGGAGTATGATGCAGTTCTGCTGGAATTGTATCAGAAAATAGCCAAAGTTGTTGCTATGCTGTTCTTACAGACTACAGAGAGTAAGCCTCAGTGTAAATTGTTCCCAGCATTGTAATTTAGTTTTCTTGCTTTTTGAGAGGCATTTGGCTCACAGTGGAATTAGCTAGCATACCTGTAGTATGCATCCTTGGAGGTTAGGCTTTTTGAGTGAATAAGCTAAATTGCATGGTAGCATATACATAACATCAGTCTGTTCGTAGTACATTTTCTTCTGGTTTGATGAGCCTAAAAACAAACTGAAGGAAAAAGGAACTGTAAAATAACATCTGAGAATTTATAGTCTGTTAATGGCCTCAACTAGCTTTTTACCTTGATTGTGTATTTACTGTGCCCTTGGAGTAGGCTTCCGGTAACAGCAAGACAAACTTGCTCCATGTGAAGTTACCTTTCTTGGAGTTGGTTTGGTGTCCTCTGAACCTCTGGCAAGGTTAATAAAGTTTAAGACAGATAAAGATCCGCAGAGGATTGAGTTGACTGTATCGGATGATGAGGCTGTAGTTTGTGTCACTCGTTTTTACAGAACAGCTTTGTAAAAGCAATCTGCTGGTAAATGGGTAGACTGTTAGGTCCAGCCTGCATCCTCAATTTCATTGTCGGATTTGGTTTTCATTACACATTATTTCATAACTTTCTCTGTCTTTGCACTGTACTTACAAATAAAAAACTAACTCAGAAGTTACAAGGAATTTGCCCCATCAGCTAAGATGCATTTGTCAAGAATTGGTTAATGGAATTAAGAGAATCTGGAGCATTATCTCTCTTTATTTGCATCATACAAATGCTTTATTTTAGCTATGTGACATGCAGGACTGTGGAGTAAAAATATTTTTGAGAAGCAATTTCTTCCAAATGCTTAAAAGAAAATGAAACGACAGGAGGGCATGTCAGCCAGGAATAACAGCATCTGCAAAAGACAGTGCTTAATAAAAAGTATTGCCTTTGCCTTAGTAAGTGTTTTGATTTTCAAATCAATATTGGAGCTAAAAAAGAGGAGAGGGGGAACAAAACTAAATCAGGTTTTTTAAATGGGAGAACTTGTAAGTGCTAAAAGTACTAAGCTAGACTTGTGCAATACATTAATAATGTAGTCTGTTATGGTGTATTTGACTTGCTCAGACAGGGGCTCCACTGTTCTTGTTACTGTAGGAATTGCAACAAAAAGCCACTTAGTGTACTCCAAGGACATTGCATATAAATCAATAATAAATGACTATTTGTAGGCACAATAAAAAAATGCCTTGGTGTTAGAAATGTTAAAGTATATTGCAGCTTTACTACATTGTTGTTGCAACAATGTGTAATGGAGCTTGAAAAGTCAAAGTTAAATTTCAATGGTTTTGAAAGTTTTTTGTCTCCTTTTTGTAAGGCAAAACAATCTCAATTCTAAGCATTAAAAACTGATTTTTGTGGAAAGCGAAGGAATTCTACAGTGGATTGTGGGTGCTGACATCAAGAGCTAATGTCAAGGGTCAAGCTCTAAAGCGTATTATGAAATAATAGGGTTAGAAGGCCCATGGAGACAATGGAATGTGAATGTTTGTAGTTTATATTTTAAGCTCAGGAGCATATGAAGAAGTGTGAAATAGCAGATTATATAGAAAGTGAAGAAGAGGGCTGGATGCAGCACCAAAGCAACCTTCCCCTCTGTCCCCCTAAATGGTGCTTGCTATATATCCACATGTAAAAAAATAAATCCAGGTATTGCCAGATGCAGGAGTTGACAGTGGAAAGAGGGGCAAGTGACAAAACTTCAGGTTGCATGAACTCATATGTGGCACTAGGAGAAATCTATACATAGAGAGTTAAAGGGAGATTCGCTTTAAGTGAGAGTAAAGGATGCAGCTGAGAGGGATCTATACAACCAAGTGATGGGCTTCAGAGACTCTCGGAGGCTTCTGAAGAACAGTGTAACCTGAGATAACTCTTCCTGTGTAGCAGTCACTGTATTGAAAGCTAGTGTCTTGCCAACAGTTGGAAGTAGATGTCACAAGCAGCTTCCCACTACCACGCTTTTTGTGTGAGACTTTTTTTCATTGTGAGACTAAATTCCTGTGTCATTTTCAGTAATTCTGTGGGAAAACTTGCATTGCATTTTGCGTTTCCATAATGGTTACATATAATATCGAGTACGGAGAAGAAAAGCAGTCTTCTGCCTGATTGGTACTGAAGACTTCTGGTACAATGTGTCATTTGTTTTGTTCTGTGCTAATGAAACATGAAGCTGATATCCTGGTATATTCAGTTTATTTTGGGGGAGGCCAAACCCTTAAGAAACATTGCGGTGATTCTTATAATACTATTTCTAGCAGCTTTTCAACTTGCCTAGCTTTAGGTGTCTGCAGTAGTCTACGTTTTACATAGTTGATGTGTTTCCTTTCTAATTAGTGGAGAGGAGGGGAAGCACATTTTCAGCACAATTGAAATCAGATGTGAATGCTTTATTTGGGATAAGGTGAATTGTATACTACAAGTGTTTTCTCTTCCTTGATGATGAAGGAAGTGTAGAATGACTAATGTGGCTTTAGATGTGTAAACTTCAGTGAGATGCATCTGGTCACTAGACCTCATGTATGATGTCACTAAATGCATCTTAGCCAGTAGACTGATCCTGAGTTTTGGGTTGCGTGTGAGCACGGAAAGAAATGTGAACATATAAAATGTATTGGAATGATGTCACAGCTGTCCCTCTTTGCACTGGGATGGAATTTGGCCTGTGCCCCTAGACTACCTTTAAAACCAAGAAATGTTGGCTCTGCCAGAAATTAATTAGTTGCTTTTGTTTTTTCTTCTTCATTCTTTCCTGTACTCCTGTAGCAGGCTTGATGTCTCTTAATTGCCATAGATATTGAGGTCCTTCCCACCTTTATTCCCCATTTGCCAGCTATTGCTGTCTTGTCTTGTGTGTGTAGGAAGACAAGAGACTGGAAGAGGGAGAGAAGTCGTATTTGGTTAAGCTTGTGCAGTCAGTTTACCTGCACATACAGATTGTCCAGCTTCTAGTTTAAATCAATGTTTTAGAGTCTACTTTATCTGATACGGTTCACATGTAATGTTAACAATCATATTTTCATGTATGTGTTGAGAGAAACTCTGTATGAAGCATTTTATTATTAGATCAACTAACAAGCCTCAGCAATAGCTTGATAAATTTATTGCACACACACATTATGCCAAACACACATTGATTAAATGCTCTGTGTGCTGCTCATTGTCAGTTACTTGATATTTACACCTCATACTCAAGCTTGTTCATGGTATGCTGAGAAGGAAACTTGAAAGTTTTCTTGAGGATGGAGTGGAGGAGGCAGGAACAGGAAGGTTGAAGTATACATTTATGAACATATAACAAAGTAACTTTGAAAATATTTTTATTTTCCCATAGAAGTGGGTTGATGGTGGTCTCACCAATGGCCTTCCTATCTTGCCTGTTGGAAGAACTGTGACAATTTCTCCTTTCAGCGGTCGATTAGACATCTGTCCACAAGATAAAGGACGTGTGGATCTTTATGTTAAATTTGCAAAACAAGATATAATGGTGAGTTGCTTGTTTATTAAATAACTTAAGAAGAAGGAAAGGTAGCTGAGTATTTAAGGTTATGCTTATGTTTAAATGCTTATGTTCTGCATATGTATCAAATAATGTTTTACCATTTTCTGGTTTGCAAATGGAGTGTAAACCTTTTCTTAAACACAAGGGAAGGAAAAGAATAAATTTTGTCAGAAAGGTTGAAAATAATTGATCTAGTACAAAGTTGAGCTATTTATCACAGGCTATGAAATGTAAATAATCTAGGCTTGCTTAAAGTGTCAGCTGTCTTTGGCTAGGTAGAGTGTTTATAGAAAAAAAACCCCACCAAACTCCTGTAGAATCCTTCAGGAGAGGGAAAATCCAGAACATCCCTCCCTACTTACTGTAGTTAGCTGCTCTAACTGAATTTAAAATACAAGTTTGTAGTACATTTGAAATAGTATACAATAACTGGTCACCACATTGCTCAAGAGAGCTTAAGAATTTGAACAAATTTAAGCATGACACTTTTCCAGAAGTTATTTTCTTAGATGTTACAGAATCATTTCTGTATATTTATATACAGGCTAAGACTGATGTTTTATGGCCTCCTTTTCAACATTTGTGTCGCTGCAGGTTTTGTCTCACAAATTTTAACCATAGTATCGTGTCCTTTGACATGAAATAAAATACTGAATTGCAGTAGACTGAGTTGTCAGCAAAACTCCATTAGAAAGAAAAAATAAAGATAAGCAGTAATTAGTACCTTTAAATTTCTTTTAGATAGTTCTTAATGTTTTCTTAATTTGAGTAATGTAATCCTTAATTGGACCAATTTCTGAATCTTTATAATGCTTCATTGAGAGATTTTCAGGATGATAGTAAATTATCATAAAGCATGAGATTATTGATTTCAAATGTATTGAAAAAATATGCAATTGCTTACTGTATACTTCTTGTATGTAATATCTAGTGTTATCTAGAGGAGCAAGAATGAGCTGGTGATTAGTTTAGAGAGAGAGAGTTAATTGCAGAGTTAGATTTCTTCTAGGGTCCTGCAAGTGCAGACCTTTCTAGAATCTGAGGTGGCATTTTCACCTATTCAATTTGAAGAACCCTTAGCTTTTAGAGCTATAAAAATGTGAACTAAGAAACAGGTTTTTTCAGCAATATTATAATCTACATAAAATGAATAGTTGTATGCATTCATTGATCTGAATTGGAATGTATACAGTTTTCTGTCTTTGAACTTCTGACATCTATTGTCAGAATTTAAATAATTACTTCAAATAATGAAGATTATTTTTATATTATTTTTTAAATTCATGTATAATAAAGTATGTGGCTAAATGGTAAAATAATAGTGTAAATAAAGTGGTCAGAATTTGATTAAATCTAATAGTTTTTAATTTTGTTGTAAACAATTTAATAATGTATGTATGCAAGAATGCAGTTCTGAAATCTTTTTCCACCATCAAAGTGACCTCTTGAAACGCTGAGTAATTCTTAATTTGTTATACTTGCATGTTGAACATTGCCTGGGAATGTTCCCAAGAATGCAGTTTTTTGCACTAGTAAGCTGTCAAAATATTTCCTTGCACAAGTTGATCAGCATGTGCCATCTACCACTCTGCCAGACAGCTCTGGGAATGTGTGAGAACTTAAAATGTTTCAGAAACATCGGGCAGTTCCACAGGCAGACAGTCTGTCTTGGAGGCTGTGAGTTTAATATTGTGTATGTAGACTATTTGTGCTAGTTTGTCTTGGCCCTCAGCAGTGTACCTGGACTTGGTTGACTTACTCGTGTAGAGATAGCCATGCTGGTCTTTTGTTTTACATATGCTACATGAAACAGATGACAGAAGAGTCAAGTCTAGATAAGTTGCTTTTATAAACTAATTTGTAACTCCTTGATCTGTTGCAGCTTTCTCTGGCCAACTTAATAAGACTTAATCAAGCTTTGTTCCCACCAAGCCAGGAGAAAATGGAATCATTGTACCAAAATGGATTTGATGATGCTGTATGTTTTTTACTGAAAGAAAACTGGTTTGAATAGATGGTACATAGAAAATGAATGAAACCTGATGTCTGTCAAAACACGGCAATGGGCATCCTACAGAATCTAAGGGATTGCTGTCCCAATTCCAGTTAGTGGAAATAAAAATCCCGATGGAATTGCATCTGCTTCTGACGAGAGAGTATCGATTGTGCTCCAAAGACCTGTATAAACAGGTCAGAATGAGAATTGTACTGGCCTGGTATTTGTCTTGTTTTGAGGCGGTTCAAGTTTAAATCCATTTTGCTTGTACTGAGGACTCAAGTGTGGGATTTGTTAAAAGCTTGTGTTGTCATAATTGCAGAAATTTGGAGAAGTCTTTTTCAATGTTATTTCAGACAGAAGTCAAGGTTGTACCATGAAAAATTACAATCTGTATTGTTCACTTAATGTAATAGTTGTGCGTGTTAATCGGATGCCTGCAGTATTGCTGTTGTAATATGTATCTTGCAGTGTTCTAAAGGACTTGAACACCTAGCACCAGTCACAAGAAATAAAACATTTGCACTATTTTACTCTGGTTTTAACATTAGAAGTTCCTGCATTTTTCAGTGAATGTGTTCTTTAAAAATTTGAAATACTACTTGAAATTTGTAATGGAAGTGTGATGTTTGAACATAAAAATACCTTGTAAAAAAAGTATGAGAAATTGTTATATTTATGTTCTCTTCCTCTGCTAAAATTGAATAAATATATTTTCTTGAAACGTTTGTCAAGAGCTCATTTATAAATTTCTTAGAGTACTATAAAAACGTGTTTCTCTGCAAAAAAACCTGCCTGTGGAGAGATGCTGAAGTCAGCCAGCAGGTAGTGAACTCAGCCTCATGTATCTTACTCTTTTACCATTCACCTTGCATTTACCTTTAACTCCCAAGTTCAGGAATTTCAGTCTCAATGCCTAAGTCTTACAATCCACAACTGTTTATTTTAAAAGCAAAGTGTTTAACTGTGTTTTTTAAAGTTGATTTCTTAATACTTAAAAAAAAAGATTGAATTAAACATGTATGCAATTATAGAATCCCTGACAAACAACAGAATATCTGGTGAGTTGAGAAGTAAGATTTTTATAAAACCTCTGTAATATCTTGAAAGCCTCTTCAGCCATGAGATTTATGTTCATCTGTAGATTGCATCAGATCAGGATTCATGTGACAGGGATCTGAGTTCTTTATTATTATTTTTGATAACGAAATAATTAAAAAGCCTAATGTAAAGCACTTTGATGTTAGAATACTACTCTTTTTAAAAGCATCAGGTTCTGTAAACAGTGAAAACAGGATAATTTGCAAGATTTCCAGTTATGTAGGACAGCATTTTTTATGTAAAAGTGAAATAAGTTACCTTTCTGCTACCAAGACACCTGTGCCTGACTCACTCTCATATTTATGTATGAAGTATAACGTTTTGCATTAATAGAAATAGTAGATTGTGGCGGGAGCACAGACTAACGCACCACGATCAATGTGATCAAGCGAAAGCTGTTTATTATTAAAAATGGTGCAATTTATACCCCTCTGACTCCAGATGGTCCACCCCAGTACAAACCCGGTTGGTTACATACATACACAGTTCATATATGATTGGCTACGTGTCTTGTCATTTGCTGTCCGTGTCACGATGACCCAGGGCTTCTGCTTCCCAGACAGTGCCTCAGTTCTTGCTACAACATTCTTTTCTCACTACTTCACGAGATAACAACCGTGGGATACCTACTTGTAGGACACCTGCTGTTTACTGGTCCCGTGGGACGGCGGTCTGTGGGGTACCAGCCTGTGAGACACCAGCTTGTTTATTGATCCCACGGTTTGCTTCAGGGTGCCTGACACTTTGGTCAGCAGCACCTGCAACACTGCTGTTTTAATTCAGGCATATTTTCCACAAATCCCATGTTAATTTTCCATAAATCCCCACAGTAGATAATGCTATTAAGGAATTCTCTTCTTTCACTCTGGTCTGCTATAAGCCTAAGTCTCTTATTCAATGGCAATACCTGTTCTGGCACCCTGGTGGAAACTTGAAGCACCTCTTTTCTGTTTTTCATGTTCTTTATTGTGTGCTGAGGGCTTGGTGCTACTCACAAGCTTCGAGGAACAGTGTACATCATCTGATCAATCACCTTTCTGACAAATAATGGTGCCATATATATTTAACAAGCCTGTACAAAGCCTGTGTATCCGGATGGAGCTTTTTAAAAGTTGCTTTTAAAGGATAATATTACTAAATGCAAAGTTCCTTTTTTAATGGTGTATGTTGCTTTTTAGTATCAATGCTGTCATAGTTTGCTATGCTATATAATCCATAAAAATCTGACTTCTTCCAGCACGTAATGTCACCCCCAGGAACATATGCAGTATTGTGTTTTCTGAGCCCTAACAACCCCAGGTGGTGTTGAGTGCTTTAGAAATTGACCTTCATAGGTTTGTGATAAGATGATACAAGATCATATTAATGCAGAGATAAGAAGTAGAAGTGTTCACAGTGATAAAATAAAGTGAGGGGGTTTTATGTTTGAGCATCAAAGTTGAATGAGGAGAATAATCTGTTCAGTCATAACACTAGTGTTCAAAGTGGATACTGCTGCATGCAGAGCAAGACTCGGATTTTTCCGTTACCACTATTTGATAAATGTTTTTGATTGTGTGTGATCTACACAAAGTAGATGGATGCAAGCCTATTTTCTCAAAAGTTGTCCAATTGGTCCTAATGAAACACAGTAAAGCTTATTTTAAAATGCATTCTTTTCTGCCAACTATGCTTAAATCTGTTTTGTTTGTGTGAAAAATATTTTCTTTGAAAACAAGAGGTATTAGCGTATTTGGGAAATATTTGCAAAAGGTAGATCAGGATAGTCAGTCTCTGTTTCATGTAAGAAGCTGAGGCTGCTTCTATGCATTCAGATTTTGTGAATACCACCTACTTCCTCCTTCCCCCAGTTCTTCCACGCCATCACCTTGAAAATGCCAGTTTTAAAGTTTAAAGAAAACGAATTTTTTCGAAGTAGCATTTTTACAGTAGAGATACAACCTTATGTAATGATGAGTCTATTTGTTTTCTGGTTACTTCTGTGTCTGAATTGGTCATGATTCTTTGTATTTATCTTTGTAAGCTTCAAAGCCTCCTAATTAAGTTTGTGTTTAGGCCTGTATTTACTGACTCACTGTGTTAAAATCTCTAGTTTTGAGTGCCTTTCCCATAAAGTAACTGATAAAGTAACAGTATTCTTGTTGCCAAAAAATTATCTACAAGAGGAGATGATATGGATGTGGGGGAAGTTGTTTGTGGTTTTGCAGCATGTGCCTCTCACATTTGCTACACAAATGAAGGGTAACCAAGGAATGTTTGCAAAGGTGGCTTCTACGTTAGAAAGGTTAATATGCACCCTTCAGTTAGGTCAGTCTGTTCCATGGGAAAAAGATCCCTTTTAGATAGTCTACTATTTACCTTCATCTGTATTAGTGTTAATCCTATCCATACCCCATCCCAGTTTTCCTAGTTAGAACATATATGGCTGGTGTTACAACCTAATCATCTTTTTGTTTTGAATCTCAGTGTATAGCTTTACTGGGAAATGATACTTGTATGTTTCTATTGGTTAAATATTTTCTATTTAAAAGAGAAACAGTGAGAAATCTAACGGTCAAAGCCTCTTTGACTTTTTCTTTTAACAGTTGTATTCTTCAAGGAGTGAATGTTAGCCTTTATAAATGAAGAAAGGTCAGGGGGTTTTTACCACTCTGCAAGTTCTTTGCTGTGGTATGGATCTTTCGTGGCTAAATTATGCTAATAGCTGGAGTTTTCTATTAAAACGTCATAAATCATTTCTACTGAAAAAGGATCCTAGCCACCTTGTTTGTTTCTTGCAAAAGCTTAAGGTAGTTTGGAGTCCTCTTTCAGAAAGTGCTAAATAGATGTAGTTGAAAATCACTTAGCGATCTCTTGTCAAAACAAACCACAAGGAAATAATGGATTTGTCATTTTATGAATACTTCTTAAATAGCTTCTGTTGTTTCTCTTCTTTTAGAGTTGTTTGAGGTTTAGTCCTTGTGTGGCTGAAAGCAGACCATGAGCCAGCAATGTGCATTCATGGCAAAGGTGGCCAACAGCATCCTGCCCTGCATTAGACAGAGCATTGCGAGCAGTTCAAAGGTGGTGACCCTTCCTCTCTACTCAGCAATGGCTAGACCACATCTTGAGTACTGGGTCCAGTTCTGGGTTCCCCAGTATGATCAAGTTAAGGACATACTGGAGGAAGTCTGCTGCAAGCCCCAAAAAGTTGATTAAGGACTGGAGCATCTGATGTATGAGAGGCTGAGAGAGCTGGGACTGTGTAGCCTGGAGAAGTGAACGGTCAGGAGGACCTCATAAATTTGTATAAATACCTAATGGTTCTTTTCAGAAGTGCCCAGCGACAGGACAAGAGGCAGTGGGCACAACCTGAAACACAGGAGGATCCATCTGAACATCAGGAAACACTTTACTGTTAGAGTAACTGAACACTGGGACGGGTTGCCCAGAGAGGTTGTGGAGTCTTCCTCCTTGAAGATACTCAGAAGCCTTGTGGACATGGTCCTGTGAAACCAGCTCTATCTTACCCTGTTTGAGTAGAACTGTCAGAATACATGATCTCCAGAGGTCCCCTCTAACCAATGATTCTGTGATTCTATAGGATTAGCATTTCATATAAATAGAAACATTCTTAACACAATGTGCACTTCAAAAAAAAGTATAAATAGAAAAGTGGTATTTCACATGTCTAGTATTAAGAACTGTTTGTGTTCTAAACTCATTCTGAATTCAGTCCTGATGTTTCGTTCTGTGCTAAGCTGCCATAAAAATCCATGACCTTGCTGACAGCAACATAACAAATATCTTTTTGCTGTCCTTGTGCAGTTGGTGTTAGATGATGGAACATACTACCTATTACTTGTTTTCAGTCCTGCAGAACTTTCTGAATATTTAACCTTTTGGACTGAGAGTTTGTCCAACTTCCTCAGAAACACTATGTGGAAAATAGTTAAGCTGTTTCTGAGAAGCATGTGAAAAAGAGCATAAAACACTGACCTTCATTTAAAGGGCCATTGATCTGAAGTGGAGGCAGTGTTTTAAAGCAGAAAGGGAACAGCCCCATTCAAATATGAGAGTTATCTGAATGAGATGCTTTTTAAATGCACTTTCTAGTTATGTTTGCTAGATTAGGTATGAATTCTTGTTAATTTTGCCAAAATGCCAGAGCTGGAGGGTTTCACAGAGTGCATTGACCTCTGTGCGTCTTGAAAGTGACTTTGGTTCAGTGGCTGCTGCCTTCAGTTCTTCTCTTCACAGAACTGCATCTTTGTCTCAGATGGACTTCACAGGTTGCATTTTAAAGGATGGACTGGCTAGTCTCTCTCCTCTAAAGCTTCATGTTAAATGAATAAATATTCCCTGTATTTAACCCCTTATGGTATTTAACCCAATCTATAATTTTAACTTTTGAATGAATTAATATAGTTAGACTATATTATAGGCAACAAGGATTTTATTTTTAAAAGACTCTTAAAATAGGGAATTTGAAGTGATTCTGAAGAGACAGTTTCTCTGGCAAAGAAATTAGTTACATATTTACATCCACAATTAGAGTTTCATTTACTGACTGGAAACCTAAATACGTATGACTGCAAATGGATTTGATTCCTAGTTTAGGTAGACGAGGAGGGAAGACCATGGTTTAATTCCCACTGTCAAAACGGAAAAGAAAAAGAAAATATTTGTGATTGTTAATGCTTAAGCACAGTCTGTGTGTGCCTCTGAAAGTCTTATTTCACTTTTTCTAAGTGACTTTCACCGAAAAGGAATTAAATGCTCAGATCAATTTCTTCAATGAAAATAATTTTATTTGGTGTCTTTACTGGTAGAAAAAGGAAATATTTTAGAAAAAGAGTCTAGTGATGAAGTTGAAGCTGAATCCATCTAGCAGTGTGTATTCACTTAATCTCCAGCCTTGAGTGTCAACTATGACTTGCTGTCCCCTGTTAAGTGAACAGAGTTTAATCACTTTTTATAACTACTGCACAATTAATGTATAAAGCTGTAACCTCTGCCACTTTATTCTATGAACCATTTCCTTTTGTGTATTTGCAGGGGTAAGCAATTTTGAAATACTCAGCTTGCAATATTTGGCTGGGCAAAAAAATTAAAACTAATACTTTTCCACAATTTAAATACTTTGTCAAAGGATTTTCAAGTCACACATAACATAACTATACCAAGACAGCACTTTCTCAAGTACTTCATTGTTCTGCAAATATGATAAGCCACTTCTATGCAGCTTAGCTCTTGCTTTTATTTACGTAGTATTCTAAGCAAGTATTTTAAGTATTCTAAGCACTTTAAAACAAGTTTAAAAGACACTTTTTCGAAATCCAAATATTTTATGTTAATGTTATGTATGATACATAAGCAGTAAGGATTAGCTCTACAGCAGTAAACTTGTATCTAAGTAGCCTATCTGCACGTCAAGATTATTTCAGTAATTAATGTTTCTTCAGAAAATGTGTAAGTTACAAATTCTAAAAACACTTAAATATTTTTATTCGATTGGGAGTAACAGGGCTGGCTAAATATCTAATACTGGAAGAAGTTGCAGGGATTAAGAGTAGACATCCTGCTATGAGACAGCAGCAAGATAGACGGCACCCACTTCAATGCCACCTGTGGTCAGTCTCTCTTGCATAATTATTTTAAAGAGGACGTGAGAACCTGGGTTAATAAACCCACTGCTGTTCTCCAGATATGTGTGCAAGAGCTACTAAATAGAACAAAGGCAAGAGATGGTTCTTCCAGGAAGAAGCTGCACCAGTCTCCACTGACTGGTCTTCCACCCAGGATGGTGATTCAACCTCAGATGCTCAACATCAGAGGTGCCCTGCCTCCAGCCAGGAGGAGGAGAGGGACAATGGAGTTTACTGGACTGTATGGATTTGGTGGCCTGGCACATTAGAACCACAAAGGTATAAAGCTTTGGTGAACACTGGTGCACAGTGCACCCTAATGCCATCGAATCAGAAAGGGACAGAATCCCTCACTATTTCAGGAGTGGTGAGAGGCTCTCAAGAACTGACTGTTGTGGAGGCCAATGTGAGCCTCACTGGTAAAAAGTGGTAAATGCTCCCTATAGTGACTGGCCCAGATGCTCTGTGCATCCTTGGCATAGACTGTCTCAAAAAAGGATATTTCCATAACCCGAAAGGTTACCAGTGGGCCTTTGTTATAGCAGCTGTAGAGACTGAGGACACTGAACAGCTGCATACTTTGCCTGGCCTTTCAGATGACCCTTCCCTAGTGGGGTTGCTGAAGGTTGAAGACCAACAGGTGCCAATTGCCACTTCAAAGGTGCATAGACGGCAATATCATACCAACAGAGACTCTCTGATCCCCATTCATAAGCTGATCTGGCAATTGGACAGCCAAGGAGTGATCAGCAGGACTCACTCACCCTTCAACAGTCCTATTTGGCCAGTGCAGAAGCCTGATGGCAAGCGGAGGCTGACAGTGGACTATTGTGGCCTGAATGAGGTTACACCACCACTCAGTGCTGCTGTGCCAGACATGCTAGAACTTCAGTACGAGCTGGAGTTGAAAACAGCCAGGTGGTATGCCACTATTGACATTGCTCATGCCTTTTCCTCTATTCCTCTTGCATATTGACATTGCTCATGCCTTTTCCTCTATTCCTCTTGCACCAGAGTGCAGGCCACAGTTTGCTTTCACCTGGAGGGGAGTCTAGTACACCTGGAATCGACTGCCTCAGGGGTGGAAACACAGCTCCACCATTTGCTATGGACTGATCCACACTGCACTGGAGAAGGGGGGGGCTCCAGAACACCAGCAGTACATTGACAACATCATTGTGTGGGGTGACACGCCAGAAGAAGTCTTTGAGAAAGGTAAAAAGATCATCCAAATTCTTCTGCATGCTGGTTTTGCTGTAAAAAGACGTAAGGTCAAGGGACCTGCATGAGAGATCCAGTTCCTGGGAATCAGGTAGCAAGATAGATGTCACCAGATCCCAATGGACGTGATTGACAAAATAACAGCTATGGCCCCACCATCTACTATAAAGGACACTCAAACCTTTTTAGGGACTGTTGGTTTCTAGAGAATGCATATTCCAGGTTACAGTGAAATTGTGAAACCTCTCTATGAGGTGATGTGAAGAACAGGTCTCCATAAAAGATGTTTCTCACTTAAATTGACTGTGATAGAGAAACATAACAAAAATGGTGGCAATACTGTAGGGTAGAGGTCGTGGCTGGAACGTAGGTGTTGGGAAGAAGACCAAACAAAGAGGAACAGGAAACCAAATAAAAGGAGCAGAGCTGAAAAACAGTGGGGGACTGAGACACAACAGGGTGTGACTCTGCCACCGGACCGAGTGTCCAGAGAGGAAAAATGGCTCATCGCAGCCTCTCCAGTGTTCCTGAGATCGAGGAGAAAGAAGAAGAAAAAGGCCAAAAGGAGTCGAAGAAAGCAGCCTGCTGCAGTGTCGCTGTTCCCTGCTGTCCCTGCCTCTGGTGTGCTGCACCTACACCGTACCTGCCACCTGCCAATTCACCCCCCATCCCCAGGCTCCAGGAGGATGTGAGAAACCTTATTGTTAATGCATTCTGTCCTGCAGGTGTGTAATTTGCCCCTCACTTGTTTTCACTTCCGTTGACCCATAAGGGAAGCCTCGGGCTCATAGTCCTTCTCTCTATTATTATTTCCTTTCATACACACATATTCCCTGGTGCATCTACATTTCTCTTCTACTCTTTTCTGTCCTTGTTAATATTTTAGTAAAAAGTTAAAACTTACCTGTGTGTGTGCTTATGTGTGCATATCTGGTCAGGAGCTTAATCAATTGGTTAAATGCCCGGTGGAAGCAAGCCAGTCCCAAGCCAGGGATGGACCCACCGAAATAATTAAAAGGCTATCCTGAATATTAAGTTGGTGTCAGAAAATCCTGAAAAACAAACAGGGTGATTGTGCCCTGAGATAAGGCAGCTTCGACCCAAACCAGGTTCAGACTGTGACAGGTGACCCGAAAGAAGAGTGACTTTAAATGGGGTCCTGACCAACAAAAAGCTTTTGAGCAGATTAAAAAGAAGATTGTGCAGGCAATGGCCCTTGGACCAGTTTGAACAGGGCCAGACATCAAAAATGTGCCCTAAACCACAGCCAGGTACAACGGTCCTATCTGGAGTCTCTGGCAGAAAGCACTAGGGGAGACTTGAGGTTGACCCTTGGGATTCTGGAGCCAGAGCTACAGAGGTTCTGAGGCCAACTACACGTCAACTGAAAAGGAGATACTTGCAGCATATGAAGAAGTTAGAGCCATTTTGGAAGTGATCAGCACTGAAGCACAGCTCCTCCCGGCACCCAGATTACCAGTACTGAGCTTCATGTTCCAAAGGAACCTTTCTCCTATCCATCATGCCACCGATGCGACTTGGAGTAAAGCGAGCTCAAATAGGAAGGCCTAATCATCCAGGTATCATAGAAGCAATTATAAACTGGCCAGAACGTACACACTTTGGAATGCCACTACAAGAAGTGGTAAGACGGGTTCAAGAAGCTCCACCACATGATCACCTACTAGAGACTGAGAAACAATTTGCTCTTTTCACTGATGGCTCCTGTTGTCTTGTAGGGAACTGCTGAAAGTGGAAAGCTGCCATGTGGAGTCCTACACGACTAGTTGCACAAGCAGCTGAAGGAGAAGGAGAATCGAGTCGATCTGCAGAGGTAAAAGCCATCCAGCTGGCTTTGGACATTGCTGAGCAAGAGGAGCGAGCAAGACTCTTTCTCTACACTGATTCATGGATGGCAGCAAATGCCATGTGGGGTTGGCTAAAGCAGTGGCAGCAGAACAAGTGGCAGCGAAAAGGTAAACCTATTTGGGTTGCCGAGCTGTGGAAAGATATTGCAGCTTGGATAGAGAAACTGGTTGTAAAAGTGTGTCATGTAGATGCACACGTACCTCTGAGTTGAGCCACAAAGGAATATCAACACAACCAATGAGCAGATGAGGCTGCTCAAGTGTTCCAAATAGACTTAGACTGGGAACATAAGGGTGAACTCTTTTTAGCTCAGTGGGCCCATGACACTTCAGGTCATTGGGGCAGGGATGCAACATACAGATGGGCTTGTGACCGAGGGGTGGACTTAACCATGGACGCTATTGCACAGGTTATCCACGACTGTGAAACGTGTGCTGCAATTAAGCAGGCTAAATGGTTGAAACCTTTGTGGTATGAGGGGAGGTGGTCAAAGTACAGGTATGGAGAGGCTTGGCAAATTTACTATATCACACTGCCTCAGACCCACCAGGGTAAGCGCTATGTGCTTACAGTGGTGGAAACAAATACAGGATGGTTGGAAACATCTTGTGCCTCATGCCACAGCCCAAAACACCATCCTGGGCCTTGAGAAGCAAATCTTGTGGGGACACAGTACTCCAGAAAGAATTGAGTCAGACAATGGGACTCATTTCAAAAACAGTCTTGTGACTGAGTGGGCCAAAGAACATGGTATCAAGTGAATATACCATATCTTCATCAACGACCTGGATGAGGGTATAGAATGTACCCTCAGCAAGTTTGCTGATGACACTAAGCTGGGAGGAGTGGCTGACACACCAGAAGGCTGTGCTGCCATTCAGAGAGACTTAGACAGGCTGGAGAGTTGGGCGGGGAGAAACATGATGAAATTCAACAAGGGCAAGTGTAGAGTTTTGCATTTGGGGAAGAACAACACGATGTCCCAGTATAGGTTGGGGGCTGACCTGCTGGAGAGTAGTGTAGGTGAAAGAGACCTGGGGGTCCTGGTAGACAGGAGGATGACCATGAGCCAGCAATGTGCCCTTGTGGCCAAGAAGGCCAATGGCATCCTGGGGTGCATTAGAAAGGGTGTGGTTAGTAGGTCAAGAGAGGTTCTCCTCCCCCTCTATTCTGCATTGGTGAGGCCGCATCTGGAGTATTGTGTCCAGTTCTGGGCCCCTCAGTTCAAGAGGGAGAGGGAACTGCTTGAAAGAGTCCAGCGCAGAGCCACAAAGATGATTAAGGGAGTGGAACATCTCCCTTATGAGGAAAGGCTGAGGGAGCTGGGTCTCTTTAGCTTGGAAAAAAGGAGGCTGAGGGGTGACCTCATCAATGTTTACAAATATGTAAGGGGTGAGTGTCAGGGAGATGGAGTTAGGCTCTTCTCAGTGATGACCAGTGATAGGACAAGGGGTAATGGGTGCAAATTGGAGCATAGGAGGTTCAAGGTAAATATCAGAAAAAACTTTTTTACTGTGAGAGTGACAGAGCACTGGAACAGGCTGCCCAGGGAGGTTGTGGAGTCTCCTTCACTGGAGACATTCAAAACCCACCTGGATGCGTTCCTGTGTGATGTGCTCTAGGTGACCCTGCTCTGGCAGGGGGGGTTGGACTAGATGATCTTTCGAGGTCCCTTCCAACCCCTAGGATTCTATGATTCTATGATCTCATACTATGCACAAGCCTCAGGGAAAATTGAAAGGTACAGTGGTCTGTTAAAAGCCACCCTGAAGGCAATGGGTGGAGGAACTTTCAAAAATTAGGACAAAAATTTGGCAAAGGCCACCTGGTTAGTTAATACCAGGGGTTCCATCAATGGGGCTTGTCCTGCTTAGTCAGACCTTCTACACACTGCAGATGGAGATAAAGTCCCTGTGTATGTGAAAGAAACCTGTTGGGTAAAAGTGTCTGGGTTTATCCCGCTTCAGGCAAAGGTAAACCTGTCCAGGATGTTGCTTTTGCTCAGGGACCTGTCATTACAGTGGACAGATACTGAATGACAGAATTGCATTTCTAAAGCAAAGAAACTGTCTTAGCCTGGGTAAAACCAAAATTCCAACGGTGTCCTTACGTTTGAAGTAGAAAAAAGCTAGTATGCTTGGTCAGATGTTGTTCGCATTGAAACTAAGTTTGAATACCTTTAGCTTTTGATGATAGTTACATACACTAAAGCTCATTTAATTTGTAGCTGCATGGAGTGGTAACTTCTTTAGTTTGAAATAAATACATGAACAGATGAAAAAAAGTCCAACAAAAACCATTCCAAGTTAATGAAGTGATTTGTGTGTATGTTTCTTTTCTGACTTGATAGAAGTAGCACACATCACACATGGTCGTATTTTAGTTAAAACTGCACGTAGCTCGTTTTTCATATATTTCTTTTTTCCAACGTCCCTGTTCTTATTAGTGACATATCTTCATATTCTTGATTAAACCCATTGTTAACTGGTCTGGATGGTTGGTCATAAATCCATTCACTGCTATCTGAGCTTTTTATAGCACTGGTGAATCTGTTGCAATATTCCACAAAATATATTGTTAAGCAGTAAAAATGTTTCCATTAAATACCCCCCCCAAAAAAAAAAGTTATGCAGAGAAAATAATTCACCACCTCCATCCAGTGGACTGATGCCCAGACATTGTCTGGGCAGTGGTCACCTCAGAAGCAAAAAACCCCCTTTGTTCTTCTTCCCCTACCCCAGCTTTTATTGCTGAGCATGACACTGCGTGTTATGGGATGTCCATTTGGTCAGTTGGGGTTGGCTGCCCTGGCTGTGTGCCTCCCCAGCCTCTTGCCCAACCTGAGCCTAATCACTGTGGCAGCACAGGGAGAACATGAGGAAGTCTTGATGCCTTTCAAACACTGTTCTGCCAAAAAATTGGTGTGTTATCAACACTATTTTAGTTACAAACCCAAAACACAGGACCGTGCGGACTGCTATGAAGAAAGTTAAACTCCATTCCAGCCAGACCCAAGTAGACTTTGCTACAGCTTGTGCTCATAGTGACTCATTAGTGTACTTTGTGTATTCAGATGTGAAACATCTGCTGCTGCTATTGTATTTTAGCAAGATTTGACTGTTTCCATCTCTTCCTGACAAGAGTTTACTATCTCCCTAAGTACTCATGCTTTGTCTCCAACTGCCTGAACTGTGTGAACATTTCTGGTTTTGATGTGGCTTTGAGGTAACAGCACTTAAAAACCAATTGTTAAAGAAAACAGAACCCAAACCTTACTTGACCTAGAAGGACAATCAGATACTGTAAACATCTTTGTAAGTCTTGTAAGTTACGTCATGGGTGCTGAGTCTTACATAATAATTAAGCTCTTGGCTGTGCTGTGGTATCAACAGAGAGGGAGGGAGCTGTGGCGAACATGCCTGGTTCAGTGATGCTGAAGTAGCCACTTTAAACTGCACAAGCTGAGAAAGAGAAGGCAAGGTGGAGGATATCCTGCCTTTCAGTCAGGACTTGGCTACCTGAAGGATCCATCTTTCTGGACTTTAAAATAGTTACTGCATTAAAACCGTATTGATTCCCAAGAGCTAAGTTTTATTCCTCTAAGCCTGTTAAGTGTGGTAGCTGTTCCCTCTTGGTCCAATTTAAGCCTGTACACTAGTGGTTTTGAAGAGAGACATTTTTAGTGAAGCACAAGGAATTTTTTAGGTATTTTTATAAATTATAATCTTTGAATTAGACTTACAAGGAAGGACCTTGTAAATACATGCAGAGCACATTGTACCGTTGAGGGTTAGGCATGAGTGTATTGCCATCCAGGGCTCCAAAGACTGATGCTGATTTGCATCGTTATGGCAAAGCTCAGATTTCTTCTGCTCATGTTTATTTTCCTTTAAATTTCACAGAATCACAGAATCCTAGGGGTTGGAAGGGACCTTGAAAGATCATCTAGTCCAACCCCCCTGCCAGAGCAGAATCCCCTAGAGTACATCACACAGGAACTTGTCCAGGAGGGTTTTGAATGTTTCCAGGAAAGGAGACTCCACAACCTCTCTGGGCAGCCTGTTCCAGTGTTCTGTCACTCAAATTTCCATATATTATGGAAAGCATAAGAAATCACCCTGGGCTTACACAATTGTGTATTAAAAAATAATGCTTTCTTCTCTTGAAAAATAATTTTCAAGTCACCAGAGCACTGCTCTGTATGTCACAGCTTCCTTTTTTGTTTTTTTTTTACCCATAGCCATGCCCTCAAAACATTCAAAGGCAGGGAGTTATATCTCAAACTCTTTAGTTAACAGAGTGACCTTTGCCACAGGTACATATTCAGGATAATCTGCTTATCATTTCTTTCTGTCAGAAGATGCTACCCATCTTGAGGCTTGTGGTATTTATTTCTGAAAATATTACTTACACCAAAAGCTATGTTAATTGTAGTAGCAAAGATGGTGTATCCACAAAGAAGGAACCAACCCCACCAGGTCTTATCTGATCTTATATGGTGTTTGCATTTGAAATCTGAAACAAACAAAACTAAGTATTTTAAAAAGAAAAAATACTTGCTTTTCTGATAAATTTTCATTTGAAAGATCAGTGATGATTGACCAGGCAGCACAGTTGTCTTTATTTTTATCGCATTTCGTTTCACTGTTTTTTTCAGGATAAAAGGTTGAACTTCTTGTGAGAAAACTTGTCTTCTTTTTACTTCAGTGATGAGTTTTATAAACCTTAGGAAGGAGATACTAAACAGGATTCTCAGTTTACTAGAAGTCCAAAACACATCTTTATTATGTAGAACATGCTTAGGTAATGAAAAAAAACCCCTAAACTAAATGACAGTTACCTTATTAAGTCTCAAACAACTTCAAAACAACAAAAAAAATCCTAAACCAAATCTATGCTTATGGTGTGATAGTAAGAAGATTTTCATTGGCTGTTGTGCTTTTTAGGAACTCGAAAGAATTGCACTGGACAATTGTTAAACATAATGTGAAATCTAGGATGAAAGAGATGCTCTGTGGCATTTAGCATTTCCTAGTCTGGAAAGTCCACATGGAGAAAACTTGACTCATCTGAGATAGCGTCTCTCGGTATCTGAGGTCACAACCCCAGCAGGACTACAGAAACTGGATTCGTAATTTGAGGACAGGGGAAGAGTTATAAGATGTTGGAAATTGTTTTACAATCAAATGGAAAGAAAGTTTCACTCCCACATATGCCTACTTCCATGTATACTCTAAAAACTCTCATACTGCTGTGTGAATTTACTGTTCATGTTTCAGTAACTGGAAGAAGCACAAACTACATTTTCAAAAAGAGAGCATTGACTTATAAAAAGGTAATGCAAAATTATCAGGGATTTGATTTTTTGTTTGTGTGTTTGTTTGTTTTAGTATGGAATAAAGGAAAGATCCAGCAAATGCTTGTGGAGAATATTAGGAAAATTAAATTTATATATATATATAATGCTATATATAAAAATGTATAAAATATTTAGACTAAAATATGGAATCAGTGTTCTACTGCACAGTGAAGTTCTTTAGATCCAAAGAGAAGCCACTGTCCCTAAGGAGTCTGTCTTTTGAGCTGTATAAATAATTCAATTTCAGGCCTTCCCTCCCCCACACTTGTGACTGTAGATTGCTTTTTCCCACCCTTCTTGCAGCAGAGGGGAGTGGTGGGAGAGAAGGTAATGAGGCTGAAGGAAAATTTAATTCACCTTGCACACATCAAGTCTGTTTCTGTCACTCTGAATGCTTACCATGCACTGTCAGCTTGGTGCCATTTCCACATTTGCCCTGGAGTTTCTGTGTTAACATCACATTGCAGAAATAGGAGTTACTGGTGTTCTGATCAACATTGCTCAGTTTTAAATGGGGAGTCCCCTGCGAATGTTCTTTGTAGTGTGGACCTGTGGCCTGCCTATGCTGGGGCTTGACTGGAGGCTGTGCTGGTTGTAGCAGTTGGGGCCTTTCCTCCAGCACATGACTGGCTTGCTCTCCCCACTGGGGTGCTCAAATATGCACAGCATCCACACTGTGGAGTTAAGGAGCACACTGGCATCTTCAGGGTATTGCACAACTGAAGGGTCTGGCCTGCTGCTGGCTGCAAAGGTGTAAATAAAGGACATTCAAGTGAATGGAGGCATGCTCTCCTAGGAAGGCTTATCTTGGTCAGCTGAATGCATGAGCAAAACCCAGATCTGGACATACAGAAAGCTACGGCTATGAGCACATATAGCAAAAGGTGCACTCAAGTGAGGCCAAGAACAGTTTTGCTATTGCCTTCTGAGACACCAACGCTGCAGTTAGCATTCAAAACAGAGTTGGAAAGTCGTTAACGCTGCCTAAAGATCATGTATCAAATAAATTACATGTAGGGTAAAAGAACTGCAAGACCAGGCATTGACATGGTGGGAGGTACAAACAGAGCAGAGGACTAAATTCAATATCCCTATAGTTCCTACGATTATTAAACTTTTGGGATACTTTCATACCTTCATAACAAAGCTTTGCTCTGGGAAATTTGAGAGTATATTTTCAACTCACAAGTTTTAGAAAAAATACGCATGCTGTTAAAAACTTGAGATGTTGTTCTGCAAGTGTCTGCACGTCTTCTAAATATTGTATTTGCTTTGTATACAGTAGTTTCTAGATCAGATTTTATTGTGTCTGTAGAAGTTTGACAGATACATTATTTACACAATGAATATAACTAATGACTTGATAGTCATTGGGCATATTCAAGTTTGTATGAAAAAAAATATTACGCTAAAACTCATTTTGGCAAGAGTTTATCAGAAAAGCTTTGAAAATACCTTGATTCTGATCAACGTGCAAAACTGAAATGCTCTTTTCACAATTTCTCAGTATGTGCTTAGAGTATTTTTAATGAAGGTGTTTTATGAGAAAATGCATATTGGCAATAGCACAGATACAATTTACAGTATGAGATAATTATGCCATTATTAAACTAATGAAAATATGTGAACAATCTATTTCTATGCTGTGAATTTGAAGAATATCTGGGGGAAAATGACAGTTATAATTTTTCTAGAGATCAGTATCACACAAAAAAAAGCCAGGATTGTGTTAAAATAGGATTACACCAAAGGAAACTAAAGCTCATTATTACCTTCACTAAAGTAATGTTAATGCACTGTTAATGTTATCCTGTATTTCAACATATTGTTATTTAAATATTTGCATGTCCTTTGTTATGGGCAGGAATACTGGAAAACTAAGAGACACAGTTACATCTAAACAGAGTAAAAATAAAAAATTAAATATACACAACAGTGATTAATACTTTAGGAAAAAAGTGTATGCTGGTATTAAACTAAATACAAGGATTTTTCAAGTTTACTCATACTCACTGCTTGGAATATTTTCTATGCAATCTCAAAACAATCTTAAATTTTCGTAATTTTTCAGCTTTGGTGGTTCCTACCATCACATCCATGGGTCATTAGGTATTTTTAGAGAAAATTACTGCATTTATGCAGGCAACAATGAGCAAAATGACTGGGAGAATGCCTGAAGTAAATCTGTTACTGTGCTTTGAACAGCTAAAAGGAAAAAAAGAAAAGGCAAAAAAACCAAAAGGCAAAAAAAGCACCACAAGCAAGACAATACACCTCAAGAAACAAGTCTGATATTAATTGCAAAGGATCCAGAAGGGTAAACTGATAATGCATTTAGACATTCTCTCTTCCAGAGGCAATTGCTAGCCAGTCTAATAGTTGACAGGCTTCAATGTCTGCATTTCCTCCCTCACCACAGGAACGATGGCATGAGCCAAATCCTGGAGATCACTGAAATGCACTTTACTTAGGCAATTCTCAACTGGCAAATAGTTTGAAGGGGCATTTCGAGGCAGTGCAGTGATGAAATCTTACAATTTATTCTAAATAACAACAATCCCTACTTGACACCCATTTAAGGTCACATCTCACTCTTTTTAATACCTTACATGACTAAACTTCATCTGCCTTTGAGTTTTGAAATTTTAACTAAGAAATCATATGAGATTGTTTTACTTGAAACAGTTATTTACACTTTACATATCCACATGTAAATGCCTACACTTGAGTGTACTCTCCCTTTGTAGCCAATAAATAGAAGTAGTAGTTAAAGGCAATATTCATTTCATCTGACAATAAAGATTTAACTAGATAAAATGTTGGAGGTTTTTCTAACTGTAAAAGCACCTGTTTCTCACATAGAGTAATTACTTCAGATAAAGACATGAAAAATTCTGTGAAATCAACATTTTCTTTTCCATTTGGGGACATAAAACTAGTTTTCCATCAAAAATGGTCTTGTATTTATGGAATTGCTTTCAAATGAAAGAGTTTGCATTTTATATTTTACATCTGCATTTTTGTATGAAGTATAAAAAAATTAGAAAGAGCAGACAAAACATGCTTTTAAAAATATAAAATCAAATCAATAAGATGTTTTTAACCAGCTGGTTACTCCTATTTTTATAGTCATTCTTTCTAGACTTTTGCCATTTGAACATATATACTAAGAAATTTATGTGACTAAGAAATTCAGTATGACTGGGTGGTACTTGAAAGAGATTCCTGAAAGCTGACCTGAAACATGTTTAAAATGGAAATAATCCAGAGGAGTTTCTGAGACAAACCTTTCATTTCAGTAAGAAATAAATATCTTAAAAAATCAGTACGTGACATTGGTAGCAATATCTCACTACCCACAGAAAACCAGTCTGTCCTCAATCAGTGAAGGAGAGATAGCTCACTTGTGAAGAGAAATGGATGGCCCGTATCTGCAGTTTCTTTTGCATTTTCATCAGGCTATACAATTTAAAAAAAAATTAGTCTCAAATAACTTTCAGATTTTTTTATTTTAAATTTGTTGGTGCAGTTCAACTCATACACTTAAAAGTACTCCAAGACAGTTTTAGAAAAATCCTGAAATAAACTTAAAATGTTGTCCAGTTCACCTATATATAAAAATATCAGTATAGATTTGTAGCATGCAAAAATGAACCTATATTTTTCTCCTTTTTCAGTAATATGTAAGTTTAATTTTGAGTCAGTCTGGTGTAATTTTCATTTCTATCTACTCTTTTAATTATTTTTATACTTTTTTTTTCTCATTTTTGCTTTCCTCCATAAATCAGCAGCTTGAAGACTTTATGAAGTAAACTAAGCAACTGACACTTTCATTCTTGGTTTAAAATTAGCACTGCCTAGCTTGATCAGTTAGGGAGAATTCTGAGGTAGAAAAAAATAAAAATAATAATTTAAAAAAACCCAAAACACACACAGACACACAAAAGAGAAAACCAAAAAAACGGCAAACAACAAAAACCAAACCTCCTTACCTGCAAAGTTAGCAAAGTAGGATATTATAATTAATATACCAAGCCACATTGTTTTCTTGGGATTCGTAATGCAGAGGTTTTTAAAACCTCAGCCAAGACTAGTGATAACACAGCTTTCAGCAAGTAGTTGAAAAGTAAATTAAAACTCTCATAAAAACATGTTTTTAACCTTGTTTCTAAGGGAAGGTTCTTGTGGTTTAATTCACTGTCATTAGTTCCCTTTCTACCATCACACATCCTGGACATTGCAAGATACTAGATTCTAATATAGTTTCAAATTGAATTCCACTGGGACTATTTTTCCATTCTGAGCATTTTCTTCAGATGACTTGAAGGAGGATCAGTTTCATATGGCAAATTGTCATGGTTTAATGCTGGGCTAGCAATTAAACAAATGACAGATTGCTCTCTGTTAACCCCCCTCCCTCCCCTTATAGGGAAAAGAGAAGGAGTAAGGGAGGGAGACTCTTAAGGGTTGGAAACTAAACTACACAGTTTTAATGAGACAGTAGTGATGAAAAGTAATGAAATCTATACAAATATATACAATTACACACAAAAGCACTATTGTGCTCCCCCCCCACACTCCCCAGTAATGCTTTTGTTACCACTGAGGCTGCAGGGCAGGCCCTGAAAACTCCTGGAGTCAGTGGCAGATGGGAGCTGGGATGCAGGAATGCTGGGTTGCAGGAACACAGGGATTGGGATCAAAAACAGATAAACAGGTGAAATCATCCCAGGATACTGGCCATGGATGAAGAGGAAAGAGAGAGCTTGACCCTTGTGTTCCCTCAAATTTATGCCAAGTATGACCTCTATGGGATGGAATATTTTGTTTGGTTGTCTTAGGTCACCTGTCTGGTTGCCTGTCCCCAAAGGAGGGTCTCAGGTGTTGCGGTGGGAGCTCGGACTAACGCACCACGATCAATGTGATCAAGTGAAAACCATTTATTATCAACAAATGCCTTGCTATATACCTCATTGCCCAGTACATGCGCCGTAAGCCACCCTACTATTGGTCAAATGCTTTTGTCCACACGAACAATGCTTCAGTCTGATTAGTGCACTGTTACTGTCTGTACGCCTGCTTCTAATACATGATTGGCTACTAGCCCTAAGCACACAAAGTCCTTACATAGCATGATCTCAGCAACTTCGCTATCTCGTTCCTTCTTCTGCATGTGGGAGTTATTTCTCTTCTGCTAGCTTTCTTCTTTCCCAGCTATAATTATCCCTCTGTCGGCCTTGAGATAACAGTAGTTAAGCTAAAGTCTTTATAGCACAATTAAGCTTTTATACCAAAGGCTGGATTGCTCACGTGCCCATGCTCTGCAAGAAAATCCTCCACAAGGTGTGACTCCTTCTTCCCTTCTGGTTCTGAAGCATAAGATATTTTCTTCAGAACCAAGCGGCGGCCTTGGTTCTATGTACCATTCTGTTGCCATAACTACAAACAGCGACCATTATCAGTCCTAGAAGCAGACATTGACTGGAAAACATGCTGTTAATTTCAGCAACTGTGGCTACTTAGAAGGGACTTAACTGAAAAGTAAATTCACAAAAAGAAAATTAGTTCTATCCTGCCTCAAACCACGGCACAAATGTACTCAAAGCTACCCACCTAGAAAACAAAACAAAACAAAACAACCCCAACACTGGGAGCAGTGTTTATGATGCAATACAGCAAAGTTTGCAACAGACACCCAACTCTGATGCTTTTGCTCCAAATCCCATTTGCACCTTAAACAACACCTGGATTAATATGACTTTGCTTTATGTAGTATTGGTCAAGTTATACAAATCAAAGATACCACAGGAATGGTTCAGAAGAAACATTATTTCTCTTTACTGAAATAATACTGAATGTCTAATTAATCATCCTGCAGTCTGGGATACATGAACATTAGCTGCCAAAATCTGTAACATGGCAAAAAGGGCAATGTAGTTACCCTTCTAATACATACCATCTTTATTCACAGGAGCCCATTTAATTACCTGATGTCTTTACAGCCCCTCGTATGGACTACTAAATTTCATCTGGTCAGGTTACCCCTGGGCTTAACTAAAACTCGTGTTCATCCAGCCACATTGCCTACAGATTTGGATGTCTGGGTTTGACTAAGATAGCTTACATGGAAATGATTGGTTTGGATCTGAAGGCTTTGAGAGAGTCTACCAACTGAATGGTTTGCTGCTGCAATGACTAATCACTGTTGCTGTGAAAGGCTGTCTTTTCATTTGTGTTCTGGTCTCTCCCGTCAGCTTCTCATCACTGAAACAGCTTTGACACCTCTTCTAGAGCCCTTTAAAAAGAACCAAAGAGGTACTAAAGATGATCCTTACACATTATATAGGATAATATCCTGATATTCTTCTTGCAAAAAGTGCCAAATGCATGGAATCACACAGAATCACAGAATCACCAAGGCTGGAAAAGACCTTGAAGATCATCAAGTCCAGCCTATGACCAACACCACCACACCATCTAGACCATGGCACTAAGTGCCACATCCAGCCTTTCCTTGAACACATCCAGGGACGGTGCCTCCACCACTTCCCTGGGAAGTCTATTCCAATGTCTAACCACCCTCTCCGTGAGGATGCTATAAGAGAGCTCCATCCTCTAATAAAGTATCTGATTCTGTTTGTTGTGGCTGTTATGCTTTAAAGCTGGACTCCTTAAACCCCTTTTATTCAGGGTTAAAATCAAGTTCCTGCTCTTCTGTCCCTCTGTCTTATTTACAGATCCAAGGATATCCCTCCATAGAGTCCTACTGCGGGGGTCACTGTCAGCTGATTTTCTACTTGAAATGTTAGGTATCTTTTCAAAGTCACTGTTTTCTAAAAGGGTACAGGTATATAACACACTCCGTAAATAGCATTTATTCTATTGCATAAGAAGTACTTTTACTCTCTAGCACTGGAGGGATATTAATCTTTAAATACTTTATATTCATGTGCATGGAATGGCTGACTGAGTAGAATTTTAAGGTTTGAAACTTAAGACAAGTTAATAACTGGACAATGACCTTCTAGGTTTTAAAAAGACATGCATAATTTTGAGATACCTGAGTATTAGGGAATCAATGTGTAGATCTATTTCATGGTGATGAAAATAAGAATCAGCTCTATGAAAGTATTAGAGACATACCAACATAGAAGTACAATCATGCTTAGATTTTCCATCAGTCCTGGGTGGTTTCTCATTACCAGACTCAACTATAATTCCAGGGAATTTAGAAACTTGAGTCTGATTACCTGAAAAGTATCTTTTTAATTTTCTGCTGAAATATTGTATATAGAACTATGACAACCACAATACCTCTTAAAAAGACTGATACCAGCTGATTATTGTCCTTCCACAGGACTGTGGAAATGACCGGAAAAAAAGATAGATGGATTTCATTAATAGGCTGTAGGTCCTCCATTAGCAGCATTATTTTCCACTATGCTAAGATTTATGTGAGTGGTGAGAGTTAAGAGTGTAACTGAATGGCTGCCTTACTGCTCGTTGGTTGCAGCTTGGAGGAGTGCTATAGTCAGGTGAGGTCTAAATGAAAACCAGATACACAGTCTTTTTTGAAAAGGTGTAATGGCATCACCAAGAGATGAGAAAATAGGTTTTGTGCCGATTACCAACTGAAGCAATGACAAAAGGTAACAAGACATGTGGGAAGAACCAAACATCCTCAGACAGTAATATTTCTTCACCCATCCTTATTTGGAAGTATTTTTTCCATTAGAAGCAATTGAGCATTTTATGAGGTCTGTAAAACTGGAGGTGAATGTGGCAGTGTGAAATGAAACAGTGCCTTATAGTTTGACAACTACCCCAAACCAGCTACTTTACAATATAGAACAACTTAATAGGCATCTCCTTAGCATCTTAAAGAAGCAGTGTAACTTTAATTCAGTTATTGTTTAGGTTTATTCATCATACATTTAAAGTCCAATAAAGCAGGCAAGCACTATAAAAGCTCCCAAATGGTAGAGAATAGCAGACTCTGGAATAGCTTCTCTAGGAAGGCTGGGCACCTTTGAGAAAGGTGAGATAAGTGTGCGTAAAGACTGACATGGATGTAGTGGATCCTGCACTGACCTGTAATGGAGGTCATGATTTATTGCTCACAAGTGCATATGGCCACAGGATTTCTCTGTGTTTTCTAACCAGATTTACAAGGTGTGAGAAGGTAATCATTACAGCACAAACTGAGAGAACCTGCCTGGCCTCCAATGCTGCTTTATTTCCAGTGACTGTTCCCGAAAACTTCAGAGAAAGTCAGCAGATTCCCCAGTTAATGCAGAGTATGTAAACTCCTGCTGTGTGTCTCTGTAATGATTAATTGTTTAGCCTACTAGAAAGTTACAGGCACTCCAGGATCCATTCCAATGATAACCAGAACAAACTAGGAGTAAAAAGTAAATGCAAAAAGGAAAAGCAAATACTTTAATGGCACCCTGCATTTGAAATCAGGAGAGAAACTGGACGAAACACAAGGGAAATATGGGAAGAGCATGTAGTCTCATTTGACCAAGCTTACAAGCTTAGTTTAATTATTTGGCAGTTCCTAATTCTTACAGACAAGAGAGGAAATTCTATCAATACCAGAATATTTACCATGTGGATACATTTCTTTACTAACCACTATGAATTAAAAGTGCCATTAATCATGTGAAATCTGGAGACTAAATTTATGCAGTGTTCCTTTCAATAAGCGGGTATGGACAAAGATGCCAACAGTGCATGCCAGTAGTAGATCTGCAACTTGCAAATTAGAGTTAGAACAAATTGTTTATAAAGTCAGCCGATTTCAGACCTCGGGATTGTTGTGTGTTACTAATAAATTTAAAAAAAAAATATTTTTTAAGAAAAGATCGTTGGAGGAAACTAACTTTACTGGATTTAAAAAAATCAATGTTATGCAATTAAGAAAACTATCTGTTAATGAACATTACTGAGTGGCAGCTTGGCTTCTGGTTTAATCAGAATACTTGGAGGTGAAGAATTTGAGACTTTCCACACAGATGAATCTAGAACTTGCTATCTGTTCATTGCTCTCTATGGACACATCAATCCTCAGGGCTTGGTTTTCCTTTGTGATGAAGCATTCTTCCACATTCTGGAGGCTTCTTCCACATTCTTTGAGTAGGAGTGAAATAAGCTTGACACTAAAACACCTGCATTTTGCTGTCTCCATGTGTAAGGCGTGTTTGAGCTGCCACCATCTCAGTGGAAATGCAGTCAGTATATGTAGTGGAGTCTATGAGATATTGCAGCTGACCAGCTGATAGGAGTCTAAAATATATTGAGATGATTTTCTCTTCCTGGGGGTTCTTTTCTTAAATCTAGTGCTGGCAGATTCAAAATAGTAGTTGAATCCTTAGCAAACAACCTAAGCAGCATAGTGGCATGAAATGTTTGCAAGCTGCACAAATCAAAACATTCCTGCCAAAACCAACATAGCAGTTCAACATTCCAATCCTGGAGATACCCAGAAATTATCATTTCATATTTTCACTGATCATATTTGATTCTCTGAGATGTCACGTATAGACCCACCCCAATCCTTCACAAGTACTCATAGGGTTCTTAACGCACATGGTCAGCTCTGAACACTGTCAAAAATGCTGTAACTAATGTATTTTTTCCTGATGTTATACAGCACTTGTATAAGAAATGGAAAGCTGCTGTCCTTCTTCAGCATATCAAGGTGAAATTTTGCATTTCACAAAGCTCCAGAGCGCAATACAAATCAAGCTATGGAGACAAAATACCCTTCGCTTGTCTTTCTTTCTCCGTGGAGACCAC
The DNA here is from genome assembly GCA_020745705.1 of Hemiprocne comata. Taxonomy (NCBI): domain Eukaryota; kingdom Metazoa; phylum Chordata; class Aves; order Apodiformes; family Apodidae; genus Hemiprocne; species Hemiprocne comata. The sequence goes on along the minus strand of CM036586.1, from coordinate 93,264,154 downwards.
GATAAAACCATAGTGGAGGTGGCCCTCTGACCTGGAAATATTATTTACTCTGTTCAACTAAGGACATTTTACTCTGGTGGTTTTTACTGTCTGTTGCTGTACCGTAGAGGGGAAGCAGTTTATCAAATAGGCAGACAGCAAATTATTTTCATCTGTATAAATCAATATCAAGCCCTTAAAATCTACCAAGAGATCTGAAGGCAGCTAGTGCAAGCACAAAATTATCATGTTATATATTCCCCCTGAAAAATCAATTCAATCAAGTAGCCATAGATTTTTATATTGGCTTTGGTTTCTAAACTGACTTGAGACATAACTACACTCGAGGTGCCCTGCAGTAAGACCATCTCAAAGCTGTAAACAGAAGAGTCCCAGTAAACCAGTGAGAATATCTCTTTAGATAGCAGATGGTGGGACATTATCCCACAAAAAACAACAGAACAGGAAAAAGAAGAAAAAGAATAATTCCTTCTTGCACATCTTGTTTGCACAATGATGATATACTGTGATGTAAACATGCAACAGTGCCTGGAAATCTCACTGCTTGACTGTAAAAAACTGATAACCATGCACTCCCAGAGAAATCTTTGCCTTGCCTTATGCTTTGAATCATCTACCCTACCAATTGCATTGTGAATTTATTTTGACTGGGCTTCAGCTGCCCAGCTGTTACCTTTTCATTGTTTAAGAGTGTGATAGCCTCTCAGTCTCCTAAATGCCTGCTTCTCTCATTCTCTACAGTGAAAACGAGTAAATGCTCTTACACTTCATAGTCCTGCTGGCCAGAGAAAAAGACTAAACCAGGTCTAAGACAAACATTAGAGGAGATAGAAAATAATTTTTTATCAGAACTGCCCTTTGAAAAGTCCAGTGGAAAAGATGACACCTTTTCAAGAGTAGCTCTGTCATTGCTAAGTCAATAGGTCTTAGTGCTTTCTCATAGCAAAAGTAAGCAACACACTTACCTAGCCTAATGTAATTGTTCTTCATCTGTTGGCAGGAAGAGTAAAAAAACTAGGAGATCTTCCTACACTATACATCAGTTTCAACTTGAGACATATTCACTCTCTTTGGAGCAATTCCTTTGAAAGAATCTAATGATTTTCCCCTTTTAAAGATGTATTCATTTCATTACCTAGCAATGAAATAAGTCTGTCTTTTTTCTTTTTTTTCAAGGTGTGTTTTTTTTTTTTGGTGGGTGTTTTTTTATGGAGTGTGTGTGGTTGTTTGTGTTTGGTTTTTGTTTGTTTGTTTGTTTTTTGTGTTGATGGTTGGACTCGATGATCTCAGATGTCCTTTCCAACCAGGATAATTCTGTGATTTTGTGATTCTGTTAAAGGGAGGATGAAAAAGAGGAAGAGGGCATCCTAAAGATAAATGTAAAAACACTTATTTATATATCTTTAGATTAGTGGTCCCCAACCTACAGCTCCCAGACAGAATGTTTCCTTTAAGACTCTTTATGTTCTTCACAGCTGCACAAATGAAATTACCTGATGAGGATTATTTTAGTGTATGAGATTGGAAGTTCCAATTCCTAACAATAGTTTTGCAATCAATAATGATAAATTAATTGTGAAATTAATATTATTTTCATCCAGTATTGTGATTTAACCAGTAATAAAGATTGTCAGGAATTATCTTCTGTTTGATGGAGACCCCAAAATGTAATTCCAACATTTGAATAAACAGCCACATTTATTTTTTTTTGCCTGAGGCTTCTCGTCATTCATAGAGGTTATTTCTCCTTGCAGGGCTGTTGATCTGATAAAGAAAATATGCCTTGTTTATTATAAGAAAATGAAAAAGAAAAATGGCTATATGGCTGGTATTTGAGAATTTGGAGATCCAGAGTCTACTATTAAAAAATGTGAATTTTAAAAAATTACTTTAATGAGTACCCTCAAGGCACCTTACTTTGCTCAGTGTAAAACTTCAGATGTTGTCCAAATATCCGGAATGTGAGGCTCATAGTGATCATTTTTTGCTGCTTCCCTTGAGAATTTGATTCTGAAATTAGGAAAAAAACAAACAAACAACAAACAAAAAATGCAAAAAATATCCACCTTGAATGATGGAGAAAAAATTAAGCCACAACTGGATTATATTGGCAGGGTGATATACAGAAGCTTATATTATCATAGCTAGCCTTTGTCTTTGCCTTTAATAAATCTATCAATAATTTCCAGTGGTAGCAACCTTCCACCTTTATCCAAATGACATTCTAAGATTAAGGGCCTGAAAGCTAGTATGGCTTTTTCACAAACTGAGCATATTTGTTTTCAGCCAGTGAAAATCACAGGTGTTAATAATGAAGCAACTGAATTACTGTTCTCTAGCCCCGTGGGGAAGCCAGCAGCAATTAGGGAAACAGATGGGCTAGCAGAGTGGTAATTCAGATCCTTACACACATATAAGATTAAACTGCAAAATATTTGGTTCTTAAGTTAATCAGCAAATGTTTTATATGCTACACTGTCAAACTGAAACAGAGAAAATTCTGTGTGTCTTAAAGCACTGTTAGTGACTAGAGAGATAAAACTTTCTCTTTTTAATATGCGTACTTGTTTTTCTTTCTTTTGGTTTGGTTTGGTTGGGTTTTTTCATGTTTTGTTTCTTTATTTGTATGTTTGTTTTTAAAGGCTAGGAAAAATAAAAACCCTCAAATCTCATGCTTTCTCCTTCTTGTGTAGTGGGGTTTTTCCCCTTTAATTTTAAAACAGAAATTTAAAAAGATAAATAAATAAAACATACTCCAAAGGGCAGTACTATTAGAAGTGAGACCATAAGAGCCACAGGGAAACATTTTTATTGGCCCATGTAATCTTTTCCTTTAATATAACTTTTAATCCAGTCCTTCTGCAAACATAAAATATCAAGGGAGCTGTCAAACTGCTTGCATTTTTAGAAAGTGTTTCCTTTTTAAAAATAATTTTATCTGCTTTGGTCATGGTGACAGTTTTTTTTCTTTCCAGTTCCTTTCAGTCTTTGGACATCTCCTATGTAAACAGTTTCCAGTCTGAGTAAATATTCAATGTGCAATTAAGGCTCAATTTAACAAATATCTTGTAGTTTCCTGAAGTGCAGTAAAGGCAAAGTTGAAGAATATAAGTAAAAGACAGAGCTTATAAAAATCCTGCTGAGCTTGATTAGGTTCTGTATGCCCATGAAAGCCAAGAATCATGGCTTGACTGTTCAATTTCTAGCCTCTTTCTATGTAAGTGAATGCCCTGGAAGGCCCCTTGCAGTCTGAGAGCATGGTAGACTGATGTGACTGAGTTCAGCAGGGGCACCCACTACAACTTTCACTCAGTGACACAGAGAGTGCAAGGGAAGGTGCTGCAAGCAACACGTTTTAATAGGCAGATGCTGGAAGGTCTGCAGCAGAACAGAGGGAGCAGGGCTCTAGGTTTCAGTCTGAAACTGCTTTACTCTAGCAGAAGATCTGGCCATACACGACTCCCAGTTCTGGCTAGCTGAAGGTAAATATAGGACCACATGAGCCAATAAATGTTTTTCACTTAAAAAATATAAAATACTGAAAGAAAGATTGTCATGGCTTAACACAGGCAATTAATCGAATGACAGGTGCTGTTTATTAACCCCTTTCACTTCCTAGAAAGGAAAAGGAAAGATAATAAGGGAGAGACACTACAGATTGGAAACTAAACTATGCAGCTTTAATGAAACAGAAATGATGAAAAAGAAAATAATGAAATAAGTAAAAATATATACAAAACCAATATCGTGTTCTCCCCCAGTAATGCTCACATCACCACTGAGGCTGGAGGGCAGCCCTGGGAAAGTCCCAGACTGGGCTCCTAGAGTCAGCAGCAAATGGGAAATGGATGCAGCAACGCACAGATTCAGGAATGTATGCATCAGGATCAAAGGAAGAACAGACAGAGTTCTCCCAGGATGCCAGCCATGGACAAAGAGAGCTTGACCCTCATGATTACAAAAATTTCTACTGAGTATGATGCATATGGGATAGGATATTTCGTTTGTAAATTTTTGGTCACCTGTTTGGTCCACTCCTCCCCACAGGAGGGTTGCAGGTATGACCTCTTTTCCTCCCTTTCATTTCCAGTGCACAAGAAGTTTTTCAGAACCAACCTGTGGCATTAGTTCTGCATATATTCTCCAGCAGTAACTATAAAAATGAGCATTATCAGTCTTAGAAGCAGACACTGACTGAAAAACATGCTGTTAATTTCAGCAAGTGCAGTTACTTAGAAGAGACATCAATTAAAAGTAAAATTACAAAAAAGAAAATTGATTCTGTCCTGGCTCAAACCAGGACAAAGGCAAACGAAAATAATTTTCTACCTCCATAAAACTCACAGTATTATTAACTAGTCTGAACAGCAGTTGTTGTTTGAAGTAGGGGCATCTTCAGAATGCCTGCGGGTGTCTGCTCTGTTTTTCAGACTGTATCATGTGCTTGTGGCAAAGAAACTAAACAAAAAGGAAACCATCCCTTTTTTTTTTTTCCATTCTCTCATATTTCTCTCCACAATAAATTAGAAGGCCTAGTTCTCTGTTATGTGATATCTGTTTGTTGTAGAATCACAGAATCACAGAATGTCAGAGGTTGGAAGGGACCTCTGAAGATCATCGAGTCCAACCCTCCTGCCAGAGCAGGACCAAAAACTAGGGCAGAGCACTCAGAAAGGCATCCAGACAGTTCTTGAAAGAAGAGGCAAACAGTTCTAGTGTCAGATTTGATACAACTTTTTGAGCCTTTGAGGCCAGCCACTGTGGTCCTAAAGGGGTGAATCTGAAAGGAAAAAGTAATGCTTTGATTTTACGTGTCTGTTGTGGGATCTCTCTGTTCTACCTGTGATGAGCACGCACACATTTACACTAGTAGGAAATCACTGACAGCATCAGCCTTTCTCTTTATGCTTCAGAAGCTAAGGCAAAGATTCCTTTGGTGTTTGCAAATCCTGCTTTTGAAAAGGAATTGTGGGCATTATTGACATTCCCTTCAAAGGCATTTAGTAATGGAAGGTGGCTGACCAATTCAATGGCAAGTAAGATAATTGTGTGATGGATGACTAAAGAGGTTGGGAAAGATAAATGTAGACAACCTTTCCCTTCTGTTTCCCTCCTCTCTTTCCCCTGCTTCAATTCCATTTTGTACTTTGTACAGGACCATTGTGTCCTATTTGAGCAGCTGAATGTGGGAAGATTAATGGAATTTCACATAGTTCTCTTATTCTGGTCTCTTGCATCATTAGCTTTTTAGTTATACATATTTTTAAGAATATAAACAAACCTAATATCAAAGCCATGGAATTTCAATTATTTTTTTAGTCATAACATATTATGTTGTTTTTAAAATGTATCCAGTTCTGTCACCTATACTGTATTTAGATTACAATAGGCACAATGTGTTGCTTAACTTTCTTTTACTTACCATGTATATTGAACTAGATCTACAGGCATATACTTATTAAAGAACCTCATTTTATTATTTTTACTTCAGTCAGGTTTATATTATAGAAATGTGGATAATTACCTGTGGAAGAGATATAGGGACATTTCATCATAAGCAAGTAACTAAGGAACAAGTTGGTAAATAACCTTTACCATTTAAACTTTTGATTCTTGATTTACTTTTTGTAAAGTCAGAGGAATAATAATTTTGTTTGTTTTTTTTCATTCTAGAGTTTTCTAAGGTTTTCAGACCAGAAGCTCTATTCTATTGTTTACAAAATATATATATACATATACAATATATATATATATACAATGTAAGAGAGAAAACCTTTTTATCTCTCTTGATGTGTTTTCTTGTTAGTGTTGTGTTGGCATCTGAAGATCATAGGTAGCCTCTACTGTATCAAAGTAGTACAGGTAGTCAGAGGAAAAGTCTAAATCCAACTTTTCCCAAAAGGCTCTGCCCTTACCTAAAACCATCATTAAGTCTGTTATGTATTTAAAACTCACAGTTTCTCAGTTTCTTTTTGTTGTTGTTGTTGTGGGATGGGAGGAGACTTAAATTAGCAAATATGAGTCTGGGAAGTTTAGAACTGTTAACACTACAATTAAATTGTAATGGTCCCAAAAGAGCATTCCTTAGTCCTACAGGAAAAATATTTAAGACATGTCCAATTACTTAGAGTAGTGAAGAGGAAGCAGTTAAAAAATATATATATATTCATGCTGCAAGATAGTGCACTGAAGATATGGGAAAAGGTCAGTACTTCTAAGAAGTTACTTCTAACAGGAGTCAGAGGAAATTCTTATAAGTCTTCAGGTGGTAATTGTGAGTCTATAGTACTTTATCACTGTGGAGATAAATGAAAGAGATTTTCATTTTTAACTTTGAAACCTGAATTAAACATTCTTCTCACGTGAGAAATATTTTAGGAACTTTTTACTTTACATAGCCAGTCAGGTTAGGACCCAAGTTTTCTGCGGCGCCTATAGTAGCAGAATGCTTCTTTCACTCAAGTTCTTCCTCCATTTGCTGAACCGTAAGTATTGTGTAAATGGCAGCAATTGGCCATTATGATGCATCAGTATGGTCACTCTCAGGTGACATCCCTCAAGGGTGGCAGATGGTATCTAAACCAGCTGTCAGATCCTAATAAGTAGAGGTCAGAACAACAGCTGTCTCCATTAGTGCACATTTGACATGCAACAAGGCTCATTTTAGTTTTTGTTGCTGCTTTTAGCTCAGTACAAAAGGGTCTTTTAATGAGAAGATGATAAATTAAAAGTAAGTAGCCCAACTACCTTCCTGTGTGGTTTATGCATTTTAAAGTCAAGTAGCAGTTCATAATTTTCTGCTTTACGTGCATGCCCAAAAATCTTCATTAGCAGATTGATAATGACTCTAGCTGTCCTCAGGATGAGACTCGTGATTTCTGGTCAAATAGTACATTTCTCAGTATTATTTGATGGGTGGTATGTTGAAGTGTCACCAAGGTGCTATGATTTCCATGTAAGAAAAATATTTCAGAGGCAGGGTAAATCTAAGGGAGAAGTGGAAAGGGAAGCAGAAGGGGAAGCAAGATGAGGAGGGTGTAAAGTGTGTTATGCATGATGGAAGATTGACAGGATATTTTTAAATTACCAGGGTCCACTACTGAAGAAAGAAGTAGCAAGTTCAGTTTCAGATGTCTGTGCCACATGCCTATACAGTGTATTAAGGGGAAGCTTATTGTTTTTAAGTGTCTTTTTATGTTTGGAAAAATGTTAACAAACTTCTCAAATATTAGATATAGTAATGTTTTCCATTAGAAATCTGTGATTTGACTTTGAGAGCTAGAAAGGCAGGGTTAAATGGTCAAGACTTGATATGCCTTAAGACGAGTTTCTCCTTTCCAGTGCAAGGACGACGCCAGCAGACTGGCTAAGGGATGCAGTTTTCTGAGGGTGACTTACCAAAGCTACTCAGCAGGTAGCAAAAAATTTCCAAAATGCTTCCTTTTGAAGAAATCTGAGCTGCTCCTAGTTTCAGTTCATCCCTTTACCATCTGCCCATTACCTGTCTTAGTGTAATGTTATTGTCATCACTTACAGTTGTCAGGGTTTGTACTACTTTTTATTTTTACTATTTCTTTTCTTCTTGACCAACACTGCAACAGCCCTCATGTTTTCTATTACGGCCTTTTACTACCTTATTCAGCTGGCAGCCTGCCCTCAGCTATGTTGTTTTCTTACTAGTAACAGCTGAGATATGAGAGGTACGTAGTTCATGGTGGCGACAAATGTAATCAGAAATAAAACCGACCTGTCCGTGATACCCTCAAAAGAAACACTGCTAACCAAAGAAACCGTATGACATTCATGGGGCACTAAATGAGACAGCTTTCTTTTAATCCTTTTGACAGGGTAGTTGTTTTTACAGTTGTCAGGACAGGCTCTCTTAAGGAGCTGCAGATAAGGATTTCTCTTTTCCTAAGATGGAACGTAAGTTTTGTAACTATTTCATCATAACTGGCAATTACGTCATAAGCTTGCATTGTGTCATGTGGCAGAGTACTATTAAAAGGAGAATAATGTTATCTTTCCAATCATCAATATGTTATCTGCTCCACTTTATCTAATAACCTTTTTATAAGTGAAGACACTGAGTTATCAGTTATAAACTAGAATATTTTGTGGCAAATACTATTGCAAATTAATCCTCATTTCTCCTTTTTAGCAAGAACTGTTTCAGACATAGGTGCGCTCTAAGCTCTGCACATACTTGTACACCTGCTGCATCATTTGCAATGTAGCTTTGCTATGAGATTGCTGTTTACTCTGCAAGTCTCTTCAGCATGAGATTCTAATTGTGGAGAAGGTACAAAGAGACATGCTTTTGTTTAATGTCAGGGTGAAGCAGGCTGTGTGATTTTTGTGTCTTCATGGAGATGTAACCCTGGAATCAACCTCTTTCCCACTCATTGCTGGACCTTACCATGTGCTCAGGTCTAGTGCTGTAATCCTGGCTTGTTTCAGAAACATCAGCAAAACTGAATGGGCTGCTCACAGGGACAATAAAACCCCAGCAGGGTTATTGTTATCCACCTCTAGGTCAGGAATATCACCTACTGCAATATTTGGTTTCGAGGGAGCATGTCTTCTGTCACCTCTCACAGAACAACTTTGCCAGGAGTCTTTCTTCTTAGCACTTTCTGCATAGCTGAAAGCTGCCTTGGTCCCACAGCTGAACTCAGCTCAGGGCTGAGAGTAGAGTAGGTTAATGCCAGGAAATGAAATACTCTTTTGGAGCTGCCCACCAGGAAGCTCTGGACACTCACACTGAGGCATGTATGTTGCCTAAAATGCCAGAGATGTAACCAGCAGAGCCTCACTGAAAAAACTCCAGGGACAAAGAATGATAAGCACTTAGGACTGTACACCTCCAATGTTGAGATGCAGACTTGATATTATTCTGTTCAAATTTCTTTCCCTGGGCTATGAGATTACATATTAGAAGTATCTGGGAACTACTTAAGCTCTTAATTTAAATGTTTTCTATACTGCAGTTTAAAGAGAGATTTCTGGAGAAATGGCCTGTGTCTGGCAATGTGTTGGACTGCAGCGAAGGTATGTAACAAGCGTGTTCATATTTACCATTTATGCATTGGGTACTTTACAGAACAAACAATCTATTATTTAAAAGACCTAGGCTTCATAAAGGATAGATATTTTCTGCACTTCTAGATTCCCTCAAACATACCTACCTATGTCTGAATTTGAGTTGGCATTTGTTCACAAAACAGAAAAATTTTGTTAACCTTTCTGAAGCCTATAGATCTTGCTACATTAGCAGATGTGCTTTTTGATCCACTAGATCTTCAGCACATAAGATGGTCACTGCAAAATTAAGGATAAAGGAGCTTGCTTATTCAGTAGTGAGAAGGAAAAAATATTATTCCTTTCTCCAGTTTACAGTGTACTATCTCTCTTAAATTTTGTTGCTTCTTCATTTTTAAATGCTGAACTTTGTGGCCAGAATGTTCCCTTAATGCATTTAGTTTTAATTTAATTTCATAGTTATATTAAAGAACAGTGGCAATATAATCAATGTTCAAAAATTTTGAACTTTAAGATCCAGGTTCAAACCTTGTTCATTACCCAGTTCGATATTTTAACATAGGTTGGCATTTTAACTTGCCTTACAACACTAACAAGTAAGTGTCTATACAAAACTACTTCTCAGAATTGTAGATGAGGTACTTTTGTATCTTGTTTCTGATTGCTTTATACTAAGATGTTTGAACTTTCTTTTTATGGTAAGGAAGACCTGTTGTTGGATCAAGATACTCTAAGACAACTTCCTGTACTGGTGGCTGGCATGAAAAAAAGATGGGGACATTTGAACAAGTTTCAGAAATAAGGTATTCCAAAACATTTCCCTGTTTACCCATTTTATTATGTATGTCAATTATGTATATAGAAATAGATTTAGATTTATATGTATATATGTAAATTTACATTGATGGTTTTAAGGGTTCCATACTATTGTTGGAGAAATATTTATGAAGGCTCAATGCTACCTTTTTTCTAGCTTCACTTTTCTTGAATTGGATATACAGTTCCTGCTTGGTTATCAACACTGAGGATAACTACTTCTGCTAGCTCCTACAAAGAGAAGAGCTTGTTGTGTATGAAGTCTTGTACCAGTTGTGCAAACATGAGTGTAAAACACAAAATGGGGCATTGAATAATTTAAAAGAGGTATCCTAACTGAATGCCTGAAGCACCTTGTTGTAGACTGAACATTTCCATGTACAGTAGAGATAGAATTAATTATAATTTATTTGCTTGATGTTTTCTCAGTTTCTGTAGTTTCTCAGTTTTATTAATACATTTTCCCTTTTGCTTACGCTTCATCACTCTTGCTACAAATGTGCTGTTTCTGAAGTGTAGTGTTAGTTAAGTCCTAATTATAGCTTGTCTAACACAGCCATCTCCGTGGAGAGGAAAAAAAAAAAGAAAGAAAAAGCTCAAAACTTAGATAAGGGTTTCCTGTTAGTTACTAACTAATCAACTAACTAACTAACTTACTTACTTATCTACTTACTTACTTATATTAGTCAAAGAGATCATAACCTTTGAACTATGGGCTTTGTATTACGTTACCAGCAAAAGTACTGTTAGATCAAATCCCTCAGCTGGGAAGTGGCTAAGTGTAAAGGAGCCAGAGGTCTAACTTCCTTTGCCAGTGGTTTGCAGTCTAGATAACACAGTGAATGTATCTGTTTATGTTGTTATAGCATAGACAAAAAATGTCTTGGATATTAAGTACCACAGTTCTCAGTCCATATTTTTGTGTTCTTCATTTCTTATTTTATCTGAACATACAATGATGTAATTAGTTGTATAAAATATTGTCTGTAGAAGTTAAATACATGAGACTGAGAACAAGGGAATGTATTTTTATTTTAAAAAGACTGCTACTTTTAGTGGCTGTACCTTCAATATCATTTCTACAGCTTTGACAACTGTTGTATCTGCAAACATGGTAACTGCCATTTTTTCTTCATTACTTCAGTTAAGCAAATCCAAACTATTACACACGCATACATTTTGTTCACCACTTAAAAGTCTTTAACAGTATTTTTGCCACAGCATCATTCTGTTTATCAAGTGCTGATGTGCTTTTTATGCATCTAAAGGGCTGAGCATCTGTTCATATGGGAAAGTTCCATTAGACCATAATAATCTCCAGTTAATTGCACAGAAAATATTTACTTCTCACACATCAAATTAATGAAACAGGTTCAGCAAGAGAAAAATCACATCAGCTTGGCAAACAACACCTATCAAGCTATGTAAGACTTCTAAGGCATTTTTGGCAGAAATCCACTATCTAGAAGAATTGTGTGCCTTTGGGAACACTATCATCATTCAATTACTAGACAGTAACGTTGTTGTACGTTTGTTTATTGTTGTTTTGCTTTTTACCTAGAAACAATAAAATAAAAAATTGTTTTTCTGAGTTTACTGATGTGCCGTGCCATGGTTACAACAATATTATTGAAGAATCATAATTTTCAAGCTCTTACAAATATAAGTAAGATTAATATTACATTAACATTCAATATTCCTAGAGCACTTACACTTCCACATATATAATGTGAAAGGAGCTTTAAAAATCAATTTTCAAAACCTCCACTTTGATTACAATAATGACTATATTTTTCTAAGAGCAATGAGGATGCTTTTCATGTGTCTGGAACAATGATTGTTTCACATCCCATACATATTTTTCTATTCCCTTCCTACTAGTGCTAATATTCCCTGTGTTCTGTCATGTGTGAAGGCAATGACACTATCTGCAACTACTTGTAAAAACAAAATACACTTATGCATAGACTCATAAAGTTTTTTGAGCAGAGGAAGCAGAAAGCCTAACTTGATCTCTCACTATTTAGGTTCATTTTATTGCTATAAAATTTGTACCATTTTTCTTAACATATATTTCTAAGAGCCTTATAAATATTTATTTTTGCTTGCAAAAACTTTGCTTTTTATGTCATCTGCTTCTTCTGAAACTGACCCAAAAGTAGGTGCATGGGATTTGTGTCACCCATAAGGACTCTTGGTCTGTCCATAGAGATTCAACTTTAATAACTAGGAATTAACATTTGAAGTTATTGCATTTGTTGCCAAATACCTGGACTTACTAACCTTACTTTTTTGTACTGAAAAAATCAATGCATAGAATGGATGAAATAAATATTGTAAAAATAACACTTAGAAATAAAAGCTCACTGTATTATTAAGTATATACATCCAGTTATTGTATATGTTTATATCACTCATAATATACTGTCAGTTTACAGAGGTGTAATGTGAAAAAGTCAGTCTTAAAGATGTTGTTACCAATGGGAATTATTCTTGAATACATTTTTAGTCCTTCAAATCTCCCCATGTTTTGGAAATGATTAATTTTGGAAGACACATGTTAAGCAAACTAAAAACAAATACTGTTTCCTACATATCTTAAAAAAAAAAAAAAAAATTCCAGAAATATTACAAATGCATGATATCTACTCCAATTTTAAATTGAAATCGTGGATAGAAATACACAACCCAGAAGAAAATACTTTGTTACATGTGCACGATCTCTACCTAAAATAGCCTTTCTGTAGAATATTTATTACTGCAGATTGGGATAGGAAAGTGTGGCATGAAATTTTAACTTGATTCTATTGCGGGTTACCTTGTTGCATGGCTTTTAGTAAGGATTAAAGTTTCTATCCCGGACTCCTATGGTGTAAAATTTTATTATTACACCATTGAAATTCTATAGGCAAGGAACAAAGCATTAGAAGATTGGTAATATTCAATAAATGCAAACAGAAAATACACATCATGCCTGGCTGATGAAAAATACCTTCTTGAATCCCTCCCCACGTTCCCCTCTCCCTTCTTTACACTCCCGTATATTAGCTATGTCATCTGTTGTTATGGAGACATATTTCATAATTCACGGTCTCTGGTTCTGACTCAGTTTGTGACCACTGCTTCTGGGCTGGTTACAAAGGCTGGGATTCTCAGGTGGCAGTGAAAACCCTGTCCAGGACTCCAGGCTGTGAGGAAAACCCATACACAAGGGTATGGAAAGGGTGGACAGAAGTCAATGGGCTTGTGAGTGGCTTCAGCAAGAATTTCCACCAGAGACATTTTTGTTAGGGCTGTTATGCTCCAAAACAAGACTACTGAATGGTCTTTTTCAATACACTTCACTAGAATAGACCTTTCCTTATTTCTATTGGGTGGAAAAACAGCAGTTACCTGAATTCAGCAGTCCTTGCCATCTTAATGCGCCACAAGAAATCTCATAAATTGTTTTGCAAAATCTGTCCTATGTTCACGGTTTTTATTTTGAAGTGTTCCTCAGCCAATGCCAATCACCAGAGCAAATCCTGCATTTCAAAATAATCTGACACCATTGCATAACAAGAACAATTAAATATCTGACAAGTTTTTGTTTAGAAACTATATCGAGCTTCACTTGTTTCTTAAATTAAATCCCCAGGCAATCCCATCTCAGTCACTGAAAGATTTTTATCACTTTTTTATTTAAAAAAAAAAGCCACAAAGATTTTAACACTTGAATATCGTAGGTAAGTGAATGTGGAAAATATATTACTCCATTGTTATGTTTCAGTCATCCTCAGTCACACAATATCTTAAATTCAAATACAATTACTGTTTCCTCCTTATCTCAGTTCCATACAAGAAGTACAACCATGCAGCATGCTTGAACAGATTTCTCCTTTTCGAGTGACACAATGAAAAATACAGTTGTTATTCTTATTTCTTAGAGATACACATAACCTGAACTGAAACATCTATGTACCCCGAGGCACGGGATGTTTTATTTTCCACCAATAGGTTGGTACTGACTGCAGACTTCCTCAGTTCACCTACAAGATTGCACTGTATTGAAGTACATGTTTTTTATCAGAAAACATTGAGAAAACTGTAAGGCTTCTCCTTCAGTTAGGCAGTAGAAGTATTTCTTCTGCTTTCAGCAAGACTAGGATTTAATTCTTAATTTCCAGTCAGGTTTTATATCTTCATATCTATAGTATGTAGGAAACTGTAAAGAACTTTTTGAAATCAGGCTAACAAAATCCTTAACCTCTTTCTCTTTTTCTTTCTCTCTTTTTTTATTTAATCTTTTTTATTTTAAAGGATTAAGGATTAGCTCTTCCGTTCCTGTGAGGTGTCCTGGATGAGTATGTGCTGGTACATGATTAGCAAAGGCAGAAAAGGTATATCCTATAGACTTCCTTAAATCGTGAGCTGAAGCAAGTTCAGCAAATTTGAGGTGTTTCAGAACTTTTCTATCATCATTCCTTTCACTTTTATTTTGTGATTATCAAATACCCAATATGTTTAAAGCTGCCTTCTGAAGTTGAAAATATAAGTGGTAACATAGAAGTAGTACAAGACTAAAAAAAAACCCAACCCAACAACAAAAAAACCCCACAACAAAAAACAAACTAAAATTTCTTGAATGCCCAGAAATATTTCAGCAAACACAACAGTTGTTCCTCAGATACAATTCACAGATCTAACAGGAAATAAGTCTTTGTCTTTTCTCAATGTTATCAGAGGGTTTGCTTAATCTTTACCTATGAAAAACTTGCATATTTGGTTTTCTCTGTCCATTCTCTCAATTTTTAATAAATTAAACCTTGCAGCTGAAACCATACAGTCTAAAATTTATCTGTATTTTTTGGTATGCTCAATTTTTTTAGGGAAATGAAAAATATAACATTCACAATGTAATCCTTCCTGTAGATTTTCTCTTAATCTTTCCTTTATGGTCCTTGAAAATGACCTTTTGCTCCATGTGTGTGAGTGTCTGATGTGATCATGATGCTGGAAAACAGAGAAAAACAAGCATCCCTTAAAAAGAGACTTGTCTCCCAAAGAAAGCTCTGTGAAGTGGTATGAATTACGCCTTGCACCGAATTCTGTGTTAACTGAAAATACAATTAAGAATTAGCCCCTTTTAAACCAAATGTGTTAATGTGTTAATCAATTGTTTTCTTCACAGATTGCAGAAAAAAAAAACAACACACCTCGTTGCCAACAAAGATAAGGACATTGTGTGTGTATTTGCAGTGGGTATTGGACAGCAGGAAAAACAACCCAGAAAATGGCACATCATAAGATATGCTTCACATCAACTGTTCTGCCTTTTCCTGCTACACCCGTAGCTCTTCCTGCTCACTCATGTACTCACACTTGCCTCTAGTGAAATCTGTATGTAACAATTATTTCTACATAGTCGGAATGTCAGTTCATGGGAGGATTGCTGTCAATTTACCAGCAGACAGTTCTGACAGATCCAGACGTGTCAACATGAAAATGACAGCAGAAAGAGTCCTTTTTGTTTAAAGGATAATGACTCTCTTATTACACAGTTATGAGAAAAATTTTGTTTTAGAGTGAATAATCCCCTTTGAAATTTGCTCAAAAAAAAACATAGGCGTTTGAAGCTTAAAAAAAAACCCAAAAAACAACTTTTTAAAAATTGTTTTGTTTTGTTTATTGTCTGTTTGGGTTTTTTATTAGGATTTGTCAAGCCATGCATCCACGGACTTGTAAATTTCAAGGTGTTTGCTCATATCTCCCTATTGACAGGATTAATTTATGGTAGTACCTACACTTCCATACTGTAGCAAGAAGGGTACCGATATTTTAATATACATCATAGAATCATAGAATGGTTTGAGTCGTAAGTGACCTTAAAGATCATCTAGTTTCAATCCCCCTGCTTGGGCAGGGACACCTCCCACGAGATCAGGTTACTCAGAGCCCCATCCAACCTGGCCTTGAACACATACAGGGATGGGGAATCGACAGCTTCCCTGGGCAACCTGTTCCAGTGTCTCATCGACCTCACACTAAATAATTTCTTGCTAATATCTAACCTAAATCTCCCCTCTTCCAGTTTTAATCCATTACCCCTTGTCCTCTCACTACAAGCCCTTGTAAAAAGTCCCTCCCCAGCTTTCCTGTAGGTCCCCTTCAGATACTGAGGGTCAGACTCTGAGGTCTCCCAGGAGCCTTCTCTTCTCCAGGCTGAACAACTCCAACTCTCTCAGACTGTCTTCGCAGGAGAGGTGCTCCAGCCCTCAGGTCACCTTTGTGGCCCTGCTCTGGACTTGCCCCAGGAGCTCCATGTCCTTCTTATGTCGGGGGCCTCAGAATTGGACACAGTACTCCAGGTGGGGTCTCAGAAGTGCTGAGTAAAAGGGGAGAATCACCTGCCTTGACCTGCTGGCTATGCTTCTTTTGATACAGCCCAGGACATGGTTGGCTTTCTGGGCTGCAAGCACACATTGACTGCTTATGTTAAGTTTCTCATCCGCCATCACCCCCAAGTCTTTCTCCTCCAGACTGTTTTCAGTACATTCTCCACCCAGCCTGTATTTGTGCTTAGGATTGCCCCAACCCAGGTGCAGAACCTTGCACTTGGCTTTGTTGAACTTCATGCACCTCACACAAGCCCACTTCTTAAGACTGTCCAGGTCCCCCTGGATGTCCTCCCTTCCCTCCAGCATGTCAACCTCACCATGCACTTTTGTGTCATCGACAAACGTGCTAAGGGTGCACTCAGTGCCACTGTCCATGTCGCTGTCAAAGACGTTGAATAGCACCGGTCCAAGTACCGCTCCTTGGGGTACAGCACACACACGTCTCCATCTGGACATCAAGCTGTTAATCACCACTCTTTGAGTGCGACCATCCAGCCAGTTCCTTACACAACGAGTGGTCCATCCATCGAATCTGTTCCGTTCCAGTTTCTATACCAGGATGCCATGTGGGACAGTGTCAAAAGCTTTGCACAGGCCCAGGTAGATGACTTCAGTTGCTCTTTCTTTGTCCACCAATGCTGTGAGCCCACTGTAGAAGGTCACCAAATTAGTCAGACAGGATTTCCCTTGGTGAGGCTGTCACCAATCACCCCTTTGCTTTCCACAGAGCCTTCAGGAGGATCTGCTCCATGGTACATGTGAAACATAGGTTGGACATGGACCAGAAAAAAATAATTTTAATAGATTCATATTATTTAATATTTGGAAATCCTGGTTCACTTATACCAGTGCAAAATCTTTCAAATTTGGCAAAGAAGATTTAAACAGTGTCATGTAAAATATATTTCAGCTACTATTATTGATTAATAGATTTTTCTTGCAGTCTGTTTTGGCTTTTTGTTCAGATTTCAGAGTGAGATAAGATTGTAGCTTTTAATAGGATGGAGAAACATGTTGTTAATTAGATTACAGTCAGACACAGTCTCCTGTAAGGAGAGTAATGCTGCCTGTGTCTTCAATGATTCGTGAATGTGACAAAGTTATGATTTCTGATGATAAAAGATGTAAAAATGTGAACAGTTGTAATAAACTAGTGTCTTTTTTTAATGTTAAAATTCAGGTTATTTTTGTGTGGAAAATGAAAAATACTTGAAGAATTATGCGGGTTTGGTCTAAAATTGGGAAAAAACTAGGAAAATTAAAAGTACTCTGTTCTTTTTCACATTCTTTCCTTATCAAGAGCGAGACAGGTTGTGAAATGCAGTAGACTTTCCAGACTTTCCTTGTTCCTGTGTAGGTCACAAAAAAATCCCAATGTATCTGTTACGTGAAAACACTGAACCTTCTATTTGCTACAAATTTCCTAAATAAAATAGGCTGCTATTTTTGCAATGTCCAGTTTTACTTTTTGAGTAGCAGAAAGCCTCTGGGCTCAGCCTTACCTTCCAAGAACAGGTGGTACCCTCTCAGTGGTGGTTTTGTAGGAAAGTGAAGAACAGACTAGAATTATTAAATGTTTTCCTCTGTCACCATCCTCTTTAATTCATTTCAGCATTCTCTGCAATGGCAGATTTTAGCAAGATTTTTTTTGTCACCATTGCTAACGTGGTTTTTAGGGATATCATATCAAGATTTACATTCCTTCCTTGTTACACTACAGAACAAAATGTTTATCTGTACTCCCTAGATTTAAATGTACATCACACACAGAGCCACCCTTCTTCTTTTTTTGTATCAGATGGAAGATGTAGCCTCCGTTTAAGTAGAAGTCATCTAAGAAGAATTATAACTTGAAGAAGAAAGTAAGTTATGGTATTTATGCTATGCTATTGCTAACACGATACTATATTTAAATGCTGATTTGGTATTTGACCAAAGGAGAATTAAGTGTCCCAGCAGGCAACACACTGAAAGGGACATGTCTAGAACCTGCCGGCAAATATGGAAACTTATGATCTTGTGCTGAAAATCATAGAGCTGATCCTCCATCCAGAATTGTTTCCTCAGGAGAAGTACCCAGAAGTGTTTTGGGGAAACAGAGTAGAACCAAATTTCATTTCCCATCAAAAGTCACCAATGTCTGAGAGAACTACCTTTCTGGTCATCTAGGATGCGGACTACCCTGGAAACTCAGAAGCTGTAACTACCTTCTCTTTCTCACCTTTGAAATCCTTTGATGGTGAATGTTGCATGCAAAGAAGCTGTGCCAATCTGCTCTCCTATTGGGAAAAGCATGTGTTGAATGAACAGGTTAAAACCTGTTTGCCTACTTTCAGTGTTGAGACAGCAAATGTACAGCTAGATCTTTTGTTTAACCAGCTGTCCAACTACATACATAACTCCCTGCACCTCTCCCTCTTCAGTTGCTCCAACATTCTCAAAGCTGCCTTCAAATTTATATCTCTTTTTAGAGTATATAACTTTTTCTTTTCAGACCAGTCATGTACTACTTTAGCTGAGCACCATCAGTGCCCAAGTTCCTGCATGTCACTGTTGAGCAAGAACAAGAGTTAGTCGTTGGTTCAGGTGTAGGAAGAATTTTGATTCTTGGAAAGAAACATTCAGTTATCCATATGATTTGCCCTTCCTCAACATTAAAGTTGCTCTTCTCGTCATTATTTCTCCATCACAAAACTCTGAACAGGGACAGGTTGGTTTCTGAAGGAGAAGGAAGGAATGGTATGTTCCTTTTTTAATATTATGTCTGAACAAATTATAATAGCAATAGACCAATTACCATTAAAGGCAGAAAGATCTCTCAGAAAAATTAAAGTTGTGCACTATGTTTTGTTTCCTAGCTACCTTCATTTATGGATGGTTTGTTTGTTTGTTTGTTTTCATTATTCTATGCTTTAATTTAAAAAGCAATAAATTAAAGTAGCAGCAGATGCTTTAGTTCATGGATACCAATCCTAGCATAAGACTTTGCACTATTTTTTCTTGTACTGATGCATTCCAGCACTTTTGCAGCTAATGAGAATGAAGAAGTAAAAGGAAACACAGAGCACTTTCCTGCACTTCACCCATCAAAGAGTACAGAAGTACTAAATACTAATAAGCACTAAGTACTAAATATTTGTATGTGAAGTGTAAGAACTGTTCACCATTTCTTTCCTTCATGTGTTGCTTCAATACCGAATAACCATGGATGAGAGAATTACATTTCAGTCAATGTTAAAAAAAACAGGATTTGAAGAGTAGAATTTACTTAATTATACTGCTGATCAAACAGAAACAGAGTAGGAGCTAATTTACTTCTACTTTGCCTTTGTAGAGATACAGAAGTAAAAAGCTATTATAATTATTTTATATCTCTTGACTCAACAGACTACGTTATACAAAATTATTTCTACAAAATGGCATCATACTAATAAGGAGGACCTTGTTTTTCTTTCTTTTTTATTCAGACACTTTTTACAGTACAGCTGACATAAATATTAAACCTTTTGTGTCACTTGACAGCACCACCAGACCTGACTAATAGAATCATAGAATCATTCAATGGTTTGGGTTGGAAGGGACTTTAATGATAATCTAGTTTCAACCCCTCTGCCATGGGCAGAGACACCTCCCACTAGTGCAGGTTGCTCAGAGCCCCATCTAACCTGGCCTTGAACACTTCCAGGGATGGGGCACCCGCAAAATCTCTGGCAACCTGTTCCAGTGTCTCATCACCCTTACACTGAAGAATTTCTTCCTAATGTCTAACCTAAATCTACCCTCTTATAGTTAAAGCCATCACCCCTTCCTATCACTACATGCCCTTGCAAAAAGTCCCTCCTCATCTTTCTTGTAGGCCCCCTTCAGTTACTGGAAGGCCACTATAAGGTCTCCCTGGACCCTTCTCTTCTCCAGGCTGCATAAATCCAACTCTCTCAGCCTGTCTTCATAGAAGAGGTGCTTCAGCCTTCTGATCATCTTTGTGGCCCTCCTCTGGACTTGCTCCAGGAGCTCCATGTCCTTCTTATGTTGGGGGCTCCAGAACTGGACCAGTGCTGTCTTAGCAGAGCAGAGTAGAGGGGGAGAAACACATCCCAGTAGAGGGGGAGAAACACATCCCTTGACCTGCTGGCTACGCTCCATCTCCTTAGGGCTTCCCCTACCCTGCTCAGGGCCCAGGATGCCACATCAGCCCCCTGGGGCTATCAGCCCATGACCCAGCAACACTAGAGCAGGGCCTGCCTCCAGCTTCCCAGAGGCCTCCCCTGCCATGAGTCCCGCTGAGCTGGGCCCACACTTTTTTCTGCCATTGGCCCATCCCAAGGGACAGGCTGGGGGTGGGACAGGCCCTGGCTGCCAGGCCCTGCCCTGAGTCCCATGGAGGGCCCTCACCAGATGAATTTATCTGGGCAAACCTGCCATCACTTTATCTTCTAAATACTCATGGTCTTTGAAGAGTGATTGCACAGGGAGATGTCTAAGAACATTTTTGGGTTGCATTTACACCGTATTAGCATCTCCTGAGAGGCAAGTGCTGTCTAGACTGCTGTATGCAGCATCTCAGCAAGCATTTACAAGTCTTTTGTAGAACTTGAAAAGGAATTTAAATGTTTTTTATTTTATTGAATTTCTTCATTCTTTTAGGTCACAGCAATAAGGTTCTGCCAGATGATGATTCACTAATTATTCTGTTTTAGAGACCCTGTTTAGTGTTCAATAATGCTGCTTCAGGCAGAAAAGTCTTGTTTTCTTGGTTCATAGATTGAATATATCACAACTGTTGCTTCAAATGTCATTTTTGAAGAATAATTCCAGAAGAGAGTCATGGTGATTAAAATTTATGCTGGAGGGGTGGCATGTTGGTCCTGATGAAATGAAGGGTAGTTGTTGGTATATCTCTCTGCCTTGAGATTTTTGCAGCTCTGCCAGGGTTAGGTTTACAAATATTTATTCCTGAGGCACTAAAGAGAAAGAAGATGTTGAGGTATCTGCAGGGGTTTTTTGTTGTTGTTGTTTTTCCTGTGAAAAAAGAGTAAATCAGAGATAATGCAAGTGAGGCATAAATCTGATAAACAGTAGTCTTTTTCCAGTGGATCAATCTTTTTCAATTTCAGCTTCCATTCTGTCAGAGCTATAAAAGCTAAACTGTGTCACTGTTAAATATGAATTCAAGATACAAGAGTCAGGAAGAAAAGCACTTTTCCTCCCTTCCAGAGTGAGGGAAACAAAAGGAACTTACAAGCACCGGTGTGGATATTTGCCTGTGGATGGGTAGCCTGACTGAAAAAATAATGGAGAGCTCATTATGTACCTCCTGTGAAAACAACTGCTGAGAAATTTTTTTTCAAGGAAAAGATAAATATCATACTGATAACAATGAATATGTAATTAGTTAGTAGGAAAGACCAAAGATGAGAATTTTATATTTCATCTTAGCTAGTGGTCCTAAGACAATTTAGCTGTCAATGTAAGTATAGTTTTGTTTTCTGTTACTATCTTAATGAACTTGAATACTTGCAACAATACTTGCAATTGTTTGCAAATATAAGGTTTTGTTTTGTTCAGAAGAGAAAACGTGCTCACAAAATTATGAGAATCATAAATAGTAATAATAATGGTATAGTCTTCAATTGGAAATTCATCCAAGTTCTTGAAGTTGTATATAATAACCAGTAACTGTAGACTCAGTTACTGAAAATTATTGAACCAATACTTTATGCTTTTTATTATTTTCTAAAAAATAACATCAAAATGCCTGCATTTTGCAAATATGTACATTTCATGTTTAAGAAATGCTAAATAAAAATAAATAAATAAATAAATAATCTGGCTTTATATAATTCTCAGCAGAAGATAAAAGCAAGGAAATATATTGTCATTTAGAAATATTCACCAGCAAGTCTTGGGCTATTTATCCTTTGAAAATTGAAAACATATTGTAAATGTAAGCTAGTTACATTGAGATTGTGATTTAAACCCAGGGACATGAGAAAGTAATTCAGATGCAAAGCTGAGAACCCTAACCAGAAGGACTTAATTGAAATAAAACCAAAATATCTCCATCTTAAGGCATGACAAAGCTCCATGATCCAGTTTGTAAAGCATCTTAAGTTATCAGCTAATAGTCACTCAAACTGACAACAATGGGACTGATAAAATGGCCAGTGCAAGCTAATACAGAATATCAGTTGGGAGGACCAGAATGATTAAGAAGGAGAAAATTTCTTTTCAGTTAAACATATTTTTTGGTTCTCAACAATGAAGAAAGACAAAATGCAGATAAATCAAAACTGAATTTAATGAGATTTTTGGTGTATGTGTTCACCTCTGGTGCTCATTTCTGTACGGCCATTTTTTTCCTAAAATTATTGTCATAGCATTTGTAAACCTCTTACCACAAAACATACTTTTAAGTCCAAACATGGGGATCTTACAGCAGGTGCTCAAAATCACAATTCATAGAAGATGCAAATACTGATTTTAAGGACTGTTTTAAGACTTAAACAGCTGGGTCTGCTCCTGTGCAGGGTTAGAATTGGGCAACAAAAGGAACTAGGTCTCTCTTAGTGTTACTTAGTTCCTGTTAATTTGGTTAATCCTAATTGGTGTTCTACTTGAGGTCCCCATGAATTGCTTCATGTTTTAAACATACAGTTTAAGTTCCTTTTCCACTGTATGCTTCCATGTAGCTTTTGTTTGATTCTTGAAAGAAACATGTTGAAGAATAGAAAAGGATGAAGTGAACCTCCTGAGTTTTGCCTGCCGCAACAGAAAACTGATTTTAAAAAGGACATTTTTGAGTGTGAGTGGGTAATTAGAACCAAATTATTGTTTTCAGAATTTTCATCCAGCAAGATTTTCACACGAGAAAACCCTGATCCAACCCTGTTTTACTTATGGCATCCAAAACAGATGCACATGTCTATGAAAGATTTGGATGAAGAAATACGATAAAAAATGATGCATAAATTAATAGAGGACACATCAAAGAAGTCTCTCAGTTGGTCAGTTGACTTGTATTTGTTTCACACCATGTGGCAGCCTAGGTCTTGGGTTTTGTGTGCTATGCATCAGGCTGCAATTATTAGAAAGAGATGGTTTGGACTCCTCTCTCAAAGAGCTCCTTTGGAGGGAAGGTCCTTCAAAGATGCTCCATTAAAAAGCACCTTCAGAAGCAGGCCTCTGAGTGCATTCCTCAACTTCCAGTTTTCAGGCACTCCATGCCTGCAAGCTGGGTGGCTCCATTGATGAGCCTTCCTTCTGAAGACTTCTGTAGGTTCAGACAGATTCAGACTTTCAACCCTAAATAATTTCCTTTATCCAGGAAACAGTCTGTCAATTTTTCTAAATTAAAAGTAAGATTTACTTTACTTCCTGGTCAATGCAAAAGGTTTTTTGTCAGACTTTGAGTCATCTGTACTTAACTAGATAGTAAATAACTCTATCAAAGAGGGATAAAAATATCCCCCTTCTCTTTGCTGAGATGCTACTTTGCCTTGTCTGGAATGTGTTCTCCAAATGAACCCACTGTACCCATCTAACCATTAAATGGATACATCAGACAAGCTTCTGAATTGGATAAACACTGCTAAACATTTGCTGTTGACTGATGCCAAATGTGAATGTGATTAACCACTTCAGGATGACCATGTGTTTGAGGTGAGAGATTCCCAGCCTTTTTCTCTTAAACAAACTATAAAATTAAGGTGCACATCCTTGCTTCCTGGAGAAGTTATGTTAGTACACCAGAGAGGATGTAAGAACAAACAAAGAGGAAGAGGAAGAGGAAGAGGAAGAGAGAAAGAGAAAGAGAAAGAGAAAGAGAAAGAGAAAGAGAAAGAGAAAGAGAAAGAGAAAGAGAAAGAGAAAGAGAAAGAGAAAGAGAAAGAGAAAGAGAAAGAGAAAGAGAAAGAAAGAGGAAAAGAGCAGAGTTTTTCTTTTGCCCCACCCCTCACATTTGTCTCTGTTTCTGAACTGATCTGCCATGGGTTGGTTTTGATTTTGCATATTTTTAACTGAGTATTAGCTCACTTTTTGGAGAGGTGGTGGTAAATCCAGTATGGCCACATCTTTTTTCCTGTTTGGTTTTTAATAAACATATCAGCTTCTTTGCTGTTATGTGGTTGGTTTCTTCACATTGTTTTTCCTGCGCGGTTTTTATTTTTCAGTCTGTAACTCTTGCTTTGCTATGCAAATGTTATGTGATCTTTTTCCTCAGTGGGAAAAAGGAGCTTTATGCAATATTTTTTTTTTCCACACATGCTATATTTGTGGGGGCAGGTAGACTGCCCTTGGAAAGAAAAAAGGCACGGAAGCATAGGAATCATTCAGGGCCAAGGTCTGAAGGAGAGAACAGTCCTGCAAAAGGCATGAAGAAAATCACTGGCTATCTCTTACAAAAGTTTATCTGTTGGGTTTAATAGGGGCTTATTTTGGTGTGTTCCCATCCCTTAGGCTCTGCTCTTTTTCAGAGCTGGAGCAAACTTACAGAGTTAAAATAGAAGAGAACATATGAGGACAAAAGTATATGAGAACCAATGCCTTTTTTTTTTTTTTTTTAAGGCTTTGGGATTTAGAGGAAAAGAAAATAACATTTCTTTCAGTTCTTGGTTATGGATTGAAAAAATAAAAAAGTTGTCTTTTACTCATTTCTAGCCTCTTCACCTGTATAAATTATAATAAAATAATATTTCCATGGGGGATATCAGAGAACACTGAAACAAATGAAAGTAATGTCTTTTTCTGCAGTGTGGACAGGAAATCTAAGTATTTTGTCTCTGAAATCTGTCTTTGATAGCTAATGGCTAGAATAACCAATATTCTAGCCATGCAGGAATAAGATCTGTTTAAGAGCTGAGCTGATACTGCGGCTGAATGAGTGGCCAGCTACAAGCTGGAGTTCTGTGTGCAGTTTCAACCAGGCTGTGTTGTTGTCATTGCCCACAGGAAAGCATGGTCCTTACTCTAAACCAGGCAAAACTGATAATTACCATTTTTACACAGATTATGCAAAATGCTAGTATTATACTACCCGTCAGAGTCTCCCAGTACTCTGCCAAGAAGATGAGCAGTTCAGCACCCAGTCAAAAGTGTTTGTGGTATTGTGGTTGTTGAGATGGTTACATTGTGCTGTCCAAACTGAAGATTTCACACATAATTCACAGAGGATGCTGCCTCTTGTGTAAAGGAGGACTCAGCACATCCATGTTTGAAGACCCTTAAATTATGGAAAACATAGTAATTGTGAGATTATTTGCAGTGAGGGTTTATGGCACCTATAAATCTGCAGAAGAAGCCATCTCTAGGAGGACATTAGCTGTTATTACCACTTTAATTACACTTCACTTTGCAACACTGGTTTTGTGAGAAACCAAAGAATTGTAAGCATGATGTGTCCTAGAAAGGGCTTTAGGCATAGAGGGTAATCAGAATATATACTAAGTGTACTCACATGTATTGGTCCCAGAACCAGAACTCACTCTCTGGAACCAGGTATTAACATACTATAAATATGCTTGTTAATCCCTTGTATAATATAACACCTTGTATAATCCCCTGTATCGTTAAGTTTCTCACTGCCAGCAAAACTTCCCCTCTTTGTCCATATTTTGCAATTAGAAAGTCCAGTTTTACTGGCAATACACTCTGATTGTATTCTTTTTGCACACATCAGACAATCCTGTCAAATCTACTATTTGCAGTGCTTTTTTATTTTATGAAACATGCTGATTTTCAATGTGGGACAGTGAATAGAAAAGAAAAAAGCACCAAACAACAAAATGGCAAACACGCTCTGACCATTGTTAGACCTTTGCCACCGGTCATAATAGGAAAATATGAGTTTCTGGCTGAATTGCTCTGAAATATGATAGATGTATTCACACAGTTGGGAGTCTGGGTAGGCAGGCTCTCCAGTGACTGTCTTATTGCAAAGCATTTTTGTCTCCAGGTAATAGAAAGCGACATGAATTAATGAATGATCAGTTGCATTCTCTTACTGGCATTTGTGACTATCCACCTTGTTTCTGATAAAAGGATTTCTTTCTACACTTCCTTGTACTTTGACTATACCTGTTGATATAACCAATGATTGCTGTGCTCATTGAATATAAAAGGATTATGGTGATGTCTAGCATATATGACACCTTTCTTCCAATTCTCTCATCAGTCTGGCAGGTTGCAGAGGTGAAACAACTCTCAAGTACTTTGTGGTCTTTGTTCATGTGAGTCATGCTTTATGGGCCACTGTATGACTGCTTATGTCCATATTGTTCAAGGTTTCAATATTCTTGCTGTTGCCATTCTTATTGTAAAAGGCAATCAGAAGTGTGTTTCTGAAAATTGTAAGTTGACGGTTTCTGACATACACATGCAGCCTGACCAGCATCACAAAAAAACCCCTCTGATGCCACTTTTGCAAGAGCTGTCCCTCTGCTGGGCTTGGTTGTTTTTGATCTAGTACAGGTCCTTCATCTAGTTTCATTACCAACAACTCACATGCTAAAGTCAAAACTACCACTGACAGCCACGTGCAACATGTTTTGTTTCTCAGTCACTCATTCAAAGCCGCCCAAATTGTTGTGACCATACTCAGAAGTGAAGTTATTGAAATTAAACTGACTCATGTAGAGAGCACTGTAACAGGTTGCAAGGCCAACTGCAGGGTGCAAAAATTATTTTAACCACTTGCAATCCACTTTTCATACACATATGCCTCCTTCTCCACAAACTGGTGTACATCTTTCTGGAGAGCCTATTTAAATAGCAAAAGCATTTTCGCTATTAAAATCTCTAAGCAAAAGGAACAAAAAGATCACAAGAACTGTGACTGATGGCAGAAGAACAGCTCATTTGCTGAGACTGAATTATCTGCTAATAACTGACTGATGCGTGTATGGCAATCACAGCTGAGCTCACTTGCTGATCTTTTCGTCATTGTTGTCACTAATAGAATCATAGAATCACAGAATTGTTCAGGTTGGAAAAGACCTTTAAGATCATCGAGTCACTGTGTGTGTTTGTCACGGACAAGAGCAAATGCAGAGTCCTGCACCTGGGAAGGACCAACAAAATGCACCAATACAGGTTAGAAGGTGATCTGCTAGAGAGTGGCTCCGTGGAGAAGGACCTTGGAGTCCTGGTAGACAACAAATTATCCATGGGATAACAATGTGCTCTTGTGGCCAAGAAGGCAAATGATCTTGGGGTGCATTAGGAGGAGTGTGTCCAGCAGATCAAGGGAGGTTCTCCTCCCCCGCTACTCAGCTACTTGTGTCCCCGCTACTTGTGTCCAGTTCTGTGCTCCCCAGTTCAAGAGGGACAGGGATCTACTTGAGAGAGTCCAACAGAGGGCTACGAGGATGATTAAGGGACTGGAAGACCTGCCTCACAAGGAAAGGCTAAGAGACCTGGGGCTTTTCAGTCTAGAGAGAAGACTGAGGGGGGTGTGATGATTCGGAGGCCTAAGCGGCGAGCCGCCCCTCCGCCTTGTCAGGATATAAATAGGTCACGCCTCCCTTTCTGGGAGATTTAAATTTAAAGGAAT
This sequence comes from Hemiprocne comata, assembly GCA_020745705.1. Taxonomy (NCBI): domain Eukaryota; kingdom Metazoa; phylum Chordata; class Aves; order Apodiformes; family Apodidae; genus Hemiprocne; species Hemiprocne comata. The sequence goes on along the minus strand of CM036586.1, from coordinate 93,236,374 downwards.
GAGGGTGCAAGCAGCGTTCACCTGTCACAGGGGATCGGTGAAACTGCTGCACTGAATCTTGGAGTGAATGATAGAATCCACCCTTTACCATGCCCACAAGAACAGCAATTTAGACAAAGTTTAAAGTTATGAATTGAACAGTTTATTGGGGGTACCAATTACGATTAGTTCAGGAGGAGTAATAGGGAATATGGGAATATGGGAATGTGGGAATATGGAATATGGGACGACCAACACTATGAACAACAAAATATTTATGATGTTCTAAAATAAGCAAATAAGGAAGGAGGAGAGGGGGAGAAGAATATTCTGAACCTGATGCTTTTCCCTTAAGAGGGTCGCAATATGTGTGTTTGGGGCTGGGAGCAGGGAGAAAAATAAATGGGGAGTTAGACCTGATTGTCCTCCAGATGGTCTGGAGATTTGTTACTTTCCATGGGCAACTCTCCACTAGCATGGACACTTTATCCGCATGCAGTGGTAGAGAGATGCTCCGCAGCTGATGGATCCTGGGATGGTCTCTCCCTTCCCGCTCACGATGATCCGTTGGTGTTCCTGGTCTTGTAACAGTAACCCAAAGGGAAACGAGTAGCTCCCAGTAACAGCCTCTCGGTGACAGCTCCAACATGCTGCACTTCCTCCTTCTTCTCCACCAGCCCTTAGCTCTCCCTCTGATATTGGCTCCACTCACAAACAGTCAGTAATCGGTAACCAATGGCCCAGCCAGCAGCTCCTTCTCTGAATCCAACTCCACCCACAAACAACCACCAAGAGGGTTTCTCTGTGCCTGCCTTTTATAGGTCAGGCAGTTCGGGTGCATCAGGGTGAGTGCTTAATCTGCATATGCAGCAGGGTTGCTGTCCAATACTGTGGCTATTTTTTGTAGCAAAGGCTCATGGTTTCTGCACAGCAGGTGTGCTTTGAAACAATGTTTCTTGTTTCCTGCCTCGCCTGCTGTCCATCACTTTCTAAGCTTGTCCTTGAAGCTCAGTCCTTCAAAGACAGCAGGCAGAGGCATGAGGGAACAGGGAGCAGCCATTTTGAGTCCTTTAACTAATGTTCAGCTCACTGCTCCCATAGAGCCATCCTGTTCTGTGGGAAGGAGGGTGCTGTCTCCCACAGGGGGATCTAATTAATGTCTAAAAATACATGAGGGCTGGGCATCAAGAAGGCAGAGACAACCTCTTTTCACTTGTGCCCAGTGATAGAACAAGAGGCAATTAATTCAAACCTAAGCACAGAAAGTTTCACCTCAACATGATGAACAACTTATTTACTGTTGAGGGTTACAGAGCACTGGAACAGGCTGCCCAGAGAGCTTGTGGAGTTTCCTTCTCTGGAGACTTTCAGACCTATCTGGATGCCTTTCTGAGTGATCTGCCCTAGTTTTTGGTTGTGCTGTGGCAGGTGGATTGGACTCGATCTTCAGAGGTCCCTTTCAACCCCTAAAATTCTGTGATTCTGTGATTCTGTTCTAATCTCACTGTAAGTTTTCTTACATATACTTTGCACTGGTACCAATGCAAAAATGAAAATAAGTCAATATTTCATGCAAAACTTTATGCAAAAAATGGCAACTCTTTCTGAATCAGTTTTCAGTTTTTCAGCTACATGCAGTTTGCAGTATTTTCAGTATTGTCAGTTATGCATGGCTGTTTTTTTTGTCATAAGCTCATATAAACTTCCCTAGGTGTAGTGGCAGGTTCTTTGTCTTGATAAGGTATAAAGATAAGCAAAAGTTTTAGGGTCAGGGAAGGGCTGCTGGAACACAATTTAAATAGAGATAAAATTTTACTGTAATTATTTTACAGTTACATACACCTTGGGAATCTTTCCATGTTTCTTGATAGGGTGTGGAAGGCCAATAAGGAGACGGGCAGGGCGAACCACCTTGTTGTGTTTTTTTTTCTTGGCGTTGTTTTTTAGGTTTGTTGTTTTTTTTTCTTGGTTTGGCCTTTGGTTTTTTGTTGCTGTTTTTGTTGGTTTGGTTTGGTTTTGGGGGTTGTTTTGGGTTTTTTTGTTTGGGTTTTTGTGTGTGTGTGGTTTTTTGTTTATTTCGGTTTTGGTTTTGGTTTTTCTTTTTTTTTTTTCTTTTTATGCAAGTCTCCTTGCTTGAACAGTTAATTCAAACCTACATCCACCAATCTGCACAATCCCTATTCCTAGCTTCATCCCTCCACTTCAAGTTTGGTTTGTTTTTCTTCTAGTGTATTGATTTGGAGAACTAGGAACAGTAAGTAGATTAGTTTCACAGCCTGGTGTTGAAATTCCCTAAATCCTTTCACTGCATTGACTTCTTTCCTGCAGTCAGCAGCCTACTAAGAGCTCCTCTTTCCAAGCAGCCATTATCAGCTCTCATAAACTAAACCAACTGTGAGATTGCTTCCAACTTGCAGAAGTGAAAAGAGTGGAAAATCTTCATAGTTCATACACTTGTAGACCATTGCTGACACTGAAAGATATATATTTACACATTGTTATTGAAAATACACAGAGATTACTAATTACATTTAAGGATGCTGTATTGTTATCAGATGATAAGCTACCTCATTAGGCTACAGGATCTCAAGTGTTAGACTAGAACATTTTCTCTTTTTAAAGCCTATGTTATATTTTTGTAATGAAACAATTCTCAGAGCAAAAAAGACAAGCTAATGTAGACAGAGAATAATAGTTTGACTGGGTTTTATAGCTGTCATATTGGAAAACATGATTTCTGATAGAAATCAGGGAATAGCATGACTCTGAACTAGTGGACACAAGAGAGTGTGCTTGTGAAGGAAACACATGTTTCAGAGTGATACACTGCATAACAGAATATTTGCCTTCAACTGCAGAGGAACTGCAAATCTTTCAATGGAAAGGGACCAATACAATGCACTTCTACCCCTGTATCAGAAGGTTAGTTTTGTCTTAGTGGAATTTGTACTTCTTTGTCTCTATATAATAAACATTGGAAAGATAAAAAAATCTTTGTTGTACAAATATTACTTTTTTTTTTCTTTTTTTTGTGGAGGCCAGCAATATCTGATCTCATAGAGTGTGTGAGGCAAATTACTTTTTTGCAGTATACTATGCTTAAACCCACTGGGGCTGCTTTCTAGAAGTGCCAGCAGTATTAGAATTGCACTAGAATACACAGCTTGAAGCTGAACTTAGGGCTGAACTCCATCAAAGAAATTGCTTTGAAAAAAAAGAAAACTGTAGGTTACTACAGGGAAGAGCAAAACAGAACCTTGTTTTAGTTTCTTTTCCTTGTGTTACTGCTTTCCAGCTGTAACAAAGGACAAATCTAAATCAAAGTCAGTGGAAGAAGATTAAGTGCAAAATAGCATGTATCGCATATAACCCATGGGGTTAAAGCCAGGAACTCACTGTAGCTTAGAATAATGATTGTTACTAAGACATGAACATTCAAATTAGATATATGAATCTGATATCTGATTCGCTATATCTTCAGATTGCCTTAATGCTTGCTTTGATAATTAGCTCCTTTAAGAACCATCCAGTTCCAAAATCACTAATTATTCTTCAGATATCATTAATGGTTAGCCTTTAATATATGGGCTTATTCCTTTGAGTCCATGACAAAGATTTAAATTGAAAACTCAATGGAAAAGTAGCTTTATTTAGCTTATACTGAAGTTGCTGTTTTTCTTTTCTTGAAATTTATTACAATGATAAAATTGTTCACATCTCAGAACTTGTTTTAACTGAATGTGTCCAGAATTAGGACTTCCACATACAGTTTTGAGTGATACATACATAAAGGTAGAAAGGATCCCATATAAGAATTTAATTTCATTTTCACTTTTTTCCTTGGATTTATAGAAATATAAATGAGAACAGAATTACACTCTGCAGCTGACCATGTCCTCTGCTTCACTGAAATAAGGTGAATCTTTTCAGAGCTGCACTCCTTGATGTGATGTGCAGTCTTGCTTCCCTCAGCACTCCTCTGCCCCAGAACAGTCCCTGCAGAACTATCCTTAACAGGGTAGGTGCCTCATTGGGGTTTGTGGCAGAAAAGGACAAAATAAATAAATTAATTATTCTTGATGACTTAGCTGGTACCAGAAGTAAGCTTTTGCATGCAGGAACAATAACAAAAAAATCAATTTCCTAAGTAGATTCATTAATGTCCAAACTAATTCAGTATCTCTGAAGGCAGCCACATATATATTGTCTAAATATGAAGATATAAGTAATCTGACCACGTACTACATATCACACGGAGAAAGATATCAGGCCAACATTTTACTGACATCTTTATTTCTCTAGCACAGACAAAGTGAAAATGTTGCCATCCTAGAGGAGTTCTTACAAAATAGCCAAGAAAAATTATAATTAACACATTTATATACTCTAGCATTTACATTTCTCTGTTTTACTTCCAGTAAAACCTTTATGGTAGTTTTCTGCCCAAGGCTGGCTGGAGGGCATAAACATTTAGGCTTAAGTGCACTTGTTTAAAAATTACTGCAGGGAGACAAGGTCACTTCTGAGCTCTGAATGATATGAGGTTCTTGTACACAGGCTTGTATCTCAAGGTCATTGGTCTCAATTTAAACAGGCAAAGTGAAAGATCTTGAACAAAAAACCTGATTTTCTGTTCCCTGACTAGCAAATGCCAGTGGCATTCTGACTGGGGGGAAAAAATCTAACTGATTTTACAACTGGAAGAGTATTCCAGTAACAACTGAAACATTGGCACTACCTTTCAAATCAAAGGAGAGTTTACAACAGTACATTAATTAATTGGCTTTTTAAAGTTTCAAGTTGTAAAAGTGAGGGACAAACAATCTTGATTTTGATGTGATTCACTTTAGTTCTTATCTCGCTTGTGGTCATTAAATAGCCTTTTTGTCTATGTTTCAGTTTTAAGAGAATGAAATTGCACATTTTATTGAGGGGATAAGAATTTGACAAGGAAGTGAAGTATAAAAATTTTGATAAATGGTTAGTACTGTATTTGTTCCCAAGTCTTTCTTAGCCCTTATTTGTCTTTTATACACTTCTGTTTTATTTCTCTTCTCAGCATGCCACAGCTGCAAAGATAGTGTACTTTCTTAAGCTCTGTGTTTAGTTTCACAAATAGATACTATGCAGATACTCAAAACACTAGACATAGTAACTGCTTCTGTTAGTGCTTTTTGTACAGAAAAAAGCACATAGCTGTCAATTATTTTTTTTTTCAGGCAACACCAAGCTGTAATATGTTCAATGCTCCATTTACCTAGCTATTATGTAGTGAGTATTTGCTTTATAAGCAAATAAAACCACTTTTAAATTGGTGGGGGGAAAAAAAAGACACCAGAGGTGAAGCAAAATTTCTTAACACTACTGTCCCATATAAATCTAATAACAGACAACTGTAACTGCTACATTTTAGAAGTTAGGGGTGATTGCTTTTTGTCATTGACATCAATAGATTGAAGATGTTACTTGAATTGGGAGAATTAATTACTTTTTAAAGGTAATTTTTGGATTTACAAGTTCATTCTTAAACCCTTGTTCTCCACTTGAAAAATCTAATAACTAGTCAGTGCTCAGATTATAACTTCAACTCTCTGTTAACTCATGTATTTGCCATATTTAGTTCCCCATTCTGGTTATGTGAAAACTTTTGGATACTGAAATATCTACATTTTCATTAATTTTATGTGAAGGAGATCTATGAATATGAATATGCAAGTTTAGATATGTACAAATAACAAACTTTAGAGCATGTGTTTTATTATAAAAATAATAGTTAGACAGAAACGTTTCACACCCAGGGCTTCTCATCAATGAAATATTTCCATTATTGCCAGAACCTTTGCACCAAACTCTTTTACATGAAACTCCCCTAAAACTATAGTGCCATGAAGTGTAAATTTACTTTGACTGTACAACTAGTATCTTCAGATAAAGTCTTCATAATGTTAGTGATTATTCTAATGGCATAGTGTAGTATTTAAGAATTTCCCACGTCTGAGACTGTCAAATGAATTCTAAAATCTTGTGGTGGTTAAAATGAATGATAATATTAGGGTGAAGTATGGGTCATTACACGGCCATCAAAACTTCGTATTCAGTCTTTCCTTCTGTGTTGATCTGAACAGCTTTTTAAATGCTAAATTCCCTGTAAAAAGTTATGTATCTCTGAAAGGATTACAATACTCGGCTACTTTTTGTAATTATTAACATAATTTTTATCTGGTACTTTTTACCTCATGTTGTTTTGAAGGTTTGTTACCCTTGTGTGGTTTTTTTACAACATGAGACACCTTTCCTTCCATGGCCACAAAGCCTGGGCATAGCAGGGAGTGCAGGGGGTGCAGGGAGTGCTCAGATGAGGCCCAAACTTCCAGTTGCAAAGGAGCCTTGGCAGGCAGAGAGCCCCTCAAGATATTCCAGTGCCAGGCAAATGGCTTAGAAAACCAGGAAACTTAAATTGTCTTATAATAGTCTATAATAATAACAACATCTTTTGAACTAATCACATAGACATAGCTGTTGTGGTAGATTAATGTTTAAATGACAAAGAAGTAGTTGCTTAATGAAACACATTGAAGATATTTTTATTGATTTGGAAATGTGCATGCATTTTGTAAGCATTAAAATCCATCAGTTACCCTTTTAATTTATTAAAAAAAACCAAAAGGAAATTATCTAAGTTTTTTTCCCTAGATGATGGTCAGGGAATGAAAAAGATAAAAAAACCAACAGCCTTCAGTGTATTCAGAAGACAGTTATAATTACGTAATCACATACTCTGATAATATTCTTATTAATAACATTAAGTCATAAATAATGATAGTCAGATTATTTTTAAATTATGTTTCAGGTCAGATGTGTGGAATGCCTTTCCGTGCTATAGAACATTTTCACTTCAGTCCTAAATACTAATGTCCAGATTGATTAATGCTTATTTAGCTGTGATAAAACAGTGATATAAAGAAAATCACTGTAGCCTTCACAAAAATAGAGAAAACATACTCTAATCAAGAAATGAGAGTGCAAGAAGTTGTTTGGCTTCGTGGCTAAATATTGTTCCTTACAAACTTACTTTGAAAGGCTATGAGGAACTATGGGAGATGGGACAAATAATACAGGGAGACATAAAGGAAAAGCTATAAAGAACATGTTAAAGAACTGGAAAATAAATGGACCGAACTATTACAGAATATGATGCAAAAAAAATCTAATTTTAATAGTCCTCTGGTAGATTTCCATACTCAAGACATTATTGTGTCTATTTATTCTGAAATAGATTCATGAAGGTTGATTCTATGTCCTTGATCAAAGCTTGTGGAAAATAATCTCTTTTTTTAATACATATTGCTGTTTGTCCAAATGGACTTTTCCCAAAGTTTTGATTTATAGATAAGTGTAATAGCACAATATCAGCTCCAAAATTTTGTTTACTTTTTCCCCGTGAAAGCCTGAAACTTGAAGGCTGATTTTCCTTCTTAATAATGGGACTATTTAAAACGTCTCTTGCTCACTCCAGGGAGTGATTATGAATGCAATAAGAACCACCTAATGTTTCCATCATCGTCTAAGAAGATGGCCAGGAAAGTATATATTGTTAGTGGTTGCATATATTGGTGAGCTGCATGAGACAGGTTTGATAGTTTCACTAGTATGGATCACTGAGCATTAGAAATGTAGACTTCAGAAAGTTAAATCACACTATCAGCTCTGTTTATATACATGTTCATGGTTTTGTGCTGTATATGCACAAAACCATGTAAGAGATGAAGTGGCTGTAATGTTTGTGAAATTATTACAAATGTATCTGCAATATTTTTCCACCACAGTAAATCTAAAAGTATGAAACGAATTTAGTCCTGAGATATTAGCTGCTTTAAATGTGCAGAATACCAGGATCCAAATCTAGTTAGTAAATAGAGAAGCTGGAAAAAATACTCTGTGGTGTGCATTTAAGATCAATTTATTGCAAATTACTGGAGAAAGAAGAAATAGCTTGTTTTTTCAAAACATGAGATTATAGTATAGCTGAATTGACATGAAATCACATCATAATAACCTGATATAAGCTAGTTCTAAAATCCTATTTGCTGATACTGCAGTTAATGATTGTGGACCTGTCTGGCCTTAACACCTAATGGAATGGCTTTTCTACTGACCTCCAGTGGAACTATTTGCTGAATGATATTTGTCTGCTTGTTTTGTGCCCTTGAAATCTGCAATCTGTACTGGGTAGGTATGATTTAAGATTGATTTTTGTACTACTTAGAAAGCCAGAATGCTAGATGAGGTCAAACTGGAACGGACCCCTAAGTTACCCATCCAACTTGTGAAACACTTTCCTAAATGCTTAAGTGCCTTTTTCCAGCAAAAGAAGCCTGTTGGCCTTGGAATTTTTTTCTCTCTTTAAACTGATTTCTTCTAACTTTACCAACAAAGGAAGGAAAAAAAAAGTATATAACATTTTGCAGATGAAACTGCCATCTAAATGAAGAAATACTGCAGAGCAAAATGCAATCATCTAGGAGGTAGTAGCTGAAGGTGAAGCTAGATCAAGGTAATGCAACTTCCTTGAGATCTGAATATTTTCTGAACTTTCAAAATGCAACAGGGAGGATTTATTTCACAGTTTTTTGACTATACATACTTAATTAGAAAATAATGCTGGCTTTAGGAGAATTACTTGGAGTTCCCCAAATCGTTTGCATTGACTTCTTAAACAAAGGATGTGGCAGTAGCTGATTCTTGAATTCTAAAAACATTTATGATTAAAAGAAAAGCACCTCTTGCTATATACAGACCTTGTTTTTTTCTAGTTATACTTTAGTAAAATGTAGTCTATGTACAGGAGGCAATTTCATTAATTTCTTGTATAGCAATGCTATAGTGGTAATAAGTGTACTGAAAAGCCTCTGATGTATAGAAGGTTATCTTAAATATTCTTAAGATTAACTCAGGAAAAAATGACAGCTTGAGTTTGTGTATCATTTCATTAGGAGATGAGAAATATTCCAAGGTGAAAAAAAATGTGTAATTTCACAAAATCTTTTCAGATGTATATAGTTTTTATAAACAAGTAATTTGTGTTTTGCTTAGCATCATGATGTGATCCTGCAAATATTACTAAAAAATACAATGAGGGAAAATAAAATGAGAATGTAAGTGAAATCCTAAAAGTTTAAAAATACAGAAATATTTCGTTAAAATTTTAAGGAGTTTTTAATTAGAAAGTTGGAGAGTACCTTTTGAGACAAGATTTATAATGTAGGAACATGAATGCCTTGGTATGTATTTCTCTCAATCAATAAAATCAACAGTTTAATGGGATTTGAATTTCAGTAATTTATTGTAATTTGTTTTTTTATGGTATTTGATACTACCATCACTCTACTTTTATAAGTATCTGATCATTAGAGGCTTCATTATCAGAATATCTGAATATATGTTTATCTTTGTGGGAATGTGAAATACTAATCTATTTTACTAGGTGGACAAATGTAGAAGGAGGACTAATGGGTTCACTCAGCAGTAATCTCAGAACTGAAACCTCCTTCAACTGGTAAAAGTTATTGTAGATCCAATTAAGTCAGTGGAAGTTTTTTTTAGAATTGCAAGCTAGGTGCAAGTGCTACAATTATTCTGTTCTTAAGCTAGTATTCTTATCATTGAAACTCCTGTTTAGATTCTCTCCTGTGAAGGTGGTGGGACAACTAGTCTTAGAAACCATTTCCAGGCAAATGATGGGCATGAAAGTAGTAAGAAATAGTTTGTGTGGATTAACAAAGGAGAAGCCATGCTTGAGCAGCCAGATAACTTATAATGAAATGTCTGTTATGGTAGGTGAAGGGAGAGCAGTGGATATTATCTACCTAGACTTCAGTAAGGCTTTCAACACTGTCTCACTTAAGTTCCTTATGGAGAAACTGATGAGATATGGCTGAATGAGCAGACTCATGAGGTGGACTCAAAACTGGCTGAATGTCTGGGCCCAGAGCCTGGTGATCAGTGGTGCAAAGTCTCGTTGGTAGCTGAACTAGCATTGTATCCCAGAGGTCAATACTGGGTCTGATACTGTTAAATAATGATCTGAATGATGGAACAGAGTTGTATCCTCAGCAAGTCTGCAAATGATACCAAACTGGGAGGAGTGGCTGATATGCCAGAGGCTTCTACAGCTATCCAGAAGGACCTCAAGAGGCTGGAGAAAGGGGCCAACAAGAACCTCATGGACTTCAACAAGGAGAAGTGCAGTGTCCTATACCTGGGAAGGAACAATTTCAGGTACAGAATAGGCTGGGAGCTGACCAGCTGGAAAGAAGCTTTGCAGAAAAGTATCCAAGGGTCCTCATGCACTTCAAGTTGAATGTGAGCCAGCAGCAAAGGCCAACAGTATTCTGGGCTGCATTAGGATATGTGTTGCCAGCAGAACTAGGAAGGTGATTCTTCTCCTCTGCTCAGCACTGGTGAGGCCAATACTGAGTATATGGAATACTGTTGTATACAGTTCTGAGATCCACACTACAAGAGACATGTGGAGATACTGAAGGGAGTCCAGCAAAGGGTCACAAAATTGATTAAGGGCTGAAAGAGCTGGGACTGTTCAACCTGGAGAAAAGAAGGCTTAGGGGGTTCTCACCAAATATGTACAGATACCTGAAGGGAGAGTGCAAATAAGACATAGCCAGAGTCTTTTCAGTGGTGCCCAGTGACAGGACCAGGGGCAATGGGCACAAGCAAACACAGGAGATTCTGTCTGGGCACAAAGAAACACTGTTTGTTGTTTTTTTTTTTCTGTGAGAGTGACAGAGCATTGCCACAGGTTTCCCTGAGAGATGGTGGAGTCCCCATCCCTGCAGATATTCAAAAGACGTCTGGACATGATCCTGGGCAATGGGCTGTAAGTGTCCCTGCTTGAAGTTGGAGGTTGGACCAGATGAGCTCTGGAGATCCCTTCCAATCACAACCATTCTGTGATTCTGTGAAGGAATCTGAGCTATTATAGGTGACTGTCAGATAATATGGAACTTCCTGGGAAGACGTGGTGTTCTGGAATGAACAACTAGATACCACAAAGCATTGAAAATATTACTAGCTGTTTATGTTTATGTAGCTGATTTTTACCCTTAATATCAGGTTAACATAATTGTTCCCTGGAGACTATAAATTTTTTGTAGTGATTGCCCTAGATTTTTAGAAGAAGTTTATAGCGTAGCAAAGATATTTTTCTATATATGAGTGCAGTTGTTTTCAAAAATAAAACTGTGAAATAATTTGCACTAAAAGGCTTTTCCTAGTATTTCTCCCAATAGATATTACTGAAAAGATTATAACATATGTCACTGAAAAGTCATCCAAAATACTTCATTTACTGATGAAATGACAATAACATCTAAAACAATATTTATTTTTTCTTTTCAATAGCTATTAAGAATTATTAATTATATTAGCAATTAATAAGTAATATTTGTTAAAGAAGGAAAAAAAAATGTTGGCTTTTTATTAGTGACACATAAGTTTCAGTAGAGATGCAAGAATAATTGATAGTTCAAGACCAAAAATATAAATGGCAATATTCATTTCCATATGCTATACTATGTTACAGTCTGTGAAACAGGCAAAAAAATAAACTACAGTATGTTTAGCAAAATATATTTTCAAAGTATCAAATGACCTTTAATAGAGTAAAAAGACAGATTAAACATAGGTGAACTGAGTATAACATTGAAACATGATAAACTGTGTCGTAACTAGGAACACCAAACTGATTCAATAACATATTTTTAAAGCTATTTAGAAGGGTGTTATGTAGAACACAAAGACAACGTGTTATCCAGCTTTTGAACCAAGCAACATAATCTGGATATTCAATCTACTTGTAATACAGATTTTTTAAATGACAAACAGATTCTTCACTCATCTGGACAATGAAGAATAAAGGGCTTAAAATACTGCTTAGTTTAAAAAAAAAAAAAATAAAAAAATGATGCTGTCAGTTGATTGCTGTCATTGTTAAGGAAAATGGTGATAGAATTTGAAGAAGAGGAGAAACTAAGTGTAACTATGCCCACCACGGTGTAACTATACATGGAGTTCATAAAAAAAAAAAAAAATCACTGTAGCTTTGGAATGTTGTCCTTACAAGCAAGTTCTTAAGTTACCATCACTGAGATTCTGTCATTTGGTGGAAGTGATGTATCCTTCAAGAGGCATAAAGCTAGTATTTTTGTTTGCAAAATGGGGGTTGAAATGATTAATGGAGAAGTGTGGTACAGTCATCCTACAAACTGCATAGGAGTTGACACGTTCCATATATCACGTAATGGATTCGTGTCACTTTAATTATTATCTATGCAAGGGAAAATCGTGATCATAGAAACAGTGTGTGCAGGCAGTTATAACTGATACATTCAGCTACATCTAACTCTTTTTAATAAATCTAATAACTTTTCTAGTTGGTTGTTGTTTTTTTTCCAAAAAACCCACAGTTATTAGACTTCTGCCTAGGAAGCTGTAAGCTGTATATCTTTATTAGTAAATGATTGAAGACTAATTGATTTTTTGGCAAAATAAGGAATCAGTAGGGATTGTCATCTGAAGTGCAAAACATTTTATGTAAGCTTAGAAGGGTTAGAAGCTTATACTTCATTCTGAGGTACAGGAAATGCTTGACTTGAGGTCTAGTTTTCTAATACAGCTTTTTATGTTTGAGTGATAGAAAATAAGTGCAGTAATTTTAAAGCTAATGGTGTTTGTAAAGTTTTTTATGTCTGTAGTGACTAGATGGTACAACTACATTCTCAAAGGAAACAAAATGAATCAAAATAGCTATAAACTCAGCTATATGGCACTGCTATCGATATTCTATTTAAATACAAATTAATCTTTGTAAACATTAAAACACCTGCACCAAGCAATCAAATATTATCTTTGCTTATGTAAAATATCTTCCTGCCATCACTGATGAGTAGGACAGTGCAGGAAAAATATGCATAACACAATTTTTTTTTACCTTCATTACTTGAGTGTGGCTAGCCTGAAGTTGCACATCAGGGCATCACCTAAGGTACTCCACTTGCAGTGGGGATTCAAGGTCCCCCAGCATTTAGCTATCTATCAATTAATAATGTACACCCAACAACCAGTGTGAGCTTCATTACTGGTATAGACATGATGTGGATATGCAGGCCTAGAACCCTAAGGGACTGCAGTAAATAAAACTTTTTTTTTCTTTTTTTTTCTTCTGATGCATCAGCTGCACCTTGTGGGAAAGTGTTTGTACGGCAAGTTTCACAACAGAGGAGAAAGAAGCTTAGAGGAAACAGATGTAATCACCAAAGAAAGAACCCTACTGAAATTAAGAACTTTTTCTTTTTCTTAGACAGTGTTTACCATGACTGTTTTGGCTCCAGAGATTCCTGAACAAGAACAAGTTCCATTAAGACCCATGAAGAGTTGATGGGGATTTCAGTGAAAGCAGATTTCACACCTCAAGCTGTGGGGCTCCTTTCTTCTAATCCCTTATGTAAATTCTCAGCTCTCTGTAGATGCTAAGCCTGCATGGTAAGCTCTTAGGTGCTTGCAAATCATACAGGCACAAGCCCAGAACTACCTCTGCCTGGAATGACTGCTCACTTCATTTTCTCCTCTCCTTTTGATAAGTATACATAACACTGACTTGTAGAAGGGGATTTAGCAGAACACAGTGGCTAGAATCCTCTTTGTCTGAACTCCCAAATGAAGGATAGAAGAAGTTAGAGCTTTTGATCTCAGAAATTGGCAGTCTCAGAAGCTGGGTTTGGCTAGGACAGTCATAACTGCCAGGGTGCCAGGGTTTCTGTAGATTTTTTTCTTCTTCTTCTTCTTTTTTAAATTTTTTTCTTTTTTTTTTTACATAGTTTCTCTGCTCTTCTATATGACTGAGTCTTTCTTCTGTATTCTACATTAAATCATCTGCATAAAATGCACAAAGGGTGCCAGGAGCAGAACGTAGGATTCACTGTGACCACTGACCTTAAAGTAACTCTTCTCTTTCCATGCAGTACTGGATGGGTGTATGTACACATAGCTTGTTGAATAGAACTTCTTCTGGGAGATGGAAGACACTGGTTCAAAACACACAAAGCTGAGGAGTGAACTGATTCTAAATCTCACACTTTTAAAGTGATTTCTCAAATTTCTTACATATTAGCATACAGCAAACCACAAGTGTAGTAGTAAAAGGAAATGAAGAAGTGGCCTGTTTTACATTTCTGAAAGGAATAAGTAAAGTCCTAGAGAAAGAATTCTGGGCTGTGAATTAGTCATATCATATCAGTTCCCAGTTCGGAACTCTCCACTCCTCACTTCATTTTTTTTTTAATGTTTTTGTGCACCTAAAGAAAAACAACAAACAAAACACTCCATTTTTTTCAGCACTCTGAGATTTTGGTGGTATTGTTAATACACCATATTTAATATTTCACTTTCAAAATTAACTAAAGTTATCAGTTAGATGAAAAAGTAGATGTAGAATATCGAAGAAACAAACAACTTATTCAATTTAAGGCAATATAAAGAATCTGGGATCAGATTCTTATCCATTTTTACTTTTCAACCTGGACACACAAAAAGGAACCAAACATATCCTTTAGTACAGCAACTATTAGTAATTTGAAATAAATTGTAAATAACAATAGAATATTGCAGTTACAGAAAGCATATAGGAAAGAAAAACATCATAAAACCTTAGAAGATAATGCTGCAGTATACTTTAAAATAACACATGCAAGCTATTCCACTGTTCTGAAGCACATGATTATTAACAAAACCAATAAAAAACCTCCAGAAATTACTGGAGGAAGCTGAATGCGTGTTATCTATGAAATGACAAATCAATATAACTAAGGCAGAAAAGATGCAACTGAAATGTTAAAATAATGCAAGAAAAATGTAGAGACATCAAAAGAGACATGTATGTGGTGAAATTATTGGAAAGGTTTGCTTTTTTCAGATCTGTGATTTATGGAAGGACAGTCCTAATGATTTTGATCATTCAAGAGTGAAGTTGCAATGAGAGGCATCCTAAGGATTTTGAAAACCTAAAGTTTTTATTTCTTCACTGGCAGGAACCAGAGTACATGTTACTTTTTACCACCATCATTTTCTTGAGTTAATAGCGTGACTCACATGCCCATTAGCACAGCAACTGCAGTTTTGAAAAGATGAAAAGAAGCACAATGTTTCTGAATGCATTTAATTCTGTCAGTAACTGACACAATTCTTCATCATTTTGTGTCACATATGTCTTATATCACAGTGTGCTTTGCTTTCATTTTACTCCTCTGAGAGCCATTGTCACCTAATCACAGGTACAGCAAGACTGAGGAAGGCATTTCCAAGTTAACTGCTCTGACTCATGGCATTGCAGATGTTATTGACAACTTACATCAAGTCACTACTTTGTGTTTTTCAGCTGTTTCCTCTACTAAACCGTGAAATTACAGCTATTAAGATTCATCAGGACTGTTATGAAATACACATACACTCATGTGTAGGATGGATCATGTATTATGGATTTATTGGAAGAGAGTGATCACTTAAGTATGGTTCACTTTACATCCATAAGCAGAAAGGATTTGGAACAGGCTGAAATAAGCAAATAGGACCATGGAGAACATTATGTTCTATTCAATGCAGAAACTCTGTTTGCACTTCTGGAAACTGGTTGAACTTAAAGCACATCAAGGACTGCTGTAATGTACAATAGCTCAGAACAGTATCAGTGGCTATGCTGGAAGTAGTGCTGGAGAGGATTGTAGTATGGTCCCTGAGCTGCAAGAAGACTGCGAAGAGGTATGAGACAACCATAAGTTGGTAAACATTTTCCTGTGAAACAAGACTGTGAAACCTAGGACTGGTTTGTGTTGAAAACTGATATACTTTTAAATCCATAGGTGCTTTCAGAAGAATTTTAAATGCAAATTAATTGTATTTTTTCATTGTTCAGAGCAAGTCAGTTACACTGGTTCAATAGAAATTAAAAAATTGGGCATGATATTTCACACTGATGCATTAAAGGGCACCTGATTTGCTCAAGAACAGTTTTGGGACAGAATGTTGGCAGATATGTGTGTGACGCACACTGTTGATCTAACCTGAGATGAAATTTTCTATGATGTTTTTTTAACAACAGCTTATAAGGTGGGCAAAGATGAGCCTAGTGAGGTTCAACAAGAATAGGGGTAGAGTCCTGAACATGGGGAGTAAAAACACCATTCACCAGTATAGATTAGGTACATCTATAGATTAGAAAGCAATCCCACAGAGAAGGACCTTGGGGTTCTGGTGGATGCTTTCCTGTGTGATCTGTCCTAGGTGTTCCTGCTGCAGCAGGAGGGTTGAACTCGATGATCTTCAAAGGTCCCTTCCAACCCCTATGATTCTATGATTCTACGATCATTTTCTTGTGGTTCTTGTTGAGTATATCTGCACAGTATGGGGAACCTACTTTGATTTCTGCAGGGTTTCTGCATTTATTAATCACAAACAGATCTTGATGGAAGCTCAGTAAGACTCAATTAGCAAGGAATATCTTGAACTTGGCCCTCATGGCTTTCATTTGTTCTACTGCCTTTTCTTTTTTCTTGTGCCTGAATGAAGAACTTGTTCTGCACCTGGAGGCACAAAGAAGGTGTCAGGGGCAGAGATGGGACACAGGAGTGCCTCTACCCTGGAGATGGGCTGGGGAATGGAGAGAAAAGTGTGGAGGAAGACATCAAAGAGGACAGAGGAAGAGGAAAGGAGGGAAGTTGAAAAGAATAGCTAAAATACAATCTACATATTTATTACACCTACAAACAACGGGATTGCTATGGCAGTGCAGTTTCATTCTATGTATTGAACCATACCAAATTTAAAAAGATCAGAAGAGGCCAGTAAGTTCATCCCCAAACAGTAAGATAGAGATTAATATGCTTAAACTGTACATTGTTGTAATGGGCTAACAACACTGGCTGCCAGGTGACCACCAAGCTGTACTCTCAGCAGGACAGGAAGAGAAAATACAATGAAAAATCCTGTAGCTCAAGAGAAGGACAGGGAGATCACCCATCAACTAACATAATGGGAAAAACACTTGACTTGGGGAAGACTAGTTTGTTGGGTTTTTTTAAGACTGATTTATTTTTGTAGGGAAGACTAATTTATTTTTTATATTTTAATTAAAAATAGAATATGATAGTGAGGGAAAAAACAATTGGAGCTGACTGGAACTGATTGTGTCCCACAAGGGGGCAGCTCTTGTTCTCTTCTTCCCCAGGCCACCTCTTCAGCCCCCCTGCTACCAAAACTTTGCCATGTAAACCCAATGCAACTAGTCATTACTGCACTGGTTATGCTTAGTTCTCTTTCATTTCCACGCAAAAGTTAAATTATTTGTGTAAGGAACTAAAATAAAAACTGAAAGCAAGTCTTTCTTTCCAATGACAGAAAGCTTGTTTTTAAAAATTTGAAAGAAATTTGAAACAAAAGTTTGTACCATTTCAGATGTAAGTCCTGCAAGCATCTTCTAGGGTAGTTTGTTTACGCAATTTCTCTCAAGTAGCTTTATATGTCTTTAGTGACAAAGTTTCAACACTTCCTTTCATGGCCACCCTACTGTAAATGTCAGTCAGGGAGCTTTTCATGATAAAAAGTCTTTGAGCCAGAAAAAATAAACCATAATAAAGTGAATGCATATATAATTATATGCCACTTCACAAATTACACACTTGTAATAAAGTTTTTATATTTTCAGATTTTTAATTTACAAGCTTGTCACTTGTAGTTCAGTCATTTTATTCAGATAGGATGAAAAATTGCTTAAGGTCCTTGTAACTGCCCATTCTTATTTATCAGTTCTAATTATGCATAATACTTGCATTAAAAATCACACACACAGAGCAACCTGTGCTACAGAATTTAAGAAGGTGAGTGTTGAGTGTAGAGGACTATGGCAGATTATATATGGTGAATATTGATATCAAATTCCGAAAAATGCTTTCCTTAACAGACAGTATTTCTTACTGCTGAACACTCACAGAGCGTCACTAAAATAAATGTTACTGAGACAGTGCTACATTCTTTCTAGTCATATGGGATTAGAAGAAAGCTGGTAACTAGAGAACTGTTAAATCATTTTGTATCTGGGGAACTCACTACTTCTTGCTGAGTGAAGAAAAGACCAGACTATTGGAAAACTGCAGGTGGGCAAAGCTTGTGTGGAGGCTGTCTGGATAAAACCCCTCTGCTGACAAGTTTTACTAGAAAGCTGTAACTGGTTAGTTTTGCAGGGTTCATTTTACAGGTCATCTTAGTGACAGTGCAGATCACTTTTTTCATATGCTGTTTTGGTCATCTTAAATGTAAAACAGCGTTCCTGCTCATCCTTTTTATGCTCTGTTGTGCTGTATTGGTGCCTTTGACTAGACCACCCTGGCAGCAACTGGGGGTGGGAATGTTGCAGAAGGCACTTGAGGAGGGAGTGAGGAGGCAGCAAAGAGGGAGACTGGCCAGTAGCAGTTTCATATTACTCCAGAGTTTAGGGGAGGAATCTTGTTTACTACAGATTCTTCCCTGCAAAGCTATAATGGGTGACTGGAGAAGGTGAGCAGGGTCATTGTAATGACAATGATTTCTATGGAGACACCATGGCAATCACAGTGAAGTGAGAGGGGCAGTAAGCTCTTGGGCCATTCTTTTTCTATTTTGCTTTCTTCTGCTGAGACTGACAAAACTAGTGTAGCCTTTTTCTTTTTTGATATGGATGTACTTTCTGCCCCCTGCCTCTCTGACTCACTCCAAGATAAAAACAAAGGGCTAAGTGATGGCAACACTGCTTGTTCACTAATATTCTGAAGTGGACCAGAGCCAGAAGGAAAATACGATACTCAGTTGCTAGTCCTGAAAATATCAAGTTCTATACTTACGTGTTTCACCTTCACTTTACAGGTCTTATTCTTCTGTAGCTTTTTCACTTTAAAGCTCTCTGTTTAAATTGTCTCTACTTGAATGATCTGCTCTTAGAACGTAATACTGATGTTAAGCCTTACAAGAAAAGTATTGCAGTTTTGCTTGGTTAGAAGGGTGTCTCCTGAATAGCTCAACTCAGTACTGAAATTCCCCTCCTTGAGGGGCATTTCTGAAAGCCATTCACATGCAGAACTGTGATCATGTGCCCCCACAATTTCATTCCACAGAAATTGCACTCCATAATTCCTATTTGGATTTTTCAGAGAATTCTATTGTATTGATTAAAAATTTGAGATACCCATTATATTAAATGGTTAGGTTACGTTTCAAAACTATAGTACCTGACATTTAAAAAATATGTTAAATATGAAATGAAACCCCTATTGTGGTGCCACAGAACCATACCCTACAATGTGAACGGATGATAGAACACAGTTCATTATTTTGTCGCAGAAACAAACAACATTAAATGTTCAGATAAAGTACTAAAATCTGATAAATATCAGAATCATAGAATGGTTTGGGTTGGAAGGGACTTTAAAGATCATCTGGTTCCAACCCCCCTGCATGGGCAGGGACACCTCCCACTACACCGGGTTGCTCAAAGCCCCATCCAACATGGCCTTAAATACTTCCAGGGAGGGGGCATCCACAACATCCCTGGGCAACCTGTTCCAGAATATGATAATTACTAGAGAGGAAGACTGAATTTTTTTTTTTTTTTCTAAATACAGCTATTTTCTTTTCTTTTAACAAAAAAAAAGGATGTTTTTGAAAGAGAAGATTAATATAATAATTAATTTAGATTTAGTAATTCTCTGTAACTTAATCTTGTATATGTACATGTTTGTTTACATATTTCTCAACTCTTCAGCAAACAACTATATGAGCCAAAAAAATTCACAGTCCATAATTTCATGTTTTGAAAGCTCCTAAATCATGTAGTAGGTCAAACCTTAATGAAAGTCAAATGAACAAAATATGTAAAAACATCTGATAAATTATCATTTTATAATACTGACAGGTAAAATAACGAAACTATTTTCGTATTACAGTGTCTAAGTCTTTTCTTTAAGCAGTGGATTTATCAGGTAGTTTTACAGTTTAGTGTTTGTGACTGCTGAATCTGTAGTTCCTTCATCATCTTAATTTATTTTAGTATGACTGTGGGTACACATGGATCACCATCCCCCACCTCCATGGAGACAACAGGCTTTAAGACCTTGCTAGCATTTTTACCCACATGCTGGGGTAAAATGGCATGCTGCTCCCAGGCTCCTTTCTAGTATGCCTGGTTTCATCCCCCTTCCAACCTAGTTTAAAGCTATTTCAATGAACCCTGCTAACTCTTGTCCCAGGATCCTTCTTACTAATTGAATTAGGCTTTCCCCACCTGTTACCAGCATGCCTGGTGTCCCGTACATCAACCCATGATCAAAGAAACCAAAGTCCTGCCAGTAACACCAGTCTTGGAGAAAGGAGTTCATCTGCTGGCTCTTCCTGTTTATCCCCTCATTCAATCCCTGCAACTGGTGGGATAGAGGAGAGCACTGCTTGTGCTCCTGATCCTTTAACCAGCTATCCCAGGGCCCTGAAGTCTCTCTTCATTGCCTCTGGACTTCTTACTGCTACCTCATCACTGCCTACCTGAAATATCAGTAACAGGCAGAATTCAGAGGGCTAAACTAGAGTAGGGAGTTTTCTCTGTCTATCTTTAATCCTGGCCCCAGGGAGACAGCTGACTTCCTTAAGAAGTGGGTCTGGTCTGCATATAGGGTCTTCCACTCCCTTTACAAGTGGCAAGGACCCGTCTTTTTCCCTTAACTAAAATTGTTTTGATGTGAGGTGTAGTCTGACTTTGCCTCGGTGGCACCTCCAAGTTCAGTAAGCCATCACCTTCATCACTTGCAGAGCATCATATCTATTTTGCAATGTCACCTGGGGAGCTGGAACAGTTACTCAAGGGACACACCTACCGCACCTCTTGCACTGGGCAGGAACTTGTTGCCATTGCTCCCTATCCTGTAGGTCATCACATTCAGTCAGGCAGAGAGAGGACAGGGAGCGCTCCTGCCTGACTGTTGGACCTATTTCCGGGAGGCTAAGTCATGGCACCAACAGTCTGTCTCACTCTCATGCTCCCTAATGGTCCTTAACCTACTTACCTCTTCCTGGAGCTCAGTCACAAAGCAGAGAAACATCTCTACTTGGGCACACCTCCCAGAAGTGTGCTCACTGCTGTCACCAGATGCTGTTGATAGAGCAGGGGGTTCCCTGCAGCCTGACACCTGGGTGGCAGCGTGTTCCCAGTGGAGCTCTGTTTGGACAGATGTATCAGTTCTGGTGAGCGCAGAGCTTTGGAACACCATGGCTTTCTGCCAGGTGATCACCATTGC
Source organism: Hemiprocne comata (assembly GCA_020745705.1). Taxonomy (NCBI): domain Eukaryota; kingdom Metazoa; phylum Chordata; class Aves; order Apodiformes; family Apodidae; genus Hemiprocne; species Hemiprocne comata. Next base: position 93,215,015 of record CM036586.1, on the reverse strand, counting down.
TCCCTGGCTGAGCATCCCTATATACCCTGCCTGTGTGAACTACTGTGCAAACTGCTGTGTCACTCCCTGTTTGCCCACTCTGTTCACAGCACTCCATATCACTGGCTCTCCCTAGGGCAGCCTTTAATAGGGGTGGGTGTTGTGCCACCTGTGGTGCTGGCTCCACTCACACTGCCTCAGCAGTCTGCTCACATCCTGCCGGTTCCCCAGCACAGGCTAGCCATTTTCCCAGCTTCAAAAAGCCCCAAAAAGAGCCCTTTGCTGTTCCTTTTCACCATAATCCCCTCACACATGGAGGATTTACCAATGCTGGAGCTGGTCTCCTCAGCAAGGAGGTTCCTCAGGTGGTCACGAACACCACAAACAGTAGGAGGGACTTTGCTCCCCCAGTCCCTGCCTTGCAGTCTATCCACTTGAAAGGTGTGGGAAGAGAGGCTGCCAGTGAGGACTGATTGTTGAGTAATTCACACTCATCTGTTGTTATTATTTTGCAGTCTTAATCATCAGGGGCAGTATGCTTTCTTTTGACATTCCTTTTCTGATGGTCATACCTGTAGGAGCCTCTATTATCATTATTGTTTGCAACCCTTGCCACGTTCAAATCCAGCTGTGCCTTGGCCTTCATCATCCCATCCCTACACAACTGGGCAGTGTCCCTGTGCTCTTCCCAGGATACTTGTCTGTGTTTCCACTGCCTCTACATTTTCTTCCTGCCCTTTAGTTTGGCCAGCAGGTTTTGACTCAGCCATGCCAGTCTTTTAACTTCTTTGCCTGATTTCTTACACCTGGGCATTGAGAGCTCTTGTAATCTATGGAAAGCATCCTTAAAGATCTGCCACGTCTGTTCTGCTCCCTTGACTCTGAGGGTAGTTTCCTAGGGGGTCCAATTGATTAATTATTTGAAAGCTGTGTCACGGTTTGGCTCTGGGTTGGCAGCCAAACCAATAACAATAATGCTCTCAGTCCCACCCCCCTCCCCCAAGGTAGGGAAAGAGGGAGAAAAAAAGAGAGAGGCTTTCTGGGTTGAAAAGTGAAACAGATTGATTTTAATTATTAGTGACGACCTGGATGTGGGGCTTGAGTCCACCCTCAGTAAATTCGCAGATGACACCAAGCTGGGAGGGGAGTGTTGAACTGCCGGAGGGTAGGAAGAGACTGCAGGAGGACCTGGACAGGCTGGATCGATGGGCTGAGGCCAACGGCATGAAATTCAACAAGACCAAGTGCAGGGTCCTGCACTTTGGCCACAATAACCCCAGGCAGCGCTACAGGCTGGGGGAAGAGAGGGACCTGGGAGTGCTGGTGGACAGCTGGTTGAACATGAGCCAGCAGTGTGCCCAGGTGGCCCGGAAGGCTAATGGCATCCTGGCTTGTATCAGGAATAGTGTGGCCAGCAGGAGTAGGGATGTCATTCTCCCCCTGTACTCAGCACTGCTGAGGCTTCACCTCGAGTACTGTGTACAGTTCTGGGCCCCTCACTTCAAGAAGGATGTTGAGGTGCTGGAGCGGGTCCAGAGGAGAGCAACAAGGCTGGTGAAAGGACTAGAGGGAAAGTCTTAGAGGGAGAGGATGTGGGTGCTGGGGTTTTTTAGCCTGGAGAAGAGGAGACTCAGGGGGGACCTTATCACTCTCTTCACCTACCTGAAGGGAGGTTGTAGTCAGGTGGGGGCTGGGCTCTTTTTCCAGGCAGCTAGCAACAAGACAAGAGGGCATAGCCTGAAGCTGCTCCAAGGGAGGTTTAGGTTGGATATTAGGAAGTACTTCCTCATGGAGAGGGTGATTAGACATTGGAATGGACTTCCCAGGGAAGTGGTAGAGGTGCCGTCCCTGGATGTGTTCAAGGCAAGGCTGGATGTGGCACTTAGTGCCATAGTCTAGATGGTGTTGTGGTGGTGGTCATAGGCTGGACTTGATCTTAAAGGTATTTTCCAGCCTTGGTAATTCTGTGATTCTGTGATTCTGTTATAAGGAAATATATGTATTTGTAAAGGGATGTGCAACACCCGATCCCCTCCCTCCTCCCCCAGCGACTCTCACAGCAACTCTTCTCCCTGGTGACTCCCAGCTGAAGGGGGGAGTGTCCGGGCACACAGACGGGGTCCTCGGGTGTCGGCTGTAAAGAAAAAAATGAAAGAAAAGAGAGAGAGCCAATATACTGAAAGCCAAATAGAGAAAATATTATGAGAAGGGAATATTCTGATTTGCTGATCCTGCCTTCAGTCTAATCTGCTCCCCTGTAGGGGGGGAGGCTGCAGACAGTCAGAAGTGACCTTGGTTGTTATCAGCCCACTGGCGCTGCTAAAAAAAAGTTCACTGAAAGAAAAAAAAATCAGCAAAGAGAAAGTTTGCTTCACCCTGGCTGAAACCAGGACAACCTGTAATACTGATTTCCCAAAATTTAGGTTCCTGACTTTACTCTTCACCTGACCCATATGCCTCAGGACTGCAAAGTCCAACAGTGCATGATCACTGCAGCCCAGGCTGCACCAATCTTGATATCCCTGATGAGTTCACTTGCATTTTTGACCACCAGGTCCAATTGTAGCCATTGATATCCACACTTCAGTCACAGGATTTGTCCCACCAAGTTTCAGTAATGGCAACTAAGTTACAGCTTTCTAGCAGCACAGCAGCTTCCAGCTTCTCCTATTTGTTGCCCATGCTGATTGAATTCATGTAGAGGTACTTCAGCTGGGCTGTCAGCTGTGTCACCTTCTTAGAGGAGCACCCCTTAATTCCTCTGAAGTATTTCACTGGTGTTTTTCTGTTGGCTATTACCTTAGGATCCCATGACACATCTTTGTTACATTTTAAGTGTTCTGCAGTGTACCCAGCACATCTTTGAGCAAGAGTCAGAGGGCCCTTGCTAGCACCCCATCCATCTAACCTGGAGGTCCCATCACACAGCTTGTCACAGGGAATCCTCATATTATCTCCCTCCCTGTTCAAGTTTAGTGTAAAGCTCTGTCAATGAGCCTCATGAGCCAAGACCCTCTTCCCCCTTTGCGAAAGGTGAATCCCATTCGACACCAGCAAGATTGGTGCCATGTAGACCATCCCATTATCAAAAAACCCAAAATTGTGGCACACAACTAGAAGGAGACAGGAAAAAGCAACCTTCACTGCAAATTCCCTCATTAACCATCCCAAGGCCCTGAAGTCTCTTTTCATCACCCTTGGACTGCACATTGTGGCTCCATCACCACCCACATGGAAGATCAGTAGTAGGTAATTGTCCGAGGGCCAATGGGCTGGGAAGTCTCCCAGTGATATTTTTAACCCAGGCCCCAGGGAGGCACAGGCTTTCCTAAGAGGAGGGTCTGTCTGGCATATTGAACCCTCGGTTCCACTCAGAAAGGACTCATCTACAACTATAACTTGCCTTTTCATCCTTATTGGAGGTGTTTTTGAGGGGGTAGGTCTTTCAGAGCCCAGCAACTCCTCTAGTGTAGATGGACCATTATCCCCATCATCCATTGACTGGCTTTCCATATCCAGAACTTCATGCCTTTTTTACAGAGGCACCTGGGAAGGTGAGGTGGGGAAGGCTGGGGTTTGCCTGCTGCCTCAAGCATGGACTTGCCTCCACTCACTCCTTTCCTTTAAGCTACTGCCTTCAGCCTGGCAGGGGGAGAATAGAGAGTCCCTTGATCATGAGGATTTTCTGGTGGCTGTTCCTGTTTCCGTCTCAGGGAGGGCAGTGAATCGCTCCACCAGTTTATCTTTTTCTCAGCCTCCCTGATGCTCCTGAACCTCTCTACTTCCTTTTGCAGCTCTGCCACCAGACTGAGCAGATCATCCACCACGTCACACCTCTGACAGCTGTTCTCAATGCTGCCTTCTGTTACCAGTGAAAGGCTGTGGCACTCCCTTCAGTCTGGGCAGCTACATGTTTTCTTGGGAGCTCTGCCTGGGTTGCCACATCCATTCTGGTGAATTCAGAGGACAGAGCTTTTCTCTGGGTAGATACCATAGCTAAGCTCCTTCTGAGAGGGTGATGACCACCAATGGAACTCACCTCTCAAGCTCCTAGGCCCTTCTGCTCACCCTTCCACTCAAACTTCCTCTCAAACTGCTGCCCCACACTCTGTTTGCACAGTCTGTTGGCAGCTTCTGGCTACTTGCACACCCCAGGTGGCTTTCTGTAGGCTTGGGGATGGTTGCAGTTCCTTTGGCAAGGCTCAGACCCAGTCAGCAGCTCCCACAAGAGCTGTAGGGTCCTAGTGGGTCTCTTGGCTGCCCTGGTGTTTTTCTGCATCACTAAAACCCTCTGTACGCTAAGATCTGCCATTCCACTGTGGGTCAGGCCATCTCTGAAGTAGCTCCCCTTGATGATTGACCTTGTATGGGCCTTTATTCTCATTTTGAGGCTAACTGTATCCATGAGAGGAAGAGAAGAAATAGGAATCTTTATTACATTTGAAAGCTGGGCCTGTTCTAATAATACTTGACTAAAACTGGTCTGTTTTTTCTTTTTGTACTGCCTTTGCAGAGCTCAACTCTCTGTTCAGCATTAGATGCAGGTAAAATGTTAGCTATAATCAGTTCATTATAAACTCATCTTTCCTCCCTTGCTCCTCTTCTTATCTGAATTTGGTAATAGAGCATGTTCATTGCTACTGCAGAAGCATTTTGAAGTGCTGAATATGTGGCAAAACCTGTAGCCAATACAGTGAGCTAAGCACTTTAAGATAACAGCTGTATGGGAGGGGGAGAGAGGGGAAAGTGAAGTAGATGGAAAAGCTAAATAAAGGAATTATATCAGAGAGATGGAAATCTCTATTAACCCTGAGTCTGCTCCATGACTTTAATATATAACAGGGCCTAGACTCAATCCTTCTGCTTAGCTGATCATTTGTGCTGCTTGGTGAACTGACCTACTAACTTTGAGATTTTGCTCCCTTGGACCCAGGCTAAAGGCTCTCATCATATCTAGAGTGTATTTTAGTATTTACAACTGCACCACACTATCCTATGCCTCTTTATTGTTCTACTCAAGGGCCAGCTTAACTAATACCTTTTCTTATATAAGCAGCAGTGAATACACTGACAGGAACAAAACCCAACTAGCTCTGTACAAGCAGAGTAAGAAATGGTTTTGACTTGCCCAAATAGATAGCAACAATGATGCAACCATTGTATTAGTATGAACATGGACCTTACAGTCACTACTGGCAAAGAGTTTTGAGCAGAAGTACCATGGAATGGAAGAAATGCTGTGCAGCCAAGTTTTTGACATGTTATGTGTGCTTGCAGCCCAGAAAGCCAACTGTGTCCTAGGCTGCATCAAAAGAAGCATGGCCAGCAGGTCAAGGGAGGTGATTCTTGCCCTTTACTTGGCTCTTGTGAGACCCCACCTCGAGTATTGCGTCCAGTTCTGGAGCCCCCAACATAAGAAGGATATGAAGCTCCTAGAGCAAGTCCAGAGCAGGGCCACGAAGATGTCCCGAGGGCTGAAGCACCTCTCCTATGAAGACAGGCTGAGAGAGTTGGGGTTGTTCAGCCTGGAGAAGAGAAGGCTCTGGGAGAACCTTATAATGGCCTTCCAGTATCTGAAGGGGCTACAGGAAAGCTGGGGAGGGACTCTTTAACAGGGCTTCTAGTGAGAGTACAAAGGCTAATGGATTAAAACAGGAAGAGGGGAGATTTAGATTAGACATTAGGAGGAAATTCTTCAGTGTGAGGGTTGTGAGACACTGGAACAGGTTGCCCAGGGAAGTTGTGGAAACCCCATCCCTGGAAGTGTTCAAGGCCAGGTTGGATGGGGTCTTGAGCAACCTGGTCTAGTGGGAGGTGTTACTTTCCATGCAGGGGGTTTTGAACTAGGTCATGTTTAAAGTCCCTTCCAACCCAAACCATTGCATTATTCTATGATGACATCACCTGCAGGAAAAGTGTGCTACTGAGGGCATAGGCATGAAGCAAGTTGTTGGGAGTTTTGCTATTATAGTTACTCTTCCATACTTCCATAGTACCAGTATATCTGGTACTATTTCTGTAGGGTACCTTATGGTAGTAACATTCTGTGTGGAACTGAAGTATTTGAGGAACTGGAGGATCACAGAGTAATAGGAGTTAATATTAAAAGTTTTGTTTGGATTTTTTTTCACCTGCTTAATGTGAAAAGATCAGGCAGACTCTACATTCCAATGTAGATCCCAGAATGACCCAAAAGACTTTGGGACTCTATCCTTTTAGGATCCTGAATTTGCCAAGCACCTTCCTGTTTAATCTGAAACCTCCCTGACCACCTTGCTTGCTCATGAATGTTCAGTACTTGCACTGGGAGACAGGAGGCAATGTCCAGAGGGGAAACAGCAACAACCATGACCATTTCAAATTTTTGGCCTCAGCTGCTGGCTGCAAATCAGTGTTCTCTTCTAGGCTGTGAAAGGGTCCTATTCTGCCTGCATAAATCTCAGAGCTCAGTAGACTAGAGCCAGGTGAGCATTGCTGGACTTTTTATTATCAGTTGGAGCTCAGAGTCACTAAAATGTATCCTTCAGGAAGAAGCAGATAGAATAGATGTTCCAGGAATCCCTAGGAAGCCAGTGAAATAGTAATTAAGAGGAACTCCCTCTACTGATCTAAAAGGTACCTACCTAATAGAAAAGAGGTTTCATTTTAACTTCTGTTCCCTCTGGGACTGAATGCCTAAGCTTGGGAGCTGGGGAAAGGGGACACAATTCATTTGACCTAAAAGGAAATCCAGATAGAATCCATACCAATGTATACCCTATATCTGTGCAGTAATATGTGCAAATAGCCAGCTAAAGAGAGGACTAGCATTTAAAATATAAGAAAGAATTTTCCTTGTATTCAATTTCAAATGTGCTGAAATAGGAAAGATAAAAAAGAAATGAGAAAATAATGTTGGCTGTTCTTTTTTTTGATAGCTTTTGCAAACCAGTAAACATCACTAATTCACTGAATTAGCTGATGCAGCTTGCTTCAGTGGTTCTCTTGGGATATAGTCAGATGCATAATGCTGTCATTTATCAATAGACAATTCTAATTTTACAGCAATATATTTATAGTTTCCAGTTTACTGGTAAAGTGCTCATTCAATCCATATAAAATTACTCTAATAAACTACAGATATAATATGGAAGGCTTGTAAAGAGATAAGGAAGAAGAGGAACTGGATGTCAATGAAGATTTTGTAATAAATTACTTACTGTAGTTATGTGCATTTTTGTATATGTGTTTGTCTTTGAAGATCTTTGCAAGGGAAAAAGATAGAAACAGTTATCTTGTATTGTCATTCTATCAGTTCCAGCGTCCATCTGAATTGAAGGTGGGGAAACATTGAAAAAAACTTATTCAGAAATATTAATTCAAAATCTCTGAGACAATATTTTTTGTTTAAGAGAAGAGATGTGAATGTCTGTGATGTGAATAAGCTGCATACAAATATTCACTCAGACATGCATTCACACAGAAAGATTTTGCAAAGCCATTTTGAAAGCTCTTTGTAGGTTTAACAATCATCTGATGAGGAAAAGAAACATGCTATTTAGGAGATTAATTACACAGCATGAATATCAATCATAAGCTCCTACTATTGAAACAATAACCCCAGCTCATCCACAGTCTATGATATTCTTTCCCTCAGCATTTGTCAAATATAAAGCAAATTGTTGTCACTGAATGAAAACAGTATGGGAAACAGATCAGAAATAGTCCATCTTACAGAATGCACAGTTTCCTTAGAGACAGTGTGAATCAGTGGAAGACACTGAGGATGAGCAGTCTTGGGGCACAAGTTGTGTTTGATATGTTTGCTGCTGATCAGCATCCTGAATTCTTCTGGGTGAGAGGGGCACAGGTACTGTAATGGACTTCGATCTTTCTGTGAGCACAGCTGCAACATCAGTAACAAGGGCAAGTTGCTGGTGATTGACTGCAAACAAGAATATAGATAATTCAGAGTTCAGTCTAGAGGGTTCCTTATTGTAATTCTTCTTTTCTACCTATGGGGAGATGTAGGGACATGTTAATTTGCATGTGCAGCAGCAAGATCTGGTTACTATTCAGCCTCACAAGCTACGTTCGATACCTGTATACCATTTTGAGTATAATTGATAGGAATGGAAAATAAACAGAAGCTTGCTCTTTTTTTTTTTTTTTTTTTGGGATCAAGTAAGGAGATGAAGGCAAAGAATGAGCTGCAGGTAAGGAGTCCAGCTCTTTACACTTTGAAGAAGTTAAACTCCACCTGAGAATCAGAGAGAGCATGGATAACAAAACGGTGCATTAAGTACATACTGGAAAAAGCACTTGACTGAAAGTAGGGAGCTATATAGTCAGAAAAAGATTCCAGCTCATATATTATTCCTCAAAAAATGCATGTATCAGAACTATAAATCTCCACTATACCTCACCATGAAATATGCAGGAAGACTTACGTGCAGAAGTGGAGTTTAAGCAGAACAAAAATTTAGGTAGAGATGATTGCCCTTCATAAGATAACCAGAAGCTTTAAATTAAGAAGGTGAGGGTGTAACGTGCTGAGAAGATGTCATCACACTTACATTACCTGGGGAGTGTAGAAACTGATTAAATTTTACAGAAGGTCTGGTGATTGTCATAAATGAAACTGCCTCTAAGAGGGTATACTCTGTATGATTTTTTTTCCTCCGAGGGCACTAGTATTCTGTGTTAATTTTTCCAGGAAAAGAAACTGAGTACCAAAACCTTTGCAAGAAAACAACTGGCAATTCCAACATATAATGTATAATATGAATAACAGTGTAGTGTAAACCAAGGTAATGTTTTGTAGGCACTTGGGGATTAGAAACAAGATATGACACAGATTTTCAGTGAAAGAATGCACAACTTATTTAAAGCACAAAGCAAATGGGCCTGTGCTGGAATTCAGCAGCCAGTCTCAAATACAAGGACCTTGTATATATATCCTGCAATGAATATTATGTCTCTCAGAAGAATAATTTACCTAACTCTATATACTGAGTAGGAGCTGCATAGGCTTAGCCCATAGGAAGCACTGAGCATCAGGCTGCACAGGTATCTCCCTGTCTCTGGTGACTTATTCAGGGCTGCAGGGGAGCTGCCTTCATACAGGCAGGAGTTACAGCTCAGAAACTTACTTGAAGACTTTCATCTGTAAATTTAATTATAATGTAATGGACAAGACTATTTTATTATTTTCTTTAAAAATATTATTGTAAATGTGATAGCACATGACTTTCAAGCCCATTAACCAGAGGCAAATCTTTGTCCTGTCCCCTGGTCTGTGTGAGAGAGTTCAATCACACTTTTCCTGCCTCCCTGGAGTACTCTTGCTATCAGCTTTACAGCTGTGAGGAGTGTTAAATGCTCTCCAAGGCTGCTGTTACAGCTGACCACTTATGCAACTGGGAGTATTATGCTTACAGGGGGGTAAGTATGCTTCTGTAGCCTATTTTTCATATTATACAGCTTGAAGTTGGAGGACCTGGGTACAATAAAAAATAGAAGTTACATTAGTATGTTCTATTTGAACAGCAACTAGATGAAAATCAGAAATAATCCTTATGGCACCTTCCTTATTTAGAAACAGAAATAAGCATCCTAATAGTAACTGCTCTCTCTTCTGCATTGCAGTGAAAAGCTGCTGTTTGCAAGTACACCCTGCTGACCTCTGTAATCTTCCTGCCTGCAGGAAGATTGCTACAGCTGTGATACCTGTAGTTCAGTTATGGTCTACTGGACGGTGTTTCCCAATTAACTCTTGCCTACTCCCTTCCCTAAAAAAGTCTAGCACCAAACTACAGTTACCAGCACTCCTGAGTTCAGAAGCCCTACAGGCCCCATTCACTCCTTCAGTTGGTGATGCGAGAGCTCAAGTGGGACAAGATGCCATATGAAACTCATGAATCTGGCACTTACTCTTATTTTTTATGGGTAAATAATGGCATATGTAATGTTTATAGATGGCTGGGACAGAAGAATAATACTTCTAATAAACTAATCTATTTCACCCATTGTATCAACAATCTTGGAAAGATCTGAAGCAGATAACCATCCCCAAAGTCTATTCTGAACTACTTTATACAGTCCAGCATGAAAATAAGCAAGTGTCATATCTGCTTACGTTCTTGCATAGTGGCATACTTCATCCTAAAGTTCTGAGAACACTTTGTGACTTCAGGTCCATGCTTGTACATGACACTTTCTGTGGAAATGTTAATCTTCTGTATTGAAATGGAAGAATATCTTTGCTTAGCTCAGATGCAGCTTCCATTGCTGAATCCTTTCTAGGTGGTACACCTCCAGAAGTTTTACCTCACATCAAATTTACAATGCATTAACACTTCATCAGTGTGGGGCTCTTGTGTAGCTCAGGATACACAAGGAACACTGACACATAGTAACACAAAGAGTCTCTTCACTTGTATCAATTTTATCTGTTGCCTGATATGACTTCAGTTCCATCTCTGAAATATTATTAACACCTTTTTTTTTTTTTTTTAATAGTAAAACTATTCTCTGTTTTATTTGTTCTCTGTGAATGAAGAAGTTTCTTAAACCCTGCTATTATTATACTTCAACTTTTAAACTCGGAAGTCCTGAGCAGATAACAGTTCATATTTGTTATGTGACTCGGGTGTGGGCAGCAGTCTTTCCCTGAGGATTAACCACAGGAGCTCATCTGTGAATGTACAGGAGCTCCAGACTGTTAGAAGTACTGGTGATTTGGTAGATCAGTGCCACGGCCTGGGTGTCAAGGCCAAAGTAACCATTTGTCATTCTAGGAAAATTCTACACTTTTGGAACATACTCCCCAAACTTGGTCTTCGCTAAGAGCAGAAGAAATTATTGTTCCATGTGTCTCTGAGATTCAACCTCTCCTGAGCTAATATATTGTCAGCATATTAGTCGTTGGACATTAGGAGACACATATTTTTTTATAAGGAAGTACAAATGAATTGTTGCCACCAAATGAATTTTGTGGTTTATCTTTGTCCATGGGGTAGAAACAAGTGACAGAGTTTCTTCTGTAAAGCTGTAATGTCTGGAGTCTGTTGAGCTAGGTGGACTTACAACACTGCAGACCACTACAAGACAATGTTGAGTTCTGAATGCAGGAAATTTATAGAAGGTTATAACAAACTGTGAGAATGCACAAGAAATCTAAGGATGACAGAAGTCAAAACACTTGTGGGGAAATGTCACCTAGGGCATGGCGTCTGCTTAACTTCAGTGATATAAAAGTAGTGATGTTTTGGAAGGTGTTTCAGTTCTTACCAGCTACAGTTTCAGAAATGTTATAGAAAGTATAGTGGTATGGCTGTGGTTAGGTTTTCTGGTCGAATAAACAGTATGTGTCAGGGTAAAATAACTGAACGTAGGAAGTCTATAGTATGTGATGTGGGTAACTAGAGATTCTCTACCATCATCTCTGATACTGTAAGAAACCTGTCTATGCTGATATGATATTACTACCTCTTGAGCTAACCTGCAAGTATAATAATAAATCAGCAATTAAACAAGCAATAAGTAAACATGTCTCCATGTGTTCATGAAATAAAATAAAACCAGGACTACTGAGCAAAATTACCTAGTGATCTACAGAATATGTGGGGACATACACAATAATACTCATAGCTAAGATTGAAAGAAACCAGTCAGAGTGGATATTAATCCAAAGGTGACTTTTGTTTTCTAATGGTAACATTAGGTTAGGATTTCTTCCTGTTTATACTGTTGTCATTTTTTTGGAAACATCAAAAGAAGTCTGTTTGAAGACTTTAGTGCTATACCTTATTATAGCATTCTTTTCTCTGCCCAATGTGAGAAAAATGAGTGCTAGAAACATATATTGCTGCAATGCACATTGTAAAATTAAGTAAAAATTCTGTATGCAGCAGGTCCATACTAGCATGACCCCATTGTAATCAGTGCAGTAGGGAATTAGACAGCAGTAGTAAACTACAGTAACAACACAATGGCTTTGGCTCTGGAATATAAAAGTGTCTTAGCAGCTGAAAGTTGAGATACATATTCAGCAAACAAAAGTGTCAAGGTTTGACTCAGAATCAAAAAATAAACCAGAGAAAACAATGCTCTCGATCCCCTCCCCCTCCTACCCAAGTACGGAAGGAGAGAGAGAATTAGGAGAGAGACTTAGCTGGATTGAAAACTAAATTAGACAGCTTTAATTGTATGTACAATTATATACAAGTATGTTCAGGAATGTGCAAAAGCCACTTGCCTCCCCCCACCCCCAGCAACTCCCTGGCACTCTCCTTAGCTGTGAGCAGTCCTGAAAACTTTCAGTCCACTGTCTGACATAACAGCAGAGCAGAGAGGGGCTGTGGGGAGAGTTATGAGGGTCAGGGCTGAGCCTGGGGTCGATGGTGATGGATGGATGGAGTCCTACCCAGACACCGGCCATGGACGGAAGAGAAGGGAAGAAGAAAAAGGAAGGCAGTCATCTTCTGTGATCTCTGACCTTCCTCAGAGCTTACGTAGATATATGGAATGGAATACCTTTGGTCAGTTCTGCTGTCTGTCTAGTCCAGCTCCCCTACTGGGGGGTCATAAATACAATTCTGCTGCTCTCAGTAGCATCTGCAGTGGCAGATTCACTGAGTAGAACAAACTGACCTTCGCGTCTCAGCAGAAACATAAACATTCCAGTGTTATCAGTCCACTAGCTGGAACACTTGCTGCTAGTTAAAAGAGAGCTTACTGAAGGAAAAAAAATCAGTAAAAGGAAAATTAGCTTAATCCTGGCTCAACCCAGGACAAAAAGTGTTAGGATGGACTCAGAGGCTGAGACATCATAGCTGATTTATAGTGGAAGACTTCTGCATATGGAGCTGTATCCAATCCTTCTCTCTCTGTAATCTATAGAAAATAAGTTAAAAGCATGAGCTGACACACAGCTGGAACCAAACAGTAAGTCATAATATTCCTATAATTCTGAGGACTCCAGTCTGACTGTTAGTAGCTTGCTGGATGTTGGCATGACAGAGGCATACAGATAACCCCACGTGTAAACTGTACCAGTAAATTTTTATTTAACATGAGAAAACAGTCTCACAAAGAGACAAAAAAGTATAGCTTGATTTTTTTTTTTAATCATCAGTGATAGTAGTAAGTTATGGTTTTCAAAGAAAAGCAAGGATCAGTGACTGTATAGTGGCTGTACCAATTTGGCAGCAAGAAAAAAGTGTGGCAGAGGAATTTTATTTATATGTCTGGGGTGTATTTCTGCCAATAATCTGCCTAGTGTGCTTGCACCTAGGGCATCTTCCTAACTATTAGAAAAGTACTTTGCTGCCAGCCCACTTTACAGTCACTTTATCATCATGCGGAGCCATTTTCTAATGCTGTTTGATTTCGTCTGTGTGGATTTATATTCTGGATGGTGTTGTCACACTAAGCTTTGCAAATCTTTTTTTGATGGCAAGAGAATTCTGCAGTGTTAAACTATTTATAGTAAAAAGGGGTTTTAGCTCTTGCAATTTTTTGAGAACAGATTTTTTATCTTTTATCTTTAGCACAAACCTATCCCTCATGTTACTGTTCATAATTTCTCTTGTAAAACTAAAGATATCCAGCAAGATCTTTTTGTCAGAAGCACCAAAAGCAAATTCTTTCATGTAGCAATGCACAAAAAAAAATCTTTATCCTGTTTTTTGAAAATCAGTCCCATTCTTTTTCACTCTTTGAGAAATTGAAAGATTTTAAAATATAGCTTGTTTATATTATGCTAGAAGATGTGACAGCACACTTGGATATTTCTGATTTCTTTATTCAGCCTTTTAACATGCTGGAATCTAGAAACTCCTGTTACCCATTCTTATCAAAGTGTTCTCATGACCAGAAATGTCCCTTAGATATTCCTTCAGAATATGAGTAACTGTGTAACATTGAATCCTTCACACCTGAACCCTCCCACACAATTTTGCTAATGCAACAACAGCCTCTACTGTGCAAAAGTCTAATTTAAGTTGTGGCTATTTTCAGGTTAAAGACTCCTACAAGAGTTCCTGTGGAGGAATCCATATAAAAAAAAAATCAAATGGAAAAAAAAGTCTGATGAAACTGTTCTTACAATTTCCTATATTTATGTCATAACATTTTCATGAAGTGTTTCTTAATATTATTCCTCAGCATATAGCAGAAGAAATATGGTCAAGAAATGTAACTCCCTGAACCTGGGCTTGTGTCATACTAAGGAAGACGTATGAAAGACATAGAAATAGCTCCTCTTTATAGAAACTGGGCAAAAAAGCACCCTTTATTAGTTTGAAAATCCCTCTGCCAAGGTTCATCTTTGCTCTGGTACCAAACTTAATGGTTTCCAGTTCTTTAGAAAATAAGGGTCAGCTAGGAGGGTGAACTGATCTTTGCAGCAAGACACTTCATGATCTTGTACAGTCTTTTAAAAGCGTCTCTCAGTTGTGCCATATGTTCCCATTACTGTTTTATTTCATTCCAACTAGATGGAATCAATTCTCCTCAGCCCTGCTGAAGGCACAAAAAGTAGGTGGTAGTGATTGCAGTAGTTTCAGTTTGTAGAAGGTATGGAGGAAAAGCTATTTTACTACTCTGTGGCTTCTGTGAATCCAGACAGGAGGGTAATCCACATTGCTAGGGAGTAACCAGACTTTTCTTTCTTTATTCCTTGAAACTGAGAGGGGATGGGTTGAAACTAAAACCTCTGTCTTCGGAGCCAAGATGTGCCCACAGGGAGATACAGAGATCTCCATGCTCCCGAGGACTCATAGGGCAGGACCATGTCCACACAGCCATAGGGCCTTTGCAGTGCCAAATGCCTCCATAGATCCCATGTGGGGTGTGCAGGCCAAATATCTCTGGTCAAAGTAACACTAATCATCACCTATACTGTGCAAAGATGTTGAGCAATATGACGTGGCTTGAAACAGAGAGTGAAAAAAAGATCTGGATCAAGAAAGCTTAGGGAAATTGTTGCTAGGGTTCAGCCACACAAGGTGCTGATGTGGAGACCAATTAAGTAATTAAGCCCCAGGGGGTGTTTTTTTCCAGGACCCACTCTGTCCCCATGGCCACTTTCTCTCTCTGGTATTTAGGTACTAGTGTCACTCACACAACCTTTGTTTTCCATTTCTGAACACATTGCATTGAATGAGTGAGTAATTCTCATGTCTGAAATTTGCCACAAGCTTTATTCTTCTCTTCCTTATGCTCCCATGAATCTTGGTTACCCAGAGCTTCCATTTTAGGAGTGAGTGCCTGTTTCTATTTGTGAGTAACTTTACCTATATTAACCGAAACATAAAGAATCTGGACTACTGTTTTGCTCTAGCTCCATGAAGCATACTGACTTCTATTTCCTCAATAGATTCACAGACCTTATTGATATGGTGTGGCAGAACATATGTTAAGGGACTTCAAATCAATGTTAAAAAGCACAATGAGTGACATGACTCTGGACAGCGCTGCTGCATCTGAGAACAGGTTGGTAGATAACAGAGATAAAGGAGAATAAGCTGACATTTATCTGGGCTTGACAAAACCTTTTGAGAAAGTCCATCACAAGATTGAAAATGGTAGTCACCAGCTAAGAAGTAAAGCCACAATTGACATAGTGGGACTGATTAATTAAAAAAACCCCACTGAATAGGAATAAAAGGGCATTAGGCAAACTAAAATGTTCTAAGAATGCTGTGATGGGACAAAATTTGCCGAGGACAGAGAATAATTTTATGTTATTCATAGTTCAAGAAGGTGGTCAAGACTGGAACTCTCAAATAATAAAATATGGATGCCTTTTGTGTGTTTCTTTGTTTCTCTCTTTCTTTCTCTACTGAATATAAAATTCTATAAGGATGCAAGTAAATAAATAATGGAAAAATGTGTTTCAGTGAAAGCTGTAATTTTGCTGCCGGGTCTTTAAAAAAGTCAATATATGTTACCACCTGATTCTGTTTAGGAATAAAACATGAGAAAGGCTGTGTATTCATATTATGATACTAATCTACTCAGTAAATACTGAAAAGAAATACTGCCAATTCAGACTTGGGTTATTTGTTTCTTCAGAATATGTAAGTTTATATATGGTTTTCATTGAGAGCTTATATGTTTTTCACATCAGTGGTTTTGGGGTGCAGAAGAGCTGACTTGTGAAAACAGTCATTCCAGTACAGTTTTCTCTTGGAGTGAGAAATTTCACAGTATTAAAATGTGCTGACCCAAACTTTGATTCAATTAAAGTCAAGGGAAAATTATGCCATTGCCTTCAATAGGAACAGAATTTAGCCTCATGTGTTTATAGATCAGAAATCCTTTAAACAAACACTGCATCATATTTACACAGACCTCTAATCCACTTCTCTGAAACAAAACACAATTCCACTTTCCTCTTATGTTTGCTCCTTTCTCAAGCAAGAGCAGCATTACAGAATTCAGTAAACAATGTCATTCTGTTCACAGTAAACATGCTCTATTTTCAGAGAGAATGACTGCAAAAAACCATCATCCTTGGTTTTTATTTCTGAGCATACCAAAACAAAATTTGCAAGCATCTGAACAAGCAAAAGCTTACATCAATTTTTCTTTTTCCTATTCAGGAAGCTGTACCAGATACAAAATGTGGTTATTTCATTTAATATTTGTTCTTAATCATTTCAGGTTGCAAAAAATATCATGTACCACTTTTACTTTAAGTAGCCCATCTCATAATATTACAGGAATTTTTATTTTCTTTTGCTACTTTTCTTGGTACTCTCTGAATCTGTTCTTCTGAAACAGCATAACACAGTTTAATTGATGGTTTAGACATTTACCATGCAGTCATTTCCCCAAATAGCTGTATCTGCAAAGATTTCCACCAGAGACCTTTGAAAGTCACCTTCATCTCTGAAGTCCCTCCAGTGCCTCCCACCCCCTTGTGTATGACATTTATTGAGTGCAGTACACTAAGAATATTTTTTCTTGCTTACATAATTTTGATTCTAGTGAAACTTTATCAATTTACTGGCTTTGGTAATTGAATCTCTCACATCTCACAAGTCAAGTGATTTAAAGGTACTGACCACAATATAACTGTATTAGTTTGATTTGATTGGGCAGAGCAAATATTTGTGTATTAATCTGTGGTCTTTTATTCCAAAGGCCCTCTTCAAACTTAGCTAATCATATCCAGGAGACACTTGTTTAATTCCTTGGCCAGAATTAATTGTCATTACTCTCTACATTTTTTGTTCCATATAAAATAACTCTTGGTTTATCTAAGGCACCTCTGCAACAACAACTGATATGAAATGGATTTTTTAGTAACGGAAACTCTCATTTTTTTACTGAATATAAATGTCAGAAAAGCTCATGTGTATGTGTGTATATATGTTTCAGAAGACATAAAACTTCATTTCTGCTCTGCAAAAAAATAGAAACCTAGAATCCTATGTGTAATTTCCTAATTTCTTTCAGCAATGTCTAAGCAACCCATTTATCTGCGCTCATCTACAACTTAGTCCTGGTTTTTGTAAATATTTAGGATAAATGAAAGACAAGTATTTGAGTAGGCATTCAGCATTAATCCATTATTTTTCCTCATTGTCAAAAGTTTCCTCATTAACATCTCACTTCTGGTAGCTGGTAAAGAAATGCAGGAAATCTGAGTGTAAACCAGAATTAAAAGCAAGATTGTGCTTGTAAAGTTATTCCCTTTCTAGTTTCGCCACAGCTATAACTAGCAACAGAAATAGGTAAAAGACTATTATCTAATCTTTGACCTGGAAGACTTTCTTAAAGAAGTTATGAATTTCCCACCTTACTCATTTTCACTCATTCCTACATTCCTATATGATCACGTTTGTCACTGATTTTACATAAAGGAGGAATAGTCCTACAGTCTTTCAGCAGATACAGTCTTCCTGTGGAAGCAGTAGGGAAAACTGGACTAGGATGGATACTGATGAAGAGAGCAGAGATTTGCATTGATGCAGCAGGGAATGACAAAACAAGGGAAGCAGAATTACAGTTATTAGTACATGAAGTTCAAGGATGATAGCAAAAATTAATAGAAAAGTCCCATTGAACAGAGGCAACTTCTGCCATGTGTGTGACTGAAATATTAAAAATGTTCTAAAAGATGAAATGCTAAGCATCTGTAATCCCAAAACAGGTATTTTTCTTCCCTTTCCTCTGCAGAATCTCATTGAAATTAGAGGATTGACCTGAGCTGTAGTGTGTTTGAAGCTGTCGGAGATATATGACCATCATTCACAACACATTGACTCCACTGGGATTTGCACATACCATGCATTTTGACCTTTGACTACTATTTACTAAAAAAATCTTTGAAACATATCATCTCCTTGGTTTATCGCTTGCCCTTTCAGAGGCTTTCAGTCTGCTTCACCTTGATTCAAATTCTGGTTTTACTTCTTAGTGAAGCAGAAAAATTGCCAGCTAGATCATAAAAAATATTTATTTAATCCTGCATCCTTTCCTTAGTAAGCAAATGAATATTTTTACATCATCCTGACCAAAGTGGCATTTTGGTTCAATTGGCCTTACTTTACTGAGTGAAAGAAATTCATCCATGCCCATAACTTCATAACCCTTTATAAACACTCTTGCTATGTTTTTTTTTATTTATTGTTTATTTTTCCCTACTGACTTTTATGAAACCAAAATCAGTAAATGCGATTTTACTGGTATATACTTCAAAGGACCTTTGTTGTATATTCTCAATGAAATTTAACAGATGTGCGAGTTGCAGTCTCCAATTAAGAACTACACTTAGTATCAACAACTAATGGCATTGTTTTTAATTTTGATATTGAAATTTTTTCTTAATTGTTAAGAAATTATTACTCAGTGGGTAAAATCAGTTTATTGTAAGAGAAAACTCTGCCTTCATTCAGGGTTGACAATGTAGAAGAAGGAATCTGGAACAAGGATGCAGCACTGTTGCCACGCCACTACTCCTCTTGTGTTTCATTGCACAGTATGTTGCATTACTTGAATTTGCATAAATGTAGCTCAGGGAAATTTCCCTACAGTCACCCTGCAGGGCTACTTGTTTTTTGATACCAGGTCAATGAGACAACATTTCAAGGGTACACAGAGGTGTCCCAGTGCCCTCACTTGAAGCCACAGAAGCCATGAAATCCTCCTTTAATTTGAGAAAAAAAACCAGTACAGATAGCTTGAATCATCTGAGAAAAGCACATTCAGAAAGCATATTGGTATGCTGGGGAGTTTTTGCTTCCAATAGCATTAGCCAAACATGTTTCTGGGCATGTTTTTATTTTTACATGGCTGTGTGAAATCCCAGTGGCAAATCATATGACACAACCAGAACCAACATCATGAAAATCTGAGTAAGATTTTGAGGTCTAGCTGTAGTGCTGTGTAAACTGAATTAATTGAATTTCAAGATTTAGAGAAGCATTTTATTTCAGATGCATGCAGATTTCTGTGCTCCTTCACCCCACATCAACAAGTAAATGTATGAACTTCTTTTACAGCCTTCACAATGTGTCCTTTGATGGTCCTCTGACTTCCAAGATAATCAGCATTGTGTTCCACAGTGCAGCGCAAGAGAGATGGCAGAGTTGAAGCCAACAGTAGGATGCAATGTATGCATTTATTTATTTGGATGGGAGGTAGAGCAGAATCATAGAATCATAGAATCATCAAGGTTGCAAAAGACCTTAAAGATCATAAAGTCCAACCATCCACCCTACAACCCCATACCACTAAACCATGTTGTGAAACATCATGTCTACGCCTTTTTTTAATATCTCCAGGGATGGTGCCTCCACCACCTCCCTGGTCAGCTGGTCACCAGGGAGAAGAAGCCAACACCCACCTCACTACAACCTCCTTTCAGGTAGTTGTGGAGAGCAATGAGGTCTCCCCTCAGCCTTCTCTTCTCCAGGCTGAACAGCCACACCTCCCTCAGCCTCTCCTCATAAGGCAGGTTCTCAAGACCTCTAATCAGCCTAGTTGCCCTTCTCTGCACCCTCTCCAGCACCTCAATGTCCTTCCTATACTGTTGTGCCCAAAACTGCACACAGTGCTCGAGATGCGGCCTCACCAAGGCCAAGTAGAGGGACAGGATCACCTCCCTGGTCCTGTTGGTCACACTATGCCTGACGCAGGCCAGGATGGTGTTGGCCTTCTTTGCCACCTGGGCACACTGCTGGCTCATGTTCAGCACCCCCAGGTCCCTCTCTGCTGGGCAGCTCTCCAGCCACTCCTCCCCAAGCCTGTAGCGCTGCTGGGGGTTGTTGTGGCCAAAGTGCAGGACCCCACATTTGGCCTTATTGAAACTCATGCCATTGGCCCTGGCCTAATGGTCAAGCCTGTCTAGATCCCTCTGCAGAGCCTCCCTGTCCTCAAGCAGATCAACACTCCCACTGAGCTTAGTGTCATCTGCAAACTTACTGAGAGTGCACTCTCTCCCCTCATCCAGATCATCAATAAAGATGTTAAACAGGAGCAGCCCCAGCACTGAGCCCTGGGGAACACCATTCACACACAGTAAAATTTTAGGATTCGGTATGTTTAAAATGCTTAGCCTGGGGTGAAATAAATCACTTTCTCTGTTTCTAAAGATGACACAGATAAGCTTTCTCTTGCAGGACTACTATTAGACTAAAGCTGTTCCTCAGTCAGATTTACCAAGATGTTAGTAACCTCTAACTTCACAACTTTAACTTTGTATAAACCATTTCCTTCTACAGAACAAAATGTGTGTTAAGTTTATGATAGGAGGGCTGGCAAATCTTCAAAACCCTATCTTCTTACATATGCGAAGGTCTATATTTCAGAACAAAAAGAGACTGTATAAAGTTGAGATACAATTGATGAGTTTCTTATTGAAATGGACTGGCAAGCTCTTAATAATAACAACTAAATTGAATTTTTATTAAAAAGTCTATGATTGTTAAAGGATGAAATCTTTCTCTAGAGCCCTGGACATATTAAGTTCAGCAGACCAGCAATTTCAAACACATAAAGAAGCTTTTGTCAGGTATATTTCACTCATGCCAAGTAGCTTATTCTGTTTGGCTTCAACGACATCATATGAAAGGGAGGAGAAATGGGATTTTGTGCAGCATGTAATAACTCCCATACAGGAAACAGGCTGATTTTAATAACACTTCCTTAATATTGCAGGTAGCCCATTCAATTATAATACTTTGTATCTGCCAAATAGCTAAGTTTTTATTCAGTGTGTTATGTGTTCATTTTTTGTAGATAGTAAACCTACATGTCTGTTTAGCACTTAGGGTGAAGCCTAGCCACCAAACATCTGCACAGAATCACAGAACTGTCATGACTGGAAAAGACCTCTAAGATCACCAAGTCCAACCGTCCCTCCAGGTGAAAACAAACAAAACCCCACAAACAACAACAAACAAAAAACAACAACTGCACACAACCTGCAAAAAGCCCACCATGCCCACTAGCGCATGCCCTGAAGTGCCACATCTGCATGTTTTTTTAATACCTCCAGGGATGGTGATTCCACCACTACCCTGGGCAGCCTGTTTCAGTACCTAAATACTCTTTCAGTAAAAAAATTCTTCCTAAGATCTAGTCAAAAACTCTCCTGTTGTAACTTCAGGCCATTTTCTCTCATCCTATCGTTATTCACTTGGGAGAAGAGTGCAATGCCAGCCTCACTACAACCTCATTTGTAGAGAACAATGAGGTGTCACCTCAGCCTCCACTTCTCCAGAGTAAATAATCCCAATTTCCTCAGCCGCTCCTCATATGATTTGTTCTCTAGACCCTTCACCACATTGGTTGCCCTTCTCAAGACACTTTCCAACAACTCAATGCCCTTCTTGTAGTGAGGGGCCCAGAACTGAACACAGCACTCATTGAGGGGTGAAAATATCCTAATGTATATTATCATAAAAAAGATTATTTGGAGTTTTCCTTTTTCTGGCTAGATTATTTCTGGTTTTTGAGCCAGGTTATGTATTTGTGTGATATATTGTACTTGCCTGTAGAGATGGTCAGAGTCAAGTGCAACACACTCATTGCCCTCCCTGGTGTGTATAACCTGTGATCTGCTGCTTTGTGCAGGCTGTAAATGTCTTTACAAGTAAGGTTGATTATACCTTGCAAAGGTCCCATGGCCCTGGACATCCACATGTTCTCAGCACCTGGGCTCAATTATAGTTGCTCTTGGAATCCTTTATGCTAAAGGAAAAAGGTCAGATCCTCCAAAGGCCTGACTGAAGTCTTTGACGAACTTAGTAACATTTCACTATGCTTATATTTTTCTATGCATTGCACAATATGAATAAGCTTCCTTAGACAGGTGACCACTCAGAGAAGTGTTCAGTGCATAGCACCCCAGCTTTCAAGGGGTTTAAATTTAGTCATGGTGACCTGACATGTAGTTAGGCATCCAGATGGATTTTCTAGAATGCTGAAAAACTGCCTCGCAGGAGTCTCTCTGTATGTATTTTATGCCCGATCGTCCTTAAAAACTTGACTTACTTTCTATAAAATGTTAATTTATTTATAGTTGTTTCTGGAAATAGTTGATTTGTCTGCAAGAACAGCTTCATGGGTACATTGGTTTAATTACCTTCTTGATTGCAGTATATATTTATGGATGGAAAGGCAAAGGATTTAAGAAAGATCTAGTGATAAGAAAGTAATTTATTCTATTTCAGTTATTCATCAGAGGGCTCAAAAATAAATAATTCATTTAAAATTAAACTCACCAGATCTTTACACAGTCTGGTCCTAAGGAAGTTTTTCTTTTTGCCAGACCCAGGCTGTGCCAAGAACACTCTCTTGGTGGTACTACATCAGTCTCCATGTGATCTATGAAACCTTGACATGTTGCACCTTTCTTCCCTCTCCCTTTAGAAAGAGCTAGTGCTCCTCTGAAAAGAAGGAATTTCACCTCTTCTGGCCTCCTCCATCCAGAAGGATCCATGTGAACCTATTGTGAGTCTTAAGGGAAGACAGCAAACAAAATGAGAAAGAGCATACAGACAATACATCAGCCAAAACACAGAGCCATAAAATCCTCTTCTGTAAAACAGCATTAACTTTTTCCCCAAAAGGAAGGGTGAAGGGGTAAAAAACATATAAGACTCTAGAAAGAAAATACCATATTCCACAGATCCTATTGGTGGAAACACTTAAAGCTATATTGATAAGAAGGAATTTCAGCAAGGCAATCTTCTGGCAGAAAAGAATCAATTAAATTTAAAATATTTTGTGGAAACATGTATTTAAAATAATGTAAGAATTTTATTTTATATAATTCATTAATATTTTAATTATTTTTATATTTATCTAATCAAAGTTTTAAATCTTACTAGAATTATATATTTTATTTAGGCAAATTTAAATGAGATGGTGGTTTCACCATGAGGACAGTCAAGAAGTGGAGCAGGACTGGACTGGAGAAAGATCTAAGCAGTGTGGTCTTACCCCAGAGCTGGCCTGCTTTGCATATAGAGTTGAATGATAGACCTGCTGAGGTTGCTCCCAAATTGAATTATCCTAGATAGATACACAATTTTTGGGAAGGATGGGCTGAGACAGCAAGGAGGGGGAGTCACCCTTTATGTGAGAGAGAAGCGTGGATGCATGGAGCTTTGCTCTGGGACAGGAGATGAGCCAGTTGAGCTTCTAAATCAGGATTATCAAGTGGTCAAGTTGTGAGTGTCTGCTATAGAGCATCTGGTCAGGAAGAGAAGGTTCTTCCTGAAGAATCTGTTTCCTGAAGAACAGGTAAAAAGCAGAAGCCCAACCCTTGAATTCAGAAGAGCAGACTTTGTCCTGTTCATGCCTCTTCTTGGAAGAATATAATGAGAGGTGATCCTTGAGAGAAGAATGGTCCAGAAGAGATGGCTGATATTTAATAAACACCTTGTTCAAGTTCAAGAATGGTCTGTCCTGATGAGCAGGAAGTCAAGTAATGGCCTACATAGATGGTTTCATGACAAAATTCAGACAAAAAGGAAGTGTACAAGAGGTGGAAACAGGGGCCTGAAAGGAATACAGAAGCATTGTCTGAGCAGGGAGGAAGTTAGGAAAGCCAAAACCCATCTGAATCTGCCAAGACACTTGGAGGGAAATAAAGGTTTCTACACATACATCAGCAGCAATAGAAAGGTTAGGAACAAGGTAGACCTTCTTCTGAATGGGACAGGGGTCTGGTGACAAAAGACATGGAGAATGCCAGGATACCAACTGCTTTCTTCACCTCAGTCTTTACTGGTAAGACTGGCCTTCAGGAATCTGAGGTATGTAACACCACTGAGAAAGTCTGAAGCAAGGAAGATTTATCTTCAGTAGAGAGATCTAATTAAGGAAAATTTAAACAAACTGAACAGATATAATTCAAAAGGATCTGACAGGATGCACTCACAAGTGCTGAGGGAGCTGACGGATGTCCTGAGAGGCCGCTTTCAATTATCTATGAAAGGCCATGGTGACTCGGAAAGGTTGCTGAGGACTAGAAAAAAGCAATGGATTAAAAACTGTCTGAATTGCTGGCATCAAAGTATTGTAATTAGCAGCAAACTTAGGCCAGTCACAAGTGGTCATTATTTGACCCAAAGGTCATTATTTGGGTAATGTCTAACATTGTTTAATATCTTCATTAATTATTTGAATGATGCATCTGTGTGCACCTTCAGCAGATGAAACAAAACTTGGAAGAGTGGCTGATACACCAGACGGTTGTCCTGCCTCAACAGGCAGGCCTTGACTAGCTGGAGAACAGAGCAGACCAGAATCTTGTGAAGTTCAGTCAGAGGTAATGTCAAGTTCTGCACCTGTGGGGCAGAATAATCCCATGCACCAGTACAGGCTGGGGATGACTGTCTAGAAAGGAGCTGTAGAGATAAAGCCCTAAGTGTCCTGGTGGACAGCACACTGACCATGAGCTAACAACATGCCCTTGCAGCAAAGAAAGCCAACAGTACTCTAGCCTGCAGTAGGAGGTGCACAGCCAGTAGGTTGACAGAGGTGATCCTTCCCTTTTGAAAAGGAAAACCAGAAAAAATTGAGGGGAAAAAAATCACATAATAAAATCAATCTATAGTTATCACCAATCTTAGAAGCCAATAATTAGTTATAACCAATTATTAGCACCAATAATTGCTCCCTCCTAGCAATTTAACTTTTTGTATATGTGAGTCAATAGTAGTTTCAAACTTCATTAAAGTACGTATTACAAAAGGTTTTTCCCTCTTCTTATTTGTTCTTTTTATCTTATTCCATGATATTTCTGCTGAAGTATGGTGATTAAAACAGCTACAGAAGTTTTGCCAGCTTGATTTCTTAGATCTTCTAATAACCCCCTGAGCCTGAATAGGCTTTGCTTTTATAATCTATCACATCCTGAAGTTTCAACAAATGTCTTGCCTTAGTCAAAACCTTTCTCCTTTCTTCAAATGCTTTATAACAATTTCCTACCAGAGCTGCAGAGGGTTGCTTTTTTTCTTAAATGTTACAGGAAATGTAGTTGATACCCCAAAGTCCCTTTACAATCAATAGCAGGAAACACAAAATCCCCAAAAGACACAGCAGAGAAAAATAACAATTAGAAAAAAGAAAAAAAAAAAAAAAGAACCACAACAAAACCAAACCAGACCTTCCTGCTGAAATGTTTTTATTTGTTTGCTTCATTTTTTTTCCTATCTACTTGCATCAGAGGGTAGTATCAAAGAGGAGGGATAGCATTTAATCAAATCTTATTCCATTTATGTTCTTACACATTTATTATTCTGTTAGCTTTACAAAGAGTGGTACTTAACCGTTAAATTGCTTCCAGTGGAGGGAGAATTACAAACAACTTACTGGTCTTAAAAGGCATTTGTATTGTACTTATATAAATTTCTTTCACATCTCTTCGTCAATGAACTGTTTACAACTTGTTTTACTTCTGATGTCTACCATGTGGTTTTCTACACTGTTAGTCATTAGGAAAAATGTCAGACGTAACTTCTCCCAGACATCTTAAGTAGATCAGATAAATAAAATCACCAGTTTATTTCCACTGAATCTCTATGTAAAGATTCTAATTTTATTAGCTCAGGTGTAAAACTAGAGGAGATAATTCCAGTCTCTGACAACTGCTGCAGAAGTTTCGTGCCTTGTTTCCTTCTAAAACTTGCTTGCTTTCTTCAGAGACTTTCTTCCCCATAATAATTCAGTTTTCCTTGGATTATGATGATTCCTACCTACATTTGTAGTAAAAATCTAAATCATGCTCAAAGTTTCCAAACCACTTTTTTTTTTTTTTTCCTCCTATGATTTTGCTTTCATTCTGAGGTAAATACAGTGAACCTTCTATAGTCAATAAACAGATATAGAAAATTCCAGTGAACCCTCACTGGACCTCTTTTCCATAGGACTTTCACATTAATTTCCAATGTCACAGCAAGCGACTTGAATATGAAATGGTAGGAAGAGGCTGCAGGAGGACCTGGACAGGCTGGATCGATGGGCTGAGGCCAAAGGCATGAAATTCAACAAGACCAAGTGCAGGGTCCTGCACTTTGGCCACAATAACCCCAGGCAGGGCTACAGGCTGGGGGAAGAGTGGCTGGAGAGCAGCCTGGCAGAGAGGGACCTGGGAGTGCTGGTGGACAGCCGGTTGAACATGAGCCAGCAGTGTGCCCAGGTGGCCCGGAAGGCCAATGGCATCCTGGCTTGGATCAGGAATAGTGTGGCCAGCAGGAGTAGGGATGTCATTCTCCCCCTGTACTCAGCACTGGTGAGGCTTCACCTCGAGTACTGTGTACAGTTCTGGGCCCCTCACTTCAAGAAGGATGTTGAGGTGCTGGAGCAGGTCCAGAGGAGAGCAACAAGGCTGGTGAAAGGAGTAGAGGGAAAGTCTTATAGGGAGAGGATGAGGGTGCTGGGGTTGTTTAGCCTGGAGAAGAGGAGACTCAGGGGGGACCTTATCACTCTCTTCACCTACCTGAAGGGAGGTTGTAGCCAGGTGGGGGCTGGGCTCTTTTTCCAGGCAACTAGCAACAAGACAAGAGGGCATAGCCTGAAGCTGTTCCAGGGGAGGTTTAAGTTGGATATTAGGAAGTACTTCCTCATGAAGAAGGTGATTAAACATTGGAATGGCCTTCCCAGGGAAGTGGTGGAGGCACCGTCCCTGGATGTGTTCAAAGAAAGGCTGGATGTGGCACTTAGTGCCATAGTCTAGATGGTGTGGTGGTGTTGGTCATAGGCTGGACTTGATGATCTTCAAGGTCTTTTCCAGCCTTGATAATTCTGTGATGCTATGTGATTCTGTGAATCCATCTGAACAGTGCAAACCATAAAATACTGATGCATTTATTTTCTGAACTCAATCCTATTTCTCAATATTCTTTTGAGACAAGAACTCCAGAACAGAAGAGACCATAGTATTGTCACAGCTTGCCTCAAGATCAGTAATTAAACCGATGACATCAACGCTCTCGATCCCCTACCCCTCCCACCCAGGTAGAAAAAGGAGAGAGAATAAGGACAGAGACTTTCTGGATTGAAAACTAGACTAGACAGCTTTAATTAAATACTAATGATAAAAAAAAAAAGGTACAAATATATACAAATGTGCTCAGGAATGTGCAAAACCCTATTGCCTCCCCCCCACCACAAACAACTCCCACAACACTCTTCTGAGCTGTGAGCAGTTCTGAAATGTCCTGGACCACTTCCAGAGATAGTGGTAGAGCAGACAGAACTGAAGGGAGGGTTATGAGGGTCAGGAATGCAAGGGCCCAGGGATCAACAGTGATGGATAGATGGAGTCCTCCCTGGATTCCAGCCATGAACGGAAGAGAAGGGAAGAAGAAGGTGCTTGACTTCCATGATCCCTGACTTTATACAGAGTCCTGCATAAATACATGGATGGAATACTTTGGTTAGCCGATTTTGCCATCTGTCTGGTCCACTCCTCTGTATGGGAGGGTTGCAGATATGAGTTTTCTGCTCCTTTAGTATCTGAAGCAGTAGATTCAACAAGTAGAGCAAAGTGCTCTTGGTCTCTCGGCACTAACTATAAACATTCCAGCATTATCAGTCCACTGTCTGAAAAACTTGTGTGCTGCTTAAAAGAGAGTTCACTGAAGAAAAAAAAAAAAATCAGTAAAAGGAAAATTGGTTTCATCCTGGATCAAACCACGACAAGTATCTAGATTTTGATCTCCATAATGCCATTCAAAGAAGTTACTTACACTATGTGTTCTTCCAAAAATTTCCTGTGTAGTGTACTCAAGAACTACCATTGGCTCTGTTAGAGCACTTCATATACATCTTATACTCTGTCAATCATTGATTAAGAATCTTAAACATTTTAGTTTTATCACATACCAGTGCTTTTTAAAATACAAGCTTTTGCCCATGGTCCAGAAGCACCGCTTGGATGAATTTCTTAAACATCTAAATCATACTATGGAAACGTCTGGTTGGTATGATTGATCTGGTCACATCTTCCAACTGATCACAAGCTGAATCTAGACATCTGCAAGCATAGGCAGTACCTACATTGTAGATATCTAAATTTGTCAGATGAGTCACTCACTTGATGTTTGGCCTTGCATCTATCTTCATTAGCATTTAAAAAAGAAGAAACTTCCACTGGGGTTTGTCATTTGATCAATACTGAAACCTTCTGCAAGACTATGATGTTGACAAAATCCCTGATTTATTTTGGAAAATCTTACCAGCTCTGCCCAGTTCCTCAACTTGGCAGGCCATCGAGGCACTCAGGCTTCCAGTACATCTCTTTGAATGTTCTAAAAGGGGGAGGATTCTAAGAGCCTTGAAATGTCTAGTTCTCAGCCCCACTTCCAGCACAGTTAGAGGTGCTGTTTGTGTTGCTTGTCCTGAGGCACGCAATATTTTATTGGAACCAGGATGGCAGTGGCAAAAAACTTTAACTGAAAGCTTTGAAATACCTTGACTTTGATCCTAATCAGAATCAAATTAGATTACAAAGATTGAATTTTTTAGTCCTCTAAACATGGAATTGCTAATATGTCAAAGCTCCATTTAAAATGCAATTTGTTCAGATAAGCTTACTTTATTACATGATCAACTATGTTTGTATAACCAATCTGCCCTCTTCTTTCTATA
This sequence comes from Hemiprocne comata, assembly GCA_020745705.1. Lineage (NCBI taxonomy): Eukaryota > Metazoa > Chordata > Aves > Apodiformes > Apodidae > Hemiprocne > Hemiprocne comata. Next base: position 93,185,936 of record CM036586.1, on the reverse strand, counting down.
CTTCTCCTCCAACATTTATATACAATTTACTGGCAAGCATTTTGTTTGTTTAATATTGTTAAAAATATTGACCCAGTTAGTTTGCAATATAAACATAAATCTGTGCATAATTCTAAAAGGTTATATCAAAAGACAATAATTTCAAAATGAAAGTTTGTGATCTATCATTAAAAGAGCTTTGTTTGTTTACTTTTAATTCAATTATTCTATTCTGCATTAATTTTGTATAGCAATACTGTTGTTGTCAGAAACTTCAGGCTGGACTCAGTATGATGACTTACAGAATTAATTGTAGGAAGGCGGTACCATTGTTTGCACCATGGCAAAAAATATGGAACTTAATTATACATACATCATTCAAGTTTTCTTTTTACTCAGAACCATGATGCACCTGGGTATCAAGGCTGTGCCTACATGTCCACCTTTAAGTCATAAATTCCCTGTGTGTTCAGGAAGTCCTCTGCTAGTCATTTTTATAGATGAGAAAATGGCTTGAAAACAGGTGACTGAAGGCTTAGCCACCTTCACAACAAAGTATTTCGCTTATCAGTGTAGGAACACTCCTGATGGGACTTTTAAACTGCCCTGAAGATTCCTGCTGTGCCTACACCAGCTGATATTCTTAAATGTGTTGATTGACATCCTGGGTTAGAATGTGACCCTTATGGGCCCTTCATCTCTGGTGTTTCCTGCTGCAAATTGATCATATTATGCACAGATGTTTGCAAATGGTCAGTAGAAACTGTTCCTGCAGATGCAGAAATTGTCATGTAACACAGTCTTTTGTACTTCACTAAGATAATTAAAAGGCTTCTTGAATGTAGATTAAGGTATTCAGTAATGAAGGGTCATGCATGTTCTGGAGCAGTAAGACTAGAGTCCAGTTGGATTTTAAGGCATAAGCCTTAAAAGGGCAAGTCTCATCTATTCCAGCTGAAGGTGCTGTTAAAAAGACCTTTACAAGAACTCCTATCACCATCCAGACTATGCTGTTCAAGAGATTTAATTTACTATATGGGTCTTACCCTATTTCAAGATATCAATAAACTAGTTTTCAACAAGTCCTGTTTCTGTAAGTGTCAAAAAATCTCATTAAAAGGAAATAATGCTTCTCCAGATCTATTCTGAATTATAAAATCTATATATACATGCATATTCATTAATATATATGTGTATATTTATTAACATTCCAGTAACACATCTTAATTACTTGCTTCTTTTAGGCTTTAGCCTTTCCTGCAATTTTTTGAGGATTGTTGTTAACAGTAGGTGCCTCACAGTTATCCTAATCAGTCTGTATGCCTTTTATAGAAATAATCATGAGACATTATTTTCAAATCAGAAATTCCCCCAAATCTCATGATGTATAGAAAATTAACTCCTAAACATTCAAAGAGCTCCACAGATGCTGCTTGGAAAGGGACCTGGGAGTCTGGTGGACAACAGGATGACCATGAGCCAGAAAAGTGTCCTTGCCGCCAAGAAGGCCAATGGAATCCTGGGCTGTATAAGGGAGCTTGTGGCCACTGAGTCGAGAGAGGTGATTCTGCCCCTCTACTCTGCCCTGGTGATGCCACATCTGGAATACTGTGTCCAGTTCTGGGCTCCCCAGTTCAAAAGAGATAGGAAATACTAGAGAGAGTCCAGCGGAGGGCAACAAAGGTGAATAGGGTACTTTAACATCTGTCTTATGAGGAACAACTGAGGGACTTGGGTCTTTTTAGTTTGGAGAAAAGACTCAGGGGGGATCCTTATAAATACTGAAATGGTGGGTGTCACGAGAATAGGGCCAGACTTTTTCCAGTGACAGGACAACAGGTAACAGGCACAAACTTGAACATAACAAGTTCCATCTAAACATGAGAAGGGATTTCTTTACTTTGAGGGTGACAGTGCACTGGAATGGGCTAACCAGAGAGGCTGGGGAGACTGTCCCTGAAGACATTCAAAACCTTCCTGGATGCAATCCTGTGCAGCCTGCTCTAGATGAACCTGCTCTGGCAGAAAGATTGGACCAGATGATGTCCAGAGCTCACTTCCAACCTCTAACATTGTGTGATTCTGTGAAACTGCCCAGAAGCTATATTTTGTCATCAGACTGTTCCCATGTCAGCCCTGACTTCTGTATAGTACAGAATCAAGTAAATTGTTTGTTTGGAAGATTTGTAACAATTTTCAGGTGAGAAACAGTATGTTTGTTCTTTCTTTATGCTGAACAAAGCAAAACATAAAATAATGGTGTCCTGCTTGATACTTGGGCCCTTTTGTATAAAAATGAGTTACAATAATAATGAAAATATTTTTGGAGAAGATTAGAAAGAAAACTCAATCCTCACATTTTGATAGATGAATAACCACTTAAGCCCATTTCCTAAAACAGAACACAGTGTTTTGCTAAGAAAAACTTAATGAGTAAGTATTAAATAGTTTATCTGAATTTTAAAAAGGTAATAAAAAAAAAGAAAAAAGGATTGTATGGTGCAGCTAAATTCAAAGTTAAAGTTATTCAAAGGATTTTTAATTTAAAGAAAAAGGGCAACCCGAATGCTATGAGAGCCCATAAAAATAAATCCTTCTGTGGCATAAAGTAATTACTAGAAAGTATTCAGCCTTCTAAATTTGAATCTCATAATCCTGGAATAAGAGAAGATGCTGCATCCCTTGAGCAGGAAAAGAACTCTGAATGAGTATCCTATACATGAATAAGCTTAAACCAAAGACCTAATCATTGTAACCATGGTTCAAATTGTCATTGGTGTCACTGGAAACCAGAGAAGGTTTGCACAGGTGTGATTTCTGTATCTAGTTCCCTAAAAATCTGTTTATTACAAATAAGAAAACTTGCCAGTAATCCAGAAATGCTTTCTGAATTCCCTTTTTCCTTATTGTTACTAAAACAAATGATCGTGGATTCCAGTGTTGCTAGGTTTGGTCTAAACCAAAACCATCTTCAAAACCCTTAGCTTACTATAAAGATTAATATTCTTAGGCCATGTTGACTACAGAGAGAATAATTTTTTTAAAAGTTTCAATGCTTGTAAGCTTTTCTCTAGAATCAGTCCAATCAAGTACTGCAATTTAGCGTTGATCAATTTTCAGTAGTGGTTTATAATGAAAATGTGACAGGTCTAACATTAAATCTGTTTTCCAGAAACTGCTATTTTCCCTCTTGTGCTGGATTGTAGATGATACTAATTACTTCCAAACTCTTGTGGGACTATTCCTGTGATCAGCAATGACCAATTAATGATGACTAACTCTCTCACTGGCTGTGACACGGGGTTCCATTATTTAGAGAGTAAATCTTGAGGCTTTCACTGATATCCCTTTCATTGACAGCTGCATAACTTGTGATAATTTCAGTGTTGGCTGTCTCCTGAACTGCTTCCTTCTTAAATAAAACATTGTGTGGTTTAGGCCTAACCAACAACAAAGAACCGGGTGGCTGCTCACTCTCTGCTTCCCCCACTGTGGGATGGGGAGGACAAAAATCTACTAGAAGCTCGTGGGTCGAGACAAGGACAAGGAGGGTCCACTCACCAATTATGGTCATGGACAAAACAGACTCAAAGTGGGGGAGAAAAAAAAAAATTGTCACTAATCAGATGCAAACAAGACAAAGACAAAACAAAAACCATGAAGGGATTTACGACATGGACTCCTGAGTGATAAATCAGAAGACCCTTTATTCATCAGAAGGCTAAGCTTTTAAACTCTCAGCTCGTGTCCACGCGACAAAGTGCTTATTTTAATTGGATACTTTACTTAAAGCCCGCGCCTCATTATTCTCTATAATTGGTTACTACAACTTGTTCATGCACTAAGATATCTAAATCCAGCACTCTGTTTCTCTGCTTCTTATCTTCTTCTTCTGCATTGTCAGCATGCCAGTTCCTCATTCTTGTGGGCTTAAGTCTGAGTCGAACGTGATTAGTATCACGTAGTCCTTCTGCTTCAGGCTTGCAAGGCCTGAATCCTGTAAAAATGACCCCCAAAACCAGAGCTTAAATACCTCACCACACTCCTTCCTCTTTCTTCCCAGGCCCAAATTCCCCGGTTCTCTACCTCCTTCTCCCCAGCAGCACAGGGAGAAAGGGAATGGGGTTAGAGTCAGTTCATCACGTTGTTTTCTGCTGCACCTTCCTCCTCAGGGACAAGGATTCCTCACAGTCTTCCCCTGCTCCACCGTGGGGTCCCTCCCATGGTAGAGGGTCCTTCATGAACTCCTCTGACATGAGGCCCTACCACAAGGTGCAGTCCATCAAGAACAGGCTCGGTCTTAGCCAGAGGTATGGCTGCATTTTTTGGAACCCAGGGAATACATTCAGCAGCTTCTTACAGGAGCCACAGCTGGGGGCCCCTCCCCTGCTACCAAAATCATGCCAAGCCAAACCAGCACAAAGGTATAACTGTTAAGTACAAGAACATGAAATATTATGTAGAGAGCAAAATCTGCCTCAAATTTCAAATGTTCATAGCTCTGATTTGTTTTGTGTATACACAAAATCTTTTAGCATGTTAACATAGTTATTGAATTATTATCTGGGTTTCAAATTTAGGTCTCACTAAAATAACATTTTTACATGGAGAAAAGCTATACTCCATGTCCCTGAATTTGTCTTTCTGAGAAGACATTCACCTTACTGCAGTAGAGAGATGGAGAATGATGCAGTAGGGAAGGTTCCTAAAGGAGTTTAGGCAGATCTCCTAGCTATTGTAACACTGTAAGATAGAAATACACTGGGGGGAAAAGAAAGAAGAAAAATCATTAATTTTACATGGATAACTTCTTAGAGGAACTGCCCACAAGCACAGCTCTCTGTAAACAACCAACTCACAGAGGAAGAGAAAGAAGGAGGAACTGGAGGGAGCTATGCATTCATTTAATTGTAAAACTAATTATAGTGTTCTAAGGTGTTTATCAGAAGAAATCTAGAAATTTATGGTTTGTGTGATAAAAATAGAGAAAATAATAAAATACATGTTAGTCAGAATTAAATAACAACCCACTGATATGACAGTGGGGTCTGTTACTATGTGCAGCATTTTATTATTTTTATGGGGAAAAAAAAAGTGTACCGAGTTTCAATTTAGGCAGTACAATTATGGCTCCAAGGAGAACCTGAGTAGGTTGAGTTTCACCACACCAGAAGTCCCTTGGCTTTTGTCAGGATCAGGGAGGGTTCAGCAATACAAACATTCAGCCATGCAGAATGCTCTGTGTCTAAAGACCTTGATGAAATAGTTTAATCCCATTCTTTTCCCTATATTAACATGCAGGTTTTCCCCCAATTTTCCCTTTTGAAAAATCAGCCTGAAATTAAGGTTTAAGTATTTAATAAAAGTAAGCAGGAAACTTACACTTAAAAATGTATATAATATTGCACTGTATTTCAAACATAATAGAAATGCAGTTTCAATTAAAACTATAGTGACCACAATACTAACTATGTAAATAATGGTTGAATTTTTTTTGTTAATCGATCTTTTTTAATACCAGGCTTTGAATATGTAAATGCCCAGTAACACTGAATGACCATAAGGTGTTTTATGCAAAGAAGAGACTAAATTTGAGTGCTTGCCCCTCATATTGGAAAGAGGAGAGCTGTTGTCATTCGATCTTTGCACTTTCAAGGAAGATCAGCTATTTTTGCAATATATTTTATTAACATGATCTTGGAGAGAAAGATCATAGTCATCAGAATATTAAATAAGAATCTTATTCAAAATAATTTTGTATTAAATATTAGCAAAGAAGTTAGAGCAGTAATAGCTGTAACCCCCTGTAAGCTCTATGCAGCTAAATGTTTGGGGTTTTTTAAGATAAATTTAACAAAAGTGCAACCTCATGTTGGAATCACAGTGTAAGACCACAAATTCTTTGAAATCTGAGAAAGTCTTGGGCTGCAAACTATGGAAGATATATAAACCTACTAACATGAAGACAATCTTGTAATTGTCTGTAGTTGCAGGGCTTTATTTTAATTTGTAAAAACAGGAAGCAATTTTCCCAGACGCTGAGGAAATGTTTCAAGCAAATTTATACTCCATGTCTCCTTAAAAATTCATTTTGCCTATATTATCTGCTGCATGTTTTCTGAATGGACTGCTTGGATCTAGTGGCAAAAAATGACTTAAGCAGCAATCAGGACAAAAAGTAGGGCAGTTTTAATAATTAAATGGGTTAGATCTCACTCACCTCATGAAAGGAAAAAGAGTTTTCATTAAGTGGAAATCACAGCTTCTTTATGTATTCACAGGGAGCTGTGTGATATAACTGTCAGCATGTGATCAGCCTTCTGCCAAGAGAGAATCTGCCTTTGGAGGCACCTGTGTCAGGGCCTGGCTCAAAAAATTTAATATTAGAAAAAAATAAATCAACTTCAGTAAAATAAATTACTTGAGGGTTAATTGCACATGCAGTACTTACTTTAACTGCATTTTATTTCTGATCTTAACCACTTCCATAGCTGAATTTCAAGGACACTTGCAACACAATGAACCATCTGATAAACCCTGAAAAACACTGAAAGACTTTTTCAAGAACATTTCTGGTGATGGTTTGCGAGTGTTTTGCTGTAGCAACTCAGACCTTGACATGCTAATAGGAGTCAATGGAGGAAAGAAGTTGGCCTCTGAGTTTTTATTATTTCAGACTCTGTTGGCAGTAAAGTTAAACATGCTTTTAAAATAGTTTCTTTATCCTGCTGATATTGGTTAGGTTAAAAAAAAAACAAACTTCTCACATTGAAGCAACAGCATATTACCAATTGCTGTCCTTGCTTTTCTTAAAGAAGCACAGATAAGAGTTGTTTATACTTGGGGTAAAAAAATTAATTATTGGGTTTTTTAAAATATTATAATGAACATAACACAGAAAAGAATTTACAGGTAATTAAACTTCTGAGTAATGGAGCTGATTTTTTAAAGGTACCATTCCATACTGAAATCTGACCCTGGACTGAACAGAAACTTGAAGTGTAAATGGACATGTAAATCCACACTAAAGCTCTTAATTTTAGCAATGTGATCAGTGGGCATATTGACATTTGGAGTTAGTGAAAATATTTACATGAATAATTAAATCCTTACATTCTGTTTTGGTCCCCACCTCCCAGGTTGAAGTGCTGACTATAACTATAGCAAAGATAACTGCATTGTTGCGGCTGCAATAATCTGTACCCAAGGTCAAGTAAGCCAAAAACCGAAACTACCAACAATACGTAACAGTTGTTTCAATTTTCTAAATGCCGAGGATGAAGGTATTCAAACCAGTCGTTTTCAGGTGATTATCCCACAAAAAAACCAGAAAGCTAACATCCTAAAACCCATTCAGTAAATGAAGTACATGCAAGAGGCCCAAATTCCTAAGAAGATTCAAGACCTTTCACACTGGTAAAAAAGATCCTGAGAGGTGAATTTACATAGTTCTGAAATTGACAAATGAATTGAAAGTGAATTTAGATATCTCAAGTTCCTTGAACATTAAATAGCAAGAATTTTGTGCCCCAAAATCCCCCGGAATTAGTCTGTATACTAGACAAGGAAGCCTAGAACAGTATGAAATATAAAAAATTAAGGACTGTCTTCTCCACAACATATTATTGTTCTGAGCTCTAAAGCTCGGTGTTCAGGGAGAACTAGTGAATTGTGTTGTTTCATACTTATTCATAATTACTACAGGGTTATAAAATTCATTTTTTACCAGAGCAGAAGCTCTGGTACACCATCAGAGGTGGTTATAACCCATAGTTTCTACATTTTGAATGTTACAGAAAGCCATCAGGCTAGGAAATAGGATGTTGTTTGCTGCTGGGCAGAGAAAGCAGTGGAAGATGCCTAGGTCTTGAGAGAGACAGCATTGAGAGGGAGTTTATCCTGGTAGCTTACTAATGAGTGATGCCTTTAAGAAAAAGTTATTTCTATTAAGAAAAAGCAGCCTGCCAAGGGTCCTGCCTACACAGCTAAATAAAAAGCAGGTCAAGAACAGAGCTCAAGAGTTCAGTCTCTTTCTGCCTAGACTACCAAAGTCTTGGCCACCTCTCTCCCCACTTGGCAGCATTCCATTTGGCTCCCTCCAAGACCACGAGCCAGCACACTTCCAGCTCAAACCAGGAGCTAGATTTGGCCTCCATCTCTGTCCCTGAAGCCTTTTTATGTGCAGCCATCCCTCCATGATCTCCATCCATGTCCCCAAATACAATGTTTCATCTTAAAATAATTTATCTCATTTACTGCACCTAAACTCCCATAGTATATTTGGAGCTGGAAAACAGAAAACAATTATTCTGCCTTCATGTAACATGTGCATCATATGGGATCCAGAGTGGGGTAGTAGGTGATGTGGATATGGCCAGTCTCCTATAGATAGTGCTACCTATAAGCAGCGTCGACATGAACTTAAGCATGGTTCTTATCACTTGGCCCTTTATTTAGCAGTATAGATGTAGCTAAAGATCCATTTGCTTCTTCTTTGGTAAGTTCTTTTATTCTTCATTATTTTGTTTCCTTTTTTGCTCTAATAAAAATGCAGCAGTGCTACAGTTTACTAATTTTCAATTTTTCATAATCATCCATTAAGAACTGTACATTGTACTAACAGTAGAGCAGCCGAGTGACAAATAAAAGTGTCTACATGAAAAGGACAGGAATGAAATGAACATTGTGGAGCAGGAGCTAACAGAATCTGCCATGATGGTGAAACTCTGAGGAATGCCATAGGTGACTGGAAGATGTTTTAATTACTCCTTGTAATTTTGGATATTTTTTGAAATCCCTAAATTAGTAAAAAAATACAGTAAGAATTATAGTCATAAAGCAGAAAAAGATCATCCTGATCCAGATCAGTTCCTATTTGGACTTGATAAAAAAAAATATAATAATTTACCAGAATGCAGAAAAGAGTCAAACAAGATGCTGGCAGAAAGACAAGTCAAGACAACAGACTGACTTAAATCAGAAATATGGATAACAGCATCAGAAGCACATGAAAGAAAAAATATGGAAAAGGAGAAATCTGTCTCTGAAAGGAACAGTATGAGTGACCAATTAAACTGAGTAAAAATCACTGACCTAAACATTGTCCAGCTGCTCAGCAAAACTGTTGTATTTGAACAGAAAATCATATAAAAAATTGTAAACAATTATCACAACTACCCAAAAAGAACCAAAATACACATGTGATATGATATTTTTATGCATTGTTTAACCAGGTTATGAAAACATTTAAGAAATAGCCAAAGTAGCTCTGTGAGTGTAAGAGAAACCCTTAATAAGTTAATAATTGCAGATTGTATGAAAACATTACAATAGCCCTACTGGAAGATATAAGAGGGGTCAGCCTTTTCAGTTATATTTGTTAGCTAATTACCATCATATTTGACCTCAGAAAAAAGCCAGTGATGAGCAATATGATTTTATCCCATTTGGCAGTTAACACAAAGATTTTGTCAATTCTCATTCCGATATTAATGAAAATTCAGTACATGGACACACTTTGCAATGAAATGTGCACCTTGAGTCACGAAGGGCAAAGGAGAGAAAAAATTTTACCATTGTTGAGTAAAGGAATTGCTAATTAATAAGTCTGATAAATGAGAAGAGATCTGGTCTGAATAAGTGGTATTTATGTATCTCCTGAGAGGTGAGAGAGTCCTAATATTAGTAAGAAAAGTGTCAAGCTTGCCTTCAAATAGGAAGAAATGTAAAGAAGTAATATGAATAAGAAAGATTAAATATACTTAGATCTCCTGAAAAGTTCAGCTATGGTGAACAGTTACATAATTAACATACTCCAACAAAAAGGGTTTTTTTTTTTTCTAATAAGTGCAACTTGAGATGTAAAGAAATCTGGGAGAGGAATTCTGGATTGGACGACTGTCAGGAAAACATTCACAGCAAACTAACTGATTTCAGGGACAGAGAATATTTTCATTTTAAATTTGAGGTAAAAATGTCAAGATTAATTTTTCCTTCTAATTTTTTTATTTGTCTCTTGTCTTCTGTATGCATTTAAAATTGTAAGGTTTTTGTTGCAGTTTTGTTTTGGTTTTTGTTTTGTTTTGTTTTGTTTTTCATTTTAGTTATAGCAAATACATGGTTTTATTTGCATTTCACCTTGGTTTTCATTGCATTCAGGATGATTTCCAGTCAAGTGGCTGAAAAGAGATCATTCCTCGGAAGCTGGTTTTCAAACAAGCTTCAAGAAATTCTCAACTCACAATAGCATTCCTCAGAGTACTGCAAATAAGCAGGTTGTGTCCCTCCAGTGGTTTTATGGCAATCAAGAGAAGCATCCTCTATGAATTGGTGATAAACACAAGGGCTCTCTGAAATGCTGTAAAATAGCAAGAGCCATGCCTGCAAGAGTTCTTACAGATGCTGTAATGAAAGGTTGTTGGTAAGTTCATGATGTGAGTGGAAAGGAGCCAGGGTTATGAGAGGCCTGACTAATTTGAAACTTTTTTGGGAACAAAAATTGAAGATGCAATAAATTGACTGAAATAAGAGAAAACCCTCACATCTACAATCCTTTCATGTCTTAGTTTCTTACATGGCATTAAGTTTATTCTCAGAAATGATTTTTTTTTTCTTCCCCCCCATTTTAACACAAAAGACTTTGTCAAGGATGCCTGGATAAAAGACTTGGTATTTTCAATATCATTTGAACCCTAAAGAAGCTGTAAACATAAAAGTGATGTATAAAGAGATAAATCAGTGTCCATGAGAAGGTAACACAAATCTTTTGTGGGACTTGTAAAGCAAAGTATACTACAACTGATTTCGCCCACAGTGTAGGAGGTTTGAGGACTGGTTCTTCAGAATTTTTCCCAAGGTCTTACCTTTAATTAACATTGAGCATTTCTTTCTGCCAAATGAAAGTAATTTTAAACGCCTAAGAAAAAGGGTTACTAAATTACTATGAAAATTTTGTTCTGTGAGATTTTTTCTTTTGTTCCAATAATAATGCATGTTTATTCTGCTTCTTAATTTATTTTGACTCTTTAGAATTGATTTTATAAAAAAATTATAGCTATTGGTTTGTCTCACTGGCTGATATATAAGAACATAAAACAAAAAAAAGAAACTGAAAGTAGACTTCTGTTTCATAAGAAAATTTTGAAAGAAACTGATACCTGATTTTAAAAAAACTACTTGAAAGACAGTTTCACTTTATCAAAGTTTCAGAATAAGAAAAGTTTAACAATCTTACAGTTTCTCAATAAGGAAAACCTTATTCTGTTCAAATCTAACTGGAAAGATAAAAACGCATGTAAAGAATTACCATTATTTTAATAACGATAAAACTTCCAGGTAATTTTACATATATTCAGATTTTTATTTGAAAAAGTATACATCTTAACTGTGTGATGAAACTTTTCTCTAGACGGAAGAGCATATTTCTGAGTTATTTTAAAGGATGTCTTAATACTAAATTAGAGGTACCCTTCTGGTTGAACGCACTAAATGATATAGGACATTGTCATAGTAGAAAAGAATAAGGACAATTTCAAAGGTGTGTGTTCTCATCGCCTTTCTTTATGACTGAAGTATTTCCAATTAAATACAGCCAGACCTTTTCTTTATTAAAAATCAAAATTAAAGCAAAGCAGGTATTAAAGATAATTTCTTCCAGAAATAACCAAAATAAATTCACAAAAAAGTTGTTTATTTTTTTTTTTCTTTGCTGGAACTTGTTGAAATATTCTAAAATCAGTACCTTGAGATCACTGAATGAAATTTCCAATTGAGCACTGATCAAGTCAGAGATTACTTTTTCAAACAAGAAATCAATTTTTTTTCTCATACTTCAATTTCTCCAGGCTTTAAACAACAGTTTCTCTTTCCATCTGAAGTTTTAATTTTTAATTTTTTTAATGTATCTATTCCCTTCTGATGCCTTTACAGTATTTATAAGTAAAAGACTTCCTTACGTTGAAGCCAACCCAAAGCGGGGAAAATATTGCACCGTTTAAGCTTTCACTGAAGAAGTCTTACTGTTCTATTAGTGCTTATATTAATTTCTTAGTCGATGAAAGAGAGGTGGAACACAGTTGTTTATCACTGTTGTGCCTGATTCCATGACACTGAAGGTAAAATTTCCATTTTGTTGTGATTGGCACATACTGGGACCTCTGTCTTCTCAATACTGTGCAATTAAAGGCAGAGACTTCATAATATTTCTGATAAAATATACTGTATACTTATCAAGGCTTTGAGAAGATAAAGATATAAGACCTCAGGAGAAAAGGATGAAGTTATGGGCCTACAACTTTTTCTAGTCCCCCCAAATCATTGCAGAATCTTGACGACACAGAAGGGCAAAGAAATAGTAACATAGAAATATACTTTTCAGAGAGATCTATTCTCACAGAAATGGCACATTTTAAAAATAAGATCAGCTAAACTTTTAATTACTATAACATTTAGTCTGGTGTTACATAAATTGTTTCAGAACAAATATCCTCAAACTTTATATTTGAAAATTATCTTTGTTACCCATCTTTTCTTCAACTTTGATTTGAACTCCAGCAGTTTCCTGGATCACTACCATTAAATTCTGTATTTTTATTTATTTCACAATATAGAGTACAGCTCTTTGGTATTTTCAGGAGTTTCTCCTATCTTTTGTCTTTAAAATAATAATGCAGGAAGTCAGAGATGTGGAGGATCACAGATTGAAATCCTTTCATATACATCACATTTCACAAGACTTGTGTAATATATGAGTAGACTTCCTGGCACTCTTATGAAGAAGTATAGTTAGTTTCATTCCGTATGAAGAAATGAAGCTTGAGGACACATACAAAGAGAATGAACAGCTGAATGGAGGTTTCAGATTAAGAACCAGATGCTCATTGACCTCTTTGTACCATGTTGGAGGAACCATAAAAATCCCAGCTGGAGTCAGGAAGAATATTCTTAATCCTGCAGTTACAGCAGTTGAGTGGCAGCTTCCTGAGGAGCCAGCTATGAGGTTCTATGCCTGAGCCAGAGGCATACTGAGCACTCCTATAGCTGGAAGGGTGGAGCTTCCCTGCACAGGGCTCCCCGGGGAGAGCAGCAGAGCTGTAGGTGCGTCTCCCCTGACAGATGAAGATGATTGCATGGCAGTTCTGCCTTCACTGACTGGCTCTGATCTGGAAACCAGGCTCAGTCTTGCCTACCCAGATCACAATGCCTCTGGCCAAAAAATATATATGAAATCTGCCCATTTCAGAGCCGCTGAAAGCAGAGATGCAAAGAAGGGGTAAAAAAAAAAAAAGTGCTGGGTTTTAAAAATCCTAATTTTTATTAATTGAGTTAAACATTATGAGAATGTCAGCCCTGCTCCTGAGTGATAAGCAGTCTGAGAGATTTTCTGGCTCTGTAAATCACAGTACTGGGCCTCCAGGACATTTTATTGTCTGAGATTTTAAAGCCAGCTCCCAAATAGACTAAACTGAACATTACTTCTACCACTTTTCAGAGAATATAACAAAGAATCCAACAGAATAAAAGAATCTGCCGACAGTTGGCCACTGGCATCTGCTGAGGTTAAAAGACTGCTTCAAGATTAAATTTCAGGTGTATGAAGCCTTCTTTTTTCTGAACAGCCCATTGCTATACCTATCACAGGGTGCCTCATTATGTTGCAGAACCACTCAGTAGCTCATGTGAAAAATGCTGATCAGACTACATTAACAAATGTGTGAGGTTTTTTTTCCTGCAGGACCGGCACCTGTCCCAAGGGCTCCATTAGCCGGTTCCTCTTGGCTGTGTGGAAAAAAATAATTTCAGTTGAATGGCTTTTGTTTAGAAAAATATTCAGCTGAATATATTTTCATTTCAAGGCTGAATTTCCTGGGTTTGATTATTGTGCAAAAATTGATCTACTGTGTTTTAAATGGAAGACATAGCTATAAAACTCTTCTGTCCATTAATTCCAAGTTGCTGTGCTGGCATCAATTGAGTATTGATCTACTGAAGAGATTTCAGTTTTCTCTAGTTTTCTTTTCTTCTCAGGCACCCCTGAGATCTGTATATGGTCTAGTAGACAAAAACATGATCTTATTCTATTTGTGTGGCTATCTCATTTCTCTGTTAAGTATTTACTGTGTGATAACAGGAGACACACAGAAACGAACACCTGGAACTAGTATTCCAATAGTTCACTGGCCACAAAAAGATTGAAGTATCAGTTAAGGAAAAAAAAAAATAGACTTTTAAAATCCCATATTTCTGTTTATCTCTTTACGAAATAATTTTTATAAAATCAAATAATAGACTTGAGAGCATTTCATATTTTTTTCAAGCAGAATTGCTTGAGAAGTAATATTATTAAGTTATCTTCATGGTATCCCTCTGATACAGACACCCTGAACATATGACTACTAATACATTGATTTGATTTGCATGTTTTAAGTCATATTTTAGTAAAAGGAGAGGAGCAGGTCCCTTTCATTGCAACTTGCCCTGATGCATTTTTTATTATAACCACCTTGAGATGCCATCTCAACCTAAGAATCTCAAATGTATCTTTTTACAGAGTATACCAAAGATCTCATGAGGAGAGGTCTACAGAGGACCAGTGAAGGCCACATTTTTTCACTGAACACACAATCACACCAGCTCATATTGAGGTGTCTGCTTTTTTGTGACTGAGCAATGAAGTATGCTGTCAAAAGATAATGTTTTTATCTGTGTCTTACAAAATCTCTCTTTATTTGATGAACTGGGAGAAGAAAAAGCAGTCACTTTATGGCTGAAGAGAAGTAGAAGGCAGGTGTGTAATGTGAACAGATTCACTGGGTGACTACATAAACACTTTCTGATTATTAGAAAAAAGGTTGATTGTACTGATGTCAGCAAACATCATTAACAGTCGGCAAAAGCAGTTGGTGAAACAAGAATGAAAGGGAGGACAAGCTTTCTTTTCTAAGATATTCATTTTGAAATAACAGAAATTAAAAAAGAATAGGGCAAAAAAATCAAAAGTAGAACTTTTGAACAACTTATGGTCAGTCCTTCCAGCTATGGAAAGCCTGCTACACCAGGAGGCCTGTGCTGTTTCTGATTCTTTGCCAGGGTAAGTCAGCAGTAGCTCAGATCTTTACTGTGATACCAAAATGCCCTAAGAGCATCTAAATTCATCATTGTCTCTGTTTTGAAAATACTTCCTTAGGGTAAAAATTTGGAAAACCAGTCTGTGCCTACTAGTTTATTTTCTTCTGGGACATGTTTCACTACCTGCAGATCTGTGGGTTTTTCAGCAAGTAAAAAATAAACTGTCAGTCTCCAACACATGAGTATGTGGGGTGAGCATCTGGCAGCACCTCTTCTGAAACAGCTCATGTGTCTAGGTCTGATACAGTACCAAGAAAGAACAAGTATGTTTAAACTTCCACACCACAAGTCACTTCATGTCTACTGCTTCTGCAGAGCACCCTGAGAACCATCAGAGTGCCTTGAGTGAAAATGGTGGTATCTTATGGACTGAGCCATAAGCACACATAAACTCTGCAGGGACTTGATTGAGACAGACTTCATGGGTTTTGTTCTACCTGACAGTAATGTGGCATACCTAGAAAAAAAATGAAAAAGAAAAAAAACAACTTGTATGTGCCCAGTATTGCAGTTTCTCAGTATGATCACATAGATTTCTGGAATATCAAATGGGAAGAAAACCACAAGATTACACTGAAAATTAGATTAGTGGCAAGAGCACCTCCATGCTCAAAAGAGAACTCTGTAAATAGTCCCAGGTACATACAGCAAAAACTTGGAGATCTGCTAACTAGATAAATTATTAGTACTCAGCATTAGGTAAAACTGGGACATGTTGACTGACATGGTTAGAGGGGAACAGCATGGAAGCTGATGAGGCAGGTTTACTTCCTTTTCTTGGAAGTGAGGCCTCTCTCATCTGTGCTAACAGGGAACACTGAAAGCACATCAAAGCAGCAACTTGGTATGTACATCGTAATGATTACAACATTGGATTTGCTGATTTTCTGGTAACAGATCCCTTCAATTTCTTCAAAAGAGATACCCTGATCTATGTCTAATATAGTGTATAGTAGGTCATCCCACAGAAATCTGTCAAATTAATGGTGTTAATGTTCTATAATAATATTTAAATTTTTTGCCTTACTCAGCTTTTAGGGGTATAGGATTTTCTTTGTGGCTCTGTGGTGCAAGGCTAAGGCAAAAATTACAAAAGGTAAGAATTTTATTGGAAATTCATAATGAAGTCTGTGATTTTGCTATTAATACTGCTATGGAATATTTTCTTTTAAAATGAAAGTGTGTTCACATACTTTTTAAATCCATGAAGAAAAACGTTCTGTATTGACTGCTTATATGGAGTAAATAGTACACAAAAAAACCTGAAGACCGAAAAAAAATCAGCTGAATTATTTATTATTCTATTTACAGTCTGGGAACAAATATAATGAAAAATATTATTTGTAATTTAGGAGGGTTGCTAGAAGCCCTCTCCTCAAAGCACTGTATTTATTAACCGCATCTGCCCTTAGCTTTTTCAGGCTGCAGTAATAGTAATGTATCTGTCATCTACCTCAAAGAAACATTCTGATGATTAATCATTTTATTCTAGATTTCAATCAACAGCCCACAGTTAGCTTCCAGAATTTATATTTAGGTATTCCCTAGTTTTCAGTTCCTGACAAAATTTGCCAATCTGTTAATTTTTTAGAAATAATGTTCCTTTTAAAGTAATTTTACTACTTGAGAAGCAATATTAGGCTTCAAGCACTGTGGATTATAAGTGCTTGTAGAGATTTATATTTTTTATTAAGGGTTTTCTCTGGTGGGAAGAAGAGTAGGTATCTATATTACTTCAGGATGTGCAGAAGTACACATTTTTACTGTAAGTACAAGGAAAATCAGAGGTGTGCATTTTTGTTTTACTAACTGTTAATATAACCATATGAAAAAGATGTTTCCAATTGGATAAGTGAATATTTAGCTTCAGACTACACTATTAGACTTTCCCTTAATCCAGATGACAACAGTTTTCTTCTTTATAGCATTAGAGTATGTCTGAATCTATAGCTGTAAAAGAAGGCAGAGTAACTTACATTTCTTTCAAAAGCTATATTTCAATAGAGTAGACTAAACCACTAAAATATAACTTCGTCATAATTACTTTTTTTCAGCCATTTTGCCATCTCATCTTCTTTCATTTTTTGACATCTTAGTTCTATGTTCCTTGGAAGAATTAACACTAAGAGGTGTCATAGTCACTTGCCATCAAACCGAAGTCACTTCAACAAAAATGACCCAGACAACGTGAGCAAAATGTGTGAAACATCTTACCACGAAAAATTCATTTTGGTGAAAAACATTATACAAAACAACATTTCTATGCCCTCTGCTATGGAATTTACTTTGAATAAGGTAATGGGGATTTACAAACATGAAAGTTTCAAAGTCAATTCTACCCCATACAAATGGTGTGTTAAGGGCATGGCCATGGCTATATACTATTTCTTCCTAAAGACCTTTTTAGTTGTTGCCATTTTTACCACTGCATTACTGAGCAGAGTGATAATGCATGGTATTTGTACATACAGAATGATCTACTAGAAGACAGAACTTAAACAGATACTGACAACCTATTTTGTTTCTATGATAGTGAAAACTTTGCGGATAGTACTAGCTACATTTTTTTCTTTTTTTTTTTTACTTTTGTTTTCATTCCTTATTTATCAAATTTTGTTTCAGAAATAATGGCAAGGATAGCTTTCTGTCATTATCCTCCATATTCACCAGTGACATTTTCTGCTACATTATCAACTGTAAAATGTAATCAGAACCATATTATTTTGGTGACACTCAGGAAAGGAGGAAACACAGTCTTATTTTGAATAGTGTGACAACTTTATCAGTTAAATAATGATGCCTTCTCCTGAGGAACACTTGTGTTTGTGCTAGTTACAGGAAGATTTCCTGTATAGATAAAAAACTGTATAGCTAGCTTATTGCTGATAATGAACGAGGTAAATGTGCTCTTGGTGAAGATGAAAGCACAACTAAAATTCAGTTATTCATCTATTTGTTTTTACCCATTCCTTTCCAGTAAGTAGGTGGGTACAATGATAAGGACTGGTTTTGATCCATTCTGAGGGAATCTTCAGGGCCAAGGGTATGTAGATAGCAAAAAGTTCAGACCCTATACTGACTAGATGAACATGAAAAAATAGGCTAAAAATAACTGCAAATAGGTATGGGGCAAAGAGAATGCAAGGAAATAATGAGGCCATATTAAGTCAACACAGAAGGCAGCTGTGACAGAGCAGAGCCTCTATGTCTTGTCTCACTTCTGAAGTTGAGCTGTAGGCTACATCAACTAATCTCTTAATACCAATAGTGAAATGACTGATTTAACTTTTGTTAAAGTGCTGCCATGGGTAACCTTCTGAGACCACTTCACCACACTTTCTTTAGCAGAGGTAAAACCTCCTGCCTCTTATCCCTCCTATGGCCATTCAGCACTCCAAAGTCCTTGCCTAAATCCTGCTGTTTGTTAGGACATTCTGTAAACCAGATCAGTAGAACTGTGATTATTTTTAAAGCTTTTCAGCAATATGGTGACAGCATGGCCTCACAATCACTTGTAAAGGAAGAAATGAAAGAGTATGGTAATGCAGAATGGTAAAAGTGGTAGAAAGTGAAAATGCCTTGAGGAAGAAAAAGTATATAGTCATGCCCTGAATATCACGTCAGCTTCACAGGAGTGCTTGCCTCCTGCAGTGCACCCCACTTTGCCAGCACAAAGCCTGTATTTGAAAGAGAGAGGAGGGATGCTTACCAAAATGCAGCCACCAGAGGCTTTCAACTTTCCCATCACCACTGTTAGTAGTATCCAGAGTACTACCAAAGCAGATAGTCCTTTTTATTGGGACCTAAGGGTGAAACACTGGAACAGTTTTGTTGGGGTTTATCTGTTGTTTCATTGGTACTCATTATTTAAAAGTAAGGTCTAGGCACCCCACATACATGCAGAGTATATTTTTTTCTGGAAGACTTAGCAAACTAATATTTTTATCTTATTTGTACAACTGGAAAATATTGAAATGGTATTTCAAAGACTGTATCCATCTTAGATGACAGAGGCACCTACTTTTTACATGCTTAATATACCACAGACAGAGAAAAGTCATTTCAATTGTAATACAGTCTTCCCAAGGTATGTATAAAGGTATGTATAAAGTCAATGGAGGAAAGAGATAAGCCTAAGATGGTTCAGTTCACCTGTGATAGGTACCTATTTATCTTCAAACTAGTGTTTAGTGAATAAAAAATGTATTTGTATTTGGTTTGCATAGCAAGCTTTTGGTAGGGGGGAGTTACAGAGTTGGCTTCTGTGAGAACCTGCTGGAAGCTTTCCCCATGTCTGACAGAGCCCATGCCAGCTCCAAGATGGGTCCACCACTGGCCAATGCTGAGCCCATCAACAATGGTGGCAGTTCCTCTGGGATAACGCATAAGAAAGGGAAAAAGAAAACTGTAATTGCAGCCAGAGAGGAGTGAGAATATGTGAAACAACTCCGCAGACACCAAGGTCAGTGAAGAAAGAGGGGGAGGAAGTGCTCCAGATGCCAGAGCAGAGATTTCCCTGCAGCCCCTGGAGAATATAATGGTGAGACAGGTTTTCCCTCTGCAGCCCATGGAGGTCCATGGTGGAGCAGATATCCACCTGCAGTTCACAGAGGACCCCACGTCAGAGCATGTGGATACCCTGAAGGAGCCCGTGTTGGAGCAGGTTCTGGCAGGACTTGTGACCTTGTGGGGGACCCACACTGGAGCAATCTGTTTTTGAAGGACTGCAACCCATGCAAGGGACCCCACAATGGAGCAGTTCATGAAGAACTGCAACCAGTGGGAAGGACTCACATTGCATAATTTTGTGGGAGGGACACAGGAGTAGGGGAAGGGTGTGAGGAATCCTCCCCCTGAGGAGGAAGGAGTGGCAGAAATAATGTGTGATGAACTGACCACAACCCCCATTTCTCATCTCCCCACGTTGCTGGGTGGAAGGAGGTGGAGGAAACAGGGAGTGAAGTTGAGCCTGGGAAGAAGGGAGGGGAGGGGGGAAGGTGTTTTAAGATTTGGTTTTATTTCTCATTATCCTACTCTGATTTGTTTGGTAATAAATTAAACATTTTCCCATATTGAGTCTGTTTTGCCCGTAACGATAACTGCAGAGTGATCTCCCTGTCCTTATCTCAACCCATGAGCCTTTTGTTATATTTTCTTTCCCCTGCCCAGTTGAGGGGAAGAGAGATAGAGCAGCTTTGGTGGGCACAGGGCATCCAGCCAGGGTCAACCCACCACAATATTTTAAATGCCTGCGTTCACTTATGAGCTGGGCCAGCTAGCATTCTTCTGGGGATTCATTACAAAAGGAAACTCTTCATAGCTGCTTCCCTCTTTCCCTACGCTTCCAAAAAAAAAAAGTCAAAGACATAAAAAAAAAAAAATGCATAAGGATTTGCTTCCCAGAGGTGGTATCACCACCATCACCCAGCCTGAGTCAGGCAACCTAGCTTATTTGGAAGGTGTGTTCGGTCTGCAGCTGTGCCAAGATGTAATACCCATTAACACATCATTTGTTGTTTGCTACCATGCAATTTGCATGAATATTCTCATGGAAGGGAGACCACATGATATGCTCTAGTCATGCACTGAAATTAAGTAGACCAGACCTCATGAAATCCTGGTATCCGTTTTTACTGGTTGAAACACAACGCTGACTGGATCCCCCAGTTTCCCAGAAACTCAACATTTACTGCACAGCGTTTCTGTTTCTTCAGATGCACAGTTCCTGATTTCACCACTTCCAGCTGAAATTAATGCCTTGAATAACATTTTCAGTGTAGTGCCATTCTGCCACTATTTTTATTCCGTAAAGATGGAGCTTTCTGCATGGTAATTCTGATGCATAGTTTATATCAAAAGACAAAGACACATTAATTCTGGCAGAAAGGGACCTCAGGACATCTCCATTCTAACCCCCTGCCCCAATCAGGGCCAGTTCATGGGTCAGACCAGGACTCTCATGTCTTCCTCCAGTTGGGGCTTGAATCCACAGGACAGAGACAGCACAGCCTCTTGCGGCAACCTTCATAACACCTCATAAGATGTGGGGATCTATTAGATAGCCCCAAATCTATCTGTTCTCCAGATTGAACCATCCCAGCTCCCCCAGCCTTCCCCGACAGGGCAAATGCTCCAGCCCCACCGCCATGGGGGGCCTCTCCAAGCTCCCTCCACGTTGACTGTGTCTTTGCTGTGTTGGGGCCAAAAACTGAATGCATTACCTAGATGTGGTCTGAGGATACCACATGCAGGGGGACAATCCCTTCCCTCAATGGGCCATGCACCTGTTCAGGCAGCCCAGGAGGCTGCTGGTTGCCTTTGCTGTACACTGTGGGCTCTCTCTCAGCTCACTGCCCAGCACCACCCTGAAGCCTTTGCCACAGAGCTGCTCCCCAGCCCCTCTGTCCTCAGCCTGTCCCACTGCAGGGATCCTGTCCTCCCCAGGACAGCACTTAGCATTTCCACTTGCTGACTTTCATAGGGTTCCTGTCAGCCCACTCCTGCATGTTCCCCTGGCCATGCCCTCAGACATGGTGAGCTGCACAGTGACAGATTGTTATTGTGAAGAAACCTATGGAGATGTACATATAAGGGTTCCCAGACTGACCTTATGAATTAATTCCAAAAGCAAAATCTTATGAATAAATATTAGAAGTAGCCACAATGCAGTCAAGCTCCTTGCCAGAATAGTCTTATTGTAAAGGGTGCTGAGAAATACAGAGAATAGCTGTGGATAGGCTCAGAAAACTTGAAATACTTGCAATGTTAGAGACTAGCATAGTCCCCCATCACTTCCACAGACCTGATTAAACAGCCTTTGAAAGTGGAAACAAAAGAAGAAGGAAAAAAAGGAAAAATAACCCTCAACAAACTCTAGTACTTTATTTATTTCAGAGAAAATTACTTTGGCTTCCCCCCAGGAAGATAATAATAAAGGAAACAAAAGAAAAACCCATATTATCTGAAGATAAGCAGATTCTTTTTTACACGTGTAAAGAGAATCAGAGACTTTAATCTTTTTTTGCCCCTTGTGACATGTGCTTTGAAGGAGAAAGAAAGACTTTTAAGTGATGGCACCTGGCAAAGGAGTTGTGATCTTTCACTCTCACCCCCAAAGACACCCACAAAATACATGCATTTTGTATATTCAAACACTGTGTTGATAACTACAGATCTCTGAGCTGTAGAAGGAAACAATATTACGCATGAAGGCTGTCTGGTTTGAAGCTTTTGCCAAAATTAAAGTGGTTGATCAGCAGAGTTGTTTAATGAAACAAAATGCCCACACAGATCTAGAAAAACAAGTTGGGGGCAGAAAGCAAAATTCTGAAGCTCTGCATGCATATGGTACAATGAAGGCAAAGAAAGAGTAAGATAAACAATTTGGTTTATTTGTAACCTTTATTTTGAAATGTTTAATTTAATTCTGACCCTTTTTTTTTTTAATCACATATTTTGTTATTTTCTGAGTAACTTTAAGTAATGAATTAAGTAATTTACTGAATGTTTTTGTAAGTAATTCATTCTCTGTGGTTCAATTGCTGCAGAAGATACACAAGAATTTTTATAGAGGGTTGGATAAAGCTGCCTGACTTTGTCCTGGGTTGAGCCAGGTTTAAGCTAATTTCCCTTTTCTGTTTGGTTTTTTTTTTCCTTCAGTAAGCTCTCTTTTAACTAGCAACAAGTGTTCCAGCTAGTGGAAGGATAACACTGGAATGTTTATGTTTCTGCTGAGACGCGAACGTCGGTTTGTTCCGCTCAGTGAATCTGCCACTGCAGATGCTACTGAGAGCAGCAGAATTGTATCTATGACCCCCCAGTAGGGGAGCTGGACTAGACAGACAGCAGAACTGACCAAAGGTATTCCATTCCATATATCTAGGTAAGCTCCGAGGAAGGTCAGAGATCACAGAAGACAACTTTCTTTCTGCTTCTTCTTCCCTTCTCTTCCGTCCATGGCCGGCGTCCAGGGAGGACTCCATCCATCCATCCATCACCGTCAACCCCAGGCTCAGCCCTGACCCTCATAACTCTCCCCACAGCCCTGTCTGCTCTGCTGTTATCTCAGACATAAGTCTGAGAGTTTTTGGGACTGCTCACAGCTAAGGAGAGTGCCGGGAGTGTTGCTGGGGGTGGGGGGGAGGCAAGAGGCTTTTGCACGTTCCTGAAAATACTTGTATATAGTTGTACATACAATTAAAGCTGTCTAATTTAGTTTTCAATCCAGCTAAGTCTCTCTCCTAATTCTCTCTCTTTCCTACCTGGGTGGGAGGGGAGGGGATCGAGAGCCTGTTTTCTCTGGTTTAATTGCAGATCCTGAGTCAACCTTTGACAGACTTATAGTTCCAAAATATTTAAATAAACTCAATGGCTGAAGCTCAGCCCTTATGTGCACAGTCATCCTGATTTCAAAAATATGGAGATGCAGGAAGATCAGTTGAGCATATGTTACACAAAATTTACTCTGAAATAACCTGCAGGGAAAAATTATGGTAGTTTTATAGGGGATTATATATTCAGTCATAAATAGTTTTACATGTCTTGACCTGTAACTATGAATTATAGTAGCTCTGTGGGCTAGGAAAAACACTAGACGTATCATGCAATTGATTTTTATGTTCAAACACTTATATTGTCAGATTTGATGGAAAGAGTGCAGAGTAGTCTGTAAAAGAGATGTTTCTACTGGTGTCCTTACACCTAGAAAAAAATCATAATTTAAACACACACTCAAATAATAGGGTATCTAGAGCAGCAAACAGCTTGCATCAATGCCACCAGTTCATTTCACAAACGAAAAAAAGAGTACTGTAAATTGGTACATCAGTATTCTAGTTTGCTATTTTCCCAATTGCAAACAGTGGAAGAGAACTGAATAAATCAAAGGCTGTTATTACAGCAATGATATATTTGATGCCAGTCTACATTATCAGGAAATAATGCAACAGCATTTTTTGTGGATCACTACAAGTCATAACTCCTAACAACTATAACCATATCCACAAAAAAAGTTACAGTTGTGAGATGCCACAGTCCATTGAATAAAATGAAATGCAATATTGTGCAGTCATAACTACTTGAGTTGAAAAGGGGAGTTACAATTTTTTTAGTAGATTAACAATTTCAGAAAAGTCCACTGCTACAAAAGCTCTTTTAATACCAGATATATTCTTATGTAAGGCAGATGGGGATAAAACCATTTGAATTAGAGCATTACACTAGGAGAAAAGTAGAATATGGCTACACTTATGCTGCCCAGGAGATGAGATTGCAACACCACTGTGCTGCAACAAACCAGCATTATGACACAAATAAAATTTTGGCCAGGCAAACTTTATGGAGATTCTGCAAGCCACCTCTGACCATATAAAACTAGTGAGATTGCTAAATGCTAGGATCTATGCAAGTAGTCTTTGGCTGTGTGGGCACAGCAGAGATGAGAGGCAGGGAGAGGAGGACATTATCAGACCTCCTGTCAGTGTGTAAATAATCATAGCTATGTTATATTGCTTATTGAAGGGTGAAATGATACTGTACTGGACTGGTCTTCACAAAATATTTTCCTCCTAAAGTACTGCTCATTACATGTTGATGGTAAAAGAATAATTGTCTTATGGGTTGAGTTATACACAACTGATACTGGCTAACATATTTACTTCCTGTTTTTAAATGTCTTTAAATTTCTTCATAAGACTAGGTATAACTGAAACAATACTTGCCTCTAACTTGATTTTAAAGTACACATTGTGGTAAAACAAAGACACACTCACAATATTATTTGCATAGGCAAAGGCAGCTTTCTCTTTTTGTAGATGTGGTGTGTGAGGGTACTAAACGTGTCCATATGTAATAATGTAATCACAGAGACAGGGTGGCTGAAGAGCTTATTATTTTGAGCTTTTCCTTTCTAATTCTTCTGGGAGCTGTAACTGCAGAAACCACACTAGTTCATAACTTGGCATATTAACTTAAACCAGCCATCAGTTTTCATTTACATTGTTATTTGCAGGCTTTAGCTGCACTAGCTGAGGGCAAGACATGCTGCCTGATGAAGGAGCAGAGCAGATAGCTAGAGCCTAAAAGCTTTGCAGTCACTGCAGCTAAATTCAACAGAGACTATGAGGCAAAACTCGGGGGAGGGTAGAGGAAAGGCAGAACAGAAGGACACCAGCAAGCCAGATGGGAACCTCTAGATTCACTCATAAAAGCCCTGGTGGCACAGCAGGGAGATCTTATATATTAAATGTAGACTGAAATTAGTTTGGCACCATGAGAAAGAGAATATTTTCCTTTGTTCAGGGAACTGAAAGTTTGCCCATTTTCTGTAGTTTCTCTTTCCAAGGAAGCTGGTTTACAGTATTCTGAATTTTGGTTAATTGCTTAGGTCAAACAAGAGCAACAACTTAGACTGCAACCTAACCTGTGTTATGTTTGTGTCCTGTACAGAAAGCCAGTTCACCCCAGATTTCACTGAAGACAATTATGCTTATTGTTTATAGTCCACTGTGGTAATAAGAAAATACTGATTCACCTTCTTCCCAGGTTGGTATGGAGAGTTATAGGTATAGGTGGCACCCTTGACATGTGGATGCTGTCAAGAAAGGATATAATCTAGTCTTAAATAGCTTCACATCACACTAGACAAGATGGTAGAGGTAGAAAGGAGGGGAAGAGTTACCATCTATATAAAATAATTCACTTCTCAGATCAGTATACCAGTTCAAACAATCTAAACTAAGTGTTGCACCAGGGCTAACCCCCTCAAACTCAGATTTAATACCTCAGTTAAGAGTCTCTCAAGTACCTAAGTTACTGGTGTGCTGCAGACTGCCAAGTCTGCAGATTTGTGAACAGCTGCACAACTCTCATAATCAAGTTAGGCCCAGGTCTTCCTGAGTAGGGTCGCTTCTTATTTACTTTATAGAATGAACTAGGTCACGTAATTCTTCTAACATTATAAGCATAAAAGTAGTGTGGCTTTTTCTACTTCTCCATGTTTGTCATCAATGTTATCTGCCTCTGTTTTGCTGTATTTTGTTCATTTTCTTCTCCATATGCTAATAATTTTCAAAATATACCATTATGGATCAAAGTATTTGCCAAAAAAAAATTATGCCAAAAAGGAGAGGTGCCTGAGGACTGGAGGAAAGCCAATGTCACCCCAGTCTTCAAAAAGGGCAAGAAGGAAGATCCAGGTAATTATAGACCAATCAGCCTCACCTCCATTCCTGGAAAAATGATGGAGCGGCTCATCTTGGAGGTCATCTCTAAGCACATGGAAGAGCAGAAGGTTATCAGGTGTAGTCAGCATGGATTTACCAAGGAGAAGTCATGCTTGGCTAATCTGATAGCCTTCTATGATCTTGTCACTAAATGGACAGATGAAGGGAAACCAGTGGATGTAGCCTACCTTTACCTTACCAAGGCTTTTGACACAGTCTCCCATAATATCCTCATGAGCAAGCTCAGGATATGTGGGATAAAAGAATGGACGGTGAGATGGATTAAGAACTGGCTACACAAAAGAGCCCAAAGAGTGGTGATCAAAGGTGCAGAGTCCAGCTGGAGACCTGTGACTAGCGGAGTCCCTCAGGGATCAGTGCTGGGTCCAGTCCTGTTCAACATCTTCATCAATTACCTTGATCTTGGGACAGAGTGTCTTCTCAACAAGTTTGCTGATGACAGGAAGCTGGGAGGACTGGCTGATTCACCTGAAGGCTGTGCAGCCATCCAGCAAGATTTGGACAGGCTGGAGAGCTGGGCAAAGAGGAATTTAATGAGGTTCAATAGCACCAAATGCAGAGTCCTCCACCTGGGAAGAAACAACAAAATGCACCAGTACAGGTTGGGAGGTGATCTGCTAGAGAGCAGGTCCATGGAGAAGGACCTTGGAGTCCTGGTAGACAAGAAGTTCTCCATGGGACAACGATGTGCCCTTGTAGCCAAGAAGGCCAATGGTATCTTGGGGTGCATTAAGAGGAGTGTGTCCAGCAGATCAGGGGAGATTCTTCTCCCCCTCTACTTGACAGTGGTGAGACCTTGCTTGGAGTATTGTGTCTAGTTCTGGGCTTCCCAGTTCAAGAGGGACAGGGAGCTACTTGAGAAAGTCCAACAGAGAGCTACAAAGATGATTAAGGGACTGGAAGACCTGCCTTATGGGGAAAGGCTAAGAGACCTGGGGCTGTTTAGTCTAGAGAAGAGAAGACTGAGGGGGGATCTAATTAATGTCTATAAATACATGAGGGCTGGGTGTCAAGAAGGCAGAGATGACCTCTTTTCACTTGTGCCCAGTGATAGGCCAAGGGGCAATGGACTCAAACTCAAACACAGGAAGTTTCATCTCAACATGAGGAAGAACTTCTTTACTGTGTGAGTTACAGAGCACTGGAACAGGCTGCCCAGAGAGGTTGTGGACTCTCCTTCTCTGGAGACTTTCAAGACTCATCTGGATGCCTTTCTGAGCAATCTGCCCTAGTTTGTGATCTGCCCTTGTTTCTGCGGTGTGTGTGGTGGTGTTGTTTTTTGTTTGTTTGGTTTTGTTTTTTTTGTCCCAGTCCTGCTCTGGCAGGGGGATTGGACTTGATGATCTTCAGAGGTCCCTTCCAGCCCTAACATTCTGTGATTCTGTGATTTTCCCTATCTTTCCTTAGACTGTGTGTCACTGTCTAGCAACACATATAAGCTGTGGCCTCAAAGCCTCAAGTGACACATGTCACTTGAAATAAATTGCTTACCTTGATGCAAGGTTTAGGTTACTGAAAAAGCCTGCAGATTATTTTCTTTGTTACTTTTGAAAAACTTTTTGGGTTTGGGTTTGGTTTTGATTTGTTAGGGTTTTTTTTGGGGAGTGGGGTTTTTTACTGCTGAAGTTCATTCACTTGGATTCCTCAGTATGGGGAAATTCTGAGTACTGCTGCTGACTATTATTGTAAGAATCCAGAAAGATAAATATTTTCAGGTCAAAATACATCCAGTATTTTTTTCATAATACCACTGCTGATATGTAATTGATAAATTGAAACAGATATGCTAATAGACATAATACTGGTTCCTGTCCTGTTTAACATCTTCATTAATGCTCTGGATGATGGGTCAGAGTGTACCCTCAGCAAGTCTGCGGGTTACACCAAACTGGGAAGAGTGATTGATATACCAGAGTGTCATGCTGGCATCCAGAGGGACCTTGACAGGCTGGAGAAAAGTGCTGATAGGAACCTCAGGAAGTTCAGCAAGAGAAGTGCAAAATCCTGCACCTGGGGAGGAACCAATACATGTTGGGGGCTGCTCAGGTGGAAAGCAGTATTGCAGAAAAGAACTTGGAGGTCCTGGTGGACAACAAGTTGGACATCAGCCAACAATGTGGCCTTGCTGCAAAGGATCCTAGTATCCTATTCTGCATTAGTCAAAGTATTGCCAGCGAGTATGTGCCCTGCCTCTGTACATTAAAAATCAGAAGCATATCTAAGTGTTTGGGCCTCATTCTTCCAGAAATGTAGTTGTTTAAGTGTGTTACTAACACCTATCAAGGTTGTAGAAAAACAGGTTTGATGTAGATATCCTCATGAGGTTGTCATTGTTAATGTGTCACCTTCCTAGGTCCCAGCTTTTTGACTTGGGAGCAATTTAGTAGAATAACTTTTGTTCAGCTACCAAACTGTAAGTTGAGAGTAAACTTTCATTTGTGTGTCATAAGCCGAGAGGCTGTCTTTGTCTGACCCTTCTTAGGGGTGGCCACAAGTGTAAATGTCCAGTTTCAACCAATGTCATTCACAAATACAAATCTGCTTCTACTTTCTATCAGGGCCAGAATGTTAAATAATGTAAACTAATATATATCTACTGAGATCAGTACTGATTTATACTTATTGCAGCCTGACACCTCCCACTAAATGGGGTTGCTCCAAGCCCTATCCAACCTGGGCTTGAACACTTCCAGGGAAGGGGCATCCACAACTTCCTTAAGCAACCTGTTGCAGTGTTTCAACACCCTCACAGGAAAGAATTTCTTCCTAAAGGGGAAACAACTAAATATAAACTAATTTTGTAGTGGTGATGTTATCTGAGCCTATTTAAATGATGAGTAACACTGATCTAAGAAATTAGTGTCAAGAGCTCAGTTGGTACAAACCAACACAGTCTGAGCAATGCCAGTGAAACCTGCTGATTTGAATTCCTTTTTCCCTGCTCCTGAGAACTTACTGTCTGTCTAGCTGGAGTCTAATTTGCCACCTACTGAAAGTCACAAGGGAAGAAAGTAAATAAATAAATATCCCATTATAACTTGAAAGGTGTGGGTCTCAAGGTCAATGTTTGGATCGACTTTATCATTTTCACACTCAAAGTACAGAGGTTATTCATCCGTACCTGCTGGGCACAATAAACAAACCTGCTTTTCTTTTAGAGCCCTTAGCATAGCTTTATAGCCCAGAGAAGGAACATGCTGCAGCCAGCACCACCAAGCTGTGCTGTACTGAGGGTGGAAAAAGGACCAGCACTCTGTGAAGAAGGCATGCAGTAAGCTCGCTAGCGCTAAAAATAATGAGCTGAACAACCTCAGCATATCAGCTTGAATGGAATTTACTCTTTGTCCTCCCTCTCTATAGCTTGGTAATAGTGTGGGCAAGAAGGAACATGCAGAGACACATTTAGTTATTTTCAGCGTTTTTGCCAATGAAAAATATAGTGCCACAGGAGATATTGCTGTAGACTCTGCAACTGTAGGAGGGCTGATCACTATTGAAAGATCAACACAATGGCCCTCTATTTCTCATTTTGAAAGGAGTCACTGTCACCTGGCATCAAAATGATGCTTTCAAAATGCTGAATATGGCTTGCTCCTCTCTTTAAGAGCCAGGTTTTACCAGCTTAATCAAGACTGAGTATTAGCCAAAGGAGATACATACCAGTGGCAGATCCAGATGCTTCTTAGTGTTCTTCTTACTTCCAAGCAGTCTACAATGTAGATGTATAAAGCTCCAATTAATGACAGGTATCGTAGCATCTCTCCCTCCATAATTTCACTGGTCTGTTATGTTAGGGCAAGCAGGATAAGACCAAGATTTCCCTCAGGGATTTCTGCCTGCTCCCCATTTTCGTGCAGCCATTTGACCAACAGAGACAGGAACTGGATATGCTAGAGGGTGTCTTCAGAGTTTTGGGACTCAAACTCTGAAGGATGAAAAATATCTGAAAAAGCTAACAGTATTTTGAAATTGGAGTTATTTCTAATAATTGGTGGCAGATTTATCCTTGAAATCTGCATGCTTCAATAAAGAAAACGTTGACCAAACAGCATGAGCCATTGTGGTGGGATGACCCTGGCTGGAAGCCAGGTGCCCACAAAAGCCTCCTTATCCCTTCCCCCCTCAACTGGACAAGGGAGAGAAAATATCTCGTGAGTTGAGATAAGGACAGGGAGATCACTCCGCAGTTATCATTATGGGCAAATCAGACTCAACTTGGGAAAATTAGTTTAATTTATTACCAAGCAAATCAGAGTAGGATAATGAGAAAAAACCAAATCTTAAAAACACCTTCCCCCCTCCCTTCCCTTCTTCTCAGGCTCAACTTCACTCCCAATTTCCCTACCTCCTGCCCCCCAGCAGCACAAGGGCAAAAGGAATAGGGGTTGTGGTCAATTCATCGCACGTCGTTTCTGCTGCTCCTTCCTCCTCAGGGGGAGGACTCCTCACACTCTTCTCCTGCTCCAACATGTGCTCCCTCCCACGGGAGACAGTCCTCCAAGGCATTCTCTAATGTGGACCTTTTCAACTGGCTGCAGGGTAATCTGTGCTCTGACACTTGGAGCATCTTCTCCCCTTCCCTCTTCACTGACCTTGATGTCTGCAGAGTTGGCTCTCTCCGATATTTCCAATTCTTTCTCTGGTGCAGTTGTTGTTGTGCAGCAACTTTTTTCCCTTCTTACATATGTTATCCCAGAGGTGTTACCACCATGACTGGTGGGCTTGGCCTTGGCCAGCAGTGGGTCTGTCTTGGAGCTGGCTGGCATTGGCTCTGTCAGACAGGGTAGAAGCTTCTAGCAGGTTATCACAGAAACCACATCTGTAGCCCTCCCCGCTACCAAAACCTTTCCACAAACCCAATAGAGCCATGAACAAATAAAATGCAACAATCAGATTTAACTTTAAAAGTTTGTATTTGTGATTCAAGTTTGAAGAATTTACAAACTAAGGAGTTGAACTTTGAAAAAAACCCATACATCTGACACATTCATAAAATAATCTTAATTTACAGTAACTCAGGAAATATTATTAGATATTAAGATCTGTAAAACTACTCATCACTTGGAAAAGAAAGCCTGGACAACTGTATAGTTTTAAGTCTGTTTTAAATGGTTAAATATATTATTTTCAGTAGACTGCTAGTTTGTAGTACCATGATCCCATGATACTAGAAAGATAAGTCCTTTTTATTTGATGAATAAATCTAATTATCACTCCTTATAAAATCTTAGCTGTGAAACCTTTTTCAATCTTTCAGTTTCCTGAGCTCCTTACTGAACAATTACATTCCTGATTTTCCAGTATCATCAACATAAGAATCTTATGTTGGAAGAAAATGAAAAATCTGAAACAGTTCCTAAATCACAGAATCACAGAATCACAGAATGTTAGGGCTGGAAGGGACCTCTGAAGATCATCAAGTCCAATCCCCCTGCCAGAGCAGGACTGGGACAAAAAAAACAAAACCAAACAAAAAACAACACCACCACACACACCGCAGAAACAAGGGCAGATCACAAACTAGGGCAGATTGCTCAGAAAGGCATCCAGATGAGTCTTGAAAGTCTCTAGAGAAGGAGAGTCCACAACCTCTCTGGGCAGCCTGTTCCAGTGCTCTGTAACTCACACAGTAAAGAAGTTCTTCCTCATGTTGAGATGAAACTTCCTGTGTTTGAGTTTGAGTCCATTGCCCCTTGGCCTATCACTGGGCACAAGTGAAAAGAGGTCATCTCTGCCTTCTTGACACCCAGCTCTCATGTATTTATAGACATTAATTCAATCCCCCCTCAGTCTTCTCTTCTCTAGACTAAACAGCCCCAGGTCTCTTAGCCTTTCCCCATAAGGCAGGTCTTCCAGTCCCTTAATCATCCTCGTAGCCCTTTGTTGGACTCTCTCAAGTAGCTCCCTGTCCCTCTTGAACTGGGAAGCCCAGAACTAGACACAATACTCCAAGCAAGGTCTCACCACTGTCGAGTAGAGGGGGAGAAGAACCTCCCCTGATCTGCTGGACACACTCCTCTTAATGCACCCCAAGATACTATTGGCCTTCTTGGCTACAAGGGCACATTGTTGTCCCATGGAGAACTTCTTGTCTACCAGGACTCCAAGGTCCTTCTCCATGGACCTGCTCTCTAGCAGATCACCTCCCAACTGGTGCATTTTGTTGTTTCTTCCCAGGTGGAGGACTCTGCATTTGGTGCTATTGAACCTCATTAAATTCCTCTTTGCCCAGCTCTCCAGCCTGTCCAAATCTTGCTGGATGGCTGCACAGCCTTCAGGTGTGCCTTCTGCTCTTCCATGTGCTTAGAGATGACCTCCAAGATGAGCCGCTCCATCATTTTTCCAGGAATGGAGGTGAGGCTGATTGGTCTATAATTACCTGGATCTTCCTTCTTGCCCTTTTTGAAGACTGGGGTGACATTGGCTTTCCTCCAGTCCTCAGGCACCTCTCCTTTTTGGCATGATTTTTTTAAAATGATGTCAATGTTGTCAAAGAATTAATAACAGTATAATTAAATTAGCACTTTTCACTTACTTTAATAATATAATTAATTAATGTTACTTATTAATCATGATTCGGTGGATTTTGAGTGTTCCATTGAATTATAAACTTTGTGAATAATCACCTGACACAGGAACCTCAGGCCAGTCTTTATCTGGCTGTTTTGCATAAAATTATCCCAGGGGAATGTACCATTACACTTCCAGCAGGGACCTGTCAAAAAGTGTTGATTATTTTGCATAATTCGGTTTATAAAATTTTCCTTTTAAGTATGCATTATAGACATAGGTATTAGTTGAAAAAAGCCATATTGCAGAAGTATTAATTTCAGACTTCAATTTTCATTTCTGCAGGACAATTTATTTCATTTATTCTCATTATTACTGTAGTAAATTCATTAGCTTTTTTTTGGAATCCAAATGTGATAGAAATCCTCTCATAATAAATACGAGTGCTGTATTCTAGTCTAAGATATATAAAAATGCACATACATATAATAATACATAAAACTATATTATTATCTTTTGCTAGCTAGATCCTAATAAACACAATGTTGATTTTCCTACCATGAGCTTTTTTTCGCTTCACTGTATAATTAAAAAGTCAACTGCTGCTCTGGGTAAAATACTGTGTTTTATAGGTCAGACAATTAAGATCACATTCCCAAATAAAGTTAAGAGCAAAGTTTAGATCTGAAAGAGGGCTTTTCTCTGCTAAAGTCATTCAAGCTGGTTGATTGCAGAGCGTGCTTAGTGTAAGCCCATTTAGTCAGATTCGGTGAAACGCAGCAATGAAGAGAAGCTAACTGAGATTCTGGTGCTACCCTTACCAGTACAATCACCTTCTTCCCCTGTTCTCTCCAGAGAAGCCCACATAGCTGGTACTAACAAGGAGTGCAGAGCAGTACTGGCAAATCTGTAGAAGAAAAACTCTTGATGTTGAGGCCTCAGTCTCTACACTGCAAGAATATCAGAGAACTTTTTTCTGAAATAGCCTTTGTTTGATTCAATAGGCATCAAGCTTGTATGTTTGACTGTGTAACATGAACCAAGATAAAGTAAGTGGGGAGAAGTGAGAGATTTACTTCAAAAACTCAGGTTTGACCTGAACATGCTTCTATAACACAGAGAAGGGTCCTCAGATCTCTCTACAGGGGTATCAAATTCAGTGTTTCTCACCTGTTTTCTCACACAAGACTGGCTTTTCTGGGGAAGAGGATATACTCAATAACTGACATTACAACTGTGCCAAAATACAGCAAACAAAAATAATACAATTGGCCAGAGAATGGGAGTGTGACCCCAGGCACTAAGCAGGAAGGAAGAGAATTAAAAAAGGAGGTCAAATGTCCAGTCCCTGCTCCTATATTCTTTGTGTATTTTGACTACATTATGTTGGGGATAAAATGCATAGGCAAGCATAAAAGTAGAAGTCAGGGTGTCCTGAGTTTGGAAAGTAAGCAAATAAAAGGAGAATATAATGTTTTTCATTTCCACCTTACAAGAGAATTATCAGTACAGGAGAGACCACACATGTCTACTGTCTCGCCACACTTGGTGGGTTTCGAGGGAGGTGTATCTCTTTTACACTCCAAAAAGTGAGCAAGTGCCATCTGGGCAGCAGTGCACAGTGAAAAAAGAAGCCACAGCAAATGGCCTAGAGGAACCACAACAAATGCTTTATGAAGAGCTCACTACTTAGATGTTAATAGCGGGCAATCACAAAGTTGTTGAACTCACAATGACTACTCCGGTAACCGGTGAATGGATCGAACTAGGGAAAATGGCTAGGATGTTGCAACCCTTTAAATCACAGAAGAAAATGAGAAGAAAATGAGAAGGAAAGATGGAAAGATAGCTGAGAAGATAGGACAGATATCACCACCCTTCGTTCCAGCGAGGTGTTTTTCAGTGTGTTATCCAGCTCTGCCAGCCTCTAGCCTCAGGTCCCGGTCCACGGGTGGTGGGTCAACAAGTGTATGGTGTGCATTCACCCTTTTTACAACGTCCTGACCCCAGAGACCACCCTCAGGGCAGCAATGTACTGTTGAGCTTCTGCACTCGGTAGTTTGTCGTTCTGGAAGGTTCTGGAGTCCACAGCTGTGCAGTCAGACATTCCAGAGACTTCTGGAATGAGGCTGGGGAGGAGGCTTCTTCCAAGGCGAGCCTTGGTGTTTGGCACATGCACATAGCAGTGGCTGTAAATTTACCAGGGAAGAGAAGAAGGCTATCAGGAGTAGCCGGCATAGATTTACCAAGGGGAAATAATGCTTGACTAATCTGATAATCTTCTATGATCTTGTCACTGCAGCTGGGAAGGAACAACAAAATGCACCAGTACAGGTTAGGAGGTGATCTGCTAGAGAGCAGCTCCATGGAGAAGGACCTTGGAGTCCTGGTAGACAAGAAGTTCTCCATGGGACAACAATGTGCCCTTGTGGCCAAGAAGGCCAATAGTATCTTGGGGTGCATTAAGAGGAGTGTGCCCAGCAGATTAAGGGACGGTCTCCTCCCCTGCTACTTGACACTGCTGAGACCTTACTTGGAGTATTGTGTCTAGTTCTGGGCTTCCCAGTTCAAGAGGGACAGGGAGCTACTTGAGAGAGTCCAACAGAGAGCTACAAAGATGATTAAGGGATTGGAAGGTGTGCCTTATGAGAAAAGGTTAAGAGACCTGGGGCTGTTTAGTCTAGAGAAGAGAAGACTGAGGGGGGATCTAATTAATGTCTATAAATACATGGGGGCTGGGCATCAAGAGGGTGGGGACAATCTCTTTTCACTAGTGCCCAGTGGTACAATGAAGGACAATGGATTCAAACTCGAGCACAGGAAGTTCCACCTCAACATGATGAAAAACTCCTTTACTGTGAGGGTTACAGAGGATTGGAACAGGCTGCCCAGAGAAGTTGTGGACTCTCCTTCTCTGGAGACTTTCAAGACCTGTCTGGATGCCTTTCTGAGTGATCTGCCCTAGTTTTTGGTTGTGCTCTGGCAGGGGGTTTGGACTCAATGATCTTCAGAGGTCCCTTCCAACCCCTAACATTCTGTGATTCTGTCTCAGTACAGCTGGTCTATTCTAAGACTATTGGGCCTAAACTTCAATGTAGCACCCTTAATTCTAATTTCTGAGCCACCAATTCAAAAATATAGTGTTGCACAATCCAGTGTTACAGTACCCAAATCATTCTTGGAGTTAGCCCTGTGAGGAACTTATACAGAATCACAGAATTACCTGGTTCAGAAAGACCTTCAACATCATCGAGTCCAACTGTTAACTTGACAAGTCTTTAACTAAACCATATCCCTAAGTGCTATGTCTATGTGACTCTTAAATACCCTCAGGGATGGTGACTCCACCACTGCCCTGGGCAACCTGTTCCAATGCTCAATAATCCTTTCCATGAAGAAATGCTTCCTAGCATCGAGTCTAAGCCTTCCCTGGCACAACCTGAGGCCATTACCTCTTGTTCGATCACTTCTAACTTAATTGAACAGACCTACCCCCACGTCTTTACAACCTCCTTTTACGTAGTTGCAGAGAGTGATAAGGTCTCCCCTCTTCTCTAGGTTAAACAACCCCAGCTCCCTCAGCCACTCCTCAAGAAGACTTATTCTCCAGTCATCTTCATTGCTCTTCTCTGGATATGTTCCAGTAGTTCAATGTCCTTTCTGTAGTGAGGGGCCCAAAACTGCACACAGTACTCAAGGTGTGGCCTCACCAGTGCTGAGTACAAGGGTAAGATCACCTACCTGATCCTGCTGGCCACGCTATTCCTTATACAGGCCAGCATGCCATTGGCCCTCTTGGCCCCCTGGCACACTGCTGGCGCATGTTCATCTGGCTGTCAATCAACACCCCCAGGTCCCTCTCTGCTGGGCAGCTCTCCAGCCACTCCTCCCCAAGCCTGTAGCGCTGCTGGGGGTTGTTGTGGCCAAAGTGCAGGACATTTGTCCTTATGAAAACTCATACAATTGGCCTTGGCCCATTGATCAAGCCTGTCTAGATCCCTCTGTAGAGCCTCCCTACCCTCAGGCAGATCAATTTAGAGTTTTATGCAAATTTACTAAGGGTGCACTCTATCCCATCATCCTGATAATGGATGAAGATGTTAAACAGGAGTGACCCTGGTACTGATCCCTGGGGAACACCACTTGTGACAAGCCACCAACTGGATTTAACTTCATTGACCACAACTCTTTGGGCCTAGCCATCCATGTTTTTAACCCCACAAAGTGTATGCCCATCCATGCCACGAGCAGCCAATTTCTCTAGGAGAATGCTTTGGGAAATGGTGTCAAAGCCCTTACTAAAGTCAAGAGAGACAACATCCACAGCCATTCCTGTTGTCCAATAAGTGGTTCACCCTGTCATAAAAGGATATCAAGTTTGTTAAACAGAACCTGCCTTTCATAAACCCATGCTGGCTGGGCCTGATCACCTGGTTATCCTGCATGTGCTATATAATAATACTCAGGATGATCTGCTCCATCAGCTTCCCCAGAACTGAAGTCAAACTGGCAGGCCTGTATTTCCCGGATCATCCTTCCACCTCTTCTTATATATGGATGTCACATTGGCTGATTTCCAATCTGTTGGAACCTGCCCGGTCAGCCAGGACTGCTGATAGATGATGGAAAGTGGCTTGGTGAGCACCCCTGCCAGCTCTTTCAGTACCCTTGGGTGTATCCCATCTGGCCCCATAGACTTATGTATATCTGTGTGGTGAGGCAGATTACTGACCATCTCCTCCTGGACTGTGGAGGGTGCACCCAGTCCCTGTCTCCTATCTTGAGGGGCTGAACACCCTGAGTAAAACTGAATGTATTACTAAAGATTGCACCAAAGAAGGTGTTAAGTCTGTCAGCCTTTTCCTCATTCTTCGTTACCATGCTTCCTCCTGCATCTAGTAGGGGATGGAGGCTCTTCCTCGTCTTTTGCTTAGAGTTCAGAAAGGAAGAATGTATAAACCCTGAAGCTGGAAGGTGGTGTGCAGAGGAGTTTGTCACCCAGCCACTTAAAAATTCACAAAGAAGTATGTGCCTGTCTCCTTGTGGGCCCCTTCAGAGCTCTGACTTATAAAAATAAGTACCTATCAAATATCATATCTCTAGATACATCTTTGTAAGAGCTGAAGAAGCTGGCAATCAATCACACTACAATAAACATGCTTTTATGGGCCTTTTTCCTCAAGGATTAAATAGAATTTTCAACCCACTTCCACCCTGGTAGGAAAAGACATGAAAAACATACCAACTCAAAATTTAAGTTTCACATTTTAGAGCCAAAATAACTCTATTGTCTGCCATTTATGTTGCCACTTAAAACTTCAGAGTTATTTTCCCATTTTGACTGATGGTGTCTCTGATATTCTCCACGAGCAACAGCTGAACCCTTCAGAATGAGACCAGGACGTCTTAAGAGGATGTTTTTTTTGGGTGTCTATGGTGGGAAGTTCCTACACATTTTCTTAAGACAGAATGGCATATTCCATACTGCATTTAAAAGACTTCAGACCGAGGGAATTAAATGAAGGCAAGCTGATTACAACTTTCATACTAGATACAGCACTGGAGTGACACACATGCCAGAGGAGAAAACAGTGACAGCTGCTAGAGAAACTGCTCAGCACTGCAAATCTTTGGCTGTTATATGACATAATATTAGGTGTCTTAGTGGAAAATGTGTGTGTTCTGAATGTTGTTGACACAGACAGCAGAGGCTGCCTTGTAGAAAAGCCAGTAATTGCTGGAGTCCCAGAAACACTTTAGCATTTTTAGAAAAAAAAATCCCTTATTTTAATGTGAGTTTTGTTTGTTTGTGGGGTTTTTTTAATTGTTGTTGTTGCTCTGACTAAAGTTTGATGCAAAATCTCAACAGGTGTATTTTGAAAAAAGTAAACAGCATCAAAACAGGACAAAGTTTCAGGCAGCAGGGTGGTTACAACAGTGAGGTCCCCCCATTACACTCAGCTGGTAAATATAGAGACCATAGAGATGTCGGGCTGACCTGTGGGCAGCAAGATTAAGAAACATTGTGTTTCCCTGCACTACTGTCACAGGAAATTCTCTGTCTCTTGTTTCACATAATTGTTAGAGATTCCCTGTCTAATATTTTTACTTTTTCTTTTTTTTCTTCTCTGCACTGAATGCTTTTGCTCCAGCAGAGAATAACATATTAGCTTATGTCTCACCGACCATATTAAAATCACAAATCATGTTTAGGGACCAGATGTACAGGCAGATTGAACATAGTGGGGAATCACATATTTCAGAGATCTACATGAAGAAGTTTTTGGACTCTGGGTATTTCTATCTTATCACTTTTACCACTATCACATCAATATTCTTCCCAAAGGATAAAGAAGTTGGAGTTCTGGTTTTGTTGTGGTTGTTTTTTTCTTCATATTTTAGTAATACATTACGTTTATCTGTTTGCAAAACCTTATGCAGAATGTTGTGGCTTAAACAATATCTGTTTCCATTTACAGTATCGTTGAGGGGTTTGTACCTCCCAGAAGTCCACCACCACCTGGCTGGAGCTATGTATATTCCCCCAGGGGTTTCCAAGCCCCAGTTACCTAGCAAGAGCAAGGGATTTACCAGCAAGAGAAAGCCTACATTTGTTTCTGATTACACTGATTACATCCAGTGACTTCAGTCAGATTGTCTGGGACATTAACAGAATTGCAAATTTTGGCCTCAGGACACCAGTTAATGTCTGACATTATTTACTTACTGATAGTCTAACAGCCATTAACTCAAAATACTCTCTCTCTCAATTTGACTTCTCCAGAATCAAGGATGAGCAGAAATGGTCGCATAAACGCAGTTCCTGAATCTACTTCTGGTGTTTGAATGAAATATTTATGATGACCTTACTAATTGTTCCACTATTAAGATGTCATGTCTGAGAGTAAAACCCACAAAAATAATGAAGGCGAAAAGTCCCCTGATACATTATAATAAATATATATACATCATGTGTACATATTTTATGTATCTCTCTGTATGCATATATGTGACGTGTTCATGGATAATAAAACCTCCTTTTGGGCAATAAAATCTCCTATGTTACATCTTGTCATATCTCTCTATTCATATGATATTTATGAAGGCACTAAGCTATTTTAAAATATTTACATTCCAACTGTAAGAATCTCAGTGTGACATGAAACTATTTTTTTCCCATTTTCCTGTCCTTTGCTCTGAGCAAAAAGACTGCACATGAAAAAAAGCACAGTCTGAAAAGTCTCTTTGGCTGGCCTGATATAGCAGAGCTCAAGGGTGTTTTTGCATGTGGAATCAAAGCAGGTGCTACAAAATTCCAGACTGCAAGAAAAGTGGAAGAATAACATCCTTGCCTTCCACTCAGCACACAAATCAAACCTATGCTGTCCTGAAGTCTTCTTCATGGCCTTAGAAAGGAAGAGGTAATGTCCATCTTCTGATTCCTGTCTTGATTTCCTGGTGTATGGGCTATCCTCTGCCTAGTAATACTGATGGAACATGGAAACTACTGGAAATGCTACTGTGGGCTTCAGAAAGCTCCTGTGAATATTCATGTTTGTGTCTGCATGATCACACAGATTACGTTGTCAGTCTGAGTCCCGACAAATTCCTTAGAGAAACAGAAAAGAAATTAAAAGTATGATAAAGGACTTATATAATGCCTTGATATAATGTGTTTCATTTGTGTATCTGCACTTAAAGCAGGGGTAGCTACTAGTTTCTGGATTCTGTTCAGGAGAACGAAAGCATAGAAGTACTAAATGATTTGCCCAACATGATCTTGGGTATCAAAAGTGGACTGGAAAGGAAGCATGGTCACCTGATTGCAGCCTTCTGATATATACCCTGAGCTGAATGTGTTATGGTATTTCTTAAAAACATAGTACAAAAGGCTTAAGAGAAGAAAGTTCCACTTTAAACATAAAAAAAAAGGTTCCATTTCATTATTTAATCAGTCATTATTAACTTACGACAGTATTTTTTCACT
This sequence comes from Hemiprocne comata, assembly GCA_020745705.1. NCBI lineage: Eukaryota > Metazoa > Chordata > Aves > Apodiformes > Apodidae > Hemiprocne > Hemiprocne comata. The sequence continues at coordinate 93,145,091 of CM036586.1, read as the reverse complement.
ACCTGTGACAGAGAGAGGGTGAGAGAAAAACTGAGACTACCTTAAGTATACTCATGAAGTGGAGTTTACAGAGACAGAGGCAATTGTCACTTGATGGTGCTGTGGCTCCATGGCTTTCTTTTTTCAGCTTTTCCATATTACCACATCCAAGATGTAGAGTGTAAATCTTCTCCAGCAAACACAGATCTCAAAAGTTCAAATAAAGACCATAATATCAAAAGTGCCTTTAGCATGGAGCCAACCAACAGCAAGGCACTCAAGCCTGAGGAAAAGGTACGCTTGTCTGTCAGTGAACAGTGGGTGCTTGATGGACTGCTTACAGAATGGATACAGTTAGGCTCCAAGTGCTAAATGTAAAAAAGGAAAACAAGAAGATGATGAAACAAGTCATCTGAAACCAGGAACTTAAAGTTTAGAATGTCATCAACATTTTCACTCTGGTTTTACATTACTTTTTCTTGTGTTTTGATATTGACTTTTGCCACAAGTGGTAAACCTATAGAGCTAGACAGTTGGGTTGTAAAAATGAATGGAAAAGCTCACTTTTTAGAACAGAAGTACCTGTCAAAAATTTACATCTACAGAGAATACATTAGCTGTTTGACTTTATAATTAGTGTAATTAGAATAATTCAAACAATGACATTTTTAGAGGTGTATGCACAATGTGTTTAGTTATTAACACACAGATTTTCATTAGTTCCTTCCCTCAAACAAAGCCCCAAATCCATAATCTTTTACCAAAAAGTTTTTTATTTTCTTGGTTATTTTTATTTGGAGATGGAAAAGAGGAGGCAGCTGGATAAAATAAATATAGAATGTCTAATTAGTAATGTTGCCCATCACTTCCATTTTTTAAGACCCTGATTTTGTTTGTTTATAAGTTTGCCAAACTTCAGCCATCTGGACTGAAATTTCCCAGCCTGTAGGCTGATTTAAAAATAAATAAATAAATAAATAAACCCAGGCATTTTTAGGGGTTAGAAAACAGGAAAATACTTTGTTCCTTCACTGTAAAAGAAGAAAAAAAAATAGAAAAGTGAAATTTTTTTCTGGAAATTCTGGTCCTTTTTCTGCTTTAGCAAAATTACTTGAATTGTAGTAGAGAGAGGGCCCATGTAAGAAATGTGACTCTTTTGTCTACACTACAAAAAGCCTCACAAATATATCAAAGTTAAAGACTTTTTTTTGTTTTAATATTCCAGATCACGTAAGTCCTCAGGGCTTTGAGCAACCTGGTCTAGTGGAAGATGTCCCTGCCCATGCAGGGGGATTAGAACTAGATGATCTTCTAGGTCCCTTCCAACCCAAACCATTCTATGATTCTGTGATTCCATGACTTGTTTACTTTAAAAATCTCACATCTTCAAAAATTTCAGTCCCATTGGTCATGCTACAATCTGGGGGCAGTGAGTCTTTGAATCCACAGCTGGACTCCTGTGGTCCATGCAAAATGCCTGTGCTGATCATGCAGATCTCATTTTCACATATCATAAACTATTTCTTTCCTCAGAGGAACAGAATGGAAAAAAAAAAATACAAGGAACTTGAACAAAAATAATAATAAACTGGGGCTTGGAAAGGCTAAACCCAAAATTGAGGAAGAAAGAGGGCAGAAGGTAGTTTTTAAAACAAAGATAATGGAGGGGTAAGGTTTTCAAGAAACACAGGGATGAGCCTATGAACACCTGTGTGTAGCCCTCATTAGAACCTGAAATGGTACCTAATGTTTCTCAGTTCCACCATTTCTCTGTTCTCCATACGTGTCCCTCAAGGTCACAGGCCAAGTCTTCCCTCTTTAATCTTAGTCTGCACAGTGGAGCACAACATAAACCTTTTTGTTATAGCAGTTCAAGTGCTAAAGATGTGTATAGTGAAGCTTATCCTTACTGATAACACCTTTATTACAACATTAAGAAAGCATGATTTTCAAGTGTGTATTTTTGTCTGATTAAACCAAGGAAATTTTACTATGTAAACTCCTCGATTCTTGATGTTGCAGACAAGTGTTTAAAAGAGCTCAGTGTTGCCCACATAATTAATTAGTAAATTCCAATGTTCATGCACAGGAGAAGCTTTACACTAACATGCATAATCCTGAACTCCCATGGGGCTTCTTTGAGCACTTAACTTTGTAATTCAAAGAACATACTTTTACTTAACAGTTTTAAAACCTGCACTATACACAATATCAGGAGGGGTGAATTCTTTTGAGAAGAATAATTTTGAAGATTAAGCTTAACAGAGGTGTTCAGACTTCTGTTGTTTCCTGAGGAACACAGAGATAGTAATTCTGTTTTTTTTAAAGTATACTCATTTTCAGACACACACAGACAGAAAAGACTGTTAGATGAGATATTGGATTGGTTTTCCATAGGCTTTGGAGGACTTCTGTCTAGAAGGGTTTTCTTAATAGGAAGAGACAGCCTGAAACTGCGTACAACGAACTTTATCTTGTTAAATTTTTGCTTCTATAATATGTGAAGTTGGGCAGCATATTGAGTAATTAAACAAATGCATATATGTAAAATTATCTTTGACTTCAACATATACTTAAGTATTTGTCAGGTAGAAGCAAAATGGAGTCTTGACTATTTTCCAGTCTCCCTAATACAAAATAGGGATGGGATTTTTCAGTGTATCCTTTCCTGGTTTTCTGCAGGTTATTTAAATTGTAGGAACAGTTAACTTCCTTGGTGTACAACATTATCAACTACTCATAAAGCTCTGCATACTTACATAGTATAAGAACACACATTTAATGCCTTAAGCCTGTAATAGATATCTTGCACAGTATCTTAAGCATTCAACATTTTGCATAAAAAATAACTGTCATTTCATTTCTGGTTTTAGTAAAAATGAAAATAATGTATAGTAATGCAAGGAACAGACAGATATGTTCAGTGTGCTTGCTGTGAGAAATGCAGAACTGATAGCAGATGCTTGTAAGAGTAATCAAACAGCAGACTTATGAGGACAAGCATACCACCACAGTTATAATGAATATAATGAATAAAAAGGCATAAGATACTCTTGATGTATAATGAGGAATATAAACAAAACAAAAAAAAAAAAACAAACAAACAAATTAAAAAATGCTTATAGTGTGAATTTTCAAGCAGTAGCATAGCAAAATTAAGGATATAAAAATCCTGCTGGAAGTTGGCAGTTCAGAAGGGAAAAGGTATTAACCTCAGGGTGATTTCCATCTGTTTTTCCTAACTAATTTGAACCAGCTGAAGTCAGGCAAAGTAGTGGAAGTACATCTATAATGGATAAATTAATAACTTTAACTCCTTTACACATGTACAATGTACTATTAAAGCAGGTTTTATTTTACCCAGGAGGAAAAAAATACCTTTTTTCTTCCGTTCTTTCTTTTATTTTCTGTAAAAACATCTATATATTTCAAAAAGATCTAGTTATTAAGAAGTTGGTGCTCTAATGAACTTAAATGATTGTTGCAATGAATGATAATTAAGAATCAGTTTATAACAATCAGCCATAATTCTTTTCTGATCTTGGGTGTAGCTTCTAAATGATGCTATAAAACAGATTAATGTAATGATATATACTAAACTGAAAGGAAAAGTCCTTCTGGATTTTAGTAAAGTTTTTTCTTCAATTTCCTTCTGACTTCACCTTGTTATTCAGTAAAGAGGAATAGAGATGAGTGTCTCTCAGAAAATGCATTGTAACCATACTGTACTACTGTGCCAATGTGTAAAGGTCATGGTGTATCTATGCTAAGAGCGAAACGCTGCATCCAGATTTCCCAGCTTAGCTCCTCCTTCCACATACACTCAGTGTCCTGCATTTAGGAGTGGCAGTACCATTTATTTTATAAATGAAAGAAGCTTTTTCTTTCACATTGCCAAAGCCAAAATTATCAGTTTCAGTTTTGTATCTATGTCTTTGGAAATGTGTACAAAGTGACTCAGCAAACAGAATATTTTTAATTGATTTAAAAACATAATTCCAAAAGGTTTTGTGTGTCAGGATCATTTATTTATACATTGTTGTGTATGTTTATACAGCTTGTGTTAACAAAACCCATGAGAATTACCTCATGAATCTGAACTAGAAACATTTTTCTTTTCACTGGGGAGGGAGGCAGGTGGAAATGTGCTGCCAGAAATACTAACTGACCCATTCGTCATTTGGGTGCATTTGCTTCAAAAGTCTGTTATTCTGAGGGCAGAGGAGGGAAGTGGAACTTGGACATGCTCAGCACCAGGTGTTGAGGGCCTTCTGATACAGAATTTGCTGTATCATTTGAAACACCAAGCTCACAATATTAACCTGAAGGCATAACTTCACACATTCGCACACTGAACACAACATCAAAACACTTATGCAGTCAGATGTTTATTGTTCTCCACCCCACAAAAGACAGAGATAAGTGGTTGTTTCTCCTAAGGCTGCTTTTAGAGCCATTTTGACACAGGTTACATCAACCTGTAACTGCAGTACCCTCAGTAACCCTTGCATCCATCTGCTGGATCTGATAGGGCTAAAGTTTTCATATAGCAGCAACTGTCAGTGTAATCTGTATAATCTTCTGTATCTATAGAAATGTAACATATATTGGTTGTAGATTTATGATTATCTACCACAACCAACCATAGCATAAGTTTTATTGCATTGCTAGGCCATGCTTTTCCCTCTGCATCCCGTAATAAACCCTATCCCCCTTCAGTCAGCAGCCTTCTTCAGTCTACAAGGCTTTCTAGGGAGACTTGTTTGGCTCCCCTCTATGTTTCACACCTCAGCAAGGAGCTGCTTGGTCTTTGACAGTCTGATAAGTCACTGACTTGGGTGCCCCACTTGCCCTCACCAGTATAGGGGGGTTTCTCTGTCTATCACTGTTCCTTGAGCCTCTGGGTCTCTCTGTGCAGTGATTAGTCCTTGGCCACAATAACCTATGAGTAACTGCAAGCTGCTGTGCAAGAGAGGTGAAGACTGTCATGTATAGAGTCTGTGTCTTAATCCAGATGACTAGATGAAGTCCCTTCAACCAAATTATTAGCCTGAGACCTTGGATTGTTACACCAACAAATAAAAGAAATGAGGGATTAGAATTATAAATCAACCAACCAATTATTTCCTAAAAATTTAAAAATATTGCCCTCTACCAACACCATCAGATTTATTTCTATTTATAAATTTTTATTTATTTTATTTTTTATTGTTTTTTTGTTTGTTTATTTTGAAGTAGGAGAGATAACACCATTGAACTATGCATAACAGAAGCAATTAGACTAGCTACACAGGAACCATGTCCAGTGAGTATAAAAGATCTTCATCAAAGCCAGCTGAACACCATCAGACAGGTAAGGGAAGGACTGAAACAGAAAACTTCTTTCTCCTTTCTTGAGAAAACAGTTTGACATTCCATCTTGCAGATCTGCCCACACAGCCTAGAAAATGTTAAATGGATTGTAGGATTCACACTTTGTGTGAAAGAAGGGATTTAATCTAGTCCTGGCTTGTGTGGCTTTCACCATGGAAAAATTCTTTCCTTGTGGGAATCCCTGCAATTTTACAAGTCTAGTAAAAATCTTAGAATTCACTTAACAATTTATATGCATTTTATGCAGCTTCCTAAGAATCATTGTGAAACACTTAAAAAACCCAAACAAACCAAAAACCCAAAACAACAACAACAAAAACACAACAAAAAAAAACTTGCAGAGAAGGAACTGGAACAAAAAGATTTAAGAGAGAAGAAAGTCATCAATGAGAATGGATATTGCTTTTTTATTAATGAAGAGAGTCAGAATAGTCATATTTACAGCCTTCTATTCATCCTGCCATATGGTTTGGCCTGTTTATAATATATTGTTACTACTGCTACCTACCAGTTTCTAAATGTTCACAGTTAGCCTTCCAGGTGATACTTCAGTGAATATAGACCAAAAACCAATTTCTTCATGTACTGTGTTATTTGAATGCTCTTCTTATTAAAATAATTGCAATTACAATGTGTGTATTATCATTATGTCAACTCTAATGACATAGAAAGAGATATAAAACTATTATGATGTAAGTGGTATTAGAGATTTTTATTCAGCATAGATTATGAATTAATGCTATCTCAGTATACTCAGTGGTGTGAAATGCAGGAGCAATAAACAGAAAAAGCTCTAGTGGTCTATATTCACATCTCATGTTGGATTCATTCCAAAAGCCAGTCCTTCATCTTGTTATGAATGGTCACTTGGGCTGGAGCACTGAAAATGGCCAGATACGATGTGAAACATTGCTTTCTCATTTCAAAATTCACTGTAGACAGATAGACCTTTTCCATGCGTAATGGACCAGGAAAGGTGGGAGAAAACTTTGATCTCAACCAATAAACTCATGATTTTCAAGTAATGTCAGATTTTATGTTAGTAGTTCTTAGGGAAAATTGATAAATCATACAATCGTAGAACGGTTTGGGTAGGAAGGGACCTTAAAGATCATCTAGTTTCAACCACCCCATATTGGCAGGGACACCTCCCACTAGATTAGGTTGCTCAGAGCCCCATCCAACCTAACCTTAAATGTTTCCATAGACAGGGCTTCTACCACCTCTCTGGGCAACCTGTTCCTGTGTCTCACTATGGTCATTGTAAAAAATGTCTTCCTTATGTCTAAATTTACTGTCTTTCAGTTTAAAACTATTACCCCTTGTCCTATCACAACAGTCACTGCTAAAAATTCTGTGCTCATCTTTCTTAAAGGCTCCCTTTAAGTTTTGAACGGTCTCAAGAAGGTCTCACCAGAGCCTTCTTTTCTCCAGACTGAAAAACACCCCACACTTTCAGCCTTTCCTTGTAGGAGTGCTGTTCTGTCTCTCTGAAAATTTCTGTGGTCCTTCTCTGGACTCGCTCCAACAGGTTCATGTCCTTGTGCTGAGGACCCCAGAGGTGGATGCAGTATTCCAGGTGGGGTCTCATGAGAGCAAAGTAGAGGGGCAGAATCACCTCCCTCGATGTTCTGGCCACACTTATTTTGATGCAGCCCAGGATACAGTTGGCCTTCTGGGCTGCGAGTGCGTATTGACGGCTCATGTCCATCTTCTCATCCACTGGTACCCCCAAGTCCTTCCCCTCAGGGTTGCTTTCAATCCATTCATCCCCCTGCCTGTATTGATACTGGAGATTGCTCTGACACGGGTGCAGGACACTGCACCTGGTCTTGTTGAATCTCATGAGGTTCACATGGGCCACCTCTCAAGCCTGTCAGTGTCCCTTTGGATGGCATCCCATCCCTCAGGTGTGTCAACTGCATCAATCAGCTTGGTGTTGTCTTCAAGTTTGCTGTGGGTGCACTCAATTCCACTGTCTATGTAATTGATGAAGAGTCCCAATACAGAACCCTGAGGGACACCACTTACCAATGAACTCCATCTGGACATTGAGTCATTGATCACTACCCTCTGGATGTGATAATCCAAGCAATTCCTCATCCACTGAACAGTCTACCCATCAAATCCATCTCTCTCCAACTCAGAGGGAAGGATGTTGTGGAGGACTGTGTCAAAGGCCTTACAGAAGTCCAGATGACATCTGTGGCTCTTCATTGTCCAGTGATGCAGTCATTCCATCATAGAAGGCCACTATGTTGGTCAGGGAGCACTTGCCCTTGTGCTGACTGTCACCTCCCTGTACTCCATGTGCCTTAGCATAGCTTCTAGATGGATCTGTTCTATGATCTTCCAATGCTTCACTGTTTTCCTTTTTCCAGTCACCAGGGACTTCGTTTAACTGCCATGAGTTTTCAGGTATCATGGAGAGTGGCTGTGGGATGCACCTCATCAGGTCCCATAGACATACAGATATTCAGGTTCCTCAGGTGGTCACAAACCTGATCTCCCCTTCCAGTGGGAGGGACTTTGTTCCCCCAGTCCCTGCCTTGAGGTCCGAGGAGTGGTTGAGTACCTCAGCCTTCTCCTCATCTGTTGTTATTAGTTTGCTAGCAGTGTCCATCAGGGGGTCTACGCTTTCTGTGATCCAGCTCCTTCCCACCATGTCCTAATCCAAATGAGAATAATCAAATCTTATGTATCCTTGTTAGAAAAAAAAAAAAAAAAATCATCCTGCTACTACAGTGACAAAGTATGTCAATATGTCAACAGATTAATATTCTCAGGCTTCCATTCTTTTCTCCCTTCATAAAGTTACGACACACAGCCAATGAAGTTGGCTTTATTTTCAATAGAATGTGCATGTATTTCAGTTTAACTGTTTTCCATTTATGCAAAAGGGATTTGTATCAAACATTTCCTTTAGAGTATTTTATTTTAAAATATAGCTTCTGGATTGTATTTAATAGCAAACCAGGGATAAGGAAAAAGAAAACAACAAAAAAACCCCAGAACATTAAACAGCTACATAAAACAGAAATTGGAAACTGCTGTGAAATTGTATCTAATGCAACAACTCTCCATGCATGCTAGTCACAGGACTGAGCATTACATTGGCAGATTTGCTCTTTTGTCTCCTTAAATGGCTCTGTGCACAGCTAGACGTAGTCTCAGTGTTTGCTCTGAGGCATAAATCACTGTGAAAACATCTTACTCTGATAAACTACTTTAGCCCACAGAACTTCCTTAGGTGTCTTGTGTACCTTCTGTTTAATTGCATTCTAGTTTCTCTTTAGATAAAAGAATTTCAGGTAATCAGACAAGAAATACTCAGATTTGCTATTAATCTAGTGTATTGGTGATCTGTAGTAAATGTGTTTCTCCTGGAGAAAGGAGTGAGGAAAGTCAGGGATATACAGAATCACACAAGACCCCACAATAACAGAGTGTGTTTGTAATGTTTAACCTATTGTCTATTGCAAGCATATGCAATGTATGTATATAAGTATGTTATAGTTTGAGTGGGCCAGGCTAATTTTATGGTACTGATATGAGGACCTAGAGAGAGGACCCTGAGGGATCCAGGAGGGGCAGAACAGAGAGGGGCCAGTATTCCCTCCCAATTCCTGCCATACTCTATAAAATCCAGGAGGAGCAGAATCCCATCCCCCTTCTTGCTCCCTTCTTCCTTGCTGCTTTGCTGTGCTTGGACGTCTTGGAGAGAGCCTCCTGCTTTTCCATGAACTTGCCATGTGCTCTGCAGGATCCAAATCCTTCGGGTGCTGGGAAGGGGCGTGGACCCGTTTTCCAAGTTGCCCCTGCCACAAGGGACTGTCAGACAGTGATCTCTGTGATCACTGAGATCAACTTTTGTATATATTTACATATACTTGTATATGTGTTCTCCTCATCCCATGTGTTACTGCCCTTTCTCTGTTCCAGTAAACCTGTTCCAGGTTTTATTTCTAACCCTTAAGTCTCTCTTCCTTTATCTCTTTTATCTTTCCTTGGGAGGGTGGAGGGGGGGAGCAGGGAGAAATTCTGTCCTTGTTTTTTGGTTCACCCTGACCACTAAACTGAGAAAGTGTATTATTTATCTATAACTATAATAAAAAATATGTTGTGGGGAACCAGCCCTCAGGACCTATACTTGCTGGAAACCCCATTGTAACCCCTAAACAAAGTCTTGTTTGCATCCCAAAAGGCCTGCCTGAGAGGATGGAGACAGCGCTGATGGCTGCCTATGGCCTGCAGCCTGCATGTACAGCGATTGAGATAAAGATCAAGGGGCGGAGGGGGTGGAGGTCCACTCCAGCTGCTCAGGCATATGACTCAAACACACTTGCTCATCCTTGCGAAACAAGGAAACTAGGCCTATAAAACAGGGGGCTGCAATGGTGGGCTTGGGGAGCCTCACTGACACCAACTCTCCCCAGCTGGCTGGCCCAACGCTGGAACCAGGACTGGTGATTTTGCATTATCTCTCTCTCTCAACTTTTCTTCTCCTATTCTCTCTCTCTCTTCCGTCCTAACATCATAAAGTAACACAAGGCCCAACCACAATTTTTTCTCAGGTTGTGCAGCTTAAACATATATGTATTGTACTCTTGTGATCTAATTGTCAGCCTTTATGATTGTGCAGCCTAAGATAATAATCGAAGTATCCATATTCCTTCTATAGTTTTAATTAAACCTAATATTAAAATACAGACCTTAAGTGTCGTTTCACCTTAATCTGATCAAGGGGTATTGGACGGTTGCGCGTTTCCTCGGACCGGGTCATTTTAATCACTCTCCCTGGAAGGGCCAGGTCTGAGACAAAGGTTAGATCCAGCCACACCTAGGCTCCTCTCTCTGAGAAGGAGTTTAGAAAGCAAGGGGGTCCAATCTGAATCTCCCTGGGTTGCCTTACTCAGGTCGTGACATATGTATAACAAGCTGTAGATCCAGTGCTATGTATCTAAAGGTTTATAGGAGAAATTACTTCAGAAGTGTGGCCTGTGGAGTGGTATCTGGCATGCATGGCATATTCTGTGTCTTCCACAGCATAGGTTGCATGGTTGTTATCCTTCCAACAGAGACTTTTGCTTCTGTATAACATTAGAAGAACATTCTTGATGGCTCTGGACAGAATATCTGCACTTAAATTACTTATTTTTTACTATTTGAGGTCTATTTTTAAATTCCAATCTGATTTTTGTTAAATACATTAATTAAATTCATTTTAGAAGATTGCCTATTAATACATAACAAAGTCTTCAAGGAAACTGACTGTTCAGCAAACATGAATTATGCTAGCTGGTTGACAAAGTTTCTGTGCAACATGCCATTTACTTTTTAGAAAACTATTAATGGATGTCACCAATTACTTCCAGATTGGTTTCTTCCCTGTTTTGTGATGTACACTTCACACACAGCCTCAGGTGTCTTGGACAGTCATAATCCAGGATGCAAAATGAAAGTTAAAGAAACATTACACTAGATGGGCAATGAATCTAACCTATACAGCTGTTTCTGTGTTCCTTTTTTTAACCCTAAATATTATGGAATAATATTATGTTCAGAACCTGAGTTTAACACCCCATTCCTCATGATAACAAACACAGCTCTAATCAATCATTCTCTGAATCCACATACATGCCTGCCCCCATTTTCCCTTCTGTTCAGAATTGTACATTACTGTTTGTGTTTGAGACAAAGCAGACAAAAACATAGCATTGTTGCTTTATGATTTATGTGGCTACATGTTCTAAATATTTAGAAATGAAAAAAGACCAAGAAATTGCCTACCTTTATTCAGTTATGGGAGATGTTGCACTTTCAGTTTCCCTAATAGCACCTCTTTTTGCTGAACAAGGTATTATTGACAAAATAATTAAATTATTGAAACTTATTCCTTGTCATACAAAAAAATAAATTTATGAGTCTATTTTTTTTTTCACTGTTTCTTAATTCTTGCTTTAACTTTACTGGAGAGGGATTTATCTTCTATCACCCAATTATTGCTCTCATTCTGGAGGTAAGATTCTCTTACTTTACTACAGACACCTCAAGGGTTGTTCCTTGCCTTGTCTTGGATGTGACACAGATTTCTCCTGAGTGTCCTTACCATTACTATATTTGTTGATAAAAGAATGCTGTACTGGAATAGATCTACTGTCCAGCCAGTTCAGCATCTTTTCTACAGAAAAGGTGTTTATATTGACCAAAACTAAAGTGAATCATAGATGGTGAAATATTTTCCCCCTTAGGTGATACTGAGGTCACCTGCTTTCATGAAGATCTCTTTTTTTAGTTCTCATTAAATATCAATTAGGATTTCTGACATAAGGATGTTGTCTGCTTTCAATATTTCTTTTGCTGGGACTATTTTGCAAAGTGAACACAAGGATAATTTTCCTTATAAAGGTTTTAGTTGTTTTTTTTTTATTTTGTTTTTATTTGGTTTTTTGTTTGATTGTTGATTGGTATTGGGTTTGGGTTTTTTTGTTGGTTTTTGCTTGTTTATTAAAATTTGATACATTTATAATTCAGTTGCAACTACACATCCTTTTTTGGCTTCAAGTACTCCAGGAAAGAAGTTCATCAGCCCCAGGCCATCACTTGGTTGATTGTCCATGACAGTGAAAGGCCGAGAGTGACCATCACCTCAGATTTGCCAACTGATATGCTCATTTGATTGCTCCCTAGTCTACTTCAGGGAAAATAATCCAACTTAGTTTGAAACTAGATAAGACCACTGCTACATTAGTCATTTTGATTGAAAGTTTATGGATCAGATCAATTGGCAGACTGAAGAGGCCATAAAGCTCCAGAAGGTGGGACGTAGCAAGATGGTGGAGACTGGGACTGATACCTCTCTAGTGGCATGCCAGACCCTGCAGAAGTCATGTGTCTGTGTCATTAGTTGCACTGAGATATTTTGTTATGTTCCTTGGCAGGATATTTTTATTTGGAATCTATGATGACAGAAGACCTCTGGGCCCTCCTTGTCTCTCTAGTTACTGTATCAGAAATAGTGTGGCCAGCAAGAATAGGAAAGTGATCCTGCCCTGTACTCAGCACTGGTGAGGCTGCACCTTAAGTACTATGTTCAGTTTTGGGCCTCTCACTACAAGAAGGACATTGAGGTGCTGAAGTGAGTCCAGAGAAGGGCAACAAAGCTGGTGAAAAGTCTGGAGAACAAGTCTTATAAGGAGCGATTGAGGGATCTGGGGTTGTTTAGTCTGGAGACACGAAGGCTGAGGGGAGGCCTTATTGCTCTCTATAATTACCTGAAAGGAGGTTGTAGTGAGGTGGGGGTCAGTCTCTTCTCCCAAGTAACCACCAAAATGACAAGAGGAAATGACCTCAAGTTGTGCTAGGGGAGGTTTAGATTGGTTATTAAGAAAAATCTATTAACTGAAAGATCAAGCATTGTAAAAAGCTGCTGTCAGAGATGGTTTGGTGACTTACAAGGGTATGTGGAAACACAAAATCCCTTGCTGTGTCTCAAACAATTGAGGATGAAGTCCTGTGTTAGTCAAGTGTGAACAGGGCAAGCGGGATGGCTGCCTATTCCTCTCCTTGCGTTCCTCTCTGGCTTGCCTCCCTTGGTAAATTTCCAGCAGCTGCTCTGCACCACCACTGTGCTGACCACCTAGAAAAAGCCCCCCCAAACACATTCCAGAACTATCTAGAATGTCAGACTGCTTTAGCCATGGACCCCAGAACCTTCCAAAACAAAGACCTGCCAGGGGCAAAGCTCATCTGCATGCTGCCGCCCCCCCGAGGATGGTCCCTGGGGGACAAAACATTCTTAAAGGAGTGCAAATGCTTCCTTCACACCCACCACCCATCTTTCCATCTTTCCTTTCTTCTTTTCTCCTATGAGTTAGACTGTTACAAAACCCTAGCTCTTTCCCTCATTTGCTCCATTCCAGGTTAGATCGTAATTGCCCAGCATTGTTCTGCAGTTCCTCTAGGCTATTTACTGTGGCTTTTTCATTGTGTGCTGCTGCCAAAGCAGGATTCATGCACTTTTGGGGTACAAAGATTCACCTCCGTCAAAACCCACAGAGTGGGACAAGACAGCTGCTCAGCGGAGTGATGGAGTCTCCATCCCTGGAGGTGTTAGAAAAATGTGTAGATGTGGCAATTCAGGACATGGTTTAGTGGACATGGTGGTGTTGATAGTTGGACTTTGATGATCTTAGAGGTCTTTTCCAACCTTTATGATTCTATCATTACTGATTTCCATGGTTAGGAGCGTTTGAAATGGCGAATTACAGAAGTACTCCATGTTCATCCACAACTCCTCACAACAGGGAAGGAAAGTTCCCATTTTCCAGGTGATGAAGGAACACTACCACTGCCATTTTTTTCAGCATTTTTTTCTGCCTGGTGTATTAGTGCGAATACATTAGTATGTCTGCAGTAACAGGACCAGAATGTTTTTCACCTGGGTAACCATGCCCATTTCATTACTTCTCTCTTTTAGTTGCTCAGCTGGTAGCAGAGCATTAACAGCGATTTACATTTCATCTCATCACTGATCGATCCCATTCACCCGGTTAACACCTCTGTCACAGAACAATGAAGGTGTTCTCTAAAATATTGTTCTTGGCTCAATAGAATCGATTAAATATAAATGCCTGTTACTGTTCTGTGTTTCAATGTGTCTGGCTAGCTGCTAGCTCTTAAGCTGCCTGAAATTTTATAATGGAACATCATCTTTTTCTTTTTTCCTTTTACCTGAAAGTAAAAAAAAAAAAGAAATCAAAAGAAGATACAGATTTCATTTCATATTACTAGCATTTGCTGTTAGATGGCACATTTTAATAATGGCACTACTTTGTATTCTAGAGATTCATGGTGGTAGTACTCAAACATACTTTGATTTTAAACCAACAAAGGTTTGACAGAGGTGTCCTGTTTTTCTCCTTGTCTGTTGGAAATCAGCCATCCTGAAGAGCAGACACTTTACCTCCTATTCTTCTGTAGGCTAGTTGTAAGTTACATATATATAGGCTTGCATCCTGGAAAAATGAATGCAAAATTATTCATCTGTTTCTAGGGGGTGCTATGAAATCTAAATGACAGTGTGTTAACCACAATTCTTAAGGCACTGCTCAATGTCAGAAAGATACTTGTTTCAATGACTGTATGACAACATCTGCTGAGAGTATGCCTTAAGAAGCCTTGGGCTATTGCTCTAACTACTAGTCCGTGTGAGAGTGAGCCAAGTTTCAATCTTCGGTTCTGGACTTAGCATTTTAAAGTCAATGTTGTCCCAAAATGGAGTTTGTCTACCCAGTGTGCAAGCTAATAACCCACAGAGTCAAGGCATTAGCCATTTACTATCAGTTCTGTGCAGAAAGGGGTGCTAGGGGGTATTCCCGCAAACGTAGAACACACAACACTGGAACAGTCATATATTTATACTTCGTAAATTAACGTGTTTAGCATATTCATTGTTCACTTGTTTACTAGTGCTTACAATCCCTTATCTCAAAACTGGTTGGTGTAGGGTATCCTCATCTTCATTTCAAGATGTAGTGTATTTAAATTTTACTCTGCAAGCTCAGTGGGTGAGGGTCTTCAAGTGAAGGTGGGTATATTAACTCCTGGAGGTGACATTTTCATATTATAATTAGTCATGTTCGCTTCAGGGGCACATTTTTAGCTGATTCATGTAGTATGGCCAAGCTTCTTGGGCAATCAGCCCAAGTTTCCAGTAACTGGTTTTAGGTCTGTATGTTCCTTCTATAACATTGTCTTGTCAAGAGCTGATTTACATCAGTTACTTATTTTTGTTTCTTAATTAAGTATTATATCCCTACAGATTTTGACATGAAGAGGAAACCATATTTACCATTACCAAGCCTAGCTGCCAGCATGGAGTGCAGCACAGCAGGTGAAGTGTCACCCCTTCACATTTTAGTGTATGTGGACCACCAGGAACTGCAGAAGGAATACTATAAAAGCCAAATGTCAGGTTTTTAAAGAACTTTCAGCTGAACAGAAACGTTTCTAGGGAGGGGCACCTTCTGAGTACTGAGTCACATCTGGCTTTTTGGATCTTGACTTAGCAGGTAGGAATGGTAAAAAGTTTGTGACTTTTATGACTCTGATAAACTCAGAGCAAAAGTCCACAAAATCGTTGTTCAAGTGCCTCCTAGCCTTGGAACAGTATAAAATCTTCAGGCATATATACCTTCATCAATGAAAGCAGCCAGAGTTATTTTCAATGTTGTTTGAATGGTGTATTCTGAAAGTAGCTGCACTCAAGACAGCTAATGGGATCAGAGCAAGAGGCTCGTTGTCTGTTCTCATGCAAAGAGCTTCCTCTGTATGAGCACAGGACTTTCATAGTTGTGAGAACAGCTCTGCTAGACAGTGCTTTGAACAAAGCAGAGTTAGAGGACATGCAGCTGATTTTTATATCCAGTAGTCCAGTGTTCATTTTAAGTCCATTTAAGTTCATTTATGTCCATTAAGACATTTTAAGTCCAGTTCCATATTCTCCAATGTGAGAAGCAAGTCAGTGAGCCAAAGGTGAAGGAGAAACTCTGGCTTACATCTCTCAAAACACAGGACCTGTCTGGAGTAGTGTCTGCCTACCCATTTCACATACACTGCACGCTGCATAGAAAGTGTTTCCAATGTTTTACCATTGTTGTCCTGAAAGCAGGGTCTGTCACCCAGTGTGCAAGAAGCCAATCCACACACAGAGTTGAGATATTTAATATCCAGTTCTGCACAGAAAAGGGAGCAAGGCAGTATTCCACAAAGGAAGCTCAGTTTCCCAAACAACAAAGGTTTCTTTTATAGACAGAAACATGCAAAATTACTTTATTTCTGATTATATTCTATCACTCATATACATGACTGGTTAACTAGTTCTTTGCTTGCATTTCAAGTGACAGTGCTTAAATATTTCACAATGCATGCTAAGAGGGTAGGGGGCTTTTTGTTAGCAGGAGTCCCTCTAGCCTATGGGTGAGTATTTTAGTATGCTAATAGTACATTAATATACTGATGAGATGTTAATACTGTGAGCCCAATTAGTCAATGTTTTCTGTTTAGTGCTCAAGGCTATAACCAAGATAAGTTGTGGGGAGTGCTCCCTTCCACCTTCCAACTGTCTCGTAGGCCTAAGTCTCAAGGAGGGGCTGTTAAATACTTGGGAGCTGTTTTTATTTAGTTTTTGCTTTTTCAGTGTTACTTAAGTTCTGCTTTTATTCTACATGTCTTTTTGTTCTCTTTTAGGTGACTTTTTCCCCCAAATTTTACTTATTTCAATTAATAACTGGCATCATCATCACTGTTACTGACCTCACATTTATTGTGAAGAAAGTTTTAGAGCAAAGAATCTCCTCTTTCCTTTGAAGCTTTGTTTTTCTACCTAATGTGCTGTTTGGGGCTGAGACTTGGGGTAGTTGCGCAGTAGCATTGACAGGTCTGCTTATAGCTGAGCAACTTGAACAAATGCTCTCATTCTTTTACTTTTAATCAGACCATAGACTGTCTTTTGTCAAATCTCCAGCTGGGGTTACTGGTACCGTCATAACAGACAATAGCTAACTGTTCTGTAAAGCTCATGATCCATGAAACCTGGGTTTTGGTGGCTTTCTATAGGGAACACCTAAGATGTAATAAAGCAGATGAGACACTCATTAACATGCAACTTGAGTAATACCCAAGACAATTTTGTCTTTCCCTGAATACCAATTCTTCCTAGAGTACTTGTGTGACAACAAATTGTTGTGAAAGTGTTTCATGTAGGGAAGAAGTTATTCCAAAGCCTGACACAAATACAGGCTGGGGGGGAATGGCTAGAGAGCAGTCCTGAGGAGAAGGACTTGGGGGTGGTAGTAGATGAGAAGCTTGACATGAGCCGCCAGTGTACACTCATAGCCCAGAGAGCCAACTGCATCTTGGGCTGCATCAAAGGAAGTGTGGCCAGCAGGGCCAGGGAGGTGATTCAGTCCCTCTACTCTGGTCTCGTAAGGCCACACCTGGAATACTGTGTACAGCTCTGGAGCCCTCCTCACAGGAAGGACATGGAGCTGTTGGAGAGGGTCCAGAGAAGGGCCACAAAGATGATCAAATGACTGGAGCAACTCTGCTATTAAGACAGGCTGAGGGAGTTGGAGCTATGCAGCCTGGAGAAGAGAAGGCTCTAGGGAGACCTTATATAAGCCTTTCAATACCCGAAGAGGGCCCACAGGAAAAGCGGCCTTTTGTTTTATGGATTGCTCTTTTTTTGTTGTTGGGTTGGTTTGGCTTCTTCCCTGTTGGACCACTAAGATACTATGGTATCGCTCATTCTAAGCCATCTATTTGCTACTGAAAATATTAATGGATGCTTTATGCAGTTAAAGACACATACGTAAGTCTTTCTCATTAATGAATGTAGCTAGAACCACATAGATAAGGTTTAATTTCCAAAACATAAGCTGCCTTGTTTGCCTGATCACTACTGGCCACATTTGTGGCACTGAGGTCTTCTGGCTTTCAGCCCGATAAACTTATACAATATTCATTGATTAGTATTGTATATAAAAACACAAATGTGTGTATTTTTTATTGCTAGCTATAATATAGATAAGTGTTTATTCTACCTAAATTTTCAGATTTGTTTTATGTCTAAAATAGTTTGGTCTGGTAATAATGACAATAAGTATGCTTTTATCTAATTTATTATGCAACTGTACTACTTTACAAATCTCTCATTTCACGAAGTCATGATAAAGACACAAATCAGGTCTAAATACAAGCAATTTCCTATTTTGGTAAGACAATTTTCTTAAACATGTTCTGTTTTTGCAGTACTGAAATAATCCAGAAGTGAGAAGTTAAGGGGAATCATTAATATTCTTGACCATTTAGAGCTTTTAGAATAATACATATTTTCATCTGTTAGATTTCCTGGTTTGGAAGCTCCAGGGATTTTACTTATAATCTTCATAGTACTGGGTACTATTGGGGGAATGACCTAATCTGAGGTCTGTAAACAGTATTGCAAAGCAGATAATGTGGCACTTCAGGACATGCTTTAGTGGGCATGGTGTTTTTTTCTGGTTTGGCAGTTGGACTTAGTGATTTTAGAGGTCTTTTCCAGCCATGATGAGTCTGTGACTGTGCAATAATTCTACTGGACAGACATAATAGCAAAAATTAATGAGACATCTTCACAGAGAGTAGAAGACACACAGAAAATGTACAAGTTTTTCTTTCAGGAAGTTTTATTTTCACATGGCCATGAGACAGGGGAGTTCAGGATCCTGAGGGCAGGGAGGAGGGTGAAAAGCAAGCTCACAACCTCAGATACCCCTGGGAGGGATACAGAGAAATTGTCCAGGCAGCCAGGGATCAGGTTAGGAAAGCTAAAGCCTTTATAGAATTAAATCTGGCCAGAGATGTCAAGGGCAACAAGAAGAGCTTCTATAGGTATGTCTGTAATAAGAAAGCCAAGTGCAAGGTCTTGCACATTGGCCAGGGCAATTCCAAGCACAAATAATTTGGGCAGAGAATGGATTGAGAGCAGCCCTGGGAAGAAGGACTTGGGGATGTTAGTTGATGGGAAGCTCTACATGAACCAGCAATGTGTGCTTGCAGCCCAGAAAGCCAACCGTGTCCTGGGCTGCATCAAAAGAAGCATGGCCAGCAGGTCAAGGGAGGAGAATCTCCCCCTCTACTCTGTTTAGTGAGGCCCTACCTGGAGTACTGCAATGAAGAAATTGAACTCAACAGCAAACAAGTCACTATTAAGCAGGTATTCTTTATTGATGGTGCCAGGGCAGCACTGGGGATTCTCTAATGAGTTAGCAAAACACCCCAAATAATATACACCAAAAACATGCATATTCAGTTTTATGCCAATGAGTTCCCAGAATTCTTTTAGATAGTCATCTTTGTAGTTATACATGCTCAAGGGTCTCCTGTGCAGGTCTTTGTTGCTTCTAGGCCTCTGTCTTCTTCCTCCTGTCTCCTCCTGGTCCTGTCTACCATCTTCCACTTGTAGATTGCCCAGGTGGGTCTAGAATCAACATGAATGTTGTCTAGTGGTGCCACAGGTCTTAGAAGACTTGATGTTATCACAGCCTGCAGGACACTTCGCGTAACTGGCTGACAGTTTGACAAAGAACTGTTGCTTTAAAAGTAACCCATTCTGATTAGTACAGCAAATTCATCACTTTAGTAGATTTCTACAACTATCAGTACTATGTCTAGTTCTGAGGCCCTCAACATAGGAAGGACATGGAACTCTTGGAGTCAGTTTAGAGAAGGGCCACAAAAATGATCAGAGTGCTGGAGCATCTCTCCTATGAAGACAGGCTGAGAGAGTTGGGGTTGTTCAGCCTGGAGAAAAGAAGGCTCCAGAGAGACCTTCTAGCAGCCTTCCAGTACCTGAAGCGGCCTACAGAAAAGCTGGGGAGGGACTTTTTACAAGGGTATATAGGAATAGGATGAAGGGGAATGGTTTTAAACTGAAATAAGATAGATTTAGATAAGATATTAAGAAGAAATTCTGTACTGTGAGGGTGGTAAGACAGTGGCACAAGTTGTCCAGGGAAGTTGTGGAAACCCCATCCCTGGAATTGTTCAAGGCCAGACTGGATAGGGCTTTGAGCAACCTGGTCTGGTGGGAGGTGTCACTGCCAATGCAGGGGGTTTAGAACTAGGTGATCTTTAAGCTCCCTTCCAACCTAATTGATCCCATGATTCTGGGCAATGTGCTCTTGGTGGCCCTACTTAAGCAGCAGGATTGGATAAGATGTCCTTCCAGTCTCATTGTGTGTGAGTCTGTGATTTTAGTGGTTTTTTACTTTATTCACTGAAGTGTTTGTCCTAGCAAGCATGTGGCTATCCTCACTAGCAGTTGTGTATATTATGCTGAGTAAGCTGAAGCATAAATAAGTTTCATTGCTGAAGATTTTCATCCAGTCCCTCTCCCCCTGAAATTCTTAAAATATAGGAATGTTCCTACCTTTATACAGTAAACTGAGCAACAAGGATTGTTTGTTTCAGACAGCAAATAAAGCTATCCAAAAGTGAATTAAAATTCAATAACAGTATTTGATCAGCTAATTTGCTTTTAAACCCTCCCATCTCAGCAACCAATACTTGCAACTCGTATAATTATCCAATTGTTGTTCAGTATGTAGCAATCTTATTACTATAAACAAAACACTGTGTTAACAATAATTGCTTTTTAATGATGCCTTTTGTGCAATGGCTACAAAACATCTATACTAAAATTAACAACTTGGAAATTAATGTTCTGTGTACCTTAGTTCCACCCACTCCTTCCACCTGGCTGGTGCATAAGTGCAGAGCACATCTGTGGCCTTTCAGTCTTTCTCATAATGCTTCAAAAATCTTTATCTATTTGTAGTTTCTGTCCTGTACAAACTAGAAACATGACATCTAATCACTCTTCAAATTTCTCTATTTTATCTCTTTTATATCATTGGCATTTCAGTCATACTTTGCTGACATTGACTGTTTATGTATCAATAAATCTTTCACATTCAAATTGTCTCTTTGTTTAACATTTTGCAGTTTCCATGTTTAACCCTTGTAATGTCTGGTTGTGGTGGCTGTTGTTTGGTTTTTTTGTTGTTGGTGGTGTGTGTTTTTTTTTTTAATGATATGAAAACCAGGTAATTTGTTAGCGAGAGCGCTGGATGTTCTTCCAAAAAAATAAAAATTCAGAGTAATTGCTTTCTGTTCTGCTGAGTATTTTCTGTACATTAGTGTATAATCCTTCCCATCACTTGCATTGCATTTTTTTCTCTCACTTCCCTTAAATGCCTTTAAATTGCCAATACACTTTAAACAGGAAACAATACAGGTAAATAGATCTAATATTTCGCTAACTACTTATCCCCATAGTGTTAAGACCAACAGTTAGTGGCAGGACTCTGGTTCTGCAAAGCACTTCTCATGCTGGTAAATTAAAGGTACTTTGCTACTTTATAGACCATGAATGTTTTGTACTTTATATAAAAATCTGGTTCACTGATCGTCTTAAAGATCTTATTATCTTCTAGAACTGAAACAAAAACACATGACTCCAAGTCATACTAACTGAAGGCTGGAGGTGATGGAACTCTCTGCAGAAATCCATGGCAGGTGAATGTGAGTATTTGCTTCATATGTCAGAAATGTTTCTTTCACCTTATAATTTACAAATTTTCTGGGGATAACAGTTATTTTTAGATATGGTTGACTGGCTTCAATGTTACAATTGGAAATAGCTTTACAGTTGCTAAAAGTACTGTTGTAGAGAAAGGACCTGCTTCCTGTTGATTGCAGCGTTACCACAGTCACCTGTTTAACCCCTTGCTGTTTTTCAAATACACATCAAGCAAATCCCTGTTTTTGCCTGAACTCTTTATTTAAGACAATCTAGCAGTTTCCTAGTCTATTTAATTATGTAACTTTCCACACCGTTTCCCAGGTTTGTCCTTCTCTCTCCATTTGTCCCAATGAACTTTAAACACTTAACTGTCTCACTTACACTATACACCCTAACCTGAGGTTCATTTCACAAGCACTGCAAAGAAGGAGATGCCTTCAGAGAAGATCTTCACTGAGCTGTGGGAGTGCCGACTGATCACCATAGGTTGTAAGTAAGAATGAATTTCCTCTCTGTGATGTCATTCATCAAAGCATTTGAAGTCCAGTTAGAACAGTTTAGCCCCAGAGTGTGAAAAACAAACCCAAACATGGAATTAACATTGTGATTACTGTAGTTAGCCAGAATGGGTGAAAGATAGAATATTATCTTCCTACATAGAAGTCTTTGTGTTTGAAATTTAACAGCCCCTAAAGGTTAATTTCAGTGTTGACAATTTCCCTTAACTTCTCTGATTGATGCAACTGAGCTCCTCTAAAGGGTGGGATGAAAAATCAGTCATAAAATGCTTATACACCCCCAGTAAGGCTTTAGAGAACAGAGAGAAGCTAGTTCCTCTAGCTTTGTGGAAATACTTCTCTTAACCTCATTCTGTTGTATGCTGACAGTTGTAACTCTTCCCGTGAATCTTAAGTGGTAATTTTGGCTTTATTTTGATTTTTTCTTGAATTATAAAATAGTATAATAAAAATGCAAAATAACAAGTAATAGATTTTTTTAAAAATAACTATTGGATTAAAAGAAAAGCAATCTATATATTTTCATGGACTATTTAAATTGCTTTTCGTTGCTGAATATCACTGAAAACCAACTTTCCTGGAAATTTTCAACCAGTTTTACTGATTTCAATCAATTTTACTGATTATATTGACATGTATATAGAGATTTAAGGAATCCTGTTGAAGGTAAGTCCTGACACTCTAAAATTTGGTCCCTGAAAGAGCCCTCTAACACTTGTCTTTAAGTTTTAGAAGACGGGCATTCCTTAGAGTTCTCAAAGTCGTGCATGCCGTAAATGACAACAGGCAAGACTTATATTGTCCTACTAGGTACATATGCATCAGATTTCCTGAAGCTCATTGTAATAGTTACATTCTCCTTGTCTATGAACTTCAAGCTTCTTAGGTGAGGCATTGTCTTCGGTGGTCCAGGAAGTTATTCTGAGGTGTTCCTTCTCCGATGCAGAATGTTGGGCAGCAAGTCTAGTGGGTCTCAGCCAATTTCCAACTACAAGGCCCCTAGTTCCTTGAGTTTGTTATCTGTTTACATGAAAAAGGCCTGGGGTGAGCCCAAACAACATCCTATTGTTAAAAGTGTCAGAAAAAAGTCTTTTGGAGTTGCACAGGCAGGGCTGGACTCACAAGGTTTACTGTTATCTCTATCTACATGATGTTCCTGCTGACTGATCATTTTGTAGCCAATCATTTTGTAGCCAATCAAGAATGTTCTATAGCCATCAACACTACCTTTGAAATGTACTTCAGTACAGTTCTAAAGTCCACCTTTATGATATGGGAAACAGGATCACATGTCTAGTTAATTAATGTTTGGAATGTACCAATAAACCTTGCATTTGGTGTGAAAGTAAAGAGACACTTTGGAGGCAGACAGGTAGCAATTATGGTTGTCTCTGATATGTGCTAAATGTAAACCCTTTGACCTATGAAGAAAAACCTAAACCGTTTCTAGCTCTGAATTCCAAATACGAAAAATAATAAGTAAATAAATAAACAAAAATTTCAACCAAAACCTATTTTGAAGTTACTATTATTTAAGGGGATTTAAAAGAGAAGTGCTGTGTCTTTAACTTTCAGATACAACTCAACAGAAATATAGACATGCCTGTGAAACACATGTGCCACCAATAGAAGACACTGCTGGAAAGAAAATTTGTAAAAATAAAAGTTTTCTGAAGTAACAGTAACAAAAGGATACCAGGGTTTCTGGAGTGACAGCCACTTCACTTCTATTTGTGAAATTTAACAACAGAACATACAGAACACAACCTGGCATGATTTTAAACTACAGATTATATTGTACATTTTATATTTTCAATCACATGGAATATATTATCGCCCTTGGACATGTTCCTCTCATATTTATTCAGGCAAAGCAATGAAGTGTATTTGATCCCAGAATGATATAATGCATTGTGTTGGGTCTGTGTAATGGGATTTGGTAGTAGGGAGGGGTCACAGCAGTGGCTTCCATGAGAAGCTGCTGGAAGCTTCCCTGGCTCAAATTTGGATCCACCTCTGTCCAAGGCTGAGCCCATCAGTAACGGTGATAATGCCTCAGTGATTAAAATATTTAAGAAGGACAAAAGGAAACTGCTAAAGGGACTTGCAGTGAACAAAGGGGTGGGATGTGAGAGGAACACCTATGCAGATACCATAGGTCAGTGAAGAAGGAGGAGGTGGAGGTGATCTAGGTGCCAGAGCAGAGGTTCCCTTGCAGCCTATAGTGAGGCAACAGTCTGTCCCCTGAAGGACGCCCATGGAGGAGCATGGTGGGGCTGGTGTGGACCCGCAGCCCATGGAGGAGCATGGTGGAGCAGATAGGGACTTGCAGCCCTGGATGACCCTGCAACAGGGGAGGTGACTGTGCCTGAAGCAGTCTGTGACTCTGTGGGAAGCCCAGGCTGGAGCAGCCTGTTTGTGATGGACTGCACCTCATGGAAGGGACTCACGTTGGGGGAGTTAATGAAGGACCCTCTCCCATGGGAGTGACCCTGTGGTGGAGCAGGGGAAGAGTGTGCGGATTTCTTGTCCCTGAGGAGAAGTGGCAGAGACAACATGTGATAAACTGACTGTAACCCCCATTCCCTGTCCTGCTGCACTGCTGGGGGGTGGCATGTAGAGAAATTGGGACCAAAGTAATTTGGGCCCGGGAAGAAGTGGGGGGGGAATGTTTTTAAGATCTCATTTTCTTTCTCATTTTGTTGTCCTTTTCTGTTTTGATTAGTGGTAAATTAAATTGATTTTTTCCCTAAGCTGAGCCTGTTTTGCCCGTGATGGTAATTAGGGAGTGAACCCTCCCTATCCTTGTCTTGCTTGACCCACAAGATTTTTGAATTTTCTCCTCTCTGTCCCACTGGGGGGGAAGGAGTGAGGCTGTGTGGTACTTTGTTGATGGTTGGTCTTAAGCCATGACACATGTTCCATTAGAGAGTGGCATGATCATGGTAGCTTTTGTTGGGATTGTTTACTATTTCATTACACTTGGGCCTCTGACTCTTCTACATAATCATAGAAATACTATTGTAAACCATAGATTTTTTCCTTAAACTGTGTATCTCTTTGGTTTAGTCAATTCTGATAAAAAATAATTGGGTTTTTTTGAGCTTTAAATTTTGGGGGAAAATTGATGTAGTCAGCTAAACTGAGTTTTACCACACAACATTCTGATTAAAGGAATTAGCACTATTGAAAATTGATGTAGTACCTAGTCAATAGATGACAAAGCGGTAGCTAATGGGTAGCAAAACATAATCACTAATAGGAAATCACAGAATGAATATATAGCCTCAAGAATTAATGTCCAATCCAATGCAACTCAATGTCTCTATCAGAAATGTGAAGAAAATATAAACAATTCTCTGTCAAGGTTTATAGACAACCAAGAACTGTTGAACTGATAAAAAGTAACAGGGGTCATTTTAAAATGGAGCCAAATAATTTTTAAGAGGATCACAGTCAAAGAGGAATAATGGGCTTTGTCAGCTACCATTTTTCCTAGAGTCAGATGAAAAGATATAAATATGGAGGGTCAAAAGGTTATTGAATGGGAACTGCATCCTGGGAAGAAGTAGTGACCTTGACAAAAATTTAGTGTTTGGCCATGCTGAAGAACAACCTGACCATGAATTTCCAAAAGCATTAAAAAATTCAAGCACTAAAATGGAAGGTAGACAAATTCAAAAGGGAAGAAAGACATTTTAGTGGTGATTAACCTTTTGAAAAACTTCCCTGGAGAAGTGGTGGAGGCACCTTCATAAAAGTTTTTGAGCTAAGACTACCTTTGTAAAATCTGTACTTATTCATCCAAAAATTATTGGATTCAATGAAAGTATTGCAAGGTGAAATTTTATAGTTGGTATTATATAGGAGCTTCAAATAGAAGTTCATTAAGGCTCATTTTAGCCTTAAAATTGGTGGAATGAATTAAAAAAAAGACCTGCATTATAATATGAACTTACAATTTCTGTTGAAGCTGCTTTCCAAATGAAAAACAACCTTTAGATCACACAGGGTTCCTCCACTCTCCCCAAAAATCCTGGCTCTAGTTTACACACTTTTTGAAAAAAATAAAGTACAAGTGGGTGTTATTTTAAAGAATCATCACATTTTCATTTTAGTCTTCTAAGAAAACATCTTGTTTTCAGTATAGTGAAACTCTAAGTGACTTCCTTCAAGACTAATGTAAGCAAGCTACCAGAGCAAAATATCAGGGCAGAGAAAATTATACAAAATTGAGGTAATACAGCTATGAGAACATTAATATAATCAAGGGCAATTGATGAGAGTAGACTCCAGTATCAGCGCTTCCTCTTATATTGGTTTCCTCCCTCCTCAGTCATATCCATGCTAGGGAGCACTAAGTAGGAACATAGTAAGACACCCTGGGTCCTTATTCAGTCTGCATTTTAGGAAGCCTTTATGCTTATGCAATGACTTCTCAGAGTACAGTTAGTGAATACAATTTAATAAACGGGCTAGCAAATTTAGGACTTCTGTCCATCACAGACAAAAGTAATAGAGAATCAGGAACAACCTCATTCTCCCACTTTTCTAGGTTTTTGTTGTTGTTGTTCTCCTCACACACACACACTTTTCCCCATTCTCTTTGATGTTATTGGTTAGCTACAAAAATCCACCTTTTCTCCTTCA
The DNA here is from genome assembly GCA_020745705.1 of Hemiprocne comata. NCBI lineage: Eukaryota > Metazoa > Chordata > Aves > Apodiformes > Apodidae > Hemiprocne > Hemiprocne comata. The sequence goes on along the minus strand of CM036586.1, from coordinate 93,118,442 downwards.
GCTTGACTTTCAGATTTACAGAGAATTCATTTTAGAAACCTGCTTTAATTAGGTATTGGTTAATTAATCCCTAAAGCTCCTATGTAACTAATCCCTCATTAAAAAATCCCTGTGAATAATATGCACACTTTTGTTATGTATATTTTATACTATCTTCTCTTTTTTCCCCTGCCACATCTCATTCCAGTAGGAAAACAAGACCAAGATATCCTGAGTTCAAAAAGCCAAATGAATTTTTAAGAAAAGCTTCAGAATACCATGGGTGAAACCCTGGCCATGCTGAAATCAGTATGCGTTTGCTTCTGATTTGCTGGGGCCAGGCGTTCAAACCAGAACTTCCAAAAGGGTTTTAATGCTATCAAATTTCTACAAAAATTTGTAATTTCAGTTGAGAAATTTTGAGTTACATTTATGTGATCAGAATATCACATTTATAATAGGGAAGGCAGCTTCAGTATTTGGTATGTATCTCCTGTCTGAAGTCAGCAGTATTTTGTAAAGTAGCTGGATTTATTTATTAATAAACAAGAGAAACACAATGACAGAAGAGATGATACTTGTAAGTATCACATAGTATGTGTGTCACCAGGAGACATGCACACAGAATGTTTGTATATACAATAATGAGACTCACTCAATCACATAGCTACATTAGTGCATAAAGTTTGCATGGAATACAAATGCATCATACTGAGAGATCTGTCGTAGCAGAAAAAATCCTCATCCTCAGTGGATGTGTTTATCGCCATGCTGTAAAAGCAAACTCTACATGCTGCATGTCTATGTCAGAGTGACAGCTTTAAGAGATCATCTTTATAAATAAGTAGAATATAAAAACATGCCAAGCACATACTGTACTAGACAAAGATATATTCTTCTTTCTACTGAAATTTTGTATCTAGGCAAAAGAATGTGCATGGCTAAAAGGAAAAAAAAACAACTCAAATATGGCAGTGTGATTTAAAAGTTCCCTAATGAACAGCCATACATAAGACAGGAATAAAATAAAAGGCAATAAATAAATAACATGCAAAAAAACTTACAGCAGATTACAATTATACTAGCCTTGACTCTTAATTTTATGCAGCATTGCTGTAGATGTAGTATAAGGTGAGAACACAAAACAGGAAGAAAAGAATTTACCAGAAAGGGTCGCTAAAATAATTTAGGAGCTAAAATATAATTTCATGTGTATATACAATTACCCACATGACATATATGTAACTTTTAGGTTATGATATATTGGTACTGAAATACTTAGGAGCATGGATATTACATGTTCAGCAAGAGAGGCAAAGGAGTTTCCTGTAGTATGATGTTAGTCTAAATCAGAGCAAACAACAGTATACCATAAATAGTAATCAGAAATGATGATTGACTGTATCATTAGTTTAAAATCTATCACTATTTCTAATAAGATGATTCCCCTAATTGTGGAAAAGAGTCTTAAAATTCATAGTAAAAAGGAGAGTGGGGAATGAGTTGTCAGAAACCACTTAGAGAGAAATGTTGACAGATAGAGGGACTCCAGAAGTCTCAGTAGGGTTTTTCCAGGAAGTGATAAACCTTAGGGAAGAGTGAATAGATGTGTACAGTCTAGATTTTTGTTGTTTGCATGCTTGCTTTGGGAGCCCAAAGTTGTTTGTTTTACACAAACTGTTATTTCTTTTAGGAGACTGCACTGTCAAGAGACCCCATTGCTGTTTTCCAGAAGGAAAAAATTTACAGCACTGGAGCTAAGGTAGTCTGTGGAGCTACTGCTGTAGGGCTGAGCACCTGTATTACCCTGGCAGTGCACACTCAGGAAACCAGCATAGAGACCTGAATGACTACAATTTAGCCTTCTGTTAGAGGTGGTGACTTAGAGCCTGAGATCATGAGAGCATCCTATTTGCCATTTCTGAAGAAACTGATTAAATACATGCTTCCAAGACAGCTTGCACAAGTACATCAAAATAATACGGGAAATGACACCTTCAGTTTCAGCAGTTCTCATTTAACACATTGGGGTTTTTTGAGCAAGCTGCAAAATCAAGTGTTACATTTTCCAAAGATGCCATCTTAGGCATTTTTGTGTGTTCATTAAAGAGCTACAACTAGAAAGACATATGCAAACTACAGCTATTTAGTAATTTGAAAAAGTAACTTGAGTATCATCTTTTGATTAAGGACAATAGATTCTTTAGATAATTGCCTATGTAAGATGCATCTGTATTTTGTAAGCATTATCGATGCTGTGCAGTTATTGCACTCCTTTCATCTGATTTAGTGCTCATCTTAAAACCACCCAGGTCTATTTCAAGAGAGGGTATCTTGTGAACAATGATCAAAGTGTAAATTTATGCAAATTCAATGCTTCACCTTAATTACCTTGATGGCACTTGTCAGCAGCCTTTTCCATGCTTTCGCTGATTAGCAAGCTATCACAAATAATTATTATTTCATCTGCAATTACAATGATGCTGTGCATTGGCTTATTGCCCAGCCACTGTATTGCATCTCACCCCTCAACCTGCTCTTCTAGAGTTATGCCACCCTGCACATCATGAATTAGCATCCCTATTTTATTCAGTCAATCACCATAAACTCCTGAACTTTATGATCCCATAAGGCAGGTTCTCTCTAAACTTCTACAAGTAGAATTACTACATAAAATTTTTAAATAGAGCCCAGAAAAGTGTAAGGGCAAAAAAAGGCTGTCTCCACCATGATCATTTTACATCATCACAATTGTGACTTCAAAAATCCCTTTCACTCCTGCTTTCATTTTCCTTATAGTACTTTACTTCAGCAAATAAAATGCTGTTACTGTTGACAACTGAAATATGAACTTTACAGGTTAACAAATTGCTTCCAGGCAATCCAAGGTTGTAATTGTACAGTCGGGTCTACACCATGGAAATGGATTCAGTTTCATCTTGTGGAAGCAAAGGTGCAAGCAGAGAACAACTCAGGAAGTAAACAAGTGCTTGTTTGTTCCTTTTCTGTGTTGAATAATGGAGCAGAAAAACCAACATAACTGAACCTTGTCCCCATTTAAAACAAACAGATTATTTGTCATTAGAGTGGATATGCTTGCATGTATTGAGAAGGGCTTAAAGAATGTAGGGAAGTGAACGGCTGGCTGGTTTTCTTTATCAATGCTTATACATCATCTTAAATCACCAGCTATGGCTAACAAACAAAAAGAAAGCAAATTTAAATGAAAAAAAAAAAAAGTAATTAAGTAACAACATACAGCCTAATATGTCATCTCTTAAAGAAGGAATAAAAAAGAAAAAATATTGAAAGATAATCCTGAAGTGATGTTTCTATAACTTAATTAGAGACCAGTGTTTATTGACTCTTCAAGGTCAAAAGAAAAACATCTGAAACCAAAATAAATGCTTTAGCTGCGCAAACTCATTCTAAGAAAAGAAAGCTGAGGATGATACAGGGAAACTGGAGTTAATAGCAGCCAGTAGCTCTAAAATCATAAGTGCCAACTGGCTTTAAAACATCACCCAACATTCTGTAAATGGAAAGATTAATTTTTAAATAGCTTCTGAACTAGACACAGGAGCTCAAGGAATACCCGAAAATTACTAACTTTATAATGATTAGACAGATGAAAGAACAGAACTTCAATTAAACCTGCCATAAATTAAAGGGGAAACATTCCAACTTAAACCAGAAACATCTGCAAAATATTAAAACACACTGCTTACTACCACTCAGTTTGAAACTACAAATCAATGTCCCAGAATAACGAACTCAGATTACAGAATAGAAGAGCCAACATCAATTTTAATCTAGAAAATTTGCAAATAACACAAAGCTGGAAAGAACCATACAAATCCAGCTATTTGGGCTAATACAGCATGAGTAGGATATTTCCAAGAGACCCACAAAAGAAAACAGCATGATGACTGAATTCAAATAAGATCAGAAAAAGCAAGTATGTTGAAGATTCAGAATGTTGCTTAGTAGTTTGCAACAAACAGACAATGCAATGTCAAATCCAAAGGTCAGGTACACCTGATGAAAATTTCCCCATTTGGAAATATGAAGACAAACAGGGGTTGCAAAACAGTTGCCCTAGTATAACTATAAAGCAAAATATTTCTCCTTTTTTTGTACCATCTGTGCTCAACTGAATCCAGTGGAATTAAGACAGCTAACAGTTGAAATAAAAGCATCTACAGGATAAGTCAAATAACTTTCTAATCCAATGACTATATTTACCAGATCTCTTCTGGACACGATGGCAGCTTCTAGGTCACATGTGGGCATCTAGACTGGATACATAACAGTCTAGGGCCAACCAAGAAGACTGCAGTCTGGCAGATGCAGCACAGGACGTATAGGAGACTTAAGCTTTCTGTTTTAGTACCTACAGGCCAGGTGGCACACCCTATATGGTCTTAAAAAAAACACCTGGTACCTAGGCTTAAGTAATTGACTCACACCCCTTTTTCTAAATACTTAAATATCAATGTCCTAAACTGCATATGGAATCCCTTCCCAAAAGCCTATTGAATTAAGTCAAAACCTGTAATGAAAGAAATTCTAATGAGTGGATATTTGCTGCTCCCACAGTGATATTTGATGGAAGGCTCCAGGCAGAGAGTCTCAAATACTAACCTAAATTAACACCAGAAACAGGAAAACACAAAACCCCACATATACAGTCCTTCATAAGTAGTGGTTATGTACCTAGAAAAGGCCAGAAGAGACTGGAATTAAAGGAATCATTGTCCTCCACTATCTAAAAATCCTTGTATGTAACAGTGTCAGTCTTTCAAATTATTGGCTTGAAGGAAGCCACCAACCATCACACATCTACACACAACAAAAGGGAACAGTGGCAAAACACTGTGTTTTGTAGCAAGCTGATGCCAGTTTAAATAAGTTAAAATAATAATAAGTTTAACAATAAATTAAAAATTACCTTCCCAAATATGTTTTATTGCTTCATCATTGTGAAACCATGTCTGTTATTTGAAAGGCTTTCTCCTATATGTTAGAAACTCCCTGGAGTCATACCAGAAACTATTTATAGGTATATATGGAATTGAAGTAGAAGAAGAAGAAAAAAAATAATTTGCAAGCCATTTCTCTTCCTACCACTGGGATAAGTTGAGAGGTTTGCCCTTTCACTGGTGGGCAGTGGAATCCTTCCCAATATTAATGTGTTCCTGAATTAATGACCTGAACTAGGATGCACCAGTACTTAAGATTTGTTTAGCACAGTGAAAAATGCAGCTATACATGTTTGAAATGTCTTACTAAAAGATCAGTAATTTTACTTTATATCCTAAAACTGTAAAAGTTTGGAATAGAAACCAGCTATATAATCTATTTAAGCTTATTCTGAAGTTTCTCACTTGTACATTAACTGGGTCTTTGGTCAATCTACTTTAAATGCATTAATGAGGGGTGGGAGATATTCCACAATCTGCCAGAACACAGACAGGACACTGTTTCACCTATTTGTGCTTCAGTTATGTCATCTCACTGCATCGCTAGTATGCCCTATTGACTGCCATGAAGTTAAACATGAGGCTGCTGAGTTTGACTGTGATGCAGCGAGTATGTATTGCATATATTACTGAAATTTTTTTCATCACCTGTGGCAAACTGAAACTGTTTGCAGCTCAAGTGTTGCGTGCAGGTGATTTGACATACCGTGGAATGAGACACACTGCTAAACTGCTTTGCCCCGTTAGATCTGATTTCTAAATCATCACTACTGACTTATGTTCCTTGTGACCTGTAGTACCATACTTGAGGAGAAGAATTTTTATTAACAAGATGATGGAGATTAATGCTTGGTGCAAGTGTATTGATGACACAACAATTTGTACATAATAAACTTGAGTGAGCATTTGCTAATGGAGTAAGTTATTCTATTGGTGAAAGAATGCTTCTGATTAAATCTATTTCATATAAATCTGTTCACTACCTCTCCCTTTAACTATCATTTGCTCATTGTCCAAGCGCAGACACCCTATCATTAAAAACCTAGGAATTAATATATCCTCTCTGTCATATGTTTACATTAATAGGATTTTATCTGTGTTTCACCTGTAGCTTGACATGGTACTATATAAGTCAATTTTGTATTCCTTAGGCCTGAAAACTATAGTAGCACCACATTATATGTGAATTTACTGGTGCATGTCTTTGACCTACCATCCTTATCTTCCCTCAGCACCTGTAGAATTTTTCTTATTAATTAATTTCCACCTGAAGTTAACTCTGACGTATGATTCAATTGAACTGGCTTCAAAGGGAAAAAATAAGAATTTAGACTGAGTAAAGATTAAATTTAAAATTAATAAACATCGACATCCTGCCACCCAGCACTGGTACAAATAAAGACAACTGCAAATCTGAAGACAAAATGAAGAAATATCTTAATCTTCAGCATGGTTGTGAAGTTCTGTCCACCTCTTTCAGCAACCTAGACATTGAAGACCCTCAAGGATCTCTTTCTACAGGGTCTGCAGAACATAGATGGCATTGAGGAAAAAAAAACCACAACAAAACACCATGGAAAATGTTTGCAAGATTCCTTTTAAAAACTTTGAAAGCCAAAATGTAGCCTAGGATGACTTTGCTGCATGTTTCACAACAGTATATCCAACCATTTTGCAGATAGATGCTTTGCCACAGATGGCATGACTAAAATGCAGTGAGTCTCCGTAACGGGAAATCTGAGCAAAGATGTTTCCAGGTTTAATGCTGGGCCCGCAATTAATCAAATGACAGATGCTCTCTATTAATCCCTTTCACTTGCCAGAAAGAGAATAAGGAGAGAAACTTACAGATTGGAAACTAAACCACACAGCTTTAATGAAACAATAGTGATGAAGAAGAAAATGATTAAATATGTACAAATATGTATCAAACCCCTATCGTCCTCTCCCCCCATAACACTCACATCACCACTGAAGCTGCAGGGCAGCCCTGGGAAAGCCACCCTGGAAAGAGATTGGGCTCCTGGACTCAGTGGCAGGTGGGAACTGGATACAGGAGCACACGAATTCAGGAACACACGGATCTGGATCAAAGGCAGAAGAACGGACCGAGTCCTCCCAGGATGCCAGCCATGAACGAAGAGAGCTTGACCCTCATGATCCCTCAGTTTTATACAGAGTATGACTCTTATGGGATGGAATACTTACTTTGTCAATTTTTGGTCACCTGTCTGGTCTGCTCCTCCCCACAAGAGGGTTGCAGGTGGGACTCCTTTTCCTCCCTTTTATTTCTGGTGCATAAGAAGTTAGCAGAACCAAGCAGTGACCTTGGTTCTGCATAACATTCTCTGGCAGTAACTATAAACATTGAGAGCTATCAGTCCTAGAAGCAGACATTGACTGAAAAATATGCTGTTAATTTCAGCAAGTGCAGTTACTTAGAAGAGACTTCCCTGTTGGGATTTATGGAAAATTAGCATGGGATTTGTGGAAAATTAATACGGGATTTATGGAAAATTAAGATGCCTGAATTAAAACAGCAGTGTTGCAGGTGCTGCTGACCAAATTGTCAGGCACCCTGAAGCAAACCATGGGAGTCTTATAGGGAGAGGTTGAGGATGTTGGGGTTGTTTAGTCTGGAGAAGAGGAGACTCAGGGGGACCTCATCACTCTCTTCACCTACCTGAGGGGAGGTTGTAGTCACGTGGGGGCTAGGCTGTTCTCCCAGGCAACTGGTGACAGGACAAGAGGGCATAGCCTGAAGTTGCTCCAAGGGAGGTTTAGGTTGGATATTAGGAAGCACTTCCTCACGGAGAGGGTGATTAGACATTGGGAGACTTCCCAGGGAAGTGGTGGAGGCACCATCCCTGGATGTGTTCAAGGCAAGGCTGGATGTGGCACTTAGTGCCATGGTCTAGATGGTGTGGTGGTGTTGGTCATAGGCTGGACTTGATGATCTTCAAGGTCTTTTCCAGCCTTGGTGATTCTGTGATTCTGTGATTCTGTGATCAATAAACAAGCTGGTGTCTCACAGGCTGGTACCCCACAGGCCGCTGCCCCATGGGACCAGTAAACAGCAGGTGTCCTACAAGTAGGTATCCCACGGTTGTTATCTCGTGAAGTAGTGAGAAAAGAATGTTGTAGCAAGAATTGAGAGGCACTGGCTGGGAAGCAAAAAGCCCTGGGTCATCATGACACGGACAGCAAATGACAAGACACGTAGCCAATCATATATGAATTGTGTATGTATGTAACCAACGGGGTTTGTACTGGGGTGGAACATCTGGAGTCAGAGGGGTATAAATTGCCGCCATTTTTAACAATAAAGTTCTTCAGTTATAACTCTTACAGAGTTGTGTGAAGTCCATACGCCACCTTGACACTTCCCTGAAAAGTAAAATTACTAAAAAGAAAACTAGTTTCATCCTCACTCAAACCAGGACAAGATGAGAGATGGAAAGCAACTGAAACAGGATGAAGTGCATTCCAACAGCAGGTACAGTGCTATGGGAGCAGAAGGGTAACAAATGAGTTCAGTCTACGGGGACATGGTGATTTATAATTCGGTTTGGTCAGATTCCAGAAAGATTGTATATGTGTTCATAACTGTTCTTTCTCATACAGATCTGGTAAGGTGGCCATCTCAGAAGCAGAAGAAGTAACTTCCTATTGTGCTCTATCAGTGCTGCTATAAATGGTTCCTTCTTATCTTATAAAAAGATGTTTCTAAACATGTACACTTGTGCTCTCTTAACACAATGGAGTCCCAATCTTCATAAATGTTTCTGCAATATTAATTCAAATACCTGTAGGAGCTCGTGGATGGAGAAAACAATTTTTTCTTAAATATAGTCTACTTAGCAATTATACTGACTCCTACCTTGTGTACGTAGCACTAAAATTTTTCCTGTCCTTCAAAAACTTGGAATAAAGAAAACATCTATCTGATAGAAACAGCATCAATCCCAGTAGAATGCACCAAAAGCAATTCTGAGTGAGTGTCCTTATCATTTATCAAATTGAAAACATTTCACTGAGAGTATTCAAATTGAATGAACTCCAAGGAGCTGTTGACATCGATTTTTCAGTCTTCAAAATTCTTGGTCAAGGTTTACGTTTCAGTTTCAGAAGCTGTATTGAAAGGAGCGTAACTCTTCCCCTTCCACTAGAATTAAGACCTTTGAGAAACAAAAGGCCACCTCTCCCTTTCTTTATTATAAAAAATCCTGACTTGGTGAGGTTGGAAAACCCTGTTTTAAAGAGAATGAAGAAAAACTACAGGTTAAAAGCTTGGACTATGTAAGAATCATGTCTTTAATTTTCATTTTATTATAAAGTTACTTGTCCACCTGTTATTTTAAAGAAAAGTCTCAAACTTTGGATAAGATAAAGCAGATCTCAGAAAAACTATGTAGGCTGTGCCGGTTCTGGACCTCTTTGCCTTTCCAAGTTCTTTGCACTGTAGAAAGGAGTACTTTCTGAGGCCAGATACCCCAGGGATGCACAGATAAGCCCAAGTGGCTGGTTTGTTTATTTAATTTTCTAATTTCTATAACCACGTTTTCAGGGGAAGAGGGAGGAAGTTGATGCATGTTTGGGTAGGCCAACTGTTGAACCTTGTAATACCCACAAGCTCCACGATGGGGATTACAGTGAGAAACATCTAGTGAAATAGGCAACCACGCTGAGGAAACACATCTCATCTGCCTGCTCTAAGGGAGATATTACAGTGGAAACTCTCATGTTGTTGAACAGCTCAGTGAGCTCACACAGAGAGAAGATCTTACAGGTGTCCTAGCCATAAGAAAGCTTTGATCAAAGTTCATGACACAAAAAAAAAAAATGAAAAAAAAGTGTAGGAAATTGAATTTAATTCTTTCTCACACTCATGAGAGGACTTACACATTAGTGTTCTGGTATTTCACAAACTCAGAGAATGGTTCAGGACCTCTGGAGGTCAGGTGGTCCAATCTCTTAACATGGGACCAAAGCCACTCTCTGTGTGTAACATGCAGAGGAAACTGGGCTGTGATATACTAGACTTAGTAAGAGCATTATATGCCACTCTTGTAAAAAGTGTCGTGGAGGAGACAAGGGTCTGTTTTAATCCATTTAAAATTGACTATATGGTGAAGAGCATCCTGAGGAAGCTTGATAAATGTAAGACAGGGAGAAACTGGACTGGAACTGAAACTCACTTGAAGTTTATGGTGAAAACTATTCCATGTATGACAAACAGAACCAAAAAAGTTCTGGTTCAGCATGCTACAATTCATTAGTGACCTCTTTATCAAGTGCATTTGTGTGTTTATTAATTAAACTGCTGAGGCAATCTGTGTTGAACATAAATTCATGGCAGGCGAAGTATTATAACCATCAATAAAACACTTTTAAAATATAAGGCATCTGTAGTGCATTTTTGTCCATAGAACAAGCACTGAAAAGTCTGTCTTATGCAGTTTAGTAGTCATGAAGTGATAATGAACAGCTTGTTACAAACTACTAAGTTCAGATTCTGTAGGAAAAAATACTGTAACATCAGTAGCTTTCAACCCCTGGAAAATTGATTGCATTATAACATTTTGTTAGACCAAAATAAATTAATACATAAACATCAACAGGTAAGGTAGATGTTAGACTTATCTTTACTGACTTTGAAGTAGAAGAACTGTTTAAAGATCAATGCAAATGTAGAAAATCTCTAACACAGTGATCATATCTTACATTAAAATGGTATTTTATACTGTGGTATCACTACCAATTATGTCTTTATGACCTGAATGTGTTAACACGCCTGAAAATGTGTAAGTTTAGCTATTGTGGTCAGAATTCTTATTCCCTTAAAACATGATATAACACTTTTTTTCTGTTTCTTCCATGGATTTAGTATAGCTTTAAACTTCAGGCTTTTTGTCTTTGGAGGCTATCATGTAATTTTGAATAGATTTTGTGAATAAATGAATTGAAATAAAATTAAGTGAGGGTAGTTAAACCAAAAGAAATCTCAAGATTTCGTGCTGTAAGTACTACATTAAGAATCAACAGACAATAAAGATCCTGCAGGCTAAATTTGTCCTTAAGTGCACTGAGGTGTTTTATTTGCTACTCATACATTCAGACTCTGAACAAAAATATGACCACATGACCCTATTTTATTTTATGTAGTTACACAAGTGAGAACGAGAGAAGATGTTAAAGATAGTGGGGTTCAACACCTGGTGTATAACTTGAACTGAACTAGGATCCTGTAATAATGTTTCTGGGTTTATGGCAAATAGAGTAGTGTTTTTGTTTGTTTTTTTTAAACCAGCCAAAAACAGAGTCTTGAAAATATACTTACTTAGCATATCACTAATACAGTCTGGTTTATTTTTATGTTTTTCTTTCTTAATTATATTGATTCTTCAGGTGTGTTGCGCTCTACAGGTATGACCCATCTGTGCAAACATGTCGTTATGCAGTGGCCAAAAATGAATGTGTATTTTGCAACACACAGAGGTTGCAAAACCTTTATGCTTGTGTTCACACAACAATATAATCCTCTCAGGAATGAAATCTAGTGTTATCTTTGATTGAAATTTAAACATTTTCAACAATACTTCCACTCTTTTTCCCATCCACTTCTCTCCTAGATACTCATGAATGGCTCAGGCATTAAGGGGAACTTGAGACATTTTACAGTAGCTCGAGGTATGCTCTTTAAGGCTGGTGTAGACTGTAATGTTTTCTAAATGCTTATTACCTTAAACAACTTACATTTTTAATCCTGAAGCACCAAAAAAAGGCCTGAAAAACAAAGTCACTCAATTTACTGTGGATATCTAAGGGAAAGAGGAAGTTATTGATGATAGATTTTTCACTTGTTGCTTAGATAGTGTTTATACAGTGACATATACTATTTGGGTAGAAATTCATGGTGTGTTATTCAAGCGTTTAAAGTGGATTGCTTAAAAGGATTTCTGTGCACCATAGCTGTTTACAGCACTGAAGTTACCTGTCCAAATCCCACTGCTTGCACATGGCATGGAGACACCTGACTTGTTGAGTTACCATTAACAGAATAGAGGTGCAGCAATAAGACACCCTGGAAAGGGAACTTGGCACAGAGGTAGATAAGATGGAATAGAAAACAAGTGATTAAATATGCAAGTTGCCATGCATAAGTCTTGGTAGGTCCATACATCCAGAAAGCAAAACTAATGATTAAGATGAGATTTTCCCCAGACACTGTGGACAGTTTAGTAGGTGTCCTACGACTAGCCTTGAGCACCACAGAAATTCAACAGCTAAATCTTGCTTTCTTGCAATGAGTAATGACAGGCATTTCTTGCATTATAGTCTATTTCAATAACATTTTCTTTCTTTTATCTTTGTAAACACTAGATATCTCAGTTATGTACCCTAAAGTCCAGATTAAGGTTGCCACCTGTTAAAAAACTCCCAAACAATCAAATAATATATTTATAATTTAATGGGAAAATAGAAAAAATTAGCTATTATCTGTCAAAACCTATTTTCTGTTGCACAGCAAAATAAAAACCAGGAGTGAAATTGTTTCCCTCTTACAAAAAAAAAAAAAAAAAAAAAAAAAATCTAGTTTCTGTTATTACAAAAAAAGGATAATGTTGATTGTTTTTCATTCTGCTGTCCTCAGGGTAGCAGATATGAAAGGGCAGCATTGAAATGACTTTTTCATAAAAGATTCTAAAATACTCCATAAAAATGGAAATCAATGAAGACCAGAGCACTGATTCCACCCAGTGTTAGGTTTGAGGTGGGGGGGTTGTTTGGAAATGGGGAGAGGCCACAGCGGTGGCTTCTGTGAGAAGCTGCTGGAAGCTGCCCTGGCTCCAAAGCTGGACTTGCCTCTGTCCATCAGTGATGGTGGATGCACCTCTGCTATTAACCTCTTTAAGAAGGGGAAAAAAGAAACTGCAAGTAGACTTGCATGAGAGAGAAAAGGGGGAGGTGAAAGGAATACCTATGTAGAAAAGAAGGTGCTGGAACAGAGATTCCCCTGCACCCCATGGAGGCAGACTGTCCCCCTACAGCCCATGAAGGATCACAGTGGAGCAGATGTGGACCTGCAGGCATGGAGGACCCTACACCAGGGGAGGTGGCTTCACCCAAATAAGGCCGTGATTCTTTGGGAAGCCTGCGCTGGAACAGTCTGTTCTTGAGGGACCCTATGGAAGAGAGCCACACTGGAACAGTTAAGACCTGCAGCCCATGGGAAGGATTCACATGGAAGAAGTTAATAGAGAACTGTCTCCCATGGGAGGAATTCCACTAGGCAGAAGGGGAAGAATGTGAGGAAAGTCCTTCCCCTCAGGAGGAAGGAGCAGCAGAGACAACATGATGAACTGACCACAGCTCCCATTCCCTCTCCCCCTGCCCTGAGGGGGGGTGGAGGTACTGAAATCGGGAGCAAAGTAATTTGGACCCAGGAAGAGGGGAGGGGTGGGCAACATGGAGCTGTTGGAGCAAATCCAGAGTAGGGCCATGAAGATAATCAGAGTGCTATGAAGACAGGCTGAGAGAGTTGGGGTTGTTCAGCCTGGAGAAGAGAAGGCTCTAGGGAGACCTTATAGCAACCTTTCAGTGTTTGAAGGGGCTACAGGAAAGCTGGGGAGGGACTTTTTATACGGGCATATAGGAATAGGATAAGGGGTAATGGATTAAAACTGGAAGAGGGGAGATTTAGGTTACACATTAGGAAGAAATTGTTCATTGTGAGGGTGGTGAGACACTGCAACACGTTGCCCAGAGGAGCTATGAATGCCCCCTCCCTGGAAATGTTCAACGGCAGGTTGAATGGGTCTTTGAGAAACATGGTCTAGTGGGAGGTGTCTCTGCCCATGCAGGGGAGTTGGAACTAGATTATCTTGAAGCTCCCTTCCAACACAAACCATTCTGTGTTTCTAAGGTGTTTTCAAGATTTCATTTTATTCATCATTGTCATTCTTTGATTTGATTGGTGATAAATGAAAGTGATTGTTCCACAAGTTGAACCTTTTCTGCCCATGACCATAACTGGTGAGGGCAATTGTCTCGACCCAGGAGGTTTTAATTACATTTTCTACTCTCCATCCCACCAGGTTGAAGGAGTGAGCAAGTGGATATGTGGTGCTTTGTTGCCAGCTGGGCTTAAACTACAACACATCCCTATGGTTTCTCTGACCATGTAACACCCCAGCATCTACACAGTTTCAAAATCTTCAGAGAGCTCAGAAAAGAGTTCTTTTGATTATTTATATGACTATGAACAGAGGCCTGGGATGGAGGTGCCATCCTAAAACAGTGACTCCAGTCTTCTGTCATCCCTGCTCACAGGCTGGTAGTGTGACTACTTTGCCCACCTTGGGCTACTGATCTCCTCCCCTCTTGTAGCAAAGAAAAACCTTACCACAAAAGAACAAAAGCCAAAGTCAAAATGTGCCCCAGAAAGAGAATAGGGAAGACTGAAGATCATCGGCTTCACAATCAGTTCCTCAGATTATTCTAGGAAACGTATCTGCAAAAAAAAGGCTGACTTCTTAAAAAAAATAATCCCTGCAGGCTTTGTCGGTCTGATTTGGGGGAAGTATCTGCTCTCTGCCTCCCGTCTGGAGAATGTAACTGTATTCTAAAATGGTGGTCAGAGACAAGACATCAGCATTCAAAGGCTGTGCCACATAGGTTTAGACTACTTCTTAACAATCTTTATATTGGGAAATGTTTTTATGTTTAAAATCAGAGATTGAGTGACTGCTTCAGGAGTAGTGGTCTGATTTCTGAAAGTAGATATCAGCTTTCCACTACTCAGTTCAAACTATTAAATAAGAGATACTACCTTCAGAAGGCTGTTTCATCTTGAAATGCATTGATCTCAATCTGGTTTCTAGCTGCCCAATTTTCCACATCAGAAAATGAATTTAAAAAAAAAAAATACAGTAACAGTGTGTATTTGTTAACAACTTGGTTTGCTTTCTCAGTACAAAAGGAAAAGAAGACAGAATGGAACTGAAGAACAATTTGCTTTCATCCTTCAGAGGGTCTCATCATCAGGACAAATCATGGCAGTAGGTCAGATGTGAGAATTTTATTTCCTCTTATTACTTATCAGATTTTGTGAAAAAAAAAAAAAGGTCTACATGTTCCAGTATGGCTGCTTTCAGAGAGAGTGAAATTTACTTTCAAAATATACAATAAAAAGAAGAATATAAGAACAATTTAAATCACCGTAACAACGGCACAGTCAGAGGTGTCAGAAAATTCCCAAGGACAGGGGCAATGCTAATTTATTTGAGCCACAGAACTGCACAAGTAATTTATAACTTAAGCTCCTAGTTTAACTTAAAGTTGCTGCTCAAAGGATTCTTGAATGAGACAATCAAGCAGCTTCATGTAATTGCTAACAAGGAGATTTATACCGCTGTAATAAACCTCAAATAAAAAAAGCTATGGAATATTTTGTCATGCCAAACATGTAAGAGGCAGAGAGAAGAAAAACATTTTCACATGAGTCTTAAGGGAAAGTTAATGAATTGCCAGAGTTTAAATGATGTTGTCTGTATGGTTATTACATAAAAATAAACTCCAAACCATTTATTGACTTCTGTGAGAGCATTCTAAAAAATCTTCTGTTGCAGACCCCAAAACAAAGAAACAAATATGCACCTTCATTTACACATATGACATGGAATACATACACACACGTATATAGCCACCTATTTTCACACACAGTGAGTATAATGAAGGTCTTCTTTAATTTCCTAGGTGGCCTCTTCTTTTTCCTGTCTTGTGAGAACTTTTTCAGCGTATGTGTTAGTGCTCTGCATGGATTCAGTACAGAGATGTCACAGTGCCTGAATCTGCATTTTTTTTTGCTTCCACAGAGAAAAGTGAGAGAAAAGTGAGAGAAGTGTTGCTCATTGTTCTGAGTACCAGCTTACAAGTTTCTTGAATCACTGATTTCTTCTAATTGACTCTAGAAAACCTTGATGTAGTGTTGGTATATACAAGAAATGTGCAGTCGTGCATGTTTAATTTTTCCCAGTCCACTGGGGTATCTTGCAACTGTTTTTTATTACAGTTCATACAATTCAACTTTTCCTTTTCCTTTTCCAGATTAATATTAATAAAAGTTCACTAATAGCTATAGTGACAGTGAAGAGACAGTTTTATTGTAAAGAGGTGCCACACTTGGTTTCAACCCAAAAGCTAATTTAACAGAAAAGAGTGATAGAAGGCTGTCTTTTAAGTCTTATTAGGCACCCAGACACTGCAAATTGAAACTACTTCAGGAAAGACAGGCTCTGAACCTCTTTGCTTTTACAGCATTCTGTGTCAGGCTGAACTTAGAAGGCAGTTGTAACAAGAGGGATGCTCCAAATCCTAAAATAATCAGCAATATCATAGTTATATTGCAAAAAGCTCTTTCAAGCAATCTCTGCAAGTTAGGGTAATATAGTAATATTATCCATGATTCACCATTTTATTTACAATTATGTAAGTTGTAATATTAGCTGTCAACTATTTCCTCTGTCATTTTTATGAGATGTAGTTTGTGAATTTTTATGAGACTAAGAAACTCAATGCAAATCAAATAATGCAGGAACAAAAAGTAGTATGCTAATTCAATAGATTGCTTAAACTGCATAACAAGTCTCAGAAATATTGGACATATTTCAGTATTAACACTGAGGAATCTGTGTAATTCTGATGGACTTGAAACTATGTTTTAACCTGGATTCTTGTAAGTTCAGAGATAATCAAAGAAGTAACATGACGAAGCAGCCTATGTGTATTACTGAGGTTAGAAGACAGGTAGAAGTGGGTAGAGATATCCAGGAATTGCTCTGAAGATGTATTTGCATACAGTGACATCAAGATGATTTAAAGCTGGACAGAGTGAGATCAGTCAGTCTTAAAACTTGTCCTATATTTAAAAGAAACTCTATAGGCATCTGCTATCATTGAGCTGTTCAGGATTGAGAAAAATGTCCTAGATAAAGCTTAAATAAGACTTGGGAAATTTTGGTTCAGATTTGTTGTACAATCCTTAGATGTTTGTTTTGTAATAGTTTTTCCAGCCTTGCCATCAGGGACTGAAATTTTTCTTAAATTTGTTTCCATTTTGAGATTTACTCATGTTTAATATTAATGCAGACATATTGGAGAGGACATGCATTACTTTTTATTTCTTGGTATAAGCAAATCTATGTCAAACCATGCTGAAAGAAAAATATTACTACCCCAAGTTTGATAAGGTGGTATATTCCTGGAGCTCCCTAAATTCGTAGAAGAATAATGACAAATATAATTTTCACAAAACCAGGTTAACTTTGATGAAAAAGGTGAGCAATATTGGCAACACTCTCAGCAGTTTTTCTTTCCTTGTTTGCTTTTTTAAAAACTTTCATAAAATTGATGAACAAATGGATGTGGTTAAATAGCTAGTGAATCAGAAGCAGAACATTCAAGACTAACTATTTAAATCTCCCCTGATCTTTCACCAGTGGACAAAAGGAAAACCTCCAGATTTGTCAAAGGAGCTTTTCTTTCCGTTTAAGTAGCAGCACCCTGAATAATGTCAGACTTCAGCAAAAACTGATTATAAGAAGTTATGGGGAGTTAAAGGGGAAATCTTGAAAATATATAAATTAGGGCAATAAAGATCTTTGACACTCATTTTCTTAGATTACCTGAATGACAAAGTAGAGCCTGTATCTTAACAGAGTTAAAAAAATGTTTTTCTCTTAAAGCAGTGATTCATATCCCTTTATTATCTTTTTATTTGCAGAAAAAATGGTCACTCAACATGAATTTGTCTGAAGGACTTTTTTTCCATTTTTTCCCCTGGTGTATATAGAGGAGTACTAAAAGTCTTGAGGTCTGCTGGCAGATGAAAAAGCGACTTTATTCTGTTAATTATATTGAAGAGTTTCATTTTTTTATTCAGCATTTAATGACAAGATTTGTGTAGATGACAAAGGAAATTGCTATTCTGCCTGGGGGAATCCAAGTAGCTATTTATCCAAAGAGGCTATATCTCTATAGGTGCAGTTTTCACTGTTCTTAAGATGTAGTATTTTTAATTTCTAAAAAATATACTGCATTTATTGTTCTTTTTTTAAGAAGATATGATGGTAGAAATTCAGCTAAGGGAACAAACAGGAATTTCTGGATTTTAGAATGCTTGTTTTGTTTTGTGGAAAATAATCCAAGCCATAATAATGTTTTCTTCTTTTGAGTACCTTAGCTATTAGATGTGGAGAGCGCCTGGTACTTGACAAGGCAAAAGTATCTGTAATAATAGAAAGAAAGGATGGAGACTGGCTGCCAAAAAAATGTGGGATAGCTGGCAGCTGTGATGGATGACCTAGTAACAAAGATGAAGAAGTCTTAGCAGAAGTGAACAGATAGAGAATAAAACACAGGGCAAAAGGAGACAAAAACGAGAAAAAGGATCTGAAGGGGAAAAACACACGGTTCAAAGGAGTCGGTGAAAAAAATATCACTTTATTTGCCAACAAATCAAAGAAGAGGGGAGAAAAGTTATCTCAGGAAATTGCCATGATTGTTTTAATATTATTTTTCTCTAAGGAAGAAAACGAAGAGAGTAATTAGGGAATGTAAATTAACTACTGAGGAAAATTCATAAATGAGAAACAAAATTAGCCTAGTTCACAAATCACAAACTGTATCTGACAGGTACACTGTTCTTTTCAGAGTTTTAAAAGGACAGAAGATGTGCACCAAATTATATTGAATTTAGCAAGATACTGCATCTAAATCTTTTATGTGACTGCACAAAAAAGCTGGATTCTACCATTTTCATGGAAGGAAAAATAAATAAAACCCAGTATATTCTGATTAATAATAGGCTGTACTTCCAAGGAGTGCCTGGATTAATGCATTATAATTAAGACATAAATTCTACACATTAGAATTTTTCATATCTTTAAAATAATATAGATGATGGATTAACTAGGAATTCTTTCAAATGAACAGGGACTGAGAATCATACAATCAACCATTATGGGGTAAACAACAAACTACTTGAATTTAAAAAACAGTGATATATGCGACATAATGTTGTTTAACAATTTCCAATATATTACCAAAATAAAGTGGTAAAATGGTACTGAATGAGCATTTTGCCCCAGGCTACTTCCCCCAAGGAGGAAGACTGCATATAGAGTACTGAGAGAAAGGAACCAAGGAATTTCAGCCTCTATCCTCCTACCACTTCCCTGATGCATCACACATATTTCTATCATATTGTCCTGCCTTGGCCTTGTACCTGCTCATGCCTATATATGAGGATGGAGTCCACTGTGGAGATGGCTTTATAGACTTTATTCTCATGATCACTCACATTTTCCTGTGGTTTTGTTTAACATTAGTTTGTTCTCTCTTTCATTACTTTTGGCAGCCCAGAATATACATTCTTCAGAATCACAGAATCACAGTATGTCAAGGGCTGGAAGGGACCTCTGAAGATCATTGAGTACAACCCCCCTGCCAGAGCACGACCAAAACTAGGGCAGATCACTCAGAAAGGCATCCAGACAGGTCTTGAAAGTCTCCAGAGAAGGAGACTCCACAACCTCTCTGGGGAGCCTGTTCCAGTGCTCTGTAACCCTCAAGAGTAAAGGAGTTTTTCATCATGTTGAGGTGGAACTTCCTATGCTCAAGTTTGAATCCATTGCCCCTTGTCCTATCACTGGACAGAAGTGATAAAAGATTGTCCCCACCTTCTTGATGCCCAGTCCTCATGTATTTATGGACATTAATTAGATCCCCTCTCAGTCTTCTCCCCTCTAGACTGAAAAGCCCCAGGTCTCCTAGCCTTTTCTCGTAAGGCAGAGGTTCCAGTCCCTTAATCATCCTCGTAGCCCTTTGTTAGACTCTCTCAAGTAAATCCCTGTCCCTCTTGAACTGGGGAGCACAGAACTGGACACAATACTCCTAGTGAGGTCTCACCAGGGTGGAGTAGAGTGGGAGGAGAACCTCCCTCGATCTGCTGGACACACTCCTCCTAATGCACCCCAAGATATCATTGGCCTCTTGGCCACAAGAGCACATTGTTGTCCCATGGATAACTTGCTGTCTACCAGGACTCCAAGGTCCTTCTCCAGGAAGCTGCTCTCTAGCAGATCACCTCCTAACCTGTATTGGTACATTTTGTTGTTCCTTCCCAGGTGAAGGATATTAACGATAGTATATAAAAGTATATTAGGTGATTAGAAGAATTCCCTCAAGTTAGTATTTGAAACCTTCACAAAGACTAAATTGTCTACGCACATTAGGAAGCAGAATTAAATTGCTTTCTCCATTTTCTGGAGGAACCTAATGATAGTGACTTGACAAAGACCACATTAAAAGTCTGTGATGTAGGAAAGCATTGAAATCAAGACCTATGAACCTTAGGCCGCTAACAATACTGGTGTATGTAACTCCCACCAGCAGCTGAAGATTAACATCAGAAACAAATTTATGAGTGGATAAATGTGAACTGATATGGGATACAAATCTGTAGTAACTGAGTCCCTGGGTTGTTTTACAAAATGCTTGCTTGGTCCAGGCAAATCAATGTTTATACTGTGCAGATACCATAGCGCTTGGTGTACTGCTAAGCCCTGCTGAAAAAACAGTATGTTTACTAAGGTTCAGCCATGCAGTAATGCATCCATACCACTTCCAGTCAGCTCAGAATTTAAGGAGTGGATCCCATTCACCTTCAAAAGCCTGCCTAAACAGACATAAAGATAAATGATGATCTTCCAGAGGCAGCTCACAGGAGTTGTATGAAACCCTTCCACAAGAGCTTTTTTTTGGCTCCTGAAGAGATGCAATCAGCCACGTGTCCCGTAAACTCCAAAGCCAGTGAACAAAGGTGCTAAAAAAACCCACAGGCAAAGGCAACAGTTACCATGTCTAAACATAATTATTTCTCTACTGCGGAAGCAAAATGATTGTCATATTTATCAAGAGGAAAATGGATGACTCAGAGCCTACCACAGACACTTGAATGTGCAGTCTATGAGATTTACCAAAGGCAGAACAAAAAAATAGTTTCTTCGTCCTGAGTAATGCACTTGAGCAAATGTGTTATAACCCTCAGACAGTGAGTTTCATAACAGCACAGCTACAAGACACAAATCAACAATTCAGAACACCTTTTGCAATTTGTTAATGAGGTGTCTCTTTAAAATCCAATTTTGGGGAATGTTTTTATGAAAGTTAAACTTTGTCTTTTAGATAAATGTTAAGATTCTCAGAAAGCTATATGTCAAGCTTTAAGAAGTATGCCCAAGTATGAGGAAATTCATAGCCAAATGAAATGAACTGGCAGGACTGTAATAGATGGATGTTCTAAAGTCCTGGTGAGTTTTAAAGAGTTAGATGCCATATTTCATTGAACCAGTTGATATTCAAGAAAAACTGGCAAGCTTTTAAACTCAGTGGTTTTCTGTGAAGTCTGATAAAGTGTAAAAAAGGCTAACTTTAGAATATATACAATGTTACTCTTGTATATACAATGTTGCCAAAGTAGATGTTAAAGAGCGCCGGTCCCAGTACTGACCCCTGGAGAACGCCACTCATCACTGATGTCCACTTGGACATTGAGTCATTGACCACAGCTCTTCAAGTGTGACCATCCAGTCAATTCCTTATCCACTGAACTGTCCATCTCTGAAGTCCATGACTCTCCAATTTAGACACAAGATCTATCAAGATATTACAATCTGTTGAAGTATGACTGAAGTTACCTTTATATGATCTCCCTTTACACTATCATGTATTATTTTTCCTTTTCCTTTTCTTTCACTGGATGCACAGAGTAAATCTGTGTTCAAAAGTCAGCATTATGTTGGGAAGAAAGCTGTTGATTGCAGCAGTCTTGCTTATTGCTGAATTTAGAAAGAGTGTACTGAGTGACTAACATGATTGCAAGAAGAGAGAAAAGGTCTCATTAGTCAAAGCAAACGAATCATTCTATGGAAAATTCTTATGTCAAGTCAGTTAATCTGTGTCTTCACAGATGGTCACTATTATGTGTTTCTTATTTCCTGAATTTTCAGTGTGATGACCTGACATTTAATTGATGGACATGCTACTCAGTCAGAGTAACAAATGGCAATGAGTGAGTGGGAGCTAAGTTTTGGACATTCAGTTTGTGCCTTTCAGTGCTAAGCGCTCTGCACATAACAGGTACTAGGAATGTCAAATTAGGGACCTGATGTTGCAGAACATTTTCACACTTATTTTACCTCTTCTTGTCTTCCAGTGGCAAAATTAATCTCGTTTCTTGACAAATAAGTTAGGATAATAGATTAAAAAAGGTTTTAATTCTCAAATCCAGTAGTGATGTGTGCTGAAGGAAAATCCAGAAGTAAATTTTAAGATACCATAGAATAAGGGATGGAAACCTATGTTTGATATAGAGGATGGAAAATGAAGTCATGCTGCTCTAAATGTAGCACCTGATCATATTATTACAATTTTCACAGTCCACAAGCATCCTTCTAAAGGCATTACCTAGCTTTGATTTTCTTAGCTGAGTGGTTTCTTAGCTGAGTTGACTCTAAGCATGAGGGGCTGTATTCAGTATACAACTTATTTTGTAGTTCTAAGAGAGGCAATTTTCTAAAATTGACATAAAATGCTTTGCAAGTAGTTTAGATGAAATACCACTTAAATTCCTACAAATGTGGTGTGAGAAGCCAGCATCTCCTACCGTTTTGTGTGTAAAGAATGTTTTTTGAAACCAAGATATATTCTCAAGAGCCTAAACATGAATTTTGAATCTTAACTTCAAGATCCTGTTATATCAGATCTAGATCATCATACATAAAGTTGCAAACCACAAAATTCAAGCATATGTACAGGCATAATAAAAACATACAAATACATGTAACCTTTAAAAATACATTTGAATGACAAAGCTGACATAAAGCATTCCCACACATGCTTTCAAACTGCAGCATCTATGTTTGCATCTCATTTTTGAATTAACTTTCTACCAGTATTTGATCACAAATTACATCTTGAGCTCAAATACTCAAGTTCATTCCTCAGAAGTGATACATTTTTCCCTGAATTAGACAAAGAGAGTAATTCCTGATTTTCCTTACCCTCACTTTCTCACAAGCTGATTCAGTGAAGCAGACAATGATCCACTTTTCACAGGCCCAATCTATTCTTCATTAGACAGAAGGGAAGATACAAAAAAGTAGTTAAATGTAACAGTTCCTCTATTTCCCTGTCTCTCTCTCTCTCTCTCTCTCTGCATTCTTGCAATGAAACATTATGTGCATATATAACATCACTATTTAAAAATATATTTTCAGAGAAACATACTTTTGCAGTCTCTGTGGTTAAAATATTCAAAACATTTGGTTGGGTTAACCAGCTGGCTTTACTTCCTCATCCCAATGCTGAATGAAGTTCATTAATCTTGATGATCGAGATTTCTCTCTCTCCATACCTTGGTTGGGAAATAACTCAAAACCTTTATAATAAAGAGACATTAAGGATAAGGAATGGGCTGGATGGCCACATCCAAAGATTTTCAGCCAATGGCTGAGTTTCTAAATGGAGATCAGAAAAGTGGCATCCCTTGGGGAGCTGTATTGGGACTGGTACTGTCATTAATGACACAGAGAATGAAATTGAGTGCACTGCCAGCAAAACTGCAGACAGCACCAAGCTGAGTGCTGCAGTTGATAGGCTTGAAGGATGAGATGCTATCCAGAGGGACCTTGACAGGCTTGAGGAGTAGGCCCATGTGAAACTCATGAGTATCAACAAGACCAAATGCAATGACCTACACCTGGGTCAGGGTAATCCCCAATATCAATACAGGTTTTGGGGGGTGAATTGACTGAGGAGAAGGACTTGGGGATACTGGTGGATGAAAAATTGGACATGAGACGGTGCGCTTGCAGCTGAGAAAGCCAGTTTTATCCTGGGCTGCATTTAAAAATGTGTGGATAGCGGGTCAAGGGAGCTTATTCTCCCCCTCTACTCTGCTCTTGTGAAATTCCATTTGGAGTACTGCATCCAGCTCTGAGCTTCCTAGCACAAGAAAGTCATGGACCTGTTGGACTGAGTCCAGAAGAGGGCAAAAAAGAGTTATCCAGAGAGATGGAGTACCTCTCCTATGAAGAAAGGCTGAGAGAGTTGGCTTTTTTCAGCCTGGTGCAGTAAAGTTCCAGGGGTTCCAGGGAGACCTTGTTCCAGCCTTTTAATAGTTAAAGGCAGCTTATTAGAAAGATGGAGAGCTCTTAATAGGCATGTAGAGATGAGACAAGGTGCAACGGTTTTTAAGTAAAAGAGGGTAGGTTTATATTGGACATGAGAAAGAAACTTGTTACAATTAGGGTAATGGGACGCTGGAACAAGTTACCCAGAGAAGCTGTGGATGCTCCCTCCCTGGAAGTTTTCAAGGCCAGGTTGGACAAGACTTAAAGCAACTTGGTCTAGAGAAAGATGTCTCTGCCCATGTCAGGATAGATAGACTAGATGATCTTTAAAGGTCCCTCCCAATCCAAAGCATTCTATGACTCTATGATTCTGATTTTATGACATAGACTTAGTAAGACATTTTAAATACCAGGAAATCTAGGACACCATAAAGGATACTGAGTTTAAGAGTGGTGCCAATTATTGTGATGTTGAAACATAGAGTAGCAATTATACTGTGAAGTGTCTTAACGAAACATATAAAAATTACTTCATTAGATGGCTCCCGTTAGGGAAAAAAAAAAAAGAGGAAGAGAGACATTTAACCATAGTGGTTGCTACTGTTTATTCAGAAAATCTTCCTAATAAGTGTTTTTATGTCTCTCAGGTTTGCTTATGCAAAGTTCACATAACAGGTTTATAATCATGACAATTATCCTCTCTGGTGTCGTTTCCCATTAGGCATTTTAGATCTTAAAAATTATGCATATGTCTATTTTCACTTGAGGGTTGTCATCTTTCACAGAGCTGGTCAGGAGTTACCTACACCCATTACGCAGTCTTTATTCTGGGTCTGCTGCCAACAAAGATCATTAACTGAACATTGTATTTAATGTCATAAACATTTGCTATGCTCAAAATTTGCTAATGTTAACTTGATAGAGACTGAAAAAATTGCTATAATTTCTCCTGGGTTATACAAGTCATGTCCTATTATACCTAATTCTGAAAGACTGTACAGATGAACAATAAAAGTGTGAGACCATAAACTGGAACCTTTGAATTTCCCTTGACAGATAAATGGCCTAATTGTTGCTCTAGTCAATCTTGTACATGCTCTTGATCTCTGACACTTTCAATGTTTTGTGCTTTTTTTGCAGAGTGCAGCAGCTTCAAAGCAAGGATGTAGAATTAACAGCATCTCTGCACTCTGAAGGGCTCCAGGTTTTTATTTTTGGTATTATTAAGTGAAGGGAAAGCTAAGGTCTGGGTAATGGAGGAAAGTATACATGTTTTTCCCATATTCAAATCTACTGCTTTAGACCTAGAGGTGTTTAATAATGAGGAGTAAGAGATTTCAGGGCTTCATGTGTCTCCATTTTTCAAAGAAAATTTTTGACAAGTTCCAGACTATAAACCCTAAGCTGAAAGGATCCTTTCTGAGGCTTAATCGAGTGCTGAGATAAAAGTGAGGGGCGCTTATCCCACAGTATTTTCAGTTAGTTACCTTAACAGGATCTAATTATGTAACTGGGACTAATCTTTATGAGAGCAACTGGAGATGCTTAGGCCTCAAAGCTAGAGAGTCAGCCTGAAAGTTATGCATTATTAAGCATGGACAGGTTTTTATACCTTTTTGACTTGGGGTTGGATCTGTCCTCACTGGAAGATATTCACTTAAATGTGTTTATTTGACTTTGAATTGCAGTTGTGATTTATGGATGAGCTTTTCCAAGTTGTCAGATTTGGTTTGGTGACTAGTGAAAAGCATGCAGCTTGGGGGTTGAGGCTGCTCCAAAAAAATCTCATCTCACCTTAATGCAATTTCCTCTGTGGAAGTCTTGATCATATTGCTCTCCAAGGGTATGTTTACTATTGACTTCAGTGAAGCCAGTTCTTCCATTCAAACAAGTTTTCCTTTAAGATAATCAACCATGGCAGCTGAGCAGAAGAGAGCTTTGGAGTATTCTCCTAATTATATTTCATGTGTCTATTTTGCAATAAGCATAGTTCAGGATGATATTTTAAAGAATTCAATGAGGCTTTGAAACTGCAAAAGTATTTTCTGTTTAAATACACCTAACAAATGCAGACTTTGTCTCATGAAGATAAAAGTTCCATACAGAGAATATGTTGTAAATGATGGAAAGATTTAATTCAGAAGGCACAGACGCACAAAGGAAGATATTTAGACTTGGAAAAAATGAGGAAGTTTATAGCAGTTACCTTTAATAGATGATGTTTTAAAGTGTTTTAAGTGAATGGTCATGCAGCCTTCTGACCCTAAAATTAGGATTAAAATAAGATGCAATTTACCAGTGTAATTGACAGCTGAAGTTGTAAGTAGGTTTAAACATCAGCTCTTATTTGACCTTCTGTTTTTAATGCAGTACAAATTTGAAGTTCAAAACAAAAATGTACATGATTGTTTACAGTCTTTTCAATAAAAAGTTACTTCTCAACAAAAACTACCTGACACATAAACCTGGGCACATTTATAATCACATAAAATTTTATTAGCCAAACTAGCTCTGTTCCAGTCTCAAGAACTTTGCTGCTTTCTCAATATATATTTTTTTTCAGACTGTCAATTTTTATTTAACTGAATAGTTCTTTGACCAGTTGAAGAAATGCATTCTGTCACTCAACAATTTTTCTGCAATGCATTCCTAACTGTCATGGTTTACTCCCAACTCTGTCATGGTTTATTGGAGTTTTTTCAATGGCTGACTCATGTAATGACTACAACAAAAGAAAATAAAACATCTTTTAAGTGAGAACCATCCTCAAAGAAATGTTGGTTCTAGTTCAGCTGCATCCAGGTTCCTAAGAAAAGCTGGTTTTCGACAAGACAAATTTATATTTGAGAGTTTAATTATAAAAAAAATTTTACTTTCATATGCTTTTCAATTCCACTCTCTAATTCCAACAACAAACAACAAAACTTGTCTAACAAGGTTTGTCATTCTTTGACCAAGGCCACCCACCCACACTTCGAAAATTAATCTTAGTCATGCTTGTAGTGTGCAGTGAAGTGTGAAACATGCACATCTAAGTGAGGTCAACTAGAGGTATTCTGGAGCTGTATGTGAAGCTCCTTTCTACTCAGAATCATCTGGACATAACGCCTTGTTCAACAGTAGGCTTGTTCTAAGTTTAATCTCTTTCTTTTGTGGAGTATAGACATGTCAGAGGACACACTTTCAGGGCATTTTACTAGAATAAAACAAACTTTTGTCTTACATGCATATATGTGCTTTGGTGATACACATTTTTGACCTTTCTTTTTAAACTGATCTTCTTAGCTGTAGTCTTGGATTTTTTTACCTTTTAATTTAATTATTAGAATGTAAAATATCTTTTCTTCTGTAGGATGTTAAGCTATTGCAGTGATTAAACAAGTTCTTTAACCCAGGTTCCTTCCATCTCGTCTTGACCTTTTAGCAAGGTCTCTTGGTTACTGTTCAAGCTTGCAAGCAATATAAAATTTGCTTATATATGCACATATATATTTATTTAATAAAAAGAACATAAGTATTAAATATTCTTAAACAGATTTTTATCTTTTTTCAACATACTACTTTTTTTACCTGGCTTTATTAATACCAGTCATACCCTTGGGAAGAAAGTTTGGTATCTTGGCAAAGCCTTTCTGGGACATGTCTCCTACTGTTATAACAGTAAATGACATTATTCCTAGCTATTTTGTAGACTGCCCCCTATCAGCCCACTCAACTTTTGGTAGTTATCTATCTCCTAAAACCAAATGTCAACTTCAAAATTCATATCCTCAGATAACTATCTGAAATGCCTACACTTGAAACCCAGCCAAATATGTTTCTCTTTGTAGTCAAAGGTGACAGCTGGGCATCTGCACAGAGTATTTTAGATTCTGTTCACTTACTCTACACCATCTATAAAACAGATCTAAAAAGAAGTGATAGAGGTCATCTTCCAAGAGGGGTATGAGTATAACAGCAGATTGCAGTAGTTCATATCCGACCCATGGAAGAAATACCAAGCAATAATAAGAAATGCATAGACTATAGGTGGCAGAGATGAAAACAAGTGAAGGCTGGTGAAGTACTGTGAAAAAAAAAAATCACAAATCATTTCTATTTTTGCTTTTTTTTCCTCAACATTAGCTTTTGGCTATTGTCAAGGAGAGGATACCAAACTGAAGAGACTGTTGGTCTGACCCAGCATACCCATGTTCTTTAGTCTCAGAAAGGCGTAAGGCATTGGACGTTTGGGGTCTCTGACAGAGAGCTGCACTGAAGACTTTTGATAGTGTACCACCACATATAATGACATCAAGTACATATGCCTGTGTGAGAAGTTTCTCTTCCAGGATCAAAACCTGATTTTACAATTATGCTGGTGAAGGTAAGATTTACACTCCCCACATTTCAAATTACCTTCCTTTACTGTTCTTACTTTCTTCAAGACACTCAGAACTTAAATAGATCTTGTCAGCCTACCATCTGCTTCCAGTGGCAGCCAAGGGGCAGAAACATTTATAACAGTGAGGCTCTGAAATGACATATTTTCCATAAGTATTCATCAGTAATTATTTAAAAAAAAGCCTAAATGACAAAAAGAAGTGTTTTAGTTCTGAAAAATAGCAGCTACTCTCCTCATATGAGTTCATTGAGAAAAGACTGGGAAATGTTGGTACCTTTATGCATTGAAAAAATGGGCTAGTGAAAGAATCTTTGGAAGCTTCAAGGTCACTTAATCGTGATTTGTTTCTGTCTATATGTGTAAAAGATTGATGTGAAATGCAATCTAGGAGACAATGTGAGGTTAACATTAGGAGGGACAAATAAGCCACTGACTGAGGCAAGTTTAGGTAGAAACACATGTCATAATTACAATTTCCTTCCTTCAGTAAAGTCTGAAATTCTAGAACATAGGTGTCTTCCACATAACCATTTAAAATCAAATAAATTTAGTAGAGATTTACACAGAAAGAAACCACGTAAAAGACTTTCAGTGGTCTAGGAAGCTGAGTCCTATAAACTGTAGTCAAGCAAAGACTGCCACAATTTTTAGGAGCTGTAACTCATATTTTCTCGATCTCAATTTAAAGAATGCACTGAACTGCATAGTACTAATTAAATACTGAAAATATTGTGTGGAAAACCCTGGGCAAGAACATTCTTCCTAATAAATTCAGGAATTTTTCATCTGTGCATGGTGATACCTATCCTGCTGTTTCTTTATCTCTTAGCTAACAGGGATTACCTACAGTTCCTTTTTGCAGCCATAATGAAATAAGAAATATTTTTTTAAAACCCTAAAAAACAGGCAAGTAAAATTGCTGGCATGCAAGGATATGTGCTAAAAAAAAAACACATTCATTTTCCTCTTCAAAACAAGCAGGCATGTTTGCTTGTCTCATATCAGTTGGTACTGATGTCCAGACATCAGAGAATTCACAGAATGTGCAGCTCTTACCACCAAGAAATTACTACAAAAATAATATTGCATGAAGTGTCATTTCTCCAGAGAGATTTAACTCTAGCTTTTGCTGGCTTCAACTTGTCCTATAATATGAGTGAGCATAATAATCTGTTTTCTGAAACTCTAGATGTTTTGGATAAATGTAGATTTTAGGCAGCTGATGATTCAGTCAAGAGTTTTGACAGCAAGGTATTATATGCACATTTCCTAAAGCCCAAGAAGATAGCTGTTTGTACCTTTCTTCCTCAGGGAACCTGATAAGGTTAGGTATTTTTAGTATGAGACTAGATAATGCATTATAAAATATGACATCTCAATAGCTCAAAAATTTACACAAAACTGAAATTAATTAAAGAAGTTATGTGTACTGTTTAACTGGTAACAAAGGAAAACCAATTTTTTTCCCCCCAAATAAATCCGCCTTCAGAAATCTAAATTTATTTCTTGCCTTTGTTTCAGTCAAAGCATAATTTTCACACAGCTTTTAAAGGTACATGTTTTGATGGTGAATTTTTTTACCTACTTCTATAACAAATATTAGTGACCAAAACTTGTCTATGATTAGCATGAAGTGTGATCTAGAGCAGAGTTGCTGGGACAGTCTTTTCAACTAAACAAACAAAAATTGTTCTTGCAGTTTTTGAGACAGGCTTTATAAAATAGTAGACAAAACACAAGGAGATTTTTGGAAAGCCTTGAAGAGGAGTCCACTTCTCAAGGCTTGCATACACTTGCAATTAACTGAATAACTTGTCTCAGGTTAATAATCTATGATTAAGTCCATAACCATGCTCTTATTTAAGCAAAACTCTTAGCATTTCACAGAGGACTGTGCTGGATTGTTTCTTGCATGCATTTCAGGTTGACTTTTGTAGCTTGAAATAGTTGGTCCCAAGTCAATGTTCAGAGTGAAAAACTGGAACAAAACATGATATTTTATCTGAATCTCCTATTTGGGGAAAAATTTGTTCACATTCTAAACTCCTACATCCAAAATTATATCAAAGTAAAACATGATAGCTATTTTTTATAAGACCTTTAGGCAATTACACAGAACTGCATTTTTGTATTTTTGAGGATGAGATTATTAACTTTTGATTTTTAATATTAAAAAATTAAATGAATGCAAAGTGTTATTACATAAAGGCTAATAAGGAAATAACTGAGTGACATGTAGGTAGGCATATTCCTCCATAAATAAACTAATAGATCTGTTTCTCAGGCAAAAAAGAGGTGGATGAGGTGTTGGCTGGATGGTCCCACTCAGAGAGCAGTGATCAACGGCTTGATGTGCAAATGGAGAAAGGTGGTATATGGCTTTCCTCAGGGATCAGTACTGGGACCAGTGCTGTTTAACATCTTTGTCAGCAATATGGACAGTGGCACTGAGGGCACCCTCAGCAAGTCTGCTGATGACACCAAGCTGTGTGGTGTGGTTAACATACTGGTGGGAAGGGACAGCATCCAGAGGGACTTTGGCAGGCTTAAAAGGGGGGCCCATACCAACCTCATGAAATTCAATAAGGCTAAGTGCAAGTTCCTGCACCTGGATTGGGCCAATTCCAAGCACAAATACAGGTTGGGCTACAAAATGGATTGAGAACATCCTTGTGGAGAAGGACTTGGGGATTTTGGCCAATGAAGTGCTCAACGTGAGCCTGCAATGTGTACTTGCAGCCCAGACAACCATGTTCTGGGCTGCATCAAAAGAAGCATGGCCAGCAGGTCAAGGGAGGTGATTTTCTGTCTCTACTCTTGTGAGACCCCCACCTGCAGTACTGTGTCCAATTCTGGAGCCCTCAACACAGGAAAGACATAGAGGTCTTGGAACGAGTCCAGAGGAGGGCCACGAAGATGATCCAAGGGCTGCAACAGCTCTCCTATGAAGAGAAGGCTCTGGGGAGACCTTATAGTGGTCTTCCAGTGCCTGAAGGGGACCTACAGAAAAGCTGGGGGGGACTTTTTACTAGGGCTTCTAGTGAGAGGACAAGGGGTAATGGATTAAAACTGGAAAAGGAGAGATTTAGGTTAGACATTAGGAAGAAATTCTTTAGTGCGAGGGTGGTGAGACATTGGAACAGGTTGCCCAGGGAAGCTGTGGTTGCCCCATCCCTGGAAGTGTTCAAGGCCAGGTTGGATGGGGCTTTGAGCAACCTGGTCTAGTGAAAGGTGTCCCTGCTCATAGCAGGGGGATTGAAACTAGATGATGTTTAAAGTCTCTTCCAACCCCAACCATTCTATGATTCTGTGATTCTACTATTAGGTTTCTGGATTCTGTGAACTGTTTAGAAGAAAGATACACCTCTAGTTCTTAAAACAGTATGCTGTTCTGGTACTGAGGAACGCAGTTAATTACACAGAAAATAATAAACTCCACATTATTTCCTCACTATTTTTTCTTCAATTATCAGGTTTTGCTAAATCAAAGTTGGTGAGAACAACTTTTAAGTTAAAAAAACAAACAAACATTGAGTTACCTGGAAAAAAAACAAACCTGTTTGCATTATATTTAACTACAGATATCTAAAATACTATAGCATTAATATAACATAATAGTAATTTTTTTTTCCTTATAATTTAAGGTGTTTTAAAGTTGTCTGCAATTGCAGTACAACACATAGCCATATAGATCTGCCTCAAGGTCACAAGGCTCTTCAAAAATCTAAATTGTACCAACTGTAGATGTTGTATGGGGATTTAAAAGCACTCAAATTATGAGATAAAACACGTCTCCTAGGAAATCAGGTAGTTTAGATGTAAGGTCTCCATTTGATGTCAGAGTAAAATATAGAGGATTGGGACTAGATGCTTGGCATGGTAACTAGTCGCAGCAGGGGAAAAAAAAAAAAAGCACAGTTTTTAATGCACTTTTCAAACTCAAAAAGAAATGTTCGTTTCAAGTAAAAATCAAAGTATAAGATGCTACTACAATACGAACAGGGGAGGATCTTGTAACTTCAGCAATCTTTTTTCTGAGTTTTTAAACAGAAAAGATATGATCATACATACACATATGTGAGGAAAAACCCTCAAGAAACAAAACCAGCTGTTCTATCAGACGACATCCAGTCCCAACAATGCTATGTTTTTTGCTACGAATGGGTGAATGGCTGCTAGTATGCAATATTTACTTATGGAATACAATTATATGTGCCCTAGCAGTCAGAGAACATGTAGTAACACACAAGAAATTTGTATTTTGATCTGCAGAAAAAAATGGATAATTACAGACCAAAGCTTTTATGCAAGTTTACTTTTCTGTCTGCCTCTCCTATTTCCAGCTCCTTGTAGATTGCATAGAAAACGATCCATGTGCTAGTCCTGCAGCTAGTGAAACTCAAGTCACTGTTCTCATAATGGGTCTGAAGGGCAAATATCAAAGGCAAGAGAGGTATTGGATTTATGGAGTTTGCCAAAATGACACCACAAACCCTTGTTTTTAACAAAGGGGAGTTCCTCAAGCTTTCTCTAAGGATATGCACCTGAATAACCACAAATACCACAATTTGATACCAGCCTGGGCTATAAGAAGGTCAGTAGACAAATTTATTGTGACTTTTTAGGAAGTAATTTCAACTAATGGAAGAAAGCTGCTTTGGAGTATCCCCTGTAACTTTATTTTCCTATGTTGCTATTAGCATGTGGCAAACTATGTTAAAGAAACCAGGGCCCAGTTTACAGTACAGCTTAAACAAGACCAGCACACAACTGTTTCAAGGAGTTTCAAACAGAAACAGCAACACTGTTTCAAAATCAATCCAGAAATGGACCAGACAAGACACAGAATGTGTTCAGATGCCCTTACCATACTGTTGAGAAGAAAAAGATTTTGGTCACTCACGCAAATTAATTTATCCCTTCCAAGCAGCTAGAAGGCAGTATATTAAATTTTGCATGTGTTACTGTAGTTGGCCTACTATATGAACATTGATGTAGCAAATAGATATCTTTCCCCTCTTGCCTTCCAGTTTCTATTTCTGTCATATTCTGTTTTGCACAGATGGGCTTACATGGATAAGAAAAACCATGTCATTGCATGTAAATTATTCTGTATGCTATCTGAAGAACACATTTTCATTTTAAGCCTTCATTTTGTTGGAAGTATAGCAAAGATGACAGTGTATTTTAACAGCATCCCCAGTATAGGTTAGGTTCACTGGTACGATCTGCTGGAGCTTTTCTGAAGATTTGGTGGTTGGTTTTCTCTGCTACCACTTCTAACTCACACAAATCCATAACATGAAATGGCAGATCTGAGAATTTAAACAAAACAAAAAAAAAAAATCTATTGAAATAAAAGAGTAAAAACGTAGCTCCTGATGAATCAGGCCGTATTTATTACAAATAAAATCTAGGACTGGGAAAAAAACTGAATTGTAAGTCCAGATATCTTACCTTTTGCTTTGCTGCTGACTGTGAGCATTGCTCTTTTATGGTATAGGATAATTTGTTGCACCCCAGTAACATGATTGCATTCAGCAAAAATAATGAGGATCACAAAGGTCCATTTAGGTGGAATTTAGAGACCTCACAGACCACCTCAAGAAAATATCAGTTGGTTACAGCATGTGAATTTTTAGATAATAAACAACTGCACTGCATACCATGCTCATCAACCCGCTGCTTAAGCTGACTTAGGGACCATGACATGAAGTGTGATACAATGTGAAATTGCCCCAGATACTCCCAGCTAACAGATGAAACATAAGCAGTTTCACACAAGGCCAGGGGAAGCATTTCTTCTCTTTGGACTAATGACTACTTGTGTAGACACAGGAGTAGCTCAGGACAGGAACATCCAGGTCCCAACATAGTGGTGCAATTCTGCTAAGAATGAACAACAAACATCATTGGAAGTGATGACAAGGGGTGGCAGCTGAAGCAGTGTTACAGGAGGTGAAGAAGCCATAGGAAAAGTAAAAAAAAAAAAATGCAGAATAGGGGACTGTGGCAAAGCAAACAGAGCAGAATCCCAAGTACTGAAAGCTGTCCCCAGGTATGCCTGTGTGAATAGTTCCTATAATATTTTCCTCCCCAAAATCTAGGAAGCAGGGTCCTGTCTAGTCCCTGGAAGAGACTGCCCACTAATGGTCTCCTAAATCATTCCCAGAAGTGGTTCATAGGTATTGTCCCGGTCCAAGCGGTGACTTGGACTCGGACGGGCTCGAGCTGTTAGCCCTTCTATATTTAGGATTCGCCCCTGATTTTGGGGATGGCGATGACGCCAATGTATGATATACCAGAAGCCCTAAATAGGAGAGCACGCATGTCCGCATGCAATGAAGACCAGACAGAGTTATATTTTATATGCTTTAACTGTTTGAGTGGAGTCACAAATACGTAGGAGGTAAATTTAGAAGGTAGGACGCAAGGGGGGTGTGTGTGTGTATGTGTGTGGGAGTTTAGATTGAAGAGAGAAGAAAACTTATGATAGAGGGGGCTGGTATAGCGCGACGCGGTTTCCCTCTCAATAGGGTCGACGTTGTGCGTGGAAGTGAGGGCCGTTTGTGGGTTTACCCCAGGGAAAGATTACGGTTAATGACAGAAAAAAGAAATATTATTAAATCTTACAGTCTCGGCAAGCTGCACAAGGCGGTCTGTAACTTTAAGATGGCGGCTTCCACGTGGCGGTCTGTGGCTTCAAGATGGCGGCTTCCACGTGGCGGTCTGTAACTTTAAGATGGCGGCTTCCACGTGGCGGTCTGTGGCTTTACAGCAGAGACAGCAGCGGCCCTGGGTGCGGCGGCAGGCTGCAGGCTTCACGCTTCACGGCAGCTGTAGCGGCGGCTTTAAGACTGCGGGCTGCGCTATAGCAAAGCGGCTCGCGGCAGACGGCAGGCTGCGGGCGTCTTCCCCGACGGGAGGAGGGAGAGAGAGAGAGCGCCTTTGGGGGAGATTCACTGTTCTCTCAGGTGCTCTCGAGGCAGTGGGGCTAGCAGATACTGAGCTTACCGCTCCTGCTTTAAGCCCGGCTCTCGAGTAGTAGCTTTATAGTTCTTTAGGCTTCCCCTTTTTGTATTCTCGGGTGGAGACCTAGCCTCCGTAGCCGAGATCCGTGGCTCTTTTACCTCTCCTCCTCGGCACAGACGGGTGCAAATAGGCAGCAGGGCGGCGACGAAAAGAGAGAGAGAGAGAACTCCCGCGAGCGGTCTCTTTATAGCTCCCAGGAGCCTTCTGATTTGGCGCATCTTTTGAATCCGTTCATTTGCATATAGTTTCAGCCAATCAGATAGCTATCCAGCCAGCTGCAAGAGTTCCATCCAGGGCTTAGCAGCAGCCTTGGTTTAAGGCTTGCCCAGGCTTGTCCTGGACTTGCCCAGGCTTGTCCTGGTGCAGTCCTGTCTCCTTTACTAGGTGAATAGTTCTTTATGGGAGACAACTTTCCCTTAGTGAGGGGTAAAACCCTCACAGGTATCATGGCCAGGAGTCCACTCAAAACAGTTTGTTTGGTTATGGCTACCCCATTTCAAGGGCTACAGGAGTTTGCCAACATAACTCTGGACTATTATATGGATCTTTGCTTCTCTGTCAGTCAACAGTCTGTGGGACTTGCAATTTACTTGGGTAGCTGTAGTCTACAACTCCGAAGGACTTGCACCATTCACTACACTGGGATTTTTCTTCTTTCCTAACCATCTCAGACCAAAAAACCTCCTTATTTTGATACTGCTCCTAGAATACCTCCTTATTTTGATACTGCTCCTAGAATAAGATAGAACAGATTAATAATACACAAGTTTATTTTTTAATTACTTGGTGTTTGTCTGTATAGTTCACAAATCATTCTTATAAGCAGTCTTCAATAATCATAATTGGAGACAACTTTCAGGACTAAGAAATCTGCTTGTCCGTCTCCCTCTCTGAGGGAAACACCAGAGGTAAACACCAGAAAAGGACAGCTATTGATCTGTCCTCTGTAGTTATGTTCACAAGGAGTCCACTTTCCTCAGGAAGCAAGTTGTTCTTTCCAACTATGGAATCCAGCTTCTACCCCAAAATCATCAATACTTTTCCAGCCAGAGAGAAACTGAATGGGATGCCAGGAGGATATTTTGTGAGTGGACAAAATGCAAATGTGAACATTAAAGCTTGTAATTACCTCTTCAGTCATGTTTTCTTTGGTTTCTCTGTAGCAGAGGTGCTTCTGTTTAATTTGTGTTAGTTTTCACTTCACACTGTAAGTGTTGATTCTGAATATTCTGCCACTTCTGCTCATTTTCTGTCATTTAGACTTTTCTGAAAAAGTCTGCTAACATCATGAACCCTGCTACTTAATTACCAGATGTTTTTTCTCCACTGGGAACGCAGCAAAAACAAGTATGACTTAGTGAATAGGTATGTTCTAGTCATTGCTTAATTTACTTGCAGCCTTACACTGAACTTTCTTTTATGGTCTCTTTGTTGAAACTATTTTTTGTCAGTCAAGATCCAGAGTTCATTTTCTTCTCTTCCTTAGATTCATCGGTCTGAAATGTGAATTCTGGTGTTGACCTACTTTAATAGGTTGATGTATACTAGCAGTAAAACAAAGTGACGTCTGTATTTTTATTTTTTTAAGTTGTCACTCTCATGATGACTAATAGTATGCAATGATGCTTGGCTACAGTCACAAAGGAAAAAAGACTGGTCTCTGTATTCCACTTCTCCCTTCTTGGGGGTTTTTGTGACAACTACATTGAGAGTGGTCGGTCTGTTAGACTTAGGCATTTAGAAATTAGTCCTTCACATGACAGTAACATGTCTAAGGTCTCCATTATGGCACATTAGCTAGTCATCTGCAGTTAAGATGCAGTTATCTGACTAAATGTATTTTCTTCATTGCACACAGAAAAAATTTAAATGCTAAAAGGTTACAGCTCTTTAAAGATGTACTAGTGCAGCAGGTCAGCAGGTACTATCTTTACTCATAAGTATTTAACTATTCAATCTGTATAATATGATGTCATAAAATTTAGTGAAACGATTCAATTTTTTATCATGATAAGTTTTAATTATTTTTTTTCCTCCGTATTAAGTATTTGTCAGACATGCAATTTCAAAGGATTCAAAGTGCTTAATTGTTAATTTGAGGTGTTTTTTTAAAACTATTTTGAAGGTAACAAACTTTTTTTATTGTTGGGTTGAAATTATGCAATTTTTTTGTTTCTTTCATGTCACTGTCACAAAGTATAGCACATCTTCACTTGTAAAATCAAAGGGGTAAATGGGAAGAGCCAACATAGTTTCAATCCATGAGAAGGAGAATGCTTGCCAAATCGTGTTTGCTTACGTTCATACAAAATCCTTCATGTTACTAGGACTAATAATTACATTTCCCTTTACAGCATTTAGAGTAGCAGAAAAATTCACATTATATAATTGTGAATTGTTTTTTTTTCACAACAACTAACAAATATACATAATTTCAATTCTCCATCTTATAATAGCATTGGTCTTTTCTTCAGAGTGCTAATGAAAAGTGTATACAATCCATGGATAAAAGCCAACCTGATTTATGCATTTATACATATACAGAGCTATAAATGAAACATAGTTAATGGTTTTGCAGAATAAAGAATTAAAACCATGCATTTGGGAGGACTTACACGTATGTTTATGTGTGCTTATATAATTTTAAAGACCTACAGAAAATTATTTGAATTACTTAAAATATGACTGTCCATTACGCTATGAGAAATCTTTAACATTCTAACATATACAATGTCAACAACATAAATAACCAGTGTCTAACATACTTTTTTCTTATTAGGCTGTTACCCTGTTAGTCCTATTCTTTTCACATTCTGAAGTATGTAAATGCTACTCATGGTTGCAGTTTATGGTCAAAGACTTGGGGGTGGACACTTATGCTGTAAAGTTTAACCAAGTTATGAACCAAGAATCTTATGTAATGTGTTACATTTGTGTTGTTATAACTTTGACATAAATGCATATTGTTAATTTTATAGCAAAGAGTTTGTAAATTGACAGCTCATTCTTTTTATTGATTTTCATGTCTTCCTGCATTGACCTTGTTTTGAAAAAGGACACTTCTAAGCAAAATAATAATTAGCTGTCAGAGATATTTGTCAAAGGTATTTATCCCTAAAATCTATTTAATGACAGCTGACTGTCAAAAACTAGGTTTCTGTTAATATCTTGGATTAAGTTATTCTATTTTTCCAGTCTAACACAGAATCTTATTGTCAGATTGTGTTACAGCAATGGAAACGTGTTGATTCTTAATTCTAAGAAACTTCTTAGAAACTTTCTGCATTAAATTTACTTAAACATTATATAATTCTGAATTTTCATTTTACTAACCCCTCTTTTGTCAGCCATGTGTTTTTCATGGAGTTCCTTCAGTGAAAGCATAATGTTTCCAACTCTATGTGGTTCTTTCAATAGTGTTACACTCTAATCTCAATGAAAGAACTGTAACATCAACTCCAGCCTACTGGGAGCACCATTGGAAAGGCAGAAGCAGAACACCTGGAAATCTGCTCTCTTTTTGCTGTCCCCAGACTATAAATATTTACATAGTAGAAACAGGAACAGGGCTTACTGACCGAAGTGTCGTTGTCCCAGAACTTTTGCTGGATCAGCCAACTGTGTGGATAACAGCAGCAGAGACAGAAGGTTCTGGAACTCACACACCACCACAAGGTTGGTACCACCCTGCCCTCTCAGCTGCAAGGAGGGTCATCTTCTTGTATTATCTCCCTATTCATGAGGTTTGTTTACAACAAATTGATAAGCATTCTGTTTGTATTTTTGGTGATTTCTGTAGATCTTCTAGGTTTTCAGTTAGGAGACTTTTACAGCTTGTTCTCTGTTCATACCACCATACAATGGATTAAATATAATCTACTGAGCCCCAGTAATTGCATCACACTGAAAACAGTTTTGGTATGACATCTTTTTGATCTCAATGTCTGTTTCTCTGTCCTGATCAAAACTGCAAAAGAATCCAGGGAGGGATATGACCTTGGTCAGCAAATCCTCTAGGCTTTTTTGTAAACGCACCTTCAAGTCATGTTGTAAATTTTGCGGAAGACTTAACACATTCTACTGTGGTTTTTTTTAAGAGTGAGGGCAGAAAGACAAAAATTTTTTCAATTATATGGCATAAGGCTTTCTGGTGTCTTTTGGTTAATATTCCAGTGATGCAAAAAAAGAAAATTAAGACATATTTTTTACTTGACTTTTTTTAAAAAGAGGACATCTCAACCCTGTTATAGTTTATATCAAACCTGTTAAACTAACCAGCATGACCGTTTCATCTACGATTGCCTAGTCTGTAGCCATCTATTGCAGCACTCCATCTGTTTGAGTAATCCCACCATGTTCCCATAATTGCAACTATATAATAACTTCCCAGCTGCACAACAACTTCCAGGTCAGCCTCTTTGTTGTCCCTGCTGTGTGCATTGGTGTAAATACACTTCAGTTGGGCTACTGATCTTGCCATCTTTCTGAGCAGAGAAGGCACTTCCATGGTTTCTAACCCATCAGTAACCCTTGTGTCTTTGCTGCCACATGGATCTCCATCTCCTACCTCCACTGAAATGCCAGACCAAAGAACTTCATTAGTACACCATCACACAAATATCAGTTTACCACACCCAGGCTTATCTCTACTGAGCCTGGTTTTATCCCCTCCCACTTCAAATCTAGTTTAAAGGTCTATGGATGAGCCCTGCTAACTCCTGCACAAAGATCCTTTTCCTGCTTTGAGGCAGGTGTACCCCTGTGGCAGAGCACTCTTGCCTCCCCCCCTGCCACCAGTGCTGGGGGTTGTTATATTGTCTGTTGAGCTCTCTGGAAATGGCAAAAGAACTCTTAATAGGCCCACTTTTGTTACGTCAGACTGGGTGGCACTGAGACCTATTTCTGGCCTTAAACCCTGCTGGGCTGTGGAACTGCCCACAGACAGGGTGGCACCTGGTTTTTGCAATGTGGGGATTGCCAGGGGGGGAACCCTCTGACAATGAACAGGGTGCCTAGCCAATGGGGTGTCTTGACTCAGGTAGAATAACAAATGAATAACCATAGGTCAGATCTGACTTAATCTATAAAAATGGAGTTTCCCGCCAGGAAGTCAGCTGGGTTTTCCCTTGGAGTAGTAGGTCTCTAAGGAAGCCTACCCCCTTAGGTCAGGACACCACCTAAAGAAACTTCTCCAGATTGAGTGACCACATCTTTGGTGAGTGATATATTTCTCCTAGATATATCTTTTAGTGAGCCTTGTCCCTGTTGGGCAAGTGATTCTGGGTACCTGAGGGGGAGGCTTTCCCATTTGTCTGAGTGAGTGTGCACATGTGGGATTATTATTATGATTTCCCATGTTAAGGTTACCTGTGTTGGGAATAGTCAAAAAAGCTTAGGAATTCTTAGGTTGTTGTGGTGTAGTGCATTAATATTCCCAACCAACATCTGAATCTGTGGTATTATTTTTGATTTATTGGAGGGCTGAATAGTGTTGGAATAAATACTCATTCTTAGTCATCTCCTGTTTATTTTTGGGTGCCTCAGTCACAATCCCATCTGTTGCCATCAGGCCTGGTGTCATGTAGCCATGATAAAAATCCCCAAATGCCACTTACACCAGGCTTGGAGTCAGGTATTGATCTGCTGGCTCTTCCTGTTCCTCCCCTCATAATTTCCAGTAACTGGAGGTATACAGGAGAAAACTACTTGTGCTTCTGGTCCCTTTACTAGTAGTCCCAAAGCCCTGAAGTCCCACTTGATTGCCCCTGGACGTTTTGTGCAACTTCAAATCATAGACTCATGGAATAATTTATGTTGGAAAATACCTTTATGATCATCAAGTCCAAACATAAACCTAGCCCACTGCCGAGTGGCCACTAAAATACATCCCTAAGCACCATATCTGCATGTCTTTTAAATACCTCCAGGGATGGTAACTTGATTATTTACCTGGGTAGCCTGTTCCAATGTTAGACAGCCATTTCAGTGAAGAAATTTTTCCTAAGATCCAATCTAAGCCTCCTCTGGCACAACTGGAGACCATTTGACCATTTTCTCTTGTTCTATCACCTTGTACTTGTTATCATTGCTGCCTACCTGAAAAATCAATAATGGAGAAGCTGTACCGGGGTAGCAAGGTTTCTCTTCACATCTTTAACCTGGACCCCAGGAGGCAGCAGACCCCCCTGAGGAGTGTGTCTATCCTCCATATTGGGTCTTCTGTTCCTCTTAGGAGACAGGCTTTTACGATAGTGATCAGTCCATTTTTTTCTTTATGGAAGCAGTTTTGAAACAGGGCATATGCTGATTTAACCTTGCTGACACCTTCAACCTGGATGAAACCTTATCCTCAACAGTCTTGAGTTCCACTTGCAGAGCCTCGTACCTGTTATGCAAGGGCACGTGGAAAGGTGGAATCCCTGTTTGCAAGTTGAAACACCTCGTGGAAAACCTCCACAGGAGCAGATGGCACATGCCTGATTACCCTTTTTATCTGTTGCTCTCACAGTCTGCCAAAAGCAGCAAACACAAATTTTTTGTAGCTTGCATGCTCCATCCCGCAGAAACCAGTAGCAGGAGAAGTAATATATTACATTTAAGGCTGGGCCTGAGACTTGCATCCATGTCTGCCATTACTCAAAGAGGTAGACTTTATGATGTTGTCATTTTAGATATTTTTGGTTTAAGAACTTGATATGGTAGATCTTGTTTCCTGTTTTAGCAGCCCTTGGAGGGTCTCAGATATTACTTTATGCTATTGATAGCAGGCGCAGCAATAGTCTCTGGGGTATATGGGACATTTCTGGTGAAACTGCTATCATTTGCTGTTCAATGTAATTTGAGAAAAGAAACCAGCCACCTCACACATTGTGTATGTATCAGAAAAATAAAGGAACCAAGCACTAATAACTCAAAATAATGGAAGTGGTATATTTTCTCCTGTGGAATCACAGTCTGCTAAATTGCAAGCCCTCTAAATTGTGCCCAAGCTCTCCAGACACCAGGGGTCTTCAAAAGGTCCCATTGTGAATTTTTCTGCTGTGAAACACAATAAAGTAATGTTCTAAAAAACAATGAAACCAATGTATTTTGAAATTTTTAGCACAGTAATAAAAACACATTTCATTTCCCTTACAGCTCAAGCACTGCCATCACTGCCATACAGACACTCAGTCTGGTATTCCATAACCAGTCTCACATTCTAGTAGGATTGTTTCTGTACTAAATCATATAAATTATCAACAGCACATGCATGAAAACTTTTTACTTTGAACTCTTAACTTTCATTCCTTGTAGCCCTTCAAAGCCTATTTAAAGACATCACAGGTGTTTGAATCCAATTCATTTATTTCTTGTATCACTTTTCCATTAAGCTAATATTGACATATACTAGAAGAGTTTTTAATTATTGCCTCTTCTCAAGAAAATGCAGTTAACCTGGTGATGAAAATTAGATACAAACCAGTTCAAATCTAAGTGTCCTCCAACACCACTTAAGTTTCATCTGTGATTAGACCATAAATTAGACCAAGCCTTTTATGAAGGTCTGAAATACTCAGGTAACATTTTAATTTTATGTATGCAAATTTTTCTTGCACATTCCAGATGGAACTGCAAATGATAAAACAAGAACAAAGCTTGTTCAATATTTCAGAACCAAAAGAACAGATCTAAATTTCCCAAGAAAATATCTTCTAAGATCTCCAGATTTGTTCTAAAACTCAAATTATTCAAATAGTTCAAGTGAGCTCCTTCAACTCATCAGAATTTACTAGATTTCGATTAATGGAATTTAAAGAATATTTATTATTGTACCTACTTTAATGAAAACTCATGTCAAATGTGTTCTCAGTGGCAACCAGGATGAAGAGAACAAATAAGACATGGAAGACTAGGAAAGGTGTGTGTGGGGAGAAGTGAGAATACTCGAACTTAGTTTTAGTTATAAAGTTCTGGTAGACAATAGGGATGATAAATGC
The DNA here is from genome assembly GCA_020745705.1 of Hemiprocne comata. Taxonomy (NCBI): domain Eukaryota; kingdom Metazoa; phylum Chordata; class Aves; order Apodiformes; family Apodidae; genus Hemiprocne; species Hemiprocne comata. The sequence goes on along the minus strand of CM036586.1, from coordinate 93,074,890 downwards.
CCTGTGTGTTGTGGTGGTTTAACTCTAGATCAATATTATTAAAACTTTTGGTGGCTTTAATAGGTGCTGACTCACATTCTTAGTACACAAGAAGAAATAGAAAGAGATGTACCGAAGTACTACCATCTGCCTTGTAATCAGGCATCACTAAAGAAAAGCATTTGAGACCCAAAAACACACCAATGCAAAAATTTGCCAAAACCAGTCTATCAGACAGTTTAGCTCTTTAACTTGTCATCCTTAGTGCTAGCAGTTGCTGAAAGAACTGAAGCTTGAAAGTCCCATCAGTGGTGTATTTATTACATGATCTGAGAATAAAGAACTTTATGAAATAATGTGTATATCTTTCCACTTTCTTAGGTCCTAGAACTAGAAAAGCCAGAAAAAATAAGTCTATTAGAAGCTCTTTGTTGCCTTTGTATGGTACAACAACCATACTTACTCAAAAGTAAAATAGTAGGTGTGAATATAAATAAACCGGAGTCAATTTGGTGCATACAATCCTGTTAATCATTTTAAAAATGAGATAAAGCGTTGTATTCTGGGAGTGAATCAAAAAATGAATGTATATGTTTCAAAATACAGGAATGCCATGTCCCCAGGAAAAATGTTATTAGGGCATGACTGTGTAATTTGCCCTTTGTAACTACTAATTCTCTTCCTGCTATGTCTAGAAACTGGACTACCTTTCATTTGCTCTTTGTAGCTTGGAATAATTAAAAATCCATTATACTTCTCTTCCTCCAATGACAGTACACAAATTAAGTCTCAGCAGTGTTGAAACACATGCAAAAAGTGATATGACCCTTTCAAAGTGTCACTTATCTGCAATGCAAATTTATCTTGGGCGATCAGAAATTCAGCAAATATTTTTCATTTAGAACTCAATCTTTTACAGCTGAGTAGTGTTCATTTGTTGATTCACAGTTCAGAAGTTACTGAGGTGTTTATTTTTGTTAATCAAATGTGTACTTCTCTAGTTATTTTTATACTCCATATTTCCCAGTAGTCAGCCTCAAGAATGCCTCAGCTCCTCTCAGCACTGACAGCTGCAGAAATATGCAGCCAGACTTTCACTTTAAAGAGTCAGTTTTCAGTAAACCAACAAGATATAACAGGAAGCCAATTCTGCTAAATTGTATGCAGTGTATTTGCCTTTTTCCCCCTTTTGTGTTTACATATTTGTATTTTAGATATAGGAAATAAAAATTAACCTTACCCAGTGCTCCTCAGATTTCTTTGAATCAAAACTAGTATCAGCTGATTGAATCAAACCTTGCATGAATTCAAGGCTCACAAAAACAAAAAAGTACTTGTAGTTAGCCTAGGTAAGGTGTACGTATAACTTTTCACAAGAACCTGACATCATCTCTCTTTCTAGATTACTGCTTTTCGTTCTTAGTTCTATTCTGTGAAAAAAAGAATTGCTCTTCTAAGCTTTTCTGAACCTGCCGCATGAGTTTTCTACTTCTCATTCTCAAACCTTGGCAAGTGGTACAAGGTATGTTCTGAAAATAGGCATAGAAATGTTGTGTAGAAGCAACCTCTAGAAGTCACATAGTTGAACCTCTTGTTCAAAGCACAATAAGGTCATACAGAGCTTTGCACAGGGCTGGAGCTGAACTTGGCAAGAGACACAAAGAATAATAATAAGGGTTTCCACAGGTATGCCAGCCAGAAAAAGAAGGTCAGAGAAAGTGTACTACTTCAGACGAACACAACTGGAAAACAGACGAGGAGAACTGAGGTACTCAACAACTTTTTGCCTCAGTCTGCACTGACAGTCTCTCTTCCCACACCTCTCAAGTGGATGGACCACAAGGCAGGGACTGGGAAAGCGAAGTCCCTCCCCCTGTGAGCGAAGATTAGGCTCATGACCCCCTGAGGAACCTGAATATCTGTAAGTCTATGGGACCTGATGAGATGTATCACAGAGTCCTGAGGGAATTGGCTGATGTTGTTGCAAAGCCACTCTCCATGATACTTGAAAAGTTCCTGGTGACTGGAAAAAGGGAAACATTGCATCAATTTTTAAACAGGGTAGAAAGGAGGACCCTGGGAACTACAGATCTGTCAGCCTCAACTCTATGCCTGTAAAGGTCATGGAACAGATCCTCCTAGAAGCTATTCTGAGGCACGTGAAGAGCAAGGAGATGATTCCAGACAGTCAGCCCAGCTTAACGAAGGGCAAGTGCTGCCTGACCACCCTAGTGATCTTCAATGATGGAGTGACTATACCAGTGGATAAGAGAAGGGCCATGGATGTTGTCTATTTGAACTTCTGTAAGGCATTGACAGGGTCTCCCACAACATCCTTATCTCTAAATTGGAGATGAATGGACTGTTCAGTGGGTGAGGAATTAGTTGGATGGTCATGTCCAGAGAGTAGTGGTCAATGGTTTGATGTCCAGATGGAGATCAGTGACAGGTAGTGTCCCTCAAGGATCCCTATTGGGACCAGTACTGTTTAATGCCTTCATCAATGACATAGCAAGATTGAGTGCACTCTCACCTAGTTGAATGGTAGAGTTGACATGCCTGAGGGATGGAATGTTATTAGAGGGACCTGGATAAGCTCAAGAAGTGGGCCTCTGTGAACCTACGATGATCAAGACCAAGTGCAAGGTCCTGCATATAGGCAAAGTATCAAAACAGGCTGGGGGATAAAGGGATTGAGAACAGCCGTGTGGAGAAGGACTTGGGGGTAGTGGTGGATGAAAAGCTGGACATGAATCACAATGTGTGCTTGCAGCCCAGAAAGCCAACCATATCATGGACTGCATCAAAAGAAGCATGAAGAGCAGGTCAAGGGAGCTCTACTCAGCTCTGGTGAGACTCCACCTGGAATATTGCATCCAGTTCTGGAGTCCCCAACGTAAGGTGGACATGGAGATCTTGGAGCAAGACTAGAGGAGGACCACAAAGGTGATCAGAGGTCTAAAGCACCTCTCATTTGAAGACATTCTGAGAGACTTGGGGTTGTTCAGCCTGGAGAAGAGAAAGCTCTGGGGAGATATTGTGAGCTTTCAATAGTTAAAGGGGACTTATAAAAAAGACAGATAGGGATTTTTACCAGGGCATGTAGAGATGAGGCAAGGGGTAATGATTTAAAACTAAAAGAGGGTAGATTTATATTGGACATTAAGAAGAAATTTTTTACTATAAGGGTGGTGAAACACTGGAACAGGTTGCCTAGAGAGGTGGTAGATTCCCCATCCCTGGAAACATTCAGGGTCAGGTTAGATGGGACTCTCAGTAACCTGATCTATTGTAGGGGATTTAGGCTAGATGATCTTTAAAGGTCCTTTCTAATCCAAACCATTCTATTCTATGAAAATCCCACAGTTACTTTATTTAAGTGGTTCCCATCATACACTCTCCAAATGTCTTTTATTGGCAATTATGTAAATCCTAATAATTTTTCAATTTTTTTGCCTGCTTTCCACACAATTTTTCTCTCTATTTGTTACTCACAGAGATGGCATTCTCATATGAAAGGAAAGAAAATCCATCAAGTTCCTGAGATGTGTGGGAGGCTGCTTCTTCTTCTAATTTTTAGATGTTCCAAACAGTAACAAGGAGCTGATGGTCTTGCTGCTCACAAGCCAAGAAAACCTGCCTTGTAATGTCTCAGCTGGTGGTCCCCTTGACTGCAGTGATCACAATATTATAGAGTTTAGGATCCTGCTGAGTACACTGAAGGTTAGTACTAGGAAAAAGTTCTTAGATTTTTAGAAAAGCAAACTTCAGCTCTCTTGAAGCTCAGATGGGGAGGACTCCTTGGGAAGCTTCGATGGAGGATAAAGGAGCTAGCAAGTGTGAGTTTTTCAATAATGCCTTCCTGGAAGCACAAAAATAATTTATTCTCTGTAAAGGTAAGGGAAGTAGGCAGAGCAAGAAACCTCCTTGGCTTGACTGTGAGGTTCTGAACCCACTCAAAACCAAAAAATGTACCAGACATGGAAAAGCAGACAAATACCCATTGAGAACTACAAGGGCATTGCCAGGGCTTGCAGAGATGCAGTTAGAAAAGCAAAAGCTCAGCTCAAACTCAAATTGGCCAAAGATGTCAAAAATTACAAGAAAGGGTTCTTCAGGTACATAGAACACATGGAGAAACAGAAGGAAACTCTTGGCCCACTTTTAAACAGGAGAGGTGAATTAGACACCAACAATGCTGAAAAGGCAGAGGTTCTCAACACTTTCTTCACCTCTGTCTTTACCAGCACTGTTGGGCCCCAGGCCTTGGGAACAAAAGTCCAGGTTGAAGAAAACACAGACCTGTCATCAGTGAAGGAAGAATTGGTGTGCCAATTCTTACAGGAGCTTGACCTTTACAAATCAATGTCCTTGATGTTATCCACCTGAAGTTGCCAAGAGAGCTGGCTGACATCATTGTGAGGTTGCTCTCCACAACCTTTGAGAAGTGGTGGAGATCAGGGCATGTCCCAGAAGATTGGAGTGAGGCTAATGTCACCCCCATCTACAAGAATGGCTTAAAGGAGGATCCTGGAAATTATAGACCCATCAGCCTTACTTCATTCCCTGGGAAAGTTATGGAATTAATCATGCTGGGGCCTCTCACAAGTCAAATGGAGCATGTGACCGGGAAAAGCCAGCACAGATTCACCAAGGCAAATTGTTCTTGACAAACCTGATAGTCCTCTATGACAAAGTAACCTGCCTGGTTGATGTGGGATGAGCAGTGGACATTTTCTACCTAGATTTCTCCAAGATTTTAGATACAGTGCCCCAAAGCCTCCTCCTAGAGAAACTGCTGTGTCATGGTCTAGAGAAGGGGTCTGTGAAGTAGGTGGGGAACTGGCTGACAGGCTACACCCAGATAGTGGTGGTAAATAGCTCCTTTTTCAACTGGAAATCTGTCACAAGTGGGGTTCCCCAGCGATCAATATTGGGCCCAATGCTGTTTAATATCTTTATAAGTGATCTAGATGATGTGATCAAGTGTACCCTGATGAAGTTTGGCAGTGATACCAAACTGACTGGGGAACTGGACACTTTGGAAGGGACAGCTACCCTGCAGGAAGACCAGGATAGGCTGGAGGAGTGGGCTAACCACCTTATGAAGTTCAACAAAGACAAATGTAAGGTCATGCACCTGGAAAAACATAATCTTTACAGCACAGGCTGGGATCTACCCAGCTGGAGAGCAGCTTTGTGGAAAGAGGCTTGAGGGTCCTGGTTGACAACAAGCTCAATATGAGTGAACAGTGTGTAGCTGCTGCAGCGAAGAAAGTCAACAGGTTGCTGGGTTCTATCAACAAGGGTATCACCAGCAGAGATAAAGAAGTCGTTATCCCACTCCACTCAGCAGTTGTCAGGCAGCACCTGAAATGCTGTGTTCAGTTCTGGTGCCCACTATGCACAACAGATGTAGACAGGCTGGAGAGGGTCCAGAGAAGAGCCCCAAAGATGATCAAAGGGCTGGGAAGGCTGAGGTAGGAGGAAAGGCTGATAGAATTGGGCTTGTTCAGCCTTGAGAAAAGAAGGCTTAGAGAAGACCTCATCACTATGTTCCAGTACTTAAAGAGAGGCTACAAAGAAGATGGAATCTCCCTTTTTGCAAGGAGTCACATGGAAAAGATGAGGAGTAATGGGTACATGTTGCTCCTGGGGAGATTCTGATTGGACATAAGAGGTGATTTTTTTACAATGAGAACAGTCAGCCATTGGAATAATCTCCTCAGAGAAGTGGTGGATTACCCAACATTGGACAGTTTCAAGATTCAGCTGGAGATGATGCTGAGCCATCTTTTCTATACCATGCTTTTGCCAGGAAAGTTTGGAGCAGATGACCCTTGAAGACCCTTCCAACTTGCAACTTCATGATTAAAAATCAAGATGATGTCAGGCAGGATCTCTTGCAGTAATAGTAAAGCATTTTGTCCACTCATCTGTCTATGTCATATGAGTGAAAAATTAGCAGCTTATGTGCCAGGGGCCTGTGTGCACCCTTTCCACAGTCCCAGGACCACTTGGCTTTCCATGCTCTGGACCAGACCTTCAGGCTTGCTCCAGACCAGACCTTGGTCCTCCCCATCACTGCAGTCTTGCCAGGAGGTTGTGGGCTGTGGGCTAGCCCTAGTCACTGTCCCCAACCCCTCTCCCTAGCTAGCTGTTGTGGCATGGGGGCCTGCTTTGGGAGGGCATGGTCTTGCCAACCCCATGGCTAACCTTGGCTCCCTCCAGTGGGCAGTTGGCCCTCACAGACTCCTGATGGTCAGCACTAGTCTGTATACAAGAACTTATTGCATTTTTGTGAACTAGAGAGCAGGTTGCACCTTTGAAGACCTCATTGCCTTTCAAAGAACATAGTAATTTTTTTGCTTTCTGGTGCTTTACCAGAAAAGCATGAGAAAAAATCAGACTTAATCATTCCTGTATCCCTAACATCTACTTTTCTGTTCTTCTCACCTTGTTTGAAGATTACCGACTTTTGTCTTCAGTTCACCTTACTATGAGATCTTTACCACACTTCTTAGCACTGCAGCTGTTGTCTTCTTCAGTAAATCACACTTAAACAACTCAATTAAAAGAAAAATATTGAAAATGTACAAATTGTATGTGTGATGGGTCTCTTTTGTATTGGATAAGGCAGACTTCTGGGAAAATAATTAATTTGTAAAACTAAAGAAGAGGTATAAAATCTAGGAATTCTCATATAAAAAAGGAAAAATGTTGAATGTTTGACTTCATGACTAAAGACTATAACTTTATTTTAGCTTGCTTTGTGTTTGTGCAAATATGGGGTCAAATTTATCTTAGCATGAAATGAAAACTTACAAGAAAGTCTTTTTTTTTCCTCATTTATTTCATTCATTGGCTTGACTCTATCCCAAGGGGTGACTTGATTGAAGCCTCCACAGTACTATCTGATGGGTTGAACTCCTTGTGGTGCTGCTGTGCAGTGAGATGAGTAGAGGCCAAGAGTAAATCAAAGGAGTTAGGCATTTGTTTCAGAGGCAGTCACATCACTGTTGTGTCTCTGAAATAATTCTGCTCATGTTTGAAAAGTTTCCTCCACATTTATTATAACAGCTAGAAACCCTCCAGTTTATTTTAGTTCAGTTCTTAATTAAAGCTTAGGTTCTTTGAAATGAATTCATTATTGCATTTATTATATGGATCATGAATATTTTCATTCATCTTTTCACATTTTAATACATCTACTCTCTGATCTCATAATATCTATTGTCTTAATGTATTTGTAAAGAGCCCTTAGGCAGCTTTAATTTATGCTCTTTTTTTTTTCCCCTCCTCTTTTTTTTTTTTTTTTTTTTCCATACTTGAACTGACTGTGAGATACCAGATTAATCTGGGGTATATGAGCAGGTATTATGATGCCATTAGCTGATTCTGGGAACCATAGGTAAGATTCACTTTCCATAAGCCATTAGTAGTCACATTGTTCTTGTGTTTTCCTCTAGGTGGGACTTACCAGAGTACATGTAAAACGCTAGATTTAAATTTTAGTTTCCTTAAGGTCCATGTCTAGCTAAGTGAGTGAAGTAGAAACTTCCAGGTCATGATTAATCTTACTAATGAGCTAAAATAGATCAGATGAATACAAGTCTAGAAGTGCCTCCTTTTCTCCATTGTCTGTAGAAGGAGCCATTGAGAGTAAGCACAACTTTATATATATATATATATACATAAATATATATAATGTGCAACTTAATGTAGGTTAGAAGACCCTTGCCAGAGATGAGTTAGATAAGAATTACTTCGAGGAAATGGAATCTGTGTGGGTGTTTTATTTTTTTTATTCTTTTAGGAATTAGAGGGAAATTATTCAAGTTAAGAACATTTAGTGAACCACCAGAAAAAAGTACTTAGACATGTTGTAGAATCCTGCTTACTGGAGGATTTTTTGACAGGATAGACAAATATTTGTCCAGAATAAATTACGGAACAGAGAAAGCAAAAGCCTCTTATAATAGAGATAAGATATACATGGAAAAGATTATATAAATGTGTGAGCATGTGTGCACACTCTTGCACTGGTATCAGGGACACTATAAAATAACTTTTCTTATAATGGATATGAGGAATACCACATAATTTTCTACATCCTTGAGTAGGTCTTTCTTTCTAAAACACTTTCAATCAGAGTTCCTCAGGAAGTCAGTATGCTGGACAAGTAAAAACACCTTGCAAGTGGAGACAACATGAATCTTATAACCTGCTCATCATCCTACACTATTCTGGGATGAGGAAATGCTTAATTTAATCCCTCAGGAAACTAGGGCATTCAGAAACTTGCTCCTGTTATGATCCCAAAGCTGCAGGGTGGGTGGGGGAAAGGAGGAAATTAATCAGGGTTTAGGCAAGTAGCTGAAACAGGCAGGCTGACCTGGGGTGTCAGGCAGCCCTGATGGGGTGTCCAATGACAAACTCGTCTATACTGCACTTTCTGTCTAATGTCTCAGTCAAAACACTTATAAGGAAGCTGAAAATCTAAGGAAAAAGCGGGCAACAGAGGGACGCATAGTTCGTAAAGCGGTTATAAATTGGTTTCTGTTTGCCAGTTTAAGGTCTCCACTTTGGGATTACAAAGAGATAATGCTTTTTCTCAGCCCTGGCTTAACAATTTTTGGAGTAGTGACAGGGTGGTAGGAAGGGGATAAGGCAAAGTTTGTGAGATAATAAGCGCTACAATGACTTCGGGAAGAAAGGACAGAAAATACCTTTTAAATGTGAATGCTCCAGTGAGTACTATAAAAACAGATAAAAGATATTACCCACCACCACCATCCCCAGTCTTTCCACTCCTAGTCTTCCCAGCTGAAGGTTTGAAGAAAGAGAAAAATATTTTCTTCACACTATTTCTTGGTTGGGTCTGTGAGTTTATAGGAAATTGTCACACATCCCAATATATAATGCCAAGATTCACAGATAGTTCTTTGTGCCTCTATAAAGTAGTTGTCTTCTGTAGAGAATAATCCAATTTTTCACTTTTAGAGCTACTTTGCTATAATTTTCTGCCTGCAGCCACCAGGTATCTCCTGAGAAATTATTTTAATCAAACAATGGCAACCGACAAAGTATCAACAAAAATAGAATCAGTAAAAGCAAACTCTGCATGCTTCTCAAAATAAGTGTCTTTTTAGGTAATAAAAGAACCCCAGTCTTGAATTCCTCTGGCTCCAATTCCTTTCTAAGTTGCCTTTTGCTTTTGTATGTTTCTTTTCCTTACCGTGTGATTGTTCCCTACGTGCAGCTGTTACAGATATTTTTAGGTACAGACAGAGATTGCCTGTAGCACCAACTAGATGAGACTGTCACATAGGAAGGCTGTAAATGCACACAAATAATAGAGGAAAATCTATGACTTTGGCTGCAGCCACCTGTTCTTAATATTCTCTCTCATGGCCCCTGGCAAAAAAAGAAACTGAAGATGAAACAATACTTCCAGTTGTTTTGCCTGGGTGGTGCTATGGAAAAGGTGTGTTGCAGGAATCATTGTGGAGGCGGGCATGGAAAAGACATAATGGGAATGCTGGTCACTATGAAAGCTTCCAGATTTATAGAAAGCTGCGCAGCACCATCCAAAGAGAAGTGCAAGCATATGGCCTGTTTAAAGCTGAACTGTGCAGTTTCCTGATACATTGCTGGAAGGAGGAATGGGGTACTTGTAGGACTATGGATGGGGGCAGAATGGCTTTACTCCTTTTGAACTATTTTTTGGTTCACCTTTGTGAGCTCATCTGTGGGTACAGCTCAGACCTCTTGGTATAAGGATGTGTTTTTTGCTCGCAAGAAAAGGAAAGCCCAGTGAAGTATCAAAACACTAAGAACAAAAAAAGAGATCATTTGGAAATTGTTAGCTTTGGTCAGTCCTTACAGGACCCCCTTCTCCTACCACCTAGTGGCTCTTCTGCCTCACTGGCCACTATCAGCTCTCCAGGACATTTCAGCAGCTCTGCCTTCCTCATTTCCTACCAGATGCAGCTGTTTTTCCACTGGCCACAGCCCTCTTGTCCAGAGTTACATCTGACTTAATCTTCTTAAGGGAACACATTCGTTTAGTACTTGATCAGGTTGATATTGCTTTTGTTAGTCACATCACTTTATCTGGGGATACTTATGGTGGTTAACAAACCTATACATAGCACTGTGATCAAACAGCAAAAAATTGTATCTGCTTGGTCAGCAGTCCAATATAAAGAATCAAAACTACAATTCCTCTTCACACAAGTAAGCAGTTCCTTATGCAGTACATTATTAATTTCCCATTGGTTGTCATCTTCTAACATGCATTTTATAATTAGTCAATTATGCTATTTGTATGCTGAGTATGTGCAGAAGCAGCAGTCATTGGTAGAACTCTATTCAGTACACATTATGTATCTTTTAATGACACAGTTGAACACTTTCCTCCACTAAGTGTCACAGGAGTCTTGTATAGAGCTTTGCTAGTCCTTAGACAAGCTGCAACAACTTCCTCATTAGATTGCTCTTCAGCTGTTTGAGATTCACATTTTCAAAGTACTTAGCCATCATATTTTTCAGACCTTAGCACCCTGGTTTAGCACAACTGTTAAATGAGGGCAACAGGCACTTATTATTTATAGGCTGCCCTTACCAGAAATGGCTGGCTGAGGAGTGCAGCAGTATTTGAAACGCATTTATATTCCCTGTCTTGGTTCTTCAGTCTTGAGTTATCCTAAGTTGAAATACCTGACACACATAACAGAAAACTGTATTGTCTCTTGAAGCTTCCTACATGGCAGGGCTTCCCTCGAAAGAAATATAGTTACATAAATTAGTTACTAAATGTAGTTACAAAAATTGCAAAGGTGGGCCTGAGCACTCCAACAATCTGTGGCCTATCACAGATAAGCTCCAGATGTGTGTCTCTTGAGGGACAGCACATGTCTGTGTTCATACTCAAGTGGGCAACAGCTTGAGCAAGGTTGTCTGAAACCTACCCTCATTACAAACAAGGCATATTCTGCCAGCAGAGCACTGCTGGGCTCCTGCACTGTGGAACAAAATGTAAATAAAGTACACTTTCCAAACCCATAAATTCATAGCACAAAAAAAGAGCTGTCACTCACAGTTGACTAAACACTTCTTCAGACAAGCAGCTCTCTTTTCTGACATGCTTTGATGAACAGTGAAATAGTTAACGATCTTGACATTTACAGATTCTCAAGCACAAGTACACTTGCTAGAGCATACTGCCTCTTGGTGGACCAAATCAAGCCTTCATTGTCAGCTTCTACTTACAAGCCTGTAACACGCTAGGGTGGAAAGATTTTTATGAAATTGAAGAGAAGAAATGATAATTTTAAGTGCCTCTGGCATAAATATTTATACATGTATATGTGTATGTGTATGTGTATGTAAGTGTTAAGTGTAAGTGTAAGTGTAAGTGTAAGTGTAAGTGTAAGTGTAAATGTATATGTATATGTATATGTATATGTATATGTATATGTATATGTATATGTATATGTATATGTATATGTATATGTATATGTATATGTAGTGGTTTTCTGATACATAAAGACAGGTAATGCTTTTTCTTTTTTTTTATATCTCTTCCAGAGATGAATTTTCTTTGATCAGAGCTCTTCTGTAATCACAAGAAAATAGGAGACATTGAGATTCAGTGAGCTCAGCTAAAAAGACGGTCAAATTCCCATGTTTCATAATCTTAAACATCTGCTGGGGCAAGAGCACAACAAATAGCAATATGAAATAGAAATAATTGGTGCCCAAAATGAAAAAGTACATATGTGTGTGAGCTAAAGAGAGAAAGAAAGCTTTAAAGAACCCATATCTGTTCATTCCTTGCCCAACAGTTAATTCTGCCCCTAAATCTCAGAATCGATATTGTTCTTTCCAGCATGAACCCAGTAATTCTGTTCCTCCTTTGAAGGTTTCTCAGTTAGTGTCTGGGATTCTTTCCCAGTCTTCTCTCTGTTTTTGCAAAGTCTGTGTATATGAGCATTTATTAAGGGTCTGGGTAGCTAACGATCTCTCTGTTGCTTTCAGACAGATAAATGATGGAGAAACGAGTGGCATAGTCATAGTTTCTGCTTTATTTTTCCCCTTTTTCCTTTCAATGGAGAAGGAAAGGGAGCTCATTTTACTCTTCATAACATCCCAGATTGGTTGTTCTTCCCCAGAGGTGCAGTTTAAAAAAAAATAAAATAAATCTCATCATACCATAGAAAATGAATGTGGCTTTTTTGGATCTATGCATGTATCTCCAGAAAGGGGAATTGAGTTGTGAGGATTGAGTTCTTTTGTTTGTAGCTCATAAGCACTGAAAAGAATTAGCACATTCCTGTGAAGGTTCAGGCAGTTATCCACTAACTTAAATCTGTTTTCAGAGCACTAGTATCAGAGCTTTTGTAAAAGATGCTGATTTTCAAACATGGCCATTCAGTAAACCATTGTGCGCTTGTTGATTTATTTATTTATTTATCTTTAAATCATCTAGGATGAGAGTTTAATCCTCTGTAACTGCATGGCTTGTGGTGATACTGACCATCAACATCTAGCAAAATGGACACCTGATAATACTGTTCTTTGCAGTTTATTTGTGAAAGAGAAATAATCTGGGTCTATCATTGCAGTGTAAACAATATTTACCTGACCAGACACTGACACTGTTTAAAGCTGATGATTAAGTAAATGTCCATTCTCTAGGCTCCTTCTAAAACCTGCATAAGAGCACAATAGTCTGCCTGTCCTCTTTTCCAAATATAATTTTAGAGTAAAACCAATACAATTTGGAAACAGAGAAGAAATACGTCAGAAAGTACTAGGTTTATCTTGTACCTACTCCAAAGAGATTAACAGGAAAACATCTGGAATATGCCAGCTGGGTATTAAATACACATATCAGATCAATTAGATTAGGTCTAACTTAAGTTAGACCATTTATGAGGCTATGTGAAATATTCAAACAGAAAAGAGCTTACAATTTTTAAGTGTATTTTCAGGCAGGATGTTGGGAAGAAAACTGAAAGTCTTAAGTGAGAATGACTGAGATAGAGTTATCCACATAATAAAAAATACATGGAAGAAATGTCATCTACTCAGCTCCATGCTTAGGAAACTTCTGCAAATTTCTAGCAAGCCAGAAGCTCTCTTGATACCCCTAGACCCATCCTCTAAAACTGATGTTGTTTTCCACTAATTCCACTTGTAAACTTGACAAGACCATCAATGTCACTTAGCAGCTGCCAGGGGCTCTCCAACCCACCACTCCCAGCCAGGAGTGCCAGTAGTCCCAGCAAGTGAGCCTCCTTTGCAGCTCCTCCTTGAAACCAGTTTTCTGAACCCAAGACCTTTTTTTCACTTACTTTTTAACATTTTTGAGCTCAATAAATGAAACTTTGCTTTTGCAAGAGCTTTACAAGAAGGGAAGGAAGGAAGGAAGGAGGGAAGGAAGGAAGGAAGGAGGGAAGGAAGGAAGGAAGGAGGGAAGGAAGGAAGGAAGGAGGGAGGCAAGGAGGCAAGGAGGCAAGGAGGCAAGGAGGCAAGGAGGGAAGGAGGGAAGGAGGGAAGGAGGGAAGGAGGGAAGGAAGGAAGGAAGGAAGGAAGGAAGGAAGGAAGGAAGGAAGGAAGGAAGGAAGGAAGGAAGGAAGGAAGGAAGGAAGGAAGGAAGGAAGGAAGGAAGGAAGGAAGGAAGGAAGGAAGGAAGGAAGGAAGGAAGGAAGGAAGGAAGGAAGGAAGGAAGGAAGGAAGGAAGGAAGGAAGGAAGGAAGGAAGGAAGGAAGGAAGGAAGGAAATGCCTGTTGTAGGGAAGTTAATCCAGCAGGTACCTGATAAAAAAGTAGGTAGATGCAAACAGTTAAGGGAGTGTAAGAAGAAAGGAAAATGAGGCAAAGGTAGCACAAGATAATGAGGGTGCCTAGTGCAAATAAAGGCCCTTAAAAACAATAAATCAAGGTTGGGGACATCATTTGATTATCACTTATATCTGTGAAAACCTGATTTAAAAAATTCAAGTCTCAAGTTCTAGTAAACTGGCTAAGATTCAAGTTAACTAATTTAAGATATGCTGCAATGCAAAATGGAAAGTTTTTATTTAAATGTAATCACATTACAATCAAGTGTACAAATACATCTTAAAACATTGCATAAAAACTCTTCTAACTGATCATTTTTATAAACTACCACTGACATCTGTACAAGTTCAGACCACAATTAAAAAACCCCTTTTCCCTTGTTCATTAAATATTCCCAGTGACATAGCACTGCAGAAGCATAAACCACATCACAACAGTTTTGGGTGCTTCAAAATTCGATTACAACATCTGTCTATTAACTGTTATGTCGACACAGATGAATGTGGATAGACTTTAGTCATAAACAAAAATGCCTAGTATCTGTTCAGATTTATTTTGAAAAGTCATGAGGATTTTCAGCCAAGCACTATAAGTGAAATATGAACTGCATTTTGAAGCTTGTGTTTTGAAAGCGTATTGTGTATTAATATTTAATTTCTAATATAAAAGTTTTATAATCTGTATTTATATAAAGCAGTAACATGTTACAGTGTAATAAAGAACTATGACATATTTGTAATATAGGTTATTTTCACACATCATGTTGCTGGCACACTTAAGGGATCACAATGCACATAGATTTTCATGCCTTCAAAAGGTGGACCGTGTTTTGGTTTTTTTTAAAGGGACATATATGTGGCTGATTGTCTGCATTTCTGAAAATATGTCCATACATTTCTGAGCTTGTATTTCACCACAACAGTTTGTAGAGAAAAATATAGGAATTAATACATTTTTTATTACCAGTGAAAAAAGATAATAAACAGGCTAAAGGATGGATGAACTGGTAACTAATTTTTTTTTTAGTGTAATTAAGTTATTGTGCCACAGAATCTTTCAAGACAGAGTTTTTCCATTGCCTTTTATATTCCTTGTATTTACTAATAAGAAATACAGGATATACAAATGACAGGAGCTAAATTATGTATCAAATTCTATTTATCACATAAATATTTGTTTGACTTCTTTGTCACTAATTTCCTCAACTGAGTTAACTCCGTGATATCACAGCATTTAAAGGATCAAACGTGACTCTGAAGAAAATAAATTTTTGGCTCAATAAATTTTCTTAAGACTCCTACAGACCTTTCCTTTCAAATAAGATTTTTTAAAGAAAAAGCTCATGCATTTTCTGCAGCTAAACCCCTGTAGTTTCCATAATTTTGTGCAAGATATGTACTGCAACCATTAAAAATTATGGAAACCATTTTAAATTTAAAAATTCACCTGAACTTTAATTCTGAACTGTGCAACACTGATAGTTCTTGAGATGCTCTTTAGACACTCTCTCATCAGTAATAAACTTAACAAAGCTTTGAGGGAGACTACTAAAGGGCATATCTCTATTCTTTTTTTTTTTTTCTGAAGTAGCTGACTTGTGAGTTGGGATTCATATTATCTATGACACCTATATTTAAGTGCCTGCATGTGGATATTTCCTTTGTTTTGTTTTGTGTTTTTTTTTTTTTAATTTGAGTGATGTCTATATCACAAAATCAGCATATTTGATAGGAAAGCATAGGTTTAAGTTTTTTCAGTTTTAAAAAAATGTCAGAGGAATTCCTTAGATGTTTTACAGGTAGCAGAGGGAGCTGATGGTCTTCTGAGCTCTTTTCTACCTCTATATTTATAAAGATCCATAAAAGTTGTGGGTTTTTTCCAATTGTGTCAGCCTAAGAAAATGTAATGGCAAACTAAAGTGAACATGTGAGAAGATTCCAGGCCTACCTAAACTCTGACCTGTGCCTTCTGTCCATAGCAGAAACAAAAGAGTGGATGATAAAATTTTATTCTTTCTGCAGGTGCACGGGAGATGGGAAGATGAGATCTTGGCAAAGCAGCTCTTGATATAGTAATTTCCTTGGACACAGATTATATGGTATTCTGTGCCATCTTGGACTATTCAAATTTCAGTGGGGGAAAGGTCAATACAGAAGTAAGAGTGATTAGTTCAGTAAGTCAGTAGTAAAATGAATAGGGATATAGAGTGTAGTGAATGCTTCTCCTTCCAGCATCAAGAAATTCTTGACCTTAGTAGCCTTTTTTGCATATCTGATTGAGCTGATCAGGAGCCCTGTCCAAGTGAGGAAGAATCTCTTCAGTTACCACCTATGTAGAGGCCATTCTGACACTGCACTGCAGTAAACCCCTGCTCTGGTTGGCCACGAAGAAAGAGGGCACTGGATGACCTCTTTCTTTTCATCTGGAGTTTGTGCACTGGTGATCTTGCCCAACTGCAGGGAGGGCTTTGCCCTTCTGGACCATCATCATGGATCTCAAAAATTATATAGGCTGGGGTTGGAGTACATGCCAAGAATCAGCCTAATGCTCTGGAAACAAAAAAATAAGCTGCCCATTGGTACCAAGTAGTTAAAACTACATTTTCTTAACAAATAAGGGTCTTTTCACTAACTGTAGTATTCTCTGTGTGTTTCTAAGATATCTCATTTTATATCTACAAAAGATTCCTTGAAAATCAATTCTTCTATAAAAGCGTTTGAAATAGCAATGTATCATTTTATGTTGGTAGAATAGGATTTGCTGGGGTTTTGTTGGCTTCTCTGGCAGGGATTTTAGAAATGATTCAGAGATTATAAAGCAACATGGAGATAAAGACCAGCTTTGAAAGCTAGGATATACTGCTCACTATGATTTGTATGAACTAATCTCTACTGCCTCTCTGGGAAAAACATCAACTAAAGCTTATAGTCCATTGCATGCATTAGCAATGACTACTTATTAATCTTATAACCTTTTCTAATTAACAGAGTAAATTCTAAAATTAATACAAATTGAATGCATCCAAGGGTAAAATATATTCAGCTATGAAATGGACCTTTACATTTGCTGAAATATCTATGAAGTGGTCTGTCACAGAAATGATCTGGTTTATGTCTTTTTCATTTGCTTATAGTCAACAAGAAAAGAAGTGCCAGCAGCTGGCACTTTGCAAGTAACACATCTGTGTCCATCTTATATATTATTACAGGCACAGCTAGTAAAATTGCATTGTTGTTGTTGTAGCTGCCAGTGCCATTGCAGCTGTTGCTATTTACTATGTGCTACAGTTCTTTCTTCCAATTGCATGACCAGTGGAAAGCAGCAGAGAAATCTGAAGGGCAAATTTAGAACAAACATCTTAAAGTCATAAAGTGCATTATAAAAATTAATCCCTGGGATGATGAAGAGCGGTACAAACACGTATAGAGATGAGGACATGGCAAGATGCAGAAAAAATAGTTATGTTTATTTCCTGGCAGAAATCAAACTGTTACATGAACAAGAAACAAAAAAATACACAGAAATTGGATCTAGTGGCAAACAAAACTTTAGAGTTTTGCTATCTCAAAGAAGGGGATGAATTTCTGTGCAATTCTTTAGAGGCACCTGACTGTCATTCTACTATTTATATAGGGAATACAGAAGCTGCATTAAACAACCCAGCTTGAATTGTTCTTACCCAGGAACCAAACAGAAGTCTTGGAGTAGAGAGGAAGCATTACTTCAGCTGGCAAACCAAACTCTGAAATAGAAGAATATTTTTCATTTAGAGGAAAACAACTCAAATTCCACAGCACATCTACAGAACCAGAATTAATACTATACTGGGAAAAATTACTTATAGAAAATGGGAAACATGAAGCATATAAGAATAAAATCAGAACTGGTTTTCATTTGTACTTGCCATAACAAAAACTCTACTGTATCCAATGAAGACAATTGTGTCAATTACAGTGATAGACCAAACAAGGTAGGTAACAAGAGGCACAAATCTGAGAATAATGATTGTGGCTATATCTGTGTCTTTAAATGTACATTTATGTGTGTAAGAATATATGAGTATAGGCAGGTAAGTCAGGCTCATTTCAGTGGTGCCCAGTGACAGGACAAGAGGTGATGGGCATGAGTTGAAACTCAGGAGGCTCCATCTGTGCCTTAGGAAACACTTTTTTATGGTGAGGGTGATTGAGCACTGGCACAGGTTGTGCAGAGAGGTAATAGAGTCTTCATCCTTGGAGATAATAAAAAGCCACCTGGACATGGTCCTGACCAACCAGCTCTAGGTGTCCTTTGCTTGAGATAGGGGTTGGAGCAGGTGGCCTCTGGACGTCCCCTCCTACCTCAACAATTCTATGATTCTGTGATAGCATCATTAAATCATATATGATCAAAATAAAAATCTATGGCTTAATGAAGTTTTCTATGTAATTAAGATAAACAACTTCCATAGTAATGCCATAAATTAGGGTTTCATTGCAGTTGAGTAAGTCTATCTCAGAGACATTTTATAGGTGTTAATCTGTGTGGGTGAATCTACGTATTATATATACTGAGTCTTTTTGACCCACATCCCAAAAGACATTTAGATACAAAAATTCCCATGGACTGAAATTGATGAAATTATGATTAAACTGGAATTAAGTGACTTTTCAGTGCCTAAATCTCTCTGAGGTATTTGGTCTTCTCTCTTCAACAAGGAAACCTGTCAACCAGGAAAAGTCCATCACTACATAGTTGCCTTGGTACAGCTCTTGTTTCTTGAGCTGTATGACTGACTCTGTGTTCTGTAAAATTAACAAAATTAAAACTAATTTTTAGTTGGAGTTTTCCCTTCTTACTACCCCTCCAAAATATATACAAATAATATTAAAGGAATGCCTTAAAATTTTAGGAATATAGTCAACGTACATACAGTGTTTTATCTTCATATTTTCCTTCAAATAAGGCATCTTCCTTATACCTTTCTTTGAATTCTGTAAAGACAAAAGCAGAACTGCTATACTAGAAAAAAATATTAGATAAGCACAGAAAACAAGAAAGACCAGTGAAAAGTGAGAGCTGAAAATGTAGTACAAAAAACTCTTTATTGAATTTTTACTGTATCTGGCTCCAAAAGAACACAGGATTCTGGGGCACTTTTTCTGTCTTGTAAAGATAACATTGTATGTGTTATTGCATTACCATAATTAGATGAACATATCCATGCAGACCAACATTAATATCTATTTAACGAATCATAAGAAATATTTAATCAGTGTTTTTAAATGAATTTCCACAAATTTGCAGTCGATACTCTTTCACCAGAAGCATTTATTGAGGTTTCACTGTAAATTAGCATATTGCATCCTACCACCTAGTTTGGGAATATTGGATATATCTGACATAATTAAAGCAAGATTCTCATCTAATTTTATTTGATTTACACACATCTATTTAAAGATTCAGTATTACTTTGCCATGAGAAATAAGCCAAGAGACAGAGCTTTTGATGGTACAGAAAAGCTGTCAGACATCTCAAAATCTGTTTTGTAATTTGCAGTCAACACATGCTGGCAAAAATCATATCCATTGCAGGTGGGCCGTCCCTTGACTGAAAAAACAGCAGAAACAACCAACCAACCTCCCCCCCGTCAAAAAAAAACAACCCACATTTTGCATACAGAATAGAATAAATATTGGAAGGAACTCAAAATGTGTGAAGTTTTGTTTTGAGCAATACTAAACCCAGGGGTTTGTCTCTCTTTTAAATAATGGAGTGGTAGACATGGAGGCATCAGGGCACTAATGTAACCATTCTTCATAGCAGTTACTAACTCCTGACATCAGAACATCTTCCCAAGTAGAACTTTGGTAGGCAACACCATATGGCATAAGTCATTCAAACAAATCTTCACTGTTAGAAAGATGTGTTCTCATGTGGAGATCCTTAGAAGCTTTTTTTATTATTATTATTTTTAAAAAAAGAAAAAATAAAACACAACTGATTTTGTAGTGGGAAAAAAATGTGACAATGCAGAAAAGTCTCACTGCAATGACCTCTGGTTAGCTCCAAAGGCAGCAGCAGCTGGTATACTGTGAGCCCTGACTGAGTTTGTTTGCTTGCTGCCTGGCAGTATCATTTCAGAAGGATGTATGTGGGTAAATACAGCTAATTAATCTCTAAATATAATCAAGCTCTATCTCACGTAGACTCATCTTGCATTTCATGTTTTTTTGTATCCATTGGAAAACTGAGCTGCAACATTACAGGCATTTCCTACTGTTCCGCAAACAGATGACACAGGTGTTTAAATAGGACAAAAATATTGGAAACGCTAGCAATATTCAAGCATTCTATTTCAGCATACTCTCCCATCTGCAGTCTGCCATCAATTTCTAAGCTACCATTCAAGATTCTGTTTTTTTAAACTCTTCATTTTGGTCTGATTTTATATGCAAACCAGCACCTTTTGCATACAAATTCCTAAAAGCTGTTGTGCACTCAATTGTTTCGTTTGAGCACTTCCAGTGACAAATCATGCAACTGTAAGAATAAGTTCCACACCTCCATTTATTTGAAACAAGTTATCTTAATATTCTGTGTATGTTAAATCCTCTTTGCTTGCTGTGTCCTCAGTTTGTCATACAAGTGCATTGTTCCCACTGAGATAAAACTTACAATAAAATTTGCATTCCATGGGTAATGGTCTCCCTCAGATGGCTGGAAAATTATTCTTCTCTGGCTGGTATCCTTTGCCAGAAAAAACAGTTTTAACCCATGTTAAGCTTACCAACAGTACAAGTTTGACTGTCACAACACAGTCATCGTAGTGTAATGGGCTGAGTGCATTTGGCTGAAATAAGAAACAGTTAGTAATTAAAGTTCTCATTCTCACAGATTCTATTCCACACTGTGCTTTTGAGGAAAGGGAAGCTAAACACAACCCCTAGCTGGTGTATAGGCTCCTGACCCACCACAGGCATGTTGTTGCCTCCCTTGCTGTCTGAATTAAATTTGTGCCTTTTGGAAGAAATTACAGATGGCATTTTAAACTGCTACATTTCAGGAAGAATTGTGGTGTCTTCCTCAGCAAGTACTCTTTGTTTATTCCCTCTTGGTTCTACTTAAGCCACTTCCTTCTTTCCCTGTCTTAATTTTCAGGTTTCTTTCATACTTTTGTTAACTTGACTAATCTCCCTTCAAGCATAGGATCAAAGTTTTACAAAGCAACACAAATACCCCCTAGAATATATACCATGTCTGTTTGGCATAACATGGCATTTCAGAGTCACCAGTCCTTGGGATGTGATTTCAAGGAATAATGTAGTTTGCCTGACTTCTGCTGGCCTGCTCCTTGTCATAGGAAAACTCTAACCTCCAGTACTTTAAGACCCTGACAGTGAGAAATACGCTGATGTGTCACCAGTCTGTAGGCAATATATAGCCAATGGAAGATCTTTTGCAAAGTATTCCTCCTCCTCTTCAGGAGGTAGCAGACAGGCACAAGCATGGGAGGTGTTCAGAGGCATCAACCATTACCTTTTACAAGCAGTTGGTAGGCCAAAATGGAAAAATCCTGTTACTTTCAAAGCCACATTTTCCTTTCCCTCTCTCATTCCTTCCCTCCCTCCCTCCCTCCCTCCCTCCCTCCCTCCCTCCCTCCCTCCCTCCCATTCCTGTGCTCTGTTACATGGGGTATCACTGGAAACATGTGAAGGGTGACACAGAATAAGCCAAAAGCTTGGGAAAGAGAATGAGCCAGAGATCCCTGGAGCTGCGTGCTCCAATATTGCAGTGGCAGAGAGACAGCAAAGCCCCCCCAGAATTATTCTATGATCTGTTGGGGAACACATCCAAAACTGACCTAGTCACAGAATCACAGAATGTCAGGGGTTGGAAGGGACTTCTGAAGATCATTGAGTCTAACCCACTGCCAGAGCACGACCAAAAACTAGGGCAGATCACTCAGAAAAGCATCCAGACAGGTCTTGAAAGTCTCCAGAGAAGGAAACTCCACAACTTCTCTGGGGAGCCTGTTCCAGTGCTCTGTAACCCTCACAGTAAAGAAGTTCTTCATTTTGAGGTGGAACTTCCTATGCTCAAGTTTGAATCCGTTGCCACTCGTCCTATCACTGGACAGAAGTGAAAAGAGGTTGTCCCCACCTTCTTGATGCCCAGTCCTCATGTATTTATAGATATTCATTAGAACCCCCCTCAGTCTTTTCCTCTCTAGACTGAAAAGCCCCAGGTCTCTTAGCCTTTCCTTGTAAGGCAGGTGTTCCAGTCCCTTAATCATGCTCGTAGCCCTCCGTTGGACTCTCTCAAGTAAATCCCTGCCCCTCTTGAACTGGGAAGCCCAGAACTGGACACAATACGCCAAGTGAGGTCTCAACAATGTTGAGTAGAGTGGGAGGATAACCTCCCTCTATCTGCTGGACACACTCCTCCTAATGCACCCCAAGATACCATTGGCCTTCCTGGCCACAAGAGCACGTTGTTGTTCCATGGAGAACTTGTTGTCTACCAGGACTCCAAGGTCCTTCTCCACGGAGCTTCTCTCTAGCAGATCACCTTCTAACCTGTATTGGTACATTTTGTTGTTCCTACCCAGGTGCAGGACTCTGCCTTTCCTCTTATTGAACCTCATTTTGTTCCTCCTTGTTCAGCTCTCCAACCTGTCCAAATCTTGTTGAATGGCCACACAGTCTTCTGGTGAATTAGCCAATCCTCCCAGCTTCATGTCATCAGCAAACTTGCTGAGAAGACACTCTGTCCCAAGATCAAGGTAATTGATGAAGATATTGAACAGGACTGGACTCAGCACTGATCCCTGAGGAACTCCACTAGTTACAGGTGTCCAAGTAGACTTTGCATCATTGATCACCACTCTTTGAGCTCTGTTGTGTAGCCAGTTCTTAATCCATCTCACTGTCTATTCTTCTATCCCATATTTCCTGAGCTTGCTCACAAGGATGTTATGGGAGACTGCATCAAAAGCCTTGGTAAGGTCAAGGTAGACTACATCCACTGGTCTCCCTTCATCTATCCATTTAGTCACAATATCATGGAAGGCTATCAGATTAGTCAAGCATGATTTCCCCTTGGTCAATCCATGATGACTACTCCTGATAACCTTCTTCTCTTCCATGTGCTTTGAGATGACCTCCAGAATGAGCCACTTCATCATTTTTCCAGGAATGGAGGTAAAGCTGACTGCTCTGTAATTTCCTGGATCTTCCTTCTTGCCCTTTTTGAAGACTGGAGTGATATTGGCTTTCCTCCAGTTCTCAGGAACTTCTCCTGTTTGCCAGGATCTTTCAAAAATGATGGAGACTGGTAGGGTGATAAAATCAGCCAGCTCTCTCAACACTCTTGGGTGCATCCCATGGACTTGTGTACATTCAATTTGCATAATGGATCTCTGACCCACTCCTCACTGTGGAGAGTCTTCCTTCCTCCAGGCTTCCTCTCCTATATCCAGGATCTGAAGTTCATGAGGGCTGGTCTTAGTGAAGACTGAAGCAAAGAAGGAATTCAGCAACTCTGCCTTCTCTGCATCCTCTGTTATCAGGGCTCCCACCTCATTCAGCAGTGGGCCCACATTTTCCCTATTCTTCCTTTTACTACTGATATATTTGGAGCTCTTTTTGTTCTCTTTTACTTCCTTTGCCAGTTTAAGTTCTAAGAGGGCTTTGGCCTTTCTTGTTGCCTTCCTACATACTCTGTCAACGTCCCTATAGTTCTCCCAAGTGACAAGTCCCTTCTTCCACAAACTGTAAATTTCTTTCTTCCACGAGATTTTCTTCAGAAGATCCTTGCTTATCCATGCAGGTCGTTTACCACCTTTACCTGATTTGTTACTCGAAGGAATGCACCTATCTTGGGCTTGGAGGAAGTAGTATTTTGCCCATGGAATTCCTGCAAGTAGATTTTTGAAGAGTCCAAAGTTAGCCCTACGGAAGTCCAGGGTTGTAATCCTACTTATTGCCCTGGTTCTTCCTTGTAAAATACTAAACTCCACCATGTTGTGGTCACTGTCGCCAAGGCTATTCCCAACCTTAACATTCCCAAACAGACCTTCTTTATTCATCAATACAAGGTCCAGCAGTGCACCTCTCCTCGTTGGTTCCTCTGTTACCTGCATTAGAAAGTTATCATTGATGCACTGCAGGAACCTTTTGGACTGAACCTGCTTTGCTCTGTGGGCTTTCCAGCAAATATCAGGGTGATTGAAGTTACCCATAAGTACTAAGGAGTGTGATCTAGAGGCTACTTCCAGTTGACTGTAGAAGGCCTCATCAACATCGTCTTCTTGGGTTGGTGGTCTACAATAGACATCCACAACAGTTTTACCTTCAATTCCATGTCCCTTAATTCTTATCCACAAGTTTTCAACCTGTCCTCCCTCCCTGTATAGAATTCAATACATTCCAGTTGCTCTCGTACGTAAAGAGCAAAACCACCACCTCACCTTGTTGCTCTGTCTTTCCTAAATAGTACATAGCCATTAATGACAACATTCCAGTCATGGGAGCTCTCCCCCCATGTTTCAGTGCTTGTGAGTATATCATAGCCATTCAACTTAGTGCAGCTAGGTGGGAAACCTAGAGCAGTCTTGGGGGAAAAAAAAAGGATGAAGGGCAGGGGAAATGGGTGATGTAGGTGATGATTGAGAGGACTAGAAGCCACAATACTGGCTTACAGGATGAAGAAATGGGCCACCTGAAGTTATTGATTACCAAATAACAAAGTTGGCAATTCCAGTTGTCCCAGATAGGGAAGGGCCAGCAGGGGTTTTATTAAAAAAAAATCAAAAACAAGAGAAAAACAAACAAACAAACAAACAAACAAACAAAAAACCACAAAAAAACAAAACCGAAAACCTAAGCCTACAACAATATCTTCTTTATTTGCTTTTTTAAGCCTTTATGACATGGTTGAGAAAGGATATCTCCTTTTGGGGAAACCTTGGTGTTGGCATCAGCAGTTCCAGAGTTCCTACTGCTACATTTATATGAAGGGGATCAGGTCTGAATGAGTGGAAAAATGTAAGTGGTATGTCATGATGGTTGGACTGATGCCAAACAAGCTTGTGGTGAAGAGACAGGAGAGTCAGAGCTCTTGCAACACAATATGGAAGATTAAGGCTAAGTGTATCAGTATTGGTGTGGGCAGTAGATAACACATATTCAACTCTTTTAAACAGTACCAACAGCCAAAAAATGAAAATGGGAATGTAACAGATGCAAGAAACTCACACAGACTGAGAAACAATTGAATTTCAGAAGTTCTTTACAAGATCAGATGTATCATAGTAAAGCAGAATAGTTACAGCTCAATTAAGAATTGCTTCTTTATTGTTACAGTATTATAACTAGAAGACTTGCATTCCAACACAGGGAAAAAACACTGGGAAACCAATAAAAAACTTCTCCCACAGTCCCTTCTTTCTCATCATTAGGAATCTGTAGTATATCTGATGAACTTCTCCAGGATGAAGAATACGGTTGGTTTTTATCTTGTACCTTTTATGTGCGAGGCCATTGCACACCCTATAAATTCAAAGATATGGATGTGGTAAAAGTACTACATATGATAGGGACTAATTTCTTAGCTACATGGTTTTGCTCTGCTCCTGTAATCTCGTTCAAGAATCTCTTATTTAACATTGAGCTGAATGGGACCAATCTGTGCTCTGGAAGTAACAGAGTGCCCTACTGAAATGTTGACTGAAAGGGTAACATGTCTTGAACACTGAAACAACTTATGCTTATTTTTAAAAAGGCAGGCTCCATGCGGGCAGAGGGCAAGGGACACTCAGAGACCAGTAATAAATATCCCCCCAAAACCCCTCACTCTTTAGTTGAGACAAAACTTTGTATTCCTTGGAGAAGAAAAATATAAACTGGATGAGAAATGTCTTTTTAAGCAATGTTGCATCACAAAAAATGTTATATCTGGTAGCAAAACAGATGGTATCTAGCTCTCATAGTTAAGTTACAGATAGCTGGGGTACTTAGCATTTGAAAAATGATCCCCTTCTACTTATGAGTTGATAAATGGATTTATACCCCTGATTGTAAGCACCCAACATACATCCTTCTTTTTAATTTGCAATAATACTTTCAGGGTATATACGAGAGCAGTGTTTTAGAGAAAACTGGGGAACAACAACACTGAGTTACCAGCAAAATTCTTCTTATATTTTCTACTAAAGGAAGACAGTGGGGTTTTTTGTTGTTGTTTTTTGCTGTTGTTGTCATTGTTGTTTGTTTGTTTTTTTGTAAAAAAAATAGAGTTCTCATTAAAATATGTTCAAATTTGTCTCAAAAAAAGGAAAGAGAAGGAAAAAAAAGTCCAAATTTGTACTCTTAAAATTCCAAAATCTTTCAACAAAAAAAGATGAGAAGGAAAAAGGAGGAAAAAACTAAAGGAATAGCCCATGAAAGAAAAATAAATTTGTCAAAATATTTAATTTAATATTAAAAAAATTCAGCCAGATTTATTGAATCCTGTTTCCCCCTATATTTACACAATGAAACGTTTCATAATATACAGTTGGTTAAGATCTCACAATCTCTATGTCTTGTTCTCATGGGGGACTTCAACTTCACAGATATCTGCTGGGAATACAATACAGCAGAGGGAGAACAGTGCCAAAGGTTCCTTGAGTGTGTAGGAGATAACTACTTGTCAGAGATTTTGAGGGAGCCAACAAGGTGAAGCACACTCCTGGACCTGCTGTTTGTTAATAGAGAAGGTCTTGTGGGGGATGTGATGGTTGGAGGCTGACTTGGGCAAAGAGACCGTGAAATGATAAAGTTTTCAATCTTTAGTGAAGCAAGGATGGGAGTCTGCAAGGCTGCAACCTTGGACTTCAGGAGAGCAGACTTTGATCTCTTTCAGACCATGGTTGAGAGGGTCCCTTGGGAGGCAGTTTTGCAGGGCATAGGAGCCCAGGAAGGCTGGGCATACTTTAATAAGGTCATCTTAGAGGCACAGGGGCTGACCATCCCCAAGTCACGGAAGACTAGCCGACGAGGAAGGAGACCAGCCTGGCTAAACAGAGAGCTTTGGCTGGAACTCAGAAACAAAAACAGAGTTTATGGTCTTTGGAACAAAGGAAAGGCAACTTATGAGGATTACTAAGATGCAGTGAAGCTGTGCAGAGAGAAAATTAGAAGGGCCAAGGCCCAACTGGAACTAAATCTGGCCACTGTGGTGAAAAATAACAAAAAATGTTTCTATAAATATATCAACAACAAGGGAGAATCTCCATCCTCTATTGGATGCAGAGGGAAACACAGTGACCAAGGATCAAGAAAAGGCTGAGGTACTTAATACTTTCTTTGCCTCAGTCTTCAACAGTAGCATTAGTTGTTCCTTGGGAACACTGTCCCTTAAGATAGAAGACAGAGATGGGGAACAGATTAGGCCCTATGTAATCCATGAGGAAATGGTTATGGGCCTGCTTCACAAACTAGACACTCATAAGTCGATGGGGCCAGATGGTTTACACCCTAGAATGATGAGAGAGTTGGCAGATGTGGTTGCCAAACCACTCTCCATCATCTTTCAAAAGTCCTGGCTAACTGGGGATATCCCATTGGACTGGAGACTAGGGAATGTGACAACCATATTCAAGAAAGGCCGGAAAGAAAGAGGATCCCAGTAACTATAGACCTGTGAGTCTCATTTCGGTGCCAGGGAAGGTCATGGAACCAATAAACTCAGGAGGCATCATAGAACATTTAAAGGTCAACCGGACAATCAGGCCCAGTCAGCATGGGTTTATGGAAGGCAGATCCTGCTTGACAAACCTGATCTAATTCTATGACAAGGTGACCTGCTTAATGGATGAGGGAAAGGCTGTGGATGTAGTCTACCTGGCCTTTGACACTGTCCCCCATAACATCCTCATGGAAAAGATGGCTGCCCATGGTTTTGACGGGCATATACTCTGCTGGGTTAAACACTGGCTGGATGGCCAGGCCCAAAGAGTTGTGGTTAATGGAGTTAAATCCAGCTGGCGGCAAGTTAGAAGTGGTGTCCCCCAGGGTTCGATGCTGGGGCCACTCCTGTTTAACATCTTTATTAATGACCTTGATGAGGGGATCAAATGCACCATCAGTAAATTTGCAGATGACACCAAGCTGGGAGGGAGAGTCAATCTGCTGGATGGTAGGAAGGCTTTACAGAGGGACCTGGACAGACTGGATCAATGGGCTGAGACCAACTGTATGAAATTCAATAAGGCCAAATGTTGGGTCCTGCATTTCGGTCACAACAACCCCAGGCAACGCTACAGGCTTGGAGAAGAGTGGCTGGAGAGCTGCCTGGCAGAAAAGGACCTTGGTGTATTGATTGACAGTCGGCTGAATATGAGCCAGCAATGTGCCCAGGTGGCCAAGAAGGCCACTGGCATTCTGGCTTGTATCAGAAATTGTGTGACTAGCAGGACTAGGGAAACAATCCTGCCTCTGTACTTGGCACTGGTGAGGCCCCACCTTGAGTATTGTGTTCAGTTTTGGGCACCTCAAGACAAAAAGGACATTGAGGTGATGGAGCAGGTCCAAAGAAGGGCAACAAAGCTGGTGAGGGGTTTGGAAAACATCCCCTATCAGGAATGACTGAGGGAGCTGGGGCTGTTTAGTCTGGGGAAGAGGAGGCTGAGGGGAGACCTTATCAGTCTTTACAAATACCTGAAAGGAGGTTGTAGTGAGAGTGGGGTTGGTCTCTTCTCACTGGTGACTGATGACAGGACAAGAGGAAATGGGCTCAAGTTGCTTCAGGGGAGATTTAGGTTGGATAACAGAAAAACCTTCTTTACAGAAAGGGTTGTTAGGCACTGGAACAGGGTCCACAGGAAGGTGGTTGAGTCACCATCCCTGAATGTGTTTAGAAGTCATCTGGATGTGGTATCTGGGGACATGGTTTAGTGGTGGGTCATCAGAAATAGGGTAATAGGGTTAGGATAAAGTTAGACTCGATGATCTTAAAGGTCTTTTCCAACCTGAACAATTCTATGATTCTATGAAAAATAAAATTCACCAAGTCAGCAATACTGCCTGGTACCATACTCATATCTTGTCCACCTTCAGATGAATATTCTGCTTCAATACAGATAGTTCTTTGAAAATATTGTGATTACTGGGAAATGTTTGCCACCAAGACTACATATCTGGCAGTTTGAAACTAAACTAGTGTGGTAAACATTTGAAAATTAATTTACAACATATATTCTATAACTAGTAGTCATGAATTTGCAAGTACCACATGACATTGCAAAGCTTTCAATCATGTCCTGCAGCTCCGTGCTTTCATAGAAAAATGTTTTTCTGCTACACTTTAAATTATCTTTATTTTTCTGTAAAGAAAAACTGCTTAGATTAAGAATTCTTCCATGTTCCTAGATTCCTAACACATAACATGTATCTATTTTTATTTTATTTTTTCTATTTTGTTTATGATATTCTAAAGAGCACTTCATTCTGTGTGACAGTGCACTTTACCATTCTTATATCTAGCAGAAAGAGATGTGCAATATTTTCCTAGGGGATCATAATTATTGAGGAAGACTTATTAGAATCATTTTTACCTATTGATACCATGGGTAAAATGAAGAACATATTGTCAATGTCACCTGTCCTGCTACTTTGCAGGATGCAATTTAACAGCAACAGTGGAAAATGAGATCATAAAGGCTAACAGGGTAGAGATCATAACAATCATTTTAATGGAGTTTTAGAGATTCAAGTTACATCTTTTTTTTTTTTTTTTTTCCCCAAAGGATATTCTGAAGGTTTTTAAAGGAAACTTAATGATGTGCAAGCTTGTGCATGAAGAGCATTTATGCATCAGTATTCCAGAACTGAAAGCACAACCAAGGAGAACCCTTGGCATTATGTTAGTTGTTGATGTGCCTTTAGGGTAAAATAGTTAAATTGTTTTATCTGGGAGCCATGGCAACACAGAGGTGCAAGATCAAGTATAGATTTAGTTCAAAGGATGAGGTTGTCAAGCAACATCTTAAATGAACTCAAGTCTGGCATGGATCTCCAGATATAGCTATGCAAGTTAAACCAAGCCTTTTTAACTGTCAGTATTATTTAATCTTGGTGATACAAGGACACTAAGAAAAGATAAGAACAGACAGTGTATTTGAATGGGCAGCATCACACAATGACTTTAGTACCTGCTTTCAACGGAATCCTAAAAATAAATTAGTTTAAATAAATAAGAAAATTCTTATTCTGGAAGGCTTCTTCCAGAGTCTTTCCTCCAAAATGTTTATTATTTAGTGTTTAGGGACCCTCACTGAATGCAGTCATCATAAAGGCATATTTTCATCATATACCCTAGAATGATAAGAAGCCCATGTAGCCAGGGAAACCATGTAGTACAAGTCTATTTATAAAAAGTGGCATTCAAAGGACTGGTGGAAATGTTCATTTTACTTTTCAGGGCTGAGATACTTCTCTGCTTTCCAGTTTGGTGAAAATAGTATCTTTATTGATAGTACGGGTTTGTTTCTCTGGTGAATTTGCTGGTTTGTTCTGGTGTTTTGATGATGCCTTCAAGTCCTTCTTCCCCCCACCTTCAACACTTCAGCTGGTAGTTCTTCTCACTCAGCTTGTATGCTAACTCTCTAGCCATGGCTATCCAACCCCTTCCTCTTCATATATGCTCTCTGCTGCCTCCACCTTAGCTTTCTCACCTTCCCTCTCTTAGGTCTGGGAGATATTTGTAGAGGAATGTCAGTGTAGTGAAAGATTTAGAACCAATCAATATCGCTACACAGCTGTGAATTTAGTAGTACTTCACCTGATTAAAGCATACTTGAAAAAAAAAAAAAGAGGAGAGATAAAAAGGCTTATATGAAATTAAAATTATTTAAGGGTGTTTTATGAGAGGTGTCCACCAGTTCAGAGAGCTTAGCTGCAGATTCACTTAATTGTATGGGTGTATCTTTTGAAGCAGTGATTAAACCTTAGTCCTGAACCTCATTCCCCCCCTTTCCTAAATTTCTTCCCTGAGTATCTCATGTTAATCACTTCTTAAAGCTGGTAACAGTCTTCATCTCTTCTTTAGAAAAATCTGGTGCTTCTTGAGGAAAACGGGCAAAATCACAATAGCATAAAGAGGACTAAAACTTGGATATTTTTTACTTGGAAAACTTTTCTGTCACACCATTCTCACCCCATCCTGCACTTTCCTTTGAAGTCTGAGAGTCCTTTCACTTCCTGCACTTAGGAATAATTTCTGGTCAATCAAAGCGACAAAGCCAAAAAAGCTTTTCCGTTCAAGATACATCCATCATCTTCATTGTTCATGGCTGGGTAATAATCTGAACAT
Organism: Hemiprocne comata; assembly: GCA_020745705.1. Classification (NCBI taxonomy): domain Eukaryota; kingdom Metazoa; phylum Chordata; class Aves; order Apodiformes; family Apodidae; genus Hemiprocne; species Hemiprocne comata. Next base: position 93,043,726 of record CM036586.1, on the reverse strand, counting down.
GGGAGATACAAACCTGAAAACTGCTTCTGAATTAGCCCTTGGTAGAACATTAGGATTTGAGGAGGGGAGCAGGAAGCAGGGTGGGGAGAAGGTAGAAAAAGGAGAATGTAAAAAGCAGGAGACAAAAAAAAGCATAAACAACCCCAACACCAAACTAAAATAATTGCTGAATTGGAACAATCAGGTTTGGAGAATCAAGCAAATCCATGAAAAACACCCCTGCAATTACCATGCGGGGACTGGACGTTTCTGCTTGCTGCTGCACTAACTCTTAGAGTGCTGCTGATTGTGCTGCAGGAGGAGGGAAATTGCTCAGCAGAACCATAATCCCTGCAGAGTGCCATCCTTTGCATTGGCCTGTGTGTGCCTCCCCACTGGTATTGTTCATTGCAGAAACAGCTGCAAGTAGATATTGCATTATAGCCCCAAATAAAAATGAATTGTTGGGGTTTGGAGACACTTAGCCAAAGTGCTTTTTTTGTGTGTGATTTAGCAATCAAACAGAATGAGGGATACTCAGAAATCCTGTGGGTCACATAGTGTGTGGTGAACTGACAAAATCCTTTCTGTGAGTATCACGACCACCTTTCAAATGATGGTATCTTCATGCCACATAATGTACTCAGTATGGGCAATGGTATGTGTCCATGAATTGGTCAGCTACGAATTATTTACCTCTGAATAAGTATTATGCTAATCAGTTTTCTTATTTTAACGTAAAATTTGAATAAATCCCCTATTTGCTGCATTCTACACTTTCACAATCATGGTTTATGAGTAGATGATGGTTGTCATATACTGTAAAATGAGATCACAGGACAAAACTAGAAGGAAAATATAGACAGACATATGAAATGGAAATTAATCTTTCTGCTGAAATCAGGTTACTGACTTCTTAACTATTTGACACACATTTGTTCCAATTAGTTTCAATTATGCAAAAGCCAATGTAAATGCATATTGCAACATAGATAAAGGAACCATACTTGTTGTCTGTTTTCATCTAAGTTGATGAGTAGAACTTGCAGACAGTCCACTAAAAATTGCAAATTATCTCTCCTAAACAATCAGTTACACTGGGTAGTCTTCATAATATGACAGTCCTTAAACAGATTAGTATGCTTTGAATTTTCTAATGAATGTTGACATGTACACGTTACTTTTGTTAAGACAGTTAATAATGCATAAGAATGGAGAGTCTGGTGCTTCAGTTCTGAACTCGTTCACTATTTCATGGTCCAGAAAGATTCACACACTAAAATCTTTAGAAATATCTCATTCTCTTCTGCTTTTCTGCAGGATCCCTTGCTAATTTCTGTATTATTGTCTTCTTTGAATTAGGATTTGCTAGAAAAAGAAACAATCTGGGTCACAGCCCATTTAGACAGTTACCTGTGCTTTCCATCAGAGGAAATCTGCAGCATTCTTTGTATATATTTTTTCTTGGACATACACTATCTTGCTTCATTTTTCTGCTCTCTTACAGTAAAGACAGTGCCAATAATTTAAAAAAATGTATGGGGAAATGTATGCTTATAGCATCCACGAAAAAGAAAAGTGTGTGGTTTAGGTCTGCATTAGATATTTTGCCAATATCAAATCACTTCCATTTTGGATATAGCAGTACTTCCAATTTCAGTGTAGGTAATGTAGCTAGAACAAGCTTTTTTATTGAGCTTACCCAACTGCTGGTTTTTAGTTTAACCTCATCAGCACAGAACTGAACAAGAGTTAATTTATGCTGCTAAGAGATGCTATTCGCTTTTCCTTTTCCAAGGTACATTTTAAGAGGCTTTAGAATTTTATTTAATAGCAGTAATTATTATTAGTAGTATTTTATTTTTCATTATATGTGGCATTATATCTGACATGTTTGTTGACAGTAGCTAAGATCATGATGCTACACTGTAATGGAAGAAGGTAAAAGAGCAGCGTTAAAGTAGGAGAGAGAAACAAGAATGCAGAATTACTGACTTAGTGTTTCATATAAAAAACAAACTTACATGCCTCTACAGAACTAGAACCACATGCATAAATTACATTTTTAGTCTGGGATCAGAGCATTTAGTCCAACAAATCTGAGTCGTTTCCTATTAATGTCTTTCATTCAGAAAAGATAGAAACAAATCAAAAGACACTTGTCCAAACAGAAAATATTTTTAACATAGGTGAAGTAAAGAAGAATTTCTTCTTCCTTAAAGCGAGTCATCATGGTTCTTAAACTAAAATGGTTTTTTTTGCCCCAACATTTATTTTGATTGCTCGGTCTATAAGTAACATTGACTGAAAAAGTCTGCTGAAATCACATTTACATGTTTGTTTCATTATATTCAGGGAATAAGAAAAGACTTACCATAAATGCTATTGATGACGCAGGAAGTTATCCTCTGTCCCAGATGTCACACAACTTCAAACCCACTACTTCTGGTTTGCTTCTTCCTCTAAAATAAGCTTTGAAAACTTCTGTTTCAGCACATCTGGAGGGGGAACTTACGTGTTTAATTTCATTGCTTACAATTAACACAAATATGACCTTTCTCTAGAACTCTTCAAAGGCATTTACATTGCTGCATGAAATACATGTATGAAAAGTAAACATTTAAAGGGATGCCCTCCATTGTGCACCACCCAATAACAGTGCTTCATAGGTGTCTAAATTAAACAGATTTTTTTCCCATTCAGATATAAGATTACAGGATAAGCCAGGCATCTGCCTTTCCCTACTCGTTTCAATGAGAAATGTTTCTCTCTAATGCACCAGACGTGGCAATAATTGTAAATTTCTGGTCTAGATTTGTGTAATGGTTTCCTGACTGTTCCGTCAGTAGAGTTGGTGTATTTTGGGTTTTTTTTTTCTTTCTCTGTTTACTTGTCTAATTCATATACTTCATGCTTGCATCCAGTTTTTCTATCTTTCTGTTTATTCCCTGTCCTGCCAACAGCATTTTATTTCTATGGAGCCATAAACCAATGTGATGGTAGTTAATGCTAGACTTAGCTCATTTCTAACTCCCTGTGAAAAATGCTTCTTTCATCTCTCATTTAAATATTTTTGTCCTCTGTTTTTAACAGTGAAATTTAACAGATTCAGTGGTGCTTCTTGTGACCCATGTAAAAAGGTACATTTTTATAGCTCAATAGTAGTTGACTCTCAGTGCCTCTGGATTTATCCTCTTGGAAAGCTTTTCATTCTTCTGTTTTTATTCTCTTTTTTAGCCTGTACATTCTACATCATGATCTTTACGGTAAACAGTATCCTAGTAACAGAAGTAATTGGCTGTGGAACTCAGAAAAAAAAATTAACTTGCATTGTGTTTCCAACAAAAAGCAAGGCTGGAGGCAAGCTTAAAAATATCATGTGATAGACACAAGCTGAAATTATGAAATGGGGAAGGTTGAAAACACTTGGCATTTAAAACGGTTAGAAGATTTTTGGTTTGGAGTAAATTAAAAATATTGACAGTAAAATATTATACATGACTCAGTCTGTGTGTCTTCTGTTGGTGAAGGGTCTCACTCAGCAAAGTTCCTGAACATAGTAGGATTATGAAGACAGCTAAATAGCTAGCCTGTATTCTAATGCCTTGCTGAACTAGGATATTTCAGCTTGTATTCTTAATAGATATGTACTTAGTCATGTCATAATACAGAATATTAAGAAATAAAATCCATTTAGGTCCTGCAACTAGTTTTATATTCAAAAATAATGCAGGGTAAACATTTTGAACTTAAGAAACAAACTCGAAAAAGTGCTTAGCAGATGGAGCCCTAAAATAATTTTTCATGCATAATGCAGAGCATTTTATTTGTTTGCTTGACTCAGAACTATTTCTGAAGATATAAGAAGATGGAAAATGTACAATATGCATGTAACAGTGTAAACGTTTTAACACAGCAGACAAACATTCACTATAGTAAAGACTGACAGCTGTATATTAAATGTCATTACTTTTTTCCTGACATTCAGTAGTATTCTTTGAGTCGAGTTCTTTCAACACAATCATAATTGGTGTTAACAGAATATGTAAATTGGAAAAGTTCTTAATTTACTGTTGGCAAAACTCTATTCTTATTGAAATATCTCATCCTAGTAAAATAATTAAAATTTTGGCATACAAAATTATTAATATGACCTTAAAAACAAATTGCTTGACCTGTGTAATGATGACACTTCTTTTAAATACTTTAAGTAGGGAACTTCCTGATTTGCAGAGCATCTCAGAGACAAAAATACCTGAAGGTCAGAACCAAGAAACAAGCAAACAAGAAAACAAAGAAGCTTAGCCTTTAAAAAAAAAGTGTTTTCAGTGAAACTTAGGCATTTGGTTGCAAAATTCTGACTGTGAAAAACTCCATATGGGTACTGTTGAAAGCATTTAAATTTCATAACTGGCTCACTTTTTAAAGAAGATTTAAAAGATTCCAGGAGACAGAAGTGGGATTCAACTTCTCAAAAACAGATGTCTTGAGATTTATCTTGTTTATACTGGTTATCTTATGCCTTTTTTTTTTTAAATCTATGAAAAAGCAAAAAAAAAAAAAAAGAATATTCTTAGATATAAGACCGATACAATCTACACGTAGCCATATAAGCTAAGGAAGCTCAGCTCTAGATATCTTCCTTGTAGCTATATGAACTTAAATAAGATAAATTTCAGACCTACAACTACACTGCTACATATAATGATTTCTAAATCCTTCTGGAGCCGGGGAACAGATCCTCCCTACACCTAAGGATGAGTCCTTAGATCCTGCTTTTAGAGAACTGGCAATGCAAGAATTAGGTTTTTCCTGCAGATGCTCAGTTTTCTTTCAAACCCTGGGATCAAAGAAGACAGATAATTCTTTCAAGCCTTTTCTCTTCGACATTTTTCTAGATGAGACATACACTTAAATCAAAGTAACCCTAAGCCGCTGGGTAAATGTGAGAAGAGGGTGTGCAAGGAGATGTACAACACACTTTTTGCCCTTCCTGTATAAGCTTTGCTGCTCTGTAGGAAAGGCTCCTAGACTCACTGGGTCAGGGAGCAAGTAACAGCAACAGAAAGTGACTTTGTAGCCATAAGGTACATCCCTTTTTGCTCCAGAGGCAAGCTGTGTACCTCATGTGATTAAAAATACTTAATCAGTCTTGAAGTTTCATAGCAAAGCTGTCATCACAACCCAGGTGAGTGCCCTTACCTCTAGGGACTATTACCCTCTTCCTGATTCCCTGGGTTTAAAATTGTTTACTATTCAGTGGTGCAATTTCAGCCTGAAGATGAAGAGTGATTTTTTTCATTCCCAACCTGTACACTTTTCTAGATCTTGATTTCATCTCTCAACCTTCTGATAACATTTTTGCTTCCTTTAAAATGGCTTCTAGATGCGTGCTCTGATGAACTTAGTATTCTTTAAAAAATATATAAAAATAAAATTAAAACAATTAGGTACTGTGTGGGGTTGCCCTTGTCCATTTCAACTAGAGACTCTGTACCTTCCCCTCTAGCAGAGCAAGGCCAGCCACTACGGAATGAGATTGCGGCTGGGGCCCATAGCTGATGCCAGAAGATGAAAAGCATGCCAAAGGCCCCAGTCTGCAAAAATACTCTGCATCCCCTAAAATACTTCCTTATTCTGCCTCTTTCCTGACTATGTATTCCTTAGGCTTTTTCAGGCTACACAGGCTCCTTTCAGGAAAGCTGAAGGTTCAGTACACTGAGAATCAATTGGATAAAAGTTTAAGCCACAGCTTAAACTGAAACTGAGCATAGGTTTAAAATGTGAAGATGGCATCCCTCTACATATGCTAGTACTGAGTCCTTAAAAATTCACGGGCTAAACTAAATGTCTGCAGCATTCATTTAGTGTCCATTAGTGCAGCTGCCTGAGCAAAAGACTTCTAACATTGTCATTAATTTCCAGAAAGGACAGAATGCCACCTAGCTGCTAAGGATGGCCTCTCGTGGCTGAATTTTGTCAAAATATAATCAAAGAGGGTTGTCATTCAGAAGCATAAATCTTAGTATCAGAGAGGATTTCCCTTTATTTTTAGTAAGTATCGTAGAGGAGAAGGATGGGGCATGAAGCAGCTCCTTTTGCAGAATAATATGCTGTTTAAAAGCTTGATGAGTGATGACATGTCACTGGATGACTGTGTTTTTCATGTGCATCAGACAGAGAGGTGTTAGGATCTAAAATTCCTCTTCTAACAATCTCTCTGGAGCTTAAATACTTATACAGGCAGTGGCATTATTCAGTTACTTCCCAATGCATTAAATATGAGAGGGTAAGATAGACAATTACAAACCAATCAGCACATTTTCCTAAACCTGAATATTCTGTCTGTTTGGCAGGAGGAAGTATAACATAAAAAGGAAAAAATCAAGTAAGTTCTTGCATATGGTTCGAACTTCTAGTATTTTTTTTCTCTCCATTGGGACATGCAAACCATTTTTAAAGTTGGGTGAATGTTTCTTCATAGCTTTGTTCTTCATTTGTGAGCAATGAAGACCATATTAAACCAAAGTTATTCTCTTGCAGACAAACGTGAGTCCATGAGGCTTTTGTGATGCATTGTGTCTAATCTTTTGTAATAAATATTGCTACCCAAAGCTACTTCATATCAAATTCTCTTAAAATAAGTGTCACAATGAAGAGCTCTGCCTTATAATTTCAACTATTTCACAGTCTTTTTCACATAAGTCACGTACAATAAAATATTATCTGCATAAAAAGACTTTATTATTTGATAACTGTAGAATAAATCATGTTGAATGGTTTTTTTGTAACTGAGCTGACCATATATCCTGAATCTGTTCTCTTCAAATACAGTTTTCTTTTTCAAGGAAAGTACCTGCGGCACCGTTTTTCTATAGATAAGACTAACATTAATCTACATAGGGAATCTAGCATGATTTATATTAAAGTAATGGTTTTTAAAGTATTCAGAAGATGCTGTATTAGCACTGTAAGGCCTATAATCCACATCCTGCGAGGTCTGCAATGTTTCATAACTTTAACAGTACAATTAGAGCTGCAAGGATAATCAAGCCAGTTTTTATCTTACTAGGCAGCATAGTGCAAGCTTTAGTGGGAGACTGGAATTCAGCATTCTTCCAAAACCATAAAAAACCTTCAGTCACTGAACTTTTTGCTGGAGCATGCTTGCTGCTCTCAGCACTGAACTATTTGCAACATCCTTTTTTTGCAATAGAGGTGAAGTTTTAGGCAGATTCTTATTGGTTTTGATGTACGTAAAGGATACTAAGGACACCAAAATGTTTTGGAAAAGCCACATAACTTACCATGGTGTTTCTGGGACTCCCTGAATTATTTGCAGTTTTAGCAGATTATAAAACTGGGAGTCCCTAGAGCCTGGCTCAGGTCTTTTGGTCTTCCAGTGAACAAAATGTGTAACTGTTGCCATTTTATACCCAGAGCTTCAATTAAGATCTCTCACCTCCTGATAGCCTGCTTGCTGTGTTTACTCTGAGGCAAGGGGTCCTCCGTCCTGTGGGCCCCCAGCAAATTTCCACCTGACAGTCTGACACTAGAGGATACTGCTGCAGGATACACTGTAGTCCTGACAGACACAGAGGAACCAGAAATGTGTAGGTCTCTGTCTTCAGGTTGGAGGTAGCCCCCAGAAATAACTCCCTGGTGGTTCCCAGTGTAGAGTTCTGCTATGCCAGCCTTTCCTCCTGCTCACATGGCAGCCACCCTGCTTGTAGTATACTTGGGCAAGGTGGGCTCCTCTTGAAAGTAAGAGCCTCAGAGCTTGCTTCAGATGCTACAGGCAATGCCAGAGGGAAGAGAAATAACAGAGAAGATAAAAAGATCTGTCTCATGTACAGACCTATCATGTCCTAAAGTAAGTTAAAACCCCCTATGTTTAGAATATGTACCCTATAAGAACACAGTATTTTTGTATTTATGCTTGCCCTCTTTTTTTCTTTTTCTATTTGTTCCTATATCTGGTGACATCATATGTGAAATTTTCAACATTGTCCACACATCTGAACACACAGATCTCACATTACTACAATGTGAAATAAGCTATTGCTGGCAAGTGATGATTCTCACTGAATTGTGAAGGATACAGAACATATTTACGTAGTTTTCTGAAACTTTCAGTTGGATTTTAGTGAGCTGACACCAGTCTCCAAAGGCTCATATTTCCATTTTTCTTTTTTTTTTTTTTTTTTTTTTTTTTCTTATTTTTGTGACACAGTAATTTGAGGCAAGTCAGGCCATCTCTATTTTTAAGTGTCAGGAACCTGCGACATCCAGTCCCCAAGAGGGAAATAATATTTAAATAATTCCATGTAATCTCCTATGTCTGCTAAAAGAGAATAAATATAATCAGAAAAATGTGACTAATATCTTTCTCTGAATCCCCAGTGTGCATCTTTTTTTAGCCACATGCTCCCTGCCTTCTAGGTCCTCATCCAACATTTGCAGTAAGCACAGAACCAATCTGCAAACCTGAAGTTAAGGGTATCTTATACCTCCCTGTATAGGAGTTCCAGCTCTTAAACTTTGATTGGGGGAGTATCAATCTGCTGGGAGGTAGGAAGAAGCTGCAGGGGGACCTGGATAGGCTGGGTCAATGGGCCAAGGCCGATGGTATGAAATTCAACAAGACCAAGTGCAGGGTCCTGCACTTTGGCCACAAAAACCCCCTCCAGACTGGGGGAAGAGTGGCTGGAGAGCATCCCAGCAGAGAGGGACCTGGGAGTACTGGTCGACAGCTGGTTGAACATGAGCCAGCAGTGTGCCCAGGTGGCCCGGAAGGCCAATGGCATCCTGGCTTGTATCAGGAATAGTGTGGCCAGCAGGAGTAGGGATGTAATTCTTCCCCTGTACTCAGCACTGGTGAGGCCTCACCTCGAGTACTGTGTCCAGTTCTGGGCCCCTCACTTCAAGGAGGACGTTGAGGTGCTGGAGCGGGTCCAGAGGAGAGCAACAAGGCTGGTGAAGGGACTAGAGGGAAAGTCATATGAGGAGAGGCTGAGGGAGCTGGGGTTGTTTAGCCTGGAGAAGAGGAGACTCAGGGGGGATCTTATCACTCTCTTCAACTACCTAAAGGGAGGTTGTAGTCAGGTGGACGCTGGGCTCTTCTCCCTCGCAACTAGTGACAAGACAAGAGGCCACAGCCTGAAGCTGCACCAGGGGAGGTTTAGGTTGGATATTAGGAAGTATTTCCTTATAGAGAGGGTGATTAGACACTGGAATGGACTGCCCAGGCAGGTGGTGGAGACACTGTCCCTCGATGTGTTCAAGGAAAGGCTGGATGTGGCACTTAGTGCCATGGTCTAGCTGATGTGGTGGTGTTAGGTCATAGGCTGGACTTGGTGATCTTAAAGGTCTTTTCCAGCCCGGGTGATTCTGTGATTCTGTGACGAGGGGGAATGGTTGGAAGAGGGGAGATTTAGATTAGATATGAGGAAAAAATTATTTCCTGTGAGGGTGGTGAGACACTGGCCCAGGTTGCCCAGGGAAGCTGTGGCTGCCCCATCCCTGGAAGTGTTCAAGGCCAAATGAGGCTTGGAGCAGCTTTGTTTAGTGGAAGGTGTCCCTGCTCATGCAGGGGAGTTGGATCTAGATAACATTTAAGGTCCCTCCCAAACCAAACTATTCTGTGATTCTTTACCAATTTACCACTTTCAGCATTTTTTGTTCTTTCAGTATTGCCACAGTTAGAGAAATACTCTTATCCTTCTTTGGGTGCAGAGAAGGATCTGCGAAACAGTTAAATGTCTTGCTCTGGGACACACAGGAACTCTGTGAAAAACTAGGATGTGATACTGTTTAATAACACTGCATAGGAATACACATCCCTCTGAAGCTTAACTTCCAGTTTAAACTGACATATTCTACAAACAGGCACCATGTTACAATACAGATGCTCATTAAATGATAGATTGAAAGTCAGTCTCAAAGTACCAGAGCAGCACATTCTCCTTGAGCCCTCCTTGCTAGTAAATTGTGAATCACATATATCCCATCAATAAGCTGTTGTGAAAAACAATTTTTCCTTGTTAGATCAGGCAGTGCTATTACAAAAATGGTATACTGTGCTTCTAATTTTATTTTGCAGATAAACAAGTCTACTTTAATTACCATGACCTGACATGCTATCGTCAGAACTTAAGGTACAGTACTGAAAGGTATAATACATTTGCAATACAGGGAAGGTTTATTTTAGGCAGTAAATGAAATGGCATTAACATAGAGCATGAAAAATACCACCCTATTCTTAATAGAATCTTTCTTGAAGGAAAAATTGTAAAAATGGATTTTGGATTTTACTGCTTAAGTCAAAATATTAATTGTTGTACTAAATTATACTTGCAAAAATATGAAGTTTGTGCCACAAATGAGAAATAACTTTTATGTGTCTTGGGCGTGTTTAATTCCTCAGATTTTGTAATGCAAAGTTAATCCGTGCTAGACCTTAAATAAGTAGGAGGCTAGCAGAGTCAAGGAGCCCTAGAAGTCAAACCTTTTCACAAAGACCACTTCTCATTTTATCATTGATTGGAGCAAAATAGCCATTGCAATCAATATTGACAAGCAACCAGGAGGACTAAGTGGCAAAGAAATAGGTGGAGACGCATTTGAGGGGTGTCGACATTTTAATATAGGAGATACAGAGCCAGCACCAAAAGCTAAGGAGGGTATGAAAGAAAGGTCACATTCAGGCAAGAAGATACCAAAGCAGTAGAAAAATTATAATTTTTGATACCTCAGTCAGGCATCACAGAACAGCTGCTGTGCCTAACAGAAGAAACAGCTCTTGCACCTGCAGAAAGAAAAGAAATAATAGCAACGTAGCATCTTTCCAATGAAAAGAAGTAGATATGGATGTCCTTGAGAATATAAATTGAGATCCCTGTTAAGTTTACAGCCCAGCAACCATGGAAACAAGATAGATGCAATGACACCAAACACCTTGTCTGAGTTACTGCTGTATACCTAACACACAAGATATTTTCTTCCATATGCTTCAGGAGGTTGCACAGGATCATGACCAGGCAAGTTTTGAATATCTCCAGAAAATAAGACTCCACAACCTCTCAGGGCAGCCTGTTCCAGTACTCTGCCACCCTCAAAGTAAAGAAGTTCTTCTTCCTGTCCAAATGGAACTTCTTATGTTTCAGTTCTTGCCCATTGCCCCTTGTCCTGTTGCTGGGGACCACTGAAAACAGTCTGGCCCCATCCTCTTGGCATCTGCTATTTAGGTATGTATAAGCATTGATAAGATCCCCTCTCAGTCTTCTCTTCTCCAGGCTAAACAGACCCAGGTGTCTCAGTCCCTTCTCATAAAAGAGATGCTCTAGTCCCCTAACCATTTTTGTAGCCCTCCAATGGACTGTCTCCAGTAATTCCTTGTCTTTCTTGTACAAAGGAGCCTAGAACTGAACACAGTATTCCAGATGTGGCCTCACTAGGGCAGAATAGAGGGGAGGGATGACCTCCTTCGACCTGCTGGCCACAACTTTTCTTAATGCACCCCAGGATATCATTGGCCTTTTTGGCCACAAGGGCACATTGCTGGTTTATAGTTAACTTGACCACCAGGGCTCCCAGGTACTTCTCTGAAGAGCTGCTTTCCAGCAGGTCAACCCCTAACCTGTACTGGTGCATGGGGGTGTTCCTCCCCAGGTAAAGGACCCTGCACTTGCCTTTGTTGAAGTTCATTATGTTCCTCTCTGCTCTACTCTTGAGTCTGTCCAGGTCTCACTGAATTGCAGCACAGCCCTCTGATATATCAGCCACTCCTTCTGGTTTTGGATCATCAGTGAACTTTCAGAGGATATGCTCTGTCCCTTAAACCAGATAATTGATTAATATGTTGAATAAGACTAGATCTAGAACTGACCCCTGAGGAACACCACTAGTGACAGGCCTCCAACTAGACCCTGTGCCACATCCTCTGAGCTTTGCCATTCAGTCAGTTCTCAATCCACCTCACTGTTCACTCATCTAACCCACACTTCCCAAGTTTACCTGTGAGGATATGGAGACATTATGGGAGACAGTGTCAAAAGCCTTGCTGATGTCAAGGTAGAGAACACCCAGTGCTCTTCTCTCATTTATCCAGCCAGTCATGCCATCATAGAAGACTATCAGATTGGTCAAGCATGATTTCCCCTTGGTGAGTCTATGTTGACAACTCCTGATAACCTAATATTTCCTCCTAAGTTTATGTAGTAGACTCAGAGATTAAATAAATCAAGGAGGGAATTATGCCGCATGAATGACCATCTGACAGCTTTCCAGGTATGATATAAACAGTCCTGAGTGGTTATCAGGGAAACAGCTGAACAGACCAACTTTATCAGCATGCACAGGACTTTTCTGCCTACAGAGAGCTTGCAGAGCTCATACTTACACTATTAAGAACACAAAGGGAAACATCAAAAATAGGACTTCAAGAAAAGTGTACCAAATTTCCCAGGACAGGCATCTAGATATCGTTGAGAATGAAATTGTGAATTAAACTGTGGCAGAAAAATCAAATAAAGTCTAGCTTTTACAGACAGAGAAATATACCGTATATCACAATATATTTTTATAGGACAGGCTTCAATAGCTCCCAAGAATCAGGTCACAAACTTAATGTTGGCTGACTGAAGCTATTGCATTACTATCATCACAGATCACTTTTGCATTAGTGATGTGCTAATACCACCAAATGGATTTTAATACATGATAATGTTGGAATTAACTAGTGTTTTCTGATAAGGAGCAAGTCACCTTCTATTATCAGACATCAAATCATTCTAGTATTTTTCTGATATGCTCTCCCCTAGTACAATCTGCCATAGAAAATAGTTTGCCTGCCTGTAGAGTGGAAAGAAAATGTGCCTGAATAAGATGCAGATAAAAATGGATACAGAAATCAGCCCTGAAGTACTGTAGATTTCCCAGGGCCTTGCTAAGAACTCAGAGACAGTTATATTTGGCTTTAAGTGCTCAAGCCCAAGTTTCTTCTCAGAAAATTATAGATACTATTCATAGAGCTTAAGTGATGCAAAAGATATTTAAAGGAAGAACAAATATTATTTATTTGTAATGCACTCTACATTCATCAGTGGAATAATTAGGTATGGTAGATAGTGAAATATATCTTTATAATATCATGTCGATTTGGAACTCAGATACCAAGAATGGACCAAATATTCCATTTTAGAATGGGTTATGACCATAAAGGTGTGTCTATATCAGGGACTGAAGGATTTTGGGGTTTTTGGGGGATTATGAATTTGGCTTGCATATATATATAGAGAGAGAGGGAGACTGACTTGCAGTACACACTCGAGCACACAGCTGGTGCACTTGAAGTGGTTTCCTTTTGAAACAAAGGTTGCTGCCGTGCAACAGGACACTAGCTAGGAAGCACCTTTTTAATGTGGAGACAAGATCTTCCACTACATAACTCTCTAGATTCTTGTATTATAAAGACAGAAAAGGTATGTCTCACCCTCCTTCTCTTGGCACATTTTCTTAACAGAAATTCTCTTCTACTGCAATGATGTATTTAAAGACAGGTCCTCCTACATTACAAAACCTTCTGAAGGCTAGTGCTGCAGAGGTTCAAGTCAGCTACCCACAATCTCATATTCCAGGTTCTTAAAGGGAATTGCAGCTTGTTTATCCTGAATGCACCTCCAGCAGGCCCCCTTCTGAGTCGTAGTCACAGTAGCAAGACTGAAAGAGAGATGAGCAGCACAGCTGCAGCCATGGCTTCCAGAGAAGGTTGTCCCATGACAGTTGGTCAGGAACAGAATGCAGGGATCTGGTATGGTTCTCTACTGCTAGCTGGATGACCCTGAGGATTTCGTAGAAACGGCTCTCTGTTTCTGGAGTCAGTGGGACTTTCTCTTCAGGGTCTCTGGAAAGATCAAAGAGCAAAGGGGGGTCATGCCATGTGATGAATCCCTCATGGCAGAAGCAAACATGAGAATCGTAGCAACCATTGGAGTCTTCAGGACTGAAGTTTGGGGTGAAGAAGAAGACTTTCCAAACAGATTCACCTGCAATATACAAACACAAAACAGCTGGTGATAAAATGACAAACTCTAAGTACCTTAGTCTTATGAAACTCTCATTTACACCACAGGAAATCAGTCTTTTGGTACAAGCTCACTCTGAGCAGGAACTGCAATGTTCTGAAAGAGTAAAACAAAATTTAACAAAACAAAAAAAGCGCAAAACATGGCAATTTTCGTGCTACAAATATTTATGAAATAATTATAATAATTTCAGTCCCTTAGAAGAATTCTGATCAACAAAATCTAGAAGACTGACAAGAACTTTGCATTTTTACATAAACTGTGCTAAGAAGATTTGCATATTTACTAAGCCATTGCACTGTCTTCTTCAAGACTTATTAAACTGTACTTTTGCCCTTTGATTCTATCCAGACACTATTGGGCCATGTCTGCCTCTCATTTTGCTAATGAAAATAATTTAATTTTTACCTTTTTCTGTCTTCCTTTCTTTATTATATTAACCCACTGCCCCCAAAATGTGCTTTTATTGCAAACACCAGGAGACAGAGTTTCTTGTTTTATTAAATGTGATGATATGAAAAGGTGTAATGGATGCTTAAGTGCTGTGCTGTCTTAGGCCTTTAGACATTTTTTCCAAAAAATAAGTAACTGTTATCATAGTACAATTTTTATGTGACATTCTGCTTTGTAAAATGCATGGGGAAAGAAAGTAGGAAGCAACAGTCTTCAATTATGTATTGGGCATTCTCTCTCAGCTTAATTTCCTGTGTACGGACTCTGAACTGTCTGCACTACCGTAACTTCAGTCAGTATTTTCACTCTTTAAAATTACTAATTATTTCCTGCATTACGAATAAGCAGACATCAGTTGGTTCCTTCAGGAAGCACTCTTGAACAGAAGGCACACTGGAGAATCAGAAAATACTTAAAAAGAAAGGAGCAAAAAAAAAAATTGCTACTATTTTCCTCAAGTATCACAGAACAGTCAGGGAAGGCAGGAAGAGGCAGGCACTTCAGGGAAGCACACCATCATCCCACAGCCAGGGAAGCATACAGCTCTCCAGAAATGGACCAGAAAAAAATTAGAGTAAAAAATCTGTACTTTATTCTTGATAAAAGTAGGATACTAAACAGCTGAGGTCTATGATGTCAGACTACCTACCCACTTGTGTGTATACAAACATCAGAAATACATATTCATTAAGTAATTTACATTTCTCAGTACTCTATTAAAAAAAACAAACATTTTTTGTATAACTTCATTTTTTTTAATGATGTGGGAAGAACTCTTTTTGGTATTTTGTTGAAATGTTTTAAGTTCCCAGAAAGCTTGTTAATCTACTAAGAGATTGTCACAGATTTATGTGTGCTACAGTGGTTAATACTCATTAATCAATTTATCAATTCAACAGAATGGAAAGCACTAGAAAATGTGGAAAGGGCAGAGATGAACTGGTACATGCCAAGCTGTAACTACATCACGCTCCATTTTCAAAGATAAAAAGAGATTTAAAGAAAGAAATGTTTCAGTGGACTAAAGAGTCACAGGCTGAAGTCCTAGTCTATAGCATGAATTTAAAGGACAGCAGGTGACCTTGAGATTCTTTACAGCTTCTTCAGTCCCACAGCATTTTTTTCACAATACAGGAGATTTTACCTTTAGGAACTAATTCAGTGACAGAGCCCGGGGATGTCCAGTTCACTTAGTCTGCACTTAAATCAGAGTGGGAGAGGTGATGGTTATTATACACATTAGACTGAGAGAACCCCTCTGAATGCTGCCTGGAAATCAGCAAAGGGCAAGGAGCTATAAAAGCTGAGAACTCTGGCTATGACAGCAGCAATGGCAGAGTCTTACTGGGGAAAAGGGAAGGAAAGAGGAGGGAAGCGGTAGAAGGGAATATTCCTTCTACAAGTAAATAGCAAATCTTCCTCCTAAAAGTAAATACCTTTCCCACATCACTGTGAAAGATTGTTTTGATACTTGAATTCTTTGCTATTTTCTCAGAACTAAAATAAAAAAAAATATAACACTCCCCCTTAAATTTCTTTGAACTTATGCACAGAACATTTTCCAGAGCAGAAATATGCTCCTCATTTACTGAGATTTAGAATTTACATTCTAGGAAGGTATGTAATTCTATCCTAAGCATTCCTTCAGGGTCTTTAAAAGAGTTTAATTGGCAAGATGGACAACGAAGAACAGAAAAAGCCGAAGGGCTTTATTAATCAGTGCACTGTATGCCTTTGTAGACCATGCAACATTTGCCTCACCTGAGACTTTGATTCAGGGCACTGTAACACCTCGATAGAAGGAGAGCAGAAAAAAAATTATATAGCCATTAAAATGTAAACTAAAAGAAATTCCAGTAAGGCTGGGCACACGAGAACTTTGTGGTCAGGCTGTCTTACCATACATCTATGTTTGATGGAACACTTGTGCTGAATGACATTGAAATGAAATTTTAGCCAACTTTTTTTGGTGGTGTCCACTGTAGCACCATGCCAGTTCAAGGGCTTACAGTTTGCAATATAAAGGGGGGGATTCTGTGGTAGTGCCAGTCAGTACAAGCAGCTCATATAGGTAAGGTATGGGGAAAAGAAAGAAATAAGGAAGTTGTACCATGTATTTTTTTCACCACAGAATAAAGAGTTGTTCAGTTTGGGCTATATACAGAGCATATGACTTGTTGCAAAATCATGTATGGTGTTGGAGTCAGGGCATGCATGACATCGTGACTGAATCACATTGATAGTGTTTCAAAGAGCTGATGCTATTTTATCAGCTATGCAGCTATATAGTGTCATAGAACACTGAGCTCTGGGAGAGCGGTCTGTTACTGTGCAATGTTCATCTGTTGCACTGCAGAGATGTTTCAGAGAGGATGTGGAACTTCATGTGGTGCTGAAGGAACAGCAGTGGAGATTTAACTGCCTATTTCCTAAGCATTATAAAAACTGAAGTGTATCTGTCAGTGTCTTTGGCTGTCGAGCAGCCAGTGTAATACACTAGGAGACATAAAGCGTGGTCAGACTTCTAATCTGTAAAGTTGATGAACTGTACAAGGCTTGATATTAAAAAGAGAGACCTCTCTCCCAGTCTTTCTCAGCTGATCCAAAATCTCATTTTGTCAGAGGGGTAACTAAAAGGATCAAATTAATCTCTCAGTAATTAACAATACCTTTGTTCTGCAAAGCATTTGGATAGTAAACTCTCTTTATATAAAAGATGACTATCTATTTCTTTCTCAGTGAGGTTAGTAGTAAAATTGTCAGGGCTGCTCCACAGTCAAGTGTTATCAGGTCCCTTCTAAAATAGCAGGCAAACTCTAAGCCTGATGCACCCTTCAAGATCCCATCCCAATGCTTCACAGCTACTTTATTTAGCATCCATTTTCCAACAATTTCACCTATTCAGCTCTTAGAATAGCTCTTTTCTTCACATGCTAAGAAAAAAGAAAACACTACAGAAGTTGTACATGTAAATAGTCTCAAAAGAAATAGGTTGCAATTAGTTCAAGCAAATCTTCTATGAACATAATTGTTCAGAGTTCAACCTCCCTAACAGACTCTTCTTCTGGTTTATTGTCCTTCACCTATCTATTTATCCTTTCATACAGACAGCTGTAGCACCAAAAGACAGGTAGCAGCTGTGAGATTAAATAAAAGTCTCTCAGTAAGATTTATTAATATTCCCAAGATGAAGTGACACACTGGATACAGATGTCATTTCAGTTATAACAGCACTGTTCTTAATCTCTGATGGCTAAATGGTGTTTTTTGATAAGCAGTTCTTAAAATGAATAGAAGATATTGCTTTGTTATTAGCTGGACCTCATTTTCTCTGCATTTAATCTATGACAGTAGCTTTATAGTTTTGCTGCTACTATCATCTCCTTTGTTGATATTATTTTGATATTATTATTCTTTCAGTAGAAGAACAAGTTAAGCAAGTCTATTCTTCACTGTAAATGGGGGAGCTCATCTCCTCTTGACCTCAGATGCCTTTGAGCATAACCCTTTGGGTGTAGTGTCCTGATGTAAATTGCCCACAAACTTCCTGAATCTCTAGTGTGCTCTGTAGCCATTGTCAGCTCCCCCTCCCTTCCTCACACCAGATCTTCAACTTTTCTAGAGAGCAGCAGATGAAAGCTGTAACTCATTTGAAAATTGTATTCTTCAGATAACTCTAGTCATTTTTAGATTGAATTTTTTCCCTGTTCCTATATCTTTAGAATAATTCAGAATTCTTAGGTTCTTAATAATGTTAAATAAAACAGGTAACACATATTGTGTATATATTCAGCTCTCAACAATTTAGATAAGGTTTCAGTTGCTAAATTCTTGTAGAACTATGTATAGCACATAGATAATACTATTTGGTTACTTTAAGGAAAATCTTCATATTATTTTTATTACTATGTGCATTCCTCAAACAGCTAAAAATATGCTACTTGAGTTTAAAAATTTATAACTTTATTGTTTTTTCAGTGAAAATCTTTTTTTTTTAGATACTTGTTTTAAGAATCTGTATATCTCACTATGCTATATAGTCACATCAGTCAAAAGACAGCACATTGTGTCCCAGTGTAGGTGTAGAATAACTGAGTAATATTAAAAGACATATTGTTCGTTTATGAGAATCAGTTGTTGCTAGAAGATGCTTGTATAAAGAACTGTGCAGAATATCCAGTATTTGTGGTAAAATCATGAAAAAAATCCCCACAGTAGTAGCAGTGGTTTTAAAATCTTAAGTATAGAAACTGCAGTGTTAAATATCCTCTAAACCAGAAAGGATAGCACATTGGAGGACAACTAACAATCATACAGGACAACTGCTGGAGGAAAAAGTATAAGACATACTGAAACCATGCTCAGGCTGCTGAAGTCAAGACAGAAATCTCATGACTGAGCTCATTAGCTAGACGGAGTGCTGTACTATGAGAAGCTTCGACTGAATTCTCTTCAAAAGTCAAGATTATCTGCTGAACAGTACCAGCTGACAAATAATTATTTTCCTGAAACCTTTACCATCATCTGCAAAAATAATTGATTGATAATTTACAGTGTTGTCTTTTCTTGTTGAAGAAAGTTCCAAAAGGGAAGAATCTGTGGGTATAGAAACTATGCTGCTAAAGTAGGAAGTGCTATAATGCCATGTTATGCCCCATCTTTGGAAGTCTTAGTTGACAGCAACATGGAACAATACACATTGCCCTGGAAAAACCAGCCATAGTACCTTGATACATACAATCCAGACATACGCTAAAGATTTGTTTGAAGAATCTGTTTACTTGCTGAATGGCCATTGCAATTTTCAGATCATCCAAGCTGCAGTTGATGGCATACTAAAGACAGAAGATAATGCTTGCACAAAAAAAAATGACTGGTCATTTACAATCTATATAAAGAAGTCCTTGAAAACAGAAAAGTCTTCTTTTATTGCTTGCGAGAGAAACCGTATTGATTTGCATATAATCGTTTTCTGCTGGAGTCAGAGGAGGTACACTTCAGAACCGAGAGAGACACACACTTAAGAGTGTAACAAAGCATAGTCACTTTGCCAAAGATGGCAAAACCCAAAGATAAACTTATTCAGAATTGTGTTTTGTCTCTTGTTCATTTCGTCCTTCCAAAACACATTTTATTAACAGAAAATAGAGGACAATCATTACTCTCTTACATGAAATGAATGCAACCATTCTGAGTGAAATGAGCAGATCTACAAGATTCAGACAGCAATTTTCCTGACACCAAGCAAACATACCAGACAAAGATGCAAAGGAAGTCCTAAGAAACTTCTGCAAATAGTTTCAGACAAATCTGAATGAACTAAAACAAAAATAATCCCCAGGAAGTTTTGTAAAAATTATTTTCTCCAGACATTTTTTCAAAATTTGGATGTCAAAAAAACCTTTGAGGCACAGAATGATAAAGTGTTTCAAATAATTTATCTGAACACTGATAGTGAGTTTAACATTGAAATAGCAAGAAGAACATCTGGAAAAAACAAATAGCTCTGTAAAGTTACCTTAAAAATTAAAA
This sequence comes from Hemiprocne comata, assembly GCA_020745705.1. NCBI lineage: Eukaryota > Metazoa > Chordata > Aves > Apodiformes > Apodidae > Hemiprocne > Hemiprocne comata. Next base: position 93,023,678 of record CM036586.1, on the reverse strand, counting down.
GCAGTAATTTTGTAAATGCAGAAGCCTGGAATTCTGTGCACTGCCAAAGAACACTTAATATTAATCATCTTACAGGTGTCTCAGATCCTTGACTTTGTTTGTGCCATTTTGTTGTTGGTTTTTTTGTTGTTGTTAGGGTTTCTTTATGTTGGTTTCACTACTAAAAAGCTACTAGGATACTTAAGAAAACTGAAAAAATATTTTGTTTTATTTCAAAAATAGAATCGTTTAAGCATAAATGACAACATAGCAAACGGGTTCCTTTTGTCAAGAGTGTTTCTAAGTGATATGGTGCAAAAATGTCACTATCAGTCAATCTTAAAAATTGAAAAAAATAATATATTCAGAATGACTGAATTTTTTTTTTATTGTAAAGCCTATAGTATGTGCAGTTTAACAACTGAAATATATATTAGAATAGCTTTTGTCCCACTGTTAGCAATTGAATGTCTTTGCTAGAATCTGTAACTAGCAAAAGATTATAAATGGTGTTAAACTTTGGGGTAAATAGCTGAAAGTAAATAGGAATTTCTGTCCTTTGTATTTACTAAAAAGAAAAGTTGGAAAAATTGTGCAGGTATTATGTAGTTAGAACTACAAAAAAAGGATACTACCTGATTGCTTGGTGGTGTGCTAATATCCAGTGTTTCAGATGGAAATTGAGTCTTTGGAGGTGTGGGTAGAAAAGTTTAAACCTGTATCACTAAGGTTCTTATGAGTCTACCACTTAGAACTAATACCATTGAGGAAATGGAAAGAAGTTTACTGAACATCTGCGATGTAGAATAATGTGACTAATGAGCTTATGTTCAAACAATGCAAAAATCCCTCAAAATCCTTGTTGTGGTTTGGGCCTAACACGACAACAAAGAACCAACCACGTGGCTGCTCACTCAGCTACCCACCCCTCACACACACTGTGGGATGAGGAGGGCAAGGGCCAACTAGAAGCTCATGGGTTGAGACAAAGACAAGGAGGGTTCTTCACCGATTAAGGCCCTGGGGAAAACAGACTCAACTTGGGGAAAAATAATAATTTAATTTCACACTAATCCAATGCATACCAGACACAGACAACACACAGAGCAGGGCTTACACACGTTACCCCCACTCATCCCTTCTTCCCAGGCCCAAATTACTTTGTTCCCCATTTCTCTCCCTCCTTCCCCCCAGCAGCACGGGGGGACAGGGGATGGGGTTCAGAGTCAGGTCACAGCCTGGTGGTTCCTGCCGCTCCTTCCTCCTCAGGAAGGATTCCTTACAGCCCTCCCCTGCTTCCCCACAGGGTCCCTCCCATGGAAGAGAGTCCTCCATGAACCTCTCCTTCATGAATCCTTCCCATGAGGTCCGGAGCAAGCTGCTCCAGTGTGGGCTTCCCACAGAGTTATGGGCTGCTTTAGGAACAGTCACCTCCCCTGGTGCTGGGGTCTTCCACAGCTGCATCATCCAAGCCCACTGGCAGCAAAATCCAAGTCCACTGGCCAAGTTCACCCCTCCTGCCGTTCTCAGGGAATGTTCCACCATGTTCCTCCATGAATGCAGGGGGACAGCCTGCCATCTCACCATAGGTTGCAGGGAAACTTCTGCTTGGGCCCTTCTTCCCCTTCTTCCTCACCAACCACCTCACCGCTCTACCTCTCCAGCTCAGCCCTTCTCTCAACTGCTTGCTCTCTTCAGGTCTTTATCTCAGTTCTTTCATATGTTAATCACAGAGGTGCATCTATTGTCTCTCTAATGGCTCCTTGTTTGGTTTTGGAGCAGGGGGAGCTTCTCAGCTTCTTAAAGGAGCCACCCCTGGGGCCTTTCCCCCACTACCAAAAAACCCACCAAACCAAACCAGCACAATCCTGAATTAGACCCAAATACCAAAAGGACATATCACAGGATATTATCCTAAAGATGATCAGCAGGAACTCTTTTGTAAATTTATTCCTAAGAAAATCTCTAAAAGTCTATTTTCTGTTTTCATAAGGACCTGTTCAAGGTTAAGATATTTCAGAGAATTCCAACAGTTTGCCAGGTTTGACCTCTATGCAAAAACCAAACAATTTCACAGTTCTCCAGTCAGCACAAATGCTTGACAAGAATTTTAGGAAAGCAATGGAAATATTTTCTTGCCTTGGTAGGTGAGATAGATGCAGCTGTTCTCCAGACAGTAAGTGATTGAAAAGTGAAAGAACCTTGAATCTCTCTTCCTAATTTCCAGCTTTAAGGAATGCACGTGTGCTGCATAGTAATAACCAAGTGTTACCTGTTTGAAATGCTATAACTTGCTAAAATATCCTTCCTACTAAAAAACAAGAACAGAGAATGATCTCCTGGGACTGCAGATGAGATGAATACATTTTAGCTGTTCCTTATATAGGACTTATGGAGAGATCAGAATCATTTTGATGAAAGGTTACTTCAGGTCTGTCACTCAATGAATACAAAATCATTTGGCTAGTAGACTCTGCTCAGTCATGCATATAGAAATCCAAATAATGAAATGTTGGGGTTTTTTGTTTGTTTTGCTTGTTTGTTTGGAGGCTTTTAGTTCAGTTTAGTTCAGTGTAGTTCAGTTGAGTTGAGTTTTGTTTTGTTTCTAAGAAGGAATAGTTCACTGGATTGGTGTACAGGAGGTTTGGCTTGTGCCTTCCATGCTGCAGCCATTCCACCACTTAATCTGCAATCTAAACTAGGAAAAGAGGAGTACAAATAAGAAAGGAAGTTGGGTTTACTTTCTTACTGTGATTAGAAATAGGGTAAATATATTTTTAAAAAAGGTCAGGATTTAATTCTTGCTGCTTCTTCTTCTTCCCCCCCGCCCTGTTATTTGTCTCTGTCTTCCAGAGCAAGTAGAGGAATGCTGGTAGGGAGTGGAACACTGAAAGTCCCAGGGTATAAATAGCTCTGCCTGAGCATAACAATAAATCTGTTTCCACTGTCATAGAGCAGAGCAGAAGCAAGAAAATAATGTAACAGAATTTGTCATGCTTGTCAGGAAGAACACTCTCCTACCTAAAATATTGTTAGCAGAAATGTGTATCAGTTGATTAGGTCAATTTTCTTGAGCTTGATATAAATAATTTTCTGTGGTCTGTTCAAGCTAGAAATGCTCTTTTCCTCTTTGGCAGTTACGTTATTTCATGCTTACCAAATAATATGTCCATACTGTGTCACCCAAATTCAGCTGCAGCTGCTCTGATATGAACATCAAGATAGCAAATTAAAATACTTTATGAGATACTTTAGATGAATGACACTTGATATTGGTTCTTCTTCCTCCAGCTGTTGTCATTGAAGCACTGAACACAAATGAGGGATTTGGGAGACCATTTGGGATGCCTCCATGCAATGGGCAAGATCAGGTAGAGAGAGAGAAAAAAATAAACCAAGGGAGCAAATTAAGAGTAAACATGAAGTTCACAATGCAAGTTAGGAAGCAGGGAAAAAAAATATCTTCAATAATAAAATAGATTAAAAGGTCTGAAAGGACTTCAGCAAGAAACAGTAATAAGTGACTCAGATATTTGATACAGTGCAGAAAGGTACATCTTCCTGATATTATCAAAGCAGAAAACCAGGAACAAATAAAGAACGCAAAAAAACCCTTAAAAAAAACAACCTACCCAAAACACTCTCAAAAAATTTTTAAGATAACAGACTTCTCTAGAGAAAACAGTGCAATTGAAGGAACTTATGAGACTGAAAAACAGAAAAGGCAAATTACAGGAAAACCCTCATGAGAGTCAGAGTTTATTACCACTCCTGTAGTTGCAGGAGGGACTCACACAAGGGTTTATCAATTAAGAGGATCAAAAGGAGTTTCAGTCTCAGTGAGAATAGAAGCTCAGAAATAGCGAGGGAAAGGAGAAAAAATAGATGAGAAAAAGATAGAAACAGGATAAAAGAACTCAGTTCAGAGGGGAGAAAGGAGCTGCTCTTTGTCCAACAAAAATGTGATGTAAGTAACCTAAAGACTCGTTTTCTCCTGTGACCTACATATTCTGAATTAGATACTTGATGGTATTTAAATCTTTCATGGGATTGTGTAGCTGGAAGAGTGGAAAACAGACATAAATACACATCAAGTTGACACTTCAGTGTTTTTTCACACATGGTGACCCTCAAAACCAGAAAAGTGCTCTCCCACAGTTGCCTTCTACTGCTGAAGAATCTCAAGAAAAAACTTTGCTGTAGACTACAACATGCAAATGTGTAAATACCAGTAAAAGATATATCTATGTATCTATGGAAACTTGTTACTTACTGTTACAAAATTCTGTACAATTTCTCAATAGACTACATTGCCACTGCATTTTGCTCTCAAGACAAAGGCTGGTGGCAAAGAATGAGGTTTAATGAGACCAAAGGAAGTTTATAAAGCCACTTTGGGGAAGGACATCTATGCCTCCACGTTAAGAGCTGCCCCAATCACCAACAACACTTACCTGTAATAAAGAATAAAAAAGATTGTCAGAGAAGTGATAGCTAACAGACAAGAAAAATTACTGTTCTAGTCTTGTGTTAAAAGGAAAATTGAACAAGCAAAGGAAGTGGCACTTCTTTAATTAAATTCTAAAGATCTTTTTAACAGTGTAACTCAAATCGGGACAGGGATCTACTTGAGAGAGTCCAACGGAGGGCTACGAGCATGATTAAGGGACTGGAACACCTGCCTTACAAGGAAAGGCTAAGAGACCTGGGGCTTTTCAGTCTAGAGAGGAGAAGACTGAGGGGGGATCTAATTAATGTCTATAAATACATGAGGGCTGGGCATCAAGAAGGCAGGGACAACCTCTTATCACTTGTGCCCAGTGATAGGACGAGGGGCAATGGATTCAAACACAGGAAGTTCCACCTCAACATGATGAAAAACTCCTTTACTGTGAGGGTTACAGAGTACTGCAACAGGCTCCCCAGAGAGGTTGTGGAATGTCCTTCTCTGGAGACTTTCAAGACCTGTCTGGATGCCTTTCTGAGTGATCTGCTCTGGTTTTTGGTCCTGCTCTGTCAGGAGGGTTGGATTCGATGATCTTCAGAGGTCCCTTCCAACCCTAACATTCTGTGATTCTGTGAAATCAGGATCTGTATCTCATCCATCCCATTTCAGCTCAGCCCGAGGCCACCAGTCCCTATGCACGTGGTGCTGCAGGAGTGCCGGTTCCCAGCCCTGTCTCTAGATGGCCCTAAGCTGCAGCCTTTCTCCCAGCTTTGTGCTCTCATCTCTTGCTATTGAATGGACTCCCTGGATGGACCTTTAACCTGAATCACCACTTCGCCTAGCTGGGGACTATTGGTGGACCCTGTTATCAGCACCCAGTTCTGCTTGCTCTGCTTAGGAACTAGAAGATATTGCTTTGTCAGTAAAGGCACTACCAGTGCTGGGGTCATTTACAGTTTTGTTGGTGTCACTTTTAGATTGAAGCATCACCCAAAGTTACAGAGTTGAACTTCTTGTCTTTCCAGCGTTCTCTAGTGCATCTTTAATTTTGCTTTCTAAGATCAAATATCTATCTACAAGGTACTGCTGTTTATGAAAGATCCCACAGTGTTCATAGATAGTGAGTTGAACATCTTCTTCTCTCATATATATGTAAAACTAACATATTTAACTTATATGGCCAGAAAGTACAGAGAGAGGTTTGCCTTCCTTGTTCAGATATGTTACTTCTGTATACTTTTTAAAATAAGTCTCACTCATCCCTAATTAACATTTAATGACTTTTGAAATCTAATCACTAGCTACCGTACATCTGCATTGACTCTGCTTGTGATGTCTGTAACTTTCTCATAATAATGTATGCAGTTTCCTCTGTTCCAGTTGTAGCAAATAAGAACAAAAGCTCATTTCAGATATTCCAAATGAATTCTCTTTTTGTCATCTAATTCATCCCCCTGCCACTGCACAATTGTTCTCTACAATGTATTTTTTAAGAGCTCTCTTGATGGATGGTGTCTTCTATTTTAACTTTTGTGCTACTATCATTCATTTCCTTTATTGCAGAAGAAAAAGACATTTTATTGGCACACTCCTTTCACTTAGTGTATTATCTACTAACTTTTTCAAATACAAATCCTTTGTGAACTTTTGCTGGAGTTTAACTAAAGATTTTGATGCAGATGATTGTCTCAGAGTTCACTTGGGTTGCCCCATCCCTCTATTACCTGTTGCATTGCCTAGTCTTAATTCCATTTTTACACCTTTTGTAGAGTTGTGGTCTACTGAAGTGAATGTTAAAATCCCTGTGAATTTACTGAGAGGATTATTTCATCTTGTTTGCTTTCAATTCAACAAAGTATTTCTACCTTAGGTTAAGAATACAACTAATAACCTCATGCTTAAATTTAGCGAAGTACAATGTAATCTCTGACTGAAGCTGATGTATGCTCAGCTTTTGTTTAAGTTAGGATCTACATATGCTTCTCAACTCCCATCAAATCTCCTACTAGAAAGTATTTGAGAAAAAAAAATTGAGTAAATTATTTTTTCGGTTATCTGTGCTGTTGCTTAATAAACAGTTAATAAAATCTGTTTTATTTCTTTGCTACACTGATCCTGATGGATACGCCATGAGGGATTTATTTGATGTTGTCTCAAGGTCTATAGGAAAAAGAAACCATTATTAAGTTTTACCAAGCCTAAGACAAGTGTCCTGTCCACTGAACAACTCTACCTAGCAAAAAAATCAGTGTTCAGCATTTAGATCTTAGCTTAAACTCATGTCTGCTTAGCAACACCCTCTAAATCCAAACATATAATCCTCAGTTACTAAAGTTTCTATTGGTAAAATCTTGTTGCCTTTTCTTCCTCTGGTATATACATGGGTATGTATACATGACTACTGTGTACATCCAGGCAACTCCTAGTGTTTTTAAGCTATGTGGTGCACGGATCTGGGTGCAGTATTTAAACAAAGTCCTTCCCACATCTTGGGCCTGCTGGAAAGATTCAGCAGCATAAACAGCCCTACACAACATAGAGTGCTCAGCTGAGACGTAATCTGCCCTGTGAGTTGATCTCAACCTAGAAGAAAGAAGCAATAGAGCTGGGAAACTCCAGTCATTGTCCTTCATTCTCTGCATTATATCTCTTTACACTTTATTGTGTAAATAAGAAACAACTGCCACGACTTCAGGCATTGATTTCTCTCCTAAAATCCAGATCCAAACTCAAAACTTCTAGCCAATCATTTTCATGGACCATGAAGGGTGGTGGTTTTTTAAATTTCTTTTCTGATAATATTTGAGTGGCAAAATTAATTCTGACCTTTTTTTGCCCTTCAGTCTCTGAAGCATAGTTGAAGGATGGTAGGCAAGCACTGCTGCGAATGTGGTGGTAAAAACAATGTTTGCTGTCTTTGGCCTAATTCCTATTTTTAACTATCTATATAATTTGATGTAATAATTCTAGCACACCTCTAAGTATCTTTGAAGAGGGCACTTATGTCACAATCTCAATCCCAACATTTATTATTATTTATTGTGGCACTATTACAGCTCTGTTATGCAAGATAGTTACAAAGATGAGTTAAACAATGACAGCCTCATCCTTGAGCATGAAACCCTACATTTTTACTGGTCTAAGAGTTTGTTCCCACATATTACAGTTTAGTTTAGTGGCTTTAATGCATTATTTTGGAAGTAATATAAATAAATAGCATATAAACCAGTTTGCAGTCTAAAGTCATTCAGTCACACATTGTACTTCCTCAAAACTAGTGAGAGTGGTTTTGGCATTACATGACAAGATACAGATTTTATATATACCCTCCCTTTGCACTGCAGTTAAGAGTGATGACAGCACTCAAAGGATACTGTGAAATACAAACATCTGCATACTCATAGTTTTTTTTTTGGCTTTTGAATCTTATATTCTTTTTTTAATTCATAGTTCTGCAAACTCAGTCTTCATCTCTTAATTTTAGCTGGCTTCTTTGTCAAAATACTCTTTAAAAATCTGTACCAATAGTAATGGTAAAAGGAAATACCATAAAATGTTTTCCTATTGTATTTTCTACTGTGGCTCCTTCTTCTATGCATTTTTGGGCTGTTCTCCACATGGCAAGTAACCATACACACATTCCTCATCTGTTGCAATGGAAAAGAAAATGGATTACATAAATGATTTTCAGTTTTAAAAGAGGTTTGTTTTAGCATTCAGCGGTGGTTTGCAATAATCCATTCTGTTTCATACTAAAGTGCATTGCACACTGGCAGATGTCTACCACAACTTCAGTCTAATGATTAATTAAAACATAGGAATGCAGGCAATGTTTAAATGCTTGCTTAACTTTCTCTTACACTTCCGAAGTTGTCTCTGACTGGCTGGCATTCATGCTGAACATTTCCAAGCTTAAATTCTGTCTCTTTACTAGTCAGTGTTTCTAACGGAAGTTTTGGCACTTAGGCTGTATAGACATAAAGAGGAACCTGAAATTCAGTTAGGATTAGAGATGAGGAAATCTCTTGATCAAACTGCATTCAAATGGAAGTCGTCAGGCAGATAGACTTGGTGAACAATTTTCCTATCACCCATAGTGTCACTTTCACTAAGAAAGATTTTGCTGAATCTCACAAGTTCTGTCTAGTTTTAACATCAGAACTTTGGATCACTATTTTCCTCTTGCCTTCTTAACATAAAAAGACCAAAAACTTAAATGCAAAGAAGGTCATCTGCTTCCACAAGAACAGATCCAAATTTATCAGAGGAGGAATAAGATGTTCTCATACACCTTGTCCAAATATGTAGCAACTGAAATACAAAATCTAACAATGAATGGTGGTAAGGATATATCTCAGGTAAATTCAGTCCACAAAGCAAAGTTGTTTGAGTTTGGCTAGAAAAGACCAAGTATAAATGTAATGGCACATTTTTCTTGTGTGTCTAGGCAGAGACTGCATTAAAGAGCTCAGCAAAGCACTGAGATTCACATACTGATGAGATTCAAATCTGTTGCTGACTCTTTCATGCTGTGGCAATAACCCTTCTCCATGGAAGAATTAGTATTTATTTATCAAGCTTGACAACATGAAGAAATACTTAGTGGGGGACACTCAGGCAGTTGTGCACGTGGACACTGTTCTTGCTAATTGCAATAATTTGCCAACATCCTAAGTTTGAGAAGTACCCACTAAAGGAATAACCCTTTGTAGCATTAAAATACTTTAAACTTACATTGTTCATTTGAATATGAGATAACAATTTATAAAGTTTTTTCATGTTTAACCTATGTTAAAGAGACACAGTAGTATGTTGACTTTTACATATTTTTGATCTTCAAAAAATATGAGAGAAAATGAGAGAGAGAAAATCAGTTTTATCAGTAAGGACTATTTGTATGCATGCCATGAAGGCATGAGCTTATGCCTAAGTATGTGGAGAAAGATATGTTTCAGAGAAATGAAGATGGTTTGAATTGTGCTGTGCAAGGGAAGTTTTGCCATAAAAGCTTGGAATTTGCTATAAAAACCTAACATAATTTAGAAGAATTCATCCTAAAGGAGCAGGTCAGCATAAGAAGGCTAAAGCTAGAATTGAGTAAGGGAGAGAGGAAAATGTAGCTGCTGTGTCATGCTGAAATTGAGCATTTGAATAGCTTTCTTTAAACAGAGAGCACAAGGAATTCTGTTTGGAGTCCTGTTTGCAATGGTCACATTCAAACTTTGAAGGAAACCTTGGAGACTTCATATATTATTTTGATTTCTAATCTTACTTTATCTTTAGTTGTAGAAAATGTATTATGGTACTTGAAATATGGATTATAGAATCATAGAATCACAGAATCCTAGGGGTTGGAAGGGACCTCGAAAGATCATCTAGTCCAACCCCTCCTGCCAGGCAGGGTCACCTAGAGCACATCACACAGGAACTTGTCCAGGTGGGTTTTGAATGTCTCCAGAGAAGGAGACTCCACAACCTCTCTCGGCAGCCTGTTCCAGTGCTCTGTCACTCTCACAGTAAAAAAGTTTTTTCTGATATTCACCTTGAACCTCCTATGCTCCAATTTGCACCCATTACCCCTTGTCCTATCACTGGTCACCACTGAGAAAAGGTTAACTCCATCTTCCTGACACTCACCCCTTACATATTTGTAAACATTGATGAGGTCACCCCTCAGTCTCCTCTTCTCCAAGCTAAAGAGACCCAGCTCTTTCAGCCTTTAATTATTATAATAAAATGAAAACCATTATGAAAAATGGATTATAATACTTGACATACTGGGTTTATGATATTTGAGTTTATCAAAATTAGCAACATCTACAGGGTTTTTTTACAACTACAATTATTCTGTTAATAACATACTTCAACAGCTTGCAGATTTATCCTTCTGAAAGTCTTGCAAAGTCCATTAATAGGCTTTTCTTACCACAAAAGTAAGTACTGAACACAAATGTCTGAGTTTAGTTTCACGGTCAATGGAAACATAATCAGTCAGTGGATAGAAAAACAACTGGGAATTACAAAAAAAGAATACAGGTTGTTCGTTCATCTGTTTCAGTTAATTTGGCTCTGCCCTAGCTGAGCTGTGAGGTCATTTAGAAGTTCTGGGGCTCTCAAGAATGCCAAGTAGCTCCAAACACCAGGACTATGTAATGATGATAAAAGGCTGGCTTAGAAAACCACGCTGGTGTTCACAATGAGGCTGTAAGAGTGAAGAAAAGCTGCTGAGGACTGCCTTAACAGGATTTTGGAACTTGATACTAAATACAATGCCTGTGGCTCCAAAGCATTATCAAAGGCCACTTATCCCCCTGCCCCTTTCATATTCCAGAATATTTCAGGTATCCAGTTAGGAAGTATTTTAATTTCTGCCAGTGCTTTTAAATACTTATGGCATGCTGACAAAAAAAAAAAAAAAAAAAAAAAAAAAAAGAAAAGGAGAAAAAAAGTTTTGTTTATCTTAGGCCATTTTCTAAGTTGCCTTTTGGAAAACTGACCTGAACACTCATGGTCTACAGTTGCTTTTGAATCATAAATATTATTCAAGCCTCTGGCTACAGTTGAAAATTTGCTTTAGTAGCAACTGTACTATTTTCAGAATCCCAAAATCATTGTCAACTATAAATACCACAAGCAATTTACCATCAGTTTTATAGAACTTTCAGTATCATCCTCATGCAACTCATACCTTTAAACTTGTATATAATACATCTGAATTAAAATTAAGTTTGGAGATAAGGCTTTGAGAAATCAGACAATTAAAACATTGTAGCGTATAGTGCATCTGATGCAGATAAAAAAAAAATAGGAGAGGAACTGTCATGCAAAAAGCATTAATTTAGCTTGTAAGATAGGTATGTTGCATAAAACAAAGGGGGAAATTCCACAGCGAATGCTATTTTTATATAAATTTCTTAATATTCACAGTCTGTATACTGTAGACAGGAATTGCATTTTCCCTTAATACATCATAACTATGTCTAGGACAAAAAAGTAACAGCTGATTAAAAGCAAACAGGGATGTAGTTGCAATGAAACCCCATTTGCTAGGCTGAACGTTGGGACAATTTGAGAGATGAAAAGTAAAGAAAGGGCTTGAAAGTGCCTCCATAGCCAGCTGTAGCAAAAAGGGCACACCTAGACCATAGTGGGACTAAAGGATTTGCAGATCTAAGACACCGTGGCCATGAGAAACTAATGAGTTCTAATTCTAACATTTTTTCACAGCATTCTAGAATTGAGGAAAAATGTATTTAAAACAAGCTCCATATAGTGTTGAGCTACCATTTTTAGAGAAGTATTTCTTCACTCAGGTAACTTTATTTACTCACAATGTCTTGTCTAGCATTTGTACCTCATACTTTCCTAGAGCTTGACTGAAAATCTTCATGAGCCCACTTATGCTTTGTTATTCCCTCTTTCTACTTAAATTTGTGTGTATTTATCATGGTATGTTTTAGTAGTTCCACCAAATTATTAACAATAATGGCTATTGCAAGTTAAAAAGCATTTAGAGTTTGGACTTGTGCATGGCACTTCTTCTGTTCAGGAAAAAACAAAGCAAAACAAAAACGAAAACAAAGCAAACAAGAAACAAACCAAAAAACCCAAAAAACAAACCAACCAAACAAACAAACCGTGAATCAACTAAAACCTTCCAAAATGACAATTCTACGAGGAAGGGTAAGGAAGGGCTGGAGTAGAGAACTACATTTGGTTTGGAATCAGAAGCAGCACAATAGATCAAGACATTATTGAGCCCAAATTATAAACCTTTGCAGGCTAAGCAGTTTTGCTATCAAGAACATGAACTGACAGTCAGGTAACTGTAATGCTTTTAGGACTGAGATTCAGTCTCTGCTTGTCACTGAACAGGACCACACAAACAGATCAGAGCTACAGAGTGAAATTCTGCTTGTACATCACACTCTGGTGTTGAAGAGAGCCCATATAATACAATTAAGTGAATCTTGAAGACTCTATCGAGTCTTAAAGTTTCTACTCTTCTCACTGAGCAAGTGAGATGATTGCGAAGCTTGCTTCTGTGATGTCATACGATTTAAAAATTAAGGTACAACAGGCAGGTAGCAGGTTGTAAATGAAAAGAATTATCTTAGGGAGGATTAACATTTCCTAATATTGAAAGGGTCAGTTTTTCTTTATTGCAGTAGTGCTAATTCTAATTACTGAAGTGTCATGATCATTAAGGTTTTTTTAATGGTCTTGCTGACTTTTAATCTTTGGATTTCTAACTTTCCTCTCCTACGATGAATGCTAAAATGCCAGTGCTGAAGAAGAGTGAGTGAGTGAGTAGTTTCAAACATCTGCATTGATGTCCCACATCTAGGAGACCACAGAGTCAATAAAAATATATGTATTATTATTTTGCTGAATAGGACTGAACAGCAGCTGAATAATTATTTTCAATAAATTATTGGATAAAACTTGGAATAATGAATAAATCTGAATAATGCAATAATCCGTAGGAACTTGCTCTGTACTACTTCATGGACTTTTCATTTCTACTAAGGTGTCATTGAAACAATTATGACAAAAATTACTAGTGAAATGCAGCCACTTTTGGTTTCAAAAAGCTTTTACACAAATCCATCTATAAAATTTCTCTATGAAGAACAACAAAATAAGAAACAAATTTTAAAAGTGATGGGTTTTTTTCTACTTTTATTTAGGAAAGTCTGGATGCTTTAACAAAAGATACTTGAAAAATGTCATGCACTGTGTGCCCTCTAAAAGTTTGAGACCAAATAAAATTTGTCTGAAATCAACAGGAAAGTCACTGTTTGTACTGGGAGGTGAGCTTTTCTCAAGCTGAGAACATTTGCTCCAATTGAGTATTTCTGGTTGTGTTGTCTTTCCAATGTATTGATCAGGACTTACATTCAGAAGCACCTACACAGTACAGAGTGCACATCACCCACAGATGCATGCTGGCCTCCAGCATAATATTGTCCAAGGGCACCCACTCACTCTCTGAGCACCGTTTTCTTCTATAATTAATTCTTCTGCCTTTCATGGCACAGTCTTTTATGGCATACTGATAAGTCATCTTACTCTTGACAATCAGGTTTCCAGGGAATTTGTCTAATAAACAACTACTTTATTTTCTCGGAGTAATAGGATGTCAGAGGCACACACAATAGTCTATATGGGTTGTGCATGCATTAACTACTTCCCTTGAAGAACATTGCCTAAGACAACATATGTCATTTGAATTAGATTTTAAAATTAGGATGAATCAGCGCTATGTTCTGAATGTAACATGCAGAATGCTGTAGGCTCAAATCCAACAGTGAGCTAAGGATATTTTTGGAAGTGTAATGCTCCAGAAATTGTTAAAGACCCACTTTTTATGTTACTTGCTAAGCTGAAATTGATTTTTGAAAGTTGTAGTGCATTTTTATCTATTCTTTTACAAAGTTATTATTTATATTTCTTTGACTACTGATAACTTTATAAACAGATAAAAAACTACAAGACAATTGTTCTAACTGACTTTTTTTCTCTTTAAGTGTTAGCTGTGGAGTATACAGAAAAAAAATCTGTAAGATTTTTCTTTTGTATTGTCACAAGTGCTTGACACAATATCTGACAGCAAGCCATTCAAGCTGAAATTTAAATAATACTGAATTAGCTACTCTAAATGCCTTTGCCTTTATATGATCACTGAAACGTGTCAACCTTTCTCTCTTCACTAAGAACATTACTAATTTAGGTCAGGATATCTTGGATTTAATAGACCAGTATGTTATGATTGCCATTTTTATATGAAGAAAAAGGACTAGGATATGATCACTGAAAGTCTGTGTATATGTCAATGTCAAAGGACATTTACCACAGTCTTTCACTGGGGGAATGGCTCTCTGAGACAAAAGTGTTTCTACATCAATTTTACTGTGACTAAATAAGTCTATTCTTTCTATCTAGAAAGCAAAAAAAAAATGTAACAATAGGAAAATCTTACACCTTCTAATGTTCACCCTTCCTTTCTTTCTTATCCTTTCCCATCTGTTCTTTTCTGAGAAAATAAATTAGGTTGGTATTATAAGATTTGCTTGGGAAAAGATATTTCTTTGTAAGAAAACAAAATGTTTCCTTGACAGCAGTTACAGAAACATAGTAGTATTATCTCTCCTTTCGAAGATGCTGTGCAAAAGAAGGTCCTGGATAAAACTTCTCTTGAATTTACCTTCCTTTGTATTGCTAAGCAATGAAGGCAAGTAACTATAAGTGCTGGCATTCTCAGGGTCAATGTGAATCCTCACTAACCTGTAACAGCATCCTCTAAATCCTTTGTTCACCACAGAGAAAGCAAGTAAACTATAAATGGCAAAATCTCCTCAGGGAAACAAGCAAAAGAACAGGAAAAAGCTAGACAAGGGTATGGGTTCTGTCAGTGGGTCTATTGGATATGACAAGCACACCCCACAGTTTACATATGAAGCTACCACAGCATTCATTCACTGTATGGGAAAGAACACAATGAAAAAAATTGTTCCTCTATTACTAAGAAAGCAATGGGAAAGAGGATGGGAAAACCACTTAAGAGGCCTCGGAGAATGCATGAATTGAAGTTTCTAGTTTATATTAGACAAAGTAAAAGAAATATTATGAGATATCTCTAATATACCAAATATTTAGCAATACATCTAATACATTCTGCTTTAGAGAATATCTCTCACCTTCTACTTTAGAGAAAACAGATCTGTTAATTTACTTTGTGGATATCTGACTGATTATTTCCCTAAATGCTCTGAGAGGATTGAACAAGAAAGAGCTGGTATTTTCAAACAGAAGCATATTTTCACCACTCACACTCCAAAATATCTCACATACCAATTAATGTGTTTCCATTCGCTACTAAAACCCATTAGCTTCACCTACCCTCACACTGAGAACTTGAGTGAAGAAAAACAGTGTTAGGCTGGTTCTATAGAGGTTCAGAGAGGTTTCCCCATTTTTGCTGCCTGCCTAGACCCTGCTTCCTGCACCCTCTCTTTCTCAGAACAATACTGTGTTCACAAGCTAGCGTTCTTTAAGCATGTGCATTCAGTTTACAGTTTTTAACTATTAAGACTCAATGTGATATGACCAAAAATGAAGCTAAGAAGGGCACTGTAAATAATACAAGCCCTCTTAATTAATAAGATAACCCTTATTACCGCTTACAGTATGCATATCATAGTCCTTTTGAGAGGTAAGGAAAAATGCAAGGAATTTGTCTTCTTACTGTCATTTCTTCAGTAATGCATCATATTTTCATTCCATTTCATAGGAAAGCCTGGAGGTGTCCAAACCAGAAGGTGTTACAAAATGGCCCTTCTGAGCAGATTTTTCCTGCTTTGCCCTCTATTTATTATTATGATTCTAATGCCTTTAGTCAAACAGAAACTGGAGGAACCACTCAAAGAATATCCCTATTCTGTAAATGTATCCTATATACCCAGTCTGAAAGCTGCAAACCAGAAAATATTCCTCTCTTATTCTCTTTTTGTTATTTTTAACCTGCAACAGCTGATACTTCAGAAGACTCTAAATGCATGACCAGGAAGATTCCTTCATCCCTAGCCAATGAGAACATCTCTCATTAAATACTGTAGACAGTTGGATGCTGGAGGACATTGCAACAGCCAGGGATCACAATGAATTCTACAATAATACAGAAAAAAATCCCTGGTTGGTGAATTTGATTGAACTATTTTCAGTAATTGCAGTAGGTCACAACATACAAGAGACTCTGGATAAACACTAATTGAACTGAATCCTACTTGTTAAATGAGGCAAAGTGAAAAACTTCTATGTGAACTTCTACTGTCTTTAAAAGTCATTATATTTGCATGATAAGCTAGTTTGAATCTATTGTCTACACTGCTTCCATTTCAATTGCCACAGCAAGTCTCTTTTGCTTTTCTTTACTAAATGACATTTTCCACTGAATATTGAAATCAATTTTGAAACAGAAAAGGTGAAGCACTGCTGGTAAAGTCACCCTAGCATTTGTCAGAAACATTAGTATATTTTTATTAGTAATACTAAAATACTGTGCACAGACTGTATTGCATTACATTTTTCAATGTTTATTACAAAGGATTACAATACATTTCCTCCTGATCAAATGAAAATTTTGCACAAAGGAGCCTGAAAGATGCAGTAGTTTCATTCAACTGTACATTTGCTCTGTATCTGATTAATTCTTTCCTTATAATTAAGTTGTCATAGCAATGCATTTGTAATATTACTGATTCATATGCCAGTAATGTTCTGGAGAAAGAGCTCTTGATAGTTTTTTAGTATTCAGTTATGCTAAATTATAAGTTTAGCAAATACACTAGTGCTGGTCTACTTGCACGAGGAGAAGACCATATGAGCAGAGTGAAATTAGGCCAAAGCATAATCTGACATGCACAACTAACACAAAGCTACATAAAACTTTGGGTTGCTCAGCTCAAGAAAGTAAAGACAAATCCTACACCTGCTTTGTTTTAAATGCAAAAGGTAAATTATTTCAAAACCCTAAATTATTACATCTTACTAGGCAGAAATAAAAGTTTGGAGATTTTTTTTTCCATAGCTGTTTCTTTCATATGTTGGTATCAATAAGGTATACCAGGCAGGTGGAGAATAAGCATTGATAATGGAAAATCACAGTACTTCGCCAACTGTTTTAGCATGGTTTAATCTCTGTATTTTTAACAGATTGATTAAGTCACATGTATTTTAAAGGTTTCAAAATAACAGGAAGTCACCATCCAAGGACTAGGACTGTATGTCATGGCTGTTTCCCAGGCACTGACAAGAAGTATCATCATGCATGAGTCCGTGCGAGTGAGACATGGAACGTGAGCAAATAAAACTGCCTGTTATTTTGTTCTTTTTAAAATTCAGGATATGAAGATTATACTGCATTATTTTTTAATAGCAGGCAAAATGTAAATGAACCAAAGAGCGATGACACTTTGAAGTGTTGGTTAGAGCATTACATAGCACACATCCTCTAAATGCTCCTTTAAAGGGCTGATGAAGGGTATATTGTGATGCAGTAACTGACCTAACTAATATGTCTTAATGAAGATGTGTATTGATTTGGTTATGAGGAATACTTAGCTTCTAAATACATAAATGTATAATGGTAATCATTCATTCTGAATTTCTGGCCTTCCCTGAATGATATGAGAAACACATCTTAAGTCAGACTCCAGAAGCTTGCGAGGAAGAGAAAGGTGTGGAAGTACTATAAATTTCAAATACACTGAATTTACCTGTTTGATATAACTAGCCTAAGAGTGAAAACTGAACAATTTTTTTTTTATTATTTTTTTTTTAAGTCTGAAGCACAGTGGAAATCTAACAGTGGCAGTGAGCAGTGATAACTACCAAGAGAACTGTGGAGTAGTGGAGGCAAGAAGGTACCAAATGACTAAATGGAACTTTTTATTCCCTCTCACTTCCTGATATATGCACTTTTCTTTAAGACCAAAGTTAATCATACACTTGGAGTACCTAGGGAAAAAAGTGGAATATGATAGCGGAAACTGGCATACAAACTAAGACATCCCAGAAAATAAAACCAGTAATAAATGTGAGAATATACGCATTACGCAATATAAGCACCTTTACCTGTTATTTAGAATGGATTGTACTTTACTTAATAAATAGATAAATAGATAAATAAAATAGATAAATAAATAAATAAATAACATTTTCCTTAGCAGTTATAAGCTTTTTCTTCTATTAATTTCTAGCTGCTGCTGCTTTGTTCTTCAAATACCACATCTTTAAAATTAATAGAAACTGCAAAAGTAATGGAGGGATGAGCAATCTATAATGTTTTCTCAGACTAGTTGGACAATTGAGTTCTTCTAACAAGGGCCCATCATCAGAGCAGCACAGAAGATGCTGAACATGACTGGGGTTATTCATTTCACACTATCACAGTTTCTTCCACTAAGCCTCAAGTCTAGTGGAAGGCAGAGCTAGACTGCATTTGGCCCAAACGTACAGGCATGATCTGCAAATAGTGTGTTTTTACACAATTCAAATATTAACTATCTGGGGAACACAGTTCAAGAACACCACAAGTCTTTCCTGGTCTAAAAGTTCATTTACTCACACAGAAAAAGACAACTGCTTCTTGATGATATTTTTTTCAAGAATTTCCTGATTTTTCTTGGGTAAGGAATTTCACCCTTCAAGACTATCCTTAAGAATATGAAGTATCTGCTTCTGACGGTCCTCTGTGAATTCAGTCCTATTCACCTGACTACAGTCATTGACAAGGTGCAACTAGAAGATGAAAGATCCTACAGTCATTTCTGGACACTGAAAAATGTGTGTGCTCATGGAGGACTGGAGGAATGTAGTACTTATTTAGGCTATAAAATGTGTTAGATACGGAATACATGTAGAGTTAAGAATGGTGATCAGTTTATGTCCAAACCCTGAAGACTTACAGCCTTGTAACTGGTAATAGTAGCATGCTGAGGCAAAATGAAAGTTGCACAATTTTCCAGCTTTCAAATCTGTCTTTAACTAACATGGCCTCCTTCATTTTCTTGGATGCATTCCTAAGTATAAGGAAGGAACTGTTGCTATAGGATATTCCTAATTTAGTTCTTTGCTGCTAGGCAAAAGTTCTGCAACGCTTTGAAATAAAAATTTGAAAGCATTGCTTCTCCAGAAAAAAACAAACAAACAAACCAACCCAAAAAACCCAACAAACTAAACAATCCCTCCAAAAAAAAAAAAAAGAACACACAAAAAAACTGAAACAACAAGGATTGCATTCTATTTCTGCTTTAAGATCACTTAATAGTAGCAGAAATAGAGACTAAGGATGGACTCTGAGATTAGCTGTAAAGAGTGAGCTGTAGTGGGAGGCCAGAAGGCAATAATACTGTAACTAGTGAAATAATGCACTTTGAACTTATAAGGTGCTTCATACAGAGCTGCTGAAATATCAGAATAAAATCAACCATATTCATTTTTCCACAAGTACCCACAGCAACATGGATAGCATCAGGTGCGTACAGCTGTAGTGCAAGTATATTTGTCCCTACACAACAATAACACATGGGAGAGAGATAAACAGGGGCAAACCTTTAGCTGACTGCAACAAATATCTTTGCAACTATGATTGCATTGTCTACGTGGAAAAGGCATTTTTGAAGATCTGAGACTGGACAAGTAAGAAAGAAGAAGTTGTTGAGCACTCCCAGGGAACTGGTATAAAAGAGAGTAGAAAGGAATATCCAGCTATTGCCTACTCTTACACTACAATGTAGACTGACACAGTAGATGAAAAACCCTTCCATACAAAAATCATAACACTTTTATGAAAATCTTATTGCCAGGTTCTGAGTGGTCTTTCACTTTTGATAACTTTTGAGAAAAGATGAAGGAAGAATCACAATCTACATTGTTGCATCTTAACTAAATGCAATAGACTAGTTCCTCATAATTGCTTCCCTTTATTTTCCATTAAACTCCCCTTCAGTGAATAAGAAAGCTGAATCTTTCCTCAGACATGACGTACTTCATCTTTGAGAAAAACAGCTTCCCTGGCTTGCCTGGAGTTCTGCATATGTCTCTCCTCATGACACAGAATGATTTCTTCCGACCTCAGATACAAAATGATATTAGATAACCACATCTTCCCATTGATTGGTTCTTCCTTGTGATTATTTATCAAATGCAAGTTTTATAGGCAGAGTAGCAGTAAATAAATGTTATATGTAATATTTTCCCTTTTCCTAGTTTAAAGTCCAAGACAGGTAGAGAGTCAGAGTACAGATGTCCAAGACGACAAAGTTTCCAACTCATTTTAAGTTTGCACATTAACTATTAAGCAAGTCCTTTCCCAAGGTACTTAAACTAAAAAATGCTGCAACAAAGCTTGTCTTGGATCATAATTTTGAAGCTGTAACACAAGTTGTCACTTTGAATGTCAACCTGGTTGACACAAATTTGTGTTTGTCTTCATTCAGCACAGAGTTTATTCTAGAAAGGGAAATGGACTTTGGTTAATGTGGAAGTTGCTACCAGAAACAGTGAGCTAAAAAGGAGCAAATCCATGGGAAAGGTTTTTTCCTTGGCCTAAAAAGTGGAGCTACAGTGTTCATAAAAAGCATGGAAAGAGACACTGTAATACTGTATTAATTTATTGGATAATTATGATTTGGACTCAGTGATTCTCCTATACTTTGCTATCCCAATAATAAAAATGGCCAGGCTGACATCATTCTTGTGCTGTTATTCAGCAAGTCATCCTGTTACCTGTACATTTTTAGAAAG
This sequence comes from Hemiprocne comata, assembly GCA_020745705.1. Taxonomy (NCBI): domain Eukaryota; kingdom Metazoa; phylum Chordata; class Aves; order Apodiformes; family Apodidae; genus Hemiprocne; species Hemiprocne comata. The sequence goes on along the minus strand of CM036586.1, from coordinate 93,002,944 downwards.
ATGAAACAGTAAAGCTTGACTTCTTAATTTTGTAACACAGACTGCATGTACCAGTACAAGTTAGGGGCTGACTTGCTGGAAAGAAGGTCTGGGGAAAAAGACCTTGGAATCATGGTGGACAAAAGGCTGACCATGAGCCAACATTGTGCCCTCACGCCCAAGGAGGCCAATGCCATCCTGAAGTGCATTAAGAAGAGTGTGGCCAGCAGGTTGAGGGAGGTTATCCTCCCACTCTACTGTACCCTGGTGAGACCTCACCTGGAGTAATGTGTGCTGTTCTGGGCTCCCCAGTTCAAGGACAAGGAACTGCTTGAGAGTCCAGCACAGGGCCACCAAAATGATTAAGGGACTGCAGCATCTGCCCTATGAGGAAAGGTTGAGAGAGCTGGGTCTGTTCAGCTTAGAGAAAAGGAGGCTGAGGGGGGATCTCATCCATGCTTATCAATAGCTGAAGGGCAAGTGTCAGGAGGATGGGGCCAGACTCTTCTCAGTGGTGTCCAGTGACAGAATGAGAGGCAATGATCACAAACTGGTAAACAGAAGATTTAACCTGAATATGAGAAAATAATTCCTTTACTCTGAGGGTAACAGAGCACTGGATCAGGCTGCCCTGGGAGGTTGTGGAGTCTCCATCCCTGGAGATATTCAAAACCTGCCTGGACGTGTTCCTGTGTAATCTGCTCGAGGGGATCCTGCTCTAGCAGGAGGGGTTGGATTAGATTATCTCCAGAGGTCCCTTCCAACCCCTACCATTATGTGATTCTGTGAGTCTCAGGCAAGCTCAGATACTATATAGATACTATATAGTATCAGATACTATGTAGATATTATATAGTATCAGATACTATATAGATATTATATAGTATCAGATACTATATAGATACTATAGAGCTCAGCATTGGCTCAATATGTAACATAGCATGTAAAGCATAGCAACAAAGTTATGTCAAACAGTAAAATGGTGAATAGGTCCATTGTGGCAAAAAGAGATGTGAAAAAGGAGGAAAAGGGCTAGATATTTTGAAAAATTCATTTGTTGCTATGGCCCAAGGCTTTCTCCTGAATCTTCTCAAGCTGCAATAAAAATTAAATGAAACATTTAAAATGTATACCGGAAAGTTTACTTACTGTTTCCTGCATGCCAGCGCACTGCATTTAAATATGCATTACAGTAATGGAACAGAAAGTCATGCTTGGATCGGGTAACTTTTCCTTGAAGTAAGGGCATCAGATCATGTCCATCAATAATTCTGAGTAAGAAAGCATTTCAAAATCAGAAGAATACCCCAAACGTCACTTTACTAAGAAGATATTATAACCCTGGATTTCCACTACTTAAAAAAAAAAATTAATCTGAATGGGCATGACCAGTTGGTCAATTTGGAGGAAAATCTTCAGGTGCTCTTCCCCTTTGATTTTTACACTATTTAAAGAAATATTTTACATTTTTCCACTAGGAATGGTTGTTTCCTCAAGCCATATTTCTCTTTATCCTTTTCTTTCCTGAGAACATGACCAGATAGATGTGAATAAATTGCTTCAACACAGGTCTCCTGGTATACCTGCTCAAGCTGTTTGGGAGTAGTCTGGCCGAAGTAACCCTAGAACAAGATAAATTTATATGCTCTGCTGTGTTAGCATCCCTGGAAGTAATGACAAGAACTCTGTCCTGCAATTTATGTATGCCAGAATTTAAGAAAGAACTAGTAATTTCAAAGTTGAAAATGAACTATGTTTAAATACGTGTTTGTCAACTACACATGCACACACACTGATGTATATATATAAATTCTCTAAATGCTGCTGACAATTTTGATCATGCTTTGAAGGAGTTTGTCAATTAAAATCAAAAAACAGTTATAAAATAAGCAAGGCCTTTAAATGCTTCCATAAATTAAGCCTTTGAGTTGTTGAAATCAACTAGTGGGGGAATTGGTGTGAGTTACAAATTTTACAAGAAATTGTATAGGAAATTACTTTTTTGCTGATATACAGATCAGCAGGTAATTATTTTTTATGCATTTTGAGCAATATCTCATTAAAAACTTTTTTAAAACTTTAAAAATATCTATTTTAATTTTTCATTACCATGTACAGTGCTTTTCACATTGGTGTAACTACTACGAAACAGGTACTAAATTCACATTTTTAAGGCATGAGCTACATATGCATAGGAAACTCTTGGCAGCAATTGTATGCAACAGCACCATTCTGCTGCTGCAAAGGAAGGGCAGGAAAACAACGTGGAGTTCCTAAATCTGTGTGGTCCAGTAACTCTGCTTTCTGCGTGTATCCCTTCCTGTGGGGGTGTGTTGAATTAGTGTCTTTCCCACTTTCAATTTGTCATGTTTTCCTGCCTGAGTAATGCACTCTTGTCTCACCCCTGCAGGCTTGCTCACTGCCAAGGACTATCAATGCACATCTATTGTACACTTTCTGTTCAACAGCCTGATGATGGGGAAAAGGCTATCTGCAGTAATGTCTCTAGTACTCTTGCATTCCCACAACTGCTGGTTTCAGGGGGATATATGAAACTTTTCTTTCTGATGACTTATTTTTCATCTTTAACTAGGAGCACCTCCTCCTTTCCTTTTTAACCTGCTCCCTCCCAATGACTGAATCATAACTGTAGTTATTATTTCTCTCCTTCCTCTGAAAGAATTCAGTGGAGTGATAGGAACTGAGCTGCTGGATCAAAAATGCTTCAAGCTAGTCCATAAGCTCCTATAAAGCAGTGATTATGGCATCTAGTCTACAAAGAAGAATCAGAGTGGAGCAACTTGCAAGTGGAAGTTACACAAGTATATTGGGATTTCTATCAAAGAGTTCAAAATGAAACATCAGTGCTTAGTCTTCACTCAAGCAATACGAAAACAAAGTGGATAAGATCTGCCACATTAAGAACAATCTGAACTGCTTAGGTTTGACAGTGTTATTACTTGTAGGGTATCAAAACCAGCCTGACTAATTTTTCATGTCATATACATGTCCTGCCCTGATATTTTGTTCAAGCACTCAATGAATCACTATTAGCAGAGTATCTCTGCTCATCACTGGTTTTCCCCACATGGATTCTGGATGCTTGGTGCTCAAAAGCTGTTTGTGTATGGTAGATGTGTTCAAAGCATGTGCTTATCAGCAGGTTTCTCCACTTAGTGGCTTTGGATGGCAACAGAGTTTAGGTGGAGGCACCTTTTTGCTGAAACTGGGTATCTCCTGACAAGACAAAGCACATGGATGTAGGACTGTCAATAAAGCATCTTATGAATTTTAGAAGTCCTGTGGATTTTCTTATTTACTTATCAGGTTGAAAAACTCTGTAAGAGATTATTTTTACCAACTTGATAGAGAACAAAAAAACTGTGAGAAAAGCTTAGTTGGCATTTGTTGTGTTGCTACAGCAAGCAGGCCAAGGTTGAGATTGTGAAGTTTAAAATAATTTAAAGTTTCTGTTCCTTCTATCATATTCACTCATGCAGAACAGAGCCGTTTTTTATACACTCATTTTTGCTTTTAGCAAATAATTCTAAGCCTAATTTGACAATATGTTGCTCTTGATAGCATTATCTTATCTTCTTGTTGCTTGGTGCTTGTTTTGCAAGTTAAGCTATATTTACATGTTTCTGTAAGATATGTCAGTATGCCAATATGAAAGGAGACAACATATAAATGTAAGTAATGACCAAAATGTGCTTTTAAAATCTATGCTTTTTCTTTTCATTCTCACCTCTACCTTCATAGACACCACCAGAATGTAAACAAAAAATTAATGAGACTTTCTCTAAAACAGAGATAACTACAGAGCATACCTGTCAGTGGGTAACTGTGCCTTGGCAAGTTTGACTATGGTAGGAAATATATCCATGTTACTTGTTGGCTCATCGATATAGACACCAGCCTGTATCACTCCAGGCCAACGGAGAAGACCTGGCACACGAATACCTCCTTCCCAGTTTGTTGACTTACCACCTGAAAAAGGAAAGTTTTGTTCATTAAGAAATCATTTTCTCCTTAGAAGAATGCCCCCTCCCAACAAGATTCAGTTTCCAAATATTAAAAATACTGTCTAGCTCTAATGTTTTCATTAAATGTATTTATCTTATTTTTAATTTGCTAGGTTTAGATTTTCCATGTACAAATGATACCTTAGTCACAGTAAATCTACTAATATGTATTAGAGCTTATAAAATGTATTTAGTTTACAAACAAAATATTACTATGAACCGATTTTTCCTATATCACCCTTTTTCAAGTAAAAACACCAACAAAATAACCAAATATTACAAAAATGTACTTCAATAGTTCTGCCTCCTCAGACTCTTAGACCTTCGAAACACCACATATCCAGGCCCTGCCATACATGCTGTCTACCTCACTGACTCCTCAAACATCTTTTCTGTTTCAGCATTGGGAGGTCAGAATCCACCGTTTTTTCTACATGTTTTTCATTGTTTATAAAGGTGAATGGCAATTTCAAGAGACAAAACTCTATTTGCATAGATCTTTACTCATTATATACATGTATACAGTCTTGGGGCCAAAAAAAAAATTGCTCATTATTCTTTCTTATATCAAATTTTTGCTTAATTTTATGGGCTTTATAAAAATTCATAATATTGAATAGTCAGGGACACATAGTTATCTAGTCTGATATCAGAAAACTTAGACTTTCTAATATCCAACATTATGTCAAGCAACAATCTTTGCCTAAGATGCTTTTGGAAATCAGTGCCAAATTTGGTTCTCAACAAGATTATCTGTCTTTTAGAGCAGTCTTAAAGATTTACTTGGCACTGCATCAAATGCAATTCTGTTCTTATGATAAAGCATGTGGCTTCCTAGTCTAAAACTCAGGAAGGAGATATATGGATTTTTTTTTTTTTTACATTCTTGTAAAAAATATTATTTTAAAAACAAAAATCTAAAGAAAATGTAGATGTATGTTCACTAAGGTGTTATTTGGTGAGGTTTAAAACACCTGTTACCTAGCAGAAGAAGTGTTCACAGAGTGGTTTTCTGGTCAGTTGTTAATATGGCTGGGTTGGGATGTCAGTAGACTGTGTGCCTTTTGTAGAAAAGATAAATCTATCTATGTGCAGCAGTCATTGGGATTGTAAAAGTTTGGTGGGGACTATGTGTTCCCTAGCAGGAAAGCATGAAGATTAATACCTTGACTGAGTTATGGTTCACGGAATATCCTGTTGATTGGGAATAGTTAAAGCTGAATAAAAATACAAGAAAAGTATAAGGACATAAAATTACAGATATATTCAAATTAAGGTATTTTTCAGTGAACAGTTATGCTGGGGAGATGATTTAGTTCATGAGCTGGATGCTAGTTCAGTGTATGCAGCACAGCAGCTTGTTGGCTGGACCGTATGGACAGAAGAAAACTCTAAGAACTGATCTATACCATAGGAAGCTTTAAGTGAGTGGTTCCCTTTATTTCTGTATACCTGTCTGAACCTACTAACAGTGCTAGATAGACTGGAATGTTTAAATAAATTCTCACTGCACTGTTGTCTCCTGTGTAATCTGAAGGCAGAGCAATTTCAAGGTAGGTGGTGAATCCCATCCCCACACATGTTGCAATACTAAAACCTAGATATTGGATCAGTTTTACAAACCCTAAGTACACAGTATAATTTTCTTGAATCCCTACGGAATAGGACAGAAAACTTGCACATTACCCAAGCACAAAGGGAGCATTCAGCAAACTCTGCCTCCTTGCTGTGAGGTGCCAAAAGAAAATGGACTCCACAGCAGGACTATCTAGTCACTTAGCCTATGAAGAAGTGACTGCTGTTTTCCTTTCAAAAGACTAAATGGAGAATAATTCTTTGGTATCTCTGGAGGTTAGGAATAGCAGGGAACCAGGGCAGGAATTACAGGTCATTGTGGAAGACTGTCTTCTATTATCGATGCCTATGTGGTGTTCATCTTTATTAGAACTATGTTTATTGACATCACTAGAGTTACTTAATGCCATCATGTGATTACAAGTCCCTTGATTTACATTGTCTTTAAAACTCTAGCTGTTAAACATTGTTCATGCTATCTGCATTCTTTTTTCCTTAAAAATTAAATCAGTTTCACTAGTTTCAAATGCTGGAAACATATAGGAAACACCCAAATGGCTAAAATTAGAAGCAAAATTTAAAAATCCCCATAACTTAATTACTTAAAAATAAAATTATTGATATTTCAGGATCTGACTCAATAATTTTATATTTTTCTTGGACTTGACAACACTGAAACAGAAAAGGCAGCAACCTAGTAGTCTGCCTGCCTGGCAAACTCCAGGCAGCCTAGCTATATACTATTTTAGTTCTCTTAAATTCTTCTAAAAATGTTTTAAAAACAGCATAAAATACCCCAAGCTGTATTTTTATGCTTAGCTATCTGTGCTTTCTCAGTAGTTGCACCCTTCAGTGTTATACTGAACAATAGCCTACATAAACCTTTCTTGAAAAATCTCCAGGAGCAGGCAAAGTACAGACATAACTTTCTGCAGTCATCCACAACATGGTGTCAAATTTCCATTTTAACTTCATTTCTAATCTTAGCTAAAAGAATATATCTTTTTTTTTTTCCTCTCTCTGGTTTAAATTGACTGCTATTACCTAACTTTGGGAATAGAGCTTTTACAAAAGATGATATATAAAGGGGAACTCTGTGGTATATGACTATTAATATTTTGAACGATGAATAATGAAAACTGTTTAAAATAACTTTCTTAGATCACTTGGATTATAAACCATACTATCCTTTCCTTCCTTCTTATGTATCTGAAAAACAAAGCTTCCAAACCCAATTTATTATCTTGAATGACAGAAGAATGCAAGGAAATAAATTCTTCTGTAGTGGACTTTGTGTTACAAATATCATCAATGAAAACTGGTTGCTATTGCTTACCTTATAAAATTATTAAAAAATAGTTTAAATGGCAAACTCACTCTTTATTTTACTGAATTGTAATCTATTTCACCTGCTGCTTCTGTTAATTTTCGACCTGAGCTGTTTCTGTACAGATGAATATAATAGACATAGCTCATTTGGACATCTTCACATCTGATTTTTCTTCCAATAAAATGAAATAATCTCTGAGGATATTTTCTGTTTCAGTCCAAATTACAAGATTAGTTGATGACTTAAAAATCTGGATCACTTCAGAGAGAATATAAAAATACAGTACATTTGAAAAAAGGTCAAGTCCTGCTCTCACTAAACTCAAAAGTGAAACTCCAACGAATATCACTAGGTGTGCAATAGCATAGTACCTGATGGCAAAGTAATGGCCAGCTTGATTTCTCTGTGGCTTGAAGATAGGGAAAGGTTTACTAATAGCTTCAAGAAACACTGCTGAATGAACTTGTCATTGCAATCTATGAAGTTGTATGAAAATCATAAATTTCAATAGAATATTGGATAATTGATTTCTTCAGTTCTTGTTTAGCTCTCAAAGCTGCATAGTAGATTTAAAAAATCAGGGTCTAAGTCCTTAAGAAACGGTCATTGTTATTTTTAATGGATATTAACAAAGTAGTTATGAATACACCTATTTCTAAAGCACTTAAAATTAATGTTCAAATGAATTGACACTATCTGTGTTTAACTCCATTTCCATTAGCACCAGAACTCATGACCCATTCTAGCAGCATGACAGTAGCCCAGTGCCTGCATGCAATGTCCTAAATGCTTCAAAATACAAAGACAATGTTTCTATTGTGCAGGTCCAAGGTACAGGCAAATATATATAAAGCTATGTATACAAAAGAAGCTGACAGTACGAGTTTTAAGAGATGCAAGGAGACTTCACAGAAAATCCCATATGTTACAGTGGGATAGATGCCCACAAGGGATAATGAAGGGGGACTTCCACTGTCCGCATCTGTAAGAAATAGGATAACGAGAAGAAGTACGGAGAAAAATTTTTTATGCCTTCACTTTTCACGGTTAGAAAGTATGTAACAGGAGAGACATATTTTATAACACATGATCTAATTCAAGAGATGAGTCACTAAGCAACTAAATAATATTACCACAAAATATTTAGATTCAATATCTCAGGGTACCAAAGAAGAATATAATGGCATCCTTTAGACCAGTCATCTTAAACTGCTTGTTTATTATTGGTGAGGCCACATCTGGAATACTGTGTCCAGTTCAGGGCCCCTCAGTTCAAGAAGGACAGGGAAGTGCTTGAAAGAGTCCAGCGCAGAGCCACAAAGATGATTAAGGGAGTGGAACATCTCCCTTATGAGGAAAGGCTGAGGGAGCTGGGACTCTTTAGCTTGGAGAAGAGGAGACTGAGAGGCGACCTCATCAATGTTTATAAATATGTAAAGGGTGACTGTCAGGAGGATGGAGCCAGGATCTTCTCAGTGATGTCCAGTGATAGGACAAGGGGCAATGGGTGCAAGCTGGAGCATAGGAGGTTCCATGTAAACATAAGGAAAATATTTTTCACTGTGAGGGTGTCAGAGCACTAGAACAGGCTGCCCAGAGAGGTTGTGGAGTCTCCTTCTCTGGAGACATTCAAAACCTGCCTGGACACATTCCTGTGTGACCTACTCTAGGTAATCCTGCTCTGGCAGAGGGATTGGACTAGATGATCTCTAGAGGTCCCTTCTGACTCTGATGATTCTGTGATTCTATTTATTCTATTAATCTTATTCTAAAGTACATCTCCAAATATTTCAGAACAACTCATCTTGTTCCTATTCCTACAAGAAATCTAAGGTGACTAGTTCAAATGGACACGCTTACATTGCAGATGTCATAGTAATGAGAAAGCTAGTGAAAAACACCTAACAAGAAGTAAGTGCCGATATCCTGGATAGCACATATAAAACCAATATCTTAAAATTTGATACATGTTAACAGAGAAGTGTCACAGAATAGAGGAAACCCGCCACCACCACCACCTTGATAAATTCTCTGTAGCTCTTGTGAGACCCCACCTGGAATACTGTGTCCAATTCTGGAGCACCCAAAATATGAAGGACATGGAGCTGTTAGAGAGAGTCCAGAAGAGGAACACGAAGATGATCAGAGGGCTGGAGTATCTCTCTTATGAAGACAGGCTGAGAGAGTTAGGATCGTTCAGCCTGGAGAAGAGAAGGCTCTGGGGAGACCTCATGGCAGCTTTCCAGTACCTGAAGGGGGCCTACAGGAAAGCTGGGGAGGGACTTTTTACAAGGGCTTGTAGCAAGAGGACAAGGCATAATGGATTAAAACTGGATTTAGATTTAGATTAGACATTAGGAAGAAATTGTTTAGTGTGAGGGTGGTGAAACACTGGAATAGGTTGCCCAGGGAAGCTGTGGAAACCCCATTCCTGGAAGTGTTCAAGGCCAGGTTGGATGGTGCTTTGAGCAACCTGATCTAATGGGAAGTGTCCCTGCCCAAGCAGGGGGGCTGGAAGTAGATGATCTTTAAGGCCTCTTTCAACCCAAACCATTTATGATTCTATGATACAGAAAGTTTTAAGAAGAGACTTCAGTAAAACACAATAGTTTCCATATTTCAGTCTGAAAATGTTAACAAGATAAAAAGGATCATCATTTATAAGTCATAATAACTTACATATACGTTTATAAATTATGCATCATATATGACTTATATGCCAATATATGAAATGCATCGAGTGATCTGGTATGAAAGATAAAGAGCTAAATAGGGAAATACATAGAAACAAAGATTTGTAAAAAAAAATATCTAATGAAGTGGAAGTTTCTAAAGGAATTAATAGGACCCATTGGCCAAATAAGTCCAACTAGGACCTACTAGGTTTCCGAGAGGAACTGATAATTTTTCTGACCAGTTTCTGATCAAAACACTCATTAGCTAGGAAAAATATATCATGTATGCACCCAGGAGCTCTTCATAAGTTCAGATAAGAAGGTCTTGAGTTGCTGGGAAGAAATTTGTACAGAAATAGCCACTGTTTTCTTGTTTAGAGGTTGTAATTAGATTTAAACCTTTGAAAGATCTTTGACAAGGACCTTCAGGAAAAGTTTCTGCAACACTAATCACGGATTAAGAGACAAGAAGTTGTCCTGAATCCAAATCTGACTAACAGACATGGAAACAAAGAGATAAAACAACAGCCTTTGACACTTTGCAAATAAGTACCTTGTTATCTTACTATATATACTTCAATTTGGAAGCAAAGTGAGCTGTGGAATTGAAAAATCCATGTATGCCATGAAGTATCACAGGTTGATCTAACTTGGAAGAAAAGATAATGGACCTTATCCCAAGCTGGATGAAGAGGAAATGATGCAAGTTCAAACTCTGTAAAAATATTTGCAGTACAATGAACATTAGAGAAAATATAACTGAACTAGTGTCTATGGTCTTAGTTATTCATACCATAACCATCCCTGCATATTTAAGGAAAAGGATCTATGCAAAGACTAATGATTAATGCACATCTGTAATCAGTAATACATAAAGGCAATATGATTCCATAGGATGAAATGGATAATATTCAAAAAGATAATACAATATTAAAAATGGATAATATAAAAAATATAAACATACTTCATGGCAAAATCCAAAAGGCAATACTTTTAAAGTAATTTTAAAAGAATATCTTGTGCAATTAGAAATATTTCACGGAAGAAAACAAACAAACAAACAAACAAAAACCACAACATAATAGGGCCAAGGAAAAACTCATCAGTTAAGACTGATGAGAGACACAAATGAGACATTTATTTTCTGATTGAGGCATTAAAGAGAAAGAGGCACTATAAAAGTATATAAAACAAAGGTAAGCTGGAAAGGCATAAGTTTTCCCTTCTTCATCCTGTATCAATGAGGAAACTATTAAACTTTGAGGAGAGGTTTGAAATTTGCAAATGACCCACTCTAAAATAGTAAATGAAAACATCATGTTCTCTATATTTGGATTTCACTGCCAAAGGATTTAGGCTATGCTAAGAATTTAGAAAGACTCGAAGTAGAATTTCATCTTTATATGATAAAATTTTATATAACTAATGCTAAAACTCTTTGTAGAATCTAAATCATCAAGAGTTACATGTTAAACCAAGGTTATACTACCTAGGATTAGGAGGAGATCTTCTTAGGGATCTTTTTATTCACTACACAGCTCCTGCATCTTCCTTTAAGGCTTCTGATCCTGATAACAGTCAGAAAAAGGTCACTGGAAAGAGAGGCCATGATTTTGATTAATCACTTCGAGTTCAATCCCACCCAATTTGTGTAATCTGCAAATTTATTGAGGGTGCACTCAATCCTCTCATCCAGATCATTCATAAAGCTATTAAAGAGAACTGGCCCCAGGAATGAGCCCTGGGGAACACCACTTGTGACCAGCTGCCAGCTGGATTTAACTCCCTTCAACACAACTCTTTGGGCCCAGCCGTCCAGTTATTTACCCAGTAAAGAGTATGCCCACTCAAGTCATGAGCAGCCAGTTTCTCCAGGAGAATGCTGTGGGAAACTGTACGAAAGGCTTTACTAAAGTCTAGGTAGACAATATCCACAGCCTTTCCCTCATTCACTAAGCAGGTCACCTTGGCATAAAAGGAGATCAGGTTAGTGTGTAGTATTGCTATATCATGTCTTCTAAAGAAGGATCCTGAAGAGATAAACCAGACTGTATATGACAGCAAATAGTTAAAGACTAAATTAGCTCTGGTCTATAATTTGAAGGGCTATCCAAATTTGCAGTGACTGTTCCACAGTCAGAACCCAGTGTAGTAAAATCTTCAAATAGCAATTTCCCTTTTTTTTTTGCATTGAGTCATGCAGTGCTAGCCTAACTCTCCAAACTCCTCTCAAATTTTATTATTGGTGCTCATCTGGCTGGATATCAAGACAAATTAGTGAGTTCAAATTATGAAGATCTGTTGAGAGCTTTTGATTTTAGAGCAGAACCAATTATTGCTGAACATGCTGCTCCAGCTCTGACAAGAGGGTTAAGTGGCTTGATTCATATTCACATTCATGCACTGCTCATATCCAAAAGGTAAGTAGCAGAGATTGTCTAGCAGAGACAGGGAGAAAGGACGTGCATGTCTCCCAGTTTTGTAAACTACTGATCAGATGAAGCAAATTCCCAGTGCATGCAAATATGAGCACAAGCAACATAAAAATCATCTGTTTGCTTTGTGAGGCACATTGCTACATCAATGTCTGAGACTTAAGGCATCACAGGTCTGTTTTTCATTAAATCTGCCAGGGATGTATAGATCTATAACACATCTCATTGCTCATAACTGTTAATATTAATACATTTTTATGCATGAAAATTGCTAATTATGCAATTAACTGATCACTTCTACTTCTGCCCTTTTGAAAATGATGCATAAATATACCTGTTAAATTGAGGAGTGATATGGAGATGGAGAGAGTGGACAATAAAAAAGATTTAATTGTATTTTAATATGGTAAAAGTATAGTCAACTGACTGCATAGATCTTCAATTTTCTTTTTATTTTATTAAGAATATCTCTTACACAATAATAATTTTGTATCTTATGTAGTGATTATTTTCTTTCCCATAAGTATATTACAGCATTTGCCAGCATAGCATAGGTGGTAACTGTAAACCACAGAGTTGATTTTAAAAATAAGAAGCCCCATCACTCTCCAAGTAACCCTATAAATTTTTTATTATAGATTTTTTATTAATTCAGTTAAGATCTATTTCAAATTGTCCTTTTTTTTTTTTCTTTTCTTTTTTTCTTTCTTCTTTCCCCTCCTTGTAATTTATCCTGTATTTTATTTCTGACATTGCAGAAAGCAAATATTTTCTAGAGCTTCTAAAACACCCCAGGCTGCGCCTGCAGCTACAGATATGTAACCATATGGTTCTTTAATTACTTAAATCACTGTGTGCCACTAAAATCACTAAGTGCCAATGTTCAAGATGATACATTTCACTCCCGTGTTAGCCCAAGGAAACTGATCTGATAGTTTGTAACCTCATGACTTTGGCATTGCATGTTTTGCTTCTGTAGCCTTTCCTTTGTAGCGCTCTTAAAATATGAGGGTCATTTCTCAGAATGATACCTACTGACTAAAAACTACAAACCTTTCTCACTTGAAAACCTCACTGCATTGTTATTGTATTGTAAAGATCTGTGTATGTCTACCTTTTTGTAGTTTTGCAGATGATACAAAACTGGGAGAGGTGGCTGATCCACTGATGGTTGTGCTGTCTTCCAGAGGGACCTCAACATGCTGGACAAAGGGGCCAAAAGGAACCTCATTAAGTTCAGCAAAGGGAAACACCAAGTCCTGTATCTGCAGAAGAATAACCTTGAGCACTAGCACAGGCTAGGGGCTCACTGCTGGAAAGCAGCTCTGCACAGAAGGACATGGGCATCCTGGTGGACAACTTCCTGAACATGACCCAAGCAATGTGTCCTTGTGGTGAGGAAGGCCAAGAGACTCCTGGGCTGTATTAGGAAGAATATTTCCTGCAAGTTGATCCTTATCCTCTGCTCAGCACTGGTGGGACACACCTGGAGTGCTATGTGCAAGTGTAGAGCTCACCAGTACAGGACAGACATGGTCATACTGGAGTGAGTTTGAAGAAGGGTGATGAAAATGAGTAAATAGTTGCAGCAGTTGACATACGAGGACAGGCTGAGAGAGCTGGGACTGTTCAGCCTGAAGAAGAAAAGTGGGATCTTATCCATCTATATGAATACATGGATTTACCTGAGTAAAGAGGGCAGAGCCAGGCTCTTTTCAGTGGTGCCCAGCGACAGGATAACAGGCAGTGGGCATAAACTGCAACACCACCAGAAATCCCATTGCCTTTTTTTTTGTTTGTTTGTTTTTTGGTGAGCATGATTAAACACTGGAACAAGTTGCTCAAAGAGGCTGTGGAGTCTCCATCATCATGCTAGAAGATTTTCATAACTTAAATACACACAACCCTGAGCAACCTGCTCTAGCTGATCCTGCTCTGCATGGGCTAAGACTACAGGCCTTGGGAGGTGCCTTTAGGACACAACTACTACATAATTTGTAAGTACTGGTTTCAAGTCTGGTAAATGACTTTCCAAAAACTGCTGGATTTCTTGCTGCCTGAAATGTGAGGGGAAAAAAAAAATCCACAGCCACTTTCTAGTGAAAAAATGAAAAGAACTTTATCTCTGGTAAAAGGACAAAAATACTCACTGTATTTCATTAACAATAATAAAACCCTATTTCAATAAGATTGAAGGTTATTTAAAACATTTTGACATTAATTTTCCTGATGCTGTGTGTCCAGCACTTCCACACTAGAAAACACTGTTTTCTGTACTTTGTCAGATAAAATCTTTATTTCCTATGAAAAAATGTTGTCTGTTTTCTAGTGGTGTATTACATTCCTGCTGACTGAAGGGATCACTGTGCCAGGAATATGGGAATGGACAAAATGAGGAAGGCTGTTTGCTAAGCTGGAATTTTTCTTTCTACAACATCACCACATTGGAGCAAAAGCAGTAACTTCTACTATAGTTGTGCAATACCACCATGAGAAAGTGCATTACAATAAGACAGACTTTAAACACATTTTACATCTCCACAGAATAAACAGATTTTGGACTATTAATCTTCTCAATACTTGCACTAAAATAATGCAACTAAACTCTCTCATTTAAACAAAAGTCTCTCCATTTCTAAATCAGTCTTAAATTCAGTAAATCTGTTTAGAATTATTTTCAGAAGTCTCTTTTCCAATGCAAACTTTTCTGCTTGAAATCTTGTCCTCTCACTGTTGAGGAACTTGCCCATCCCAAACTCAGTCCAGCTCCTCATTTTTTGTTTTTCAGCCTAACTTCCCTTTTCTGCTTTTTACATAATGAATACACTTGCTGCTTCTCCCATCTTCTCTTTATCTTCTCTTTGTGTGATACTTCTCACTCCATGGCATTTAGCTCTCATTCATGATTCCTGATGGCTCACAAGCCACTCTTTTTCCCTTTCTATTCTGCTATTCAACCATGATAGTAAAGTACTACGAACTGACTTTTTCAAAGCTCTACTTCTGGTCAGTTCAAGAGTATATTTGGTAGTCTTAAAACTCTACAGACTTGACCATATACTCTGGTTCAGCTGCTGTATTTGACAAGTAAAGCCCTTATATTTACCACCTATGTTTGAATTTAGAATGAAAGCCATGAAAAGCTTACCATAAAGGATTCAAGTTTTGACCCTCTTGGCCATAGTTATAGTTTAGGAGCAAAACCAAGGAGATCATTTCTGACAAAAAATTTAAAAATAATCAGAAAAAGTTCACCTTTATATATGCCATTGTATCCTCCATGGACTTCTCCAGAACTGGAGATTTCTTCAACATGAGCCCCTTGGTCAGATGTGAAGTACACAAGAGTTTTATCACTCAGCTTATATTTCTCCAACACATCCAGAACCTGCCCTAAAAAACCCAAACAAACAAACAAACAAACAAACAAAAAAGAACAGCTTTAATGTCATCGAGCAGCTTTTTCATTAGTCTTGGTACATACAAATATTTTTGTTCTTCTGCCTTTTTAAGATCACTTGCCATATAAACATTATTATACATAGCAATTGGCACCATGCAGCATACAGTAGGAAACAATTGCACAAGGCTTGTTGCAATCAGGATGATGGTTCAATTGCTGCAGGGTTTCTTGAAGTATAAAATGAGAAGATTTGTGCACATCAGAGAAAAGGGCTGATCCACAGAGAGCCAGTGACCTTTGGAAGCAGTTTCTCTCAATCAAGGAAACCCCTCAGCAAGAGCTCAGGGTATCAGAAAGATTCTCAGCATACAGAATAGAGCTAACAGTTTGGGGGTAAAGCTTTGCTGCCTAGCAACCTATAGAGGCAGCATGGCAAAAAATTTCAGTGTGACTGCTAGAATAAGACATTCTAAGAAAAGAAATAAAGTTAATATATGGATATATGGAGTGCCTCTTGAAGCTACATGGTTTCATTATCAAACCTATAAGAATAGACATCAAGTAAACTGAAAATGTGCAAGTTAATAAACACAGACACGTGCATGTATTTAAAAGAGGAATCCACATGGATATGCTCTGAAACTTGAAGACACTGTGGGTTTAGGTTTAATTTTCATAAAGGGCTCCTCACACTACCGTGGCACTGTGGAGAGCCTTGCAGTGCACATAAATTACATTCAAACCTATTTAGACTGAGTTCTTTAAAAAGGTTTCTGTATGAATGGGAATGAATCCTCTCTTTGTAACTGGCTCCAGTGAATTTTATACTGATTAGGAATCTAAAAGTTTTGGTTCTGGAAACTGACCAAAGTTTAAGAATATACTTCTTCACATCATACTGAAAATGAGCTTTAACCTTGTCCTTTAGGGATCTCAGGGCACAGAAAGATAATTCTGTCTTCACGAGCAGTTTATCTTTATTCTTTTTACTTAAACATCCAAGAATGGTCAAATTTGAATGTTAATTTTGATTTGCTCACCTGTCCACTAAGAATTAATTCATCAGTTGATGCCCAATTATTATGTCAAATGAGGTAAGAACTTTGAAATACTGAGCCTTCTTTAATGGTTTTCAGATCATAATTTCTGTTACTATGCTCTTTTTCTGAATAAGGAGTGGATACCTTACTTTATTGCTACTATTTCTACTTGTCTTTTAAGGTTATAACATTCTAAAAGTGCCTTGATAAAAAGGTTGACTCTTTTAATTTCTCATCAGCTCAAATGACTGGGTCATGGATCAAGGAACATTAGCAGTTAAATAAGTGATACCTCTTGGTGTTGTTTGAAAGCTAGAATCAAATAAAAAATGTAAGAGTAGAAGAATTTGTCTATGTATATTTTGAAACATCGTGGGAGTTGAAATTTCCCAACAAAGGTGAGGAAAACCTGTTACAAAGGCTG
This sequence comes from Hemiprocne comata, assembly GCA_020745705.1. Taxonomy (NCBI): domain Eukaryota; kingdom Metazoa; phylum Chordata; class Aves; order Apodiformes; family Apodidae; genus Hemiprocne; species Hemiprocne comata. The sequence goes on along the minus strand of CM036586.1, from coordinate 92,986,058 downwards.
ACATTTTAAAGTTTGTGGGTTGAGGGAAAATCATGCAGATCCATCTGACAAGCCATTTTCTTGCTGCAGCAGGTGGACTTAGTGCCAGGAAAGAAAGAGGCAATTTTCCATTGGCTTCTCAGATTGTTTGGAGAATGTACTTGCTAAGTAATTACAATATCCCTTGGAAAGGTGGCAATGATGATAAAAAGTAGAGTACATAGGTAAATTAGGACATTATGTGCAGGTCTTCAGTCACATGACCTCCAAAGTTCCCTTCCAACTTGAATCAACCTATGATTTTATGACTTTATGGTAACAATAATAAATGGGATTGCACAAAAAAAGTGCAATGATATGCACAAACTGTTTATTTTAACCTAGACAGTTTTCCTTAATGAAACTGGATTTTCAGATTTATCCTGTATATAAAACAAAATGAAAATAAAACAAGAATTCCACTCAGTACAGAACATTAAATGATCTCTGGAGATTAGAGACATTTACTTTCATTCAATAATGGCCATCTTGATTTCCTAATTAATCTGGGCAAAAATGAGAAGCAATTAAAAAAGTCATGCTATCATAATTATTTAAATACAACAGTCATCATTATGGTGAATTTTTTTTTTTTTTTTTGAAGCAACGTTGAGCAGCTTGACTTGACCTGCAAAAAAATAACATTCTGACAGTCAAACATTACCCATTTTGAAAAAATACACCCCAATAAAACACATAGAAAGTTTTATCCAAAGCTTGTTGAAGTCAATGGTAAAACTTCAATTTCCTTAATTTAGATTACTAAATGCAAAGAGGATTGACTACATTAGGGTTAACAAAAAAAATGTTAAAATGACCATTTTAGCAAGAACATTTTCAATCCAGGTGGACTAATACTGACAATTCAAATAAAACTATTGTCAGAGAATGGCAATCACAATGGACTTGAAGAAATAAAGCAAAACTTCTATTTCTATTTTCATCTTGAACACTTCCATCTTCTAGAATAAAAACTATGAATAAGTATAAAGGGTGTGCTACCAGAACATAATCCCCATTAATGTGCATTTGAATGATGTGGCTACTGTTAACACAAGGAATACATTAACTTATTAGCATTTCTAAATGGTAACCAATACAGAATAAAAATACAAATAATGCATTGTGGACCTCTATGAACAGGTATCTTTTACATGCAATAGTATGTCAGTTTTGGAAGCAAATAGTAAATGCTACCAAGTAGGAAAAATATATCTTTTACTGTTTTCTTATAACAAATAGATTTCTTTTTTACTTTAACACTTCCACCCTTTTATTTCTGTAGATTTCCCAGAGACTTGAGAATTACATTAAAATTGATGTATAAACATTCCCAGGAAATGCAGTTAATGAACAACAAGGAGTTTCCCTTAATCTGTTGTAGCTGCCTAATTTTGGAAGAAGTGAATCACAATTACAAAAAGGCTTTTTTTCACCTGTTGACTAAAGAAGAGAAGACAGGCAGGTAACTCAAAGGTAATGTGGTCATGTTAGACATAAAGGACAATAAGATAAAACCTACCCCAAATACTGGACATGCAACTACATGAGCAACACCCTTTAATGAGCGTGGTGAACAGATAAATGACGTCTTAGTAAAACAAGATGGTAAAACTGCATTGCTTCACCCATAAAATATAACTGGAAGGGTACCATATGGCATGTGTTCTTGAATTACCAGAATGGGGCTTCAGCTTGCTAAGCATCCCCTTTAAGCCCCACTGCTGGCTGCAGAAAGCAGTACAAATTTTAGAAGGCTTTTTGGATGTAAAGAGTTTATATACAGAATACGAAACTGTAGGATAAGACAAAATACTGGGAAAACTGTGGCTAAGTTCAAGCAACAATAGCTTGCATATCTCCAATGTAGGAAATTATCGATAAAAGTCAAAGGATTCTTGATTGAAAAGACTCATTTGAAGGCCATGTTCTAAAAAATTAGCAGCGGCACTGATCTCTGTAGATGCTACCATTTACATTTTTTCTGAAATGACTGCAATAGATTTGGAAAGATGACACTTCTGAACAACAAAATCCATCTAACTCTGAAGGAGGTGCTCAATTCCTGAAGCTATTCAGCAAGGAGAATTTCAGATCAAGTTTCTTTTACTATTTCCATTCTAGGAATGTATACCGCAATGTGCGTGGCAAACATTGTAGCAGAAAAAGACATTAGATCATTGTACATTTTTCTTTGATTTTTTTTAAGATACAAAACAGATTAAGTATAGCATTAACATTAAGATGTTACTTGTGTAACATCAGTGTTCCAAAATTCAAGTAAAGCTTCCTCCAAAATACACTGAGGACTGCTCTCTACATCCTGTTCTCCACTCTTGCTTCAAGCTATGTGGGATTATAAAGAGTTGTTTCATTATTAAAGTAAGAAAACCAATTTCAATGGAGTGCTAGCCACATAAAAGTGGTATGAGCAATTGATTCTGGTCTTTAGAAAGAAACTGAGAGTGCCATGCTACAATTCAACTTCTCGAACACAGCATAAATGGTAGATGAACCAGGCTCTCTAATGCTGAATGTAATTTCTGAATGTAAAACTCCAACTGTACTCTTCTACATTAAGATATAGGGTTTATAAAAATTACTAATATTTTGAAAACAAAGTACAAATATTAAAAAACAATTTTTTTTTACAAATCAAGTCAAGCAAGCATATAAACAAATGCATTTGATTAATAAATTAGCTCACTGTCATTTGAAGTCAATAGGACAGAACTGTTATTTGTATTACTTTGAAATAATTTAGAGTCTTGCTGAAATTATTAATAAAAGGTCTACAATACAGAACACCTCTGTGTAATCTAGGCATTAGGACAACATAGTCTCTCTGTTTGTGAGGGAAGTTTTAAAGCAGTTTACCAGATTGAAAGAAATAAGATTCACAGAAAGGACTAAGGATCTGTCTCAGGACAGTTGATGATAAAGGGAATCCTATAAATATAACACTCTTTTCCCACTCCAGTAGACTTTCACATGCCTTTGTTAACTGCCAGAAAGTTAAAGTTAGCTTGAGACAATTATTGGACAAGGAGTGATCTGGGATCATACCTCTGCCTAGAAGAGGCAGTTTGGTGTTTGGAGGGGGGGGGGGGTTGGTTTTTTTTTGCTGTTTCCGAATTCCCTACTGACACTAATGTTTGTTTTTGAATAGCAGCATTAACCAAAATCCCAATTAACTTGTGGTCAGCTGAAGGGGTTCACCTCTGTGTGTGGCAAGCCAGGAGGACTTTGAATACAAGCATAATTTCCTACAAATTAACTCTACATACAGAAGCATCTGGAAGTTTCCAGAAAAGATACTGATGCCATTCAACTACATAGCCACTACAATGTAAATCTCCTGGGACTGTCCTCCTGCTACATGAGTTAAAGTACTTCCACAATTCATCATCCTTTCAGGCCTCAAAGGCTAAGATTTTCACTTTATGAAAACTTAATATTGCAACTTCTGCATACCCTCATTCACAACCTAACAAACATTTTAATCTCTATGTTGATTTTGTGTGATGAAAAAAAGATATTTCACTCTTTAATATATTGATCTGATTACAAAATCCACTGACTAAAACCTTTGTATAAAAACAAGCTTAGTAACTAAGACCAAGACATTCCCATCTTAATTTTAGTGCTTGTACGTTTCAGGTTATAAATATGCAAATGTTTTTGTGGTGCCATCCAGTTTTCCCTTGATAAATATGTAAATGAGTTTGTCTCTGCAGTGGGGAAGTAATTATCACTTTCAGACCTAGTCATTGAGCACAACACTTGAGGTAAAGATGGAAAATAATAAAACCATTGACAGCAACACAAGAAGTGGCTGCACATATGGTGAACAGTACACAAACTCTGCATGTAACTTGTTTAACATTCAGAGCTAGAACACAACCACTGGGAAGTGGAAATTCTGGGATGAAGCAGTAGGTTGATGTTACAGTACATTAGCTAGCCAGTCAACAGAACATACCTACCTAAGAAGACATAAGATTCTGGAAAGGGGGAGCATTAGCATATGAGCCTCAAAGGTAAGAGTGAATACTAGTTAGTATAACTGTTTGACTAATACAATAAATGCATAACTAATTACAAAATATACAATAATTTCTGCCAGAAGAATGTGCAGTGTAGATTCAGTGCAAAGTCTTGAATCAGTCCTACTGTACTACCACTATTTTTAAAGTTATATGGAAACAACCCATACAATGAAGTCTTCTCCTAAGTAAAAAGCTGGAGTTGCATATGTGCTAAGTTCCTACTACGGTGGGTTAATGGAATCTTCCATGTCAGCAGGACATTCTTTGAAACAAGTAGCATCTGGTTCTGAAAAAGCACATTTATCCTAGTGTTTTAATTTGGATCAGGACTGTATAGTTACAGTGAATCCAATCATGGACAGTTAATATATATTTATGTTTACATAGTGAAGCAGTCTTGGATTTTGTGAACTGGATTCCTTTCAAGTTAAATTAAACTCAAGGATGTACTCCAGGAATGCATCTAAGGCACTCGCACTACTGATGGGCATTCAGCCTACAGGACCACAACAGAGTTGGTCTGAAGTGGATTTCCTATCTCTGCTGGTGTGCTGACAGTCACTCCCCAGCTGGAAGGCAGTTCAGACCTGCTACTGCTGGCAGTTCAAAACATGTTAGGATTGAGGAATCCTACACTGAAACCATGGTGCTAGCACAATCAAGCTCCACCTGTGCATATTGTAGATACATACAGGGTGGGATTTACATAGAGCATAGGCACCTACATCTGATATAGTTACTATAAACGCTTTTTAAAACTAATGAAGCAAAAGAAGCATTTTCATACACACTTCATCTATCTTAAGATTAATTAATTTTACAAGTAAAATCAGTATAAGGGCTTGGAGAAAGGCAGTCCCTTATAAAAAACAAAGCAACTTTGATGTGGGGTCAGCTAAGCTACCAGTACGAATCATCTTTCTGTTTGAATTTGTGTTGGCATGTAATTGTAAACTTGTAATTGGCTTGGGACTGCTTATACAGTCCTATGAGTATAATGTGTCTCTCGGACCCTCAGGATAAATTTTAAGCATAGTGCACTGCAGATCATGTATGCACTGCTCAGCAGTTATGAATAAATCAACCAAATTTTGACTTATAATCATGCATAAGACAAATTTTTCCCCCGATGAGTACCACATCTCTTATTTTTCTTATTCATATAGTGTTCAATTTTTTTTTTAAATGTGAAAGTTTGAATGATAGTTTAGATATATACAAACACATGTGGATAGTAAAGAACAGAGTTAAGATGTGGTTATGAAAATTGTGAAGACCTATAACTGCAATATAGACAATGCATGATGGAAAGGTTTTCATATTTATATCAGTGCTAGAACACTAATGATGCCTCATTAAAAGTCAAAAGTGTAACTATTCAGGGGCTATCTCCATATTAGTATTTAAATTAGCTAATAAATGCATTGCTTGAAATTAACTTCTAGTCCTTACATCTGTTGGACATAAGGCTATGTATTTCTAATGCAAATCTTAATTTTTAGCCTACTTAAAATGCTAAAATATGAGAGATGGTCTTACAATTTCAGGAGGGTCCATTGAATTTGCATTTTGCATGACAGCTGTGATAACTTTTAGGGTAAATTTGTATCTTCATTCTGCACACATCTGAGAATAAGATGCAATTTCACACTCACAACTAAGATGTATAATGCAAAAGACACTATCTAATTCCCCACTTCGAGGTCTCCCATGTCTTCTTTCAATTTTGGAAGGGTTTTTAGGTAGGACCTAGGCAAACTGTAAAGACAACCAAAGGATGCTATTCATTTTTGAATCAGACTGTCAGGTGAAGTTAAGGCTTCAACTATTTGATCATTCCAATATATGCTGATGGTGATTGATAGAATAATTTTGGAGTGATAAAAAAATCTCTTCTCTATATCTTCAAAGGTTTAAACATTTATTAAAGTCAGACTTGTTTTTAAACTGAATATGTATATGCTCTTAGAGCCAAATGCATAATGCCAACATTTGCCAGATAAAAGTATGAAGAATTATGCAGAATTTTAAAAAGGGCAAGTAATTTAACCCCACATTTTAATCCTCTGTACTTTTCTGAAAATTTCAAAGTATGTGTCAGTGTGTTTGTTTCATTTTTATAACTTTTGTTAAATAAAATTAGAGCTGTGATAAAATCAGTTGACATTAGAGCCTAAGCATTTCTTTCCTTTCAACATCCAAATGTTTTAATCTTCACTGAATTTGGGTGCAGCTTTTAAACATTTGCTATAAATCATATACCATAAAGTTAAGAGGAGCTTTATTAAGATTAAATTTGTATTCCTCATAAAATCTTTTCTCATAAAAAAAAAATCTTTTCCTCATAAAATTATTTTCATCTCCTAGTTTTCTGATTATAATTGTGCAAATCTAATCTTTCATTAAAGTAGCCATGCATTGACTCACCTCCAAAACATAAGATGTCTCTTTTTTTCCCCTTGACATGACCATCGCCATGCCATGCACACTTGCTAATTCACCTACTTCTCTAATTGCTTTAGGGTAACTCAGTGGCTTTTGTGTCTAAGTACTAAAGCCCACTGTGCAATCACCATCTCCAAACCATGCTAGCTGTGAATGGGTCTCTGTACAGACACTGTTAATACCAATAAGAAGAAAGCGTGACTGTGAAAATTGTCCTCAAGGGAATTTTCCTCTAATGAATGTAAACTCCAGTCTTGCCTTCTCCAGATGACATTCTGAACTTAATAACAAAGCAACAGATGAACTGAAGGTGACAAATCTTTCTTTATGGTTCAGGTTTTTTCGACTTCTTCTCCCTCTGTCCTATTTTTTTTTCCTCTTGTAAGTGTGTGTGTTCAATATGACAATATCTATGCCGACTGAAACTCCAGAGGATCCTTTAAAAGTGAAGGCAAATAATTTTTCAGGTCATCCTTGCTGATCATGGATGACCAGGGCAGAAGATTGCTCATTACTTTATGAAATAAGACACTGGCTCCTTAATTCATCTAAGTGCTGTTGAAAAAATATTCCTAGCCTATTTGGAAAGAGCTTTTGTTGAAGTGTCAGGGTAGTATTCAGTAGCAGAGCTGATGTCTACCTGTTTCTGGTCTGACGACTGGAAAGAGAAAAATGTCACTCATGTTGTAAATTGGTTTGGAAATACCTGAGGTCCATGTTTAGACCAAGATGTATTTGATGCCTCCAAGACATGGTGGGGGCATGAGATCACGGAGGGCCCTGCGATCATCAGGGCCATTTCATTGCCTTTTCTGTACCTCATTCTTACTCCTTAATAAAGCAAATATATGTGAAAAACAAACAAAAACCTCCCAACCAACCAAACAAAAGCAAACAAACAAAAAACCAAAGACCCCGAAAAACAAACCAAAAAAACCCAGGTGAAATTAATTATATAGTTAGTAATCTGAGTTTCCAAAGATTCAACAATATGAATGCTATATGTCATTGGTTTGAAATGGGAAGTTACAAAAAAGGAGTTATGAGACTTTCCTGCAGAAGCAAGACAGATTTCTGGAAAGCTGTGCTTTGCATACAAGGATCATAGTGAGATGTGTTTTATTAGGATAAATCTGAAGGCTAAATTTGAGGTGAGAAAGGATCATTCAGATAGCAACAACATAGATCAGCTGAAATACTAACATAGATACAAGGAAAAAACAATCTAACTGTAAAAAGATAGTATTTGAGGAAGAGAGGGGGTATTGCCACGGTAAAATCCTCAGAGCACAGATGGCAAATAACCACAAGAAGGCCCCAACCAGAACATTTCTTAGGTATGGCAATAGCACTATTCCTATGGATAGGGAGGCAGGTACAGGCTCAGTTTCTCTATTTTTTTTTTTTTTTAAGGGATTAGTTCTTTCTGAACCTATAACACCAAATCTGTGGACATTGTATATACATAGACATCCTTGAACAGGAAAGGTCTGAAATCTCCACAGTTCATATAAATTGTTTTGAAACAGGCTGGTGTTGCAGTATCACCTACAGAGAGAAGTATACAACAGCAAACAGATTTCTGCTCCTAAAGGCACTGGAAAAGCATGGCTAGCTATACTCAATAACTGACTGTACTGTTATCAAGATTCAACAATTGAATATGACAACAGTAGCATAAATAAAACATTTGCATATGTTTCCTGATAATGTATTTATAATACCAGTTCCTCCTCTTTAAAATAATCATTTTCTACTCTTACTGTGTGTTCCTAAACTTAATACTGTCAAGGTTTGACTCAGGATTAGCAGTTAAACCAGAGACAACAAGCTCTCGATCCCCTCCCACCCAGGTAGGGAAGGAGAGAGAGAATTAGGAGAGACTTAGCTGGATTGAAAACTAAATTAGACAGCTTTAATTATATGTACAATTATATACAAGTATGTTCAGGAATGTGCAAAAGCCTCTTGCCTTCCCCCCCCCCCCAGCAACTCCCCCGGCACTCTCCTTAGCTGTGAGCAGTCCCAAAAACTCTCAGACTGATGTCTGAGATAACAGCAGAGCAGACAGGGGCTGTGGGGAGAGTTATGAGGGTCAGGGCTGAGCCTGGGGTCGATGGTGATGGATGGATGGAGTCCTCCTCAGACACCAGCCATGGACGGAAGAGAAGGGAAGAAGAAAAAGGAAGGAAGTTGTCTTCTGTGATCTCTGACCTTCCTCGGAGCTTATGTAGATACATGGAATGGAATACCTTTGGTCAGTTCTGCTGTCTGACTAGTCCAGCTCCCCTACTGGGGGGTCACAGATACAATTCTGCTGCTCTCAGTAGCATCTGCAGTGGCAGATTCACTGAGTAGAACAAACTGACCTTCTCATCTCAGCAGAAACATAAACATTCCAGTGTTATCAGTCCACTAGCTGGAACACTTGCTGCTAGTTAAAAGAGAGCTTACTGAAGGAAAAAAAAAAAAACGTAAAAGGAAAATTAGCTTAAACCTGGCTCAACCCAGGACAAATACGGAACAAGAGAAGTAATTAAATGTCACATGTAAAAATCAATTTACTTTCTGAGACAGAATGTGATATTATCATCTAGTATTTTTTTGCCAAGGAAGTCCTCATAGCTCTTTAACTTGGCCATTTACTTTTTATGAGAAGCACCTGAGGGTCATTGCAACAACTGGTTGAAGGACTAGAGCAGAACTACACAAAAGCTGAAATGTGAATGGACTGAGAAAATTGGCATATGGGGCTTGACTACCTCAACTCCAAATTGGTAAGAACATTTAGGGTACATCCCATAGAAATGTTATAGGGATTTTTCTAAGGACACTTGCCATTTTTGTATCCTATCAAAATAATACTTGTTAAAAACCTACCAGAGCAGCACTTTGCCCTTAACTCCATTCTACGATGTTCAAAGTTTTCCTGTAGGATGTGCTGTGGTAGATACAAAGGAACTTAAATTATTTTTTACTCTGTTTTGAATCACATCTTTTTATGCTGTTGGAAACTTCGGTCCCATCAGGACATGAGACAGATGGGATATTTCACCCCACTTCCAGCTGCACAGACATAATCCTTTCCTTTGGCTTTTGTTTTCCCTCTGCTTTTCTGCTAATGGTCATTTGACACTTGTACGGTGTCTTGCCTGCCTGCAAGCTCCTGGCAGCCACCTCTGCTGTCCTACTCTATCAGCTGTTGTTAGCCACATACTAAGCACTGTCTTGCACTTATTAGAAAGGTAGACCATTTATTCTGACATGATGTTAAACTTTGAAACTAAATACCCACTTCTATTACATGGTTTTCACTTCTTTTTTTCCTTTTTTGTTAAAAAAAAATCACCATAAAATACAGATTGTTTGGAAGGTGGTGATGCTATTTATTGTGAAGACCCACAACCTTTTCATACAACATCCATGGTTTTTGACTTCAAGTCAACACAGTTCCACTGACTTGAGTGCAGTTACATCATCCTATGCAAACAGAAAACTTATCTCAGCATGGTTAAACAGAACAGATATTTATAAGGATATTTATAATCTCACTTATTCGAGTGAGCATTCTTTTCTTTTCCAACCAAGTCCTTAAAAAAATACCTCTTTTTGAAAAACAAAAGATTTTGAGGGATCTGGGTATCTGCCACCTAGAAACACTTCTGTATTGCTACATAAAGATCACAATCTTCTTAATTTAATCTCATTCTCTTTAGATTTAGGAAGATACTTTCTTCAGCTCTTAGGAAAGAATAAGTAATAAATGAGCTGCATGGAACTGAGAAATGTCTATATACAAAAGGAAAAGTTAAATTAAATAAAAAAGTTCTGTTAGCTCATCTAAAAAGAGAAACCTTAAAGTATATCAAATTGATATTACCCTTTTTATCTCAATTGTATGACACTTTTGTTCCTCCTTCTTAAAACCTAGTCTTTCCACAACTGCTGCTATAATGGCGTTCTGATAAACTATTATCAATAGGAACTGATCACTGTAGGAGATGCCAAGTAATGAAAAGCAGCCAAGTGGGAGGAAAAACTGTAGTGTGATCTCCTGTGACAATCCATTGGGAAGAACTAGCCAAGAATAATAGCAAAGAAAAAAAGAGAATAAATTATCTGCATGTGGTATATGAGGAGCTGACAAGAAAAGAAGGCCAGATTTGACTCAGATGAAGTGTACCTCTCTCACATGAGGAAGGCAAACATTTATTTAAAGTGAATATGAAATATGAATTTATTTAAAATTCATATTGTAGATACAGAAATACATTAGCTACTTAGTTCGATGGGACTGTTTATACCGATATGGGAGAGAACCTGGTTCTAAGGCTTTGTTTTTGGACAATTGCATCAGAACTATATTTCTATATACATACTACTGGATGGGCCAAGATACCTTTTAAAAACTATGGAAATAAAAGAATCAACAAAAAGGGAAAGAAATTTAATCTTCAGAGGTGGTAATGTACCTACCACAGACATTTTGTTAAAATTGATTTCCTGACTGCCACTGAAGCAGCTCAATTGTGCATGGAGAGAGTTTTAGAAACAGAAGAGGTTATCAAAGCTTCTGATAATCTCAAGGTATTGTAATTTTTTTTTAATCCATTGTTTCTATTTTAAAGAAAATACTATTTACTATTTAACACCCATAGCAAACTTTTTAATATATTAATTAAAGGTTTCTTATCATCACAATTTGTCAGCAAGAAATTGAATCAGACTTAGCAAACAAAATAAAATCTAATTTCCAATTTAAAAACTTTAGAGCTAAGGAGTCTCAGAATTTTACAAAATGATAATGTGAAAAAAATGTAATGACAATGGATGTTTTATATTTTTTTATATTATACATTATTGAATGCTTCTGAAAGTTTCAGCATGATGAGTTGACTTTACAAAGAACATAGAATCATAGAATCACAGAATCACAGAGTGGTTTTGGTTGGAAGTGACCTTCAAGGATGTCCTTCCTGACATGGAAAGGGACATTTGTCACTAGACCAGGTTGCTTAAAGCTCCATCCAACCTGACCTTGAACACTTCGCACAATGAAGCACCCAAAACTTCTCTGGGCATCCTGTTCCAGTGACTCACCACCCTAATCGTAAAAAATTTCTTCCTTATGTCCAAACTAAATCTACCCTCTTGCTTTTTAAAAGCATTGCCCCTTGTCATGTCTCTCTCCATCTTTCTTATAAGTCCTCTTTATATATTGAGAGGCTGCTATAAAGTCTCCCTGGAGCCTTCTCTTCTCCAGGCTGAACAACCCCAACTCTCTCAGCCTGTCTTAATAGGAAAGGTGCTCTAGCCCTTGGATCAACTTTGTGGCCCTTCTTTGGACTTGCTCCAACAGCTCCTTAACTTTCTTGTGCCGGAGACCCCAGAACTGCATGCAAGTGGGGTGTCCCAAAAGTAGAAGGCAAGACTCACCTCCCTCAGCCTGCAGGCCACGATTTCTTTGATGCAGCCCAAGGTATAATGGGCTTTCTGAGCTGCAAGAGTGTGTTGCTGGCTCACATCCAATTTTCCATCCACCAAACTGAACAGATAAATTATATCTGTTCAAATTGTAAACAAAGAAAAAAACTTACTCCTTTATTACTTGCTTAATGTGTGCACTTGAGTAGAAGCACTTTGATACCTTTCACACAGCCATATGCTATACATACAGCTGTACTTTTCACAGTCAAAAATAGTATCCTCCATGACTCTGCTAGAAATGCTGAGACATCCTGAGCTACTCATTTATTTCAAAAATCTAGGACTAAGGTTTCTTTGGACTTGTAGGATGACAAAAATCATATTGCTTTTCTGGGACAGGCCATTCTTTTCACTAAAATTAAAGCACATTTACATTTGTATTATATGTTTGCCTGTTGGTTTTTTTTAAAAAAACAAATTCATTCTAATTCAGAAATGGAAGGAAAATAAATTTCTAACACCCAAATATCTCATCCACTGAAATACAAGGACTTAAATCCTTTATCCTCATAACACAGAAATGGTAGTAGTACTTGAAAAAAATGTAAACTGAAGCACCTAAGGGCCAAGTCAATCAGATACAATTCTAGGGAAACTAAGTGTGACTTTACAGATGAGTTCATCTAGTAGTTTGCTAAAAGAGCGCCTGGTGAAAGAGGAAGGTGCTTCTCCTGTTTCTTCGCCTTTCTGCTTTCCAAAGCTGATTAGGAAAAAGGAGGCAATGGAGGGAAGGGTGCTCTGCCTTCCCTCTTTTGGTAGCAGCAAGCTGTAAGATCCAAAGAAGCTGTAAAATAGAACTTCATGCTGGTCTAAGGTAGGGATTTGATTATCCTGGAGTTTCATCATCTCAAGCAAATAACTGAGCCCTTAGGGATCAGGTGTTCCCTTGGATATTGAGCTTACTCCTCTAACATAAAATCTGTTGGGTGTTCTCAGGGTTACTACAATGTGCTCTTCATGAGGAAACGTTATAAAGAAAATTCCACTGTTGCACAGGGAGAGGCAATGATTTAAAAAGAGAAGTGTGAATACAGAACACAAAAACTAAGTCAAAAGAAAAAAAAAACAACAAAACAAAACAAAAAGAAAGCATCCAAATTAGTAAAAAATACCTTGAGTACACTAAATGTCTTATTTTACAATTAAGTAGTGAGGGGAAAAAGCTGGAGAAGAAATATCACATTACCTGCCTGCCTTTCACTGGTCACAGCATCATCAATGTAGTGCTTTCCATAACCTTAAAAATGCCACTACTTATTTGCTGGTGCAAAAAGCTTTAGGTAATGCAAAATCCACTTTTTATTTTTTTAGAAGAATAATGATCTTTGGTACTACTGCCAGCCTGCCTATTACACAGTGTGGTTGTTTTACCACTCAATTTTACCATTGGGGAAAAAAAAACAACCAGCTACGGTCAATAAAAAGGCAGTTCTGCCAAACTCAGCAATAAGACCTTATTAACACCTGGAATTTGAGCCTTGTGATTCAGCAGTTTGAAATTTCTTCATGGCAATTCACTAATAGGAGCCAGCCTGCTGATAATATTTTACAACACAGAATCGATATTGTCATAAAATTATTGTATGATTTTTGTTTTCACTGAGAATTAGCTTCCCTCTTTTTTAATGGGATGGCCTAAAATAATTAACATACATTTCAAAGGACGCATGAAAAGTTTCATGCCTGTCTCCAGGAAAAAGCCAGAATTGTTTTAAAAGAATCAGTATGATTCTGAGGATCACCACTAAAGCTGAAAAGCACATAGCCAGTTCTAGATTTTCTTCTACAGTTAAATGAGATGCAGCCAGCTATGAATAAAAGGTAAAAGGCTGAAAGACATTTCCTGTGTCATTATAGAAACTGTTCATGTAATTGTAGTTCATATATAGGTGAAGATACTTAATTATCTTTCAAAAATACCACTTAATCCCCAGGACCAGAGGAAAACTGAGTTTCTGTATCCAGGTGCACATTCTAATCACTTCCCACTTCTAACAAGGATTGAGACCTGGAAGGATAAATGGCTTGCTCTCCCCCTTTCCCTGTTCCCATGCCAGTTGAATTAAAGTCTGAATGCTTTATTATACATCTAGAGCTGGATTAGTGGGTGACTGGCAGCAAAGCTATACCTCAGTAGGTAAATCTGAACATCATCTCTTTGTCTCAGTTTTTTTTTTTTTTCCTGGGAAATCGATTAATGTGATCCCTCTAGCTTAGAAAGACTTTGTGAAAATGCTTATTAGTGAATCTGCACTCTAGTGAAGTAAGGCCACAGAAAATATCAAATCTATCTTCTAAACAGAACTTCAGCAGTATGTGTTAAATAAAACATGAGAACTCTTATTTAACAATGAGGAATACACCTACTGTTGAGTAGCTGCTCATTAAGAAGGTACTCTGTGATGAGGAGACAGGGTAGATTGAACATGAGCCAGCAGTTTAAACATGAGCCAGCAGTGTACCCAGGTGGCCTGGAAGGCCAATGGCATCCTGGCTTGTATCAGGAATAGTGTGGCCAGCAGGAGTAGGGATGTAATTCTCCCCCTGTACACAGCACTGGTGAGGCCTCACCTCGAGTACTGTGTGCAGTTCTGGGCCCCTCACTTCAAGAAGGACATTGAGGTGCTGGAGCGGGTCCAGAGGAGAGCAACAAGGCTGGTGAAGGGACTAGAGGGAAAGTCTTATAGGGAGAGGCTGAGGGTGCTGGGGTTGTTTAGCCTGAAGAAGAGGAGACTCAGGGGGGACCTTATCACTCTCTTCAACTACCTGAAGGGAGGTTGTAGTCAGGTGGGGGCTGGGCTCTTCTCCCAGGCAACCAGTGACAGGACAAGAGGGCACAGCCTGAAGCTGCTCCAAGGGAGGTTTATGTTGGATATTAGGAAGCACTTCCTCACGGAGAGGGTGATTAGACATTGGAATGGACTTCTCAGGGAAGTGGTAGAGGCACCGTCCCTGGATGTGTTCAAGGAAAGGCTGGATGTGGCACTTAGTGCCATAGTCTAGATGGTGTGGTGGTGTTGGTCATAGGCTGGACTTGGTGATCTTAAAGGTCTTTTCCAGCCTTGGTAGTTCTGTGATTCTGTGATTTAGGTTAGACATTAGGAAGAAATTCTTCACTATTAGGGTGGTGAGACACTGCAACAGGTTGCCCAGGGAAGTTGTGGCTACCCCATCCCTGGAAGTGTTCAAGGCAAGGTTGGATGGGGCTTTGAGCAACCTGGTCTACTGGGAGGTGTCCCTGAGCATGCAGGGGGTTTGAAACTGGGTAATATTTAAGGTCCCTTCCAACCCAAAACATTCTATGATTCTGTGGTTCCAATGGGAAAACAAATAGCATGCAAACATATGCTTAAAAACTGTACTATAAGACACAAGCATAGGAGATTGATCTTTCCTGGTTTTGAATACTTGAGTTCACAGACTTACAATGTTCACTGGTGCTGTCTGCATGTTTGTATGAATGTATAATTATTCACAGACTGTATCAGTTATATTACGGTCTAGGGTCTACTCTCTGCAGGTACAAGGAAGGGGTGTGGGTGGGAAGGTTCAAACACTCAGATTAAAAATCCTTAACATCTTTAGTTTCTCTGCTCCTTTGTTTCACATACAGGCTTCTTTCATAGAGATGTAACTTCTACCAGCACCATCCTTCACCTATCAGCTCAGCTGCATCCTTTATTAAAACCATGATTACAAGCTCGATAAATACCTTGACAGATACTGCTTTCTGAGTCCAAGTGTTGAAGAAAAAGGATGGCAGAATCATGTTCATAAGTCAGTGCTGAAGTTTTTAGATTCACAACAGGGACACTTTCACCAAAGTGAGCAAAGGGAGCTGTAAATCATATCTCTCTCTGCCATCCTGATTCCTTACTCTGGGTGACTGACCTACTAAATTCCTATAGAGTTTCTTTGGGACAGGGCAAATGCAATTCTGCTTAACAGCTTCACAGCATCTGTGCTAAAAAGGCTGCTATGCAGAGACATTCCACCAGCAAAATCTTTAGTAGCCTCCTTTGAACTGCTTTCTCAGTCTGTATTTTGGAAGTTATCTACAATTTGGACAAAGTTAACCCTATTCCTTCATCCAAGTATACGTAGAAATCACTGTATTTCTGCAGGTCAATTTTGGCTTAAATTTTTACTGTGTTCTTAATAGCACTGGTAATTACTTTCCCCACCCACCTTAATCAAGGAGCAAAATTCAGTTGTACCATTAATATGTGAAATTAAACTCTAGGGGCAAAAGTTGGACAAAAGGTTGGTAGTACATTTCATTACAGACCTTCCTATCCTCAATGCTTGGAGAGTTGTTGGGATTCCCTTATCCCTAGCTTATCTAAATCAAGTTCTGAACTTTCTCCTACTAATAGAAACTATTATGTCTCAAGAGCAATGCTAATTTTTTCACTGATCAGAGCATTTTTATCACAATGTTAGATGTCATTCCACTGTTTTTTTTATTAGACCAAACTTTCAGAGGTTCACAACTAATAAAAAGATTTTAAAATTTTGCAAGTTGTACGATTACACTTTTGTAAAGCAAAATGCACAATGCACTAACACATTTTGTGCTGACAATTTAACTCCTGCAATAACAGATGCAAATGAAATCTGTTCAGCAGTTGGCAGCAAATTTTGAACAAAACAGCACTACTAGCAAAAGCTGCATTACACTGAAGTTTTCCATCATAAAGTGCACGATACTAAGACATTATTTAAACTTGACTGATTTAAAAAATACTATAGGGATGGTTGCTTAAGATGTGCTTTGTAATCTTGTAAATAATGTTCTAAGAAGGAGTTTCGCTGTGCGCAAAGATGTAATATAGGAAAAAGGAAACAGAATTTAAGGAGGATTAGGTAGCTCAGGAGGCTTATCATAGTGGAAATGGGAGCCTTTCATCACTTAGTCACCTCTTAAATTCAGTCCCACTCAGTAGTGACTGAAAGTCATTGCTGCTTAGTGACATATGAAATGAGTTTGGGTTTTAGCCCAGATCGTAACTGGAAAGCATCCACATCATAAAAGGCAGAACCACAAATGTCTTTAATCTGCACCCTTATTGACAATTTTCCCAGATCAGACCTAAAGAGCGATGTGCTTCAAGAGCTTAACTACTGTCTTAGCTGAGGAAACAGTCTCTTAATGGTAGAGTGGAAGCAGGATGGCAGAACAGGGTGGGAAAATGCTGTTCTAGTCACAGAGCACCTGTATTGGCTGAGACACTGGCTGAACATCTTTCATTATAATGAAAACAACTTAAAAATAAACCTAGACTTGAGATGTCTACCAGTATAAACTCATGAAAGCAAGGCCAAAGAATGCACCATTAGCATCAGGCATTATTCTTCAGATTTTTAATTCCATCTTTAAGTTTTCAGGCTCAGCTAAGTTTGTATCATATTCATAATGGCTGGATAAAAAGATCTGAGTCTGATTATCTGGCACTTCTGATAATGTGGCATTATTCTGCTTTGCTTATCTTTTAAATTGACTTTGCACTGTTACAAAATACTACATTGGGTGAAAAGCCATAATAAATTAGGCTCATCTCTGCATCAAAGATTTTTTTCTGAAAAAAAAATATTAAAATTTAAGGATATTTCATTCATTTATTTTCCTCAAAGCGGTAGGAATTTTTTTCCTTTCATATTATTAATGATTATTTTTATTATTTTGGCATAATTCAGAATTCTCTGAGGATTTGTGGTACATTTTCAGGTTGATCCTAATAGAGTAGAGTTCTAAATAGAGGCTGAAAGCATACAAACACTGTAAGATAAAATAAAGATGTAAGAATTCACAATAACAGCCACTAACAATTATATGAAAAGACACAGATTTCAGATGAAACTTACTAATACTATGTTGTTTCCCAGAAGGAGAACAGTTACTTCTCAATATAGAAAATAACATTTAAAAAACCCCAACATCTGGGAATACAATTTCAGAAAAGAGTAACTTGAAATAAATATTAAAATAAGATTTTAATTACTTCATAATTAAAAATAATAAGTCAATTTTAAGAGCTCATAGGCTTGTAAGTTCAAAATAATTATTTTGAAATGAGAAAGAAAATGCTTCTGCTAAGAAACTGAAGACAGATTATACAATGGTTTGGGCTGGAAGGGATCTTAAAGATATTTAGTTCCGACCCACCTGCATGGGCAGGGACACCTTCCACTAGACCAGGTTGCTCAAAGCCCCATCCAACCTGGCCTTGAACACTTCCAGATATGGGGCATCTACAGCTTCCCTTGGGCAACCTGTTCCAGTGTCTCACCACCCTCACAGTAAGGAATTTCTTCTTGATGTCTAACCTAAATCTACTGTCTTTCAGTTTAAAACCACTACTCCTTGTCCTATCACTACATGCCCTGGTAACAAGTCCCCATCTTTATTATAGGCACCTTTAATATATTGAAAGGCAGCAATAGGGTCTCCCTGGAGCCTTCTCTTCTCTAGGCTAAACAACCTCAACTTTTTCAGCCTTTATTCAGAGAAGTGTTTCAGTCCTCTGACAATTTTTGTCACCCTCCTCTGGACCTGCTCTAACAGGTCCATATCTCTCTTGTGCTGGGTCCCCAGAGCTGGATGTGGTATTCCAAGTAGGGTCTCATGAAAGAGGATGTGGCATTCAGAATGTATAGTGCTTGTCTCGAACAATCCAAGAGATAAGTGATAGACTCTGGTACTCAGGATATCTGTTGTCTGTCCTGTGGCATCTGAGAGTTAAACAACAGCTGTTGATGAACTAAAGAGATGTCTCAGCAACCCACCCACCTCTCCTGCAGCAAGTAACTGGGGAGTTTAGTGTGGGACATGCTGAGCTTGGAGAAAAAGATCTACAGCTGGCTCTGGGAGCAGGATATCCAGTGATAACCAGACCTTGATATCTCATGAAAGCCACCAACTTAGCAGGACAAGATAAAGAGTGCCACCTCCTAGGACCAAAACCACTGCAATAAACTAAGCCTGTGGTGCCAGTTGTCTCAACCTCCTTTTTGTATGCAGAGATCTCCAAACAAAGACTATCTGCAGGACTTAGCCCAGACCTACCCCCCCCCCTCCTATCTCAGAGGACTGAGAAGATAGGAGTTTTTCCCTGACACAGGGAGAAAAGTGGGGGTGCAGTGGGCAAGAACTGTATAAAAATCTGGGACTCTGTGGGTGCATTTGAAGCACTTCCCCACCAGGAACCACTTCCCCACCGACGACATCGCTGGACCGTGGGTGGTAACTATTCTCTCGCTTGCTGTCCTCTTATCTCTCTGCTTTCTCCTTTCTTTTCTGTCTCTGTTTTCCTGCCTGTCCTATCCGCTCTAGGGACCTTTGCTGTGTTGCTCTAATAAAAGTTTGTTGTGTGCGTGACATCTGACCTCGTTTGCGTCTTAATTTCACCATTTGGGATCACCTTTATAAAAAATTGCCACGTATCCGAATACCGAATCGTGACAGAGGAGTAGAGCAGGAGAGTATCATGAGAGTATCTTTCCTATATTTGCTTCAGTGAAGAGCTCCTTATTCTTCTAGACTGACTTTTAAAGGTCACACGTGATTTTGTTTCAAAATATGAATTGGCATTAATAAGCTTTTTTCTTTTCTTCAGCATCTCTCAGGATCCCAGAATAGTTGAAGTTGAAAAGAACCTCTGGAGGTCACCTTGTCCAATCCCACCCCTGTTCAAGGAGAAGCACTTGGAGCCCAGGACCATGTCCAGATGACTTCTGAATATCTCCAAGAAGGGTGACTTCACCACCTTCCTGGGAAACCTGTGCCAGTGCTTGTTCAGCCTTGGACTAAAAAAAGTGTTCCCTGATGTTCAGAGGGAACCTTCTGTGTTTCAGGTTGTGCCCATTGCTTCTTGTCACAGAGCACCAATGAGAAGAGCCTGGTCCCATCCTCTTTGCACTCTCCATTCAGGTATCTTTATACATCAATCAGATTTTCCCTCAGCCTTATCTTCTCCAGGATGAACAGACTCCAGTCCCAACTGCCTCAGCACTTCCTCATAGAAGAGATGCTCCAGTCACTTAATCTTCTTCATGATCCTTTGCTGGACACTATCCAGTAACTCCTTCCTGTACTGTGGAGGCATGGAGCGACTCTCTTCATATATAACCCTACCAAATCTTTTAAGATATTTGAAACACAAGTTACATGTAAGATGCATTCAGATTTATTTCCACCCCTTTTCCTCTAATTAACTAACATCTGATGATGGTAATATTTTCTTGGCATAACTTGATTCTAAGACAGGTCAAAAGGTCATGGAAGAGAGGAAAGGGTTTTTTTCAGCTTGCAGGGCATTCACATAAAATATATACAGATGAGTTCCCCACTCTACAGTTCCCTAGCTTGTGCCAGACTGCAATTTCTGAGACTTTTTTATACTTAAGCTGTTCAGTTTCGATTGCTCCACACAGTTTAAGAACTGATATGTAGCTTTGCTACTGCTAACAGAATAATAAACAGCAAACGGGGTGTTGAATTAGTGTGTCTTCACACAGCTTGCATGCGAGTCTACAGGGGGCTCCAAAACTCTTTGCAGTGATCTGCTTTGGATTAGTGTAATGTAATTTAGATCAAAAACAATTTCTAAAAAATGTCTATTTCTCTTCCTATGCTCTATCAGGAATGAAGGAATTCAGGAAGGGAAGAAGGGAGGAAGGAAGAAAAGAATAATATTGCATTCATTCATTCATAATTTCTTTTTCCATTTTTAGACTGTATGATTATTTCATCTGCTCTCCTATGAATTATAATTAATAGCATTAATAAGGTGCTTAGCCTACATTGAAAGAAAATTAATGTTATTAAGCAGAGAATAGCTCTCTAAAGCATGTCACATGCAGTGACAATATAACTGTGAATGCTTTAAACATTCTGTTATACACACATCAATATGCAGAACCACAAGATGTATGTGGTCCTGAATCTTACTCAGAGACTTTGTATTTTTTATTTTTGACATGGACTATAATAATACTCTTCAGTATTGTTTTAACAAGTCATAAACATTAAATATTCAAAGGAGTATTTTATTCATGTGTCTTACAGGTTTTTCTTCTCCTAGCATGGAGATTGCTATATAATTGAATAACTGTCCAATTAGGTAATTGATTCTCAATAAATAAACAAATGAAAATGGAGAATTGTCCTTTATTTATAATTCTCAGTCTGAGTAGACTTCTCTGTCTTACTATAAAGGCTGTTGATTTTTCTCTTGAAAATGGCAGCTAAACTCTTTCTGATTCTTGCTGATCTCTCAAATGAGGAACAGCATTTCTTTTGCATTTCATGGTCCAATCTTGATATCACTTTTTTATCCCTGGTACCTGACAGTCTGAACTTCTACCTTGTTATCTACTCTTTCTTTTTTTTTCACTCATCCACAAGGGTTTTCCACAATATTTCCCACTCTGTAGATAACATATTGTAAGTTTATTTCAGAACTGAGCTGAAGTTGATGTTTCTTTTCCTACTAGATGCCAAACATTTCTGATGTGGTGCTATTATGCAGTTTTCCATACACTCATTTTTTCTTCTTATTCTTGTGTTGTCTTTAATTATAACTATAATTATAATTTATAATATATAATTATAAATATGATATAAATATAATTATATTTAATTGCAGCATATTGTTATATCTGGTCTATTTTGTTCTTATTGCTTTTGCAAGTTAAATTCATCTATGCATAAATACTATTTTCTATCTAGAGAATGATAAAACTTCACTTTGTGGAAAGGTTTTCATTTTTTCAGCTTTTTCAGACAATTTTGTTTGACTTCTATACTCTAACATCTTCAGAAGCTTTCCAAGGAAATAGGGGTTACTTACATCAGCAGTACAGTGAATAAATCTACTTAGTTGATGCTTTAAAACTGGAATGTTCAGTGGAGGTTAATGGAAACAAAGAGTCCCTTCAATTGGAAAAAAAACCCAAAAAACAAACAAACAAAAAGTGCTATATTATTCCCTGTAAATCCTTTAGAAATGTCAGCCATAACTTTTTTTCTTCATTCCAATAATGGAGGAGAAAGTAACAGAGGAATTAAACATATTTTCTACCTCCTTGAGCAAATATGCAATCTGTCAACTGAGGAGTCTTACAAGACATACGCAAAAACAAGTAATCAGACCCCCAACTGAAACAAAATTCGAAGCTTGTATACTAGTTTCTGACAGGTAAGGATCTGTTTTGAGATTAAGCTAGCTCTCTGTGCTGGTTTGGCGGGATTTTCGGTAGTGGGGGAAGGGCACCAGGAGTGTCTCCAGTAAGAAGCTGAGAAGTCCCCTGCTCCAGAACCAGCCATTAGAGAGACAATAGATGCGCCTCTGCCATTAACATACGAAAGACCTGAAGAGAGCAAGCAGTGAAAAAAAGAAGAGTTGTGCTGGAGAGGTGAGAGGCAGTGCTGGGGTTAAGAACCCGGTGGTCTGTAAGGAAGAAGGGAAAGAAGGTGCCCAAGTTTCCCTGCAACCTATGGCGAGAAGGCAGGCTGTCCCTCTGCATTCATGGAGGAACGTGGGGGAACATTCCCTGGGGGCGCCAGGAGGGGTGAGATTGGCCAGTGGACATGGATTTTGTGGCCAGTGGACTTGGATGATGCAGCAGTGGAAGACCCCGGCGCCAGGGGAGGTGGGGAGGGGTGGGGTAACGTATGTAAGCCCTGCTCTGTGTGTTGTCTGTGTCCTGTGTGCATTGGATTAGTGTGAAATTAAATTATTATTTTTCCCTAAGTTGAGTCTGTTTTGCCCGGGGCCTTAATCGGTGAAGAACCCTCCTTGTCTCGACCCATGAGCTTCTAGCTGGCCTTTGCTCTCCTCATGCCACAGTGTGTGTGTGTGGGGGGGGGAATTGAGTGAGCGGCCATGTAGCTGTTTCTTTGTTGTCGTGTTAGGCCCAAACCACGACACCTTGCTGTGCCTAATGCACCTGCAATGGATTGCAAAGGACAATAAATGAGGAAACTCACGTATCTCTGAATTTGTTCGAAACGACTATGTTAACACCCTTGAATTTGCATCTTTGGTTTATCCCAAGTTTTTTAAATAATATGGTTCTGTCCTACAGTTTGGTTCGTTTGACACATGCCCTAAGAGCCCATGGTTGTTCTGTAAGACAGTCATGGTTTTCAATTTATTACCATCTATGCATCATTAAAAACTGAATCAGCAGCAAGTCAGCTGCTTTGGTTCCCAACTTGCTGTCTAAACCCTGGAGCCGCTCTCCTGAAGGAGGAAGCAAAACGTAATGTCAGCAGCAAGTGGCCAATGAGGCTGTGTTAAGCTAACTATCATTGAACAGAAAAAAAAATAGCAAAATCAAACACAGATGGTAAGACAAGCTACTGCTCAGTAGCTTGTTACAATGTGGATGCAAGTGGAAATTACAACACATACATACTTTTGCCTAATGCAAGCACTTGATTGAGCAAATGCTGGTGGCCGTTGACAGAAGTAATAAAGATTCATGAATGAAAGCCACTCTCATAATAAAACCTGTTTCACAATATTTGTTAAAGCAAAGTCACCTTCCACATTGAACATGTTTCCTACTAAGTGTATCACAGCTTCTCATGTGGTACATCAGATATACTGCAGACATCCAAATTGCTGAAGTCTGCTTTTGTTGGACACGAATGTAAGTATTCCATTAATTTCCTTCAGTGGTCTTAAAAGCAGATGTAACATACCTACACTCCAGTCCATTTCCTCCACTGCATCCCCGTACAAACCATGCTTGCTCTTTCCTCTGAAATTTTTTGAAGCGTATAAAGCAGTATGGACATGGAGATAAGACAGGACAAGAAGAAATGGTGCATCGGTATTCCTGGAAAAAAGCAAAAAAAAACAACCCCAAAATAAATCCTCAAACCCTTAGTACATTTTATAACAACATTTCTACAACAAAATCTTGCTACAATAGATCTCAAAAAAACCCAGCCCAACAACCATGAAAAAGGAATACTGTAAAAGATTACAAGGTAATCTTGAATACACACACACAAACACAGTAAAAATGTCATTCTTAACTGTATACTGAATTGAAAGCAAAAATAAACAACAAAATCTAATTACTGTTTGCTATATATATTGAAAGAGGACTTGTTTAAATCCAAGAATGTAGCAGGTTTTGGCTACAAACACCTCTCTTCACTTTACTAGTACATATTTTAAAACCTGAATACAACTGCTGTTCAAAAACATACCTTTGCAACTACACATATTTATGAAACACAATAAACTTCACAAGGTCATATGGAAGATGACCAACTAGACTATTATGAGGACCAGGGTCAAACATACCAGAATATCACTGACTATGTTAAATCAAGTATACTAGTACTTTTCCCTCCATTATCCTGCACTGAAGTGTATGACCAGATCTTCTCTTGCTCTATGTGTCTATGTGTGTAATCAGTACATAATACTACAAATATGTTGTACCAAAGAGAAGTAATGTCAAAGTATATACTTATATAAGTAAACATTTTTCCTCTCACAGTAATGAACAGTTTCCATGGTCTTCAGTTTATTTCCTGAACTGATACAAAAGAAAGAATGCAACAAATAGATTCTCTGTAAATTTTGCTGTTCATGTGATCTGTCAACACAACATTTATAATTGGTTACAGTAGGCTGTGAATTCACAGCTCAAGTAAGAACTTTTTCTTATGCATTATTTATAGAACTTTACTTAAAATTGTGCAATACTAGCCAAATTTACTGCTGTATGCTCGAACAGCATTTGCAGTACATGATGCATGTTGTAAATACCAGTTGAATCACAAAAGCGCTATCTAGAAAACTTGTCTGGATCTCTCCTTAAAGCACACAGCTAACGGCAAAGCATTTTTTGCTTTATTTAACATATTTTTCCTTCAACAATATGTGGTGGCTAATACCTGTGATTCATGTCAACAGCAGCTAATTCATTCACCTTTTCAAGAGGGAAGAAACAATACAGATATGCACATGCAAAATGAAAAAATAAAATTAAAAAAAATTCTAACCTTTAGAACTTGAAAACAAAGTATTTTAATAAAGGGGATTCATACAACATCAATACTTTATTCTCAAGGACAAATAAGTAGGTTTAATATAGTATATTTATGATCCAGTTTTCCTCTCTCCTTGGTTGGATCTTTTTTTTTGCATAAGTTGCATGGTTGAAGCTTTCTTTTTTACTGGCATTTAGGCAGCAGTACATAAACTCAAAATTCAATATTTTATCCAGATTACTCACTTGATAAGTGTGTTTCTGACTGGGACATTTTATTCGTAAAAAGTTTCTCCATTTCTAAAAAGTGACATAATAAATAGAACATTTTTCATGTGGAAAATGGAAACAAAATATTTTTAATTCCATTAAAACATTTGTGCATGTAACCTGTATTATCTCAGTATTATAAATGACAGATTAAAAAAAATACAGTATTTTTCATAAATGATACACTTTCCACAACATTGTGGTTTGTGCTGTTTGAGAGGTTATACATGTGAGAACCTTTGATTACTGTAGCACCAAATAACATGAGACTTCTGAATCAATTAAAAAAACTGAAAATGTCAGCACTTCAAAAAAAAAGTATATTTATAAGTTAAATATTTCATATGCATATTAATGTAATGCTGACCTTTCATTAAAGAACATTTCTGCAAGGCAGTTCATTTTTTTTGTTTACAACCTGAGCTTTTTACTGTATGTGATTATCTTTGATTTTTCCTTCAAACACAGTTCACTGAATTGAGAGTAATATACAAATTCTATGGGAAAACACCACAAAAATCTTCTTTATATATTTTGTGCAAGCACAATATAGTTTTCATGCAATCTGCCTTGTTCTAATGTCCCAGAGATAGTGCATATCTGTATTGCTAAAAGTGAGTATCAAAAGCCTCCACTAAATGTTATTTTCAAGAGATAACAACTGAGGTTTAGTATTTTTTTTTTCAAGGGGGATTGACACAAAGATCTACCTTTCATGAAGAGTCATCGAATCAATGATTGATATGGAAGGGCACTACATCATTCTCTTCTTTGCAACTCAGATTGACAGGTTCTGATTGACAGCTTGCTGTCAGGCGGAGAAGTGTCTCACCTATTAATATCCTATAAAAGATCAGAGGCAGCTATTTATCTCCTGCCAAAACTCTTCGAGGGGAATCATAACCTTTGCTGTGACCTTGAAAATGGAATGACAATATCAGCTAGTAAGCAGGAGAGAAATTTGACAATAACAGCTTAACTCCGGAATCACTTCAGTAAACTGCTCCTTCAAAATTGTATTGCCACTATCTTTTACACAGTTCAAACACGGGGAACTTCAGTTTCAAAATATCTGAGATTCACTTACTCAAATACAGTAGAAAATGTTATCCTAACATGAATCACGCAGTCTTTTCAATTACTGAGTAGCAACAGATTACACACACCTGACATAAAACACTCTTCAATGTGTGCTTAACTGATCTTGCAAAAATCTAAACGGATCACGTTGCTGATGACTCCTCTGCATTGCATAGTACTAGGTTCTTCTTATCTAGGGTGAGGAGTCATTTAATTACTCAAGAATTCAGTTCAGGTGTGAGCTGTTAAACGGCTTTAAAGTGGGTGAGAGTAAGTTGCAACTAATCTGACATTTTGTGCTTCACACCTGGGTCTTTTTTTCCAGCAATTTTACTGTAAATAGTTGCTGCACTGAAAACTCCTTGGGTACTCTGCTTTTCTGTGCATTGATACTGATCTAAGACCACTGCAGCAGAGCAACGGGTGGGGCTCTGAATTTGTTGGCCTGTGGTTGTCACATCAAACAGATTTCAAGTATTATTCTATGTGGGAAATGAAGTGGGAACATGACATGATAAGATTTTTACTTTTTCACAATTAATTCTAAATTAATCTTTAATATATTTGACAAGTACAATCTTTCTGAACAACAATTTTTTGCTAGATGTGAAACTGTCCTCACATTCTGTCATAAAGTACATATTTTTAACCTATTAGACTACTACATCCTCTATACAAGTGAAGGTGTTAAGATTCACAGCAGCTGACTATGAGAGCAGATATAATTGGCTTTGTCTAAGCTGGGAAAACACTGTGTTGTGTTAAAATTGGGTTAAGAATTGTTTCTATAATACCCAAAATCTTAGAAGAAATTCTAGCCAATTCATCCATAAGTCTGAAACAGTCTGCAAAGAAATACTTGAAATAGATACAGGGATAATATATATAACTTCCTGTAAGGATAAGTACACAGGATGTCATAAGACATACTCCATGAGAGTAAGTAATTTTCATAGTTCCAGTGCACCAGAGACACAGCTAAAATGAAAGAAAGCAAAAATGTTGAAGTATATAATCTGAAGAGACATTTTCAGCACAAATATATAATAGTGTGTTACTACAGGCAGATGCAAACCTAACTTTTCCTCTCCTGTAACTCTCCTTTCCCTAAAAACATTATTCTTATTCAATATTCCCTCTAATGGATAAATTCATTCAACGCTTATTCCCCATGGCTGCCTCCTCTACTTCCAGATTAGGTCACCATTTAGACAGCACTCTGTGTGACTGGACTGGCTGAATGCACTTCGCCAGTTCTTGCTCCTGCAGAAGGAAAAGGTGTTTAAACCTTGGTTTAGTTTTATCAAAGCAGGACTTTGTCCTACAAGCTGGATTTTCTCTTGTTCTGACAGCCAAGAGTGTGAAAATCCTTCTTAGCATGAATGACTCTATGAATAAATATTTCTGTCTTACTCTTTTAAAAGACATACTTTAGGCCACAAATCTCATATTTTCAAAATTTTTCAAAATCAGAAAAGAGAAATCCAGACTACTTGGGGGTAAATTACCAAAACCAGAAAAGGTGTTGAAAATTGAATGAAAAAACAGAAAAAAAAAATTAAAAAATGGAAAATCTGACTCTTTCAAGAATCTACCAGAAGTGAGATGTGTCTCTACTATACCTCTATTTTTGAAATTATTCTTCCATGTAAATTGCCAAGATACTTTCGACATCTCTAATTTCATGCGTATTTCATCATTTAAATGTTTAAGGTACACAATCCATATATGCTTTTATGTCCTTTGCATATAACCTTTTTTCTCCCCATCAAAAAGTACATTCTTGTAAGCATAGGAAAAAAAAATAAATTCTCAGCTATTACAGATTATATTCACAACTAAATCCCTCTCTCCCCTGCAAAAATTGGAGCCCAGTTTTACAGTTCTACTGCTTTTTAAAAAGTGTTCCATTTACAATGTAGTCTGTCATTCATTGCAAAACTAGTTAGGTTCTTAATCATTCTTAGGTTACTTAAACAACTAAAAATCTTTCATTTTCACATGACCCTAAAGTATATTAATAAATATGTTAGATCTTCAAAAGGAACAAACAGAAGGCTGAAGAAAAAAGGATAAAGATTTAGGAGAGTTGTTACAGCTAGTAAGTTCCTACCCTTTTTAATATATGTGCGCATATACATCATGTGTACACAAGTATACACAAACTCTTTTTTATAATTGTATTTTGTTGTAAATTATGAAGAATCTTCTTGTAGAATTCATAAAAAACACTTGATTTCAGAACTCTATTTCCAGTACAACATGCCAACGGCCTGATCTTAAGACATACTGATATATGGAAAAAACTCTAAACCACACTCTGCTAGATGAGATGAAAATAAATTTGAATACATTCTGAACAGTGTCTCAAGAACTGAAATAAGATAGAGAAAAAGAAAATAAACATTAATTAACTGTCATCACAAAATTTCAAACATTATGGCTATGCAATCTATGACTGAAAAATATAAATCTGCATTAAAATTATTCAACAGCATCTTCACCATAGCTTTTGAATATAAACATGTTTGTATGCAAAGTCTGTTTTCCAGAAGTTTGATTTCATTAGGATTTTTTCTTTTTAATTTTATTAATTGTGATCAGCTATCAAAAATTGTCAGAGTGGTATTCTGTAACATCGACTGGTACTTTTGTTAATTTCTGATACGTTAAAAACAGTTCTTGGGCATTTTCCAAATTTGGATTGTCTGTGCAGCTGGTCAGTAAAGGACACACTGAAGGCACATGAGCAACAATCACATTGAACTTAGCATGAAATCATTAGCATCCATTTGACTTTCAAATATACTGCCATGTCTAGAGAGTGTTCTGATAGGTTTACAGTATTACACACTTGCTCTTGGGAAAAAGGAATTAGAATTAACATACACTGAGCTTACCTGCCCACTTGTAATTAGGGTGAGCAACTAAATTAGTATTTGTTTTCACATACTGGCTCTGACACTTGTAATTGTATATTGTATATATTCTTCTCCAGTGCCACTACTGAGCACTGAATATTGTATTTTCTCTTTTTCAAGTTATCTAGGAACAAATGAAAACAGTAATCTACATATGGAATAAGGAAGAAGAAATACAACATCACCTCTCCAAAAAACAGACTAAAGTAAGTATAAAAGCACATAGCTATATGTTATGAAGAAATTATAAGAAGGCTTGAAAAATATAAAATCTAATTATTTTATACATGGTAAGAAGTCATAAAGCTGACAATATGTCTGAGAAATAGCTAGCAAAGAGAATAATGTCAGAAGTCCATTGCCTGAACTCTGAAGAACCTATGAAGGTAATATAGGTAAGAGGTATAATAAACTGACTTAGATAAAACATTTATGTTGAAATTGTTTTTTATATATATATATATAACTATATATACATTCACAAATACTGTATATAAATGTAACATAAAAGGTCTAGTTAGGAAGTTGCAATGCTGTTGAAGATTGGCGCTTCATCACACATTTATTGGAAAGATAATTAACCAATTAAAACACGCATGATAGCTGATGATTTTTAGTTTGATAAGAAAATGTATTTAGAGCCAGTTATGGCAAATTACTCTGAATTCTTTAGCATTGTTTCAACTATGGTATACTTGTGCACAGGGAATATGGGTGTACAGGACTGCACTTGGTGCTTGTTTTATCATCTAAACAAAAGAAGCCTGTATAACAAATCAAATTTTGAGTCAAAGAATGTAGCTAAAGGAGGGTTGAGGGAGACTCCATGCACAACAAGAATGCTGTGGAGCAGCCACGGCTTACCAACAACCTGGTGGCCCTTCACTTATGAATGCCAAAGATCTGACTGCTGATGTAACCTGGTTGCCTTTTGATGATCATTGCCCTAAATATGGTCAAAGTCGGTAGAACAGTCTACCTGTGTATGAACAATGTAACGTCAGAGCCAGTGTGTCAAAGCAAATACTGATTTTGTTGCCCGCACTGATATATGGAACAGATCAGTTCAGTGAATATTAATCTAATTACTCTTATCCCCAGGAGCAAGCTTTATGGTCATATACTTTGCATCTAAATTCACTACTGGGCACCGTTAAGGTTGCTGAACTGCCCTAATAGCTTCTCAATACTTAAATGCGTTTGGATATTCTTTAATTTAACATTGAGTTGTCTGGGTTATAATTCTAACTGTAATTGCCGCATTTCTGTAAAAAAGTGTATTGTAAATTACACATATGTGCTACTAATTTTGACTCCAGTTTAACATAATTTTTATCTGGAAACTACATTGAGAACTGGGGCCAAGTGCCCAGCTGATGTAAAGCCACTTACCTCCAGTTGAGTCAAAAAAGCAATGTGACTTTGATGATACATTGCTTTGCCAGCTCCGAACACTAAGCCATACAATAACACTATGTACATTAATAATATTAATGAAGTTAAAAGAGTTGCTAGCTTTCTAGCATCCATTTGCAATCTTGAACTCAGCTGCTTTGGGGCTGCCATTTTTTTGTTATTGTGTTGAAATCAATGAAGCATTCAGAGATACCAAAAAAGT
Source organism: Hemiprocne comata (assembly GCA_020745705.1). Lineage (NCBI taxonomy): Eukaryota > Metazoa > Chordata > Aves > Apodiformes > Apodidae > Hemiprocne > Hemiprocne comata. Next base: position 92,955,153 of record CM036586.1, on the reverse strand, counting down.
TATGAATCACTATAGGCACATTACGTACTTGTAAACCACAGAAGAATCTGCCAACATGTAGTTACTATAATCAAGAATCTTTCAAAATCACCAACTACTTGGTCACCAAGCAAACAACCTCTCATCAGTTTCAAAGGGGAGTATGTGTGTGTGTATTTAAAGTAAACAAAGTACTTCACTGTTAAATTAGTTAAAATATAGATGAGAAGACATCTTTCTATCTATCACCATTGCCAAGAGGAAATGAAGATGTTTTCGTTTATTTATAAACACTCATGAGAATGTTGATTGCTGGGAAGACTCATTCACTTAAAGAAATTTTATATAAAAAACTTTATTTTGGTATGATTAATAGAGATGGCCACATAAAATATTTCTAATCTTAGAAATTATAGAAAAATAGAGGCATGAGACCAAGATTTTAGATAAACATTTTTTCTTGCTAACACTCTTGATGTGTGACTGCATGTGGCTATTAAGTGTAGAAAGGTAGCTTGGTATAAGTTTCCATTCAGCAATGACACCATGTGAATGTATTCACAGTAACTACCTGACACACACTTTTCAGAATAGTAATTAGGGACTTCTTATGTCTTAGAACATGTTTTTACTTTTGATTAACTATTTTTAGAAATGGTGCAAACTGTTTAAAAAGTGACCAAGAAAGCATGTAAACATAAATAGCTTTTAATTTTTATGGAGAAAGAAAGACATTGCTGATAGAAATAAACCCAGTTACTTTCACTAAAAAGATAAACTGCAGTAACCTTTCAATGAAAGAAAAAGATCATGCCCACCAGTTCACTTCTTTTTTTCTACTTTTTTCGGAAACATCATCATTGTGACACACCAGCATTAACTTGTACCACAGTTAGAAACCTACCTTCCTATAAACTGCACAGCTTCCTTTGTCAGTCTCTGAGTAAGGTTCTCATAGGATAGTGGTTGCTGGATAATCTGATGGTCCCTCATTAAGAAACAGTTCAGGTGTCGAAAATGATAAAAGAAAAAAATCAAAACTGCAAGTGAAATAGCAGTTATTAACAAGCAGTAACCCAATGCTTGGAAAGGTACTTTGAGGAGGCCAATGTACTGCACTATTGCCAAAGAGACCAGGGTGATTACAGCAATTTGGATTGGGATGACAAGGGATTTCTGAACCCCTTTTAAAAATACGCTGCCTTGACCAGGTTTGCAGTCTCTAAAATTGGTCACGGGAAGCCCATAAAAGTAATCAAATCCATGACTTAGGGGGTGGTGACAGAAGTCATTACTGCTTTCACAGTTCAGCCCAAGATGCCACTTTCCTACAAAGAGAGAAGGACAGGGAGCATTTTTGTAGTTAAATCATCAAACTTATAATGTGTTCTATTCCAAACATCAAACTGTCACTATCTGATTGATATCCACTCACACCAGCATTTATTGTGCAGATCCCTATTTTCTATCTAATCTTTCTTTATGCCTTCATCAAAGACTTTGTTTCATGTCTGCCTCTTTGTTTTAGTTAGAAATAGTTTGGCACAGCTCCTGATAGAGACCATTAAACTCTGAGTGGGCTAGCAGGTCGCTGAAGACCAACAGAGACCTAACAGATATATTTGAAAATGAAGCCTTTGTGCATCTATAGTTAAGTAGTCATAAAAAAAAAACCCACAAACACTTTGTGGAGACTACTGCTTTCTTAGGAAGAATCAATATGGAGTCATGAAATATGTTTTCTGATTTTTTCTGGCAAATCATTAACATTGGACTAGTTTAAAAAACAAACACACAACTGCACCCACCCCCATCCCCCCCCCCCCAAAAAAAAGAAAACAGTAACAAACAGGAAATAAATCAATAATATTGAAAGAAACAAGGCATTAATTATTTATGTGATTGCAAAATCTCTGAAATTGCCAATCTCCCTCACTATACGTATACATATATATAGTGAGGGGGATTATTTTATATATACATATATTTTATATGCATATATAAATAAAAAAACCAACAGTAACAAGTAAATTAAATGCTCTCACAGAATTTTGTCTCACTAGGAAATCTGGACACTGATTGACTGATTTGTATTATAGTAGCAGAATCTATGTTCATGCTGATTACAGTAAGTATGTAGATAATTCACTCTGTCTCAGGTAAAACCCCTTACCATATGGTTATGCATCCCTTAGTGCAACAGACCTGTTTGGTAGCTCTTATTTAAATTCAAATGCATAATTAAAAAAAAAATTATTCAAATTCAGTTAAGCCTTTTGACAAAAAATATTGTTGGAGCCTCTTTGGTCTCAGCAAGGAAATGTCTAATACTTGAAAAAACATATCACCCTTGACAAAACAAATGACAATATATACTGCTGGGCCATATTTATTTATATTTTTCTGTATCAAATACCTAAACACGGCCAGCATAATTCATGGTTTGTGATCTTAAATAAAATAATAAAAAAGCCCAGGAATCCAGGAAGTCCTGAACCCCATAACTTAGCCCAAAGAAATTTGCAATATTTTTTTCTAGAGAATTCAGGATAGACATGGTAGAAAGTACATGAAAGGAAAAAAGCATATATAGAACGTCCCCCTTCCCTGAACTCTCCCAGCTTTTGCTCATCGGTAAGAAAGAGCCTCGATGCAGGCAGTCCTGAGTGTCTGCTGGGTCTAGACAGCAGCATAAACATCCTGCACTTTTCCTTTGGCAATGACAAATGCAAGTACCACAGTACCAAAGAGGGTGAAGATGGAAGTCAGTTCTGATTTTTTTAAATGGTACCCAGCAAATGGGCTCAATGTCATTGTTTCTCCTTCACAAATGACAGAACTAAGGTATGAGATGGGAATGCCGTGTATCTAAGCAAAGGTGGAGAAAAATACCACAGAAATCTCAAGCTTAACTGATTTCTTAGTTGACTTCCGTTCTCCTCGTACCTCAGGTACGAGGTCAGAAATACCTTCTGTATTATCATAGGAGCAAACATAAAAGCATTTTCAGGTCTGCTTATATGACAGTGAAATGGAGGCCTCTGCAGTTTTCTCATCCCATCAGAAGTTTTCCCACTTACTGTCAGATGGCCTCTCACCTGAGGTGGTATTCTACTTTCTGCGGGTGGAATAGCTCTTGTCACTACTTTTGACATGAACCAGTGAACATTACTGTGGCCAATCACAAAAATAGGAATGCAAGCCACTGTACTGATTTTTTAGATGTTATAATGGTGCCACAAAGGGCTAGCCAAGACTGCAACTTCGAACCTCATTCTCAGCAAGCAAAGAGACAGATTATGGAAAATAAATCCTTCAGTGTTTTCTCTTAGAAATCATAAAGACATGACTGTCTTTTTGGAATAACCATGAAGCCAGATGTCTACCAAGGTGAGCATGAAACTACTCTCATCAAGTTAGATAACTGATATAAAGTTAGAGGTATTAATCACAATTAATCACAAATTTAATTTTGCTCTTATTTGTCCATCCCAAAGCACCTATGATTCAGTAAAATAATATGAAAAAGAAACTCAAATAAATTAAATATACTTCCAAGGTCATGTACTATGACATAAAGTAGTTTGTTTGAACCAGATCTCAATAAAACCAGACATTGCAAGCCAGGACAGAAGAATCTTGCAGCAACAAATTCAGGCAGAGGAAAACATAGGACCTATTTTTATCAAAAGCGTTTTAGCAAGCACAACAAATTGTTCAATGTCAAGATGAACTTGAGCCTCAAAAGAAGTTTTGTTCAGAAGCAACTTAAGCCAAACAAAGCAGACAACAGGTTAGCTGGGAAAAGCAAGAGAAGCACTGGTTCACTTTACATGGGCAGATGTGATGGAAAGACATAATTGCCATTCTCAAATGGCTGACGAGGTAGAGGATTTTGATAGATCCTGTGCTACTCTGAAAAAGAAAGTGATGACTGAGTCTACAACATATGTTTTGTTTCATTTCTTGTTACAAAAACCCCTGCCTTGAGCGGGTGTTTCAACAGATTACTAGTGTGCTTTACACTCTGGGGCCCTTCTGACTGAGAGCAGTGCAGAATGTTCACACTTCTTTGCCAAGCGAAGCTTCACCATATAGACACTTCACAAAACTATCATATGCATTTCAGCAGATTCTACCAAGCTTTTGAGTGAAATTTATGCTGTTAACTGTAAATTATGAGTACCTTAATAGTTTGAGACCTAGGCTTTTTTCCCTCTCCTTTGGCCAAAATTAAGATTTCTGCAGAGAAAAAGCAATGCAATGAAAGGCAAGAGGAAAAGAGAGGCAAGTCTTATTCAGGCAGGAAACTTCCTTAAGAACTCATTTTTTCAGAATCCAGAATGCTTTAAAGGCTGCAAAAATTTGTCTTTCACCTCCACTTTTCACCCCGTTGCAAATGGAACGGTATTATATATAATATATAATACTGCTCCATTGTATATAATGATTTATTTCTTTTGTTATGATGTTGTACTCTTCAAATAAATGAAGGTAAGATCAAAGATGCAGAACAAGATGCAAAAAGAAATATTTTATGTACTCAAAGAAATATATTTATATGAGTTATGAGCGACAATCCTATATATATATAGATGCATATATTATTAATATGGTAAGATTTTAAGATATTCTGTTAATAACTGTTCTACTAATCCTACTTCAAAGACTCAGCAACTCTTGAATTGAGCACATCACTACTGTTGTATGTCTAAATATTACAACACCTCATTCTGGAGGAAAGATAAAAGTTCCAGTCTATCTACTAATATTTTAAACTCTGGAGAGACGTTACATACTTGGATTTTAAACTTCTCCAGGTGCTAGATAACACAATGGATAACAGTTGTGAGAAACTGTTGACCTTTACTCAACTGTAATTGTGTATGGTAGTAGTTAAAATAATAGCCACCTACTTTCAGTAGAATTCTTGCATTACGAACAGTTATTTCCTACAGAACATCCACATTTCTTTCTATTCTCCAGGATCCTTAATAGGTGAAATATTACATAATCAATTAATCTGTTTTTTTGAAAAAACTTAATTTTGTTGCAGATATTCTGATGCTGTCTCTTCCTACCAGATCTATTAGATGTCACCTTCTTTGTGTAACAGGGGAAAAACAATGAGGTAAAAAAGTTCATACATGAGGTAGATTTATAGCTAAAATATATTTAAGGACGTATCAAGCAAGAGGAAGCATATATTCAGAGGACAGAAAAAAAATTAAAGGAAAATGCTGTTAGGGAATAAAAAAATGTCCTTAGAGAGTAAAGGGGAGAGAAACTTGGCCAAAAAAAAAGTGACATTACAGGTTTGAGGAACTGAAAAGCTTCAAATTACCCTTATGCCAATCCATCACTAGTGCAGGATTTGACAATTAATTGTTTGGGAACTGCTGAGTTAGATTGAACCAAGCAAAGACTCCCTGACCCAAGGCCAATATCATGTAATAAGAATACCAGCAGAGGCAGAAAATGGGCTGGCTGGGAATCAGAGTCTGACTATATCATCTTCAAATTTACATAATTTTTCTTTTTGTCATTTACATATGCTTTATTCTTAATTTTAAAGCACTCCTTGATTTTTGGAAGCCTTCATTATACTCTAAGGATATGGTAATATTAGATCTTATGGTTTCCTAGCTATCATTCAGGCCACTTGGAAGAATTTTTCATTAAGCATCATGGAGATAACTTATGGAGATCTAAGTGGCAAGCTGTCATGTTGCAGTGAAAGCAGTTAAAAAAAGAACATTAACTAGGTCAGCCCCAGAAAATGAGTTGTATGACAGTGCTTGTTACAAACAGAAAAATTCTTTTCTTGCAGTCTTGAATTGAGTATGGAGCAATAGGAATTAACTCCATGATAAACATGACAAATTATGAATGGCTTTTTTGCACTATGGTTCAAATACACCTGCACTAAATATATTTCTGCTAAGACTTTATGGCTTTCTGTTTTGAATCTGTCAAGACATCAAGATATTTTACACTTTTTAAGACTAGGGTATAGCTAAGTAGGATTTTTAGTTAGGAATATTGACATCAGTTATCTACATAATACAGATACTTTTTGAACAGTGGTGTAAATTTTTAGCTTTGATAAACCGCCTGATTTTTTAAACAAAATTAATCTTGAAATTGCAAGCTTTCGTTACATTCAAAAATCATATTTGGTGTATTTGTCATCTAAATTAATGTAGTAACATGCTAGTATGATCTTTAAACAACTATTTCCTGGCAATTCCAGTACAGAAATACATTATGTAATACAAGTTCTATTTCACAAAAACCTTTTAAAAGGCAAGCAGTGTGGAGTAAGTCGGTGGCCAAGTAAGAAAAAAAAAAATCACATTATCTGTTATACCTTTATGGTATGAAGTCAAATTCTGTTTAATATTAATCTAGTGGGATTCCTTTTACCCATCACTGGATATTTATACTGCAGTTAGTTGTATGAACTATCTTGATAATGCGAGAGAAATAATTTTTTATATTAAACATCTACCACAGGATAAGACAAATTTCCTAGAAATGCCCATTTTTTTGTATGATGACTAAGAAGAGAATCCAGTTAGCCTAGGTACTACATTATCTCATTATCTACTCTATGGATATATGAAGACTGGTGAAATGAATCCCACCAATGTGCTGACTTTTCTCTTGCAATCGATTCCTCATTGTTTCTCTGTAGTAGTCAAACCCTATTTATACTGAAAACTTTTCAAGAGCTTGACAAATTGAACAATTTTTCAATTTGTTCATCATGTTTCTTCAGTACCTTGCACAATGATACTATGCTGTGCAAGTGAATTAGACACACTTACTTGCCTGATTAGTGTTTCACATATGCATGGGAATGTGCCCAGCTTTGTGCCAAAAAAATAAACTCATTATGCTGTGGGGGGAAAAAGCTTAGTGCAGACCCTTAATAGCTTATATGGAAAGCTAATGTTCTTTTGATTTAAATAAATTAAAAATAAATCTGTGCATGTATGCAGTTTTACCTATTAGAGCTGTTGCATAACCTCTCTGCTTCAGGAGTTTGGAAAAAGTGATTTCTTCAGAAGGAAGTCCCCCAGAAGAGGCAGAAAATAAGAAGACACCAACTCGTGAGAAGGCAGCCATTCCTACATACAATGAAAACCAATGAGACTTGGATAATACAGTGAAACAACTTCCATCCATTCTTTCTGCATGCTTTAGATGGCATCACTTAAATGACATATTACCACTGGATGCTAAATGTTGCAAGTGGCAGATACAATCATCCATTTAGCTGAGCAAGGTATTTTCTGTATTGACACCAGAAATTGAGAATTGGAACAAGAATTATCTGCTTATAACTGTGGGGACAGCCATCATATAAACAGCTGTAGATGTTCTAAGGTATAACCCATCTGAAAGAAGTTAAGCTTGTAGAATTCGTTTTTCTTGTACACAGGGAACAAATGGAGCTGAGGACTAAGTGAGATCACTCCCAGGTTCTGCTCTCAGAACTTCCACTTTCCTCATACGTCATTTTCTACAAGCCTTTAAGGGTATTTTGAGAAGACGGTTGAAGTAGGGAAGTCTTACAACTGGGCATGTAAATATTATGAGGTCAAAAAAGAAAGAGAGAGAGAGTCTGATTCTGGAAATAGAGTGGTTAAGGCACTCAGCTTTGATGGGAGAGCAGCAGTGCTCCAAAGGTATGAAGACCATGCCAAGGCATGATTCAATGCACACAGAGTGTGTATCAGGTATCAGCTAACAAGACAATATCTAAATAAGGCACAGTAATTTCTATGTACTGAGAGTCTGAGGAACACAAACTTAAGACTTTAAACTTCCCTCAGGATGAGGAACTTGAGAGCTCAGGTTCATGAAAATTAGATTACTAGGATTCCAGTTGAGAGCTGACTCTGAGTGTAGACAGACAGAACACAGAGTTTTATGTAAATCTGTACAGATATATCTCCAGGAAATCTGAATTATGCAACTGGATTATTGCAGTGCCAAGGTTACATGACTAACGTAGACAACCAGATTCTTTCCTCAGGTATCCCTTGTGGTTAGATGAAAAAAAGACTTGTAAGGCTGGTTTATTTAAGAGAGCTCAACCTACCCTTCAAATGTTGACTTTAGTTTTTCACCCCAGATAGCTTTATTGATAAACAGTTTAGGTAGTTTTAGTCATCTCTACATATCTTATACTTGCTTTATATAAATTTATTTATATTTATTATTATCTGCTTCAATCTCTTGTAACTGCAATGAGTGTAATTGTTTTAAGTTACCAGAATGAAACTACAGAACTGTGATTTTATTATTTTTTTTTTCCATAGTTACTTTTCTCTGAGTGTGTATCTCATCAAATACTGCATTTTGGAATATTTTTCTTAGGCTCTATTAGCAGGAGTTTTAAATTTCTAGCAGTTTTTTCCACATCATAATTCTTCTATATCAGTCTTCTATCTCAATCAATGTATCTTCTATAAAAATCCTTTACTAGTTCTTCACTGATGTTTGGAAGTAGTCCATATTTAGCACTTTTGCATTTTAATTATGACAAAGTTCAATTTTTGCACCTAGATGGAAATGATTCGGTATGACTGAGAGCAGATCAGTTAAAAAAACCCCAAACAGTTCAAATGTTAATTTTTCAGAAATAAGAACAAGGATTGTAATGGAAAGTGACCTGTGGCTTTACCTGCAGTAAATATTAATAGCAATACAGCTGTAACAGGTTTATAAAATTTTCCTTTGCAGCTGAATGTAATGGAAAATTTAGCAAGTTATATTAGCTGGCACTTCTGCAGAAGCTTGTTACTTGATTTGAATGAGCATGAATGTATCAAGTAGGCTCCAGAGTCTTGCTTTGCTTTCATTCCCAGAAGCAAGGACAGGATGTTTTATCACTAATGAACAAGTGATCTGATTAATGTATAATGATCCTTGCTAAAAATGATGTTAAGGGAATGTTAAAGTTGCATGGCTAAACACTGAGGGGCTCAGTTCCAGCACACTAAAATAAACAGAATTGATCTTCACTGACTCAAATGGGCTTTGGATTAGGTATTTTATAAAAGTAAGGGAAGTTATTAAATGCATGTACTCATAGGATACTTAACACTGTGTATGGGTAGATACGAAACAAAAATATTTAGAAAGAAGGGAGATTTTTTGCTTTCTTCTCAGTTTTAAAGACTGCTTGAATACCTTAATGAATTGTCCTTCCTGTCCTCCTCCCTCTTCCCCTGAAAAAATAACAATTTGTCTAAACCAGAATGTTTCATGGAAACAGAAATGTCTGACCAGAAGGATTTACACTGGGTTCTTCCGTTTTGTCTTTCTAGATTGACCTGTGATGTTCAATACTCAGGCTGCCCACCAACATCCCAGGAGCAGCCTGAATACAACTGGGGAAGCTGGCAGAGAGCTCAGGGTCATTTGAAGGGTGGAGGAAGTCGATGGCATTTGTCTGCTCCTTACTTTAAATAATCACAATCAGATTTTTTCCTCATTATTTAAAAATTAATATTTTTCTTAATAAAAAAGCTTTATTTTTGCATTAACTCTTCTGAAATTTGAAGATTTCCCATATATATGGAAGATTTCAAATGCTGGCCAACTTGGCTGGGCTTGATCAGTCACTGAAATGAGTACCTAACCCAGTAACGATAAAGATACCAAGAAAGGGCAGAGAAAAACATACATAGTTTACCACAAATAAAATATTATGTTTATATATAAATAATGGTATTTTACCTGATCTAATAGGATATCTTCCTGTCAGGAAAGCTGCTCTGCTTGGAGTACAAAGTGGGGATGCTGCTATATGCTGAGTAAGTGTCACTCCTTCCTCTGCCAGCCTGTCAATATTAGGGGTTCTAGAAAAACATAAGCAGGAAAGAAGCCAAAAGAGTACACAAGGATTATTATTTTTAAACAGGTATGGTGAGACCAAGGCATCCAAGGCAAAAAAAAGCAGGAAAATCAAGTTAAGACTTACCATATGCAAATTATCAAAACCATGGTGGTGTTGCAATTCTAAATACTATTGTGTAGACTTTTTCTAAATTAGGTGTCAACACTGAGCTGAGACACTGTGACATGGTGACAAAAATCTTTTTCTTCACTTTTCATCCGCTCTCCAAATCATCCTATGATTCATGGCCAATGCTAAACTGTGACACCTGGACTTATTGTATTGCAACCCTTTTTAATGCATTCCTTGCTCCAGAACTGTAACTTTGCTACTGACATGGCCTTTCTGCTTCACCAATAGGGAGAGGAGAGACTGGAGGAAGGTTGTGCTTATTTACTCCCTACTTGGTGCCCCTGCTGTCTTTCCCTAGTAAAAGTTTTTTGTAATGTTGTGTAGTGATATCAGTTATTAGGGGAGATTCAAACTGTTATGAGGCTGTGTTAGAGTCTATATAAATGATGTTTATGTGTCTGACATGACTATGTCTGCAATATTAGATCCAGGAGCACATCAAAATTTCCATATTGGCATGGGAAACTTGCCTGTGATCTGGCTCATCAGGCAGATGAAAACTGGTTCCTGCAAGGAAAAATCCCGTGCCCAAAAAAAAAAATAGGAACGCAGAATGGCCAGGAGCTGCAGCATGCTCTAATAGGTTCCTGACTTGGGAAATTAATTACCATGGCCTCAAGGCACACTAGTGCTCTTATCATCTAAGCCTGAATAATCAGAAACATTAATTTTCCAACATTTTCTAACATTAATTCTTTGCTATCTATAGTATCACTTATTGATAACAAGCAGTTATGAAGTATGGCATGTTAAATTTCTTCATACTCCAAAGATATAATTCTGAATTCTCACATCAGAAAGCATAGATCTTGGAGCAGTTTTGGTCCTTAGGAGAGGATTGATCCAAGCATTGGTGTTATATATACTTTTTCCCCGTTTAAACTAGAACCCACAACTTGAGTCATTTTTTGGTTTCTTTTTGAGTTACAAGGAGTTTTTCCATGTTACTAACTTCAGCAGGAACAAGACTATTTGACATTTGACAAGATGGTCCTTTTACTCTGAATGTTTTCTTCAACTTGATCAAAGATTTTGCACCACTGAAACACAATTAAAAGGTAAAACTTGTGCTATTTACGCAACCATCATACTGGAGAACGGATCATACTGGTGAACACTGCTGCATTACTCAGGTACATTAACATTTGTGTAGATTAATTTATTGACTACAGTATGAAGATAAATGATGGAAGAAAATCTGAACCTTATTCCCAATTGGTTAGTAACAAGTTTGTCTAAAATAATGAGGGCTTAAAAAAATGCTTAAATTCATACTATTTCTGTCATGTGTATTTTAAAAGAAAATTGTTGGTTATACTCTGCTTCTCTAGACCTAATCTTACTTGGTTGGTTGCTCAATTCTCTGTGATGCAACTTTTCAGTGGGATAAATACATTAGATAAGTCTTCTTTTCTTATTAAGAAAGATCAAATATTCTGTTCTCTGGAAAGGTTATTAACTTCAGTTAGTTACAAAGAAACTAGTAAAATCTCTGAATGTTTTGGGATTTTTAGTTTTATGAATTCATAGAAAAACTGTAAAGCATACCTTAAGGTTCTGTTCCCATAACATCCCAGGTCTCCAATACCAAGATCATCAGCCATCAGTAAAATGACATTGGGATTTGAAGCACTGTGTGTTTTAACACTGTTTATGGCACACTGGCAAATTATTAGAGATAGAAGGAGTCTCATCTTCTTCCTGGTGTGTAAGAACAGGCAGAAAACATAACAGATAGACTTTTTTTTTTTTTAATTTTACTATTAATATAATTTAGCCCTAGCAAAATAAAATTAGATTGCATACTTTAGTTCTTTTTTTTTTCCTCATGAAGTTTTTTAAACATTATTTTATCAGTGACCATACCTTTGCATACACAGATGCACTACACAGCAATAAACCATGAGAGCAAGTAAGGCTTATTTATTATTTATTTAAGGACCAAAATTTCCCAGGTTAATTGTAAAAAAAAAGTTAATCAATTCTGCTGTTGAAGTAAATGACTGTATTTCTCTTCAACATGCAGAAAAAAAAAAAAGCTAGAATTTCTTGACAGGAATAAATACTATGGAAAAGGGGGTAAAATATGTTTTATCAAATTATTGGAAGGAATGTTTCAGAAAAAGCTCTTTACAAAAGTTTTAAATATCAGGGCCCATAGCAAAATGATGAGAAAATATTTGATATCAGTATTCTATAAACAGTGCTCATGCTATACCCAACTTAAAACAGAAAGATGAATTTATTTTATACAACACTACTTAACATTATATATATTTTTAGATAAAAGCATAGTCTATTTGCAGATGTGTACACTATGAATGCTATCTTACCTAAACAGAGACTTGCCATTGCTCTGTTTTAACCTACATTGACTATGCCTTGTCTGAAATTGAGTGATGGAGTATGCCAGGTATCCACATCAAAAAAGAATAGAGACTGTCTCTCTTTCCCCTAGTAATACTGCCATCTTTTCTGGATGCAGGCAGCCTTTTTCAAATGCAGATGACACATGATCACACCTGCACTCTGGATTATTCTGGGACAAGAAGAAAAGCAGAGGAAATCAAGACTGAGGTAGAAATTTGAAAGTGAGTAGGAAAATGAACTAGAAACAAGACTTCCCAGAGAGAACAGGGACAGCAGATCAAGAAAGAAAAAACTTGTAGATCAGTGAGTTATGGTAGTTGAAAGTAACTGGAGTGAAAAATCAAGAAGCCAGAACTGGAAGAGCTGGTACAAAGATGCTGTCCTGAAAGGGGGGTCCATCATCCAGTGAGCAAGAAGCCAATCCACACACAGTAGAGATATTTGCTTTAATATCTAGTTCTGTGCAGAGAAAGGAGCAGGGTGGTATTCCACAAAACAACCTCAATTTCCTGAAATGCAAGTGCTACTTTTATACGCAAAAAAGTGAGAAAGAACTTTGTCTCTTAACATTATTTTATCATTCTCACACATCATTGGATTCCTCGCTTCAATTTAAAGTGACAGTGCTCAAAAATGTCACTAGGCATGCTCAGAGAGTAGGGGGCTTTTTGTTAGCATGGGTCCCTCTAGCCTATGGGTGGGTATTTCAGTATGCTAATAGCTCATTAGTATATTAATGATGTGTTAATACAGTGAGTCCAATTAGTCAGTGTTTTCTACCCAGTGCTCAAGACTATAACCAAGATAAGCTGTGGGGAGTGCTCCTTTCCATCCCTTTTATCTGTCTTGCAGGTGTATTGCAGGCCTGTCTCAAGGCTGGGCTGTTGACTGCTAGGGACATGTTCTTCTCTAATTGGAATCTGTTTTGCTATTTTGCTGTCATGTAAGGCCTATTTTTATTCTGCGTCTCTCCTGTTTTCTTTTATGTGCTTTACCCCCAAATGTGATTTTTCCCCAAAATTTTACTTATTTCAATTAATAACTGACATCAAAGACACTAGACATCAAGGGAGACAGATTCATAAACCAGTGAGGTATGGTGGGTAAAAGTACCTGTAGTGAAGATGAAGTAATCAGGACTAGAAGAGCTTGCACTGACTTAAATGAAGAGCAGGAAGGGAAGTTTGAGACCCAGCAGGAAATAGAATTGCAGGTTGAAATGAGGAGAAATGGTAGAGGGTTTAAGAAACTGGAAGGGATAATATGACAGAGGATAGGAAAACAAAATGAGGAAAAATGGTGATAGAACTTGGGAGTGTCCAGGATGAAAGAGCTCAGGAGTTATGATTAAAGCAGATGAGGAGAACTGATAGGAAAGAGCCCGGACAGGTAAGACTTGTGACTGAGACAAGTGAGAAGAGATCACAATAGTGGGGAACAACCAACACAGACTGGGACTTCTGATTCTTCGTTACTGCCATTCTGTCAGAATTACTGACCTCACTTTGATGACAACAGCTCTGGTTTAGACTTCAGCTGGCAACATCTAAAGGTCTCAGCAGCAACAGATCATTACCTGGTTTACTCCATGGGAAGCAATCTACGTCATTTCAGACACAGAAAATGCCTACACGAACTTTAAGACTAAAACACTAAATGCATTTCTGCTTGGTGGGATGCATCTAATCAACCCTTCATCAAATTGCTGTACTAATGAAGCTGAGTAGCATCTGCCCCAGTGCAGAACACGTTGCAAGACAACAACTAACACAATGACCCCATAGGATAGGAACAACCTGCTGCTGGATCTTCAGTTCCCACTCCACTGTTCAGACTGCGAGGGTTTCAAGGACATGGTAACAGGGTCATTGAAAAGAGTGATACATATATTGGTGACATTCTATGTAGAATTGCATAGATTCTTGTGGACCTGCACATTTAATTCACAGAATCACTGAATGCCCTCAGTTTTGCTGTAGGCTTTACGCTGTCTGAATAAAACCTAGAAGTACATACTTCTGTCATTAATAAAACAATCATTTTAAAGGTCCAAAGCTATCTGGTTTTGTGATTTTACCATCAGTAATTCCAAGGTTTAATTCAACTAGTACAAATGAAACATCCTGTGTTTCAACTAGAAGGTATGGAGCAATGGAGAGTAGTCTTTCTGAATACATGTGGGGTCTTTAGCCACTAATGGATAGAGCAAATTAACTGTCCTTTTACAGAGCAAAGTTTCTGTTTGAAACCAGCTTATTTTATTTTCCAGAATGAAAGATATCTAAAAAATTAATGAAATATCTTAGAAATTAACTGTCTACGATTTATCTGTGATTTTAAGTCTGTGCAGAGACATCGTCAGGCAATTAACCTATTTACCAAAATACCTAAAAAAATTAATCGCCTTGGCCAAAATTTAAAATCTTCTGCTGTATATGTTATACAGCCTCTTCATATAATATTTAAAACAAATCTACACAGCAAAATTAACAATAGCTGTGCCCAGAATCAACTGGACCATTGCCATTTGCAAAGTGGCTCAAAATCTAACTGTCGAGATCTATTCCTGCAGAAGTTAGCCTCACTTAGTACCTTCATTTGTCATTTTGCAAACCAACAAACAAACCAAAAGTTATTGAAAGATGTCTCTGATACAATATTGCTAGATACTTCTTCACTCTGAAGGGGTATTTGTAGACACTCACTCATTGGGCTATTTGCCTCCACCTGATACCAAGTCCCTGAAGTAAAATCAACAATTAAACAGGAAAAAAAAAATTAATCCAAACAACTCCTGATTTCTCTGGTGTACTATCCTCTGTTGCAGACTTTAATGCGTTTTGAAGGGATGTGCTTGGAAAGGAAGAAGAATTGGATGGATTAAATGGAGTGGAATGGACAACAGCAAAGAAACACAGAGGAATAAAAAGGGAAGGATGTGAGAAGAATAAAACTCTGAGAATGCTGAGGCTCAGCATTCTCTGAATGGTGAGAAGACAGGCATGTGCAGACCTAACATGAAAATGATTACACAAATTAGATGAAGCTTCCACCTAACCCAGTATTTTGTCTCCAACAAGAACAGCCAATCCAAATACTTACGGAAAGAATGTAGGAAACTTGGCAAGTACATTCTTTTACTGGTGCATCCCTCTAGCTTTTTGCAGTCAGTGCTTAGGGTATTTTGGACAGGAGAGTATTCCTGTGGACCCTTTTAATATCATGAATTTGTTATAGTCCATTTTGAACCAATTAACTTTTGGGTTGGGTTTTTGTTTTGTTGGTTTTTTTTACTTTCACATCTTTTCAGATGTTCCTGTAGTAGGCTTCATCTTTGAAGGCTTATCTTTTAGATTCAGGTGACAACATTTTTTTTTTAATTGCTTTTTAGGACACAATTTTTAATCTCTGGCTCACCTTCACTGTTATATAATAGGACTAACAGTACCTTCTTGCTTCCTAAGATGGCTGCTAAGTTGAATAGATTTAAGAAGTGCTTGGTTTCTTACAAGAGCCATATAGGAAATTTGATTTCATACATGCTAGTTCAAACTGTAATACTTTTGTCATTGTATATGAACCTTTATACATGCATACATACACAGACATGCTGATATATACACATCTGCACATGTATGTAGGTGCATATACACATATATCCTGCTTTTTCTACATATTTTCAAATTACATTTCTAGGATTCTAATATGTATTTTCCATTTGTATTAAAAGTTTTGGTTTTCTGCAGCTGACAGATCATATAGTAGCAGAAGAATTATCTTTTCCCCTCCCCGCTCCCGGATAATTGGCTCAAGATGTGGCTGGGTGTTTTGTCCTTATCCTGATTACAACAGACACATGCATCTCCTACAAGACAGATTCTATAAAACTCTTAAACTCTTTCAAAACCCTCTTCCCCAACTGAATTATCCCAGAATTTTTACTCCGTTTGATTAAGCAATTTATTTTCAAACTACTCTTTTAATATAACAGAGCCATTTGAGAAAATACTTAATATACTCTTAATATACTTTATACTTGAAGGTACAGTATTTTCTGATGAAATAAGCAACATTTAAAGTAATTCACTGTATTAAAAAATGCTGTGCTATCCTTAAGAGATATGTAAAAAAACACCACCACCACAAACAAACAAACCAACCCCATCTTTACCTTGCTTAATTGAAGGACAGAACCCCAAAAATGTCCCCAAAAGTCATAAAAATCACACTGTAAGCAAACTACGTGACAACCCTGCCCTCCCTAAGATTCTGCAAAGATAAAATGCCACAGCTTCACAAGAAACAAAAAAGTAAGTTTTAAAATTGTAACAAATGGTAAAGTAATATTATATACTATTAATAATTTTCTGAATAGCAGCTTAAGAGTTGTTCAGATCTTTCACTTAATTCCTCTCTTACAAGTCGATTATACCTGTTTCATCTTTTATGCCATATGACTGTGAAAAGAGAAATAAAACCATAGTTTCAGCCTAATGGTAATTCATTTAGACAAACAAACATTAAATTTGCATTTGCAACAAGCTAAGGCCTTGCAAAAAATCAGTTACAGCATCCCAATTGATTACTGGTAACTCAATCTCAGTAATATGATTGCCTATAATATTTATTTTTATAGTATCAACTCATTCTTACTTAATGCTGATTTTTCAATATTTTATTACTTCTCCTCCTCTCTGGTAAGATACCTTCTCAGAATCCCCTCCAGCCATCAGATCCAGACGTGGTCCTCCTGGTTCTTCAGGGCCAGGCACATTTGGTGTGCTCATTTGTTGAGTTTGTTGTTTTGTTTTTTTTTCCAGAAGAGCCTAAGTGACACAGCAATGTTCCACTTTACCTACTGGTTAGGCACTTCGGATTCAGTTCCAGATTAGGATGACTGTTTTCCAGGTTGGAACTGATTTGCATTCAGCCCTCCCACAGTGTGGTCAAAGAGGGCTGGGTCTGTAAACTGGTACCTGGGTCTGTAAAAACGCCTAAGTGCTTTTCTGAAAAGTGCCACTAGATTTTAACACACATCTTCAGGTAACTACGTGCATAAATGAAAATCTGTATTTAATTTATTAAAAGTTGCCTCATTGTAAGACAGAAATTTCACTTAACAAGAGCTGAGACAAACCTCAGAACAAATAATCACGTTTCTTGGCCAAGCGTGATTTGTTATTGGGTCTGAATCAAATAAAGATGATGCCACTCAGTGCCCATCAGATATAAGTTCAATTTAGGTAACTTTTTAAAATCGTCTCTCAAGAATTTGCTAGTTTCATCTCAACTATACTATGGAACTTGATGGCAGCATTTATAAATAATAGACATTATTTTTGGCAATAAATTATAACCTGAATGGAAAATAAGATCTTTTGTGATATAATGCCATTATTTAATTTGTAATAAAAACCCTGCATAATTACAAACAAGTATTAGAGCATATACTCTCTTCCATTATTACTGTTTCACAGTATTCCTTCTGCTAGACTTCTGAATATGGGCTCTGGTCAGTAATATAATAAAAGAGAATCAGAATATAAGACAGGTAGTCATCCTATTCACCAGTTATGAGAAAGAAAAATCTTTTCATTTAAAAAAAACAATGTCACTTCCTGGAAACTAGAGACAAGTACTCTAAACAACTAAAAGAAAACTTTGAGTTTCAGTAATTACACATTACTAAAATGCTTGAGTATGTATGAAGGATACAACTCAGCTCTGTGTTTACAGTTCACCACTTCACAAGGATTTTAGGTCTCTATCTCTGTATATATTTTGTGTTTAGCATAAATATATAATAAGTTACCATTAGATGTTGATGGAACAGAAAGATGAAATGAGAAAGCTTAATTTCTGAAATCCACATCAACTTCAATAAATATTACATGACACTGACTGACAACGTGTGAAGCTGTTGACATACGCTTTACAAAGTATCTTTACAAATATATATGCTGATTAGTATAAGCAGTTTATAATGTTTTATTAACCCATGTAATATGATGCTTACATACTTTGAGGGTTTAGTTAAACTCATCCTAAACATATCTAGCTTAAATTAATAGTTTTGAAAGCTGTTGAGTCAGGTTTTTTAATATACCAGAGCTAGATGATGTATGAAATTACTGTCTTTGATATTGCCTTTTTCAAGAGTGTCAAATGGACACAAGGAAGAAGAACTTGTGTGACTACAACTTTATAGTTCTGTTTTTATGATAAGCAAGCAGATACAGACTGTACAGCTCTGCAGGACTGTGAGTCTTAAACGTGGAATTAGTGGAAGAGTTTCACTATGTCCATTTGAATTGCACTAATATATAAACCATAGCTTCATCTTACTGACTGGTTACAGTCTCTTAATCTTCACACAACTATAGCCAAACTGGTCTCTTCATGTGCAAAGTAATATTCTACAAAATATTTTAAAAGGCGGGAAAAATGTCTAATTACCACGTAACATTGGACTAAGTCACTAAACTCCAACAATACTCTGCCTTCACAGAGACAGTGCACAGATCTGAATATAAGTCCTGCTGTAAGTCCTAAGAGAGAGATTAAGACAAATGATCAACCAATAAATACTGGATTTTATTTACATTCAATTTGAAAGCAGTTTCCAAGCCTTTTTGACTAAAATTTGAGATTTTAAATGGCTATCAGAGGAAAACATGAAACCTAATAGGAGAAAAAACCCCAACCCTCCCCATCTCTCTCTCCCGAGTTACTTACTGGCGTACTCTGGAGTCTTGTCTAGATCATAGGTTTATAACATAATATTATTGCATTTACATCTATCTACAGTCACTTTTCTAGTCAAAGGTGTTTACCAGAGAAATTGCAGTAAAATGGCCAGTTAATTTTTCTTTGCTACATGAAGTTAGCAAGTAGCACACCAATAAAATAATCCAGTATGTTACACTATTACCAAAAGGCTGTTTCATTTGAAGAAATGAGAGGTGGGATTTGCATTAATTTGTTCTCAAAGTGTGGGATTATTATTTTTAAAACAGCTCTATTTTTATTTATACTTACATTATGATAACACTCAAGGGCTCTCAGTACCCAGATGTACCAGATACAAAAACTGAGAAAAGCCTGCGTTAGATCATTATTAATTTTACCTCCGTAGAAGTTAAATGCCTAGATGGCTTGTATTGACTAGGCATTCATGGTGCAAACGAATCTACCTGAGTTTATTAATTTTAAAGTTATGCATTTAGTCTGAGCTAATTATCTAGGCTTCCTAATTAATAGGAAGAGACAGGGACCTTAAGACGATGATTCATCTCTTAAGATTGGTCTAATGAAATGTTGGAAGTGATGTTCATGATCTTTTTCTGCAGACTAGAAAGAGAACCTAAATATCTAGTTTAGACTAGATATATACAAAAGGAATAAAATTAAATGAAATAAATCCCACCTTGATAATGGGTTGTCCATGAGCACTCAGCACCAAATATGAAAAAACAACTTTGTGTAATAAACATTCAGGATACAATCACAAGTCTAATCAGACAAATTTTATCTCTGACAGAATAGAAATTACATTCCCACTTTTACTAAAGCCAGATGATATTTCCAAGAAGCTGTTGTCAGAGGTGAGCAACCAACAGACTACAGGCTCTGCCTGATTGTGGTTCACAGCATACACCCTGCTGCCCTCTTGCCTAAGGGCCACACATGCACAAGGCAAACAAAACAGCCTGTGACTGGCCAGTCATTATTAGATCCTATTACTTTCCATCATGAGGTCCTTGTCACAGAAGAAAAAACACTTCAGCTCCTAACATATGACAGGAACAAGTCTGTTAGAGTGCATGCACACTATCCAGCAATTCACATGGACAATATACATTTTGGTCATGTCCATGGAATCTGCCTACTCCCATGCTCAACTACCACACATGTTCCCCTGACCCCCATCACACCATGGGCACACGTTCATTCTCATCATGGGACAGTGATGCGCCTGCTTGTCCTGTCTCATAAAGGGTAGAAGAGAGAGCCATTGTTTACTTATCATATGATACAGATATACTCAGATCATTTGATGGAGAAAGGGGTACTGCAAGCAGCCCTTTTCTTTTGTCCACAAGTAGCTGTTCGATCTGTTCCATTGTAGAGACTTAGAATGGCTGTATTAGAAGGTAAATAAACTAGTTGAGAGGAAATTGTTGTGTCTGGACTATTATGTATGTCCAATCTTTGTGTACTTTCCCAGAAACACTATTAGAAAGAACAAGTATAAGAAAAAGCACTAGAGTATAAGAAAAAAAACATACCTCCCAGCTAAGATGGACACAGTGAAGACTATCTGCCAAGCTGGTGGTACCTTGGGGAAATGTATTTAAGAAAGGGCAAAAAACACTGGGGGGGCGGGGGGAACACACAGAGAAGGCTGGTGGGGGACAGAGAGAGAGAAGGAGGAGGGAATAAGGCCAGAGTAGCAGGAGGTGCTCCACACTGGAGCAGGTACATGGCCAAAGGGACTGAAGTGCAAGGAGGGTCCACACCAGAGGATAGGAAAAAAGTGAGCAACAAGGAGTGGCAGAGGGAAATGGCTAAGCACTAACTTTGTCTTCCAGAGTACCCGTTGTCTCACTGAAGGGACTGAGTGCAACCTGCAGCAGAAACATGGCAGGAGGAGATGTCTGGAGTGAAGGCATGGAGACTAGGAAGGTAGAGGAGAGGAATCTGAAGTCGAGCCAGGGAAAGTGGTAGAAAAGGTGTTTTTCCTGCTTGTTTAAATGTTTGTCCTTTTTTGTTGTTTCCCAACACTCCAAACAATAATTAAATATTTAAATTAAGTTAAATTACCCAGGTTGTTTTGCTCACAACAGTACTTGGTAAGTGATTTCCCTGTGTTTATTTCAACCCATGAGTCTTGTCACTTCTGTTCCTCCTGTTTTCTCCCCCAACTCACTGGGGAGGGGAGGGAAGGAAGTGGGAGAGCAGCTGTGTGGGTGCTTGCCAAATAATCAGGGCGAACCCACCGCACTTAAAATGAAAAGGGATAAATGGATCCAATAGCAAATTACTTTAATTGATTACCATTATTTGAAAGTTCCTCTGCTGTGATCCAGTCTATCCAGATTCTAAATGTGAGCCTTCTACCAGGTATAGAAATGGAAAAGCCTTTTAAGTGAAAAATAATTCAATTTGAGATCAGCTGATTTATGGTGTTGCTGGTGTAAGCAGGAGACATAAAAGAATAGCTTCTCTTTCCTCTTCATTTGCACAAGCAAGAGAGATTTAAAATAAATTTTAGCTGCTTATTGAAGACCACATTCCTTCTCTATATTTTCTAAAACAGAGGAAAATGTTTTTTGTTACTTCTGTCATACAACTAATATTCAGGGAATGGTATGTCCTCACTCTGCAAAGAGTCATGAACTTATATCATAAAAGATTGTTTGGAATTTTTTAACAAAATTATTTCTCTTGCAGAAAAAAAACAAACTAGTTTTAAATGTCACAATTGAAAAATGAAATTGTTCTCTTTTACTTTTGCACCTAGAAAAATAACCAGTTTGGCATTTACAAGGTGAAAACATACCACTTTTGTTGTTCTTTTGGTCATGGTGATATTTTCACTGTTATTTTGGACAGGGCTAAAAGATTACTCCCCAAATCTCTGATTTTTTTAATACCTAATGCAAAATCAGAACAAAGAGAATTATGTATTCATAATTTTTATTTTGTTCCAATTAACATGGTGGGGAAAAAGCTTCATAAATATAAATATAAATATATATATAAAATAGTGAGATAGTAAGCCATTCTCTAACCAGCTCTAATGCAGAGATACACCACAAGTACAAAACAGCTTTAAAATCTATTATTGGAAAACAGACATGGAAACAAAAGGCATGGATCATGAAATTAGGAGGTCTTACAAACCAGGAATATATTTACCCTGGAAAGAACACTTGTACAATTAATAAAAGAAGGATTATGAGCTGCATAGTGTTATATATAGCTGCCTGACTGTAAACTATATGTATCAGAATCTGCTGAAAAAATGGGCTAGCCAAAGGGCAAAGGCATTTACAAAATAAAGCTTATAAATTAGCCAACTTTTTATCATGATTCCAAACACCTAATAATTTATGAATTTCAGTAAGCATACACAGGAATAACTGACTTACTTCCCCATAAAGAAACAAAAAATTAAAAATTGTGAATATACTTAGCTTAGCAAAATATATGAGGGATTGTATTTAAATATCATAGGATTAGGCAACAATTAGATTGAAAGTCTAAAAAATCAGCAAATAATTCTAAGACAAAAAATATCTGCCAACAAAAGAAGAAGAGATTAAGTGGCTCTGACAGAAAAAAAGTATCTTGAACAAACAGTGTAGAAATGCATGTATTGTATCACAGCAATACAGGAAAACCAGCAATTTAAGTCACAACGTATCCAGATTCCTTCTGTCCTCTGTGAGTAAAAACCTCCTGCCCTTTCTCTCCCTGTTCCCTTCCCTTTCTTTTATCTAGTTCGTTCTTTCGCTTTCACAGGGACTTGTAAATTCTTGCTGTTAAATCAGAACACCATCCATTCACACACAGTAGCTGAGGCAAAAACTCCATGCAATAAAATGAATGAAACATGATTAGCTCAAGAGTATAGTAATTCACTTCATTTTCACCTCATTTTGTATGAGATTTCAAGAGCATAAACAAATATTAAAAGTATGCCAAAAAGGCATTTTTTCAATTTTCTTGCACACATTTTCTTGTCATATATATTTTCCTGTCATACACCAGTATTCACTTCCTTTTAGCATTTGAACAGTTTCAATAATAGCTCCAGAGGTCTCATTATCTTTCTGGCCTGGCCTGGAGCATGCTGCAAGTATGTCTGAAATTAATAATATGCCTTCCAATCATATCAGAATGTCTTTAAATAATTTTTTAAGAGAGGACATTTTTATTCTCTCTATAAGTACCATACAACGTTGTTTTTAAAGGATGGATTCTGTTCATCAGTGAAAAAGAACATACCACTCCCTCTGTCCTACATGCATTTTTTCAGGACTCATAATTCATCGCTGTTATCAGACAACTGCTACAATCGGCAACATATCCAGTTGTCTCTTATAATAACTTAAATGAACTGGAGACATGATGCTTCTTACATAGCTAAGACTAACTTTTGTAAATTATTCATCTTTTTTAGTTCACTGATTTTGACTTCTAATTAAATAGATTTTTTTAACACTTTCCTGCAGAAAGCATGTTCATGTACAACACCATACAGCCACCAATCTGGCTAGTTTAAGACAATGTCAGAGAAAAACAGGTCTGTCTGTGCTCTGTGCCTTAAGGTTTCCCTATGAGTATGGCTGATCAACCAATTTTTTAGCATGGTAGAAAAAAGATGAGGCTATTTTTACAACATTACCTTTTAATTTAAAACTTATGTCCAAGATGTGAAAAATGTAAGTTCCCTATCATTGTGAACTTGAAGCAGTTCAAACTGTTTCGTTCACAGCCCAGAGTGCCACAGCCACAATTCTTCTTAAGCACATTAGAATCCATCTCAAATGTCTTATCTTCCTCCTATTCCTCTTCTCACCCTAAACTCATTTTATTTCATTCCTCCTCCTTCCCCAAACTTCCTCTCATACAATTAAGAAGCCACTTCACAAACTCTTCTGCAATTTTCATCTTTCTAAACCATGCCCTACACTATTCCAAATCCCTTCCTACTCAAGAATCCCATAGTAATGTGCCATCAACCTAAACTCAGATCAAATACCTCTTGGATGCAGCTCCTCAATGCCTCCAATTCTTTTTGCCCAGGTACTGCTATTACCACTGCCCCTCTACCATTACTACTATTAATGCTGCTGCATTTTTCTGCTTACCTCCTCCATGACTTCTCTCCCCAGAATATATGCTCCTCCACCAGCAAGCACTATACAATGCTCTTTATTGGTGACTGTGGCTCTCCTGGTATTAAAGTAACCTCAGCTGCAGGTCTGACAGGGATTGAACACCTAGATACAGGTCTGCACTCACTAAAAATCCATGTAGAGAGAACCCTAAGGGCAGAAGCAAAATATATGTTTGTGAGAGAACAGGCTGCATGGAATCCTTATTATTAATGAGTCATTACAAAACTGCACAGCAATCAATATTTGTGGTCAGATTCTGCTCAACACTTGTTTTGGGTAAATAGGCTTCTCCTCTTTCATCCTCCTTCTTGTCTCAGTGTGGTTGTCCAAATGCAGTCTTTCTGCATAAGCCTGGCAGATACAATCTATTCAGAAGTGATGATTTTTTCCTTACCTTTTCTCTTTCTCTGCTATTCCTTGCCATCCTATCTCAGTGATTCCTCTTATAGGTACCATCCCCTCAGTAGTTCTGTTTACCCCTAGTTAGCAGGTTGGATGTGCACGAGATAACAAAGGAAGGTACTAGATTTATTTAATATCACTTAAAAAGTTACAGTTAAGTCTAGCAGGCTTCCACCTTTGAATCAAACAGAGTTTGTTAGATTACACACACTGCATACACACCAGAATAACTTCAAAACTACAAATCTTATTTTAGAATGTACCCCCCTCCAAAACTGTTTAAAAATGTATTTGCATTTGATTCTTGAAAGTCTGTAATCAAAATTACATACACTTTTAACATTACTTTTTAAACAACCAGAGCTCACAAACGTCCTGCTTTATGTTCAAAATGTTTCACCATTAAAATAAAACTTAAATACTTTGCTTTTTAACCTGTTGCAGGCAGGAATTGTTCTACTTCATGACAATACTTAATAATGAAGTCCATTTTGTTACAAAATAATTAGCCACTAGAGTTGATAGGTTGTTACAGACAAGAGTAGACAATATAGCATTATTTTTCCCCTTGTATAAAATACATTGTATTAAGTTAATGAGGAAAAGACAACACTGTATATACCTTATTACTTCCAATTGCTATTTTCCTGTCATGAAGAATTTGCTTTGAACTGTGAAAGAATATGAACTCCAACTACACATGACCTAAAGGTTTACAATGAAAGTATATATAAATGACAGACTTTGGGGCAGGCAGGACATTTTACCTTGCAGCACGGGATTGTTTCATTTTCTGCCTCTAGTTTTCAAGCAAGATGGCTGCGCACTTAGTATCGGTAAATGGGTACAAAGTCCAATCACATGAACTGAAACAAAGTTCGAGGGGAAGAAAGAAGGAAACTGTATTAAACCACCTTTTTAAGCACCCCAATTTATGCATTTTTCACAAGGAAACCTGGAAGAAAGATGCATGTGACTAACAATGCCAATGAAACTTAACAGAATTCAGGTCTTACATTCTAAATATAAAATTTTACTTTACTTTGAAGTAAAATATTGAAGCTAACGATGATTAGGAGAAATTCAACTGAACCAATGTTTTTAGACAGTTGTCTAAATCCAAAGCTTAAATTACATTTTTCTGTGGTTCAAGAAATCAGCACAGCTTGTTCAGAGATTTTCTCCTGTGTTTTTCCCCTCTCTACATTAATGTAACACTGTACTGTAATAACTTTAAAACCATTTTAAATTGCCAATCTTTTCTCTGTCTCATATACAAACAGGCAACGCTACCTCTACCTCAAATCTTTCAAAAACTCTACACTTACTGTCTTGCAGTTTTTGAAAACATTAACAAGTAAAAATAAAGACAAATAAAGTACTGAGGTACTGAGAAAAAAACCCTTCATATAGACATAAGAAACAGTACAAAGGATAAAACAGATGAGATGCAACATCCAGTGGCAAAACACAAAAATATCTGTACTTCACCAAGTTTCTTATGTATATACATTGCAACACTTCAGAGATAATAACTATTTACTTACAATGAATTTTATTGAAACAAATTACTAAGCAATATTTATCAAAAAACCTTTAATCATGTAAATGAGAAGAAAGTAGTGACAAAACAAGGGTACATATGCCAAAATACAGACAGATGGAATGAAAAGAAGACTTATCTATGCTAATTAATGTGTCAATTCAACTCATTTAATATGGAAAACAAAAATGCAGCGTAAAAAGATCCACTCATTCTAACTATAAGTGTGCAAAAAATTATGGTTCGTTAATGAGTAAAAAAAAAAAAACCCAAAACATCCTCCCGCTCTCCTATACAAATCTGAGCATTGAATGAAGACTGAACTGAGAGTTTTTCTTTGTTTGGGTTGCTTCTCCATGTTTGATTAGAAATCACTAAAGGGTGCTAAAGTGACAATTACTCAATTACTTCAAAGCACAAGTAGGACAGAAAACTGAAATGTTAACAGGGAGGCTGCATTAAAGGCTATGGTAAATAGGGTACTACATTACCCAGTAATGTATTCTCCAATGATATGGAACAGATCAATGTTGTTTAATGGATTACATTATCTGCTTTGACCAAGAGGGGGTTTTGTGGTTTGGAGGGGTTTTTTCCAACATGGTTATGAATACAGAGTCCAACTCTTTTTTTTTTTAATTTTCTTTCTTAAGTTGTTAGAAACATTAGTTTTATGATACTTTGGTGTCCTGTTCACCAAGTGGGAGACAGTATCTACTCATTAATATATGAGCATTCATATGTATAACAGAATTCTATTCATTGAATTGGTAATGGAATTTTATTTTTTTAAACAGCGTTGGGAAAGGAAAGGAAATAGAAGGATGCACAACCACAATTTTTAGAATCTGGTGGAAGAGCAGAGCTGCAGAAAGACAGACCTTTTGTCTCAGTTCATCAAAACACCTCTACCAAAGTTTTAAAATTTTAGATTAGAACTTAATCACACCACTAATTGTTCATCTACCAGGTTCAGTACACATATCTTTGCAAAAACAAAACATGACATGCTGTTGTCTTAGACTGGCTGAATGTTGGTGCACATCTAAACATTTACACTTCCACAGAAATCTGCTCATGTAAACTTGTACTTAACAGGGGTTCAAATGAAATACACCAATAACAGAGCTAAAAACGGAACAAAGGATATTTGTTAACTTCTTTTACTATAGTAAAACCCAAGGAACTTAGATAATTTCAGAAGATATTTTTGACAGTCACACATATCCAGAGCTAAAAGATATAGCCCTGCTATTCTTAGGGACTTTCAACAAACTGGATTATTGGATGCACTAGAGGGTATTTATTCTGCAAAAAATCCTCAGAAAAAAAAAAAAGTTTAAATTTCATTAATTCCTCAGCTTATTCTAAAAATACCAGTGACAAGTTTCACTCTAGGAATTCAGTAGACATGTAGTTATCCTGAAGGATACAGAAGAATGATTATATGAACTTGTAAAATCTGTGATTGCAGGGGACTTTTTATAGTTCTGAGGAAGTCACTTTTATGAATGGAACTAAGTGACATGGTCTAATGATTTTAGTATTTTTTTTTCATGGTTGTGCTTAACTGTAGTTAAAAGTTACATATAGGACTTCAGCTAGGAAGAACATATTGGCTATGCCACATAAGAATAAAGACCCAGGTTTTGTAGTTGCTATAGCCATAGTTTTTGACTATCAAATAATACTTGTCTAAGTTCCCTGAGCAGGTGTCCCTGCTCATAGCAGGGAGGTTGGAAACTGATGATCTTTAAGGTCCCTTCTAACCTTAACCATTCTATGATTCTGTGATTGTAAGTTACCTCAATTCAAAAACAGAATAGGATCTTTGAAGAAAAATGAGCTTGAACAGACAGGAAAGAACATACTTCATTGGATCTACTAGTTAATGTTTTTTACTTTATTTCCTGGATGTTATGTTGTCAGAAAAAGCTGATGAATGTACAGGTTCCCACCTTTGTCATGTCCTTCAAGAAGCAAAATTCAACCAGCTAAATATATTATAAAATTGCAATTGGACAAGGGTTTACTATATTTCCACCAACTTTAAAAAGCTCTAGTGCAGACACCACCCTGGAAGACAGTGGCAGAGATTCAGTGACAAGAGTGCCACCTGTTGAGGGCAGCCCCATGCCTCCTGAAGCATGCAGGTTGTCTCCAAGCTCTGCAACTCAAGAATACAGCCTACACCCTACCTCATTTCATGACTACAACACAAGGTCTCCGGATGGCACATCTTACTTAATTAGGATATACAGCCATCTTAATATTGGAAGTCTTGTTAATAGTTTTTGGAAAATTAATTTTTTACAGATGAGAGCATAATTGATGGCCTAAAAAAGAAAAGTCTGTGAAAAACATTATAGAGCCAGGTTGTCAAACATGGTCATTAATATAATACTCATTCCCTATTGCTTGTAGCAGCCTCTGGTCTAAATGACACATGCAATAGTTTTGAAACAGTGATACAACAATTCATTCTGTAACACAGCTTCTTGCAGACAGCAGCTTCATTAGGCTTGCAGGGTAATAAATTTTCATACTTAAATTCCAGAAAAATCCTTCAAACTGTATGAAGAGATAATAAGCTCTTCATGGGCTAGATATGTTGCCACTGCTCTCTTTTAGTGAAATATAATGCTGACTATGCTTAATTAATGATGACAAAGCTAGAAGTGATCCATAAAGGAAATTTTACATTGGACAAGTGGCAACAAAAGTTTTCAGCTTTTGGCTTGGTGTAAAATGAGGAACAGCCTAACCAAGAAGCAGCTATAAAAAATATTCATAAGAACTACAAATCATTTATCAGTGAACTAAATAAAACTAGGGCAGAAACAGTACTTAAGTTTTTATGTTAATTCAAAGGCATGTTTTATCTGGGACTAAGGCAGTCAATTATTAAAAAATGGCCTATTTGTGACTTTTAAAACCCACAGCTAGAAAAATGTACCTGAGTGCTGGACTTCTTTAAGGATACAGAAAAACTAGAATCCTGAAGAGCAATCAAAATGCTAGAAGTTTCATAATGCACAACTTATGAGGAAAGGTAAAAAAAAAAAAAAGGAAAGGAAGAACACAGGATATCCTAGGACAGTGAAAGGTTCACTGATAGATATAGAAAATTTTAGGCATAATGTCTGGACAGACATTTAGGCATATACAATTTTGTCTCAAAGAATTCATCCAGATCTTGAATGTCTTCTTGTAGTCTTGCTTAAACACAACCACACCAAATGAAAATGTAGGCATATTTCAATCCTGCAGTGTCACTGTGAGATACTGATCTTCTGCTAATAAAATTTTATATAAAACTATAAAATAAGAAATAACACTGCATCATTTTCTCATATATTTTATTATAACACACTGAACTTAATTCCTCAGGGTACGTAAACATATGCTTCACTTCAAGTAGGTGGACCTCCTAATGGACTATTTCCTCACCCAAAAATTAGTCATGCCCTACATGCTAGTGTTCACAAAGCACATTGGACCTTGGCTCTCCACAGCAGCATGTTCTGGAGTATACTAGCAGTGCATGCTTGCATATCTGCCCATGTAGAGAGGAAGACAGGGCAGTAGCTTCAGGAGGAAAGACAGGAATTTCAAAAATAGAATTATGACTTGGTTAGGAGGTACACTAACTCCTCCAACCAAGGAAAAATCCCAACAACCCTAGTCAAGAACAACCTATATATGTAATAGAACTCAGCTGCAACAGGGATTCAAGAAGCAAGTTGACTAATTCTGCTTAGTACTGCTCCCTCTCCTCTCCATTCCAACCATTTCTGCCTCCTGATGAGTTGCTGCTTTCTATGTACCAGCACAGTATTATGGCTTCTCTGGCTGGACAGATCTAGACACTCAGCCTGCCAGAATGGCTGGAAAACCAGAAAGCTTAAGGTACAATAGATGGCCTCTAACAGTGTCCCTGTACTACCTAGGCTGATAGCATGTTTACCCTGACCGTGTAGACATTCCGGGTTGAGTGTCAGCAAGCTCATTCATCTTCATCTCTGCTCAACTCTTCTGAGTAGACAAAAAAGTGAAAGAGCATGCACCCACAAAGCAGGCAGAATGTCCGAGCTCTGGAGATTACACTCTGCAGCTTGTTGCATGCAGAGTGGGGTATACACATACAAAACCTGAGTTTGGAGCATTACACATCGCTGGCTTAGAGACCTTGTGACCCAGAGAATCATAATTTCTTCTCTCTCTTTTGTATCTGAAGATGTAATTACTGTAGCCTTTGAAGAGGCTGAGTTTAGGAACTCAAGACTGAAGGGGACCGCTGGAAGGGTGACTGCATTCAGTTCTACCTTTATTACTGGCAACCAAGTGACAGACATTTTGCTCAGGAAGGCTGACAGAAGAATATTCCACATGGCACTACAAATACAGATTTTTTTCCTATAATCTACAAGAATCAAACTGCAGTAAAATGAAAAAAAATGTAGCAAAAAAATTTATACACAGACAAGAAAGAAAACCAAGAGAACAACCAGTATTTTAGGTTCCTACAACAATGTCAAGTTAGATAAACAAATAAAAGTTGCAAATGATCCTACAGAGGAAGAAAGAAAAAAAGAAGAGAAAGAGAGAAAAAAAAAAGATAAAAAGAAAGAAAAAGAGAAACAAGATACAGCACTTCAGATCTTATCCAGGGATGCAATCCCTTCTGCCTTAATCTTATGGCTAGTTTAAGGCTTCGCAGAACCCACCCATTAAACACTTCAGGATTTCAACTGTAATGACTCTGCTAATCACTAGAACACTTTGCCTTCCTGCAGCCAATATTTTACTGGAAGACCAAAGATTATGTCAAAAAGCTAATTAATGAGTTACAGAGAAAATTATTCTCACTGACTGTAACAGAAACCAAAACAGGTCCTGAAGCCTGGCATTAAGGCTTCATTTCCCAGCTTCAGAAACTGTCCATTCTGCTGTACAATCCCATCAATAAATACAGCAATTGACATCTAAAAATATCTAACATCCCTTGTTCCCTCTAGTGTGCTTGGTTGCCTTTTCTAGAAATTCACCCCTCATTGCTGCTTAAGCACCTTTTTATAGTGCCTCATCTAAATTTACAGACAACCAACATATATCTTCTTCACTTTATGCTCCTGAAGCAGAACACATCATCTTTCTTGCCTTTGTAACTAACCCACTTGTAATTGGTGGGAAATACAAAATTCCAGAAAATACATGGTTCTCCTCACCCTATTTACTTGGCTGTAAGAAGACCCATATAATTGATTATAGGAATATACTCCCTTTTGACTTACATAATCAATAAAATGTGATGTAGACCAACAGGTATATGGTATTATTTAATTGCCTTAAGATATATGCTCATTTGCCTTTTGCAACCATAAAAACATGAACAACAACAACAAATAACTTAATTCATATCCTTAGGGTGAAAAGCTCCTGTTTGGTGACATCCAGCACTAGGAAGGGTTTAATTTTCTGAAGGCTTATAGGCTCAACTATGGCAACCGTTTTGAATCTCAGCTGACACCTGAATTTAATTACATTTAACTTGTCTTTCCAAGTAATTTGTTACTAATAGTGTGTTTACCAGCTGATCATGTAAATAATTATGAAAGCTTTTAAATTACTAGACTTATTCTAGTATTTAGATTTAGGAAAAGTTTATTTACTGAGAGTTGTCAGGCATTGGAACAGGCTGCTTAGGGAAGTGGTGGAGTCACCATTCCTAGAGGTAATTAAAAGACACATAAATGTGGTGTTAAGGACACAGATAGTGGTGGACTTGGCAGTGAGCTAGGTTAACAGTTCCATCTTAAAGGTCCTTCCTAACCAAAACGATTCTATGATGCTTTTTTAATACTCAAACCAAATGGATTATAATCTGTTTATCCACTTTGCCAAGGCAGCTGCAGAACAAGAAAAACAGTACCAGTCATTTCTGTGTGAAACACATAGTGCATGATGCTCCTATCACTAGTATAAAAATATGCAAGTGAATCCATGTTTCAAGCACAGTATGAAGTAGTGAAATAGGAAACTGCAATTTTTGAGTCAACTACATTACCTAAGAAACCACTTAAGCATATTCTGAAGCTTTTACTCTCCAGGTAAAGAGCTTGGTAATGTAAATTTCCGTGATGTAAAAAACTTTTAGTTTCAAGGTAAAGAAAACCCAAACAAACATACAAAGGTTAAAAAAAGGTCACCAGCACTGTGTAGGTAAAACGTTCAGTTGCATACTTAATAACCCCATGGATAGGCACCTGCATATTTGCACCTGATCTCACATACAAGACCGATAAAAACAAAGTGATCTAAACATATTATTACCACGTGGAAACAAATAGACTTTTTGGGGTAAGAAGGGCTACCTTCAGGCAGCTTAGTTACAGTTATTCAAAAACGTGCACATCCAGCATGTATACGTACCATATAACAACATAAAATTTAAAACTCAGAAAATATTTATTAATCTGCTTTGATTCACGCCTAGATAGCAAGTTAAATGATTTTTAAATGTACATGAAGTTAACTGTGTTCTTCACACTTTGCAGGATTCAAGTCTACTTGCACGATTACATCTCAGTAACCCAAGTTCACCCTTCCCAATAAGCATACATCAGGTTCATAGGCATACAATTCACTATCAGTTTTCATGGTTACTGCACCTCCACCACAGAATGCTTCCTGCAAATCAGAAGTGATTAAAACAAAGCCCTCATTACTTGAAACAGGCTTTAAATAATAAAGAAGTAACTGCCACTACAGTGTACACTCTTACAACAGAAATGCATTCTTTCTTAAGAAAGCAGAATAGTAACACTGTAAATATTGAAGCTACTGTAATGACTTTTTATTCCTTTTAATAGATTAACACTTTTTTGGACATACTATATGTAGGATTTGACCTTTCTGTTGATTCTTGCTGTGCTCCCACTTAGGTGAACTACTAAGGAAACAGCATTAGCTGTCTGAAACCAAGCTGGAACCTTGACTTGTTGCACAGTGTTCTTTGCAGAAACAAAACAGCTGTGGGCTTTCTTAACACTGATATTTTAAGATTACAAAGAAAAATTTATTCTGGAAGCACATGACCCATTTTCTTAAATCTACACAAGAACAAACAGCAGAAATGTCATGACCAGGCATGACATTTTTAAAAGACATTTATGGCACTGTGCACAGTCTTTTTCCTAGCCTACACAGGCAGGGCCTAAGCAGCATTATCAAACGCAATAATTACTAAATGAGACTAGCTAAAAAAAACCCCAAACCAAACCCCAAACAAAAACCAACCCAAAAATCAAAAAACTTTGCTTGAAAGTCAAGTTTTATTATTAAAAAGTTAAAAGTAAAGGCCAAGGACATTTTATTTGTCTTCTTATTTCCAAGATAGCAGCAGGTATCAGGACTCTGTGTCTGTGGTATTTCTCACAAGTATGAGGTGAGGGTTCTTTTAAGGAATAGGTTTTGGGGGTAGCAGGCAAGATGCATAAAAGGGCTAAATTAAAATTGAAAAAAGATTGTATGACACCTACAGTTAGGGTGCTAAAAAACACCACTAACTTGTTAAAATGGTGAAGTATTACCGACTCAAGTGGAGGCACTGTGAGATTAAAAAAAAAATTGCTGAGAGGCCTACCAACAGAGAAAAGAGATTGGACTTCCCCTTGTGTGAAGCCACAACTAACCATTTTCTTCACACAGAACGGCAAAGCAGTACAAATCTTCAAGCTAGGATGTCACCTTTGGAACCTGGTACAACTCTTTGCATGTCTACTTCTGCAACTGTTTTTTCAATGATCTTGATGCCCAACGGTGAGTTACCTGCACGAAAAAACAAAGGGAAGACTGATGAGTAAAGCTGCCTCTTTCTCTCACAGCTGCCTAGTCGAACTCTGATCATGTGCCCATGCAGCGAAATTTTGCTTCACCTCTTGTTACTTGAAGTTCGGACTTCTTGAATGTTTAAGAAAAAGAAACAAACCAACACCCAAACCAACACGTAATTAACTATTCTCGCACTCGGCAGCCCTTAGGAGATCAGTTTACACACTAATACGTTTTCCTCACAGTTCTACGTAGGTTTGCGTCTTGTTGTTTATGGCTGTAATTATGCTCCAGCGGTACTATTACCTTGTAAACCCCTACACAGGCACGAAAAGTTCCGCGAGGAAACGCTAAAATGTCACCACGCGAGCAACTCTCCCGTAAACAGTTCACCGCCAGGAGAGACCCAAGAAGGGAAATGAACTTTGTTTCTTGGGGGAAAAAAAAAAAAGCAAGCAAACAAAAAAAAAAACAAGCAGAAAAAGGTCCCTCCGGCCGCCCAATTAGCGCTCCCAGCAGGAAAAGCCAAGGCAACCGCCACACGGTCCCTGCTCCCCGCACCACTCCCCGCCCGGCCTTGCCCCGCGGCGGCACCGCTCCCCCTTGGCTCCCGCCGCCGCGGCGGAGCGCGCTTGCGCCGCCGCTGCTAAGCGGGCTACCGGCTGCCCTGGCCTAGCCATGTCAGCTCCCTCCTCCTCCGGGGCCGCGCTGCGGCCGGTCACTCACCTGATCTTTGACATGGACGGCCTTCTGCTGGGTCTGTAGCCTTCCCCCCCCTCTCCCCTGCCGCGACCTGGTCCCCAACACCCGCTGCCCGGCCCGACTGTGCCTTGAGGCCCGGCCCAGATGCCCGGGCGGTGAGGGGCCGTAGCTAGCGGCCACCAGCCCGTTATCCCGCCTCGACGCGCCGCCCCTCCGCCGAGGCGCCTCCTGGGGCCGGGGGAAGCAGACCGGACTGGCCTGCCCCCTGCGGTCGCTCCCTTACGGCCCCCTCGCTCCGGGCGGTCGGCCAGAGTGCCCGGGGCAGCGTTGCTTAAAAGCTGGCTAAAGGGATTAAAGCAACAGCATACAATTTATTTCCTTCTCCTCCTTCCCCACCCCCTGCCTTTGGTGGGCTAATTTCGCCTGAATTAGAAGGTCTGGGGGTTAGTTTCCTTTAACGGTGGGGGACTGAATGGGTGTCTCTAGGGAGGGAGGTGAAGGGTAGATTTGCGTTAAAGCCCAGGGAAAGCGGGTATGGAAAGTGGGTTTCCGGGTTGCAGGGCTGAAGGCACTGCCCGGGCGTCAGCGGGGGGCGGCCGAGCACGGCCAGTCCCTACCCTGGGGTTGCCTCTACGGTGCCGGGTGCAGAGAGTTTGTAAGCATTTAGAGTTGCAGTCTCCGGATGAAAAGTCTGGGAACCACTGGGGTGGTCATCTCTCTGTTTTGAGCTTTGGAAGGTTATTCTGAAAGCTGTCGCCACCCGTTCTACAGCTAAGTTGGATCTTGAATAGGCTGCATGACTAGGACAGTATTTAAGTCTGCTCCACACTATTTGCTCAATCAGGGCCTTCTGCTGTGTGTGTCTCCTGTAGAATAAAGGAGTATTTCTGTATGTGACTTGTTTTTTGAAATAGTCCTTGTGCAATATGGCACAGGAAGCAGCTTTGGCTGTGGGTGAATTCTTAAAACGAGTGAACTTGAGATGTGTGCCTTCCCTCTGCAAAACCCAAATTGTTGCAGTTTCTGGAAAGACTGCTCTGAAGTCTAATGAGTTACACTGTTTCCAAGAAGCGTGCACTTTTCCCTCCTTCACGCCTATGACAGGTGGAGGCAATTCAATTGTTGTGGTTTAAAACAAAAATGGCTACTCACACAGTCACAAATAGCTTCAAGCATTTTAGAGCCTTTAGTTTCTGTTTGTTTCGCCAGCACTCTCAAGACCCTCTGCAAAAGTGATTAGGTGAGTTACTTCAGTTTCATTTTCAGTTTCACCGCTGGAGTCTCAAATACCCAGGGTTATGGTGGGGGTTTTTTTGTGGGTCGTTTGTTGTGTTTGTTGTTTTGTTTTTTTTTAATCTAGAACCAATTATTTTAATTTTATTAGTATATGGAAGTTTCAGGAAATATTTTTTAGTTAATACCGCTTGCTAGCAGAATTTGAAAATCTGCTTCACACAGAATACTCACCTGAACAGGAGAGTCTTGGTAAGAAGTATGAATATTTAGGCATTGATACGGATGCTTAAGATTTCTCTGTCAATTTTAAGTTAATTGATTATGCACAGGTATTTACAGGATAGGTGCTTTAGCTTTGGACGATGTTCTAGGATCTAAGGACATTTTTCTCAGATGCTATCCTGTCTATATTTAGAAATTGCCTTTCTTTAACCTTCCAAACCAGCAAAACCAATACTAATTGAGATTCTTAGTCATGCTTAGTTCTGCAAACTCCTGGGATTCATACACTGAAGAAGCATTAAAAATACTGTAGCTTATGAACTGTACCTCATACTGGGAAAGTAATTTTAAAGGATCCATAATTCTTAGACATAAATTTTCCAAGATTGAGACACTCAAGGTATAAACCTACTGCTTGCTGTTATTAAATTTATCTTTTGTAAAGTATAGCTCCAGAGAAATACTTTCTCCCTCTGTGAATTCAAATAAAATAGAAGACATAAATTAGGGCATTTTGTGTGTTTATATGTAAAGTACACTTTCACAAAGAGTTTATGCATGCTGGTATAATTTATTTTTATCTATATATATGAGGCATCCTTTGCACTGATAAATATTTGTTGTGTTGTGTTTCCATTCCTTTATTACTCTTATGCTACAACATGGATGTGATTTCTTCTATTTAAAAGAAGTTGCACAGAAAGAAAGTATTGTATTTCAGTAATCTTTGAGCAGTGATTAAAGCCATAATTATGTATAAAATTAAACTGAAAATACTCCTAAGTGTTTTCCAGTGCAGAACCACCTTGATGATTTTCATAAGGTATGCTTCTTTTCGGAGGACTTGTACTATGTTTGAGCCACTAAACACTTTGAGTTCTGTCACAACTTTAACATAATTTCTAGTAAACCTGTCAATATCCTGACGAGTTGTTACCCTTAGGAGGCAAATTGGTAGTCAGGAGACTTCTTGGACTTGCCAAGGATTCCTCAATGTTTCAAGAAATTTGGAATAATTTTAGGGAAGGAAATGAAATAAGGGGCACAAAGGCTAGATGCTTTCTTGCCTAACCTGTCTGCTGTAAATCTTCTGAATGAGACAAATGGTTATATTGGTGTAAACCTGCATGAGAATAAGATCCCCTTTAATTTTTTTACAAAATAGTGTGTCACATAATGTTAATCAAAGATGATTAAAACTAATTACACACACATTTCTGGAAGCTATAGAAATCTGCATAGAGTTACTTCCTTTGAAAGAGCACAAACAAAATTTTTTGTACTGGATATCTAAAACTACTCTTTTTGTAACCACAACTCTTTGGATTTTTCAGAATCTGAAGCTTTAGGTTTTGCAATAGTTTTCACAATGAAGTAGTTCATGAAAATATATGTGACTGTTTTTGAAAGTTTTCACCTAAACCTTGCCAATTTATTTTATAGAACAAGTATGAATTGATCTGCATACAACGAAAAATTTAACATTATATTCATCTAACATAATGTGCTATGAAGTTGCTTCGTATAGCTGACATACTTGCTTTTGATTAAGGGAGGTAGGATATCTTCTGATAAGAAGATTTCTGATAGGAATACTTCATAATCGTGAGTGTAAAATCCCTAAATGAGGTCTGAAGCACTCACAAGATTTTTTTACTTTGGAAACAATCCAAGTGTTAACCTATAGAACCTGCACCCATACACTTTAGTGGCTAAGGCTAGGCTATGTGAAAGTGTTGAGTCTGATCTATAACTTTCTCTCCCTTCACCTCTTTTAACATAATTGAGACTGATTAAGATGTCCTTGAGTCCCACCTTGATATATCAGCTTACTTTCAATAGGGAAGTTCTTGCCCCTGAACTGCCTGTGGAAGTATTTCATCCCTTTCATTTGGAGTCTTTCTGTATAATTATTTGAAGTGTTATCTAACTCCCGTTTTTCAGCACTTGCAATCAATGCAGTTCACCCTTCTTTTGGGGTTTTCTCCTTTTGTATTACCTTCTCTTTCCCTTTGAGCTGTTGGATGAAATCTTAGGTTGTTTTGTTCGTTGTTCTAGTTGCCACGAAATTAGCTCACTGGGCAGTGATGCTCTCGTTTAGTAAGTAAAATATGTGAACAGCATTTCTAGACAGCTTGTTATTTAATAGGTAAAACTAATTGCAGGACTTTTTTTTTTTTAGGTAACTCCAGCTGTAGTAGAAAAAGCCTTTGTGGTAGTGTACTACAGTTACATCTTGGTTTATTATATATACACAGCAAGATTTAGTTAACATAGTTTGTAAGTTGTGCTCATTTCACTGTGTAGTGCAAAACAAAGGAAAAGGAATAGCTACATTTTAATTTTTGGTATACTGCAGCTCTGCCTTTTTTTTGTTTGCTTGTTATTCTGGTTTTTTTAAACCTAACATTTTTGTAGTGTTAAATTTCACTTGCTTTCCTTCAGCAAATCCTAACGATAAATGTGCAGAACTTGTACAGTAGATTGCTTTTTCTTAAAATTCTTCAGTCTTTCCCTACAGAAGACTACTATTCTAACTGCTAATATGTAGTATAATTGAAATTATTATACCTACTTATGTGTGTGCTTCTCTGACACACACAATACAGGGTTAGCTGGCTAAAATAAAAAAAAACCCTACAACCCAGAAGCTAGAGGTCTTTGATACCTAAATAAAAACTTCTGTTATAGTTGTAGTGTTAAATATCTGATCCTGGCATTTCATCATATTGTAAAAACAAAGAAAACTAATGCTGAAGATACAGAAGGAAAAAATTATTAAATTTCTACAAAGTACACAACAAGAGTAATGCCCCATAAGATCTGTCTTCTCAACTTAGTGCATAGGCTGTATTTTGAGCTATGACAAGTGTTTTTGTTACATTATTGTAGCCAATAGCTACCCCACCACCAGAACACCGATAGGATTGAATATTGCCTACCTTGATCTGTGCCTAAACTTTTAAGGGGCTGAAAATATTTTAAATTAGAAATTAAATTCTGCACAAGCTGCATGTATAATATTAACCCTTCCTAACTGACAAATTAACTTAGGAAAACGACTGCAAAGTTAAGATGTTTTGTAATCTTGTGCTTACAGCTTAACTAAAGCTAAATTAACATTCAGAGAACATGACACTTTAGTATAGAAAGCTTAGTTGTATTTATTTTTTAAAAAAATTTTGTTAGGAGTGGTGACTTTTAATGTTTTGAAAGAGCATCTTTATGTAAGTCAGCATATTCAAGTAGATGTAAAAGAGAAATGGTTTCTAAGGCAGCTTAGTTTTGTGGGTTATCTTTTCCATAACTCAAAGTCATGTTGGGCTGTACAGGCACAGGTACACTGGCTTGTTCTGATCATTCACAGAGGGGCGAGAAGTAGTTGAGACAACTGTGATCAGAAGTTGCTGCTTTTGCAGCCGCAGGCTCCTTTGTGTGAAGACTGCTGAATTCTTGTGTGCCACGAGTAAGCAATTCCTGCATGGCTAGTCATACAGGTAATCTCTCATCTAAAATACGGAAGAAATTAACTTACTGTTAAATCCATTGCAGTGTTGTGAGATTCACAAGAGTTTGGGCATGTTTTCTTTCTCCCCAGTGTTACCTACCCATTGTCACAAGTGAAAAATGTACTCTTACCTTCATTTCATTGCACAAGTTGCCTAGGAGATGGCTGTTACAAAAAAACTGGTAAGAGTTGCATGGTGGAGTTTGCTTATGTGCGTGCCGTCTTTTATTTTATGGCGTGAATGAGAGGTTAAAACAAACAGCTTCCTCTTTCTTCTGCATCAGAGCAAATAGCACCAATTCAACTAAACATCAGTCCTCTCTGTATTGTTCTCTATTATGGCTTAAGTGCAGGAATTAATCTTCTTAGGCTATACACTGGCAATCTTGTAAGCCTATTTTCTGCTTCTAGGTAGCGGAAATGTACTTTCTTACCATTCTCCATTTCCATCCAATTTTGGGGAACAAAGAAGGAAGCAAAAAGATTGTCTTTCCCCTGTGTTCTGTTCTTGTATTTTGTTTCAAAAACAAAGTGATTAAGAATACTGTAAGACTAAAATACCTCATAGATGCTTCATGAGCAAATTTTGCAGATAAGTAAAATAGCTCCTCATTAAGAATTAACTAACCATAAATAGTGTACATAGGATTTTTCATAGGCTTGAAAAACTGGCATTTTAATTTGCCAGCGAGGAAAATTTTGGCAAGGACATAACAAGCATACTAACCTAGAGTCTAACTTCTGTTATTCCCATGATTGATTTGCAAATTGTCCATACACGTTTGTTTATGGTTAAAATAATCCATAATTGGAGCTTAGTTCAGCATCTATAGAACAGGGATTTTAAAAATTTCTGTAATGGTTACCACATTTCAAAATGTTATGGGCAGCATTAGCAACGGTCTTGTTTTATCTGTGGGGATTTAACAGAGGCATACTCCCAAGCTGAAAGATCCACGATTTTATTTTAACATTGCACACAAATGACATACAAATGCAATGTATTTTTGGTGCTTATTTCTTTATTAGTTGAACCACACCCAAAGCATTTGGTTTTAAAATAAAAAAACAACCCACATGCTAAATAAATGAATCCCAAGAGATTTCGGATTTCCACTGTTAATTATGTGGCTTTTGTTGTCTGTCTGTTGCACACATTCAGTTGTATGGAGGGCCTCTAGTAAGTAGAGAGGTATGTTTTGAAGGTTCTGGGAGTCTAAAGGTTCCGTTAAATGATTTTAAAAGATGCACACAGCAGTCTGACCATTTATAAAAATTAGTCTCTTTCTGTGCCTAAATTCGTATTTTCAAATCTGTTTGTAGATGGTAAGGTTTTATATTTGTTGGCGACATACACTATTTTGTGTATGAAGTTCAAATTATTTTGCTTTGAATGTAAATAATAAGATGTCATGAATGGAACCGAATTTCACACAAAGAAAAGGTGTATAGAATTTTCCCTTATAATAGCACTATTTCCAGCTGCCGCATTCCAATTTTCTTTTTACTTAAGAAGGAAAACAACATTAACAACCCTGGGTTTATTATTCTGCGTACTGGCAGTAGTTAAACTGCATGCCAGCTTGGGCCCAGTTCTGCAGCTCTTGTTCTGAGTAGTTGTAATTCATTAATGTAGCCTTGCTGTGAGGTGGCTAATTGAACTCTTGATGGTGAAATTTTTAAGAACACCTTGATTTGTCTATCCAGATTTTGTCTGGGTAGGAAAGTTTACCAGCAAAATTCTGCTCTGGGAGTTTGACTGGTATATTTTCTATCAGAGATAATCTTACTCTTTTATACTGGCATTTATACTTTTAATGTTGAGGGGGGAGAGGTGTTGGTTATTATTTTTAACTAAATTTTTCCTTTTTTGGTTTGTTTATTGGCAACAAACCTTAATGGTGATGATAATTTTCACCATATGATTATTGCTTTTTTAAAGACCTGGAACTGTGTTCACTAACAACACAAAAGGAATTAAGCTAAATACCTTCTCCCTTCGACCTTGATACCTATTGATTTCATTATGGACAACTGGTTTTCTTATGCACAATGTAGAGATTTCTACTGGTTGTTGGTGCTTCTGCTACGTGTTTCTGTACCTGTCTGTATAGATCTGCATTTCTTTCACAAGACTACTGAGAAGTATTTAACCAAGATTATTTTTGTGTCTTATAAGGCTTCTTACAGACTCTTAACCTTGATTTATTCTTTTCCATCCACTTGGTAATAATAATAAAATCAGTGCTCTGACCCAAAGTTCATTGAGGTACTGCCAACTTTTATCAAGAATTTTCTTTGTACTTAGAAAATAGAAAACCCTGCTGGTTTATTTGTCACTTTTAACTTCCTTTCCTTCAATAACCAGTGAGGAATGCTTTTTCCCTTTTTTTGTTTTTTTTTTTTTTTTTTTTTCCTGGCAATATTTTGCTTGTTGAAGGGTTGCACACCTATTCCTAGGATCAACATTTGCTGTTTCTATGTATGCTTTCTGTTCTTCTGCAGATTTTAATGATTTTTGATTCCTTGTATAATAAATACAATCTTCCATAGTAATTCAGCACTAAATCTGATGCTGTAATTTGGAAAAACTTGCATGTAATGGACACTGCTCCTTCCCAAGTATGGTTTTGCTGTTGTTATATATAATAGATGGTTTCTTTTTAAAATGTATTCTTACTTGCTTTGTCCTTCCCCTATGAAGTATTTTTTTAGACGTCGTGATGTAAGTCCTACTTCTAATAGACTGTGTCTCTGATTAAACAGGTTTATTTCAAGGTCTTGAAAGCTTTCTTCTGGTTACCAGTTATGTATCAGCACTCCATATATTGCTTTCTTCCTCTGCTGTTAGTTTTCACCTCTGGTATGCCTGTG
Source organism: Hemiprocne comata (assembly GCA_020745705.1). Taxonomy (NCBI): domain Eukaryota; kingdom Metazoa; phylum Chordata; class Aves; order Apodiformes; family Apodidae; genus Hemiprocne; species Hemiprocne comata. The sequence continues at coordinate 92,912,530 of CM036586.1, read as the reverse complement.
TGTGGTTCTTTTGTGCAAGTTCTGTGTGCAGTTTGTCTCAGGATAATGCAAGACAACTGAGAGGAAAGCCCTGCTTAATTATTTGTCAGCCCAGTCTTTCTGTCTAACCTCTGTAGGAATTTACTCATGACCTGTGTCATTGTATAATATGTACAGCTTTTTACAGAGTCTCATTCTCCCAGCTCATTAATATGCATTCTCTGATCTGGTGTAATAGTTCCAGCAGTCCCTGTGTAATCTTCACTACCCAAAGGATAGATCCATGCTAGTCCTTTGCGTCAGTCCTGTGCTTCTGGGTGCTGAACTGATCAGGTTTGCTGCCAAGCAGCTCAGCCCTCTTGTTCACTCCTGGGCACTGATTGTCTGCTGTGCATAAAAACTAGTTCACTCAGGTTCACTTTCACAGTGTCGCCATATACTGCAAATACCCCCTCATGTTAGGTGCATTTTTTGAACATTATTTTTTTTTAAATTGTGTTCTGCTTTAATAGGTTCATTTGGGTGTAATGTAAACTGAGAGAGTACGTATGAAAACTAATAGATCCTTGTTTGATTACTGACCAGTCATGAGAGAAAGTGGCTTTGTTAGATTGGAACGTTTTGGGAGTTTGACACTGGTACTGTTCATTTGGGAACATTTCTAAAGAAGAGGGGAAACTATGCACTGATGCTGGAAGAAGAATGGAATGAAAGATAATGTGCTTAATGAAAAAATTTGGATTACGGTGTATCAGAAGGGCTGAAGTGGGAGAAGTTAATGGGTTTAACATGGAGCATGAGTACACTGAGATGTAATTTCATTTGAATAAATTATTTTATGGTAAAGGGTTTTTTTGGTTTTGTAATTTGCATACAGAAAGCTCCTTTGACCTATTTCCTCAGAGCAGAAGAGTAGACCCATGTCTGCCTGTAAAGTGACGTAACCCTGGCTAATATCATCGGTCTGCTACTGCAAAAGATTACACCGTGTGAAATGGTAAATCTTTTTGTGCTAGCACTGAATCCTCTCTATAGCATTATATTGTTATTGGAATAACATAACGTTCTTTGCTTTGTGACTCAGGGGAGACAAAGCCACAAAGAGCATATCGTAGTGCAATAAATTTCTAGTCTTTAAAAATTAAAAACATTGTTTCATGGGGAATGTGCCTCAGCAAAATGAAAATATTTGGGCCACAAAGGTATTGTAGTATATATAATTCTACTCCACTGCCTAATAACTTACATTGTTATTATTGTTGTAGATCATATTTTTATTATATTTATCCTTCTCCCATTTTTAATTTGAGTGTCTTCATTTTCCGTGAATGAAGACATCTAAGAGTAAAGAGCAAGAACTAGTGTTACTATCACGGTTTTATGTGTTCTAGAACTTTACATTTTTTATGTGACAGTTGATTGCAAATTGTACAATGTTGTCAAAATGTTTGGTAATTAGCATGTGCGCTTAGAAAACACTAGAATAACAAGATAAAATTGAAGTTTTAGGTCCTAAGGGTTAGGTTTAAAAAAAAAAAAAAATGTTTTCTTCTTTTTGTACCTTGTTATACTAATGCCAGTTCTACCTTTTTTTTTTTTTTCATTGAAAAACCCTAGAATTCTCTCTTACAGATTTTAAAAAAAAAAAAAAAAAAGGTTTTGGTTTTACCTGCTAATTGTAGTCAAAGTTTTAAAGACTTGTAGACTCATAGAATTCCACAGGTTGGAAGGAACTTCAGGGATCACCTGGTCCAACCAGACAGCTGAGAGAACTTTTGCTGTTTTTGAACTATTACTTGAATCTTTGTAACTTTAGAAACAGCTGCATCTGCTAAAAACCTTACACTATACCACTGCAAGATTTCTGAGTAGCTGTGATCTATCACACACAACCTCCCCTGTCCAGGTTGGTCCCTGAAGTGCCCTGAGAGGAGAGCTTTCTGGAGTCTGCTGTAACACCATTACTGCTGTCCAGACCATTTTTTTCCCATGGATAGCAGGGTGGTGGGGAGAGGAGGCAGTCTGCACATATGTTGGGACAAGATTTGAAATAACATTTGGCCTCAGTGCTTCTAGGTTGCAGGGTTTAGAAATAGCCCGAGAGTTCCAAATGTACACATTGAACCTATAGAAGTAACTGTACTGATTAATGGCAGTGTTAACAAGATCTAGGAGTTTATCCCAATTTTTATGCATATATGCAAATATACTTTGTATAGCAGTCTTCATGTGACATCTTGGTCTCTAAGAAAACTTCTGAGTTTTTATGGCATCTTAGGAAGTGTCATAGAATGAGGCATTTTATTCAAATTTTTGTTGTGAATATTTTTTTAAGACTATATTCTAAATTCTGCAGTTATAATTCCTTGAATATAATTCCCTGGATATATTAATATTGTTTTTATCTTAAATATATTTCATAAATAGAAGAAATCTGCGAAGTCTTCATCATAATATTAGACTTTTGTATATGCTTTTTTTTTTCTTCCCCCTAGGTATCTGTTTGTTTTACAGACTTTGGAATCTTTCCAATAATGTTATTTCAGTTTGGAAATTTCCAAATCTCAAAAAACCCTCTAACTCCTGGATAAAGCTTTAGAGATACAGGGGATGTCTTTTTATGCATGTGTATTTATGCAAGGAGAGGATTTCTTCCATTTAAAGTAACTATTAAGATAATGAAGTGGCTTTTCAGTAACTCTGAAGTTGTCAAAGAAAAATGCCTTAAAAGTATGTAAAAAATTTTCAGGAAGAAGTCTCTTTGCATAACGGAGAGTTAACAATTAAACTGTATTTTATGGTTTATGAATTAACTAGGCCTTGTTTTCCCCTAATCAAAGCTCTTGGTTGTCAGAGTAAGATTTGGCATTTCAGGATCTGTAGCTGATACCTATCTGCAGTGTGCTGTTTAAAGCTGCTCTCTGTATAAATATTTCTATGTTGCCTCCCCTCCTCTCTGTCAGGCTATAATACAGGATGATTCAATTGTGTGTTAGCATGTTTTTTCACTCCTCATAGTCCTGGTTAATTGACAAATGGCTGAATGTTCTTAGAAGTTTCTACTAAGAGGGGAAAAGAAAAGCCATATTTTAAGATTTATAGCAAAACCATGGAAGTTATTCCCCTCTTCGTTCATTCTCTTTTCTAATACTGTAAACATGGAATCAATTAATGTTTTCTTCTTCTTCCTTCTGTTATAATTGCTGCTTTCCAGGTACTAAAACAACGTTTCTCTTTGACCCAAGTGTTTCTGTATTTGTGTATAAAGAAAAGTAAGGCAGAATACTTTTTTCTGCTGTATACTCTTCAGTAGATGTTTAGTTTATCTTTCTCTTCATAGTATCTTTCATACTGAAATTGTGAGATTCAGTTCTCTGCTTTATATTCTGATTGTATGTGCAAGAAATCACATGTTCTAACATTATTCCTAAGTTTATCTTTCAAGAGTTACAACAAGAAAAATACTTCAAGTACCCATTCATTTTTTCTGGATTGGATCTTACATTTACCTTCTTTCTCTCCTTCTATTTCTTTAAAGTAGTCTTGTGCTGTGAATTAAAAAGAGGCTTGCTTTGGGAAAAAAAATACTCTTGAAGTTTAGGCCCAACTGAGATTTGATCTGACTTTCCTAGAAATTGTTCTCACTAAAATCTTGGGATCCTCATCTTATCTGAATCTTCTTGACTTGGCAGCTGATTTGATAGTGCTTATTAATAACTTTTCCCCAGAACCTTGACCTTTCATGTCATTCCTTTTTTAGAGATGAGTGGAACATGGAGAAACCTCATTCAGAAAGATTACTTTTGTACTTGTGAGTAATTACAAGATGCCAAGTACATAGGTGTCGTAGTAAATCAGAGGTGCAACAAGGCAAACCTTGCAGATAACGCTTTTGGATGGAAGTAAAGGAGTTGACATGGATGTTACAAAACCCTACAATTCTGTTTAAATAACACTACCTGCTCTTTTCTTCTGAGCTATGAAGTTTTTATTGATAATGTAGGCCCAGAAGCACAACTCAAATATTCACCAAAATAGGTTACAAAGGTCAATTATTACAAGTATTGTGTAACTCTATTTAATGGTAGTCTAAGGTTGAAAAATGTATTACCCACTTAGAGCCTTTGAGACAATTATAGACTACTGAGGAAATTAGTTTTTCAGAGTGATGGTGATGATGCAATGTAATGGCTTCAGTACCAAGAATGTAGATTCTTCCCATTTCCAGTTCAAGACCTGCTTAAGCTCCTCTGACAGTCCAAGCAAGAGAGTTAAACTCTCAAGAGCCATGCTAGATTTTCTATAATTAGTAACAAGGTAGTGGGTACTACTAGTATTAATATGTAAAATCCCTTTCCTGAAGAAAACAGCTTGAATTCTTGTATAATTTAATTTTATTTATTTGGTACCGGCAAAGTTTTAAAGCTCTGGAAAATACAAGTTCATAGCAGAAGTTATGACAGGCCAACAGCCCTGTAGCAATACCACCATGAACTGTGTCAGCCTTAATGAAAAAAGAGTCCAACCTTTTTGCTTATGACAAGCTCAGTGACTAAAACTGCCCATTGCATTTTAGAGAGTAGACTGCTACCACGTTGAACAGTGTCCAGCTCTGTTTTCTTTGTTTGCAACATTTCATAGAATTAGATTCTTATATTAATAGTTAGATTTGCTCTTCAGACAACAGGAAAAACCAAAAGGCTTTTCAGCTTGTTGATGGAATACCAGTTTTGCATTTTTGTTCAAAGTCTTCAATCTTTTTGAAAACTACTGTCTGGAGGCTATTAGAAAGATGTGGTGCAATTGCCTTTTCAGAAGAAAAAAGCCTTTGATGACGAGATGTTTGTTACTATTGCAAACTGTATACCTTCTGATTTTTTTTTTTCTCCTTGCATCTAAGAATCGTGTAAGTTACCCTTTTTAGCTGGATGTGCAGCTTTAACTATATACCTAGGACATGTTAGTCCTTCTAACAGTTTCAGAACATAATGGGTCAAAAAGTGTAGCTTTAGGACTTCATTTTTTGGTGTAAAAGTCATTTAAGTTCCAGCTAATCAGAGAGACTATTTTTTTTTCCTAATTTCCTTAAACTTCTCTCCCCTATCTAACTATTAAGCTGCCTGCAAAGTACCTTCAAAAACAATTTTCACATTTACAAGCAGAGTGATAGCAAATTGTTGCTATGGAGCAAAGGTTTGTGTTGTTTTTTTTTAAATCTAATTTAACTGTGGAATGGGTAATGCATACCTTATCTAACGTGTTTGTATTCAGAAACTATGAGCTTGATTGTCTCTTGCTTGTACCATTGTGACTTAATTGATTTTGGTAGATTTGTACCTAATCCTGAGCAATGAGAAAAAAAGCTACTGGATTTTTTATTTTTTCTTTTTCCTTCTTAAGTTTTTTGGATGGAGGGAAGGAATTTGGGGCTAATATTTATAAAAAAAAAATCTCTTATCTGCTTATTGAGCATATACTTTGCCAGCTTGTCTCTTGAAAGCTCTGTTACAGTAGAACTAAGCACACCCCAGTGAAGTAACTCCTGTGTCAGGCTTATTAAATTCCAGTCACAGGAGAGTGAAGCTGCTTGTGTCTCAAGGTGTAAACTTTGGCCTCAGCTTGCAGTACTGAGGTGGAATGGAAAAAAGATTGAGTGAAAGTGTTCACAATATCTGTTTATATTTTTAGCACATTAATCATGTGGTAGAATAAAATGATGGACTAAATTTTCTGCCACTCTTTGAGTCTCTGAAGAAATATTTTTTTATTTCATCTAATGGGATACACAGCAGTGTTTCTTATAACTCTAAGCTGTCACACTCAAAACAGAGTCATAACATAACATTTCCATTATGCCCAGAACCACTCTCTAGCAAATAAGATTCAGCCTCTCCCCTTTGTGATCGCTGAAAATACAATAACAGCTACTGTCAAAGAGTCTTCTTCCAGCTTTCTATTTCTCCTGGAGTTCTCATGTGAATACGGTTCACTGGTGTGTTAGTGAGATTCTGTCTGTACCTTTTTGTAACCACTGTATTCTTCCAGGATTGCAGTGTGGGTAAATTTTATGTCTTTTTATAAAACATCCTGGTTTTTTTTTATTTTTCCCGTTTTAAACAAGAGAGAGTAGAGTTTAGGTTAAATGGTTTTTGGTGTTTAAAGACCTTATGTTAGTTTAGAATTGCCATAACGTGCTAAAATAATACTAGGTCAGTTTAATCCAAGAGAGGGATTTAAGGGGTGGATCTGTTCTTAGTCACCTCCTCTCTGCCAGCAAATGCCACTCTAGAAAAGCTTAAAAAGCTAGAATATTTTACTTGAAAGTTGGGACTGGGTCCAGTACAGTCACCTTTAGGAACCTGATGTGTGCCAAATTTTTAAGTGTTCTCTGTAGCACTTCTGCTAAAATAGAAACATTTTTGTGTGCACTGAAGAGATTGATGCTTTTTTCTCCAGATGGAGGTCCCTGGGGTGGTTTCAAACTGAAGTGGATTGGAACCCTTTCACAGGCATTTTGCATTAAATGTTTAATTTTGAAATGTCTTCTCCATGTCTTGCAAGAACTGTAGTTGATGCCTTGTTTTTAGGCTTCCTAATCAGTCTGTATCTGCCTTATTAAATTGATACTTTGCATGAAGGGAGGTAGAGTCCTTCAGCAGATCACACAACCTTATACAACAGTTTTCACAGCACAAATCTAGCTCAAAATATGCTGATAAGATTTTTCAGTTAATGAAGGTTAACGTATTCTCTATTTTTAGTGTGGTTGTATATTATCTATACAGAGAGGCTAAAGATTTTCAGCAGTGTTTCAAATACGTACTGGGAGGAAAACTATACAGCTCTTCAGCAGCAGAATTGAGAATTAATGTATAAATACTAATGAAGAAAATAAAAAGAATCCTATTAAACAACTGGTATTGCATAGAGAACTCTGTAAGTGGCAGATTATTAGGGAATAATAATACAATGATCTAATACTAACACAGTCTGACTGCAGTGGAGTAGCTGACTGGCTTAATTTCCTGGGAACAGCAGAAGTTCCTTTGGCCATATGAGGTGTCCTCAGCACACAGCATCTGCTCTTTAGGGGCTGGAGTGCAAATGGTATTTGAGCTCAGAAACACAAAAGCCTTGTGGGTTCAATGGTGCTTTGAGCAACATGATCTAGTGAAACACGTCCCTGGCTGTGGCAGGAAGGTTTGACTAGATGACTACATTTTAAAAGGTCCCTTGCAACCCAAACCTTTCTATGATTTAGGTACTTACCTCTCAGTGGGTTCAACGGGGCTTAGTTAAAAGATTCTGTGGCCAAGTATAAGTTCTAATTTCACAATTCCATTTAAAAGCAAGCTGATAATAGTCTAAAACAAATTAAAGTCTTCCAGTAGTTCTGTGCTTCTATCCATGATGTTAGGAAACAAAAAGAGCTGGTGTTTTGTCAGTTGTGATAGCCCACAATCTTCAGGTGGTTTTGCCCTGGGCTGCAGGCTGTATTGGACCTTGGAGTCATTTAGGCCCTGCCTCTGGCTTACTGCTCTCTCTGTCACCATGTGCTCCGTGGGAATTGCTGTCTGCACTGATCCTCAGCCCCATATGGGAGGTCAGGACTGTGGTCATGCGACTTAAGAGAAGCCTTTGACTTGCCTGGGTAGAAGTCCACCCTTATCATGTGGTGTTGGAAGTCCCTTACTATACCATGGTTTTGAGGTTTCATCCAAAGCTTTCAAGGAAGTGTTGATTGCAGCTCATACAGGAAACTGAAAATTCTTTTATTGCATTTGCCACATTAATCTCAAAGGTCTGATTCTTTTTTGTATTCTAGATTCTACTTAGAATTAGCAGTTCTTGGTATACAACTATTAAAGAGATACTGGGATCAGGTCTTGCAGTGTTCCTGACACTTTCCTTTTGACTGTAGATGGCCAGCTTTGAATAAATGTCCTTCCTCTTGGAAAATCAAGCACATTGATGGTGTTTGCTTTTCTCACAGAAAAATTACACCATCAGCAGATTTACTTTAAAAATTGTAGGCGCTCTTGAGTGGACAGAAGAGATTAGCTTTATTAATCTGTATTTTTTTTACACTTCTTTGTAGTGTATGTTTGATACATTGCTGCAATTAAGTTTAGAACATTGTCCATAGCCACATTGGAAAAATGTTTTTCTTTTCTGCTACAGTCACTCTGTCTTTTGAAATGTTTCCACTGTTCAGAAAACTTACTTTTTGGACAGTATTACAAGTGATTTAGCAACATGTAGCACTGAAAGTCAAACAACTTGATTTTCCACCTTGCCTAAGTCTTTATATATATGTAGTCTTCTGGGCAAGCAAACCTTTTTTGAGAATAAGGAAATTGGTTTTGGAAGACAACTGTGGTGTACTGAAGAGAATTTCCTCTTTGGTCTCATTTTTTTTGGTTGGGTTTTTTGGGGTTTTTGTTTGTTTTCCTTGTTTGGATTTTTTGGTTTTTTTGTCTGTTTTGTTTTGGGTTTTTTTTGAGGAAGGAATAAAGTTTTCTGATTTGTTTTATTCCCCCCCCCCCCCGACTATTCTTTTTTCCATTGTTGCTCTCTTAGGTTGCGAGTTAAACAGAATAGCTCTGGACTGTCTGTTCAGAAAAGGTTGTATTTTTTACAGCTTTTCCTGGAGAAAGTGTATCTTAAGAAGATCCATTTGGTTCTTTTGCTGGCTTTGATGACATAGTGACTCTTTTGGTTTCATCTGCTTCATGTGGTAGTTTTATCCAATTGCCTTGGGACACCTTGTTTCAAAACAACTTTTTAAACTGTGTTTTGCGTTCCTCAGATCAGTGAACAGCTGCCAAGCATTGATAACAAAGTATTGAGGAGATATCCCGTTGGTGAAAGGCTCACTTCCTTGTGAGCATGCTATAAACTGTTCTTCCCAGAGCTGCTAATCGTTCCTCTGGATGAGAACAGTTCTCATATACTGGGACCAATGTTGTTCAACATCTTCATCAACGACTTGGATGAGGGTATAGAATGTACCCTCAGCAAGTTTGCTGATGACACTAAGCTGGGAGGAGTGGCTGACACACCAGAAGGCTGTGCTGCCATTCAGAGAGACTTAGACAGGCTGGAGAGTTGGGCGGGGAGAAACATGATGAAATTCAACAAGGGGAAGTGTAGAGTTTTGCATCTGGGGAAGAACAACACAATGTCCCAGTATAGGTTGGGGGCTGACCTGCTGGAGAGTAGTGTAGGTGAAAGAGACCTGGGGGTCCTGGTAGACAGGAGGATGACCATGAGCCAGCAATGTGCCCTTGTGGCCAAGAAGGCCAATGGCATCCTGGGGTGCATTAGAAAGGGTGTGGTTAGTAGGTCAAGAGAGGTTCTTCTCCCCCTCTATTCTGCATTGGTGAGGCCGCATCTGGAGTATTGTGTCCAGTTCTGGGCCCCTCAGTTCAAGAAGGACAGGGAACTGCTTGAAAGAGTCCAGCGCAGAGCCACAAAGATGATTAAGGGAGTGGAACATCTCCCTTATGAGGAAAGGCTGAGGGAGCTGGGTCTCTTTAGCTTGGAAAAAAGGAGGCTGAGGGGTGGCCTCATCAATGTTTACAAATATGTAAGGGGTGAGTGTCAGGGAGATGGAGTTAGGCTCTTCTCAGTGATGACCAGTGATAGGACAAGGAGTAATGGGTGCAAATTGTAGCATAGGAGGTTCAAGGTGAATATCAGAAAAAACTTTTTTACTGTGAGAGTGACAGAGCACTGGAACAGGCTGCCCAGGGAGGTTGTGGAGTCTCCTTCACTGGAGACATTCAAAACCCGCCTGGATGCGTTCCTGTGTGATGTGCTCTAGGTGACCCTGCTCTGGCAGGGGGGGTTGGACTAGATGATCTTTCAAGGTCCCTTCCAACCCCTAGGATTCTAGGATTCTAGGATTCTATGATAATACTGTTGCCTTGTTATAGTAGCTCATATGCTAACGACAGTGTAACTGTTATCTGACTTGGGCCGTGTCATACACATTTTAAGAAGTTTTGTCTCAGTTAGCCATAGATTTCTGCCCAAAACGCAGGTTTGTGTAGGCACCATATCAACTGCTGTTTGCATAGTTCTGTTTTTAATGGTTAATGGCCTGTACAAATGCCTAAGGAAGCATATCAGGCAGTTTCTATGTAGCTTTTCTATTTTTGAACTAATGAGTTATTTAATAAGTACAGTTTTAGATTTATTTTTTTTTAATTAAGTCATGTATTTTGCCTGCTCTTGCCAGGTTGAGTTCCCTGATACTCTGGAATTGAAATACAGGCTTCTCTTTATTTTTCATGTGCTACTTTGTATTGGTGGTGAAGTATTTGTTTATGGCTTCACATCAGAATAGTGTTTGCGTGGTTTGTTTGTGAACTGCTTTTTTCACTTCCCTGTGGCATTAAAAAGAAGGATAAGGTGCATATGTGAATACAAGATAGCATTAAGATATGTCTGCTGTATTAGTGTAAACTAAAAGCCTTCTGAATTTGTTTAGAAGGTTCTTTCCCTCCCTGTAGAAATAAAACGTTTCATTGCATATGAAATTAGAAAGTGGCTTCCTCTGTAGCTGCCAGTGAAGAATTCTCCCAGTAAAATAAGCCCAGAGGGGCAAATATGTGATACTCATTTGGGAACAGTTCTATGCAGCTGTTATTTTTTGGGCACCAACCTTACTTTCTTTTTAAGCCTGTTAGCAATAACTTAAATTCGTGGTAGGATGTCTCATATCAGAGAATGGCGAACAGACTGACAATGCTTTGAGTGAATTAGCCAGTGGCAGTGTGTTTCTCTGGACTTAGTGAAGTAATCACCATGTAGCATATTCATATATCATGGAGTCTACTTATATATACATATTTTTAATATTCTAGTACAGCAGAAAGAAAAAAATTGCAAAAATTAAAGCTCCAGAACAGACTTCTACCTGCTCCCTAATAAAATGAGCAATGGATTAATTAAGTGAATTTTTCTAAGTTCTAATAAAAAAAAAAATTGCAAATCATTACTTAATTAAATTGGAAGCAGTAATTTTAACTTTCGGCAACTATAGTAATTATTTTTTATCTTTGAAAGTCATGGTTTTTCAATCACATAAAATAGTTTACCAAATAACTTGCTCTTTATAGCTAGTGTAGGATTTTAAAGTAGCCATTATTTGGTTCTTTCTATTTATTTTAATACAGGCTTTATCTTTCTTTAACTTCTAGGTAACAGTAAGATGAACTCTTAAGTGTTACTGGTTATGAGAGTAGATAAATCAAAAGGTACAAGACATGAACCCCGCAGCAGCGTTTTCTTTGACTGATCTGATGGGCCAGACTATGTTTAAGTTCAGCCCACCTGGTTGGGTGCATCAGCACCATATGCCTTGACATTTAGGCATGGTTCAAATATTTTGGTGAGGCATACATAAGAGCAGTGCTTATTTCCTCCAGTGACAGTGACTGAAGTGGGTGTCTCTATTAGGTGATAATTTAGGTTTCATTTTTCTTCATAAGCAAGTTCATTTGGAAGGAATGGGAGAAATACTACAGCAAAGAATCGATCATTCCTGTTCTCATCTTCCTTGGAGGCCTTCTTTCTTAAGGGGTTGGAACTGACATGCCTTTAATGAGCCCTAAAGTCAACAGGCTTAAGACTGATTTGTATTCGCTGGGTAGCACTCATCTGAGTTTTACTCTTTGAAAGGCAGCTTTTGCCTTTAAAACACAATACTATATATACACTATATATATGTGTATATGTGTAAAGCTCCAGAACAGACTATATATACACTATATATATGTGTATATATAAAAATATATGCTTTATATATATATACAAGTGTATAAATTGATTATATGTATATATGTGTATGTAACATAACATTAAAAAAAATTCATGATATGTTAGAGAAGTAGGCTTAGGCCCTAAGGGTAGATTGAAAGGCTGAGTCTCATTTTTTCGACTAGTGCAAAAAGTAAGTTCTGTTGCCTGCCTTCCTTATCCCTAATCTTGCTAAGCTGCTGTAAGTGATTTTGAGGTCAGCCTTTAAACTGATGTGTTTTTTTTTCCTTTTAGCCATCATGGACAACTACATTCATGCATTTTTAAACTAGCTTTCACAGTAGTGAAAGTGTGAATGAAAAGATACTGGGAAGGAACTGCAACCTTTTGCCACAAATTGCAAGGTAGTTGTCTACTAAAGGTCGTGTATTTTAAAAAAATAAATCTTCAAATTCTCATTTCAGCTCTGATTCTTCAATGGTTCCAAGTGATTTACACAAATTTTTGCAATTTCTGACCTGTTCCAGTGACAGCTGTGTAGTTGCTAGTCTTTCACATTGCTTATATTGGTTTTGTGTGTCTTGTTTGAATGCTGATATCTTCAAGGGAAAGTCTCAGATTCCCACTGAAATTAATGGTTAAGGATAGAAAAAGAATGGGGAACAAATTATGCACCATGCTTTATTCAGTGGCATATTCTATTAGTCCCTCAGTGACCAATTTTTATAAGCCTGTTGTATATTTATGTTTCAGCAGTTTGTTGTAATGTATTATTCCTTCTGTGGATTTATATCTTGAATTATTCTTTGGGTAGAAGGGATTTCCCTTGTTGCATTCTAAGGTGGCTGTTCAGAGGCCATTGGTTAACTGCTCGTTTCCTTCCTGCTTACCAGAACCACCAGCAGCATCTTGCAAGTTTTGTGGATAGTTTTGTGAGTTTTATCTTGGCAGTGGTGTTTCCTAAACTCTATGGTATCATTTGGAAATGTGGTGAGTATATCACTGTTGGATGTTCATATCCTCAGTTATATGGATATTTCAAGAATTTGTTCAATTGTGTAATTGAACAAGCTAAGAGCACGTATGGCCTGTGGGGAGAGAAGTGCTGTAGAGTGGTAGGCTTGATGACGGCTCTCTTTAAAGCCTTACTGAGAGAAATCAATTTCCTGGCTTTCATGCAGTCCTGCAGCATTTGTTACACTGCTGAGTCTCACAGACTTGACACAACTGGTCGGTGAGCTGCTCAGCTGTCTCTTTTGTCTGCTGGAGGGAGACGGAAGGGAACTGTGAGTTTATGATTTTGCAGATGTTGAAGTACACGGGCATGAAGCTTGGAGGACCAATGAATGAGTTTTGCATGTAATATTCAGGACTTGACAAAGTTAGTCTTTCTAGTGGGAAATCTATCACTATTTTGTTTTTACCTTTATTGTATTTAAATCCTATGTTCTTTAATACTGTCCAGATATGTAGTGGGAGAATAAACACACAGAGGCCTGTGTTACGTTTAAATCCAGAAATAAGAGAAATGTAAATGTCATTACTGTAACTCCATGAGTAAAAAAAAAAAAAAATCATCTAATACTCTCTGGAATATTGATAACCCCCACTGTTTCAACAATTGCTTAGATTTGTTTGCAAGTTTATGCTGTGCCACCAATTGAGTTGCAAAAAGCAAAGCAAGACATTTCCACTTCTATAATTATGTCCTGGTTTATAATTATATTTATCTCTTGCATCCGAAATGAGCATTTCAGTAATTTGTATTGCTTCTTACATTGTTGCATACCTTAAAGAGATTAAACAAATATTGTGAAGGATGCATAGGAAAACAAAATCATAATTATTTGTGTTTGTTCAGTATTGATTGTGACAAAATCTGATGAGATTTTCTCAATCTTGGGACAAAGTCTTGGTAACAAAGACTAATTGTGTTTGAATTTGGCTAAACTGAACACTGAAGATAGTTCTCTAGAGTTTAGGTGTCCAGGATCTGACTTGAACTTACTGGAATATATTGAATGTACACAATTAAAATTCTGTTTAGACTCCTAACAGAAGGATAATTTATAGGTGTATTTCATCTGGGAAGCTTGATGCAAAGATGTGGTGGGTTATTCAAACAAAGAACTCGTTGCCAACGGTTAAGATGAACTCTGGCTAAAATGAGCTTTCATGCCTACTACTAACATAATCTCTTTAATAAACTAGAGATTATTTTAGAATTACAATAAAATAATTTTAATAAATTCAGGTGTATAACCTTCTGAAAAAATCAAGTTAATTCATGAAGTCATAATCTTCTGTCTTAAGCCATCTTCATGTTGTAAGTGGTTGACAAAGCTGAGGTTTAGATACTGCATTGCTGCTTGCAGTATGCCTCACCTAGGTAGATCTGCGCTTCTAATTCCAACTCAGCAGTGATTTGAGCAGATCATACACTCCAGTTATGCACTGTGGTCTGATGCCAAGTGACCTCTAGGCTTGTCTGAATATGCATCAGCGTATTTTTGTGCCAGATCGCAAACTGTGTAATCTAGTGCCTCTGTCATCCTGTCACTTTATTTGTATTTATTGTGACTGGCTTTTACACACTGTAAACAGCACCAGTGGACCAGTGCTTTTTATATAGAAGGGTTGCTATAAAAATGACTAGGAGATATGTGGCTAGGGAATGAATATTACTCATTCCCTGTGAAATGGAATGAGTGGATGGACAGTGCATAGTGCTGATAGTGTCCGTGTAAAATATATATCAAGGGAAGAAAGTGAGAAAGATGAAAAGTATTTCAAAAGGCAGAAAAGAATGAAGCTGAGGTTATACATTTACTTCAAAAAGCAGGAGCTAAGGAGTCTTGCTTTTACTTCTCTCTGTTAGAACAGACCATGTGTGTCATGTGTTCTCAGCTTGTATTACTCATGGGAGCTAGAAACTGGGGCTGGATTCACTTCCTGAAGTGTATGTGTTCCTTACCACTTGGGATGCGGTAGGGCATCCAGCTGCTCATACAGTAAGGTGTGAGTCTCACTCAGATTGCTTTTTTTTTAATGTCAGCTATGTGTGGATGTCTTGGACGTACTAGAGTGTCAAAGATATCAGTAGATGCCTATAATTAGGCACTTGAACTGAACTTCTAATTTTTCTCACTTGTTTTATTTCATTGATATGTTTTATTCATGTGTGTGTATTAGATTTAACTTCCAATTGTGTTGCAGATTTATAGTAGTTTGAAATTATGATTCCTTGCTATACTCAACCTTTGAGTTAGTGCTATGGTTTATTTCTTGTTGCAGTGGCAAAAAGGCTAGCCTAACTCATATTCGTTAAGCACTTTTTTGAGATTCCTTAATTTCAATAGGAATAAGAAATCTTGAAGTTGTATTGTTATTTAATGTTTATTTACTGCCATCTACTTATAAAGTGGACATACAGATTTTCCTTTGTCTTCAGTCAAGAACATACATCCTTACCTGTCATGCAGGTATGCATGCATGTACGAAGTGCAGCGTTTTCAGCAGTGGTGTCCTCAGATTCCAACTGGAGATTTTGCTGTGTGTGTGTGCTTGTATGTGTATTATATTTTTTTTCCCCAGATTTCAGTTTTTATTCATGTGCTGTAGTGAAATGTGTATTTGAGCAAGTAAAAATATCTGTTTCTATGCTTTTGTCATCCAGTCATGACCATTAAAATCAAGTTGTTTCTCTAGAATTATAGATACATAGAATCTTAGTAGAGGTCATGAATCTTGAGATGATGAGAATTTTCATTGCAACCAAATTTATGTCCAGGGTCCAAGTTCAGGCAGAGTGAAAGTGATCTCTTTGGAAGAAAAGTTGAAGGTTTTGTAAGCCAGTTGTTTTAACAAGTAATTAATGAGAAAAGGGAAGGAAAGAAAGCTTTCTGACATTTTACTTATACAAGCATTTTTGTTGCTTTAAACACTTGAGTAATATGTGAGACTAACATATGTTTAAATTAAATGTAGACAGTGATCAGTTATAGTGTGTTGACCAGTTTGGGGTTTTTTGGTTTGTTTGTTCTGTTTTTTTTCTATTCTCAGCACTGAGAAAACTAACTTCAAACACAGTACAAAGAAGATAGCAATTAACTATTTTAGTAGATTTGACTCAACCTTGTTCATGAGTGCTCTTCAGTTGGCAAACTGCAACATTGCATAACAGATTATTTTTAGGTCTGCAATCTGGACATGATCAAACATTTCTTCAAGAAGAAAAAAAATTTTCATTCACAAGTCTGGTATGTGATATTTAAAATGCAGGAGACTTAGCCTGAGTATCTTTAGCTATACAGTTCAGTCTTTCAAGCAGTTTTATATGTAATTATTATAGAGACCTGTAGGAAAATGTTCATGTTCTACAGTTATACTTTTTGATTCTTTGTTTGTTTGTGGGTTTTTTTGTTTGGTTGTTGTTTGTTTGTTTTTATTTCTGCTTAGTTTGCTATGTAGTACTTAATAGGATGAGGATTAATTTTCAGCTTCAGTTTTTAAACTCAGGGTAAGAATTTTATGTCCATCACCTGGTGTGTCTATGGTATGGAAGAAAAATCAGTATATCGGAAAAAAGAAAACAGATAACTGTGGAATTCTGAACACTATTCTTAAATTACCTCTCAGCTCACAGAGCATACCACCTGGCAGTGTCAAGAAAACTGCTGGGGTTTTTTGTTCTTTTTTTTTCTTTCCTGGTGTTAGCCAGCTTCACACTTTTCAAAGCCCAGTGCCTTGTGTTTCTGCTGTGGTACCTTTTCTGTGTGTTTTATGGGTCTCCAAAGTGATTCTTAACTTTTTTCCATAAATATAATTGCTTAAAAAGCATTTGCAAAGAATAGTACAGGTACTTTTGGTCAACATCCCTTCTAGTTACTGAAGGGGAACATGGCAAAGAGTGCTGTTGCAGGCAGCAGAGTGTGTCTTCTGCACTGCTGTGAGTTCACATGATGGCAGGTGCGATGATGGGAAACGTCCCCTACGTTTCTCATTTGATTTCAAATGAGAATCATCTGCTGATCTCAGGACAAGCAGATTACTGTGGTTAAACAATAAGTATTTGTCAGACTGCAGGAAGGGTCTTCATGTACCTTGTAGTCATGTGCTATGCTCTTTCTTCAGTCTGTCTTCTTCATAGTATCTGTGTTAAAGCTTAACATTTAAACTGTTGTGCGCTTCATATATATTCAAAAAGTAAGGCAATGTCTGCATTAATAATTTGGCTATTATCCCTGTAAAAATATTTTTACATGGCAAAGGACATGTTCATATGTGAAGTCCATAATTTCTCTAAATAAATCTCTTACGAGCAATGACTTTTTTCCTTGCGTTTTTGGCTTTCATTGCTAAAGTGATAATAATAAACATACCTTTAGAGGTACAGAAGGCAAAGACATGCATGAGAAGGGAATTAAAGCATGGTTAACAGCAGTAGCTGGTAGTTCAAGGGAGACTACTTAAAAAGATAGAGACTGGTGGAAAAGCCACAGTTCAAGGTCTTTGCTGAAATGAAGCCAAGAGTGCAAGAGACTTTTCTTCCCCATTTTAGTGTTAAATTAAATGCTATTGACCTTCTTTTTCAATTATTTCTATGGAAAGACAGGAAAGATTGTTTGTTTATATTCATTAAATAAACAAAAAAAAAAGAAGCAGAAAAAACAGTTTAAAAACTACAACCGTTTTTTACATAGAGGCTGATAGTTTGGCAAAATTCAGCCTGAAGTTTACTCTTGCTAGATAACCCCCTGGAAATATAAGTGGGTTTGTTCCACTTGAGTAATCACATGTAAATGCAGAGTGCCAGCAGCACTGTAATAATGACTGTAGTGTCTTTGAAGGCACTCTGAAGCTTCCGTTCAAAGACACTCTTAAATAATTAATTTTTTTTTTCTTTTGTCAAGTTACATGGAAGAAGTAATGACAACCCCAAGTATCAGATTTCCTTCCCTTCTTTTCTTTCTCATGCAAAGAAGAAATATTTTAATTAAGACACTGCTTGCTAATCTGTATAGCAAAGAGAGATGATGAACGAGCAGGTGCATATAGTTCTTTGTGGTAACCCTTAACACAGAACTGACAGCTTCTAAAACCTAGGTACCTCTGAGGTGATCTCAGAAGTCTGGCTTCCCCTCTGCAAATAAAGGGAGGCAATTTGGTCTGCTTTGATATGTCCTCTGGCTCCTTGCAGTTCACTCTGTGACCATTTATGCAGTCCTCCTTGTAAGACTGGCTGCTCAGCTGGCTGTGCATGGTTTTAATAATTTTTTAAATTATTTTTTGGCAGATACTGAGCGTCTCTATACAGTAGTGTTTGAAGAGATCTGTGGGCGTTTTGGAAAGGCCTATACCTGGGATGTGAAATCCTTGGTCATGGGTAAAAAAGCCCTGGAAGGAGCAGAGATTATTCGAGATGTTCTAGATCTTCCAATAACCAAAGAAGAGTTATTACATGAAAGTAAAATGAAGCAGGAGAAGATATTCCCTACAGCTGAACTGATGCCAGGTATGTTTCTCTTTAATATTTAAAAACTGTTTATAGAATATTTAAATGCTAACAAAGTTAGAATTTTTTAGTCTGCCTTCCACAAAACAGTTTATCTTACAGAGTCAGTTTCATCACTCTTTGTTTTAGTAAGTTGTACTCAAATCTACATCTTACTTACCTGTTAAAGAGATATTTTACCTGTTAAAGGTTACAGAAAACTTTTTTTCTTGTTTACTTTTTTCCTGTATGTTTTAAAAGAAGAAAAAAGACTAGCTAAATGTTGATGAATTCTGTTTTGTAAGCCAGACATTCTTTCTAATTGTTGGAGCTTCATAACTGAGCAAGTTAGTTTTCTCTGGCTATGGATGTAGTCCAACTTTGTTAAGTGCAAATGCACTTTTAAATGGGCAGGCAAATGCATGGGCTCTTTCATCTGCAATTTATCTTGCCTAATCTGAACACTGAAACTTAAGCATGGTGCCTGAGCCTGCTGCTTGTCAATGGAGAGAGAGTTTTTCTCAGATCATCCTGAGACAGGTAAATTTCATCACTTTTTGAAGATACATGTCTTATACCAGCGATTGTGCAGGAAGCCTGAACGAGTAGCTTATACCAGATACCTCAAGATAAGCAAGAAGATTAATCTTATCTGTGGTGTGAACTTATATTTTTATATTCCATTACATTTACATCTGAAATACTTAGAGAAAAATCCTCAGCCATGCAAGACAAGCAATACCTAATGATAGGATTCCTGTTAACATTCTGTACAATTTTAAGCTTCATGGAGGAAATATCAATAATTTATGAAGAAAAAAAGAAAAAAAAGTAGAAGGGAGAGAGGAGTAAAAAAAAGTATGAGAAGTTAGATAACTGCCTGTCTCTATAATGTGTAAATGTTATAATGTTTTCTCTTTGAATGTGTGCTTGTTTGTTCTGATAATTTCTACAGTGCCTTAATGATGCTTTAATTTTAATTTTTTTTTTAATATCTAGTTTCATAATGCATTACAAGGATGAAAGTTAAAAATATGTGATATGGTGTGGAATAAATAACAGAAGCAAAAATAAAAGGTGTGATTTATTTTTTTTAGGCATCTTAAAACCTTGAATATTCTGTGCAGCCAACTTATTTAATTATCTCTCTGATGTCTTTTATATGCAAGATTTTTAAAATTGCATCTTTTTCACTTATAGAACCACCTAAAACTGTAAGCCTCAATAACCTGTCCAGGAAAATAAGAAAAATGAAAGGATGTGGTTTTAATTTTTCATGTCAAACTTCTGGGACTAACTTTGCAGCTATATCTTTTGCAAGACAAAAAAAAAATCCCTGGTTTGGGCTTAGAAAATAGCAGATGGACAGACTGGGTGAACTGTTAGGAGGCACAGAGAAGAGCACAAGTAATAGATGGATAGAAGTGGATATTCTGTGCCTGCTGAGGATTGTGATAATGTGGCTAAGCTGGATTGAACATAGTTGCAGAGAGATGATGGAACAGATAAGCTGAAGGAAGCATGAAGTTTTGCAGTGTTCCTGCCTTCAAAAAATGAATTTTGGGCTCACTGAAGCTGGGCTATTATAGATGAAACAAGCAAAATTCTTATTGGGACAAGCAAGTAAACATTTTTATCGTCTCCAGAATTGTTCAATTTACTATCTTTTCAGTTCAACTAAATGCATGTGATAACTTTCTTCAGGCTATTTTCTAAAGCAGAATTGATGTGAACTTAAATACTTCATGCTCACTGGCTGTTGTGGGGAGTAAAGGCAGCCTTGGTCACTGAAGTAATGGGATCTGTACTTTACTTGGTAGCAGCATATGAGATACAAGCTGAATTGCTATTTTGAGAAAGCCAGGTTGGTGTTAGCTAAGAATCTAGAAAGAAGTGGCTCCAGCTACTTAATATTTAGTTTCTGTAAGGATTTACCTGTTCATCAATCTGATAATCAGCTTTTTTAATCTGATACTTTTCTTCTGTCCTTTTGTATATTCTGAGGATATCTATTAATCTAATCCTTGGGTATTTATTCTGCAGCCTCTTTAATTAAGAATGAATTTCATGCAAGTATTGTAAGACTGTAAGATTGTAAGATGTAAGACTGCAGTGACATTTTGAATTTACAGTGTTCTCTGACTAAACTGATCTTCCAGGTAGTTACAGATAAATGCAGGAAAGCAAAAGTTAATTTTCGTATTTATTAATGGCATGAGTCTGGTGTGCTGAGTTTCTGGCTATTTTTTTGACAGTCAATAGGCAGGTGAGGTTATCTTTTTCAATCAATTGCTACAGTTTTTCCAAAAAATAAGATTGAAATTTGTTTGGTGGAGAGCAGTGCTAAATGATGAGCAACAATGTTTGAAAAAGAGACTCAAACAAAGCAGCACTTGTTTCTGGACATACAATGAGCTATGCACATTTTTTTGGCAGCAATGATAACTCTTAATTCCAAAATCAAGGAATTGGCAAGTATGTTAGTGATGGTTAAGGATGGAGTGGAAGTTGTATGAATATCCAGTTGGCAAAGCAGGGCTTTGCCTGACAGGCTGTGTCACAGCCATGCCGCTTCATGTGCAACAGTACTGAGACATGAGCAGTTGAAGATGGAATTTTTACTATTTCAGTATGGTTGAACTGACTGACAAGTTTCAATACATCAGGATGTGGTCAAAATATGAATTTCCTCTATGAATAGGATATATACATTTCTAACATGGAATTTTACAGTAACTACTTGAGAGTTAATCCAAGACAACTGACAAAATGACAGGACTGACACTTGTACTACTTTTCTAAATATTTCTGTCAGAGTACAGACGTTTTTACCTGCAAAAATAACATAGTAGGCTTTTTGTTTCTGCAAATGCAGTACCACATGGCAGGAAATGGGTCATCAGAAGAATGTCTCCAAGTTGGACAGCTGCTGATAGTTACTGTAATCATGTCAGGGTTTTTAAATTAATGCCATTTTTTTCATAGCAATTTCTGTTTTCTGGCTTATCATCACCACAAAGTACAGATCCTTAAGGATTGTGTGTTTGTGTATACCTTTCAGACATTTTCCATCCCTGAGTAATTTTCATGATACCTAGGATTTCTTTGTTGTAGCTCCCATTCAGCCAGTTCAGAATGTCACGTGCAAGCTATATTCCAGTTCAAGTACTGTAGACTGACACTCTTGCAGACCTGAGGAAGTAATTTCATAGCTCATTTTTCATGCCAAGTGAAGCCAGTTGGAAATAACAAAGAGAGAAGATAGAAAAAGAGTTCAAGTTTCAACAGCAAATCACTTTGAAGTCATACATACTTTTTCTTGAGCAGTTCCTTTCAGTGAACAGTCTGCTTTCCTTAGTTATTGTTTCCTTGATTCATGTTGTGCCCTAAACATTTAAAAAGACTTTGTACCATGTTACCTTCTCTTTTCCTTGCTGTTACTGTTTTAGCGGTAGGAAATTATAGTGAGTCCATGCTGGGCTTAGTGAGCCTGTAACCCCTACAGATCAGTCAGTTAGCTGCAAACTCAGAATGATGCTCTCTGTTTGCCTAATTTCAAACATTTGGCCTTTTTATTAAGTCCTAAAGGATTGCAACCCAAACATGCTTTTATTAGGCAGTCAACAACACAGTTGACAGAAGTTCTGAATTGTATAAAATTTACTCCTTATGTTTTTTCTATAGCCATGCATGTGTCAGCATGTCCAGACTAAAATGAGATCATTGATTTGGTGAACAGGGAGTCTCTGATACTTTTTAGAGAGCAATTAGATGAGAATATGGAATTATTTATTAGTAGTAGCCAATTACCTTCCAAATTTTGGAGCAGGTTGTTACTTTCCACCTCCACTTTTGTAGCTTGGTGAAAAGATAACATACCATTTCGGGTAGCATTTTTAAACAATGTCTCAGATCAAAAAAGAAACAGGTGGATCTGAGAGTTACGTTTTCATAGTGTCATGAGATTCAGGAATGGAATGGAAGAATATTTCGGTTGGAAAGGACCTGCAGACCTGCAGCAATCATCTAGTCCAACTGCCTGACGAACTCAGGGCTGACCAAATGGTAAAGCATTCATGGCAATTACACCGAGTGGTGGATAACCCCATCTCTGTCACACTGTCACCTCCACAGCAACAATGCTGACTTCTGGGGTTTGAGAGCAAGTGTAGATAATGAATAGCACTGTGCTGATGGGCTTGCAACTGTTTTAGCACAGCAGACTACACCAAAATTATTTTTAGTCAGTTTGTGACTTTAATGATTTTGTGAAGAGACAGCTGCTTCTTGTTCTAAGTGAGATTCTTATTTTTATTTTCTTTGTCAGATGCTTTTAATGTTTAGAGGCTGTTGAGGTTTTTACCATGTATTTTCTTTTATGAACTTAAAGGATTATCATTGAATTGGCTAAAAATCCAATCAACTTGACAAAGCTCTGAGTGGTAATGTTAGCTTTTCCTTGATTAAAAGAAGTGATGAAATCTTAAAGAGCTTTAAGTTTGTTGTGATACCACACTCAATGTAAAAACTGTAAATTATTTTGAAAATGAGGAGCATTCTTTTCATAGGGAATCTATAGTTATCCTTAAGATTTCAATTCGTGCACAACTGGACATAAATCATCAAGACATGCATAATGCATGTACACAGTTAATTTAAACACTGCACGGAGCACTTTTGTTTCCTTTAGTCTTTTTCTCAGAAGTAAATCTTTTCTTCTAAATACACACTGAAGGTTCTTGGACAGCTCGTTTTGTGTAACATTACAGCAAAATGAAGTGGACTTGAATGTGGGTGTCTAAAGAGCCTTTAATTTGGTGTCCCAGAGGTCAGGTGTCCTCTGTTCTCATGCTGGTAGTATGAATAGAAAGCCAACTTTATCTATACAGTGATGGACGCAGAACAGTGTTGTGATAGGTGTATATGAACATCTTCTTCGAGTGCTGAAAGTCTGCAGAAAGAGTATGAAGTAATTTTTGGCTCCTAATTCGTGTGCAAGCTATGTGAAGAAAACATGGTGACGAGTGTAGTTCTTTGAACAAAAATACACAAAAGTGCACAGCGCAAAAGTCTGAGTAAGACTGTTCTTAAAAATGGTCTGTTCTCTAAAAAGCCATGTTGTATTTTCTGCAGAGTGTGCTGCATCTCAGCTGCAAGACTTTAAAAGGGTAGTTATCTTAGCACAGGCTACATAGTATAGAAAAGCTCGAAAAGAAAGCGGAGAAAGAGAAACAAAACATGCACATACCCTAGCTTAGGAAAAGGGAAACAGGGCAAAAGAGGTGGCAGATTAACAAGACTATTCAAACATGGTAGAAAAAAGAAAACAAAAGTTAATACTTTTGGATGAAAGTAAAGAGCAAATAAATAAATAAATAACCCAAACACACCCCTCTGCCTCCACCCCCCCCACCCCTGGCCCTCTGTGAAGACTTCAGACTCAGGACTCGAGCATATCTAGATACAACAAAATATACATAGGGAAAAATTTGTTTGCCCTTGAAATACAGGGGGTTTTAAGTTAAAAATAACTTTGTGGCATGTTTCAATACCCCACCTTATTTTGCAAAGAAACACTTTTCTTATAAAAAAGTTTAGGAAGAGGATTGTTCCTTTAGGTTATAATTACAGCTGACAACAAAATAAATGTGACTGACTAATAATATTCACAATTAAATTTTCAAATGAGAGTGGCCTCTACAGCTTATTGAAGTAAGGAGAATGAGTATCTTTTTAATACTTAAAATTAAGTGAATACCAAATTACATATTGCAGTCACAAAATACAGTTGAAAATAGAATAGCACAGGTATTTAACTGGATAAATATTCAAATAACCGGTATCTAACTGGGAACGGGGGTAAGATAATATAGTAAGTAAAATGTCCTAAATAGCCCACCTTTTCTAAAGTATTTCTTTAGTCCCCAAAACTATGGCAAAGAATACAAAGCATTTGTACATAGCAGTAATGTTGTTACTATAATGATTTGAGGCCTAAGTGTGAGAAGGTTTTCAATGAGAAATAATGTTTTGTTAAATTAAGTGAACCATGAATAAGCTTTTGGCATAAAGAGTCGTCTTCGTATCAGCTTTAAAATACCCATTTGCTATTTTAAGTTTTCTTAAGAGATCATATGGGTTTGCTTTCTTAAAAAGGAATTATGGAGACGAAGACACCAAATAATACTTGTAGGTCTATCCAAAGCTTTTATCATTTCTGTATATGTAGCCTTTAGTTTTTCTGTAGTAGTTTAACTGGAACTTTCTCTTCAGTCTGAAAATGAACAGGCAGAAATCTATGGAGACTCCACAATATAACCTGATTTAATTGGCTAATCAATGGTTGCATGTAAATAGTACAAGAAATAAGCAGCATTTATGGTGTTCTGTTGGTTTTGGTTTGCGTTTTTTTCATTGTTTACTGTCTTGAACTAAAGTAATCCTAAATATTTGTCAGATTAGTAGATGTCTGATGCTGTAATATTTTGAATAAGGAGAATGCTCATTTGGAAGAATATAGAGTATTAATGTATATGATGGTTCTGTGTTCACACTTGCTCAGAATATTCTTAAATAGGTTTTAAAGTAATGTTATCCATGATAGTTGGTGCAGAACTGAAACCCCTGTGAGCTGTTTGGGCTTTGTTTGAGGGTGAGAAAAACGGGGATGCGTCTGCTAAATGTACTTCCTAGCAGAGCATGGTAGCTTTTAGATAAATTTAAAATAAAACTTAACACACACTCACTGTCTTCTCTGTTGCCCACTGATTTCCTTCTTCTCTTCCTGGGATTACATAATGGTTAAAATACCTTTAATTCAAGGACATGTTGGACAAGACTTGTGCAACATGGTCTAGTGGGAGGTGTCCATGCAGGGGGTTTGGAACTAGATGATCTTTAAGGTCCCTTCCAACCGAAACCATCTGTAATTCTATTATTCTAATTAGAAATTAGATGTAATTAGTATGTAGGTGGCACCCAAGGAAGGAATAAAGAGATATAAGAGAGTCGTGGTACACTGTGGTGTTCATGAAAGGCTTCACCACTAAAAATGCCCCTGTTTGTTAATTTGAGGCCTTCTCAGACAGGTAGGAGTTCCTGTCATGTAATTCTGAAGCTTAATTTTCATAAAAGCTACCTTGTAAATTTTGGGATACTAACTTCTTATGGTCCTGTTCACACTGTATGCTTTTGCTTACAAGAAAACCTTGGGGAGTTCTATTAATTTATCATGGGCTTTTTCCTGCATAGCTTGCATCATCTTTTTAGGATTGAAACAGACAAAAGAAAAGACGGTGGGACTATGTGTAGGCCTTGGCATTTATGTGACCTCATTCCTGCAGTCTGTGCTGGCAGTACACAAGCCAGCTGTATTCCTGAAGCCATATGACTGTAGGAGTTTTCTGTGCTTTTAAGACCATCCAACAATGGATTTTCAAGTTAAGGTACTGGGCAGAGATTAGTGTGTGATTGTCTTCCTGCCATTGTAGTTATGCCTCCAAATGAGTCAACTTCAAGCAGAAATATGAACACCAGAAATCATTCAACTGGTGAACAGAGGAATTGGAAATTATGGTTCAGTGCTGAAGCAGCATGACAAATCCTCTTCCCTATCTCATATGTTTGCCCAGTTTACGATGGGGATCACTTCCTTTGCTATCTTGAAAAGTATTCTTACAGTCTATTATAACATGTTCATAGAAACCTCACTTTAGGATTAGAGGAAAAAAACAAATTAAACCCTTTGTAAAACAGAAGTTTTGTTGGAGACATATTAGAAAAAAAACACAACTTTATATTGTCTTCTTATTTGTCTGGAGGCATTTCACAGAAATAGGTTGAAATCTGGAGTTCTGGAAGTGATATAATTTAAGACCAGTGTTCTGTTCAGAGGTAGACAAACACAAGAAAAGGATTGATACGAAAATTTGAAAGTACATAAAATGTAAAAAAAAATTGTTATTCACCATTCTGACGTATTCTCTATGACAGAATTAATGTTTGAATAAAGTTAAAAGGAAAATAAAAATTGCCTTTGTTTTCCATTTATTAGAATTAGCACTCAGGAGTTAAGTCTTGTCAATTTTCCTTTCCTAACGAATAATACCATTTGATTATAAAATGTGATAACTGGAATAAAAAAATGTAGAAAACGGTGTTGTAATAGCATATAAATAATTAGATAGGTACTATTGTTACATCATTTTAGTGTAGCATTATTTGCTTTCCTGAACTCTTACTCTACATGTTTGTAGTAGTCAATTAAAAGGAAAATGCAAGTTAGCCCAAGGGTTTTGTTGTTCAGTACAAGTCTTAATTTTAGTTTGTCAGTCAATCCAATTTATTAGTCTCTGTGGTTTCAGCTGAATCTAAGGAGAACAAACACCACATTGGGAGTCTAATGAAGGAATAGTACTTCATTTATAAAAGAAACATAATTATATGTATTATATACATTTTTCTGCAACTTCGGAACAAAAGTGATTATTACTTCTTTTAAAATGCATCTGTGGTCTCAGAAGAAATAACTCCTTTCTGCTGGTTTACTTAGTTTTCTTTTTGTTTTTCCTTCCCGAAGTTGTTAGTTTCATTGACATTTGTGATTAATCGGGTTTTAAAGATGCTGACATTTACAGCTGATCCTTATTTTCAGCTTCTGTAACCAAACTCAGCTTACAATTCTTTTCACCTGTTTTTCTTTCAAATAGCTACACATCAGGAAGAAGTCAGCAAGTTCACGGGAATTTTTATCATACTTCTTCATAGTCCATGAGTTTTTAATTGATCGTTTTTGATGTAGCTGAACTCTTAATTTGATTTAAAAATCTGTGTAGCTACAGGGGATATATGATAAATTGTATGCCAGAGGAATTTTCTTACATATCTTTAAAGCAGTTCCCCACTTGCGCTTCAGTTGACATTTTCTGTAATAAAAGCACAAGAAAGATACTAAGAAATAAATTATCTTCCTAATGAAGAATTATATGCTGAAATTGTACAATAATTGTGTCAGTAATTTAATGTGGTGGCAAAGCGTCTAGAGCTATACTGGTGGTAATTGACAGAAACAAAAATGTTGTTTGTTTATTTATAGCTTTTAGAAAGAAATAACAAATCTGGAATGAAAATATTTTTCACCTGCTTCTGTCTTGAGCTCGTTAAGTTATGGTAGCTATTCTTCCATATACAATTTAATTTTTTTTCCACACAGCTGATTTTTCCCTTGTATTTTTGTATCTTGGTATGTTTACACATATGCAAATAATTTTTGGCATATTTTTATTAAAGTGCATTTTCTGAATAATGTAAATCTTTGCTTTCTGGAGCTATGAGGGACAGCTGCATTTTAGCTCCCTTGTAGTGAGGAAAGCCAAAAAGAGAAAGCAAACACACACACATGTATACACCAAAATCATGACATGTGCTGGGGGAATGTAAGAGAGACCCCTGAAGAAATAACTTTTCTGCAGCAGTGCTTTTCTGTGGCTAGCTACCTCAAGTAGAAACATAGGCTGAACGTATCTTGTGACAAATGAACTGAAGCTGGGATGCAGTGGTACTGGAGAAAGTAAGTTAGCTATTTGAAAAGAGTACAACTTCAGAGAAAACTAACTATATGCAAACTAACCCTATGCAAGGGCATAGGAAATAAGAAATATCCTGTGTAACCTTTAGACTTTGTACTACACATACAATATGCTAGCCTTGCTAAATGTTGTATATTACTTAGAATAAATTCCTTTGAAGGAATGTTGTTTCTTTGTTTGTTTTTTAAAAAAGAAACATTTAGGCTACTGGTTTAAGAGATCTTAGTACTTCCATTAATTTAATATGGGCTTCCCATGTATGAGAATGAAGACATAATCTGTATCTGCAATAAAAAGTTAATTTCTATTTAGCATCATATTTCAATGAGAGGACAGAGTAGCATCATTTGGCACTTGCTTATTATTAGTATAACCATTTAAGTGGGCATAGGAATGTTTTTAAAAGGTGATACATTGACATTAGAGAAGGAATACCGCTATTGTTTTTGTCAAACTTCATTTTTACATCATAAAAGTGCACGTATTTATGGTTTAATAGCTATCTTCAAACACAAGCATGGAGTTGAAAATGTCAGTTATTAATTGATTGATTAGATTCTGAAGAATAGAGAAGAAATCTGCAGAGGGCCGCATCTACAGGTCATATTTCCAGATAGATGGGCTAGTTAATACACCTATTAACTAATCTACATACTTTATTACCTGTATTAATTATAACTTCTCAAAATTAGACATATGACTATTCTTAGGAAAAATATATTGCAGGTAAGATAGTTGTTTATAAAATTATCAAAAGGGAGCAGAAAGGCTGGATCATGTGGAAAATGCAAATCAGAGATTCTGTGGTTGCAAAAGAAAGAATTAAATAGACATGAGAAGTAGGAATGTCTTGAGGAAGCAGGGACCAGACCTAAGTGTAACCGTGAATCAAAAGGAAGGGAATAAGATTACTTTTGTATAGCCAGATCTGAAAAGTAGGATAAGAATTCACGCAGTTGGAAGGTGAAAGCAAAAATTATTCTCAAGCTGGCTCAAAGAGCCAAAAGTCAATGGAGGCATATCTACCTGAAACTAAGACCTTTTGTCCAGCGCAGTTTGGATTCATGCCAAGGAACAGAGCTGAGATGATTTCACAGATATGAAGAGATTTTTTCTTTTTGAATTGGTAAAGACCAGATGTCCACTCTTGTTCTCCATTAGACACTGCTAATTGTTTTGTCTGGGAGAGAGGTGTCCAGCATTTAGCATGCTGCAGTGATGGAGCATTGAAACCTCTGCAAAGGAAACTCAAACTTGCACTGGAGGATGAAGTGTGTTTCCATCTTACACAGGCTGCTGTGTTTTTGCTGTTTGCTGCACTGACCTTCCCTAGAACGCTGGATCGGAATGAAGTTTCTAGCCATTAGGCTTGAGGTGTTAATTACTCTGGGTTCACAGCATCAATAGATAAAGCTCTGGTGTTGACAACTGTGATTGACAGCTCCCCTCCTCTGCCCAGTATTACTTGCTTTAGTAATTGCAAAAGAGAGAAACTGAGTTCTCTTAGGGGCTGGTTTAAGCCAGCTGGATATCTGCTTTAGAAATTAAAACATACCATACAGTGAGAAGAGTATATTTCTTTCACTTTGATTTCTTTTTTCCAGGAGCATAACTGTGTATAAAAAAAAAATTCCCCTGTGAGCGTTTCTCTCACAGAGAGTTTGAAATAATAAACATGCATAATGTTGCGGAATTGCTTAATGAGCTTCTAGTGGGTTTACTTAGGAAGTTACGTTGAGTCCATTTTTGGCATGTTTTGAGAAAAGCATTATTTGATAACAGAACAAGTATATACCTTGAGGAACATTCCTTGATTTTTTTTTTTTTGTGAAAGAATATTTCAGATATAGCAAGAATTTTCTTTTAAACTAACTGATTGAAATAGATTGCTATATTCAGCAAGACAACATTGTTGAAATACTGCTAAATGTATTGTAAGTAGGTATAAATATTTATATATATAAAAATAATGAAATGTATATGTGTGTCTTGCAGGAGTTGATAAGCTGATCCGTCATTTACACAAACACAACATACCCATAGCTGTTGCCACCAGCTCAGCTGAAGTGACATTTCGTCTGAAAACAGCCAGACACAAAGACTTCTTTGGTCTTTTTCATCATATTGTGTTGGGAGATGACCCCGAGGTGAAGTGTGGCAAGCCACAGCCTGATGCATTTCTAGTTTGTGCAACCAGATTTCACCCTCCTGCACCTCCAGAGAAGGTAAGAAAGGTCAGGAACAAATTAACTGAAAAATTAGGAATATTCTGTTTGGGCTATATTTGGATTATTTTTTTAAATATAGTTAATACTTAGATTAAGATTTAATATAAACATTATAGAAATCAGCAACCTCTGTTTTCAACAGTGTTTATGTTGTTGAAGCAAGAGATTGTTGGAAAGCATAATTCTGTGCCGCTGCATATGTTTGTAATGTAGATTTCTCTGATTTACTACATAGTAGTGTGCAGAAATAGGGAAGTGTCATGATTTTCTGCTCTATGCATAAATCTGCAAGCTTAACTTCACTATTCAAAGTTTGGAAACAGTTCTTTAAACATAGATCAATTTATTTTTCATATATTCATGGCTGATTTACCTCTTAAGTGTCTAAACATTAAAGCTACTTCTTTGTAAAAAGGGCATATATTTTTCCTAGGCCATCTTCTCCCTCTTGTTTTCTGAATCTCTGAGATAATAATTCTTGTTTTCTACTTCAACACCAATCACTTTGAGCAATCTTTCTCAAATAGTAGAGGTGTTTAGTTTCTGTCTCTTATATATTATTTTCCAAACTTGATTCTGAAATAGAAATCTGCAGGGAGAATATTTGAAAGATAAATTGAGAGTTAGTTAATATAATGTCTTCACTTTTATTTTAAAATAAATTGCCTTTCTTAAAGTACATTTTTTCACGTTTTGTCTATCCTGAGTGGAATGTAAGTTCTGAATGTTTTGAGTTTTATCACTGAAGAAAAATGCATTACATACTATTACATACTAAAGAACTAAAATGCTCTTTAATATGAGGGTGGTGAATCACTGGAACGGATTGCCTTGAGAGGATGTGGAGCCCCCATCCCTGGAGACTTTCAAAATCAGGCTTCATGGGGCTCTGGGCAATCTGTTCTAGTTGGGGATGTCCCTGCTTATTGTAGGGGGATTGGACTAGGTGACCTTTAGAGGTCTCTTGTGTCACGATCCAATAATCAGGAATGTGGAGGTTCTTTGAGATCCCACCCAGGCAAAACAAACATAATACATTATTGGGTGCACAAATAGGCTTTTATTTAGGTACAGATCAGCTATTAAGAGTTATAAGTATATATTTGTCATAAGCTTACAATAAATGCGATATCTAACCTTAAACTACAAAAGAGAAAGATCAGAAAAAGAAATAAAGAGTTAAAGGAAAGTCACCACCCAGAGCTCCAGCTAGAGGAGGGGTGGTGGTTCGGTCCTAGGAGGCATCTTGAGACTGGCACTCTTCTCTTTTATACAGTTAATTCCTGGGATATGCCACAGTGGTCACCCAATCACTGTTCCACGTTTATAGTGCAAATTCTTTACCATCTCCTGTGTTCCCATGGTCCAGTTGTCTGGCCTCTTGATTCATTCAAAGCCCTGGTTATCCCAGCTCGCAGTTGCCTTCAGCATTTGCCACATTGTTGACACATCGCAGGGCTTGCTGTTATAGTAAAAACGGTTCAGTGGGTTGCTGAGACATCTCTTTATTCCAGCAATAAATCCTGCTTATATCTTAGATGTCTCAAGACAAACACCAGACACCTCAAGTGTCTGAATACACTGTTTATCTCTTGGGTTGTTCAAGACAAACACTATACATCCCGAGTGTCACACCTTTCAACCCAGGACATTCTATGATTCTATTTTTTAAGGAACTTTAGGTGGATTAGACTGTGATTACTGTTATCTCAGTAGGATTATTGAGGAAAAAATGCTTACAAAAATACATACGGAGTGATTAGCGAAGATTCTTCAGCCTTTCATACTTCAGGTTTTCACCCAGAGTCTAAATGCTATCTATGTTGCATGGGAGTACAAACTGGAGTAAGTTTGATGCAATGTGGCATACTAGGAATTGTGTTAACCAAACTGGTTTTGATTTTTGGTGGCATTTTTCCTGGTGCAAGTTCTCTTTTCATTGTCTGTATGCACATCAACTTCATTGGAAACATGAACATTCAGAAAAGATAACAACAAATGTACATCATCATGTCCATACAGATGGTATTTGTTTGGGCATGTTAGGTATTTGTGTGAGTTGGCCTTGTGCATATGGTACATTCCAAATGTTAAAGAATCTGATCAACATGGCTGTAAATCTCACCTTAGAGTCAAGTACTTAGGAATTTTGAACATGTTAATACTCAATTGAGAGGAAATATTAGGAAGCAGTCCAAGGTTTTGGAGGGGGAAAGAAAAGAGTTGAAAACAAGTTTTTAAATCACAGCTTAATGTTGCTTTCATATAGAAATTATTCTTGCTTAACTACATGTAAAAAAAAAAAAAAAAAAAAAAAATCAGCTTATGTTCCTGTAATGTGTTATGGTATTGGTTTTGTGGAACAGGATGAGAGGTGTGTAATACATGCTTTTAAACTGGATGGATGGAGTTTTGTAATTCTGAAAGTAAAAAAGCAGAAAGTATTGAGAATTTATATAAAGCTGGGGTGTAACTGATATTGTATCTGAAGGAGAGGTAAGCAAATTGAATGTCACCTGTGTTAATGACAAATTAAACCATTATTTAATGTGAGGAGACTAACAGTAATCTCCAGAGGTAAGGCTTTCCCAAAACTCTTAATTTATTTGGCTCTATTTCAGAGAAGTCAAAAAGTGGCAATAATTAAAAAGGACAAAAATGTTAAAAAAACCCACAAAACTGAAAAAAGCAGTAACACAGTGTTGTAAATATTTTTTTATTTATTCAGCAGTAAGTAGCCTGAGCTGTGTTAGCAATGAAAAAATATTTAAAGGTAATAGTAGCATCCGTATTACACTTAACACTTTTAAACTTTAAAGGTGTGTTAGACAAACAAAATTCCATAGTGTCCATGGTAGTTCTGTATAGTTATTTTCTTTAACCTGTCTTTGAAGGAGAGCATAGATGTTTGAAGCCATGTTTTTCCTTTACATGAAGTTTAATGGCATTCAGAGGTCCCTTAGTGCAGATAATTCAGCTGAACTTTTGTTTAGTTGCATCTACAAAAGTCACAGATGTTGAAGTGTGGGAGTTCTGTGCTTGCACTTAACTCCCACGAAAAAGAAAATCAAAAACAGTATACACAAAACTATGTGAAACATTCATGATCAGTTGCAGTGTAGTGAGGGCATCTGCCTCATTTAGTCCCTAATAGAGCTAAAGATTTGGCTTTTATGCTAAAAATCAGTAATATGCAAGTTTACAGCAAAATATCAGGAGGTATAGGTCATGGTTGGAAAGGACCTCTGAAATCACTGAGTCCAACCATAAAAAAAACCACAAACAAAACCTAAAAAAAACAACCAACAAAACCAACAACATACAAAACAACACAAAACCACACCCCCAAAACCCCACAACACACAACCTACAATCTGGGCTATTAGAGCATGCCCTGAAGTTCCTCATCTGCAAGTTTCTTGAGTACATCCAAGGATGATGACTCTACCACCTCCCTGGGCAGGCTGTTCCAGTGCCTGACCACTCTTTCAGAAAATAAATTCTTCCTAATGTCCAATCTAAACCTCCCCTGCCGTAACTTCAGGCCATTTCCTCTGATCCTGTCATTATTCACTTGGGAGAAGAGGCCAACTCCCACCTCCCTACGACCCCCTTTCAGGTAGTCGTAGAGGGCTGCAAGATCTCTCAACTTCCTCTTCTCCAAACTAAACGTCCCTAGTTCCCTCAGCTACTCCTCATATGACTTGTTCTCTAGCTCCTCACCAGCTTGGTAGCTCTCCTCTGGACACGCTCCAGCACCTCAATGTCCTTCCTGTAGTTAGGGGCCCAGAACTGAACACAGTGCTCAAGGTTCTGCCTCACCAGTCCTGAGTACAGGGGCACGATCACCTCCCTACTACTGCTGGCCACACTATTCCTGATTAGAACATTAGAGAAATGTATTTGGTGCTTAGGCCCGTACATCTATGCTATATGAGATCTGAATGTTTTCTGTTGGATTAGATTTACTCTGATCCCTGGCTGAAAACTGTATAAGGTTCTTTGGAGCTTATGTCCTCTTAAGCATTGGAGAGTGACTGATATACAGGCTCTAGGTGTCCCTGCTTGAGCAGGGGGGATTGGACCAGATGGAGCTCCAGAGGGCTGTTGCAACCTGAACCATCCTGTGATTTGGTGATAAACTTTACAGATTTGAGCTGGGGAAAAAAAAAACAACAAAAAAAAATGCTTTTGCTAAACAACATTTTTTCTGTTCTATTTTATTTTAAAGGCCTCAAATTATTTAAAATCAGCCAGTGTTACTCCCACATACAAGAAGGGATGGAAGGATGATCCGGGAAATTACAGGCCTGTTAGCCTGATGTCAGTATCAGGGAAGCTGATGGAGCAGATCATCCTTAGTACCATTATAACGTGTATGCAGAACAGCCAGGTGATCAAGCCCAGTCAGCATGGGTTCATGAAGGGCAGGTCCTGTTTGACTAACCTGATCTCCTTCTACAACAGGGTGACATGCTTATTGGATGAGGGAAGGGTTGTAGATGTCTGCCTTGACTTTAGAAGGCCTTTGACGAGGTTTCCCACAGCATTCTCCTAGAGAAGCTGGCTGCTCGTGGCTTGGATGTGCACATGGTTTGCTGGATAACAAACTGGTTGGATGGCCAGGTCCAAAGAGTTGTGTTCAATGGAGTTAAATCCACTTGGCAGCCGGTCACGAGTGGTGTTCCCCAGGGCTCAGTGCTGGGGCTGCTCCTGTTTAACGTCTTTAGTGATGACCTGGATGAGGGGATGGAGTGCACCCTCAGTAAGTTTGCAGATGTTAGGTGGAAGTGTCGATCTGCTTGAGAGGAGGGAGGCTCTGCAGAGGGATCTAGACAGGCTTGACTGATGGGCCAAGACGAATAGTATGAGTTTCAATAAGGCCAAATGTAGAGTCCTGTGCTTTGGCCAGAACAACCCCTGGCAGCGCTATAGGCTTGGGGAGGAGTGGCTGGAAAGCTGCCCAGCAGAGAGGGACCTAGGGGTGCTGATTGACAGCTGGCTGAACATGAACCAGCAGTGTGCCCAGGTGGCTAAGAAGGCCAACACCATCCTGTCCTGCCTCAGGAATAGTGTGACCAGCAGGACCAGGAGGTGATCCTGCCCCTGTACTTGGCCTTGGTGAGGCTGCACCTCAAGCACTGTGTGAAGTTTTGGGCGTTGCAGTATAGGAAGGACATTGAGGTGCTGGAGAAGGGCAACTAAGCTGATTAGGGGTCTGGAGAGCAGGCCTTATGAGGAGAGGCTGAGGGAGCTGGGGCTGTTCAGCCTGGAGAAGAGGAGGCCGAGGGGAGACATAATTGCCCTCTACAACTACCTGAAAGGAGGTTGTAGTGAGGTGGGTGTTGGCCTCTTCTCCCTGGCAACCAGCAATAGGACAAGAGGAAATGGGGTCAAGCTGCACCTGGGGAGGTTCAGGCTGGATATTAGAAAAAATTTCTTCACCGAAAGAGTGGTGAGGCATTGGAACAGGCTGTCCACGGAGGTGGTGGAGGCACCATCCCTGGAGATGTTAAAAAAAGAGGTAGACATGGTGTTCCATAAGATGGTTTAGTGGTTAGGGGTTGTAGGGTGGGTGGTTGGACTTAATGATCTTGAAGGTTTTTTCCAACCCTGACCATTCTGTTTCTATGATTCTATAATTCTATGAAAATAATACTTTTGGAATTAATAAATATTATAATATTAATTTTTATTTAAAAGAGTTTTTAGTAACCTTGCTGTTTGTGTGCTTCTGTGTGTATTTTTATATAGAATAAATATATCAATTGTAACTTTTCAATGTTATCTTGAAGAAATTTTGTTTTGTGGTAACAAAAAATTATGCTACTAAATTTGTTTCAAATATGGCTCTAACTCGGAGGGTTTCAGGCATTCTCATGCAAACATTCATACGTGCTTCCAATATACTTGTCATTAAAAACACATGAATTAATTATTTACCTACTTGAGGATGTGGCAGGTAAAGGCCTTTCTTTCTTTCCTGTATTTTGGTTGATTTGCCATTCCAGGTGGGATACTGAGCCGTAAATTGGAATCCCTGCTGTTGAAATCTTGTTTTTTAGTAATCATAGATCTCCTCCTTTACAATTTTATAAATAAATCCATTTGCACTCTTTCCATAATGTTTACAGTTCACAAATCAGACATTTATTTTCAGAAATAACAAAAGCATCAAATGTAAAAATACATTGACGTTTTTCAACTTAGTTCCAACCTACATCAATGGTTGTCTCTTCAACTCTAGTCAGCCTTTTGAATAGGGCTACATTACCAGTTTTTTATCAACTGAAACACTCTTCTAAACAGCTGTTCATGGTATAAATGATTTGGATTTACCCATGCTCTACTATCTTATCTCCTTGGACTCACAATTTTTACCAGTTCTTTTAGCATATTGTCAGATATTTGCTTCTGCCCAGTGGTATAGTCTGCGATCATGAAGGTCACAGTACACCTGACTTTTAAAGTATTAAGCTGCGGTCAATGGGACAGATGAAGAGTTTGTAGTAGATCACTCTTGTTCATGTATGCTGCAGTCGGTGCAGAAGCAAATACAGCACAGGCCAGTGGCTGCTTACTGTGTGAAGAGGGATCAGTGTGGCTCTGTGACTCTTTCTAGCTGCCAGCGAGTTTTGATGTATACGGCAGAATTTGGGCTTTATTTTCGGAAGCCACATGACTTTCTTGTCTATACTGATGTATTACAGTTAGTTAATTCAGTTTCAGTTTAGGCATTTGGTGAGTTAGGGCCAATAAAGAACTACTGTGTCTACTGATTTGTTGGTGCCAGCTCCTGTATAGCCAAGCAATTAGTACACTGACTGAAGGTCTGGGATATCTGAGTATTTCTGGTGTGTGTGTTTTCTTGTTGGGCTTTTTTGGAGATAATTTCCTCACTGCTTGCAGAGCGTGCCCCTTTGGAGTCCCTTATCTGCAAGGTTGTGCTCCCTCGGTGTTCTCGTTATCCTCACATCCTGTTCTGCATAATGGCCAGCTTCCAAGTAGAACAGACTCTCCCTTGGCAGCAGTGTATTGTGTGGTGGGGATGGTGCTTCCTGGGAGTGCTGAGAAACTGGTTCAGGGCAACAAGAGCTTGCCACTGCTGCTTCTGCATAAGTTTGCAGCAAAAGCAGAGTTCACTCCCTTGACAAATTTAGATTACAAATGGTAGATTTTTCTGTTCCTTTTCATGGGGTGATTGGGAGGTGAATGAAGTATGTGTGTACCCAGATTAGTTTAGTTGTTCCATGCAGACATACCCTTAAGTGTTGAGAGTAGATACCAAGTGAAATCAGAAAGGGTCTATCTAAAGGCTTGAGAACAGAACATTTCCACTTGTCTGCCTTCTAACCAAGATGAGGTGCCAAGTTCAGTAGAAACCTCTCTTTCTGACTTCATAGTTTTTTAAGAAACGAGTTTTTTGCTTTCATGTGTGCATCCAAGAACTTGTGTCTGTTTCTCAGGAGCTAAACATCTCTCACAGTAAATTTTTTGTTAAGCATAATTCAAAAAATAGTCCCAGCGCATTCCTAAAATTTCAAGAAAAATTCTCTCCATAGAGAACACAACGGCAGTCTGGCACTTTTGTTTTCTTTTTAATGCAGTCCAGAAGAGAGGGTTGTCCTTATCTTGTCTACTGTGTGGAATATGTCCTCAAAAAATGGAATTAAGCAGTTTTTTGAGCATTCTTTGACCTGAGGAGTTCAGTCTTCCAGTTTTTTTATTTATTTGGGGATTGTCCTAGTTACAGCATGGTATACTAGCTGTTTGGTCAGAAGGATTCTTTACTAGAACTTTTTCCTAAATTCATAAAACCTTTTCTTGCTGAAGACTTATTTCTAGATGGCAAGTTGTGATTTGAGTATTTAGTATGAGTTGCTAGCCTAGCTCTTGAATTTCTGCTACTGTGGGGCATTGGAAATTAATAAACCACTTAACTTTTTTTAACTTTTCCCTCCCCAAACCTGCTGGAGAAGCTAATGATTTCAGACAGACACTGGAGAAATTTAAAGAAATAAATTATTAATAAATTAATACCTTTACATTGCCTGTTAGTTGCTTAATTTACCTATTAGGCCATTTAAAGTAAGTAGGTATTGAACAATGTAGAGATTTATGTGTTAAGATCTCCATCTTGGAATACCTGCTAGAAGCTTACGGCTTGGGATGCAAAGATCACAGCACTCTAGTAGAATGTGCTTTTTGTGTGATATGCTGCTGATCCTGTACCTTCCCCAGCTTCTAAATGGTTTAACATGTAGGCCTTATTTGTGTCTCCCATGCTGGATTATTAAGTCTCTGATTATGAAGCTCAGCTTCCAGTTTTTAAGTGTAATAGACACAGTAGCAGAGAGAAGAATGTGAGATATTTCACCACATCCTCTAATCCAGGACTTCTGGAGATCTGTTTTACACATGCACCTTTTCCCTAAATCCATAGTAGGCCACAATTTTGTATTTACAAGACAATTAAAAGAAGGAGACAGTTATAAAGTTGTTTGTTTTGATTTGTTTACAGTCATCATGCTCCCAGTTCACATGGTTGATGTTCTTCTCCCGCTTCTCCTGCCTTAGGCATGTGTGCTTGTGTGTGTACACCCCCCTCCCATGCTGGCAGTCCTTGTTACATATTTGTGAAAGAAAAATGAGATGTTGCATGGCTTGAAAGTCATATAGCTCTTAAGTGTTCAGACGTTGCCCTTGTTACTGCAGTGCATGTTTATTTATGGGTGTATTTGTCTTGCAGAGATGAAAGAAGTCATTGAAATTCCATTAAAAAAAAATAGCCTGATCAAGGTTTGCTTTCACTTAATGTATCTGATTGGAAGAGTAAAGAAGGATTATAATTGGTTCTTTGGGGTACCCTACTCGGGGGGTGGGGGGTGGGGAGGCAGAAATATTCTTTTTCTTTGCATTTGTCTTGATAATGTATCAAGCAGCTGCTAAGGGACTTGATGAAATGTGATGCAGAATAATAAATTATGTTCTGCAGCCTTCTTTGTTTTTACGTGAGGTGAGTGTGTAAGCACAAAGAGACTGGTATACCTCCAAACTCTAAAAGCATTATATTCAGATTAGCAGGTCACTGGAGATGCATTTCTAATTGTTTTAGGGAACTTATTATGGGTATTATCACATATTAATTATGCATGGTAAGTAGTGAAGAAGAGGGGGGGAAATCCTTCTTTTATGATAAATTGCTCACTGAGTTATCTCTTGTTTCTTTCAAGACCTTGGGCATTTTTTGGACATGCCAAACAGAGCAGTCATTGAATAATTAGATTTTAATTAACAAAGATTTTCAAAAAAAATGTTTTTAATGTCTTTTAGGTTATAGCAAGCATGAATAAATGCCCTTTTAAAAAGATCTTGTGCACTGATCCTCTCTGTATCTCAAGTTACCTTTGAAATCACCCCAGAGCTTGTTGTAACAATACTATGCAACAGTTTCCAAACAAAGAATGAAGACTGAAACAAATAATTGTTTTTAGTAGTATTTTTTGTTGCTTCTTTGTAAATTATTGTCATGGGGAGACCTCTGGAAACCTTTGAAAGACTAAGGTCAACTATGTGTTTTAAAGCACTGAGGCTTTGGGAGGGAGAGTTCATTTGTTTGCTTCTTTTGTTTTTTTTTTGTTTTTTTTTTTTTTTTTTCTTTTTTTTTTCCCCTTGCTCTTTGTGGAGATGTCATTGTAGGTAATTTTCAGTGAGCTGTGGCAGGGTTCAGCTGATTCTGTCGTGTGGTAAAGAAGTCTTTTTTTTGTTGGCATTGTTGCAGAAAACTACTTACAAGACCATCAATTAACTGACAAATTATTTATAGTGTAAACAGGACAAAGCATTTTGCCCAGGTTGATTGCTGTATCACAAAATAAGTGCACTTACAAGATGATTACAAAGTGTACTCCATAAAGCAATGTTTGAGAATTTTTTTTATTATTGTTGTTGTGATAGACTGGTGGTATTAAGATAAAAGACCTTGTAGCACACACAAGAGCTGAAGAAGTGACAGCTTTATCTGCTAAAAAAGGATGCTTAACATTTCCATTCCAGCATCTCTTTATCTTAGAATAATAGCATGATTCAAAGCCAAGAAGGAAATGGTTCAAGTTAAGCTTCAGTAAGACTAAAGTGATTCTGATTTAAAGCAGAAAACAATTCCAAGTAGTGGTAGAAATGGTGTCTTCCTGTTCCATCAAAGAAAGCTTTTCTGTTCTGTCTAAATAGTACTGAATATAGGAATTGCTGTTCATGCTCAGATTCAGTGTCCATCTTACTCAGTACCAGCTCTGATGACACCTAATACCAGAAGCTTAATACTAATCTTTTCGTTATACATATATAGGCTCTTTTTTAACAAGGAAAAAAAATAAATAAAGGACCCTTTCACTATATTTGTTTTTTTCTTGATGCTGATGGCTACCTGGAACAATGAATTCTGTAAATCTCTTGCATACGTTCTGAATTCCTCCCCTCCTAACTTATTTGAAAGCTTAATCAGCTTTTTGTGTTATGTCTGAGAAAGATAATAAGTAATGTATCGGCCACTCAGTATATTAAATACTACTCATCACATCCCTTTTTATTCCTTGCTCCATAAGCAAAACACTTTGCAGTCTATTCAGACTCTCACCATCTGAAAGGGTTGTGTTTGGGATTTTTTTGGTGATTAAAGTATGGTGGTAGGGGTTTTTTTTGTTCATTGTTTTTGTTATTGTTGTTGTTTTTTTCCCTCATAAGCACTCTGCATTTCTTCAGACTTCTCCTATAAAAAATATTTTTACATAGAATAATGTCTGTGGAATACAGTACATACAGTATTCCAGATAAGACTGCATTGTATATGAATATATACCATATCACCCAAGCTCCACGTTTTCACTGAGCTGTCTACAGTGATGTCCAGTACTTAAACTAAATATTAAAAGATGTACGCCTTCTTTTTTCCAATATGTATTGCTTACCTTTCTTGAGCATTTTATTTCATTTGTCACTGTAAATTACCAGTAGATTACCTTGTCACTCCCAAGTTTCTTAGAGATGTTTCTTATCCCAGCTAACCAACATAAAACTTGGTGTAACTTGGTGTTATCAACAGATTTTGCCAAGTACAGAGGTATGGTTTACTAGTCTTAGTAAGTC
Organism: Hemiprocne comata; assembly: GCA_020745705.1. Lineage (NCBI taxonomy): Eukaryota > Metazoa > Chordata > Aves > Apodiformes > Apodidae > Hemiprocne > Hemiprocne comata. The sequence continues at coordinate 92,871,332 of CM036586.1, read as the reverse complement.
ATAGTTAATAACTACCTGAGTAACACCAGAATTCTTTTTAAATGTATCTACAATTACTTTCCAGAATAGTAGCATGGTAATGAAATTGTTTTTAGTGTTAGTAACGCCTTCACCTTATAGTTTAGTTGCTTCAAAGCCTCAGGGTCTTGCTGACTAGCGAAGACTAGCTGATGAGAGTTCATCCATTAATGAAAATATCTTCTGTTGCAGAACATGTTTTCCTCCATTAGGAAACTGTCCTTTCTCCTGAACAGATACCTGGTCACAGTGATCCATTCAGTTGCTGTCTCCAGAACAAATTCTTCCATTCTGCAACTTAAGACTAAAGACTGGAAACACTAGAGTTTGCAGCGTATTGTCCTGAGCTTCAAAGCTATTACAGACTCAAAATATTACTGATTTTAAAAAGTTCCAAGGTCAAAAAGCATAATAGCATGTAACTTATCTTGTTGCTTTGCACTTTCAATAACACAGTTATCCCAACAGAATGCCAACTGAACCTTTTATTCTACAAAAAATGATCATGTATCTTAGGTAGAATGCATTTGCAGTTTTAAGATTAGCTATGATATATCCTTTGAGTACTACTTTCAGTTGTGAGTTTTTAACTTTTCAGGCAGAAAATTTTCATTGAGAATGTTTTTTCTTATGTTTCAGCTAAAAATGTTTGCTATTACCTTAATATTTTCCTCAGAAGATAATACTTTCTAATTGTAGTCATAACTAGTATGATGGTCATATGATAACTTCCATGAAGAGTTATATTGTGTAGAGCAGGTGTTTGAAGTTTGGGAAGTTCTGAAGTTGGGAGCCCTGCAGTCAGGTGTTTTAGGAGTCAGGAATGATGTTATGACTCTACCGTACTGTGACCATTACTAGAACTGGGAATGCTTCTGAATTTCCTGATGTTTGTGTGCCATGGCTGTTCTGTGTGTGGAAGCACTATGTACATACTATTTATACTGAAGTAGACATTAAACACTGAGAGGAAAAAATAATGAAATCCATGTACACAGGTTGATAGGCATGGAGCCTGCTCTGGATAGCTGTCAGAGCACTATGAAATATAAACATCTAAGACTATATGAAGTATAGATGTAGCTTGTAGAAACTAACAACGCACACACACACATGCGTGCACTGATTGGCATTTATTTAATCAATGGTGTGGCTTTTTCAGTGAACAAGGTTCCAAGTTCCTGCTTTGGATAACAAGCAAGTCCCTCAATTTTTGCTCAGCATTGAAGAGTTAACATAGGCAATTTCTAATAGAATTACGAAGTGAATCAGCTAGCTCTGCGTTAGCTTTCAGCTTTGTTTTCTGCTGCCCTGGTCCAGCAAGGAGCAAAAGTCATTTAAGCAAGACAAGTTTCAGTTAGTAGCTCAACAATAAGAAGAGGAGGAAGAAGAGAATGTACCGATGATTCTTGAAAGAGTGTATTTTTAAGATACTGCTGAAGAAGGGCGAAGAGTGTAGGCATGGAGGTTGTACAAAGCACAGAGGTCAGCATGATGTAAGACATAGAGCTGAAAGTGGAAGAAGGAGATAAAGAAGGCAATTAAGTGAAAGGATAGAGGATGTCTAGGGAGTAGATGGAAATAAAGGCAAGACATACAGTAACTGTAGGTAAGATAATATAGGTCCTTGAAGGCGAAAACGAAAACTTGAATTTTTGACTGTATGAAGTAATCTATATAGCTTCATTATAAGTTATGAAGAATTAATAGCGTGTAGTAGCCCATTTGTCCTTAATACTTTCCCAAAATTTTTTTAGGAAGTGTAGATAAAGAGTTAGGAAACTGCAGGTAAGTTAATGATGTATATACTGCCGTAGTAAAAGCATTTATTTTTTTGAGGCTAAGCTTTCTGTCTCAAGAGGATTCGTAGATGATATGACAGGGCTAACATTACAGCAAAAACTCTTCAAACATTTAGGATGCTACTTGTCTAAATTTAAAATCTCATGCAGATAGTGGAAAGAAGAGTCAGCTGCAAATGTGTGCTTTGGCATTTCTCTCAAAGTAAAGATGTTTTCTTTAGAAACACTGATGTTATAGTTTCATCTTCTATTCTGTCCTGCATTAACTTGTAATTCTAAGGCATTTTGACAATTTATTACTGTCCCTTTCTCCTGTCACTTATTTTTTTCTTGTTGTCTTAGCAATCAGTTGAAGAGCAGTTATGCTTGAAAGATGATGGTTGACTTTGAGTAGACTGGTAGATGATTTTTACTGATATTTTACAATTTACAGCTCTTCTTTAGAGCTGTGTTGTTAGTACATGACAGCCTTAGATTTTTTTAAGATTATCTATATTTGGGAGAATAACTTTATCCTTATTTTCTGATGGTTTTAGGAACTGATTTTGGTTTAATAATACGAAGTTAATGAAGGATGAATAAAACATTCCGTAAGTCAGTTATTCAGAAAAGGTGTAGTTTCTCCCACAAATTTTGAGATATATTCATTCTTTGCAGGAACAATGCAATCTCACTAGCTTTCACACAATTTTTAAAACTCTGTGAATTGAGTCCTCAGATTCTCAGTCTGAGTTGAGTATGTGATCTGGCTTTGTGTAAAGTGATTACTAGTAAGAGCTTCAGGCTCAATGTCAGTCCAAGGATGAAGAAATCCATCACAGAATGCTGTATTTTAATAAAAGGATTTCAGTTACTTGGCAGTCTGAAGACCTAATAATGCTTGTGACATGCTGTGCTGTATTGCTTTAGGATCAGACTGAACATTGGAATAATGGCAGCATTGAGAGAAAAGAAAAAATAGGATGTCTGATTTGAGCATCTCTTTTTCTCCTATTGATTTCTGTATTTAGCATAGTGTATGGCAAGCCAGGCCTTAGTTATAAAGACCTGTGAAAGAAAGCGCCTCCATTCCTGCTTTTGCATGTTAGGAATCAAGCAGCATATGATGCATAAACTTACCTAGAATTGGATGGATCCTAAGGCAGATCCCCTACAGGATGCAGCTGTTAGGTTGTGTGGTAAAAGTTTGTTTGCACACCCATGAAGAAGCTCAGAGAGGCAATGGCAGGTGGGGGATCTCAAATCATCCCCTGCTTGGCTGCTCCCAGGCCCACCACAGGAGCCATCAGCTTATCAGAGGCCCATCTCCACAAGGTCAGGGGAGCACTGAGTCCTGAAGGCAGGTGGTAGCCCATATAAAGGACTCAGAGGGAGGGACAGCCTGTCCAGGCCCTCCCAGGGCTGTCCCATGAGAGCCATCAAGGTGAATCATCCAGCCATGAGACCCATCAAGGTGAATCAAAGCCAGATCCCATTTTGGACTGAGGGAAGGTGCTGCCTGGGATGTGGCACACAGTATGGGATGCAGGGAAGAGAATTTTGGCCCTCCTGAAGTCTTTTCTGGGCTGAACAAGCCAAGCTGTGTTTCAGCATTGCCTCAATGCAACAACCCCAACCATATTAGTGGTCCTCTGGCGGACTTCCTGAAGCTTACCGTCATCCTTCTATTTTCTTGTTTCCAAATTTTAAATTACTAATGAACATAATACTTGCATATTTGAGATTTATTATACTAAATAATAACAGAATTTCATAGTCCAGCTTCTGCTCAGCAGATACTGTTAACTTAAATTATGAGCCAAGTAGCCTCCCACAAGTATTTAGATTTCCTTGGAGTTGTTGTTTTGTTCTGTGTTTGAAGATTTGAAGAGCATACAGAAAACTGACACTTCTTTTAGCTTTAACTCATGGCTAGGGGGGAGTGCATAGCACAAAATATACAAAGTAAACTTCGACCTGTTTTACCTCCCCTTCCCCTCTCATCCATGTTGCCCAAATGTGGGGGGTGTTCTACATCATCTCCTGGGCTTACTTAAAACTGTAAAAGTCTGTTTTGGTTTCTAATTTTATGCTTTTTATATCTTTCTGTAAATAAGTTCTAGAATACTTCTGTTTCATTTAGAGTTTCTTCCTCTACCATGCCTTCCTTCTTACTTCAGGGAGAAGAAAAGGGACACATTGTTTAAGGAGAATCTGGATTTTTTGTTTACAGAGCAATGTTCTGAAATGAACTGCAATTGTCTATGTTGTAAAATTGCTTTTGCTTGACAGGTTAATAAATCTCAGTACAAGGTCTGAATGACTAGAGATATTTAAAAGCTTGTGTTGCCTGACAAAACCAAAGAAACCAACCACCTCTTTGCATTTCTTTATAAATACAGCAAAGGGCTCAGTGCTATTCCATTTGACTGTGGCTCTCATTCTATTTTCAAATGCCTTTGTTTATGGGTCTTCCGCACAGCTTGTTTGTTTTTTTTTGTGGAGAGCATAAACAAAAATCACCTTAATTGACAAAAACTAAAATACTGTGTTATGCATGTTCATGGTGAAGAAAATGCAGTGCCAAACCTTCTGTTGACTTCATTAGCTTTTGCTAGTATCAATAAGATTATGAATTTTAAAGAACTTAAATCTCTATTTTTAAGCCTACACCTATATTGATCTTGTGGCTTCATCTGTTTTGTCAATTTCATGTGCTGACAAATCTATTATTTATTCCAACTGCAGCAACAGTTGACCAGAATATCTTTTGGTAAAAGACTTGGGAAGCAGTATTTTAAAAGTATTTAGGCCTTGGCTATTGATGTCATGATTAAAAAGTGGAAAATTATTTTTTAGTTGTTTAGAAGCAGATTTCTAGTAGAATGTGGAAGGACACTGGAATGACTAAAAATGAAAATCTGTCTTAATTTTTCCTGTATGCCTTCTTCAGATTCAGCAACAGTTTCTGGGATGGAAGCAATTGGAGAAAAGAAGTTGTACCCAGGAAGCTGGGTACGCATATCAGTGGTACACTGTGCTGTGTCAGATACATAATTCAGTCATGTTGGAGATACTTAAAAGGTGTATCAGCAGTGTCTCATGGAAGTGTGGGATATGAAATGATGCTTATTTTCTTAATCAGTGTCTTCCTAAAACATGTTTGGTGCTGTGCTGGTGGCACTTTTATATTGGAAGGAAGAACAGTTTTAGTTCCTTCAAATCCATGTCATCTTGGGGGTTTTGGTCAGCCTTGACAGTGTCATGGAAGTCCCCTTTTTCTCCCCAGCAATTCCTGAGGTACTATCTTTGACATTTTACTGCATTTGATGTTAGCTTTATAAATGCATGCAGTTCTATATATAGAGATAGATATATCTGAATAGATATATATACAGATACATATTTTAAACTATGTATGTTGCAAATATGCATTTGTATATAACAGAAGTGTTGAATCTGGGAGCCTGATAGCAGCAAGGCTGCTGCAGCTCTGTGACCTCAAATCCAGCCAGTAGCGAGGCTGACAATGTATTGCCAGTAATCACATGAGCACACATTGTATACTATATGCATATACATATCTGCCAGCTCTGCAGCACAGCAGAAACACTCGGCACTCGCACAAGCACAGAGAGCACGACTGGCGTCATCTTGTTCCCCTCTCTGGCTGATCAGGAGGAAGGTCTGTTAGTGCAAAATACATCCTTATGTGCAATGATGATCCCTCCAGCAGCTGGAATTAGGTACTCAGCCCTTCCCAGATTCCAGTCTCCCCAGTTGTTGGCACCTGGAGGCATGAGATGCCACAGCCCCACTCCGGCCCTCAGTGCAGATCTTTCTCTCCTTCCCTTCCTCTCACCCACACCAACACAGTGGATGGCTTAGGCACAGCCCATCCAGTGGTCCTGGATCCATGTGCTCCCTGCCATTGCTTCCCACAGTCAGTCTCATGCACACAAACAGGTCTCTCAGACAGCCCCAGATGCCAGTCTCTACAGCAGCTGCCTACCTTGTCCCTCCTAGAGCCAGTGCTGCGTGTGCTCTCACCTGTTGAGACACGCCTGGCTCCCAGGCCACTTCACCTGCTTGCCAGCTAGTCCAGCACGCCCTTCACCTGTGCTCGCATGCTCATTTGACCACCCACCCATGCTGCTGGTGCTGCATTGTGGGCAGCTGGGACTCCTGGTCCCATGGCAGGGCTGGCACCAAGACCTCCACACTCATGTGTGCACAATAGTCAGTCCTTGCCCTGGAAAACCATCAGGAATAGAGTTTAATTAGAGGAGACAGGACAGTCTGTGCTGGCTGGCAGAGGCATGGCCAGGCACGTGGACAGATGGCCCCTGCTCACACTGCACAATGCCTTCTACCCCTATTCCCACAGGGTGCCCTGACCCATGAAGCCTCTCTTGCCAGCACTTCCAGGTGGTCCAGCCCTGCCCTGGGGCTCCTGTGGCACCAGGAATGGCTGGGGCAGGGCTCCACTGGCCTCGCAGGGCTACTGGGGCTACCCCTGCCCCTGGGCTTCCTGCCCCTTCAGGCAGAATAGGGATGAGCTGCCAGTAGGCTGGTGACTGCTGGGGTGGGCCTGGGAGCAGCCAGGCAGGGTGTGATTCAGGCTCCCCTACCTGCCTTTGTTGCTCCTGCTATGCTTCTTCCTGTGTGCAAAGATGAGTGCTTCTATCAGAAAAATTAGTGTGTGTGTCTATATGTGTGTGCATGCATATATATATATATATTTCTAGACAGGAAAATGTTCAGGTCCCTCTTTGTAGAACCATACTCAGCAATTTTAACTGCTAATGCTCCAATAGGTGCTATTTGGATGACTTATTAATGTGATGTTTCATAACCACAGAAGAAGAAAAGATTCTTTTAATTATAAACTGTCTACCTAAGCTGTGTTCCTTTTCTCAAATGAGCATAGTTAGGAAGACACTGAAAGCAGGGAGAAAAACTTGGTTAGTTGATAGTTAAGTAGGAGAACACGTGGGAGTGAAGAACCTCGGCTGGCAGCCTGCAGCACTTCCACTGTTGAGCATAAGAACATCTGATTGAGAAAAGCATTTAGTGTGTCATGAGCAGTGTCTTTGCTCTCCATCTAGATGCAAGATGCTGGTAATGTGAAGGAGCTAAAAATGACAATTTTCACTTGATTTTGTGAGATTTTCTTCCTGTTTCTTTTGATAACAATGTTAAAACTTGACCTGTTGGAGACTGTATGAACAGTAGTTTTAGAATAATTGCTTTTGTCTGGTTTTAACCCACTGTCTCTTGGCAGTCTGTAGAACTACTGGTTAAATTGCTACTTTATTGTCAATTAGGCTGTTCTCTATGGCTTTGAAAGCACTGAAGTGTTTTCTCTGCAGATGCATGATCAGTGGAGAAAACAGAAATGTTAGTGTCTTCTCTCACATTGTTTTCCTTGCTAAGACTAGAACTTATAAACCTGGGAAGAATACAGGTGTGTTTAGCTACACCTTTGAGACCTGCAAACCCAGAACATATACCCCAAGACAATCTTTATGTATGGATAAGAAATTTCAGTCCTCAGGCTTTAGACATATTTGCCACCTGATTTATATTTTTTCTCTATTCAGTTATGAATCTGAAATTGTTTCTCACTAGTAGCCAAAAGTAAGGTTTTAAAATATAATAGAGAGAAAAAACTACAACTTCTAATCAGAAAAATGGGGGAAAATTCACTTGAGATATTTCCTGTATCTCAAATCGTGGTGTTTGAGATTCTTTCACTCCTTCACCTGGCTACCTGTCCTCCTTTTTTTTTTTTTGTAGTCACAGCATATTTTACTTGGTAGCCAGAACATATCTTTCAGTGGGTTGTGTGGCAGTGGTACTTTGTCATCTTGAAATACCTGCTGCAGTCTGGTTTCCCCAGGGAATCCTTATATACTGCCTGGGAGCTGATGCTTCCAAGTTATCAGCAAAATGCTGCTCATAGCACTCAGCTGCCTGTCAATTTATCCAGATTCTTGGCAATACCTGTGGCAGTGTCTATTTCTGAACTGATTGTGTTTCTGTATTAGAGGTGGTTTCTTTCAGGTCATGTGTTGTGATGGTTAGAGCAATGCAAAACCACTGTTTGCAGTATGCAGTGATAGTCTTACTGATATATAAATACACATAATTTGATTTTAAAAAGAAGAAAAGACAGGTGGCCCAGTGCTTAGACAGAGACAACTTAATTTTTCCCCCAAACGAGTATGTGTTATAAGCACGTTAACTCATTCAGGTGCTTGTTTGTAAGATGACTGCAAGCATTTGTAGAGAATGAAATTTGCTTTTGACTTAACTGTGAAGTAATGTGTTTATATCAGGAGACACTTCCTAATGGAGTGTTTTATATGCTTATCATAGATTCTCTAATGGTCACTTAGCAATATGTTTTGTCTGGGATTTTTGCACATTTGTCATTCAAACCTTTAAATTTAGAAGTTCCATTACAGTGCCATCTGTCTCGGCACCAGTGAGTGTGTCTATGCACTTTAGAACAGGCAAGAAAAACAAATTGATTTCATACTCTCAGGAAAAAAAATAATTATGATGGCTGGTGGACACCAAGTTGATCATGAGCCAGCAATGTGTCATTGCATCAAAGGCAGCTGATGGTGAGGAGTGTTGCCAGGAGATTGAGGGAAGTGATCCTGCCCCTCTGCTCAGCACTGGTGAGGCCATACCTGGAGTACTGTGTCCAGTTCTGGGCTCCCTACTACAAGAGTTTACCACCTTTGGAAGAAGGGACAGGCAACTCAAGAGGAGTACAGAAATCTCGTTATGTCATACAAAGAGAAAGTTAGGAAGGCAAAAGCCCAGCTGGAGCTCAACTTGGCCACTGACATAAGGGACAACAAAAAAAAAGCTTTTATAAATACATTAACAATAAAAAAAAGAGCCAGAGAGAATCTCCATCCCTTACTGGATGCGGGAGGAATATTGCAACCAAGGATGAGGAAAAGGCTGAGATACTTAATGACTTCTTTGCCTTTGTCTTTAATAGTCAGACCAGCTTCCTCCAGGGTGTTCAGCCTCCTGAGCCAGAAGATAAGGATGGAGAGTAGAACAACCCCCCTATAATCCAGGAGGAAGTAGTTAATGATCTGCTTCTCCACCTGGACACGCACAAGTTTATGGGGCCAGATGGGATTCACCCAAGAGTTCTGAGGGAGCTGGAAGGGGAGCTAGCTAAGCCTCTCTTCATAATGTATCAGCAATCCTAGTCAACAGAGGAGGTCCCAGATGACTGGAGGCAGACTAACGTGATGCCCATTTACATGAAGGGCCAGAAAGAGGATCCAGGGAACTACAGGCCTGTCAGCCTGACCTCAGTATGGGGAGGTTCATGGAGAGGCTCGTCTTGAGTGAGCTCTCATGACAAGTGCAAGACAGCCAGCGGATCAGGGCCAGCCAGCATGGGTTTAGGAAAAGGAGGTCTTGCTTGACCAACCTGATCTCTTTCTATCACCATGTGACCTGCCTTTTGGATGAAGGGAAGGCTGTGGATGTTGTCTACCTGGACTTTGGTAAGGCCTTTGACACCGTCTCCCACAGCATTCTCCTGGAGAAGCTGGTGAATCATGGCATAGACAAGTGTGTTCTTCACTGAGTAAAAAACTGGCTGAATGGCTGGGCCCAGAGAGTTGTGGTAAATGGGGTCAAATCTAGTTGGTGGCCAGTCACCAGTGGTGTCCCTCAGGTCTCAGTTCTGGGGCCAGTATTGTTCAATATCTTTATCAATGATCAGGATAAGGGAATTGAGTTCTCCCTCACTAAGTTTGCAAATGACACCAAATTGGGTGGAAGTGTTGATCTGCTAGAGGGTAGGAAGGCTCTACAGAGGGACCTGGACAGGCTGGATCGATGGGCCAGGGCCAACTGTATGAGGTTCAATAAGGCCAAGTGCGAGGTCCTGCTCTTGGGTCACAACAACCCCAGGCAATGCTATAGACTTGGGGAAGAGTGACTGGAAAGCTGCCCAGTAGAAAAGGACTTGGGGGTACTAGTGAACAGCTGGCTGAACATGATCCAGCAGTGTGCCCAGGTGGCCAAGAAGGCAAATAACATCCTGGCTTGTATCAGGAATAGTGTGGCCAGCAGTAGTAGGGAGGTGATCGTGCCCCTGTACTCAGCACTGGCAAGGCCACACCTTGAGCACTGTGTTCAGTTTTGGGCCTCTCACTACAGGAAGGACATTGAGGTGCTGTTGTGTGTCCAGAGGAGAGCTACCAAGTTGGGGAAGTGTCTAGAGAACAAGTCATACAAGGAGACGCTGAGGGAACTAGAGATGTTTAGTTTGGAGAAGAGGAGGCTGAGGGGAAACCTCATTGCCATCAACAACTACCTGAAAGGAGGTTGTAGAGAGGTAGGTGTTGGCCTCTTCTCCCAAGTAAAAAATGATAGGACCAGAGGAAGTGGCCTGAAGTTGCAGCAGGGGAGGTTTAGATTGGACATTAGGAAGAATTTCTTTACTGAAAGAGTAGTCAGGCACTGGAACAGGGTGCTTAGGGAGGTGGTGGAGTCACTATCCTTGGTTCGAGAAACACGTAGATGTGGCACTTCAGGACATGCTCTAGTGGCTGAGGTGGGGTTTTTTTTGTGGGTGTTTTTTGGTGGAGTGTGGGTGGTTGTGTTTGTCTGTTATTTTTTTGTGTGTGTTGATGGTTGGACTTGGTGATCTCAGAGGTCCTTTCCAACCATGATGATTCTACGATTCGGTGAGGAGACATAAGGAGCTACTAGAGGGAGTCCAGAAAAGGGCCACAGAGGTGATAAAGGGTCTGGAGCATCTCTTGTATGAGGAAAGGCTCAGAGAGCTGGGGCAGTTTAGCTTGGAGAACACTCAGGTGGGATCTCATCAGTGCATATATAAATACCTGAAGGGAGGGTGTAAAGGAGATGGAGCTAGTCTCTTCAGTGGTACCCAGTGACAGGACCAGCAGCAGTGAACACAAATTGAAACACAGGAGGCTAGAGTATAAGGAAACACTTTTACCATGAGGGTGACCAAGCACTGGCGTGGGTTGCCCAGAGAGGTGGTGGAGTCTCCCTCCTTGGAGATACTCAAACACTGTCTGGACGTGGTCCCGGACAACTGGCTCTAGGTGGCCCTGCTTGGGCAGGGGCATGGACCAGGTGACCTCCAGAAGTCCCTTCCAACTTCAGTCATCCTAGGATCCTGTGATTCTGTAAGTTCATATGGTATTTACATATTTTCTCTGTGTGTATGTGTGGGCATCTGCAATCCATAGCACAGTAGCACAATAACATGGCAGCCAGCTTTAGAGTAACAATTCCAACAATCACAGAGAAATGAGCATGTTTAGTTCAAATGAGAAGTCAGTTCTCATCCCTTTTCGAAAGGCTCACTCAAACTGCTGAAGGTCAGAAAATGCAGGCCACTTTAAATTGTGGATTCATTAGGTAAGTGGTGATTCTTACTTTTAATATCAAATAATTATTTTGTTGGATGAGCAGGTAGTTTTCACTTGAGCATATGGCCTGTTGCAGTATTTTGAGGACTTTGGCCATGAGAGGTCAATTTACAGGCAGATAGGTGGTAGTTTTCCTTTAAATTAGTCTGCCATCTGTCAGCTTTATACCCTTTTGACATATGGATGTTATTTCTGATTGAAATATACAGATGAGAGGTTTTTTGATTAAAAATTATATTAAGAAAAAGCTGATTAGAACTCAGATAATGATAACCTTTATCTTCAAAGAACTGACTACTCAAAAGAAGTTACTCCTAGCAGAAGTTGTGTGAAAAGCATGGTTAGCAGTGACTGATACCATGGCTAGTATTCCCAAACTAGTGCTACACAGCCCGTGTCATGGCTGTGTTAGTTGCTAATTAAATATATATTAAACTGATTAAGCCTTAGGCCACAGAAGAAGAGACTGTCTGTATAGAAACCATATGTGCACCATATATTTATACAGATGTATACATACATAGAATTAAATAAGCATGTTTTTTCTATTTTTTGTTCATTGTTTACTCTGAAATGTTCGTTTATATCTTACTCCACTTACTCCTTTCACTGAAAATTTCCTGTTATTCTGCCTGTAAGCATGCTTTAGTCAATATAAGGACTGGTGGCCTTTGCTTTAGGCAACTAGTAGTGTTCTTGAGCTGATGTAATAGAAGACTAGGCACAGCTTGCTGACTGTTGGACACCAATGCATTTTAAAATAAAATTGTTTCCATGCAGTATTTTAGATAGCTGGATGATCATATTAGGGGAATTTTCACGTAAGTGTTTTGAAATATATTGCAACTGGAGATTGAGACTTAAATAACTTTATACATGTGAACTCATTTCAGGAGTGTATTAATTTTCATATTAATAGAAATATTTGAACTTGGAGTCTACAGTGAAAAGACTTCTTTGGAGGAGTAGTCTTTTTTAATCGTTGATTTACATAAAACTGCTTGATATTCACTGGATTTCCATCTTACAGTTTTCATAGCTTGAAATACTAGGATAATTATTATTTCCCAGAAATAAACAAAACAAACAAGAGATGACTGTGAAAGGGATTACTTCTCTACTCACTGTTAAAAAAATAATTTTACATTTTCTTCCTAATTTTCCTTTTAATACATATTTCTTTTTACCAATAGTAATTGTATCGATCTAGTAAATCTTGCTTAATTTAAAGTTAGTCCCTCATTCAGGGTTAGGAGAGTAGTCTCCATTGAATTATTTCTCATAATAAATAGGTCAAAAATGGGTATATCATACATAGCATACGTCAAAATATGGTGTTTATTACTAGTTCTGTTACTTTTGGTAATAGATTTCATGTTCTTTAGAAATTATGTATTTAGCACACAGAAATGCTTTTTCAGGTAGAGAAAATGTAAGAAATTTTGAGTTCTGAGCTCTGTTTGCCTGTGCAGTCAAAGCAGCTTTGCCAACTAAGAGACTGAGAAATCATCTTTTGAAATCATGAGGGCAGTTAATTAAACAGATCTTATTATCGACGTAATGAGGCATTTCATTTCAGTTGTGATATTTTTAGGGTGCTGTGGCAAAATAAATTTTGGGAAATTGCAACATTCATAACCATAATCCCATGCCCACAGTTGGGCTCATGTTGAAAGAGCAGATCCTGCAAAGCTTTGCACATCCATTTTGTTGTTTTACACATACAGTCTGGTTTAGGCAAATGCAAGGCATGCCAGGAATAAGACTGTAGTTTGAAGGGATGAACCCCTCTTCAGTCATCCTGCTCACTCCCAGATGTTATGTGGTTGTTCTCCAGTTTGTGAGCCTAGTTGGAGAATAGTTTTCTATTGGGGTACAGAGTTGATTCACAGAAGAGCACACAAACGTACACCAATTAATAGGAGATTAAAGATAGAGAAGGAAGAAACAACCTTTCATTGGAAAAAAAACATTAGTTTGGCTCACCTACTTTTGAAACTACCTCCTAGGAATGGGTTAGGAGCCTGATTAGGAGAAAATTCTCTAATTTGGTCACTTTTGCTTTTGTCTTAAACATGTACACAGAATTTAATCTAATGGCATATGATGGAAATACATTAAATAGAAGCATATATTATCCTTGCATAGATGCAGCAGACTAATTTTATAACAATTGCTGTTAATAGTATTGCTATTTTACAAGTTCATATTTTCGTGGAAATAGTACTTTGAATATCAATGAGTTCAAAAGAAAACATTGAGGTAATTCTGTTTTAGTAAATGTCCCCCAAAGTGACCCAGAGTCAAACCTTTGTACTATTTTGTTTCAAATTCTGAAGTTTTACAAGTTCCTATCTCTTTATGATTTAATTATTTCCTTTTTCAAAATAGTGTGTTTATTTCAAATTCTAATGGTTCTTCCCTTCAGACTCTTCTCAGCAGTGTTCAGTGAGAGACCAAGGTGTAATGGTCACAAACTGGGTCACAGGAGATTGGACCTGAATATGAGAAAATACTTGTTTATTCTGAGGGTAACAGAGCACTGGAATAGGCTGCCCGGAGAGGTTGTTGAATCTCCATCCCTGAAGTTATTCAAAACTCACCTGGATGTGTTCCTGTGTAACCTGTTCTAGGGGATCCTGCTCTAGCAGGGGGTTGGCCTAGATGACCTCCAGAGGTCCCTTCAACCCCTACCATTCTTTGATTCTGTGATTGCTAGTGCTGATTATCTTAGGTTTATTCCTCTTCTTTGTCTTTTCCATTTCTTTAACCCTTTTATGAGGTATGACTCTTTCCAAGATTCTACATTTTTAAAAGATTTTAGAAGTTGTTCTTCGTTTTGGTTTGTACTGGTGTAAAATCAGCTTTTAATTTCCTGCTTTCATTCTCTTCTTTTGTGTGAAACCAATACTATTAAGTTATTCTTCCAAGCAATGTCATAAAAAGTGGTTTATTTTTTTCTTTTAAAAAGTTACAGTAGCCAGTTTCCAACAGAAAGTCTTTGACACTTTAAGACAACAAATTAGGAATTAATATTTTTTCCAACTTAGTTTTGTACTTTGTAGTCTACTTTCCTCTTAGAAAATGTATATTGAGAACAGAGAACTTCCATTTTTAATGTATTTGTTTCCTGTAGTTGAAATATATAAATTATAATAAGAATGTTGTTATTGTTTTGTTTGTTTTACTTAAAGATGTTAGTTTGTGGCTTTGTGCTTGGGCCTTTATGCTATTAACCTTAAATATGCTCTAAAAGACAACTTTCATCTGAAGTTTGACAGAAAGCCACTTTTCTTCTTGATCATGAAGAGTTTAAGTGTAACACAGCTGCATCTCACCAAGTCACTCCAGATGTGTGACATTGTCATGTAAGGTTCAATAAGAAGCTTGTACTGAATAGAAAAAAAAATACCTTTTCCATCACTTTTTTTCACTCCTGACGAAAACCTGTTTAAAGGTGAATGACTCTTCTCACCCATTCTTTCTCTACTGAAGAAATGAGGAAGTTATGTCTGAAGTGTATGTCGGTTGTTATTAACACTTCTGTCAAAGACTATATAATAACTAAGATGATCTTTATATCAGATTAAGGTACATTTCAGTATGCAGGCTGGTCTTTCTGGGTGGGAAAAGAACACTGCTGGTCAAGGAGATGTTATAGAACAATAAGAAGCTATTGCCAAAAAGTTACGCTGCTAGAAAGAATTTGATTGCTCCGTGATTATCTGCTGCCTTCTGCAGCACCTCCTGGGTGGGTTATAGGGAAGTGGTGGTGTGCAGTTACACAAAAACAGGCTGACAGCCTGCCTGCTGTGCTGTGCCTGCAACTTTGTAGATGGTCCCTGTGGTCCAAAGGTCATTGCATTTATTCAGGAAATATTTTTGATACCTTCTTCCAGTTTCAGACTGAGATGTAGAATTTGTTTCATCAAATCAGCTCTTCCTTTGGATGTACCTGGCCTGTAACTCTGATGTGCTTGCTCATGAAATGGGGCCAGCCTCTACTGTGAAGTGCAGAGTGATCGTGCACTAGGCAACAGGCACAAGTTGGAACACAAACTCCTATTAGATACTTAGAAAACCATTCTCACCATACGGGTAGTGAAATATGGGAACAGATTGTCCAGGAGTTATGTGGAATCTGCATCCTTAAAGATACTCAAAACTCACCTGATCATGGCCCTGAGAAACCTGCTCTAACTGGACATGTGTTGAGTAGAGGTGTTTCTAAATGGCCTCCAGGGATCCCTTCCAATGTTAATTATCCTACGGTTCTGAGCTCTGCATGCAAGGTGCAGTTACTTGAATCTGTTGTGTATTGCACATCAAGAAAGTTAGTGCTTTTAGTAAAGGTACTTCTGTATGGAAGGGAAGACAGCACAAATTAACTATTTTATTGCACAGAATTCCTTTTTAGGCCATTTTCAGAGGTATCTAGCACAAAATCCCAGTATTTTATGCAGTATGAGTAGCATCAGTAAAGAGCATCTTGAGTATTTGCCTTGTGTTATCCATAAAAGAACAATACTCTTCTATGGCTAATGCAAGCTGCAGTTCATTGAGTTAGATTTCTGCTGCCAGGATAATTGGACACTGTTTCAGAAACGCCTGGGAATTTATTGAGGCCTGTAACACAAGTTGCCATACAAAGTTCCCAGTGTGCTGTGCTCTAAACACACAGTCCTCTGTGAAAAGAGTTCTCCAGCCATCCGGAATGATCAGAGTAATCCCACATGTAAATGTGACCTTCTCACTGCCTCACAGAGCCACTGTGTCTGGGTCCAACTGTCACTCACAGAAGCACTTTCTTTCACTTGATTGAGTCTTGAAAACAAGCAAGAAATTTGAAATTTCTCCTCTTCCCTTCCAAATTGTTTTACTCCTTCTGTCCCACCTGAAGGTAATGTCCTGTGAACTAGTTTGTGAGAGAGTAGCTGCTGGTGTGGGCTGAAATGTAACATGGCGTTTATGCAAGAGCTGGAAATGCAGAGTGATCTAATGATGTGCAGATGTAACTAACTTCCATTTTTTTGAACTTAAACCCAAAAATCATTAGCATAATTTTTTTTAATTTTACAAGTCTTGTGGTAAATTGATTCTTGTACTGGTCTGCAATGTACTCCTAGTAGTGAGTTAATAAAAATCTGAATTAAAAAGCATATGTGTGTACAATTTCTGAACAGTTCTTTATATAAATAATTTAATCATAAAGAATGGTGGCTGGTAGCTAGTATTCTGGATATTCTGATGCTTAGCTCATTTGATTTTAAGTTTCCAGCTTGTTTGTTCATTTGTTAAAGCATTTTAAAACATCTCAGCTTACTACTTATTTTCCTTAATGGAACTAGGTTCCATTAAGCTGTCCGTGCAGCTGTGAGTACATACACGCAGTGGTTTTGGGATAGGGTTTTATGCATGGGGGGAGAGTAATTCTGTAGTTCCTCAGAAGGCATGGTAGTTTTAACTTAGTTTCTTGAAAGACTCAATAGGACTGAATTTTTTTAAAGTATATTTTGCCTAGTCAAAGATTTAACCAGGTTCACTTCAGTTTGAACAGACCACAAGGTAAATTTTACAGAAATAACAGAAAAAAAGTTTAGTATTTTCTCATTAATTCCATAGTAATTGTTTCCTATGGAGCCTATGGGGAATACAATGTAAAAAATAATAATACATTAAAAGAAAATATTCAGGGAAGAAAAGGAAGGAGTTAACAAATACTCAGTTCCTTTTTTTCTCACTCAGGGAATAAAATACTCTGATACTCTTCCAGTAAGACTCCGGTTCAATGAGAAAGTGCTAAAATGTGTGGGTTAGTCTCTGTGTCTGCAAATGTTTTCACTGAGATTAAGGGCCTAACACAACCAGAACCAGCAAATGGAAGATTTTCCTAATACAATATGAAAGAATTGAAGGCTGTGTGTACTCATTTTAAAGACAATGAAAATTTTCATTCTTTCTTTTCAGAACAATATATGTTAGTGTTTAATTTGCAGACAAGTTCTATGTGTAAATTACACCATCTTTAGTGTCATCCTCCATTCTGTCTTAGAATTGATTGATACAGTAGTGTTGAATGTCATCAAGGTTATCTGTTCAGTAAGTACTCTCTGTGCATATTATTATCTTCATAGGTTTTCCAAATCTTAACTTCAAAACTGATTTTAATCTTTGGTACTTCCAGAATTCTTGGTTATCTCTAATAGCTAATGATTATCTAGCAGTTATCATTAATAATAATCACTTAGGGATATCCCTGTTAGTTACGTAAATATTCCATCCAGGCATTCACAGTATATAAGTTGGAGAGGGCCTGGTGTACATACCAGAGGCCTAATAAACACTCTTTTCTTATATTCTTAAATTTCATGTATGAAGATGAGGTAATGAGGTGCTGCAGTGATTTTATTATTTCTTCTTGTGGTAAAGTGATTAACTTTTCTTTTTCTAGGTTCATACAGTGATATATATAAATTAGCATGCTTTACTACTTTACTTTTTTAAGCATCTAGTTCATTCCAAAGTGAAAACTGTCTTATATTAGTATGACCTTTTGAGCGATCTCACAGCAGTAGTATTGATCAGTGACACAAGTTTTAGAAATAATGCAGAGATACAGCCAGAACCTTTGCTGAAATCTTTATAAATCTCATCTGTCTCTCTCAGTTGGAGTGATGCTGATGTTGCAATACTTTATGCAAAATGGGGAGGAACTTGGCTGCTTTCATATCTCTAAATTTAGTATATGGGTAGGCCAGGACAGTGAACAGTTTGTAATATCTATGTGAAGCAAAGTTAATAAATCATTTTTTTATGTGAACCTCTGTAAACCTTTCCTCATCCTTTAAAAATGTTGTTATGCTTTCGACAATGTGTCAGTGGCAAGAAATACTGGACGAAGACCTAATACACTTATTTCCGGTAACATTAAAGCCACTGTAATTATGGGTCATTTGCCTGGCTTCTTTGGTAATTAAGAGTTTTAATTGCTTCGAGTTCCAGGGAATTAGTTAAGCTTTTCATTATGCATATTGCTTTCCATAATCATCGGCTCCACTCATACAGTAAACTTAGTGACATCATGGAAGTCAATTAGGTCTTTCAAGGAAGAGCAGTGAAGTACATTTCTTTGTATGGGCTGGAGTAGAAAAGGTTTCTGAAAGGCTGTGATAATGCTGTTCTGTGCAACATTTAAGCTTACTCTTCAAAAGGCAAAGCCTGTTAGGGTTTAATTTGCTGTCCTCAGAGTGCTTAGGTCACAAACTGAGGTATTGTTAAGAACAAAACCTATAGGCAGAACCGTGCTTCAGATCTAATAGCAACTGTTCCAAGGTTTGCAGGATCAGCTGGTTACGTATTTGTAGTTAGTAATAGTGATAATGATCCACATCTGAAAATATAGCATTTTTCAAACTGGAATTCAGTGATGTATAAAGGAAATGAGCACAAAACTAGATTTATGTGATTCTGTTAGCTTACTAAAAATAATTAAATTTTACATCATTACATGCAAGGTAGAAAGCACCTCTTAATTTCACTTGGCAGACTCCAAGTGGTTGTTGACAGGTTGATGGGCAAGAATCAGTATTTTAAAAATAAAAGGAAGCAGAAACAAAGGGTTCATTCCCTCTTCCTCATCCACAGATGGGTCTATATAGTGCAGACATTTAATACATCTTGCAAGAATGTTTTCTTTGCACTTCATTAAGTTTTTGTGGGTTGCAACTTGGTTCTCTTACAGCATAGCCAGAAAAGACAAACTTTGTGCATCACTAATCTTCCCTGGTGAAATAGTTGTGTGTTAGAGAGCCTACAAGATGCAGTATGCTGTTGTATGTTCTCCCAGTGTGTCAGATCTGGATTCAGTCCAAAGTTAACTAAGTTTAGCAAGTCATTACTCTTACCCATTCAGTATTAGTTGCCACAGTCTATTGTGTTGTGAAAAAAAGGATAAGAAAATCCATCCTGGGTTTATAGGAAGGGATTTGGTAGATTGATAAAGACTGTAGGAAAGGGCATGAGAGAAATATCTGTGGAAAGGCAGAGTTACACTGTCTGGAGTGTGTGAGGAAAATTGCACTAACTGTTCCAACATCTGTGTTTAATTACTGAAATTACTTGTGGCAGTAATTTTGGTAGTAGTAGTAGTAGCAGTGCTAATAATATTGCTAATAAATGCTGTCTAAATTGCAGAAGTGTAAGAAACCACTAGTCAGTGTAGGTCACAATTTTTCAGATTATTGGATTCCAAAGGTTGCTTTGGGTTGTCCATGACCAAAACTTGAAACTCAAGACTGGGCGTCAGGAAGAGATGCATCATAATATACATTCTGCAATGAACTCCAGAAGCTTTATATTTTTTTTGTATAAAAGTGTAGACTAGATTATTTGTTATGTATTTATTTTATGTACTTATTTTTCAATGTTCTGCTGTTAAATTACAAAATTCACATAAATAATGTATTGATTATTTTTAACAACTTTACTTCCAAACTATGATCTTGAATGATTGTGACTGTTGTAAGACATGGAACTTTTACTGTCTAGGTTCTCTCTTCTCTAAAAGTAACCTTCCAATGTAATTGCTGATTTTCTTTCTCACCATTGCTTTGGAAGAATTAAGCAAATAAGAGCATGAATTTTACACTCTTCTGACAAGTGACTTCTGTCTTATTCTCCACTCATCCAAAGTCCTAATATTGACCTAGGTAGTGTAGTCTTCCCCCTCCTCTGTGTTTAGGAAATGCCACAGCTCTAAGTGAAAACACTGCTTTTGCCATTTTGCAGGTTATACAATTGGGCTTGAAGAGTTAAATTGCCTGCTTATAAAGGTAGTTAAGCATTGACTTAACTTTAATTTAACCTTGTGCTTAAACCTATCCCTATAAAACAAATCACTTAGGAACATCTGGATAACCAGTTGCTGGGATTTAAGTATGCATTTTGATGGTTTTTGACTTGAAATGTAATTAAGGTTAATTACCATGCAGGTGTTTGAATTGAGAGGTTTGCCTTGCTCTAAGCCAGGAAATGAATTTAACTTTCCTACTAAGTTTTATTTGGGATCATTCTCTCTTTTAAAACAAAAGCTTTGAAGTTCATAGTAACATGATTCTTTAATTTTTTCCTCTCAAAATCTTGTTCTTCAGTGTCTTGTGTTTGAAGATTCACCACTTGGAGTCAAAGGAGCCCTGGCAGCAGGAATGCAAGTGGTTATGATTCCAGATGAAAAATTAAATCCAGATCTTAAAAAGGAGGCAACACTACTGCTGAACTCCATGGAGGATTTCAAACCAGAACTGTTTGGTTTACCACCATATGATTAATGCTGATGAACATGCACTTGACTAGAGATCAGGAAAGTGGAATGAAATCTTGGTAATTATTTTCAATTTTTTTCCTCTCTTCCTCAAAATTAAAGGACAAAAATCCTGTTAGCACCAAGTCTTCCACACAGTACTTTTGAAAGTTGACTGGAATGTTTATGATTTGTGCTTGTAATAAATGCTAAATTAAAGCAACTTTTCATCTAGTTAAGTGAATCCAGCCTTGTTCTCTGCACGTCATAATGTTTTCCGGGAATATTATGAAACTATTTAGACAATTTATTGTAATTTCATTAAATGCTTCTTGTTCTGTTTCCACTTGAATGACTTACTGTTTAGATCTTAACCAGAAATCTGTTCTGGATTGGCTTTTATCCCATTAAACTGTTTTTGATACAGTTGTCACTACCAACATGTTTATCCACTTCCTCATCCTGTACTTGCCCATCTCTTCCTCTTTGCATCATGATTTTTTGGGGTGTTTTTTGCAGTTATTTGCAGGGGTTTTGTTGTACTTTCTGTGTTTTCTTATGTTTTGGTTTGAGCAAGCTCTTTGCTAATTTTTTTCCTTCCTTTCAGTGAACTTTTTAGCAGCGCCAGTGGACCGATAATAACCAAGGTCACTTCTGAATGTCTGCAGCCTCCCCCCCTATGGGGGAGCAGATTAGACCAAAGGCAGGATCAGCAAATCAGAATATTCCCTTCTCATCATATTTTCTCTATTTGGCTTTCAGTATAGGCTAATATATCATGGAAGTCAAGCCTCTCGTTTTCCTTTTTCTCTCACTTTTCTGCTTACTGTCGCTTCTGTCACCCTCTCTTTGGCTCCCTCTCTTTTCTTTCATTTTTTCCTTTACAGCTGACACCTGAGGACCCGGACACTCCCCCCTTCAGCTGGGAGTCACCAGGGAGAAGAGTTGCTGTGAGAGTCACTGGGGGAGGAGAGAGGGGATCGGGTGTTGCACATCCCTTTACAAATATATTTATATATTCCCTTATCACTAATAATTAAAATCAATCTGTTTCACTTTTCAACCCAGAAAGCCTCTCTGTCTCATTTTTCTCCCTCTTTCCCTACCTTGGGGGGGGAGGGGTGAATCGAGAGACTGCCAACTCGGTGCCAAACCAACACATGATATTTTCTTTTCTTTTGGGGGGTTGAATGAGATGACTTCTTGAGGTCCCTTACAAGCTCCATTATTGTATCATTCTTTCATTATCTTTTTTGGCATGGTGATCCGCTTCTAGGAGCTATACAAGGTTATGTGATCCTAGAGTTTAACCAAAATGCTTTGCATCTTCCTTACTTTTTTTCCTTATATTCTTCCAGTTTTCCATGTTGCCATTTAGCCTTCCCTTTCATTCTTGTGAAATGAAGTTAACCTGTCTCCCTCCTTCAGTTTTGGTAAAGGTATTAACTTCTTCATATCCAAATAGGGTATGTTTCTGTAGGCCATCCTTACTTTTCCATTCTTACCTCTTTCTTGAGCCCTTTTTTTGCCAAGTTCTTTACAGAGAGTTTTGCTATCTATTTTTAAAACACAGAAATTGTAGTTTGGGTTTATTTAAATACTTAAAATGTATTTTCCTGGCTACCATAATTTCCACAAAATGTTTGTGTTGTCATCTGTCCCTCTTACTTCTCTCTGTTTCTGTCATGTCACCAGGACAAGGGTAATGGTCCCTTTAGAAAATGCTAGACATGTAGACAGGTTTTGGTGGAATCTGACTTAACATGAGCCAGCAGTGTGCCCAGGTGGCCAAGAAGGCCAAACAGCATCCAGACCTGCATCAGGAATAGTGTGTCCAGCCGGAGTAGACAAGTGATTGTGCCCCTGTACTCAGCACTGGTGAGGCCACACCTCAAGTACTGTGTCCAGTTCTGGGCCACTCACTACAAGAAGGATGTCGAGTTGCTGGAGCGTGTCCAGAGAAGAGCTACCAAGCTGGTGAAAGATCTGGAGAAGAAGTCCTGTGAGGAGAGGCTGAGGAAACTGGGATTGTTTAATTTGAAGAAGAGGAGGCTGAGGGGAGACCTCATTGCTCTCTACAACTACCTGAAAGGAGGTTGTAGGGAAGTGGGAACTGGCCTCTTCTCTCAAGTGAATAATGACAAGACCAGAGGAAATGGCCTGAAGTTGTGCCAGGGGAGATTTAGACTGGTTATTAGAATGAATTTATTTACTGAAAGAGTGGTTGGACACTGGAACAGGCTGCCCAGGGAGGTGGTGGAGTCACCATCCCTGGAAGTGTTTAAAAGAAATATAGATGTGGTGCTTAGGGACATGATTTAAGCACTGAATGGGTAGATTAGGTTATGGTTGGTGGATTTAGTTTATGGTTGGACTTGATGATCTTCAAGGTCTTTTCCAACCAGGATTCTGTGATTCTGTAATCCACAAGTATGTGCATGACATGGTGGAAACAATGTCCTTTACTGTGTCTAAAGAAAGGTATATTATATGGGGTTTATTACTGTTTTACAAAATGTATTGTTGTACTCAGCATTTAAACTGTATTTCTAATTGAGTGTCCATAAGATACTCCAAAATTTTGGTAAATATCGAAATCCATAAAGACAAGGAGCATGAAATATATAAAATAAGAGAATTTCCATGTAATATGAAAAGACTTCTCTGACCTATTTTTTTTTTTTAATATGACCTGTTTATCTATGATCTTCATCACAAAAATATTTTCTAAGCATTTCTGGTGCTTAACCGTTTTAGGTTTAAGATTTTAGGTTTTCATCAGGAACAAAAACTAAGGAATCATAGACCCTTCAGTATTCAGGGTGTGTTTCCTTACATTTTTTTCTTCATTTTTTTTTAATGGGTTTTTTTTGTGTGGTTTTTTTTTTGTTTTTTAACAACATTTTTGCATATTTTATGTGAACTGTTGTTATTTTCTGATACGGTAGTCGGTTCATGCCTCAAAAAATTAAGAAAATTTTGTTCCATATGATCAATCATGTATGACCTAGATGGTACCAGATGATTTTTAGTACATATAGTATAATGGTTTACAGTTAAATGCTTTTTATCTAAGGATCTGGAAGCATTTATTTTTTTTTAAAGGATAAATATTATTTCAGTGTTGGTGTTTTGCATATTATGTTATTTCTTTAGACCTATGGATATGGCAGCCATTAATGTTTGTACAGTGACAACAATGTGTCCCATCAAATTTAAATTCTATTCCTGGTCTTTCCAGACAAGATAACAGAAATATTGCTACATAATTCCTCCTTGGACTAATGTTACGTAACTCAAAGTGTTACTCTAGAGCAATAAATCTGAGCTTTCAAGTGTAAAACATGTTCCTGTTGGGATCCCCTTCATTCATAATTACTGAATTCCAACAGGGAAGTTACTAGGTAGAACAAGCTTTAATAAGCTGTAATTAATAACTTTTTCAAAGTTTTGCATATATTTCATTTAACTGGGGAGTTTTTTAAAAAATAAAAAGGGAGCACATGTCACTTACCATTTAATTCAAAGTGTCTGTCATCAAAGTCCTAAATTTTCTTTTTAAAGAGGTAGAGACATTAATAAATATATCACTGACAAAATAAAAATTATTTCATCATGACCACCATGATGAGATCAGCATCTCCTGCTGTTCTAATTTAAGCGCCTTATCTTTTGCTGAAAATTAATAGTCAGAAAACTATCACTTCTTAATAGTAAAGTCTATCCCATACATGTATGTCTTCCGTGCTTTTAGTATCTCACCTGACAGTTTTCAGTGAGATTATTGCACCAGACTGAAATCTATGAATGTGAGTTATATGGTATAACCTTCCACTCCTTTAAGTAACATTCTCTTTCATGTCCTTCACTGCTTGCTGTTGGCCAACTTCCTGGTCCTGTGCTGAACTATTATTTTACTATTATTAAAGTACCAGTGTTATGGTTAGCATTTCTCTTGACCAAATGAGAAATCAAAAGATTACACAAAATTAAGTTCTTCATATATAGTAATCTTAAAAATCCTGCCAGGTAGGTATTCATGTCAGCAGTAGGTGACTGTAGCTTGCCTGCCTCATTAACCATATACCAAATACCAACATATGTTTGTATATATTTCTTTACTCACTTTTTGGTTGGATTTGTGGCTCTTGTAGCTTGATCATCTCAACAACATCTGTTCAGAAAAGAAAAAAAAAAAAAAGGATTAAAAACTTGGATTCTTTCCCTTCCTTCCATCTGCTCCTTTCCAGATGAAGTTCTATTCTGACTAAGCTAAAAAAATCCACACCAGATCCTGGCTACAGACCACGAGGACATGTGAGCAATCGAAACATTTGAATACCCCATCTGTGTTTGTATGAAGAAGACTGTGAAAAACTAACCCAAAAAACTCTGTCCTCTAACTCAGCAAGCAGACTTCACTGCCAATAAATACTTAAGAGCATGCTTAATTCGTTTTTATCAAGCGTAGAAAGTAAGCACCATCTTAAAGTCACATATAGTTTTATTTGGCTTAATATCGAACATGTGCTTCAGACATATCCTGAGAATTCCAGCCTTCACAAAATAAAGGCAAAGCCTCATGACCAAGTTTTTACCATTGGAAAACAGGGTAAGTGCAGCAAGAGGGAGCTAAATTCAGCCATAAAATATATATTAAAAAAAAAAAGCCTAATGTTGCACTGGAACTTCAACTCCTTTCTACCTCTCAAGTGAATTAGGGTTTGCATTTTACTGGAAGTCCATTGGGATTAATCTTGGTAGACTTTCCAGATTGCAAGATACACATAAACAGGACTTTCATCAAATATATTCAGGTGAAAATTCATTGCATTGGAACTGCATTAATTTGAAAATGCAGTCTGACTTCCATGAAGCTTGGCATTTGCCTTGTAGAAATAAATATCAGAAAAAACCCTGAGATATTCTATCCTCATTTGGATTAGATATCTTTCTAAAGAATGCTGCAGTTAAATCATAGAAACCTCTGCCCAGAATCAAACTCATGTTGCATATATTCCAAAAAATTTTTTCAGCAGAAGCCAAACTATATAAATTAGAAAAAATTGCAAGAAACTTCATAGTAGGAAGAAATGAAAAAATTGTTTCTACTATTTTAATATTAGAAAAATATTTTAAAAACCCCAAAAATAAAAAATGTAACTCTTTTTTAATTAATTTGTTTCCATTTATTTTAATGTAGCATTTTGTAACTTCACTGAACTTCCTCTGTTGTTTTCACATTGAGAGGGTAGGATTTTTTTTTTTGCCAAATTAGTGGAAATAAAAGGAAAGACTGGAGTGGAAGAAAAGGAGCTCTCTCAGTACATTTCTCTGTCCTGAGAGAAACATGATTGTCATCAACACTTTATGTTAACGTTCCCTTTGGCTGATACTTCACAAATTGTGGGTCTAACGACCTTGTTGAAGTGGAGAACAGAAGGAGGACAAGAACTCAAACTAAAGCCTGTACCAGAATTTCCAAGAGGCAAGGAGCCTGCCCCAGCAGTGGTGTTCACTGACTGTGCTGGTGGCTGTTTCTGCACCAGGTAGTGTAGTGCATGGGGTAGGGGGTAGTGTGAGAAAGGCTGTTGATCTCTTCTGTTCTTCAGCTCTTTGACCTATGGGCTCTAAGTCATCACATTCAAAATGTTAGGAGTTGGCTTGCTCTTGTAATAAACCTCAGCAGGGAGAAAGCATTTTAGCTCTCACTCCTCTCTTTGCAGCTCTTTCCCCAGAGTTTCTGCAATGTGAAACTGGAACATGAAGCAAAATATTAAGAGGATCATTGTCAATATCCAAGATGCCTTTGATTCAAAAATTTGCAGAGAGGGCATTTTTGAATGGAGAAAACCAAAATAGTAGAAGAAAGGAGCTGGATTCAAGGAAGCAGGCTGTGGTATAAACTATATAGAACCAAACATTGCAATAAAATACAGGAAAAAGAAACAGAAGAGGCAAGTCTTCCGTTTGTCCTTAGCAAAAATGTAAAACCAGTAATTATGGAAGGAAAATCTTTGTATTCAGAGAAGCAAAACCCAGGTCAATAACATATTCAAAGGCTTTGTGTTATGAGGCACTGAGATTTACAGAGATAAGTCAACTTTCCAAAGCACGTTTCTTAAAAGAAAAGTCCAAAGAAAATGAAGTAGTTGAAATCCACATAAAAGATGATGTGTGAATTGCCTTTGACAAACATCAGAGCACAAATAAACATAGAAAATTTATCAGTAGATACCTCAGTTCAGATGCTGGTAAGATTCTGAAATAATTTCAGTTTTGACTTCAAAATTTTGAGCTTGTTGAACAACTATATAATGGAAGAGTATGTCATCAGCATGAAGACCACTGATAGCAACTACCGAATGCCATTTTTCTCCATCATCTTTAGCTCAAACTGCATATTGATTGAGTGAATTCTTCATGTCTTTTAAGTCAATAACACCCCTATAGCAACTAGAGCAATTTGTTCATAGAAGGGGATATTTGAAATTAATTAATCCACGATACCATGGTTAATTTAAAAAGTGTATTGTGGTGGTGTTATTTATTCCTCATTTCACAAACAGCAATAATACTATATAGCCTGCAACTCTTCCTCATTTGCAGAAGTTTGGAAGTTGGAGACCAGAGGTTTAATTAAGTTACTGTAGATTTGACAAAGCAGTTTCTACTGTAGCATTTGCATGTCCTGCTATTAATGTAATTGGTTACTGTTAACTACATACCTAGGGTGTGGGCAATGTGCCTAATGGTAACAAAATCCAATCCAAATCAGTGTATGACGGCAAGTAAAACATCTAGCTTACACTCAAATGTGATCAAATAAAAAAATTAACACATTCAGACTAGAGGTTCATAGTCCAGATCATCTTACTTCCTGTGAAAATGAAATGTTTAGTAGTTCTCACAATTTTCTGTATTGCATATGAACTTTAGAGGTAAACAAAAGGTAGTCATGCTTCAGTTGCGGAAAATTCTTTGTATATGTTGCCAGAAATGCAAACAAGCATCTCTGACATACCAGTGCAGACGCTGTTCTCAGTGGTTGCCCCAGCTGCAGCTTTCATGCTCTTTAGTTAGTCAGCTGAGACACTCTGGACCTCAAGCACTGAACCACGTAAGCTCAAGAAAGAGAAGGCAAGTGCTACACTGGGGCAAAAAAAAGAAAAAGACAAAAAAAAAAAAAAAAAAATGTTTTACCTTTTCAGAAAACACTGAAAATCATTCAATAATGTTGTACCTTGTGAAATGTCTTTTTGCTGTAGGTGAATGTAACTTCAGCAAACAGTAGTTTTATCACATGCCAATATTTCACACATTTATAACCTGCTGCAGAATGTCCACAGAGACATGGATGTCATGAGTCAGGGGGATAGGGAGAGTGCAGTTTTGATTGCAGTAACAAAAATGACAGAGGAATGGTGTAGACACAATGGGGTAACAAAGTGTTAATCTATGCTGCAATATCATCTTGATTTAAAAATTGTGAAGACTCTGCAAACTGTATTGAATCATTTTATTACTGTGTCTTCATTGCTTGGATGTGATCCAGAAGTGCTATATTTTACCTGAAAAATTGAAAAGCTGATTAAGTCAAAATGGATTTCCTGGTGGCCTATAACTGCAGCCTTGTAAACTTATTGATTATGGCCCTCAACTTACTTCTTATTGATGGCTGCATCAGAAACGTAAAGTCCATGGTGTTCACTTTCTTCAGACCAAACACATTAGGAAAGTGACTTTATGTTTTCCAGTGCAATGCAAGCCAGGAAAACATCGTGGGGGTTTTCCCTTCTCTAATGCAAATTTTGCTGTAATTAATCGTATCATTTCATCCTGTCATATTTCCTTAGCCTATGTTATATAACTCCAGTTGTTAATGATTTTATAAACGGTACAGAGCAAATAGGGTAACTGAAATTTGTGGCTGGAAATGAATTTATTTGTCTGAAGTGTACTAAACACATTCCATGGCTATCTTATCAAATTATTGTTAATTTTTTGTGGATATGGTTGAAGTAAGGTGGTTTGTGAAATTGTATATGGGCCATAGGTCCTTTCAAGTCTAATTTTCTAGTGAAGACTCAACTGTGTTAGGAAGAGCTTGTAAACCTGATATGAAGGGCTTTTTGCCATCTGGCTGAAAGGATCTGGTGCACAGTTGTCATCTGCACTTCTTAAAACCACTGCTGTATCTGATATGAAATTAATACCTGAAATTTTGGGGGGGGAGGAAGGAAGGGTGGAAGTAAAGGAGGCAGGAAGGCAGGGAGGGAGGGAGGATTCATTTGGCTCCAAGCCTTCTCAGTCAACTGAATCATCATCCATTTGGATGCAGAAGACATCTGTTTGGCTCTTCTCCTTCTAAGCTTTAAAAATACAGGATATTTCTCAATGACATTTACTTAGGTTATCAGCCTTCCCCAGAACATGGAAGTAAACCCTTATCCCCATAAATTCTGCTTTAAAGAGAGCAAATGCTTAAAAGACTGAACAGTTCCTATGAGCACCCTACAGGGAAGTTCACATTCTTTTTTCCACTGATACTGAACCTGGTGGTGTAGACTACCTCATCTGATCTTTAGCAAAGAACAGCACCTAACATGAAGCAGCATCTTTTCAGAGCAAACTAACTGCATTAATGTCTACCTCACTTATGGTCTAAGATTTACAGCTACCTCTCCCTCTATGCTTCCATGGTAGTGTCAGTACCCAATCTAGTTATTCTGTAGGTAATCTGAACATGTATTATTATATCAGCTTCTAATTGCTATAATGACCAGACCAAAGAGTGCATATTTAGGAGAGTATATCTGTGAGTGATTGCATATTGGGTATCTCAGATTCCCTCTCACAAAAGTGACCAGGACCATCCATTAGGAACTAGCATAATTATTTGTTCTAGTCTGCCTAATATTATTGCCACAGTATTGGCCTTGTTACTTGTTACTAAGATGTCTTTTTCTAAAGAGTATTAGGTTTTTGGTTTGGGGGTTTTTGTTTGTTTGATTTATTTTTAGGTTGTTTTTTTGTGGTTGTGTTTTTGGTTTTTTTTAAGACCCTGTTCGGGGCAAGGGAACACTAGAGACAAATCTCTGACTGCAGTAGGGTTGGGTTTTACTGGAAGACTTCCAACACTGCCTTGAACTGAATTTGTTCTATAGCTAAAAGTCCAATTCAGTTTGTGCTGTGATGCTAGGCAAACTTCATCATCACATCATTGATGTAAGTTTAACGTACTATGAAATTGTTCACACAATTCCATAGAAAATTTTAAAACAATACTGTAGACTGACGACTTAATGACAAATCATGAAACTGTCCTCCTATGTGGTTATGATAAGACTGAAAGGGTACCACATACATCTCTTGTTTGACTGTGATGGCTAGAAGGAAAGAAAAATACCTCTCGTGAGAGGTACAGGTAATTGCAGCTCATAAAATCCTCTGTTAAATGGGCTATACATCACAGAAGTATATGTAGGCAATTTCCTTTTAGCCCATCTCTCTCTCTTTCCTGTTACCTTAATCCTCTCCTCTTGCCACATATAAACATCGTGGTTTAGCATGTGCTGAAAGTTATATGCAAGGATTACAATAAGTTTTAAATTCCTAGCAGTAGATCAATACTTTTGACATGATTGAACACTATAGCTCATGTGAATTAATCATTCAAGGTAAGTCATCAACATATATGTGACTCTAATACTAGTGATTAAATGCCATATTACCTTCTGGGTTCCACAGCTGAAGTGTCATTCTTGATATGTGTCAAAGTTTAATCATGGTATAGTATTTCTCAGTTCTGTTAAGTTTCCATCAAAAATAAATGTATCAAAAGATAAATGCTATCTTCAAATGTATGGAAGTTCATCTGGATAAATATCCTGATAATTAAGAAAGCTTTCAACTATTTCTGCTACATTATACTATTTTTTTAATATTTTATGTTTGTATAAACTGTATAAAAAGTAAAAATTTATTGTGGGCTTTTTTATTATTATTATTATTCAGTAATTCATAACTTTGTAAGTAAAATTTCCAAAGAAATCTGTAATAAAATTTTAGACAATCAATTCAAAGCTAAAGATTCCAATGATTGCAAGTAACCACAGCTGTTTGCACTTATGCATTAGAGAGGGACCTTGTCTTTGATACCAGATTCTGACCTAAAAGGTACCTCATCAAGAGGTCTTTTGAGGAAACACTAACTAGATCTTTGTTTTACAGGGAATCTCACTCTCAGAGGTCTCAGTTTACAGCCCAGCATTCTGGCAATTATCCTTAATGATCTAAACACAAATTGCTTTTGATGTTGAAAATGAAAACTAATACATTGGGACTTCTGGAAATACAAAACACTTGCCATGTGCGATCAGGGTGAATTACTCGACTGTCATATCCTACAAGAGCTTCTACATGATAAAATAGCTGCCATTAGTCATGTTCTCTGAAGGGGAAGACAGGAAAAAGTTATTAACAACTATGAGCAAAACATGCATACAGCTAGTGATCAACTGATCACTGCAGAGTGGCCAGGTGGCAGTTCAGACCACTCTGAATCCTCTTCAGTATCAGTAGACACCTTCAGTGCACAGAACTCCTTGTGCCAGAAAAGCAGAACCGTCTGTGTATCCAAAATGCTTGAATTAAGAATTGTCACCATTACAGAGTTATAGCCCTTCTAGTCAAAAACATAGCCATGAACTCTTTGATTATAGTTCACTAGTGATGGCATACTTTTCCCCTCTTGTACTTGGAGGTTTTTTTGGAAGTGCATGTAAACTAGTTGAGCTCTTCAACTCATTTAGTTGTCTGATTGCACAGCTGATTACAGATGTAAACAATCAGCAGACATGAGCTTTGCAGATGCAATTAATCACAAAACACACACACAGAAAAATAATACTGCATCATAAAAGTTAAAAACTTGTAAGCCAGAATGCAAACAGGGATTTGACATACTGGGGAAATATTAGTGATACATTTGGATGTTTTAACAGGAAATTTGCTTTAACATTATTATATAATATTTTAAGGAAACAGTTTTTAATTAGCCTTTCGTAAGTTGCATATGTTTTACCATTGAAAGAAAAATGTCAAATTTACCCAAATGCTGTATTTTACCCATATTCCAAATTATTTATTTTTTTAATTATAGCTGTCAATTTCACAAACATCTGACTAAGATTAAAAACTAAACTAAAGTAAAACCTGCAATAGCAAACAAAATATGGCTCTTAAATCTAGAATACATATAAAGCCCTAGCTTTCCATTCCTTTACAAAGAGAAACAGCTATTTCTATATTTTCTTCTTTATCCCTCTTTCTCGTTTATCCCTTAAAATATGGAACTTAATCACCCAGAATTACTATGTGTACTTCCTCTGATCAACAAAAAGTTAGCATCCCAGAATAATAAGTATTAAAGACTGAGGGAAAAAAATAATCTCTGCCTACATAAAGCTGGGTGAACTGGAAGCAATGCAGTTGAGCTGTCTTTCCACTCTGTGGATTTAAGTAATGCTTACTTCAGGCCTAGGGTGGATGGTGAAGGGTTAAGATGCCCATCAAGCAGATTTTGTTTAGATTGTTACTTCAGCTTCATTTTAAGTTTTGCTCCAGTGCAAATGTAACCAACCAAAATGTGAAAGTAAAGAAACAGTGAAGTTAGCTGAATGTAATTGCAACCCTTCAGCTGCTTAGGGAAATTAGTGTTTCTGTGTCTTTCTGTGCTATGAGTTGGCTGTAGGCTTATTTGACTGTGGAGCTTCAGGAGGCCTCCTGGGAATGCTCCCATCCATGCCCGTTGTGGCGAAGTTGTTTCATGGACCCAAATCTTCCAGGGTAGCAAATCAGAAAAAAAAGTATGTGGCTCATTTTCAGTTTGGGGCATGGCTTGTCTTTCGACATGGAATAAAATAAAATGAATTTACAATTATTATGATTGGACAAAATAAAATATTTCCTTCAGTATTTCTGTTCTCTTTTGGGAAATGTCCAGATAATATAGTCCCATCATAGTCAATAATAAAAAAAATTCCCTTGCAAAAGTTACTCCAAAGGATGTTCAACTCTTTCTCCCTCTCACAGCATGTCTATGTAATTTGCATCAAAGAATTATAACAGAAGTGTCAGAGGAGTTCTCTACACTGTCAAAGTTTATTTTCAAAAGTATTGAAACATAAAGGACAATCAGGAAGCATGAGGAAGAAAAATGAATGTATTGCCAATATTTAAAAATAAATATATAGAATAACTTATTGCTTCTCATCATATAAGCTTGTCATCCTATAAGCTTGTCATCTTAAAATGAGTCTGAGGAAAAAAATAATGAAATGCCTATGGGACTCAGTTTATAATGAATTAAAAGAGAATAATTTAATTACTGCAAATAAATACAGTTTTCTGGAAAACAGATCTCATCATAGTAAGTTGAAGGTTTTTTTGAGATATACAGCTTGAAAAGGTACTGTTTCTGTAACATTCTTGGAGAAATGTCAAGCAGGAGCAGGAGCCTCTGGGTTCGGTACTGGCGCCATACTATGAGAAAGGACACTTAGAGATTATCTTCAGTTTAGCAGGGTTTTTCTAAGCCAGGAGTCTTAAATTTGAAGCTAGGTAAATTATGATTAGAAAGCACACATGTTTGGAACAGGATGTGGTTGCTAGTACAACTTGTCAATTGATGTATTGAATTCACTATTTCTCAAAATGTTGAAATCAGAACTAGAGAGTTTTTTGGGTTTTGGGTTTTGTTTCAGTTTTTAAACATATACTTGATTCATGCAAGTCTTAACTCAGGGAAATATTTAATTGTCTGTCAAGGAGGGGGTCAGATCTGAAGACCATAATAATTTTACTTTGCCTTATAATCTATTGTCACAGTTTGACTCGGGTTCGGCAATTAAACCAGAGACAATAATGCTCTCGATCCCCTCCCCCTTCCACCCAGGTAGGGAAGGAGGGAGAATTAAGGAGAGAGACTTTGCTGGATTGAAAACTAAACTAGACAGTTTTAATTATATGTACAATTATATACAAGTATGTTCAGAAATGTGCAAAAGCCTCTTGCCTCCCCCCACCCCCAGCAACTCCCCTGGCACTCTCCTTAGCTGTGAGCAGTCCCGAAAACTCTCAGCCCACAGGCAGGAGATAAGGCAGAGCAGACAGGGGCTGGGTTGTGAGGGTTATGAGGTCAGCACCTGGGGGTCGACGGTGATGGATGGATGGATGGATGGAGTCCTCCCCAGATGCTGGCCATGAATGGAAGAGAAGGGAAGGAGAAAAAGGAAGGAAGTTGTCTTCTGTGATCTCTGACCTTCCTCGGAGCTTACGTAGATATATGGAATGGAATACCTTTGGTCAGTTCTGCTGTCTGTCTAGTCCAGCTCCCCTACTGGGGGGTCATAGATACAATTCTCCTGCCCCGGTAGCCTCTGTAGCAGCAGAGCTAAGAAGCGACCTTGGAGTCTCAGCAGAAACATAAACATTCCAGTGTTATCAGTCCACTAGCTGGAACACTTGCTGCTAGTTAAAAGAAAGCTTACTGAACAAAAAAAAAATCAGTAACAGGAAAATGAGCTTCATCCTGGCTCAAACCAGGACATCTATGAAGATGGGCTTCAGGAGCTGTTTAGTGTTCCTGAAAAATGTTTTCAGTCTTTCATCCAGTTTAAAAATTGAATTGAAACATCCTTTGACTTCATGTCCAGATTTGCTAAATGAAGGTTTTTAATAACAAGAAACAGCCAGACATAATCTTTTATGCATTTTAGTACCAGATATATGAATTAATCTCAAAAGCAATTCTGCAGTTCTTAATAAGAATAGTAATACTATCCTTTATAGGCAACAGAGACACATGTCAATACTGTGAAATTTTCACTATAAAATGCAATCTCACTTTTCCAAATTAGATTCAACTCTAATCTCTTAAGGTAGAAAGGTGTATGTAAAACATAGTATCTCAGGAAATGCCTTGACAATGAATTTTCATGGGTTTGGGGTTTGGGTTTAGTTGGGGTTTTTTTGTCCAAATAGGAATTTCAGAAATGGCTCTGCTCACAACGATGCTAAGAACAGTCATGGCAACAGAGCGATCAACTTTGCCTCCCTCAAGAAAAGACAAAACCTAATTTTTTTGGTTTGGAGAAGGAAATAATAAGGTCAATTAAAGGGTTGCTGTCATAGTGATCTCATGCAAGCACTGACATAAAAGCTTTATAAAAATATTTATCTTTTTGCATTTGCTTTTAACAGGGTAATAACAAAACCAAAAAAAGCATGAGCAGGGGGAAGGAAGGCAAAGTTTCAAGGGGACTTTTCTTATCTTGGTTTAAAAAAACATTCCCAAACATTTTCTTTATTTCTATTAAAGTACATATAATTTTAAAAAACATTAGAGGGCTATACCAGAGTTAGTGAGAAGGGGAAAATATTTTATGCAGCTCATCTATAATTATTTTAAAATTTTGATGGATGAGGACTACTGTTTCTAAAGATTATCAAATTCCCCATATTGTATTCTAATTAATCAGGATAAGATACCACTGTTTTAAACAGTTCATTACTCAACATAAGAAATACTATGTATGTACTCAGGGGAAAAAAAAGAGAGTTTTTTACCTTTGGAGAAAGGGGCAGGCCACTTAGCAGGACTACCAGGATGTCATGAGGTTATGCAGTGAGAAAGTTAGGAGTGCCAAAGCCCAAACAGAACTTAATCTGGCTACTGCTGTAAAAGAAAATGCTTCTACAGATACATTAGCAACAGAAGGAGGGCTAAGGAGAATCTTCATCCTTTATTAGATGTCGGGGGAAACATAGCGACAAAGGATAAGGAAAAGGTTGAGGTAGTTACTGCCTTCTTTGCCTTAGTCTATAATAGTAAGACCAGTTGTTCTCTGGATACCCAGTCCCCTGAGGTGGAAGGCAGGGACAAGGAGCAGAATCGAGCCCACATAATCCAAGAGGTTAGCAACCTGCTGCACCACTTTGACACACACAAGTCTGTGGGGATCCACC
Organism: Hemiprocne comata; assembly: GCA_020745705.1. Taxonomy (NCBI): domain Eukaryota; kingdom Metazoa; phylum Chordata; class Aves; order Apodiformes; family Apodidae; genus Hemiprocne; species Hemiprocne comata. Next base: position 92,835,753 of record CM036586.1, on the reverse strand, counting down.
CAAGGGTACTGAGGGAGATGGCAGAAGTGTTTACCAAGCCACTTTCCATCATCTATCAGCAGCCCTGGCCATCTGCGGAGGTCCCAGGTGACTGGAGGTTAGCAAATATGACCCCCATCTACAAGAAGGGCTGGAAGCAGGATCTAGGGAACTACAGACCTGTCAGTCTGACCTTCTTGCTGGGGAAAGTTACAGAGCAGATCAGCTTAAGTGCCAACGTACAGCACACACAGGACAACCAGGTGATCAGGCCCAGTCAGCATGGGTTTATGAAAGACAGGTCCTGTTTGACTAACATGATCTCCTTCTATGCCAAGGTGACCTGCTTATGGATGAGGGAAAGGCTGTAGATTATGTTTACGTGGACTTTACTAAAGCCTTCAGCAGTTTCCTACAGCATTCTCATGGAGAAACTGCTTATGGCTTCAGTGGGCATACTCTTTGCTGGGTAAAAAACTGGCTGGCTGGCCAGGCCCAAAGAGTTGTGGTGAATGGAGTTAAATCCAGCTGATGGCTGGTTACATGTGGTGTTGGCCAGGGCTCAGTACTGGGGCCACTCCTGTTTAACATCTTTATCAATGATCTGGATGAGAGGATTGAGTGCACCCTCAGTAAATTTGCAGATGACACCAAGTTGTGTGGGAATGTTGATCTGCTTGAGGGTAGGAAGGCTCTAGAGGGGGATCTGGACAGGCTGGATCAATGGGCTGAGGCCAGTTGTATGAGGTTCAATAAGGCCAAGTGCCGGGTCCTGCACTTGGGTCACAACAACCCCAGGCAACACTACAGGCTTGGGGAAGAGCAGCTGGAAAGCTGCCCAGCAGAAAAGGACCTGGGGATGGTGATGGACAGCCGGCTGAACATGATCCAGCAGTGTGCCCAGGTGGCCAAGAAAACCAACAGCATCCTGGCCTGCATAAGAAAAAGTGTGACCAGCAGGAGAAGGGAAGTGATCATGCCCTTGTACTTGGCACTGGTGAAGCCGCACCTGAAGCGCTGTGTTCAGATTTGGGCCCTCACCACAAGAAGGACATTAGGGTGCTCAAGAATGTCCAAAGAAGTGCTGCAAAACAGGTGAAGGATCTAGAGCTCAAGTCTTAGGAGAAGCAGATAAGGGAAGTGGCATTGTCTAGCCTGGAGAAAAGGAGGCTGAGAAGAGACCTTATCACTCTCTACAGCTAACCAAAGAAGGCGGTAGCGAGGTGGGGGCTGGTCTCTTGTTCCAAGTAATAAGCGATAGGAAAATTTGAAACAACCTCCATTTGTGCTAGGGGAGGTTTGGATTGGATATCAGGAAAAAAACTATATGGCCGAATGTGGTTGAAGACCTAGACATTGCAAGAGGAAAAAAAAAACCAACAACAACCTGCTGTGAAATGTCTTTAATAATGTAAAAAAATAAACCAGGTTTATAAAAATTTCCTTTTAGTATTTATAGCAAAACCTTAACTAAGGCATGAAAACTTCAAAAAGTGATTTGTCTGGAAACCTAAATGAAATTAGTTTTTCAATATCCTGAAACTTAGAGAAGCAAAAAACTAAAACTAAAATAAATAATGAGAGTATATTGGATTTGGAAAATACCTGGAAAAACATATTCTTTGATGCATAAAATGGATTATTTTTGTTAGTAGATCCTGCTACCAGAATGTCTTGATAGTGAGACAGATCAGGATACATGCTTTTGTATACACTCTACTTGCTTTTAATGATAGGTTTTTAACTTTTAACTGTCCTTTTTCCCTTCACCACATATGGAGCTAAAGTCAGGCTAAAGTCAGACAAACGCACAGCTCCAAAGATTTGCTTGCCCATATTTTGTATCCTTAACTTTGTACATTATAGACATTTGTGAAGGCAGTCATTACAAATCAGCTAGCCATTGCCTGAGAAGAGAAGAACCCTTCTCAATACATAGTTGTCCTGGTTTGAGCCCATTTTCCTTTTACTGTTGTTTTTTTTTTTTCCTTCAGTGAACTGATTTTAACTAGCAATGAGTTTTCCAGCTAGTGGACTGATAACACTGGAATGTTTATGTTACTGCTGAGATTCCAAGGTCACTTTGCTCTGCCACCTCAGATGCTATAAGGCAGCAGAAGAGTCATGTCTGCAGCCCTTCTGTAGGGAGGAAGGGACTAGATGGACAGCAAAATTGACCACAGGATTCCATTCCATATATCTACGTAAGCTCAGTGTAAGGTCAGGGATCAAAGAAGTCAAGCACCTTCCTCCTTCTTCCCTTCTCTTCCATTCATGGCTGGCATCTGGGAACGACTCCATCTCTCCATCACCATTGATCCCCAGGCTCATGCATTTCTGACCCTCATAACTCTCCCCTCAGCTCCTGTCTGCTCTGCCGCTCTCTCTGGGACATTTCGGGACTGCTCACAGCTCAGGAGAGTGCTGGGGAAATTGTTGGGGGTGGGGGGAGGCAATAGGCGTTTTGCACATTCCTGAACATACTTCTATATAATTGTAAATATTTTCTTTTATCATTAGTGTTTAATTAAAGCTGTCTAGTTTAGTCTTCAATCCAGAAAATCTCTCTCCTGATTCTCTCTCTCCTTCCCTACCTGGGTGGGAGGGGAAGAGGATCAAGAGCATTATTGTCACTGGTTTAATTGCTGATCCTCAGTCAAACCGTGACAATAGTTAATTAATTTTAACCTGAAAATTAATGCAACTAATTCACTTAAGAATTTCATTCATACTAAAGGTTTTGTACCTGCAATTTTCCAGGCACTGCTTAGGCTTTTTTACTGAGGTAATCTGCAGATGAGGAGGTATGGCTTCCTCTGAAGTTAGAACATGCCATTCCTATAGGAGATTTTTATGGTATGCTTTGGAAGTATCACTCCTCCATAAAGACAGATGTTTTCCCTGTCACTTCTTAGATAAAACAACTGATTGCCATCTTTCTCCTTAATCTGCAGGAACAATGATTCAAGAAGGCAACAGGAATATAAATTATAATACGTCCACTGATGTAGTCCTTGTAACTGAGCTGCTCTGTCTTGGCCTACATTGGTTGTGTCTGAGATCTGCAACTTTTCCTTCAAGTGATTGACAGTAGCATTGTAACTAAGCTGACAAAAATTCTTGCACATACTTGATTTTTAAGCAATGCGATGAATTGAAGAAAAGGAGCCAGTGCACTTTAAAAGTTCACAGCAATATCATCTTTGTGTATCTTAGCATCAGGTCTCATCTTACTCTGCAAAATGTGTACAAGAAGCTCATTCTGTTGCTCAGAATGAGACAAAACATTGAAATGTTGATGAAATTTGTGTATGCCATATAGGATGCGCAAACTTCGAAGTTAAACAATACACACTGAAGGAGTCAGGGCACACTTACAAATTAGGCTTATAAAGTATTCATCAGATCACTTCTGTGCATTGAACTGATGCATATGCATTAAACATTTGCTTTACTTTCTACAGCTCTCGCTCTTGATCCTTCCATATGCAATTCATGCAAGATTAGACTCTCAAGTTCAGTTAGAATCAGTGGACAAATCTGGAGATGATAAGAAGGCTGCAAGCTACATTTCCACATATGCCTGTGACTTCAGTGTATGTCTGTAACTCTGAAGATTCAGAAATGTAATTGTTTGCAACTTCATATATCCACTATGGTGCTGGTGAGATTTACACTAGCTGAGGATAATGTCCTTGTGAGTCTACCTCACAAAAAGCAGTGCAGACAAACTGAAAGGAGTAAATTATTGCAAATTGCACAGGTTTAAAATAATTATAGTTTTGGTCTGATGGCCATGGAGTTAAAAAAAAAACCAACAACAACATAAATAAGTGTATGTATTTTTTCTGACATATTTTTTGTTTCCCTCCTCATCTCCTCCTCCTATATTCACATCCTGTCTGGAAAACGATTGGCAGATTTCACAATGAAGGACAGATAAACCTGAAGATCGTTCCTTCCACTCTGTTTCAGAGACCTTCTTTCTTTGACAGAGAATTTAAGGAATCAAGGTAATTTATTCCACTCAAGAGATTCTTACTCATTTTAAGAAGAAACATTGAGTGAAGTGTGGGAGTTGAAAATGGAACAAAAAGATTATCTTACATATTGTGACCAGGACTGAAATAACCTGTAACAGGACTGTCCATAACCTGTATGCATCACATGTATCTGCATGTGTCAAGGAAGCAACAGTATCACTGTCCTGAGTGAAAGAGGTGTTACAGTTATGATAACTGATAGCAATCCTACATACATTTCAGTTCAAGGGAAAAACAGAGGTGCAAAAGAATCAAGTATTACTTGCATACAAAACAAATGCACAATAATACTAAAAACTTCACTGTTATGACAAAAATAATGTATAAATAATTCTCAGTGGAGAATCTCTATACATCAACATATGGTCATACACTGAATATTAACATCTCAGTCTGAGAAGCAGGGAAAAATTATTAAACAAGAATTATTTAGGAATTATTTCATATTTTACTTAAGAGTAAGGAACTCAGCTTTTTCATTAGCCCACAGGTCATGAAGTGTGAATCTAGCGAAGATTATCTCCATTGGGATTGAAAACAAGCTAAAACCAAACCCACCTGCAAAGGAATCAAAAGTAGCTCTTGTTCACTGTACACCTGTGATAAGAGCTCTATTAGACAAAATAAATTGCATGCTAGCAAGAGAATGTCTTCCTGCTCTGAAGACATAAGGGACACTTCAGTTCTGCTTGTGTGCTTGTATGGATGAGAGAAGGAGGGTGGGCATGACTCATTCTGACAACCAAAATCTATTCCCAGAATACACTCTAAAAAGATCAAGGCAAACAAACAAAATGTGTAAAGTGAAAAAGGAGAAAACATCTTACATAAATAAAGGAGGTGAAAGAAGAGATACCATCCCGAGATATCAGTAAAATATAAAATAGTGCGTTGGTATGCAAGCAGGGAAAAACACTCATTCAGAGCTTAACGTCTTATGCCATTAATATCATGTGTGCATAAGTTGTCTCTTACAATATTGCTTCTAAAAATATCACATCTTTGTCTTCTGCAATTTACAAAACAAAGTGCACTTCACAACCATTAGCCACATCTCATTTTTGTGATAGATTCTCAGTTGATATAAACCACTCTGACTTCATCCGTGCCAATGGAGCTTTTTTATATTAATTTAAGCTCTTCTGAGATGTTTTGCGCAAGGTGGAATTTTATGCAATTAGCAAAGTTGTTAAACATAAAATGGTTTTAGTATTCATTAAAATCCAAATAATATTCAAAACAAATAAGCTTCCACAATCACAATATCTAAATGTCTGTTTTACAGACCACCCGTGGAAAAGGTCCTCTCTCATTTCTCTCCCTTCAGGCAATGTATTACAATATCTATTTTTCATCCAACAACATTCTTCAGTTCTTAGACTGGCCAGAGGATCATTAGTGGAGAGAAAAATTAATCTATCACAGACACAATCCAGTATTTATGTCTCATAAATCCTTGATTAGTTTAGAAGATCCAAAATCCTTGAGCAACTGTAATAAATTCAAAAGCTGTTCCCAAATGATAGAGTAGATGCTTGAGTTTCTGACCTGCCTAGCTACTAAGCAAGAAAAAAATATACAGGCAGACAACAGTTGTTATATGGAACATATATTTGCCTACTCAACATCAGGGCTAACACACACCCAAACTTTGCACCTACAGTTTGCAAAATTTAATGCATTAGATGTCAGTTGATGCAAAGTGGCATAATACAGCCAAAGTGGCACCTAGAGAATCTAGTTGGTTGCTGTTATCATGCTTTGTGTGAGGACTAAGGTCTTGAAATCACTGAAAAATTGTCATTTATTTATTGTCTTTTTAGAATAAGAATACAAGGCATCATATACTCATAGAATTAAAAAAACATTTTGAGTTGGAAGGGACCTTAAAGATCATCTAGTTCTAACCCCCGTTCTATGGCCAGGGACACCTCCCACTACACCGGGTTGCTCAAAGCCTCATTCAACCTGGCCTTGAACATTTCCAGGGAGGGGGCTTCCAGAAGTCCTCTGGGCAACCTGTTCCAGTGTATCACTACCCTCACACAAAATAAGTTCTTCCTAATGTCTACCCTAAATCTTCCCTCTTCCATTATCCCTTGTCCTCTCGCTGCAAGCTCTAGTGAAAACTCCCTCCCCATCTTTCCTGTTGGCCCCTTCAGGTTCTGTAAGGCCGCCATAAGGTCTCCCCGGAGCCTTCTCTTCTCCAGGGTGAACAACCCCAACTCTCTCAGCCTGTCTTTATAGGAGAGGTGCTCCAGCCCTCTCATCATCTTTGTGGCCCTCTTCTGGACTCACACCAAGAGCTCCATGTCCTTCTTATGCTGGGGGCTTCAGAACTGGACACAGTGCTCCAGGATGTTCATGTGTCTCTTGTTCTTTGCCAGTGCTTTAGAGCATTCAAAAATGGCCCTGACAGTAAGAGAGAACAGAAAACGTACATAGGTAGAGACAATATACTCAGAGATCACAAACTCATGCTTTTTTTTTTCCTCTTCTTTTTTTCTGCATTGAAATCCTATGATGCTGATTTCTACTTTATGGAGGCAACTAGCATTTAGCAGTTCATTGGAAGATGGCCAAGGAATATTTCAGTTTGATTTATTGTTTTAGAAGCAATGCCTTGGAGTACAAATCTGATTTGGCTTTTAGATTAGGAGAGTAGTACTGAGTGAAAATGTTAATTAGGCTCCTTATGTCCACTTAACATAGCAGTCCTCAGTTTCAAAGAGCAGTCCTTCATGTGTTACAAGGAGTTTCACCATCTCACAGTGGTACCATTCCTCTGAGATTTCCAGCAACAAAATTGTATTAGAAGATGGCTAAATATATGATACTCTCCTAATACTAATTTTCCATGTAAGCTGTTGCTGTAATTGCCATAGGAATGTTATACAATTGCATATTGATGGTGGGGTGGTTTATGTGACTACTGAGAAGAAAGAAGTCAGCATTATGAAGTATTCACAGGGCCTCTGAGAGACTTGAAGGAACTTTTCAAGCATGATATAGAACTGCTTGGAACAGAATATAAATGGTTAATCATGTTTTCAAAATTCATTCATTGCACAGATATACGTAATGTACAATCTCCTTATTGTACTGCATAATCTTCTTTTCTCCTGAAAAAGAAATAAGCATATTGGAAATATGCATTTGCAGATGGACAAGAATGTATTCCTGCTTCTCCAACAGGAATAATGGAAATCTGATCCAAAAGAAAGTAGTGATTGATCCCAGATGACCAAAGACGAGGAAAGTTAAAGGAAAATCAGATTTGTGGCTCAATCTCCTAGTGACTATGACTGTACTAATACTAAAATAAAATGAGCACATCCTGTTCTGTGACCCTGGCACAGCTCAGTTTGTCTTTCTTATTCTGTCTTTCCACACGGTCTGCTGTTTGCACATTGGGAAGCATCTCTGCCTTATGCTGTCTCTTGAACAGGACTCAGGCAAGGGTTAATTGGCACAAGCTGCAGCCATGCCTGAAAGCAGTCTAATCTCTGGATAGGAGAGTTGCTTTTATGCCTGTATTTCTTACTGTGCCTTAGCCAGATTCAATTTACTAGTATAGATGTAACTAAAAAGGAACTGTGGTGACAGTGAGTTTCATCAATATGCTGAAGTATTGGACTTTTCAAGAAAGAGAAAAATATAGGAATAGCAAGGATGATTTTTTTGTTTGGTTGGTTTTTGAGCTTAGATCTCAGCGTTGCCAACAACAGCTCCACCTGTTGAATAGTCTCAGTGGACCCTGCCTTTGGGCCAAGAAATGAGCTAGATAGATGACATCCAAATATGTTTTCTACAAATCTAAATAAATTACCATTCCTGTCTAGGACAACATAAGTAGCTCCTGAGCAGTGCCTTAGTTCTCTCTGCATAATTGCATCTGCTGTATTAGTGCATAGAAACACAACAGCAACACAAAAAGTTTTGCTGCCAGGATCTTGGCCTCCTTGCTCTTTTGAGTATCCCTCCTCCCCACTGCAGGCAGTTTTCCACTGCCACTGCTTGGTTATCTTAGCACACTGGACGTGCCAGACCCTCAGGTTGATAGGAGACAAGAAGACTTAGCTGTATGAAAACTTGGTTTACAAGTCTGACAGTTGATTCGTTGGCTGCATGCTGAAACATCCCCTTCCTCCCCCACATTCCCCAAGGAAGTTTGGATGGAAAGTTATTGAGAGATGATCAGTATGCTGCCATGTTCTCAGCTTGGCTTTTCTGACTGGGACAACCAATTTTGACTGCAAATAGATCTGCAATGCTGGAGTTAACATTGCTTGTGTTGCCAGCTTAATAAATAGAGCAAAGAAGCTCTGGAACAATGCACAGCGCAGAACTGGAGCAAAGTCACTGCTAGCTAATGTCTCCACTAATGGAAAATACACTAATGATTTCAGAGTCTGTGGGTTTTTCCGCTGACTTTATTCCAGATGCTGTAATTCCAAGGATGATGCATGCAAGATCTTAATGGCTTTGTGATAAAAATGATACGGATTTTTATGATAATGGTTCCCAACAGATACCCTGCCTGACAGTATCGCATGGGTGATGCTTGTTTTAGATGGCATCTGTTCTGTTTCTCCATGCCTTGAAGGTATTTTAAACTGTAGTATTTTGCAGAATCATTGATACAGAGTAAGATCTGTAGTCCAAGAAAGTAGATGTGGAAACAATGGAAGTAAAATCACCTTCAAAGGATAAAAATGTCCAGTTTTTAATACTTCGGGTGGTAAGACTGATGGTTACATAAGGTCCTAAATATGTCTCTTGAGTTTTATTGAAAGTGCATCCACAGTCTTATAGTATATATATATTTTTAATAAACCTCTCTGAAGATGCCAAAGAATAAAATCTATCTATTTTATTATTTCATTGCTTTAAAACAATGTTGTTCAAGTACCAAAAGTGGAAAAAACCCTCTAAACCCCAAAACAACCATACCTCTACAACAGAGTTCCATTGTACAGTTCTTTTATTCGAACATATGAACAAGAAAGAAACCTTCAGTGTTTCACCTGATTTATGGCTGACACATTTTAACATCTGCTTTCAGGTAAGAAAATTATATGGAGCTTTGTCTTACTAGCAGCACTGGTAAGATTCAAGCAAATAGGGGTTTTATGATATGAGTGAAGAAGATTATGTCCTCTAAATATTCCCATTTATTTGTTGGTTTTTTTTCCAGTTTTCCAAGCTCTAAAGTTCACTGTGGACAAAATGATTGAAATGTTGTAAATAAATAATTTCACTTGCATGCAAAATATGAGTCTGCTCAGTGGCAGCTGTAGAACAGCTCAGTGCAGTATACAAGTACATTTTGCAGGCAGACAACTAAGAATTACAAACCAGAGATTTTAGAAGGTTATAATTATTTTTTTAATCTCTCAGAATAAAATATATTCACTAATTATTCACCATTTGCATTACTTGTATGGAAAAAAAAAATATTTGCAAAGTGACATGTTGGGGCTTTTTGTTACTGAGATTTTTCTTCTACATTCAAATAAAATTCAGTATTTGCTACCTGCAAGTCTAAAAGTATCACTACTGGAACTTTTTTCTTTTTTTCTTTATAATAAATGAAGGCAAAATGTGTAAGGCTTGTGCAAGGAATTAGACTTAAAAGTTGAATATTAAATTCTAAATTAATTGTATTTTTCTGCTATGAAATCTGATACTTTTCTACAATGCAGATTAACTTTTTATTCTCCTGAGAAATACACATAATTAACAGGGGTTAAAAAAAAAATCCTAGAAAATGACCATAGATGTCTCCATACCCTGGAGAATTATTGCAGGGTATAGAGACTTAAATCCTAAATTCAGTTATTTGAAACGCATAGAGATATTGATCAACACCATTTATTAGTGGTATCTGTTTTATAATCCGATTTTGTTGTTGTTTATGTAATACCATAGATAAGTATTGGTGCATTACAGAGAACTTTGTGTGTTTGTTATCTCTTTAGTTGTCCAAAACCTGCAGTGTATTTGTGGTGATAGGACAGCCCAGAAAGGACAGATTATGAAATATTTATGAAAAAAACATAACAGAGCAATTAGCAGCAATTAACTCTTTAGCTAACACAGTCATGAGGGAGTCTGAAATGGACTCTGTTTAAAAAAATATAAAATAAAAACAAGAGAGTTTCCTTGTCAGGGAAGAAGCCTTCTGACAAATCAGTAAGAAGAAATGTGCATAACTAGTACATACAGTATATTAGTCCATTGAATCAGTCTACAATGTTGAGGCATACCCTTGCATCTGTGGGAGAATAAACATACAGTTATTACTCCATTTTGTTAAGTTATCATCTATGTTTTTAAATCACATGTGGTTAGATTTTCCACATGGCTGCATTTTTCTCCTAAACACCTCTGATTTTCACTAGGATTTTCTGTCTTTCCTCATGTGCCTAAAAATTTCAGAAGTCAGATGTGAATTACATTTTCAAGCAGTATCACAGACTGTAAAGATTGCAAGCCTCAAAGAAGGTGGTGGAGGAAAAGCCTGCTGGACTAAGCATTCATGTTACTGAAAAATTTAACTGCATCTTCCACTTGTGTGACTTTGAAGGAAGTAAGACTGATACACAGAAATTGATATTTTTATTTCTATTTAATGAAAATGCATGTTTTGAAGCAAAATATTTAGTAGTACTTAGATTATTATCTTTAAACAGTCATAATTTCTTGGGGTTTTTTTTTGTATTTAATACAAGTTCTCTGGTACAATTTTAAACAACTACATAAATTTAGCTTTATGTACATATAGGGAAAAAATAGTTCTTATTTCCCCTCCCTTTTTCTAGACAATAGTTCAGTTTTTCTCATTTGTTCATTACTAGTGGGATGAGAAAATAACAGGTAAAATAAGATTTTCTCCATGGAGAAGAACAGAAGCTTTTCTTAAAAGTATTATGAAGTTTTGCATTTCTCATTGAAAACAAAATTACTGGGAAAATTAATTAAAACGAAGAAATGTTGCCACAGACTTCTAAAATAAAACAAACCAGTGGAAAATCACATTAAAATTCCAGTTAGAGGCTGCCTAGGGGAAGAGAGAATGCCAAGGAATGTTTGAGCCATCACAGTCTTCATCCTGCACAGCATCTGAGAAAGGCACAGTGCTAAACTTGTGTGATTTACAAGCTCACTATGGGGAACAAACAGGGTTATAATGGAAGATGACTTACTAATAATATTTAATTGAGTTTCACAATTGTCAACAGTTACTCTTTGTTGTGAATTCAGGCAACAAGTTTAATGAGAATGATCATAATTTAAAAAATACTTCCCCTTTCACTGACAATTAAAAAAATGCCAAAAGAATGCAGCCAGCTATTCAGATTTGCTTATATTATTTGGCTTTTACATCTTCACAGATCACACAGAATCATAGAATGTTAGGGATTGGAAAGGACATTGAAAGATCATCTAGTCCAACCTCCCTACCAGAGCAGGATCACCTAAAGTAGCTCACACAGGAACGTGTCCAGGTGGGTTTTGAATGCCTCCAGAGAAGGAGAATCCACAACCTCACTGGGGAGCCTGTTCCAGTGTTCTGTCTCCTTCACAGTGAAAAAGTTTTACTTATGTTAATGAGGAACCTCCTATGCTCCCGCTTGCACCCACTGCCCCTTGTCCTATCATTGAAAATCACTTAGAAGAGCCAGGCTCCGTCCTCACAGTCACCCTTTAAATGTTTGTATACATTAATGAGGTTACCTCTCAGTCTCCTCTTCTCCAAGCTAAACAGACCCAGATGCTTCAGCCTTTCCTCATAAGGGAGGTGTTCTCCCCTTAATCATCTTTGTGACTCTGTGCTGGACTCTTGCAAGCACTTCCCTGTCCTTCCTGAACTGAGAGGCCCAGATCTGAAGACAATATTCCAGATGTGGCCTCACCAGGGCAGAACAGAGGGGGAGGAGAACCTCCCTCGACCTACTACCCACACACCCCTTCTAATATACCCTAGGATGCTATTGGCCTTCTTGGCCACAAGGGCACATTGCTGGCTCATGGTCATCCTCCTGTCCACCAGGACTCCCAGGTCCCTTTCCCCTACTTTCTTCAACTGGTCAGTCCCCAGCCTCTACTGGTACTGGTTGTTCTTTCCCAGATGCAAGACTCTACACTTGCCCTTGTTGAATTTCATCAAGTTTCTCCCCGCCCAACTCTCCTGCCTGTCCAGGTCTCGCTGAATGGCAGCACAGCCTTCTGGTTTGTCAGCCACTCCTCCCAGTTTAGTGTCATCAGCAAACTTGCTGAGGGTACACTCTGTTCCCTCATCCAGGTCGTTGATGAAAATATTCAACAACACCGGTCCCAGTACCGACCTCTGAGGGACTCCACTAGTGACAGACCTCCAACTGGATTCTGCCCCATTGACCACAACTCTCTGACTTCTTCCTTTCAACCAGTTCACGATCCATCTCACTACCTGATCATCAAGACCACACTTCCTTAGCTTATCTACGAGGATGCTGTGGGAGACAGTGTCAAATGCCCTACTAAAATCAAGATAAACCACATCTACCACCCTACCATCATCTATCCACCTAGTTACTTCCTCATAAAAGGCTATGAGGTTGGTCAAACATGACTTCCCCTTGGTAAAACCATGTTGACTGCTCTTAATGACCCCCTCATCCTTGATATGCTTAGAGACAGTGCCAAGAATAAGTTGTTCCATCACCTTTCCAGGGATGGATGTGAGGCTGACCGGTTTATAGTTACCCGGGTCCTCCTTCTTGCCCTTTTTGTAGACTGGCGTGACATTTGCTATCCTCCAGTCCTCAGGCTCCTCTCCTGTTGCCCACGACTTACCAAAGGTGATGGAGAGTGGCCTAGCAATGACCTCCGACAGCTCCCTCAGCACCCTTGGATGCATTCCATCTGGACCCATCGATTTATGGATGTCCAGATTACTCAACTGATCCCTAACGCAATCCTCATCTACCAAAGGAAACTCCTCCTTTATCCTGACTCCTTCTGGGGCTTTAGGGATCTGGGGCTCCTGGGGAGAGTCTGCAGGATTAAAGAGAGAGGCAAAGAAGCCATTCAGTACCTCTGCCTTCTTTATATCCTCTGTCATCAGGGCACCCACCTCATTCAGCAGTGGGCCTATATTGCCTCTAGTGTTAGTTTTGTTTGCAATGTATTTGAAGAAGCCCTTTCTGTTGTCCTTGGCCTCTCTTGCAAGGTTTAATTCCAAGGAGGCCTTAACTTTCCTAATTGCCTCCCTACATCCTCGGACAACAGTCTTATATTCCTCCCAAGTAGCCAGCCTCTCCTTCCATGATCTGTAAACTCTCTTCTTCCACTTGAGTTTGCCTAGCAGCTCCCTCTATAACCATGCGGGTCTCCTAGCTCCCCTTCTTGATTTCATATCCGTTGGGATGCTTTGATCTTGAGCTTGGAAGAAGTGGTCCTTGAATGTTAACCAACTGTCTTGGGCTCCTTTGCCTTTTAGTACCCTGTCCCATGGGATTTCCCCTAGCAATTGCTTGAAAAGGCCAACGTTGGCTCTACTGAAGTCCAGGGTTGTGATCCTGCTTGGTATTCTGTTCCTGCTGCACAAGATCCTAAACTCCAGCATTTCATGGTCGCTGCAGCCACTTCAACTAGACCTTCCTTGTTAATGAGTATAAGATCCATCAGTGCTCCTCTTCTAGTCCACTCATGCACCATTTGCATCAAGAAGTTATCATCAGTGCACTAGATGAACCTCCTGGACTGCAAATGGCTGGCTCAGCAGGCCTTCCAGCAGATATCTGGGTAATTAAAATCCCCAATGAGAACCAGGGCCTGTAATTGCGAGGCTGCTTTCAGCTGCCTGTAGAAGACCTCATCAACTTTCTTGTCCTGGTCAGGTGGCCTGTAGTAGACACCCACAACAGTATCACCCGTGTTAGCCTGCCCCTTAATTCGCACCCATCTTGTTACTTTCAAGTAATATGGAAGAGCATTTTCCCTTCCTGCTGCTTTTGCATTCCTGGAATATTTCCAATAAAAGTTTTATCTCTTAGTGTCATGCTAATTAATACATGGTAGAGTACTATATTGTGCAATGTATATGCACATTACTGCTACTAACATTTTGCTACCTCTCTCAGTAATTAGCATAAGAGGATGAAAGGAGACCTTTTTTCACTAATGAATGTTCATACAGCACTTTGAACATGTAAGGCCCTATAGAAACATGAAGTGCAATGTTTCCAGTTCTTTCCCTCAAGCTTTAATTCCATGTTTGGCTGGTTTTATCTTTTCTCCTGTGGCAAAAATCTTTCATTTACATATTGCATTTCAGTGATGTTCAATGATAAAAATTAAAGATTGAGAATATGGAAAGATCAGAATCCATATTCACAGAATACATCTGTATGAAAAAGCAACAATGGGATTGATTGGCTTTTACGTTTTTCCAGTTCACACTAAAATAACTTGTGAGGGGAGCAACAGTGGTGATCTAATCCTAGTACTAGGTAGAATAAATAAAGAAACCCTAGTCTTTTAAGTATAACAAATAAAATCACAATCAAGATAAACTGCTGAACTTAAATATAAATGAAATGCTGTGCTCCTTTGCAGATGCCTATGTGCATTTTTAGAAGACTTGCTTAAATGTGATGGGGAAAAATGCAAGTTTTTCTGTGGAAAATAATTTTTTCAAAATTTAAATGCAATTAGGAAGACATCTCATGTTCCAGAGAGTGCTGAGCACTTTTCTGGTGTAAAAATATACTCTCTTTTTTTTTTTTTTTTCCTCAATTTGGAGACCAAAAAGTAACTGTAAAGCTTTTTTCTTAGGTTCCTTGCCTCCTGCAGTTAACAGTAGTTGTCTCAGGGGATCTAATTTCTTTATTAAGTTTGTCCTAACTGTTTTTTCTGCAGAACTGAAAATTTAGGCTCTGTTTATAGTGTCTTTTCCAAAACAATAAAAGAATGGTGGATGTTAAAACATAGGCACAGTTCCTTAAAATACAGTAGCTATGACACAATAAAAAGACAGGACAGAAACTTAACAAGCAGTTTTCTGTCTGAGAAGAAAATGTAACATATGGTTTTTCAAGACAATGTAGTTAATTAAATCAGTTTAGCTTCTTTTGTTTTCCTGAATTTTTATTGAAAAATCTGAAATTTGAGCATTTCAGTAGTGTGCATGAGTGAAAAAAACAAAACCAAAAAACTCCAAACAAAACAGATTAAAAAAAAAGTTTCAATACTGTGATTTAAAAGATTATTTATTCAGAAGTGGATTTTGGTACAGGACTATCTACTTCCTTTTATTTGCCAATGTGATAGAGTAAAACATTTAAAATACTCATAAATTATCATAGTAATAATAATACCTGTCCTCCTACATTGTCTGAGTTCCAAGTTCTCTTGAACTCAAAACACTTGTGCGTTGCTATTTTCAGCATTTTTTAACTAACTTCTCTGGATGCTGGTATTCTCAATGGTGTTCCATGTGATGTAAGCAGTCTGCCAAATTTATTGACACCTTGGCTTTCCACATACCGAATTTTCTGTTCCTGACATAATGAAAAAAACATTATTTTTTACCCTATAGCACAGTTAAGTAACTTTTCAGTCTTACCAAATTCCACTCTACAGCCCCTCTTAACACTCTGCATGAGCTCTTAGAATATCCAGATCAATCCGGATGCTTTATCTGCAGAATTTCTGTGATTTTAAATGCAAGAATATAAAAATTGAATACAATATTCCACATGTATTTAATTTTTAGTAGTCTTATCTAAGAGGAGAATGGAGAATTGACACTGATTTCAGCTTATGCAATGTATAGTTGAGTAACATTTTCCCTACATTTGTGACACTCTGCTGATCTGCTCACATTCAGGAGCAGATCTTTTCATTTTTTTCCCTTGCAATTACTGTAATGCTGACTTCCATAAGCCTCACACTTAACAGTATCACCTGAATATTGTCTCTCTCTTTCATTACATTGACTACACTTCCTTTCCTGAATACCCATTGTTATCTGAAGGAACTGAACTAGAAATATGAGATTGCTCTAATCTCACCACTGTGACATTCTCCCGACAGATATTTCCTATTCAGATTTTATAAGCTTTTTTATTGTTTTACCTGAATTTGTGATAATTTCCTTTAGGTTGTACCTTCTGATAGTCATTGCACCTATCTTCTCATCTGCAGCCTAGTTTTATACAATTAATTCAACAAACATCCATTGTAGTATAGGTCTTCTGGAATAAGTGAGCCTTATATATATATATTAGAAGAGTAGACTGCAAACTTTTTCATTGCCCTTGTATTATAAATATATTGGAATCTGGCTAAAAAATTCACCACTGTGATCTCAGTAGGAAATATTTTCTAAGTAGTAGCAGAGTAGCTAATTTTTTTTTCATAGAATCATAGAATCCTATGGGTTGGAAGGGACCTCGAAAGATCATCTAGTCCAACCCCCCCTGCCAGGCAGGGTCACCTAGAGCACATCACATATGAACGCATCCAGGCGGGTTTTGAATGTCTCCAGTGAAGGAGACCCCACAACCTCCCTGGGCAGCCTGTTCCAGTGCTCTGTCACTCTCACAGTAAAGAAGTTTTTTCTGATATTCACCTTGAACCTCCTATGCTCCAATTTGCACCCATTACCCCTTGTCCTATCACTGGTCATCACTGAGAAGAGCCTAACTCCATCTCCCTGACACTCACCCCTTACATATTTGTAAACATTGATGAGGTCACCCCTCAGCCTCCTTTTTTCCAAGCTAAAGAGACCCAGCTCCCTCAGCCTTTCCTCATAAGGGAGATGTTCCACTCCCTTAATCATCTTTGTGGCTCTGCGCTGGACTCTTTCAAGCAGTTCCCTGTCCTTCTTGAACTGAGGGGCCCAGAACTGGACACAATACTCCAGATGCGGCCTCACCAAGGCAGAATAGAGGGGGAGGAGAACCTCTCTTGACCTACTAACCACACCCTTTCTAATGCACCCCAGGATGCCATTGGCCTTCTTGGCCACAAGGGCACATTGCTGGCTCATGGTCATCCTCCTGTCTACCAGGACCCCCAGGTCTCTTTCACCTACACTACTCTCCAGCAGGTCAGCCCCCAACCTATAGTGGGACATCGTGTTGTTCTTCCCCAAATGCAAAACTCTACACTTCCCCTTGTTGAATTTCATCATGTTTCTCCCCGCCCAACTCTCCAGCCTGTCTAAGTCTCTCTGAATAGCAGCACAGCCTTCTGGTGTGTCAGCCACTCCTCCCAGCTTAGTGTCATCAGCAAACTTGCTGAGGGTACATTCTATACCCTCATCCAGGTCGTTGATGAAGATGTTGAACAACATCGGTCCCAGTACCGACCCCTGAGGGACTCCACTGGTCACAGACCTCCAACCAGATTCTGCCCCATTGACTACAACTCTCTGACTCCTTCCCATCAACCAGTTCCTGATCCACCTCACTACCTGATCACCAAACCCATACCTGATCAACTTATCTACAAGGATGCTGTGGGAGACGGTGTCAAATGCCTTACTGAAATCAAGATAAACCACATCTACCGCTCTACCATCATCTATCCACCTAGTAATTTCCTCATAGAAGGCTATGAGGTTAGTCAAACATGATTTACCCTTGATAAAACCATGCTGACTGCTCTTGATGACCCCCATGTCCTTGATATGCCTAGAGATAGAGACAAGAACAAGTTGTTCCATCACCTTTCCAGGGATGGAGGTGAGGCTGACCGGTCTATAGTTACCCGGGTCCTCCTTCTTGCCCTTCTTGTAGACTGGTGTGACATTTGCTGTCCTCCAGTCCTCAGGCACCTCTCCTGTTACCCATGACTTACTGAAGATGATGGAGAGTGGCCTAGCAATGACCTCCGACAGCTCCCTCAGCACCCTTGGATGCATTCCATCTGGACCCATCGATTTATGGATGTCCAGATTACTCAACTGATCCCTAACCCAATCCTCATCTACTATGTCAAACTCCTCATCTATCTTGACTACTTCTGGGGCTATATGAATCTGGGGCTCATGGGGAAATCCTGCAGGAGTAAAGACAGAGGCAAAGAAGGTGTTCAGCACCTCTGCCTTCTTTATATCCTCTGTCACCAGGGCTCCCACCTCATTCAACAGTGGGCCAATATTGCCTCTAGTGTTAGTTTTGTTAGCTATGTATTTGAAAAAGCCCTTTCTATTATCTTTAACCTGACTTGCAAGGTTAAGTTCCAAGGAAGCCTTAGCTTTCCTAATTGCCTCCCTACATCCTCTGACAACAGCCCTATATTCCTCCCAAGTGACCAGCCCCTCCTTCCATGATCTGTAGATTTTCTTTTTCCACTTAAGTTTGCCCAGCAGTTCCTTTTTTAACCATGCTGGTCTCCTAGCTCCCTTACTAGATTTCCTAACCATTGGGATGCTCTGATCCTGTGCTTGCAAGAAGTGGTCCTTGAGAGTAGCTAATTTTTTTTTCTTTGAGTTGTAGAAATTTTGAAAGAGGTAGTACCAACATTTTATTGGATTAAATAGTAATAACTCTTCTTCTGAGCTAGCAAGATATGCTGAGTTCTCTTACGTGATCAAGCTGACACAGAATTTATTGCTCAGTTCCTATTCCCTTCATCCTAAGCAATGTGTTAATAAACTATTTCCAAGACTTACAGGTGGATATGACATCATCTTTTTCTGTGACCATGAAGCTCTGCTCGTCTGCTTTATCTCCAGGGATCTTTTAAAATCATTGTTTTCTGATGGACCCTTGCATGTGTAAGAACCTCTGTCTTTTCTGATGAAGCTGGATTGTTTTGGTCCTTTCATTGGGCAAGACTCATAGTTTCTTTATCTGAATTTTCTTCCTGTGTCTCTGGTATCTTCAGCATGACCTACAGTCTAAGTAAAAATTGTATGCAGTTTTAAAGTTTCTTTATTTCCTTCTTCAATATGTCCTCCAGGTTTTGTTAATACCCTTCTGGCTACATGATGTACTGGCTACATAATTCCTCCTCAGGCCTTTTTTCAAAGGCTGACATCTTTTGTTCTGTAGCTTTCATAGGATTTTAAAATAATTTTCTAAAGCTTTTTTTGCTGAGTCCTATATTATGTTTACATTAAGATTCACTTTAATGTTTCTAATATGCTAATAACTACTAATTTTTTGCCTCCATTTGTACAATTTATCATCTGTAAGCTTTATTCTAATATTTTTAATTTAGAATCTTTCTATGTGTTGGTGATTACCAGTAGCTGACCGAGCAGAAACCTGGTTTAACACGGTGGCTTCGTTATTACTGCTGCGTCAAGAATAACTAAGCAAAATAGGGACAATTTTTTATAAGCCTAATAGCTCCCAGATTGCTTGATAAACTGGATGTGATGTTTTGAACCTGAAAAATCAAGCATTGGAAAAACAATGTTAAAGAGAAAAGTAAATTTTATCTTAAGTACAAACCTTCCTAAACAGGAAAAGCTTAGAAATGGAAACAAACCAAACCAAAACCAAACAAAACAACCCCACAACCTTTAGCTCAAAAGATCATTTATTTCCTTGTTTTGAGGCAATTCAAGTACAACCAGGCTGTAGCTGACAAAAGCTTGTATGGCTTATTTTAAAACTTTAAATCATACTCTTTCTGCAGCTTATAAAATAGCCTGCTCTGACTTTTAACTATCCTTGTAGCTAGAAACATCTATCCAAAATTTTCTTTGCTGTAAATTAAGCTGAATTCTTAATGCACTGCACTCAGGGGACATAAAGAACAGTTGATCATGCTCATTAATACCATCCTTTTTTTATCTGAAAATTCAGTTGCGATCTTTTCTAATCTGAGGCTAATTCCTTTAACCTGTGTTCACATTAAAATTTTCTAGGTTTTTTTTAGTGATTTTGATGATGTCATTTTGTTTCTACATTTTTCCTAAATGCTCTTGTGAAATCAATGTGTAATACTCAGCAGAGATCTTTCCATTGCTGCTAGGGCTCACTAGCTACCTCTTAGTGCCACCACACTCTGCTTCTCTACCTAGTAAGTACTGTCTGTTTGGCATTATAATTACTGTCAGGACTTTACAACTGATGATCATGGCAAATTGCAGAGATAATTTTGAACTCTGAGGCTGTCTTCCAAAGGGTCTGAGTCCCCTTCCTGACCAGTGTAATTTTAGCATTACTGAGGAATTCTGTAATGATTTGCCCCAGACTTCTGACAGTTTCACATAAAATTTATGAACACACATACCCTGTAGGAACATGATCGTTATATAAAAGGACTTCTGAAGTAATTTCTGAGATAGATCTCCTTCCTATACTATGAATACATACCTAGATTCCCACTCCATTAAGTAGTTAGAATAATTCTGGATCACCAAGGTACCCTAAGGCACCCTCCTGATTAGAGTTTTGGGCCTATTTTCAAAAAGCTTGTCTCATTATCATGCTCTTATTCAATGCAATGCTGATTTTTTGGCAGATAGCTTTGACCTAGGCAGTGTCTTTTATCACAGTTCCTGACATACCAAACAGCCCTATGAAAGTGAAACAGAAGCTGACTTTCAAGTGATAGTATGTAAAAGGTATTTTAATATCAGATCATGGCTAGAGGTAATATTTAAAGATGTTCCTTTTGTCATGTCAGCTCCAGCCAGTTTTCAAATACATTCTAAGAGGTATCTTGTTCTGCACAAACATTTTTTATAGCTGCATTTAAATTAGTTACCTGGGTTAAATCCTTTTACAATAATAAAGATAGATACAGTTGCTGACTGTAAAGGTAATAAATGATTCACGTGTCTTGGAGATACACTGATTTAGATGTTACTTAACAAAACTAAAGAAAGAGAGAAAGCAAAGCAATCTAGACCATAAAAAACATATAAACCAAATGTGCAGAGATCCATTCACTGTCACTGAAAAAATGGATGCAAGATATGATCAGATTAGAGAAGGTACCTTTTGCAGATATTGTGTGGGAGCATAAATAACCACACAAAAATGCGGAGTAATGCTGAATTACCACACCCATGGTTAGCAACCAAACATGGAAGAAGGGCTGCGGTATGGTGTGCTCTGGTACATTATTCAGATTATATTCAAATCTGTTTATTTGTCACAACTTCTGAAGGCTGCTGACTGGTCTGGTGTCTGGCTGAGCTCAGCACATAGCTGACAAGGAGTTAATTGGAACTAAATCCAAGTAAGAAAGAGGTTATGCCTGCAGGCAGAAGAAAACCCTTAGGGAGCTTTCCATCATATTCGCTTCTTCATTTGAAGACATGTCCCACAAATCATCAAAACAGCCTTTGGTTTCCAGACTCCCCTCTGAACTGGGAATTATAAATAGCAACCTATACACAAACACCAGGGCTAAGAGATTTCTTCTCACTTTTTGTTTGGTGATGAAATGACCTTAATCATGTATACCTTCCTTATCTCATGAATTAATTATCATGATGAAGCTTATTGAAGCCTGAACACAATAAGTACCTACACCCGCTGTTCTGCTCTTGGTATTAGCTCCTTAGAAAAAGAACACTGAGTCACATTTAATGTTTCATCTAGTGTTTTCCAGTCGCTGACTGAGTAGGGCCAGGGTTACTGTGACCTTCAGAATTTAACTACCTAACTCCATGTAAAAGGAGGTAAGTATTCATATTTTTGTGGATAATGTAATTCACTGCTTGGAGAAACTGAGAAAGACCGTAAGATTCATCATTTTTTCATGCAAAGCCCAGTACTTTGAGGTTTCTTATGATAAACAAAGTTGAAGCTATATCAATATTTAAGTAAAATTGGCCTAAAAATATCAGATTTTTAGATATGTTAACTTTACAGGAAAATAATGGATTTTTTTTTCCTTCTGCAAAGTGAGAATTATGATTACTGGTGATGTAAGTTAGATTTGTGGTAGGAATTTTCAGGAAGAGCTAAGTAGAATGAAAGAGGAAAAAAGGGCCAGTTCAGATTGACTCCAGACTTTATTTCTTGATAATCAGCTCTTTTAAAAGCTAATGATTTATAGCTCTTTTTTTTCCCCCAGGCATTTCTAGGAAAAGCAAAAATTTAGGTCCACATGATTGAGTTTGAATGTTATAGGCCCCATGCCACACCAGAAAAATGGAGATGATCTCCCTTTCCACTTCCAACCAAGTGGTTATCCTATTAGAATGAGATATTGAAGGCCCAGTACAAAGCTTACATTTCTGTCTTGTCTCTGAAGCTGCCTTCTTCCTTACAACAACTACCAATCAGGTTGTAAGAGATACTGAGTTATTTGCATAGCTTATGTTGAGGCTGATTTAACTCATATAAAATAGTTTATAGACTACTATTAAAAGAAGTAATTGAGACACTACGAAAAATTGGTCAAAAGACCTCTTTTGAATTAGGTAAGTGGAGAAGATGAGACTAGATTGCTTAATTAGCTTTCCTAGGGATACTGCTGATCATAAAAGTAATTTCACTTCTGTGTAAATTAAAAACAGTGCTTTGAAATGAACAGAATGAACTATTTCAATATTTCATTTTTTACCCTTTTATCTTTTAGTCAACTAAAACTATTGCTTGAATTCCTCCTAGCCAATCATGTTGTATTTTGTTCTGGTTTGGTTTATTTTTTAACTATTTTTCCATAATAAGCTGTCAAGAAATAATTTGCTGATGACTATACTCAAGGGGCTTCCGAGTCTCAGTTCTAGTGTTCTTCAGGGAGATCTTCAATGCTTCTGAGGTGAAGACTTCCAAAATACTACCCCAACCACTGTTTTCTACTGTGGAAGACGTAAGTTATCACCCCTGGTATTATGAGGTCAAGATCAGAAAAAGAGAGCAAGATGTTGCTTCACCCATATTCTGGCCGTTTTTCTCCTCTGAAAAAATGAAGATCATAATGAGTGAATAGCCAGTTTTACTTAAAAAGCATTGTCCAGACCATTATGTATCTTGATTTAGAGGCTCCTGGAACCTAAAATAGCCATAGGTAGATTTCAATTTTATTTATTGCCTGTATGCCCCCAAAGCAGTGTTGCAAAGAAAGGAATATCTCACAAGACCATCCACATTCTTTGTCATACATTAGATGAGGTAATAAGGGAATGAGAGGAGAATTTGTAGTCATATTTTCACCAGCATCTTTTTCAGAAACCTGAGGAAGTTAATGGACAAGGGAAGAAATTTAGGTTTCCCAAATGGAAAGGAAGCTTGACTTAAAAGAAATGCTTTTAACTTTATCCTCACTGGAATTTGTAGAAGTCATGGAAACGCTTGTGAGTAAATCCCTGATCTTGCCCCCTAGAAACAGAAGAGAGCTGTAGGAAGCATGCCTTGGACATGAAGGCCCCAGTACTCACTTCAACCATAAATAGTTAATGAATATTCTTGGCAACAATGTGGCAGTTGTTCCCTCTGTTACCCTTTTAAACCAACCTTTGGGTTGGAATATTTTTTATTTTTTTTTTAAAAAAAGGTCTGCACTATTGCTAGAGACTGTAATTCCAGCTTTCCAGGGAAGGAGAATGCCCTGGTATGGGAAATGCACTGAATGGCATCAGCTTCAGGAAAAAGAGTTTTGTTAAAGCAATTTGTATATAATAGTGTTGTAGAGGTTAACTAGCTCCTCTCTATCCTCCCTCTCTAGCTATTGAAAGAGTCAGTGTCACCTATTTCTCTCTCAGTCTTGCTGAATCAGTGACCCACAAAATTAACACCTCCTCCAGGGTAAAAAAGGCATGAGCTTGTTCTTTAATGCATATCCTTAGGGTGCGTGCTTATTTTAAGTCTCTTTGCTGCCTATTAACATTAGCAACGATCGCCATAGCTTTCCCCATTAAAAAAAAAAAAAAAAAAAAAGAATCCAAACCATCCTGTGATTTATTTTTTTTTTTTAAACTCACCCTCTGTTTTATGAATTACTCTGCTTTAATTTCTTTAATATCCTACATGACTGTATGGTAGTAGGAAACACGCCAAATAACTTTCAAGTCAAATTTAGATGTTCTGCCTTGGAACTTAGGATTTTCTGATGTTATCAGTCTATTTAGTAAGTCTACTCTTCCATTCACCAAATCATTCTTTTGAGTCATCGTATCACGTATACAAGTGCAGTGAACAATCATTAAAGAATTCTGTGCAGTGCTTGAAGATGACTGTGGGTCTTTAGAGACTTTTATATCCCCGGGTCCTGTCATTTTCAGAAGAGACTGCTGCTGTTTCAAAGTCACTGATTTGTACTTTCTGCCTGACTTAATTCATATGGAGACACTCACATACACAATAAAACTTTTTCTGCGGAGAAAACAAAAACAGGGAAACAAAGCTTATGTCCAAATACTTTGAAATCCAGGTAGTTCACAAAGCTCATTACATTTTGACACAAAGAATCGTGCTAAATCAACTGAAGTATAAGATTTATTGACACCATTTTCTGCCAGCTCCAGATTAATAATACTGATCTACTTTTGAACTCAAACCTTGTCCTATTTGTATTTCTTCACATTTCAGATCACAACTGACCCACAGGTAGACTCTTAGGTTGACAGAATTTCATAGCTGAGAGTGCTATTAGACACAGCATTAACAACCAAAATGTGCCTGGTGAACTTTGTCACTCTTCTACTCCCTCTTCTCCCATTCTCTGTCTCTCTAAACCAATATATTTTCATGCAGTTTTGAGGCAAAGTGTTTTTCAATTTCTTGCCAATATTGCAAATAAGGAAAAATATTACGAAAGAGGAATTCATTGATCATATTATACACTGAAAATAGGAAACAAAACCATGAAAAAACAGTGCTAGATTAGATGAGATACAATTATCAGGTATTAAGTAAAGTGAGAGCTTTCTACTCTGTAATTTAACCAGTTCCCAGTTAAAAAAAACTCCTAGATTCTTAAAGGAGTTTTAAATATCAGGGTTCATGGAGAACATTTGGTAAATAAAGGCTATTTTAAGACTTGCTTGGAGAGCAGCATTTTTTTCTGATCCAAATCTCTTCTGGAAACTTATACATCCCATGACTTTATTAGCATAAAAAATTTCCTAAAATGTTTGCTCCTTGATATGATGCATCTACTTATTGACCAGCAGTTCCCGAGTTTCAGCAAGGAGTGATGTATTAAAATGCAAGGTTTAAATGAAAAGAAGAATTTTAGTATCTCCCAAGTTTCTGCCACACCTGAATTGTTCACTGTGTATGTTGGAACTAATAGCCAGAACGGAGGAGAAAAGATGTATGAATATAATTTCTTTTACAAAGGGCAAACCTTTCGTTTAGACAAACAAAGCCCCCAAAACTGCAGATCTGTCAGAAAATAAGGTTCATTGCTTCCTCTATTGGTTATAAAATGCCAGGAGAGTTTTAAACAAATAGCAATAAATATGAAGAAAGGCCACTCTGTTCTTTTCGGCTAAGTGGAGAGCCACAATAACCTGCAGTATGTTTTAGCACCAGAATATCTACGTTTTATATTTGAGTAGAGGGGGAGTACTTTTGAACAAAAAAGACCTTAATTGAAAAAAACAAGTAGAATGATAGAGACTTCTAAAAAATTTCAAATAAGTAGCTATTCTCTTTGTCAGGCAGAGTGAAATTTATGACTCATGGAGGTCACAGAGCATACTTCTGAGCCCCATTTTGGAGAATATCGTAAGAAAGTTTTCAGGAATCAGAAACTTCAATGGACATGGTAATTTCCTGTGCTCCCAGATGAAGCTCAGAATTCCAGTGCAACACATATCTGAAGAAAACAAGTAATCTAGGGGAAGAAATATTGTAGGTTCAAGTCCCTGAAGGCATTTTGGCTTTGCAATACCCAATACCTAGGTGTCTTGTTGCCACCAGGTACATGCCTTAGCCAAGATTTTTCAGAAGGAAACAGTGCTAGGCAAGCCAGGGTTGAACTGCAGGGAAAGAACAAATCTGTCACTTGTCTGGTTCTGGTTAGGCAGAAATCCTCTCTTGTTTCCACAATTATAGTGGAAAATTATGATGTTTAAATAAATAACTTTTCTGAGGTATCACATTCAGATGTTTGGCAGTGCTCTAGAAAGATTCTATCTTCAGATGTATTTGATACCTACTATTGATTCAGGCCACTGTCAAGACTGATTTGAAGGATTGTCTAAGCTTCAGGTTGAGCTGAACTCTGAGCAGCTTACTTACTTGAAGGCAGCACTGACTTTGCATACGTCTGGCAGAAGAAAAAGAACTTTAAGCAGAAGTTGGTGGCATTGGTTACAGGGATTGTGGTAGAAACTTGAGTTTTAGATAGGCATATACCTGAATATGTCTGAGATTTTAGCCCACGGGGATATTTTTTCTTATTTGGTGCTTTTTGACACTTTTAGTGACTTGAGTGAGATTGCTGCAGTTTGTGAGATTGTTGCCTTGTTCAATGAATATGTTGATTTAATTAATCTACTCAGGGAAAAACCAAATATTCTATAGAGGAACTGGTTGCTTGTTTAATGGAAAGTTCTTCTGCCTTTATGGCAAAGAATGCACGTTTTATGGAATATATACTTAGCAGACCAACTTGATCAAAATAATTTAGTATGCCAAAAGAATCTTTCTTAATGCCACAGGGCAGAAGGGCAGGGCAGGGAAGGGAAGGGATCTGTGTGAAGTAGCTGTCATTGACTGTCACAACCTGGGAGAAAAACAAGATGTTTTCAAGAGTTAGCTGCTAAGCTTCAGGGACAGCTATCCAAAGATGAGGAGTCTTTGTGGTTCTTGATGTTAGCACAGTGCTCATAAACCCTGAAGCTCAGGACATGGTTAGGTGGCTACATGTCCCAGATGCAACTCAAGATACATATTTGCACGAACTTTTTGTCTAAGTGCATCTTCAGTCAAACAAAACAGAAAAGAGACAATTGTTGGCTAAGTCAGAGACACATTTAAAACACTTAGTTTCATACTTAGGTGTCTAAAAAGTGAGGGAATATAACAGACATTTCTATATACTCTGGAAAGAAGCCTATAGCTTTATGCTTTTTAGGAATATCTTTCAGAAATACACAAACAACTCCCATTGGATACCAGGCTTTTCTCTGTTACTTCAAGATTAGGAATTTTTTGTCTCATTTTTTCTCCAAGTGATGATTTACTGACATACTCTAGACAGTTGAATTGTTCCCCTAATCAAGAATCTCATTTGGCAATTAAAACATCCATTTCCAGCTACTGTCTCTCCCCAGGCCAGGGTTCAGTTAGGTTTCTTTTGCCCTCCCTGAGGCAGTTTGGTGGAATTATTGTTCAGCAAGCAGCTGGATATATTAGTTCAACAGGAGTTTATTCTAAGATTATTAAGTGTCACAATATCCTGTTAATGTACCTAGTGAATACACAACTCTCAAATAATCTTGCAGGATATACATGTAAGAATGCAGCAAGGGACAGGGAGCTGGGGGCCAAAGGTGACCCCATTACAGACAGTGCCCTCTCCAAGGGGGGCAGACCTAC
Organism: Hemiprocne comata; assembly: GCA_020745705.1. Taxonomy (NCBI): domain Eukaryota; kingdom Metazoa; phylum Chordata; class Aves; order Apodiformes; family Apodidae; genus Hemiprocne; species Hemiprocne comata. The sequence goes on along the minus strand of CM036586.1, from coordinate 92,808,266 downwards.
AGGGCCTGCACAGAGTGGGCAGCACTATGGTCTGCTAACAGGGTCATCAACAACCCCAGACATGATAAGTGATGAGCCAGGGCCAAAGGTCAGCCAGGGACATCAGTGAGAGGCAAAAGGAGGTGGGTGCCTGAAGGACCACCCAGGAGGCAAGCTACATGCAGAGAAGATCCAAGGTCCTTTTGGAAGGCAGGGCCAGAGAGAGGGCTAGAGACTTGCACTCCAACCACAAGGCTGGGGCAGGGACTGATGACCCCTGGGTGGGCTGAAACGAGGCTCCTGGGCCTACGGGTTATGAGGTGGGGAGTAGGTGAGCCTGGGCAGGGACAATAAGTTTTGGTAGTGCCCTTAGGGGCCTGATGATATATGTATAAGAATATATTTACAAGGTCCATAAATGTATAGGGACACATGCTTCACGACCACAGGAGACAGACACCTAGATATAAGGCTCAGGTAAATCCATATGCTTACTAGAGTGTCATATAGGCTCACTACTAGAAAATACCATGGGCAGAGTCTAACTGATTAATCCAATCACTTGCTATAACTTTTAGAAATAAGTCTTTCTGGCTGCATAACAGTTTTCTCACTTTGGACACTGGATAGTCTTGCCAGACTTTTCCTAATTAACAATTCTATTTCCTGTATTCTATTAATTTTCATATTCATTTCAGCTGTGTGAAACATGCTTTTATGCATGACTTGACTCTGTATGTCTCTTTGAGGTATATTATGGTGTGGCAAAATCTCTCTTGTTAAACTTCTCTGCAATGAGGAGGATGTTAATGAGGATCTGGAGCCCTGGTGATTGTGCTAATCATCTGTCCACAGAGTCATTGTTATTTTCTGGCAAAACAAAAGCTTTAGCATGCATAAAGTAGACCAGAGTAAGAATAAAGAATAAAGAAGTTGCTGCCTGTGCTGCATTACCTATAAGGAGGGAGGATGTGAGAGACCGAAGTACAAATTCATACTCATGATGAAAGATTAAAGAAAGGAATTTCATCTGATCTTCCATATTTCATATACAAACCCTGATTATTTATTAAGAAGTAGTTTCTTGGCATTATTTATGCACATTCAAAAGCTTTGAGCATGCCTACTGAATCAGAGTATCTAGGTTAGTGAAATATTAAGAATGGTTGTTTTGCAAACCAGTCTCAAACTTAGCTGTAAATTAAGCATAAAATCTGTTCCATCATTCACTTAATTTAGGATTGTAGGTAGCAAGTCAGTTGGATTTTGTAATTGCCAGTGGCACTTCACAAGACAAATACACATCCAAGTCTGCTTTGCAAATTTTGCCCTTTGTGCCTTTCTAGTGTTTCAGCTTTGCCAGTGAAACAGTATCTACTGTCAGCAATCCAATTTATGATCAATCCAGTGATGTATATTTACTTGAATGAACAAGAAGGTTAGTTTTAATCTAAAGTGAGACTAAAAATAGCAGTGTAAGGTTGCTGCTAAATTGCCTCTACAACTCCAACCAAATAAATGCAGTTAAAAAACCCCAGCTTTTTTAAAAGGTATTTGGAACCAGTTGGAGTGCACAGATGTTGCAGTCATACAATGCTGATCAACTAGAACTTAGGCATTGAGGTTTAAAAGTGTAAAACCCTTTTGCTCTGAGTGATTATTGAGCAGTGCATCTGGCTCCTGAAAGAAAAGTTAAGTTTTATAGAGTATAAATGACATAATGGATTGCTATTAATTAGCTGCATTATTACTGAAGAGGCTGTAGTTATAAACTACAGTTCCTCTGTGCACTCCTCCAGACACTCTAAAAATACAGAACAAATGCCACCGACTCTTCCCAAACGACTGAATCTTTGCATATATCATAGCCAAAACAACTTCTTCACCTTGTGTGGCATTAGGAATTGATCCTATTTGACACATGGTTAAAGTGAAAACTGATATGATTTTTCTTTAGGTTTTCAAGGTCAACTACTGCAACTCTTCACTACTAAAATCAGTCTGAAATGCATCATCAGGCAGAGGAGACAGAAATGTGAATTCTTTTACATTTGTAGTCTTCAACCTCTTAATCCATCATTCTCTGTTTTGCCATTCCGTATGGATAGCTTTTCCTCCTTCTCTTTCCTGAGAATAGAGTTATGTTTGGAGTAATTTTCTACTGAAATTTATTTTATAAATTACATAAATATCAAAACAATGTATACCTAAGTTAAGTCTTACAAAGATGGGGCACTTCTGGAGCTATTAGTGTCACAGGAATAAATAGACCAGCAGGTATTCTTCATTTTCCTGTCCTGTCTGAACATATTAATTATTCTTGTACTTAGAAAAAATTACTTAAGTGCTATCAGAATTATGTTATCTGCTGATATAGCCAGAGTAGTATCCTTGTTTCTAACAGCACTTGAGAGCTGTTCCTTCTACACATGCATTTTTTTTCAAATATATGTACATTTTTGGCATTCACATATTTGAATGGGTATGAGCTGTATGCTTCTTGTGCCTTCTAGGTATGTCTTACATCTATTTCAGTTTGTTACTGTTCCAAAGATTTTTGACCTCTAATTAGGAAAATGAAACAGTGAAACCCCCTGTATTTTGTTAATTAATCTTATCACTTCAGCCAGCGAACTAATTAGCAACATTTTCAGAATACAGAATAGAACAAACAGGGGTTTTTAAGCCATAATGTTATGGTTCTCTTAATCACAGACAGGAAAAAAAAAAAATCTACTTTTTCTTTTGGCAAATGGAAAAAGAAAAAAGGCAATCTTGTGAGCATTAAAATGCAAGGAAGGAAGGAAGTTTCAGGGTGATATAAAAACAGCTGCCTCCTTTCTGGAAGTTTGTACTGAAGAAGTGAAAATGTTAATTGAAAACAATTTTATGTTTTTCAAGAAGGAGGCATCAGATTTTTTGGTACCCGAGTTGAGTGCAGGTGGGGAGGGACTGCAGGGCTGACCTCTGTGAGCAGAGGCCAGGGACTGCCACATGCCAGACACTCCAGACAGCTCCATCAGTGAAACTGGTGGTATCTCAGAGAAAACATATCAAGAAAGAGCAAAACAATGCATGGCAGTCTGTGAGAGAAAAGACTGAGGAAAAAAACATGTGAGAAACAATCCTGCATACACCAAGGTCAGTGGAGAAGCAGGAGAAGGAGGTGCTCCACACACTGGAGCCAAGATTTTACTGCAGCCCACGGGGAAGCTGAGGTGGAGCAGGTTATCCCCCTGCAGCCTGTGAAGGACCATGGTGAAGCAGACATTGACATTGCAGCTCATAGAGGACCTCATCCTTCAGCAAATGGATATCCCCTGAAGGAAGCTTCATCCAGTGAAGAGTCCACACAGGAGCAGGCTCCTGGCATGAGCTGCAGGCTGTGGAGAGGAGTTCATGCAGTAGCAGGGAGAAAGTGTGAGGAAACAGGAGAGGCAGAGAGGAATTGTTATGAACTGACCATAAACCCCCACTCCCTAGCCTCCTTGCATTGCTCAGGATCGGCTGAGGTCAAAGAGGTGAGAATGAAGGAGTGAAGTTAAGCCTGGCAAAAAGGGGAGGAGAGAAAATGTTTTCGTTTCTTTTGTTGTATCTCACTATACATATCTGTTTTAACCGTCAAGAAATTAATTTTCACCAAGTCAAGTCTGTTTCATCTGTGACAGTAATTGGTACAGGATCTCCCTGTCTTTGTCTCACAACCCATGGCTTTTTAATCTTTTCTCTCCCTGTCCTGTTGAAGAGGGAGAGTGAGAGAGTGGCTGGGTGGGTGTCTGGCAATTGGCTAAGGTCAATCCACCATAGAAACAAAATTATGCTATGAAAATAGTGGAATAAAAATACCTTCATTTAGTTGAAAGCATAATTTTCTGCAAAAACGAATTGCATTTTTATTATGGGACTCTATTTCATATAAATTTTTATATCGAAACTTCTCAGTCTGTTTGGATTTCTAATTGGAATAGTGCTATTTCCATTGCTGTGATCAAATCACAAACACAGAAAATTTACGCATTAAATTCCTGATTTAGATTTAAGCTTATATTCTGAGAGTGTCTGGTTGTATTCATACAAACTTGTTCTCCTATTCTCTACATCCTCTGTGATACGGAGATCTGCAAAAAATGGCTGCTAAGGCTGCCTAATCAAACTAATACATTTGCATAATATGTTTTACCCTTTTGAGGACTTTCTAATGCTGCTGGTGATGTTTAAGTACATGGTAAAAAAGTACATGGTAAATTTTATAGTTACAGAAATGCCTGTCCTGAGCAAAAAGTCACTCGTCCTCTTTCCAAGGATAACATGCTCTTCAGGCTGAACAAAACCTCACGCTCAAATTTTCTTCTGTGGGAAATATCTAACCACATCTAACCTCTCAGGGATCTCTCACAGTCTTCAGCAAAACTGACTTATCTGTACACTGCAATATGGAGGTAAATGCCTTTCTTCTCAGAGCAGGGGCACTCATCCGAATCTGCCTGGGCTGCTGGTTCCCATAACTGTAGGTTAATTTGTAGTGCTTGAAAAAATCAACATCTACAAGACATGAGCAGTCCTGGAGAATGGGAATAAATGGGATCTAAGCACTCACATGGTACTAACATTGTATAAGCATATGCTAAATTTGGACATGCTGCATCTCACTTCAGATACTTATCTGTATCACCTCGAGACCAAGAGAGTCTCAGCTTTTATGTTTTTTTTTCAGTATTCTCAGAAAGTTCCCTTACAATTTTAATATTACATTTAATTTTGTCTCAAATGTTTTCTACTTTAAAAATCTTAAGTGCTTTCAGAAATGTCTTCCATTAATATTAGATACTCATATGTTTGTCAATATAGCTTCTCTTCTTTTACAAGAAAATCGATACAAAAGATTTTTATCCTAAGTGTGAAACATAAGCAAAATTGTTTTAATCAGTGTTTCCACCAGGGTAGAGTGAAGGCTGTTTGTCATTATAATTAATTTTTCCCACTATTGAATGTTTGTCAATATTTTTCATGAGAAGTCAACAAGTCTTTAACGCTGTAAAAATGGTTATAATTATGGCTGGGACTTAAGAACTGCATAACATGAAGGGCAAAATCCATTTGCATGCAGTTCAGTTTTATTTGGTTTTTACTCACCTGTGTAAAAAAAAAAACCCAAACCAAAACAAAAACCACAACAACAAACCGTTTTATTATTTGTTCCAAGTGAGATTGCGTAACATCCTATGTATGTGTCAGATGCTGCATGTTAAAGTACAGGTTTAGCCTTCTGGAATCTATTTGTTAAATTGCCTTGTGAACCCTGGGACAAGGCTGTAATTCCCTCGACAGACCTGTGCAGCGAAGAGGCTGAAAGAACTCGCTGTCTCCCTGACAGACTGGCCTTACTGCAGTTGCAGAAAGCTGCTCCCTGGGGTGCTTATCGAGGTGGCAAGACTGTAGTTGTCTGCAGGTACACTGGGAAGTAAGTGGTATTAGGTATACTCCTGCTAAAACAGGAATAACTGGAAATTAAACTGTGATTTTTGTCTCAAACTCTCTGCAGTTCATTATCAACTGAAAATTGAACCCTAAGCATTTAAAGAGTCAAATACTGACTTTGAAGTTAAAATCCTATTCAGATGAAAGACATCTACACCTCCGCAGGTGTTATATTGTTCAGTCAGTCTTGACTGCAGAGTGAACAAGACAGAAATCTATTGATTTAAGGAATGAAGGCTATTTCCACAGCCAAAGGGTGTGAGAATTTATTTTTACATGAAAGCACACATTCTGAGGAAAACATCAAAATCTGTAAAAAGATGCTTATTCACTACATCACTGTTGTTTTCAGCAAATACTGACTTGGTATTCAGTGCTTTAAAATACAGGTTTGCTTAGGCTCTTTCAAAGGGTTCCGTGAAAGGTGATTGAGAAAACTAAATTTATAAATGTGATGCAATTTATGGACAGAACTTCTGAAACTGTCTGCAACTCCACTCATGGGGGAGAGGGGAATCATAGAATCATAGAATCATAGAATCATAGGGGTTGGAAGGGACCTCGAAAGATCATCTAGTCCAACCCCCCCTGCCAGAGCAGGGTCACCTATAGGTTTGAAAAACAGTTAATGAATATGAAACCGTGTTTAATTATCAGAATGAAGATCAATACACAAGTTCCTTGTACTGGATTTTTATATGCTTCTGTGGTGGTGCAGACCCCCGTCTCACTGAGCCACGTTGCAATGTGAACATCAGCCAACATTGTTCTTGCTTTATTTACAAGGGCAGTGGACCCAATATTGTTCTTGTTTCAATAGCAAGTGCAGTAGCTTGGGACAATCTGGCGCTTTCTGATTTTGTCTACTGGAGCAGTGAGTTCAAACAATTGGGTACCTTCTAGTCCTAGTGCAAATGCAGGAATTTGGGGTGATCAGACACTCTCTACCTAACTGCACCTGGAACTCTGGTTGCCTGGGAAATGTACTCGAGACCCCTCCTGTTCCAATAACAAGTCCGCTCCAAAAGTTGCGGAAGAGGACATAATTCAAATTGTGGTCATTGTGGAATAATAGTGACCAAGCCAATCATCTTGAGACCTTATAAATATTGGTCCTGGTCCTATGAGGGAGGCCTTTTGGAGGTCTCCAGGATCACACCAAGCTGCTACACTGCATTTCACAAAGGAAGCTGGTCTATCCAATTGGAAAGACTAACTAACTGGCTATTTCTTATACACAGAGTGAAAAGTTTAAATTATACTAATTTGCTATAATTTGATCCTGTGTGTTAATCGGTGGTATATTTCAACTTATTTTTGTGCAGTACGAGGATCTTGACATACCAAAATTTAATATCTTAACATAGGTTAACCTCTGTATCTGTGTGTGTGTGCACATGTGATTTAATTTAGAAACTTAGTTAAATCTTTAATTTAACCTCTGTATTTGATTATAAAAAATCCTTGATTATTGATTAAGTATCTCTAGAAAATGTAATCTAATTTTGTGATTCATTATAATAGTGTCAATCAACCTTAATTTATTCCTATTTCAAATTGCATCAAACCCATAATCAAATGTTAAGGCAGTACACTGAAATCACTACACCTAAACGCCTCAGCTCTAAACCGTTGACCAAGTCTGAGACTATGTCTGGATCCAGCTGCACATAGACACCTCTCTGAGAAGCATAGAAAGCAAGGGGATCCAGTCTGAACCTTGTGACTCAATGGGAGGGCCTTCCTTATTCTCTACTCTAATCCCCATGCAAATCACTCCAACCTGATCCTGACTCAAATCTCCCCTATCTTCTGTACAGATAATTTCCCCTCATCCCCATGTAAGTCACTCCAGTCCAATTTTGACCCCTACACATCCCTTCAACATAGTAAGTAACAGAGTGAACCTTGTCATAGAGTTCTATTAAGTCGCACTTCCATAAATCTACATTAAAATCACCTTTTCCTGATAATTTGATGGTGATTATTTAAGCCACTTTTAAGACCTTCCACTCCTGTCCACGACAACTTCTTACTTGAAGTGCAAATTATTTTCCCTTCTTACTTGAAGGTAAGTTATTTTATCTCTTAGTTAAGAGATCATTATTTTAATCTCTTAAGTAAGAGATGAAAGATTTTGGTTTTGTAAGTTGTGGGGAGCCTGGAGTAGTTTACAAACCACACATTAAAGAGAAATCCTGGTGTATATGGCCCATCACTATCCGAGAAAATGGCACTTTCAAAGCCAAATCATTCAGAATCATTAGTTATTATAAACAATTGTGCTTCTGCTACTGGTTTCTTGCAGTCTTAATACTTTCTTCTCTTGGCATAGTGCTTCAGAGCATGGAACAATAGTCTCTTAAACTACAACATTTCTAATTGTCCCGAATGGGGCAAGATAGCAGACGAGATGTATATGCACAAAACTACATTTATTGCAAACAGCACTGGGATCTTAACTATTGAACTAAAAAGGCACAAGCACAACTGGATTTTGTGGGACTTTAGGGTAGCAGAACAGAACATTCAAGCAATAATTCAAAAACATATCTTAATAAAATGCACAACTAATAGTCAGTTAGTTGGCAAAGATTAACCATTTCAATACTAGTACCTTACTTTTTAATAGGTCTTATACTAGATCTAGAACAATTATTAAAATAATACCTGGCCAGGTGATAATACAATAAGCACATTTATCCAAAAGGATCCTAAAATCTGTAAAAGTTTAGGATTTAACAACAAAAGATTGCTTAAAAAAATGTTAACTAATAAAGACATATAGGAAGTTAATATCTCTCTCCCTCTTATGGCCACAGCTGGGTGTCCCTTGTCCCGTTCCTCAACTCTGGAGAAGTAATTCCTTGAGCAGGCAACCCTGCTGGAAAGGAGAAGGTCCAGCACACCTTTTGGAAAGTGTATGGGAGTCTCTCAAATCAAGTATGGGACCAGGCTTTTATAGAATAAAGTAGATTGACTGCTGTCATTTAACTATTTAGCAGTACCTCCAAAATCTCTTATTGGAGATTAAAAGGAAAACAGCCAGAAAAGCCAAGAAGGCCCTTTTCTCACCAAGAAAACTTTTGTTTATCTTCTCAGTCTTACTTAATCTCCATTTTGGGCCTAGTTGTGTCTAGGTCAGAGAGCTGGTGTTACGCACATCAACTTGGCCTTCTGTTTGTACTTCCAAGGTTGTTACCAGTTCAGAGATTGCTAGGCCCTTTCCTTTCCCATGGGAATCTTTCCACTCCAGGCCAAGGCTTCAAGACTGAGACAGAGCAATTTAATCATAAAAGGGAAACTGAGGCAGGCACATTGAGAGATGGAGCATCCTGCTCCACTAACCATAGAATCATGGAATCATAGAATGGTTTGGGTTGGAAGGGACCTAGAAGATCATCTACTTCCAACCCCCCCTCTGCTCAAAAACCCCATGCTATCCTCCTTACATCAAGGCTTTTGTCAAAACCTTGCATTGGCTGATGAGCAAAACTTCATTTCACATTTTTTGCTTAGTATATTATGACTCCTTATAGAAGCAAAATCATAGTTTAGTCAGGTATAAAAGTGTACTCCAATAGTCTTCTGCTATCATCCACAGTGACATTTTTACTTCAGACATTATTATACTTTAGACAATATTACACATTTCCTTCTTTACTGTAGGAGGAACTAGGTAAATGTGGCTTCTGCACTGTTACTTTGAATAATGGTGGGCCTTTCGTCAACTGTTTGGAAATGTAATTTTAAGTTAGATTACTGTTATTCAATTGTTACTTAAAGATCAATTAAGAAAGGTTATAGTTAAGACAAATAGTAATTTCTGGATTACAAAATCAACAACATTAAAAAATAGCAATAAAATGTGATTTATATACATTCTGTAAACTAAACACTATCCAATGCAAATGTCCTCAAAGCTGTCTTATGAAATCATAGAATATCTCCAGTTGGAAGGGACCCATAAAGATCAGTGAGTCCAACTCCCAGTGTTTTATCTTTGCTGTGCTTTTTGGGGAACAAAACTAGATTTTGCATTTCAATTTTAAAGTACATTTTAATTTGAGATCCCATAGCTGTTAAACTCTTTGTATCCATCTTCACTTGTTCCATTCCTTTTGGTTTTCAAATGAAAATTATTATTCTCTGAATAAAAAAACACCTATTAGCAAAAAAAAAAAAAAAAAAGAATTAGTTTGCGAAAAAAATCTCTATAGTTTTAGCTAGAAATGCTGCACTAATGTTTTCCAAATAATTTATTAAAAAAATTAATTAATTTTTATTTAAGAAACAAATTACCATGCTATATTAAGTACTTACTACAAGTTAATATAAAACATTTTAGAGTGAAGCAAAATTTTACCTATCTTGTAGTCAGATATGATGATAGAATTTACTGATCAATGGCATTTGTTCAGCATTTTGCTCTTTACAACCTTCTGTATGAGGAAGTGCTTAGTGGGAAGTTGTCAGAGAGTGTTTAGTCCATTCAAGGTACTCCAGACTTTTAGCTCAAAGCAAAGGAGCATTGGGAGATTAATACTTTTGGGGCCACAGATTACCCAGAAAGCCTCAAACTCTTTGAATTCAGGCCCACAGGATTCACCTTAGTGAATTAGCATCTTAGAATTATCACCTTAGTGCAAAAAATTAGAAGCCCGAATAACCCTAATTTAGATCTGTAGTCTTACTGCTTCCAGGAACCTTTAAATGCCAGAAATAGCCAGGACTGGTTATTTTTATGGTAATTATTAACATGGTAGATGGGTAAGATGAGATTTTACCTCACACTGTCCTTTATTTCTATTATCTAATTTCCTCAGAAAATCTTCTCTGGATATGAAGTTCTATGTTTAGGCTAGGTCTCTGCTCTGGAGAGCTGGAGAGGTGCTCTGGAGAGACACTTCTGTGTGTGTGTGAGACTCAGGCTCACCATTTCTAGGCTATCTGCTGTTGACCTGGAAGTGGAAACTAGAATGAGCACTGAGAAGACTTTCCAGCTGCCAGACTCTCAGCTCTGCCACCTTTGAAGGGCTGTGAAGCAAAGCATACTCACAGACCAGGTGGTTTTGCTATCGAAAAGGGGGACAGGGAATAAGCTTGAGCACAAATGCACTGGTTACTGCTGTCACTTTATTTCCTGATACCCTTTAGGCTTGCTCTGACTAGGTCTTGCTAGTGCAGTTCTTAGGTGTGGTCCTGTGGGCTGCACTCTGTAGTGATGAGAGACAGCTGCTCTGCAAGGGAAAGGGAATGGGGAGTTGAGGGTGACAGCAAGGTAGACAGGGCAGCAAGGAAATAGGGCAATTTTGATACAGGGCCAGCCATGGTCCGGCGATTGCTGGACAAGTCTTTAGCAACAAGGCATGCCAAGGCTAAAGGATGTTGAGTTATTGAGTTGGAGCAGGACTGGCAAGGTACAAGCATATGTACAGCATAGCTAAGGCAAGTGCCCATGCCATAGGCCTGAGCTCACATGCACCTCCTGAGGCAACGTACAGGGGCAGGCCCTGATGAGGCTTCTCCAAGGACTTTCTGCCCTATCTCTATCCAAGCAGTTTGATCCCAGGTTACCCAGCCAGGCTGCAGCAGAGCTGGCATGTGCACAGGCAGACAGAGCCTGAGGGAAGGGAAGGGTGGCAGAGCTGGGTGCTGCACTCTTAGCCTTGACACAGATTTCAAAAAGCAGTACTTAAAAAACACCATGAATCTTGGCTTTTTCTTAGACAGCCCTCCAGCTCTCTCTCAACAGCTTTGCATGTGCAAACAACCCATAGAGCCTCATGCCCCACATTTCCAGAAAAAGATACTAATTTTGTCAAATGCGGCACAAAGGAGCCAGGGGAGATTCAAGGCAGAGTGCTATTCAGTACATGCATGGGCAATTTGCTTTACTCAAGAGTAGCTTTAACTAGCACGGATGGAATCAGTTCTTGCCATTTGATTTCCAGGTCACAGATCAGTCTTCTTCTATTTAGCAGAATTGATTAGGTCTGCTTCTTTGGTGGGGCGACACTTGAGCTGGCATGAAAACAGGAAAAAACTTGGAATTAATTCTGCCTGTACCTCTTCAGAAGGTTTTAATAATTTATATTGTTTTGTTGAAATGTTTTAAATTAAAAAAATCTGATTTATCAGAAAAGCTGAAATTTTTACTCTTTTACAATTGCAGAACTTCAGTGAAATCTGAAATTAGTTGTTTATTTATCATTACCTCATCATGGTATAACTACTCATAGCATGCACTGTCTTTAATTCATCTGCCTCTATGAGTTCACCAGGCTTTTAATATATCCATCTCCTGACAAAACCACAACTAAGCTATGCTCTGTGTTGCTAGCCTAAAGAGTTTACTGGTAATGGTATTGACAGTGTAATTCTATTATTTTTGCCAGCTTACGTCAGATAAAAAAGCGGATCATAAAGTGAAAATGTGGATTACTTGATATGTATTACAAGGGCATTAGCCATCTTAATTATATTATTACTACATGTCTGGAACAGAACTATGTTCCAAGTGATGGGTACCCATAAACATAAATGGAAATGTCAGTTTTCCAGGCTAGAGAAACCTATTGCATTCCAAAAGAGATTATCTTGAAGTGAATGGAAAAAGTTCATGTCTCTTTTTCTTTTTTTTTCCTAATTCTTCAAGGAGCTGGTAATATTATGGGCACATGAAGTTGTAATTCCTTCATATTTCTGACTCTGAGACCTCAAATTGTCTTTGATTCCCAGTTTGCAGTCTATAAGAATATGATTGGTAGAAAAGCAGGTAGAATTCAGATAGAAAAGCAGCCCCTAGGGAGTGCTGGCAACCAGGAGTGCGGCGACCAGGAGTAGGCAAACAGGGTGTGGTGTGGGAGTTTGCAGGGCAGTTGGCGCAGGCAGGGCATGGAGCAGGGCGCAGGCCCCCTCTTGGTTCAGGGTAAGAACTCGACTAGTGATCATCCCCCCCCCGAAGAGGACCTAGCCATGGCATCCACTTGGGCAAACACTGTTGCAAGGAGGACAGTGGCAACCCAGACAGAGGTCCCTTTCAAGAATGCAGCTGTCCAGGTCTCTGGCTTCACTGAATGCCTCAGCCTGGCAGTCGTATCAGAGGATAGCAGAGAGAACACCTGTGTATGCTGTGACCAGGTGAATGATTTACTCAGCCTAGTGGCTGAGATGAAAGAGGAGGTAGAAAGATTATGAAGTATCCCGGACTGTGAAAGAGAAATAGATTGGTGGAGTAATACCCTACCATCCTTGAGACAAAAGCCCCAAGGGAGAGGTTTCATGAGAAGTAAAGGATCCTCTGCCTTCCTGTCACCTGGCAGAGGTAGGGGACCTGAATGAAGAGGGAGACTGGAAGCGGGTCCCTGCTCGAGGCAACAGGCTAAGCTGCTCCAGGCTTCCCTCACCTCCATGTGTATCCCTACAGAACGAGTATATGGCCCTGGATCAGGAAAATCAGGTAACTGAGGTTACTGACAAAGGTCCATCCAGGGAGTTGCCAAAGCAGTCAGCCCCATGCATTAGGACTGCCTCTGTTAAGAACAAGAGGAAGGTAATTGTTTTGGGAGATTCTCTTTTGAGGGTAACTGAGGGCCCTATATGCCGGCCAGACCCAACCCTCAGGGAGGTCTGCTGCCTCTCTGGGACCTGGGTTAGCGATGTTAGTGAGAAACTCCCTGGTGCAGCCCTCTGATTATTACCCACTAGTGGTCATGCAGGTGGGTACTGATGAGGTTGCCAAGGCAAGTCCCAGGGCCATGAAAAGGGATTTCAGAGGACTAGGCCAAATGCTTGAAGGATCAGGAGCACAGGTGGTCTTTTCCTCAGTTCCTTCAATGGCAGAAAAAGCTGAAAGGTCTAAGAAAACACGACTGATTAATGACTGGCTTAGAGGCTGGTGCCGTTGGCTGAACTTTGGGTTTTTCGATCATAGAGATGTTTACAGGGCACCAGGTATGTTAGCGAATAATGGCATAGAGCTATCAACAAGGGGCGAAAGGGATTCTTTGCCAGGAGTTGGCAGGACTCATTGAGAGAGCTTTAAACTAGACTTGAAGGGGGTAGGGGACAAAACTCCTGAATGGTTTGATGTACAGGACACTGGGCCTGCTGGCATTGAATGGGAAGACCCTGTCCTGCAGGGGAAAAAGGGTACTGGGCAAGAGTTAGCAGGGCTCATTCACAGAACTTTAAACTAGATTCGAAGTGGGAGGGGGTTGTAGCTGGGTTTGAACTAGTGGGGCATTGTTCTAGTATTAATGAAGACCAGAAGGCGTCCCTCCTCCCAAGGGTGACACCAGCGTGCTCAGCTCACTCCCTGAAATGCCTGTACACCAATGCACGCAGCATGGGGAATAAACAGGAGGAGTTAGAGGTCTGTGTGTGGTCTAAAGGTTATGATCTGGTGGCAATTACAGAGACATGGTGGGACAGCTCACATGACTGGAATGTGGTCATGGATGGCTATGTCCTTTTTAGGAAAGACAGGTCAGTGAAGCGAGGCAGTGGAGTTGCTCTTTATGTGAGAGAACAACTAGAATGTATTGAGTTCTGTCCAGGGGCAGATGAGGAGCAAGTGTAATGTCTGTGGGTATGAATTAAGGGGCAGGCTGGCATGGGTAATACAGCTGTGGGGGTCTATTACAGACCTCCTGATCAGGACGAAGGAGTTGATGAGGCTTTCTACAGGCAGCTGAAAGCAGCCTCGCAATTACAGGCCTTGGTCCTCATGGAGGATTTTAACTACCCCGATATTTGCTGGAAGGCCTACACGGCCAGCCATTCACAGTCTAGGAGGTTCCTCCAGTGCATTGATCATAACTTCTTAAAGCAAATGATGGACAAACCAACTAGGAGAGGAGCACTGCTGGATCTCGTACTCTCCAACGAGGAGGGTCTGGTTGAAGCGGTGACGGTCAATGGCAGCCTTGGCTGCAGTGATCATGAGATGGTGGAGTTCAGGATCCTGTGTGGTAGGAATAGAATGCCTAGCAAGACCACAACCTTGGACTTCTGTGAGGCCAACTTTGGCCTCTTCTAACAATTGTTAAGGGAAGTCTCATGGGAAAGGGTACTAGGTGGTAAAGGGGCTCAAGATAGTTGGTCAACATTCAAGGACCACTTCTCCCAAGCTCAAGATCAGAGCATCCCAATGGGTAGGAAATCAAGTAAGGGAGCCAGGAGACCCGCATGGTTAAACAAGGAATTTCTGGGCAAACTCAAGCAGAAAAAGAGAATCTATGGATCATGGAAGGAGGGGCTGGCCACTTGGGAGGAATATAGGACTGTTACCAGAGGATGTAGGGAGGCAATTACAAAAGCTAAGGCCTCCTTGGAACTTAATCTTGCAAGTGAGGTCGAAGACAATAGAAAGGGCTTCTTCAAATACATTGCAAACAAAACTAACACTAGAGGCAATATAGGCCCACTGCTGAATGAGGTGGGTGCACTGGTGACAGAGGATATAAAGAAGGCAGAGGTACTGAATGGCTTCTTTGCCTCTCTCTTTAATCCTGCAGACTCTCCCCAGGAGCCCCAGATCCCTAAAGCCCCAGAAGGAGTCAGGATAAAGGAGGAGTTTGCTTTGGTAGATGAGGATTGGGTTAGGGATCAGTTAAGCAATCTGGACATCCATAAATCGATGGGTCCAGATGGAATGCATCCAAGGGTGCTGAGGGAGCTGGCGAAGGTCATTGCTAGGCCACTCTCCATCACCTTTGGTAAGTAGTGGGCGACAGGAGAGGTGCCTGAGGACTGGAGGATAGCAAATGTCATGCCAGTCTACAAAAAGGGCAAGAAGGAGGACCCAGGTAACTATAGACCGGTCAGCCTCACATCCATCCCTGGAAAGGTGATGGAACAACTTATTCTTGGCACTGTCTCTAGGCATATCAAGGTTGAGAGGGTCATTAAGAGCAGTCAACATGGTTTTACCAAGGGGAAGTCATGTTTGACCAACCTCATAGCCTTCTATGAGGAAGTAACTAGGTGGATAGATGATGGTAGGGTGGTAGATGTGGTTTATCTTGATTTTAGTAAGGCATTTGACACTGTCTCCAACAGCATCCTCGTAGATAAGCAAAGGAAGTGTGGTCTTGATGATCAGGTAGTGAGGTGGATCGTGAACTGGTTGAAAGGAAGAAGTCAGAGAGTTGTGGTCAATGGGACAGAATCTAGTTGGAGGTCTGTGACTAGTGGAGTCCCTCAGAGGTCGGTACTGGGACCGGTGTTGTTGAATATTTTCATCAACGACCTGGATGAGGGAACAGAGTGTACCCTCAGCAAGTTTGCTGATGACATTAAACTGGGAGGAGTGGCTGACACACCAGAAGGTTGTGCTGCCATTCAGGGAGATCTGGACAGGCTGGAGAGTTGGACGGGGCGAAACTTGATGAAATTCAACAAGGGCAAGTGTAGAGTCTTGCATCTGGGGAAGAACAACCCCATGTGCCAGTATAGGTTGGGGGCTGACCTGCTGGAGAGCAGTGTAGGAGAAAGGGACCTGGGGGTCCTGGTGGACAGGAGGATGACCATGAGCCAGCAATGTGCCCTTGTGGCTAGGAAGGCCAATGGCATTCTGGGGTGCATTAGTTAGGGTATGGTTAGTAGGTCAAGAGAGGTTCTCCTCCCCCTCTATTCTGCCTTGGTGAGACCACATCTGGAATATTGTGTCAAGTTCTGGGCCCCACAGTTCAAGAAGGACAAGGAACTGCTTGAAAGAGTCCAGCACAGAGCCACAAAGATGATTAAGGGAGTGGAACATCTCCCATATGAGGAAAGGCTGAGGGAGCTAGGCCTCTTTATCTTGGAGGAGGCTGAGGGGCGACCTCATCAAAGTTTACAAACATGTTAAGGGGGAGTGTCAGGATGATGGAGCCAGGCTTTTTTCAGTGACGTCCAGTGATAAGACAAGGGGCAATGGGTGCAAACTGGAGCATAGGAGGTTCAAGGTGAATATCAGAAAAAACTTCTTTACTGTGAGAGTGACAGAGCACTGGAACAGGCTGCCCAGAGAGGTTGTGGAGTCTCCTTCGCTGGAGACATTCAAAACCCACCCGGACAAGTTCCTGTGTGATGTACTCTAGGTGACCCTGCCTGGCAGGAGGGTTGGACTAGATGATCTTTCGAGGTCCCTTCCAACCCCTAGGATTCTGTGATTCTGTGATTCAAAGTAATTTGAGTTAAAATGATTAAGTGTTACGAGTTGCCCAAACACGCTAAACCAATGAAATAAATTTCTAAGACACATTCCTTCCTAAATGTCTGATCACTTTTAATTAAACATTTTGTCATCTGAGCTAGACATCAACTTCAGGTACATCTATTTATTTATTTTCAGAAACACATGATAGCTGCATAAATTAGACTGAAATTCCTTACTACTGAGACTCCTGTCTGCAACACTGGTCATACTAAATACTGGAAAAATAGTGTAGTGTGTGATATAAGCTCAGGGAAATTGGATTTTAACCTTTTACTGAGATATTGTCCCTTCAGCAATTTTTAACAGGGGTGAGAGTGAGAGTTTGAAGTGAGAGGTACTGTTTTTGTGTTTAACAATCCTGGTGTATTTTCTGCTGTGAGTTTGTCCAGTCATCGAGATTTTGCTTCTGCAACATCCTGTACTAAAATTGTAATTTAACTATTCATTGTGTGAAGAAATCACACTTTTTATTGTTTTAAATATGAAATAAAATTGTTTAATTTGATATTTCTGGATCTTCGATTAGAAAAGACAGAGAATGATTATTCCCTGTTAACTGTTTTCTCTGTGACACTGAGCATGCTATACTCTTAAGTGCTCAGTATTGATTTACTTCTATTCCCACTGAGACTACCAATGAAGGATTTGATGGAAATAAGAGTTAGGTCAAAATCAGGAACTTCTGAAATTTCAATTTTATTCTTAGTTCTTTTCTCTTCTCACTTGCAAAAGATGTACGCCTTCAAACTTCTTTTTCATTCTGTCATCTTGCACCCTAACTCCCCTTTCTGCCTACTTTTCTTCTTTAACTTTATGAAGTATGTTATGATGCATGCCATAAACATATATTGAAGTTTGGCAGAAACAACTGGGGACCTCTTCTTTTATTTATCAGGAGAAAGTTATGCTGAGAAAGTAATAAACATGACAATCAAAAACTCTGCAGTCATTCCTTCCCATAAAGAACTCCATGTGTTTCCCAGGTAACTTGGGACATATATAAAAGACACACACAAAGTTCATCTTTGTACCTGCAGTTACCAATTCTTTTAAAGATGACAGACATTGTTCATTTTTTTCTCATAGCAAACAAAAGCTTAAATAATCTAATGATACCTAATTTAGTATATTAGACTTTGTCAAAAAAATAAGCTACGTATTTAAAACAAAAGCAAGAAGAAAAAGATTAATGAAATCTCTTTTACAAAGACCATTAAATCTATTTCTTTTCCCTTGAGATCATTCAGTTTACCTTGTAGTGATTTGGCTTGCCTCTGGTCAAAGGTTTTTCCAATCATCCCAGATTTAATCTAACACTTCTATGTTAGTTTAATCATTCATCAGTTACAGAAGATGAGCTACCTTTCCATTTAATGAATATAAAATACCAGTCAATGAGTGATACTGCTTGCAGGTTAGCATGCTTTTTCCTCTTGCAGCTCCTCTAGAATAATACTTTTCATGTTATCACCATTAACTGTAAAGTCTTCAGTAATTAGTTGTCCTTTTAACTAAGCTTAATTCAACTTTTACTCCACTGCTAACTTTTTCCGTTTTCTTCAAAAATCTTAAAGGATACTTTTCCTTATTGGAAGCAAATCATTTATAAATTATAGAATTTTGTCTTTTAACATGAATCAACAATATACATGAGAAATAAAAATCAGGACATAAAAAGAAAGGAAATGGAAATATGAACTAGTCTAATGATATAGTTAATGATGCTGTAGGGATAGACTATTGCTAGGTGCCTGTAGGAACATTTGGTTTTGTATTTCCTGTGCATGTTGATGAATTAGTTAAATAAACATGCAGCTATGATATGGACCACCATTTTAACTTGCTGTGCAGGCAAAGCAAACAAGACTACGTGCATTTAACAGTTAATGTGGGAAAAGAGAAAGAGATTTGCTGTCGGATAGTCTTTAGTACATTAAAAGGGAGATCTTTGGAGTGTAGATAGCAGACAGCTGTCAGAGTGAACCATTTACAAATGCTGACTTGCGCTTCAGCAGTGATGAGCAGCTCGTGCTCTCACTATTGCATTGTAATTAGCTCTCCCTAAAATAGTTCACCAGAGATTTGAAGACTGCCAAGCTCTATACTTCTTGCCCTGGCCTAGTTTAGATAGCTTTTCAAGCCAATGATGGGGAAAGGTTAATGCAGAAGATTCTGCTCATTAGGAATCCTAGAAATATTAGGGGGCTTTTTGTATTTTGTAGTATCCACTGTGTCTATGAAGCAACACATTCAGACTCCTCTGTTTCAAAGAATGAACAATTTATGATGTTAAAAGCAGAAAGAATTTTTAAAAGTGTTGCATCAACTCTTTCATTTCCCCTTAAGTTTTGTGTTATTTTGGGGGTGAGAGGCTTGGTATATATGTGAAGTACTAGTCTTTCAATGTGTTGAGTATGGTATATCCTTTCTCTCATACAGAGTCCCGTTGGCTTCTGTAAAAAAATTCAGATTATCCAAATGACCTGTGTACTTAATTAAAACAGAGGACTGGTTGAGGCAAAAGAAATCAGCTAAAATAAAACAATAAATTTCTGGGATCTGCTATGGACAAAAATAGAAAGTAAGGAGGCCTATATGCGTTCTTTTCTTGGTGTGTGATTCTTTGAAGTGATGGAAGATTTTCTGTAGGTTCCAGTTGTCTTTAAAAATATTAAGACCATTCCTCCATCTATTCAGTTGGGAAGATCGCTTACAAATGTAAGAAAGTTATGTATTTTCTTCTTTGGATCATACAAAAAGAAAATCTGAAATGTCCTGATAGATTCTTTTTATTTACCCTGCATGTAGGACATACCGAGAATAACCATGCCTCACTGCCATGGCCCTGCTGGGGCTGGTGGCTCCCTGGGGCCAGGAACATTAGGGGCTCCCTGGGGGGCTCAGGGACATTCAGGGCTGGTGATGCCCTC
The DNA here is from genome assembly GCA_020745705.1 of Hemiprocne comata. Classification (NCBI taxonomy): domain Eukaryota; kingdom Metazoa; phylum Chordata; class Aves; order Apodiformes; family Apodidae; genus Hemiprocne; species Hemiprocne comata. Next base: position 92,788,673 of record CM036586.1, on the reverse strand, counting down.
AGGGACTTGATACACACCTTGCAACAAGTTAAACCCCACTCAAAGAAGCAAAAATTTAGCATCATCATCCAGAATCTATTATAGAGTGAAGCTGCAGTGTCATGGTTTGGGCCTAACACGACAACAAAGAACCATCCATGTGGCCGCTAACTCAACTTCCCCTCTCCCCCCCCGGCTACACACACAGCACCCACTGAGATGGAGAGGACAAAGGCCACCTAGGAGCTCATGGGTCGAGACAAGGAGGGTTCTTCACCAGTTAAGGTCATGGGCAAAACAGACTCAACTTGGGGAAAAAATATAATTTAATTTCACACTAATCCAATACACACAGGACACAGACAACACACAGAGCAGGGCTCACATACGTTACTCCACCCCTCCCTTCTTCCCGGGCCCAAGTTACTTTGTTCCCCATTTCTCTCCCTCCTTCCCCCCAGAGGCACAGGGGGACAGGGGATGGGGTTTAGAGTCAGTTCACAGTCTGGTGGTTCCTGCTGCTCCTTCCTCCTCAGGGAGAAGTATTCCTTACAGTCCTCCCCTGCTTCCCCACGGGGTCCCTCCCATGGGAAAGAGTCCTCCACGAACCTCTCTTCCATGAGTCCTTCCCACGAGATCCGGAGCAAGCTGCTCCAGCACGGGCTTCCCACAGAGTCACAGGCTGCTTTGGGAACAGTCACCTCTCCAGCCATGGAGTCTTCCACAGCTGCATAATCCAAGTCCACTGGCAGAAAATCCAAGTCCATCCCTCTTGGCGCCTGTAGGGAGTGTTTCACCACATTCCTCCATGAATGCAGGGGGACAGCCTGCCATCTCACCCTAGGTTGCAGAGAAATCTTCTGCTTGAGCACCTTCTTTCCCTTCCTCCTCACCAACCACGGGCATTGCTCTGCTTCTCCAGCTCAACTATTCCTTACTGCTTGCCCTGCTCTGCTCTTGCATCAGTTTTTTCGTATGTTAATCATAGAATCATAGAATCATAGAATCCTAGGGGTTGGAAGGGACCTCGAAAGATCATCTAGTCCAACCTCCCCCTGCCAGAGCAGGGTCACCTAGAGCACATCACACAGGAACTTGTCCAGGTGGGTTTTGAATGTCTCCAGCGAAGGAGACTCCACAACCTCTCTGGGCAGCCTATTCCAGTGCTCTGTCACTCTCACAGTAAAAAAGTTTTTTCTGATATTCACCTTGAACCTCCTATGCTCCAATTTGCACCCATTACCCCTTGTCCTATCACTGGTCACCACTGAGAAAAGCTTAACTCCATCTTCCTGGCACTCACCCCTTACATATTTGTAAACATTGATGAGGTCACCCCTCAGTCTCCTCTTCTCCAAGCTAAAGAGACCCAGCTCCTTCAGCCTTTCCTCATAAGGGAAATGCACAGAGGCGCATCTATTGTCTCTCTAACGGCTCTTTGGCTGGTTTTGGAGCTGGGGGAGCTCTTCAGCCTCTTACAGGAGCCACCCCTGAGGCCCCTCCCACACTACCAAAAAACCCACCAAACCAAACCAGCACATGAAGTTTTATAAATGCCTATTTGGTGTTGGGCTGGGTGCCATAGAATTGCACAAGAACCTTGAAGTCTAACTGCCTATGGTGACCATTTTGATTTGTTATAAACAATCTAGATTATTTAGCAATGCAAGTTTTGGGTCTGTTTACACTTACTAATAAACATTCAAAATATTATATAACAGTGAACACAACCATGCATTTTTGCTGGGCAAAAACTTGTAGCTAACTTTTTGTTACGTGTTTATCACTGTTATCCTCAAAATGGAAAGCTGTGGGCTCCAAGGCTTATAATCTCAACCCAACCCCCCTGCCCCTCCCCCCCCCTCCCCCCGCACTGCAATTAAAGCAGTGCTAAGTACTAATTGGGAAGACTTTCTTATCAATTCTCGGGGAAGCATATTAATGCTTGCCCTACTTAGGAAGCAGATTATACCCGTAAGAAGGGGAAGTGAGTGGAGGCCTTCCCTAACAGCCCTGCAGGGCAGACAGCTCTAGTCAGGCACCTCAATGGGGTAAGGTTGCTGTATGGCTGGAATAATCATAGAATCATAGAATCATAGAATCATAGGGGTTGGAAGGGACCTCGAAAGATCATCTAGTCCAACCCCCCCTGCCAGAGCAGGGTCACCTAGAGCACATCACATAGGAACGCATCCAGGTGGGTTTTGAATGCCTCCAGTGAAGGAGACTCCACAACCTCCCTGGGCAGCCTGTTCCAGTGCTCTGTCACTCTTACAGTAAAAAAATTTTTTCGGATATTCACCTTGAACCTCCTATGCTCCAATTTACACCCATTACCCCTTGTCCTATCACTGGTCATCACTGAGAAGAGCCTAACTCCAGGTGATTATTCTCTGGGTAGCACTGAGTGGAGATGGTAAGCGTCTTGTATGAGGAGCTCTCTGTCATGCTCCATTCCGTGAGGTATATATCCCCCAATATAAAGGTTAAGTACTGCATATACCGTTTCTATATTACTTTGAAAAGTTAGCTTGTATAAATGTTTGTAGATGTTGGTAGAAAAAGGCATTGGGATTTAAGGTTGGACACCACTGTTAGGCTGGAAAGAGAGTTCAGAGTATTTAAGGTTAATTAACCTTTGTTTTCAGACTCAGATTTTAACTTAGCATTAGTCTAGATCAACCTGACTTGAAAAGAGAGAAGAAAAAACAGAATTAATGCCATATAAATAATTTGGAAAAGCTCTCCATAAATTTCAGTTCCATCACTTCAGGAGGGGCAGGGCAAGTGAAAGGGTGTAAGAGTCTTTCATAATATTAAATAGGGGCAACTCTGAGAATTCCTGATATTATCAGAGCATAACCTGTGTTGCAAACAGGATGATAGTTTAACATAGAATAAAAACACATGTACAGATTAATTCTAAATAATGCCAACCAATGCTCAAAGACACAAAGCTACTTCAATCACAAATTGAGAAAGGCAGATCCTCTCATTTAGATTGTTGCATGTTTTTTTCCCTCCCCTTTGTATTGTATTCCACAGGAGAACAAACAAGCAAGCCTTTAGAGTTTAATGAGTTTAGATAAAAGGGATGGGGCCAGAATTTATTTATCTTCTTTTTTATTTGTCTATTTTAATGTTCAGGGAATTGACTTAACCATTAGCAACCATGATAAAAGTTTTACTCATTGATAGCTATTCAGACAGTGATTGACAAAGGTGATCCATCTCTCCACCACACCTCTTTACTAGAGGGCTTCTGATATTTATCTGAAAAAAGAACAATTTCAGTTTGGTTCTCACCTGACTGATTGGAAAAAAAATACTACTTTTGTATGAGGGAACAGTAGGAAGCATTTTTCTTTCTCTCTTGAATGAGTTCACCTTTTTCATTTGCAGCAGCATTAAACACTGGGAAAAGGTCAGAAGCTACTTCTTTGGGTTCCTCCCCTCCACTTTCTTTTGTACTACTCAAATATTGTGTATACAAAATGGTATTACATGAAAATTTCTGAAACAAATATGTCAGGGGCAAAAACCAAAACTCAAAAAAGGGGAAAAAAACCCCCCAAACCAAAAACCCCTACGTTTTCATCACATCTCTTCCCATGTTAACTTCTTCTTGAACAGAGAGGCCTGAGGGCTCTTCCTTTTGACTCTGGAGAACTCCTACAGCTTCCCAAAGCCACTCTTCCTGCATGTCCAGACTGACCCAGGTATAGGTCTCAAAGTTTTAGTGTTATGTGGCAGATAAGTGTGATTTCCAGCAGGAACAATTTAATGGAGTCTCTAACCAAGTCAAATGGCAGTGATTATTTCTGACTTCTCCCAACGTCATTGCAGCCTAATGCTTAAGTCTCTGTAATTAGCAGAATCTATTGCAGGGAGAACAGCTGCTGTAAATTTGCTGTTTTCCTGATTTTGAGCTTTTTGACCAAAGGACCTGTCCAAAGGACCTATCCTACTGGGAAGTAGGATACAAGGCTATATAAGTGACAGAGCTGGCAGAAGACATTTAATGAAACAATTAAATGATACAAGTATTCTTAATTCTGAAATCTGATCTCACTAAGAAACAAAAAACTGAAAGTCCTGTATTTATTTCTGTTTTATTGATTTTTATTTTCCCTTTCTCACTACTTGGCTACTTCCAGTAATAAAACAGAGAGAAGACAAGAAACATAAGAAATACTGAGTACCTGTATTGAAAACTATTGTTCAGATAACATAGCACAGTATTCTATGCAATGTTGAAAAATAGCTGCGTTTTGGGTCATTTTCCAGACACTATTTCAATTCAAAAAATCAGTTGTGACTGATTAAAGTAATGTTATCATAAGTAGTAAAAAGCTAGTAATAATATGATTACTGATATATCTGCTCTCCTGGTACAGTTGTACAACATTCAAAATATTTTAGCCATAAAGCAAATTAGCTTCTTTGTGCTGGGTTTTCTCAGTATATACTGAGTTCCTATGCATGAAGAAAGAGCTTTAACAGTGAAGGTAAATATTTTCAAAACTGGAGAAATGAATTAGTATTGCACTGGGTCTGCAGAATACTGCACCAAATGAGTCTGTGGTATATTTTCTCTCCACAGCTAGCTACAGCTTTCCTGTCCTGGATTGGTTTTGCTTTTTATCTAGATTTCAAATTGTTCACTTAAAAACACTATAAAGAATATAGCAGAATTTACACTATTTTTAAAAAAAGTATTTTTTTAAAAAATAGGAGCTGCCTGTCCCTGCATATCATGAGAAGTGGCAAAGGGAAAGAACAAAATCATTCCAAGAATGGGGTAGAATGTATTATGATGGCAAAGCTGAATACTATAGTGCTATAAAGCAACTTGTGTGATTTGGACTTGACCTACTTAATATCCTCTCCTGTGGCTAATTAGAAAGTTCCCACTAGAATTTTAATGAGCCAGTGCTCTTCATCACCACTTAGTCACAAATTAATCCCACTTTGTCACGTTTTTTGTTTGTTCTTTTTTTTTCTTTAAGACTTCAGATTTGCTATCAAATATTCATCTTAACATTTGACTGGTGCAAACTGCAGTTTTATCATGTTTCACCATAACTAGAATGACTGAAATTCACTGCTTTTACTGTTCTTGTTGGAAATATTTTGATATTTGTGGATTGTAACTCCATGCATAAGTGGAAAGACCATTAAAAAATAACTCTTGTTTTAATTATAGTGTGGGGAGGGGTGGGCGTATAAGGGTATTTTTTAACTTTTTCTTTTTTCTTTTTTTTTTTCCATTATGCTCCTATATAGCAGCTATTGCTGGTGACCATAGAGAAAACAGACACTGTCAGAGAAAAAAAAAAAGATTGCTCTTCAATTTTGTTTTAATCTGAAACCTCTTTGCTTTCGCTTTTCTTTACGTAATAGATCTGTTGCTTTCATGAATACATTCAAAAAGTTGTAATGACTACTTCAGTAATAAATGCTGATACAGAAGGCAGAATGTGTCATAGGAATAAGATCTTGAGAAACCCTTATCTATCTACAGTTTCAAGGTATTGACAAAGGACCCAGAGAGACTTAATGTGAAGCCTGCCCTCTTTTCTGCAATCTTTTTTTAATGCAATATGCTTAGGTACTCATAAAGCACAGCCATGCAAGGATATTCTTATTAATGCTGAATAAGATACCAGAATGAAAATAGTTTTCCCCATTATCTGTTAGGTTCTATGAGATGATAACTTGATAAAATACACAGGACATAATTCACCTCCTGTTAATTGACTTGGAATGTTTTTCCTATTTTTAATAAGAATCAGTTGAAATGTCTGTACAATAACTGCTGATTCTAATTTTTTTAAAAATTAAATGTATAAATGTGTTTTATGGTGTATAGACAGAACTGTAGGCATGATTAACCATATAATTACTGGCCTAGTGATCCTAGAGTTTTTGATAGTGATCTTTTATGGGGGCACTGTATGTGTACAGTTATGGTACAAAGAAATAAATTCTTTAGAACTTTGTAAGACATTATTACAAATACTGTGGAAAAAGATATTTGCAAAGATAAGTGGTGTTTTGTATTATCAGATCTTTTAAGCTTGATTGCAGCAGTCTTTTGACCCCATAATCAGATCTTGGTTCACAGTCATAACCTGATATGATTCTGTAAATTCTGTGCTAGAATAGGTTAAGATATCTGTTAGCTTTGAGAGCTACTATTCATTCTTTCAACCAAAAACTTTCCTTTATCTGTCTCCTTCTCATTTCACAGAAACATCTTCATTTTGTTAGATAGTTTTCCTAGGTTGTGTTGCTGACATAAACTTTGGAGGAAAAAGCAGTTATTGCCTATACCTTTAATGAGAAACTTCCTGTATAACATCAAGACTAATTTGAATGAACACTACAGGTATCCACAAAGCACAAGCAATATCTTTTTCAAAGAACTACCATAAAAAAGTCTTTGGGGAAGATACAATCTGCCTTGTACAGAAATATAGCCAATTCTATTTCCCACTCTCCCTTAAATGTAAGCTGCTTAGTAGGGTATCTAAAAAAAAAAAGGATAAAATATAGAGATTAAAAAGTCACATGACACATAAATCAAAAGAACAGAAGGGATTGAGAATGAGTTTGTAAAGAAATAATTTTTAGCATTCACTCTAAAATTGTTCTGCTACAGTACTTATCCATTGTCTGCTTTTTTTAGTTATCACCCTTTTTTCTGGAACATGATGGATAATTGTACTTAGGAATTTGAAAGTAAAATGTGGCATTTGCATAATAAATTCATTTTTAACTCAATTTCACCTTTATGCTTTTTAGCCTCATCTTATTAGAAAAAGACACCTGAAAAGCAAAGTTAGTTTCCATAAGAGCATATCTCATTTTGCTATAAATCATGGGACCGTTCAACTTCTGAAAGATAGCTTCCTGCTCTTTACAAGATTTCTGTCCTTTGTGTCACTGTGACAGCAACCTCAATTTGACACTATAATGTAACTGACTAGGGAAGCTGGTACAGTATTTTTGAGGATTCAAAATGAAGAGAAAAAATATCACTTCAAGAATATGTTCAGTATTTCTAAAAAGAGTGAGGTAATAAAGCAGAAAACATGTAAAAAACTTCAGCCTTTAAATGGTACTAACTGCAGAAATATGCACATCACACATTTAATCAACAATAGAGGCCCTTTTGGTGGGAGTAATTTATCATCAGATAGACATGGATTATGATAGATGATGGAACTCAGGAGAGCCTGTTTCTCTGCATGAGTCTGAAGAGGTATCTGCTCACATGAAACATCAGGGCTGCTATACTTGAGAGAGTTAATAAAGGATTTACTAGGGCATATCCAGTCTTGGATTATGCTTCCCTTTTGAACATTTATATAAACAAGCGCTCACAAATGTGCCTGCTAAATACTTTTGTCTCTACTCTTCCAACAAATGGAGACACCTTTCTGAGGCAGTACGGTTTTCCCCCAGGCACCATTCTGCTTTCCATTGTGCACCTTCATGTTCACCACTGTAGCATGTGCGGTTTCTTCAAAGTCAGTAAGGATTATTCAATTTTGATTTAACCTTTAAAAAGTAGCCCTTCCATGAAAATATCATAGTAACTTTGTATCAAATAAAAAGAAAATTTAAATTTCCATGTAGTTTAATTTCTGTGTCTCTCAGTTGATTCCCTTTTGTGTTGCTGGAATAATTTCTTTAAAATATGTCACTGACATCACTTTCCTTTGGTGTTTTGATTATAAATAGATTTTCGTTATGTTTAATCTTGTATTTGAAAATTTTATTTTTCCCTTATACTTATTTGTTTTTTCCACCTGTTGTTATTCCTTCTTTTTTAGCACTGTAGAGAGTTCCTCAGAAGAATTAAGTTGAAACACTCAGAAAAAGTAAGGCAGTTTACATACACAGAAAAAAAAAGCAGAACTTCATGTTACTTGGACACAAGAATTGGGTTAACAAATAAGTAATCACATCTCAGATGTAAAAAGAACCCTTCAAAACATATAGAGAGGAGCTGCTATAAACCTCACCTCAACCGTGAGTAAATACTAAAAATGCTGCAATCTGTCCTCCATATTTTTGGCTTTCTTTTTTTTTCAATAAGTATTTTCCCTTTTTTTCCCCCACTAACTTAATGTTCCTTTCTCTTGACTCCAGAATTTGTATTGTCTCAGAAGAGCACAACTGTCAGTTTTCAAATCAAAACTCAATCTTTAACATAGCTGTGTCTCAACCATTAATATGCATAAAACTAAGAAAATGTTATTTCTCAATGAGGGGAACAATGAGCATCAATGCTCAAGATGTGCAGTGAATATGTAAATATGCATATGTACTTATGTCTCCAACAGTAAGAGGTTTGCGGGGGATTTTCAGCTGACTAGTCTGACTTTCAAAAGAACTTGTCACGTAGATCCTCAGTCATCTGGAATACTTTTGAAAAAACTTCATTCTTTTCCCCTGAAGCTTGCTCCCAAACTTTCATTCATCAGTGCCTTCTGGCACGAGCCTGTGTGGGAGCTGCGGTCCACTAAACCTACACAGCCAGAAAGCTTAACACACATCAGGAACAGAACATTTTGGAAATTGCCTATTCTCCTTTTCCCAGTAGAGTCAGTCTTTTACCCATTTAGCTGCCACACTCAGAAGTCAAATGCCTTTATTATGATCGTTCTTTGCCAACAATGTGCTCTACACTGTGCAATATGTAACACTGCAGGCAGGGTCTTCTCTAGGGATGAAGTGTGTTGTTCTCTAGCTAACGGCAGGCTGTGAGACTGTAGAGATTTTGAAGGCAAAAATATCTGCTTGGGCTTTACAGCTAGAAGAAAAAGATCAAAGTCTTTTGAACTAGTCAGTGCAATCCTCACAGCTCCCTATTAGAGCAGAGGTTTTGTTTTGGATGTTCTTAGTTGTGGACACAATTCTAGACACTTTCTCAAAATAAGTCAATACTTACATTACACTTTCCACTGTTTGCTTGTTTTACAGAGGAAGCCATTGTCTTTCTGTGTATTTTAAGATGGGAAGTAGAGTCTCAGAGGAGGAGTAACATGTTCTTCATCATGCCATATGTCAGTGACAGAAACAGAACCTATGCAGTTTGTATATGTACACTGTCTGGGTCCAGAAGGTTCATTCTTTCAAATGACGGTGCTTTGGAAGAAATATGAATTGAAGCAAGTTTTATAGTCATGGAGTACCATACTAAAGATGTACTGTATGCATATTAATGCAACTGCATCATGTCACTGAACTCAAAAAGTCTACTGAATCATGTGCTAAAAGGCAGCAGTAGTATTGTCTATCATTGTTGGGAGGATTAGCTGATTCACCTGAAGGCTGTGTGGCCATTCAGCAAGATTTGGACAGGCTGGAGAGCTGGGCAAGGAGGAATATAATGAGGTTCAACAAGAGCAAATGTGGATTCCTGCACCTGGGAAGGAACAACAAAATGCACCAATACAGATTAGGAGGTGATCTGCTAGAGAGCAGCTCCATGGAGAAGGACCTTGGAGGTCATGAGACAGCAATGTGCCCTTGTGGCCAAGAAGGCCAATGGTATCTTGGGGTGCATTAGGAGTGTGTCCAGGAGATCGAGGGAGGTTCTCCTCCCACTCTACTCCACCCTGGTGAGACCTCACTTGGAGTAATGTGTCCAGTTCTGGGCTCCCCAGTTCAAGAGGGACAGGGATCTATTTGAGAGTCCAATGAAGGGCTACGAGGATGATTAAGGAACTGGAACACTTGCCTTACAAGGGAAGGCTAAGAAACCTGGGGCTTTTCAGTCTAGAGAGGAGAAGACTGAAAGGGGATCTAATTAATGTCCACAAATACATGAGGGCTGGGCGTCAAGAAGGTGGGGACAACCTGTTATCACTTGTGCCCAGTGATAGGACGAGGGGCAATAGATTCAAACTAGAGCACAGGAAGTTTCAGCTCAACATGAGGAAGAACTTCTTTACTGTGAGGGTTATAGAGCACTGGAACAGGCTGCCCAGAGAGTTTGTGGAGTCTCCTTCTCTGGAGACTTTCAAGACCTGTCTGGATGCCTTTCTGAGCGATCTGCCCTAGTTTTGGTCCTGCTCAGGCAGTGGGTTGGACTCGATGATCTTCAGATGTCCCTTCCAACCCCTAACATTCTGTGATTATGTGATCAACCTCTGCAGATGCTATTTGGAAGCATTTACAAGTATCTGAAATTCCCAGTGCTGTTTCTCTTTTTAGCTCTTCAGTTACTACAGATTGACACACCAACCACCTGTACAAAACTTTCTCCTGTTGTTCTTGATAGGTAATGTATTTGTGCTGAACTTTGGCATACTTGCTTCACATTAATCCTTAGTGTAATGGATTAGATCTTCATTTCACTGTAAGATATATGACAACATTCTGGAATAGACACAGAAGAAGAGATCAAGATTGGGTTTAGCAAATGTAAGATAGCTACTGTAATGTCAGCTGGCAGTAAACACACTTGTTCCAGCAGATGAAAATAAGTATGTCTAAAGGTGCTATTTTCCAGCACCATGAATGAAAAAGAAATCACTATTATTAATCCATTTAGTGATGGATACTACTATTTTTTCAACAGCATTGAATTATTTGATAAGGGGTCATGGCTTCACGACAGTGAATTGCTACTTACCTGAGCTGCCCTAGTCACTCTGCCAGAAGAAACACACAGTAATTGCCATATTGATAAGAATGATACAGTATATCATTTACAAATGCAGCCAGAGCCAGATACTTGTTTTAAAGATTAGGGAAATCCTATGATCTTGGAACAGAAAGACCTGCCCTTAGTATTTTCCAAGAGGTTACAGTTAACTTTGATGCAGGTTTAACAATCTAGTGGCCAAAGATTGAGAGTACTGAATTAAAAGTGTATTACAGTGATGTTGAAATCAGTAAACATCATATGCATTTCATTTTCTTTGGAAATACTGTTGACTTTAGACCAATTGTTAACATATTTTTCCTAGTACAATGTGTTCACTATGCCCTGCTCAACCAAGACGTTGTAAGTTAAAAAGCATGGCAGAGGAAAAAAAAAAAAAAAAGAGAGAAAGAAAAGTAAAAGCATTTTTTTTAAACAATTTTTATCACCTCAGGGCAGGATTAGGACCAGAAACCAACATACTAGGCCTCGTGTTAAGGGCCTAGAGCATGAACCACACTCTCCTCTGCTGGTAATGATGTCAGAGAGTAGTCAAGCATGCACTTACCCTCTTCTGCTGCAATACAATCTTATTCCTTTGAGTTTTAAAGACCCCTACCAGTCTTTTCTTCTCTAGATCCAATTTTGGAGATGAGCCACTGTCACTGACAGTAATACTTGGCTTAGTCAGATCTTGTGCTTTGTAGAGGAATTCTTTTATTGGAGATGGAGGATTAAACATTAGTATTAGGAAAAAAAAAAACCTAAGCAACCAACCAAAAAAACCCAAACAAAAATCACAAAACAAACAAACAAACAACCCCAAACCAAAACAACCCCAAACACAGAGGAGGAAGATTAGGCTGCAAAGAGTTTATTTCACCACTGGCATATTTAGAGTTAGGTGCTAAGAGCTACTAGTACTAAATGGTGTTAAGTCATCTGATTTGGTTTGTAGCTCTCAAAGTTTACAGAATTACCTTTTAAAATATCCCATTGCAATCCTTTTCTGATTCTTTCTCATCTGAACTGACATCTATCTAGAGTATGCCACCTTTATTCAAGGAACTCTTTAACTAGCAACAATTCCAAGTGAGATGTCAACAATATTGGTTTATATTAAAGGAGTATGTGTCTTTTCTTTCTGCATTTCTTTTTATAAATTAATTCTTCACATTTGCAAAATTTCAGCTGTGGAGAATAATAATTTAGTCGTGGTTTGACTCAGGATTGGCAATGACAACAATGCTCTTTATCCCCTCCCCCTCCAACCCAGATAGGGAAGGAGAGAGAGAACTAGAAGAGAGACTTTGTGGATTGAAAACTCAACTACACAGCTTTAATTAAATACTAATGGTAAAAGAAAATATGTACAAACATGTACAAGTATGTTCAGGAATGTGCAAAACCCCTATCACTGCCCCCCACCCCCAGCAAATCCCACAACACTCTCCTGAGCAGTGAGCAGCTCTGAAATGTCTCCCAGAGCGCTGCTGAAGAGGGCAGCAGAGCAGACAGGAGCTGAGGGGAGAGTTGTGAGTATTAGGAATGCATGAGCCTGAGGATCAATGGTGATGGATAGATGGAGTCCTCCCCAGACATTGGCCATGAACAGAAGAGAAGGAAAGAAGAAGCAGGAAGAAAGGGGCTTGACTTCCATGATCCCTGATTTTATACTGAGTCTTACATGTATATGTATATGTATATGTATATGTATATGTATATGTATATGTATATGTATGGAATACCTCTGTTCAAATCTGCTGTCTGTCTAATCTGCTTCTCCCTATGGGAGAGTGTAAAGCTTCAAAGAGGAGAGAAAGGGGTTCGAGCGGTTAACCCCTCCTTTTTTGATATTACTTGATACCTGTTGAAACCCCCCCCACGGGTAGTACACACTCTTGCTCAAAAAGGGAATGAGGACACAGAGTGAAGGTTTCTATGTGTTGCTGCTTTATAAGCAGAATTAGGTGTACAAATGTAAATATAATAAAAGCCACAGGGGTGCAAAAGATAGGGAGAAGATTATTATAATAAAGGAAAGATTTGCAGAGGGGGTTCTTACACTCCCGGCTCATTGTATGTAGCGGCAGCGGTGGCTCCTGGGCAAACTCCAGCAGCTGGCGATCGGGCTGGATGACAGCGACACGCTCCGCGTGAGCGGCAGCGGCGTGGCAGCGCTCGTGGCCCAGACAGCGGCGCGCGGCAGTGCTCGACGCTCAGGCGGCAGCGCTCGGTGGTGGCGCGTGGTAGCGCTCGGGCTGCGGCAGCAGCACCAGTGGTGGCAGCCACGCTGGGTCTCTGCTCCTCCCGCGTCGGCTTGGTCCAGCAGCAGTTCGCCTCGGCAGCTTGGCTCTTGCCAAATTGGGTTCGGCACAGCTCAGCTCCACCCAACTCCCATCAGCTTCGCCCAGCTCTTGTCGGTCCTGGTGCTGGTCCAGTCCGGTTGGGTCTCATATTCTTTTTGGGAGCAGGCAAGAACCTTAGCTTTTCATTCTTAAAAGAGCAGTAAAATTTCAGCTCCTTCGGGTTCCACAAGGATCCAGCTACAGATTCTTGCTCTCCTCTCTCTAAGAGCAGAAGCCCCCCCTACCGTGCAAAGACTTTCATCAGGTTAGGGTGACCCATCTTAGGTGCCGCAATGCATTAATGCATTACTCATTTGCATACCAACCCCAGCTCAGCCAATCAGAGCGCTCACAGGGAAGCAGGCCCCTCCCCGAGAAGCCTGGTGCCTGGTGCCATAGGTACTAACCGTGCAAGCACAGCGTCCATTTAGTCTCCCTTATATAGTGAAATAGTTTTATGGGAGGCATACTTTCTGTGGTAAGGGGCACAACCCTTACAGAGGGTTACAGATATGACTCTCTGCTCCTTTACTATCCTAAACAGATTCAACAAGTAAAGCAAAGTGTCCTTGATCTCTCGACTGTAACATAAACATTCCAGTGTTATTGGGCCACTAGCTGGAAAACTTGCTGCTAGTTACAAAGACAGTTCACTGAAGAAAAAAAAAAATCATTAAAAAGAAAACTGTCTTCATCCTGGCTCAAACCAGGACATTGATATCTCTATGCCATACCCCTGCCAAGACATGAATGATTTCAACAATGCATGTTCATGACACTGTGAAGTCCATTTTTTTTAAAAAAGTAATATCTTAATGCATAAATAAGGTTTTCTTTATAAACACATCAACTTATTTCCTGCCCTTAAGGCTGGTGAAACTCGTGAACATAAGACCTAAGTTCTGAGACAATTGGTACTCCTAGGAATGAAAGTTGCTATGTAACAGTGCTTGTGGGGACAGAGAGAACAGGAAAATCTTTTTCTCATGAGTCCCTATGAATATCCTTTTGATCTCTGATAGGTTAATTTCTTGTCAACTTCCCAAAAATCCTGTTGAACCTTAGAGCACAAGAGAGCTTTCTGTGCTATTTTTATTCAGTGCCTGCAATTTGTGAATGTTTGTGCATGGGTTCAAAATACATATGTATAGCTTGGGGAATTAATGTTTTTAACTATGTTTTGGGTTAAATAGGCAAAGAAGGGAATCTGTTTGTACACATAATCCCCAAATTTCTGCCTAGTTTCTAAAGCAAAATGACAAAATTTCTAATCTACTCAATTAGACAGAGCCTGCTCCAAACTGTAGAAAGAAATTTTTCTCTCATTGATTACAGCTAAACTTTTATTTCAAGAGTATTTTGAACATCACAGTTGTTTCAGGACATTAAACTCATTAATTTTATATAAATGATTTTCTTTTAGCGTTTTTTTCTTTTGGAATAAAATCTCTACCATTTTTGTTGAAGGCTGTAGTCATAGCCAAATTATTTGCATTTTCTACCTATTGAAGCTTAACTTTCAGTTTAGGAGTTTGCATTTTGGGGTAATCTTCAGACATTTTCTTCTTTAGGTATGAAAAGGAGGGAGAAGAAATTCAGAGTCAAAACTATTCAACTGCAGAAACTTACAAAATTACAAATTTTATGGTGAATTTAACATATGCTACAGCTGATTGCACAGCTGCTACACGTTTACACTAATGTGAGTTCCAGTTTTCCTACAAAGCCAAGCCCCAGTCACCCATATTCTGATATGTCAGCTGAGATTCAGGTTCTACTCTTGAGTGAGCCAGCTGGCTTCCCTGGGTGGAAAATGAGAGATCAGATACAAGCCTTTTCCTTGCAGATTGTATGATGACCAAAAACATCACAGTGCTCCTATCATGTCTTCCCATGCCTGAACCACATTGTCCATCGTGCCTTGACCTTGGCCTTTTACCACTGAAGTTTATACAAGGTGGAATGCAAGACAACCCTCTCATTTCTGGATGTTTTTTGTGTACTTCTAATGGAAGGAAGATGATGTGTATAATAGAGAAAAAGTCCTCATCCATGCTTCAAATATGCCCAAAGCTAAGTGTACAGCCTCTGGTGTGAATTCTGTGGCAGAGACAGAAGTCAATCTTCTAGATCTCCTGTGCCCTAGCCAGCTGTGAAGCTGATTTATTTGTTTGTTTGTTTGTTTTGTTTTTAAAATAAACTCAGGAGTGTTTATTCTCTGTCATATTCTACTATATCTGTGATGAATTGTACAAAATACATAGCAGGGAAGATACAACTGGGACATCTCACAGCTCAGGCAGCTCTAACTATTTCAGGACAAGTCCCAGCTGAAGCCTCAGTGAATGGGAATCCCAGAATCCAAAGAATGGAAATAAACCCTTTTACCCAGCTGGACCTGAAGTCACATTACAGGTAATTTTCAGTAAGCTAAGAATTAATTCCTTAAGAGATCCTTCAGGACCATGCTCATTTTTCCTGTAGTCTACATGAAGACATTGCTACATAAAAGTACTCTGACATTTGTAGAATAGATAGATTTATGGGCTCTGGCTGGCAGAAATATTTTATCAGATACTGACTTGTTTGTGGAACTTTGTCTCTAGGTCATAAGAACCAGTAAGATACATTAAGGGATTCCTAAGTCCTTAGAATAACTGTATCTTCATCATTCATAAGACATCATGGGAAGCTAGGTTAAGTATAAGTGAGGGAAACTACTCCGATTAGTAAGGCTGCACATATCCTGGATCTTTTTTTTAATTTTTTATTTATTTATTTATTTATTTTGTTGTGTGATTTGAGGAAAATGTCTTAACCTTTTTCTGCCTCAGTTTACCAAGCTGTAAAACCAGTACTGTAGCAGTTTTCCCTTTCTAAAACACTGGCTATTGAATTAATTATTATGGAGTACTGGATTGTGTATTATTGCATTAAAGAATATTATTGGATTTAAGTAATCTTATTAACTGCTGTCAAGATTGTCAAGATCCTTTTGTATTGAAAGATAGATTTATGACTATGTTGCTTCTGAATCTTCTTACATTTGTTGAATATAGAGCATCCATGATATATCAGGACTGTTGAATAGGCTTCTACTGCTCACAGAAAGCTCAGAAACTCTGTAAATTATGGTTTAAGTTGCTTGTAGTTAAAGGCTGTCTAAGAACCTTTGGTTTTGGCTAAGGTCAGTGGAAGACTAAAGGAACATCTTTTCTTAAATTTTTGTTTTAAGGGTTTGAAATAACTTTTCAAACATTTTACTGTCAAGTATTTACTCCAAAATTAATTTTATCCTTGCTTTTTTGCTTCTCAACAGCTGTTTTGAGTTTCTTCCATCAAGAGAGCCCATCATAGAGTGCAGATGATTCTAAGGATGAGGCTGAAAATCCCAGTGCCCTGTTTTTTGCTTTGTAACTCTATCAGATCTGCCTAGATCTACCCAGAACAGGACTAAGCTTTTTATCTAAAATTTTGACACGATTTCTTTAAAATGGGATACCATTTGTTATCTATGGATAGATTAAATAAAAGGCTTTGACTCAGAAACTCATGTTATCTTTTGTCTCATATACTAAAATGTATTTTTAAAATATTAAAATATTTATTTTGAAATATTCTTTTTCTCTGATAAATCTCACTTTTATCCATTCATATCTGTATTTCAATAAAAGGGTTGCATGCAAGTGCTATACTGATGAATGTGGATGCCTCATTGTTTCATTATATGGGACACGATTTTTCCACAGTGAATCTTCCTCTTTAGGATTGAATAAACTCACTTTAAAATATTTTTTTTATTATTATTTATTTATTTCTATGACATCTCAGCAATGGCAAGAAAATGTCTACTACACCTGAATATACAAAGGTAGCATTTTATCTGTTATAAAATTACTATTCATGTAGTTCATTACTTTCTTGTGGTGAATGCAAATATAAATGCAAAAATCCAAAAAGTGTATGTAAACCGTACTTTATGCTTCATCTGGCTAAAAGAACAATATAATGAGAGAGTAGTAACAAAGCTAGAGCTTTTTGTTTAAGTTCAAAACATCCGTTATGAATCACAGTTTCTTGATGTGAGTTGTTTGGGGCTTTTTGCATTCCAAATGCAAATGCATATTTGCAAATATACAGCATCTCCTGTTGTCCTTGACAGCAACACACATTACTTGAGATATTTTCAAAAATTAATGTTAAACAAATGCAATTACACAAACATCAAAACAAAGTTTTAAAAAGTGATATTTAAGACTGAGACCTGAAATGAGCCATAATATGTTTGATTGAGTTGCCTTTATCTCATTGTTAATTATTTGTGTCGCAAATTGTGTTACTCATACACTTGAAATTCTCTATACATACAGTTTCCTGTCAAAAATGAGAGCACCATGAGCAGAGCCACCTGCTCCCCCAGATTCTGTTCACTGTGCTGGACAAGTGCTGTCTGCTGATCGGTGTCTAGTTTTCCCAGCAGAGAGTAGATGGTGTAGAAGTGTTCAGTGGCCAGTTGGCAGCAACCATTTGGCAGTGACCAGCTGTTCCTTCCCACCAGCCTAGCAGTATTTCATGTAGCTGAGGAGATAGTCAGAATTAGCCTTGCAGTGTACATTGTTCCCTGTCCAGTACTGATTAGAGTACTAGTACCAAGTACCCCAGTAAGTTGAGATTTTCTCCTTCTCTACATCTTGTCTTTACTTAAAACTTGGTTGATTTTTGTTTTGTTTTGTTTTATTTTGTTTGTTTCAAATGCATATATCCTAAAAGACAGGACTGTAAAAGCAAAGCTCATGCTACGTATAAACAACCAGCTAGCTGATAGAACACTGATTCTAAAAATAAGTATTCACAGAAAACATTGGGACTTAACTCTAATACTCTTCAGTAAATAACTGAGATTAATGAGAAATTAATTAACCTATTTTAGAAAAAACAATGTTATGGAGAAATGCACCCTGCAAGTGGAAATTGCTTTTGTATTACAGATACTATTTTGCTTTAACTTTAGACTAAAATATTAGCAATATCAAAGTAAAATATTCAACAATACTTATTCAGACAGATCTCCTTCTATGACTGGGTGACCTGCCTAGTGGATGAGCAGAAGTCTGTGGATGTGGTCTACCTAGTCTTCAGCAAAACCTTTTACACCATCTCCCACACCATCCTCCTGGAAAAGCTGGCAGCCCATGGCTTGGACAGGTGCACTCTTCACTGGGTTAAAAACTGGTTGGCTGACCGGGCCCAGAGAGTGGTGGTGAATGGAGCTGCATCCGGTTGGTGACCAGTGACCAGTGTTGTCCCCCAGGGATCAGTACTGGGCCCATTTCTATTCAGTACCTTTATTGACCCCCTGGATGAGGGTATTGAGTCCACCCTTAGTAAATTCGCAGATGACACCAAGTTGGGGGGGGTTGTCGATCTGTTGTAGGGTAGGAAGACACCACAGAGGGACCTGGACAGGCTACATCAATGGGCCAAGGCCAATGGTATGAGGTTCAACAAGACCAAGTGCAGGGCCCTGCACTTGGGCCACAATAACCCCAGGCAGCGCTATAGGCTGGGGGAAGAGTGGCTGGAGAGCAGCCCAACAGAGAGGGACCTGGGAGTGCTGGTTGACAATTGGTTGAACATGAGCCAGCAGTGTGCCCAGGTGGCCCAGAAAGCCAATGGCATCCTGACTTGTATCAGGAATAGTGTGGCCAGCAGGATAATTCTCCCCCTGTACTCAGCACTGGTGAGGCCTCACCTCGAGTACTGTGTGCAGTTCTGGGCCCCTCACTTCAAGAAGGACGTTGAGGTGCTGGAGCAAGTCCAGAGGAGAGCAACAAGGCTGGTGAAGGGACTAGAGGGAAAGTCTTATAGGGAGAGGCTGAGGGAGCTGGGATTGTTTAGCCTGGAGAAGAGAAGTCTCAGGGGGGACCTTATCAGTCTCTTCAACTGCCTGAAGGGAGGTTGTAGTCAGATGGGCACTGGGCTCTTCTCCCAGACAACTAGTGACAGGACAAGAGGGCACAGCCGGAAGCTGCGCCAGGGGAGGTTTAGGTTGGATATTAGGAAGCAATTCCTCACAGAGAGGGTGATCAGACATTAGAACAGACTTCCCAGGGAAATGGTAGAGTCACCATCCCTGGAGGTGTTTAAGGAAAGGTTGGATGTGGCACTTAGTGCCATGGTCTAGCTGATGTGGTGGTGTTGGTCATATGTTGGACTTTATGATCTCAGAGGTCTTTTCCAGCCTTGGTAATTCTGTGATTCTGTGATTTTTAAAAAGCAGTAATAATGCTATGAGAAAATGGAAGATTATTTTCTTGCTTGAATGTCACTGGAAAAGTTTCTGGAAAAAGGGGAAATGAACTGAAAAACAAGTCCAAAATAATTTTCATTTAAATTGCCTAAGTAACCTGGTCTGACCTGAAGCTGACCTTACCTGGAGCAGAAGGTGGGACTAAATAATGTCCTGAAGTCATTCCAACCTGAATGTTGGAATGTACAGTCCTAAAATTTAGATATGATTTTCCACTGACTTTAAACAGAGTTAAGACAGATCCTTTTATCTGCTGGACCACTTTTCATTTATGATTAAATTTCTATAAATATCCTATAAGGCTGGCATTAGGGTTGTTATTTCGGATTAACAGTGTACCAAATTGCAATACTGATTTCACAATTCTTCCTTTAAAGTGTTCATGAATGCCTATGTTCTATGTATTTGTGAAGTGCTAAGACCTGAAACTCACAATAAGCCTAGTTAAAAATTTAAAAAAAAAAAAAAAAAAGGGTTTATTCCCTTCTACTTTGTACAGATTAAGCTGCATTTGGAATATGGGCTCCTGTTTTGGATACCCAATAGACCCCTGGAGACTTCACACCAGGAAGTAAAAATGGTCAAAACGATCACTGCTCTGGTAAATCTTCCTCTCTCTAACACCACAGATTTATGAGCAATCTCTATACCAGTTAATAAAGTGGGTTAATATGGTTCCTGAACTGCACAGTCCAATTAGTCTAAGCACTGTCCATGTCCAAGCACCTCCTAAGAAGGTGCTAGATAGTCCAAGCCAAAAATGTCCTGGAAACAGTGCTAAAAAATTAACAATATAAGTACCCATTTGACACTATTGGGGGCTGTTATTTGTCCACATTTGGTTTCCAAGTATAGATCATGCCAGAGTTCCAACCAATTCAACAATTAGGCATTAATATCCTTATATTGAGAGCAAACATACATCATGAGGAATATCACAAACTTTTCTTTATAAATATCTAAAAACAGTTTCAAAGAAAAAGCTGGAGAGATAAAGATTAATCATTGTAATGATAGAGCCTTAAAACCAACTCTGTATAAGAGCTGTGAAACAGTAGAGATGTCAAAACAGGAAACTAGATTTATTAAGTACTCCTCCAAAAAGTAAGTAAATTAAGGTGGTGAGTCAGAATGTATTTATGTAACAATTGTTAAAATGTGATCAAAATCTAAAAATACAACATAGCTGGCAGTAAGATCATAATTCAAACAATAATGCAGGAAACAGGAGGTGGAACAGCTGGCTGAAGCTGAAATTTTTTGAACGTCTGTGATCACTTACCTCTGTTCTTAGTTACATTTGTATTTAGATCGAAATAGCTCAAAATCTCAGCCGTGTCAGTGTGTGAAAAGCTTTTCATAGAAATTGTGTTATCACCTATCTGTCAGAGAACTAGGTGTGGCAGTTTCAATCTCATAAATAGCTGTAAGCAACATACGTGTTTATTTTGTGAGACTGAGATCAAATGCTAGGGACTTCAAGGCAACTTATAATCACTAGAACTATGTTTCGTACAGCTATCTCTGTTAGTATCAACTTAGCAGATTTTAATTATCAAGTATACTTCTTAGACAAAATAAGAAGCTCCTTAGCAGTTTTAAGGGAAACAAAAGTTAGGATCTGTAGGTCTGTTTCCACCAGAGTAAGCACTGGATTAAGGGATAGGTCATGGCTGAGGGCTTCTTAATGTCCTTGCTAAAAAAGAGGAGGAGGTGGAAAGAGAGACATGCAATCTCCATCAGGGCTGTAAAAGAAAACAAACAAAAAAATGCAACACTTTATCATTTCGAAAACATTTAGCAAAGTATTTTAGTGCCCACTCATTTCAGTCACTTTATTTACATATTTACATGATTGTCACGACATTGTTACAGGTTCCAAATCTTCTAACTGCTTGAATTATTCCTGGATCTTCATGTCCAGTTTTACAACTCAGCTTCTGAAATCTCAGTAAAAATTAGTTTCCCTTTGTTAGGTTAATTTCCTTTTCCTTGATTACTGCTGAAGTAAAAAAAAAAAAAGGCAAACTCATCTGACAGAGAAAAAATGTATTGGCAGCAAGAAGACAAGGTGTATGTTAAAGGTTTCACATTGAAACACATTGCTTGATTTAAAGATTTCTCTAACTATTATTATTATTGTATTGCATATACTACACAAATAAAAATTACTTTAATTGAGCAGTGGATTTGCAAAGTATTATTTAGTTTGGCTTTTTTTCTTTATTTTTTAATAAGGAGTGACACTCTCCTGAATCTGGAAATAGATTAAGCATCATATAAATAGCATTTTTTGGCTCACTGGGGTGATTTTCAAGCCATGACATTTAGTCCCCACTTACTATTAACTGAAACTGAATTTTATGTTCTAGCTGCATAGAAACTATTGAAGTGATAAAATATGTGAATTTCATATTGATTTTGAGACTTAACTCATGCTCCTTTGAGATTCCTAACACAGTAAAATATTTTAGGTTTAGCTGGTTAGCTTCATGTTATCAATGCTTGTCACCACGTTTCTTCAGCTTTAAACCTCTTGTCATTTTTAAGTCAAAAAGTTGCTTGATATACTATTTTTTTTTCTTTAGAAAGAGAGATTCTGAAAAGGAAAATAAATAGTGCAATTCAGTACCTGAAATGAAAGACACAGTGTGCGTGTGGGATCAGCCACTTGGCAAAATCTAGTGGGAATAAATAGAAATATGTCTAGTAGCACAAATTATGGAAATTAATTCTGAATCTGTGTTAATCCCTTGCTCTATAAGTCCAAGAAATAATTTCTCTGTCTAAGTCATCTGGGAATTTCAGAAAAACAATCTCTTTCTGAATATTTTAATCTGATTTGCTTTAGGTCTCTTTGAAATTGGTAGTAAAGAATATGAGAATAACTTTTTACTTGATTAAGTTTCTTTAGTCCTTTAAAATTTTAAGGACAGATACAGAAATTGTGGCAAGAGTACAAATCATGAGGATTCCTTTGATCAAACAACTAAGATGATCAAGGTCTTGTTGTTAGCTAATTTGACCTATTTTTCCATACCCTGCATCCCCAATTCTTACTCGATGTCTACATGCAATTATAACCTGAGAAAATGTCCTGTAATACTTGAAAAGACTGGTTTTGCAGCAACTGTAAATTTCCCTTATATCAAGTGACAAAACCAAACAACCAAAAAATCCCAAATTAAACCAAAACCAGTTGCAGCTGAATTCAGATGAAATTCACAAGGGTCATATTTGAAGCATGTTTTGATCATTTTTTCTTCTTCCTCTCAAAGGTCAAGAGGAATTGGGAGGCTCCTGGCAATGAGGCAGCAGCTTGTGACCAGGGTCCATCTGGGCTTTGTACCCTGTCACAGAAGCACAGGATGGAAAGGATCTCTGGAAGTCATCTGGTCTGACCTCCTTCTCAATCATGGCCACCTACAGCCAGTTGCCCATGGTCATGTCCAGACGGCTTTTGAATATTTCCAATGATGGAGAATCCACAATCTTCCTGGGCAACCTGTGCCAGTGCTTTCTCACACTCAAAATAAAAAAAGTGTTTCCTGATGCTCAGAGCCTCCCGTGTTTCAGTTTGTGTCCATTGTCTCTGGTCTTGTCACTGGGCAACACTGAAGAGCCTTGATCCATCTTCTTTACAGCCTCCCTTCAGGTATTTGTATACACTGATGAGATCTCCCCTGAGCCTTCTCCTCTTCAGACTCAACAGTCATAGCTGTCTCAGCCTTTCCTCATAGATGCTCCAGTTTCTCATGTGCTGGTCAGCCCAGAACTGGCTTGGAGAGCTTTTTCTACTATGGCCTCTCAGCTCCTGTTCTTAGCTGACATGAAGGACACTGGCTCCAAGGGTATTTAAAGTGTGGTCCCTTTTCCATCTGCCTTTTATTCCAGTGATGGCTTCTTTCACTGTACTGCTTTGGAGAGGAAGGGAAAACGGGGAATACACGTCAAGAAGAAGAAAAGGTGTAAGAGAAAGATATTCAAGGCAAAGTAAAAACAGGTTTCCTCAGTGTAGATTCCAGGACGTAAACTAACTTGACTGCCAAATAGCAATGAGCTGTAATTGATAAAAATTAATAGCTAGCTCCATTACATGAATTTATTTTTCAAAAATAGGAGGAGCCCTCTCCAACTCTGCAGATAGTTGGGGAAAAAAAAAAGTCAGGGTAGTACTTTCAGAATGGAGAAAATCTCCCAGCCTTTCTCTAAATGACAGAACCATTTTAGCTTATATGTTAAAACACCATCCTGAGTATTGATCAGTCATCAGTTAAAGTTGAGTAAAATTAAAACAAAATGAAAACAGGTCATATGATATTAAAGACTGGCTAATTTTGACAGGCATCATTAACTTCCTAGATTAAAATGTTATGAACCTTGGTGTTTTATGGATGCTCTTTCTTTTAATGAACATTTTTCTGATAATGTAGATAATTGTTGGGTTACAATGTCAGGAAAATTGCAGTTAGAAAAGAGACAATTGCAGATAATTTAGTCATGTCTGTGCACTGAAATAGTATTAAATACTGTTAGACCTTTTTTGAAGATATTTATGTAACCTCTTTTTTGTAACTTTTTATGAAGATACAACCTTTCTCATTAATATCTGGAACAGGCTAAAAAGTCTTATATTTTTCTAAGATATATTATGAATTTTTCTTCAAAGGGAAAAAAAAGGAAAAAGGCTGTTGTTCTTCTAGTCCAGCCTCCATGAACATGGGAAAAAAATCCTCAAAGTTCTGTCTCTGCGTATTATTTAGTTAGTGGAAAACTATTGCTCTGTCTCTGCTCTTTAATCTTTGCATATTTACTCTTCAGAAGTTGTTGTGGTTTAACCTGGCAGACAGCTAAACACCACACAGCTATTCACTCATTCCCACCCACTGGGATGGGGGATAGAATCAGATAAAAAAGGGAAAACTCATAGGTTGGGCTAAAGACAGTTTATTAGGACAGAAAATGAAGGAAAAATAATAACATTGATAAAAGAATATACAAAACAAGTGATGCACAATGCAATTGCTCATCACTAACTGACATGCCCGCCCAGTCCCCAGGCAGCTGCTGCAGCCCCCCAGCTAACTCCCCCTGGTTTTATTGTTCAGCATGTTCAGCATGAACATGGTATGGAATATCCCTTTGACCAGTTTGGGTCAGCTATCCTGTCTGTGTCCTCTCCCAGCTTCTTGTGCACCCCCAGCCTACTTCAAGGGAGGGCACCATAAGAAGCTGAAAAGTCCTTGACTTAGTGTAATCACTGCTTGGCAACAACTAAAATATCAGTGTCCTATCAATGTTCTTCTCATCCTAAATCCAAAGTACAGTATTACATCAGCTACTAGGAGGAAAACTATCCCAGTCAAACCAGGACACAAATCCAATTCTTTAATCCTATTTTGATTGTCTGTAGACATTACCTAGTTTGTCCAAAATCTTGAAATGTGACGCCCAAAATTAAATGTAGTATTTCTTTTGAGGTTCCATTGGCAATGTATCAGATTACATAACTGCCTTTTGTTTCTTTTAAGTGAGATTTGCTATTTTTTCCAGTAGAATCACAGTAGTGCTTTCAAATACAACTTGTGGTTTATTAACCACTTACTGAAGTAACATTTTGTAATTTTATTCAGCTCTCCATCATCAGAGTCATTACAGGAAATATTGAATTGTTCTGATTCTTTGTACAGCCCACTTTAATTACCTGTCCACTTAGATCGCATATCAGTGAGTGTGATATATTCAAGCAGTTGTGCATTTAATTTCTGGTAATTTCAGTCAGACCATACATTTTAGAATTATTATATACCCTGTAAGGTAGCCTTTCTTAATGTTAAGGTTTGTCAATCACATCTGGTATTTCCATGTTTGCAGCTGCATTAGCTAACTGATCAAAAGAAGCTCAAACCAGGATAACCAGATATTTTATATTATTTCTTCAGAAACATATGGTGGCTACTTTTATCACTATATACATCAGATATTCTTAATTGTTAGATGACTTATACTGCAAGTATAGCCATTAATTCAAGTACTTCCACCTTTTCTGCTTGTGGTCAGAAAAAAAAATATGCCATCATTTGTCTGTGTATCTGTGGCCAAATTTGAGAACAAGAGAGGTTCTGGGAAAACGTATTTTCACTTTCATTTCAGGCAGTATGAATTCCTGAAAAGGAAAATTTGAAACCTCAGTAACTTGTAATATGCTGAATTTTTCCTCATTAAAATTGTCTGAAGAACATCAATATCAGTAACTTAAAAGGGAATTTTAAAAGAGAGAACTGCTTACCAGATTAAGTGACTGACATATTGATGATAAACAACAGACTGTGCTTTAATTTGTTTTAATTTCCACTGTAAAGGACAAATTGAAATTCAAACTCAGAAAAAAGAAAAACATTTAAGCTATAACTTCCTTATTCAATATTTTTAATAAGTTTATGAAAGCTCAGTGAAGCATAGCCTCAGGGACATGTTGAGACCTGGTAGGCTGACATTATTTTTGGCTTTTGTGAACCTTGTCACATAATTGTGAATAAGTGCATTTCAATGAAAATCTTGCCAGTTGGATTTTTCTTTTCCCTTGTTTTATTTCAAACATGGATAAACTACATTTAAAGAATGATCATCAATTTAAAATAAAAGTTCAAAATTACAGACGAAATCACAGATTCAATAATAAGAGCATGTATCCAAGACATATTGTGAGAATAGCAAAGAAAAAAGCTAACAAAAAAATGTCAGAAGTTAAATGCAAAAAAAAAACCAATCAGGAGAGGCAGAGATGGAAAAAAATTATCTGGAAAAACCTGTATCTATATGTATACCTGTATTTCTCCACACTCGTGAGACCCCACCTGGAGTACTGTGTCCAGTTCTGGAGCCCTCAACACAGGAATGACATAGAGCTCTTGGAGCAAGTCCAGAGGAGGGCCACAAAGACCGTCCAAGGGCTGAAGCACCTTTGCTATGAAGACAGGCTAAAAGAGTTGGGGCTGTTCAGCCTGGAGAAGAGAAGGCTTTGGGGAGATCTCATAGTGACCTTCAAATGCCTGAAGGGTCTACAGGAAAGCTGGGGAGGGAGATTTTACAAGGGCTTATAGTGATAGGACAAGGGATAATAGTTTTAAACTGGAAGAGGGGAGATTTAGGTAAGATGTTAGGAAAAATTCTTTACTGTTAGGGTGGTGAGACATTGAAACAGGTTGCCCAGGGAGGTTGTGGCTGCCCCCTACCTGGAGGTGTTCGAGGCCAGGTTGGACAAGGCTTTGTGCAACCTGGTCTAGTGGAAGGTGTTCCTGCCCTTGCAAGGGGGTTGGAACTAGATGATCTTCTAGGTCCCTTCCAACCCAAACCATTCTATGATTCGGGGTTTTTTTTCTTGTAATACTGTGTTTTCCAACCCATTACATTTTTATTCACACACAATTTATTAAATTCTATCTTTTTTTGATACTTGACATTTTGTAGCATGGTTTTAGGTGAAGAAAGGAATAAAAGAATAGCTGAGGTAAGTGGTAGGATAACTGTGCATTGCAACCATGAGTCTTCTTGTTAAATACTTCATTTTTGTAATTTATATTGTTTTCTGTGAGCTAATTAGCAAGTCTCAAACTCATAGAACTTGCCTGATTGCTTATTCATGTTACAGCAGCATAATTAAAGACTAACATTACTGTGCAGCAACTGACCACGTTGTAGGGCAACTGTATGGGTTCATAACTGTGTTCTCTCTGTTTCTTTTGGTTGCAATTATGCTAATAGTTTGTTTCGCTCTTTTTCTCTTCTTATTTGTGGTTTTGGGGTTTTTTGTTTGTTTGTTTGTTTGTTTTTTTCTCCCATAACTATTATCTTGTATAAAAAACACTAAATGAAGCAGTAGAAAAAAGACAAGTATAGTAGAATTCCAGTTAGTGAAGCAGAAGAAATAGGAAGGTGTTTTTAGTCTACATCATGTCCTCTTTTCTAAAGTGCATACTTAATTGTTTGGAATAGTTTTTTAGTTTTAAACTGCAGGCAGTTCGGGGATTTAGTATAATAAAAATATTTTTACTCATACGTTGATATTTCAGAAGTTTTTTTAGTTACTCTTCTCTAAAGTCCACAGTAGTAGAAAGGAAATAACAAAAATACTGTCTTTTCATTTCTTCTTCCTACCCACTTGGACAGACACAACAAGAAATTTTAAATCCCATAATATGATAAAATACAATAAAATGTAACATTGTTTTCTCAGGGTATCTTGTTTTTGAATAAACCGTATGTAATATAATAATTATTCACTATAGTTTGAAAAGCTTATACCTCCAGAATTACTATACCATGAATCTCAAAAATTAGAGACTAGTGGCTCAACTGGTTCAAGTCAAATACCCCAATGAACTTTGCTGTCTTAAGTGAGTCCTAGGGAGTATGCAGCTCTTCAGTATCTTCTTTTCCTTCAGCATAGTTTGAAATTTAACTAATTCACAGAGATATTCTGAAAAGGGGAAAGTCATACATCTCCTATTTAAAACAAACAAACAAACAAACAAACAAACAAATCAACAAGAACAGAGAAGAAACCGGCTGCCAGCTGTTCCCTTAATGTG
Organism: Hemiprocne comata; assembly: GCA_020745705.1. Classification (NCBI taxonomy): domain Eukaryota; kingdom Metazoa; phylum Chordata; class Aves; order Apodiformes; family Apodidae; genus Hemiprocne; species Hemiprocne comata. Next base: position 92,760,782 of record CM036586.1, on the reverse strand, counting down.
TGAACACTGCCTTTTTCTTGGAGTCATGATGTAGTGGTTCTATGATAAAATCTGACACTGGAGTGTGTTCTCTATATAAATAGATCATGGAGTGAGATGTGAGACATGGATATCAAGCCATATTGGCTATGATGTTTCTGTGTAAGAGGAGGAAGGGTTTTCAACCTAAAAATGTTTAGGATAGGATGAGCATGAGAAGTCAAAGAGCTGCATTCTGACTTGGAATATGACAATCTCCCATGAAAAAAAAAATCAAACCCTTAGAAAGAAAATAAAATCTTCAACTCAAGCCATCTTCTCTTTTCCTCCAGAATTATGCAGATTGGGTCAACAGAAGCCAGATTTGGTCAAAATTATTTATTTTCCCATATATATTTTTCCTTGGTATGACTTTCTTAAATAAATCAATTCAGGTAGGCTTTTTAAAGTCCTCATATTTGGAATATCTTAGATACTACATTGTATTTATATAATTTTCTAGTATAGTAATGGGTCAGGCTATGAACAGGAACTGCAGGCATAAAAGCTGTGTAATTAATCACCCATTAAAGGTCGACGGTCAACACCTTCATGTTATTACAGTTATCCAGCCCAATGGTTGATCAAATCTGTAAAGCTCATCTGGCTGTTTTCCAAAAGTCTCTTTTACTTAGAGAAGTGCAACAGAGTAAGTGGAAGTAGATTACAGATCTATCGTTCTTTGAGGAGGAACACATTACATCCTTTTGAACATTCATTGTATTGCAACAGTGAAAACAATGGATGATAGTATGTCTTTCATTTGGTTTCTTATTAATAAGTTTAATAATAATATTATATTATTTTTTAACTTACAAATGTTTTTACAGTGCTGAAACACAATAGTTTTTTGCAAGATTAACACTTTTTAAAGGAATTGTATAGTGGATGTGTACAATGCACAGACATTTTTATTCTATCAAAACTAAAACTACCCTTGATGTGTTAGATTGGAAAATAAGTTTTTTACCTATCACCAGAAACAAGAGAAGAACTTACTTAAGTCAGCTTTTCAAGAACTGAAACAAATCAGAGAAAGATTGATATTAGAAGAGGTACACAGAAAAGGAATTCAGCAGCTTTCTCCATCTTTGTTCATTAGGCTCTAATGTTCTTAGACCCCCATGTTTTAGTGAAATGCTCATTTACTTAAGATAAGCATCCCATCTATACTCTCCTAGCATGTATCTACATCTCTTTCTCCAATAAATAATACCATAATTATGGAATTCTACTATGAAAGCAAGCTCTTAATGTAGGTGCTAAATCTGAGGAGTCTAGAGAAGTGTCAGCGAGGCACCAAAAAGGCAGGAACCTGTCTCTGTGGCTGCTTCATGAACTACAGCATTTCAGATCTTGCCCTACACAAAGTGACAACTACCCACCACCATTCTGAAGTAAATACATTGCAGATCTACTGTTCCTCATTCTCAGCACTTTTCTTTGAGAATAAAGTTTCTTGTAGTCAGTCAGTTTCTAGACAATAAGCAAAAAAGCCATTCTGTGGTTACAGTACTAGATTTGCAGTGTGACCTCTGACTGATTATTCCACCTGTCATCAGCACTTTTCCAAATGGCAGGTCAGAGTGGCTGATGACGTGGGGCTTGGAATCTGATTTTCATGTCACTGCTCTTGTTCTTAAAACCAAGATGAGTTCAGTTTTGGTAAAATGTTTAATTTAAAGCCTTTAAGTCAGAAAAGCGCTTATGCAAATGTTTAATTTTAAACATGTGAATAGTACTATTAACTTTGATAGGACTATTCACATACCTAAAGCTAAGGACATGCTTAAGTGCTCTGCTAATATCAGTGAAGGAGAGGGAAAGAACACCCATGACCTCCATTTATGTTATTGCTTCATTATTTTTTTTATTTATAGGCTTCTGTGTGGCATTCATTATCACAATATTGGAGCATGTCAAGAATATTAATGTTGCCATTCATTTGCCTTTGCTTGACAACTGTTGTGCTTCACAGAAAAGAGGATTCTGTGGAATACTGAATGGATTCTGTAGGCAATAATTAAAAGTTCTTAAGGCAATTAGAAAAAAAAAAAAGCTATTAAACTTTGCCACAAACCTCTGAGACTCCTAAAATGATACAGATTTGAACTTCAGTGTGCTCTAGGTTTTTGACAATCCTAATTTTCCTTTTAACCAAACCAAACAACAACCAAACAACACCACCACCACCAAAAACCCACCAAAAAAAGCCCAAACAAAAAAACCCCAAAACTACCCCCAAATGAAAGAAACCCTTCATGGAAACCCTTTATGGAAAAACAAAACAAAACAAAACACCAACCAACCAACCAAACAAAAAAAAAACCAGAAGAAGCAACTTCTAATCTCTATTTTGTTTTCAAATTAAACTAAGGGAAGCTGTCATGCTTTTAAAATGTTTGCTTAAAATCTAATAATCACTGTGTCATTTCTTCCTTTGCTATTCCACAGATGGTATGTTACAGGTCTCACCCACAGAAATCTTCCTAGTGTTACGTGTAGGATCCTTGCATTGAATTCAAGAAATTCACATTGCCAAAAATATTAGCAAGATAACAGTCCTTCATACAAAATGATAGACATAGCACAGTGGAACACATTTTGAAATCTAGTCTTTTGTACTCACTGCTTTGCTTCCATTTGCTCCTTTAACTAACATTGGAAATGCAAATTTTAATGGCTGACAGTGCTACAGACTGATGAATGCGAGAACTAGAGGTTTGAATAAAAAGTAATGCCTAGCCTCTCAGGTGGAACTGCTGACTCTCATGGGTGCTCTCCCTGAGTCTGTCCCCAATTCATTACTGACAGAAAAGATTACTTAAATGTGCTTTTTACAAATGTTATGAACTATAATAAACAAAAATGAAATATGACATAATTAATCACTTAGACAGGATGATTGCAAATTCCATCAAGCTAATTGAAAACTAAGTTATATAGTTATCAAACTAATACTGTTCAGGAGAAATATTTGTGGTAAATTTTGAATTATGATTTGTATTTCCTTGTAAGGCATTCTTTCCTTGTAAGTTTTAAGCTCTTGGCATTTTCTCCTGAAGGTGATACCCAGTCAGTTAGGTAGACTTCATGGAATGGATCCTTTCCTTAGGTTGTTTGTTGACCAGTTGACTTCGACAGATCTGTGTTTCACCTTTGCTCTGATATACAAATGGACTCTGGTCAAAGGGTTGTACCACCACCATTAGTAACTACAGGTATGCTGAAGAGCAGTTGGTATTTAGCTCTGGTAATTGTGATCCCCAACACATCCTGTCAATGCTTTCATTGTCAGCTGCAGCTGACTTATGGGCAGCCAGGCTGGACAGCACAGGCGGAATTAGCGTGATATACCTGCGTGCATCTAGTAGTACATGAAGCTCAGGTTTCCCAGCTCTTTCATTGTGAATTTTAATTTGGTTTCTAACACGACTAGCTAAATTTGAGTTTCCACTACCGGAGAAAATCTAAAAGTTGCAATATTAAACCTTAGTCAGCATTCATGGATTTAATGCTAAGTGTTTAGAAATGTTATTGTTAAATAGTCACAATCTGTTTGTGTTACAGAATCCTTATTACTTTACTGAATAGTGGCTATATTAAATCATAAAATGAATTTTATGTTAATATTTATCAGCTCCACCTAGAAGGAAATAGTAAACAAAATTTTCAGTTGTATTCTAGAATCTGTTGTACATATTTTCATACAATTTTTATGTATTTTAAAAACCTTGACTTCAAAGACTTTTTGTTGCATATAATCTTAAAATATATATACTTTCTGAACTGGTTGCTAAGAATAAGTAGTGGATTTTTTCAATCTGGTCTCCTTCTGAATTTGTGCAGCATAAGATTTCCAGGGTGATTCTAATGTCAAACTCCAGCAAATGGAACACTTTGCATGTTACCCTATTAGAAAGTGTTATAAATTAAAGCAAAAGGTCAGTCTTATCACAGTTTGTGCAATGTAGCATGCTACAGTGCATTAGGAGTTGGAATATATCAAGGGCTAATATGTTAATACATTTTTTTCCTTAACAGAAAGACAAGGATCTAGAAGCTTTAAATAATCAGGGTTAAAGGTTTCTGTAAAAGCTTAAAATTATGCAGAAGTATTAGTTTTAAACATTTAAACTTGTAATTAGAGGTGTATCAGAGATATACAACTATGATCTTGAATACCAAAGAGAAACTGGGGCACATTTTTAGAGCAGAGGTTTTAACAAAAGATTTTGTTTTGTCTCAGCATGTTTTAGCATAGGGAAAAGTTAGAAACAAAATTTAGAACTTGTACCAGTTAATCTCCTAGTCAGTCCTGAGATAGAATATTTGAGTCTAATATCTTGTTGTAGATCCACTTCAAATTTTAACCTCTTCCAGATAGTGGACATGTAACTGTCTTTCAGTAGGTCTTATTATCATCGAATAGGCATACAACACTATGAATCCAACTTATTTTCAAAGCAGTTTTAACAATTTAGGTAGTTTATACAAGCTTACTTTGGCACAAGGTCTTCCATTCCCAACACCTTCTGTTAATATTATGGCTACCACTGAGGAAGTGGTTCAGTAATATTAGATAGTTCCATCACAGAACTCTGGGACTCTACAGGTGCTAGGTTATAATATAACATTTCTTTCACTGTTAGTATTTACTACAGGGAATTTATTTTCTTCTTCTGACCTTACCGTCCTCAGCTTTTGATGTGTGACACAGGATTTAGGAAAATGGGATATATATAATCTTTTTTACTACTATTGGGCTTTTTAAACAGTACTGTGTGGCATTCTGTTTCACTGAATCTTATAACAACCAATATTATTGATAATCTCTCAAAATTGTTTCCAGAAATGTTGTACAATATGTAACGAACATGATATACATTATATTGGAAATATAAGTTCAGATAAATATAACACAGTTTTATTAAAAGCAAAATTCCTGCAGCAACAGAAACCTTAAGTACTGGCTTGTTCAGGAAAATCAGTTTAGTAAGTCACTATAATGCATGTTTTATCTATTTTAGAAGGAAGCTACTTCCCAAAGAATGCCAATATTTTTACTTTCTGGAATGTTGTGCATGTGTATTAGTTGCTACTGCCAATTTTAGCTTCATAGATAGCATGCAATAACATCTAGTACATAGTAAGAGTTCAGGATAAGTAGACTACAATTTTTTATTTGTATACTTTGTAGAGATAAAGTGGCTAAAATACTAGATTACAGTTATTCCAGACTTCTAAATGTCACTCCTTCTCAAATTAAGCTCATTCAAGAGTTGAGTTCACATGTCAAAATAGTTCTCGGCCCTTTTTTCTTTTTCATTGATTTTTTTCTCATCAAGGACTTGAGATATACAATATTTATCATACACTAGATTGAAAATTTTCTGTTTCCTAAAATAAGAAAAAACTCTTCCTGAAATAAAAGTTTTATTCTGTTTCTCCCCAAATTTTCTCTATGTTATAAATAATCTACATTTCTACTTGAAGTAATCACGATATTGTATGAAGATGTTAGTGTTACAAACATTTAGTAATGAAAACCTCCAAATAAAGGATCTATAAGACAAATAATTATTATGCAAATTTCTAACACTACACAGTAGGAAATTATGGTACTGGAACTTAATACCAAAACTTCTCTATCTGTTTTATAAATCTACGAAGAATTGAAAGCAGTAGGAGTTTGTTGTTGAGAGAATATCATGAAATTTTGAGCATAGACACCAATGGTTTAAGAATAGGCCTAAGCAGAGCAAGATTTGTAGAGCTATGTTATAGTTTTTATCAACCAACTGAAGAGGTAAAAAAAATGAAGAAAAAAACAGTACACTGGCAGCAGTTATATTGGTTTGACATACACACTTTCAAGTCTGTAAAACTATTTTTAAACACCTTTCTGATAATCTACTTTGACCTTGTCTTTAATAGCATATTTAACTTTTTATCAAACATGAAAGATAACAAGCCTTGGATGATAAACACTGTTATCAGTCACATATGTAATATCCTTAAATAAGAATGCCAAGTATGTTTGGCAAGATTGTTTCTCGATGATGTCATAATGCATCGCATGGTTAATTCCAGACAAATACGTAGACCGTATCATCCTTCCTGTGATTTTGTTAAACATCCGTGTCAACCTGCCTGAGATTTTCAAATTTCCAGTGTCTGGAGATTGTTCAGTGCTCTACATTCTCTTTTGTCGACTGTCACTGATTTTTAAGAGTTATTTTCAACCCATACATTTAAAATGATGAAGAGTTTAATTTAACATTTAATTTAACTAATTTAATTTAACATATTTTGTAAGCTGTTGTTTTCTTACTGTCTATGCTGATCTACTGTAAAAGTTAAAAATTTGATATTAATGGTAAGCTCCAAGTAGACTCTTAAAACTGGAAATAAAAAGAAGAAACATTCATCAAATACTATTTAAGTTTGTATAGTTTTACCACCCTTCTTTACTAAAAAGTTTTAATCAGTTTTAAGAATTCTTTTGTTCCTGATGTATTTTTTAAAAAATGCTTAGTGCCAATTTAAATGGCATTGAAATAAGAAGTCTGGTAGAGTTCAGATTTCCATCTTTCATTCCAGTGGTGTGGTGCTCTGCTGTTGCTGTTCCTTTTTTCTCTTTTCTTTGGAACAGTGACTTCTTTTCCTAAGTACAAGAACAAAGCTATGCAGCTTTACATGTTCAATAGTATTGTATATTAACATCTATTTATATTTATGGTCATAAATTTTTATCCAGTCACTACTGTTACAGCATGTTTAAGAAGAGAAAATGTGTATTTTTCTTTTTGAACAGTTTCCTTTCTGTAGGGAAAGATTTTGGCAGTTTACATCTAAGACTATATCTTCTCTTTGAGAATAAGTAATTTGAACCAGAAAAAGCTACTTTTTCTAGGCAGATTAGTAATAATAAGTTCAAATTTATAACTATAGGGTTTGCGAGTGACCACAAAGCTGATGGATTCAGCACCTTTAATAAAGAAAAGAATCTGTCAAGCACAAGTTGCATGCTTTGCATAAGAAAACACATTTCAGAAAGGTTACCAAAGCGATACCATGTAGAAATCTTAGTTTATGGTAACACATCAATTAAAGAAGGAATAAGAAATGACACACGCTTGAGATTTGAAATCTAAAAGCATGATTGCATGCCATCTGCTATGGTGACTAAAGACTTGTGAAGTGAGCCTAAAGCACGCTGTAGTCCTTGAACTGAATTAAGGTAACCAGCGTAGGAACACCATTTGCTGTAGGCAAAAGTTACCTGTGTTCAGTAGAGGCAAGATGCTGTAGTTAAGGGTTCAGAATTTTGATATCCTTAGATAGAAGAATAGATAGAGATGGGGACACAAGCTTTTAATCTGTGTAACTGGAACATAAATCAAGTTGCGCTATACTAAAGCTAGGCAGTTTCAAAACAGGATCCTTCTGTTCTGCCCCTTAACAATGGAGATAATCAGAAATACAACTTAGCAAGATCATAATACATTCTCTGTGATGGGGAAATTTGGTATGATCTGCCTTAAAATAGGAATCAACATTTTGGTGTGTGTGCTGAGGCGGACATGACCATCACAATCACATGCATATAATTTATAATTTCTCCTCAGAAGGCTGTTTCCAAGAACAAGAAGTAGTATGCCATGAAAAATTGTTACAAATGGGACTCAGAATTGTGCTAAATCTGACCTGTTTATAAATACAGAAAAAGGTGTCAGAATTTCACAGCAATGCCAGCATCTGAAGTCAGATGACTACAAATGCCTGTTTCAACTTTAAAAAACCCCATCAAAACAAACAAAGAAAGAAACCAGACCTTGATCCATGACTCGTAATTTGTTAAGGATAAAGTTTCACCTGGCATTACTCTTATGTAAGTTTTCTTCTAATATGAAGTACTATTGTTTATGAAAACCTACTTTTGAAGAGTTGCATCCAGTCCTCACCTTCTTAAAATAATGGGTGAAGCTAGTTGTAGCCATTAGTTTCCGCTGAATGCTTTGACAGGTCTTGTGCTAGGCATTTTACATTGTGCATATAAAAAGAGAACCAACTGTGTAAAAAATTTAAATTTTGGAAAGGGAAAAAAATAAGCATTTTTAAAGAAGTCAATAAAATCAGGTTGCATCAGGCCTATGGGATATAATCTTAATGTTTTCAATGAAATTAGGAAAAAAGGTAGAAGCCGTCAGATCAAATTAGGTTGTCTGTCATTGTCTTTTACAAGTACCTATTGCAGTAATTACACTAAATGAATTAGCCCAAAGAAAGTTACCAGTTTTAATTTTTTTCTGCCTGGATAAAGGGCTCAGACTCAGTGAAATATTACAGGAAAAAAATGTGTCCAAGCTAGTTCAGAGTTGAAAACTTCTCAGACAATATTCATGTAGAAATAATTTAATTTCCTCTTCTAAGACACAATACAAAATAAAAATACACCTATTGGCATTCCATGTCAAAGTTTTCTCTTAGTACTTATTGCCTACAAAGAGAAAGGTGACAGATGTAAAATCCCCGTGAACATTGCTAACTGTGTAGTAGTAACCAATAATGATATTTTACTGCTGCTGAGGAACTGGCATTTGCTAATTGCTGCATTTGGACTAATTGCTGTGGTAACAGATTACCAAACTGAATTTAAAGGTTCAGGTAGTGAACATTCACAGGTAGAGACAGTAAGGAAAAACTGTTAAAAAGTCCATCCTATCATTTGTCAAAATGTTAATTTTTGCTCCCTTTGCCTGAGTAAATGTGGACATTATTGCTAATTTTCAAGTATTTTCTGTCATCTAACTTTTGGCTTTTTCAGTGCTCTAGTACTTCTTAGACAGCTTGTGAAGTGACAAATCAGGACTGACATGATATTTTTATCACTAAGAAGCAAAAAAATGGAGAAATATTGAAGGAAAAGCAGCCTGAGACTAGGGGCCCCAGGCAGGAGGGAGGTGAAATAGAGTAGCCTTAGGTGAATCCACTCTAAAAATACAAGGAGTTTTTGAATTAATACTAGCACGCTGCTGTCGCAGAGGGAGCAGTGGGTTTTGAAAACACAATTAGGAGAGCTAGTCTGACAGTTTAAATGCAAGAAAAGTTATGGTCTGAGTCATTAGTTTTGGCCTGCACCTATCTGCCTGAAGTTGCTCTAAGTTAACATTTCCATTCAAGATCCAAGGTCATTGCGATGTGTCTATGGCATGCTTTTATTTTTTAACATAAAATTGAAATAATGATGCATTAGTCCAACAGCCAGTCTGGGTTAATTAATAGTAAAATGTATTTTTCTTGTTGGAGCAGGGATTTGTTTTGAGTTATGAAAGGGCACTTTCTAGAAGGAGCTACAAAATATTATACAGCTAAAGACATAGTGTTATGTTCTGAAGCAGTAGCAAAACCAGAAAATCTTTCAGGCCATTAATCAAAGTGTTTACAATTTCTATTTCAAGGTGGTTGAAAGAATAATAAATATTGAACAAAGAAAATTAATCTGTTTCTGCATCTTTCTGTTTCATCAGTGTGGGGAGGTTGAATAACCTTTCCTGTCCAGAGTAACAGAGACAGAAGTATGTTGTGTATTGTACCTGCTGCATCCTTAAAATTGCTTTCTCCCTAATGTGCATTCAGTCTTACAAGCAGCTTAAATGTCAGTTTAAATTAGAGAATGTAAGAGTTGTGACTTGAAATAAAACAAGACAATGGTGACTTAATATTATCTCCTGGAAAATCAGAAGAAAATGTCCACCTTTTTTGTTTGTTTGTTTGTTTTAATTAGAAGACAGAACACCTCATCAGCAACAAATGTAAAACAACTCCATCCCTTCAACTTTCAAGTTGTGGTTATCATCAGGGAGGATAAAAAGCTCTGTAATTACAACTTCTTAGCATTATGATATAGAGTGTGAACTTTATGAAATGGGAGATGATGAGCTGTGGTGTTCATCTGCACTAAATCCTGTTAATTTAGCTGAACAGCTGACTAGTATCCACTGTGAAAACTGCTTGTCCTGGAATTGTTGACAACTGTACTTTAAGAAATTCAGTGTCTGGAAATTGTTTGTGTAGTTTCATATCTAAAATATGACTAGCAATTTATTATGTCTTCTGTGAATCCTGAGGGTCCTAGATATTCTCAGAAAGAAAATGAGTATAGAATTATAAAATCATAGAATAGTAGGGGTTGGAAGGAACTTCTGGAGATCATCTAGTCTAACTCTTCTGCTAAAGCAGGAAGGTAAATGACTTACAAACTTGTGGCAGAAGTTAGAAAATCCAGAAAAATACCATGGAATCCAGAGACAACCAATAGCTAGAAAGTGCTATGCAGCAAATGTAGGACTTTGCAGATCAAGGACTTCATATGGTAGCAGACAAAAATCCGAAACTTCAGTGTATTCAATTATCAACAAATTAAGAGGTAGCTAATTCATGGATTTCACGGATTTACAGAAAAGTTCAGCCTTTCAGATACAGGATTTCTAACTTAGCAAAACTCAAGGTTACTCTTAATTGAGGGACAAAAGTCTTTAGCAGTACAGAATCAGTGCAGTAATCTGTTCTGGCTAATGAAAGAGAAGGAAGTGGAAACTAGTCTCATGCATCAGTGAAGAAACAGATAAGAGAGATTACAGTGGTACTGCAGAAAATGCTTTCTATCTGTCTGATACTTCAGGATTTTGCCTGAAGCCATGTCAGTATCTCTGAAGAGAAGCTAAAATTGAATGTAATTGTTGTGTACTTTGAGACATTTCAGCAGGTATTTGTTCTTCAAGCTTGCTCATATATTCACTCTGTTATGTAACTAGGAAGTTATATTTTCTTTCTCTTTTTTTTTTTTTTTTTTTCCTAGAACACTATTTTTATAGCACCCTTTCATGAATAAAATTACAAGCAGCCTCTAGGTGGAATTATTAATATTTAACCATATTTGTGAGAAGATAAGTTAATACACTTCCATTCTGGTGAATTTCACCTTTTTGGATTAGCATTGTATCTTTACTTGTGGATCTAATAGCAAATTTAAAAAAATGTTAGACACTATAAACTCCAAACAATCACTGGCTCCAACAGACTGAAATATTTACACGTCTTAATCTTGAACTTTATTCTTTAGTACTCTGCTGATTTAGAGTTATGATCAATTAATTTTATTTTTTTAAGGCAAAATACGTAGTTTTTAACCAAATGGTTTTGGCCACAAATAAAGATCACTCAGCTTCATTATCATAAATAACGCATTTTTATACAAAGTGCAGACTCAGTAGCCTTTACAATCTGCCCAAAGTCTTCTTAATAAATTAACAGTTGATATTATTCATACTGACATCAGTGAAATTACATTAAAGTTTAATTTGGCCCACTGCTTAAAATTCAGTTTTGAACCTCTAGGGTTAGACAATTTGCATTATGAAGAACTGATCCTGTATTAAGGTTAATTTTGAATATGCATGTACGTTCTGAAGTCTGGTTCAAAGCTCAGATATATAAATAGATGGATTGATCAATTTTGAAAATGACAAATAATAATAATAATAGCCACTGTGAAACAGTATCTCATTTTCAAACTGGCTGTCATTGCTTTTTTGGACGTTCCGTAAAGACACAACTTGTTAGACACATGCCTATAATGTGAAGAACACAACAGGTAAGGTTCAGTTTGAGACTGAGACTCCAAACTGAACTCTAAGATGATGGTGTATGAAGGCAGAGCAGAGAATAGCATCTACCTTGACATTAGCATGATCTATGAAAGCATCTTTTTATCTAAGATGGGTTGTTATGGTCTAACCAAGTGGACTACTAGATTGATGAAAAACTGATTGGATTGCTGTGATTCAAGTGGAATGTTTAATGGTTTATCTACCTGATTTAAGTGGAATGATTAATGGTTTATCTACCTGAATGTCAGTTACCAGTGGAGTTCCTCAGGAGTACTAGGAGGCACAAGTGATATACTTGAGGGCAGAGCCACCATTCAAAGGGAATGTTGAACTCAACAAGCTGGAGGAATGGGCCAATAGAAACCTTTTAAATTCAACAAAGATAAGTTCTGCATCTGGGTTGGTCTAAAATTCTACAATAGCTGGACTGGGAACTGACTAACTCAGGAGCAAGTTTGCTGAAAAGTGCTTGAGTGTCCTAATGAACAACAAATCAAATGTGACATCCTTGACAAATTGAACAGTGCATCCTCTCAGCAATGAAGGTTAGCAGCACCCTGGTTCTTATTAAAAGGAACATCACCTGTATATTGAGAGAAGTGATTAGTCTAAGCAGAGACAACATGTGGAATGATGTGCCCAGTTTTAGTCTCCCCAGTAGAGGTAAGATATCTACAAACTGGAGTGAGCTCAGAGGATGGCCACCAAGGTAGCGGAGGGCTGGAGCACTTGCATGATGAGGAAAGGCTGAGAAGCTTGGGCAGTTGGGCTTGTTCATCCTGGCAGGTACTTTACTGACTAGACATGGAGTACATAAATTAGAAGACCATATGTAGGGGGTTAGTGCTATTTTAGAGTAGGGTATCTGAGACATCTGTGTAGCTAATATGACATAGGTTCTATAGAAATCTTATTTCCTTCTGAAGCAGCAGATAGCGGTCAGGCAGGTTATTAAGAGACATCTGAAATGGGCCTGAGAGCTTATGTTTGAGCAAATGTTTGCTAAAAAAGTGATTAATAGGTAGTAACAGGACCCCTGGTAACTAATTGGTGGAAATAAGTGCACATAAAAATAGTAATGATGAGATAGGGTAAGTTGGTGGGTTAGCTGAGAGACACAGGGGCAAGCTAACCAGTACCTATTACATTTTAATATGTGATGCTCAGTGCTGCCCAAAATGTATAACTGTAGTCATCTCAGTGCTGCCCAAAATGTGTAACTGTAGTCATCTCAGAAAAATGTGAAAGGGAAATAAAGAACACTGGAGGGATATTCACTTGCTAATAGTTCAATGTACTGTTAATAGTAAATTATTAACAAAAAAAAATAAAATAAATTTAAAAGAACAAGAATTGAGGACAGGTTTAGCCCAAAGAGCTTTTGTTTCAAAAAGCTATAAGCACATGAAAGACACATGTGCTAAGAAGGTTTTTTAGCTATAGCTATAAAGTTGTTAACTAAAAAATTAATTGTCCTTGTACTATCATAAAAAACCCAATAGTTCATTGTGAGGTTGGAGGAACACAGGGCATGTGCAGAGAATTATTGAGGAGATGATGACTAACAAGTGTGCAACAAGTGATAAACTATTAATTTGTAAATCCCATTTCTTGTGAACTAGACTTTTCCTATACAGCAGTGTCCTTGAAAAACTGGGATACAAAATTTAATGAACATACAGATATTGTAAAAACAAGCACATTAATTTTTAATCAGAGAAAACAGTAAATGTAAAACTAAAATATCTGATATTCAAAATTCCATGCTGAAGTTTCAGTTGAATTATTATTTGTGTATCAATACCTATAATTCCAAAGAATGGTGTTGCTATAGACAGTGAACAAATACTTTGTGAGACACAGCTTACTTCTTCCAACTTAAGGAAAAAAAAAAATTGAGAGGGAAGTATAGCATTGTGCCTCTTTTCTCAGTGCAAATACTGGTGCAGAAATTAGACATTTTCTTTAAGAGTTTTGAATTTAGCTCTCTTGAGTTGTAGTTGTATATAAAGTCTTGCCTGCCTGTATATAATGTCTTTAATCTCTTTTGCTGATCTTCTTAGCTCATCTAGGACTTCTAATATTTCACTTCTTTTGCTTCTTACTAGGTTTCAGGTTTACCAGCTGTCAGCTCTGGTATAGCATATTTAATTAGAAAAGTGTCCCTGTTACCTGAATAGTTTTTTCTCAATGACATAGTTCTAGTTAACTCTTAATCTCTCAGAAAATATATCTCATATTCAAGAAAATTTCCCATATTTTTGTACAAAAATGTATCATTTTACCATAAAGTTAGCAAAAGTTTTATATATTAGGTTATTTCTAATTCATGTAAAAAAGTACTACAAGTATTAACAGAAATTCATGCAGCAGTTGTGTAAGGTATGGCAATTTTTATTCCTATGTATATTGGAGAGGAGAATTTGGAATACTGAAAATATTATTGAACTTCAATAGATTTTGATAAAAATATTTACACATAAAAATAATTCAAGGGAAATGGAAAAATATTACAATACTTATGAACTTTTACATTTTATTTTTATTAAGTGTAGCTAAATATTTGTTTATTCTTTAAATAGAATACTAAAAGAAATACTAAGATAGAATGAGACTAATATTTAGCAGAACAGGAAAATAGTCAATACAAAGTAATAGAAAAAAAAAGTTTTGGAGGGATACGTGCAAAACCATGCCTGCACTAAACAACTTTCCTTCATCAACTAGCTTTGACAATCCAATTCTGTGTAATGCTATTAATTTTTTGCTTACATAGGCCTTCTATCATGCTTACAATGATTTTCAAATTAAATTCAAATTAGGATGGCTGTTGGGTCTTAAATGTCTTTAACTAATAGGTAGAGATTGATTGAGAAAAGGACACATGAAGAGTGTACTATAAGAAGAGCAATATGTTTTCTACAGTGGGATAACACAATGCACAGATGGGCATATACTTATTAAACTCTTTTTTTGTTCATTGATAGCCAAAAACACTGAAAACTTCCTGCCTGATGAAGGCCAAATGAAACCCTGGCATGAGGAGGCCAGAACCAAAGATGATGAAAGATAGGAAGTGGATACGAGAGCAGCTGTGTGTCTCTGGAAGAGATTTGATGCAATATTTTAAGATGTCTTGGATAGTCTAACAGCCCTCTTTTAAGTACAAGATGACGTTGAATCAGCTCAGCTGTACTGATGTGACTGACATGACTGGAGAACCATGAAAGATGGCTATAGGCTGTTTTGTAAAGACAGGCAGGGGAGAAGAGGTGGAGGAGGTGTGCTCTATGTTAACGAAAATTTGAATGTATAGAAATCAACTATGGTAATTGTGGTAGCCCTATTGAATACCTCTGGGTCAAAATCAGAGGGGTTGTCTCCAAGGGTGACCTTACAGAAGGCATCTGTTACCAACCCCAAAACCAAGATGACGTGACCAAGGAAGCAATACTCGGGTGACTCAGGCAAGCTTTGAGTCAACAAAGCCTGGTCTTTATGGGAGACTTTAACTACCCAGACATTTGCTAGAAGAACAACACTGCAGTTCACCTGACATCCATCAAGTTCCTCGAATGTGTAGAGGACTGCTTCTATACACAAATGTTGGATGTGCCAATCAGAAATGGGGCACAGCTGGACTTACTACTCACTAACCAAGAAAACCTGCTCTGTTATATCTCGTTTAGTGACAGACTTGGCTGCAGTGACCACAAGATTGTGGAGTCTGGGATACTGCTGAGCACAATGGAAGTTAATTCCAGGACAAAGAATTTTAGACTTTAGAAGAGCAAACTTCAGCTCACTCAGGGCTCAGTTGGAAAGGATCCCGTGGGAAGCTTCCATGGAGGGTAAAGGAGCTAGTGAGTGCTGGGAGTTTTTCAAGAGCACTCTTCTAGACAAGTAAAACTGGTTCGTCCCTTCTAAAGGCAAAGGAAGTAGGCAGAGCAAGAGACCCCCTTGGCTTAACTGTGAACTTCTGGGCCTGCTCAGAAGCAAAAGGGAAACGTACCAGAGGTGGAAAAGTGGAACATTACCAGTTGGAAATTATAAGGGCATTGCCAGGGCATACAGGGATGCAGCAAGGAAAGCAAAAGTTCAGCTTGAGCTGACATTGGCCAGAGATGTCAAAAAATTCAAGAAAGGATTCTTCAGGTACATTAACAACAAGCAGAAACAGAGGAATTATATTGGCCCATTATTAAACAGGAGAGGTGAACTAGTCACCAACAATGCTGAAAAGGCAGAGGTCCTCAACACCTCCTTCACCTCTGCCTTTACCAGTGCTGTTGGGTCCCAGGCCATAGGCACAAAAGTCCAGGTTGATACAGACACTGACCCAGCATCAGTGAAGGAAGAGGTGGTGTGTCAGCTATTACAGGAGCTTGACCTGTACAAATCGATGGGTCCAGGTGCCATCCACCTGAGGGTGTTGAGAGAGCTGGCTGATGTAATTGCAAAGCCACTCTCCATAATCTTTGAGAAGTCGTGGAGATCGGGAGACCTCCCTGAGGACTGGAGGAAGGCTAATATCACCTCCATCTATAAGAAGGGTTGAAAGGAGGACCCAGGTAATTACAGAGCCATTAGCCTTACTTTAGTCCCTGGAGAGGTCATGAAGCAAATCCTCCTGGGGACTGTCACGTGTCAATTGAAGCATGTGGTTGGGAAAAGACAACATGGATTTACCAGGGGCAAATCGTGCCTGACAAACCAGATCGCCTTCTATGACAAAGTAATTTGCTCAGTTGATGCAGGGCGAGCAGTGGACATTGTCTACCTGTACTTTTCCAAGGCTTTTGATACAGTCCCCCACAGTCTTCTCCTGGAGAAACTGACTCATTATGGCCTGGACAAGTGGTCTGTGCAGTGGGTGTGGAACTGGTTGACAGACCATACCCAGAGGGTGATAGTAAATAGTTCCTCCTCAAACTGGCAACTGGTCCCCAGTGGGGTGCCCCAGGGATCCATATTGGGCCCAATGCTGTTTAACATCTTCAGAAGGGACCTGAATGTTGAGATCAAGAGCACCCTGATGACGTTTACTGCTGACACCAAAATGAATTGAGAGGTTGACACTCCAAAAGAGAGGGCCACCCTCCAGTCTGACCTAGAAAGGTTGGAGGAGTGGGCTAGCAGGAACCTTATAAAGTTCAACAGAGAGGAGTAAAAGGTCTTGCACCTGGTCTTGCACATAACCCAGGAGTGCAGTTCAGACTGGGATCCACCTGGCTGGAGAGCAGCCCTGTGGAAAGGGACCTAGGGGTCTTGGTGGATAACAGGCTCAACATGATGGAACAGTATGCCTTGAGAAAAGAAGGCTTTGGGGAGACCTTATTACAATATTCCAGTACTTAACGGGTAGTTACCAAGAAAATAGAGATTCCCTATTTGCAAAGAGTCACATGGAAAAGACAAGGAGTAATGGGCACAAGCTGCTCCTGGGGAGATTCTGATTGGACATAAGAGGTAAATTTTTCACCATGAGGACAATCAAACATTGGAATAGTCTCCAAAGGGAAGTGGTAGATTCCCCCACATTGGACAGTTTTAAGTCTCAGCTTGACAGGGTGCTGAGCCATCTCATATAAACTATAGTAGTACCTAAAGAGGTTGGACCAGATGTTCCCTGAGGTCCCTTCCAACCTGGCATTCTGTGATTCTATGATTCAATGATACTGATCAATTGGATCATCACAGCTTCCATGATCCTGCCCTATCCCAATAAAAACAAAGAGTAAAGAAAGCAGGATAAAAAGCTGGGTCACCTTCCCAAGGCACATGAGTAACAACATGAGAAGTATGGTTTTTCAGAAAATTTTTTAGGCTAAAGTTACATTTTGCTTCAGGTTTAGATCCAGATGCAGCCATCTCAATACATGTGTCTGCAGTATAGATTCTACATGTCATTCTGTGTCTTTGTCCCTCATCACAGTCAATGGAGATCTCTGATGGTCTTTAGTGTCAGTTTGGATGGTGTGATCTATCCTATCTTGACCTCATAACAGCTTTCAGAAAAGCACAGGTTTCCCACATGTTTTATGTCTGCCGGTACTGTCTAAATACCTCAGATAAATATATCCCGAGTGGCAATATATACCAATGTTAAGCCCACTAAATTCAGCCTGTAGTCAGATTATAACTGGTACCTAGAAAACCATTCATCTGATAAAATGTAGATACTCACTTCTGGATAACAATAGCTTTCCATATTCTTCTAATTAGATCTCCACTAGCTTAGACATAATGACTGCAGATAGACACCTTTTGCTATTGACTTATGCTCTTACATTTTGCTGCTCTTCAGTTCTAATAAAGAGCTAATCTCATCCATGATGTTTTAGATAATCTAAAAGATCTCTGTTGTCTGTAGAGGTTTGTCAAATTACCTACCAAACTAAAAATGACCTAAAAGAGGATGCAGACTCTTCACAGAAACCCTTTTTATTTTATTCCTAGTCAGAAAACCATCCATCTCAAACAGAATTACATCAATAAAATAGCTTCATATAATACTAGTATTTCCTCCTGATAAACTGCAAGATCCAAAATGTAGCTAATTATTCAAGTTAAAAAATATTAATTCTTTATATATTAATTCAGAGCAAAATGGGTCAAATAATCAAGCAACTGTGTCAGCAACAGTTACATATAAAGTGATTGCTCAGGTAGAATTACTTTGTAGTAAGCTAATGAAGTATGAGATGGTCTTTCCTTGTCCTTTTCCATCTAACCATGGGGTGAACCAAAACGACTCTCCCCACCACTAAAACCTGTTGATCCTTGTCCAAGTGAGGAATCAATGCAATTGCCATACATTCATTCCTGCTCTGAAAGTGCCATCCTTCATTCTTTGCATGGCTATCAAGAACATCCCTTTCTCAGATATGCTGTCACTCTAATTGGTCCATGATTTATTCATACTGTACCAATAAATTATGTGGTGATCTAGATGCACAAGTATTAACCACATGTCACATGGTCATAATTTCACAAACCCATTATAGCACATGTTGCAGAGTCTATGCTGGTTGGAGGGGAAGTGATCTTAGCATACACATAACCCCCACTAAGAGGTTAACACTTTCAGACCACTTAACCACTTCTGAATAGTTATTGCTTTTGGACCAGCACTGCAAGTTTAGTCTTGATCAGCATTCAGCATGTTTTGGAAAAGGTATTTTGAATATGGAGTTATGAAGATAAAGTTATGGGTATAGTCTGGTAACATGATAGTGTATATTTTAAACTAAATATTTAACAATAGACTGTGAGACTGAATATTACTGAAATCTGTCCTGGAATTAACCAAGAAGAGCTTTCATGGCAAAGATAATGGCACAACAATTGTGTTTCTGAAATATCATGTTGACTCTTTCTTAGGTCAAAAGTCACCTTAATACCTGTATGAATTGTTCAAAAATTAATTTGCATCTGAATGTCTGTGAGAAAACTTATACAACAGAAGAGAGAAAAAAAAAATGCTCTGCAGGGCACCTTCCAGGTCATTGCTTTGCAGAACAAGAGTAGTGCAAAAAATTCTGGCTTGTATGTTCACAATACCATTATGTTGAATTCAGTTAGAAAATCTTTTTCCCTCTTGATATCCACCAATCATTGCTACTGTGTTTCTGTTGTTTTTATTGAAAACAGTTCCTCATGTATATGTGGTTTGGTCAGTGTTGTGAATTCCAGTTATTCATGACACATTTGACACATAAACTTAAGCATGTATATGACTGTAATCCTACAGAATCATAGAATAGAATCATAGAACCATCAAGGTTGGAAAAGACCTTCAAGATCATCAAGTCCAGCTGTCAGCCCTACAATCCCTAACCACTAAACCATCTCCCAAAAGACAACGTCCACCCATTGAGGAGAATTATGCAAAATGCAAATACTCCAGTGTCACTACATCTCAGGTATACCTGTTTTTCAAAAAAATAAAAAAAAAAGAAAACTAAACTTCATCAGTGGAAAAGACAAGGACAGGAGAGATGTCAAGAAAGTGAGAAAAAGGACCCCAGGCATACATTAACATGCAGCTCAGTGAAGTGGAGAAACCATCCCAACACCTAAAAATTATCTCCCTAAAAATTAATTTTGCCCGTGTAGGCCAAGAGGAGTAACCCAATCCCTGAAGCCATCCAGGACGATCTAGTCTTCTGAATTTCTTGAAGCATAGGACTGCTGTTATTTTGCATCATTTAAAACATCCAAAGGACAACAACTAGCAAAACAGTTAGAGGCCAGGGAAAAGAGACAACAGGCAAAAGAGGGGGTTTCAGTTCTGCTCAATTTTTCTTGTTACTGGTTCCTCTCTGTGTAAGCTTTTAGAACTACGTCTTTCATTCCCATCGATAAAAACCAACAGATTTTGGTAGCTTAAACCCTTTTGATAATTCTTATGTAGGCAAATCCTGTGATTTGTGGTGTAATTGGGAAAAGTCGAGAGATCTCCCAGTGTCCAAAGAGGTATGTTTTGTTTATATTGAGTCAGAGAGTTTTCAAATTATGCTAAAACTGTTGTGTAATGTGAGGGTGCCATTTTGGTTAGGAGTTAAGCCCACCAAATACCTACTCAGCATAAAAAAACCAAAGATTCTTCTTTAACCTTCTTTTTTTTTCATCTTATAACCCTTATTACATGCTCTTAGTAATTCTTTTATCAGAACCAATATCTTATAAAAGTAATAATTTTAAATAGCACTAATTGCATGCAGTTAAGTGATAACTAATATGTGTATCTTATCCACTCTGCAAAAAAAAGATCTATTTTGAAGATATAAAATGTATTTCTAACTTACTAATTTGTTATGAAAAAGATCAGGATTTATTGTTTCTCTTTGCTGCTCTTAAGTTAATGTCTCTTTGGAGGCATGAGGCAAATAGGTAATTTCAAAAGCTGTTCTGCAGAGTCATATTGCTTCTGGAGGGACAGTATGTTTTGTTCTCTGGCCTACAGACCATACTACACATTTGAGTAATTGATCAGGTTTAGCAGAAACTGAATTCAAACAGAAATATGCAAGAATTTAGTCTGTTCAGTGGTAACTGATATTATCATCCCAATTTTGCTAAAAGGATGACTTTATTAAAAGAAGTTAGGCACAGACATAAATGTCTAAGAGACAATTATAGTAAACACTAATGGTAATATCAGCAAACAACTCAGAGATGTAAGTATAGTGTTAATTTTGTTTTCTACTCAGTATACTATTTATGCCTGTGTTTGTATATATCAAAGCAATTTCACATCTCTAAAAAACCTTTTTTGCAATCAAAACTTTTTCCTAAAGTAGCACCTGTAATATGGAAAGCACAAGCATTTCTGTAAACTCTGGTAATGAAATTCTGAAACGGGGAGAGAAAAGATAAAGTCTAATTGCTTTTTTGACTCCAGAGATTCTTGGATGAATTTTAACATCTGGCACCATACTATACCCTGAAAGACTTACAGGCTTCATGAGAGGAGCACTGCCATAATTTTTTAAGCCTAGGTCGTGCTTTTGACATCTGACTTACTTTTGATGAGCTCTATTTCTGTTAAAATGAGGTACATTTTAACCTCTTTGCTTTAGATAAATTCCTGTGCTATCCCAAAAATGGTTTCATTCAAAGGTAGATACACTTTTCTTGTTCCTGTAAATAGAAGATACACAATTTCCTTGCTGGAAAGATTAATGATTAAAAATTAGTTTTTCATAATGTCTAGTAATCTGTTCTCTGAACCTACCACCTGGTTTATTACTTTTGGAAAAGTTGTCTCTTACATTAGGTGCTTATTCTTATAAAACTTTTCTAGATACATTGGCTGGTTAAATTAACCTTGGAATATAATTCTTACTGGCACCTTGAAAGTTGTGTTACTTACATTTTTTTTTCCTTTGAAGGTTCAATCATCTGTGTCCAAGATGTCATCAACTATTACATCCTGCCTTCATATTAAAGGATATAATATCAATATATTAATGTTGGAAAGTGTTATCTCTCAACAGTTACAAGATTATTTAATTTTTATTTCATTTTTTTGTCTTTTACTTATAATCTCACTGTTCTCAGTTATGCTCTACTAATATATCATCTTGGTATAAATCTCTGATTAACCTAAATTTCAGTCAATTGCAAAAATTAACCTGTGAAAGAAATGAATTTTCTCTGAGTCATGCAGAACCACATGGCTCTTCGCTAGGGAACAGATTTATTTTGTAGCAGAATAAAATAAGTATTTTTATACTGGTACATCTGAAAAGGAAAATCTGCTATTTACACTCACTTCTTTTTTGGAACCTGTGTCTTTCCAAATAAAATTTTAATGTTATTTATTTTCATTTTTCAGTCAGTTCTCATACTCCTATTCCCTGAACCCTTCTACTTGTATTTGGACTCCTTGATTACTGCTATGATTTAATGCTTTGGAAAATGTAATACTAATGGACATATCTCAAGATCACAGATCTTGCCCACTGAGCATAACTATTTTATTAAAGCAATGAAAAAGAAAAATAAATCCATTTCCTGTCATTCATATGCACAAAGGACACCCCAAGCTCAAATCCTGTAATTCCTGGATGAAAGGAAGATGTAGAGGCTGGTGTGATTTAAATACTTTATTCCTTACAAGTACTATTTCTTTCTCCGGAACTGTGGGTAGGGAGTGGGTAGGGACATATTTAACTAGACCAGGTTGCTCAGTGCCCTGTCCAAGCTGACCTTGAGTGTTTCCAGTGAGGGGCTTCTACTACCTTTCTGGGCAACCTTATCCAGTGTTTTACCACTATCTATGTAAAAAGTTTATTCCTTATATCGAGTCTAAATCTGGCCTTTTTTAATTTAAAGCCATTACCCCTTGTCCTATCTAAACAGGCCCTGATAAAAAGTTTGGCCCCATCTTTCTTATAGGCCACTTTCAAATATTGAAAAGCCACAGTAAGGTCTCCCCAGAGCCTTCTCTTCTCCAGGCTGAACAACCTCAACTCTCTCAGCCTTTCTTCATAGGAGAGGTGCTCCAGACCTCTAATAGTTTTTGTGATCTTCCTCTGGACTCACTCCAACAGGTCCATATCTTTCTTCTGTTGAGGACTCAAGAGCTGGATAAACTACTCCAGGTGGGATTTCACCAGAGCAGAGTAGAGGGCGAGAATCACCTCCTTCAACCTGCTGGTCACACTTCTTTTGGTGGAACCTGGGTTGTATTTTATCAAATACTATTTTAGAGCAATTAAACTAATTATCCCCACATCTGAAAATTTATTTCATGACTACGAATTGTTTTTCTTATTCTATCTGGAAATATATTCATAATCAATTTATAACTTCGCATTACACCAGCATTATTTTCAATTCAATTAGCTCTTTCTCACTTATTCCAAAACCCCAAATGTTTAACTTAACAAAATTAAATGACTCCTCATAAAAATAAGTCAAGTTCTTTAACCTATTTTCATAAGCTTGGTTTTCCATTACTATAACTATTTTGGCATTTCTCTGAACCGGTTTCAATTTATGTTCACTAATGTAGGTAACCAAAACTGTAGATTATATTCTACTTTTTAGCGTGTTATGAATATAGAAATGGTTTTGTTTTGGGTTTGATTGTTGTTGGGTTTTTTTAAATCTCTCTTTTCTGTTTCTTCCTAGAAGAAGCTTTTTTTTTTAAAGGTTAGTTACACTGATAGCTCAAAACTATCTCATAGGATTTGAGATAGGAAAAGAAGTGAAAGTCTTAAATTGAAGCAAAGGAGATCTAGGTTCACTCAAAGGAAAACACTCTAATTCAAGATGGGAGTAAATGGTTTAAGGAGGTTGTGGAAGAGAATAATTTTAAGAGCAGCTTAGACAAATATCTGTCAGGAATGCTTTAAGTTTAATTCATCTACCTCTTACTGGGAGAACAGGCTACACGACCTCTTAAAACCCCTTTCATTTTTACTACTCTGTAATAAAATATATTTCTAAACCAACCATCATTGTTTAACCCCAGCCAGCAGCTAAGCACTCTGTTGTTTGCTCACTCCTCCCGGTGTGACGGAGAAGAAAATAAGAAGGGTAAAAGTGAGAAAACTCATGGGTTGAAAAAAAGACAGTTTAATTGGTAAAGCAAAACCCGTGCACACAAGCAAAACAAAACAAGTAATTCATTCACTACTTTTCACTGGCAGACAGGTGTTCAGCCATCTGAAAGAAAGCTGGGCTCCATCGCTCCTAACTGTTACTTGGGAAGACAAATGCCATCACTCCGAACATCCTCCCCTTTCTTCTTCTTCCCCAGCTTTTATTGATGAGTATGATGTCATATGGTATGGAATATCCCTTTGGTCAGCTGGGGTCAGCTGTCCCTGCTGTGTCCTCTTCCAGCTTCTTGTGCACCCCCAACCTACTCGCTGGTGGGGGTTACATGAGAAGCAGAAACAGCCTCGATGTTGTGCAAGCACTGCTCAGCAGTAATGAAAACAACTCTGCATTATCAACACCACTTTCAGCACAAATCTAAAACATAGCCCCATACCAGCCAAAACCAGCACACCATATCAGTAACTGTTTATGAATCATATCTTTTAGTATTTACAGCAGCAAATACTATTCTTAATTTTGAAGTAAATTCTATTGAAAATTAGTCTTCTTATTCCCTGAAAAACTGGGGTGTGATTATTTATCCTTAAAGAGATACTGTGACAGGTGCCCACAGCTATACTTTTAAGTTATTAATATGATAATCAGAATCCCGACTTTACAGGATTTTTCATATATACCTCTCTTTGTTAATTTGAAACATATGTGATCTAACGAGGGACACAATCCCTTCCCTTGATATATCAGCTGTTCTGTTCATATGGACCTGGAGTTGCTAGGACACACCATGAATCATAGAATCAGTTTGTTTGGAAAATACCTTTATGATCACCAAGTCCAACTGTTAACCTGACACACTGCCAACTCTACCACTAAACCATGCCCCTAAGTGCCACATGTACAACTGCACAATGTATCTCCAGGGATGGTGTCTCCAAAGTGGTGAGATAGCAGACAAGATGCATATACACAGATCAAGATTTATCTCCTATAATGCTGGGGTTTTAACTCTTTAAAGTAGAAGGCACAAGCAGTCAAATTGTAGGGAAATTGGGAGATTGGAACAGAAGCTAAGGTTAGAGTGCAAAAGGTATCTTCACAACAAAATGTACTACTAGTAGATCAAACAATAAAGGTTAATCATTAAAATGTTGACAACTTACTTATTACCAAGTTTTATATTAAGTCTAGATCATAAATATTTATTCTAAAGTTCTTTAAATCTTAAAACTTAACAATGAAAAGTTGCTTAATGTTAAGTTCACTAATAAAGACAATAAAGGAGTCAATAACTCTCACCCTTGGCCGGCTGCACTTGGGTGTCCCTGGATGGGTCTTAATTTTTGAGAATTAATCTCTCTGGAAGGCATCCCCACAGGAGAGGAGAACGTCCAGCACAACTCCTGGAAAGTGTATGGGAAGTCCCTCTGATCAAATAGGGGACCAGGCTTTTATAAAATAAAGTGGATTGACTGCTGTCATTTAACTATTTAGCTGTACCTCCAAAATCTCTCATTGGAGAATCAAAGGAAAACAGTAGAAAAAGCCATGAAGGCCTTGTTCTCACCAAGCAAACTGTCTTGTTTATCTGTTCATTCTTACTTTATATTCGTTTTGGGCTTAGTTGTGGCTGGGCTGAGCTCTGTGTTCTTCAACATCGGAGAGCAGCTAGTGTTATGAACATCAGCTTGGCCCTCTGTACTTTCAAGGTTGTTAGCAACTCAGAGTTTTCTAGGGCCTTTCCTCTCTCATGGGAATCTTTCTACTCCAGGCCTGGGCCTGTAAAATTAAGAGACAAAAAACAATTGAATCATAGAGGGAAACTGAGGCAGGCATATTGAGATATGGAGCGTCCTGCTACAGGTGGTGACTTGGTGACTCAACCACTTCTCTGGATAAGCCTGTTCTAGTGCTGGACCACCCTCATTTCCCCCTTGAGTCCCATCAACTGCTGACATCTTTCTTCCTTGAACCCTGCTTGCATGCACAGATTTCAGTTAGTTGTTCCAATTTTGTGCATTCTAAAATAAATTTTTCTACAGAACATTTGCAGTCATGAAGTGTACTCATTACCAAAATGCTCTATCCAGCACAGGACTCCTAGTCTGAAAATTCCCCAGACATCTAATTTTAGTCACCAAAGCAGGATCTGCTGTATTCTCTTAAGTGTCATAATCTCAAGATTACAAGGTTTTTCTTGCTTATGAATCCCTCTGCTTTGGAAGGAAGATTTTGGCCTGCAGCATTTCATAGGCTGTTGACCACAGCTATAAATTCAGTCCATTAGATTCTTACAGCCTTAACCAAGTACCTGGGACCCCTAATTTCTTTCTCACTTTTCCAAGCCCCTGGTTATATTTCAAAAAGTGTTCTGATAGCAACTGAGGCTCCAAGTGTGTGATGATGAAGGCAATCCTATTAGTCGTCTCTGTTCCCAATGAACGAGGGACATGTGAGATAAAACAATTTAATGGCACCAAAAACCCCTGAATGTAAGCTCCATAGACTCTTGGGGAGAAAGGAGGAACATAGTATAAATGAACAGGATTTCTTTTAACTGTCTGGGAAATTATGAGATTATATTAAATGGTCTTCTTCCCACAGAGACAGCAAATAAAATTTCATTGACACATTGCCAGGATTAGACATGCCTTGCTTCCATTTGCTGTGTTCGCTTCCCTAATGCTTTTGCTTTCACCTGCAATTTTTGGAGTATTGGTTCATGATATCCTTTTTTTTTTTTTTTTTTGTTAGACCTGAAGTTGAAAAGGCTTTCAACATTTAAGCATCTTCTGTCTCATTCAGTAGCTCACCTCATAAAGGAACACCTCAATATTTCACTTGATCTGATTTTAACTCGTACTGTGCTTAGAGAACATTTTATGTCTGTTAATATTCTCTGCTAGTTTTAACACCTTAGGTTTTCTGAATTTACACCTTATGTGCTTTTATTGTTCTTTCACAGAGCATTTTGTTTTGTTACTGTTCTCACATTTTCTATGATTGCCTTTTGCTCTTCAGATTATTAAAGAATTTTTCATTCAACTACATTGTTTTCTGACCTCCTAATCTTACTTTTCTTTGTACGTGTATAGCTTACCTCAAAGCTTTTAATGTTTTCTTTCTTAGAATTATCTCTTTTCCTACACTAGATCACTTTCTTCACAAACAAGTTCTTAGGCTTGTTAAAGTCCACTTTCTTGAAGTACATTAAATGCTTTTGCTTTACTTCCTCTGGAACTGTGAAGTATATAGTTTTTAATCCCTTTTACTTGCTTTATTTTCTGTCTTCATATTTTTAAGTAGTTTACAGAATTAACTGTATAAAAATTATTAGCTGATTCATGTACTTTTTGCAATAAAAAAGTCATCCCCATCTTTTATTTCAAGAATAAAGTCTTCCAAACTGGATTGCTTTTTCAATCTGTAGTTGATGTTTCTCTTCTGCTACACTTGATTTCAAAATTATAATTTGAACTTTAAAATTTTCCAAATGAACTTTCTGATTTGTTCAAACCCAGCTTGGTTGCTATTTCTACCACTGATGTTTTCCCTATAGTTCTTGCTGCATTTCCTGTGTTTGTATTGACTTTTCCTCCATGCTGCATCGATTTATACTAGACTTAAGGTCTTGCCACAAACAGACAAAATAATATAAACAGTAAAAAAATACATAAAGCAACTACAAAACTTTACTCAGTTTTCTAGAAAACATACCTTATTACCATGTATAGAGTAAAACAGATTATCAGAAAGCTTCAAGGTGCTGCTAAAAAACACTTCGAGGGAATTTGTAGTCATGCACTATTTTGGAGTGAGTGGCTTTACAAGTACCATTAAAGTTACTTTTTAGTTATCTTTTTTCCTCCAATTCTCTCCCCCATCCCACTGTGTGTGTGATTCTAAAATTGGTGATTTTAGATGGGCGATTCTAAAAGGTATGACCCTGCCTAATCAATTTATAATGTTTATGGATTTGTTAATAAATCTGCTGACACAATCTGTCTCCATATCCTCCTGTGGGTGAAAAATTCTGGAAATTCACTGTCTGCTGGGAAGCAAAATTTTTTCTTGTGGTTGTTCTGAACTTGTGTCTCACAAGTTTCAGTACATACAATAAGTTTGGGTGTTGTATCTTTTGGTCAATTATGATTCTGCATTCTTCCTATCCATCACTTTCCTGTTTTTTTAAGTCTTGGTCCCTCAGTCTTCTCTCCAAACGTAAGAATATCAGATATTTTTTCTCTCTGGTAAAGTGGCACTTCCGTCCCCATGTTTGCTGCTACCTTTTTACCTTCTATAACTCCAGTCTGGTCCATTTCATCCCTCTTAACATGCATAGACCACACTTGTACACAGTACCAAAGAAATAGTACATCAACCTTTTTTATACTGGTGAAGTGAAGCCCTCTCTTTTGCTGTCTCTTTCTGATGATGCACAACATTTTTCTACCTTTCTTTGCTAATATGCACATTAAAACAATGATTTCAAAGAACTTCAGGATGTCTTACCTGAGCTGTAGCTACCAGGCATTTGGAAGACACACTTTGTACTAGGGTTATACGCCAGTTTTGGATTGCAAGAAAGGACTGTACACTGGAAAAAAAATCTTGATGTTAATTTATTAACAGATTTTAGGTAATCTGCTTTACACATTCTTAGAACTTGTGAACAAATATTATTACTGGAGTTACTGCTTTAGAGTTCTATTTCCTGGTGCTTTCCAGGGTCTACATATGTTAACTTGTTTGTTTAAGCAGGGAGAAACATACAGATATATGAAAGACTAATGGTAAGAGAAGATGAGCACTGGGAAATGTTTAAGTGTCCGAATATGCATTCTTGTAAGTGAGTAAGTGTATGATGGTCATATAAAGATATTTTTAGTTTTACAAGGGTCTGCTATTAAAACTTTAATGAAATGGGTCTGGAAAGATCATGCATCATTAAGGACATCTGTCATATGGTGTGCATGTGAGATCTTTGCTGAGTGGCATGCTGGAAATTAACTACATTAACAATGTGTTCCAGAAAGAAAAATGGGACAAAAGCCAAGTGAAATGTGGGATAAAGCCAGAAAATGACCTTTCTGCAATATCTTAAAAGAAAAATGTGGAGGACTGGTACTTTGACAAAGAAGTGGATGCTTTTCATAGATTCATTCTCTGATAATCTGATGTTTTGAGGTAATATGTAGTCTTTACTTTTACCATTTTCTGTGATATGGAAGAAGAATGGCCAGTTCAACTAAAAGAAAAAACTATCAAATATTATTATACCAGGTAATTATTTTTACTAATTATTACTTCCCCAAATCAAATTAGCAATACACATAGTAAAAAAGTAGTGTTTACTTTTATAGATGTTCAGGAAATGTTCATGTAAAGTAAATCTTTACAGAACATTTTTCTGTTTGGAAAATATCTTAATAAATCTTTTGATCAAGAAAAATTCTGACTACTTCGAGTATATTTGACATGAGCCAGCAATGTGTGCTTGCAGCCCAGAAAACAAATCATATGGTGGGCTACATCAAAAGAAGTGTGACCAACAGGTCAGCGGTTGGACTTGATGATCTTACAGGTATTTTCCAACAAAAATTATTCTGTGATTCTACTTCACTCTGGTGACACACCACCTGGAGTATTGTATCCAGCTCTGCAGTCCCTACCACAAGAAAGACATGGATCTGTTGGCATGGACCCAGATTAGGGCTACAAAATTGATCAGAGAGCTGGAACACCTGCCCTCTGAAGAAAGGCTTAGAGTGTTGAGGTTTTTCAGCTTGGAGAAGACAAGGCTCCAGGGAGACCGACCTTATTGTGGTATTTCAATATGTAAAGGAGGCTTACAAGAAAGACAGAGAGATAGTGAGGCCTCTACTAACAGGATAAGGGGCAATTTAGGCTGGACATAAGGAAGAAATTTTTTACAATGAGGTTGGTGAGACACTGGAACAGGTTGCCCGGAGAAGTTGTGGAAACTGGGAAGATGGGGCTTTGAGCAACCCAAACTAGTAAAAGATGCATTTGTCCACAGCATGTGGGTTCAACAGGATGACCTTTGAAGGTCCCTTCCAACCCAAATTATTCTGTAAGGCATAGATTAGGAAGGGATTCAGTAAGAAATTCTGAGTAGAATCTTTGGGACAACTAGTGGAATTTTAAAAATAAAATATTTCTAACTTGCTGAAGCAATGTTGAATGTGAAATTGCTAAAGATAATAATCTTAAAATAGTTCTGATTATAAGATAGAACTGAAAATTATCTCTCATTCTGTGGGGTATGGTGATTACATACCCATAGTGAAGTAATGTATGGTTCAGTGACATCTAATGCTGACAAAATATTGATCTGACAAAGTCAGGAGATCTAATAAATGACATATAGACTGCTGAAGTTTGGAGATAAGGATAGGCTTCTGATCAAACTTGATTAATAAATCCAACTTTCCTTTAAAAGCAAAAGCAATTATGCTAATGAGTGTAGACATAGTGAGTTACTGTCATTTGACAGTATGCCAGCCAGAAATGGAGAGACAAGTAAGCTTATGCCAAATGAATTGTCCTTTCCTTCTGACATGGCGAAATAAAAAGTAAGCAGTAGTAAAATGAAAACTGAATTTAACCTAAAGGATTTTTTTTATGTTATATTGTTCTGTAAGGTACTCAGACAGCTGTGGTTCTTCATTGCTGAAAGAAAAACACTAATCTTCAAAATCAGAAAAAAATCCTTTATGTCAACAGAAGTAAAACAACTGTTGTACGATGGAACTTGAAGAATCTACAAATAAGAAGTTAATCAATATGGACAAACAGACAACTGTCAAAAACAGCAAAAAGAAATTTATTGTACTTTAAAATATTCCAGTAATCTCTGCCACAGTGTTGAACAGTATAGAATGGATTGTACAGAAGAGACTTTGTATGTTTCAATCAGATATGGAGCCAGAATACAACTATGAAACATTCCTAAAGTTATGTCTATTGTGTAAAATAATAAGAACCAATATCGGTTCCTGTCTTTGAAACCAAGGAGTATCTATTTGTTTACATCAGCACTATGTTCCTTTAGTGGTAGACATAGAATGTCTAGACATAGGTCCAGATATTAACTGTCACTGAAATCAAAGGACACTGGGTTAGTTGCAAAGTAAACTTCAACATTTTGCTTGTGTTTGTTTCTTTCTCCAGACAATTTTAATTTGGAAGCACAAAACTGGTATCCTCACTGCTGTCAGACTTCCATTTGTTATGGCAGATGGGAGGTGTCACTGAAGATAAAGACATTTGGAGAACTGCTTTATGACCTAAATATGACTCACAGCCACTTGCTGCATATAGAGATATGGCCACATATGACAGTTTTTTTAAACTCTGGCCTTACCTCTTCACAAATGCTACATCACTTACTGTCATTCCTTTCCCTCTACATCCTTTTTTTTTCTGCTGTCATTAACACCAATGAGATTCAGTGAGATGGTTAAATGAAAGAAAGCTGACTCACCATCCCTGGAGATACTTTGCACAGAGGTAGACGTGGGGCTTAGAGGCATGGTTTAGTGGTAGACTTGACAGTGTGCTAGGTAAACGGTTGGACTTGATGATCTCAAAGGTATTTTCCAATCAAACCAATTCTATGATTCTATAGTAACCTGAAGTGTAAAGAGGATGGGAAACTGAAAACTGAAGTGTGTCTTGAGAATAATTTTCTGAGAGGCTATTTGAAAAAAGAAAAACAACAAAAAACCTGAAACGAAATCCACTTGATAACTTCAAAGTGAAAGGACATGCTGAAGCTTATATTAACACCCAAATATGGCATTTTTTTACAACAGAAGCAATAAAGTATCTGCCACAAAGAAAAGTTAATCATTAGGGAAGAACACTCTTCCCTTATTGAAAAATAGAACTGCAGCTTTTTTGATAGACTGATTAAATTAGATTTGAGAAAATGTATATCCCTTGTGTATCACTTGCCTAAAATGCATTATGCTTTATTTAATTACTAACATCTAAGGAGGAACATTTCTGGTTTGGAATATGCCACCAAAATAGAAAAAGGCACTTATTTTCTCTTCAATTATGCCTGCACCAATGCAGCTACAAATTCTGCTTTGCTTCTCATGGTAAATTAATCTATGATCTACTTTGCTGCTGCATCTAGACTGTTTCCAGTGCCTAAGATGGGACATTGCTGACAACTTCCAGTCTGCTTGTGCAGCACTGAAATTTATTCTGCAGAAGGCATTATCTTCCATGACAGAAGAGGTCTGATCCAGACAAGAAGATCTAAAACCAGCAGAGAATTTATTAGTAAAATCCTGAGCAGAGGAACTGCAAACAGAAATCATAGCAGGAGATTTAAATGTGTATGGTAATATCAGGACCTTGCCTGTTATCCAATCTTCTAACTACATTGGTGAGGGTTACTTGCAAGCCTTGCTGCCTTAACCTGGATTCTGTCTGCATTCATAAGGACCACAGCCTACATATACATGCCAGCAAGTCCTTAGAAGAGTGGGTTAGAAGTATCTGGCATACCTAGCCCTTGGTGAGAGATTCTCTGAAGAGGAGGGTTGGAGCACAACCAAAACAAGAAGCCAGTTTGAGAAGCATTGGGAAATGTGAGTGATTCACCATTATAAGGCAAATCCTGGGGAACTACATTGATGGCTAATTTAGAGGTCTATAGCAACATCAGCAACCAAAGATGATCTGATGCTGGTAGTAATGGCAAGGCAATCTGTGAGGCTACATAAAAATCTGTTTTGCATTAGCCATCTATACAGTGATCTCTTTGCCCTTTTTAGACATGTAGTATGTATCTAGCACTGGTAGCTACTGTAGCTTTCTCTGCTAGTAAATATGCAGTTATTATACATGATGTTAGAACCAGAATGGATCTAACACTATCTGACAGCAACACTTGTCATTCCCTCTTTGTGCTCCACCATTCAGAAATACAGATGAACTCATTGAGGAGATAATAACAAATTATATCAGCTAAGGAAATAAGATAAGGAATAAACCCAATAGAACTCTGGAAAAAGATCTAATAGTTAAGAGGAACAGTGATATTGATTATGCAGATGAGGAAGAGAAGTGACAGTCAGTAAATTTGCTGCCAACCTTAGCTCTTTATTTACCAATACAAAAGGATGAGGAAAAGTTCTAGGAACAAGTAGAATCCTTAATATATAATCAATATTAGAACTTAGTTGATGTGATGAAGACAAATGGACAGATTTATCTCACTTAATTTTAAGAATAAATTAATTTCCCAAAATATCTCTATATAGTGCCATTGAAGGCAACTTGCTATATGAAAATAGCAGTATCAGACTTGTAGACATGACATAAGAACCACCCTGTTCTTTTGAGGTAGCAGCTAAGGGTCAGCAGGCAAGAGTACCAAAAATAATACTAGATTGATTACTCATGTTTCTGCAGCTGAATTGTGCATTGGGTAGCAATGCATACACTTAGGCATTTATAATCAGCACATGTTTAAGTATTATATGAGCTAGGTACTTTAAATGCAACTGTTGTTATTGGAGATCTAGTCAATGTAGCGATATATTAATTCAGTCCCTATTGATATCCCTCTTGCCATGTAATTAATGCCTAAGGGTCTTCAACACACCTGTCCAGAGATGGCAGAAATAACAAGACAGTTAACCAAAAACTTAGTAGATTACATGAGGATGTCTTAAAGAGAAGCATTAAATCTTCCTTTTATACAAGTGTGTCATGCTGAGTGGAGTTTTAAGATCTATTCAGCTGAATAAATGCATCTTAGATGTTTCTGGGAGTATTTTTGTGTATTTACATCTAACCAGACTCTGAGTTATTACTTTTCTCAAGACTATTTTCAACTATGATCAGATAGCTAAAACAGTGAAGAAATTGAACTACACATTTTAAAATTTGATAAGAAAGTGCTCTGGTAAGTTTAAAGACCTCAAATCATCTTAATGTGATTAATTCACCGCTGGGTACTAAAAGAACTGAATATAAAAGTTGCAGTTATCAGGGAGAAATCAAAGAGAAAAATAAGGAAATGTACCTATTTTAGAAAAGTGCCTATTTTAGAAAAGGCGTAAAGAACAGCTTATAAGAACCCGAGTAACATAAACCAATGTCAAAAAAATCCAACAGGTTTTTCAAGAAAATAAAAAGAAACATGTACTTTTCATTTTGAGTTTATTAGGATTCTGACAGTGTTTCTCATTCATAATGTAAGATATGGAAATTACAGACACATATTTTAGATAGAACTTCTAAAAGGGTATAAAACTGGGTAACTACTCAGGGTTGTTATCACTGAGATCTTGCCAGGGTCCTTCTAATACAAAATAATCTAGTGGCTATAGTAACTTGCAGCTTCAGCAGTATTAGGCTGCTGTAAAGAAACAAATATTCAGCTGATATATACATACACAAACACAAATATTATTGCAAAATAGATCCTATATAAAGATTGGATTGAATATGTGAAGAAGGCTGAGGGCCAACAATAAGAAAATGTCTTCAGGAAAACAAGAATTATCAATGGAAACTTAAAAAACTAAAATAAGACCTAATAGGTTTTAAATAAAAGAGAGAGCTGTTAAAATAGGAGGAATTAATTATTTTCTGCGTTCAAAGAAAATAGAAGTTGCTGTTGAAATCAATGACTCCAAGAGGTGTTTTGACATTTAAGTGAAACCTCCTCATCAAAAGTATACTAATCAGCAAATTATCTTGCCCAGAGATGATGTAGAGTATGCTGTAAGAGACACATACATGCCTAAAGAAACAGAATAGATAAATATCTGTTTGGCATACTTCACATGTGTTTGATAGTGAATTTAGTGTCAGGGCTGCATCCTAGATCTCAGAATGCTTAATGCATTTCTTTCTACTCTTGTGTAGATATTGTTATGTCTCTCAGTTCACCTTAAGTAATTGGGTGTAACAAGATTTGCTGAAGCAATGTTACAGAGATGAATTGTATGTTGGTAAACTTCTTTGACACCTCAAATGAAAGCTGCTGCATAAGGGCAAAATATTATATTGTATTACTAACTCCATATATCACAGACATTTTGGAATGAAAGCAAACTGTAAACAAGGTCATCAGACCGATAATCTTTGCAGACCTTTCTCCACTCTGTCAACCTTATTTAGAATTTGCTCAGTGTGTGCATTTGGAACTGCTGAGTTTCAAGAACAGTTCAAAATAATCTTGCTGCTCCACAGTAGGTGTTTGTTGCACAGTAATGCTCCTTAAATGTTATTGAAGAAAAGGACAAAGGTTTGTCTATTTGAGTGTCAGATTTTGTCCTGACGATTAGCAGCTTCCTAAAATTGATTAAAACAAAAAAAGCAGATAAAAATAAACATAGCTGAGAATAAAAATGTAGTTAGTTTTCTTATAACTTCTGAGCTAATAAAAGTTATGTGAGTGTAGGAAATAACCTTTATTCATGAGAAGTTTGTTGGATAATGTAGCATCATGAATAATATTAAAAAGAAATCTTACTTGAGGATAGTCTTATGGAAAATATTCTTTTATATGTTCTTTCTCCAGTCTTACAGGAAAAAAAAGACCAAATTTCAGTTCTTTAATTAGAATTAGTACTTATTGGAATGCTTTTGTTTTCAAATTGGACATTCAGTAGTATGAATCTAACATAAACAGTATCAGATAGGGGAGGAAGTTGCAATCATAGAATCATAGCAATGACCTCGGAGAAGAAAGTAATGCTATAAAGAAACAATGGCAATAAGATGCTTTTCATGAATTTCTGTCCATAGTTAAAGACCAAAATATATGATCCTACAGATTGATAATAACAGCTCTGCAGATTATATTTTTTAACAGAGGACAAGTGCTGCTAGTTAAGTTCTCAACCAAAAGTAAACAGTACATTTTCTTTATACAAACATTATTGCTAAATCTTTTTCAATTTAACACAATACATCAGCCACTCAGACCTCTAATGGTATTTTTCTCCTCTCTTTATATGTGATTCCATGAAAGATACCATCCCATAAAGAAGTTGCATTATACATAGTGGTAAAATATTTTTTTTTTTTACAAAAACACCTTAAGGTCTTTCTTTTTATTGAAGTATGATTGTGACAATTGCTATTTCTAACTTATTTTAAGTGACTGAAAAAGTGATGGTGCATACTTGGATATCAATTTAGTATCATAATTAAACTTTCCAGTATTTGTCTTTATAGGTTTACTCTCAAAAAGTTAATAACTGGAGTTCTGGGAATGTATCATAAACTCTTCAATGAGAGTTGGAATTTCATGTTGCTCTTTTTTAAATCCTTATGTGTGAAAAAAAATCAGCCTCCTACTTTTTCGATAATTAGATGGCACCTCACTTCTCTGGGCTTTTTATATCTTTTTGATCTGGTGGGACAGCTTCTAATCAATTTTTGTTGGCCTATTTTTATAAGTTTTTGGAAAAGATTAAATTATTTATGAAATGGTCAGGGTAATACACTGAGCACAGTGTTGGTGTGCAGTCACATATTATTTTGCAATGGATTTTTTATAGGAGAAAATAATAGTAAAATCAAGATAGATGTTTAGCAGCTATGACATATAAAAGCACTTTTTATTCCCATTTAAAAAAAAAAAAAGACAAATCCTTGAGTTTTTAAAAACTCCAATATTACAAATTATTCTCCCCACACCAAAAGCAAGGCTCATTTTTTACCAAACAAACTCTATTTTGATCAGAACTGGAACTCTGTCCTGTTTCCACTCTTGTCAGCACCCTCACTCTCTTTCTGATGTGTCAAAGTGGTTTCCACAGAGGCCATTCTGTTTAATGGTGATTTACTTTTTGAACCTTAAAACACTGCTTTCTAAGACAGGGAAACAATTTTGGTAGATTTTATTTTCTGGTGTCTTATTACAAGGCTCATGGTTTTTAGATGTACTTTTTTTGGTGATTATGTGACATAGTCACCCATAAAAGCCTTATGAAACTTTTCATAATAAATAGATTTTGTAATCCATGGTAACTAAGTATATAACCCAAGTGCCAAGAATAGCACACAGCTCCTGGACAATACTGCTGAAAACTTTATCTGTAATATTTATATATTTAAAAAATTAGACTCCTTTTAGAGAAAAATCTGGGATAGAGATCTAGGGTGTCGGGTGAAGTGGTACATTTTATCTGGAAATTTTAAAAGTTATGATCTTCTAGTTCCTGACACAATGCTCAGATCATCTTTAAGACCTGATTAAAATAATTGCTACCCTACCATACTGATACTGCCAAAATCTTACTTTCAATGATAAAAAAACTGCTCTAACGTGTTATATAAATATTTATTAAAAAAATCTATACTTAAGTAATTTGACTTTTGATTTGAAGTAAATGTCTTACAATTAAGCTTGTATTAGCTGTGGATAGATGCAATGTTCCTGAGCCCTAGATATTTAATAGTTGTCCTAGGGTTTTTCTTCAGTTATAATGTGTTCATTATCTCATACACAAAATGGAATGCCAAGGAATTAAATTTGCACAACCGCTACAATATATTTGTGTTTTGTAATTCATTTTGTTCATGACCTGGTCCTAATGTTCTTACAACTGAAAAAAGTTATGGTGTTTCAAATTACAATGCCTATGAATACTTTATTTTGCCTTTACCACATTGTGAACTTAACACTGAGATGTAAAGGCACAGAATGCAATATTTTTCACTTCTTTAACATGTTAAGATTTTGTATTGGAGTTACAAACCCCTGAAGCTTGCAAATGGTGCTTTTAATAGAGCTAATTTGCATAGAAACAGTACTGTACACTTTGATTTGTTTCAAAAGAGGAACTATTGAAACTTTAATTTTAATTTAAATGTGAAACATTTGACACTATTGTCAAAACCCGTGCCTATTATCACGATAAGTCATAGTTGTCTTTTTTTTTTTAGGATAGCTTTTTATGCCATCAGTGACTTAGCTAAGAATTTTTTTACTTTCTCAGGCTTGTCTCAAAATACCACTTTTTAATGTCAGGTGAACTTGGATTTGAAAAAAATAATACAGGGTATGGTATAAAAAATAGTTTTTTGCTTAGAGTTCTTTACAAGTACCTTTGAATATAATATTGAATTGCTTTGGAGGATATTTTGTGAACTCTCCTTCTGTTTTAAGCCTTGGAAGGATGGGTTTGTTTTAACTTCCAAGAGTAAATGGGATTTTTAACACCTACAAAATAGGGAAAGCATTACTTTGACTACAGGTTTTTGTGATGTTCAGCCATTGCAGGAGAGACAAAAACAACCTCCTCTACATTTAGAGATAAAACAGGAACATATCTTTTCATTTGGAAAAAAAAAATATTTTTGAATGAGAGTTTCACAACTGTAGATACTTTGAACAGCTTCTTTATTTTTAAAACAAATGTTTTGATTAGAACTACTGGAACTAAACTACTAGATACTAAAAAACAGCCTCCAGGTGTTTGTTGTTTTTGTTTGTTTGTTTGTTTTGTTTTTTTAATGTCTGAAACCTAATACAGTGATTTCACAACCTGTTCCATAATACATATACGTCAGACTACCTGAAAACCAGAACAAAGATGATATACAGGGAAAAATTGTGCAGAACTGGTTGATCATTACTAAGGAGAAAATGGCTGAAAAGATTCTTGGAGAAAATGGGCTTGAGGAACATAGCAGAGATAGGATAAGGATGACTTCAGAGTGGGAAAAAGGGCTAAAGAGACATGAGTGAGCAGGTAGACAGCAGGCAAGTGAAGGCTAATTAGGAGGAACAAAAAATTATTTAGTGGAGCTTTATGCTGAAACTTAAATATAGATTACATTTAATGTATAAAGTACAAAAATTTATGAAACTAGGGGTGTGGTTAGCGTAAGAAGTCTGAAATAAGTGGTTTTTGTGTAAATTTAAGTAGTCCATCACAACATTCACACCTTAGGGAAATGTGGAGTTCTTTATCTGAATTTGTGTATTAAGGAGATTAAAATTCGATACACAAAGTTCTAGGTAGGAGTTTTATGTATTAGCGATTTCATAACTTTAAGCCCTTAAAATTCCTAAATCATATAAATAGATTTTGGTGCGCAGTTAACGGAACTTTATCCTGAAAAACTGTGCATAACACCCATGCTAATGTACAGCAGTCAAAGGTATGGCTCTTCCATTTAAAATCCTAATTTACTTACAATTATTACCTGTTACCTCTCTTCTACACTACCTATTATATGTTTCACTAATTCTCAGGTTGTTCCATAGTTTTAACGTTTTACCTTTCTCTAACATTCTTAACTTCCCAGGTTTTAGTTGGGATTGTCTTGCCAACATTAACAAGATTCAGAGTATCTGCAGCTCCAATCCCTTTTAGATTTATAATTTCTATTACTACTCTGGCTTTACTGGTATGACACATAGATATCAGAGCTAGAGCTAAGCCTTGGCAATTATATAAAATAGAGCTTGAATAACCTCAGCCTGATTGATCAGTCCTGGGAGGATCAGCATGAAGCCATCATAATGCTTCATACTCCAGGAGAAGAAGAACATAAACACTATTGTAATATATGTAACTGCATACTTTCCTGTCTTACTTTGAGAATAATTCAGTTCAACACTAAGATTATTAGATTCAGGTGTCACATGTAAATTTTGTAGCTATGCTCCTATTGCAGTCAAGACACCTAGGAAAAGTTTGGATCTTCATATGTTGCAGATGTCTGGATTGATCAACTGTTGCTGTTCAAAAGGGTGCAGGATCTCTGTAAGTCTTGGATCTTTGAATCCTTCTACCTAAGCCAGATGTCTTAGTTTTCTGTGCAGATGTCTTAGACTCCTTAAAGCATTTCAGATTATGATATTTAGGCAACTAACTCCCATTCCTAACCAATAAAGTAAATGAAGATGAGAGGGTAATTCACTTGGAAGCAAATGTCTTTGGTTCAATGTTATTTCCACAAATGTGTGTCTAGAGCTATGCCCCACAGTATCCAAGACATCTGCACAACAGTGTCAGATGTGACATAAAACTGGTAGGAGATACAATCTTCTGTGGCAGCACCTGAAGGGTTGGCAAGATGCATTATACATTAGGCACCTCAGATTTCTGTATTTGGACACTAACTTGCTATGCATGGGCAACTGAACAGAGTCTCTAATAGGTGAATTGTGCTCTAAGCTCAATTTAGTATATTGCTTAGCTATCCTTTGACTTTGCTATGTGCTTAGGCATGCTCACATGGAAGAATTCAAACTCAGGTGTGTTTATCTTCTATTGAACGTTTAGTCTTTCTGATAATTTGATTCTATTATTCTGTTCTATGATTCTATAATTCCATTTAGTATTGCAACAAAATATAATATCTCACCTATGACTTAACAACTAATGTTTTTCTGTATGCCCTTAAAAACAGCTGTTCAGAGGAGGCTACGTAGGGGAATAATGCAGGACAAAGAGAAAATACCTTTCAGTTTTTATTTTCACTTTTAAATATTGACCTTTCAGTGCAGAAGTGAAGAGCCAGTCTCTATACTCTTGCACTTTGGTTTGTCACCAGTTCATTTTGAAAATGCATGATATGCAATTACAAAGCATTTTCCCACCCGTTTTTTTTTTTAGAGTTTAGCTGTTTATCATGTCCTAAAGCAACTCAGTTATGGCTTTAGAAGGTTGGAGTGTTTAAAATCTAAGTCCTCAATGACAAGAATGGCAGCTTAATAATCCCTCCACAGAGAAGAACAAGAGCAAATAGAAAAACGGTTTCTAGAAGGCAGAAATAAGTATTTTCAGTCATCTGAAGTGCCCAAAGTTCTAATTTATATACAAATGGATATGTATTTATATACCCTTCCTGAAATAAATGACCAGCAAATACTAATGGCTGTGTTTTGGTTTTATCCCTACTCTCTCTTTATCTCTACAGGATTTCAGAGCAGCATTACTTTAAATTAGTTTCTATATTCTTATTCTTCTGGGACATAATTAAACAGAGCCCACGCTCTAGGCTCAAACAGTGAATCTCTGCTACTGTTGTTAGAGCGTGGACTTCTCCATCAGTCAGGCTCATGGCTTAGGATGCATAAGGTGTTGGTAAATAGCACTTCTGGGCTGCAGAAGACTCTACTGTGAGTGAACCTGCCAGAGCATTAGAAGGAGAAAATATAATTTGTATGCATCTGGTTGAACCTGATAGGAAGGCAGGCTGAGGTGCCTTGTGATTTTAAAAAAGTGTAGGGAGTTAACAAGAATAGAACCCTTCTTCCTTCTCAGAAACACAAGTAATTGACTGCTAGAGCTGCTTCTGTTGCGGCTATTGATCAGTGACAGTTAGAGATGTTCTTTACAATCACTCGTCCTGGGAGGCCTAATTAACAAAGGCTGGCTTGCTGAATTAGATAAAACTCAGTGTCCACTGAAATTAATGTGATGCTGTCTAAGCGTCCTTCAACTATTAAGGGAAAATCAAGTTTAAGTGGAAGAAAGAGGGTAGTCCTGTTAAGGGCTAAAACAGTTGTGACTGGAAAAGTGGATTAAGATAACAGTTTTGCAAGGGCAATGCAGAGGCACAAAGGCACTTTCTTTAAGAAAGGTGTCTCTTCTTTTTTCTTAAATTTTAACAGTACTTATGCTATTTACTGCCAAATAAATAATTTATTTTTTTTCTTTTCTAGGAATGACTCAATTACAGAAGACATAGAGATTGAGAAATTAGACCTTTAAAAAATGAAAATATTTCTTGGTGATACTTTACCAGACAATATATCTCTGGATATTACCTTGATGAGCAGTCAACAAATGAAGGTACAGTATTTTGCATTATACTATAAAAGTAGAAAAGTAATTGTAAAAGAAATTGACTGATGAAAGGATGACTCTGGGGCAAGATAAGTGGGCATCATGGAGATGCAGAGAACAGTTTCTTTCGCCCCTTCTTCCAGATCATAGTATGGAGTCCTTTGCTTTACCCTGAGATAAAATCAGTGACACAGGTTTTCATGAAGCCACCAATGTTAGAGCTTTCAGGCTCAGAGTCCTGGGTTCACAACAGAACCAGAAGACTAAGTCTGCATTTGAACTGCAAGGCTAGTAGGGTTGTGAGCTTTGTAGCCATACTTCTCATATCACCTCAATGAAGGGAACCTAACCAGGTGTTAAATCCTGTGTTAAAAATTTATAAATCAACTCTTGACAGAGCCCAACCAGACCAATCAATCTCATCCAACAAAACCTTTAACTAGATACTTAGGAAATGCACTCAATAACAATAAAATAATACTTATGTTACTGTATAGTACAGGATCTTTAATTATCAATGCAAAGGAAAAGGGGAATGTGCAAAATTTAGTGGGATTTGTTACACTCATATACTGAGTTCAGAGCGGGTTCTACCTGAGTGATTAGTTATCTTTGATGTGGGCTATTCAGCAGTGTATGTTTTCTTAAGTAAACTGCCCAGCCATTTTCACATAACCTCTTCACATGTGGACTGTTTATTTTCTCACATAACCTTTCTATCTATGGTTGAAATCAGGGTATATTTTTCTCAGATACACATTTGCATTCTTTTAAAACATAAGAACTTTCACATGTTTTTTCATGTCTGGTTTAAGATACCTTCAATGTGTATTTGACCAAACATATATTCTTCTACATTC
This sequence comes from Hemiprocne comata, assembly GCA_020745705.1. Taxonomy (NCBI): domain Eukaryota; kingdom Metazoa; phylum Chordata; class Aves; order Apodiformes; family Apodidae; genus Hemiprocne; species Hemiprocne comata. The sequence goes on along the minus strand of CM036586.1, from coordinate 92,718,344 downwards.
CCAGATTGGACACAGGACTAGAAGGAATTCTAAGTTTGCTGATGATGCAAAGCTGGGAGGAGCTGTCAACTCCCTTGAGGGCAGGCAGGCCCTGCAGAGAGACCTCAACAGGTTAGAGCAGTCATCAACCACATGAAGTTTAACAAGGGCAAGTGCTGGATTCTGCACCTGGGATGGGACAGCCCTGGTGGTAAGTACAGACTAGGGAATGACTGGCTGGAGAGCAGTATGGTGGAGAGGGACCTGGGGGTCCTGATTGATGGCAAACTGAACATGAGCCAGCAGTGTGCCCTGGCAGCCAGGAGGGACAAACGTGTCCTGGGGTGCATGAACCACAGCATTGCCAGCAGGTCAAGGGAGGTGATTGTCCCACTCTACTCTGCACTGGTGCGGCCTCACCTTGAATATTGCATGCAATTTTGGGCACCACAATATAAAAAGGACATCAAACTGTTGGAAAGTGTCCAAAGGAGAGCCACGAGGATGGTGAAGGGTCTGGATGGGATGTATTATGAGGAGCAGCTGAGGTCACTTGCATTATTCATCTTGGAGAAGGGGAGGCTGAGGGATGACCTCATTGCAGTCTATGGCTTCCTCACAAGGGGAAGAGATAGGGCAGGTACTGATCTCTTCACTCCTGTGACCAGTGACAAGACTCTGGGAAATGGCAGGAAGCTGAATCAGAGGAGGTTTAGGTTGGATATCAGGAGAAGTTTTTTCACCCAGAGGGTGGTTGAGCACTGGAACAAGCTCCCAGTGGAAGTGTTCACAGCACCAAGCCTGCCTGAGTTCAAGAAGCATTTGGATGATGCTCTCAGGCACATGGTGTGATTCTTGGGGTGCCCTACAAAGGGACAGGAGTTGGACTCGATGATCCTGATGGGTCCCTTCCAACTCAGCGTATTTTATGACTCTATTATTATAACATAATATGAATGCATATACAGTGCCTTTCTAACTATTTATAATTAAAATATTGACATTTACCTATGTATGGTACTTTTAAGTGTATTTGTAAGTGTAATTTTAAGTACCATACATAGATAAATCTCAATTATTTTTTTCCAATACTTTTAAGTACCATAAAGGCAATTATTAAACGTATTAATTTTTTTTTTTTTTTAATCTGTTTATACCACCTGGACTTGTAAGATTGTTAGGCTTCTTTTCCCACGGATGATGAGCATCTTTAGAGGATGAGCATACCTCTGGAAAGTAAAGTTCCAGAGCCACATGCCCTGAGTCCCAGCTGGTGAATTATCCTGCTGTCACAGACAAATCCACAGGTGTACTGCATAAGAGAAAGGGAAGTATACACATATTTATGTGCAAGATCAGTAAGATTATTTATAGAAGTAACACTGAGGTTAGTGTAAAAACTCAAGTCTAAAATAGAGACATGTAAGCTAAATATAAAGGACTGACTATGGAGTAGACTTAGACTATCCAGTGAGAGCAGTGGAAGTTTTTATTGTATTCTACTCCAGGGAAGACTATTTGGCAGAGTGACCCAAAATCTCATGCTTTCAGAAGTCAGCACTTTTGAGGATTACACTGGGTAGACCCCAAATCCAGCAGCTCTAAACTTGACTCTTATTTTCCCTTATTTGCTTTTGGTAACAGTTCATGAAATCTGAAATGTCTTAAATGATACTTCATCTGCCAGTCTACAGTAAGTGCTCGCCATCAGCAAGAAACTTTAAGAGAGGAAGGAATGAATGTCTCATCATCTTCAGGATATAATAAATTAAAGTAATACAACTTGGAAATAGAAATATGTCATAATTAGCCACTATCAATACCCTTTTTTTTTTCTCTCTGCAATTGTTATGCATTCATGTGTAAAACCCTTGAAGCTTAATTTGGTGGAAAGTATCTGCCTTTTTGACAGGATACTGGATATTCATAGAGCTGAGAATTTCAGTTGCTTCAACTTCCCAATAGCTTTTTGAGAAGATGTCAGCACTGATGACAAGATTAGCTTTGTATCTAAGAGATTGCCCATGAAGTAGAGCACAAGAATCACTCCAGCATCTCTCTGTCACTCATAGGGTCAATAACATAAGCTATAAAGTTTTGTATGTTAAAGCACACCAGTTTGCTTAATATCCACAAACATTCAAACAACAGCTAGTCTGTTAAACATTTTAAAAAATGACCTGCTCTGTTCTGTATGTATGGGAATAATATAGATGCTAGCTTTTAAAGGATAGCAATTTACACATCCTTTTCCTGTTATAATATCGTTTTTCAGAATCAGAATTTTGTTATATGTAAAGTGGTTTAGATCAATAACTAGAAATCGACTTGTATTGCATTGATTTGCTAAGCAGCTTATGTATGAAGATGACAAGAAGTTATGGCTGCCACAAACCAATCTCCAATTGTCTAATGGCTTTAACACTTTTCAGTTAATTCTGTGAATACAAGAGAGTATACGAAGTATTTTAGATATTTTTCACAATATGTTCAGTGACAATAATAATACAATCTGGAGAGCTTAAAATAGAAGCACTGGCATGAAAACATAGCTTTTATCCTTTAATCATCATTTAGTAAACAATTAGTAAGTCAAAGACGTGCAGATATACAGAAAACAATTGATATTATATTTGTAGAAAGAAAATCAGCAAAGAAACCAGCAACCAAGTGTCCTATAGCAAACATACATTAAATAATGGGAAAATGAAACTGTGGAGCATAACCATTGCTTCATTTGTGATACAGCATCTAAGCTTCATCCATTCACCTTATTTTATTAACAAACCTGCATCCACTCTCAGCTCAGAGCAGGTGAATAAAATATGCCACATAAAAGGAGGATTGATTTTTTCTCTTCGAATTCTTGTCTTTCCTCTGCCAAGTTTTTTTGGTTTTGTTTTCATTTTGTTTTTTCTCCCCACTGTATATGAATGTATAAAAGAAATTGCTTGAATTGAATCAACTGGAATATTTGTAGCATTTTCCTGAAATACATTATTCTTTTGTTTTTAAATACTGGGTTATTTTTGCATGGCCTAACCATAAAGATGTGAGAGAATAAGGGAGTAGAGACTGAAATGTCTTAGATTATTCTGGTCATGCTTTTTATGCCACATCTAAAAGCATAAACTATGCAAAAAAAGGGATTGCATTGTCTACCTGTTCAAGAAACAAAAAGAATGACCCAATTAAAAATGATGAAAATTATTTAAAACAATAACATTTTTGAACATACATGAATTAGAAAAAAATAAAAAAAAGAAAAGCCATCAATTAATATTAAAAAATGTGAGAATTTGAGTTTAATTGGCCCTTATGTTCCCTATGTTAGTGAATATCATTAAGAATACAGATTCTATGTTTTTGAACAGTTCTGCTGTAGGAAGACAAACCAAAAAGATGAGCAGTGGGAATTTTATTCATTGTGTAGGCAACATTTTTCACCAATGGAAGCCTGAAGGTGGCATTACAGAGACATGTCATAACATTACAGGAGACCATGAAGGTTTATTAATTGGAGATAATGAATCATTACTATAAGAACATTTTTTATACTTTCTTTTTGTTATGCATGAGATTACAATATGGGATCACAAAGAGAAATGGGCCCAAATGACAGAATTGTATAGTCAACATACACTAATTTATTTTATATATGTATACATATATTTATAATTACAGTTAATCATATTCAAACCCATCTAGTTGCTACAGAGGTTTTTTCTTTGTAGCTATATGATAAAGTGAGTTTCCTTCTGGGCAGATCAGGTGATTAGGCCCATCGTGGTCCTGGAGGGGAAGAAGATTAGGTTTGTGTGGATTGGTCTTGTCCCACTTTTCTGTCACAGGCATGTGTACCACTGATGGGTGAGCTCTGTTACTTCTGTCTTACTCTAAGTGAATTTCATCTGGTTCCCCCTGCTTTAAGCAAGCTCTTCGTTCATAACTGGATCAAGTATAGATCAGAAAATTATCTATCACATAGAGTTAAAAACACATCAAACATGGAGTAAAAACCAGGTTCACGTGATTTTATAATGCTTTATTCTGAATCTGCAACTTACATACACTTTTAGAAGCAGCATGCTGCATTGAATAAGTGTGATACAGGTTTGACATTGCATCTAAAATTAAACTTCCTTACAGGGCTTCTAAGGCCTCATTTAGGATACTGAAAGACAGATATGTATGTTTAATTCACAATAAACCACATTAAATTTGTTTATTGAAGAGTTCAAATGAAAGCTGAGAGAAGAATATGGCGTTGAGCTTGAATCGTAAGTCTGGATGAGCAAATAGTCTGTCCTTATAACTTTTATCTTTTGTTAGATAGCACAGGTTGGCTATCTCAGTTAAGAATAACATTTAGAAAATATTTCTGATATATATCTCCAATGTTTAACTAGTACAGCAATGTTTCAAATTCCTCAATAAAGTCTCATAAATTCAGGTAGCTAACTGAGGCATTTGATCCAAACTAAACACAACAGTTAGAAGTCTCTAGACTCCAAGCAGAAGTATGCTGCCTTCATTTTTATACAGACAGCATTTTTCTTCGGAGCTGGTTGATTATTTGATTTGTTTCACTGTGATTGCAAGGTCCACATATAACCTGTAACTTCTCTCTAAACCAGTTTTGAAGAATTAAAGGGATACAAGTCATAATAAATTAAGATTTAAGAGTATTTATTTTTTCTTGTATGTGCTCCCCTCGCTGTTTTTACAAGTATTGTTGAAATATGAGATGAGTAAGCAACAGAATATCACGTGTGCTGTTTTAAAAATCAAAAAATATAGACAATTTCATTGATATCTGATTTGAAATCTAGCATCCTTCTACTCACAGGGAAAATTAGTGTCTAATTTTCTTTTTTCGTAAGATAACATTGAAATATTTACCTTCCATTATTTTTGGAAGAAATGTTGGATTATGGGGTTGTACCTAGATTACTTGCCCTGAATGTTAGCAGCATGGGCTTAAAAACTAAGAGGAAGTACTGTAAGTTTCTGCAAATAGACAAATACCTCTAAATATATGTTTCAAAGTTATGTTTTTGTCATGAGCACTTGCAATATTCAATCTTCAGAATAGGAATGCTGCCTGGATCTACCTGTGCATCCAAAATTTTATCTTTGATACACAAACAGAAAATACAATCTCTGTTTGAATCTTCAAATGACGAATTTCTACAGGTTCCTATTTCCACCTATGTTCCAAGAGATCTTCAGTTCTATTGCACAGTAGGTCCTATGAAGAAAAGTCCTCGTATATGCAACAGAGCTGCAACAGAGTCTTGTGTTAGTTCTTTTTATTCTCTAAGGATTTTCTGCTAGAATACCTATTTTTACCTTCTGCAATAAAATAGCTGAACAATATGAACTTACGTAAAAATATCTCACTAATGGTGCTCTTTGTAAGATTCATAATCGCACTAAGAAGAACACATTTGCAATGCTGAATAGTTCTTAAGACATTGCCATGCATTAAAATTATGCATGTAGTGATATATTTTCATTGCTTGCGGACAGACCCTTAAAATCTTACTCGTGAAAATCAAATAGAAACCAAGTAATAACTTGCAAACTTTGTGACCGTAAAGCATTCATTTCTCTAATACAAGTAGCTGTTAAGTACATACATGTTATCTTTTTTCTGCAAGTAAAAAAAAAAATAGATTATTATTACGTAGCAAACTATGATTAATATAAGTTCAATGACATCACTATTACAGAACCACAGAATCATCCTGGTTGGAAAAGACCTTGAAGATCATCAAGTCCAACCATAACCTAAATCCACCAACCATAACCTAATCTACCCATTCAGTGCTTAAATCATGTCCCTAAGCACTACATCTATATTTCTTTTAAACACTTCCAGGGGCGGTGACTCCACCACCTCCCTGGGCAGCCTGTTCCAGTGTCCAACCACTCTTTCGGTAAAGAAATTCATTCTAATACCCAGTCTAAACCTCCCCTAGTGCAACTTCAGGCTATTTTCTCTCATCCTGTCATTATTCACTTGAGAGAAGAGACCAACTCCCACTTCCCTACAACCTCCTTTGAGGTAGTTGTAGAGAGCAATGAGGTCTCCCCTCAGCCTCCTCTTCTTCAAACTAAACAATCCCAGTTCCCTCAGCCTTTCCTCGTACGACTTCATCTTCAGACCTTTCACCAGCTTGGTAGCTCTTCTCTGGACATGCTCCTGCAACTCGACATCCTTCTTGTAGTGAGGGGCCCAGAACTGAACACAGTACTCGAGGTGTGGCCTCACCAATGTCGAGTACAGGGACACGATTACTTCTCTACTCCAGCTGGCCACTCTATTCCTGATGCAGGCCAGGATGCTGTTTGGCCTTCTTGGCCACCTGGGCACACTGCTGGCTCATGTTAAGTTGGCTGTTGACCAGCACATCCAGGTCCTTCTTCACCATGCATCTTTCCAACCACTCATCCCCAAGCCTGTAGCTTTCCATGGGGTTGTTGTGACCGAAGTGCAAGACTTGGCACTTGGCACTTGACACTTGTTAAACCTCATACAATTGGCCTCAGCCCATTGATCCAGCCTGACCAGGTCTCTCTGCAGAGCCTTCCTACCCTCAAGCAAAGTGACACTTCTGCCCAGCTTAGTGTCATCTGCAAACTTACTTAGGAAGCACTGCATCCCCTCATCTAGATCATTGATAAAGATATTGAACAAGACTGGACTCAAAACTGAGCCCTGAGGGACACCACTGGTGACCAGCTGCCAACTGGATCCAACCCCATTCACCAAAACTCTCTGGGCTTGGCCAGCCAGCCAGTTTTTTACCCAGCAGAGAGTGCACCTGTCTATGTCATGTGCCACTAGCTTCTCCAGGAGTATGCTGAGGAAGGTGGTGTCAAAGGCTTTACCAAAGTCTGGATAGACAATGTCCACAGCTCTTTCCTCATCCACCAGGTGGGTCACCTGATCATAGAAGGAGATCAGGTTATTCAAGCAGGACCTGCCTTTCCTGAACCCATCATCCTGTGGCTGTCCTGCACTTGCCATGTTGCACAAAATTATACAGCAAAACTATCAATAATGTAGCAACAAGTTTGTATGCAGTGAAACAATGGAAATAGGAGAGGAAGAAGGGAGAAATATGGCAAATGAGATAACACACAATAGGACAGACTAGGAAGACAGGAGGATAGAAAAGTAAACAAAGCTGAAAAAAAGCTGGATTTTAAGGAGCACAATCTTTTACATAGCATGTACACTGGCTTTATTGTGAATAAAACAAATACTGTCCCTAACAGATTATTGTTTTTACATATATATGTGTGTGTGTGTATATATATATGTTTTCATATATACCTTTCAGTAATAGAAAGTAAGTAGTTATTGAATCTCCTTGGAAAGCAGAATCTTTTAACACCTTTTGAAAGGAACTTAGTTTTCTTTTCCAAGGACAGGTTGGATCCTCTCTGGTCTATGCTGCTTAGATACTTTACATAACTTTTAAATTAACGGGTCACAATTTTAGCATCTGAATTAGGATCTTCTGACACATGCAAGATGATATTTTCTATCCAGAGGCAAAACAACAAGGAACATGCTTCACAGTCTTCAGTGAATTATCCTACATATCACAGGACAACTGAAGGAGGAAGGGATCTCAGGAGGTCTCTGGTGCAACCTTTACCCTCTGTGGTCAGAGTGGCTGCTCACAGCTTGATTCAGTCAGTGCCTTCTCCAAGGACAGAAATAGCACAAAACTTGGAGCAACCTGCTCCGCTGCCTCATTGTCCTCATGAGGAAAATTTAGTCTTTATTCCAAGTCTGAACCTCTTTTGCTGCAACTTGTGCCTGTCTCTCAACAGCCTCCTTGATGAGCCCCATTCTGGCTCCTCAATGATCCTTCATAAACACAGGGAGGCTGTTAGGTGCCTCTAAAGCCACCTCTTTTCCAGGGTGAACCTGTCAAGCTACCCAAGCTTCTACTGATGGGACAAGTGCTCCAGCCCCACCAACTTGGGTCCCTCCACTGAGATCTCTCTAGTATACCCGTGTTTTTCCTATGCTGGAGCCCACTCCTGATGCAGCATGTAGATGCAGCCTCATGAGTGCTACATATAAGGAGATAATCCTTTCCTTCAAACTACAGGTTGTGCCACTGTAATAAAGCTCAGGATTTATTGGACACTTTTTGCTGTCATGGCACACTATGGGTATGTGTTCAAGTCACTGTTCACCACCAACCCAAAGGCCTTTTTGCAGAGTTAGTCCCCAGGCATTCAGTCCCCAGCCAGTGTTATTGCAGGAGCAATTCCCTCCCTGGGGCAATGTGTGACATTTGCTTTTGTTGAACTTCATGGGATTCCTGTTGGCCCTCCTCCCACCCCTTGGATGGCAGCTCTACACCCTCTAACATATCAGTCAGTGCGTCCCAATCTGACCCCATAGTTTGGTGCCCCATCACTGTGGAATAAGTGTGTTCTTCACCACTGATGCAACATCAGATGTTAAATGGGACAGGTCCCAGGGCACGATTGTGTGTGCGATAAAACACTTGCCAGAGGACCCTGGTTCTCTGGGCTCAAATCGGGGTGCCCACCCATCCAGTACACAATAGCTGAAGTTTGAGATGAGAATGCTATGGGAAGCAATGTCAAAAGCTTGGCTAAATTCAAGGTAGATTGGACAATCACTGCTCCTCCTTTGTCCACAAAACTAGTCATTTTATCACAGAAGTTAGTCAGAATTATTTACCCTGAAAAAATCCATGATGACTGTAAATGTTTTCCAAGACGACTTGCTCCATTATTTTCCCAGGGACTGAGTGAATCGTTGGACCTTTCTGGAGGTGGAGGTGCATGCAACAGTTGCCTTTCTCCAACCTTCAGTCACTCCCCTCAGTCTCCATCAATGTCTGGTAAATACTCTGAGAACTGCAACCCAAATTTTAGCACTTCTTTTTGTTTCTTCTCTAAGTTTTATTCATGAGTACATCTTACTAATACTGCCTTCATATCTGAGATTTTACATTTGGGAGTGGCCAGCTGGATCCCAACTTGTTTTCCAGCTTTGTGTCAGGGAAAGACATGTTCAGCAATGCTTATGTCTCCAGCATCTGGGAAATTAGGCATGTGCCTGAATGGATGGTATGGAATATCAGAAATCAGGGTGATCAGAGGAGCACAATACTTAGGCTGTATATTTATCAAAAGATTGAACTCCAAAATCCACTCTTCCTTGCTGCTTTCATTTTCTGTTTGTATCTATTCTTACTGGGAAAAACACAAGCTCTCCAGACTGTATGTATGTTTCCCAGCACAATGACATCTTTGTGTCTTGAGTCAAATGCTAGTAATTTTCCAGATATAAATGTTTTATGATTTAAAAATCCTTTTGAGTAATTTTACAGTGTTACGGAAAGTTTACATTTTTCTAGTTATTTGTATAGGGTTTTGTTGTGTTGTTTTTTGTTTTTTGTTTTCATTTTAATTTAGGCTCTAAGTATTTGGACAATGTGTTTTGTTTTTTTAAAATTATACACAACACTTCTAGATCAGTTAGGTCAGGAGTATGGCTGGCCACAAAGACTTTGAGATTTTTCCATTTCTAAATCCTCTAGCAATGGACACATAAATTCTTTAGATTTGATAAAATGTCACAGTGTACAAGAATGACAGTAAAATTTTTGTTGAGGTTGTTAACCAATCAGCAGTGTTACAGCAGTTGGTCATACAAAAAATAAATCATCTTTTCTTAACATAGTGAAATTATGATACAGTCTTCCAAAATTTATAGGGATCTGTTGATACATTCCAGGCATTACATTTTTCCTCTCAGGAATCTTAGTTTACACACTCCTATTACCTAGCTTGTCCTGACACTTTACATACTGAAGCTTTCACTGATCTCCTATTTGTAGTACAGCATTGTAGAACCATTTTCCATACAGGATTGGGTAATAGCACAAAACTGTGAAGGATTTGATGAAGTGGAAAACAGATACATCTGATTTCATTCCAGTCTTCCTTAATTGAAAATTAGAATTTCACCTCACCTAAGAGAACAGTACATACTTTACTTTTATCATGTCTGTCTTAGAGAACACTTGCAGCCTTATTGCACTGATAAGAAACTGATCTTGGTTGTGTTCTACTAGTTTTCAAAAAGCATTTATCTGTACTACCCAGCTATCCATATGAAATTTCACTCTGGTTCCTGGTAACATTGGCCATGGAGACCATCTAGATGGCTTTAGAAAGTATTTTCTTGAAGGAACACATCACACAGAGAGAGGAGCAGAAGAACAAGTACAAATAAACTCATGCATTTATATCTTTACACAAATATTACTATCTCCACCAGAGCTAAGGTCAGTCTATCTGCTTAAAAACTACTCTTCAAGGTTTGTAACTCAATCCACCTGCTCTCCTTCAACTTCCACTGGGGACAAAGCCTTGTTTCCATCTAGAAGGAATACTAAGTATTCAGAAAGCTTTTAGTCTTGGGCGTTCAGTTTTGGCACTCTACCTTGGCACCTTTACCTGATAAATGCAAATGACATCCTCCAAGGTCATGCGCTACGCATGGCTCTCTATCCTGTTCTAGTTATATTTTTCACTTTTAACTCATTGCAGTCAAATAGAAGAATACCAAGAAAGTAAAGGTATGCAGTGCAAAATTAGTGCTGATGACTTCTATACATTTCTAGGCTTTAAATGTGTTAAAAAATAATAAAAGGATGTGTGGGCACACAGTTGCCTACCAACTGTTCCTAAGAGAGTATAGAAAATGCTGGACCAAAATATTTTACCTGATTATCATATAAAGTGTGGAGCTTAGAGAATTCTACATCTTTCACACTTTGCAGGTACACGAGAAGGACAGTCAGAACTTACCAAAATAATGTTTGATTCTTTCCTTTGCTACTGGGATGTTAATAGTCACTATATTTTATGAGAAATTTAAACACATTAAATAGCCCCTCTGAATGCTTAATTTCTTTTGTTCTACCGCTTCATTCTGTCCTGAAATTTACTAAACTGTTTTAGTGGAGTTCAGACAGCTCCTGTCACCAAGATAAGAACTGTTTCACCATGTATTCATCAAGCAGTTCTGAATAATGAAATAATTTAATATTCTGGTCAAATGCTCTTTTTTTTCTGACATTCCCCACCTACTCAGACTGATTCCTGTGAAATGATGGCTGAAAGCAGAACTAATAATTGCTACTATGGTGACTGACACAGGATTTTTATATTTTTGTCTGCAGTGTGTAGTACTGAACTACAAGTAAGACACTGAATTAAGTCACAAACCTAAAACTTCTCCTAAAGACAATTTCTGATTCTATATGGCCTGTCCATCAGATCATCATTTGTTCTAAAACATAAATTTTTGTGATAATATATTTTAAAATAATTAAATACTAAACACTATAGCTTAGCTCCTTAGCATTTTTTTAAAGAGTGGCTTTCAATTATTTGATAATTATTTCATGCTAGTTCTACTTGTTCTATAGTACAGACAAACCAAATAGAAACAACTGAACACAGAGGACCAGAAAGCTCAAAGATATAACACATTATGCAATTTAAGAATCTTTTGCAATTTTTTTCTACCCAACAAAATAAAAAAGTAACCTTGGATTCTGCCAGATGTTTTAATGATTTCCTTTAGTTGACTTGTAGGAGATAAGTGCTTTACAGAAAAAGTCCTATTGAAGTGTAAAGTGAATCTTTTCAGTTACTGAACTTCACATGTTGTTGGCACATATTTTGGACCATAGGTAATGTTAGTGAAGAGAGAATTTTGTAGAAAATACATACAGGTAGCTAATAAAACTTTTGTTCTAACTATCAATAGATTGAACATGGATAAAATATAGATTTTGTATCAATATTTAAGAATTACTCTTCCTCTTCTGGTGCAGATGAAGTCCTGTCGTGGTCTGAGAAAAGATGGTACAAAATGTAGTTCTTGTATGACAATCTCACTCATCAAAATGTGAGAAAGCATTTGTAAAAACCACATCTCTATGCATTTACATTTACTCCTAGTTCTTAAAACGTTTACTGTCTTCTGAATTAAATAAATTAAAACATCACCTGTAAAAATTAGCAATAATTATTTTCAAGAAAAGAATTCCAATTGTACATATATTTTCATCGATATGAAAAGGATACATATGATTAGGTTCTAAAAAGAAGTTTTCAAGAGCTTATTAGAAGAAATCTATTGGAAAAGAACATTTATTTTTTCAGAACATTACATTTTTTCATGTTGATGGAAAATATTTTGGTTTGTTTTGCTTGTGTCAATGATTAATTAATTTATTCTTTTAACATTTTTTCCACATTTTTTTTAGATAATTAAAATTTAAAAGAAAAACTCAAATTTAAATATATTAATGTCTCATGAAATTATACTTCCATATTATGGATGAGTATATAAAATAAGTCAATGAAATAGAAAGATTTGCATCTGAGGAACAGAAAAATCTTTATAATATATTGTGTGATTTCTACTTTTTGCAGTTCAGTTTCTTACACACAAATACCTAGGGACATTTGAGATGCCCTAAAATCCAGCTCCCTCCAATACCAATGCTGAGATTCTTCAAGGAGGTGGTGTTCACATTGCACCATAGCAGCCTACACTGAAGGGCTGAACCACTGTCAAGCATTGCCTCTTGGTTTCCATGTCCATGCATGCAGCCTAAATGCTAACTGCAATTGAGGGCTATACTTCCTGTATGAATAAAAGTGTATGAGAGGAATGCCATCATCCCTTTTTTTCTTGGTGTTTCAGTTGACTATCCTATCTCACAGGATGATATAAGGTGATAAATACCCTAAAAATCCTGTGGCTGTGGCAGTGATGAGTGCAGCCTAAATACTTGTGTGAAGATGTGCTCCTAAGTGTGAAACTGAGACAGATGCCAGATTAAAATGTCTTTCCTTAAAATGTCTTTTCTTAAACTCAGATATGTGGATTTATGAAGTTTGGTGCGGAAGGGAAGGGAAGGGAAGGGAAGGGAAGGGAAGGGAAGGGAAGGGAAGGGAAGGGAAGGGAAGGGAAGGGAAGGGAAGGGAAGGGAAGGGAAGGGAAGGGAAGGGAAGGGAAGGGAAGGGAAGGGAAGGGAAGGGAAGGGAAGGGAAGGGAAGGGAAGGGAAGGGAAGGGAAGGGAAGGGAAGGGAAGGGAAGGGAAGGGAAGGGAAGGGAAGGGAAGGGAAGGGAAGGGAAGGGAAGGGAAGGGAAGGGAAGGGAAGGGAAGGGAATGGTTTGTTTTGGACAAAGTGGAGTACCTGACATTTGGTCTTATTGAAACTCATGACATTGGCCTCGGCCCAACAGTCAAGCCTGTCTAGAACCCTCTGCAGAGCCTCCCCACCCTCAGGCAGATGGACATTTCCACCCAGCTTAGTGTCATCTGCAAACTTAGGGTGCACTCTATCCCCTCATCCAAATCATCAATAAAGATGTTAAACAGGAGCAGCCCCAGCACTGAGCCCTGGGGAACACCGCTTGTGACCGGCTGCCAAGTGGATTTAACTCCATTGAACACAACTCTTTGGACCTGGCCATCCAACCAGTTTTTATCCAGCAAACCATGTGCACATCCAAGCCACAAGCATCCATCTTTTCTAGGAGAATCCTATGGGAAACCTTGTCAAAGAACTTTCTAAAGTCCATGTAGACAACATCCACAGCCCTTCCTTCATCCAATAAGCATGTCACCCTGTCATAGAAGATCAGGTTAGTCAAACAGGACCTGCCCTTCATGAATCCATGCTGACTGGGCTTGATCACCTGGTTGTTCTTCATGCACCGCATAATGGTACTCAGGATGATCTGTTCCATCAGCTTCCCTGGTACTGATGTCAGACTAAAAGGCCTGTAATTTCCCGGATCATCCTTCCATCCCTTCTTGTATATGGGAGTGACATTGGCTGATTTCCAGTCTGCTGGTACCTCTCCAGTCAAACACGACTGCTGATAGATGATGGAAAGTGGCTTGGTGAGCACCCCTGCCAGCTCTTTCAGCATTCTTAGGTGGATCCCATCTGAGCCCATAGATTTGTGCATGCTTGTGTGGTGCAGCAGGTCACTGACCATCTCCTCCTGGATTGTGGGGGGATCATTCTGCTCCTGGTCCCTGTCCCCTAGCTTAGGGAGTTGGATTCCCTCAAGATAACTGATTCTGCTACTACACACTGAAGTGAAAAAGTCATTTAGCACCCCAGCCTTTTCCTCGTTGTTCATCACTGTTTCCTCCTGCATCTAATAGGGGGTGGAGCATCTCCCTGGTCTTTCTTTTGCTGTTAATATATTTATAAAAGGTTTTCTTGTTATCCTTTACCATGGAGGCCAGGTTAATTTCTGGCTGGGCTTTGGGCCTTCTAATTCCCTCCCTGCATAGCATCACAGCATTTGTGTAGTCCTCATGAGTGGCCTGCCCCTTCCTCCAAAGGCCATAGATTCTCTTTTTCCCCCTGAGTGCCAGCCAAAGCTCCCTGTTCAGCCAGGCCGATCTTCTATGCCTCCTGCTCGCCTGAGAGCACATGGGGATGGCCTGCTCCTGTGCCTTCAAGACTTCCTCTTTGAAGACCATCCAGCCTTTCTGGACTCCTATACCCTTCAGAACAGATTCCCAAGGGATTCTGGCAGTCAGGGTGTTGAACAAGGTAAAATTTGCCCTTCAGAATTCTAGGGTGGCCGTTTTGCTGCCCCCCCATCCTGACATCTATAAGAATAGAGATCTTTAACTATTCATGGTCACTGTGCCCAAGACGGCCTCCAACTATCACATCTCCCACCAGCCATTCCCTGTTCACAATGAGCAGGTCTAGGAGGGCAGCTTGCCTGGTGGGTTCACTCACCAGCTCTGTCAGGAAGTTATCTTTGAAACAGTCCAGGAACCTCTGGGACTGTTTCCTCTCTGCTGTGTTACAGTTCCAGCAGACATCAGGGAAATTGAAGTCCCCCACAAGGACAAGGGAAAATGTCTGTGAAATTTCACCCAGTTATTTGTAGAACACTTCGTCCACCTCACTGCCTTGGTTGGGAGGTCTGTAGCAGACTCCTATAGCGATATCAGCTTTGTTGGCCTTGCCCCTAATCCTGATCGAAATGCACTCTACCTTGTCATCATTATAGACTAGTTCTAGACATTCATAACAATTCCTAATATACAGGGCCACCCCACCACCTCTCCTTCCTTGTCTGTCTTTCCTGAAGAGCTGGTAGCCATCAACAGTGGTGCTCCAGTCATGTGAGGTATCCCACCACGTTTCTGTGATAGCCACTATGTCATAGTTTTCCTGCTGCATCATGGCTTCCAGCTCCACTTGTTTGTTGCCCATGCTGCGTGCATTACTATAGATGCACTTCAGATGGGTTAATGATCTTGACACCTTTTTGTAGGCATGGGCCCCAATTCCTGCCCGACCCTTCTCAGGTGTTTCCATGGCTGCTTTACCATCAATAACCCTTGCCTTTTTGCTTCCCATTATATCTCTATCCCCCATCTCAACTGAGGAGGCAGAGCGAGAGTCCTCTCTCCATCCTACAGACCCGACATGCATCCCCTGGGCTTATTTACAGGCTCAGTTTTATCCCCTTCCCCCTTCAAACCTAGTTTAAAGCCCTGTCAATGAGTCCTGCTGGCTCCTGCCCCAGGATCCTTTTCTCCCTCTGGGACAGCTGCATTCTATTTGTTGTCAGCAGGCCTGATAGTTACACTGTAATAGTTACGCTGTGATAGTTACACTGTAATTGTTATGCTGTGATAGTTACACTGTAATAGTTACACTGTAATAGTTACACTGTAATAGTTACACTGTAAACATAACCCTTAAGATCTAGGTCATATTATAATAAATGAGACAGCTGGTGTATGGTGCTGTAAGTAATAGAATTAATTTTACATTTGTTATATGAAATCAAGGAATTTTCTTTCTTCAATTTTTTTTGTCTAATAGTTTTTCCATTCTACTTCCTTGCTGCATGAAAACATTCACACAGAGAAATACATACACATGTATTTATGTATTTATCTAACGGATTTATAGATGGTTCATTTCTGTCTCTAAATGCAACATAATATTTTTATTCTCTATTATAAAAATACATATTATCAAAAATAATTCCTTTACAACCAAATGCTTGGAGCTCCACCATGAATTGCTCATCAGCACATCACTGCAGCTTTAAAAGGGAATAGGTGGTATGGTTAGTAGCTGGCGCAAAATTTGTGGTAAAATGAAAATAATAATTCTTAATTTTTTAAGTTGGAACTTTTTCTCCGTGTTTCCATTCATTCTAATTTCTTCCTCTATTTTGTCCCTTAATCTCTCTTCCCAGTCAAACACCTCTTGTATTTCAGTGCCTGGATACGCAGTGAGAGACAACAAGAGAGGGGGTAAATGATGCATCACCCTTAGCATTTAGACAGCAGCTGTTTCAGACAGACTTTTTAAAATTGAATGTAGGAGAGGGGTGTTTGCTGAGGTGTAAAGACAATATTCAGATCCTACCTGTGTAATAAAACACTTTTTATCGGACCTTGTGATTGTTGTAAATGTAGGATTTAATAATAGTTGTGAAGTAGCCACTTATGGAAATAGTCCTCCTCTATTTCTGGGACAACTTGAATTTGCTGGTGAGTTTATTCCAATCTCCTTCAACTCAGTTTTTGGTTGTTGCTTGGGTAATTACTTTGGTTTTGTTGTTGTTTTTTTTTCCTTTGGTTTGTTTTTTTTTCTTCTTTTTTTTTTTTTTTTTCCTCAGTGAGGTAGTTAATTCCTTTCACGTGGCAATATGAGTGACTTTGATTTCATGAAAGGAAATTTTGCAAAATTAAGAGCAAAATTTATGGAGCAGTGAGAGGAACTAATAAAACTTATGATTCTGGAGACAGACTCATAAATATCCTGTTAGGAGTACCTAATGAAGCAAAGATAGAACAGTCTACAGTTCCCCCAAACAGAAAAATATAGTGAACAAAAGAAGTGAAGTTCTGCTAAACAAGAAAGTGATGGTGAAGAGAAGGGGAATTGTAGAGATATGTATACGGATGTGACGCCTAAAGGAAATATTTTTACTGTGTATTTATGACAACAAAAATAACGATCAAGATTTTTATGATGTCAGTGTATTAAAAAGATAGCAGAAATATTAACAGATACGAAAAATGTTAATACAATGCAGTTATATTTTAGAAAATTTAAAGATCAAAGTCCTACATACCCACATTAATAGCCTGAAAAGTGAAGACCTAAATATGCAAGAAGGGAAAACATGAAGAGATGTTGAGTAAAGACAAATGAAAGAATACGGTGTAAGAACCTAATGGCCTCACTTTGTAAGTTATTCTACCTCTTTCCAACGCTAAACATTCTACAATGAATGAAAGCCAAGAAGCAGTAATTGAGAAGGAAAAACAAACAAACAGCGCATAACTACCCATGTAGACTTCTGAGGTGTTTTTTGTTTTTCAAAAGATGAAGAATAATCAGGCAAACTTACAAATACCAATGTTTTTTCCAAAAATGTTTTGGAAAATCTGTAGACAGAAGAATTTATTTCTAAAGCTCCCAAGCAATATGATAGCTTTGGGGTTAAAACAAAAACAAAACCAAACCTCAAATTATTTTTTGAAACTCATTTTTGAGATTAGGCAAAAAACCCTAGACAATATGTCAGGAACATCAGTGGAAGCTCCATTGTTACATGGGGCAAGATTTATACTGGAGATGGGAGGAGTAGATTTTTATACCTATTTTTTATTATTTCACACAGTTTCCGACACTGTTAAGGTGTGTTTGGTTTTTTTCCCCACAAGAAAAGGAAAGCTGTTGCCTATCATAAAGGGATGTTTTCTTCCCAAGAGATGACATTGACAAAATTGACATTGGATTTTTTTTTCTTTCAACGATATATGCATTTATGAATGGTCTAATATTTAATTTCTCATTGAGAAACAAATAAGGAAAATTGACAGTACTTATTCTTCCTTTTCAAACCCTCAGTTTGTCAGGAGAAAGACAGGATGATTAAATATGAAGTCTTTTTTTTCTAATAGTGGTGATAACCATCATGATTTCAGTGCCTGTGGGTCTCATGGTGCCTAACCAAACATAACTAAAAGAACTACAAGACAAATGATAACATGGTTCAGTGAATTTCAGAACCCTTGAGAAAAATGAAGGAGAAACGTGCAGCCACCACTCTGGAATGACACAAAGTCATTATTCAGTGAGGAAAATTCTTATTTTTTAAACATTAGCAGTGTGTTATGACCAATTAATGTGCTTTGCTCTTAATCCTTTTACAAATGTAAACTACACCACATGGTTTTCCAATATGGTGATAGATGTTTTTATTAATAGATAATTAAAATGAATCCTTGTATAATATGTATAATGTAATTGATTTATAACAATAAAACAGGTTGGTTCACTTTTGAGAATTTTTCAGCACAAATTTTGCAGCCAAGTGGATTGAATTATGAAAAGCGGAAACTCCTTTTTTCTTCTTAATCACAGTGTTTGTCACTGTATCTCGGGCAAATTCAACCTCTGATATTCACATTTTGCTTACAGAACTTGCCAGTAGCTTTAAATCGGATAAAGTACCATTTTTGTATTATCCTGTATTACTTCAAGTCGCACAATCTACTGCTAACCAGCTAATATGTTCCACTAAAAAACTGGCTTGAGTGCTGTGACAAATGAGGTGAGCATTAACTACATGGAGGAAGTCTCATGGAGCTTGACATTACTCCTGTAATGTGTTTCAAAGTGGCAGGAAAAGATGATTCATGCAACTGTAGTATTTACGGTATATACTTAATAATTTCATAGTACTGTACAAACATTTAATTAACTGTAGATTGTTACTTCAAAAGTAAATTAACACTATTATTATTTTAGATAGCAGTCTTTGATGTCAGAACACCGCATAATGGTTATGACACTTCCCCTCTCCTATAGGTTGTTTTCATTCTTGAACAGCGATCTTGGACATGCTCCTTTCTAAACCTGAAGAATGCACTTCTCAAAAAGAACACAAACAAATAAGCAGAACAAGAGAACCTCCTATAATTTAGGTTATAAAACATTAGCTTTAAAGCATACTAGTCTGGAAAAATAATAATCCTTCAGCATCAACCATACAGTAATTTTTAACCACTTTTCTGCATCAGGTGTCTGGGCTATGATGTGTTTTCTGACGTGTTTGGTTTTGCATATAGATGTCAAAATACACATCTTTTATCTTTAATTGGGATGGAAAGAACTCCCGTAGGAGCTGGGAATATTGTGCTGCTTATTTATTTTCCTTTCTAGGAGAACATAAATAATTCAACTCGAATCTGGATTTCTTCTGTACTATTTAGCTCAGGATTTTGTTCCTTAACCTTCAATTTATGACAATTTTCTGCACTTGATACTATTCCTAAATCATACAATGAATTTTTATAGTTTTTTATTGCCTTTGGGTGCCCTTTCCTCTCTTTTGAATGTCTGGGAGTGTCATGCTTATATCTCAGGGAATTGATCCCAGAGGTTTTAGGAGATACATAGGAAGCTGCTGCCTTCCACTCTGACCTGAACTCATCTTACTACAGAGCTTCCACAAAAATAGATATGAATGTGGTGTAAATCCACTAAAATAGATATGAATGCAATGTAAATCCACTAAAAAATGTGGCTCTTTGAGCTATTTTGTTTGTTTGTTTTCCTTCTTTTTCTTCCTACCTGCCCCTCTCTTCCCCCCTCTTTTATTTTAAACTTATAATCAGCCCTTTCTAGTTTACTGACCTGTGCAGAGCACGTTATAGCTAATGGTGACAACCTAACATTCTGAGATTAACGTTATTCTTGTGACATAGAGACATCAAAAGCAGTATAAAAACATTCAGAGTGACAGGTGGGATTTGTTTTTTCACTCTGCTTTCGCACATGTCTCTGACATCTCCTAATAGACACTAGGGCTTTGATTCCTCGTTGTTTTGTATTCATGTACTTTCCACAGTGCTGCTATGGATCTACAGTATGCTAGGAATTGCAGAAATTCAAAGCATGCATGTAAAGAGATAAATGATAAATTGTTGATGGGAAAAAATAGCTGTGTTCAAACATGGGAAATAATCCATGGGAGATTTGTATTCCAGAAAGAGTATAAACTCCACGGAAACATAAATGATCACTCTTGTTTGTCCTACAATTTTCAACCATTCCGGAGAGGTTTTCTACTAATACTAATCTTAAAAATAGATGGTAGTTAGCAGAGGCCACAAATAAATCCTCTCATAGCTGGATAGTATATTTTAATCCTGTAAGTGTCATTGTGCCACTCTCTGGTTCAACGTTGGTTTCCCAGTTTAGTATTCAGAGAGCTAATTCATTTTGTTGCTGGCAGCAGTGCATTAATGATCAAGCTACAACAATGAACACTGTCTGCATAACAAATGTGTCTTTCTCAAGCTGCAGTAAATACAAAGTGATTAACATGAAATAACTGCTCCAGCAAACTGCTTCTCTGCTTTTAAATAGATACTAGTGTTTTTATTTAACCCTGCATTTGTCAGATATGTCTTGAATGGCCTTGTTTGCATTTATTTTTTGGCTGAGTTAAAAGCAAGGGAGGGGCTTGCTACCTCGGAGCTTTATTTTACAGAGTGCATTCTCTTGGAGATTTTCCGTTAGCATACTGGATGCAAATTATTATTAATACTCTGTTCTCTGCTTCTGACATTTACTAAGGCAGAAGCATCAAATAGAACTAAATCATATCATGCTTCTTCCAGCTAGCTTAATCCTGCCATCCTATCTAACCTAATGAAAATAAGGTCTGTATAGGTTAGTGTGGCAGTTGTTAATAACCTTTAAATCTGAGAGAGCACAAGGTGGAGTTGATTTGGCTCCTGTGTCAGATGAGAGAGTATAAAGAGGGAAGGTGGTGGAATTAGAAGAATCAAACGGTGGTTGCTCTTGCCTCGGAGCTCCACCCCGAGCTTTTCTTATTAATCCTGGCATAATGAAAGATCGGAGCAATTTCACTGTCTTATGAAAATATGGGATTATTCTTAGAAGGAGTAAGACAGAGGAAGTTGATTTGACAGTTGATGTCCCTTATCCTCATTGCCACTCAATCCCTATTGGGGGAGCCCCTACCTGAAATGTAACAGAGAAAAAGGAAAATTATAGCAGCCTCCAAGAAACACTTTGAAATACTTCTCTTGTCATCCAGACATTCACAACAGTCTTTTAGAGACAGTCTTATTGGAAGATGTTGTATGAGAGAGCTCAAGGTTTTGTTGTTTTTTTTGTTTGTTTGTTCATTTTTTTGTTGTGTTTGGTTTTTTTTTCCCTTCTAAGGCATTTCTGTAAGGATTTATTTTTGCACGGTTTTTAAGAGGACTAGAAATTTTCCTCATTTAGATTATAGAATTGTACAGTCATAGAATAATTTTGGTTGGAAGGGACCTTAAAGATCATCTAGTTCCAACTGCCCTGCTATGGCTAGGGACATCTTCCACTAGACCAGGTTGGTCAAAGCCTCATCCAACCTGGCCTTGAACATTTCCAGGGAGGGGGCATCCACAGACTCCCTGGGCAACTTATGCCAGTGTCTCACCACCCTCACACTAAAGAATTTCTTCTCTCCTCTTCCAGTTTTAAGCCATTATCCCTTGTCCTCACAATACAAGCCCTTATAAATGCCTCTAGCTTTCCTATAGGCCCTCTTCAGATACTGGAAGGCCACTATGAGGTCTCCCTGGAGCCTTCTCTTCTCTTCAGGATAAACAACTCCAACTCTTTCAGCTTATCTTCATAGAAGAGGTGCTCCAGGCCTCTGGTCATCTTCATGACCTGCCTCTGGACTTGCTCCAACAGCTTCATGTCCTGCTTGTGTTGGGGGCTCCAGAACTAGGCACAGTACTCCACGTGGGGTCTCACAAGAGCATAGTAGAGGGAGAGAATCACCTTCCTTGACCTGCTGGCCACACTTCTTTTGATGCAGCCCAGGATATTTCTGGCTTTCTGGGCTACAAGTGTACGTTGCCAGCTCACACTGAGCTCCTCATCAGGCAACACTCACAAGTCCTTCTCCTCAGGGCTGTTTTCAATCCATTCTTTGCCCCACCTGTAATTATGTTTGGGTTTGCCCTGAGCCAGGTGTAGGACTTTGCATTTGTCCTTACTGAAATTCATGAGGTTGACATGGGCCCACCTCTCAAGCTCGTCAAGGTCCCTCTGGATGACATCTCTTCCTTCCAGCATGTCAACCACACCATACAGCTTTAACATATCAGCAAATAGTGCCTCTGCTCAACCGGGAAAGGTCCAGAATACCTATAACCAAAAAGACCCATGGGCTTTTAAGTAATCACAAAAGAAGTAACATCTTCTGTTTCCTGTTTTTGCAGTACTTCACAATGAACCAGTATAAGCACCTCCTCCCTGCTACTTTGCTCCCTTTTTTCTCTACTTCTGTTAAAGCTTGTGGTGTGGGACTATAGACAGACTGTCCTATGTGGCAAAGCTAGGTTAAGGAAGCCTGAGAACACGCATACATCTGGCTCTTGGGCAAATTTTACAGGCCCTGTTAATCTCTGTCCCTGCTCTTTCAAAATGATAACTATTAATGTTTTTAAATGATACTTAAGGTGGATAAATCAGATTCACATTAGGGCCATTTACCTAAGATTTTTTTTTTTCTGCTGTTTCTTTACTTAAACTAGTGGTTACATGGCAGGCTTTAAATGATAGACCAGTTATGAAAATTTTGCAATTAATTAAAAAATAAACTTTTGATGAAATTTATGAAAAACAGAACTACATAATGAAAGAAAAAGAAGAACACTGGCTCTCAAGTCAGTTAAATTGATTTCTCAATTAAATGAAACAACTGACTTTCTGACAGGCAAAATTAAAGAATGACAGAACAATAAAAAAGCACAGAGAAGTTATGATTGTCATGCACTGAGGGTAAGATGACGGCTTCAAGCCAACATACATTTTTAGAAAATGTTCTTTAATTAACAGTAAATTACTGTGGGGCAAACAATCATGGTTTCTGCTGATTTTATTGTGAAAGGTTCAGGAATTCCCATCAAATCAAGATACAGTTCTTGAACACCTTTCACAAGGCCATATATAAAAGAAAATTTCTATTGCTTTACGCAGTCCAGTTAAATTGTACATCGATAAGGTAACCCATATTCTTTGCCTAAACTATTTGGACAGTTAGGAATGGGATGAGAAAATCAATAGCATATGATTTCTCTCACACTGATAAATGCCTTGAGAACATATGTAAACCCGCATCACCTGGGTGATGCATATGCCATGACCACATGGTGTCCTACAGCCTTATTTATGGTAAAATAATGAAAAAAAAAATCACAATTATAGGAATAGCGTTGTTTTTTAAGAGAACTTCTCTGTTAAGAGTCCATTTTGAATCTTTCTTCTGCTTTGGTTTTTCACTGGATCAATGGTAGATCATAAAAGCTTTGCTTGTCACATGCCTTATGCCTACTCAAGCAGTAAAAACAGCTGTGTGGTGGAACTGAGGTAAAGACTTGTAACCGTAATTAATTTTACTTCTAGATCCTGGTCTATTTTTCTTTTCTGACTCGTTTAATTCAGGTAGTTCTTTCTTTTCTCATTTTTCCTTCTTTTTTCCTTGTTCACAGGAGATTTTCAGAGCAAAGAGAAAACCTCGCACAGGTCAGGGTTTAACAAATAGTTTTGGCCTTGTGTTGGTAGTATTAATGTACTTTCTTCAACCACTTAATCTTATACTGCTTAATGCAAACATGTTTCTAAACTAGGTCCTATCTCCTGCAACAACTCTCCTACATTATTTACATTGACTCCGCTGTCCTCAATTTTGGTTCAGAAACACATTATGTAGTTTATTCTTTCACCATTACTGCTTTCCTTTTATTAACCTATTTTTTGCATTATTTATCACTGAAAAATATTTAAAGTTAAAACGTAATCATGTGCTATACTGTATA
This sequence comes from Hemiprocne comata, assembly GCA_020745705.1. Taxonomy (NCBI): domain Eukaryota; kingdom Metazoa; phylum Chordata; class Aves; order Apodiformes; family Apodidae; genus Hemiprocne; species Hemiprocne comata. The sequence continues at coordinate 92,694,348 of CM036586.1, read as the reverse complement.
AATCGCATTGTGTCCTCTTAAATAATTATGTTGAGTGGCTGCCAAATTGTGCTTTTGCTTATACAGTCTCCACTGGAGTTCTGTCGTATATGGTAAGCTACCTAACATTTGGGGATAAAAAGATCTTTGAACAGCTTTTGGCAAGCACATTGAAACATTGATAGGAAGCATTAAGGAAGAAAAGATGAACAGAACACCACATGGAGTTTGCATTAGTACAGTTGTGAAAAATTGACAGTTTACTGCTTGCTCTTTTCTTGATGCGCTATCACTGGGGAGCATTGGGCTGCTGAAGTAATCATGGATGGGAGGAACACACAAAGCACACAGCACTGCTACAAGGAGGAAATGATGTGGGAATTTATCAGTGTGTTCTTAGTAATTTTGACTTCCCTGGTGCCAGGCAAAAATTTTTGCCCAAATGCTGTTGCAGGTTCTTATTATCTTGCTTGTATTTCTTCAGAATTGCTACACTAAAAATAGGGAAATACACAATAATATTATGTCTTCACTAGTATGAAATTACAGTGTTAAGAATGTTGATCATATTATATGATGTATTAAGCCAGGAATATGGATCTCTAGGGAATATCTCGTGTCAAAATGTTAATTTAAACTATTAGTTAATGGAACTTTTAGGAAACAGAAGCTTTTCAGTTGAGAATGTGTTATGATGGTTCTCAATGTCCGCATTTTACCATACTCTTCTTATAAAAAGAGGTGTCTATTTACTTCAGTAGCCAAAGACATGTTTAAATTGAATTCTGAGCAGAAAACCATTTACTATTGGTCTATAAAGAGAAAGAAAAAAGAGAAGAAAAAAAAAAGCTGATATTGCATAGTTGTCCGGTTTTCTCCTAGATACAGTATAAAGGCAGCTCATATTACCAACAATCAGAACAGGAAAGAAAGAATATGAAAACAGCAATGCTTCCCTACCCCCTAGTAAGGTCTCCACTGGTTGTTTTTGTTTTACTTTGTTGGATTTTTAATAGTTTTATTTATTCACATAGAGCAGAAGGAAATGAGGCTCCTGACAACCTGTTCTAATGCCTCTTGATGCTGAAGTGATGAAGAGCTGTTGGATTCCTACTGGTTACCCCTGTGGGTTAATGAAGGGTAAGACAGAAATTGCAGAGCTGCCATGCAGAATGACCTTACCTGATAAGACTGTTCTGCCTTCTCTGCAGTAGGTGAGAAGGGCAGGTTGTATGCAGCAGGCTGTTTTTTTGTACCTTAATGAGAAAAATTGACCTGTTTATCCACCAGCTGTCTTCTTTGTTTTTGATTCAAGCCATTTTTGGAAAACCTTTTCTGTTCTTAAGTGTTGAATTCAAGCAGAATCCTCCAAACAATGGCTTGTTGTCAGCAAAATCTAGCAGATTGCCACAAACTACAGAAAAACACCTGCCAATAGATGCATTTATAAGACAAAGACATTCACTGCTTGCCTACAAGACATATAGTACGAAAGACTTAATTTATATGACATTTGAAGCAGTATCTGAGTGAACAGGGGCTCCTTTTTCCCACCTACTAAACTGTTTTTATTCTATATGCCTTTTCTATAGCTTAGCTTTGCTTTTCATGTTTCTGTCGTATCTTTATGACTTCTTTTGTTGAAAAAATAAATTATGAATGTCTTTAGATTACAGCTTTTTTATTTCACTGTAAAAAATAAGCATTTTGATAATATCCCTTTCCTTGTGTCCTGGTTTGACACCTTGGCTTTAATTTCATGCTGAAATATAAGTATTTTCCAATGAATGCAATAGAAACACAACCTATGTATGCCATACTGTTAAAAAAAAAAAAATCCCTTAAAGTTACTGAATTAAATATTGAAAAAGTAGGAATGCAAAAATAAAGGTGGAATGAACAATTAAGTTAGAATTAAGATAGGGTGAACAATTATCTGTTCCACTGCTCTTTTTCTGTTTTTCACAGTTCATCAATATAGTATCTTTGTGCAGTTCAAATTTCTCCCCAGTTGCTCATCTCAGTATCTGATTCCTCATTCAGCCATTAGACTCCTGCTGCTCCTTGATTTTCCTTACTTCTTTCCAAATCATAGGAACACAGTAACCCTTCTTGCCTCCAATTTGGTATCATACTCAAACTTTAATTGTCCACATCATCCAGGTTTTCAATAAGTACATTAAAAATATTTCATCCCTGAGGGAGGTTACTGCTAACCATCCACCATTGGGACTTCACAGAATCACAGAATGTTAGGGGTTGGAAGGGATCTCCAAAGATCATCGAATCCAACCCCAATGCCAGAGCAGGACCAAAACTAGGGCAGATCACTCAGAAAGGCATCCAGACGGGTCTTGAAAGTCTCCAGAGAAGCAGACTCCACAACCTCTCTGGGGAACCTGTTCTAGTGCTCTGTAACCCTTGCAGTAAAGAAATTCTTCCTCATGTTGAGGTGGAACTTCCTGTGCTCGAGTTTTTTTCTTGGCCACAAGGGCACATTGCTGTCCCATGGATAACTTGTTGTCTACCAGACTCCAAGGTCCTTCTCCACAGAGCTGCTCTCTAGCAGATCACCTCCTAACCTGTACTGGTGCGTTTTGTTGCTCCTACCCAGGTGCAGGAGTCTGCATTTGCTCTTGTTGAACCTCATTAGGTTTCTCTTTGCCCAGCTCTTCAGCCTGTCCAGATCTTGCTGAGTGGCCACACAGCCTTCAGGTGAATCAGCCAATCCTCCCAGCTTCATGTTATCAGCAAACTTGCTGAGGGTACATTCTGCCTCATCATCAAGGTCACTGATAAAGATGTTGAACAGAACTGGACCCAGCACTGATTCCTGGGAGCCTCCACTAGTTACAGGTCTCCATCTGGACTCTGCATCATTGATCACCACTCTTTGAGCTCTGTTGTGTAGCCAGTTCTTAATCCATCTCACTGTCCATTCTTCTATCCCTTATTTCCTGAGCTTGCTCACAAGGATATTATGGGAGACTGTGTCAAAAGCCTTGCTAAGGTCAAGGTAGGCTACATCCACTGGTCTCCCTTCATCTATCCATTTAGTCACAATATCATGGAAGTCTATCAGATTAGTCAAGCATGATTTCCCCTTGGTAAATCCATGCTGACTACTCCTGATAACCTTCTTCTCTTCCATGTGCTTCGAGATGACCTCCAGAATGAGCCGCTCCATCATTTTTCCAGGGATGGAGGTGAGGCTGACTGGTCTATAATTTCCTGGATCTTCCTTCTTGCCCTTTTTGAAGACTGGAATGACATTGGCTTTCTTCCAGTCCTCAGGCACCTCTCCTGTTTTCCATGATCTTTCAAAAATAATGGAGAGTGGTAGGGCAATAACATCAGCCAGCTCTCTCAACACTCTTGGGTACATCCCATCAGGGCCCATGGACTTGTGTACATTCAATTTGCATAACAGATCTCTGACCCATTCTTCGCAGACTAGTGGAAAGTCTTCCCTCCTCCAGGCTTCCTCTCTTATATCCAGGATCTGAAGTTCATGATGGCTGGTCTTAGTAAAGACTGAAGCAAAGAAGGAATTCAGTAACTCTGCCTTCTCTGCATCCTCTGTTATCAGGGCTCCCACCTCATTCAGCAGTGGGCCCACATTTTCCCTATTCTTCCTTTTACTACTGATATATTTGAAGAAGCTTTTTTTGTTCTCTTTTACTTCCTTCTTTGCACTACTGATCACAACCCTTTGCTCCTGATGATCCAGCTAATATTCAGTTGACCTTTTAGCTGATTTATCTCAACATTTTGACCATTAGAAGAATATGGGAGACCATACAGAAGGCTTTACTAAAGTTAAGGTAAACATCACACACAGCTCTCTCTTCATCCGCAGGGCCAGTCATCTAACTGCAGGAGGTAATAAGTTTTTTCAACCACTTCCTCTTCTTGGTAAATTCATGTTGGATGATCCCTGTCACCACCTTGCCTTTCGTAAGTCTGGCAGCCAGTTCCAGCATTGGTTGCTCCATAATCTCCTCAGGTACTGAGGTGAGTCTGATCTCTTTGTTTCTCCCTAGACACTCCTCCCTGCCCATCTTGAAGACAAGTGTTTGAGTTTTGCTTTTTTCCCCATTTCCAGGAACCTCCCCCAATTACGATGATCTTTCAGATAATAGTGACCTCACAATGACATTGTCCCCATTCTTTAGCAGCCTTGGGTGACCCCATTTTATCCCATCTATTTTTGTATGCCTAACAGTCCAAAGTACTTCCTCACTGCACCCTCCTGTGCTCTGGGTAATGTTCGCTCCTGCAGACTGCCGCTAGGCCTGCAAGCAGGCTTTCACCTAACTGGTGCAAACCAAGGCAAAGCAGACATTGAGACCTTTGCCTTTTCCATGCCTCTTTTCATGATGTATCCAATCTTACTCTCCCATGGACTTGATGTTTCTTAAGCGTCCTCTTGGCCACCAATTTTTTTAAAGAATCCTTTCTTTTTGCCCTTCAAATCTCTTATTGTAGTTGTCACCTACAGCTGAGCTTCGGCTTTCCCAACTCCTGACTTTTTTTAGAGATCTCTTAATATTACAAAGTAACTTACGGCAGCATATCAGACTTTTTCCAGTACCCTACTCTGTCAGACAAAAGTAACTTTATTAAAGCCTTAATCTGCACATGGCTGATTCAGCCCTCAACATCCACAGATCTACTCTTTTACAGCATATACTAGCAGAAAGTAGACTGGGTTACTTGCTGTAGGTCATTTCCACAGCAAACTTAGCCTCTCTCCTGCTTAAATCTCAAAGTTTTCAGTTTGTACAAATTTGTTGAGTTTTTTTTTCAATGAATGTTTTAAGCAACCATATTTCAGTCCATAGGTTGCTTATTAACTGCGTGTTGAGGATATTGCCTTTAGTAGTACCTTATGAATCACTGATCATGTAGCAGCACATAATTACTATCTATTATGATGTTTTATGCATTCTAGTGCTTGATAGAAATCAGTCTTGACAGCTCCCTCAGACTTTGGGACTGTGTGTAGCATCAGTGTTCACAAGGCAGTTCTGTTCAGTAAAGAGACAGTGATATATGTCAGTATATATACTATACTTGCACTAGACGAGTAATAAAGACAGTCTAAGTCTTGTAGATTGTTTCACTTTTAACTTTGTGGTATCTACAGTATACTTTTACCACTGAAGTAGCCACTGTTCTTTTAAGTTGTGGTGGATCTGCAAGTACCTTCGTCCCCAAGCATTTCTGGAGTGGAGTCCAAAAGGCAGCAATAAGCTCCCAAAAAACAAAAAAAAATCAGAAAACAGCACTGACAAATACATTTGGCTAGTCTCTAGGTTTAGCAAAACTCCATCAGACAAGAACAATGTGGTTTGCCAAAGACAGCTTTTCATGGAAATGCTGCAAAGCGTAAACATATCACATAGATACCTGTCTGCACAAATAAGGACTGATGGGACATAATGCATATTGGGTTTAGGTGTCCAGATGTTGGTATCAGGGGGCTGCAGGGTGGTCTCTATAAGTAGAGAACAGGGGCTGTTCTGTGTAGGACACAGCAGGTTCCAGCCAGCTTCAAATGACCTGAGATGGTGGTGCCACTGTAAAAATATATTTGAGAAAGTGTAAAATGCCACACAGTAGTTAAGTGAGGGAAAAACATGGGAAACAACCCTGCAAACACCAAAGAGAGAGAAGAGGAAAGGAAGTGTTCCATGGGCTGGAAGAGATATTCCTCTGCAGACCATGGAGAGGACCTCACCGAAGCAGATACTCACACTGCAGCCCATGGAAGACCCCATGCTGACACAAATGAATGTGCCCTGAAGAAACCTGCAGCTCACGGGAAGGGCTGCAAACATTGACATCAAATTCCTGAGGTACACCAGTCAGCACTGGTTACACAGCCCTAACTGGACTTTATCTTTGAAGCCATTGGCTTCTCAGTAAGAGTGCCCTAGATATTTGGCTGGTGAGAAAAGCACGTGCCCACCTTGGTATATCTCAGAAAACAAGACGAGGCTCTATTGATTTCATATACATGGCATATACAACTTGATCTGTGTTGCTTATAAGCATGAGGCATTTACACAAACCCTCCTTTTACATCACCTCTTCATGTTCTTCTTTCCACAAAATATGACATCTTTTAATTCCAAACTCAGTCATGCCTTGATTCATTCACGGGCACATGCCAATGGCTGTAATCCATTAGAAAACAGGCCTTTGTCATCTTGACAATCAGGGGCATTGCCTCCAGCATTTAAGGGCAGTCTTGCAGCATCTCTGAAGACATGTAACTTCATGTTTTGAGAAATTTGTGTGCCATGTCCCAAGGGAAGGGCGGAAAGATGCAGTAACTTCTTGGACATAAGTCCCACTGCTGGCCCTAACTTACTGGCTTGGAAGACATTTCTGGCTATTCCAAGACATAGACTTATGACTGAAAATCTATTCTCGGACAGGAACTCTGGCATGACTGTTAATTCCAAGTGAGCCCTATAGGGACATGTTACTTTCTTGGCAGCATCACAGAGGCAATCTGGACATGTTCTGTGAGAGACAGAATGATAGATAAGGCAGAAAAATAGAATAGTTACTGTCTTACATTTTCACAAACATTTCTGGCCTAAAGCAGAAGCACACAATACACAAGTTCATTGAGTTCATTGTCTGAGCAAATGGAATAGTTGCTGCTCCTTACAAGAGCTCAGCATCACCAACCACAGCATCTTTCTCTTGCACAGACATGTTAGCAGGAAGTGTGGAGTTAAGCTGAATCATTAAATGAGGTTTTAAGACAATTGCCCTGCAGTATCATTTGGTTGCTGTGCAATTCCATCTTCTTCCAAATCCTGGGAACTTTTTGTGTAATGTGGGAGCTGGAGTGGCCAGCATTAGCTAACATTTTCCTGGGAAACACAAGGACGTACATTCCAAAGAAGACTTACAGACAGTCATGAGATTTCAGGTTAGAAGTTCTTGAGAGCACATAGAGACAAGCAGAGTGACAGATTGTTACTGAACAGTCCTGCTTACTGACTTCTTACACTGTCATCTTATCAGGCATGAGATACTGCAGCATGTCTTCTCATCCCCCTCTTCTGTCTTCTTCTTTTGCTCCACTCTGGGGTAAGTAGTTCTTAAGAAAGGAGCATGTGGATGTGATTTTAGCTACGTTATTTGTAACAGCTTCATACAATACCTTTCCCTACCTCTTCTCATGTTGTATAGATGAAATGTCTCTCTTCTTAATTTTTTTCTGAAGAATTACACCTAACTTTTCTGTTTGTACTATAGTTTGTTAGTAACTAGGAGTTTTTGTCTTATTAAAGAGATGCTATAATAAGTTGCTGTTCTTTTCCTCTTCTTAAGGATTTGAAAACTTGAAACATGTGGCTCACTATTTTTCAGAAATTAATGTAAAGATAATGACATCTAAGTTTCCTACTATCAATTGGTTATTAGGTAGAAGTCCCTACTGAAATAAATAGGAATTTTCCATGAAAGAATATGTTTTACCACATCTTTTTATTATTGAAGTAGGGAAGATTTTTTCTTTTTCTGCACTTAGTATAAATTACAGTTCAATTTAACGTTTTTTTTCCAAGACTGTAATTAGTGTTATGAAATGCCATATGAAAAGTTTTTGTTACCTAAAAAAAATGTATATATGTTAAATCTTTCATAATACATTTGTAGGGTATTGAAATGTGATCAAATGGAAGACAGTCATGTATTCACTTAATGTAGCTTAATACAGCTACAACAATAAAAAGTACCAGCTACCTACCATAGCTAATTTAATATTGTCTTGTGGCTTCATTAGGAAGAAGGTATGCATACAAAAGTGTTCTGCTATTCCAGCTAGCTTTATATGCAACATTCGTAGTGCTGCTAATGAAGTAAATAAAAGGAAAACAAATCCCCACTGGATCCTAGTTTGTTTACTGATATGAAAGGTCTCATTAAATGAATGGCTATTGTGTACAAGTATTCTACGACATTTTGGAGATTAACAGTAAAATAAGGAGTGCGGTTGAGAGCATCTAACATCTTCTAGCTTTATTCTGCTACCACAATAAAGCTCTGGAATAAAACTGGAAACATTTAATTATTAAATACAAAATTAACATTTTTAGCTTTCCATAGCAGATTTGTATTTAATAATTAAATATTTGCTCCAAGTAAACAATGCAAACATTGTTATTCAATATCTGATCTGCAATATTGCCGTGGTGTTATTTTGCAAGATGTTTCATGTTTTTGTCTCTGCAATTACATACTCTGTGCTACTTACATGTCATATAAAATCTTCTGAAAACTTTTTTGCTATTTTTAATCCAAAAGGAATATAGATAACAGCTTCTCCTACTAAGTGTAAATGTACTGCAGAAATGCTCTTGTTATTAGATAGTTAAAAATATTTCTAAATTTTTTTTTTAAAGATGTTCATCTGCACAGAAGAGAAGCATTCTAACTTTTCCAGATTGCTTTGTTTAATAAACTGTATAATGGTTAGGAATTAATTATAATACAGTAGTTACTGAGCATATTAAGTCTTTAATTTCATTCTCAGAGAGAGGAGATTAAAAGAGAGTTCATATTTTGCTTTTTGATAATAGCCATTCAGCCTACATGTATAGCCTTCATCCATAAAAGAATGATTCAGAAAGTTCTAAACTGACAAGGAAGTTGGATTGGGAGAGAGAACCCATGCAAGTAATTGTCCTCAAGAAGTACTATAACTGCAGCAGATCTATGTCCTACTTAAAGATACTGTCCTTCCTGAAGCTGACATTCCCTTTAGCAGAGCACTCTACAGGAGGCTGAACATTCCTGGAAAGCAGGGCTGATGAATCCCAAATAAAAGGTATAGATCTAGTTTTATAAATGTACTAAATGCACCTCTACTGAGAAAGAGAGGATGAAAGAGGATTAATGAAGCTTCAATATGTCTTTGCTATCATCCTGTGGAGCATATATTGCCACACCTCATTGTGTGCTCATTCAGCCCTACTTCCCTTTTACAGAATGGATTTGCTTCCTCCTTTGCTGAAACAACCTTTAATCCAGCAGCAAATATTCTATGCTGACAACTACATCTGCATTGTTGGGAAAAAGGACTTCAGACTGAGAAGTAGAAACCATCCTTTCCCTTGTTCTACTGCCTTGAGAGGCTGCCGACACTGGTGTTGACGTATTTTGCCAGTCTAAGGCTGTGCTGAGCCCATACAATATCCCAACCTTCCTACCCATTATTTATATAGTGTATCCTGCAGAGTAACTGCAGGATATGCAGCGACAGATTTGGTTAATCTCTTTATTCTACTTCTGACCGTGACTCTGTGGGGTTTTTTTATTGCTTTGCAGGCATGGATTTACTTCAATAGTTTAAGCTTTTAAAAGGAAACTGTAGCTGGGGTTTAGAGTGACATAGATTAAGCCTCAAGGGAACCCTTCATACTCTGGATCACTTACAGTTAATATTTTATGTAAAAATAGGCCACACCCTTCTCTTTCTAATACTTCTTTTTATTAAGCATTTCACATTGGAAGGGTTCCTGATGACATATGATTGCAAATTAATTGCATATAGTTATTTTACCATTAAAAATGGAACTCCAAAGTTCTTTCTGAGTTCTCAAAAAAAAGTTTATCTTACCAAAGGTTGTATAGTACAGACATTTTTTAATTCATTCTTAGACTTATCCTTCTCATCATTACCATTTTCTGCACAGGCTTGGTAACATGCTTGAAATTCTGACTTCTGGCCAGGTTCTTCAGGAGGCTTGGAAAATGACCTGCAGAAACGGTGCCTTCAGTTTAGTGTGAATTTAATTTTTTTTCAGGGAATTTTAGTCAGCCAGGTAAATAGGGCAGGCTGGCATTCTCATGCAAATTGTTCATATTAGCAACAAAGCAATGAAATGGTGTGCAAGCCATTTGCACATTACATATTTGGGGGGAAAACACAGGTATCTGACCCATGAAAGATTATTAAATGTACTTTATACTGTGCAAGCAATCCTCTAGTTAGGCACAAAGCTGCAAATTATTTTATGTCTGCTTAGTTATGTTCTCTTTCTTGCATAATGTGCATACCACCTGATTTTTGGTATTCTTTCCGATGATGTGTACCTGATACCAGACAAAAAAAGATGGAGGGAGGAAAAAATTTTACTCTTCAAGCATGTTCTGCTAATGACTTGTGTTTTCATTATCACACAAAGACTTGTATCTGTACTACAGAAAAAAATACTTTTCAAGGCTTAATAGAATTTTTGTCACATGTTCTCAATATAGAGATACTGTTTTGTTTTGTTTTTTACTAAACTATTGATGAGCAGGCTGTTTCCTAAATAAGTTCATAACTAATGGAAGACTGAGCTTGAGGAGGTAATTAGAAAAACATCAGTAGGAACAAAGTTTTTCTCAGCCTCTGACTACAATTATTCCTTTATTGGAAAACAGAGGCTTTGCAGAGGATTTTGCGGAGTGAATTATGTGGAAGAAGAAAAGAGTAAGACCCTAAAAAGTGAGAAGAGAATACAAGGAGTTTCTAGTGACAATTGTGTTTTGGATTAATCAGTCTAGTTATGGTTGTATTTAGAGATAAGAAAGGTTGAAGGATAATTTTCCAAGAAGTACAGAATAAATCACTAAACCACATATTGCATTTGAGAACCAGGGAATGTGCACTTTCAACAAGAATTGCAATACACACTGCAATACTTTAAAATCTTATGATGGTATCCATAAAACTGCAAAATCCTCTAACAGCCAAGAATTTAAGCCTCAGGCAGTGCATGAACAGTAAACATTTAACAACAACAAAACTCCCATCTCATTTTTCCTCCACTTGCTCTGTGCAGTTTAATTCATTTTATTGTTTCATCTTTCAGTTGATCTCACACTACCTCCCCACAGTACTAGTCAAGAAAGTGAATGGTAATTAGACCGAATGCCTCTGGCACAAGTTGCTCACTGCAGTGAAGTCAGAAGAAATTTCTTCCAGTGTACAGTTCAGAGTTGCATTATGGGATAATTTAATTTCACACTCCTATGTCTTTTCTGTGGTTAAAAAAAAAAAAAAAAAAAAAAAAAAAAAAAAAAAGTATGATGCAGGGGAAATTAAGAAATTAAAGGCTTTTTTCCTTAAAACAACTAGAATTAGGGATGGTGGAAGACACAGATGATCTAATGAGGCTTTCTCCTGCCTTTGCTGCTGGATTTAGACTTTATCCTCTGATTTCATTTCCACTGCATGCGTATTGTTTTCTGCCCACTTGCATGCTTTCCAGCTCTAGCACTTTTCCCAGCTGAATAATTTTTTTCCCAAGCAAACTTCCACAGATAGTCTTCAAAGAGTCTTCCCATTGAAGCAAACATTTGGAATTTTCCCTATTCATCTTTTAAAATAAGCAAAAGACATAGTTCAGGAACCTTTGGGTGACAGTGCTAACTGTTCAGGACAGAGGTCTTAACAAAACTTATCTTAAGGAAAGATTCTTCTAGAAGACTTCTAAATGTCTCCATATAGGAAAAGGCATCATGAATAAAATAGAAAGGAGGATAAACACAAACTGTGCATCTGTACAAGACAATCCTTTTCCAAAAGAAAATTAAGTTCTAGTCTACCTCCTTCAGGCCCCAAAATTCGGTGCACCAAAATCTTTCCTTTGGCCTCACAAACTGTAGCTGTCCTCCAAGTATGTTCAGAAGGTATTTTTAGTGCTTGTGTTTCTGATTTCTCAGTGGGTGTTGGTGATAGCATAGGGAAAACTGTTAACTTCTTTTTTCAGACATGACTATGATGTATAAAGTCTCTTTAGTGCACAGATATACCTAAAGTAACTTAACTATAGGGCAAAACGTGTTGTAGCTTAACTCATTTTTAGAAATGCCAACAAAGTTTTGCTTTCCTCGGAATGTCCAGGTGAGGCTGGCAAGACTCCTGTTTGAGTATTTTGCAGATATCTTCCACACAGATGAAGAGAGGATGAGGCAGGCAGTGCACACCTGTCTTAATAGTATTATTCTGCCAGAACTTCCCTGAGGAAGGCAGCAAAATTTTCCAGCTGGCCCAACATTTGACTTTCATTAATGATTATACAATGGCAAAAGAGATATTCATAGTGCACAAATAGTGCCAGAACTACTCCTGATTTGGCCACATCCCTGAAAAAGGGACACATCCCAGGAACCATAAAAAAGATGATAGCACTACTTTCAGTCTTCCTGGACAGTGGATTTTTTATGTAAGCCAGACTACATGCCACTTAGCAGGACTGTGACAAAGATGGGGAAAGTGTGTTGGCCCATGGGAAGGCCCTGGCTCAGAATGAGTGAACTGACCTGAAAGTGTTGTGCACTATCCACAACATGTGCATGTGTTGTCCAGATTAACATTCTTATGTACATCCATAAATTTGTCAAAATTTGGCTTGGATATGAGACAGTTCCATGTGGCTTGCATCAATCTGTTCCTAGCCCTTTGCCATGCTCCAAGATCATGCAACTATTTAGATTAGAAGGGACCTCTGCAAGTCAGTCAGTCAAAACGAGGCTAAATTGAAAGTTCAATCAGGTTGCTCACAACCATATGCTGTCATTTTTTAAATATGTGTGAGGATGTAGATTCTACAACCTCTTTGGGCAAGCTGTTGCAGCGTGTAACAACTGTCTTGGTGATATTTTCTACTGCCACCTTACTTTCAGTCAGAATTTCCATTTTTGCAACTTGTCACTATTGCCTCATTTTTTATTTTTGTTTTTGTTTTTCTTTATGTATGTTGGGGTTTTGTTTGTTTGTTTGTTTGTTTTTTTAATTTCTGTCTGAAAATAGTTTGGTTCTGTCTTCTCTGTAATCACCCATTAGATACCAGGAAAGAGCAATTAGATCCCTTTTTGGTCTTTTCATCCTCAAGGCTAAAGTCTCCACCAATTCCCTTCAGTTTATCAATATCTTTCTTGCATCAGGGAGACCATAAGTGGCACAATATTCAAGATGAGGACTCACAAGTGGTAAGTAAGAAAGAAAATTAATTTCCTCCAGCCTGCTGGCTGTAATCCTGATAATGCAGGCCAGCATTCAATTAGCCTTCATTTCCACAGGATTTACTGCTGATTCAGTCAGCAGAGTCTGTTTTTGCAGAGATCCTTATGTAGCCAGTCCCTAGCCTGCATGGATGCATGGTGTTACGCTGTAAGTAAACCTGTATCCATCTGTGTCCAGCTGTTTCTAGCTGCTTTCTCAGTGTGACCTTGGACCTGTCTCACTACTTCAACTTATTTGATGATCACTGGATCATAGAAAGATCCTGCTGCTACCATCACCCTTGTTCTGCTCATTCTGCTCAGACTGTGCCTTGCTGCAGCAGTGCAACAGCCTGTCTGGCCAGTGCTGGCTCACCCATGGCTATTGACTCATCTTCCCAGGGGAGGAGTGTCCAGGTTTGAGCTCCATGACAGAGAGCGCTGCTCTAACTGGTCCTGGAAATGGGCCTCAAGACAGAACTTCCTGCCACGTGAACAAGTCAAAGTCTGTTCTGCTGAAGTCTGGCATCTTCAGTCTGCTACTTGTCATCTTCTTGAATTTCCTCAGGATCTTAACTTTTGCCATCTTATGGTCACTTCAGTCAAGGCTGCCAACAGCTGACCAGTTCTTCCTTAGCGGTGTGTGCAGAGCAGATCCTCCAACTCATTGTTGGCCTTTCCAGCACAATTAAAAATGGTACCCAGGACAGTGCAGAAATTTCTGTGTCAGCATATCAATAGGTGAACCATGAAGGTCCTACTGATTTATTTTACCCTCTTTTAAGGCAAGAATATTTCGTCACGACTTCTCCCAGAGTTTCATTATATTGCACTAAACAGGATGAGATATGGCCCTGGCCTCTCCACCTGTATTGGCGTGAATTTTTTTCAGGGGCAACATACAAACCATTCACCTTGGCACAAAGGAACACATGGTATGTCCTATTAAAGCCAAGTTTCACACAATTCCACGTAAGAGAGCAGAACTTGCCCTTCAATGGTACTTATTGGCTACTCTACCACTAATGGAATAAATTAAGGGAGTGACCCTGGGTACTGAAACTCAACCATTTGTGCTCTTACATTGTTAAAATGGTCCCTGGCATGGTTTTTGCAACGGACCGTAAGGTATTCTGACAGGTGTCTTTTGGACTCATTGTAGGAGTTAGCAGAGAGAAGGGATAATCCTCAATATGCAATCTGCATACAAGTACCCTTTTTTGAAATGCAAGAGAATTTAACCATACAAACACAGGCCAATGCACGCCAGTGGAACGTTCTTAACCTTCTGGAAATATTTCCACTACAGGCAAAATTTAACATCCTAACCACCTAGATGAAGGAGTTCATATCTCTCTTTCATTTTAGCATGCTTGTCAATAGTTTTCTTCTTACTGATATTAAGCATTTACACTAGACAGAAGCTTCCTCTGTAATTTCCTCTTCCTTGAGTCTCTAAGTACTTCACTTTGCAGCAAGATGACTGATCATAATGGAGGAAGCTGTAATGTCAAAACCAACTGATTTTCTTTTCACTGAATAAAGCAACTGAAAAAATATAGTGTATGTTAACACTTCAGGTTCAAAACAGTCAATAAGGATAAAGGATAAGAAACAAGTATATCAAAGATTGGTGAAGTTTCAGTAACTCTCTCCAACAAATTTATTTGTCTATTTCCACATAGGATCACCAGCATTATTAGAGGTACAGATTCTTGAGATTTAGGATTTTTTCTTGGCTCCTTTTTTTCTTCTATTCAGATTGAATTAATTGCTTAAATTGGCTTTTGTCAAATGTGCAATACATTCCTAAACAACTCCATTACCATATACTGAAGTATTTTATACTGTGAAGCGGTATGTAAAATAACCTGAGATAAATAAAATGGTATTGTACTTCAGGATCCATCTTAACTTTAGAGAAGTTATTACTCTAATTAAAGGAGCACCAAAGGTAAATACAAGTGCAATACAGATATTCTTTTCACTCCTTACACTCAGTGTCTTCCAAAACATCCTGCAGCTGTTTCCTAGAAGCAGCAAATGAGTTTAGGTTGTCCTTAACACAAAGGAAGTAATGGAGTTTGGACTCATCTTACTTTACTGTACAAAAGTGGAAGTCAAAAGGAGGCAGGAATCTGTTCCTACATCTGCTTACACTGTTGCCTTAGCATCTTTCTTGATCTTTCTTGCTATCAGCTCTCTAATTTATATATGTTTTTTTTCTCCTTATATGCCTTTTTACGCAGATCATGTTTAAATGAATAGAACTTGGTATCTACAGTTTAATAAATTTCACTCTGCTACATGAAAATATATATTATCCTAATTTTTTGTGTGTACACCTTTGTATCTCTTCAAGTATTTGTATCATGTTTTAGTATTTTCAGTGCATTCTGGGCATGATAAAAAAAAATTTTCTTCATATCAGAATTGATTTATAGATCTTTAGGGGGCTCCTTAGTGTTTTGCATCTGAGGCACTTGCCTCCTAGAAGATAATTTATTTTTTTCCTTGCTTCTTATATAACAAGAGTTTAAAAAATCAAATAAAACAAACCTATCTAAGAAGTGTATTCAATCTGTTATAGATTATATATATATTTTGAGCAAAGGCATTAACCAAATGGGAAGAAACTGCATTCCATCAAAACATGACTCACAATTCTCTATGGTGTTAGAAGGGTGTGATACATATATATTTTTTCCTAATTAGTATATTAGAAACAGAGCTATAATAGATAAAATTAACCAGACATTTAGAATTGTTCTGGTGAGATGTTGCTTAAGAGTGCTGACTCTGTATTTATTAATATAATTCATAACCTTTCTAATGTTTAATGGAACAAATCTATACAAATTTTATGTTATGAGTGTTTTGAAAAGTTCTAGTAATTTCTACAATACAACATAAGTATTAAACATTTAGCTGACAGATGATTTGTTGATGAAAAGCTAGCCTGAGCCAAAGAAGTAGGAATTCATAAATCTAAATTGAAAGATTGCCCTAATGCTTACTATCAAATAATTTAGAGCTTTTCACTGACAATAACGAATACATACTGTGCTACTAGATGAAGCAAAAATTTTCTATCAAAAACTTTTTTGATACTCATCATGACATTCCTCAGTCCTAAAAAGGTAGGTCATTCATCTCAAACTCAGTCTTACCAGGTTTTTCAGAAACAAACAGTGAAATAAACCTTTTACTCACTGTGTGTATTTGTGTAGATTGCAGCTAACAACTTGTAGCGCATGTAAAAATATTTTCAGTATAGAGTTACATACTGAGCTTTAATTTGCCTCCCAGTGTTCAGAAGACATTCCAGTCAAAATGTGCACTCTGTTTGCTACAGTCAAGCTAAACCCCAGCTTGTGACAGTTTCCTTTTCTATGTGTGAGACATGGCTCTGCGTGGCTAAATCTGAGAGGTATTGATGTTCCCAGTTTGCAGTGATTCTTTTTTGTTGTATTTTGCCATATTTTACTGACTATCATAATGCCCATCACTCCACAAGATATGGAAGAGAGAACACAATGGTTCTACACTGATCTGCACAGCATTATTAGGATATTGGTAAGGCAAATCCCAAATCTGAGAGGAAAATTCCAGGGGAACATGTGAGCCAGAGTATTCCCATACACAGAGTAGTACAGGAGATCAGCATGCCAAGTTCCTAAGAATCTTCACTAAAGAGTGAAAAGTATTGAAAATGTCCCCACATCTATTATTTGTACCTAGGAGAATGCAATTAAGGCTTGCTCTTTTTTGCATACTTAGTTTCTTGATTTTCTGTCCTGCAGAAGGTCAATTCCAATATAGCTACACAATTAGATGCACACTTAGTAATGTGCAAGACATGAAAGATTATTTCAGAAACTCATTGGAATAAAAGTTATCCTTTCAGAAATACTTCATCAGGATTTCCAGAGAAATCATATTTAATACAACATATTCATCTTGGAAGCATGGGGCAGCTCCGTTGCCATATATTTATCTTCTTTTCTTATCTGAGAATATTGTCCTTTGCAGAATTCTTGCCAATTTAATAATTTTGGATGCAAACCTTAATTAACTGATTTAATGTATCTCTCTATCTCTGGATGTCTGGCCATAAAAATTATATTCCTTCAAAGGCTAGCAACGTGTATACTACAAGCTACCTACATTTTTCTGTTTCTGTGATTTTCCTTCATACCTTACTTTGTCTTTATATTCTTAAGTATTCCTTGGCTACCTGCTCATTAACACAACATAGAGTACCTAGCATCCTCACTACAGAAACAAAGTTAATGAATTTTCCTGTGAATGGTTTTTCTGGGGTCCTTTTTTATTTTTTCATTTATCCTAAAACCTAACATAGTTGGTTTTCTCTCCTGGCTTCATCCTATGATGTAAATGGGGTTTTTTTGTTTGGTTGGGTTTTTGTTGTTGTTGTTGTTATTTTTTTCCCCTCAGTGTTAATTTTCAATGTGAATAAAAACTTTCAAAGAGTTTTGAATTGCCATCTGTCTTTCATTAGTTGCTATGACTCTTGTCAAAATTTCTTCTGATGTCTCTTCTGTAAAAGGATGGTTAGAGATTTCTGTGAGTTTTCAGGGATAATAGTGGTTCTAATTCTTTTTCAGCAGGAGTAGAGATTCTGGCTAAGTAAGTTTTGTGCAGACTTCTTACTGATCACAATCTCTAGCTTTTAGCTTAAATTTTTTTCTTCTTTTTCTCAATTTCTATTTCTACTCCTTCCCCAACATTGACAAAA
Organism: Hemiprocne comata; assembly: GCA_020745705.1. Classification (NCBI taxonomy): domain Eukaryota; kingdom Metazoa; phylum Chordata; class Aves; order Apodiformes; family Apodidae; genus Hemiprocne; species Hemiprocne comata. Next base: position 92,676,590 of record CM036586.1, on the reverse strand, counting down.
AACACCACCCCACCCCTTGCAAACCCAGAGTGAAACTGTGGGTTTGCTCCTTTTACTGTATTCGTTTTTCCTGTAAAATCTGAAAATGCATATTGAATTTTTAATTTTTTTTTAAAGATGTACTGAGAGTACACTTGTAATACAAACATTTTGTATTGTGACATATTGATAATATCTATTAAACTAAGTAGAAAAGTACAAAGAAATCTGAAAAGAAAATGTAAATGAGTGATGGAAGAATGAAAAGTAAATTACTTCACCTTAGCATCTGTCAGTTCATATACTGAATATAGCTTATAGGTTTGCTTCCCGATATTAAAACTTCAGCCATTTGCAAGTTTACCCCATCCATCACTTCATTACACCTCAAGAGACAACAGTCAATAGAGGGAGTGCTCTTTAGCAGCAGATTATTACCTTCAGATGGAAATATTCTCTCTAAATGTAATTTGTGGTTAAGATCAGTTGTTTACATAGAATTTTAAGCAGGAAAGTTTTTGGTGACCATATTTTGACTAACAAATTTATAACAGTGTTTCCTCCTCACTGAGTTAAAATTGAGATCTATTGCCATTGGAGCTAACACAAAAAGCCTGCATAGCTGAAAGTTTGCACCGGCATTTATCATCACCACATGACTGTGCATCTGCAGTTGTCATTTTAAGATTATGCACAACATCGAGAGTATGACCCAAAGACACTGGGGATCTGAAAACTTTTCCAGTTCAAAAAACATGCCCTGCGGGATTTGGGGGTTAACAGCGATCCCCCAGAAACTGCCATATTGCTCAACACCTGGAAACTCAACTGGGGCCCTTAAAGTAAGATACAGACTACCAAAGTTTTACCCTCAGCGAGCTGAGGTACTCTTTAAATTATTTAGAACAAGCTTGGGGAGACATGACACCATTGCTTATAAGGATCACACAGTTCAGCTCCTTGAATAAAACATGTTTTACTTCTACCCTTCATTTTTTATTGATTTCTTTATTATTTGATTTTTTAAAATTTACTTATTTTAAGATAGGTGGAAAAGGCTTTTTTCTGTGATTTTTCTCAACAGTATCTAGTGTTTCTGTGGAGTCTGACAAACCTGATTATTCTTCTCTAAGGAGGTAAATCACTGTCAGCACAGTTACATCCACAGGATCAACCAACCTAAACCTGTGATCTACTGATTAATTTGATTGAGACTGCACAGGATAGCATTTCTTGCTGTGATAGTTGGTATAGAACATCTACTTTTTTTTCCACAAAGTTTCTTTTTTTCCTTCTGACATATAATCCTGCTCATCATAAATCTTTTCAGCTTATCAGAGGCTATCCTCAAAATTTTCTTAGGAAAGCCTTAGTCCTTTTCAGTTTTGGTTTATAGAATTTATACATGATCCAAATTCTTCTTATCTTTCCAAACAGTTCCATACAAGAGCTTAGCACATGTCCAAACATTGGTAGTGCTGGATATCTTTCCTTTTTTATTTCTGTCTTAAATGCTGGTATTCTGTCATAATACACATTACAACCCTTTAAATACAGTCTGAAAAGGTGGATAAATGAATTTCCAGCATTTGTTGGAATGGTTGCCTTGGAAAGCAGGCATAACAGGTGGTATGATTTTGTATTAATCATCTAATAACTAACTCTTTGGCTTTAATGGGGACAACCAAGCTAATACTGAACAAAAAAAAGTAATTCATTCTTGCAGAAACAAACAAAACTGGTATGTTCCTCAACAGTCTCGTGCAGAGATACAATTTATATATAGGGGCATAAAGAATTAGCTCCACTTTCATTGCAGTTCCTCTACCAGTCAGGTAAAGCAAATACCACATTTGTGCTTAGTTGACATCGTTATCAGTCTATCCTCTCCCAGGGTACAATAATGATACCAAAAATACTTGTGTACTCACAAACCTTCCTTTTATTTCATGACAGTACCAGCTCTGTACTCTTATACAATGCAGAGTCTCCCCTTTCTCTTCCCTCTCAGTTTTCTGTCTGCTTGAGGTACTTAAGTCAGCTGGCTGTGTGAAAGCAGTAGGTTGCATTTTTGATGTTGTGTGTTAATGATCAGCCTTTTGAGCAAAAGGTGCATTATCCATCACTGTTTCCAGAGGCAAAAGATAGCTTCCTTGTGGAGCTAGAGCTCTGCTCAGTCCTTTGAAGGACTCTAAAAAACCTGATTTAGTTCTACATTATCTACAAGTTTAGATAACTTGTAGGTGATAGAGCCTAAGCATTCTCTTGAGGTGGTTCGATGTCTACAGCTTTATTCTTTTGTTATTCTTTTTGTTTTTTCTTATTTTTTATGGGACAACATTGGATCATATGTAAAGATTTGTAGAGCTGGCATGAAAAATGAAGAGGCTGTGTTAACACCTCTCTGGAAAAAAGTACAGGCAATCTTGAATATTAATTCTATGCTATTAAAATATTGACAGAAAGAAGATTTTAATGTAGTATACCTTTTTGTACCACTAATTAATATTAAAATAAATATTATATATATGTCTTATAATTCTAATTAAAAATGCAATAAAAGTGGTAGGAAATAACCTTGTAATTTTGATGGCCACTGGGTATTGTATTACTATATTTTGTTTCTATATGTTAACTATATTGTATTTCTAGCTGTCCGTTGTTGTACTGTTACTCTGTCTGCTAATGAGAGGCTGTACTGCAGCAGGTCTTGGCAAGATGGACACTTCTAATTCCCACACCAGTGCTCTTTCATCCCCCTGCTCAGTATATCTTTGCAGCTTCCAGGGCTTTCTTCCTCTCAGCCCCATAGACTACACTGGCCTTTTGGGCTCCTTACAGCTGCCACTGCCACAGCTTGCTTCTTATCGCACCAAGTCAGGACTAGCTGCTATTAGAAATCTGACTTATTTTCCCTTCTTGGCAATCCCCACTCTACTCTGAGGTGTCAAAGCTGTGTACTGTATTCAGCTGTGATACTGCACTTTTGGCCATAGTTGCTTATTTTGACCTTTTCCTGCACAGAAGAAAGCTTTCTGCCCAATGAAAGTTCTTTAGATTTTTTCGTCCCCATCCTGAAATAGGACAGGAAATTGATACCTTAAGTTTCCATAAACACACTCCAAGCTAGAAAAATTGATCAAGAATGTAGATATTACAAACTGATGAATGAAAACTTTTATTTTTGAAAGTTAGAATAGAATATTTTAGAAAATATTTACTTTTTTCTTCTTCAATTTTCTTTTTCTTTTATTAGGACACTCTTAAATGAAGTCTTTCTTGCAAGGTGAATGGTCGTTTGATGACTCCACAGTTCCTGTTAGAAATATTCAATGGAATATTTCTAACCTATTTTACCTGTATGACCAATGATTCTTCATAAATATTTATTAGGAAGGAATGTACAAATGCTTAATTGTAATCAGAAAGTAGCAAAGAGTTTGGAATAAAATTCAAAAGAGAAAAAAAAATATATTAAATATTGTGAACAAAACAGTTTAAAATAAGCTATAGAGAATACTAGGCATGCAAAGAACTAAGATGGCAAAACTCATCTATACCATATTTTCCAGAACTATAATCCTGAAATGTAAAACATGACTGAGAAATCATATCTGAGAGTCATGTAACAGCTTTTAATGCCTGTAGAAAATAAAGGGTTTAGAACATTTAGAAAGACATAGGATTACAGGAAAATATTAAGTATTTTCTTTGAAGGTTGAGGAAAAAAAAATGTTGAAAATTAGAAAAATAACTAGGAAAGCAAAGAATATACAAGAAAACCTGACAGGCAAGCCTTGTAGAAAACAGTTGAGTAAAAACGAAATTAAGTAGGTGCACAATTGCTCCATGTGTAAGAGTCAGAAACTAGGAAGCATGTGTTCCTTTACATATTGGTTGACCAGGAAGAGAAATAAAACATTTGACCTTGAAAAATAGAAGGAATTAAAAATAATGTTTTGAATACAGAAGAAGATTCTATTGTTTCATTTAGTTCTATGGCATTTATTAGTAAAACCTGTGGTTCCAAATCAACCTCAGTTGCCATAAATTTCTGTTAGCGGATCTGAAAGGATCGAGAAAAACCAAAGGGAAATAGATTTTAATGGAAACTTAAGATTACTAATTTGCAGGAGAATAACCATCTATCACTTTGGCTATATCTTTTATAAATCATTATTAGTTTGTCTATTTTAGTAGTACTTTTCCGTGTGCTAGTGGTCAAAGAAGGGCCAGCAACAAGCAAAGTGAAAATACTTAAACAATTTATTCTCTGTATTTTCTATCTGTAATTTAAATATATCTTTTTCTGCTGTGTCTGTAGGGTTAGCTTAAAATTATTAGTGTGTCTTGTAACTAGTTCCTCTATTGCCATGAGAATTTTACTCCATTACTTGTTCTTTCGGCATTTAATTTTTCCTCTTCTACTCAAGTATCACAAGTTTGTCTATTTTTTTTTTTTTTTGAATGAAGACTTTTCTGTTACTAAGATATATTTAAATGTACACAAGTATTGAAAAACTGCATTTTAGATATCATGATCTTCATGCATTCCCTGAAAATTAAGAGACTGGCTTTTCCTTTCTGATTTTACTTGGAGAGAATGAATGACTGTCCAAAGGAGAATCCATTAAATCACTGCTTTGATATCTTGCCAATTCAATCTGCAAAGATACAGCAATGTTTCCCCAGAGAGGTGGTCAAAATTTCGTTGTGTGGAAATGTCTGTAATTTTGAAAAAGGTTTCATTTCTGACTGTAACAAAAGTGGAAACCTAAAATTTTGGAAGGGAAAAAAAAAGCCAAAAACACAAGCAAAACAAAACCAACTAACAAACTACAATCAAATCACCTAAAACGTAACTTTCAAGTCTTTGATTTCAAGTGCAAAGAAAGTCTATATAAGATATTCGTGCTCCCAAAAAAAAATATTTCAAAACCCTCTGTGCTTTCTTTAATTATAAGACTTTCTGGAGAACAAAACCCATCAAGTGTCAGAAAGGTCTGAAAGAAATACTTTGAGCTATATCATGATTAGGAGCACCCAGATGCTTAATGGAACAGAAATCTACAGCCTTCATATAGTGGAGACATCAGCAACTGTATCTCCTAGGGCATACTGCCAGCTGCCCTACCCCAGGCTCTGTCTCAAATCAGTCTGATTTTTAGCAGAATTTCTCAAAAATGCCATTTAGTTTTGTTTTGCCAGGACTAGATTTTGCACCAAAAATCTGTTTGGATTTTTTTGTTTGTTTACTTTGTTTCCTTGACCCATTCCATTTCCCAGGATATTTGTCCAGGAGATAATACTCAGAGGCAGGACCTTGCCTGGACCAACAGGCTTTATCCTGCTACATAAGTTGTTCAGATCAACATTCTGCCTTATGTGTAAGTAAGCAAATTAATGAAAGTAACTTTCTAACTTGCTAGCAGAAAGTAAAGCACTTTGCTTAAGACAAGAACTGTTCCTTCACTGAAGCAAGTCTTTCACAACATAAAAGGAGTGTCTAGTCTTGATGGAAGTAATTTAAGGAGAAAACACTCATGCTACTTACTGCAATAAATCCAACCTATTACACTCAAACAAAACCACAGAATTACTGTGATACACTATGTTTCCTGCTTGATTAGTTCTAGCTATGTATATGTGGTTTACTACAGTTATCCTCTCATTATCAAGAAGGTGACAGAAAAGTCAGTAGTACTAAAAATAGCTAATAGTAATTGTTTCATGCTATCTTTATCTTTAAAGACTTCTGGGTGCATATGGAACAGATCTTTCTTACAGGCAGCTTAGCCTAATAAATTGGCAGAGGGGAAAAAAAACAACATCCCACCTCTTCTCCAATATGAAGAACTGTAAAGAACTACCTTTCTAAAAATCCATTACCTATCTGGATAAATAGATAAGGCAAGAAGAAGGATATATAGTATAGCCATCTGCCTTTAGGAATGCTACTTAGAGATGCAAGCATTCTGAGTGCCTGTCACTGCTTCCTTACTTTCTTAAGCATTTTTCTTAAGTAGGTTGAACAAATGAAATACATGAACAATCCTAGGATGTGCCAGTAAACTTTATCTCCCTCTCCATGCAAGTAGTTAGCAGGTCAGACAACAAATGACTCCTGTGTTCTTCCCTGTGAAGTTTTGGTCAAAGAAATACTGATTTCTTCATATATTTAACATGCCCCAAACCCCTGTAGCCTACTTGTTAATTGATTCACCAGGAAACAGGAGGAATCTGAATTTCCTCAAGGAAAATAAAAACTTTGATCTCCCACATTCTCAATGGATAGTCTGACCATTACTATAGGCTATAAACATATCATCTTGGAGAATCAGGTTGAAAGTCTGTTTGTCGATCAGTTCAAGGGCATTTTACTTGATTAGCTGAAATAAAGGGCTATTCTGCTAAAGAGGTTTCACTGTAGCAAGCACAAGAAGACCAAGAAGGCCATCCAGGGCTTAAAAAATTCCATCCCTAGCACCTTCCTGTGTGTCAGAAAGAAAGCAGCCAGTTAGTCCAAAAGCATTTTCAGATCCTCAGCAACTTCTCTCACAACACCGTAGAAACTCACCAAAGACAGAATCTTGAGACATTTAAAGACTATTTCTAAGTCAAGTGACTTGCAGCATTTTAGCGTTCTCTTCAAATTCTTATCTTTCCAAACAGTTCCATACAAGAGCTTAGCACATGTCCAAACATTGGTAGTGCTGGATGTCATTCCTTTTTTCTTTTATTTCTGTCTTAAATGCTGGTATTCTGTCATAATACACATTACAACCCTTTAAATACAGTCTGAAAAGGTGGATAAATGAATTTCCAGCATTTGTTGGAATGGTTGCCTTGGAAAGCAGGCATAACAGGTGGTATGATTTTGTATTAATGATCTAATAACTCTTTTGCAGGTCAAATGGGGCTTTGAACAACCTGATCTAGTGAGAGGTGTCCCTACACATGGCAGGAGGTTTGGAACAGGCTGCCCAGGGAGGTGGTGGAGTCACCATCCCTGGAAGTGTTTAAAAGAAATATAGATGTGGTGCTTAGGGACATGATTCAAGCACTGAACGGGTAGTTTAGGTTATGGTTGTTAGATTTTAGGTTATGATTGGGCTTGATGATCTTCAAGGTCCTTTCCAACCAGGATGATTCTGTGATTCTGTGATCTTTAATGTTCCTTCCAATCCAAACCATTCTCAGATTGTACTATGAAATAACACTAGCATGAAATAAACTTACTATCTTATTTTTATTTAGCATGTCTCTGAGTTCCCTGACATACTAATGTCAGAAGCTCTGTTTCAAAGCCTTTGCATTAAAATAGGTTATGTGTCTACAGAAAAGAATACAAATATCATTTTTGCTCATATCTTTAAATGGTCTTCTCTTTCAGCATTCTTTGTTTCTACTTTACTTGAGTCATAAACGATTTGGCATTATGAACTACTCCAATAGAAGTGTCAAAGTAAGTTTAAAATTAAGATTATTTTTTGAAGGGTCACCAATGCTTGTAATTTTTTCCCTTTCTGTGAATCTACTATAAATTTAAAAAAAAAAAAAAAGACCTTTTCACTATCAGAAGGAAAGAAATATGATTGTAAGAGCATGGTGCTGAATTTTACAGTGCTGGAGTACTAACAAAAAAGTAAATCCATGCAAATGTATCAAAGTTTTCACCTGAGTAGTGCAGATGCAAATTGAACACTTAGTAGCATCATACCATTTATGCAAAGTGCAACCTGAATATGGTAGATTTTCAGATATAGTTTTTATTCTTTAGTTTCCGAAGATTCACTTATCCCATATTTCAAGTAAACAAGTGGTATTTTACATATAGGATTGCTGCAAGCACCATTTGATGCCATCAATACTTTTTCTAATGTTTGTAGAGTATAGAAACTGCAGCTCATTTGCACTATTTTCTGATCTCTGTGAGCATGTAACTTGTTGACAATGCTCCTCAGAGAAAATGAATTTATTTACATATGTTTTATAATCTATGTGCTGTGTAGCTCTCAGTACCAGATTTCATTAAACTGTGAAGTTGGGAGAACATTCTGTTTTCTTCTCTTGGCTCTTCAGTTCCTTAAATGGTTTATACAACTATAGCATAGAAATGCTGAAATAAAAAATATTAGTACCTTTTATCAGCATTTTAAAAGCCAGAGTTCATTATGGTTACTCTAGGTTTTTATTCATGGTTCTTCTCTCTTATCTCTCTGTTCTGCATATACTTTGACAATCTTCTTCACCTTGTTCTTTTGGGAGTCTTCAGGAGATTCTCCTGTTTTCTCATAAAGATTAGCCTCTTAGACAACTCATGTTTATAGTTTCAGGGCTTGGCTTTGAGGACTAGCAGGATTTTCCCCATCACCTCAGTTTTACCTTCAGTAGTTCCTACTGCCTGTTCCATAAATACCTATTTCTAGTTGTCCACTTATGAATTCACCTAACATGGCCAAAACAAAGCAATTTTGTTTTCCGAGTTTTGCATTTTTCTTCTTTATTTTCATCTCCCCAATACCTTGTCATGAAGATCTTGTTAGCTGGAGTTCGGTTTGACTTGAGCACAAGCCCTCATTTCTGGGCACCAGGGCTACTATGTTACTGGTTTTGTACCATACAAACCATATATAAGAAAATGGATTTTCACAGTAATCAGCTAGAAATGCCATTTATATTCTGACTGCCCCACACAACCCTTCAACAGTTCAACATCATTAATGGTTTTTCCACATCTCTTATTCTTGTCCGAACATTTACGTACCAAATTCAGACAGCCTCCTATATGTATAATTATCCATAAAATTTCTATATGAGAAAAAGATGCAACTACAGTTACACCCAAAGCCTTTTATTTTCCCAGCACCACATAATTTCCCAAATGATTTCTTTTTATTATTATTATTGTTTTAATTTTTGTAAATTCTCTATTACTGTTGACTGGCTCAGAACTGAACAGACAAAAATGTGGAGTGAAATAATTTAGCCTGTAAAATAAGGAATATGAATGTAAGTCACAATATGATTTTAAGAACCTCCATGAATACTGATGTAACATTGTCTTACTGACAAGAAGACACTTGTATAGTACAGAGGTCTTGGATAATAACAGTTTAGAAGTCCCCAATAGGTTATTATAAGATTACTGTTTTCTCTTAGTCACAACAATATCATAAAACTGGAATTACAAAAAATAAAAAATAAATTATGTTAAACAGTATCAATGAATGGGTAAATATAAAGTACAGAATTTTGGTTTCTGGTCCCATATAAACAAATAATTTCAGTTCTATTCATCTGATGATGAATGTCTTTAAAGCTTTTTTTTTTTTTTTTTTAATAAGGACACCATTTGTTACCAGTTTACAATAAATAATAACAGTCTTAATAGCTTTACTAGTTACCAATAAAAATTGAAACATGAATAGGCATTTACATACATTTTAACTACTTGATATGTATTTGTGTGTCTGATATCCTTCTGCGTTCACAGACATATCTGCATCTTTCTAATGTATTATTTTAGTGTTAAATGCAAACTGAAGGAATAGTTTACAACTGCCTCAGGTATACCTTGCTAAAAAATATGCAAGTTATCCTAGTCTTTTTTAAAAAGCTGAATATATCAATAACATGTCATTGAAGTTGAATTTTAACAAGCTGTAAATTGAGTTGTTGTGGAGAAATAATATGGTATGATGGTATTTAGAAATCTGTACAACATTATAATTGCCTGCAACTATTCTTTGTAGAGACCACTTCTGTGCACTCTGATTTTTCTCTGTTGACAAATAACAGGTCACACACTCTCACTGATCACTGTGTTTGTAGTCCCACACACAAATCAAGGATCATTGCTTCCCCAAAAAAGGACTGATGGAAGTCTTAATATTTCATTTTCTGGAGGACTGTGTTTCAGTACAGTCTCAAATCAGGAGTGCGTATGGAAGTAGATGCAAAGAACCGGAGACTACAGAAATACTACTCTTATGCACTGCCATGTGTTGATGTGTCAAATCCAAATGTCTCAAAATTATCTCTGTCTATCCCTGCTCCTAACACAACAGGTTATAGATGTAAAAAAAAAGGCTTTTCTCATCAGGCTTTATGGAAGTGGTTTTGCACTGTATGTGCCAGATAAATAATGTATTTTTCAGCCCCATCAATATAAACATTCCCTGTAGCAAGCATATAATCCTTCAGAGAGTGAAGGAACAGGTAAGATGAGTTCAATAAGTAGAATAGAACAGAACCAGAAGTGAAGAGGGCAAGACAAGAGAGGAGAGAGTGAGCTGATCATCTGAAGTACATCCAGGTTCAGGATTGTCTCTCAGCCACCCACTTCTTGGAGAGAAACAAGAAATGGTTTCCACCTGCCCAAGAATTTACTTCCCAGAATTCAGCACAGTAGGGACAATTCAAGCTTATATATGAAAATGCTACATTCTCCTCAACAGGCCACCCCCCTCACATTATCAAAGTTCTCTTCAGGGGTTAAGATAAGAAGCATACCCACTCAAGTGTTTGGATGGTTAAACACTGGGAAATTAAACTTTCCTTGATATCTGATTGTCCTGAGATGCTGTTGTAAACATGGGTCTAGGTCTATTTGATGTTTTCTGCTTTCTGTTTGTATATTGTCTCACACAACGTATTCTTTTTCTCTTAAGAAGGACTCCTATGAACCAAAATAAATGGCAATGAAGCAAAACCAACTTAGTCCTGAGAATGAAGTAACAGTTGCAGAGAAAGTAAGTACTGGAAGAAAATAAATATTGCTAACAGTATTAAGCTTAATACGTGGCCTTTTTTCTCAGGATGTTTCTTCCTTTACAGCAAATAGAAACAGTTCTGCTTCAAGGTCACGATACTACACACAAGTTAGGATTTTAGGAGTAGCATGACCTCAAACTGAAGCAATACAGAAGATTTGAGACTTCTGGATTTTGTTTGCAATTTTTAGTATTTTGTATGTCTCTGCGTGTGTGCTCACAGTCCTGTGAACAGTTCTTCACCTCAGCTTCTGTAAATCTTAAAAATAATTGAGCTAAGACAAGAAACTAGTACTTCAACATAGTCTGAAATATCTAAAGCTATCTCAAAATAGTTGATTGCTTAGCCTACAGTTCCTCAGTTTTCACCATTTGTGTACTTGTATTTAAGTTAATCACATGCAGCTTTATCTTACCATTTGTGCACATTTAAAATTTAACATTTCTCTCTGTCCATTCACAATACCTCATACACAGAATTTAGGTGCTGTCACATCTTTCCCTATAATATGATCTTATTAGCATCATAAGCCTAATAGCTGATTTTCAATACATTAGTTTTTGGAAAATCCAGCATGTAATAATTTACAGCTTTACTTTTCTGAACTATATAAGCTTTTATGAACAGCATCATGACTCAATGCCTAGTTCTTCCATTACACCATTATTTCCTTGGTATAAATGTATTTCCGACTGAACAATATTTCAAAGGAAATAATGCATCACAAAAGTTTTTTAATTTTTATTTATTTCAGTGATTAATATATATAAAACAACAAAAACTAACACACAAACGTAAATCAGCTAGTTACACACAGAAAAATAACATAATTTAAAAGGAAGAAATCATGCCACTTAACTGTTTGAAGCTGTATAAGTCCTTAACAATTCAGAAGAAGAGTTTTATTAAAAAGATATTTATGATATGGAACAATTAATGCGATCAGCAGATATTCCCATGCTACTATTCAGTTGATTCATTAAGAACTTCAGTAGAAGACTGGTTTTCAGGACCAAATTTCAGCAATACTCTAGAAAAATGGTCTAGGAAGTTATTGTTTGAGAGGACTTTTCCTGTTCCATACTTCTATGGGACTATTCACATATCCTGAGTTTTCACTATCTAAATGTGTATACTGGACTTCTGAGTTAAAATTGATGGAGACAATAAAACACTTCTAAAACCTGATTTATATTATTTCAAAGTGATACTGGAAAAGACTGCTTAATGTATTCTCTACAAGTGTCTTTTTTTCTCCATTGTCCATAAAGAAAGCCTACATTGATTAGCTCAAGTGTGGATGTCTGTGCTCTAGATATTGATTGAAATTAATTTTAGTTATTGGATTTTTAAACCTTTTCATTTCCAAATCTCTAACAAATTCCCACTTCATAAAGTGTTTTTAAACAATCATGTTGCATTCCTAAAGATATTTCACTTACCCTTTCTTTTGTTTCTGTGTCTGCATATCACACATGTACTGGTTTACTTCTATATTGCTAAATGTGCAGGTTCCAGAAGGTCATCTTATGTCCTCGCTGTCAGAAAGGAGTAGAGGAGCTCACGTTCTCCCTGCTTAGGCATAACTCCCTCTGGTGCAGCCTAGTGAGAATCACATGCATAGCACTTAGTCCCAGGTTGTCACTTGAATGCCGGGTGTGTTTACATGTTACCACACTTATGTGCTCCCTTCCTCCTTTCGATTTAGTAGTGAAAATGTCAATATATTAGTAACAGAGACAGTGGTGTGTACAGATAGAAAAACAAGAAACAAGATATTTATCTTGGGACTACTTTAGTTTAGAACCAGTCCTGACTCATTTAGATGTGCACTGTCTTTCAGAGAGTGTCATTCAGTCCCAGTCTGTGAAAGCAACATTCGCAAGGACTCCCTTATCACCTTTGCCTTTCACTACCCTCTGCTCTTTCTAGCCTCATTTTGAAAAAAAAATGTGTTTGCTTACCATCTAGGAGAAGTAATTCCTGGGCCTATGACGTTTATCTCTACACAGGAAAATATTCAAATGGTTTAAAATGCTTAAATGCTTTGATCCTTCAGGGTCCAAGACTTATGCATATTCCTATGATTGAGCAAATTCCTGCCAGTATAAGGTCCCAGTCTGTATCTGTACAGTGAAAATATTTTTAAATTATACTATAAATTGAATTTTGTGAAATATTCTACTCTCTTTAGCTCATCTAGAGATATTTGTGCATAATTCTAACCACTCAGTATTTAGGAATGAATCATAGCTCCAAATGTTCTCTGTCAACTCAGAAACTTCAAAATATTAGACAAGTTGTAGACATGGAATTGAGAGCAATATTAGGCAAGATTTCTATATTAAATGTCTCTGAAGTATGTTAGAAGAGCATGACAATAATTGCTTTATCTCCTCAGTGTTAATGAATGCCTATTAGGTAAAGCAAATTGTTAAGTGTCTGAATCACAGTCGTAGTGCCTAAGAATTTAGAAACAGTCCATAGAGTTTGATGCAGGTGATCACTACAAGTCTTTACCACAATGGCAGGAGTAGATATTAGGCTTAAAGTTGTCTGGTAAAGAAATAGATCAATGAGTGTTTTAGCTGACTTTCTGATAAAAATAGGAAGTTAATTCAGTAGGTTTTGACTTTTCTAAGGTTTGCGATTTCCCATTTACCTCCAAATTGTTCAGTTCTATTTTGTGATTGGTTTTCAGGCTCACAGAAGGAGTAAATTTAGAGTGACGTTAATTCCTTCTAGGAAACAAGACTCTCAAAAATTTCTGCAACACACTCAAAAAGTCAAAGCCTGCAGCCCTGCCCAGTTATTGCTAAAATTTGACTCAGTCACTGAAAACATCACACATAATGATTTCACCTAAAACTATGCTTTCTATGAGCACAGCCTACCACCTCCATCCTTAAAGGTATTCTTTTTTATACTAGTTTTTATCTTAAAAAAACCAACATTATTCTAAATTCTGTCTTCTCCCTCCCTTAATCATTCCAAAAACTCAGATGGTCTGTTCTTATTCATCTTTTCTGAATAGCAGTACACATTCTTTCCTATAAGTAGTTACATATGTGGAAATTATTAACTTAGAAAAGCAGTGTAATCAAAGATACCTCATCTAGATTTTTGCTCATTCTTTTTTTTTTAAGCAAATGCTTTATGGAGCAGAGTATAAAAGTATAAATGGAAACCCCAGTACTTGTACATCTTTGTCTTTGGTTTCTATTTCTGACATACTAATCTTTGTAGTTAAAAACAACACAAAAAAATTAAATAGCTCATCTACAAATATGTGTCTTCTGGACTGTGTCTTCTTATTGTCAATTTTCTGTTTTATAAGGCATGTAATGCTCTTGCTCAGAAGAGTGCTCATGTCAGTCTAGGCTGTCCTCTTTTTTTCATTTGTCAATAATTTCCCAGTGGCTTAGTGTGCACCTGCTAAATGAGTTTCCTTTCAGATAAGTTTGAAGAGGAGTGAAGTTGCCAGATGGCCATTTAACTTAAAAGCTATTTCTAACTAAGGCCAAAAACAACTGGCAAAACAAAGAGAGGAATTGTCCATGCAGAATACACAAGCAGATGTAGGACAAGCACAAGAAGAGCTCTTTCCAAAATTAAAACAGACAGGTCAGATAGGAGAAAAACAGGGTCTAGAACAATTAGTGGAATATAATAATGGGGCCTATTATGATGGCTCTATCAGAAGTGGCAGTTTTTAACCCCTGTCCTGACTGTTGTATTGTCTGTACTTCTTACCTAAATTACAGCTTACTGGAGTTTGAGTTTTGATACACATTCTTCTTCACCAGTTAGTCAGCGGCTATATTATATTAGAAAAAAACAAACATGACTATAAATTGGGTTGTTAGAGCTCTTGGACTGCACCAGTGCATGTAGTACTGGGAGGATCAGACTCATGGCAACATGATATAGTTAGACTCGGTTATTGCCCAAATCAGTTAACAGTCCTGTTTCAGTGAGGAAGATCCACAGACTGGTGTTCATAGTACTCTCAGTTGTAAGCTCCTTGTCAGTTCTTCTGTGTCCAGAAGTCAGATGAGATGAGAGTACCTGAGATACATTTAAGGGTTGTATTTTAGTCAAGAATGAGGAAGCATTTTAAAATATAAAGTTTCAGACTATTCAAGTATCTTATGAACACTGAGGAACCTAACCTCCAAACTAATAAAGAAGTGCTATTTTTATTTCAAAGAGGTGTACATTTTCTCCCTTCATTTTCTGATCTTCTGATGACTTAAAAGGCCTCAAATTTAAATTCCCTCTAAGGCAAGATTTCTTAATTCAGGTTCCAGGATCACAGCCTTGGGTCTTGGTAGCTGTTGTGAATTTACTCATTTTTCATTATTTCAGAACATGCTAAAATACTTCCATATAAATAACCTCTGGGTTACAAATTAAAACACAATTAATAGCAGCAGTACAAGTTTTAAGCTTAGCTGATAGTATAAAACAATGTTCAATAAGTTGGTTTAGTAACCATCCTTCCTCAAGAGCCACTGGCTTTCTTCTTGTTTTACAAAAAAACTTCTCAGGTCTCATTTAATACATATTATAAAAGACAGAACTATGGTCATTAAAACTTTATATCTTCCATAGAAGGCAGCTTATTTAGCTTTGCAATAGTATAACCAGAGGCTTCTTCCTTCCCCAGAGTATTTCATTACTGGAAGGAACAAAAATATCATAGCCATCAATACTCTCGGCTTTGGTGTGGGAGCCGGGAAATCATCTATTTAGGCTATTTTCATTGTCATAGAAAAATGATTGGAAGATAAAATAAGAAAACTGAAGACAGCCATATTTTTCTTGGTTATTTGCTATTCAGTTCTGTCAAACTTTTCAATACAAACAGAAATCAGTTTTATGAAAAAAATAAGAAAATAGTGTATTTCTTTCATTCCTCTTTATATAAAAAGACAATTTAAACTATTAACCATTCTGTGGTGTATCAGTAGTAATTTGCAATTTTTGTCTTATATAAAACTGCCATAGACTAATTAAGAAGTAATGAAAACATAGTCAATGATATAACCTAAAATAAAACAAAATCAACTTTCATTAAATTCAGAATTTTTCAAAACAGAAGGTATTTCTGAATTCAACAAATATCTTAAAAGAATTACTGCAAAGCTTTTATTTTCAAATGAGAACTGCTGAATTTTTCTTGCAGATTTCTGATTTTGACTAGCTTTGAATTTAATTCTCGAAGCTGAAACAAGAAGCATGGCAGCAAGCAACATACCATACTAGAGAAAGGAATGGTATAGTAGTGCCCATGAAGAGAGAGAATAAAGGGCATGAGTTACCTAGCTGTTAAAAAACACGCAGTCCTTATAACTGCCCAAAAATCTTTCCTAAAGACTTTCCTTAAAAAAGATTTTGTTCTCATTTACTTCCTTAGAAAGGGGGGAAAACCTTTAAGAGCAGAAAAATAAATACTAGTGCTTCATTTGCACTTGGTGCTGAAAATCTCCGAAGTGCCCTACAAACACTAACTAACCATGACAAGATTATTTTTGAAGTAGAGATGAATGTTTCTACGCTAATGAAACAGTTTAAAAAAATAGTCTCCAATGTTAAATGTCTTGACTCAGATGAAACAAAAATATAGTCAGAGAACTCAGAAGTTAAAAGACTCATAGCTCTTCATCCACATCCTGTGCTTAATCTAAATTCAGGTTTTAAAGTACTTCATAATTAGCAGAAAAAGAGAAAACTAATTACATTGTTACATTGTATTTTCCCAGCAACTTACAATTGCACAGTTTGAAAACTTCCACACAATGCATTTATAAGCATACTAATAATAATATATGTAAATAAATATTTTCTTGGCTTTATTTATTTATTTACTTGTTTACTTACTTATTTATTTATTTATTTATATAAAGCATCCTTAACACTGAGGTACTCTGCCACCCATGAGGCATAACTGCTTGTCACAGAAGTCAAATAGACACAAAGTAGATCTTGCATAGTATAAAAGGACCTTCAGCCAGACCTTTTAGAAAGTTACATTGATCCAGAGGAGGTTCTCCTGAGACAATCTCTCAGCTTTCCCTACAGCAGAGCCATCTCCTCCTACAGCTGTATGTAGATGTGCACCTTAAAGGCTACAAGAGAAAAGAGGGGGAAAAAAGAAAACAATAATTTAAAGCATTATTATGTGCTTACATGGAAGGGAAAACTCCACAAGCGAAGACTCACAGAGGTGTCAATTGTGCATTTTATATCTGCAGGACACCTCATTTGCTTTACTGCTTTTTTTTTTCTTTTTTCTTTTTTTGCCTTTTTTTTTTTTTGTTGGTGCTTTTGAGTTACTAGAGTCTTTCTCTGAATTGAAAGAGAAATAATCATCACTCTTCACTGAAGAGATTCTCTATGATCTGCAAGAAGCAGTGCCTTTATAAACGCCTACATTTTAAGACTGAATTAGTAACCAAATTAGGTTCAGTCAGTCAGGTTTTATTTCTATTTTCTAGCACTAAGGAGGAATGTTAACCTTTAGCTCTCCCATGGAAGGAGGCCAAGCTGTCTGGTAGAAGGATATGTCTCCTGGAACATCAGGAGTGTACATGTCATGGGGAATAGCAACCCACAACCTCTGTGGAACTCAAACTTTTCCATTATGTGAAAGTACTTGAAACTCTGAATGCTTCTTTAGATTAAAAATAGTAAGCATTTTCCAGAATGTTTCAAATACATTAGCCATTCCCCCATGTCTTGGAGACACAAATTTCCATTTAAAATGTTCATATTAAAGTTATATTATTCTAACAATATTTCTGACAATAGTTTTTTATAAGGAAACCTTAAGTTAATGGTAAACTCCCTTGACGTATTTCTCTCAGTCCTGCAGGGAGTCCTACACAGAATCCTGTTCAGACAAAACATGCAAAAAGATATTTTTCCCTCATGATCTGAAACAAATTGAACTTTACTGAAGGTGAAAATGAAAGACTAATGAAATTTTTTGCAAGTTCAGTTTTGTCCTTATTGCTCATTTTACTTACATGAGACAAAAAGACAAAAATATCACAAAAATATATTTGGTTGTTGCCAGTATTTTAGCTTAATTGAGCAATAAAAGTCTTACTGCTCTGAAAGAGGTGCAAATATTCTGGATAAATATCTTAGGGTTTTTTTATAATTGCATATGTCTTTACTTTCTGTGCAGGTAAAAAATCTATTGACTTCAGCAGAGCTATGATAGCATAGACATGGGCTAAAAAATTGGTGAAAGTTTGACTACTTAAGCAACCAAATGATTTTACAGCTTTCCAGTCATCAGTTACAAATATCCTTAAACCTAAATCTACAAATATGAATGGCCTTATTAATCTGAGCTTCCGTCTCTGACTAAAGTAGATCAGCCACACAGAAAAATATGGTGTCAGGACCTTTGACTAATGTTTTCCAAACCTGATTTCTTTCTGTAAAACAGAAGCAGTGTTTCATTATGAGGAAAACCACTTTGACCAGTGGTGTGGATTACAAAGCACGGACTAGAAACAAGCTAGGGGAAAAAAAAACACAACAGAACTCTCAGCATAGGCCCTGCTGTTCCTCTCCTAAAGGTCTGATTCAAACCAAACAGTCAAAACAATACAATAGTTGTGCACTTTTGACTTCCATTTCATAGTCGATTCACTATTCAGGGCCGGAGAAACAAGAAGAGGCACAGCTTCTTCCTAGTTTGTGATCCCCCAGCAAGCTATATGGCCATGACCTTAAGATACTGAAAGTGTGACTGACTACCCATTTGGGTTAAGAATTTATTATTTTATTTCATTTTGCTACTGGCATCAAACTGTTAAAACCTTAGTAGTTTGTCTGTCTTCTTTTTCACACCAATTTCAGTACTATTTAGTCAATTAGGATTAAAATTAGGTAGGTTTGTTAGTTTTTAAAAATGTGTATCTAATGCTCAGTGGGGGCAAAGGAGCCAGGTAACACAAATATAAGTGTCCTGAGGTATCAATGAACATAGGGATGATACAACTCAAGCATGATAAGCCCCCATAATGCATTTAAATGTCTTGTAAGTGAAGCAGAGAAGGAAGAGCAGATCGTTCTCTTCTTCGTTGTTAAGTGCCATACGATAATCTCATTAATTACTTCTCTTTGTCTATATTATTTTCCATCCATATCTTGATGCTTGCCTTTTAATTTCTGA
The DNA here is from genome assembly GCA_020745705.1 of Hemiprocne comata. Classification (NCBI taxonomy): domain Eukaryota; kingdom Metazoa; phylum Chordata; class Aves; order Apodiformes; family Apodidae; genus Hemiprocne; species Hemiprocne comata. Next base: position 92,657,641 of record CM036586.1, on the reverse strand, counting down.
TTATAGGAAACAGGTTATTAACTTCAGTCAAAAATGCTCAAATAGAGCATAAATACCAAAACGAAGGAAAAAAAAGTCACCAGTGAGAATGTACCGCACTGCAATGCCCTTTCTACCGCAACATGACATCTTCTTAAGGCACCTCCAGGCCATCCCAATCCAGCCTTATTTCGGACTACAAAGCACATTACTGCAGATTGCACTTGCCTGTGCACACTCTCCTCAGCAATTGTACTTGTCTGCTTCACGCAGTACTGCCTTCACCTTGTTGCAGTTTAAAAATAATTCATAGCAGTGGCAATGCTTATTGCATTTTTACACCGTAATAGACTTAATTCTTGTAAGTTTGGATAAAGGATGAATAATGACCACTCATTGTTTAAAATACATTCAACCACTCATGGAACAGGCATTCTTGCTTCCTTGAAGCAGAAAGATTTATTCACCTAGGAAGTATTTTGATTACAAATGCTGTCTCCTTCCTTCTCTACTTACTGTAACTATGCACGCTTAAAGCAGCCAACACATGTACACGTACTGCAATTGTCTGAGAAACAATGCAGTTCTGACACAATATTAACAAACAGACCTGCTTTCTTATGGGATCTTAATCCCCAGATGTCACAATGACTTTGGCAAATGCCATGGCTTACTAGATGGATTAAAAAAATGCCTTTTTGGAGTTCTTTGCACACAGATGTTTCACTATTGTGATACTTATAAAATGTCATTAAATAACTCTGAGTCTTTGCGTGGACTGATCTTTTAAATTTAATAAATAGCATGAAGTATGATTGCTTCCTCATTATTTAAGTTTTTTTGTTTTACACTATATTTTCATGATTTTGGAACTCTGAGACTGCAAAGACTCTCATTGCTCAAAACTATTGCTCAGCTACTGTACTGCAAATATTACATAATGTATAATGCACATTCATATGTGTGTAATCCCTCTTCAGTAAGAATTTGCTTAATTATTACAAATATGCGGTCAAATGTAGTCTTAATTTAACTGACAGCTCGAAGGTAGTACTTTTTTGTTCTTATCTCCATCTCTCTAACTCAAACATTAAAGTTGTCTTCTATATCTATTTCAGAAATACATTCCAGATAATTTTTTTTGTCTTCTTTTCCCTATTTTTTAGTTAAAAAAAAAAAATACACCGTAGTGTTTCAAAACAGGACTAGGGCTAACAAATCTCTTTCTTGTCTTTTCTCTCTGACAGCCTGATCAAGAAACTTAAGCTTCTCAGAGCTCTTGTTCTGGAGATTCATATAATACAAATTATGTACTCTGTTTTATAATCTTGCTTTGAGTTTGTAACTTTTACTTCCAGAGAGACTCATGGACGAAAACATTTTTGTAAAAAAAAAATTATTAATGTCACAAAAGCAACAAAATAAAATATAAAAAACCAGAGTTAATAGGAAAAGTTGAAGTTTTTATTAAAGCTGAAACAAATATAGCAAAAAGCACACATTTCCAACACAGGACATTAGGTTTTCATCAAAATACTAATGAGAATGACTCTTGATCAAATCCATTCTTCTCATATATCCAGTCTCCTACGTCATCTTTGTAGTGAATATTTTAAATTAAGGTACTCCGACCTTTTGGATGTTAAGGATTTCAAGTTACTCCTCTGTTCACAGTATATTTTCCAACACCTCTTTGCCTTTCGATTCTTCTTTCATTCCCAGAGGAAGCTTCACTTCTATGCTTTTTTGTAAATATTTGATCTGAAGGTTTCTACATAAATTTGTGTAGTTACAAAATGTGCTATTTTCCAAGAGAAAGTGACAGTTTTATGTGTTGAATGAGGTATATGATGTAAATATAATGCAGGTGAGTAACACTGGATATTTTTCTCATACTATCAGCACAGCAAAATCATACTTTCACTGAATCAGATAGTAGTTTTATAGTGAGACCTATTTAAACACATTTTAGAACCATGTATCCAAGAAATGAGTTTGCTGTTAAACACAAAGGTGTTTTGAGATTTTGTAGTGAAGAACTTCTGATTATTTGAGTGGTATTGTTGGTTGGTTATGTGAAGCAAACTTATTTCCTGACTTGTGATGAAATAACATAGTGTTATTAGCTTAAATATAGATTATATTAGTATTGCTTAAACAAAGATCATATTAATATTTCCATGATATTCAGTTTATTAACTCTAGGTCCATAAAATGGTATTGGATGTAGAGCTCTTTTTTAACAGAAACAAGAATAATGATGTTTGAAACAAATACCACCTCAAGAGCAAAAGAATAAAAGATCACATTCAAGTGCTAGGAAAGCTCTTTCCCATAAAAAGAAAAAAAAAAAGTCTTGCATTTAGATGAAAGTAATACAAAATACATAAAATAATGTCTATTTCTTTGAAATACCATTCCCTTGCACACTCTGTTAATACCAAAGTTAAGGTCATACTTAATTTTCATATAAAAGGAAAATATAGCCTCAAGTAATTAAAATAATAGTTACTTTGGATCTGTGCACATTCACCATCTCACTTGAGTTCAGATCTTTGTTAGAGAAGAAGGAGGCATGATTATGTATACCCAGTTATCTATCATAATGTTTGAGTTGCTAGCATACTCTACCTGGACTCCAGACTGTGCACCAAAAAGGTCCTATAAATACTGGTTTATATGTGCCAGTCCCATCTTCAAGTCCTTGGGACCAGCTCTAGGTTCACAGGTTTAGGCTGTAGAATCACTTTTTCAGATGTCTGTGTCATAGGGGTAGGATTCAGCTTGAGAACTGATGCCCTGTTTTAGACTTGTGCAGGAAAGTACCAACAGCTGAGCCAAGTGTCTATGCTCTGTATTGATGGATATGTAGTTAAAACAGAAAATGTAATCTAGAGAGGTATGAGATAACACTAAACCAGTTACCTACTACTCAATTTGACCTCCTAAATGTAGACTTCTATTAATATTTGAAGTAACCTAATGTATCCTGTCTGACCTTGGTTTTACTAGTCTGCCACAGACCTTTTGATACTTCTGTTGTACTGACATCTTGGGTACAACATGGTATTGCAAATATCATTAGATACTTCTGCTTAGGTAGTTGAACCCAACTGTATAATTCTGAAGTAATCCATCTAGATTGATAGTGTGAGCATCATGCCATTTAACCTGTGGATTTTTAACTCTACTTTTCCTCTTCTGAAATGTGGGGTAGCTTACCAAAGAAGATATATACTTCATAAAAAGATGAGTTATTACTTCAGGTGAGATACTTTGCAGTGCCCTCTTACTCTTAATATACAAATAAAATCTCTTACATGCTTGATCAGACTGAAGGACAATTACAGAAGCTTTGAGCTTGTTGTTACTTTACATAATACTGGCTGTTAATAAACTAGCCAAGACATGATTCAGTCATCATCAAAATACTAAATTCCAGTACCTTAAAGAAAATATTTGTGATCCATTCAATTTAAATTATTTTTCCTTTTTCTATGCACTATAGTTTCAATCTCACAATAGACATATTTCAAAATTTTTACCAGTTGTCACATTGTCTAGATGTTGGTTCCTTTCAGCCAACCAAGTTGAAATTTCTGTTAATTAGCTGGCTGGGATTTACTCTGGCTCTCAGTTTTATCTCTTTAAAAAATTAAGCTCATTGTCTTGCACTCTCTAAACACAATCATGTGAATGCCAGAATGCAATTTATTCTACCTTATCTTAAATAACCGGAAAAAAATAAACTAAGAGTAATACTATTCCCTATGTTTATCTTAAAACTGCAGAAATCAAGATAGTATTTATTTCTATACCACCTGCCACATGTTTTAGCTTTACTTGGTCTTAAAGTTCCAAAAATTTTAATCTAGGAAAAATATAAATTAATTAGGCTTCAAAGGAAACCAAGGGAATGGCCTTAAACTGTTTTAAACTACAGAGGAACATTTTACAGAATTTGGGAACTTTGGTTAATTTTATTTTATTCCAGAGGTTCACACAAGCATTTATTTATTTGTTTTAACAGTGAAGATAGATTAGTCATTCCTTTTAAGAGGTTTATGTCTGTAGAGATCCAGAATTTAGGTTCAGATATCTGAGTAATGAAGATGTCCCATCAATAAGAAATAAACTAGATTAGTCTGAGAGGAATGACATTCTAAAAATCTTGGAGGTTTTCAACCTAGTGCCTTTGTTTTAACTAACTAATAATTAAAATTGGTATTTTTTGTTAGTTTCACATTTGTTTCCCCAAAATATAACACTATTTCTGGTATTTTATGTGGGTACATACCACAAATCACCAAGCACATCTAGTACCATATGGTGTTGTCTGTATTTCTCAAGGGGCATAGAAAACCAACTCTACAAAAGTCACCATACATACCTTCAAGCCTGGATACCTTTCAAATTTCACTGATAATGCAGATGGAAACAAATGTTTCTTTTTCTCATTAAGAGGTATGAAGCTTTACAGTGGTATTCAGCAAAGTTTACAAAACCTTTCAAAAGACTAGCACAGATTCAACCCCTTCAGAAACCTCAAAAGGCACAGGGAAGCTCAACATCTCCTAGCAGCTGTTCTTTAAGGAGCCAGAAATATTTGTTGCTGGAGACCACAGGGATCATAAGCTCCAAAAAATCAGGTTATGATTTAAGGAACTTAAATCTCCGTAGACAGTCTGGGCAGAGCATGTAAACTTTGTAGGCTGTCTGTGATTTAAAGGACTTAAAAAATTTTAGCCATCCTTGACTAAACACCTCCATAAGATACATTATTTAAGCAACTTAATGTTTTATGGGAAATTCCAGACCTCAAACACATTTGTTTTCAAGGATCTGCAAGTGGTGAATGGGAACCATAGTTTCATCATTTGAAACGTTCAGTGGCAACATGCTCACAGTGCCTACTGCTTGGCTTCTCACTCCCACAATGTTGTGTGACACCTCACATTTCTGTCAAAGCTACTGCTTCTGAGTTTAACCTGGGAGACAGGCAGGGGTTGATACATTTTAAAAAGAGCTTTTCCACTTCCACCTTCCTTTCAAAAATGTTTTCTTCTTTTTTACATACATCAGTTACTTTATCCCACAAGTGCTGGTGTCAGAACAACTGAGAAGTAGCGCTCCATGACCTGCAACAAGGAGCCAAAGGACGATGGGAGGGAATCTCCTTTTTTTATTTTTTTGCTCCTCAACAAGCCAAATACACTTACAGGTGGCAGGTGGGTGTAAGTTTCTGCAATTTTAGTCTTGGGAATGTCTCATGACCCGTTTTCATCACTCTAAGATTACTTTAAAAAGTAGTCCAATACTTAATACTTTTTAATGCAGATTGTAAGTAAATTATGCAAAGAAACAATCTTGTATTATCTTTAGAATTAGGCTTTCCTAAAATTTCATACCTGTTATCCCAAACAATATATACATAATTATCATTTCCAAAAAAATTTTTGGTCTTCTAGAATGATTGTCCTCTCTCTGGTAAGATTTTTAATGCACTTCTGTTACCTGAAAGCTTATAAGAATAGAATCACTTGAATAAATTAATTTTCCTTCAATAGACTGTAAATAGCTTAAATTCTTACTGTTGTAAAAGCAAGTAACTTCCCCCATAACAAACTCCATTATTATAAAAACAGTTATTAAAAAGAGAAATAGTATGACTTACCATGTAGGTAAATTTAAACTGGTTTTCAGAGCAGTTAAAATACAGACAAAAAAATCCACTGGGAAGGAAAAAAAAAAGCACAGAGGGACTTTTAAGAATCAACAAGAGGAAAATGGGGATCTAAACATCTTAAAACTTGGTTCTGACACCGGGTGTGCAAGATAACAATGGTAGGTAACACATTTCCTAAGGTAATATACATTATTCTTCGTCATAGTGTACTAAGTATGTAATTACTAAAGGTAATATTGTAGAATTTTGTGTTTGTCCACTACTTTGTTGAGAACCTTGAAGCTGGGGAAGTACTATAACATAATGAATAGTAAAAAAGTGCTTCCTTTCAAAAGTGTTGAAATTAATGTATGTCCTGCAACCAGCTTCAACTATTCTGGTGGTTGAACTAGATGTTCTTTTTAGCTGAAACTTATTCTACTCCTATTCTATTCTATTCTATTCTATTCTATTCTATTCTATTCTATTCTATTCTATTCTATTCTATCCTGTCCCATCCCTAATCCATCCTTCCCTGAAAGGATTGCTTGTCAGAAAGGAACTTAGAGTTTGTGATCAGGACATGAGCTTGCAAACCCTGTGCATTGTCTCTCTCTCTCCATCAATTTTCATTGCATTTATGTGTCCTCTACATGATTTTATGTAAATACGCTTGTCAGTAGCTACTAGACTATACAATAGAGTATGAGAAAAGATAATGCCCTAAACACTGAAGACCAGGCACAGTGACTTAGGCCTGCACACAAGGCATACTGATTTCAGGTGAGTAGCAAACAGCTAACAGCAGGGTTGAGAAACAGTTTGGCCAAAGAACATAGATCTGGGCCAGGAGAGAGAAGATCAAATCTGTTCACCTCGTAGAGTCATGTAATGAACTCGTAGGCAGGTGTAAATGGGGGGGAGGGGAGGAAGGGAAAAAACTGACTGTTTGATCATTTGATCACATTTGGACAGTGAAGACTAGCACCCTGACAGCTCCAGGCAGAGCCTCCAGACAAGAGATCATGACCCTGCTGCCAGAGCCGGGCTGACCGCAAGCAGGCTGAGAATTGCTTACAGAAATTTCTGAATGAATACAAATAATTAAAAAAACCCACATGGCATAAAGCAACAAATGACAGCCATCAGTTCAGGAAGATGAATAAGAATGACTGTAGAAGGTAGTCATCACAAATTAAGCCCAAGCAAGGAAAACCTGTCAGTATAATATTTCAGGAAAACACCTGAAACTCATTTCTACCCCTACTAAGCTGAGACTCTAAAGGCAAATATAATTCACTGCAACATGCAGCTCAAAAAAGGGATCAATAGCCAATAAACAGAGATTTGCTTCCTGATGAGGAAGTTATTAGAGCAATTTATTGCATGAGATTCGGAGACAGGAGTAGTGATTTGGCGAGAAACAGTCAACAAGAATTTATGAGAAAATAGAGGGGTGGGATTTATATTTCTGACCATGTAGGATTTCTCAAAGAAATCACTGTTACAGTGAACATAGAATATAAAATAAATGGCAAATTTTATTTTTTTTTAAAACAGCATTTTAGTTGTTTGCATGGAAAGGTGCACTGGGTCAAGCTGGGGTGAATTTATTTTTCTTCATAGCAGCTCATACGGACCTATGTTTTAAATTGGTGGCCAAAATGATAGCACACTCATGTTTAGCTGTTGCTGAGCAGTGCTTGCAGTGACAAGACCTTCTATGTTTCTCACTCTGCCCCCCTGCCAATGAATAGATGGGGAGTGGGGGATTGTGCACAAGAGGTTGGGAGGACACACAGGCAGATTTGAACTAGCCAAAGAGGTATTCCCTGCCATATAACATCATTCTCAGCATTAAAAAGGGAAAAGAGAGTGTTTTAGGGAGGTTAGCCACCTTTTACTTGGGAACTGGATGGGCAACGGTCTGCCTGTGGGAGCTGGTGAATGATTGCCTTTGCATAATTTGTTTTGTTTTGTTTTCATTCTCTCTTTTTTTGACTTCTCCTTCATTTATTAAACAATTTTTATCTTGACCCACAAATTTTTTTTTTTCTTTTCACTCTTCCTTTCTTGTTTCCCCATCCCACTGGGGTTGGCGGGGAGTATGTGAGTGGCTGTGTGGTGCTTAGCTGCCCACTGGGGCTAACCCAGAACAAGAGAGTTAGAGGACAGTTAACTTGCTGCACAGATAAATGACTAGGAAATAAAACTTGTGATGCGCTAACAAAACACAGGAATCAATATTTCTTAGGGAAGAAAAGAGGTATGCCTGAGTCCCAAGGCAGGATTTACAGCTGTAACATCCATTCATTTATCTTTGGACGCATTTAATTTCCTATATGGATTAAACAAAAAAAAAAAAAAAGTGAATGCAATTCCAATTTAGTAAAATTATGCCTTCAATAGAAATATTTATCACAAAAGTTTTAAATTCGTATACACATCTTGGCCATGATTTTTTTTTTTTTTCTCTTCACTGTTGTCACAGAATATGTTAGGCATTTGGAAAAAAAAAATCACATGAGAAATACATACATCATTTACATACATTTAGCTCTAGGCTGTGCTGATTACAAAACATTATTGCACATTCTGCCTGTTTAACATATCTTAATTTTCAATCTAATCCACTTCAGGAAATAAATTAGAATATCTCAACATCTCTGATTAAACATTAAAGAGAAGAACCAGATAGTGTTTTCAGAACTTAGACATTTTTTTATTTTTAAAGATGAATATATTTAGTAGCACATGAAAGAACAATGCCCTAGCTACTAAAAAAGGTTAAGTGCTTGCATAATGTTTCCATCCCTTCATTTTCTGAAAGAAGTCTAATAATAATAATTACATTTATAATAGAATTTAGTGGCTGTCTAACTGTGTTTTGATTTCCTAGGATTAGGAGTTGGTGCTGTAGTCGTTATTCCTTCCGATTGCGAGATGCACAGCACTTAACCAGTTGGCTCTTATTTAGCACTTCATATGCTGCATCTTTTTTGAGGCTGATTTATAGGTAATGAAGTAATCTATATTTAGATTTTTTTCGGGGGATGATTCTTTAGGTATTTTTAGTTGCAAGTTAAATATGCACTTTCCAAGTACGAAATGAATAATGCTGCTAATGTGCATAAATGTTGTGGGATTTTTTTTTAAGCTGGGATTTAAAGTATTAATTATTTTAATTGTTTTAGAACAAAAAAAGCCCCAGAAAATAGACTTACATATCTGTGTTTTATTTGGTTGGAACACTCACCCTTCCAAACACACAGTACGCTAGAACAGATTAGCTATTAGATCCATAAAATGAAATATATGAATGGTGATTAGGTGCTGAATTTATACTTACCCCTGATAAACAGATCTATTAACTTGTTTTATTTCTTAGTTTATATAGCACTTGTCTCTGACATTTTTCAAGGTTTGACTGAAAAAGAAAACATAGCCATTTTTAAGGTTTTCAGGTTTTCTCTGACTTTGTCTTTTCCATAGCATAAATTAAAGCATGAGTCTGCTTTTCCGAAGTAACAGATAACATTTCCTCTGAGCTCCACAACAGTTAGGGATAAATTCCCATTCATCTCTTATGAAGCCAGGATTTCACCATTAAGACTGAATACAAAGTGTAAATCAATAAATTTTATTTCTGCTTATCCATCATCAATATGTACTTTTTAAAACACAAAAAAATTGCGCAATGTTGGCTGGAGAAGATCTCTGGACATCAGTATCCCAGTATTCTGATTGAAGCAAGACTGTTGCCAAGAGTAGACACTTTAATTCATCATGGCTTGCTCTAATCTAATCTTGAAAGCTTCCAAGCAAGGAGTTTTCATAGCCCCTCTGAACAAGCTGTTCCAGTGCTGCACAGTGCACAGAAAATTGTCTTTCCTAATGTTTACGTGAACTTCCCAAGCTGCAATCTGCAGCCCTTGCTTTTCTATTAGTGCACCTAGCACTAACCAGAAAGGTTTAGCTCCACAACTTTACAACTATCCTTCAGATAACTGCAGACCACAGTTTAATGTCCTCTTTGCCAGAATAAACCCTTCTACGTGATGTCAGCTAGACTATGAACCCCTTAGAAACTTCCTCTGGGCAACCTCGAATTTATCTACGTCTTCCTTGAAAAGAAGAGCTCAAAACTGAAGAGTCTACCAGTGTGGCATCTCCAGTGCCCAGTAGGGAAGAAAACTTCTCTTTATCTAGTGCCCCTGAATTTGTTATAGCAAAGTATGTGGTTTGTAATTTTATCAGCCACAATCAGATATCTATCATGTAGGCATCCACATCTCAATCCATGTTATGCTCCTTTTCAGTGGTAAAAAGAGTTGCTTAAGATTTCACCCACCATCCCTGCTGTAGTGTTACCCCTTAAAATAAGTAACACTTATTTCTATCTTTTCATAACAAAGGATATCACCTGGGGGTGATATTTAGTCCCTTGTTAGATAATGTGAGGTGTCTAAATCACAAGCTGGCACAGGATACATCTAAGGTCTTTATATCTTAGAAACAATACTAAAATAGTGATTCTTAAAGAGATGCGATGAAAGAGATGATGGATCTACTGGAGATGCACATCCTATACTCAAGATGTGTGTGGCTGGTAGGGGGTTATCTTTTCCATAGATACGTATGCTAAAGGTCTGGCTGTATTTAGGTTGGGATAAAGACATTCTACACGTATAAATTCCCTGTATTATTCTTACCTTTTTTTCCTGTCCTACTGGATTACAGTGAAATAAATTTGATGTGTAACACTCTATCTACCTTTCAGTGCTGGGCTAGTTGCATTTGATTTCCCCTACAGCACTTCAAATAGTATGAGATATAGTGAACAGCAAAGGGAAAGCTTTTTCTTCTTTGGAATAAAAGCCAAAGGACTCCAGTATTAGTAATAATAAATATGAATGAGGTCAGATGGAGCCTTCATACACTCTGCTTTCTATTACGTCTCCACGAATGAAGCGTTATGGCTTTGAAGTACTTAAATTTTCAAATAATTACATCTAACAATCTTTTAATTCATGATTACTTGCAGAGTACCACTAATGTCTGTGGAAATCGGTGCAGTTACAAAGGTCCACCTAGACAGAACAAAATGTAGGACTGGAGAAATTTCTTGCTAATATCCCTGTGTATTTTAGGGCAGGACACTTCCTAAGGCTATGGGAGCACCTAAAGCTACATGCACTGACAAAGGTTTCACAGTAACCTATAATGGATCAATGTTAGGCAAACTCTTCTACTGCAGCTATACAAACAGCGCATCCCTGTGTAATGATTTCGGGAAGAATATCTTCTAATACTAGAGGGTTGTCTAATGGGTGTCTTTATATTTTGTTGACAGTGTATTTATCCTTTTCAAAGGGCAAGTGCAAGGTCTATGGACATTTAAGTCCCATTAGAGTGCTCAGAGTAGAACCAAATGGGAAGTAAATGGTCTTGTTACGGACTCAAGGTAAATTCTACACTGATTAAACAGACCATAGTGTCTCAGTGAGAGACAATAGTTAACAGCAATAAAGGTGGAAAAAGCTGTTCAAGTGATAATGTCTTCTTAAAAGTGCCCACTTTGCCACTTCAGAAATGTAAAATTAAGCCTGATGAATTTAGGGCCTTGATTATAACCACCACCATGAAGAGCTTGCAGAAATGCAAACTGCTATCAGGTAAATTGGTGTTTAAGTGCTATCGCCTAATTTCACAGAGTACACATATTTACCCTTAGTCTTTCCAAACCTCTCTGCTGGTCTATGTTTGTATACGCTGTTGCTTTCAGTGTCATTTATTGATCCACTTGAGAAACTACTTTCTGTGTTGTCTCCCACAGAGCCTGAGTACCACACTTTTGAGAATTAACACTAACAGCTCTAATTCTTGGGGTTCTAATTGTAACTTTGAAATAAAAGATAAACACCTCATTTTAATAAAATATTAAATGAAATAACCTTCTAGATAAACAAAGCCTTACTCCTCTGTTGACTCTTTTATTTCAAAATATTCTCCTACTTAGAGCACTTCTGTTACAAAATAACTGAAAGATCTGTGTCACCTATATTTAACACATGGTGAGAGCACATTAATAATTTATCACATACATTTTCTGGACATTTGAACAGGTGATGAATGAACTGTAGAGGAGAATTATTTGTGGGTAATCCAAATTCTTTGTATAAAAGACACATCTAGTAATTACTATTTTTATTTGTTTAACTGTACATTGATTATCCATACTGCTTCTCTGAATTAGATAATCTTTATACGTTGTCCTTTTTGCTATTTATATAATGAGATTGTTCTCAAGAGAAGGGACAAAAAGAAATTATAAGGATACATCTCTATGGTGAAAAGACTGCCAGTGCTCAGCTTTCTCATTTTCTCATTTCTTTTTGGCACCCTTTGTTTAAAGCTATGTGCAGTGCTTTTTTTGTTTGGGTTTTTTTTTACCTTTTTTTTTTAATAGTAAATTATCACAGATATTTCCTCAAGAACTGGCATTATTCTGTGATTTTAGTTAGTTTACCCACTGGGAAAATGAAAGGCTTAAGTGTGTACATAGAAAAGTAGTGAAGGAAAATGGATTCCCATGGAGTTTTCCTAGCAAAAATTTACATAGTTTACATTTATTTTATGTAAACTTGGTGGCCAGTTTTTATTTCTCGCAGTATTTTGTTTATAGTCAGATTTATTTACTACATATTTTATTGAAACTGATAGCAGTGATAACCTAATGCTCAGAAACTTGTCAGCACCACTGGTATGTGTAGTTAGTCCATCCTTCCATCCATCTATACACAGTGTCAGCTAATATTGTTACACTTATTATGAAATGTGAAGAGACATCAATAAAATAATCAGACTAAATGTGAATAGCTTATCCAGCTTGAACACTACTCTCTGGCAAATAAATTACTATCCTAGAAAATAATAATAATAATCTTTCTGTGTTTAGCAACATTTCAGAATAAACCATTATTCATTGACCACCCCTGCCTCTCTTTTCTACCTGTTTCTATGATCTGTTCTCCATGAGACTATTGACATTTTAATATTGCTTTTTCCATGTTACCTCAGATCTCTGTTCTCTACTATCATTTGCTTCATCTTCTCTGTTGATAGTATTGATCAAACCACCCTTTTGATGCCCATTGATATCCTACATTACTTTTTTCATTCCTGTTCAGTAACAGTTTTCCACCTTCATACTTGTGTTTTGCCACCATCCTACCCTCTCTGCTGGGCAGTGGTAGGAAGCTCTTATGGTAAGCTCAGGTTTTATTACACCCTCTGTTACTAACCTTGTAAATATCTCTAAGAGTACCATCTGTCTTTCTGCCATCTTTTCTGTCCTCAAACTAATGTCTGAAACAAATTTCTACCCTTATCTCCACACTTTCTCAACTTGAAATTTTTGTGTTGCCTGCACTGAACCTCTAATGTCTATGTCTCTTTCATATCTGATGTTCTACAGAGAGTTCTGGGAAATATGCATACACACAAACTTCTGTGGGAGACTAACATTCTCAGTTAGCTATTTGTATGCTCGAAAAAATACTATCATGAAGATGGCATCCTCAGTTTCTGGCTACCGGGTGAAATTTCTGTCTTGTGTTTCTTGTGGACAGGCATGTCTGACCCCTAAGTAAGCTAGGTCAGACTGGCAGAATCACTTGATGGCTGCGGCTGGAAGGCACTTCTAGAGCTCATCTAGACCAGCCTTATGTTCACAGCAGAGACAGCTAGAGCAGGTTGCCCAGGACTGTGTCCAGTCATGTTTTGAGTATCTCAAATGATGGACATACCACAATCCCTCTGCACTGTCTGGTTCAATCACACTCATTGTTTGATCACACTCCTAGTAAAACATTAAAAGTGCTTTTTTAATGCTCAGACAGAATTTCCTGTGTCTGAATTTGCCCCCATTGTCACTTGTCCTTTCACTAGGTACCACTGAAAAGAGCCTGGCTCTGTGTTCTTTTTTCCCCACCTTGGATATTTATACTGAAGGGGTATAAATATCAGAATGGTTAAGATTCCTCTGAGCCTTCTCTTCTCCAGAATGAACACCTCCATCTCTCTCAGCCCCTCCTTTTATGTCAGGTGCTGCAGTCCCTTGTTGATCTTTGTGGCCCTTTGCTGCACTTGCTGCAGTGTGCCCATGCCTCTCTTGTATCGAGGAGCTGAGAACTGGATACATCACTCCAGATGTGGTCTCATTAAGGCCCAGAAAACTCCTGAATTTCCCATATCCTTCTGAAGTGGTGGGGGTATTTCAAGTCCCCCATGAGAACGAGGGCCTGTGAACTTGAGGCTGTATGAAGAAGTCCTCATCTACTTCTTTCTGACCAAGGGCTCTCATAGCAGACATGCAGCGAACGTAACCCATGTTGGTCTGCCCACTAATTCTCATCAACAAGCTCTCAGCTTGTTCATTACCCTTCCCTCCAGAAAGCTCTATGCATCTTTGCTGAAATCACAGAAATCACAGAAATCACAGCTTCCGTCCTTTGTCATCCTGGCCCACCCTTTCAAAAAAATCTGTATCCATGCCAAGACTCTAGTCCTGTGAGATGTCCTTCCATGTCTCCCTCATCCTAATGAGGCTGTAGCCCTGCAATTACACACAGAACTCTAATTCTTCCTGTTGGCTCCCCATGCTGTAGGCATTAGTATACCGTAACTTAAGAAAGTTACCCAGTCATGATGATTTCCCAGAGAGATACAAGAGCTTCCTTATTTGTTTGCACACTCTTGGGGTGGACTCCTTCTGCCCCATTCTGCTGATTATGAGGTCTTTCCTATCGAAATCATGGGTTTGCCTTATTTGGTCAGACGGATCCTCAGAGAGAGTCCAATTTTCCTAATAGTCAAATAACTGTCGTTGACACCATCTGAAGATGCTAGTTGTTGACTTGAAGGATACATCCACTCTGCTTCAAGTACTACCCCTTTGCTGGCAGGATCAAGAAGAAAGACACATTATCCCTGTGCCATCTACCTGTGGCTCCACAGCCACGTAGTCACACTTAGTATGATCTAGGCTGCCCCTAGCTATAGTGATGGTACCCACATGGAATGCAAGGGATGGACAAATGTTGGTGGTCTCTCTGCATTGTCCAATACCTAAGCCCCTGTCAAGCAGACACACTGCCTGACTTTTCATTAAATGGAAACTTCACAGAATCACAGAATTACCAAGGCTGGGAAAGTCCAGCCTATGACCAACATCACCACACCATCTAGACCATGGCACTAAGTGCCACATCCAGCCTTGCCTTGAACACATCCAGGGATGGTGCCTCCACCACTTCCCTGGGAAGTCTACTCCAATGTCTAATCACCCTCTCCATGAGGAAGTGCTTCCTAATATCCAACCTAAACCTCCCCTGGAGCAGCTTCCGGCTGAGCCCTCTTGTCTTGTTGCTAGTTGCCTGAAAAAAGAGCCCAGCCCCCACCTGACTACAACCTCCCTTCAGGTAGTTGAAGAGAGTGATAAGGTCCCCCCTGAGTCTCCTCTTCTCCAGGCTAAACAACCCCAGCACCCTCAGCCTCTCCCTATAAGACTTTCCCTCTACTCTTTTCACCAGCCTTGTTGCTCTCCTCTGGACCCGCTCCAGCACCTCAAAGTCCTTCTTGAAGTGAGGGGCCCAGAACTGCACACAGTACTCAAGGTGAGGCCTCACCAGTGCTGAGTACAGGGGGGAGAATTACATCCCTACTCCTGCTGGCCACACTATTCCTGATACAAGCCAGGATGCCATTGGCCTTCCGGGCCACCTGGGCACACTGCTGGCTCATGTTCAACTGGCTGTCAACCAGTACTCCCAGGTCCCTCTCTGCCAGGCTGCTCTCCAGCCAATCTTCCCCCATCCTGTTGTGCTGCCTGGGGTTATTGTGGCCAAAGTGCAGGACCCTGCACTTGGTCTTGTTAAATTTCATGCCATTGGCCTTGGCCCATCGATCCAGCCTGTCCAGGTCCTCCTGCAGCCTCTTCCTACCCTCCAGCAGATCAACACTCCCCCCCAGCTTGGTGTCATCTGTGAATTTACTGAGGGTGGACTCAATCCCCACATCCAGGTCGTCAATAAACATATTGAATGGTACTGGGCCCAGTACTGATCCCTGGGGGACACCGCTTGCCAGCTGGATGCAGCACCATTCACTATTACTCTCTGGGCCCAGTCATCCAACCAGTTTTTGACCCAGCAAAGGGTGCACCTGTCAAAACCATGGATTGCTAGCTTCTCCAGGAGGATGCTGTGGGAGACTGTGTCAAAGGCCTTCCATCCTCCACAACAGGCAGTTGCCCTCTGCTGCCACTCACTGCTTCCTCTTTGTGCTGCTGTGGGGCTTAGTTTCAGTTTACTTTGGTTCTTCCTTGGACACAGCTTCCAGCTCCCACCTACTTGCCTGCTATCAGAGCACTGAACCTATTCAGCAGCTGCAGATCTGTAGGTGGAACAGAGGCTGTCTACCTGATGCCAGAAGTCATGAACTTCCAGCCTTTACTCTAATTTCCCCACCCAACAGGCACAGACCTTGCTTGCCCATCCTTTAGTGCAGCTGTGGGACTCAGGCTCTTGCACCCTCAGGATCTCAGAAAAGCTCAGGTCACTCTCCCTTTTGTTATCTATGACATCATACAGCCTCCTGACCTCTGCCTGTATCTCCTTTTCTAAGTGATACAGATGATCCCCCAGTACACACCTCCTGTGAATGAGAAAACCATCTGCCTCAGCAAGAGACACCAGCCACTAGAGCTCTGAGAGCTGCAGAGCAGCATTATCTCTCTGGAGCACAGTCTGGCTTGAGGCTGAGCTGGGCCAGGAATAGTTGCTGCAGGGCTGGTAAGAGGGACTGTGCCTGTGGTGTGTCACCACCTCAGCAGAGCTTCTGGCCCCACTTCTGTGTACCTTACTGCCTCCATTAGCTGCATTCTTGGCCTCACAACCCTAGGCAATGGCTGAAATATTGTATGACCCTCCCTAATAATTTGGAACAAAACTCTTTGACCAGGAATAGCTGACAAGGTTTAAACTCACATTGTGTGTCTCACCAAATATGTCTCTCAGGAGGGCAAGGAAGGAAGGAAGAGGCTATGGGCTTCCATTCAGCCTAGTAAAGGAGGAATGCTCTCATCTCTTAACACTCTGTGCAAACGGAGGAAGAATTATTGTTTCCTTCAGGCATACTTGAGGATGTACTCTCCTACACATACACATTCTCCTTCACTCCCAAGTTTCCAACACAAATGACTCATGCGTATAACTTCAGAGGAAGTTTCAAGGAAGCAAATTTCAAGTGCAAGTAAGAATGTCACTGAAACTCTGGTCAAGGTGTTGAAGCCTGAGAGCTAACTGCTGCCTGCTTTAGTTCCAATCCAGAGGTAGTTATTTTTCCCCAAATATCCCGCTGGGCCTTCCAGAATTGGTAAGAACAATATATGTGTATAATCCCTCAGATAGTACTAGTTGTTTTATTAGATAAGAGTGTGATAAGTCACACAGTAGGATTTTGTCTAATACAAATAAAACACATCAGCTAACTCAGCCAGCTTGTCATTTTTCAGATTTTTTTTTTCTCACAGACTAACTAGATCATTAAATGAATACGCATTTTTATTGAACTCATAATTAATTTAATATTATTGCTGTTCATTAAGGTTAAGTGTGAAAAAAATCAATATTGCTGATAGAGTATCAGGCATTTACTTTGTAGTTTGTTAATGGGAAGAGAGAAGAATGAAATAAAAATATAATACTGTAAAAACAAAACAAACAAACAAAATGCCAAAAAACAAAACCAAAAAGGATTAAAAATAGCGAAGTTTTTAATTTTAAGTTCTTTGTCTTCTCTTCTTAGGTCAGCTCAAAAATAAGGGCCTGTATTTTTTGCATGGCAATGACCTGTTCTGAGAACTAGCCACATGGATGAGTCATGTATTTAAAGATATGACTCACATGTATTTAAAATAAAATACACAAGCCTGTATTAAGGCTGTATGTTTTCCAAAGTTATGAAGCACCATCAAAATACTTGGTAATAGCTAACATATTTTCTAAGTGTATTTGTGCTACATGTTGCAATTCTACTGGTTAGAACTATTCCTAGAAAAAATAAAATAAGGTGGGGAAGTTCAGCCTGACTTCTACATTTTCTGTTCATGAGGAGAACACTGGAATTATATCTAGATCAACAACGTATGTATCAGATGTTTGATGGAAAACGCTTCAATGTATTGTAACTTAGATGTTCATGTTAAACTACTGCTAGATTCTTTTTACATGTATGAATTAAAAAAATCTTAAATCCTTGCAATAAATAAATTAAAATAGGAACTGCACATTGCTCAAATTCAATGAAGGTTTATGCTTCATGTGTAATGCCAAAACAAGGATGTTATAAATAAATTCATGCTGTTTTTCTTTGTCACTGGAAGACTTCATCTATTTTACAATTCAAATGTGTGTAATTTCTGGTCAAAGGGCTAGTACAGGAGGTACCTGTTCATTTCAGTCACCATCTCAGAGATTTAAGTTGTCAAAGTAAACCAATTAAACGCATGCCTATTTCAGTTCAGGTAGCCAACGCTTCCTAGACTTCAAGGGATTCAGACAGTTGAGTATCCTTAAGGTAACAAAAAATGTTACAACACTATCAAAAAGATAAACTTATGTTGCTTAGAGATATTTTTTGTCTGAGGAAAAAATACGTATACAAAAAAAGCTTTGCTCATTGGCAAGTTCAGGAATTGATTGAATTTGTGCTTTCTTATGTAAATTCCTTATTTAACAGTAAAACAAAAATAGACAAGTCAATGAAACTTAAGATTTTAATAATGAAAAGTTAGATAAACAATTATGGTTCACAGAATAACATTAACACTGCTACTTTAAGTTATATAGTATTTTGTCTCTCAGATTTTATAATAAAGCTTATCATTTTTCTTGTACATAATCCACTAAAATAATTAAGAATGTTAAGAATGCTCCTCTAGTACAAAACTGAGCAAGATGGAGATAATGTATGTTTTTTTCCAAAGGTAACAATATCTGTATTAAAATGAGTAAGACCAGGATGCGAACTCATTTATTATTTAGTATGCTCATTTAGACACTACCATAGGATTTTCTGTTTATTGGTTAGGAGAAAGCTGCCAGAATATTGTTTTGAAGAATATCTTTTTTTTCATTTTGTCATTGTAAAATGTAGGCACAAATGTATCTGAAGAGTTGCAGAATTACATTGGTTTGATCACGTCTTAATTAAGAATCTTTCTCAGAGCTAAGATACACAGGAGAGGTAGAATTATATTAGAGTGAGAAATTGCCTGGTAGTTAAAGCCTTCACCTGAGAAAGTAGAGAGACAGGCTTGAATTCTAGCTTTGCTTAGCAAATACAGACTATGGTAGTAAGGACAGATACAATGTCTTTTCCACTGGCCTTCTCCCTCAAGAAATTATTTAGAAAGAGAATAATTCCTGGCCAGAGACAAGAGCCTGCATTTTGCATACCAATTCTCTCCAGCCACAGGATTATAACTATTTTGGGCAAGATCCATTCTTTTGGATTTTGTTGTCTATTTCTTTTCCAAATGAAAGAACAAAATAGATCACAGACTCATCCCAGTAAATTATTTAACCTAGGTCAGTAGAGAATATATCACAACTGTTCTTATGCCTGTGTAAGACAATTAAATTAACCTAACTGTGAAAAGTTTGAGTCTAATATAAGTGAAACCTGGTACAGCAACATTTTATTTCACTGACTTTTTGACATTCAATTCATAACAATTAATGCTTAATTACTGGATTAGTATTCAGTATCAGTGGGTGACATAAATTTGTTCAGAGTGGAGTAACCACTTTGTTGGAGGGCACGGCTGCAGGGGATCCAGCAGTACTGTCTGGAGAGGCTCCTGCCCTACTGCTTAGTGTTCAGTAAAAAAGCTCTCTGGCTGAGAGCACTGGAAGGCATAGCCTGAAATGAATGAAGAGCAGAAGTAAATCAAAAGTCATTCCCTGCAGAGTAAGAAGAAATGCACTAATTATCTCTGTGGAGATACCTGCTAGGGAGTCTGTTGGCTACCTCACCAAGGAAGAGGGGAGGAGGATTCAAAGTTGAGGTGATCTGAGACCGATTGGGACAGCACAATCTGGGGACAGGGATCACAAAACTGCACCATGTTTTGACTAGGCAACAGGTTGGTTCTAGAAGAAAGAACCTAGAAGAAAGATCTGGTAAGTACTGTGAGAGATAAAAATACTGAATTGTCCTGGAAGGTGAATATAGGAATAGTATTTTTTCTGTTGATAAGCCTTTATTATATATTTATTCTCAATTTTCTCAAAGTATGCTTGAAGCACCTCTTCTCAAAATTTCTATAATGTTATTTCACTTTCCTAACTTCTTAGTGTCTTTCTTGTGACTTTCAGACTTTACAGGAGTTAAGCATTTGCTATTTCTTCATGGTCTGTGGTACTATTATTTACTTTGCAAGTCAGCATTGCTAGTACTAGAGTTTTGTTTTTAAATTTACATTGCAGTTCCTCATTGATCTAATTTATGATGTAAGGCAGACACTTTCTCCAAAACCTTTTTAACCACAGAAACAAACACAGATAGAAGAAATGGTTACAATATCCTGGTAAGTATGCTATACTACCTGTGTTTGTAAAAATTAATTAAGCTTTTTTTATGTATTAAAGAACAAATACTACAGAGAAGGCACTTATAAACTAAAAGCTTTGAGAACAGTTGTGCAAGACAAAAAATGCTGCAACAGGTGGGAATGGTGGGTGATTGCTTCAGGGAGAATGGAATTGGTTCCAGGACTCTCCCTCGAGAGGGAGCTAGGAAAATCAGTCAGAAGGTGGGAAGGACATGTACTTATCAGAGAAAGCACAAAGGAGAAAAAAAGTGAAGGACTTTTTTTCTCTCTTCCTTTTTTTCCAAGGTTGGGTTTTCAGCTTTTAGCAAGCAACAAACTTAGAACACTTTGGCATCTGGAAAAGGGGCTAATTTTAATCTGATGAAATATGAAATTAAAAGAAAATCTGGTATTTATTGCTACAGAAATATCAGAAATTAAGACACCAGTCAAGTTATACGTCTTTGCTATGAAAGAACTATTACAAAGGACTTAGCATTAGAAAACTGTTGACTAACCAAAAATATGGTGATTTTCTGAGTGAAGGTAACTCAGGTGTTTGCTATCAGGGCATAACTAGTAGTAGTCCAGCCCCCAACTCATCTTTACATGTTGTTAACCTGGCATCCAGTACCAAATGAGAGCTCTCCCCGATCATGCTTCCTCCAAACACTTTCCCAAAATGCCTGTCTGCCTTCAGATATAAACGTCCATATTAAGTGGTTCCGAACAGTCTGAACAAATTTTTTCTGTTACTTTCTACACACATTACCAGGAGTTTTGTTGAGATGGAGTTTTATAAAAGTATTGAGGGTTTTTGATTAGTCAGTAATGTTCTTGAAAATCTATTACATTCATTAGTCTTTCAATTAAAAACTAAATAACACTTCTTTTTACTTCCTTGACTTTTCACTTAAAGCTGGTTGAGAATGAAACAGGTTATGAAGGGAGGATTGATGGAAAGGTGCTCAGGATCATGAATTAGAATAATCCTGTGAACTTTCTTTTAGGGTGTTGTTACAGGGAAAAAACACAAACATTTAAAACATGTTTTCCTGTTACTGGTGTTATTACATGTTATTTGTCTTGTATGTTATTCATGTTTCCAATTGTTTTAACTGTTCCATTATGTATATGATCTTCAATCTTTTGCATATGAAAATTAGTAAAAATATTTTGGATTATTCCACACCAACATCTGGGAAGTCACTGATATTTTTCTATGCATTCCTATAAAAACCTAGCAGTTAGAAAATATCCTTACTCTTCTTTTTTTTATCAGACTACTAGTGCCATGTCACTAGGCAAGAATAAGACATTCGCTGGAATACTATTTACAGATCTGATAATTAATTTTGATAAAAGTGATTAAATAAGATGATTCAAAAGTGTTTGCTAGGACATACAGACTCAATTGCTTAAACAAATGTTACTTCTTTGGCTTGATTAAAAAAAAATTGAGGAGAATCATGATTGCTTTCCACAAATATTAAGTAGTTAACAGCCTAAAGCTAAAAACAGGCTTTGTTATATATATGAAGGGATTACATTATGCATGTCAATGAAAGTAGGAAAAAGGGTCAAAGCTTCATGTCTAATCCATACTTAATGTACACTTAATTCACCTCTACAGCAGGTATGCATTTACTTTTGCTTTTCTTTTCTGCACCTTACCATTCCCTTCTCCCAGGCAGGAAATAATGTTATTGTTGTCTTCTCACACTTTGTGTATCAAGTCTCCTACTACTTGAAACTAGGAAATACTCCCAGGATTTACTTTATTTATATTGAATTTCCTTTAACAAATCTTCCTTTTTGCAGTTCCGTTGAAGCTGAACAAAGCCTTGTATCATTCTAATGTGCCTTTCCCAAGTATAAACTATAAGCATTAGAGAGGTGGTAAGTACATAAAGGGTGTTCAATAAGTAAGTTGTATAAATCAACTATTAATCAGAAAACTGTTATTTGCCTATCTCTAAAAATACATGGTATTGTTATACTTTATCTATGTAGAGATAATCAGTGCAATAGTCCTTAAAAATTTAAGATGGTAAGGATCCATTTGCCCCACCTACTGTTTTTTTGTTCATTAGCATGTGAACATCTGCTGCTCTGTAATTATTTAATGTGAAGAAGGTGGAATTCATGTATAATTCCATTTTACCTTGATGAGTAATTTTTTTTCTTTAAACTATGTGGTTTTTTAGGGTCAGGATTTTTACCTTTGAAAATACACATTAATTGTTTTTCTAGGCTGCAGTTTAAAGGCACACAGGTTTGTTATTGTAAATGATTTTTGTAGCTATTTTTATTAGATTATTTAGGAAAAAAATACATCTGAACCACTCTTCAACTTCATGATAGGAGCAATGTGAACTGTACTCAAAGAGAAATGTAATGCTCAGATCATTTATAAAATGTTGATACAGAACTTTGGGGAGGAATCAGAATCTAGCATCTTCGGTTAACAGCATGGTGCAGAGACCATGTTTTCCATGATAATTAAGCACCTTACAACATAAAACTATTCTTCATTAATGCACTACAATGAGGTAGATTTTGTACTGTATTACACTATCAGTATGTCAGAAAAGCTGAATGCATATAGCACAATGCAGACCTAACCATTCTTTAACTTGATACTGACTTCATCCTTCGACATTGCTATTTCTTGTGGGAAACAGGCATTGCATTTTTTAATTAAAAATAAAACAATGTTTTATCAGCTTTGGTATTATTCAGGATATACACTTTTTTATTCCAGTTGGAACTGAAGAGAGAAGGTCTGGCTTGAAGGCATCTGCTGTGAACAAAGGATTGAGGGTTCAAGAAAACCACTTTGGGTCATTGGTTTTGGGATTTCAATTTGGACCTCCAAGGTGGTGCTAAAAAGATAACAGGAAACCAAGAGAACTGTTGACTCTGGTAAAGTAAATTCCTCTTATAGTCTTGATATATTTCTTAAAGTTGTTTAGAGAAACAAAAATAAGAACTAGTGAAGACGTAAGGTATCATTATTTATGACTTTTTTGTGTATCAGTGTTAAAAAGTTAATAAATTGAAGTTCTACTGAAGATTAAGTTATTTGTGATACATCTGCTGCCAATTAACTTCTCCTTTTCAAAAGATTAAGAAGAGGTTAAAAGCCCAAATTAAATGCTGTTATCTTGATATGCTTATTCAGTTTTGCACAGGGTAAACCTATCTGTTCTGGATCAGACAGAGAACTCTAAAATACTTAGAAAAATTACCCCAAAGTATGTAGCTGCTCTTCTTCTTTTTGTTACATTTTTGTTGTTGTTGTTGATGTTTTTGGTTTTGTTCGTTGGTTGGTTGTGTTTTTTCAATGACAAATGAGTGATGGGAGAAGAAAGGAGAGATTATCAGGCTGCCAATACATACTGATATATAGCGAAGTGCCAAGAATTAGGACCTAACTGTTTATAGAAAGAAATTCATGTTGGGACAATAAAAGATTTTGAAAAGATCTGCTACATCTCCCTTCATATAAATATATTTTGCTATGGTTTCCTGTGTTTTTATATCCATTAAGGATGTCAGAAATCAGGTGGTGAGAACACAAAATTGCTGGGAACTGTTGTAAAATAGAGGGCGTGGATTCATGAGAGTGGGAAATCAGTAAACTCATGGTATGCTCTAGAATGCCACCATCCTTATTAATGATAATTGGTTGTAATAGCCTGCAAAGGTGATTTTTCAGTTCCTGTTCCACGCTCTTTGCATCCCAAACTATTGAAGTGACATTTCTTTACCTTCCTGTTTGAACATACGTGTTCTCTATCCTGTTCACACATTTGCAGGAAATCTTCTGTGGAGAAATAATGACAGAGTGACCTTTCTTTATGCATAGGTAATTCTTTCTTTCTAGGTTCTGTGTAGTTATTACCCTGACCTGTTCCACGCTGTTATATACACAGAACTTCTAAATCATAATTTTCTTTAAATGGTGGAATTTTCTGATCACTTCTATTAATCTCTCTCTCACTTAGCACAGGGCAAGCCTGGGGCACTGGGCTCTCCAAAGGCATAACTAGAATCCTTAGAGGAGATTTATCTGCTAAAATACCTACTCACTGCTAGTCTAGATACTGGTTTCTGTACATTGACTATAAAGGTATGCTTAGACAAATAAGTTTGGTGTGGAAATTTGAGCTCAAAATAACCTTTCTAATTCTCAACAGAGCTGAAGTTGCAATTAAGTTGGGAGGGCAAAGATATAAATGAGTACATATATGCATGTACACATACGATTTCTTTTGTATTTCTTGTAACATAAAACCTACTGAATTCCTATATGGCTCCTGGACCATGAATTATCAGTCTCTGAAACACTGACTTAGACGACTTGCTAGTATCACAAGGATTACACCTTTCTGGAGCTCAATGCCAAAGCTCTCATTCATATCAACAGAACGCAGGGGCAAGCATGATCTTTTAAAATAGGTACAATGTTATTCGTTTCTGCTACAGCGTTTGCTCAAGGTCTGTAATCTGTACACTGTTTTTGTTATTCTCACTTAAAGCCACTGTTTAGTGTTGTTCTGCTTCGTCTCTGACCCAAATTGGCAAATAGTCACTATTCATGAGTGGTTCTAGCAGCTCTTTTTTGGGAAAAAAGAAAAAACATGGTTAGTGTGGTATCATAAAAAGGGCCATCCTTGAGCTTAAAACAAACGGCTCTATTAAAACAAATACCAGCTCCAAGCTTGATCGAATTTACAAGTCCCAAATGCAAAATCCAGAAAACAAGTTAAGTCTTTAAGTCACATAGTTTAAGAATAAAAATCCAAACCTAGAAATGTCTTCTCAAGGATCCTTACAGTCCCTTCAGGACATCTCTCTACTGCCATTTTTCATTCTCCAGGTGTCCTCCTGGCAGGTGGTTAATCTATCGTTCCTGTGTCATATCTGCCACATGCAGAGATCTAGAATATCTGGCTTTTCAGACAGCACTTAACATCTGTAGATGGGGAAAATATATCCAGCCTTGTAGGGTCAAACTGCACCTTCTCTTCTGATTCTGTAACGCTTATGGTATCGACAGCCCAGCTGGAAGGATGGAAATAGGTGATGCTTTCATCCTGAGGTTGGAAAGGAAAACAAATACAGCTAAGTAGTCTATCCACTTACCTGTTATAAAAATCCTTTTTTTTTTTTTTTTTTTGTCTTTTTTTCCCCTGAAATACCTATATGCTATACCTTGCTGAACACATATAAAGTTTTCTGGTTGCATCTATTCTGTACAGATCTAGCCTTATGTTCAGGACTATCTAGGGTTATCTACTATTTCACTCTAGATCCCAATTTTTCTCTTTTGATAATAAAGAAGAATCTAGATAATTACTTTGATGTGTAAGTCCATTCTATAGATGTCTGTATTTAGTTCTTCTTTCTAACTACCTGGAGAGTTCAGGGTAGAACTCTGTGCCTGAGTAGGCATCAGAAAGTTCCACTGCACAGGGATGGCACTTGTCTTAGAATTTGGTACTCAGAGCAAGGAAGTTGCTGGTGATTTAAGCATCTCCAACATGAGGGTGTTGTTGAAGGTATCTTTCTAGATCCCCTTCCTGAACCTTAAAGTTAATTTTTACTTATTTTTTACCTAATTTTCAGTATGTAAGTGTATACTTTTGCACTTGTTGAAAGTCTTATCCTGCTCCATCTTAAGATCATAATAAATGTCCTGTATACTGGAAATCATACCTACAGCCTTGTCATCTCCTGCTGTAATTTGGAGTTTAAATTGTACTGACATGGATAGAAGTACTGTCACTTAAACCACATATAAATCAGTGTAGCTGTACTTAAAATGACCACATCTTTGTTGATTTACATCAGCAAAAGATCTATCATGCTGAGTTTATTTCAAGTTTAGTGAGGTCTGTTGAATTGGTACCTGTAATGTGGTAACTGCTGTGATTTCTGTGATATGTAGAAGCTTTCAGTATACTTAGTGCTAGTTAAAATGCAATGTAATTCTAGATTTTTCTTGCAAAGGCACAAGAGATGCTGAATTTTTGTTTGTTTATTTTTTAAAGTAAACCAAGTATTTATCACTACTTCTGGGATGTAAGCTTGTTGTTGTTTTATATCTACTGAAGAAAATAAAGGTTTAATTTCATACATTAAGCAGGGTGAATCAGATTGCATATGACACCTCTCCTGTGTGACAAATGGGTTTGTAAAATATTACTTGCACAATATCATGGTAATTTGTCTACTCAGTGGCTGTAACAAACACATTACATTTTTGTTTAACGGTTATAATTAATCATTTCAATACATAAAATACATGCAGATATTTTATTTCTTAACAGGTGATTAACAGAATATCAACAATGAAGTTACATTTGTTTCCCAAAAGCAGCACTACTAATTCATTCATAAGTAGGAACCAGGCTGTAACTGTGGGACTGCATTTTTAAGAGCAGTTAAAAATTATACTGAAGAAAGAACTGTGCTGCATGAAGGCTCCATGCTCATTTGAGCAGGTGTAACTATGTGGAGATGTCATAGGACATATCTCTTTAAGTGTATTTGAGGCAGAAATTGTGACTACTTTATCTGCATTTCTTGATATGAGCTTATGGAATATTTAAATATCTAAGTGAATCTAAATGGTTAAATCTCTTTTTTCCTGCACAACTCCTTAGAATGTTTTGCTTGCCCATGTCAGCTGAAAAAAAAAAAAAAAAAAAAGCCTAGATTCAGTAGATATTTCAAAATACAATAATCAAGCAGGGAGAAAAATATTGTCATATTACATTAAATGAAATATCTGCAACAGAAAGCCTCAGCAGTATTTAAAAGAAATAGAGATATACACACCTATTGTGGCTTTTTGTGATGAGTGTGTTCTCAATCTAATCTTTTCTATTAAATAAATGTTTGATAATCATTATTAATCTCATTTAATGTTACTCTAAGATGATCTCAGCTGGGTTTTTAGATCTCAACAAGTTAACACAGCAGTCATCCTTTTTATATGAGCTAATGGGTAATTAAGAATTGCAGAATTCTGAAGGGGATTTCTTCTAGATTACAAAATAAGAAGTAGGTTTACTGTTTCTCCAGATGCAGTTTATGTCTTTAAACTCAAAGGCAGAAATTTAAATTGTCCTCATGTGTTTAGTGTAGAATAGAATAGGATAAAATAGAACAGAATATTATGTCTGTTGGAAGGGACATACAACGATCAACTTGTCTAATTGCCTAACCACTTAAGGACTGACCAATTTTTAAAGCATGTTACTAAGGCCATTGTCCAAATGACTAATACACTGACGTGTGTGTCCTCAGGAAGCTGTAGAGAGAGAAGAGGTCACCCTCAGCCTCTTTTTCTCTAAACTAGACAAATACAGAGTCCTTAGCTGTTCATTATAGCACATTCCTTCCAGGCCTTTCACCAGCTTTGTTGCCCTCCTCTGGACGCACTCAAGGACCTTCACATCCTTCTGAAATGGTGGGGCCGAGAACTGCACTCAGTGCTCAAAGTGAGGCTGCAGCAATGCTGAATCCAGCAGGACAATCACCTCTTCTGGCTGGCTGGTTATGCTGTGTGTGATGCACCCCAGGATGAAGTTTGCCCTCTTGGGTGCCAGGCACACTGCTGGCTCACATTGAGCCTGCTGCTGACCAGCAATCCCAGGTCCCTTTCTGCAGGGCTGCTCTCCAGTGACTCCTCTCCCAATTTATACTTGTGCCCAGCATTACTGCATCCTAGATGCAGAATCTGGCATTTGGTCTTGCTAAATTTCATCCTATTAATGATTACACAATGCTCCAATCTGTACAAATCCTTCTGCAAGGCCTTATTAAAATCCAGAAAAACTACATCCACCACCTTCCCGTCATCTACTAGGCGGTGACTTTATCACAGGAGGTTATGGAATTAGTTAAACAGGAGTTTCCGTTTGTGAACCCATGTTGACTGTGCCTGATGATTGCATTGTTCTTTAAGTGCCTTTCAATAGTACCCAGTATAATCTTCTCCATAATTTTTCCAGGAACTGATGTTAGGATAACAGGTCTGTAGTTTCCTGGGTCTTCGCTCTTTCCCTTTTTTGTAAATTGGAATAACACTGGCCAGCTGTCAGTCAGAAGGGACCTCCTCAGTTTCCCAATATCTTTGGGAGATGATCAAGAAGTCTCCTGCCATAATATCCACTAGCTCCTTCAGAACTCTGGGATGAATCCGGTCAGGCCCCATGGACTTTTGAACACACAGCTGATACCACTGTTCCCTTACAATTCCAGTGTTCAGAGAAGGAAAGTCCCTGTTCCTGCAGTCATGGTTCTCAGACTCAAAGGACCAGGCAACCCAAAGTCTATCAGTATTATTAAAGACTGAAGCAAAAAAAGTCAACCTTGAATTCTTCCATTTTTTCTTCATTCCTATTTGTCAGTTAACTTTATTCATCAAGCATTGGTCTGATATTTTCGTTAGACCTCTTGTTACCAACGTACTTAAAAAACCCTTTCTTGTTGTGTCATGAAACACTGGCCAGTTATAACTCTAGTTCAGCTTTGGCCTTACGTGTCTTCTCCCTGTGTCTATGAAGCACAACTTCCTACAAAGCCTGACCTTGCTTCCAGAGATCATACAATTTCTTTTTCCGCCTGAGTTTCAAGAGGAATTACCTGTTCAGCCTAATTGGTCTTCTGGCCAGCTTGCTTCACTTTCAACACGATGGGATAGCCTGCTGGTGGTTCTTAGGTGGTTCTTAGGTTAAAGGTGGTTCTTAAAAACTGACCAGCTCTCAATAACTCCAGAGCTCTCACAGGCAGATTCCCAGGGTACACTGCTAAGGAGTTCCTTGAGTAGCTTAAACTTTCCTCTCTCAAAATCCAATTCTGCTGACCTTTTTCTCATTACAAAAATTTTAAACACAATAATTCAATGATCACTGTGGTCAAGATGGTCACCTACCATCATGTGTCACATGAATCCATCTCTATTCACAAATAACAGGTCTAAGAGGGCGTCTTTCCTAGTTGACTAGCTAAGTACCTGTGAGAATTAATTAATTTCAACAAACTCCAAGAATTTCCCAGATTGTGTGTCACAGCAGTATGGTATCTCCCATAAGGACAAAAGCTACCCATCCAGAGATTTCTCCTAATAGACTATAGAATAACTCCTCAGTCCTGTCACCCTGGCTGGGTGGTTGGTAGCAGACAATCGTAACAGCATCTGCTTTGTTTTTCATCACCCTAATCCTCACCCAGAAGCTCTCAACTACATAATCACTAACTGTAAGCACTGTACAGTTTAACATATCCCTTAAACACAGTGCAATTTGTCCACCTCTCCTGCCCTGCCTACTCTATAACATTTTCAGTATGAAAGTACTCCACTATATAAAAAAAATAAGAAATAAAATTTTTTCTCTTTTCACTTTGGGAAGATTTTTTTTGTAGATCTAAAATTTTACCTCTCCATGAGTGGCTTCTTATAGCAGGAAGATTTTTGTTTATTTGTAAAGAAAAGGAAGACTTTTTGAAGGAGTA
The DNA here is from genome assembly GCA_020745705.1 of Hemiprocne comata. Classification (NCBI taxonomy): domain Eukaryota; kingdom Metazoa; phylum Chordata; class Aves; order Apodiformes; family Apodidae; genus Hemiprocne; species Hemiprocne comata. Next base: position 92,627,810 of record CM036586.1, on the reverse strand, counting down.
CATTTTCTAGCCTGATTCTCATGTCTCATTCTGAGCCCTCATAATTCTGACTCCTTGTTCCCACAAAGCAAACAGAAGAACCTCATTAGTTGTTTATTAGCTGTTTAGTAAAGTTATTTATAGATATTTATAAAAATAATATGTAAAAATATTTGATCCTGAAAACAAATAGGAGCTTAACTTCATGAGCAGGAAGATCATGATTCAATCTTACAATAAATGCTTTTTAGAGTTTACAGTGCTGTATCAAAAGTGTCATAGCAGCATGATACAGAATGCTGACCTGATATAAATGCATTCTGCCGGTTCAAATTATTTCAGAAATTTATGGTGGATTATCATTGTACTGTCAGGCTTTATGCATGATCAAATATTGTTCGTTCATGACTTTTTAACTTTATGCTAAATCAGGTATTGTCTGTCCTCCTACAGTTGACATAAAGAGAACAAACATTTTGTATTGTGTAAGCTCCAGCTATTTAAACAGAAACACTCTGTGGACAAAAGGTGTTTATATGAGGTATGTTATTTGATGATTCTACATCAACAGATGTAGGATTAACAATCATGACACTAATTTGAGACAACTCTTGCTCTGTGAAATCAGTAAAACTATCCTTAATCTATTATGCTATGTTAGCATATGTTTCTACATAATTAAAGTTTAATGTGCCACAATCAGTGTCAAGGGCAATATAATTTTACATAGCAACTAATTTTTGGTTAGCAATGACCTTATATAAAACTGCTCAATACACTGAACAAGAAAATGTATAACAGTTTCATGTATATTTCCTCATTGCTTCACATTTTTTGGCAAACAAAAAATAAATCTATTCTAGTTTGCACATGATCAAGGAAGATGGCAAAAGGTCCTAAGGAAAACAAACAATTTTGTCCTAGTAATGTCCGTCACCCCAGCTAAAGCTGAGAGATATTCCAAAGAGACTTTCTCTACTTTTATAACTGTGTAACTAAGTTTAAAAATTAGAAATGTTAGGATTAAGATTAAAAAATAAGAAATCTTTTATTAAATTTAAATTAAACTGAATGATGGAGAGAACTTATTATAAAATAGTATCAAAGTAACCAATTTGTCAGAAATCATATCAATCAGATATTTTTCTGCCTAGAAAATAGGCTACAGAATTTAATATTGGAATTGAAAGTCTGCTTTGTTATGATGGAAATAACATGAATATTATCAGGGAAAAAAGGGACTACAATGCAGAGTGAAATAACACATATAGCTCCCAAGATGGCTAAAACTAGAGAGCACTGACACACTGCCAGCTATAAATATGAGCTAAGGTGCTGAGTGCTTAGTTAAGAAGTATTGAACAATTCGAAATTAAAAAAAAATATTTAAAAGGGTGTTTGAGGAGAAAAATAAAAATCAGTTGAATGTAAATTTGTAAAACTAGAGAGACAGTATTTGTTGGTTAACAGAATCGGTTACCAGACTTAAATTAACACAAAACTATCAATATTGAAAAGTTCCTCCTGACCAACTATGTATCTTTTTAATTAAAGGCCATACTAGAAACACTATTTAATATGTTTCCCTGTAGCAGGTAGTTTACCAGGTCTTTGTGGAGAACAGTTTGGAAATCTCTGATTTATATTGATGAACTTCTGGGAATTGAATAGGGAAATACATTCTTATGCCATATACATTTAGTAAAGATCTCTTAGGCGAGCAAAATTGGGATTTTATATAACATTTGTTATGATGTTTCTTTTGCAAAAGAAAAAGTGGGATTTGGATTGGGGAAATAAAAATGTTGTTCTTTATTCTTGTATAGGTGTCTAAATTATCTCAGCTCCTTAAGTCACAAGGGCAACAAATAATTTTTTCTCTCTCTGCAGAATTATGTAGGGAGGTAGCCCAGTAGGCAAGGTCTTTTCAGCATCCGTGCTGCAACTCCTTAGGGGCATCACAATACATAATGCAAAATGAAAAATAGGAATCTGGAAATGAATAATTTTTAAAAGTGAATATATCTTATGGTTTTCCATGGTAAAAATTAGTTCTCATGTCTCTGAGAAATCAGAGGATGTATGTTTTTAAGTTACCAACATAGCAACATGGTGTCAGTGATAATTGTATTTGATTGTACAGAGACAAGGAACAGACATGCACACACAGAGGTCATATGTAACTTCTATTCTTTCTAGATAGGTAATAGTACACTGTAATTTTTATTCCTCAGGGAGGAAAAAGCCATCTATGATCGATATATATGTGTGTATATATATATATGTCAATCCACACTAATAGCAACATTTTTACATCATGCCTATACCATGGTTCATTTTTGTCTGGGACTGCTACCAATTAGTAATTTTGCATGTTGAATAAAACATATGAAAATCCTTAGGGGTTAATTTACTTGTTCACACAGTCTGAAATTTTGGTTATAAGAAGCTCAGATGCAGAATACTCAAAGAAGTTATACGAAGTTCTAAAATATAAAAAAATACTGCAAATTCTCTTTTTAGTAAAGAAAAATCTGACATCTCAGAATTTTATGAGAGTTTAAGTGAATTTCCTCAGTCACATATTCTAGATTTCATATGTCATGGGATCACATGTCTTAAAAGGGTACCATGTTTCTAAATGAAAATTTTTTGTCACAGAACTATAGCTCAGTATCCTGAGGCAGCACAGGTTTATGTTTAGGGAATTGTGTCACTTAGAGGAGAAGAAAAGTTGTCTAGCCAAGTCTCAAGAACAGAAAAGTCTTTAGCCCCTCTGGATTCTAAATCAGCTAAGGAATGATTAATATTAAAATTATAAATATGTTTGTCTGTAACTCTGTTTTTTAAATGCATGAAATACAAGTAATGTTTAAACAAGTTTTTTAATACCTAGACATAAAAGTGAAGTAATTAGGAACAAGTCTTTCTCCATCACATTCTTTCTTTTTGTTCTGGGATTTTCCAGTCTATACAGAAAGGACATTAGAACCTTCTTTATTTGTCTGCTTTCTCTGTTCAGTCCCAATGAAGAGGAAACTGTTGAGTTGGATTTGAAACATCCAGCAAGCTGCAAAATGGTTGTTTATAGGTAGCCAGTTGGCTAGCTAACTGGTATGGGCAAGTTATGTAATGTCATTCCCCTTAATTTCCTCTATATTTGGCTGATATTTGTGAGAAATTGCTTTTATTTACAGTATTCCTCTTCTCATGTTGTCCTGGGTGAGCCAGGTTTAAGCTAATTTTCCTTTTACTGATTTTTATTCCTTGAGTAAGCTTTCTTTTAACTAGCAGCAAGGGTTCCAGCTAGTGGACTAATATCACTGGAATGTTTATGTTTCTGCTAAGACTCCAAGGTTGCTTCTTAGCTCTGCTGCTACAGAGGCTACCGGGGCAGGAGAACTGTATCTATGACACCCTTGTAGGGGAGCTGGACTAGACAGACAGCAGAACTGACCAAAGGTATTCCTTTCCATATATCTACGGAGCAACCAAGGAAGAAGTCCCTCACCGTCAATGCGGGTAAAGTCCTTTCTCATGAGGCGCAGTTCCTTTAGAGAGAAAGATTGGACAAGATCATCGTCGTCATCTGCTTGAGAAGGGCCTGCTCTTCTATCTGCTTGAGAGTGGTCTGATTTCTTATCTGCTTGAGGAGAGCCTGCTCCTTTATCTGCTTCAGAAGTACCTGCTCCATCATCTGATTTAGAATCATCTGCTTTCTTAATTTCGCTCTCTAACACAGCTTGAAGAAACTCTGGATTTCTCAGATGGACGTGGGTAAAAGGGCTGGAGTGTTTCACCTTTGCTTTGCTCCTAGTCACAGGATTCACTCTTAGTTTGTATCAAAGGGGATTGGCCTTAATCTTTGCAGAAGCGGCTGTTTTGGTAGCAGTACCAGTTTTGGCAGCAGCAGCTGTTTTGGTAGCAGTACCAGTGTTGGCAGCAGAAGCAGTGGTGGTAGAAGCATCACGGGTGGCAGCAGCCTTGCCTATGGGGAATTGGCAGTGAGTAGAACAACACCTCACTCTACGCATCCACAGTACACTATAAACATTCAGCAGAAGCATCCCTACTGAAACAATGCTATTCAAATCAAGAGCTGGGAGATTTATCTTGAGACAAAATAGAGAGGTAAAACTGGACCTGCTACTGTTATTACCAACATAGACCTTTTCATTCACTTGAGGATCTGTACCATAACTGTACACATACAGTGCCCCCATAAAGACCAGTATCAAAAACCCTATGATCACTAGGCTGGTAATTACACGGTTGATTATGGCTACAGTTCTGTCTATACACCATATAACAATAACAAGAACAGCTACACAGAGCAGTATGATCCCAGCAGCATACCACATGTACAGTTGCATGTTGGGAAAAAGGTCTAGCAGAAACATTCCAGAAGGTGTCTGTTCAGTTTTCAATCCATCATTAGATTCACCCATGACACATGTAGACTTCACTGACAGCAGTTTTCAAAGACTGCATATTTGTGCGGTGATAGATAGAGAGGTGTTCATGCTGCCATCCCTATCTGAGAAACAGGAGACCCCAGGTGAAGTTCCTGTTTAGGCTGAGTATATTGCTAGTGAGTAGACTGCTAGTCAGTATCTTGCTTCCTATGCTAATTAGGACAATGGAATTGGGAATTACTTCCTCCTTTTGAAACTGTACCATTATATACACACAAATACACATAGATATAGTCTAGATAAAAGCATGATTAACAGGGGCAAAGAGAAAATTTATAAACAAAAATACATTCTTCTGGAATATGTTGGTTTGAGTTCTGCCCAATATTTGGTATCAAATTTATATTTAATAACCCAGCACTTAAAGATGTACCATTGAGATAAGGAGTTCCTTTTGAATATGAGGAAGCTAATGAATAATTCTGATGTGGGAAATATAAAGTAATGAAATATTTATTGGGGAATCTAAGGAGCCTTAATAAACAAATGTAGAGAAATAAGATACTTGGTAGTCTGAAAAGGTGAAAATTGTTCAGACAGATGCATTCTGAAAGTAAAGTGACTTTTTGTTAATTGTTTCTTCCTTGTTTCAGACAATAATGGTAATATGGAACTATTTTTCTACTTACGCAAAAAATTATCTTCTTTATATCTGGATTGCATCCAATGTAAATAGCTACATCTCCAGGTGGATGTGGGGACAAATTATGCTTGATGGGCTTCTTTAAAATGCATATGTCCTTATGATAAATGTTTTAATGGAACAAACGGAAAACCTTTCAACTGTAAAACATTAATTAGAAGTTTTGTGCAAGAGCCATGCCAACATAGAATGATGGGGAGATGAACGTAATTTCTACAAGAAATTCTAGCTAAATTTAACTTGAAATAGATAGACAATTATCTTTCTAGAGGTTCTTTCCAGCCTATCTGCTCTACTTGAGCATGTATATTACAGGGACCTCTATTTGTTAGAGAGAAGCACCTGCCCAGTACAATTTGGTGGGTGAGTATGGTATTTTTATACTTCTGATATTTATTCTTTGATCTCAATGAGAATGAGAACATGTGATACCTGACAGATATATTTTGTTTGCATCTAGTAAAAAGAAATCTTAACTTACTTACTAAGAAATTGTGGGGGATATGGAGGCCTGTAGCTAGTGATGTTCCCCAGGAGTCAGTACTGGGTCCAATCTTGTTCAAGATATTAATCAATTACTTGGATGAAGGGACAGAGTGTACCCTCTACAAGTTCGCTGATGATACAGAACTGAGTGGCTGACAGAACAGTGGGCTGTGCTGCCATTCAGCAAGACCTGTAAAGGCTGGAGAGTTGGGTGAGAGGAACATAGTGAAGTTCATCAAAGGCAAATGCAAGGTCCTGTGTCTGGGGAGGAACAATCCTACTCACCAGTATAGGTTAGGGGTTGACCTGCTGGAAAGCAGCTCTTCAGAGAAGGATCTGGGAATCCTGATGGACAAGTTAACCATGAGCCAACAATATACCCTTGTGGCCAAGATTGGCAATGGCATCCTGGCGTGCATTTGCGTGGCCAGCAGGACAAGGAAGGTCATCCTCTCCTTCTGCTCTGGCCTAGTGAGGCCACATCTGGAATACAGTGTCCAACTCTGAGCTCCCCAGTACAAGAAACACAAGGAACTACTGGAGACGGGACAGCAAAGGCTGTGTTGGTTTGGCACCGAGTTGGCAGTCTCTCGATTCACCCCTCCCCCCCTCCTCCCCCAAGGTAGGGAAAGAGGGAGAAAAATGATAAAGAGAGGCTCTCTGGGTTGAAAAGTGAAACAGATTTATTTTAATTATTGGTGACAAGGGAAAATATATATTTGCAAAAGGGATGTGCAATGCCCGACCCCCTCCCTCCTCCCCTGACCACTCTCACAGTCTCCCAGCTGAAGGAGGGAGTGTCCAGGCGCACGGACGGGGTCCTCGGGTGTCGGCTGTAAAGAAAAATGGAAAAAAACAGAGGGAGAGATCCAAAGAGAGGGCGATAGAAACAAGTAAGCAGAAAAGTGAGAAAAAAGGAAAACGAGAGGCTTGACTTCTGTGATATATTAGCCTATACTGAAAGCCAAATAGAGAAAATATGATGAGAAGGGAATAGTCTGGTTTGCTGATCCTGCCTTCAGTCTAATCTGCTCCCCCGTAGCGGGGGGGGGGGAGGCTGCAGACATTCAGAAGTGACCTTGGTTATTATCAGTCCACTGGCGCTGCTAAAAAGTTCACTGAAAGGAAGAAAAAATTCAGCAAAGAGCTTGCTCAAACCAAAACAAAGGCATATGAGTATGATCAGAGGCCTGGAGCATCTCTCTTACAAAGAAAGGCTGAGAGACCTGAGCCTGTTAAGCCACTAGAAGAGAAGAGTGAGAAACTTATAAATATCTTAAGGATGGGTGTCAAAAGGATGGGGCCAGACTCTTTTCAGCCCAGGAAGAACAAGGAGCAATGAACACAAGCTGGAACACATTAAGTTCCATCTGAACATGAGGAAAAACTTCTGTACTTAGAGAGAGACAGAAGACTGGAATGGGCTGCCCAGTGAGGTTGTGAAGTCTCCCTCTCAAGAGATACTCAAAACCTGCCCGGATGCAATCCTGTGCAACCTGCTCTAGGTGAACCTGCTCTTTCAGGGGGTTTGAGCTAGATGATCTCTAGAGGTCCTCTCCAACCCCTCCCATTCTGTCATTATGTATGATTCTGGAATAAACAGAGGATTTATTTTCGTAAGCTCTATTTGATAGATTGACTATCCCATTATCAATAAGCCCAAAATTGAGGCAGTGACACCAGCCATGGAGCCCTGTATTAATAGACTGGATCCAACTGTTTCATCCAATGTCACTGCATGCAACTGAAAAGAGAGAGGAAAAAAAACCCTGCACCCCCAATTCCTTCACCAGTCATCCTAAGGCTCTGAAGTCACTTTTAATGGCTCGCAGACTATGAGTCTCAGTTTTCTCCTCACCTACATGGAAGATCAGTAACTGATAATAGTCTGAGGACTGTACTAAGCTGGGAAGTTTCCTAGTGATATTCTTAACCCAGGCTCCAGGAAGACTACAGACTTCCCTATGAGGAGCATCAACATGGCATATTTTACCCTCATATTGGACCCAGTCTATCTGTAGTTCAGCCTCCCTAGTGCTTTTCTACTTTGTCTTGCAACTACGCCACCTGGCTAAGCAGATCATCCACGTGCTCACAACACACACAACCATACTCATAGCTGGCCCCTTTAACAGTGACAGGCTGTGGTATTCCCTGCAGCCCATGACCTGGACAGCCACATCTTTCAGTGGGAGCTCCATCTAGGTTCCCACATCCATTTTGGTGGGTGTTGACAGTGTGGTCTTCTGTCAGGTAGAGTACATTACTGCCTGGCTGAGCTGCCAGTCTTCAGTGCCCACACCACGTCAGCTGTTCTTGCATGAGCTACCAGCTCTGTGCAGGTTTTCTCACTCTTCCCTGGTTCCCTGGGTTGCGGGAACCCCCCAGTACACTGCAGTCTAGCTGCAGCAGGAGCTGTAGCTACCACTGTGTCCCATGTTAAATTACAGTGTCACAGCAAACTGATAAAAGTACTACCCAGTTTATGCAAATAGCTTTGAAATAGCTCCTGTGAAATACAAGCAAATAAATTATGAAACACGATGAGTAAAACAAAAATGTGTTAAAAAGTGAGATTTTTTGAGAAGACTTATCTTGTAAATGTTATATAGCATATTGATAAAGAACTGGAATAATGTTTGTGTAATTTCAAAACCACTTGGAGGGCATATTTTTTGAAGGATAATTTTCTTTATTATGTATTTTTCATGTTAATATATATTATACTTATGTACCACCAGTTCTAGTTTTGATGAGAAATGTTTAAATCCCTCAGGCAGAGAAGGATCTTCAATCCTTTCATGTACTAGATGAATGCACTAAGCACAAGACAAGATTAGTGTTAGAGGAACAAGATAACCAAAGTTTTGGCTGACAAAATACAAAGCAGTTTACCTTCCCAAATGTGCTCTTTCTGCTATCAAGGAATTGCTCCTGTACGTTTCTCATGAAAACCAACATCCTAATTAGTATCAGCAATCTCTGAATAGGAAAATGCAAGTGAGAGTAACTGACAGCATTTTGGCAAACCATGAGAAAATGCTATGATTTTTTTCCATTTTTTTCTTCCTACCCTCCCCTACTTCTGAATATAGAGGGTATTCTAATTAGTTGTGTGCTAAGACACTAATTAAACATTTCTTTCTTTAACAAATATTAAAATTGAAATACCTTTTTGGGTTTTTATCCCTGAGTTCTGTTGAAGGGAATTTAATCTCCCTGAATTAACAAAAATCAAAACTAATTCAAAAAGCTTGACAGGATAAACTAGATTTGATCAAGAGATAAAGAAGCCTTATATTCAATGATTTTTCAGTTGATATTTGTGAGCCTTGTAAATTATGTATAACTGCTTTGAAAATCTGTATAGAAATCCAAGTCAGAGGTCATTTCCTTATGGACAGAAAGGGGTCTTTAAGCTATTTTGTAATAGGATAAAAAGAAAAGAGGGTAGAGAAGGAAAGACCTAAAGGGAGATTAGATTTATTTCACATAAAACTTAATGTGGTAAGTAATCACAAGCTTTCTTCTTTTTTTAGATATGAGAAATTCTTACCTTCAATAACTGATTTATTTTTTTTCCTTTTTCATTTCTTTATGAAATGTAAGATCTGGAAGTAAACCAACCCAACCCAGGATTTTTAAGATGTTGGAAGTCAGATATCAAAGCCAAAATGAAGTACTCTGACTGCTGTCATGTCAAGTACAAGGGTGTTATTTATCTATCTACTTCCTAATCTGTTATGAATACTATTCATGTCGGTGGAAAAAGCCTAACAGTGAAGTGATGGGGACAATGCTAAATTTTCAGCTTTCTAGCTCTCTTCTGGTTGTTTTCTTAGAATGAAGGCAGAGATATATTGACTTTGCCAATGAAAAATGTGGTTCCTATAAGCACATATCAGGAGGTAAATGGTAGTTAAAATATTTTTGCGGAGCAGGGACAAAATTAATGAGCCTAATAGTTGCCTAAACTACTAATATGTTTTGGAAAAATATCCCAATTCATTAATGTTAAAGCAAGGGAATCAGGTATTCTGCATGAGAGAGTTTCTGTCTGCAAGCAGTTTCATCATTTCAGATTTCTGTTTAGGGATAGTAGATGTTCTAAAGTAAGATCTCCGTAATTTAAAAATATATATTTCAATAAACCTTCGGCAAATGACAAAAGTTGAATGATAAATCCAATTTTTTTTAAAATTCCTGTTTTCATAAATACAGACAAAGTAAAGTACTACATCTTGACACATCAGCACTTGCTATACTTCTGTTTACTGTTACTATTTTATCCATATGCTCTTAACTTATGGTAATTATATCATAATAAGTTCCAAATTCAATAACTAGCAATATTATCCTTCATCCATGTTGATACACTTAATATGAAGTGATAAAATCTTTAGTCTCTGGTGGATCAAAGGACAGCCCCACTTTCCTCTTCATATTCAAGAAAATTATTGATTTTGAAGGCTCTTTTTTTGCTTGTTTTTAATTCCCTTGATATTTCTGCAATCAGGAATTTCAGAACTTGGTTTAAGAATTACTAATGCTACTTTAGGAAATTGTAAAATCCTTTGACTGGACTTACATTTATGGTCAAAATCCACACTCAACCCATAACCCATGTCATACTATGATTGAAGTACAGACCCTTCCCATGTAAACATTTACAGTCCTTCAATTAGAGTAACTTAAAAGAAACTGGCTCATGAGAAGTCAGCTGAGGAACCGGTGTCATCACAATATTCAAAGCAATTCTTGAAAAACCAAGAACAAAATATTTCCTTACAGGATCTCAGACTGTTGCAGTTTCTTTTTCTATTCTTTGTGGAAATGTTTTCGCACCTGGACATAAATAGTCATGCTATGTGCTATTAAAAGACTATGTTACTTTTGAAAGCATCTTTCATCTGTTTTAAATTAAACTGGTTCTGTTTGTCATCCATTTGTTATATAATTTTCAGAATAAAAAACAGGAACACCCAACACATTGCATTCAGGCTTGGATACACAGGTAAACTGCTACTAAGCAAACTTTCACTTAGCACGGTTACTTTCCTTTCTGAAGAAATACCAGAGTGTCCTTCTGGAAACTCTTAATCATTGCAAGTCTCTGCCTGATTATTGGGTCATTATTATAGTCTTGCCTTTGTACCTGTTCACACATCATTTCTCTGTCTTGTTGTTAGTACTACATTGTCTTTATTGATTGAATGATGTATGTACCTATTTGATTCAATAACTTGGTGAGATAGATCCTAATTTTACTCGTTTAGTTAAGAACACATACTGTGTTCTTCCCATGAGAAATAGAGGTAAAATTATTACCCTGCAATATTTTGCCAGTCTTTTTTTCTGTTTGTTTTCTTTTTATGAGCCAATATTTATAATTTAAGTTTGCACAAGAAATAACCAAAGTTTGAGGGATTCCCCCCACCTAGAGACTTAGGAAAAGCTGCCAAGTATAAGCTTTCTCCCTATAGCAGATGCACTGAGGCCAATAAAAAATGAAATAAAGACAAGAAACTAATATTAATTGTTTCTTGGAATGTAAATGGCAAAACAACGCAATTACGTCCAGTTAGGGCATTTCCAATGGAGCTTTTGGAGAGTGTCAATCACTGCCTTCTATTGTAAACTCTCTTGCTTCAATCCAGAGAAAAGGTAAAAGTATTTCTCATCAGTCCATAGTACTTCAATCTCTATGAGAAAATTTGAAGCTTTTAACAGGGTTCATGACCTCTATCCCTCAGCCTTGTTCAGTACAACATGTGGTATTTTTACACATGGAGCCTGTGTACCACTAGCACAGTCAATTTGCTGTGTGTTACAGTTGGATTTTCAGACGCTTTTACAGGAAACTAAGCTGAACAATAGAGATAGAACTAATTTGCTATAAAAAGTAAACCTCAGTTCCTAAAACACAGATAAAGTAGAACCTACTGCAGAGTTATATATTATTTCAGCCTACTGCCAAATCTGACTGCACAGTGGTTATAAAAGGAGTATATTACGAACAGGTCATGGTGATACGCTGACCAACAGAAATGTATCATGTGCGTGGGGGTTTCTATTTCTCCTGAAATTATAAGGCTGAAAGCACAATGTACTGCTCCATTTTTATCAGTTTTATCCTTCAGAGTGCTTCTTCAGGCACAGCCAGTTACATGAAGTCACTGAAAGAAAATGCTTTTTGACTTACAGGAGAATTTCGATTTCAGTAGTCATTCCTTTCATAGACTTTGTATTTTTCAAACCTTTAAGAGATAACGCACTAGTTGGTAAAGACAGTGCTGAAATACTTCACACTGTGAGTTGTTCCATTTACCACTGGCTTCCTTCCTGCTACCCCTAGGATACTCAGACATTTCCTCCTTGTCATTGTAAAGTTCTATAGGGTTATTACAAACAAATTATAAGTCTACACTGCTTTCATTCACCCTCTTGTGGGAATGGTTTCACCGAGACTTACCAAAGGTCCAGTTAGGCCAAAATTATTTTACTGCCATCACAAACTAGTGATGTCTAGGCAATGTATAGGAGAAAAGGCTGATATACAGTGATAGATCCATCAGTATATTCTCTCAGGATGTCAAAATTCAGTTTCTATAGATTTTATGAAAAGAGGTAGCATGATTATAGAACATAGGACAAAGGGACCTGGGAGTCCTGGTGGACAGAAGGATGACCATGAGCCAGCAATGTGCCCTTGTGGCCAAGAAGGCCAATGGTATCCTAGGGTGTATTAGAAGGGGTGTGGTTAGTAGGTCAAGAGAGGTTCTCCTCCCCCTCTATTCTGCATTGGTGAGGCCGCATCTGGAGTATTGTGTCCAGTTCTGGGCCCCCCAGTTCAAGAAGGACAGGGAACTGCTTGAAAGAGTCCAGCGCAGAGCCACAAAGATGATTAAGGGAGTGGAACATCTCCCTTATGAGGAATGTCTGAGGAAGATGGATCTCTTTAGGTTGGAGAAGATGTGACTGAGAGATGCCTTCATTAATGTATATATACATAAAGGGCAAGTGTCAGGAGGATGGAGCCAGGCTCTTCTCAGTGATGTCCAATGATAGGACAAGTGACAGTCACTGAATCACAGAATAGTCATGGTTGGAAAGGACCTCAAATCACTGAGTCCAACCATAAAAAAAACAAACCAAAACATCCAAGGATTTCCTCTGGTCCTGTCATTATTCACTTGGCAGAAGAGGCCAACACCCACCTCACTACAGCCTCCTTTCAGGTAGTTCTAGAAGGCAATGAGTTCTCCCCTCAGCCTCCTCTTCTCCAAACTAAACATCCCTAGTTCCCTCAGCTGCTCCTTGTATGACTTGTTCTCGAGACCCTTCACCAGCTTGGTAGCTCTTCTCTGGACACACTCCAGTACCTCAATGTCCTTCCTGTAGTGAGGGGCCCAGAACTGAACACAGTACTTGAGGTGTGGCTTCACCAGTCCTGAGTACAGGGGCACGATCACCTCCCTACTCCTGCTGGCCACACTATTCCTGATGCAGGCCAGGATGCTATTGGCCTTCTTGGCCACCTAGGCACATTGCTGGCTCATATTCAGCCAGCTGTCAACCAGCACCCTCAAGTCCTTTTCTGTTGGGCAGCTTTCCAGCCACTCTTCCAAAGGCCTGCAGCATTGACTGGGGTTGTTGTGACTGAAATGCAGGACCCAGCACTTAGCCTTACTAAACCTCATGTAACTGGCCTTGGCCCATCAATCTAGCATATCCATATCTCTCTGTAGAGCCTTCCTACCCTCTAGCAGATCAACACTTCCACTTTCCATAAGAAAAGGAATCAGGAACAAATGAGTGAAATATTGCAGGTACTTTTTCCTGTTCAGATTTTCTGAATTACTAAAACTGGACCTGTGTTTTATGGAAAGATATTTCATTTTCTAACTTCTTGAGACAACCTTTTTTTGAAATAAACTTCTGTACGTATGGTCACAAAAGTGTATAGCTCACATTTGTGTTCTACTTATACAGAACTTAATGAACCTTTTTAAAAATCTATACAGAAGTGGCTTATTTTCTGATTTATTTTTTTTTTCCCATATAGTTATGATAGACAAAATGTATGGCATTGAGTAAGATATAAAGTTTACCTAAGAAAACTCAGGTTTATGAGGATACATTTCAGAATTTATTTTCTCTTTGTTACAAGTCTGTAGCCACTTATGCCCAAAGCCATTAGAATACCAAAATATTTTGATAGCTTCTCATTACTTTATAACTGAAAGGTGAACTATCTATTGACTTTTCAAAGCAGAAACGAAATTTCATTATGAGTATCTGTAAAACTATTAAAGTATATGAAAGCATGGTAAAATGAAATGTTTTTAATTTAAGCACTGTCCTTGTTGGTAGTTATCAGGGCTAACATTAACTTTGGGAAACATCATTTGGGCTTTGCAATACCCACAGTAAAATGAAAATTATTAATTGTTTTTTAGTAATCGTCCAGATCATTTATCATATGATACAACAGGACAGACTATTTATAATTCATTAATTGATCTTAAATTCTGTGTAATAAAAGTTGCATAGTATTTATCTATTAAAAAGAGACTTGCAATCAAAATACAGTTTTGGTTATTTGGAAAAGCTGAGGTCTTGTAACACTAATATTTTTGGCTTAACACACTCAAAGTTGTACAGAAATGTTAGATGCTGGGTATTGCAGGGTGTTGCCTTTTATAGAATCGTAGAATCATAGAATCATCAAGGCTGGAAAAGACCTTCAAGATCATTAAGTCCAACTGTCCGCCCTACAACCCCTAACCACTAAACCGTCTATCGAAACACCACATCCACCTGTCTTTTTAACACCTGCAGGGACGATGCCTCTACCACCTCCCTGGGCAGCCTGTTCCAATGTCTCACCACTCTCTCTGTGAAGAAGTTTTTCCTACACTAGTTGTCTCTTATTAGCATTTCTAAGTTTATCAGGGAGGATTAATAGGAGATATTTTCAGTGACTTTTACTTATGCGTTTCTTACACTGCGCTGGAAGTTTGATGTACACAGACAGTGCTAGCTTTATTACCCAATGCTTTCCCTTTTATAAGAAATAATTTAAAGTGATGTATCTCCTACTATTTGATAAAAAAATGCGGTTGTTATATAAAAATACGTGTAGTAAACAAAAAGCTTTTCAGAATTATTACTGTGCATTACATTTTAGTTATAATAACTAAGAACATAATTTTAGCAAATAAAAAGTATCTGAATATGAATTATCTGCTTTCTTTGTAACTGAATGCTAACTCTTCAGAAAATAATATTATTCATTAAAATAATAAAACCTGACAAAATACATCACAAAAACTGGGAAATAAATTATTTCATAGAGCTTTTTGTGTGCATGAGGAATCCTGTCTTTGAAAATGAGTGTGATATTGTTTTCAGATCACGTGCTTCTCCTTTTAAAAAAAAGCTCAAAGAATTACTCGAATCTTAGGTGCAGTAAGAGAAATAATATTTTTTTTTTAATTGAAGATGAAATTTGCCTGCTAGACATCGATTCTTTAGAGCTTCAGCTTCAAAGTGAAGTTTATTTCAGCTATACATATAAATGGCAATTATTCTTGGGAAAGTAAAATTGAAACTTATTTTAAAATAATATTATAAATATTTCCCCTTGCTTTACCCAATACTGGCTTATTTTGGTTTGTGCTCTTTAATAGCTAGTGATGACGTATCAATTAGTTATGGAGAAACATAGCTGCGCAGTCACAGATCACACTTCATATCAGATACATCAATGATGGGCAAGTAGATGCAGTCCTTTTTTCTTCCATCCATCCACTGAAAGGTTACTTAATACAAAGAAAAACTAAACAAAAGTGTGGAAAGGGACATTTGTAAGCTGCAAACTGCACTCAGCCAACTATATTCTACAGACTGTCTTCTGGACACTCCTGCAATGCTAAGTCTCTGAAAAGACAACTGTATGCTGATTAGCAGATGGTGCTCACTCAGCACCATGAACAGAACCTGGGGGAGCAGGCAGCTCTGCTCATGGTGGTCGGATTTTTGCAAGCAAGCTGTGTATACATAGGGGAGTCTAAGTGTATGAGTCACACCATTTAGAACATGTTAGTCAATTAATGTCACGCCTTCATTGTCTTCGGCCATCAGAGATGTCCACCTGGCTCCGCAACTGGTTTTGGTTAGATAAGGGCAATTAAGTCAAATGTGAGAAATGAAAAATGAATGATGAGATAAAGGCAATTCAATCAAACATGAGATATTTTCTGAAAGTAACATTAAACAAATGCAATTAAAAGACCAAATCAAAACACAGTTTTTAAAAGTGATTTTCAGGACTGCGATCTGAAACAAGCTGTTCTCAAGACTTTTCATTTAGTTGCCTATATCTCATAATTCATTTTTCATTTCTGATGTTTGATTGAGTCACCTTTGTTTCATTGTAATATTTAGTGCTGCAAATTCAGTGACTCATACACCTGAGTTTGCAGATGACACCAAACTGGGAGGGGGTGTTGATCTGCTATAGGGTAGGAACACACTGCAGAGGGACCTGGCCAAGGCCAATTGTACGAGGTCCAATAAGGCCAAGTGTCAGGTCCTGCCTTTCGGTCACAGCAACCCCAGGCAATGCTGCAGGCCTTTGGAAGAGTGGCTGGAAAGCTGCCCAACAGAAAAGGATTTGGGGGTGCTGGTTGACAGCTGGCTGAACATGAGCCAGCAATGTGCCTAGGTGGCCAAGAAGGCCAATAGCATCCTGGCCTGCATCAGGAATAGTGTGGCCAGCAGGAGTAGGGAGGTGATCATGTCCTTGTACTCAGGACTGGTGAGGCTGTACTTCGAGTACTGTGTTCAGTTCTGGGCCCCTCACTACAGGAAGGACATTGAGGTACTGGAGTGTGTCCAGAGAAGAGCTACCAAGCTGGTGAAGGGTCTCGAGAACAAGTCATACAAGGAGCAGCTGAGGGAACTAGGGATGTTTAGTTTGGAGAAGAGGAGGCTGAGGGGAGAACTCATTGCCTTCTAGAACTACCTGAAAGGAGGCTGTAGTGAGGTGGGTGTTGGCCTCTTCTGCCAAGTGAATAATGACAGCACCAGAGGAAATGGCATGAAGTTGCTGGAGGAAGATTTAGATTGGACATTAGGAAGAATTTCTTTTCTGAAAGTGTGGTTAGGCACTGGAACAGGCTGTCCAGGGAGGTGGTGGAGTCACCATCCTTGGAGGTATTCAAGAAACATGTAGATGTGGAACTTCATTGCATGCTATGGTGACCGAGATTGTAGAATTTGTTTGGGTTTTTTGTGGGTGTTATTTGATGGAGTGTGTGTGGTGTTTCTGTTTGTCTGGGGTTTTTTGTGGGGGGTTTTGGGGGGTTTTGGGTGGTGTGTTGTGTTGGTGGGGTTTTTTTGTTTGGTTGTTGTGGTTTTGGGTTTTTTTTTATGATGGGTGGACTCTGTCATCTCAGAGGTCCATTCCAACCATGACCATTATGTGATTCTATGATTCTGTGAATTCAGTTTCCTTGCAAAAATCAGAGCACTGTGAGCAGAGCTATCTGCTCCCCAAGGTTCTGTTTATGGTGCTGACCAAGCGCCACATGCTGATCGGTGTACTGTTGTCCAGTTGATGAGTTGCTGATGTAAAAGTGTCCGGTGTTCAGCTCCCAGGCAAAGAGTTGTCTGGCAGCCAATTGGTTGCAGTGGACAGTTGTCAGAAGAGAGTTGTTCTAGACTGCTACTGGGAATGAGCCTCTGTAAACCAGAGTTAAAGTTCACGTTTCACATGATGTCCATTTGCAGGTTGCATTACTGCCAAATCCTCAGTGTTTATCACAGAGCACAGAAGCAAGATTTTGGATACTTTTCAGGCGAGTTGCTTCTGATTATCTGCTTCTCTGAAGGCTAGCTGAGGAATTAGACTTCTGTGTTCATTTCTCTTGCATGGTTTTCAGTACCTATGTAATTTCATATTAGACTGCCTTATATGCCAAAGGATTTGGAGCTTCGCTCTTTTCTATTTGCTTCTATGTGCAATCAGTGCTTTGGCTTGATGTACCAAAAGTGATTCCCAGCTTTCTAATAATGTAGCTCTCCAATGATACTTGGAGAGCACTGAAAGTACCTTACACTCCCCTGATCATACTTCAGGGTCTGAAAAATTTGGCAGTGGATATCAGAGCATTTGTTCTGAAACATTTGGTTGGGGGATTTGGTTTGCTTTAAGTATATGAAGCTGAGTAATAAGAAATTGTGCCATGACCAATTGATTTTTGTTTAGTATTTTGATATTTGTTTGTTTGTTGTTTTTATCTGCAATTTGAAGACTACTGCTGTTGTGGGGAAGGACAATTCTTCAGTTCTCTTCTGGGAACCTTTGAAGTAGAACAGAAATGAAGCTACTCTTATGAGTGCATGGGCAGATTGAATGGCATTTGCAATAGTGATTCCAGAGTAATGATAAACAGCCTTTATCCTCCAGTAGAATTAAAAACAGCAACAAAAACAGTTGAAGAAATGTATGTGTTTGTTACTAAGCAGCTAGTGTTCTGAATCAAGGACTGAAGAAAGAGACAGGAAGTGGGATTTATTACCATAGGAAATGCTAAGAACTTAATCTAAGAAAAAGTAAGTAGAGCCTTTTGTTATCAGGTTCCTTCTGTTCCTTATGTCTGAAAGCCACTTACGGGAGTTCAGGCTTGTCTTTGTTCAGCTTTACAAGCAGTTCTTAAGGTCAGGTTGCAAAAAACCTCAAAGAAAGGTGAATATTTTAAGGAAGTGATTTGACAAAAAAGTGTTTGTCAAAAAGTTGCTGTTCCCAACTTCTAGTGAAAGCGACTTTAGGAGCATCTCCATTAAACAGTTCATTCTGGATTGGCAACTGTTGTTCAGTCCCCGAGGAAAGCAACTATCATGCTTATCAAGTTTCCAATTTTATAAAAATTGCATAAATATTTGAGGAAGTTCATTATAGTCAAAACGAAGTATTGTGATTGTCCCCAGTAGTATCTTCTGGAATTAAATACATTATTTTTTTTAATAAATTGTTCAATTTTCAAGTATTCCCAGATGTATTCACTGTGCTGAAAAATAGTACCATTGACAATGGTCTTACAGTAAGAGTCACACAGAAGTACAGAAACTTTATGGTAAAATAAAACATAGTCTGTAGGAGTGATACTTTTTCTAAGTGCTCTGGGTTGTATTGTGTCCATTCTAATAATATTTCTTTAATTTGTTCTGAGTAAAATGTAAAATTGAATTTTATTTCCTCTAAGAAATAAGGAGCTGCATTCCTTTTAAAGAAATTGTGATTACCTCCTCTGGATTCAAGATTGTATATGCGCTTCTTTATAGATGAACATCTAATATTTATTTAAATTAATGATGTACGAAAATGTGCTGATCAATATGTTGTTTTCACTGAAGCCATAGACAAACAACATTTTACAATTGGAAGACCAACAGACAAAAAATGACTTAAAACCTTTCTCTCCCTCATGTTGAAAACCACCAGTTTTTCTTTACCTTTAACAGTGACTGCAGATGATAAGAAAAAATTTTGTATGTATTTTGAACAGCATAAAGCAGTGCAATCATAAGACTAGAGTGGGCTTTCAAAAGGTCATTTGATTCACTCTCCTTCCCCAAAGCAAGATTAACTATACTTTTATTATTTTCGACAAACATTTGTCTAGCTTGTGGCTAAAGATACCCGGTGATGAAGGTTAGGTAACTTGCAGTTTAGCACTATTAACAGCCTGAGAGCATCTAACCTGTGTATTGTGGCAATCAAAGCCAGTGTAACATTTTCCTTGCAGGAAAGTGTGGTTGTTACATATTGGGTGACTGAACCTAAGATTTGCATGTCTATAAATTGTCCTTTGCTTACCTATCTCTCAGTCTTCTGTCTATCTCCTTAATTTTATGTCTGGTACTGTTCCTATCAGTCTGCTAGTGTCACAGTGTGTTAAAAGATGGGATTTCAGGATCTAATACTGAACCACCACCCTCTGATTTCAGGAAGTCACCTCTATGGTGAGCTGAATCAGCTAATTGATTCAGATGAAGATTAATAATCTTATTTTAACTTTTCAGTGTTAATTTTCAGCTGGAACAGTAATGACATATTGGTTGTTGGTACAAGAAATTGCCAAATAAGACACTAGGCTGAATGCTGCTTATATTCCTCTTGGAAATCAGTTCTTTAACAAAGAGAAAAATAAAATCGATATGCTCCAGTGGAAGGATAATTTATCTGAAATTGATAACTTATCTGAAATCTGATGTTTCCATTAGAAATATAAGAAATAGTCACAGTCTGTTGCTTAAGAGTATTAAATACTCTACCTATAATTACCAGAAAAAGAAATCTTACTTATAAATGCTAAGAAATGAATGGTAGAGCAAGAAATACTATGGAAATGTTGAAACACAGGTAACTACAAAAATGAGCAAGTGAACCTCTAAATCTTTTCCTATTTTGTCCTTTAAATTTTTTGAACCACTTGTTTTGTTATTTTATTTTTAGTTTGTTTATTCTTTGAATCTTCTGTATCATCACAGCTAGACTGAGTATTATTAGATAACCTTGCTCAAACAGTATAATCTCTTGAAAGCCCAAAAGAAAACCATCACGCAGAAGGCATCTCAATGCTGCAAAGAGATTCCTTGGTTCAACTCTACTTTATTGCATTTTGTTTGATTTTTCTTTTCTGTAACTTTATAGGGATGAGTGTTGAGATTTTTTTTTTTGAGGATGCATTTTTTTCTCCTGAGGATTTGGGAAGTACACTATAGGTACTAGAGTGCTGTATATTCTGTTAATCTCTGAAAAACTTTCATTAATACTAACAATACCAGTCTCACTTAGGTGGCTGATGAAACAACAGAGATTTTTCTAGGAGTTACTGAAAAACACTTGAAAGACAATGCAGTAATAGGTCAAAGTCAACATGCATTCATGAAAGGGAAGTCATGCCTTACTAACTTAATATTCTTTTATTACAAGGTTACCTACTTTGTATATGAAGAGAAGGCAGCAGATGTGGGCTTGTTGTTTTTGGGGTTTTTTATTTTAGCAAAACTTTTGATACTATATGCCATAGTATCATTCCGGACGAAATAGCAAGCATACAGATAGACATGTACACAATACAACTGACTGAAGAGTTAAAGTAAGTTCAAAGAGTTGTAGTAGATGAGGCAACATCTGGCTGATGGACAGTTGTTTATAAGAAGCTAGTTAGGAACACCAGAGTTTTCTAGCTGATTTTTTGAGTTTGGTTTTTTTTTTTAGTTACCCTAGGCTTAATATAAATATGGTAGATAGAATAGAAAATACATTCTTACATTCTGCCTTTACTGCCTATTTACAGATCTTCTGTTCAAAAATGTAATTCCTTTTGAACCTTCTCTTCCTGCCTCCACAATCTGCTGTAAAATTAAATTTCAAAAGTTTAACACAAGCTGTATTAAAAATGTGGGTTTTTTAAAAAGAAAATCGATTTCAAATACATCTCGTACCAGGTCCAATGCGCATCTACTTCTACTGTTGTGATGTTTGATGAATAGCAGTTCTGCATTAACTTCACTCACTGACTTTTTGGTTTTGTAAACCTCAGCCATAGCCTCTCTCACCCATCTTGCTCTCCAGAGAATCACAGCCTTTTTATTCCTTTTTTGAAAGGCAAATTCTTTATCCCCTTATTCATTTTAGTTGCTCTTTTCTGTTGTTTTTGTAGTTCCACAATGTCTTTCTTGAGAGAAGACCAGAGCTCTACATATCACCAGGCCAGATACTGGTGAAACAAAAATTTTTAATAAATCTCTACTTTGTTCTCAGTCCTGTTCCTGTTAATACCTGAGATTTGTAAATTATTGGGTTACTACTATATATTAAGTTGATGATTTCAAAGAACTACCAGTGACAGCTACAAACTCTTTTCTGACATATAACTGCCGTGATAGCTTTTCCTCTCAGGTAGCACAGCCTTGATCTTTGCATATGATAAAGAGAATAGATATATATATATTTTTTTTTAAAGAATGACATTTTTCTATTTTTGCTTTCTGGTGAAGAATCTATCAATGTAGGTAAAAGATACAGATATATTAATACTCAAATGATTGTAGATATTATTGGGGTTTTGTAAATTAGAAAGCCTCTTCTGTAGATCTAGAAGAACTCAAAAGTGTGTAAGAATTCTTCTATTTCTCCCATGTTTTTGAATATCACAGGTACTTGATACATGCTGTGTAAATATGATTTGCTCCTAAGTTTGTCAGACTGATAAGTTTCCTCAAAACATATTATTGTTGTTAATCAGTATTTGAAAATCTGACATCCACAACTCTGGTTGACATTACTAGATGAAAATTTACTTTTCAGTTAAATTACTTTCATAGCCCTATCATAAAATCTACAGGGAAACATCCCACTTCCTTACTTTCTCTTTTGACTTCTCAGGTTCTCTAGTTTCTTTTGTTGATTTTGGTTTTTTTCCTCTTTGCTTGATCTAACACAAAGCCTTCAAAAGAATGAAAACGATGCTTTAATGTTACACATAAGAGATTTTTGTAATTTTTCAATGAAAATACTGGAATGTCATGGTAGAATTTGATCACAAATTAACATAGGTTAGACATCACCACTGCAGGCTGTCAGTGAGCTTTTCCTTTTATTGATATCTGATTAGCACTTAAATTGTTTCACACCATTAGTTGCCTAAGATTTAGTCATCATTAGTGGGTCTGAAAATGAACAAGATAAAAGTAACCTTTCTTTTCAATTCAGGGGATGTTTTACTTTTTCCATGCAGGGTCATTTACCATTAAAGAGGTGTGTGGTGTTGATTAAAGTTTAGTTTCATGCATTGTTATATTCTGTTATGAATATTAATGTTAGGCAGAGTATCCTTCACTTTCTCCTCTCAACGTTGTGTGTCTAGTGGTGGTGTGCATCTGCATAAGACAGATGTAGTTTGCTTTAGTAATACTATTCTCATTCATTTTCAGCATCAGCTGCATTTCTGTACAGTGCTCTGGGTACATTTATACCTATGCAGAACACGTATTAACATAAAACTGCACAAAATGGATAGTAAAATTTCATATTGGCTCATATTACTGCTACTACTGCCTCTGAGTTAAATTGTGTACCATGTATGGAACTGAAATATTGTGAGACTGGGTGATACTGATGTGAGGGCTTTATTTAACTGTAATTAATATTTAGGTCTTCACTGTCACTGTGGAAGTATAATGACCCTGTAAAATTAGAATTAATATGTCATTTTTAATGCAAAAACATGAGACAGAAGTTAAATAACTTAAGGATTCATTGACACAGATAGAAAGGTAGCACAAATAAAGGTATCTTTTCTTGAGTCCTGAGCTTGTGTGTTAGTCCATTAGATTCTGTTAACTGTTAACTGTTGTTTGGTTTTGTTTGTTTGTTTTTTTTCTGGAAGTAACAGCATCAAAAAAAAGAAAAATACGTGATTATTTTTATTTATGAGGCATCCAAATAGAAAGGAAAGTGTTGGGATTTTTTTCCTGAATCTCTACTAGAAATCATCTTGCAGTTACCATGTTTTGAAAGAGAAATTCCAGACTTTGAAAGTTACAGGTTTTTCATTTATTCCTAGATGAAAGATATTGACTATTGTATTCACAATTAGTTGGCGACATGGTGGCGAGGTGGAGGAGACATAGAGTGAATTTGTCATTTTTGTCACAGCAATTTGATCCAAGGATGATGAAAGACTAACTGGAAAATTAGACAGACATTTAAAACTTGCTCTAAGTAACACTTTGTTTGTGTTAACATATTTGCTTCGCAAGAAATTTAGAAAGTTATTCAGTAATAGGAATAAATTGAAGAATCTGATAATTAAAGTCAACTGCAGATTCTTAGCTCATGGCATTTTGTTTCAGTGGCTCTGGTAATGTGCTACTTTACACAAAAAATACACCTCGTGTTTTATGATATTGCTGGCACTGTGACAAGCAAACAGTGGCACACAGGGACAGCTCACATGAAACAAAACATTAATTGTCTTTTCTTTGTTGCTTGAAGAAAGGTTCCCTGAAGTTCTGGGTCTGATGATATTTTAGAGTTATACAGTAAAGAAATATTCCACATTCTTTCTCTTTTTCATCACCCTCATACAAAAAATTCATACTTTTCAACCTCATCTGAGATAATATCTTCGGTAGTCCTTATTGTATGAACCTTATAGGCAAAGGAACCCCCTTTTTTTTTTGTTTCAGAGTACAATAGAACATAAAGGTTAATTTGAATGTTGATAGAACACAATTTTCTTGTATGATTGATATGTGCCTTGCTGAGAGGTAAACTCTTAAAAGCTCTTGAGATTGTACAGCAGCAACTAAAACAAAGATCTGATATTTGAATCGGACTTGGTTCTGGGTTTGATTGAAACTCTGACTTAAATGAGTGGGAAAACCCCAAGACTCTTACTGACCCTTTCCAGGAGTAGCTATTGCAGGTCGCAGTGGAAATGTTGTGATATTAGAGTAACAAGCTCAAATTGGAACCATAATGGTGATTAAATATAGCCACTCCATTCTTGGAACAGAGCTTAAGAGAAGTGTTTTCCAACAAATAAATATATTGTGTGTGTTACTTTCTTATGTGAAAATGATGTGTAATTTTGCCATTATGCATTCACTTTTTCTTATCTGGAGTGATCATGAAACTATCCCAGATCCATTAAAGTTGCCTGTTGGTGGCTCTAATTTCAAAGCTTTTAGAGCAGAATATGGTTGTCAACACACTTATCTCCACAGGAACAAACCATCTGCGATGGGAAAGATGCCTGCATATAAACTAGAATCTTAAGATTGTCTTACCATGCACCACAGCACTGCTGCTAGGTTTCATATCCATAAAAACATAGTGCTATAATTAATTTTCTAGTTGTATGAAGTTTTCATTTTATTTAAGAAGCTGCAAGTTGTCTGTGCTAAAGGTTAGGCACCTCTACTTAAAGACAATCTTAACATCCTCCTAGTGCTTGGATCAGCATCATTATAAGACAGAACTAGGAGCAAAAATACTATTGTAAAATGCATGTTTAACTGTGGCATATGCCATAGTATCTCTTTTGCAATTCCCTTTTAATTGCTGAACAAAGTACGATAATTAGGTCTTGACCTTGAAACCCTTCATTTAGATTGCACTGTTTGTTAAAGAGGTTATAGAACTATTCTGGGTATGAGATTTTCTGCAACCATTAACACTATTTTAACTTTAATGACAATTTTGAAGAAGTACAGGGAATTTTCCCTGTGTTTCCCTCTGGTGAAGACATGGAGAATTACTATCCTTTAACAGTGAATCCATGTCAAAGCAACCCTAATATCTGCAGGCCAAACAAGTAATAGAGAAAAAAGAGAACACAGAAAGTAAAACATTTTGAAAGTCAGAAATAGAGAGCAGGTCTCAGTTCCTTCCACCGAAACTTAGTCACTAAATTCAGGAGCTGCATGTGGTAGTCTTGCTCTGTAAGGAAAGAGACAGGCTCATTCAGAGGTGGTTGAGGTTGCCTGAGATCTAAATAATTCTGTAGAAGCCTGCCTCTCTTTAATCCACACTAGAGGAGTACTAATTTTTCAAGTAGGACTTTTCAGCCTGTTTTGATTTGCCAGAGAGCTGTGCTGATCCAAAAGCAAGTAATTGCTGAATGATTTGTTCAATGTGTTCATCAATCACCTGGATGAGGGGACAGAGTGTATCCTCAGCAAGTTTGCTGATGATACCAAACTGGGAGGGGTGGCTGACACTCCAGAGGCCTGTGCTGCCATTCAGCATGACCTGAACAGGCTGGAGAGTTGGGCAGAGAAGAACCTCATAAGGTTAAATAAGAGCAAGTGTAGGGTCCTGCACCTGGGAAGGAAGAACTCCAAGCTCCATTTTAGGTTAGGGGCGCACTTGCTGGAAAGTAGTTTGGAGGAGAAGGATCTTGGAGTCCTGATAAACAGTAAATTATCTATGAGCAAGCAGTGGGCCCTTGTTGCCAAGAACGCCAACAGAATCCTGGGTTACATAAAGAAGAGCGTGGCCAGTAGGTCAAGGGAGGGCATTCTCCCAATCTACTCTGCCCTGGTGAGGCCACAGCTGGAATACTGCATTCAGTTCTGGGCTCCCCAGTTCAAGAGAGACAGGGAACTACTCGAGAGAGTCCAGCAGTGGGTGACAAAGGTGATTGGGGGATTGGAGAATCTTCCTTATGAGCTGAATGAGAGAGCTGGGTCTCTTTAGCCTGGAGATGAGAAGGCTGAGGGGAGACCTTATCAATGTATACAAGTATCTAAAGAGTGGATGCAAGGAAGATGGGGACAGGCTCTTCTCAGTAGTTCCCAGTGACAGGATGAGGGGCAACATGTACAAGCTGGAACATAGGAAGTTCCACTTAAACATAAGAAAAAACTTATTTATAATGAGAGTGGCAAAGCACTGGAACAGCCCACCCAGAGAGGTTGTGGAGTCTCCATCTCTGGAGATATTCAAAACCCTCCTGGATGCAGTCCTGAGTAGTGTGCTCTAGATTATCCTACTTCAGTGGGAGAGTTGGACTAGATGATCTCTAGAGGTCCCTTCCAACTCGGACAGTTCTGTGATTCAATCTCTCTGGCTCTTCTCTGCACTCTTGGCTAATGTTTACTATCCCTTTCCACCTGCTGGCACTGACAATGGTTTGATTCTGAAGTGATTGAGGGCATTAAACATTAAAAAAATTATTAATTCTTTATTATAATATTAGGCTTTTATGCTTTATGTCTTTAAATTCCTTCAGTGCTTAGTCAGATGAACGTCAGGGGCCTCTTATGTCACTATCTGCTTGGTCAACAAGCCCAGTTTTTTCATAAAACCTTATCCTTAGTTAAAAGGTGAATAGGATCGTACAGGAACAAAATATTAGTTTGTACATGGAGAAGTTGTGTTTTGAAACATTTAGGTTTGAATCTGCAGAAGATAAGATATCTTAATATTGTATATCAAAGAATTACGGAGGTATGGAAAGAGATAACTAGGTTTAGTGGTTATGTTAAAGCTGACTGACATCATTGTCAGGTTATTATTGATTCATATTTGTTTAGACTGAATTTTTCAACTATAAAGACAAGAAAATGGAGAAAATGCCTTCTTACTTTTAGATGAAGGTACAACTGCTAACTTATTTTCATAAAGTTCCAGTCGGTTGACTGATACAGGCAAATTATTATGGCATATAATTCAAACAAGAGTTTCATGTAAGTCATGCAATTTGTTAAATGTTCTGTCACTTAACTAAGTGAACTGGCAAGCTGAAACATAGGAAGTTCTATTTAAATATGAGAAAAAACTTCTTTACAGTGAGAGTCACAGAGCACTGGAACAGGCTGCGCAGAGAGGTTGTGGGGTCCCCTTCTCTGGATATATTCAAGACCTACCTGGTTGCACTCCTGAGTAATGTGCTCCAGACAATCCTGCTTTAGCAGGGGAGTTGAACTAGATGATCTCTAGAGGTCCCTTCCAACTCTGACAACCCCATGATTCCTTGAGTACATACAGCAAACTGTCAATTTGATATCCTGTGTTTGCATCACTGTTTCATATTTCCTCTGTGATTCCCCTTTCAAGAACAACTTCCAAAAAAATTTCAGTTATAAGAAACACAATGTCACTTTCAAATACATTTGAGATATTCCAGAATGTAAGGGTAGTGTATTTTAAAAGCATAGAGGCTTTTGACAGAACATACCATAGCAAACCCAGAGATCCATTTCTGAGCTCATACTATCTGTGTCACAAGGAACCCTTTTGCTTACAACAGTTATAGGCCAAACTTGTAAACTACTCAGGTCAAAGACAAGTGTATCTAGCTCACATTTATGTCAATGGTTTTCACAGTTTACTTAATGAAAGAGTGTGAAACAGATGTCACAGATGACAAAAGGATTAAAAACACTGGAGGCTGCCTTTTAGTCATGCTTGTAGGATGTTTTCTTTCTAAGATGTTGCTGGAAGACTATAGCAGAAGCTGAGTTTGCTGAAAAAAGAACAATCCAAATAGCTGTAATGAAGAAATAAACTCTTTGCTATGAAATTATCTTCAATTCTGTTTTACTAGTTAAACAACATAATTTGTATCACTAACTTTAATCCCTTCTTTCATGGATTATTAGATTAAAAAATATAAGCGTGAATATTATTTTACTTTAACATGAACTGTGGTTGATTATCAATCCCTTACCAAGTTGTTTCAATGTTGTTTCAAGCTCGTGACATCTGGTGAATAAAAAAAACAGCCTCAGAAATACAGATTACCTCAATTCAGGGTTTACAACCCAATAGAGGGGTGTGAGATGTTGAACATAGTTGTAATGGCTTATTACTGTACCATGCTTATTTAGGTATATTACAATTTCCTAATGGAAATTTCCTATTTCAATGGCTGCCTGGTGTGATTTTCTAAACTTAATCACTTTCACAAATTAATTTTTTTTAACTAATAATTTCCAAAAATCATTTCATCTGTTTCAGGAAAAAAAAAAAACACAACATACTTCAGCATTAGACTGAAAATATTTTTCCGGGTAACTTACACCTGATGTAAGTGGACATTCACACAAACAGTCATTCAGTTAAGTATCTGTGTAGTTCTACTAGTACAGCAATCACAAATCTATTTAGAGTTTCATTTTCCACAGAAGAAGCCTTGTATTGGAAGGACCTACTGGGCTTTCTGCTTGGTTGGTTTTTTTTCTCACTTTTGTTTGAGGAGAAGCACAGATCCATATTGACAATAAGAGAAAAAATTCTGAGTCTGAGCTTTTTTCTAGGAACAGTTCGCAGACCTAACCATTTTTACACTTTCCCCAGGAGACATTTTTTACATCCATATCGACAGTCTCTACTACAAAGGGACTGTGATTTTTTGTTTAAATTTGCAGACAGGATGGAATTTATTTGGAAGATTTAAGAAAAAAAATCTCATATCAAAATTTCTAATGCAGCTTCCAATATTGTCTGACAGTGACCGTAGACACTGTTGTCAAATCAAGGCACTCTATGTAAAAATTAATATTTTATTGTAGGTTCTAAAAGAGAGACTGAGTGAAACTAACAAAAGCACCAGGTCCTTTTCATGAAAATTCTAAATGTAAATATTTTATTAAAAAAACCTAGTATGATTGCAAACCTCTCATAAGGTTCTGATAACTGAATGTAATTTTGCATGCCTTTTATTGTTGTTATGGTTGTCACTGTTAATAAACCTGGCTCAATCTAGTAGATAATACTGTGATTGTACCATAATGTCTTATACACTTTCCAAGCTAGCACTTTAACCTAATTAAGTTATACTTCATGCTCTTGCACAATGGAGAAGGTTACCAAGAATTTTTGCTAAGCTCACAGTTATCTAAAAGACTAACTGTGTTATCCAGGATGGGGAGTCTTTTGTTTGCTCAATTGGTTTGTCCATGTAAGTATTTACAATAGCAGATTCCTGCAGCTACAAGCATAGTTTACTGCTGTGAGAGAGCAAGAGGAAGGCTTGGGTAGCCAATTAAGAGATGCAGTGTAGTGATTGCTCCAGGCTGGAAAAATGTCAACATCAATTTCAGGTTGCTCACATTAAATCAATCAACAATAAACTTTGTTTCATCTTCTGCTCTCTTGCAGGTTTTTGGTTAAATTAAATTTTATAAACTGGCAAATTGAACTGAGCCCTTCACCATTTTGAAGAAGTTTTTTTTCTGTTTGTGCAAGTGAAGGTTAACAGGAAATGCAAATATCACATGCATACCAATCATTCTTTTAAAATGTTAACCTTCGGCACTCTCCTTAAAGACAATTTCCTTCCATGTAGAAGTGCTTCATACTGGGTTCCCTAGAATTTAAGCATTTGAAAACATATAGGTG
The DNA here is from genome assembly GCA_020745705.1 of Hemiprocne comata. NCBI lineage: Eukaryota > Metazoa > Chordata > Aves > Apodiformes > Apodidae > Hemiprocne > Hemiprocne comata. The sequence continues at coordinate 92,598,298 of CM036586.1, read as the reverse complement.
TCATGAATAGAAATAGTATTAAATATTGCTGGTTTTTTAACTGATATCCAAAAAAGGTGGGTTGTCCAATTTCATTTAGCTACAGTGTTTTGATGGTTTCTGTAATTTAATCTTGCTTTAGAGCAACTTCCCCTTCAACTGTCGCAAATGAACATGGTCAATGATTTATGACTAAAGGGTTTATGTGTAGGGATTTTGGTGCTTTAACACATAATTATGGGTCTGGTGTGATTTGAAATAGCAGTAAATTAAGATTGTTTTACACTATTGTAATGAATCACAAAATTTAATTGTTATTTTCTAATAACATAATAATAAAAAACCAATTATATTCAATACAGAGGTTAAAGTAAAAATCTAACAAAGTTTCTAAACTAAATTGCACAGGCACACACATGCACACTCAGATATACAGGTTAAGCTGTTAAGATGTTGAATTTTGGTACCTAATTTCACAAAAGAATTTGCATTCTTCCCCCCCCAACCCAGGTCAAAGTATACCAGCCCAATATAATTTGATTTTCCCCTGTACCTAAGAGAAGTGGTCAGCTACTTACACTTTCTATCAAATGAACAAGCTTTCTTCATGAGACACATGCAATGTGGGCTGCAGCTCAGTGCAATCCTGGATAGCTCCAAGGGTTCTCCCTCTTAAGACCAATATTTATATGGTCCTAGATGATTAATTTTGGTCAGTACTTTTCCATGATAGCCATGATTCGGGTTAGGTCATCTTTGGCAACTTTCATAGTGCGCCTGTGCTTCTGTCAGAAGGGGTCTCAGGTATGTTCTGCAAGCAGAGTTTCAGGTATGGTTAGGGAGTGCCTTATCACCTCAAGTCACTGTATTTGCACTAGGGCAAAAAGGTACCCAATTATCTAGACCCACTGCTCCAGCAGGCAAGGTCAGAAGGTGCCAGGTTGTATCAGCCCACTGCACCTGCTATCAAAACCAGAACAATGTTAGGCTCACTGCACTTGTAACTGAAGCAGGAGCAATGTTGGCTGAGGTTGATATTATGTTGCAACATGGCTTAGTAAACCAGGGGGTCTGCACCACCACACCAACACAGAGAAGTAACACTTCCAGCTCTTAAATTACATTCATTGTTGCTACAGTAAACATCTGAGGAATTGCTTTGCTAAAAAATTGTATAGATCTTCTCTTTCCCTCAATATGTATGTACAGGGTATAGATATGGGCTTCAAGGACAACTTCCATTTTTATTAACTCCCAAGTATGTTTCAAGTGCCTCATGTGCTTTTTTAGCCCTAATAGTGGTTTCCTGAGGAAACTGTCATATTACAGTTCTTCCTAGCTCAGACTTCTTCCATGGTATCCTGCAAGTGTAACTAAATTTTCAGTGCAACAAAGCTCAGGGGGAGATAGTACATTCTTCCCACAATTAAGCCCAGAGATAAAATTTTCCTTCTCTGCTAAAGAAATAAGCATTTCAACTTGATGTAAAGAATAAATCATTGGGATGAATCTGATCCAGCCATGCAGCAAGGCTGTTCTATCCTTGTATAAAAAGGGAAAAAGACTTACCTGTTATACATTGTGACAGTTTCAGGTCTCTGGACTCTAATCATCACAACTTCTCTGATCAGGCCATGGAATTGTGTCCTCAAGATTTGTACCACTAAAATTATGAATGTGATTTATGAGTACTTTTGCTTGCTATGGATGTGGCAAAGAAATTGTCTATATAAACATGGACAGCATCTTCCTCATCAGACAGTCATTAAAAATGTCCAGACTTCCTGATGATATTGTAGATATCACAGTGGTGAAGTTTTTTATTTGAAAAAGGCTGGGCACAGGTTACTTCTGCTTTATACACTTCTCTAACATGGACATATAAAATAAATTTACACAAAATTTGTTCTACAGTAACGTTTTTTCCTGTAAATATTTTGTTACCTAGTTTTTTCCTTTCCTTCCTCCTCTAGCTTAGTTGTAGACCTTCTTAATGGATACATTTATCCTCTGCAGCCAGATGACTATGTGATCCTTTAAAAAATCATGACTTTAAAAAATTTATTTAGATTCTTCATTGACCTATGAAGAATCTTGTCATTTGATCACAAGATCATTTCTAGAAGAGACCTTGGAGATGAGACAGATATGTTCTTCAGCTCTTAAGGGTTGGTCTACTTAAGACTGAAATTTACATCAACAAAGTGTTCTCAAATGAATGATCATCTATGAATGTATGAATGTAGGTCACTTTCTCAGTTGGCTGCTGCTTCACATGAAGCTTCTGGTGCTACAGTAGTCTGTAGCAGCTTGATGCAAGCTTAAGGCTAGCCTTGCCATTGTTAGTAGTACCATGCTTTATCTTGTACAGTTGCTACCAAACTGAATAACTAAATCCACCAAGGTCACACATTTGCTTCAGAGAAAAGAGCCTTCGGTAACTGTTTTGTTTTCTTGCTTGCAATATGAAAGCAAATGAAAAAAAAACAAACATTCCAATTAAAATAATGTTTCTGATCAATTCTATGAGTTATATGTTTTTTCACAGAAAGCAATACACCTTCTGCACTCTAAGAAGCCTTGCCAGGTAGTTAGTTGATTTTTTTCCAATACTTTGGAATATGCAATCTGCTTCTGCATTTGTATTTTAACATCTTGGTATGAATTCAATGCAAATTGTTGCTCTCCTTTGGCTATCCTAGCCATTTCTGCTGTCTAAAGGTGCTGTATTGCTTCTGGTTGCAATGACTGAATGCTTTCCCTGTCGAAATTACTTTATACTTTTCTAGCAGCAAGATATTTCAAGACTTAGAGATATCCACTGGAAAGCAAATTACCTACTTCTGAATATAGCAAAGATACGCCATTAGAAGATACCTATATGTTTACTTCAGGAAGAAATTTTTGCTTCTTAATTTGTTGTTGTTTTTTTTTTTTTCAGAGTTAAATATTTTTATAATTTCTTAAAGAAAGAAGAAAAAAGGAGAGCTTTAAAGAACTTCTATCATCAGTTCAGGTTTATCTCATGAGTTTTTTTTTCTAGGGAAAGGAGCTACATGCACTCCAAGTAGTCTGAGATACCCAAGTTCATGACATGGAATAAGTAGAAATTCAGGCCAAAATAATGCCTTGTCATCCTTGGTGATGTCTCTGTACCTTTGTAATTAAAGGATATTTTTTTTGAGATGGAGTAGCCAGAACTGTGCATAATATTCAAGATGTGGACTCAGTAGCTACTGTTAAAATCACAATGATTTTTTCTCTGATTTATTCTAAGTTCTTTTCCCAATGATTTTTCACACTGTGGTGTTTGGTTTTTTTTACTGCTGGGGAAAACTGAGCTGATACTTTGAAAGATAAGCAACTGAGGCTTTGCACTGTCTTTTATAAGTGACAATGTCTAAATTAGAGTCTATCACTGTCTATGTCAAAGGTATAGTGATGACTAAATAGTTTTTTTAAAGTTGACCCCTTTAAGTGAAATATAAGAGCACAACAAGAAAAAAAGTTTCTCTCCACACCACCAAATTATGCCTTACCTTACACAGAAACATACAATATCTTTTGTTTGGCATTTTTAAATTAAAGCAATCCTAAGTATTGTTTATGCTTTTTCAAATGTATAGAAATTGCTGGTCTTCCAAGTTTCACAATTTCATCACACTTACATCCCCTGAATTAAATTCTTGCAAAAGAAACACTGTATATTCTACACAATTTAGTAATTTTAGTAATTTTCTGACAAGAAATATTAGGTATTATTTTGCCATTATCAATCAATAGGTTATTAATTTTCATTTTATAATTTAGTATAATTGCAGAGTGATGTCTGAAATAACTGCCTTCTTTGATGTATTTAAGTAAGGCAACAGACAATTTCAGGAATTGGAAATGAAAATTAATTATACAGACCCACTGCATAATGAAGAAGGGTGTTTTCTCAAGCTGTTTGTACCTAAATATCTAGAAGTATTGAATCATTATCCGATGTTAATAAAAGTATTCGCAAAAAAAGCCAACTTATAAGATCCTGTGGGAGGAGGAATTTCTGTACTGTAGGAATTAACTCTAAGAAATCATTGACTCAGATCTGATGAATCTCATAACCTGAGAACATGTTTTGGACAAAGGTAAAAAACAGTCTTCGCACAAAGAGGCAGATGCATGCACACTTCAACTGAGTTTAGCCTGTCTGTCTTATTCCTTGCTTTTACATCAAAGGTGAGAGCTTGAATACTCAGGCAGAAAAGGAATATGAATAAACACCGCATCTGTGATATTGAAGCTTGTTCACCTACCCAATAGGATTTCAAAGACATAATTAGCTGCCTTAGAAGGAACAGAGAAATATCAGTCAGTAGAAAGGACACTTCTGAACACAGACATGAAGCTCAGGTTTTGACAGGTAAATGTGTATTTCTGATGATACACAGTAACCATGGGGACATTACTCCCATTGCACAGTTCAAAGAGGAATTCAGGAACATGTGGAGGGAGCTCACAGTGAACAATGCCTTTTGAATGTTCTCACAAATAAAGAGAAAAAGAGCAGAGCCTCGGTTAAGTGGTAGAGGGGAAAGACCCTGAATTTAACAAACACAGGTCATGCATTACAGAATATTTTATGGTTCTAATGGATTTTTCTTGTCTCTAACAGCAATTTCCCATCTCATAGATTAGTAAAGAAATTGAAAAGCTTTAATTAATTAGAAAAAGGAAGATTGGGGACAGTGTAGTCATGCTGCCATAACTTCAATATGTAAAATCATGCAGTCATACTTGAAAGAACACAAGCAAAACCAGATATGCAGATTTTTAATAATTCAGTATGTGAATGATAATAAAAATACTGGAGATGCATGTGGGTTCAAAGAAAAATGTCAATGTTGAATATAATGGAATTGTGGCAGAATTTTTGCTACATATCGTAGGTTGGCTACTTACAGCTGGCATGCTATTGAGATAGAACAGGAAAGGGGGAAAAACATATTTACATTAAAGATACTGTTACTTCAGAGGTGACTAAGTATCACGAAAACATAAAAATTAAAGACGTAATTTTTAAAACAGTTAGTGTTAAAGTCCTCTGAGAAATGTTATTATCTAAAGACAAACTGCTCCGTGAGAGTCTGTCCATTCTGTGTATACCAATTATGTATCTGCTATTCTACATGAGTTACTGAGGACATTTTCTCTTTGTAGAATGATATTTCCTTACAGGTATAAAATAAATAATTTCTTACAGCAAATCTTGCATTCAGGAAGGCAGATTCAGTAGTGAACTACATTCTCGCAGGCATCAAAACGTTAACCACTGTTATAAAATTTGCAATTACCTAATTTAAACTGATTATGATCTTGAGGCATATACTTCATTTAAATATATCATGGCAGTTGGAAAATGTGTACATACCTTACATCAAGTCATAGAACCATAGACTAATAGAATGGCTTGGGTTTTAAGGGACCTTAAAGTTCTTGTAGTCTCAACCCCTCCACATGGGCAGGGACACCTCCCACTAGATCAGGTTGCTCAAAACCCCATCCAATCTGGCCTTGAACACTTCCAGGGAGGAGGCATTCACCACCTCCCTGGACAACCTGTTCCAGTGTCTCACCACCCTCACACTGAAGAATTTCTTCCTAATATCCCATCTAAATCTCCCCTCTTCCAGTTTTAAGCCATTACTCCTCGTTCTCTCACTACAACCTCTTGTAAAAAGGCCCTCCCCAGGTTTCCTGTAGGCCCCTTCAGGTACTGGAAGGCCACTACGAGGTTTCCCCAGAGCCCTCTCTTCTTCAGGATGAACAATCCTAACTCTCCCAGCCTGTCATCATAGGAGAGGTGTTTCAGCCCTCAGATCAACTTCATGGCCCTCCTCTGCACACACTCCAACAGTTCTATGTCCTTCCTGTGTTGGGGGCTCCAGACTGACACAGTACTCCAGGTGGGGTCTCAAGAGAGCAGAGTAGAGGGGGAGAATCACCTCCCTTGACCTGTTGGCCATGTTTCTTTCGATGCAGCCCAGGATACATTTAGCTTTCTGGGCTACATGCACACACTGCTGGCTCATGTTGACCTTCTCATCAACCAACACCCCTAAGTCCTTCTCCTCAAGACTGTTCTCAATCCATTCTCCAATCAACCTGTATTTTTGCTTGGGATTGCCCTGACCTAAGTGCAGGACCTTGCACTTGGCCTTATTCAACTTCATGAGGTTCACATGGGCCCACCTCTCCAGCCTGTCAAGGGATGGCCTCCCTTCCCTCCAGCATGTTGACCAAAGCACACAGCTTGGTGTCATCAGCAAACCTGCTGAGGATGCACTCAATTCCACTGCCCATGTTGGACACAAAGATGCACCATTTCCAGTGCTGACCCTTCAGGAACTCCACTCATCACTGAGTGAATAGATTAGATTGGTTGTGTTTATATTGTGTTCTACGTAATGCTTTTTATAGGGGGACAGCAACCAAAACCTATCCTCTACCAGAAACCTTGTATTTTTATGTGCTTAAGGTTATGAGAAAGAATTAGTTAAAGAAAATTGTAGCCCTTCTTTCTCTCCATCAATGAAAAATAATTCACATGAATAAAAGAAAGAAACAGAGGGAATTAATATAGTTCAAAGATTTTGTAAGAAATAATTTACTGGAGGAAATTACTGTATGGTTGGTCTATATACAGGAAGACATAAAGGTAGTGTTTCTCATATTTTCTCAGTTTCCTTCTGAATAGAAGTTAGTATTGAATCTTTTCTCAAACTAACAGCTTTTCAGGAAAGGAGTCATTACACAGATTCTAATCAGTCATCTCATTGTAAATCTGGATTGCCTCTATTGAACTCACCAGCGTAACTCTGGAATTACTGCAGTGTCTTTTGGCACATGCAGTATAACAAGATAAAAACCCCAGTGACACGATACAAAATATATGTATATATGCACATAAAAATCATAGTTCTTTCTGCAATGCATTTAGTGCGTCTGTGCAAAGTTCTTTGCAAAGGAGTGTGCCAGAGAAGCAGGTTAAATGCTGTACACAATGTACCAAGCTGCAACTGCAGGAGCTCATTTTTCTGCAGCTGGTCTTCGTATCTGCTCATTGCACAGTAGGCTGAAATACAGATAGTCTGAGAATCACTTCAGGAACTGCAGGGCATAATGGAAAAGTTCCTTGTGTGCAAACATTCTGTAAATCATTTAAAATAGTTTAATTAGGTAAAATCACCCAAAGATGCTCTTAAATTTTTCTCATAAATCTCCCTCTGAATTTGAAACCTTTTTTTTTTACCATCACTGCAGCTGAAAAATACTGAGGTAAGACCCAAAGGTTTCATAGATTAAATTTGTCTTTCAAGAAGTTAACTTTTCCCTGTTGGTTCTGGTGTCTGTGTATTTAAAATACATATAGGTGTGTGATAGGATTTAAAATATTATTCACATTAGTTAGGATGATTGCAATTCACAGGTGAGGCAAAATGGCAAGTGTTTTATACAGCCTAACTTTGGACTATGCTTCTGTAAAATTTTTCATCACATGGTATCTGACTTTATTTTAGTATATGACTGTCATGACTCAAAAAAACATATTGCTGTAATAGCTTCCCTAACTAAAAAGGTATAAAGATCCTTTAACCCAGATGGTCTAGTTCCTGTTAATCACTTTTGTAAAAAAAATAAAGCTAAATGAAAAGCAGCTCCAATTCAGAGGCTAAGATAGACCTTATTTATGGAAAGGCAACAACCAATAATTATATGAGTTTTTGTAAATATAATTTACTTCAGAAAACTTTTATGGACTCTTTGTGTTTAGGAAAGGTCACTCACAGGTGAGTTAAAAAGATTATCTTCCTTTTGCAACTTGCCAGAGCAGTATGTCATCTTAACTTTGGGAATCCTGCCTCAAAATCAGGGGATTTTGAAGATGCTCTTCATTCCCTCCTGCCCCTGTGTAAAATGCAAATATGCACAATGTTGACTGGCTAGCTGCCAATATCCCAAACAACAACTCACTTGTTAAATTATATGTGGCATTTTGAAACTGACAGCCTTGTCTCTCCAATCTGCTTCTAGGAATCTGTCCAATAAAATATGTATTAAATAAGAAAATATTGAACATTTTTTTCAAAAAACAGTGCTCTTAATAACGGGGAAGGGAGTATAAACCGAAGAAGTGAAAAAAATACTGCTGTGTTGTTCATGAAGCTGGTGGTACATTCCAACTGAGGAAGAAATAAGCAGCACCTTAAGTCATGAGCTTCGTTTAAAAGGAAAAACGTCTATTCACTCAATTTACAATGCATTTTTTTATCCTCATTTGCACATATATAATTCTCCTGGTTTATTAAATACACAAGCAATTAAGGATTAAATCTACCTTTTAGTTAAGATTTACTTCAACCAGTGTACTGATTAAAAGAAACTAATGGACTCCCATCTTGCATTTTGAAGAGATTTACTTATTTGGAAAATCTCAAAGTCTATATATTAAGATTCTGAGATCACTGACTGGTTTCTCAGTTTCCTCTTATTTGAAATTATTAGAATTTCAACAGTGAGAGACAGAATTTGCCATTTTACAGAAGTCTTGACTTTGTTATTTTTTCCCCTACACTGGAAATTAAGATTTTGGAGCTGTGTAACAGTTTAAGATAATTATGAATAAATTACTTTTTAAATTTATATCACTCTTTCAAGCAAAATGTGATCTTTTCAATCAATCAAATAAGTCAAGAGTAATTGATTTTCTCAACCATTCTGTCTCTGATCATCACGATGGCCTAGAAAAACAAGCTAATGAGAGAGAAAAACCTTAATTTGGATCACTGACAGATGTCGGAGAAGTTTGTATCTGAACTTTGTGAATTATGCTGCTTTTCCCTTAATGAGCCTAAGCTTTGTTAGCTTATCTGTAGTAAAACAGAAGGATCCTCTAAATGTATTGCATGCATTTTAAAGCTGTGGAAGAACTTTGCAGCTCCTGAAGCTAAGCGCAATGCAATTAATGCATCATTAGAGGTATATAGGTGGAAGTTAAATTAGTTATTGAACTACTTGCAGGTTGATACCATCTCTTTAATTGTGACCGGACAAGAAGACTGACAATCACATATATCCTCATATTATGCTCAGTAATAGTTCAGTATCTCAAGCACATAGATACTGTTGTCCTTGAAAACACTGTTAGGACATAAAGGCTGATTTTTGGTGGGGAAGGCTTTTTTATTTCTTCTTTGTTTTTTGAATGACAAATAATCTTAGCTGCAGAAGGAGACTGTATTGGCTTTGAAGAATAAAGGGTGCGTATGTCCCATGTCAGGAGATCACAAGAAATGTTCCATCTTATAATCATGATGGTCCAGGTTGTCCATGTAAACATGCTACTCAGCTGTCTTGTGAATACATGTACAGTCCTACAGTGAGCCAACAACTTGCAAGTTAAAAATTCTGCTGGCTTTGCTTCCTTGTTTTGTGTGATTGCATAGTTGATTTTTTTCCTTTTTTTTTTTGTTTTGTTTGGTTTTTTTTTGTTGGTGGCCTGGCTATACAAACAAGGCAGGGGATAACCTAAAACTGGTCCAGTCCACGCCTCTTATCCTCAGACAGAAGTAGCATGGCTTATTCCTTTTCCACCCCTAATGCTGACAAGAAGACCCTGCATACCCATGCAGTGAATGGTTAGCATACTGCAAACCCCCTTCCTAACTTGTCACTTCAAACTTGCTCATGTTAGTAAACTTGGGATAATACTGAAACTAGTAAGAGAGTATGGTTTAATAATGCATACCAAAGTAGTTGCTCGCTATGTTTCCTATGACAGATTCAATGGCTTGACTGCTAGTACTTTTAATTATGCATTCCAACATAGTTATCAGCCATGTTTTCTGTCACAGATACAAAGGCTTCATTACAGCCACTTTTTTAAACAACATTTTTTCTACATCTTGCAGTGTGTATACAGTAAAGGAGAGGGTAGTGTCCTACCTTGCATCTTCAGGAAAAGAAAGCCCACTCACTGCATAAGTTAATGGATAATGCAGGAGTTACTATAGTATTTTTCTGAAGTAGCTGCATTTTCATACTTCTTTGTATCAGTAGCCTATGGATATTTTTATACTTCTTTAAAATATACTGATAAACATAGGCTTGTTTAACATACAGAAAAAAGAAAAACATCTTTCTGAAAATGCAGTGTCATGATGTGCTATTTCTTGCTGAGAGTAATTTTTGAATTACAGTGAATGATACTTGGGAGATAGCTTTATTACCATGTGCAAGTTTATTTGTTTCAAAATAATTCCTTTGTGGTAAAACAAATATTTTTCAAAATCTTTCACCAAATAAAAGACTATGTCTAGAAATTAGCTCAAACAGGAACTGTCACAAATTACTATCATGACCAATGGGATATAATGAAGTGAAGTGAATTTCTGGCTTCCAGTAGAAAGCGTAACTTTTTCATATGTAAGTTTTATTGGAACACAGCTATATCTAAAAAGAAAAACAAGAAAAATTTGGCTTTGACAATTCTGATCTTTTACTACTATTTTAATCCCTAAAATTCTGAAGTACAAATAGTTCAGACTGTTTGAAAAACTGGGCAGGCAAACTAAAGAATATCAGTTTTTTTGCTAGTGACCAATGGAGTGAGAACCAGCAATTTTCTGCAAACAGCTGTGCTTGTAAAGAGACACTCAGTCATGGAGCTCTCTCTTCATCCTCTTCTTCATTGAAAGAAGAACCCAAGGGAAGGCAGGGAAGAGTGTCTCCCTTTTCTGTGCCTTTCTGTACTCTAGTGACTGATGTTTGCCATAACAGCATAAGTAAGATTTTAACAAAAGAGTATGCATGTAGCTGCTGCTAACTGAGAGAAATATGTTCATTTTAAATTACATTATTGCAAAAATATAGTCTAATTACATGTCAGCCTGAAGGTACGCAGTCAGATTTTCTTTGTTCTTAGCAGGGGCTGACTGTCATGAGTTGAATGCTTTTGCTATCTTAGCTAGCATTTGGTTCATTCAAATTTCGTACAGCTTCATGTAGAAGATGATACTTTGAGCATAACCATAACAGGGCAATGAACCTGGATGAATTTAAAGATCAGTCAAGGCAAAGATCAAGTAGAGATAAGAATTTGGAAAGCTACGAAACATTTTTAATAGTAAAGAATATTACTCTATAGACCCTTTTATACATTTTGAAAGGTTTTTGGGTCTTGAGTGTTCATTTTTGCTATCAGTAATTTACTGAAAAAGTAAGATCAAGTATAAACAAGAGTAGAATTTTCATAGCTTCTTTTGAAGATGCAGTTTGTGTTTGACAAATGATGTGAATGTCAGTGTGTGCTAAAAGGGACAAACTAAAAATGTTAATATTACAACTATAACCCATATGTTCTTTTCTTTCCCCTCATTAAGTTTATACATAAAAAAATTTAGTTCCAGTCTCAGTATGGAGTAGATTTTTTTCCTGCTCAATGAAATAATTTATGAAAAATAATATAAAAGGGAGATTTATCTTTCATAAAATGGTGTTATGTCAGTCATCTTTTATTTTTTTCCCTGAAATGTTGTAAAAACTCATGGCTGCTGAATGCTGTAAGTGAAATTATTGTTTTCTGACAAGTTTTTTATTATTCATTTAAACTACAGCATTAAATAATAACTTATTTTATTTGCTACATGCATTGTAAAATATGGTTAAAAAGAAAAGCTGTCACAAGTCTTTTTTTGGGTGGTGTTTTCTTTTTCCTTATTGACAAGTTTTTTTCCATGGGGCATCTTCTTTTCCCTGATAAAATCATATCCAGTTTAATGAATGCTTGGTCCTCTAAGCTAAAAATCTGCATGTTTGGGCCTGATCCAAAAGAAGTTAAATCAATGAAAATCTTTCCATTTTTTTCAGAGGGCTTTGAGTCAAGCTTTTAGCTAAGCAGCTGCAGTACTTCTAAGCAGTATAAAACACTCTTTTAGATTATATGCATTTCTCTCTACTATCCAGCTACTCTATATGAATTTTTAGTTTAATAATAAGTCTCTTTACAGGTGCCATTCTCCAAACTCACATGTATCTGATCTGAATATAACTTGTAACAGGGGTAATTATTCAATGTGATACTTAATTTGACTTCAGTAAAAAACAAGGCTGTCAAACCAGAAATGTTAAATAATACTGTTTCCAGGAAGCAACTAACACTGGTGACATTGTCATCTATTCCTGTAAAAAGCTATGATGAAAACGAAAAATCTCAAATACAAATTCTGATGATTAATGTCAAATGCAGCCTTTAATATACTGTCATGATAAATGAAAAATGTAACATCATTTGCAGCCAACTCCACATAGTTCTGCCATTAGAAACACAGTTGAGGTTATAAATAGCTGTTTCTACACAAAGCCAATACTATATGTGAAACAGCCAATTTAAGTTTTCTCCCATCAAAAATAGTCCTTACATCAAGTACAGCAGGCAGAACTTTTAAATGCATCAGGAATACACTTGAAAGGGTAGCAAAATCTCCATTCTTGAAAAAATATTGTAGCAGGAGAACATTACATTTTCATGTTACTAATAACACTACTGCTCTCAAAATGATATGCTACCCTGAATGCTCCTAAATGAGACGGACTATTGGTCTAACACTACATGGGGTAACAGTATATTGTAGAGTAGTACACTAGCTAGCACAAAAGTTTTGTCACATTAGCATAGTACTACTCTCCAGAAATAAGGGAATGGTTGAGTCATTCTGCTGTAGTTTTGTACAGACACTGTATTTCTTTCCTTCAGCTCTTGAATGCGAGTTGCTATTCGCTTTCCAAGCTCCATTTTTTTACCACCGTCTCCAAACTTTTGGAATGTAGTTGCATAGCTGTCAGAAAATATGCTGTTTATATTACAATTTTTAAGGATGAAACTACTTCAAACATTATATACTATGCTGAGTATTAATCTCTTGCACCCACTAAAATAAATTACTATGAAATTCTTAACCAATATTTGCAATAGAAGAGGGGACTCAGAACATTGTTCTGTCCAGTACATTATAGTTTGGGAAATAGATTTTTCCTTTACTTTCTCAATAGAGATAAATATTCTGCTAAATTTTCTGTCAAAAGTCAATGACCAATGTAATATTAACTTATAAGGGTGCTTCTGAAATTCTGAAAGACCTTGCAGGATCTCCATGCTTCTTTTTAACCTAATTACTGGGAAATAATTTAACTCAGCTGACTTAACAGTGATGTTTTTAGTATAATCATATCATAGAACACTTTGGTTTGGAAAGGACCTTAAAGATCATCTAGTTCCAAACCCCCTGCAGAGGCAGAGACACCTCCCACTAGATCAGGTTGCTCAAACCCCCATCCAATCTGGCCTTGAACACTTCCAGGGAGGAGGCATTCACCACCTCCCTGGACAACCTGTTCCAGTGTCTCACCACCTTCACACTGAAGAATTTCTTCCTAATATCCCATCTAAATCTCCCCTCTTCCAGTTTTAAGCCATTACTCCTCATTCTCTCACTGTAACCTCTTGTAAAAAGTCCCTCCCCAGGTTTCCTCTAGGCCCCTTCAGGTACTGGAAGGCCACTACGAGGTTTCCCCAGAGCCCTCTCTTCTTCAGGATGAACAATCCTAACTCTCCCAGCCTGTCATCATAGGAGAGGTGTTTCAGCCCTCAGATCAACTTCATGGCCCTCCTCTGCACACACTCCAACAGTTCTATGTCCTTCCTGTGTTGGGGGCTCCAGACTGACACAGTACTCCAGGTGGGGTCTCAAGAGAGCAGAGTAGAGGGGGAGAATCACCTCCCTTGACCTGTTGGCCATGTTTCTTTTGATGCAGCCCAGGATACATTTGGCTTTCTGGGCTACATGCACACACTGCTGGCTCATATTGACCTTCTCATCACCCCCAAGTCCTTCTCCTCAAGACTGTTCTTAATCCATTCTCCAATCAACCTGTATTTTTGCTTGGGATTGCCCTGACCTAAGTGCAGGACCTTGCACTTGGCCTTATTCAACTTCATGAGGTTCACATGGGCCCACCTCTCTGGCCTGTCAAGGTCCCTCTGGATGGCCTCCTTTCCCTCCAGCATGTTGACCAAAGCACACAGCTTGGTGTCGTCAGCAAACCTGCTGAGGGTGCACTCAATTCCACTGCCCATGTTGGACACAAAGATGCACCATTCCCAGTACCGACCCTTCAGGAACTCCACTCATCACTGGTCTATATTTGAACATCAAGTCATTGACCACAACTCTTTGAGTGTGACTATCCAGCCAATTCCTTATCCACCGAGTGGTCCATACATCGAATCCTTATCTTTCCAATTTAGAGATCAGGATGTCATGAGGGACAGTGTCAAAGGCTTTGTGCAACTCCAGGTAGATGAAATCAGTTGCTCTCCCCTTGTCCACAGAGGAAGACTTTCCCTCAGTAGAGGAGGACCAGGTTAGAGGCCACTTGTCGAAACCAGACATCCACAAATCAATGGGTCTCAATGGGATGCACCCGCGAATGCAGAGATCTCTGGCAGACGTTACTGCTAGGCTCTCTCCATCATCTTTGAGAGGTCATGGACAATAAGGGAGGTTTCTGAGGACTGGAGGAAGGACAATGTCACTCCAGTCTTCAAAAAAGGGCAAGAAAGATTACCCAGGAAACTACAGGGTGATTAGTCTCACCTCCCTCCCTGGAAAGGTAATGAAACAAATCATTCTGGATGCTATCTCTAAGCACGTTGAAGAACAGGAAGTTATTGGGAGTGGTCAGCATGGACCCACCAAGGAGAAATCATGCTTGATTAATCTGATAGTCTTCTATGATGCCATAACTGACTGGTTGGATGAGGGGAGAGCAGCAGATGTCATCTACCTTGACTTCAGCAAGGCTTTTGACACTGTCTCCCATAACATCGTCATTAAGAAAATCAGGAATTATGGGTGAGATGAGTGGACAGTGAGGAGGATTGAGAGCTGGTTGAGTGATAGAGCTCAGAAAGTCATGACCAATGGTGCAGGATCAAGTTGGAGGCCTGCAGCTAGTGGTGTTTCCCAGGGTCTAGTCTTGTTCAACATATTCATCAGACACCTAGACTACGGGACAGAGTGTATCCCCAGCAAGTTTACAGATGATACAAAATGGAGAGGAGTGACTGACACACCAGAGGGCTGTGCTGCCATTCAGTAAAAACTGGGCAGGCTGGAGAGCTGGGCAGAGAGGAACCTAATGGGCTTCAACAAGGGCAAATGTAAGACTCTGCACCTAGGGAGGAACAACCCCATGCATCAATATAGGTTAGGTGTTTACCTGCTGGAAAGCCTCCCTGAGGAGAAGGATCTTGGAGTCCTGGTAGATAGTAAGTTATCCATGAGCCAGCAATGTGCCCTTGCCTCCAAGAAGACCAATGGTATCCTGGGATGCATTAGGAAGAATGTGGCCAGTAGGTAGAGAGAGGTAATTCTCCCCCTCTGCTCTGCCCTAGTGAGGTCACATCTGGAATACTGCATCCAGTTCTGAGCTCCCCAGTTCAAGAGAGACAGGGAACTACTGGAGAGATTCCAGTGGAGGGCAACAAAGATGACTGGGGAACTGGAGCATCTCTCTTACAAGGAAATGTTGAGAGGGCTGGGAATGTTTAGCCTGGAGAGAAGATGACTGAGAGGTGACCTTATCAATGTCTACAAATATCTAAAGGGTGCATGGAAGGAGGATGGAGTCAGACTCTTTTCAGTAGTGCCTGGTGGCAGGACAAGGGGCGATGGGCACAAGCTGGAACACAGGAAGTTCCATCTGATTATGAGGATAAACTTCTTTATTGTGAGTGCGACAAAGCACTGGAACAGGATGCCCAGCGTGGTTGTTGAGTCTCCTTCTCTGGAGAAATTCAAAATCCGCCTAGATGCAAACCTGTGTAATGTGTTGTAGGCAATGCTCCTTAGGAGTGGGGGTTGAGCTAGATGATCTCTAGAAGTCCCTTCCAACTCTGATGATTCTGTGATTATGTGAGTCTCCCTTGTTGATTGTTTACCTTGAACACAGAATCACACACAGGATCACAGGATGGCTGGGGCTGGAGGCACCTCTGAAGATCTTTTACTCTGACTCTCTCTGCTTGGAAAAGATAAGACCAGGCAGGTTGCTCAGGGCTGTGTCCAGTCAAGTGTTGACTATTAGCAAGGATGGAGGCTTCACAACATCTCTGGGCAGCCTGTTCTGGTGTTCGCCAATATTAGAACAGTGTTCCCTTAGACTCAGATAGAATTTCCTGTTTCAGTTTGTGCCCCTTGCCTTTCGTTTGTTCACTGAGCACGGAGGAGAAGAGTCTGGCTCTATCTTTCTTACTAGCTCAATGGGTATTTACACACATGGATAAGATCTCTAGAGCTTTCTCTTCTTCATGCTGAGCAGTCTCAGCTCTCTCAGCCTCCCCTTGTATGCCAGATGCTCCAGTCCCTTAGTCATCAACACACTACAGGAAGGACTGTTTCTTATGGTATTTCTACATAGAATCACCATAAATGTTGGCAGGCAAATAAGAAAGGGTCAGCCCATGAAACAGTATTTCAGCAACACCGCAACCAGTCCTGGCATGACAGAAGTATCACTTTATGTCTATTGTTCAAAAAGAACGTATTTCCAGACCCATATTAATTCCTGTATGACCTGCTTTCAGCAGCAGCTCTTTTTTCAGTGACAGAAGATTCAGATCTGTGAGTAGCTCATACTGCAACTTATTTAAGTGCCAGCTTCACATAATCACACAGAACACAAGCAGCAAAATAAAATGTGATTGTTGTGGTACTCTTACTAACAGGTTGTTTTTTTTCCTTGTTCATAACTAAGGCTTTGACATTTCTGAGTTACTAGGAAAAATGAACCAGATAGGCGTAATTATTGAAATATCTCTTAGCAAATAAGGGAAAAGTGGAACAGAGATCTGTGACCATGAAAAAGTTGAAAATAACTGAAATCTCAAGAAAGGCAGCCTGTGTAACACGAATTGGGAAGCACTCAATAGCAAATTTGGCTTCGGTTAGATGAGAAGAAATGACTGACTCATTTTTTGGCAATTTTCAAACTCAGCTTTGTAAGGCCTTTTTGGTTTTGATTTTCTGTTGTGTTTCCTGTTTGTTATAGCACGGTAAAAGAACTTAGGGCAGATGGGAACCCACTAGAAACTGAATAAATGGTTTCTGAGAGTATTCTTCCATCTGTTTCTATTTTCTTCTATATAGTGACTTGATCCGAAGTCACTATATAGTGATTTGATCCAAACCCAAAATCTGCAGATCCCTTCCTCAACATCTGCAAGATATTACATAATTTGAGCACCAGTATTTAATTTTTTTTAATTAAAACACATTTTATGAAATCTTTTCAATTACTTGTGTCCTACATTGGTAAAATATATATTTAGAAAAATATTAATCATGGTGCTGAAACATACTGTACTTATAGAACACACATGAAGCATGTTTGTCCAATGAAATTTTTCTGTGAACTTTTGTTTTCATGCCACATAGATGGATATGGCCACTGAATATACTTCTAATACTAATGAGAATTTGTTAAAATGGCTAAAGAACTAACGATACAATTTCAGTACAAATTACAAGAAAATGCAACAGTTCATTGTAGCTTGCACATACAGGCACTAATTACTCAACACTTTCCTGACAATAGTAAAAACAGTAACTGTTTAAATGGCTTAAAACTACACTATTCTTGTATTTGATGGAAAATTCCAAAATTAAGCTAAAAAAATCCACTAAGTTAATTAGAAATGTGTTCCTCAGAGCCTTTGTGTACTTCAGGAAAGTTTCTTTTCAGTATAGATTGCTTTCAAAAATTAACATTAGCTCAAATAATTGACATGAAATTATCCAATCCTATCAGAGGAAAAAAACAGGTAATTTTTCAATATCCTACTGCTATGACTTCATGGGGTATATATATGCTATCAGGTATCTTTCTTAAATTAACAGGTGCTATTCTGTTCTCATTATTTCATCACTACGTAGAGAAACAACAGATTTATATGAACAATCAAACACTGAAAATGTGAATGGTGGGGTTTTTTTTTAATGCAACTGATGCATTTCCTGCTGTTTTTAAGGCTGACTGAACAGGATAGTCTAAAAAGTTTGGATCCATTATATTTAATGAAGCATATTGATTTATAGGTTTTCTGTAAAATCTGTCGAGGCCAATGAAGGTAATACACTACAATAACCTAAAAAATATTCTAGACTGACCTCTTATTGTCCCTTGATGTGACATCTAGCAGAACAATCTAAAATTTAGAATGCTAAAAAACCACAAAACTTTTAAATAAAAGCCAGGAAAAGTCTCTAAAAATTCAACACATTCTGTAAACTCTTAAAAGAGTTAAGAGATAATATTTTTTCTGTAAAAGTAACTCAGCTGGCTCAGTGTGCTGTTACATGGGCCATTTTACCCTTTCATTATACAAATACTTGAACATACAATGTCCTTAAATACACACAAAATAAAATCTGTATTTCGTGATAGCTACTGAATACTAGAGTTATAATAGAACAACCTAGCTTTAGCACTGAGGAATGTTTAGTTACACACAGACTTACTGAAATATTCTCTGTTTAGATAGTGTTATGGTAGCTTAGAAAAACAGTAAATGTGGCTATTAAGCAGATTTTTAAAAAACAAACAAATTATTAGAAACTGGTGTACTGGGTTTGCCTGGAAAGGTTTTGGTAGCAAAGGGGTTACAGAGCAGAGATGGCTTCTATGAGAAGCGGCTGGAAGCTTCCTGCATACCAATGCAAGTCAGCACCAAGATGGACCTGCTTCTGGCCAAGGCCGAGCCCATCAGGAATGGTGGTAGCACCTCTGGGATACCATATTTAAGAAAGGCAAAAAAACTGCTTTGCAACTTCAGCTCTAGAGAGGAGTGAGATAGATATGTGAGAGCAGCAACTTTGCAGACACCAAGGTTAGTGAAGAAAGAGGGGGAGGAGGTGCTCCAGGCAGCCAAACAGATATTCCCCTGCAGCCCATGGTGAAGACCATGGTGAGGCAGGCTATCTCTACTCTGTGTGTGGATTGGCTTCTTGCACACCTAGTAATGGACCTCGCTTTTGGGACAACACCCCTGCAGCACATGGAGGTCCATGGTGGAGCAGATATCCATCTGCAGCCCATGGAGGACCCCACACCAGAGCAGGTGGATGGCTGAAAGATGCTGTGACCCCTTGGGAAGCCCACACAGAAGCAGGCTTCTGGCAGGACCTGTGGACCTGCAGAGGAAGGAGCCCATACTGGAGGAGGTTTGTTGGCAGAACTTGTGACCCCATGGGGGACCCACACTGGAGCAGTCTGTTCCCAAAGGGCTGCACCCAGTGGGAGGGACATACGCTGGAGCAGTTAATGAAGAATTGTAACCAGAGGGAAAGATATACATTGGAGAAGTGTGTGGAGGAATCTCTCCTGTGGGTGGGACCCCACTTTGAAGCAGGGGAAGAGAGTGAAGGAGAAGTAGCAGCAGTGAATATGTGATGAACTGACCCAATTCCTTTTTTCCCTCTGCCACTGTAAGAAAAGAGGTAGAGAAGCCAGGAGTGAAGTTGAGCCCAGGAAGAAGGTATGGGTGAATGGATGGTGTCTTAATATTATTTCTCAGTAAGATGGAACAATCATCACACTCAGCCAAAATTTGCCTTTTGTAGTGTTACATAGAATACAAAAATTAGTCTTTGTGCCTTGATGATGGAGTTCTATCATAGTGAAGTCAATTCACATGCAGCATAAGAGCTATGCTACCTTAAATTATAATTAAGATATCATAATAAAAATTGAGTGGGTTTTCTGTACATACTGGAATTGGTGCAGTTCCTGATCTGCATGTAAAATTTCATCTTCTGAAATCTGTCTGTCCTGCTTTTAGTCAGAAGTTGCCTTTGTAATGTGGCCTTTGCATTCTGGATGTAGAGAAAATGTGAGTGTAATTACAGCTCCAAGTGTCAAGTTAGCAATGGACGTATAAATGTATATATGTCCATTGTCCATATATATATATGTATGTAGATAATGCAGCATCTATTCTGAACACCAGTTCACAAATTTGACACCTGTCCGGTATACCATTCCAACTCTCCCTAGCAACACACCAACTCTTTGCAGTAACAATCCATCTGTCTCTGTTACCAATCCAACTGTTCACAAGACAACCCAAAATCCTTCCAAGATCAATCAATCGTGGTATCCTGCCTAGCTATTTTTTCCTCCACGTTGAAATGACACAGGTTTTAATGCAATAAACTGCTGGGTTTTTAAAAAGACAAATCTGTTTTGGTTCACTGGTCTTCAGACAGTCACGTAGCTCAAATTTCAGTTAGAAAAATTAGATAACTAAATAGGAGAGGAAAACCAATTAAAGTTCAGCACCTGTGCCAGATAAAACTGAACAACATTTTTTAGAAATCATATACTCTTACAATATCTTCAACATTGGGCACATCTCCATATGGGAGTACAGTGCATAACTTTGAATTGAAATTGACAGGAAGATAATTTTCTGCACTCACAGAGCACAAGTTATACTCAAAAATATGCAGTATTTCTTTGGGTGAGTGCTGAGTACTTCATATACACTGCAAAATTCTAAATGTAATTATCTGTATTAATTTCTCTCTCTGTAACACTATGAAACTAACCATTTAGGCATATAATTTACCCTATTTCCAATCTTATTTATTTTATCTTTAAGCTCCAGTGACTCTGTGGTTCCCTGTGTCATTTTCCTTTATCTCACAATACAGGATCAAAGAATAATTCCAATGTGTATCTTTGTTTTCTAGGGTCCCAAAGGATGCATGAGGCTGGCAAAGACCTCAGGAGATCTCTAGGCCACCCCACAGCCTGAAGCAGGGCCAGCTATGGGATGAGACAAGTCTGTTCACATCTTGGTCCAGCTGTGACTTTAAATCCTCCAAGGACAGAGATAGCACAGCTTTAAGAGCAACCTTCTCCACTCCATCTCTGTCTTAATGAGGGAGAAGTTTCTCCTTGTATTCAGTCTGAAATTTGTCAGTTGCCCAATCTCTTTTCACAGGTCAAGTGTTCCAGACACTACCACCTTGGACAGCCTCCACTGCGGTCCCTCCAGTTTGTCCATGTATTTTCTGTCAGAAAAAAATTGGAAAAACCAGATGCAGTGTCTAAATGTCAACGGACAAGTACCACATAGAGGGAATCCAGCCATCATTCCCTCGATCTATAGACCATGCTACTGTTCATACAGCCCAGGCAGTTTTTGGCTGACTTTGCTGCCAGTACACACACCATGGGCTCACATTCTTCCTGCTGCCCACCTCCACCTCAGGTCTTTCCCACAAGGCTGCTTCATGGCTTCTCCCTCCCTGGACAGTGTTGTTACAGGGGCTGTTTTTCCCCTTAATGGGAAAAGTTTTTAGGATTTGGAGATCTTGACTTGCTGAATTTCAGAATTACCCAGGTAGCCCCTTTCTTCAGCTGGTTTGGAGCCCTGTCCTTGAGTGTATTGGCTGGTACCCCTAATTTGGACTCATCTGCAAAGCTGATGAGAATGTGCTCTGTCACCTCCTGCTCATCACTGACAGAGATGACAAAGATGAAAGGTCGTGGTGTAGCTGGTGCAGACTCCTGTGATAGTTCTTTTGTCCCAGGCATCCAGGTAAATTATGGCCCATTAACCACCTTCTAACCACCATCATCCAAATATATTTGATCCATGTGGTTGTCTAGCCATGCAGTTCACAGCATCCCAACTTCAATATCATGGACAACAGTGTCAAAATCTTGCTAAAGTCTATACAAATAGCATCCATTACTGTCCCTGTACCTATAAATCTAGTAATTTTGTCGTAGAAGACAACCAGGTTGGTGAAGCACATTTTACTCTTAGTAAATCCATGCTGGTGCCTTCTAATCACCTGTTTAACTTCATGTGCCCAGAAATGGGCTACAAGAGGATTAATTCTGTGATTTTACCAGTAACTAAAATGAGGCTGACCATCCTGTACTTCCTGGGATTGACCTTTTGGCTTTTTTTGAAGAAGGTTGTGACATTTGCCTTTCTCCAGTCAACAGCTTTCTGAAAAGCTATGAAAAGAAAATAAAACCAAATTTCTGTTTCAAAATCTTTTCAAATCTTGCACATTTGTCATTGAGTACATATTTTATTTTATTGAATAACAATAGAAACATTGAAAGTAGGCATCTCTTCTGCACATGGCTTAACATTTGATTTCAGCTGAAGCTGTATTCATTTTCAGGGTACATAAATTCTTCTGCGTATGAATTATTGATGTAGAGTTCCTAGCTACAGAATATATCTTGGAAATCTTCAAAAGGGTTATTGTCTTGGCTCACTGTCAAGTGTACTGTAGCTTGTAAGATGTCATTGGAAATTAGAGATGTAAGGACATTAAGATATGAACAACTAACTCAGTCAGCTGAGGAATTCTTGAATTATTCTAAATTAACCTACTCTTCACTCGAAGGAAATTCAGGCAGTGTTTCAAGCAAGCAGTCAAAAGATTATTCATATGACTTAATAGTTTAGGCCTGAGAAAACAATTTGCTAATTTATATTATAAAAGAGTAGTAATTAAATGTTTCCTGAGAGTTTAGAAACCATTTTTAAACTGTTTCTATTGCTCTCATTATTACAATACATCTAAAGTTCAGTGTCTTTTAAAAAAGGTTGATGCCTTATTTGTTTAAAATAATTAAAATTATGGAAAAAAGCCAACATGACATATAGGTTATTTTCCTGTCTAGTCCTTTGTACATAATTTGTCTTTTAAAACAGTCCTTAAATAGATATGTCTGGATGACTTCTAAAGCCCATTCACCTGCATAGGTGTGGTGGGTTCACCCTGGCTGGATACCAGGTGCCCACTAAAGCTGCTCAATCCCTCCGTCTCCTCAACTGACAGGAGGAGAGAAAAAATACAACAAAAGGCTTGTAGGTCAAGATAAGGATAGGAAGATCATTCACCAATTACAATCACAGACAAAACAGACTCAACTTTGGGAAATTAGTTTAATTTACTACCAGTCAAATCAGAGTGAGGTAATGAAAAATAATACCAAATCTTAAAAACTTCTTCCCCCCACCCCTCCCTTCTCCTGGTCTCAACTTCACTCCTGATTTTCTCTACCTCCTCCAACCTAGCAGCACAGGGGGATGGAAAATGGGGATTGTGATCAGTTCATCACATGTTGTTTCTGCCACTCCTGCCTCCTCAGGGAGAGGATTCCTCACACTTATCCCCTGCTCTGAACTGGGGCCCCACCCACAGGACAAAGTCCTTCAGGAACAGATTGCTCCAGTGTGGGTCCCCCACGGGGTCACAAGTCCGGTCAGCAAACGTCCTCCAGCATGGGCTCCTTCCTCCACAGGTCCACAGGTCCTGTTCAGAGGTAAATAAAAGTTCTGGACAGTAAAATCTAGCTCTCAACAGATGTTCTTATTCAGATGAGTTGCCCAGTACCATCTGAATAATTAGATTGTACATGGGTGGCTTGAACTTCATTGCTTAGTGCAAAGAGCTGACTCGTATCTTTTCAGGTCATGTGAACTTAATTTGGGATCTGTAATGTAATGGACGGTAGGCTTTGTGCACAATTGACATACCACACTATCAACAGGGGATTCGTAGGGGTGAGAGGGTTGAATGGATGAAAGCACTGCTATATTATAGACTCACACTTTTAAACTAATTTGGAGAGAAAATTTCACCTTTTCAACTCTTCCCTACATTCAGTCACAAAGCACAATTGCTCAGGCTTTATGTATGCCACGACTTTGGCCCTGCAGTCATAAGCAGAGATGTTGCAGTTAGCAGATATAAACATGTATCAGCACTAGGCATCACTTAGGAATATATTTAAGAACAAGTAAAACTAAGTGCTGAGTATTCAGAAGTTGGCTACTATGTTAAACTGATGAGAAAAAAATACATTACAGAGTCTCATGGGAAGCAAAGGAGGAAAGAGCTGTAGATCTAATTCTACAGTTCTATTCCCCTCCCCAGAACATTACAGAAAGAAATAAAAAGCAGAGATGTTTAATTTTCCATGTCTGGTTTTTATATTTATTTTATTTTTAATTTGTTACAGTAATTGAAGAAGGAATGGGATACCATATTTTCTTGCTTGCCTGCTTTCTTCTACAATGGCAGATGATGGTTTTAGTGGTTCACAGGCCTCAGTCAATTATTGAAGGGTAAAGGTTCATATAGTTTAAAAAATTAGATGGTGGTAGATAAGGAAAGGTGATGTAAAAAAGGAAAAGAAAGGTAGGTAGAGGAAAAGGAAGAGAGCCAGTGACCCAGAAAATGTAGCCTGATTTTATACATTGAAGAAAACATGGATAAAATATATTTCCTACCACAGGCAAAATCTAAGGGGGAAAGTATTAAAAAAAATTAAAGACACTGCATTATACTGCATTTCCTATATATGATCAGACTGTTTTCTCTCTTTCTAATGAAAATACAAATAAATGCTATATTAATAGTGCTTTGCATTAATGAACACACGTGATACTTATTCATTTGTTTTTACATTAGAAAAGGGTCTGGATGAAGAAAGATTTTCTGTTTGAGATCCATTTCACATCTCATCTTTATAATCAAACTGACTTGCCTTGTAGCATTAGATGAAACACCAATGGGTACTAGAGGGCACAGAAAGAGGAGCAAATAGGGATAAAATTTCACAGAAATTCTTATGAAATTAAGCAAAAGTGTTTAAGTGCATTATCTGAAAAAAAGCTAGTAATTAGTATTTTTTATCTTCAATTTCTGCTTGTCCTAATTAGATATATCTTGTGAAAAGTTCAGCAAAATAAATGTTTGTTATATATTTTTTGAAATACAAAAACATTCCTTATTATAATTAAAAGGAATAATTTTGAGCTTGAAATTATGATGCAAATCACTACACTTAGCCTATAGCAAAATGTTCTGCATCAAAGAGCCGTGCTAGCTGAGGCAATAGTCAATGTTTAAAAATAAATAAGGAATGCAGAAAATAAAGCTTGAATTTTAATTCTCACAGCATATGGAAACTTAGATAGTTTTATCTTTGGAGATGCATTCTTGTCCTTAAATCCAGACCAAACTTTAGTCTTTGACCATGGTGTAGTCCATAAAACTATAGTCCACAACTCTGGGCGATCTGGGAAAACAAACCATAAAAAATCAGTGGTTGCCATATGTTCGAATTGACATAGTGGGGTCACTTCTGAAGCGATACATTTGTATAAAAATTAGAAGATTGCCTAAAATTCACAGACTGGCTGAGGTTGATGCAATCACCCTGTGCCAGCAGGGCCACTTAGAGCTGGTTGCCCAGGACTGTGGCCAGATGACTTTTGAATATTTCCAAGGTGGGAGACTTCACAACCTCTCAGGGCAACCTGCACCAGTGCTCAGTCACCATCACAGTAAAATTGTTTTCTTATGTTCAGGTGGAACCTCCTATGTTTCAATTTGTGCCCATTGGTCTGGTCCTACCACTGGGTACCACTGAAAGGAGCCTGACTCCATCTTCTTTGCAGCCTCCCTTCAGGTATTTTTATACATTGGTGTGATCTCCCCTGAGATCTTTCTGTTGTCTAGGCTGAACAGATCCAGCTCCCTGAGCCTTTCCTCATAGTCCCTTAATCATTGGACTCTCTCCAGTATGTCCCTGTCTTTCTTGTACTGAGGAGCCCAGAACTGGACACAATACTCCAAGTCTGTCCTCACCAGTGCTGGGTATAGGAGAAGGAACATCTCCCTTTACCTGCTGGTAACACTTTGTCTAATGCATCCTAGGTGAACATTAGTCTTCTCTGCAGCAAGGGTACACTGCTGACTCATGTACAACTTTTTACCAAGCTGCTGCCCAGCAGGGTGACCCTCAATACACATAGATGGGGTTATTTCTCCCCTACTGTAAGACTTCGCACTTCCTCTTGTCGACCTTCACAAGGTTCATGTCAGCCCATTTCTGTTCTGAAAGGACAAGCCAGAGACTGCTGAAAAAAGCACTGCCTTAATTGGCACTCTCTGTCACCAGCATTACTACAGAGATACCTGTGAATAACCTGCTACAGAGGCAGGATAGTTACATTTTTGCAGTACCTTCCACAGGTTAATTAGTTCTGACTAGAAATAGTTAATTTTAGCTGTGTTGCATGCTCTTGTGAATGTGGTCATTCTGCTTTAGAGTGCACTGTGTAGACATACAAGATTTCTCAGTGGTACCTTATATTTCTGCACAATAAGTGTATCAATGTAAAACAATATTATATGCAGATTGCTTAAAAGATTGGCACCTGACTCCTATGTTCATTCAGCTTTCTATAACCTAGAATAACCAGTTACTAATGGTAGGGAGCAGATAAATTATCTGTTTCTCTTTTTTTTTTCCTCCCTTTTTTTTAATGGGAGAAATAAATTGCTATTTTAACTGTAATTTTTTTTCTTATGCTTGCCTATTTTGCATTTACAAAAAATTATGAGAAACATCTATAAATGTTGTGGTTCTGGTTTAGCTGACAACAAAGGACCACCTCATGGCTCACTCAGTCCTCCCCCTACTGTGGGATAGGGAGGAGAAAATCCAACTAAAGTCTTATGGATTGAGGCAAGAACAATGAGGGTTCACTCACCAAGTATGGCCACAAGCAAAACAGACTCAACTTGGGGAAAAAATCAGTTTAATTTATCACTAATCAGATACAAACAGGACAAAGAGAAAACAAAGACCAGAGCTTAACTATCTCAGTCCATCCCTCCCTTCTACCTGGGCCCAAATTACCTTGTTCCCAATTTCTTCACCTCCTTCCCCCCAGTGGCACAGGAGGACAGGAAATGGGGTTAGAGTCAGTTCATCACATACTGTTTTCTGCTGCTCCTTCCTCCTCAGGGACAAGGACTCCTCACAGTCTTCTCCTGCTCCACCATGGGGTCTCTCCCATGGAAGAGGGTCCTTCACAAACCTCTCCAACATGAGTCACTCCCATGAGGTGCAGTCCTTCAGGAACAGACTGGTCCAGCATGGGCTTCCCACAGAGTCATGGCCGGCTTCAAGAACAGTCACTTCCTCTGGTGCGGGGTCCTCCAGGGCTTCAGGTCTACATCTGCCCCACCATGGTCTTGCATGGGCTGCTGCATGGGCTGCAGGAGAGCAGCCTGCAGTCTCACCACGGGCTGCAGTGGAACCTCTGTTCAGTTACCTCATTCCCCTCCATCCTCACCGACCTTTGTATCTCTGCTCCGGCATTGCTCTCATCTCCCCCTCTCCTCTGTCCTGATTTCTTATAGCAGTTAATTTCTCCTTCTTGAATATGTTAATTACAGAGGTGCATCCACTGTTGCTGATGGGCTTGGCCTTAGCCAGAGGTGGGCAGGAGTTTTGGAGCTGGGGGAGCTTTCAGCAGCTTGTCACAAGAGCCACCTTGGGCCCCTTACCCGCTACTGAAACAGCACCACACCAACCCAACACAATAACGCACACAAGGATATGAAAATAAGAAGCTATTTAGATTTACGCTATTAGATTTAAGGCTTATAACAATGGTTTGTATAAAAGCAAGGTGATTCTTACGGGTATTTCATTCCTCATTTGTATACCTAGATTTATCTAACAGACATAAGAATCTAATTATAAAAATCAGCATGAGCAAATCTTACAGGCCTTTAGTCCATCCTAAAATGTTTCCTTTTAATATTATTTCTACAGTAACAGGAAGAACTTTTGCTTATATACCATCCCCATTTAGATCAACCAGTATATTTCATTGTTTTGTTACATGACTTAACCAGTAGTTCTTCTTCAAACTTCCTTTTTTCAGCTTTCTGTAACTGTTCTCTCAACTCAGGTCTTCCTGTAAAGTTAAATAGCATCAATGATTACATTGGAACTTATAATTGTGCAAAGATTTAACTCTAAATACAAACATATTCAGGCCAGTAACATCGGTCTATTTATTTCAGCAAAATTAGGAAGTCTGTGCCATTCCTTTTTATTCCAAATTTCTGATTTTTTTATTATTTTTTTTTTACTTTTTTAAATTTGATAAGGTTTGATAGTCAAAATCTTCCATGGGAACAGGCCCCACTAACAAGTGTATATTTAAAGTTTATTTTATAAAGTGGAAAAAAAAGATAATTTATTTGTTCTAGTCCTCCAAATA
This sequence comes from Hemiprocne comata, assembly GCA_020745705.1. Lineage (NCBI taxonomy): Eukaryota > Metazoa > Chordata > Aves > Apodiformes > Apodidae > Hemiprocne > Hemiprocne comata. Next base: position 92,570,091 of record CM036586.1, on the reverse strand, counting down.
TGCAGGTAGTAAAGATTCCTCACCCATGGCTGCAGTGAAAACTGTAAGACAAAATGTTGCTGAAAAGTAATCAGGGCATCTGGGGGCTGAAAGACTTATAAAATGAAAAATGATGTGAATGAGCTTCTAGACACTGTCAAATGGTTGGGATGAGCTTTGCTTCAGCTTTTCTCCTAAAAGCCTGCAAAGACGGTGAGTAAAAAAATTCTGTATCCTTCACACCATGTAAGCTGTTTAGGAGAGAGCATTCAGGCAAAGATACTCTTGCTTATAAAATCATGCTGTTGCAAGCCTGAATGCTTTTTATATTCCTAATGAATTATAACTCACTGTCCTTCTCTTACAGCCTTTATCATCAACTGACTCTTTCCATCTCCTTGTTTCTCAAATATGAAAGGAAAAATTTAATAACAGAAAAAAAAAAAATTCTAACAGAATTGTGGAGCCAGAAGCTAATGGTGTCCTAACCCTTTTTTCATATAAGGACTGTAATATGCTTCTCACTTACATAACCAAATGCTCCTTCTCAAGTGATTTTTGCGTATTCAAAACATGAAGAGCTCTTGAGTTTGATGTTTCACTCTTTTTCCCCACAGAAGAGTCAGTGGTTTTAAACTTGTAAGCATCAGCTGTACTCTGATATAGCTGATATTATTTCTTTGCTCTTTTTTATATTAGAACTCCATGATATTTTGTGCTCAAAATCATAGGTAACTCCACCCTTTTAGAAGTGCTCTTCCTTGAAAAGATAAGTTTAGATAAGCACTGTCTTCAGATAGCCTCTACAAAAACAAGGGGAGAGTAGCCCTTAACTAAGGTGAACAACTTTTTGTTTTATTAACACACATGGAGATAAATCTTATGACTGCTGAATTGTTCATGGTTTTAAAGATAACTTAGAAGTCATAGATATGAAATATATAGTAGTAAACTGTTTAACTACACTGCTGGTAAATAGTTGTCTAACTAAAGTACAATAATTTTCCCTTCTAGGCAAGCAGAAGATCCATACTTTTATTCAGGTACCAGCTTTCCAAGTAAAATTTTGGAACCTGTTAGTTACAAGATATTGCACATACTTCAAGGTATCAGCCTGATTTTAAGATCAGTAAATTACTAATTTACTTTTTTTTAAAAAAAACATTTCCTTGAATTAACATTCCCTCAGAAAAACAGGTAATAAAGGAAAGTAATAACAGAGGTAAAGTCAATCTTTTCTTGGACCAAAATAAATAACTGTCTCTGATTCTTCTCTCCTTATGATTGCAAAGATCTCTTCAAGGTTATGAGCAAAGGCTACAAAACTGGGTCAGAGTCTTTGAAGGGAAAATAGGTAATACATTCCTGTCATGGATTATGTCTTCTTTAGTAACACATTTTGAAAAAATGTAGGCCAGACTTGCCTGTAGTCTCAGGCTGATAGAGGCTGGATATATAGGTGATGCAAAGTAAATGTAAATCTGCACAGAAACAAGCATGAAGTCAGAGTGAATTACATTTTGGCACTTTTGGCCATAGCCAATAGTTTCTTGCTCCAGGAGTGTTTTCACATAATTCAACAGACCTCATACCAGTAATATATTTCTGCTTTCTGCTGGTGTGACTCTAGTGCAACGTACTCCTTAGTCAGAGTGATAGCAACTGATGGCTGCTTCGCACAGGTGGAAACAACTACACCACAAGAGAACAAGCCCTTAATAGATGTGTAAACCAAAATGTCCAAAGTAGCTACCTGCAATGGCACATACCAGAGAGACTGTTTTCTGTGAATTTTGGCTCAAATTTTAACAAGGAATTGGTAAAACAGAATAAAGTATATCTGACTATACTTGGAAGACAACGTAGTTTAAAAATTTTTTATTACAAATTTAAAAAAAATGTATTTTGCATAATAAATACTTGGGTGACATTTCTATTTGTATTCTATAAGTAGCATAATGAAGGCTGCAGACTGGTAAATATTCCAAAAACTAGTGGAAAGCAGATAAGTGAAGCTACCAGAAAACTTTGATTCAATACTACTTGTTAGAAGATTTATTTCAAACTTCTGAAAGTGGGAAAACCTTAAAAAAATCATTGTAAGCAGAACTCTGTGACACTTCTATCTACTTAATGTGTAAGTTTCCTGTGATGTAAATGTTTTAATAGCTTTTCTCCTCTGCTTCTTACTTTATATAATTTATTAATAATGTACAGAAAGTTTTACAAAACTAAATGCGCCAAGGAACAGAAACAGAGGAATCTGAAACAGCGTCCCAAGGGGATCTTGAATTAAGCTCTAGTGGGCATTTCAAGACTTCCACATTCCCCTCAAAGAAGATTTCTAAAGCAGTAGATTAAAAATGCACTATACTTTTATTTTTAAAAATAGTCATAGAATATTATTGTTAACAGAATTTCTTGTATTTCCAACCCTGGCAACTCTGTCAAATGACACTGTAGACAGCTGTGTTGTATCAGCGCTTTTAAAAGGAAATCCTGTTTCTTATCCCATATGAATAACTATATGAACAGTATTTTTCTGTTCTTGTTTAGCTTCTGGAATGCAGTATGTTGGCAGCATGTTGGAGACAATTACAAGTAACGATTAAGACTATCCTGCATGATTTCCTCAGAACTGCTTCAGATTATTACTGAACACAAATGAATGGTGCCATGGAGAAGATGAAGGATATTTTAACCCATCATTCCAAAGGAATGAAATATCTGTTAAACCCTCTAAGGAGCACAGACAAATCTTTTACTAGTAATGTATAAAAAATTTACATTTAATTCCTTGCAGTTTACTAATATTGACATTTCAAGGTCAAAGTTCTTTTGAGTAGAGATAGATCTTGTAAAATGCAATCACACAAATGAACATAAAAATTTGAATTGCAAACCTAAGAGCAAATTTCCAACACAGGGTACAAAAAATACACATGGAATTACAATAAATAGTGAGAATTTTTGTTTCAGTTTAAAGAATTGACTCTGTATCTGATTTTCTTAACAAATGGTCAAAAATATTATCTTCATTCTATGCCAAGATTATCTGCATTTTTACCATGTCAAAGGATGTTTTTATTAGGTTAAGGAAACTTGATGAAACCTTACAAGTTCCCTTAAAATGACATCATGAAGGTTAGGAATGTCTAAATGGTATATTCTAGTTCCAATGACAACAAATCTTTAGGCATAGAAGAAACAGTTGTCACATATTTTGAATTTTGGATCTTTTCTGTGTTCAGCCTTGTAAGCAAGTGAGGGACGCTGAGAAGCATTGCTAATAATTCACTATGAAGCTGAAAGGATATATTGAGTAATGCTATTCAAGGTTCTGTCTTGGATCTCATTTTGCTGGCATTATCTCTGACTTGTTTTCTGTTGTACTAAAGTTCTAGTTAAAGGCAGATTAGGAAAGACAGTAGAAATGCTGAAGGGCAGGATTGCAATGCAGAGGTCTTAACAAATGTAAGAAAAAGACTGGAAACAAAGATTAATAGGCAATGCAGTAATAATATATGCAAAACACCACACTTCTGTTCTTTGTAAATGCAGCTGAATGAATAGCATCCTGGACAACAGTTGTAGAACAATTGAAGAGGTGCAGAACTGTTGATAGCAATAGTATTAGCCAAAAGAATAGAAGTTTGAAGGGAAACATGATAACAGTTTTTTTGATACTCACAATGTAACCACTTATTCTTGATGTCTACTGCTGCTGTGACAAAGAGCATGGATCAATTTGCAATAAAAGAAACTCATATTACATAGAAGAAGAAGACGACAACAACAACAGTAGCAACAATGACAACAGAATAACCTCGCAGTTCTAAGGATAGCAATGCCTGGGAATGTCAAGGGACCCTGCTGATCAGGAAGGAGTGGACAAGATCTGAAGGTTTTTTTCCAAGCTTGTGTGGTACCATGATTCTTTACTTTGGAAGAAGAACTTTGTGAGACAAATACAGATTGGACAGAGAATGGATTGAAAACAGTCTGGAGAAGAACTTAGGGGTGATGGTGGACAAGAAGCTCAACATGAGCCAGCAATGCATGCTGGTAGCCCAGAAAGCCAAATGTATCCTGGGCTGCATCAAAAGAATCATAGCCAGCAGGTCAAGGGAGGTGATTCTCCCCCTTTACTTGGGTCTCATGAGACCTGGAGTACTTCTGGGGCCCCCAACATAAGAAGGAGATGGAGCTCCTGAAGAAATTCCAGAGGAGGGCCATGAAGATGATCCAAGGGCTGGAGCACCTCTCCTATGAAGATGGGCTGGGAGAGTTGGGGCTGTTCAGCCTGGAGAAGAGAAGGCCTTGGGGGGACATCATAGCAGCCTTCCAATACCTGAAGGGGCCTATCTGAAAGCTGGGGAGGGACTTTTTTCCAGGACTTGTAGTGAGAGGGCAAGAGGTAATGGATCAAAGAGGAGACATTTAGGTTAGACATTAGGAAGAAATTCTTTAGTGTGAGGGTGTAGAGAGACTGGAACAGGTTGCCCAGGGAAGTTGAGGCTGCTCCCTGCCTGGAAGTGTTCAGGGCCAGGTTGGATGGGGCCCTGAGCAACCTGATCTAGTGTGAGGTGTCTCTGCCCCTGCAGGGGGTTGGAACTAGATGATCTTCTAGGTGCCTTCCAACTCAAACCTTTCTATGATTCAATGATTCTATGAAACCTGTCACAAGATTGGTCCTTACAAGGACATGAAATGTTTCTACTGGTTTAAAAGGAATCGTGCAAACATATCTAAGACTAGATTGTGTTGCAAACAACAATGAACTTTCTTCTCTTTCAGGAAGCAAATTCCTTTTATGCATTCTCTGTGGATAAGCACAGATTGGAACTATGTGGAAATACGACATCTTTCAGAAACAACTTCATAATGATTACTATCCAGCAGTTTAAAAAGGCTATATTTAATGTGTTCACAACACTTTCTTAACCATAGTCATATATTTCAATAAATAGAATAGAGAAAACTCAAAGAATAGTCTATTCTATGCTCTTTCTAGTACACATCTCTAATTTCACAGAATCTTTGTTGTGCTTCCATGTGTTTGAGGTGACTAATTAAGGTGATTAACTAAAGAGAGTAAAATGTCAGACTGAAATGTTTTGTGTGATCCGGATGACTGAATGCCAAAGTTGGTTAATATTTCTTCCCTGCTGTGCCACAATAAGTCTCTAGAAAGTGTTATCATAAAACTCGGTTGCTGAAAGAATCCTCTAACACTTGTCTTTAAGTTTTAGAAGGCAGGCATTCCTTAATGCAACATTGGATGCATGAGAGATAGTTCTCAAAGTCGTGCATGCATGCCATAAGTGACAAGCAAGAATCATCTTGTCCTACTAGATATATATGCATCAGTTTTCCTGGAACTCATTGTAATATTTGCATTTTCCTTCTCCATCCGCTTTAAGCCCATCAGCTGGGGGTCTTTGGTGGTCTTCCGAGGGAGTCTTCTGAGGTGTCCTTTAGTTAATCCCTTCTCTGATGCTGTGTAATATTGGGCGGCAAGTCTAGCTGGCCTCAGTCAATTTCCAACTGCAAGGCCCCTAGTTGCTTGAGTTTGTTATCTATTTACATGCAAAAGGCCTAGACACTACTCAGATAAAGACCAATCAACATGACCATAAAAGGGATGATGGAATGTTGCCTTTGTTTAAGGTATCAAAAGCACATTTCAAGGCATGGCCTGTTGGTAACAATACGAGTAAGCACCTAAGATACAGGCAGGTCTTCTGTGATTTTTATTTGTTCATCTTTGCAAAATCTACATCTGTAAATTAAAAGTTCAAGTTCACTGACTGTAATCAGTGACTTCAATACAGAATGATATTCAGAAAATATCAGAACATCTGGTCTGTAATTATTAAATTTAATAAGTTTAGTGACTTATTTCAAAATGAGTACAATTTTGTTTTTTGTCCTAAATCTGATTAGGGTGAGAAATTTAGAACTTTTCCATAGTTCATTTTGCTATTGCACTTATGTTACTATACGTTAGCAATCATTAATGCTCATCTCCTGAAGCAGTTTAATAATTACAAATACATATGAATATATGAACATGATTACATATATGTGCTCTGCTACTAAAGAAAACAACTTCTCCATTTATTGCAAACAGCAAATCTGCTTGTTGCTATGTTATATTGCTGAGCATTTGGAACCCGGCCATATGTAATCTAGTGTCTGATTGAAAACAAAACAGAACAAATTAGTTTTGTTCTGTCACTTCTTTGCCTTGCATCAAAAGTTTAAAATCTCCGGGTCAAAGACTTTGTGACACATATTTATGCTGTTGCTTTCTTAGACTTTGTGTTCTCTTTGTATCATTAAGAATAAAGAAGTTTTCAAGAAATGTAAGAGTATGGAATAAATATATTGAAATGTAAAAGCAGATTATTTATTGGTAACTTAGCAGTAGAAAAGGTTTCTGTACAGCAAAATTTGAGAAGAAGAAAACCTGCAAGAAAGTGCTCGAAGTATGTGCATAAATCTTTGCAACAGCAGGGCTCAGAAATCAATACAGTATGTACCTAATAATTTTATATTAAGAAAATACTGGCTTAAACATATAAAGCACTTTATCTGTCAAAATCTGAAGCATCTATTTTCTTGATTGAAAATGACTACTTATAGGGAATGACTCTTCAGTAGAAGAAAGCCACCTTCCTGACCACAAAGTAACTGATACAGAACAGATTATAAAGCTTCTTTTATTGTTTACATTTTGGTTAGTTTCCTCTACTATTTTGGAAAGTAGGAGAAAACAATATGTCTTTATTCTTTGTGAAAATAGTGACAGCTTCAACGTTTTGCAAAAACTGAGGGCCAGAGTAATGCTTTACTTTGGAAATGACAGGCTCAGCAACCTGTTCATTTTCTGAGGAAAGAAAATATGAAGAAATGTCAGAAAAACTTGCTAATGTTAGCCATTGAATATCATCTACCTGTCTTTCAAAAAGGAACTTTAAGTATCATTTAGCAAAATATCCTGGTTTTATTTTTATTTTTATTGTTTCAATCAGCAAGGATGAGATTATATTTGAATTTTAAAGCACTTTATGCTAATGGCCTAAAATTCCCACAGCTTGTTACAATTTTTTAAGTTTATAAAACTCTGCATATGCTGAGTGGTGAATGATCTTCAGAGGTGTATGTAGGAGGTTACATATCTCTAGGGAGAAAACACTTCTAATTATTGAGTTCAAACTCTCAAATACTATGTATTTTTCCAAGAAAAATTCAGTAAAGTGTCATCATTACTGTAGTAGAGCATGAAACCTCATCTCTGTATCAAGGTCAAATTTTCTATCTAATCAGATATTAACATATTCATTCAGATTGTCTTGAAATCCTTGTCCTTCGGGTACTGTGAGATAGGCTTAGTGACCCTTAATTATGGTCACAGAGAAAGAAAATCATTAGTAAGATACTGCCCTTTGGCTCCCATACACAAAGCAAAAATATAAGCAAAAAAACCCCAAACCAACAACAAAACAGCAACAACAATAACAAAAACAAAAAGCCCTTGAACCTCTCCAAATACAATGTATTTGAAGCCAACACTTACAACATTATGGAGTATATATATCAGTCTAATAAGGCAATTGTCCCTCCCAAGTTCTGTTCTGTTCTGGTTTTGTTTTTTGATGATCAAGAAAATGGTGTCATTTAAAGCAGTAGAGGAAAAGACATATTGTGGGGACCCCAGAGAACTGCTGGGAGGTTCAACAAAAAGCATACTGGAGCCATAAATTTCAGTTGCATTCTAACAGAAATCGGGAAAACTCTTGGGCAGCCAATAGACTACTTATGAGTAGAGGAATTTATAGTGTGAACTATTATCCTTTAGCATAAGGGGAAAGAGAGAGAAAAATATAATATACATAGTACTGTCATAAAATAGATGAAGGGTTTGAGTTTGGAGCTTACATAGCCTGCTTGTGTCAGAAAGTGCTCATAAAGTTTGCATTGGCAATGAGGAGACACCACAGTCTGTCTGTAAATGGCCATTTGCTGTATTTCCAGAGTATTCTGGATCATCAGGCGGTGAAAGGACAGAATTCAGTTTTGATCAATATATGTATATTTACTCTGTTATCATCTCATTTCAAGTGGTAGAAGTGTTGTTAAATCTAATATGCTGAAGAGGTAATTATGAGGTTAATGAAAGTGTATTTTATACCTTTTACATACATATTTATATATACTTGTATATATATGCACGCACATATGAGGACATTTGTGTGTGCATATGTGTGTGTGTGTGTGTGTGTGTGTGTGTGCGTGCCTAACTTAGAAGCCTGATGTGTACCATTATGCTGAAATATAATTTTTAAAACAAGAAGTGTCAGTTTATCAGCCATACCTTCCTAAACAGAATGAGAGAGAAGTACGCATCCCTGAAAAGCTACCAAGACACATCTAGTTTGTCCAAGTTGGACACCTCCTTCTCAAAGCTGATTAGTGATTAGGAAAGAAAGTCAACTAAATCACTATAAAGACCATAAATGGATTTAAAGCCAGCCTGGAAGTGAGTTCCATTCTGGTTTTATCATATATATCTTTGTAATAGCTGTTGAATGCTTCTCCTTTACATCCCAAGTTTAGGTTATCTGCAGAAATGGTGGCTAACTGGGATAACACTAACTGGGATAACAGTTAGTGTCCCAAACTCCCATTAAAGTAAATCAAGGTCAAGGGTTCAATTCAGATTGTCTACACACAGGTATCAAGTGCCCTCTGAGGATATGACACAGGGCTGGAAGGTAATCTGTACCTTTCTGTAAGGTATACCTACCTGGACCCCAAGTAGGACAATCAAAGTCATCGCAAACTGCACTAAATATTTAGATGTGAGCAAGTAAATTAAACCTCCCCCCAGGTCAGTATAGTTAGATGTTATTTCCAAATAAAGTGGAGAAGCATATCAAGTATTTTAAATGTTACAGGTCTTGCCCATGAGTCTTGAATATCAACAAATCGTAAAGCAATCCTGACTGTTTTTCTAATTTTCAGCAGAAGTTGATAGAATAATGCTTCAGTAGTTTTTCTGTCTTTTCTAATTAAACAAACAAACAAACAAACAAAAACCCCTCTCCCAAGATTGAAATGCATGCAGAGCTCACGAGAAATTTAATTTAAAATAACTTTACAGGAGGGACATAAAAGTAGTTTACTGTCTCAGCTTAAATAAAATGTTATATAATGAAGAATATTACCAAGAGTAGTAGAAAAGAAAATTGTATCTACAAGAAATGAGTGTGTGCCTTGCTGTGTTCCTCTCAGAAGCTAAGGGAATGAGTATGGTTGGGAAATGTGAGCAGGATGACAATAAACTCCTTTCCTAATTTTGAGAATATTCACAGACAGCCAGAAAATTTTCCAGCAAAAGACATCTTTATCCTTTCTCTTCTCATGTGCAAGTGTAAAGTGATCTTTCCATAAAAGATAATCTGAGCAGTTTTCCATTTCCTAAAGTATATACTGGGTATGATTAACAAAGGGATGTTTCATGAGTGGTTTTGAAAAAGCCCTAGAAGAAAACCATGTCAGGTGAGCATGAGACAATGGCACAGACATACTGTAAGGGCTGAGGCATAGATATACTGTTAAGGGATAAATAAATGAATGAGCTGGACTACCATGCAAATGTTTCTTCGGGTGGTCCTATTTCTTTGCAGAAAATTAATCAACATATAATATTGAAAGGCTTCCAATCTGATGTTTTCTGTTCTACTGAATATCAATTAAAAAGCTACTACAGGAGTAATCTACAAGATACTGTCTACACTCTATAGGGTGGTAGCTGGTGAGGAATTTTTTAGTGGTTTTTTTTTTCAGTAACATATGGCATCAGATCAAAACCTAGGACTCTACACAATATATGCTCGAATTCCGACACATTTTTTCTCTGAAATATTTTCCAGTTCAAGATTAAATTTTGGAGAGAAAGATGTGGGCAACAAGAGCTAACCTAACCCATCAGTAATCCAAGGGTGTAAATGTGACTTATCTATGTCAGAGACTGTTCAGTGAGATGCAAGGGTATGTGGAACATCCCTTGTTGTGTCTCAAACAACTCAGGACAGAGTCCTGTGTTAGGCAAGCATGAACAGAGCAGGTGGGATGGCAGACTATCCCACTTCTCTCGCTGTTCTCTGGCTTGCCTCTACAGCTGCATTTCCAGCCGCTGCTCTGTGCATGTGCCAACCACTGGGACTTGCCTTGGAAGAAGACCCCTCCCCAGCCTCATTCCAGAAGTCTCTGGAATGTCTGACTGGGCATCTGTGGACCCCAGATCCTTCCAGAATGATGAACTGCCAAGTGCAGAAGCTCAACAGTTCGTTGCTGCCCTGAGAGTGGTCTCTGGGGGCCACAACATTATAAATAGGGTGAACATGTGCTATGCGCTTGTCGACCCACCACCTGCAGACCAGGACTTGAGGCTGGAGGCTGGCAGAGCTGGACAACATGCTGAAAAAGATCTCACTGGAACTAAGGGTGGTGATATCTGTCCTACCTTCTCAGCTATTTTTCCATCTTTCCTTTCTTTCCTCTCATTTTCTTCTGTGATTTAAAGGGTTACTACACCAAGTTGGGAGGGAGTGTTGATCTGCCTGAGGGTAGGGAGGCTCTACAGAGACACTTGGACAGACTAGATCAATGGGCCAAGCTCAATTGCATGATGTTCAACAAGGCCAAGTGCTGGGTCCTGCACTTGGGCCACAACAACCCCATGCAATGCTACAGGCTTAGGGAAAAGTGGCTGGAAAGCTGTCCAGCAAAAAGGGACTTGGGGGTTCTGATTGATAGGCGGCCAAACATGAGCCAACAGTATGCTCAGGTGGCCAAGAAGGCCAGTGGCATCCTGGCCTGTATTGGGAATAGTGTGGCAGGTAGGACCTGGGAGGTGATCTTCCCTCTGTGCTCAGCATTGTTGAGGCCACAGCTCGAATACTGTGTCCAGTTTTGGGCACCTTAATACAAGAAAGACATTGAGGTGCTGGAGCATGTCCAGAGAAGGGCAACCAAGCTGGTAAAGGGGCCTTGAGAACAAGTCTTATGAGGAATGGCTGAGGGAACTGGGGATATTTAGTCTGAAGAAAAGGAGGCCAATGGAAAACCTCAACACCCTCTACAACTACCTGAAAGGACATTGTAAAGAGGTAGGTCTCTTCTGGTCTCTTCTCACAAGTAACTGGTGATAGGACAAGAGGAAATGACCTCAAGCTGCACCAGGGGAGGTTTAGACTAGACATTAGGAAGAACTTTTTCACTGAAAGGGTTGTCAGATATTGGAACAAGCTGCCTAGAGAGGTGGTTGAGTCACCATCCCTGGATGTGTTTAAAAGTCATCTAAATGTGGCTCTTGGGGACATGACTTAATGCTAGACTTGGTAGAGTAGGGTTAATGGTTGAACTCTATGACCTTGAAGGTCTTTTCCAAGCTAAGTGATTCTGTGATTCTGTGATTCTGATCCTAGCTGTTTTCTCTAGTTTGATCCATTCACTGGTCATAGGAGTAGTCATTGTGAGTCAACAACTTCGCAATTGCCCAACATTAAGATCTAAGTAGAGTGCTCTTAAGAAAACATTTGTTGTGGTTCCTCTAGGCCATTTGCTGTGTCTTCTTTTTTCATCCCGCACTGCTGCCCAAATGGCACTCGCTCACTTTTGGGGTATAAAAGAGATACACCTCCCTTGAAACCCACCGAGTTGGACGAGACAACCTGGAACACTGGAGACTGAAGTTTGTCTTCCTGCTCTGTCTGATCTCAGACAGTAATTTTAAACCTGCATCTTTTATAGTCAAGGTGAGTGACATTACCAATAAACTATGAAGTTAGTCTCTTTCTCTGGTGTAATGAATATTCATTTGTATAAACAAAGTAGAACAGTCTCAGTAAGAATGAATGAATGAGAGAGAAATTTTGGTTGTTCATATGTATTACACTGATTACAAGGGCCAGAATTTCAAAATGAAAGCTGACATTCACTCATTCTGCTAAAAGGGCACCACAAAAAGCATACTAAATGCAAATAGGCAAACAAGAATTGTAAATACTGATGAAATTACATGTTTTAAAGAGCGTCGTTGTCTGCAAGAATGGCTTGTTTCAGTAATAGCTTGAGTAGATGGGATTTGTAATTTCCAGCAAATACAATCTTCTGTAGTCCTTATGCCCCCTCCCACGCCCTTCCTGTTAATTTAAACGCTGCTTGTGCAGCTACTGTCAGCTCATTGCAGCTGCAAGATCAGCTCTTAAGAGAGCCAGGCACACGGGACGCATCTTTTCCAGGATGTATGTTACAGACAGTCATTTGTCTTTTTTATCTACAAAAGTACAAACCTTGTAAGTCTCACAAATATAACTTCTTATGCTGGCCAGCATATCAATTCCTAATGCTCTACAAGCTGCTCTTGAATGTCTCTGTTTCTGTTTTCGATGCCTGAATCTAAAAGACTTTTGTTACTATTTGGATGGATTTAACCTTCTTCAAAAGCTATCATAGACATTTTAAAGAGGAAAAACTGTGATCCATACATACCAGAGTTGTTATGAGCTGCCAACGTGAAAAATAGTGGCATAAATGAAAGTTTAAATTATTCATATTGCTAAAACTCTTAAGATTAAATTAAGAAAAAATTAAAATAAAAAGTGTTTTGTTTAAATTTGGGTTTGTAACTGACACGTCTATTCATTTTAACAGATACTTCAAATTAATGAGGGGAAAATCACCTTATTGAAGTTTTAATTGATGCTTTCAAAGCATGCTCATATACTGATGTCCTAACCTGGAAAGACAGAAATGTTCATAATGTTTATTGCTAGAAAATGTATCAAAGTGCATAATTATAGGTGTTGAAAAAGAGTATTTGACTTTAAAATTCCTATGTTCTATTAATTCATGTCTCAACAGAAGGCCTGCTCCTTTTGTGTCCTCAGTTGCAAAAAAAACTAGTGGCTTATCACTACAATGTCATACTCATATTCATTTAGTAATGCTTGTTAAATCTAACCTTTCACCTTATTGGTTCTTACATGTTAAATCTATATTTGTATTATTTGATGTAATAATACGTACCCATTAATGCAGCTCTGCTTTAAGGGCCAACCAAAGAAAGAACATGAGCTAAAAGGAACGGGTACAGGACTCTAAACTGCTCTATGCTAGCTGACAGTGTTAAAGTCAGAATACTTTAGACACATTTGTCGTTCTTTGCATCTTGGTAAATGAAGTTTAAGTAGGTCAGATGGGTTCTCTGTATAACAGTCTGTATCTGTGTAATGTGGTTCAACTGGCTGTAGAGGGGCGAGTCATTACACATCTCATCCAAATATATTTTGTGTGCAAATCACTGTATAAAGAAGTTATTTAAAGAAGATTTAATAATAGTGATACCATTTTTTTGCATTGTGTTCTATCAATTTCTCCATATTATAGAATAACAATTTTGCTTACTACAATGATGTATTTTTGATGGATTGAATTTGTCATTCATCATTCTAAACAAATACGATTATTTAAAATCTTATTGAGATATTATAACTAGCATTTTTCTCTGTATCTAGTATATTTAGAATTCGTAAGTTTATATACACATGTGCCTGTATATATGAGAGAGACATAAACAAATATTAGGCATGTGGGATAATCAGCTATTGTGTTTACACATGCCTGAACAGCAAAAGGTTTTCTAAACTAGTTGGCAATGTCTAGTCCATTTCAAGAGCAGGGATGAATGTTATAAATAAGCTGAGAAGAGACACATATATTTAAAAAGAATAAATTTATTTAGTTAAGCAGATATTTGATATTCAAATTATCCACAATGTGAAGGTATTGGTGTAACAGATAATGTAATTTTTTTCTAATTTTTATTTCAGTGATAACAAATATTTATATTGATAACACTTTTTTTCATAGAATTTTTGCAAGGGTGGTGAGACAAATCTTAGGGGTGTGTAAAGGACTACTGGCTCAGCAGGGAAGGACAGCTAGCTATCATCCTTGTGGGTAATTTGACACAGAATTACATGGCTGAAGAAGGAAAAATACGCGTCTGGGGATAGCCATCCATGGAGGATGACTGCATGATTTTTGTGCTTGGCTTCTAATCAGTTTTTGCTTATTAACTGGTTGTGTTTAAAAAGGCAATGGGCTTCATGCTGAAAATGTTTACTCAAGAAGGGGACCCAAACTTCCTCTGGCCTAGTACTCTGTCTCCAAAAATAGTCAATAACCATTGTCTAGGCAGAGGAAAATCAAGCAGTGTGATTCTCGTCTTGTTTTTCCTACCACCTGTGAGTCAGATATCTAAGCAATTCCTAAGCCAGTGTAGGCATTCAGACAGTTGCAGTGTTTCAGAACTTCTTGTATTCTCCAGCTCCTTAATTTTTTATCACAAATCAAAATGAGTTTGTAGCTTATAAAAACGTTAAGATTTTTTTGCTTAAGCTTGATAGATTGATTCTTCTGACACTGGAGAGAATGCTTACAGGCTCAATATTATTGCACAAAGAGTTAATACATAGTTCTTCCATCATTGTAGAGAAGGAGTAACTTCTTTGTAAACAGTGTTAGGAATTTAAAGTTTCTATATTTTTATTTAAATATAATCTAACTCATTACTGCAATCAACATGCATGTGAAACTTTGAAATGTATATCTAAACTATACTACTGAACAATATTAAATTTTTTAATCATTTACAGAAAAGTTCCGGACTTTCAAACTGTTTGGTATGAATATTAGGTCTGTAGGTGAATGACGAAGTCATTAATAGGCTCTGGCCTGAGTTTAACTGAACAGAACTTGGAGAGAGGAAAGGAGAGAGAGTGCAGGACCAATGCCTGATACTGGTATCAGAGCTGTGCAGAGTTTCAGGGAGCGCCATGAAGAATGTCCCGATTGCACAAGGTCATGCAAGAGACAGACAAAATCTGTAACTGGAGGGGATTGTGGGGGGATAGAATCATAGAATCATAGAACTGTTCAGGTTGGAAAAGACCTTCAAGATTATTGAGTCCAACCTTATCCTAACCCTATTACCCTATTTCTGATGACCCACCGCTAAACCATGTCCCCAGGCACCACATCCAGATGACTTTTAAACACATGCAGGGTTGCTGACTCAACCACCTCCCTGGGGAGCCTGTTCCAGTGCCTAACAACCCTTTCTGTAAAGAAGTTTTTTCTGATATCCAACCTAAATCTCCCCTGATGCAACTTGAGCCCATTTCCTCTTGTCCTGTCATCAGTCACCAGTGAGAAGAGACCAACCCCACTCTCACTCAACCTCCTTTCAGGTATTTGTAAAGAGTGATAAGGTCTCCCCTCAGCCTCCTCTTCCCCAGACTAAACAGCCCCAGCTCCCTCAGTCATTCCTGATAGGGGATGTTTTCCAAACCCCTCACCAGCTTTGTTGCCCTTCTTTGGACCTGCTCCATCACCTCAATGTCCTTTTTGTATTGAGGTGCCCAAAACTGAACACAATACTGCTGGAGAGAGACAGCAAAGAGCTACAAAGATCATTAGGGAAAAAGAATATCATCTGAAGAAAGGCTGAGGGACTTGGGTCTTTTTAGTCTGGACAAAAGAAGACTGAGGGGGGATCTTATCAGTGCTTGTAAATACTGCAAGGGTGGGTGTCAGGAGGATGGGGCCAGAGTTTTTTAGTGGTGCCCAGTGACAGGACAAGAGGTAATGGGCACAATCTTGCACATAGGAAGCTCTATCTAAACATGAGGAGGAACTTCTTTAATCTGAGGGTGGCAGAGCACTGGAACAGGCTGCCCAGAGCAGTTGTAGAGTCTCCATCACAGGAGACATTAAAAACCTGCCTGAAAGTCAAGGTTTCAGAATATGTTTAGAGTGGGACAGATTTAGTCCTCTTTAATAAACATAACTCTGGTGCAATTTTTGCTCTTTCCTCAGCTTCATTAAGGCAGAAATAACTCCTTTAATTTAAGCGAGTCACATATTATTTTAACTCCTCCACTGTCCATTTTAGGTGGATTAATTAGTTGTTAAAAAAAATAATTTACCCAGTTGTAGTGAAAAGGATTTTTCAGCACTTTTACTCATATTTTGTCAAAGAATTTTGCTGTAGAGTTCGATTCATCTGTACATAAAATGCCATTAGCAAACTGTATGCTGGTTCTTTTTTTCTTTGTTTTGTTTTTATTTAGGGATCTGTGGTTTTTTATTTTCATTTTTTATTTTGTAATTCAGTGTATCTTTTAATTATGGTGTATGCCATCTGAAAAGTCATTTAGCTGTAAATTAAGAGTTCTTTATTAAATATTATAATACTGCAATAAATATTTAATTGCAGTAATTAATAGAAAGATTTTTTTTAAATAATTTTGAAAATTCTTTGCCAAAGAATGATACTTACTGTGAAAAAAAAATGAGATTGGGATTTACTGCAATGTTAATAAGAAAGGAATCGCATTGCCTGATGAATAACCAAAGTGATATTACAATGCTACTACTACTAATAATAACAATAAATTCATAAAGAAGCATTTCTGGAAGAGAACTTTGCACACTATATGCCTCTATTACTCTTGTTCTTCTTGGAAATTGCCACAGTATTAACTGCACATGGTTTTTCCTTGCTTCTAGTGAGTAAAGAAAAGGTCTGGGCCTGGGTATCTTCTCCAGCAAGGAGACAGCTTGATGTGAGCTGTCAGTGTGGAACTGGAGGAGGTGGCTGAAAGGAGACCAGGTGATGAGTTCATCTATGATGAAGGGTTTAATGGCTTAGAGCAATACTGCCCCAGAATGGGGTCATAATTCTTTATTTTCACATTTCACAACAGCTTCCTCTAGAAAGTAAAGTCTCTAGTAATATTAAACCACTGGAAGAGTAGGAAATTCACAGCTTTTCAGGCCTTACTGATTGCCTGTTCAAAGGTTTGATGATAATGCTTACTGAGATCAGAGGAGGATACTTTTTGATCTCAGCACTGGGAAATGTTCAGATGTCATCACCTACTGTAGTGCCTGTGTATCAGAAGGAACCTGCTAGCAACTTACCTTCAGAGGTGCTTTGTGATCACACTTCACTTCCAGGAGGAGAGCATATACATCACAGAAAAACACGTTCCTGAATCATAATACATTAAAAACCAATCTCAGACGGAAGTTTGAGACTACAGCAAAAGGAGGAAGAAATTAAGCAGTAAAGCAACTTGGTATAGACCTCTTAAGGTGGTAATGAAATTAGAAGAGGATCAATAGTGGTAGTAGATAAAACAGGAAAAGATGCCTGGGTGACTTCAACACGAGTAAATAGACTCTTGCACATTTTACAAAAGTGACTAACCAACTTCCAAATCTTTCTGAATATTATTTTAGCAGCAGATAGGCAAAAATGAAACAGAAGCTGGACATCAATTTTCTCTTTCTAATTTTTTTTTTTTCCAATAATAAGGAGCATGAATAAGGCATATTGGATAGCAGTCTTCATATACTACTAAGAAAAGTATTAGTGAAGAGAACTGAAAACAGTTTGCAATCATGGAGATGTCTGTCTGAAGCCTTTGTAAACTCAAGCCCACAGTGTTTTTATCACCCTTAAATGCTGAATAAATCCTAAACATGAAAGGAGTAGGATGCATTTTTGTGGGCCATCTATGCTTTTCCATTCATTAAACACGTTTGCTCAATGCTTTTGAGACAGAAACATAATAATATGGAAAAAAAAAATAAAAGCAGTACCTCTGACCCTACGTATGATTTCATAAAATACTTCTATTTGTGAGTTTTCCTATATTGTCATCTTGGACCTTATTTTTCTTGTCCTTTCACTATAGTGCTTTCAAGTTAGATGACTGTTAGGATCGTTTATGGAATGGGATAAAGCCATCTCTGTGAAGACCAAGCAACTGTTCCTGCAGGTAATAAGAACCAGACAATGCCAGGTCTCAGTCCCTCTACCTAACTCAGTTCTCAGGCTTTCGTCCAGAATTTCTTACACCCTAAAATATGACATGCATCATTTGCTAGGAGCAAGATAAAAGTAGCCACAAAGACCTCCAGTCATTTACCCAGCTAGAAATTGTTCTAAGAGCTTTGCAGTGTCAAAGTCCAGGAAACTGCACAGGCCACAGGCCTTTCTAAAAAGGATTCAGAACCCTGACACCCTGCTCTGAGGGGGAAGAATCACAGAATTGTCACAGTTGGAAAAGACCTCTAAGATCACCTAGTCCAACCAACCACCAGGGCAGGAGGGGGAAACAACACAACCCACCCAAACAAACAATAACAACAAGAAAACCACAACCACACACGCCACAAAACCAACAACAACACATAACCGACAAAAAATACCACCATGTCCACTAGACCATGCCCTGAAGTGCTACATCTACACATTTCTTGAATACCTCCAGAGATGGTGACTCTACCACCTCCCTTGACAGCCTGTTCCAGTGCCTAACTACTCTTTCAGTAAATAAATTCTTCCTAATAACTAGTATAAGGTCCCCTGGAACAACTTCAGGCCATTTTCTCTACTCCTATTGTTATTCACTTGAGAGAAGAGGCCAGTGCCTGCCTCACTACAACCTCCTTTCAGGTAGCTGTAGAGAGCAATGAGGTCTCTCCTCAGCCTACTCTTCTCCAAACTAAATCCCAGTTCCCTCAGCCTCTCCTCATAGGACTTGTTCCATAAACCCTTCACCAGCTTGGTTGCTCTTCTCTGGACACTTTCCAACAACTCAATGTCCTTCTTATAGTGAGGGGCCTAGAAATGAACACAGTACTCGAGGTGTGAACTCAACAGTGCTGAGTACAGGGGCATGATCATTTCTCTACTCCTGCTGGCCACACAATTCCTCATACAGGCCAGGATGCTGTTAGCCTTCTTGGACACCTGGGCACACTGTTGACTCATATTCAGCTGCATGTCAACCAGCACCCCCAGGTAGCAGCTTTCCAGCCACTCTTTCCCAAGCCTGTAGCATTGCATGAGGTTTTTGTGATCCAAGTGCAGGACCCGACACTTGGCCTTGTTGAACCCCATACAATTGACCTGGGTCCATTGATCCAGACTGTCTAGGTCCCTCTGCAGAGCCTTCCTACCCTCAAGTATATCAACATTCCTTCCCAGTTTGGTGTAATCTGCAAACTTACTGAGGAAGCACTCAATCCTCTCATCTAGATCATTAATGAAGATATTAAACATGACTGCCCCAAAAAATGAGCCCTGAGGGACACCACTGGTGACTGGCCACCAACTGGATTGCTACAACTCTGGGCACGGCCAGCCAGCCAGTTTTTTTAACAAGTAAAGACTGCACCTGTCTATTCCATGTGCCACCAGCTTCTCTAGGAGATCACTGTGGGAGACAGTGTCAAAAGCTTTACTGAAGTCCAAATAGATAACATCCACAGCTCTTTCCTCATCCACCAGGTGGATGGAGGATCAGGCTGGTCAAGCAGAACCTGACTTTCTTGAACCCATGCTGGATAGGTCTGATTGTCTGGCTGCCCTGCACTTGTCATATGAGCACATTCAAGATGAACCTCTCCATGATTTTTCCCAGTACTGAGGTCAGGCTGACAGGCCTGTAGTTTCCTGGATCCTCTTTCAGGCCCTTCTTGTAGATGGGCGTCACATTCGCAAGCCTCCAGCCATCTGGGTCATCCCCTGTTGACCAGGACTGTTGATAAATGATAGAGTCTTTGCAAGTTCCTCCACCATCTCCCTCAGTACGCTTAGGTGGATCTCATTAGGTCCCATAGACTTGTAAGTGTCTAGGTGCTGTAGCAGGTCCTTAACTGTTTCCTCCGGGATTATGGGGAGGTTGTTATGCTCTCCATCCTTATCTTCCATCTCAGGAAACTGGATACCCTGGGAGAACTTGGTCTGACTATTTAAGACAGAGGCAAAGAAGGCATTAAGTATCTCAGTTTTTTCCTCATCCTTGGTTGCAATGTTCCCCCTGCATCCAATAAGGGACAGAGATTCTCCCTGGCTCTCTTGTTATTGTTAATGTATTTGTAAGAGCTTTTTTGTTGTCCCGTATGTCAGTGGCCAGATTGAGCGCCAGCTGGGCTTTTGCCTTTCTAATTTTCTGTCTGCATCACCTCACAAGGTCCCTGTACTCATTTGAGTTGCCCGCCTATTCTTCCAAAGTTGGGAAACTCTCCTTTTTTTTTTTTTCCTGAGTCCCAGCAAAAGCTCCCTGTTCAACCAGGCTGGTCATCTTTCCCTCCAGTTTGTTTTCCAACACATGTGGACAGCCTGCTCTTCTGCCTTTAAGATTTCCTACTTGAAAAGCATTCAGCCTTTCTGGACCCTTTTGCCCTTCAGGACTGTCTCCCAAGGGACTCTCTCAACCAATGTCCTAAACAGGCTGAAGTCTGCCTTCCGGAAATCCATGATGGAGGTTTTGGTGACCTTCCTCCTTAATTCACTAAGATTTGAGAACTTCACCATTTCGTGGTCGCTAAGCCCAAAATGATCTCTGACCTCCACATCTACCACTACTCCTTCTGTATTAGTGAACAGTAGGTCTAGCAAGGCACCTCCCCTGGTAGGCTCACCAGCTGTGTCAGGAAGTTATCTTCCATACACTCGAGAAACCTCCTAGACTCCCTGTTCTCTGCTGTTACATTTCCAGCAGATGTCCGGTAGATTGAAGTCCTCTACCAGAACAAGAGCTGGTGATTTTGAGACTTCTGCCAGCCACTTGTAAAATTTTTCATCTGCTTCCTCATCCTGGTTGGGTGGTCTGTAGCAGACTCCCAACAGGATATTGGCCTTATTTGCCTTCCCCCTCATCTTTACCCATAAACACTCCACCTTATCATCATTGTCATTGAGCACTATACTATCGAAATATTCCCTAACCTATAGAGCCACCCCGCCACCTCTCCTTCCTTGCCTATCCCTTCTGAAGAGCATATACCCATCCACTGCAACATTCCTTAGAAACTTTAGCCATACAGATAAAAGCTGGATCATGCCACCTAGTCTTGGCAATGCAGGAACTGTTTTATTGTATTTATTATGCAGGCACGGTATTAGTGAAATTTAAAAGGGATGATAAGATAAAATAATTCTTTTTAGCGTATTTTTGTCATTAGTATCCTTATTAACATTATTCTATGATCTGGCAACAAATAACAAATGAAAAAGACTACAGTGGAAGAGTAAAACCATTCCAACTACTGCAGGTAATGCAGGAAATAGTGATGTAGACTTGAAAACAGAGAACTTCTATAGCAAAGGGATATGTAGATATGTCATTCACCTCTGCTACACATCTTCACCTACTGCCTTTACAAAGCTATAGTAAGCCGAAAGATTTTATTTAATTTTCTTCCACAATGACATTAAGTTTGATTTGTTAGTTACTGGAATACATGTGAGGTAAGGAACAGGTCATGAGCTGCTTTCAATTATGCTGTTTAATGCAAGACCAGGGGGCTAATTATTTTAGTATTATCTTCCATTACTCAGGCATGGCTACGGCTCTGAACTTAGTGTATAGATCTTGCTAAGGGATAATGCAAGGCAATTATGGCTGTAGCTTTCTGTCTCATAAACACAGCATAAGATTATATTCAAGAGCATGCTAATTATGCTGACTTAAAGCCCATAATCACAGTAACAGGACTATCTGGAGCATATGCTTTCTGACTCACAGGACCTTATATAACCCCACATACTCAATATGACAACTAGCAAACACTTTGAGACAAGAATCTGCAAGTAGTCCACCCTCCATGATGACATAGGCTTTCATAGCTCATAGGGAAAGAACGGTAGCTAATGCATGTTATGCTAAAAACATTCTATGGTAACTTCTGTATATAAATATCTTCTCACATGTGATCTTAAGTTTTACAGAAGCTGGGAGTGTGTTTCATCTATATTTATATTAAGGTATCCTCTTGTTCTAGAAAAAAAAAAAAAGAAAAAAAGAAAGTGGAAAATTATTTATGTGTTTATTATACTTGAATGTAAGGCGTAGTTAATACACTTCCTGTATATGTAACAGCAACTCTGCAAAGTATCTCAGCCAGTATTTTCCTAGCTGCCAGGAAGGCTAGTATCTGTACAAGCACTCTTGTGTGCCAGTTCCACTGACCTCTTTTCAGTCAGTGTTAAGTCGTGGTATTGGTGGTGATACTATTCCATGTTTTTAATATACATTATAGTGGAAGTCTTGTCCCAGCATAGTCAGTTAACTGGAAGACTAAATGAGAGCTTAATGACTTGTTCAGGTAATGCAATGCAATGCACATCAAAATCATATACCAAAAGTGCAGGCATTCCTGCTAAATTAGAAGTTCAGAGTCATGTAAGATGCGCAGCAACAAATAGTGTATATTTTCATTAGCAATATCATATGAAAAAGCAGAGATCTGGCTTCTTGTTTGTCAAATGGCCTCAAATGCAGCATGGACACCACAGAGATGCTGAGAAGTAGAAGTTGTCCATGGCAGCCAGAATAATTTTTGTCACCTCATTGTGCTGCCCAATGTTTTAGGGTCTTGACAAAAGTATTTTGGTTACAACTCTGCAAAAAACATGTTAATATGTAATTTATTTAGTGTAAAAGACATTTTCATATGTATTTTTTTTCATGAAAGTTGCCTATCCCGAATCATGTATTTTAAATTACATTAAAAGAAAATAAATGTCTTGGACACATTGCAGTAGAGTTGCAATACTATAGCTCAAGTTGTTTAAACAACTTCTTTGTTTTTTCCACTGGCAGAATGGAAGAAAGCTGAGTTTATGTGCTCTCTTCAATATGCTTCATGTCAAACAGAAGATATTACTTTATGCATAGAGGAATTTAATTAATTCTTTAAATGTTAAGGTTTTGGTAGGTTTCCTTTAGTTTTAAGTAAATTTCAGATTGCCATTTACTCCATTATATTTTTGAAAAGTGAAATGTGTCATCTTTTTTTTTTACTTTTTCAGCTCTCCTCTCCCTTTAGGCCTTTTCATTATATTCAGGAATAATTCAGGAAGGCATAATTTCATTAGTGTAATGCTATACTACTTGATGAATAAACATAAGACCATAAATCTCATCCACCTGTAGTCATAATCTAAGGAAGAATAAAAGATTAGTGATCAGGTTGTATTACAGTATGTAAGGGAATCCAGCGATTTATAGACAAATTGTTTGTTTGTACCTGGATAAAAAATTCCAAACTTCATAATTCACTGGGCTATAGGATATCTACTTTGTACAGCAATGTGGCTGGACACAGTACTAACCACAAGGTGTCCAGTTTTAGGAAATGACATCTGGGAAAAATTTATATCTTTAAGCTGTAATTATTTTTTTAATTCCTAATTCCTCCTTTTTATTGTTATCTATAGGGTTCTAATGGGTCAGTAACAGATTATGATTTGTTTTGCTAAATCTCAAATCACATAACAAAGCTGCACTAAAGGAACCACCCATGAAAGAAACAGGTGTAGGATAACTCTCAGCTCCTGGGAGTTCTCACCCCTAGCCACTCTTTTGCCATGTTATTCTCATTAAAAAAAACCCAAACTATACATAATATCTGAATTATAGATAAAAACTGGAAAGTTGTAGATAAAACAAAAGAATGCAAAAGATTCTGATTTCTTGCCATTACTGTGGCCAGGCATTGAATAGCTTTTATTTTGACTGCCCCTCCACATTTTTTCTTCTAAAATACAAAATTCTGATTTCCTTTTCTCTGCAAATTGCCTTGATGCTGCACAAGCTATTTTACCTATTCTATTTAAAAACTGAGCCCTTTGACTTTTTTTTCTAACCCAAACTTTTTTGATGATACAGGTGTTCATTAATACTACATATAGATGTTAAAAAAGTTCCCTAAGGGGAATGAAACAAGGTAGCTGGTATTTAATTGTGCTTGGAATATTTACAGGCAGTCATGTTTGTATTTGAAAATGTCTCTTTTACTTGTAATTTTATTTTCAGCATACAAGAAAAAATTAAAATGCAAATTTATTTGCTGGATATGGTGTGAGAAAACTTCTAAAGAATATAGGCTTTGTTTTTGTTTTTTATACACAAAAAGACATAAAGAATAAATTCTAAGTCTTTTATTATCATATAATTTAAGTGTTTCTGACACAGATGTTTGTATTTATAGTTGAAAATTTAATTTGGCTTTGGATTTCCCAGGAGAATGTGCACAGTGCTCAGACACTTGGAAAAAAAGAGATTATGTTTGAAAGTTGTTGTAAAAGAGAAACACAAGCAATTACATTTCCAAAACTTTGTTAAAGTGCTTATGATTATTTTAGACCTTGAATTGATTGCTGCCTTACAGTTAGTGGTACAACTTAGTAAGCAGAGGATTCCTTCTTTCATGTTGAATAAAGATTCTAAAATGATATAGCAAATATAATTTGAGTACAGTAGATTCAATTGCTCATATTGTGCTTTTACTTTATTTAATTTAACATCTTAATCCTGTTACAGATTTCTAACCAATTCTGTTTCCTTTTTTATGACATAAGCTGCTTTCACTTTGTGGCTAGGCCCGTATTATCAACATTAAGCCCTTCTGAACTCAAAGCTAACCAGTCTAACTCTCATTGGTATTCTTTCCATTAAGATCTTTTTTTCTTAAATTGGACCATAACATAGACAAATCATGGCCAGCAGGTCAAAGGTGATGATTCTGCCCCTCTGCTCTCATGAGATCCCACCTGGAGTACTGTGTCCAGCTCTGGGGTCCTCAGCAGAAGAAAGACATAGACCTGTTAGAGCAGGTCCAGAGGTGGGACACAAAAATTATCAAA
The DNA here is from genome assembly GCA_020745705.1 of Hemiprocne comata. NCBI lineage: Eukaryota > Metazoa > Chordata > Aves > Apodiformes > Apodidae > Hemiprocne > Hemiprocne comata. The sequence continues at coordinate 92,545,307 of CM036586.1, read as the reverse complement.
GAGATGGAAAACCTCACCTATATGGAATAGCTGAGAGGGTTGTTTAGCTTGAAGAAGAGAAGCCTCTGGGGAGACATTATTGCACCTTCCAGTATATAAAGGGGACTTAAAAGAAAGATAAGAGAGACTTTTTACCAGGGCCTGTAGTGACAGGATAAGCAGGAATGGTTTTCAAGAAAAAAGGAGGTAAATTTAGATGGGATATAAGGATTGACTGATTAATTGATTGATTGATTGATTGATTTTACAATGAGGCTGGTGAAACACTGGAACAGGTTTTCCTGGGAAGTTGTGGATGCCTCATCCCTGGAAGTGTTCAAGGTCAGGTTGGAGAGGGCTTTGAGCAACCTGATCTAGTGCCCATGGCAGGGGGCTTGAAACTAGATTATATTTAAATCCCTTCCAAACCAAACCATTCTATGATTCTATGATACAGGTCATTATTTTCTTATTTTTCTGTGTGTGAAATGGCACAGAAACTCTTTTCACCTTGGCTTAATTAAAAACAGCTGAAGTAATCTTCCACCTATGCTACAACTCTCTTGGTGACTTGCAGCAAGCTCATTACACCTGCATCCTCAAAAAGATACGTGTTACAATGTTCATTAAATAACTTTGTGTCCTCCTGTATTGTAGATTCCTCAACTGAACAGTTACATAATGCCAATACACAAAACCTGCAAGTTAGTAAGTCAGCCTCTCATAGAAAATTCTGCCATAAGTTGCCAATTAGAGGAGGAGAAGGAAGAGTTTAGTTTTCTTCATAATTGTCAGTAATTCTCTCCAAGTTCTGGACCAGGAATAAAGTTTGCCTACCTTTACCTCTATTTGCCTTCTACATGTGCTACTAAAGTACTTGTATGATTCCTGTTTATTTTTTTAATCTTTCAGTAATTGTTAGGATAACATTATAGAGAGGAAAAGGAAAGGTGTTCTTTTGTTGTTCATTTTTTTATAATTGACAATAATTTTACAGTTTAAGAGTTTATGAAGTCCAGTTCTGTTTATGTAATATTCACCCAACTTGTTTCTTTTTTTCCCATTTTACGTATTTCTAAAGTAGTTGTCAATAAAGCTCAGTCACAGCCCTGAAATTGAAAGGGACGATTGTATGCCATCAACTGTATGCTGATAACTGTTTGCTGGACACCTCTAGACCTCTGACTCATCTGCTGATCTCTACCGATCAGAACCTTGTGAGAAGGTTAGATAAGTGCCCTTAAAAAACATACAAAAATATTTTCTAAATGTAATGTTAAACAAAAGCAATTAAAAAAAATTAATACACAGTTTTAAAAAGTGATGTTCAGGACTGCGATCTGAAATGAGCTGTTTGTTATAGGTTTGATTGAGTCGCCTTTATCTTACAATGAATTTTTCATTTTTCATATTTGATTGAGTTGTCTTTATCTCATCATGAGATAATGGAAAAGAGTTGCAGAGTAAGGTGGACACCTCTGATGGCTGAGCACAATGAAGGTGAGATTAATCAGCAAGCATGTGTTACAAATTCTGTGATTCATACATTTGAACTCCCTTACATACATACATTTTCCTTGCAAGAATCAAAGAGCAGAGCTAGCTGCTTCCCAAGGTTTTGTTTATGGTGCTGAATTGAGTGCCTTCTGCCAATCAGTGTACATTTGTCTCAGGGGAGAGCCATCAGCATAGAAGTGTCTGGCAGAGATTTGGCTTGCAGGGTTGGTTGTGGCAGACAGTTGGCAGTGGACAGCTGTCCTAGACCCCTCTGAAATGTATTTCACCACTTACAGCTCAAGATCTATTTAATTTATTATGCAGCAAAGCCTATCTTCCATTATAGTCTGAAGATACTCTGTCTCAAGCTTTTCTTTTGAAGGAAGGATCTGGTAATAATACATGTTGGATATTTCCCGGTACTCAGATTTTGGTTGAATTTCAGTCTGAATTTCAGTTTGAATTTCAGTCTGATCTCCATTACCACAGTGTCATGATAATTAACACTGTATCTAGTCAAGGACTTTGGAGATTAATATCAAGATCATAGAGTAGTTCTACAGTCAAGTAAAGCATCAGGAACTGAAGAAAACATTGTTATTAAATGTTCCCATAAGCCATTTTGGGACCAATGTCCCAAGTTGCTATGTCCAGTTGTTAGGATCAGGACTTTACAATATAATGGCTCTTATAAACTGCTATCACTATATACATAGAAAGGAATTAAAATGGCAGCCAAGGACTTCCAAGGACACTGAAAAATAATGAGAGTTAAGGCGGACCTAAGTGGGAACTGAGAACTGCCGAAATGGCGGGAAGGCGGATAAGGACTCCGAAACATTGTTTCCAAGCGGGAAAAGTGCAAACACTCAATTGGTCATTTCTGACCAATCAGACGGAGGATTCAAAACCAGACCTATCAGATGCTTTGGTGCACACTGACTTTTTCTATAAAAAAGCACCAGCAACCCAGCCACCTGCCTGCCACTAGTCCCCTTCTTCGGAGCCGCGCTGCCGTTACAGAATCACCCTGCTAACCGCCTCATCTTCAGAGGAGGAAGAAAGGGCTTGAGCCAGGGAATAGCCTTTTTGAAGGCTAAAAAAGCTGGATAAAGTACCCACGTGCTCGCCCTCTGTAAGGCTTGCCCACTAGACACTGGCCAGCAAGAGCCGGGACTGGTCCCCAACTCCAATCTTCGGGGAGGTATAAGAAATATCTCCTTAAAACCTTGCCCTCTCCCTAAAAATCTGCTGTGTCTTCCCTGTCTTCTAACATCCTGGGGTGGGGGTTGGGATGTCTGTCCCTGTTCTCCCTTTAACCCCTCCTCTCACTTTGGGGCTTCCTTTCCCCAGTCTAGTTATATACTGGTTGTTGGTTCCTTTTGTATTTTATATGTTGTCTGTGCTTTTTAAATTTCAAAGTAAAAGCACATAATTCAAATTGCCCTTTCACCTAGTGCTTGTTTCAGCGGCAGGACAACTAAATACCCGTGGGGGGGGGCTGCTGAGGGGTAAAACTCAGAACTCTGCCACTCGGGTATCCGCGCACGGTCCAGGCGCTGCCCAAACCCACAGAATCAGAGTGAATGGGTGTGTGACTGAGACGTGGTAAATACCATGAAGTGAGAGTGGAGTCCCGAACTGTGGTTCCATTCTCCCACGAGGGAAACGGCCACTGATGGATGAAGGGAAAGGCGTGCTAGGACAGTGTGAAAGAGTGTGTGCCTGCGGCCCGTGTGAAAGGTGACTCGTGTGTTCGTGGGTCCCTATAAAACATCACACTAACATTGCCTCTTGAAACATCAGCACACACGCATCCATACACTGCGTCACTCACCCAGGGGCCTTGGACCGTGACACCAGCAAACCAAAGACATACCTATTTGTGCTACTTATACAAATGATAAAGATACATGCTTCATTTTAGAGGGAAATAAGTGCAATCATTTTGGAGGAGGGGGCTGATAAGTTATTAAGCAGTGGAGCACTCATTTCCAAGAAAAATTCTCTTGGATAATCGAAGATGGGAAAGGAAATCTTTGTTGCCTTTATTATTTCTTTACTAAAGAACATCACTGTCTCAGAACTTTTTATTCAACTGGTAATCAGAGGATGCAATATATTTTAAGATAATGCTCTTTTATTACTGATATTCAGTTAACGTTTCAGTATGAAGACCTTTATCTCAAAGATTCTTTCAAAGGTGCTTTCTTTCAAAGATTTTTCAGTTAAACCTTTGAATGATGAGATTTTGCAAAGTTTATAGCTATTGTATTAATTGAAATAAAATTTAGACTACAGGTTCTATTTTAGTTGCTCCCCAAACATTATAAAGTACAAAAAGAGAAAAAAATAAAATAAAATACAGAGCCTGAGAAAACAGAAACCCTAAGAAATAAGTAGGTTCTTGCAGGCCAAAAAGCTGACCCTTTATTCTGGGTAAATCAGGCAGTCTAGTAATTGTTCTCCCAAACCTTGCATTGCTAATATTTTTTTTTTATTAGAGACAATAAGAGTTTAACAATCTAGATAAGCTCATGAAGACTGAATGGAGTTAGGTTCTCCCAAGAAAATTCATTGAAGACAAAAGGACATTCAGGAAGATTGTGAAGATTTCAAAAGAATTTCAGTGGACAAGACTTAGGAAAAAAAAAAGTGGCATAACAGTGGTGGTATTTTTCAGCATATAGAACACAATTATCACACAATTGCTGGTTGGAGGGCATTTTAATCAGGCATTTAAACCCCCCAAAAAAATTATCTGTAGTGCCTTCCCTTCCTGTGATAAATTTAAGACACTGAATTTTTTCACTTATGACCTTGGCAGTCTTTCTTGTTTTCCTCTGATAAACCTGGATAGACTGGATAGAGTGATCTGGCAGGGCAAGAAATTTTAGGTGACATGAATATTGCCGCAAATATTGTTTAACAGTCTTTAGTCTTTCTATGATGGGGCTAATGAGTCAGAGAAAACATTTCTTTCAGATGACTGTGAGGTCTGCATTACAGGTTTCTGAGAGAAAAAAATATCATTTTAAATTGTCCACTTTGAATAAGATTGGACTTGAAATGGAGAAGAAATCCTGTCTTCTGTTTGCCAAGGGCAATATTTCATCAATCTACATGGCTGGTGCCAGTCATGCAGCTGTATGGGAACAATTTGAAAGCCTAATCACACCTTTGACTGCATGCTGAACTTTTTTGCCAGGACTTTAATCTCTCAACCAGGAGCAAGGTGGAAATATACTGATGCCAATCCCCTAAATGCAGTAATATCTAATTTGTAGCAAGGATACATTTCTGCTTATATCTTTAATCCATCGACTGCACTTGTACTTTTTGGTGTCTTTTCTAATTAAGTTAGAATCCTTTTACATTTAATACATCCTTTGAAATTTAACATGCAGTTCCAATCTGGGAGTAGTACTAAACATGCTTCATGAGTGTGTGCATAGTAATGCATAATACTGCATCCCCTAATATATCTTTTATTATCTTGTTTATATATGGCATATTGGTAATATAACATTTTTTTAAGGAAAGGCAAGATTTTTACAGATAGTTTCTCTCTTTGTTGGAGTCCAAAAAGACAAATTGAATGCTAATATTGAGCATAATGACAGATTTATAAATGTCAACATCTATAATGTTAGAAGATGTTGGAGCCCTAAACCAATCCTCTACTAACTTCCATAATCCTTCTCTGAGCCTCTTTATATTTTGCACCTTGACAGTGTCCAGTAAGAATTGTTATGAGTTAGACTTAGATGAAGTAATACCATTGTTTCTTTAAAAAAAAAAAAATCTGCCTGATAATTTATTTGTTTCTGCTTAATGTATTTTATAATTAACAAATGACTATTTCCTGCAAATTTTTTACACACATGATTTTAGAAATACTTATCACATTTCCCCAAGTCTCCATTTCCAAGGAGCAAACACATCATCATATCTTGTCTACCTTTATAAGACCATCAGTTCCACCCTACAGCCTCCTAGGACACAGTAACCCAAGCTAAAAACATGGATACAAGATAAATAGCAAGTGACATGATTGTATTTTCTTCTTGTCTGTTCCATTCTCACAGCTTTTTTTTTTTTTACCTTTAACCTGCCCCCCCCCCTCCTCCGACCCTGCCATTACTGAGCAGTCAACTGTTGTAGTCGGTACTCTCTATGTAATGGCTCCTGGATCTCTTTCCCAAGTAGTAAAAGTTGATTTACAGTCTGTCACTGTGTGTGAATAGTCAGAGATGCATTACTTTGTACTTAACCTAACACTGAATTTTATCTGCAAATCGTCTTTAGATATGGCTGTCCTAAACAAGTTTGTGACATTTGCTCTCGTTTCATTTTTATCCTTCTTTTCCAGATAATGGAGGGCTATGTTGAACTGCTTCAGTTCCAGTCCAAACATTCTGGTGATCCCTGTAGTACCTGCCTTCCACTGTTGGTTTAATTTTTTTCCTGACTTAACCAGCTGCTACTCTAAAAGAAAACCACACCTCTTAATGCATGACTCCACTGTTGCTTTAATACTTTGGTAATGAATAAATAAAGGTTTGTCTGTTCAAATATGTTGTAACAAGTATGTTGTCTTCACCCACAATAATCTCAGCCACTTCAAATACTCTCCTGCTAGGTCAGTCTATAGAGACTTTTTTTTTTTTGTGATATTTGACTGTCTGTTTAATAATTCTGTTTACATTTTATATTAATTTTCATGATACAAGCGACAGATACAATTATTAGAGTTATTCTAGATAGATGCTACATTTCTCAGTATTTATTCTTCTGGGATCAACATTGTGGAGCCTTGGGTTATCCCACACATGTGTTTAGGGGATGTTGCATGACCTTCTTTTGGAGCTACTTGTTCTGCGCTCCTGCCAATCTATTAGCACCCAGTTTATCAATGGCGTTTTAAATCTCTTTCACCATCCCCACATTATTCCTTATTCACTGGAATAATACTAGAAGTGCTGCTTTGTTGGCACTTCATATTTCTCTTTTATTTATTACTTTAAAAATATTATGTAACAGTGCATTTAGAGATCATGATACATTAAATTTCCAGATAAATCACAACGCCATAATTTACCTAGAGTAAATTTACCCTTGGCGGGGGTCTAAGGCGAAGTAACTTAATGGAATGAGTGAAATTAGAAGAATGGAGAAGCTACATCATCAATGGCTGATAATGGTGTTGGAGTTGAACAGAGTTACAGACAGCTCCATGAAGAATGTCTGGATTGCACAGCTAGTAAAGGACAGGGTTGTGAAAGAGATGGATGAAATCTGTCATTGTAGGGTGTGAGAGCCCCTTTTTTGAGGCACAGAGACTTGCAGAACCAGCTGGGACCAGTTCAACGATGTCAGTAAAACCATATAAGGCTGAGACTGCCTAGGTAGTGGTGTCAGGTTTACCAAGTCTGGATAGGGGTGCAGCAAAACTGAAGCCAAAGAGGGAAAAGTAATTGCTGATGGGTTATCTGAGAAGAGACCGGGGGGGAGAAAGGGAAGTAGAAGAGTGGTAAAATGGAGGATCAAGGAATGGGGAAAGCAGATAAGAAATTATTCAAATTAAATGTTAAGTGATGTCCAGGGCTTCTTCACAATTTCTTCCTAATAATGATTTAGGTGGGTTATCTGCAATGAGGAATCTAACATCTGAGGGTATGTCAATGGGGTTAGTAACTTGTTACTTGGGAGAAGACACACAACTCACTACAACCTCTTTTCAGGCAGTTGTAGAGAGCAGTAAGGTCTTCCCTGAGCCTCATTTTCTCTAGGTTAACAACCTCAGTTCCCTCAGACACACCTAATAAGAATTGTGCATCCCCAACTTCCTTGCCTTTCTTTAGACATGCTCCAAGCTCCTCAATGTCCTTCTTGTGGGGAGGGGCCCAAAGCACAGTATTTGAGGTGTTGCCTCACTAGTGCCAAGTACAGGGGAACAATCAGTTCGCTGGTCCTGCTGGCCACACTCTTTCTGATGCAAGCCAGGATGATGTTGGCCTTCTTGGCCACCTGGGCACACTACTGGCTCATATTCATCCAGCTGTCAATTAGCACTCCCAAGTCCTTTCTGCCAGGCATCTTTCCAACCACTCTTCCCCAAGCCTGTAGCAGTGTATGGGGTTGTTGTGACCCAAGTGCAGGACCTGGCATTTGGCCTTATTCAAGCTCATACAATTGAATTCAGTCCATTGATCCAGCCTGTTCAGATCCCACTGTAGAGTCTTCCTATCCTCAAGCAGATCAACACCCTTGGGTGGTTCTCATATGGCCCCATACATTTCTGTGTGTTTAACAGTGTAGCACATCACCAAACATTTTCCCTTGTATTATGGTGGCTTCATTCTCCTCCCTGTTCCTGTCCTCCAGCTCTGAGGGGCTGGGTATCTAAAGAACACCTGGTCTTACCTTTATAGACTGAGGCAAAGAAGGCATTTAGTACATCAACCTTTTCCTCATGCTTTATCACTCTTTTTTGCCCTGCATTTAATAAAGGATCAAGATTCTTCTTACCCCTCCTTTTGTTGCTATTGTATTTATAGAAATATTTTAATTGTCTTTTACAGCAGCAGCCAGATTAAGTTCTGGTTGGGCTTTGGCCCTTCTAATTTTCTCCCTTTATAACTGCACAACATCATTGTAGTTCTGCATTTCCTGCCACTTCTTCCAAAAGTCATAAATTCTCCCTTTTTTTCCTGAGTTCCAACTAAAGGTCTCTGTTCGGCCAGGCAGCACTTCTTCACAAGCAGCAAGATCAGCAGGATGTCTAGTTGGCTCACTCACTAGCTGTGTCAGGGACTTACCTTTCACACAATCCAGGAACCTCCTAGACTTTTTCTTCTCCACTGTATTGAATTTCCAGCAAACATCTTGTAAGTTGTAGTCCCCCACAAGAGCAAGGGCTAATGATCATGAGTCTTATCCCAGCTGCTTATGGAGTATTTAATCTGCCTCTTCATCACAGTTGGTGGTCTATAATGGACTCACACCATGATACCTGCCTTGTTGGATTTTCTGCTGATTGTTACCCATAAACTCTAGAACCTTTGGTCACCAGCAAGCTCTAGACAGTCAAAACATTCCCTAACACACAGGGCTACCCCATCATCTTTTCTGAAGAGTTTGTAGTCATCCATTGCAGTGCTCCAGCTGTGTGAGTCATCCCATCATGTTTCCCTGATTTCAACTATATGATACCTTTCCAGCTGCACAATGGCTTCCATCTCCTCCTGTTTGTTGCCCATGCTGTATGCATTGGTACAGATGCACTTCAGTTGGGCTACTGACCCTACATTTTTTGGGGAAAAGCTCCAATTCCTGTGTGACTGTTCTCAGGTGCTTCAGTGGTTTCTAATCCATCAATAGCCCTTGAGTCTTTGCTGCCACATTGATCTCCATTTCATACATCCACTGAGACAGCAAACCAAAGGACCTCACTAGCACCACATCACTCAAACACTGGCGTGCCACACCCAGGCTTATCTCTAGTTTGTCTGGTTTTCTCCCTTTCCCTCTTCAAATCTACTTTAAAGCTCTTTCAGTTTACCCTGTTAACTTCTGACAAAGATCCTTTTTTGCCCTTTTGAGACAGGTGTACCTCATCTGTCGCCAGCAGGCCTGGTGTCATGTAGACTGACCCATGATCAAAAAACCCAAAAATCTGCCATTGACACCAGGCTCAGAGCCATGTACTAATCTGCTGGCTCTTCCTGTTTCTTTCCTTATCATTCCCTGCAACTGGAGGGATAGAGGAGAAAACTACTTGTGTTCCTGATTTTGTGCCTTTTCCTCCCATATACCATTTCCATGTCAGATCTAGGCATAGAAATACTGATTTTAAAAACATTCTCCAACCTTCAGATTAAGATGATAAGAACTTTTGATAAATTATGAGTATGTTTGGGATATAACCACCAGTACAAACCAGCTTGGTGGAGAAAAACATCAGTAAAACAAGAGCCGAGTTTCATATCAGATTACTAATGCTTGCTGTTCATATTTTATTGGTTACAATGTGAATTGTTTACACATTATAACTTTTTCCCCCCTTTTTAAAATGATGTGCCAACTGTTTATACTTTTGTCATGAGTCACTTCTGACTTTGGAAAAAGAATTCAGCTTCCAGATTAAGACATGTAAATCTCATAGCTTGTAATTTAAGAAAACTTCCACCCCACTCCCTCCACCTTATGCCTTACGAATTTGTTTTGGTTATGTTTGGTCCCCAATTTTGAACCTGATGTTCTTGATTTTTCAGGTCCTGACCATCATCAGACCAAGTATATCACTGCACTGCATCTGCAACCCTGGCAGCTAAAAACAGAAATGGCATAGGCTTATTTAGCACCACAGAAAATAAAAATGTTGGCAGCACAGTTAAGAGAGGCCAAAGGAAACTTTAGAACTTTATCAATATTAATTCTAGCTTGTGTCCAAAGGCTCATTTAAGAATAAAAGAGAAAAAAAAAACAACACGAAGGAAGATTAAAATTATTTATCAAGTTATTGGCCTGAAAGGTTTGTGTACATGTTTCTGTGCTCTCCCCCAGACTTGCAGCTGTTGCTGAGTGTTCAAGTCCTCACAATCTGAAGAACCTGAAGTAAACCCAAGCTTTTAAAATGTTGTTAGGATATTTCTTCACTGCAGAAAGAGGGGAAAATATGTTGTTTTATTCATGCCTTCAGACATCACAAGCCTCGCTTTCCATTTGCTGAAACTCATTTAGTAGGCTCTTTTAAATAAACAAAATAGTTTGTGTAATCATAGAATCTAGAATAATTGAATGGATAGAGTTGGAATGGACCTTAAAGACCATCAAGTTCCAACTCCCCTGCATGAGCAGGGACACCTCCCACTAGACCAGGTTGCTCAGAGCCCCATCCAGCCTGGGCTTGAATGCCCCCAGGGATGGAGCCTCCACAGCTTCTCTGGGCAACTTGTTCCAGTGTCTAACTACCCTCACACTAAAGAATTTTCTTCTGATCTCTAACTTAAATCTCTCTTCCTGCAGTTCCAAACCATTACCCCTTATCCTATTACTATGCACTCTCGTAAAAAGCCTCTTCCCAGCCTTTCTGTAGGCCCCCTACAGGTAGCGGAAGGCTGCTATGAGGTCCCCCCAGAGCTTCTCTTCTTCAGGCTGAACAACTTCAACTCCCCCAGCCTTTCTTCATAAAACAGGTGCTCCGGCCTTGTGATCATTTTCATGGCCCTCCTCTGGACATGCTCCAGCAGGTCCACGTCTTTCTTGTGATGGGGGCTCCAGAGCTGGACACAGTATTCCAGGTGAGGTGTCACCAGGGCAGAGTAGAGGGGCAGAATCATCTCTCTCGATCTGCTGGCCACACTTCTTTTGATGCAGGCCAAGATGCATTTGGCCTTCTGGGCTGCAACTGCACATTGGTGGCTCATGTCCAGCTTTTCATCCACTGGTACCCCCAGGTCTTTTTCCACAGGGCTGCTCTCTAGCATGTCTTCTCCCATCCTGTATTGATGTTTCTGGTTGCCCTGGCCCAGGTGCAGAACCCTGCACTTGGCCTTGTTGAACCTCATGAGGTTCACTTGGGCCCACTTCTCCAGCTAGACCAGGTCCCTCTGGATGGCATCCCATCCCTCTAGCATATTGACTGCACAGCCCAGCTTGGTGTCATCAGCAAACTTGCTCTCAACGCTACTGTCAATGTCATTGATGAAGATATTAAACAACACTGGTCCCAGTATGGACCCCACTTGTCACAGTTTTCCATCTGGACACCGAGCCATTGACCACTACCCTCTGGATGCGACCATCCAGCCGATTCCTTATCCACTGAACAGTCCATCCATCAAACCCATATCTCTCCAACTTGGAGAGAAGGATGTTGTAGGGGACTGTGTCAAAGGACTTGCAGAAGTCCAGATAGATGACATCCCTAGGTCTTCCCTTGTCCACTTATGCAGTCACTCCATTGTAGAAAGCCACTAGGTTGGTCAAGCAGGATTTGCGCCTGGTAAAGCCATGCTGGCTGTCCTGAATCACTTTCTTGTCCTCCATGTGCCTTTGCATTTCTTCTAGGAGGATCTGTTCCATGATCTTCCCAAGCACAGAGGTGAGGCTGACATATCAGCAGTTCCCAGGGTTCTTTCTACCCTTTTTTAAAGATGGGCACGACATACTCTTTCTTCCAATCACTGGGGACTTCACCTGACTGCCATGACTTTTCAAATATCATGGAGAGTCGCTTGGCAACTACATCCACAAATTCCCTCAGCACTCTGGCATGCATCTCATGAGGTCCCATGGCCTTGTATATCTTCAGGTTCCTCAGGTGGTCTTGAACCGTGTCCTTACTTAAAGTCAGGGGGACTTTGTCTCTCTGGTCTCCATCTTATAGGCCATCAGATTGAGAGCTGTAAGGAGAGGGCTTGCCAGTGAAGACTGAGGCAAAAAGTCATTGAGAACCTCAGCTTCTCCTCATCTGTTACCAATTTACCACGGTTGCTCACCAGGGGGGGTATGCTTTGTTTAACCTTCTTTTTCTGGTTTATGTACCTATAGAAGCCCTTTTTGTTATTCATTACATCCCTTGCCAAGTTCAGTTCTAGCTGCCCCTTGGCCATCCTGATCTTGTCCCTACATAACCAGGCAGTGTACTTCTACTCTTCCCAGGAAACCTGTCCCCTCTTCCACCTCTTGTGTAGGTGTATCTTATTCTTTAGTTTGACCAGCAGGTCTCAAGTCAGCCATGCTGGTCTCTTGCCTTCATTTCCTGATTTCCTACACCTGGGGATTGAGTTCTTCACCCTATGGAAAGCATCCTTGAAGCGGGGGGGGAATAGTCGTGGAAGCATCCTGACAATCTGCCAGACCTGCTGCATGCCAGAAACTCCATTAGCAACAGGCTTATTGTTGAAATACTTATTGGTCCATTACAGTACTTCTCTGATTGTAATGCAGCAGCTTTGTGCTATCTGTCATTTGAACACATGCATAGGAAAAAAAAAGTCTAATCCTATAGTACGATCTTCTGCTTTCACTGCTCATACTGATATAATTCTCTGGAAAACAGCTTTATTTTATGGAAGCTGATACTTCAGATTAGTGGCCAACATTTTCAAAGTATCTTGGAGACTTATATGCTTCATGAGTACTCCTGAAAATAACAAATGCTTTGGTTAGGGGGTCTGACAAAGCAGTAAGCAAATTTAAACTCGAGACCTAGCAAATATCAGAGGAGCAACGATAGATGCCTGAACCCCAATGACCTTATTCATTAAAACTTTGTCAGTGAAAATTAGGGCACATTGACTTAGCTGCTCCTAAACTGTTGAAAGCAAAAAATTATCTCTTTGTAAGTAACCTACCAAGAGGAGTCAACCAAAAACACTCCCCAGAACACATGTCAGACTGAACGGGGGTAATCCCTAAAGAGATTTAGGATGCATTATGGGATGAAGGAGGGAAGCGCATTTCGGGATTGAGTAAAACTTATTATGGGATGTTTAAGGGAAGGATCAAAGTAAGGGAATAGGAGGCAACAAGGTGGATCAGTGAGGAACAAATGTGGAAAAACAGAGGGAAAAGGGGATAAGAGGGACTAGATGTGTGTAAACAGATACTGATCCATAAACTTGAGTGAGAGCCCTGTATCTAGTCATTGCAGTCTGTCCCACTTTCTTGTAAAATCCTAGTCCCTACCTCTCTTTTGCGTGGGTGCCATGTCTATTCCAAGTGTGTGAGAACACTCATGAAGCTCAAGATGGACAAGCCAGCAAGCAGGAGAGGAGGCCTGAGCACCGACTGCTAGAGTAGGACCATGAAATACCCATGGCTTGAAGGTTCAGGTGCCAGTAACATGAAGATAGACGTACCTGGGGCCAGGTACTAGACAGACTACATGTTGAAGACCAGTTCCTGAAGAAATGTGTGTGTGTATGGACTTCAGTCCTGACCATCTGGAGAAGAAAAGCAGAACTAGAACATCTGTGCTGTTTTGAATTTAAGTAGCTGCCTGTAAAGGCACACTCTCTGCCTGTTAACTTTGTGGTTGGCTGTGCTTACTGCAGTGCTCGTGGATGTGCATGTGAGCGTGTGTTTCGAGACTATGTGCTCACTTTCGATGCAGGGTGGACCTGGGGGCATGGAACTGCAGCAGATGCAACATTTGTCTAGAGACAGGTGAACGTACCTTTGCCCCCAGCCCCATAACAGTTCATCACCATCATCATCATCATCATCGAATGGTTTGAGTTGGAAGGGACCTTAAAGATCATCTTGTTCCAACCTCCCTGCTTGGGCAAGGACACCTCCCACTAGATCAGGTTCTTAGAGCCCCATCCAACCTGACCTTGAACACTTCCAGGCAGGGGGCTTCCAGAACTTCCCTAGGCAACTTGTTCCAGTGTCTCACCACCCTCACAGTAAAGAATTTCTTCCTAATATCTAACCTAAATCTCCCCTCTTCTGGTTTTGATCCATTATCCCTTGTCCTCTCACTACAAACCCTCATAAAAAGTCCCTCCCCAGCTTTCCTGTAGGCCCCTTTCAGGTATTGGAAGGCCGCTATGCAGTCTCCCTAGAGACTTCTCTTCTCCAGGCTGAACAGCCCCAACTCTCTCAGCCTGTCCTCAGAGGACAGATGCTCCAGCCCTCGGATCATCATGGTCCTCCTCTGGACTTGCTTCAGGAGATTCATGTCCTTCTTATGCTGGGGGCTCCAGAACTGGACACAGTACTCCAGGTGAGGTCTCACAAGAGCCGAGTAAATAGTGAGACTCACCTCCCTTGACCTGCTGGCTACACTTCTTTTGATGCAGCTCATGATACAGTTGGCATTCTGGACTGCAAGCACACGTTGCCAGCTCATGTTGAGCTTCTTGTCCACCACCACCCCCAAGTCCTTTTCCTCAAGACTGTTTTCAGTGTATTCTCCACCAAGCCTGTATTTATGCTTGAGAGTGCCCGACCCAGGTGCAGAACGTTGCACTTGGCCATGTTGAACTTCATGCAGTTTGCATAAGCACACTTTTCAGGCCTCTCAAGGTCCCTCTGGATGGCATCCCTCCCTTCTAGTGTGTTGACCTCACCACACACTTTGGTGTCGTTGGCAAACTTGCTCAGGGTGTACTCAATTCCACTGTCCATGTCACTGACAAAGATATTAAATAGCTCCAGTCTGAGTACCAATCCTTGGGAAACACCACTCATCACAGGTCTCCATCTGGACATTGAGCCATTGAGCATAACTCTTTGAGTGCAACTGTCCATCCAGCTCCTTACCCAATGAGTGGTCCATCCATCAAATCTGTACTGTTGATGTCATGTGGGACAGTGTTGAAGGCTGGTCCAGGTAGATGACGTCAGTTGCTCTTCCTTTGTCCACCGATGTCACAAGCCCATTGTAGAAGGCCACGAAATTAGTCAGGCAGGGTTTGCCCTCAGTAAAGCTATGTTGGCTGTTACCAACCAGCTGGCAATTCCTAAGGCTTTCCAACTTTGTTACATTACTTACTACAATTATTATACAGACAGTATAAGGCTTCACTAAAAAAAGGTTAATTAAAACACGTCTCACAGACTTGCTGTTTTGCAAGTCTAAATGCTTGCATAGTGTTATTTAATATGTTAATTAACAAAGGGGAAGAAATACTAAATATCTTAAAATAATTTCAGTTTTCAGTGCTGTTTCACTATTAGTTTGGTCAAATTGCAAAAATAGAGGTAACTGGTTACACTAACAATATGGTTACCTGTGGAGGTTGCAAGAGTATATGCAGGAGATAACAAAATGAGAGTTATCCAGGAAAATGTAAAGCAGTAGAAGAGAGATAACAAAAAGTAAGATATCTGAAAGGCAAGAGAGTCTTGAAAATTATCTAGCGATAGTGAAAAACACTTTAGCATACATATTCAAGCAGCTGCAGCAGAGTATAAAACATCAGCCAAAAAAGTCTACGGAACTTCAGGTTGCAAATGAAGAATCACACAACGGTTGAAGGACTGCAAAGAAAAGAGGATTTCTCTCTTTACTGAGCAAAACATGTAAAATATAAGATTTAGCAGCTCAATATATAAAATATGCCCAAGAAATGGAATTAAATTCAGAGGTCAGAAACTCAGAAACAAAAAGACATCTACGATATTAGCCTAAAGAGGTCTTTTAGTTATCAGTAATGCAGAACAAAAGATTTCCATAACTATATTGTCTAATATCTATTTCACATATACCTTGTTCTTCCCAAGACAATGTTTTCATCACACATGAGGAATGAACGGGATTATTACAAAGTTAAATCATTTTGACTGCAAAATGTAGTATCCTGTTTAGAGGTCACTCTAGACATAAAGAGGTAGTTTTCATGTCTTATCATATTTCTAAACTACTCTGGTACAAATATACCAGATGTATTTTCTGCTGTTGTGATTGCTATATGCTTTTATATGTGTAAGAATTTTACAGTATACGTAATGAATTAAAATGAAGAGAAATATTTTTCCATTCTGTAGTGTCATAATTGATTCTTATAGACTATGTGTTTTTACCTAATCCTTTTAATTTGAATGCATAAAAATTAAGTTTCTTTTTTCCACAAGAGCACTAATTTTTGAATGGCAAGATTGGAAAATCACCAAAGTACTTATAAAAATGCTAACATATTATCATACATGTTTCTTACCATAGTTTATATGCATTTGGGTAGTAGCTAAAGGCTGCATCCAAATCATAATGCCACTATGAAAAGTATTATACAGGGAACTAATATGGTTCCCCGTTT
This sequence comes from Hemiprocne comata, assembly GCA_020745705.1. Classification (NCBI taxonomy): domain Eukaryota; kingdom Metazoa; phylum Chordata; class Aves; order Apodiformes; family Apodidae; genus Hemiprocne; species Hemiprocne comata. The sequence continues at coordinate 92,529,057 of CM036586.1, read as the reverse complement.
TTAACCAAAATCCTGAACTCGTATCTGTGAGAGTTCTGTAAAGAGTTCCTTAAGGAGTGGTTATTAAGAAGTTCAGAAAAATAGCTATGTTCCAATTAAATTCAACTAGCATCTTCAGTATGATTCAAAGGTATTTGAGTATGATTTCCCACAGGAAAAGGAAGGAATTTATTTTTCAGACTTTTGAAATTTCTATCTATAGAATCTGCTTTTGTTTTTTTTTGGAAAGGAAGATGAAACTCAAGAACACACACTTTCTCATCACATAAAATATATTTACTTACAGTCTAGATATTTTTTACAGCCTGAAATAATTCATAATGAGAGGTTTGCTAACCTTGAACTTATATGATATTTTGGGTACTCTAGGCTAATAAAGTTTTCTTGGATATCTTCAGGTCCTATGAATTTGTATTTGGTTTATGGCTTGTGATCTATGCCTTGTAATTGCTTAAGTACACCTTATTCATGTCTTCCTCCACAGTGGATTGTTTTCTTTTAATTGTTTTATTAAAGTTCTACTTCTACATATCCATATATAGCTCATATATCCATATGGGAGGAAATAAATTTCTATGTCTGACTAAAACTATATTTTTTCAGTATCATGGTCACTGTATCAAGTGTCATCAACTCTTTTCAATTAAGTTGACAGAAAATGACTGAATATTCTAAATAATCTGATATGCTAGACCATTTGATAGAAGATAATTAAGTTTCAGGTTTGCTTGTTCCAGAAGAGAGGGTATAATGTTCTATCTAGAAATCCAGACTTTGCTCTTCTTACCCTTCTTCATGTATTTTGGTATCTTATGAAGACTTGGTGAGTATTTATAAAGTGACAGGTGTTTATTCTCTAATATCGGATGCCTTTGTTGTAGGAAATTATACCCTTGTTAAAAAATCGTAACATATTGCCTAACTTTATTACATTCAGCAGGTTCTGAGAATTAAAAAAATGTTATTTCACACTATTAACAAATTTTTATGACAAAATTCTTAATTATTAATGTAATAAATTGAGAATGTCAAAAGAAATGGGAGGATAATTAAACTGATCTTCTCATATTGCAGTGTTTATTTTTAATGATGGGGGTTTCGGTAATATTTTCAGTTCAGAAAATCAGAAGATTTAGCTGCTTATAGACAAAAGGGTTTGGATTTTCAATTATGAAATTGAAAACAATTTTTATTTGTTAGAGGATATTTTTATTAATTAAACACGTCTGTTAATTAATGATTAGTCTCTAAAGAGCAAACCTTTGTGGATGAGAGGAAGGCTGTAGATGTTGCTCACCTGGACTTTAGTAGAGGCTTCGAGACTGTTTCTCACAGCTTTCTCCTGGAGAAACTGGCTAGATACGGCCTAGACCAGTGTAATTTTTGCTAGGTAAAGAACTGGCTGAATGGCTGAGCCCAAAGAATTGTGGTGAATGGAGTTAAATCCAGCTGGTGGCTGGTCAAAAATGATGTTCCCCTGGGCTTGCTGTTGGGGCCAGTCCTGTTTAATGTCTAAAAATTACTAAGTGAAAGAGTTATTAAACACTGAAATAGGCTGCCCAGAGAGGTGATTGATTCACCATCCCTGGAAGTATTTAAAAGAAGTGTAGGTGTGGTGCTTAGGAATATGGTTTAGCACTGGACTTGGCAGAGATAGGTTTATGGTTGAATCGATGATCTTAAAGGTCTTTTCCAACCAGAATGACTCTGTGATTCTGTGAACCTTTGAAAATATTCATTATCCATTGCTACCAATTTTTGCTTTTAACTGTCTTAGCTTTTCCAATGATATGTCCTACACCATTAGCTTCTCTGGATTTTCCCCAGGAGCCCTTCTGTAGTTATGTGTTCCTTTTCTTTAGCTCTTTATGTCACCTATTATCTATCATTTACTTTTGTTTATTTAGGAAGTGATAGCTCTATAGCAGAGTTCTGGATTCTTGGGAGAACCAGCTACACAGCTATTTCTTTATAAATACAGAGTGTAAAATGTGGGAGAGTTTTGTTTGTGTTTTGGGGGATTCTGGAGGGGTTGATTGCTTGTTTTGCTTTTTTTTCCTCAGAACTAAATCTGTACTGGATTTTGAATTATTTTTTGAAAAATGTTCTTTCATCGTGTCTCTACCACTGGCTGCACCCCCATTTATTGGAAGTTTTTTTTATAAATAATATTCCAGGAAATGAGCCTCAAATATGTTAATCTGAAAATGTATAAATTCTCCCTGAATCTCTTTGTGCCTATGGTACTTCTTTTCTCTTGTCCTTGGATATTACTCACAGATTTATTATTTAAGTGGGATTTGAAATTATTTGTTTAGGAAGATGTCATTTTACTTTTTCTTTATGTCATTCACCACACACATGATTTATACTTCACTTGCTCTGATGATAGAAAGAAAGCCTTCAAATTACCAGCATTGCATTATTTTTCTTGGAAAAAGAGATATCATGACTGCCTATCAGCACACTCGGAGGAAACAGAATAACTTTTATGCCTCTCTTAAGGTCAGCAATATGGTGGATCTGCAAGGATTATTAATAAACTTACAATTGGCTTTAAACCTACAAAGTGCTGTATATATCATAGCTCACCATCACTGTACCCATGGAAACATGTTGATGATCTGGAGAAAATGGCTACTCATCTCAAAAATAATAATAGAGGAAAAAAGAAAAGCCTTCCAATCAAAAATTAATGTAGTTACTGTTTTCTGAAACTATTTTTTTTTTTTTACTCTGTATTTATGTAACAAGTGTTTACTTACAATCTAAAATGAACACACAAAACTTTGGGAGAGAATTGTTTGCAAATAATATTAAGATATTTTTTACTGTTCCAGCTATCAGATCATCTTCAGTGAGTTGGACTGAAGCTGGATGATAGACGCTGATTGCAGGCTGGGAAATCACCATCTGGAAAAGACCTGAATTTAAGAGACTTTTTTTTTTTTTTAATTACTGGGATCCACGCTTATGAATTCCTTCTGTTCTAAACTGAAAGGGCCTAAGAATTTGTCCAGTGGTTTCCCTAATTTATGTTCCAGTAAATTTTGCTTTCCAAATGCTAATAAAAGGCAGTGCCCTTGAATTACAAATTAGTGAGGGTGCTATGGTGCCCCGGTGTGAAGGGCTTTTTACCAAAAGATAATTAGTCTTCTCTACGTTCAGGAAGTAAGTAGTGGTATGTAAATCTAGATTCGTACCTGAATATGTCTTGAATGACAAAGCCTAAATATTCCATGTAAGAGAAGAGCAGAAAAAAAGAAAAAAGAGGCCACCCTCCACCTCAAAAACCTGAGATTTAGGGATGCTGCTGCTATCTAACTCATCATACAGTGTAAAGATATCTAAAGCTATGAGCATATAATTATTTTTTTTTGCCCTTCTGTAAGGCATTGTATAATGCCATCAACTTTTTTACACACTCCTAGAAGTAATTTCTCTTCTCCCTTCCCTTCCCTTCCCTTCCCTTCCCTTCCCTTCCCTTCCCTTCCCTTCCCTTCCCTTCCCTTCCCTTCCCTTCCCTTCCCTTCCCTTCCCTTCCCTTCCCTTCCCTTCCCTTCCCTTCCCTTCCCTTCCCTTCCCTTCCCTTCCCTCTCCTCTCTCCTCCTCTCCTCTTATCTTTCCTTTTCTCCTCTTTTCTTATACATATAAAAGAACAAATCAACTGACATACTACCTTCAACAATTGTATCCTGGCAGAGCTCTTTTGTCAAAATTATATATACAGTAAATAGATCTTATGGTTGTAATTGTCACACTGATTTTTGTGAGTTAAAAGACATGTGAATGAAAAAGAAAAAAACCAAAAAACTCATTATTTGGTCAAAATAAATTCCCTATCTCCAAACATGTGTGTGTTGCATCTAGTGGAGAGTGGCATTAAATAAAATAAAAACAATGATAAAAATGGGGTCAGTGCACTCCTATCAAAGTGCAAATCTTCATATAATGACTACAACAACACATCATTATCATTTTAGGCACAGAGTCTTCAGAGTTCCCCAGAGTAATTAGAAATTATAGTGTTATTGACTGTTCCATATCTTTGTAAAGATATGTGTTGCTCTTTAATAAAATCTGCATAAATTATATAGCAAGAGCATCCTAAGTGACATGTTATGACTTTAGAAATATAATAATAATTTATATGACAAAATATGACTAACGATTTTTCTTGTAAAAAATTATCAGTGCGGCAAAATTGTGCATTGTTTGAACTAGAAAAGAAATAATTCTGTACCTGGAAAAGCTGTGTTATTCAGGTGGGATTTTTTTCTGGTTTTAAATCAAAGGGACTTGCCCTTTTTCAGAATTCCTTAAATAATTAATTTTATAAATGACCGCTGACAAAAAGGATAATGTAAAACCCTAGTACTTGCTGCAGTTCACTGGCAGATACTCTATTGCCAAGTGTTAATTTAAGAGTACAAAAAGAAATCACAGAGAAGGTTTTTACAAGGCACTAGTGGTAGTAGTCAGCTCCCACTTGTGCATTTGAAAGATTTTTTTCAGTCCATTCTCCACTTAAGTCATTGACACATCTATATTTTTATTATTACTGATACTAAGGATAAATTTTATGTAAGACTGATGTGTGCCCCGGTAGCCCTAATCCCACAGCCTCTCATCAGTGGTTGATGCAAGGATTCATCACACTGTGGTTTTGTCTGATTCAGAACTATGAGGAGGATTCGGTTCTGACTCTAGCTTGAAACATCACAGAAAACCTGTTTTTCTGTTTTATTTACTTTTTAATATGTTGGGCTCAAAAGTTTTATGAATACTGCTTATGAGTTTTCAGTCCATACCATTATCTACAAAATCTGGGTAATGAGATGTTTATCACTGATAGGGAAATTGGACTCTGATCATTATGAATATTTATCATAAACTCTTTATTTGTTCCAAAGCTTGATGTAGTTGGTGGAAGATTTTCTGTTTGTTACAGTAAGCCTTGGATGAGGCCTTCTCCTGTACTGATAGTCCTGCTAAAGCAAGCAATGGAACTTAGAAACTTCAATAACTTTGCTAAACTAAAATATATTTGGAAGCATGGTCTGAGATCTGTTGTCACAGACTAACCTAATTTTTCTTCTTTTCTGTTGTCTGAGAAGGTTTCTACCTCCCTTTACACTTATCAGTCATCTTTGCCTGGTAAGAATTGGTTTGTATTTCCTGTATTTTTATTTTCTTGCTTTACACAGTAAATTGGTCCCTCTCTGTACAATATCTACAGTATGAGTTAGGACACAAAATAAAGAAGTCATCTCTACCTGGGTGTGACCGAAATCTTTATCTTCTATGTCTCAATGGGGAACTGTACATGGGCAGTAAGGAGACAAATTTTAATGGACTTTTTACATGCATTTCTTTTCAAAAGAAAAGTACCCTAAATCCTACCAGCTTCCATGGGTAAGACAGCTGGATATGTAAATCAAATAAAATTAATATGTAGTGCAGTGCAGTGCAGTGCAGTGCAGTGCAGTGCAGTGCAGTGCAGTATGGTATGTATGGTATAGTGTTATTTGTACAAACCCTGACTGTCACTAGACTCTTAAACTGCTAGGAGCCTTTGATAGCTTGTAGTAGGTCAAGGGGAAAACAAGGACGTTCGAGATGATGAGGAAAATTACAGACCGAATCAGACACAGCTGACCAGAATTTCATCTCAGCTTAGTCTAAAACAAAGCCTGGTTCAGAGAGAAACTTATCCTCAAGCAACATATTTATTGAACTATGACCAGCACAACTCTGATCTAGAATTGAAGCACACTGTCAACATAGGTAAATCATATCAACTCCAAATACCTGTGCACTGATCTAAAATCAGTACTTCAGATTGTCAAGACTATCTGTCAGTTTCTTTGAGGAAATTGTACAAATCTGAGATAATATTTTTGGAAAACAGTCACAAAATATTATTCTGTGAGGAATAAGTCTTAAGTTTTCAAAGATGAAAGGCCATTAAAATGACAAGAGCAGCAGAAACCATGTGTTATTCAGAAACATATTCCTTATGCATAGTAGAAGAACTCTGTGACATATCCGACTTTTTCCAACAGAAACTTGGAAGGCATTTTTTAGAACAGCATGCAGTAAATTACAGTGGTTTGAAAAGCTTAACAAACTATCTAGAGCCTCTAAAACTAGTGAATATCCACTTTTTTTTTCAAGAAAAGAAATAACATAAAGCAATTGTTAAGCAATCTGTTTTTCTTCTTTCCTCATATGCTATACGACTCCTAAGGAAGCTTCTGTTTATGTCAGAGAAAGTAGAGTGTTGGTGACATTGGATAATGATCTCATTTTGATGACTAAAAGGAAGAGAACATTAGTATCTCCAAATTGGTTCTAGTGGTATGACAAACCTTGAAAACTGTTGTTAATGACTAATCTGCAGTACTTTTTGAGGAATACCAGTAATCGAGGAAAGCTTCTGAAGTACTCTGCTTTTGCACAGTATGGGATAACAAAATTACCTTCTTTCACCAGTGTTTGTTGGAAACACTATTTAACTTTTGGTTGTTTGATGACTGGGTGTCATCTTCTTAATGATTTTCTTGCTAAGCTACTGCAAGTCTTCGTCCTTTATGTATGACTACAAAGTTACCTAAAACTCTCTACTGATAAGTGGCCCTGATTTCCTTCAGGAGTTGCATTTTGCAGAAATGGAAAAATTAGCAATAATGTTTTAGTGAAAACAGGACCAGTCCAACATATCATGATCATTAGAACAGCATCTAAAATATACTTACTTATTCTTCCCAGAATAAAGCAACAGCAGCAAAAGGAGGAGCTCAAAACAAAAATACACACACACACAGACACACACAGACACAGACACACACAACAAACCCCCCCCCCCAAAAAAAAAAACGGAAAAATGTGTCTCAATAACATTTTTGACGGTAGAGATAAATATAGATCACTTGTTCAGCCATATCTAAAATTAAAGTTCCTTTTTATAAGGCACTCAAATACGATATTGATGTTCACTTGAATAGAACTCACATAGACGTATCTGAACTTTTCTTGAAGTGGAAATGATTGATGTGTCTGCTGTTACATGAAGGATGGGTAAGTGGCTGTGAATGCTGTTTTATTGACAGTGCTTGAACCTTGACTGATCTCAGAGGAAAACAATGGATATATGTCACTTCATCACACAAGGAGCTTTCAAGACATTTCAAAAATTATTTGTAACAGTGTTTTACCACATTAATTTCAGATACTACTTAACTATTATTTATTCCATGTTCAAATCCAGATAAATGTAATTAAGCATTGATTATCTATTCATGCTTACTGCTTAGAAAACTAATGCCTTTTGAGAATAAATAGCATATTATTTTGATATGTACTTCAGAGACTGAACTTTTAACATGAGCTTTGCAGCAATGACCACTACCGGGACTCCATTGTTTTTTGCACAAAAGCCCTTCAGTACAATTCTTACAACATAAAAAATGGATTAAAGTGAAAAAATTACTTTAACAGCTTATCAGATGAAGATGTTACCTTAACAGTAGTAAAATGTTACTGCAATCAAAAAGAAGACAACTGTTTTATTAAGATGGCCATGGTGGTTTTTTGCAGTACCATTTCAGCTATTAGTCATGGCTGGAAAAATTATTACAAAGTTATAATACAATGTCTCCTATAGCTGAACGAGTGCTCTAGTGTTAGTTATTGTAAAAGCCTACTTTTAAGAGGAAAATAGTCATGTTTTACTCAGAGAATAGCCAATATGTAAAATAACGAGCTCCACATTGACAGCCACTTTTCTGATTATAATCACAGTTCTAACCAGTCCATTCTAACAGTATTTCTATCAGAAAATTCACCTAGCAGACTGAACTTAATAAGGCAAGAACAAGCACCTTGTTCTGAAAGTATCACTTGCAGTGCCACCAGCATTCATGTCAAAGTGATAATAGAATTCTGCTTCAGGTAGCAGTTAATTGTATTTCATAGTACATAAAATAACACAGAGGCAGAAAAGATTCTGTAAGGTTCACAGTTATAGGTATAGGTAATTAAGGAAAATTGACACATTCATGAACACATGTATGAAAAAGACGTAAGTTTTACTTTTGTACTTTACTGTCTCTGCCATAGACCTTGGATAGAATCATAAGATCATTAAGTTTGGGAAAAAAACCTCTAAGATCATTAAGTCCAACCATCAAACCAGCATGACAATGCTAACTAAACCATGCCCTGAAGTGCAACATCCACATGTTCTTTGAACACCTCCAAGGATGGTAACTCCACCACTTCCCTGGAGTACAGGGGAATTATCATCTCCCTAGTCCTGCTGATCACACTATTCCTCGGGAAGGCCTGGATGCTGTTGGCCTTCTTGGCCACCTGGGCACACTGTTGACTCATGCTCAGCCAGATGTCAACCGGCATCCTCAGGTGCTTCTCTGCAGGGCAGCTTTCCAGCCACTCTTCCCCAAGCCTGTAGCGTTGCATGGGGTTGTTGTGATCCAAGTGCAGGACCCAGCACTTGGCCTTGTTGAACCTCATATAATTGACCTGGGTCCATCAATCCAGCCTGTCCAAGTCCTGCTGTAAAGCCTTCCTACCCTCAGGCAGATCAACACTCTCTCCCAACTTAGCATCATCTGCAAACTTACTGTGAGTGTACTTGATGCCCTTGTCCAGATCATTGATAAAGATATTAAAGAGAACTGGCCCCAAAACTGAGCCCTGGGGCACACCACTTGTGGCTGGCCACCAACTGGATTTAGGTCTATTCACCACAACTCTTTGGGCCTGGCCAGCCAGACAGGTTTTAATCCAGAGAAGAGTACACATGTCTAAGCCATGAGCCACCAGCTTCTCTAGGAGAACACTGTGGGAGACAGTGTCAAAAGCTTTACTGAAGTCTAGATAGAGAACATCCACAGCCTTTCCCTCTTATACTGGGTGGGTCACCTGGTCATAGAAGGAAATCAGATTGGTCAAGCAGGAGCTGCCTTTCATGAGCCCATGCTGGCTTGGCCTTATCTCCTGGTTGTCCTGCACCTGCTGTGTGAGTGCACTCAAGATGAACCTCTCCATGATTTTCTCCAGTACTGAGGATAGGCTGACACAGTTTCCTGGATTCTCTTTCCAGTTCTTCTTGTAGATGGGCATCTCACTGCTAAGCCTCCAGTCATCTGGGTCATCTCCTGTTGACCAGGACTGTTGATAAATGATAAAGAGAGGTTTGACAAGCTCCTCGACCAGCTCCCTCAGTACTCTCAGGTGGATCCCATTAGGTCCCATAGACTTGTGTGTATCTAGGTGCTGTAGCAGATCCTTAACTGCTTCGTCCTGGATTATGGAGGGTTTATTCTGCTCTCCATCCCTGTCTTCCAGGTCAGGGGGCTAAATAACCTGAGAATAACTGGTCTGACTTTTAAAGACTGAGGCAAAGAAGGTATTAAGTACCTCAGCCTTTTCCTCATCCTTGGTGGTAATGTTCCCCCCCTCCATCCAATAAAGGATGGAGATTCTCCTAGGCACTCTTTTTCCTGCTAAGGTATTTGTAAAAAACATTTTTGTTGTCTGTTATGACAACGGCCAGATTGAGCTCCAGCTGCAATTTTAAGATTTCCTTCATGAACAATGTCCAGCCTTTCTGGACCCCTTTGACCTTCAGGACTGTCTCTCAAGGGACTCTCTCAACCACTGTCCTGAACAGGCCGAAGTCTGCCTCCTGGAAGTCCATGGTAGTAGTTTTTCTGGCCTCCCTCCTTACTTTGCCAAGAATTGAGAAGTCTGTCATGTCATGGGCACTAAGCCCAGGACTGCCTTTGACCACCACATCTCCCACAAGTCATAGAATCCTAGGGGTTGGAAGGGACCTCAAAAGATCATCTAGTCCAACCCCCCCTGCCAGAGCAGGGTCACCTAGAGTACATCACATAGGAACGCATCCAGGCGGGTTTTGAATGTCTCTAGTGAAGGAGACTCCACAACCTCCCTGGGCAGCCTGTTCCAGTGCTCTGTCACTCTTACAGTAAAAAAATTTTTTTCGGATATTCACCTTGAACCTCCTATGCTCCAATTTACACCCATTACTCCTTGTCCTATCACTGGTCATCACTGAGAAGAGCCTAACTCCATCTCCCTGACACTCACCCCTTACATATTTGTAAACATTGATTAGGTCACCCCTCAGCCTCCTTTTTTCCAAGCTAAAGAGACCCAGCTCCCTCAGCCTTTCCTCATAAGGGAGATGTTCCACTCCCTTAATCATCTTAGTGGCTCTGCGCTGGACTCTTTCAAGCAGTTCCCTGTCCTTCTTGAACTGAGGGGCCCAGAACTGGACACAATACTCCAGATGCGGCCTCACCAATGCCGAATAGAGGGGGAGGAGAACCTCTCTTGACCTACTAACCACACCCTTTCTAATGCACCCCTTGGCCACAAGGGCACATTGCAAGCTCATGGTCATCCCCTGTCTACCAGGACCCCCAGGTCTCTTTCACCTACACTACTCTCCAGCAGGTCAGCCCCCAACCTATACTGGGACATCGTGTTGTTCTTCCCCAAATGCAAAACTCTACACTTCCCCTTGTTGAATTTCATCATGTTTCTCCCCGCCCAACTCTCCAGCCTGTCTAAGTCTCTCTGAATGGCAGCACAGCCTTCTGGTGTGTCAGCCACTCCTCCCAGCTTAGTGTCATCAGCAAACTTGCTGAGGGTACATTCTATACCCTCATCCAGGTCGTTGATGAAGATGTTGAACAACACCGGTCCCAGTACCGACCCCTGAGGGACTCCACTAGTCACACACTTCCAACCAGATTCTGCCCCATTGACTACAACTCTCTGACTCCTTCCCATCAACCAGTTCCTGATCCACCTCACTACCTGATCACCAAACCCATACCTGATCAACTTATCTACAAGGATGCTGTGGGAGACAGTGTCAAATGCCTTACTGAAATCCAGATAAACCACATCTACCGCTCTACCATCATCTATCCACCTAGTAATTTCCTCATAGAAGGCTATGAGGTTAGTCAAACATGATTTACCTTGATAAGTCCTTCCCTGTTTGTAAACAGCAGGTCTAGGAAGGCAACTCCCCTAGTAGGCTCACTTAACAGCTGTCAGGAAGTTATCTTCCACACACTCCAGGAACTTCCTAGACTGCTTCCTCTCTGCTGTGTTGTGGTATCAGCAGATGTCTGGTAAACTGAAGCCTCCCATGAGAACAAGGGCTAGTGATTATGAGAATTCTGCCAGCTTCTTGCAAAATGCTTTGTCTGCCTCTTCATCCTGGTTGGGTGGTCTAAAACAGACTCCCAACAGGATATCTGCCTTATTGGCCTTCCCTCTCATCCTCACCCATAAGCACTCAATTTTATCATCACAATTGTTGAGCTCTATACAGTCAGAACCCTCCCTCATACACAGAGCCACCCCACCACCTCTCCTTTCTTGCCTATCCCTTCTGAAGAGCTTATAGCCATCCATTGCAGCACTGCAGTAATGAGAGTCATTCCATGATGTTTCTGTGATGGCAACTAAGTCCTAGCTTTTCTGCTGCACAAGGCTTCTGGCTCCTCCAGTTTGTTGCCTGTGCTAAATGCATTGGTGTACATGCACTTGAGCTGGGCTATCAATTGCACACCCAACCTTAGCATGTGACCCCTAGGCTCATCTCTAGTAGGCCTGGTTTTATCCCCTTCTCCCTTTGATACTAGTTTAAAGCCTTCTCAATGAGCCCTTCCAACTCATGATTGAGAATCTGTTTCCCTCTTTTAGACAGCTGAACTCCATCACTTGCTAGCAGGCCAACTGCCATGTAAACCTCCCCATGATCAAAAAAACCAAAATTCCACCAGTAGCACCAGCCTCTAAGTTGTGTGTTAATCAAATGTGTTTTCTTGTTCCTTTTAGTATTTTTCCCTGCCACTGAAGGGACTAAGGAGAACACTACCTGTGCTCCTGAACCTTCAACTGATCATCCCAGTGCCCTGAAGTCCCTTTTGATTGCTTTTGGACTTCTTTCAACCTCATCACTGCCTGCATTACCAAGAGTGGGTAATAATCAGAGGGCCAGACAGTGCTAGTACCTGAGATGAAACCAGGTATGCAGTTACTCTCAGGTGTGAAGTTACTCTCAGTGGAGCAGAAAGGATGATGCAGACAAAAATGGAGGGCTAACTATCTTACAGAAGTTTCAGTTTATAACCCCTTCACTGTTTATCACATGACAGGGATAGCACTTGACACAGCTTTCCCCCCCCCCCCAGTAGGAATGATCCTTCAATAACACAGTTTTAGATTCATAGAATCACAGAATGTATTGGGTTGGAAGGGACCTATAAAAGTCATCTAGTCCAACCCCCCTACAATAAGCAGAGACATCTCACACTAGAACATACTGCTCAGTGACCCATCAAGGCTGACCTTGAATGTCTCCAGGGATGGGGCCCCCATCACCTCTCTAGGCAACCTGTTCCAGTGATCTACCACCCTCCTATTAGAGAACTTTTTCCTAATGTCCAACCTAAATCTAGCCTTCTCTAGCTTAAAACCATTACCCCTTGTCTTCTCGTTACATGCTCTTGTGAACGGTTCATCCCCAGCCTTCTTATAGGCCCTTTTCAAGTACTGGAAAGTTGCTATAAGGTCCCCCTGGAGTTTTCTCTTCTTCAGGCTGAACAACCACATCTCCCTCAGTCTGTCTTTGTAAGAAAGTTGCTCCAGCCCTCTGATCATTTTGTTGCCCTCCTCTGGACACACTCCAACATGTCCACATCCTTCTTGTGTTGGGGGCTCCAGAGCTGGACACAGTACTGCAGGTACAGAATCACTTCTCTTGATCTGCTGGCCACACTTCTTTTGATGCAGCCCAAGATGCATTGGCCTTCTGGGCTGCAACTGCGCATTGGTGGCTCATGTCCAGCTCTTCATCCACTAGTACCCCCAGGTCTTTTTCCACAGGATTGCTCTCTAGCATGTCTTCCCCCAGCCTGTATCTCTGGTTGCCCCAGCCCAGGTGCAGGACCCTGCACTTGGCCCTTTTGGACCTCATGAGGTTCACCTGGGCCCACTTCTCCAGCTAGACCAGGTCCCTCTGGATGGCATCCCATCCCCCTGGCATATCAACTGCACCACCAAGTTTGGTGTCATCAGCAAACTTGCTGAGGGTGCTCCCAATGCTACTGTCAACGTCATCGATGAAGATATTAAACAACACTGGTCCCAGTACAGAGCCCTGAGGGACACCACTTGTCACAATTTTCCATCTGGACACCGAGCCATTGACCACTACCCTCTGGATGCGACCATCCAGCCGATTCCTTATCCACTGAACAGTCCATCCATCAAACCCATATCTCTCCAACTTGGAGAGAAGGATGCTGTAGGGGACCGTGCCAAAAGCCTTGCAGAATTCCAGATAGATGACATCCCTAGGTCTTCCCTTGTCCACTTATGCAGTCACTCCATTGTAGAATGTCACTAGGTTAGTCAGGCAGGATTTGCCCCTAGTAAAGCCATGTTGGCTGTCCTGAATCACCTCCCTGTCCTCCATGTGCATGTCTTCTAGGAGGATCTGTACCATGATCTTCCCAGGTGCAGAGGTGAGGCTGACAGGTCAGTAGTTCTCAGGGTCCTCCTTTCTACTCTTTTTTAAAAATGGGAGTACTGTTTCCTTTCTTCCAGTCACCAGGGACCTCACCTGACTGCCATGACTTTTCAAATATCAGCGAGTAGCTTGGCAGGTACATTATCCAATTCCTTCAGGACTCTGGTATGCATCTCATCAGGTCTCATGGACTTGTGTATGTTCAGGTTCCTCAGATGGTCATGAACCTTGTCTTCGCTTACAGTGGAAGGACTTTGTCTCCCTGGTCTCCATCTTATGAGCCATCAACTTGAGAGCCATGAGGAGAGGGGTTGCCAGTGAAGACTGAGGCAAAAAAGTTATTGAGGATCTCATCCTTCTCCTTGTCTGCTGTTACTCGTTCACCAAAGTTGCTTGCTCATGGCAGGGGGGGGGCGGTACACTTTCTTTAACCTTCCTTTTCTGGTTTACATACCTGTAGAAGCCCTTCTTGTTTTTCTTTACATCCCCTGCCAAGTTCAGCCCCAGCTGCACCTTGGCCTTCCTGACCTTGTCCCTACATAACCAGGCAGTATCCCTACACTCTTCCCAGGAAACCTGTCCCCGCTTCCACTGCTGGTGTATTTTTGGCATCCTCACTCTATTAACCCAGAGCAAAGGGAAAGGAAGAAGTGCATCACTATATCATATAATTCAAGGCAAGGAAGATGGTGGTTGCCACAGCTGGATTGTTCAACAGACAATTCCTGCACGTGAACAACAGCTAGAATCACAGCTTCTCCATTGTGTTCTGTATTATTTCAAATCAATTTCTTTTCCAGCTTGAATATCCACTGAGAGTTAGGAGAGTGCTATTTAATATTCATTGTATTTCCATGCTTTCTAAAACACTTCAAGTTTAAAAGGAAATAATTCAATGTTTTAAGTGGGTTTATGCCTTATTTTATGTATACAGAGTGTTATTAAAGTGCTCACCTGAAATACATGTACTTTTTCAAAGTGTCTTTTTTAAAGTGTCTTGGAGCCTTGATACATAGCATCGAAGAGCTACTTTTCCTGGAATGCCAGCCTCAAATTAGATAAGAGTTTGTAACACTAATCTTAACTGAACAGTTTTCAAGTCTCGATTTATAAATTTGTCATTTGTATCCCAAGTGTAAGGAAGATTTGTAAATCAAAACTTTGCATTTAGGATTTATTAGCATGATTTAAAAATGTGAAGTCAAAAATACATTTTACTGACTTACACAGCTAGGTTTCCATTAGAGATTATGTTTAAAATAATTTCTAAATAAAATACTTCTGCGGGTATTAGCATGAGGTTTTCATAAAACCTAGGGAAAATATATTACTCAAACATTTAAAAGTGGGTTTACAAACAAAAAAATCAGCAAGAAAAAAATGCAGGTGTTTATTATGTCCATTTTTCCCTTGATCTGGACAACTTCTGGGAAAGTATTTCCGTATCTTTTAAAATCTTTTACATAAGAACTTATTGACACTGCAAACACTGGTCAAGTTGTGGCTGTCTGAATCAGGGTGTTTAAGGGCAATCTTATCAAAGCTATATTTTAAAGACATCCACATGGCTATCAGTGCTGCTGTTCACCAACCTAAAAAACTAAAATAACCCCCCAAAAGCACAATTCAAATTCTATTTTAAAATTATATGCCTTCCTATATTAATTAAATAATTAAGTTTAAAAAGTAGAAAGAAGCTGCTATCTTAATTACAGCTTTCAATTTATCTTAGTTGAGCAATACAAGGATGTTACACTTCTGTTATGCTTTCTGATACCAATGACAAAGGCCTGATGAAACGATACTTTTCTAAGACAACTGATACAACAACTTGAGTTAGGAATTTGCATTTTCTAAATGCATGAAGCAAAACCCACACATATAAAGAAAAGCAGTATATCACCATGTGCTACTTAAATCATCCTCTAATATATTTGCATAGGAATATATAATTATATAATTACATCTCAGTAGTATCAGAATGAATTTATGAAATATATATTGTCTCTGATTAAAAAAACAACACAAAAACATTGTTGTCATCAATAGCCAAATATGACCAGCTCAAATCAATAGTCCTTGCCTTCCATATACCACCCGAATATCAACTTTAGAAGAGGATGGTGTTTTGGTTTTTTGTTTTTTTCCAGACTGTAGAATCATATGTAGTACATAGCAAACCCTGGAACATTAACAAAAGAGGTCTTGTTAGATTTTAAGAGTTCCTACCTATCGTGAATTGTGATTTTGTCTCTCTACCAAGTTTTCTGAATTCCTATGAGTAGAAATTTAACTTGTACTTTTTTCAAATAGTAAGTCACAGAATCATAGAATCATAGAATAGTTTAGGTTGGAAGAGACCTTAAAGATCATCTAGTTCCACCCCCTCTGCCATGGGCAGGGACACTTCCCACTTGACTAGGTTGCTCAGCCCCCCAACGAACCTGCCTTTGAACACTTCCAGGGATAGGACATCTACAGCTTCCCTGGGAAACCTGTTGCAGTGTCTCACCACCCTCACATTAAATAATTTATTCCTAATGACCCATCTAAATCTACCCTTTCAGCTTGAAACCATTACCTCCCATCCTATCACTACATGCCCTTGTAAAAAGCCCATCTACAGCTTCCTTTCAGGTACTGGAAGGCTGCTATGAGATCCCCGGAAGCCTTCTCTTCTCCAAGCTAAACAATCCTTACTCTCTCAGCCTGTCTTCACAGAAGAGGAGGTCCAGTCCTCTGAGTCATAGTGTCATAGAATCATTGAAAGTTTTGGGTTTGAAGGGGCCTTCAAAGACCATCTAGTCCACTCCCCCCTGCAATTGGCAAAGGCGTCTTTCACTGGATCAGGTTGCTAAAAGCTCCATGCAACATTACTCTGAACACTTTCAGGGAAGGGGCATCCACAGTTCCCCTGGGCAACCTGTTCTGGTGCTTCACAACACTCACCATAAAAATTGTATTCCTGCTACCCAATCTGAATCTACCCTCTTTCAGTTTTAAACCATTGCCCCTTGTCCTGTCACTATAGCCTCTGGTAAAAAGTCTATCTTCATCTTTCTTGTAAGCCTCTTTTAAGTACTGGAAGTGTGCTATGAGATCTTCTCCAAGCCTTCTCTTCTCCAGGCTAAATAACCTCAACTGTCTCAGCCTTCACAGGAGAGGTGTTGCAGCACTCTGATAATTTTTTTGGCCCTCCCCTAGACCTTCTCAAACAGGTCTATGTCTTTCTTGTGCTGGGGATCCCCAGAATTGGCTTAAGTACTCCGGTAGAGCAGAAGAGCGGAATCACCACCCTCAACCTGCTGGCCCCACTTCTTTTGATATGTTTGGCTTTCTGGGTTGCAAGTGCACATTGATTGCTGCCTCATACGTGATTTTTCATCCACCTTGCCCACCATCAAATCCTTCTCTGCAGGGCTGCTCTCAATCCATTCATCTCCCAGTCTGTACTGATACTGGAGATTGCTATGACCCAGATGCTGCACTTTGCGCATAACCTTGTTGAACTTCATGAATTTTGCTTGGCCCTACTGCTGAAGCCTGTCAAGGTCCCTCTGGATGGCATCCCCTCCCTCTGTTGTACCGACTGTGCCTCTCACCTTGGTGTTATCCACAAACTTGCTGAGGGTGCACTCAATCCCACTGTCTATGTCATTGATGAAGGATATTAAGTAATTTCAGTCCCAATATGGATCCTTGGGGGACACCGCTCATTACAGCTTTCCACTTGGACATTGAGTTGTTGACTGTAGCCCTTTGAATATGGCCATCAAGCCAGTTCCTTATTCATCTAACATTCCATCTATCAAACTCTTATCTCTCCAATTTAGCAGCCAGAAAGGGGAGGGGGGGGGGGGGGGGGGGGGGGGCGGGATGTGCATACAAAAGGCCTTAAAAAGGCCCAGGTAGACATCAATTGCTCTTTCCTTGTCTATTGATGGAGTCATTTCATCATAGAAAGCCATCAGATTAGTCAGGTACAATTTGCCATTGGCAAAGCCATGTTGCTGTCTCTAATCACCTCTCTGTCTTTGATAAGCCTCAATATAATTTCCATGAGGATCTCTTCCATGATTTCACTACACACTGAAGTGAGGCTGAATGGTTAGCAGTCCCTAGGGTCCTTCTTTTTATCCTTTTTAAAATTTGATGTGATGTTCCCTGCCTGCCTGCCTACTTCACCTGACTGCCCTGACTTTTCAAATATGAAGGAGAGTGTCTTAGCAACTACATCAGCCAGTTTCCTCAGGACCCTGGGATGCATCTCATCAGGTCTCATGGGCTTCCGTATGTCTGTTCTCAGGTGGTCTTGAACCTGATCTTCTCCTAGTCCTAGTAAGGACCCTCTATCATTGCTTCCTTGCTGTCCATAATATTTGCAAACTTGACCAGATTATGATTCTGGAGAGAAAAAAGAAAAAAGCCAAAGTACTTGCAATATTCCATACAACCAGTGATCATTTTTTTCAGGTGTTTTTTTTTCTTTCTTTTTTTTCCCTTGGATATTTCCATTACTGCAAAGGTGACAGCAATATAGAAAAATGAAACATGGTTGATTTGTAATTGTATGTATCACATTAACTAGATCCTAAATACCAAACATGAATGAGTACACAGAAACTGTACAAATACTTCAGTAGTTTCAAAGAGATGATGTGTTGAATAGGCAGAACAGACTGAAATATGGGAGAGGTATAATACTCAAGTAAGAACTGTAGTGTTTGATGGCAGCAATGTTGTATTTGGTCTGGATTTTTTTTACATTTTGTTTCATTATTTTTGGGGAGTAGGGAATTACTCAGGAAGGGAATAGATATATAGAAAGAAAGGGGGAAAGTACATTCTAGGGTAGAGGAGTATGTCCAGGAATTACACCTTGGCATGAAGAAAAATTCTGTTAGAAATACTGTATTAGAAAGGCACTAAGTTGAAAGCAAAACCAGAATTCTCAAACTTCTGTGTTTCCACTGATTAGAGAACCTTTTAAATCTCTTAAAAAGACCATGTGATATGAAGAGGGGAAGTTGTTATTTGTGGGGTGCAAGAGTTAGAAAAGTCTTAGTAGGGAAGAGATAAACTAGACTTTTTTCTTATGGAATACTGTGAATATAAGCAACTCTGGCCATTTAATTAGCAAATAATATTGAATTTAATTTACTCATGCAATAATATCCAGAGAGGCAATTAAACACAGAATGGCATTTGAATATCCACATACAGTATCCATGACTATCCTGAGCAGATAATGTGTAGCCAGGTTTATGTCACACTGAAAAGAAGAGGTGTAAAAGCAAGCCAAGAAAGTATCTTTAGCTTTACTTTAGTTTCAACAGTAATTCTGGAATGACAACCAATTTATTTGTAAGCACAGTAACACAATCAACAAAAGCTGACTTGGATTTATTAGGACCTCTAAAAAATCTTTTGAATAAAGGAGAAGCTGTAAATCTGAAGTTCATCTGAAATAGCACAGCTTATTCTAGGTTCCTTACCAAGTCGATAGAGAGAACTGGGAATTTGGAGGACAAAGTTTACAACATCTTAAGTGCCCAGTTCTGAGTATCAAAATTCACAAAAGATAAATATGGTGTTAATTTGTGGTCCAGAGTACAGCAAGAAGGATCATAGGTTCTAAATTATTGCCCATGAAAATGAAACACATATGTTTCTTTAGCTTACACATGGACACAGAAGGACAGAAAAAAATGAGACAACTAAACAAACATATAAAGGATACCATCATAAGGAATGGAATAATCAAAGGTAATAAGAACAAAAATCAAGAGGTTTAATTCACAGTCAGGGAGATTGATTTAATTTTGGGAAATCTGTCTAGTACGAACTGTGAATTATTAGAGTGGATTGCCTGAAGAAGTTGTGGCAATGTTCAGCATTTATGAAGAGGCTGCATAAACTTCTGTCAGGTATCACATAGATATGTAAATCATGTCCAGAAGCAGAAGACCAAACTGGATGATCTTCTGATCCATGTTTCTACATTTCTCTGTGACCTAACAATGAAGCCAGCTGTTCTGATAATGTCACATATTGAATCAGACATATTCCAAAGCCTATTGAATTAGGGATGTATATCTATAGAATGCTTCCAGTAGTGAAACAGTGAGTTATTTACATTAAGCTATGCAAGCTGGGATGTTTAGGTATATCTGAGTCAAACTGAACTGAATCTCCTATATCCCCTTGTAATCTGGTCAAGAAGTTTATTGTCTGTGCTTTTCTCTTCCTCCCAGTTATTTTTATTCTGACTATCTATTAAACCTTCAAAGGAATAAAAATACTTCTAATTAAATTATTTGTGAGAGAAGTTTTGATATAGATTGACCCATATGTCCTTTAAAAAACAATTGTGTCATAAAATTCCTACCCATTTGTGTCTGTAGGCTAATGTAATCAAATTCTGCTGTTTGATTTTTGTAGGAAAATTTTTGTTGTGCACTTTCTTGAAGGAAAAAATATACAAACACGAAAGAAAAATACCCTGTCTATGACAAATATCTATAAAACATTTTTCATCTTTAAAGATCTCTGAATTATCAAAAAATGTGGCTCTAGCCTTGGGATTATTAATGTATTTCCTAAGCCTTGTACTTCTTGTGTTTAATGAGACTAACTATACATGTAATGCTAAAACTGTGTAAAATTTATGGACCTAAGATTTTCTAGATAAAACTGTACAGTTTTATCTCTAGAACTAAACCACAGAAATTTTCTTAGGATTCCTTTTTACATGACACTGCAATTTCAGTGGAGATCTGGAATTTCTTACCACTGCTTCTCCCAGTGCTTTCTTTAAGTCTGTTTGAAGGAAAAAGAAGGTAGACTCCACTTGTAGACTACAAAAGTCATCACACTTCTTTTTTTTCCTTTTTTTTTTCCCCTCCTATAAGACATCCCACATGGTTTAACAGATGGAGTGCCAATATTGCAGATCTTAATATGATTATGACTCTAAAAAAGTTTAAAAGTCAACTATTCCCTCTTTAAAATGGTCAAAGAAAAAATATAACCACATAGGCTGCACAGGTGAAGATGTTTCCATGATTAAATGAAGCAAGTGTCAGATTTCTGCCCTGAATTGTCTGACAAGAAGATGATTTTTGTTATAGTTATGATCTCTGCTAGTTAAAAAAAAGCTTCGAGATCTCTAAGTCTGAAAAATCTGTTTTTCAATCTGTTTGGTAAATAATGAAAATTATTTCTAATTTGTGAAAATAAACATATACATTTAAGAGTGTTTTGTATAAACACTTGTTATAACTTTATAGGCATTTGTCAGAATTGGCAGTTATCAAAACAGTGTAAAACAATTATAGTTGCAATATTATTTTACTTTGAACACTGCTCACTTGGTCTGCTTTGATCCTTTTGCACATATTATACCACTACCAAAGTAGGGTGAGTAGTTGCTCTTTCCCTGCAGATATTTTTAGCATATTTTTAAAGCTTCCCTTAGCAATACATTATCTATCCAGAAGGTGATAAGAAAATACAATTTTCTTCTATCAATCTGCAAACCAAATGTTTCTAGTTAAGTTGCACTATTATAAGAAAAAAAACACAGCTTACATCTATCCACTCAGTTCTTGGATACTTGAATGAGGAACTGCAGAACTACAAGGCTTTATAAAATTTTAAGTTGCCTCAAATCCTTTAACTTCTCAGCAACGACCTAAGAAAAGTTTTCTGACTCTGTTTTAAGGCAAAAATTATTATTAACCTTTCAGAAATCAAATAATATTACTTTCATTTTCTCTTTAGGAAATAAGCTTAGCCATTAATAAGACCTTCCTGACTAGAAAAGATACAAGAGTTGAGAAGTCTTCATATTTTAACTGATAGTAGTTGCTTTTGAGACAAAAAAAATAAAATTAAAAAGATAGCATTTTGTTAATTACTAAAAATCTTTTAAATCAATACCATTCTCCAGGTAGGAGAATCACAATTAATTTATAGATAAAATTGCAATATTTGAATATTTAAAATAATCTATTAGTAATCTATATAATTTAGAAATTTATAATTTAGAATCTATATAACTAATAATCTATATAATTAACAAAGTAGGGCAGTTCACAAACTGCTATTGCATTTATATCTGATATTGAAGTTTATATATGATTTTAGGAAATTCAGGATAAGGCAGTAATCATAAAATATTCAGGAAAACCTAGCAACATACACAGAACCAATTTAGTTTCATTTTTTCAACTATAGGGCTAGAAGCAGGCCAGTGAAAATTGTGTTCCTCAGTCACAGATACCACATAGTTAGTATGTTCAGAAACTAACAAGATCAAAATACCCATTGACTAGAAGTATACCCCTAACCAAAATTGTTTGTGGCAGGGCTTTTCACAAAAAAAAGATTTAATCTCATACATTTATCTGAAACAGAGAAGTCTTTCTACTGGTAACCCTATTTTGAAGTTTAAAAATAGGGGCACATAAAGTTCAAAGGGTTTGTCTCAAATTACCTCAGGATTCTCTGTTTTATCCAGAAATTAAATCAGAACCTGATATTGAAGTTTACTTCCATAACTGTAAATCTAGTCTTCTACTTTTGATCGTAAGAAGGAAAGATACTTCTTCCTTATCCTATTATTACCTTCTATGAATGCCTTGTGAGCCTTTCCACAGGGGACATTTTTTTGCTATATTTTTATTACCTACTCTTTTATACCTAGGTGAAAAGATTGCTGCCATGACCCTAAAGGCCGTTTTATTCTTTAGGAGTCACAGGTGGAATGATCTTCCTCTCTCCTTTCCTGGTGAATATTTTGGGTGTTACTGCATTTGGGTGTTACTGCAGAGCCACTAAGATGATTAAGGGGCTGGAGCATCTACCAAATGAGGAAAGGCTGAGAGAGCTGGGTCTGTTTAACTTAGAGAAAAGGAGGCTGAGGGGGGATCTCATTAATGCTTATAAATATCTAAAGGGTGGGTGTCAGGAGGATGGGGCCAGACTCTTTTCAGTGGTGTCCAGTGACAGAAAGAGGGACAATGGTCACAAACTGGTAAGCAGGAGATTTAACCTGAATATGAGAAAATAATTCCTCTACTCTGAGGATAAGAGAGCACTGGAACACGCTGCCCTGGGAGGTTGTGGAGTCCGTGGATGTGGAAGATTTTCTTGCAGAGCATGGGCATGTGAGCAATCCAGCCTTTGGTATAAAGGCTTAATTGTGCTATTGAGGCTTTAGCCTAACTACTGTTACTTTGAAGGCCAACTGAAGAATGATTACAGCTTGAGAATAAGAAAATTGGCTGAAGATAAACAGCTCCCAGATGCGGAAGAAGAAACAAGATAGCAGAGTTGCTGAGATCATGCAATGTAAGGACTTTGTGCGCTTAGGGCTAGTAACCAATCATGTATTAGAAGCAGGCGCGTGGACAGTAGCAGTGTTCTGGTTTAAATATTAAAGGTGAACCCCAGACAACCAGAGGACAGAATTGTTCTCTGTTACCCCCCACCTCCTCCCTCCCAAGGGAAGATAGAAAGGGGAACAAGAGAGACTTCAACTTTGGAAATTGAAACTACAAACAAGCTTACTATAACACAACGAAAAAGGGTAAAACGGAGGGGGAAGATGAGAAAACGGAGGCGGGGGGGGGGGGGGGGGGGGTGAGTAAATATTTATATACAAATATACAAAACCGATCTCAAGGATGGCAGGGATATGGGGAACGCAGGGCCGCTCCAGGAGAGGTCCACGGCTCCTCACAGCACCCGATGTAGTTGGATTCTGGAGTGAGCACATGGGAAGCCGAAGGAAGCCAGCAGCACACCCGGCAGGGGAAGAGGAGTAGGAGGAAGGAGAGCGGCTTCCGGTTCTGGTGGCTTTTATAGGTTGTGACAGGAAGTGGGTGGGAATACTGACCCCTGCCAGTCTCTCAGGGTGCTAAGGACCCCCTCTCTCTCCGATAGGTGTCCAACACAGTGCCGGGGTCTCCCAAACCATAATAAGCAGTATACCAATTAGAACAGAGTATTGTTCGCGTGGACAAAGACATATAACCAATACTAATGTAGCTTAAAGCGCATGTTATGAGCAATAAGGTATATAACAAGGCATTTGGTTAAAATAAACGGCTTTTGCTTGGTCATATTGATCATGGTGTGTTAGTCCGAGCTCCCGCCAAACCTGGAGACATTCAAAACCCACCTGAATGTGTTCCTGTGTAATCTGCTCTAGGGGATCCTGCTCTAGCAGGGGGTTGGACTAGGTCATCTTCAGAGGTCCCGTCCAACCCCTAACATTCTGTGATTCTGTGATGTTCTGTTTCTTCTCTTCCAGAAGAAAAGTAGCATATCCTTTCCAAGGCATGCTTGAAATAATGTTAACACATTATTCACAGCTTTAGTTTTCTACAGATCGTAAATGCATCATTTTGGAAATAACCTAACAGCACAATAAAAAAATCTTAATTTTAATGGCTGCCTATCTGTAGGTATCAGATTACCCTCTGTAAAGTATATGGCAAAAAACACGGAGCACATGACAGTTATAAACCCTCAGTAATTGCTTCAAATGAATTTGCTCTATTTTAAGGGTTAAGTATTTTATTAAATATGGCTTAGATAAGCCTCAGCAAATTATTTATTGGGCAATAATCCTTAAAACGAATTTACTTTTGCTGATGGCTGACCAGTTATAGCTGTTTAACAAACCATTCATAATACAATAAGTACAGACATAAATGCTGCATAAACATCAACCAACCCATTTTAAATTAATGTAATCATCTGTTTATAATACTTGGTTTGATTTAGTGATTATAGCAGCCTTTTAAAAGAAAGGAAAGCCAGCCAGGGTTATTCTGTTTGGGCTTTTTTGTTATATATATACTTCTTGTAGGTTTGTGAGGAAAATATTGAGATAATAATAAAATCATGCAATGAACTTGCAAGTCGCAGATTTGATGTGTGCGTATTTTTGACCAAGATGGGTATATGGTATAGCTACTATTGGCTGCTCTTTTGAAAACTGTCTCCAAGGAGGACCCATTGGGGAAGACAGGCAGGTATAATTCATCCTTTTTTATAAACAGGAGAAAGAAGAGATTACAAAAGTGAATTTGAATTTAAAAACAAGCAAACAAACAAAACCCAAGGAAACAAATCTACAGACTTGTAATGTGATGCTTTCTGAATGAAGCTAAGGTGGTATGTTGTTCTTTGGAGAAAAGATTAGCTCATGCTTTTTCAGGGACAAGGTGCTCTTGACATACAACAAATACTTTAAAGAACCATTGGCTACATCAGTTAGGGTCAGATGGAAAACAACAGTTCAGTCTGTTCTTCTACCATATACAGAAGATATTAATCTTGTAACTGTAAGCTGCCAAAATGTGTAAGTATTTTCTTCCTCTGGTGCTTTAGTTTTCTCTAAGTCTTCCCACTATATGTTTTATAAAGTTATTGTTCTATAGATATTGAAGTTCATTCAATGCACAAGATGGTAATGCAGAGAATCATAGAATCATTTTGGTGGGAAAAGACCAAATCAAATTCAACCATTAACCTACCACTGCCAAGTCCAAAAGAGACAAAATGGTAGTTTAAATTCTTATGATTTTCAAACTGAAGAGAAGTAAATAGTAAGAAGCTTTTCAGCCATTTATGTAAAAGAAAAAAAAAAAAAGAAAAATAAAAAGAAAAAAAAAGAAAAAATTAACATGGCATTATGAAATGAGAAAGATAATCTAGGTATAATAAAAAAATAAAATTGAACAGCATTGTAATCTTTGAGGATACAAGAACTGTGGATAATGTGAAAAAATGCAGGGAAAAAAGACACTGACAATTACATGTGAACTAGAATTAAAAGAATGTTTCCACATGCAGCATTAGAGTAAATGGACAATATGCTGTCAGGATTCTGAAAGAGCTGATACGTGAATACTCAGATTATTCTGAGCTTGATAGCTTCATAATTTTCTTTTTCAGGAAGAATTACAGATGTAAATGGACACATGCGAATATTTTACCCATCCAGATTTTTTACCAATGGCAAATTATATTGCTGTAACATGATACCTTTATTTCAAATGTCTGGTTTTCAAAATGAAGTTAGCACAGAGACATTAATCCTGAACCTAGAATTCCATATATTTGACATGGAGGTACACAGAATTTACTAGTTCATCTTGAAAAGAATAGCTGATTAACTAGTGGGAAATTTTTATTCATGCATTCAATTCATAGAAGATTCAAACAGGTTTTGATAAAGAGAGTGTTTAGAGTGATAAAGGCTTGTGATTAACGCTGTGTTGGAAAGAGGTTCCTCAAAGATCACTCTAGAGTTGATTGTGTTTAATTTTTTTACCTAACACAATAGCCAGAAGCATGTTGGTGAAATTTGCTAATGGCACAAAATTGGGAAGCAAAAAAAAAGGTAATATAATCTGGATAATGGTGAGGGAAGAAGAAACCTGCTTTTTGAGAGTGAACAAGTTTGGCTTCTGTAGCTTAATGAAATGGAGGCTGACAGACAATATCTTAATTTTCTCTTATGACAGTGAATCAAGAAACATTGATGCTGGAATGCATGCATTCAGGTGGAGGCAGGTCAGAGTTCCCACTTTTTATTGCTGATTTATAAAGATGTTGGGAAGCTCAGAGGTAAAATAGGGAATTATCAAAGGAATTACCAAAGTTTGTCCTTTTTGCTGACACCATCACCCCCAACACTCATATACTTGTCTGTTGCAGTATCGCATAGTTTTGTCTTGTTTGTTGTCATGAGCTATTATGCGGAAATTCAAAAGATCTTCCCAATACCTTTAGTTTTGTCTCATACATCATACATGATGTTAGGTAAGGCTGCACATACTTAAAAGGAACTGAAATCAGGTTGTGTGGGCGCTGTTATCAATGGTGTCTGCTCTCACAGCAGGGGCAATACCGTAAAGTCCAGCCACAAAAAACCACCCCCTAACACTTGACTTTAAGTTTTAGAAGGCAGGCATTCTGTACCGCAGCGCTGGATGCACGGGAAGCACTCCACCTAACGTGCATACTGAGAGTGGCAATATGCAAGACTTACATCATCCTACTATGTACATATGCATCAGATTTCCTGAAACTAATGATAATATTTGTATTCTTATTACACGTGTTTTAAGCCCCTTAGGGTGTTTGGCAGGGGTCTTTGGTGGTCTTCAGGGGTTGCTCTGAAGTGTCCTTTGCTTGAACCCTTCCCCAAGGCATATGCAGTGTTGAGCAACCTTTAGGTTTTCTTCTTCTTTTCTTGCTGGTCTCAGCTAGTTCTTAACTGCAAGGTCCCTAGTTCCTTGAGCTTTTTATCTGTTTACATACACAAGGCCTTGAAACTTCTCAGGTAAGCACAAAACAGCATGACCATAAAAGGGATTATGGAATGTTGTCTGTCGTTTAAGGTGTCAGCCTACTGTTCAATGTATCAGGGGTAGCAATCACAACATCTCGTGGCTAGATGCATCCCATTAAAACACCTCATCTGCCCCTCTTTATCTCCTGACACTCCTTTCAAGAATACAAGGCTCTGTAGTTGCCAACTACCCATTTATGAACTAGCACATATTTTTAAATTATGCAAATCACATGTCAATTGATTAATGTTAGGTCAATTATTAAGATTGCTTGCATCTCCTGGCACATGCCAGAGGTTATTTCTAGTTTGGTCCTGTGATTCTGTCCCTGTTAGTTATACTAGTGTCTGCAGCGTACTGTTGATATCAGTTTCTAAAAGACATTTTTGCCCCAGATTTTTAATCACATGCTTTCAGTTTCAAAATAACTTAGTGTTTTTCTTTCTACACCTTGTATTTACAGTAAAAATAAATGCAAATACAGATCACAAATTAAAAAGTACATAATCCAAGATGTAGCTTTGATTCAGTTTCATGGGCATTTCTCATATACTTCCATACATATTTTAATACTTTCTGAATCAAAACTTTTTAGGATGATTGTCTAGGAATGATTCTGTCCCTTTTCAGTTTCAAAAGCAATGTTTTAGCAAGTCTGTTCATCTGGGAGATAAGTGCCCTTCGGAATACATATTTTTTAAAAAGAAAACCTCAGGAAAAAATACACCCTGAAGGCAGAAAAGGGGATCTTTCTTTTGCTATTCAATCAAGTGAAAGGGATTAGAACTTGACAAAGTTGATCTGGCACCTGTGTCATGAAAATTAATATAAACATTTTTACTTCAATACCAAGTGGCACTTCAAAGACTTCAGTCAGGTGAGGACTTAAAAACAAAGCAACAACAGGGCAGCATTCAGTGAATTTATTGTAATGGAAGTGGGAATAGTCAGATCTCATATATATCTTACTTGTGGTTAGAATTATATTACTGAAGCACCTTGAGGACTCACTGTATTCAACCCTTTCTTACATTAATCAACTCCATTCTTATGTTTATCCGAAATATTTTTAATTGTTCGAACATTAGCTTAAAGAAATGGTCATGGTCATACTGTGTATTGCTTTCTTCCTAGAAAGCTGTCTAGAGGTAAATTTTGCAATTACTTTTTGGCTTCAATCTTGAGTAACCATTTGTGTGTCTAATAAAGTGATATGAGGAGATTAAAATGTCTGGTTTTATCACCTTTGTAATGTTTTCTGTGCATGTATTTATTTTAAAGCAAGCAATTATGTCTTTGTATGAGTATAGTCTGCCAGTATATTATTTGGAAAAACCCTGGAATGCTGTAGAATTACATCTAAACCTTATGGTTAATTTCATTTACTTCATTTATTTACAGGAATTAGCTGAATTTTTAGCCAGTTTCCTAAGATTTTATCTGGGATATGGCAGTACTTTTCACGGTGAGATAAATGGACAAAGCAAGCAGAAGATGACCATGCCCACTAGAACTGAAAAAGACTCTTATTGCAAATCATTTTGCATCTCATTTCGTTTACTTCCACCACTGGTTTAGAACCATCTGTAAGGAGTCAAGTCAACAGACTTTTGCTAATGCGCGTTAGATCACAACTGGATAGCAGTTAGTTTTTCCAGCTGTTAGCACTGTGTGAAGGGTGCAAAGTACAGTATAGTGTTTTGCCAGACTGTCAGGTAAGTTTTCCATGAAGCATACAAAAATCCTGAAGAAAAGCATGACCTCTAGCAGAGCCATCTCTAATGCAACAAGTGAGGAGACTCCCACTCATCCATTTTTTAACCCATGCTCTTATTGTTACCAAGCTGAACTTCTTGGCTGGGTATGCTTCCTCCTTCCCACTTGCTCATGCAGCTTATGGGCTCAAGGAAGGAAAATTTTGTTTCATTACCTTTAAAATAACCTTAGAAATTGAAAAGGAAACTGTTGCAGTAATATAAAATTATATTATTTTGTCTTCTTTAAAACAAAAAAAGAAATAGATATGGTAAATTTCCTTTGATATTTACTTACTGTAATATATATTTTATTACTTTATATTGATACTGATATGAAATTTGTTTCCTACTACATTTTAAACCAAAAGAGGTGTAATGAAAATATGTATCAAAACATGAAATTTAAAGTTGAGTTTCCTAAATTAATACCATCATTCTTCTGAAACTAACAAATACACAAGATTTGATTCTTTTACTCATGTGGGACCTTCAGAAATCTTCTAGCCTGCCAACCCTGTTGATGCCAAGTTGTCAAAACCTCATGCTCCTTCTAGAATTGCAATATGGAAAGATGGTGCAGACTTCTGAGCTGGACCTGCCTTAGGTCTGGAAACAGAATGGCTGCACTCAGACAGTGCTCAACCCCATTTAATAAATGTTACCTACAGAGACTATGAACAGGCTTATAATAATTAGGTGGAATTATCAGTATATTGGATTAGGTCAGTAAAAGCACACAACCACTAACAATTATGATCCATATGCAGATCCATATGCATATAGGTAAGTATATATTCAGTCCTAAATAAAAAGGCATCAGGTCAGTGAAGTAATACTAGAGGTATTATAAAATGCAGTTCACAAAATTCTAAGAGCAATCCTGCTACCACTAGAAGTAATGAGATTTCTCATTGAACCAATTACAATCGTGTTTGGAAACTTTACTCCAAAATTGTATGGAAGTTAACTTACATGCTTAACATGAACAGACTGTCAAATTTAAGTGTGGGGGAAGCCCAGTGGGAAAACAGAACAAGATTAAATTTCTTGAGGTGTGGAAATGGGTGAATATAAATAATCCAGAAGAAATATTGATATTTCAAGAGGAAAAAATTAAAGAAGATATACTAAGTTATTATAAATGTACGTGATTTATAATGGCTATACTTTGGACATGCTTCAAAAACTAATAAAAGACTGAAGGTGTATAAATATGGCAGAAGTCTTCCTTGACTGAGTTCCAGTGGCAACCACCTGGAGGGAATATTTGATGAAATGATAAAGGAGTTACACAGTTTGAATTTTGTAATGTTTTATTAAATACGGGTAATTCAGAGTCCTGTATGTTAGCATGCAACCTTAATTATACAATGGCAACTGGAAAGAAAAAAAAAAAAAAAAAGAAAAAAGAAAAAAAGGAAAAGAAGCAGTTTTTCTGTGAGATCAGTCTTTGCAGAAAATTACAATGAACAATTACTGTAACGCAGATTTCTTGCAAAGTCCTCACAGCAGGGAATTAGTTTCTGAAAGAATACCAAAGTGGATAATGGAATCAAGACTAGAGAGAAAGAACTGTATTGTATAGTTTTACAGAGATCCCATTTTATTTGGCTTCTTTTCTAGCAGCTAACTAAATATAGACAGGTTTAACTTGCAACAAACTTTTCCCTACAGTGACTGCTCTGGTTGATCACAATATTGCATTTTCTTTCCTGAAGAAAAATTTGTCATCTATCTGAGGCAAGAACTTTAACATGAAATGAATCCTGCCGTAGAAGTTTCCTTTCTGTATTTCTGTTTGACATCTAACATCCTCACTGTAGATAACGTTGAAATCAATCCATCCTTCACTGAGGTTAGTATACCCCTCTTCTGTCTACTACAAGTTTTCCCTGACGTTACTGATTGTTTCAGCTTGTGTTCATTTGCCTGATGGTGAACAGATAGATCTCCAGATAGAATTTTGGTATGTGCATAAAAAATTAACTAAAATTTATATACTAACACACACTTCTCTGCTTTCTAGATATATAAGTAATAAAAGAAAGAATATAAAGGGTTATTCACTTTTATAACCCCGTTGTTTATAACTGCTTTTCTTGGTTCTCTGCCATGGTTTAATTGTGTTAGTGGTTTAATATCCCCAAAGAGAATATTCCCTAGTTGCTTGACGTCAGCTTTGTGTTTGTATAACATTTTCATTTAAGTCACTGTTTAAACACATAATGAGCTCTACATGTTGCAAGATAAAAAAATATATATATAATAATGTGCCTGTTTTTAATACTTAGCATAAGAAAGGAGGGTACATGCTTTGAGTTAATTTCCACAAGGTATACAGACTATAAGATGTACTGAAATTACCCATTTGGTCTATTTAAAAAAGTCAGTTTTCTTCAAAATGCAGAAACCTCAAACACATTTCCAAGCCTTTTAAGGGTCTCTTGTAGGACATAGGCATGAAGAAATTGTATTTATATTGCATGTTCAAATTTATCTTTGCTACAGAGACAATTGCAAATGGGTGAGTTGTTTTATTTCTAAACTGAAAGAGTAATTTTAGCTCCTTTTATGTATTGAAACAACTGAAGACAATAACAAAAATAGCAGTGGCTAACACGCATAGCTTTGCACTGCCCAGCAAGACCTAATCAGAAGAGAAATTGTAATGGGTATCAGGACTGCTCTTTGCAAAAAAAAATAGAAGTTTGGAACTGTTTGGTAAACTGAATCAAGATGTGCAGAAGAACTGCTTAGGTAGAGAATATTCTGGAGAGACAGACTTACAAGTACGAACGAGGGAAATGCCTGCTTTTGGTAACTGTTTATCTAGGGAAACAAGGTTTATGTGTATGTTTTTTGCATGAGGTACTTTATAAGATTCCTCCATTAGAACAATCCTTTTAGATGCCAAATATTACTAATCATTATGGACAAAGGAACAGTTATGTGTAAAGGGTAGGTTAAAATGGGTGTTGACAGTGGATGTTTTTTACTGCCCACTTTGCCATGATAACACTGGCATTAAACTGTTACAATAGCAAACATGATATATCTGTATTGTAATCTGCCATTAGATGGAGTTTAGTTTCCTTATTCTGCTATGTATATAGCTTTTAGTGGAATAGAGTCCTTACAAGCACTAGGAAGCACCTCTGTGAAAAGAATAACTATTGTCGATCCATGGCTGTTCATGAGCCTGATCCAGAACTCTTGTATCCAGTGGAGGCCACAAGTTTCTGTATGCTTATGAATAAGGAATCCAAGGTTCTTCTTGCATTTTCAGCCTTTGATAAAGGTAACAGTTTGATCTTCTCAGATACTTTCTGTATCTATTTTGTCTACTGTTTAGGAAAGAAGGGGAAGTATTTAAAATGTTATATTTTATATTTTGTACGTTAACAAACAGGCAGATTTAAAGCCTCTTAGGCATGCTTGGGGACATAGTGCATCCTCTCCACGTTCTCCTTTTGGGACCCTTTAAAGCTTGGGCTACTGACACATCGTAAGACATTCAGTCAGAGCAAATCCTCTTGATATATGGCTGATCAAAACTGCACTATATGGCATTAATGATCAGCTTGTATAGGAATACTGTTCCTGGGCTTGTGAATTTGGTTACCTTGAGCAAAAATTAGGGAAAAATAAATTATTACTTACTTCAAGCATAGTTTTCATCTGAGACTTTGGTCAGATAAACCAGCTGATTTTTGCTGAAGAAAATCTAGTGGTTTATTTGCTTTTTCTTTAAGTATTTTACATGATTTAATATAGCTTGTAGGATAAAAAGAAAGTCTCATGCTGTGTCACAGAGTGGCAAACTCTTTGAGCAGTGTTTGGTAACTTACCAGATGCTTTATAACAAGCTATAAACCTGATCCCAAAATTGTAATAGAGGAAGAATTAATAACTCTCTGCTTATTTCACTTTTCAATGAAAATGAAGAAAAAAAAAAAGTGGGTCACTGCAGAAAGTTTAATGTATGTGGCATTATTACTGAGTACTCTGTTAGCTCAACATTATAAAAACATAAAAATGTTCAAAATTTACAAGGGTGGCAGGTGGATAGGGAATTGAAGCTGTAGAGTATATAGCTGCAAAAAAGTAGAGAGTGAGAGTGAACTTTGAGGATGGGAATGAACTTTGAGAAGAAAACTTGCATGCAGACTTCCTGTTGTTAGGATTTACAATGAGCACTGAAGAGGAAGACAAAATCAATCTGATCCCCAAAGAAAGCCCTACATAAAAATTATCATTTGCTAGAAAAAGAAAAGGGAAGAGTGCAGGGGAGGGGTGAGGAGAGAAGCACTCTACTATTCCTATTAGTACCTCAAACATAGGCTTTTATTTCTTGATTGTACCTCATGCTGATGCTGATGTGGATAAAGGAAGCGAAAATCATCAAGGCAGAGATTTCAAGAAACAGTCTACATCATTCAGCCTTCCTGTGAAGAGGTACATGGGTAGAATATTAAAAAGAAAAAATGCTGTCATTAATAAGCTACAAGGAAGTACATGCATACAGAGTACTTCTACATTCTCTCTCTGACCAGGAAGACTTAAAGGATAACATTACAAATTTAAGGGACAAAGAATCTATCCATAGATGTTCCTCAGAAGCATAATAGTGAACAAGAGAGGGAAAAGAAGAGAGGATTATTTCTCTTGGTTGGGGGGTAACTGTTCAGGGTGATAGAGAGTGTAATTGTTCAAAGCTGTTACAGCTAAGACACTGCTCAGCTTTAAAAACATGCATTCTAAACCCGAAGTGTAATGCTCAGGTGAATTTGTGGTTTCCTTAAGCTAATTGGTATGAAAAATAATATACATTTTGAGCATGGAAGAATGCAGAAGTAGTGAAGTGGCATAAATCATGCCACAGCAAGCCTCCGAGATTGTCTACTGTGATCACACTTCGGAGTTTATTAACTTGAAAATGAGGTTCATCTGATTCCTATGTCTGACTCCCAACACTAAGGGAATAAAAAAGTTTTAAATAGAAAAACAAAACAAAACAGCTTTTATGTGGAGTTTGTCTGGAAGCACTCGATTGGACAGGCTTAGCACCAAGTGACAACAGAGGTGCTGCCTTGTAGCCATATGGACACCTAAACAAAGACCTCAGTAGCATGTCTCTGAGATGAATAACAGGGAGTTGCCTTGGTTTTTCTCCTTATTTTTTTTTATCTGTTTTGCTACATCTAGCTAAAAAATTAAATAAAAGAAGGTTTACTATACCAAAGCCAATTATTGCAGTTTTAACAATATGGTCCTGCGGAGAAAGATTTTCAAAGACATTTTTGAGATGAGTTCTCAGCAATCTGTTCTTCCTTACTTTCTGAAGAAACAACAATAGCATTAAGCATCCTAAGCACTTCAGATTTTTGAGTAAAAATTATGTGACCTTAAATGTGTTCCCTTACGGTATTAAAAAAGTGATAGCCTTTTTCCCAAAGGAGACTCTTTTCATTCACATATAATTATTCTTTTGTTGTTTATGTTGCAGATTCAAAATGCTGACTGTGAAATCTGTATCAGCAAGGAAACCATTTTGGATTAACTGAACAGGCACAAGTAATGCCACATTGCTTGTAACATTGCCTTATCTGACCAAAAATATTACAGCTAGTAAGATCAACCAAGAGCACTTAGGCCAGACATAACTTAAGACTTTTTAAAGTAATAAATTGTTATTGCGTTTTCTAGCAGAGAAATTCAGGTCTATTGTTAAATAAAAATCTGATTTATTTCTTACCTTTCTTCAACAGAGACATTAGTCTATATGTTTAGTGTTTGCAAGCACTATTCCCTGCTCTGTTGTGGTATGTCACATAATTTTCTTTGCACTGTCTTGCTTCAGTTCTTATAAAAGGCAGTTCTCCTAAAAGACAGTTCTCCTAAAAGAGCTGAATGAATGGCTTGGTATGGCTCTCTGCTGATATTGATTATTTAATAGACTAAAAGTCACTTCCCCCATATTACCACAACTAGTGACATGTCAGGACTTGCTTTGCTTTTTACTGCTTTAAACAGAATCTAAGGCTGTCTCCAACCTGACTTTTCTTTTTTCTTATATTTTTTACATTCCATTAATAATGTGGTTTCTCTATGTGTTTATTTATTTATTTATCGATCTACATATTTATTTTGTCATGAATGGCAAGAGCCTCTCTTCCATTCAGGACGAGTCTTGCATTATGTGTTTGTACTGGTGAAGGGGGGTGGGAGGGGTGGTGGTGGGGAGGCAAAAGGAGCATTCCTTGTGAAAACAAAGAAAGACTGGCCTTGAAGAAGATCCGTCTGTTCCACACTTCTCTCATGAACACTCTTTGAATGAATAGCAATTAGATCCACAAAACATTAACGGCCAGTCTGGGCACTTTGTTTCCCCCCAGCCAAGCTGGCATGGCAAGACTTGAAATGGAAATAACTCAGAGTTGTTATTTAGATGTTTTTGTTGGGCTTTCATATGTAAGGGAAATGTATCTGTTGTATCTGTCGATGAATACAACTCTACTGAGAAAGTATTTTATCCTCTCTCTTCCAAGTGGAAAAAAAAATAATTCAGGTTTTGTAATGAGCTTCCAAGATGTTAAGGTATTATCATGGTTGGAAGACTTCAATGAAATTTCCCTGTTAGTTAGATTTTTCTGAATTTGCCTTGTCATGGCAAGGAGTGGCTGTAGAAATAGTTTAGAAAACCCTGCCTAGATAACATTGGGTTCTTTTTAGAGTTTCTTTCTGTTAACAGTCTGTAAATAGGAAACATGACACTAAATTAAAACAAAGTATCTTGCGCACCTCAGGGTGTCCATCATTACTATAGACTCTGAACTTTTAGGGTCTAGCACTGGGTTGTAGGAAAGGTCTGGATTTAAACATTATTTTAGTAATAAATTGTACTTTTCCAGATGTTTATTATAAGTAATAGCAGAAGTTCTGTAAAGTCTTGCTTTGTGTCCATTTAAATAAGGAAGCTGATGGTCTCAACTGGGAGACAGAGTTTGTTAATTTCATAGAATCATAGAGTCATAGAATGGTTAGGGTCGGAAGCAACCTTAAAGACCATCAGGATCCAACCTTCCTGCTATGAGCAGGGACACCTCACACTAGACCAGGCTGCACAAGGCCTCGCCCAGCCTGGCCTTGAACATTCTCAGGGAGGGGGCATCCACAACCTCCCTGGGCAACCTATTCCAGCACCTTACTACCCTCATGGTGAAGAATTTCTAATGTCTAACCTAAATCTCCCCTCTTTCAGTTTAAAACCATTACCCCTTGTCCTATCACTACCCTCTCTGGTGAAAAGCCCCTCCCCAGCTTTCCTGTAGCCCCTTCAGGTACTGGAAGGCCGCTATAAGGTCTCCCCAAAGCCTTCTCTTCTCCAGGCCGCATAGCCCCAACTCTCTCATCCTGTCTTCATCGCAGAGGTGCTCTGATCATCTTGGTGGCCCTTCTCTGGACCCTCTCCAACAGGTCCGTATCTTTCTTGTGCTGAGGGTTCCAGAACTGTATGCAGTACTCCAGGTGTGGTCTCACCAGAGCAGAGTAGAGGGGCTGAATCACCTCCCTGGCCCTGCTGGCCACACTTCTTTTGATGCAGTCCAAGATGCAGTTGGCCCTCTGGGCTGCAAGCGCACACTGGAGGCTCATGTTGAGCTTCTCATCTAGTACCACATCCAGGTCCTTTTGTGCCTGGGGTTGTGCCAACCCAGGTGCAGGACCTTGCATTTGGCCTTGTTGAACTTCGTGATGTTGGTTGGCATTGGCCCAATTTTTACTAACCATATTTTGCTAACTATATGTTATATATAAAAATATTGTCCTAACTATAGCTTATGTAGCAAAGACAAAGTGCTGTAAATCTAGAAGGAATAACAAAATAAAAAGAATGCATATCAGAGGTAGCTTTTGCTATTTATATATGGAAAATATCTCCATAGACATAAATGATGTTTATACTGTGATTTGTCTGTTAATTGCTGCTGATAAGTGCAGAGAAGTGACATTGAACAGAAGAGAACCTCCAATTTTTTATTTTTTTTTTCCTCAATTATATTTCAAAGATTCATTTCACAAGCCTAGGTAAGGTCTAATAGAAAGAAGTATTTCTTTCTTAATGGTGAAAATGACAAATGAAAATGGTGTTATGTGTGTTGCACATAAAAACACACAAAAGATACTGTTTAGCATATAAGTTAACATCAGAAAGCTAAATATAATTGGATCACAAATTGTTTGAAAGGAGGAAGAATGAGTGGTGAATGGCTTAATCCAGAAAGTCTGTCACTTAGACTAAACCAAATAAAAAAGAAACCCCCACTTCCCAAAACAACAAAACACAAATTGACACATCTTTTATTTTGCTATGCCTGAAATTACTGACCAGGAGGCAGTGTGGTGACCTCTGCTCTCAGTCCTGATGATGGCATCAAAAAGTGTCATTGTAAGAAATTGGAAAAGCACAGAAATTCCACCAATGACTGAGTGGACACACACAATACAGGATGTGCTTGTTATGGAAAAAATTGACACATTACTTATAAGATAAATGCAGCAGCAAGGCTGCCAGCTGATACCCTGCTTTTTTAGTTTTTTTCCTTTTTTCTTTAACACATATGAAGAAGCTTGCTATGTGTGTGTGTGCTGCTAAAACAATGGCTTTGGGCTGCACTGGGGCTGTCCAGCACTGTTGTTCATTTATTATTGGACAGCATGCTGTAACAACTTAATTTACAACGAAAAACATATCAGGGATAGCCAGTGGTGGTACTGCTAGTGGTGCACAAAGATTTCATTTACAATATTAAGACACAGTATAAATTGTTCATGTATTCCAGGAAAAAGAGTTGGACATATTCTTGTTTCCAACCACCTAAGAAAACCCAAGGGTTTTGAAATGGTATTTTAAAGCATACATTATGGTAATATTTTACCTGATACCCTACTCCTTTCTTTATTCATGTTGTGAATAGTCTCTCTCAATAAAATTCTACATATATTTGAGGTAGTGGTCTTTAATGATAATTACACAATGCAGATGTTAAGTTTTTGAGACAGGATTTTATATTATGCTTTTATGAATAGCGGAAGTGCAACAAAACATTTAAAGCATTCTAATCCCTATTAGAAGCAGTTTTCACCGTATCTCTACTTCTTGTCTGACACTACTTTGTTCTGTAACCTTTTCAGGAGTATAAGCTGACTTTTCACTAGCAGTGTCTTTTAGGTGTATAAGTACCTTAAAAACATGTACATCTTAGAGGAGTGCTAGATGAGCTCATTTGACGCTCACTAGTGAAACCCTTGTTCTGCAGCTTAAACCAGTGCTTAATTGGCATTGCAGAGATGGTGTAGACTGCAACTCTCCAGCCACATATAATAGAGCAGAAGGAAATACTGAGGTCTGCTTTTGGCAGATGTACCTCAGGCTGCTATTGCTCTGGTTACTGCTAAAACCAAAGTGATTACAGCAGAGTGAATAAGAAACTCAAAATTGTTAAAAATATTTTTCAGTTCATAAAAATGAATGAAAATATGTTTTCTAGTGTATGGAAAGTTGTTAAAGAAAGGATCAGAAGTATTTATATCCTGAATAATCTTTATATGCCTTATTTTATAGAAATGTATTACATGGAAATACTTGGAGAGCAGCATACCACACCCACACAGGAGACAGTCATATTTGCAGGTCATCACAATACAAGTGTGACTCACATACAGTGTAGAAATGGCTTCGATTAACACAATGTTGTGACTATAGCCACTGTGCTCAGTTTCTAGATGGAAGATTAATTGGATAGGGATTGCTATCATTTGATCTGTTTAGTAGTATGAGAAAAATAGGAAGCAACATCCAGTCTGAGTAAGTGTATTGTACTGTATCCTTTGCATTTGGATTCAGGATATCCTGTCTGGAATAACCAAGTACCAGCTTCATGTTCCTATCCTATTCAGTTTGCTCCTACTTTCTGTTGCCCTACACACTTGAGAGGATCATAAAGTTCTCTTGATGGGGAAGACACAGTTTAACTTGTCGGATTTCAGATAAGACATTATTTGGAGGGGCACATTCAAGGAATTTTCCAATCTTTGAAACTCTGGTCTAACAGAAATATTATTCCATCTAATGAGAGGGAAAGGTCTGGACTGACTTGACTGATTCTTTCTTTCCAAATTGTTACATTCAAGGGAATATGATTACTAAAGATCACCCTCAAAGTAAATTATTACTCATTGCAGATTACAGCATGGGATTTTGACCTATATTCTTGATATTTCTCCCTTTTAATGAGTGGGGGGGAAAGGGGTGGAAAGGCCATACAAATGGCAAAGCTGACCACACCACTATGATGCTGCTCACAGGAAGTACTTTCTACAGATACTAATGTCTAAATGGTTTGTAAAAAAAATTTCATTTTTCCTACCCAAACTTTTCAGCATTTGAGTGAGGTATGATGCTGTTTGCCATATTTTGGTGTATCATGGGACTTACTATACTCTTAAATAGCTACTTAGTCTGGCTTCAGGGGTGTATTTCACTTTCATCATGTGTTACGTCAGGTGATTCCAGAAGCAGTGAAATAAAAAGTACTAGAAAAAGGCAGAAAGCTAGTCTGTTCCTCTGTATTTTTTAATAATAATGTACTAAATCTTTTTTGGAATTAGATATACAAGCAAGCTATTGAAAAGGTAAAGAAAAGCAGTGGAAGCTGAAGTACACCCTGGGAAAAGTGAGTGCTAGTCATCCACTCATATCACTCACTTGCTCTGTGACCTGAGGAACCCTTGTTCTGCACTTTTAATCTGCTGAATGAAAACCCTTTAACAGCTGATGACAGCTGTTGTGCACTTCATGCTTGCACTTAAATCATGAAAAATGCAACACTTCCATCATGGTTATATGTTCTGGATATGAGCATATTAAACGAAACAAAGTGAAACAAAGCAAATCAAAGCAGTAAGATTAAAAAATCTGGCCAGAACTGATGATATTGTAAAACTTAAGTTTTCCTTCAAATGGAATAAAACTGGAATTAATCTGGGGTGAGCTGGTCAGATGGTTAGGCAGTAGCCTACTAAAGCTGTCAAATGAACAGATATTATCATGTTGTGATGTCACACTAGAAAATACAGCAGAACATGCAGCACTGGAATAATAAAAAAAATATATTCCAAATTTGTTCATATTTTCCTTTAAATAACATAATTTTTAAAGTGAAATAGTAGTTTCAGGACAGATGTAACTGATCATTCACCCCAGTGATTCATATGCAATTTTGGGCTGATAAATTCTACCTTGCATGCTGGCCCAAATGGAGGGTCATTTTTTTAGAACACTGATTTGTTGCAAATGCAAGTTTCTGGAGAGACTTCCATTGAAACTCTGCAAAATTGTAAATAAGGATTTTCCAATTAGTGAGCAAAGAGGTTAAGATATTGAAGTTTCTGGACTCTTGATGTTGACACTTGGTAGTATTGCCAGTGTAAACAGTTTGTTAGGCATTATCTTGTGTTACAGGTTTGTCAAATATGTGACTAAGAGATCTTAGTAGCAAACAAACTAGGAAGAAGGAAAGTACAGGCATCTGGGACAGGATAGGTTACCAGCATCCTTGTAAGTGTGCAACTGCAATTCTCAACCTTTTCAAACTATGATTAGTCATCTAATTGTGCGTCCAAATTTAGTTGGTGCATTTTGCATGCATAATTAATTGATTTCCTGAAGATCTCTCCTAATTTTTAATTACTGCTGAAGCTAGCGTTAAATATGGAGTGAGACGGTCTGCACACCAATTTCCTTTAAAAGCTGGATACAGACAGCTTGTGACAAGCATGCCTATTTGTGGAACACAGAAACTGGCTGCTGTCTAGGCTGGGATATGTGAACTTGACCACA
Organism: Hemiprocne comata; assembly: GCA_020745705.1. NCBI lineage: Eukaryota > Metazoa > Chordata > Aves > Apodiformes > Apodidae > Hemiprocne > Hemiprocne comata. The sequence goes on along the minus strand of CM036586.1, from coordinate 92,488,425 downwards.
GGTTCAGGTTAATTCACGTACTGTCTGACTGAAGTGAAGTAATTTGATCTTAATTTGTTACTGAGGCATTGCTCAAATATTGGCACAGGAGGAAAACTTTTTACACTTACAGAAGCTCTTCTGAAGCTCTTGCCATTTACACCTATAATAATGATACAAAAATTGTAAAAAACATAATACAGAGTGACAGAAGCTCTTATCTAATCTGATTTTCAGTGCTGAAGTCAGGAACTGGTTGACAGTGTATCTGCCTTGTTCTGGTGTATGTTTTCATACGTTGCTAATCAGATAAAAATCTCTGCATGCAACAATTATCTGAGCAGCAATACCTCTGAGACAAACAGGAGCTTTGCCCAAGTAAGGACTTAGCGATTTTGCCTTTGTTCTTTTTTGCCTTGTTAAGTTAGACTCTTAGTGTTTAAATTAACTTGAAGACGCTCCACTAACCTTTTCCAAAGCACAGTGGTAGTGGTGGTCAAAAAGAAGATTGCAGAAAATAGTATTTTTCACTTGTATGGCTTCTTAACCTCCAAAAGCACTTCACAAATTTGACTACACTGAATCTCTTGTAGTGTAGGGGGTGACAGTTCAAATCCCAAGGAAGTTGAAATATGGAGAAGAAATAACTGATCTAATAATCTCCAGGAGAATTGTAGGTATGGTTTAATTTGTATAACTACCAAAAGATTTACATATATTGTGTATTCCCAAGACTGAGATTTCTGTACTGAGATGTATCTAAAGTAGACTTTTCTGTTACCAATTTTCTCATGATAGTCAAACATGCCTTTTTTTTTTTTTTTAATTGCCACTGTGGTGGTAGATGTTATCAGTAGGGTCATAAAGTGGCAAGACACATTCACATGCAACAGATCAATACATGGACTTTGTAAAAAAAATCAAAACAGTCTGGGTGTCCTGTCTAGCTTTTATAATATAAGAGGTACAGATATCTGGTGAAAACAAAGGGAAGGAAACACAAAAAAGTGGCCAAGCTCATGAGTTTAAAAAGTTTTCTTTTGCTACCGCTAAACAAAAATATTTGGCCACAGAGATTACTGGGCTGACCCAGTAAGGCATTTCCTCTGGTTTTATGTATAGTTTCTTCTTGTTGATATGCCCAGCACCAATAGTTCTGTTCTAAGTAAAAAATGTGATTTAGGATTTACAAAAAGTATTAAACGGTATTTTCCTTTCTTCTCCTTTCATGAATGTACCACGCATGCTTGTCACTTTACCTTAACAAATATTCTTATTTGAATTTTGCTTTTGAAGAAACTGTGAGAAGTGTTCAAACAGGAAGTTGACTAGGTTTCCAGGTTTTGTTTTGTTGTAGTTTTTGTTTTTTAAAAGTATATCAGATCTTTGGATAAAAGATTATCCCAAACTTTAAACCGAAAATTGACTCTGTTTTTCAGATTAAACACAGAATCACAGATTCAGAGAATGTTAGGGGTTGGAAGGAACTTTGAAAGATCACAGAATCACACAGAATCACAGAATCACCAAGGCTGGAAAAGACCTTTAAGATCATCAAGTCCAGCCTATGACCAACACCACCACACCATCTAGACCATGGCACTAAGTGCCACATCCAGCCTTGCCTTGAACACATCCAGGGACGGTGCCTCCACCACTTCCCTGGGAAGTCTATTCCAATGTCTAATCACCCTCTCCGTGAGGAAGTGCTTCCTAATATCCAACCTAAACCTCCCCTGGAGCAGCTTCAGGCTGTGCCCTCTTGTCCTGTCACCAGCTGCCTGAGAGAAGAGCCCAGCCCCCACCTGACTACAACCTCCCTTCAGGTAGTTGAAGAGAGTGATGAGGTCTCCCCTGAGTCTCTTCTTCTCCAGGCTAAACAACCCCAACATCCTCAACCTCTCCCTATAAGACTTTCCCTCTAGTCCTTTCACCAGCCTTGTTGCTCTCCTCTGGACCTGCTCCAGCACCTCAGCGTCACTGCACACAGTATTGGAGGTGAGGCCTCACCAGTGCTGAGTACAGGGGGAGAATGACATCCCTACTCCTGCTGGCCACACTATTCCTGATACAAGCCAGGATGCCATTGGCCTTCCGGGCCACCTGGTCACACAGCTGGCTCATGTTCAACCGGCTGTCCACCAGCACTCCCAGGTCCCTCTCTGCCAGGCTGCTCTCCAGCCACTCTTCCCCCAGCCTGTAGCGCTTCCTGGGGTTATTGTGGCCAAAGTGCAGGACCCTGCACTTGGTCTTGTTGAATTTCATGCCGTTGGCCTCGGCCCATCGATCCAGCCTGTCCAGGTCCTCCTGCAGGCTCTTCCTACCCTCTGGCAGATCAACACTTCCCCCCAGCTTGGTGTCATCTGCGGATTTACTGAGGGTGGACTCAATCCCCACATCCAGGTCGTCAATAAAGATATTGAATAGGACTGGGCCCAGTACTGATCCTTGGGGGACACCGCTGGTCACCGGACGCCAGCTGGATGCAGCTCCATTCACCATCACTCTCTGGGCCTGGTCATCCAACCAGTTTTTGACCCAGCGAAGGGTGCACCTGTTGAAGCCGTGGATTGCTAGCTTCTCCAGGAGGATGCTGTGGGAGACTGTTTCAAAGGCCTTGCTGAAGTCAAGGTAGACCACATCCACAGCCTTCCCCTCATCCACTAGACGGGTCACCCAGTCATAGAAGGAGATGAGATTAGTCAGGCAAGACCTTCCTTTCCTAAACCCATGTTGGCTGGACCTGATCCCCTGGTTGTCTTCCACATGCCACTTGATGGCACTTAGGATGATCTGCTCCATAACCTTGCCAGGCACCGAGGTCAGGCTGACAGGCCTATAGTTCCCCAGATCCTCCTTCCGGCCCTTCTTGTGGATGGGTGTCACATTGGCCAACCTCCAGGCATCTGGGACCTCCCCAGTGAGCCAGGAATGGTGATAAATAATTGAGAGCGGCTTAGCCAGTTCTTCCGCCAGCTCCCTCAGCACCCTAGGATGAATCCCATCCAGACCCATGGACTTGTTGGGATCTAAGTGGCACAGCAGGCCCCTAACTACTTCCTCCTGGATCACAGGAGGGGGATTCTGCTCCCCATCCCTGTCTACCAATTCAGGAGCCCAGTTGTCCTGTGGGTAGCTAGACTTTTTGTTAAAGACTAAGGCAAAGAAGGTGTTAAGCACCTCAGCCTTTTCCTTGTCCTCCATTACTAAGTTCCCCTCCCCTCCTCATCCAATAAGGAATTAAGATTTTCCCTGACCCTCCTTTTGTTATTAATGTATTTATAAAAGCATTTTTTATTATCCTTTACAGAGATGGCTAGTTTAAGTTCTTTTTATTTCTGAGTTTTTGTAACAGTTCCCTGCTCAACCAGGCTGGTCTTCTTCCCCGCCAGCTCCTTTTTCGGCACACAGGGACAGCCTGCTCCTGCACCTTCATAAATTCGTTCTTAAAGTAAGCCCAGCCTTCCTGGGCTCCTTTGTTTTTGAGGGCTGCTTCCCAACGGACTCTCCCAACCAGCGTCCTGAAGAGGCCAAAGTCAGCCCTCTGGAAGTCCAAGGTAGAGGTTTTGCTGATGACCCTCCTAACTTCACCACAAATTGTAAATTCTATCATATCATGGTCGCTGTGCCCAAGACGACCTCCAACCACTACATCTTCCACCAGTCCTTCCCTCTTTGTGAACAGCAGGTCTAGCACGGCACTACCCCTGGTAGGTTCACCTACCAGCTGTAGCAGGAAGTTATCTTCTATACATTCCAGAAACCTCCTGGATTGGTCCCTTTCTGCTGTGTTGTGCTTCCAGCAGACATCTGGTAAGTTGGAGTCCCCCACAAGAACAAGGGCTAGCGAACACAAGACATCCCCTAGTTGCTGAAAGAACATCTCATCCGTCTCTTTATCCTGGTCAGGTGGTCTGTAGCAGACTCCCACTAGGATATCAGCCTCATTGGCCTTCCCTTTTATCCTCACCCATATACATTCTGCCTTGGTGTGTTTAACATTGAATTCTAGGCAGTCAAAGCACTCCTTAACATATAACATCACCCCACCACCTCTCTTGCCTTGCCTGTCCCTTCTAAAGAACCTATAGCCAACCATTGCAGCACTCCAACCATGAGAATCATCCCACCACGTTTCCGTGATGGCAATTATATCATGGTCTCCCTGGTGCACAATAGCTTCTAACTCCTCTTGTTTATTTCCCATGCTTCGGGCATTGGCATATATACACTTGAGCTGTGGTACAGATATCCCAACCATTTGCGTGGTTACCAACCTATTAGTGATCCCTATGTTCTTGTTGCCACATTTACGCTCATCTCTGGTTTTGTCCCCATCCCCCTTCAAACCTAGTTTAAAACTCTGTCTATGAGCCTTGCTAACTTGTGTGCCAAGACCCTTCTTCCCCTCCAGGTTAAGCTTCCCCCACCTGTTGTCATGCCCAGTGTCCTGTAGGTCCATCCATGATCAAAAAAGCCAAAGTCCTGTCGGTTGCACCAGTCCCGAAGCCAGGAGTTAATCTTCTGGCTCTTCCCATTTATCCCCTCATCAATCCCTGCTACTGGTGGGATAGAGGAGTACACCACCTGTGCTCCCAATCCCCTAACCAGCCGTCCCAGGGCCCTGAAATCTCTCTTCATTGCCCCTACACTTCTGGTAGCTACCTCATCACTGCCTACTTGGAACAGCAGTAATGGGTAGTAGTCTGAGGGCCGAACTAGGGCAGGGAGCTTCCTCCTTATATCCTTAACCCTGGCCCCAGGGAAGCAGTTGACCTCCCTAAGAAGTGGGTCTGGCCTGCATATAGGGCCTTCCACTCCCTTCAGAAGTGAGTCACCTATGACAAGTACCCGCCTTTTTTTCTTAACCGAGGTGTTTTTGATGAAAGGTACAGACTGACCTGGCCTTGGGGACACCTCCACGTTTGGCGAACCATCATCCACAATATCATTTGGTTCTACTTGTAGAGCCTCATATCTGTTCTGTAAAGGCACCTGGAGAGGGGGAACACTAGGGGTCCCCTTGTCATGCCGCTTCCGCCGTGCAGAGACTCTCTGCCATTGCTCCTCATCCTGTAGGCTATCTCTCTCAGCCAGGCAGACAGGGGATAGGCAGTGGTCTGCATCATGAGCGCCACTTGTCTTTTGAGAGTTGTTCAGGGATGCCAAGTCATGGCACCAACGATCTATCTCCCTCTCACACTCCCTGATACTCCTAAACCTCTCTACTTCTTCCTTCAGCTGTGCAACCATACCGAGCTCACACCTCACACAGCTGGCATCTCTGCCATTCTCCAGGGGGAATGACAGGCTTTGGCACTCCCTACAGCCAGAGACCTGAAGGCCCACATGTCTGTGAGGAACCTCTGTCTGGGTTGCCACAGTCCTCCTGGTAGAGGCTTTTGACCGGGTGGAAACCATACTTAACCTTCTTTCTTTTCTAGCAGGTTTTAACGACCTCTCACACTCACCCACGCGCCCTGCCAACTGCCTCGTGCAAACTGCCGTGCCACGCCCCTGTTTGCCCACTCCTGTTTGCCCGCTCCGGGTCTCTGACGCTCCCTAGAGGCGTTTAAATCTCCCGCGCAGCCTCTGGCCGCGCCCCCTCCGCGCCTGGTTGGCTGCCGCGGACTTCCTGGTTCCGGCCGGGGCTCGGGCAGAGAACGGGGGATCCCAGAGCTTGGAAACCCCCCTGTATCGCATGCCTTTACCCCCACCTCGGGCTTACCTCAGTCGCTGCTGCCGCTGCCGCTGTCGCCGCCGCCACTACACCGAGTCGCATGTAGTCCAGCCCCCTGCCAGAGCAGGATCTCACAGAATTGGTCACACAGGAATGTGTCCAGGTGGGTTTTGAATGTCTCCAGAGAAGGAAACTCCACAACCTCTCTGGGCAGCCTGTTCTAGTGTTCTGTCACTCTCACAGTGAAAAAGTTTTTCCTTATGTTTAATGCCTCATCATCATGGCTCAAAGTGATTTTCTGTTCATCCAGATGTGACTAGTAAGTTTTTCCTTCTACTTATCTCTTGTGCTGGTCTACGTTCTTTTCACTGCACCTCCCTTGTACACTCTCTCATCTTTAAATAAAATCATATGCATTAACAATTAATTATATTATTCTAATAGAAGACAACCTTTAAAATAACTGAGCACTTGCTTTGAGCTACTTTTAACTTATTCTTCAAACTTTAAAATCTCCACTGTTCTTGCATGGAGTTTCAAGACTAGTAATAATTATTGATTATTAACGTACACCTCCATAACTCAGCCCTTACTCAGATGAACTTTTACACTATTACGATTTTTGTTTTTTTGATATTTACTGTAGTTAGCTATGATATTTACACATTGGTTTATAATTAAGCAGAAAACACCTCCAGGGTGTTTTGTGCCCTTGCAACTCTACTGATGAAACAGAGACCATATTAAAAAAGTGGTATCTTGAACTTCTCACTTGCATTCCTTGGTCTTCCAGTATGACCAAGAATATTAACTATGTTATTAAAACCTGCAGCGTCAATTCTAACTCACATAGAAGTGAAGTTGTTAATGTATCTAGAGGATACTGTAAGAGTAGCTTCATCATAGTATCATAGAATGGTTTGGATTGGAAGGGACCTTAAAGATCATCTAGTTCCAACCTTCCTGCATGGGCAGGGACACCTTCCACTAGACTATGTTTCTCAAAGCCCCGTCCAGCCTGCCCTTGAACACTTCCAGGGAGGGGGGATTAGAAGAAGCTCTGTTAGTTCAAAGGCAATAGCTTATTAGCTTATTTAATAAATGCCTTAAGTAATAGAAAAGTTTTTTCAAGTCAGTTTCCTTGTGTCATATACCAATAGTATGACATGATTTTGGTTGAACTTTCCGAATATCATAGCATGTGGACTTTGATTAGACCATTTGGGCTCCCACTCAGTGCAATTACAAGATCTGGGATGTAGTTCTCTGTGATGACCAAAGGAAAGATACTGCATGAGAACCACCATTCTTGTGAATAACTAGATTTGCTGCACTTTTCAAATATACAGCCCTTGTTCTGAGTTTGCAGAGAATCCTTCTGGAATGAGATAATGTCTGACTGATACTTCTGCTGCAATAAAAATACCATGCAATGCAAAAAACTATGGAAATGTCATCTTTTTAAAAAGCTTATAGAGACTTTAGCAATATTTTCAGTTAGTTCTTCTTTACAATGTCTCTTCTGTTTCTAACATGTAAATCGATTAGTGTAGCAACATGGAAATATTACTGAAGGGAAATTCCAGAAACTAATTGCAAGATTTTCTTAACAGCTGCTTCTTGTTACACAACTGTGATTCTGGAGAGGATTATATGTCCTCCTAATTATGCATCCCCAACCAGTTCTTTCCACATAGATTAGACCACCAGTTGCACAGGATAAGGCATGAAGAGAGATTTACTTGAATACATTCCATGTCATATAGGGAACTAGAACATATTTCAAAGACTTCTGAAGTCAGATTCTGATACCCCTCTTAAAATTTCTGAAATCAGATTACTCTTACCCATCACTTAAACACACCCATGAACAGAGGTTTCACGTCCTTAAGAATAAATGCCATATTGTACAACTGCGATGGTACATTTTGGACCCCTTGAAATTCCTTACTACATATAAAATAGACAGGATGTGCAAAACCAGTATTAAAAAAAAAAGGGTGTTTTTTTTTTGGTTTTTTTTTTTTTGTCTGAAAAATGTGAACTTCAGTGAGCGGTGACAAACATATACTCACTATTCAGGGGGAAATTATTAGTCCACATTCTAGATCTTCTCTCTTCTTAGCCAAGAAGCACCAGTTGTTTTTTGTCTGGTTGATTTTTTTCAGCCATTTCTTACCCTTGAACACTTGGTAATTGAATTAAGTAACACAGACACAACAGTAAGAACTGATTCAGATTAGTTAGATTATCTTACATTCAAAAATTAAAACAAAATTTGGTGTGATTGTGAATTAATGTACACGTCCACATACATTCTTGCACATGTGTAACATGTATATAATTGCTTTCAATTATACACACACAATGTCACAAAAAAACATTAAAATATTATTTTAATCTCAATTTCTTACCTTAATAAATCTAAAATGTTAGACCTTTTCTTCATACGAAATAAACCAGTAAGAACGGGGGCTACTACTAATATCCATCAACGAGTATACGTGTGTACGTGTATAGACATGCATATTTGCCTACACTTCTAGTTGTTCAACTCTGTAATAGATAGAACATCTTTACAGGCAGAATCTGCTTGATCTTGACCTAGCATGTTAAGGACCTCATTTTTGATCTGGAAGCTCCTTGTCATAATATACCATAGGCAGGTTCAGTCTTGTCCTAAGTAATGTTTTCCTTTACTTTTCACAATACTTTAGTCTTTGAGGGCTGGGCAACATCAAGTCAGCCTATGCTGAACAAATGTGACTAAGAGACAAGCCTCTGCTCCAAAAAGCTAGCTTATAATGTAAAAAGAGAAACAAAGAACATGTTCTATTATCAAATAATGCAATGACTCACAAACTTAGTATTTCTTTCCGAGGCATGACCTTAAAGAAGCCAGTCGACTTCCCGAAGATATTTCCATGTACTTACGCTGTTGTGTCAGAGTGCAGGATTCACACTGACAGGACATTGCTCGTACTTTGGGTTGGTATTTCTGAATTAGAAATCAGAAGCATGCTACAGATTCTGTAATCCACGTGACAAATTGAAAACTCAGCTTTTTATCTTCTGACACAGCTGTAAAAGAGAGAGAATGGAAACTGTCTTGTGTTTGTTTTTAATTTCTGCACATTCTAAACATTAAAAATGTCTTATACACTCTATGTAATAGGGAAGCATTGCAATAAATGAGATTCTTTCATCTGTGAAAAACATCTATGTTTGTCAAACAACCTCTGAAAGCTTCTAAGTGTTATTATTAGAAATGCAAATATTTCAAAGGATTTTATTTTAACATAGAGTAAATATTTTTACACACACACAATTGTACACCGATATGTGATGCTGGATGATCATACAGAAACATTATGACATTTCAATCTTGTGAAGAAATATAGTACAACTCTCTGATAATGAACAGGACAAAAAACTGGAATTTTATTTTATATCAGTGTTTTAGTGACATGCCCTGTGCTTTCATCTGGATTGCCACAGGTACTACACAGATCGAAATGCTCAATATCTACTAATATAAAGAGGTCATTCATATTTGCTTTAGGACTAAGATTAGATGATGAAATACATTTATTGGTTAAATCTGAGCTCCAGGAACATTTAGAGAAGGACATCACAAAATTTCCTAAGGGTATACTTTGGCAATGAAAACCTGCATTTTCAAAAAACATATGTTGAATTCTAGCAACAGTCATGAACCTTTCTCTATAATTTCCTCAGTTGTAAGTATGATCACCAATTAGAAAAGACCAACTACCGAAAGTAAAGAAAGCAAAAAAAAACACAAAACAAAACAAAAAAGAAAGCTTTAGCTTCCACATCAGAAGTCAGTGAAAGACAGTACTTTAAGATTTTTAATATTCAATTTGTGACAATCATTAGCCACAGCCAGGATTTAATGAATGGTTCTGACCATGCTACTGTTTGTTTTTCTTTTCCCAATACTTTATCTGAACTTTTGGAAATTTCTCAGAAAGGAAGAGTATAGCTGAAAACTAAAAGACTAAACTTACTTTAAATGACCAATAACTACACATTTAGCCTGATTAGGTGTGCATCTCAGAACAAAGACCTATGGATCTGCAGACGTATTTAGTTTCAGTATCACTAAATTCCTGTCAGGAGTATTAGTATATCATTATTGCCTTTGATTTTTATAAAATGAGTGATTCCAACAATAAAAGTTTTTTCAAAAGGCACAAAAATATGCCTGGTAGAAAATAACTTCTTATATCCAAAAAGGAATGAAGGAATGATAGTGCATTAGTGCATTACAGATACTCATTTGTATAGTATCATTTTTTTTTTTTTTTTTTTGGTGTAAAGAACTATTATATTTTTTGACAGTAACAACAAAAGAACAAGTGACAATATTTGAAGTGTTATAATTATTCATGACTTGGGAGGAAGAAAGCCCTCTTTCTCTCTCCATGTTCTCAGGCCCTCCAAAGCATGCACCGTTAAATGATCAAACATTCCAGACATACTTAGGGTAAAATTTAATGCGTGCTAAAGTAAATGGGAATTTTTCCACTACTCTTTGCATTAGCTTGCTAGATCATAGTTTTTTAGGGTAGGGATTGTCTTTTCATTAGGCACAAATCAAGCAACACAAATATGATCTCAATCTTGATTACTTAGTACAGATAGAATGATCATGGAAAGTAGCAGTGGGCTTTCAATCTAATGTGTCAATGTGTGGCCTATGTGAGGTAAAACAAAAGAAAAAGAAAAAAGAAAAAGTAATAGGAATCTTTTAAAATATTTCCCTTGTTGCTTCCTCTTTTCAGTGGTACGTGAAATCCCAGTCTCCTTTACACTAACTTGACTTTGGTACTAGCCAAGACTGAAATGTAACCGTTTAATAGTTTATTGGTTTAAAAATATCAGCTTAACAGATAATACTACATTATTTCATTCAAGGTAACTTGATACTGTAAACATGTTCATTCTTTGCAAATTAATTCCCATTGCCTATTTTCTAATAAATAATAAATTTCTAATAATACTGAAACACAGTAAATCTTAAATACTGAAAGGTAGATTAAATTAGATATTTTACAATATTTCAGACTTGCACATAATCCATAGCATTCCTCTAGGTTGGAGCTTGTCTACTGGCTAGCAACAAATGTTTACTGTAAGGTATATTGTTAGTAGTTTTTTTCATGTTCAGAAGAAGTATAACCTATCAAAAGAATATGCCTTTTTACTTTTTACATTTTTACTTTTTACATTTTTACTTTTTACATTTTTACTTTTTACATTTTTACTTTTTACTTTTTACATTTGACCTAAATGTTTTTAGGTCAATTGATTCACATCTATTGCTTACTGTGTGTTATTGGGTTAGTCATCTACTGATAAATGTAACACAGATTCCAAATAAGTTTATTTTTATATACTGTTTACAAATCTGAGTTACAAAGCTGAGATTAGGGAGATTAGAAAATACAAATAATTAAAAAGAATTATGAAGATGTGTTAGCATGTGGCAAACCAGCAAATCTGTTATCATCTTTGGTTATCTTTTGAATAGAATAGTTGCCTATGGCTGAAATTACTCAGTAGAGACAAAACGTAGACACACATGGCATGTCCAGACCATGCACAATGTTCAACATACAAATTGGGTTTTGGGTGCTAGCGGGATCCAGCTGGCCTCTAGCACAGCCTTAGGGCTTATGTCATCTGCACTGACAGACAGAAATGCCCAAGGAGCTGCTCTGCCAAAAAGAATCACTCAGTGCTCACTGCTCACGCCCCTTCCACCTCTCACATACCATCACTACGTCTGGGGTTGGCAAAAAGTCAATGTTTGCTTGCATAAGATACTCCTGCCTGAAGACATTCTTCAAGTCCTTTACATTGCCAGACTGATGCAAGCTGTATTTGTGAGGGGCAAAGCCTGGATTCCAAATTATTTAAAACATATCTGCAATAAGAATATAATGTTCCCACAGCTGATCAAGTCAAGTCCAAAGGTATCCATAAATGGGAGATTTTTTGCCTTATTCACTCACAGCCCAATGTATAAAGCTAAACTGTTGTAAACTGTTGTTGTAACAAAATCTGTCACTTGTAATAGTGAATGCCAGGCTCAGTTAACATAAAAACAGTAATCTCTGAAAACTGAGGAGCAGACGTGCTACCCATGGTATTTACCTTGTTATGACATGGCAGCACCTCACAGAGTGACAGGACAAACAGCTGTATGTAATAATCACCTGAATAATCAGATCTTGTAAGCCTGAACACTTAGAAACCACCTTCTGAAAATACCTAAACAGCTGCTTGTATTGGTCAAATTTATTGACTGCTATTTGAAGACTTGCTTTTTCCAAATCAAACTTTCAAGTGAACGCACATTCTGTTCAGTTTTCTTTGACCTTATCAAGTCACATCTCACTTCATGTAACTTCAGGTCTTTAACCTGATTGGTTTTGCTTATTTATTTATTTATTTATTTATTACTCCTGCAGATACCTAAAAAGCCAGCTAAGCTGAAAATGTGCTGCAGGTTAAATAGGAGCAACAATGGAGTCCACTGACAGATAAGCCAATGGCTTTCTTTGGTGTTCTCTAAATTTATTTTATGATAATACCCAATGCTAATGCAGAGTGCCACTGCAATATTACTGTATTCAGTATGATCTCTCAAACTGCAAAAGTCCACCCATGTGGAGACACAGCAGCAACAGTGTCAATGCTAGCTGTTACTTTACATTTCAAGGAATCCAGGTTTAAGAAATTATTTACGTAGGTTGTCACCTTTAAAAATAGCCATCTAAAAAAGGAGACAAGCTTTTTAGAAGTATTGAAGCAACAATTATTCAAAATGTGTAGGAAAATCATATGCATACACTGTTAACATTTGCCAGAATACAGCATTTCTTTCACAGCTTGCTAGCTTAACTGACTTAGTTGAAGTAAAGAGGCAAACAGCAATTTTTCTACCCTTGGTCTTGACGAGGGCACTTTTAGAAGTGGGTTACAAAGTGTTTTGTGAGTCATGTCAAATAGTGATAGAAATCCATCACCTTCAACTCGCTCTCTTGAGTCTAGTGAGTGATCAAGGGGTGCTGAGAGACAGTAACTGCATTTGATCATAGCAGATTGTTTTCACTCACCCTGCTGGCTGCATGGAATGACTGACAACCATATGAGGAAATAATAAGTGCTAAAAGGGGCAACGATATGTCGGGAGAAAGGAAAAGAAAGAGCCATAAATCACTCTTTTGTTAAGAATAAATTTGTAGGTGATGGTTTTGACAGTTGCTTACCACTTTTCAAAAATGTTTTTACTGTAATCTTATGCTTACAGGATAGACACTGCCTTTTTTATGTGACTGTACTATTTGTCATGGGATGAAACTGCAATAGATATAATTGTTAATGCAAATAAGATATAAAATAATATTACAAGTTTATTAATAGAATGAGGTCAGGAAAGGCAGGTGATGACTACTTAAGCCTGTCATTAGGGATGCCATTTTTGCACAGGTCACATTTTTTTAATAGGATAATACAATAAATATTTTTTTTACTGTTCTGTAGGGCATACTGTCTGTGTTGCTGTTCGACAAAGAAGTCGGAGATTTTTTTAGATTGCCTAGTCTTAGATGCATCCTTCCCCCTCCCTTTTCTAGGCTACCACATGTGTGTAGACATATAAGACAAAGACTTGGCATGAATTTAACAAAACTTTATTTCAAAGCAAGCAGCAGAACTATAAAACTAATGCAACATATGGTAAAAGAAGTGTGCTTAGTTACATTTATTACATATGGCCATATTAGTTTTGAATGTGTACTGTGGTTGTGTCCAAAGACACCTACCAAAGTTAGGACTTTAGTGGAGACAGATAAGAAAATATCTCTCCCAGAGAGTTTATATTCTAAATGTAACACAAGAAGATGAAGGCTGAGAAGGGTATGACCTATAAATAAATCAAAATTATGATAACTGACACAATTTTATTTATTAAATATATTTGTTGTTGCTGCTTTTCCCTAGAGGAAATTATTCCTGAGGAATTATCTTACAAACTTGCTGAAAATAATTAGCAGAAAAAATATACGTGGCAGATGAGGCTTTGAAGGCTTTTGATAAATCCTGTCTAGGTCAGTGGAATATTTTGCAATGAGGACTTTGATAGTGCTATTGGAAGTCCACCTGAGCCCCAATTGATGATAATACTACCAGCAGACACACTGATAAATTATAATGGGTACAGCAGCAGCAGCAGCCACTCCAGAAGCATCCTTAAAGTGAATTTCATTTAATGGCTGGGAAGACAAATGGCTCACATTTTATCATTGGATTCCTCCTCTTTCAGAAAATTGCCAATAAACTTCCTGTTGTTAGTTGAAGATTTGGCAGGGACTTGGACATGACAAATTTAACCCATTCATTGGCATTCATCTGTTTGTTTATGTCAGTTATTGGTTCAAAATGTTCTTCTTAAGCTGGCTGATTTTATGTCTTTTCATATCTGAAATTAAGATAATTTGTTTTTGAAATGGCTCACAAAATGAAGCAGGGTTTCTGAGGATATCCGACTCCTATAAAGTTGTTATTCAGAAGTGACTGCCTGTCCTGTAGGTACTTAAATTCACTAGGTGCTTCTCCTTTAGATATGGGAGTTTCTTTCTGGTCTTCCCAGACAGGCATATCATGAACAGCTTGTCCCTAACGCTTCCTAAACCCGTCCACAACCCAGAGCATTAACTGTGAGAATTCAAACGGATGTCACCAAATGTTTGTGCCTTAATAAGCTATCTTGCACTGCCCGAGCTTGTGGGCTCTGTTAGCACTCTGGTTTTCTTTCACTTCACAGAACGACAGAATCACAGAATGGTTTGGGTTGGAAGGGACCCCAAAGATCATCTAGTTCCAACTCCCCTGCCACAAGCAAGGACAACTTCCACTACAGTAGGTGGCTAAAAGCCCCATCCAACCTGGCCTTGAACACTTCCAGGGAGAGGGCAGCCAAAACTTCTCTGGGTAACCTGGGCCAGTGTTTCATCATCCTCACAGGAAAGAATTTCTTCCTAGCATCTCCTCTAAAACTCCCCTCTTTCAGCTTAAAACCATTCCTTCTCATACTATCACTACTTGCCCTTGTAAAAAATCCCGCTCCATCTTTCCTGTAGCCCCCTTCAGGTACTGCAAGGTGCTCTAAGGTTTCCCCAGAGCCTTCTCTTCTCCAGGCTGAACAATGTCAACTTTCTCAGCCTGTCTTCACAGGAGAGGTGCTTCACTTAGCTAACAGTTGCAACAGCCACAGTTTGAGATGTAATTCCCCCATCTCAAGTTGCTTGCTCTTGTCTGTTGCTGAAGACCATCCTTGCAGCCAGCAATGTCAGGACAAATACTCTATTGCTTTTGCAAGTTAGCTTAAGCTCCTATCCACTGCTCATTCAGTCTAGTCTGTTGCCTTATACTAAATGGTTAACACATATGCAAACTTTTATTCTGCTGATTTAATTTCAGGGAATGATGGTCTCTGGCAGAGGGCTAGTGCTAAAGCTGGAGCTAGTTTCACCAGCTCTTGTCTATAAATGCCTTTAGCTCTTTTAGTTACAAAGTAAACCACAATACTTGGAGTCTGTGTGAAGAAAACTGCCCCACATTTGGGATGGGCTAACAACATACAGTGGCTCAGCTGACAGGTAGAACTTGACAGTGTTCTCACGGCTTAGGGATTTCATGCTCAAGTCCTGTAAGCGGCTTGATACTTGGGGAACTTCCAAAGAATATCTATACATACTCAGATCTTCCTATGAAAGTCACTGTCAGAGGCATTAATGCTTCCCAGAATTGACCAGTCACTATATAGTAGCTCTTTTTGCTTAAGCAATCAGTGAAAGAAGTTAGCAGGCTTGGATTTAATGCCTTCAGCAGTATGCAGAGTTTCAAAAATATATTCTCAAAAGACTGCAGTACAATAGAAGCTAGTTTAGGTAGAAAGAACTCTCCACATTCCAGCTGAAACTGTTCTTTGGGTAGCAAAAGAAACAGGATTATTTTGGTCAGGAAAAGCATGAATTATGTAATCCAGTGATAAAGATTTCCTTATTTGGAAATAGGTATAACTATCTCCAACCGAGACCATCTTTTATGTAATTATTTTGCAAAGAGGAAAATAATTCCAACACTTCTGATCTTCTAATTGTCTATCTTTGTAGTTCAAAAGCAGAAAATTTTCTAACAACTTCCAATAATTATTTTTTTTCAGAAAACTTACATGACTTTTGAAGCCTACAGCCATACTGTTCTTTTGAATTCTGCAGGTCTGTGAGTAACGTCTTACAGACCACCAGTTGTCAAAGGAGTTACCTGCAGAGCTATTATGTTTGGTTTTGAACACCCAGATACTTAACATTGTGGCTGTAGATGAAACCTAAGTTGCTGAAGAGAGCTGTGAATGAATGTGAGCTGTGACATTAACATTAGGTATTCTGGGACCACATTTCATTTCTCTTTGGTTTCATTTAATGATATTTCTTCTCTCCTTCCTGTGCTATTCAAGTGCAGTTAAAGATGTACATACATACTGGTGAACTGGTTTGGTTTTGTTTCTTGTATGGTGTTAGGCATATGCTTTTCCATAATCGTTAAATTATACTATAAATAATTCTTTCTAATATTAATAAATTATCAGTCTGCATAGCACTTTAAAAAGGTTACACAGAGCTTGTAAGGTCTGACTCCAAGGCACTTTGTGTCTGTATTTAATCAAAAAGAGAATGGAAGCAGGGATGGATATCTAGCCTCTGGTTAGCTCAATCTTTCATATCAATGAAAGTTACAGACTGCATTTGTTAAGATCAAATCAAGATTTCTGAAGATTTCTGTGGGTATGTAGGGCAAACTGCACTTTAAGTATTTATGTGAATGGTACATAGAATTACCTCAAGGTATTAATCTGAATCAAAATCTAACCATATAAACCCTTAAAAAAATGGGCTGATTATATATCAGAGGGAATAATTAGGCTTATTATTGAAGAAGACAATGTTTTCTCTGTTTGCTTGCGGTAAGAGCTTTTTTAATGCTATTAATCATATTAATTACTGTAGCACTCAAGGAGCCAGATTGCACTGTACATGTATAATGCCTAACACAGAATATTTAAGGGTCCGTCCTCCAAAACTACAGTCCAAAATGGCAATGAGGACATATGCTGTGAGTATGCACAGGGATGGTTTTGACTGACTATAGTTATAAATATCACCTTTGACCCTGTGCTGTGTTGATTAGATGATGTGATTTCTGGGCAAACTGCACAGGCAGAGCAAGTTTTCAGCTCTCTGGCATATATATTCCAAAGAAATACAGTGTATAATCTTTTTGTGTGTTTCCAAACATACAAAATGAGAATAACCATTAAGTTGATTAACTTCTCCATGCCTGAGTGATATTTTGAAACTACACTACAGAAATGCTGTTATTGTGATGTTGTCAGATACTGATCAGGAATTTAACTCTTTCACTAGGTCTAGTTTCAGATAAAAGAAAGAACCTTGTTCTGAGGGATCATGAGTGTGAAGAGACAGTATGCAAGAACTGGAGTCAGTTTTCAGTTTAGTGTCATCACTGGCAACCTATGAAGATATTGTGTGCGATATAAAGCTTGACAAGAACATCGATAAAAGAGGGAGGGTCTTCACATAATGAAGTATTAGGTTTTTGCATAGTTATTTTATTTTTCTTCTGGAAAAAAACAGCAAAAACTAAGCATGTAAGATCTCAGTAAGAATCTCAATTAAAACATTAAATAATTGCAGGGAAAGTTTGCAAATGCTATTTATAGTGAAAAATACTGATGACAATGAAACAGTTTTCCATAGATGTTAGGAAACATCTATGCATTGTAAATTGGTCTCTTTATAGAATGATATGTGTATTAAAACTAAGAACATAGGTCACTTTAAGATGACAGGATCTATTTTTGTAAATCACAGAAAAATATGTTGAAACCATGATTAGTAACCAGGAACAGAAGCTCCCAGCTCACATAGAGACCAAGACAAAATGTGATCCTTGTATAAACAAGAATGAGAGTTCAGAGTAAAATACTGCATTAATATGACTCCAATGACAATTCCATATCCTGTTTCAGAGTTTACAGTTTTAAAAGGATATTGATAAATGGTGAAGGTTAAGAACAGTCTTTCAAGGATGAATCATAGTCTGGAAAGCCTGCCTTGTAGTAAGAGACTAACAAAACAGAATCTAATTTTCTCAACAATAAGGCTAGAGGGTTGACTAATCATGATCTGTTAAGTATGTAAGTTGAAAAAATAACTTACTACTGAAAGGCTCTTTAATTTAATAGACAAAGCCAAAGTCACGTTCAGTTTTGTAAGATTACAAGTCAGTAACGTGATTTTGATAGTGAGAATAATTAGGTACTGGTAAAATTTACTTTGATATTGTACAATTTGTACAATATGAAATATCTACCTTTTGCTTAAAGGAAAAACTCACATACATTAGTTCAAATGTAGCTAGATGGTTTTATGAAAAGAAAAAAAAAACAAAACAAAAACCTAAACCAAACAAAAACCCAAACTGCACTTAACACTTAGTGTAAATAATATTAAATATCTCAGTAGATAATTGTAATAGTCTTTTCTAGCTTTGACTTCACACAACAAAGTCCAGAGCTCAGCAACTGCTTCCCACTTTTCCAAGATTGAAACACTGTGTTAAAGTCAATGCCTGTATCTCCCCCACGAAGTTTAAGGTTGTATCTCAGACATTTTATAACTACAGGTTCCTGAGTTTTGCTCTTTGAAAAAAACCTAAATAGGTGAAGTGTTCTTTCTGTATTATTATCCATGTCTACAATATTTTTAGTTTGAACCTTTCTCAAAAGGAGAAAATAATACTAAAACTTTTAGTAAAAAATGCTAAGGAGAATGCAATTAGAATGTACTAAAAAGTCAGGCACATATCATGGCAAACGTCCTATCCTTGGGAATCTCTAGTGAATATTTTTTCTCCCAGTACACTATTCTGAAATTGTCATGTTGGCCATGCAGGTGGAACTTTACGGTAT
Organism: Hemiprocne comata; assembly: GCA_020745705.1. Taxonomy (NCBI): domain Eukaryota; kingdom Metazoa; phylum Chordata; class Aves; order Apodiformes; family Apodidae; genus Hemiprocne; species Hemiprocne comata. The sequence goes on along the minus strand of CM036586.1, from coordinate 92,469,679 downwards.
ATTTCTGATTTATCAGTCATATAAAAAAACCCACCAGTACATTGAGCATTCTATTTTTCTATAAATGAAAGATTTTTAATTTGAAATTATACATGTGATTTCTCTGGGTGGTATTTTTGTTAATCTGTAATTTTCTGTGCAATTAGTTACAGATCAACTTTTTCTTTGACCAGCAAATTGTAAGAAGATAAGCCACAAGGAAAAAATTTAGTTCTTGAAATTTAGTAAACAGTATTTCGGGGCTAGTCAACTAGGAAACATTTATTATTTCCTCCAAATTTTAATTTTCCACATGTTCATTTCAGAATTGTCTCTTGATTTTTCCTGTTTACTTGGTGGGCCTGGTGGACACAGTCTATTTCCTTTTAATTATTTTCTTTTCTGCAGTTTGGCACGAATTTCTTCTGCAGTTCTTATTTACTTGAAATCTTACAAAAGGCTAAATCTTCTATGTATTATCACCCTTATAGCCATCCAGTGACCTCAGTAGAAGATTCATTGTGGACTTCAGCCCTCTTAACATAAGCCTTTTGCACCACGAAGCTAGTGAAAGACCCCGACTTCATAAAGTCTATTAGGACGGTACTAGTTCACCTTTGCATAAAGGGGAATGAAAGTTTGTTGGCATTATGAATATTTGAGTAAGAAAACCATGCAGACAATGGGGAGGGGTAAAGAGTCAATTCAAGGCATATCAAGGACATGGGGGTCATCAAGAGCAGTCAGCATGGTTTTATCAAGGGTAAATCATGTTTGACTAACCTCATAGCCTTCTATGAGGAAATTACTAGGTGGATAGATGATAGTAGAGCGGTAGATGTGGTTTATCTTGATTTCAGTAAGGCATTTGACACCGTCTCCCACAGCATCCTTGTAGATAAGTTGATCAGGTATGGGTTTGGTGATCAGGTAGTGAGGTGGATCAGGAACTGGTTGATGGGAAGGAGTCAGAGAGTTGTAGTCAATGGGACAGAATCTGTTTGGAGGTCTGTGACTAGTGGAGTCCCTCAGGGGTCGGTACTGGGACCGATGTTGTTCAACATCTTCATCAACGACCTGGATGAGGGTATAGAATGTACCCTCAGCAAGTTTGCTGATGACACTAAGCTGGGAGGAGTGGCTGACACACCAGAAGGCTGTGCTGCCATTCAGAGAGACTTAGACAGGCTGGAGAGTTGGGCGGGGAGAAACATGATGAAATTCAACAAGGGGAAGTGTAGAGTTTTGCATTTGGGGAAGAACAACACGATGTCCCAGTATAGGTTGGGGGCTGACCTGCTGGAGAGTAGTGTAGGTGAAAGAGACCTGGGGGTCCTGGTAGACAGGAGGATGACCATGAGCCAGCAATGTGCCCTTGTGGCCAAGAAGGCCAATGGCATCCTGGGGTGCATTAGAAAGGGTGTGGTTAGTAGGTCAAGAGAGGTTCTCCTCCCCCTCTATTCTGCCTTGGTGAGGCCGCATCTGGAGTATTGTGTCCAGTTCTGGGCCCCTCAGTTCAAGAAGGACAGGGAACTGCTTGAAAGAGTCCAGCGCAGAGCCACAGAGATGATTAAGGGAGTGGAACATCTCCCTTATGAGGAAAGGCTGAGGGAGCTGGGTCTCTTTAGCTTGGAAAAAAGGAGGCTGAGGGGTGACCTCATCAATGTTTACAAATATGTAAGGGGTGAGTGTCAGGGAGATGGAGTTAGGCTCTTCTCAGTGATGACCAGTGATAGGACAAGGGGTAATGGGTGTAAATTGGAGCATAGGAGGTTCCATGTAAATATCAGAAAAAACTTCTTTACTGTGGGAGTGACAGAGCACTGGAACAGGCTGCCCAGAGAGGTTGTGGAGTCTCCTTCACTGGAGACATTCAAAACCCGTCTGGACAAGTTCCTGTGTGATGTGCTCTAGGTGACCCTGCTCTGGCAGGGGGGGTTGGACTAGATGATCTTTCGAGGTCCCTTCCAACCCCTAGGATTCTATGATTCTATGAATTCTTGTTTATGCAATTGTAGAAAGCTCCTCTTGTTCTGCTTCGAGTTTTCATTTTTAACATGTATTGTTTAGAATGGTTAACCAAACAAATAAACTTTGCAAGGTACTTTTCTTTGTTAAAGTTATACTTTCTTGCTATTAATATGATAATGAGTATGCAACACACTATATATGCCATAGAAATGAACTCATGGATACTTTACAGTTATTGGACATGGAAGGACAAATCATGCCTCAGTTTGACTGACACAAAAAGAGGTTGCATGGGATGGAGCCCAGCAGAGTTTGGCCTGTCTTCAGTCAGACTGTCATGTACTGTGATTTCATTAGATTTCACTGTTTACAAGTGAGTCAAGTTGGGTTACTACTAGAATACAATGCCTCCTTGTAAGAAGCGATGGTGCTACTTAGCAAGTGGCATTCTTCTCTCTGAATGATTGCTCCTGGACTCCTGCTTGCTGTTATAAATATGCAGTGGATTGCTGCAGATACCCTCCCAAATAAGCCACAGCTTCCAATTGTACTTTCAGCTTTCTGAAAGCTGTAAGAGGAAAAAAGTGCATTCAACTGTTTTGACCAAACACCTTTTACTTAAATCCTTTGATCATATACTTGTGTAGAGTCTGGAAACTTTAGCTTTATTTCTGTGTTTGAGAATATTTGGGTTGTGGTTGAAAACATTAGAGATGAACCTTTGGTAACCTGTAATAACGTACCTCCTGATACTACAACACATGTGGGAGATCATTATTCAGATTAACTACTGCATACTTTAATATCCTCCAAATTTATCTTGTAAAATGCATGACATACTCAGCAAAATAAAGACTGTCCTGCAAAATTTGGGACAGATGGCAGTGCAAGATGACATCTTTTCTAAATGTGTCAAAATATTCAGTCAAGAGATATGATTGGTTGTACATTCTTGGTGTGTTATTAAAATAACAAAAGCAGTAAAATTCACTTGCAGGAACACCTGCTGCTACAGTCACTTAAAATATGTAAGGCAAAACATATAATTAAGTAATACAAAAGGGCTATTCCATTACTTAAAATGTTTTAAGTCAGTGAGTTACACCTGTGCTGAGATTTGCAACATTCAAACCCATATAACAAAATACTGTATAAGAACAGACACACAACATGCCTACTGTTTTCTGCTAGATGGTATCTTTAAATCAGATAGTGTATATTCCTTTACCACGTGAAACCAGAGAGCATAGAATTGATTGATAAACCTGGTATCACAGCCAGAATTTGAATTTGAGAAAACAAAGCTCTATCTGCTCTCTTCTGAGGATCTGACATGGTGTTAAAAACAAAGCACCTATAAAAAGAAGAGCCTGCTGATTTATTATTTTTTTAGCACTTGAAAAAAGTAAAATATTCAGTTTATGAAGTCTAATCTAAGTCCTGTAGCAGGAAGTCTCATCAGGGCATGTTCCAAATTATGGAAGAACCTTTAAGACCTATTTTGTTCTCTGTTTTGTTCTCAGAAAACTTGGCCAGTCCTCACCTGGTCTCAGTTCAGGGTCTCGTGCTCTGGTTAATGTTAAGTGCTCTTATTAACATGATCAAAGGAACATGCTGCAGAGTGAAACAAGGCATATCTGTTGGAGGCCTGAGCACATCTTTGCTACATCACCATCAGTTTGAAATTATTTACAGCAAGTGATCAGAGACCCAGTGTTGTAGCACTTGGCAATAACCACAAGGCCCCCTCTTAAGCCCTTACACTTGACCTTCACAACAGTGATTAGCTAACTAAAATACGGACATTAAATAATGGGTCTGCTTATAAAAAAAAAAAAAATCTGTTTAAAACGATTGAGCACTGGGCAAAAGTCTACTCTGCTATTTTTGTATGGGAGGAAAGGAAACGGGAACAAAATGCTCCAGTGGTTGGTAGGCAATGTTACTGTTAGCTCCACGTAAACGCATGTGGGTGAAAATGGTAACAACAGGCTGGTACTGGAGAAACTGCAGCTTTCAAGGGTTAACCATGACTGGACTTGCTGTATACGATCAGAGAGCAGGGAGAGCGACAGGCTGACTTGTGTGATCGCACATACACACGAACACACGAACACACGCACATTTACCTCCCCCTTCCCTCCTCCCGCCCCCTCCCCGTGCCCACCTGTTCAGCCCCACTGGTCCCCGCCCGGTACCGCCACCCGCTTCGCGCGGGGACGCGTCGCTCCTTGCCGGAGGCTGGGGATGGAGATACGGTTTCTGTAGTGATGGGGCTGACTGCGGAGAGCTATTGGCTGCCGGCTTGGGAAATTTCATTCAGTTTGGTCCAATAGCAGGAGGAGAGCGCCTGGTACAGCCTGGACCTCTCTCCCCCCCTCTCTCGCTCTCTCTTCCCCCCCTCTCCCTCTCTCTCCCAGCTCGCGTTGCCTTGCAGATCAGTCTCTCCCCGGCTCGATCTCTCTGCATAGGCTATCACAGCTCCTACTCGCAGACCCAACTCTCCCTGTCGCACTGATTTCAATGAATATTCTGCCTGAATGTAGGTCGCTTACAACAGAGAACACGAGTTTCCTTCAAATCCAGTGTTGTTGTCTTTCTTGTTGTTATTTTTAAATTCACCCCCACCCCCCCCCACCCCCCTCGTTCTTGGTCGTTGCATTCCTCTGGAGAAGCGAATCGCGTTGGATTCCAAAAAGGAGAGCAGGAACCGTGTGTGAATAATCCCGGCTGAATGATAGCCCGAGAGGATTTCCTGAAAGATCTGGCTGTGTAAAAAAGACCCCTATGCTTCTGCAGCTATTCCAGTGTTAAGGTAGGAGTACTGGATTTCTGGATTTACCGTTTGAGTGTTCATTTTCATATTTTCAGTTGCTTTTTTTCTCCCCCTTTTTTTTTTTTTTTTTTTTTTTTTCCTTTCCAGCGAGGGTCGGGGAGAGAGGGAGAGGTGTTGCAATTGGTACTCTGGCAAAGGGCGAGCAGTTTGCTGCAGTCGTCTGTGCTTTCACTTTTCCGATCATGATAAAACGGTACTTTGTTTTTGCCATCTCCACCATCATATGCGATCTCGTTGTCATACATGCATATTTATGCAAATTTATTTTTTTTTTATCCGCTTCGGTCTCTTCCCCTATATTCCCCTTGCACCATAATTTGTTTGGAGGCATTTTGCTGCAATCAGCTATTTGGACAGGCTCTGGGGTTCTGTGTGAGATGTTTACAAAGTAGCTCTTGCCTTACAGCCAAATAAACAGAAGAGTGTGGAGGAGAGGAGGGAAAAATATCTGCAGTACAGGGAGAGAGAGAAAGAGCGAAGCCACAGTTTCCTGCAAGCGCGGAGAGGGGTAGGAACGGTACCTCATGCTCTGTGTGCGCCTGTGGTTTTCAGGGAAACAGAAAACCAACACATAGGTTTCTGGTTAACCACTTCGCTCACTACCACCACAACCACAGAAAAAAAAAAAAAAAGGCAAAAGGAGGGGGGGGGGGGGGGGAGGCAGAACAAGGGAGGCGGCTGTTCAGAGGAAATCTTGGCTCTTCTTGGATTAAAGCCCGCTGTAGCTTTAGCTATTCTGTGGTGGGTTTTTTTCCTTCTTCCTTCCCCCCCCCCCTTCTCTTTTCCTCTTTTTCTTTCTTTCATTTCTGGGCTCGGGTAAAATGCCCGCTTTTGTGATGGGCATGGGTTTCCGCACGTGATGGAGCGGGGACTGGCACCGGGGAGAGCCAGCGTGCGTGGAGCGGGGGCGGGAGGCGAAGAAAAGAAAGGAAGGGAAAAAAAAAAAAAAAAGAAAAAAAAGGACGCGCACCGCCACCACTCCCCCCCCTCCCAACTCGACAGTAAATCGGCTTCTCTGCAAAGCCGGGGCGGGGGCGGCCGGGGCGGGAGCTGGCGGAGTGAGGCGCCTCAGCGGCTTTGCCCCTTCCCCAAGGGAAAGGCCGCCGCCAGCCCTACCGCCCCGGGGAGCGGGGGGGGGCGGCCCCGCTGGAGCGGCCGCGCTGGATGCCCGTCAGACACGGGGGGTTGGGGCGCCGGCCGTCGCCGTTCAACCCCCTTCCCCCCGCCCCCATACACATCTCCTTGGGCGCGCGGGGTCGGGGCGAGCAGGGCGCGCCCCCGCGCAGCTGCTGCGGAGAGGTTGCGCGGGCGCGGGGAGCGGTGGTGTGGCGGGGGGCGGGGGGGGGGAATGTCCCGTTGCCGTTCCTTTCAGCGGGGCTAAGAATAGATGGCGGCGAGGCCAGGAAACTTGGTCCGTTTGAGCGCTCGAAGTGAGGGGGGGGGGGTGGGGGAGCCAAGTTCGCGGGGAAGGCGGACGCGGCAACGGCGGCGCGCGGCCGCCAGATGGCGCTGCCGGACCTTCCAGGCGTGCCGCAGCACCGCGCGCCAGCCGCGGGTCTGTCCCGCGGCTGCCGGGGCTGAGCGGCGACCCCCGGAGCGCTTCGGGAGCCCGGCGGGCCCGTAGCGGGAAGGGGGGTGGGGAACGGAAGTTTGGGGTTTTTTATTGAGGTTGGAATGGGGGTGAGGGCGCGGCGGCGTGAAAACGTGCGGGGTTGGAGGCAGGGGCGGAAAACTCAACCGAAGGAAGGGTCCGCTGCCAACGAGCGCTTCAGCGCTCGGCTGGGGCCGATGGAATGCGGAGGCCGGCGTTGCGCTGGTCTCGTAAGCGGTGAGCAAGGGCGGAGGAGAGACGGACAGCCCCTTTGACCGGAGGGACAGGCTGCCCGTGCTCAGCCCTTGGTGTCTGTAGGCTTTGCGGAGGTGCTGCTTGTCATACGGGTGGCAGGAATGCACATTCAAGTTCAGAGGTTTTGTATTTAAAAACAGATCACCAGCAAAAAAGAAAATAAACGAATGATTAAAAATAGCTCTTTAGCCATGTTTGAGCAGTGTTCAAAGCAAACACTTGTAAAATTCTAGGCCGATTTTCTGTTTTTAAACAATGTTAGGGGCATTATCTGCATATGTTTAGAAATAGGTGATCAGAAAGCAAAGCTTAATTGGATGCATTTACAAGCAGCTAGGCCAAAATCATTGATATTTTTCTTCTCCTAAAACGTAAGTGCTAATTTAGATAGTTCATAAATGGAAGGGCAATAGTCCACATCCCATGGGACACAAACCAAGTTTACTAATATTAGATTCTCTGTTAGCACTAAAGGTATAAACTGTTTTTCTGTTACACTAAGAAAAGAAGCAACTATTTCCACTGATTTTAATTGCAAAATAACAACTTTGCTTTGTGAAAGTGAGCTGATTTCAAATGCCAGGTGAACCCTGTATTTTCATTTTACTTACAAAATACGCATTTCTATTATTGTCACCTATGTAGGCTTCCGTATAGGTAGCACCTATACAGATGTGCATTAAGACAGGACATGTCAAATATATTTGCTTGTACTACTGAGTAGGGGGTTGCATGCGTTGTCTTATGAATCATATTGCAATGAATCATTAAAGACTGAGAACATGCCATGCAGTTTCTTGTAACTCAAAGCAAGAATATCTATGATGGCATGTAATTTTCAAAGAATAATATAAAATGAAATTTAATTTTTACCTACTCATTTTTATCGTCTTGAAATTGTTATCCCTTTGTGCATAAATACAGCTTTTACTGCTCTCTCTTCTGTATTCATATGCCTGTATATCACAGATGCAATTATTGTTGGTATGCTGTGTGCAAGTGCAACCTAGTAAGTTGTACCAGATACTAAAACTGAAATTCAGTTTGGCATACAAACCACTTTGGTCCTCAAAAAGAATTCTAATTCAAAACTAATTTAAATCCTTTTGTGTTTTTTTTTTTTTTTTAATAGATATATTTTTGGGTTTTTTTAATTATAGAATTATTGACCCTTAGCTTTGGTCTCTACTGGAAAACATTTGTGTAGACAAGAAAATACATTTTCTTTCCTCTGCATTTCTGGAGGGAGTCTTTACTTGTCTACTATTGTTTTAAAATGCAGTGGTATATCACAAACACGTGACACATTCAAGAATTCCTGATGTTTTTTCTTGATTAGCAAAGTGCAGTGGACAGTGATGAAGTGTCACTTCTTTTAGAGGCATCACAATGTACAATGTAAGCAAACAAAAGCAAGTCTCATAGTGTGAACAAAACAGGCCAACTGGATTAAATTAGGACAAGTGATAAAACCGGGAGGTTTACTGGAGACACTGTGCTATCCAATTTATTTTTTTATTCTTACAAAGACTTTATCTTTTTATCTGATCCCATGTTCTTGGTCAGATCATTCACTCCACAATTTTTGCATTTGATGAAAATGTCAATCTTAATAGGCGTCCTTCAGCTGAAGACCTGTCATGTAGAGATGAAGGCAAGAGGCAGAAAGAAAAGCTGTTTCACTGAAGCTTTGTATTAAAGCTGTGGTATAGAAACAAGGATTTGTTTGGATTATTTTTTTTTAACAAAAGAGTGATTAAAAGATCATTTACTGACTACTGCATAGAGGTTTGCACGTTCGTTTTTGACGGGTTCTCAATGCAGCGTCCTCTTGGCCTTTCAAACACGCATGCTGCTATTTGATGGCTGAATCACATAGTGTAAAGAACAGCTCCACCTGGGTAGGACAGGAATAAGCATCATGCTATACCCAGCATATAATTTAGTAATTCTGTCACTTGAAGACTTGTCATCGAGATTCAAGATCCCTTCTGCATGAGTAAGATTGGTTAGTTGTGTGCACCAAATTATAAGGTGTGAGTCCTTAAAAAAAAAAAATAAAATCAAATAAAACCAAAATGTAAACATGAGCTGCACAAATCAATAAAAGGCTGTCATATCCAAGTGTGGCTATTCTCTGTCACAGTTCAACTCAGGTGCTCTCAAGCAATGTTTGTAAAGCATTTATGTTGTGAGCCATTTTGAACCTAACACCTGACAGGGTTATGTTGTCAAGTCTGTCGCATTTTAATAGTTCTCTACTTCTAGTTTTATTTAACAGTCCCCAGATGGGATTTGAAAGAAAAGAAAAAAACACCAATAATAAAAAAAAAACACCGAAGAAAAAAAAGCCACCTTGCTGTCTAGTGGAGGAAAAACAAGTTTTATTGACAGTATTGGAAAATTATTTGTAATCAGCTTTTGCAAACTTGTAAAAATTGAAAAAATTAATTTATAGACATTTTGCAGTGGTTGAATTTAAAAGGTAGGAAATAATTCTGAAGATGTTACAGGCAAACTCATCCCTCTTTAACCCGTGTAAACTAATAGGGATGAATTTTGATATTAAAATGAAACAGAGTTACTTGCATGCATAGCTCACACTAGGATCTGAATAGAAGAGCCCTTGGAGAACACTGGCTTTTCCTGTGAGATCTGCAGTGGGGCCTTACCAGTGGCATGGCTAATTCAAACCGAATGCATGACCACATGCTGAAACGATCTCTAGCTAGGAATGCTCAGATTTGTACTGTAATAATCTAAAAATAAATTGTAGTCACTGGTGTCACAATGTATGATTCTTTCTTTCAACTGTCTTCTGTACTGAGCCCACACACCACTCAGTGTCACAGGATGTATTTTGGTACATGTATGTCACTGGCTAGCTTCAGTAGACGGTTAGGATTTTCCATGCTTGTCTTTCTTCTGTTATTTATGTGCACACTGTGACTTGTAACTTGATGGCAAGGCTGAGCCTTTCAAGAGAGGTAAGCTTTGAAAATGAGTGGCAGTCTTGCTGGAAATATCTGAGATGGTAACACAGTGGACTGATTCACTTCACTCTGAAAACTAGAGGAGTACACAGCTGTCATAATTTAATGTTACTCAAATAACTTCCTTTAAAGTAATTATTTTTCATTGCTTACAAAGGAACTATTTTTAAATATTGCACAGATTGAGATAGAATCATACTAAAGAATTATACTTTTATTACAATATAATAATTTCATAATGATGATACTAAGTGACAGGTTTGTAAAATAAAATGCTTGGTTTTCTTCCTAGATTAGCCAGCAGCCAATTACAGCTAATTCTCCAGTGGTTGTTATGATTTCATCTATAGACTGAATTAGCTTATTTTTATTTACTTGTATATGAATATATTTTTAAATTTAAAAAGAAAAATATTGTGATTCAGTGGCATAAATCACTGAGACAAGCTAGTTCAATTTTTCACAATAGATGACAGATGAAATAGCAGTGTCATGATTCGATGGTAGCAAACTTCCATCTAAAAGTATCTTTCAGATTTGCATCTGTTGAATGCAGTAGAACAAAATATATAGCCTGCTGCTTCTCAGTGCAAATGAATCCAGAGGTAAGAACTTTGTCCTCCAAGTGGAGATAGTCACTGTCATTGAGGAGAGGTCTAGTACAGCCAGAAATGGAAGAGAGCAATCATGAATAGGATTTCTGTCCCAGAGTCTTGCTGGAAGTGGTCTGCTGGCTTAATTATTTTTAAAATGCCTATCTGGGTTGATAGGTAGCATCTGGGTTGGTTATGGGCTCAGTGCAGACCTGGAAGGAAGAGATTTTCAAGCTCTTGGGACCATGCTCTGTACTATTGCCGTCAAGTCTTTCCAAGTAAGGCTGGCCAGTCATGTTGATCAGTGCCATCATGTGGTTATCTTGTAATATTGTTGCCAGACATCTCTGTGTTGGCGATCAAACAAACTTCTTTATGTTTTAAAGTCAGTTTGGACCCTTGGTGAAAAAAATAGCTTAATGGCAACAAATCTTCTGTCAAAAAACCCTGTTTAGAAATACTGTGGAGGGGGCTTAAATAAATTAGTTATATTATCTGTAACAGGATTTATTTTATGCTTTTGAACTCTGGTGGAAAGTAAGTGGACGAACTTCAATAACTCTTCTGTTTGATGTTTTTTATTCCAAAATAGACTGTGCAGTAAACAGCTCCAAATACCTATTTGTTCTATTCCAGTAAACAAATACTACATTATGTGTCATGCTTTTGACTTCTGATATATAAAAGCCCTACTTCCTGTGTATCCAAATGTAATAAAACAAGGACAAAGCTGCTAGCCTCATTTTGAAATAAAGAATTTGGAATGGAATTAAATTCTCCATGTATTTTTCTATAGTTTCATTTCATGCTAACTTTTAATAGTCCTGATTTTAGACGTAATTTTTAAGAGTCCCATAAATCTTAAGCTTACAAAGTAGATGTGCTAGCCAGTTTTTCATCTGTTAAATAGAGTTGTTTGCAGACACTACATGAAACTATGCTATTAAGAAGAGCCAGGAATTACTCAAAATGTACCAATATTATAATTATACATCTGAAAATTATTTTCCTGAAAATAAATAAAACTCGTTTTCCTTTCTCTCTACTACTTTAATTACTTTACTTGACCAATCTATCTCTCATTTAAACACTTAGACATATACACAGCCTTTTGCAAATTGCCTGAAAAGTATATAGGGAATATATTTATGCTTTGGGATACAATTCTGCCTTGTTTGATCTGCTGTGAAAGATTTCCAGATCTGTCTTTTCAAATAAACAAAATTAGTATATTATTTATATGGGACCATATAAGATATAAGCCACATGCTGTGTAACGTACAATAAATTTTTGCTCGTTTTCTTATTGGAAGCAGCATAGCCCATTAATATGAACAGTCTTATGTAATAGGACTGAGATTAGCAGAACACTGACAGATTAGTGGTCTTGTTGGACTCAGTGTAAAGATTCCTGTTAATTTCAAAAGGCTTTTGGTCAGGTCCTATGAATAAGTAGCATTTGGTTAGACTTACATGGAGCATTTGGATATGCCTGTCAGTGTGATACAGCTTAACAGTTTTCTGCCAACTTCATGTTAAATTCCGCTAACGAAACTGCCTTCAAACCTTAAAAAAGTAAAAAACAATGAAAGCAGTAGACTCTAAAAAATAATGTAGACTCTAAAAAATAATGTATCCTCATCCCGTCCTTGAAGAGGTTGTTAGAGGTGTGGATGATTATGCATACCGGAAAAGCATCCTAGATGATGTAGGAGCACGTGCTGTCTCAACCCATGTTCTGCTGGTTACTGTGTTTATAAAGACAAATGGCTGTACAGATCTGTTACTATCTGTGATTTCTTCCTGAACTTTCTTGGATTTGCTTTTCAGCTGAAGCTGGGAGCATGCTAGTGATCAAACTGATGGAGTACACACATCCAGTTTGTATACCTTGCCATGCAGTCATCTTGTTAGCTGTTGGTGTGCTGAAGAGACAGTTTTTGCTTTATCTCCAAACTGGCTTTGTAGTTCTGTTCTCTCCTTGGATGTTTGTAGTGGTTTTAGATAATAGATTTCCATATTATTTTATAGGCGATTGTGACAGAAAAAGGGCAAAAATCCTCTCCTGGATTCCAGAGGAATTGTGGAAGAACAGGTGAAGCCCATGTGAATCTTTGGTACATCTGCCACTACCAAAGCTCTTTGACGTTTGTAAAATAATAGGACTGTATCTGGATTTCATGAGATGTCTCAGGCAAATAAAGAAAAAAATTCCAGCAACAACCAGAGGAAGCAGCTAGTGAGTTATTACTGTATGAAATGTTTCCTTCACCCAAACTGTAGAGCAGATGGTTAAATGCAGTACTTCAAAATGTTAATCAAAGTGTTGCTTCTCAGTCAGGTACATTGTTGTTTGGAGTCTCCCAAGCCAAATACATCTCTATCACTAATGTAATTATGATAATCTCTGCCTACTGCATTTCACATCACCTACATGAAAGCAAAGATAAGTTCTCAGTACACAATGGTGTGAGGGAAAGTAGAACTTCCTGCAAAATTATGCACAGCTAGACAGATAAACCGTGGTGCCTGCGGCTGTGAATTTGTATTAATGCAGCCAGCAGTAGGTCTCCTGTTCAGATTAGAAATGTTCTGTGAATGTAGTTTCCAATGTGCAGGTGGTGAATTGGGGAACAGATGATGCAGATCCACTGGTTTTGATGATTAAATAATAGCAATTGGCATAACTGGAAATTAATCTTGTAGCTGGAGAAGATCTCCTTAGGGAAGGGATACCATATTAATTTCATGCTTATTGTGGTAACACTTTGCTTTAGTTCAGGAACACAAGTTATATTTCAGGATATGTGGACTTACTGCTTCAGTCTGAACAGGTTAACAGTTATTAAGAAAATACATTACTATGTTTGATCTTGCATTTGTTATGTTTTTCTTTTTCTCAAGATCTCGTAGCTAAACTGTGTTTGATATATGGCTTTTGAAGAGAAATGCCTAGTGTTTAAATTGGTTTGGTGTAATCTTTACATATAGATAATACTTCAGATACAGTGCCTTAGAACAGAGTAAATTAGAAGGGTCAGTAAGATTTTTGTACTACTGAACTGTGAAACACATGCTGCATTGATTTCTCTGCCCTGATCTGGTACAGGGGTGAGAGAGATGGTATGACATGCAGTGGGTAAATGGTGCAGTTAGCATGTACCAGTTTCTTACATTGAGTTGTTAACGGTCATGGAATGGCATACAAGCACAAGCAAAAGTAGCTCCCCACAAGAAGATCTGGCCTGTCTTCATTTGCGCTATAGCATAGCAAATAAATATTTCTCCTTGGAAATGTTAGTCTCTATTTTCCTTTCCCTATTTGCTTTGGAAATAAGATGTTCTAGTCAACTGTCCTCCTGCTCAAATCTACCTTGTCTAAGACTTTTGGCTTCATAAAACTAAAATTAGAATGTGTAGTTAAGATCTTCAATATTTCTGCCTTTCCTGCACATTGATGGGGGTGTTTTATTGGTTTGTCTGTTTGGTTTTTCTTTTCCTGTAACTTTGTCATTTGTCTTAGCATCCCAGATCTTGTGAAGTATTTTCTTCCAGTCATGACTTACTAAAGGTGTACAGCTGGTGAATGTTATGACAATGGCTTCAACAGCTAAAGCAAAAAAACCCACATTATCCATTGGGTGATTTGCATTAGCAGTTCTGTTATGCTGAATTTGCCTTTTTGTGAAAGACTTCTTCTTCTGATAATAGAAATTGTATCAGTAATATAGAATTTATATTAGCAATGTTATAGAAATGACAGGAGATGGGAGCAGCGGTAGTGGTGGCAGTGTGTTGAATTCTCTTCGCTATTAGCTAGATAAGAATGGAAAGCTATATAATTGGCATATGAGCAAACGATCACTGGACCATAACACTTCATAGGAACATCCTTCTGTGGTAGATTTTAGTTTCTGTTAACCCCTGGAGGTTGGCCATTTGGTTTGGCTTGATACTTCACTGCTTTCTGAAACCAGTTAGAGCCAGTTTATACAACAGAAACCAAAACATGTAAAGTTGGAAAAGATACTGTCTGGAGCCAGAGGAGTCAATAAGGATTATGGAGAGATGGTCAAGTTCCATTTTGGAAGAAAATTTGTAAGTTTCTTAACAGCAACGATGGCATCTGTAATACCCCTTCTACCTCCTAAGGCCTGAAAGATAAGCACTGACCATAATTATGTCTAAGATGAGGAGACTGCATATTGCAGTTCTTAACTTTTCCTCTGTGCAAGACAAGAATGCTTCTTAAATGACCCAACCCCTCCTTTTATTTGACATTTCTAACTTAGTGTGGCGTTTTCCTGTTCTTACTTCTGATCACCTCAAGTTGCTTATCCTTATCAGGGACTGTAAACAGTGAAGGAAGTGTAACATGATTAGCTTTCACAGAAAAAGAACATTACTGGAAAAGAGTGAGTGGGATGAGAGAAGATGTCAGTTGCTGTAGCTCACTAAAGAAACAATATGAGAATGTAAGACAAGGATAGGATTGTGGGGATGACACATAGGAACAGTAGACATACTAGAGCATAGAGAGGAGTAAGAGAAGTGGCAGTTCAAATACTGGGTTCTTGAGAGCTTATAATAGTGGGATATGAATCAAGGCACACTTACAATAGGAGGTGATTCTTTTGGACCTGAGAGTTTGGACCTTGAGAGTCTGAGGTGCAATATATTAGAAGTAAGTTCACTATATGGATCAGGATAAAAATGTTCTTAGAATCATCATGACTGCAGGGATCTAGATTGTGTTATTTGAAATTGAGTCTCTTTTCTTCTGAATAATATTTTAAAATAGTTCTTGTCCAAATAAAACATGTATTAAAATATCACCATTGCTTTTTAAAGAAACCATATAAGTAATATAATCACTGTATATATTTCTATTTAGGAATGTTTGTGGTTTTTTTATCCAATTTTTCCCAAGACTTAAAATAAATAATCTTTTCTCTTTCATTTCAAATACATAGGATTTTTGGATGTTAGGGATTTTTTATTTTTTCACTTGTTGGTTTTGAATTTGTTTTTCTCCCAGTATGGCAAACTTTACCATTAACCTGCAATTCCTGTGAGAAATGAGTCTTGCAGAGAAGTGCATGCAGAATGTGGAGACATTTACCTGGGATTATATAAAGGCAGGTTTAACAAACTAGGTGGGTTTTGATGGTTCTTTCACTGGTACATGGAGGGTGGAGAAGAAAATCAGAGTAAACTATGTCTTCGTCCTACTCATATACATCAATCAAAGCTGTTAATGTGATAGTTGATGAAGAGTCTGTGCAGGGGCTGCTGTACTATTACCACACGTCTTAAATTCCATAGTTACAAATCTTTTCTTTGATCAGTTTTTAAAGTAATAGAATTGATGTACCTCTGCCTATCTCAAAATCTTGTCTTATAAAACAGTAGATCTTTCATGAGATATAAAGCAGCCAGAAAAAAAATCAGTTTTTCCTCAAAGCATGCAGAGTACTAGTCTTCTTTTCATGTCCTTAATAAACAAGCTTCCGCTATGCACATAAATGGACATAATGCATACATCATCGCTTTTAAGAGCCATTTTTCTTAACTTACAACTACCAGTATATTTAAAGAATTACAAGCATGGTTAAGACTTGATTAACATTGTTTTTATGTTGGTTTATATCATTGTCTTCAGTGGCACTGTGCCTAAAATTTGAGTGTCTAGAAGTATTAATTTAGTGCTTAAAAGAAAAGGTTCCAGTTTTTTTCTCCTCCTTTTGCAGCTAGGATCTCATAATTTAATGTATTAATTTGACAGGGATCGCTTTTCAGCTAAGAAGACATTGTTCTCTGTGGACTAAATTGTTTACCAGCCATCCATATGTTTGCCCTAGTGAATGTGAGTGAAATGGTCCAGAACAAATTCATGTAACTGTACTAACCTTCTTGCCACTGTGACTGAAGTTAAGACAAGGACGGAGGTGAATTACAGGAGGTGGTGAAAATTATTCTTGACCATGACAAACATTTTACTATGTGTAAATATGTTTAGAACTTAAGCAAATTCTTTTTAGAGATAAAATTATCTTTTTAATTTATTTGTCCTCTTTAGATGAATCTTACTAAGTAGAAAGATTTTTTTTTCAATCAGAATTTAAAGTAAGGTGGAAATGTTTTATATTCCAAATCCATGCTAACTTCCAGTGTATGCTCAGATTTTTTGACACGTAGAAGTTTCATGTACAGAAGGATGAAAAATGAAATGGAGGAGGAAAATAAAATCCACTACAACCTACTTAATTTCTTTATACCAACTTCTTTTTCTGCTTTGACATGCACAAGGATTGATTATTTATAGTGCATACTATCTATGAATAAACACTGGGTTTTATGTAAGGAAATATTTCAGCCCAGAAGTAGTTTTCTAGAGAAGACTGATCAAAAGTTTGACTGAAGAACCCCATTTTTGTAGAACAATTGTCTTTATTTGCAAAAGCATAAACTTTTTTCCACAAAAATAAACATATTAGAAAAAGATAACGGATCTAAATTTTGTCTAGATTGTTACATGCTTTTCAGAGTCTTTCATATATCTTTGAGAATAATTCTTCTTTTGGAGGGGGGTTGGGTTTCTTTTTTGTTTATTTAGTTTTGATTTGGCTATATGTTCTGTAGGAGGGGAGATGGTTTTCAGATATCCAGGCTGAGAAAACCCCAAACCTGACATACCACTCAATCCTGCTTCAGAAATGCACAAGGTGGTCACTTTGGGAAGGAGAGGAGAAGGTGAGAATGTGAGCTTTGCCCAAATACAGAATAAGGATTAGCTCCAGCACTCAGACTGGGAAATGCTTCTCCGTTCTCTGATCTGGATGTAACTAGAGTCATGCCAGGAGTCACTCTGGCCTATCCATCATGATTTGGAAGATAGCAAATTAACTTCAGCTCTTTTCTTTTGTCTGGGCTGAAAGTCTAGAGACATAGGAAAGAATTCCCATTCTAGATTTTCGTAAGTATTGTTACACAGAGGGTGTTGGGACAGGCTTACATACACAGATTTTTATTAGTGTGGTCTAATGATGATTATTACTGCAGGCAGAAAATACAATAAAAATAGGAACCAAACAGAAGAAAGAAAAGGGTAGACTCTCCCCAGTGACAGTCCAGGAAAAGCAGTGGCAATGGTGGGGAGTCCCTGATGAGCACCTCTGTCTGGGTTTTTTCTCTGCTGCAGCAGGTGGAAACAATAAAGATGATAAGGTTGATTTATTTTTTTTTCCATTCTTTTCTTCTCACACTGTATATTCAAGACTGTGAAAATTCCCAGTCATTGTTTCAGTTCTTCATCCTATTAATTCAGATTAGAGTATGGTGATACTTAGGTTCAAATGTTGCTCATTGGGTGTTAAGATTTATCACTGGGCAATATTTACTAAGTATTTAAACAGCTATTATCTCTTTTACTGGGTGCTATATTTTGGTTTTCTCTATTATAAACTAAAGTCTACACAACAAAAGGTAAGGAGAGCTGGTGCAGAAGGGTGTGCAAAAGAGGGACCATTCTCACTGTAGTAGGAGTTTTTTGCATGAGTACTTACCATTAAAAAACTATTGGGATACGCAGTGGCAAGACTGAGAATAACAAGACCTAGAATTGAGAACATCAAGGGAAAAAAGGAAAATACTGCCTCAGTGGTTTAGGGGAAAACTTAAGGAGCTGCAAATTACAGACACTTGGCAATACTAAGGCTGGGGTGCTAGCAAAACATGCCTTGATGCATTCAGGAATTGTGCTGGTTTGGTTCTGGCATAGATCTGGTAGCAGGGGAGGCGCCCCAGCGGTGGCTCCTGTGAGAAGCTCTTAAAGGCTCCCACAGCTCAGGTGGCCAAGGCCAAGCCATTAGAGAGACAATAGATGCGCCTCTGCCATTAACATACAAAAGAACTGATAGAAGACCTGAAAGCAGAGAGAGAAAATAATAGCTGAGCTGGAGAGGAGAGGAACAGAGCAGTGCAGCAATGGAGATCCAGAGGTTGGTGAAGAAGGGGAAGAAGGTGCCCGAGCGGAAGTTCCCCTGCATCCCATGGCGAGACGGCAGGCTGTGTCTCCCTGTACCCCCTGGAGAAGAAACACAGTGGAGCATCCCCTGAAGGTGCCAGGAGGGGCAAATGTGGACCTGCAGCCCGTGGACTTGGATCTGCAGCCGTGGAGGACCCCGCGCCAGGCGAGGTGACTGTTCATGAAGCAGACCGTGACACTGTGGGAAGCCCATGGTGGAGCAGCTTGCTCCTGAGGGACTGTGCCTCGCGGGAAGGAGTCATGTCGGAGAGGTTCGTGAAAGACTCTTTCCCATGGGAGGGACCCCATGGGGAAGCAGGGGACGACTGCAAGGAATCCTTCTCCCTGAGGAGGAAGGAACCACCAGACTGTGACCTGACTCTAAACTCCATCCATCCCCTGTCCCCCTGTGCCGCGGGGGGGAGGGAGGTAGAGTAATCGGGAACAAGGTAATTTGGGTCCGGGAAGAAGAGAGGGGTGGGGGTAACGTATTTAAACTTTGTTTTTTGTTTTGTCTGTGTCCTGTGTGCATTTGATTAGTCTGAAAGTATTATTTTTCCCCCAGTTGAGTCTATTTTGCCTGTGACTGTAAATGGTGAGCGAACCCTCCTTGTCCTTGTCTCGACTCTTGAGATTCTAGTTGGCCCTTGTCCTCCCCATCCCACAGTGTGTGTGGGGGGAGGAGGGGTGTGAGTGAGTGGCCACATGGCTGGTTCTTTGTTGTTGGGGTAGGCCCAAAGCACAACAGGAATGAAAAATTCCTACTAGATCACTTAAGATTAAAATCAGAGATATTAAAAGTAGGATAATGCAGATATAGCTTAGAACTTAGAAGTCCTGAACATTGCCTTTTCCTAAAAAAGGGAGAGTAGAGACAATTCCAAGGGTCTTTTTGTTTGTTTTGCTTGCTCTAGGCAAAGGCATAGCGTATCAGTATAATACCTTTATTTTTAGAATATTAAGTGTTCTATTAAGACAAAAGTTAATTTACTAGGTTTTCCTACATTCATATAACTAGGAACAGTACTTTTTTAATACAGTGTTTCAAAGTATGAAGTGACTTTGTATGCCCTGATAACTTCTAGTATTTCATAACCTATCCTTTGGAAGGAAGGGTGACCTCTCTTCTTAAGACTGTAGCATTTATCAGACAATAATCACCACAGTACATTTAGATGCAGTATGACTTTGTAAATCACCACAAGCATTGCCTGATATCCGTATTATCTGATGCCTCAAGGTATTCCAAAATACAAAATCTAGCCACAGGCATTAACAACACATACAGTGATTGCTGTCATATCTTGGTGCTGTTCCCAGAAATGCCACATTCAAAAGGCTGTACTTTGAGGAATGATGTTGCAGGATCAGATGGCTAAATTCATTAGAAGCTGAGGTACCACAGCAGGGAGTACAGAGTTATCTTTGATCATCCTGGCTTTTATAGTGGTAAACAGCACTGCCCACAGAATTTCTTGAGCTGGATACCAACTGATTCAGTCTTCCAAACTAATCCCAACAGTGGGAGATTTTTTTCATCGCATCTTTAACCTAGCCGCGGGATTTTTTCCTGAAATACCTATGCATTGAAGGGATGCAAGAGTCCAACTAACTAATAATAAGATCAGTTGTCCGGTGGCTACATATCTCAAACTAATTATTCTTAGAGGTTGCAAACTGAAGAAACTGAGAAATAGTGATTGAGTAAATTCTGGACTGTTTGAATATGAGAACAACAATATAAGACAACGCCCTCAGGGGACATGGTTTGAACTTTGGGGTTGTCCTGTTCTGGGGCAGGAGTTGGACTTGGTGATCCAGGCTGTCCAAGGAGGTGGTTGAGCCACCATCCCTGGAGACATCTAAAAAGACAGATGTGGTGCCAGGGAACAGGGTTTAGTGGTGGATGCAGCAGAGTTAGGGTAGTGGTTGGACTCGATGATCTTCAAGGTCTTTTCCAACCAGAATGATACTGTGATACTGTGAACTGAGGAAAAATCCACAACCACCACTACCACCTCCTCTAAAAAAAAAAAGAATCAACCTCCAAAAACCTGTCCAAAATTCCCTTTGTTTTACCATATGCCTCACTCACTTATTAGTGGTTGATGAAAGATCCTTGCAGGGCTGCTACTCTGTTTCCCACTGTGAACTGCGTATGTGTTCATTAAGGCCATGTTTAAAACTTTTAATCAAATGTCTATTGAATATATTACACAAACTAGGAGAGCTAGGAAGAGCTGCCTTATATTTTTAGGTCCACATATTTCAGAAAATCGGTTCATTCTCACATGTCCTGAGCTGTATGACAAGAATTTCATGCTAACTTTTTTTTTTTTATATACTTTTGGTTCAATAAAGATGACTTTGGCGTGAGACACCAATAGCCTCCAGATTGCAGTGATTTCTCTCCCAGTGAACGAGAATCTCTCTAAAATGTCTCTGTCAGATCACTGAGAGCTCTATCTGTCTGCCAGTGCCCTTAACTTCCTAAGTAAGGTGGGGGCCTGGGGTGCCCTCTCTCTCGTGCTTTTGCTGCTTTTTTTGTCACTAAGGAAGGGTCCACGGGTGCGATAATCTGCTCTGGAGCGCTTCGCCTCAGTCACTTTGATGAAATCATGCAACCTGGCCTTGAACACTTTCAGGGATGGGGCATGCACAACCTCCGTGGACAACCTGTTCCAGTGTCTCACTACCTTCACGCTAAAGAATTTCTTCCTAACGTCCAAAATAAATCTAGTCTCTTCCAGTTTAAAACCATTACCCCTTCTCTTCTCACTACAACGGCCTCATAAAAAGTCCCTCCCCAGCTTTCTTGTAAGCCCTTCAGGTCCCTTACAGCACTAGTTTAACTCAGATGCCACTGAAAACCAGTACCATAGTTCTGAATCTCTTGGAATTTGGTTCTAACTACAAAAAACTATAACTAAACATGTGCAACTCTTCCTCAAGTCTAGATACTACCAGGTGCTGGCCAGATTAAGTGTCTAGTAGGATCATTAAAAGTGTATGCAGTTGATTGGTAAGTCTTTTTCAAAGTTTAAGGAAAGACCTTGCTCGAGTTCTCTGTGGATGGTTTATCTTGCATACCATAGAGACCTGCTTTCAAACTGTAGACAGTTACATGCAAACTCATTATTCTAGCCTCTCATTGCAATTTCTGGGAAGAAATAAAAACTTTGGGATGCAATTTACCTTTTTTAAGGTCTTCTTTAGAATTAGATTAAGCACTTGTGATTAAAGTTTGTAAGTAATAAATTCATTTGATCAGGTAAAACCTGATACATGAATGTAAATGTGATCTTTGTCAGTTTACATTGTTCCACAGACTATATGCTATTGGCTTTCCTGTTTTAAGGCCTTGTCTGAGACACCCATATTGTATCTGGAGCAAATATCCCTTACATTGTGCTTTATTGTTATTTTTGTTATTAAGTTACAGGTCTCCTTGTAACATAAAGGACTGCTCTCTTTGTTGCAATATAGTGCTTGACATTTGACCATTTTTGTCATTTTCCTTATGAAGCTGTGGGATTGTTGGGTGTCTGATATGTTTGAATGCAATAAATAATCCACGCTCTAGCCTTTATATGAAATTATTTATTACTGCACATTTCAGAGGCCTGAATGATCAGACTATTGTCCTTTTTGAACCTTTGCATGCTAGCAGGTTTTTCAGTTTGTTATTGGTATCAAGAAACTTCATTTTTTTCATTCAGTGTTGCCATTCAGTGTTTTAGACATACATGAAAATAGAAGCTACTCAGTTATGATGGATGCAGGTCATTAAGGATTAAAGGAATAGACTATTTTATATGCTTATTATCTATAAGTTCATTCTGTGTGAGGCATACTCTTGAAAAGTGTGGAGGTGTTTCATAGGGTTTTGAAGGATTCTGAATTTAAAAGGGGTGAAAAAAAATTATAGTAGGCATATAGTCTATTGGAAATAATTATAATGGATATATTTTACTCTGCAGTTTAAAGACTCAGACTACCATATCTTAGTGAGTTTTGCTAAACAGAAAATAGTGGAGATGGCTACATTTGTGGGGGCTGGCGAAGTGCTATGTAGAGCCTTTACATTTAGAGGACGACTATATTCACAGTATAGTCACTGGAAATTTCATAGGTATTTCAGAAGGATAATTTCCATGTGAGTTCCCTGCTTAAATGTATTTATCTCAAGACATAAAATTTAAACTTTCAAAAGCAGCAAGAAAACCAGCAGTTTCCATTTCTAGCCAATCCTGAATGTTCTAAACCCTGAACTTTTTTTTTGGCATTATGAATTAATTGCAATATGGAAATTTGGAAGCAGAAGACTAGCTTCATTGTTTATAATCATGGCTGAGCACATGTTATAACTCTACTTAATGACAAATATTTGAATTCTAATTTAACATTTTATTAAAGGGTACCAGTCAAGGGAATAGCTAATATAGTGGTTGTTGCAGCACATCTCTCACTTCAGCAGCAACAGTTAGTATTTCTCACAGGAAAAGGGCTAAAGGATTAGGCATGTTTTGAATTATATTTTTTATTTGAAACTCATGTTAAAAATCTATTTTTCAAAGAAATATTTTCAAGTTCTAATAAAAAAATGTATATGTATACTTTATATATATTCTTTAGCTCCTGAATGTTTGGTGTTTTTATTGCCAAACAGAAGACTGCATGTATCCACATGATAATCTTGAATAGCATTTTTTATGTTGTGTTTGTTGTTTTTGTTTTGTTTAGTTTTGTTTTTAAATGAGCAATTAAAAAAAAATTAAACAAATGCAAACTGAAATTCCAAAAAAAAAAAAAAAGAGACCATCTGTAGTGGTTAATTTACTGTGAACATCTGTCTCTTAAATACCAGCTAGAGAGGTTTGTTTTTATGAGGGCATACATTCCAGTTGGATTCTTGAGTGAAACAGTAGCATTTCTTTTCTTTGTGCATTTATAATCAGACAGTGACAATTTCTGTTTACATGTTTGGAATTGATTACATAATAAGAATCTCATTTAGAAAGAATATGTTCTGCAGATAAAATTTTTTTTCAGTATCTCAAGTTCAGTTTCAAGTTCTGAGAACATTAGTAAAAAAAATTACAGCCTTCCCTAAAATATTGAGATGTTAGGACCTCTGTTAAAAAACAACAACAAAAAGTTTTTGCCATGATATGCTGTTGATTACTGAGGGGATTTAATAAATGATTTATTAACTAAAAACAGTTGATGACTACAACAAAGGCATTTATCACTCGTTCATCTATGAGTCTCAATTGCATCTTAGATTAATAGAGAGAATGAAAAAGAACTACAAATCACAATGCTTGTATGTGTTTGTAACATAGATTATGGATTAGCAGATGATCTACTGTACTTGGAAAAACTACAAATGGTTTATTTAATGCAGAAGACCTTTGTTAGAATATCTTTGTTAACCATAATTACCTATGGTGAGCAAGTTCTGCAGTGCTCAAGAAGGATAAAGATTTTATTGCTACAATGGTTTGACACCAGAGGGGTCTTTTGAGGTATTAGTTTTTCAAAACTGTTGAAAATCAGGCCATTTAGCTGCCTGATGTGAGTTTATCCTCTGCATTAATATCAACCCCACATGTATGTTTCTGGAGTCTGTGTCTACTCAGAGTAGTACTTCTACAGATACTTTGCAGCACTGTGCAATGCATAACTCCAGGTTACTTGGAGGGCTGGGCTGACGACACATACCAGCACAGTGACAGGGCAGTCAGCCCTCTGGATGCTGAGTGCTTTGACATTCAGCTTCTAGGACCTGAACTGTGCTCTTCCTATGGCACTACAATGTAGTATGTGATATACCAGTTTGGTCAGAGTTATTTTTTTTCTGCTCAGAGTATACCATCAGTTCTTGCAGCTTTTGTTGATGACATTTGTCTTGTGGTTTGTAAAATTTTTGCTTTTGTGCAAGAGACTTCTAAAAGACATTTCTCTTTAATTCTGTACTTGAGACCTTGTGATAGTTACTGCTGTCACAACCATGCTCTTAGGTGTAATTTTTTATTTTCTAGTAGCAGCTACCACCGAGTAGAAGTACCTGTGTCCTGTCAGAATTTCCTCTGAAAATTATGTGTCCAATAGGCTGCAGCTAAGTATGACTCAACAAATATGAGACATGGATGCTTGGACAGACTTCTGCAGTCTAATGATCTCAGGACTTTTATTGACTTCAAAGGGCTCTGGATCAATCTCTTAGTTTTTGCTCAGTGCAGCTGTAGCCTTTCTTCAGTTTTGGGAACTAAAATACTAAAAGGCCAACATATTAATAACTCATTCACTTCTGAATATCTCCATTCTTCCAAGTAATTGCAGGACAGAGAAAAGCAATTGGCTTCTCAACCACATAAGTGGAAAGAGAGTGGAGATACTAGACTCATGACAGTCATAAATTTGTTTTTTTGTTATGACCTGTAATCAACAGCATCTGATATAACCTATTGCTATTGCAGGCAGGAGATCTAAAGATGTCTGACAGCCTTCAGCAAGCAAAGTCTAGCCAAAACACAATGTTCTAAATACAGAACAATGATGTTAGATACAGTCCTACAGTGAGGAAAATCTTTTCATTTCTCGCTCTGATGGGAGACGAGAGGATTTATTAGTCCTTTGGGACTCTTCAGCAAGTATTACAAGACACTGGAAACATTTCAGGCAACTTACTCAGTTCATGTAATGTAGTTTAAATAAATTTAACAACATATTGATTTCCTGCCCTGGGGAAATTTAAGGGCTTTCATTATTATGGTGTTTGTTATTAGCTTGTTTGATTAATTATTCTACACTGTCTCATCCTAATTTTGGAAAATTCTAATTCTAATAGATTCAGTTAGTACATGGAGTTGTTGATTAGCTGAGGATTGAGATAATCCGATGTCAGAGGCTCATGCTTCTCTTGTGGGTGTTCCAGGAATCTATCATCACTCTTAACCTTTATCTAACATTTGCTGCAGGGTTCATTCAACACAAAAAAATTATAATGTATTATTAGTTTATAATTAATGAATTTAGTTTTCTGCATTTGAATTAATTCTTAGTAGAAACATTAAACAGAATTTATTTATTGCATTAATGTCTTCTGAATATGTCAAACTTAACAAAAAGATTTAGGGCCACATTCTCACCTGTTATATATGGTTTGAAGACAGCCTCAAGTCATCAAGTGCAAGGCAGGCATATAGAATTCTGTACTAAATTATTGCCTCAGTGATTACTTGTCTAAGATCTGTTTAAGGAACTTGTGAATCAGTTTGCTACAAAAAATATAAGTGGATAAATATAGTTAGGGAGACATTAGTTTTAAAAGAGAATATTCAGAAACAGGAAAGGGACAAACTGAAAGCTATTACACTATTGCTTATGTTTAGAAAGTTGTTAGGCATTTAGTAAACCCCTTTTACTCTTTTTTTTTTTTTTTTTTTTGCCTCTGCCTTATCCAGCAAATTAAGATGAGGTGAGAGAGAAATAGTAAAAATAATTTGCACTATAGAAGATGCATAGCAAACGGCAATAACAAGTCGAATTGTGATACATTTTGTTAATCATGTTATATTAGTCTGCAAGTAAAATTCAACCGAAAAAGATAAAACATGCAGAAGTTAAAAAGTTGCTTGGGAAAGCTACAAATTCTTCCAGTTCAGCATCCAGAATGTTGAGTTAGAAAAACAGGGTAATTTAATTTAAAATTATATCCTTTAAGAACATCAAATCATAAAGCGATAAAAATAAGATTGCTTCGGTAAATTCAGTTAAACTTTTGCATTAAAAACTTTGCAATAACGAATAATATTATTTCAACTTAATGGCTTTGTTTTCTGTTGATTTTTTTGTTCTTCACAGAATTTTGTTAAGTTATAGGTAAAGAAAGGAAAACCAAAACCCATACGATGCTAAGTACATTTACCACACCTCCTGCAAAACTCCTTAAAGTCAAACTTTCAAGACTCATCATGCCTGTTGCCACTTGTGATACAGGTCTTCACGTTGTTCAGCTGACAGTAAAGTAATCTGGTCGTGAAGAGGAAGTCTGGGCTGCAGGTGCCAAGTCCCAGTTGTAGAGGGAACCTAGTTAAGTTTTCTGTCCCAAAAAATCCATCTTGCTCCCTGTCCCTGCCTCATTTGCTTCTTGAGATGAGGGAATGGCATTAGTCATAAGGTTCCTGTCAAGACAAGATGCCTTCTCTTTTAGTCTCCTTATGCACTCCCAATACTGGTAGCAGCTGCCATCATTGCTGTTATGTCACATTCTGGCTCTATAAAAGGATACACATTTTAATATTTCCTTTTTTTATATACTATGATTTTGGTAAACTGCCAAAACTTTCCTGAAACCAGATACTAAGAGAAAGGAAAACTGTTAGTTTCAAATACAGTCCAGATAAGCCAGAATGGAATTTAATTAGAGGAAGAAAGATTTCCAGCAAAAGATTTGTCTTTGTATTGAATATGAAGAAAGAGAAATGGGAGCATTAGATTCAAATTCTCCATAATTTTCTGTTGCTGCCTTTGGTTGCCAAAATTCTGACTCTATTCACACTGCAAGTTGGAGGAGACTAGACTATGGGCAGGTTGAGCCATGATCTGGAACTGCTTTGTAGCCCTTTTTCGTCCTCTCTTTCTGTTTATTCCTACTTAAACTTATTTTAGCTGTTGGAAGAAAACCCTACATCCCTAAAAAGGAAATTGTGATTTTACTAGGATGCCTTGTGATTTAGACAGTCTCAAGGGTTTCAAACATGTTTTTGTTTACTCACAAGACTATGGTTGCCAGCTAGAGGCTTAAGTGTTTTTCTCGTCTTGGCCGGGAAGCTAGAAGAGGTGTAGGGTGACATTGTCCTATTTCACATCATTGAGTTCTTTGTAGTGCTGGAAGAAGACAGAGCTGTTTCTTTGCCCTTATTCTGACTCAGTGCCTTCCTTTATTCTGTATCATGATTTAAATCAAGTGGGAAAGAGTTAATGTATCTTCCCTTGTCTCTTCTGAGGATATAACAAGCCCCTGTAGATTTCAGAACTGTAGCAATTCCTGTTCTATTTGACTTGAATCAGTCTTGTGCTCAGTTTTGCACAGAGATATGCACATGAGATATGGAAGATGATATTTCAAGTTGGTCTTCAGTTGCTAATACCAAATGACACTGCTCCATAAGGAGAAATAATGATCTGAGTAATTGATGAAGTGATTCACTGGCATAAATTAGACATAAACACTGAGCATCTGCTATAACCTTTGCTACAGGAGATTGGCTTCTTTGAGTCAGTCAAGACTCTAATTTTGAAGGCATTTTCTGTCTTTCTTGAAAAAGGTGTATGTATTTACAGATCCCAGAGGCACAGAATGACGGGTTGAGGTTGGAAGTGACCTCTGGAGATCACCTTGTTCAACTCCTCTGCTCAAGCAGGGACACCTACAGCTGGTTGCCCAGGACAATGCCCAGACATTTCAGTATCTACAAGGAGGGAGACTCTAAAACCTCCCAGAGCAACCTGTGCTAGTGCTCTGTCACCCTCACAGTAGAAAAGTGTTTCCTGATGTTCAGAGGAAACCTCCTGTGTTTCAGTTGTGCCTATTGCTTCTAGTCCTGTCAGTGGACATCACTGAAAAGAGCCTGGCCCCGTCCTCTTTGCAAGCCTGTATTTATAAACATTAATAAGATCCCCCTGATGCTTTGTCAGCTCTTTCAGCCCAGGGGGCATCAGCTTCTCTCTGAGGATCATATGCGAAACAGTGTGGAAAGCCTTAGTGAAATCCAGGTGGACAGTATTCACGTCTTTCTTTTCATCTACCAAGACAGTTGTTTCATCATAATTTATCAAGTTGATCAAACATGACTTGCTCTTGGTAAATCCATCCTGACTACTTGGGATGACTACCTTGTCCTCCATGTGCCTAGAGATGGATTCTGGGATTAGTTGCTTCATTAGCTAAAGTTTTGAATCAAGAAGAAGTGTCTTTATAAATCTATTTAATCAATACTTGAACACTTCTAGCCACACCGCTTGTTAAAGACTGCTAAGATGATCCTAACAGATTGCTGTTGTACTTTGGGTTTGTTGCTCTCTACTCCTCAACCCCTTCACAAGCTATCTTTGTGATAACTGAAATATTTTTGTGAAACTAAAAGCAGCAAACTTCACACTGAACATGTGCTAACAGCAAATGTTCTGAGTGTTACCTCCTAAGGAAACATAGATACAATTCCTTTCACAACATAATTAATCTAACAATTATACAATTTGAGAGGTAGTACCTGTGTAGCAGGTATAGGTGCTAAGTAGGTGGCTCAGTCATGTAAAAAATGTGAATTGGCTCAGTCATGTAAAAAATGTGAATATAGACTATTACAAAACATGAGGGTTTCTGCACAGAAATGACATAGACGCAATAGTAGGATTCCTGTCTCTGTGGAGTGTGTGATTTTGAGCACTCATTGGATTTAAGGTATTTAGCACTTAGGTTTAAGTTGAAAGTGTTTGTTAGTATGAGGGGAGAAACAGGAGAAGTTTCAGTAATAGAGAAATGCCTAGCCAGGCACAGGGTAGCCAAGGCCGCCAGAGCAGCCCGAGCCCTGGGTTTTGGGCACTTCCCTAGGGACAGGCAGGGCTGTGGGGAGCTGGAGACTGGCCCTGCTGTGACATTGATGGGGCAGGGGCTGATGGCCCCGAGGGGCTGATGTGGGGTCCTGGGCCATGGGCAGCGTGGGGGGTGTCCTGGGGAGGGGCTGGGCAGGGACAGCCAGGGCTGGTGGTGCCCTCAAGGATAATGCTAGGCTGAAAGGTTTCCTGCAAATACTTGTTTTGGAGATGCAATATAGGTGGGTCAAGTTCTGTGATTTGGTTTACTAGTGTTTATTTTCTTTCTGGAGAACTGGCAAACACCATGAAGGTGAAAATGAGTAACAGCTCAGTTTACATGAGAAAGAAGCCTCAGATTTTTTGCTGATACTACCATCAGTTGGGGCCCTCTGCCTTGGATCCCTGACAACTTCTCAGTTTTATTGACATTGAACCAGAATAGCTGCCCTGTGCATGTCCTATCCATTGGAAATATGTTTAGCTAGTATAGGAATGGAAATTTATGCAGCTAGATAGGCAAAGACCGAAGTGCAGACAGGTTTTGTTGTGCTGATTTCAGTTTGATGGCTGGGATTGCAATTTCTCTCACCTTAAACCACATTTTTGGGGGAAGGTGTCTGAAAACAGCTCAGTGGCTTATATTTTTCCTGTGCATTAACCAACAGTGATAGTATCTGACATATTATTTTTGTAAAGATAAAATCTTCATCACTTACAAGAGGATTTTCATGTATGAATTTTAATTCAATGAATTTTCAGTCATTCCAGTCATTCTGGCTATGAAAATTTTAATGTAATTTCTTTCTGAATTACCTAGGCTCTTAAAAAAATCATATGAGAGAAATGCAGATACATTTATCAGAGCTTGCTCGTGCATAGAAAGAAGGCATATATGATTTCATCAAGGGTAATTGCTTTACTGGTAATAACTTGGAAGTGACACAAATAGTCAACGTTACCTGGAGAATAGGGAGAGCCTTGCTTTAATAGCTGTTTAAATGCCTCTTGGTATATTTCTTGCTGTTAGTTTCAGAAATAATATTCAAAGGCCCAAGGAGACTCAGCTATATACTTGAAGTGAGGACTGAATAGATGATCTGAACTTCATGCCACTGGGTGGATTATTCTGTCTTTCTATTCATCTGCTTCACTATCTACAGTCTCTGAAAGCTGTACCTTGGCAAGCTTGAGGGTTATTATGTAGAGCTCTTGCTGTTTCAACTGAGCTTTAATTTCTGTATGTCTCAGCATGGTCTTGAAATGCTCTTTGGATTCTGTTCCTTTGACTTCAGCTTTGTCCTTAATCTTTTTTTTTTTATTATTTTTTATTTTTTTTATTTAGATTGGTCTTTTCCCCTTCCCTTTTTGCTGTCTTTCTCCTTTAGCTACATCTTGTCCTCCTTTTTCTCCTCTGTCTTAATCTCAGGCATGGCCTTTCTCTTATCCCTGACTCGAGAATCAACCTTTCCCTTTCACACAGTACTGGCACTCTCTCCCCTTCTCTTTGACCTTAGACTCAGCCTTTCTTATGTCCCTCGTTTCCACTCTGTCTTATTCTACATGCTTTCTTGGCATTGCTGCTTTCTGGCCTGGAGTTCCCCTAAGGGGATTTTTCGTTCCATTTA
This sequence comes from Hemiprocne comata, assembly GCA_020745705.1. Lineage (NCBI taxonomy): Eukaryota > Metazoa > Chordata > Aves > Apodiformes > Apodidae > Hemiprocne > Hemiprocne comata. The sequence continues at coordinate 92,439,205 of CM036586.1, read as the reverse complement.
CCATTCAGAATTTCTTAACACGGCAAATCACTCTTCTGCATCATCAGCATTTCTCTTGTGTGTGCTGCTGTTTTGGGCTCAGGCTTCAAGAGTTTAATTCTTCCTGACTCCTCATAGCAATTCACAAATTCTTCAAAAGACTTCTTCTGTTTGTTTGGTTTGTTTGTTTGTATTTAGTTTTTTTTCTTGTTTTGTTTTTTGTGGGTTTTTTTTGTTTGGTTGGGGTGTTTTGTTGTTTTGTTTTTATTTAGTCTAAGTCTAACATCTTTGTTTCCAGCCTGCTTGTTGTGTTTTGGAGTTTTTTTTAGGTTTGGTTTTTGCCCTCATTCATTCTTCGATGATAAGTTTTTAATTTTTATCACACATTTTTTTGTTTTGATAGGTACTTCATGGTGAAGAAGTGAACCTGTGCTTTGTCAGTCTTACTAGCAAAGATTCATATCTAAATACTTTGGAAGGCAAGAAGATTTTTCAAGAAATGTTAGTACTTTTTAGAATACATAGGGACCTCTGCGAATTCACATCATTTGTTCCTAGCTGCCATCGCACCTTACAAACAGCTTCATTCTTCCTCCTCAGCCTGCATTCTGAGGAGATGGCCTGGCCTTTTCCTTTCTGTGTTATCATTCCTCTGCTGCTGCAGTTGTTTTGTTTGGTAGCAGCCCATTTTCTCTGAAGAGCAGTCTATAGTTGCTGTTTGTGTTAGGCTGTTCTGGTTGCTTTCTCTGGTCTCTGCTGGGGTTTTTCCTGACCTTGCAGACCTTGTCACAGATTCATACATTCTTATTATTTCTTTTTCTTGTAATTTCTCTCTGAAACCACCCACCTATTCTGTGGGATGTTCTAGTTGCTTTTGGCTGAGGATACAGCCCCTCACGTCTAACTTCAGAGGAGTGTCAGTCTCTTTTTCCTACTTTCTCTGAGTATGCTACCACAAGGTAATCGTTATGGGACAGGCATGAATCAAGACCAGAGGCACAGGTAGGTTCATAGGTTTAACTATTTAAAGCAGAAAGACATGAGCAGAAAATTGTGAGGAAACCACTATGTCAGAGGGAGAAAGAAGCAACACGGGTTCCACCATACCTTTCTAATCTGCTTGAAGACAAGTCAAAATATGTTTATTTAGAGGGAGTGTCTGGATGAGAGGCTTCCTGTCTTCTTCTGGTGTGCTGTTCCTGATGAATGTTTAAAAATGGTTTGCCAAAATGTGAGTTTTTTCCTTGTTGGTGAATTTTCTCTCTCTAGGCAGAGACATACTTCACGTTTAGCTAAGGAGTAGTTACATTTCACTGCTTTTGCATTATTTCATACTTACTTACAGTGGTTTTAAGAAAATCAGATAGCACCACTAATTTCTTAGATATCTGTAAGTCAACATTACCTCATTGGTATATGTGAAGAGTGGATTGTTTATTTTCTTACTTAAAGCCCACAGTCTGATTCATGGAGCTAAATTGTCCTGAACGGGATGGGATGGCAGACAAGACATATATGCACAGATTGATATTTATTGCATATAGTGCTGGGGTCTTAACTTCTTAAAGTAGAAGGCACAAGCACAGTCAAATTGTAGGGAAATGAGGAGATCAGAACAGAAGTTGAAGTTAGAATGCAAAAGGTATCTTAGCAATGAAATTTACTACTTGTAGTTAGACCAAACAATAAAAGATAACCATGTAAATGCTAGGAACTTACTATCAAGTTTTATGCTAGGCCTGGAACATTAATTATCAATCTTAAATAATTATATAATCTTTAAACTTAATAATGAAAATTATTGACCATTAAGTTTGCTAATAAAGACAGTACAGGAGTTAATATCTCTCACCCTTGCCTGGCTGCAGCTGAGTGTCCCTGGGTGGGTCTTCATTCTCGAGAATTAATCTCTCTGGCAGGTGTCCCCACTGGAGAGGAGAAGGTCCAGCACACCTCCTGGGAAAGTGTACGGGAAATCCGCCAATCAAAGATGGGACCAGGCTTATATAGAATGAAGTGGATTGACTGCTGTCATTTAACTATTTAGCTGTACCTCCAAAATCTCTCATTGGAGAATAAAAGGAAAACAGTAGAAAAAACCATGAAGGCCTTGTTCTCACCAAGCAAACTCTTTTTATTTATTTATCTGTTCATTCTTTTATCTCCATTTCAGGCCTAGTTGTGGCTAGGCTGGGCTCTGTGTTCTTCAACACTGGAGAGCAGCTGGTGTTAGGAACATCAACTTGGCCTCTGTTTGTACCTTTCAAGGTTGTTACCAGCTCAGAGTTTGCTAGGCCTTTTGCTTTCTCATGGGAACCTTTCCACCTGCAGGCCTGGGCCTGAAATACAGAGACACAAAAAGCAGTTGAATCACAGAAGGAAAATGAGGCAGGCATATTGAGAGATGGAGTGTCCTGCTACATAAATAAACCTTCTGCCATTTGGGATGCCTATTTTTTCCCACTAAATAAAAGGAAACCCTCAAGTGAGATTTAGTTATTTGGCTTTCAAATCCCTAAATTACAGAAAAGTTGATTTCATACTCGTCTAGCTGGTGTGTATCTATTTCCTGCTGCGAGATCTACTTCTACCTGGCTTTTCTGAACATTCCCCTCCTCCCAAACTGTCCAGGAAATAAACAGTTGAAATAGCATAAGCAGGTTATCTGATCTGAACTATTGATGTTGAGAGAACATCATAGAATTGCCCAGATGTGTTTCTCCATTGTTTAGTCAGTGATTTTCTATTTATAGTTAAAAAAAAATTGAAAATTTAATTGCTGTGGAATGTGTTGACTGTGTTTGAAGTTCTTGATTTTAGCAGCGTGAAGAGCTTATTATTAAAATGTTCAAAAGAAAGAACTCAATAGGAAATGTAATCAATGAGGAACAGTATGTAAACACTGTAACAGATATAGATTTAAAGATGTATTTGAAGATGCTAAGATTGCATTTGAAATGGTAGCTTTTCTCAGAGAGACTTCATGAACCTATACGCTCAAACTGAAGTTAATTATAACAGTCGAGTCATTGTGATAAATGAAATGGAGCATCAAAGAATAAATTAATATTTTTAGCTTATATCTGGGTATTGCCAAGAGCTGTTAGAGGTTTTTGGGATAGCTGAAGAAAGTGGGTCATTTTGTTCAAAACAAAACAACATTTTTATGAGACAGAGATTTTAATTGTTGGGTAAAGACTAAGATAACTGTGTTAATATACCAACAGAACATCCGTCTCAGTTGCTCGTTGTTGTATCACCTATAAAATCAGATACTGTTGTGATAATTCTGAGAAATGAGCCAATTGAGTATGCTTAAACTGAGTAACATTGAAACTAGGGTCATTATAGCACCATCAGATTTAGGTGACCGATGAGTTTGCAGACTGGTGAGAAAACCTGTTTTAGACTTCAGGAAAATATGCTTAGAAGTATTGCCAGATTCCCTTGATATTTTTTATTAAAATTTTAGAATTACAGGAAAATCAGTTGTCACAAATATGGAGATAAAAATGACACTTGAAAAAAATATTAGAATTTTCCTGCTAGTCTTTTAATGTGTATGCCCATGCTTCGTGACACAAAGGAAGTGCAATATTTGCAGCTGTTTTTTTGAGAGCAGTTGCCTATTTACAGAGATGAAGTCTAAACATGACCTGTAAATGGACAAGAGCGAACAGTGTGGTTTACTAGAATATTTGCAGTCTAAACTATAATCCAGTAATCTATAATTAAAATCAGCCTGGGAAGGACTTTCAGAAGATCTGTAAGAAAAACTGAAGTTTAAAAGGATTAAGACATAGGTACAAAGATCAACTCGGAAAACCTATTTCGCAAATATAGCACTTTCTTCATTTATTTGTACACTTTAAAGTTGGAGACTATTTTGGTGCTATGGAGAGAGAGTAAATGCAATCTCCATGTTTACCACATAGTTTTGTTCTCTTCCTATAGCATGAATTAAGCTATCAAGGCAGACAAAGTAAAGAAATGCAAGTTTAAAATAACTGAGAAGGGAAGCTGTGTTAGCCTTAGTGGATTTTCACTGTCCAGCCATTCCTTAAATCCTTCCTTATTTCTTATATCTTAGGTTTAATCACCTACTACTGTTGGAGAATTGGAATGGCTGTCAAAGTCTACATGAGCAGTGAAATCTCCAGTAAAGTGCCACTGTGGAGAGATTTAAGACATTACCGTAGTTTCAAATAAAGATTGCCTTAAACTACAACATCTGATTCCTCAATGGGTGTGTATGAAAAGTTGCAGTGTTGCCAGGCTTCCCCTGCAGCAAGTGTCCAGATGGACACTTTCACAGTTTAGCTAGTGTTTCACACATTCCTTATTCATAAGGAATTTTGCTTTGCTTCCGTATTCCTGAATGTCTCCTTTACAGATGTATATTGAGAGAGCCATCCACTGGTATTTCTTCCCAATTTATAAAGATAATCACCATCGTTACACAGAGTTGAGGACTGTGTTTGCAGCTGTTGCAGTGAATTGCACTTGTAGGGAGTGGTTTGGCTGTAGTGAGTCAAAACATTAATGAGAAAGAGTTACTCGCTGTGATTAAGACTGCAGAATCTGCCAGTGTGAAGTAAATGTTAAAGCCTGATTTTATTTACACCACTGATTTTGGTCAAAAGTGAATTCTATATTAATTCGATGTTTTTTTCTTTAAATGGTAGAGAGAGTTTTCTGAAATACGAGATGGAAGCTCAGTGTCGTGATACTTAGCATCTTTATTGCTAAACACTCATTAATTTCTTAAAATACAGTATAAATACATACATACTCGTATGTGTATGTATAGATTGTTTGTGATGATAGTCCATACCTTTATCAGGTATGTAGTCATCTCTGTTCATAGTGGTGAACAACATACAGGCAGACTCTGAAAGCCATATAAGTTTGTGGAACATATTTTTCAGCTTATTGAAGAAGTGTTTCTACAGTGTTAATAAGCACTATACTGTAGCCAAATGAATTGTGTGATTTTTCAGAAATTATAAGCTTGCTTGATGTATTAGCAAGTTAATAGGTATACTTGATAGCCTCTCATTTGTTCCTGTAATTTGTTTTGAAATTGTATTTTTCCCACAAAGTGCTTCTCTGTGTTGATAAAATTAATGAAAATAACAATAAGTGATATGCAGTGCCTTGGTACTTCAAGAGAGATACAGAAAAAATATACAAGCAATACATTCATTTCCTCTAAAAAATGTGTGCAGCAATAAATATTGGTATTTAGTCTATCTAAAATGGATAGACCAGTGGTAATCCAAAACTATCAACTGAAATATGATTTGAAGTATAAGCTACAGTTTTGAATTACCCACAGGAAAGAAGAAACAAGACAGATGACTTTGAAAAATATTCAAATATTTATATTTTAATGTATTTGAATATTCATATTCTATATTTGAATATATATTGTATATCTTTATGGAAATACTTAAATCTCAAGGGTTTCTGTCATGAATTTTTTTTTTCTTTTATTTCAAAGTACTTGCCTTAGCTTTATTCCCCAAAATATAAACTTTTGTGGTATATAGATTTAAAGACAACTCTATTTTTGTAGCAATAATCAATCTGCAAAGAGAAAATACTGCTAATAATTTTTATGACAGAATTTAATCGGCTATGATTTATTTTCTGGGTATAAGTATTATAATTTTTCTTTTTTCAGATTTGAAAAAGATCATTACAGGTGATTTAATACTTAAGATTATTTCACCATTTGTGACTCATAAGCATTCATTTTTTTCTTCCTTCACTGAAGATCACTATCTATTTCTTCCTAACAGGAAAAACTTATGCTGTAATTAAAATGACTTCATGTTGTATCCTATGGGGGAAATCTGAAGCCTCAAAAATTCATCACAGTGGTAAGTGTTAAAAGTATGTTAAAAGCAATTCTGTAAAAATGTGTAAAAGAAATGAGAGTGAATCTCTGTTGCTGGTGTTCCTAAGTATGTTTGACATATGTCTTTGCAATATATATAAATCCAGTTCAAATGCTTGTTTGCCATGTGTTCATACAATGAAAAATAGAATACAATCCATTCTCAACATCAGTGCTGTTTATGTGCTATTGGTAATAAGCAGGAATTTTTATAATTTGTCAGTTCTGTAAATATTCATAGAATCATAGAATGGTTTTGGTCAGAAGGGATCTTAAAGATCATCTAGTTCCAACCCCCCTGCATGGGCAGGGACACCTCCCCCTAAACCAGGTTGCTCCAAGCCCTGTCCAACCTGACCTTGAACATTTCCGGGGATGGTGTTTCCACGACTTCCCTGGGCAACCTGTTCCAGTGTCTCACCACCCTCATAGTGATGAATTTCCTCCTAATGTCTAACCTAAATCTCCCCTCTTCCAGTTTTAATCCATTACCCCTTGTCCTCTCATTTCAAGCCCTTATAAATGTCCCTCCCCAGCTTTCTTGTATGTCCCCTTCAGGTTCTGGCAGGCCACTATAAGGTCTCCGCAGAGCCTTCTCTTCTCCAGGCTGAACAACCTCAACTTTCTCAGCCCATCTTCGTCGGTGCTTCAGCCCTCTGATCATGGCCTTCCTCTGGACTCACTCCGACAGCTCCGTGTTCTTCTGGTGACCTGCTGGCCATGCTTCTTTTGATGCAGCCCAGGACACGGTTGGCTTTCTGGGCTGCAAGCACACTTTGCCGACTCATGTTGAGCTTCTCATCAACCAGCACTCCCAAGTACTGGGCTGTTCTCAATCCATTATTTGCCCAACCTGTAATTATGCTTAAGATTGCCCTCACCCAGGTGCAGGACCTTGCACTTGGCCTTAGTCAACTTCATGAGGTTGGCATGGGCCCACCTCTCCAGCCTGTCAAGATCCCTCTAGATGGCATGCCTCCCCTCCAGCATGTCCATCACACCACAAAGCTTGGTGTTGTCAGCAAACTTGCTGAGAGTGCGCTCAATTCCACTGTCCAGGTCGTCGATAAAGATGTTAAACAGCACTGGTCCCAGTACTGACCCGGAAGGAACACCAGTCATCACTGGTCTCCATTTGAACATTAAGCCATTGATCACAACACTTTGAGTGCGACCAGCCAGTCAATTCCTTATCCACTGAGTGGTTCATCCATTGAATCCAGATCTTTCCAATTTTGAGACCAAGCTGTCGTGCGGAACAATGTCAAAGGCTTTGCACAAGTCCAGGTAGATTACATCAGTTGCTCTCCCCTTGTCCACCGATGGTGTGATCCCATCGTAAAAGGCCACCGAATTAGTCAGGCGTGAAAGGGAAAGCCATGTTTGTTGCCACCAACCACCTCCACATTTTCCATGTGCCTTAACCAAGACTCCAGAAGGATCTGATCCATGATGTTGCCATGCACAGAGGTGAGACTGACTGGCCTGTAGTTCCCCAGGTCTTTTTTTTTTCCTTTTTGAAAAGGGGAGTTGTGTTTCCCCTTATACAGTCAGTGGGAACTTCACCAGACTGCCAAGACTTTTCAAATATGATGGAAAGCAGCTTTGCAACATCTTTTGTCAATTCCCTCGGGAGCCATGGATGGATCTCATCAGGTCCCACGGACTTAAACACTTTCAAATTCTTTAGATAGTCTTGAACCTGCTCTTCTCCTGCAGTGGGTGGTTCTTCCTTCTCCCAGTCCCTGCCTTTGCCTTCTGCAACTTGGGTGGTGTGGCTAGAAAGCTTGCTGGTGAAGACTGGGGCAAAAAACTGTTGAGTACTTCAGCCTTCTCCATATCCCACGTGACTCCTGTTTCCTTCTGGAGGGGGCCCACAGTTTCTCTAGTCTTCCTTTTATCAGTGACGTACCTGTAGAAGCCTTTCTTGCAATTCTTGATGTCCCTGGCCAGATTTAAGTCTGTCTGGGCTTTAGCTTTCCAAACCTGATCCCTGACTGCTCGGACAACTTCTTTGTACTCCTCCCAGGCTACCTGTCCTTGCTTCCATCCTCTGTAGACTTCCATTTACATCTAAGTGTGTCAGAAGATCCTTGTTCATCCATGCAGGCCTCCTAGCATTCTTGTCTGCCTTCCTCTTCTTTGGGATGCATTACTCATTGGCTTGGAAGAGGTGATCCCTGAATATGTACCAGCTCTCTAGGGCTCCTCTGCCCTCCAGGGCTTTATCCCATGCTACTCCACCAAGCAGATCCCTGAAGAGGTCAAAGTCTGCTCTTCTGAAGTCCAGGGAAGTAAGCTTGCTGTGTACCTGCCTTGTTGTTCTAAGGATCCTGAATTCCAACATTTCATGGTCGCTGTAGCCAAGGCTGCCCTTAAGCTTTACGTTGTCCACCAGCCTGTCCTTGTTGGTGAGAACAAGGTCCAGCATAGCACCTTTTCTCCTTGTTTCCTCTACCACTTGGAGAAGGAAGTTTTTATCAATGCATTCCAGGAACTTTCTGGATTGCTTGTGCTTTGATGTGTTGTCCCTCGAGTAGATATCAGGGTGGTTGGAATCCCCCATGAGGACCAGGGTTCGTGAATGTGAAGCTGCTCCTATTTGTCTGTAGAGGTCCTCATCCGCTCAGTCTTCCTGGTCAGGTGGCCTGTAGCAGACCCCCACCATGTATCACCTGCCCCTGTCTTGCTTTTAAACCTTGATCCATAAGCTCTTGGTCAGCTCCTCATCCATCCCCAGGCAGAGCTCCATGGACTCCAGCTGGTCACTGATGTAGAGGGTGACATCCCTCCTCTTCTGCCCTGCCTGTCCTTCCTAAAGAGCTTGTACCTATCCATTCCAATTCTCAAGTCATAGGAATCATCTTGCCACGTCTCAGTGATGCCAATCAGTTTGTAGTTAAAAGACATGGGACTAAACATGACTGTTGTGATACTGCTTCTCAGTAGGGCTTGGGGTTTCCAGGCCACACTGTACCAGATAGAGCTAACAGTCTTCAGTTTGCAAAACAGGGTTGAGTTCCTACGTTCTTATGGGACCATATAAATAAAGGGGTTGGTTGCTGTTTCATATTGTTTCCATAAAGATCTATCTTTTCCTCTCTTTTTATTAGCAAAGTATGAGATAATAAACTTCAATATATAGTGTACACACAGGTGCACACACACACATATATAGATATATATATGTAAGCATATATAAGCATTCTTACGGTATCAATATGAAATATTTGACAAGTGTTTAGGGTGGAAATTTATGCATAGAATATATCCTATTTCTAAAACACCTTAGATTAACCTAATTACCATTTTTTCATACTGTACGTGACCCATTGATTAGTGAGAAAGGAAAGACGTACAAATGACTAAAAAAGTTTCTCTGAAGCATAGTTTTTCCTTCTCGCTCTATATGATCTCTGCACTTTGAAGCAGATGTGACTTGTTCTGTAATCATTGTGCTAGCTGCAGTAGAGTGACGTTTCAATTCAGTGTTAGCACTGGGTCCAAAATTCAAGGAGAAGGAAGTCGTGTATCTGATGTGACAATAAAGTTGTGAATAAGCAGTAATTCTAAATGTGACAGGTTAGTTATGAGATCTGAGGGTACCATTATGTGAAGTGTAAAAATCATACAAAGAAAATAACAGCTTTGAAAACTCCTGTACTTTCTGCATCACTGAACCGTGCTTATTTCAATTTGTAGCAATTTAAATGTGATTGAATAAAAACCACTTCATGAACAGGAGTCTGTTTAATAGTTTAGCATCCATGCTGATCATGATCATACCTGAACTCTTACTGGTTATTACAGGGAATAGTACACATATGCTTGAGTACCATATATCATAGGATTCAATTACTTGCTCTCCTCAAAGAACTCATGGGGTTTTTTTCAGGCAAAAGGCAAGTAACTGACAGAAAGAACACAAGGCTGACATAAAGAATATAAAGCTGAAGTCAAAGTTGAAATAATCACTTAATTGCTGTGAAACTGGCAATTTGTAATAGATCTACATTGTCTTGCAGTAGAATTAGCCACAGCCATATTCCAAGAAGGAAGATAGTCTAATCTCAATACTTAATACAGAAGCTGGGGAAAGAAGTCTGAAGGGGGCACTGAGGGATGGTGTGAATTTAGTTTTCACTGTTTTCTCAAGATTTTGTTTGTTCTTCATAAGGCACAGAGGGAGAGTCAGGAAGAAAGGAGAAAAAAGGGAAGCAAACAACATTAAAACAGAAAAGTGAGATAGAGCCTGTTGATGTCTGGCTCTTAACTCCCATTGCAAGTTTGTGGACATCAGAAGCCAGCTGTGCTTTTTGAAAATTTCCTTGTTTGTGTGAAGTGATAATTGGACTATACATAAAAGAAACCAGGAGAACAGAAAATTTTGTAAATTTGCATCAAATTTATTTCAGCTTCTCGAATTGCTAATTTATGAACATACATGTTCAACTGCCAACCCCAAGGTACTCACAATACAGCAATATATGTTAAGGAATTAGTTATTTTATCAGGAAAACCATTAATATTCTTATGAGAAGTTTTTCAAGAGAGAAATTGAAATGGATATGAAGCTTTCAGGAAAATGTGTAACCCAAGGCAAACTAACTGTCAAATTTATTTGCAGCAGACAATAGGGATTTATTTAGATGAACAGAAGAACTCTGAGAGTGTTTTGTATAATTATCAGTATTGGTTCAAAAAATAACTAGATACCATATCTTGGGCAGATTGTAACTGTGACTTTTGCTATATTGTACTCGTATTTAAGATAAATATAGAAATAAATCCCAACACCTTGGTCACTTCTACTTCTTTCTTGCTGTCATTCTCCTCCAGAACTCCAGCTAAAACCCTTCAACATAAAGTAATTATCTTTCTCAAGAAGAGAAAACTGTAATTTATATTTAGAGTGTGCAAAAAGTGCTTGCTGACAATGGACAATACAGCAAGAAAAATTAAAGGAAACAAATGACCCTTGCTTTGTCCTCAGATTTTGATTTACATCACAGCTGTAAGCTAGTTTAAATGGTGGGATTTCATTCTAAAATCTTGACCTGACAGTTGAGTGTGCAGATGGAGCCCTGTAGTAGTCCATGGGGTGCTGTGTAGTTTCTTTGATGTAGCCACATACTGTCAGGTTCTTTATCATGTTCTCAGACTCTGATCAAGCCTTCTGTCTTGTATCATTTGTGATAACAAATGTGAAGGAATAATAAAGCCTTTGTATTAGAAGGCAGGAATAAATGATTCCAGCTCTAGTTTTGGGTATTTTAGGAAATGGATCAGCTCTTAATTCTCTGAGGAAAACCAGGACACAATATAAGACTCATTCTTAGAGCTGTCAGCTCTCCTCAGCCTACTTTTTAGCTCTCAGGATTCAGTGTTGTTGATCAGAATCTTTGTTTTGCCTCCCCTTGTCAGGCTTTAGGGCTATAAATGGAAGTGTGCTCAGCTGAGCAGCCCATTCTCTGGCTAAGCAGTGCTTTCAACTCTTATTTCTAGTTTTCAGGTTCTCACTGTATTTTACACTCTAAGATGGAAGAAAAGTAATCTCCACATTTTTTTCTTCTGTGAAATATTAGGGTATTTTGGCATGAAAATATATCAATTGAGTAGACTCCTAGGATGTGTTCTGTGATGTAGAGGCTATGCTGACATTATCTGTAGTGTACGTTCTTCCCACCAATTCTCTTAATTTTGAAATAGAAAGAAGGAAAGAACTCAGTTTTAAGTTCTTCCTTTTGTAAAGATAGCAGGTGTGGTTTCCGTAATGAAACAGAATTGACAAGCAGAAGTACCAATGAAGTTATCAGCTGAACATAGCAGAACTGATGGTCTGGTCCTGTTGCTTAAGTAAGGCTGATACTCAACATTTCAGTAGGTTTCCAAATCAGAAACTGCACTTCTTAAAGAAATTAAAGTACTGTAAATTGTGTTGACCACCTACCATCTGTGAATTTAACCAGGATTTAACCACAGTGTCTAGAATCATAGAAATAGTCAAGGTTGGAAAAGACCTTCAAGATTATCCAACCATCCACCCTACAACCCCTAACCAGTAAACCATCTTATGAAACACCATGTCTACTCCTTTTTTGAACTTCATGAGGTTGTTACATTTATTTTCAGGTGTCAATGTAATTGATAATTTTAGCACTTTTACCTGAAATCATTAGCTTAACTACAAGTTTTCTGGAGAGAGTCTCACAGTTTTTTAGTGATTTTTTTTTTTTTTTTTTAAGTACTATTTCAGTTGTGACGTCCATTGGAAAATAAAAATATGAGTCATCGTAATCCTCAATATCAGTACAGACTGAGGGATGAATGGATTGAGAGCAGTCTTACATAGAAGGACTTGGGAATACTGTTAGACAAAAAATTGATTATGAGCTAGCAATGTGCACTTGGCAGCCCAGAAAGCCGATCATATCCTGGGCTGCATCAAAAGAAGCATGGCCAGCAGGTCAAGGGAAGTGATTCTCCTCCTCTAGTCCACTCTCATGAGACCCCATATGGAGTTTTGTATCCAAATCTAGGGTCCCCAGCACAAGAAGGACATGTACCTCCTCAAGCAAGTCCAGCAGAGGGCTATGAAGATGATCAGGGGGGCTGGAGCACTTCTAGGAAGACAGGCTGAGAGAGGTGGGGCTGTTCAGCCTAGAGAAGAGAAGGCTCTGCAGAGACTTAAAGCAGCTTTCCAGCACCTGAAGGGTATCTAAAGGGATGCTGGAGAGGGACTTTTTACAAGGGCCAGTAGTGACAGGAAAAGGGGCAATGGTTTTAAACGGAAAGAGAGTAGATTCAGAGTGGATTTAAGGAAGAGATTTTTTTACAATGAGGATGGTGAGACATAGGAACAGGTTGCCCAGGGAAGTTGCGGATGCCCCCTCTCTGGAAGTGTTCAAGACTAGGTTGGATGGGACTTTGAGCAACCTGGTCTACTGGGAGGTGTCCCTGCCCAAGGCAGGTTGGTTGGATTAAATGATCTTGGAAGATCCCTTCCAACCCAAGCCATTCTATGATTCTCTTCTATGATTTGTCTGTCTAATATCATGCAGTGATTATCTGTGCATGCCCAGTACATACATAAGTGATCAGTTTTAACACACATGGCACTATGGGTAGCACTATAGGCAGCTCAGCATCAGAACTGGAATTGAGGGATAAAATAGGTGGAAAATCAGTAATGATAGCATTGAAAAGTTTTGAGTTTTTTTCTGATTTTTTAATACATTATATGAAGCTGAAACCCTTTTTAATAATGCTCTTATTGTGGCTATTCTCACCTAATTTCTTGGATGGGTGTGCTAGCCATGGTGTGAGGTTTTTCATCGAACAGCATATCAGGAGAATTAAGGCATTTGGTTCTTTGAGAGACATTTTGGTTCTTAAAAACATGCTTCAAGTACAGTTTTAGGAATGAAACTTCCAGTGCCACTTCCGAGGGCCTGAATATTCCTTAAGTCCTATGTCATATCTGCAAGCTCTGTATAGAAGAGTTGCATACTCCAACTTATGTGTCTATATTTTCGTGTTCTAGGTGTATTTCTAGATTACATTAACTAAAATGTCTAGAACCCCACGGAGTTGATAGACAGCTTGCTCACAGGTAGACTGTTTCATTTAGCAAAAAAGTAGGTGTCCACTATTTAGAACTAAAAGTTGCCCCAAATTTTCGATCTGACAACAAACGTGTGAGATGCTAGATATCTGGGCATGTACAGAAGTGTATTTTTGTATGTCTACAGAAAACTGTGGTTTCCGTGAGCTTCTCAGGTTCCTACAGTGTTTACTGGGATTTTGAGTGTTACGTGTAAAAGATTACCTGGAAATGACTGTGACGCAGGACTTCAGAGAGCATTAGAATGCAAAAGAGAGGTTCTCTGTGAGTTCATGTACTTCTGAGGTTAAATAGTAAGTCATATGCAAACTATCTGGGTACCATTCAGAATACAAATTTTGTGTTCAATACCCAGGATTTTTTTGATTTAACCTCAACTCTCTGGAATTGCATTGCATGGGAATCAGAGGACTGAATAGGACTTCATAGGTCTTCTGAGGCACTTGGGAATGCCTGTGTTGCAGAGGAGGATCGAGAAGAGCAAAATAGTCTGTGTTTTGTTTTTGAGAAGCTGACTGGGTACTTCATTTGCTTAAATATCTTTAAAAATCCTAGTATTGCATAGCTTGGGGAAACAATGTAGCATAGTTCTTTAATGATGAAAAATACTGAATTATTTCTATTCTGTGCCAAATGCAAGTAATCCAGCACAATTATGCTAATCACTGCCCTGAAAACAAATTGATACAGCTGTTAAGTGATTAGGGCAGATGATGGCATATTTCTTTCTTTTTCAAAAGGAAAAAAAAAACCAAAATGCTTTTGCCAGTAGGAAGCCAAACTCCTTGTAGAAATTTCTTAGACCTGAAAATTACCATTTAATTCTAAAGGTAAAAGTGTTTGTTTGCATTTGTGAATATAAAATACATTTACCTTCAATTGCATGCCAATTTAGATGTGGTTTATCTTGATTTCAGTAAAGCATTTGACACTGTCTCCCACAACATCCTCATAGATAAACTAAGGAAGTGTAGTCTTGATGATCAGGTAGTGAGATGGATCATGAACTGGTTGAAAGGAAGAAGTCAGAGAGTTGTGGTCAATGGGACAGAATCTAGTTGGAGGTCTGTGACTAGTGGAATCCCTCAGGGGTCAGTACTGGGACCAGTACCGTTCAAAATTTTCATCAACGACCTGGATGAGGGAACAGAGTGTACCCTCAGCAAGTTTGCTGATGACACTAAACTGGGAGGAGTGGCTGACACACCAGAAGGCTGTGCTGCCATTCAGCGAGACCTGGACAGGCAGGAGAGTTGGGCGGGAAGAAACTGGATGAAATTCAACAAGGGCAAGTGTAGAGTCTTGCATCTGGGGAAGAACAACCCCATGTGCCAGTACAGGTTGGGGGCTGAGCTGCTGGAGAGCAGTGTAGGAGAAAGGGACCTGGGGCTCCTGGTGGACAGGAGGATGACCATGAGCCAGCAATGTGGCCAAGAAGGCCAATATCATTCTGGGGTGCATTAGAAAGGGTGTGGTTAGTAGGTCAAGAGAGGTTCTCCTCCCCCTCTATTCTGCATTGGTGAGGCCGCATCTGGAGTATTGTGTCCAGTTCTGGGCCCCTCAGTTCAAGAAGGACAGGGAACTGCTTGAAAGAGTCCAGCGCAGAGCCACAAAGATGATTAAGGGAGTGGAAAGGGAGTGGCTCATCAGGGAGCCTTATGAGGAAAGGCTGAGAGGGCTGGGTCTCCTTAGCTTGGAGAAGAGGAGACTGAGGGGCGACCTCATCAAAGTTTACAAATATGTTAAGGGGGAGTGTCAGGATGATGGAGCCAGGCTTTTTGGAGTGACATCCAGTGATAGGACAAGGGGCAATGGGTGCAAACTGGAGCAAAGGAGGTTCCATGTAAATATCAGAAAAAACTTCTTTACTGTGGGAGTGACAGAGCACTGGAACAGGCTGCCCAGAGAGGTGGTGGAGTCTCCTTCGCTGGAGACATTAAAAACCTGCCTGGACAAGTTCCTGTGTGATGTACTCTAGGTGACCCTGCCTGGCAGGGGGGTTGGACTAGATGATCTTTTGAGGTCCCTTACAACCCCTAGGATTCTGTGATTCTGTGATTCTGTGATTGTACATTTTAGAGCAGTATTTTGTTTTCATTTTCTATTGCCATTGTGCAGAAAATACATATACGCAGCATTTTTCTACTGAATCTTAAATACGGAAGCTGAAAGTATCTAAAACACTCTTTCTACAAGTTTCATTATATATATAAAAATTTTTCTTTCATATATACTCTTTTGTGTTTCCTTGTTATTTTCCAAGGAAAAAGCCAAAGAAAAGGAACACAAATAAGGTTATATTGTTACCCACTATTTGAAAAAAAAGTGCTGAATTATTCGCATGTAGGTGAAACAACTCAGGTCAAGTAGAATTCCGATTCTGTTTGTTTTCAAGCGTCTCTCCTTCTACTGAACAGGTATGAACTAATACTATTCTTGTTTTCATCTGGTTGCAGCTGTATTGATAATGATGGAGATTTGCCCATCTGTGCTCACAGCATGAATATGGATTTAAAGCTTACAGACTACTCACAGGATGTTAGCAGAACCAGCTTACGCTTTTATGTTTTAATATGACTTCAGCATAGAACAGACAAAATTTGGTGATTAGTTATAATCTGAAAAATCTGAAATTTTTATTGGTGTAAGAAATCAATAAACTGCAACTAAATATCTATTAAAATTGTGTTTTGGCTCTCCATGGTGGAAACAAAGCTCTATTATCTGGAATTATCTATGAATAATGAGCAATCTAACACTTATGCTGAGATACAGTTTACTCTTATTTAAATAATGTTACCAAAATTAGATTTTAGAACAAATGACATATAGTTGGACTGCTTGTAGATAGCCTTTAAGATTACTATATTTTGCACATCAAGTTATAGTGCAACTGTCCTTACAAAGAGCATAACTTTGTCTTAATTAGGAAACATTACTGGAGTGTTATAATAATGTGAATTATCTTCTTTCATTGTAGCTATTTCTAATAATATTTTCCAATATAAAATACCTAAAGCTTTGTGTAAAGCTCTAAAAACTAAGTCTTTCTCAATTTGTCATACATTCCTCAAAAATAAACACATTCACATAGAATGACCTGAAATGTAAATCCAAGAAAAGGATGGAAGGAGCTACCAGATACAGCACATTAGTAGGTACAGCGAGCACGCCTACTATGTAGTGACTGGTATAGCAGAAAATAGCTACCAATTTCCAACTGAAGTTACCATTTAATTTTCACCTCATATGAAAACACTTGCACTGTATTTAGAGATTACTGATTCAAGGAATAAAAGAGAGGGTTTGGGTTTTTTTAAGCAAACATTATCTCTGTGTCCAGGTTTTCTTCCCTGAAGCTGATATCTGAATGCTATCCAAACTCATGCAGTGGCATTCTTGTCCTTGTACACTGGGGTGCTTTTTCGAAGGTGCGTGCATGCACATTGCCAAAATTCTTTGGGGAAGTTGAGGTATGCATATGCAATTCATGTTACTCTGATTGGAGTGCTTTGGTTCTGTTGATTTTAGAGAATTAAAAAAAACAAACTGAAATTATACAGATTTGTACAATGATGATCAGTCACTTGAAAAGTTAGAGGATGGACAATTAGAGTCTGAGATCCTCTATTGTTACTTTAAAGGAAGGTGGTTGCAAGACATATACTTTATTTGGCCAAATGAAATAGAAGTAAGTATTTTAAATGCTGCTGAAATAGTTTTAAGATTTTTTAATTAAATATGAGCTCAATCTTGTGAGGCTGCAATACAAAGTTCAATCAATGGCAGAACTAGAATCTGCTTTCCATACACTTAGAAGCCATCACAACTGAAAACAAAAATGTAAACTGAGGTAATAAGCTAGAGAAGGGCACAAAAAAAATCAGATCTACTTTTGTCAGCATAAACTGTAAACTGATTTGGAAATAGAATTCATTATAGAACACGTATCTGAAAGACAAATATGTGATGATAGTGCAGAAACTAAGTAATCTGAGTTTTTTTAATTTACAAAGCAAGAGTTTTCAATATATGAGCTTGAAAAAGTAAATTGATGTATTAGAATTTCCACTATGGAAATTGGCGCTGGGACAGAGCTCTCATAGCAATCACACTAAAAGATCACTTTATTGGAAGCTTCATTGTCTTTTAGAATGTGGACTTTTCAGTGCTTTTAAATATCAGCATAGCATTAGTGCAACAGGGTTATGAGCTTGTTAACTTCGAAATACTACCACAATATTTGATGAGTTAATTTTTAAAAAAGGAGTCAAAGAGTTATAAAAACTTTTTGTGCTTGTGATGCTCTGGACTGAAATGTCAGACTTTTTTTTCTAAATGACCTGTAATTAAAAACAAATTTGGGTTCATTTGATGCAGAGTTTTTTTGGGAGAAATTATCTCCTGGAGAATGTAATTTAAATATTTAGCTGAACAATTTTTACCTATGGTTGTTTAGAGTTAAGCAATTGAAATGCACTGGAAGGAAATCAGCAAAATAAGAAATAATAAAAAAAAAGAAATAAATCAGAGTTTCTGGTCATACAAAACTTCTTATTCAAAATATGAAACGTAATTGATATTGCCAAATTACGACAACAGCACTTACAGTTTTTAGTTTTAGCAATGCAGATCTGACGTCCAGATATACAACTATCTTGGTGCAAGAATTTAGGAAAGATAATTGTTACAATTATGCTGACATTATTAGAAAATTTGAATATGCCAGGAAATCAGAGTCAGAGAAATAATGGATCAGGACTCCTGGATGGTTATCTCCTGTGCATATGGGAAACAACATTAGATTCCAAAAAGAAAGTGGTTAGCAACTTGCCAAGGTGAAAGTTATATCATCCTTTTGGGGGGCAGACTTCCAGTAGAGTAACAGCTGTCTAAACAAAAGCTAAAAGGATATTTGATTTTCTTGTTCTAGGAATCAGTAAAAATACTGCTGATAAAACAAATGTGCACTTTCCCACCACTTTAAAAATTAATAATTATATATGACAGCAAGCAAGATCTTTAGATGATGGATCTTATCTCTCATGCCAAAGAAGGCATTATGGAAGGAGTTATTTTGAAGAATAAAGGTATAAGTCAGATCAGGCAGGAATTACTGACATATCTGCATTATGATGTAGAATAATCTTCTCTACTGTCAAAGGGATTTAATTGTCTGCCCTGACCTCCATCTGTTCTATTAATTGACTGCATTAGTTTGTGGTAGATATTTTTGATTGGTATTACGTTTTATTAGTGAGATTTCTTGAGATGAGACAATGGAAGCACATAGGAAGCTGTAACTTCTGCCATGTGACAAGGTATATATTTTTTTTCAATTCTGACCTAAATCAGTTGACCAAGGGCAGGAAAAAATAGACCAGTTATTCCTAGTTAACTTAGCAGCTGCAAATTCTCTTCTGTTTTTTCTGCACTATCATCCCATATGGATATGATAAAAGAAAAAAGGGGAGAAAAAGGAAAAAAATAAATCCTATACAAAAGAAATTATTTCCCTTTGCAAAATAAAAATCAATTTGACATTGATTGAATTGGTAGACACATATCTTTCTTGATATAGCTTACAAATATGTATAAAGACACAAAGGGAAACTAGAAAAAAACGACCAGGTAGGAGAAAAGGTCCGTAGTAAAGAATTGTGATTTGGAGAAAAGAAGCTAGTGGTGTGCAGTCTGGGAGAAAGATTTTAGACATAGACAGGGGACTGATATAGCCATGTACAAAAGAGGAAAAGGATGGAGTATAATTTTATAAGAGGGGACATTTTCAATCAGGTGGAAGAACAAAAATAAAGCAGGTTTTGGAAAGGTACTGAGGCACAGTGTTTTATCATGAAATCTTATTTTTAAAAAATTATTTCTCCTGATGAAAGGTGCTAGTGTATTTACTTACCTCCTCCTGTTCTCTTTTTTTCAAGTGTGGTCATAAATTTATACCATGTTGTGGTGGGCTGACCTTGGCTGGATGCCAGGTACCCACCAAAGCCACTCTATCCTTCCCCCTTCTCTGCTGGACAGGGAGAGAAAAAATAAAATTAAAGGCTTGTGGGTCAAAATAGGGACAGCAAGATCACTGAACAATTACCATCAGGGACAAAACAGACTTGATTTTGGGAAGTTTATTTACTACCAATCAAATCCTAGAAGGGTAATAATAACTAAGACTTAATCTTAAAGCACCTTTCCCCCACTCCTCCCTTCTTCCTGGTCCCAAATTACTTTGCTCCCAATTTCTCGACCTCCTCCCCCCTGGCAGCACAGGGGTACAGGGAATGCGAATTGTGTTCAGTTCATCACACATTGTCTCTGCTGCTCCTTCTCCTCAGGGGGAGGACTTCTCACACTCTTTCCCTGCTCTAGCGTGTGTTCCCACCCACAGGGTGCAGTCCTTCAGGAACAGACTGCTCCAGTGTAGGTCCCCCACAGGTCGCAAGTCCTGCCAGAAAACCTGCTCCAGTGTGGGTTCCTCTCTCCAAGAGGTTGCAGGTCCCTGCCATAATCCTGCTTCAGAGTGGGTTTCCCACATGTTCACAGCCTCCAATGGGTATCCACCTGCTTGGCGTGGGGTCCTCCATGGGATGCAGGTGGATATCTGCTCCACCATGGGCCTTTATGTGCTGGAGGGGGAAACCTGCCTCACCATGGTCTTCTCCAGGGGCTGCAGGGGAATTTCTGCTTCAGCACCTGGAGGACCTCCACCCCCTCTTTCTTCACTGACCTTGGCATCTGCAGAATCAATGCTCTCACATATCTCACTCCTCCCTCCAGCTGCAGTTGCTCTTTTTTTTTTTTTTTTCTTTCTCCCTTTTTAAATATATCACATCACAGGGGCACTATGACTGTCGCTGATGGGCTCAGCCTTGGCCAGCAGCGGGTCTGTCTTGATGCTGGCTGGCATCGCCTCTGCCAGACGTGGGGTAAGCTTCTAGCAGATTCTCACAGAAACCACCTCTGTAGCCCTCCCCCCCCACCATCAAAACCTTGCCACACAAACCAAATACATGTGTATCAGTCTACAGTACAGTTAGTGTAAGTATTGCTCTAAGTACGTGTTACATGGTAAAAGAAACCTGTGAAAAATCATACGGTTCATTTCTCTATTGGTACTCAATTTTGAAAGTGGTCATGTAGTTTTGCAGTCCAGTGAAAACAGATAGAGTGTGCTGAATAATAAGATATTGATATAATAATAGCAGTAGGATCCTATTAGAAAGTTATTCATAAATAGTATCCATTGCATCAAAAAAGTAATCGGAAACATTTTTTCTGTCAAGTTGAGAGACAGAAGAAAAATAACTATACTTTTCCAAAATAATACTACTTTTCTTCTGTTCTGTGTTAGCAAAGATTAAAGTTAGATGTAGATGGTGAAAATTAATAAACATGTACACTGAGATACGATTTTGCTTCAAGGAAGGTAACATAGAGCAACAGTTTTCAAAATAACACAGAGAAGACTATGCTGATAGTAACACCAATAACAACAATAATAAAAATCAGAGGATACAAGGAACTGAATGGTAGGTGAGAAAGTACCTGAAGTTTAATCTAAACTTTGTATACTGAATTTCTTACCAACGGATGCTGCATCATCTTTAATCAACTATCGGCAGAACTAATGAAAGAACAGACAAAAACTATTAAAAACACATAGCAGAATAAGCTTTTCCTGAATTTAGTAATGAGGACTTGTTTTATGTATGAAACTAACAGGAAAATTAGAAGTTTCTTAACTTCATGTATCATGGCTATAGCGATACATGTGTATATATTGGTAAGAGGGGAGAGAAGGACTAATCTTGCTGAACTTCAACTATCAGATGGTTAGCTGTCCAATCTAGGCTAGTAACTTGGGCTCCGTAAACATAATCTTCAGGATGTTTTCATGGTGTTTTGGTTCAACTGATATTTAACGTCACATATCTATGTTACAGTAGGAAGAATTGCTGCCTGAAGTATATGCTTCTGGTTTAGACAGAATATACAACTTTTTCACACAAAGTTAGTGAGTCAAACATGAGCTTTAGTAATGTGTCCAAAGTAGAGGAGGTATCTTTTCATTGTGCTAGGCAAAGATGGAAACTTTCCAATAATTGGAGTGGAAGGTGAGCAGGAGGAGAATTTACCATTTCTACATTTGTTGTTGGTTTTCCATTTCTACTCAGAGACTCAGTTCTACACACTACAAAGCAAATACATTATATTACATTAGAGTCCTGAAGAGCCTTTGATGCAAGAAAATATAATTAACTAAATGTGAGATGGCTTTGAAGTTACGCACGTAGTAGAATGATAGGGGCTGTCATGCACATCATTTTGAGACTTTTTTTTTAACATAAGAAAAAAGCATTCACTTAGTAATTCTGAGATTTCTTCTGGAATTGTTGAAAGACTATGAAAGATTATCTGATTTTTATCATTTGGGGAGGGTGGGTTTGGAACTGGAAGACCTTTTTAACTGAATAGAAAATTACCTACAAAACGTTTGATTTTATACTCTTCTTCTTTTTCCATCTCAGCCTAGCTTTCTGTTCTTTTCCTGCTGTGCTTTAAGGCAAAAAATAGATAAAGTCGAAAAAACAGTGATTAAAAAAAAACAACTCAAAAGTAACTGATATTAAGACATCTTTTTCAAGCTTTTCAAGCTTTATATGGAATTATTCTTTGTAGTGTATCTTCTTGCTACTTTGTGTAATGATTTTAGAATTTGCATTTCCATAAGAATGGAATTTCAGAAGTCTGTTAGTTTTCTAGGTTTTGTTGTTTGATTCTGCTTAATATTTACTCGTATTGTATTTTACAAGGTAATTCAACCTATGCTGTCGTTCATGTTGTGTACATCCTTTCCCATTACTGGTTTGTCAACATATCTAATGTAAGATGACAGCCATCTTTCACTAATTTTCTGGGGGAGCAAAATCTCTATTTTTTCCTCTTTTTTCATATTTAAGCAAAAATTGTATGCTGCTAATAAGCATGCACAGTCAAACTTTGACTTCAGGCATCTATCACTGGAGAGAATAGCTGTATCTGGTTCTAGCCATGAGTCAGATCGGGTTCTAGCCAATTCATTATGACTTCAGCATAGAGAGGACAGTAGGTGGAGTATATGACACCGACTCTTCTAGGCAGATTTTTAAGTTCAGTGTTTGGATGGGAGAGGGGGAGGCACCAGGCAGCACAGGAATGATTGCCTTGTTACTGTCTTCTAAGATCTAGCGAGTGATTCTGGTGAGCCCATCCTTCATAACATTTTGTGGAGACTTGTCTTGGTAAGATAAGCTCTCTTCTTAAATATGAGGGACTCATGCCAGCATTTAGCAGAAGAAAGCCAACGAGTTAGGAGGAGAACAGCACAGGAACAGAAGCTGGAAGACATTCTTCCCTTCTGCTAGTGAAATCGTCCACTTTCCAGTAAAGAAAGAAAACTTAGAGGTATTATTAAGCTGGAAAAAGTTTGATGATGTGGTAGCATAGTAAAGATAATCCCCAGTCTCAATTTGTATTTCATGAAATGATTCTCCTACACACTGTATAATGCTTGTTTGAAAGTGATAATACCTGTCCAGGGAAGTTTTACCTTTATGATGCTGCAAAATTACTGTTTTCTCATGGTCCAAAGGGTGAGAAACCCAGAGCAAAAGTCTTATAGTTGACGATTGATAATGCTGCATGCAGTCCTCATAGCCATCCCACGCTTTATTAGAAATCTAATGTTTGTGACTTGAGTAAAAAAATAGAGGTTATGTTCCAGAAGGGAGGACTTCAGGTTAATGAGGGTAGTCACTCAACTCTCCCAATTCCAGAATGAGTGCATAATTGTGACATTAGCATATGAATGAAGGCAGTATCACCACTTGTTACTGAACTAGGTAATGCAATGAAAATCTCATATCTGTATCTTCTGTGTAATTCAGTTCTAGGAATTTGTATAATAAGGCAGCAACTGTGGGGTTTTTTTTGCCAAGTATATGGGGGATGGGGGAGGGAGGGGGGGGGCAGAGGGGTGTTGTCTGTATGCCCAGCTGGTTTAAATGGCTTTTCCCATCCTGATTTTGTTTATTTTAACACTTGTAATGTTTCCTCTTCTCAGACTGGAATGCCAACAGGAAGATACCAAATTCTATTCATTAAATAGCCTCAAAAGATTGAATTGCCTAGCAATCAGTCCCTCAGTTTCTTACTTGGTTCAGAAAAGAGTTTTAGTTTCTTCCACCCTTGAGGAGGCACACACGTAGGCTTAATGGTGAAGAGAGAAAGAGGAATGAAAACTGTGAGTTTCCCTAGTCAATATTTAGACAAAACCTGAGGAATTCCCGTAACGATTTTCCTTTTCAGTTATTTGGCCCTTCTTATTGGAGAGAAATTAGACCCATTTCATGTTAGAAATGTTTATTTTTTATGTCTCACAGTGGTGAGAGTGTTAAGGGAAGTCTCATGGGAAAGGGTACTAGGTGGTAAAGGGGCTCAAGACAGTTGGTCAACATTCAAGGACCACTTCTCCCAAGCTCAAGATCAGAGCATCCCAATGGGTAGGAAATCAAGTAAGGGAGCCAGGAGACCAGCATGGTTAAACAAGGAACTGCTGGGCAAACTCAAGTGGAAAAAGAGAATCTATGGATCATGGAAGGGAGGGGCTGGCCACTTGGGAGGAATATAGGACTGTTGTCAGAGGATCTAGGGAGGCAATTGGGAAAGCTAAGGCCTTCTTGGAACTTCATCTTGCAAGTGGAGTCAAAGACAATTGAAAGGGCTTCTTCAAATACATTGCAGATAAAACTAACACTAGAGGCAATATAGGCCCCCTGCTGAATGAGGTGGGTGTCCTGGTGACAGAGGATATAAAGAAGGCAGAGGTACTGAATGCCTTCTTTGCATCTGTCTTTACTGCTGCAGAGGAGCCCCAGATCCCTAAAGCCCCAGAAGAAGTCAGGATAAAGGAGGAGTTTGCTTTGGTAGATGAGGATTGGGTTAGGGATCAGTTAAGCAATCTGAACATCCATAAATCGATGGGTCCAGATGGAATGCACCCGCGGGTGCTGAGGGAGCTGGCGGAGGTCATTGCTAGGCCACTCTCCATCACCTTTGGTAAGTTGTGAGCAACAGGAGAGGTGCCTGAGGACTGGAGGATAGCAAATGTCACACCAGTCTACAAAAAGGGCAAGAAGGAGGACCCGGGTAACTATAGACCGGTCAGCCTCACATCCATCCCTGGAAAGGTGATGGAACAACTTATTCTTGGCACTATCTCTAGGCATATCAAGGACATGGGGGTCATTAAGAGCAGTCAACATGGTTTTACCAAGGGAAGTCATGTTTGACCAACCTTATAGCCTTCTATGAGGAAGTAACTAGGTGGCTAGACGATGGTAGGGCGGTAGATGTGGTTTATCTTGATTTCAGTGAAGCATTTGACACTGTCTCCCACAGCATCCTCGTAGATAAGCAAAGGAAGTGTAGTCTTGATGATCAGGTAGTGAGATGGATCATGAACTGGTTGAAAGGAAGAAGTCAGAGAGTTGTGGTCAATGGGACAGAATCTAGTTGGAGGTCTGTGACTAGTGGAGTCCCTCAGGGGTCGGTACTGGGACCGGTACCGTTCAATATTTTCATCAACGACCTGGATGAGGGAACAGAGTGTACCCTCAGCAAGTTTGCTGATGACACTAAGCTGGGAGGAGTGGCTGACACACCAGAAGGCTGTGCTGCCATTCAGCGAGACCTGGACAGGCAGGAGAGTTGGGTGGGGAGAAACTGGATGAAGTTCAACAAGGGCAAGTGTAGAGTCTTGCATTTGAGGAAGAACAATCCCATGTGCCAGTACAGGTTGGGAGCTGAGCTGCTGGAGAGCAGTGTAGGAGAAAGGGACCTGGGGGTCCTGGTGGACAGGAGGATGACCATGAGCCAGCAATGTGGCCAAGAAGGCCAATGGCATCCTGGGGTGCATTAGAAAGGGTGTGGTTAGTAGGTCAAGAGAGGTTCTCCTCCCCCTCTATTCTGCATTGGTGAGGCCGCATCTGGAGTATTGTGTCCAGTTCTGGGCCCCTCAGTTCAAGAAGGACAGGGAACTGCTTGAAAGAGTCCAGCGCAGAGCCACAAAGATGATTAAGGGAATGGAACATCTCCCTTACGAGGAAAGGTTCCTGTGTGATGTGCTCTAGGTGACCCTGCTCTGGCAGGGGGGGTTGGACTAGATGATCTTTCGAGGTCCTTTCCAACCCCTAGGATTCTGTGATTCTGTGATTCTGTTATAAGTAATGAACTTTGGTCTTTTTGAACTTTTATTCGTCTTACAAAGGTCTACTCTGCAAACCTAGAAAAATGCATAAAAGTGACTTTTGCATGCATGTTTAAATTTTTTTAATGTCCATATATTTTTTTTTATTCCAGGCATAAGAAATTTTACTCTACAAGAGCTTTTGCCTTCCAGAAACTCAGGGCTGAACATTCTTTTTCAGATCATAAGCTTTTATTTTGTAGTAAACACATCTGAATTTAAGAAAACAGAAGTGGAGAAAAGAAATAAAGAGACACTCAGAGCATGTTACATGTCTTTTACAAGGTCATATCAGAACTAAAATCTATAAATGAAGTCAGCAGTTGTGCTAGACTGTACCGATGCTATTTTTTGTACATTGTCCTAAAATACGGACTTGAAGAGCGGTGTTTTCCTAAGACTTTTCAGCCACAATTGGACAAAGACTATCAAATAAATAAATGTATCTTGTGATCGAAGCCCATGTTTTTATTTTAGACATTGGACTATTTTTGAGAGTGTATCATGACCTCTCTTGCATTCTAGCTTTAGCCAATCTGATGGCTACAGTGTCCACTCAGTCATAGGAAGCTTAAATTAATGTCACGAATGCTCATATTTTTATCTGGAGCACATCTGGAATTTTTGGATAAGAGTAATTTTAAAGTTTATGTTTGTAAGCTGTTTATGACATAGTTTTCCCCTCCTAATATTTGACACCTCATATTTACTTGCAATCTTCATTAGTTTGGCTCAAGTAGCAGAAAGTTTAATGAAAACTGTTCAAATACTGAATTTTTTCTGTTCTTCTTATGTGCAATACCAGTTGAAATTAAAGTTCAGAAGCCAGTGACCTAAGTGCAGCTGTCTTAACTAAGCACTTCCAGTTAGCCTTGGGACCTCCTGGCCATAATGGTTTTTTATTGTTTTAAATACAGGAAAAAAACAAGGGAAATAATATCTGAAATTGTTCAGCGACAGCTTTTTATAATTAGATCCAGACATCTGATTTTTTTATAGAACGCTTAAGAAGTGTATTGCTTTGAGTTTGTTTTTTTCTAGTAGGAGTGATTACCTCACTTTTTCTTTCACTCCACTTGCTTTTCAAATTGCTTTCATTACTGAGAGAATTGCAGCTTTCAAAACCAATGTAGAGAACACACAACCTCTTCTTATAATCCCATCATTCTTTTTGATAGTGTATGAGACTTAGAATTCCGAATAAGAGTTATAGCTGCAGGCAAGAAGCAATGATACGAAATAAATGTGTGTCCATTTTCTGAAAAGTAAATGCTGATTGTAGTTTCTAACCTGAGAGATCTACTGACATTGTTTGAATATATCTGAGACACTCATTGGAGAAATTTATAGGAGAATAAATGCAGCATGTTATTTGAAAAAAAAACAAAACTAGTTAATATAATGCATGTATACAACTTGCATTGCTTTTCAGCATACTTAAAAAATAATATACTTTATATATCTTTTTCCTCAGCTGTTTCCAACCATGAATCTAAGACCAACTCCAAGGTCCATAGTGATGTTTGTATAGTTGCCATTTATTTTCACTTTAAGAAAGCATACATTATAGTTCTTAAATTTTTATCACTGCTATTTTAATTTTAATTTCTAATCTTTAAATCTTTAAGGTAAAGTTAACTGTGAATTATTAAAATATATAATAGAATGTGATGTAAACAAATGACAGTATTCTGAATCAAAAAAGCCCCTCCATAATTACCTGCTGAATTGCTGAGGGTGAACAGCAATGTACTATCAGAGAAATCATACGGACATCTAACTTGGTTAATACATTAATAATGTAGATACATCGTTCAGCTACTTATCCCCAGTGAGGTTTATAATGTTAAGTTAGGTTTATTATAAGTCTGGATTTGTTTTGGGGTTTTTTGCTTTCGATAATAAGTTGCTTTAAATAATAAAATATAAAATAAAAAGAAAATAAAATATTTCAAATAATAAAATAAAAAAAAAAAGAAATTTCTAACTTCTATTAGGAAAAATGATTTCTCATAAGACTCTGATACATGCTAATTTGAAGCCAGGCATTGCTGTAGTTACAGTTCTGAGATTTAAAAATATCTATGATTGGCCAATTTCTGTAAATAACCTTTCCACCAACCTTCTAAGTAATCTAGTCCAGAAATTGCACATTAATGCATTCCTGATATTCCTTTGTGTTGTTCACTATGACTTTGCCTGACTTCTCTGAATGACTCTATGTAGCATGAGGAAGAATGAAGTTTAGCTCTTTCAAAGTATGAAGAAAATAATCCTAGAAGCTGGGAAAAAAATACAAAACACCTTAAGAAATTATAACTGTTTTTTTATTTGAAAGATGGTAAACAAAACCAATATGCATTGACTGATATTTGAAAGAACGGTTCTTATGTTATCGAACAAACATTTTGAATACAGTGACAATTAAATGGTTACAGTCCTGAACATGAGGTAGAGGTGCATTTAAACCTGCTGTGGGAAGAGCTTTTACAGAAAACAATTGTGTGATCAGCTTTCTGCTGAAGTTGCAAATTATATAGAGGTATTGCTAAAATTAATAATGTAGGCATATTGACAAATTGCTATGCCTTCGGTAGCTCTTATTTACAGTCTTCTGACACTACATTAATTAAACATAGAGTTTCATGTATATTTACAACAGGATAATATTTTAATTACTTTTATTGAAAAAAAACCACATCTAAACAAACAAGAAAACCCAACTCCTCCCAAAAAACCCACGCAGTAAACAACCACCCCGCCTCCAAAACAAAACAAAACAAAACAAAACAAAACAAAAAAATAAACCACCATAAAACCACTTTACTTCATAACGTTTTTAACTCTATCTTTCAAGGGGAGAAAAGGAAGGGAAAGAAGAAAAGCCAAAATTCATATTCTTGGTAAATGAAATATTGAAATCCCCATATTCTGTTAAATGCATTAAGTACTGTTCAAAACGAGGAGAATCTCAAGTTTCACAGCTTACATTACTTGGTTTTGTCAGGTTCCTTGCCAGTGACTCAACTAACCAAGCTGACTATGCTTTCAGAGCGTATGTCTAAAGAGGGGTATGTGGGTGTTTAACCCTGATTCTGTATTGAGATGAGACCCTATGAACACATGAAAAACCTTGCTCCAGGGAATTTGAGCAGAAGGGTGGGACAGAAACTGAAAGTGTTCAGAGGCTGTGAGCTGAGGTGCACAGTAGTACCCTAGCTGGTTTCAATAAAGTCTAAGAAACTGCAGGAAATCGGTTCAGTCCTCAATCTCCTGTGCTCATATAATTTATATTTGTGTTTGGTTTTCTTCTGACTGTCCATGACCTGGACAAACAGGTCAAAAAAACTGTTATCCCTTTAGACTTGGCTATTCTACCCTGCAAAGAGGTAGAAAGAAAAAAGGCAGAAAGCAAAGAGGACTTTTAAGCTGTGTCTCATATTTCCCCAGCAGGTACCGAATTAGTATAGAACTACTGACACACTCATCTGCTCAAGTTGAAAAAGTGCTAACTGCAGACCCTGGAAACCATCAAGTTAGCCCTGAAGGCCTGATTCATGGAGTATTTAAGCAACTTTAAGTGTGGCTTGGGGCATAGATTTATAATCGAGTGCAAGCAGTGTTTCTAGTGGATGCACATCCGTGTTAACTTCGATCTGCATTTATTTCAAAGGCCATAAATGTCTCATTAGCCTCAAATTATACTCCTCTGCCAATAAAGAAGTCACATACAAATGCATGTGATTTCAGATCTTCTTTGACTTCTCTTTGTGTGTTGTGTTGCCTAAAGTTCCCATTTTAAACTGAATGTTTTGATTTGGATTGATTGGTTTTGATTGTTTGAGTGGGTGAAACTTCCAACTAGCAAGCTTTTGCAGGCAAGTTTGCAAACATTTTTTCTAACACTTGAAGCAGTAAAAAAAAATGAAAAAAATACAACACTGTTGGTAATAATAGGTTTTTTTTTCCTGTAGACTTCAGATGTAAAAGTGTATTAAATAGCTGACAGGGTACATATAGATGTGCATCAAACTGGTTTTGGTATATTTAAAAACATTCTAAAATGCACACAGTTTCTATTTAAAATATTTAATCTGTAATTGCAGTTTGTGACTTTGTTTACATCTCCAGCCTTTTTAATGATGCACACAGCAAAATCAGCTATTTCATGAATGTATATCTAGCATGCCTTCTTCCTTATCTGTTAATTTTATTACTGAAAATTATTCTGGATATATTTATCTTTGTATGAATGTGTATGTATTTCATGTGTGAAACTAATCTTATTAAAATTATAATTTCTCTAGTAATAAGTCAATAAACTGAAAAATGGGATATTTTATGCCTAATACTGTCTTTGCAAAACAATTTTCTTCATGAGACTCATGTTTAAAGACTTATTGTATACAGATCATATATAAATTTATTACTTATGTAAACTTTTGAAGAGACCTGTTTAATAAGAAATTATTAAAACTTTGATTGCCTCTGTTGCCATTTAACTGGCTAACAACAATAATAACCAGAACATGTTATAATAAACAGTGATTTTATTCCTACTAAGCAATTTATCTTAGAATTGCTCTTTTATGATCTATACCTTGCCTGTGTTAATGCATTTGCCACTATCTGCTGTTTGTGGATGTATTTGCACTGGTTGGCAAAGGAATTATAGGTGAGACAGTGGGGCTGAGAGAGCTGGTTATATATTTGTGTGTTAGCCAGCAGTTTGTTTCCTTATGGATTCAAGATCCTTAAAATCTAAACATCTACATATGTATGAATCAGAAATGCAAACTTTGTGTATACTCCTGTTAAGGCACAGGGGGAAATAATTCACTCACTGTATGAGTGGATTTAATACCCACAAAACTAACTTTTGTCTAATTTTCTAGAGAAGGTGTTAGATTCAAATTCAGCAAATTCAGTTCCCGATCAATAATGAATTTTTCCCTTTTCCTGTTTTTTCACCCTGTTCAAAATAAAGGCATACAAAAAAAAAAAAAAAAAAAAATTTGATCCAAAGACACCCTGTAATTATTAGTAACTCATGTTTTTGACATTTGTATATTATCTCTAGTATGTGTATCAACTGAGAAATTCCACTTTCCTTCATGTTGTCATTTTTCATTCTCTTCATGGTGGTAATCTGTTCACTCTTGTTTATTTGTCATTCAGATTTTCTTTTCTTGTTCTGCTTCCTCTTTTTTTTTTTCCATTTGCTGTTTGCCTATACAGGTTTTTTCTCTATGCATTCTTCATCATCTGGATTAATCTTTTCTTTTCACCTTTTTTTTCTCAGTGCTTTGTTTCACATTTCTTTTTCTTACAAAGCTATTACAAACATCTACAGTGTCGGTATCAAGTGAATAGGATTTGTTGCTCCTCCCTGAACACAGATTAAATCCTCAGTTGGGTACAACGGGAAAATCTGCTTTGTGCTGCATGGTCAGAAAAGTGTACCAGTCAGGATGGGAAAGAGCATGAAGGAACACTACCCAAAATCAATCGCCTGCTGCTGACTTCCGTTGTTAAAGGTGGTAGCAGAAACCAGAAGGGAAGACAGTGCTTGAGGAGGAATTCTTTGTGAGCAGTAGTGCCAGGAAGCAGCTGAATTGGGGCTGCCCCAAGGGGGGGCAGAAGAGCCAGGAGCTGCAACCACAACAGAGCTGCCAAGACAATACTCTTGCATGCTCCTAAAGCACCTCATCGAGGCTGGACTGTGGAGAGGGACTGCCCAATGATCATCAAGCCAGGCAGGGTGAGGACCCAAGTCCAAGGTCGACTAGGGTACACAGTCAGGGCAAGATCCAGGCTGAGCAGGGGTCTGGGCACAAGGCTTCCTGCAGCATAGCTCAGGCAGGGACTGATGGTGTCCTTGGGGACATGACACATAAAGCTGTTACTGATTTGTCCTTCAGAAATTATGCTTAGATTGCAAGTCCTTTGGAGGCAGCATGTGAGCCTATTACCTACCAGTGAAAATGTCAATGGAAATTTTGGTTCACCATAAATAATATGTAGCTGATATTTTTCTGGCCTCTGGTGTTGAAGTGCTTAAAAATTTTGTGGCATGAGTCCTAAAATGAAGTCATTGAAGAATTCCAGGCGTTTTGAAAGAATGAAATACCTTTCTTTCAAAAGCCTTTTGTGGTCTGAAAGAATCAGCATAGATGTCTCCTGTGGTTATTCTCAGGTTGTTAGAGGTTTTTTGTGGGTTTGTTTTGTTTGGGGTTTGATTTTTTTGGTTTGTTTTTTTTCTTAGTGATTTGAAATCACTGTCAGTAGCTATTTACCCTATTTTTTTTTTGCTCTTAAAAACTGATTTTATATCATCATGAGACAGTCTTAACTAAAACCAGTACCTAGTAGTCCACTTACATAAGTTTTGTATATAAATGTGTGTTTATCTGCAGTATCAGTTACCTATAACAAGGATTGTTTTAGCTGTGGAATTGGTATCTGTGGTTTTGAGTTGAATAATGGGTAAAAAAGGAGCTCCATAATTTCTTTGGGCAGGGAGAAGAATTAAATATAACAAGTGCTGTGTGTTTATTTATACTACTTGTACTGGTTAGCATATATATATATGACTTCATTAAAAATTAACAGAATTATTGTATGAATTGCCTTCTCTCTAAAAATTAAAAGTAGGGGTGAGCAAGTTGGTAAGGTTACATAGTTGTAACACTATGTAGGTCCAAATCTGACTTGAGAGATTGTATCATGTTTGTTTTTTTTTCTTTTTGGTTGCCATTGTTCCTTTTTGTCAAACATAGAACAAAGTAAACAATAACTTTGTAACTGATTTTGACTAATTTTTCTCATACTTGATTTGAACTAATGTAATACTATTACATTAATTGGAATTTCTGAATTAGATGGGGGTAAATTAGGTTGTCATACAGAAGAATTGTCATACCTGTAAAAAATAATACATAAAAGTCATATAATAACAAAGAGAGATTATCCAATGCATCAAGATGTATAATGGCTGTTTCCTGTGGGAGTGTAAATATGCATTAAAAGGAGATGCTGTTTATTTAGAGCAGAAAATACACTGGAGCTAGCACTTAAATGTAGTGCCCTTTCTGAGAGCAGCAATGTTTGGGCTGTGGTTTGGAAGCATGTACAGAAGCAGAAATATTTGGCTTGAGGTATAACCTCTGAAAAGATTGGGGCTTCAGTTTTCAGCTGTCTTATGTTACATATCCTTGGAAACACATGGCTAACCATGGTGCCTAAAGTTCATAAAACATTTGTGAGCTATGGTGTGAAAATAGTGTGTGAATCTAATTGTTTGGTTGGGGGTTTTTGTGGGGTTTTGTTTGTTGTGGTGTTTTTTTTGTTGTTTTTTTGTTTGTTTGTTTGTTTTTTTGTTCGTGGCTTTTTTTTTGTTTTAAGATTTATGCCAATGTGAATGCATCTGTTGATTCAAATATCTTGTTTTCTCTTGGCTACAGGCTGACTGAGTGGGCTACACTGGAAGGAGCCATTTCTCTGGTGAAGTGGAATAACTGGATTTCTCCCCACACTACTTGCTGGGAAGTGCTGTACATTGGCAGGATTAAGCCAACACTGAAGTCTGGGATGGGCCTTAGGGGCAAACACTCCCTTGTTTCTTCTGACTTTGGGATTTGTCTACGGCCAGTCAGCTGAGGCACCTACTGCACATCAGCTTTTGGTTTTTCACTGCTTGAACAACATTACATTTTCCTTCATCTCCTTTTCACTACTTTTTTATTTTATTAGTTTCTATTTTCCTTGACTGATCAATTTTCTCCTGGCTGTGGAAAAAAGAGCCCTGCTGATGTTGATTTAAATAATGTCGAAACCAATGGGACTCCTATGGCTGCCTTTGATCTTCACCCCAGTGTGTGTCATGTTGAATTCTAACTTCCTCCTGTGGATAACTGCACTGGCTATAAGATTTACTCTCATCGATGGCCAAGCACAATACCCAGTTGTTACCACGAATTATGGCAAAATACGTGGTTTAAGAACACCTTTGCCTAATGAGATCCTTGGTCCAGTGGAGCAATACCTAGGTGTTCCTTATGCCTCTCCTCCAACTGGAGAAAGGCGATTTCAGCCCCCGGAGCCACCATCGTCTTGGACAGGTGTCCGCAATGCCACACAGTTTGCCGCCGTCTGCCCACAGTACCTGGATGAGAGGTCACTGCTCAACGACATGCTGCCAGTCTGGTTTACAGCCAATCTGGATACTGTGGTGACATATGTTCAAGATCAAAATGAAGACTGTCTGTATTTGAATATCTATGTGCCCACAGAGGATGGTAAGTACTTTAACGACCACACTGCAGTGCCGCTCACCAGTTCTGCCCATAAGTAGTAGCCAGGTCTTTAAAGCATCTTGCTCAGTTTCCTCCATGTTTTATCTGTGGAAATAGATCATGCCTCTGAACTCGCATTGTAAGTAATACTTTGTAGATTGAATATGCTTGCAGGAATTTTCTCTCATGTTTCAGTTTAACACCAAAAAGCGATTTCCTTTTGCTGGCAGTTGCCACGGTGTGTAAGCCAGCCTTAGGTTTATATCTGAACTACAGCTAAGCAACATTCCCAAGAGAGGAAATGGGAAATAAACATTTAAGGGCATTCTCTAGTGGGCATAGTGGGGTTTTGGGGGTTGTGTGTTGTTGTTGGTTTTGTGGGGTGTGTGGCTGTGGTTTTATGGTTTTCCCTTTTTTTTTTTTTTTGTCTTTCTTTTTTTTTTCCTGGGGTGGACAGTTGGACTCGGTGACCTTAGAGGTCTTTTCCAACTGTGATGATTCTGTGATTCTGTGACCACAAGTAATGTCTTTATTTTCCCATGCATCAGTGATACAAATACTGCCACATACGACTTTTAAAGGAGAATTTCCGTAATTATTTCTTGTTTAGTTTTAGTATCTGTGAGCCTTCTGTTAACTCTGCTTGATTTTAATGGATAGTAGAAAATTGTTACCGTAGTTCAGTCTGCATTTTTTTCCAGGATTTTTATGTATTAATCCTTTCAGTTCAACTTATTTTTCTTCATTCACTAAATTTAAAATCAAGTAAACATTATTTTATTATGCAGAGCGGAACAGGTGGCATTAAACTTTCATCTGTTTTCAAGAATCCTTTCTCAAGAGGGCTACTTTAAACCACCTTTTATAGACAAAAAAGAATGAACACTAGTTGGTAACATACAACTCTTTGAATGTTTGTGTGATCTTAATCTTAAAAATTCCAGCTTTACAGCATGCTAAATGTATCTTTTGTGATTCTGAATGGTGTTGCTTCCTACAGACAAGAAGAACCTGTTTTCATCAGGCCCCAAATGAGTTCCGTATCACAAGGAAATAAAAAATTTACTGGCCATTATATCTTTCAGCCATTTAGAATGCCGTTACCGGTGCATAACATGACAGATTTCCCCCAGATATGCAGATCCCTTCACTTTAGCTGAGGGTTTGATTTGCATAACTGAAGACATTGTTATTTCTCAATAACCGTACTCTAAATATGCAAATTTTGTACTTTGATTATTATAATCCTTCTGCCTTGATTAGCTTCTTTACTCAGAATTTCCAAGCTGTTTGCCAGCAATAAACATGCCACCTTCTTTTCCTGTTCTCCTCAGCTGAAGTAAAAACTTGAAAGCTAAAAATAAAGGGCTAAGGTTTGGGAATACAGGGAGCTCTGCAAACATAAATACTACCAAGCTGCTTAAATGAAGAGTACTTTGGAAGAAAAACTGTATAGGGGCTCTGTGTGCGCATGTATGTGTGTGTGTGAGTTAAGACAAGGGAGCAGATCTTTCCACTTAGCTCTTTCCCTCTTCAAGTCTCACTGCACTGCATCTCACTCCTTGGCTAATAACGTAGATAATTCTTTCCCAAAATTTTTCATGTTCTGGATTTTATACTGTGGCTTCTAATTGATCACTAGGGGAAGTTTGCCCTAAGAAAGCATTTCAGATTAAGATTTTATTTGTTCTCACTGAAGGAGTATCAGCTCTACTGACTCAGTCTTAATTTAAAACCTAGTGTTAATAAATTCATATGTTCCTCCAATCTAGTAATAAGATGTCTCCTCCATTAATTAAAAAAGACAGGAAGTTAGACATGGAAAAATATATACAAATGTCTAGGAAAATAATATTTTATATCAAATAGATAATAATATGGTACTGTGTGCTGAATGACTAACAACCTATAAACTTCCTCATCTTGTCTGTCATTTGCTAATGTCATTTGTTGTTAGATTAGAAATAGAAAGGACTGATAAATTTAATTTTACCTGTTGTAGAAATTTTTGTCCACTTAATTCCGCAAAAAATCATGTCTTACTCTTCCTTCTGGTTTTAGAATATATTTTTACACCAAATAGCATGTAAGTGGAGTCTATTTATTTTCATATATCCTCTTCAAAATATAAACCCATGTATAAAAGAGTACATAGCTGAATAATGAGAGATAAAGTTTAGTGTCGGTGATGACCTGAAGGCAAGATTGTTCCTGTGTAGTATAACAAGCAGATCTAACATGTTCCAAGGCAAATGAGAAACTTAAAAATTAATAAATGGAATACATGATGTTTTAATTATATGCTGTATATCTTATCACTAGTTAAATATAGCTCAGTGTAGCTTTTTTGTTGAGGAAAATGTGCAAACTTCTGCTCAATGAAGATGATTAAGGAGACCTGACCTAGAAATCAGATCTCCTAAGTTAGTGTGTCTCCAAATCACATTAAACATAAATATTCTTAAAATGTAGTCCATACAATCTGATTAAACACATTATGCTTCATTATATGAGTGTTAGTTGGTGAAAATAAAAGATGTTGCTATGGAGGCAGATCATTAAATTAGTTTTTGAACCAAGATCTGAAAGTGAGTAACTTTGAGTTAAATTAACGTTTTCAATTCTTTCTCAAGAACAGGTTTGTTTTAAAAAGATTTTAAATTGTTTTGTGTCTGGAAGAAAAGGTGGATTGAATCATCCAAACCTAATAATGTTTTGACTGTGAAACTAAATCTGCATCATTTTATTCATTTTTAAAAAAACACCCCAAACTTCAGTGAAAAGTATGAACAATGCCAATGTATTAACTGTCATCACATGTAGTGCTTATTTCAAACCAATTCTAGTGAATAAGTAATCAAAATGCAGCTCAGGTTTGGTGGTTTGTTTTGTTGTTTGTTTGATTGTTTTCACTACATAGCATGACCTGTTTCTTATTACTTGTGTGGTTTGGTCACAGGGAATCAAATTGTGATCATGTACTTTGAATAAAGAATTGATGAGTAAATGCACACATGCATTAATCTGATTTCAGAATTGTTTCACTGGAATTCTTCCAGTATTAGCTAATTGAAATAAAAGTAGAATACAGTATAACTGAGTAGATAAGAGTATTTATTTATATGAAATGATACTGCTTCTCCCTGAAGAAGTATACTAAAATAAAAGACATAAAATTCTATAGTTCCTTAAAATAGTTGGAGCAAATAGGTAAGCAATTATAATGCCCTGTTATACCATTTATATCTGTACTAATCATAGCTTTTCTTTTGACCTATAACATTCTGGATTTCAAATGTCAAATAACAGCAGAATCCTGTCAGAATT
Source organism: Hemiprocne comata (assembly GCA_020745705.1). Lineage (NCBI taxonomy): Eukaryota > Metazoa > Chordata > Aves > Apodiformes > Apodidae > Hemiprocne > Hemiprocne comata. The sequence continues at coordinate 92,401,781 of CM036586.1, read as the reverse complement.
TTCCATGTTGAAATGTTCTGACAAACAGTAAGTATCATTGTTTTTGGGAGCTCTTTTTTATTTTATTTTAGGTGAACATATTATGTATGGTAGAAATCAAAACACATACCTAACAGAGTATTTCTGGAGTTTTGTCCATGTGGATATTTATTCTTTTGCTGTTTTTCACTGGACACGTGTACTGACACTTTCCTTAGAGTAACACTTCTATTTCAGAGAATGTAGGGTAGCTGGAGAATTTAAATGTTTGTTTTCCTTTGCCTTTTAGAGGGCAAAGAATTGCAACCACTATAATCCATTGAGAGTTTTGTTTGTTTGTTTGTTTGTTTTGTTTGTTTCTTTGGGGTTTTTTGGTCATAATAAGTAACAATGTAGTTATTTTAAAGATACAAAGTACAAGCAATAAAGATAAAAATTTAGCAAACTGCTTTTATTTTATATAATTCTATCAAAATTCCTTTCTAAACATTTGGCTTGATTTGTAGAACAATCTTGTGTAGGCATACATTACCTTGTCTATTTTTCCAGTTACTATAAACTGTAATTTTCCACAAGAATACTTGAATGTCAGTTTTGAGGAGGTCATCTAGGGAAATGATATTGAGGACAGTCTGTTTATTATAACTTCAGTGTGAATATGGGTTTATCTACAGTGGAAATGCTAGATTGAAGAGGACACAGGCTGTTAATCGGCTGTGCTTAATCCCTGGCCTTTATCATTTGAATCTGTGGATGCTGAAGAAGATTGCTAACTTCTGTAATAACTGGGGGGAAAAAAATAACAGAAAACAAAGTGAAAAACCCTTAATTTGGATATCTTTTATTACAAACTGCAAAACTGTATTAATAGCAAGGCAATATTTAACCAAAAAAAAAACCAAAAAACACACAAAAAACCTAAACAAAACGAACCAAAAAAACACGGACAAATCTTTTTTTGTTTGTTTGGTTAACACTTGCTCTCTTTAGATCAAAATAGAAAATAAAAACCGTTGTTTTTTGTCATCATGATCAATAGTAAGCATATATACTTTACTTATTTTGGTATATGGATAGAAGGTACATTTTACACAAGTGGGTAGTTACTGAACCACTATATAACTGTTAGGGATTAATGAAGTATTCAGTATCTTCAGAGATCTGCTCGCTAAAAATGCTTGGTGAGCTCGTCTCCTTTACATCACAATTAATACAGCTTAAGTGGCAACAAAAGGTGCTAGGTCCTACTTGTTAAAGCTGAACGGTTAGGTCATAATTTTTTCAGTAAATAAGAGAAACTGAGAATATTGTCCTGGAATAGTGATATATTTGACTGTGGGCTACCAGGAAAAAAAATGTCTTGGGCGAGAGCAAAGAGATCGACAGTGTTCCTTCTCTGGGCAGTGATGTGAAGGAAAGGTCCCTGCATCTTTAGACTCTTATCTATTTGTCTAAGAAATAAATAAATTAAAAACTTGAACAAAGCTGATGAGGGTGTGGCTTTGGTGATTTCTGTAGCTTGCATACTGTGCCACTTTTACTTATTAGTCAAACGTCAGCAGTATGTAACTGCATGTGGCTTTCTCCTTGGTATTACTGTTGAATTGCAGTATCTGTTTAACTTGGAAAAATACTTTTTCTCAAAATTATATTGATAAAATGTAATTGATAAAAAATATTTTTTGCATTTGTTTGTTTTTGGTGTTTTTTTTTGGTGGGGAAGGAAAAGATAGTAGAAAGATCTTTAGCGTTATTTGATGGCATAGTATTAAAAAAAAGTAAAGCTATTTAATGACTCATTTATTAATATGGGAAATAAGGATCCATATGTAAAAATAGTAACACAGTGTACAAGATAGATACAATATTGTACAATATTATTTTTGTTGCATTATTAGCAGGTGATAATTGTAACTCTTATTTTTTAAATAAACCTGAATTTCTATACAGTAGATTCTCCTAAACTGTATATACTTTCAAGTGTCAAGAGATCCATACCTCAGATTTATCAGGTAATCTCAAAATTACAGTTGTTCTATTACTTCTTCACTATTTATACAGATTTAAGTAGCTACTTAAGAAATCAAATCCAGGATTTATCTGTATAGCTTCAAGAAATTAAGAAACCAGGATCTCTTGTTTACATGTCTGTAGTTTTGATTCTTCCTCAAAATTATTATGTAGGGTTTTTTAAAGTGAACTATAATTTGTGTAATTGGCATAGTAACATAGAGTTTTGCTTCTGTATTCTGAAGTATTTTTAAAATTAAATTAATTAAATTTAGTTATATTTTTAAAATATATTTTAAATATGTTTAAAACATGTTTAGGAGGGGGTTTTTTAAGAGATGAGAGTTTTTTCTCAGTTTCAAGATTGTCACAGGTTTTGTCAATGATGGGTTTATTTTTATCTTCCATCTTTTCAGTGAATTGTCTTCTTGGAAACAAATCTGTTATTAAAATTCTTGTTATTTAAATTCATTTCAGTTTATACTGTACAAAAATTATGCACAATAAGAAATATCGTTTTGTAAAATGCTTGTATCGCTTTCCAAAGTGATAGGGAATAGTAATAGATAACAATTACAACACAAAATTATAATGTTGGAGTTACTGCATATAATCCCGGTTGAACATAAACTTTTAGTGTTGGAGAGGAAATTGCTCTCCATTGTGAAAGATAAACTCCCCATTGTGTCAGAGTGCCTCAAGCCAATTCTTTCACTGTTAGGGTCCAATATATCCACTCCTCCTAATCCAGAAATTTTGCAGCATCTGTGAGAAAGAAGGCAGCATATGTCTGACTATCCTCTGCCTACCAGGATAAAGCTGTGGGTAATCCAGGCCCTTACTTTATATTCTTGCTTTTAACAGTCTCACATACCTTATGACACCAAAGAACAGGACTCTAATCTAGATGAAATAAAGTTCTTAAATCCTCAGAGCTAAATTCAGATTAGTTGCTGATTTCAAAATGCTGTCCTTCCCTCTAGGAGTTGCCCATTCCACAGGCACTTTACAGGATTGCACCCGAATGGCCTTTTCAGGAATTGATATGCAGTGAAGCCCAGAGAGAAGACTCAGCATTCAGTATGACAGTATCTAATCTGAACAGGATTTTTGGCACTGTTTCCTAGAGTCTCATCATTGCCTCATACTGAAAACCCTGCTAGAATGGGGGCAATGTTCTTTAAAACACGATGAATTAATGTTTCTTCTGCAAAGACAAATTAATGTTATCATCCTTTTAGTTGAAGAGCAGTGCCCTTGGAGATGTAGAGGCTGTACTGTTCGTCTCAGTGACGCAAAAGAAAGTCTTTAGTCATGTGGGTCATGAGACAGATCTCACAAGCAATTTTACTTACTTCTGCCTATTGACACCTGGTTGTCTGTTAAGGGGTCTTTCTGGGTTTGTTTGAGCTTTTTTGTTTGCTTTTTGTTTGTTTTGTGGTTTGGTTTTCATTGCTTTTCCCCCCCTCCCCCCAAGTATTTTTCCTCCGTAATCTTGCAAAACATGTATGCTGCTGCTTTTCACTAGGTTTCTTGCTTTCTGACAGAGCACAAATCAACATGACACCTAGTAACAGTGAGGCATGCTGTTTTAGGGCAGTGCAGTGGGTCCTCGGGCAGTGAAGATGGTGGTTTATGCTCTGATTTTGTCATTGTGATGTCTATACCATTTGTATTTCATATTTTATTTCCTATAGAGGCTTTGTGATCTCATTAATCTTCCTTCCAGTATTTTTTTGCATAGGTCAGAAAGTTTTGAAAGTTACTTGTATCTTTTTGTTCAAATTTGGTTTGGTTTCCCTTACTTAGCACGTTAATTGCAGCTTCAGACAAAACTGACACTTGCTGAGTAGCTCAACTAACTGAAAAGGCTCATACATCAGTCTGCATCAGTGGGAATACCTAAAGGAGCTGTCCCTATCAATGTCATGGCATAGGTAGTGTGAACCAGGCAAATTTGCAATTCTGTTCTGGAAATGTTTAGGTATTTACAAAATAAACTAACGCAAATTCGACATAAAGCGAATGCTCATCATTTACTTCTCATAATTCCTGACAAAATTGTTGGCAACTGAAACAAAGACGAAAATTTCTCCTGGACATAATAGCTTTTCCGCAGTACTTTGGTGGTTTGTCATCCTTTTTAAAGTAAAATAATATCTCTCATCTTTACATCAGTGGATCTTGCTTATGATTCTAGATAAAATTCTCAGAATGTCACACAATGAATTGCATATACTTGGATTTTGTGGTAGTATTAGTTGAATGCATTAGTTGTTGTCCAAATAGAAAAAAAAGAAAAAAAGGAAAAAAAAAAGTTAAAGATAGAATATTTAATTTGTGTTTGTGATATTGTCATCATGTGAGGGAATACAGATGAAGTTACATCCTTAGAGTTTAGGGCTTTTTTAATCTGGACATTGCTTCTGGTACCCAAAGAGACAAACAATAAGAAATAGTTATTATAAAGCTGTGAACATGAACTAATGCTTACAGCTGTCTGGTGCTGGTGTGTTAAAAATTCATTACAAAAAGGAAAATTTGTCTTTTACAGTTGGTGCTGTAGGCAAACGTACAGTGAAGAACAAATTTACTTGCAATGCTAAGCCAAATTCCTACACTATATATATAGGGAATTTTAGTCACAAATTGAATTTTTGGTGCCTTGTTCCAAAATGCTTATTATTGCTGGGTTGGTGTTAAATGAATTTTTAACAGACGGGGTGTGACATATTTAATCTAATGGAGAGAAATTACTTTGTGCTGACTCAAATGACTATCCCATTAATCACTGGCAATGTTTACAAGCCATTATAGCTGGAAATCATGGATACATTGTCTGATTTAGTAAATATGCAGTTGGGCAATAAAACCCCAATCCAAATATATACATTTCACCCTCTTAGAAATAAATTAGAATAAAATTATCTTTTATGTGGTACTTTTGCCATAGCTGGAAAATTTCAAATAATAATTCTGCCTTTGTAATACCGCCCCATTGGTTAAGCTTTGGCTTGCTCCTCATTCTTTATTCAGCCAGCAGAGGGAGCACAAGTTAGCAGCAAACTAATTTTTTTTTCTCTTTTTTTTCGACGTCATTGAGAGGGCTGCAAATTATTCTCGTGAATATGGTAGTAAAACAGGCAAAAAGGTGCTGGTTTATGCCCTTTAAACAGATAGGAAGATCCTGTCCACCTTTTCCAAGCTGAAAATTAATAATGTTGTGAGTGTTGGTTCTCCTTTTGTGGATGGAGGAATTTGTATGTGGAATAAATCCTATCAAAGCAAAACATGCCCTCACACTGACAAACTTACCTGAAAATAATTTATTATTATAAAACAACAGATAAGAAGCATACTGGAATGAACCAGTTTGTAAATGAATAGCAAATAATAATACTTGCTTTGAAATTCTTACAAGGCATTTGATGGCAGAATTTATTCCAAAGTAGACAACTTGATCTGTTAGGTATCGTAAGGTAGTAGAAACATTGCTACATAAAAAAGAATAATTTTGTCCTTCTAATTTATAACCTTAACTTATTCACAGGCAGACTTTTTTTTTTTTCTCAATTAAAGCCTTTGATTCTCCATTTTCTGTATTACATGATAGTTATACAGCTGAATCATGCATCCTCTTATTTCTCTGAGACAAAACTGTTAAGCATGCTGAAGTATCATCCTCGTGACAATACAGAGTTTTTCAGGTTTTTGCTATCATCATGTTGGAATTAACAGTATAACTAAGCTATATGAACTCATCCGAAGTGCCAAATTATCGAATTCTTCCCCTCCAAAATAGCTTGCTTCCAGGCATAGTGTATCTGATTCAAAAGGACTGGTATGTTTATGATCTTGCTGATTTGAGATGCTTTTATCATCAGGACTCTTCTACCTAAAGAGCAGATACTGCACTGCATTCATGGAATAGGTGCTATAGGCTGAGTTGCAGCTGATGTCTACAGTGTGTCCTTGGGAGTTGGATCAAATCAGATATGTACTGCAATGCTGTATAAAACCATCTATATGAAATAATTGCTATGCTTTGTCACCCACAATTACCACAAAGTCTGTTTAAGTCAAAGAAAATGACACAAATTTTGTACAAAAGAGAGCAGATTAGTATGACAGTCTCTCAGTGGAAATATTTTAATGAAAACAGATTGAGGAAAGAACTGAATACAAATAAGTGCAGTAAAGTGAACTTCTTTAGAAAAAGGGAGAAGTTTCTGAAAATCACACTGGATTATTTAGTCTTTATTTTCGTTATAAAGGATTTATCTATAATGCCTTCAGTCTTATTCCTGGAACTAAACCATAGCAGCTGGTTTCAATAGGTAATTTTTTATTCTTAACTGTAGCTATTTTTAAAATAAACCACTGAGGAATGTCCAAGCCATATTTCATTCTCTTTACTCGGTTTAACAGTTCCTTGCAACCACTTGTAGTTACTGAGTTCTGCCATCATCTCTTTGCTCATGCATAACTGAATGCCTTTGCTCACAAGTGAATACTGTAAAATAGATGTAGCCTTAGTTTTAATTTCCATAAAAGAAAGTGTTATCTACATATTCTTCATGAACTCTTTTTTTTTTTTTTTTAACCCAAAGTTGCACACAAGAAGCAGCAAAAGGTGAGGAGACATCAGCTAAGGCTCTTAAATAATTTTTGGAAAGGAGACGGCTGATGAACAGGTAGCCCAGAAAATTAGCTATTCAGTGGGTGCGAAAGGGTCAGGTGAAGAGAGAAAGCCTGTTTCTCTTTCACGTCTTGGTCCTTTTGTACTGGACTCCTTCAGTGGGCCACTCATCTGTGCCTGGCAAGCTGGGCTGTAAGGTAGTACATGAGGATCCAAATGTACCCTACGGTGGTACATTAGGGTTTAAGTTGGTTGTCGTTGGTTGTTGTTTTTATTTTTAGCTGAAAAACTCTTGCTTGCCTTTTGGTTGTCATAATGAAATGCTTGTCCCACACCCCGTTGTATAAATATTCCCAGCAAGTATTATTGCAACACTCAAAGGGGGGATAATGTTCAGATACTGAAAGTGTCAGTTCTCTAAATGCATGAAGTGGCCTATAAAAACCCCTGAGCATCTAGGAAGCCAGTGAAAGATCTCCATCGTATAACACCTGTTTTGCTTTAGTCCAACCAGTCATTTTCAGCTTTTGGTACCTTGAAAATGTAGCCTGTTATGCTTAAGATAACTTTATATTATTCTTAAATAAATGAAGAAGATAATACATAATGATAAGTTTAGAAGGTACTAGCATGCATCAGGTTTTAAAAACTTAATGGAATTAATAGTTTATGCCATTTGTGAATCTTGCTTCTGGATGTGTTATTTCTTAATATCATATGAAACTTACACACTCATGCTATTTTACCATGCCACTTTTGCATATCTAATATAGGAAGTCAGAATGGCTTAGTGTTGGGATTATTAACTGAATTCTTTCAAAATCCATACAAATAGCTTTTGAATTTGCTTCGCTGTATTTTTTTTTTTTTTTGCTGTTGTGATGATTTTCCCTCTTTGCCTTAACGGAAATGATACAGTAGTCACCATTAGTTCCTAAAACCACACGATAAAGCAGTTATTTCTGTATTATAAGTGGAGCTAGTTTAAAGCATGTTTTTCTTCATGAGGTACTTACCACAAGTAACATTTTTTTTGTTTTGCTTTGTGACTTAGTTTTTTCTTATGTAAGCATTAGTTGGAACCACAAACACTAATTTACTTTCCAATTTCTGCATTTCTTGTACCAATTTATTACAGAATTTTTGTTTAATACAGAAACGTGAAGCAAAATTGCCTGGGGTTTTTGTTACTTTTTTTTTTTTTAATCTACCAAAAGAATTGTATTGCTTAAGTGCACTGGGACTGAGGTGATTTGAGGGCATTGCTAACAGAGGGAGATGTGAGGCAGACTATCTGCTGCCTTTGTGCCTTGATTGTCCATTTAGAAAATGAGTATCATACTGATTTTCTCTGATTAGGGTTACAAACAGCTACAAGAAGGACATGCCTGTGGGTGATAAAAGGCTGAAGTTACTTCTTATATACTTACAAACTAAAAGACTACATTCTAACTTTTATTTGTGTGGATATTTTTTCTAGGCTCTGTCTTACTCAACTCTGTGACCCATTTACTGTAAGCACTTTGCATACCATTGCATTTTATTGTAACCTCTAAGCTAAATTCTGGAGGGTCCAAAGAGCAATAGATTTGAGAGCCATTGTACCATGATGATTTTAAAGAATTCAGTGAAGAGGTTTAAAACTAGGGCATCTAAAAGATCATCCGGCTCATTTACTGGTAGAAGAGTGAAGCCTTGCAATAAAAGTTTACATTTAATTCTTTACTCTCAGTTTTCACAGAGTCAGAAGTGACATGGCAGATAAAATTTTTTCCAAGAGATAGAAGACATACAGGAAGCAAGACTTATGTCAGAAGAGGATCCTAAGGCATTCAAATACTGAAAGATGGCAAAAGCATTGTGATTGGATAGGGCATATAAACTGCCAGTATAATATATTTAAACTCAGAAGTGATCAAAAAAATTACTGATGAATGAAAAAAAGCAGTTACTAATAAGTGATGCATAGTTATTAGGTTTATCTCATAAAGCTTACCAAAAGCATGAAGTCAGAAATGAATTTTGGAAGAAAGTATGCTGTTTGCAGATGCAACATAATGGCTTGGAATGTTTCTGTGAGTCCTTCAATTTTCTTCATTATCTCTCAACTAATAAAGAAATTACTCCTGAGTACAATATAAAGTGTTTACTCCAGCTGTGTGTGCCAGCTGGCTATGTCCTAGTTTGGCATAACCCTTGTAGATCATTCTGAAGTTAATACTTTGCATGACCTATAATCACCAACCTGAGGCTGGATCTGATGGGATATGTACTTGTGTGCTGAGTCCTGCACTTCAAGAGCACAAGATGCATTCTTTGTGCATGGAACTTGTTTAGTGCCTTCTTCAGTGAGTTAAGACCATGCAGACCTAAGACCCCAAATCATGCTGACTATTTTCACTTTGTTATGACTGTTAAACAGCCCTTACAGGAAAAAACAAACTACTTTTTTTCAGAGCTTTATTTTTTGAAAACACCGTATTTTTGCATGCAGCACGCTCACTTTGTGTAGAACTAGAAAATGTTTTTACATAATCCAATAGGTGGTTATTACTAGAAAATATCACACCTTTTCTTGGTTCCCATTTCCTTAATACAGCATTTAGTTGTGTATTCCCTAGCTTGCTTTCTCTGATCAGTTAGCTGTAACCTTTTCTGTAACCTTGATTCGATTTCAAAGTCTAAATGGTTCCATGGTGGACATGTTCTCTCTCTACTGGCAGGTTCATTACTCTCTCTTTCCCACAACTAAGAATGATTGAAAAGAGTTCAGACACAACTGGGCTATTGCAGTATGAGATAGCTACATGAGCTGACTATATGCACATTCTTAGTCTATTATAAATGCCCTGACTTTTAACCTAGCTGTAAAAATCATTAATGAAGGATGCTTAAAGTAATGCATTTTATCCTATGTTTATTGTGAGTTTAAAGTACACATACTACCAACAGCCACAGTTTATCTGATGTGTTGTAATGGTAATGATTCACACTTGTCAGCTCTAGTAATCAAGATAACATATAAATATGTAATTGGTAATTTTACGCTAGTCATATCTGAAGGTAATGTGAACTTCAGCTGAAATAACAAAATAGCAAGAGTTAGAAGTCTTGTATGTTCATCAACATAAAACAAGGATGATTTCTCCCACCTCCACATGACATGTTGATCAAGTTAATTAAAAAAATATTTGTTTTCTTATCAATAATATGAATTTGGTCATTTGGAAATCACAGATAGATTGGACCTGTTATTTGCTATGCTCTTTATGGAAAGCTTGAGACCAAAACGTACTATTATGAAATAATTTTGAGTGCCTTATGTATTGTTTTCAAAAAATATATTGGCTTGACTATGGCCGAGAAAGTACATACACTCTTGTGAATTTTTCATGAGCAATGAAAAAGCACTAACCTGTTTGCCTTATAATTGCTTTCAAATTTAATTTCATATTTGATTTATATTTTCTGCAAAATTACCTGTATATGCTGATAATTTGCATTACACTTCAGTACTCCCCACTGCACAACAGGGTAGCTTAGATAAGCACTCAGGTAAGAGAGCTAAGGACAAATTGCATATTTTTGCTGAAAGCTTACACTTCATATGTAAAGTCACTGCAGAAATGAGTAAAGAATAATAAAGTGTTCTTTTATTCTTTGAAGAGAGCTCTCAGTGTTACAGCTTGAAGAAAGTCAGTTTCAGGAACCTGGTGGACCTCCGAATTCTTCCTGGAAAGGAAAATTTATATTAAGCACAGCCCTAATGATTTCAGGGAGGGGTTGTATGCTCTGTTAGATGTAAGAACTGTATTTGTTTTCTTAGGTTCAGCGAGCAGTAGGTTGAATCTTGCCCGGTCTGCTGTCAGAACATCCATTAAAGGAGTATCTGATAGCAGCCAAGTCACGAAATGTGGCCAAGTTAAAACGTTAAATACTTAGGCTTAACAATGGAGAGAGCTGAGTACCTTTGGGGAGCAATCTAAAGCTCTAGCAAAGTGGGGAGCTGCTAACAGTTAGCGAAGGACCATGACAATACATTTCCCTCACAGAGCTGGACTGACTTGCTCGATAAGGTTGCAGAAGGAGGAAGCAGTAGCCAAAAGAGTAAATAATTTTTACAGTCACTGAAAAGCCTGGCCTGAATTCCTACCAGACCAAAGAGTAAACATAGAGCCTCATTCATCCTCTCTGGTGAGACTGGGCCATGGCAAAGCAGACCTAAGCTGGTAAAGAAAACCTACATTTCTTCAGAAATAACAGTACAGTTACCAAGGGATAGATGGTTTAAAAAAGTTGTGATGGGATACATACATTTCATCCATACATCCCTTTCCTAATTTTTTTCTTTTTTTTTCTTTTTTTTTCCTAAATAGTACAGCATCTACATTATATTTTAGCTTCGCTCCCGTTAGTGTATCTATATTCTGCTTTGTCTACAAATAAGGTACTTTTCTGTATAATCCCTTAGCTTGTTTTCTTTTTTGGACTTCAAATCACAGGTCTGAATAGGCAAATTGGTAGTTCTTTTTCCATCTTTTAGTGTAGGCCAAAACCAGTCCTTTGTTTAGTCAGAAGTGTGTTTGTGTTTTCTAAAAACATCCTAACTTATACTAGGATTATGTTGAGATGTCTTGGGGTTTTATGTGCACACAGATTAGTTTTGGAGCAGGCTGGATGATAGGGCAACATTGACTGGTAAAGAATTTGGAACATACCTTAAAAATTTAATCATACTGCAATAAATGGAAATGAGGTCCAGGCAGTTTTTTACTCTAGGTTAAATGTTTTCATTTCAAGAGCAGTTAAAAAGGGCACTTGCCCTTTTTATGTAATATATCCTAGTATGTAATATATCCTAAGCATATATGTATATATGTGTGTTTGTATACATACACATGCAAATATGCATATAAATAAAATATATTACTTTTGCCCAATTTCTTTTTATCTATTCCATTCTTTAATAATCTGAGATGATTTAGGAAATCTGAGTAGTTCAAGGGAATGTGTTCCATGTGCATTTGAATGTATTAATTTTGCAGCTATTAATAAGCATTTATGGCTTGGGTAATTAGAAACTTATAATGTTCTGCAGTCTTTAGCATCTTGCGTATTTTGTCTCTTGAATTTCTCTTTCCTCTCAAATTGTGATACTTCCCAGGATGTACTTCCATTTATTTTGTTTGATTGTTTTCCTTCATTGATACATCATATGAACTTTATTATAGAAATTTAGTAGTTTCCAGAGTTTAAACAAGCTTTTTGTTAAATCTTTGCTATCTTTGGACAAATTACAGTGCACACATGGCTGCCTGCTTGTCTGTTGCACATCAGTAGTCACCTATTCATCTGTTTCTTTACTGTTTCCAACAATACAAATGGATGTTCCAATTTAAAAAAAGAAGTTTTTTCATCACCACTTCTAACTGCCCACGTAGGTATTGCACAATTACAGCACTGCATTCACTGGACTTTTCCGTATCAGCCTGTATGCTTGGTTGTTCACCACTGCTGAAGAAACACAAACTTACGCCTTTACAAAAGTAGTAACTCCCTTAGTTAATAGAAATTACCTTAGTAATTATTTATTTATTTAACCTCTATTCAAGTATAGGCTTGTAGGTAACTGGAAATAAGTGTTTGGAAATAAAATGCAAGTGTCATTTTCCTGTTTCAAGTATCTTCACTATATGAAAGAAACTCCACTGACTGATCTGACTCAGTACAGTCATACTTACGTTCTTTTGCTGTACTCATCCTGTAGATAAATAGGGTATTTCTGTCTTTAGAGCTGTCAGCACAGCACACTCATTAGCAATAAATAGGTTTTAACCTTTTAAATTAGCAAACTAAAAACCTGCAGAGCAGCATCCAAGCTGTCTGGCAGTTTAGCTGGCTTTTAGGAAAGCTTTCTATAATTTAATGCATTCTGTAATTTTTCAATGAACTCTTCAATATTCTGTATTTGAATAGAAATGTTCTTTTTTACTCCTCCACCCCCAATTATATTCTGCTTAAACAACCACAGAGCATATAATGTTGACACTGATGCTTTTTGTTGACATCATGAAGTCTAAATTTAGTTTCACAATAAGCAGAATAAACTCTAGGTAGGAAGTCCCTGTTTTAAGCATACACATTGACAATAATTAGGATATTCCAATAATAAGTGTATTAATAGCCATGTGCCTTGTCAGATTTATATTCCAATTTGATATACTTGGAAGCTATTGCATTTTTTTAAACATTATTATTATTTGTATTTTTCTAGTCAGCATTATTTTAGTATTTTCTTATTGTGAAAAACAATAGCAATTCTCACAGTTGGTATTTTCAATCTTAATATATTTTAAGGCACAGATAGAGCTCACATTTTTTAAAAATTACGAAGAATGCAAAACAGTGCTGCTTAAGAGCGAGAGACAATGACTCACAGCAAAAGATTTAAAGGATTCAATCTGTTTAGTTTATTGAAAAGAAGATTACAAGTGACTTGATTACAGTGTTTAAGTACCTTCATGGGGAGGAAACAGCAAGTACTAAGAGGCTCTTTACAGTAACAGAAAAGGCATTACAAGGACCAAGGGCTGAGATTTTGAAGTGAGACTACTTTAAATATTTCAAGCATCCCATTTTATATTTTTGTTTTATTTTAATTTTATTTTATCAGTAATAGCAATTCAATCATGTCACAAAATCCTAAGAAAAGTGAAAGTTTTTTATTATATGTATCCATCTATGATGTGCATTAGTGTAATGAAAGTCATTGGATTAATTTATAATATAAAATATAGTAGTAGAAACTTTATGAATATGTTGAATTAGAATTTTTTTTTAACTTTAAAAGCACATTTTTAGTATCTTTGTTTTCAGTGATTTGGAAAATGCTTGTTAAATGGTTAGCATGACCTTCGCTTCACCAGTCTGGCTAGACATTTTTTTCCTACCAGAGTTTTCAGTTGGAAGTGTGTGTGGGACTGCACAGGTGGCATTCAGTAGGTTGAAAGAGGAGTGTCAGAGAATAATACTACCATACTACCTGAAACAATACATAATTGTTGTTGTTTTTGTTGCCGTGTCTGCTTAGCTTTGTTTCTAGGAAATGCATGCTATGTGTTTCTTATACTGACAGGGTTAAGGCAGCATTCTAGAATTAAATAAAATTAATTATGTCAGAATAGAAGAAAAATAATGTTGTACAAGGTGAAGTTTTATTCTATGCTAAGACCATATTGTTTCAAAGTATATCAAATAAATCCTAATTCCTGTGAATCCTAGACATAGTAATTTCGTTGTGTTATTATTGGTGCATAGTAGTGGTTGTCTAAAACGAGATAAATATTTTTTAATTTATATTTCATTTGCAGCTTTGCCACCAAGCGGCAAAGTCCCTTTGTTGCATTGCACACATTTGTAATATGAACTATGTTGCAGTCTTTAGGGTAGTATGAGGTTTAAAAGCAAATAATCTCAGACTTTTAACACTTCTTTTTTCTTTTTTTTCTTTTCTTTTTTTTTTTTTTTCTCTGGGGTAGATTCAGGTAAGAGGAGAACAGAAAAGAAGTGGATTCTATTTCATTCATGATCAACATTTAAGACATTTATCTAGAGTACAGCAGGCAATCCATCTATTTCCTCTGCTAAGGGAACAGGAACCCACACATTCCTCTCAAGAGGACAGTGCTTCAACCACCATACAATAGGGTATTATTGGTTCTTTTAGCGATTTCCATTTTGAGGGCATCAGATTGTTGAATGTTTTTTGATCTAGACAACATTATAGAAAGGTTTGTTCAAGTGCTGTTGAGAGAGGAAGACATCTGGTTTCTAATTCACAGTATTCCCAGATCTTTCCATGTCCTGTGTGGCAATTTAAGACATTAAGAGATGGCATCATTTTGGGTAGTCCTGACTTACACACCAGGTAGGCTGAAGTGATTAATACGGTCATGCTGATTGGGCTGTCAATTATTACAGTAGAGAAGTTTGAGTTCCTGAGTCAATCCTTGCTTTCCTCAAAGGGAACGTTAGTTTGAAACTCAGCTATTCAGATTGCAGATGGTTTTTTTGTGAAACTTCTATCAACATAAAGCATTGAAATTGATGCTGAAATTAATTAGCAGAACAATAATTTGTGGAGAAGGAGAGACATAATTCCAGGAGGTTCATTGGCTTATGAAACCAAAATAAGTTTTACAATCTTTCTCAGAAAAATTCTACACCAGCTATGCGTATGGGAGTCACAAAAATGCAGAACTTCCATCCTGGTTGTCATGAGATGTTTCAAATAATTTTTGTAATTAATAAGCTTGATAAAAGAGTTGTTATTTTAAAAGAATAATAGATGTAAGATAGTAAAAAAAAAAAAAAAAACAAACAAAAAAACCCAAAAAAACCTAGGAAATTGTCAATATGCATGGAATGCAGGGTAATAGTATTGGTTAGCACTGATAACTGAGAGCAGCAAAACTCCCATGGGCCAAATTTGCTGTTTGGCTGTGAAGTAAGAACAGCAGTATGATATGAAGAATAACAACATTAGCGATAGAATAGAGCCAAAAGAACTCTGGCTTCCTCTTCCAGAACTTTAATTAAAGTAGCAGAGTAAAACACTTTGCATAGGAAAGAAATTTAATGTTGTAATTAGGATGAGAAAACAGTTCACAACTCTCTGTATGAGAAATCTACCGTGATCTAAAGATAAATCCCTATGACATTTTGGACTGAAAGTTTGTTCACCATTACTTAGTTCCATAGAAAGGTATGACATGACCAGTGGCTCCTTGATACTATCAAATGGCAATGTTTACATAGGGGGAAAAAATCGCAGGAGAAAAAAAAAATCATTTTAATTACAGCATTACAAATTTGTTTTTCTCCTGTGATTTTTAGTGCCAAATTCTTGGTTAATGTTCAAAGCAGGTGCCATCAAAAATAAAAGAATCCATTTTTTAGTTGAAGAATGTAAATGTTTTCATTTTATTTAGAGAGGCTACTTTAATAACTACAATTTTGTTCTTATATTTATTTATATGTATATAAAACAGCCCTTATAAATACAAGGTCCTTCAGGGAATGAATGTAATACAGATGAGACTCAGCTACTAGAGGGAAAGCCTTGAGAGAATGTTATCACTATAAAATACAACGCTGTTTTAAGTGTTCCTGTGCTTACCCTAAGCTTACTCCAAGCTTACCCCAAATAAACCTATATATCTGCATTTTGTAGTGCTGTGTGGAGAACATAATGAGCTGCTGCACCTCAAGCATTCTTGCCACTTATCAGACCTAATTAGCTTGAGTAGGAGGACTGTGATATATTTTTTCTGCTTCTAGTTGCCAGTAAGCCTGTTTGGTGCTAGCTCAGGGGTCTCTATACACTCCTACTTCACACATTGTAGGCAATTTCTTAGGGACTCATTAAAATGATTTTATTTTCCCCATAATTGAAAATTCTGTCTATTGCCGGGATTATATTTTTATTAATGTAACCTTCTTTATTTTCCAATTTTGTTACTCCTCTGAAAGCTAATCTTCATTTCAGTATTATATTTCAAACCTCTTTTCAGTTGTTTATCTAGTAATTGCTTTGCTACTTGGTGATGTAATCTGTAGGGTTGGATTTTTTTCTTTAATTAATAGGCTTGACAGTAGAAACTGCGAGAGAATTGTAGATACACATTTTGAAACAATCTACTTATTGAAGGCTCATAAATCCTGCCCATCACTGCTGGGGATGAATTGTTCGCTGGAAAAGCTTCCTCTCTCTAGTGCCTGCTAAGGCGAATTTTGTTTTCTTTTTTTATGGGACTAAATTAGGTTTTCAAAGTCAAAAGGAATTTTTACAGCCTCTAAGTATATGTAGGTAACTAGGGCTTACTTCTCTGCTCCCTAGTTCTCTGCTCTTTTTCTAGTCTTGCACAGTAAGTATTTACTTCTGTGAATAATTACATTGATTTCAGGCTATTCCTAGTAATTTAACATGTAGTATATACAAAGAGAGAAGAAATCTCACTTTAAGTTTAATTAGGGATTATACCGTCTTCACAAAGACAGAGTAATTGATGTGTGTAATAAAACTACAAAAGAGTTAAGGTTGTGAAATCTGGAGGCTGGACTTGGAATTACTCCTAGTTGTCATATTTTTTACATTAGCTATAAACTGGAGAAATGAAACATAACTTCCTTAACTGGGATTAACATGCATCGTAGGATCGACAAGATCTAAAGATATGCAGTTTACTTTTTGTGAACAAATTTAAATTTCATATATGGGTTTTGGTCAGAAGCTGTACAGCTGTTCAGGATTCCTTGAAAAAATAATGAAAGTGCCACTATGTATGTTCTATTTGTTATTTTAATTAGTCTGTTCATTTTCTTTATGGATATTCTTAATTTCTTCTCATGAAGATAATATTTTGCAGGTTCCCATTTAATTTGAAGGAGTTATTTGTGTACCTGTGTGGGAATTTCTGACTTTTGTTGCTCTCTGACTCTTTCTGATGCGTTTGAGCATAGTATAAAGCATGAAAATATTCCACTATGACCATTTATTCTGAAGTTTGCTGGAACAGTTACCTTTCTTGTTCCTCTAGTGTTTCTGATAGGTTACTGGTTTCCTGTTCAATTCCTGGCCCCCAGGCAGTACCAAATACTTTATATGATATTGGATATAGCCAGATTATTCAATCCTGTGTGCCACATATGAACTTTGATTAAACTTTCCTGACTTTTCAAAAGTAAATCTGACAGCAGCTTTTGGCCATAGCCTTCACACTGTTTCCAGAACAAATTCCCAAGGGAACAGGGTTGAAGCTAGTGTCTTGCAGTGTGGTCTGAGTCAGCTAGGTGATAAAGGAAGGTAGTCAAGAAGAATAAGCATTTCTTTCTTTGTACAACATGTCAGGGAGTGATAAAGGTCCCATCAGAGGTTTCACATATAGGCAGTTCATTTTTTTCATTACCTAAACTGTTAATAAAACTCCTGTTGGTAGGACTTGCTGTCTGCTTTCTACAGGTTCTCTTCCAGTCATTTATGGAATTTTGAAAAAATACTTTAATTCTGGAGCTGTTAAGGGTAATTCATATGAGAAATATGGTGTAGCTTGTAATGGATTTTTGGAAACATGTTCTGCTGTTAAAACAGCTTCTTCATACTTCAGTCCCTAGAAAATAATTTCTATTTTTCTATAGGTATCCCATTTATTTGGATGGACTACTAGAAGTAATGAGTTAGCAGCACATGATGTGCAGTTTCTTCTTGCAGAAATTAAATATTTTTATTTCTCTTTTAAATTGCAGGTGAACTTGAGATTCTAGTTCTCTCTTAAACTCATGCCTTCTTTTGTATCATTTCCAGGTTTCTGTACTTATGGTTTGTCATTCTAGCAGTCTTGTCAGAAGAAATATGCCAGTCATCCTAACAGGTCTTACGGCAAAGCTCACGTTGTGCTTGGCTCTACTGAGTGTACAGCAAGGACCAAAAATTAAATAGCTTGCTAACCTCTAAGCTACCTGTTGACCCTTTTAGGACCTTTAAGAAAAGAGAGTATGTTAAATTTAATGAGGGCTGAGGAAGCAGGATTGTAATGTACTAGCTTTGTCCTTTTCTAGTTTATTTTTCCTAAGCTGCTGAAGGCCTAATTTCTCCCTGATGTTGTCTTATTACAGCAAGTGAATACCATAAAATAGTCTTCATCTCGCTCCATCTTCACAAAATAACAGTATTTTATGTGGAAACTGACATATTGTTTCATAATGTTAATGAATGTAATGTGTGCCTACCCTCAAGTCAGTAGTTGTTTTTGCCTCTTATATGATGACGTATTTCTCAGAGTGCAATAAACAGCAAGACTGTAATGGTGAAAATGGGGATTGATACTTCACTGTTGCAGTAGTGAAAATACTGACAATGTAATGACTTGAATAATTGTCAGTGTTCTATTCAGAGAGCATTAGGTTACAACATTGAAGTTACTAAAAAAAAAAATAAAATTGAAATGGATAAAAACTCCATGAAACTGGAACTTTTAAAGGTATTATTTGGCTACACACGGCCCTGCTGTATCTCAACTGTACTTCATTTTTAAATTTCAAAGAAATTTGACATTGTGGATGGTTTGTGAATATGCGAATGTAACTATCAAGAAATATCTGTGAAGCTGCACAATAATAAAACCAATACATTTCTCTATTCAGAATTGATTTTCATATGCTCTGGTGCATTTTCCCAACTTCTGCATCATAGACTCTACTCTCAGAATGTATATTTCACCTGTTTTTTCGATTGCAAAACTGAAATATGATGGTATAGATTTCATAAAGCAAGACATCATTTTGCCTATGACTTCTCTTGTGAGTGACAAACTGCTAGTATTCATCCTGCTAGGCTTTACTTATTCCTCATTAGTAGAAGCCTAATTATTGTAACTTAGCTTGTCTTGTCATGAATATTTGCTGCTTGGATGCAGAAAGGACATTGTACTTTTCACTAGGCTGCTAGAATATTCCCAAATAAATTGTCCTACTAGTCATAAGGAAATTTAGATGTTTTAGTGTAAGCCTCAGAGCAAGTTCATCCGTAAACCCCAATTTTTCCTGTAAAGCCTTTCCATAATCTATAATGGAAGACTTTTCAGCTTACTTAATGCTTATGGGACTGTGACCTGCTTTAGAGTTGAACATTTTTGCTTTAGAAGAGAAAGAGTCTTTGCTGGAGTCAATTATATAAATAGTTATTTAGGGCTAGATTGTGCCTTTAGGCAAAGCCTTGAGTGAAAGCTGATAATTAGCATTGTCCCAGAAGGAGCCCTGGAAGGTATAGTGTTTCAGGGGCAACCTTCAAGTTCAGTCCCGTTTTCCTTCCCTTCTTGCTTCAAGTATTCAGTTATTTTAACACAGCAAAGTTAAAAATTTATTGCTGTTCAAACACAGCATCTAAAGAGCTTATTCTCAATGTAAACCTCCTCATATTAATATTGTTACTCTGCCTGCACCACTGTGTTTACATTACTTTTTTTTTTTTTCCTGTAGAATGGATCATTTAGGATGTAACCCTTTACTCTTAATCTATTTTTAGTAAAATTTACTCAAAATTGACCTGACTTCAGAGGAGCTATATGCCTCATATGTATATACACTTTTCCAAAATACCAGAATCAAGACTCCATTCCAGAAATATGTTTTGTCAATCCTAGTTTGTCACTCTGACTGTGTTGTGGTCTGATTCCAAGCATTTCATTAGTGTGGTTTTTTTGTTGTTTTCGTGGGTTTTTTTGTTTGGTTGGTTGTTTTTTTGTTGTTTTTGGTTTTTTGTTTGGTTGTTTGTATTTTTGTTTGGTTGGTTGGGTTTTTTTAAGATAAGGCTATTTGATTTGATTTATGTATAGCATGTGTTGTTATTACAGGAGAAGGACTAGGAAGAATATGAACAGAAATCAAACTAAATATTTCTTTTGCAGCTTGGAGTCACATATTTTTGAGAATCAACTGTATTGAGTTTCTTGAGGGTTGTCATTCATTGGCATCTACTCTTTTATCAGCTTCTACTTCCTGATGACTTGATACCACTCTGCTTTTGAACTTCCTTAGTTGAGATTGAATTAGTGTTTTAACTTTCTCCAGCAAATTCTTAATCCTTTTTTCTCTGGTAATGACTTCTCACCTGCTTAAATATTTCAGAGAAGCAGATGTATCCTTTTCCTACTGCAGCTGCACCAGCAAACAAAGTCACTGCTTGTTATCTTTCAACATAGCAATTGCTGCCTCTGCTAGTGAAGCTGCTCCTCAGATGATTGTCCCCTAACTCTTTCAGTCAGAGTGTTTTAGCTTAATCAGTTTAAACGGTCGTTCTTTGCTAACTTGACATATTTTTGTCTGAGACGAGCTCTGGAGAAATCATGCCTTCCTGAATTAGCCTCTAGCAAGAAGATAGCAATAAGGAGATGACAGAAGGTGCAGGAAGGGTGGTAAAACACTTTCATAACTTCAACTGCCAATGGAAGATGATGCATAGTCACATCTAAATTGAAGACCAACCTTAAAAGTATTCCATTTACAATCAGTTCTTCAAGATTATTGTGAATATTATTTGTGTGCGTGTGAGTGTGTTTGTGCAGGCTATGAGCAAAGAGTGCGGGATGGAGAATAGAGTAGACAATAAGCAAGACTCTATATACCTTCTGCATATACCTTTTGCAAAGATAGGTAGAATGGATGAAACATTAACTGAACATAAACAAGAGTGAAAATGCACTGTGTTGAGTAGATTAGATATAATTTATGCTCAAATCCAGCAGCAGAAAAAGCAAGAACATCCTGGCATGTAATTTCACACTCTTCTTCTGAGTTGTTTTTTTTAATCTTAGACTAATGGCCATTTCTCTATGTAAACTTGAGTACAGGATTAAACAAAAAGTTAATGGTTTTGTATATGAATTTGTTTGAATATGCTGTTCATCGCTCCTATGGTTAAACACTGTATTGGGTTTGTTAGACAAGGATTTGGTAGCAGGGGGTTAACAGAGATGGCTTCTGTGAGAAGCTGCTAAAAGCTTGCCCCAAGTCTGACAGAGACAATGCCAGCTGGCTGTAAGACAGACCTGCTGCTGGCCAAGGCCGAGCCCATCAGTGATGGTGGTAGCACCTCTGGCACAACATATTTAAGAAGGGAGAAAGAAAAAAAAAAGCCCACAAAAACCAAAAACCTGCCCAGCTGAAGAGAGAAGTGAGAATATGTGAGAGAAACATCTCTGCAGACACCAGGGTCAGTGAAGAAGGAGGGGGAGGAGGTGCTCCAGGTGCTGGAGCAGAGATTCCCATGCAGCCTCTGAAGAAGACTATAGTGGGGCTGGCTGTCCCCCTGCAGCTCATGGAGGTTAACAGTGGAGCAGATTCTGCAGCCCATGGAGGACTCCACGGCAGAGCAGGTGGATGCCCAAAGGAGGGTGTGACCCTGTGGGAAGCCCACACTGGAGCAGGCCCTTGGCAGGACCTGTGGACCCATGGAGAGGAGCCCACACTGGAGCAGTCTGTTTCTGAAGGACTGCACGCTGTGGAAGAAGCCCACAATGGAGCAGTTCATGAAGAACTGTAGCATGTGGGAAGGGCTCACATTGGAGAAGTTAATGGAGGACTGTCTCCTGTGGGACGGACCTTATTCTGGAGCAGGGGAAGAGTGTGAGGAGTCTCCCGCTGAGGAGGAAGAAGCAGCAGAGACAATGTGTGATGAACTGTCTGCAACCCCCATTCCCCATCTTCCTGTGCTGCTGGGGGTGAGGAGGTAGAGAAATCAGGAGTGAGGTTGGACCTGGAAAGAAGGGAGGGGTAGGGGGGGGAGGTGTTTCAAGATTAGGTTTTCTTTATCATTACCTTTCTCTGATTTGATCCAAAATAAATTAAACTAATTTCCCCAAACCGAGTCTGTTTTGCCTGTGACTATAATTGGTGAGTGATCTCTCCCTGTCCTTATCTTGACTCATGAACCTCTTGTTAAGTCTTCTCTCCCCTGTCCACCTAAGGAGGGGGACTGATAAAGCGACTATGGTTGGCACCTGATATAGTTGGACTTTGTCCTTCCTATCCCAGAGTCTGGGGGGGGAGGGGGGGGTGCAAGTTGAATGATCTGCCACGTGGCTGGTTCTTTGTTGTCAAACATGACAAGAAGATAACTAGAAGAAATTGCCCATCACTCAATCTAAATGCTTCTACTGAAGCACTAGGGATTGGCATCAAGGCTAGACTAAGAAAAGAGAAGGGGCAAAGTGAGACAAAGATTAGGTTTGCTGGGTTTGAGCCTCATCAATTAGGCAAATGATTACTTTTGGTGTGCAATATTTGTCCCTAATCACAGTTGCTGCTGTTGCCCCAGCTCTGTGATTACCCTACTGGGTACCAGCTCCACCATCAACCATTGTTTAGCTGCTACAGACTCCAGCGTGTGTGTTGGAGGCACTGGAAACGGGGCTGTTTTGTTACCTTCAGCAGCCTGGTGGTGTATGGAAATAATTTCTTCACCTAGAGCTGAAGCGTGGTTTGGTAGTACAAGAGCATTACACCCATGACACATAGGAAAAACTTGCCCTAAAACCTAATCTGAAAGTTCTATTTAACATGTCCATAAAAGAGAAATTAATTCTGACTGAACAGAAAGAAGTATTTTATCCTAAAAGAGGGAACAGGCATATAGTGAAAGTGAAGCACCTGATATTTCTCCCTTGATTTACTTGCTCCTAAATTTACTATAGAATATATTCATCTGTGTGGCTTTTCATACCATCAACAAGTCAAGCCGATCTGCATGTTCTACACATTTGTTTTATGTATTTAAAATTCATTGGAATTCTCTTTGCCTTCCTTCTTTTTCTTAAAACAAGGACATTTCTATTCATGAACAACCAGAAATACCATAGAAATACAATAATTTTAATTAACACAACCAGACCTCTCTTGGCCACGATGATCATGTGGACAAGCTGAAAAGGTGTTGACTGAATGCGATGTGTGCATTGCATTGCGACGGGTTACATCACTAGTCGTAACATGATGTAACCCAACGCAGCATGATGTAAGCGTCGTGATACATTGAAGATTTAAAGAACCATCAGCATTCCCTTGTGTCCGTCTGCTCCTTGCCAGGAATGTGCTGTCATTCTTCATCTAGTAATTAATAACCATTAATAACCCATAGCCAGTCTGTGCATGCTCATGCCTTATTCTTGTTCTTACTTACATCGATAGGCTTCCTTCTAATATTGGGCAATGCAGCCTTAATCCTTAAAAGACAGATGTTAATTTTTTTTCTATATCCCTGCAGGTACAATTCCTTTCTGTCAGTTGTAGGTTTCTGATGAACTTTTGTTAAAAAGTAACTGTGTGATGTTTAAAACCATTTCACAGCACTGAAGGGAAAAATAATTTATTCTATTTTTTTTATTGTGTAGCTAAATCAGTTGCATGTGTGAAGGAGCAGGTGTCTCACAGTTGTTTTTTGTTTGCTTTTTTTTATTACAACTCGATGCATTTTTTTACAATGCCATTTCAGCTCTGAATCAGTTCAGCCTGTGTTCTATGTGGCTATTAGGGTGATTTGCCTCGTGTTTCCTATTGCTTATTTCAGGACAGATCTTTTTGTATTCCTTTTATTACTCTGTCCATTCTGAAAGTAAGTTAGCAGGCACATTCACTGAAAGTTTCAATTAACCTTAGAAACTAAGATACACTTCTTTTGTGTACTTGTGTATAAGTAATTGTGTGCTTAGCTTTTATGTTTTGAGAGTGCCTTTTTAAGACAACTGTGAAAAACAAATAGTTTTCTAAAGATTTACAGAGGCCTACATTTTATCCCCTCACAAAACAGTATTTATGTGATGATGCTAAAGCTGGCAGAGAATACAAACAACTAGTAAAGTAAGTTTTAAAGGCAGAATATAAACAAAAGAAACAAAACCACAAAACTTTCAGGAAGCTTTATTCTATGATTCTATGGTTCCAGGTAAGGACTAGGGACAGAACCAAGTCCTGTTTTCAATCCTAGTATCACTCTAGCATCTACTTTTTATTTCAATGCTGTCTCATCTTGAATAACTAGGTTGTTATAAAAGTCAATTTACTCCAGGAGACTGAGGGGGGGATGTCATCAATATTTATAGATATCTAAAGGACAGGTGTTAGGAGGATGGGTCCAGACTCTTCTCAGTGGTGTCCAGTGACAGAACAAGGGGCAGTGATCACAAACTGGTACACAGGAGGTTTCATCTATATATAAGAAAATACATCCTTTACACTGAGGGTGACAGAGCGCTGCCTGGAACAAGCTGCCCAGGGAGGTTGTGGAGTCTCCATCCCTGTAGACATTGAAAACCCACCTGGATGTGTTCCTGTGTAATCTGCTCTAGGGGATCCTGCTCTAGCAGGAGGTTGGACTAGATGGTCTTCAGATGTCCCTTCCAACCCCTACCATTCTGTGATTCTGTGATTCTTTTCACACAAAACTGTTCCTGTCTTCCAGCAGAGTACTTAGAGTACTGATGTAAGACTCTATTTTTGTTATGTTCTGTGTGAAAATGAAACCGGATGTGAATGTATCATCCCTGATAAGACCTGCCATTCCTGGTTATTATATATTAATATACACATTTACTGTATTTTCAAAATTACTTAATGCTGTGCTTTTCCTGGCTCACTGGGGAGGTCCCAGATGCCTGGAGGTTGGCCAATGTGACGCCCATCCACAAGAAGGGCCGGAAGGAGGATCCGGGGAACTATAGGCCTGTCAGCCTGACCTCGGTGCCTGGCAAGGTTATGGAGCAGATCATCCTAAGTGCCATCAAGCGGCATGTGGAAGACAACCAGGGGATCAGGTCCAGCCAACATGGGTTTAGGAAAGGGAGGTCCTGCCTGACTAATCTCATCTCCTTCTATGACTGGGTGACCTGCCTAGTGGATGAGGGGAAGGCTGTGGATGTGGTCTACCTGGACTTCAGCAAGGCCTTTGACACAGTCTCCCACAGCATCCTCCTGGAGAAGCTAGCGATCCATGGCTTTGACAGGTGCACCCTTTGCTGGGTCAAAAACTGGTTGGATGACCAGGCCCAGAGAGTGATGGTGAATGGAGCTGCATCCAGCTGGCGTCCAGTGACCAGCGGTGTCCCCCAGGGATCAGTACTGGGCCCAGTCCTATTCAATATCTTTATTGATGACCTGGATGTGGGGATTGAGTCCACCCTCAGTAAATTCGCAGATGACACCAAGCTGGGGGGGAGTGTCGATCTGCCAGAGGGTAGGAAGAGGCTGCAGGAGGACCTGGACAGGCTGGATCGATGGGCCGAGGCCAACGGCATGAAATTCAACAAGACCAAGTGCAGGGTCCTGCACTTTGGCCACAATAACCCCAGGCAGCGCTACAGGCTGGGGGAAGAATGGCTGGAGAGCAGCCTGGCAGAGAGGGACCTGGGAGTGCTGGTGGACAGCCAGTTGAACATGAGCCAGCAGTGTGCCCAGGTGGCCTGGAAGGCCAATGGCATCCTGGCTTGTATCAGGAATAGTGTGGCCAGCAGGAGTAGGGATGTGATTCTCCCCCTGTACACAGCACTGGTGAGGCCTCACCTCGAGTACTGTGTCCAGTTCTGGGCCCCTCACTTCAAGAAGGACGTTGAGGTGCTGGAGCGGGTCCAGAGGAGAGCAACAAGGCTGGTGAAAGGACTAGAGGGAAAGTCTTAGAGGGAGAGGTTGAGGATGTTGGGGTTGTTTAGCCTGGAGAAGAGGAGACTCAGGGGCGACCTCATCACTCTCTTCAGCTACCTGAAGTGAGGTTGCAGTCAGGTGGGGGCTGGTCTCTTCTCCCAGGCAACCAGTGACAGGACAAGAGGGCATAACCTGAAGCTTCTCCAGGGGAGGTTTAGGTTGGATATTAGGAAGCACTTCCTCACGGAGAGGGTGGTTAGACATTGGAATAGACTTCCCAGGGAAGTGGTGGAGGCGCCGTCCACTGGATGTGTTCAAGGCAAGGCTGGATGTGGCACTTAGTGCCATAGTCTAGATGGTGTGGTGGTGTTGGTCATAGGCTGGACTTGATGATCTTAAAGGTCTTTTCCAGCCTTGGTGATTCTGTGATTCTGTGATTCTGTGACATTCCGAGTGTTGTATTTGACTATTTTTTTAAGGTTCTCATTGCTATGACTAGAGTAATGCCCAAGCCTTTTCTTTGGAAGCTGTGGATAATTTGGAATCTAACAATTATGTATCTGGCTCGAGTTATTGTTTCCACTGTGCATGACTATTATTTTTAAAAATACTACTTTTTAGGTACCTCCATCTCTGTACTAAGGTTACTTTTTATTCAGAGAGAGAAAAAAGAGAAAAACCCCACATTGTCTGCAATTTGTGCTAACCTGGGCTAGACATTCTTTCTCTCTGAAGGGTGAATAGGTCATATTTCATTGGCATTTAGATGTAAGTTTGACTTCAACAATTAACACCTTAAGTGTAATTCATCTTTTATCTAGCTTTATAAACTCTCTTTGAAGATACATTTTCTCTGGCCTTGGCTCATGTAGTTTCTGTTACTGGAAAATTGTACAATATCATAATTCATCTCTTTTTCCAGATCATTAACAGAATGTTAAACAACATCAGATTAATATAGTGAATATTTGACTACACTATTAATCTTTTGCCACTTTGAAAACTGACTTCTGGTTACAGCTTAACATACTTGTTTTCAATCCATAACATTACTTCACCTCTTTTTCTGTGAATAATTAAGTTCTCAACATCCACCCGTGGAAAGGCATTTATCAAAGACTTTTTGAAAACTCAAATAAATGTTATTGACAAGTTTCTTTTGTCAAGTATTCTATGGAGAGGCCTAAAGATTTCTAGCAGATCAAAGAATGATGCTTTTTCTTTAAAGAAGGCTGTGGGTTGTTTTCTATCAATGTATCTAAATGCTTTATGATGCTTTTAATTGCTCTTTCCCTTAGGCTATAGCAATGTTATTTTTCTTTATTTTAATATGCACATTATCTGTTCCTACTAATCTTCTATTATAGTAGCTTATTTTAATTAGACACTGAAGTATTTCACTGGCAGATCAATAATTTTATCCTCAAACCCTTTTTGAGAATAAAATACTGGTTTATCCTTAATCTATTTGAGGATATAAGTCCTACTGTTTACTCTTCTGGTGCTTCAGCATATTGAAATATGGCTTGTTGAAACTCTCCTTTATGTATCTTTAGTTCCTGGGTACTCTAAGAGAAATGCATATTTTCTTGTTGCTTCTTCTGAAACTAGATGTTTAGAGAAGGATAAGAAAGTAAACGTAGAGTAAGATTAACAAATACAAAATGGGAGCGACTGAAATAGCATTCAATTATTACTGAATGCTGAAAGTGGGCAACAATTGAAGACAGCATGGGGTTGAATGAATTTTGATAGTCTAGGGTAGTAGAGTATGTATTATGGGTAGTTTAGCATGATCCTAGGTTAACGTTACCTGAAGAAATAGAACATAATGAAATAAAGGAATGAGGGAAGGATCTAAGTCTTATTTACAAAGAAGAGTGGGCATTGTTTTAGAAAGCTAACCAGTGTGAAGAAAAGGATGCTGTTAGAAGGTGCAATAACATGAATAAATGAAGAAAGAGTTGGAAGAAAATAACTTGTTAGATTATGTAATTTTCTTCTTGTGGAAATCTGTGAGCTACTCTTGAGAGAGGGAACATTATCAATTATTTTAATGGTCTGTTTTGTACCATACTGCTGATATTAATGGATTTGGAAACTAATTTCTAAAGCAAGAGTCTGAATCACAGTTAAGGGTTGTTACTGGAATTGCTGCTCTTTACAATAGAAATTCATGATAAAGGGAAGATGGAAACCATAGAGATGTATGAAATGAAATACTAAAATGAATTGTGGTAAAGTCAATATGAGACAGAGAAGGGCAATGTATTTTGATCACTGGGAAAATTATATCATCAGAGTTAAAATGTGGGTTACAGCAAAGGTATATTTAGAACATGTGAAAAATCTCCACATCCTTCAGTTACGCTGGACATGCTTGTTTTTATGCAGCCAAGAGTATGGTTTGCTTTCTGGGCTACAAGTGCACATTGTCATCTCATGTCCAGTATTTTCATCCACCAGTACCCTAAGTCCTTCTCTGCAGGGTTGCTCTCAATCCATTCATCCCCAGTCTGGATTGATACCTCACCCAGGTACAAAACCTTGCGCTTGACCTTGTTGAATTTCATGAGGTTCACACAGTCCCTCTCCTCAGCCTTGTCAAGTTCCCTATGGATGGCATCCCTTCCCTCAAGGTAATTAAATGCACCATTCGGCTTGCTTTTGTTACAAACTAGCTGAGGGTGCATGAATCCCACCATGTCATTGATGAAGATATTAAATAGTATTGGAACCTTGAGGGACATCACTGGTTACTGGTTTCCACTTGGACATTAAACCATTGACTGTAACTCTTTGGATAGTGGTCATACAGCCAACTCCTTGTCTATCTAATAGTCTATCCATCAAACTCATCTCTCTCCAGTTTAACAGCGAGAATGTTGTAGGAAATCATACCAAAGACCTTACAGAAGTCTAGGTAGATGACATCCATAGCTTTTCCCTTATCCAATGATGCATTTACTCCACTGTAGAAGGCCACTGGATTAGTCAGGCATGATTTACCTTATTAGATTTTCTTTCTTTTCATTCCTTCACTTTCTGTGGCAAATTTTATCAGCGTTTGCTGGTAAGAAGTCTGGAATTACCCACTGTGGTGTCTGAAAAGCAAAACACAATACAATGGACATTCTCAACATTTTCCTGTATTGCTAAAAGGCACGGAATGTTAAAAAGAGTGTGAACACTGCAAATACCATGCAGACACACATGTACCACCGCAGACACACATGTTCCACCACAGACACACACAGTGAACCTAATTAGATTTGCATTTTGGCAGCTTCCCAGCAGAGCAACAGCTACTACAAAAATCACCTTTTACCTGGTGCTGTTTTTCCTTTCAAATTTTGCCTCAGATGAAAAGCAGTTGGCAAAAATTGGGTGTGCTTTATAATGGAGGGGAGAGTTCAAGGACACAGCTTAAGTTCATGCTGCTTCACCATGTAGTCTTTGTCAGAGGGCTTTAACTTGAACAGGAGGTTTTGCTGATGCTAGGAAGTACCCAAAGTAATATCCTGAGAGATTTGATCACAGCAATCTTTTTTTTTCTGTGTTTTAAAGTCTGATACCTTCTTGTTGTTGCTGTTAGTGGTAGGAAAGTTGTCTGTGGTACCAGTATTTCTGTTTCGTCTCTGTAAGAGTAGTTCAGTACTGATATGAATGACGGAATAACAACAACATACAGACAGGTATAATTTGGACTGATGTTGTGCCAGTTCTACTTTCAGACACCCTTGCTAACTCACTTTGTCAGTGACCTTTAACACATAAGCTGCGTGGCTTGTTTTCCTGAGCAAAACTGCCAGTTATATTTAATTTCCTCAAATAGATGGTAAGTGTTTTAAATTGTAAATTGCACTGATTGAGACAAGGAAACATTCAGATCTCTTTTACAGCTGAATACAAATGCAGTAATAAGTTCTATTTATATTTTTTCCTGTAGAAACTGATGTACATATGACAACAGATAACAGATTCTGACCAGGTGTTTTGATGCAAGCTTAATATAATGAATAATTATAGACCATGTATGAATTAAAACAATCCTTGTTCAGTCTTAACATTCATAGATAAAATTTCACAACCTCATAATGTGCTCAGAGATTATCCTTTGAAGCAGTTAGAATGTAAATAATATGGAATAATACAATTTCAATCAGTGCTTTCCTCCTCATCATCTATTTTTCCGTGAAAACACCCTAAAATCTCACCAAGTCGAGGACAGAAATGTATTGCCAGAAATGTTTTCAAGCTTCAACTAGTATGGGTTGAATGTATTTTTTAAAGTTATTGCTAGTATAGATTAATGAAAATAAAAATCCTGTCATGACTTCATGCATAAAGTCATAGAATTATAGAACCATAGAATGATTTGGGTTGTAAGGGACCTTAAAGATCATCTAGTTCCAACCCCACTCCCATGGACAGGGCCTCCTCCCACTAGACCAGGTTGCTCCAAGTCCTGTCCAGCCTGTCCCTCAACACTTCCAGGGAGGGAGGATCCACAACTCCACTGGACAACCTGTTCCAGTGCTTCATCACCCTCATAGTGAAGTCCTACAACAGTTCAACACTCATTAAAGCTACATGCACTAACTTTGCATGCCACAAGCTGTAAACTCCCAGAGAGTAACATGAACATAAAAGAAATTTCTGTTCCATTTCTAGATTTTTTGTTTAGTTCTACTTCTCCTCTTTTTAATTTCCAGGAACTTAGTGAAACTGGGAAGTGGTTTGCTCATTAATTCCTTACTTGTTACCCTCTAAATCAATCTTCTGACATTTGGATAGATTTGCATTTTTTTAAAGTGCCCCAATCATAATATCTTGGGGGTCTTCAGCTGTTCTTCTGTGGAAATAAAGAAAAAGTAGAATGCAAGATTTTCTTCTTTGGAGGTATGGTTTCTGTGTTTTATTTAGAAGTCCTGGCAATCAGTATTTCCCTCGGTATCTTCTCACAGCATAAGTTCTTTGGGATGAGGACACTAATTTTTGTTTGGCAAAGTTACAGTACCGAGTAGTAGTGGATAAAATATTTAAATGAACTTTACAGCTTCTATCTTAATTCCTAGGCATCTGCTATTCAATCTGAGGAACATGTTTTCTGTGCACATGCTTTTTTTGGAAGTATTAGGATAATTAAAAATTAATATTTCTGATTATAAAGCTCTTCATCATATCCAGATCTGGTTTTCCCTGAAATAGCTATGGTACATTCTATCCCATCTTTTATTTTAATTTTTAACTGCTTTGATAAACATTTTAGTTGTTTGATAGTCTAATTGTTTAGTTGGTTTGATACTGTTAATTTCAGTAGGATTTAGTACATTTTTGTGTGTAGATGAAGATATGATAAAATCCCAAAAAAGTAAAAAAAAAAACTGAATTAAGTTTTGCATGTCTCCTTTGGATGTCTCATACAGACCTCCTACTTACCTGCAACGAACACTTCCGTGATTCACTAATAAAAACTAAGATGTCAGAGATCTAGTAAACATCAAAAGGAGAAGTGAATATGGTGCCAAACTATTACATTAGCTATTGCAATGGAGTAAAATTACATTCTCACAGGATCCACTGAAAAAACAAACACAATTATTTCCTGAATTCTCCAAAGCCAATTGCAAATTGAGCTTATGTTCAAAATGAAGAATTAATATAGCTGAGCTGCATCAAATAATTAGAGTTGTTCTTAAGAGCTGATTATTCATCTCACAGCTTCCAGTGGTGCCTAGAAATGCCCAGAGGGAGGGTTTGCACAAACAACTTCACCAGCAGTTCTTAAACACAGAATATGTGTTTGCGGTGATCAGCTGGTGGCAGAGAAGGTATAACAAGTTACCTTTAGTTATTGAAAATTGCTATTAATTCAGGGGTTTTCTTATACATTCATTCACATTCATTTTAAATGAGACTTAGGTACTCAACTCTCCTAAGCCTATTTGAAAGTACTAACCCTTTAGTTACAGGTAGTGTTAGGTCAACATTACTGAATTCTTTCTTCAAAGTCTAGTTACCTAGATTACCGGGAGTCCAGTTACTTCTAGGCTTGGGAATTTTTATTAATAACACATGTTGATTTGTGTATTCTAATTTAGAAGTCTTATAAATTCTTGGATACTTAATGGAAGTATAATGATCATGCTAACAACCTTATGCCCCTCTGCTGTTAATTGTACTCAGCCCATATCTTATACCTGCAGACTTGCCAGTGCAGTATATCACATATACTTCTGGACAAACTTTGCAGTGGGATTTACATATCCTACAGAGGCTGTCATGTTCTTGGATCTTTACTGTGGTATTTACTGTAGACTTATTCATGTTCTCAGTCCTCAGATAGGACTAATTCCAGCTTCATCACAGTGCTGAATCTCATGCATCCTTAAATGATGAATGTGCCTAAGAGCTTTGGCAGCACAGAGCCAACATACGTAACACAACGGGAAAAATGTACTTTTAAACATTTCAGTATATCAAACTGATTGTTTTAATTTTGATGTTGTAATTAATGAAAGTAGCATGTAGGTATTTTTTCTGAATTTCAAAATGGCATCACTGATTAAGAAGGTGAGATGAGTTAAAAGTAAATGCTGTATTGTGCACTCAGACATGTTAGAATTTTTACATTCACACCTCATCTAGAGCACCAATTTAGCAGAAAAATGTAAGCTGTTTGAGGTCACACTTTCATACCTACACCGTTCCTCCTGGTGCTTGTACAGAAACAAATGTGCTTCTGTCTGAATTAATTTAAATAACTATATGGTAGATTTATGCTTTTTAATGAGTGTTTCATTATTCAGTCAGCAAGCATTGCAGGCTCAGTCCAGTTCTCAGTCAAACAGAGCAGATTCAGTTATACTGGAAGTGAAAAAACACTCCCCTTATCTCTTGGAGGTCACTGAACGGATAGACTGCACAATGCCTTCTTTCTTTTGAGCCATTATAGATGGTTTTGTCAAAGCAATGTACTGTATTTGGAAGACTTCAAGATGTGGCATAAATGGCATAAGAAAAATAGTGTTAAAAAATATAACTGAGTTTATGTAGTTATTACTTGTCTTCTAAAATGGTAATGAATTGTGCATTATATAATTTCTATATTAATAATTATAAATTAATAATATCTTATATAATATCTTATAAATTATTAATATCTTAAACCTTAATTTAATAGTCTCAAAAATATTATTTACAGTAATTTTTATTCAAAGCAAATTTTTTTTTGGTAAAAAATGTACCAAAATGTTTTAACGCAGGATGAAAGATAAAACATACTAGTTTTAATTTATTTTTTTTCAGGTTGAATACATACAATTTAAATAAATACAAATATTTTCAGAATAAGAAATAGCTTTCAGGTGTGTTTTTTCTAGTAACTATGACAAGTGTCCAGTGTAAATGCCAGTGTTTATCTTAATTTTAGACATATTTTAACAATCTTCTTAAGACTAATGACTCACTTTCCTAAAATAAAATATATATGAAGCTTTGAAAACTTTGACAGAAGGAAAGTAATCCCCCATTTGCCTGAAATTACATGACTGAAGGTTTTTGTTTTCTGAATCTTAATTAGAATAATCTCCCCAGGGAAGTGGTAGATTCCCCAACATTAAACACTTTTAAAATTTGGCTGGACAGGGTGCTGGGCCATCTTGTCTGGACCGTGGTTTTGTCAAAAAAAAGGTTGGACCAGATGATCTTTGATGTTCTTTCCAACCTGGTATTCCATGATTCTGTGTTTCTATGAATAAGAGTGAATAGCAAGTAGCTGCTGAATACAGAGTAGTATAATGAGAATGTACACAGGCCAAAACTTCACATAACAACGTAACTCCTAAGTGATCATTGTTGTTGCTACTTTTTGTAAGCTCTTTTTGGTCCTAAATCGTGATCAGGATCCCATATTATCTATATAGATAGACTGAAAAGTATTCCTACTCTGGAATCTATGTTAATATTTTATTTTTTTCACTGTGTTAAATCCATATCAATATACTGGTGTGGAATAAACTTTTAAGAAATGGAACATCCATATCAAACATAGAATTATTAACTATTATTAAAAAGTAGTTAATAATTATTTCGACAACATTCCTACTTTTGCATCCTTCTGTGGAACTACATGGGACAGCACAATCACTATGTGTGACAGTATTTTTCATTGCCCTGTATTAACTTGTTTACAGACATAACCTTATTTAATGCATGTGAAACTGAGTGATGAACTGATTTATTGGCCTTATTGTTGTCCAGGAAAACAGCCTGTGGGAAGCACATAATTTAGGCATGGAGTAGTCATTATTTCTTTCTTTGTTTCGGTGGAACAGCATACAAAGTACTGCCATTTGTAAAATACTAAGAATGTCATCCTGCTTTCATTCTCTGTATATGGAACAGTTAATGCACAAAGATACAAAAAATATTTCTGAAAACAAAGCCATTTATAATCATTTAATTGAAAACCAAAGGTAATGTAGAGTACAGAGCAGTAGTTAGAATTTCATAGTATTTTTGCAACCCCTTTTTCAACCTTAAAATTTTTCTGGAAGTATCTACATAGATTTTTTTGTTGGTTCTCTAACACTGTCTGAAAGGAGTCTGTGAAATAGCATTTTCTTTTTGTCTTAATCCTCACTAGTGCAAGGAACACAAAAACCTCTAGGGATTATTGCAGCATTTTCTTTCAGTCCATCCAATTTCAACGATGACACAAAATTGTAATTGAATTCTCTTTTCTTTAAAAGAAACATGTTGTGGCTATATAGCAGCATCTACATGTGGTCTGGAATTCTAGTGATTTTTTTATTTATTTTTTTTCTGTGTGTTGCAGCTGAAGTCATTAAGAACAGAAATTAAATTGAGTTACGTGTTCTTCAGTTAAATGTTTCTGCTATACAGAGCTAGCAGTTGCAACCCGAATGGTTTTGTTGTTCTTGTCCATGGTATGGCCACTGAAATCACATCTTCTGCTATTGAGTGATAATTAAGGAATTAAACAAAAAAAAATCTTACTCAGGCAAATTTAAGTAAAATTCTGAACTTTCTTTGGCTTTCACATGAAAAGCTACCTAGAACAGTGGGAAGAAAAGGAGAGAGGTGGAAGGCATCAAACTTGTAGCTAAGAAGTGCCTTAAAATCATTCAATGTGGCTGTTTAGTGAAGTTGAGCACATTGTTGAGAGATTATAACTTCATTTTAATGCCATTAGAGAAAGGTAGTGCCAGAGAATAAACCTGTGTTCTTTCTGGAAGTCCATTAACTATATAGAGCATATACATATGTGTATATATATATGTATATATCTGCACATATCTACATTCACACACAATTGCACATACATGTTGTCAGTATTGAGTAAATAATTAAGAAACAATGGTTGTTTAAAATCTAGACAGTACGCATTTCTCTTCAAATCATCAGGCTTTGAAAAGTACAGGTACATATATAGATGTTTTGCCTTTCTTTATGATCTTTCCTAATGTAAGTGATCTGCAGTTAGCTTCCAAGATAATTAACAAGTTGTAAATCAATAGTCTTTTTCCTCCACTTTTATTTGAAATGCCTATATACCTCTCTTTGTCTTTCTTCAGCTTCTTGGTACAGTTGTAAAGGTAGCTGGAGGGCCTTGGCCATAGCTGTGAGCCAGGGATGGTGTTATGACAGCCAAACTCCTGCAATGAATGACCTCTCTTTTTGGACATGAAATGACTTAAGATTTGTGCATGAACTGAGATGCAAAGTAAAGCCAACCTACTAGTCCTAGGAGAAATGAAGAAAGGAAAGTACAGTTCTGCTTTCCTCTTGCTCCCTCAAAACTGTAATGAACTGTTAGCTTCAGCTGGTTGTAAAATTTTAGTCATTCTCATAGGATGGGAAATCAAGAGCTTGAGTGATCTATTGAAATGGTTGTATAAATAAGACATATCACCGAAAGAATGACTGTTAAATCCTGTATTAATCTGATCTGAGCTGGAAGTTTCCAGAAGGTTGAGCATGCTCTGTGTGAAACTGGGAGGTCATACAACTAATAATATGCTGTGTGATTTCTGAAAACTGAGCTCTTTCCCAGAATTAAATGGGGTCAAAAGGTATACTGTGACAGATGGAGCAATTACATATAAAATGAAAAGAAATAGCATCAGCTTAAGTAGTAGTTAATTTTTTTGCTGCCATTAGAATCTTCAGAATGGATACCTAAAATGCAAAGACTGCTAAACTGCATTAGTGGGACCTGACGATATTCTGTAGGTATGATACAGGATGTCTGATTGAAGGAAGATGTAGCATAAATTCTGAATACATCTGAGAAGACTTACAACCCAAGAAAATCTGTTTCTGTATGAGATTTTTATTCATTACCAAAAGAAACACTAGCCAGAGTACGTGCTTACAGTAGAGTGACTTCTTAATTTGTGATAGATGTATGCATGGCATTGAGAATGAATCTGGGAATACAAAGTGAATTCACATCCATAGATAAATGAAATAAAGTATTTTTAAAAAGCTAATTAGCAAATGGTTCAGTGTTTCAAACCAAAAACTTCTAAAGAGAGATACATAATAAAAGTTTACAACTGCATTTCACATAGAGCTTCTTAGAGAGTAAAAAAAAATGTAGCTCACATAAAACCCTACTTTGTTATGGCTATGTTGACTGGCATCAGTTTGGACCTGGCTCATATATGCCTACATTACTCTGCATCAGTACTATCACACTATATCCTAAAAACCCCCCAACAAAACAAAGCAAAACAAACAGGCATGAGGGATGAAGAAAAGAATGTTTATTTTCTCTTGCTCCCATGAACACGTGTGTGTGTGTGCGTACACACGCATGTGCGCGCAAGTACATGTATGCACCTCAAAAGTATTTTGAGAAAGCATATTGAATACAAAGTAAAATATACTCTTTATTAAACCTTCTAATAAATAAGTGCAAGTTCTTTATTGAGGTAAGTAACTGTTTTCAGTTAACATCTAGGTTTTCCTTAAGAGCATGAAATATGGTATAATATGAACCAAGGCTACTTTTGGACCAATTTCATGTCTGGGATTGACTGAACTCTGTTTCACCTTTGTTTACAGTCTGTTGTTTTAAATATATTCTTTATCATATGGGAAGTAATATTACATATATGGTTTGTCTTGTTCCATTATGTAAAAGTCAATGATAATTTTATTTCCATTGGTTCCATCTAAAATTCAGTTTGTGACTAATTCTGAATAAATCCTAATGTGGATGAATTAAAAGTTGTTATTGAAGATAGTGTCTGAAGGCATTATTTCTTCAAGGTTACAGAACATTTCTCATGTACAAGCCATAATTTAGTAGATTTTTAGATATACATTTTTTGGTTTATATTATTCTTTTTAATAGAACATTATTTTTTGTTTTTGCAGAAATCACTTTTAACTGAAATAACTGCATTGTCACAGAATATGATACATTTTTTCAAATATTTTCAATTTGTTCTTGATATTTTATGTTTGTGTGCAGTTTGCATCTTTTGTGTTTTTCAATTTCAAATGTAACAGATTTTGATATTTTTGTTACATTTTTTTTTTTTTTTGCTAGGGTTTTTTTTTAATTTTTGAGAACCTGCTGTTTTTGAATTCTCTTTTTTCCCTTTATTCCCCTCCTCATTATGATCCCAGGAGCCAACACAAAGAAAAGCGCAGATGATATAACCAGTAATGATCGTGGTGAAGATGAAGGTATTTTTTGTTTTTTCAAAAATCGACCCTGATGCATGAACATAAACTTTTTAATTTTTGTGATGATAATAATAATTATTGTTATTGTTATTGCTATTATTTAAACATAATTTTTAGTCCCTTATTTTCAGAAGCACATGTCCGTGTGCTTCTTTATTTTCTTCTTTAGAAATTGCTTTCATTGTTTTTCTTTACAAAATTCAAATTACCATATAGATGATTGCAGTTCCTTGTGACACAGGTGTAAAGGTGATTCCTAAATATGTGTGAAGTGAGTAACATTAATATTATTTGAAACCATATACTTTTTCCGCCCTATTCTTTCTTAGGTTGAGAAAATGGAATTTAAAAACATGCATGTGCTCTTTTCCTTCCTACACATTTTGTAAATTCACCTGTTTGAAATTCATGAAAGAACTCACATCTATCCTTCCTTTCACTTCCACTGTTTCCCCAGTGCACATGCTGTATATTGATGCAGTTGAATTGTGCTTTGTCTTTGCTATTTTTATTTACTTATAATTTTTTTTCTCTCACAGGATGTGGTTTATTTCAGGACACAAAAATAAAGGATGCTGTTGATGTTGCTTTATTATGTTTTCCTGTAATCAGCTAGCCTTTGAGATACTTTTATTCTGACTGAGCACTTTCCCACTGAAATCAATTACAATCATTTTCATTGACTTCTTTCAGAGTTGGATTGGATTCCCTGAAAGGAAATGTTAAAGTTCACAGTGAAGTACCCCAAAAAAGTTTTACAATGAAATACTTTTTTCTTGCGTTGGCACAGGGAAGCTGTTTAGGATGCACTGAAATAGAAAGAGGTCATGAAATCTTCCTCTATTCTCATGCTTTCTTTTCATTAAAGTTGACAGTTTATTTTACTTTACATATTTACTAAATTAAGAAAAATATTTTTAAATTAATTGAGAAGATAACAGCCTTGGGTAGTTTATTGTTTATGTGTTTTTTAATCCTCTCATGCTTGGGCAACCCAAAGTGTTATTCCATGTCTTCTTTTCATGTTTTCTTCTATCTGACATCAGTTCAAATAGCTTTGAAACATTTGTCCTCTCTGTTCCCCTTAGAATCATAAATACTGCAGTGAGGACACTATTTCCTGTTTTCCTGAGAGTTCATCTCACTTGTAGCTACTCTGTCCATACATAAAATACCATAATAAAAATATCTAGTCTTTGATTCAGACTGATTGCCCTCACTGTACCATCTGCATTGCTGAATTACACTGTTTCTTAGAACACGAAAATGCTCTGCAGAATGATCCAAAATTGCTGTTATTTTTGGAATATCACCTTCCTATTTCTGTGCAACATACTTTTTCTTTTTTTTTTTTAAATTATGGTATCATAATTTGTTACACCAAATTCTATAGTTAATTTTAAAGCAAAAAGTCAGTAGCAAGAAGAACAAAAATTGCTTAAAAAACTTAGATACTGGATTATGAATACATTATTTTTCAGACTTCTAAAAAATTATTAAATGTTAGGGTTTCATGATTAACAAGGGTATCCACTTTAGATGTAAGCACATGAAGCATGGAGCTCATTTCCTTTATGTTGAAGCTAATCATGTTCCCATTGAAGGGGGAGAGGAAACCTCCCATTGACTTCACCAGTGAAAGATTCAACCCTGAGGTAGAACTATGTAATAAGGAAAGATTAAATACAACAAATCATGCCATGAGACTTTGAAGAAAGAAGGGAGAGGTAATTCAGTAACACAAAAAATTGTGTTAAATAATTGTTGCTTTCATTTTTTGAGGGCTTAACTGAGCATTCACAGACCAAACACTTCTCTGTACTTTGCTGAAAATGCCGAGAATAAAAAAAATACATCCAATAGAATGTACCTGATTGCTTTGTTTGATCTGTTTAGTGGCTGCATTACTCTTAGTTACAACAGTTAAGAAGATCTTATCACAAAACCTTTTGTTCTGCTGCTCAAGTAAAACAGAAAATACAACATTTAAACTATGTACCTTTTTTGCAAAGAAGGCAGATTCTATGAGAAGCTTTTTAGGTCTGACAGCTAGACAGATATACATTGGAGCATGAGCATATGTGTTCCTTGCATTCATATGACATTGCGAAATATTTAGGTTAGTGCATACAAATGAGTGAAGTAAAAGTGTGCTATAGGAATATGACCAGTCATAATTTATCATTAAATACACTCAAAGTATTTCCATATATACAAAAAATCTATATGTTTTCTCATTGCTGATCACATTTTTATTATCTTCGAGTATTTCCTAAAAAACCTGAGGGAAAGGAAGAGTTTTGGAAGGCTTTAAAACCCAGATCCTCTACTTCTGGGTATTTAGCTCAGATTTTCTTTCCCCACTTCCCTTTTCCACTGTTTAATATGTTTATCCTACCCTAAAGAGAACACGGGGTTTTTGTTTGGTTGGGGTTTTGTGTGTTTTTTGGTTTTTTGTTTGTTGTGGGTTTTTTATTTGCTTGGGGTTTTGTTGTTGTTGTTGTTTATTGTTTTGGGTTTTGGGGGTTTTTATTGTAATCCTGATTGAATAGTCTGCTTTCCCTTGTGTGTTGTACTATGTAATTGAAAGAAGTTCTCTTATCCCACCTGCAGATACACTGAATTGTTTATAAAAGTTGTATAGATCCAATGGCAGCTTGATAAATTGCTCTCTGCTTTTTAAAGGAGCTTAGTCCTCTTTCCCCACTGTTTCTGTAGAGAGCATAGGTTCCTAATTTAGGTACTCTGAACCAACCCTAGGGTCAGGAGCCTAACTTTTGGGGTATTGGAGAAAGATGTATTAGTCCATTCCTAAATATACCCCAAATCATTGATTAGTGCATTTTTATAACTCACTATGGGACAAAAATTTTACTATCAATGGCATGCTCTCTTTTGTTAACTCCTAGGCTATTTGAAAGAAGGAACAGTTTACTATGTTTGCTTCTATCAGAACAATTTGGAATGTAATTTCAACAGTTATGTCGCACTGAGGAATGAGAAAGTATGGATCATTATTGTGATTTCATTATCAAATGTACAGATATTTCTAAAATTGCATATACTTGAATCAGTATATTCTAAAAAAAGACATAAATATTCCATAATTTGATTTTTCTTTTTAGCCTTTTAAGCATTTATATTCAAATTAAAGTCCTTGTAATATTGAAGGCATTTCAAGTGTTCTGGGAACATTTCAGGGGAAATAGGATTTGAAGTAACCAAGAGAGATATTCAAACTATAAGTATTAGGCTTGTAGGATGATCCTGAATTGTTTAAGCTAGCTGATTAAAGCAGTGGTGATGACACTGAAAATATATGGAATACTTCTGAATAATTTTAGTACTGTTCTAAATCACTAATGCCATATTTCCTTATTTTTTATTGCTTTATTATGTTTTCCTTACTTGAATTTTTTCAGACATTCATGATCAGAACAGCAAGAAACCCGTTATGGTCTACATCCATGGTGGATCTTATATGGAGGGTACTGGCAATATGATAGATGGCAGCATTCTCGCAAGTTATGGAAATGTCATTGTTGTCACTCTCAATTACAGGCTGGGGGTTTTAGGTAAGTGACTTTTCTTCATCACAGTTGCACATAAATATTTTATATATTTTAAATATATCTTCATACCGTATTTGCTCTTGGTTTAGTGTTTTAACAAGTTTTGAGAGCTTGTGTCTTTTCCTCATTAAAATCTTCTCAATTTTATGAAAAAAGAAAAAATAAGAAGAAATTAATCAAGAATGAGTACTCTTCAGCTTCAAAACACTTGGTAATGGTAGAAAAAGGGAAAACATTACTATTTATCTGTACTGATTTTTGTTGTGTTCAAATTGTTTTTAGGACAGAGGATGTAAAGATAATAAAGATAAAACTGTCTATGTACACTGGTGGAATTTATGTTGCACGTAATACAGAGTCAAGAGGTTTCAAGGAGTGATGTAAAATTATCTTCCTAAATATAAGGAACTCCGTAATTATGAGTTAATATTGAGATAAATTAATACTTCTGCCTTTCAAATAGGATAAGAGCTACATCTTCTTGACATTATAAATATTTTTCTCTCATCATTGTATTTAATAACAAAATAATGCACAGATCAAAAGTCTCTTCTGCCTTCTCTGTGATTCTGACTCCAGGATCTTTGCATGTACCAGGCTTTTCTCCAAATGAAGCTTTATTCATTGAAGTTCTACTTTTCCATAAAAAATTGCTCATAATAGCAGATATTAGAAATATTTTTTTTTTCTTAATTAAAAAGCATGTAGTATGTATAGAATAACATAAAGGCTGCTACAATGCTCATATTTCCTGGTACACAAAGTGAAGTATAGTAATTTTATTGTGTGGGGTTTTCTATATAAAATGGCTTGTATAAAGATCTTTAACCTTGTTTTTCTTTATAGCAAATCTAACCTATATTCTTAGCATGTACTGTTTTGGAACACAGGAAACTTATTTTGCTGAGCTATCTATTAATGTGGTTAATGTATTTCAACAATGTTCTACCTCATAAAAGTACTGAGAATTTTTTCTTGTCCCTGATTTTGACTCGCTTTTAAATAAAAAAGAGCATTTTTTGTGTTAGAGTCAGATTTAAACATAAAGCCGGGAATATAAAAAGATGTTTTGCTATATTTGTGCATGCAATCTTGGAACTCAGAAACACATCCAAAAAGGAAAA
Organism: Hemiprocne comata; assembly: GCA_020745705.1. Lineage (NCBI taxonomy): Eukaryota > Metazoa > Chordata > Aves > Apodiformes > Apodidae > Hemiprocne > Hemiprocne comata. Next base: position 92,359,545 of record CM036586.1, on the reverse strand, counting down.
AAAAAAAAAAGAAAAAAAAAAAAAAAGGGAAAAAAGGAAAGTAAAACTGTAAGTGAAGAACTGAAGACTCCTAGAAAAAGGTTTGTTGTTGTTGTTGTCAAAGAAAGTGTATGCCAAGAAACTCGGTAATAGATACTTATTTGTAAAAATTATTTACTGTATCTTTTAAAAGGTTTTATCTTTGTTTCTTAAAACTTACATTGTTGAAGAATAAGTATGACTATAAGTAGTTAAAAATGTTTCTTTGGCCAGCAGCCTCATATCAATCTAAAAGAAAAAACACATTTGCATTGATAAACTCCTGTTTTATGTATTTATATTGAAAAAAAAAAAAAAAGAATGAATCATTCAGATAACAACTTGAAAAGCAATAACAGTGAGAATATTAAATGGATTAAGAAAAATACAGTGTTGAATTTGAGACTAAATACTGCTTCTCAGCTGTGGCAAATAAAACTTTTGAGACACTATGGAATGTAGTCTTTGTTGTAGAAGGTCTATGTTTGAATTAGAAAAACAGCGTATTCAGAATACACATTTAGCAGTTAAAAAAATGAGATTAATTGTGTTTTAAGAGCGTATTTCTGTTTTTCATTCCTTGGAGAAATGTAAATATGGTCCTTAAGAACACACTAGGTTCTGCCTAGACACTGGAAGATGCTAGGTGAATTCCATGTATTTTTGACTTACAGAAACCCATCTTATAATTCTTCAAATTCCTGGCCAAATTCAGCTCTAACTGTGCCTTAGCTTTCCTGATTCCATCCCTACACACACTTGGGCAGCATGCCTGTGTTCTTCCCAGGATACATGTTCCTGGTTCTCTTTCCTTCTTACACTTTGGTTTGACCAGGTGATCCTCACTCAGACAAGCTGGTCTCCTGCCTTCTTTGCCTGATTTCTAACACATGGGAATCAAGAGCTCTTGTGGTCTAAGAAAAATGAACCTTAAAGAGCTGCCAGCTCTGTTTGGCTCCTTTATCCCTGAGAGCATTTTCCCAGGGGCTCCCATCTACTAATTCCTTAAACGTTGAAAGTTTGGTGTCCTAAAAATCAGGGTTCTGACCCTGCCCTTCACTTGGCCCATATCCATCTTGATTGTGAATTCCACCAGGGCATGATCACTGCAGGCCAGGCTGCCACCAGTCTTTAACCACTGTCATTAGTTTATCTGTGTTGGTAAGCA